>OY728160.1:62640604-72640604 GCA_963277665.1 Viscum album
TTTTCGTGCCACGAACCCATGTTGGGGTGTCGTGTGGCTGAGGGCGTTGCTATATTTAATGCCTAGAATTGCATAGGTGATTAAGTTGTGATAATAAAATTCTGGTTGGGATCGTTGCTTGGATCCGGAACCACCCCGGGGGTGTATTCCACTGTTTAGCCGTTTGGCCAGGATACCCAAGGGTATGCCTTTAATGTAGTAATTATAGAATTTCCTTGAGAGGAAGTGCTTGTTTACTATATTTTTATATGTTGGGCATGGCCCAGTTACCTGTTTAGCCTGAGGGCGTTGTTGTGATTAGCCTGTGGGCACTGCACTGTTTAGCCTGAGGGCAGTAGTTACTTCGGCCTGAGGGAAACTTCTTCCATGCCTGAGGGCAATCAACTCTGTGCCTGAGGGCGACACTACCTACGCTTGAGGGAAAATTTTGTTATGCCTGAGGGCGGATACTTGTGTTGGACACTCCTTACCTGAGGGTGGGGTTTACTTATCTGAGGATGTGGATTGTTTACTTAGAAATTCACTGTGGTGATTTCTAATATTTAATGGATTAAATGAATAATAAAATAGAAATATAACTGGTAATTAGTTAATTTTGAGTACTGCTTACTTTATTGCATATTACTACTGCACACTATTGTTGCATGCTTACACGCAGTTGGGCATGAGCCTTTAGTGGGTGCCTACTGAGATATATTTATCACACCCTGTTTGGGTCATGCTTTTCAGCCCAAACAGATTACGTTTCTGCAGGTGTGGATAGGGGAAAGAGTCCCTATACAGGTACTTGACTATTTCTGAGGAGTAGGAGGGCATGGGACCGAGCCTAGGCTCGCGATGCCGCTGCCAGCTGTTTTGCTTGTTTTGCTGCACTCTGTATATTTTTGAACTGTATTGATGTATAACATGTTCTGGCTGTATTCTTGGAACTTGAAACATGTAGCATCATCATTGATATATAATGTTGGTTATATCCACTGCTCTAGTTTATTTCAGTTGTGTATGGTTTACTGCTTCCGCTATTTGTTGTATGTTTTATTTAAATTCCGCTGCGTTACACTTTGACAAAATGAGGGCATAGTTTCCCCACTATCAGACCTAGGCCCTCATTGCTAGTCGGCAGCCTCTGGCGTTTGGGGAAATGCATTTGAGGTCATGTGGCGAACTGGGTTCGGGGCACCCGTTGAGTGGCACCCAGGGTCAGGATGTTACAAAGTGGTATCAAAGGATGTTTCTTTTCTTTGACTTACTATTTGGAGTCGTAGTCAGGGATAGGATGGAACAGTAGTTGGTAATAAGCTGTGCCCGGGCGTAGCTAACCCGTGTATAGGGAAAAGCCAATCTACCTTGTATTTTTCATTCTTTTGATTTTGGAATTTTACGGTTGATGTGTTTTCACTGTTGGGTGACACACTTGGATTGTGCTGTTCATATTTTATCTGTAGGTTCGATTTAGTTGCAACCCGATGAGATGAGGGTATGCCGTCTCGTGCATCATATAGGCACATGTTAGGTATTACATGCCATGCATAGTTTCCATGCCATGTAGGTGCATTAGAATTTTCATGTTGTTGTGATAGTTGTTGTGCTAGAAAAGCATGCTGTTGTGATAGCTACTTGATAAATACCTACCTTGCGATATGGTGTTTTGTTTGAGCCAGTTTATAGGATGGACGCCAAACTTTGGTTTTTGGGGAGTATGAGCCCCCATTGACCGAAATTTGGTGGATCATTGACTGTTTATTGGTTATAACACAGATAAGATATCAAAATTTGATTCGTGGGGAGTATGGGCCCTCACGGATCGGAATTTGACACTTAGGTGTTGGTTTTTAGTATTTTCTAGGTTCTGGAGAAGTTTTTGAGGCACTGTCCAGAAACCCAGTATACACGCCGTGTAGTGCTTTATACATGCCGTGTATGTTCTTCTGTTCAGGAAGAAAAATGAACTTTTTGAGTACACGCCATGTACCAGGAGTACACACCGTGTAGTCTCTTCCCGTGTCACAAACCGTGTGGGTGGCGACACGGGGTAGGGAAGGTCTTGGGTAAAACACGCCGTGTAGTTTTGTGCACGCCGTGTAGTGTTGACCCGGAGTCCGGCCGTGTAACTAACAACACGGGTTGGTGAACTCCTTTATAGAACACGCCGTGTCTATAATGCACATGCCGTGTAGTGTGACCTGGGGACTCGGCCGTGTAACTAACAACACGGGCCGGTGTCACCTCCCTTTAAACACGTCATGTACCTGTGGGACACGCCGTGTAGTCTTGTCCGAGGACAGACCGTGTGGAGTTAGCCGTGTGGTTGGGAAACGGGGTGCTGTACACACCGTGTACGGGTGTAACACACCGTGTGGATTTAAGCCGAGTAGTCGGCCGTGTCACAGATGACACGGGCAGTTGAAAAAATAACACCGTACACGCCGTGTAGATATTATACATGCCGTGTAGTTTTGTTGAATGGAAACCGTGTGGCTTAGCTGTGAAGAAGGACCCGGGAAGGGGAAGGGAAGTCAAGTACACACCGTGTAGTCATTGTACATGTCGTGTAGTCTTGTTTTTCCAATTTTGAATGCCTTCTTCCTCTTGTTTCCTTTGTGGTTCCTTCGCTTTTTGGTCATAATAATTTTGAATCTGAGGCGTGCTTTTGACCTTGTAGTGTCATGCCGCCTAGACGACCGCGAGTTGTTCGCCCAGAGAGAGGTGACAATTATACACCGGAGATGGTGGGCCATGGGCGACCAGTTGATCCCCCGGTAGAGCCAGATGCGACACCAGCTGTTATACCAGACATAGGCATGGAGGCGCAGTTCCATGAAGGTTTTATGCGGTTTATGCAGACCTTTCAGGGAGCACCGCAGGCTGCTACATCTATGGCTGAGCTGACTCGTATCTTCCAGTAGCAGCATCTGCCTACGTTTTTAGGGGATGGCAGACCGTAGGCTGCGGAGTCTTGACTAGGATCGATGTAGACTATTTTCGAGCATCTTGAGACGCCTCCAGGGTGGAGGGTCAAGCTCGCGACTTACATGCTGCGTGATTCCGCCAAGAGGTGGTGGGATGTTACCACCCAGTCAGAGCATCACAGGGACATGGCGTGGGAAGATTTTCAGGCAGTCTTCTATGAATTCTTCTTTCTTGAGACGCTAAGGGTAGATAGAGCTCGATAGTTCATGAATCTGCAGCAGAGCGCTATGTCAGTGATGGACTATTCTGCTCGTTTTACGGAGCTTCAACGCTTTGCACCCGTGCTGGTGGGTGATGAGACGCTGAGAGCCAGACGTTTTGAGGATGGTCTTCGGTATGACATCCGAGTGCTGGTGAATGTTTTCAGGTTACCTACTGTACACACGATTGTTAACCAGCCACTAATCACAGAGAGGAACCTGCGGGAATCAAGTGGTGTGGGCTAGGGCGGTTCAGCACCAGTTACTGGTACTATTTCTGCTGGCAAGAGGAAGAGACAGATAGACTTCTCTCAGGGCGGCAGTACCAGCCAGGCAGCTTCTTCAGGTGGTCCGGTCAGCTGCTACCAGTGTGGCAGAGAGGGGCACAAGAGACCGCAGTGTCCACGAGACCCAGTGGAGTGCCGAGATTGCGGCAAGATGGGTCAACTGCAGCGCTTTTGTAGGGCGTTTCGACTAGTGGCTAGTGAGAGGGGAGCTGTGCAGACTCCGCGTGCGGGAGCAGGACCATTGGATTCTTACCAGTCTGGGAATTGGAATACGTCAGGGCGTGCAGGCAGAGATGGTGGTCATGGCCATGGTAGCCAGACACCAGGATCGCAGAGGCAGCAGGGCGGGACAACTCAGGGTATCCAGACTGTGTCGTAGGGCCGTGACACCGGGTAGACATATGCAGTGCAACAAACCCAGCAGGAGCAGGATCCCGAACCTTCTACAGTCATAGGTACTATTCTAGTAGCTTCTGTCTTGTCTTCAGTACTTTTTGATACAGGTGCTACGCATAGTTTCATATCTGTACCCGTTGTGGAGAGCCTTGGGCTCGGTGTTTCTTCTTCTTCTAATATCATGATGCTAGAGACTCCATTGGGGACTAGAACAACTAGTGTGCGTCAGTGCAAGGAGTGCCCCCTTGAGGTTGGTGGGTGTCACATCCTTTGGAAACTCTATGTCTTGGAGATGACGAGCTATGACGTCATTCTCGGGATGGACTGGTTGGTTCCCTTCTGAGCTTTTGTAGACTGCTATCGTCGCAGGGTGCGTTTCATGTCACCAGAGGGTGGAGAGTTTCTATACAAGGGCGAATGGGATGTTCAGGCGAGTCAAGCTGGACCAGAGCATCGTGGGAGAGGTGGAGTCACAGCCCAGATTACGATCTTATATCTAGATGACCAGGGGACTTGTCAGACAGATTTCCCTGCATTTGTCGATCGTTTCAAGGATGTCTTCTCGGATGACTTTTCAGGTCTACCTCCGGTGCATGAGGTGGATTTCTCTATCGAGATTTTTCCAGGAGTAGCACCGGTGTCCATTCCTCTTTATAGGATGGCCACGCCTGAGTTGTAGGAGCTCAAGAGGCTGTTAGAGGATCTACAAGCAAAGGGCTTTATCTGACCCAGTACTTCTCCTTGGGGTTCTTCAGTCCTTTTTGCAAAGAAGGCGGATGATACCCTTAGGCTTTGCGTGGATTATCGGAAGATGAACCAGTTGACGGTTAAGAACCGATATCCCTTGCCGAGGATTGATGATCTATTTGATCAGCTTCATGGAGCATGAGTGTTCTCAAAGATTGACCTAAGATCAGGATATCATCAGCTGCACGTGAGACCATTGGATATACCGCTTACAGCTTTTTGGAGCAGATATGGTCTGTACGAGTACCTGGTTATGCCGTTCGGACTCGCAAACGCGCCAATAGTTTTCATGGCTCTGATGAATCGTGTGTTCCATCCGTATCTTGATTAATTTGTAGTAGTATTCGTGGACAACATCTTGGTGTACTCTCGCACTCGACACGACCATGCCACCCATCTTGAGATCGTATTGAGTACACTGAGAGAGCATCGGCTATATGCAAAGCTCTCAAAGTGCCACTTTTGGATGGACCAGATTCACTTCCTGGATCACATTATCTCAGAGGCAGGAGTTGCAGTAGACCTAGAGAAGGTGAGAGCAGTAGTTTCCTGGGAGTAGCCTAAGAACGTGTTTGTGATATGGAGTTTCTTAGTGCTGTCTGGTTACTACAGATGCTTCATACAGGACTTCCCGCTTAGTAGCACCGTTGTCAGGTCTGACAAAGAAGGGTGTGAAGTTCGTTTGGTCGGAAGCTTGCGAGACAGATTTTCAGGACCTGAAGTAAAGGTTGACATCATCACCGATACTGATACTCCCAGAGCAGGGGAAGAGCTATACGTTTTACTGTGATGCATCAGGGATTGGGTTGGGAGCCATTTTGATGCAGGGCGACCGAGTTGTTGCATACAGGTCTCGACAGTTGAGGCCACATGAGAGGAATTACCCGACACATGATCTTGAGTTGGCTGCAGTTGTGCATGTGTTGCGCTGTTGGAGACATTATCTGTTGGGAGAGAATTTTGTGGTTTTCACCGACCAAAAAAGACTCAAGTATATCTTTACTCAGCGTGACCTGAATCTGAGGCAGAGAAGGTGGGTTGAGTACCTATAGTCCTTCGATTTTGAGCTTTCCTATACACCTGGTAAAGGTAATGCATTAGATGATGCACTGAGCAGGAAGACTGAGATACAAGCAGTGCAGGAGGATAGTGGTGAGTGGCAGCTTATGACTTTGTTCTCTAAGATGCATCTGAAGGTGCATGACAGTCAGGGATAGACTTATCTTTCCTCATTAGCTGTGACTTCTACCCTCCTGGATAGAGTGAGGATGAGGCAACTATCTGATTCGGAAGGCCTAGTTCTACGAGAGTCGGTGGAAAGTGAGGACCCTCCTCCTGGTTGGACGATAGGCGATGATGAGGTTTTGCGTTTCCATGGATAAGTATGGGTTTCAGGGGATATACATGAGGAGCTAATGCGGGAGTTTCATGCTTCAGCTTTGGAAGTTCATCCCGGGGTTACCAAGATGTACCGAGACTTGAGGCGTCAGTACTGGTGGCCAGGTATGAAGATAGAGATAGCTGGGTTTGTTACGAGATGTTCCACCAGTCAGAAGGTGAAGGAAGAGCATCAGAGACCAGCTGGACTGTTACAGTAGTTACCCATTCCAGAGTGGAAATGGGATGATGCCACGATGGATTTCATGACGGGTTTGCTGAGGTCACCTCGTGGCAATGACGCCGTGTGGGTTGTTGTGGACAGACTCACGAAGGTAGATCACTTTTTTCCGATCAAGGAGACCTTCAGTGTGGACGAGTTCGGAAGGCTGTATATCTGAGAGATCATACGTCTACATGGGGTCCCTCGTTCTATCGTTTCAGATAGGTATTCCCGCTTTATGTCTCGTTTCTGGCATAGTTTTCAGAGGGCACTGGGTACTCAGGTGATTCTGAGCACAACATACCACCCTCAGACAGATGGACAGTCAGAGCGTACGATACAAGTGCTAGAGGACATGCTGCGCACATGCGTCCTAGACTTTGGGGGCTCTTGGGAGAAGCATATACCCTTAGTTGAGTTTTCCTATAACAATAGTTTTCAGGAAACTATTGAGATGTAACCATAAAAGGCTTTATATGGTAGGCCATGATGATCACCTTTGTGCTGGTTAGAGGCAGGTGAGGCAGCTTTACTAGGGCCACAGCTCGTGCAGGAGACATCTGAGCAGGTCCAGTTGATTCAGAAGCGGATGGCTACCGCAAAGTCTTGTCGGAAGTCTTATGCTGATCACCGCAGACGACCTTTGGAGTTCATGGTCGGGGATCAGGTTTTCTTGTGTGTTTCGCCGAGGCTGGGACACAAGCAGATCAGGAGACAGGGTAAACTTTCACCGAGGTATGTGAGGCCGTTCGAGATTCTGGAGAGAGTCAGGATGGTTGCCTATCGGTTGCAGTTACCGCAGCGGTACTGAGCCATGCACGACATCTTCCACGTGTATCAGTTGTGTCACTACCATTCAGACCCATCTCATACCTTTCAGCCTGAGGAGGTTGAGCTTTAGCATGATGCATCCTTTGAGGAGCATCCGATCCATATCGTTGACAGGAGCACGGAGGTTCTCCGAGGCCGGTCAGTTCCTCTCGTACGGGTGCTATGGAAGCATGGCCGAGTGCAGGATGAGACCTGGGAGTGGGAGGCCGACGTACGTGCTCAGTGGCCAGAGCTGTTCTGAGCTTTATCTTCGCCACCCTTGGAAGGGAAATTCAGGGACGAGTTGCTATAAGGGGGGAAGTATGTAAGAACCCGGTTCTTATTTTTGAGGTACGAGCTTCTTCTTTTTCCTATTCCTTAAGTGTTTTTTAGAAAATATGGAAAATGGGAAGAAATGATAAATTTCGAAACTACACGCCGTGTACTTTGTCCACACGCCGTGTACTTTTGGTCGGGTTGGGATGAGTACACGGGGCGTGTAGCCTTGTTGGCGACGAGGGGTGTAGGAACCGACTACATGCCGTGTAGTGGTACCTTACACGCCGTGTAGTCAGTCGGCAGGATTGAATAGTAAGGCGGTGGAGTCGCCGCCAGCTGGGTGACAGTACACGTCATGTACTTAGGAGTACATGCCATGTACTTAGGTTGACAGATGAATAGTGCGGCGGTTCCACCAAATGAACAGTTAAATGAAAGAAGTACACGCCATGTACTCAGAAGTACACGCCGTGTACTTTGTTTTTTAGGCTTAAAATAGGCAGTAGCCTCCTCTTTTGGCAGAGGAGGAATTTGAGCCATTTTGGAGCCAAGGAGGACGGCCGGACCTTTGAAGATCCACCGGGTGTTCTTCTGGAATCTGATTCGGCTTCGGACGATCTTGTTGGAACCACACGGGTAAGCCCTTTATCCTCCTTAATCCGTTCTTACCAATTCTTCCCATAACAGAAGTTATTTATGTTTTAATGGGTTTTGTTCTTCGTCAGATTTACGCCGTTCTTGGGCGTTTCTAGAGTCGGCGTTCGGGTATAACATTCGTTGGCGTATAAGGTAGGTGGCTTTGTGTTTATTTTCCAACTGTCATTCGTTTTGTGCGTTTTCGTTCCATGAACCCATGTTGGGGTGTCGTGTGGCTGAGGCCGTTGCTATATTTAATGCCTAGAATTGCATAGGTGATTAAATTGTGATAATAAAATGCTGGTTGAGATAGTTTCTTGGATCCGAAACCACCCCGGGGGTGTGTTTCACTGTTTAGCCGTTTGGCCAGGATACCCAAGGGTATGCCTTTAATGTAGTAATTTTAGAATTTCCTTGAGAGGAATTGCTTGTTTACTACATTTTGATATATTGGGGATGGCCCGATTACCTGTTTAGCCTGAGGGCGTTGTTGTGATTAGCCTGTAGGCACTGCACTGTTTATTCTGAGGCCAGTAGTTACTTCGGCCTGAGGGAAACTTCTTCCGTGCCTGAGGGCAATAGACTCTGTGCCTGAGGGCGACACTACCTACGCCTGAGGGCAAATTCTGTTATTCCTGAGGGCGGATTCTTGTGTTGGACACTCCTTACTTGAGGGTGGGGGTTTACTTGTCTGAGGACGTGGATTGTTTACTTATAAATGCACTGTGGTGATTTCTAATATTTAATGGATTAAATGAATAATAAAATGGAAATATAAATGGTAATTAGTTACTTTTGAGTACTGCTTACTTTATTGCATATTACTACTGCACACTTTTGTTGCATGCTTACACACAGTTGGGAACGAGCCTTTGGTGGGTGCCTACTGAGATATATTTCTCACACCCTGTTTGGGTCACGCTTTTCGGCCCAAACGGATTTCGTTTCTGCAGGTGTGGATAGGGACAAGAGTCCGTATACAGGTACTTGACTATTTCTGAGGAGTAGGAGGGCATGGGACCGAGTCTAGGCTCGCGATGCTGCTGCCAGCTGTATTGCTTGTTTTGCTGCACTCCATATATTATTGAACTGTATTGATGTATAACATGTTCGAGCTGTTTTCTTAGAACTTGAAACATGTAGCATCATCATTTATATATAATGTTGGTTATATCCACTGCTGTAGTTTATTTCAGTTGTGTATGGTTTACTACTTCCGCTGTTCGTTGTATGTTTTATTTAAATTCCGTTACACTACACTTTGACAAAATGAGGGCATTGTTTCCCCACTATCAGACCTGGGCCCTCGCTGCTAGTCGGCAGCCTCTGACGTTTGGGGAAATGTGCTTGAGGTCACGTGGCGAACCGGGTTCGAGGCACCCGTTGAGTGGTACCCGGGTCTGGGATGTTACACAATTTTAATCCATTAAAAATTGAACATAACCCCTACCTCGAATAATTGACGTCGTACGTCGGGCATCGTGGAAGACGGCGTTGTGGGGAAAGGATTCGTAGGTGATGTTGGAGTGCGTCTAAGGAGTAAGCGACGTCTCCTCACTTGTCATAGAGAAAAGAAAGGAAAGCGCAAAGATCATTCTTCGTGGAACCGACGTTCTTCGTCGTAGAAGACGTCGTTCTTCGTCGGAGGGTTGATGTTCTTCAACAAAGGAGAAACTCCCTTCTTATTTCATAAGAGCTTTCTCTCCAATATTTTCCCCAACACCACATGTGCCAACCGAATTCAAAAAAGGCTCCCCCTTTTTTTAATTAAACTTGCCAAGCATTCAAAATTTAAATCCCCTGATTAAATATTTGAAGAGTTTGATTTCATTGATTAGCATGTGTTGGAAAGTAATAAAGAGGTATAGAGGGAGAGAAAGAGTTTACACAATTAAATAAGAGTTTAAAAATTAAAGAAGGGGGTTTAAGGAGTTTAGGGGAAGGTGAAAGGTCGAGGCTCGTGTGGGTCCCACCTTTCAAATATCCACACATGGGAAATTGGATGGTTGTTGGTACCACCAATAACTTCCCATGGGATGGATTAACTTCCAAAGTTATAAAATAAAATTGTTCTAACAATTTTATTTATTTAGAACTAATTCCCCAATTAAAAAAATTCTCAACCCACTTAAAATGAAACTGCGGTAAAGGTCCCCTTAAGCAATTACTAGCGCTGCAAGTTCAATTGTGCCCTCAGATTTCAATTCCGAGCACTGGTTCAAAATATAGAAAAACCCGCTCGTTCGTTTACTAAATGTACCATAGCTAAACATCAAAAATTGATTCCAGGCACACCGGACCTCAGAATCAAGTTCCGTCAGAAGCCACAGACTCGTAAAATTCCAAAGTATTTATGAAAAAAAATTTCCTTGAAATTTCTGGGTATTTACAGTTAGTGACCATTTTCTATAACTCATATACACTAATTACTGTATTTAGTTACAATAATACTCACTATTTCTTGTCTTGAGAAAAATAATAAACTAATGATTAAAATAATAAGAAAACACCCCTCTCCTCCACTATAAATACCACCCCTCATACCCTCTTCTCCTCACACCTCTCAAGATTTGATCCTTTTCTAAATTCTAACCAATACTATTCCATATCCTCATCCCCACATCTAGGAGCTCATTTTCTCATTAAAATGCCAAAACCTCTTCCCAAATAAGGATCTCAAGAAGGAGAGGTTTAAGAGGTAAAATAATCTTCCTTTTTCTTTTTTTTTTCAATTTCAATTTATTTTCTTATTATCAAATCACATCCCTTAATCCAAATGGAATTATAAATACCTTACCTACATATAATAGACTTATATAATGTTAATGGAATATCCAAAATTTAACTCTTCCCTCTACCTCTTTTATTCTAAAAATGAAATCGTCACCCGTGATGTGTCAATTTACCGACATTGTAGGTGATGTACTTTAATTTTCCTTTAAAAAATTTAAGAATATTAAGAAAACAATTAAATGGTTGAAAAAATATTTTAATGTTTATTTTATAACCCATTTTATATTCTATAAATAACTTATACTCATAATACTAAATAATAAAACAAAATGAATTCATTGTGCTCGAAAAACCACCTAAATTACCATAAAACGATCATCATTAACTTTTATCTAATGAATCATACTCATGGTATATAACTAAATACTTTGTAATATCACTTAATATTTTATAGGATCATTAATAAAATATAATAATAATTATTTTTTTAAATGAATTTTCATTCATGTATACAAACGAACCGATCATGAAAACTATGAAAACGAACACCCCCGAATGATGAAATTAAAATATATAAATCATCCAAAGGACTATAAAATAACTTCATAAAAACATAATGAATTATATTCATGTATAATTTTTTTTAATTATTAATTAATTAATATAATGTGATTTATAAGACATTAAATTAAAGAAAGCGTTCAGACACAAGGTAAGGGGAATTCTCAAACCCGACTCTCTTTCTTTAGGTTTTCCCTCTTTAACCCCATTTTCAGTATGGATATTCCTTAAATATCATTTATTCATAATTATATTACATTTTTTAGGATATAATTGTTTTTAATTGAGATTATGCCCGAATGGCTCGAAGGCCTTCTTTTTTATTTTATTAGATATAATCCCCCTTTTAAGGGTTGAAGGGGAACCCGTACATGACCCGTAGGCCCAAGGCACAAGGCCCGACATGACCCGTAATACATGACCCAAAGGCCCATAGGCATACCATGCCCAATACATGACCCGTAGGCCCATCCCACTATAACTGACCCTCCCCAGCTTCTGCATCATTGATTGCCTTTTAGCTCCCCACCTGCATTGCTGATCGGCTAACATTGCCCCATACAAAGCTACACGGTGCCTAGTCCTGATGGCGGTTACCATATACTCTCATTCTTCCAATCCAGTTAGCTCTGCTTCTGGTGACTTCTACTGGTGCTCTGATCCTCATCTGGGGCCTGCTCTATGTGAACTGGGCTACTTCATGGTCTTCAATGGCCCGAAGGCCCTGTGGCCCAAATTTTGTGAATTTATGATTTATGAAAATAAACCCACTCCTTTCCATGGGTTATTTTATTTCTAAGATTGATATATGTTCTATGTGGCATGCATGATAATGTAAATGTTATGATGTGATGGGTGTTCCTGAAATTATATAGTGCAAACTAAATGATAAGATGTGATGGGTGCACCTAGAATTATATATCACTCCAATTCATTGGATAATGTGATTTATCTCACGAATAATGTAAAATATGTATGAACATGATACTATATTTTTTCACATTAATGTGTGGTAGTTAACCACTAAGACATGATGTTTCATTTTTATGCATTGACACATTCTAAGCCTTTTCTTATTTCTTAATCTGATGTTTATGATCCTATTCCTATGTTATGATGATGATTATTATCACCCCAAGTTATATTGTTTCATTTTATTATCCATCCTCTTACTGGGATTTTATCTCACCCCTTTTTGATGTATATCGTTAGGTGGTTGCATGTATTAAATAGAATTAAAGGGTTGATAAGAAGCTAGAGAATAAGGAATTAAATAAATTTTTATGTTTTATTCTGTAAATGTTATGTATGGTCCTAATTTTCCCAATAAATTGAACCTTTGGACCTCATTGTGTAATGATTTTATGTTTATTGTCTTTAAAATGATGTAATAGTAATGCAAGAAAAATTAGGGTCACTATACTTTAAAAATTACAAGTTAAAATCTTTGATAGAGAAATATGGGTGTTTTAAAAAAACTAGAATTCCTTACCATCCATATTTTAGTGGGAAAGTTGAAATTTTAAAGAGGGAGTTGAAAAAAAATTTATAAAATTTATCTAACTCCTAAAGGTTTTTGTCCTTGAAAATAGATGAAGCTTTATGGGCCTAAGAAATTCTTTAAAAACCCAAATTGTTATGTCTCCTTATAGGTTATTGTTTGGGAAACATTTTTATTTACCTATAGATTTTTAGCATAAATTATATTGGGATGTAAAATATTTAAAATTTTATTTTAAGACTACTAGTGAGAGGAGGCTATAAGAGCTTAGTGAGATGGATGAGATTATGAGTCTTACGGCAATTCAAGGATACAAAAAGGGAGTTCCAAGGTTTTTCACGATTCTGTCATTCAAAACAAAAAATTCAAGGTGGAAATAAGGTCTTTATATTTAATTATATACTTATTCTCTTTCCTGTAAAATTAAAATCTAAGTGGTGTGGACCATTCACTATTCTTAGAGCATTATATAATGGAGTTTTTTAAATTTGAAGAGAAAAAAATAAACTAATGTTGGTAAATTGTCGAAGGATGAAATATTATTTTAAGGGTAGCCAAAGGTATTGACTTCCACATTTGTTCTCTAAAACTGATTTTCACTTAAGTCTAACAGATTAATTTAAATTCAGTACTTAATGTGTGTTTATCTTTGGTTTTTCTAAGAATAAAGTGATACCATTGCTATATATATTTTTCACTATTTTAGATGGATTTATACTGTTGATATTATTATTATTCTTGTTCATTTTTTATTTAAGAAGGTTGATGCTGTCTACATAAAATCACAGTTCCCATTTATTATAAAATTAGAAGATGTTTCATGTAGAGACATTACTAGATAAAAATTCATTAAAATCAACCTCTGGTTTTTAATTACATATAATTTTAATTTCTTGAATTATTATGTTAATATTTTTTTATTCTGTAGGAACTATAGAAGAATAAACTATAGGACTGTACTCAAAGCTAAGATAAATGAATTAATTTTTGATTGAATCTGGAAAAAAATCTCCATTAATTAAGGCAGTTTCTACATTTTAATTTCTACATTTTGATTCTGCTCAATTAAATAATCATCATGCTACTATAGAAAATTTAATTGCAATGCTTTTAAATTTTTTCATAATGTGAAATTAAGTTGGGGGAAAATATTGTTACTACAAATATATTTTGAAAGTATTATTATAAATTTATGGTGTCAAGATTTATTTTTATCTTCTATGTCGAAAATTATATTCAAAATAAATTGAAACCTTGCTTGGAACCATTTTTATACTTTTGGTCTGAATAATTTAATTATTGAAATAAATTAAAAACAAGAAAAAAATGAATTTTATTAAAAATATTTAGTGTTTTCCATAAATAATTAATGCATGTACATTTTATGTTTTATGTTTGTAGTGTTTTTTTTAGCATAATTTTACAACTTTTTAAATCATAAATTTAATGTATCTAAAATATCAACTAGAGATGATACTTGAAAGAAACTTGGATCAAACTCCTTAAACATTTACTCTAGTTTTCACTTTTTTTCATTTACAAATTCTATAATTTATTTCTTATCTTTTTCTACCAATATGAGTTATAAATTTTTAACCAATGTGAATTAATCATGTTTCAAAAGGGAGGTATATTTTTTCAAATCTTTAGTGTTAAATATTCTATCTAGGGGAGTAAAAAATAAAATTTTGCATCTTTATTGTGATCTTGATAAATAAAATTTTTTGTTAGTTGTTGCTACACTTTTTACTACATTTGTGTGATAAAAATTTGTATGCAAGATTCTTTTTACACATTTATTAGATTCATTATTGAACATTAAATATTGTCATGCATATACTCTAAAAACCATGATTTTTTTTTTCTGAATTTATTAATGTTGAAACAAGTTGGTATATTTTTTTTCATGTGGTTGTTGTTTAATTTTATGTGTAAGAATAATTTTTTATCTTCAATGTGACCCTAAACATAAAGTCTTTCACTTCTGAATTAAAAATATTTTGGAAATTTAAAAAGTATTATGTGTCCTTACACTTTGAGTTAAACTTTGAGGACAAATATTAGGTTTATGTGTAGGGGAGATGGTCTTATTAAATAAGAAAAACTATTATTTAATGAGAATCCAATCTAAATACCTATAACTTTTTTTAAAAAATTTGGACTTTTTATAGATTTTAATTTCATTTTTCAGTGAGTGATTTTTTAATAACTTTGAATTTTGTGATTCCACCTTGGGTGGTTAATTTTTATTACTCCATGGATTTAATTTAGTACAACATTTTAATTTCCTTCTTTATTTTTTTTGTATGGTAAAATTCTGGAATAATGTTTTACAATTTTAATTGGCATCTAACCTTTTTTTTGGAATTGAACTTATAAGATATATATTAAGATGGACTATGAAATGAAAATCCAAATTTGGTTTGATCCAAAAATTATTCATTCTTTAATTATTTAATTATTAATGCAGTTGGATGAGTTATTTATCTTGTTTATCATTAATAAACATTCCCATCCAACCAGAATGTCTATTTATTATTCCTTTTGATTATCTATGTTGGATCACATGGAGTTAAAGAGAAGTTTGGACTTTTAATTTTATGGAAATTGATGTCTAATTAATTATTTTCAAATTTTTTAATTTCAATTACTTTTATAAAACCATAAAACAACTTTGTACTAAATTTGTTTGATTTTATAGGCCAATTACTTTTTCTAACTTGAGATATTCTATGGAAAAATATTTAATTGAAAACTAATTCTAAGTGGCATTCTAGGTTTTCACTTTTAATATTTATTCAACTCCACTTAAATTGATTGTTGATTGCTTGGGGACAAGCAACGCCTAAATTTTGAAGAATTTGATGTGGCTCTTATTTCATGAATTTTACCACATCATTTTTCTAATTTTAATGAATATTTAATGATAAAATTTTATTTATTTGGTTAATCTGAGTATCATAATTTATTTGGTGTTAGTTAATTTTATATTATTGTGTAGAAGTTGTTTAAATTAATGTGGAAATAAAATTTGTTTTAAAATGTTAATTTCATGTTTAATAATTTAATATTTTTTATAGTGTTTTATATTTTATTTTCTTAGTTTAATAAAACAAATAATTTATTAATATTTAAGTTTATTGGTTAATTTATCATATATATATTTTTTAATTTAAATAAATGTATTAAATATTTTTAGTAGTTATTTTTCTAGTATTTTTTTTACTATTTTATGTGTCGTGGACATCAAAAGATATTTGAATCAGTAGTGGTTCCACATAAAAAGTTTTTGTATCTAATATGTGCCACATAAAAGAATCTATGATTGGATAACTGTGGGAAATATAGCAGAATATGAATTTTGTTCATAAAATAAATATAATAATACATTGTGTAAAAGAAGCTAATTATTTTTAAAATCCACATCAGGAAAAGATGAATTAATTTATGCATAATAGAATATGGTACACTATTTAAGATGAATAATTTGTAAAATGAATACCAGTTAGGATAATTTATCTTATGCCGTGATAAAACATAAGAGTTTTTTTGATCTATTTACAACTAAGATATGGTCAGAACTAAGGATGAGAAAACCAGAATTCTCTAGGACCCTAATGAAGATGATCCCCAAGAATTATTTTTTACCTACTCTGAAGCTTGAAAAAAGATAAACCAGCTAAAACTCCCATTATAGAATAGGTTGTCCACATGATCTCTAATGAGTCCCACTGCCAATGAAGATGTGATGATAATGGAAAATCAGTGATACAAGGATGAAGATGATTATAGTTTTCCATCATTGAATCTTATATTTAGTCTACTGAATTTCTAAGCTAAGTTTTGAGAATTTTGGCACAAAAATCATCAAAGTTAAAGAACATGAACTAAGATCTTGTCCAAATTGAAAACCCCCAAAGTGCTTTGATGCCACCTTTGAATATGCATTCAAAAAATTCATATTAAAAAAAAATAAAAAAAAATGTTAAATAAAATATATTTGTTAAAAAAACAATTAAACAAAAATTCCATTAAAAACAAATAAAAAAAGTTCAGGTTTTATACTATTGAAAAACTTATTCCGTGCATGAACACCCATTTTTATTCTCAAAAACTAGAACCAACTAATTCTGAAATTTAAATACATTTAAGAGTTTTATGAAAAGAAAAGAAAACTGAAATAGAAAATCTATGAGAAATAAATAATGATGAAAATGAACAAAAACATGAAGCTTAAATCATCCAATATAACATTTAAAGGCCTAGGAAGAGGGAGTTTTAACTCCATCATGTTTCTAGTAATCCATCTTCCATTAGATTGACTCCTAGAGAATGTAATTATGAGCATAAATAGTATCATATGTTAATGATTCATTTAATGGTTTATCTAGTGAAGACTCATTAGCCTTCATTAGATACTTTTAGAACACCATGTAGTAGTTTTCCTTGAAAGGACTTAATGAGGACGATCTTAGGATGAGGGTGTTTCCCTTTTAACTTAAATGGAATGCAATGAATAGTTTCTTAGGTTTAGATGAAAATATTTTCAAAAACTAAGAGAAAGTATACAATTATTTTGTTATGAAATTTTATCTACAAAGACTTAAGGGATAGTTATGAAAAAAAATTAAAATCATTTATGAAGAAGATGGTAAAGCATTTATTGAAGATTATGATCGATTTAGGGACCTACTTAGGCATTATCCCCATCATCATATCTATCTTATCTCCTTATAAATACATTATTTAAACATTTTTATTCCTCTGGACAAAATTTATTTGACTTATCTATTGGGGTAAACTATAATTATAAAATTGATGAGGATGTTCAAAATATTTTCAAATATCTTTCTTTAAATTCTCAACACAAAAAATCTAGAATGAAAAGAGTGAATAAAGGATGAAAGAACACTGGTTCTGGCTTGGAAGTAAACTTGAATCTATCTAAAATTAATGAACATATTTAACCTATAATGAACCATAATGAAAAACAATGTGTAAATAAAGTGGTTTTTCAAAATCAAAATCAATCACTTAGAGAGAAATATTCTCATTATGGAATGTTCAATCACACTAAGAACTTCTGTCCAAACATTGAAATGTATGATCAAACACAAAAATATGATAATTTCTCAGGTTATGGTCTTATATTTAAATCTAAGGATGACCCATTTTCCAATAACTAAAATTATTTTTATAGAAATAATCTAAACCTTTAATGGAAAGGAAAAGGTATGATAAGACAAAAACCACTTAGTTTTACTCAATATCCCAAACCATAATTTCCAAACCAAAAAAGGAATGAATATTCTAATATTCAAGGGAGTATTGATCAAAAATTTCATTCTAAAATGGATCAAATTATTAGTATGATGGACTGTCGTGATGAGAGACATAAAAATGATGTTTCCAAACATCAAACTCAATTCAGTCAAATGGATAGAGAGTTAGGTGGAAGGAAAAAATGGAAGTTTCTAAGTACAATTGAAATGAATCCCAGGGATAGTTCCATGGTTGTGGTCACTGGGAGTGGTTTAGAAACTCAAGAGGAGCTTAGAGATGACCCTAGGGAAGTTCAAACTAAAAATTTAGAGGATTATGAAAAAAATATGTGTAATAATGAATCTATAAATTTAGAAAACACTACTATAACTCAAGAAAATTAAGTATTTCCACCATAAAATCATGATGTAAAAGACTATAAAATTATAATGAATAAATGGAAAGATTTTTTTTTGAATGATTAAGGGAATTTTTTTTTGTTATTAGGAATTTTTTCCCATCCATCCCTTTCCCTCATTGATTAGAATCCAAGAATAACAAACCCTATTTTCATAAATTTCTTGGGAGTTTTAAAAAACTCCATGTAAATATTGCCTTTATCAGTGCTTTATGTTATATTCCATCATATTTGAAATCTCATAAGAGATTTTTTACAAAAAATAAAACTTTTTAATAGTTCACTACTTACAAGATCACTAAAGAGTCTAGTGTTGTTCTTCAAAAAAAATCCCACCAAAGCTTAAAGATCTAGGGAGTTTTTTCATTCCTTGTACTTTGGGGAATAATGGTAAATTGAATTGTGTTTGTGACCATGGTTAAAGCATAATTTTTTTTCCTTTATAACTATTTAAACATTTGGGATTATGATAATTACAACATACCAATGTGGTCTTAAAATTAGCTAACCACTCTTTTACCCATTCTATAGGTAAATTTGATGACATTCTTATATGAGTTAGTAATATTTTCTTACCAAAATAATTTCTTGACTTAAAAATAGAGTGTGACCAAGAAGTATCTATCATTATTCATAGGCCCTTCTTAGCCGCTGGAGGAGTTTCTATAAATTTTGGAAAAGGTAGTATGATTGTTATGTTTGGTGAGAAAGAAGAAGAGTTTTATGTGTTTAATAATGTGAAAGAACTGACATTTGGAGAAAATCGTTCAAGAGTTGAATGTTGGAAGATAAGGGCTCATTAAATCAAGAATACTTTTTTTTAAAAATCAGTAGCTAAATAAATTTTTGTATATGATGAAATTATTTCTTCACAACAATATGGAAGTGTTAAAAATGAGAATCTGGATAATCTTCTACAACTAGAAAACAACTTTGTTCTAACTTTAGATAACTATCCAGAAGATGAAATATTTTTTATATAACTTAGAAAATTTATAAGAGAGATTGAGGTTGAGTTTCACTCTTTAAAAAAAGATGAGGAACATTTCAATTCTTGTGAGAGAGATATTTTAAACAATATAATGAATTTTAAAAGAAAAATATTTTAAAATCAAATCTGGACATTGAGTGTAATGAGCTATCCACCTTAGATAGTGTTGAGGAAAGGTATGGACATAGAATTGAGATTTTGTTAAATTTTCAAACTAAATTTAATAATTTTTTTGAATACCTTAGACTTCCTAGTAACAAGATTTTATCATCCAATGAAGAGGCAGTACAACTTGAGCATAAAACTTTTCCATCAAAGTTGAAATATTCATTTCTAGGTAAAAAATCTTCACTTTTGGTCATTATTTCTACTGAATTAGATAAAAACTAAGAATAAAAGGTTGTTATATTTGTTGAATAAGTACAAAAATTCCATAGTCTATACCATTTCAGATATCAAAGGGATTATTATATCATTCTATATGCATATGATCCCTATGGAACATGATCACAAGCCAAGAGTAAAAGCACAATGGAGTATTAATACAAGAATATAAGACTTTTTGAGAGTGGAGGTTATCAAGATTCTTGATTCTGGAATTATATACCCCATTTATGATAGTTCTTGGGTTAGTTTGGTCCAATTAGTACCTAATAAGGGATAATTCACTACTATGACCAATGAAATAAATGAAAAAATTTAGTTTAGAAAAGCTACCAAGTGGAGAGTGTGCATATATTATAGAAATATGAATTATACAACTAGAAATAATCATTTTACAATCCCATTTTTAGATCAAATTCTTGATAGGCAAGCCAGAAATGAATTTTATCAATTTTTTAAATTGTTATTCTAGTTATAACTAAATTCTTATAGCATTAGAAGACTAGGAAAAGACCAATTTCACATGCTTCTTTGGGATATTTTTATACTGGATAATTCCCTTTGTATTATGTGGTGTTCTAGCTACCTTGAAAATATATATGACAGTTATATTTTCAGATATGATTGATAGAATCATTGAGGTTTTCATGAATGAATTTTCCATTATTGGTAGTACGTTTGATAAATTTTTGAAAAATCTAGAACATGATTTAGAAAGATTTATAAATACCAATATTGTTCTAAATTTGGAGTAATGTCAATTTATGGTTACAAAAGGAATTATTCTTGGTTTCAATGTTTATAAGAGGGGTATAGAAGTGGAAAATGATAAGATATAGATCATTCAAAAGTTTCCCCCTCCTTTGAATTTCAATGTTGTAAGAATATTTCAAGTAAATGATGGTTTTTACCAGAAATTCATTAAATATTTTTCTAAAATCATTAGACATATTTTTTCACTACTGGAAATTATTTTTCCTTTATTTTTTTGATGAAAAAAAATCTAGAATCTTTAAGTCCTTTTAAGGGGAAACTAACTTCTTCACCCATCATCAATTCACCTGATTGTAATTTTCTATTTGTATTATATGTGACACAAGTGATGAGGCTATAGGAGAAGTTTTAGGCCATATGAAAGATATAATATTTATTGTGGTGTACTATTCTAGATATTTTATAGATTACGCTCAAAGAAATTACACCAATACTAAGAAGGGGTTATTGGCTATTGTGTTTCCCTATAAAAATTTAGCCAATACCTAATTAGATATGAAGTTATATTTTTCACAGACCATTCTATCATGATATATTTGTTATCAAAATTAGATGAAAAACCTAGAATTATTAGGTGGATTCTTTTAATAAAGGAATTTGATTTAGAAATTAAAGAAAAGTAGGGTGCTAAAAATTTTGTGGTGGATCATTTATTTAGAAGGTGCACTGATGTAATTATTTGGAGGTGTGTTCCTGAAGAGGAGAGGTTTTATATTCTTGAATTTTGTCACTCATCACCTTGGGGTGGCCATAAAAGAGGTTAAAGAATGGATAAAGAATTCTTGGAATCTCAAATTTATTGGCCATATTTAATCAACGATGCTAGGATCTTGGTTTTTAGTAGTGATATGTTTCATAGTTAAGGCTGTGTTGGAAGAAAACCTAAGATGCCTCAACAAGGTATTTTAAAATTTGAAATTTTTAATGATTATATTTAGGATTTTATGGGACGATTTCCATATTCTTAGGGGAATGAGTACATCATGGTAGATTTAAATTATTTCTCAAAGTGGATTTAAGTAGTGGAACTCCAAAATAATCAAGCTAATAATGTTATGAAATTTATCAAGAGGAATATATTTTCTATATTTTGGGCGCCAAAATATTTTATGACTGATAATGAGAATAAGTTTAAAAATTAAAAGTTAATATCTTTGATGGAAAAATATGGATGTATTCATAAAACTGAAACTCATTAACATCCACAATCTAGTTGACATGTTGAAATTTCAAATAGAGAGTTGAAACAAATTTTAGATAAAAATTTCTCTAACTCTTAAAAGGATTGGTCCTTGAAATTAGATGAAGCTTTTTGGGCATAGATAATTGCTTTCAAAACCCAAATTGGTATGTCAACTTATAGGTTATTATTCAAGAAATGTTTTCATTTTCCTGTGGAGTTGAAGAATAAGTTGTATTGGAATGTAAAATATTTAAACATTGATTTTAAGACTATTAGAGAGAGGAGGTTGATAAAACTTAGCAATTTAGATGAGATTAGGAGATAATATTATTACAATGCAAGGATTTACCAAGATATGGCCAAGGATTTTTATGATTATGTAATTATAAAAATAAAATTCAAAGATAGAAAAAAGTTTATTCTCATTAATTCAAGACTTAAGATATTTCATAGAAAATTTAAATCTAATTCTTTTTGACCATTCACTGTTCATAGAGCATTAAATAATGGAGCTTTTGAAATTATGGGAGATGAAATTAAACTAATGTTGGTAAATGGTCAAATGATCAAAATTTATTTTGAAGGGAATCCAAAGGGCTTGGTAGCCATCTTAATTCTCAAAAAATAATTTTTAGTGAATTCTAATAGAATACTTTAAATATAATGATCCATGGGAGTCAACCCATGTTTTTTGTGTGGGTTTTTCTTTAGTTTTTTAAGAATAAAGTGTTTCCATTGCGTTGCCTTTTGTTCACTATTTCAAAAGGATTTATAATTTTAATATTATTAGTATTATTTATTATTTTTCCTTAAAGAAGGTTGATGGTACCTATAGAAAATTAGAGTTCCCATTTATTATCAAATCAAGAGAAGTTTCATGATGAGACTTTAATGGATAAAATTTCCTTAAAATCATCCTATGATTTTTCATTATATATAATTTTAATTAGTTGAATTATTATGTTAATATTTTTCATTCTGTATGAACTATAGAAGAATAAAATAGTAGATTATACTCAAATCTATAATAGATGAATTAATTTTTCATTGAATCTAAAGAAAAAACTTCTTTAATCAGGGGATTTCCTAAATTTTAATTTTTACTTTTCTATTATTCTCAACATAAATATTTTTTCATTCTTCTACTAAAAATTTTATTGTCATGATTTTAAATCAGTTCACCATGTGAATTTTAATGTGGTGGTAAATGTTTCTTTTGGAAATTTAATTTGAGATTATACATAGAAATATTTGGTGTCAATATTGCTTGTAACTTCTATATTGAAAATTATATTTAAAATAAATTTAAAAATTTCTTAGAAGCCTTTAAATACCTTTGGAATCAAAAATTTAATTGTCGAAATAAATTTAAAACACTCTAAAAAATTAATTTTTTTTGAAAATAATTAGTGTTGTCCATAAAGAGTTAATGCATGTACATTTTTTTTGTGTTGTATTATTTGGTGAGTAGGGGTTTTCAACTTGTTAAAGAAGAAATTAAATGTCCCTAAAATATAAATAGGTTCTTCTAGTTGAAATAAACATGGATCAAACCCCCAAAACATTTACTCCCGTTTTCACTTGTTTTGATCAAAAAATTCTGGATTTTATTTCTTACCTTTTCTACCTATAGAAGTTGGAAAATTTTTACTAGGGTGAATTAATCAAGTTCAAAAAGGGGGGTTTATTTTTCTGAATATTTAGTGTTAAAGCTTCAATCTAGGGGAGTACAAATTCAAATTTTTTATCTTTATTCTTCTCTTGATAAATAAAAATTTCTACTAGTTACTGCTACACTTTTTACTACATTTCTGTGCTATGAATTGGTATGAATACTTATTTTTAAACTATGATAAAAATATTTTTTGAACATTAAATTTTAGCATTCATATACTTTAAAATCCATGAATTTGTAATGAACTTATTAATGTAGTAACTAGTTGGTGTATTTTTTGTGTGGTTGTTTTTAATTTGAAGTGGAAGAATAATGTCTGACATCAATTTGACCCTAAATATAAATCTTTTCACTTCTTAATTGAAAATATTTTTGAACTTTAAAAATTATTAAGTATTCTTCCACCACGAGTTCAACATTGATGATGGAGTTGAGGTTTAAATGTGGGGAGTGGATCTTATTAAATAAGCTAAATTGTGCTTTAATGCAAAGACTATCAGAATACCTTTAATTTTATTTTTGTAATTATGAGTTTTTCAAGATTTTACTTTCATTTTTTAGTGGGTAATTTTTTTTTTTTTTTTTAATTCCACCCTTGAGGAATTTAATTTTTATTACTCCATGGATTTAATTGAGAAAAAAAATTTCCTTCTTGAAAAATTTTAATTATGGTAAAATTTTGGTGGGATTTTTTATAATTTTCATTGGTTATGAATCTTTTGGTATGAATTTAACTTATATGATATCCATTCAAATGTACTATAAAATGAAAATCCAAATCCGGATTAAGCCACAAATTTATCACTTTTTAATTCATTAATTCTTAAGGCTTATGGATGGGTTATTTATCCTACTTGTAATTATTAAACCTTCCTATCCAAGAAAAGTGTATATTTATTATTCCTTTTAATTATCAATGTCATATCACCTATAGGTAAAGAGAAGTTTTGACTTTCAATTGGATGAAAATTTACTTTTGTTTAATTCTTTTCAAAAAAATAATATTTTCATTTTCTTTTATAAAATCATAAATTGACTTTGTACTGATTTTTTTTTGATTTCAAGGGGGGAAATTAATTTTTCTAAATTGAGAGAGTACATAAATGAATATTTATTTGAAAAATAATTCTTATTGGAATTGTAGTTTTTCACTTTTATGATTTATTTAACTCTACTGAAATTAATAGATGATTGCTTGGGGAAAATTAATGCCTAAGTGTGGAGGAATTATATGTGTCTCTTATTTTAGGAATTTTCAACATATTTTTTGTCATATTTAATGATTTTTTAATGGTAAAAAATGTATTTATTTAGTTAATTTGACTATCATGATTTATTTGGTGTTAGTTAGTTAATTTTTGATTATTGTGTAAAATCTGTTTAAGTTAATGTAAAAATAATTTTTTAATAAATGTTAATTTTAATATTCATAATTTAATCCTTTTTATAGTATTGTATATTTTATTTTCTTAGATTATGAAAACAACTTAGTTATTAATGTCTAATTTTTTTAGTACTTCAATTATATTTTGTTTGTGTAATTTCAAAATACATTGTTAAATATTTGTAGTAATTATTTTTTATTTTATTTCATTATTTTTTATTTTACTTTTTTATTTTATGTGTAGCAGACATAAAAATATATTTGAATCAGTAGTGGTTCCACATAATAGATTTGGGTATCTAATAAGTTCTGTGTAAAAGAATATATGACTAGATAAATATCAGTAAAGCAGTAGAAGATATTTTTTACGTAAAAGAAATAGAGGAATAACCTGTGTAAAATTAATTAAGTATTTTGGAAATACACATTGTAAAAAGATAAATTCATTTATGCATAAGGGAATATGGTACAATATTCTAGATGAATGCTATGAAATATGAATACTGAGTAAGGTAATTTATCCTATGTGGTGATAAAAAAGAAGTTTTTTTTATCTATTTACAACTAACATACATTCAGAACTATTTATGAGCTTACCTAGACTATCTGAGACCCTATTGAAGAAGATCACTGAGAGTTAGTGTAGACCTAATCTAAATCATAAAAAAAGATGAGTCAGCCAAAACTCCCATTTCTAAATAGGTTCTTGACATGAGATCCAATAAATTGCACTTTCTATGAAAATGTGTTGGGGAATAAAAATTAGTGATGAAAGGATGAAGATTATTATGCATTTCTGTTGGTGAAGATATGATTTAGTCTACTATATTTTCAAGTCGAGTTTGGAGAATATTGGCATGTGGATCATCAAAGTTAAAGAACATGAATCAAGAGCTCATCTAAATTGAAAACACATAAATCACTTTGATGAAACAATTAAAGATGACGGTTGAAGGGGGGCCATGCCTAAATCGGACTGATTCCGCTCAAAAAAGGGTTGGATGATCCAGTTGAAGGTGGATGATTTTGGATCTTGAATGAAAAAGGATAAGATGAATAATGTTGCATCAGATCAAATTGAATCCTAGTTCAATGAAGAAATCTATATTTGGGATTGTTAAAGATGATGGTGCCACTAATCACTGCTATCTAGATGAAACTATTTTCAACGAAGTCATTGCTGGTAGTGGTGAAGCCACCCAATTTGAAGAAAACCATATATTCTGTGATCTAACATATTATGGATGAACCGAAACTAAATAACCCACAATTTGGGTTGAGTTGATTTTGAGGCTTGGAGAATGAAAAGAACTGACGCCACTGATGAAGGTGATGAACTTAGGACTAAAGTTGAAGTTGATTCCACATTAGAACTATCATGAAATGGGGTTTTGGGATTTGAGATCCATCAAAGGAAAAGGAATCTGATACATTGAAGAACCTGAACCAGGAGACTGGTGATGAGCCGATTGAATCTTGAGTATATCCCTGGTTCAACAATGTTCCCACTAAGGTCGAACATACATTGATGGTGATCAACTGTTTCAAATCCAATTAATCTTACAATTTGATGATTTTCACATGGTCCAAGCCACGTATTCCTGAGATTGTTCAATTAAATTGAATCAAATACTATTAAATAAAAATTCTATACTCAGACGAAGTTTCAACAATGATTGAATATAGAGTTTTTCTTATTGATTTGTTTGGTTGCAATAAGATGAAGGCAATGTCTATTTTCAAACAAGTTGAGGATTTAGGGTGCTAAGTTATAGTTAATTTTTAGATTACTAGAGTTCAGTTCATCTATTATGAAGATGAAGTCTATTTAGGAAAATGTGAATTTATGCAGGTGTGGTAATGTAATTTAGTGCATTAATTACCTAGTTAAGTGGTATAATTTTATGGAGAAGTTCTTCATTGTTATAGAGAAGTGACATAAGGTTTATGTTTTAATAGTTCCACTTAGAGTAGGGTAGTGAATGGACTATGTGGTTATAAAAAAATAAGTTTAGTGGAGTATTATAAAATTAAAAATGAGATTGTAATGAATTAAAGGGGTCTCCATCATTATTTTGGACACATTTTTTGATTTCCATAGCTGGGTGAAGGTAAGAGCTGCAAGTAGACAGGAGTGCAATCTAGAGTGGAAGATAGAGTGAATATTTCTCATATTCTTATTTCATTATTTGTGAATTGTAACTCTTAACTTATTCATTTATTAATGGTTTTTGGATGAAAAAATATCATGGTAAATAAAATTTCTTGGTTATTTATTGTATTTCTTTAATTCACTATTTTGATACCACCATAATCTTATGGTGAGTTCAACTCTGGTGATAGATTTTTCAATTTTTAAAAATTTAATAGAATTTTTAGTGAGATTATTTTGATAGTTAATTATTTAAAACTTTTCTTGGTTAGATGTTATTATTGGTGTAAATCTTAACAAACTTCCCATATATTTTTTAAACTCTTGGAAAATTAAATTGACCTAAACATTTTCATTGAAGCACACACAATTAATTTTCTATGAAAAATAAAATATATTTTAAAAAAAGTAGTTTAATATTCCATTTATTTTAAATATTTATTTATTTTATTTACTTATACATTCATTCATCTATTTCATTTCATAATTCTCAAATCATACTTTTCTCATGTCTTTTTCTATTAAAAATATTTATCATTGTTGAATTCCTTGTTGTATTTTTTTAATTTATTTTTTATTTATCTTTCTTGAACTGCATATTTAATCTTCTTTCCATGAGGAATTGATAACTTTATTAATTATTTCTATAAGTTTTTATGTTTAAAATTTTATTTAATCAATTACTTACCCATTAGAATAAAAATCTATATCAAATTTGATAAATCTTTAATTACACCAGTATAAAAAATCCCAATTGCATCTAAATTCACTACCAAGGTATAGAACCCAAATTAGTTTTTTTATATACATTAATGACTAGTTACAGTGAGTCAATAATTAAATGAGTAGTTTCAAAATTATATATTAATTAATTTTTATTATCCTACTAATTTCTTTGTTGAGTAGCATAAAATGTATCATATCTTAGCTTCATTCTCTCAGGTGTAGAGTTCAATAAAAGAAAATTTTCTTCATCGAGTACTAATTTATATGACGAATCATTACATTATTCTATCATATTATTGGTCTAGGATAGATATATATCTATATATACCAAAACCATACTAGGGGATGTATTTTTAAATTTTTTTATTTCTTGAGAGGATATATAAAGAAAGTTGATCAAACTTAGTGATTCTAATTGAGTAGGAAATATTGGGTGTGATAAATAAAATAAAAAACCAATTTACAATGGTTATCTACAATATATGAAGAGAATTGAGAATATATGGAATCCATAAAGACCATTAAAAATTAACATTTCATGTTATGAAGAAACATTAAAAAACATAGAGAATTCATAAAATCTATCTAATCATTACATGATAGGTTGATTGTATAACTCTAACACAATAGTGGATTTAATTAAAATTTGTGCTTAAATAGTCTCGATTCTGTTATATGATATGAGGGGACTAAAAATTTTAATTTCCCATAAACCATATCTATTTTAGAAAAAAAATAATACTCTTTTAATCATCACACTCAATGGATAACTTCATATATGTGGTCTCGCATGATTTATAGGGGTGGGAAATCATTCTAGATGATGGCTTCATAAAAGTTGAAGAAAACACTCTAAATACCATTTTATATCCTCAAATATTAACCCCATTATTCCCTAATAAATCTAATTATTATGTGAGAACTTATTATTCACTTAAAAATTGGTATGTTCAGAAACACTTATTTCAAGTGTAAATTCAACTATTTTTTGTCTCATGATGAAAATTTTAAGAAGTCATAGACTATGAGAACTATATAATAGGGGAAATAATATAATAATATGTATATATAAATAAACTAAGTCTCCCATCCTCAGATGAATTATTTTCCAATAAATAACTATATCTAGATCTTCTTTTTAATGATTGAAAAATATAAGAGGAAACTAGAGTGTAGAGGCCTACATGAAAGAGATCATTACATATCCCATCAGAATGAAACACTTACTATTATAATTATGGCCATGGAACAAAAAAGAAACAATTTTAATTAGTTATTGAGTGTGACCCATCACTCATTTACTAGCATGAGGGACTATTACGACCGAACTCAGAAAACCCATCCATCTAGGATCTGAACCGGATCGCAGCAAGACCTGAAGTGTTCTCCTGATCCCCACGGTCTAGAGAATGGAACCTAATAATCCATAAATAACTATAGGGAATGATTTTCCAAACCTAAAACAATATACATTTAATATATAGACATAAAAATAAAAAAAGTAAAGTAATATCACATAAAAAACAATAATGGATGTGGTACAACATAATAAAAAAGAGAAAACCAAAGGTACATGTCCTAAAAAGTGAAAAGAAAGGAAACCCAAATTAACAATTCCTACTGTATGTGAAATATAATAATAATACCACAATATTTATAAATACCCCGACTCTAGTAATCCAAATTCGGTGGTTAAATTTTTATAGTGGCACTAAATGCAAGGTATAATAGTCTAAAGGACCCAACACTTTATTAGTATTGGTAAAAAATGATACATACATGAATTTCATATACATTTGAAAACATAAAATATAAATAATTATTTTATTTGAGAATTACATTATTCCCCTTAACATGTCCCCACATATCAATCATAAAAAAACTTCCTATTATCCCAAGGGAAATGAAACATAAGAAAGTGGTGAGTCTAAATGGTCAGTAAGGGTATACATATAGTAAAAGCTATTATGAATAAATAATCATAATATATATGGAAATATAAATAACTAAAACACATTCCATTTAATCAATAACATGAAAAATAATAATAATATAACATTAATAAATTATGATTAAATAATGACATATAAATAATCACATGAGCTTGAAACTTTTCTATAGATATTATAAATATTCGAATAATTACATGTAAAATTAATATCTAATATAATAATTAGGGAATGAATAATGTCTACTTCCTAAAACATACTGTTAATACCTTTCAAAAGATAGTTTTAAATTGTTTTTAGAAACCTGTCTAATTTGGTCAATTGACTTTTCTCATGAGGCATGTCTATACATCGAGGGGATATGTAAATATGGGTCCCACCCATCATATAATAAGTCTAATTAATTAATCATATGAAAGGGGTGAAATATAATCAACATAAACATTTATATTGAAAAAATATCATATGAAATGTTAATACCTACCCCAATCAAAAAACATTATCATTAACAATCCAGATTAATATGGTGAATGATAATAAAATTGTAAATCCCTAGTAAAACTGGTCATAAAACATCCATATAAATAATAATTATTTTTTCAATATAGCATATCTCTAGTGGATCATATGTAAAATAAACAGATGATTTTATAGAGGAATATAAATATAATAAAAAGATCATATAAAACATTTTGGAGAAAAATAACTTTTTAACTTGGAAAATAACCTTTTAAAACTAAATGTTAAAAAAGAATATTGAAAATAATTTTCATTGAAAAAGAAAATTTAAAATCATAAAGAAATATATAAAACATATAGTGGTCTTGACAATGTAAAATTTTGTACATTTCATACATATTAAAACAATGATTCCATTCATATTTTGGTAAAATCCAAAAGAACTGTGTTTGGAAAACCACATGAAGATTCCATTAAAACTATTTTGTCAAAATTTAGGCATGGTTAAACTTTTATTTAATAAAAAACTTATATAATGATAAAAATAATTGGAAAATTTTTTAAATTACAATTTTTTTTGAATAAAAAAGATTTTCTAATGAAGATAAAAATGAAGTTGTATTTTCTCTAAAAAAATTCTAAATCATTTTAAGTGAAACAGAGAGGAAAAATTGAACTATTAATTGAAAAATATCTTTAATAAATAGAGTAAAAAATAGATTTCTTTTAATATAAAAATACCAAATAATTCTTCCAAGATAGACTTAAATATAAACTATCCCGAATAATGATGATATTGTGAAATAAACCCTATACACTTTGATAAATTTTGAATCACATCCCCATAAAATAAATAAATTCAAATTAAAAATTAAATACTATGAATATGAAGGGATTAATGATATAAAATATAAAAAGTGGTAGTATATACACCACACCAAAGGAATAAGTGGTGAATATAACATATGTCTCATAAAAGTAAAACTGAGACGAGAAACCCTTATCTCAGGTCATGTTTCATTTGTACATGTTTAATAAAATTGTATATTAAATATAGTATTGTTATAAATATATTAAATAATCATAAACATATATTTAATATCATATATTATTTAATTATAGTATTTTATCACCTGTTTATTAATATTTCTTGGTTAAAATAACTATTTCAGGTGCTAATTGTTTGGTTTTTCATGTATGTTTTGGTTTGGTAATTCAGGTCATTTTACTTTGGTAATGGTTCAATCACAACCATAATGTTAAAAATGATTTAAATATAATATATATTCATTATATAGTTTATTAGTGTAATTTATAAAAGATAGATATATAAAATGGATTACACTGTTCATGGAGATGGTAAGCCACACGTACACATAAATATTGTTTAAATTTTCCACAACAGATTCAATAAAATAAAAATAAATTTTAATTAACCTTTATAGAATTATTATTATGCTATATTTATAATTTATATTAATAAAATCTTTCCTTATTTCTATCCATGTAAAAAAAATGAAAAACATTTCACATCGCTACGTGGAGGCAGTAATCTACACATACCCACAAGGGACATTATTATTCTCTAATAGAATGGATGGTAAGAAGTTTGATATGATATTATATTTACATAAGTATTTTTATATCATTAATATAACATATATGAATTAATTTTAATGTTACTACATTCCTTGTAAATCATAAGCGAAAAATAAATCACATTGCTTCGCGAGATGGTAGTCCGTCGTACATACGAGTGATGTTATCATATCCCCCATAGAATGAAAACTAAGAATTTATATGTTATATAATAAAACAAAAATTATAAAAATTTTCATAAATATAATATACATAAGTTAAATCCTTTATTATATCTATCACTGAAAGGTGGTGGTGGAAAATAAATTACATTGGTTCATGAGGCTGTAGTCCTCCCTACAAACGATCGACAGTTCTATTTCCCATTTGATAGAAGTGGAGACATATATGGGTTATTACATTAACATGATAACATATCATTATTTATGGGATACTATTATTATTATATTATCATATTTTAATATGATTTTATTGAGGTTTAAGAATAAATAAAACAAGTATCAATATTAAATAACTTTTCCACTTCTTGAGAGAGCCACTATAGGTTTATACCAAAAGCCTTCTTATGAGGACTTAATAATAAAACTAAGTTCTCTATAAAGTGTAGAGGTAGGTAAATATTATATTTGGGTAGGTATTGGATGAAATAAATGGTTTTAGAAGTGTGAAGAGTGGAGAAAAGGGTGTGGTTTTTATATGTTGGTGAGATCACACGCTTGGAATTTTTGAAAAATTAATTTGACCTTATTATATAATATAAATTATTATGATTCCAAATATAGAATCTATTTATCAAAATTAAATTCAAATAAGTAGTTGGATTCAATTTGAAATTAAACTCATAGGTGCATCTAAAAATGGGTTTTCTAACAAAAAACCATCAAAAGATTTTAATATTTTAATATTATAATTCAATATGAAATAGAGTTAAATGACCCAAATTAATTAATTTTTAATATAATTTAACTATTTAATTTTTAAAACAATTTAAAATATAATTTAACTTTGTAAATAATTTACATGAAAATGGATAATTTATTAAAAATTAGTATTTTTCACTACTAATCAAAAAATGAATCTTTTCATAAAATTTACAAAATATTCACGAAATAATAATTATGAAATGTAGGTTGAAAAAATGAACATTATTTTTAAAAATTTATTTTATAATATTGGTAAAAATAATAATTTTAATTTATATGCGTGAACAATGACTAAAGTGCCTTTTTGAAAAATACAATTTTCCAAATAACATTTCTTTCTTCTATAAATGATCCTTATTTTCTTCCTAATCTATAAATATCCATTGAATTTATTTTTTACATGTGTAAAACTTATAACTTTAATAATTTAATTATTATTATTCATACCCTCTAACCTAATGATTATTCTATTATGGTCATGTTTAAATAATAATATTTTAATATAGTATCACTTTTCATACGAACCTACTTTTACATGGATTACAAGATATCAAAGAGATTGAACATATTTAAAAATAAATATATTATGTATTGGGGTGTTAAATTCTATTTTTTTGGGTGTTTTTTATATAATCTAACAAACATGATGTCCCTATTTTAAAATATTATGGTTTTACCTTCTACCTCTCATAAGAAGATTGTGTCCTCATAATTTAATTTTGATCATAGTAATAAAGGGTTTAACATTTGGAAATAACTTTTTTGGAAACCCACATCCTTAAAAGGGTAAAGAAAACATCATATTTATAATTTATAAATGGTTGTATGAAGGTAATATATAATAACACCTAACTATGTTTTGAATTAAAATAACATTGGTGGGAAGTGAAGATATGTACAAGGAAAAAGGCATAAATAATTATAAAGAGTGATAGTGATCATTGATCACAAGAAATTTAATGATCAATAAAAAGTAATGTAACTCAAAACCAAAAATATTTAATGTGTTAACATTCCATTTGATTCATCAGATATGTATTTAATAGGATAACATATTTGTTTCATGATCATTTTCCTAAAGTTGTGGAATTATTTTTATATCATGATAAATAACAATAGTCTGCATAAATACTTATATATTTTTAATAATAATTTTATTCTTTGGTTTTAATTAATTTATTAGTCTATTAAATGAATATAAAAGAGGATTGTTTTATTCTTGAAGAACTAAAATTAACATTTAACGGATGATAATATCCATAAAAGCGTAATATGTTTTTCCAAATGTCTTAACTAAAATAAAATTGGTTAGCACAAGTTATCTAATATATAAAAAATTAATCTCTAATACCTAAATAGAAACTATTAATATTCAATATAATCCATTTCATAAATATTTATCCTTATGAATCCTCTAAAATATGTTTGACTAAATTCAAAGTCCAAAAATTTAGAAGTAAGGTCACAAAATTTATAAAATCAACATTATATTCCCTGGACAATATAAAGTGGTTCATAATATCTCATTACAAATATGTAAATACAATTATCACCATAAAACCATAATTTAAAAAATAATTCTTCCAAAAATTAAAATCTCATATTGTTGAATATATTACATAAATCCAAACATACAGTAAACTCCAGCAAAGATAACACGAACCATCAAATCTCTAACCAATTTCAATGTCACCAATAATATCCCATAAACATATATTTTCATTAATAACTCAACAAAGTTCACATATTAATGGATATTTTTCTTAAATTATGTGTTTTCTAAGAAGTTCAACTTTCTAATAATTCACTTTTTATAGTCATTTGTACCATTTAACATATACTCTCAAATCCTTTTAGAAAAAGTATTGCAGTACAATCATTTTATATCTCATAATTATTATAAAAATAATATTATTGATAAAATGCTCTTATATCATAATTCTTGAATCCAAACATAGGAAAATTAATCCTTACAATTCATTTGTATTAATAGCATAAACATGAACTTGATCCCGTAGCTTATTCTGATGTATATTCCCTTGATGCTTGGGGAATTCATTAGGGTAGTGACCCATCTACTTACAGTTGAATTACTAAACACTAGAAACCTATTTCTTTCCTATGAATCCATGAAAATGGTGGACTTTCTCTCCATATTTATATAAAACTCTCATTCTCATCAAGTAAGTACTAGAGTATTCCTTTCCAAAATTTTAATATTTGGGGAAACCTTGTTTTTTCTACTTCCCCTTATCTATTTTTTATTATTTCATCCACTTATTATCTTGATTACCTTAAAATAAATAATAATAATTTAATTATTTATCTGAATTTATATCATGGGATAATATGTCTTCATATGATGAGAATTTTTGGGAGACCAGTTCCCTTTGAAATATTTTCTTAAACCCATAAAATAAATGATCATTCTTACTATATGGATTATGTTCATTGATATAGTTCCCATTTCTTATTCTAGGTCCCATTTCTAAAAAATAATATACAATACATTATAACATAACATTATGAAACATAATGTATAATCCAAGAACTAGTGAAATTCATTATATAAATTGAAACATTTTTACATGGTTAATCTAATAGTTATAAACATAGTTTCTTTGAGAATGTTTTAAATTAATAAGAATATTTTAAAACCCTTCAAAATTTTTTAATGAAAATGTGAATTAACCCAAACAAATACACTCAGAGTGTCAAATGAGGTGTGTTTTAATGCCCATTGTTGTGTACCGAGTAATGCTTGAGTCAGGCCTGATAGGCCTTTTTCAGAGTAATTACCCCTAAGTACATATGTTCCTAAATCACATCCACTTACAGTATCCATAGAGTTATGTACTGCTAGTAAAATCAATATAATATCTCCCTCACCAAAAAATTATGATATTATTATATAAATTATCCTTAAATTCAATATAATGTTTATATTCTCTATTATATGTTCTCTTTAATTAATTTCCCAAGGTCTCTACTAAAATTTATTTGATACAAACTATAAAAAACCAAACTCCAATAACCTAGAGTTGGTGGTTAATTTATTACATTAACACTATATATAAGGTATCTCATCCTAAAGTGCCAAATAGTTTAGTATTCCTGGTAAAATAGATACATACTTTAGTTTCATATTCATTTGAAAACATAAAATACAAAAAAATATTTTCTTTGAAAACACCATTATTCCCCTTAGCTTATCCCTGTAAATCATTCATGAAACACTTACTAGTATCCTAGGGAAACTAAATCATATGAAAGGGGTGATCTAAAATTATCATAAAGGGTATGATTATAGTATAATCTACCATAAATAAATAATAATAATCAATATGGAAAGTTAAATAAATAAACAAATTCTATTTAATCAATAACTTGAACATGAATAATAATATGGAAGGAATAAATATTGATCAAATAATTCCATATAAATAATCAGATGAGATTTAAACATAACCATGGATATTATATCTAATCAAATAATAACATTGAAAATCAATAACTAATATCGTAATGATGGAATGAATAAATTTGGATATATGAAACATATTATCCTGACCTTTCACAAGATAATATAAATATGTGTGTTGAAACCCATCTATTTTGGAGAACTGATTTGTCTCATGAGACCTATTGATGCATCGAGGGGCTATGTGATTCCTTTCCCCACCCATTACATAATAAGTCCAATTAATTCTTCAAATTAATGGTTTGAAACACAATCAGAATAAATATTTATATTGTAAAACTAACATACAAAATTTTATACTTACCCCAATCAATAAACATAATCACAAACCATCTAAAGTAATATGGTGAATGGTAATAAAATTGTACATCCCAAGTCAGACTGATTATAATGCATCAAAAGAAATAATAAGGATGGTATGATTTAAAAGTACACCCAGGGGATCATATGTAGAATAAAGTGATGTTTTCATTGATTAATAAAAATATCATAAAATGATCTTATAAAAAATTCTTGGTGAAAATAACCTTTTCACTTTAAAATTCACTTTTTAAAACTAAAAGTTCACAAAAAATTTTGAAAATAATTTTCTTTGAAGAATAAATTTTAAAATTATGAATTATGTTTTAAAAAATTGAGTTTTCATCATAGTATGAAATTCTATACATGCTGTACATGTTAAAACAAATATTCCTCTCCCATTCTTGGTAATATTCAAACAAGACTTGTTTGGTAAATTGAATGATGATTACATTCAAAACGTTTTTTAAAAAGGTCATCGTTGTTAAAAAATTATTTGATAAATCATTTGGATAATGTTAAAAACTTTTTTTTAAATAGTTTTTAAAATATTTTTAGAAAAAATTGTTTTGTAAGAAAAACTATTTTCAACGGAAGAGTGAAATGAAGTCATATTTTCCTAAAAACAATTTCTCAATAATTTTATGTAATAAAGAGAGAGAAAATAGTAATATTACTTGAATAATTTTATGAATTACCTGAGTAAAATAAAATATATTTATTTTATGATATAAATATAAAATAATTTCCCCATGAGATACTTTGACATACACTATCCCAAATAATGATGAGATTGTGAAATAAACCCTTACCACTTTGGTAACTTTTGAATCGTAACCCCATTAAATAAATAAAATAAAATGAAACATTAAATACCATTAATATAAATATATTAATTATATAAAATATCAATAAATTCATTATATACACCACACTAAAGGAATAATTAATGAATAAGATATATGTCTCATGGAAGTATAAGTGAGACGAGAAACCCTTATCATTGGTTCGATTTATATCATATGAGTTCAAACCACCTGTATAATAAATATAATTTTATTATAAATATATTATAGAACTATAATAATATATTTTATTTCCTAAATTATTTACTTATGGTATTTTATCACTCTTTTATTAACATTTATTTGTAAAATCACCATTTTGGGTGATAATTACTTCGTTTTTCATGTATGTTTCGGTACTATAATTTCAATATTTTTTCATTGATCATGGTTCCATCATATATATAATATGAAAAAATATTTAAATATCATATATATTAATTATATATGTAATTATATAAATCTATAAATTTTAGTGATAGAAAATGGATTACACTATTTAAAGATATGGTAACCCGTATGCACACATGAACATTATATTAATTTTTCTCAATGGAGGGAATGAAATATAAATAAAATTTAATTCAAAATTATAAAATCATTATCATTATATATATATATATATATATATAATTTATATTAATCAAATATATCTATATTACCATCCATGTAAAAATAAAATGAAAAACATTCACATCGATATGTGGAGGTGGTAGTCCACATGTAAGCATGAACAACATTATTGTTTTCCAACAGATTAAAAGGAAATAATTTATATGTGATATTATATTTTAGAAATTATGGTTTGGTAATCAATATCACATATATTCATTAATTTTAATGTTAATACCTTTAATGTAAAGGGTAATAGAAAAATTAATAACATCTCTTCGTAGGGTGATAGTCCTTTATACACATGAGTGGTGTTATCGTAACCCCTGCTGAATGGAAAGTAAAAAGGTTTGTGAGATATAAAAGTTACAGAAGTGTAATAATGTAATAAATATAATATAAATAAGTTAAATACATCATTATATCCATCTTTGAAATTTTTTTTATGGAATAAAAATTACATCAGTTTGTGAGGCGGTAGTCCGCCGTACACACGATCAACAATTTCATTTCCCATTTGATTGAAGTGGAGATAGATATAGGTTATTTAATTATCATAATAACACAATATTATAAATTTGATACTAATTTTATTATATTATCATAGTTTAATATGATTTTATAGGGGTGGAATATGAAATAAAAAATACACATGTTTACGAATTTTACATCTTATTCTAAGATCCTCTTTAGGTTTATACCTAAATCCTTAATAGGACTACTTACTAATAAAACTAAGACCTATTTAATTTTTGGAGGGAATAAAGTAAGATATTTTAGTTGGGATTCACCTAAAAAAATTGGTTTTTATGTTTGAAGTGAGGAGAATATGTGGTAGCCTTTTATAAGCGTGGGGGAGGACACACATGAAATTTTTTAAAAGATAAAGTGATAACCACATTTTCATCATGTAAAAAGCCTTTTAAATGTGTAATTATCTAACCTTAGAGTATATATGTTTAAAATAAGTCCATAAAATGGGTTTTTAATTTTTTCAGTTATTTTAACCTTTTTTTCTTATTTTAACCCCACTTTAACCCCATTTTATACCTTAACCAAGGTAATTACATTTTATTGATTTCACTATTCATTATGGTCAAAAATTAAGTTTACCTTATTAGAAAATATAAATTATTATGATTTCAAATATTTAATAAATTTATTTAAATTCAATTCATAGAAGTGATATAATTTAATTTAATATTAAACCCATGGGTGTGTCGAAAAAAATGGATTTCTAAAGAAAAAAATTAATTTTTTTTTAAAAAATGATTTAATATTAAAATTCAGTATGAATTTAATTACAATTTATTAAATTATTTATTTTGGTAATATAATTGAACTAATTTAACTGTAAAAACAATTTTTAAAACAAATATAAATTTTTTAATGAAAAGACATTTTTCATTAAAAATCAGAATTTTTCACTATTCATAAAAAAATTAATCATTTAAAAAATTCTAAAAAATACTCCCAAAGATAATTTTGAGACTTTGATTTCAAAAATGAATCTTATTTTTTAAAATTAATTTTTTAAAATTAATTTTTTTTAAATTCTAAAAAGTTAATTTTAATTTATGTTTGCAAAGCGAGTCTAAACTGCCTTTTTGAAAAATATAATTTTTCATAAAAAATTCATTTTCTTTCAAATGATTATTATTTTATTCATAATCAATAGATATCCATTGAAATTATTATATACATGTTGAAAACATATAATTTTTATAATTTAGTTATTACTATTCATACCCACTAGGTTAATGACTAAGTTATAATGGTCACGTTTAGATAAAAATATTTTAATAGAGATTGTGTTTCATTCAAACCCAATGTTGTGTGCATCACATGATATCGAATTGATTGAATTTAATAAAAAATAAATATATTATAAAGTCTTAAGGTGTTATATTATATTCTAATATTGGTTTCGTATTCAATATATGCTATCAAATATTATGTTACACTTTTAAAATCTCATAGAGTTATAATCTCACCACCAGTTACCTATACCTAGCTAAAATAAACATAACTGCCTCATTGTACTGACTTTCCCTTTAATACATCAATTAAAATAGGATCTATATAACCTTTATGGAGTTTGTAGGGTGTGAGATAAATATTCTTAGTATGATCCCACCAAGGTGATATATAACAAGTCTCTATACACTAATCCCAATATTCAAAGTTTGAAGAAAACATGTCATGATAACCAGTTACACATTTTTATTACAAAAGCATTGTAAACAGTTCCCCTTTTTCTAAATAATTCAAAAACTAGGTGATAAAATTTCAAAAAATAATTTCATTAAAACCTTTTCATCTATCAATGGATTAATCATATCATATCATAGTCAAACATATACCATCCAAAGAATAATGGTAAACAAACTTTAGACAAAAAAGGCTAGGACATATAGTTCACTCATACCTCAATAACCAATCAATGACTAATTGGAAAACAAATCATTATAGCTTATATATCACATTCTAGGGAATAGTGGAACACCCCAAAATGTGAACCCCCTTAAAATTTCAATCAATTTCATATATCCAATGTATCTAAGATATAGGAATGGATGAACACCTAAGAAAGTAAACCCCCTTAAAATGTCAATCATGTTCTTATGGAAAATATATCTATGATCTAGGAAGGTAGGAACACCCTAGAAATTGAACCCCCTTACAATTCTATTGTAAAAGACCCAATATTAAACCCTCTAACTAGGAACCCATCCTTCCCATGTGGGGAATATTTCAAATCAATTTCAAATGGATTATCACATTTAACAAACATTTCTAAATAACACTTTATTCTTAAAAAATATTCATTTTAAACTATATTAACAATTTATTTCCTAATACATTGAAAAATTAATTTATTTTATGAAAATATGGGTATAAAAATCTTTTCTCAAAAACCATTTTAAAAAAACAAATTAATCAAGTCAAGTATTATGAAAAATTATTTAGAAACTAATTTATTAAATAAATGAGAATTAATTTTTCATATAACATAGGCTAAATATAATACCAATAACCTAAAAAATAGGTCACACACAAACTGAAATGGGATCTACAAACATCAAAAATAAAGGAGTTATAGAAATATGAATTCGGGACCTATAACCAATTATCACATATTTGATTAATCTTTCCAAAAGAAATAGGGATGAAGAAGAATGTATATCAACACATACCTTGGAAAACACATGAACCACACCACAATCGACTATAGAACTGGACTCTAGAAGACAATCACACAAGGTATATTTAATTTATTAGAGAATAAACCTGACATGATCAATAGATCCCAAAAACTCAGACCAACACCACTTCTAAATCCATGAGAAATGAATAAAACAGGAAGAGAATTATCACACTTACCAAAATCAGATCACCCAAAAAATACTAAGATAAAAGTACCAATTAGAGAATCCCAAAATATCTATATTATCAAAAAATATCCTCAAGATGACCTAGGGTTATAAGAATAGGGTGAAAGGTGAATGAGAGAGGAGTAGGACATGAAAATATTTTAATTCACTAGAAAAATAATAATTCATGGAATGAATTACGAATTCACAATATGAACTTTTAGAATAGTTGATACATATAAAACATGTTTCCTCAACATAAAATCTTTAAATCTTCATTAAAAACATGAATAAAAATACATTTCATTAATAGTTTTCAATCCTTAAAACCAAAAACCATGGATTCTTCCCAGAATTCATACATGATGGAATATATATTTAATGGAATGAATAGGAACCTATAGCCATCATTCATGAATTTTTTTATAAAAACCCTCAGATCACCTTTGAAACCACCAAATCCCAAAAGAAAGCCTCTTAAAAATAAAAGAGAACATATTTTAATATGGATAGTATAATTCTCTCCACCACATGAATTTCCATCCCCAAAAAGTCATATGTAATAATGATTATCTAGAAATATGTGAGGCCACTAATCCCTCATAAACGATTCTTATGGTCAAGTCTCATGAGAATGCAATATTTTTCACCATAACACTTTGACCAATATAATATAATTTCTATGAAATACTTTAATCTATGAATCAATAATCACTACTAGTTTCTTCACAATAGAAACATCCATATCCAACTCAATACCCCCCAACTCAAAACATGGGATGGATCAAGGTGGTAGTTCATGAGTTGAGATATATGGGAAATATAACATATACCTATTAACTAAGATTATAACTCCAACCATTACAAATCTTGTCCAATTGTATTAGTGATCTCAAATGGTCCAACATATCTTGGAGCTAGCTTCCCCTATTTCCCAAGCCAATAGTGAACCTATTGAGAATAATATTTTAAGAAAACCAATAATCCACTGGAAAACTCTAAAGGAAAAAAACAAAAATATGAATATGATTTTTATCAACATTGATCTACTAACATGTGTCAATGTATATCCTAAATCATTACTAACATTTCATAGATGAGACTCAGTCACATAAGAGAAACTTATCCCACCACTGACCAACAAATAGGAGACCTTTAAGGGAGACCATACAATGCAACTAAATGATCCATTATGATTGATGATTGGTAACTATTGTTATAAGAAAACAAGACTAGTATTATATGGTGTCCCATGATCTACCAAATACTAAGAGACCTACATAAATAAAATCCTTTAAAACATTTATTGCACACTCCTTCTAATCATCCTTCGGTGGATGGTAAGTTATACTCAATTTGACCTGAGTCCACATCACCTCTTAGAGACTCTTCAAAGTTATGGAGGAAAATTGGGGATCCATATAAGAGACAAAGGTAGAGGGTACCTCATACAACCTTACTATCTCCTGCATGTATTACAAGATAAGATATTCAACCTTGTTGGTATCCCTATTCAGAATAAAATCAGATGATTTCATCTACTAATAAATCAGTACCTAGATAGAATTATTTCTATGGGGAGTCCATGGTAATCCTATAATTAATACTTCTGAGACCTCATACCATTTTCAAAATAGCACCGGAAGATGCTGGAGAAGTTAAAAACGATTCATGTGATCTATCTTTATCTATAGGTAGGTATAATGGATAGAAATATAATCAGAAATGTTATGCTTCATAATTGCATACCTTAAACATATTCTCATGTTATAATAAATCCTCATTATGATAGGGTGAATGAACAATGAAGAACTATGAAGAACATAAAACATTTTATTTCTAATAACTTGTCATATTGTTATTTACCTTTTAGAAAAAACTTAAGGAGAGATTATGATAACTAAAAACTGGTCAAAATCATTCCTGAATTATCTTCTTGTGTATTTCTACTATGAGTGTTGGAAACTAAATTCCCTTACCAAGGGTGTATGTGATGTTGAAGTCGAACATTTAGAGGTATTACACATGCTAAATCTTCCTAATATTTAGTTCATTATGAGAAAATATATATTTCATACTCCAATGATTAGAAAATACTATGAAACTCTTTCCAAATAGATTATTTCTTCACCAACTTATCAAATTCATAATTGTGGAGAGAAAAAAATTGAGAGTAGTGTAATTTTTTCCATGTGGATGAAGCTAACAAGAGACATAGTCTATAAATTTAACATTCTACATAAGAAAAAAAAATCAAAACTATTATCAAAAGCATCATAGTATACCAAATACCCCTTACCAGGCTTAATTAGGATCAAAATATTAGGTGATCCCAAAATCTATTTCAAATATTCAAAAAAAGTCTGAGAGTTATAGACCCAATTTAATTTCACACCTTTATTGGTAAGAGTGATAAAATGTGATGCTAACATTGAAAAATACATAACTAATAGTTGATTGTGTCTGACATGTCCTAAGAATATCATAATCAAGAATATGTTTCATGGTTCCTCCCATGACTATAAAAACATCGCCTTCTCTAAATCGACTAAGAGACCATGTTCTAAAAATCAGTTGTCACAAGAAAATCACATCTTGTATCCAAAAATTTCATGTTCATAGCTTCCCATAATGGTTATGACTCCTTCAAATCTCTAAAAACATATATATATGTTTCTCATACTCATTCTTGGATCTTACCCCAAGATATCATCCACAAAAACCATGAAAAAGGTATCGAGATACTAATGGAATATATGATTTATAAAATCTATAAACACTGTAGAATAACTATTCAGGAAAAAGGAATCGAAATATATTCATAATTTTCATACATTCTCATGAAATATTTCTTGATAATATCACTCATGTAACCTAATTTGATGACAATACACCTGAAAATTGATTTATGAAAACAACTTATCCCCCTTCAACTGATCTAACAAGTCATCCACATGGGTAAAAAGGTATATATTCTTAAAATTCACCAGGTTCAACATTCTATTTTACATAAATAGATTAAATTAATAATAAACCTTCTTAGAATAATGAATAGGGATTACCCACATCAAAATACTAGTGAAAAAACCCCATCACAAGTATATCTTCCAATTGGATATTTACCTCCTTCAGCTCAGTGGGTGTCAAGTGATATAAGGGTATAGAAATTGGATGTGTACATGGGACCATATTAATCATGTACTCAACCTTCCTTTATAGAGGAATACCAGAAATTTTATCTAGGAAAACATCTTGTATGTCTCTAACAACTAAGGGAAGATCACCGAGAGTGGGAACATCATTTTTCTCAAATGAATTACTAGACCAAAGAATCATGAACTCTAGGTGGGAAGGAATTTTGTGACTAGACCTTGGTCCCCACTCTCCTTGAAAAACCTAATATCTCCCATCACCAATAATGAAAAATCAAACTGATGATAACAGTCAATCTCATCATGATGAAAAACTATATAATACATCCTAAATATGACATTGAAAATATCCAATTCACGAAAACAAACTATTTATTTAAGGTATTTATATAAAACCAAATCTATATATAATTATTTATGAAAACCAAGATATTTTCTACTTAAATTTTTTTATTTTAATTTCAATAATAAAACAATATAATGAAACTTAATAAGTTATAATACCAAATCATTCCTTTTCACTTAATCATCCCAGTCTATATCTCATCGTTGATGTAATCACTAAATCAACTTTAACTATTGTTCATTGATATATAATCCATTTAGTTTATAGTGAAAGAAAATTAATTTATTTATAATAGAAGACAATTTATAAAAGAGAGTACTTAACTAAGTATATTCATACCATTTAAACATATTATTTAAAACTCAATTTAGGTTTAATAAAAGCACTCAAGATATAAAACATATAAATATCAAATAGTAATTTCCTTTCATAAAAAAGTTCTATAAAATGTGAATATTCTGGTTAATTTAACAAAATAAAGTAAGTAAACATAACCCAAACATATGATAGCTAAATTAATTTATATTTCTAGAAAATATTTTGAGCTTATAGAATTTATAGTCATGAACTTATATAAATGAAAGAATATAAATAATTAAATAACACAAGTCCAAGAATTAATTTCATAGAATATTTTTTTAAAACAAGTTAAATTTACTTTACACAGTAAACCAAGAATAAATATATAATGTGAATGATAATAATGATGTAGTTTCCATATCACCACAACCAATCTCATGAAAAAAATTTATTTGGTCCTCCTATGGATAAATTTTCATTGTAAATGATCTTTTTCACCTATTGATGCAATATCTAATCACTCTGTCACAATTCTTAAACAACCTAAATCATCCAATGATCTTATAAACACCCAAAACAATGTAAAAACTAGAGACATGGTGTAACTTCATGGTTGATTCCTTGCCAAAACAAAACTAGATCCATTATCATTCACTCACCCTGGGTACTAGAGCACCTCCAATTCGACTCACACTAGAAAAAATTTAAATCAATCCTAAGTCTAATATCACACACTGACTCCATATAACACCTCATGATCTTTTATAAAATATTTTTCAATGTCAAGAATATTTTTAAAATTTTGTTGATGTTGATTATTGAAAAAATTATATGGAATGTGAAATCTTGGATTTGTGGCTTCTTGTGTGATATTTGATGAAACATGTTTTTGACAAATGAATAGTCCCTTGATTGAATTTTGAACAAATACAATGGGAGACTCAGTATTTAGGTGGGTAGTTCAAGACAATCAGGATAGGATTTAAGTTTTTAATTTACTCTAGTCTTCTGAAAATTGTTTTATTCTTGTCATCTATATAAAATGTTTATGAAATGTTTAATAATCATGATTTTATTTAGACTGGGTGGTATCCTAATTATCATTTTTATGGTCATGCCTACTTTAAATTTCAATTTTGAAAAAGAAAATTTTATTTTAAATATTAATTGGAGTTTTAAATGAAATAATGATGTTTTCCCTTAAAATAAACTAAAATGGATTCAGTGTTTTGAATCTCATGAAGTGATTTCAAAGTGAACTTTTAAATTTGAAAAACATTAAAACGTGAACATATTTCCATGGAAATGGTTTTAAAATTTTAATTTATTATTGATGGTTTTTGAATATTATTTTATATTTTTTCACTTGATGATAATATTTTTAATAGAACAGGGATTTCATATCCTATTAAGTGTTTTAATTTTTTTTATTTTCAGTGGAATTTTAAAAAGTAGATTTAAAGTAGGGTTTTAAAATTCTTAAAATCATCCATTTTAATTTTGAAGGGGATTTTGAGATGATATTTGGAACATTAAATTAACATGTGGTAATTTAAAATATTTTTGTGTCTTGAAAAGTGTTTTGTGAAGTGGTTGGTTTCAATATGAAACTTGGAAAATTTTCATAGTCAAAAGATCATTAATTTATTATTCATGAATATATTTCCCTTGAACTAATTTTTTTTATAATTCATACACATATTCGTTCATTCATTCTAGGGAATATGATTTCTATTTTTTATTCCATTTATGTAAACTGGGATCCCCACTATATTCTCTGAAATAAGCAGGACTGGAAAATCAAGAATTCATTTCCACTAGTAGAGAATATTATAGTCTTGGGAAAATAATTTTTCTATTCAAGGGATAGTGGTTCATGTATACTCAAAATAAGGTTATCTTGTATCATAACCCATTGGGAATGAGGAAAGGGGTATAAAAGAGGAAGGTCACTATGAACATTTATTTTGTGAGCAACTCATCTATAAAACCATTATGTACCTAATAAACTTTTCAGATTTAGGAATCAAATTAAGAAATGTTTTATAGTGTTTCACCACCTCCAAGTCTAGGAAAATTTATATTTAAGGAGAAAAATATCATCCTAATATGCTCTATCTCTCAAAAATTTATTATTTAATTTTGTTTCTTTAGAATCATCTTTCATCTCTTTTATTCATGAACCTTTTTTACGGAACTAATCTAAGTAGTATTCATCCCATACTGGGAACTGGTGATCATTTTGGATGAATTCATAGTATAATACCTAATATAGTGGAGTAATTATTTTCTTAAATTCAATAACCCATTTCCTTCAAATCATATTGAAATTATTTGAAAGAATCAAGTATAGGGTTCCCCTTATTATAATTTTCTATAAAATTCACCTTTGATAATGAATATATTATGTCTATTTATTTATTTTTTTGGAAAAAATGAACATTTTAAGAACCTAATATAATGGATATAAATAAAAAATGGATTAAATATAATAATATAATAAAATATAATGAAATTAGAGTTAAATAGTTCACCAAGTTTGTGATAAATCATGCATTCAAACCTTCTCAAATACTTTTTCCATGTTTATATTGTTTTTATTCAAGAAAAATTAGTCCAGAAGAGTTGGAAGAACATTTTATATTTTTTAGAATAGATCAGAGCTATAAAATTTTAAACCAAACATAGTTAAAAACTAAACATTCACACTTATTGGGGTTATACTTTCATTTTTGGATCATTTTATATGAATACCAGTGTAAATGATGATGTATATTTCATGAAAGAAATAACAATAAAATTGAATATAACCTTTGTGATTGTCCAAAGTTATTTGAGAAGTTAAATAGTTTTCTAGAGAGACTATTTTATATCGGTTGTACTAAATATATAAAATTGTCAGATGTATTAAAGTTATGTAATTTGAAATTTGGAATTGTATGGAGATACACTATATTTACTAAACTAATTGGTCTCATGAATGATATGATACTTAAGGAATATGAACTTCCATGTTGAAAATATGATCCTAAATGAATGATACATTTAATGGGAATGACCTATAAAAAGATTTATTATTGTCCAAATGATTTCTTATTGTCTCTCAAGGACCATGAATAACTCATAAAATTCCCTAAGTGTGGCGCAGATTGATGCAAGAAAAATAAAACAAGTCCTTAAAAAGCTATTTGGTAAATTCCTATCATTTTATGGTTTAGAAGACTATATGGGTGTCAAGAAAACTTGAGACAATTAACATAGAATGTATATAAAATAATTAAATATGGGAACCTATGTCATCTAGTATATTATCTTTAGTGGATGAAAACTTATTACAAGTATCATTAATTTTGAAATGAGTTAAGAAACATTCTTCTTTCTTTATATATAGATCGAATAAATCCTTTTGGTGGATAAATTATTAATCATAGTATATGGATAATCATGTTGGTAAATTATAACATGATACCATGGTTATGCATAAAGCGCAAATATATCATTTTGTCTATCCTTTTATATGGACCAAAGAAAACTAGTAATGATATTGATGTATATTTGGATCCATTGATCAAACATCTAAAATTGATGTTGGATACCAGTGTTACAATGTATAATGATGATAGAAGTGAATAATTCACATTGAGGTACAAGTTGTATGGGATGAAAAATGAAATTCATGCCTATGGAAATCTATTAGGGTAATCCATTAATGGAATGTGGGGGTGTCCCTTTTTTTTAGGAAAGTAAAAACTAAGTTCGGTTAAAGAATTCCTTAAAGACTATGTTTTTAGGACATTAGAAATTTTTACATTAATGAAATTAATACTGATCATGGATTAAAATAGTTGATGGGAATACCAAATAATGTACAACACTGTATCCACTAATGGTTGATCAACTGTTTGATAAATTAAATGATATTGACACTATTTTTGGTAAACCATTTTCAATAAACCTTACGAAATTAGGTTGGAAACAATGATCTATTTTCGTTGAATTATCAGAGTGGAATTTTTTGTACATCAGATATTTTCTTGACTACATACATGTAGAAAAAAATTAAATTTGATCATGTTATTATAACTTTAGTAAATGTTACTATAAAAATCATGGAATCAAGGTTAGGTTAGACATGATTGACATGGGGATAAGGGATGAGTTGGAACCAGTGAAGGGAAAAGGGAAAAAATTTCTTCATGTAGCATCTTACACTCTATCCAAATAGGAAAAATTGTAATTTTACATTTTCCTTAATGGTGTAAAAGTTTCATAAGGGTATTTATAAAATATCAAGAATGTAATGTTAATGTCTAATTTGAAGTTATTGGGACTAAATTCACACAAAATTCATTTTTTGATGAAATATTTGATGCTCAATTATTTACATTTCATTTTTCCTAAAAATGTATGACATACATTAACAAGACTCTACAACATTTTCAAATCCATATGCCGTAAAGTTATAGACCCAAATAAGATTCCAATCATGAGAAAGGAGGTTGCAGTCATATTATGTGAATTAGAGATTATCTTCCCAACCATCATCCTTTGATATAATGGTCCACCTGATGGTTCAATTGCTTAGAGAGGTTCAATTGGTTAGAGAGGTTTAACTATGTGGTCATGTCCATTATAGATGGATTTACCCCATTGAATGGTATATGAAGATTTTTAAATGGTACATCAAGAATCAAAGTTAGATAGAAGGTTGTATTACAGAAAGATATATTATTTAAGAAGCTACTTTTATTGATTACATGTCATATGTTGATAACACTAGTATCCCAAAGTATCATCATAGTTGATTCCTTATGGGAAAAGGTATTTCCAGAAGAGATGTTGACACAATTACCATCACAGAGTGGGAGAAAGTGAACCTTTACATTTTATGTAATACTGAAATTTTTGATCCATATGTTGAAGCCCATAAAGAAATTATTAGAGCATTGAATCCATCAAGGGATGATGGATGGATATGAAATACACATAATCAATAGTTTACTAGATTTTTATGATTCCATATTTATAAGGAGTTATCTAAGAATAAAAATTCAATTTTCAAACGACTTTGATGGTTAGCCAGGTGAATAAATGAATATGTTATATATTACAATAGTTTTGTAATCAATTTTTATATGTTCTATACAAAATAACTTTATTAATATAGAATAATGAAAAATAACCGATTTATTATTATGAAAAAAGTGATGCAAAAATCTGGTTAAAAGGATAGAAATCCATTTTTTTTGTGAATATTTAATATTTTTGAATTATCAAATATATTTAGTAGTTGGATTAAAGAACATTTCAAGTTTTTATTTTTCATTTCAGATGGTTTGAAAATAGGATTTTAGTGAGAGTTGATGAAATATGATTTTTGATTGTAAATTTAAGTGAGGAAGGAGAAAAGGATGAGTCATTCATAATGGCATCACAAACAGTGAAAGTATTTTATGTCTTAGATCTAGAAAACAATAATTGGTTGATTGTCCTATTAGAAACTAAAAAAACTATAGGGTCAAATGAAAAGTCAATTGTGGATGACCCTCTCATTGGGAGATCATAATCAGTTGATGGTGATCCCAATGTAGAAAATGTCTTGTATGTTATAGGGGAACACAAAAAGGGGATTTTGATTCTTGATAGATGATACAAATCCCTTATATTTTTTTAAAAAATGAAAGAGAGTTAAATGATATAGTTATAGTGTTTTTTAATATATGATGATTTTATATATAATATAATATGTTCTCTACTGCATTAACATAATGTATGTTTGACAACTTCTAGAGACACTATCTTTTTCACATGATGATGTCACTAATCCTAGGGAATAACATACTATTGATGCTAAAATGGTAGAATTATTAAGGGATCAACAACATTTTAATGAAAAAAATGAGACGGAATCACATTGTTGAATAAAATTATCAATGAAATAAGTAAGGGTATAAATTTTTTTTTATGGATGGAATCAACACGACCAACATATTGACCCCAAAAAGTCAATGTTCATTAGATATGTTGGGGCGAAAATGAGGATGAATGTGCTGATTGATATAGATTTGTGGCACCACATCAAGCATGTAATGATGGAAACCCTTTGGGAAGATATAATGGTAATGTTATGATATAAATTCTCTATTTTATCAAAAAAAAAATATAATTAAATATTGATTTAATTTTTTTATTCCTTGAAGAGATTATTTATTTTATAAGATTTATATAATAAATATGTCTTAATGGACACTGGAAAAGTATATAGAGGCTTCCATACTCTTTATACCATGTTAAATTTTAGTTATGTTGAGGGGAAATTAAATCCCCACCCACCAATTAATTATGAACACATTATAAAGAAGGAAACATGGAATGATTTCATCAGTCATCGTGATGAGAAATGATTTTAGGAGAATTTTAGGTGATATTATATTATTTTACATAAAATATTTTTTCCAATTTTATTTATAAAATTTAATTTATAAAACAAAAAAAGATTATTGAAAATAAATAACATGTATAAAAACCAATGTACCCTTATCGCAAAGCAAAGATGGGGTATACTTCATTAGATAAGAAATTGGTATGTATTTTAAATAAAATAAATAAATATTTTATGTGATATAAAACAACATACATTCTTATGTTTATATAAATATTGATAAATCAAAATCTGAAGCCACTTCCAACCGACGTCTTGTGATATGGAAGGAGGATCACATAAATGAAGTGGGTAAACTAGTTGATGAAAATAGAAAATAAGTATGGGAAAATGTGTAAGTATGAATTAATAGTAGTTTGTTATGATTTATAAAAATAATAAATAAAAATATATATTCATGTTCATAAGTTTTTTATAAGGTTTAGACTCAAGAATATGCAGCGTCTGTACAAGAAGAAAATATACTTTCAGGTGCATTGAAGCGGCCGAAAAAATATGGTCGCGTTAGAGGAGTAGGTTTTAGAGTGTCTAATAAATCACATTTTTGGATGAAAAAAACCAAAAGAAGATACATATAATATGATTAAATTATTTTATGCTCAAATAGATGCTTTTCAAGATATTTTTGTTTGGTATGGTTTTGCAGGACAATATATAAGAAAGGATCAAAGAAAACAGATAGTGAAAAAAATATCCACTTAGGAAGAACCAAATGACCCCACTATATTTGAGGGTAGTCATTCCCCTCAACCACATACCTTAACCAAGGTAATTAATTTTTTCATTACTTTCTCCTAAATTTGAATTAAATAACTTATGACAAATTTATAGTACTAAAATTATATAGGGTAAATTTGTATGTAATTTCTATCTGTCAACACCCATGCACCACCTTGTTGTGAGGGGTATGGTGTATAATATATCAAGAGTCATGATACATAATAAATAACTCAAAAAGTATCACATGAGAGTGGGGATTGAGGTATCTTAGTATGTAACTATTTAGTTTCATGTTCCACATGATGAACTAGATATTATAATGGCCAGTGATGCGATTTGAACTTTCATAGAATGGTCATCTATTCTTATAAAGATACATGAGGACTGTATATATAAATTTTTTTCATATGAAAAACATTTAATAGCTGATGAGAAAAGTTATAAAGCGAGTTATGGTATTATAGATGGATAAAGCGATGGGGAAACAAAAGTTCAGATCAAGATAATATAGTGAATCGATCAAGAAATCAAACGGACCTTTTAGATTACCTTCCCCCTTCTAGTTCCACAACAATATTTATTATCATTAAAACCTCATACAAAGACCAAATATAATGATAGAAATATGTATCACATTCTATATTAATAATAAATAAATGTAACTTTCATTGTATACATAGTTTTTCTTGAGAGTATAAATTATATTCTCAGGTTTGAATGGATGAGAGTCTTAGTTTTTAATACATACATAAGGTACATTTTCATAATATGTCTGCCCAAAAAATGATATAATATATTCATTAAAGTTAATAACTATCCATATTTTCAAGAGGAAATTATATTATTATAATATTAATGGAAAACTATGTGAATTATGATTTGGATACATTAATCCCTATATCATTTCTATGCAAGAAACTTCTTTGGAGAAGGAAAAAGTTGATAAGAAAAAAATTAGCTAATTGATGTGTTTGAGAAAAAAATAAGAGATGATAGACACTTATTGATGCCTACAATTTAAGGGGTAAAACTCTTCAATCTAATAACATAATATATATTTTTATTTTTTTATTACTTATTTTTTATTATTTTCTTAGGAAGCACTGGATGTTGATCGTACTCAATCTGGATACCCCAAATATTTATTTTTTGGATCCAATGCATTGATATCCATAAAAAAAATACGTTATGTTTATTTTAAAAATTTAACACACTACAATCTACATTTTATAGATAGAATTTGAATTATATGTTTAAGTATGTGTTTTAACAATAATTTTTTATGATAGGTTGGTCGCTAAATATAGGCTAAATCATGTCATGCAGTTAGTGACTAAACAAAAAAAAACCTATGGTTTACTTCAAATGAAAACAGGTTAAGGTATATATATAAATATTTAACTATGAAAACATATTTCATAATAATTTACTTATTTTGTCCAATTTTTTTATAGTGTCTGAAGCAAGATAATGGCAATGATTTCTGATATTATGTTTGAATATTTATGATACAAATCATAAACCATGAAAAGACTAGCATCCCTAAATAGGTAGTTTTAAAAGGTAATTAAAATAGCACTAAAAATATTTCATAATCATTTGTTTGACTATATTTTCTCATCACTACCAAGATTGATAACAACCTTATTACTCGAAAGAAGATGTAAATTTGTTTAGAGATAATTGGTCAGCCTATATGTTATCATATCACCAATTATTTTGATCTAGTACTGGCTATGACCTTATAAATATATTTTTAGTGTGATGAATTATCATTAAAATAATTATATATTATTTTTGATCTATTTCTCAAGGATATGTATAATGGATGAAATCAATTATTTTATAAATGAATGTGAAGAATACATGATATCAGAATATATATGGGTATCATGTATAAGTTACTTCCTAGTACTTATCTTTTATCATCATTTTATGAAATTTTTTTAGTTAATTTACTTATAATTTTTATCTAATACTTATTTTGTTAAATTTACACATTAGTTCAAAACACACATCACATGCTCAAAACTGAGAAAACAAGCTAAAATTATTTTCAAGCATTAGTTAAATTATTCATAATCCATTTTTGATGTGTAGTAATTGACCTCACTTCAATCTAACACACGATGTGTTTTTTATGACTGAAAGTACATGTTTTTATTACAAAATTTTCACTTTAGTTTAAAATATTCATCAAATAGTCAAAACCGAGCTAAAGAGCTTAGATTGTTTTCAAAATTAGGACATAAATTCATAATTCATTTTTCATGTTTAATAATTGACTGCAAATCAATATGAGGCCCGATGTGGTTGATATGACCTGAATTATGTGTTTATAATAAAAATACACCTTTTTTGTTTAAAACACATTTCAAAATAGTAAATAAAAGAGAAAACAGTCTCGAATTGTTATCAAACATTAGGATAAGGAACCATAATTCATTTTCTACTTGTAGTAATTGACTGTACATCAATCCAACATGTGGTGTGATCGATATTACTCAAATTTTGTGGTTTTATTTTAAAATTGACAATAATTTTAGTAAAAATTAAAAGTGACATACTCAAAACTGAGAAAAATTCATTTATATTGTTTTTATACATTAGGAAAGTGATCCCTTGGCCATTTGTGAAATATAAGAATCAATTATAACTCAATTTTATACACAATGTACCAAGTACGATTAAAATTGTCTGGTTTCATTTTAAAATTGAATATTTAGTAATGTATTATTTCATATTTATGATCAATTTATTTCTTCATATTATTACTAACATAATAATTTTTTTATTATATAATTAGATTCTTTTGCTCGAGTTGGGGTGGTTTATTAAAATTTTCACTTGCTCATGTGATATTGGAATTTAAGACTGTAACTGAGATAATAGAAACAAAAAATGGGTCATGAATTTATATATACATAATGAAATGGTGAAATCCGACTAATTATGTAGTTAATTTTTTCACCATTTTATCTACTATTTTTATGTAATTTTCATTTTAATTTTTATCTAATTTTTATTTATTTATTTCAATGATATTTTGCGAAGTAAATTTTTTCCTTCATCTATCTGCAACAAGATAGAAAATAGACAACATGACACTTTTGGATGAGGCGTTTCTGGAATCATGGGGTTTTATCTTCCATCCAAATTGAATATTTATTTCTTTTCTATCTTGGTGTTGATATTTGAAAGAAAAACACACATCATATACTCAATTATCTATACATTAATACAATATACATTTTTCTTGGTATGACTCAAATTGTATGTTTTTAGTTTATAATTTACATTTTATTTTAAAAAACACATCACATACTCAAAACTGATCAAACATATTCTCTAACATCTGAAATACATTCACCCATATCTATATTTTATTAAATAAATTTGGTGAGTTAAAATAAAACATTGTAGTGCGTCATTAACTAATCTGCTAAGTCCATTGATTTAGAAATTGATATATTATTATGTTTTTAAGACAATAAATTAAATGTTATCCACATAACATAATTACTACCATAATATCATAAAACACACGAAACAATATTTATTAAACATTAAACTTAGTATGATATTAGTCATACATAAATAAGAATTTTTTTAATAAGAAATGAAACACAAATTCTATGATTCATACCATATATCAAACTAATAGATACCACTTTTTTTTTATAAACTCATGAAACCACTAGATATCTATGATCATTATTCCTTTACAGGGTATATATGATTTTATAGAAAGGGATATATAGCCTTTTAATCTTTATCAAAACACCATTTATTTACATTTTTATCTAAAAAAACTTGTTTTATATAATCTTAATATTGGGATATTTCTTTTCCAACATCCTTAAACATCCCTTAAAACCACCAGTTCATACCAATTGATACATCGAAAAAATTATGAGCTAATCTATAGATGGTTCTTCATCTCCCTTAATTTTTCATATATTTAATATTTGTTTGATACCACATGGATTATGGACTGATATCACTTATTGGTCTCCCAATTTCTATTGATATCACATGAAAACAAAAATAGAGCCTTAAAACAACTTGAAGCATATATATCATGATTATATAATCATCCATAATCCAAAAACTCATCTTTATTCAATGCATACACCACATGGATCAAATATTTCACTTAATAATCCCTTTCAAAAATCATAAAATATAATAATTATTTTTATAGTATAGGGTTAATTACCGATCATCCTCATGTAGAGGAATGTTTTTGGTCATCCTTAATTGGATGTACATAAATTAAAAATGAATGAACACAAAATGAACACCTTAAATTGTGGGTCATTTTCACTTTACTTAGGAATAAAATATCCACACTATACAGTGGTTTTATTACCATCACATAGAACTTATTTTTTGTTATCCAATGAAGCTAGAGAATGAGTATGACCATGGACCCATTATCTTGGAACCAACTTGGAATAAATTAGGCACCTACTTACTATTATTAAAATAGATATACTATATATTTTTTGGATTGAATCATGTGAAGTAGATGAATAATAGATAACTTGTGTCACATTAGATAATATGGGATATCTTCTTCCTCATATTCAATAATTAGGTGGGGACATATTACACATATCCAGACATCTATAATATAATATTATAGGTTGAATATCTCACTCTCTTTGGATGAAAAATAATCAATAGTGGGAATGAATAGATGCTCCTATACTTTTTATTTTCTTCTTTTTATTCTTTTTAAATGCATATGAATAACATTGTGTCTCTATTATTGTATTTAATAGACATGATCTAGAACTAGATTCAATATTTAGACCCTATATTACCAATTTCAAATTATATAATATATAAAAATACTATAGTGGAATTCTCATCATTAATTCTTCTCTTTCTCATACATTAACCAAAACTTCATTTATATAATATCCACATTTCTTAGAACATAAATTATGTAGAAGTTATAGCCTATAAATTCAGTCTCATAAATCCACAAGATATAAAAAATGTCTTGTCCATTTATTCTCTTCTTTAATAAAAAATAATAATTCATATATAAAATACATCATAAATGTGTTGTGTAATGCAGTAAAAATGGCATAATAAGTCTCCTTTATGGGTGTCACACAAACTACCAACATTATTCTCCATTAATCACTTAATTTATTATATAACTCTATCTTTTATTCACATCATTCAAATGATATAATCATGATTTTTATGTCATAATAATTCAAACATTGAAGGACACACCTACCTTAAAACATCATAATTTATTTATCTTCTTTAAATTGTATCACCTCTTTCATATTCAAAGAAAAACCACAATTTATTGATCCTAATGATGATGTATTATCTTTATAAATACTAAAATCACTCCTGTAGAAACAAATGATGGTTTTTATGTTGATGATGATATCTATTCACATTTGATTCATGATTATGATGTCTCAAAAACATGCTCATGCATAAATTTATTTACTCTTATATATGATATAATCACTTGTATACAATTCATCATAGACTTTGAATCACATATGCATTGGGATTATCTTGGATCACATACTTCAAATGTTGTGATTATTTTTACTTGATGATAATAGGTTTTCATCATCATGTTTGATTCTAACATACTTTCAACATATCTATTTTTCATTGACTCAGGTTTAATTATGCTCTCAAATTTTAATCTTTATATTGATTTTTTAATTAAAAAACATAACATAAACTAAATTAATTAACTTTATTAAAATATTAATACTATAATTATAGATATTCTTCCTATAGATTTATTTGAAATATCACAATTTAGATAACTTATCTAATGTAATAATTTATAATTATAAGTTGTTGTTTAACTCATTATAAGTAACCTATAACCCATAATTTTTATCGGTTTACCATTTTAATGTAACTTGTGACTCTTTTGAAGTCATGTTAAACTCATCAAAAGTATGAAATCGATCCTCCAATGTCTATGTTTACACAAAAATTCTATAAAGTAGAAAATTAATCTTCTATATTCATGTTCTACCCATCCTAATTAATTACATGACTCATGTGAATTCATGTATGAATCATAAAAACACCTAATTTACCATCACAAAGTCTTTAATGACTCAGCTCAAGTCAAGTATGACTCATCCAAAGTAAGTTATGATTCATTGGATGTTTTGGCATAGCCAATTCCTACTCAAATATTTTCATTTTTGGAATCACTCAAACCCAATATAAACATCTTCAACTCATATCCTAGCATTCTCAAAAACATCAAATAATATTCATACATAATAATAAATTATTCTTTCACTTAATACATCATTTGTTATTCTTGGAGCTCCATGTATTTTTCATCTTCTCATTATAAATTTCATTTATATAGGTAAAAACCCTTCTTCACAATCATCACTAGTATTTCTTATTAAAACCAATTCAAAAAGTGTGTTTTTTTATTTAAAATTGACATTAAATTTAGTAAAAAAACAAGCGACATACTCAAAATAGATAAAACACATTCATATTTTTTTGATACTATAGGTCAATAATCCACAATCTATTTGCAACTTGTAGGAATCATCCACACCTTAATTTGACACATGGTGTGATTAGTTTGACTTCAATTGTGTCTTTTAATTTAAAGTTGACATTAATATTAGTTAAAAATATAAATGACACACTCAAAACTAATAAAATGCATTTGTATTGTTTTGATACTATAGGAAAACGATCCATATGTAATTTTTCACTCATAGGAATTTTCCTCACTTCAATCTGACACACAGTGTGACTGGTATGAATCCAACTGTGTCTTTTTTTTAAAAAATTGAATTTAATTTTAGTAATATAAACAGGTGAAATACTATAAACCAAGAAAATGCTTTGTATTGTTTTGATAAATTAGTAAAATGATTCATAAGTGATTTTTGATGTGTACGAATCAGCCAAACCTCAATCTGATTCATAATGCCCCGACATGACTCTATATGTGTTGTTTTATTTAAAATTGAGATTAATTTTAGTAAAAAAGACAAGTGATATACTCAAAACCAAGAAAAACAACCTAATTATTTTGATACCTTACAAAAATGAAATATAATTCATTTGAGATGTATAAAAATTAACCGCACCTCAATCCATTTCACAGTGTACCCAGTATAACTCAAATAGTTCATTATAGATTTAAAATTAACATTTTAGTTAGAAAAGTGTACCAGTCACTACAAACCCAAGTAAAGGTACTTTTATTACCTTGCTAATTTTAAAAAATTATTTATAAGTCATTTTTTATGTATAAAATTTATCCTCATTCTAAACTAACACATGATGTGATCAATATGACACAAAGTGCATGTTTCCAGTTTAAAATGACATTTTAGTATATAAGATATGTGACATACTCAAAACCTAAAAATGAATTAATATTATTTTGATACTTTATTAAAGTTATATATATGTTATTTTTGACATCTCAGTATCAACCAAACCTCAATCTAATGCATAGTATGACTGGTATGAATCCAAGTGTTTATTTTTATTTAAAATTGACATTAATTTTACTAAATAAGAAATGTATCACCTTGAAAACTGAGAAAATTCATTCATATTCTTTTTATACTTTAGGAAACCGATCCATAAGTCATTTTTGATGTGTAGGAATCAAATAAAACTCAATCAAACATGCGGTGTGACCAATATGACTCCAACCATGTCTTTTTATTTAAAATTGACATTAATTTTAGTAAAAACACATGTGAAAAACTCAAATCCATGAAAATTAATTCAAACTATTTTGATACTTTAGGAACAATCCATTATTCAGTTTTTATGTGTAGGAATCATACACACCACAATATGATGCACGATGTGCCTGATATGTCTCCAAGTGTATATTTTTATTTAAAATTGACATTAATTTAGTAAAAAAGATAATTACCATACTAAAAACCCTTAAATTCATTCATATTGTTTTTATATATTAGGAAAATTATCTATAAGTCATTTTTGATGTGTATTAATCAGCCTCACCTTAATCTAATGCACAATGTTCTCGGTATGACTCAATGTATTTGTTATCAGTTTAAAATTAACATTTTAGTTCAAAAAGTCAGTAAATCACTGAAAACTAATTAAACTTACTAATATTTATTTGATAATTTAGGAAAATTATTCATATTTCATTTCTAAGATGTAGGATTTAATCTCACATCAAACTGACACATGATATGATCGGTATGACTCGAAGCACATATTTCTCATTTAAAATTTCATTTTAGTAAAAAATAAATGTGACATACTCAAAACCAATAAAACAAATTCATATTATTTTTATAATTTAGTAAAATTATCCATAATTAATTTGGGACATGTAGGATTCATCTGAACCTCAATTTGATGCACGGTGTACCCAGTATCACTCCAAGTGTGTCTTTTTATTTAAAATTTATATTAATTTTAGTAAAAAATACAAGTAAGATACTCAAAACCGAGAAAATAAATTAATATTATTTTGATACTTTAGTAAAATAATCCAAAATTCATTTTTTACATGTACAAATCAACTACACCTTAATATGATATATGATGTTCTAGTATGACTCAAAGTGGCTATTATGAGTTTGAAATTGATATTTTATTTCAAAAAGTATCACTCATGGAAATCATATAAAACATTCTCAAATTTTGTTGATAATTTTTGAAAATTATTCATAAGTAATTTTTGTTGTGTAGGAATCAGTCTCACATCAAACAGACACACGATGTGACTAGTATGACTCAAAGTGCGTGTTTCTAGTTTAAAATTACATTTTTGTAATAAAACAAAAGCGATAAACTCAAAACTGAGAAAACACATCCAGAATGTTTTTATACTATGAGAAAATGATCAATAAATCATTTTTGACATATATAAATTGACCACATCTCAATCTGACACACTATGTGGTTGGTATTACTTGAAGTGTTTGTTTTAAAAATATATGTTCCATTTTAGTTTAAAAAATGCATCATATCACCAAAACCAAGAAAATGAGATTTTATTGTTTTATCATCATATTATTTTCTATTAATTAATTAATTTACTTATAATTTTTATCTTATAATAATTTAGTTAATTTTTATATAGGTAATTCTTAAAGACGGAAAAGAAATAGGGTGATGTGCAAGAATCAATCGCAACTCAATGTGATACATAATGTTATAGGTATGAATCAAAGTTTAGTTTAAAATTAACACTTTATGTTAAATTTATTTATTTATAGTATTAAAAAAATAAGAATTGTTTTTTATATAGGTTTATTATTTTTCTTGATATGGGGTTGTTTTTTCTGAAATAGCATGAGTGGGGCTCAACGTCTAATGATAAAGGATCATTGATGTTCTTGAATGTCTGTGATAATTTTTACTTACTCATGTAATTGTATAAAAAATGTTTGAAATGTATATAATATAGTGTTTCTTTTATTTTATTTGTGTTTTAATTTTAATTTCATTTAAATTTTTTATTTTTACCTATTTTTTTCAGTTGTTTTTTCTAATGCAATGCGATATAAATTTAACAACACACTGCAGTATACCCCTTTATCAGCGCTAAGATAAACATTTATTAAGGGTCCCTTTATCTACATTGGATAAAAGTAATAATAAACAGTGACTATATCAGTGTATTTTTAATCACTAATAAATGAGCCCTTTATTATCTCTTTTTTAGTGCTAATAAATTCCTAGGGTTTTCAATCATGCGCTTTTAGTCATTTCTTTTTTTTTGTGTATTGGTAATGACCAATTTTAGCACTGTTAAAGGCCTATTTTGTAGTAGTGTGTGCTAATGGAACCCATTGAGTTATTACAATCATGAACCCCTTAATAATGAGAGTTCCATTCATAAGGATATAGGTGAGAAATTTCTTGTCTCATGAGGCTCATCATCTATATCAAAGTATTGAGAAGGTTGAATTGATTCCAATTAAAGGCCTCTGAGACCATTATAATCCTCAAAATCTATAATAACCATCCATGTTCCCACTAATGATTTCATCAAAAAGAGATAATAATAAGCCAATTATATCCATACATGGGAATCAATTATTCATAAACAATCTCGGATCTTTCTCCTATAGTTCTTAATAATTATAAGGGGTCTCCTAATATGTGTAATCCCCAAAAAAATACCAATAAGGAAATATTCCACATGAGATGAACTATTTGAGCTTCCCATGTGTAATACCCACTCTATTATGGTTTTTTTCATCTTGCATGATGGTAATTACCTAGTAACACAATTTAAAACTACACGATAATATCCTATTTCCATGATGCAAAAATTTACAATAACAACGTCACTGTATGAAATTAAACTCCATGATATAGTCATATCACGTAACCAAAAATTAGGAACCTTGAACTACATAGAATTTTACTCCTATTGACCAGAAAACATTGGAAACCTACTTGAGGTTCCAACCCAACATCATCAATAATTTTTCTCTTTACTAGGGACATATTCTCTATTAACCCTTAATCATGGGGTGATATTCATTTTGATAAAACTTATGTCCTTCTTTACCTGTCATCCTTAACATCCCTACTCATTGGGCCACATTCAATTTAGGACCACTCTTCCCTTCCACTAGTCTATATTACAATTTAAAATTATTTTAATGGGGATATATTCCTCTTGAAATCTTCAATTTCCATCCATGTTGGGTTGTATCCCCCATGATCTTAGATGACCGCCTTAGGAGGTTGTATTCCTAATGAGGAAAAAATCATACCTACAGGGACATATCCCCATGATCCAAAATAACAAAATATACCATAGGGATACATTCTCTAAAAACAAAATCATCCTCATTATTCCATTTCCCACTGAGTATAACTAGAAAGGGCCACTCTTGTTTATGTCCCACACTCTTAATTTCTAGGTACATATCATCTAATAGTCCACTTTGCAATACATTAAAAATATTTATAATAATTCCTTGTCACAATGAATTAAAATTTATACTGTGACCATATATGTGGCACCATACTATATAGCTACTGACATCCATCACATGGATACACAAGAATCAATTCTCTAGTTTTAGATCCCAACACCATAAATAACTAGAAACTCACTAGATTATGATAGAATAAAAAAGTTTACAATTTTATGTACTTAAATCATAGAAAAATTAGTGAATATGAGAAGGATAATGAATCTATAAAATATGAAAACTTTATAATTAGTGGGAAACTAATAATAAATACTAATGTTCACATTAGTGGAAAACCAACGAGATATAAATATATTCACATTAATATGTATAGAGTATCGATCACTAGCAATCTAATAACCAATACCTCATTGGGATTTGTGAAGAATTCAAGAACATATCATAAATCCATAAGATAATACTAGTGTAGGAAATAATTAGCACCAAAAGGTTATGAAGAGTCGTACCTCACATACTCTTCAACAATGCACAACCAAGGCATTTTTGGTACAGTCTCAACACCCAATTTATTTTTTAAAGTAGGTTTTTATCTTATGAAAAAAATATGGGAACATTGAGTGTCAAGAACATAAATAATGACACAATTTCTAATCAGATGTGGTATAAAAAACATGAGTTCTAGGCATACTATATAATTCAACAACCAGGTTAGTATCTAGTTCTTACATAATTACATATAACCAATTTTCAACTATCAATATGGTTGTATCATATCATTCCTGGGATATAATTTAGAATTCCTTCAAGGATTTGGTCATTGTTTTTTTTATATTTTAAATTCATTAATTAGTACTGAAAACTTCAACATAGTCCTTAGTGTATTCCTCAACCTCATCCATCATTCCATCTGTATTGTATACTAGAGAACATATCATTGATAACATGCATGTGGTATCATATAATTAAGGATGATTAGAATTAAGAGAGATTAAAATATTGAAAACCAAGGATTATTAGAGTAAAAAAATAATATTTTCATTCCTAGAACTAAATGACTATTCATCTCCTGTGATTTTATATATGGTAGAAGAATATATCAATTCTCAGTCACATTATCCTCATTTAATACTGATTATAGTTATTCTTCTATCTCATGAATATATGACCAAAAATCTTTATTTTATGTGTGTAAGTCAATTTACATAGGTAAAATAGTGTATCAAACCCCTAAAATCTCCACCACGAACATAAAAGAGTTCTACAAATCATCTTCAGAGATAAGGGTACTACATGTATTTTATATCCATCACACTTCATAGTACACAATGTTTGATGGAATTAGTGTTTTTTACTATATAAATAAAGGATTAACAAATATCATATTATATCAAATGATTATATTGATAGGCTCTCACATTGTTTTCCACTAGATAATATTTCTTATTCAGGGTTTCCTCCTCTGTCTACCACTACCCATGCCTTAGTCTTATCTCATATTTTGTACCATTTGACTCTATAACTAATTCACCTTTTATACCAGGGAAACATATAATTTAACATAAAATAAGGGTATTAATAATCCCACTCCATTATATAATAAATATATAGCCTAAACACCGAGTTCACTAAATGAATGATGACCTATATTTGTTTGTATCCATATATTATCATTACAAGAAATTATCACATCATCATTGTATATTTTCCAATCCAAGAGACATAGGATAACACTGGAATAAATTATTATAATCATAAATAATTCCATGTATATCAGTAATCCACATAGAACAAATAAATGTACTCTTTATAAATTTATACCACTAAGACATACACAGAATGACAATAAGTTAAAATTATCCTTATAGTAACATATTCCATTATCATGGATAACTCCAGTAGGGAAATCACCAAATTTTGGGAAATTATAAAAGTAATGACATATATGTGCATCTAATATCTCTCTAATACCCCTAGAAATTTTCCAAACCTTGGAGAATTTATGGAGAAAAAAGATAAACTGGGAATTAGGTTTGAAAGTTGGATTATGAAATAAATACAAAATAGTATTGTGTTTAAAACATCCCTAAACTATCTATAATAGAAAAAATTGAAATGGGATCCTACCTCAGTATACACTCAATAAAATTAAATATTTATTTCTATAAAATGATCCACCCAATTGATAGTGTTTCCTTGGATGATATGGGTTGAAATGATGATGGTATTTGACTTAGATCCGTGATCCAAATAATAATCTAGTATTAAGTACCTATATAACTACATCATGAGATATCTAACTATATAGAACTATCAATACATATCATCCTTTAACCGGTAAACCCATTCATTTTAATTTCCTTTATTAAGAGTAAGCTTGTATTCCATAGTGATAAACATGTTTCGATGATTCTAGAATCATCTAATTCTCTCATACTCTAGAACATTGGCCAAATTTTCTTGAGAAATCACTACCCCCTTACTGTCTTGGATATCAATATGTTCATAGTTTTTCTTACATAGGGATATATTTCTATAATTAATCTATTATCAAGTTGGAGTATGTGACTTTTTTCTTCCTCCATGGTAGAATTTGTGAGGAAGAACCCAATTCACATGTCCCATAAGATGGGGATCTATTCAATGTCACTAAAATACCACAAAATGATATTGATATCATAATGAAACAAGTGGAACTTAATATTTTATGGGAAATAGTGGGTTAGTATATCATTATTGATATTACTAGGAAAATATATGATATCCTATCAGACTAAAAAATTTATTAATAGAATCTGTTGTGTCTCTTATTTTAGGAAATTTTTCAAATCATTTTTGTAATTTATAATGAATATTTAATGATAAAGTAGGTATTTATTTGGTTAATATTAGTATTGTGATTTATTTTTTTTAGTTAATTAATTTTTTTTATTTTGTAAAATATGATTAAATTAATGTGAAAATAATCATTATTTTAAAATATTGATTTTATGATTCATACTTTAATATTTTTTTTATATTTTTTTATGTTTTATTTTATTTGGGTATAAAAACAACTTAGTTATTAATATTTAAGTTTCTTGTTTAATTTATCATTTATATTTGTTTGTGTAATTTTAAATTACGGTGTTAAATTTTTTAGTAATTATTTTTTCTTGTATTTATTAATTATTTTATTTTACTTTTATATTTTTTGTGCAGAGTATGTCAAAAATATATTTGAATCAGTAGGAGTTCCATATAAGAAATTTGGGTATTAGATATGTGCTTCATAAAATAATCTATGAATGGATAGTTGTGAGAAAATAAGTAGAAGATGAATTTTTTATATAAAATAAATCGAGGAATAAAATGTGTAAAAGTAATTTAGTATTTTGGAAATCCACATTAGAAAAATATAAATTCATTTATGTGTATATGAATTTCAAAGCACATTTTCTATATCATTTTTTGCAAGAAGAGACATGATATCAAGGATAACTCATAAATACAAGTAATACAAAACATAATAACATATATCGCAACACCAAGGAATACTACATGTCCAGGCCACAGACTACTCATACCACAATAATCAAGTGTACAAACTAGTTCCAAAAACAACAGTCCTAGGAAGTGGAAGAATACCACATGAGTAAAACCCCCAAAAATGTCAATATCAGTCCCCTAGAACAACATGCCTAGGAAATATAGGAAATCCTGAAAACAAACCTCCTTGATAATCACAAAACAATGTACAATGACTCCAATCAAAACCTTCAACATAAGTACCCAAGGTAACCCATGTGCTCTTTTTCACAATTCATTTCAATGCTATAAAAACCATTTCAATGCTTTGAAAATACCCCTTTTCCATTCCATTTATCAATAACTATGGAAATTCCATTTGTAATTGAAAAATCTTCTCTAAATTCACAAAAAAATCATGCCAATATTTCATTATGAATCGGTTTGTAAAGAAAAACAATAAGATCCATTATCGTGGGCTAAAGACGGAACCACCTACCTCAAAGATCAGGTCGCACACGCCCGCAATGGGATACACCAATAAAAAGAATCCAATGATGACAATGAAGGCCCTATAATCCACTCCACATCACATGGTTGATCCAAATCTTAACACAAGCAGTCAATAGAAAGGAAGAAACCTACATACCTCAAGAAAAGATACCCACCACACCATGACCAAAAACGGAAAAGGCCACTCGAGCAAGATTTCACAATGGATATAGAAGAAACCAAGAAAAAACAACATCTTAACCTAATGGATCTGAACACACCACCCAACGGTGATATCGTGATCAAAGGCAATGAATAAGCGGGAAGATGACTTATCTAGAGATATGCACTACAATCGCAACAGATATCAGACGCCGAAAAAATCAATATAGAAGGAAAGGTGTCTTTGAAAAATATCTAGGAGAGACCCTAGGTTAAGGTCGAAGGATTCTAGAAATAAAGGACTAAGAAAAACTACCAAGCATGTGTTTTAAAACTGGAAGTGGGCTGTTACATAGCATGAGACTACCATTCACTTCGTGAAGTCCACGTTGGATAAGTATGCTGAAAAACCCATCACCTCGGATTAAAAATCTGTTATTTAAAACATTCGGGACGTGAAACCACCATTCACAACATGTAATATTTCACAATATGAGTCCCCTTTCATGGCTTGTACCCAACAAAAATTACACGGTCTGAAATCTTCCTGCATCCTGCAGAAAATGCTGGTTAAAGTTAAAAGTACAAAAAATCTCCAACTTCACCATTATAGGTATCCTACCAATCTAAAAGGAGGGTAAAACCTGGAAAGGTTAGGGTAATAACTGATAAAATGGTAATATGATGTTACAAACTCCCCACCATAAATTCTTTCTTTCCCTGAGACGTCATGTGGAAGATGTAATACCTAGAAAAAGATTAGACCACTGCTCTCTCATCAATGAATCGTGCTCCCAAGTCTCATGAGAATATCATCCTTGTTTCTATAGTAATATAACCAACAAAATCAACCTCCCATGAAATAATTTCTCTTGAGAGTCAATGATCTCAACCAGTTTCTCCATCATAGAAAACTCCGACTCTAACACAATTTTATCCCAACTCAGAATGTGAGTGGGATCGGGATGGTACTTCCTGAGCTGAGATATGTGGACAACATCATGAACACCTATCAACTGAATCAAAAATTCCAACTGATAAGTAATTTATATAAGCCACTCAGTGACTTAAAATGGTCCAACATATCTTGGAGCCAACTTTCCCTATTTTCCAATTCGACGGTGACCCAAACAAAGAGAAACTTTCATGAAACCTAGTCACCTATAGAAAACACCAAAGGTCTACACCACTAATCTACATAAAAGTTTTGTCGACTCTGGGATGTTATCATATGTCCATGTACATCCTAAAGCTTTGTGGACATCTCCTAAACCAAACTTGGTCCAACTAAAGATACTTCTCCCACCTTCACCCAACAAATACGTGGTCTACACGGGTGACCATACAACACCTCAAAGGGATCCATTCTGATTGAAGAATGATAACTACTATTGTAAACAAAATCAACCAGTCCCAGCTAGTTATCCCATGATCCTCTGAAATCCAAGACACAGGCACGAAGTGTATCCCCCAAAATATGAATCACACGATCTGTCTGACCATCTATCTATGGATTGTAAGTTGTTCTCAACATGACCTGAGTTCCCATTGCCTCTTGAAGAATCCTCTAGAACCTCGAGGTGACCTAGGATCCCTATATTAAATAATAGCAAAAATAATCCCATGTAACCTCATAATCTATTACACATAAATTTTACCCAGATCTTCAAATTTAGTGTTGTATTTGATTGGAATGAAATGAGCAGACTTTGTAAATTGATCAACAACCACACAGATAGAATTCCTCCCTTATGGAGTCCATGATAATCCAACAAAAAAAAATCCATAGACACCTCATAACATTTTCAGATCAGCACCAAACGAGGATAAAGCAAACAAGATTGTTTCAATTGCTCTACATTTATCAGTTGACAGGTGTAATAGCGAGACACAAACCCCACAATGTCATAATTCATACTCAACCACTAGAATCTCTACATCATTTAATAATACATCTTCATAGTGCCTAGGTGAATGAATCACAAATTATTATAAAAATCAAACAATAATAAAATCCTCATGGATTCTAGGATGACAATTCTTTTCCTGGAGTGAAACATACCATCTGAAGAGAGAGACCAACTAGGAAAAGTCTCCCCATCAAAAAGGATTTCTCGAGTCTTCTAAAACTCATCATCATACTATTAGCTCCACAAAATAGACTCCAGAAGAGATGATGATAATTGAAAACTGGTCATAACCATACCTTAAATATCCTCTTGAGCATCCATGTGCAACTGAGTGAAAATACCCATAAGGTTACACTCCTCCTTCAATTCCAGAAAATACTACGATGGTACTTTCTCGCTAAGAGTGTTTTCAATGATGTTTCCCTTCTCCAGGGTGTAGGCGATATCGAAGTCAAACATCTAAAGGTATTATACCCATAATCTCTGTCTAATATTCTAGTCCTTTTGAGAAAAGATAAAACTTAGACTCTTATGATCAGAGAAGACTGTGAACTTATCCCTAAAAAGTTAGTTCTTAGAACATTTAATCGAATGCATGACTGCGGGAAGCTCTAAATCTTTAGTGGGGTAATTATTTTCATGTGATCAAAGATAACGAGATCCTTAAGCTACCACATGGTCATACTGTATAAGTACACATCCCAAACTATCATCAGAAGCATAAAAAACACCACGTATCCCTTATCGGGTTCAGGTAAGATCAGAATAGGAGCCAATGTCAGAAGTCATTTCAACTCATCAAAAGAAGACCGACACTTCGCATCCCATGTGAATTTCACTACCTCCCTGGTAAGAGTAGTCAAAGGTGATGATAGATTAGATAAATCCTTAATGAACCTTCGGTAATATCCAGCATGACCAAGGAAGCTCTGAATTTCAAAGATATATTATGGTTCCTTCCATGAAAAAATAGCCTTCACCTTCTCCGGATCAATTGATAGGCCATGTTCAAAAAAAATTCCCTAAGAAATTCACTTCTTGAATCCAAAAATTTCATTTCAAAATCTTTTCATAAAAATGTTGACTTCTCAATATTTCTAAAACCAAACTCATATGGTGTTCATTCCCATGCTTGGATTTCGAATAAACCAGAATTCTTTCTATGAACACTATCACAAAAGTGTTAAGATATTGATATAATATCTGATTCATCAGGGACATAAAAACTACAGGAGAATTAATCAAACAAAAAGGCATCACAAGATATTCATAATGGTTATACCTTCTCCTAAAGGCTATCTTTGGTATATAAAATTCTTGAACTCTGAGTTGATGATAACCAAAATGAAGATTAATCTTTGAAAACCACTTTTCCCCCTTTAACCAATCAAACAGATCATCCACATGAGGCAAATGATATTTATTATTAACCGTTACGCAGTTCAAATTTTGATAGTCCGTACATAACCGAAGTGAACCATATTATTTCTTGGTAAAGATCACAGGGCTGCCCAAGGAGAAATGTTGGAAAAAAAACCTTTTTCCAACAGGTCGTCCAATTGAATATTGAGCTCTATCAGCTCTACTGGTTCTATATGATAAGAAGGTATCAATATTGCCTGCATACCTGGAACCAGTTCAATTGTAAACTCTACCTCCCTCTCTAGAGTAATACTGGATAAGTCTTCTAGGAAAACATCTAGAAAGTCTCAAACAACAACATGAAAATAAATGAAATTAGATATGTCATCAGGATCAAACAAAATGGAAGACAACAAACTCCTGATCTCTGGGTGGAAAAACTATGCATGACCTGACCTCGGGTACCAATTCCCCTAGAACACATGATAAATCCTATTGGTGGAAAGAAACAAAACATATTGATGATAAAAATAAACCTTAGATCTATGAGTGACAAGCCAATCCATACTGATAATGACATTAAATAGATCTAGATCAAGAATGAGAAAATCCTAGACCAAATCTGTATCGACTATCGTTAACAAACAAGGACACTAAAACCCATGCTCTTTAATCTAGCCAAGAGGTGTCGCTAACTCCATTGTAAAGGATATTATTTCCATTGGATGTTTAAGAACTTAAAATAAATGTGTAGATATAAAAGAGTGGGAGGAACCAATATCAAATAAAGAAATTACTATCGAAGATGAAATAAGGATAGTACCTCTCACTATTGCTGGACCTACATCAAATTCCTCTGGATACTCATCTAATACATGAAAATACTTCAATCCTAAGGCATGTGGCTGGAACCCTATAGTATTTGAATTTTCTGACCATACCATAGTAGCCTTTTGATCTAATGAACCCTGATCATAATGAGGTGTATTCACAGCCTGATAGAAATGTTCTAATTGAACAACACATCCACATCTATTGCATGCCTTCATGGTTATAGGACAAGAATATATTATGTGTCCACATTTTTCACAATGATAGCAAGTCATATGCACATTAACCACTGTAATAGATGGTGCATAGGAGGCTTGCTACTAAGACCCACCTCTACTATTCCTATGATGATCTTGCCACTTCCACTTATTCCCATGTGCACCACTGAATTTTCCACCCAATGGAAGAGAATAGGGGTAAAATCCAACCATTCCTACCATATTAATTTCGTCCATCATAAATATACATACTATATTTTTATAAGTAGAAAGTTTCAACATAAACACTTATGATCTAATATCTGATTGCAAACCCTACAGGTACTTCTAAGCCTTCAGCTAATCATTCTTCACCACATCTTGGAAAAAACAGACAATCTCAGAAAAACAATTGGGGTATTCCAACTTTGAATGCTCTCCCTATTACAAATACAGGAACTCTAGAGACATAGATAACATCATATACTCTAGGAAAAACTATTGGAAGAATAGGGTTTTAAAACCCTGCCAATCGAATTACACATGTCCACCTTCCTAGAACATAGAATCCCACCATCTCTTGTCAGACCCCATGAGCTTGAATGCTAAAAACTTTACACTGATGTTATCAGGTGTCCATAGAAGGGTGAAGATTTTATTGATCCTATCTAGCCAATCCTCCACCTATTGAGTCTCAGTCATTTCTTTAAAGGATGGCAGATTCTCGTGCAAGAACTCCCATGATCGATATCTCTCTCCTCCATCTCCTAGATGTACCTCAACCACTATGTTCTAAACTCATGGAACATCCTTATTAATAGCATAGACTACCTGTATGATGGTATCGATGAGATTATGATTTATAGGTGGGTCCCCTTTAGGAGAATATGCTGCATCTTCCTAAGAAACTCATGGAAGAAGTCTCTAAGGCATACTACTGCACACCAAAACATAATAATAATAAGACAACAGAACAAATCTCAGTTCAAACTAGAAAACCCATATGAAAAAAATGAGATTTAAAAACACAAACTCAGCACTAGTGACACACAACCCAATATCCCATGAAAACTTGAGTCTCTCTACGACAAGATCTAGCTAGACCCTTATCGCAACATACCTCTCAAGTCCTAAAAATCCTATCTCTAGTCTAGAAGATGTCCCAATACAATGAATCTTGAGGAAAAACCTCCTATGATACCAAATTATAATAAACTGGCCAACATTACCCTAAAACTTGGCACCCAAATCATTATGTTACATACCCAAAGGGTGTTCTCGATCCCCACGGGCTGGCAACAAGTACCCAAGCATCGACCAACACAATAGAGGGAATGATTTCACCCAACCTGATCAAACGCATGGAATATATGTACCAAAAAAGGAAAAATGGAAGAAAAACAAGATATATATATACCATAATTGTAATAAAATAGCAGAAACGTACAACAAAAATAGTAGTTAAAAGCTCCAAAGGACAAGTCCAACTGCAAAGAACCAAAAACAAATAGCTACTCCAAATGATAGCATAGAAAAACTCCAACCATATCACCAATATCTACCAAACTAGTTGACACGAACCTCACCACCACACTATGGAACCTTTCCTTTCTCTGCACTGGAAGACAAAAAAAGGTCTATGCACCACCAAAGAGCTATGTAGGGTGTGAGCTAATGGGATCAGTAGGACCCCACCCAAGTGTTCCATAAAAATCCACTATATAAAAATTACTATATGATCATTTTAAGTAAAAACATGGCATTATAAGTAGTAAATAAGTTTTATATAAAAAATGATAAACATTTCCCCTTTTCACCAGTTCTAAACAAAAGCAGGTACATCAGTTTCAAAGCACATTTTCCATATCATTTTTCATAAGAAGTATCAAGGATAACTTAGAAAGAAAAGAAATAAAAAATAGAAGCACATGTATCAAAACATCAAGGAATACTATAGGTCTAGGCTGCATACTACTCATACCATAATAATCAAGTGCCAAAACCAGTTCCTAGAACATCGGGCATAGGAATCATAGGAATAAACCATGAGTAAACCCCCCAACAATGTCAATATCGGTCCCCTAGAACAATATTCATAGAAAACATATAAAATCCCCAAGAAAAACCTCCTTGATAATAAAAAAATAGTGGATGATGGTCCCAAGATAAACCTTACACCTAATAACTAGAGGTAACCCCTATGCTCTTTTTCACAATTCATTTCAATGCTTTCAAAACCATTTCAATGATTCAAAGATACAAATTTCCCTTCCATTTATCAATAATCAGGGAAAAACCATTTTTTCATTGAAAACTCTTCTCGACACACAAAAAACAATCACGTAAATCATTCATTATGAATCTGTTTATAAAGAAAAACAATAAGATCCATTATCATAGGCTAGATATAGAACCGCCTACCTCAAATCTTGGGTCACACACACCCTCTATGGGATCCACCAATAATGAAACCCCAATAAGGAAAACGAAGTCCCTATAATCTTCCCCACATCACATGATTGATCCAAATCCTAACACAAGGGGTCAGTGGAAAGGAAGAAATCTACATACCTTAAGAAAAGATGACCATCACACCACGATCGACCAAGGAAAAGGCCTTCAGAGAGAGATCTAACCACATATCTAGAAGAAAAAAAGAAGAGACACCATATTTACCCAACATATCTAAACACATCACCAAATAGTGATATCATGATTAATGGCAATGAATAAGCAAGAAAATGACTTGCCAGGAGAGATGCACCACAATCACAGTAGATATCGAACATCGAACTGATCAATACTGAAGAAAAGGTGTCTTTGAAAAATACTAGGAGAGACTCTGGGTCAAGGGTGAAGGAGTTTGGAAAGAAAGGACCGATAAAAACATCCATGTGCATGTTTTAAAACTGGATGCGTGCTGTTTCATTGCATAAAACTCCCATTCACATCGTGAATTCCATGTTGGATAAGTATTCTGAAAAAATCACCACCTCAGATTAAAAATTCATTATTTAAAACATTCATGACAATAAACCACCATTCATGACATGTAATATTTCACACTATGAAGCCCCTTTCATGGATTATACCCAGCAGAAATTTCATGGCGTGTAACATAGTTACATAGTGTTAAATCTTCCTACATCCTATAGAAAAGGTTGGTAAAAGTTTAAAGTCAACAAATCTCTAACTCCACCATTATAGGTATCCTCCCAATCTCAAAAGAGGTAAAAACTACGATGAGGTCAGGAGAATATCTAATAAAATAGTAATGGGATGTTACAAAAGGAATCTAATTCATTGAATAACCCAAACTAGGAGACCAGTGATAAGTAGATTTAATATTAAGATAATCCATGGTTCATAATTTTCCCACTGAGGTCAAATTATCATTGATGGATATCCAATATTATGAAGTGAATTAAGCTTACATTTGAATGATTTTCATATAGTCTAAGCCTAGGATGCCTAATATTGTTCAATTAGGTTGAATCATCACCTATTAAATCCAAATTCCATATTAGGATAAGGTTCTTATCATGATTGATTATGGAGTTTTTATTATTCTTTGTTTGGATGCAATTAGTCAAAAGGAATGTCCATTTTTAGACTAGTTGAGGATTTCAGGTACTGAGCCATAGTTAAGTTTTGGATAACTGGAGATTTGTTCTTATATTACCAAGATGAAGGTGATTTGGAAAACACTGACATTATGTATATGTGGTTGTATTAGTCAATGAATTTATTACCTAAGTAAGTGGAAGGAGTTGATGCCGAGGTTTTTCATAGTTACAGAGTTGTGATATAAGGTTTATGTTTAAATAATTCCTCCTGAAGTACGGAAGTGACTGACATGTGAGGTTATCAATTTTTTTGGTAGAGTCATAGAAAATAAAAAATGATAACATAGAAAATTAAAGGAGACTACATCATTATTTTGGACACATTTTTGGATTTCCAGAGATGATTGAAATCAAGATCTATAAGCAGAGAGGATCGTAATCTGGAGAAGAATATCAAGGGAAGATTTCTCATCTTTTTCTTTATGTTCTCTTTAGATATAACTCTAAACTACTTGATTTCATAATGGATTTTGGATAAAAACTATACTGGGGAATAAAATTTCTTGGTTGTTTCTAATATTTATTCACTTAAATATTCTCATACCACTAGAATCTTATGTTGAGTTCAATTACGGTGTTAGAAATTATCCGCGGATTTGTAATTTTTTAAAATTTGATTGAATTTTCTATAAGATTATTTTGATCATGAATTATTTCAAACATTTCTTGGATGGATGTTTTTATTTGTGGAGATATGCAAGAAATTCTTATATACTCTTTAAAATTTTTGTGAAGGAAATTGACCTAAACATTTTTTTGAAGTGCACAAAATTAATTTTCAACAAAAAATGAAATATATTTTAAATCAAGAAGTTGAATTTCACAGTTCTATTATATATTTATTCATTTTCTTAACTTTTTCATTCATTCATCTATTTCACATCATAATTCTCAAATCATACTTGTCTCATTTTTGTTTCTATTAAAAATCTTAATCACCGTTGAATGCTTTGTTGTGTTTGTTTTTTGTTTTTTTGGTTATATTTCTTAGACTGAACATTAAATATGCCTTCCCTGAGGTATTGATAATTTTCATGATGCTTTCTAGTAGTTTTTAGGTTTTAAATTTGTGATAATTAAATACTTAATCATCATGTTTTTGGTGCCATTATCAGGGAATGATTCTCTCTTCAAAAAAAAAGTAATCTTAAAAAAAGAAAAAATAATCATTAAATAAAAAATATTTATTAAAAAAATAATTAAAAAATTCCATTAAAAACAAATAAAAAAATATTCATATTGTGTACTGATGAAAAATTTATAATTTGCATGTACACTCATTTTTCTTCTCAAAAACAAGAACTAAATAATTCATAAATTGAAATACATTTAAGGGTTTTGAGAAAACAAAACAAAACTGAAATGGAAAATCTACGAGTATTAAATAACAATGAAAATGAACAAAACCATGAAGTTGAAATCATTCAAGATAAATTTTAAAGGCCTTGTATGAGGTAGTTTCAACTCTCTCGTGTGTCTAGTAATCCATCTTCCATTAGATATAATATAGGAACCAAAATTATGAACTCAAATAGTCATATTTTTCAATGATGCCTTCATTTAATGGTTTATCTAATAAAGAAACATTATCCCCCATTAAAGAATTTTATAATACTTAGTGGTAGTTTCCCTTGAAAGGAATTGATGAGGATGTTCTTAGGATGATGTTTTTTTTTCTTTTGTCTTAATGAGAATGTAAACAATTGATTATTAGGTTTAGATAAAAATATTTTTGAATATTGGGAGAATGTTTACAATTATTTTTTCATGAAATTGTTTTAAAAAATACTTAAGGGTGAGATAAAAAATTTACAAGATTTTATCATGAATTTGGTGAAGCCTTTCATGAGTTTTGGGATCGATTTAGGTTCCATTTTTGGTAGTGTTCCCATCACCAAATCCCATATCATCTCTTCATGGATACATTCTATGAATGGTTGTATTCCTTAGGAAAACATTTATTTGACCAATATACTAAGAGAAATTATAATGATTAAACTAATGAATATCTTATAAATATTTTCAACAATCACGATTTAAATTCTCAACACAAAAAATATTTAAGGAAAAGAGTGAATAGAGGTGGAAACAACACTAGTTATGGATTGAAAATGAACTCTCAACAAGCTAAAATTATGGAAAGACTTTAATACATAATAAACCAGAGTGAAAAAAAGTATAAATAAAGTGGGGTTTCAAAATAAAAATCAACCACTTAGATAGAAATGTTCTCAATGTTGGATTTTTGGTCACCTTGAGAACTTATGTCCAAACATTGAAATATTTTCTCAAACACAAGAAGAGGATAATTTTTTTAGTTATGGTATGAGATTTCAATCTAGAGATGAACCATTTTACAAAAACTAAAATTTGAGCTATATAAATCATTCCAACCTTTCATGGAAAGAACAAGGTATGATTAGACAACAAACACCTGTTTTACCCAATAGATCAAATAGAAATATCAAAATCAAAAAGCCAGATGAATCTTTAAATTATAAATGGTAGTTTGAGAGACAATTTCTCTCTAAAATGGATCAAATGTTGAGTAGGATGGTCTCTCAAGATGAGAGACATAAAAATAAAATTTTTAACCTTAAAACTCTATTCAGTCAAATGGATAGATAGTTAGGTGAAAATAAGAAAGAAAAGTTTCCATGTACAATTGAAATGAACTGCATGGAGAGTTCTATGGTTGTGGTCACTAGGAATAGTTTAAAAACTCAATAAGAGTTTGTAGATGTCACTAGGGAAGTTAAAAATAAAAGTTTGGAAGATTATAAACACAAAATATGGGTAATAATGAATTTGTAAATTTAGACAACACTACTGTAACTAAAGAAAAGAAATTCATTCCACTTGAAATTCTTGATAAAAAAACTAAAATGAGACAGAATAACATGAAAGTAAATCTTGATGAATATTTAAGGGAAATGAATACTATTCTTAGGTATTTCCCCATATATCCCTTTCCCTCAAAGATTAAAATCCAATAAAAATTAACATAATTTTATTCAATTTCTGGGGATTTTTATCATGCTCCATGCAATTATTCAATTTATCCAAGCTTTAATTCAGATCCCATCATATTTGAAATCTCTTAAGAAAATTGTTACAAACAAGGTAACATTGGAATAGTTCTTCACTTATTGCCTCAATGAATAGTGAATTATTGTTCTTTAAACCACAATCCCATTAAATCATATATATCCAAGGAGTTTTATCATTGCATTCACCTTATGGAATAATGGTCAATTGTATTTTCTTTATGACCTTGGGGAAAGCATAAATATACTTATGTTCTCACCATTTAATTTAATCAGTTGGGTATAGGATAATTTTAACCTACCACTGTGGTCTTACAATTGGTTGATTTCTCTTTCACCCATCCCATTGGTAATGTTGATGACCTTCTTATAGGAGTTGATAATCTTTTCTTACCTATAGACATTCTTATATTAGAAATGGAGTGTGACCAAGATGTACCAATCATTTTTGTAGGACCTTCTTATCCACTATATGATCAGTTATTGATGTGGGAAAATATAATATAATTTTTAAGATTAGTGAGAATAAAGAATAGTTTCATGTGTTTAAGAGTGTGAAAGAATCGACATTTGTTGAAAACAGTTCAAGAGTTGAAATGATGGTAGTAGATGACTCATTAAATCAAAAATATTTTTTTTAAAAACAATATGTAGCTGAATAAATTGATATATATTATGAAATTAATTCTTCCCAATAATATTAATGTTTTAAAAATGATAATATAGTTAATATTATAGTATTGGATAGTTTCTCTATTCTAGATTCGGAGAACATTCAAGAAGATAATTTTTTTTGTTCTGGAGCATAGAAAATTTCTAGGAGAGCTTGAGGTTGAATTTAAATCTTTAAAAAAAGTTGAGAACCATTAAAATTATTATTAGGGACAGATTTTACAACACTCTGATGAATTTTATAAGGAAATTATTTTTAAATGAAACCTAGAAATTGAGTGTAATGAGATTCCCACCTTGGAAAGCAGTGAAGAAAAGTGTTTTTCTGAACATGGAATTGGGAATTTGTTAAATTTTCAAACTCACTTTAAGAAAATTGTTGATGAAAGTTAACATCCTTAGTCAAATATTCTTATATCTAGTGAATAGGTACCACAAATTGATCTTAAATCTTTTCCATCATACCCGAAATAATCATTTCTGGGTGAAAAATCTTCATGGACGGTCATGATTTTAGCTGAATTAGATAAAAACCAAGAGGAAAAGTTGTTTACTTTGTTGAATAAGTAAAAAAAATTCCATAGTATTGAGAATTTTAGATATAAAATGGATTAGTTCATCATTCTATATGTATAGTATCCCTATGGAACCTGATCGCAAGCCAAGAGTAAAAGCACAAAGAAGGCTTAATCTAAACATGAATGATGTTGTGAGAGAGGAGGTTATAAAGCTGCCTCATGTTGAGATTATATATCCCATTTCTAATAGTTCTTGGGTTACTTTGTTCCATGTAGTACCTAATAATGGAGGATAAACTGTTGTGACCAATGAGAAAAACGAGAAAATTCAAGTTAAACAATCTACTAAGTGAAGAGTTTGATCGATAATAGAAAATGAATTCTGAAACCTTAAAGAATCATTTTTAGTGAAATTTTTAGAACAAAATTGTTGAGATACTAGTTGGAAATTAATTTTTATATTTTTTGGATGGTTATTCTAGTTATAACCAGAATCTTGTAGCCCTAAAAGATCAAGAAAATATTACTTTCACATGCCCCTTTGGGAAATTTTCTTACCATTGAATTCCCATTGGATTATGTGGTGTGCCAGATACCTTCTAAAGATGTATGATGGCTATAATTTCATATATGATTGAGAGAATAATTGAGGTTTTTATGGACAACTTTTCCATTGTTGGTAGTATGTTTGATAACTATTTGAAATATCTAAAACTTATTTTAAAAAGATCCCTAGAGAGAAAACTTGTTTTAAATTGGTTGAAATGTCAATATAAGGTTACCTAAAGAATTTTTCTTGGTCAAAAGGTTTCTAGGAAGGGTATAGAAGTATAAAATTCTAATATAGAGTTCATTCAAAATCTTATACCTTCTATAAATGTCAAGGGTGTAAGAATTTATCAAGGAAATTCCAGTTCTTTTGGGAGATTCATAAAATATTTTTCTAAAATATTAAGAACACATTTTTCACTGCTGGAGAAAGATTTTCCTGTCTTATTTGATGAAAAATTTATAAAATATTTCAATATTATTAAGGGGAAAATCTATTCTTCACCCATAATCACTACACCCGATTATAAGTTTCCATTTTAACATATGTGTGACATAAGTGATGTGAATGTAGGAGCAGTTCTAGGCTAGAGGGAAGATAAGAGATTTCATGCAGTGTACTATGCTAGCTAGTTGTAAGATTCAGCTCATAGAAATTATACCACAACTGATAAGGAGTTATTGGCTATTGTGTTTTCCCTAAAAAATTTAGTATGTATCTAATTAGATCCAGTGTTATAGTTTTCATAGACCATTCTATCATGGAATACTTATTATCAAAAAAGACACAAAACCCATGCTTATTAAGTAGATTCTTTTACTGTAGGAATTTTATTTAGAAATTACAAACTAGACAGAAACTAAAATATTGGTGGTAGTTCATATATCTAGACATTATAATATCCAATGCGATGATCCTACAGAGATTAACTCAAATTTTCTTGATGAAAAAATACTCACTTTTTTGAATAAACAATATTCTTGGTATGTATATTTTATAATTGTTTTAGCTATTGGAGTTATCCATAATGACATTAGGCATAACCAAACAAAAAAATTCATTACTGAGATTATATACTACCTTTGGGATGGACATCTTTTAATTAGAAGGAGTGCTGATGAAATTATTTGGAGGTGTGTTCCCAAAGAAGAGATATTTTTTATTCCTGAATATTGTCACTAATCTTCTTGGGGTGGCCATCATAGAGGTGAAAGAACAGCTCAATAAGTCTCACGATATAGATTTTATTTTCTATATTTATTCAAGTATTCTGGGATCTTAGATGATGGTTGTGATAAGTGTCAAAGGTTAGGTAATTTTTGAAGGGAAGTAGAAGTTTCCTCGACGAGGTATTCTATAAGTTTAAATTTTTTATGATTGGTGTTTGGATTTTATGAGATCATTTCTATCTTCTTATTGGAATGAGTAAATCTTGATGGTTGTCAATTATGCCTCGAAGTGGGATGAAGCAGTGGATTTCCCAATTGATCAAGCTAATAGTGTTGTCAAATTCATTAAGATAAATACAATTTCTATATTTAGGGTGACAAAATATTTTATAACTGATAATGTAACTCACTTTCAAAATTAAAATTTCAAATATTTTAAGGATAAATATGGATTTCTCCACAAAAATAGAACTCCTACCATCCATAGTATAGTCAAAAAGTTGAAATTTCAAAAAGGGAGTTGGAAAAAAATTAGAGAAATTTTTTCCTTAATTCAGAAAGGATTGGTGATTGAAATTAAATATAGCTTTGTGGGACTATAAAACTACTTCCAAAACCCAAAGTGGTATATCTCCTTACAGGTTATTATTTAAGAAATGTTTTCATTTGCCTATGGATTTGTAGTGTAAGTCATATTGGGATGTATAAGCTTTAAACGTTGATTTTAAGAATACTGGAGATAGGAGGCTGCTCTAACTTAGTGAGCTAGATGAGATTATGAGAGAGTCTTATGATAATGCTAGGATTTATAAAGATATGGCCAAGTCTTTTAATGATTCTTTCATTCCAACCAGAAAATTCAAAGTTGTATATAAGGTCTTTATATTTAATTCTTGACTTAATCACTTTCTTGGAAAATTGAAATCTAAGTGGTCTGAACCATTCATTGTTCTTAGAGTTTTATATAATGGATTTGAATAAATTTAAGGAGAAAAAATAAACCAATGTTAGAAAATTTTCAAAGGATCAAAAACAATTTTAAAGGGAATCCAAATGGACTGGATTCCATATTTGTTCTCAAAAACTGATTTTTACTGATGTTTAACTAAATACATTAAATTGTATTCTTCATGGGAGTCATCTTGTGTTATTTTTGTTTGTTTAGGTTTAGTTTTGTTAAGAATAAAGTGTTTTAATTTCTCTATATTGTTTTTAATATTTAATCTGGATTTATACTTTTCATATTATTGTTCTTGGTCATTTTTTATTTAAGAAGTTTTCTCGTGTCTTTAGAAAGGAAGAGTCCATATTTATTACTAAATCAAAATAAGTTTAATATTGATACATTATCGGATAAAATTTACTTAAACTAAACCTATGGTTGTTCATTACATATAATTTTTGTTGGTTTAATCATTATATTAATATTTTTTATTTTGTAGGAACTATTAAAGAATAAACTAGTAGATTGTACTCAATGCTGAGATGGATGAATTAATTTTTTATTGACTCTAAAGAAAAAGTTTCATTAATCAGGGGAGTACCTAAATTTTTATTTCTACTTTTCGATTATACTCAGCTAAATTATTGTCAAGATACTGATCAAATTTTTATTATAATGATTTTAAATCTATTAACCATGTGAAATTAAATGTGGGCAGAAATTTTATTATTAGAAATATATTTTTTAAGTCTTCTTATAAATTTTTGGTGTCAATATTTCTTGTATCTTCTATGTTTAAAATTATTTTTAAAATAAATTGAAACCTTTCTTGGTACCATTTAAATACCTTTGGGCTCAACACTTTAATTATTTAATCAAATTTCAAACATGATAAAAAATTTATTTTTATTGAAAATATTTAGTGTTGTCCATAAATAACTAATGCATGTACATTTTTTTTTGTGTTGTAGTGTTTTTTGAGAAGAATTTTGTAACTTGTTAAATAAAAAATTCAATGTCACGAAAATATCAACATAAGATTATATTTGAAAGAAACTTAGATCAAACTCCCAAAACCATTACTTTGGCTTTCACTTGTTTTGATCTTTAAATTCTGAAATTTATTTCTAATATTTTTCTACCTGTAGGAGTTGTAAATTTTTAATCAGCGTGTCTTACTCAAGTTAAAAAAGGGATATTTTTTTAATATTTGTGTTAGTGATTCTATATTAAGGACTAAAAATGTAAATTATGTATCTTTATTATGCTCTTGATAAATATAAATTTCTTCAGGTTTCTACTACAATTTTTACTACATTTGTGTGCTGAAAATTGGTATGCATGCTTATTTTTAATCTTTGATGAAAATATTTTTTGACCATTAAATATTAGCATAAAACTACATTGAATCCGATGAGTTTTTATGATGTTACTAATGTAGTAACCATTTGGTTTCTTTTTTTCATGTTGTTGTTGTCTAAATTTATGTGGAAGAATAATTTTTGATTATTAATGTGACACTAAACATAAAGCCTTTCACTTTTAAATTGGAAATATTGTTTAAATTTAAAATGTCTTAAGTATTCTTCCACCTTGAGTTTAACTTTGATGAAAAAGTTTAGTTTTATGTGTGGGGGATATGGTCTTATTAAATAAGCTAAAAATTTCTTTAATGGGAATCCCATCAGAATCCCATTATTTTTTTTTTAAATTGTGAGTTTTTAAATATTTTACTTTCATTTTTCACTGAGTAATTTTTTTCATAAGAATGAATTTTGTGATTCCACCTTAAGGTGGTTAATTTTTATTACTCCATGTATTTAATTGAGCATAAAATTTTATTTACAATATTAAAAAATATTGTTTATAGTAACATTTTAGTGGAATATTTTACAAAATTCATTGGCTTTGAACCTTTTGGATGGAATTAATGTTATAATATATTCATTCAAATAGAATATGAAATGAAAATCTTAATACAAGTTAAGAAAAATATTCTTTATTCTTTATTTCTTTAATTATTATGATAGATGGATGTGTTATTTATCTTCCTTATAATTATTAAACTATCCTATCCATGTAGAGTGAATATTTATTATTCCTTTTAATTATGTGTGTCTTTTCACATAGATGTAAATTAAAGTTTGGACTTCCTATTCGATGAAAATTGACGTTTTTAATTATTTTTTTAAAGGTAAAGGAGGAAAGCCCCCATTTATTGAAAGAAAGAAACTCCTTTTGAAGGGAAGAAGGAGGAACCCATTACAGAGACACACAAAGAACCTTAAACAAAACAGGGCACACAACCATAAAATTAATAGTTGATTGTTTGGGGACAAGCAATGCCTACGTGTGGGAGAATTTCATGTGGCTCTTATTTAAAGCATCTTACCACATCATTTTTTCATTTTTAATGAATATTTAATGATAAAATACATATTTATTTGGTTAATCTGAGTATCATGGTTTATTTGGTGTTAGTTAGTTAATTGTTGATTATTGTGTAAAATATGGTTAAATGAATGTGAAAATAAACATTTTTTTTAATATTTTAATTTTAAGTTTCATAATTTTATATATTTTTTATAATATTTTATGTTTTAATTTATTAGTTTAAGATAAAAACTTAGTTATTAACGTTTTTGTTTATTTTTTTTATCATTTATATTTTGTTTCTATTATTTTAAATTGAAGTGTTAGATCTTTTTAGTAATTATTTTTTCTCGTATTTATTTATTTTTTAAATTTTAATTTACTATTTTTTGTGAAGAGGATGTCAAATGATATTTGAATAAATAGTGGTTCTTTGTATGAAATTTGGGTATTTGATATGTGCTGGATAAAATAATCTATGATTGGATAGCTATGGGAAAAGTGGTGGAAGATGAATACTTAACATTAAATAAATGTAGGAATAAATTGTGTAAAAGTAATTCAGTATTTTGGAAATTTACATCAACAAAAGATGAATTCATTTAGGCATGAGATAATATGGTACACTGTGTAAAATGAATAATGTGTAAGATGAATACTACAAAGGATAATTTATCCTACGTAGCGAAAAAACAAAAGCACTTTTATCTGTTTACAACATAGATATAGTCAAAAATAAGGACGAGAAAACCCAAACTCTACAAGAACCTGATGAATAAGATCACTACTAATTAGTTTCGACCTAATATAAATCTTGAAAAAATATGAGCTAGTGAAAAATACCATTACCGAGCAAGTTCTCTGTATGAGCTCCAATAAATCCAACCACCAATAAAGATGTGTTGAGTAACACTACTTCAAAATTGGATTTTAACAACATTGTTATTTATCAGTGCTAGAAAAAATACCTATAAATGGAATATTTATCAGTGCTAAAGAAAGTTCTGATACATTTGACCTTTTATTAGTTCATTTATTTTAGCACTGATAAAAGAAACCTTTACCAGTGATTTATTTTTAGCACTAATAAATGGTATCCTTTATCAGTGCTTGAGTTTTAGCATTGATAAATGGTACACTTATTCAGCGCTTTATGCTTAACATTGATAAATATTTCTTTCATCAATACATTTTTAATACTAATAAAATGAAATAATTAAATAAATAAAAAATAAGAAACATGTTTATTACAAATTTTATTAATTAAATTATTGATAAAAATGAATTGATTGATTATACATTATTAAATATCAAACATTTTATTAAATAGATAATTATGATAATTAATGTTTTTAAATTTTATATATTAAATAAATAGATATATATTAATGTATATAAATATGATTTATATATTACAAAAATATTTATTCACTTTACATTAAATAGTCATATATTTATTGAATAATGGTATATAATTAAAAGGTAATATGAATTAAAAATATTGAATAATTGCATAGTACTCAAAATATAATTGAATTTCTTTTGATTTTTCAATTTAATATAGATAAAATGTGTGTTATATTGATTTCACATATATGTAATTAATGCATTTTTATATAAAATATGCACACAGACAGAACTTATCCATTTTTTTAATATTGTTAAAGTGTACCTATATTCTTAATTTATTCAATTCCACCCATTTTTAACATATATGCATGAACTCAAAATTAGATATTCATTAATAATGTAAAAAAAATATTTGTAAAAAAAATATTTATAATAAAATATTTATAAATGTACAATCACTATATTTATACAATTATATATTTATAATTATAAAATAATAAATATTATTTTAAAGTATTTATATAATTATAAATAAATAATTATATATATTTAAATAATTATTAAATTTATAACAAATTTACTTAAATAATAAATATTTTTAATATGTTTATATTTATATATATTTATTAAATATATATGTATAATTATATAAATATATATAATGATATAAATAATATTTTTTAAAAATGTTTCTATAATTAGAAATAAATAATTATGAAATTATAATAAATATATTTGAAAAAGAATATATTTATTATATATATATATATTTATTAAGTATTTATAAATTTTTTCAATTTTTTATTTATATTTATAATTATAAATCCTTTAACAATGCTTCAGTAATAACCACTGATAAAAGAATCTTTATCAACACTTTTTTTACACTGATAAAGATGAGGATTTATCAACGCTAAATAGAGTGTTGATAAAATGAACATTTATTAGCACTCTAATTTTAGCACTGATAAATATTTATTTTATCAATGCTATTTTAGCACTAATAATGATAGGTCATTATCAATGCTAAAAAATCGTTGATAAATAGTCCTTTTATCAGTGCTTATTTGTAAGCACTGATAAAAGTGTTTTAATCTATTTTAAAAAACCTAACCATTTGTGAACTCGTCATGATATAGTGATTTCCGCAGAAGCCACCCACTATTGGTGCTCTTCCTCACCGAATCGAAGGTTGAATCACACCACTCAATAGCCTCTGAACATCTCATTTGATATTTGGAGAGGGTCTCTAATTTTCTTCAACTAGAAAGGCAGTCCTTCTGATTTTCTTTGTGTATTTTTTATTTAATTTTTGATTTATTCTTCAATGATTTGTTTATGATCCATTGTTTATGATCTGTTGTTTTCGATTTGTTTGTGATATTTTGTTTAGGGAATGATTTGTGGTCTGTTGTTTGTATTGACTACCGACGTCTGAATAGTTGTTTATACCAACTCATTAATTATATCTTGATGAAAAACAGGTCACTAATTTTTGTTGTTTTGATGTATCTTTTTGTACTCATGAACATGAAATTTTAGATATATAAATTCAACTCATTAAATAATTGAAATTAGTGTGATCCTATCAGCAAATCAGATGTATGGTTTAATATATCTTTCTATATCATGTGGACCGATGGTTGTTTTATTCGTTGGCATTGTTCTAATGATACGTGTATCCAATAATAATGCTTGTTTGTTGATCAGGGTGGAGGAAAGATAAAGGGAACTTTTACTATATGCATCCATTGATGATATTTTGTGTACGTATACAAGAAGTTAAGGATTAAAATTTTCATCAACTTTATTTTGTGGCATGATGGATTGTTCTCCTCTTTTGATGCTTCCTGCACTTTTGATATTCTTATGTTTTTTCTTTAAACTCATTGCTGGTGCAAGAAAATTGCACCCCTTGAATACTCTTTGTATTCTTATTTAATAATTTTAGGGAGTGTGGGTTGGGAAACCAACTTATTCTCAATCTTTCTAAAAAAATCACTACTTTAAATCATTATTTATAACTTCATAGTATGCCTTAACAAGAATTTTCATCTTTTGATGCAATTTTCAACTTTTTTACCTCTTCTTGAAACCTCTTTCTACCTAGTTATCTTCTCTAACCATCCCATGAAATCTATTTCTCAAAGGAATGTAATTTTCATTGAGTTTATATTGGTTCCCTTATTCTATTCTAGTTAAATATCACCTGAGATATCCACTAGAGACACAATTAACATGGAAATAGTTATTTGAATAATATCCATAACTTAATTAGTATAATTGGTAACTTTATTTTATAAATATACCTTTAACTTCAGAATAGTGAATATATTCCAAATAATTAAGGAAAAAATATAAAAATACCCCTACAATCCAAAATAAAATCATAAGTATTTTTACCTTCCTATATAGCTCATCTAATTTTCCTTTTCATACGGGTCATCTTGAGTGTATTTAAAACCCATCCTCTATTTTAACTTTTACTAAGAACTTCCAAATGTTTATTTATGAACCCAATAGGATGGATATGACCTGAAAATGGACGCACTCTAATCATTTGACAAATTAATATGAAGATGGAGTTAAAGAGTTAATCAAATTTTCAAAATAGAATGCAGATGAACCTTCTAAAATCCTCTGTCTGTTTTTAGATTGTTGTTATTCAAGACAAATTAGTCTGGAAGAGTTAGAAGAAAATTTGATTTGTCATGGAATAGATCAAAGCTATAAATGTTGGACTAAACATGGGAAAAAATTGAATGTGTATATCAATTGGGATGATACTATGGTTTATGAATCATTTGATATGAATAACTTTGTAAAAGATGATGGAGATCACATAGAATAAATAAAAATGGTGATTGAAGATGACATTTGTGATTTTCCAAAGTTGTTTGAGGAGTTAAATAATTTTTCCAAGAAACCATTGTATACTGGTTATACTAAATACACAATATTGTCAACTGTATTGAAGTTATATAATGTGAAAGATGGCAACAGATGGAGTGACACCATCTTTACAGAACTTCTTTGTCTTCTGAAAGATATGCAACCATAAGAAAATGAACTACCATGTCGATCATATGAAGCTAAAAAAATGTTACGTTCAATGGGAATGATCTCTAAAAAATTCATGCTGTCCAAATGATTGTATATTGTTTCTCAAGGATCACGAGTCACTCATGAAATGACCTAAGTGTGGTGAAGATCGATACAAGAAAAATGAATTAAGTCCTTCTAAATTTGTATGGTAATTTTCTATAATTCCATAATTTAGAAGACTATATGGATGTTAGGAAACTACAAGACAATTAACATGGAATGTAGATACAAGAATTAAATATGGGAAGGTACGTCATCCAAAAAATTCTCCTCAGTGGAAGAAAATTGATTACGAGTTTCATGAATTTGGAGATTAGTTGAGAAACATTCATCCTACATTATCTATAGATGGAATATATCATTTTGGTGTAAAAAATAGTACTCACAGTACATGGCATGTCATATTGGTAAATTAAAAATTTCCACCATGGTTATGCATGAAGCGTAAATAAATTATGTTGTCTCTACTTATATCTGGTCCAAGACAACCCGATAATGATATTGATGTCTATTTGACTCCATTGATCAATGATCTAAAATTGATGTTGGATACATGTTTTATAATGTATGATGCTCATAGAAGTGAAGAATTAACATTGATATCCATGTTGTATGAAATGATAAATGACTTCCCCGCTTATGGAAATTTATCAGGCAATAACATTAAAGGCCTATTGGGGTGTCCCATTTGTGAAAAATGCATATACTTGGTTTGGTTGAAACATTAATAAAAGACTATGTTTTTAGGACATAAATTTTTCTTACCTTGATGACATAAATACCGATCATGGACGACAATATTCGATGGGAATATCGAACAAGGTACAACACTATCTCCAACAATATGTGATCAACCGTATAAAAAAGTAAAAAAAATTGACAATGTTTTCGGTAAACCATTTAAAAAAATCTTACAAAATCAGGTTAGAAGAAGAGATCAATTTTCTTTGAAGTACCATATTTGAAATGTTTTTATGTTATACATTTTCTTGATGTCATACATGTAAAAAAATATATTTGATATTTTTATTGGCATATTGATAACTATTCCTAGAAAAACGAAAGATGGAATTAAGACTAGGTTGGACTTGATTTAAATGGGGATAAGGGAAGAGTTGTCACTAGTGAAGGGTAAAAGGCAGAATTTTCTTCCTCCAGCAGCTTACACTCTATCCAAACAGGAAAAATTTCCATTTTTCCTTTTCCTTATGAGTGCAAAAGTTCCACAGGGGTATTCATCAAATATCAAGAATATTGTGTCAATGATTAATTTGAAGTTATAATAACAAAAATCACATGACTGTCATGTTTTGATGCAAGATTTATTGTATGTTGCCTTTTGTTACATTATGACTCAAAATGTATGACATACATTAACCAAACTTTGTTTTTTTTCAAATCCATATACAGTAAAGTTATAGACCCGACAAAGTTTCCCATCATGAATAAGGATATTTCAATCATATTATGTGAATTAGAAATTTTCTTCCAACTACAATTCTTTGATATAATGTTATACCTAATGGTTCACTTGGTTAGAGAGGTTCAACTATATAGTCTTGTCTATTACAGATGGATGCACCCCATTGAATAGTATATGAAGATTTTGAAAGGGTATGTCAAGAATCAAAGCCGTACAGAAGGTTGTATTGAAAAACAATATATTTTTGAAGAAGTTATTGAATTCTGTACTGATTACCTATCAAATGTTGAAAGAATCAGTCTCCCAAAGTCTCGTTATAGTGAACTCCTTAAAGGAGAAGGGATTTTCAGAAGACATGTTGTTATAATTACCTTGAAAAAATGAGATCAAACACATCTTGACATATTACATAATAGTGAACATGTTGATCCATACATTGAATCCAACAAATAAATTATTAGAGATATGAATCCATTAAGGGATGAAATGTGGATATCAGATACACATAATCAACAATTTATAAGATGGTTCAAAGATCAAATTTATAAGGAGTTATCTAAAAATACGAATTCAATTGTCGAACGACTTTAATGGATAGCTAGAGGACTAAATTAAAATGTTATATCTTACACTGGGTTTGTAATCAATGGTTATATGTTCTATTCAAAATAACATGATGACTTTAGTACGATGAAAAACAGTGGTGTTATTCTTGTGGATAAACCGATGCACATATCTGGTTCCAAGGACAGAAATACAATTTATGAAAATATGTCATATTTTGGAATTATTGATTAGATATATGAGTTGTATTATACAGAATATCAAGTTTTTCTTTTCCGTTTCAAATGGGTTGACAATATTAATGGAGAGAAATTTGATGAAATGGGATTTGTGAAGGTGAATTCCAATATAGAAGTGGAAAAGAACAATCTGTTTATAATGGCATCACAAACAGTCAAAGTATTTTATGTCTCTGGTCCAAAAAATAAGAATTGGTTGATTATCCTGCCGGGGACTAAAACAAATATTGAGTCAGATGAAAATTAAATCGGGCATGACCCTTTCATTGGGACATCACAATCAATTCATGATGGTCCCAATGTAGACAATGTCTTGTATGTTATAGGGGACCACAAAGAGGGGATTTGGATTCTAGAAAGAGGAACCAAATCCTTAAAACCTTTAAAAAAATACAGAGAGTTCAATGAGAATGTAAGTATTTTTTAATATATTATGTTTTTACTCAAAATATTATATGTTCTCTAATGCATTAACATAATCTAAATTAAATGTTTGACTACTCATGCAAACAATGTCTTCTACACATGATGATGTTACCAATCCCTCAGAAGAAAAAACTATAATTAAGGAAACCCTTTGAAAATATATAAAGGTAATGTTATGATATACTTTCTATATTTTATTAAAAAATAATATAATAGAACATTGATTTCATTTTTATTATTCCTTCTAGAGTTCATTTATATTATTATTAATATAAGAATAATTTTCTTATATTGGTGTGTTTTTTTTCTCAAGTAGGGAGTGGTTTCTTCAGAAATAACATGAGTCAGGTCATGATTAAAAGACAAAGGAACATTGATGTTTTTTAATGTATGTAATAATTTTTATTTATGAAATTATACAAACCAATGTTTAAAATGTCTATAATATATTGTTTTTTCTTCTGGTATTTGTGTTGTAAATTTCATTTAAATTATATATTGGGACTTGTTTTTGTTGATATTATATGTGTTTCTAGTGATGTAGTGTGTTGTAACAACACATTGTCGTGGTTCTGTAGTGTGATGTTACATCACATTATATTATGTCCCTTTATTAGCACTTTTAAAAGCACTGATAAAGAAAACCTTTATTAGTGCTTTTATAAGAACTAATAAAAGATACATTTATTAGCACCTCTAAAAGCAGTGATAATGGTTTACTTTGTCAATTCTTATATTAGCACTGATAAAAGGCCTTTATAAGCACTTTTATAAGTGCTGATAAAGGAATATGTTAGCGGTGTTAAATTAATTCACTGATAAATGATATCTTTATCTATTCTTTTTTAGTGCTGATAAATAGACCCTTTATTAGTGCTTTTTCAGCGCTAATAAAATTCCTGGGCTTTTAACATCATTCAAGTCATCAGTGCTTTTCTAGCACTAATAAAGACCATTTATAGCACTGTTAAAGGCCAGTTTTGTAGTAGTGGAAGAAAAACCAATGATGTAAGGATGAAGATGATTACTCATTTCCTTCATTGAAGCTCTGATCCAGTCTTCTGGATTTCTGAACCATATTTGGAGAATATTGGAACAAAGATCATCAATGTTGAAGAACATGAATCTATATCTTGTTAAAATTTAAATACCCCAAAGTGTTTTGAGGCCACTATTGAAGATGTTTTCAAAAAATAATTCATAAAAATAAAATAAAATAAAATAAAATACCAATGTTCCAAAAAATCATTAAACTGAAATTCCATTAAAAACAACTAAAAAATAGTTCCTATTGTGTACTACTGAAAAAAATCTATTGTGCATGTACACTCATTCTGATTCTCAAAAATTAGAACCAATTAATTCTAAAATTGAAATACGTTTTAGATTTTTATTAAAAAAAACAAAAAACAAATGGAAAATTTGTGACAAATAAATAAGGATCAAAATGAAAAGAACCATAAAGACACAATCATCTAAGATAACTTTGAAATGCCTAAGATAAGGGATTTTAAACTCCCTCAAGTGTCTAGTAATCCATATTCAATTATATTAACTACCAAGGGATGAAATTATGAGCTTAAACAATCATATATTTTGATTATTCCTATGTTTAGGGGTTTATCTAATGAAGACTCATTAAGCTTCATTAGAGACTTTTATAACACTACAACAGTTTCCCTTGAAATTACTCAATGAGGAAGAGATTAGGATGAGGGTGTTTCCCTTTTTTATTAAAGGTAAGACAATGAATTGGTTCTTAGGTTTAGGTGAGAATATTTTTGAAATATGGAAGCAATTATACAATTATTTCTCCCTAAAATTTTATCCAAAATTACTTAAGGGAGAGTTGTGAAAAAAATTATAAGATTTTATCAAGAATATGGTGAATCCATTCATGAGGCTTGGGTTTGATTTAGGGACCTACTTAGCAGTGTCCCCATAAACAGCTTCAATCTCATATCCTCATAGATACATTCTATTAATGGTTTTCTTCCTCGTGAAAAAATTTAGTGGACAAATATGCTATAAGTGAGTTATAATGATAAAACTGATGAGGATCTTAGATATATTTTCATCAATATTACTTTAAATTCTCAACACAAAAATTCTAGAATGAAAAGAGTGAATAGAAGAGGAATTAACACTAGTTATGGCTTGGAAATGAACACTCAGCTAGTTCAAATTAAGGATCAAATTTAATCCATAATAAACCACAATGAAAAATAAATTATAAATCAAGTGTGTTTTAAAAATCAAAATCAATCACATAGAGAGAAATTTTCTCAATGTGGGATGTTCGGTCACACTAAAAACTTCTATTAAAACATTGAAATTCCTTCTCAAACAAAAGTAGAGGCTAATTTTTCATGTTATGGTCCTAGATTTCAAGACAGGGATGAAATATTTTCCAATAACTATAATTATATTTATATAAATAATCATAATATTTCATGGGAAGAATAAGGTATGATAAGAAAACAACCACCTGGTTTTACTCAATAGCCCAATCCGCAATTTCAAAACAAAAAAAGAGATGAATCCTATAATTTTCAAGGAATTTTTGAGATATAATTGCTTTCTAAAATAGATAAAATTATGTGTATGATGGAATGTCATGATGAAAGACATAAAACTAAAATTTTCAACCTTCAAACTCAATAAGTCAAATCGATAAAGAGTCAGGTGGCAGGGAAAAATGGAAGTTTCCAAGTACAACTGAAATGATCCCCAGGGAATGTTCCATGGTTATGGCCACTATGAGTGGTTTAAAACACAATAGAAGTTTATATATGACCCTAGGGAAGTTAAAAATAAAACTATAGAATATTATGAACACAAAAAATATGGGCAATAATGAATCTATAAATTTGGACAGCACTACTGCAACGAAAGAAAATCAAGTCATTCCACCTAAAAAACATGAAGAAAATGACTCTAAAATGATAAATAATAGAGGGAAAAAAAATCTTGATAAAGAATTAAGGGAAATAACTATTTTTAAAGGAATTTCCCCTATACATACCTTTTTTTAAAATATTAAAATATAAGAATAACAAACCCAATATTCTTTAATTTTGTAGTTTTTATAACAAGATCCCTGTGAATATTCACTTTATCAATGATTTAATTCAGATTCTATCATATTTGAAATCAATTAAGAAAATTTATACAAACAAGAAAACATTGGAATATTTCACTACTTATATCCTCACTAAAGACTGTAGTGTTTTTCTTAAAAACAAAATCCATCCAAATATTATTGATCTGGGGAGTTTTTTTATTCCTTACACCTTAGGGAGTAGTGGTAGACTTAATTGACTTTGTGTCCTCGGTGAAATCAAAAATATTCTTCATTTATCACTATATCAAGAGTTGGGTTTAGGAAAATTTTAACCTACCAATGTGGTCATACAATTGGATGAACACACTTTTACCATCGCATAGGTAAAGTTCATGACCTTCTTGTATGATTTTGTAAGATTTTCATACCTATAGACTTTCTAGTCATAGGAATAGAGTGTGTCCAAGAAGTACCTATCATTATTGGTAGGCCTTTATTAGCCATTGGAGGAGATTTTATCAAGGTTACAAAAGGCTGTATGATTTTTAAGTTTGGTGAGAAAGAATAATATATTCATGTGTTTGAGAAGGTGAAATAACTGAAATTTGGTGAAAACTGTTTAAGAGTTGAAATGTTGGAAGCTAAGGAATCATTAAATCAAGAATATTTTTTTAAAAAAATATGTAGATGAATAAATTCATTTATATGATGAAATTAATTTTTCTTTATAATCTAGAAGTGTTAAAAATGAGAATCAAGGCAATATTCTAGAACTGGACAACAACACTATTCCAACTTTGGATAACTGTCAAGAAGTTGAATTTTTGTTCTTGAACATATAAAACTTTTAGGAGATCATGTGGTTGAATTTATATCATTAAACAAATTTGAGTAATATTAGGATTCTTGTGAGGGAGATATTTTTCAACACTCCAATGAATTGGATAAGGAAAATATTTTAAAATAAAATCTCGAAATTAAGTATAATGAGTTGTATACCTTGGCCAGAGGTTAGGAAAAGTGTGTTTCTAAACATGTAATTGAGAATTTGATAAATTTTCATACTCAATTTAAGAAATTTTTTTAATACCTTGGACCTCCTAGGACCAATATTCTACCATCAAGTGAATATGAACCATAACATGAGCTTAATCCTTTTCCATCACACCTGAAATATTCATTTATGGGTGAAAATATTCACTACCGGTAATCATTTCTACTGAATTAGATAAAAACCCAAAGGAAAATTTGATTTGTTTATTGAATAAGTACAAAAATTCCATAGGATAGACCATTTTAGATATCAAAGGGATTAGTCCATCATTCTATATACATAAGATTCCTATGAAAACTGATCACAAGCCCATACTAAAAGCACAAAGAAGTCTTAATCCAAACCTTAAGGAGGTTGTGATATAGGAGTTCATCAATATGCTAGATTCTAGGATTATATATCCCATTTATAATAGTGCATGGGTTAGTCTGGTCCAACTAGTACACAAGAAGTGAAAAATCACTATTAAGACCAATGAGAAAATGAGAAAATTCAAGTTAGAAAATCTACCAAGTGGAGAGTTTTTATCAATTATAGAAAGATAAATTATACAACTAGAAAGGAACATTTTCCTATTCCATTTTTAGATCAAATTATTGAGAGGCTAGCTGGAAATGTTTTTTTTGTTTTCTGGATGGTTATTGTGGTTATTAATAGATTCTTGTAGCCCAGAAGACCAGTAAATACCACTTTCACATCCCCCTTTAGGACATTTTCTTACAATATAATTCCCTTCATATTATGTTGTTCGATAGATAACTTCCAAATATGTATGATGGCTATATTTTTAGAAATGACTAAGTGATTCATTGAGGTTCTCCTGAATGACTTTTCCATTTTTAGTAGTACATTTGAGAACTTTTTGAAAATTCTAGAACATGATTTAGAAAGATTCCTATAGACCAATATTGTTTTAAATTTGGATAAATTTTAATTTATGGTTACTGAAGGCATTATTATTGGTCAAAATGTTTCTAGAAGGGGTATAGAAGTTGGCTCTGCTATGATAGAGGTAATTCAAAAGCTTCCTCCTCCTATGATTGTCAACGGTGTAAGAATATTTCTAATTAATACTATTTTTTACCTGAGATTCATTAAATATTTTTCTAAAATCATTAGGAATGTTTGTCATTTTCTAGAAAAAAAATCACCATTATTTTTTGATGAAATATTTCTAGAATATTTCCATATTATTAAAGAGAAACTAAATTCTTCACCAATCATAACTACACCAGATTAGATGTTGTCATTTTTTACTTATGTGTGACACAAGTGATGTAGATAATGGAACAGTTTTAGGCCAAAGGAAATATAACAGATTTCATGTGGTGTGATTTTCTAACTAGTTTCTAGATTCATCTCAAAGAAATTACACCAGAATTGAGAAAAAGTTATTGGATTTTGTGTTTTCCCTAGAAAAAATAATTTGTGCCTAATTGGATCTGAATTTATAGTTTTCATTGATTATTCTTCCTTGAAATACTTTTTATAAAAAAAATGAAATACTAAGTCTTATTAGGTAGATTATTTTACTGTAGGTATTTTTTTTGAAATTAAAGTCAAGAAGTGTGCTGAAAATTCAGTTTCAGATCATTTATCTAGACTTTCTAATACCTAATGTGATTATCCTAGAGATAAAATTAAATTTTACTAATGAAAAATTGCTCAATGTTTCGATTAAACAATCTACTTGGTATAAATTTTTTGTGAATTTTTAGATTTTGGAGTTATTCCTAAATAGCTTAAACATAACCAAAGAAAAAAAATTCATTGCTGATCTTAAGTACTACATTTGGTATGAACCACATTTTTTAGAAGGTTCACTGTTGGAATTCTTTAGAGGTGTGTTCCTGAAGAGGAGATGTTTTCTATTCTTGAAAGTTTTCACTCGTCAACTTGCGGTGTCCATCATAGAGGTAAAATAAATGATCAAAAAGTCTTTCAAGATGTATTATAATGGACATATTTATTCAAATATTCTAGGAGACTAGTCTTGAATTACGATAAGTGAAAAAGTTTAGGTAATATTGAAAGGAATTAGGAGTTTCTTCAACAAGGTATTCTGGAAGTTGAATTTTTTGATGTTTGGGGTTTGGATTTTATGGGATCATTCCGATCTTCTTATGGGATTGAGTAAATCATTATGACTTTAGATTATGTATCAAATTGGATTGAAGTAGTGAAACTACCAAATATCATGCTAATAGTGTTACTAAATTCATCAAGAGGAATATATTTTCTATATTTGGGGTGTCGGAAGCTTTTATAACAGATAATAGAACTCACTTTAAAAATTAAAAGTTCAAATATTTGATGGGGAAATATTAATGTCTTCACAAAGCTAGAACTCCATGACACCCATAGTCTAGTGGAAAAGTTGAAATTTCAAATAGGGACTTGAAACATATTTTAGAGAAAAATGTGTCTAACTCTAGAAAGAATTGTTCCTTGAAATTATATGACACTTTGTGAGCCTATAGAATTACTTTCAAAACCCAACTTGGTATCTTTATTTACATATTATTATTTTAGAAATGTTTTCATTTTCATGTGGAGTTGCATCATAAGTCGTATTGGGTTGTAAAATCATTAAATATTTATTTTAAGAATGTTGGGGAGAGAAGGCTGCTAGAAATTAGTGAGCTAGATGATATTAGGAGAGAGTCTTATGATAATTCTAGGATTTAAAAATAGAGATCCAATGTTTTTCATGTTTTTTTCATTCAAAATAGAAAAATTCAAAGATGAAAAAAGGTCCTTATCATTAATTCAATACTTAATCTATTTTATAGAAAATTGAAATCTAATATCTATGGACCATTCATTGTTTTTCGAACATTAAATAATGGAGCTATTGAAATTGTAGGGGAAGAAAATAAACCATTGTTAGTAAATAGTCAAAGGATCAAACTTTATTTTAAAGGGAATCCAAAGGTATTGGCTTCCATATTTGTTCTCTAAAATTGATTTTCACTGAATTCTAATAGAAGACTTTAAATTAAATGCTTCATGAGACTTAACCCATTTTATTTCTGTGTGTTTTTATTTAGTTTTGTTAAGAATAAAGTGCTAGAATTTATTTATCTTTTGTTCACTATTTTGGTATGATTGATAATTTTTATATTCTTGGTATTCTTGTTCATTTTTTTCTTTATGAAGGTTGTTGGTGTCTACAGAAAATAAGAGTCCCCATTTATTATCAAATCAAAAGAAGTTGCATATTAAGACTTTACTGGATAAAAATTCCACAAATGAAACCTCTGGTTTTTTATTACATATAATTTCAATCAGTTGAATTCATATGTTAATCTTTTTTATTCTATAGGAAATATAGTATAATAAAATAGAAAATTGTACTCAAAGTTAAGATGGAGGAATTAATTTTGGATTGACTCTAAAGATAAATCTTCTTTAATTGGGGGAGTGCCTAAATTTTAATTTCCTCTTTTTGATTATGCTAAACTTTGTACATGCCACTTTTTTTATGGATTGTATTTTTGGTCAAATGATTGACATTGGTAAAAAATGATGATAAATGTAATAGGAATATTACACTGATGTCAATATGATAAATAAGTTCCAAAGTTGATGGATCTTTGATGAAGTCCTTAAGTCTCGAACTTCCAAGAATCATGTGAATGGTTTAAAGACTTTGAGTTTCATGACAATGGATAGAGAAGTAATTTGGATGTTTGAACATTTTATGAGACAACACCCTCCTACTTTCAATGGATCTTCTGACCCAGTAGCGACTGAAGGATGGATTAAGGTCCTCGAAAAGATATTCGATGTTATGGGCTGTTCAAGTAATCAAAAGGTAAGTATTTAGGTTTATCATTTTGAAGGTGAAGCTGATCAGTGGTGGTTAATGGTCTATAATATCAGGGATAGAGAGTATATTGATGCCGTAGAGTGGGATGAATTTAAAATTCTTTTCCTTGAAAAATATTTTCCTAAGCTGGTGTGACTTAGGATGGAGAATAAATTCATTTAATTGAAGAAAAAGGAGGAATATTCAGTGGATGTGTATGAAGAAAAATTCAACCGACTACCGAGGTATGCTCCAAATATAATTTTGGATCTTGATAGAAAAATCAACTGCTTTTACTTAGGATTAAATCCAAGGTTTCGAAGGGAGTTTGCCTCCCATGAATTCAAAAGTTATGAGAAACTTGTAAGATGTTCTGAGAGGGTAGAGATAGAGTTTGATGATGATCACATTCACTTTGAAAACAAGGAGAATAATAGGTCTAGATGACAAGCTATGGGTAAGAATCAACCAAAAAAATCTGCTGGTAAGAAATTCTAGTTTCCAGTTTCTGAAAAGTGTGGCAAAAAGAACCCTAGAGAATGCCTTACCAAAACTGGAAAGTATTTTTGATATGGTAAGTTTGGTCATATGGCCCGATATTTTAATGAAAATGATCATAATACTAATCATGATAAGAAAACTATTAAGTGTTTTAAATGTGGAGAGATGGGTCATTATGAAAATTCCTACCCAAAGAGAGATATGAATGATGAAAAAAAGACAAAATATAAGTAGAAAGGTGTAGTGATATCTTTTGTGACTACTTAAGCATACTTTAGGCCATACAATGAAATTGTATCAGGTACCTTTCTTATTTACATAAGATTTTCTAAATTTTTGTTCGATACAGGGTCTACACATTCTTTTATTTTTGAGGAATTTTATGGTAAATTGGTAATATCACCTCAACAAATGTGACCATAACTTATTGTTAAAACACCATGGAGAAATATTACAATAAATAGGAATTATAAGAATATTTATATTGTGGTCTTTGGAAAGACTTTACCTACAAACCTTGTTGTTTTTCCCTTAGTAGAGTTTGATGTCATTCTGGAAATGGATTGGATTTATTTTTATCATACCAAGATTTAATATAGAGCTAAAGAAGTTGTTTTTCGAAAAGAGTTTCATATTTTATACAAGAACGAACCCATATAATTGATAACAAATCAGAAAGATGAGAAATTTTTGAAATATGGAAATGAATGTTATTTTTTCATATTTTTGAAAACAAGGGAACTGTTTCGATGAATTATGTGCCAGTGGTAAATGAATACCTTGATGTTTTTTCTGATGAGTTACCTAGTGTCCTAACTAATTGGGAAGTTGAATTTACAATTGACTTAGTTCCTGATGCTTATCCAAATCCAAAACTTCCATATTGAATGGATCAAATGAATCTTATTGAATTGAAAAATTAGTTTCAGGAGTTTCTTGATAAAATCATCATTCATCCTAGCACTTCACCATGGGGTGATTCTATTTTGTTCGTTAAAAAGAAAGATGGTTCCATGAGACTTTACATTTATTATAGAGACATGAATAACATCACTATTAAAAACAAGTATCCTTTGCCTCATAGAGATGACTTGATTGATTATCTCTAGGGAGATAAATATTTTTCCTATATTGAATTGATATCTAGATACCATCAGCTGAAGGTAAAGGAGGATGAAATCTCAAAAACAACTTTTCATACTAGATATGGGCATTATAAATTTGTTGTTATGCTATTTGGGTTATCTAATGTACCTTCTGTATTCATGGATCTTATTAATATAATATTTCATGAGTTTTTGGATAAGTTTGTGGTTGTGTTTATTGATGACATTCTAGTAATTTCTAAGAGTAAATTGGTTCATGAAAAAAAACTTATGGGTTGTTTTGAAAACCTTAAAGGAAAAGAAACTCTATGGAAAATTCAGAAAGTGTGATTTTTGGTTGCAATAGATTTCTTTTCTTGGGAACATTGTAAATAAGGATGGAATAATTGTTGATCCTGCCAAAACAAAAGTGGTTTATGAATGGAAAATACTTAAAAATATTACATAGATTCGTGGTTTTATTGGATTAGTAGTTTATTACTTACGGTTTATTAAAACTTTTGCACGATTATATATCTTGTTAACTAAGTTAACATGAAAAGGGGTTAAATTTATTTGGACAGAAGAATGTGATGTTTATTTTCCAAGAACTGAAGAAGAGATTGGTGAATGATCCAGTTTTGGCCTTGCCTTCCTGAAATGGTGAGTTTGTTATCTACAGTGATGCTTCATTAAAGGGACTTGGTTGTGTTCTGATGCATAATGATTAGGTAATTTCTTATGCTTCTAGACAAGTAAAACCTGATAAGTTAAATTATCTCACACATGATTTGGAATTGGCAATTGTGTTTTTTTTTCTTTGAAAATTTAGAGGCGTCATTTATATAGAGCCAAATATAAAATATATAACTGAACATAAAGGTATGAAGTATATATTCCCTTAGAAAGAATTAAATATGATGTAGAGAAGATGACTTGAACTGATAAAGGATTATGATTGCATTTTCAAATACCATCTGAGAAAAGCAAACAAAGTTGCAGATGCCTTGAGTCAAAAACATCATGCATCATTAAACATGTTATGTTTGGAACATGATATATTGTTTAATGATTTGATGAATTTTAGCTTAGAAGATATTGGTGCAGGAAATACCTCTATTTTGTTTCAGGTTTTAGTGTAGTAATCATTATCAAATAGAATTAAGGAAGCACAAAATGAAGACCGTGAGCTACAGAAAAAGGTATAATTGGTTAAAATGGCTAAGTTTCCAGAATTTAACCTTGATAAATATTGTGTTTTAAGATTTTGTAAAAGCTTGTGTTTGCCTCATGATTCCCAATTTAAGAAAGATTTGTTGTGTAAAGCTTATAGTTCACCATTTTCAGTTCATCCTGGCAGTACTAAGATGTATAGAGATCTCCGAGTGTATTATTGGTGGAATGAAATAAAAATATATATTTTAGATTTTACTGTGAAATGTTTGACATGTCAACAGGTTAAACCAGAGTTACATTTACCAAAGGGGATGCTTCAACCACTACCAGTTCCAAAGTTGAAATTGGAGAATATATCCATGGACTTCATGGTAGGACTACCTAAGAATTATCTAGTTAAAAATTTGATTTGGGTTATTGTTGATCGACTAAAAAAATATGCATATTTTATTTCTATTCAAGATACAATGTATTTGAATAAGATATCTCGACTGTAAATCAAAGATATTGTCAGGTTACATGGAGTTCCACTTTCCATTGTATCTGACTAGGATCCCAGGTTCACTTATAAATCTTAGAAGGCCCTTCATAAGTTGTTGGGAAGAAAATTAAATTTCAGTACAACTTTTCAACCTCAATTAGATGGGCAGTCAGAACGAACGATTCAGATTTTGGAGGATATTCTTCGATCTTATTCAATGGAATACCAGGTAAGTTGGGATCAATATATTTCATTAGTTTATTTTTCCTATAATAACTGTTTTTATTCCAGTATACATATGACACCTTTTAAGGCATTGTATGGGAAGCGGTGTAGTTTTACATATTTTTGGGATGAAGTCGGTGAAAGTAAGATGATGGGACCAGAATTAGTAGAGGAAGTGGCTAAGAAAGTTAAGATGATCCAGCAACACATGATTACAACTCAGAGCAGGTAGAAAAGTTATACAGATAAAAAGAGTAAAGTTTTTTCTTTTGAGGTAGGTGATCATGTTTTTCTTAGAATCTCACTAAGGAAAAGTGTTATGAATTTTGGTAATAAAGGAAATCTAAATCCATGTTTCATTAGACCTTATGAAATCATGGAGAAAGTTGGACCAATCACATACCGAGTAGCTTTTCCTCCGAGTTTATCTCATGTACACAATGTTTTTTATGTTTTGATGTTGAGAAAGTATGTGCAAGATTAAACTCATGTTTTGAGCACAGAAGTAGTTCAGTAGGAAGGGAACCTTTCTTATGAAGATAGACCTGTTCATATCCTTGATCAAAGAGAACAAGTATTGTGAAATAAGGTAATACAACAGGTAAAGGTTTTGTAGAAAATCCATATGGTTGAAGAAGAAACATGAGAGTCTGAAAATGCTATGAGGGAAAGGTACCCACCCTTGTTTAATAACTAAATAAAATTGCGAGGACACAATTTGTATAAGGTGTGAAAAATGTAACACCCCAAGGGTTTTAAAAAATAAATTGAAATGCATGAAACTTTTTTTAAGTAGAGAGTTATAACTATCCTTTGAACATAATTTTACATCTTTTATGATTTTAATTTCAAAAAATGGTATTCTACGGTTGTTATCAGTAAGTTATTTGTAGTCTAATAGAACTAACTTGTTTTTTTGGTGAATAGTAACATAATCTTATGAATAGTAATATGAACCTTATGAATAGTAAATCATATTATTATTTTATGTTCTCAAGGTTATAAGATAATGAGATGTTGAATAATTTTTCAAGGTGTTAAAAAATGAGTTATAGATTTAAAATTGTTATTTTTTGAATAAATTTTGATTTTATTTAAAATTAAATTAATAATATTTAGAAAATTATTTTTAAAAAATGGAGTTAATTTTTGAATTCTACACATCGAAAAATGGTCAGAGTGATTTTTTTTGTATTTAATTGATATTATTGAATTTTCGATGAATAGTAAAATACGATAAATTACGATAAATGTTAAATACTTGTTTCACTGTATCATAGGTGATTTAAGTATGATGTAATCCCACTTGTTTGAAAATCACATTAAATTATTACTAATTGGGGACACATGAATCAAGAATATTCATAGTCTTGAGAAAAAATATTATAATAATGACTAAAATAATGTAAAATCCCTCCTCTCCTCCACTATAAATACCACCCTCATTCCCCTCTTTCTCACACACCTCTCAAGCCTTGAGAATTGTCTAATTTCTACCAAATCCCCTCCTAAAGAATCTTCCCCATGTCTAAGAACTACTAGTCTCACCAAGAGGCAAACACCAAATGCCTTAAGGAGGATCTCAATGAGAAGAGACCAAGAGGTAAGAATCCTCTTCCTTTTTCATGTGTTGTCTATCTAATTCCTTTATTTTCTTATACTATATTTACTTACACTTATTTAGGAGGTATTAAATCTATATAATATTATATATTATTTATTTTATCTTGTTCATGTAAAATATTCATCATCTTCCTTCCTCTCCTCTCCCTCTTGTTCTAAAAATAAAAACACCGTCCACGGTGTGCCGATTTACCAAAATCATGGATGATGTGGTGGAAATATCCATTATATCCTTCAAATATGGTCATAAAACCCTTTTAATGGTTGAAAAAGAATTTAAATTTTATTTTTAACCTATTTTCTATTCTATAATGAATTTCTTTGCATTAAATTAAATTATATAATGAAACAAGTTCATGATTGTCGAGGAACGACCAAAAATGATCTAAACAAAAATAATTAATGTTTTATCTAATAATCCATCATCATATATGATAAAAAAAATATTTATGGAATAATTATATATTATGGATACATATTAATACAATTTAATTCCACCTTTTTAATTTTATTTCCATATGAAAAGAAAATCAAATACAAACCAGCCATGGAAATCATGTAAAGAACGCACCCAAAACAATGGAAGAAACAAAATACTAATAATTAAGGGTGAAATGATGTTATGAAATAATCATATAATGTGTTATAAACATGAATATGTTTCTGTAGGATATTAATAACACTCTTTTAACCATTATATAAGAGGTTTAAATGAGTTTTAAGTAAGAGAAACCTGAGGTAAGGGAAATCATAACCCGATTTCCATTCTTTGGGTAAACATTCTACTTCATTATTTATGTGGTATTAAAATTGTTTGTGATATTAATTTTATTTATATTATGTTTAATTATGTTTATTTATAGTTTATATACACATTCCATCCACTATATTAAGTCTCACTTTAATTATATGATATTTATAAGGGACTTTTCTTTTAAAATCCTCTTTTAAAATTTTGTTTTACAAAATTCAAAAGAAATGATTTTGTGAATTTTTTTCACATTGAATGATTTTTTCTAGTTCTTGGTAATTTTATATGATGAATGGTGGGACCTATATCTACCTCCAATTCATTGGGTATGTGTAAGTTGGAGGTCGTTCGTATGGTTACTCCAAGTGTAAATACGATGGTTACACAAATTGTAAGGTAGCCATGTGGGTTACAAATTATAAGGTAACCAAGAGGGTTAAAAGATTATATAAGTAATTCCCCAAGATACCTATATGGTTTTATTTATGTTCTATATATTGTTTTGGAAATATCATGGAAATATCAAGTTTCAAAAAGTATGTTTATATGGGTTACAAGTATGTCTTTTTTGAAGATGAATTCATATGTTACAAGTATTCATGGACTAATGTTTCATTTCCTTATTTTTAAATCCCTTACTGAGATTTTTGTACACATAACAAGTTTTTAAACAATTTTCACATGTTATAAATATGCATAATACAAATAAGGAATCAAATTTAAACGTTATGAAGATTTTTTAAAGAAAACATGTTTTATTTAAAAAGTATTATATTTTGGATGAAATGGAAACTATTTTTGTGGTATCTTCTCTATATGAATGTGGAATGTTATGTATGTAATATATCCCAATTATCTAAAAATATAAACTAGAAAATATACTCAAAATGAAAGGAAGTGAGTTCTTGACTAATATTCAAGATTATGTAATTTAATAAAGCTAGGTCCTTATACCTTTAATAGAAACCCAAATTGTCAAAATAAATAATAATTTTTTGTAAAAGGGAATGTTGGAAACATAATAGTTACCTAAAGTAACTCATAACTATGTTTCCACATAACATAATAAATGGGGGAACTAAATATTTGGATATGGAAGAAAATCATAAATAATTATAGAGAATGATAGATGTCACTGATTAGAAGAATGTGGGTGATCTAGAGAAAGTTAACAGACACCGGCCCATAAATCTATAATGAATTAAGGGAACATTTGATTCATTGGAAGTTAAGTAACTAGGATAAATTTTATGTTACAATATCCTTTTCCTAATGTTGAAAAAATTTCACAAGAAGATATAATTACTTGATTTCATTCCATTTCATAAGTATAGTCTCATGTATTGTTTGTGCCTCAGTTAATTTTTAATTCATCCATTACTACACAAAATAAAGGTGAATTTATTGTGTATTAGCCACTAATGAATCATAAGATCAATAAATTGAATTATGATTCCTTCCATATATCTTTATTTATCATCACAACAAAATGGTTAGCAGAGGTTATCCAATATGTCTAAATATTCATATTGTGAAGCAATACTTTAATCTCTAAAACAAAATTTAGAGTTCAACACAAACCATTTTGTAAATGGTTTTCCTTATGATCCTTTAAAAATATTCAAATAAAAAACATGAGAAATAAGGTCACTAAATTTCACAAAATAAGATTAACATTGATCACCTATATATCATAAAGCACCTCTTGATTATCCCATACCAAACATGGGAATACCTTCATCACATATTACACTGAAACATGGTAATAACCTAAATTACCATAATATCATATTGAAAACATTCATGTCTCATAATTCCTTAACTAAAAAACATATTATTGGATATATTCATTATATCCAAAAAATATTTTAAACTTCATCAATTATAGAATAAGACACTTCTTCAACAAATCATTAATAAATTTGGTGGTAAACAATACTATCCAATTTAATTTATCAAAATAAATCATCTCTTTATCCAAAAGTTATTATCTGGTCATCATGAATATATTAAATTTTTTTCTTTCAATTAACCATGTGCTTTTCATGAATATCACCTTTAAATTAAATCACTTTTCCAGTCCATAATAATCCTTCAACATATCCTTTCAAATCCTTAATTTTAATGAAAAAATTATACTCAACAATACTTATATGTTACATGATTTGTATAATATAATCATTGAATTAGAGTAAATAAATACTTCATTCATCCAAAATCCTTATCAAACAATTAATTCATCTTTATTATCTTATTCCTTAATACTTCTTTCTTTTCACGTGTCATTTTTATTATCTTCATTATTAGTAATATAACCATTGCTCGTACCACCTTTCTTATCTTCTTCAAAAACTTTTCTTGAACATAATAAATTTTTATAATTATCATACTTTACACATTTAAAGAATTAATCCACTGATAATACAATAGGGAGACAAATATTTCCATCCTTTGTGTTAACCAAACTCCTCATTTTTCTTTTCCAGTTACTTTCTTTGTGTCATTATTTTCCACAGTCAAAACATTTTCATGTTCTTTTAAGATATTCACTTGGGTTCTTCTTTCCACATTCATGAAATATGGAAAAATGAATCTTATTTCCTCCATGGTTACCATCACCTGAAATTTCATAAAACTATTTAATTCTATTATTTTGTGAGTTTCAGAGTTGGTTATGGCACACATTGTTAATCATGTTCTATGAAAACAAATTAGGCATAATAAAAACGTCCTTCACTACAGTCATCATCCCAATTGAATTCTCCTAAAAAAATTGTATATTACATTCAAGGATAACCTTGTTACTAATGGTTCATGCCATTGAAAAAAACCAGAATACAAAGTGTGAGAAACACTTATCAATGCGGAAAACCACATAATCATAAAAAAATAACATATAGGATGTCTAAATATAGACACATTATTTTAATTATATTACACCTTAGGCATAACATAAATCATAAATGATGGTCATCTATTTAATTCATTCATGATGGTTCATAAAGATTTTTTGAATTTCCAAATCATATCCCACAGGAGTGTAAAAATGGGTGTGCAGGAAGGCTTATTATCATGCACCAGTTCCCAATTGAGTATATATCATTATGGTGTTTTGGGTTTTTTACAACTAGATACATTGGTTCTAGATCCAAATCCACTTATAGTATCCATAATGGGTTGTATTTTTAAGAAACAACCCACTCTATATTTTACCATATTTTTTGGAAAATTTCCTATACATTGATTCATCTTTAGAATTATCATTAGATAAACCCCTTGATATATCCTTAACAATATCACTTGGGATCTCACTAAATATTTGTCATCCAAGTTTCCAATGGGTTTCTAATAGTTTCCTTTGATAAAAACTATAATGAACCCGAATTTTTATACATGGATATTACATCATTTTTTATGAATATTTATTATATTACATAAACATATGACTGAGGATCATAATAGTTTAGTGTCTTCGAAATCTTGTACCACCATATTCTAATCTAGTGAAATATATTCAATTTATCCCAAAAAAATCTTCCTATTTATTAATCCTACATAAAAAACTTTCTTCATAACCTAGGGAAAATAAACATAAGAAAGGGTGATATCAGATGCTCACCAAGGATAAATAAAGAAGATATGTAAGCATAATATCAAAATAAGAGTATGAGAACATGAGCATAACATTTAAAAACCCTAACCTAAATATTAAATATCATAATAATGAGTCATGAAATAAATATTAGATGTTCATAATATATTATTCATAATGGAATCAAAGGACATGATCCATGAGAGTATATGTAACGGCCCGGATCCTCCTGGTCCAGTACTTTGCCAAAACACGGTTCCATCAAACGGTTCCACCAAAACGGTGGCACCGGTCATGGTCTCACCTTGAAATGGTGGCATCGTGAGGGTGACACCGTGAAGGTGGCACCGTGACGGTGGCACCGTGACGGTGGCACCGTGTGGGTGACACCGTGACGGTGGCACCGTGTGGGTGAAGCCGTGATGATGGCACCGTGTCCTCACTAAATGGTCTTCATTATTTTTATAGTTCCAGACTTTTTACGATCCTATAATGTATCTTTGACGTAAAAATGATTTAATACCCCCTTTCAAATCCATTTAAATACCATAAAAAATATCTAAAATCCCCGAAGAGCCGGACGACCCTTAACATACCAAAATGTGTAGATTTTCTTCGTGTCACACCCTTTCCCCATACTTCTAGTTCTACCTTTGTTGCACGATTTAAGGGAAATCGTTTAAACGCATAGCTGTAATGGCCACCTCTATGATAATAATTATTAAATTACAATTTATTCCAACGTGCATAACCGCCCAGCCTGGTGGAAACTCATTATCTGACTTTAAAGCCGTTCAAAACTCTATATCCCGTAACAACGTGATCTCATCCTTATATCACACTAGAATTTATTTTTTCTTCTTCTTGGTTGGTATCCTTCCTTGTATGTTTGGTGTCCACCCCCTTCCCGAGGCAAGTGGTGCTCCTGTGCTGGAGTTTCCCTACTTATCCTTGGAGTCCCTGGAGTTCCTCGCCTATGAGTCGCGCATCCCCAGTTCTTGGTGCACAGAGTTAAAATGCCAATCCTTGATCAATCCAAGTTGGGTTTTTCCTTCGCCTCTCTTTACTGTGTATCATGTGGGGTGGGTATGCTATTGTTTCTGTGAGGATGGATGAAACCAAACCTTAATGAAGATAATAAAGGGACCCTTAAAGAATGAAGGGGGTGTGCTCGATTTCTACTGTACTCTTTATCCTTGATCATGTGTTGTGAATTGTATAGGCTTACGTCCATTGAAAATCATGGCCATTGGGGGTCTTTTCTTGTGCACTAATGAACCACTATTTTTCTGGATATTCATGTGATTGAATGGATGTAACATGAAAATTGGTTAATCATGTAAACTCGACCAAATAAATGGATGCCCAGTGAACAAAAATCCTTGTGTGATCATCCCGTTTAACCAAAAATGAAGAAGAAACTTAATGAATAATGCACTTGAGTATGAAAAATTCCTTGCTCTGTCTTGGTGGTATGTCTGCTTGTTCTTCTTGATGCTTATGGGGTGATATGGATGGGGATGGGATCCTCTATTGTTGTACGATTGTTGGTTGTGGATCTGAGGCCATGTGGGGCTGTATCTTGAGGCTTGGTTTGGTTCCAGTACTTTGAGGGATCTCATAGATCCCTTTGTTGTAACTTTACAAGAGGACCGGGTGTGAAGGCTTAAGTGATGATTGGATGTTTTCCTTTCCACAGTTTGTGGTTATGCCTGTTAGTTGCCTAATAGTGCATAATTTACATAAATAGAATCACTTGAGCATGAAACCAAGAATGGGTTCAGTGGGAATTTGTTCTATGAATGAGTTGTGACTTGGCAGTGAGTGGTGTGATATTTTATAAATGAATAGTAACAAGGGTGTTTGTGCTTAGGTTGGTTTTATAACCCCTAGGTTGGGATGAGTGCTTGTTACCTATACATATAATTATAGTTCTTATGTTTCTTATTCGCTCCCCACTCATGTTGAGCACTTTGTGCCGAACACTCCCATTTCATAGGGGATGGTGTTTTTCCCAACACTCCTATGAGTGTCTGGTTATTAGCTCCTTTTATGATCCCTTTCCCAAATATCCCAAGACTCATCGGGTAGGCTGTGATGGCCTGAGGTCCATTATAGCCCATGATTCTTTGGGAAGGGTAGTTGTGGTGGTTGGCCCAAGTGTGTGCGGGAAGGTTGTTTCCCAAGTGTCTTCGGGATGAGGCCCAGGTGTCTTCGGGCATGGCAGTAGTTATTATGGTCCAGGTGTTTATGTGCATGGTTACATATGGTTAATATAGCCCAGGTGTTTGTGGGTGGGATGTGTGGCGATGGCCCAGGTGTGTGTGGGCAGGGTATGGCAGTGGGACTGCAATGAGAATGGAAGGAGAGGTTTGATGCGTAGAATGTCTTCAATAACCAGTGGGAAAGTGGCGCGGGGTTCCCAAATGTTGATGTGTTATTACTATTACATTACTTGACTTGCATTATTTGGGGAGTGTTCCTTGGTGAGGATTGGGTGGGTAGTTTTCCCCTCTAGGTGTTTCTGTTATCTCTTTTCTCACAGGGCATTAGAATGCCTCCCCACTTATGCATGAGATATTTTGGTTTCCCCTACTGAGTATACTTGTATGCTCACCCTACATATATAAAACTTCTTTCAGGTTTACAGGAGGACTTCAGGGATCGTGAAGGATCATACTAGTTCATATGTTGGGACGGGTTATGTTGCTGTTTTCTTTTCTTTGGTAGTTTCTTTTGGAGTTTTCTGTACTTTTGTAGAATTACTTTTGGAACATGCATATGAGAATGGTTTGTTTTGACCTTACTTGTACTTCCAACTTTGGCGTTGTTGGGAATTTCTGTCTTATCTCCTGATCCTATTAAGTAAAAGGGTAATTACTTCCATATTATCTGTGATTCTATACCCTTGGTGCTAGTCACCACTCCGAGACCTATTGAAGGTGGGTCTCAGGGGTCATTATCTCTCCTTCAACTTGAAGAAGGGCTTGACAACCTGTTGTCCCTTCTCTCATCTTGGTGAAGGCGGTTCATGGCAGAATGCTATCAGAGGAGGGGTAGAGAGATAGGGTGGAGTTCGGAGTTAGGTACAGTGAGGATTGCATGGGATGGTAGGGAAATGGTGTTGGACAATCTTGGTGTGTGAAATAGGCCAGGGAAGACTGGTTAGGACACATGATTTTAGGGCCCCCCATGATCCGATGCAAGGAATCTGAGCCCACCGAATGACAAAATGAGGCTACACTGATTGCAGGGTAGAGACCCTAGGAAAGTTACATGCATCATAATGACTTGTGTTCTTATGTTTCTTGGGTATTTGGGGATTTAAAATGAATAAGAAGTCTAAGAAAATTTAAAAGCAATATTCTACACTACTCGGGCTTAGGCATTCCTTGTTTACATTGTAACGATGGCACTCAGACGGTGACCGAGGGTAGTATGGATGATCGAGGCCCAGGAGGTTGATTTGGCTGATCGATAGAGGGATGACCGAGAGGAGGAGGACAATCAGTGGCAGAGAACGCTTCATGCCTTTCAGCGGCAGACCCTCAGGAAGTACGAGGGCATCATCTCTTATGTGGAGATAGAGAGATGGATAGAGGAGTTGGTGATATCTTTCATCTTGATCCGGGCTTCGATAGAGTACTGGGTTCTTTTGGCTGTAAGCCAGATTCGTGAAGCAGTGTGTCAGTGGTGGATGCTTTATCTTGGGGAGAAGGGGGAGGCTGAGGTGACGTGGACTAACTTCGAGAGGGAGTTCTAGGAGAAATTCCTATCTTCCATGATGAAGGATGAGAATAGGCAGGAATTAATCTCCCTCCAACAGGGGGTATGTCTGTGAGGGAGTTGGGGATCAAGTTCAAGGATCTCCTTCGCTTCGCTCGGGACCTTTTTCCGGATGGTGAGTCTCAGGTGAGACATTTAGAGGAGGCACCCCGACCTTCCCTTCAGTATGTGGTTACCCCTTTCACCCTACCGACATACTTGGAAGTCCAGAAGAAGGTTGAAGTGGTGGAAAGGATGCACACACTGAGAGGTGTATCGCGAGAGGGAATCCAGTTGGGCTCGTCGAAGGGGAAGGCCATCAGCAGCATGCCTCCAGCATTAGGGCCCTCTAGGTTTTGACCAGTAGGAAGTGGGCCTCAGTAGTTCCAGTTCCGATGTACCATCCCTCGCCCTTTCCTTTGGGGCCCAGGACCGAGATGCTTCATCTATGGCTACCGTGGGTACCTTCAGAACCAGTGCCCGAACTGAGTGCATTATGGTGGGAGTGGGCCGGTGCAGCACCCACCTCAGCAGCAGTAGGGATAGTGATCTCCCACTCCTCTGAGGGTAGACATCGCAGGAGGAGGCCGACCTCAGGGCGCTCCTCAGGGACCTCAACTAGAGCGCTGTCGGAGAGGAGGCCGATAGCCGAGGGGTATAGGAGCTGGGCGTGGGCAGTTACACGTCGCGGAGGTAGCGGTTTTAGCAGGGATGAAAGTCGTTCGAGGTACGGTCAGATTGTTTAGTACTCTTGCCTATGCCTTGTTCGATACAGGAACTTCACACTCCTTTGTTGTGCCTAGTCTGACCCGTGTTCTGGGTCTAAAAACTGAGAGACTTCCAGTGCCCCTAGTGTTGAGTACACCAGTCAGAGGTTAGACTGACTTGTTTTATGTTTGCCGAGGGTGTAGACTGATGATAGGGCCACATCAGTCGATCAGGGATCTTCTACTATTGCAGATACATCCATACGATGTATTCCTAGGCATTGACTATATGTTCTCTGTATGTGCCGTTATTGACTACTTATGAGGAATAATCATGTTTTCAGACTTGGGTGGCTGATGTGTGTCTTGCATTGGCGAGCGAGGTTACCAGGAAGGTAACCAGTGAGTGGAGCCCCTCCTTTCCTTATTATCTGAACTATCAATGGAGTCAGCATATACAGAGATGGTGGAAGTCCCGAGGATCATTAATGAGTTAATGGATGTCTTACCTGAAGAGGTGGCGACTCTTACCCCTTGACATGATGTTGAGTTCAGGATAGACTTGCAACCTGGTGCCCGTCCGATTTCGATGGCTCCCTACCGAATGGCGCCTTCTGAGTTACGGGAGTTACAGATTTAGATTGAAGATATGATGAAGAACAGTTTTGTTTGACCAAGTGCATCACCATGGGGTGCTCCAGTATTATTCGCAAATAAGGCAGATGGTGGTCTCAGACTGTGCATAGACTATCACAGACTAAACCAGGTAACGGACAAGAACCATTACCCTCTCCTGATAATAGACGACCTTTTCAACCAGTTAAAAGGGGCAGGATGGTTCTCTAAGATCGACCTGTGGTCAGGATATCACCAGTTGAGGGTGAAGGAGGATGACATCTAGAAGACTGCCTTCAGGTGCAGATATGGGAACTTTGAGTTTGTGGTCATGCTGTTCGGCCTTAAAAATGCTCCAGCTGTGTTCATGGGGCTCATGAACTCCATTTTCTAGGAATACCTGGACCAGTTCGTACTCATGTTTATTGAAGAAATCCTGATCTACTCAAGATTAGAAGAGGATCACGTTGAGCATCTAAGAATGGTTTTAGAGGTCCTCCTTCAACACCAACTTTATGGGAAATTTTCCAAGTGCAAGTTCTGGATGTGAGAAGTGCACTTCCTTGGACATGTGGTGTCTGACCAGGGAATAACGGTGGACCCATCGATGGTCGAGGCAGTTGTTTCTTGGTCATCACACAAGAATGTGGCAGAAGCTCATAGTTTCCTAGGTTTTGCAGGTTAATACCAGAGGTTCGTGCCCAACTTCTCCCGAGTTTCTGCACCTTTGACAGCCTTGACCAAGAAAGACTAGGATTTCATGTGGGATGGGCAGTGCAAGGCAGCCTTCATCTATCTGAAGGGGAAGTTGGTTAGTGCCGCAGTGCTGAGGTTTCCGGAAGAAGGGGTATTATATGAGGTATTCTGTGATGCTTTAGGACAAGGCCTCAGGTGTGTGATGATGCAAAAACAAGGGGTGATCTCTTATGGGTCTAGGAAGTTACGTCCCCATGAGTGTAACTATGCCACCCATGACTTGGAGCTTATGGAGGTCATGTTCGCACTAAAGTTGTGGTGACATTACCTTGTCAGGTAGTGCTTCATGGTCTTCACAGATCATAAGAGCTTGAAGTATATCTTCTCCTAGTGGGACCTGAATTTGTGGCAACGAAGGTGAATGGAGTTCCTCCAAGACTAAAACTTCGAAATATCTTACACCTCAGGAAAGGGGAATGTGGTGACCGATGCCTTGAGTAGGAAGTCGCGGAAGGATGGGGTTCGAGAGTCGGCAAATGCTTGGAAGGCGATGGAGGAGTTGGCTGCCCTACAACTGGATGCAAGGATGGATGGTGGTAGAGGTTGCCTATTTTAGATGACAGTGCAGTCCTTTCTGTCATGGCAGGTAGAGGAGTCTCAGTGGGGAGACTCAGAGACTGAAGTGATTCGTGATCGGGTTAACCAAGGCGATTCTCCAGAAGGGTGGTCAGAAGACGGTAAGAATCAAATGTTGTTTCATGGAAAGTTGTTCGTCCCTGTGGGAATGTGGGAGAGAGTTCTTGGTGAGTTCCACAACTCACCCCTAGCGATGCACCCAGGAGACTCCAAGATGTACCGGGGTCTAAGGGGTTATTTTTGGAGGCCCAGGGTAAAGCGAGGAGTGGCAGAGTTCATAGCAAAGTGCCTTGTGAGTATACTTGTATGCTCACCCATATAAAACTGCTTTCAAGTTTCCAAAAGGACTTCAAGGATCATGCAGGATCATACTAGTTCGTACGTTGGGACACTTTCTGTTGTTGTTTTCTTTTCTTTGGTACTTTTTTGGGGTTTCCTGTACTTTTGTAGCATTACTTTTGGAACATGCATATGAGAATGGTTTGTTTTGACTTTACTTGTACTTCCACCTTTGGCATTGTTGGTAATTTCTGTCTTATCTCCCGATCCTATTAAATAAAAGGGTAATTCCTTCCATCTTATGTGTAATTCTATACCCTTGGTGCTAGTCGCCACTCTGGGACCTATTGAATGCGGGTATCAGGGGTCATTATCTCTCCTTCAACTTGAAGAAGGAAGGGTCTGAAAATCTGCTGTTCGTTCACTCATCTTGGTGAAGGCAGACTATGACAGTATAAGACATAGAATTTCTATCACACATATAAGAATAAAAAATATTATATCAAGGATATGCACCAATATGTTCATAAAATGTTAGTATTGGGATAACCACCTATGTACCTAATTTTGGATTGGGAATACCACTTGTGTACCCTCATTTTCAATCTTGGGTTGACCAACCTTATACCCTCATATTTGGGCATCCCTCATCATTAGGATTGGGTTAAACACCCTATACCCTCATCATTAGGCTTGGGATAAACACATTTTTAACCTCTAATATCATATATCATTTATAATTACCCAATGCATTGGAGGGAGATATAGGTCCCACTCGTCAAATAATAAAATCATACATATGTGTGCCACAAGATCATAAGCATTCATCAAATCATAACCCTTGAAATGAAATGGGTATCATAAAAATTATATTATATTATAACATGTGGATAATATATAGATTTAATAATCATTTCATCATAGAATAACCCATGAAAAAAGTGGGTTTCAATAGCATTTTAACATGGTATAGCTCATGTAAGAGAAATGGGTTTCATAAACATCATGCCATAAAAACATAAACTATTCAAAGAAAGAATATGGATGGTATCCTTGGATCATAACCCCAGTAAAACTTAAACTATATCAAACTATTTCATCTTAGATAAATAAGTATTTTGAATTATCACCGGTGGCATTTTATAAAGAAAATAACCTTTCTTGTAAAATCACTTTCATAAAACATTTTCAAAATCATTTTCTTTAAAAGTAACTTTGGAAACTTATAAAGAAAAATTTGAAAATTATTTCGAAACATTTCCTAAGGAAAATATACTTTCCTATTTGAAAAATAATTTTTAAAGAGTTAATCCTTTTTAAAACGTTTTTCTTTGAAAATAACATCGAAAAATTATAAAGTAAGCATTGAAAATCCTTTAAAACACATTTTAAAAATAAAATATTTTCAAAATTACTTTCTGTAAAAATAAATTTAAAATGATAATGTATACAAATTGTTTAATAAAAACATTTATTTTGAAAATATTCTTTAAAACTGATAAAGGAATAAACAATGAATGCACTGGTTATGATAGAAGATAATTATATACATAACATATTTGTAAAAATGAGGATTTATTTCACATTGTTTATAGAAGTCAAAAGATCCTTCATCATAAAATGATAAGAAGATTAATTTGAAAACCATTTTTTAAAAAGGTAAAACATGAGTAAAATTTCTTTTAAAAATAATAGGATAATATTAGAAAATTTTTGAAAATATTTTTTGAATACACGGTTTTGAAAGAAAACATATTTTTGATCAAAGATTGAAATAAATTTTTAATTATTTCTTAATTATATTAAGTACCAAAGATTGGGAAAATGTATTATTAATTTATGATATCATGAATAACCATAGGATAATAAAATTCATGATAATTCTTGAGATATGTATCGTAAAAGTTCATCAATGGATGAGAAATCATAAAAAATCCCAATAAATGATGATATTGTAACATAAAATCTTTACCACTTTGGTAACATTGATTCATAAGCTCCATAAAAGTGTAACATATAATGAAAATTAAAATATCACGAGTTTGAATAAATTAATGATATTACATGTCAAAGGAGTTGTATATGTACCTCATGAAATGATATAGGTTCATATTATAACATACATCTCAAAGAAGAAAAATTGAGATAAAAATCATTTACTGATTTGGTAAATTTTGAACATAAACCCCACAACTGCCTCATTTCTACGAACAAAAAGCCATACCACATCTCGTTCAATCATATACAAAAACCCTTCCTTTTCTAAAAATAAACTTTTGATTTTTATGCCCAAATATATGGAAAACACTAGGAAACAACACCACCTTAAAAATCTTTCTCCAACAAACACCAACCACACTCATTTGCTGTCAATAGATTTGTCAACAAACACAATTACACCTAAAACATACCGAGAAGACACCTTAAAGTATTTACCCTTGACAATATCCCCCTATGGGTTTGTTTACAATTCTTCTCAAAAAGACACCTCATTAAATCTCGTTAAATATTCTATCATAATTCACTTCTTTCAATTAAGATAACAATCAAAGATTTTCTCAACACATACTCTAAGCCCAAATGATCTATGCTCGACATGAGAAATAAGAGTATAATGAAAAGTTCATCAATGAATCCCTTTATTATATTCTAACACCACTCTTCAACTTTTATCATGAACCTCAGTTGTCGTGATATGTATCCTTTGATCGATCACGTCTAGCATCATCAGATTTAATACTCCTCCTATGTCACTGCTCCTCCAATCAGATTTAGCTCAGCTTATCTTCTACTAATACTCCCCCCACGTCCCTTATCCTCCAATTAGCTTCCGCTCAACTCAGATTCAACACCCCCTATCTCACTACTACACCTAATAACTTCTCCCCATGTCTTGAACAAGACATTTTCTTCCTTTGTATAGCCTCAATTTCACCCCCTTTTTTAGTGAACCTGAAGGTCACTTCATGGTTGTCTACAATAGGGTAAAGAACATATATCAGTACACTAGTGGAAATTAAGGCTATAGCCACAGTTTGAAACCATGTATATAAGTAGAAAAACCATGGCTATAGGTTATAGCCGTGGTTCAATGAGCTGTGGATGGTATTGGTGTATCTATAAGGCAAGACCTATAGCCATGATTATAAACCAAGGATAAAGGCCTAGAACAATGGTTCAAACCATGGATATAGACCAATTTCCACAATTTTAAACCACGACTATATCCCTTTTGCCATAGTTTTAAACCATCGTAGAACATTAAGCCACACAAGGCCTATTACCATAGTTCAAAACTGTGGCTATATGGCTATAGCCATGATTTAAAACCGTAGTAATAGGCCTACAACCATGGTTTAAAACTATAGCTATAGTCCTTACCATTTCATAAACAAAACACACCCACAACCCCCTTGAACACCCCCTGCACCCCCATGCCCCCTAGACATCCCCCCTGCACCCCTACCTCCCCCCCGCACCCCTTCCCCATGGACAACCCCCTTTCACCCTTTGAACCCCCATGAACTTCTCCCTTGCACCCCCTAGATAGCCCCCTACACCCCATTCCCCCTTAGACAGCCCCTTTCACCCACTAGATATCCCCCTTGCACCCCCTTGAACACCCCCTTCACCCCATTCCCTCCTAGAAAGCCCCTTGCACCCCCTAAAAAACCCCCTTTCACCCCCTTGAATACCACCCTACACCCCATGCCCCTAGAGAGATCCTTTCACACCATGGATAGCACCTTGCACCCCTTACACACCCATACCCACTAGACCACCCTCATTCACCCCTAGACATCCCCCTTGCACCCCCTTGAACACCCCCTACACCCCATGCCTCCCCCGGACAACCCCCTTTCACCCCCTGGACAACCCCCTTGAACACCCCTACACCCCCATGCCCCCTGGACAACCCCCTTCAACCCCCTGGACAGCCCCGTTGCACCCCCTTGAACACCCCCCGCACATTATGCCCCGACCCCACCTCCTGAACACCCCTCCCACCTGGAAACCCCCCTCCTGAACACCACTTGCACACCCATTCCCCCTTTCACCCCCTCCTGGACACCCCCTATACAGCCCCTTTCCCCCTTGAACAACCCTATCACCCCCCTACAGTAGCCCACCCCCCTGCATAGCCCCCCTGGACATCCCCCAACCCCCCTCTTGGACACCCCCTCCCACCTGGACACCCCCTCCCTCCTGGACACCCCCCTAGACAGCCCCCACCTAAACACCCCCTCTTTCCTGGACACCCCCTTCACATCCCCACCTCTTGGACACCCCCTAGATAGTCTCCCCCTCCCGGACACCCCCTCCTAGACACCCCCCTTTCACCCCCTGGATAGCCCCCTTGAACACCCCATGCACACCCATGCCCCCTTGAACCCCCTAGACACCTCCCTTTCACCCTCTTGAACACCCCTTGCACCCCCTACACACCCATTCCCCCGACCCCCCTCCTTGACATCCACCCTCATGAACACCCCCTTGCACCCCCTGGACAACCCCCTTGAACACCCCCTTTCACCCCCTAACACCCATTCCACCTTTCACCCCCTCCTAGACACCCCCTTTCACCCCCTGCAGTATCCCACCCCCCTTGGACAACCCCCTTGAACACCCCTGGACAACCCCTTGCACCCCCACCCCTGCAGTACCCCCCCCCCGCAAAGCCCCTAACCCCCCCTCCTGAACACCCGTCCCACCTGGACACCCCTACCCTTGGAAAACCCCCCTCCAGGACAACCCCCTTCTAGATACCCCCTCCCACATGGACACCCCCTACCCCTGGACATCTCCCCTCCTAGACAACCCCCTCTGAGACACCCCTTGCACCCCTGGACATTCCCTTGCACCCCATTGAACACCCCCTTTCAACCCCCTACACACCCATGCCCAAACCCCCTCTTGGACACCCCCTGCCCCCTCATGGACAACCCCCTCTTCTGAACAACCCCCTTGCACCCCCCTACACACCCATGCCCCCAAGCCCCCCTCTTAGACACCCCCTTACACCCCCTGGATAGCCCCTTGTACCCCCTTGAACACCCACTTGCACCCCCTACACACCCATGCCCCGACCCACCCTCCTAGACACCCCCACTCCCTCCTGGACACCTCCCTCCTAGACACCCCCTTGAACCCCCTGGATAGCCCCCTTGAAAAACCCCTTGCACTGCCTCCTAGATACTCCCTTGCACACCCCTGTAGTAGACCACCCCTGGAAAACCCCCTTGAACACCCCCCTGGACAACCACCATGCACCCCCACCCCTGTAGTATCCCACCCCCCTGAAAAGTCCCCAACCCCCCCTCCTGGACACCCCTCCCACCTAGATACCCCCTTCCCCTGGACATCCCCCCAAACATCCCCCCTTGCACCCCCTAGACAACCCCGCTTGAACACCCCTACATGTTGGAAACCTAACCTATATCTTTTTGGAAATTAGAGAAAATAACTATCATTTTTTTCATAGGTTTACTAAGAATGGTTTGAAAATAGGATTCCTTATGGGGGATTATGGATTAGATCTTAAAGTCATCTCACTTCATACCTATTTCTAAATCCAATATGGTGTAAGACTTAGCAAACCGTTTGGCGCAATTGTGTGGATCCTAGGTTGATATCTAGTGTCATTCCATCCAATTAAACTTTAGAAATGAGGCATAACCATAACACAATTAACTATAAGAGGCATTACCTCTCAGGTGCCAAGTTAACCATGTTCGGTTCCATTTAACTCATTTAATTCATTAAGTTAACCTTTCACCCCTTGGATAACCCCCTTGATCACGCCCTACACACCCATGCCCCCTTGCACCCCCTCCCCCTCTTGGACACCCCCTACACCTTTCCCCCTCCCCCCTACACCCCTCCCCCTTCCCCTTGCTCCACCCCTGCCCCTCCCCCATCACACCCCCTTCAACCTACCCATGCCCCTTGCAAAACAACCCAACACACCCCCTCCATTCCACACCCCTTGGAAACCCTGCACTGCTCCCCTTTCCCCTTGATCCCCCTACCCCCTTCCCCCATCGCACCCCCTGCCCCCTCACCCATCACACCCCCTGCCCCCTTCCCCCTTCCCCAACACACTCTCCTTCCCATCCCACCCCCACCCCCTGCACACTGCACACCCCCATGCCCACCCCTCTTCACCCTACCCTAACCCTTTCAAAAAACCAAGCACACCCCCCTTCACACCCCTTGGATCCCCCCCGCACCCTCCTCCTACCCCTAACACACCCCCTACCCACCCCATGCACCCCCTACCCCTTGAAATAAAAAACCACCACCCCCTGATAGCCTGAGTTTTTGGTCTTTGGAAGGGGTATTGTTAGTTAGGTTTGCTGATAGGACCCATTTGGATTAGAGGTTGAGTGATGGTGTACAGGAATCCATAGGAATCGTGTATGGGAAGCCATAGGGTGGGGAGTGCACTATTTATTATCATTGGCTGGAATGGGTGATCTATGGTGATTTTAGAGTCGGTGGCAATGGATATTTCATATTAGAATTTAGGGATAAGTGGGTCAGATACATCTACTAATTGAATTTAGTGATGGATAGTATAGGGGATACATAGACCATGTGTTTGGCATGGAAGGTCAATGATAATGGTACTCTTATGGTGGGGAGAATCATATCAGTTTTAGGTGACTGAACCTCATGTCATATGGTTCATTGTTTTAGTGAGTCTGATCATTGAACAATTGAGGTGAAAAAGTGATTCTAGTGTGTGGGAAGATCCTATATTTTCTGGTTCCTTGGATAATACTAGATTAGAAGTTTAGATGCAGTGTTGAGTGGAGTTAGTGAATTGGAATCGGGCTCATGATGGTTTTTGGGAGATCTGAGGGTGAATCACATCAGATGTGAGTCAATTCTTAGAGTGGGAGCATGATGGAGGAAGCAAATAGTTGGTGATCCAACCATGAAATTACACTGGGAGTTAGGGATCAAACTTAGGTGTAGTCATTATATGATCTCATGATTCCTCAAGAGGTGAAGTCATATTTATTGAGAGATGTGATAACACACCAGCAGGAGAAACCAATAAATTTTAGGAAAATTCATCCCGAGGAGAATGAACTGGTGTTTTTCATGGGGTTGGATATAGTGAGTTGAAAACTATATTCAGACCATTTTTCAAAATCCAGTTACCAGTTAGATAGAATGTTGAAAGATCATTCTCAGTTAGAAATTCATATGGTTAGGATCACCATGATGATTAGTCAAACTTCATGAGAAGATTAGTATGGTGGGGATAACCATAATCTTTAGTATGAATCAGTTGAATACACCGAGGAGTGTTTAGATATACAGGAATAGTGGGAGCCTTCATGGCGTTAGAATTTGTAGTGAGTTAGTGGCTTGAAATCTGGTGAAAATCATTCCTTGATGTTTGGATTTTTTTAACAGAAATATGTTTAGAATTCAGAGATGGAGAATAGTGAGTTTTTAAGGAATTAAAAAATGTAGTAGTTTGTGAGACATGTTTTGAAAAATACCATGGCTTCTCGGAGATGAGAAGTGTTAAGGTTGGGAGTTTGTAATACCCCATAGGTTTTTGATTCATTTTTTGGAAGAAATTTGTGTTTTTAATACGAATCATGATTTTTTTTCTTAAATTGGAATTTGGATAAGAAATTTGAACATTAGATGTTCCTAAATTTTATTTTTGGATTTTGTTTTATTCCCCCATTGAAACCTATGAGGTTTGGGTGGAAGTTGGTGGAGGTTCAGGGTAAAAAATAAATAAAATTTAAGCTATTGTATCCTTTTATGTTGTGAACCATCAGGTTTATGCCTTGAAAGGGGTTGGTTGAGGGGTAAACCCCCTATCTCAAACATTTTTAGATGTGAACCCCAGTTTATGACATGAAATTCCCAAGGGTAGGGATTCATGGTGTGAAAACCCTTGTCACACCGTGGATTGTGCCTAAGTTGATTTATTTTAATAGGTTAAATTCTAGCTTTTTCTAGGTCAAGTGTTTCACAGTGATGTTACTGATAAAAGTGTCAAGTTTTCAAGGCCGGTTGTTTGTGTTTTATGAAATGAAAACAACGATTTTATTTAAGTTTTATATTTTTATGAGAATTATTGGTTCATGTTTTCTCAAATTGAGGGCACTGTCATCTCTAAAGTGAAGGAAATTTCATTTTCTAGTATTGAGTTGGCTGAAACTTTCTACCAGTCCACATTGAAGGCTTAGGGAAATCATGTAAAATAGGTGAAAATGTCATTTCAAAGAGACAAAACCAATTTTCATAGAATATACACATTATATAATAATGAAAACATGTATTTGAAATAATCAAGCAATTATATAATTCAAATTAAAGGGTTTGGTAGAGGAAACTTCCTCAACCTTAAGGTGCACTTCTTTTGACGATGACAACTCGAATATTTTTCTCCCGCTTGAATGAATATGTAACTCCAAATATATATAAGTACACCTATCCCTTATGTACATATTTTCATGGCCTAATATGTACAAGGCGTTCCTTATATATATGTTTATACTTGCATACACCCCTTTACACTTACACATGTATGCATTTTTTATATCTATATACAAGCGCACCTAGCCCAAATATATATATTCATACTTCCATGAGTGAATATATTTATAGGGGGAAATTATATATGTATATGACTACCTATGCATACACATGTAAGCCTTCGTCAACAGCGACTCGAATCCACCTTAAGGAAATCCAAAATGCACTGCAAAAATATAAGTAACCCAAAAATCACAGATGCCCTAATTAAAATTGGCCAAGGAATAAAAACAGAATAAACCTTTCCCAAATCCAATATTGAACTCACTGTCATTGATATTGGTGGATAGAACCAGCCTCATCATAAGAAACCACCTATAAGAAAATAATGGAAAAAATGAGATATAACGACTTCTTATATATATGTGATCAGTGTGTCAACTGTACATGATAAAAGATACATGAATCCATAACCAACAATGAAAAAATAATATTTATATTGATATGTACATCCCAATACTTAATAACATGATCATTAATAAACATATTTATTTTTCAAACATCACCTTCAATTGAAACACTTATGAGGTGTTTGGTTATAATTGGATATTTACCACTTTCCCTTAAGAAATTTCAAAAGTGGAGTTCAAGTCACCATGAATAATTCATTATTTATTTTATTCCATCCAATTAAAATTTTGAAATGAGGCATAACCATTACACAATTCACTACATGAGGCATTACCTATCATGTTCCAAGTTAACCATGTTTGGTTCCATTTAACTCATTCAATTCATTAAAACATGGCTATTCCATTTATAAGATCAAAGGGGGGTCACTTAGTGGTGACTTGGTCATTACAACACTTTTCTATTTGGGAAATTCCATCTTAAAAGTCTAACGACACTTTAAGGGTGTTTTGGTTCAAAAAACAATTTAATTAGAAGAGGTCAACCCCCTTCAGGGATATAAAAAGGGTCAAGTATGATGTGCACTTTACGACTAGAAACAACATCAAGTATAAGGAAAACATCAATGCGATAATGTCAAGAAAACTATATAAGCATAAATGACCACTGTATGTTTTCGCAGACAACGCACCACTGTTGGAGGGGTTTTATTAAAAAACTAGGACTTGTTTATCAAACAAAACAATTATCTTAACTAACACTAGATCAATAATTTCAATTTAATATAAACAAGAATAATTAAGAATAAAAATAAATGAAATTTAAAACATTATTCAATTAAAGAGGGTAGAAGAGGGACCCTAACTCAAAGGAGTCAAGGCACACTCAGTGGTTGACACTTTTATCATTGAAAACTCTAATCTTCTCCATCCATCCTCTGAAAATATGTACCTTTTCATATACATAGGGATGCCCTAACCCCTATGTACATGTCCTCATGGCCTTAAACATGCACAAGAGTAACCTTATATATATGATCACATGAATAATCCCGTTATCACCCACACATGTATGCATTTTCCATATATATACATAAGCACATCTATCCAATTATATGTAATCACACTAACATTGGAAGATATACATATAATGGGATAAATTATTATATACATGCTTACCTATGCATACACGGTGAGTAACCTTTGACTCTGGTGACTTGAAACCGCCTCATGGTTGATCAACACGCTATAATAAAATTACCAAGGGATATAAAATTAGAAAAACCCCAATTATAAACTAAACAACATTGAAGAACAAACGAAGAACTCTCCTTAAACCATTGGCGGTGAACCAAATCGGCCCGAACCACTTCTCCATCAGCGACGGTTGCCACAACACACAGGAATAGGTCCCAGGTGACTTCAATAAAATACCAGTGATCTAATGAATCATCATTAATTGAACCTAAAAATTGTAGTGGGAGGAACATGATTTGTGAGAAATGCAATAATAGAACAGGTGATGATGACCACTTTTTAAAGTAAATGAATGAACTATAAAGTCCAAGTGCATACCATATGGGTTTCATCTAGTATAGATAACTGAATTCATGAATTTTACAACTCTTATATTGTAACATGAGGTTCCAATACAATTATGCACCTGGTAAGAATTAAAAGATACCATAAAATTAATTAGTATGGTTAGATCTATGAAAAAGATATAAGCAAAATAGCATGCACAAATTGGGTGCATCATACATGAATCAAGATGAAATACTATAAGGATTATGTGGTTGGATAAAATGTTATAATGCTCCTATAATCTATCTACCACCACAAAAAGAGAAAATAATTCTCCTATAATAAAATCCATGAACTCTTAGAGAGTCAATTATACTCATATACAAGAATAAAATATTGTTATTTTCCACTTACAATCCATCAACATGATTATATTAAAGATTAAAATAATCCTCAAAGATATATAATTTCACTCTACATGAACCATCCAATCAATATAATCCCACCAACACCCCATCAATTTGAATCAATATCACTGTAGAAGATGAGTAGAATCAAGTGACAAAAATAATATTGTATATGAATGCCAATCCCCTCGCACACCAGCCCCCCACCCTGCACCAGCCACCCCCATCCCCACCCACCCCCACCACCCCACCCCACCAGCCCACCCACCCCCACCAGCCCTCCCACCCCCACCAGCCCAACATCATCCCCTCTCATACCATCCCCACAAACACCAGTACCTCCACCACACACCCCCCTGCACCAACCCCCACCCCTTAGCACCCCACCCCCTTCACCAGCACCCCCTCACCCTTGCATCACCCCCACACCATCTCCCCAACTTTCTCTAATAATTTCTAGAAAAAATAAAAAAACATAAGCACATCCATTAACAACTAAGAAAATAGAATTTTCCATTAATATACATATATACCTATAAGGTTAAGAGATGAATAGACGTTAAAATTAGTTAAGAAGAAGAAGAAGAAGAAGGGGGTGGTTATATAGAATATATTCTAAGATATGATTTTATTTCTTACTTTGAACATACTTATATATATTAGAATAAAGTAAAACTATTGGAAAAGAAGAAAATAATTGTAAATTTGAAGTATAATGATATCATAGAAGAGATAAAAATGTCCATGATGAAATGTGTATAATAAGACAAGATACCAAAATATCTTAAAACAAAATTGGTTGCTAAATAAAATGAACTTCATGAGGCATAATCTAGGTATCTAAAATCCAGAAAAACCTTAAATAATATGATATAATTTTATTAAAATGTGGTAAATATTCAAACTAAACCATCTAAGGATGATGAGAAAACCAGCCCCATGAAAAAGGTATAAATTTTTTTAAATTCTCATGTGATACTAAATTTTTTTCCTTTTAATATAAAGATTATGATACATAATTTGAATATTTTTAGGATGATGAATGGTGTAAAAGTTTTCTCATATGGATGACCTAATAATTGAAAAACCCTAACGAAATGGGAAAATAAAGGCGGATGGATGCCAAGAAAATAAGAAGAATTTTATAAAAAAAATCATCCATATAAAGGAAGATCATGTTTCAAGGGATATTAATATTTTTGTAGAAGTTTTGGGTATAAATATTTTGAGTAATGGTAAAACATGTAATTTCACTGGAACTGGGATGAAAAAAGTGGGAGAAAACCTGAGAAAAATGAAATTAGTTGTATTAGAAGTAGGAATACTCTTAGTGAGAAAAATTTATAGCCTGACAAAAATACTGGAAATGTATTTCCTCTTTATTACCATTCATTTTATTTATACTTAACTACATGGAATTAAAGAAAATAATTGGGGAAATGGATGACTGTTGTATTATTTGGGTATAACAAGAATGAATTATCCTTCAAAGAATACCATTGAAGTTAGATTTTCCATGATGAATAAAGTTAGAACATCCATCAAGGGGTGAAAAGCATAAATTAATGTTTTAAATAATGAAAAACTGTATGGAATCTCAAAATCTGGACAACCTAATTCTAATTGGTCATTGAGGTATTTTTGAACAACCCCAATATTAATTTTTATATTGACATCACATGCTCATTGATTTATGTACTACATTGATTAATTTGTTTATAAAATCTTGTTTTTATAAAGGTTTTTGCCTCATAGACTTATAGTTGAATATCTCAAGTCTGTTTTCCAAGAATATCATGTGATTCTATCCATCTCTCACAAGTGGATAAGTTTTAAACTTCAAATATATGGAGGGGAAGAATATTTCATGATGGGAGTGCTTTACATCCATGACCACTATGAGTGAGTTCTAAAAATCCATTCCCACTAACCCTATAGCCATTTTGTAACTCTAAACCAGGGGGTACACTAATTTATATCACCCATTAACTCTCTTGGACCTATCTAACACAACCATTAGGTCAATAAAACAAAACATCATATCAATCTTAGGTACAAATCTAGATCTAGTAATATCCCAAAGTTATCATTCTTTTTCTAGTACATGAGAAAGAAACTTCCTCAACCATATTTGGTATAAGGTATAAAACCCTATTCAATCAAATTTATTAACAAAATATTACAAAAATAGCCACAATAGGCTCGCACTTCCAAAATATAGGTTTTAATGTAACAACCAAAGACACCAATGATTAAATCATCACTGAACCTCTTAGGTTTAATAAAACACGGGGAACCCATGGTCCCATAGATCACATCTATCAAATCATGATCCAATCTAGATATGGAAACCTCATCTGGAAACTCTGGAAACTAACCCATCCATGATCATCACGCCACTCACAAGGGAATCATCAACAAACACCAAAACCATAAGAAAGCCCTCAAGTTTTTCTCAGAACCATCTCAAACCTAATCTCAGTGACACCTAGCCTTAACCAACACCCTGTGCTGTCGGACCAACCTAAAGGTTCCAATTGGATCAAACATCCAACAAGAAGTTCCAAAACGTCAACAAATCAAACCCTAAGAAATTGGTCCATATATCCAAGAAACATCAAAAGTAATACTTTTTTCTGCCTTATGAGAGATGTAAAAACACCTAAATCTATACCCCTTGGACTACCCAAGGAAATTTCCTATGAAAATAAAAATAATCCCATTGGCATCACTTGTGAAAAGTTGTCCAAAAAATATACAACCCCCACTTGGGTCTCACACCACACCTCCATTTGAAAAACTATCAAACCAAAACCTTTATGGAAAACATCTCTATAGACTACTCACTTTGAGGGCTCTAGATCCAAAAACATGAGGGGAAACTCCCTTCTTATATAGACTAAAAAAAATCATATCACAAAAAGCCTCTAACTACTTGAGGTTTCTAACACCACACCCCGCATAGAAATCACCATGGATAGACCACTCACAGGTCCAAACTCAAATCCCAAGGAAAGAATTATATCCATGTTTCTCCCCTTTCTTACCCTTATGCATCATTGAAGAGCATGCAGGGTTTTATCTTGAATCAGAAACAAAGAGAGAGGGTTTATGAACAAAACCACTCTGTGAGACACCTGCGACCCTCACTTCTCAAAGATGACCCACAAAGGTTCTCAAGGGGATCCTAGAAAACCAATAGTCATTTAATAACTAAATAAATTAATAAAAAACTATTGATTAGGGAAATATATCAAATATTGACCACCCAACCTACCTTTTGATAAAAATGATAAAGCTGAAAACCTAAAGCTATGATCGAACAACATCCCATGAACCTATCTCATGCCATAAAATAGAAAAAATTTATTATAAAAATTTATAATTAATTATTTAAAAACAACCATATAGGAATAAATGCCTAAAAGATTATTGTGGTGATTCCACATTTTAAAACCACAACCAACTTCTTAAAAGAGGCCTAAAATATACCCATGAAATTAATCTAGGAAAAATACATAATAAGAAACACATTAATACCAAGAAATTCCATTCAATTTAACTGAAAATTAAAAACAAATCCATTAGGACTCATATTATCTCTAAAATGATGAGTGTTGGTATGTTTTATTCATCACGAGAGATTTAATCTCTAAGACACAATAAAGAACCAAGATTCCTAGTAAATTCCATAATGTTATAGTGGAATCAGCACTAAAAACCTTAACAGGAACCATTAAAATTAGAGAGGATAAAATAAGAGTAATAACAAAGGTAATATATTATGATTCCTACCTAAAATCTCCGCATAGGAGGTGCACCAGAGTAGGAGGTGGGGAGGAAGCCTCGGAGCAGCATCAACAGGGAGGTGAGGTGACTGTAGGGAGGTGGGTAGGTCGGGTCATCGGGGAGGTGGGCTGGAAGTGCCAGAGCCACATCGGCAGAGAGGCATCAGAGCCACATCGGAGCCGGCGGGGTGGTTTTCTGGCTACGTCGGAGCTGAAGGGGGAGGAGAAATTTCAAGGGGAGGAGGAATAATGATGGGAGGAGGGTAGAAGGAATATAGAGGGAGGAGGAGGGGATGAGGAATCCTTAGGGGAGTAGGGGAGGAGGAATGATGAGTATGACGAGGGAGAAGGAATCACGATGTGGGAGGGAGAAGTTGTAGGAGGGAGAAGTTACGAGAGGGGGAGGAAATCCTGATCAAATTCCCACGCCCATATATTTGGGTGTGGCTATATCTTACCTATAGAAACAGATCATTTAAATTGTGGATATAGATCTATGGATATAGATCATATTTCTAGTAGTGGTACATTAGGGAAAAATAAACCATACCTAGGGGAGAGGGGGCCCACATCAAATATTTTTCAAGTGCGGTAAGTCGAATGAACTTCTAGATCTAGTCGATGCATCTCAAATGATTCTTTAGGTATGACCATTTTTAGAATGTTTGCAACTTGTTGTTCTTTAGGCACATACTCCAACTTCACATGCCCTTGATTAGACTTCTCTTTGATAAAATGATATTTGATTTAAATGTTCTTTTTCCTTGATTTATGGAATGGTTTTTTTCTAAGATTTATAGAAATTAAATTATTATAGTGGATTTTGATCGGAGACTTCACTTCAACTCCCATATCATCAAACTACTGCTTTATCCATAATATTTTCATACATTCTTGAGTTTCCACAGTATACTTAGCTTCTGTGGTGCTTAATGAAATGAAGTATTGTTTATTTATTATCTAAGAAATAAAAAATAACCTAATATTGAAAGAAACTCTGAATTTTGATTTCCTATCATATGTTGATCCATCCCAATTTGCATCTGTATATCCCAATAACTCTTGTTTATATTTTTCATTATACATCAAACCAAAATCCACAATTCTATTGATATATTGAAGATTTTTTTTCTGTAAGAAAGTGGATTTCTGTAGGATTACTTTGATACCATGCTTCTTGAAATGTGGAAAAAACAATATCCAGTCGTATCTCTATTAAGTAAAATATACTTTCAATGATCTGCCTATATTCTGTGACATTGACTGCTTTACCTTCATCATCCCAAGACAGTTTCATTCAGGTACCCACTAGAGTCTTCATCTACTTGTATTTATCCATTCTAAACCTTCTAAAAACTTCCTTGGAATATTTGGATTGAGAAATGAATGTGAAATTATTTCCTTGTGTTACCTGTAAACCAAGAAAAACCACCAGTTCACCAATCATTGACATTTCAAACTCACTTTTCATGAATTTATAAAACTATCTGCATTGCGCTTCATATAATTCTCCAAATATTATTTCATCAACATATAACAACACCATAATCCTTTGATTTCTATCAAGATTAATATATATATTTTAATCAACTCCACAATGCTAAAAACTGAGATTTTTCAGAAATTGATGTAGCCTTGAATACGGTGATCTTGGTGCTTGTTTCAAACTATATAAAGCCTTATTCACCTGAAAAACTTTGTTCTGATCTTCATTAATGAGAAAACTATCAGGTTTCTCAATATAAACATCTTTTTCCAGAACCCTATTTATAAATGATGACTTGAAATCCATCTGAAACATTTTGAACTTTTTTACACAATTATGGCCAAGAATAATTTAATTGTCTCTAGACTTGAAACATGTAAAAATGTTTCATCAAAATAAATTCCTTTTATCTAGGAGTACCCTTTTTACACTAGTTGTGCTTTGTTTAAAATCAAAATTCCATCTTCATTCATTTTTTTATGAAAGACCCATTTTATCCCGATGATATTTTTATCTATTGGTCTCGAAACAATTTACCATGTATGATTTTTCTCAATTTGATTAAGCTCTTTATTCATAGCCTGAACCCAATTCTCATCACCAGCTAATTTATCCTTTTTTTGGTTCTACATGTGATTGGTATGATGCTTTCTATAGAGTCTTAATCCTCTTTTTCTACACTGGAGCTGTCTGATCACTAATTATGTTCTATTTATCAATTTATTCTATTCTATTCTGTCGTTGTGCATATACTGAATTTTTCTCATCCTTTCCATCACCTGAATCTTCTTTTGAATTAACCTCTAGAACTGGAGAATCCCTTGATCTACTTATTTCTTCATCATTATCCTCATGACACTGATCATTTATTTTCTAAATATTATCCTCATTATCCACTATGGTTACATCATGGTTTTCAACAATCTTTCCTAGCCTATTGTTAAAGAATTTATATGGTTTTATTTTCTTTGAGTAGCCAAGAAACATCCTTTAATCTCCATGGGATTCAAACATCATGTGTTTCTCCTTATTTAGAATGAAAAAATTACTTCCAAATATTTAAAAGTACTTCAATGATGGATTCTTTCCATACCACAACTCATATGAAGTCTTTTCTTCTTTTGAACATAATAATGATCTATTTTAAGTTTATACTACTGTCGTAACTACTTCTTTCTAAAATTTCTCTAAAAGGTCATTCTTAATGAGAATTTTTCTATCCATGTTATTGATAATTTGATTTATCCTCTTAGCTTCTCCATTATTCTATGGAGTTATTATTGTTGGAACTTGATACCTTATCCCATGTATCTCAAGATAATAATCCACTTAGATATTTTTGAACTCTATTCCTTTATCTGTTCAGATCTTTTTTATTTTTTGACCTAACGTCTTTTCAACTTCCTATCGATATCTTTCAATGTAACTATACACCTCAGACTTGTGGGTAATGATTAATACCAAAGCCATTATACTATAATCATTAATAAAGATAACATAGTATCTCCTCTCATCAAGATCTCTTGGTGAGATTGGTCTATACACATTAATATAAACCAACTCAAGAAATATTATTAACCTTTTATCATTTTTCATATATGTCTTTAAAATAATCTTCCCATGTTGGCATGCATCACATGTATGCTTACGATCATGTGATAATCTAGGGAGATTTTTACCAACATCATATTTCACCAGATCTTCCAAGGATGTTTGGTTCACATAGACAAGATGCTTATGCCACCACTTATTTTCTGCTTTCTTAGATATAAATTACATATATTCTTCTCCACTCAAAAGGTATAGATTCCCTTTTGTATAATTTCCTTGCAATACAATAACACCACCTTTTTCCTTGATAACACATAATTTATTAGAAAATCTTATAGCATGTCCTAAGTCACACAATTGAATTATGATTAATATGTTGTAACTAAGACCTTCAAAAACCAGACATATACATGTTTCATGTATTTTCCCCCAAACTTTGATTTCCCAGAGATAATAAATTTTAAACCTTAATCATTTCCAAATCTCATGATACCTTCTTTATCATAGCTAACTCCTATCACCATATCCTTGTTTCCTGTCATATGGGAGGTGCATACACTGTCAATGATCCATATCCCAATGAGATCTGATTCCTTGAAAACAATTTCTACAACCACTGCCTTCTAAGATTTTTTCTTTTTGATCCATGTTTCTAAATTCATACATGGTATGGATTGAAACTCTTAACATTCCTAGGAATATGATGGACTAACTTCATATTTTAGAGATTCAAATACGTTTTTTCATATTTATCTCATTTGGTGATACATTTTTCTGCTACTTACAACCAACCACAGTCTTCTTTGGTACATTACTCTATATTATTGATGATCAATATATTTCCATGTGTCCGAATCCTCCACACATGAAACAGAGAAAATCAAATGATGATCTGTAAAATTGATCACTACATGACAGCCTTTGTTGGTCTTGTTCCCTTTAGTATAGTTTTTCTATGGAACAAAAATTTTGTGAGTATCCCATCTTACCACAATAATAGAATATTATCCAGGGTACATTCCTATGTGGAAATACTGCACCATTGGTTATCCCTGGGATTTTTCTGAATCTTCTGATTCTACTTTGTATCCAAATTAATCTTCAATATTGGAGTGGGTGTTTGTGGTTTGACTTATATAGTTATTGATTTCTATTTTTAATCAAGCCCCATACCAGCCTGATCATTTGAATCTGACTGTTTCTTTTATTCTACTAGACATCCATTCTCTACTTTCATATTTTCTGTTGTATGTGTTATATATTTTCCTGATGATGTTCTATGAGTCAATAATTTTTCTTGATCCTTAACAATTCTTCGGAGACTGATGAATTCCTATTCAAGTTCTTTGATATGTTTTATTTGATATTTTACAATTTTTGTTAAAATATCGATCTCTATTCTCCACTATTCAATTTTGAGTTTGTACTCAACCACATTTTCTTAGATTTTTGGTGTTAAAGACTTCAATTTTTCAATTTATTCATTTATCTCAAACTTCTCTTCTTCCTACTACTGTATATAGAGTTTATCATTAGGAACCACATTGTTAAATTTCTTTTTTTGGCTCTCCAAACATCTATCTATTCAAGAGTAGCTTCTAATTTATCCTGAAGGTCAAATATTACTTCAACTTCTCCTTTTCCACTACATCATTATCATCATTTCTCATTTCATATGAAACGAGAGTACTATGTAAGTTATCTAGTGTCAACTCCTTCAAATATTTTTCTTCCAATATAGAAAACTTTGGATTTAATCAAGATGAAAGTTTTCTCAAGATGCGCTTGAAAATATTTATTTCTTAAATGATTTCACCAAGTCCATGGATGCATTCCATGAAAATGTTCACATGATCAAATAATGTTTCAACAGACACTTTAGGGTGCATTATGAGATCCTCATATTTGTTCTATAGAACCTGAATCTTAACTCCTTTTACTTTTGATTTAACCTCATAAATTTTCAATACCTTTTTCCCTATGGCATGTGATGTTTTACAAGAATTCACCATTATAAATATTGAACTGGATAAGGCTCCCCCTAAAGCATTGATCCCTTTCGTATCACCTTCCAATTATATTTACTGAGCTTCTGATAAAGAATCACTTTTGATGTTGGCTGAAATACCATACGTTTCTGTTGTAAAAACATCCATTCCCAAAGATCGAAAGTAATGATGAATATGATTATTTCATAGAAGAAAATTGTTTCTATCAAATATTAGAACCCCTTTGTGATTGAACACCTACATTCCTTCTATTTAGAGAGATTCACTAACTTTTAAACTTCACTATGATACCAATTGTTAGGTCCACTAGGTCAAATACCCTAAGTGGGGGTGAATTAGGGTATGATAGATTACAAATAATATCCCTTTAGATCTTGTTTCATCATTAAACAAAACACACTTCTCTCTTTCTCCCATCACAATGTATGAATAGAAATGAAATCATGCATATGGCATTGTGATTTTACTTGGTTCACCCTCACTAGGATACATCCAAGGAGCATACAACACCAATGTACCGATGTACCGAATCCACTAAAGATCACTACAAATTACATGGTTGAGGCCAGATATTCTATACCCAGGCTCACTGCCTTTACAGTGTTTAGGGTTTTCTCATTGAAATCCCAAGGGTCACTCCCTATTTCTCTTCATCTAGCTCACTATTGGTGGGAAGGATCACTGTCTTCCTCTTCCTTTGCTCACTACTCTTGGAAGGGATACACTCATAGTTTAGAAACTTGTAGGTCTCTTCATTATCATGAAGTCACTCATCCTTAAATATATATATGCTTTTTTGAAGTCTATTTTTTACCTGTATATTAAATACACTTTTTTGTGCACTGTTAGGTTAGTCGAAATTACTTTCACGAACTGTTTTTGAGATTTTTCAAGCTTCCTTGAGTCCTCCGCGAACCACCTAGCTTCCTCTGTGTACCAACTTTCTTTTTCCACGTACTATATAGAGGGTATTCTATAATGATTTACTTTTCCTTGTAATACCTCTTATTATGCGAGCTGAACTCCTTTACAAAACACTTCTTCTATGCTTTTGCGTACCACCATTGTGTCGCGGATTGTCTCCGCCTCCATGAACTGTCTCTCATCCACTGAGTAAATTTGATTATATGGAATGAATATTCTCCACATACCAAGTGTTACTATTCTATGTACTATGTCTTCCTCCTCCACATACCATATTCTTTGCGAGATACAATTTCCCGTTAAAACCTTCAGTAGATTTTCTTCCACATGAACCACTTCACCCTTCATGGAATTTTCCCTCACAAAACTCTTTTAGACTTCACCAAATTCCCAGAACAAAGATGTTTCCTATGAAAATAACTATCTATAATAATGGGATTAGTGATCCTTATATAGGAAAATATATTTGAAAAATCTGCTAATCCGAGATTACCCAAACTTTAATGTGGTATATCCTTAACTGTGTTCCACTTCTCCCACAAACCATTCTTCCCTGCACAGTCCATATAATTACTTTCTTCCTTCTTGTAGGCCCAAATCACAACATAATTTCAATGAATGACAATCCATCCCACATCTCATTCAATCTTATTCATAAATACTACCTTTTCCAAAAATAAACCCATTTTGAGGCAAAAAATATGGAAAACATTGGGAAACTACACCACCTTAAAAACCTATCTTCGGCAAACACTAACCATACACATTCAGGTCATCTAGATTTGTCAATAAACACAATTACACCCAAACAATACTGATAAGACAACTTGAGAGATTTTTTCCCAACAATAATTATAATAAAATTAATTAAATATAATTTTATATATCACATCAAAGAAATACATGGTGAATAGGGCGTGTGCCTCACAAAAAATAAAGATGACATAGAAATCCCTTTGTGCTTGAGTTTCTTTTTAATCATAATACCCATGAAAGTATAACATAAATTGAAACCTTAATTATCATTAAATTTTGTATATTCATAATAGGGAAATATATATACTACAAAAATGAAACGAGTGGTGAATATGGAAGAAGTCTCTCAGAAATGAAAGTGAGATTAGAAATCCCCTTATCTTTAGTCTAGACTTCCGTCGTATTCATTAAAACTAAATTTATAATAAATATATGTTTATTATACATATATTACCAAAAATATTCTTATATAACATACCATATATGAATTTATTATGACCTTTCATTTCCTCTTTATTGACAATTTCATGTAAAAGTTTCTTTTCGAGTAAAAACAACACTGTCTTTCGTATAAGTTTTAGTATGTTATATTTTTGTTATTTACATTAATCAAGAAATCATAATATCTATAATGATAAAAATTATATAAATATCATATATATTTATAATATATTTATTTATAATAATATATACAATATATAAATTAGAAATTAAAATACACCTTTTATAGAGACGGTAGGCCGTACATACACATGAATGTTGTTTCCATTTCTTCTTCGTATTTAAATAATAAAAATTGAATGATATATATATATATTATCATTATAGTATAATTTCTATGTCACACACACACACACATATATATATATATATCACATATTTTTATTTAACCCATCCTTAATACTTTCCATGTAAAACGTGAATGAATCACATTACTTCACACTGCGGTAGTTTGCTGTACACCCAAATGACGCTATCATATTATCAAAATATGGAAATAATGAAGGTATGTGTTATATAATAATTTCATAATCATAATATATATTATATATATAAGATATAAATATTATTTCCATCATTATTCCTAACCTAGAAAAGTGGTAATGGAAAAAAATAACGACATTGGTTCTTGAGGCGGTAGTCTGCTGTACACACCAATGGAAATTTTTTAACCCATTTGATGGAAGTGTGTGTTTTTTAGGTATTAACCTTAAAATTACAACATATTAGTATATGTAAGATATTGAGGTTATAATATATTCATTATATAAAAATAATTTAATAGTTTTTATGAAGAAATAAAATGAAAATGTTAGTTGATGAATGTTGACTTTTCTTCGGGTATCTCCATATGGTTTGCACAAAATACCATCCTTGGTTATATTTTGAAATAAAGTGAGGATTATAAGATTATAGGATGGAATTTTTTAAGTTATTTAGTTATATAATTTTTAATCCAAATGGCTTGATATGTGTGAGGAAAGGGGAAGAGTGGGTGGCCATTTGTAAGGGAGGTGAGTGGAACTTTTCTAATTTGTTGAAAAGATAGAATTTCACCCATGACTTTTCAATGTAACGTGGCTCCAATAGTGGATCTATATAGATACTAGAAAATATATGGTCTCAATATTTCAATAAAATGGGTTTTAAATAAGTTTATACATCATTTACCCTTAAGTTTAATGTTTAGTCCCTTGGTAAACTTGTTTTTCTCTTCATCATCGTGATTATTTATAACTATATTCACTAAGGATTTTGGTAGAAAAATTATGTTTTATTTATTATAAATTATAAATTATTCTTATTAAAAATATGGAGTTTATTTTTTTAAATACAATTCATATAATTTAAAAAAATTAATTTAAAATTAATCCCACAGGTGTGTCGAGAAAAGCGAAAATGTTCAAAAGTTTTCAAAGTTTTTATATCAAAATTCAATATGTAAAAGATTAGAATTACCTAAATTGAATTAATAGATTTATTATTTAACTATTTTAACTTAAAAATATATATATTTTATCCATATAATTTATTTAATCGAAAAGATATTTTTCAATTAAAATTTACTATTTTCACTATTCATCAAAAAAAGAAACTTATCTGGAAAATAAAAAAATTACCCTAAGAAAATTTTTATATTTTGATTTGAAAAATAATTTATTTTTTATAAAATAAATTTTCCAAAAGTGAAAAAATTTAGTTTTAAAAAAATTATCCCATAAAAGGCGACAAAACTGCTTTTTAGAAAAATAGAGCTTTTAAGAGTAAAATTGGATATATTATTATGAATTTTCTAGAAAACATATTTGATGAATTTAAGGCATATGATTGAATTTATTATTTATAAATTTCATTAAAAACATTCACCCAAAGTGATTTGGTAATTCATTGATATAAAATATACTTGTGCCCGTAAAAATAGTTTTTCATAGAGAGGTTTCTTTTTATTTTAAAAAGGTTTTTTATTTTAATATATAATTAATTTTTAACTAAATAATTAATTTTATAAACATATGTAAACCATATTTTATTAATTTAGTTAATAATTTTCATACCTACCATTCTAATTACTTGGTGGAAAATATTGTAATAAATTGTTATAATTTAATCATATTTCATATTTCATTTAACTTATGTGTTACATGTAAAGAATGATAAGATCAGTGTTGTGTGTAAAAAAATACATACTCAATGTTTCCTATAATGAAAGATAAACTCAATTTTACTTTTAAGGAAATCCAAAAATCCTTTTTTTCATGTGACACTAAATATCAAGAAGATTAAATTCATTTCATAAAATAATTCAAAAAATCATGGGGTGGTACATTCTACCCCCTAATTTAGATGACTTCTAAACTATTATCCACATTGATGATTGTAAAAAAATGAGGAGTATCTCCCATTTTTAGGAATATCTCATTTTTTATTCTCCCCCATTCTAAATAAATGAATATTAATAAAGTAGGGAAAATAAATCTCACCACACTCCACCTTCTCTATGATGATGTGGTAATTAATTTCCACATGCTTCAACATGAATATTACAATAGATTCATTAATAAATTGATTGGACATTGATTGTTGTAGCTAATTACCATTGGGTATGAAACATCAAACTTCATGTATTATATATTTCAGTTAATGCATATCAATTTAATTGTGTCTTTTGACATAGTAACAATCTCAAATATTTCTGGCTAGAGAGTGTTAGAATTTCGTACCTCAGAATTACATACAACATATCTTGGTCTAATAAGGAAAGATGATCCAAAAGTAAAATTTATATATCTATTATAACCTACCTAATCTATATCTATACATCCATAAATATATAATGTTTTTTTGTTATTATAACATAAATAATAATCTAGAGTTACACTAATATAGAACAATATCTATTTTTCTTTATAATATATAACCTCTTCATCTTTATTTGGAATCATCCCAAAAGTATAATTATAAAGAAAATTTTCTATTTTGATGCTATAAAATATAGTAGACTGCAAATGAACCTTTAATTTTTTTATTAATAATTTTGGCTTCTTCATACAAGGAGATCTTAGTCCCAAGTGATATTAAAGTTTAATGTTGTATTGATCCCTCCATTATGAATTTTTTATGTAACTTATGTGCAGAATTTTCTTATTATAGACAGATAGAATCTTATCTATTAGTGAAATTTAAAGAAATGAAAAATATAATCTAAAAAATATTTGATATTTCAAAATGGATTTTCTTTTGGGTATAAAATTACACATAAGTATCTTCATTTTTTCAAAAAAATTACGATATTTACACACATAATGACAATGAGTGAGTTTGTATCATCTCTAGTGACATATATATTTGAATCCACTTTTCTATTCCTATATTTTAATCTTCTTATGATACTATATATATTTTAATATATATATTTTAGTAAGTTTTTGAACCCATATAGTTCCATCATTATCTTACACACTCAAGATCCATCACCATCCAAGATAAACCCTTTTTGATGTTCAATGATGCCCTCTTAATCAATTTAACCCTTAAATAATATTAACTTCACATAAATTTAGAAAACTACATATATTTTTATTGAGCACAAATGATATGAATTCTTCTAACCATTGAATGTATTTCAACTAGAAAAACTATTTTATTTAAAATAAATATCCAAAATTTGGGATTATACTTTACAAAGATAAAAATCTTCATTCCCCGTTACTCCTCCTTTATAAATGAGATTATTTTTGAAAGCCAACTTTTCCTAATAGCATTTTTATTTTTGGGATGTGATTGTAATTTCTATGTGTTATTTTTTTAAATAAAGTTCATCTCTTCTTCTATCACTGAAAACCTATTCTCATGTTATAAATCATCATCAACACTATTTAGTTCAATCTGTGAATGAAAGTGAATATGATTAGGAATTACCAAGATTCATTGAATTTTTACTCCCTTAATACTTCCACCATGCATGTTGTCAATATTAAGATGTTTTTATGCATTTTTAACTTAGAAAATTCTCTCTCTGAGCATCCCCCGTTAATATTAATGTTAGAATCCACTTTAGAGTTATCAAAATATTCCCTTTTATCTAGAATACACTCAAGATATCTAGTTTTCCTATCACCTTATACATCATCAAGTGGTATTGATTCATATTAATGATTTTTATTTAAAAAACAATAATATAATAGTAGTAAAACTATTGGAAAAGAAGAAAAGAATTGTAAATTTGAAGTATAATGATATCATAGAAGAGATAAAAATGTCCATGATGAAATGTGTATAATAAGACAAGATACCAAAATATCTTAAAACAAAATTGGTTGCTAATTAAAAGGAACTTCATGAGGAATAATCTAGGTATCTAAAATCCAGAAACACCTTAAAGAATATGATATAATTTTATTAAAATGTGGTAAATATTCAAACTGAACCATCTAAGGATGATGAGAAAACCAGCCCTATGAAAAAGGTATAAATTTTTTTAAATTCTCATGTGATACTAAATTTTTTTCCTTTTAATATAAAGATTATGATACAAAATTTCAATATTTTTAGGATGATGAATGGTGTAAAAGTTTTCTCATATGGATGACCTAATAATTGAAAAACCCTAACGAAATGGGAAAATAAAGGCATATGGATGCCAAGAAAATAAGAAGAATTTTATAAAAAAAATCATCCATATAAAGGAAGATCATGTTTCAAGGGATATTAATATTTTTGTAGAAGTTTTGGGTATAAATATTTTGAGTAATGGTACAACATGTAATTTCACTGGAACTGGGATAAAAAAAGTGGGAGAAAACCTGAGAAGAATGAAATAAGTTGTATTAGAAGTAGGAATACTCTTAGTGAAAAAAATTTATAGCCTGACAAAAATACTGGAAAGGTATTTCCTCTTTATTACCATTCATTTTATTTATACTTAACTACATGAAATTAAAGAAAATAATTGGGGAAATGGATGACTGTTGTATTATTTGGGTATAACAAGAATGAATTATCCTTCAAAGAATACCATTGAAGTTATATTTTCCATGATGAATAAAGTTAGAACATCCATCAAGGGGTGAAAAGCATAAATTAATGTTTTAAATAATGAAAAACTGTATGGAATCTCAAAATCTGGACAACCTAATTCTAATTGGTCATTGAGGTATTTTTGAACAACCCCAATATTAATTTTTATATTGACATCACATGCTCATTGATTTATGTACTGCATTGATTAATTTGTTTATAAAATCTTGTTTTTATAAAGGTTTTTGCCTCATAGACTTATAGTTGAATATCTCAAGTCTGTTTTCCAAGAATATCATGTGATTTTATCCATCTCTCACAACTGGATAAGTTTTACACTTCAAATATATGGAGGAGAAGAATATTTCATGATGGGAGTGCTTGACATCCATGACCACTATGAGTGAGTTCTAAAAATCCATTCCCACTAACCCTATAGCCATTTTGTAACTCTAAACCAGGGGGTACACTAATTTATATCACCCATTAACTCTCTTGGACCTATCTAACACAACCATTAGGTCAATAAAACAAAACATCATATCAATCTTAGGTACAAATCCAGATCTAGTAATATCCCAAAGTTATCATTCTTTTTCTGGTACCTGAGAAAGAAAATTCCTCAACCATATTTGGTATAAGGTATAAAACCCTATTCAATCAAATTTATTAACAAAATATTACAAAAATATCCACAATAGGCTCGTACTTCCAAAATATAGGTTTTAATGTAACAACCAAAGACACAAATGATTAAATCATCACTGAACCTCTTAGGTTTAATAAAACACGGGGAACCCATGGTCCCATAGATCACATCTATCAAATCATGATCCAATCTAGATATGGAAACCTCATCTAGAAACTCTGGAAACTAACCCATCCCTGATCATCACGCCACTCACAAGGGAATCATCAATAAACACCAAAACCATAAGAAAGCCCTCAAGTTTTTCTCACAACCATCTCAAACCTAATCTCAGTGACACCCAGCCTTAACCAACACCCTTTGCTGTCGGACCAACCTAAAGGTTCCAATTGGATCAAACATCCAACAAGAAGTTCCAAAACTTCAACAAATCAAACCCTAAGAAATTGGTCCATACATCCAAGAAACATCAAAAGTAATACTTTTTTCTGCCTTATGAGAGATGTAAAAACACCTAAATCTATACCCCTTGGACTACCAAAGGAAATTTCCTATGAAAATAAAAATAATCCCATTGGCATCACTTGTGAAAAGTTGTCCAAAAAATATACAACCCCCACTTGGGTCTCACACCACACCTTCATTTGAAAAACTCTCAAACCAAAACCTTTATGGAAAACATCTCTATAGACTACTCACTTTGAGGGCTCTAGATCCAAAAACATGTGGGGAAACTCCCTTCTTACCTAGACTAAAACAAATCATATCACAAAAAACCTCAAACTACTTGAGGTTTCTAACACCACACCCCGCATAGAAATCACCATGGATAAACCACTCACAGGTCCAAACTCAAATCCCAAGGAAAGAATTATATCCATGTTTCTCCCCTTTCTTACCCTTATGCATCATTGAAGAGCATACGGGGTTTTATCTTGAATCAGAAACAAAGAGAGAGGGTTTATGAGCAAAACCACTCTGTGAGACACCTGCGACCCTCACTTCTCAAAGATGACCCACAAAGGTTCTCAAGGGGATCCTAGAAAACCAATAGTCATTTAATAACTAAATAAATTAATATAAAACTATTGATTAGGGAAATATATCAAATATTGACCACCCAACCTACCCTATGATAAAAATGATAAAGCTGAAAACCTAAATCTATGATCGAACAACATCCCATGAACCTATCTCATGCCATGAAATAGAAAGAATTTATTATAAAAATTTATAATTAATTATTTAAAAACAACCATATAGGAATAAATGCCTAAAAGATTATTGTGGTGATTCCACATTTTAAAACTACAACCAACTTCTTAAAAGAGGCCTAAAATATACCCATGATATTAATCTAGGAAAAATATTTTATAAGAAACACTTTAATACCAAGAAATTCCATTCAATTTAACTGAAAATTCAACACAAATCCATTAGGACTCATACTATATCCAAAATGATGAGTGTTGGTATGCGTTCTTCATCACGAGAGATTTAATCTCTAAGACACAATAAAGAACCAAGATTCCTAGTAAATTCCATCATTTTATAGTGGAATCATCACTAAAAACCTTAATAAGAACCATTAAAATTAGAGAGGATAAAATAAGAGTAATAAAAAAGGTAATATATTATGATTCCTACCCAAAATCTCCGCATAGGAGGTGCACCAGAGTAGGAGGTGGGGAGGAAGCCTCGAAGCAGCATCAACAGGGAGGTGAGGTGACTATAGGGAGGTGGGTAGGTCGGGTCATCGGGGAGGTGGGCTGGAAGTGCCAGAACCACATCGGCAGGGAGGCATCAGAGCCACATCGGAGCTGGCGGGGTGGTTTTCTGGCTACGTCGGAGCTGAAGGGGGAGGAGAAATTTCAAGGGGAGGAGGAATAATGATGGGAGGAGGGTAGAAGGAATAGAGAGGGAGGAGGAGGGGATGTGGAATACTGAGGGGAGTAGGGGAGGAGGAATGATGAGTACGACGAGGGAGAAGGAATCACGATGTGGGAGGGAGAAGTTGTAGGATGGAGAAGTTACGAGAGGGGGAGGAAATCCTGATCAAATTCCCACGCCCATATATTTGGGTGTGGCTATATCTTATCTGTAGAAACAGATCATTTAAATTGTGGCTATAGATCTATGGATATAGATCATATTTCTAGTAGTGGTACATTAGGGAAAAATAAACCATACCTAGGGGAGAGGGGGGCCCACATCAAATATTTTTCAAGTGTGGTAAGTCGAATGAACTTCTAGATCTAGTCGATGCATCTCAAATGATTCTTTAGGTATGACCATTTTTAGAATGTTTGCAACTTGTTGTTCTTTAGGCACGTACTCCAACTTCACATGCCCTTGATTAGCCTTCTCTTTGATAAAATGATATTTGATTTAATTGTTCTTTTTCCTTGATTTATGTAATGGTTTTTTTCTAAGATTTATAGAAATTAAATTATTATAGTGGATTTCGATCGGAGACTTCACTTCAACTCCCATATCATCAAACTACTGCTTTATCCATAATATTTTCATACATTCTTGAGTTTCCACAATATACTTAGCTTCTGTGGTGCTTAATGAAATGAAGTATTGTTTATTTATTATCTAAGAAATAAAAAATAACCTAAGATTGAAAGAACCTCTGAATGTTTATTTCCTATCATATGTTGATCCATCCCAATTTGCATCTGCATATACCAATAACTCTTGTTGATATTTTTCATTGTACATCAAACCAAAATCCACAATTCTATTGATATATTAAAGATTTTTTTTTTCTGTAAGAAAGTGGATTTCTGTAGGATTACATTGATACCATGCTGCTTGAAATGTGGAAAAAACAATATCCAGTCGTATCTCTATTAAGTAAAATATACTTTCAATGATCTGCCTATATTCTGTGACATTGACTGCTTTACCTTCATCATCCCAAGACAGTTTCATTCAGGTACCCACTAGAGTCTTCATCTACTTGTATTTATCCATTATAAACCTTCTAAAAACTTCCTTGGAATATTTGGATTGAGAAATAAATGTGAAGTTATTTCCTTGTGTTACCTGTAAACCAAGAATAACCACCAGTACACCAATCATTGACATTTCAAACTCACTTTTCATGAATTTATAAAACTATCTGCATTGCGCTTCATATAATTCTCCAAATATTATTTCATCAACATATAACAACACCATAATCCTTTGATTTCTATCAAGATTAATGTATATATTTTAATCAACTCCACCATGCTAAAAACTGAGATTTTTCAGAAATTGATGTAGCCTTGAATACGGTGATCTTGGTGCTTGTTTCAAACTATATAAAGCCTTATTCACCTGAAAAACGTTGTTCTGATCTTCATTAATGAGAAAACTATCAGGTTTCTCAATATAAACATCTTTTTCTAGAACCCTATTTATAAATGATGACTTGAAATCCATCTGAAACATTTTGACCTTTTTTACACAATTATGGCCAAGAATAATTTAATTGTCTCTAGACTTGAAACATGTAAAAATGTTTCATCAAAATAAATTCCTTTTATCTAGGAGTACCCTTTTTACACTAGTTGTTCTTTGTTTAAAATCACAATTCCATCTTCATTCATTTTTTTATGAAAGACCCATTTTATCCCGATGATATTTTTATCTATTGGTCTCGAAACAATTTACCATGTATGATTTTTCTCAATTTGATTAAGCTCTTTATTCATAGCCTGAACCCAATTCTCATCACCAACTACTTCATCATTTTTTTTGGTTCTACATGTGATTGGTATGATGCTTTCTGTAGAGTCTTCATCCTCTTTTTCTACACTGGAGCTGTCTGATCACTAATTATGTTCTATTTATCAATTTATTCTATTCTATTCTGTCGTTGTGCATATACTGAATTTTTCTCATCCTTTCCATCACCTGAATCTTCTTTTGAATTAACCTCTAGAACTGGAGAATTCCTTGATCTACTTATTTCTTCATCACTATCCTCATGACACTGATCATTTATTTTCTAAATATTATCCTCATTCTACACTATGGTTACATCATGGTTTTCAACAATCTTTCCTAGCCTATTGTTAAAGAATTTATATGGTTTTATTTTGTTTGAGTAGCCAAGAAACATCCTTTAATCTCCATGGGATTCAAACATCCTGTGTTTCTCCTTATTGAGAATGAAACAATTACTTCCGAATATTTAAAAGTACTTCAATGATGGATTCTTTCCATACCACAACTCATATGAAGCCTTTTCTTCTTTTGAACATAATAATGATCTATTTTAAGTTTATACTACTGTCGTAACTACTTCTTTCTAAAATTTCTCTAAAAGGTCATTCTTAATGAGAATTTTTCTATCCATGTTATTGATAATTTGATTTATCCTCTTAGCTTCTCCATTATTCTATGGAGTTATTATTGTTGTAACTTGATACCTTATCCCATTTCTCTCAAGATAATAATCCACTTAGATATTTTTGAACTCTATTCGTTTATCTGTTCAGATATTTTTTATTTTTTGACCTAACGTCTTTTCAACTTCCTATCGATATCTTTCAATGTAACTATACACCTCAGACTTGTGGGTAATGATTAATACAAATGCCATTATACTATAATCATTAATAAATATAACATAGTATCTCCTCCCATCAAGATCTCTTGGTGAGATTGGTCTATACACATTAATATAAACCAACTCAAGAAATATTATTAACCTTTTATCTTTTTTCATATATGTCTTTAAAATAATCTTCCCATGTTGGCATGCATCACATGTATGCTTATGATCATGTGATAATCTAGGGAGATTTTTACCAACATCATATTTCACCAGATCTTCCAAGGATTTTTGGTTCACATAGACAAGATGCTTATGCCACCACTTATTTTCTGCTTTCTTAGATATAAATTACATATATTCTTCTCCACTCACAAGGTATAGATTCCCTTTTGTATAATTTCCTTGCAATACAATAACACTACCTTTTTCCTTGATAACACATAATTTCTTAGAAAATATTATAGCATGTCCTAAGTCACACAATTGAATTATGCTTAATATGTTGTAACTAAGACCTTCAACAACCAGACATATACATGTTTCATGTATTTTCCCCCAAACTTTGATTTCCCAGAGATAATAAATTTTAAACCTTCATCATTTCCAAATCTCATGATACCTTCTTTATCATAGCTAAATCCTATCACCATATCCTTGTTTCCTGTCATATGGGAGGTTCATACACTGTCAATGATCCATATCCCAATGAGATCTGATTCCTTGAAAACAATTTCTACAACCACTGCCTTCTAAGATTTTTTCTTTTTGATCCATGTTTCTAAATTCATACACGGTATGGATTGAAACTCTTAACAATCCTAGAAATATGATGGACTAACTTCATATTTTAGAGATTCAAATACGTTTTTTCATATTTATCTCATTTGGTGATACATTTTTCTGCTACTTACAACCAACCACAGTCTTCTTTGGTACATTACTCTATATTATTGATGATCAATATATTTCCATGTGTCCGAATCCTCCACACATGAAACAGTGGACATCAAATGATGACCTGTAAAATTGATCACTACATGACAACCTTTGTTGGTCTTGTTCCCTTTATTATAGTTTTTCTATGGAACAAAAATTTTGTGAGTATCCCATCTTACCAAAACAATAGAATATTATGCAGGGTACATTCCTATGTGAAAATACTGCACCATTGGTTATCCCTGGGGTTTTTCTAAATCTTCTGATTCTACTTTGTATCCAAATCAATCTTCAATATTGGAGTGGGTGTTTGTGGTTTGACTTATATAGTTATTGATTTCTATTTTTAATCAAGCCCCATACCAGCCTGATCATTTGAATCTGACTGTTTCTTTTATTCTACTAGACATCCATTCTCTACTTTCATATTTTCTATTGTATGTGTTATATATTTTCCTGATGATGTTCTATGAGTCAATAATTTTTCTTGATCCTTAACAATTCTTCAGAGACTGATGAATTCCTATTCAAGTTCTTTGATATGTTTTATTTGATCTTTTACAATTTTTGTTAAAATATCGATCTCTATTCTCCACTATTCAATTTTGAGTTTGTACTCAACCAAATTTTCTAAGATTTTTGGTGTTAAAGACTTAAATTTTTCAATTTATTCCTTTATCTCAAACTTCTCTTCTTCCTACTATTGTATATAGAGTTGATCATTAGTAACCACATTGTTAAATTTCTTTTTTTGGCTCTCCAAACATCTATCTATTCAAGAGTAGCTTCTAATTTATCCTGAAGGTCAAATATTCCTTCAACTTATCCTTTTCCACTACATCATTATCATCATTTCTCATTTCATATGAAACGAGAGTACTATGTAAGTTATCTAGTGTCAACTCCTTCAAATATTTTTCTTCCAATATAGAAAAATTTGGAATTAATCAAGATGAAAGTTTTCTCAAGATGTGCTTGAAAATATTTATTTCTTAAATGATTTCACCAAGTCCATGGATGCATTCCATGAAAATGTTCACATGATCAAATAATGTTTCAACAGACACTTTAGGGTGCATTATGAGATCCTCATATTTGTTCTATAGAACCTTAATCTTAACTCCTCTTACTTTTGATTTAACCTCATAAATTTTCAATACCTTTTTCCCCATGGCATGTGATGTTTTACAAGAACTCACCATTATAAATATTGAACTGGATAAGGCTCCCCCTAAAGCATTGATCCCTTTCGTATCACCTTCCAATTATATTTACTGAGCTTCTGATAAAGAATCACTTTTGATGTTGGCTGAAATACCATATGTTTCTGTTGTAAAAACATCCATTCCCAAAGATCGAAAGTAATGATGAATATGATTATTTCATAGAAGAAAATTATTTCTATCAAATATTAGAACCCCTTTGTGATTGACCACTTACATTCCTTCTATTTAGAGAGATTCACTAACTTTTAAACTTCACTATGATACCAATTGTTAGGTCCACTAGGTCAAATACCCTTAGTGGGGGTGAATTAGGGTATGATAGATTAAAAATAATATCCCTTAAGATCTTGTTTCATCATTAAACAAAACACACTTCTCTCTTTCTCCCATCACAATGTATGAATAGAAATGAAATCATGCATATGGCATTGTGATTTTACTTGGTTCACCCTCACTAGGATACATCCAAGGAGCATACAACACCAATGTACCGATGTACCAAATCCACTAAAGATCACTACAAATTACATGGTTGAGGCCAGATATTCTATACCCAGGCTCACTGCCTTTACAATGTTTAGGGTTTTCTCATTGAAATCCCAAGGGTCACTCCCTATTTCTCTTCATCTAGCTCACTATTGGTGGGAAGGATCACTGTCTTCCTCTTCCTTTGCTCACTACTCTTGGAAGGGATACACTCACAGTTTAGAAACTTGTAGGTCTCTTCATTATCATGAATTCACTCATACTTAATTATATATATGCTTTGTTGAAGTATATTTTTTACCTGTATATTAAATACACTTTTTTGTGCACTGTAAGGTTAATAGAAATTACTTTCACGAACTGTTTTTGAGATTTTTCAAGCTTCCTTGAGTCCTCCGCGAACCACCTAGCTTCCTCTGTGTACCAACTTTCTTTTTCCACATACTATATAGAGGGTATTCTATAATGATTTACTTTTCCTTATAATACCTCTGATTATGCGAGCTGAACTCCTTTACAAAACACTTCTTCTATGCTTTTGCGTACCACCATTGTGTCGCGGATTGTCTCCGCCTCCATGAACTGTCTCTCATCCACTGAGTAAATTTGATTATATGGAATGAATATTCTCCACATACCAAGTGTTCATATTCTATGTACTATGTCTTCCTCTTCCACATACCATGTTCTTTTCGAGATACAATTTCCCGTTAAAACCTTCTGTAGATTTTCTTCCACATGAACCACTTCACCCTTCATGGAATTTTCCCTCACAAACCTCTTTTAGACTTCACCAAATTCCCAGAGAAAAGATGTTTCCTATGAAAATAACTATATTTAATAATGGGATTAGTGATCCTTATATAGGCAAATATATTTGAAAAATCTACTAATCTGAGATTACCCAAACTTTAATGTGGTATATCCTTAACTGTGTACCGCTTCTCCCACAAACCATTCTTCCCTGCACAGTCCATGTAATTCCTTTATTCCTTCTTGTAGGCCCAAATCACAACATAATTTCAATGAATGACAAGCCATCCCACATCTCATTCAATCCTATTCATAAATACTACCTTTTCCAAAAATAAATCCATTTTGAGGCAAAAAATATGGCAAACATTGGGAAACTACACCACCTTAAAAACCTATCTTCGGCAAACACCGACCATACTCATTCAGGTCATCTAGATTTGTCAATAAACACAATTACACCCAAACAATAATGATAAGACAACTTGAGGGATTTTTTCCCAACAATAATTATAATAAAATTAATTAAATATAATTTTATATATCACATCAAAGAAATACATGGTGAATAGGGCGTGTGCCTCACAAAAAATAAAGATGACATAGAAATCCCTTTGTTCTTGAGTTGCTTTTTAATCATAATACCCATGAAAGTATAACATAAATTGAAACCTTAATTATAATTAAATTGTGTATATTCATAATAGGGAAATATATATACTACAAAAATGAAACGAGTGGTGAATATGGAAGAAGTCTCTCAGAAATGAAAGTGAGACTAGAAATCCCCTTACCTTTAGTCTTGACTTCCGTCGTATTAATTAAAACTTAATTTATAATAAATATATTTTTATTATACATATATTACCAAAAATATTCTTATATAGCATACCATATATGAATTTATTATGACCTTTCATTTCCTATTTATTGAAAATTTCATGTAAAAGTTTCTTTTCGGGTAAAAACAACACTGTCTTTCGTATAAGTTTTAGTATGTTATATTTTTTGTTATTTACATTAATCATGAAATAATAATATCTATAATGATAAAAATTATATAAATATCATATATATTTATAATATATTTATTTATAATAATATATACAATACATAAATTAGAAATTAAAATACACCTTTTATAGAGACGGTAGGCCGTACGTACACATGAATGTTGTTTCCATTTCCTCTTCGTATTTAAATAATGAAAATTAAATGATATATATATATATATATATTATCATTATTGTATAATTTATATGTCACACACACACACACACATATATATATATATCACATATTTTTATTTAACCCATCCTTAATACATTCCATGTAAAACGTGAATGAATCACATTACTTCACAATGCGGTAGTTTTCTATATGGAACTAATGAAGGTATGTGTTATATAATAATTTCATAATCATAATATATATTATATATATAAGATATAAATGTTATTTCCATTATTATTCTTAACCTAGAATGGTGGTAATGGAAAAAAATAACGACATTGGTTCTTGAGGCGGTAGTCTGCTGTACACACCAATGGAAATTTTGTAACCCATTTGATGGAAGTGTGTGTGTTTTAGGTATTAACCTTAAAATTACAACATATTAGTATATGGAAGATATTGAGGTTATAATATATTCATTATATAAAAATAATTTAATAGTTTTTATGAAGAAATAAAATGAAAATGTTAGTTGATGAATGTTGACTTTTCTTCGGGTATCTCCATATGGTTTGCACAAAATACCATCCTTGGTTATATTTTGAAATAATGTGAGGATTATAAGATTATAGGAGGGAATTTTTTAAGTTATTTAGTTATATAATTTTTAATCCAAATGGCTTGATATGTGTGAGGAAAGGGGAAGAGTGGGTGGCCATTTGTAAGGGAGGTGAGTGGAACTTTTCTAATTTGTTGAAAAGATAGAATTTCACCCATGACTTTTCAATGTAATGTGGATCCAATAGTGGATCCATAAAGATACTAGAAAATATATGGTCTCAATATTTCAATAAAATGGGTTTTAAATAAGTTTATACATCATTTACCCTTAAGTTTAATGTTTAGTCCCTTGGTAAACTTGTTTTTCTCTTCATCATCGTGATTATTTATAACTATATTCACTGAGGATTTTGGTAGAAAAATTATGTTTTATTTATTATAAATTATAAATTATTCTTATTAAAAATATGGAGTTTATTTTTTGAAATACAATTCATATAATTTAAAAAAATTAATTTAAAATTAATCCCATAGGTGTGTCGAGAAAAGCGAAAATGTTTAAAAGTTTTCAAAGTTTTTATATCAAAATTCAATATGTAAAAGATTAGAATTACCTAAATTGAATTAATAGATTTATTATTGAACTATTTTAACTTAAAAAAAAAATATTTTATCCATATAATTTATTTAATCGAAAAGATATTTTTCAATTAAAATTTACTATTTTCACTATTCATCAAAAAAAGAAACTTATCTGGAAAATAAGAAAAATTACCCTAAGAAAATTTTTATATTTTGATTTGAAAAATAATTTATGTTTTATAAAATAAATTTTCTAAAAGTGAAAAAATTTAGTTTTAAAAAAATTATGCCATAAAAGGCGACAAAACTGCTTTTTAGAAAAATAGAGCTTTTAAGAGTAAAATTGGATATATTATTATCAATTTTCTAGAAAACATATTTGATGAATTTAAGGCATATGATTGAATTTATTATTTATAAATTTCATTAAAAACATTCACCCAAAGTGATTTGGTAATTCATTGATATAAAATATACTTGTGCCCGTAAAAATAGTTTTTCATAGAGAGTTTTCTTTTTATTTTAAAATGGATTTTTATTTTAATATATAATTAATTTTTAACTAAATAATTAATTGTATAAACATATGTAAACCATATTTTATTAATTTAGTTAATAATTTTCATACCTACCATTCTAATTACTTGGTGGAAAATATTGTAATAAATTGTTATAATTTAATCATATTTCATATTTCATTTAACTTATGTGTTGCATGTAAAGAATGATAAGATCAGTGTTGTGTGTAAAAAAAATACATACTCAATGTTTCCTATAATGAAAGATAAACTCAATTTTACTTTTAAGGAAATCCAAAAATCCTTTTTTTCATGTGACACTAAATATCAAGAAGATTAAATTCATTTCATAAAATAATTCAAAAAATCATGGGGTGGTACATTCTACCCCATAATTTAGATGACTTCTAAACTATTATCCACATTGATGATTGTAAAAAAATGAGGAGTATCTACCATTTTTAGGAATATATCATTTTTTATTCTCCCCCTTTCTAAATAAATGAATATTAATAAAGTAGGGAAAATAAATCTCACCACACTCCACCTTCTCTATGATGATGTGGTAATTAATTTCCACATGCTTCAACATGAATGTTACAATAGATTCATTAATAAATTGATTGGAAATTGACTGTTGTAGCTAATTACCATTGGGTATGAAACATCAAACTTCATGTATTATATATTTCACTTAATTCATATCAGTTTAATTGTGTCTTTTGACATAGTAACAATCTCAAATATTTCTGGCTAGAGAGTGTTATAATTTTGTACCTCATAATTACATACAACATATCTTGGTCTAATAAGGAAAGATGATCCAAAAGTAAAATTTATATATCTATTATAACCTACCTAATCTATATCTATACATCCATAAATATATAATGTTTTTTTGTTATTATAACATAAAGAATAATCTAAAGTTACACTAATATAGAACAATATCTATTTTTCTTTATAATATATAACCTCTTCATCTTTATTTGGAATCATCCCAAAAGTATAATTATAAAGAAAATTTTCTATTTTGATGCTATAAAATATAGTAGACTGCAAATGAACCTTTAATTTTTTTTATTAATAATTTTGGCTTCTTCATACAAGGAGATCTTAGTCCCAAGTGATATGAGAGTTTAATGTTGTATTGATCCCTCCATTCTGAATTTTTTATGTAACTTATGTGCAGAATTTTCTTATTATAGACAGATAGAATCTTATCTAATAGTGAAATTTAAAGAAATGAAAAATATAATCTAAAAAATATTTGATATTTCAAAATGGATTTTCTTTTGGGTATAAAATTACACATAAGTATCTTCATTTTTTCAAAAAAATTATGATATTTACACACATAATGACAATGAGTGAGTTTGTATCATCTCCAACGACATATATATTTGAATCCACTTTTCTATTCCTATATTTTAATCTTCTTATGATACTATATATATTTTAATATATAGATTTTAGTAATTTTTTGAACCCATATAGTTCCATCATTATCTTACACACTCAAGATCCATCACCATCCAAGATAAACCCTTTTTGATGTCCAATGATGCCCTCTTAATCAATTTCACCCTTAAATAATATTAACTTCACATAAATTTAGAAAACTACATATATTTTTATTGAGCACAAATGATATGAATTCTTCTATCCATTGAATGTATTTCAACTAGAAAAACTATTTTATTTAAAATAAATATCCAAAATTTGGGATTATACTTTACAAAGATAAAAAGCTTCATTCCCCGCTACTCCTCCTTTATAAATGAGATTATTTTTGAAAGCCAACTTTTCCTAATAGCATTTTTATTTTTGGGATGTGATTGTAATTTCTATTTGTTATTTTTTTAAATAAAGTTCATCTCTTCTTCTATCACTGAAAACCTATTCTCTTGTTATAAATCATCATCAACACTATTTAGTTCAATCTGTGAATGAAAGTGAATATGATTAGGAATTACCAATATTCATTGGATTTTTACTCCCTTAATACTTACACCAGGCATGTTGTCAATATTAAGATGTTTTTATGCATTTTTAACTTAGAAAATTCTCTCTCTGAGCATCCCCCATTAATATTAATGTTAGAATCCACTTGAGAGTTATGAAAATATTCCATTTTATCTAGAATACACTCAAGATATCTAGTTTTCCTATCACCTTATACATCATCAAGTGGTATTAATTCATATTAATGATTTTTATTTAAAAAATAATAATATAATAGTAGTTTATAGTATTACTTAGATTCATTTTTGAGTATAGATATGTTCTTCAAATGATTATAAACCCAATAAATATATATTCTTCAACTCTCTTATTGAGAAATCCATATTTTTTCCTTTAATATTTAAATTGTGTGGGATACAAAACTTCTTTTATAATGTCAAGAGATAATAGTTTTCAAACCATAACTTATATTGCATGTTTGAAAAATTTTGATATATTAGATACCAATAATGGATAGAGATCCATGGTTTTTTCTTGTTTCCAAGTTTTTTATTAACTTACATGATTTTATTACCTTATTCTTCCCATGTCCAACATGATACAATTCTTCCTATCCATAACTCTATTTTGGTAGGGTATGTATAAACCAAAATATTCATTTCATATCCTTTTCTTCCCAAGTATTTATAATTCTCTTAACTATTGTATTCAAATCCATTATCATATTATAATATTTTGATGATATACTAATTTTGGCTCTCAATAATTATCAAAAAGTGTTCAACTTTCTCAAGAGGTAGTGATTTTATTAATAAAATATAATCAAAATTATTTTGATCAAAATTATCAATAAAATATGTACAATATTTTTAATTATTAGGTTGAAATTAATTTCATAGTTTCACACATGTATGAGTGTACTAATTCAATAGGTCACATTTTTTTAATTTCCCCTCACTTGGGACCCTTATTCACTATCATTAACTTCTAATAAACAAAAAATGGGTTGAGTCTTTCACAATATAGATTTAATGAATTTCACATAGAATAATGAATGATTATAATATATACATTATTCAACCCTAAATGAACATGTATTTTTTGAAAAATATAATTTTCTCATTTATAATCTTCCACCTTCAATTTGATCACTAGATAACTGAAGGAAGTTTTTAATTTTTTTTCTATACCATCATATCAATTATTCCATCCATAAAACTATTTTGGAAAAACTAATTATTATAAAATATCCCCAAATTCCAATTATTATAGTGTTGAAAAATTATAACAAGATTGGGCCATATCTAGTTGATAATATGAACATCACTGGATTTCATCACACCAATCTTCGGGTATATATGTCTTTGAACATTGTGTAATTAGTAATTAGTAAATATAAGGCCCCGGCCTTAAAAATTACTTAATCTTGAGATATTTCAAGAATACACATTGAGTATATTTTCAGGTTTAGAGTTTTAGAGAATTAGATCATAAAACATGCATTACATCCCACATTTAAACAATGTGGTTACAATAAAAGATAGTATTCATTTTTCCCATCAATGGAAAAATATTTAAAATAAAACATGGATTCTTTCTTGACACTTTCTTGACACTATCATCATATCATGTACCATTCCCTTCACCTGTGAAAAACATTTCAAAAACTTGGGATGAGCATAAAAAGCTCAATAAGGGTTACAAAAATATGGAAAGGAAACATGAGTACATATATACATAAGAATGAAATCATACTTTACCCATAAAACATAAGAACTTTAACATACCTCATCAAATCATGAGTAAATCATAGAAATCATAAGACATAAAGGTAACTTGAGGCATTCATAACATTCTTACGTAGGGAGTAACCCTCTTGGTTACATTTGGAATACCCATCACAGTATATTCCCTAAATCTCTTCAGAGAAACCTTAACGTTTAATTCATTTTCTTTAACCAATGCATTAGAGAGCTATATCGGGCTCACCCGCCCTTAGTTTATCACGGAACCACCCATCTTCATAACAATTCCCAAGAACCATAACATAATCGTATCACGTAAAACATGCATAAAGGAAACATAACATTTCCACATTTCAATCACAAGATATCAATACAACACATTGATATAATAAAAACATTATGAAAACCATTTTCAATACCAAAATAAAAGAAAAGTAATACATGGTATTTATTTTTCATTTTAAAAAAAAGTTAGGTTATGGCTTGTAGAGGAAGCCGAAACTTAAATAATGGTCACGATGGCGGAGAAGTCGTTTTCACCGCATACGTACGACAAAAAAAACATTCCCTTTTGTTGTTTAGTAAACGCTTTGTATAAAAATATTCCTATTTAATAATCATAAAAGTCAAAGGGGTTTATACACCGTATAAAAGAAAGTTGTGTATAAAAAAAAATATGACTCAATGAAAGGAGATTGAGACAGATTCCCTTAAAAAGATAATTTTTTAAATAAAATAGACCAATTATGTGTATTCACTATAAGTACACAAAAATTAAGTCCAAATACAATATAGAACATAATAATATCATGACATAATTTGAAAGTAGTAGATTAACCCAAAGAATGGAAATTGGGTTAAGTAGTTCCCTTACCTCGTATCCGACTTGACTCGATCGTTCTTTAATCTCCTGAATAATAAACTTGAGTTAATTTGTACTTGGTTAAGAAATTTTTTAAAGTTCATTATTCCTTTTATATCACTTATTACCATGAACACTATGCGATTATTTAAGTTAATAATGGTCGTTTTTTCAATCATTGCTACTTGAGTCAAAAATAAACTCTTTATAATTACAAGTTTGTTCATGGAGTAAAATATTTAGTATATCCAGAATTATATTCATTATGTAGATATCATATATATCATATATATACATTATATACATGCATTTATAATATTACATAACATTTAGAGGGATGAAATGAAATGCACCGTTCATGGAGAAGGTAAGCCGTACGTACGCATGAATGCTACTTCAATTTCTATTTCATATTTAATGGAATTAAAACATAATGATACATAATAGTATTATAATTAAAGTATGGTATCATATATAATATCATTAAATCTATCCTTTATACATACCACATATGGTATTAACAAATCAAATCACTTTGAGGGGGCGGTAGTCTGCACTTCCTAAAATGAAGATATCGCGTTTACCCATAATGGAAACCATAAAGGTATGAAATAAATGAAAAATACATAAGCTTAAGGAAAACAGAAAAATATTATATATCATATATAAATATAGCGACATCTTAATGGCCACCTTTGATGGTGTTAAAGGAATATTGAACAATCATCATTTCGTGAGGCATAAATTCACCATCCACAGAAACAGTATGTTCTTTAACCATTAGATGTAGGTGTGTGTAAGTGTAGCTCGAATGATTCTTATAACAACATCATAGTATATTGAATATACTGGTTTCGTTACAAAAGAAATGAATAAAAAGAGTTTATGGGGTTGGAGAAGCAAAATAAAACATAAGAACACAAGAGAAGACACTACCTTTAAAACGGGTAACTCTTTTTGATTTGAGCTCGAAGGCTTCCTTGGAAAGACTTCTTCCAAAAGTGAGGCATCTAGGAGTAAGAGAGGGATGTGAAGAGACAAAATGGGCAGGGTTTGGCTGAGACAAAGGCTTGAGAGGTGTGGGTAAGGAGGTAGAGGTGGGGGCCTTTTATAAGAGGAGAGGAGGGGCACTCTTGGAAAGGTATAAAATGTTACTTTATTTTCAAATGAGTTTCAGATTTTAAAGGCCCCAAATTGATTTATTTTGAGTATAAGGTGATAAGAGTTCTAAATCCACCCATCCAATAGGTTTTTGACATGTGTAGGTTTTATATTTTACATTATCTTTTCATTTTATTTAAATCGTAAAATAATGAGGTAATCGCTGCATCATCATGATGTCATAAATAATTTAATTTATTTAATGTCTAAAAATTATAAAAAAATACTATGATGTAGGAAATATTTTTATATTTCCAATGACTATTTATATTCAAAAATATTACTTGTATAACCCCATGTAAAAATTGTTTTAGTAAAACAATACATGTTTGTGTCATTTTTACTTTTACTTTAAATAAAAGGCATTAATGTCCTTATCTTACCAAAGTGGCTCCATGGGGTCCCAAAAATCGACCCATGGATTGTCTTGGTCGGCCATGACACATAAAATAAGGGTAGGAAATGTGTTAAGGTCATTTCATATTATTAAAACATTATTTTTACCTTAAACTACACTAATTACCTCTAATCGCGATTAAAAACTTAAAAGTTACTATTAACCAAAAAATTATTTTAATCCCATTGAACCACATTTTAATTCCTAATGACAACCATGTATATCGGATTTTTGAAATTCAAAACACAGAGGTGGTAAAAATTCATTTAAACGGAAAATCAGTTTTTTATGTACCACTTAGTGGTTTCACTATTCATCAAAAATTGAAGTTTTTCAGAAAAATACCAAAACTTCACCCTAAGATATATTTGATATTCCAAATTCAAAAATGATGTCTATTTTAAAATTTTGAAGTATGTCATTTGAATTTTGAATTTCAAGTTGTGGTGTTGTGGAATTGAAGTGAATCTGTAAGGGGTTTCGGGAACTTTTTAACCAGTCTCATGGGAACCGGCTACCCTCAAACTAGCCATTAGAAAATAAAAAAAATGATTTGCAGATAATACCTATCAAAAGATTGACACTCGTTTATGTCCAATCTCAAAGTGATATTAATTCCAACGACCACTATTGGATTAAATGGTAAAAATATATTCTAATTTCACTTTAAAACCAATTCAAAAGATAATCTAATCATATAAATAAATTATATTAAAAAGAGGTTTTGAATTAAAATGCAACATTTTTCAGTATTCATTAAAAAAATGAACATTATCAGAAAAATACCAGAAATTTATCCAAAGTAAATTTTAATGTCCCAATCATAAATAATAAGTTTGTTTTGACAAATATAGCTTATAGAATTTTCAAAAGATATATTTAAAAATGGTTCGCCATCAAAAGGCAGTAAAACAATCTTTTAAAAATATTAGAGTATTTCATGCTTTAGGTTGGATTTATTCTCATTTTAAGCCTCTAAAACACTATCTAATTCATAAATAGACATAGATAACTATATCTATTATTCATTACTTACTTGGGATGTTACATCCTTCCCCCCTTTAGAAAATTTCATCCCCAAAATTTATTTACTTATCGAATAAGTGGGGGTATTTATCCCTCATAGCATTTTCAGATTCCCACGTTGCCTCTTCAACCATATGGTTTTTCCACAAAACCTTTACCTGGTGAATTACCTTATTTCGCAACACTTTCTCCCTTCGGTCAAGAATCTGGACTGGTTTTTCTTCATAAGAGAGATTCTCTTCCAACTGAACTACCTCTGGGCTCAAAACATGAGATGGATCTGGCATATACTTTATCAACATCGAAACATGGAAAACATTGTGTACCTGAGATAAACTCGGAGGTAAATCCACTCGTTATAAAACTGATCCAACTCTCTCCAAAATTTCATATGGTCCAATGAAACTTGGACTCAACTTTCCTTTTTTACCAAATCTCATCACACTTTTCCATGGTGAGACTTTGTGGAAGACATGATCACCTTCCTCAAAAGAGAGATCCTTCCTCCTATTGTCTGCATAACTCTTCTACCTGCTCTGAGCTGTTCTCATGTGTCTCTGTATCAGCTGAACTTTTTCTGCCAACTCTTCTACCAATTCTTGTCCCATCAACTTCGTTTCACCCACTTCATCCTAGAAAGCTAGAGTTCGACACCGCTTCCCATATAATGCCTCAAATGGTGCCATCTGTATACTGGAATGAAAACTGTTATTATATAAAAATTCAACCAAAGAAAGATTTTGGTCCCAACTTCCCTGATAATCCATCGAACAAGCACGTAGCATATCCTCCAAATTCTGAATTGTTTTTTCTGACTGCCCATCTGATTGAGGATGAAAAGCCGTACTAAAATTTAATTCAGTACCCAATGACTTTTGAAGGCCTTTACAAAAGTTAGAAGTGAACCTGGGATCACGGTTAGATACAATGGGGAGAGGAACTCCATGTAACCTGACTATCTCTTTAAGATACAAACGGGAAAGTTGATCTAGGGAAAAAGTATCTCTTATAGCAAGGAAATGAGCAGATTTAGTCAAGCGATCAACAATAACCCATATTGCATTATTATCTCAAGGTGTCTTCAGTAATCCCACAATGAATTCCATGGATATATTCTCCCATTTACACTATGGTATTGGTAAAGGCTGAAGTATCCCTTTCGGTAACTGCCTCTCTGCTTTAACCTGTTGATAATTCAAAGACTTCACAATAAAATCATCAATATCCCTTTTCATTCTGTCCCACCAGTAATACTTCCGAAGATCTCTATACATCTTAGTACTCCCTGGATGAACTGAAAACGGAGAATTATGAGCTTCACATAACAACTCTCTCTTCAACTGTGAATCACAAGGCACACACAATATCTTCCAAAATCTCAAAAAAAAATCATTATCAGTGTTTAATTCAGACAACTTACCCTTCTGAACCAGCTCTACCTTTTTCTGCAACTCACTGTCTTGCTTCTGTGCTTGCTTGATTCTGTCTGATAGAGAAGATTTCACTGATACCTGAAACAAAATAGAAGAACTTCTTGCACCAAAAACTTCTATGCCAAAGTTCATCAAATCCTTAACCAAAGGTTCACGTTCCAAATGAAACATTGTTAATGAAGCATTACTTTTTCTACTCAAAGCATCAGCCACTTTATTTTCTTTTCTCGGATGGTAATGAATTGTACAATCATAATCCTTGATTAATTCTAGCCATCTCCTCTGTCTCATGTTCAATTATTTCTGAGTGAATATATACTTTAAAATTTTGTGATCAGTATATATTTTCACACTTTACTCCATACAAATGATGCCTCCAAATTTTTAAAGTGAAAATAACAGCAGCTAATTCCAAATCATGTGTGGGGTAATTTACCTCATGAGTTTTCAACTGACATGAAACATATGCAATTACCTGATCATTCTTCATTAGGACACAACCAAGTCCTTTCAATTAAGCATAACTATAGATAACAAACTCACCATTCCTGGAAGGTATTGCCAAAACTGGAGCATTCACCAATCTTCTTTTCAATTCCTAAAAACAATCATCACATTCTTTTATCCAGATAAACTTAACACCCTTCCGAGTTAGCTTAGTCATTGGACTAGATAACCGTGAAAAATTTCTAACAAACCTTTGGTAATAGCCTGCCAAACCAAGGAAGCTACAAATCTCAGTTACATTTGTGGGTCTTGGCCATTCTTTAACAACTTTTGTTTTTACAGGATCCACAATTATTCCATCTTTAGAAACAATATGACCACAGAAAGAAATTTGTTGTAACCAAAACTCACACTTTCTGAATTTCCCAAATATTTTCTTTTGTTTTAAGGGTTTCAAAATAACCCTTAAATGTCTTTCATGCTCCTCTTTACTTTTAGAAAACAACAAAATATCATCAATAAACACAACCACCATTTATCACCTGATTCAACAGAGCCATCACTGTAGTAAACTACTAAATTCTGATTCCGACCATCTTTGGTTGCTGATCCGGAAGGTCATTCTCCTCTGTATGCCTTCCCAGAAAATATGTACTGTTTCCTTTATGAAAAATCATTCTTAACAAAGACATATCTTAGAAGAAGAAGAAACATGCTAGTCTGTAAATTCTATATGATTTCAATATTAACATAAATTAATTTAGGGACATTAATTTAACAATACCCTAACTCCTAAAGTTATCTAAACCGACCTCTGATACCAACTATAAGGCCCCAGACTTAAACATTACTTAATCTTGAGATATTTCAAGAATACACATTGAGGATATTTTTAGGTTTAGAGTTTTAGAGTATTAGATCATAAAACATACATTACATCCTACATTTAAACAATGTTGTTACAATAAAAGATAATATTCATTTTTCCCATCAACGGAAAAATATTTAAAATAAAACATGGATTCTTTCTTGACACTTCCTTGACACTATCATCATATCATGTAGCATTCCCTTGACCTGTGAAAAACATTTCAAAAACCTGGGATGAGCATAAAAAGATCAGTAAGGGTTACAAAAATATTGAAAGGAAACATGAGTACATATATACATAAGAATGAAATCATACTTTACCCATAAAACATAAGCACTTTAACATACCTCATCAAATCATGAGTAAATCATATAAATCATAAGACATAAAGGTAACTTGAGGCATTCATAACATTCTTACGTAGGGAGTAACCCTCTTGGTTAGGTTTAGAATACCCATCACAGTATATTCCCTAAATCCCTTCGAAGAAACCTTAACGTTTAAGTCGTTCGCGTTACCCAATGCATTGGAGAGCTATATCGGGCTCACCCACCCTTAGTTTATCATGAAACCACCCGTCTTCATAACAATTCCCAAGAACCATAACATAATTGTATCACGTAAAACATGCATAAAGGAAACATAACATTTCCAAATTTCAATCACAATATATCAATATTACACATTAATATAATAAAAACATTATGAAAACCATTTTCAATACCAAAAGAAAAGAAAAGTAATACATGGTATTTTTTTTTCATTTTAAAAAAAAAGTTAGGTTATGGCTTGTAGAGGAAGCTAAAACTCAAATAATGGTCACGACAGAAGAGAAGTCATTGTCGCCACATACGTACGACAAAAAAAAAACATTCCCTTTTGTCATTTAGTAAACGATTCGTTTAAAAATATTCCTTTTTAATAATCGTAAAAGTCAAATGGGTTTATACACCGTATAAAAGAAAGTTGTGTATAAAACTAAATATGCCTCAATGAAAGGAGATTGAGACGGATTCCCTTACAAAGATCATTTTTTAAATAAAATGGACCAATTATGTGTATTCACTATAAGTACACAAAAAGGAAGTACAAATACAATATAGAACATAATAATATCATGACATAATTTGAAAGTAGGATATTAACCCAAAGAACAGAAATTGGGTTAAGAAGTTCCCTTACCTCATATCCGACTTGACTCGATCGTTCTTTAATATCCTGAATAATAAACTTGAGTTAATTTCTACTTGCTTAAGAACCTTTTTAAGTTCATTATTCCTTTTATATCACTTATTACCATGTTATGAACACTATGTAATTATTTAAGTTAATAATGGTCGTTTTGTCGATCATTGCTACTTGAGTCAAAAATAAACTCTTTATAATTACAAGTTTGTTCATGGGGTAAAATATCCATTATATCCAGAATTATATTCATTATGTAGATATAATATATATCATATATATACATTATATACATGAATTTATAATATTACATAACATTTATAGGTAAGAAATGAAATGCATCGTTCATGGAGACGGTAAGCCGTACGTACGCATGGACGCTACTTCCATTTCTATTTCATATTTAATGGAATTAAAACATAATGATACATAATAGTATTATAATTACATTATGGTATCATATATAATATCATTAAATATATCCTTTATATGTACCACATATGGTATTAACGAATCAAATCACTTTGAGGGGGCGGTAGTCCGTACTTCCTAAAATGAAGATATCGCGTTTACCCATAATGGAAACCATAAAGGTATGACATAAATGAAAAATACAGAAGCTTAAGGAAAACATAAACATATTATATATCATATATAAATATAGTTACATATTAATGTCCACCTTTGATGGTGTTAAAGGAATATTGAACAATCATCGTTTCGTGAGGTAGAAATTCACCATCCACAGAAATTGTATGTTCTTAAACCATTAGATGTAGGTGTGTGTAAATGTAGCTCGACTTATTCTTATAAAAACATCCTAGTATATTTAATATACTTTTTTCGTTACAAAAGAAATGAATAAAAAGAGTTTAGGGGGTTGGAGAAGCAAAATAAAACATAAGAACACAAGAGAAGACACTACCTTTAAAACTGGTAACTCTTTTTGATTTGAGCTCAAAGGCTTCCTTGGAAAGACTTATGCCCCAATTGAAGATTCTAGGAGTAAGAGAGGGATGTGGAGAGACAAAATGGGTAGGGGTTGGCCGAGCCAAAGGCTTGAGAGGTGTGGGTAAGGAGGTAGAGGTGAGGGCCTTTTATAAGAGGAGAGGAGGGGCACTATTGGAAAGGTATAAAATGTTACTTTATTTTCAAATGTGTTTCGGATTTCAAAGGTCCCACATTGATGTGTTTTGAGGATAAGGTGATAAGAGTTAGAAATACACCCATCCAATAGGTTTTTGACATGTTTAAGCCTTAGATTTTAAATTATCTTTTCATTTTATTTAAATCGTTAAATAATGAGGTAATCGATGCATCATCATGATGTCATAAATAATTTAATTTGTTTAATGTCTAAAAATTATAAAAAAATACTATGATGTAGGAATTTTTTTTATATTTACAATGACTATTTATAGTCAAAAATCTTACTTGTATAACCCCATGTAAAAATTGTTTTAGTAAAACAATACATGTTTGTGTCATTTTTACTCTTACTTTAAATAAAAGGCATTAATGTTCTTATCTTACCAATGTGGCTCCATGGGGTCCCAAAAATCGACCCATGGGTTTTCTTGGTCGGCCATGACACATCCAATATGGGTAGTACATGTGTCAAGGTCATTTCATATTATTAAAACATTATTTTTACCTTAAACTACACTAATTACCTCTAATTTTGATTAAAAACATAAAAGTTACTATTCACCAAAAAATTATTTTAATCCCATTGAACCAAATTTTAATTCCTAATGACAACCATGTATGTCGGATTTTTGAAATTCAAAACACAGAGGTGGTAAAATTTCATTTAAATGAAAAATCAGTTTTTTAAGTACCACTTAGTGGTTTCACTATTCATTAAAAATTGATGTTTTTCAGAAAAATACCAAAACTTCACCCTAAGATATATTTGATATTCTGAATTCAAAAATTATGTCTATTTTACCAAATTCATAACATAGAAGCTACATTAATTATTTTTATAATTAAATCCCGCTGTCAAATCAAATAGCGTGTTTTTAAGAAACAATACCTATCAAAAGATTGACACTCGTTTATGTCCAATCTCAAAGTGATATTAATTACAATGACCACTATTGGATTAAATGGTAAAAATATATTCTAATTTAACTTTAAAACCAATTCAAAAGATAATCTAATCATATAAATAAATTATATTAAAAAGATGTTTTGAATTAAAATACAACATTTTTCACTATTCATTAAAAAAAATGAACATTATCAGAAAAATACCAGAAATTTATCTAAAGTAAATTTCAATGTCACAATAATAAATAATAAGTTTATTTTGACAAATATAGCTTATAAAATTGTCAAAATATAGATTTAAAAATGGTTTTCCATCAAAAGGCGGTAAAACAATCTTTTAAAAAAATTAGAGTATTTCATGCTTTAGGTTGGATTTATTCTCATTTTAAGCCTCTAAAACACTATGTAATTCATAAATAGACATAGATAAATATATCTATTATTCATTAATTACTCGGGATTTTACAGTAAAAGTGAATAATCTTCCATTATATATTTGAATATCAATCAAGATATTTTTATTTTTAGTCATATGTGATGAGAAACCACAATAACGTCTCTATAGATTCTCTCCCTTTCCAAACTAGTAGTAAACCTCAGCCATTAATGCGTTATATTTATTTTTACACCTCTAAATATATTTTTATCTTTATTAATACATGAGACACTATATTATAATGGTATTACAGTTCTTGGTAGTGTTTCTAGGTTAATCACACAACACACAAGTCACCTCAAAAGAATTAAATAACATTTATAATTGATAATTATATATTAGATTAATTTTCATTCATAGACTATAATAAATTATGATTTTAACCACCACAATTCAAAACCTATTTTAGAATAAGGTATTAAGAGATTATACCAACAAATATATGATTTGTATCCATAGAATCCATAGTAGAAACATCATCTATAAGGAAAAATATCTTTAGATAGAAACATTATTCTTTAAAATATTCTCATTTGGTTTACATTTGATTTAATGTTAGATATTTTTTTTTCAATTTTCACATGGTTAACATCATTATCTATTATTGTGTAATTTTTTCTATTCTTTGAATATATATTATATTCATTACAAAACATTTTTATGATGAAATTTACAACACCATCATCAAACATGGATGCGGATGTATTTTTATTTTTATGTGGAAAAACCACCTCCCTATTTTGGTTATCATTTCTATAATCACAAGAATTGAATCCAAGGTATCTGATAATATTTTCATTGAAACCATTGGAATATAAAGAATAATCTCATAAGAATTAGTATAAAAAATCATTATTTTTTTTTATCTTTCTCCAATATTGTTTGCCAAATTTTTGAAATCCATACATTTAGATTTACCCATGGAATTTTCATATTTTTTAAAATTTTACTCCTAAACCTTCACTGACACATTCTTAGAAATAAGATTCATAATAGTGATCTCAATCATCTTGTCTCTTTATTAAAATATTGTGTTGATATATTATAACTTTCGTTTGAACTTAATTTCAATCTTTTTAATGTCTTTATATTTTTACTTATCAACATATTACTTTATGGAATCATCACATAACATAAGTGATTTATTTTTCCTTTTGATATTTTTATTTTATTTAAAAACCCCTTGATATAAACTCGATATTGAAACTATTTTGGTTTATCCTGAATCACTAATCATTGGATGGAAAAATATGAATTAATTTCCCACGAAATGTAATAGTTGTTATATCATAGAATGTCTCTTGAGAGGATTTCTCTTAATCTAATTGTCATAAGTGAGGAAATAAATGATTATATTTTCATTAAAAATAAAGAAAGAAGTGAAATAATGAAATTAAAACCAGATTAAGAGACAAGTGATCACATCCGGTTTAGATTTCAAATTTTAATTTTATCATCATATTCTCAAAATACCCCATTTAAATATTAACTAATAAATAAGATGATCCAAAATACCTTCCACTATACACCCTTGATTGAATTATAAACAGATACTAGACAATGAAATTATTTTCTTTGTTCTAACCTCCATCCAATGTGAGAAAGACATATTGAAACACCTTCAATTCACTTATTCAATACCCAATCTGGTATTTTGTTTCTAAATTAAACCATATATAACCAGATGAACATACTCACATGTTAGAAATCGATGAACACACACAAAGTAGCCTCAGATCATTCAGTAAATTTTATCTAAAACCAAGTAGAGTAATATGATGCATCCTTGTCCTAAACAAAAATAATAAGACATATTTAATTTAAACACAATCAAGTTCAATATTCAATTAGTAAATATATATTGAAAGTAATTAATAATTAAAAGATAATATTTTTTATTTAATGCTTCTAGACTCATGAATGACAATAGTATTTACTTACCTCTCCCAATTACCTAAATTTTATACCCCTATATTAAATATGAAAATGATATTGGAGGGTTAAATGAAATATTAAAAATAAACTAAATAAAATGGAAAATAATAAATATATGGAATCAGTTTGATCTTCTCCAGTAGAGTCTTATAGGATCTATCCACACTATCCCTATATGTGAGAATGGAATCCTTCATTAAATATCCAAGATTATCCTTAATTTTTTTACATATCTCCCATTCCAAATCTAGAAATATTTCTCTTAATAAAAACAAAGTAATTGTTTCCATTTTTTATGTAAATATTATATCATCAATAGTATCTCCAAATTTACATCTTAAATCATTGTTTGAAGACATTTATATTTTGTTTCATAAACCCCATATGGAATACCTTCCATAACTAAGCTCTTTTGTGGAAGCAACTGGATCTCAAAATATATTTTTAATAGTATAACTTCCATATTTATGGATTCAAATTATCCTCACCTGGACATAGATTCTTAAGACTCTAACATTTATATGTTGGATATGGGCATATTTAAAATTAGCACCTTCATGGTTTTGTGGGCTCAAACATGGAATGAAAGATATTTTACTTTCATTATCACTTAGAACTCCCTCCATAACCCATTTAAGAATCAATTATAATCTCCCGATAGTACATAATACTTACCCCTTCGACCATTTGGGGAAACACAATTCATAGTAGAAATTAAGAATGTTATTATATCATTATGTGGAATAGTAAAAAGTAATTATATAGCTTGGTAGAACCTCAATCACGGTAAAAGGATCCCTGTAGTATAATCATGGAAGCATAATGATTGTAAAGGGAAATAGTAGTATGGCACTCCCTGGATGTAGGCAAATGGTAACAAGGAACTCCACTAGATATGGTCGATTATAGGAGCACAACAGTGGTAGGAAACTCTATAAAATAATGAAAATATACTCATTGAACTCCATGGAAGTAGGGAAATGGTAGTAAGTAAATCCATGGATTTAGGTCTATGGTAGAAGGGAAATGCTTGTATGGAAATCTACAGAAGTAGGGTAATGATAGTAGGGTAGTTTTAAAAGTAAGCAATGGTGGTAGGTGTCTCTATGGTTTCAGACATACATGGTTAAGTGAAAGTAATAACCCTCTCTTCATCTTACCAAATCAATTTTCATTCATTCACAGCTACACCTACGACCTCAACCGAGACTTATTTCTTCTTCCATTTTCTTCAAACACCATCATTTGATATTATATAAACTATCCTTGGTGTTTTCAGTCATCATCAGTGATGACTAACGATGGATCAATCTTGGAGGGTAGTTTCATAAATTTTTCTATCTGGAATCAATGGTGGCTGGAAAATTTGTGTAGCGGTGAATTATGGAGGAGGTTATGATGTTTATTTTAGGATGGGGTGATGAAAGTAAACACATAATGTGATTCCATTTTTTCTAACTCAATAGTGTTCCATTTTATCAATACCAAATAGAAAATACCATGTCGAGGTCACATCCTTATCAACTAGAATATGGGGTAGAACCGTTATTGAAGTCGAATGATAGTCAGAGGACCCCTACCACCACATGGTCTGACCACCCGTGTGATAGCCCCCTCCCACTACCACATAAACCTGACCCGTGCCATGTGTGACATATGCTCCTCCACCGCTCCTATGGTAGGCCTTCCTGGTGGTTTATGTGTTGTTTTCCCATATTGGGTATTTATGTGGCTTATAATTTGTTGTGGAACAACATAAGGGAAATCCATTTATTTTAACTAAAAATATAATAAATATATCTTAAATTAACCATTTAGAATTTTTTTTTGATTTTTTTTCAATAAATAATTTTACTTTTTTACACAACATTGATTTTAAATAATAAATTTTACAAAAAGTAGTGTTTCAATTAACTTGTGGTAATTGAACATTAAAAATAAAGCGATTTTATTAAATTTTCCTCATGTAAAAATTATGGGCATTAAATAAACCCACACTTGAACTCATGCTTTTCTTCAGGTATTAATGTAAGACATGAATTAATATTAGACACCATGCTTCCACTATTCAAATTTCAAAGTTATAGAATCACATAACTCTCCATGGGTAGCCAATATATCAAGAGTAACAAGAAAAATTAATCATACATCACAATTTTCTAAGAAAAAAATAATCCAATTTATTTTAATATTTCTCTTTTAAATTTTATGAGACTCCGCCTTTATTCAATTAAATCATCCTAATATAATATTATTGAACATTTAAATGATTAACTACCTCTCATTTTATTTTTTCTCATTACTCAAGGTAGAAATTAATGTATTGTTATGATAATACTATGATTACATTATCCTCCCATAATATTTCAAATAAGAAACATTATCTACCCCACAAAGATAAGTATAACAACTAATCACTAATATATATCATATGGTATTAATGACTCAGAGTCTTAAGTTAGGTAGGTATAATGTGAAAATTAGAGCTAAAAAATGAGTTTATCACTCTTAAGTATAATGAATGATATCGACAATTAATCTCGAGTAATACCCCCCATCAAAAGTAATAACACACTTTCCCAGAAAACACATAGTATAAGTAATGAAAAAATGTTTATAATGAATGGTGATCTTTATTTATTTCTACTTTATCATTTATTTTAATCATTTTTAAATATTTTTAAAAAATTTATTCTTGTAAAAATATCACATCCTCCATCTAACCCCATACGATAAAACTAATCTATCCATTAATGTTTATTTTTTATTTTTCTAAGTTACAATTACCTTTTTCAACTACTTTTTATTTATTTAATAGGATAACATGTAAATTATTTGAATGAATGAAGACGAACCATTAAAAACTTCTAAAATAGAACATCTATACTTATTACTTACATTTTGAAACATCATATTTTAACAAAAATACAACCTCTCCCCAACACTTTAGCTTTTAAATATATTGAATTATACAAGAGTAAGGGTAAGAATGAAAAATTTTGATTTAAAATTTGGTTCATTCCTATCAAGGTCATTAATGGATACTAAATGACTAACAAGGATCAAAGTAAGAACTCATATCAAGGATAATTATTTAAAAAACTAAATTTCTTAATCTTATTAAATTTTAATTTTTTCAATCATAGATTTGAAAAATTTCAATGAAAGTCCTATGACATGATGTTTTTGAAGATCTATCAATAAATATGCTCAAGATTGAGTTTAAAAAGAATAGGTATAGAAGTAATCCTATGAATGAATCATAAAATTTGGGATAATCACTTGTTGTATAGATAAATAAAAACAAATAAATCTATATAAATTTCATAAATCAAAAATATGAAAAATGATAGGGAAATTTTATCACCATGAACAAACAGATTTCCTTAAATCATGATTCATCAAATTATCATCCTATTTTCAATGATAATCTTAAATCCCCCAATTTAAAAATTCAATTTCATTAAAGTAGAAATCTAAAATATGGAACCATGATATTTCTTAGCAAGTCATGTATCATATATTATTCAAGTAAATAATAAATTCTAAGTGTAGGCTTGTAATTTTCCATTAAATGTTAAAACATATTTTCCAACAAAAATTGATTAAAGGTGAAAAGTTAATGAATTTTAAATATAACTTGTATTTACACATGAATTTATTTCTCCCATTTAATACACAAAATATATTTTTTGGATTTCCATATGGCTAATTTGAATGCTGTTCCTATAAAATAAAAAAAATCATAAAGTGTATGGACTATTTAGTTTGATTTTCAAAGGGAAAAGTGAAGGGTAGATGTATCCTAAATTTCCTAATCATAATAAAGCATTAAAAAATGTGTTTTATCTAAGATGTTATTTTTTTAGCATCAATGGCACATCCTACCCTGATGTGAAGTGACCAATAGAATGGTTAGAGAAGTTTTAACTCCTCCACTTATTCTTGGGGTAGATTTCCATGTTACTTTTTTAGTATGTTAACAGTAATAGAAATCTGGATTACTTCACCATAATTAATAATCTATAGAGTATAAATATTATTGACATGTGTGACTAAAAATGGAACTTCCCACATAGAATAATGTTTTCTTGAAATTAATATCATTATATAATTGTATTTAAATACATGATATTCACTATTGAAGATTTTTTTATTAGATCATACTTTCCTGAGCCCCTCGAGTTATTTCTTTTTAAATTATAAAAATTTAAAAATCCCCCTTAAAATTTATTTTAGAACATATAATTTTAATTCCAACTCTTTCCCAATACATTCTACATCTAGATTCATTGTATTTATAGCCTAATGTACTTCGTACTCCACCTCCATTTAAATGTGAAAAAACATTTTGTAGATCAACTAATATGGTATTATTCCTATGGGAGTCTTGTAGAATGTACAATAGTCCCTTAAGTTTTATTCCAATCATTGGATCTAATCCTTCTAGTTGATTTTTACTATTTCATACAAGATAGCTTTAATTTTTCTATTAGACACTTCAACTAGGAAATTTGTTTGAAGATTGTATGGTGTAGATATATCATGTTGCACTACTTAAATTATCATTACAACCTCAAAAATAATATCACAAAATTGTGTCTATTACATAATGATGATGTCTCATAAAACTCTAAACCTACAGAAAATATTGGTCATGACAAAATCATATAAAAAATCAGCATCATAAGATTTTTTTTCTTTTTATTCCACTCATTTATAGACCTAATAAACAAAATAAACAATATAATATTTTCCAATTACATTGGAAATGTTCCCATAAATTCAATTCCACAAATATCATAAACATAATAAAATAAAATGGTTTTCTTCGCCATCTAATTTCTTTTTGTAAATTTCCTCAAAAATCAAAATTTGAAACACACATTAGAAGATTAATTTGCATCCTCGATCAAAGTGGTCCAATAAATACTATTATAAAAAAAAAAATTTATTGTTCATTGATATAAAAATTGTCTTCTATATGCTAGAATATGAAGAAAAATAATTAGTATAATTTTCACTTGTATGAAAAAATTCTTAGTATTACTTGATCATTGCAATTTTTCCAATGAAATGGATCCTCCCATATATAAAATCATGATTCATATTTATGATTTTTATTTTCATTGGATTTAAGATGAGATGGTACCGTATCATTCAATAAATAATTCATTATGTCTACATACCATGACACATCACCTTCCATTATACATATTTTATCACATAAAATATAGCCATTTAATATATTTAGATCCATATTTTCTACATTAGTTCTATTGGGTAATCTACTTAGATTCCCATCTACTTGATATTCAACTCCGTTTTTCATTAGTCACCTTGATAAATTTTTGTAGAATTACTCTCCATTTAACCATCCTTTTGGATTTTAATCTTCCATATTCCTTAAGTACATAAGAGATTCATCATAAACAAATAAAATAAATTTATTTCCAATAAAGTATGATCTGAACTTATATAATAAAAAAACATACAAGTAACTCCTTCTTTATAGTGGTTTAGTTTATTTGAGTATCATCTAATGTGTTTGAGGCATAATAAATCTTTTTTGTTTTACTTCAATTCATTAAAATAGATATTCCGCCATAGAATAATTTGAAGCATCAAAAAGTATCTCAATTAGATGTTCCAAATTTGGTTGTTTCATTATTGGTGGGATGTGAACTCTTCTTTATAACTCATTAATATCATCCCTACATTCATCATTCAAATAAAAAACAAATTATTTTAAATGTATTCTAGAATTTGGGGGAGAAATATTACTAAAATCCTTGCTAAAGTTTCTATAGAATAATGTGAGGACTTAAACAATATAACAAATTTCTCATGAGTTAGATAAGGAAATGAATTTATCACATTAAATTTAGATTTATATAACTCGATACCTTTTTTTGAAATTATGTATCTTAAAACTATCCCTTTATCAAAAATTAAATGAAACATCTCGAATGTAAAAAGACGATTCTTTTCAATTTTTTTTTTATTTTTTTAGAATTCCCAAATAGTGATCAAAAGAATTAAAAAAAGTACTAATTTCATCTATTAATACCTCTATGAAGTCCTCTATGTAATCTAAAAATATACATACAATGTACCTTTGAAAATTACCTCAGGAAATGAAAATAAAAAAAGGTATTATATTGTTCGAAATTGTGATAAATATACATCGGATGGTTTTTATCTCTTGGTCTCCTAGAAAAGTGAGTAACTAAAAATATCCTAAAACCAATTTAATAATAAATAATATTTTCTTCCTACCATAATATCTAGAATTTATCCAATGAAGGGAATCTGAAAGTGGCCTTTTTGAGTGACATAACTCATATTTCTATAATTAAAACATACTGTCCATCTATTTTGAAATCTCATAAGAATCAATTTATTAAGATAATTTATAAAAATGGTCAAGTATATTTTCATGTGAACTACATGGATGGGGCTGAAACATTGTGAGTTAAATAGGATAAATTATTTATGTTGTAAATACATTCTATAGTTCTATCTCTCATACCTCTATGATAGTGGTACTTAGTCTCCTTTGGAGATGTTTGAAGAGTCTAGAATCCACCTCTAACATAATTTTGTGTGGGTGAGTTTTAAGTTTAGTTATGTGATATCACCTAAGATCCACCCTATAAAATATATATTCCTTTTCAAAAGTTTTATCAATGTATTTTTCTCTGTTATAGAAAAGTAATTAGCAATTATCACTGGTAATTTATCTCTTTTCATAAGGCACACAAAAGTTTTCAAATTAGGGAGAAAATTTAATTATATATTTAGTGGTTTTTAAAGATATGAATTTAAATTACATATCCCCATATATAAACCTTGAGTTTTTTATATATAATAAAAAATTTTAGATTCTTCATCATTAAATAAATTATTAGATTCATTAGAGAACTCAGAAGTTACCTCATCGTCTAACATGAAAATATAATTTCTATATTTTTGGATAGGCACATGTTCCATGGTATTTTCAATATTAAATTTCTTTCCTAAGGATATAAATTAATTTAATATAATTGGATATTAAATGGGTTTGGTACCTACATCATAGGAGAGTAAAAAAGGGGAATTATTACTTGAAGGGTTCCTAATGAATTCAAGAACATTGAAGTGTATAATGTTTCTTCTAAGATCCATGGTAAGCATCACATCTAAAAATTGATTATTTACTCATACATACTCATAAATAGTGTTCCCAATTTTATTGATTTATTTTATGATTATCTATCATCCTCCATGGTAAAAAAATATAAGTTAGAAAAGAATATTCGGCCTTTAAATCATACTACCACACATTCATAAATTCATTTTGAAAAAATAGTAGATCTATTTTCAATTTAGAACACTAATCTAGCGGGTTTAAGGTCTCCCATATATACAAATATAAAAATTGTTCAAGGCATAACATTTATTAAATATCATAAGTCACATAAATAATTTATAAAATTTAATCATCCAAGGATAAAGGGAATATAAAATTCACTTATATGCTGAAATTTGGTTAGTAAAGTTGGTATGAATAGGGCCAAAAAACTTATTCCTAAAACAATACTATAATTATAAATAAGCCTTATATTTTTAGTGAAATATTACTTGAAAAATTTAGAATAATTAGAATTTTCATCATTTATTCACGAAGAAGAATATTTATTTCAACTTTCTAGAACATTTCTAGAATCTTCCATTGATTTTTTATTCTTATTAAATATTATTATTATGGGAAAGTTTGGTGGGTAATGGTAGTAGATAATTGTTATTCTTTAATTTTTTTTATTTTTAATGGGTGGTAATTATTTCCTATACCTTATAGTTCTCATGTTTTTTCCCTTATTATCTTCTCTCACATCTTCTTAGTTAGGCTTTCTTCCATAAATCTTTTTAGAGTTCCTAGAATTACTTTCATCAAGTCCTAGTTAATATTTCTTGTTTCGATGTAGTGAAATATCTTTAAAACTTCATTTTGTTATCACTCTTACATTATCATTTCGATTAGGGACTTTATTGGACAGTAGGTTTCCAAGATTATTGGGTATTAGGTCCAAAATCATGATTTTTGTATTTAAAAATACTTCACTGTCTCTTTTAACCCCTCAACCTTAGTTTGCAGCTCATGGTATTCTACTAATGGTGCACCAATTGAGAAATTACCATAGGAGTTTTTTTGAAAAGGTTTTGTTTGATAATATTTCTGTGGGTAGGGATTTTTGTAGGGTTGTTGGGAAGGTGGTGGGTTTTTGAATAGTTATTGGTATGGGGTCTGAGATGGGTATTGGTTCAAAAAAATTGGCCTAGATTCACTTTTTTGGCTTCCAAATACATGATGTCCCTATTAATTTTCTTTCCATGTATGATTTTATTTGACTTTTCTAAATTGTAAAGTTACATCACAACTCCCCACCCTCTACAATTCAACACAAAAATTAGTGAAATAATTGGAAAAAGAGAAAAAACACATACCTAAGGTAGTTATTGTTATTCAATCAATAGTTTCATGTCCATCGGTATCACTATTCTTATTAAATTTTAAACATTAGTTTCTATAATATAATATTTATTATAAGATTGTACCTCATGAATAACTCTTGTACCCATACCTCTTTTTGTAAAGTATTTGGAATTTTGTGAAATATTCTCAATTAGGCTCCTAGGTTTAGTTGGTTACTTATCAATAATATATCCTCAGGATGATGAATCCAAGAGATTCAAATCATTGTTCAACATGACTTGGTAAAATAAAACAAGGTAATTTTTTTCTTCAATAGCTTGATCAAGGGAACTGGCACAAAGCTTCTTAAATCTCTCCAAGTACTAATAGAGATATTTTTATATGATTTCAGATGGAATAAATATTTTTCCATATTTATGTGCTTCCAGATTCTTGAAAAAGTATTTGAATAAAGCATATTTTTAGGTAATCCTTGTTGTGAATCTCTCCTTGTTATAGGTTCTACAACCACTCTTTTGTATCTATTTCACATGAAATAGGGAACTCCCCTAACATGACTTGTTATTTGTCTACTTCTTGAGGCTTGAATGTTGAACTAAAATAAGTGAATTCTTGTATATCTATATTGGGTTTATCACATAAAATACATTGAAATCTTTGTTTTACCAATATCATGTTAATTAAAAATTTAAATGTATTTTTTACTTCTTACATTGAATGCTGGTTTTATTAGTTATAAAATTATGGGACACACAAGTCTCTTAAATTTTTATTTGGATTAATAACCATGATTTCAGGCTTATAGTAAAAATTGGGAGCTTCAATTTAGTATATAGGACTTATTTTTTAAAAAATAGTATCTAAATAATTGTTTCAATTTATATTCCTTATTATTCTCTAAATTTCTATATCAAAAGGAAATAGACATTCATTAGAATTCATAGTCATAGAAATTATAAATATTGATTGAAGCTACCTCTCAAATAGTGGTGAAATGTTTTGACACAACACATATTGTAGGAAAAAAATAAAATTAATTTCTTAAAGAATATAGTAGTGGTGGTAACCTATATTTTCTCTTAAGGTTATGATCTAAATCTATTTTTCATGGGTGAGAAAATAAATTATGGTGTTTTGGTTTTTATGACTACTAATGAAATAAAATAAATACATAAAAATTGGATTAAGATATATGTTATTATATCAGGTTTGGATTCTCAATTATAATGGTATCATGACCTTTTAAAATTGATACATTTTCATTATTAATTGATAAATTTTAGGTTCCATATTCTCTTCACCTCTTCACCCTTTATTGAACGATAAATGTGAGATTATCCTAAAAAATTAATTTCTTTGGTACAACCACCTTATAATTATTTAAAGACACAACTAATCACCATCAATTCATTTATGTAATACCTAGTAAATTATTAGGGTTCCTAAGTAAACCATGTATAACTATTTCATCATCCTCATGTGTTATAAATCAATTAACACTCACTAATTATCCTCATATCATTCAATTTATATGATATAAAACAATGTAGAGGGATATAATGTATTCTTGAGAAATGTAATAAATAATATGATAGAATTAGGTTAAACACAATCCCATTCAAGATTAAATCTACAAGTAAATATTAAAATAAATTAACAATAAAAGGAAACAATTATTTTCATTGGAAGATCATAGACTCAAGCTTCAAAATAGGGTTTTATTACCTTCTTCATTTTCATATAAGTTTTACCCCTTTATTAAAGTTGAAATGGATATTATAGGGATAAATGGAATATTAAAAATAAGAAAAATCAAAAGGAAGTTACAAAATTTTTGGATGATTCTTCCACACCATCCCACTATGTGCTAATGGATGACTTCAAGAAATAGCCACTGGAATTGTAATGACCCAAACATTTATCAATGGAATTTATCTATTATAGTAATTTAACATATTATGAATCACATAAAATCACTTAGAGACCAAAATAAATACTTTATATATGATTAATTAATGAAATAAGAAGTATTTCAAGAAGTTAAGGAATCAATACCGATGAAATAGTAACATGACCTTAGGAATAGTAATATGTACCTTATAAATAGTTAATTATCCAAATTAATAGAAGAATCGCCAATGAAAGTATAAATAAAATTTTGGCATCTTATAAGTGAAAATATGATCTAATTTTATTATAGTATAGGTAAGTAAATATTTTAAAAATTATTAATTAAGTGTTGGTATTTTTATAACTCATAAATGTTTAATAACAATTTTATGATTAATTTAAAAATTAAAAATAAAATTTATTTTAATAAAATGTATCCATAAATTAATATTTTTATTTCTTATTATTTTAATATAATTTTATGAGACTTTAATTAATTTTTTAAATTGTTTCAAAATCAGTTATAATTTTAAAATATGTATCTTCCAAGTAAATGATGATTTTAATTAAAAATTAAATTAATAATATTTATAAAATTAGTTCCATAAAATGAATTTCATTTTTTAATTTCAAACATTGAAAAATGTTTAGGGTTTATTTATTTTTTATTTTTTTGAAATACATGAATTTTTTGGTGAATAGTAAAATATAATAACTAATGAAAAATGCTAAAAACCTGAATTTTTGAGTAATTATTGAGTCAAGGATGATTTAAGTTACCATTGGACTGAACTAACATGCAATAATTTCTATATTTAGTCAAAATAATCATCACTATTTCTTGTCTTTATCAAAATAATAAACTAATGATTAAAATAATATGAAGACGCCCCTCTCCTCCATTATAAATACCACCCCTCACACCCTCTTCTCCTCACAGATCTAAATATTTTTACATTGCCTAAATTCTTCCCAATATTTTTCCCTCAAACCATCCCCACAAACAAGAGATCTTGGTCTCATCAAAATACCAAAACCTCTTCCCAACGGAGGATCACAAGGAGGAGAGATTTACATGGTAAAATACTCTTCCTTTTTCTTTTAAATTTATTTTCAATTTCAATTTATTTTCTTATTATCTCATCAAACCTTCATAAAATTGGAATTATAACTCCATTAACTTACATATACTGTTATTATATCATTTTAATGTAATATCCAACATTAAACTCCTCCCTCTCAATCTGTTATTCTAAAAATGAAATCGTCGCACGCGATGTGTCAATTTATCAGCATTGTGGGTGATGCACTTTCATTTTACTTTAACAATTTAAATATTGTTAATAAAACTATTAAATGGTTGAAAACATATTTTATTTTTTATTTTATATCACTTTTTATTTTTTGGACATAACTTATACTAATTAAACTACATGATAAAAAAAAAGAATTCGTTGTGTTCATAAAACCACCAAAATTAACCTAAAACGATCATCATTAAATTTTATCTAACGAATAATCCTAATGGTATATAAAAAATACTTTTTAAGATAATTTAAGATTATAAAGGATCATTAATAACATATAATAACAATTATTTATTTTAAATTAACTTTCATTCATGTATACAAACAAATTGATCATGAAAACTATAAAAACGAACACTCCCAAACGATAAAATTAAGCTCTATAAATCATCAAAAGAACCATAAAATAACTTAATAAGATCATAATTAATTAGATTAATTTATAAAAGGTTCATTAATTATTAATTAATGCATCTAATGTGATTATATAGAACATTAAAGTAAAGAAAGCGTTCAGACATAAGGTAAGAGGAACTCTCAAACCCAACTCTATTTCTTGGGGTTTTTCCTCTTTCACCATATTTTAAGTATTTATATTCCTTAAATATATTCATCATTATATTACCTTTTATGTGATATAAATTTTTTATAATTGATATCATGAAAAAATATGTTTTCCAAAATAACTCTTCTTTAAAAAACACACTTCTCGAGATTGTTTTTCTCCACTCAAAGTTGAAAGTTCTTATATTAGTTTGTTATTCCATTTTTAATTTGGGTTCCAAAATTTTAATAAATGTATGATTTATGAAATTAAACCTGCTCTTTTACTTGTTTTATTTTATTTTGAAGATTTATATATGTTCTATGTGGCATGCATGATAATGAAAATGTTATGATGTGACAGGTGCACCGAGAATTATATAATGCAAAGTAAATGATAAGATGTGATAGGTGCTCATAGAATTATATAATTCTACAATGAATTAAGTAATTTTATTTATCTTATGAGGAATTTTAAATATGTGTGAACATGATTCTAGCTTTGTTCGCAACTAGGTGTGGTAGTTAACCACTAAGACATGATGTTTCATTTTTATGAATTTCCATATTCTAAGACTTTTATTATTTCTTCCTCTCATGTTTAGGATCCTATTATTATGTTAAGATGCTGATTATTCTCACCCAAAGTTATATTTTTTCATGTTCTTATCTATCCACTTACTAGGATTTTATCTCACCCCTTTTTGATGTATATCCTCAGGTGGTTACATGTACTAAGGATAATTCAAAGGCTAATAAGAAGCTAGAAATAAGGAATTAAATAAATGTTTATGTTTTATTTTGTAAATTTTACATATGGTCCTAATTTACCCAATACAATGGACATTTGGATCCTCATTGTTTAATTATTTTAGGTTTATTGTCTTTAAAGTGATGTAATAGTAATGTAAGAAAAAGAAGGGTCACTATAGTTAGTATCCAAGGATGGTTTAGTTAATTTGGGAAATAAGATTAAAGAACCTTAGTGAAACCCATAGTATGATTCAAAAAATATGTAAGAATAGAAGAAGATTTTTTAAACATAGGAATACAATAAGATAATATTTCAGAGTTAATTTTACAAAGGTATAGATTTATAATGACTTGTTGACTTATGTTTTATTCTAACCTTTTCTAATTTAGAAAATGGTGGGAACCAGGAAAAAAACCCATGATAAGGACAATGTAGTGATTGACCAAATAACATCCCAAATGCTTTAGGAGGTTAAGTTAAAAATTTCATGGAGATACTTACCAACATATCTCAATTTATGAACAATAACCTGAATAATGCGGAACATCCTCTGTCACCAATGATGGAGAAACTGGTTAACGAGTTTTTTATGTGGAAATAACCACCAATGTTTACTGGATCTTCTGATCCACTAGTTGTGGAATATTGGGTCAATTCGAAGGAGAATATATTTTCTATGACTCAATATTTTGAGACATAGAAGGTGACTCTATATGTTTATCATCTAGATGGAGAGGCCGACCAATAGCGACTGACTGAAAATTAACTTTTTTATTATCAAATCACTTTTGAGGAAAAAAGTGAGAAACTATAGGACCAACATTACAACCAAAAGACCATAAATGTGAAAAGCCCATACATAACTACAGGATTTTTCCCTCCATAAAAACTAAACCCTGAAGACCAAACTTCACTATTGCATGACCACTCAGCAGACTTTCCCATGCAGGAATTCACGGGCACAGAACCGATGGAATAGCCATACCCTCTTAAACAACTGATTCTAAATGGCATGCTCTGGTGAGGGATTAATGCTCCAAACCTCATCTGAAGCAGATCCAAATAGAATAAAGGATGTGTATCATAGGATCCACATCAAATCCAAAGACAACCAAACCCGACCACAAACAAGCTTAAACTGAACTAGCATACCTCCCTAACCGGTCAACAAGATCCACCATTTTAACATCATTGAAGAATAGTTTGAGATTACCAGAAACTGATTCCCTACAAAATTTCAAGGAGATTGAAGATACATAAATATCTAGTACACTCAACACTAGACTTTCAAACTCAGAATCCAGTTGATCCTAGTACTGAATGTACTACTCAAGTCCGATCCTCCCTTTATTGAAGCCCCCTACCAGGATTAAGTAATTTTTATCAATACAATAGTATTTCTACTCATTGAGGTCTACCCTTAACGACCTCCCCATCATCATATATGCCTCCTCTTAAGTCTCATTAAGAGATAAAACTTGGTTGACCACTTCTTCATGAAAACTTATCACTAGCTCCAAGAGCTAGTCCTCCACAGCATCAAAATCTACTTTCTTTGAATTTAGCTTCTTACCAGAATGAGTCTCCATGGGAGGAATTAAAGAGGTGTAGTCTTTCTTACTTCTCCTTCATTTATTACTCCTATTACACTTTTACCTTAGGTATTCACATGTTGAATAACCAGCCTCAATTCCTTTGAGTCCATTCACATTAACCTTATCTGCATCCATCAACCTAGCTAAAACAGAACTTGAACCAACTTCATCCAGGCCCTCAAACCTATTGCTCACCTGTAAAGGGGTACGAGACATCAAAATAGTAACCTCATGTTCTCTCCTCTCTATCAGGAATGGACGCCTCCCTAACAAGTCCCTTCCTACCCTTAAAAGGGACACCATTACCCACATTCAACACCTCAGTATAGGAAGAAGTGGTTTTCTCTACCTCAGCACATGCCAGTTTCTCCATACTAGTTATAACCTCCTCCATTTGGGCCAAATCAACACTCACCCTCAAACTCTCCACATGAAACTAATAATTGTAGGTGGGTGTGCCACTCAAGTCCTGCTTCATCCTGGAGAAAACCTAAAAAACCTTCAAATTGACCAAATCCACCGAGCCCTTATTCTCCCCACAAGCGCTAGAACCCACCGCTGATGACACCACCACTGGATCACTGGGTGGGAAAATATCTTCCACATGACTCTATTTCTTTCTCAATTCCAAACTAGTCTGTGAAATGAAATCCTTGACAGCCTGACCATCACATTCCATCCCCCTATTCTCCTGATTCAACTTTCATGCCTCCACGCAGACCTCCTAAGTATTTCCAATGGCTCTACCCGCCTTCCATCCAGAAACCGAAACACCCCGACGATAGCTAACCAAAGAGTTCCCTAACCGTTTATAAAAAGAGAATAATTCCATATAGTTCTTGTACACCACCCATTGCTTAAACCTATACTCCTCACCAATATTTACACAAAAATACTCGAAAGGGATCCTCAACACATCCATCTCCACGTAGACCCGCGGGTTGACAGGGTGACATACGAACTTAGTTCGGCTATCAGCACAAAGGAACCGTCCAACAATATTTCCAAGCATCCTAATAATAGAGGGATTTCGAAACGACAATGGTAGATTAGGAAAGCTTACCCAAACCATAGAGGAAGGATAATTGTAGACCATATGGAATTATAAATACCATCAAAATAGGAAGAAATGAAAACTGTTGAAGTTGTGGGGGGTGCTCGACCAGGTGGTGATGAGGTCCTCCTCCGAATCGAATAGAACCATAATGTGTTCGATATAAAGCAAACCAACTATCGCCCTCTCCTGAAAATTCTATGAATTTAAGATGACCCTATCAAACGTGTCAACCAATGACCACCTATAATTAAAATGAGCAACTGGAGTGAGTTTCAGGAGCACCGATGTTTCTGAAAACTCCGCAATCGACAACTGGAGGTTGGGAAATCCATCAACCAAATCCGGCACTTTGAGGCCAAGGAAAGTGTTCGATAAGGGAGGAAGAAAATAAGTACTCGAGAATGGTCGAAAAGGAGGCCCTGAACTTTTGAGGGACATTTAAGATCCCTCCCCCACCAAGGGGGGAGGGATCAGCTCGAAGGCTATCACCACCTATGAGGGCACCACCTAGGGTTCCCGCCACCATTGCCTTCCCCCATCAATTTTTTTCTAGCCCGAACAATAGTGGACTTTGATTAAGAACACTAATATGAGAGACAAAATTTAAGATATAGAGTGGGAAGAAATTAATATAATATTTCTTAATATGTATTTTTCTCTAACTATTCATAAAAAGATGAAGAGAGAATTCATAGAGTTGAAGAAAATAGAAGGTGAATCTATCATGAATTACAAAGAAAATCTCACAAGTCTAGCAAGGTACGCCTAGGGTTTTGTTATCCATAATCATAGTAAAATTGATAGATTATTTAGTCTTTTAAAACCAAACCTTCAAAAGGTTCTTGTAATTAGAGAATTTGGGAGTTATTAAGAAGTTGTTTGATGTGATCCCAAAATGGATATAGATTTTGGAGAATGGTCCCAGGGATATGGTGGTATGAAATTAAAGATAGAGTTTCATGATAGGGGATCTAATGGGAATGGTGTAACGAAAAATCAACCACCCACATCTCAAATTTTTTGGAAGAAGCATCATGGGAACCACCTCAAAGGGGAAGGGAAATGCTTCAAATGTGGGAGAGAAGGAAATCAAGCTCGTGAATGTGGAAAAGACACAAGGAAGAAGGACAATGTGGGGGAGGAAAGGAGAGCACCAACCATGATCCAATGATACTACTATAGGGAGAAAGGGCACTATGAAAGACAATGCACTAAACCTAGAGTCTTTAAGGGTAATCAACGTCATCAGCCACTAAATACAAAGGAGTAGTAAGGCTTATTCTATCACTACTGCTGAAGTGGAGCAAGAAAAAAATTTCATACAAGGTACACTTCTTATTCACACAAGAATGGAAAAATTATTATTTTATTTTATTTATTCACATTCCTTATATATATTTCAATTATCATATACCTATTGAATAAAATCCCCTAAACCTTGAAGTATAGATATCTATAAAAGCACCAAGTAGTGAAATAATTGCAATCCAAGTGCCAGACTCTTCTCTTATTAAAGTACGTAGGAAGATTATTTTATAGAATCTCATAATTCTTACCTTGGTTGAATTCAATGCTATAATTGGGATGGATTGAATCTCGTTATATAGAAAACACATCAATCATTTGGAAAAGGAAATATATTTTCATATTCCAAACCATTCCATCCTCATCTACAAATGTAAGGAAGATCATGAATCTCCTTTGAAAAACCATTCAATGGTGTGGGTGTTGATTCCCTATGAAGAATAATACCTTACTCAAATGGTTGAGTCAAAGGAAGGTATCAACCTAGGGGAAATGACTATTGCGAGGGAATACAATGATGTATTTCTTGAAGAGTTACCCAAACTATCCCTGGATTATGATGTAGAGTTCTCAATAGAACTCATATCGGGAGATACTCTTATCTCAAAGTTTCTTTGTAGGATAGATCCTATAGAACTAGAGGAGCTAAAGAAGTAGCTAAAAGAGCACTGGGACAAAGGGTTCATAAACCCTAGTGCATCACCATGGGGTGCGCTAGTGTTATTTGTCAAGAATAAGGATGAATCAATACAGTTGTGAATCGATTATCGAGAACTCAACAAGATCACAATATAGAACAAGTATCCTCTTCCAAGGATTGAAAACTTGTTTGATCAGTTGAGAGGAGCTTAATACTTCTCAAATGTTGTTCTACATTATGTATATCCTCAGGTAAAGGTGAATAAGTAAGATATTTATAAGACTACCTTCCATTCTAGGTATGATCACTATGAGTTTCTAGCGATGAACTTCAGAATTACTAATACCACTTCTATCTTCATGGATTTTATGAATTGAGTCTTTCGACATTACCTTGATAATTTTTGGTAGTTTTTATTGATTAAATATTCATCTACTCCATGATCAAGGAGGAACATGATGAACATATAAGGATTGTGGTGGAGACATTGAGGTATGAGAAGTTGTATGAAAAGTTCAGTAAGTGCGGCTTTTGGATGCAGCAAGTCCCATTCTTGGGACATGTGATCAAAAGTGAGGGAATTTCTATGGACCCTTCAAAAACAAAGGCAATTGAAGAATGGACTATACCCTCTAGTGTCATAGAATTCCATAGTTTCTTTTCATTAGCTGGGTACAATCAATGTTTTATGATAAATTTATCATGATTGTGAACCCCTATTACAAAGTTAACAAGGAAAGGGGTAAAGTATGTTTGGATGGAAAAATGTGAGGAAATATTCAAGGAGCTAAAGGGAAGGCTGATCACTAAACTTGTACTCACATTAACTAAAAGTGGATAATTTTTTGTGATATACAATGATGATTCCAAGAAAGACTTGGGTTGTGTGCTCATGCAAAATGATAATGCGATAGCCTATGCCTCACAGAAGTTGAAGATCCATGAGTAGAACTACCCTATACATGATCTAGGTCTAGTAGAAGTGTTTTTTTCTTTGAAAATATAGCATCACTATCTTTATGGTGAGAAGTGTGACATAAATACCTATCAAAAGATCCTAAAGTATATATTCACACAAAAATATCTCAACATGTATCAAAGGAGACAGTTAGAGCTAATAAAAGACTATGATTTCTATATTAACTATCATCTTGGCAAGGAAAAAAAGGTATTTGATACTCTTATCATAAAATAACTTGATACTCTATCCATGTTGTAGATTGAGAAAGACTATATCTTCATGGATATGAAAAGTATGGATTTGGGAATTCTAACGGAAGGGAATAAATCTTACCTTGACCAAATGATTTCACAACCATCTATCCAAGAGAAGATTAAAGAGGCACAAAGGGATGATCTGGGGTTACAAAAGAGGGTGAATTTAGTATAGTAAGGGAATATACATGAGTTCCATATCGATGATGATGGTGTGATTTAGTTTGGAATAAGGATTTGTGTGCCTTAATTACTTGAGGAAAAAGAACTATTAGATAATACACATAGCTCAAATTTCTATATCCATCAGAGGAGTACCAATATGTACTATGATCTTAGAGAACACTTACAGTTGGAAAACATAAAGAATGATATTTTAGAATATATCTCAAGGTGCTTGATATGTAAGAAAGTTAAAGTAGAGCGACATAAGTCCAAAGGGATGATGAAACCATTTCCTATATCCATATGGAAATGGGAGAATGTAAGTATGGAATTTGTCATAGGTATCCTAAATACATCCAATGTAAATAATGAAATATGGGTTCTGGTGGACCAACTCACCAAGATTTCCCACTTTATCACTATTCGGGAATATCCATCACTTGAACAACTTGAAAAGATATATGTGAAGGAAGTGGTGAGACTTCATGGTGTTCCACTTTAAATTGTCTTATATTTTTATCCCAGGTTCACATAAAATGTATTTTCATAAAATTTATTCATAAAATAATATTTTCATGTCTTATTATTGTAAGAAAATTTTATGAGACCTTAATTAAATTTTCAAAGTGTTACAAAATCAGTTATAATTCTAAAATATGTATTTTCCAAGTAAATAACTATTTTAATTAAAAATTAATTTAATCATATTTATAGAATCATTTTCATAAAAAAGAGTTAATTTTTTATTTTACATGTCAAAAAAATTTTAAGGTGATTTTTTTGGATTTTTCTAAAATACTTGAATTTTTGGGGAATAATAAAATACAACAATTTACGATAAATGCTAAAAACCTTAATTTTTGAGTCATGGTTGAGTCATGGATGATGTAAGTGACCATTTGTTAGAACTCACATGCACTAATTAATGTATTTAGTTATAATAATCCTCACTATTTATTTTCTTTATAAAAATAATAAACTAATGATTAAAATAATAAGAAAACACCCCACTCTGCCACTATTAATACCCCATCACACCCTTCTCTACTCACACATCTCAAACTTTTATCCTTTCATAAATTCCTAAAAATAATCTTCCCTAGAACCATCCCAATTTTAAGTAGCTCTTGGTCTCATAAAAATACCAAAACTTCTTCCCCAATTAGGATATCAAGGAGGATAGATTTAAGAGGTAAAATACTCTTCCTTTTTCTTTTAAATTCCTTTTAAATTTCAATTTATTTTCATATTAACTCCTCACCTACATTCATATAGATGGAATTATAACTATATTAACTTACATATTCTATATTTATATCATGTTAATGGAATATACGACATTAAAATCCTCCCTCTCCCTCTTGTATTCTAAAAATGAAATCATCGCCCGTGAAGTATCAATTTACCGATATTGTGGGAGATGCACTTTCATTTTCCTTTAAAACATTAAAGGATATTAATAAAATCATAAAATGGTTAAAAAAAATGTAAAATTTATTTTATAACCCTTTTTATGTTGTGTAAATAACATATAATCATAATACTAAATGATAAAACAAAATGAATTCATTGTGTGTGAAAAATATCCTAAATTAACCTAAAATGATCATCATTAACTTTTATCTAATAAATAGTCCTCATGATATAAAACCAAATACTTTTTAATATAATTTAAGATTTTTAGGATAATTAATGACATATAATAATAATGTTGGATTTTAAACGAACTTCCATTCATGTATACAAATGAACCGATCATGAAAACTATGAAAATGAACACCCTCAGACGAAGAAATTAAAATCAATAACTCATCCAAAAGACCATAAAAGAACTTAATAAATCAATAATGATTTATATTCATTTATAAAAGGTTATTTAATTTTTAATTAATTAATTTAATGTGATTATATAGAACATTATTGTGAAGAATGAGTTTAGACACAAGGTCAGGGGAATTCTAAAACCAAACTCTCTTTCTTTGGGTTTCCCTCTTTCACCCCATTTTTTATATTTATATTCTTTAAATATCATTCATTAATCATTTTATTACCTTTTTTTGTGATATATATGTTTTATAATTGATATTATGAATTTTTTTTCTAAAAGAACCCTTCTTTCAAAAAAAAAACACACTTCTCAAGATTGTTTCTTCTTCACTCAAAGTTGATGATTCTTATTTCAAGTATGTTATTCCATATTTCATTTAGGAACCCAATATTTGTGAATTTATGATTTATGAAATGAAACACATTCCTTTCCTTGGGTGATTTTATATCCAAGATTTATATATGTTCTATGTGACATGCATGATAATGTAAATGTTATGATGTGATTGGTGCGCCTGAAATAATATAGCACAAAGGAAATGAAAAGATGCAATGGGTGTGCCTGAAATTATATAGTTATACAATGAATTGGGTAATGTGATATATCTCATGAGTAATTTGGAATATGTGTGAAAATTATTCCAACTTTTTTCAAAACTATGTGTGGTAGTTAACAACTAAGACATGATGTTTCATTTTTATGCATTTCCACATTCTAAGCCTTTTCTTATTTCTTACTCTCTTATTTATGATCCTATGCCTATGTTATGATTATGATTATGCTAACCCCATGTTATATTGTTTCATGTTATTATCTATCCACTTATTGGGATTTTAGATCACTCCTTTTTGATGTATATCTTCAGGTGGTTACATGTACTAAGAAAAATTCAAGGTCCAATAAGAAGTTAGAGAAGAATAAATTAAATAAATGTTTATGTTTTATTTTTTAAATTTTATAAATGCTCCTAATTTTCCCATGATACTGAACCTTTTGATCCTCTTTTTGTAATTATTTTATGTTGATTTTCTTTAAGATTATTTAATAGTAATATATGAAAAAGTAGGGTTGCTATAGGAATCCTTTAAATATCTACATATCACCCTTGACAAATCTCAAAATATTTTTCTTATAAAAAAGAAAGTAAAAATGTCGATTTTTTTATTTTAATATCGTATCTTTAATCCCCTAAAAAAAGCTTCATCTAAAATGTTAGTTTTAAATATTTTATTTTATGTTGTAAAAACCACTTATGACATCCCTTCAATTAAAAAGATCATTAATGGTTTCAACCAGTTCTCCTCATCCAATTTTTTAACTCTATCTAGATTCCATATTCATGGATCTACATTATCCTCATTTAGACATGGATTCTTAAGACATAAAAACAACCGTGTTGGATCTAACCATGTTTCATATCACCTCCTTTAGGGTATTATGGGATTTAAAATAGTATCCAAGTCATGTCACTTCCTTAATCACATTGAACACCCTTATGTACACCAATATAGAATCCATTTTCATATTAGTATAGTACATCATGTTTATCCCTTCAACCATGTGGTGAAGCATGATTTACGATAGTAATTGAGAATGATAGAAGATACTCATGTGGAATTATAGTATATCCTAATGTGGCATGGTAGACCTTACTCATGGTTGAAGGCTCGTAGTGGAATCATAGTTGTAGTATTATGGAAGAAGGATGATGGTAGTATGATAATAGTGGAAGGGAAATCCATAAAAGTAGGGAAATGATAGTAGGGAACTCTACATAAATAATCTGATTACAACAAGGAAATTATATCAAGGAATTATATAAAATTAGGGAAAAAGTTGCAAGTCACTCAATATAATCAAGTTAATTGTATCAAGACATTCCATGGGTTCATCCACTCATGCAATAGGGAAATTCATAACTCTCTCTTCATCTTTTCATCTGAATTATACATGCATGAAAAAACCCACATATATCCTTGACCATGAACTTATTTCTTATTCCTATTTATTCATAGAGCACCATTCAATCTTGAAAAAAATATCCAAGGTTTTTCAATCTTTAATGGTGATAATTAATGGTTGATCAATCTCATTAAGTGGTATCTATAGAGGTTTCCAACATCAATCAGTGGTAGTATGAAACTTTAGGTGATGAGAAATAGTAGAGACCACAATATCTTTTATATGGGGATGGGGTGATGTGATCTAATGTATGAAGCAATGAAATTTTTTTAATCCAAAAGTTCTCCATTTAAGAAATACCACATCGAAAATATTTTGGAGAGGCCACAACCATATCAACCTAAAAGTGAGGTGGAGCAGGAGTTGATGTCCGATGGGGGTTTGAAAACTCCTACCCCCACTAGGTATGACCACTAGTGCTTGGACTTCCTCTCACCATACCATAGACATGGCCCACACCATGCATTACATGTTCTCTTACACTATTATGGTAGGACCTCCCTGTCACTTGGACAGTTTCCCTTTAAATAATCTATGTGTATTATAAGTATTTGAGGTTCAACCTATGTTTTTTTTCCAAAAATAAAAATAAAAATAGAAAATATTATTTCATACATAAAATAATTTCTTAATTATGGTTAAAATATTTATTTTACTTTATTTTATCATCCATTATGTTTAAGTCATAAATTTACCACAAAATTAGTGTTTCAAATAATATATGATTATTAAATAATAAAAATAAAAACATTTTATTAATATTTCTACATGTAAAATTTTGGTCATTGGTGTATCCCCATTAATGATTTCTATTTCACTGCCCCTTATTATTATCTTCTTCAATTAAGGAATCTTTGGGCTGTTTTGATTTTTACATAAAGGACATTTTACCTTTATCCTTTTATTTGTATTATTATATTTATCTTTCATTATCAAAATATGTGTCATAATGATATTTGAAAATATTATTTTTCTTTATAATGTTGGATTTTTCTTTTCCATTGATGAACCAAACAACATAGGGACTACTATAAATCACTTTCATCCATGGTAATATTTTAAGACTACAATCAATATCTTATTTCCTTTTATTTATAGGGGAACTTGTTTCAAATGTGGTTAATATTTCCATAATTAAAACAATTAAATGTTATATTTCCATTATATTTACAATTCCATCACTACATGACTTTTGAAAATAAATATTTAAAATATTAAAAATCAGTGTAACTATTTTCATCATAATTTTCATCATTAAAAGGAATAATTTATTCAACATTATTTGATCCTTTAAAATAAATATATACAAAATCCTTCTCTATTTTTCCCATTCTCTATAAGGCCACACTCTTCTAATCTAGTTAGAAATTAAGATATTTTTTATTTTTTCAATTGTACACTCATCAATTTCTTGATTCTCAAGGGATGATAAATACATAAAAATTTTATATTGTATGGATGTCATATGATTCATAATTGGGGTATAATCATTAAAAATTTAAATGTAGCTTAAATTTATTATTAAAAATAAACTCACTCAAAAAAATAATTCATCCACTAATTATTATTTTCCTATTCAGATATATCAAAAATATGTTAGTTAGGTTTTTAAATGAGGCTATTTCACAATATTATATCCTGTATAGATATCACTGAGTCTCCTTGATATTATTTTCAACGGTTTCATCCCATAACTTAATGAAAATATGAATACAAGTGATAAATATAGAGCACCACATGATTTCCCAATAACTTTGATATTATTCTTATCTTACAAATGTGTAAGACACTCTATCATTAGAAATACTAACACTATTCTTTGTAATATAAAGAATATCCATGTTAAGTGATTGTTGATATAAAAATTTCTTCTCTCTCTATTGATTGAATACCATGCATTTGAATATAGGGACTCTATTGTTGATGCCAATATTTAATGACACTATAAATCTATTCATTCAAATATATAAGGAATTATAACTAAAAAAATCCATATGAATCATACCTGAATAGTTTTTTAGATCACTCATATATAAAATTATATCAATCATGTGAATAAAGTGATTGAAAATATATTCATGTAATATTTTTTTTATACCAAATGATATCCCCATGAGAGAAAATACCAAAAATTAAAGGATATATGGGATGAATTAGTGGTTGAAGAAAACATAAAATTTAAAAAATATGATTCCCATTGATGGATAGTATGAATAGGTATCATTTGTTACTATATGATGATGAGAGAATGAGTAAGAGAGAGAGAGAGATAAAAGACATAATATTTTTTACAAGGTCCACTTTCCCATATTATTTGGTTTCTAGTCCTTCTCATGTATTGGTTATGATCACACTACCCTAGTTAAAATTTATCATCAATAGAACAAGGAATGGAGAAAGTGGATTGTATTTATATTTAATTTTTGAAGAATAATGATCATTAATAAGTTGAAGGATTCTCTCTTTATGTAGCATAAGCGCCTGTGAAATTTGGATTTTGTGTTAACCCTTATTATTCTCCTTAATAGCCATCCATATCATTCTTCTAATATTGTATTATTCTCCAATTGTATACCCTTTTCATAAAAAATGCATATCTTGTGGGTAGTGACCACATATTTATAGATTTAATCGTCAATACTATTTAATTATACCCACTATAGCATGATATACATATCCAAATGACATAAAATACTAATTCAAAATGATCTCAGAGTATATCATAATATATTTGACTGTCATTATAGTCTAGAAAGTATATTTTCCATGATATATTCTATATTTATAGATACAAAAATAAACTAACTTTTCATAGATATACTCAGTATGGTGTGGAACTTTAATTATATCTTGGTACAATTTGAATCTCCAGAAACTATAAAATATACAAATCATTTATTCCTTAGTTTCAGTGGAATGGATCCTCCTACAATGTATTGTTATTCTTCACTTTACCCCACTCGGTATTATGAAACATTTTTTCTAAGGATGAGTCCACTAGGATCCCAATATTACGTGCCTCCAACATCCCCCATGGCGGTCTTCACAGAGTAGTCAAATCTTCAAAATTCATTATATTTACATTCACCATAAAATCTATCCATTAGTGATATACTGATTCTCACATAAGATAAACCCATTCCCCACATCATATTTTCACTAAAACATGTGATTATCATGTTTTATTAACCCATTATAACATCATTGTAACTTCACGGTTTTATGTATACATTACATTTCTATATATTACTTGATTTGGAAATTTAAATGACTAGAAACCTTGGTAGAAAATAATTATTCAAAGATACAAATACAATTAACAACTATTTATTCACTCATAATTTTATATTAAAAAAATTTCAAGAAACCAAGTATTATATACAGATTATAATCAAATATAATGAATGATTACATCTAATAATAATTCCTAAAATAAAATTTGATAATCAACAAAATATAATAATATTTTAATAGTAAGAAAACCCATGTATCGTCTATATTTTTGAGAATCACTATTAGTAAAAAAACCAATAATGACTTTTTTGGGAAATTAGAATGGATTTTGAAAAATACGAAATGAAAATTAAATGAATTATAAGTATTATTTGAGAATTTATAATGGAATTTATAGAATTTAATGGGGGTAATATATCTAATATTTTATGCTTATTAAAGGTTATGTAGTCAATCAATAGAATACTAGTAAACATATTACAAGTTTGGAATCCCATTATGTAGTTAATATATATATATATATATTATTTAGAGGTAAAAAATACACATTTTAATTTTTAATTTGGAATAAAACAAATTATTCTTGAATAAAATAAAATTAAACTAGGTCCTTTGTTAAATTATATTTCTTCTAATCATTTTATTATAAGTTATGAATTTTTAATAATTTTTTTAATTTTTTTATAAAATATTACCATATATTGCAGTGATAAAATTTTAGGATTGATTTGTAAAATAAATAAACAAAAACCAAGCTATAATTGTGTAACTATAAAAAATACTAATTTAACTACTTCTTTCAAATGAAATCTATATTATTTAAAAAAAATTATTTATAATATATTATATTTTGTATTTTTGAAAGATAAATTTATATTATTTGGATTATTATATATAATGAAATTTACTTTTAATTTATATATACAAATTAATCAATGTAAATACATTTATTATTAATTGGTTAGAAATGCGAATAAAATCAATTAATGTTGACAATTGATTTTTTTCTGAGAATAAATTCTCCTATATATAGTTTATTATTATATTAATAAATTTTATTCATCACTAAAAATATTTTTTTAATGAAATTTCATGTTTATATAAATTATCATAAAACTCATATTTCCAATATTGATTATTAGTTGCAAGGTAATTATAATAAATATTTTTTTATACATAAAAATATAACATCCAAAAAATTGTTTTTATGTGTTATGAATATTTTATAAATTAATTTTAATCATTTTTAGAAAATAAATATTATAATATCAGTTTCATATTTTAGATATACGTGACATTTTTCATAATAATCTGAAAATCCTTTTTTTTAAATGAATAAGTTATGGAGACAATAGTTTTTTACAATGGTAAAGGTCAAAGTTACATAAATAGTTATAATAATTATTAAATTTGATAAAAAATGTCATGACTAGACCTGAAGGGGACTAAGAAGGATCTACCCGAAGACTTCCCCCAATAGGCCTAGGGCTAGCGACTAGCATGAGAAGGCATATCAAAAATATTATGGACATTCACATAAATTAATTGTATGTACACACACATCCCCAAGACCGTAAAATTCTAAAATGTAAAACAAATGATAACAATTCATGAATAGATCAATAATCCCAAAATCGGAGTACGTCTTGAAGTGCTGCAAATCATAAAAGGTGAAAAATACAAGCCCACCCATAACTGGAAATAAAGTATGACCTTTATAGAAGGAGGGGACTATAGTCAAATGAAACACCGGTATACACCTCTATCTGTGAATCCCAAACTAGCTAAACCTACTCCTAGTCCACAAAGGATTCCAAAAAAGGTCCATTGTCTAGATAAGACAAGACATGTGCGGGTAGATCTGAAGTAGGGGTGATAATAACAATACCCAATAGGCGACCATAAAATCACTATAACAAAATATTAAATAGTAGTCAACATCCTAAAAATATATTGAAATTATAATATGATACATACAATAAAACAATAATATATAATCAAATAGACACCACATCCCATGTGGTCATAATCACTACCATCCATAGAACCATGGAAAGAATTCAAGGTAATTCTCGTCTCGGAGATCTCACTCCATGAGCTCTGCTATTATTGATGGCACTCATTTGAGATATATCAATCCACCAGGTAATTATAATCTAAAGGAACATACCTATCCTCCCAAATAGAATAATATTGAGGGATAAAGTTCATCTGGGGTAATCTGTTCCCCAAGCTATATTGCCACTGATGAAACACAACCCAGAGATCATGCTTATCTGGTATCGACATAAAGAAAGTCATGATGAATATTGATAGGGTTCATCCAAGATACATAATTGATCGGAAGAATCCTTATTAGAAAGATTATATCTCGATACATAGATAGGGTTCCACCCCTAGGGATCACTGAAGGGACACCAGACCCTACTGGAAACATCCTACTAGATACGAGAACAACAATTATGTAAATATTGGTTACATGAGTTCGAAAAAACCATATATAAAGAAACACACAATAAAATTAGGATCACTATAGGTCTTTCAAAATAATACATACTAAAAGATGTTGAGTTATTATTCGAAGTGGTATGAGAAAAATCAATCCAGAATAAGTATACTCTCTCTCCATACACATATCATCAAGACACTATAGAGGGTTCACCCTATATGATGAAAACAACATACTTCGCCAAACCCTCATTGTAAATGGACCAAGGGAACATATTCAACTAATACTAGTATAGGGAGGCTCACACACGCTCACAAAAAATCTAAGGTTAGAAAAGAGAGGAATAAAACCTATCCTCAAGGAGTATACAATATGTCCCTAGGGGTACATGACATGCCTCACTAAGACTAGAACTTCTAGTTTCATGCATTCACATGACATGTAATTTTCCAAAATAAATGGAATGTACCTAAGGTAAACATTATTTATATTTTTTCTTATAACATAACATGCTATTATGATCATTCCCATGTACACAAGATCATTTATTTATACTTGTTTGTGTCCAAGTACATGGATATTCAAGTGTACTTTATTTTTCTTGTGCACTTACAAAGTAAACGGCATGTAGGGACACATGGATACCTAAAATTGTAATCCCTATACACACTGAGTCATCCTCCACAAGTTACATGGTGTGTTACATGTTTCACATGGTGTATCATCTTTATCTCCTTGATGAATACCTGACACCACATAGAACCAGCTAAATTATGTGTGTCCAAGGGACTACAAGACATACAGTGTAGAATTTCAAAAAAGTTATAGAACATTCAAAAATCTTCATATGAGAATCCTCACCCATCGATGTAACCAAGAATCATGATAGATGTCACAAATCTAGGGTTGAACGATCCCTAACATTGTCACTGTTGGGATTCTGGATGTATCTGTAGCTTGAAAACCACCGCCATCATGCCTCACCGGTGCTGCATGCCCTAAATGGGAAGAGCACCTCATGATCCATATATAGATCTAATATTTTTGTCTTATACCAAAATTGTGTCATAAAATATCTTTCCTGGACCCATGGTAGTGGTCCATTTTTCCATTTATTTAATGGAAAATGATCATTCACCAATTTTTCATCGAATCATGGTCCAAATAAAAATTTTGACGATGAACCTATATTGAACGGGGAGAAAAAAAAAACATGAAAAAAAGTTGTCCTTTGATCCTTTTGGCCTTAATCCATTATTATAAGAAATAATAAAGAAGAGTTATAAATCATCAATAAACAAACAAATAAAAATAATCCCCAAAACCCTTAAATAAACTATATTCAAAAAATGAATAATATATGAATCAATCCATTAGTTAATTTATTTTATTAATAATTGGATAAGAAAATGGAGATAAATAAATAAAATAAATTCCCCACGTCATATTGTATTTATTTATGATGGATAAATATTATTCATCTCTGTCATTGGTGAGATCCTTGATTTCTATTGGCACATCGATCCACTAATCATGACTTGTTTATCCATGATCTCGATGTTCACCAATGATCCTCCATTTTATCCTCTCAATTCTTAGTGTTATGATAAGAAACCTAAAAATTAGTTATAACATCATATTTTAAGAGGAAAATTTAGGTCGTTGTGTTATCAAAATAAAATGAATAAAATGAATAAAATGAATAATTTTATTTATTTATTTTATTAATTCCCCCGTGACTACACCTTAACCAAATCCCCAATGTCAACAAAGTTTATATTGTTACTCAGGTAAATCATGTGTTGTAAGAACAAATGTGAACTAAGAATTATGATTCGAGACTCTGTTTAATATTTAATACACATTTTCATGAAAACTGCAATCATGTGATACTAATATATTTAATATATTTCAAAAATTAACTCCAGGATCACCAGTCCTAAAAGTCTCAGGTTGCATCAAAACTTAGATTTGGAAATATTTATATAAATATTAAAAAACATTACAAAGAAAATTGGGATGTTACATTTTTTCCTCCTTCAATGATTTTCACCCTTGAAAAGAGAAAACTAAAAAAAAGGTGGGGATACTAATCTCCCAACTGGGTGTCCCACTACCTCAAACTCTCCTGACGGTTTCTAGTGCTGTCAATAAACATGCACACAAGGAATACACTTTCCCACATAAATACTTTCTCATACAATTACTCAATACCATCAAATCATTGAAAAATGAAACTCAAATATCATGACCCATCTCACCAAGGATGGTATTATACAATGAGTCTTTCACACATGTCCCTAGCTAAAAAATTTAGAGAATACTAAGAAATAAATATCTACTGTGGCCATTGTAGAGACCCGAATCTTGACGTAGATGGACATTACATTACATTTTCGGAATACTTAGTACATAACAAAAAACACACACACAAGGATCGTAATAGTTTAGTGTCTTTGGAAACTCGGAATATAATCTTCTAATCGTGGTGAAAGATCTTCAAAATCTCCCATAAAGATCTTCCTTTTTTTTACCTAAAATCTTTCTTTATATCCTGGGGAAAAGAAAACATAAAAGGGTGAGCTCAAATGCTCAGTAAGGGTAAACAAAAGAAATATCAATCACATCATATACATAAGCACATAACTTTTGGAAATCTTAACCTGCAAAAGAGATCATAATTTCATAACATGGGATAAATCATGGCAGTGAAATGTAATCACAATAATCATAACCTAAAACATGAAACTTTGTGGCATTCACACATAATCATAGAGAATTATTTCTTGTTAGTCAAGACTCATTGCCAAGACTATCTTAGTGGACAAAGTCCCTTTCTGAACCAAGTCACCCTCGTTTCAGTCCTATTTCACTGAACTGGTATAACCTACCATTCCAGCCATGTCTATCTCATGAGATATAAAATCTTTACCCAATTAATTGGAGGGATATATAGGTCCCACCCATCTTATAATGAATCCTTTCTTTTGTGTGCCACATAATCATAAACCATACATCATAGCGTAACCCACGTAATAAAAATGGGATTCTTAAACAACATGACATCATAAAACAATTCATATAAGATAAATGAATTCATAAAAATATTTCCATCACAACATAATCAAATCCATGTAATAATAGGGATAAAAACAGAACCCTTTTATTATCTTAGATGGAAAATAATTTTGATAAAATACTTGAACTCTATTCTTGAGGAAAATATCCTTTCTACTTCAAAAACACTTTTCATTTCTTAACATGTCATACAATTTTAAACTAAAATAAGTTGATTAAAAATAAACTTGAATACATGTAAAGGAAACTTCTTGGAAATAATGTTTTAGAAATCCATTCATGCCGTATAAGTTAAAAAAAACATTCTTCTCGTACTTTTGTCGGAAAAGTCAAAAAAGTACATCGTACGAAAAATGACAAAAGATTCCTTTTATATCTTTTACTAAAAACTCACCGAAGGGTAAAATAGGATGTAAACAATTGTAGGTGAATGGAAATAATATTACATATTGATGAAACATGGATGTGGATGATAAAATACACCCCATTAAATACTTACGAATAAACAATCTCAGATAAAAATGAGATTGTGATATTTCCCTTACCTTAGGTCCGATTTGCTTCGTATGTGTCCGAACCTCCTGTATAATGATTTAAATAATGTCATTGACTTATTACAGAATCATATTCATTGTTATGATATCATATATGGTTCACTTATGACATTATATTACCCGTTCTTTTGTAAATTCCATGTTAAAGAAGCGTTTTGGGTAAAATCGTTTCATTTATCGTAGGTGTTTTGACTTGTTGTTATTGACATTATTATTACTTATATCATGATTTACTTACTTCCAGAATATAAAATATGATTTATATATCATATATACTCAGTATATATATATATATAATAGATAGATAAATGAAATGAAAAACACCGTTCATGGAGACGGTAGTCCGTACGTACGCATGAACGCTGTTTTCCTTTCCTTATTGTCTTGAATGGAAGTAAGTAGATGACATACATACATATATATATATACATAAATCCAGTAGCTTTATAATTTCATATATTTCATTATTATTTCTTATATATACTTTATAATCATTCTTAAATGGTTAACATGGAGAATGAATCTCATCGCGTCGTGGAGACGGTAGTCCGTACGTACGCACGAGCGATGATATCATTTCCATAAATATTGAATTGAATTTGAGTGGATTATACAATATATCAGAATCAATATGATGTTGTAATAACTATGTATAGTTATTCTTTACACCATTATACCCATCCATGTAAGGTGGTGGTGGAAAATAGATTACACCACGGCGTGGAGACGGTATTCCGTACGTACGCACGCGCGGTGATTTCTTTTTCCGTAGGATGGATAGATGGTGAAATAGGGTTGTTTTATAATAACATATCAGTATATGAGTGATACTGATGTTATTACATCATAATGAAACAACCTAAGAAGAAGAAGTGGAAGAAGAAATAAAGATGAAAGAATTGGCAACGGTAATTACCTCTTCTTTGAAGCGCCTCTTTGAGACCTCCTCTTAGGGCACTAAAATTGGTCTTTGAGGAAGACCAGAACCTCTAGGATGTTTCTAGGGAAGTGGAGAAGAGATTTTGGCTAGGTTTGGCTGATATTGAGTGCTCAAATTGGTGTGAGGAGGAGGGGGAGGAGGTGTCCTTTTATAAGGGAGGAGAGGGGCACCTTAGGAATACCTCAAAATATTATTTTATATTAATGTCAAAATCGGTTTATAATGGTTCCAAAGGGTCTTATTTTGAAGCTAAAGTGGGGATGGGTCGAACTCCTATCAACCAATAGGATTTAGACAAGTTTAGGGTATTATTTTATCCTTATCAATTAGATTTAACTCTAAGTTAAATAATTTAACTTTTACCGTGTCTTTTTGTTTTCTTTCACTATATGGTTAATACACTTACTATAACATGCCAAACGAACCCCAAATTGTTTATCATTAATATATATATCCTTATCTAATTCATTTGGCCGAACCTTAGATTTTTAGGAATAAAATAACAATTAATAATATAATATTTTATTTAAAAACTATTTTGTGTCAATTTTGACACTATTTGATATATGATTTTTTGAAAGTCATAACAGAATTATATGTTCGAACCAAGTTGATTAAATCAACACTAATAGATCATAGTAACCTATAAAATTAGTGGAATTCATAAAAAGTCTCAAATTACATTCATTTGAGCATTTATAACATCAATTATGTTAATATTTCCTTAAAAGGGTAATTACTGCATCATCGTTGTGTCATAAATAAATTAATTTATTTAAAGTCTAAAAATTATAAATAAAATATCATTATGTAGGAAATAGTTTTAGCTTTCTAATGAATATTTATAGTCGAATTTATCTTATGTATAACCCTATATTAAAAATGTTTTAGTTATTAAACTTTGATTTTAACTATTTTAACTATTCATTAAATAAAATAATATTAAATGTCATAATCTAATCCAAGTGGACCTAAATGGTAATATTATATTCATAAGGTTGTTTTTGGTCGAATTACACTTATCCAATAGAATTAGGACATGTGTTTGGTTAATAGTAATATCATATTTACCCTTAGTTACCCTATTTACTATTAACCGTGGTAAAAAAAAGTAAAAAGTTACTATTCACCAAAAATTATTTTCATCTCATTGAACCAAATTTTAGTCCTTGATATTAACCGTGTCTGTCGGATTTTCGAAATTCCATTCACAGAAGTGGTAAAATTATGTTTTATGCAAAATTCAGTTTTTAACCTACCACTTAGTGGTTTCACTATTCATCAAAAATTGAAAGTTTTCAGAAAAATACCAAAATTTCATCCTAAGCTATATTTCATATTCCGAATTCAAAAAATGAAGTCTATTTTACCAAATTCATAACATAGAAGTTGCATTAATTAATTTTATAATTAAATCCCGCTGTTAAAACAAATAGCGTGTTTTTAAGAAATAATATCTATCAAAAGATTGACACTTGATTATGTCTGGTTTAAATGTGAAATTACATCCAATGACCAACATTGTATTAAATTGTAAAAATATATTCTAAATATACTTTAAAACCACTCAAATTAATAATTTATCACTACTAATTATTTTGATTAAAAAAGATGTTTTTAATTATAATTTAGTAATTTTCACTATTCATCAGAATATGAAAGTTATCCGAAAAGTACCAAAATTTCACATTAGGCTAAATTCGATACTCCGAATCCAAAAATGAAGTCCATTTTGAGAGCTAAAATTTCTAAAATTTTAAAAGGTGGTTATTACTATTTATAACGGCTAGTTATAATAATATAATAATAGCATATCATTGTTTAGTGAAACTCTGTATTGCGTACTACACACGCTATCGAGGAAGGTCGCGATTGCGTGTAATGCAAGGCAAGTCAAGGATGTGTGTTGTGCAAGCTCCTTTTGGTGTAGCGTACAACACAAGACATTAATAAAATTAAAAAAGAATAGTTTTCATAAAATCTCTGGCTGTTACATTCTGCCCCCCTTAAAATGAATTTCACCCTCGAAATTCGTCGGGGTTATAAATGGTTTACTATTCGAAAGTTTCTTTAATAGAAACCCACATCGTAAAAAGGAATACAAAAACCAATCTTTAAAAACGAAAGTATGAAACGTAACAGTTACCCAAATAAACTAATCGCTGGGTTTCCACATAGGTAAAAATATGGATATGGAAGAGAAATCTAACCATCATGTTCTGATGGAGAGTGGTAGAGAACATGGCTATGGAAAAGCCAGAAATCACAAAGCCATAAATTTGTGACGATCTAGGGTACCATCTGATTCATCGGATATAAGGGAACTGGGACAACATTTTTGGTTTTCAAGATCATTTCCCTAAAGTTCAAAATTTGAATTAGAATAAATACTTTCTTTATTTTGGTACAATCTCACTGTTGTTCATGCCTTGAACAATTTACACTTCATCTCTTAAATAAATGAAGTTGAATTTGTTATTCGTGAAGTGTTAGCAGATCATGTGATAGAATAACGGGTCATTCCATCTGTCTCAAACAAAAGGTTAGCAAAAATTATATCATAAGTCGATCTATAGTGAGATTAATCATATATGGTTCCTAAAATGGACTTATACTTCATATATCATACTGCTTAATATAATAAAACTAGTTTCTACTAAACAGGGACTTCCTGTAGGCCAGTGGTAGGTGATAAAGGCCAGTCGCACTTCGGTTGTGGGTTCGATTCCCACAGCCTTGTCCGAAGCGATGGGCTGTCACCCGTCCTGCAGGTTGTCCTTTTTCTAAAACTACATTACTATAACATCCCATCAATAATATCGGAAAACAACTTCTATCCTTAAACAATACTCACTTATGTCCAACATAATCCATTTCAATCTTTAGGATTATCCATAATACTGCAGTCCACTCTCATAACATAGTGAAAAAGATTACCAGAGATTTAATACCATCGTTGATCCCCAAATATCATAAGATATGTTTTGTTGGTCACATTCCAAACATTCAAAGGCCTTAATCATGTATTCTCTTGAATACCCATCGAACCTTAGTGAAAACATGAATGAAGTTAAAAGTTAACACTTTCCACATACCAAAATCCTCAGAATTCTATATACTCAAACCATGATATCACTTAGTCCTTATATCAATCATGAGCTCATGAATACTATTAAACATTTCATTTTCTCGTTTTCCCTTCATTATGCGCATATCATCTTATTTCCAAAAAATATCTCAATCACTTTGAATACCACATTAATAAATATTGCAATACTCAATGAGACAACATTATTTTGGAATCCCATTACATAAACACTTAATCATTCCACCTCATCGTTGTCATATTCAACATTGCCAATAGTGATCGCATGTGAATTCCCTTTGTCCTTTGCCTTCAGTGGCTGCTCATGTTGATCATCACTAATCCTTGGATTAGGGCATTTATTAGCATAATGCCCCATTTCCTTGCACTTGAAGCATTGAAGTGTTGGTGGTGCGTTCTCTGCAGTGTTTGCTTTATTCACATCATTAGAAACCCTTTTTCCATTACTTCGACACTCAGCTACTCGATGACCTTCTTTTCCACACTTAAAAAATTTTCTAGTCCCTTTAAGACAATCTCCACCATGCTTCTTTCCACACTTTGTGCATAAGGAAACATTCATCTTCTTTTCACCATTATTCTGAGATTTCTCCTTGAACTCCATCTTTCGTTTTTTGTCAAAACCATGAGATGGATATGTAACACCAACTTCCATTTCTACCTTGATAGCACAACGCACAATTTCTTCATAGCTACTGAAGTCTCTTATAGCTAATGCCCTTCGAAGACTTGGTTTTAAGCCACTGAAAAATCGATCAACTTTACTTTTAGGTTGGATGATAATTCCAGATGCATACCTTGCAAGTCTTGTAAAATTCGCTTCGTATATACCAACAGATTCATCATCCTTTTGCTTTAGTTCAAGAAACTCCTTCTCCATCTTTGTTCAAAGAATACGAGGGAAGTACTTATTGAAAAATAAATTCTTGAACTCGTCCCATTCCATGGACTCAATTTCATCTCTTTGACTTGTATTCTTGATAAGATTCCACCATTGATCAGCATCACCTTCCAAATGATATACTGCTAAGATGACTTTATCATGTTCAGAACATTGAAGAACTGAAAATATCTTTTCAGTGGTACTGATCCATTGTTCAGCAACAAGTGGATCAGAAGACCCACTGAAAGAAGGTGGACGTTGCCTCATGAAGGACTCAATAGAATATTGTTCCCTTCTCTGCTCATTTGGAAGTCCAGAATGATTCATAGCTTGTGTAAGAATAGCAATAAGATTTTTCACTCCATCTCCCATAACATTTGTTTGTTCAGGAGGACAATCATTGCATTGTCCATTGCATTGATCAACATGGTTCCTTCGGGTTCCAGCCATCGTCTAAAACCCAAAAAGAATAGTGTGAGAGGCAAAAATCATGCTAGGGAAAACACCATAATAAAGGGGGAGTACCTTCAATATCTAACATCTTAGGTTTAATTCTATGATCGTTAGCATAGTTCTAGTACTATAACCTATACGTATACTTAACCTTAGGGACATCCCTAGACATACCTTATAAATATCTCTAGGGATCTCACTAAAGTTCTCGCATCCTAGTTTCCAAAGGTTGACTAAACATTTCCTCTGATACCAACTGTAGAGACCCGAATCTTGACGTAGATGGACATTACATTACATTTGCGGAATACTTAGTACATAACAAAAAACACACACACAAGGATCGTAATAGTTTAGTGTCTTTGGAAACTCGGAATATAATCTTCTAATCGTGGTGAAAGATCTTCAAAATATCCCATAAAGATCTTCCCTTTTTTTACCTAAAACCTTTCTTTATATCCTGGGGAAAAGAAAACATAAAAGGGTGAGCTCAAATGCTCATTAAGGGTAAACAAAAGAAATATCAATCACATCATATACATAAGCACATAACTTTTGGAAATCTTAACCTGCAAAAGAGATCATAATTTCATAACATGGGATAAATCATGGCAGTGAAATGTAATCATAATAATCATAACCTAAAACATGAAACTTTGTGTCATTCACACATAATCATAGAGAATCATTTCTTGTTAGTCAAGACTCATTTCCAAGACTATCTTAGTGGACAAAGTCCCTTTCTGAACCGAGTCACCCTCGTTTCAGTCCTGTTTCACTGAACCGGTATAACCTACCATTCCAGCCATGTCTATCTCATGAGAAATAAAATATTTACCCAATGCATTGGAGGGAGATATAGGTCCCACCCATCTTATAATGAATCCTTTCTTATGTGTGCCACATAATCATAAACCATACATCATAGCGTAACCCACGTAATAAAAATGGGATTCTTAAACAACATGACATCATAAAACAATTCATATAAGATAAAGGAATTCATAAAAATATTTCCATCACAACATAATCAAATCCATGTAATAATAGGGATAAAAACAGAACCCTTTTATTATCTTATATGGAAAATAATTTTGATAAAATACTTGAACTCTATTCTTGAGGAAAATATCCTTTCTACTTCAAAAACACTTTTCATTTCTTAACATGTCATACAATTTTAAACTAAAAGAAGTTGATTAAAAATAAACTTGAATACATGTAAAGGAAAATTCTTGGAAATAATGTTTTAGAAATCCATTCATGGCGTATAAGTTAAAAAAAACATTCTTCTCGTACTTTTGTCGGAAAAGTCAAAAAAGTACCTCGTACGAAAAATGACAAAAGATTCCTTTCATATCTTTTACTAAAAACTCACCGAATGGTAAAATAGTATTTAAAAAATTGTAGGTGAATGGAAATAATATTACATATTGATGAAACATGGATGTGGATGATAAAATACACCCCAGTAAATACTTACGAATAAACAATCTCGGATAAAAATGAGATTGTGATATTTCCCTTACCTTAGGTCCGATTTGCTTCGTATGTGTCCAAACCTCCTGTATAATGATTTAAATAATGTCATTGACTTATTAAAGAATCATATTAATTGTTATTATATCATATATGGTTCACTTATGACATTATATTACCCGTTCTTTTGTAAATTCCATGTTAAAGAAGCGTTTTGGGTAAAATCGTTTCATTTATCGTAGGTGTTTTGACTTGTTGTTCTTGACATTATTATTACTTATATCATGATTTAATTACTTCCAGAATATAAAATATGATTTATATATCATATATATTTAGTATATATATATATAATAGATAGATAAATGAAATGAAAAACACCGTTCATGGAGACGGTAGTCCGTACGTACGCATGAACGATGTTTTCCTTTCCTTATTGTCTTGAATGGAAGTAAGTAGATGAAATACATATATATATATATACATAAATCCAGTAGCTTTATAATGTCATATATTTCATTATTATTTCTTATATATACTTTATAATCATTCTTAAATGGTTAACATGGAGAATGAATCTCATCGCGTCGTGGAGACGGTAGTCCGTACGTACGCACGAGCGATGATATCATTTCCATAAATATTGAATTGAATTGGAGTGGATTATACAATATATCATAATCAATATGATGTTGTAATAACTATGTATAGTTATTCTTTACACCATTATACCCATCCATGTAAGGTGGTGGTGGAAAATAGATTACACCACGGCGTGGAGACGGTATTCCGTACGTACGCACGCGCGGTGATTTCTTTTTCCATAGGATGGATAGATGGTGAAATAGGGTTTTTTTATAATAACATATCAGTATATGAGTGATACTGATGTTATTACTTCATAATGAAACAACCTAAGAAGAAGAAGTGGAAGAAGAAATAAAGATGAAAGAATTGGTAACGGTAATTACCTCTTCTTTGAAGCGCCTCTTTGAGACCTCCTCTTAGGGCACTAAAATTGGTCTTTGAGGAAGACCAGAACCTCTAGGATGTTTCTAGGGAAGTGGAGAAGAGATTTTGTCAGGGGTTGGCCGAGATTGAGTGCTCAAATTGGTGTGAGGAGGAGGGGGAGGAGGTGTCCTTTTATAAGGGAGGAGAGGGGCACCTTAGGAATACCTCAAAATATTATTTTATATTAATGTCAAAGTCGGTTTATAATGGTTCCAAAGGGTCTTATTTCAAAGCTAAAGTGGGTACGGGTCGAAATCCTATCATCCAATAGGATTTGGACAAGTTTAGGGTATTATTTGAACCTTATCAATTATATTTAACTCTAAGTTAAATAATTTAACTTTTACCGTGTCTTTTTGTTTTCTTTCACTATATGGTTAATACACTTACTATAACATGCCAAATGAACCCCAAATTGTTTATTATTAATATATATATCCTTATTTAAGTCATTTGGCCGATCCTTATATTTTTAGGAATAAAATAACAATTAATAATATAATATTTTATTTAAAAACTATTTTGTGTCAATTTTGACACTATTTGATATATGATTTTTGTGAAAGTCATAACAGAATTATATGTTCGAAACAAGTTGATTAAATCAACAATAATATATCATAGTAACCTAGAAAATTAGTGTAATTCATAAAAAGTCTCAAATTACATTCATTTGAGCATTTATAACATCAATTATGTTAATATTTCCTTAAAAGGGTAATTACTGCATCATCGTTGTGTCATAAATAAATTAATTTATTTAAAGTTTAAAAATTATAAATAAAATACCATTATGTAGGAAATATTTTTAGCTTTCTAATGAATCTTTATAGTCGAATTTATCTTATGTATAACCCCATATTAAAAATGTTTTAGTTATTAAACTTTGATTTTAACTATTTTAACTATTCATTAAATAAAATAATATTAAATGTCATAATCTAATCCAAGTGGACCTAAATGGTCATATTATATTCATAAGGTTGTTTGTGGTCGAATTACACTTATCCAATAGAATTAGGACATGTGTTAGGGTAATAGTAATATCATATTTACCCTTAGTTACCCTATTTACTATTAACCGTGGTAAAAAAAAAGTAAAAAGTTACTATTCACCAAAAATTATTTTCATCTAATTGAACCACATTTTAGTCCTTGATATTAACTTTGTCTGTCGGATTTTCGAAATTCCATTCACAGAAGCGGTAAAATTATGTTTTATGCAAAATTCAGTTTTTAACCTACCACTTAGTGGTTTCACTATTCATCAAAAATTGAAAGTTTTCAGAAAAATACCAAAATTTCATCCTAAGCTATATTTCATATTCCGAATTCAAAAAATGAAGTCTATTTTACCAAATTTATAACATAGAAGTTGCATTAATTAATTTTATAATTAAATCCCGCTGTTAAAACAAATAGCGTGTTTTTAAGAAACAATATCTATCAAAAGATTGACACTTGATTATGTCTGGTTTAAATGTGAAATTACATCCAATGACCAACATTGTATTAAATTGTAAAAATATATTCTAAATATACTTTAAAACCACTCAAATTAATAATTTATCACTACTAATTATTTTGATTAAAAAAGATGTTTTTAATTATAATTTAGTAATTTTCACTATTCATCAGAATATGAAAGTTATCCAAAAAGTACCAAAATTTTACCTTAGGCTAAATTCGATACTCCGAATCCAAAAATGAAGTCCATTTTGAGAGCTAAAATTTCTAAAATTTTAAAAGGTGGTTATTACTATTTATAACGGCTAGTTATAATAATATTATAATAGCATATCGTTGTTTAGTGAAACTCGGTATTGCGTACTACACACGCTATCGAGGAAGGTCGCGATTGCGTGTAATGCAAGTAAGGTCAAGGATGTGTGTTGTGCAAGCTCCTTTTGGTGTAGCGTACAACACAAGACATTAATAAAATTAAAAAAGAATAGTTTTCATAAAATCTCGGGCTGTTACAGCCATGATGTTAAGGGATACACCACCTCTGTAACCTAACACTTTAGTAATAAAATAAAGGGCCTAAGATCCCCAAAGTGAGCCTAACACTCGGGCTAAGAATCTATAACTCTATAACTCCAAAGGCATTGAACATCAGTCCACCGAGGACTCCTGACGTTTTACCGGGTAATCTGCGTCCACATATAGATGAAATATACCCCTTACAACCATCTCTAAAACCAAAACTGGGACCCAAGAACTATTTCCCACTATCCCCGTCTAGTATAACAATGTCTTAAAATATCCCTCACACATGGCCTAAAAAGGATCTATTCTATTGGTGGATTAGTAATTATAATGACATGAAAACCACACTGATGGTATATGATAATCCAAGCTATGGCTCAAAAATCAACATGTAAACCTGATTAATTTTCACCATAACCTTAACAATCCACTTTACCTAGCCAACTAGCTAGGGTAAAATAAGGTTCCCAACTACAACTAAGTCCCCAAAGGCTTCCCTTATCATCTCCATAATTGTTTCATGAAGTAAGAATCATATATACAATGATCATTTGGGGATTCCATTAAGCTAGAATACCCTCTACATGAACATGTGTCACATAATCTCCACAAAGATATATTGGTCATCACCCATATAAAAATGAAACAATAGGAGTTTAACTTGAAAACTTTCTATAAATCCCTTAGTTTTCCAACTGATGCCAATATATCCTGATACATCCTCACCTACATTATATTTACTACTAATGCGAAAAAACCTCCACAATACCACATGTCACATCATGATTGGAATTAACATACATTTCTAGAAAAAGGATGATGTGATTACCTCCTTCATGGAATCCATTATGAATATATACATTAGATATCAGGTCACAAAACAACTCTAAATTGATATCCATTATTCAAACCACCATGGAATTTAGAAGAAGTGAAGGGTAAAAACTATCGACTGGGAGTAAACTGCACCATCATCATGTGTCTTTCATGCTCCAACTCAACACTGAGCAAACATGGATTCCATTGAAAATGAATACCATAAACTAATCCAAGATGGTTTAAGGATCCAATCCCTATGCCTCATGATTTTTATGTGGTATATAACTAACCAAAGGGTATCACCAAGAACATAAATAAACCATAGATAATCTAGGAAGCCAATCTTAGTACATCAACTTCTCAAACATGGAGCTGGTAATAACACTTACTTATGTCAACCAATAAGATCTAATTTTCCTCCATCAATTGGGTGAAGAGATCATCTATTATCATGATTGGATACTTACCCTCATGTCACATTTTCCAAGTGACACCAATCCACATAAAACCTCAAGAAATTATCCTCCTATCATGTGAATAAAATAGGGATACCCAAGAAAACAAAATTTTTCTTATAAAGCCTCTTCTTTATAGACTCCTCTAACCACACCTCCATCTCTCATATCTATATGAGGTCATCCGATATGCTAGCACAGATATAGAGTCATCCCTATTGAATTTCAATGATAAAATAAAACTCTTTATAGTGAGGTAAAATTGAAACATCTCCAAGAAGGATTACCTTATACCCCCTCCATCATAGGATATAGATGATCATAGAATTCACTACTCTAAAGGTATTACAATCCAACTTATGGGAAGTTGGTGGTGACCTCATGCACATGAGATTATACCACTCTTCTAAGGATCAATCTTTATCATTGTAAAGAAACCCTATCCCAACAAATTGAAAGAAACTCTACTCCAACTGGTAGAAAAAAAATAAGAATGGATGGTACACGACCAGACCATACTAAGGAAAAAATAATAAGATCCCACTACTTCTATGGAAAGATTTCATGGGAGGCTCTCTACCTCGTCCCAGTGTTTGGTCACACTATCAGTAGAATCTTGTAATCCCTGATCCTTTATTCATGATCCTCTAACAAAAGGGTTGAGAAAAAAGGGCTCTAGTGGTATCCCTAGGTAATGAATATGGGATAAACTATTGGAAAAGTGGTTCATAAATCTATATGAAAACTATAATTAGGGAAGTGAAAACACAGGTCAATCCTTGAACCTCTCTCAAAGCCTCTGTGATCTCATTCTACTCGGAACTCATCCTTTCAATTTTCCACCCATTTACAACAACCAAGGCTTGATGTGATGTCTTATAACATCAAGAAAAATTGAACATACAAGTTAGATAAACTCATCCACCACACCAAGACCCAATCTTCTTTGTGTGGTACTAACGTTCCCACACAGTTTTGGATTGCATCTCAAGAAGGCATCTTGGTTAGAAAATTTCACCTCTTCCTTGCATGTCCAAAGTCACATCAAACATAAACAACATTTTGATCTACCAATACCATGCACTACATAGAAGGTTTATCACTAGAAGTACCATTATCAAGAGGGTCCCTAAATAAGTGAGACATTCACACCATAAGCTCATGCCAGTACTCCGCCAACTGTAACAGGGTCATATCCCACCAGGTAACTCGAGAAATCACTAAATCTATAAATCATGAATAAATATAAGAATATTTGTGTCAAATTTTGGTACTAATGGATTCAAATACTAATCCATGAAGAAAAAATGTCACAATAACAACAACCTGATCAGCTAGGGTTCACACATGTTGAAATCTTAGACCACTTCCTCGAGTCAAACCTCTACTGAGGGTCTGTCTCATTGTAGAACCTCTGTGATATCAATTGAAGGAACACGTGTAACATTATAAGAAAATTAATATGATTATAATGTCCTACTAGAGCTATTTACTACTCAATACATGGATGTTCATCTTTCAAATCTATATAAGGTTCCATGAACTACTCAATTGGTGGTAGCACTGCTCAGTGCCCACTTGGAGAAAACACCCAATGAGTGGGTCACTAAAATGAAATCTCCACACTCATCAGGCTATCAGTACGAGTCTACATCGGTATAATATCTAATTGATATCACATAGAAATCCTTAATGTCTTCAAGATGTATTATTGTCAATTTGTATAACTGGATATTAGACTTAAGAAGGACATGAAAACTACAACCCATTACTATATGATGCATGTGCCAATGTTTTTACTACAACTATTTTCTACATGTACAAATCCAACAAGAAGGTCATCAGGGTCATGGTGAATGTATACGTTGGCCACCACATAAAGATTGGTCACCCTGTCATGAGATCCAGACATGAATTTTTTTTAATATTTTTTACCTAGATTCAAAGCCAAACCTAACATTTAGAAAAAAAATCCAAACACCAGTTCTAAACCCATGTCATTTTATAAAACATCAATCTAGGTGAATATCTGACACCATTCTTTCCCGACCTGACCTGATGGGGCCCCAGACATAAATTCCCCAAGACCACCTTCAATAGGGAAAGGGATAGTGACTACCACCATGAAATCATATCACACACATAGGAGGAATTAACTAAAGAACCCCTACACACAAACACATCTTCAAGCCCATAAATATGAAAATTTAAAAAAATGATAACAATTCATGAATACATCTGTAATAACATAATCAATGTATGACATAAAATAATAGAAAGCATAAAAAGAGATAAATATAAGCCCACATGTAACTTGAAATTAAGTCTAACTTTCTCAAAAGGAGGGAATTGTTTCAAATTCATCACCAGTAGACACCTTGGTCTATCTAGAAAAAACTAGCTCCACCTTCTCTTATTCCACCAAGAATTCTAAAAATGGTTCTTGATCTGCATAAGACACAAAATGTATGGGATGATCCCATGTATGGGTGTGTATAACAATACTCAGTAGAACACCCCAAAATCACCAAGCACAAATTATCAATAATAATCATCTCATCACAATATATGTCAATCAAAATGTGAGACATAAAATAAAACATTGATATGTGATCCAAATGACTATTCATACTATTACCACATAACCGCTACCATCCATAGAACCATTGATAGGTATCAAGGCAATGATCGTACAGGAGATCTCGATCCATGATACCTACTATTTATGATAAGAACTCATCTGATATATATCACTCCATCGGGTACTTATAATCCAATGTCACCTCCCTTCCCACAAAGATCAGATAAAATTGAGAGAAAAATCTCATCTAGGTGAATAATTCTCTTTGATCTATACATCCACTATGGATAATCATCCCTGAGGTCATGCTCATGAGGTATCATCTCATATTAATTCACACTAGATGTAGAGAGGGTTCACCCAAGATACACTCTCAATTAGACTACCCTTCTAAAAGATCATATCCTGATATACAGATAGGGATAAATTCCAAAGGATTACTGTGGGACTCCATACCAAACTAGAAACATCATTCTAAATACTAGATCAAAACCAATGTAAATATAGGTCACATTAATTAAAAAATCCATATATAAGGTAATAAAAAGGGAAATGAAGATCTCTATAGGCCTCCCATAAGTATTCATTCTCCAATCCATTGAGTTAGTTGTTAAAGTTTTTTGAGAAAACTCACTCTTGAATAAGGTAAATCCCCCTATTTTCACACATCATGTGGATGATGAAGAGGGTTCAACCTCTATTATGAGAATGAGAAACTACATTAAACCCTCATAGTAAATAGACCAATGGAGCACAATCAACTAATACTGGTCCAAGGAAGCTCACACAAGCTCACAATAAAGCCGAGTTTAGAAGAAAGTGGAATCCAACATTTCCTCAAGGAGTACATGGTGTGTACATGGGGGTACACATCAGGTCATAGTAATCCTGTCACTCCCCATATCCCACACTCACACATAATAAAAATTTAAAAAATTCACGATGTGTCCTTAAGGTACACAATGTGTATATTTCATCCGTGAAATCATTGTTATATTATTCCCATTCTCATGTACGCTAGACCATGTCTGTGTACTTGGCCGTGTCTAAGTGTACAACTCTGTCGGTGTAATCTGTCTTTAAATTTTCATCCCAAGTACAGGGCATGTAGGTCCTCATGTATGTCTATTTATGTAATTTCCATACATTTCGATCCATCCACCATGAGTTACATGGAATAGACACATGTCACATGTTGTTTCATCCTTTTATCTATGATGAAACCCTAGACACATATAGAAGGGGCAACACAACATGTGTTTAAGAGACTACACGTAGTGTAGACAATAATTTCATAGAAATTACATAAATTTCATGTATCTTTGCTCGAACCTCTTCACCCATAAATTCCTATGAGATTCTCAGTACACATCGTGGATCTAGGGCTGATCAAACCCTTCTATTGATGGATTCCATACTCATCCGTATCTTAGAAACTAACACTGTCACGTCTCATTAGTGTCGCACACCCCAACAGGGAAGAACACATACAAATCCATCCATGGATCTACTTCCACGATCATTTACCATAATCATGTCACCGAATATCCATCTTGAACAAGTGGTAAAAATCCATTTCACCGAATATCGAATGTGCAATGATCGTTCTGTGGGTATTCATCAAAACATGGGACAAATAAAAATTCCAATGATGAACACATGTAAAACGTGGAGGGAAAATACAAAAACAAAATAATGCGGAACAAACCTCATAATTTATTTATTTTTTCCTTGATCCATTGAAATTAGGATGATTAATGAATGTTCATAAATCATCATTGAATAAAAAATTAATAATAATTCCCAAAATTCACAAATAACCCATACCAAAAAATGACTAATCCACAAATCAATCAGTTAGTCGATTGATTCACATTTTTCACGGGATACAAAAATGAAGATATATACCCAAAATAAACATACTACCTCAATTTGGATTGATTACTTATGAATAATGAATCTTCATAATTATCGTTGGTGTTATCATTTATTTCCATTGGCACACTGATCGCCAAAGCTTGATATATCAATCCACGCTCTCGATGTCCCCCAATGCTCCTCCATGCTCTCCTCTCAATTCTAATGGTTATGAGAATAACCCTATAATTTTTTATAATGTCATATTTAAAGTTGAAAAGTTATCTCACTATTTTAATGTAATAAAATAAATAATTAGATTTATTTATTTTATTAATTATCTGATGACTGCACTTTAAACAAGCTCCAGAAATTTAAAATGTTTTTATGACACATACAAAAAAATGCAATCCTATAAGCTCAACAACGATCTCATATTTATGATCTCGGCCACTGTTTAAGATTTATTCCAATTTTTATTGAAAAAAACACATGTGTAATATTAATATACATAATATATTTTAAAAATTAATTACGGGCTCAATGGGCTTCATAATCTCACGTCATCTCAAAATCTGTCTCCAAAAAATTCATAGAAATATTTCAAATTCTTACATAGAAAAAAGTACGATGTTATAAAATATCTCATAAATATATCATGTAAATGTTCATATACAATAATGATCAACCTAAATTCATTCCATAAATTTTTTTTGTGAATTTTGAGGATTTTTTTTGGATTATATAAGAAGGGAATACTATTTTCACAAATTCTAATCCTTACAAATAAAATTTTTCCTCCCCCACTATTTGAGAATAAAAAATATTTTTCAAATTAATCTTTTAAATATTCTATATTTATATCCTTAAAAATATTACCTAGAACTTTTAACCCCCTTTTACAAATATGTTTCCCTAAATCCTCTAAATAAAAGATGTATTCCAAGAGAAGGTATGATTTTTTTTGTTTTCAAGTAATGATTTTTTTCATTTAATTCATTTATATATGTAACATCCCAGCCCGACTTCCACTTAATTAGGGCCCTGAGCTGGTGGATCACATGGAATCAAGTGAACCTCCCTGTATTCTAGAGGCCACTGACTAGTAAAGAGGGACTAAGGGGGTACATTGGGGATACTATACCATCATCTTAGAGTTAAAAAATAGATATAATATATAAATAGTTAGTAATAGAAGCATATATAAGAAGGCACTAAAATGAAAGGACCAGTAAACCTCCATAGAGGAATAATGATATAATAGAAATGATAAGAAATTGTGTAAGTATAAATAAAAAAGAAACTGTAATAATATCAAAGGAAAATTGGCTGAGTCATATACAATGATTTCATGTCATGCTGATATACAAAATTGGGAAAATATGTGACACACATATAAAAAATACAAAAAATGTAAAAGGTCTACTCCACTAGAATATCGAGAATATTCTCGGTCATATTCTTCCATGCTATGTACCATAAGATAAACAAATCACGAATCTATAGTAGAGTAATTGCACTTATACATTTTTATAAACATGCAAGCTACTCAAGTACCAAAAGAATCATGAGTAGTGTGTGAGATAAAATCTTAGTAGGACACCACCAATAATGTTTATAAATAATCAATGTAGTGTGCATAACATCATAAGTGAATATGTATAAGTAATAATTAACAATACTGAATAAATAAATACTACACGACTCAGGTTCCTAAAAGAAACCTAGTGGATCTACCTGCTTTTTCATAGACTAGAATGAGAGTCTGATTAGTAACCATACAAATATATAGTAATAAAATATATATTGTATAGTTATATACTTTATCCACATATATGAACTAATTACATGGGGATGTGTGTAGGCATAAACCTTGATACTATGTGAAATCTAGATCTGGGGCATAACTTAAGCGTCCATAACTTGTCTAATGATTTATAGGCTTATGAATAGGGTGCATTTCTTGATTGTGAGACATCATTCTCAACACACAATATATGTGAGGTGAGACATCATGCCCAACTGCCAAAAAAAGTAATTAGGAATTTCATCCACATCACCTAGATAAAAGTACAATGGTGAGAGATGCCATGGTCAACACCCGACGTAAGAGAGAGTGAAACATAATACTCAACAGGTCCCTTAACCATTATTCCACAACCAATCTCAGTGGAATAATCATAATAAAATTAATATCATGAGGGATCACTAATTTATTATAATTATCATCAAACCCCATTTAACCAAGGGCATTACATATTATATGATACGTATAGTAAAGCATGCATCATTTGGTTTGGAATTTCAACCCATTATCAATCATTATATTTAATCCATTTTATTCATTTAATAAAATAAAATCACCTTAAAGTTAATCTTTTCAATTACAATGGTAAGGAAATACCATCTCAATGAGATCCAAGCACTTAGGACGTCTTTAGGAAACTAACCAAGTATAAGAGTGTTCAAATACATTTATAATCCAAGAAGAACACTTAAAAGGTGTTCCAATCATTTAACTAATTAAATATAAGGGCAATTTCAAGACGACAGGTCTAATATGTGGCTGTGACTGAGGTTGGAATCCTCTAATAACTTTGTAATAGTACTTGGGTGTATAAAAACATGTTTATATAAATTTAAAGATAAGGAACATATTTTATGTAAATGCCTGGAAAATGATGGATTTTGGTACAATGGTGGATCAATGAAAACCACTAAAATTTTAGGTTAAACAACTTGACAACCTACAATAGGGTGGTAGATTACTCGTTATCCAATATTAGTATTGGATTCAAAGTAGATTAGAAGAAAAACTAAGAATGATCCAATGCCCAAAAAATAGGGAGAATGAGTTCAAATCAAAATAGTGTAAGAGATGTGAAGAAGAACAAATAATGTAATTAATAGGAACCAATATCTTACTGATGCATATTCAATGATTCTGAAGACACTTGAGTTAGAGTCAATATCTAAGTGAAAAAAAAAATCTCAAGGATAGGGAGGACGAAAGATCAACAAGTGACAGGATGAGTGTTTGTACACTAGAAATTAATATTTGCAAAAGGGGTGAAATTTTAACTAATTTAAGTAAAAAATTATAAATTCACCCAAAATGAAAAGTGTATAAGGTTTGACCACATTGTTGGACAAACTGTGTGACATAGAAATGCCTAAGGGGACAACCCGCATAGGCTAGGTGAACAATTTTTCAAACCATGCTTAATCTGTGAAAATATGCACTACTAATATTGTCTAAATTTTTTCATAGTCATGTGCCTAGGCTTATAAAGTTGTTGACAAACCATGTGGCCCTTATAGGCCACTAAGTGCCTAGAAAGGTTAGTACTGACCATGTGGTAAACCCTGTTTTCCCAAATCTCGAAGCTCTGGGGTCTAAGAAATCCATGGATACTCAAAAAACATTCCTTAGGCCATAATATACATTTAACATGATTAATAAAATGATTCAAACAAAAAAAGAGATAGAACTTTGAGAAAATTAAGTTCGTTAAAATAAAGCCACACCAAATGATTTATGCTTTACGATAAGGATCATATGATATGTAATTCCCTTTGTATAATGCGGATTGATGATAATTATTATAAATTAGTGATGCCACAAGATATTAATGTTATTATGAATATTCAATTAAGATTAAATGTGGAATTATTATTAAGGGAACTATGGAGAAAGACATTTCACTCTCCATTACATAGAGTATTTGGAATGATGTCTCTCATTATTAGACTATTATCTGGTAGATGCGCATGCCATTCCATGTTCTATGTTTTGAGAGTTGGGAATTAAATTTCACCCCACCTATCCCAAGTGTCAAGCATGATGCCTCACATTCACTATGAGATTTATGGCATGTAACATTTTTTTGAGCCTATATCATTTTATACTAGTTATATATGCTTGAGTTACTCCCTAGGCCCATCTAGCATCTAGTATCATGATATATGCCTAATTATGTCATCATGTACTTAGTTCATATAGGTAAATATATTATATAACTATACTCTCTATATATTATTACTATATCTATCTATGGTTACTGATTATACTCTCATTTTGGCCTATTTTAAAATAGATATAGCCTCCAGGTGTCATTTGGGAACTTAAGTTGGTAAGTATTTATTTTTTTCATCATTTTTTATTATTCCTTATACCTGTACATTTCTGATGTTATATACATTTCTTGGATTAATTCTAGACAACATTGGTGGTGGACTACTAAGATTTTATCTCACACCCCAATCGGTCTACCTTTGGTACCCGAGTAGATTACATGTCTATATGAATGTATAAGGGAATATTACCTGTTAGAGTTTCTTGATTTTCTTAGCTTATGTTATGGATCATGAGAGAAGAGGATCGAGAATATGTTTGAGATGCTAGTGGAGTAGTATTTTTCCATTTTTTTATTTTTTTATTTAACTATCCCATGATCTCACCTTTTTGTATTTCAGTAGTCCATGAAATCATTACATATGACTCATCCTGTTGTATTTTGAAATTATTATAGTTGTTGGTTGTTTATGATCCCAATTTTTTTTATCATTTTTGTTATATCATGCTTCCACTATGGTGAGTTATCAGTCTAGTAATTTTAGTGTCTATTTATATATTCTTCCATTAATCTCTATTTATTTATTATATCTATGGGGACACATTGAGATGAGGGTATAATCTCCCTATTATAACACCTTAGTCACTTGCTACTAGTCAGTAGCCTCTAGAATACAGGGAAGCACGCTTGAAGAAATGTGACCCACCGGCTTGGGGCCTTGGTTAAGTGGAATCCATGATGGGATGTTACAAGGTGGTATGAGAGCTTCTTTTTTTTCCTTTGTCATACTATTTAGGTATTATACATGAGGATATGAGGTAATAGAATTTGGTAATGGGCACATTCTTGGGCCTCTCTAACAAATGTACCAGGGAAACACAAATTACCTGGGATGGGTTATTGTTATTCTTGTTTTTTCTTGTTATAAGGCTTCATCATTGATTAAAACACATTTTTTTTTGTGATTATATTACATCTACTGTTATTGAAATGATATTTATTTTAATTTCAGATGATGAAATAAGGTTTTTCTTTACATGAATCATTATATAAACTTACAGACTACTATGACATGAATTTTTCTATGACATGTTTACTTTCTACATGCATTTTCCAGTTTCATATAATTAGTTACTGATTATCAAAGATTGAAATGTGCTGAAATTTATTGCAGGAAGAATATAATTGGACTAATTAAAGTACCTATATCAATAAAAATAGTGTTTTAACTCATTGATTTATTATTAAACCTTAATTAGTAGATTATACCAAATTGAGGGTTCTAGACCTATAGGTTCCAGACCAAGATATATGTATTATATATGATATTACAAACTCAAATGAAATTAAATATTTTAATTAAAAAGGTTAACGCTAAATAGTGATGAAAATTGAAATGTAAATGGCGTTTTCGTCTATACCTTTCAATTGAAACTCCATATATCGAAACACTTATTCTATTATATAAGACCTAAACCTAAAAATAGTCTTAATAGTGGCTATATGGGAGTATCTATTACCTTATCATATCCTGTTGTGGTTTTCGTTACCACTTAGACCTAGATTTTGGATCAGGAAGAGAGGTGTGATATTTTCATAGGAAGGATGTGTTCCTATCCCAATTTATTATCTGTGATCTTTTAAACTATTAAAATATATTCTAAGTTGTGCATTTGGAATTGTAGAACAAGTCCACCAATACAACCTTGATTTTTATTCCCTAAATGTCGTTATGAAAATGCACTTGAGATGGTGGGCCATGAGCCACTAGTGATTCCTCCTATAGTGTCACCTTCAACACCACTTAATTTTCCTGTTACAGACACATGTACCCAATTTCAAGAGGGGTTCTTCTATATGATGAAATCAATGCAAGGTGTTTCTAAACCTACCTCAAATATAGAAAATCTGACTCAGGAGTTCCAATAGTAGAATCCTATCACCTTTTTAGGGGATGGAAGACAACATGCTATAGTTTCATGGCTGGAGGACATGATTTCTATTTTCAATCATCTGGAGACACCTCCAGAGCAGAGGGTCAACCATTATAATTATATGCTATGTGATCCTACTAAATGATGGTGGGATGTTATTTCACAAGAATACTGACATAAATAAATGGACTGGGAAGACTTCTAGATGATCTTATATGATTACTTCTTTCCATGGACTCTGAGGGATGATAGGGATAGAGAGTTTATGAACCTATAGTAGGGATCCATCTATTTAATGGAGTATTATGATCTCTTTACTGATCTATAGTGGTTCACACTAACTCTAGTGGGTGATGATCTTATTACCATGATGAGATTTGAGGATGGGATGGTATACGCCAATTGATCACAAGTCAATGTCTTATAATTGACAACTATTTTTGAGATTGTGAACCGAGACCTCATTATTGAGAAAAATCTAAGAGAAGCTGATGGTGAAACCCAATGTTTTTCAACACCTAGAACTACCATTGTTTCTTATGTTGGGTAAAAACGTTGCATTGAAGTTTCTCATAGGGTTATTATTAGTAAAAATCCTCATTATGATAGTGTCTTTATATGTCATCAGTACAGGAAAGTAGGGAATAAGAAACCCCATTATTTATATGATATAGATGAATAAAAAGGATATAGAAGGAATGAAAATATCCAGCACTTCAATATGACCTTTCCATCAGATTAAATAGAGTATGGATATACTTCTACAATAAGTTATGGCATGGGGCTTAAAGTATCTCATCATGAAAGAAGCTAGAGTACCACTGGATGCTCAATCCAATGTGGCAATTAAGGTAAAGGTAACCAAAATCATTATTCTATTCCCCAACCAAGTGTGATTTCTTAGAGTAGTCAGGATATGACTCAAGGCCATGATACATGATAGTTATATGAAGTGAAACCTATTCCATAAGAGAAGAGTGTCAGACCTTCTACAGTTCAAGCTATTATTCTAGTAGCCTCTACATTAGTGTATTTTATTATTTGACAGAGGAACGTCTCATTATTTTATATATGAGGAAATCATGGTTATTCTGGGCCTCAAGATAGAACAATTATGTGGTGTGATTTCATTCTACACCCCATTAAATTTTTGATCTAAGAGTGTTCTCCATTGTAAGGAATTTCCCCTTGAGTTAGGTGGATATATTTTTATATGGAATATTTTTCTCCTCAAAATGATAGGTTTTGATGTAATTATTATGATGCAATAATTAGTTCCCTATTAATCTACTAATGACCTCTATCATTGGAGAGTGACATTTATATCACTATAGGATGGTAGAAACTTTCATAGTGGAGAATGGGATATCCATGCTACAAGATTAGTGGAGAATGGGATATCCATGCTACAAGATTAGGACCTAAGCACCATGGGCTAGGCAGTGTGATAAACCATATTTCTAGTCTCTTGTATGATGATTAAAGGTTACGACCCATTATTTTCCCTCATGTGGTGGGTCATTTTAGGGACATCTTCCTTGATGACATTTTCAGGCTACCACAAGTGAGAGTGGTAGAATTTACCATTGATCTTGTGTTAGGAGAAACACTAGTGACCATTGCCTCTTATATTATGGCACCAATGGAGATTATAGAGATCATGAAATAGTTGGACGATATAAAGTATAAAGGATTTATACACCCAACACTTATCCTTAGCATTAAACAATCCTTTTTTCCAAGAAGGTAGACGGTTACCTTAGGCTCTGCATGTATAACTTTCGATTAAACCACCTCACGATAAAGAATCGATATATACTACCTCGAATAAAAGATATAATTGATTAGATCCAATGAGATTGAGTGTTTTCAAATATTGATATGAGGTTGGTCTATCACGAAGTTCATGTCAGGTCATCAGACATAACTTACATAGATTTTAGGAGTAGGTATGGTCTTCATAAGAACCTAGTTATGACATTTAGTCTCACTATCTCCCCTATAATATTCATGTCTCTGATGAATTAGGTTTACCCTCATATTAGGATTCATTCATGATTGTATTTTTTGATTATATCCTATTGCATTCTCATTATTTACATTACTATTACAACTATCTTGAGACCATATTTAATATATTGAGAGAGAAATATATTTATTCTAAAGTTAGTAAATTCTACTTTTGGATAAACAAAGTTCACTTACTAAGTTATATAATCTGGGAATTAAGAGTTTCAATTGACCTAGAGAATTTTTTTATAGTTTCTTTGGAGAATCCTAATAATTTCTTTGACATATGGAGTTTCTAGGGGCCAACCAGATATTTCAGACACTTCATCCCTGATTTCTCATGATTTTCAATGCCCCGTAATGGTTTAACTATGAACGGTGTGATACTTATATGGTTAGAAGATTATGAAGAATCCTTTTAAGAGTTGAATGGTATATTTACTTCAGAATCAATCCTTATTCTTCCAGAGCTTGGAATAAGTTATATTTTTTATTGTGATTCATCAGGTATCAGGAAGGGAGTAGTTTAGATGTAGATGAGTGTGTCATAGCATATGGGAATCATCATTTGAGGCCTCATGATCATAATTACCCAATGCATAACATTGATCTAGTTGTTGTATTTAATTATCTACATTGCTGGGGATACTATTTATATGGATGGAGTTTTTTGGTATTAAAAAATCAAAATATCCTTATGTACATATTTACATAGCTTGATATGAATATCTGGAAGCGTAGATGGGTTGAGTATCTATAATACATTGATTTCAAGACCGCTTATATGCATATAAGAGGAAATGTTTTAGATGATTCTCTTAGTGGGAAGACTCAAAAACATGTTGTTTAGGAGGCCTGAGGTGAGTGGAAGCTCATGGATTATCTGTCATATATTCATATTGAGGTTCAAGGGGATCTTGGGTAGACTATACTCTAACATTTGACAGTGACATATACCATTCTGTTATAGGTGATAATGAGGAAAATATTTGATATCGAAGGATTATTCCTGATGAAATGTATCTTAGATAATGATTTTTTTTCTAGATGGATGAAGGATGAGGATAATACCCTATGTTTTCATGGGTGTGTATGGGTCCTCACAGACATTAGAGAGGAGATAATGCAAAAAATTCATACCTTTTCACGGTTAGTGTATCTGAGTTTCACCAAGATGTATCAAGAATTAAATTTCCAATATTGGTGGATAAGTATGAAATAAGAGATTTTCAAAATTATCACACGGTGTTCCACATGTCAGTAGGTGAAGTCGGAATATTAGCAGCTTAAAGGAATTTTATAGTCATTTTCCATTACCAAGTGTAAAGGGGATAAATTTTCTATGAATTTCATGACTAGTTTACCCAGATCACCTATGGAAATGATATAGTTTGTCTTTTTATTTGACCATTTTATGAAGGCCACACACTTTTTAGCTATTCGAGAGACCTTCTTGGTATAAAATATAGGAAGTATATATGTTATAGAGGTCATATTTCTCCAAGGATATCCTCGTTCAATCATATCTGATAGAGATTCTCACATTACATCTTAATTCTATAAGGGGTTTCATAAGGCCTTGGGTACATAGTTTCTTTTGAGCATGGACTGTCACAATCAAATCGACGGACATACTAAGTGTTTTATTTATGTGTTAGGGGATATCCTCTATGCATGTGTCCTTGAATTTAATGGTTCTTGGGAGAAATAGAAATCCCTTTCATATTTTTTATTTAATAACATCTTTCAGTCTACTAATCAGATGGATTTTTATAAATCCTTATTTCTTAGGACTTTATAATAACCTATAGGATAGTTAGAGGTATGAGAGGTAGATTTTCATGGACCGTGTATCGTCAAAGAGATTTTAGAGAATCTTTAGTTTATTAGAAAGAGCATCTTGATCGATTAGTCCAGACAATAATCATATTCCAACAAAAAATGAAGACCTATTGGGTTTGAGGTTGGAGATCAGGTTTTCTTGTTTGTTTCTACTAGGTTATTCCATTGATATATTTCTAGGGAGGGTACGCTATTTCCTCGATTTTTTGGACCCTTTTAGGTTTTAAAAAAATTAATACTAGTGCCTAACCATATAACACTTACTCATAGATATTAGTCTATGCATAATGTATTTCACATGTCTCAGAATCAATGATGTTATCAAAACCTATCACATGTTCTAAATCCCGATAAGGTTTATTTATACATTGATACTTCCTTATAGGATTATTTTGTGCATATTGTGGATTAGAGCATGAAAACACCATGAGGTAGGTTAATCCATTTAGTATGAGTGGTATGTATGAATGAAAAAGTTTAGGATGATACCTAGGAGTGTGAAGTCAATATATGAGATTAGTTCCTAGATACTTTCTCATATGATACCTCATTACACTAACAAGGCCAACTCAAGGATGTGTTTCTTAAAGAGGGGAGGTTGTAAAGACCAAAATTCTATAAAAGGCAAGGATCGTTTTTTTCTAGTTTAAATCTTTTTTTTAATCATGAGAAATGTGTCTTAATATCTAAGAAAGGTATTGGGAGAATCCAAGTATTGTTCAAAGATCAAATCTCTATGCTTTTGGAAAATATAGTAGACCTCATGGTTATCACATGGTTAGTACTAAACATGTTGGGTAAATCATTGGGGCACTAAATAGAATTTAGTGGCCAAATGGTTTGTCTACAACCGTGTGAGCCTAGGTTAATGCCCATTGGAAAATTCAGAAATTATTGAACGTGTGGATTATCATGTATTTCAAATGGTTAGACAAACCATGTGCCTATCCCATGTGGGATACCCCCATAGGCAGTACTATAGCATAGGTTTGGTAAATATTTTGGCTAACTGTGCGACCAAACCATGTTCCCCATTTAGTTTTGGTTAATTTACAATTTTTCCCTTAAATTATTTAAAACCTCACCCCTCACTTTTCTCTCTTCATTCCCAATAGAGGAACAATTCTCATATCCAACATTAATCTCTCATACTCTCTAATATATGGGATTTATTTTCCCCTAGATACAGAATCCAAATCATGTTTCATCTGAATTGTTGGATTTGTATTGATAAGATCTCGATTTGTAATGACCCGTCTCTTCATGAAGGTAGAACTCATTTTTTTCTACCGGAATGAACTTTTTAATCATGGTAAAATGGTCACTATTGAATAAGAGAGGTATAATAATTTTTTTGGGCTTTTTTGGATCTCGAAGTTTTGTAAAATAGGAAAAACTTATAGGACACTTGGTTACTACTAACCGCGTGGAGAACATTTTGAGCAGTAGAGTCTTAATAGTTTTTCTATAATCATGGAAACCAAGGCACCTAACCATGAAAGAAATTTATAGTTTTTTATAGAGTAATTTTTCATGGTTTGTTCATGGTTAGTGTAAATGTGTGCCTAAATCATGCATTGTATCTCCTTGGACAACAACCTTAGCATGATTTTTATATGATTTGGACAAACAATGAGGCCCAAAACTGTTCCATCAGTTTTGAAGTCAAAATTACTATTTTTTCATTTAATGAAACCTTTTATCCCATTTTATTCTTTCTCCCCTCTTTACCCAGTGGATGGTTTCCTCCTCCTTCTCTTATGAGTCAACTTCTTCTACAATCTAGGTTTGGTGAGATATCTCTGACCTGAATTCAGAATAAATATTTGAAGGAAGCATTATTTATCTTGAGTTATTCTCTTTAGTCCTCTTCCCTCTGATCTAATTTTATCTTTGAATCCAATACTTCATTTGGCTGAAATATCATTTTCCCTATTTTTATGGATTTGGACTGTTTCTTTGATTTCTTGCAATCTATTAGGATTATGAGGCCCATATAGATTGAGGAGTTGTATATGTGCTTATGGTAGGTAGTCTCATCATTTTCCTCCAAATTTATAGTGTTTTCATAGCTATTTCATTGTTCCACATTCCGAACTTTGACATGTGTCACCTCAGAATTGATTTATTCATCTTAATTTGGTATATACACAATGTTATACTCCGTTTGATCATTTTTTAGTAATATGAGAATGCCATACTAAATCAAAAACACCCATTGGGTGTGTTGAGTTAAATTGAACCTTTAAAATTAATTTTTTTAAATGATCGAAACACTTCATAATATTTCTTTTTGGACACTAAATGGGATTTCCCTTGTAAGTAGTTTTTCAATTTCCAATGACCACTTCTAAGTGCTTCAGTCAGCCTTACAAAATGAATTTACAAGTGTTGAATAATTAAATGGATTAGTTGTACTGAATGGAATACTTCTTGATGGTAATATTTCATAAATTAATTAAATGGTTAAATGAAAATGAATTATTAAAAGGTGGAAATTCCACCCTGATCATTAAATGATTTATTAAATGATCTTATATGAATTATGATTCCCTTGGATATGTTTGGGATTGATTAACATACTACATGGGAGGTATTGCCTCCTAGAAATTACTAAAAATATGATTATGCCTTTGATATAGGTTATAGATGATTGTTAAGGGTTATTTTGGGAATGGAATTCCACGATCAATTTAATTGGGTGTTGAGGATAACATCTCATGCCATTGACATTATTTGGATAGTGGGCACAACACACCACATCCCATGTTTCAGGTTTTGACATGATGACTCACTCTCCATATCAAGTGATGAGCATAAAATCTATCATTCTTCATGGTATGTAGGGAACTCACAGCTTTTCATGAGAATATTGCTCGTTTAGATTGGTTATAATTGTCTAAGTTATGCCCCAGTCCTTACAACACCTAGTATACATGGTATATGTTCACTTACATCTGCACGTACTTGGTCTATATAGGTGGATGAAATATATATATATATATGTATGTATTATTACTATGTATATATGTACGGATTAGACATACATTCTAGCCATGAGCTGAAGAATGTAAAGTTGTAAGGTGTCCTTTAGGAACTTGAGTAGGATGATAATAATTTAATCAGAATTTAAAATTATTTATTTATAACTACACACTTTTAAGCTATGAGAACTTCTTGGATTAATTATAGACACCATTGGTGGTGGCCTACTGGGATTTTATCTCACACCCTACTTAGGACACCTTTGGTACCCAAGTAGATTACATGTATGTAGGTATGGATAAGTGAAATTGTTGTGTTACAGATTATGGATATGATTTACCTATAGTTAGAGCATATGATTAGAGGATCGAGAATATGATTGAGATTATTGGGGGAGCATAACTTTTCTTTTTTATAGATTTTTATAACATTATTCTATATTCCTATCCCATGTTCCCATTTTTTACAATAACATGTCTATTGACCTCAGCTGTTTTGATAATCCTAACTATGATTTTACATACTTTGATAATCCCAATTAATGTTTATCTATATTCTAATTCGCTGAATCTATGATATTCTACTATCAAGATGATAATAATATTAAAATAATCCTTGAAATATTTTAATCAATGTTTATCCATGTTTGTATGAGTTTTCAAGTAATAATAACCCAATCAGATATGTTTTGCGTAAAACAGATAACAGTTAGTCACTGATCTGCATATAGCTACTGATACAAAGCTACCAGTACTTAGTCTACTGATAGACCTTAGTCTACCGATAGACACAGTCATCGATACGCAGAGCTACTGAAATGTATAGAGCTATTGATATGTAAAAATCTACTAGTAAGCATAGAACAAGGTCACCGATGCAAATAGCTATCAATAGAACAAGTTTTACGATAGTACAGAATGGAGCTACCGATGTGCATAAGTCTACCGATACACGTAATCACTAGAACTAAGCAAGAGCTACCGATAGACCAGAGCTATCAATAGACCAAGAGCGACCGATACAGACAGTTACCGATAGAATTGAGCTACCTATAGAACAAGTTTACCGAGCTACCGATAGAGTAAGTCAACTGATAGAAGGATTTACTGATACCAAGAGCTATCAATGCAAAGAGATACCAATACAGGTTCAAAGAGATACCAATGGAAGGTCACTGTTACACAAAGTCCATCGTACACGTCTACCAATAGAAGGCTACTAATGATTGACCAACCAGTCAAACTCTATAATCTCAATACTATTTATTTATTAATTTAACAGTTACATTTGATGTTTTTAATGTAGTTAATGTTATTTAATGATACATGTTGGCATGTTAGGGAACCGTACCTAGTACCCATGAAAATATTAATCATTCCTTTTTGCCGAAGCAGAAATCTATGAAAGGGAAGATAAAGACATAGCTGGACATATATAATGAAATAAGTGAACACGGGGTGTGCATACAACAAGAATCAAGGAACTAAGAAGGCACACGAAGGGTGAAAAAGAAAAAGGCTCAACAACATTCAAACATGGTGCATTCGTGCAAGACTAGATATATACACCAAGAACACTATAAATACACGGAGCGATTCTTTTCTAGATAACACAAGCTACATCTTGAGTGAAAAAATACAACAAACACTTCATGCACTCAGGCTGATAAGCTGATCCTGGAACCGAGGAAGAAAATGATACTATGTTTTTCAGAACAAAAACCAGAGAAGGACTCAGAAGATTTTCTGACCAATCAAATGAGTCCAGAGCTGCACTGCCAATCAATAAAGCTTTTCTAAACTCACTCATAATTATTTTAGCGATTCTTTCATTTACATTTCGAGCAGTGTGTGTACCCTGTTTATTTTACACACACATTGTCTCCTGAGCTAAGATGGAGGATTCTTAAATCATCATTCAAACTCTATAACTTATTTGTATCCTGTTGTGGATAGTGGTAGAGGTCGAGTAAGACCTGGACAACTATGAGCTGTTGTCTTTTTTTCCCACGTAGAACTATGGTAGATGTATTTGGACCTAGACAGTATTGTACTGTTGTTTACCCCGATCCAGGGTGTGGATCAATTTTTATAAATTTTTTTAGAGGACTAAGTATCAGCTTGAGACTGAACCTCTTGGAGAAATCTGCTGTGAATTTTGGTATTAATTCATAAGTATACTATATATTTCATATTTCGCTGCTAACTAATTTGAAATATAATTTGTTTTAAAGTTACTTTGATAGTTAAATTAGCAAGTGTTTATACTTATTGTAAACCAGTAAGTTAGCTTCAAAAGTCAATTTAATCTGAAGATTAAATTAACTAAGACCTAATCAATCTTTGAGAAACTAATTGAAAATTTACACTCTATATAAATTCACTATAGTTTAACTTTATTTTTAAATAGGGGGATTTTAAGAGAAATATTTTTAACAGAAATTTTAATTGGAACTCAATTCACCCCCCTCTTGAGTGTCCACTCCGACCAACATTTGGTATCAGAGGTTGTTTTTATTAATAAAAGTTTTCAAAAAATTATTTTTTTCAACTGTGATTTTAGTTTCATCTTTAAAGATCTTAAATTTTTGTTAGTTCTAAATTTTATATCTTTAAAATTATTTGCTAAAATATAGCTATGGATAATAGACTAGAAGGTGTTGCTACTAACCGACCACCATTATTTAATGGTAAAAACTATGCCCAGTGGAAACTTAAGATGAAAATTCATTTAGAAAGTATGGGTTTTGATATCTGGACTGCTATAGAGTCACAATATAACATTATAGAAACTGAAAGAACAACTTGGGATGAACCTACAAAGACTGCTTACAATAATAATTGTAAAGCTATGAATGCCCTGCATTGTGCTTTAGGAGATGAAGAGTTTAATATAATTTCTGCGTGTAAAACTGCTTATGAAATATTGGACACTTTGGCTATTTCCCATGAGGGAACAACCAATGTTAAAGAAATGAGGCTGAATACCTATACTATTAAATATGATAATTTTAAAATGAAGACTGATGAACCTATTTCTGACATGTATCTCAGGTTCAATGAGATTGTCAATACTATGAGCTCTCTTGGAAAGGATGTTCCTGCAAAGGAACAAATCATGAGAATCTTGAGATGTCTACCAGAAAGATGGAGAGGCACATCTGTTTCCATTAGATAATCATGCGACATCAGCACACTCCGTGTTAAGGAATTAATAGGTAAGCTTATGATGTATGAGGAAGAACATAAAGTAAATAAGGAAGAAGATGATGAACCCAAGAGAAAATACGTGGCATTCAAGTCTACTGCTTCTAAGAGAAAAGACAAGGAGAAAATACATGTACCTACTGAAAGTTCAACGAGTGAAGATTCAGATTCAGGCAGTGATGAGGAAATGGATCAAATAGCCAGGAGATTTAAGAAGTTATATAGGAAGAAGAAATTCTTTATAAAATAAAATTACAAAGGAAATTATGACAACAAGGGTCACTGGAAGAAGGATTGGAAGAAGTCTTATAAGGAAGATGATATAGTCTGCTATGAATTCAAGAGTAAATGACACATTAAGGCTGACTATCAAAAATTAAAATTCAAAAAGAAACATGATTATAAGGACAAGAAGTACAAGAAAGGTATGAAAGCTACTTGGAGTGCTTCAGAAGATAGAACAAGTGAATCTGAAGTTTCTGATTCTGAAAAGAATCGTGCTAACATGTGTTTCATGACCAACACATATGAGGTAATCTTAGATACTCCTCTTTTAAATTCCTATTATTCTGGAGATGATGCAGAATCTGAATCTGATTCTGAAGATATGTCTAAGGATGAATTGTTTGAATATTGTAACATGATGGAAGAAACATGTGATGAACTTAAGGACAAATATAAGTCACTAAAAAAACAACATGCTCTTAGTGCCAATGTTAAATATGCCTTTGATATAGAAAATGAAAAGAATGCTCAACTGTTGAAGGAAAATACTAAACTGAAAGTGTCTAATGAGAAACTTAAAAAGGAATTAGAAAAATTCACAAAGGTAGAAGATACACTTACTCAAATGTTAGGAAATCAATTTTCACCAAAATACACTACGGGTTTGGGATACCAACCAGGAAAAAGACAGTTCACTAAAACTCGATTTATTCCAAAATCTGGAATTTTTTTTGCTTGTTCCAGTTCTAGAAATTTGTATGATTCAACTAGTTATTCATATGGTTATATTTCAAATAAATTTTATCTTTTAAAATATATTGATTCTGTTAATTATATGAGACCCATAAGACAAATTTGGGTACCTAAAGCTTTGACTTCTAACCTTTCTGGACCCAAGAAGATCTGGGTACCAAAGTCATTTTCCATCTAAATCTGTGTTGTAGGAAACCTGCTTGAAGAGTTCTCACAAGAAGTTATGGTACTTGGACAGTGGATTTTCAAGGCACATGTCAAGAGATTATTCATGATTCAAGAGTCTAATCAAATTTGATGGAGTCTATGTCACCTTTGGTGATAATTCTAAAGAAAAAATCATCGGCCTAGGCCAGATTGGTAACAGTGATTCAGTTTTGATTTCTAAAGTTTTATTTGTTGATGGACTTAAGTATAACCTGTTAAGTATTTCTCAATTATGTTATGATGTATTTAATGTGAAATTTGGAAATTATTCTTGTAATGTATTTTACTCTAAAAATGTTTTAGTATTTTATGATTTGAGGAATGAAAATGTTTATGCAGTTGATCTTAATTCTTTAGCTAAGAAAAATTTTACTTGTTTAAATGCTTTTCATAAAGAATCTTGGATATGACACAGAAGATTAGGACACTGCAACATCTATTCACTTAGAAAATTGACTAGGAAGAACTTGGTTAGAGACGTACCTAAACTTGAATTCCCAAATTACAAAGTCTGTAATCTCTATCAAAAGGGAAAGCAACATAAAGTTTATTTTAAATCAATGAAAGAAGTTTCAACTTCTCAACCTCTCAATTTGGTTCACATGGACTTGTTTGGACCTTCTAAAGTTTCTAGTTTAAATGGGAAGCACTATGTTAATGTCCTATTAGATGACTTTTCTATATATACTTGGGTATACTTCTTAGCTCACAAAAAGTGAAGCTTGTTCTTATTTTGTTAAATACTCCAAGTCTATAGAAAACCTTAGTGAACTTAAGATTAAAACCCTGAGAAGCGATCATGGTTGTGAGTTTGAAAATCTAGAGTTTGAATCTTAATGCTCAGACAATGGCTATAGTCACAACTTTTCTGCTCCTAGGACACCTTAGCAGAACGGTGTAGTAGAAAGAAGAAACAGAACCCTTCAAGAAATAGCAAGAACTATGCTTAATGAGTATGACCTGCCTATTTATTTTTGGGAAGAAGATGTGAATACAAATTGTTATATTATTAATAGAGTCTTGATTATAACTGCTCTCAAGAATACCCCATATGAACTATGGAATAATAGAAAACCCAATGTTAGTTACTTAAGAGTCTTTGGATACAAAGTTTTTATTCTCAATACAAAGGATAATCTGGACAAGTTTGATTCTAAGAGTGATGAAGGAATTTTTCTTGGTTATTCTTTAACTAGAAAAGACTATAGAGTCTTTAATAAAAGAACAAAATGTGTGTAAGAATCTGTTCACAACATGTTTTATGAAACCGATCCAAATGAGCCTAAAACCTCTCTTGAAAATCTTGAAGAAGACATGACTGTTCTGGACCTTAATGATAAAACTAAAGAACCTGCTGTAAAAATATCCAGTTCTGGAAATATTCTAGAATCTGCTACTATAGAACCCAAACTTATAGATGAACCTGAAATTTCTAGTCCTAAATTTACTAGATCAACTAGGATTCTAAAGAATCATCCTTGAGATGCTGTTGTTGGTAATCTTGATAGAGGGACACAGACTAGAGCTTCTCTTAGAAATCGGGTTGAACATTAAGCCTTCTTGTCACAGCTTGAACCTAAAAACATTGATGATGCTATTAATGATTAATTTTGGGTAATGGATATGCATGAAGAGTTAAATCAATTTCAAAGAAACAAATTATGGGAATTAGTTGACAGACCCAAGGACACTTTGACAATAGGCACTAAATAGGTTTTTAGAAGCAAAGTTGATGAGTCTGGAAATATAGTTAGAAACAAAGCTAGGCTAGTTGCACAAGGATATAGTCAAGAAGAAGGTATATACTATGAGGAAACCTTTGCACCTGTAGTAAGATTAGAATCCATTAGGATCTTACTTTCTTATGATGCTCATCTGAATTTCAAGTTATATCAAATGGATGTCAAAAGTGCTTTTCTAAATGGTTTTATAATTGAAGATGTTTTTGTTGAACAACCACATTGATTTACTAATACTCATTTTCCAAATCAAGTTTTTAAACTTTCTAAATATTTATATGGTTTAAAACAAGCTCCAATAGCTTGGTATGATAGTCTTAGTAATTTTATTATTTCAAAAAGTTTTACTAAAGGGATTGATAATCCAATGCTTTTTATTAAAAGAATTTCTAAAGAAGTTTTGATAGTACAAATCTATGTTGACGATATTATTTTTGGATCTTCAAAACATTATTTATGTACTGATTTTTCAAAGAGTATGCAAAATGAATTTTAAATGAGTTTAATGGGAGAACTCAAATATTTTCCTGGATTTCAAGTTTTTCAAAATGAAAATGGTATTATTTTGAATCAAATTAAATATACAAAGGATCTTTTAAAACGGTTTGGTTTGGATATTATTAAGGAAAGTGATACTCCTATGAGTACAATCTGTAAATTGGATGCAGATGAAGCTGGGAAACCATTGGATCAAACCAATTACAGAGGTAGGATTGGAAGCTTACTTTACCTTACTGCTAGTTGACCAGATATTATGTTTAGTGTGTGTATGTGTGCAAGATTTCAAGCTAATACAAAATAATATCATTTACTTACTGTTAAAAGAATTCTTAAGTATCTTAAATACACTGTAAACTTTGGTTTGTTTTACCCAAAAGGACAATCCTTTGAGTTAATGAGTTATTCAGATGCTGACTTTGCTGGTTGCAAGTTGGATGGAAAAAGCACATCTGGAACATGTCATTTATTGGGAAAATCCTTATTATCTTGGTGTAGTAAGAAGTAGAAATCTGTAGCTTTGACTAATTCCAAAGTAGAGTATATAGCTGTTGGTAGTTGCTGTGCACAAATTCTGTGGATGAAACACACTCTTTTGGACTATGGATATGATTTTAAGCATGTTTCTATCAACTGTGACAAAAATAGTGCAATAAACATTTCGAAGAACCCTGTATCTCACTCTAGAACCAAACACATTGATGTAAGGCACCATTTCTTGAGAGATAATTACCAAAAGGGTGGTATTACTTTTGAATTTATAGGTACTGAGTGTCAATTAGCTGACATTTTTACCAAACCTTTGAGTTCGGATAGGTTAAGCTACATTAGACATGAGTTAGGATTGATTAACATTGATCGGTAGGTACCTCACCGATGTAAATACCTCACTGATGTGAATACCTCACCGATGTGAATACCTCACCGATGTGAATACCTCACCGATGTAACCACACCGATGGACCTCACTGATAGTAATTCTCACCGATAAACCCTACCGATGAGTGTGCTGTTTTAAACTTATGTCTGCCGCCAGAATCTGAATCATTTTTACTTTATTTCATTTTATTTATTTATTTTATCATTCCTAAACGATAAAAGAAATTTCCTAGATACTTCTCAATCCACCGAGCCTCAAACCCTTACCCTCAATCCTTAGCTCTCAAATCTCTCGAAAACCCTAAATCCCTCAAACCAGTGATGGAAAAAACCAAACTTCCTACCATCAGAGATGACACTGATGAGCCAAGTGAAAAGAAGAAAAAGTTTGAGCCAGAAGAAAGTGGTAGTGTTGGTAGAACTAGGTCGGGTAGGTGACCAGTGAATCCTCATTTCTAGAATAGAGTTATTGTGATTTAAAAAGAGATGTGCATGGAATGGTTGCTGCCTAGCAAGTCGCTAGTGCTCAAAGTGCTAGAAGATCAAAAGTGGGTAGATTTATTTTCGAACAACAATGTCCCCTACTATCCGAATCTAGTGAAACATTTTTATGATTTTGTAAGCTTTGAGAGATTAGAAGATGGGAACTGGGTGACTTCTTTTGTGAATGGAAAGGAGATGTCTTTTTCATCCGTTGAGTAGGATGAATGCCTGAAGGTTCCGCACGAAGGTGTATCTGGATATGTCTCGAAATCCATGCCACCTACATGTGAAATATTCGATTATGAGACTGCCTTGCAGGAGCTCACCGGTGATGGAAATCAAAGACAAGTAGTGGCTGCTGAAATGGATGGAGAGAATAGATTTCTGTTCAAATTTGTTCAGCATGTCTTAAAACCAAGGAGAGGAGACTTTGCGAATTTAAGATGTCAGGATATCTATCTCCAGCATCTCTTGAGACATTGTGTAAAATTAAATCTGTGCAGATTGCTGATGATCCAAATGGAAGACATGACAAGGCCAAAATAAAAGACTAATGCCCTATTCTTTTCCAAGTTGATCTCAGTGATGATCAAAGTGAAAGGGTAGCTAAGTCTCAAGATGAAATAGTGGTAGTAAGGGACAACTTCTATATCACAAGCACTGTTTGCAAATACATGAAGATAAATTGGATCCCATGGAGAGGAGAGTGGGTTAATGATGACTAGAAGGTATATGATAAGTTCAATCCTGTGAATCATCCTTTAAGACCTAAGGATGTGAGGGATCCAGGTCTAGGACCTGATGAAGAAGAACCTGAGTACAGTGATGAGACTGAAGAATAAGAGACTTCTATGAATGATGGAAGAGATCCGGATTTACCTCCAAGTCTTACTGCTGAAATTGTATCTTCTAGAACGGAAGCCTTTGTTGAAGAAGAGACACCTGATGATAAGGAAGACCAACCAGCCCCTAAGCATAAAGATGAAAAGGATAATGAATTTAAAGCCTCTGATTCTATCTGCTTAAGTCTGAGTCCATTAATTGGAAGCTCAGTTGTTCCTACTGAGGATGTAGTAGGAGAAATAAAGAAGTTGTACCTAATCCAGAGGACCCTCCTGCTGTTGCAGAGAAAGAGTTGATAGTAGATGATTATTCTAAGGAAGAAAGATCCACTGAGAATTCCATTTCTATACAAGATAATTCACCCATTGAGGGGGAGCGTCAAACCAATTTTGGAAGTGTGTCAGTGGCTGTTGAGATTGAGGACCAGGCAGAAGACCCAGGTTTTGTGGTTTGTGGATTAGATTATCCTGATTCTGATAATGAGCCATCTCTAAATAGACCAAATATTATTTATGATGTTGAGACTGAGTTGTTACTTGAAGATGTGGTCAGAATGCATGACCTGGATATTTTGAAGAAAAACCTTAAGGACAATTTTTTTGGAAGAGACAAAGAAGATGGAAGCTTCACTTGTGTCATCAATCCAATCAATTATGACTGACTCAAAGGCTAGAATAGCAACTGAAAGAGCACCTGTTTTAATTGCTCCTACTGATCTGATCACCAGGGCTGACCTTGAATCCTTAAAGGATGAGATGAAGGAGTCCTTTAGTGCTTCTTTTACTGAGTTGAAGCACTGCTTTGTTGAATAGATGAGTAATTTGGAAAAATATTTTGAACTCTCTCTCGGTTGTAATTTGTTAAACTTTGTGGCATAAATAGTAGAAGAAGTTATAGACTGCCAGACTCAAGTATCTAGACTAGAATCTAATGTCGAATCTCTAAAGAAATCAGTTATCTCTTTAGACTCTTACATGAGCACAAAATCCCAAGAAGAGAAGGACTTAGCCTATGTCAAAATTGTTGTAAGCTAGATGGTTTCAGTGTTCGAAGGCTTTAAAACCTCCATGAAATACCATGTGAAAATCCAGGATTCCCAAGTCCAAAATCTTATCAGTGGGTTGACCAAAAACTTCAAGGAAATAGTAACCTTTTCTATTGGTTCTGTTGCTTCTAGAACTTCAATGGATGTGGATTAGATTCGAGCTGTGATGAAGGAGGAGCTTGGTTCAGCTTCAACCAGTGGCTCTGTGGACTCATCTGACCTGAGAAAAGTTGTGATTTCTACTAGAGATTCAGCTATAGAAATAATTAAGATAGTCCAAGACTATATGGGGAAGCTTATGCCTCTCAGAAATATGTAAAAGAAAAGGTGGACTCCTATTTCCAAAAGTTTTACACCAAGCATCAACTCAACAATCACTTCAAACTTCTATTGGAAAACCTTAAGTTACCTTCTATCAATCAAGCCTTCAGATATCAATTCATCAAACTAAGGTAATTAACTCCAGCCTTGGAAAAATTCATGGAGAACAAGGATGATTTCATATCTGCTATAGAGAGAGGATGGGGAATAATTATGGATTTTAGAAATCTTTTGCTGCCTTTCCTGCATGTCGATGCTAGGCCAGTGATTGTACCTCCAGATTTACCTACCTCTGCCTATACTACTTCTCATGTTCAGATGACTCCAACCCAATCCATTCGAAGCCTTACACCTATGATCACTCAAAGAACTCCTTAGTACAGACTCGACATAGTTTCTGTCGCTCAGCCTCCTATGATCATCGCTGGTGTTCCTAAGCCTTCACCTGCATCCACACAGTCTAAATCCTCTTCTTATCCAAAGAAAAAATCACACATTAAGGATGTGGATTGAGTAATTGGATAAGATGTTTGATAGGAATCCTTTGTGTTTTGTTTTCTGACTATGTACCTTTTTCAACATATAATACAATTGGCTTTCTTTTCTTTCTCATTTTTGTTCCTGTTCTTTTTATTGTTTTAGAATTTTTGATTATAACAAAGGGGGGGGGCATTTATCTAAGTATCAAAGAGGGAGAAATATCTAAGTATCAAAGATGGAGAAATATTCTCAAAGGTAGAGATATATTATCTAAGGAAGAGCTACCATGATTTTCCCTTCTGGTATCATTGTATTTAATTATACCTATGATACATTATGTTCTATAACATACTGTTTTATATGAAATAATTTCATTTAATGATATATCCTCTGATACAACTACTCATTTTTTTAAAACTATAATATCATAAGTTGTGATTATCAAAAGGGGGAGATTGTTGACCTCACCTGTTTTGACAATCCCAATTATGCTTTTACATACTTTGATAATCCCAATTAATGTTTATCTATATTCTAATTTTATCAATCTATGATATTATACTATCAAGATGATAATAATATTAAAATAATCATTGAAATATGTTAATAAATGTTTATCCATGTTTGTATGAGTTTTTAAGTAATTCTAACCCTATCGAATATGTTTTTCATAAAACAGAAAAGTGTTAGTCACTGATCTGCATATAGCTACTGATACAAAGCTACCGGTACTTAGTCTACCGATAGACCTTAGTCTACTGATAAACAGAGTCACTGATACGCAGAGATACTGATATGTACAGAGCTACCGATATGTACAAATCTACCGGGAAGCATATAACAAGTTCACCGATGCAGATAGCTATCAACAAAAAAAAGTTTTTTGATAGTACAGAATGGAGCTGTTGATGTGAATAAGTCTACTGATACACATAATCACTGGAACTAAGAAAGAGCTACCGATAGACCAGAGCTACCGATAGACCACAAGCGACCGATACAGAAAATTACCGACAAAATTGAGCTACTGATAGAACAAGTTTACCGAGCTACTGATAGAGTAAGTCTACCGATAGAAGGAGTTACCGATACCAAGAGCTATCGATGCAAAGAGCTATTGATAAAAGTTCAAAGAGCTACTGATGAAAGGTCACTGTTACACATAGTCCACCATACACGCCTACCAACAGAAGGATACTAATGATTGACCAACCATTCAAACTCTATACTCTCAATACTATTTATTTATTAAGTTAATGGTTACATTTGATGTTTTTAATGGAGTTAATGTTATTTAATGACACCTGTTGGCATGTCAGGGAACCGTACCTAGTACCCATGAAAAAAGTAATCATTCCTTTTTTCCAAAGCTGAAAGCTATAAAAGGGAAGATAAATACCTAGCTAGACATATAGAATGAAAGAAGTGAACACGGGGTGTGCATACAGCGAGAATAAAGGAACTAAGAAGGCACACTAAGGGTGAAAAAGAAAAAGGATCAACAACATTCAAACGTGGTGCATTCGCACAAGACTACATCCATACACCAAGAACACTAGACATACATAGAACAATTATTTTATAGAGAACACAAGCTGAATCTTGAGTGAAGAACTACAACAAACACTTCATGCACTCAGGCTGATAAGCTGAACCTGGAACCAAGGAAGAAACTGATACTCTGTTTTTCAGAACAAAAACCAAAGAAGGACTCAGAATCTTTTATGACCAATAAAACAAGTCCAGAGCTGCACTTCCAATCACTAATGATTTTATAAACCCACTCATACTTATTTTAGTGATTCTTTCATTTACATTTCGAGCAGTTTGTGTACCCTGTTTATTTTACACACACACTGTCTCCTGAGATAGGATGGAGGATTCTTCAATCCTCATTAAAACTTTATAAATCCTTCGTACCCATTGTGGATAGTGGTAGAGGTCGAGTAAGACATTGAAATCTGTGAGCTATTATCTTTGTTTTCCCATGTAGAACTGTGGTAGAGGTCTTTGGACCTGGACAATATTGTACTGTTGTTTACCCTGATCCAGGGTGTGGATCAATTTATATAAATTGTTTGAGAGGACTATGTCTCGACTTGAGACTGAACCTCTTGGTTACATCTTCTATGCATTTTGGTATTAAGTCATAAGTATACAATATATTTCATATTCCGCTGCTAACTAATTTGAAATATAATTTGTTTTATAGTTAATTTGATAGTTAAATTAGAAAGTGTTTATACTTATTGTAAACCAGTAAGTTTGCTTCAAAATTCAATTTAATCTTCAGATAAAATTAACTAAGACCTAATCAATATTTGAGAAACTAATTGAACATTTACACTCTATATAAATTCACTATATTTTAACTTTGTTTTTAAATAGGGGGATTTTAAGAGAAATATTTTTAATAGAAATTTTAATTGGAACTCAATTCAGCCCCCTCTTGAGTGTCCAATCCGACCAACAATTTCATACATCCATGTATATGATTATTCCTATTAGATTTTGATATTATTACTTAGTTTCTAAGTTATTTAGTCTTCCACTTCTTAATTATTATATATGATGTATATTCTAATTTCCTCTATAGCGGGTTACTAGTCCAGTATTTAGTGTCTGTTCATATCTGGAATTCTATATTGTATGCTTATTATTGTTATCTTATATACCAATCTGACATAAGGGTATTGTCTCCCCAACAAACTACCTTTAAACCATTGTTTCTAGTCAGTATTGTCTAGAATATGGGGAAGTTCATTTGAGACGATGTGACTCACCAGCTAGGGGACCTAGTCTTGTGGATTTCGGGTCAGAATGTTATAATTTGTTATCAAAAGCTTGTTTTCCTTTTTATTACTATTTGGGTATTATACATGAGACTAGGAGTTAAAGGAACTTAGAAATGTCCTTATGCTTGGATGTAGTTGACCCATGTACATGGGATACCCAAATTACATGGGATGGGAAATTGAAGTTATTGATTATGCCTATTATGCTTGATAAGACTTTACCATTTAGTAGATAACACATCATGTGAGGTTGTTGATATTGGTATTATTTCAATGATGATTTATTTTACCTAGGCCTATTAAATGAGGTCATTTCATTACATACATACTTATATGAAAAATTGGACTTATATGTCATACATTTCTCTATGCCATGTCTTTTTTCAGTGTGTATTTTACCGTTTCATAATATTAGTTCCATGATTATTATGTATTGAAACATGATGAAATTTATTGTATGTTATTGTAATATATAATATAAACTTAATTTTCCTACCTTAACCAAGTAGTTTTTTCCTGTATACGTTAAAGAGGACACCTAAATCTGTCAGTTATAGCATGTTGATCCATATACCACTGATTTCATGGGATAGAACATGTTATGGTATGGGTTATGTGGATTCAATATTTTGGTTTATAAGAAGTATACATCCTATTGGATAAAAAATGGTGGTCCATCTAACTCAAACATTTAAACAAATATAAATATTTTAATAAGCACAAATTTAAAATGAATATGACTTTTACAGTGAGATTAACCATATTATATGTGTGATACGAGACATAGACCCAAACTCAACCTTAGTAGTGGGTAGTTGGTGTGTCTCTTACATTCTTATGGACTTCTATTGTAATTCTATTTTACATAGTCTTGGATTTAGGAGTAGGAAGAGGGGTATGATTTATCCATAGGAAGTTTATGCACATTTCCTAGTTTTATATATTCAATATTTTCAACTTTTAACATTTATAATGATGCAAATGTTTTGAATTGTAGCATAATTCCTCCACGATGTCCTCGATTTGTACACCCTGAAGGTGATGACGACCTTGCAACGAAGGTTGTGGGCCATGACCAACCAGTGATTCCACCTATAGTTCTAACTATGGGACCTCTCCCTATTCTTGATATGTAAATCAATGCCTAGTTATAAGGGGTACTTTTATGTATGATTCAATCTATGCTATGTGTTTCTCAACCTTCCCTTAACATGGAAAAATTGGATCGGGAGTTCCAAGAGTAGTATCCTCACACCTTTTCAGGGGATGGAGGACTACATGTGGATGAGTCTTTGCTTAAAGATATTCTTTTTATATTCATGCATCTAGAGACACCTCCAGATCTATGGGTCAATATTGCTACATATATGCAATGTGATTTTACCGAATAATGGTGAGATGTCATTACTCAATAAGATCAGCATCATAATATGGTTTGGAAGGATTTACATACTATCCTCAACATTTACTTCTTTACCCAGACTTTGAGGTATTATAGAGCCAGAGAGTATATAAATCTGCCACAAGGGGATATGTCTATCGTGCTATATTCTTATTCCTTTAATGAGCACCAGTATTTTGCACCAAATATTATTGGTGATGATATTACAACTTCTGGGTGATTTGAGGAAGGGGTGGTATACAACATATGGCCATAGGTCAATGTATTTAGGTTGACTACTATTTCATAAATAATCACCTATGCCCTTATCCTAATATCAAATATGAGGGAATTTTATGGTGCGATTCTGAGTGGTTAGTCACCAAAATCTATAAGTTTTTAAGCATCGTTTTGAGGTTTCTCACGAGGGTAGCAGTAGTCATGATCTTTGTAAAGATAGTTTATTACATTGTCACTAGTGTGGGAAGCTGAGACATATGAATCCTTAGTTTTTATGGGATCCAATGGAGTGAAGATACTATTGTATGATGGGATATATTTAGAATTTCTGAAAGTCCTTTTCATCATTTCTTAGAGATCGAGTATCTAATCCTACCCCACATTCAGGAGTGGGGATAGTAGTGTCATGTTAGGAAGGAAGATGGAATACTACTCATTGTTTAAGTTGAGGAAGTAGTTGAGGTAGTGGTAGAAAGACTCATGATTCTCAGTGCAGATATAGTGGGATTCCTCAGGTAAGTTAGGAACTGATTCATACTTGTGGTTCAGTCTCATTCCACGCAGTGCATCCTATTCTAGAGGAGTAGAGTGCTAGACCTTATAAAGTTCAAGGTACTATTCTAGTAGACTCCACTTTAGTGTCTGCTTTTTTTGACATAGTAATATCTCATTGTTTTATATATAAGACTATTATAAATATTTTTTACATCGATATCAAAAAATTATTTGGTGTTATGATTCTTAATACACCATTGTGTGTCATATCAGAGGGTGTTCTCTGTTGTAAGGATTGTTACCTTGAGATAGGTGGATACCTATTCATATAGAATATTTTCATAACCATAAAGATGGAATGGTTAGTTCCCTACTAAGACCATGTATAATTATATCATTGTACAGTGAAATTTACATAACCAAAGGGTGGTAGGAACTTGAATAAGGGATTATGTGATGTTTGTTTGACTTGATCTAGACCTGAGCAGTAGAGGCTCAGTAATGTGACATTTTAGATCACAACATTTTTCTTGTATGATCATGGATTATGATTTTTGTTTCCCTCTAGTGGTGGATAGTTTTAGAGATTTCCTCCCTAATGAATTATTTAGCCAACTTCCATTGAGAGAGGTAGATTTTACCACTGATCTAGTTCCAGGATCAATACTAGTGACCATTTATATTTATAATACAACACCTATAGAGCTTATAGAGCTCCAAAAATAGTTGGATGATCTAGGGTATAAAGTATTTATATGCCCCATAACTACTCCATGGGGTTCATTGGCCCTTTTTTTTGAAAAATGTGCATGGTACTCTTGATATTTGAGTGGATTACCATCGGTTAAACTACATAAAAGTAAAAAACAATTATCCATTTCCTTGAATAGATAACCTATTTGATGATATATATGGAGAGAGTGTGTTTTATAAGATTGATTTTAGTTTGTAATATAAATAAGTTCTTTCAAGTCACCAGAAATAAATCACACAACTTTCAGGATCCGTTGTGGCCTTTAGGAGTACCTTATAATGTTGTTCGGTCTCACAAACACACCTACTATTTTCATGGACCAGATCAATCATGTTTTCCACCCATATCTATATTAATTCATGGTAGTCTTTGTGGAAGAAATATTAGTTTATTAATTCTCTAAAAATGACCATGAAAACACTCTTTATATACTTCTGAATATAGTGGAAGAGTATCAGATTTATTCAAAGATTAAAGAATGCCACTTTTGGATCGACATAGTCCACTTTCTGAGTCATATCCTCTTAGAGTCAGGTTTTTTTGTAGACCTAGAGAAATTGAGATATGTAGTTTCCTAGGAATATCCCAAGAACAGATTTTACATATAGTGTTTCTTATAGATATCAAGATATTAAAAATTCTTTATCTAGGATTTCTCACATCTTGAAGCACCACTTACGATCTTGAAAAAGAAAGGTGTGAAATTATTATGGTAAGAATCTTATGAATAATAATTTCAAGAGTTGAATGACATATTGACCTCAGTGCTAATACTGATTCTTCAAAATAAAAGGATGAGTTATATTGTTTACTACGACACATCTGTTATTGTTATTGGATTTATTTTGATATAGTATGTGCAAGTCATCAGAAATAGTTCTCATTAGTTGAGGACTCACCAACGGAATTACTAGACACACTATTATGAGCTAGCTATCTTAGTTCATGCCTTATTCTATTGAAGACACTATCTACAAGGAGTATTCGCTTTGGTTTACATTGATCAAAAAATACTCATGTACATATTTACACAGGGGGATAATAAATATCAATAAGGGCATGTGGATTGAGTACCTCTAGTCGTTTAATTTCAAGATTTCCTGGATGCCTGGTAAAGTAAATACAGTGGCCAATGCTTAGAGATGAAAGACTCAGATATAGATAGTTCAATAGGCCAGTGGAGAATGGAATCTCATACCCTTATTCTCAAAGATACACATAGTGGTTCAGGAGGATCATGGTTAAACATTCCTAACAGCCATAATAGTGACCACTACTCTCATGGAATGAGTATGAATGATGCAATTATATGGTCCTAAAGTCATCATCCTAAGGGAAAGAATCACATATGATGATACATATTTTAGTTGGACTATCTATTGGGATTATATTTTACTCTTACATGTGGATTTTTGGGTCCCAGAAGACATTAGGAGGACATGATGTGTGGATTTCATGCCTCAATATGGGAAGTTCATGCCAGTGTCCCCAAGATGTATTGGGTCATACATTTCTGGTATTGGTATCATGATATGTAATTGGAGATAAATGGTTTTATCACTCGTTGTTATAATTATCAGTAGGTGAAGGCAGAACATCAACGACCAACATGTATTTTACATCCATTGTCTATTCCTAAGTGAAAATAGGATAATGTTTCAATGTATTTCATGACTAGTTTACCACGATCACCTTGTGAGAGTGATACAATGTGGGTTATATATGATCTTTTCTCAAATTTTGCACACTTTTTACCTATGTGAGTGACCTTCATGGTAGACGAGATAGGGAGGCTGAATGTCAGGAAGGTTATACATCTTCATGGATATCCTCATTATATCTTTTCTGATAGAGATAATTTCTTTATGTCACAGTTCTGGTAGGTGTTGTAGAAGGCCTTGGGTACAAAGGTTCTTTTGAGAATGTCCTATCACCCATATATGAATGGACATACATAGCTTACTATTTAGGTGTAATAGGACATTATTCATGCATTTTTCCTTAACTTTTGGGGTTCCTAGGAGAAACACATCCCCCTTAATGAGTTCTATTATAATAACAAATTTTAGGCTACCATTGATATAGCTAATTATAAAACGTTATATGGTAGTCATTTATATTAACCTCTATGCTAGATTGAGGATGAGGATACATCTACTATTAATCTGCATCAGGTTCCAGATACTAGAGAGTTGGTCCTGTTGATTAGAAAGTTCATGATGACAGCTTAGTCTAGATAGTATTCATGTAACAACTGGAACTGATGACCTCTTGAGTTTGAGGTTGTAGATTTAGTTTTCATGTGAGTCATGCCCAGGTTGAGCCATATATGTATTCAGAGGTTTTGAAATATCTCACCTAGGTTTTTTGAGACCCTATGAGGCTATGAAACGGATGGGATAAGTGGGTTACTAGTTGAAACTTTCTCAGATATATTGGTCTATGCATGATGTCTTTCACATATCTATGCTTCTCATATATTATCTAGACCCATCACATATATTTAATCTTGAAGAGGTTGAGTTGGATATAATGTCTTCTTTTGAGGAGTATCTAGTTCATTTTATTGATCAAAGAATGGAGTCACTCTATAGAAGGTCAGTCCCTTTGGTACGGGTGTTTTGGGATCATGACGAAGTATAAGATGAGACTTGGGAATGTGAACCTGATATACATGCTCAGTGGCTATAACTCTTCACCAACAATACCTATTTACTCTCAAAATTATAACTTGGGGACAAGTTTCTTTAAGGAGGGGAGGTTCTAATGACCCATATATTCTCTAAAGTTCAAAGCAATTTTTTTAATTTCAATCCGATGTTTAATATTTTTAAACACACACTATGGGCTAAGAGAGGTCCCATGAGTGTCTGTGGCTTTTCCAGACCCTAGAGATTAGGAAGGTAAAAAAGTGTAGTCTGCACAGTTACTACTACTCATTTGGGGTAACTGTGTAGGACACCTTTTGAGAAGCACAAGCTACATGGTTTGTCATTGGACTCAAGGCACATGCTTGTGTGCACCATCTGCTATTTTTTTATAGAGGAATTTCAAATGTTTGCATGTTGTTAGGGAATCCATGTTCCAAAACCTTGTTGGGTATTTTCTTGGACAGTAGGATTATCACGGTTTATACATGTTTTGTCCAAACCATGCGTCCAAACCTTACACCCCCAGTTTTGAAGGAAAATTACTATTTTCCCCTAATAAAACCTTTAATTCCATTTTCTTCTTTCTCACCTATTTCTCTAGAGAATGGATTCCTCCCCCTTCAACTATAAGTCATCTTTTTCATCAATCTAGGTTCATTGATATCTATCTAATATGTAGTCTAAATCATGATCCTAAAAACCATTAGATTTCTAGAGGTATGATATCAAGTCCCATTCCATTATATCCAAGTTTATCTTCACACCCATTATGCTATATAAGTGTAAGATAATTTTACTTATTTTCCAGGCATTAGAATGTTTATTCGATTTCCTCCAATCTACTATGAATATAATGATTCTATTGACTGAGGAGAAATCTATATCCTTAAGGATGGTGGCCTCATAATTTTCCCCAATAGTTTTGGTGTTCTCATAGTTGCATTTCTTTTCCACATGCTGACCTTCATTGTGTGTCTCCTCAAATTTTTTTTCTTTATCTTAAATTGGTATATGTGCCTTTATATACTCCCTATGATCACTTTTTAGTAATTTTATGATACCATAATCAGTCACTAACACCCATTGGGCATGCAATATTAAATTTAAACTTCATAATTAATGGTTTTAATGCAGGTGACACTTTCTAATAAATGTTTTTCGACTCTAAATGTAATTTACCTTATAGGTACTTTCCAAATTTCCAATGAAACCTTCTAAGTGCTTCATTGATCCTTGGAAAATGAATTTCCATGTGTTGTTTAATTAAATGGATTGGTTATATTTAACAGACTACATCGTGAAGGTAATATTTATTAAATGAATTAAATGTTTAAATGGAAGTGAATTATTAATGGGTGTAAAGGTCACACCAATTGTTAAATGCATTATTAAATGATAATATATTAATTGTGATTCCCTTTGATATGTTTGGGATTGATTAAAATAATCAATGAGAGGTAATTACTCATGAATATTATTATAAATATTATTACACCTTTGATATACTCTATGGATGATAGTTAAGGGTTCTTTGGGGAATGATGCTGCTAAATCCCTTATATTGGGTTTTGATCTTAACATCTCACACCATTGATACGATTTAGATGGTGGGAATGACGCACCAAATACAATATTTTGGGTGTTGAAATGATGACTCACCCACCATCTAGAGTGATGATAATAATGTCACTTAGTCTTCATTGGATGTAGGGAATTTGCCCCTTTTCATGAGCTTATAGTCTCGTTTAGACTGGTTATGGATGTCTGAGTTACACCCTAGTCCAACCATCACCTAGTATTACAGGTATATGGACACTTACATCCATATGTAATTAGTCTATATAGGTTCATGCAATATATTACTACACTATAGATATATATTATTACTCTATATATATTTACTGATCAGACACTCATTTCAGCCATGAGCTGAAGCAGGTAAAACCTCCAGGTGTCATTTAGGAACTTGAGCAGGATGGTACTTATTTTTTCAATATTGATAATTATTTATTTATACCTAAACACTATTTACTTATGACCACTTTATAGATTACATCTAGACATTGTTGGTTGTGTCCTACTGATATTTTATCTCACACCCCACTCATACCGCCTTTAGTACCCGAGTAGATGAATTTTTTTCACTTATGGATAATGGAAAGTCCCCAGCTATAGATTCTTGATATGTTATTCCTATAGTTGTAGCATTGGAGTAAAGGACTGAGCATATGCTGAATATTCTAGTGGAGCATCATTTCTTCTTCTTTTTTTGTTTTTATATAGCATGATTTTATATTCACATCCCATGTTCCCCTTCTATGAATCATCATGCCATGCATCCATGTATATGATAATACCTATTGGATTTTGATATTACTACTTATTTTCTCAGTTATTTATTCTTCCATAACTTAATTATTATATCTCTTGTATATTATGTTTCCCTCAATAGAGGGTTACTAGTCCATTATTTAGTGTCTTGTTATATCATGATTATGCAATTTTATTGTTATTTTTTATCAACTATGCCACTCTAACATGAGGTTATAGTCTCCCCAATGTACCACCATTATACCATCACCACTAGTCTGTAGAGTTTAACATATGAGGAGGTGTACTTGAGGCCATGTGACCCACCTGATTAGAACCCCAGTCTACTGGATGCTGGTTCGAGACATTACAAGATTCCTCTTGATTTAGTTATTCATTCTTCTTCAGATATCTTATGCTATTTTGGCGTGAGATTGTTTGCCCTATTTTAAGGGGTTGGACTATTCTTTATTTTTATTCCTATCTACATGAAATTTGAAACTGATATTGGATGAGAATCTATCCGCAACCCTAATCTGGGTGGTATAGTTTTTCCCTAAAAGTTGATTTTTTTCATATCTCTTCCATTTTCCCTCAATGCTGGCCTTTGTCATACATTTACATAAAATGTGTTGTTTCTATTTAAATTGATTTATTCATGTTGTTATAAACCTAGAAATTATTTCTAAGAAATTATAGGATCCCAAACTTAGTCATATACACCCATTAGATGTTTCATCTTGAAATAACCCTTATATTTAATTGGTTAAATGACTCGAACAACTTATATGTGTTTATCTTGAATTGTAAATAGATTTACCCACTCTTATACTTTCTTATTTTTAAAATAACCATCTAAGTTATTTAATCCTCATTAAATGGTTTTTCCTTACCTTTGTAATCGAATGGATTAACTTGAAAGTGATTTTCATTGCTTAAATGAATTACATGTATCAATTATAATGAATGATAATGGGTGGAACATCCACGCCAAATGATTCATGATTTACTATATGCATTATATGATATATAATTATGTTGGTTTAATTGGGTTTGATGATAATTATTATAATGTGGTGATCCAACTTGATATTACTGTTATTATGGTTATTCCATTGAGATTGTTTGTGGAATGATGGTTAAGGGATTTATTCACAATGGGAATTCAATATCCCTTACATTAGGTGTTGTTTTAGATGTCACTCACCATTATACTATTATCTGTATGATGGGAATGATGTTTCACATTCCTTTCATTAGTAGTTGGGCATGCCGTCTCACCCCACTTATCTCAAGTATCAAGAAAGATATCTCACATTCACCATGAGATTCAGGGCATGTGCCCCTTTCTTGAGCCTATATCTCATTAGACTAGTTATAGATGCTTGAGTTATGCCACAAGTCCAGCTAGCATCTAGTATACATGTATATGCCTACTTACATCCTCAAATACATTGTTTATATAGGTGGATACGGTATATAACTATACTCTCTATTTATTATTACTATATATGTGTATGGTTACTAATAAAAATCTCATTCCAGACTATGTTGAAGTAGGTAGAGATGTTAGGTGTCCTTTAGGAACCTGAGATGGGTAGTATTTATTTATTCAGAATTTTATACCATTCCTTATACCTAAGAACAATTGATTCTATGTATACTTCTTGGATTATTTGTAGGCATAGTTGGTAGTGGCCTGTTGGGATTTTATCTCATACACTAGCCGAGCTACATTTGGTACCCGAGTAGATTACATGTCTCTATGAATGGATAAGATATAGCTTCCATGCTGTAGATTATTTATTTTTTTAGCTTATGATATGGAGCATGGGAGTATAGGAACAAGAGTTTTCTCAAGATCCCAGTGGAGCTGTATTTTTCTTTTTTTGTATTTTTGTATATATATGTCCCCTATTTGACCCTTTGTATATCAATATGACATGAAATCAATATATATGACCCATCATTTGGATTTTTATATTATTACAATTTCTTGGATATTTACACTTCTATAGTTGTTTATCATGTGAAGACCGGAAATTTCCATGCAATTTTTTTACCCATGTTCTTCCTTTCTAAAACAAGGAACGCAGATTAACTTTCTAATTAGTTGATCCATATATTTATTCTTTTGTAGGTTTAAATAATAATAATTGAGGAAGGGTTTGACGTTCTTCATTCTTGTTTTTGTTGAGCCATTTTCTACCACCCTAACACGGAGGGTGCGGGCCAAACAAACATGGCCCGACCCCCCTCCGTCATTCTGCTTCTTTTGTGTGTTCTTCGCAATGGAAGAAGGTGACGACGACGAATGAGAAGAGAGTCCGGATAAACCGGACGTCGAAGAAGGCACGATGCCCCCCGTCCCGCGGCTTCACCATCCGCGACCTCCACGCCTTACCACCGCCCGAGCCGCCACTGCCTGATCTGTCGCCGCCCGAGCCGCCGCCTCCTGAGCAGCTGCCACTGCCCCACGGGCGGACCGCCGCCCTGCGACCGGACTGCCTCCCCGCGGCCGGACCGCCTCCCCATGACCAGATCGCTGCCCCATGGCCGGACCTCCTCTCTTCGACTGGACAGCCTCCCAGCGACCAGACCGCCATCCAACAGCCAGACTACCTCTTTGTGCCTAGAATGCCTCCCCGCGGCCGAACCATCCTCCCACGGCAGGACCTCCACCCCGCGGCAGGAACTCCGCCCCGTGGCCGGACCGCCGCCCCGCGGTGCCCTGCAGCCGGACCGCCGCGCCCTGCTGCCGGACCGCCACCCCATGGGCAAACCACCGCCCCACGACCGGATCGCCACCCCACGGCCGGACCGCCGCCCCGCGGTCTCGAGCTGCCCTCGGCCGAGCCGCCCCGAGCCGTGCCGAGCCACCCCGCGCTCTCGCAGTACCCCTTAGCCGAGCCTCCCTCGCAGCACCCTTGCGGCCCTCGCGGGTCGGGCCGGGTTGACCCAGGCTGGGTCGGACCAGACATGTGCCCACTACGACCCATTTACATCCTTTTGGCCATAACTTTGGCATCAAATGTCCGGTTGACGAAACGTCAGCGGTGATAGTTTATTGGAGCGATATGGTCCCTTTGAGTATACCCAAACGTGTTTTGGATTTATATGGGGAATTATCAGGTTTGATCGAGAAAAAATCCAACCGGGCCCCTGAGACTAAAAATCTAATAACTCACAGACCAGGCATACGATTGACGCACTGTCTATTTTGTTGGGACCCTATTGACGTGATCGACCTTTGAGATACTTTTTGTGGGACTTTGTGGTAGTTGGAGTATCGATCAGTAGCTTGTGGAGTGGATCCTCCCAGAGATGAGCGAGCATAGTGCGAGAACTTAGTGGCTAGTTGAGACTTGATGACTGCTAAGTGTTTCAACTCGGAGTGACTTGACATGCCCAGTGGGGAGTGCCTTGGTGACACGGAAGACCTATGGTGGGGAGCGCCATAGTGATTTGGCAGACCCACGGTACTCGACAGGAGGAGTACCTCAGCAGGCCATGAGGGGGAGTGCCTTGGTGACATGACAAACCCACATTGGGGAGAGCCTTGGTGACACGACTGACTCATGGTACTCAACAGGAGGAGTACCTCAATAGTCCAAGGTTAGTGGTAAGTGCCTCTGTCTGACACAGTAGACCCACTGTACTCGTTAGAGGAGGAGTTATCCAGCATCTGAGGTGTTCGATGTTGTTACTGGGAATGTTACTTGATTCTACCCCTAGAATAAATCCTGGTGTGAGCTGAGTTAGTACCTCTTTGTTTTCCTCATTTTTGAGATGGATTACTTGATAACTTAGTTATATGTATGATCATATATCTAAGAAGGGTTATCTTTTGATTTCATACGTTTTGATTTATCCTTGATGGATTTTGTGAGACCTAGAGGGTCTTGAGGTCCCTACTGATTATCGTTATACTCACCCCTACAAGGGTTATTCCCTCACCTTGTTGTGTTGGATACAGATGACGAACAATGATGACTGAGGATGAGAGTACCAAAACTAGATGGTACCTAGAGGTAGACCATATGGTGTGTTGGTACATAGAGGAGAGGGGTGGACGTGGAGTGCTGAGGAGGCGATATAGACCTAACCTTTAGGTAAGAACCTTATAGGATGACCCAAAAACTGACTTTCCCTTTTATTTAGTTGTATTGTATCACATTTGTACTTGTACTTTCTAGTTGGGCTTGTATTCTAGACCCTGTTTACTTACTGCACTCACTATGTTTACAGTTCAGATTAATTGTGTTCCTATCTTTCTCTGTGCTTGGTTACGTGTGATTAAAAGTTATAAAGGAAATTCCTTCACATTTTTAGGGAATATGCCTTCGGTTCTAGTCACCAACCCATGACTTATGGAAGGCGGGCTTTGGGTAGTCGCGGAACGGGCCCCGGGGGATGGGTTGTGAAAAATTGGTATCAGAGGAGTCAGTTTTACCGAAGAACTAGGTCTCTAATATTTTCTATGAAGAAATAATGTTAAGGGTAATGATTGTGGTTTTCAGTTTAGGGAGTCCAGCGTTGGTGCGACAGTCGACGTATCCATACACCAGGACCCTGACTTCTGATTTTCGACTCAATGCATGAAAACACTGACTGCGTGTGTGTTTTCAAGAGTCTTCTTTGTGAACTCTTTGAGTCATCTCACCAGTTATAACTTATTAACCATGGCACACCTATTTCTTTTCAGGTTGCCTCCACAAAGACAGTCAGCTAGGGTTCCGAGAGTTGTATGCACTGATAGTCCACCGAGAAATGAGGCCTCAGTGCATGGCCCTTTTCCAGTAGAGGCACCAGTGGAGGCACTGGTGGTACCACTCCCCATTGGGCCACCGAAGCCACCAGCTACAACAGTAGACAGTGCATGCCACATGAGTGTGTTTCATGAGTTCCAGTGCGATAGGCTACCTAGGTTCAGGGGAGAGACAGACCCACAGGCAGCTGAGGATTGGCTGGAGGTTGTGGTGAGAGTTTGCCGACTCGTAAGGACACCATTCAATCTCATGGTGATCCTTTCCGCTAGCCTTCTATAGGAAGAAATAGGTAGATAGTAGAGCTTGATGCTCCAGGTTCACGACGAGGTGAAACTTCTCTGGGCAGACATTGAGAGCCTGTTTCAGGCAGATATTTTCCCAGTGACGCTTCACGCAGTGCACATAGAGGAGCTTCTTCATCTGCAGCAGGGCAGCATGATTATGGATCAGTACTCAATGAGGATCAATGAACTCTCACGCTACTCCACAGATATGGTGTAGAAACCTTTCTTCAGGGACCATACCTTTGATCAGGGGTTGAGGTGGGAGATCAGTTCTTTAGTGATCTCACTCTGCAACCCGACGCAGGTGGGGCTGTTAGAGAGAGCCCACTTAGTGGAGATTTAACTTGCTAAGTAGTCACCAGCAGTGAGACCCACCACCAGTCATCATGTAGCAGAGTCTTTTGCAGCTGGTAGCAGAAATACATCATAGAGGTCCAAGAGTACCAGACCTATAAGTGGATGACCGCATGACTCAGGATCAGTTGTGTGGGGCACTCGAGGCGGAGCTAGTTATACCTGGAGTGGGCAGTGTTTTACATGCGGTGGGTAGGTTCACATGGCTCGTGACTATCCGAACCATTGTACGGATGGTGAGAATATGGTCAAATGACCTCCCCAGTAGAGATATAGGTTAAAATGAGGAGGTCCGTAGGGAGCAGGTGGACGTGGCAGGGGAGCTGGCCGTGCAACTAGCGGTGGGTGACGATTTGAGAAGTTACCGCCACCACCACCAAGAGGTCCACCCTGACCACTGGTAGCAGGTGGAAAAGGGGGAGCTCAGATCTAGGTAGCTAAGGCCTACGAACACGGTACTCCGGAGATGATACGAGGTACGATCTGTGTCTACTCCACCATAACTATAGTACTTATAGACACAGGTGACAGTCATTATTTTATTTCCACTGCCCTCATTCAGAGGTCGAATATTCCGATGGAGTTTTTGGCTCGATCCTTATGGCTAGAGACTCCTACGGGAGAAGATTCGATGATTACGCACTGGTGCCGGTAGTGAGAGATTACTCTATGAGGAAAGAGCTTTGGCTGGGATCTCCTAGTAGCAGCGTCGAGGCCTTACGACATCATCTTGTGTGTGGACTAGTTATCTACATTCCATGCTCAGATATACTGTATTAGGTGCAAGGTGTGGTGTGCCCGCACGGATGGGACTAGGTTTACATTCACCTGTGTAACGCCCCGACCCCAGTTACCCAGAGTCAGTGCATTATTGCGTAACATTGGCACGATCACAAAAGATCAAGTCTCGAAAGACCGATTAGTTTAGTAGCCTTGGACACACTAGATACATTCATAAGTCTTACATTACATCATAAAGTAAAACAAAACTACAACATCTTCTCTTCATACCCCCTTATATTATCCCTGCAGGTCATTCATAATATACTTCTACACATCCTGGAAAAATTAAAACATTGAAAGGGGTGAGCTCAGATGCTCAGTAAGGATAACAATATAGCGAAAGCTTTTATAAATAAACATAAACATTTAAGGCAATGTATAACTAAAAAAAGCCTTTTAAACATGAACTTAAAAATAATTTGGAAAAAGTAAAATGAGATAATTCCATTTACTTATTTGCATGGATATTCTACTAGTCGAATAATCACATGCAATATCAATAACCACATTCATAATGATGGAATGCATAATTCCAGACTATCATAACCACATAGCCAGGGCCTCGTGCCAAGACACCAAATAAGATTTTGTCAAGGCCTCGTGCCAAGACACTAGTTTGTCTCATGAGACCTGCCGATGCATCGAGGAGCTATAGCGGGCTCCACCCTTCACTTATTAAGTCCAATGCATTCCTCATATGAACAGGTTTAAACATATCATAAACCATAACATAATTGTATCACATAAAACATGCATAAAGGAAACATAACATTTCCACATTTCAATCACAAGATATCAATACAACACATTGATATAATAAAAAAACTTTCAAAACCATTTTCAATACCAAAAAAAAAGAAAAGTAAAACATGGTATTTATTTTTCTTTTAAAAAAAAGTATGGCTTGTAGAGGAAGCCGAAACTCAAATAATGGTCACGACGGCGAAGAAGTCATTGTCGCTGCATACATACGACAAAAACATTCCCTTTTTTCATTTATTAAATGCTTCGTATAAAAAATATTCCTTTTGAATAAACGTAAAAGTCAAAGGGGTTTATACACCGTATAAAAGAAGGTTGTGTATAAAACAAAATATGCCTCAATGAAAGGAGATTGAGACGAAGTCCCATACAAAGATCTTTTTTTTAAATAAAATAGATTTATTCTGTGTATTCACTATAATTACACATAAATAAAGTACAAATACAAGATAGGACATAATAATATCATGACGTAATTTGAAAGTAGGAGATTAACCCAAATAATGGAAATTGGGTTAAGAAGTTACCTTACCTCGTGTCTGAATTGATTCGACCGTTCTTTAACCTCCTGAATAATAAACTAGAGTTAATTTTAAATTTCTTAAGAACATTTTTCAAGTTTTTCATTCCTTTTATATCACTTATTACCTTGTTATGAACATTATGTAATTATTTAAGTTAATAACGGTCATTTTGTCGATCTTTGGTACTTGAGTCAAAAATAAACTTCTTATAATTACAAGTTGTTCATGTGGTGATATATCCATTATATCCAGAATTATATTCATAATATAGATATCATATATCTCATATATATCCAGTATATACATGTATTTATAATATTCCATAACGTTTAGAGGTAAGAAATGAAATGCACCGTTCATGGAGACGGTAAGCCGTACGTACGCATGAACGCTACTTTAATTTATATTTCGTATTTAATGAAATCATAATGATATAAAGGTATATTATAATTCCAATATAATATCATATATAATATCATTTAATCCATCCTTTATACATCCCACATATGGGATTAACAATTCAAATCACTTTGAGGGGGCGGTAGTCCGCACTTCCTAAAATGAAAATATCGCGTTTACCCATAATGGAAACAATAAAGGTATGACATAAATGAAAAATACAGAACCTTAAGTAAAACATAAACATATTATATATCATATATATATAGTGACATCTTAATGGCCACCTTTTAAGGTGTTATATGAGTTTTGAACAATCATCATTTTGTGAGGCAGAAATTCACCATCCACAGAAAAAGTATGTTTTTTAACCATTAGATGTAGGTGTGTGTAAGTGTAGCTCGAATAATTATTATAAAAACATTATAGTATATTGAGGATACTGGTGTTGTTACAAAATAAATGAATAAAAATAGTTTAGGGGGTTGGATAAGAAAAAGAAAACAAAATAACATAAGAGAAGACATTACCTTAAAATCGGGTAACTCTTTTTTTGATTTGAGCCAAAAGCTTCCTTGGGAAGAGTTATGCCCAAAGTGAGGCTTCTAGGAGTAATAGAGGGAATTTGGGAGAGTATTTGGGCAGATTTTGGCTGATTCAAATGGCTTGAAGGTGTGAATAAGGTGGTAGAGGTGGGGGCCTTTTATAAGAGGAGAGGAGGGGCACTCTTGGAAAGTAATGAAATCTTACGTTATTATATATTGAGTTCGGATTTTAAAGGTCCCACACTTATATAATTCGAGTATAAGGTGATAAGGGTTAGAAATATACTCATCCAATAGGTTTTTTACAAGTGTCAGCCTTGGATTTTACATTATCTTTTCATTTTATTTAAATCGTTAATTAATGAGGTAATCACTGCATCATCATGGTGTCATAAATAATTTAATTTATTTAATGTATAAAAATTATAAAACAAATATCATGATGTATTAAATCTTTTTATATTTCTAATGAATATTTATATTCAAAAATATGACTTGTATAACCCCATTTAAAAATTGTTTTAGTAAAACAACTTATGTTTGTGACATTTTTATTTTAACTTTAAATAAAAGGAATTTATGTCATTTTCCTACCAAAGTGGCTCCATGGGGTCCCCAAGTTGACCCATGGATTTTCTTGGTCGTCCATGACACATCTAATAGGGTTAGGACAAGTGAAAATGTATTTTCATATTTTTATAATATCATTTTTACCTTAAATATCACTAATTACCTTTAATCACGATTAATTAAACTTAAAAGTTACTATTCACAAACAAATTACTTTAATCCCATTGAACCACATTTTAATTTCTAATGACAACCATGAATGTCAGATTTTTTAAAATCAAATCACATAAGTGGTAATGTTTCATTTAAATGAAAAATTAGTTTTTTAACTACCACTTAGTGGTTTCACTATTCATCAAAAATTGAAGTTTTTTAGAACAATGCCAAAATTTCACCCTAAGCTAAAATTGATATTCTAAATTCAAAAATGATGTCTATTTTAAAAAATTTCAATCATATAAGTTTCATTAATTAATTTTATAATTAATTCCCGCTGTCACAACAAATAGCGTGTTTTTAAGAAACAATATATATCAAAAGATTGACAATTGTTTATGTCTAATTCCAAAGTGAAAATAATTATAATGAAAACCATTGGATAAAATGGTAAAAATATATTATAATTATACTTTAAAACCACTCAATAGTATAATTTATCATTATAAATTATTTTGATTAAAAAAAGTTGTTTTTAAGTATTTTTCACTATTCATAAGAAATTGTAAGTTCTCAGAAAATTACAATAATTTCAACATAGGATAATTTCGATATTAAGAATACAAAAATGAAGTCCATTTTGAAATATAAAATTTCTATAAATTTAAAAAGTGGTTATTACTATTCATAACGGCTACTTTGATTAGTCGCGGTGTGTTAGAACTCGAACATGCGTACAATGCAAGCTATTGCATTATTGAAAGAGAGGCGTATCGTGGAAGCTCGGGGTGTTACATTCTACCCTCTTTCAATAAATTGCGTCCTCGCAATTTGAAATTTTTCTTTTAAAATAAAAGGTTGAAAATATAAAATACCTTTGTGGAAAACCCACATCGGAAATAAGGTTAATAAAAATATACTTTAAAAGAAAGAAAGAGAAGTACAAAGGTCACCCGAGATAGCCCATACTAGGATTATATGAAAATATGGATATGGATGAGAAACAAACCATCAAGGTCTGATGGAGAGTTGTAGAAAATAGGATTAGGAGAAAGTTTAACTATAAGAAAATCACAAACTTGTGATTGGTTAAACAATCATTGATTCCCCAGTAGGAAAAGTTAACCGACAATGTTTTTGTTTTAAGTTACCTTTCATAAAGTTGAGGAATTTATTTAAGATATTTTCTAAGAATGTAAGGAAATATACTTAATTGTCATGTAGGCTTTCATTCTTTAATAAATTTTTACCACAAACCCATCTTTCACTCCAAAAGGTAATAGATTTCAAAAATATTATATTTATCCTAATCGTACAAGGTTTAAAATATTATCACATACCATTTAGATTATAAAAACTATTTTTTAATAACCAGGGACTTCCTGTAGGCTTGTGGTAGGTAATAAAGGCCTGTCGCACTATGGCTGTGGGTTCGATTCCTGCATCTTTTTCCGACACGACGCTTTATCCCCCAACCTACTGGTTGTCCTTTTCCTAAAACTATAGTATTATAATATTCCAAAAATAATCTTTAGAAATGTTTTAACCTTAAACAATACTATCCAAAGTTCAACTTAATTCATTCCAACCTTTATAGTTATCCAAAATACCTCTATCCAGACTTTCTCTAAAAGGTCTCTAAATTCCAAAATCAATTTATCAGATTCCCCAAACAAAGTACAATTTCTATTATTGTCACATACTAAAAATATGATTACCTTCATCATATTATGACCTTAATGAAAAGAACAAGTACTCCAGTACAATCCTTATATATATATCACATTATTCTAACAACTAGAATATAATCCATGAGTCCAAAAGCACCAATACATTAATTATTCCACTTCAACTGTAGTCACATCATAATATTGGCCTTGATCCCTTGGCCTTTTCTAAGGTAAGTTTCCCTGATACTTAGGACATTCATTTGCATAATGCCCCTTTTCTCTACAATTGTAGCATTCAACATTGATAGCCTCTTTCTTTCCCTTGCAATCACGCGCCTGGTGACCTTTTTCTCCACATTTATAACAAACTCCCATTCCTTTTAGGCATGTACCAGGGTGATTCTTCCCACAATTATCACATAATGGAAAATACTTATTTCCCTTTTTCCCTTTATCCGTCTCTAGTTCCACCGTTCTCTTCTTCTCTTGCTTTACTTTATTGTCATAAGACTTAGAGAATTCCTTTTATGTCTTGATAGCACACAAGACTATATCTTCGTATGTTGAGAAAGATTGTGATACTAAAGCTCGACGAAGAAATGGTTTTAACCCATCAAAGAAACGATCAATCTTACTTCTTGGGTTATGTATATAATCTGCAGCATGCCTCCCTAACCTTGTAAATTTAGCCTCATAATTTGCGACATTCTCATCCTCCTTCTGCCTCAGACTCAGAAATTGCCTTTCCATATCTGCTCGATGGTCATGTGGAAAGTATTTTTCTAAGAAAATATCTTTGAACTCTCTCCATTCCATACTTGATACTTCTTCATCTACCTTTGTATTTTGAATCAATGACCACCATTGATCGGCATCTCTAGTGAGGCGGTAAACTCCCATGACAACCTTCTCCCTTTCGCTACTCCCCAAGGCGTGGAATATTTTCTCTAAAGAGTTTATCCATTGCTCAGCTACTAATGGATTTGTACCCACATTAAATGTTGGTGGTTGTTGCCTCATGAAGCGGTCTAACATTGATCCTCCACGTTGCGGATCAGGGTTCTCCATATGAGTAAGGTTATTATTCATAACCTGAGTGATTTGTTCCAGTATGGTAATAAGTTGATCAGCACCAGTTGTATCTCCAACTCCACAATAATTATCTTGAGTAGGAGGGCAATCCCTACATGGAGTGCGTGCATTGATACAGTTACCATTCCTTCCACTAGGCTCCATTTCTAAACAATGGTATAAACTAGATTAGTTTATGAATTAAAATACATAATTCTATATTTGTAAAACACTTTACATAAATTGAACTATTTATGGATATAATCCATAATCATAAAAAGAAATGTTTTCTTTGAGGAAGTATATACTCATAACCCTTCATAGTGGTTTGTAAAGAAAATGAGAATTATCCTAAGCATATCCCCTGGGAGTGTTGTAAACAAGAGTGCAGCAAGGCCCGTTGTCGTGCACCAGTTCCCGTTCGAGTCTAGCTCAAAGTGGTGTTTTTGGGTTTTACCCATAGGTACATCTGTGCCAGAGCCGTCTCTACCTGCTTGTATCCAGACTGGGATGTATTGCTCATAAAACTCACAAAATCTCTTTAATACCAAAATTCTAGGAAGTTCTTCTATACTAATCCTTAAAGTCTATCTTCGGGCTATGTGCTCTAATCAGAGTTTATCTAAATCTAGCTTCCAAGGTTAGTACTAATCTGCCTCTGATACCAACTGTAATGCCCCGACCCCAGTTACCCAGAGTCGGTGCATTATTGCGTAACATTGGCATGATCACAAAAGATCATGTCTCGAAAGACCGATTAGTTTAGTAGCCTTGGACACACTAGATACATTCATAAGTCTTACATTACATCATAAAGTAAAACAAAACTACAACATCTTCTCTTAATATCCCCTTATATTATCCCTGCAGGTCATTCATAATATACTTCTTCACATCCTGGAAAAATTAAAAAATTGAAAGGGGTGAGCTCAGATGCTCAGTAAGGATAACAATATAGCGGAAGCTTTTATAAATAAACATAAACATTTAAGGCAATGTATAACTAAAAAAAAGCCTTTTAAACATGAACGTAAACATAATTTGGAAAAAATTAAAATGAGATAATGCCATTTACTAATTCACATGGATATTCTACTGGTCGAATAATCACATGCAATATCAATAACCACATTCATAATGATGGAATGCATAATGCCAGACTATCATAACCACATAGCCAGGGCCTCATGCCAAGACAACAAATAAGATTTTGTCAAGGCCTCGTGCCAAGACACTAGTTTGTCTCATGAGACCTGCCGATGCATCGAGGAGCTATAGCGGGCTCCACCCGTCACTTATTAATTCCAATGCATTCCTCATATGAACAGGTTTAAACATATCATAAACCATAACATAATTGTATCTCATAAAACATGCATAAAGGAAACATAACATTTTCACATTCCAATCACAAGATATTAATACAACACATTGATATAATAAAAACACTTTCAAAACCATTTTCAATACCAAAATAAAAGAAAAGTAAAACATGGTATTTATTTTTCTTTTAAAAAAAGTATGGCTTGAAGATTAAGCCGAAACTCAAATAATGGTCACGACGGCGGAGAAGTCGTTGTCACCGCATACGTACGACAAAAACATTCCCTTTTTTCGTTTAGTAAACGCTTCTTATAAAAAATATTCCTTTTGAATAAACGTAAAAGTCAAAGGGGTTTATACACCGTATAAAAGAAGGTTGTGTATAAAACAAAATATGCCTCAATGAAAGGAGATTGAGACGAAGTCCCATACAAAGACCATTTTTTTAAATAAAATAGATCTATTATGTGTATTCACTATAATTACACATAAAGAAAGTAAAAATACAAGATAGGACATAATAATATCATGACGTAATTTGAAAGTAGGAGATTAACCCAAAGAATGGAAATTGGGTTAAGAAGTTTCCTTACCTCGTGTCCGACTTGATTCGACCGTTCTTTAACCTCCTGAATAATAAAATAGAGTTAATTTATAATTTCTTAAGAACCTTTTAAAGTTTTTTATTCCTTTTATATCACTTATTACCATGTTATGAACATTATGTAATTATTTAAGTTAATAACGGTCGTTTTGTCGATCTTTGGTACTTGAGTCAAAAATAAACTTCTTATAATAACAAGTTGTTCATGTGGTGATATATCCATTATATACAGAATTATATTCATGATATAGATATCATATATCTCATATATATCCAGTATATACATGAATTTATAATATTCCATAACGTTTAGAGGTAAGAAATGAAATGCACCGTTCATGGAGACGGTAAGCCATACGTACGCATGAACGCTACTTTAATTTCTATTTCGCATTTAATGAAATCATAATGATATAAAGTTATATTATAATTCCAGTATAATATCATATATAATATCATTTAATCCATCCTTTATACATCCCACATATGTTATTAACAATTCAAATCACTTTGAGGGGGCGGTAGTCCGCACTTCCTAAAATGAAAATATCGCGTTTACCCATAATGGAAACAATAAAGGTATGCCATAAATGAAAAATACAGAACCTTAAGTAAAACATAAACACATTATATATCATATATATATATAGTTACATCTTAATGGCCACCTTTGAAGGTGTTATATGAGTGTTGAACAATCATCGTTTTGTGAGGCAAAAATTCGCCATCCACAGAAAAAGTATGTTCTTTAACCATTAGATGTAGGTGTGTGTAAGTGTAGCTCGAATAATTCTTATAAAAACATACTAGTATATTTAAGATACTGGTTTTGTTACAAAATAAATGAATAAAAATAGTTTAGGGGGTTGGATAAGCAAAATAAAACAAAATAACATAAGAGAAGACATTACCTTAAAATCGGGCAACTCTTTTTTTGATTTGAGCCAAAGGATTCCTTGGGAAGAGTTATGCCCAAAGTGAGGCTTCTAGAAGTAAGATAGGGAAGTTGGGAGAGTATTTGGGAAGAGTTTGGCCGAGCCAAATGGCTTGAATGTGTGAATAATGTGGTAGAGGTGGGGGCCTTTTATAAGAGGAGAGGAGGGGCACTCTTGGTAAGTAATGAAATGTTACTTTATTATATAATGAGTTTTGGATTTTAAAGGTACCACACTTATATAATTCTAGGATAAGGTGATAAGGGTTCGAAATCTACTCATCCAATAGGTTTTTGTCAAGTGTAAGCCTTGGATTTTACATTATCGTTTCATTTTATTTAAATCGTTAATTAATGAGGTAATCCCTGCATCATCATGGTGTCATAAATAATTTAATTTATTTAATGTCTAAAAATTATAAAACAAATATCATGATGTATGAAATCTTTTTATATTTCTAATGAATATTTATAGTAAAAAATATGACATGTATAACCCCATTTAAATTTTTTTTTAGTAAAACAACTTATGTTTGTGACATTTTTATTTTAACTTTAAATAAAAGTTATTTATGTCATTTTCCTACCAAAGTGGCTCCATGGGGTCCCCAAGTTGACCCATGGATTGTCTTGGTCTTCCATGACACATCCAAAAGGTTTAGTACAAGTTTAAAGGTATTTTCATATTTTTATAATATCATTTTTACCTTAAATATCACTAATTACCTTTTATCACGATTAATTAAACTTAAAAGTTACTGTTCACAAACAAATTATTTTAATCTCATTGAACCACATTTTAATTTATAATGACAACTATGAATGTCAGATTTTTGAAAATCAAATCACAGATGTGGTAATGTTTCATTTAAACGAAAAATTAGTTTTTTAACTACCACTTAGTGGTTTCACTATTCATCAAAAATTGAAGTTTTTCAGAACAATGCCAAAATTTCACCCTAAGCTATAATTGATATTCTGAATTCAAAAATGATGTCTATTTTAAAAAATTCCAATCATATAAGTTGCATTAATTAATTTTTATAATTAATTCCCACTATCACAACAAATAGCGTGTTTTTAAGAAACAATATATATCGAAATATTGACAATTGTTTATGTCTAATTCCGAAGTGAAATTAATTATAATGAAAACCATTGGAAAAAATGGTAAAAATTTATTCTAATTATACTTTAAAACCACTCAATAGTATAATTTATCACTATAAATTATTTTGATTAAAAAAAGTTGTTTTTAATTATTTTTCACTATTCATAAAAAATTGGAAGTTCTCAGAAAATTACAATAAATTCAACATAGGATAATTTCGATATTACGAATACAAAAATGAAGTACATTTTGAAATATAAAATTTCTATAAATTTAAAAAGTGGTTATTACTATTCATAACGGCTACTTTGATTAGTCGCGGTGTGTTAGAACTCTAACCTGCGTACAATGCAAGCTATTGCATTATTGAAAGAGAGGTGTATCATGGAAGCTTAGGGCGTTACATTCTCCCCTTATTCAATAAATTGCATCCTCACAATTTGAAATTTTTCATTGAAAATAAAAGGTTGAAAATAGAAAATACCTTTGTGGAAAACCCACATCGGAAATAAGGTTAATAAAAATATAACTTTAAAAGAAAGAAAGAGAAGTACAAAGGTCACCCGAGATAGACCATACTAGGAATATATGAAAATATGGATATGGAGGAGAAACAAACCATAAAGGTCTGATGGAGAGTTGTAGAAAATAGGATTAGGAGAAATTTTAACTATAAGAAAATCACAAACTTGTGATTAGTTAAACAATCATTGATTCCCCAGTAGGAAAAGTTAACCAACAATGTTTTTGTTTTAAGTTACCTTTAATAAAGTTGAGGAATTTATTTAAGATATTTTCTAAGAACATAAGGAAATATACTTACTTGTCATGTAAGCTTTCATTCTTTAATAAATTTTTACCACAAACCCATCTTTCACTCCAAAAGGTAATAGATTTCAAAAATATTATATTTATCCTAATCGTACAAGGTTCAAAATATTATCACACACCATTTAGATTATAAAAACTATTTTGTAATAACCAGGGACTTCCTATAGGCTTGTGGTCGGTAATAAAGGCCTGTCTCACTATAGTTGTGGGTTCAATTCCTGCAGCTTTGTCCGACGCGACGAGTTATCCCCCAACCTACAGGTTTTTATTTTCCTAAAACTATAGTATTATAATATTCCAAAAATAATCTTCAGAAATGTTTTAACCTTAAACAATACTATCCAAAGTTCAACTTAATTCATTCCAACCTTTATATTCATCCAAAATACCTCTATCCAGACTTTCTCTAAAAGGTCCTTAAATTCCAAAATCAATTTATCAGATTCCCCAAACAAAGTACAGTTTCTATTATTGTCACATACTAAAAATATGATTACCTTCATCATATTAAGACCTTAATGAAAACAACAAGTACTGAAATACAATCCTTATATATATATCACATTATTCTAATAACCAGAATATAATCCATGAGTCCAAAATCACCAATACATTAATTATTCCGCTTCAACTGTAGTCACAACATAAGATTGTCCTTGATCCCTTGGCCTTTCCTGAGGTAAGTTTCCCTGATGCTTAGGACATTAATTTGAATAATGCCCCATTTCTCTACAATTGTAGCATTCAACATTGATAGCCTGATTCTTTCCCTTGCAATCACGCACCTGGTGACCTTTTTCTCCACATTTATAACAAACTCCCATTCCTTTTAGGCAAGTACCAGGGTGATTCTTCCCACAATTATCACATAATGGAAAATCCTTCTTTCCCTTTTTCCCTTTATCCATCTCTTGGTCCACCGTTCTCTTCTTCTCTTGCTTTACTTTATTGTCATAAGACTTAGAGAATTTTTTTTCTGTCTTGATAGCACACGAGAGTATATCTTCGTATGTTGAGAAAGATTGTGATACTAAATCTCGACGGAGAAATGGTTTTAACCCATCAAAGAAACGATCAATCTTACTTCTTGGGTTACGTATATAATCTGCAGCATGCCTCACTAACCGTGTAAAGTTATCCTCATAATTTGCGACATTCTCATCCTCCTTCTGCCTCAGACTCAGAAATTGCTTTTCCATATCTGATCGATGGTCATGTGGAAAGTATTTTTCTAAGAAAAGATCTTTGAACTCTCTCTATTCAATACTTGATACTTCTTCATCTTCCTTTGTATTTTGAATCAATGACCACCATTGATCGGCATCTCCAGTGAGGCGGTAAACTGCCTGGATAACCTTCTCCCTTTCTCTACTCCCCAAGGCATGGAATATTTTCTCTAAGTAGTTTATCCATTACTCAGCTACTAATGGATTTGTACCCCCATTAAATGTCAGCAGTTGTTACCTCATGAAGTGGTCTAACATTGATCCTCCACGTTGCGGATCAGGGTGCTCCATACGAGTAAGGTTATTATTCATAACCTGAGTGAGTTGTCCCAGTATGGTAATAAGTTGATCAGCACCAGTTGTATCTCCAACTCCACAATAATTATCTTGAGTAGGAGGGCAATTCCTACATGGAGTGCGTTCATTGATACAGTTTCCATTCCTTCCACCAGGTGCCATTTCTAAACAATGGCATAAACTAGATTAGTTTATGAATTAAAATACATAATTCCATACTTGTAAAACACTTTACATAAATTGAACTATTTATGGATATAATCCATAATCATAAAAAGAAATGTTTTCTTTGAGGAAGTATACTCATAACCCTTCATATTGGTTTGTAAATAAAATGAGAATTATCCTAAGCATATCCCCCGGGAGTGTCGTAACCAAGAGTGCAGTAAGGCCTGTTGTCATGCACCAGTTCCCGTTCGACTCTAGATCAAAGCGGTGCTTTCGGGTTTTACCCCTAGGTACATCTGTGCCAGATCCGCCGCTACCTGCTCGTATCCAGACTTGGATTTATTGCTCGGAAAACTCACAAATTCTCTATAATACCAAAATTCTAGGAAGTTCTTCTATACTAATCCTTAAAGTCTATCTTCGGGCTATGTGCTCTAATCAGAGTTTATATAAATCTAGCTTCCAAGGTTAGTACTAAACTACCTCTGATACCAACTGTAATGCCCCGAACCCAGTTACCCAGAGTCGGTGCATTATTGCGTAACATTGACATGATCACAAAAGATCAAGTCTCGAAAGGCCGATTAGTTTATTAGCCTTGGACACACTAGATACATTCATAAGTCTTACATTACATCATAAAGTAAAACAAAACTACAACATATTCTATTCATATCCCCTTATATTATCCTTGTAGGTCATTCATAATATACTTCTTCACATCCTGGAAAAATTAAAACATTTAAAGGGGTGAGCTCAGATGCTCAGTAAGGATAACAATATAGTGGAAGCTTTTATAAATAAACATAAACATTTAAGTCAATGTATAACTAAAACAAAAGCATTTTAAACGTGAAATTCAACATAATTTGGAAAAAGTAAAATGAGATAATGCCATTTACTTATTCACATGGATATTATACTGGTCGAATAATCACATGCAATATCAATAACCACATTCATAATGATGGAATGCATAATGCCAGACTATCATAACCACATAGCCAGGGCCTCGTGCCAAGACAACAAATAAGATTTGGTCAAGGCCTCGTTCCAAGACACTAGTTTGTCTCATGAGACCTGCCGATGCATCGAGGATCTATAGTGGGCTCCACCCGTCACTTATTAAGTCCAATTCATTCCTCATATGAACAGGTTTAAACATATTATCAACCATAACATAATTGTATGATATAAAACATGCATAATGGAAACATAACATTTCCACGTTTCAATCACAAGATATCAATACAACACATTGATATAATAAAAACACCTTCAAAACCATTTTCAATACCAAAATAAAAGAAAAGTAAAACATGGTATTTATTTTTCGTTTAAAAAAAAGTATGGCTTGTAGAGGAAGCCGAAACTCAAATAATGGTCACGACGGCGGAGAAGTCGTTGTCGCTGCATACATAGGACAAAAACATTCCCTTTTGTTTTTTAGTAAACGCTTCATATAAAAAAGATTCCTTTTGAATAAACGTAAAAGTCAAAGGGGTTTATACACCGTATAAAAGAAGGTTGTGTATAAAACAAAATATGCCTCAATGAAAGGAGATTGAGACGAAGTCCCATACAAAGATCATTTTTTTAAATAAAATAGATCTATTATGTGTATTAACTATAATTACACATAAAGAAAGTACAAATACTAGATAGGACAGAATAATATCATGACGTAATTTGAATGTAGGAGATTAACCCAAAGAATGGAAATTGGGTTAAGAAGTTCCCTTACCTCGTGTCCGAATTGATTCGACCATTCTTTAAACTCCTGAATAATAAACTATATTTAATTTATAATTTCTTAAGAACATTTTTCAAGTTTTTATTCCTTTTATATCACTTATTACCATGTTATGAACATTATGTAATTATTTAAGTTAATAACGGTCGTTTTGTCGATCTTTGGTACTTGAGTCAAAAATAAACTTCTTATAATTACAAGTTGTTCATGTGGTGATATATCCATTATATACAGAATTATATTCATGATATAGATATCATATATCTCGTATATATCCAGTATATACATGCATTTATAATATACCATAACGTTTAGAGGTAATAAATGAAATGCACCGTTCATGGAGACGGTAAGCCGTACGTACGCATGAACGCTACTTTAATTTCTATTTCGTATTTAATCAAATCATAATGATATAAAGGTATATTATAATTCCATTATAATATCATATATAATATCATTTACTCCCTCCTTTATACATCCCACACATGGGATTAACAATTCAAATCACTTTGAGGGGGCGATAGTCCTCACTTCCTAAAATGAAAATATCGCGTTTACCCATAATGGAAACAATAAAGGTATGCCATAAATGAAAAATACAGAACCTTAAGTAAAACATAAACATATTATATATCATATATAAATATAGTGATATCTTAATGGCCACCTTTGAAGGTGTTATATGAGTGTTGAACAATCATCGTTTCGTGAGGTAGAAATTTTCCATCCACAGAAAAAGTATGTTCTTTAACCATTAGATGTAGGTGTGTGTAAGTGTAGCTCGAATAATTCTTATAAAAACATCATATTATATCGAGGATACTAGTGTTGTTACAAAATAAATTAATAAAAATAGTTTAGGGGTTGGATAAGCAATATAAAACAAAATAACATAAGAGAAGACATTACCTTAAAATCAGGTAACTCTTTTTTTTTGATTTGAGCCAAAGGCTTCCTTGGGAAGAGTTATTCCCAATGTGAGGCTTCTAGGAGTAAGAGAGGGAAGTTGGGAGAGTATTTGGGCAGAGTTTGGCCGAGCCAAATGGCTTTAAGGTGTGAATAAGGTGGTAGAGGTGGGGGCCTTTTATAAGAGGAGAGGAGGGGTACTCTTGGAAAGTAATGAAATGTTACTTTATTATATAATGAGTTTCGGATTTTAAAGGTCCCAAACTTATATAATTCGAGTATAATGTGATAAGGGTTCGAAATATACTCATCCAATAGGTTTTTGACAAGTGTAGGCCTTGGATTTTACATTATCTTTTCATTTTATTTAAATCAATAATTAATGAGGTAATCACTGCATCATCATGGTGTCATAAATAATTTAATTTATTTAATGTCTAAAAATTATAAAACAAATATCATAATGTATGAAATCTTTTTATATTTCTAATGAATATTTATAGTAAAAAATATGACTTGTATAACCCCATTTAAAAATTGTTTTAGTAAAACTACTTATGTTTGTGACATTTTTATTTTAACTTTAAATAAAAGTTATTTATGTCATTTTCCTACCAAAGTGGCTCCATGGGGTCCCCAAGTTGACACAAGGATTTTCTTGGTCGGCCATGACACATACAATAGGGTTAGGACAAGTGTAAATGTATTTTCATATTTTTATAATATCATTTTTACCTTAAATATCACTAATTACCTTTAATCACGATTAATTAAACTTAAAATTTACTATTCACAAAAAAATTATTTTAATCCAATTGAACAACATTTTACATTCTAATGACAACCATGAATGTCAGATTTTTGAAAATCAAATCACAGAAGTGGTAATGTTTCATTTAAACGAAAAATTAGTTTTTTAACTACCACTTAGTGGTTTCACTATTCATCAAAAATTGAAGTTTTTCAGAACAATGCCAAAATTTCACCCTAAGCTATAATTGATATTCCGAATACAAAAATGATGCCTATTTTAAAAAATTCCAATCATATAAGTTGCATTAATTAATTTTATAATTAATTCCTGCTGTCACAACAAATAGCGTGTTTTTAAGAAACAATATATATCAAAAGATTGACAATTGTTTATGTCTAATTCCGAAGTGAAATTAATTATAATGAACACCATTGGATAAAATGGTAAAAATATATTCTAATTATACTTTAAAACCACTCAATAGTATAATTTATCACTATAAATTATTTTGATTAAAAAAAGTTGTTTTTAAGTATTTTTCACTATTCATAAAAAATTGGAAGTTCTCAGAAAATTACAATATATTCAATATAGGCTAATTTAGATATTAAGAATACAAAAATGAAGTCCATTTTGAAATATAAAATTTCTATAAATTTAAAAAGTGGTTATTACTATTCATAACGGCTACTTTGATTAGTCGCGGTGTGTTAGAACTCGAACTTGCGTACAGTGCAAGCTATTGCATTAATGAAAGAGAGGGGTATCGTGGAAGCTCGGGGTGTTACAACCTACGATAAAGGAGCCTTTGAAGCGTGGGATGGACTTTCCCAGAGCGGAGTGCTGCCGATCACTCATCAGTTGGCTAGCCTTACCCTCGGAGCTATTGATGTGGAGAGTCCAAGCTATTATGTAATGGTAGACCAGTACGTGGATGTTTTCCCTGATGATGTTCTGGGTCTACCTCCTTGCAGATAGATGAACTTTTAAATTGACTTCTACGTTGGGATGACATCGATATCTACACCAGCATATCGGATGGCTCCTGTGGAGCTTCATGAGCTACGGGTACAGTTAGAGGACTTACAGGGGAAGGGATTCATCCGGCCTAGTGTGTCTCCTTGTGCACCCTTGATTTTGTTCAGCAAGAAGGCGGATGGGAGTTTGAGGCTTTGTGTTGACTATAGATGCCTGAACAAGGTGACCATGAAGAACAAGTACCCACTCACGAGGATTGATGAACTCTTCAATCAGCTGAAGAGAGCACATTTTTTCGCAATGATAGAACTCAGATCAGGCTATCACCAACTCAGAGTACGAGATGAGGATGTGCAGATGATGACCTTCAGGTGTCGGTACGACCATTATGAGTTCTTGGTTATGCCATTAGGCATGAAAAACACTCCAACAGTGTTCATGGGATTCATGAATAGGATCTTTCAGCCATTCCTTGATCGCTTTGTAGTGGTATTCATCGATGACATTCTGATATACTCGACTACTGAGGAGGAGCATGCCTATCATTTGCAGGTAGTACTAGATACACTCTGAGAGCACCAGCTTTATGGTAATCTCTCGAAGTTCCTGTTCTGGATTCGAGAGGTTCAATTTCTAGGACATTTCATATTTGAGGCTGGATTTGGAGTATATCCATTGATGATTGAGGCATTACTTGCTTGGGAGACACCCAGAAGTGTGACAGAGGTACAAAGTTTCTTGGGTTTGGTTGGATACTACCAGAGGTTTATGCCATATTTCTCCAGAGTTGCAGCACCACTATCAGTGTTGACAAAGAATGGGTAACCCTTCGTGTGGAAAGAGATATTCCAATAGTGTTTTCAGAAGCTAAGGAAGGGGTTGACTATTTCCCCCATCCTGAGGCTTCTAGATGAGGGAGTAGGGTACATAGTTTACTGCGATGCATCAGGGACCAGACTCAGATGTGTCCTGATGAAAGAGCGAGTAATGATTGCATATGGTTCTCGATAGCTGAGACAACATGAGTAGAAATATGCTACCCATGACCTGGAGTTAGCAGCAGTGGTCTTCGCCTTGAAGATGTGGCTGTAATATCTGATGGGTGAGCATTTTACTATGTACACTGATCATAAGAGTCTCAGGTATATCTTCTCCCAGAAGAACCTGAACTTGAGACATCGACGTTGGATTAAGTTCCTCCAGGACTATGACTTCAAGATAGTCTATAATCCTAGGAAGGAGAACGTTGTAGTAGATGAACTCAGCAGGAGGTCTGGTAGACATCTGCTAGGTGTGGCGATGGAGCAGCTGGCCGCTTTACAGATATCCTTTATGGATAGAGACAAGGAAGTTTTTCTTTAGTCTCTTATAGTCACTCCTCCACTTCATCAGTAATTCAGGGAGGCGTAACATGGGGACTCTGACTGCGAGGCATGACGTGCTTAGATATCCATAAGACATGCACCTGATGGATTTTCTGAAGGTGGGGAGCATGTCATCCTCTTCAGAAGACGTACCATGGTACCAATGTCACTTCAGGAGGAAGTGTTAAGGGAGTTCCACACATCCCCTCTAGCGGTACATCAAAGAGTGGTGAAGATGTACCCGGATCTCTGACGACAAAACTGGTGGCCGAGAATGAAGAAAGTAATAACAGAGTTTGTCTCTCGGTGCCTCACATGTCAGCAAGTGAAAGCAGAGCATCAGGTACCAGCAGGCTTGGTTCAGCCTTTAGAGGTCCCAAAGTAGATGTGGGATGGGATATCCATGGACTTCGTGATGGGATTTCCACGTACATCTAGAGAACATGACTAGATTTTGGTGATCATTGACTGGCTCCCCAAGTCAGCCCACTTCCTACTGATCAGAGAGCAGGGTTCAGTAGAGAGCTTGGGACGCCTCTATGTGCAGAAGATTTTATGACTACATGGAGTACCCACGATTATTTTCTCCGATCATGATACACGTTTTACTTCCTAGCTATATAAGGGGTTTTAGGAGGCTTTCAGGACATAACTTCGTTTGAGCCCCACCTTCCATCCTTAGATGGATGGCCAAACTGAGCGAACCATTCAGACCCTCGAGGACATGTTGTGTGCTTGTGTACTCAACTTCAGTCTTAGTTGGGAGGATCACATACCTTTAGTAGAGTTTTCATACAACAATAGTTATCACTCCACCATTGGGATGACACCTTTCGAGGCATTGTACGAGCGACCTTGCAGATCACCTTTGTGCTGGAGTGACCTAGGGGAGTCAGAACTATTGGGACTAGAGATGGTACAGGCTACCACAAAGAAGGTATAGATCATCCATGAGTGGATGAGGAATTCACAGAGTAGACCGAAGTCGTATGCTGATAGGAGACGAAGACCTCTGAAGTTCGAGGATGGTGACCACATTTTTTTATGGGTCTCACCTCGACGAGGTTTGCGGAGATTTGGCCGAGGCGGAAAGTTATCTCTGAGGTTCATCAGACCTTTTCAGGTCCTCAGCAGAGTTGGTGAGGTTGAATACCACTTATATCTTCCACCTTAGTTACAACTAGTGCATGAAATCTTCCACATGTCCCATTTGAGGAGATACGTGCATAAAACTTCTCACATCATCGACCATGGCGAGTTGGACATCGATGATGGGGTGACTTTTACGGAGGTTCCAGCAGAAATTGAGGATTGACAGGAGTGGGTCTTTCATGGGTGGTCGATACCTCTGGTGCACGGTCGTTGGAAGCACGAGAACCTCCAAGAGAAAACATGGGAGCAGGAGGCTTAGATGCGTGCTCAGTAACCCCACTTGTTTACCATGTTATGAATTGTGGTTTACAGGGACGTAAATCCCTAATGTGGGGAGAATGTAAAGACCCAGAATTTCCATGTAATTTTTTTACCCATGTTCTTCCCTTCTAAAACAAGGAATACAGATCAACTTTTTAATTAGTTGACCCGCATATGTTTTCTTTTGCGGGTTTAGAGAATAATAATTATGGGAGGGTTTGACGTTCTTAATTTTTGTTTATGTAGAGTCGTTTTCACGCCCTAACATGGAGGGTGCGGGCCAAAAAATCATGGCATGACCCCCTCTTCACCGTTCTGCTTCTTTTGTGTGTTCTTCAAAATGGACGAAGGTACCGATGATGAATAAGAAGATAGGCCGACTAAACTGGCTGCCGATGAAGGCACGATGCCCCCCCGCCCCGCGGCTCCGCTGTTCGTGACCTCAGCGCCTTACCGCCGCCCGAGCCGCCGCCGCTGCCCGATCTACCACCTGAGACGCCACCACTTCCTCCATCCGAGCTGCCGCCACCGCCGCCGCCCCATGGGCGGACCACCACCCAGTGTTCATAGGGCCGGACAGCCGCCCCGCGGCCGAACTGCCACCCCGCGGCCTCGCACCGCCCTCGGTCGAGCCACCTCGGGCTGGGCTGATCCACCCCACACCCTCACTGTACCCCTTTGCCGAGCCGCCCTCACATCACCCTCGTGGCCCTCACGGGTCGGGATGGGTCGGTCCCACCGGGTCGGACCAGACCCGGGCCCACTACGACCCAGTTACGTCCTTTTTGCCATAACTTTGGCACTGAATGTCTATTTGACGAACCATCAGCAGTGCTGGAAATCTTGGAGCGAGACGGTCCCTTTGAGTATACCCCACTGTGTTTCGGATTTATATGGGGAATTGTCAGGTTGGATCGAGCATGAATCCAACCGGGCCCCCAGGACTAAAAGGCTAATAACTAACATACAAGGCGTCCGATTGACGCGCCATCTGTTACGTTGAGACCCCTATGACGTGACAAACCTTTGAGATACTTCCTTGTGGGACTTCGTGGTAGTTGGAGTATCAACCAATAGATTGTGGAACGAATCCTCCCGGAGATGAGTGAGCATAGTACAGGAACGTAGTGGCTGGATGAGACTTGACGACTGCTGACCGTTTTGACTTAGAGTGAATTGACATGTCTAGTGGGGAGCCACTTGGTGATGCGGCAGACCCACGGTGGGGAGCACCTTGGTGACGCGATAGACCCACGGTACTCGACAGGAGGATTACCTTAGCAGGCAATGAGGGGGAGTGCCTTGGTGACGCGACAAACCCACGGTGGGGAGCACCTTGGTGACCCAGCAGACCCACGGTACTTGACAGGAGGAGTACCACAGCAGTCCAAGGTTAGTGGGAAGCTCCTTTGTGTGATGCATCAGGCTCACTGTACTCGATAGAGGAGGTGTTCTTCAGTAGCTGAGGTGTTCGACGTTGTGACTGGGAATGTTACTTTATTTTACCCCTAGAATAAATCCTAGTGTGAGATGAGTTAGTACCTCTGTGTTTTTCTCATGTTTGAGATGGATTACTTGATAACTTATGTATATGTATGGGCATATACCTAAGAAAGGTTATCTATTGATTTCATACATTTTGATTTATTCTTGATGGATTTTGTGAGACCTAGAGGGTCTCAGGGTCCCTAATGAGTATCGTTATACTCACCCCTGCAAGGGCTATGCCCGAACCTTGTTGTGTTGGATGAAGATGACGGATAGTGGTGACTGAGGCTGAGAGTACCTAGACTGGACGATACCTGGAGGTGGACCATACGACGTGTCGGTACGCAGAGGAGACGGGTGGACGTGGAGTGATAAGGATGCGATATGTACCTACCCTTTAGGTAGGAACCTCAGAGGATGACCCAACAGTTGACTTTACCTTTTCTTAAGTTGTATTGTATCATAGTTGTACTTGTACTTGCTAGTTGGGCTTGTATTCTGGACCCTTTTTACTTACTGCACTCACTCTGTTTACAGTTCAACTTACTTGTGTTCCTATCGTGCTGTGTGCTTGGTTGCGTCTGCTTATAGGTTATAAAGTCAATGCCTTCCCAGTTTTAGGGAATACGCCTTCGGTGCTAGTCGCCATCCCCTGGACTATGGAAGGCGGGTTTTGGGTAGTCATAGCATGGGCCCCGGGGGACAGGTTGTGACATATCATTTTTGTTATATCATGCTTCCTCTATGGTGAGTTATTGGTCCTATAATTTTAGTGTGTGTTTATATATGATTTTATTACTGTCTGTTTATTTATTATATTTGTTGTTCCACTATGATATGGGGTTCTTATCACTCCACTATACCTCCTTAGACTCTCTCTTCTTTTTTTTAGCCTCTGGTGTATGGGGAGGCACGCTTGAGACCATGTGACCCACCAGCTCAGGGCCCCTATTAAGTGGAAGCTGAGCCGAGATGCTACAATATTCATCCTACATATCATCAAAATAGTTTTTTAATATTTATTAAATCAAAATAATAATATTATACATCTATCATAATCATATATTAGTAAAATAACTTCACAATCTACTCATTGATAAATTATAACATATTCTTGTTTAGAATGGTTTACCCCAAACAAGGAGGATGATATAAATTTTTATCATGGATGTTTATAAAAATTTAATCACACATATGAAATTATATTAATAGGTAAATATTGTTTCATTATGGTTTCATAATGTTAATATTAATATTTAACTCTTTATTTTTATAACAACTTGGGATTAAAAAATACAACTAAAATACGATCACTATAGTCTTCATCATTAATAACCATAACTGAAACTCTCATGGAATAAAAATGAAAATTTTTAAATCATTATTTACATTCTGTTTCTATAAAATGATAATTCTTGATACTTTTAAGTCATTAAAATTAAATAATTACTGATAAAATCATTATGAAACATAAAATAATTAAAACTATTGACAACAAGTTATCAATATAAACTAAAAATACATATTGACAAAAAAATGAAAGATTAATATAATAGTAAATAAATACTAATATTATTTTAAAATATATTATTAATGAACATATTTTTATTATTCTTGATGTCATTGTATGTCCAAGAAATAAGAAATTCAAGGTATTTGCTATTGTTTACTCAATCTTCTTTCAATGAGTGGAGCACCTTCTTTGGTTATTCTCTTCTATGATTTAATTATTATACACTATGATTGTATTATATTAAAATGAAGATTTTATTTTTATATATTTATATCTCACAATAAACTTTTTAAATGAATTTTTTTCATCCTAAATTATGATGCAGATATATTTTTCATTATCTCAATTTTTTTTTGTTATACCAGATGTCAGAGTATGTCTAAAAGTAAGAAATCCAAGGTATGTTTTATTTTTTACTCAATCTAATTTAATTGAGTTGTACGCATTATTATTTGGTTATTCTATTTTTAGATGTATTATTAAACCCCATTATTGTATTATATTATATTCTATATTTTGTATTGGATATTCACGTTTCTTTCTCACAACTTATTTCATCTAAAATTATGATGTCTATATGTGATTCATTATCGTAATTCCTATTATGTCATATATTTCAAATTATTAGTCATTTTTATTTTAAAAAGTGTAATTATTTTTCCATTAAAATATTTTACATTAATTATCATTACATTTATAGACTTTAAAATTTCATTTAATGATCAAACTTTGATATTCTTTTAATTGAATTATTTCCAAAATTAGAAAGGTTTTTTTGAATCATTTTCCTTTAATAGAGTCTCACACATTATAATTTAATTATATTATTCTTTGACTGATTTATTATTTCATTTATCTATTTAATTTGGTCAAATACATTAATTTCTGGGGAGAATACTTTTCATTACAAAAATACTTTTTTTTTATTTTTACTTCATAAATATGTGTTGTTATAATTGAAAAAATTTACATTCTATATTTTCAGTTTTTTATCCATATCCATATTATCTATAATAAAAATTATTTTTATTATAATTTATATATATATATATGTAATATTATCTATACTATTCATAATTATTTTTATATCTATTCAAAAAAAGATTTCATATTTCTTATGTTGTTGGGGGTTTCATTAAATGGATTAAATGTGTAAAAATTGATATTTATATCTACTTTGATATATATAGTATCTTATTCTCCATGATCAATTCACATTATAGTTATTTAATTTTTATGGTTTCAATTATTTGATATTAATTTTAAAATAATTTCAAAAAATTTCTCTATCACAATTTGGAAACGATTTTTATTGTTTCATGCAATTTTTTTTACAAAATCGATAGTAAAATGTTGAAAAAACATATTATTAATTCACTACCATAATCCTCTAATTTTAAAAAATATTCATTTAAAAAGAAATTATAATAATTTTTGATCATGTTTAAAATAATTTTTTTTGATAAATTATTATCTTTATTATTATTAATGAAAATGACATTGAAGACAATTATTTACTTATTTTAAAGTATTTCAAAATTAAATAAAAGTATATAATCAACTTATACCAAATATAAAACTTAATATATTCTTCTACCAAATATTTCATCTATGTCAATACACTTTTATGTTCCTTCCTATAAACCTTACTTATGATTACCCATTTTTCACAATTATCTCCAATTATTAAATTATCCTTTTATTCAAAATCAAAATATCCATATATCAATGGTGATTATGAAATGAAATATATATGATATTATTGATCCATCATGTACACTAAGATTCTTTATTAGTAACATTTTGCAGTAATAAAAATTATACCAATGTATTTACATTAATACTACCCTCTGGTTCTTTCATCTGATTGTAGGGTATTCTCCAATATTTTAATGCCACTATATTTATAAGTGGATATTGTTTATAAAATAGTATATGATTTTATTATTTATGGGAAACCATATAATCTAGTCACAGATTGATAAGACATGAATTTACATTTAAATTTATAGTGATTGTATGATCCACTTTCTCTCTTTAGGATATTTTTATATGTATCCCATATTGTATTCACGAGTTAATCAAGCTATGAATTTTTATTGTTTAATTTTTGAAAAAATATGCAAGTTCTATCAATATGCGATATGTGAGTCTAATATATCCCAAAAATTCATTGAGTAAATATTTATATGACATAACATGATATGTGTGGGATTGAGGAAAGATATAAATTAATTATATTTATAGAAATTAGTATTGAACCTAATGTAATAATTTTCATGGAAGTGGACCTTGATATAAGAAATGATTTCCAAGGATTATATTTGTGCCATATTTCTATTTTATGCCACATTTATATGTTATTCAACATTACTATGTTAGGTTTCCAATGGTTATGATAATTATCACATGATTCCTTATTATTATGTTGATTCATGTGTTATGAAAATTTCCTTATGTATAGAATATTTTTTATGATATATGTTTATTGGGTATAAATTCCTTATATTACAATCATATACATTGATTATGATCTCACACCAAAAATTTCATCTTATTATCACTTAAAATATTATTTATGTTCACCTATGCTAACATAATTGATATCACATATGTTTACCATTACTAAGAAAGCAAGCTCATCCCTTTCTTATACCACCATTCCTTAGGTTATAAATAAGATTATAACATAACATATTTTATTCAGGGGCCAAGATTCATGGAATTATGAAACAATGATCAATATGTTATAAAATAAGCCATTTATTTATCTAATATCCAATAAAACTAGACCTATAGGTTCTTAGGTGTGATTTATTGTGATATGTGATTTATAATAATTAAAAATGAGGTAATATGTGTGTATGCTTTCATCAGGTCATCATTTTTATTATTAAAGTGGGATTTATTTATTTTTTAAGACTAAATTATAGATAATGAGTGGATAAAATATAAATCAGCCTATATTAATGCCACAACCCCCTCCCTACAAAGTGTAACCATCTTGGGCAGTCAATGTGAGAAGGGAGACATTGACACTGAAGTACCACCTCCACTAGGCCCTAGGTTAGTGACTAGCACTGAGGGTATATTAAACAAACAAAAGGGAGACATTACCCTTTAAGAGAACACATGCGAACGAGAGAGATAAGAGAGACACCAAAAAATCCTACTCAGACTGCAATATAAAATAATCCCATGTATATGTTTTTAATGACATGAAAACATTACTACAACTAAAAGGGAAGTATGAAAGTAGAAAAAGAATGTAAAACAGTAGAAACCAAGAAGCCCAAACAACTCCTGTAAACCCCAAGCTAGTAGTAACCACCCTGATCTCCAACCTTCTCCATGTGACTGGAAAAATTGTTTATATAACATTAGGAGAGTATAACTGTATACTCTATAGGATCCTCCCCGGATCCTCTCATGAAAAAGTAAAGGAAGCATGCTATAGCACAACGAATCAATAAGTGAAACTAAATCATCACCTAAACAGGTATACTAAGTTCCTAACCTCACCATGGATACTCTCACCAATTATCGTATAAAAGAGTATATAATATTTTAAATAATATAAAGGGTACCCCACTACCACTTCCCCACTACATTAATGATTTCCCCCAACATTTTAAGTCTTAATAATCTCTCTTCAAAAAGGCTGGCTTGAAGACACTTGGGTGAGCACCACAACATGCACCTCATGCAACACAAAAGCTTTCCCGCAGACACCTAGGCAAAGCACCACGCCATCCTCAAAAACAAAAGTAACCAGTTAGTTTCTGGGATCCACCATATCTCAAATAACATGTATCATACATCAACTATTATACCTAATGCCATTATAACCCATACACTAAGTAAGGATTATCAAGCCATCACAACCTATATAGGTTATACCTATTGTAGTCCACATAAAATTATATCCAGAATATATTTGTGTGAATAACCACAAGCTATTACAACCCTATATATATATGGGGAAAACTAATGACCATGCCTACTAACACAAGTAACTACCAAGAGAATAGAGTGGGGAAAAAGAGCGTAGTCATCCATCCATCCTCCCACCAAGATATTGTAGAAAACTCCCCTAGGGATCAGAATCCCTGGGCTGTCAGTCGCACTAATCGATGGGGTGGGGTAGAGTATAAAAACCAAAAAATATAGGATATAATATATCTCAAAACCATACTATGGGCATAAACTAGTCTCAGACTCAATTTTAGATAACGTCTCTCGGACTCCTGACTTTAACTGCTAAGACTAGATATCCTATAAGCATACAACCATTTAAAGAGATTTATTAGATTAATTTATATCTTTTTATCATTTTAACTTTACGTTAATTAATTATTTATCCATTATCATTCCACATTACATTTCATTAGCATCATACCCAATGTTCCATGACCTATAGGCATAATTAACCAAGTCCACAATTCCTTTAAGTTGTAACCACACCCTTGTATCCCAAAAAACTAAAACCCCATGGGTTAACATCATTTATTAAATAATTATTAACATCATTAAAACTTTTCTATATTCTAAGATAAAAAGTAGAATTGAATCAACACAATGATTAGGTGAACTACCTGCTGAGTCTTTTACACCTATACCTAGAGCACATTCCTATCCTTAATCGAGAAGATAAACATGGAAAGCACGTGACATACCCCATGTGTATTCTTTTGGAAGTAGGGTAAGTGAGACTATATATCTCAAGAAGTGGTGAAAGTAAATAAGATAAAAAACAAGATTCAACAAGAATCCAACAATCACATCCAACCCATCTCATCATCTTTGGTGTCCTCCATGAAACCCACATTCTTACACCGATGCATCTTGCCACTCTAGGAATCAACTGCTGCCAAAACCACTGGGCCTCCATGCCCCACATACCACAACAACCGTCTTGGACCTCATGACATCACAAGTACCAGGAAATAAAAAGAAATTGGGCTCTTATCCCCAAACAAGGCATTCAACCTTCAACCATAACGAGCACTCACAACTCTGAAGCATAAAGTCCCTTGGCCTTTACAAGAAAGTGGGTAACTCATAACCCTACAAGGAATTATCCTTTATCAACAACCCATTCTTTAATAATTCTCGAATTAATATATTTATTATTAGTAGGTTTCAACTATATTCAACCTAACCTACAAGATACCATAACTATCACAAATTAATTAAACATGGTTACTACATCAATTTGATTATCACCAAATTACAAAAACAACCATATTCATTTAAATGCCAATTTATCTTTGTCTAATTAAATTAATATTAATCCAAAACTTATTTTTTACCAATTTCCATCAAGAACGACATGCTAAATAAGAAAAGCATAGATTCCGCACTATTTAGAAAATCAAGAGGCAACAATATATGATTGAAACCAATTATTTAAACCAGTTCAAATATTTATTATGTCAATTCCATTGTGATATAGTGGAAAAATCATGCTAAATATATAGTTTCACATGAAAAGAATAGATAATCCATGAATCCCCTACCTTAAAAGGTTTGTAATTTTCATTGCATGAGAATAGACCAACACAAAGGATCATGATCACCTCTCCCACAATGACTAAATCCTCCTGAGGATTCCATGAAACAACAAAATCATCCAAAACCCAGGAAAGATCCATTTGAAACATGTAGATTACATTCAATCATATAGAAAGGAGAAAAAAAGAAGAAACATATACAAGAACCCCAAATAAAAATAGTAGAACACACCTTATTGAAGACCGATCAACAATTCATGGTTTCACCAAAATAGGGAGTGTGCATAAGAAGCAGGAAAAAATCAAAGGGAAAACAATACAAGGGTTAAATTTCTATTTCATGAATCCTATGGGAAAGAAAGGTTTGAGCATCTCATTCTATGGGAAAAAAAAGAAGGAAGAACAAGGAGAAGGGTATCTCAGCCTCAAAATTATGTAAATAGAGTAGTTGTTTAGATATGTTTTTGATTTTAAATTAAAATAATATCACATTAAACCATGTGGTTTGACAAATTAAAAACCTTTAGACTTTTAGAAAATTAAAGATATGATTTATAGCCCTTGAAATGGCTTAAAATCCACTTAAATATGGCATTCAACTCATTTTACGTTAAATAAAGACGTCAAAAGGGAAAAAATTGGAACTCTGAAAAAATATGGAAATTTGGAAAAGGAAAATGACTCAACATTTTGGAAACACTGTACATGAAACCATTCTTGAAATATGGAAAAGAAAAATGACTCATCATTTTGGGAACACTATTCATGAAACTATTCCAAAAAATTTGGAAAAGGAAAATGACTCACCATTTTGGAAACACTATTCATGACACCATTTTGAAAATTTGGAAAATGAAAATGACTCAACATTCTGGAAACAATCTTCATCACACCATTATAGAAATTTGGAAAAGGAAAACGACTCACCATTCTGGAAACATTGTTCGCAGAACTGGAAATATGGAAAAAGTGTTGGAGATAAGTCACCTTGACCTCCTAGAACACCTCAAACACCAGATTTCAACAAAGTAATGGACAAAAAAGGTTTGAGACATTACATTAGATACATATCAAAACATTCTAATCCTCAATAATACAAAACCAACCCAGAGAAGAAATAGAAAAAATTGTCCGAACAACCACCCTTTGAGATAACTCTCAAGGCTCTCGCCACCAAAGGAGCTCAACTGCCTCAAATAGAAACATGTGAAACCACAAGAAAACCAAAAAAATCTCCTAAACACTCTCCTGGGGGAGATACCTATCAAAAGAGAGAAAAAAAAGGAAAAAAAGAAAGTCATATCATAACAGGAAAATGTCTAAACCCACAAAAGAACATTTTTACAAGAAAAGAGATAAACATTAAACAACTCAGGGTACTGAGCACGTATCTGTGACTCACATTCATAGGTACTCTCTTCCATGCTATCACACCGCCAAAATATACGAACCAATGTGATAACACACCCATTTAACACCTTCTCCTTGTAGTCATGGATCTCTACAGGCCACTCATTGAAGGTCACATCATCTTCCACATCGATCTCCACCCAATCGATGATGTAAGAGTCTTCATGAAGGTAACAATGGAGATGCGACACCTGAAAAACATCTTGTATCTAACTCATCTACTAGGGAAGTGCTACCTGATAAACCATGACTCCAACATGAGACAACACCTTAAAAGTCCCAAAAAACTAGAGATAAATATTACTTCCATGACCAAAACATTACTACCCATGATGGGGAGTTTCTTTTAGAAACATGTGATATTCAGCATGAAACACAAGAGGTCTCCTACTATGGTCAACATATGACTTTTTACGATCATGTTCTACATTCAACCTCTCAAAAATCACCTGAACCATATCTATCATATTATGTACTTATTATGACCTGAGAATTGATGAATCTACGACCCTAGTCTAGCACAACAAAGAATGGGAAGGTTGGACATAAAATGCTTAAAATAGTGACATACCAATGGTGGAGTGGAAACTATTTTTGTAAGAGAACTCTACCAAAGGTAAATGCTTCATCAACGAACCTCCAAAATATAAGACACATGAGCACAACATGTCTTCAAGAGTTTGGATGATCCAATATGTCTGATCATCCATTTGTGTATGAAAAGAAGTGATAATGAATAATTGAGAGCCAAAAGCATGCCAGAAACCTCACCATAAACTAGAGGTAAAATGAGGATCACGATCAGAAATGATCATCCTCAGGACTCCATGGAGTCTCACCACCTCCTACAGATACCGACTCAACAAAACCTCCACTGATCTCAACTCCTTGATCCCAAAAAAGTGGAAAAATTTCATTAAATGATCCACTACCACCCTTATATAATCATAGCCTCCTTTAGCTTGAGGTAAACTGGTAAAAAAGTCCATCGATAAGTCCTACCACTTCCATCAAGGAACATATATTGGTTGGAGAAAACCACTAGGAACACAATGCTTGGTATTTACCTTCTGGACAACCAAAAATCAAGACACAAACTCTATAACAGTAAGCTTCAACCCAGGACACAAAACAAGACTCTTCAAAGATTGGTACATCTTCATCACACTAGGATATGTACTCCTAATAGATAACTATGGAACTACCTAAGAACCATATCCCACATCTCCAAAGGAATGAAAATTCTTCCCTAAAACAAAACCCAATGTATTTCATCCTCAAAACAACCTTCAGGGGCCTCACCACAAACAAATCAGTCTCTCAAGACCTCTACCTCAAGGTCCCCCAATTGGGACTCTTCTACCTACTGCACTAGAGATGATTGCACCATTATCTGAAAAAGACAGCCTCTGTCCCTAACTTCTCCTATATCCAAATGTAACGCTAAATGTTCTTCTATAAATCTCCAGAAATCACCATATTTGAGAACCGTATCACTACGTGACTTAATACTTAGCACATCAGCTACAAAACATTATTTACTAGGTGTATAGGAGATTTCAAATTTGTAATCCTATAAGAAATCCATTCACCGATGATGTCTCGAGTTCAAGTCACACTGAGAGAAAACATACCTGAAGATCTTATGATCAGTGAATACCAATGAAAACTCACCAATGAGGTAATGTATCCACAACATCAGAGCAATCACCATTGCCACCAAATCATGATCATGGGTGGTATTGTTACATTCATGGGGACACAAATACTAATACCCATAAGAAATAATAGATCTATGATACACTATAACATTGCCCAACCCCAGATGCGAAGAATCCCATTAAACATCAAAATGAACTCCCTCTTCTAGAAGAATAAGAACCAGAGAACTGACCATCTTCTCCTTCAGATACTCGAAAGATTCTTAACACTGATCAGTCCACTAAATCAACCAATCCTTCCTGGTCAACACTGTTAGAGGAGTTTAAAACTAAGAGAAATCGACCAAAAACCTCTTATAAAAGCCCATGAGACCAAGTAAACTTTACACTTCTATCACTATATTGGGGGATTCCTAAGACACAACTACTTATATATTTGACGAATCCACAACTACTCCCTACTGGAAATCAACATACCATAAGAAGAAAACTTCTCGAGCCCAAAACTCACACTTTGAAAACTTTCCAAACTACTACTGCTGATGAAGAACTCCCAAAATGGCATGTAGATGCTTTTCATGCTCTTCTTCAGATGCGGAGTACACATGGATTTGATCAATAAAAACCACCATGAACTAATATAGGAACTCATGGAACACATCATTCATTAACACCATGAACATAGCTAAAGCATTCGTCACACCAAGCAACATCACCAAGAACTCATAATGCCCATGACGACAACATTTTTTTGGGATATCCTCATACTTCACACACATCAGATGATATGATGAACACAAATCAATTTTATAAAACCAACTTTCACCCTTCAGTTTATCAAACAAATCATCAATCTATTGAAGAGGATAGTGGTTCTTCACTATCACTTTGTTCAAGCTATGATAATCGAAACACAACCTCAAACTTATATCAGCCTTATTCACAAACAAAACTAGTGAAACCCATGGTGACACACTCCATTGAAAAAAACCACACTAAAAATACAATCAAGATGTATACGTAGATATCAAAACTCAGAAGGCACCATCCTATATGAAGACATTGAGATATGAGACACACCTGGCTATAGCTCGATCCTGAACATGATCTCTTTTCAAGGAGGCAATGCCAAAATCTCTTCTATAAAGGCATCGGGGTAATCTTCAATGACCCTGGGAAACACTAATTGAAGAACCTATGAAGAACTCAACATTAGCTTATCCATCAAGGATGAAAAATAAGGAACACACCTCTAACCCATCCGAGGGTCTGGCTTGCCAACAAACACTACTGGATCTCCATCAGCATCAAAGAACACTACCTAAATCCGGAAGCAACCCATGATATCCTGCATTGAATACAACCAATCCATGTTGAGTATGACATAATATGCTTGTATTAATAAACATAGGAAATCTCTCCAAGAGTGGTGCCACCCCAGCACTAACTTGTAGTCTCTACATACTTCAAACAAGTCATCTCGACCTCCAACTAGTGCATTCAATGCCAAGGGATCTTGAAGACACTCTAAAACAAGTCCCAAATCATGGAAAAGGTTAGGTGAAATGAAGTAGTACATCACTATTTAATCAAAAAAGGAATAAAACCAAGAAGAAAACAAGAAAAAGGGTTCCTCAAATGATGTCTGGATTGCCTAGAGATGGCTACACTAAAGCATAAAGCTGACCATGACCTGCTCAAGGGCCTCAATGACCCTAAGGAAGACCACCACCATGGGTATTATTTTCTCTATAAGGACAGGGATCATCCTGAGGATATCCTTTATATGCCCCTTCTTCTCTCTACTGATCCAAAGCTGGTGTAACTTGCTGCTACTGCCTCAGTTGGAACTACCTCAATGGAGGAACCTTGAGCGGAACACCTGGTGCACACTGACTGCTTTGAAAGGTCGGACACTCACTCTACTAATGAACTCGTCCTCCAATTGGAAAATAAGTGCCTGATCCCTTGGTATAAGCTTGAGAACCACCACCCCTTGATAAATGAGATGCTGAGGGCTGGGAACTACCCCAGCTGAGCAAAAACTCTTCTACCCTGAAAATAAAGAACCTCGGAGCACAACTCTTCTTCGTGATGAATCATAACGACTCCCCTCCCATGATGATCTGGTTCTGGCTAAAGTCATGTCGATGACCTATGCCCCTTCTAACACCTCGAGATATGTCATCAACATAAATGGGGTGACTTGACACTGGATCTTTGAATGCAAAGCCTCATTGAAACCCCTCAACTTGTCCTCCTCATCTTGAAATAGGTCCGAATAATTTCACAGAAGGTTCTTAAAATAGATGATGAACTCTTACACACTGGAGCTTCCTTACCGAATGGTAAATAGGTTCTGATGACTGGACATCTTCCTGATCAAAGAAAGCAACTTAGCCCCAAACTGCTCTCAAAACATCTCCCATAAGACCACTGACTCCTCATGATCCCTGAGGAATATGAACCACCACTACCTCACAACCCCACACAACATCGTCAGAACCAACAACACCAAATGCTCTTTATGAGAATAGATAGAACTGAAGGCTATCTAAACATCCCCCAACTAGTCTTTTGTAACTGCATCTGAAATATAGTCCTCATAGTTTAATAGACTCTGGCACTGAAACTCTCTAAATTTCCTCCTCCAAGTGTCGTTGTTTTCAACCTCTACTCTATGGAGATCTACTGGTACAAGTTTCTGGATATATTCTATGTGAACATGATGAGGACATTGACTTGGAGCTATACCTACAAAAGGAAAAAATATAGAACTCCTAAACCTATTATATGTAAGAATTTAACATTAATTGAATTTTTTCTTTTTTTAGGTTAACCTATTCCAAGGTATACCCATTCAAACACATGCACAAAGAATTATGATGCATGATCCTTTCCTAGGTCTCTACCCTGAAAACCGTATCACCTCATTTAGTATCCACTTTAAATATAATGGTCTATGCATCAGGTCATAGGGGGCCCTAAATACCTATGTATTAGCCAGCATCCAGTGTTTAAAGTGCTTTACAAACTTAGCTAACACTATTTCCCTACCAACCCATGAAACCTCACTAGTGCCTAACTCCAACACTCCATCCTCTCCCTCAAATAGAACTCTGATACCACTCTATAATAAAAACCTCTCCAAAAAGTGTACCCCTCCTGGGATGGTAATGTGAGAAGGGAGATAGTGACACCTGAGTCCCATCTTCAGTAGGCCTCAGGTTGGCGACTAGCACCAAGGGTATAATAAACACACAAATAGGAGGCATTAACCTCTAAGAGAACACAAATGAAAGAGAGAGATAAGACATACAACAACCAACTCCAATTCAGATTGAAATATAAAATAATCCAGAGTACATGTATATAATGACATGAAAAAACTACTACAACTGAAAGGAAAAATTGTAAGTACCAAAAGAAAGTAAAATAGCAGTAACCACGAAGCCTGAACAACTCCCGTAAACAACAAGCTATTAGTAACAATCTTGCTATCCAATCTTCTCCATGTGACTTAAAAAACAAGTTATATAACATAAGGTGAGTATAAAAGTATACTTAGTAGGATCCTCCCTAGATTCCCTTTTGAAAAAGTAAAGGAATCATGCTAAAGCACAGTGAATCAACAAGTGAAACTAACTCATCCCCTAAAATAGGTATACTAAGTCCCAAACCTCACCATGGCTATTCTCACCAAGCATTGAATACAAGATTATATAATATAGTAAAGAATATCAAGGGTACCCCACTACCACTTCCCCACTAGTTTTTATCTTTTCCCCAACATCTCACGCCTTATGAATCTCTCTCCAAAAAGGCTGGCTCGAAGATACCTGGGTGAGAACTATAATGTGCACCTCATGCAAAACAAAGGCTTTCATGCAGACACATGGTAGAAGCACCAGATTATCTTCATAACCAAAAGTTACTAGTTAGTTTCTAATAGCCACCACAACTTTTATAACACATATCTTATGTCAGGTATTATACCTCATGCCATTACAACCCATACACAAAGTAAGGATCCTCAAGCCATCATAGCCTATACACGTTACACCTATAGTAGTTCATAGGAAACTATATCTAGAATATATGTGTGTGAATAACCAAAATACATTAAATACATATACACAAATATATGGAGAAAACTAACCACTGTGCCTACCAGTACAAGTAACTACCAAGAGAAGATATTGGGGCCAAAGGCGGTAGTCATCCGTCCATCCTCCCACCAATATGTTGGGGAAAACACACCCCATGGCTAAAAATCCTCGGGGTGTCAGTCTCCCTAACCGATAGGGTGGGGTAGCATATTGAAACACAAAAATTATAGGGTATAATATAGCTCACAACCACACTATATACATAACCTAGTATTAGAAACAACTGCAACTAACATATCATAGACGCCTAGCTTCTATTGCTAAGACTATATATCCTATAAGCATACAACCATCTAAAGATCTTTATTAGATTAATTTATCCCTTTTTATCTGTTTCACTTTATGTTAATTATTAATTTTATCATTATCATTACACATTAAATTTTATTATAATCACACCCAAAGTTCCATGCCCTCTAGGCATAAACAAACCATGTCCATAGTTTCTATAAATTGTAACGTCACCAATACATCCTTGCAAGATCTAACCCCACATGTTAACATCAATTATTTAATAATTATTATCATCATTGAAACTTTTACATAATTCTAGGTATTATAAGAAAGTATTATATGCTACCAAACATTAGGGGATCAACACAATGAGTAGATTAACTACCTTTTGAGTCTTTTCTACCTATAGCTAGAGTGTAGGCCCATCCATCTTCTAGAAGATAAACACATAAAGCATGTGGAATACCCCATGCATCTTTGCCTCTTTTGGAAGGAGGGTAACCAAGACCATATACCTAAAGAAGTGGGAAAATTAAAGAAGATAAATAAACAACAAGATTTAACAAACATCTAACATTCACATTCAACCTGTTTCATCATCTCTGGTGTCCTTTCTGACACCCACATGCATGAACTGATGCATCTCACCACTCTAGGTGTCAACTGCTACCACAACCACTAGGCCTACCTACCCCACATACCATAAAAAAATTATAGGATCACATTACATAAAAAATAAGCAGGAAACAATAAGAAACTGGGCTCTTGGCCCTAAACAAGTCATTCATCCTTCACCCATAATGAGCACTCACTACTCCAAAGCATAAAGGTTCTTGGAATTTACACACAAGGGGGTAACCCAGAACCCTACCAGACATTATACTTTATCAACAACTAGTTATTTAATCGATATTAAATTAACCGATTCATTATTAGTAGGTTCTAACCATGGTAAACCTAACCAACAATCTATCATAGATATCAAAAATTAACTAAACATGTTTTCTGTATCAATTTGATTATCATCAAATTACAACAACACCTAGATTCATTTACATACCTCTTTATATTTTTCAAATTAATTTATAATTAACCCCAAAATTGCGATATTTACCAATTTCAACCAAAAAAGTCATGCTAAATAATAAAATCATAGATGTCACACTATCTAGAAAATCAAGAGTAAAAAACATACGATTGAAACCAATTCTTTAATCTGGTTCAAATATTTATTATGTCAACTCCATTGTGATCCATATTCTAAATCATGCTAACTAAATATTTGAACATGAAAATAATAGAGAATCCAAAAATCCTCTACCTCAAAAGGTTTGAAACGTTATTCACATGAGAACATGCCAACACAACGGATCACGATCACCTCTCCCTCAACAACTGTATCCACTCGAGGATTAAATGGAACAAAAACATCATCCAACACCAAATAAATACTGATTAGAAACATGAAGATAACATTAAGTCACAAGGAAAGAAGAAACAATTGAAAAAATATCTTGGAACCCTGAAGAACGATGGTAGAACATGCCTTATTGAAGACCGATATACACTTCTTGGTCGCACCAAAATAGGGGTGAACATAAGTAGTAGGAAAAATCCAAGGGAAACAATACTTGGATAAAAGTTTTATTGAAAGAATCCTATGGGAAATAAAGGGTTTGGGAATCTCATTCCAAGGTAAAAGAAAGAAAGAAAAATAAGGTGAAGGGTATTTCAACCACGAAATGATCTAAATAGAGAAATTGTTTAGATACATTTTAGGTTTTCCATTAAAAGAAGATCACATTAAACCAAAGGGTTTGACCAATTTAAAGCCACCATATTTTTAGAAAATAAAATATAAGATTTATATCCATTGAAATAGATTAAAAACCACTTAAATATGGCATTAAACTCATTTTATGTTAAAGAAAGATATCAAAAAGGAAAAATTAGGAACCCTAGAAAAATACGGAAATTTTGAAAAGGAAAATGAGTCAGAGTTCTGAAACAACTATTCATAACACCGTTCTAGAAATTTGGAAAAAGAAAATGACTCACCATTCTAGAAACACTATTCATGACACCATTTTGGGAATTTGGAAAAGGAAAATGACTCACCGTTCTAGAAACACTGTTCATGACACAGTTATAGAAATTTGGTAAAGGAAAATGACTCACTATTCTGGAAACACTATTCATAGAACTGGAAATTTGGAAATGTCTTGGGGATAAGTCACCTTGACCTCCTAGAACACCTCAAACCCCAAATTTCAGAAATGCAATGGAATAGAGAGGTCTGGACTATTAAAATTAAATTAAAGGTTATTGGTTTAACTCATGGTGTCATAGAATGGACTAATCATTTAACAGTTTAAACTGAAAGAGTTATTTTAATTTGTAGGTTGAAATAAATGTTCTATAAAGAATTCCATAATATGTTTTTTTACAGTAAGGTGATTCCTTAGTCTAATTTTATTTAATTGGATAATAATAATTTTGGTATTACTATATGGTTGAGAATATGATCATGAAAATAATATTTTAGAAGCTATGCCTTTAGAAAATACTATGCATTATAACCATCAGGAAAACCATATTAGGCAAAAAAAGGTTGATAAAATTGAAAAAATCCATATATTTTGATTATAATGGAAAATATGAGTTTTCTATATTTGATAGTGAAGTGGTTATATCATTTAAAGTTAGATTACCTATTCTTTATATCATATGAGTACCCTTAGAGATTTTTATCAATGAGAAAAAAATAAATTGGTGGGATGAAATTTATTTAATGGGGGATAGATTGTGGCATCCTAGACTTATGAATGATGTCTCTCTGCCTATATTACTTATTTTATTATTTTAGTGATTTGAATATTGGGTATAAAATCTTATAGGATTGGAATAAAATTAATAGAACTATATTCAAATATAATAATAAGTTATGAAAAATGTTAATTAATCTATAGATTAGATACCATGGAAGAATATTTCCCTTAAATTTGCAATAATTAAATTTAAATAATAATATTATTATTTATATAATAAAAAAATCCATTGGATTATCTTCATCAAATAAAATAACTATTTTTAAAAGAATATGTAAATTATAAAAAATAATATGAAATGGGAAATGTTTTTTTAAATATACTAAAACAATTTAGTGAAATGAAATGTGTGGTTTTAAAATCTAAAATAGAATGAATTTATATAAGGTAATGGTGGGGGTAAGAGAGCCATTATTTGAACATTTTAAAAAAAATTAGTCATTTTTTTGTAATTTTACTAAGCATACTATTGGTTTGGAATTTCTATTTTTTAGTTAAAACATATAAAAAAATAATATAAGATAAAAAATATTTATATTAATAATTTAAAATAATTTAAAATATTTTTTAATACAATATAAATACATGAATTTATTTTAAAAAATATTTTTTATAAAGAAATTTAATTTGAGTTATGCATTTTTATTACATTAATTACTTATAAGAAATTATTTTAGTAAAAATTTCTAGTAATATTGAAGGATTTTTTATTAATTTAAATAAATAAAATCCAAGATTAAAATATGTAGATACAAGGAATAAAAATTTAGTTACTTATTTCCAAAGTTTTTTTATTTAAAATTTTTTACTACATATTACTTGTTTTTATTTTAATGTTAAATTTTAGAAATGAGTATTATGAAATTTGGTGAAATAATATATATATATATATAAACTATTATACATTAATTATTAAGTGGTTATAAATAAGAATAAAATCATTTAATGTTAAAAAGTTATTTTTTTTTCAAGAACTTTTTTTCTTTCTAAATTATATGTATCTTTGACCCCATAAATTAGATTACTTACTAAGATATAATTATTATACATAATATTATTTGTTATATATAAAATAATATCAATTATATTTCATCTAGAAATTATTACATGGTATATAAAAAAGAATAAATGTTTGGTTATGATGGAAAATACATTTTTCTAAATTTTCTTTAGGATTTATGAATTTTTAATTTAATTTTATAAAATGAATCTAATAAAATGGTATTAATATTTTATATCTTAATATAAAAAATTGGAAATAATAGCTATTTTATTTTCTTCAAAAAAGCTTACCGACGTAAGAGTTAGTTACCATTGTAGAAGATGAAATGAGATAGATACTTAAAATAATGTATGAAATTGAACAAATATGCCATGAATGCATCTCAAAAATGAATATATTAGAGAATTATCAACCGATCTTACTTTCATGGTAAATTTTTAGTCACTTTCAAGGATATGAAATCTATCTTACACAAGAAGGAATTGTTATTTGTGAAAATTCCCCTCCTCCACACTAATAAAAGGACCCCTCCAACAAACTTTCTAAACCACCCCTGTAATTATATTTCCACCTTATAATAAACCAAATTTTATTCCCAAATAACCATACCTCACATTTTTATCCCCTTGTCTTAATAGGTTTACCCAAATCCTTCAAAATTAATTAATTTTCCCAAAGAATATATGATTTCTTTATTATAAGAAACACCATATTATAATTATTATTCAATTAGATTCTACCTATAATTGTTTGAAATTATGATATATAATATTTATAACATAATTAAAATATAAATATAGTTTTTAATATTAATATTTTATAAATATTCTACAAATCCCTTGATTATTTCATGTTCTTATTTGGGTAAATTTAACCACCTATATGAATGGTGTTAGAAATTTTTATTATGGATAGTCATCAAAATTAAATAATTATTAAGATATGGTATTGATTTAAAATAATAATGTTTTTAAGGTTTTTAAATTTATATTTTAATATTTATATCATTATCAGTATAATAACTCGTATTTTTTTAAGAAAACAATAATAATATTTTTATAGATTTTGGTTTTTTGAATCATTGCTGAAACACACATGGAATGAACATGGAATCTCATAAAAAATTGATGAAATTCTATTATAATACCTTATATACTTTGGGTATGTTAAACACATGAACATGTAATTATGACTGAGATAGCTATACCAAAACATGAAATGATGTGATAAAACTACTAACAATATACGGTCAATGTAAACTAAGAATAAGTAATAATTATGTAAGAAATAAATATTTTTTTTGTAAATGGTAAAAAATATTAATAATATTTTGAAATAGGTGATTAATGAGTCTATGTTTGTTAAATAGGATATTTTAGTATTCCCAAGCATAACAAAATCCAAGGTAAGTATTTTTGTGGACTCAATCGCCTTTTGTTGAGTATCACACCATCTTCCCTTATTATATTCTTCAATGTTTGGTATATTTATCCAAATAATTTTATTATATTTTATTTCATCTTACATTCATTAAATATTAAATGTTATTCCCACAAATTCATTTTTAAATTCTTCTTACTTTATAATTTATACTATTCTTATAGGTTTTTTCTCTCTTAATTTCCATTCCTTGATACATATTTAAAAGTTTGCACCAAATTTTCACTAAAATTGTATGCATAATAATCTATTGAATTATATTATAATAGTTAAATTTTAATTCATGGTATTTTAAATTCCATTTTATGATCCATATTTTATATATATTAGAATTAATTATTACCAAAATAAATTGAGGTTTTAATGCCTAAATATCCTTTCAATGAGATGTTCACATTCTTCATTGACTATATTCTTCTAGTACTATTATATTTTTTCATCTATAACGATAATGTGTTATTTTATAATTATTTATGTGTAGAATACATTTCATTTTTATAATACACATTCTAATTTATTATTTTATATTATATATATTTTGTAATAAGAGGAAAACATTCACATTCTATTTTAGGTATAATTCCTCAATAACAATATTAGTTCTAACAATTGTTTCCTATACATATTTTGATATATAAATATATAAATATATAAATATATAAATATATAAATATATAAATATATAAATATATAAATATATAAATATATAAATATATAAATATATATATATGTATCTCTCATATAAAATTCATATTTCTTGTTTAACTTGTTCAAAAATGTAATTTTATAATTCATTTATTGATGCAGGTCTACTTAAATTGCCAAAAAGAATAAAAATGGGTAATTTTTTATATATTAACAAAATTTTTATATTATGTTAAGAATTTATTATAATTTTTCATTATTTATTTTTATAGGTTAAATTATTATATAAAATTACAAAAAAAGTTTTAATAGTTTTCTTTTCCACATTTGAAAATGATTTTTAGAGCGACATACAATGTTTTGACAATAATGTTATCATAAATTTTAAAAAACAAATTTTTATGAATTATCATACGTTTTTATCTCATTGTAATATAAATTCATTTATAATGAAATATGTTTAAGTTTTTTTTCATTTTTAAAATAACTTTTAATAAAAATTCTTATATTTATTTAATTTCAGGAAAATAATTTTTATGCTAGTTCATTCCTTATTAGAAATTATTTTAAGATTTCATTAAATATATAGAAGGGAATTTTAAAAACTTATATGGTTTCATATGTTCCTATGAATGATTCATCATCTATATCAATAATCCTTCATGTTTCATCTTATGAATGATCCTTATTAATATAACATTATCTCATCCATCTCTTATTTTACGATAATTAATTGATTCATTATCAATACCTCTATCTATCAATGATAATGGGGAAATTAAATCACTATATTAAGATTTATCAATCACTACCTTTGTGTTTCTTAATCAATATCATTACATAATGATAAATGTTTTGACAAGTCATTTACATTATGTTTAGAATATAATTAATACTAATTATTGAGGTGTATTCACTATGGTTATCATACCATTGATTGACTAAGGAAAAATGTTTATATGATGGAATATTATTTTATACAACATGGGAATCCTTATAGGCATATCATATATTGGTAAGTCTATTATTAACATATTGGTTATTTTTATATGTAACCCATTTTTTCTTGGATTAATCACGATATGAACTTGGATTGTTTTATGTTGAACACATATGTATAATTTATTAATATGTGATAGGTGGGTTTGATATATCCCAAAAATTTATTTTGTAAATAATTTTATCTTATGAGGTAACATAAATTGGAGTAGGTAGTGAAGTCTAAAGATATGATTATGGTAATTAGGAGTGAAGTGGTTGGGGTGGAACTTAAGTGGTAAATATCATAATCCTACATCTAAAAGACCCAGATTCCAAATCAGATATGGGAAAATTTATGAGTTACTGTAGCAGTTACTGTAGTGGGTACTATAGATTTTACTATTTCTTTAGAACTATTAATCACATTTGGGAATACATGAGATAGGTTTGGGCTGTTGATCCACCATGGGCCTTTGGAGAATAAGGCCTCTAAAAAACCTCATGCTTTTAGGCCATGGGATTTCATGCCATAAGGCCATTGGGCCATGGAGAAGTTAGGTTAGACTATATAGAAGTAGGGCCTACAAGAAGAATCATAGCTAGTTGTATGCACTAGAGAATATCTAACTAATTATGAATGATGAGAGGTCATTTCATCTTCTATTGGTACTAGGAACCATGAATCATTGTATGGGTAAATTCTAGCCAATCAGTGATGTGAGGTTGGGAGCTAGGAACCATCAATGAGTTAGATGTTGGGGAGGGTCAGTTCCATTATAGTAAGGTCATTGGGCCTTAGAGTAATGTATTGGGACTTGTTTATTTGGGATTACAGGTCATTTATGGTTCCCTATCAACTTAGATAAAGATGGTATTATTCAAAATAAGTAAAAATATAAGGCATTCAGGCTTTGGAAGGAGTGAACATAATCTACTATGTAATGTAACTCTGTCCACTATTTGAAAATGGTCATTGGTGTGATTCTAGAAATATGAATGGATATTATATTCTTATTTTATAAGATATTTAATTGTTATTCCATATTTTTATGTTTTATTTCAATGAATTATGATAATTACTCAAGATTCCACATTTGTATGCATCATTCATATGTTATTCTAGAAGCCTTATGTTATGGTTTGAATTTAATAATATAAGTTTTATTAGGCATCAATTCATAATGTAGTGATGATATATATTAACTATATTCTCATACCCACAAGTTTATTTTATGCTCACATATGTTGTAATTTATATTCATATATGTTGACACAGTTGATATCTCTTATTTTTACCCTTATTGAGTTTTTAAATTCACCCCTTTCTTATATTTCCAACCCCCATGTCAAAAATGACAGTAAAATATATAATATTTATAGAATAGAGTTTTAGTGTGGTGCAATAACAGTGAAATGTTATATATGTTTTAAAATAATTTATTTACGTATCTACTCTAAAATGATATTGAACCTATATGATTAGGGTGATATTTGTTATGAAATGATATATAACCATTTAAATTAATGTATTATGTATATATGTTATTGTTGGGTAGCCTAAATGAGCTTTATTATGCCATGACCAAAGTAGATACAATGTGATTCTTTTTAATGCTAGATTAAAGAATTTTTGTAGAGGATTAACTCATAACTGTACGCTCTAATGTAAGATACATACACCCCACCAACAAGGATCACTCATCCATTATATGGAATGATCACTATAACTCAAGACATGTTTTTTTTCATTTACAAATTTGTTTACTATAAACACATCAACCTTATTTTAAAAGATATATAGTTTGAATTCCTCCATAGAATCCCTAATTTAAATAATAACTTTTATTGCTATCAAATAATCATGTTTTTCTCCTCTCAATGAACTTCTAGATTTATAAATGACATAATTATTTTTTCTTCAATTTTCCAAGAATAAATTCCTTATAAAATTAAATACAATCACAAATTATTTAAAATTTATGGATCTAATATGGTGATTTGATAATTGGTGTTGAGTCTATGTATTTATTAAATATACTGAAATCATAAAATTTGTTTTTTCCAAATTTGAATTTTGGATACTTTTCAAGAACTGAGAAAAATAGACTTGAAATATTTGATAAAACCTTAATAAATATTATTTAAATCCCAACATATACAAAGAAAAAACTCACTTCCTTAATTAAAATATTTTAGTTAGTGATAATATTACATAAATTTTATCCATATAAACATCTATTAAATAATTTTTGATTATATGTCAAAAACAACTCATTCTGTCTATACATGATGGAATTTTTACCAATAGAGCACCATACATTCCTTCTTAATTATTAGTAAAAATATTAATAAATCTCCCATGTTTTTATAAAATATCATGATAATGATAGAAATATCATTCAAAAACACATTAATGATCTTCTCAAAAAGGATTGAGAAGATATCAATAATAAATCTCTGAAAAATGGTAGCTACTCCACACAATTGAAATGGAATCCATCTATATAAAAATTCATTATAGGGATTTATAAATTTGAAATTATATGGGTTTGAAAGATTAATAGGTATTTATTAATATCTATAATTCTTATCTAGAAAAATTAAATGATATTTATATATAAACCATTATAAAAATTGATCCATTAATAGTATAGGAAAATGATCATTCCATGTGGAATTGTTCAATTTATTATAGTCTTTACAAACTCTCCAGCACATGATAGTTCTTGTAGTAATCATCTCAGTTTATCATTAATGATACAGTCATACCAAACTTCTTTTACAACTACATGTATTTGGATCAATCATGAACACTCATAAAATGAATAAATTATCCCATTATCATTAAAATTGAATATTTCAACCATGTAAAGTACCTTCAATTTGGGATTTACTCTTATTTAGTACCCAATAACTATTTATATTTCCTATAGGGCCCCAACCTTAAACCTGACTTAATCTTGAGTTATTACAAGATTACACATTGAGGATCTTTTCGGGTTTAGAGTTTTAGAGAATTAGATCATAAAACTTGAATTACATTCCACATATAAACAAAGTGGTTACATAAAGATAGTATTATTCTTTCCCATCAATGGAAACATATTTAAAATAAAACATGGATTCTTTCTTGACACTTCCTTGACACTATCATCATATCATGTACCTTTCCCTTGACCTGTGAAAAACATTTCAAAAAACTTGGGATGAGCATAAAAAGTTCAGTAAGGGATATAAAAATATGGAAAGGAAACATGGGTACATATATACATAAGAATGAAATCATACTTTACCCATAAAGCATAAGCACTTTAACATACCTCATTAAATCATGAATAAATCATAGAAATCATAAGACATAAAGGTAACTTGAGGCATTCATAACATTCTTACGTAGGGAGTAACCCTCTTGGTTACGTTTGGAATACCCATCACAGTATATTCCCTAAATCTCTTCGGAGAAACCTTAATTCTTCACTCCTTCGCGTTACCCAATGCATTGGAGAGCTATATCGGGCTCACCCGCCCTTAGTTTATCATGGAACCACCCGTCTTCATAATAATGCCCAAGAACCTCAACAAAATCGTATCACATAAAACATGCATAAAGGAAACATAACATTTCCACCTTTAAATCACAAGATATCAATACAACACATTGATATAAAAACATTATGAAAACCATTTTCAATACCAAAATAAAAGAAAAGTAAAACATGGTATTTATTTTTCTTTTAAAAAAAAGGTATGGCTTGTAGAGGAAGCCGAAACTCAAATAATGGTCACGGCGGCGGAGAAGTTGTTTTTGCCGCATACGTATGACAAAAACATTCCCTTTTTTCATTTAGTAAACTCTTCATATAAAAAATATTCCTTTTGGATAAAAGTAAAAGTCAAAGGGGTTTATACACCATATAAAATAAGGTTTTGTATAAAACAAAATATGCCTCAATGAAAGGAGATTGAGACGAAGTCCCATACCTCGTGGCCGACTTGACTCGGCCATTCTTTAATCTCATGAATAATAAACTTGAGTTAATTTTTACTTGTTTAAGAACCTTTTTCAAGTTCATTATTCCTTTTATATCACTTATTTCCATTTCATGAACACTATGTAATTATTTAAGTTAATAACGGCCGTTTTGACGATCATTGGTACTTGAGTAAAAACAAAAGCCCTTTATAATTACAAGTTGTTCATGTATCCATTATATTCAGAATGGTATTCATGATGTAGATATCATATATGTCATATATATCTAGTACATTCATGCATTTATAATATTACATAATCATTTATAGGTAAGAAATGAAATGCACCGTTCATGGAGACGGTAAGCCGTACGTACGCATGAACGCTACTTTCATTTCTATTTCGTATTTTATAGAACGGAATCATAATTATATAAAGGTATATTATAATTCCAGTATAATATCATATATAATATCATAGTTCCATCCTTTATACGTCCCACATATGGTATTTAACGAATCAAATCACTTTGAGGGGGCAGTAGTCCGCACTTCCTTAAATGAAGATATCACATTTACCCATAATGGAAACCATAAAGGTATGAACAAAATGAAAAACACAGAATCTTACGGAAAACATAAACATATTATATATCATATATAAATATAGTGTCATCTAAATGGCCACCTTTGAAGGTGTTAAAAGAATGTTGAACAATCATCGTTTCGGGAGGCATAAATTCACCATCCACGGAAACAGTATGCCCTTTAACCATTAGATGTAGGTGTGTGTAAGTGTAGCTAGAATACTTCTTATAAAAACATCCTAGTATATTGAAGATACTGGAGTTGTTACAAAATAAATGAATAAAAAGTGTTTACGGGGTTGGAAATCAAAATAAAACAAAAGAACACAAGTGAACACATTACCACAAAATTGGGTAACTCTCTTAGATTTGAGCTCAAAGGCTTCCTTGGGAAGACTTCTGACCAAAGTGAGGCTTCAATGAGTAATAGATGGAAGTGGAGAGACAAAATGGGCAGGGTTTGGCCGAGACAATGGCTTTGGGAGTGTGGGTAAGGAGGTAGAGGTGGGGGCCTTTTATAAGAGGAGGGGCACTCTTGGAAAGTAAAGAAAATTCACTTTATTTTAAAATGGTATTCGGATTTAAGATATCCCACATTGATATAATTCTAGTATAAGGGGATAAGGGTTCGAAATCCACTCATCCAATAGGTTTTGGACATGTTTAGGGCTTAGATATTACATTATCTTTCCATTTTATTTAAATCGTTAAATAATGAGGTAATCACTGCATCATCATGATGTCATAAATAATTTAATTTATATAAAGTAGAAAAATTATAAAAAAATACTATGATGTAGAAAATCTTTTTATATTTCCAATGAATATTTATAATAAAAAATCTGACTTGTATAACCCCATGTAAAAATTGTTTTAGTAAAATATATCATGTTTGTGTCATTTTTACTTTATCATTAAATAAAAAGATATTTATGTCATTTCCCAACCAAAGTGGCTCCATGGGGTCCCCAAGTTGACCCATGGATTGTCTTGGTCTGCCATGACACATCCAATAAGGGTAGGACATGTGTCAAGCACATATCATATTATTAAAACATTATTTTTACCTTAAACTACACTAATTACCTCTAATCGCGATTAAGAACTTAAAAGTTACTATTCACCAAAAAATTATTTTAATCTCATTGAACCAAATTTTACTTCTTAATGAAAACCATGTATATCGTATTTTTGAAAATCAAATCACAGAAGTGACAAAGTTTCATTTAAACGAAAAATCAGTTTCTTTAACTACCACTTAGTGGTTTCACTATTCCTCAAAAATTGAAGTTTTTCAGAAAAAAACCAAAACTTCACCCTAAGCTATATTTTATATTCTGAATTCAAAAATGATTACTATTTTACAAAATTCAAATCATATAAGTCACATTAATTAATTTAATAATTAATTCCCGCTGTCATGACAAAAAGCGTGTTTTTATGAAACAATAAGTATCAAAAGATTGACACTAGTTTAAGTCCAATTTCAAAGTGAAATTGATTCCAATGACCACCATTGGATTAAATGGTAAAAATATATTCAGATTACACTTTAATACCAATTAAAAATATAATCTAACCATATAATTAAATTAAATGAAAAATCAGTTTTGATGTAAAATGCAGTAATTTTCACTATTCATTAAAAAAAGAACATTGTCAGAAAAATACCAAAAATTTATCCAATGTAAATTTTAATGTCCCAATAATAATGAATATGTGTATTTTGAAAAATATAGATTATAAAATTGTCAAAAGTTTTATTTAACAAGGGGTTTCCATCAAAAGGCAGTAAGATAATCTTTTAAGAATATTAGTGTATTCCATGCATAAGATTGTATTTATTTTCATTTTAAGCCTCTAAAACACTATCTTAATCATTAATAGACATAGATAAAAATATCTATTATTCATTACTTACTTGGGATGTTACATCCTTCCCCCCTTTAGAAAATTGCGTCCCCGTAATTTATTTACTTATCAAATAAATGGGGGTACTTATCCCTCATTGCATTTTCAGATTCCCATGTTGCCTCTTCCATCATGTGGTTTTCCCACAAAACCTTTACCTGATTAATCACCTTATTTTTTAACACTTGCTCCCTGTGGTCAAGAATCTGGACCGGTTGTTCCTCATAAGATAGGTTCTCTTCCAGCTGAACTACCTCTGGACTCAAAACATGAGATGGATCCGGCATATACTTTCTCAACATCGAAACGTGAAAAACATTGTGTAACTGAGATAAAATCGGAGGTAAATCCACCCGATATGCAACTGATCCAACTCTATCCAAAATTTCATATGGTCCAATGAACCTTGGACTCAGCTTTCCTTTCTTACCAAATCGCATCACACTTTTCCATGGTGATACTTTGAGAAAAACATGATCACATACCTCAAAAGTTAGATCCTTCCTCCTGTTGTCTGCATAACTCTTCTGCCTACTCTGGGCTGTTCTCATGTGTTTCTAAATCAGCTAAACTTTTTCTGCCATATCTTCTACCAATTCTGGTCCCATCAACTTCCTTTCACCCAATTCATCCCAAAAAGCTGGAGTTCGACACCGCTTCCCATATAATGCCTGAAATGGTGCCATCTGTATACTAGAATGAAAACTGTTATTATATGAAAATTCAACCAAAGAAAGATGTTGGTCCCAACTTCCCTGATAATCCATCGAAAAAGCACGTAGCATATCTTCCAAAGTCTGAATTGTTCGTTCTGACTGCCCATCTGATTGAGGATGAAAAGCTGTACTAAAATTTTATTTAGTACCCAACAAATTCTGAAGGCCTTTCTAAAAGTTAGAAGTGAACCTGGGATCATGGTCAGATACAATGGAGAGAGAAAATCCATGTAACCTGACTATCTCTTTAAGATACAAACGGGAAAGTTGATCTAAGGAAAAAGTATCTCGTATAGAAAGGAAATGAGCAGATTTAGTCAAGCGATCAACAATAACCCAGATTGCATTATTACCTCGAGATGTCTTCGGTAATCCCACAACAAAGTCCATGGATATATTCTCCCATTTCCACTTTGTCACTGGTAAAGGCTGAAGCATCCCTTTCGGTAACTGCCACTCTGCTTTATCCTGTTGACAAGTCAAACACTTCACAGTAAAATCAGCAATATCTCTTTTCATTACATCCCACCAGTAATACTCCCGCAGATCTCTGTACATCTTAGTACTACCAGGATGAACTGAAAACGGAGAACTATGAGCTTCACATAACAACTCTCTCTTCAACTGTGAATCACAAGGCACACACAATATTTTCCCAAATCTCAAAACACAATCACTATCAATGTTGAATTCAGGAAACTTACCTTTCTGAACCAGCTCTACCTTTTTCTGCAACTCACTGTCTTGCTTCTGTGCTTGCTTGATTCTATCTGATAGAGATGATCTCACTGATACCTGAAACAAAACAGAAGAACATCCTTCTCCAAAAACTTCTATTCCAAATTTCATCAAATCCCTAACCAAAGGATCACGTTCCAAACGCAACATTGTTAATAAAGCATTACTTTTTCGACTCAAAGCATCAGCCACTTTATTTTTTTCCCGGATGGTAACGAATTGTACAATAATAATCATTGATTAATTCCAGCCATCTCCTCTGTCTTATGTTTGACTCTTTCTGAGTGAATATATACTTTAAAATTTTTTTATCAGTGTATATTTCACACTTTACTCCATAAAAATGATGTCTCCAAAATTTTAAAGCAAAAACAACAGCAGCTAATTCCAAATCATGTGTAGGGTAATTTACCTCATGAGTTTTCAACTGTCGTGAAACATAAGCACTTACCTGATCATTCTGTATTAGGATGCAACCAAGTCCTTTTAATGAAGCATCACTGTATATAACAAACTCACCATTCCTGGAAGGTAGTGCCAAAACTGGAGCATTCACCAATCTTCTTTTCAACTCCTAAAAAAAATCATCACATTCTTTTGTCCAGATAAACTTAACACCCTTCCAAGTTAGCTTAGTCATTGGACTAGATAACCGTGAAAAATTTCTAACAAACCTTCGGTAATAGCCTGCCAAACCAAGGAAGTTACGAATCTCAGTTACATTTGTGGGTCTTTTCCATTCTTCAACAACCTTTGTTTTTGCAGGATCAACGGTTATCCCATCTTTAGAAACAATGTGACCAAGGAAAGAAATTTGTTGCAACCAAAACTCAAACTTTCTGAATTTCCCATTCAATTTATTTTCTTTTAAGTTTTTCAAAATAACCCTTAAATGTCTTTAATTATCCTCTTTACTTTTAGAAAAAACCAAAATATCATCAATGAAAACCACCACAAACTTATCGAAGAAATCATGAAAAATTCTATTCATTAAGTCCATGAATACAGTAGGTGCATTGGTTAGCCCAAAAGGCATTACTAAAAATTCATAATGGCCATATCTTGTATGGAACGCGGTCTTCGGAACATCTGCTTCCTTTACCTTCCGCTGATGGTACCCCGATCTCAAGTCAATCTTTGAAAAATACTGAGCTCCCTAGAGCTGATCAAACAAATCATCGATATGAGGCAAAGGATATTTTTTCTTAACAGTGATGTTATTCAAGGCTCTATAATCAATGCAAAGTCTCATAGAACCATCTTTCTTTTTAACAAATAAAACAGGAGCACCCCATGGTGATGTGCTAGGTTGAATGAAACCTTTTTCTAATAAATCTTGCAATTGATCCTTCAAATCTTAAATTTCAATTTGAGCCATTCGATAAGGGGGTTTTGAAATTGGCTTAACATCAGGAACTAAGTCAACAGTAAAATTCAACTTCCCGATCTGGTACTATTCCAGGAAACTCATCAGGAAAAACATCAGGATACTCATTTACCACTGGCACATCATTAATTTGAACAGTTCCTTTATTTTCAACGATGTTTGAAAGGTAACATTCATTTCCATCTTTTACAAGTTTCTCGGCCTCTTGATATGTTATCAAAAGTAAGGGTTCATTCTTATAAAAAAACTGAAAGTCTTTCTGAAAAGAAACTTCTTTAGCTCTACATTCAATATTAGCATGGTAAATAGAGAGCCAATCCATACCCAGGATAATATCAAACTCTACTATAGATAGAACAATAAGGTTTGCAAGTAGGTTCTTTCCACAAATAAGGATAGGAAGATTCTTATAAATTCTTTTTGCCTCAACATTTCCCCCAGTTGTTTTTACCAAAAGTCCCAGAGTCATTTCTTGAGATGGTATTCCCATTTTACTAGAAAAGTTTTCAGAGATGAAAGAATGTGTAGACCCCGAATCAAACAACACACTGACATAATCTGAAAAAATAAACAAAGTACCTGATACAACTTCATTTGATGGCCCGACGTCTGCTGAAGTAGTTTCAAAGGATTTCACCACTCCTTTCTGCTTGTAGTCTAACTTTTTCCCATTACTCAAGCTCTTTGTCGGACACTCGTTTGCATAGTGACCCATCTCATTGCACTTATAACATTTCACTAACTGTAAATCAAATTTGGTCTTACCTTCACCTTGATCCTTTTCAGTGAAATCACGAGCCTTATGTCCCATCTTACCACATCGGTAGCACTTTCTAGAATTCATAAGACATTCCCCAACATGCCTTTTTCCACATTTATCACAAACTAGAAACATAGTTTTCTTACCATCAGACTTTTTTGAAGAATTCTTAACTTTCTCCTGCCACCTCGGTCTCTTCTTCTGTTGGTTGTTATAGAACACTTGATCATCGGCAAACTCCATTTCCACCTTCTCAGCACATCGAACAAGATTTTTATAACTTTTAAACTCATGAGAAGCTAATGCCCTTCGATATTTTGGCTTTAATCCTGAGTAAAAATGATTGATTTTACTATCAAGGTCTCGGATAAAATTTGGAGCATACCTTTCCAATCGAGTGAACCTTTCTTCTTAGGCAACCACTGAGTCTTCCTCTTGCATCAATTCCAAGAATTTATTTTCCATACTAAGTCGAACAACCTTAGGAAAATGCTTCTCAAGAAATATACCTTTGAATTCATCCCAGTCAAGAGCATCAATCTCATCGGTGTCCCTGATATTTTTAACCATAGACCACCACTGATCTACCTCACCCCCCAAACGGTAAATAGCAAGACTAACCTTTTGATTGTCTGAACACCCCAAGACATCGAAAATCTTATCTAGTGCTTTAATCCACCCTTCAGATAGCACATGGTCAGATGATCCTCTAAATTATGGTGGATGTTTCCTCATGAAATGTTCCACCACTGACATGTTCCTCTGCGGTTGATCTGGATGATCTCGTGTATGGATACCACCACCATTTATTGCTTGAGTCAACTGCTCCATTACTGCAAAAAACTGTTCAGTTCCAATTCCGACTATCTCAGGATGCTGATTCGGAAGGTTATTTCCTTTTGTATGCCTTCCTAGCACTGCTTCCCTGTTTCCTCTGCAGAAAACCATTCTGAACAAACATGTCTTAGATGAAGCAACATGGTAATCTTCAAATGATATATCATTTCAATTTGACCATAAAAAAAAATATTTTTGGATAATCATTTAATAAAATTCTAACTCCTAAAGTTATCTATACCGACCTTTGATACCAACTATAAGGCCCCATCCTTAAACCTTACTTAATATTGAGTTATTACAAGATTACACATTGAGGATCTTTTCGGGTTTAGAGTTTTAGAGAATTAGATCATAAAACTTGCATTACATTCCACATATAAACAAAGTGGTTACATAAAGATAGTATTCTTCTTTCCCATCAATGGAAACATATTTAAAATAAAACATGGATTCTTTCTTGACACTTCCTTGACACTATCATCATATCATGTACCTTTCCCTTGACCTGTGAAAAACATTTAAAAAAACTTGGGATGAGCATAAAAATCTCAGTAAGGGATATAAAAATATGGAAAGGAAACATGGGTACATATATAAATAAGAATGAAATCATAATTTACCCATAAAACATAAGCACTCTAACATACCTCATAAAATCATGAATAAATCATAGAAATCATAAGACATAAAGGTAACTTGAGGCATTCATAACATTCTTACGTAGGGAGTAACCCTCTTGGTTACGTTTGGAATACCCATCACAGTATATTCCATAAATCTCTTCGGAGAAACCTTAACGTTTCACTCCTTAGCGTTACCCAATGCATTGGAGAGCTATATCGGGCTCACCCGCCCTTAGATTATCACGGAACCACCCATCTTCATATTAATGCCCAAGAACCTCAACATAATCATATCACATAAAACACGCATAAAGGAAACATAACATTTCCAACTTTCAATCACAAGATATCAATACAAAACATTGATATAAAAACATTATGAAAACCATTTTCAATACCGAAATAAAAGAAAAGTAAAACATGGTATTTATTTTTCTTTTAAAAAAGGTATGGCTTGTAGAGGAAGCCGAAACTCAAATAATGGTCACGACGGTGGAGAAGTCATTGTCGCCGCATAAGTATGAAAAAAAACATTCCCTTTTTTCGTTTAGTAAATGCTTTGTATAAAAAATATTCCTTTTGGATAAACGTAAAAGTCAAAGGGGTTTATACACTATATAAAAGAAGGTTTTTTTATAAAACAAAATATGCCTCCATGAAAGGAGATTGAGACGAAGTCCCATAACTCGGGTCCGACTTGACTCGGTCGTTCTTTAATCTCCTGAATAATAAACTTGAGTTAATTTCTACTTGTTTATGAACCCTTTTCAAGTTCATTATTCCTTTTATATCACTTATTTCCATGTCATGAACACTATGTAATTATTTAAGTTAATAACGGTCGTTTTGACGATCATTGGTACTTGAGTAAAAAAATAAGCCCTTTATAATTACAAGTTGTTCTTGTATCCATTATATCCATAATGGTATTCATGATGTAGATATCATATATGTAATATATATCCAGTACATGCATGCATTTATAATATTACATAATCATTTAGAGGTAAGAAATGAAATGCACCGTTCATGGAGACAGTAAGCCGTACGTACGCATGAATGCTACTTTCATTTCTATTTCGTATTTTATAGAATTGAATCATAATGATATAAAAGTATATTATAATTCCAGTATAATATCATATATAAACTCACAGTTCCATCCTTTATACGTCCCACATATGGTATTTAACGAATCAAATCACTTTGAGGGGGCGGTAGTCTGCACTTCCTTAAATGAAGATATCGCGTTTACCCATAATGAAAACCATAAAGGTATGACAAAAATGAAAAATACAGAAGCTTAAGGAAAACATAAACATATTATATATCATATATAAATATAGTTTCATCTAAATGGACACCTTTTAAGGTGTTAAAAGAATGTTGAACAATCATCGTTTCGGGAGGCATAAATTCACCATCCACGGAAACAGTATGTCCTTTAACCATTAGATGTAGGTGTGTGTAAGTGTAGCTCGAATCCTTCTTATAACAACATCCTAGTATATTGAAGATACTGGAGTTTTCACAAAAGAAATGAATAAAAAGTGTTTAGGGGGTTGGATAAGCAAAATAAAACAAAAGAACACAAGTGAACACATTACCTCAAAATTGGGTAACTCTCTTAGATTTGAGCTGAAAGGCTTCCTTGGGAAGACTTATGCCCAAAGTTAGGCTTCAAGGAGTAATAAAGAGAAGTGTAGAGACAAAATTGGCAGGGTTTGGCCAAGCCAATGGCTTTGGGAGTGTGGGTAAGGAGGTAGAGGTGAGGGCCTTTTATAGGAGGAGAGGAGGGGAACTCTTGGAAAGTAAAGAAAAGTCACTTTATTTTAAAATGGTATTCGGATTTAAGAGGTCCAAAATTGATATAATTCGGGGATAAGGTGATAAGGGTTCGAAATTCACTCATCCAATAGGTTTTGGACATGTTTAGGTCTTAGATATTACATTATCTTTCCATTTTATTTAAATCGTTAAATAATGAGGTAATCGCTGCATCATCATGATGTCATAAATAATTTAATTTATTTAAAGTATAAAAATTATAAAAAACTACTATGATGTATAAAATCTTTTTATCTTTCCAATGACTATTTATAATCAAAAATCTGACTTGTATAACCCCATGTAAAAATTGTTTTAGTAAAACATATCATGTTTGTATCATTTTTACATTATCATTAAATAAAAAGCTATTTATGTCATTTCCCAACCAAAGTGGCTCCATGGGGTCCCCAAGTTGACCCATGGATTGTATTGGTAGGTCAGGACACATCCAATAAGGGTAGGAGATGTTTCAAGCTCATCTCATATTATTAAAACATTATTTTTACCTTAAACTATACTAATTACCTCTAATCGCGATTAAGAACTTAAAAGTTACTATTCAACAAAAAATATTTTAATCTCCTTGAACCAAATTTTACTTCTTAATGACAACCATGTATGTTGGATTTTTGAAAATCAAATCACAGAAGTGACAAAGTTTCATTTAAACGAAAAATCAGTTTCTTTAACTACCACTTAGTGGTTTCACTATTCATCAAAAATTGATGTTTTTCAGAAAAAAACCAAAACTTCACCCAAAGCTATATTTGATATTCTGAATTCAAAAATGATGTATATTTTAAAAAATTCAAATCATATAAGTCACATTAATTAATTTAATAATTAATTCCTGCTGTCATGACAAAAAGCGTGTTTTTATGAAACAATAAGTATCAAAAGATTGACACTAGTTTAAGTCCAATTTCAAAGTAAAATTGATTCCAATGACCACCATTGGATTAAATGGTAAAAATATATTCAGATTACACTTTAAGACAAATTAAAAATATAATCTAGCCATATAATTAAATTAAGTGAAAAAGCAGTTTTGATGTAAAATGTAGTATTTTTCACTATTCATTAAAAAAAGAACATTGTCAAAAAAATACCAAAAATTTATCCAATGTAAATTTCAATGTCCCAATCATAATGAATATGTTTATTTTGACAAATATAGATTATAAAATTGTCAAAAGTTTTATTTGAAAAGGGTTTTCCATCAAAAGGCAGTAAGACAATCTTTTAAGAATATTAGTGTATTCCATGCATAAGATTGTATTTATTTTCATTTTAAGCCTGTAAAACACTATCTTAATCATTAATAGACATAGATAAAAATATATATTATTCATTACATACTTGGGATGTTACATTTCGTCTTCTATGTTTATTTTATGGAATACTATTGTGGTATTATTCCCTTAATGTATGTTACAGTCTAGTAAATATTATACTGATGACTTCTGAAAATATCAAGCATATTTTATTATTATTGGGATTCAGTTTTAGCTAATACAGTCACATATAATATCTATTTTTCTATAAAAATTTATACATCATCATGGTAGATAAATATTTTTATTGAAAAAATAGTGGGTTCATCATAGATTGTTGCTACATGGGTTACTAATGACCCATATCCTTTATGTCTTCAAGAAAATCCATTTAAGAGTTCATTTTATTTTTTATAATTGATTCTACATGATTAATTATTTTTATTTATCTATTTTCAAGAAATTAATTTACTCAACTTGTTCATCCTCATTTTGAGTTAGTGAGGTAGGTTTCACCTCTTGATCAATATTATCCATAGAAATAAATTCATATATACCCTAAACACCCTTTATTTCATAGAATACATTAAATATATTATTTTTCTCACCCACATGAAAAGCCAGTTTTCATTGTGGAACATCAATCAAGGATCTTTTAGTGTAAATAATGACATTTTGAGTATAATAGGTACTAAATATTAATTTTCCATTTCTGAAACCAAAAAATCATAAAATAGTAATTTTTTTTGAAATATCACCAAAAAATACTCTATTATAATAGTTGGGTTGACAGTGATCTATTATCTAGCTATATAGCTAATTTGTTTGGGCTTAAGATCCAAAATTCCATTTTCATTGTAAACTACGAGTTCCCTTAAATTGATATTATCTCCTAAATACATAATACATAATAATGTTCCTTACACCTAAAATTAACTGGGAATCATTAATCTATATGTATCCTTTAACATCAATGGTATATTCAGTTGAATAATAAAACTGAATACTTTAGTAAGTGTAAGAATTAAAAATTCTTTTTATTTCGCCTTGTCAGAAATAGAAAATTTCATGAATTCTATATATAATGGAATCCTTATAAATGATTATAAAAATCATATATCCATTATTACATTTTGGAATAAGTAGATTAACATCATGAAATACATAAATTTTTCTTATCAAACTCTCTATTTCTTTCATGAAATATTGAGTGTGGCTCATATTCTTTAACTTCACCATCTGCATGCGTGATCATCAATCCCCAATTATATAATTTCTTTAATATCTTATTTTTAATAAATAATTTATCTCCTAATTTCTCTTTCTTCTTATCACTATCTTATTCCCCCATTAATAATTATTCTTATATATATTTCCCTACCTATAACTCCAGTTATACTAGCTTTACTTCATTATTTCCCTTGAATGTATTTCATCCTTTATCTTTGATTGAAATTCATCATTTAATTGGCTTAATATATGTTGGTCTAGGAAAATATCCATTTTTCCTTATTAAAATTTGTTTTTCAAGTATCACAACCTATATGTAGAATATTTTTATACTGGCATAGTTACCTTATATATGTTTTTAAATAATGGTGAAATTTGAGTCAACTTTCAGAATTATTGAATTCATACTTAACTGATAACCCATAATCTCTCTCAGCTCTTCAATTATTTTTTCAATATAAGAATATATTTTATATATTGATTCTTGATTTCTATAAGATTCAGGTCTGTTATTGTCATTATTCTAGTTCTTTAGTGTCCTTTAAATTCACCTAGGAGTCTTCACTTGTATTTTCCTCACTCAATTTAAAATAACAAAAGATGATTTCTCTAACACAAATTATAGGAATTTGGTAAATTATTATTTCTTACCAGCTTCCTAAAATAATTTACCATGTCATATACTTATTTAAATTTAGGTTGTGATTCCTCTTTAGTTGGCATGAAGAAAATTCATGCAATGAGATGTATTATTACCATACAACCCACATTAACTTCATTTATCCCCTCCTCTTTGACCCATATATTAATGGTCACACATTAGTCTTTTCAAATCATCAACTGAATCATTTACATAATCATTCACTATCTCAACATTGATAGTGGATCCTACCTGAATTATTACATTTTTAGGGAGTTAGTAGTAAGAATATTTTTGTGTCTTTTATGTTCCTTTTTATAATTCCACCATAGTAATCAATTACAGATGTGTCTACCATTATTTTTCACATAAGATCAAGTCCATTGTAATTATATTAGGTGATAATTTGTGATGTGGGAACAATTTTTATTAACTCTATAACCTTTACCATTCATTATAAAATGTTTAATGTTCTGTTGGAACAAATATGGATATTATTTTTTTCTTATATCCATTAATTTATACATAGAATAAAATCCAATTATAAAGTAATTTTAAATTTCAACCCATGTGTTGAATGAATATTAATTTTATTAAAACATAAATACCATAAAATTTAGCTAAATAAAATATAGAAATAATTTCATATGTAAATCATCCTAACATAATTTTATAAATGGAATTTACTATAAATTTTATAAAAACATATTTCTTAAATCCAAAGGATCCACCAATTTATGTCTATTTAAAATTGGAATATTCTAAATGCAATGAGTCCTAAAATCATAATTCCTATCATTTCATGTCATTTAGATTCTATAAGAATTTAAAAACACCCTATGTACTTTCTTATCCCTATGTTATAATGATCCTTATGCAGTATAGATGATTTTCTCATTAATATGTTTCTCTATTATCCAGTTTTTCATGTAAATATTACCATAATACATGTATGTAGTTGTATTTTCCATAATTATATGGAATTTTTCTCTATATCATTAATTAATGGGATGATATCTATACTAAAACATCTGTTGTAAAATTACATGCAATGACACATAGTTCAATCAATAATTATCCTATAATGTAAAATGATTATAAATCAATAAATCTATAGGAAATATGTGAATATTAGAAAACTATTTATTATTTTCTATGTATTCTATAAACATAATGAGTAGAAAAAGAACATACTTCCATTGTAATGGTTCTAAATTATCATGATTAAAAACTATGTAATGAATTAATAGATCCTTCCTATAAGTTTATAGTAATAAGAAACACATTAACTAGGAGTATCCATATTCATATATTGGGATATAGTCAATTAAATCCACTATTTATGTTTACTTTTAAGATTATTATAAAAAACATTTTTTATGTATATGGGAAGAAGATAAGAAAAAGTAAAATTAGAGAATAAAACATGTTTACATAAGAAACAAATGAGAGGTTTAAAGAATCAAATAAGGTAAAAATGGTTCTTTGGGATTGGATTCATTTCATTATATTAATTCTATTAAAATTTAAAGGACTCTCCCTCATCCTTTAAATCTTCTCTCTCAATCCACTATTCATATTTATGGTTCCATCATAGGTCTATGTGAGATTAGTTGTTCTAAATATGAATGGATATTTAAGAAAAAAAGTTTTATGATATTTTTGAATTTTTCTCGTTATATTATTGTATTCTTCAATTAAATAATTTTCTATAGTGACTGGAAGGGATTAAATTTACAATTTATCAACTTCACCCTCTCTCATGTGTTTACATACTACATTATTAGGAAATAAAATAGTTATGAATACATGTAAAAGAAAGGTGGAATTCTATTCATTCAAGCATTACCAAGAATCTATCACTACACTACACCATTCCACTCTAGGTGATTTCCACACATGATCATATAGAAAAATTAAAAATATAGAACAAAAAGATTTTATAATGTTCAAAAGAGAAATATACTCTAATAGAATTGTCCTATAAACTCTAATTATTATATGGTTACTGATATCCTATTATATGAATGGGGGAATCACTGAGAACATCCTCTCCACTTATGTTATTACTCCACATAGACTATGAGTTATGGGATCTATCTAGGTGAATAAAGATATTTATTTCCTTGAGGATCTTATACTCTCATTTACCACACAATTAATCTTCTCTCTCCCTTGTATTCTATACCATGTGGCTATGTTTTTAAATAATTTCATGATTTAGTTAGGAAATGATGTACTAGGAATATTTTAACCCATCATGAGATATATATGTTCTAAATATGGAATTTCCATGGATTGATGAAATCAAATTCCTTTCCCCCTTCATTAATTATGGATCAATTTTTTACAATTTTACTAGTAATTTACATACAATGGAATAATTTTATTATAGTTTTGAAACTCAAGTATTTAAATTTCAACAATTCAAAAATTACATCCCTAATCAAATGTTCGATATAGTGCATCCTATGTTGGAGCCTGAAATTATATTATCTCAATTACTTATTATTATGTTGGTATTTATATTAATTTCATGGAACATTGATATATCATGCACAAAAGCCTCACATTTCATTAGTGTACTAATTTATTATATAGAAATAATGAAGACCACATTAGTGTTCCCATATTTTAGGTGTAATGAACTATAAATTTATCAACAGAACTTGCATTTGGATTATATAATCATGCCATATATAGTAATATAGTACGATACAATGCACACACACCACATTATAGAACTAAAACCATTTTATTATATGAATTTTAACATTAAATTTAAAGAATAAATATAGACTTAATAATTTAAAATATTACTATGGGATAAAATATAGAAATATAGATAACTATAATATAAAAATTTGGATCTAATCAATCCAATATAATAACCACTCTCATGAAAAACATTGTACATGTAAACGGACCATTTAATAGTAATATATTCATATCTATAATAAAAATATATATTTCCATGACTGTAAAAATACATGAATGTGGAATAAAGAAAATTTGAGGTTTTATAGAATGTATAGAACCCATATAACAATTACAAATATAACTATCAGAATTGTTATATGAAAATTATAACAGTAATATGTCCAATAGAATAGTAATCTTATAATTAGGTATAGAAACCAGACTATTAGAATTGTATTGTTTTCCATGGAAGTGCAAAATAATATTTAGTTAACTTATAAAATTAAAATATGAAATATTTACATAATTATGGATGTAAATAATTTTTTTAAAAAATTATTCAATATTTGTTCATATTTTTGTGAAACAAATATGTTTTATTTTCATTTTTATAAAAAACATAATTATTTAATATAAAATTTATTTTCATAAAATGATCTTAAAATGATATATTATGTTTAATTATAATTATAAACTAATTTTTAAAGACCATAATTAAATTTTAAAAGGTTCAATGAATTGATCATAATAATAAAATTATGAATTTTTAAAATAAATAAAGATTTAATTAATAATGAAATCTATTGTATTTAAAAAATTATTTTTATAAAATTATATTCATTTTGGAAATATACACATCAGAAAATGTTTGGGGGAATTTTTCTTATTTTTATAAAATATTTGAATATTTCATGAATATTGAAATATGAAAAAATATGATATTTAACATTATATGCTAGATAAATGAATTTATGAGTCATGGATTATATAATCATTCATTAATCTAAAATTATATGAATAATTTACTCTATGTGGTGATATATTTCCTTATAATTTTTATAATTGAGACAATATAATAAACCAACAACTATAAGAATCAAAATCACCGCTCTCATCCCCTTATAAATTCCACCCCTTCTCCTCACACCTTATATTCCTTATAGGTTTCCAAAATTCTATCAAATTATTTTCCAAAGCCAATCCCCCTCATCCACATATTTTTGTTTGCACTAAAATAAAAAAGCCCCTTAATGTGTATTTAAAGAGATTACATTTAAGGGGTAATATTATTAATCTATGACATATAAATTTATTTCTTTTTCTACCTCCTCATTGCATCCCTCATATTGTTTCTTCGAAAATGGGTGATAGAAATGGACAATATCGGGGTTAAATATCTTTATTTAAAACATAGTTCATGTTTTAAACGTTAAGCGTGGAAAGTTAATTTTCTAAATTCTAATCATTTCAACCAAACTGATTTAAGAAAATATAGAAAAAATAATATTTAAGAATGAAAAATATGAACCCATGAGTTCTATAGTAGTTTGGATAGAATTGGTCCTACGTGTACTCATCACACACCAACACATCATATAGAACCCACTATGGTATATCACTACTAAAGGACATCAATAACTATTTACATCCACATATTTATTAACTATAATCTTAAGCCAATTCCATTGTCTTATATAGGTTCATACAAAGAAAACCTATCCTTTTACAATATAATACCCAAACAATAATTTTATAGGATCAATCATTACCTCTTATTTTCTTGGGTTTAGATGAAACCCAATCTTTGATGGGTGAATACCAAACTTAGTCTTTTATAGGTGAATTCCCAACCCAAACCTTCATAAAAAAGACCAAACCTCTTTTATGTTACTGTTCAAGAGGAACTTGGTCTTATAAGAAGACAAACTAAACATAAAATCCTATAGGAGCATTCCTTTCCTCTGATTTTTTATGGGTTAATAGAAACTCAATATTCTAAGGGGATATACTAAACTTATTATTTTAATGGGAATGACTAACCCCAAATTTATCTTTTTTTATGGTGGTATAACCATGTGCAAGATGTTACAAGTGTAGAAATATTTCACAAACAACTATATTACAAATAAAGAATAAAAAATTTGACATAGTGAATGATTTTTGATAAAGATGCTGGAATTTCGATTGGGTAGTTCTCATTCCGATAAAGATAATAAAACATTGATGCACATGAAACCAAAAGTTTAATTTTGTAAGTAGTTTAATGGTGAAGATATTTGACTTAATTTCATACTACCCAACAAGTAAGAGTCAAAACATATTCACATTTTTATTTCTTCACTATATGCTTGTGGATTTTTATATGAAAAAATATCAATGGATATTTTCTTCACCCTAAAATCCAAAATTCTCTTTTATAAATTCAACTAATAAAATATTTATGTGGAAATATCATTTAATCTTCTTAAATATACTATGAAAATGAAAACCAATATATAAAATAGAAAGAATCCAATTAATCAATAAAAAATTCATATAATAATAAATATATCCATAAAAGTTTATCCTAAATTATGTTAAATAATCCTATAACTCATGAGAGAATAATTATTCATATTAAAAAATAATACCAATTTGAACATTTTTCTTTCCATTGAGTCATAATGCTCATACTTATTTCACAAATAAATGTTTCACTTATAGATAAAATATAGAGAATTAATATTTATGTGAGTTTTCTTTATATTTTATAAAATAAAAGTCATGTTATATAGTGAATAATATTTATAAAAATTAATAGTTAAAAATAAATATTAATATCTTTTAGACATACCGTGCAAATATTTTAGCTAAACTCTTAATACTTCATCTGATTAAAATTTTTATAGAATATATTCTAAAGTTTAAATGTTAATATCCATACACATTTTATCCCATGTAAATCTCATTTAATTCATCATTAAATAATTTAAATCTTATTCTTTTGGATTATATTTTATTAATGTAAAATGTTAGAATAAATAAAACATTATAACTATTCATAATAAACATGTAGTAAATATAAATTTTAAATAAGACAAAAAAATTGTAATTTTAATTGAAAGAACATCCTATAGAAACTCACAAAAAAATGTAGGTGAATTTGATCACATAAGAAAATTTCTCTATATAGCTAATTTTCATGTATCCAATTTCACATAAGCAAAATCATGTTAGAAAACTCATGTAGCAAAATTCATGTAAGAGAATTTACATATCAAAATTTATGTAAGAAATTTGTAATATATAAATTCAAATAGTTTAATTCACATAGTCGATTTAAAAAAGAGAATTGATGTTGTTTTTTAAAAAGTGATGACATTAATTGGTCACCAAATTAATAACCCATAAGAATTTATTAAAAGTAAAAATTACAATACAGAAATGAGGTGCATAGAGTATACACCAATATAGAATTTAGGGGAAAAAATTAGAGATTTATAAGAAAAGAAAACAAAATCTTGGGTTTCATATGTATGAGACATCCTATCATTGATTTGTCAAAAACACCCCCCATAAGGGGGAATTGAAAGTCGCTACAGACCCATTAATTTTTGAAAAATAGTGATACCAAATAGAAGTTCTCCATCACTAAGAAAAAGATAACACATCATCTTTCTCCACAAAACTAATTGGCCGAAGATGAGACATCAACCATGATCTTATAGAAAAAACATGAAACCAATCAAAGAAATATGGAGAAGAAACCTTATATGAACTCCATCAGTTACACATCAGATCCAAACAAAATTCCAGCAACAAATAAGTCACCAGTTCAGTAAAGAAATATTCTCTACGGGTCCCTCAAAATTAGGTAGATGCTACCACCAAGAAGTGAAAAAATAAAACATTAAATGAAGAATTCCCAAAGAAAGATAGATCTCAAAATCAAAACCAAACACCAAATAGACACCCAAAATTTCAATCAATATTTAAACCATCCTTCATCCACTAAATCAATTATTAGAGATTTTTGTTGAAAAATATTATGAGAAAGACACTATAGATTTCTACTCATAACTTCACTACCAACTTAATGAAAATAAAAATAAGACAGAAAAATCCATAGATAAAGAATAAAAGGCTTGAGGTCAATAAAATGAAACCTAAGGCTTTTCCAAACCAGATTATCATGCAATTCTAAACATGAGTCAAGGATCTAGTAGACATTATAGTTCAAAGGTTCCATCAAAATAGTTCAAATGGAATCCATAGAGATCCAACATAAAATATGCATCCAAGAAAAGAAAAATATGTTCTAATTTCCAGTATAATTTAAAAATCAACCTAAAAAATGATCTAAATAACAAGAGGATTCTCAACTCAAATAGGATCCATCATCTTCAAAAATTATATTCATTCTCAAGGAATATATTTGAATTTGAATTTTGGATTTTTCTTAAACTCTTCCACCATTGTAATAAATATCCTATTTTTGATTTGATGGTAAATATTAGTAGACATTTTAACATTTTTGTATTGATGGAAGGTAGATTTGTCATTATCTTCCATCTAACATTCACGTTACTCTAAAAAATAAAATTTATTTTTAATTTGGTAAGAATCCTTAAGAGAAGGGTCATTTTCATCCTCACTATTAGTATCCTATGAGTCAGTTGTTTTAGAGGATACAGTCAAATGTTTAGCAGGGTCATTCTCAGTCAGCATGAGCTTTTGGGGTATAATTGTTTTTCATTCATAGTAGCAGTTAGGTATCACATGACTACATTTCTCTTTATGTTAGTGTGATCCCTATTTTTTTTTGTTTTCCGTGTATTATAATTGATGAAACCATCCAAACCAATCATTGATTTTTTAAATTTTTTAGAACTATATTTCTTGAATACTTTCTCGAGAAAGAAATATTTATTAAAATAATCATGAAGAGACTCTAAAATCACATTCTTCCTTATTATTCTCTCCATGATCAATTTGTTTGATCTCTATAGCATATGGAACAAATTTAGGAGGAAAAAGATAATTTATGTAGTGAATTCACCTATGAAATTAAAAATAACCAAATTCACATATCTACTCTTTGACATATCCAAATTCACATATCAAATATTTAACATAACCAATTTCACATATAAAAAAATAAAAAATATATAAAAAGTTTAACATTTCAAATTTCATACATAATTCTTACCTAATAAATGGAAGAATCAGATTTTGTTCAAACTAACATATATTTATTAAATTTCCAATTAATCAAGTATCACCATAATCAAACTTCTATAGTGTAAGTGTTCATTAAAATACAATAGAAAAAAATATCTAAAAACTATAAAATTTAGACTCAAAATATATAGTGTCTTATAACCTAATTTAATACATTATAAAAATAGATTCAGAATTTTATGTATTGTAATGAAATATAGATAATTTAAAGATATTTACAACCTAATAATAATAACTCAACATTTTATTCTTTATTCCATGTTATGACTAAATAAATATGGTAACACGATCTAGAAATATTCCACCACGGTTCACAATTTGGTTATGTGAATTAGGATTTTCATACTTCATGATAGTTAAAAAATCATGTATAAATTATATTTAAAGATCCTAAATGAGATATTTATCATAAAAACCCATCATGAAACTTGTTAAAAAAAATTTAAACAATCAAAGCATTAAATCTAAATACACTTTAAGAAATGAAATATAAGAATCATTGTAAAGTGTTCTGTAATCAATATATAAGATAATAACCTTAATATAACACCTAATTGATATATGGGAAATTATAATTACACAATTAAATATATTAATAATTATACTAAACGGAATAAATCATATAAATATATTTAATTATTTAAATATAACGTAGTTCAAGGATCCACTCAAAAATACTCCACTTTTTGACAACTACAAAACCATGTAAAATTTCAAAACATCTACCACTATTAAAAATTATCAAAAATAAAATATTTTAATAAATTATTTGCATAATGTTAATAGTAAATAAACTAATTATTCTAAAGTATTCATTAATAAAGGAATTAAACAATTAAAACCTCATACTCTTAAACATTATCAAATCAGATCTAAAAAATGTAATATTTTAGATGATTTTATATGATTATAAAAATGATAAGTAAAACTTTATAAAAATAAATATAAGAGTAATAGTAAATTTTTATATACCAAAATCTTTTAATATCATATTCTAACGATCCACTATAATGATTTATAATTTTATAATATCATACTTTATAAATAGAGTATATTTTGAAATCTTTTTATAAAAAATTAAGGATAAACCTTCATTAAATAATTATATATATAAATTGGAAGTCTAAAAAATGAGTAGACATCGACTAGTATATAGGGAAAGTTATAAAATAATAATATAATAAAACATGTGTATAGAAATTTAAAAATATTAAACTGAAAAACATATTCTAGAATACTATATATTTCTTGAAAATCAGAAAATTTTAATCATATTAAAAAATTAAGAAACCCCATAAATTTGTGCATTAAATATGATTCTCTATGAGTGTAACATAAGTAAACTATTTTATAATATGAAACTAAATTTTGTTGAATAAAAAATATGACAACCATGCTCTTTATTTCATACATAAACATGATTTATTACATAAACTCTTCACTTGATACAACATAGAAGATAGAGAGGTATAGTGTCTTTAGGAATTAAGAACATTACATAACAACTAAAAACATGAAATAAAGCATCTTTATTGAAAACTTCTTTTACCTGACCACTACATTCCCTCGTACTTAGCACTACATTGGATAACCTGAGGACATGCATAAGAACCAATAAGGGAATAAACATGGAATAACATGAGGGATAAAATACATGTCAGACAATAGGCATATCAATAGATCACAAGAGAAACTTAAACATAATGGCAGGATGTAGCATGATAATCATAACAGGGAATTGTGGGAACAACACTTAACATGGAATTAGCATGAGCCAAGGCTCATTACACATGGAGCATGAGTATATCATAATTTCACATTAATCACAAGTAAAACCTAATTTCACTTGAATTATCATGATTCAACACTCATTTCACATGAAATATCATGATACTATACTTTTCCCAATGCATTGGAGTGCTATCAGGGCACACCCTTTCTTAAACATTTCATTTCATGCATAAGTGTGCCACATGGATCATACAACATGAAATCAATCATAATAATTTATTCCATGATAAAGGGATGTGGAGTATATACAAGAATATTTACAATCAATAAGTAAATATTCATAAAAGTGAATACCCTTGATAGATAAATGGGCATGGTATTCACTACACAATGACATTGACATGGAAAATCGTAGTGCAAATTTGGCAGCATAACGACGTGAATTAAGAACGAAAAAAGGTTGATGAGAGAGAATGGGTGTATCATAATATTTACATGAAATGGAAAGTAATGGGGTCATATAGATACATGTACCAATAAACATAATGGAATTTAGATGCATAATATAAAAGAATTACTTCGATGAAAAAGAGGAGAGATAAATCCCTCACAGAATTTCAGCATGGTAACAGGTGTACATGAGACACATTAATGAGATATAAAGGGGTATTCATCATCAAAACATAAAGAGGATAGTATGGGATAGGTGAAAAATCATACTCCCACATTTTTAATTGATAACAAAAGCGCAGAACAACTTAAAGAAAATTTGACCAAAATGAAAAAGGAAGAAATCCCTTACTTGAAAGTGTGATCCCAATGGATTGGATGAGGCTTGAGGGATGATTATTGGGAGATTGGGGAACCTTGGGAGGATTATAGAGAGAGGATTTATGGGGTTTTTTGAACTAAAAAGGCTTTGAGTGGAGAGGATGTGGGATCTTGGGTGGGTTAATATAAGAAAGGAGGGGGAATTCATTATTATTTAGGTTTGGGACACCTCACATTAAACTAATCAAAACCATAATACAACCATTGGTTTTTTCCAAAGGGTAGTGGAAAATAATATTTTATGAGGAAAATTTCTAAACATATTAAAACAAGAGGGTTGATTATTTGTAGGTGAGTCACACTCTCAAGGAAAACAATTTAAAAAGACAAAAATGTTTTATAAGCTTTGAAGGGTCCACTAAGGTTTTCTAAAATAAATCAAACAAACCAAAAATTACATTATTTTAATGGTAAAACATATATTGGACGAACATAATATTTATATTATTTTATTACATCACTATTGGGTCATTATGATGTCGTAAAACACATTATATATTTAAATGGTATTTAATTTTAACCCAAAAATACGGCTGTCTCAAAAAATTATGAAAAATTCACCATTGGATAATTTCAACATCTTGATTCAAAAAATAATATTAATTTTATCTAAATAATTTTCTAAATATGTGAATTTTTAATTTCAAAATAAAAAACCGACATTTATCGAAAAATCACAGGTTTTAATAAAAATAGCTTTCAAACCTTAATAAATATTACAATTTCATTTATAAAAATTATATGACCATTTATTTTTAATAAAAAGTAATTCAATAATAATAATAATATTTTATTAAAATATTATTTAATTCAAAAATCCATTAATTCCTAAAAGTAGTTTTCTTAGTCAAATATTAACTAAATATACTATTTTTTCTTTAAAAACTATATACAATGTAACAATAATAAGATGAATGCACATTATTTATACAAAAATAATGTACAAGATCAGAGTTCTAGGGTATTTTTACATAACCCCTTATAACACGTGCAATAAACCGAAGGGTAAGGTGTGCGATGGTGATAGAATCTTGGGGTTTCTTGGATAACATCGCTCAGGTGGTAATCTATATTAACATTACCTTCTCTCGTAGTCGGTTCTGCTCAAGATTAATGCATTCAAGATCAGCTTGGGCTTGGCCAAGAGAGAATCCCAATGAATCTACATCCTTTTCGAGCTCTGAAAAATGGTATTCATATAGGGAAAGTCTACTGGATGAGGCCATCGCTTCCTTTGTCTGTGTAAATTGGATTTGTTAAATCCCTATTTTTATACTAATCAGGTGATCACTATTCAATATCTATATTAGCAATGGTCACAATTCTTAAAAGTATTTTAAAATCCAAAAACATAAAACCAATGAAGTTCACATTTTATATAACCATAATAAGACATTTAATTGGATAAATATGAATTTCCATTAATGAAAGTTTTGGTCGTTACAGTCTCCCCCCTTAAGAAATTTCTCCCTCAAAATTTCATTTTCCCACACAAAAACAAATGTGGGTAACTCTACTTAATCAATTCCTCCAATTCCCACACCACTTCTTTGAACTTTTGGTTTCACCAAAACACCTTGATGAGGGGAGTTATCTTATTTCGTAGAAATTTTTCTCTATGATATAAGATCTTCACTAGTTTCTCCTCATAAGAAAGATCATCCTCTAGTTTTACTACCTCTGAAGAGAGTATATGTGAAGGGTCTGGTATGTACTTCCTTAAGAGTGATACATGAAAGACATCATGTACTTTGGCCATGGTAGGTGGAAGTGCTACTCGATTGGCCACAACCCCAACACGATCAAGAATCTCAAAGGGGTCAATGTACCTAGGACTTAACTTCCCTTTCTTTCCAAACCACATGACCTTCTTCCATGGAGATATGCGTAGAAATACCATGTCTCCAACTTTGACCTCAAGGTCTCATCTACGGTTATCAGTATAAAGCTTTTGTTAACTCTGGGCTTCCTTGATATGCTGCGGAATGATTTTCACTTTCTCCACCATTTCTTCGAAAATTTCTGTTCTAAGAAGCTTACACTCACTGAATTCTTTGCAACATGCTGGTGTTCTACACCTCTTCCCATATAGGGCTTCATAAGGTTCCATTCAGATTCTCAAGTTGAAACTGTTATTGTAGGAGAATTCAACTAGTGGATGATGTTGTTCCCACCCCCTTTGAAGTCCATAGAACATAATCTTAACATATCATCCTATGTCTGAATAGTTTTCTTAGACTAGCCATCAGTTTGAGGATGATAGGCCGTACTGAAGTTCAGTTCAACATTCAGACCATGTTGAAAACTCTTCCAAAACTTAGAGGTGAATCTTGGATCTCGATCGGATACAATGGATAGTGGTACTCCATGCAGCCTTAACACTTTCTTGATTTATATCTGTACCAGTTTATCCAATTAGAAATCCTACTGAATTTAAATAAAGTGTAAAGACCTTGTAATCCGATCCATAATAACCCATATTTCATTATTTCCTTTGGATTTCTTCGGAAGTTCGGTGACAAAGTCCATTGTGATGTTCTCCCATTTGCATGCTGGTATGGGTAATGGTTGCATCATCCCCTTATACTTCTACCTATCTGCCTTCACTTGTTGATACACCAGGAACTTTAATGTATACTCAACAATATACTTCTTCATATTATCCCACCAATAATGCTCTCAGAGATCTTGATAAATCTTTATGTTTCTTGGGTGAATATAGAAATTTGAACTATGTGAATCATCAAAAAGTTCATTCTTAAACTCTGAACTTGATAGAAAACATAGTATTTTCCCAAATCTCACAATTCCTTCTTTATTAACATTGAACTCCAAGGATTTCCCTCTTCTGATAGCTTCCACTTTCTTCTAAATTCCCACATCATCCTTTTGATCATCCTCTAACCTTTCCAAAAGAGATTGTTGAGAAATTATTTGTGAAAGGATTGATGATGTTACCTTCTTTACGATTCCCAGGTCCATATTCATCAAATTTAAAAAGTTTGGATCCTTCTCAATTCTCATTAATGATAGAATCACTAGGTCCTTTCTAGTTAGACCATCCTATACCTTGTTCGCTTTCACAGGGTGGTAATTGATTGAGAAGTCACAGTCTTCGATCAGCTCTAACCATCTTCATTGTCGCATGTTCAACTCTTTCTATGTGAATATATACTTGAGGCTTTTGTGGTTTGTATATATTTCACACATCTCCCCAAAGAGATAATGCCACTAAAATTTTAAGGCAAAGATCACCGCAGCCAACTCTAGATCATGTGTTGGATAACTATGCTCATGAAATTTCAATTTCCTTGAAGCATAGGCAATGAATTTGTCATTTTGCATCAACACACAACCCAAGAACTTCTTCTATGCATCATTGAATACCACAAAACATTATCCAATTATGGGAAAAGTGAGAACAAGTGCATTGATAAGCCTCCTTTTAAATTCCTTAAATCTTTCTTTGCATTCATTACTCTAAGAAAACTTTACTCCCTTTTGAGTTAGCTTAGTAAGAGGGTTGGACAATCTGGAGAAATTTCTCATAAATCATCGATAATATCCAGCTAACCTCAAGAAGCTACAGATATCCATTACTAATACTGGCCTAGACAATCCCACAATTGCATCTATTTTGGAGGGATCTAGAGATATCCCATTACTTGTGATGATATGTCCCAAGAATGAGACCTCCTTCAACCAGAACTCACACTTGATATACTTTACATAGAGATTCTCCTTCCACAAGGTCTCTAGTACAGTTCACAGATACTCCTCATGATCCTCCTTGGTTTTGGAGTATATCGGAATATCATCTATAAAGACTTCCACAAATTAGTCAAGGTAATACCTAAAGACTCTATTCATCAATTCCATGAAGATTGCTGGAGAATTAGTGACTCCGAAAGGCATTAATATGAATTCATAGTGCCCATATCTTGTACAAAAATTAGTCTTGGGAATATCTTCCTTCTTCACCCTTACTTGATAATATCCCAACTGCAAATCCACATTGGAGAAGTATTGTGATCCACGCAGCTGATCGGACAAGTCATCAATTCATGGGAGAGGATACTTTTTCTTTATTGTGATTTTTTTAATCTCACTATAATCGATGCTAAGGCGCATTAACCCATATTTTTTCTTGATAAAGAAGAATGGTTCACCCCATGGTTAAGCACTTGGGTGTATAAACCCTTTATCCAGATTCTCTTTTAGTTGTTTCTTCCACACCTCAGGCTCCACAACAGCCATTATATATGGAGTCTTGGATATTGGAAATTCCCCAGATATAATATCAATTGATAATTCAAAATCTCTTCTAGGAGGATGACCAGACAATTCCTCAAGAAACACTTTAGAAAATTCCCTCACAATAGGCATGTCTTTAAGTATAGTTACCTCCTTAGACTCAATCATTTAATCCAGATACGCATGCTCATTGGGCTGTAATATTCAACTTGAGATGATGGAGCTAAAGAAGATTCATCTTCCTCCTTGCACTAGAATTGGGGATCGATTCTCCACATGGAGAGTGATTTTCCTCTCATAGCAATTTATGTTGGCTCTATATAGGGAAATCCAATTCATGCCAAGAATTGTATCAAATTCCACTTGAGGGAGTATGATGAGGTTCGCCAGGAAGTTCAATCTATAGATTATGACATGGGAGGAGTTATATTCATGGGATGCAATTCTTTCCCCATTTTCCTTACTCATCGACATCTCCACTTCCATGATTTGTGGTGGTGCTAGGATTATTCTACTAAACTTTTGGGATATAAAATAATGCATAGAACTTGAATCAAAAAGTATGTTCACTATTATTGAATGAATAACTAGAATAGCTGTCACCATTTTTTTCTCAGGGTTCACTTTGGTAGTAGTGATGGAAAAAGCTCTCCCTTGCTGCTTGGGTGGTTTTTGGTTGCCTCCGAAAATCCTTGGCTTAGGGAACTGATTTGCAAGATGCCCTGATTATTTGGAGTTGTAGCAATGAAAAATGTGTTGAGGTTCAAATGGATCATTCCTCTCCTCTATTATAGCCGCAGTTTGTTCTTGTCGATAGTTAACATCTAGGTGCCCTTCTCTTCCACACCTAAAGCATTTCCTCGTCCCTTTCAGGAAATTTTTGGGGTGCTTCTTTCTGCACCTTTGGAAAGTGGGGTTTCGGATCTTCTAAGCACCATTGGATTTATCCATCAGACCACCAGAATTGAAGTCCAACTTACGGTTCTTATCCCATTATAGACATGATATTATCCAATATCTATTTCAACCTTTAGGGCACATCAGAAAATTTCCTCATAGTTGTCGAAGTCATGGATTGTTAGTGCTTTTCGTTGGCTAGGTTTCATCCCACCAAAGAAGCGGTCAACCTTGCATTCAAGGGTAAAAAAAAGCCAAGGACATATCATTTAAGCATTGTTAAGTTTTACCCATATTCTATGATAGATTCATTATCATTTTTCTTGAGGGAAATGAATTACCTTTATATCTTAAGTCGGAGGGTGCATGGAAAATATTTATCGAAAAACATCTTCCAGAAATCCTTCAATTCTAACGCCTCGATATCCTCCTTAGTTTTTATATTTTTGATCCACATCCACCATTGATCAGCTTCACCCTCCATATGAGAACCAGTCTGGAGAACCTTCTCTTCTTCAGAACATTTAAGGATGGAGAAGATATTTTCAATTGAGTTGATCCATTGTTCAGCGATTGAGGGATCAGATGATCTATTAAAAGTATAAGTCATTTGTCTCATGAAGCTCTCGATAGTGACTTGTTCTTTCTTGGGGGGGGGGGGGTTGAAAATTCCTCTTGACCCATGTTTCTATACAAAAATTGAGTTATCTAAGATAGAATCATGAAAAAGTTCGTGATTCCCACTCCCATCGGATTGGGCATCTCATTAGCACAATAATCACATTGTTCTTCACATCAGCTGTCACCCTGAGTACTCCTATTACCAACCATTATCTAGAATAAAAGGAAAGTTAGGGGTTACAAATAAAGGGTAATCCATGGACAAAACTGATTACTTATAAATAACTTTTATTTCCTAAACTTATGTACCCATAGGCTTCAATCAATGCTATTCATGATCTACTTTCTATCATATATTTGTAATGGCATTTTTTTAATTCCCTTAATAATGGTTCATACTAAGATTGTGAATTAACAATTAATATCCCCTGGGAGTGTCATAACCATGAGTGTATAAAGGCCCATTGTCATGTACCAGGATACCCCAAGTCAAGCCCGAAACTCCTTATCGAGGTTTTCACCCGTAGGTACATCTGTGCCAGAGCTGCCTCTACCTGCTCTTATCCAGACAAGGATGTATTTTCTTTGATAAACCACTTACTCAATACCCACCAAAACCTAGGTATTTTTTTGTTATACTTAGCCCTATATCTAAGGCTTCAATAGGGGTTTCAAATCCTAATCCCCAAAAATAACTAAACCTATCTGCTGATACCAAGTATGACAACCCTTCTCTTTATTTCATACTTAAACATGATTTATTACATAAAATCTTCACTTGATATAACATAGAAGATCAAGAGGTCTAGAGTATTTGGGGATTAGGAACATTAAATAACAATTAAAAACCATAAATACGACATCTTTATTGAAAGCATCCTTTACATGACCACTACATTCCCTTGTACTTAGCATTGCATTGGATAACCTTGGGACATGCATAAGAAAAGGGTGAGAAATAGAGCCCAGTAAGGGAATAAAAATGGAATAACATGAGGGATAAAATACATGTTAGAAAGTAGGAATATCAATGGAGCACAATAGAAACATGAACGTGAAGGCATGATAATCATAACATGGAAATGTGGTAAAACACTTAACATGGAATTATCATGAGCCAAGGCTCGTTGCACATAGAGCATGAGTAAACCATCATTGCACATAAAGTGGGATTAAACTCTCTTTGAAATTGAATTTAAATGAGTCAACACTCATTGCACATGATGTATCATGATACTACACTTTTCTGAATGCATTGGAGTGCTTTCAGGGCATACCCTTTCTTAAACATTTCATTTCTTACATAAGTGTGCCACATGGATCATAAAACATGAAATCAATAATCATCATTTATTCCATGATAAAGGTATGTAGAGTAAATACATGAGGCTTTATAATCAATCAATAAATTTTCATAAAAGTGAATACACTTGATAGATAAATGGGCATGGTATTCACTACATAATGACATTGGCTTGGAAAATCTAAGTGTAATTTCGCCAGCATAACGACGTGAAATAAGAACTCAAAAAAAAAATGGTTGATGAGAGATAAGGGGGGTATAATCATATTTACATGCAATGGATTGTAAGGGGGTCATATATATACATGTACCCAAAAAAATGGAATTTAGATGCATAATACAAAAGAATTACTTGGATAAAAAAGAGGAGAGAGAAATCCGTCACGGAATTTTGGCCTGGTAACGGGTGTACATGAGACACATTAATCAGATATAAATGGTTATACCATTATCAAAAAATAATAAAAACAGTATGGGGGAGGTGTTAAATCAAACCCCAACATTTTTAATTGATAAAAAGGGCATAACAACTTAAATAAAATTTGACAAAAATGAAAAAGGAAGAAATCCCTTACTTTGAAGCGCGATCCCAAAAGCTTGAGAGAGGATTATTGGGAGCTTGGGGATCCTTTGGAGAATTATAGAGAGATGAAGGAAGGGTTTGGTTGAAATCCATAGGATTTGAGTGAATATTAAGTGGGATCATGGGTGGGTTTATATAGGAAAGGAGGGGAAATCCTTTATTATTTAGGTTTGGGACACCTCACATAAAAGTAATCAAAACCACATACCAAAACCATGGATTTTGCCCATGATTTTCTCAAAGAGGGAGTGGAAAAAATGTTTTATGAGGAAAATGGTCGAAATTTTTAAAATAATAGGGTTGCTTATGTGGAGGTGAGTCACACTCTCAAGGAAAACAATTTAAAAAGACAAAATGTTTTTTAAACCTTGAAGGGTCCACTAAGGCTTTATAAAATAAATCAAACAAACAAAAAATTACATCCTTTTAATGGAAAAACATATATTGGATGAAAATAATGTTTATATTATTTTATTACATCACTATTAAGTCATTATGATGCCATAAAACACATTATATATTTAAATGGTATTTAATTTTTACCCAAAAATTCGACTGTTTCAGAAAAATATGAAAAATTCACCATTGGATAGTTTCAACTTCTTGATTCCAAATTTTGTTTTTCATTTTATCTAAATAATTTTTTAAATATTAGAATTTTTACTTTTTAAATAAAAAACTGATATTTATCGAAAAATTATGGGTTTTGATAAAAATAGCTTTCAAACCTTAATAAAAATTAAAATTGTATTCATAAAAATTATATGAGTATTTATATTTAATAAAAAGTAATTTAATAATAATAATAATAATAATATTTTTTTAAAATATTATTCAATTAAAAAATCTGATAATTCATAAAAGTATATTTCTTAGTCGAATATTAACTAAAAATACTATTTGTGCATTAAAAACTATTTACAAAGTAACAATAATAAAATGAATTCACATTATTTATAAAGAAATAATGTGCATAGTCATAGTTATAGGGTATTCTTACATAACCCCTTATAAAACCCACATAATACCTAAGGGTAAGGTGTGAGATGGTGACATACTCTTGGGGTGGCTCAGATAACATCGCTCCAGTGGTAATCTCTATTAACTTCCACTTCTCCCGTAGTCAGTTTCACTCAAGATTAACGTGTTCAAGCTCGACTTAGGCTTGGTCAAGAGTGAATCCCAATGAAGCCACCTCCTTTCTGGGATCTAACAAATTGGCTTCATACGGGGCAAGTCTACTGGATGAGGAAATCACTTCCTTTGTCTGAGTAAATTGGATTTGTTAAAGCCCTATATTTATACTAATCAGGTGATCACTATTCAAAGACTATATTAGCAACAATCAAAATTATTAATATTATTTTAAAATAAAAAAACATAAAACCAATTTAGTTCACATTTTATATAACCATAATAATATATTTAATTGGATAAATAGGAATTTCCATTAATGAATGTTTGGGTCGTTTCAAAAAATATATGAACCTATAATAGAAAAACAAGAAAAAACATATTATCTTCCCCTTGATTTATCATGTTATACACTAAAGTATAGATTTAAAATTTCAACATGTTAAAAAATACAAATAAAATTCCAATATTCATGAAATATAAAAATAAAAATAATAATTTTATAAGATAATTTCTAAATTAAAATATTTTTACATGACACTTAATGGATTTAATCATTATATCAATGAAAGCAATATTAATTTAAAATATACATTCTTCCCATTAATTACTGTAGCCTTATCATGAATAAAACTTTTAATATATATAGAAATGGAATTATAAACAATATAAAATAGTTAATACACCTTTAAATTACACCCTTCTAACTTGAAAAATCCTATTTAAATCTTAAAAAACTATATATCTTTTTAATCTTGAAAATAGATTCTACAATTTAAAATAATTCAATTAAAACTAAACAGATAAAAAAATAATTAAAAATATTTAAATTAAAATTCATATTATTTAGAATTAGGTAATAAATTTTAAAATAGAGAAAATAAATTTATCCACCTTAATTTCATTTTCCTCATTTATTGAAAAAAATAACAGTTTATGCATATTTCGATAACTCAAAATGAGATATACACATATTTTTTATTTAATAAAGATTTAATGTTTTGAAAATTGATCATATAAAGAAACATAAAATATGATTGAATAAATGAAATATATAAGGTGAATTAAAAATTACGAACTAGAGTAACTCACCCTAAATTTATTCCCTCCTTTTAAAATGAAAATATCCTAGTAGTTCAAGAAATATTTTTATTTTAGTGGTGAAAACTTTTATCAAAACATACATTAATATCATAAGGATCCATGAAACATTTTATAAGATATAAAAAAAAATAAAAATTTACTAAATGATAATATACTAAAAGTAAACTATATTTTTAAACTAAATTATCATAAAGGCTTATCCTTAAATAAAAATTAAATTTCATCCTTAGACAAGATTTCATTTTCTTTCATTTGCAAAGAAATTTTTAAGTTTATATTTTTCATTAATTAGGTCGTATCTCTTACATAGAAGGAACATATATTGTAAATTAGATAATTACACTTAGTATCCATTTTCCCACAATAAAAGTATTTTAAAATGAAAAAAATTGTCATTTTATGAAAAATATTTATGATTTTAAATTTGAATACTTAATTATTTCTACCCATCGTAAAAACTTGTGAAAATAATATGAAAATGTTGGAAGATCACAAAAAAGAGAGTAAATTACCTAAAAAGAATAAAAAAACTCGTTAGTGCATTTTTAAACCATGAGATCATAAAAAGTGTTTTTCTTTAACAAAATAATTATTGTGAGCACACCAATTTTTAATTAATCATGAAATTTGCATTATCACAAATTTTTTTAAATAAAACAAATTATATGAAATAAAAAATAAAAAATCATAATCTTGAGGTTTTATTAGAAAACATGATAACCTAAGAAATAAATTTTCTTAAAAAAAACCTTCTTACCCAAATAGGTAATAATCATTACTTTTAAAAAAATTCATTAACATACCTATTCAATTAAAAAATCCCTTGAACAATAATTAGAAATCATATAAATTTTATATATTTTTTTGGGAAACCATCTTCATTGAACCCTTAGAATTTCCCTTGTAATATTAATAATAATTATATTCAAATTCCAGCATAATTATATGATGAAGATAATCATTACCTATCTCTTTGAAGATCTATATTAGGCTCACCCATCACCAAGAGCTATATCAGTCCCACCCATCATAATGCGATATATCAAGCACATCCATTATTATGAGTTATATTGGGATCTTTATTCATCATTAACAATTTATAAGGACTATATAATGAATTAAACAGTTTAATATTTCTCATTTTCATCATAAATACCTTTAAAAACATTTTGAACCTATATGAAAAACACTTTGAGATATTAGAATTTACATTCCTTTTAATAGACATTTTTAAAACAAAAGTACACAAAAAATGAAATGAGGTTTATTTTTGATGAAATAATGGAAGATTAAGAAGGAATACAAACCATAAAATAACAATTTTGGTAGTAGGAAATATCAATAATGTCATACATATTAAAATAGAACTTTCAATTTTTATTTTTTAATGAATGTCAAAAAAATTATAAAAATATTCCTTTTGAAAACATTTGAAATAAATAAAAATAAAATTCACTTTTTGATTTATTTATGTCCATAAAAATTCATCAATTAAATAATTTAATTAATATAATCATGGATATAAATTATTTGAAACATAAATAATTAAAAGAAAATTAAAAAATATTTTAAGTTAAACTGTCCCATACATAGAGTCTAAATCATCACGTAAGTTACTTAATTTCCTGAATAATAAAAATAATTTAATTATTTTCTTGATTAACAAACTTCCCAATTTTTTATTACTTTAATTTCATTTATCACCTTTTTATACATAATTATTTAATAAATTAAGTTCATGTTGGATGTTTTAATGATATTTGGATTATATGTTCAAAATGGAATTAGTCAGTTGACTATGGTAAAATAAGTCATTATTCCATAACCTTAAAAATAATAGTCATGAAATAATTATAATTTAAATAAATTAATTTTATTTTGAAAATCAACTATGATATAAGCTTTGGAAAAATTAAATACATAACAATCAAAGAGATGGTAGACCATAAGTACACTTGAGTAATGTTTTCATTTTTCAATGTTCATGATGAAAATAATTATGATATTATTTTATATTAAAAAAATTATGATAATATGATAAATATTATATTATTTTATTAAATATATATATATATTGTTCTCAAGTTATGTGGTCAAAAAAAAGAATCAAATTTCATCATGGAGTTGGTAATCCACATGTTCAAAAGAACTCCATTTTTATTTTTAAATGGATGGGAATATAAGAAATTATAAGATATATTATCATTATATAATGATAAATAAATCATTAATTTAATGTATACATGTTAAATCCATCATTATAACTATCTATGAATGGTGGTGTTGAAATATTAATTGTGTTGGTTCAGGATGCGGTAGTATTCTGTACACACGAATGACGGTTTGATTTACCATTTGATTAAAGAGTATAAGTATATAGGTTATTTCATGAACATAACAACATATTAATATAATTAAGATATTTTTCATATTATTTTTATTTAATTTATTTTAAGGTTGCTAAAGATGAAATAAAACTAAAATATTTGATTAAAAACTATACCACTTCTTTGGACAACCTCCTCTAATTTACACCTTATGTATTTTAAAGATAGAATTATTACAAATAAAACTCTAATATAATATTTAAATGTATTTTATGAAGTTATTTGGTTATTGAATAGTAGAACGAAATGGTTCATGAAGTGTGTATATGATAGGAGAGGGGATTCCCTTTTATAGATAATGGGAGAGGCACTTTTCGAATTGCTTAATGTATTAATGTGCATTAATTTTCATGGAAATTGACTCCAAATTTATATAATTAAAATATTATAAGAATATGAGTATAAATCCTCTCATAAAATAAAATATATAAATTTTTAGTTGATTGTTTTACCGTTATATATTTTTTAAACATTGTTAACCCTTTTGTTATTTATTTTGATTTCTATGTTTTTTACTCTTTAGTGGTAAAGAAAGTTACATTAAAATGAAAAGTAACCCATAAATATACCAAGATTGATATTTTAAACTATGTAAAACTAAATTTTCTGAATATATGTTTTTATAAAATTTAACTAATTTACTAAAATAATTTTAATTATAAAATATCATTAATGCCATTTTTGGAAATACCTGAAATATTTCTATATAATATGTGTCTAACTCATAAACAATGTATCCAAAATTACATGGGTTATATGATAATAATTATATTCCCTTTATATAATTACCAAATGAAATTTTTATATGTTTTGATATCAATTTATACCTTATGTTATTGTCTAACCCATCAATTAACCAATTTTATCCTTAACCATAGTAATTGATTTTCAATATTAAAGGGTTAAAGTTTTACTTATAAGGAAACAATTGGATCATAAATGGAAAAGGAATTATATTTTAATATGTTTATCATCCTAATTGTACTATTTCATGATTATTAGGACTTTTAAATAATTTAATAAAATATTATTTAACATAAAATATTATTAAGGTAATTTTTGATGATATTCAAATAATTTGACATTGAAAATGATAACACAATAATTTATTTTTAATATAATCATTTTTACAAAAAATAATTTATTATTATTAAATAAAAAATTACCATGAAATATTAATTCATTCAAAAAATATTTCCTTTATTATTTATAAAATCATTTACATTTATTTTTCAATTTCTTACACATTAACTTTGTTAGTGTTGTGTATGAATTTAATGTAATTATACCATTAATAAAAATTAAAACTAAATTTAAATTATAAAAATAAATAAATTCAATTTCATGTAATCATTTATAACAAAACATAAGTTGTTTTTATTCATTTCACAAAATATTGAAAATATTAAAGTCCAAAGAGTGACATTTTTAACTTTTTCCTTTAATTAAAATATTTTAAATTTAATAATCTATAATAAGTATAAAAAAGTTCATATTTTTTAATTTTTTATTATTATTTACAAAATATACCCATATAATGAAATTAAGGCAATTTTTTGGGTCATTTTTAATCCATATCATATTATTTTTAACCTTAACTAAACCATTTTACATTTAAAATGGTAATACAAACTTAATATGGTTTCTATTCATAATGAACAAAAATTAAAGGGTCCTATTTACCAAATATATAACTCATATTTCATAATATGGTATCAATTTTTCATGATGAAATTTCTAGAAGTGTTTAAATTTAATTTAAAATTATGCCCTTAAAACATGACCAAACCATGTTTTTCAAAAAATTCCATAAAACTATAAAAACATTTTTATACAAATTTCATATAGAAAATTCATTGAAAAGGCCAAAATTTTATTTTTTCCAAATAAAATAATTATCTTTTAAAATAAATCCAAAATCTAATTTGACTTTATAAATAACTAGAATGATATAATAGTTTACAATAAAAATAATTAATTTTCACTATTTATTGAAAAAGTCATCCTAATATAATTTTGACTAGTGGAATTCAAAAATGATTTAATTTTTATAAAGTAATATTTCTAAAATTTCGGTAAATTAATAGTAATATTCACCCATGGAAAATACATTTTTCATGAAAACCATATCTAAATCCTGAAATGAATTTATAGAGAAATTGTGTACTTATTTACTAATAATTAATAAATTTATTTTTATTGATTATGACCTTTTCATAGATTTCAAAATATGATAAATATTATTCATAGCCTCCAATTAAATAGCTTGGTTATAACTTGAATATTTAAATATTAATATTTTAGGGTTTTTTAAGCTCAGTGTTGTGTGATATATTTTCTATCGAACATAGTGTCCTTTTAATATCTCCAAACATTACATTATGACCAATTTACTAAATTGTGGCCTCACAATTTGAACATGAAATTGGTAAAAAAATGATTTTATATTTGAAAATTCATATTATGAAAACCCACATTGTAAAAAGGGTTAGTAAAACATCAATTAGAAAAAAGGGAAGGGGAAATATGATGGTCATCTATAATAAGGAATAATTATGTTTCTAAATAGGAGAACATTAGTAAGAAGTGAAAATATAGACTCAAGGAAAAATGTATTGTCCAAATAATGTCGGTGAGTGATAGAGATCACTAATCATAATAAATTTAATAATTAAGATAAATACAATGAATTTAAACAAAATGAATCTATATACTGTAGAAAGGACCATGAGTTCATAAAAAATTATGGTAATAAGATAACATTTTTTTATCAAGATCTTTTTTCTAGATTTGATGAATTTATTTACCATCATGAATAAGAACAATAATTGATATACTTACTTGATTTTATTGAAATTCTTAAATGAAATTTTTACTATTTTACTGTGTGTTTCTATTAGATTCCAATTTTATCTCACTTTATACTCAAAATGATGAGTATTTAAGGTGAATTTTAAATAGATGATTAATTAAAATCAACTTATAATGTATCACATAATCAAAAAATGGATAAAAGATATTCCTTTTAAACTTATATATTAACTAAAATTTAAATGGTTATAAAAAGTTAATATAATATCTAAAAATTATATAACATCATATAAAAAATACAACAGTAATCACCAAATCCTAAATAATAACACCCAACTTCAACAAATATTATTCGATAAATTTGTGACCTTAAAATTATTCAAAATATTCCCAACCAAAGTTAAAAACCTAAACATCATGAGTACATGATCACGTATATATACATTATTAATTTAACATTTATATTTAATGAATATTAGTCACTCATGAAGTCATATACCAAAACATTAATTTGCATTTATCATAAAATATTCAAAATATACTAATCATTTCCATAAATAACATGTTTCACCATAAATATGCACTATAATTATAGTGGATTCCGAAATATAATTCAACCATTATTAGACAAATAAAATACCATATTATCTAATAGAATTTTTTACCTTAGTCATACAATTTTTCCTAAAATTGATTTGTTATTCTCCTAAAATAACAGAAATCACTAAATCACTAAATCACTATTCAATCCCATGGTTATATTAACGATAAAACATATTTTCCTTAAATAAAATAAACCTTAATATTTCAATCTTTTTATGTAAAAAATAATAATTTAATACTTACTAGGACATCATATATGCATGTAGTAGGCATTGTACCCTTATTTCCCTTTAGTTGTGGGTTCAGGCCCTGAATCCTTACCGGATGCAACGAGTTATTTCCAAGCCTATGAGTTGTCCTTATTCTAAAACTATATTAAAATAATTTATGTATTTTTCCCAAAAAAAGATAAACATCATTAAAAGTAACATTAATCATCAAATCACTTTTTAAACTCTAATTTTTAGTACAAATTATCTTTTCTACTAAATAAGATAATCTAAATTGATTATAATTATCTTAACAATAAATAATATTTTAAATTAAATGGATATATCATATCCTTCATCTTCACCCACAAAAATCTAGTAGGATTATTTAGAAATAAACTATCTCATAAACCTAAGGAATACATATACCTCGACCTAATAAAATGTCTCCCATAAAGTCATTAGTCACTTTAAAATAATATCACATAAAACTTCAAAAGTGGTGTCAATTCCTTGAAAATAAAATTAAACATAAACTTATAAACCCAAAATGGAATCCATAACACTTAAATTAACCTCACATGAGAATATAGTAATCTCTAAAGTTATCTAAACCCTAATATGATACCAACTATAAGGACTCAACCTTAAAAAACCATAAATTAAATCCTTAGACAAGAAATTTTTTTCTTTCATTCTCAATGATATTATTAAATTTAGGTTTTAAGATAATTAGTTCCTAAATATTACATAACATACCCAAAAATTTAAAATTGGAAACTTCTTATTATTATCCATTTTACCCACAAAACATGAATTTTAAAATAATACAATTTCTCTTTTCATGGAAAAATATTTAGGATTTTAAAATTAAATTCTTTAGTGTTCTTAATCATCCTTAAAACCATTGAAAAATATATGAAAAAATCATATGAGCATAAAAATATCTATAAGACACACAATAAAAAGAAGGAAAATTTAGAGTCCATTTTTAAAATATGAGATAATAAAAAAAGTTTCCCTTTAACATGAGAAACTTTGAACTCAAAATAATGACTTTCTTGCACATGAAATTTGAATTACTACCCAAATTTATTCATAAAACACATTATAAGAAAAAATAAATAAAAAATAATAATCATGAGGTTTTATTATAAAACATGATAACCCATAAAATAAATTTTCATAAAAACATAGCTTTTACCCAAAAAGGAAAAAATGATTTCTTTTAAATGGATGATCATTATCTTACCTTTTTAAATCAAATGGCTTCCATAAAAAATCAGTACAAACTATGAAAATATCATATAGGTTCCTTTTAAAATAATTTTACATTTTTTTAACAAGATTTAATACAATTGGAATAACAATTATGGTAAACTTGAAACATAATTCTTCAAAGAACCTAATTATTACCAAATACATTAGAGAGAAATATCTGGCTCACCCATTATCATAAGCTATATCAAAATCACCCTTCGAAATGAAATGTAACAAAATAACCCATAATAATGTGATAAATTATACCCACCCATAATTATAAACAATATAATAGGACCATATCATAAATAAATCATTTTAATCATACCAATTTTCTATAAAAAGACCTTGAAAAACACATTTGAACCCATATTCATAACACATTGTAATGAAGAAATACACTTTATTTTTAGAAACCCATTTTTAAAACAAATAAACAAATAAAAATATAAGTATTGATTTTATTTGAATAAAATATGGAATCATGTGAAATAATCCAAAACATAAATAAGGGTTTCAGGGTTTGGAAAATTCATTGATGATTTATATATTAAAATAAATCATTCCTATTTTGGTTTTTATAACGAATGGCTAAATGTTTTGTGAAATGATTGTATTTAAAAATAACTAAAATAAATAGATATAAAATTAATTATATAATTAATTTATGTTCATATAACTAAGTCCATAAAATAATTATTTGTATTTGGACATGGAAGAATATGATTCAGAAAATAAATCATTAAAAAATTTAAAATGAGGATTTATATTATTGTTTCCCTTACCTCGAGTCTGACTCGTCATGTAAATTCCATATTTTACTGAAAAATAAAATTATGATAATTATTTAATTTATTAGAAACCCTTTAAATGGTTATTATTCCATTTATTTTATCTAGTACAGTTTTATACATATTTACTTAATCAATTTGGTTCACATTGGATACTTTAACGATATCCAGCCTATATGTTCAAAATGACTTTGGTAAGTTGACTACCATAAAAGAAGAAATTATTAAATCATATCCAAAATAATAATCAAGTAATAATAATTATTTTTATCTATTAATAATACTTAAAAAAACTATAAAAAATTGTTACAAAAAATTAAATCAGTCACAATATTAGATAGTGTTGTTCGTATGTACACATGAAGAACAATGAATATTTTCAATGGACATGATATAAAGAAGGTAAGTATTATTAAAAAATTTTATAATGACTATTATATAATAAATACAAAATTATTTCTTTAAATAAACTTAAACATATTGTCTATGTGATGTTGTCACAAAAAATGAATCACATCGCTTTGTAGAGGTGGTAATCCAAACCTATGAACGAATGACATTATCATTTTTCAATAGATAGAAAGGTAATATATTAGAAGATATATTAACTTTTTATAATTATTAGTATGTAATTAATATCATATACAAACATTAAATCCATTATTATAACCATCTATGAGATTTTGTGATGTAGAATGAATTTCATCGAGTTGTGAGGTGGTAGTCTATTGAATACATGAACGATTGTTTCATTTCCCATTTGATGGAAGAGGGGATGAATATAGGTTTGTTAATTAACATAGAAATATATAAGTATATTGAATATAATTTATTTATTTTTTCAACCTATTTGAAAAAGATTTTATGGAGGTATAAGAAGAAATAAAACTAAAACATTCATTTAAAATCTATACCTCCTATTTAAACAACTTAATTTTTACACCTTTATTCCTGTAAGGTTGGTATTCATCCCAAAAAATACCTCTAAATTATTGGGAGGTATTTGAGGAAGGTATCTGTGTATTTATTTACTAAAAAATTGATTTTTAAGTGTTTATAGGAGAGGATAATGGGTTCTATTTTATAAATTAGGAGAGATACAATTTTTTATTTAATAAAAAATGTATTTTGGACAAGTTTATTTTTTAGTTTCACACTTACACCTTTGTTTTAACTCATCATTAACACTTTCAAAAATTTTGGAGATGCCAATGTTTTTCACTCATTAGTTGTTAAGAAATTAACTATAAAAAGAAAAGTGACCCATAAATAGATCATGGTAAATATTTTAAACTATAAGTAATTCACTAGGCCAATTATTGAAATGTTATGAATTCTAACTCATTTAAAAACATATTTTTTATTATAAAATATCATTAATGTCTTTTTGTAAAATACATGAAATATTATAATATAACATGCATCTAATTCATGTAAAATGGATCCAAAATTACATTACATAAATTATAAGAATGATATTGTCTTAATATTATTACCCAATAAATGTTTTATAGGTTTTTATATCATTTTAGACCTTATCTTTTAGTTTAACCCCACCATTAACCAATTTTATCCTTAACTTTGGTAATGAATTTTTCAATATTAAATGGTTAAAATTTTACATATATGGTGATAATTGGAACATAAATGAACAAGGGAAGATATTTTACACCATATATAAACCTATTTATACTTTTGAAATATTTTTATGAATTTGAATAATTTATTAAAAGATTATTTATCATAAAATATCATTAATGACATTTTTGATACTATTCAATGAATTTGGATTTGAAAATAACAAGACAATAATTAATGTAGAATATAATATATTAAATAATAAATAATAAATAATTATTAAGTATAATTATTTTTGAAACCATAAAATATCCAAAAAATATTACTTTTGATGTTTTTAAAATTAATTACATTGATTTCTATACTACTTGTCTAAGCATACTGTTAGTGTTCTTTATGATTTTAAGGTAAATATACTATTAATAAAATTTGAAAATAAATTTCAATGATAAAAATAATAATTTAAAATTAAAATAATATTTTATTTCAAACATAATTTGTTTCTTCCCATTTTAAAAAATATTGAAAATATTAAAATCAAGAGAGTGAGATTTTTGACTTTATCCTTAACTTAAAATATTAAAAATGAAAAAAGTAAAAATAAAATTAAAAAGGATATATTTTTGAATTTTTTATGATTATGGATTAAATAGACTCATTAAATGAAATTAGGTCCAAATTTTGGGTAATTTTTAGTCCATATAATTTTATTGTTAACCATAATTAACTCATTTTATCATAATCATGTAAAACAAATTACTATAGTTTTTATTTATAAAGACCAAAAATAAAAGGTTCCTATTTACCAAATATTAATTTACTAATTAAAAATATGGAATCTATTTTCCATGAATAAATTCCAATAATTTTCATAATTTTATTTAAAATTAAACATGCAAAATGTGATGAAAATCGGTTTCTTCAAAAATGTAGTTTTAAGTACAAATTTTTTTTTACCCGATTCATTTATAAAATTAATTCCAATGACAAAAATTTTAATTTAAATAATAAATTTTAACCATTTATATTTATAAAAAAATCCAAAATATAATTGTTATTTATAAGTACTTAAAAAGAAAATACAGTTTCTAATTAAAATCATTATTGTTTACTATTCATTGAACAATTCATCCTAAGCCAACTTTGACATGTTGAAATAAAAAATGAAAACCTCTTTAGGATATAAAATTTCTACAATTTCCAAAAATTAATTATAAAATTTACATATAAAAAATCATTTTTGAGGAAAACGTATTTTTGAAGCATAAAATGTCTTTACTGAAAAATTAAGACCTTATTTCTTAAGAAATAATAAATAAATTTGTATTGAGTATTAAATTTACATATTTTTCATAATGTGGTTGATATTATTCATAAATTCCAATATAATGGTTATGTAGTAACTATAACATTTAAAAATAAATATTTCATGGTTTGTTTATTCTTGGTGTTGGGTGTTGTATATAATATCAGACACAATGTTATTTTAAGACTTCTGGATATTAAAATTGATATATTTAATATCCATATGAGAGTTAAAATTCAAGGTAATGACATATAAACACAAATTTACTAAATTTTATTGACCAAAATAATGTTAAATATGTAAGTGCATAGTATAATCCAAAAAAGATACATATTGTTCAAGAATATACAAAATCAAATATTAAAGATTATAATACTCATGCCAATATGGAAACTATAAACCAATAATGATAGGAATATTTAAAATAATAATTTAAAATAAAATATATATTTACCTAGTATAAAGAATTATTTAATTCAAATGAATTTGAATAGATAAAATTTGTTACCTAAGAAGTAAACAGTTTAGACTATTTGACCTTGAAATCATATTTAGAAATAAACATAATTTTGTAACCAAAACATTAAGGGGGAATAAAAGGAAAATCATAATCATAATCATGAAAAATCAACATTTAAGGAAATTAACTAAAGAAATTATTGCATACATTACTTTCAAAAATATATTTTTAATCACAATAGGAATAAACGAATCACAACCAAGTGTATTTTGTTTGTCATAAAATTTCATGAAATAACCAGACTTTCTAATATTCACATTTGAGGAAAATTTATTATAAATTATATTTAAAAAAAAACTATTCATTTTTACCATTTTCTAATTCATTTTTAGCATTTTATTTTGTAAAAAATTACTTGTCCTCAAAAACCTGTTGATATGTAGAAGCATGTGTGTTTTTGATATTTTCAATTAACATGTCATTTTATTCTTTTGGATTTAAAATTTATGTATCAACATTATTTTTTAAGAGATAAATTACTTATCATTCTATAAACACTTTTATAGTTTTTATTGAGTAAAAAATGTATATAATTAATTTAATTTAATTTATTTTCATATGAGTCACACATTTCCTTCAAATCATCAATAGATGGATCATCATTTATAAAATTCATATAATTATATGAATATAATTTAAAATTAATGTTTCTTCTTATAATTTTAACATATATATTTCATATTATTCATGAATAAAAACTAATATCACTTGAAAATAATGTGTAGGGTAATATGTTACCTTAAAATATTTTTTAAATAACGCAACATTACCAATTTCTTCTGGAATTTTAACCTTTTTACATGTGCTTTTGTAATCACTCCAAGATGTCATAAATTGATTTTCTTCACCTTCTAATTCTCATCAAGCTTCATAAAATTGGGTTTACTATGTCCCTACTTATTATACCAATAAATAATAATACGTGAACAATCAAAATTCAAATGTGAATTACCATTTTTAATATCTCCATTCAGAAAATGGTGTTTTTCATTTTTTTAGCTAGAAACTACATTTCCATGTGTCCAAACTTTCTATAAATAAATAAAATATTTTTCTTAGAATCCCATTCTTCAAAGGTAATTTTTTTAGGTTGTTTCCAAATTTCATGAGCTATTATAAAACTAAATTTTTTATTAATCATATTCACATAAAAATAAAAAAAAATAATATTATTGAAATTTTAACTATGATCATGTTTAATAGCATCCTCTTATTTCAAATCAATCAGAATAAATTTAGGTAAAACACAATATTTAATCACTATATCCAAAAAATATAATATATTTACTTTTTTAAATAAGCCCCAATATTAATCTTCCACTAATTATACTTACATACATTAAAATGTGGTGGTAATGTCTGATTCAAACCAATTCAATCCCATATATCTTCCATCACTGAAAAAAGATTTTTACCCAAGTCTTGTTAAAGGATAGGACAAAAATATAGTGTAATTAATATAAAAAACTAAATTAATCTCAATATATCCAATGAGATACAACCAATGATACTAATTTTTAGGTATAAAAAAGTGAAAAACTAACATATCCTCATTGTGTTAGGCTGGGATACATATTTTTAGGTCTTGAAGTGTCACAAACAGAATCTGGTCGCCAACAAAACTGGAACCAAACCCAGATTTTGAAAAGACCCAAAGGGCATTCCCGATCCCCACGGGCGGGAGTAAGTGCCCGGGTATCATAAAATGAGAATTGGGAATGATTTACCCGAGTTTATAAACTTAAAACAACAAAAGAATCCAGTAAAACGAATCTGTATTTTTCAAACAAAACAATTTTTTACAAAAATTGAGAACTAAATTACATATTTTATAACAACTCAATAAGACTATAACCATGTTACAATACCAAAAGGAAACAACCCAAGAACCCTCATGGAAAGGGGAACTGCCCTCAAGCCATCTCCAAAATACTTCACCACCAAGGACCTGCTAGAAACCCGAACCACTGGAACTGAAAAAATGTACCCAACCTGCGAAAACAAAAAATAAAAAAGTCTACTTACACCCAAGGGTGTAATTAGGGTGTGATACAATTCTCATTAGGATACCACCACTATGATATTCCATGTGATAATCATTTAAAGTTGAAAAGCATGCAAGTTTTCAAAAACATGAAATGCTAGTTACAATTTCTAAAAGATGCAACATTAAATAAAAACATTTTGCAGGTGGGAAAATTTAAAGAATAAATAATTTTAAAATAAATACAAAAGCTACTTAATTTTATATCCACTCATACTATATGCCGACGGTAAGCATAAAATATCTAGTGAGCACAAGTAATGGGAAATAACCCCTAGACACTAGCTAGCTGTGGGTCCCAGGTACCTCATATCTTGGTGAGAGTAACCATCACAAATATCCATTCTCATGAACGAGCCACTAGTAGGGAACATACCCATAACCTAGTGGTCCCTAATAATCATCATCATAGTTTAGTTAGAGTTGTGATCATCAATATTGCTAAATGAAACTGAGGCCAAACCTCACGGATTCACTAGCACACTAGTACACATCCACCCACCTAGATACTCGCGGTTTCCCTTTGTGCTAAAACAAGTTCAACAAGTCAATGAATATAATTTTCACATGAAAATATCATTTCCATATAATAAATTCACGAAACATCCCACATTTATACAACACAAGTCCCAAAAGTCCACTTTTCATTCAATTTGATTTTGAAATCCGACTCACACCAAAATAGACCACAACAATTTCCACATTTCTTTAACAATTACACAAATCCATTAAACAATTTTATAAAACCATTCCAATATATTACAACTCTCATAACATCCCAATTACTTGTTACATAACACCCTGTTTACCTTCAATATCATTTTATCATCAAACTTACACGAAACAACCCACATACAAGTTTCGCTTCAACATCACAATTTAATAAAACATTTCATAAATTTACAAAACATTATAAATTTTTTTGACATCTTAAAACAACACTTAAACTTTCAAAAACCCTTAATAGGTTAACACACATACCAAACAGTACATGTTCACTCTTTTGCCACTTTTTTTAACCAACTAAAACTTTTACAATTTTCAAAAAAAACCCAAGTGGTGTAAATATGTCTTGCACACAAAACCCATTTCAAAACCCCCATTTAAGACCAAAAACCATACCAATTGATAACCAAAATATAATTGGAAGCCCTAGAGACATTTATAAAACCACTTTAATGTTTTATAAAATCACCTTGAATAATACTACAAAATATCCAAATGAAAACACACATTTTCATAAAATGCTCTCAAGAAGTATAATAATGTTTTACAGATAAAACCTATTCCAAAACCCTCTTTTTAGTCCCACATGACACTAATACATTAATTAACCATAATTTACAGGCCAAACAAGATTTATTAAACCAATTTCATATGTTATAAAATACACCCAAATAATACCCCATGAGTAACACGTGAAAACACCCAATTTCATGTTAAAATGCAACTATAAAATTAAACACTTAACCAAATCAATAATAAAAAGTATTATCACCACAACTAACATATGAGTAATATGAAAAATGAGTAAATACAGTAAGCTAACTCATCAATAATTTTTTACACATGGGACCACCTACTGAAAATGTCGAATCCCTCAAAACTTGTTGCGAAACATCAACCACACCACTGCCGCATCACAAGGAAGATAAATCCAGCCCTAGACCACAATATTTAACCAAAAAAGACACCATATCAAACCATAGTTTGGAACCCTAACTTTTGGAAATTTTAGAACATAATGAAAGAGGTTTTAAACCCTAAGGAGTAGGAAGAAATTGAAGAGTGAAACACTTACTCAAAACAATCTTGAATAAAACGACAAAAAATCAACCAGTATATGAAGTTGAAAACATCCCGAAATTCCAGGGATGTTTGAAAAAGGATTAGGAGATCATGTATGAATGGGAATGGGGGAAAAAGAGTAAAAATAGAAGGAGTTATGAAAGGGTCAATTTACTTCTCCAAATTTGGGCGATTTCTAAAATCAAGAAACGTTTCAACCACTTTATCAATTCTATTGAGATCCAAAATTGTGGGAGGAGAGAATGGGGGAGCTAATTAGGTATGTGGGATCTGATGTGAGTTGGAATCATTGAAAAAAATTAAATATTAAAGAAGATATTAACGAATTAAATTTTTTTTAATGCAGAAATTGGGCTTTCAAGAAGACCCAATCCCTTAAATAAAAACCCATATCTACCATGATTATAGATTCCTAAATGGTCCAAATTAATATGGTGGTGTTAATAGTTCAGGTTATGACAATTATAAATTTTAATGGATTAAAAATGTTGAAAAATGAAAGAAGTTATAAAAGAATCAATATTTATTTTTAAATCTGGAATTGGGCTCACGGTTTGGCCCAATTCATGAAAACTTACTCATTCCTCAATAAAAACTTGGGAAACCCCAAAAACAAAGCCTGAATGGAAATTAAATGGAATTTAACTTTAAAATAAGTAATGTATTTGAAAATTATCCCCACCATCAGAACTTTCTTCCCTAGAAATTCATATCAAGGCTAAAGCAACAACCAAACCAAACTGAGAAACCAAGAGGTACTCCCTTGCCGGGTTTCATACCCAAAGGCCAAAACACCTCCAGTGATCAATTAATGAAGGATTACTCTCACAACCAAAAAATACACCACTTTCCTGAAATAATCAATCACATTAATACTTTATCTCAAAATAAAACTCCTTAAACACTATCCGAACAAGACTCAAGAAATTCACCCAAATGAACAACAACATCGAACAAGGTTACACTTACCATGCTCTAACTAAACCATTGGGAACTCTCCAATCTCAACATTTACCCAAGAAAGATGTAGGTAACTTGATAGCTCTGAAGGAGACTACCTACCACTAATCCCAGACCATGGATAAGTCGGCGTTACTGGTACGGGGGAAAAAAATAGGCTCCCCACCATAAGAGACAACCTGTGTTTTTTTTCCGAGACAGAATCATGACACTAATAGGGGGAGGTCTGAATGGAATCTCTGGTACAAAGGGTATACTTCCATCCGAAATTTAAAAAAGAACATATATAAGACACATAGTGGGTCTCCCCACCATAAGAACCAACCATCTTAACTGACTAGCATGGGCCAGTACATAAAGACCCCAAAATTTAAAGAGTTGGGACGACCACATAGTTGGTCTACACAGTTTGGGAAACCATGCACTAACAGTGGGGATCCTTCTATCTACATGGTTTTCTAGGGCATGGTCACTACTAACCAAGAAAAAACCATGTGCCCAACCTATCTAGCCAAACTTCAAACCTTTCTCCAAAGACTCAATAGAAAACAAAGGGGGAGGGAATTACATTGGGTGATGACATGGGGACAAGGCCCTCCACCTATTTCCACCGAACAGGAACAACATAAGAAAGATAATGACACCGTACGTTTAAAATCTTACTATCATTCATACTGAGGATAAGACATTGTACAAGGGTTGAAATGACCCAGTGATTTCCCCTTACTACGAGCCAGCTTCTCTCCGAGACCTATGGCTGGAGCTCAAATGATTGAAGAATCTTCGGCCTCGCAGTTAGGCTTTGGAAAACCCATGAACACGAATTATTATTTCGGTGCAACCAAAAACTACATCACAATCGCCGATAAGTTTTCCAAGACATAACACATTCCAAATTCAATTTACCCTAACCTGATATTTCAATAAAACATAGGATTAGAAGATGCACACACATCACACCTTGTTTGTTCTGGTGAGAAACAATAGAAGTAAAGAACACCTATACCCAACATGCTCTAAAATGGAATATTTTTATGGTTTTCTAAGGGATACATTCTCCGAACATGACAGAGACTCTCAAATGATTGCCTATATTTTAACTTTATAGTCAATCAAGCACATGGCATCATAAGGCATCACCAAACATGACCATTGCGACTGATATAAACAATGCATGCAGAGGGACCTTATACAACATCCCTAAACATCACAAAATTCTAGAAAGTGGTCATAATATCCTATTGTGACCATATTTACCACACTGGTGGTTTAACATGAACTCATGCTTCAAAGAAACTATGAAGAACCCAGAGGCCCTCTTTGACACCATCAATACACTCATCCCCACTAACAACCCTAGACCACTTCCAGCTTCGAAGAATTAGGAAACATAAGAAACTAAGGTCTCTTTAAACCTTACACGATCACTCTCCCTCTATAATAGGATATAAACATAAAATAAAGGAATGGGTATAGACTTAATCAAAAAATATCGATAAAATATTCCTTTTATTGATCAACTAGAGGATTTTCCAATGGTGAAACAATCCGTGTTGTACTTCAGTTATGTATTAACCCTTAATGGGGGTGTACCTTATCCAATGAGAGAACCCAAGGACCTAACCAAGCTGGTCTATTGGTTAAAAAAATCCATAAACCAGATCCAAACACATGAAGGGAACCACCATAAAGGTTTCCCAAAACATATCTTAGATGAGACTACTAACCGGTCCTTCTACCCAGCTTACTGACCAAACATAAACCCAAAACATAGTTCAAACAGGAGGAGTTCTCGGACTCAAAACATCCAACAACATCGACATTTTCCAAAAACATATAATATAAGCCCTATCAAAAAAATTCATCCGAACATCTTGTTTTTCTTTAAAAAAAATTTCTTGAAAACAAACGGTTAAGCGGTTAGCATATCCACCAATGGTACCCCAAGGGCCTTATACATGCATGTTTCTGTGCCACAACGGGAACCCTCCTCATATATGTCACGAACCGTCCTCGGGGCCCGTGACGTGACTACCCCAAGCCCGCCTTCCATAGGCCAGGGGCTGGCGACTAGCACCAAAGGTGTAAAATCCCGATAACTGGGAAGGAATTGCCTTTATAAAAGAAAACAAGCAACATAGAGTACAAGCGGAAGAAGTAAACACTAAGTAAAAACTGAGTACAACAGTAAGTGCGGAAAGTAAAAAGGGACCGGAAATACAAGCCCAATTGTAAAGTACAAATCGAAAGGGAAAACAACAACTGAAAAGTAAAGCTGCTACGCCGAGCTGTCCACTAGAAATCCCACCTGAAGGGTGGGTACAGATAGCTCCTCTGTTCCTCAGGTCCCACCGTCCGCTCTGAGTATGTCTCGCCCAGTGGTCCACCTCTGGGTACCGCCTCGTCGTCACGTCCACCTCTGGGTACCGTCTCGTCGTGAGGTCCTCCTCCAGGTACCATCTCTTCGTATAGTCCACCTCCAGGTACCGTCCAGTCCTCGAACACTCGGCCTCTGTCAGCATTGCCCGTCGTCTGCAACCAACACAACGAGGTGCGGGCATAGCCCGTGCAGGGGTGAGTATAACGATACTCAGTAGGGACCCCGAGACCCTCAAGGTCTCACTAAACCAACAAGGATAACCACAAAGAAGATCTCAACAGATAACCTCTACTTAGGTATATGCCCATACATATACCTAAGTTATAAAGTAACCCATCTCAATCATGAAGAAACACAAGGATTGTGAAATCAACGGATAACCACTACCCGGGTATATGCCCATACATATACCTAAGTTAGCAAGTGACCCATCTCAATCATGAGGTAAACACAAGGTCAAAAGTCTCAGCTCAAACCAGGATTTTCATTATCGAAACCGTAACTGCTGAAGAGATCCGTCTCTGGAGTGTACAGTGGTCCTGTCACAACTCCGAGGTACTGCTCACTAATCTAAGACTGCTGAAGAACTCCACCCATCGAGTACTGCGGGCCAGCTGCTACAACCAAGCGCTCCCATGTGCCGCTACAACCAAGCGCACCACTGTCGTGGGTCTGCCGCTACAACCAAGCGCTCCCATGTGCCGCTACAACCAAGCGCACCTCTGTCGTGGGTCTGCCGCTACAACCTAGCGCTCCCATGTGCCGCTACAACCAAGCGCACCTCTGTCGTGGGTCTGCCGCTACAACCAAGCGCTCCCATGTGCCGCTACAACCAAGTGCACCTCTGTAACACACCGAGTCGTTCGATCAGCAGTCATCGGGTCTCAGCCAGCTACACGGTCTCCGTACTCCGCACGCTCGTCACTGGGAGGGTCCGCTCCACGAGCTACAGGTCGATACTCCAAGTATCTCAAAGTCCCATGAAGAAGTATCTCAAAGGACCGCCACGTCATAGGGGTCTCAATGCAACAGATGGTTCATCAATCGGACGCCCGGTCTGTGAGTTATTAGCCTTTTCGTCCCAGAGGCCCGGTTGGTTTCGTGAGCGAACCAAACCCGGCCGTATCTCAACTGTACCCTGAACTCTCATAGGGTAAACTCATAGGGACCGTTTCTCAACGCGATCACCAATGCCGCTGACGGTTCGTCAAACAGACGTTCTGTCAGAAAGATATCATCTTTTCCGTTCCAGGGTCCCGGTTGGATTTCGGTGCGATCCAACCCGGCCACTATCCATCTGCATCCAAAACTCGGGCGGAGGATGCCAAAAGTTCCGTATCGTCAACAGGAACTCAACGCAACAGACGACGCGTCAATCGGACGCCCGGTCTGAGAGTTATTGGCTTTTTCGTTCCAGGGGCCCGGTTGGATTTCGGTGCGATCCAACCCGACCGCACTCCGTCGGCATCCAAACCTCGAGCGGAGTAAGCCAAAAGATCCATCTCACTTAGAGGAATTCAACGAAACAGATGGCGCATCAATCAGACGCATGGTCTGTTATTTATTGGCCTTTCCGTCTCACACCCACCTTGGGAAACTTCCCAGGAGGTCACCCATCCTGATCACTACTCTAGGCCAAGCACGCTTAACTATGGAGTTATATCCACGTAGACTCCCGAAAAGGAAGGTGCACCTTGAGTATAGTATACCGAAACGACCGTCTCGATCCAAGGATCGTGTTGCCACTGACGGCGAGTCGTTTGGAGGCTCGTAGCTCAAGATACAGGCATTTGACCAAACCGCTCGGTAACAGGGGTTTCCGGCCCGGGTCGTCCCGGCCCGAGACCCCCCGGATGGCCCGAACCGGGTCGACCCGCCCCGGACGGGGTCGACCCGGCCCGGCACAGCCCGGCCCGGCCCGGCGCGGCCTAGCCCGGCGTGGCCCGGCGCGGCCCGGCCCCGCGAACCGGCCAGGCGCGCCGGTTCGGCGCAAGGCAACGCGCTGGGCGCGCTGCCAGCTTGGCAGAAGGCCGAGCTTGCTGGAAACGGGGGGCCGCCTGCCCCCCCTTTGTGAAACCGGCCCCCCTCATAATGGGGGGCCAAATAACTGCCCGGGGGAATTAAATTTCCCCGGTTTCCACCAACCCGGCCGGCCCGACCTGGCCGGCCGGCTTCTTGTCAACAGGACCGGCAAGGGCCGGTCCTCTACCGTCTTCCGGCACCGGCGGCCCGGCTGGCCGCCGGTCATCACGATCCGCCGCGGCCCGGAACCGTCCGCGGCCTTCGTCATCCGGCGCGGTGCGACGACACAGCGCCCCTCCGCCGCGGCCCCGCTCCGGCCGCGGCATCTTCGGTTTCCTTCGACGTGGCGCGACGGCGTCGCGTTCATGATAATTCTTTCCACGGCGCGGCGCGGCGCGACGACGCCGCGCAATAATTTCCGTGTGATTCCCGCGTGGTGCGACGACACCACGCTATCTCGTTTCATCCGCAAGAAACATTCAAGAACAAAGGAGGGGGGTTCGGCTGTGTTTGTGCGGTCCGGTCCCCCTCTCGTTAGACGATAACACTTAAACGTTCATCCTCAAGTTTGTCATGCTAGAACCAAGAACGGAAAGTAATTAAATAAAGCAACAACAAACCCCTACTTGGATATTTGACGTCGCACGTCGGGCGTCGCAGAGAACGGCGTCACGGAGAACGATGTCGCGGAGATCGGACGTCGATTCCATGGATGTTGGGGTACGTCCGAGGAGGAAACGACGTCTCCTCACTTGTTGCGGAGATGAAGAAGGAAGGCGAGTTGTCGTTGGAGAGTTCCCTACGTCGGTGTCTTCTCCCTTGCCGTGGAGGAAAAAGAGGATGAAGAACCGTGATCACCGAGTCGTTCTAAGTTGAGGGATCGATGTTCTTCATCGGAGAAGAACCGTTCTTCACGGAGAGGAGGACGTTCTTCAACGAAGAAGGAGCTTCCTTCTTCTATCACACAAAGGCGCTTTCTCAAAAATCCTCCCACCACAATTCAACCTCCAAATAAAACAAGGTTTCCCCTTATTTTATTTTAATCATGCCATGCATTGTAAGTTCAAAATTCAAACACTTAATTGATTAAGAGTTTCAATAACTTAATTTAAGTGCTAGTTGGCATGAGTTATGAGGGAGAGAGGGAGAGAAGGAGTTTCAAAATAAAGAGGGAGGTGAGGAGTTTCAAAATAAAGAGGGAGTTAGGGGGTTATGGGAAAAGTGAAGGGGTGGGGTTCGTGTGGGCCCCACCTCACCTTAAATCCTTCCATGGGTGGTTAACTCCAAGTGGGTCCCACCCCTAACTCTCTTACATAGGTTAAAACCACTTAAGAGAGGGGCAAGTGTTGTAACATAACACTTAATCTACTTAACAAGAAAATAAAAATTGTAGATAAGTTATAAATTAAACTTCCACAATTTTTATCATCTTCTCTCGGATAAACGCAACTCCGGAAATGGCATTCTTAAGAAATTACCGGCGCTGCGGTTCCATCGGTGCCCTCGGAATTCGATTCCGGGCACCGGTTCAAAAGATAGAAATTCACGCTCGCTCGTTCACTGAACGTACCCGAGCCAAACTTCGGAAATTAATTCCTGGCACACCGGTCCTCGGAATCAGGCGCCGTTAGAAACTTCTTTCTTGCAAAATTCCAAAGAAAATTAAGAAAAAAAAAATTTCCTTGAAATTTCCGGATCTTTACATTACTCCCACCTCAGGGATTTACGTCCCCGTAAAGCTTCAACACAAACTAGGGTCACAAAAGCGGTACCGAGCACGCATCTGAGCCTTCCGCTCCTATGTGCTCACCTGGTGGTTTCGTACTGCCAAGGAAAGTGCACCCAAGGAATCGATCGTCCTCCTAAGATATGCTCCTGTCGATCCTCGATCCCCACTGGAATCTCCGTGAAAGACACCCCATCGCCATCGTCCAGCTCCTCATGGTCGATGGTATGCGAAGGGTCGAGCACGTATCTCCTCAGTTGAGATACGTGGAAGTCGTCGTGCACCTGGTGCAACTGTGGTGAATGGGTCAAGTAGTAAACCACCACGCCTACCTAGATGGGGACCTAAGAAGGTCCGCTGAACCCTGGAGATAACTTGCCGCCTTGTCCACATCTCTGTAAACCTCATCGAGGTGAGACCCGTATAAGGACGTGATCGTCATCCTCGAACTCCAGAGGTCTCCATTTTCTGTTAGAACTGGAACTCGAAAGGCTGCTGTCACGAGGGTAAGGTTGACCGACTCAAGAGTGATCGGTCGCACCCTCCTGTGCAAGAGTTACCCTGCGCTGTCTGGGGTTTCCTTTTCCGCCGACCAAGGAAAACCCATCCCGACGTTTGCCTAAAACTGTCAATTTGAGTATGAACAGTTATTGCCCATTCCATACTCAAACTAACGTCGTAAGGCCTCGACGCTGCCACCAAGAGATTCCAACCGAAACTCTCTCCTCGAGGGTCTGACCACACCATCGGCATAAGTGTGATTATCGAGTCTCCTCCCAAGGTATCTCCAGACATGAGGGTCAAGTCCACGGCTTACCGGAAACTCTAGGTCTGGAACAAGATTTGTGAAAGCAAGGAATGATTCACATCGACTTCCATTAATACAGCAGCTAGTAGTGGACACAGACTGTCCCTTGAATCATTTCTAGAGCCATTGGGTCACACTCCTTGACCGCAAGCAGCCACATTCTTCCTCCGCCCTCCAGCTCCCTGAGCCGGGCGGAAATAACTAATGCGGGAGGTTGTACCATTTTAGGATGTACACCACCTCATGCTGCTCTCCTAGCTCTGCCTCCACGTCTACTGCTTCGTAGAATCATCTCTCCTTTAAGCTTCCTCTTCTTTAACACGCCCGAGTCTCTAAGACTGGCACCGGTTTCCTGTTTCTTACTGCACTGTGCAGTCTTCATCCTCTCTTGGATGTCCTGGACCTCCTTTAGTCTCACAAGAGCTGCTATGATTTCTTCTTTGCCGATAAGAGAAACCCGGTCTCATCCCCTGGATGAACTACATTCGTTGCCTAATACAGTCAATCCTGACATGAATGATGCATTCATGCCATGGATGACGTCGTAAGGCCTCGACGTAACTACTAAGAGATTCAGCTGTCACTCTCACCTCCAAGGGTCGAGTCACACTGTCGGCATCAGTGTGAGGTCACTGGGTCCCCTCCAGTAGAAATCTTGAAAGTGAGGGTCAATTCAACAGTTTTAACCGGGACCACTCAACATCAACCAAACAAAAGGACAGGAAAGCAAACAAAGATAAGTGCCTTTTTATTATTGCAGCTCATAGTACAAAGACACGAATACAAAAGCAACATGGAACTAGAAGTACAAAGGACGTATCCACTAGTTCCTCTCCTGCCCACCTGCTCTCAGAGCTCTACTTCCTTGTCCACCACTCGGCTGTTGCTCAAGCACTCGCCGCTGCTTCTGTCTCGGTGGCTCCTCCAACACCCGCTGATCAATCATACGAGGAGTTGGAAAGTCACGTGCCAGGTGACACTTTCTGCCGCAGGAGTAACATTGTCCGTTTCTGGCACGCCTGGCTCTGACCCCACCTCGGGTGCCCCGCACCACCGGTCCTAAAACCCGAGATCGTCCAACTGCTAGTCCGGTCCTCCTGGACCTCTTCATCATCTGTCTACTGCCCACATATGACTCGGCTACTGATCGAAAAACACGCGGCAAAGGCAGAAGCTCTTGTACACGCTCGGGGTGTAGAGCTACTGGCACAAACTTCACCCTGAAGAAGGTCTCGAAGTGTTCCCATGCGAAGGTCATCTCGTCGCAAAACTGAAACAAGTGGCTCCCCCACCTGCCTGCTGCTTCCTGAAGGAGGCTGGCAGCAAAGATCACCATGAAGTCTTCTAGAGTCCCCACTAGCCTGAAGACTCCCAGCACAGCCTCCAGCCAATCCTCACCCGCCTGCGGGTCCGTCTCTCCCCGGAACCTGGGTGGCCTCTGGCGCTGGAACTCGTGCAGCGCACTCAAGTGGCGTGCATCGCCTACTGCTGGGGCTGGTGGCATAGGTGGCCCAACGTATGGTAGTATCGCTGGTGCCTCCGCTGGTGCCTCAACTGCAAGAGGGCCCTGTACTGAAGCCCCGTCGCTCGAAAGGCTGTCAGTACGCACATCCCTCGGGGCTCTAGCTGGTCGTTCGTGAAAAGGCATCCTGAAAGAAACAACGTAACACGGTCAAACGATTATACCTGGTAAGCTGACCTGGTTTGATCTGACATTTAAAAACTTCTAGAAACACACACGCAATCAGTGTTTTTGTGCACAAAGTTGGAAAACAGTTGTCAGGGTCCTGGTGTATGGATACGTCGGCCGCCCGCACCAACACTGGACTCCCTGAACTGAAAACCACACATGGTACCCTTAACACTATTGCTTCACAGTAAGAAACATCAGAGTTATAAGTTCTGCGGTAGAACCAAACTCCTTTGATACCAATTTGTCACGACCCATCCTCGGGGCCCGTGTCGTGACTACCCCAAGCCCGCCTTCCATAGGCCAGGGGCTGGAGACTAGCACCAAAGGCATAAAATCCCGATAACTGGGAAGGCATTTCCTTTATAAAAGAAAACAAGCAACACAGAGTACAAGCGGAAGAAGTAAAGACTAAGTAAAAACTGAGTACAACAGTAAGTGCGGAAAGTAAAAAGGGGCCGGAAATACAAGCCCAACTGTAAAGTACAATTCTAAAGGGAAAACAGCAACTAAAAAGTAAAGCTGCTACGCCGAGCTGTCCAATGGAAATCCCACCTAAAGGGTGGGTACAGATAGCTCCTCTGCTCCTTAGGTCCCACCGTCCGCTCCGAGTATGTCTCGCCCAGTGGTCCACCTCTGGGTACCGCCTCGTCGTCACGTCCACCTCTGGGTACCGGCTCGTCGTGAGGTCCTCCTCTGTGTACCATCTCTTCGTATAGTCCACCTCCAGGTACCGTCCAGTCCTCGAACACTTGGCCTCTGTCAGCACTGCCCGTCGTCTGCAACCAACACAACGAGGTGCAGGCAAAGCCCGTGCAGGGGTGAGTATAACGATACTCAGTAGGGACCCCGAGACCCTCAAGGTATCACTAAACCAATAAGGATAACCACAATGAAGATCTCAACAGATAACCTCTACTTAGGTATATGCCCATACATATACCTAAGTTATCAAGTAACCCATCTCAATCATGAGGAAACACAAGGATTGTGAAATCAACGGATAACCACTACCCGGGTATATGCCCATACATATACCTAAGTTAGCAAGTGACCCATCTCAATCATGAGGTAAACACAAGGTCAAAAGTCTCAGCTCAAACCAGGATTTTCATTATCGAAACCGTAACTGCTGAAGAGCTCCGTCTCTGGAGTGTACAGTGGTCCTGTTACGACTCCGAGGTACTGCTCACTAACCTAAGACTGCTGAAGAACTCCACCCATCGATTACTGCGGGCCAGCTGCTACAACCAAGTGCTCCCATGTGCCGCTACAACCAAGCACACCTCTGTCGTGGGTCTGCCGCTACAACCAAGCGCTCCCATGTGCCGCTACAACCAAGCGCACCTCTGTCGTGGGTCTGCCGCTACAACCAAGCGCTCCCATGTGCCGCAACAACCAAGCGCACCTCTATCGTGGGTCTGCCGCTACAACCAAGCACTCCCATGTGCCGCTACAACCAAGCGCACCTCTGTAACACACCAAGTCGTTCGATCAGCAGTCATCGGGTCTCAGCCAGCTACACGGTCTCCGTACTCCGCACGCTGGTCACTGGGAGGGTCCGCTCCACGAGCTACAGGTCGATACTCCAAGTATCTCAAAGTCCCACGAAGAAGTATCTCAAAGGACTGCCACGTCATAGGGGTCTCAACGCAACAGACGACGCGTCAATCGGACGCCCGGTCTGTGAGTTATTAGCCTTTTCGTCCCAAGGGCCCGGTTGGTTTCGCGGGCGAACCAAACCCGGCCGTATCTCAACTGTACCCCGAACTCTCATAGGGTAAACTCATAGGGACCGTTTCTCAACGCGATCACCAACGCCGCTGACGGTTCGTCAAACAGACGTTCTGTCAGAAAGATATCAGCTTTTCCGTTCTAGGGGCCCGGTTGGATTTCGGTGCGATCCAACCCGGCCACTATCCATCTGCATCCAAAACTTGGGCGGAGGATGCCAAAAGTTCTGTATCGTCAACAGGAACTCAACGCAATAGACGGCGCGTCAATCGGACGCCCGGTCTAAGAGTTATTGGCTTTTTCGTTCTAGGGGCCCGGTTGGATTTCGGTGCGATCCAACCCGACCGCACTCCGTCGGCATCCAAACCTCAAGCGGAGTAAGCCAAAAGATCCATCTCACTTAGAGGAATTCAACGAAACAGACGGCGTGTCAATCAGATGCCTGTTCTGTTATTTATTGGCCTTTCCGTCTCACACCCACCCTGGGAAACTTTCCAGGAGGTCACCCATCCTGATCACTACTCTAGGCCAAGCATGCTTAACTATGGAGTTTTAACCACGTAGGCTCCCGAAAAGGAAGGTGCACCTTGAGTATAGTATACGGAAACGACCGTCTCGATCCAAGGATCGCGTTGCCGCTGACGGCGAGTCGTTTGGAGGCTCGTAGCCCAAGATACGAGCATTTGACCAAACCGCTCGGTAACGGGGGTTTCGGGCCCGGGTCGTCCCGGCCCGAGACACCCCGGATAGCCCGAACCGGGTCGAACCGCCCCGGACGGGGTCGACCCAGCCCGGCACAGCCCGGACCGGCCCGGCGCGGCCCGGCACGGCCCGGCCCGGCGAGGCCCGGCGCGGCCCGGCGAACCGGCCCGGCGCGCCGGTTCGGGGCAAGGCAGCGCGCTGGGCGCGCTGCCCGCTTGGCCGAAGGCTGAGCTTGCATGAAACGGGGGGCCGCCTGCCCCCCTTTGTGAAACCAGCCCCCCTCATAATGGGGGGCCAAATAACTGCCCGGGGGAATTAAATTCCCCCGGTTTCCACCAACCCGGCAGGCCCGACCTGGCCGACCGACTTCTTGTCAACAGGACCGGTAAGGGCCGGTCCTCTTCCGTCTTCTGACACCGGCCACCCGGCTGGCCGCCGGTCATCACGATCCTCCGCGGCCCGGAACCGCCCGCGACCTTCGTCATCCGGCGCGGTGCGACGACACCGCGCCCCTCTGCTGCGGCCCCGCTCCGGCCGCGGCGTCTTCGGTTTCCTTCGACGCGGCGCGACGACGTCACGTTCATGATAATTCTTTCCACGGCGCGGCGCGACGACGCCGCGCAATAATTTCCGTGTGATTCCCGCGTGGTGTGACGGCACCACGCTATCTCGTTTCATCCACAAGAAACATTCAAGAACAAAGGAGGGGGGTTCGGCCGTGTTTGTGCGGTCCGGTCCCCCTCTCGTTAGACGATAACACTTAAACGTTCATCCTCAAGTTTGTCATGCTAGAACCAAGAACGGAAAATAATTAAATAAAGAAACAACAAACCCCTACTTGGATATTTGACGTCGCACGTCGGGCGTCGCGGAGAACGGCGTCACGGAGAACAATGTCGCGGAGATCGGACGTCGATTCCATGGATGTTGGGGTACGTCCGAGGAGGAAACGACGTCTCCTCACTTGTTGCGGAGATGAAGAAGGAAGGCGCGTTGTCGTTGGAGAGTTCCCTACGTCGGTGTCTTCTCCCTTGCCCTGGAGGAAAAAGAGGATGAAGAACCATGATCACTGAGTCGTTCTAAGTTGAGGGATCGATGTTCTTCATCAGAGAAGAACCGTTCTTCACGGAGAGGAGGACGTTCTTCAACGAAGAAGGAGCTTTCTTCTTCTATCACACAAAGGCTCTTTCTCAAAAATCTTCCCACCACAATTCAACCTCCAAATAAAACAAGGTTTCCCCTTATTTTATTTTAGTCATGCCATGCATTGTAAGTTCAAAATTCAAACACTTAATTGATTAAGAGTTTCAATGACTTAATTTAAGTGCTAGTTGGCATGAGTTATGTGGGAGAGAGGGAGAGAAGGAGTTTCAAAATAAAGAGGGAGGTGAGGAGTTTCAAAATAAAGAGGGAGTTAGGGGGTTATGGGAAAAGTGAAGGGGTGGGGTTCGTGTGGGCCCCACCTCACCTTAAATACTTCCATGTTTCTGTGCCACAACGGCCACCCTCTTCATATCCATCCCAACACTCATCCAGTCGTTCCATCAACCATCCATAATCCCATATAACCCCATGAATTTTGTTTCTCACGGAAATACCAAAGGTTAAGACAAAAAACTCTTTCCACTTTTCAAAACAAAAATAGTCAACCAACACATCCTTTTTCTCAAAACTGCTAAACACAAGATCAAAATCCAAATTCACATCTTACAAAACTTTTCAGAATGACACTACCATTTATAAATTAACTCAATTTCAAGATATTCACATCAATTTCAAAACATCTAATCCCATTAAAACACCCTTTGATTGTTTAGAAAATTCTATTGGAAACACTTTTCAAAACCAACTTAAATATAGTTCCTTCTTTCAAAAGAGGCGTAACCAAACCATTTTACATTTAAAAAAAATTCTAAAAATTCAGTTCCACCATTTAAATTATCAAAAAATTCCCTCTTTATTTGAAAATCATTTCACAAAAACATTACGCTTCTTAAAACCGAAGTGACAAGATTTCAAAACTAAAGCCCAAAATATTGCGAGAGGAAACTAGTTTCAATGGGTTACTTGGACATATGGTTGGAGACCAAATTACAATCACTTCACTATCACAGAGAGTGTTCTAGGGAATATACTTGGCTCCACATGGCTTTCCAGGCCCTACGAGCACACTAAGACCATTAACCCAACTCTGTTTTCATTTCCCCTAATCATCATCGAACCAAGAACACAAAAGGACTTAGATAAATCCCGAATTCTCCTGGAAACTTGAATCCCATCATGAGGTGTGGTGATTAGGAACCCTACCCATAAATGGAATTCCAAGTCCCAACAATCCCAACTCTAGACTATCCTGACTCTTCCCAAAATAACATGACCCAAAGAGTAAACCTGAACCTCCTTTGTTAACATTTTGTCACGAACTGAATCTGGTCGCCGCCAAAACTATCACGAAACCCAGCCCGTGATAAGGCCTGACGGGCGTTCTCGATCCCCACGGGCTGGAACAAGTGCTCAATTATCATAAAATGAGAATTAATAATGATTTATCCAAGCATATAAACTTAAAACAACAAAAGAATCCAATAAAAGAAATCTGGATTTTTCAAACAAAACAATATTTTACAAAAATTACGAACTGAATTACATATTTTAAAACAACTAAATAAGACTATAACCAAGGTACAAAACCAAAAGTAAACAGCCCAAGAACCCTCATAGAAAGGGGAAACGCCCTCAATCCATCTCTATAAGACTTCACCACTAAGGACCTGCTAGAAACCTGAACCACTGGAACTAAAAAAATGTACCCAACCTACGACAACAACAAATAACCAAGTCTAATTACACCCAAGGGTGTAATTAGGGTGTGAGAAAATGCCCAATAGGATACCACCACTATGATATTCCATGTGATAAACATTTAAATATGAAAAGCATGCAAGTTTTCAAAAACATGAAATGCTAGTTATAATTTCTACAAGATGCAACATTAAATAAATATAGTTTTTAGGTGGGCTAATTTAAAGAATAAAGACTTTTAAAATAAATACCAAAGATACTGAATTTTCCAGCCACTCATACCATATGCCGATGGTATGCACACAATATCCAGTGAGCACAAGCAATGAGAAATAACCCCTAGGCACTAGCTAGCTGTAGGTCCTAGGTACCTCGTATCTCAGTGAGAGTAACCATAAAAAATATCCATTATCATGCACGAGACACTAGTAGGGAACATACCCATAACCTAGTGGTCCCCAATAATTGTCATCATAGTTTAGTTAGAGTTGTAAGCATCAATATTGCTAAGTGAAACTGGGGATAAACCCCACGGATTCACTAGCATACTAGTACATGTCCACCCACCTAGATACCCAGGTTTTCCCTTTGTGCTCAAAAAAGTTCAACAAGTAAATGAATATATTTTTCACATGAAAATATCAATTACATATCATAAATTCACCAAATATCCCACATTTATACAACACAAGTCACAAATGTCCACTTTTTTTTCAAATTGATTTTGAAATCCAACTCACACCAAAATATCCCACAACACTTTTCACATTTCTGTAATGCTTCCACAAATCCATTAAATTTTTTTATAAAGCCATTACAATATATTACAGAAATCATAACAGCCCACTCACTTGTTACATAATACCCTTTTTACCTTCAATATCATTTTATCATCAACCTTACATGAAACAGCCCAGAAACATGTTTCGCTCCAACATCACAATTTAATAAAACATTTCAGAAATTTACAAAACATTGTAAAAATGTTTGAAATCTCAAAACATCACTTAACCTTTCAAAACCCCTTAGTAGGTGAACACACATACCAAAAATTACATGTACACCCTTTTCCCACTTTGTTTAACCAACTAAAACATTTACAATTTTCATAAAAAGAACCCAAGTGGTGTAAATATGTCTTACACACAAAACCCATTTCAAAACCCCCATTTAAGACCAAAAACATACCAATTTCTATCCAAAACAAAATTTTAATCCCTATAGACATTTATAAAACCACTTTAAAGTTTTACAAAGTCACCTTGAATAATACTACAAAAGATCTAAATAAAAACACACATTTTCATAAAATGCTCTCAAGAAGTATAACAATGTTTTACACATAAAACCTATTCAAAAACCCTTTTTTTGGGCCCACATGAAACTAATACATTACCAAACCAGAATTTTTAGGCCAAAAAAAGATTTATTAAACAAATTCCATATTTTATAAAATACACCCAAATAATACCCCATGAGTAACACATGAAAACACCCAATTTCATGTTAAAATGAAACTATAAAATTAAATGCTTAACCAAATCAATCATAAACATTTTTCGAACCACACAAAACATATGAGGCATATGGTAAATTAGTAAATACATCAATCTAACTCATTAATAACTGTTTTCAAATGGAACCACCTCCTGAAAGTGTCGAATCCCTCAAAACGTTGTGCGAAACATCAACCGCACCACCGCCACATCACAGGAAAGATAAATCCATCCCTAGAAAACAATATTTAACCAAAAAGACACCAAATAAAACAATAGGTTCGAACCCTAACTTTTGGAAAATTTAGAACATAATGAAAGAGGGTGGAAACCCTAAGGAGAAGGAAGAAATTGAAGAGAGAAACACTTACTTAAAACAATCTAGAATAAAACGACCCAAAATCCACCAGTATCTGAATTTAAAAAAATCCAAAAATTCCAAGGATGTTTGAACAAGGATGAGGAGATCATGTATAAACTGGAATGGGAGAAAAAGAGTAAAAATAGAAGTTATGAAAGGATCAATTTACCTCTCCAAATCTAGGAGATTTCTGAATCTCAGAAAAGTTTCAATCAATTTAACGATTCTAGTGAGCTCCAAATTCTGGGGGGAGAAAATGGGGGAGCGACTTAGGTAGGTTGTCTCAGTTGTGAATTGGAATCACCGAAAAAACGTAAATATTGAAGGAGATATTAAAGAATTAAAATTTCTTTTTAATGCAACAATTGGCCTTTCGGGTAGACCTAATCCCTAAAATAAAAACCCATATCAACCATGATTATGGATTCATAAATGGTCCAAATTAATATGGTGGTGTTAACAGGTCAGGGGATGACAATTATAAATTTTAATGGATGAAAAATGTTAAAAAATGAAGGAGTTATAAAGGAATCAAAATTTATTTTTAAATCTGCAATTCGGCTCACGGTTTGGCCCAATTCATGTAAACTCACTCATTCCTCCATAAAAGAATGGTAAACCCCAAAAACAAATAATGAATGGAAATTAAATGGAATTTAACTTTAAAATAAGTCATGTTTGTGACATTAAGGGGTGATTTCAATAGACAAGTGGGGTATAAATTGTTTTTTATTGAAAAATAAATCTGATTTTACACTTTATGAGTGAATATTGAATATAAAAAATGATAAATAACTCAAAATCATTGAAATAAAAAAGGGAGTTAATAGAAAATGAAGTAATATTAAATATAAAAACATAAAATTTATTGTATTTTGGAAGTAATTGACCATACATCTACTCTTCCCAAACCAAACTGATGTATGGAATCAACTATAGGACATCCTTATTGAAGGAGAGTGGTAAATCTTTGTGTTTTCCTTTTTCAAACCAAGAGGCGTAACCCAATTCCCTTGGATTTTACAAGTTCGGATAAAGATTAATCCTTTATAGTGAAAGAACCCAACTAGATCTTTAAAGGATTAATCATAATGTCTTAATTTTTTCATTCTTTGATAGAACCCAATATTTTATAGGATAAACCCTAATAAATTCATTTGTAGGTGAAAACCCAACCAATAATTTCGTAGAAAAAATCATGACCTCTTTTATAATATGGGTCAAGAAGAACTCAATATTCTAACGAGAAATACTATACTTGAACACTTATAGGAGCAGTTTTTTCCTATTCTCTTTTATGGGTTAAGAAGAATCCTAATTTCTATAGGGAAATACAAGAACGTGTCTTCAAAGTACACTGACTAGACTAATACATTCATTTTGTTAGGTTTGTATAACCACATTCAATATGAACTAAGAGTGATGATATAACAAAAAAATTTACAACATAATGAAATAATAAGACAATTTAACCAAATGAATGATTTTCTATGAGGATGATATTGATTGGATCTTGTAGTTCTTAGACCCTTCAAGATGTTGAAATAAAGAGGAATGAGAAACTAGTATTTTTCATCAATAATTAGTTTAATGATGAATCTATCAAACATAGTTGTGATCTATTTTGCATTTAAGACTCAGAGAAGAGTCCTCTCTATATTTCTTCACTACACACCACCATATTTTTATATAGAAAATATATAACTAGAAATTTTTCTCACCTTTAAATCCACAATTAACCTCCATAAAATCAAAACAAAATCAAGAAGAAGATGTTTTAAAGAATATTATTATAATATGGAAATGAAAACCATTATAAAAATAAAAAATCATTATTGAAAAAAATAATTAATATAATAGTAAATACAAATAAAAAAATTGATCATAAATTCCTTAGAATACACCCCAAAATCATTAGATACTAACTTATCTTATTCCAAAATAATTCTAATTTGAACATTTCAATTTCTATATAGTCTCACTACTGATACATATTTTATAGATAAAATATTCACTTATATTTAAAAGAGATACAACTAATATCCATGTGAATTCCCAAAATATTCTGTAAAAAATATTCATGTTGTAAAGTAAATCATGTTTAAATAAATTAATAGTTAATAATAAATATTATCTTTGAGAAAATATATGAAAATATTGAAGAGAAACTCTTCATACTTCATCCAGTTTAAATATGAATATATCTGCTTTCAAAAAATTAACACGAATATCCATTAATACTTAATACCATGTGGATCTAATTTAATTATTCATAAAACAATTTAAAACATATTATCATGGATTTCAAATAATTAATGTCTAATTTTAGAAAATATAAATCATTATTAATATTCAAAACAAACTTGAAAAAAATTAAAATATGAAAAAATATGAAAAATTTATAATTACATATTTATGAAAATCTTATTAAAACTCCAAAAACCGCAGATGTGAATTTGATCTTGTAAGAAAAATTTTCTACATAGCATTTTTTCATATATTTGAATTCACATGTAGCCAAATTCACCAAAAAAATGACATAGTTGATTTCATGTAAGTGAATTCACATAGCTGATTCATGAAAGATAATTCACCAAGATGAATCATATAATAAAATTCAGATGGCCAGATTAATTTATCCAATATATTACATATCTAAATGCACTAATCCAATACTTTGTGTAGCTAAATTCATATATCCAAAATTCAGTAATCTATAAACTATTTGGTTTACAAAATCTCATACCTAAATCATACATTATAAATTGAAGAATTAGATTTGGTTCTAGTTTAAATATATTTATAAAATATATTATCTTTATAATGAAATAATAATTACCTTAATTAAACTTTTATAGCTCAAGTTATCATTGAAATATTTTATAAGAATAACTCTGAAGACTGTAGAATCTAGACACAAATCATACAATGATTATAACATAATTTTATACATGATAAATATATATTCTAAATTTTATTTCTTAAAATTAAATTTGGATAATTTTAACTTGTTTCTAGAACAATAATTATAACTCAATTTTCAGTTTTATATCTCATGTTATGATAAAATACTGAATTTAATGAAATCTAGAAATTTACCCATGTGGTTCAAAATTTGGATAAAATTATTTCAATTTAGATATGTTTATTAAGAAAATGAGACATGGTTAATATAAAAAACATGTATAAATTATATTTAATGATCCTAAATGAAATATTTATCATAATAGATTGTTAATAATCTTATAGAACATGATTTAAACAATAAAAGAATAAAATACAAAGATAATTTACACAAATTAAAAAAAATTAAATTATTAATTAATCAATATATATGATAAAAAACTTATTATAATACTTAATTAATCTATGAGAAATTGTAATTACAAAAATAAATGTATTAAGACTTATGTTAAAAGGAATACTATAAGTAATATTTTATAATTATAAAAACATAAAGTGCTTCAATGAGTCCTTGAATATATACAACATGAAATAATGACTCCATTATTAAAAATATTATAGAATAATATTATGTTAACCAAATATCTATCATCCAAACCCTTATATACTCTCCTCATTCAGAAAATGAAAACATTGTTCATATTGTGGTGGATTCACCCTCTCCATGAGAAACATACTTTGTTTTTTCAACTTCCTTCCAGGATTGTTATAGAAATATTAGTAATTTTAAATATTATTATAATAAGGATATTAAAACTTATTTCAATATTATATAATATATTAATAACATTTTAATTAAATACAAAAATATAGTTAATTATGGTTAGTAAAAGATCTTAAAGGAAGTAACCATATAACAATAATGTTTATTCAAAATAAATCATCTCCATACTAGAACACAAATGGATATTTTGGATCATTTAATTTTTGGGTGGTGCATTAATTTTATTTCATTTATATTGTCGAGTTTAAGTCCAATTTGGATGTTACATCAATAATTTTCCACAATGGATCTTGCATCAGAACCATTAAATAAACACCCATGAAAAATAAAATTAAACTTTATATCCCATATAAATGGTTGTAAATGAGAATAATATATCTATATAAAAAACAAATATATATGATAAAGGTTGAGAATTAATTAATTAAATAATATAATTTTATTATTCAGGATATTATGTGTACGTGCATAATCAATTGGGACCTATGGTAAGGGATCTCAGAGAACCACTCTACTTTTTTGGTTATGAGATTTCTTTCTTTAAATCACATTATCTCCTATATTTTTGTAATTAAATACATCTAAATTACCCATATATTTCTCTTATATATACTTGGTATATTATATATTTCTTTTATGGTATTATACATGCCTTATTTTTATTTCCCAATTGTAATATTTAAAATCAAACACGAATAAGGTGAAATTTACTACCCATTAATCCTTTCATGTATAACTCTATTAATCTATTTATACTAATTAATGATTTAATTTAATAAATTAATATTTATGGGATAACCATTATAGTCACCTATATTTTCCAATGAAAATTACATATTAATTATTTCTTAAAAATTATCTCACTGATTCGCTAAAATACTATTTTGAAAGTTCATTTATGTACACAACTCACAGCAATTTCTCATTATTTTTTTAAATGAATAGAAAATTTAATACCTATTATTTTCTTTAGATGTTAATGAAAAAAATATTTAATTCCTCATTCTCTTTGAAATCATTATGAATTATTATTTTATTGTGATATGAGGGAATAATATGCAACCCATTTCATTCTATGGTTAAATATTATATTTACGCCTTACATTTGATTTATATATATATAATAGTCACCCATGTACATGTTATAATCTATGGTCATAGATATTTATATAATTAATTTCATAAATTATATGTCCCATGAGATTATATATATGGTATTAGAGAGTAAACTTCAACCACAATGGGACTCTGTCCACCATGTGATGTTTTCTTGGTAGTTTTCCTTGATTTATGCTTATGATATATTTCATGTTTTTTCAACATTACTATATTCCAATGATAATATGATTCCTTTTACTTAGGTTATTCTCCCATATGATTATTCATGATCTCTGTATTTTATGTTATCATATTATTCAATTCAAATGATATTGTGTGCTTCATTATATTTTTTAGTCCCTTACATGGACTTTTAGCTCACCCCTTTGGTTTTTATATTCCCCAAGTTATTTTCTATAGTTTTAGGCTCTCAAATGGAATTAATAACTCATTATATATATTAAAATAAAGAACTTGTATTTTATTTTCACTCTAATGTTTTATGTACCTTGTATTCCAAATACAGTAGGCCTCTCAATCATTGGTTTCTATTTATTGGATATTTATATTAAAAATTACTTAATGATATGTGTAAATGGATTGGGATTACATAGTGAATATTAGAGAAATGTATAATTATATTTGGGGATTAAGACTATAATACCATAATAAAAACCCTATATATGAGTGTTATTATAGTAAAACATCTAGAAAACATGGTGATGTATAGAACAAGTGGTTTGCAAGAAATCACATCCATGTCTCGATACTACCGAAGGATTTTTCTTTGGAACATAAATACCTAAGGGTAAAAACCCCTAAGAGGATAATTCAGTTTTAAATCACCTTTTAAATATTTCCCAATAAAGTGGACATACTTTATATCTTGTTTTACAATCAGGGGGGATATTATTTTGAAAAATCACAAAATCATTAGGAACAATTATGAAGGACTTGAATAGATTGTTATGTTTTGAAAAATTAGAATCGAAATTTCCATGGACATAAAAGATAGAAACAATGGGAATAATAATATAAAATGTAATTATAATTTATAATTTATTACTTTAATGATTATATATTATAATTTATTTGATTTTTTAGTTTGGGTATTCTCATACCTATTTGTTATTTCAATTTTTTAGTTATTGGGATGAAATAGGTTGAACTATTCCAACAAAGAATGTGATTATTTCCCTAATTATATGCCTAACTTTATAGGAGTGGGAGATGAGAACTTTATAAAATTACTGTCTCAATAGTCTTGAGTTATGAATAATAACTTGATTCATGTTCAATTATCTCCTTCAACAAATAAATAGAATGTTGTGGTCAAGTCCTTTACGCCACAAAGTCATCCTACTCTTATTAGGTCTTATGATCCCATCATCAAGGAATAATGTAATAACTCCATTTTAAGGTATTATTTATCCATCATTTCTCATTTAAATAGAAATTTATATTGTTCATTTATGTCATAGATGGGGAATATGATTAGTGGTGGACGCCGATTTAAAAAATGATGGCCAAAATGGAAATTTTTTCAATATAATGGGAAGGATTCAAGAAGATATTTTTCAAAATATACATCACCAAAAATCTCCATTAGAAAATATCGATGGATTTATTTAGACTAAATCAAAAGAAAGATTTGCCTATGGGGTGTATGAGGAATGCTTCAGAATGATTTCATGGAATTCCTATGGTTATTTCATGAAAAACAACAATATGGTGGACCACTTATTTAGTGTATTAAAGATAAGTCTATGGAAATATTTAGAGATTTGAGACTTGGATAGCTATAAAGAGATTATAAATTATGAATTTAAGCTCAAAATCATTATTGGTGTATCATATTAGTCTTATGGATCTTGAGATAAAAGGAATAAAATGTAGTTTAATTTAGCAGGTATAATGGATAAATTCTATAGAGGAAGAAAAACTAAACTTCCTACATGTTAAGAATATTAAAAGAAGCATTTTGGAAACTAAATCAAGGGAGTTTAGATATGATTTAATTATGGAAAAGAAGTGTATCGTGGTAAAAAATGTGGATGGGAGATAAATTATCCCATTGATACAATTGAAAAAAAAAATAAATTCCATATAAACAATTATAATATGGAATAATGTTTCAACTATAAGGAAAATTCTAATTACATAATCCGATTCTATAATCCTAGGGTTGTTAAAGAAAATAAATGAGAACCACCTCTAAGGCGTAGGGAGAAAGGAAGAAAATATTCCATCACTAATTATAAAGTTGATAAATAATAATATGTGGTGATAGTAATTGAGGTTATTCATTCATGAATATAGAATATACTATTTGATTCTAGTAGTAAAAATTATTTAGTATTTTTTATTATTTCTAAAACAATTTAAACACCACCTTAAAATATGGAGGTTGAATTATCTATGCAAATAGAAAATGGGGAAATTATTTCATCTCAAGTATATAACTATTCCCTATTCAATGTTTTTGGATTCATTGTAACACCCCATGCTTCCACAGTACATTTTCCTTTGAATAATGTAATAGCTCGCATTGTACACAACTTCAAGATTCTAACACACCACGACCAATAAAACTAGCCATTATGAATAGTAATACACACTTTTTGAAACTTTATAAATTTTATCTTTCAAAATAGACTTCATTTTTCGATTCAGAATATCGAAATTAGCCTAGAGTGAATTTTTGGTATTTTTCTGAAAACATTCAATTTTTTATGAATAGTGAAAAACACTAAGTTAAAGTTAAAAACCAAATTTTTATTTAAATAATTATTTATTTTATTTAAATTTATTTTAGGTCAAAATAGATACATAATATATATATAAGTTCAATATAATTCATTGGAGCCAGTTTATAATAATTTTAGAAATATAAAAATTTTATTGAACTTTTAACCGTCTTTTGCCCACCTCCTAGGAGCATTTGTAAATTTGAATAAAACATAATTTTATCACATCTGTAAACTGAATTTCAAAAATCTGAGAAAAACGGTTGATATCAGTAAGTAAAATTTGGTTCAATAAGATAAAAATAATTTTTTTTGTGAATAATAACTTTTGACTTTTATTTACCATGGTTAAAAGTAAATAGGGTAATTAAGGGAAAAAATGATATTATTATTAATATAAATCATGTACTAATTATATTGGATAAGTGTAATTAGAGACAAAACAACCTTATGAATAAAATATTATCCTTTAGGTCCACGTGGATTAGATTAAGACATTTATTATTATTTAATTCAAAGAAGAGTGAAAAGTGTTAAATTCAAAGATTAATAACTAAACCATTTTTAATATGGGGTTATACATAGGATAAATTATATTATAGATATTAAATTGAAATATAATAAGATTTCCTAAATGATGGTATTTTATTCATATTTTCTATACTTTAAATAATATAATTTATTAATGACACAATGATGATGCTGTAATTACCTAATTAATGAAATATTAAAATATTTGATATTATAAATATCAAAATAAATATAATTTGAGACTTTATATGAATTAAACTAATTTAAATGGTTAATATGACATGTTAGGGTTGGTTATATGAATTATTTTCTAAGTAATAATGCTGTTATGAATTTAGTAAAAAAAAATTCCAAATAGAGTCAAAATTGACATAAAAGTGTTTTTAAAACAAATATTATATTATTAATTGATATTCTATTCTAAAAATCTAAGGTTTGGCCAGAAGACTTATATAATGATATTTTTATCATTAATTAACCACTTGGGGTTCTCTCGGAAGTATATAGTATATTTATTAAACATATAATATAAAAATACAAAGAGACATGGTAAATGTCAAACTATTTAACTAAGAGCTAAATCTAAAAGATAGGGTTAATGTAGTGACCCAAACCGGTATAAAACCTATTGGTTGAGTGGTTTTTGAAACATAACCACCTTATCCTTTAAATAATTCATTTTGGATCCATTATAAACTGAAAATTATTTTATTATAAAATAATATTTCTAGCTTTTCCTAAGGTGCCCTCACCCCTCTTATAAAAGGGAACTACACCTTACCTAAAATTCACACCTTCAAAGCCTTTTATATCGGCCAAAATCTTACCAAATACCCTCTGAAATTTCATCCCTTCATCATATAAGACTTAATTTAGTCAGAAATACAACCTAAAGAGCCCTTTTGATCAAATCAAAAGGAAGAAACTGAAGATGAGGTAAATATTTCATCACCTCTTTCAAGTTCCTTTCTTCTTGCAATTTCTCTTTCTTTGTTGTTTCCATTATAAAATAATAAATCCAATATATTATATATACTGTGATGTTATTATAAATATGGTACAACCATATTCATTATTCTATCCATCCTTTGAATGACATGTCACCATACACACGTACGTACGACTTACCGTCTCCACGTCGTGGTGTAATTGTTATTCAATACATGATTATTTGGATGTGTATAATACTGATTTGTAATTGATTTAAATAATAAAAATAACATTTTAATTATTATTTATATATGATATACCATCCAATTATATATCATTTTAATATCAAAAGAATGATATTGTCGCTCGTGCGTACGTACAGATTACCGTCTCCACGAACGCGATGAGATTAAATCCCCATTGTAATCCATTCAACACTAATTTTCATTAGATGATTAAAAATAATGTTTAAAGACTTAATATAATTCTGAATATGAATAAGATACATCCTATTCATAACAATCACTACTTACAAAACAAATCATATAAAGGAAAACGAATCAGTTAACACCGGAAACGACGATAATACTAAAATATTATTAACAAAGAAATATTAAAAGATCATATATGATATAATATTAATGTATACGATTCTTGTATAATTTAATAACAATTATTTCACCATTATACACGAGTTTAACCTACCCTCGACAAAGGAAAAGTACAAAGTAAGGGGTTTCTTATCTCACTTTTAATTCCCTGAGATTTCCATTGTTCCCCACTTATTTATTAAATGTGGTGTACTGTGTACTATCATTTGATATATATATATATTATCATGATTATATTTATATTCATGGTATTCTATGATTAATTTGGTTGTTATTAACTTTTGTCCATACGACTTGATTGATTACAACAAAGTAAGGGTTTTTATCTCACTTCCTATTTTTGTGAGATTCATGGCATTCTGCCACTATTTCCTTTTGTGTGGTGTATGTACTTCCCAATGATTGTATTATTTGTGTAATATAATTTAATTTAGGAGTAATTACATCTTAATTTTATGATCCATATTTCTTGGGATGTATGTTTCGTAAGTTACCAAATTGGTAAGGGAATTTCAAATTTCAATTTCAACTCATTCGGCTTTACGCATACTTCATTGATTATTTTACTCCATGATTATGTGTGGAATGACTATTTATTATTTGTGTAGTAATTTCCTCTCCCCTCTATGTTTATATACTTTTTATACACATAATCACTCCATTTATAAATTCTCTAGTCATCGATATGAACATGATAAGAGTAATTTTAACTCAATCTCCATTTATTGAGTTAAACATCCAATTCATTGGTGTTGTTTTTACAAGAATATGTGTGAATGTCCTATGATTGATTTACACTGAATATCCAATAATATTTAGTGTATTTATATTTTTTACACATAATTATGTCATTTATTTATCTTTAACCTAAGGATATAGTCTTTATAAGAGATTTCATCTCAATTTACATTCCATTGGGACTTCATTGTTGTTATACGCCAATTCAATTTTATATGGTGTATATAATGTAATTTGACATATTATATCATGAATCCCTTTATTTCCATGATATTATAATGTTTGTATTACCTTAATTATTTTTATTCAATTGTCTCTCTTTTAGTTAGTAACTCTAACTAAAATATTATTTTAAAACGTTTCAAAGATTTATTATTCTAAATCTTTCTCATTAATGCCCATGTTTTAAAAATGGGTTTAAGGATTTAATTATATTGAAATTAATGTTTTAAAATTAAAATTACTTTTGAAAGTTTCGAAGTGGTTTGGGACACTTCGATTCAAAAATCCATTTTAAACGACTTCTTGACAAATAGTGAGACTTTTTAATATTTTCAAGAAAAAGGGGGATATTTCCCTTAAATAGTTTTGATGATTATTTTAATCTATTTCAATATCATTAATTATTCTCTATTGAGGTTGACCTATTATAATAAAATATTCTATATTGTATTTATTGAGTTATGTTTGACTGTGGATGTGCTATTTTTATACCATTCATGGTTTGTGGTTAAAATATTGACATTTCGTATGCTTGTTTTAATAACAATGTTCAGATTATGTTTCAACCTATTCATATGAGGAATGCATTGTACTTAGTAAGTGAGAGGTGGAGCCCACTATAGCTTCTTGATATATCGGTAGGTCTCATTAGACAAACTAGTGTCTTGGCACAAGGCCTTGAAAAAATCTTATTTGTAGTCTTGGCACAAGGCCTTGACTATGTTATTATGAAAGTCTAGAATTATAAATTCCATCATTATGAAAGTGGATATTGATATTTCATGTAATTATTCAACTAGTAGAATATCCATGTTAATAAGTTAATGGAATTACTTGATTATATCTTTTCCATATTATTCAAAATTTCAAGTTTAAAAGGCTTTTGTTTTAGTCGTATACATTGCCTTTAATGTTTATGATTATTTATGAAAGTTTCCTCAATAATGTTATACTTACTGAGAATCTGAGCTCACCTATTTCTTTGTTTTATTTTTCCTATGTTGCGAAGAAGTATGTTATGACTGACCTATAGGGATAGTCTATGGGATCTCAATGTTGTCTCTGGAAACAATGTTGTTTTAGTTTTACATTTTATGATGTAATGTAAAACTTATGAATGTATCTAGTACTTACAAGGATACTAAACTAATCTGGTTTTCAAGACTTGATCTTTTGTGATTATGAAAATGATATGTAATAATGTGCCGAATCTAGGCTTTTGGGGTTGGGGCGTTACAGTTTGTATCAGAGGAAGTTTAGTACAAACCTTGAAAACTAGATTTAGATAAACTCTAATTAGAGCACATAGCCTTAAGATTGACTTTGAGGATTAGTATAGAATAACTTCCTAAAATTTTGGTATGGTAGAGATTTTGTGATTTTCCCAAGAAATACATCCCTATCTAGATTCGAGCAGTTAGAGGCGGCTCTGGCACAGATGTACCTAGGGGTAAAACCTGAAAATACCACTTTGAGCTAGACTCAAACGGGAACTGGTGCACGACAATAGGCCTTGATGCACTCTTCGTTACAACCCACCTAGGGGATATGCTTAGGTTAATTTATATTTTCTTTACAAACTGATTTGAAGGATTTTAATATAAGATGAGAATAAATGACCTTGGTTAATCCTAAGGTGTTTCAAATTGAAAATATGGTGTCATGATATTCTCTAAATGATTTTATGACTACTATTATTCACACAATGATTTCTGGTTTTAGTCAATGTCTGGATTCCAAAGAAGTCATAGTAACATTGAGAATGATGTACAAGGTGGGAACAGTGGTGGAAATGAGCAACAAAATGGAATGTTAATAGGCGTAAAAGATATCGTGTTCATGCCAAATCAGTTTTAAAAAAATATGATCAACATAATATATATTAACCTACTCCCGAACACAATAAAGAAGAGAAAGGTGATGAATGATAAGACCTCCAGTAGTGGAGACCATGGAGAAAAGAATCATCAATTTCCATCATACATGAAATGTGGAAGGAGACACAAAGGAAAGTGTCTCAATGGAACAAAAAAATTCTTTACATGTGGTAAAGAAAGACATAATGTAAATAATTACTAAGGAAAAAAGAAGGGTACTATGGAAGAAAATAAAAATGGTCCCAAGAATCAATTTACAGTCATTTTCCATAAATATAGGGGACCTGGCCATTACCCAAGTTAATTCCATATTCTATAGGATATTTTCTTGGTCAAAGAAGAATCTATGTGGAAATAAATGGTTGGAGAAATGTTTAAAAGTATTAGTTCTCCTTGTTGATGGGATTACTTTGGAATAATTTTCTCTTTTATTTTTAACCCTGTAGTTTTTCATGTGAAAATGATATTTGAGGAAGAATTATCTTTTCTCTTGTAGATATAATTATAAATAACCATTTGGTTTTAAATGACCATTGGGTTTGAAGAAATTACAAGTTATTATATTTTGGGATGAAAATACAAGGTATGAGATAACATTTGTGGTTAAATTATGTTATGGTTATTTTGAAGAATTTATCACATTTTGGTAATGTTATAAAATATAGTTTTTGAAAAAGGACAATACGCAGACCGCGTGACAACCCGTCGCATTGGAAAAAGCTGTGGGAATCAAACCCACAACCAGAGTGCGATTGGGATTTATCGCCTACCACTGGACTACGTGATGTCCTTGGTTAGTGTGACTAATTATTTTTAGTTAAATGATTTTATTGATCAATAATAAGTTGATTTTGGATCTTATGTTTTATCAAATGAAAACCCTTAGTATACGAAAATCATTTTGTGATTAAGTGATAAATGTTATTTTGGAATATGTTCGCTCTGTTAGGAATACTATATGCCTAGGGAAAATAGAATACTATAGGATTTCATTTAAAGAGTAATGGTGGATTTTTATATATGTTATGATTTTGTATTTATAGTGATATGGGTTATTTATGGAAACGATTAACCAATAATAGAGAATATGTCATTAGGTTAATTACTTTTAAGTATGTGACTTTAAGAGTAGTTGATGTCATTTGGAGATACAATTTAACGTGGAGGACTATATAACAAAATTCTACTATGTTTTGGGTTTCAATATTAGTTTGGTTTATATTGATGGATTTTAAAGACAATTGTTTATTGAATGGAATTTATTTAACATTGGTGTATTGTTGGTTTAATTTTAGAAATTAAGATTAATGTGTCTTTCTCTAAAGGAATATACTTTTGGGGGATCATCTGATCTTGTACTAACCGTTTTGGTTTTGATTAATCTCTCAAGAAAAGGTAAATATATAGTTTATCCTTTGTGGATCATGTGATTCTCTAAAAGTATATTCTAGCTCTTCCGGTGTGACCAAGTCATCTTGAATATTCATCGTTTGAAAAAAAATGATTTAGTGGTAGAAATTTATTAAAGAATGAAACTTAACTTAAAATGTAAGTATATATCTTTATGTTCTTAGTCAATCTAATAAATAAATTCCTCATATTTATGAAATGTAACTTAAAACAAAAAAATATTGTCTGTTTACTTTTCCTATTGGGAAACTAATGACCATTTGTCCCATCACAAGTTTTTTGTTTTCTTTTTGTTAACTTTATCCTGACCATGTTTTCTATCCCTCTCTATCAGAACATAACACTTATTTTATCTACCATATCCATTTTTTCCTACATGGAATCCTTGTATGGGTTATATCGAGTGACATTTTTTACTTCTCTTTCTTTATTTTAATGTGATAGTTTTATTGACTCTTCTTCCGATTCGGGGCTTTCAATTATGTTCCAAAGCCCAATTTTCAAAATTTCACGGATGCAATTTCCAAAAGGGGGGAAGAATGTAACACCCCAAGCTTCCACAATATGTTTCCCTTTGAATAATATAATAGCTTGCATTGTACGAAACTTCGAGATTCTAACACACCGCGACCAATCAAACTAGCTGTTATTAATAGTAATACCCAATTTTTGAAATTTTATAAATTTTATATTTTAAAATGGACTTCATTTTTGGCTTCGGAATATCAAAATTATCCAAGGGTGAATTTTTGGTATTTTTCTGAAAACTTTCAATTTTTGATGAAGAGTGAAAAACACTAAGTTATAGTTTAAAACCGAATTTTTATTTAAATAATTATTTATTTAATTTAAATTTATTTTAGGTCAAAATATATACATAATACCTATATAAGTTCAATATAATTCATTGGAGTTAGTTTATAATAATTTTAGAAATATAAATGTTTTATTGAACTTTTTACCGTCTTTTACCAACGTCCTAGGAGCATTTACAAATTTGAATAAAACCTAATTCTACCACATCCGTGAATTGAATTTCAAAAATCTGAGAGACATGGTTAATATCAGTAAGTACAATATTGTTCAATAAGAAAAAATAATTTGTGGTGAGTAGTAACTTTTGACTTTTATTTACCACGATTAAAAGTAAATAGGGCAATTAAGGGTAAAATCATATTATTATTACCCTAACACATGTCCTAATTCTATTGGATAAGTGTAAATTGAGAAAAAAAACTTGAGGAATAAAATATGATCCTTTAGGTCCACTTGTATGAGATTAGAACATTTATTATTTTTTAATTCAAAGAAGAGTTAAAAGTGTTAAGGTCAAAGCTAAATAAATAAAACATTTTCAATATGCGGTTATAGATAAGATAAATTCGATTATAAATATTCACTAGAAATATAAAAATATTTCCTACATAATTTTATTTTATTTATATTTTTTATACTTTAAATAATATAATTTATTTACGACACAATAATGATGCATTAATTACCAAATTAAGGAATTATTAAAATATTTGATATTATAAATATCAAATTTAATTTAATTTTAGACTTTTTATGAATTACACCAATTTTTTAGGTTAATATGACATGTTATGGTTGATTAGATGAATTTTTTTCGAAGTAATAATGCTGTTATGAATTTAGGAAAAACAAAATACCAAATATTGTCAAAATTGACATAAAAGAGTTTTTAAAACAAATGATATATTATTAATTGATATTATATTCCTAAAAATATATGGTTTGGCAAAAAGACTTATATAATTATAGGTGTATCATTAATTAACCACTTGGGGTTCTCTTTGAAGTATATAGTAAGTTTATTAACCATATAATATAAAAATACAACGGGACATGGTAAATGTCAAACTATTTAACTAAGTGTTAAATCTAAAAGATAAGGTATATATAGTGACCCAAACCTATTTAAAACCTATTTTTTGAGGGGTTTTAGACCCATACCCACTTTATCCTTTGAATAATTAATTTTTGAGCCATTATAAACCAATAATTATTTTATTATAAAATAATATTTCTAGCTTTTCCAAAGGTGCCCCTAACCCCTATTATAAAAGTGCACTCCCACTTCTCTCAAATTAACACCTTCAAAGCCCTTTTTATCGGCCAAAATCTGACCAAATACCCTATAAACTATCCTCCCTTAATTATACAGGCCTTATTTTAGTCATAAATCCAACCTAATGATCCCTTTTGATCAAATCCAAAGAAATAACCCGAAGAAGAGGTAAATATTTCATCACCTCTTTCAAGTTCCTTTCTTCTTCCACTTCCTCTTTCTTTGTTGTTTACATTCTAAAATAATAAATCCAGTATCTTATATATAATGTGATTTTATTATAAATATGGTACAAACATATTCATTATTCTATCCATCCTTTGAAAGACATGTCACCATACGTGTTTACGTACGACTTACCGTCTCCACACCGTGGTGTAATTGTTATTCAATACATTATTATTTGGATGGGTATAATAATGATGTGTAATTTATGTAAATAATAAATATAACATTATAATTATTCTGTATATATTATATACCAACCAATTATATATTATTTTAATAACAAAAGAATGATATTGTTGCTCGTGCGTATGTACGGATTACCGTTTCCACGAACGCGATTAGATTCATTTCCCATCGTAATCCATTCAAGAATAATTTTCATTAGATGATTAAAAATAATTTTTAAATAATTAATATAATTCTGAATATGAATAAGATATATCCTATTCATAAAAAACACTACTTATGAAAAAAATCATATAAAGGAAAACAGACCAGTTAACACTTGAAACGATGATAATACTAAAATATTATTAACAAAGAAATATAAAAAGATCATATATGATATAATATTAATGTATATTATTAATATATAATTTAATAACAATTATTTCACCATTATACAGGAGGTTAACCTACCCTCAACCAAGGAAAAGTACAAAGTAAGGGGTTTCTTATCTCACTTTTAATTCAGTGAGATTTCCATTGTTCGCCACTTATTTATTAAATGTGGTGTATTGTGTACTGTCATTTGATATATATATATTATCATTATTCTATTTATATTCATGGTATTATTTGATTCATTTGGTTTTTATTAACTTTTGGATATATGACTCGATGGATTACAACGAAGTAAGGGTCTTCATCTCACTTCCTATTTTCGTAAGATTCATGCCATACTGCCACTATTACATTTTGTGTAGTATATGTACTGCCCAATGATTTTATTATTTTTGTAATATAATTTAATTTGTGAGTAATTACATATTCATTTTATGATCCATCTTTAATGGGATGTATGTTTCATAAGTTACCAAATTGGTAAGGGAATTTCAAATTTCAATTTCCACTCATTCGGCTTTACGCATACTTCATTGATTATTTTACTCCATGATTATGTGTGGAATCACTATTTATTATTTGTGTAGTAATTTCCACTCCCCTTTCCATGGAAATAATTTTTATACACATAATCACTCCATTTATAAATTCTCAAGTCATCGATATGCACTTGATAAGAGTAATTTCAACTCAATCTTCATTTATTGAGGTAAACATCCAATTCATTGGGGTTGTTTTTACAAGAATATGTCTGAATGTACTATGATTGATTTACAATGAATATCCAATAATATTGAGTGTATTTATATTTTTCACACACAATTATGTCCTTGATTTAGCCTTAACCTAAGGATATGGTCTTTATAAGAGGTTTCATATCAATTTACATTCCATAGAGACTTCATTGTTGTTATATGCCAATTCACTTTAATATGGTGTATATAATGTAATTTGACATAATATGTCATGAATCCATTTATTCCCATGATATTATAAAGTTTTTATTACCTAAATTATTTTTATTGAAGTGTCTCTCTTTTGGTTAGGAACTCTAACTAAAACATCATTTTAAAATGTTTCAGAGATTTATTATTCTAAATCTTTCTCATTAATTTCCATGTTTTTAAAATGGTTTTAATGATTTATTTATATAGAAATTAAAGTTTTAAAATTAAAATTCCTTTTAAAATTTTTAAATAGGTATGAGAAACTTTGATTCAAAAATTTATTTTAAACTGCTTCTTGATAAATAATGAGACTTTTAAATGTTTTCAAGAAAAAGGGGGATATTTCTCTCAAATAGTTTTGATGATTATTTTCATCTATGTAAATATCATTCATTATTCTCTATTGAGGTTGATTTTTTATAATAAAATCTTCCATATTGTATTGAATGAGTTATGTTTGACTCTGGATGTGCTATTTTTATACCATTAATGGTTTGTGGTTAAAATATTGACATTTCGTATGCTAGTTTTAATACGAATGTTCAGATTATGTTTCAACCTTTTCATTTGAGGAATGAATTAGACTTAGTAAGTGATGGGTGGAGCCCTATATATCTTCTAGATGCATCATTAGGTCTCATGAGACAAACTAGTGTCTTGGTACAAGGCTTTAACAAAATATTTTTTGTATTATTGGCACAACACCTTGACTATGTGGTTATGAAAGTCTGGCATTATGCATTACATCATTATGAAAGTGGATATTGATATTGAATGTGATTATTCGACTCGTATAATACTCATGTGAATAATTAAATGGAATTATTTGATTTTATCTTTTCCATATTATGCTAAAGTTCAAGTTTAAAAGGATTTTGTTTTAGTCTTATACATTACCTTAAATGTTTAGGCTTATTTATGAAAGTTTCCGCTATAATGTTATCGTTAATGAGTATCTGAGCTCAACCATTTCTATGTTTTGTTTTTCCCAGGATGCGAAGAAGTATATTATGACTGACCTGTAGGGATAGTCTATGGGATCTCAGTGTTGTCTATGAAAAAAATGTTGTTTTAGTTTTCCATTTTATTATGTAATGTAAACCTTATGAATGTATCTAGTACTCTAAGGCTACTAAACTAATAGGTCTTTCGAGACATGATATTTTGTGATCATCACAATGATATGTAATAATGCACCAACTCTGGGATTCTGGGGTTGGGGCATTACAGTTGGTTTCAGAGGAAGTTTAGTAAAAAACTTGGAAACTAGATTTAGATAAAATCTGATTAGACCACATACCCCTAAGATAGACTCTGAGGATTAATATATAAGAACTTACTAAAATTTTGGTATTGTGGAGATTTTTGAATTTTCTAAGAAATATATCCCTATCTGGATACGAGCAGGTAGAGGCGGCTCTAGAATAAATATACCTAGGGGTAAAACCCGAAAACACCTCTTTGAGCTAGACTCAAACGAGAAATGGTGCAGGACAACGATCCTTGCTGCACTCTTGGTTACGACACTACAATGGGATATTATTAGGATAATTTATATTTTATTTACAAACAGTTTTGAAGGATTTTAATATAATATGAGAATAAATTTCCTTGGTTAATCCTAAGGTGTTTCAAATTGAAAACATGGTGTCATGATATTCTCTAAATGATTTTATGACTATTGCAACTCACAAAATGCATTCTTGTTTTAGTCAATGGATAGATTTCAAAGAAGTCATAGTAACTTTGAGCATGATGTAAAAGGTGGGAATAGTGGTGGAAATGAGAAACAAAATGGAATATTGATATTCGTAAAAGATATTATGTTCATTTAAAATCAGTTTTCCAAAAATATGATCAATAACATATATATTAACCAACTCACAGACTCAATAAAGAAGAGTAAGGTGATGAATGATAAGAGCTCCAGTAGTGGAGACTATAGAAAATAATACTCGTTTTCCATCATGTAGGAAATGTGGAAGGATACACCCAGAAAAGTGTCTCAATAGAACTCAGAAATGCATTATGTGTGGGAAAGAAGGACATAATGTAAAGAATTGTTGAGGAAAAATGAAGAGTACTATAGAAGAAAATAAAAATGGTCCCAAAAATTTATTTATATTCATTTTCTGTAAATTTAGGGGACCTGGCCATTACTTGAGTGAATTCCATATTCTATAGGATATTTTATTGGTTAAACAAGAAGCTATGTAGAAATAAATGGTTGAAGAAATGTTTAAAAGTATTAGTGCTCCTTATTGATGGGATTACTTTGGAATAATTTTCTCTTGTATTTGTAACCCTGCAGTTTGTCATGTGAAAATGATATTTGAGGAAGAATTATGTTTTATCTTATGGATACATTTATAAATAACGATTTTGTTTTATATGATCATTGGGTTTGAAAAAATTACAAGTTATTATATTTTGTGATGAAAATGAAAGGTATGAGATAACATTTGTGGTTAAATAATGTTATGGTTATTTTGAAGAATTTATCTCATTTTGGTAATGTTATAAAATATAGTTTTAAAAAAAGGACAACATGCAGACCGTGTGACAACCTGTCGCGTCAGACAAAGCTGTGGGAATCGAACCCACAACTAGAGTGCGATTGAGATTTATTGCCTACCATTGAACTACGTGAAGTCCCTAGTTAGTGTGACTAATTATTTTTAATGAAATGATTTTATTGATCAATAATAAGTTGATTTGGGATCTTATTTCTTATCAAATGAATACCCTTAGTATAAGAAAATGATTTGGGGATTAAGTGATAAATGTTATTTTGGAAGACGTTTGCTCTGTTTGGAAAACTATACACCTAAGGAAAATTGAATTCTATGGGATTTCATTTGAGGAGTAATGGTGGATTTTTATCTATATTTTTATTGTGTATTTATAGTGATATGGGTTATTTATGGAAATTATTAAACTATCATAGAGAATATGTAATTAGGTTAATTACTTTTAAGTATGTGACTTTAAGAGTTGTCGATGTCATTTGGAGATATAATTTAACGTGGAAGACTACATAAAAAAATTATTCTATATTTTTAGTTTTAATATTAGTTTGGATTATATTGAAGGATTTTAAGGAAATTTGTTTATTGAATGGTATTTATTTAACTTTTGGGTATTGTTGGTTTAATTTTAGAAATTAAGATTAATGTTTTTTTCTCTAAAAAAATATCCTTTTGGGGGAACTTCTGATCTTGTATTAACCATTTTGGTTTTGATTAATCACTAAAGACATGGTAAATATATATTTTATCCTTTGTGGATCATGTGATTCTCTAAAAGTTGATTCTAGATCTTCCTGTGTGACCAAGTCATCTTGAATACTCATCGTTTGAAAAAGATATCGAGTTAGTGGTAGAAATTTCTTAAAGAATGAAACTCTACTTAAACAGAAGTACATATCTTTATGTTCTTATTCAATCTAATAAATAAATTCCTCATCTTTATGAAAAGTAACTTAAAACAAAAAAACGTTGTCTGTTTACTTTTCCTACTAGGAAACTAATGACTATTTATCCCGTCATAAGTTTGTGGTTTTCTTGTTGTTAACTTTCTCCTGATCATTTTTTCTATCCCTCTCTATTAGAACTTGACACTTATTTTATATTCAATATCCTTGTTTTCCTACATAGAATCGAAGTATGGGTTATCTCGGGTGACCTTTGTACTTCTCTTTCTTTCTTTTAAAGTGATTGTTTTATTGACTCTTTTTCACTCTGGGAATTTCAATTATGTTCCAATTACCAAATTTAAAAATTGCGTGGATGCAATTTCCAAAAGGGGGGAAGAATGTAACACCCCAATTTTCCACGATACATTTCCCTTTGAATAATGTAATAGCTTATATTTTACGCAACTTCGAGATTCTAACACACCACGACCAATCAAACTAACCGTTATGAATAGTAGTATCAACTTTTTGAAATTTTATAAATTTTATCTTTCAAAATGGACTTCATTTTTGGATTTGGAATATCGAAATTATACTAGGCTGAATTTTTGGTATTTTTCTAAAAACATTAAATTTTTGATGAATAGTGAAAAACCCTGAGTTATAGTTTAAAAAAGAATTTTTATTTAAATAATTATTTATTTTATAAAAATTTATTTTAGGTCAAAATACATACATAATACCTATATAAGTTCAATATAATTCATCGGAGTCAGTTTATAATAATTTTTGAAATATACAAACTTTATTGAACTTTTTACCGTCTTTTACCCACCTCCTAGGAGCATTTGCAAATTTGAATAAAACATAATTTTACCGTTTCTATGAATTGAATTTCAAAAATCTAAGAGACAAGGTTGATATCAGTAAGTAAAATGTTGTTCAATAAGATAAAAATAATCTTTGGTGAATAGTAACTTCTGACTTTTATTTACCTTGATTAAAAGTAAATAGGGTAATTAAGGGTGAAAATGATATTATTATTACCTTAACACATGTCCTAATTCTATTGGATTTATGTAATTCAACCAAAAAATCCTTAGTAATAAAATATGATCCTTTAGGTCCACTTGGATTAGATTAGGACAATTATTACTATTTAATTCAAAGAAGAGTTAAAAGTGTTAAATTCAAAGCATAACAACAAAACCATTTTTTATATGGGGTTATACATAAGATAAATTAGATTATAAATATTAATTAGAAAGATAAAAATATTTACTACATAATTTTAGTTTATTTATATTTTTTGGACAATAAATAATTTAATATATTTTTGACACAATGATGATGCTGTAATTACCTAATTAATGAAATATTAAAATATTTGATATTATAAATATCCAAATAAATGTAATTTGAGACTTTTTATGAATTACACTAATTCTCTAGGTAAATATGACATGTTAGGGTTGGTTAGATGAATTTTGTTCGAAGTAATAATGCTGTTATGAATTTAACAAAAACAAAATACCAAACAGTGTCAAAATTGACATAAAAGAGTTTTTAAAAAAATATTTTATTATTAATTGATATTATATTCCTAAAAATATAAGGTTTATCAAAAAGACTTATATAATGATAGGTGTATCATTAATGAACCACTTGGGGTTCTCTTTGAAGTTTATAGTAAGTTTATTAACCATATAATATAAAAATACATAGAGACATGGTAAATGTCAAACTATTTAACTAAGAGTTAAATCTAAAAGATAAGGTTAATATCGTGACACAAACCTATCTAAAACCTATTGGTTGATTGTTTTTAGACTCATACCCACTTAATCCTTTAAATAATTTATTTTTGAGCTATTATAAACCTAAAATTATTTTATTATAAAATAATATTTCTAGCTTTTCCTAAGGTGCCCCCACCCATCTTATAAAACAGAACTCCCTCTTCCCTCAAATTTACACCTTAAAAACCTTTTGTCTCAGACATCCTCTACCCAAATACCCTCTCAACTGTCCTCCCTTTATCCTAGAGTCCTTCCTTTATTAATAAAGCCATCTTGGGAAGCCCTTTTGATCAAATCAAAAGGAAGAACCCGAAGAAGTGGTAAATATTTCATCACCTCTTTTAAGTTCCATTCTTCTTCCACTTCCTCTTTAATTGTTGTTTTCATTTTAAAATAATAACTCCATTATCTTATATATATTGTGATGTTATTATAAATATGGTCCAACCATATTCATTATTATATCCATCCTTTGAATGACATGTAACCATACGTGCGTACGCACTGCTTACCGTCTCCACATCGTGGTGTAATTGTTATTCAATACATTATTATTTGGATGGGTATAATAATGATGTGTAATTGATGTAAATAATAAATATAAAAATATAATTATTCTGTATATATGATATACCATCAAATTATATATTATTTTAATATCAAAATAATGATATTGTCGCTTGTGTGTACGTATGGATTACCGTCTCCATGAAAGCGATGAGATTCATTCCCAATCGTAATCCATTCAATACTAATTTTAATTAGATGAATAAAAATAATTTTTAAAGACTTAATATCATTCTGAATATGAAAAAATATATCATATTCTTAACAAACACTACTTACGAAGAAAATCATATATAGCAAGACGAATCAGTTAACACTCGAAACAACGATAATACTAAAATATTATTATCAAAGCAATATTAAAAAATCATATATGATATCATATTAATGTATATTAATCTTTTATAATTTAATAACAATTACTACACCATTATACATGAGTTTAACCTACCCTCTACCAAGGAAAAGTACAAAGTAAGGGGTTTCTTATCTCACTTTTAATTCCGTGAGATTTCCATTGTTCACCACTTATTTATTAAATGTGGTGTATTATGTACTATAATTTGATTATATATATTATCCTGATTCTTTTTATATCCAATTGTATTCTGTGATTCATTTGGTTTTTATTAACTTTTGTCCATACGACTCGATTGATTACAAGAATGTTAGGGTTTTTATCTCACTTTCTATTTCTGTGAGATTCATGCCATATTGCCACTATTTCCTTTTGTGTGGTGTTTTCACTACCCAATGATTGTATTATTTGAGTAATATACTTTAATTTATGATTAATTACATATTCATTTTATGATCCATCTTTCATGGGATGTATGTTTCGTAGGTTACCAAATTTGTAAGGTAATTTCAAATTTCAATTTCCACTCATTCGGATTTACGCAGACTTCATTGATTATTTTACTCCATGATTATGTGTGGAATCACTATTTATTATTTGTGTAGAAATTTCCACTCCCATTTCTGTGTATATACTTTTTATACACATAATCAATCCATTTATAAATTCTCAAGTCATTGATACGAACTTGATAAGAGTAATTTTAACTCAATCTCCATTTATTGAGTTAAACATCCAATTCATTGGTGTTGTTTTTACAAGAATATGTATGAATTTCCTCTCATTTATTTACTATAAATATCCCATAATATTGAGTGTATCTATATTTTTCACACATAATTATGTCGTTGATTTATCCTTAACCTAAAGATATGGTCTTTATAATAGATTTCATCACAATTTACATTCCATTGAGACTTCATTGTTGTTATACACCAATTCACTTTTATATGGTGTATATAATGTACTTCGACATATTATATCATGAATCCCTTTATTCCCATGATATTATAATGTTTTTATTACCTCTATTTTTATTCAAGTGTCTCTCTTCTGGTTAGTAACTCTAACTTAAATATCATTTCATAATGTTTCCAAGATTATTTATTCTAAATCTTTCCCATTAATGTCCATGTTTTAAAAATAGTTTTAAGGATTTATTTATATTGAAATTAAAGTTTTAAAATTAAAATTCCTTTTAAAAGTTTCAAAGTGGTATGGGACACTTTTATTCAAAAATCTATTTTAAACGTCTTCTTGATAAATAATGATACTTTTAAATGTTTTCAAGAAAAAGGGGGATATTTCTCCCAAATAGTTTTGATGATTATTTTCATCTATGTCAATATCATTCATTATTATCTATTTAGGTAGATCTATTATAATACAATCTTCTATATTGTATTGAATGAGTTATGATTGATAGTGGATGTGCTATTTTTATACCATTCATGGTTTGTGGTTAAAACATTGAAATTTCATAGGCTAATTTTAATACGAATGTTCATATTATGTTTCAAACTTTTCATATGAGGAATTCATTGAACTTAGTAAGTGACAGGTGGAGCCCACTATAGCTCCTCGATGAATTGTTAGGTATCATGGGGCAAACTAGTGTCTTGGCACAAGGTCGTGACAAAATCTTATTTGTAGTCTTCACACAAGGCCTTGACTATGTGGTTATCAAAGTCTGGAATTATGCATTCCATCATTATGAAAGTGTCTATTGATATTGCATATTATTATTCAACTATTAGAATATCAATGTGAATAATTAAATGGAATTATTTGATATTATATTTGACATATTATGCAGAAGATCGAGTTTAAAAGGCTTTTCTTTGTAACATCCCGGACCCGAGTGCCACGCAACAGGTGCCCCGAGCCCGGTTCACCACGTGACCTCAAGAGAATTTCCCCAAACTCCAGAGGCTGCCAACTAGCAGTGAGGGCCCAGGTCTGATAGTGGGGAAACTATGCCCTCATTTGTCAAAGTGTAGCGCAACGGAATACCAAAATAAACATACAACAAACAGCAGAAGCAGTAAACATACACAACTGAAATAACTACAGTAGTGGATATAACCGACAGTATATGAGTGATGATGCTACATGTTTCAAGTTCTAAGAAAGCAGCCAGAACATGTTATACATCAATACAGTACAACAGAAAATAGAGTGCAGCAAAACAAGCAAAACAGCTGGCAGCGGTATCGCGAGCCTAGGCTCGGTCCCATGCCCTCCTACTTCTAAGCAACAGTCAAGTACCTGTATAGAGACTCTTGCCCCTATATACAACTACAACAACGTAATCTGTTTGGGCCGAAAAGAATGACTCAAACAGGGTGTGAGAAATATATCTTAGTAGGCGCCCACCAAAGGCCCGTGCTCAACTGTGTGTAAAACATGCAACAAGTGTGCAGTAGTAAAATTCAATAACTAAGTAGTACTAAAAAGTAACTAACTTAACAGTTAAATTTCCATTGTATTATTAATTTAATCCATTTAATTTAGTATCACATTGTGCTCAACAGCACTAAGCCCTTAGGCAAACCAGTATCTCACCCTTAGGCTAATATAGTGAACCACGCCCTCAGGCTTGAGCTCAGGCCATACAGAATCCAACCCATAGGTATTGCCCTCAGAAGTGACATAATTCTCTCCCTCATGCATACAAAGTGTCTCCCTCAGGCACAGAAGTGAAGCCCTCAGGCATGAAAGGTTGCCCTCAGGCGGAATAACGACATCCCTCGGGCTAAAACAGTCACGCCCTCAGGCCAATCACTACAACACCCTCAGGCTAATCACAACAACGAACTCATGATAAATGGGTAACCGGGCCATGCCCAACATATCAAAATGCAGTAAAAAAGTAATTCATCTCAAGGAAATTCTTAAAATTACTACATTAAAGGCATACCCTCAGGTATCCTGGCCAAATGGCTAAACAGGGAAACACACCCCAGGGGTGGTTCCGGATCCAAGCAATGATCCCAATCAGAATTTTATTATCAACATTTAATCCCTATGCAATTCTAGGTATTAAATATATCATCGGCCTCATCCACACGATATCCCAACATGGGTTCGTGACGCGAAAATGCACAAAACACACGACAGTTGGAAAAATTAACACAAAGTCACCTACCTTAAACGCCAACGAACTCTATAATCGAATGCCGACTCCAGAAACGCCCAAGAACGGCGTAGATCAGACAAAGAGAAAAACCCATTGAAACGTAAATAACTTACGTTAGGAGAAGAATTGGCAAGAACGGTACCAGGAGAGGAGAGGGCTTACCCGTGCGGTTCCAACGAGATCGTCCGAAGTCGAATCAGATTCCAAAAAAACTCCCGGTGGATCTTCAAAGGTCCGGCCTTCCTCCTTGGCTCCAAAATGGCTGAAACACCTCCTCTGCCAAATGAGGAGGATACTGCCTGTTTTAAGCCCGAAAAACAAAGTACACGGTGTGTACTTCAAAGTACATGGCGTGTAATCCTTTCATTTAACTGTTCATTTGGAGGCACCGCCACATTGTTCATCTTCCGACAAGAGTACATGGCATATACTCCCAAGTACACGGCGTGTACTTCCTCCCAGATGGCGGTGACTTCACCGCCTTACTTTTTAACCTGTCGACTGAATACACAACGTGTAAAGGACCACTACACAGCGTGTAGTCGGTTCCTACACCCTTTTTCACCGGCAAGGCTACACGCCCTGTGTACTTATCCCAACACGGCCAAAAGTACACAGCGTGTGGAAAAGTACACGGTGTGTAGTTTCAACATTTAGGATTTTCCCCCATTTTCCATATTTTCTCAAAAACACTTAAGGAAAAGGAAAAGGAAAAGCTCGTACCTCAAAAATAAGAACCGGGTTCTTACAAACTTCCCCCCTTATAGCAATTCGTCCCCGAATTGCCCTTTCCAGGGTGGCGAAGATAAAGCTCAGAACAGATCTGGCCACTGAGCACATACGTCGGCCTCCTGCTCCCAGGTCTCGTCCTGAACTCGGCCATGCTGCCATAGCACCCGTACGAGAGGAAGTGACCAGCCTCGGAGAACCTTCGTGCTCTAGTCAACGATACGAATCAGATGCTCCTCAAAGGACACATCATGCTGAAGCTCAACCTCCTCAGGCTAAAAGACGTGAGACAGGTCTGAATGATAGCGATGCAACTGAGACACGTGGAAGACGTTGTGCATGGCTTGGTACCGCTGTGGTAACTACAACCAATAGGCAACCAGCCCGACTCTTTCCAGAATCTGGAATAGTCCCACATACCTTGGTGAAAGATTACCCTGTCTCCTGATCCGCTTGTGCCCTAGCCTTGGAGAAACACACAAGAAAAACTGATCCCTGACCACAAACTCCAAAGGTCATCTGCGGTGATCAGCATAAGACTTATGACGAGACTGCGCAGTAGAAATCCGCTTCTAAATCAACTAGACCTGCTCAGATGTCTCCTGCACGAGCTGTGGCCCTAGTAAAGCTGCCTCACCTGCCTCTAACCAGCACAAAGGTGATCAGCATGGCCTACCATATAAAGCCTCGTATGGTGCCATCTCAATAGTCACCTGAATGCTATTATTATAGGGAAAATTGACAAAGGGTATATGCTTCTCCCAAGAGCCCCCAAAGTCTAGGACGCATGCACGCAACATGTCCTCTAACACCTATATCATCTGCTCTGACTGGACATCTGTCTGAGGGTGGTATGTTGTGCTCAGAAGAACCTGTGTACCCAGTTCCCTCTGAAAAATCTTCTAGAAATGAGACGTGAAGCAGGAGTCCCTATCTGAAATGATAGAACGAGGGACCCCATGAAGACGTACGATCTCTCAGATATACAGCCTTCCGAGCTCATTCACACCAAAGGTCTCCTTGATCGGAAAGAAGTGAGCTACCTTCGTAAGTCTATCCACAACAACCCATACGACATCATTGCCTCGAGGTGACCTTGGAAATCCCGTCACGAAATCCATCGCGACATCATCCAATTTCCACTCCGGAATGGGAAACTGCTGTAACAGCCCAGCTGGTCTCTGATGCTCTGCCTTCACCTGCTGACAGGTGGAACACCTCGTAACAAAACCAGCTATCTCTCTCTTCATACCCGACCACCAGTACTGACATCTCAAGTCTTGATACATCTTGGTAACCCCGAGATGAACTGCCTAAACTGAAGCATGAAACTCCCGCATCAGCTCCTCGCATATATCCCCTAGAACCCATACGCGTCCATGGAAACACAAAATTTCATCATCACCTATCGTCCAACCAGGAGGAGGGTCCTCACTTGCCACCAACTCCCGTAGAACTAGGACTTATTAATTTGATAGCTGCCTCATCCTCACTCCATCCAGGAGGGTAGAAGTCACAGCTAACGAGGAAATATAAGTCTTCCCCTGACTGTCATGCACCTCTAGATGCATCTCAGAGAACAAGGCCATAAGCTGCCACTCACCACTGGCCTCCTACACTGCATGTATCTGAGTCTTCTTGCTCAGTGCATCGGCTACTGCATTACCTTTACCAGGTGTATAGGCAAGCTCAAAATCGAAGTACTGTAGGTACTCGACCCACCTTCTCTGCCTCAGATTCAGGTCACGCTGAGTAAAGATATACTTGAGGCTTTTGTGGTCGGTAAAAACCACAAAATGCTCTCCCAATAGATAGTGTCTCCAACAGATCAATGAATGTTCTACTGCAGCCAACTCGAGATCATGCATCTGGTAATTCCTCTAATGTGGCCTCAACTGCCGAGACCCGTACGCAACGACTCGATCACCCTACATCAACACTGCTCCCAGCCCAATCCCTGATGCGTCACAGTAAAATGTATAGATATTCCCCTACTCTGGGAGTATCAGGATCAGTGCTGATGTCAACCTTCCCTTCAGGTCCTGAAAAGATACCTCACAAGCTTCCGACCAAACTAACTTCACACCCTTCTTAGTTAGACCTATCAACGGTGCTGCTAAGCAGAAGAAGTCCTGTATGAAGCACCTGTAGTAACCAGCCAGCCCTAAGAATCTTCGTATCTCAAACATATTCTTAGGCTGATCCCAGGAAACTACAAATCTCACCTTCTCTGGGTATACTGAAACTCCTGTCTCTGAGATAATATGACCCAGGAAGTGAATCTGGTCCATCCAAAAGTGGCACTTTGAGAGATTAGCATATAGACGATGCTCTCTCAGTGTACTAAATACGATCTCGAGATAGGTGTCATGGTCATGTTGAGTGTGAGATTACACCAATATGTTGTCCACGAATACCACCACAAAAGAATCAAGATACGAATGGAACACACGATTCATCAGAGCCATAAAAACTGCTGGCGCATTCGTGAGTCCGAATGGCATAACCGTATACTCATACAGACCATACCTACTCCTGAAATCTATGAGAGGTATAACAGATAGTCTAACACGTAGCTGATGATATCCGGATCTCAAGTCAATCTTCGAGAACACTTGTGCTCCCCTAAGCTGATCAAACAGATCATAAATCCTCGGCAAGGGATATCGGTTCTTAACCATCAACTGGTTCGGCTTCTGATAATCCACGCAAAGTCTAAGGGTACTGTCTGCCTTCTTCGCAAAAAGGACCGGAGAACCCCAAGGAGAAGTACTGGTTCAGATAAAACCCTTTGCCTGTAACTCCTCTAACTGCCTCTTGAGCTCCTGCAACTCAGGAGTGGCCATCCTATAAGGAGGAATGGACACCAGTGCTGCTCCTGGCACAAGCTCAATAGAGAAATCCACCTCACGCACCAGAGGTAGACCTGAAAAGTCGTCCAGGAAGACATCCCTGAAACAATCAACAACTGGAGGGAAATATGTCTGACAAGTCCCCTGATCATCCAGATACAAACTCGCAATCTGGGCTGTGACTCCACCTCGCCCATGATGCTCTGGTCCAGCTCGACTCGCCTGAACATCCCACTCGCCCTTGTATAGAAACTCTCCGCCCTATGGTGACGTGAAACGCACCCTGCGACGATAGCAGTATACAAAGGCTCGATAGGGAACCAACCAGTCCATCCTGATAATGACGTCATAGCTCGTCATCTCTAAGACATAGAGGTCCCAAAGTAAGTGACACCCTCCAACCTCAAGGGGGAACTCCTTGCACTGACGCACACCAGCCGTTCTAGTTCCTAACGGAGTGTCTAGCATCATGATATCGGAAGAAGTAGAAACACAGAGCCTAGGGATCTCCGCCATGGGTACAGATATGAAACTATGTGTAGAACCTGTATCAAAAAGCACTGAAGATAAGACAGAAACTAATAGAATAGTACCTCTAACTGTAAAAGGTCCAGGATCCTGCTCCTGCTAGGTATGTTGCACTGCATATGCCTGCCCAGTGCTGCAGCCCTGCGACACAGCCTGGCTACCCTGAGTTGTCCCTCCCTGCTGCCTCTGTGATCCTGGTGTCTGGCTACCATGGCCAAGACCACCATCTCTTCCTGCACGCCCTGATGCATTCTAGTTCCCCAACTGGTAAGAAGCCACTCGTCCTGCTCCCGCACACGGAGTCTGTACAGAACCCCTCTCACTAGCCATCGGTGGATACGCCCTACAAAAGTGCTGTAGGTGACCCATATTGCCACAAGCTCAACACTCCACTGGGTCTCATGGACACTACGGCCTCTTGTGGCCCTCTCTGCCACACTGGTAGCACCTGATCGGGCCACCTAAAGAAGCTACCTGGCTGGTACTACCACCTTGAGAGAAGTCCATCTGTCTCTTACTCTTTCCAGTAGAAATAGTACTAGTAACTGGTGATGGACCGCCTGGGCCCACACCACTAGCTTCCCGCAGGTTCCTCTTTGTAATCAGCACCTGGTTCACAATAGCGAGTACAGTAGGAAACCTGAAGACATTCACCAGCACTTGGATTTCATACCGAAGACCATCCTCAAAACGTCTGGCTCTCAACGTCTCATCACCCATCAGTACGGGTGCAAAATGATGAAGCTCTGTAAAACGAGCAGAGTAGTCCATCACTGACATAGCACCCTTCTACAGATTCATGAACTCTCTAGCTCTATCTGCCCTCAGCGTCTCGGGAAAGAAGAAGTCATAGAAGGCTATCTAAAAATATTCCCACGCCATGTCCCTGTGATGCTCTGTCTGGGTGGTAACATCCCACCACCTCTTGGAAGAATCACGCAGCATGTAAGTCGCGAGCTTGACCCTCCGCCCTGTAGGCGTCTCTAGATGCTCGAAAATAGTCTTCATCGACCCCATCCAAGACTCCACAGCCTGTGATCCGCTATCCCCTGAAAACGTAGGCGGATGCTGTTGCTGAAAGATACGAGTCAGCTCGGCCATTGATGTGGCAGCCTACGGTGCTCCCTGAAAGGTCTGCATGAACCGCATAAAGCCTTCATGGAACTGCGCCTCCGTGCCTGTGTCCGGTATAAAAATTGGTGCCGCATCTGGCTCTACTGGAGGATCAACTGGTAGCCCATGCCCCACCACCTCTGGATTATACTCATTGCCGCTCTCTTGGCGAACAACGCACGGTCGTCTAGGCGGCATGACACTACAAGGTCAAAAGCACGCCTCAGATTCAAGATTTTTATGACCGAAAAGTGAAGGAACCACAAAGGAAACAAGAGGAAGAAGGCATTCAAAATTTGAAAAACAAGACTACATGGCGTGTGCACTGACTACACGGCGTGTACTTGACTTCCGTTCTCCTGGCCGGGTCCTTAAACACGGCTATGTCATATAGCTTTTGTTAAACAAAACTACACGATGTGTACTTAATCTACACGACATGTATGGTGTTATTTTCCGACTGCCCGTGCCGTTTGTGACACGGCCGACTACTCGGCTTACACTACACGGCATGTTACACCCGCACACGACGTGTACACCATCCCATTTCCCAGCCACAGGGATAACTCCACATGGTCGGTCCTCGGACAAGACTACACAGCGTGTACGAATGGTACACGGCGTGTTCTGGGAGAGGTAAAACCGGCCCGTGTTGTTAGTTACCCAGCCGAGTCCCCATGTAACACTACACGGCGTGTCCATAACTGACACCACGTGTTCTGTCAAAGAGTTCGCCGACCCGTGTTGCTAGTTACACGGTCGGACTCCGGGTCAACACTACACAGCGTGTACAAAAACTACACGGTGTGTTTTACCCAATGCCTTCCCTACCCCGTGTCACCGCCCACACGGTTTGTGACACGGTAAGTGACTACACGGCGTGTACTCAGGGTACACAGCATGTACTCAAAAGTTCATTTTTCTTCCCGAACAGAAGAACATACACGGCGTGTATAAAAATACTACACAGCGTGTATACTGGGTTTCCGGACAGTATGCCTTAGAAACTTCTCCGGAACCTAGAAAATACTGAAAAAAACACCTAAGTGTCAAATTCCGACCCGTGGGGGACTATACACCCCACGAACGAAAGTTTGACATCTTATTTGTGTTATAACCTATAACCAGTCAATGATCCACCAAATTCCAGTCAATGGGGGCCCATACTCCCCAAAAACCAAAGTTTGGCGTCCATTCTATAAACAAGCTCAAACAAAAACACCATATCACAAGGTAGGTATTTATCAAGTAGCTATCACAACAGCATGCTTTTCTAGCACAACAACTATCACAACAACATGCGAATTTCTAATGCACCTACATGGCATGGAAATTATGCATGGAATGTGATATCTAGCATGTGCCTATATAATGCATGAGACGGAATACCCTCATCTCATCGGGTTGCAACTAAATAGAACCCACAGATAATATATAAACAGCACAATCCAAGTGCGTCACCCAACGGTGAAAACATAACAACCGTAAAATTGCAAAATTAGAAGAATTGAAAAATACGAGGTAGACTGGCTTTTCCCTGCACACAGGTTAGCTACGCTCGGGAACAGCTTATTACCAACTACCTTTTGTCCTATCCCTGACTACGTCTCCAAACAGTAAGTCAATGAAAAGAAACCCCTTTGATACCACTTTTTAACATCCCGGACCCGGGTGCAACGCAACAGGTGCCCCGAGCCCAGTTCGCCACGTGACCACAAGCACATTTCCCCAAATTCCAGAGGCTGCCGACTAGCAGCGAGGGCCCAGGTCTGATAGTGGGGAAACTATGCCCTAATTTTTCAAAGTGTAGCACAACGGAATACGAAAATAAACATACAAAAAACAGCGGAAGCAGTAAACATACACAACTGAAATAACTACAGTGGTGGATATAACCGAAAGTATATAAGTTATGATGCTACATGTTTCAAGTTCTAAGAAAACAGCCAAGACATGTTATACATCAATACAGTACAACATAAAACAGAGTGCATCAAAATAAGCAAAACAGCTGGCAGTGGCATCGCGAGCCTAGGCTCGGTCCCATGCCCTCCTACTCCTCAGCAACAGTCAAGTACCTATATAGGGACTCTTGCCCCTATCTACAACTGCAGCAACATAATCTGTTTGAGCCTAAAAGTGTGACCCAAACAGGGTGTGAGAAATATATCTCAGTAGGCACCCACCAAAGGCCCGTGCTCAACTGTGTGTAAAACATGCAAAAAGTGTGCAGTAGTAAAATGCAATAACTTAGAAGTAATCAAAAGTAACTAACTTAACAGTTAAATTTCCATTTTATTATTTATTTAATCCATTTAATTTAGTATCACATTGTGCTCAACAGTACCAAGCCCTCAGGCCAACCAGTATCTCGCCCTCAGGCTAATATAGTGAACCACGCCCTCAGGCTTGCCCTCAGGCCATACAGAATCCAACCCGTAGGTATTTCCCTCAGGTGTAACAGAATTCTCGCCCTCAGGCATACGAAGTGTTTCCCTCAGGAACATAAGTCAGGCCCTCAGGCACGAAAGGTTTCCCTGAGGGGGAATAACGACAACCCTCGGGCTAAAACAGTCACGCCCTCAGGCCAATCACTACAACGCCCTCAGGCTAATCACAAAAACTCCCTCAGGATAAATGGGTAACCGGGCCATGCCCAACATATAAAAATGCAGTAAACAAGAAATTACTCTCAAGGAAATTCTTACAATTACTACATTAAAGGCATACACTCGGGTATCCTGGCCAAATGACTAAACAGAGAAACACACCCCCGGGGTGGTTCCGGATCCAAGAAATGATCCCAATCAGCATTTTATTGTCAACATTTAATCCCTATTCAATTATAGGTATTAAATATTGCATCGGTCTCAGCCACACGACACCCCAACATGGGTTCGTGACGCGAAAACGCACAAAACGCATGACAGTTGGAAAAATTAACACAAAGCCACCTACCTTAAACGCCAACGAATGCTATACTCGAACGCTGACTCCAGAAATGCCCAAGAACGACGTAGATCTGACGAAGAACAAAACCCATTCAAACTTAAATAACTTACGTTAGGAGATTAATTGGCAAGAACGGTACCAGGAGAGGAGATGACTTACCCGTGTGGTTCCAATGAGATCGTCCGAAGCCGAATCAGATTCCAGATGAACTCCCAGTGGATCTTCAAATGTACGAACTTCCTCCTTGGCTCCAAAATGGTTCAAATGACTCCTCTGCCAAATGAGGAGGCTACTGCCTGTTTTAAGCCTGAAAAACAAAGTACACGACGTGTACTCATTTCATTTAACTGTTCATTTGGCAGCACCGCCACACTGTTCATCTGCCGACGAGAGTACATGGCATGTACACCCAAGTACACGGTGTGTACTGCTGCCCAGCTGGCGGTGACTTCACCGCCTTACTTTTTAACCTTCCGACTGACTACACGGTGTGTAAAGGACCACTACATGGAGTATAGTCAGTTCCTACACCCTTTGTCGCCGGCAAGGCTATACGCCCTGTGTACTTATCCCAACATGGACAAAAGTACAAGGTGTGTGGAAAAGTACACGGCGTGTAGTTTCAAAATTTAGGATTTTTCCCCATTTTCCATATTTTCTCAAAAAATCTTAAGGAAAAGGAAAAGGAAAAGCCCGTACCTCAAAATTAAGAACCGGGTTCTTACATTCTTAGTCTTATACATTTCCTTAAATTTTTATCCTTATTTATGAAAGTTTCTGCTATAATGTTATCCTTACTGAGTATCTTAGCTCACCTCTTTCTATGTTTTATTTTTCTCAGGATGCGAAGAAGTATATTAGGACTGACCTATAGGGATAGTCTATGGGATTTCAATGTTGTCTATGGAAACAATGTTGTTTTAGTTTTCCATTTTATGATGTAATGTAAAGCTTATGAATGTATCTACTACTTCTAAGGCTACTAAACTAATCGGTATTTTGAGACTTGATCATTTGTGATTATGCCAATGATACGTAATAATGCACTGACTCTAGGCTTATGAGGTCGAGGCGTTACATTCATCCTCCCAGAAAGTCTTTTCATACTTAATATAGTGTAAGTTGATTCTATATTAGGAATAGATTGACTATAGTTAAATGAAGTAACATTAACTATTAAGTGAGGGAGATAACTCTTCACATCAAGAGTTATCATATGATTTTATACAAGTTTTTTTGGGGCAGTGAATCTCATTTGGAATATTCATCTCAAGAAAGGATATTGTTGTTGTTTGAGCATATATATCATGAAGATATGATTTAGACAAAGGATATAATCATTCCTGAATAAATTCCCATTACAAGTTATTATACTAATGTATTCTTAGAATATTTTTCTAGTCCTCCTCTTGACTAAGATTTTGAGTTCTCAATTTTATTTATACATGGATATATACACATATACAAGAATCCTTCTAGAATGGTAACCATAAAGTTTGATGAACTAAAGAAGTTATTCTATAGAATATAGAAAATTTTCTTTCATGTATATGTTGTTTTAAATAGGACATGTAATTCCTCTTCGTCAAGAAAAATTATTGGTCAGTGCACCTCTTTAATGATTTTCATGAAATCAAAAAAATCGTGATAAATAATAATTATCCCCTACCACTAATTGATGAGTTGTTTGATCACCTATATATGGTCCACTAATTCTATATCAAAGAACTTATATTTAGATATCACAGTTACACCCTAAAATTTTATGGTATGCCTCTTTTAAAATTTAACAACTTCTATAGTTTACACTTCACGTAATACTGACTTTAAAATCATAATATACTATTATATATGACCATTGGAATAGAAATATAAACATTAAGAATAGTAATAGGACCAATATAATAATAACATCATCTATGAAATATAAAGAAAATTTCGGTATATTATAAATGAAAATACAATATATTTACATCATGGAATAAGTAGATAAATATTTTAAAAATGATAAATTAAGTGTTGGTATTTTTTTGAAACATAAATTTTGATTTAAAATTTTATAATTAAATTTATGATATAAAATAATATATATTTTCATAAAATAGATTAATAAATAAATATTTTTTCTTATAAATATAATAAAATTTTATGAGACCTTAATTTCTTTTGGAAAGTATCATAAAATCAGATATAATATTAAAATCAGTATTTGTCTAGAAAATGACGATTTTATTTAAAAATAAAATTTAATATATTTAGAAAATTATTTACACAAATGGAGTCCATTTTTTAATTCTATATGTTAGGAAATGGATAGGGTGATTTTTTGGTATTTTTCTAAAATAGTTGAATTCCTGGTGAATAGTAAAATATGGTATTTTATAGTATTTGACAAATACATGAATTATTGAGTCATAGATGATGTATAGAAGATGTAATAAAATAATTTAGAAATAGTATTTATTATATTAACATATTTAGTGATAAGGTTCACACTATTTATGGTCTTAAGCCAAAATAATAAACTAATGAATAAAATAATTAAAAAACACCTACTCCTTCACTATAAATACCACCCCTCACCACTTATACTCCTCACACATCCAACATATTTATAATCTTCCAATTTATAGCCAATACATCTTTGAAACTAATTACTCACATTCTGGTCTTTCGGGTCTCACCAAATGAGCATTTTGAAAGTTCTTTTAGGATGTTCTCATGGAAAGGGAATCCAAAGGTAAAATCCCCTTTCGTTCTTTTAATTTTCTTTTAATTTATTTTTATTATCCTTTTCTTACCTCGTATGTAAAAAAATTAATGATGACTAAATTATCTTATAAATAATGGAATTTTATTATGATAATGGGATATCCACCATGAATTATTTTCTCTTCCCCATTTTATTCTAAAAATAAAAACATTGACTATGAGGTGTCGATTCACTACCTTCATGGATAATGATTCATTCATTTTCTAGTACCTCCTTCGAGAATGGTCATAAAACAACTTTTATGGTTAATATATATTATAATATTTATATTCAAACTTATTTATTTTTTATAAAGAGTCTATATACATAATATTAATTAATAAAATAAAACTACTGTGTGATGATTGAAAAAAACCAAAATAATAAAAACTTTTATTATTAAGATTTCATCTAATGAATCATCCTAATATATAGAAAAAACATGATATTTGAGACCAGTAATTATTCTATAATTTCATTAATAACATATAATTTCAATTCTAGATAACTATTCCTATTTCACATGATCTTTCATACATGTTTATAAGTAATCTAATCATGAAAACCAAGGAAAAAAAGACTTCCAAATGATAAAATTGAATACTATAACTCATAAAAAAGACTATAAATGAAATTAAAAAAATTATAATATAGAAAATTCATTTTCAATAGGTTTTTAATTAAATTATAATGAATCTAGTTTCATTATATAGTACGTTATGTACAAGTGCAGAACACTTTCAGAAAAGGTAAGGGTTTTCTCATCTCACATTAATTTACATGGGATATTCCTCATTCACCACCATTTATTATGTGTGTAATTTATATAATGACCTTTTATTTATAATATAATTAATATCCTTATCTTCACGGTATTGAATGTTTCATTTTATGATTATTAATTTTATAGGGAATATGATTTGATTGATTACAAAGTTGTGAGGGATTCTCCACAAACCTCCATTTTTCATTCATGTTATGCTTTCTCTCTCTTTACACCAATGTCATCCTTAATTATTTTTATATAATTATTTTATTTATTTTATATGTTTCAAAACCATGTATTTAGATCATTTCATCTTTATCTCATGTGAAATTCATGTTTTATAAGGTTTCCTTTTTAATTTCCATCGATAAGAAATCCCAACCAAAGGGAACTTTACAATTTCATAACAATTTTCAAGTATACATCATAATTTATTTTAATAAATGATTATTTTTATGAAATATTTAATTTTCTAATTCAAATACTATCATAGTAAATTACAAGTTTTATGCAAACAATTATTCCTTTTCATCTTTAAATATTACTTTATATTTTCCCTTAAACCACACGAAGGTGGATCATTTCTAAAGTTGATTAAAAATATTTTTACTTGTTTCCACTTCAATAAAACATAATTTATGAATCAAATATAATTTAATTACCTTTTATTTTCTATACATACATGTTTATAATCTGATTTTTTTGACAAATAAAATTGATTTCCCAAAAAGAACTATCATTTACAAATAAAATGGGTGTTTCTCTCAATAAATTATCAATGATTTTATTAAAACATTTTTATCCACTTAAAAAACCACTATTTAATCTTATGATTAATTGATATTGATCTCTAATGTTACCATATACCATATTTTATTGAATGGTTTATGATTATTTTGACTAGGGATGTATTGTATTCATACCATTATCCATATAACTCTGGATAGTTTATGATTATGTTTATTTATTAGGCATATTATTTACATTTAATATGATATTTTAAATATTTATGTATATGATGATTATGTTTCAAACCGTTCATATGTGGAAATAATTTTACTTATAAAGTGATGGCCGAGGCCCATTACATCCTCTCGATGCATCGATAAATCTCATGAGATAAACTAGACCGAATTTTACCCATTTATGTATGGTGTCTTGGCTAAATCCTTGACAATATTTTTATGATGTTTGAAATTATGAATTCCCTCACTATGATGCAAATATTTGATAGTCCATGTGATTATTCGACTAGTATAATATTCATGGTTAAGTTTATTGCTCATGTGATTAGTTAAGGAATTATTTAATCATCATTTATTCCTTTCATATTCTACTAAAGATTATATTTTAATGGACTATGTTTTTAGTTATTCACCATTCATTATTGTTAATGTTTATTTATGATATATTCTTCAATATTTATTACCAATACTAATCATATGAGATCACCCATTTCTTATGTTTTATTTTTCCCCAGGATGTGAAGATGTATATTGTGAATGTATTCCATGGATAATCTAAGAGTTTATGTGTATTTCCAATGAAGTTACTATGTTTTATTTCATTTCAAGTAGTAATGTAATAATTTTTTTATTTCTATCTTTACAAATATAATAATCTGTTTATTCATTTGTGATGCGATATCTTATTCACATTGACAATGTAATTATCTTGAGATCTAGCTCCAGTATACTGGGGTGAGGTCATTATAGTTGGTATAAGAGAAATTTTTGCAGAAACCTTAGAAAATAGATTTAGAAAGCATAGATTTTTGAACATATACCTAAAATATAATTTTATAGTAATCATAGAAGAAAGTATTTAAATTATAGTAAGGTAGAGATTATGTGAATATTCTTAAAAATATATCAATTTATAGATACTACAAGTGGACTTGTTTCTAGTACAGATGTACCTAGGGGTAATAACTCTAATAAGGTGTCTCGGGACTGAAATAGCATAACCTAGTACACGACAATGATCCTTACTACACACTTGATTTGAAATTCCCAAGGGGTATTATATGGATAATTCACATTTTTTTTGTAAATGATTTTGAAGCATTTAAAAGTAAATATGTCACCAAAGAAACCATTTTTATTATTATGAGATTTTCTATGCCTAAAATTTTCAATTTATGGTAAGCGTTACAAGTTCAAAATCATGAATTTTGATTAATAATCAAATTTAGTGTATGCCATTTTTTAGAAATGGAGCCTAGTGGAATGAATGAAATATGTATCAAAACACATGTTATATGAAGGTATTTCCCTCTTATGAAAGTTAAGGATGTTGGAGAAGGATCTGGAACTACAGTTTAGAAACATTAAACTATAATGGGACATATAAAAAATGTTATGAAAAATAACCTTATCTGTATTGAGCATCTTGATCCACATCATGGAGAAACCATATTAGACCACTTCATGTAACAACAAACTACATCATTCAATGTGACTAAAAACCTATTCGTATTTGAAAAGTGGATATGTTCCATAGAGGATATATTTCTCTCTTTGGGAATTAAATAATGTGATAAGATTATAATGGAAGTTTATCATCTATTGGTAGATACAATATTAATGGTGGTCATTAATACAAAACATAAATGACGATGAAGAAATTGAAAATATAGAATGTAAGGAATTTAAGTAAAATTTCTCAAAAAAATATTTTCCTTACAAATAATGAGAAGATGTAGAGAGACAATACTTGAATCTGGGAAAAAATATGATGATAATGTTGCTAAGTATGAATGAAAATTTACAAGGTTAACATGGAATGTTGTAGATTATGTACATAATCGAGTGAGTAAGACCGATTGCTTATTTTGTGGGTTAAAAACATTATTATAAAGGGAACTGATCTCCCAAACTTTCTCATCATACGATGATATAGTCTAATGTTCTATCAAGATTGAGAAATAATTCTCTATGTATTATGAATTTAAAAGAAATAAATATAAGACAAGGACTACTGAACACTCTCTAAAAGGAAATAAGGAAAAGGGGAATAAGGGAAGATTTTAATTTCCAACCTATAATAAATATCGAAAGAAACATCATGGTACATTGATATTGAGGATGGTAGTTTGTTACAAGTGTGAAGAAATAGGAAATGAAGCCAGTGATTTCAAGGTAAATAAAGAAGATAACAATTTTCACTGATATAATTTTAAAGAAAAGATACATTATGAAAATTAATTAGCAAACATCAAGGAAATGTTCCCCAAAAAATTCTTAGTGAACAAGGCCATGCTAATGCAGTCACAATAGATGACTTTGAAGTTCCTAATGATGAGGTGGAATGTACTTTAATCTTCCCCTAAAATTTAACTAAACATTTATTTGATTCTAGATTATCAAATTCCTTTCTATCTTCCTAGATTTATTTAAAAATTATTTTTTACAATTCACCTTAATAAGGGATTTTTAGTAAATACTCCCAATGGAACCCTTATTAAAATAAATATGTATCAAGAAGTTCCTATTATGACACAAAAGATGCTTTTTTATTGCTGATTTTATCATCATACCTATGTTTTATTTTGATATAATACTTGATATGGACTAGGTTTCAATATATAATACCAAAATTTATTTCAAATAGAAGGAAATTATTATTCATGATAAAGGTATAAAATTTATCATATTTATAGGGGACACTTCATCATCTGAGTCATATCTAGATCCACCCCCATTAGCTCTTCTAAATTAAATTCTTAGGGAAGAAGGAAAAATATCATCTTTGGATAAGGAAATAAATATTCATATTGAAGATGTACCTATGATATATGAATACATTGATATATTCCCAAAGGATTTCTCGAGACATCCTTTAAAGAACTAAGTTGAGTTTTCAGATGGTTTGATCCCTAATTCAATAAGTATATCAAAGACTACATATATAATGGTCATGGTTGATTTAATTAAGATAAAGAAACAACTAAAGGAATTTATTGATAATGTGTTGTACTCACCTATTTTGATAATCACAGATCATGTTTTCATAACTTGATAATAATATGTAAATTATATGATCATATTTTTATTGTTTCTATCAAGTACAAAGCATGTATCTTCAAGCTCATGACTTTACTGGAATCAGTTTATAGTATAAAATTTTCTATTTAAAGGTTACTGTTAAGATCCTTCTATCGAAAGGTCACTAGTATGGGTTACTGTCGAAGGTTTCTGTTAAGATCCTTCTAACCAAAGGTCACTAGTATGGGTTATTGTCAAGGTTACCATTTAACAACATACCACTTGAAGTAATTGGTGAAAAGGTCATCATTGAAGACCTTACTAATAAAGGTTACCATTATAAGAGTTACAGTTATAAAGTTACTGTTGGAAGTCACCTGTACAAGTTTACTTTTGTAAAGCCTATAGTTGGAGTACTTACTGAAGCATACAGATGTTGAGTCAATGTGATAGGTCACTATTGTGACAAGGTTGTTGTTACAAAGAGTTTTTGTTAGAAGTCCACTATCAAAATTATTACTGGAAGTCTACTATTAATTAGTCTACTGCGGAAGAGCTCACTAGTAAAGTCTACCACTAGACAAGTCTACCATTAGTAAATTCTACCACTGGACATTTCTACCTTTGGTAAAGTCTTCTGGTGGACAAGTCTACCGTTGGTAAAGTCTACCACTGGAAAAGTCTACCATTGGTAAAGTATACTTCTAGAAAAGTCTACCATTGGTAAATTATACTGCTGGAAAAGTCTACTATTGGTGAAGTCTACCACTGGATAAGCCTACTTTTAGAAGTCTACTGCTGATTAAGCTTTCTGTTGAATATGATATCGATTGATAGGCTATCATTACCAGTCTACTGATACCATACTCTCAAATTTTTCCATTATCTTAAGAATATTATAATGGTTACATTTGGCTAATTTAATGCATCTAAAATTCATTAATATTATTTGAAGACATGTTTAAAACCGTACAGGGTACAAGGAAGACTGCGCGTGGTGTCATCATTCCTCTATAGGAATCTATACAATTAAAAAGGAATACTAAGAAAAAAAAGAAATCATGCCAAGGTGTGAAGAAATGTGTGCTATGATAGACCATATGAAAACAAAGGGAAGCAAGAAGAACTCTCCAAGTGCTCACTCTGACAATCCAAGGGCCTCATGAATATCATATTGAAGAACATACTCAAGGCTGTCCTGTTGTGCGTCATTAACTCCCTTGTGCCAAGAAGTTGAGCATCTCAGTACTTTCAATCCAGTACCTGCAAGTTGCGACACTCTGTTTTTGGAGGAACCTTTCAGAGAAGAACAAAACCTTCATTTCCTCAACTCCAAGAATTCCAAAGCTGATCTTCAAAAACATAGATAATTCTAAACTCAACCTTAATTTCTTTGTATCTACTATGTTATTTATTTTACATTTCTGATCAGTGTGTGTTTGTTACACACACACCGTCTCCTATGATTTAACTAAGGGATACTGAAAACCCCCACTGAAAACACTCTCAATTATTGTTTCCCATGCATAACTGTGGAATAATTCTTGTGTGTCTTGGTTGCTTGTTTTCCTATATAGAACTGTAGTAGAGGCTGTAGAACCTGGAAAGTTTGTAAAAATTGTTGTAAATCCCGATAGAGTTTGTGTATAAAGTTTATTTATATAAACTACTTGGTGGTAGGTGATCACCAAGTAGAGAGGATTAGGTCTCATCTTGAGACAGAACCTCTTGTTTACATTGTTGTGATAATATTTAAGTATTCTGTATTATTTTATCCACTTCTTATATTTTTTAAAGAAAGAAATTTTTTTTAAATTAATTCTGATAGTTAGTTTTGGTTAGTTTGTATATGTGCTTAATTCAGTAAACCTGTTTCAAAAGTTGAATTAGTGATTAGATTGATTAAACTAAGGACTAATCAACCTTAGAGAAACTTTTTGATCAATTAAACATTTAAATCTCTACTGCCTTCATTTACTGGGCTATTTCGAATTGGGGTATTTTAATCATAATATTATTTAATAGTAATTTTAATTGGAACTCAATTGACCCCCTTCTTGAGTATCCACTCCGACAAACATTTGTTATCATAGGATTTTATTTTCAACTGTTCAAATTCTTTTCAACTGTGATTTTAGTAGTATCTTAAAGATATTAATTTTTTTTTCATATCTAAATTTTCAGTTCTTTAAATTCTAATTAACTATGGAAACTAGAGTTGAGGGTTTTTCTACTAAAATGCCACTTTTCTTTAATGGTAATAACTATGATCAGTGGAAATTAAAAATGAAAATGTATCTATAGAGAATGGGACCTAAAATCTAGGACATAATTGAAGAACACCATATATTGCCTTCTACTACTAGAGACACATGGTCTCAGTTGACTAAATCCACATATAATAATAAATTTAAAGAAATGAATGCTTTGTACTATTCTCTAGGTGAAGAGGAATTCAATTGAATATCTTCTTATAAAACTGCATATGAAATTTGGGATACTTTAGCTATTTCTCATGAGGGAACAACCAATGTTAAATAAATGAGGTTAAATACATACACTGTGTAATATGATAATTTTGAAATGAAGCCTGATGAACCAATCTCTAATATGTATCTCATGTTCAATGAAATAGTGAACACCATGAGTCTACTTGGGAAACCAGTGGACAACAAGGACCAAATCATGAGATTGCTTTGATGCCTACCTGACAGATGGAGGGGAACTTCTATTTCCATCCGAGAATCATGTGACATAATCAAGCTACGAATAAAGGAGCTAATTTGAAAAAATATAATGCATGAAGAAGAGATTACGGTGAATCAATAAGTAGTAGAAGAACCAAGGAAGAAGTCAGTAGCATTCAAGACTTCAACCTCAAAGATCAAAGAAAAATAAAAAGTTCAAGTTCCTATAGACAGTTACACTAGTGAAGGGTCAGATTCAGACTGTGATGAGGAGATGACTCATCTTGATAGAAGGTTCAAAAAGTTCTATCAAAAGAAAAAATTATTTATGAAGTCAAACTACAAGGGAATGTATGGTAGTAAAGGACAATGGAAGAAAGATAGAAAATGGAATGACAACTCAAATGAAATAATTTTCTATGACTGCAAACGAAAAGGTCATGTGAAGGCAGACTGCACCAAGATGAAATTTAAGAAGAAATATGAAGATAAGGTCAAGGGTTATAAAAATGATATGAAGGATACTTGGAGTGCTTCAGAAGACAAATCCAGTGGATCTGATGCTTCTGATAGTGAACAGAACAATCATGCTAACTTATGTTTCATAACTGAAACATCTGAGGTAAAATTTAATTCTCTAATAAATAATGCCTATTAATCTAGGAATAAGAGTGAGTCATACAATGATGAATATATGACTAAGGATGAATTATTTGAGAATTTTGAAATGCATGAGGATACTTTTAATGAGATCAAAGACAAATATAAATCATTAAAGGGACAAAATGCTTTAAATGAAAATTAAAAATAAAATCTGGATATTGAAAAAGGGAAATTCTCCCAGCTGTTAAAATAAAATACAGAATTGAAATTATCCAATGAGAAATTATAAAAAGATATTGAGAAGTTTACTGTCAGTGGGGATACCTTGACATAGTTTCTAGGAAAACAAATTGCCCCAAAATATACAACTGTTCTAGGATATTAACCAGGACAGAGAAAAATTAGTAAAACCAAATTTGTTTCAAAATCAGGACAGTTCACTGCAAGTTCCATTTTTGGACCATATTTTGAGAGAAAATTTTCTAATGGACATAACAACGTATTTCTTCCTTCAAATATGTATTTTGATGTTAGGAAACCTTTATGTCAAATATGGGTTCCCAAAGTTTTACTTGCTAACCTCTGTGGACCCATGAAAATCTGGGTACCAAAGTTACCCCATGCCTAATCTATTTTGAAGGGAAGTTGCTTAAAGAGTTCCTCTAAGACTTTGTGGTACTTGGATAGTGGATGTTCAAGACATATGACAAGATATTATTCTTTATTCAAGAGCCTAATCAAGGTTGATGGTGGACATGTATCTTTTGGTGACAATACGAATGGAAAAATCATCGACTTAGGCCAGATTGGTAACCCAAATACAATATTAATTTCCAAAGTACTATTTGTTGATGGATTAAAGTACAATTTACTTGGAATCTCTCAGTTATGTGATGACGGTTTTAATGTCATGTTTAAAAATTATGCATGCAATGTTTTTAATTCAAAAAATGATTTATTATTCACTGCCTGTAGAAATGATAATGTGTATACTGTTGATTTAAATTCCTTAGACAAGCAAAATATTTCTTGGATTAAATGATTTTCAAAAGGAATCTTGGTTATAGAACATAAGATTAGGACACTATAATATGAACTTTCTTAGGAAACTATCTAAGAAAGGTCTAGTTAGAGACTTAAATAAATTGGAATTTCCACTTGAAAAGTGTGTAATCCCCATCAAAAGGGAAAACAACACAAAGTTTCTTTCAAACCAAAGAAAGAGGTCTCTACTTCTCAACCACTTGATTTGGTTCACATGGATTTGTTTGGACCATCAAGAGTTTCAAGTTTAAATGGGAAACACTATGTTTATGTTCTTTTAGATGATTTTTATAGATATACTTGGGTATACTTTATAGCTCACAAAAGTGAATCTTGTTACCACTTTATTTAGTATTCAATGTCTGTATAAAATCTTAGTGGAATTAGAATTAATAACTTGAGAAGTGACCATGGCCATGAGTTTGAAAATAAGAAGTTTGAATCTTATTTCTCACACAATGGCTATAGTCAAAATTTATCTACTCCTAGAACACCTCAACAGAATGGAGTCATGGAAAAAAGAAATAGGGTCGTTCAAGAAATTTCTAGGACAATGCTCAATGAATATGATTTACCAATTTATTTTTGGGATGAAGCTATAAACACAACTTGTTATACCATCAATAGAGTCTTGATTATACCTGTTATTAAGAAAATACCTTATGATATTTGGAAAAATAGGAAGCTTAAGGATAATTACTTTAGAGTTTTTGGTTTCAAAGTATTTTTCCTTAACATAAAAGATAATATTGAAAAATTTTCTCCCAAAAAAAATGAGGGAATTTTTCTAGGTCGGTCAATCTCGAGTAAAGCCTATAGAGTATTCAATAAGAAAACCAAATGTGTGGAAGAGTCATTTCATGTCCAATTTGATGAGACTGATCCACATGAACCAAAAACCTCTCTTAAATATCTTGAGGAAGATATGTCAATTCTGGACCTTAATGATAAAAATAGTGATCCCCCTGTGAAAGTGACTAGTTTTGGAAATTTTTGAGAATCCGTATCAGTTGAGTTTGAACCAACAGGCAACCTTGAGGAATCTAGTTCGACCCTTTCTATAGGAATTAAGACTCTTAATAATCATCCTTTAGATACCGTTGTAGGTGATCTAAATAGGAGAACACAAACTAGAGATTCTCTAAGAAACCAGGTTGAACATCAAGATTTTGTTTCACAACTTGAACCCAAAAATATCAATGATGCTATCAATGACAAATTTTGGATAATGGATATGCAAGAAGAATTAAATCAGTTTGAAAGAAACAAAGACTGGGAATTAGTGGAAAGACCTAAGGAAACTTTGACAACAGGCACTAAACGGGTATTTAGGAACAAAGTTGATGAGTCTAGAAATATTGTTAGAAACAAAGCTAGATTAGTTGCACAAGGGTATAGTCAAGAGGAAGGAATAGACTATGAGGAGACCTTTTCACCTATAGCTAGGTTAGAGTCCAATACGATTCTATTTTCTTATGCAGCTCATCTGAATTTTAAACCTTATTAAATGGATGTTAAAAGTGATTTTCTAAATGGGTACATATTTGAGGATGCATATTTTGAACAACCCCTGGCTTTACAGATCACCATTTTTCAAATCATGTTTTTAAACTTTCTAAATCTTTATATGGGATAAAAAATATCCAAGAGATTGGTATGATAGACTTAGTTCCTTTTTTATTTCAAAAGGATTTACTAAAGGGATAACAGATCCTACTTTGTTTATTAAAAGGATTTCCAAATATGTTTTAATAGTAAAAATTTATATAGGTGATATAATTTTTGGATCCTCTAAAAAATATTTATGTACTGATTTTTGAAAGATAATGAAAAATGAATTTGAAATGAGTTTAATGGGGGAACTTAAATGTTTCCTTGCATTTCAGATTTTTAAAAATAAAAATGGAATTGTTTTAAATCAATGTAAATAAATTTAGGATCTTCTAAAATGTTTTGGTTTGGATAGTAGTAAAGGTAGTGATACACCTATGAGTACCACTTATAAGTTGGATGCTGATGAAACTGGTGAACTAGAGGATCAAACAAACTATATAGGTATGATAGGGAGTCTGCTCTACCTTAAAGCTGGCAGACCAGATATTATGTTCAGTGTATGCATGTGTGATCATTTTCAAGATAATCCCAAACAATCTCATTTAACTGCTGTTAAAAGGATTTTTAAATATCATAAGTATACTCTCAAATTAGGACTATTTTATCCAAAAGAACAATCATTTGATTTGATAAGTTATTCAGATGATGACTTTACTGGTTGCAAGCTAGACAGAAAAAGCCCCTTTGGAAGATGTCACATTTTGGCAAGTCACTAGTATCATGGTGTAGTAAGAAACCAAATTCTGTTGCATTATCTACTGCCGAAGCTGAATATATAGCTGCTGGTAGTTATTGTGCTCAAATTCTGTGGATGAAACACACTTTACTATACTACGGATATCAATTCAAATATTTATCAATAAATTGTGATAATACAAGTGCTATTAACATTTCTAAAAACCCAGTATCTCATGATAGGACAAAGCATATTATTAGAGACATCACTTTTTGAGAGATCATTATAAAAAAGGTGTTATCACTCTTGAATTCATTAGCACTGAACATCAATTGGCTGATATATTCACAAAGCCCTTGAATTTTGAGAGGATAAACTACATTAAACATGAGTTAGGGATGATTACTGAAAGTATAAGGAACCTCACTGTTGCACCTCACTATTGAACCTCACTGTTGAACCTCACTGTTTCTCCCCACCGTTGAACCTCACTGTTGAACCTCACCATTTCCTACCACTATTTCACCTCACCATTGAACCTCACAGTTGAACCTCACTATTGCACCTCACCATTGAACCTCACTGTTGAACCTCACCATTTCACCTCACCATTTCACATCACCGTTGAACCTCATCGTTGCACCTCACTATTGAACCTCACTATTGAACCTCACCATTAAACCTCATCATTGCACCTCGCTATTAGAACCTCACCATTAGAATCTCACCGTTAAGACCTCACCATTAGAACCACACTGTTGGGTACCTCACTATTGGAATTCACTGTTACTTCATATTTTATGTAGGAATCTGAACCGTTTTATTAACATTATTTTTCTCGATTTGGTTTTGTATTGATCCCTAAATGATAGAATTAGATCACAAAAACATTTCGATCCACTCTCATCCTCACTCTCAAACCCCTTCTCTCAAAATACTTAAACCCTAACTTTCTGTTGAACCCTCAAATTGATTTGAACCTCAATGGAAAGAGTCAAGCGACATTCAGCTGATGATGGAGATGCACCCATGCCTAAGAGACCCAAGACAAGTCCAGTGGTGGCAGTAATATATCAACAAAGCATGTTAACCCACATATGTCAAAGAGAACTATTGTGGCTGAAAACCAGTTTAACGAAGATTGGTTGCTCTTGAGAAAATAATTAGTGCTGGAGGCAATAGAGACTGAAGGCTAGGTGGATTGCTTTGCAAACAATACTGGGCCATATTACCGGAGGCTAGTCAAAGAATTTTACAATTATCTAAAATTCAAAAAGTCAGATGATGAGAACTGACTGGTGTGAAGAGTAAATGAAACTAAGGTAAGATTTTCATCTGTTGAGTGGGATGAATGTATAAGGGTACCTCATGAGGGTATATGTGACTAATAATCTGGAGTTATTCCTCCAGAAAGTGATATTTTTAGGTATGATAAAGCATTGGAAGAGTAGACAGGAAATGGGACCCCAAGGAAGATTATTGCTGCTGAAATGAATAGAGAGGATGTACTTTTGTTCATGTTTATCCAACATGTGATAAGTCCTAGGAGATGGTACTTTGTTGTGTTGAAGTATTGGGACATATTAATATTGTATTTACTGAATCATGGACATAAGATCAACTTGTGTAGGTTGATTATGGCTCAGTTGGAAGACATGACTAAGACACATTCTAAATCAAATGCTCTATTTCATACCAAACTGATTTCTGTGATGCTGAAGGTTAAGGGAATTGCTAGAGATAAAGAGGAAACAATTGTATCCAAGAATAATTTTGGTATCTCTAAGATAATCTTAAAGTTCAAGAAGATCAGCTAGAACCCCTGGAGAAAAGAATGGGTAAATGATGAAGGGAAGAGTTTTGAGAAGTTTGAACCTGTAAATAATCCTTCTAGGCTAAAGGATAAGAGGGATCCGGGTTTGAATTCTAATGAGGCAGAACCTATATATTCTGATGAATAAGTAGAGGAGACTTTGAAACTTGAGATAGAGGGTACTCCTATAGATGATAGGAGTGATCTTGATCTACCCGCCAGTCCTATAGTTGGAATGGTAGCTTTTGCAGAGCCCAGTCCTCCAAGAGAGTTACCGAGGATAGAATCTATCCTAAGGGAAAAATAGGATGAAGAAACTAGTGGAGAAGATTTTTATGAGGCTCATATTACTATTAGTGATACATCAGAAGAGGAATAAGCTGTGGAATCTGGTCATTCTAACCATGAAGAATATGGGACAACCACTGATGATTGTGAAGGAGAGGATCTCAGTCTAAGTCCTCTAATAGGCATTACAGAAAAGGCAGTAAGTGATCATGGAAAAGAGGTTGTGTCTACTGCAGATGCAATATAGATTGTGGATGATTCAGTAGAGGCAGTGGATCACTATATTGGTGAGTCAATAGATCAAGCATAAATAGAAGAGGTTGCAAGAATAGAAGAAGCATAGGTGAACATTCAAGAAGTAGCTCCAAGTGAGGGGGAGAACCTTACTACAACGGGGTCAGTATCTATTGTTCATGACATTAAGGGTTGGCCTGAGGACCTTGGGTTTCTGGTGTGGGGTCTATATTATGATGAATTAAAAGATGAAATGCCCACCAGAAGACCTTCAGTGACTTATGCTTCAGACTTCATTTTCATACCTCCAGTAATCTCTTTACCTCAAGACTATGTCAGTAAAGCTGATATCGAATATTTGAAATCTGATGTGCATAAAATGTCTAAGGATAGGTCCTCTTATATGGACAAGGTTGTTTCTATAGTTTAGGAGAATTCAACATTTGAGTCAGCCAAAATACACTCTAGTATTCAATCTAATCGGCTTCAAGAAGTAATTAAGTGTCAGAGTCAAATGAGTGAATTGTCAGAGTATGTGGAGCTTCTGAAACAATAATTGGTGATCTTAAATTCTTTTTTGACATCTAGGGCTTAGGTGGACAAGGATATTCAATATTTCAAAGGTGTAGTGCAACAAATGGTTGATATCTTTGAGGGAATTAAGGAGTCCATGGAAGCTCATGTGAAGAACCAAGATGATGATGTGAAGAGGTTGATCAGTGGTCTGACCAAGTCCTTTAAAGAGATAGTAGCATTCACGATGGCACCTCTGAATGATTTTTCTTCTTCCCCATCCTCACCACCAGTGGATCTATCAGCCTTTCGGCTAGTGGTCAGTGAAGAAGTGGCCAAGGTGTTTGGTGCTAGTGCACCTGACCCTCAATCATTGACTCACATTTTCAGCACTACTAGATACATTTAGTAATTTAAAAGTAATTTCATCAAGGAAGCTACCAAAAACCAGAAGAGAATTAAGGAACATATTTATTACTATTACAAAAGGGTTTATATCAAGAATCAGATGGATGGTCACTTCAAGTTGCTCTTGGAAAACCTGAGGATTACTCCTGTTACCAGAGCTTTTAAAGATCAGGTCAGCAGACTGGGATAGTTGAATCCTTCCTTGGAGAATAAGGATGAATTTATCTCAACCATGGAGAGAGGTAGAAGCATCATCATGGACTTCAAGAATCTTTTTTTACCCTTACTCTATGTGGAATGTACACCCAACATTGTTCCTCCAGCATTACCTTCTGCCTCCACTACCTCATCCATGACCATTATTGCTCTTATGATGTCTCCTGCTCAAGCCATCAAAAGTTTGACTCTAATGATTCCTCAGAGAGTGACTCCCTCCAGAGACACTGAATCTTTTTTTTGCAGCTTCTAATACCACCCTTTATGCTATCCCTAGGCCTCAGCCTCCACCTCCACCTACAGACCCTACCCCTTCTTCCAAGGGCGATGACTATTTGAATATTTTTGATGTGTATTAAATGTGGCTGTATATTTGAAAGGGATTTTGAATTTATTTTTTGTATCTTGTACTCTTTTTTCATTAATAAAAACAAAATCTCTTTAGTCTCTTATTTTCATTCTTTTTACTAATCACAAAGGGGGAGAAAATCCACCAAAATTAGTTCAATGATCATGATCTGTGATACTATGTTCTTATCTCTCCTACAATATTTCTTTTCCTAACTTATCTCTGAGATCCATTATCTCTAATATAGTTGTAATTGTTCTTACTTTTAGTGGAATAATTTTTTATTATCAAAAATGGGGAGATTATTGGACTCACCTATTTTGATAATCCCAAATCATGTTTTTCTTCCTTGATAATAATATGTAAATTATATGATCATATTTTTATGGTTTTTATCATGTACAAAATATTTTTCTTCAAGCTCATGACTTTAATAGAATCAGTTTACAACATAAAATTTTCTAATTAAAGGTTACTGTTAAGAGCCTTCTTTCGAAAGGTAAATAGTATGGGTTACTGTCGAAGATTAGTGTTAAGACCCTTCTGTTGAAAGGTCACTAGTATGGTTTACTATCAAGGTTACCATTCAAGAACATACAACTTGAATTCATTGGTGAAAAGGTCACCATTGAAGACCTTACTGATAAAGGATACCATTATAAGAGTTACAGTTATAATGTTACTATTGTAAGTCATAAGTACAAGGTCACTGTTTTAAATCCTATTGTTGGATTACATACTTAAGCATACATATTCTGAGTCGATGTGGTAGGTCACTATTGTGACAAGGTTGCTGTTACAAAGAGTTTATGTTAGAAGTCCACTGTCATAATTATTACTGGAAGTCTACTGTTAAGTAGTATACTACGGAAGAGCTCACTGGTAAAGTCTACTGCTAGACAAGTATAATATTGGTAAAGTCTACCATTGGACAAGTCTACCGTTGGTAAAGTCTAACGCTGGAGAAGTCTGCCGTTGGTAAAGTCTACCGCTGGATAAGTCTACCATTGGTAAAGTCTACCCCTGGACCAGTCTACCATTGGTAAAGTCTACCACTGGACAAGTCTACTATTGGTGAAGTCTACCACTAGATAAGCCTACTATTGGAAGTCTACTACTGATTAAGCTTGCTGTTGAAGATGATACCGATTGACAGGATACCATTATCAGTCTACTGATATCATACTCTCAACTTTGTCCATTGTCTTAAGAATATTATAACAGTTACATCTGGATAATTTAATGCATCTGACATTCATTAATATTATTTACAGACATGTCGAAAACCATACGAGGTATCTGGAAGACCACGTGTTGTGTCATCATTCCTCTATAGGGATATGTGAAATTAAAAAGGAATACTAAGTCAAAAAAGAAAGCATTCCAAATTGAGAAGAAAAGTGCGCTATGATACACCATACGAAAACAATGGGAATCAAGAATAACTCTCCAAGTGCTCACTATGATAATACAATGGCCTCATGAAGATCATATTGAAGAACATACTCAAGGTTTTCCTGTTGTGCTTCATCAACTCCCTTGTACCAAGAAGTTGAACATATCAATACCAGAAATCTAGTACCAGAAATTTGCGACACTCTGTTTTTGGAGGTAACTTGCAGAGAAGAACAAAAACTTAATTTCCTCAACCCCAATAAGTCCAATGCCGATCTTCAAACACATAGAGAATTATAAACTCAACCCTAATTTCTTTAGCTCTATTATCTTCCTTATTTTACATTTCTGAGCAGTGTGTGTTTGTTACACACACTGTCTCATGTGCTTTAACTGTGGGATACTGAAAATCCCCACTCAAAACTCTCTCAACTCTTATTTCCGATGAATAACTGTGGAAGAAGCCTTGTGTGTCTTGGTTTCTCGTTTTCCCACCTAGAACTGTGGTAGAGGTTGTAGAACCTGGAAAGTTTATAAAAATTATTGTAAAGCCTGAAAAAGGTTGTGTATAAAGTTTACTTTTATAAAGTACTTGGTGGAAGGTGATCACCAAGTTGAGAGGATTTGATTTTGGCTTGAGATAGAACTCTTGTTTACATTGTTCTGATAATCATCAAGTACTCTGTTTTATTTTATCCGCTACTTATATTTTTCAAAGATAGAAAACTATTTCTATATTCACTCTGATAGTTAGTTTTGGTTAGTGTATATATGTGCTTAATTCAGTAAACCTATTTCAAAAGATGAATTAGTTATTACATTTATTCAACTAAGGACTAATAAACCTTAGATAAATTTGTTGAGCAATTAAACATTTATATCTCTACTACCTTAATTGACTGGGCTGTTTTGAATTGGGGGATTTTAATCATAATATTTTTTAATAGTAATTTTAATTGAAACTCAATTCACCCCCTCTTGAGTATTCACTCTGACCAACATAAGGGATTTATACACCCTGATGTTTCACCTTATGAAGGTGCTATTCTTTTTTGAGAATAAATATGTATCTATAAGACTATGCATTAACTATAGGGAAATCAATGCTATTATGATAAAAAACAAGTATTTCATTCCTCACATTTCTGACTTATTTGATTAACATAATGAAGAATGATAATTTTCAAAGGATGATATTTGATCTAGATATCATCAATTCCATGTGAAGAATGAAGATATTACAAATATATCATTTTGAACTAGGAATGGACATTACAAGTTTATATTGTTCTATTTGGAAGGACTAATGCACCCTCTATTTTTGTGGATCTAATTAATGAATTTTTCAAGGAATATCATGAATTTTTTTAAATATTATTTAATAATGATATCTTGATATATTCCAAAATCTATAAGGACCATGTGAAGAACTTATGGATTGTTCTACGGACTCTTAGAAGAAAAGGGTTATATTGGATGTTTACCAAATGTGAATTATGTCTTCAAATAGTTTCTTTTCTTGTCTATATTTTCTCTACGGATGGAATCTTAGTTGATCCTATGAAGGAAAGGGTAGTATATAAATGGAATAAAACAATGAACATAACCAAGTTATGTAGTTTCATTGGTTTATTAGGTTACTATATATATTTCATTCATAATTTTCCCTATTAGATAACCCATTAACCAATATTACTTGTAATTGGGTTAAGTTCATATGAAAAAAGAATATGAAGATGTTTTGAATAATTAAATATGATATTATTGAATTATTTGATCTTTAATATACAATTTAGAAATGGTGGATTTGTTATTTATAGTGATTCACCATAGAAAGGAGTTGGTTGTGTCCTTATAGAGAATTAAAATGTTATTTTATATGCATTAAGGTAATTAAAAACTTATGAACGAAACTATCCAAATCATGATCTTAATTTAGTAGTCATAATACTTTATATGAAGATATGGATACACTATCTCTATGTTGAAATATGTGAGATATATATATATATATATTAGAAGAGTTTGAAAGATATCTTCTCATGGAAAGAAATTAACCTGATGAAAAGGTGATGGATCGAGCTAATCAAGAATTATTATTGATTAATACACTACCACCCAGGGAAGGAAAATAAGGTAGAAGATGAATTGATATGGAAGTATCACTGAGTTTTGAACAAAATGAGGATTGAAAAGGATTTTATGTATATGGATCTTATAAACATGGTTATGGGAATTATATAGGAAGGTGAAACCACATTAATTTTTCAATTATTTTCCCAACAATATTTATTGAAAATGATTAAATTTTCTCAGTCTAATAATGATAATTTCTAATGGAAAATTAAATATATTAATGGTTTGATGTTGGAAGACTTTATGAATGAGGATGGAATTCAGAAGTTTGGGAAAATGATTTATGTTCCCTCTATACCAGAGATAAAAAGGGAGTTATTAGATGATTCCCATAGCTTGAATTTATCTATACACCCTAGGAACACTAACATTTAAATTGAATTGAATGAAAATTTCTAGTTGGATAATATTAATTTGGAAATTTATGATTATGTATCAAGATGTTTAGGATGTCAAGAGGTGAAGTCTTAAAAAAAATTCTAGAAGATTCAAGAAACCTCGGCCTATTCCTACATGGATATAGTAGGGATTTAATTTGTACTTTTTTTCATTGGATTTACAAGGAAATCAAAAAATAATTATGCAATATGGGTAATTGTTAGCCGGCATACCAAATCATCACATTTCCTTATTATAAAGCACCTTTCAAGACTCTATATTAGTGAAGTTGTAGGACTTTATAGATAACCTATTTTTTTATGATCATGATCTATAATTAAGATCAAAATTAGGTATAATTATTAAGAAAAATTTAGGAACTAATCTTCATTTGAGTATATCTTATAACCCTCAAAATGATGGGCAGTTTGAAAGGACCATTAAAGCATCAAAACACATTTTGAGATCATGATAACCTGATATTAAAGGTATTTAGGATCATTATTTACCATTGGTATATTTTTCCTAAAATAATATTTACCATTCATGTATTCAAGTGGTGCCATATAAAGCATTTTACATAAATATATGTCGTACACTAACTTATTAAGATAATGTTGGTGAAAGGAAGATTATAAGCCTAGAACATATAGAGGGAACAACAATAAGGTAAAGACTTTTCATACCCATACTAAATAATCTCAATGTAAGAAAAAGTGTTATGCTGATAATTGAAGTAGGATTTGGAGTTTCAAGTGGGAGATCACATTTTCTTGAAAGTATATCCTTGGAAGGGTGTTATAAGATTTTGAAAAAAGGGAAACTGAGCCTTAGTTACATTGGAACTTTTAAAATCCTAGAGATAATTCTAGTTGTGTCTTATCATTTGGAAATGCCACCTATACTTTCTAAAGTAAAAAATGTGTTTCGTATCTCTTTGTTTTTTATTTACATGAAAAACCCAATGTATACCGCTTACTTCTAGAGGAATAAAATTAGAACATGATTTATCTTACTATGAAGAGCCTATACATATTATGGACAATAGAGAGTAGGTGTTGAGGAATTTAATGACTCATATGGTAAAGTTACATTGGAAAAATCATAACATTAAAGAGACAATGTGGGAACAAAATAAATTTACGATGAATAACAACAAAATTTATTTTATGAGGTGAAATTTTGGAAATTTAGAGGATGAAATTTTTTTAAGGATAGAAAAATGTAACACACCATGATTTTTTGGTGTGTCTCATTTAAAATTTAACATCATTGATAGTTTATGCTTCATGCAATAATGAGTTTAAAATCATAATATACTATTAAATATGACCATTGGAATAGTAATTTTACTCTCAGGAATAATAATGTGACTATTAAAATATTAACTTTATCTATGAAAATATAAATAAAATTTTTGTGTATTATAAATCAAAATATGGTATATTTAAATAAAGGAATAAGTAAATAAATGTTTAAAAATGATAAATTAAGTGTTAGTATTTTTGAGAAAAACAAATCTTTATTTAAAATTTTATAATTAATATAATTATAAAAAAAATATTTTCATAAAATTTATTCATTAATGAATATATTTTTTTGTCCTATAATTATAATATAACTATATGCGACCTTAGTTATTTTTTGAATGTGTCAAAAAATCGGTTATAATATTAAAGTTTATATTTTTCAATTAAATGATGATTTTTTTAAAAATTAAATGACATGTATTTAGAAAATATTTAAAAAAATGGAGTCTATATTTTTAAACCCACATTTCTAAAAATGGATAGGGTGAATTTTTGGGATTTTTCTAAAATAGTTGAATTTTTGTAAATAGTAAAATACAGTAATTTACGGTATTTAACAAATACATAAATAATTGGGTCAAAGATTATGTATGGATTATGTAAACCCATAATCTCCAAATATCCTTAACTTTTATAATATATTAAGTGATATGGTTTGAAAAATTGATAGTCCTGAATCAAAATAAAAAATTAATTAATAAAATAATAAAAAACACCTCTCTCTTCTCTACTATAAATACCACCCCTCACCACCTTTTATACTCACACATCAAAAAACCTTAACCTTTTCCAATTTCAAGCCAATAACTCTCCCAAACCGCTTTTCCATGTTTTGGTTTTTCTGGTATAAAAAAATACCATTTAGAAGTTCTTTAAGAAGGTTCTCAAAGAGAGTAATTCATGTGGTAAAATATTTTTTTTGTTATTTTAATTTTCTTTAAATTTCTTTTCTTTTTTTATACTTTACTTAACTAATTTGTACAAACATTCATGATAACAAAATCATATTATATATACATAAATTTTATTATAAAAATGATATATCCAGCATCAACAGTTTTCTTGTCACCTTTTTATTCTAAAAATGAAAGGATTGTCCGTGAGATGTCAATTCATCACCTTCATGGATGACGATTCATTAATTTTATAATACCACTTTAAATGATGGTCATAAAACCATTTTATAGTAAAAACATATTATAATATGTATATTACAACTTATTTAGTGTTATGTAACTAGTATATATACAAAATATTAATTAATAAAACAAAACTAGTGCATAATGATTGAAAAAACACTCAAATAATCCAAATGGGTTTCATAAACATCTTATCTAATGAATAATCCTCGCATCTGGAAAAAATGATATTTAAGACCATTAAATATTTTTTATGTTAATTAATAACATATAATTTTAATTTTGGATAACTATTCACATTTGGCATGATCTTTCGTACATGTATACTAGTGAACCGATCATGAAAACCAAGGAAACACAGACTTCTGAATGATGAAATTGAATCTTTTAACTCATAAAGAAGAACATAAATGAACTTCATATAATTATAATTTATAAATAATACATGCTTAATATTTTTTAAATTAAATTATTAACTAATATAATTTCATTATCTAGGATGTTATGTACAAGTGCATAACGCTTTCAGACATAATGTATGGGTTTTCTCATCTCACTTATATTTATATTGAATATTCATTATTCACCACCATTTATTATGTGTGGTGTATTAATAATAAAATTTAATGTATAATATTATAAATATATTTATCTTCATGGTATTCATGTTTTAATTTGATTATTGTTAATTTTATGGTGCATACAATTCGATTTATTAAAAAGTTATAAGGGATTGTCCCTGAACCACCATTTTTCATTCAGGTTATGATTTCATTATATTTAACCCAATTTAATCCTTCCACATTTTTATATATTTATTAAAAATTATTTATATATGTTCTAAACCCATTTATCCAAATCAATTTTTCTTTATTTTATGGGAAATACATGTTTAATAAGGTTTCTTTTTTCCATTACTCATGATAAAAAAGCCCTATTAAAAGGAACTTCCCAATTTCATACCCATTTTTAATTATACTCCATAATATACTTTATGAAACCATTTTATAATTTCAATGATTTCATCATGAAAAACTATCTTATTTTATTTTTGGTTTTATGCTAACAATTATTCCTCTTCAAATTTAAACAATCCTTTATATTTTCACTTAAACCGTACCAAAGTGCCTCATTTTTAAAGTATCATAAAAAATCCTTTTACATGTTTTAACATCAGTTGGAAATAATTTATTCATAAAATATAATTTCATTACGTCTTATTTAATATATATACATGTTTATAATATTATTTTTATGAAAGATAAAAAGGATTTTCGAAAATAACATTTCTTTCCAAAGTAAAAGGGTATTTCTGTTATGAATTTCTCATTGATTTTATTAGATTATTTTCATCATCTTAAACACCCTATATTGAATATTATTATTAATTTATATTGATATCTTATGTTACCATATTCCATATTTTATTTAAAGGTTTATAATTATTTGGACTTGGTATGTGTTGCCTTGATACCATTCTCCATATTACTCTGGCAAGTTTATGATTATGTTTACTGATTGGGGATATTATTAAAATTATATATACTAGTTTAAATTTGAATTTATAGGTTTATTATGCTTCAAATATTTCATATTATGAATTAATTGAGCTTAGTAACTGATGGGGGGGGGGGGGTCCCTCTATACCCCCTCTATACACTAGTAGACCTCATGAGACAAACTAGATTGGGTTTTTACCCATTTATATACGGTGTCTTGCACAAAGCCTTGAATGCATGTTTATGATTTATGGGATTATAAATTCCCTTATTATGATACTATTAATTTATAGTCCATGTGATTATTCTACTAGTAAAATATCCTTGGTTTTGTTTCTTTATCATGTGATTATTTATAGAAATATTTAATCAGATTTTAATCTTTCCATATTATGGTCAAGATTCTGTTTTAATGACATATGTTTTTTGTTATTCACCATACCTTATTATTTATGTTTATTTATGATAGATTATTCTTTATTTATTACTCATATAAATCATTTGATCCCACCCCTTTCTTATGTTTTATTTTTTCCTAGGATGTGTAGATATATATTATGAATTAATTGCAGGGATAATCAAGGTGTTTATGGTTGTCCAATAAAGTTTCTTTTTTTTTATTTCATTTAAATTTATAATGTAATACTTATGTTTCTATCTAGAATTTCAAAGCTACAAAACTATTCATTACTTGGGATGTTATATCTTGTTCATAGTAACAATGTTATTAAGGAACCAAATATAAGATTATGGGGTCATGGTCTTTACAATCACAAATTAAATGTGAATAAGGAAGATATTCCCAAGACATTATTTTAAAAATGGAATAGACACAATTAGTTTTTAGTGATTCCATTCAAACTCACTAATTCTCTAAATTTTTTCACAGAGTAATGAATAGTATCTTTAGATTTTTCCTCAACAAATTTGTGGCAGGTCCAATATATTATATTTTGATATAACCCAAAACAATAGAGGTGTATAAGTATCATTTGAATAATATGCTAAATAATTTTCCAAATAATATGTTATATGAAAATTATATTATGTGTGAGTTTTGGATGAAGGATATATCATTCTTGGGAAATTCCATCACCATAAAGGAATTTCTATAAACTTTTATTATACAATGTTGATTAATAAAAAACCTAGAATTAATTTTTTAATTTAGACCCATATTTCCATAGAGAAGATGGGTATTTATAATTAACTTTTAGAAACTTGCCATGATTTATGAGACAATTATCCAAAATTAACCAGAAGGGAATGAGGTTTTTTTTGAGAAATGAATATGAAGATACCTTTAAGGAATATGAAAATTGTCTTATCACTATACAATTACTCATACTACAACTAGTGCAAAAACACAATTTAACGTCAGTTTGTTTTTTAATTTTTGATGTCCGTTTTTAACTGACGTCTATAAAGGTGATGTAAAAAATATGATTTTCAATAATAGTTATTAGAAAACCGAAACTGAAAATTATTTTTGTTAAGGGTTTCAGCGTTAGTTTTATCTAAAAATGAAGTCAAAACCTAGTCGAAATTGAGGTTTCAGTGTCATTTTTTTTTGTAAAACCGACACTGAAGGTCAATTTTGAAGGGGTGTCAGCATCAGATTTTTCTATAACCGATTCCGAAATAACAATTTTTTTTAAAAAAATTCGTCGTCGGTTTTTAAAATAACCAATGTCACAAATTAATTTTTTTTCCATAAAAATTACAAAATTACACTTCTAAAAATATCAAAACCCCTTAAAAAACAAAATATACAACAACAATCAATTTTTTTTTTCATTCAATAAAAACCCATAACTTACATATATCAAGCATAAAAAAAAACCTACATTCAAAGTTAAAAAAAATTAGAATACATGTACCTGAAATATATGGTAGGCTCATTGTTGGTTATTGTTGAAGCATTAATTTGATTATTGATTGGTTCAAACACCGAATATATCAAAAGAGTTTGTTTTTTGAAACTATATGTATTATTATTTATAAATATTAGAATATACATACCTCAAATCCTAATTATACTTAACAAATCATTCACAAAATTATATCGAATATGGGTCACATCAGATTGGGAATAAAACTGTGAATAATTAAATACCTATAATAATATTGAATTATATGAGATTAAAAAATAAAATAATATGGAAGAAAATATAAAAAAATTAATACAACTAAACTTATGAAAATCAGTAGTTTCCCTAGTTGTGATTATCTCATACATGAATCATAAAATATAATAACCACATTCAAAATTTCCATTTTGAAGATGACACTGTACTTATAAAACATTAAACTGATAATAAATACAATATATAACACATAATTCAGAAAAAAATATAATATAAAAACTAATTACCTATACTTCCACATATTTGATTTTCATTCGTTTGTTTACTGACATGTATTCCTTGTTAAATTGTTTCCATGAACTGCATTTTCATATATATGAACTAATAATACATGTCTAAACAATGAAAATTAAACATAATGATCTTATAAAAAAACATACTTGTTCAATAAGGTGGAAAATGGTTTAAGAACTATTCCTAATAAAAAGAAAAACCAATATAAGGTTCATTCACTTGGGAAAAAACTTCTTGCATAAAATTTCCGCTACAATACAAAAAGTTCAAAATTAATGTCATTATAAGGATCATTAGTTCATAATTACATTTATGTTCTTACTTATACAAAAATGGAAAAACTAGCATTTAATCTCTATCTGTGATAATATATCAGATATATATGAAACTTTATCATCATTCTTCACATGTATGACTTCCAAGGAAATGTACTCTAGGTCTAAAAAATTGTAAATTCCAGTACTTTCATTTGGTAAAATAATCTTGTGTAGATATCAAAATTAAAAATAAAATACATTTAGTCAATTTAAAACCATATTTTATTAAAGAAATAGTCATTCAAACGTCAATATACTTACATGGAAAATAAATGCACTACACTCAGCCTGAGCTCTTCAAAATCAACTAAATGAATGATATCTTCTTTCATTATTCTCAATGGATAACTTCTTCCACATATATCGGAAGTCCTCTAAAACTCAAAGATATTATTCAAGTATGCAGCAACCTGAGATAATATTTATAACCTAGAAGAAATATTAAAAGGTTCTACAACTGATTGTTCCTGAATATTTTTTTTGCATTTGGGAAGTTTCTTTTTCTTTCAAATATTCCTATATAAGTTAAATTTCAGAAAACATTATAAGTAATTTTGAATCATTTGTAATTAATATTTAAAAAATTCATACCTCATATAAAATATAATTTAGAAGACCAATTGGACAAAGTAAAAAATGGCTCATAAATTCTTTAAAACTGACGATATGTGCAGTAGGAAATGCTAATAGAGTATTAGGGTCTATAATATAAAGTACTGATACTCTAACCCGACCCATCTACATAGACTGATGATGTACCGAGTCCCCCAAAAAATGAACCTGTCCTAATTCAACAATATGTACAAAAGGATCTCCAACAAACAACTCACAATATAAGGATTCATATAAGCGAGGAGGTGGAGGCTCAAAGCAAGCAGATGAGGTAGGGTAGTCTGGGTGAGTAGGCTGAGAATGTAGAAAAATGAAAACGGTATATTAGTGTTATTAATTTATAAAATAAAAAATTGATGAAAATAAAATAATATACCTAGAATGTCTGCGCAGACGGGGAAGGGTAAGCAGATGGGGAAGGGTAGTCCAATTGAGTAGGGTGAGAAGGTATAAAAATGAAAATGGTATATTAGTGTTTATAATTTATAAAATAGAAAAATTGATGAAAATAAAAAAATATACCTCGAAAGGCTGTGTAGACGAGGCAGGGTAACCAGATGGGGCTGGGTAGTTCGGGAGAGTAGGATGAGAAGGTAGAAAATTGAAAAAGGTATATTTGTGTTTATAATTTATAAAATAGAAAAAATGATGAAAATAAAATAATATACCTCGAAAGGATGCGTATATGGGGCAGGGTAAGCAGATAGGGCATGGTAGTCTGGGTGAGTAGGCTGAGAAGGCTGAAAAATTAAAAAATTCTATTAGTGTTTATTATTTATAAAATAGAAAAATGGATGACATATAAATTATATACTTGGGATGGCTGTGCAGATGGGGCAGGTTAAGTAGATGGTACAGGGTAGTCTGTGTGAGGAGACTGGGAAGGATGAAAAATGAAAAATTTATATTAGTGATTATAATTTATAAAAAAAAATTACTGAATAATAAATATTTTACCTGAGAAGGCTCCACAAACTGTGCATATCTTTCAAAGTGTTCAAACAAAGCCTTCTGCACTGCTGCTTGAATTTGATCACCCATAGACTATTTCATATCTTTCATCTCTTCTTTTAAGGATTCTATCTCTGGGTCTTTTGATTTCATACTCTTACCAGAAGACTTCCGAATACTAACACTCTTAAGATATCCTCTAACATGACTGGGGTGTTATGCCTTTCCAAAAGTAGTGGCTAGAATGTCCATCCTACCCTTGGGGATAAAAGATCCCTTTGTCTCTTTCTCCTAAAGTTCATCCTGAAATAAAAAAAAATGTTAAATTAGTTTTTATAATTTATAAAATTAAAAAATTGTAAATAAATAAATAATATTTACTTACAATTCTATTAGATACTTGCTTAGATTCCTCTTTATGATATTATTCAATTTTCTTTCTTCTTGCTCGTTTCCATTTCACATGGCAAGTGGGAGGATATGGAGGACCAAAATTGACCACCTCTGAACAATAGCTTGATCAAGCTCATAATGCTTCAAATTTTTCTTCAATCATTTTCTGCTCTAAATACGAATACCCTCCATGTGATAAAGTATGAGGGTATAAATTTTTCTACTGGATATCTTGATGAGATATCCTAGAGTCTTGTTATATAAAAATAAACTACTATGTAATCAGAATAAAATATCATAAAGTTTCAAATACAAAAACATTATCATCTAACCTCCAATGTTCTCTATTTTTCTCAAATTTGTTTCATTTATAAATGTCATTTCTCTTAATAGTGTTTGAACTAAATTAAAATATCTAAATCACTCTCTTCTTTTATTCACATTATCTCCACGTTTTTTACATTTTCATTGATATATTTTAGTCCAATAATACAAGTGATTTATTCATATCCTATCCCTCTTTCTTCTATTATTGTTTCTAACTACATTTAAATTGAGTGCCTTTGGTTTTACTTCCATTTACATTAAAAATTCAGTGGATCACTATTTTTTGGTTTCTATCTTTGTTTTTAAATATTTAGTGTTAATTATATCATGTTTATTGATATAACTTAAAAAAAGCCATAGTTTTTATTTCTGATCTCCCATTAAAGCTAAGTAACTAATAAAAAACATCAAGGGATCAAGGTTGTATAGGCAGGGGTGACGTTGTGTATTATTTTCTAACTTCCTTACCAAATATTTTGACTCATTTTATTTCTTCATTTTCAATTATTTATTACTTTTAATCATTATTTTAACGTTTTTTCCAATGTATCCAATATGTTTAATAAATTTATTATTGAATCTCACATCATTTTGTCGTTCCAATTTTTTATTATATATAATTATAATAGTGTTCTTTCACTACTTTTTTTATTTTATTTTAATTTATAAATATTTTTTTAAAATTTTATTTTTTTCCTTTAAATTTTTATAGGTTAATTCACCTCTACCACCCCTTTCTATTTTACATATCTTTTTACTACATTTTCTTTCAAATGGATTTGGATATATTTTTTAAAAATTAATTAACTTTTATACTATTTCAAAGGTATTATTTCTAAAATATATAACCACTTTTTCAAGTAAAAATCTCTTTTTAAAATAAAATATACTTCTTATAAACACAATCCTTTCTTCTATGCTTTGAATTATTATGATTGGAAAACAAGTATTTTTATTTTAATTAGAAGTATTGGTAATCATGTTTAAAAAATAGTTATTCATTTTTATATCCCTAAAACTAAAAAAATAAGATAAATAGAATCTGAATGATATTTCTTATTTTGTATATGATATAAAATTTATGGATTCATGGTTTTTTTGGTGTAGGTCAACAATAACTCAATAAAATGTCTTTATTTAAAATTGAAAAGAATATCTAGAAATTTTTTGTAGTTACTCATGAAAGAACTAATAAGGTTAATGAAACAAGAATATATATGATTATAAAGGATTTAAAAAGTGTCTCCATGCATTATAATGAGTTCATTACTATCATTTTCACTCATTTTACTAATATATACTATGGATGAAAATATATTACTAACACTTAGTCTATAGAAAATTTTATCAATAAAATACTTTGTGTTTCTTAAAGTTCATGGGCTCCCAATGTGATGGCAATCTATGAATCTAAAAAAATTAACAATATTTTAGTTGAATAACTCATTTGATCACTCACGACATATGAGATAACAATTCACCATAAATAAGTTAAAAAAGATTCTAAAGAGAAGAAAACTGATAAGAACATAGACTTTAATGACATTAATATTGATTATTTTTTTTCAAATCTACTTTGGTAATGAACTTGAGATTGATTATTGGATGAGAATATTGAAAAAAATTTATATGTTAAACAAAAATAAGAAATACTTCCAACAATCTAAAAGTAAAGATCAAATTTATGATCCATATGTGATGTATTTAGTTGCAAAAATAAGGGCCTTATTAAGATGAATTATCCATTAAAAATTCTAAATACAATCATCAAGATAATAAGGATCTAAAAGTATCAACAAAGAATGAAAGTGAATAATACATGTTATATTATGAAATTAGCAACTCAACTCCTAAATTCATAAAGTCTCAACATGATGGGGGTGAATATTTTAGTTCCCATTCTCTATCCCATTCCTCTCCCTCATACCATACATCTAATTCTTCATACTCTTCTATTTTTTAAAATTAAATTGAATGTTTTTCTCAAATAATTATTTGAAAATATTAAAATATTTAAAAGCAATAAAAAATTTTAATTAATGAGAAATATATTATTAATAATGTAAAAGATCTTCATTTAATGGAAAAAGAATATTTGATTTTGACATTAAAAAATTATCTAAATGTATATTTTTTCAAAATGAAAATCAAGGATCATAAAAACACATCTTCAAAATTAAGCCGAGGTGGAAAATATATTAATATTATTCTTAGTTCTCAATTCATTGAATGTTATAAAAACTATTTATGATTATCAATATATAATTAAACATTATCAGTAACAACTTATTTTTTAAATATATTTCTAAAATAATTTAGGTGTTATCATAAATATGGTCATCTTATATATGAGTGTAATTAAATAATGATAGATAAGGTAGATAAAAAAATAATTTATCTAACTTATTAAATTTCAAAAAGGAAGTATCATTATAAAAAAAATCGGCTTCAAAAATATTTATTATCCAATATTATTAGAACCAAATTATCTTTCATAATTCTTATTAGCTCACACATTAAAATGAAATCTGTGGGTACCAAAAGGATCCGTTAAAACATTTTTATAGGGATTTTATGATGAATCTGACTGCTTTATAAATTGGCATATTCTATTTTAAAATTATATTTTAAAAACTTGAAGTGATTGATTATAAATGCCAACCTATATTCTATGGTTCATACAAAACTAATGGGGAGCCTAGCTCTTTCCTTCTTAGAAAATCATTTTACATTAACCATGATTTTTATACAAATAATGTTCCTCATTTATTTTATATTATGTTTTTATTATTATATTATTTCAATATATCTTATCACATATATTATTTTCTTCTCAAAAAAATATAGGATAACTTTTTAAATTTTTTATTTTCAAAATGATTATAATATCATGAGTATTTTAAGAAGTGCTTATTTTAATTTTTTTAAAATTATTTTACAATGTTGATTTAAAAATTAATTTTATTCTTTAAAAAATATAACTTTAGAAAATTTTAGAAATTAATATGTGTATAATACCCAACGATATATAGTTATTTCTAGATAAAAATAGGGGGATGTGGTTTAAAAAAGACTACTAGGGATTATCCTGAAAAAATTTGATTTGGTATTCCAACCCTTTCATCATATTAGGCATGTTGATTGGGCCTTACAGAAAACCTAGTCTTATACATCAAGATAATTTTCTATGGTTTATTAATATAATCTTTAGAAATAATTGATAATGAAAATGATTTTCAAAATATTTATTTTCTAGGTTTTTTTAAATTTATTGAATATCTTGTAAATTTTTTCCTTCTCCGCTTTTCAATATGTTTCCCTGTGAATAATTATTTTAGGGGGAACTACCTATTTTTATTTTATCTCTTTTTTAAGAGAATATGTGTTTTCAGTTTTATTTTTTTGATTTATTAGTTTTAAAAAATAGGCGTGAAAATTTATTCACTAATTTATTTTTATCTATTTTATTAATTCAATAAAGACAAGAAATTTTGAAATTTTTTTTTTATAATAAAAAAGAGGTAGATTATTAGATTGGGTCTATAAAACTTTAATTATTATTTGTTTTATTTCAATACATTATATTTTATAATATTATTTTATATAAAAATATTACTTTATTATTTATTGAATTTTATAGAAAATATATTTTGTTTAATTATTTTACATGATTAATCATTTATTCTTATTTTTCTAATTATTATATATATAAATTTTTAGTTTTCTATAATGATAAATTATTTTTATTTTCTTGTCACATACTATTATGCAATCCTCACATTTTCCCCTTATATATCAATAATGAACCCTTAAATTGGCTATTTATTCTTACTTTATACATATATAATGTTCGACTACCATTACACAACATAAATTAACCCTTTTTAATCTTATCAGACATTTAACATAACCTTACATTTCACGTTATTCAACCTTTACACATCTTATGTAATCTTTTTATTAACTTTACGAAGTGTCCAAATAACCCTTACATAATAAATGGTTTCACCTCATTACATTTATATAATCTACCCTTATGCGATTTTCCTTTATGTGGTGCATGTAATATCTTGTAAATATTATTTTCTAGTTTACTAATTTTTCATGATTTTCTTGATATAATTATTTGTTGAATTTTTATTTCATGTTTTTAAATTGTTTTTATTATTTAATAAATTCATATTAGTGATATAGAATCCATGATTTTTTTAAAAATCATTAATCATTTTTATATGATTATTAATTGTTTTGTTTATTCAGACCTATATTTCTCTTATAAAACACAAATACTTTGATTTTTTTGATTTTCTTATTTATATTATTTTTAAAACAATTTTATACTCTAACTGAGTTATTAAAAAAAGTTTCCAATTTTTTCATATAGTATCTTTAAATCATGATATTATCATATGTCTAAATATTGACAGAAATATCAAATTAAAACTTTGAATATTTTAGTTTGAATCTATATATTTTTTGTGTTATCTTTGACCAATTATTTTGGAAGTTTTTTTTAAACATTATAATTGGTGGTTTACAATTAATTTTTACTCTTTAAATAGTTTTAAATTCAAATAATACGATTATCGAGAAACGATTTCTCTATTTCTTTCTCCCCTTGATATTTTTAATACATTTTATTATTTTGAATATGAATTTCCAAAAAAAATCCTTCACCGTGTTGATCTAATTATATATTAAAGGGATCAAGTAGGCTTGACAAAATGATGACAAAAAACAAAGAACCTAGAAATATTTTACATTATGGCAGTTGATAGATTCAAGAACATTAATAAATGATTTGATGCATTTAAATAAAGACCATTGGAGGACTTGGTAATTTAATTAAATATTTTAGAATAAATTTACCATCCAATCACCAACATGAAAAATTACTATGAAAGTACTTATATTTATAAATATTATTTTTCCTTATAGATTGTGAACAAGATAGTAATATCCTAATCACTCTTATTTTATTCTAATTCTCTCTTAGTGTTCATCATATACATTGAGACATTTGAGACCTAATATAAAACTAATTTCATCCATGAAATCATCCACTCTTCCACTTTGTTCTAACATTGGTTCTCACTACCTTTTATGTGAGAGGCTTTAGGTTTTTTATTATTTCCTTTAAAAGGAATGGAACTACACTTTTTTTCTTTCTAGGATTATTGTTAATGAGCTGGGGTCTATTCTCTCTTGTTTATTACAACAACCTATATATAAAGGGATGGTTTTAGTAAATTGGATACTACTAAATCTAAGGGACTATTATGTTAAATCCTCTAGGATTTGATGGGGGTAGATGTAGGGGTATATTCAGGTATTATTTTCAAATTTCCTTACCAAATATCATGTATCATTTACATTCCTCAATTTTAATTATTTATTGATTTTAATCATTCTTTTAATAATTCATTTGATCTATCAAAAAAAATAATTAATTTATTCCCTACCACTTTTAATTTAATTTTTATAATTTTGTTATTATATATATTAAATTGTTTATCACTAATACTTTGATTCTTTTATTTTCATTTGTAAATAATCTTTTAAAAATTGGATTGGTTTTTTCCTTTAAAATTTTAAATGACAATTCACACACCCCATTTGGATTTTACGTATCTTTGACTAACAAGATAGATAAAAGTCATAAGAAACTGAAATATATATTCACATAGAATGTGTGTAACATGTACCAATGAAGATGGTTAGGGTTTATCAAGGATTATTACATCTAAATCCACTACCATCTTAGGAAGGTGAATAATGTATTAGATTCTTTATATATAAAGGATCTAATATACTTATTGATGATGATAATTGAGAACCATTCAATCACCATAGAGAGGAAAATTATGGAAGTGTAAGTCATAAAGGATAGAAAATCATCATTTCTTTCTCCAATAATTTGTCAACCTACCATTATAGAGAATATAAAGGATACTCAAATAGATGATAATGAAATATAATAGAATTTGGATGATTTATGAAAAGAGATAACCTTAGTGATCAAAATTGATTAGGGAGTTGTATGAATTGGGTCATGAATATGTGCACAATAAAATGAATAGATAAAGAATTAGTTTCTAAATTATGCACATAGATCAACCTTATCTATTCACTCAGGGATCATGAAGATATATTGTGATCTCTGAGAGAACTATTGGTGAGGCAATATGAAGAAGTAGATCACATAATAAATATTAAAGTGCATGGTATTTCAATAGGTGAATAATTAAAGGAAAAATTTTAAGGGGATGATGAAAACATTACTCATACCTACATGAAAATGGAAAAACATCACCATGTAAATTGACACTAGTATTATAAATACATCAAGAGCAAAAAATGCTCTATCTAATTTTTTGGATTTTCCTTGAAAGACTACTCATTTCCTTTTTATTCAAAGGAATTATCACTTAATCCAATTCCAAGGATATACATCAGGTAATTTGTGATGCTGTATAGAACACAACTATCTATTATATTTAACTTATATCCATGATCAACCTATATGTTCTAAAAAAAATCACCAACAAGATCTTAATACTGATTTTACCGTTAATATGTCTTATCACCCTAAAATTGTAGTCCAATCTAAGTATAATATCCCAAAACTAGAATACATATTGAGAGAAAGATCAATATACAACAAATTAGGATGAGATCAACATCATCCTCTATTAAACTTTTCAGACAATAATAATTTTTCACTCAAGTATTAAAATGGATCCATATAAAGCTCTTTATGGAAATAAATGTAGAATACATACATGATATGATGAATTTTGTGAATATAAGCTAATTAGACCTAAAATGATAGAATAGTACAAAACCATTTAAAAGTACATTAAGGATGTTCAGAGTTGACAAAAGAGTTACATGGATTACCATCAAATACACCTATAGTTTTGGTCTAGAGATAAAGTTCTCCTCTATATATCTCCATGGAAGATAATCATGAGAATTTATAATAAAATAAAATATATGTCCTTAGTACATTGGTTCCTTTGATATTATTAATCACATTGTAGTTACTTCCTATTATCTATCACCACCACTAACTCTATATCAAGTACATCATGTGTTCCATGTATCTCTTCTGAGGATGTATATTCAAGATATATTACATGTAGTTAATTTATAGGTGGTATACCTTGAAAAGTATATCTCTTATGACGAGAAATGAGTGATGATCTTGGACCACTTAGATAATGTTCTATGCTATGAGACCACTCAGCTAGTCAAATTAATATGGAAGAAACATAAGTATGAGGAGACAAAGTTGGAAATGGAGGAAGTGATTAAGAAAATGTACCCCTATCTGTTTTCATCTATGTGATAATTTTTTTTGAGGATTAAATCTCTTAAGGGGTAATAATTTAATGACATTTAATTTTATCAATGGAATTACCCCTATCATTATATAATTGTGTTATATTTAGTAATATAGTATTATATAATGAACACCCACCACATGGCAGAACAAAAAACATTATATCACATGAATTTGAACATTAAATTTGGAGAATAAATATAGACATAAGAATTTAAATTATTAAATAGGATAAAAAAACTTAAACAATATAACTATAATATGAAAATTTTATTATGTTTGACCCATGAGAATAACCAAAGATATAGACAACACTATATAAATATAATAAAATATTGGAAATACAATATTAATCAAGAAATGGAACATATATAAAAATATGATTGAATATATAAGTTAATGATGAATGAATAAAATTTGAGGTATTTATATAATATAGGGAAACCATATAACCATTACAAATCTGACCATTGGAATACTAATCTGACTGTTAGAATAGTATTCTTCCCCTTGGAAATGTAATTTGACTCATGGTAATAATATCTTGACCATTATAATATTTTTTACTCTTATGTAAGGGTAAAATAATATTTATATATCTTAAAAAATGAAAATATGGAATATTTATATCATGATACATGTAAATAATTTTTTTAAAAAAGGATTAAATAAGTGTTTGTATTTCTTAAAAACATAAATATTTTATTTAAATTATTATAAGAAATAATTTTTTTTAAAATAAATTTTAAAAAATTATATTTTTAAGTATTATTATAGTTAATTTTAATAATAATATAATTTTTTAATCCATTCATATTTTTTTAGAGGGACAAAAATTGATCAGAGTAGCAAAATTAATATTTTTTAAATAAATAATTATTTGAATTAAAAACTAAATTTATCATATTTTTAATTTTTTTTTCAAAAAGGATTCTTTTTATGAATATAATAAATTTAAGGTTAAGAATGTGTTTTTGGTATTTTTTTCTATAATAGTTGATTTTTTAAAAGTGAAATACAGTAAAATATGATATTTAACATTATAAACTAAATACATGAATTTATGTGTCATGGATGATGTAAGAAACCATTATTTTTCAATAAAATGGACGATTTACTACATATGGTCATAATATTCATCACTATTGGTACTCTTGATCCAAAATAATAAACCAGTGATTATAATATTTGAAAATACGACTCTTCCCCTTATAAATACCACCACCCACCACCCCTTCTCCTAAAAAATTATAAGCCTTAAATCATACAATGTATATATCCAATTATATTCTCAACCCTTTACCTTAATTAAAAATTATAATAGACTCACTAAAAGGAAAAAACCAAAGTGCCTTAAAGAGTATTTCAAGAGATGGCGTTTAAGAGGAAATATTCTAAATATATCCCTTTTAAATTCATTTATTCTTCTACGTCGACCTCACATCCCCCATAAAACATGGAATAATTAATATAACATTCTTAATATATTTTTATGTTATTATTTTAATTGAATAAATTTCATATATCCACTACACTGTTGAGTCAATAAGGGTTTCTTTATGACTTTTCCATTCCTTCTTGTTTTGAAAATCACAAACACCTTATACTTAAGAAAATCTATATTTTACTTCTATAAGGAAAATTTTTATTCCTTAAGGAAATTTAACCTAACCTAGTTTTTCTTATACATATCAATATTTTTCCTTAAGTACAAAAATCAGATTCATACCTAAAACCTCGAAATCATATAATGCTTAGATATGAAGAATTCTGTTTTTAGGATCCGAATTCTGGATATGAATTGTAATGAATTTCCACTTCGAATTCTGGATATGAACTATAATGAAGTTCTATTCCAAATTCTGGATATGAACTGTAATAAAGTTCCACTCCGAATTCTGGATAAAAACTTTAATAAAGTTCCATTTCTAATTATGGATACGAACTCTCATAAGGTTCCACTCCGAATTATGGACTCTGATCTTTTTTAAGATCGACTCTGAACTATTACTAGTTTGACTCTGAACTTTTATGAGTTCGACTCTGAACTTTTATAAGTTTGACTCCAAAATTTTATAAGTTCGACTCCAAAATTTTACTAATTAGACTCCAAACTTTTATAATTTCGACTCCAAACTTTTACAAGTTCAACTCCGAACTTTTATGAGTTCGACTTCAAACATTGATAAGTTGGACTCCGAACTTTTATGAGTTCGACTCAGAACTTTTATAAGTTCGACTCTGAACTTTTACATGTTCGACTCCGAACTTTTATGAGTTCGACTCCAAACTTTTACTAGTTATACTCCGAACTTTGTAAGTCTAGATTCTGAATTCTAGTGAAAACAGAATCCGAATTTCCTTAGAAATTCAGACTCCAAATGTATACAGAATTCAGGTTCCTTTTTCCTATAAAACAGAATCCGAACATCTTTCTACTATAGAGTACGAATTCCATTTTGGTTAGTCTCCAAAATTTTATTTACATACATTCTTAATTCTAGTTTTACTTATACTTACACTTGTTTCATTGTAAAACGATGTCGTGCCTTCAGTTACACATGTTTTGTTATAAAACAATGTCGTCCAGTCTGTTTCTAACAAACCATTGGTTTAGTGACATGTGTACAGGTCTCTCCGAATTTTAAGGGAAATATGATCATTGGAGGAGGGAGCCGACCATTCCAACCGAGCCTATAAATATGAGCTCATTTTAAAGAGCCCAATAATAAGTTGATCACTCTTGAGACCACACACTGTTAAGGTGATTTCTAGAGAGAGAAGCTTTTCATGATTTGTGCATTCTAAACCGCTCATTCATATTGCTTCGTGTGAATCCAAATTTTGGTGATTACATTCGAGGGATTCTGGGGATATGAAGAGAGAGGTGCCGACTACCTTGAAGTTCGCGGGCTTCCTTACCGAGGAAGACAGAAGTTCCAACTACCTTGTAGTTGAGGGTTTGCGGGGATAGCAAGACAGAGACTCCAATATTCATATCGAGGGCTTACCCTAGTGTGGGTAAAAAAGACTTGCTTGAAAGTATAAATCAAGGGACCTTTATCCAAAGTTGTTGGATACCCTTCTCTTTGGGTTAAAAGAGTTATTGTTTGTTGCTTGTAGTTGTACTATTTGTTTTTTCCGCTGTATTGTGTATTATAAGGAAATTATAACCTTATTATATTTCCTTACACTTGTACTCTGATTCATTTAGATTCTATACGCTTTAAGGTAGAATCTCATATTATAAACTTTGGTTAAGTTTCAATTTCAGGATCCATATTTACAGAACCTATTTTTCAGAATCACTTTCCAGATTTAAGCAAATTTATAGAACTAGAATTTTGTAACTTCATAACTTGTTCCAATTACCCAATTAGTGTTTGAGGTGTTGTGAATTTACTTAGTTTAACTTTGTTAAACTTAGATATTTCCTTATTTAAGGAAATTTTTAAAGTATACAATTCACCCACATCTTGTAAATTGAGAATCTACATCATTATTTCAATCCTATAATTGGTATCAAAGGAGGTATCTGGAATACTTATACTCACATATAAGTTTTCCATGAACATTTTTTCCTTTGTTCTATATTTTCCTTGATTAGGAATATTTTCCTTGAAACTAAACTTTTGTTATTAACAAGTTTCCGTGTAGAAAGTTTTTCTTAAATACGGCAGGAATGAACGTTGGATCCATAGACAATCTTAATCCTTCAAGACCACAAATTTTTGATGGCAATGATTATGAATACTGGAGAGATAAAATGAAGACTTTCTTTATCAATACTAGAGTAGATAATTTTGTTATGATTACTGGAGGCTATAAAATTCCTGATAAGGAAGTGACTGCTTTCACAAACCAAGTGAAACATGATTATCAATTAAAATATAAGGTATGTAATACTCTACTATGTTCAATCACTAGGAACATATATAGCCAAATTTTTCATGTGAAACTGCTAATTGTATATGGAAGAAAATTGAGGTTACTCAATTTGGTACATCTAAATTAACTGAGACAAGAAGAGCTATGTTAAGAGCTGAGTATCATGGTTTTAATTTTCCTTATGGTGAAACCATTTGCAAAGTTCAACAGAGGTTTATGACAATTTTAAATAGTCTACACTCTATGGGAGAGAATGTTCTGGATGATGAAGCTCTTGTAGATAAGATTATTGATATTATTTCCAATGAGTGGGAATCAAAGAGAACAACTATTGATGAGAATAAGAAGGTCACTCAAATTTCCGTAGATGAGCAATTCAGAACTCTTCTCCAACATGAAACAAGAATGAATAGGGTTGCTGACAACATCAAGAAGAAGAATGGGAATGGTATTATTGCTTTTAATACAACATAAAATCATATGAAGGCTAAGACTCCTGAGAGAGTAACCAGATCCAAGTCCAATAAGGTTATTATCCAATCTGAATCTAGTGAGAGTGATGTCTCAGAGAATGAGTTAGAAAATCTTTCTCGAAGGATGAACAAGATAGCTGGTCAGAGAAATTTCCAATCCAAGTATAAGAAAAAGGAAAGGAAAGATAGGAAATATGGAGAAGTTACTTGTTATGAATGCAAGAGAGCTGAACATATTAGACCCAATTTTCCTTTGTTCAAAAATAAAGAAAGAAAAGAGAGGAATTCTAAAAGGAACATGAAGAAGTATTACAAGTCCAAAGCTAATAATGTTCTCAAAGCTAATGACACCTGGAATGTCAGTGGTGGTGACTCTTCAGATGAATCTTCTGATTATGAATCTTCAGGATAGAAGAATCTTGGTTTTATATACAGATTACCTATTAACAATCATTGCTTCATGGATAAGGTACACAATACTGAATCATTTACCAATGTTTCTTTAATTTCTAATGATAGTAAATATTATAACTCTTCAGATGAAGAATCCACTTCTGATGAAGAAAATACTACACCTACCTATGAAGAAGTTTCTAGGTTTGCTGAACTTCCTGAGATTGATAATTTTAAACTCAATAAAAAACTTAATAAGGAAAACTCTAGGAATAATATTCTTAAAAAAGAAATATCACATCTTTCTAAAGATCTTGATAGAAAAAATTCTGATTTTATATGTATTTCAAAAAATCTTTAGGAAGTATTTTTTGAGAAGAAAAAACTTTCTAAAGAGCTAGAAAAATTAATTTCTAAGAAAAGTGTTTTTGAGCCTAGCTGTAGTTCTAAATATAACAATTTTGAAGATAAGAACATGTTTATAAAACTCATGTCTGAAAGTTTTTCCTTAAACAATTGTTTTTCAAACTTTACCAATGGTAATTTTTTTTGATAAAATGTATTCACAAATTCGACCTTTAAGAAACAAATCTGGATTTGGTTGTACCCATGCAAAAACAACTTTTAGTAACAACTAGTTTGTTCCACAAAGTGCCCCATTTTGTACCAAGTGTCAATGTGGTGGTCATTGGGCGAAGAATTTCTCTTTAAACAAAACCCAATCTCTAGGTTTTCATAAAGCTTACTTTTCTAAGAAGATGTGGGTACCCAAAATTTTGCTTTATGGAAATCCCCAATCCAAACAAGTTTGGATTCCGAAATTCTAACTCTTTTCTTGTTTTCAGGAAGGTAAAGGAAGTACCAAAAACAATACATGGTACATGGATAATGGATGTTCCGGACACATGACTGGTAACAAAATCTATTTTAAAAAGATTATCAAAACGAAAGGAGGAAAAGTTACTTTTGGAGATAATGATCAAGGAGAAATTGTTGGTATATGTAATATTGTTCATCTTGGTAAAACTTTGATTTAAAATGTTTTGTTTGTAAAGGGTCTTAAGAATAACCTCATTAGCATAAGTCAGTAATGTTATGAAGGATACCTTGTGAATTTTAGGAATGATAAGTGCTTAGTTCACAATTCTAAGGAAGAATTTATTCTCTCAGCCAATAGGCAAGATAATATTTACACATGAAATATAGAAGACCTTAGGATCCAAGACCTACCTTTCCTTAGTGCAATGGAAGATCATTCTTGGTTATGGAATAGAAGACTAGGTCACTGTAATCTTAGGAACTTATGTAAACCCTCTAATAAAAAACAAGTTAGGATCTACCGAAGCTTAGATTCGATTATTCTAAAGTTTGTGATCCTTATCAATATGGAAAGAAACATAAATGTAGTATTAAATCAATCGGTGAAGTATCAACAACTAATGAATTACAATTAGTGCACATGTATCTTTTTGGTCCAACACAAACTGGAAGCATTGGAGGAAAATACTATGTGTTTGTTCTAGTTGATGATTACACTAGATTTTCATGGGTCTATTTTCTAGCAAAGAAGTATGAAGATTTTTCTTATTTCAAATGTTTTAGAGCCCAAGTTAAAAATGAGAAAAACCTTCCACTGAAAACTATTCATAGTGATCATGGAGGAGAATTTCAAAATTCTGATTTTGAAATTTTTTGTAGTAGAAAATGTATTACTCACAACTTTTCAGCACCGAGAACTCATCAATAAAATGGTGTAGTTGAAAGAAGAAATAGAATTCTTCAACAGATATCTAGAACCATGTTGAGTTAATATTCTATAGATAGAAATTTATGGGCTGAAGCTGTAAGTACTTATTGTTATACTATAAATCGAGTTTTGATTAGACATTTTCTTAATAAAACTCCTTATGATTTATGGAATGGTAGGAAACCAAGACTTTCATACTTAAAGGTTTTTGGTTGCAAGGTATTCATCCTAAATACTAAAGATAATCTACACAAATTTGCACCAAAATATGATGAAGGAATTTTCATAGGCTACTCCACAACTTCTAAGGCTTATAGAGTTTTCAATAAAAACACTTGTACTGTTGAAGAAACAGTGCATGTAAAATTTGATGAATCTGATCCTTTTGTTTTTAAACTATCCCAACCTATATCCTCGGATGTGTTTTCAAAAACTGATTATCAACCTTTGTTAGAATATCATTCTGATAAAGAAAATGTTCAATAAGATACTTCTGAAACATTTACCCCAGAAGACTTTCTACCCTATGTTGATGAACAAGTTTTATAAAACCTAAACCAGGTGTTCCTTAAGAATCATCCCAGTGATAGTATCATTGGTGATGTAAATCAACCTGTAAGGACTAGAAGTTCCTCAAGAAATGAAGTAGAAAATCCATAATTCCTTTCCTAATTAGAACCAAAAAGCACTGATGAAGCTTTAGGTGATGATGATTGGATTAAAGCCTTGAAAGATGATCTAAATGAATTCGAGAGGAATAAAGTCTCGACCATGGTTGAAAGACCTAAGGAAAATTATGTTATTGGAATAAAGTGGTTCTTCAGAAACAAGTGTGATGAAAATGGAGTCATTGTAAGAAATAAAGATAGACTAGTTGCTAAAGGCTATAATCAGCAAGAGGGAAATAGACTATGAAGAAACCTATGCTCCAGTAGCTAGACTTGAATCTATTCGTATCTTACTTGCCTTTGCAGCATTCTTCAATTTTAAAATTTTTCAAATGGATGTGAAGTGTGCTTTCCTTAATGGTTATGTTCAAGAGGATGTTTTTGTTGAACAACCTCCTGGATTTGAAAACAAAAAATACCCTGATCATGTTTTTAGACTTACCAAAGCGTTGTATGACCCACGAGCCTGGTATAATAGACTTACAATATTTTTGATTCAACATAACTATATTAAGGGAAATGCAGATCCAACTCTTTTTATAAAGAATGATAAGAAAAATATTTTGATTGTTCAAATTTATGTTGATGACATTATATTTGGTTTAACTCAGCAATCTTTAACTGACTCATTTGCAAGTCTAATGAAATCTGAGTTTGAGATGAGTATGATGGGTGAGTTAACATTTTTCCTTGGTTTTCAAATTTCTCAAAGACCAGAAGGAACCTATATATCTCAACATAAGTATAATAAATATATTTTTAAAAAGTATGGATATGACAACAATAAGAGTATAAGTACTCCCATTGGTACCTCAAACTCTTTAGATCTTGATGAAGCTGGGAAACTAGTAGATCAAACATATTTTAGAGGTATGATAGGAAGTCTACTATACCTGATATCTAGTAATCCAAACATAATGTTTTCAGTATGATTATGTGAAAGATATCAATCCAATCCTTAGGAATCTCACTTAAAAATAGTGAAAATAATTTTTCGCTACTTAAAGGGAACCACAGATCTAGGATTATTTTATACCTTTGGAAATGATTTTGTTTTAAAAAGATTTTCGGATGATGAATTTGGTGGATGTAGAATAGATATAAATAGTACATCCGGAACTTGTCATTTGTTAGGAGATTCATTAGTTTCTTGGTCATGCAAGAAGCAACACTCAGTAGCAATCTTCACTGCTGAAACTGAATATGTAGCAGCTGGAAGCTGTTGTGCTCAAGTGTTGTGGATGCAAAACACACTCAGAGAATATGGCTTGAGTTTTACTATGACTCAAATTTTGTGTGATAACACAAGTGCTATTGCCCTTAGTAAAAACCTTGCACATCACTCTCTTGCAAAGCACATAGATATTAGTCATCACTTTATTAGGGATCACACACTCAAAGGAGATATCATTCAACAGTTTATCGGAACGCAAGATCAACTTGCTGAAATTTTTACAAAATAATTACCTTCCGATAGATTTGAATACATTAAACAGAAGTTAGGAATGATAACCGTGAGGTAATCCTTCTTATTTAACTTCTTGTTGAACAATTATCCTTACAGTAATAAACTCTTTCTCATAGGGGGAGTACATTTGCATGATAATCAAAATTTTCTTTGTCAGTTTTCATTTCAAACTTATGTAACTGAATTTTTCGTAACAAGTTTTTGAAAAATCTCGGAATGGAAAATCTCATAATAAAAATTATCGAAATAGAAATTTTCGAAACTGAAATTCTTAGAATGAAAACTTTAGGAACGGAAATTTTCGGAACTGAAATTTTCATAATGAAAATTTATGGAACCAATGTTTTCGTAATGGATTTTTCATACCTAAAATTTTCGTAATGGATTTTCTGTAATGAGAATTTTCATAATGGATTCTCTGTAATGAGAATTTTCATAATGAACTTTCTTAATGAGAATTTTCGTAAATGAACTTTCATAATGAGGATTTTTCGTAATGAGTTTTTTATTTTTAAAGTCTTTTCTTCAAGAAGAATATTACCAGTTACGAACAATCTTTCTATCCAATATGAAAGGTATGATTTCCTTACTTAAATTTTCGTAGTCATATTTTGCTTGCAGGTATTTTCCTATGAATTTTAAAATCATTCGGATTCTAGTTTTCCTTAAATTCGAATGTTTTTCCTAAAAACCTCAAAAGATCAGAGTCAACTTTTACCTGTAGGAATATTCTCAACCGTCAGATCAGATCAAAAGGATTTTCAACCATTAGATGGTTCTTGGAAGACCAAAGTTCACCTTCATTGCTTATTTAAAGGGTAACCTAAGAGACGTCCCACATCGGTTTTTCAAAGGTTTCGCGTCTCGAAGCCCTGACTCTCTTCTTAAGGACAGTTCCAATCTTTGTCAAAGCTATCCCGAATCTTCCAGAACTCTCCACTCCGAATGTCTATTGAAGCTACATCTCAATATATGTCAACTAAAAAGCCAATTTCAAAGTGGTTAGTCTTCAGGGAAAGGTTAGTGCATCCGTATTTTTACAAGTTTGATTCTCTTATATCCAAGAATATCTGATTAAATGGCTGGGAAGATGTTTTCTTGTCTAAGTCAAAAAAACATGATTTGATTTTTACAGATTTACTGGTAGAGTTCTATGGGTCTTTTTCCTTCCAGTAGGAAGAGTGTAGAGAGTTATTTTCCTTTAAGTCTCATGGTAAGACTTACAAATTATCTCACACCAAGGCTGAAAGCTTGGTGGGTTTATCCTTCGAAGGGGAAGATGAGTTTTGCTCACATAAGCTTCCTGATGAGCAAGAAAGTTTCAACAAGGTGAAGGATTTGAAATGTCTTGGACTCAAAGATACCAATACTTCTAAGATTTCTCATCTCACTCCAAATAATCGGATTCTACAGCAATGGGTACAAGGTTTTCTCATACCTATAAGAGGTGACAAGGATAATCTGAAGAAGAGTGACATCTATGTCCTAGATTTCCGGGTAAATCTAAGGAAGATAAATTTGAATTGGCATGTCTTGATTACTATTAAGAATATAAAATAATTGAACTTGAGATATCAAATCATTATGTACCCTACCTTACTATCAAAGATGACAGTTCGGTGCTTAGATTCTTTCAAAGTTGTTTGTAAATCTAAAGTTCGTATTTGTAAGCTTATGCTCGTCGGTGATGATACTTTGAAAAGGATGAATATGGGTTTTTCTGCTGAATCCAAAGAATTCTATCCGTTACCAGAGGTAGAGGCTGAGGCCATTCCAGAAAATTTTGAGAAGGCTGAACTAGTAAAGAAAGTCACAAAGAAGAGGAAGATTAAGGAAGTGGTTGGTGATGACAAAACCCCCAAATCCAAGGAAACTCAATCCACACCTCCCAAGAAAAAGAAACAGAAAGCTTATACAGATGAAGTGGTAGCCAAGTAGAGGGAAGACAAAGAGAAGAGAAAAGAAGGGGATCCACAGTTCGGATTGGACCCAGCTGAAGCTAAGGCCTTAAGGGAAAAAGATGCAGATGTGTTAGAAAAAGAGGCAAAAGAGAAAAAGATGAAGAAAAAAGTGTCTGAAGCTGAGCTTGTTCAATCTCTGATAAGAGATGCTGAAATAGCCTCTGAAAAGATTCCCATTCCGGAAACCTTCGATGTCCAACCATCTTTACCAGAGACTCTAGGTAAGAACTATGTCACTCCGGAAAAATCCAAGGGTAAAGAAGTAGTTGAAGAAGTAGAAAAACAAGCTGGTGAAGAAGTAGAAGAAGAGGTTGTTGAAGAAGAAGAAGAAGAAGAAAAAAGTGATGATTTGGATTAATTGATCAAACAAGTAGAAGAGTATATAGAAAAAGATGAATCCACAAAATTAGCCACTCCGGGAAAGGCAGTTGAGAAAGAAAGTGGGAAAGATGATAATCAAGAGGAAGAGAAGGAAAATGTTCTGTATGATGAGGAAGAATCTTATGAAAAGAATTTTCTTTAATAAGGGGCATAAAAGGAGAAACCAGATGAAGATCTGATTGTTCAATTATCAAAAAGCGAGTAAGAGTCTCTAGATGAACAACTCATTCTGAAAGCTGACAGGGGGAAGCAAGTTCTGATGGATACTCCAACAAAAGAGATTTTTAAGAAGAAGGAGGTTGGTGGTTCTTCTAAAAGAAAACTGGTGAAAATTGAAGAAGAACAATATCCAAGAAAATTATCAGATTAAGAGTCATCAACACATGGTCACAATTTTGTGGTTTAATCTCTGAAGAAGTTGGTGGACACAATTTCGATTTTTCTAACTATAGATTCCAGATGCTAGATGCTGCAATAGAGTATGAATCAGAAACCAGAATCCTTATCCATGGTCATGGATAAGTGTGTGAATATTGAAGCTGACCATAGAAGTTTTCTTATCAATTATGATGTACACAGGATGTCTTACAGTAAAATAACTTTGTCATCTAAGAAATTTGAAGAAGATATGGATGACTATGATAATTTTCAGAATGAGGTGAAAGATGCTTTTGACACCGAGGATAACAAGATTAATAATCTTCAGGATGAGCTGATCATTGAGCAAAGTTCTCGGAGTCAACAAGTGAAGGAACTGAATGATAATACTAACTCTCTTGATCAAAATTTTATAAGCAGTATAAATCTCCGGATTGAGCTCGAGAAAAGACTGGTAAAGCAAGATGAGATAGTAAAGATGCAGCAAGAGTCCATGAAGGCTCAGGAAGAAGCTTTGAAATCCCAAGAAGAAAGGATAAAATCCTTGGAGAGGCAAGCTGAGGAAGACCAAAGAGATTTGGAGAAGCTCAAAACCTTGTTGAAGAAGTTGATCCCAAAGGAAAAGGAAGACAAATGAACTCACTCTGATCTTTTGTTGTATTTATTTTTCTTTGTAAAAATTTCTCTTAAATCTAATGAAAATTTGGTTGGTTGTATCTTGTTATATACTAATGTTTCAGGTACCATATTTTCTTTTCCATTCCCTAAAATTATTTTTGAAAATCACAAAGGGGGAGAAGGGAAAAGAACTACTCCTAAGGGGGAGAAGGAAAAAGAACCACTAAAAAGAGGAGAAGGAAAATTTTAAAATGAAGAAGAAAAATTTCTAAATGATGATATCCTTAAAGTAAGGGGGAGTTTCTCACTATGAAGTTTTTCATTCCCATAAAAATGAAAAATCCATTCCAGAAATTCAGAATACAATCCTTAGAGTTTCAATGCCTAAGGGGGAGTTAGTTTTATTCACTATCATCCATGAACAAAGGGAGATAAGTTGTAATTTCAATGTCTAAAGAAAATTTTCAAAGTCCTTATGTTCTTTTTCGTAAGGATGTTTGTGCTTTACAAAAAGGGGGAGATTGTTGAGTTAATAAGTTTTTCCTTATGACTTTTCCATTCCTTCTTGTTTTGAAAATCACAAATACCTTATACTTAAGAAAATCTATATTTTACTTCTATAAGGAAAATTTTTCTTCCTTAAGGAAATTTACCCTGACCTAGTTTTTCTTATACATATCAATATTTTTCCTTAAGTAGAAAAATCATATTCATACCTAAAACCTCAGAATCATATAATGCTTAGATATGAAGCATTCTGTTTTTAGGATCCAAATTCTGGATATGAACTGTAATGAAGTTTTATTCCGAATTTTGGATATGAACTATAATGAAGTTCCACTCCAAATTATGGATACGAAATCTAATAAAGTTCTATTTCTATTTATGGATATGAACTCTCATATGGTTCCACTCCAAATTATGGACTCCGAACTTTTATAAGTTCGACTCCGAACTTTTACTAGTTTGACTCCGAACTTTTATGAGTTCGACTCCGAACTTTTATAAGTTTGACTCTGAACTTTTATGAGTTCGACTCCAAAATTTTATAAGTTCAACTCCGGAATTTTACTAGTTCGACTCCGATGTTTTATAAGTTTGACTCCGAACTTTTACTAGTTCGACTCTGAAATTTTATGAGTTTGACTCCGAACTTTTATAAGATTTACTCTGAACTTTGATGAATTCGACTCCGAACTTTTATAAGTTTGACTCTGAACATTTACTAGTTCGACTCTGAAATTTTATGAGTTTGACTTATAACTTTTACTAGTTGGACTTCGAACTTTGTAAGTCTAAATTCTGAATTCTAGTGAAACCAGAATCTGAATTTCCTTAGAAATTCAGACTCTGGATTTCTATAGAATTCAGGTTTCGAATTCATATAAAATCGAATCCAAACATCTTACTATTATAGACTCCGAATTCCATTTTTGTTAGACTCCGGTCTTTTATTTACCTACATTCTGAATTCTAGTTTTGCTTATACTTACACCTGTTTCATTTTAAAACGATTTTGTGGCTTCAGTTACACATGTTTTGTTATAAAACGATGTCATCCATTCTATTTCTAATAAACTGTTGGTTTAGTGACACGTGTACAGATCCCTCCGAATTTTTTAAGGAAAATATGACCGTTGGAGGAAGGATCCGACCATTACAACTGAGCCTATAAATAGGAGCTAATTAGAAAGAGCTCAACAATACGTTGATCACTCTAGATACCACACACTGTTAAGGTGATTTCTAGAGAGAGAAGCTTTTCATGATTTATGTGTACTAAACCGCTCGTTCAGATTTCTTCATGTGACTCTGAATGTTGGTGATTACATTCGAGGGCTTTAGGGGATAGGAAGACAGAGGTGCTGACTACCTTGAAGTTTGAGGGCTTCTTTGCTGAAGAAGACAGAGGTTCCAACTACCTTGAAGTTGAGGGCTTGTGGGGATAGCAAGACAGAGACTCTGGTCTTCGTATCGAGGGCTTACCCTGGTGTGGGTAAGACATACTTGCCTGAAAGTATAAATCAAGGGACCTTTATTCAAGGTTGTTGGATACCCTTATCTTTTGGTTAAAAGAGTTATTGTTTGTTGCTTGTAGTTGTACTATTTGTTTTTTTTTCTGCTGCATTGTGTATTGTAAGGAAATTATAACCTTATTATATTTCCTTACACTTGTACTCTAATTCATTTAGATTCTATACGTTTTAAGGTAGAATCTCATATTGTAAACTTTGGTTATGTTTCAATATCAGGATCAATATTTCCGGAACCTGTTTTTCAGAATCACTTTCCAGATTTAATCAAGTGTATATAACTAGAATTTTTTAACTTCATACCTTGTTCCAATTCCCCAATTGGTGTTTGAGGTGTTGTGAATTTACTTAGTTTGACCTTGTTAAACTTAGATCTTTCCTTATTTAAGGAAATTTTTAAAGTATACAATTCACCCCCCTCTTGTAAATTGAGCATCTACATCATTATTTCGATCCTACATACACTTCTATATTCTTTCTAAAAAATGAAATTATTGTTCATGTTGTAGTGGATTCAACACCTATTTGAACAATGAAATTCGTTTTTATCCACCACCATCTTGGATGGTTATAGAAAAAATATTATTAATAAGTTTTATGATTATTAAAATTATATTATTACTTTTTTAATTATTCTATAATATATTAATAACCTTTCAATTAAATGAAACAGAACTAGTTCATTATGTCAAGAAAATATCCCAAATGAACTAACTCTATAACAAAATCATTTATAGAAAATAATTCATAAATATTCTAAAAAAATATACATATTTGTGAAAATAAAAATTTATATAGTTACAAGAATATTATTTCATTTCACTTATGTATTTTTGGTCACATTTGATAAGAATTGTAATAAATATCCAGAAGTGATCCTAATTTGGTACAATGAAATGAACGCTTTCAGAATAAGAAAGTTAAACATTATGTCTCATTTAAATTGTTTTAAATGATTATAAAACTGTTATAGTAAATATTATATATATTTTAATGGTTTATAATTATGTATTTAATGAACTAGAAGTTTTTATATAGGTAGTTATGTGCAATTGAAGAATGAATATGGATGTAAGGTGACGAAACTCTACAAACCACCCTGTTTTCTTTAGGTTATGGAATTTACCTTTATAAATCACATTATCTATCCCATTAATGTTATTTAATTATTTTAAATTATTTATATACATATCTCAAATATATACCAATTTTATTCTATCTTTTTTATGGGTTATACATTGCTTGGATTCATTTCTCAAATGCCTTGTTTAAAATCAAACTCGATTAAGGGGAACATTTTTATCCGATTAATATTTTATTCAAAATAATTAAAAGTATTTATTTAGATGAATGATTTTAATAAATAGATGAATATTTTTGTTATAAACATTCTATTTTACCTCCATTTTTAATGAAAACTCCATGTTCATTCTTTCTTCCTAGGTATTAAACTGATTCCTTACAACAATATTTTGAAAGATTATTTCAAACCCCAATTCTCTAACAATTATCATGTTTTTATAAAAGAAAATCCATATTTGAGATCTATACTTAATTATTTTGATATAAATATCTAAAATATATAACTCCTTATTCAATTTAATTTCATTACAGAATATCCTTTGATTGTGATATGAGGAAATATTGTGGAACCCATTTCCTTCCATGGGTAATTATTTTGTTTATTCCTTTCGTTTAATTAAAATATTTTCTATAAATAAGAATATTATTGTTATGATTGATGAACCAAAATAGTTATCTAATGAATTTGGTAATGTTTATGTCTCATTGGATGATATGTATTGTCATGGACCAAGCGGGGATGCCATCTTACCTGACACCCAACCCAGTCCGTGACATGGCCCGAAGGGCGTTCCCAATCCCTACGGGCTGGAAACAAGTGTTGACCATCAAAATAAAACAAGAGAGAACAATTTAGCCCAATAATAACTAGATAAAAAAATACAACATTGAAAATGCAGCAAAGCTAATCACAACTGAATCTCAATAAAATAACAATCTGGTCCAATACAAATAAAACTAATTAGAACTAACACTAAATGAAACATAAGATAAAAAAAATAAAACAGCCAGCTACTAGAATGATCTCCATGTGACCTCTTGGTCACCTCCAACCATAAGGACACCTTGCTCCAAGAGATAATCGAACTAGATAAAACTGAACAAAATCTGAACCTGCAAAACAGTTCGGGTTTACCGACACCGAATGGTACAAGTAGGGTGTGATCTAGACAGCTCAATAGGAAATCACCAAAGAGTACATGTGTTTCCTTTCCCAAAACAATCCATTAAAACTAGTTTGAAAATAAGGCTATAAAAATAGGTTTTCTTTCTTTTTATAAATAATCAAATTTCATTCCTTTTTTCAAAACTATGCACACCATGTTTCCACATTCAAAATAGAATTCTCATTTTAAATAAAAAAACAAATCAAAAACACCAGGTCTATGCTAAAAATAAATAAACTAAAAAAACAAACATTCAATGTAGTAGAAAGTAAAAAAGCAATACAGATAGTAACCATGGGTGATCCTAAACCTCCCTAGAAGACCCCTGAACGTTCTTGGTTCAGAACCACCTAATGGCGTATAGTGAAGCTCCCAAGTCTATAAAAAACTGGACTCCCTAACTGAATAATCTAGTGGCAAAGCCCACCTGGCCTAACAACGAATCCAGGGGGTACCAACCCGTCTAATCGGGGTTGGTCAGAAACTTTCACTTGATCTCTAAAAGATGCCCAGGAACCCATGGTGATAACAATAATATTGTGTACATAGGAAGGCCCTCGCACACGTGACTCATCTCACCACACTTTCCTTCCCCAAACACGAACATTGCCTATGAATTCACACATAAAGGGTTACCCTAGACAAGAGTGCCCCCAAATACACATTCAATCATTTCACATTAACAAAGTGCCAATCAGGCCATCACACCACATAAGAATTCAAACCATCTTTTAAAACACCTTATGTTTCCAACCGACATTCACATTTTCCAAATAACATTCTTTTCAAAAATCACCACCAAACATCACCCCTTAGAAGTATGACACCACATGGGATTTCATGTTTACACACCCAAACACATTTACCAAAACAGTTCCAAGTCATTTCTAAAACCATTTCTATGTATACAAAGACAAATGGTCCATTAAACATTTTGAAACTAATCGTGTCCCAAAATTCCCCACGGTTCAAATTTATAAGAAACAAAAATCAATTTACATCCACATTAAATACCAATACACTTTTTATAAATCAAGATCCAATTTAGAAGGATGATAATGGGAGAGAGAAGATACAACATTTGATAAATCAAGGTTCATGTGTAACATCATTTTTAAGTGTAATTTTCACTTGAATGACCACCCATGTGTGCACCTAGTGCACCCATAGATGTGAGAACATCCAATAAAACCATTTGAAGATCCATAAGAGTATTCAAAAATATTTTTTCCGAAATACCACATTTATTTAAACCAACATAATTGCAACATCTTTCATAAACATTTCAAAAACCCTAAGGAATTTTCCAAAACATTTCACCATAAATAATAAATCCATAATTAGGACCCAAATCACCTTTAATTATCTAATTAATGTTTTAACCAATAAAATATATAAAACCATGTCCAAAAAATACAACATGGGATCAATTTTTTTTATTAAACAAAAGGCACTTTATCAAACACTTCCAAGGCACCAACACAGAGACATATTCAAGGGATCCTTTTAAAATCCATTTTTAACAATTGTTACAAACATATAAACACCATAATAAGTTAACTATAATAATTATGTAGGTGCTAATCATTTTTAAAAATTAATCCAATGTGTTCAAGAATTAATGGTTTTAAATGGAAAGGAAAATCATGGAAACACCTACCTCAACGGTGTGTGAATGTGATAAAACATCAAGAGAGGAGAGATCTAAGACCCACGAACCATCGACACACCCTAGCCACAAGAAAAATGATCCAAACATAAATCCTAGACATTAGGGTTCATCCATGGAAGAAAATCCCCAAAGAAAACCCAAGAAAAAAGAGTGGAAGAGAAGGAGAGAAGATTTGTTGATGGAAACATGAATAATCACCAAACGTTCTTTATAAATTGCCTCAAATCACTTCAAATAGATGCCATAATGAGGGGGAGGCTCCTCTGGTCGATTCCCAACAGAGAGGGATTCATGTTGGAGGTGGAATCACCCAAATCAGAGCTCTATGTCAAACTTTATAAATCCCTCAAGTGACCATATGGTTTTACTACACCGTTTTTCAAACTGTGCACCAATCATGCGAGGGCTACTGGAAAACTCCTAAAACTTCACATGGTTAGTTTTAATGGTTTTGGAAGGCCATTCTCAAACTGTGAAACCTCAAAAATTGTCCAAAAACTCCAAAATTACACCCCAAACACTAGGGAAGTTCACCCAATGATCCTTGAATGTTTGAAACACAATATGGAGACACTGACAACATCATAAACTCTACAAGATGACACTTTCATCCCAAAACATTCTCAATAACCAAGAATAGGTTTACAAGAAAACCAATACCACAAATACACAAGGACTTATGTTGGACACCCATGATGAACCTCAACCAAAAGTTCCCACATCGAGAAATAAATAAAAGGAAGGAGTATCCGAGGTCGGGGTGTGACAATTCTCCCCACCACAGACACATTCTTCCCCCATAAATTCACCCAACCAAAAGATAACCAAAACTCAAATCCATGCCCAATAAATTCCAAGAGAATATGTACCACAGGGTGACTATTCACTCCACAAGTCACACTCGACCGATCAAGAAGAAAGTATAAAACATGAATGAGATTGTGGGGAGAACATTATAGGGTTCTCCCCACTACAAGAACTCAACTAATAGAAACAGCATTTAAACCCCAAACAACACCCTCACTACAACCCGGATGAGTGGTTTCAATATTTTAAATTTTTGGATAGCATGCACGGTTTGGCCACACAATTTTCCAAATCGCGCACCAACCGTGCGCGAGCTACTAGAAGAATGGGGCACCCTGCATGACTTGGTCGCACGGTTTCAAAACCATGTGCCAACTGTCCAACGCCTCTGCCCAAAAATGACACAAAGCCACACGGTTATAAGACCTACCACATGGTCATGTGCTAGACATGCAATTGGTTTTTTTCTCCTAGCTAAGGGCCACATGATTTCGTTTAGCCATGCGGTAACCGTGTGGTAACCGTTCTCCACATGTAAAAATCTCACAGAACTCTAGAAACCACAAACCTTGACTGAGGTCAAACCTTAACTTCCATAACTAAGTTGAAAACTACCACCACTAAAATAAGGAAACTACCAAACAAACCGAACCAACAATAAACCAATTCTAAAAAACTCAAGCATCTCCAAACGAGCATTTCCAAATGTTTAAACCACAACTGGACTACACAAAGTCATGACACACTCAAAGGATAATGAAAAATTTCAACGGTTGAATTCAGATTGACTCAACTATTTGGGTTACAAGAGATCTAGTTCATCGCACCATTACCACAAAAGGTTAACTTACAAAATCAAGTCAACAATAATAAAGAGATGTTAAACATTTCCATACCAACATAGAAAAAAAAAACTAGGTTGGGTTTCACACCCCCTGTCACTCCTAACTGTGCGCGAGCTTCACCCCAAGACCTATGGTTGAGGCTCTAATGGCCGAAGCATCTCTTGCCTCATAGTCAGGCAACACATCCTCTGATCAAGACTTAATTTTCAGACAACACCCCCTACATAACTTATTCAAATGACCCAAATGGCCCCAGTAGTGACAAGTCTTCAGGGGAATACAACAAGATGGATTTGAGGGACCAAATTGGATGCACTAGAAACATATAAGAAAACTATCCGAAGAACTGGAAGTCGGAGCCAACAAATGATGTTTTGAGAAACCAGTTCCCCTGTCACACCCTACTTTCCAGATGAGAAAGCTTCACAAGAACCAAAAACCAATGTTTTCACCCCAAAACTAGCTCATCCATGAATGGCTCATCCACAAACCTCTCAAAACAGGTTTCACCGGATTTGAGAACTTTCTCTATAATTTCAGGACAAAGACCCTAGAAAAAGAGAGGGGCCTTCATCAGATCCTCCAATGGTAATTCCAAAGAGAATGGAACCAGCTCTCTGAAATTTTCAACATAAGACTTTACTGATCAGTGGCCCTTCCAAAAATCCTTTAGCTCTACCACCTTCCTCTACTTCCCCACCTTTGGTATGAACTGCTGGGTAAATGTTGCCATAAACACCTCCCATGACATCTCACTTTCCATCAATGATGGGGAAACCAACCCCCATTAGTCCAAGGCTGGACCCTCAAACAACCACTAAACTACGAAGAATCTAATAGCATCAGGATTTCCCAATGACATAAAGACACACTCAACTCCTCAAGACACTCCATAGCCTCAAGAGAACCTTGATCACCAAAGAAAACAAAAAAAACTTGTGAAGGAAAAGTAACCAGGCATGACTCATTAGGAACTTTGGGGACCATTCTGGGCATCATTTTCTGAACAACCTGAAAAGCACAGACCAAATCCAACATCAAACCGAAGCACAAAAAAATAGGAACAAATCAATCCTAAACCAACGAGCTTAGAATACAAGTAAAAACAAACACCACCAACATTTCCTTTTTCAAAAACCATCATTTTATTTTTAAAACTCAAAACTGCCTTCTTCCATGGAAAATTCCCAAGTACCAATAACCCATTTTTCAAGATTTGTTTTCCAAAATAATTTTCTAATTCAAATCCACTTTATGAAAGCCATGTTAGGCCTTTGATTATAAAACCTGACCCATGGTATCCCATGAAATGTTACATGTGCGTTCGTCCATTCCCATCCTCACGTGCCAATACACACTTCTCACACATACCCACACACATGTCAACGTCCATAAGAAATACCAAGGGCCACATTCCACTAATATTCTCAAACCTAAAACACTCTCAATATTGGAAAACCCACTATACCAAATTAGAACCATTTCATAGAAAACACTTCCATTTTTTAATCCATTTTTCATTTCAAAACCCACTTTCATTTTCAACATACACTTACACCAACTAAAACTAAAATTAAAACCAACCAACAATTAATTAGTAGAATGAGAGACTAGTGCCTATGCCTAGCCCAACAACATGGTGGTGAGCCATGCCCCAAGTAAGGAATAACACAAGGAGGGCCTTAAACCAGGCACTTGGACTTCACATGGGTCACCAGCCCATGTAAGGCCACAACATAACCTGACTCGCCTCCATTTTCATCCTTCAATTCAAAAACAATAGAGACACAAGACTAAATACTAGACTACCCCTGGTGACTCGAGGTTCAAAACGAGCAAGGGTTAATGACGCCCTCCCCGCACCTACCTACCGAGTCCCGACAACTCTAGTCTCCATCTACCAAACACCCCAAATATCAAGAACCTCCTCTGATACAATTTTTTCACGAACGAAGCTGGGATGCCATCTGACCCAACACCTAACCCAGTTCACAACATGGCCTGAAGGGTGTTACCAATCCCTACGGGCTACAATAAGTACCGGGCATCAAAATAAAACAAGAGAAAACGATTTAGCCCAATAATAATAGGATAAAAAAAATACAACATCGAAAATGCAGCAGAGCTAACCACAACTGAATCTCAATAAAATAACAATTTGGTACAATACAAATACAACTAAATAAAACTAACAATGAAATAAATAAAAGATAAACCAAAATAAAACATCCAGCTACTAGAACGATCTCCATGTGACCTCTTGGTCACCTCCAACCATAAGACCACCCTGCTCCAAGAGATACTCAAAATAGAAAAACCTGAACAAAATCTGAACATGCAAAATAGCTCGGGTCTACCGACACCGAATGGTACAATTAGGGTGTGATCTAGAAAACTCAGTAAGAAATCACCAAAGAGTCCATGTGTTTTCTTTCCCAAAACAATCCATTAACACTATTTTGAAAATAAGGCTATAAAAATAGGTTTTCTTTCTTTTTAGAAATAATAAAATTTCATTCCCTTTTTCCAAACTATGCACTCCATGTTTCCACATTCAAAATAGAATTTTCATTTTAAATAAAAAAACCAAATAAAAAACACCAGGTCTATGCTAAAAATAAATAAACTAAAAAAACGAATATTCAATGTAGTATAAAGTAAACAAGTAATACAGATAGTAACCTTGGTTGATCCTAAACATCCCTAGAAGACCCCTGGATGTACTCGGTTTGGAACCACATACCAGTGTATGGTGAATCTCCTAAGTCTATAACCAACTGTCCACCCTAACTGACCAATCCAGTGGCAAAGCCCGTCTGGCCTAACAATTAATCCAGGGGGTACCAACCCGTCTAATCGGGGTTGGTCAGTGACCATCACTCGATCTCTAAAAGACGCCCAAGAACCCATTATGGTTACAATAATACTGTGTAAGTAGGAAGGTGCTCGCATGCGTGACTCATCTCAGCACAATTTCCTTCCCCGAACACAGACGCTTCATTTGCATTAACCCATAAAGGGTAACCTTATATAGGAGCGCTCCGAAATACACATTCAATCATTTCACATTAACAAAGTTCCAATCGGGCCATCACACCCCATAATCATTCAAACCATCTTTTAAAACACGTTAAGTTTCCAATCGGGCATTCACATTTTCCAAATAACATTCTTTTAAAAAATCACCACCAAACATCACCCCTTAGAAGTACAACGCCACATGAGATTTCCAGGTTACACACCCAAACACATTAACCAAAAGATTTCCAAGTCATTTCTAAAACCATTTTCATGTAAAAAAAGAAAAACTGTCCATTAAACCATTTGAAACAACTCGTGTCCCAAAATTCCCCACGGTTCAAATTTATAAGAAAAAAAAATCAATTTAAAGACATATTAAATAAGAATACACTTTTTTGAAATCAAGATTCATTTTAGTAGGATGATAATGGGAGAGAGAAGAGACAACATTTGATAAATCAATGTTCATGTGTAACATCCTTTTTGAGTTTCATTTTCACTTGAATGCCCACCCATGTGTGCACCTAGTGCACCCATGGATGTGAGAATATCCAATGAAACCCCTTTTAGATCTATAAGAGTACCCAAAAACATTTTTCCAGAAATACCACATCCCTTTAAACCAACACAATTGCAACATCTCTCATAAACATTTCAAAAACCCAAAGGACTTTTCCAAAACATGTCACCATCAATAATAAATCCATAAACAGGCACCCAAATCACCTTTAATTCTCCAATTCATCTTTTAACCAATAAAATATATAAAACCAAGTCTAAAAAATACAGTATGGTCTCAATTTTCTTTTTATAAAACAAAAGGCATTTTATCAAACACTTCCAAGTCACCAACACATAGAAATAATCAAGGGATCCCTTTAAAATCAATTTTTAACGATTGTAAGAAACATATAAACACCAAAATAAGGTAACTATAATACTTATGTAGGTGTGAATCATGTTAAAAAAATAATCCACTATGTTCAAGCATCAATGGTTACTAATATAAAGGAAAATCATGGAAACACCTACCTCAAGGGTGTGTGAATGTGACAAAACTTCAAGAGAGGAGAGATATAAGCCCCACAGACCATTAAAAAACCCTACCCACAAGAAAAACGAACCAAACATAAACCCTAGACATTAGGGTTTGGCCATGGAAGAAAATTCCAAAAGAAAACCCTGGAAAAAAGGGGAAGAGAAGGAGAAAAGATTTGATGAAGGAAACATGAAGAATCACCAACCTTTGTTGATAAATCACCCCAAAATCACCCCAAATCGAAGCAGGAATGAGGGAGAGGATTCCCTGGTCAATGCCAAACAGAGAGGTCTTCATTTTGGAGGTTGAATTACCCAAATTGAAGCTCCATGTCAAATTTTGTAAAGCCCACAAGTGGCTACACGGTTTTGCTGAACGGTTTGTCAAATAGTGCGCAAACCATGCGAGGGCTACTGGAAAACTCCTGAAAAATTGCATGGTTAGTTTGCACTATTTTGGAAGGCCATGATAAAACCTTGAAACCCTAAAAATTGTCCAAAAACCCCAAAATTACACCACAAACACTATGGAAGTTCACCCAATGATCCTTGAATGTTTTAAACACAATCTGGAGACACCGACGACATTATAAACTCTCCAACATTCCACTTTCATCCTAAAAAATTCACAATAACCATGAATAGTTTTAGAAGAAAACCAATACCACAAAAATGCTAGGACTTTTGTTGGACACCCATGTCGAACCTCAACGAAAATTTCCAACATCGAGAAATAAAAAAAGGAAGGAGTATCTGAGGTCAGGGTGTGACATGTATGAGAATAGAGATTAAACATAATCCATGATGAGACTCTTTCCACCATGTGATGTTTCCTTAACAATTATCTTTGACTTATGCTTATATCACATTTCAGGTTTTCTACACCTTCAAATATCTCCATAATATTACAATTCAATGATATTTATATCATGTTATAATATTATTATTCATGTCCCCAATATTTCATGATATCATATTATTCTTTTTGACTCATATGCTATATTTTGTTATCATCTTTATTCCATTAATGGGATTTTTATATTACCACATTTTCTCTGTATTCTCTAGGCAATCCTATGTATTTTTAGAATATGCAAGGGATTTAGGATCTCAATAAAGATATTAAAATCAATATTTTTTTATTTTAGTTTTATCTTGATGTTTTATCTAAAATGTATTCTAAATACATTAGGACTCTAAATATTTGGGTTTTATTTATTAATATTTATATAAAAAATTATCTAATGACATCTATAAAAGGATTACATCACTATGTTATGAGCTTAACTATATAAATCATTGGATGTAAAAAAAAAACAAAAACCTATAGAATTTTGGATTTCTATAAATTAGACTATAAATTACTACAACATGACACATGAGTTCATATACTGCATTGGATCTCCATGCTACATAAGACCTCAAATACACCATTCATTTTATTACCTAATAAAATATTTTCTACAATGACATATAAATATTTCTTCTCACATCATGATATAGTCAGGGAAATCATAAGAAGTTTATGTTGTGTCTGTTATTTTTTATGGGTTACCTCACAGTGATATTTATCAGATGATATTTGAATTATCATGTAGTATCAAGACATGATGCAAGAGTACTTCATCTGTAGAATATTCATAAGCTCCCCTCTAACTCATTATATTGTCCCCAGTAAATTATCTTGACTCAGTATGGAATTATTTTAGTACATTAAAAACATCACAAGATAAGATTATAGGAAATGATACCATATGGAACGTATCATGTGGTTTACAATATATATTATATATTACAATAAAATCCATAACTTGAGAATATTAATCTTACATATATTTTCCTCATGTTGTTTTATATAATTCTTCTTCTATCCATGCAAAAAAAAGAATTTAAAAATATATGGTTTATCTTAAAAACATTTGAATTAATACAAAACCCCCAAGGACTTTAAATACAATAATGACCATAAAAAATTAAAATATTACTTTCGAAACACAATTTGTTTTTACAAAAAACTGTTAAATGACTAATAAACAAGTAGATACACATGAACCAAAAAATAAAAACACATACAAAAATTATTTAATAACATATCTTGCTAAACCAGTTCATATATATGGATCTAGTAGAAGTTGTGTTCCAATGGATGTGGAACTGGGTCTAATTTGAAAATTGAGTTACAATTGATAATTGGTGCTTCATATGCGTTCAAAGGAATACAATTAGGGTTTTATGATTGTTTCATGGGATAAAATTTCCAATAGAACAATATCATGTGTCATGTGATAGAGGTTATACTGATGGTGGTTTAAGAAGCCTCCTTAACCCATAATGGTAGTCCACCCAAATTAATGTGGGATGGATTGCTGTGTACCACCACTATTACTTCCAAAAGATGTTAATTTTTAGTCCTCTTGAGTTTGGGTGGAAGTATGCAGTTTTCCCCAAATGGGAAATATGGGATTTCCCCATTAAAATTTATAACCCACATGGGGGATTCTTTGTGGGAGAAGTCATGTAAAGGGTCAAAGATTCACCCCACTCCATCTCTCCCTGATCTTGTTTCCCTCTTTATCAAGGTGGTATAAGACATTGTCCTCACAATAATTAATTGTAGGTTTTACTCATATTCTCCCCTATGATTTTATTATATATACGTCCTTTTATTTTGGGGGTTTACCTTATATACAGTAGATTTTATTTCATTATATAATGGTTAAGTCATCCCACCATGATATATATTTTTAATATCTTGAATAAAATAGGATTGATAGAGGTTATTGCTTGTGGTAACTCACCATTTTATTCCCTTTAGGACACTACCCTAATAATTTTTGGTTTATCTATAAAATTAGGCCGAAATTGGTTGATGAATCAATATATTATGTTAGGGATTTTGTCAAAGACGTGATAATTGGTGTTATAATAGTGATCCACACACTATTTATTGAGGTTTCATGGTTTTTACACCAGTTTATAAGTTATTTTTTGATTATTCTGGATGGAATAAATTATATAATTAATTTTATAAATTAATTATTAAATTTTATAGTATTTTCATAGAATTAGAGCCACATGTAGGTGGATAATGACTACATAAATCATAGGTGATGGTGTGGGTATTAAATCTATCTTGAGGTAGGTGGACAGTGGACGTTTTCCTATATATTAATTTTCAATTATTTATGTGTAAAATTCATGCCTCATAGCACATGCTTGATTAAAAAAAAAAAATTAAATTGTCACCTTTGACCCATTGATATTGTTTAATGGCATTTAAATACATGATAGACCATCTTATTACTACTCTTCATTGCCTTTACCAGCCATGTATATACTCATTAATTATAGTGTATTAGAAATTATCTTGGAGACCAAATGGAGTTTCCATTGAGTTTTTCTATGATTTCTAGAATTTGTTTGTTCAAATTATCCTCTGTGGTTATATTATAGGTGTGGAAATTAGGGTGGAAAATTTTATCCACTACTTAGAATGTTTCTTTCACTACAAAATAGAAATTTTGAATTATATGATCTATATATGGATTCCTTTTTAATGTATTTTAATACTATAGACATAAATAACTATATGGTGATATTAATGTGATGAGGATTATGTCCTATAAGACTAAGTGGGATGTATCATTGCTAGAACATGAAGAAGGGAAACCTATAATAGGATTAATTATCCTCCCTTGAGTTGGATTATGTGTTATTTATTTAATGTTGGCATAAGGAATTTCCTGAGTGAATATTTTTATACTAGATTAGAAATTGTGGATTATATTTCTGATATATAGAGTGAGTTTTCCATTCACATATAGATTGTGGTAACCAAGTCGTTTATACCATGGATTATGTTTCGATATATCTTGGTCATGTTAGGACCATCCTATCATAAAATTTAATTGATTTTGAAAATATTTTGACAATTTTGTCCCATGATTATTGAGTTTTCCTCTGCTGTTTATAATTACTTTATGTATTTTGTTATATCATGTAATGTTCTGACATTTTGTATCATTGTGAATATATAGTGGATGAGGCACCCCTTTTTTTAAATGTTTTTATGGTATGCTATGATCTACCCATTCAAATATTTCTCTCTATTGATAGGGAAAACATTCCCAATTATGTTGATGATTCAATGATATTTTATAAAGTGCATAATGTGTTAGTGTTTTATTTAATGTGGCACATATGACATATTCAACTCATGAAACATGATATGGGATGTTTTTACTAGATATTTTTCAGTACCCGTGGGAGTGGGATGAAATTTATTCATCCCGAAGCTTCTATGGAAGGTGACGGGATGACTGTACTTGTTTAGGTTTATGGTACATGATTCTCTATCATTGATGTTATATACCCGATTTTGGGATGTAATTCCCATGTGTTAGTTTTTATGATCTATGATTTTATGGACATTATATGATGATCACATTATTAGGGATGTTATTTACATTATAGTGGTACATGAAACCCACTAGGTGATGGTTTTAATGCTCTCATGTCTTTAGTAACGAGGTTAATGAAATAGAATGAACAACTAAATAGATTATATCCATATCATGGAGAACTATTCTCAATTAATTGTTAATACAATAGAGAGTTCAATTTATTTTCTATGATATTAATCCTCTATAGAAAGGGTGAGATATCTATTCAATATTTTCTATTATGGAATTTGATACCCCCCTTTTTAATGTGTCATAAGAACAAAAACTTGTTACCTTCTTGTGTTTTCACTATTATCTATGTGAATTCATACCACTGTTGATGATGTAGTAATGACATGATTTTAGTTTTTATCAGACTATTATGGAATATTTGTCCACATTTTTGACTCTATTGTTGGGACACACTTACATATACGGATACATGAGAAATCATAGGGATGTTATGTTCACTATGTTGTTATTTTATTTGAACATGTTTTCCGTGTGTTGGTCCGATAATATGCTAGTAAAATATGACGTCTGACCATGATATAACATAAGAAACCTAGTCGATGATAATGTCATATGTTCGTATACACCTAAAAAATGCCTCAAGTGGGTATTAATCCCATTATGTGATTGGGTGGACCCTTAATGTGTCACATATAACAGTATTATTAAATGTTATTTTTTTATAATTATAATCATATCACACTATTAATACCAATGCATACACATGATGCATTAGAAGAATCATTAGTAGTGGCCTAGGAATTTTTACAGACAAATTTTATAGGAGTCCCTAGAGAATTAGTACATGAGAATACCTCATTATTATAGGCATAAGTTGGGATATGGACCAACATGTGGTTGTTCAGTTATAGAGCTTGACCAATTTTTTAAAATGATACTGGGAAAAGATACTGTAACAAGTTTTTTATAGGCTCCTTTATATGTTTTTTATCTCAGTAACCAATTTTCGGCATCATAAGGGTGAGACTTTTTTATATATGTTTGAATGACATTACTCATACTCATTTTTTTATAGAATAGGTATTTTTTTCATTAGTGGACTATAGTTATGATGTTTATTTTTATTGGTTTACCTTAAGATAGTTGTTTGATATCTAATGCTTCAATATTTTTTTATTACTACCTTTGAAGAAAGATATAGTCTCTCATTGATCAATACTAACCCTCACCACTAATCGGCATGATCTAGCTTAAGGGGAGGCATTCCTAAGGTATGTGGCACCTAGTTAGGTCATGATAGAGGTGAAATAGATCAAAGAACCTATAAGGATTAATTAAAGAAATTTTTTATATTTATTTCTAAAAGAGAAATAATACATAGAGATAGAACTTGTATTAACATAGAATAGATAATAATATTGTTCTTGTCCAGCTCCTACAAGTGTTAATATTTATATTATAATGGAGTTTATATTTTTATGTTGGATTTTCTCTGATATTGTTTAGTTTCTTTAAATATTTCAATTATTATGTTAGGTATTATTGATTTAGGGGTTTCACTATTATCCATGGGTTGAAATAGGCATGTTCTCATGTACCATGTTTTCAAAAAAGTCACACATGAAATTTGTTTCCAAACTTATGGTTGAGCACATTCAATATTCAATAATGTCATGTTACTAAATATGTTAGTAATAAAATATATAGTGTTTTTATCTATATTATAATGTTATAATTTTACTTAAGTGGACTCATGAATTGATTAAGTTATTTTTATAATAATTAATGAAGTTAATCCTATTCATATTTAATACATTACTTGAGAGAGGATAAGTTGGCTGATAATTATTACCTAGTGATGTGGGATTATTCATTTATAGGTAGTATATGAAGTAGCAGAACATATTGTCTTCCACTACCTTTTTATTATCATTATATGAGGTTATGATTAGATTCATTACATTTTAATCACTATTAATGTGCCTATATAAGTGATATAGATCCATGAGGGGGTACTTCAGTTAGTGGGTAACATTTAACTAATTTCACCATAGAGTGGGTGACCTAATATGGGCATTGAGATATTGTTATTAAGAATGTTACTTTATATCTAGGATCCATCTATCACTAAGTGAGGGAGAGGTGAATTAGTGATATCTTTTTCATTTATGTTTTCTTACTCATGAAAAAACGATCCCCTCTTGTTAAAGATTTATTTCATTACAAAAAACATGTCAACCACACATCCACAATTAAATAATAATATAAAATGTTCACTACTCAACAAGAGAAGCTATATCCTTGATATGGTTTAGAAACATTAAAATAGCACACAATGCACTATAAAAAAATCCTCATGTGGGAATACAATGAGTAGCATATGACCTTACACTCGTGTAGCACTATTTTTAATACAAAATTTAATGTTCTTCAAGTATTATGAAATTATTTAATAAAACTTTTCTATAAAAAAATGTTATGGTGATTCTTGATCAACTTTCACAAAAAATTTATTCAAAACAAATATTCACCTTCTTACCAAGAAGCAAGCAATAAGATCTTCTAGAATTTGTTATGATACTCAGTCTGATTTCCAAATTGATTTTTTAGTATGATTACTATATACAAAAATATTATTCCATTATAATATGGTTGATACAATTTTTCACTTCTGACATAGTCAGAAAACCCCAAACCGATTTCTCAGTCCTATTTCAGAAACTTTAATTATGATATTGTCTCCTCTCCTTTCTTCATCATTCTAGAAAGCTTCCTTAGGAATGATAAATCTAGAAAATTATTCCCACTAAAAATTAAAATAATATCTATATTATTTTTCAAAAATTACTTATATTAGGAAATTTAAAATTACTTATTCCTTTTATAGGTGAGCTGAAAGTGGTTTGGTCAGGACTCTGAAAAGCATTCCCACTCAATAAAATTTCCTGAAAATCTAGATTTCCCATGTATTCATGATACATATTTGACTTCATTAATGATGTAAAACTATTATCAATTAATCTATAATATTTTTACAACTTCAACCCACTTCATACTTTTCTTATAGTCTCTAGTACGATTCTTATTCTCCATTTTTATTTCTTCATTTTGTCGAATACTATCAATTCTATATTATGTTTCTCTGCATCAAATGATAAAACTAATCTTCGTATTATTATTAAATCATTATGATGAAGAAAAAAGATTCTTCAATATGTTCCTCTTTACCAATTGTGTCAAATTTAAAACATATGTCTTCTTATTACAAAGCTTTGTACCAATTGATGGAAGAAAAGAAAACATATTCTTCAAACATCAAGCTCCCATTGAAAAAACTTTTGAATATTCTTCAAACTCATCAAGGATACCTATTCTTCTTATTTTATTTAGACCGATGGTCCTGCATCATATAGAGATATTAGTGTCATTATTCATTATTATGGTCTTATCAAAATTACTAAATGACAAAAATAGATCATATTTCCCATGAACCCTGAGAAAACAAATTAGAGAATTTATTTTCCCTTGATCCAATTGATAGGGAAAAAAATATTTCAATATGAAAAATAATAAAAAATATATCTTTATGAAAATGGTTTACTACAGTATTGATTGATATCTGATTTTATTTTTCATATCAGTAAAAACTATCTTATCATATTCTATGTATTTATTATTTGTAACAAAAACATACAATTTCATTTATTTTTATTAGTCCCAAAATGTTCCAACAAAATAATTATGCTTGTGATTAACATATGATGATTGGTGTCAGTTTGAATCAAATTCTTATTGGAACACCATTCCCGATGGACCATTTCCAATAGATTTAACTTTAACAACTTCTTTTTTTATCTGATTACGATAGTCATAAACATATTTCATTAAAGATTTAATTCTCATGGATTATCAGTCTACCTAAAAACCTCTATCTTCAAATTGTAATATTCTAATCAAAACATTACATCCTTCATACAATTACACATCTGATGACCTCCCATGGATGGAATGAGACTCAAATTATTTATCATCCGAAACTTTTATTCTTCCTTAAAAACCTTTGCTTGTATCATAACATCCTAATGAAATTGAATATATTGAATATTGGAATATCATCATCTTACTTATATTGGTAACTATTGTATCTCCCAATCTGTTCTAGAACACATATTTCTTTCTTACCTGACCTCAATAAAATTATAAGTACACCCCATTTCATTCACAAAGATTTCATCATAGGTTTCTCATACAACTTATTAATATTTTTAATTACAAAACAAAAAACTATCTTAATATTTATATCAGATTTAAAATGACTCTAAAGCATCACCTCATTACAATCTTATCTTCCATTTAGGACTCAGTGAGAGTCTGATGAACCATTTCTTTCATAAAATATCTTCTCAATATGATATAAAATCTAATGTTTTGTGAGTCTGATTCCTTAATTATGATGGGAAGACTAATTGTTATCTTTTACATAGTTAATTTATTTTTTGTACATTTATGTCTCTCTGACAACAAAAGAAAACATTTTGAATAGAAGATTCTTTCATCTTCTAAAAAACATTTCCTCCCAAATTAGTCCAAAAAATATCCCCCTTTGGATTTTGTTAACAACTAAGATTCACAAATCAATTAATTTTTAACCTCATACCATGAATTACTTATCAATAATATTACGACAACATGAGGTAACTCATTATAAGAAACAAAAAATATTGACAACAAAACCATGTGGTCTAAAAGTAGTGACTCATGAAACCTGTTAATCTTTTCATCTCATATTTATTTACTTAATCAAATTTTATATCATTAAAATTTTCTTAAAAACACTCCAACAAATAGTTATAATAATAGTTCACACATTTACATGTTGGGATCATAAATTACCCACAACTACCCATTTGTACATGTGTCTATAAAATGTTTAACACATATTCAATGGATATATTTATGAAAAAAACACCCCCCCTAAAAACACTTATAAGTACAATATGTGATAGAGGATATAGACACATACCTTATCCCTGATAAAAAGTTGGTTGGATTCCCATGTTCATCCTTAGTTTATGGAACTGTTCCTTTAGTAATTTTTGTGTGTGAAAATGTTAGTAACTTGTTCGAATATAGGAATATAATCTAACTTCAATTCATTATCAATATCATGCTACTTGATTAAATTATATTTGATATCAATATGTTTTGAAAGATAATGAAGTACCTTATTTATCGAAAGGTTTATGGATCTCTAGTTATCACAACCAAAAAGAAAGGGTTTCTTTACTTTAACAAGTAAATCTTCTAACCGAGTTATCATCCAAAAAATTTAAGTAGTGCCTTGAGTTGAAATAGTATACTCAACTTCAACCATTTTAAGAGTTACCAAATTATATTTCTTTTTCTTCCAACTAACTTAGTTTTTGCCGAGAAAGAAAAATCCTCTAGATGTGGATCTTGTTTCATCAATAATTCCTGTCTAATCATCATTTGAATAAACAAACAATTCAATACTTTCTAAGACTTTATATATAATTATTAAAATTTTTAGTTCCTTTGTTATATCTTAGAATTATTTTTTCCAGCCAATATATGTAATTATTTTAAAGAACTCTGAAATATTTCACATAACGTAACAAAATAAACAATGTTGGGTCTTAAGGGAGTCAAATACAGAAAATTTACTATCAGCTTCTAAAAATCTTTCTAATTAAATTTCTTTCATTCACTATCTTTAGAAAACTTGGTTACCTTTGAAATCAATATAGAATCTCATTTTGAATTTTCCATGCCAAACTTCTTTAAAATTTCCTTAGAATACTTTTCTTGAAAAAGAAAACTGTGCTTATTATTTGGTAATATTTTTATCCAAAGAATATATTTTATATCTCCCAAAATGGACATCCCAAATAACGTTTTTATTTATTCAACAAATATTTTACTTGTTCTTTAATAATTCACATCAAATATAATGTCATCTATATAGAAAATTACCATAAGGAAAAAATACTGAATTTTTTTTGATGTAAATAATGGTATCGACTCTTCCATCTTTAAAACTCATCTTCCTCAAGCAAGTATCCAATCTATAATACCATTCCCTCAGAAATTGTTTCATCCCAAATAAGGATTTCTTCAACATGAACACATAGATTTCATCTTTCCCAAATAAATATCCACATGGTTGCTCTAGATAAACTTTATAATCAATATTACCATTAAAAAATACTGATTTCATAACCATTTGAAATATTTTGTAAAATGATTGTGCATAAATATCATGAAAAGTTTTGATTGTTTCTAACAATGACACTAGATAATAATTTTCTTCAAAATAATCTACTTCTTTCTGTGAGTAACCTTTGCATGATATTCCTCCTTTGAATATTATTAGTTCACCATATTTATTCATATTTTACCAGAAATCCTATTTTGTACCAATATTTTTTCATCTATATTAGGGAGGATTTCACAAGTATTATTTTTTTCTATCTGATCATGTTTTTAATACATTGATTGAACCCACTTGGGATTCTCAAAATCTTAATTTACATCATTCATATCAACTTCAAGATTTTTTCTCATAACTTAATATACTTGATTCTGATTCTTCTTCTTGAGTATGATTAATATTATCAGTATCCTTTTCAGGATTATAAATAAAATTCATTATTCCTTCCAAAATTTCTTATTATAATATATTTTTTATCTTTGTTCACCTTTTCAATTACTTTCACATCAACCAAATCAATTATTATTCATGTTTCTCTATCGAAACATCTATATTTTCTTCCTTTCATAGAATATTCATGAAAAATTCCATATTCACCTCTCTGTTAAAACATTCAAAGGTTTCCACCTTTATTATTTATGATGCATGGTCTTTAATTTGTTGGTCTTTGACACATACACAACATTACAATATTTATTCTTCTCAAAAATGACTTCAGATTTTGTCTCAAACTTTAAAGGTTATTTTTGATCTTTTATAGGTTTATCCATTCTGGATATTTTACCATCATCATATATAGAATTATTGAAGCATGTAACCCACTTCTCAGCTTTAGAAAGTTTTTTTTGGAAAAAACTAAACTCTACTTATTTTTACGTCATGCATACTTCTGGATTTTCATTATGTTTAATTTATTTCTTAGTATATTTATTCAAATCATCAATATATTCTAGGATCTTAACACTATCATCAATAAAACATTAATGATTTTTTATAGAAGATACATTATTTTATACTTGTTATTTTCTTTCTCAAGCCTCCTAATATTTTTGAAACTTGCTTTCAATTCTTCATTCAGATGACATTTTAATTGATCTTCTTTTTATTTAGTACTACTTATTACGAAATCTTAATTTTTCACCATCATAATAAATGTATTCTTACAGTAATGCGCAATAGATTATTTGGATTAAGAAATATTGTATTATTCATCATCATCTTTAGATATGTAACTTAATTTTGGATTGGGATAATTTTATATCTTTACCTCTGGAAAAATATTTGTCTTTATCATTATGTTTCTTCCATGACCTTCTTGGCCTTCTTTCTTATTCATTAATACCATCTTATTTATTTCTTTGAGGAAAATTTACCGTAAATTTCACAATGGATACACATTAAAAAAATTCAAGGAAAATTTACATTTATATCTATTTATATCACTTCTAAATTTGTTAGAAAATATGGATAATAATTCACCAATATTTTTACGTACTTATTTTCAAAATTAGAATCACCAGCTTCTTCTTCAATTGGAATATTTTTGACTTTTCTTTCATGTAATATTTGAAATACATCTATCTACCAAATTTGTTTTTATTTTTATATCTTTCTCCCTAATTACATAATAAGTGATGATATTTATATGAAAATAATCTTGAGATAATGTTTATGGATATCTATATTCCCGTGAATAAGTGTTATCATCAATATTTTACAGAAAAAGTATTAATATTTTTTCATCCAATGAAGAATAATCTATGTTTTCACCATGAAATATAAGCGTCCTAAAAATTTCATTGACCCTAGTAAATAATTCACTAATATATTTATCTTTACCCATTTTGAGTTCATCATAATTCGAACTCCATATTTTCACATTTTCCTTCTTGACTTTTGTATTTCATTTATAAATGTTTTTTAACTTATCCTCGATAACTTTTAAAGTGGAAACACCATTTACTCTTAAAAAATCACTTTCTTAGTGTGATGAGATTAAGGAATTTTTTACTGTTCCATCATTTTCAGGATCTAATTATAAATATATATAAGATGAGAATTACCATCAATAGGAGGAAATACATTTTTTGGAGCTTCAAGAACATTGTACCCATGAAATATAATATAATGAAACATTATATTTTTATAGATATGAAAGTTATTAACATTAAAGAATATAATTCATTTACTACTGAATAAATTCATATTCTCCTTCAACTTCTCTTCAAAACTCCAGAAAAGAAAAAATGAAGGGAACCTTAAACTCTGATACCACTTGTTAGTGTCCATCCAGGATCTATGTATCACGGAGAGGGGGAGGTGTGAATCAGTGCATACGTATTCTTTTAAATTTTTACTTATGTAATTTTTTTTCCTTTTGTTAAATATTTCATTCTATTCTAAAACCAAGTCAAACCCACATCTATAGGATCACAAGATTTTACAATTTTCACTAGTAAATAAAAGCATTTACATCAGTGGTATGGTTTGGAAACAATATAATACCAAAAAATCCACAAGAAAAAAAATATTTTTTGTGGAATACAATGAGTATTATATGAACTTACGATATTGTAGCACTAGGTTTAATAAAATAGTGCATTTTATTTAATTACCATGGAATGTTGTGACAAAATTTTCATAAAAATCAATTTACGGTACTTCTTGATCCAATTTCACAAAACATTTATTAAAAATGATTATTCACTTTCTTACCCAACAGTAGGAAGGAAATTTTTTGGACTTCATAATGAAATTTACCCTAATTTCCCAATCCAATTCCTTAGAATAATTTCTCAATATAGAAATATAATTCTATCAGAATATGGTTGAGATAATTCTGAACTTCTTTTTTCTCAGCATAGAAATCCCAATATGTTATCTCGGTCAGATTATTAAACTCTGATAATGATCTTGTATCATATTCTTTATTTTTTTTAACAAACATCCACATGAATACTCAATCAAGAAGCTTATTCTCCCTAGAACATCTTATATTCTACATCTTCTTTCTTGAACCTTACTTGTGTTAGGAAAGTAAAATGTTCTTCTTCATTTTATAGGTGATCCAAAATATGTTTATGTGGGATTTTAAAAAACAATCCCGCTCAATAGAATTTCAAAAAGTCTTGATTTAACTAGAATTTTCATTACATTTTTAATTTTTCAATTCTTCATAACTCTTCATGATTATTCATGAAAAATCTTAAAATATTTTCTCACTTTAGTCTTTCTGTACAATCTATAGTCCAATTCTGATTTCCCATTACGATTTTTTCAATATGATGAAGATAGTGGATTATTCATTATTTTTTTTATATTAAATGATAAAACTAATCTACCCTTTTCAATTTCTTCATTATGATGAAGAAAATACATTCTTCATTGTATTGGTCTGTACTAAATGTGTAAAATGTAAAATATATGTCTTATTATTGAAATTCTCTATACCAAGTGATGAAAATAATAGAAAACCTATTCTTAAAACTTCAATCTCCCCTTGGATACACTTTTGAATCTTATTAAAACTCTTCAAGAAAGTTTCTTATTCTACGTTTCTTTATACTGATGATCCTACATTCGATAGTGATATTAGTGTCATCATTTATTATGATGGTATTGATCCTGTGGTTACAAGAATTTTTCTTCTTATTTCTCTTAAACCACTTGAGAAAAAATTAGTGCATTTATTTTATCTTGGACCACTTGATAAAATAATAACGTTCCATTCTAAAAAAGAATCATCAATTTATCATTAGAAAAATGTTTAACTATATTTTTGATTGATCTATGATTTTCTTTTTCGTATTAGTCAAAACTAACTTATCTTGTTCGATGTATTTATTGGTCCCAAAAGCTTCCAATTTAATTTTATTTACTAGTACCAATGAATTCCATCAAAACAATTCTTCATCTGATTAAATTTTTATGATCGGTGTCAGTATGAATCTAAATCTCGATGACACACCATGTCTGATAAACCAATTCTTATAGACTTGACCTTAGAAAAAACATTTCTTCTCTAATTGTGATCATCATACAATTATTTATATTAATGTAAGGAAGAACTCAAGGAGTATGGATTTAATTTATGGACTCCTATTATGGGATTAGGTTGGATATGAATGTATTTTTGATCCCCTGAGACCCATTTTTGGAATATTCACTTATTGGGATCCTATTGATTATAGTGTGGTCTATGATCCATTATCTTTCTAGAATATTTGGATCAAGTTTGAAGAATACTGATTAGTTTTTATGATAATAACCATTAGGGTATAATAGGGAATGAGATCATATCATAAGGAGTGGGACACATTTTTTATCTAATGGTTCTGCACTTTGAGTTTTTGCTGCTGATAACTAATGAACATGTGTTAAATATATCCACTTGTGTGATGCGAGAACCATGTAGGTGATTGTATCTTTTGTAATTTCCCTATGGTTTTGAAAAACATAGATTTATTAGTCATATGGTTAATGGTATACGAAAAATCTATTTATATTTCACACTTCTGTGTTTTTGAAATTGATAGAAGTGATAAATAAAATCTATTATGGGTTATAATGTGGGAGTCACATGGAAATGAGAGTGATCATTTTATTTGGGGTTATGGATTTTATAACAAAGTATTTTATGGTATACCATCAGGGTTTTTGAATAGTTGTCTTGTACATCACTATGATTTGATATTCCAAGAGTAAGTCTCATGGGAATGGTTTTTCATGATGTGATTACTAAGGTCTCATCAGTATTAATGTTCTACCAATTATATATTATCCTAATATATTTATATAGGGATGATGGGGTAGGAAATAATACACTAGTATGTCATGATATAGATTATGTATTCTAATCCTTATACTAGTGGATTATGTTTGTCATCAACACTGATTCATATTTTGATATGTGACCTTTATTTATAGGAGTTCCACTTTGTAATTTGGATATAAATAGCCAATATATATATATACATTCAGCTAGTAGGAGAAATCCAATTATTTTCATTAGATAATTATTTTAAAAACGAACATTTTTAAATTAGGAATCCTTCCGTGTAGGAGGAAAACATAAGAGGATGATAGTACACATGGGTAGTATAAATCTCAATGTAATTATTATAGGATTTTTTTGGGTTTAGTCTCTATTGTGAGAATGTTTGTTGGAGGCCTAGTTATTTTTAGTGTGTTTTGGTTGTTTCATAGAGTGATCATTGGTTTTTTAGATCAGCGATTTAATCCTCGGTTATATGATAATTATGTTTTTAAAATCCATGAATACCATTGGGAGTGGGTAATCATTTAGGATATTTTGGAATAATATGGTTCTTCATTACTTGGGTCATCAATCTTTTCAAGGTGAGTTTGTACAATGTGATATTGGACATAACTTTTTAGAGTAGATCAATATCGATGGATTGGACACATAACATAATGGATCATTTTCAAAATTAAAAGTGTTTATTATTCAGTGGATAATGAGGTATCTATTGTGCTGTTTGGTGTTATTGGTTCAGGTGTTGTATTGGAATAACCATAACCAACAAGATATATAGTTTTAGGATTTGTATCAGATTTTTTAAACAGAAGTGTTTCATAAATTATACACTTGAATACTTCTTGGGGATGAGAGGTGTTATAGTGGAGATGTTGTAAAACCATAAATTGGTTCATTTTGATTAAATTATTTGAATTTTGGTTATAATAATTATGAAATTAAAATTTTGTTTGAATTTTTCGGATCAAATTGAGAATTTTCATTTTTTGAAACATTTAAAATTTTCTAAAAAAAGTTTATAAGATTGGTGATGGAGAGGGAGAGTTTGGAAGAAGAGTGTTTATTGGTTTCTAATAGAGGTGTCATTGTAAGTGGCTATAAGAAGCCATAAAAATCCACGTTTTAGTCTACTAGAGTTCTAATAGAATGGATAGTGGTGTGACATGACTATCATATCACTTGATATTTGTTTCCCGTCCACTGGAGTTCTTGTGGGATTCTATGAATTTTTTGAAAAATAGAAAAATAATATTTTCCTCTAATTAAAATTAATAATCCTTTCATGAGTTCCATAAGGGATTAGATACATATAGTGGGTAATAGTCAACATACATCCTCCCATCCCTATCTTTTTTTCCACTTTGATTTGGGTGGTCCAGGGCTTGATTTACATACCAATTCTATGTTGGGTTTTCAAATATTTTACCCTTTATTATTTTTCCATCTTCTTCTGAGGATATTGTATAGTACAACTAGATATTAATGATATGATTTAATAGTAAAAATATGAAATACTACTTCATGATGGGGCTTTCAGGAATCTTAAATGAATGAGTGATTTAAAGAGGTTCTCACTGATCGATTCCCACAATTTCATTACTGGTTGGTCACTAAAATAATTATTTTTTGAATTTTAATCATATTTTTATGTAATTAATTTATGAATCTGTATCATATGTTTGGTATTTTTTTGGATATAGGATCATGGGTGTGTCAAGATTTATATATAACCCATTGAATAAGGATTCAACATTTTTTACATCATCTTGTTAATCAATTGTTGATTTTTTAAAGAGGACTTAATTTTGTCATTATTTATGATATTGTTGTATTAATTGGAATGGATTTGAAAATTTTAGTATTTCATAGTGGTTTCTAATATATGGTATTGTTTTTCACATCTTTTATTAGTGATGAAAAATATTTTTTGGGTTTTAACTCTATCTTTTGATAGGTGGTAACATAACTTCTCCTATTAGTTTATAATTTTATTTATTACATGTGATATATGGTGTCTCCAATATTTTGTGATTATCATTAATTTAATTTATATTGTTTTCATTGAATTACATGTGTTAGGAAAGGAATTTTGGAGCAGTGATGGAAGCTCCAAAAACTATACATTGATGGATTGGCCACCGATGATTGCGGTCTTTATTTAATGTGTATTCGAAATTATACTAGGGATATAATAAGGACAAAATTGATTTATGTTATGAGGTATAGATCATATTTTAGGTTCTATTTATTAAATTGGATATAGGATAGGTGTGTAAATAAGGGAAGATCACATGATCAACTACATATTTTGTTTCAATCACCGCTTAAGAGTGAGTTTTTTCTATGAGAGTCATATTTTGATTCCACTTTCAATATAATTTAATACAATATCCACTAAATCACTTGGGATGATATTAATGTGATGTGGATTATAAAATCAATGATAAAGAGGGATTCCTTATTAGTATTACATGAAATATTAAACATAAAAAACTTACCTTATCCTCTATTATTAGGATATATGTTATTTGTGTTAGTTTAGTATGAAGGTTCACCTCAATAGATCAAGAGTTATGAATTATTCATATTTTTAAATTATATGACCAACATGGGGGTGATTATATCATTCCCCATAGGATTGAGCTAACCAAATGGTTTGTACCCCATTTTCGATCTCTATATAGGTTGGGTGTATGAGGATTATTGTAGTTACACATTTATTATTTATTTTTGGCTGTGAAATTTATCATTCTGTCATGTGTTATATTATTTCATGGGACATTATATACTTTTTTATCTTTATTTCTATACAGTATATGTTATTCCCTTTGTTTTATTTTTTATTAGGGTCTGATATGACCAACATATTCACTTTTTTATCCCCATAGCATGAAATGAAATGCCCACATTTGTTCATGAATTCTATAGGATGGGATGTCCACCTCAATGTGTTTGTTCTCTCTGTAGTTTGTGAAAGACATCACATTCACCTTATGAAACTTGAGATGGGATTTTTTTCTCAGATATTTTTTAATACCCCTGGAAGTGGAACACACTTCTATTGTTTAGTTGATTCCATATAAGCGAATGTGATGATCACATATGAGGATGATTATTAGACATGATTCCCGTCTAGTATTTTTATAGTTGAATACTAGGCATGTTATTCACACATGATTTTTTATAATCTTAGATGATATGCCAATTTTTTCATGAGCTCAAAATTTGAGAAATTATACCCATTATAGGGGATAGTGACACCCACTAGTCTTTGACATTTAATACCCATATATCATTTATTATGATTGTAATGGGACATAATTCCCAATGAATTTAGTTTTTTAATTACCTGAGTCGCTTTTCTGAATTTCTTAGTTGTACTATTTAGAGTGGGTTTCACATCCCATGATGTGTTTCTTCTATGTAATGGTTTGATATGCTCATGTATGATTTTTTATATTGTTACACGAATCCCCCTTTTATGATGTGTTCTAAAAATTATGTTGATTTACCATCATGTACTTGTACCTATGGTTATGAACATTATTCACAGTCTTTAGAAGTATTCAGGATGAGTTTAATACTTGTATGCAATTTTTATATACTCTATGACCAGAATTATATTTTATTATGAAAACATAGTACCATTATAAAGATACTTTTGATATCACATGAATGTTATTCCCACTATATGTTTATGATATTTGTAAATATTTCCCACACATTGGTTACAATACTATAAAGGTATTTTCATCCCATTGACTATGAATTAGGATGGTAATTTCCATCAATTGTTATGTGATACATTAAATAACCCCCTAATACTATCTAGAGTTCGTATTTGTGATAAAAATTGATCAGTTACCACCCATATGTGTGAAATATTTCATTATTATTGCATATGTTAGTTTGCTTTTTTATTATCATATCAGATATTTCATTTCACATTGGTACCTTAGAAGAAATAATAATTTTTTGAATAAGTATGGTTGTTGCCTATTTTGTGAATGTTGAGATGTAGAGTTTTATTGGAATGTAGATATGAGATATGGAATGTACTTAGGACCTATTAATCTATTGACATGATTATTTTAAAATTTCATTTTCAAATCCTTTGAATATTGTAACTATGATTGACACTTCTTATGAGTTTCTTTGGGAAATTAATAATACAAATATTGTTATATCATTGGTTATGTTACCTATTTATTGATGGATTATAGATATGATGTATCTTTTTACTAGTTTATCTTGTGATAATGATTAGATTTCTTGGTATTTCATTAGGTTTTATAGAGTATCTATATTTCAGGGTTTAGTCTTCTCAATGTCACATACAAACCCTTGTAGTTAGTATCTTGCCTCAGGCTTATAGGCAGGTGTGCATGTGAAATGTGGCACTTGGTTGGGTCATTATAGAGGTAAAGGTGATCTGGAACACTACAAATACAAATATATTTGGGTATCCATTATCAATGTTGTGAAAAATAATTCTATTCAATTGTTGTGTTTGACATTCACTCAAACAAATCATGCTTGTAAAAGTACTATATATATATTAACTGAGGTATTCTAAGTGGTATATGAAATGAATAGTAATTTAACATATGAAATCCTTTTTATGGGTTATGTGATCATAGATATACCCTAGGTAGGATGTCCACTAGTGGATATTGCCACTATTGGTTATAGAGGTGTGGATAGTCATTCATTGGTATGTCCAACAATAAATATAAGTGTAAATGGATACTTAATAATATGATTCCACATAAGCATATTATTGATCATGAAAATCTATATAAATATATTAGTGATAGTAAAATCCTTTAAGAATGGATAAATTACATTGGGAAGTTATTAATAATCCATAAAAGAGGGGGTTATAAAGTGTCAATACAATTCATGTTGATCCTTCCTTAGGTGGTTTTAGTTTTATTTATTATATAATTAAAATCAAATATTTCTGGATCATAGATGTTATATATGAGGAAGTGTTTGGTGTTCTAATAAAAAATATCCCTTAGGGACTCTCATTTAGAATTACATCATTAATGACGGGAAAATACAAGGGAACTAATTGATTCACATAACACTAATGCCAATTTTACTTCTTTTAAAAATTTTAATATCATCAAAATGAGGAAATATTTTAAATATTTATATCTAATATTGACATGGATGTCTATGATGGATGAATCTTTATTACAAAACCAATTAGAAGATATGTGAGATCATGTAATCAAAATAAGGGTCATGATTGATTTATTTTTTTAGTGTTATCACATACACCAGCATATAATTTTATTAGTTTATAATTAATAGGATGAAATTAAAAGGAATAAAAATTACTCTAGTGCATATTTTTCAACAATTAGTTTTATTGGTAAGTGGGTGGAATTATTTCAATAATAAATATTGGGGGCATAGTCCTTTGGATTCATTATCAGTTTCGAGGAAAATATTTTTTTTATCTTTCATAAAAACAATGACCTATGTGATTCATATATCTCATGTATTATATTTACAAATAGACTATATGAACTTAAAATTTTTCACCATGCTAATGTTAATTATTGTCATGTTATGTAGGGATTTTACGAATTTAATTGATTTATGAATTTGGTTTCTAATTTTTTAGAGTCATGAGATTTTTATTATTTTATACTTTTATTAAAATGCCAGATTCTAGCCCAACTCACCCCTTAGAGGGATTTATAAATAAATATTGTGAGTTTATGGTTGGATTGGTTGAAAGTACAAAAAATAACTTAAAAATTACTTACCACCATGCTCTCATATTATCTTTAGTGATCGGTTTAAGATAATATACATTTCTTGTAATTTACCTTTATATATATAAAATCTTGTTATTGAGGTCGCCACATTAATGTTGGATGAAATATAACCATAACAAGGTTTACTAACATGTCCAGTTCACCTCAATAAAATTTTCCATTAAATTTTTATTACACCTAAGAAGATGATAACAATGACGATTATCTCATTTGGTATCATCGAAATATGATGACAAATTGATTTAGTGTCTATGATATAAAAATCAATAGCTATATTACCATAATATACTAGATGTAAAATTTTCTCCTTAAACCTATATGTGGGTTTGGGTGGTATGGGGAATACTCGTTACGTTAATTTTGTAATGAGTTTGAGTTAGATCTAAAGGATTAATGAATTTAAAAATCTGTTGAGGTATCCTAGACTATTAGATATAAATAAAGGAATATTATCTAATGTTTGAGAATATGTTAATTTCTTCAGAATAATACCTTCTATCCATTGCATGAATTTTTATGCATTATCCAATGAATTGTTGATAAATTTTTATGAATACCTATAATAAAGAAGAAAGTCACTGTACCGGTACTGTAGCGGTACTGTATTAGCAGTGATACTATAGAAACAACGATACTGTAGTGGTGGTAGTACACTGTAGCAGCGGTAGGGAACTATAGCAACGGTGGGGACTATGAGGGTACTGTAGCAGGTGGGTATTGTAGTAGTACTATTCACATAATGGGCCATGGGCCAAAAAATTGGGCCTACGGGCTTGTAATGGGATACATGACCACTGGACCTTTGGGACATGTAATGGGTCTCCCTCTACTCAGCTAAAAGAGGTCTTTTCATTGCTTTAATAATAAAAATGAGGCTTCAGCTCCAACCTTTAAAAAATTATTACTTTCTTCTACTAACATCTACATGGAGGATGAACAAAAAACTCATCCCCTAGTGTGATATCCTCTTGAGTCTCCATATAATTATATTTGTAAGTATTCCTATCCACATAATGATATACCCCTCTATAATAGGATGAAATACTTTTTGAATCCCCAAAGTGCTGATACAATGATCACTAGGGAAAATAGATGCATAAAATGTTAGAATCATGGAATTAAAGAATTGTACTAGTAGACCATAAAAAAATATTCCTTTGAAAATTGGGGTTTCAGATTAAAATAAAATATAGGAAAATATATTGGTTGTTTGGCTTCCTAGATATGTGATTAAGAGGGTATCTGTTAATTTTTCATGATGGAAATTAAAGAGAATAGACAATTATATTCATTATATCCTCTAGGATAGATCAATGGAGATATATTAATTTTTATTTTCCAATTATAGATAAAACCTACGTCCAGTTGTAAAGATTTTATAGGGGAAGGGGATCCATCCAAATAAATATATTTTTTAAAATAAATTTATATATGATGAAATCACATTCCAATTACTATAAATTCTTTAACCCCACCTCTATTCACCAATATTCATAAAACTCATACCTATAGACCATTTTTGGACATTTTATCTCATATTTAAAACCATATTTTCCTTCAATTTATATAGGGATATACGTACTAAGTTATTTACTAAAAATAATGTGGGGAAATATAAGGAAAGATTGAATATAAAGGATTTTTCAATGGTGATCTTGTGAATTGGATTAATGGTGAAAACATTTGTGAGGTCTATGCATCACATTTTTTTCATAGAAATGATTCTATATTCTATAGTTATTACAAATACATCCCTCTTACTTGGGAGAATTAAAATATACATTGGTTTTGTGATAAAATTGTCTAATAATGATATATGTAGATACATTAGAATAAGTCACCCTATCATTACCTGACTCCAGGATTTTATTGCAATAAAATTATTCCCAATCACGGATTAACTCATATATATATGAATTGATAGAGGATATGGTCTCATGTAAAAAGCCCTATGTTACATTGTTGGACATCCCATTGGGATAACAAGGATTGAAATTCACTTTGATACTAGAGGGGTGAGAATAAAGTTGGTAAATAAAACTTATTAGAGACTGCCAACTCATGGGGCTCATCTAATGATATAATTCATGAAGTCACCTATAAATGTTGAACCTATAGTATCTGATGTCTAGATAGTAACTAAATTGACCTATAAAATATCATATGATACCCATCTTGGTATACTCTTTAATATTTATTTGATAATTTCCTCATTTGAGACATTGGTGGTTGAAATATCTAATAATATTCCTGATAATGTATTCTTCATAGAATATATTTGATTAAATGTTTAGAATAAAAACCACTTCTTATAATATATCTATAAAACCTTCTATTAATGGGAGGATATATAAGGGATCGTTCACATTAGTAATATGGAAATGTTGACTTTGGAAGTCCTTAATTTGAGACTATGGCATATAACAGTGAGCTAAGACCCGTTTTTTAGTCACTAAATGGTGATGATCAAATGAATAATAAGAATTAAACACTCTTAGGAATTCCAATGTCTTAGAACATGAATAAGTTTCTTTAGGTCCATATTTTTAGTTCATCAACATTGATCTTTTAAAATTTTATATCATCCTATTTTGGCTTATTCTAATCAAGATTTCCCTATTAATGTAATTCATTGTAAGGAAGTGGTTCTCCAAAGTAATGTGGATAAATACTAGGGGATGTAATTTCACATTTATATGTAATTAAATTATTGGATACTAGTCATTATTTATCATTGACTCTCCCTAATTAAAAAGTGTCTTGGAAATGATATCTATATTCCATAAAATATGGATTATAATATAATATTTATAGAATTTTGTATATCTCTAAGGAAAATGTCAAAATAAATGGTTCCCTTGATAGAATAGTGGGATTTGAGAATCACACAATAACACATATGGGTGATGTTTTAAAATTTTTGATTATCATCCTTGTTATAGGATTGGGTTTGTAACCAAATCCTATTTTATCTTACTTACAATGTCAAATAATCTTGATTGAGGGAGGATCCTAACCCAAACCATGTTATCAATGTAGGTTCTTCCTAAAGTAAGTATTTAAACATACATTAATTGTTTTCAAATATATATAATATTATATTTTAGTAACTATGTATTATTCCAACATATTATTAAAGATTCATTGAGATTATTCAATAAAATCAAAACATCTTGATGTGTATCTTCAGGACACCGATATAGGTGATAATGTTCTATTGATATTTTCTGAAACAATCGATGTTCCAACTAACTCCAAAAATTTCTAAATTATACAAAAAATAGCTAATAACCCCCCTCATGTTCCATCAAGTGTAGTTATGGAAATTTTATAAAAATCTAGAAATGATCCTTTGACTCTAATTGTTATAATGTTTAAACCATAAAAATTAGTGCATAATTCTAGAAAAATATAATTTATTGGCTTTTTGTTCTTCCACACTACCAATTTTACTTGTATTAGTTCCTAGAAAAATAAGAGGTTTTCCGATGATAATTAATGATGAGAGGACTTGGGAAGTTTCTACTAAGGCATTGGTTCAGCAAATAATCTTGGTTTCCAAATTTAAAATACTTCCGAAAGTTGAATTAGATTCATATATAGAGATTATTACCACATTTCATAAGATCTGTAAGAATATGTTTCACCATATAAGCTTTGAGATCATTGGATCACTATTTTAGTATATGTGTGATGAAATAGGTTATCTTCACAAGTAAATTAAATATATAGGAACCATTTGATTTAATTTATATTAATTTGGCATGATTACATGTAGTATAATGAATTTTAATGAAGAGTTTAATATTTATCACGGATATATTACTAAATATAATACAATGATCTATTTAAAAAATTTCTTTATATATGCGATTTGTAAATGAAATATAAAAAAGAGGAGATATATCATCTCATCATTTTTATCTCTAAAAAACAAGCCCCCATAAAATAATAGGAATATTAATTAGTACCTACAAGGTAACTCTATCAGAGATTTCCAAAATGCTGATAAGTTCCATGAATCGGAATGAAATCAAATAGATTATAGAGACTCAATTATTTCCATATGAGATGGTTTAGAATACAATTTTTAATGACTTATGTAATTAAATCTAGTCTAGGCATCAAAAGAAAAGATAATTGATTGTTTCACTACTACAAATATTCCATTTATCAGCGCTAGAAAAGTGCATTAACAATGCTAAAAAAGCTCTATTAATCGAGGAGAAGATAGGGGGTTCCCTTTTATCAGTGCTTAGAAAAGCGCTGATAAAGATCCCTTTTTTTAGTGCTAAAAACATGCTGATAAAAGATCCCTTTTATCAACGCTAAAACAAGCACTGATAAAATACCTCTTTTATCAACGCTTTTTTACCACCGATAAAAGGGGTGTTTTATCAGCGCTTTTTACAAGCGCTGATAAAAGTAAAATAAAAATAAAAATAAAAAATAAAAAATAATTCATATCCTGGGGGAGATTTTATCTGTGCTTTGACCCCCTCTTTATCAGTGCTAGGCAGCCCCTCCCACTCCCGTGTACTGCCCTTGCCCACACGTCCCACAAATGCGTGTGCACTTCTTTGCTTCCACCCGAACTCGAACCCGCAACCACCCCCTTGTGCGCTTTCACCTTTACCACTAAGCCATTTCGTTTTTTTCTATTTAATGATACATCTGTTTATTTATCTATATTTGGTTATATTTATTTTTATATTAATATAGATTCATATTAATATAAATATATTTAGTTATATTAATAAATATATGTTTATTCATATATTAGTATATATATATTCAATCATAAATTAATATATATTTATATCTATTTATATATATATTTGTAGTTACAATTTTTTATCCATATATTTATTTGTATATTAATATATATTTATAAGATTAGTTTTAAATACATTTATAAAATATATTTTTTATGTGTGCTTAGAAATAAATAAATAAATACATACATATATACAAAACACACACACACACACATATTTATAAATAAATACATATATATGTGTGTATTTTAAAATCCATATAATGTTAAAACAACCATAAATTCTTATATAGAAGCTCATTTCAACTCCACAACCAGTTAAATCGAATAAAATGAAACAATCTTCGATATAATATGTGGTAAAGTCCTAAAAAACATCCGAATCAGAAGTTATACATGTTTTAATGTTAACAAATCGGGGTATCCTGACTAAAAACTCAGTTTTGGAGGCCTTATGGGCATTTTTTGGCCTCAAAAAATGTGGCAGAAGCTTTTCTTTGATAACAAGCCCGTATATCACATCGCAGGCTTCGATTTGATATGCTGTAGAGCTCAAGTGGACACGCGAATCAAAAGTTATGGCTGTTTGATTTTTGAGTTACATTTTTAACTTATTTTAGATCTTTTATTAATTCTTTTGATTTTTGGTGTCCTCAAATTGTTATTAAATGACTTTTAATCGATAATAATTAGGAAATTAACAATTTATTATATATTTTTTTTAAATATTTAAAAGCCATTTTCACTAAATTTCATATATATTAAATGTAATAGTCTATTTATACATATATTTAAAAAATATATATTATATTTATATCAATATAAATATACTTATATAACAATATATTATTTTTCATGAATTTTTTTTTTTTGAAACATAGAATTTATCAACGCTAGGAAAAAAGCATTGATAAAGCCCCCATTTATCAGTGCTACTAAAAAAAGTGCTGATAAAGGGGTCTCCTTTAACAGCGCTAAAAAAGCGTTGATAAAGGGGGGCCTTTAACAGTGCTAAAAAAGCGCTGATAAAGACGGGCCTTTAACATCACTTTTTTTAGAGCTAATAAAGGCCCCCTTTATCAACACTTTTTTTAGCACTGATAAAAGGATAGTGCTTCCCTTTCCTATTTTTGTAGTAGTGTTTATATATATAAATTCTTATTTAATTATTTAAAATGTACTTTTTTTTATTCTTTAAAATGAAAATGAGTTGGGGAGAGTCTTGATGATGGGGATTTCCCCTATATCCTTTTTTTTATTAAATGAAAATTTATCCTTTTATGATGCACTAATTTTTGTCACACCATCATGATCACACTCATCAGTAAATTTTTAATGATAAATGACCCAGATATACTATATCTTTTTGGTCTCGATGAAGGAATAATGGTTTAAAACACAAGATATACCATTAAAGGGTTGTATGAGGCATACAAAGAGTAATATTTAAAGCCGTTGAATCCCTTTAATCATGATAATCTGGGTTTATAAAATGAGATTTTGTATGATTGACAAAGTTATAATGATTTTGTGGGTCAATAAACCTTGAAAAATATAAACTAATATGGGTACATGAAGGTCATATATGAATAATATGTTTCCGTAAAGTAAGTTGATCTTGTATACTAGTTGAAACATAAAAACTCAATTTCTACCTAGATGATTTCAATTTTATGTGTATTGGTAGGTTTTGTATGTGGTGTAAGTTCTATTACTATATATTAGGGAATTTTGTAAGAACATGGATCTTTTTTTTAGGTATGGAACTTGATTTATGGTGTTTTTGAGAAAAAGAGGAGTTTCTTAAAATTTTAGGAGTACATGCCCTGTACTTACGAGTACACACCATGTACTGGGTTGGTCCAGGTAGTCATGTATTGGCCATGTAATGGATGAATACATGGCCATGTGGGCTAACATGGAGACCACCTAAATTTGGGATCATTAAAGGCCTATACACACCATGTATCCTTAGGGAACATGCTGAGTATTTTTATTTTTAATTGTTATATCGGACTGGGATCACGTCTAATTGACAGAACCTCCTTATTCTAGTGTCGTCTATTCCAAGAGATATCGAAGATCATTGATTATTCTCTGATCCTCTGGTCAACCACCTATGCTCTAAATCAAACACATTCAATTGCGTTGGAATCATATCAGTGAGTTCTTCCTTTTTCTAGAGCCTCTTCTATTGATTTCTCATCTTTTGTAAGTTTTTCTAGGTTGAATGTTTTTTATGTATTTGTAGATCTATGATGTTTTAAGATCATTTAAATAAATTACGGTCAATTATATCGATCGTACATTTTTTAGGTAGGTGGTTTGTTTGTTTCTGTAGATGTAATTGATTTATATGTGCAAAATGTTCCCAATACCCTAGTTTAGGGTATTGTGTGTTTTAGGAATTTATCCCTGTTAATTATTGATATTCCTTGATTGATTGAGAAAGGGTGTTTGATTATGAATATGGTTTATTACCTTGATATAGATATGTTTTCCCATTTTTGATTGATATTGGTTGTTCGGTGTAGAACTGCTTGTTAGGATGTTTTGCTTTCCACGCCTAGTGATATTAGGATAGAATTGTTTATTATATGACTTGCTTATAATATGAATTATATTTGTTTATCCAAGTAGTCTTTGAGATTTAATTTGGCTACCGAATATCATTTGTGCATAATTTTATTACACATGGCTATGAGAACCTGGTGTAGTTAGACCATAGGGGGAATGGAAACTGAGGACTTCCCTAGATTTTATGTTATTCTTTTACACTATAAGACCAAAGGGGGGATTGACTACGAGTTCTCCCTCAGAGTTTCTATATTATACCATTACAAGACCACATTGGAAATTAACATTGAGTGATTCCTTAGAGAATCTTTAGTTTACCATTAAAAGACCATATGGGGAATTGACAGTGAGTGTTTCCTCATAGATTCTTTGTTTGAATGTGACCAGAGGGGTTAGACTATGTGAGATTTCCCAGAGGGTATTCATATATTTATTGATTTAATGTTAAGTTCAACTAGAGGGGTTATGTAGGGAGAACATTCGGAGAGGTTTTCTTGTGAATTATTGATTGCATAAATGATAAATGTTAATGAATGTAGTTGAAACTGTAGGGTTATTTACTTTTGATTACTTCCATGTTTATTACTTCATTTTCATATTTTCATTATATATATATATTCAATGACAGTTAATCAAAAATATTTGGGTGGTTTCCTACTAGGATTCATCTCACACCCGGTTTGGGTCATGTTTTTGGTCCCAAACAGATTATATTTTTGGAGGTATAGATAAGGGAAAGCACCCTTCTACTTATGGTACATGATTTATCTAAAGCTGGAGAGAATGAGACCAAGTTGAGGATTGGGGAACTATTGGAGTTGTTTAATTGTTTTCCATTATACTTTGTCTTAGTACTATATTCCAGCATTGTGACTTGTTAGGATGCATTCCTAGATACTTGTGACATGCATCATTATTTATATATGTGTTACAGTTGTTTATTTACATCCAGTATTATACTGTTTACTTATTATATGGTATTAATTCTTTCATTACAATTATCTATTTGTTTTCACTGTGTTACTCTGCCAATGAGGGCATAGTTTCCCCACTATCACACCCAAGGCCCTTGCTTCTAGTGGGAAGCCTATGGCGTTTGGGGAAATGCTTTTGAGGCCATGTGACGAACCGGGTATGGGGAAACATTGGGAGGCACTCAAAACCAGGATGATACAATGTGGTATTAGAGGAATTATTTTCTTCTTGACATAAAATTTGGAGCCTATAGATAAGGATATGAAATAATAGGTAGTTGGTAATAAGCTGTTCCTGAGAGTAGCTAACCTGTGTACAATGAAAAGCTAATTTACATTGATTATTAAAATTTTTATGTTTATTCAATTATTAAATTTTATTTGATTTCACCATTGGGTGATTTACATGTATTGTTTTATTATCATTGATATTATTGGGGTTCTACTTCTTTTGAAGCCTAATGAGATAACGGTATGCTATCTCATGCTTCATATAGGCACCTACTTGAGATCACATGTCTTGCATTCTTGTCATGCCATTTAGGGTGCATTACTGATTGCATGTTGTTGTGATAGATGCTGTCATAGATATTCATGCTATTGTGATAGACTCCTGGATAGAATATCTTCTATTTGATATGGTATTGATAATATGTAAGGTTTGGATATTTCCTACTACCTGGGCGAAGCTCTCCGAAAGAGATGAAGCTTTTTTCCTTTGACAATTCCCTAACCCTAATGTCCTAAAACCATTATCCCCCCTCTCGATCGGAGGGGGGAGGTATACGAGATCATGGAAGAGATAAGGCCTTATTACTGTTCAGAAATCTTGAGTTCTTGCCTTTATTTCTGAGGATTAAGCTATCTCCGAAAGTTCCTGATTTTTTTCCAAGGAGCGCCTCAACTTGATCATTCCCCAGCGGAGATTAAAGGTGCAACAGATATCTGCAACCTTACGTTGGTAGCTCGGTTTCTTCATCAGCACCCTTCAGTTGATGATTTTGACCGCTTTATCTTCAATTTGTGGGATCTTAAAGAGCGTGCGATTGTCGGCTTACTTGATCGGAAGCATATGATGATATAGTTTGAGATGGAAGATGACCTAATTACTGCCTGGTCCTGATCTCCTCAAAGATACAATGGAGATTACTTCTTTCTTCTTCAATGGAGTTTTGCGTTCCACATGAGGCGTGACCACTCGACAATGGCGATTTTTTTTGAGTCTTCCTGGTCTCCCTCTCTCATTTCATAATCCATCCATTTTGTATTCCATTGGGAATTTGATCAGTCGATATTTATGCTCGGATCGTCCGACAGAGGTATCATTTCATCCCATTTGTCCACAAATTTTCATAGAGGTTGATGTTTCAAGGTCTCCTGTCAATTGGGTTTGGATTACGGATGGGAAGGAATTTATGTGGAAGCAGGATGTTAAATTTGAGTCTTGGATGTCTTTCTATGTTGCATGTTATCGTCTTGGGCATGATGTTTCTGTTATTCAAATGAATGATATGTGTGGGGCTTCATCGGGGGCATTGAGAATGGGTAATGCGGGTTATATCCCATCTGGTTCAGCCTCACTAGTGGTGAAGTAGTTGTCTAGGAGTACTGGGCCACAACATGAGCTTGTTGCGGGTGCTCAAGGTTGGGTGGATTCCACTGCATAGGCTATGAATCCTTGAGATGTTGTTCAGTTTGCTGAGAGGTTTGGTCCTGTCTCCAAATCACAGAGTATTTCTCAGAAGGAGGCACAAGAGAGTCCACCGGACCCAATTGTTAGAAAGATATTCAATAATTTAAAGAGTGATCTTGGGATTCCTAATGTGGTGAAAGAGGATAGTTTGGATTCATGTTCCCATAGGGAGGAGTCTATGTCTGAGCAGCAGCTGGAACCAGTCTCTTCTGATTCGAGGGCAGTGGTTGCTTGTGCTGAGGACTGGACAGGGCGGGAGGATGTTGAGGAAGATGGAGGAATGTCAATCATGGTTTCCACTGGTAATAGATTTCTAGGATTGGAAAATGAGGTCAACTCTTATGTAGAGGCATATGATTCAAGTATGGAGGGTGGCTTGCTGTAGGTTGTTTCCTCCTTTGAAGATGCGGCAACTGGTAATGTAGAGGCAGATGGTACAAGGTAGGAGGGTGGATTACTGTAGGTTGATCCCTCCTTTGAGGATTCTGTAACTGGTAATGTTCTTCATGATGTTGTGGAGTAGCTACAATGCCTTTCCATGGTTTAATGTACCAATCAATTTCAGTAAGATCATGATTTCAATTCTCAAGAAGTTAAAATCCCAGGAAAGTGGGGTGATATTTATGACAGTGAAAAAGAAAATGAGAATGGTATGGTTCAGATTTCCTACAATGATGTGGTTCAGGGTGTGGGGATGAGGATGTCTGATAATGAGGGTGTTATGACTGTCCCTTCATGGAGGAGGTCGAGAAAAGACTATTCTTCTCTTCCAAGGCCGTTGCTCACCAGATCTTCAGCTGCAAAGGAACGTGGTGTTCGGTTGTCCTCAAAGGAATTCTTGTCTTTGGAAAAGTTGAATTTAAGAAGGAAATATGCCAAGGTCCTCAAGCATTATGAATGCTCAGAGTGGGAATCTGTGAATGCGGAAGAAGTAATCTATAATGGATGTGGTGATGGGTGTGATTTTTATGATATGTAGCTTTATTTTCTCTCTTGATGTTTCTAGTTGACATTTTATCTTTATTAATAAATGGTCAGAGGAATACCTTTGACTGAGCTTTCTTGGTATGTAAGGGTTCATTTGGATAAATGCCAAAATTTGGTCCTTGAGGTGTTATGGGGCATCATGGATTGGAATTTGGTGAATCATATTGAACTTTAACTATTGCACCTTGTAATATACATGTATAAGATTCCAAGATCTGATTTGCAGGGAGTATGGCTCCTCACATATTAGAATTTGGAAATTTAATGTTAGTTTTCGTATTTTATCGGATTCCTGAGTAGTTTTTGAGACTTACTATCCATAAAAACCCAGAATACCTAGTGTGTAATGATGAATACACGCCATGTATCCTTCTATTCAGAAATGAACTATTTTTCTTAAGTACACATGTACTATATGTACACGTTGTGTAGTTTTTAGTTGTGTGACTGTCTATGTGGGAAGAGACACGAGGTTGATAAATCTTTGATGGAACACATTGTGTACCAGATGTACACACCTTTTTGTAGACACCATGTAATCGACCGTGTGACTAAAGACATGGGTAAGTGAAATCCTTCTAGTACACACAATTTCTAGAATAAACACACTATGTAGAGTCTACTGTGTCTCCAAACATGGGAATAAAGACACGAGTGGTTAAAACATAAGTGATACATGCCATGTTTAGGTTGAAAACACTGTGTATTTTGTTCTAGGAGAACCGCGTGGTTTAGCTGTGTAGAGGAACTCCGGAAGGGAGAAATGATTCAAGTACACGCCGTTTCTCAAAGAGAACACACCGTGTGTATGGGTGTTACACAACTAGTTTTGGAAGAGGTACACTCCATGTTAAAAGTATAATGGAACACACCATGTATGGGTTATACATGCCGTATACTCCTGTTTTGCAAAACATGATTATTTTCCTCTCCACTTACTTTTCTACACTTATAAGTTTCATAGCTTGGAAGTATTGAACCAAGGTGGGAGCTTGAACTTGTAGAGTCATGCCCCTCGAGATATCCTCTGGTTGTACACTAGATATAGGGCAATGATTAGACCCTGGACATGGTAGATTAAGGACTACCAACAGATCCTCTAGTTGTGGTTGTCTTAGTACCAATCGTCATTCTATATATCGGTGTTGATGGTATATTTCAAGAAGGCTTCATGAGGTTTATGCAGACCTTCTAGGGATCACTGCATCCTTCCCCATTTTTGGAAAAATTGATGAAGGTTTTTCAGCAGTAGCATCCTCCTACTTTCTCTGGGATGGAGGACCTCAAGCTGCATAGTCATGGTTAGAAGACATGTTGTCTATCTTTGATTATCTGGAGACACCTCTAGAGAGGAGGGTGAATATTACTATGTATATTCTTTGGGATTATACCATGAGATGGTGGGACGTGATATCACAGAGAGGTTACCTGTAGGTTATGGCCTGGGATGAGTTCCAGCATACCTTCTATGATTACTTCTACCTAGAGATTTTGAGGGCTGACCGAGCCTGAGAGTTCATGAGTTTGGAATAGGGCACTCTCTTAGTCATGGAGTATTATTTTCACTTTAAAGAGGTACAATGCTTCACACCCATTCCAGGGGTGATGAGCTGTTCATGGCGGGGAAGTTTGAGGCTGGACTCATGCATGAAAAACAATCTCAGGTGAACACTTTCTGGTTTCCCTTTGGAGTGAGAGGTAAATTTTTTTATTGAGATTGTTCCAGGAGAAGAACCAGTGTCCATTACTTATTATAGGATAGCTACACCAGAGTTAGTGGAGATCAAGAAGCTATTATAGGAGTTGTAGGCAAAGGTTTTCATCCGACCTAGCACTACTCATTGGGGTTCATCTTTCCTTTTTGCGAAGAAGGCCAACAGTACCCTCAAACTTTGTGTGGATTATTTAAAGCTGAACTAGTTGATAGTGAAGAACCGATATCCCTAAATGAGTATCAATGATCTCTTTGATCAGATTCAAGGAGACCATGTGTTCTTGAAGAGTGACTTGATATTTGGTTTTCATCAGTTGCACGTTAGACCATCTAATATACCTCTTACAACATTTCAGTGCTGGTATGGTCTATATGAGTATGTGTTTATTCCATTCAGTGTCATAGACATGACAGTAGTTTTTATGGAACTGATGAACCGAGCATTCAATCCATACTTGGACTCCATTTTAGTGGTTTTTTGGACGATATCTTGGTGTACTCTCACACTCGACACGACCATGCTACCCATCTTGAGATCATTTTGAGTAAACTGAGAGAGCATCAGTTATATGTCATTCTCTCAAAATGAAATTTATTGATAGACCATATTCACTTCTTGGGTCATATTATATTAAAGATAGGAGTATCAGTAGACCTAGAGAAAGAGAGAGCTTTAGTTTCCTGGGAGCATCCATAGAACATCTTTGAGGTTAAAAGTGTTCTAGGGATGGGTGGTTACTAAGAACATTTCATATAAGACTTTTCATGCTTAGAATCGCCACAAGCAGGCCTGACTAAGAAGGGTGCATAGTACTTGGGAACAGATTCCTATTTTACAGACTTTTAGGATCTCAAAGAGATGCTGACTTCAGCTCAGATACTAGGTTTTTCAGAGTCAGGAAAGAGCTATACTATTTACTATGATTCAATAGGTATTGAGCCTAGTGGAGTGCTTATTTAGGGAGAAGGAGTCGTTGCATACGGGTCTCAGCAGTTATGGTCACATGAGAGGAATTACCTGATGCAAGATCTCCAGTTGGCTATAGTTGTTCATGCTTTATGCTATTGGAGACATCATCTATTGGGAGAGAATTCTGTAGTTTTCACCAAACAAAAAAGTCTCAAGTATATATTCACTCAGCGCGATCTGAAGTTGAGACAATAATGGTGGTTTTAGTACCATCAGTATTTTGACTTTGAGCTTGCCTGCATGTCTGGAAAAGGAAACTTAGTGGTTGATGTGTTGAGCAGGAGGAATTAGATACAAGTATTTTAGGAGGCCAATAGTGAGTGGATGCTTATGTATCTATTCTCAGAGATTCATTTGAAGGTGCACGATAGAAAGGGGTAGATGTTTCTTTCTTATGTAGTTGTTCCCTCTACTCTTCTTGTTCGAGTGAAAATGAGGCAGGTATCTGATTCTGAAGACCTAGTTCTATGAGAGAGTGTGTCAGGAGAGAACCCTATTCTTGGATGGACCATATGCGAAGATGAGATATCAAACATCCATGGACACATATGTGTTTCAGTAGACATATGGGAGGAGATTTTTCTGGATTTTCATTCTTCATTTTGGGAAGTTCATCATGATTTCACCAAGATGTATCAAGATCTACACCGTCAATATTGGTGGCCAAGTATGAAGAGAGATTTTGCTAGTTTTGTGATGAGGTGTTCCGCCTGTCAGCAGGTGGTGGTAGAGCATCAATGAACAACATGGATTTTTTAGTAGTAACTCATTCCTAAGTGGACATGGAATGATGTTGTAATGGGATTTGTTATAGTTTTACCGAGGTCACCTGAAGGGAAATATGCAGTTTGGGTTTTTATTGACAGGCTCATGGAGGATTCACTCTTTTAGTCGATCAAGGAGACCATCATTGTTGATGAGTTGAGAATGTTGTATGTACGAAAGATTGTATGTTTACACGGGGTTCCACACTCAATTATTTTAGATAGGGATTCATGTTTTACTTCTTGGGTCTGGCAGGGACAACATAGGGCTTGGGGTACACAGGTACATCTGAGTACAGATTACCATCCCTAGATAGATGGTCAGTCTGAGAATACGATTTAGGTGCTAGAGGACATGATTCAAGCCTGAGTTCTTGGGAGAAGCACGTACCTCTGGTAGAGTTCTCCGTCAATAATAGTTTCTAGGAAACTGTTTAGATGGAACCTTATGAGGCTTTGTATAGTAGGCCATTACAATCAACCCTACATTGGATGGAAGCCAGAGAGATAGCTATGCTGGGTCCTCATCTTCTCCAGGAGACCACATAGCTGGTGGAGTTGTTTCCAAAGAGGATGACTACTGCACAGTCATGATAGAAGTCTTATGCTAATAGATAGACAAGACCTCTGGAGTTTGAGGTCAGACATCAGGTTTTCATGCATGTCACACCGAGGTTGGGACACAGGAAGATTAGGATACCAAGTAAGCATTCACAGAGATATGTTGGGTCATTTGAGGTTTTGGAGAGAGTCGGTCCAGATGTATATCATTTGAGGATACCTTAGATCTACCAGGCTATTCATGATATCATACACATTTCTTAGTTGCAGCGTTACTTCTAAGATCTGTCTCATGTTTTCAACCTTAGGAGGTTGAGTTGGAGGTGGATGTGTCGTTCAAGGAGAATCCTATCCAGATTGTTGATTGAAGCATGAAGGTTCTCTATGGACAGTCTATTCCTCTGTTATGGGTGATGTGGCTGCACATGGGAGTATAGGAAGAGACTTGGGATAGGGAGGCCGATGTGTGATTGCAGTGGCCGGAGGTGTTTGAGGATTCTTCTTCTACAGATCCTTATTAAGGAAATTCAGAGACAAATTTCTTTAAGGGTGGAATTTTTTAAGAACTAGGATATTCATTTCAGGTATGGATATTGATTTCTAGTGTTTTTGAGAAAAAAAGGGGTTTCTTGAAATTTTAGGAGTACAATCCATGTACTTATGAGTACACACCATGTACTAGGTTTCCATGGGTAGTTGTGTAATGAATATTTAACGGCCGAGTACATGGCCATGTGGGGTGACCTGGAGACCGCCTAATGAGGGGCTTAATAAAGGCCTATACACACCATGTATCCTCAGGAAAAAAACCATGTATTTTTATTTTTAATTGTTATATCAAAATGAGGTAACCTCTAATTGATAGAACCTATTTCTTCTAGCATCATCTCATCTCGGAGTGACCAAAGATTGCCGATTCTTCTCCAAGCCCCTGATCGACTGTCTGTTCTCTGAATTGAAAACTAATGTTTGCGTTGGAATTGCATCAGTGAAATCTTTGTTCTCCTAGAGTCTCTTCATTTTATTTTTCCTCTTTCTTGAGTTTTTTTGAGGCTTAATTTTTTTGAAATTTTTATAGATCTACGATGTTCTAGGTCGATTCAAAGGTTTAGGTTCAACTATATTGATCGTTCAATGTCAAGGCAGGTGGTTTCTACCTTTCCGTAGATGTATTTAATTTATATGTTCAAAACGTACCCAATACCCTAGTTTAGGGTATTGTGTGTTTTAAGAATTTGACCCTATTAATGACTGTTATTCCTTATTTTCTTGATAAAGGGTGATTGATTATGAATAGGGTTTATTACTTTGATATTGATCTGTTTTCCCATGTTTGATTGGTATTGGTTGTTGGGTCTAGAACTTCTAATTAGGTAGTTTTGGTTTCTATGACTAGTGAAGTTAAGATGGAATTGATTATTAATTGACATGCTTATAATATGCATTGTAGTGGTTTATCCAAGTATTATTTTATATTTACATTGGATGATGAATATAGTTTGTGAATGGTTGTATTACACAGGTCTATGAGAACCTAGTGTAGTTAGACCATTGATGGAATGGATGTTGAGGGCTTCCCTAGATTGTTTGATACTCTTTTACACTGTGAGACCATTGGGGGGATTGACAATGAGTGCTCCCCCATAGTGTCTATAGTATGCCATTATGAGACCATAATGGGAATTAAAGTTGGGTGCTTCCTTCTAGAGTCTATAGTTTACCATTAAAAGATCATAGAGGAAATTGATGATGATTGATTCCTTACAGAGTTTTTGTTTGCATGTGACCAGAGGGGTTAGACTATGTGAGCTTTCCTAAAGGGTCCTTATATCTTTATTGACTTAATGTTAAGTTGAACTAGAGGGGTTAGGATTTGAGGACTTTTCCAGAGGGATTTTTGTGAATGTTTTATTGAATAAATGATAAATTTAAATGAATGTAGTTGAAACTGTAGGGTTGTTTAATTTTGATTACTTCCTAGTTTATTACTTAATTTTTCATATTTTCCTACTATATATATTCACTGAAAATTAGGCATATATATTCGGGTGGTTGTCTACTAGGATTTTTCCCAAGCCCTATCTGGGTCATTATTTTGAGACCAAAAAGATCATGTTGTTGCCGATATAGATAAATGAAATCACCCTTCTACTTCAGGTACTTGATTTCTGTGGAGCTAGAGAGTGTGTGACCAAGTTGAGGATAGTGATGTTGTTGGAGTTGTTTACTTATTTTACTTTTTACTTTGGGTTTTTATAATATTCAATAATTATGGATTTTTTGTCTTATTTCTTAGATACTTGTGAAATGCATCATTATTTATATATATGTTGCAGTTGTGGATTTACATCCAGTCTTTTGCTTTTTTCTTATTGTATGGTATTGATACTTCCGCTACTATTATCTATTTGTTCCTGCTCTGTTACTCTATCAATGTGGGAATAGTTTCCCCACTATCACACCCAAGGACCTCGCTACTAGTTAGCATCCTCTGGAGTTTAGGGAAATGCGCTTGAGGAAATGTTACCAATCGGGTACATGGCTCCTTTGGGCGGCACTCGAAATCAAGATGTTACAAATGTATTCTACCATATCACTGGGATTGATTTCCCCAAAGATATATTAACTCATTATAGTCTTGGTGTTCCATATATGGGGAGGATGGTTCTTTATTGTAGGTTATGATTGTCCCATGGCATATGAAATAATTTAATTGATCATGGTAGATAATGTCATAAATTTTTTTTATGGGAATAAATTTTTGTTCGACATGAGTTCAAGTACACTGATATTATAATATTTTTCCCTTTTAAAATTCATTAAGGTAATAAAATGTAAATAAAAATGGAAAATTATAATTTTTTAATGACCCATAGGTATAGTGATCATAGCTTGAAATTTGTTGAGGGTAGGTTACAACAATTATTATATGTGTATCCTTATATGATATGCCAAAATATTTTCTAGATTTTTATGACAATTTTTTTCAATTAGAGATAACTGAACCTTTTCTTAAATACCAATTATAATTATTTTACCTAAAAAACATTGTGTTTCATTATATTTTATGTTCACATTTTTTATAAAACAAATCATGACTGGGGATTATGGGTTTATAACATTTACCAAAATGGGGGATGAATGATTATGTTCATAAGTTATTTACCAAAATATTACTCTTATAGAGTAAAGAAATATCTTTTTCCTAGGTCAATATTTGTGAGTTTTCATCCAAATAATCCAAATATCTCTTTATATTCCAAAATATGGTCAAAAATTATAAAACAGAAATTATTATGTCTTGAGTTTTGGTTGTTTCCACATTAACTATAATATGCATTAATGATCATGTCAAGAAACACACACTAAACATTTGGTTCCCAATATGATAAAATGGGTAGATGTAACATAGTGTTAATTGTGGTATCCAACAGTATTAGAATTGACCACAATAGGGGAGGAATGTTTGAATCTATCATTTGACATGAATGAATTTGTACCTTGATAAAATATATGTTATTTAGAGAACTAAACATATACCATGTATATAGGAATAACTCTATAAATTGTTCTATAGATTTTTTTTACCCTTTCAATGGGTTAAAGGAAAAAAATCAAATTTTAACTAATTTTTCTACATTCTAAGATAATATTGGTGTTGGAAGGGAAGGAATACTGATAAACTTTTTGATTGAGCCTATGATTGGAGATGTAAGAATCATTGTATATCCAATGTTAAAAAAATCAATCCATATATATTTTCTATATGTAATGGCCAATGTCTGGATATGGTTTTCGTATATGAGAAAATATGTGATTGTTCACATGGGATCCCATGGTGAAATTAAAAGAAAATAAAAACCACACATGTAATAGTTATGGTTCCAAAAAAAGGCAGTATGAGAAATAGAATGATGGATAAATTTTAGGTAAACATATTTTAAGAGACTTTAGAGTCACTTCATATCTAATTAGAACAAGAATAAATCCACACATATTTATTGTTTTAGATTATTTTTTTTCTAATTTAGGGATAATTGGGAAGACCTGATATGAATTCTGAATCTTGGTGTATGGTGAAATGAGGAAATGGAAAAAAATAATTTATACCATTTATTAGTATTGGATATATATGAATCACTACATGTATAGTGAATATTGGGAATAAGAATCATATCGAAATAGGTTTTATTAATATAAGAATAAATTGAATCCTTACAAAGAATTAATGGGGGAAAAGCTAATTCAATATTTTAAACCAAACATTAGGATTGTGGGAAGAATGAAATTTAAATATAATTTGAAGATGGGATGATGATTCATGATCTATATTTTAATACATTTTTTGTTAGAACCAGATTCAATCCATACATATTTCTTGGAAAATGGGTTTATGTAAATATAATTCTTATTCATATTATAAAAAGGTTATACATGGTCATTAGTGATAAGATATTTAACATCATTGGGTAATGATAATAATTTTTACTATTAGTTTTCACAAATTTGTTATCTTTTATAGAGAAGGCTCAAATACATGGTTGAATTAAAGGTTTAGGTTCTTATGGATCAGACTATATATCTTGTTACTCAATTTCATGTGATAAATATAACACCATAAAACATATAGAAACTTGGTATAGAACTCGTTATTTTATAGGTTGTAGTTAGGTTTTAATTAATTTCTGAAATAGAATAAATTTCTGATAATTACATAGTCAAAATCATCTTATTATTGGGGATTTTGATGCTCTATTATTCTTTCATAATTAAGGGTATCCTCCAATATAGTATAAATTTTCAAAAAATATGGACCTTGAAATGTTTGGTTTAACATGAGTTTTTAATCCTTGAATTCCTTAGTGTCATTAAAGAGAAAAAAATCTCTTTTTTTTGTGCTCAATCCTAATATTTTTTATAGACCTCATGTTATTGAAATTCATGTATCCTTATCTCATCAAGAGTTTCCAACTCATATATCTGAATCTATAACTATAATTATTAGTTTATCTAGTTATAAATAGTTCTCTAATGTGTTAGGTGTTTGATCTCAATGGAAAATATTTCTAATAACCTATAAACCTGGGAAGAAGTTGTAGGATATGTTAGGGATCATGTTTTAGGGAAATATTCCTAAAAAAATTCAAAATTTTGGTTGATTTTACTTTCTTATCTTCATTAATTATCATTCATAGTATATTTGATATGTCCCTGTTAAAAGACTTAAGATAACCGTTAAAAAAATAATACGGTATCGTTAATAATTATAGGGACCTAGGATTTTTATAAAAGGATATTATATATTTTTACCTAAATATTCAATATATTATAAAACACATGCCCATGTATTGTAATAGCTTAGTTCCCTTGGAAACTTGGAATATAATCTTCTTAAATCCGGAATGACCTAAAATGTCTCCCATAAAGATATTACCATTTATTACTATTCACAAGAATACCCTACCTAAAAAATTCTTCATAAATAATGTTGATACGTAAGCAGAACATGATCATAAGGGTATAATAATATGAGAATAACATTTGAAAACCAAACCATGAATATTAAAAATAATAATCTAGGGTCATGGTAAAAAAATTTCAGTTTAGACGATATGAATTATAAGATAAATAAAGAACATGATCCATGGGATAATAATACCATCATAAGATATAGATTTATGATATACATATCATCTTATCAGATCGTGAACATGTGTAAATGGAGACACATTCACTCATTAACTTATGGACATGAAACCAGACCCTCACATAAATGTATGGACATTCAACCAGATCTAAAAATTACATTATGGACATGGAAGATAGGTCTACACATAACACCATGAACATGTAATCAGGTTCATGAACAAAATTCTGAATATGTAATTAGGGTCATGTATAACATTGGGAATATAAAATCTGGTTCATTCATAACACCATGATCATGTAATCAGGTTCATGCATGACATATTTACTCATTATTTATCCATCTTTACTCAACGCATTAGAAGGAGATACGTGTCTTACCCATATCATAAGGAAAACCATATTTATGTGTTCTAAAAGATCATGAATATTCATAATATCATAACCATTTAAATGGAATTTATTTCTTAAACATTTCATCATATTATAACCTATAGAAAAGATATATGCTTCATTATCATTTCTTCATTTCATCATAGGATAACCCATCAAAAAGGTAGTAGGTTTCATTATAATGTTATCATTGTATAACTCGTGGAATAGAAACTGGTTTCATAAACATAAACCATTAAGAGAAAAAATAAGAATGGTATCCTTAGATAATATCCCCAGTAAGGTATAGGAAATATCAATGGGTTTCAACCTATATGAAAGAATTATTTTGACTGATCATTTAAAACATTTCATAAAGAAAATATCCATTATTATTTGAATTTTTTTTAAAACATAATTTTTTTAAAAAATATCACTCATTGAAAATAGCCTTAGAAAATAGAAAGGAATATTTAAATAAAATAATGGTCATGGCGATAGGAAGTTTCATTCATACGAAACATGATAAAGAAATGCTTCCTTTCACATTTTTGGTATAATCCATACATGCTTTTTTGGGAAAATAGAATAAATATTTATATATTTTTTTAAAATTAAAACGTCGGTGAAAAATTATTTTAATATTCATAGGGTAATTATAAATTTTGTTTTGATTACCAATGGAGAACAGGTGAGTAAGTTAAAGGCGGTGGCATCCTGAACCCGAGGTTCCAGGTTCAAGTCCTCACAAGGTAACACATACTATATGCTAACAAACCTCTCATGGGCCCTTCTACCCCATTATGAACTGGCCTAAGCCCAATGGTTGTCCACCATGGGAATCATTGGGGACATGTGGTGTGCAGGTGGGGCGGCCACCCCAATACCTAATTACCCAACAACATGTTTGACTCTATAGGCAACCGAGGCGCACCTTTGAGGCATTCTGACAGGATCTGATTCGTGGTTGGATCAATGTTAATGTTGATAGTGCATCTAAAGGAAATATAGGACCTAGAAGATTCTATGATATCATCAGATATTTTCTTGGTTGTTGTCTTGGATGTTTCTTTAGCAGTTGCGACTCATCCTCCTTGTTGGAAGCATAAATGTTGGTTGTGATTCACACAATTGATTTTGTTAAACAAAAGGGATAGAACAACATAAGGATTGAAATTGAATCTACCACCATTTTCCAAGCTATTTGGAATGGTGTGGTGAACCTTTCCTGGCCTCTTACCACCTATTGGTTGAGCTTCCTCATTTCGCTCTGGGAGATTAGTTACATTTTCATGCATGCCTTTCGATAAGTAAAAATGGTTGCAGACGGTCTTTCCAATAAGGGAATCAACTGGGGCCTCTCTTCGGTTGAGGATCTACCCATTGAGCTTATCCATCTCTATGAAAAGATTGTAATGATATCCCCTAATTAAAACTTTTTTTATCTAATTTCCTTCTATTTAATAAAATATTTCATGGTCTTCGTCCAAGAAACCACCATTCAAATAAAAATTTGTTTTGATTTTTTTAGAAAGCATAGTTTTGGAAGAAAATAAATTTTTGGAAAAAGTGATAAATAAAGTCATATTTTATTGAAATAATTTTCTCAGTTATTTTAATTATAAAAGAGAGGATAAAATGGTAATATTACCTAAAAATACCATGAATGACAATAGTAGAAGAAAATTCCTAGTTTTCTTGAGATATGGATCAAAATATTTTATCATCGAAAACATAATCATAAATAATCCCGATCACATTGTAAATATTGAATGGTAATACCCATGATGGAACATTATTAGGTGAAACTTAAGATATCATGAGGATAAATAAAATATTGATATTAAATGACAAAGGGGATATATATACACCTTGTTAAAGAATATATTTGTATAACATAATGTACATCTCAATGAAGGAAAATTGAGATTGAAATCCTTTACCTTAAGTCTTGAATTCCTTTATACTCATAAAACCTCCAATATAATAAATATAATTTTATTATATTTCAATTAATGAATCATATTCATATATATAATACAATATATATTTTATTATGACAATTTATTACCCACTTATTAACAATTCCAGTTTCAAGTTACGTTTTGGGCCAAAAGTACTTTGTTTTTCATGAATGTTATGACTTTATTTTGGTTCTCTTAATTAGATCTTGGTTTAATAATCTCTATAATGTAAAACATGATATAAATATCATATATATTCATTATATATGTATTTATTGTATTCAATATAATTTAGTGTTGGAAATTGAAATACACTATTTATGGAGAATATAGGTCGTACATATGAATTAATAGTGTTTCCATTTTCATATCATATTGAAATAAAGAAAGATAAATGATATATTATCATTATAGAATAAAATTTATAACATAGATATATATATATAATATTTTTATTAAAACCACCGTTAATTTATTCCATGTAAAGCATGAACGAATTGCATCGCTTCGCAATGTAGTAGTTCACTGTACAAACGAGAGATATTATCATATTCACACAAAATGGATAGTATAAAGGTATATATGGTATAATAATTAATAAATTATAATAACAACATAAATATCATATGAATATAATAAATCCATCATTATGTCAAACCATGATGGTGTAAATGGAAAAAACGAATGACATCGATTTTGAAGGCGGTAGTCCACCATACACATGAATGATGATTTTGTAACTCATTTGATGGATGTGGAGATGGTTTTAGGTCATTAAATTAACATTAATTCATCTCAGTATAAAAAATATACTGGTTATATTATATAATCTTCTTTTTGATAATTATTTAATGACACAGAGGAATAAATTACAAAACAATGCTCATTGATGAATGTTACCTCTTCTTCAGGTATCTTCCTTAGATTTTCATGAAAAGCCTTAATAGGTTTAGTTTATATCCAAAATAAGGATCATAAGATGAGATTATGGAATTAGAGAAGTTATTTTTTAATATTTGTCATAACCAAATGGTTTTTTTGTTTGAATAGGATTAGAGAAGTTGTGACATTTTATAAGTGAGGTGAGTGGAACACTTGATTTTTTTTAAAATATTCAATCATACCCATTTTTTTATATTAAAACAAGCCTAAAATAGTTTTTTATAGAATATATAAGATATAAGTTTGAGATAATTTTATACAATGGATTTTGGAAAAGTTGTGGTTTATTTTTAATGCTTATCATTTTAATTTAACCCATGTAAACACATTTTTAACTCAACTGTGGTAAATAATTTTTACATTGATCAATATTAATTTTTTTCAAAAAATTTGTTTACTTTATTATATAACATAAATTATTCAAATAAAAAATATGAAATCTTTTTTTCAAAATTCATTTCACAGAAGTGGATAAGGTTAATTTAAAGACTTTGGATACAGAATAAACAACATATATTCGATTATAAATATTTTTTTGAAATATAAATGTTTTTTATATGAGGATAATTTATTTTAATTATCTTGAGATGAAATAATTACTTTAAATTATTAAGAAACAGCCACACCAGAATTATTTAGCTAATTATTAAATAGAATATATGATAATATAAATATTACATATTTTGTTAGTGTTAAAGTAGTGTTTTTAGGCATTATATGCATTTATTTTAAAATTAATTTCCAACACACATGTGATTTTCCCTTAATAAGTTAGATATTATATTTATAATTAGTGCGTATAATGTTTCTAATTATTATCACTTTCATTTATTCTTAATATTTGGATAATATAGATTATATTACTAGTTAACACAGAAAAAAGGGTAAAATTGAGTAAACTTAAAGACTAAGAAAAAAAATGATAAAACTGATTTTATTTTAATGTGTTGGAAGTTTTAATTGGCCACATAATCTTACACATAATTATTATAATTTTTTTATCCAATTTAGGTAAGTTATACCTAAAAATTGTGAATACGATTGAGTATATACAAGAACACCACTTCTCCTCAAATAAAAAAGGGAACCCACTCTACTCACTTCTCAACAACAATAAATACATTTAGATCATCTAAAAACAACCCAAATAACTTCCTAACTTCCATAAAATCATCATAGAAGCCTTATTTTGGTCATAAATCTATCCTAGCAAGGTTTTAGTGCAAACCTAAGGAGGATACCTGAAGAAGAGGTAATGTTCTTTAGCAAGTGTTCTTATTTTACTTCTCTCTCCAACTATTTATATTATTTATAACATGATGATCTAATAAAAATACTGTATTACATATACATAGATGATGTTATATGAATCTCATGACCTAAAAATAACCCCACTTCCATCAAATGTGTTATGGAATCATAGTGTAATGTCTCGGACCTCTCCGGACCTTTCCTTTGTAAAAAAGAAGGTCAAGAAGTGTTCTAGAGGGTAAGATGGACTTTTCCCACACTTTCCAGAATTTTGAAACTACACGCCGTGTAGTTTGAGTACACGCTGTGTACTCCCTTTCTGGGTATACCCTGTGTTGTAAGCCGTGTCCTTGCTGTGTGGAATAAATGAGTACACGCCGCGTGACCGGTTCTACATGTCGTGTAGTCCTTCCCCACGTATGCGTTACCCTCAAACCGTGTGTTGACCAGTCAACGGCCGCGGAGCCATGTTGGAAGCCGCGTGGAGACTGTGTGAAAGAACCGAGTACACGCCATGTACTATAAATTACATGCCGTGTACTTTTTCTTTTCACGCCTATAAAAGGAGGGGTCCCCTCCTCCTTTTCAACACACACCTCTCCTCCCCTCTCCTCTGAGCAGAGCTCTCTTAAGAGACTCAAAGGCTCTTCCTTCCATAACTTCTTTGTTCGAGCTCCGATTTATGATCCGTTAGTGGCCACGAGATCGTAACGATGAGGAAGAGCTTTCGAGCTGGGATTCGTTGCCTTTCCTTCAGACTTTACTTTCCGACCTCCACCCGAGGAGGTTTTTCCAGGACCCGACAGAAGTGACGGATGCCGACGGACGTCTTCTATGGTTGATCCGGGGGAGCGTTGTAATCAGGAACCTATTGAGGTAGGGATCTTACCTTCGTCTATCTAATTTGTGAATCATGCGGGGTGGTTATCCTCTTGTTTTCATGAGGAATAGTTGAACCTATAAATAAAGATAATAACTGGTTACGGAACGGGGATGGGAATTTGTGATTGCAATTACTTTATATCATGTGATATTATGTTGTGAATTGAATGAGGTTCTGCCTAAGGAAAATCACGGACGTTGGGCGCCTTTGCTTATGCAATTAAATGTTTTCCTCTCCTTCTGGATTTTATTATGGATGGAACTTTGTGGAATGTGAAAATTGGTTAATCATGTAAAGTTGGCTGCTAAAATATGGAACCCTTGTGTGATCTCCCCGGTTAAACAAAATGTAATAATGAACATGTGGGTGTTGGCTTGGTTACGTGGCAAGTGATGGGGGTGTTTTGTGGGTTTTGTGGATAGGGTGGGGAGTGGGGCTGCGATAAATGGTATTAAAGGGATGATGATGTGCGGGATCGGTGTGGTCGTGGTTATGGTGGCTGGCAGCGGGGCTGCAGGGATGGGTTTGAATGTGAACGGGCTATGGGTTGTGATTATTAAGCAAAAAGTGGAGGAGTTAATGATTGGTGGGTCATGGTAATGGAACGGTTTTAATAATCAATGGGGTTGGTTGGTTAATAAGAGGACTTGGTTGTGTTGCTTGTGTTTTCATAACTTGATTTGTGGATGGCAGGGTTATGCTTTACGAACGATCGATGTGGTTGGTTGTAGATAGTTTCCCAGTAGTTAAGGAACTAAATAAACTAATTCTGCTGAAAAGTCAAAACCTAAATGGGGTTGGGGTGGTTTGTTGTATGCATGCTTCGTAGTAGCAGTGCCGAGGCACGTGCTCAGTTTCTCTATTTAGAAGCCATAGGTTGGGTTGTGTGGTTGATAAATATATATATATATCTGTATCTTTTGTGTTTTATCGCACCCCGCCCATGTTGAGCACTTAGTGCCAAACACTCCCATTTCATGGGAGAGGGTGTTTTTCCCTTAGTTACTAGCTCATTCCTGCTCCTTCTCCCCTAGGCTGTGATGGCTTGAGGCGACCTTACACCTAAGACTCTTCGGGTAGGTTTTGATTGGGGTGGTTTTAGCCCAAGAATCTTCGGGCAGGTTATACTATTTCCCTCGAATCTTCGAAATGTGGCCCAGGTGTGTGCCGGTGGGATACGTGGTTTTGAGGCCCAGGTGTGTGCGGGCGCAATACGTGGTTGTGAGGCCCAAGTGTGTGCAGGTGGGATACATGGTTGTGAGGCCCAAGTGTGTGCGGGCGGGATATGTGGTAGTGAGGCCCAGGTGTGTGCGGGCGGGGAGAGTGTGGCAGCGTCAGGACGTTCGTCATTAGGAAGAGCAGCTAACAAAAGGGAAATGGTGTGGGCTACCCAATACTCTTGTTTCTTATATACTACTACCTGTTGTGCTTGTGTTTTTGCTGAGTGTGGCTGGTGAGGTTGGGTGGATAGAATTCCTTGCTAGGTTTCTTGTGTTGTTCTCATGGGACATTGGGATGTCTCCCAACTTGTGCACGAGAGCTTTAGGTTTCCCTACTGAGTATACTTGTATTCTCACCCTATGTTTACTTTCAGGTTTCCAGGAGGACTACTAGGGCCGTGCGGGACCCTACTAGTCGGACAGTTGGAGTTGTTGCTGTTGCTGTACCTTATTTACTTTTGGTATTGTACTTTAAGATTTCTTGTACTTGTACCTTGTTATATAATTATTTAAACATGCATGTGGGCTTGGTTTGGGTTTATTTATATACACTGGTTCTTTTCATTTTTGTAGTTGACCTGTCCTATTTCTCGATCCTAAATAATAATAAAAAAAGGGTAATGCCTCCCATATTTGTGAAAACTCATACCCTTGGTGCTAGTCGCCACCCCAGGGCCTACTGGAGGCGGGAATCGGGGGTCATTATCTCTCTTTCACCTTTTCCAGCTCAGGAGGGGCATCTTTGGTGGGAGGGGGTCATGACACATAGTTCGTGTGGGCGGTGGACTATCACCTCGTGAATCAATGTCATCTATTTTTCCATTACAACTTCACAAGGTTGGGAATTATGAAGAATATAAATTAAATATATAATATAGATAACATAATCATAACTATTTACTCATTATAACATATATAACTTATTTATTTCCCCTCTATAGGAAACTCGATAACATCACTCATGTGAACGATGGACTGCCACCTCGCAAAGTGATGCGATTCGTCTTTCCCTAAGACTTTACATGGAAGGTGACAAGGAATAATGTTATTGATTATATGAGATATAAATTAAAAAAATATTATATTAATTACATATTTATCACTCTAGTAATATAATATATCATTTTATTTTTTACGCTTAATGACCATAACATCATTCCTGTACGTGTGGACTACCGCCTTCATGAAGCGATGCGAATATCCTTTCATCACCAAATCACATGAATGATATATATAAGTGTAATAAAATAATTAACATTGTATATATGATATTATTATCCTTATTGGTTGATAAAATTTTACTTTCAACCTTTCCATAATGATCATTGAAAATTTTTAAAACATTAGTCCTGTGTATGTATGACCTATCATCTCAATGATCATAACATAATTCATTTTTTTGTAACCTTAATTAATGATTGAATTTAAAAGTATAATTGATGTAGAAATTTAATAAATTTTTCATGATTACAATTATTGATATTATATAACATTATATTATGTTGATGAATATTAACTTTCATGATGAGACAGACATAAAAAAAATAAGGCAATTAACATCTGAAACATTGAAAATAATGGAGAAATATCAACAAACAGGTGACAAGATGTTATAAGAGGGCCGTATAAGATATTATAAATATTAATATGGGTCTTTAATAAGTTAATAACATTCAAAAAACCATTATTAAGAATATTTAATAGAATTAAACCAAAAGGAATTGTAATGTAATGGATTTCATCTCAATTTAAATTCCATTGAGACTTATTTGTTATTAGGCACCAATTTACCTTTATGTGGGATATATGCCACTCATTTGAAATTTATTATTAGTAATATTTAATTATTAATTATATTTTATGTTTCAATTTTAATTATCAAATCCAAAGGTATTTGAAATGAAAATTTCAACATTGTAAAATTTATTTTATTATCAAACATCCGTTTGTGATTATTATTTTTATCTTGAAACAATCACATTAATATAATAATTTTTTCATTAGACATTAAATTTATATCAAATATACATATTATTTAGTGATTCATATGATTATTTCCTAAAAAATATACTAATTTACATTTGGTGTTTACTTTGAATGCTATTTTGTTAACTATGGAAATTTTCATAAATATGTATCCTTTTTTCAGTAATGATATTTGATAATGCACACCGTTTATGAATTTAATCGACTAGTAAATATATAAGGAATTATTTGGACATGTATTAAAAGGTTTGGGGACCTTTTAACTTAATCCCATTGATGCATCAATTGTCTCATAAGACGAATCAATTGGCCAAATCTGGAGGGTTTGTACACACAAACTTGAACTTTCTCGACGATAGATCTTGAAATTAAATATCTTGGGGATAGGTATTGATAGTTCATAAATAAAATTTTATTTATTACGTAATTTTTGATATTCTAGGTGATCATTTAAATAGATATAATATCCATGGTAATGCATATGTGATTATTTATTGGGAATTATTTGATCAATTTTTATTCCTTCCATATTACACTCAAGTTATTGAATAATTGGTATGTTTTTATGTTATTTAACTTTTCATATTGACCAGGATTATTGATTCATGAAGTATTAAACTATAAATAACCCTTATTGGGATTTTATCTCACCCTTATTTTGTTTCTTTTCCTAGGGATATGAAAAATGGATCTTTGATGGAGTTTTCTTGGATACATGTTATTTATTGTTATTATGTATTATGTTTTTTTCATTTACCAATGTCAAATGGATATCATGTATGTATATTTTTCATAAAAACCTTTAAATTTTTTGATCTGATGTGATTATTTTCTTTTTATCAATGCCAATATAATAAATTAAGGCACTGGCTCTAAAATACTGGGGTTGGGTTCGTTAGAGTTGGTACTAAAAAATTATTAGTAGAAACCATTGGAAAAAGATTTAGGGAAACATATATTAGGGAACATAACCAAATGATAGAAATTGGGGATAAGTATAGTGTTGGATCGATATATAGATGAATATGTATATTTTATGGAACAATACAAGAGGTGGGCGAATTTTAGGTTTAAAAACATTATGTTTAAACACTTAAGAAAATTTGTTTAAATGATCTTAAACTAATACAATTCACAAAAAATAAAATTAACCATAATTGTATTGAGTATAAAGATATGATATGGTGTAATACAATAAGAAGTGTAAAGAAATTGTATTCAAAATGAATACAATAATCAGAGTAATACAATAGTGAAGGATTCTACCATAAAGCATATAAAATCTATCAATACAATATATAACAGTATAATTGTAATCAAAACAATTAAAAATGAATATAAAATAAAGAAAGGAAAAAATAAAATTCCTTTTCTAAAACAAATAGCAGCGGAAATTTAATATTATTACAATTATTTTATCCCAAAGAGAAGGGTATCCATTCACCTAGGATAAGAGGTATGTCTTACCACCACCTTGGTAATCCCTCGATATAATGATCAGTATGTCTGTCTTTCTATCCCCGCAAGCCCTCGATTTTGTAGGTAATCGACACCTATGTCTTTACAACACTTGATAGCCCTCGATACGAAGATCGGTAGCACCATCTACCTATCCTCAGCAGCCCTTGATCGTTATCACCTGATCGGTCGCAAAAATCAAAACAAAGCACTTATTGAAATACAAAAACTAAAAACGAGCCATTCAAATTTTGTAATTTCAAGGCTTTCACAAGAAGTAATAGAGAAGTCACATCGTCTCTCTCTAGAAATTCATAGCAGCAAAGAATGATCAAAGTCTCTCAGTTATGCTTCTCAGCTTCAAATGACCTCCTATTTATAGGCCTCAGGTTCCAATGATCACATTTCCTCCAACGGTCATGTTTTTCCAGAGAACTCAGAGGGACTTGGACACCTGGAATTATAACAGCCATATTGAAATAGAAAACATGACATCGTTTTGGTTAAAATCGAAGATATATGAAGATGATAAACATGAGTACGATTTACATGTGTTTATAAAGGATAAAAACAAGAATGTGATAAAAATATGAATACTATAAGTATTACTTAGTGTAATGTATTGATATGATACAAAGTGAGTATGATTCACAAAAGTCAGTATGATTGACAGAGTCTGTATGATTTATAGAGTCAGTACAATTGACAGAGTCTGTACGAGTGACAGAGTCAATACGATTGACAGAGTCTGTACGATTGACAGAGTCAGTACAATTGACAGAGTCAGTATGATTGATAGAGTCAGTACGATTGACAGAGTCAGTACGATTGACAGAGTCAGTATGATTGAAAGGGTCAGTATGATTGACATAATCAGTACGATAAGCATATTCAGTACGATAATCATATATGAATATATTTGTGATTTCCAAAAAAATACATTACAGTTAAAAAGAGTAATTTTGACTCAACAATATCCCCCTTTTTGGAAAGCACAAAACATAATGTAAAAACAAAAACAAATACTTATCTCCCCCGTGAGTTATTGGAAACTCTTCTGAATAAGAAATTGAATATAACTAACTCCCCCTTAGGTATTTACTTTACTAAGGATTGTATTCATAAATTTTCCTTGATTTAGAAGTATTTGATTAAAACATTCTCCCCTTATAAAACATTCTCCCCCTTTGTGATTTAAAAAAATAATGGGGTAATCTTGAGTTTCCTGAAAGAGTTAGAGAAATGAAATTCAAGGCAATGTGAAAAATTACATAAATCTTATTGAGATAACAAAAGTCTATTGAATTTTAAAAATTAATAAAGAAAGATACAACAACACTCATTTGTTTTATCTTTCTTTTTATTTCTTGACCAGATCATGAAGAACGTATTTCACCTTTTTTATTTCTTTCTTGTCTTCAAAGATATAATCACCCTAAGATATGAGTAGATCTTGATGATCAGAAAAAAGCTGATTCTGATTCTTGATAGTCTCTTCTTGGACTCTGATTACTTCTTCAAGAGTATCAATTCTGTCTTGCAAATTCTTATTGTCTTTAGATAAAACAAAATTTATCATCTTCAATAGAACTATTTCATATTTGAAAGTTGAAACCTTCAAAAAAATTGACCAGAAGGCATTCATTATCTCTTTCAGCTCTTTTATTGAAGGAATATTGGCTTCCTGAGTTATTGACATCTGATTCAACCTTTCTATAGTTTCTTTGTCAAGTTTATTAAAAGCAATAACAAGATCATTTGAAATCCTTCTTAAGTATTCAATTGATATTTCATGATCATTCACTGAGCTTTCTGTTTTGTATGACCACTTAGTCATTCTATTTCAAGCCTCGTTATGAGTAGCCGAACTTTCAGATAGTACTTTTAAAACGGCTTCAATTGACAATACTCTATTTCTCAGTTCTCTTAGAGAACCAAACTTCTCATTTTATTGTCAGTGATGAAATCAATTTTCCCTTCAAGTCTAGGAAAATAAGGAATGTTCTTCTTAATCCTTCTCAAAACATGAACAATTTTATCACTCTTCTTGAGAGAAATTGTGTGTTCTGTATATGTATCCTCATAATACGAATCAAGCTCATTTGATCGGCTTGAGTCTTCAAATCGTTGTTTTCCTTTTTCTTTTTCTTTTTTTCCTTTCTTTGTTCTTACAATTTTTCACTGATAGCATTTATTTTTTCGGTATGAGAATATTGAGCACCTTTCTTTTCTTGGGAAGGAATTATATCTGGAGTTTCAAAAGAATCAGATGGTTCTTGATTTTTATAAGGAACTTGTTGAATACCTTCACTTTTCTTTTAAAATTATTCTTCTCTACTATTTTTTGAACTCTGATGACATTCCAAAATAAAATTTTCTTCCTCTTCTTCAACTTCCTGCATTTCTTCCAAAATTTGTTTTTCCCTTTATCTGGAAGAATCTTTACGATAAGTTCTTGATACACTTCTTCCGTTAGTTAAGCACTAGCCTCCTCGACCATTTTCATGATTCTAGAAATATCAAAGTCTTGAGCTTTCCTTTTCAAAAGTGTCTTATTTTTTTTCTCATTCTGAAGAGTATCCTCTACCCTTATCCTCTTAGAAAAAGCTTTCTCTGGATCAAGACCGAACTAAGGATCGCCTTCTTTTCTTTTTTCTCTATATTTCCTCCACTTGGACATAACTTCCTTGCTGTATTTAGGTTTATTCTTTTGCTTATAACTGGTTTACAGATCTGACTTTTGAGTGGAAACAATAGTTGGATTATCTTCGATTGGCAAAGGTGCTAATTGATTTGGTGCTGATTGATTTTGTGCCGATTCAACTTCTACATCTTTGAAAAAAATATTTTAGTTTTTATCAAAAAATTCAAACAACTTATTCAACGTATTCTTACTTATCCAAGAGGGCTTCAGTGCTTTCAATTGACCTTTCAGAGGTATATTACAAAACATCAAGCTTTCAAGAATGAACTTTGTAAGAATAGATGGAAACATAGTCAAATGATACTTGACCTCTCCTGACTTGAAATTCTTGATTGTTTCAAAGATGTATCCCATGAGATTTACCTTTCTCATGTTTACAAGATATTATTGTATGAAGATATCGAAAACCATAAGATTTTCTCTATCCCCATTCCTTGGGATAACAAAGCCTTGCATCAAAAGCACAAAAAACTTGTTATCTGGAGATAAATGAGCTACCTTTCTGTTCTCTTCATTTATAAGAAATAATGAATTTTCAGTACTTTCTTTATTAAACGTACTAACTTACTATGGTAGTTTATGAGATGGACAAAAATAATCACCTTCTATTGAGACATTTAGAAAGTGGGCTACTTGTTTCATAGATGTTGATAATTTTATATCGTACATAGCAAATTTGATCATCTTTTTTTTTTCAAAAGACTTGGTTTTTTAGAATTGACTAACTTCTACTACAAGAATCGGATCTTGAGATACATTTTATTCAACAAAACTATGTTCCCAACCTTGAAACAAAATAATCCTTTTGATTTTTTAATCATATGTGTCAAAGAAGTCTCGAGAATATAACCTTTCTCTGAAGAAGACTTTATCTGAAAACTTTTTTGAAGACATTTTGGTAGGAGTGTTGGCAGAGGATTGAGATATATAGATGCAACAAATGGAAGATCGTACAGACTCTTAAAACAAAGAGGCAGAGCTTTACCAAGAAAGCTGAAAAACCAGTGTGGGTTTGGGGAGGGGGGGTTCTATTTATAGGAAAAAAAGGATGACCGTTGATCTTATATGGTTGAGATTAGAAGAAAAAAAATCAATGGTTTGGATTTAAAGTAGTTAAAAAAAAGAAATAAGAAAAATAAGAAAAACAAAATAAACAGAGAAAGAATGTACATGCCCAAGATTCAAAGGAATATTTTTGTTTAATAGTATTAACATAGTATAATACAATAGCAAAAATAAAATACATGAGTTAGGGGAAAAACAATACGAACAGTTGTGAAATCGATGGAAAATAAATTCATTACCATAGGTTGTCAAGCCGATGGAAAACAAATTCATTACCATAGGTTGACAAGCCGATGGAAAACAAAGTCATTACCATAGGTTGTCAGGCCGATGGAAAACAAATTCATTTCCAAAGGTTGTCAGGCCGATGGAAACAAAGTCATTACCATAGGGTGACATGCCGATGGAAAACATATTTGTTACCATAGGGTGACATGCTGATGGAAAACAAAGTTTCTACCATGGGTTGACGTGCCGATGTAAAACAAATTTGTTACCATAGGGTGACGTGCCAATGGTAAAAAATGTTATTACCATAGGTGACATGCTAATGGAAAACAAAGTTGTTACCATAGGTTGATGTGCCTATGGAAAACAAAGTTGTTACCATAGGTTGACGTGCTGATGGAAAACAAAGTTGCTACCATAGGTTGACATGCCGATGGACAGAAAATCAATACGGTAACCAGGAAAACAAGATTGCAGATGATTAAAACAATAAACAAATAGTTTAAACAATAATCATAAATATAACAAACCAAAAGAATAAAAAAATAAATAAGTAAAAGATTAAGAAATTTATAGGGTGAAGAAAATGTTCTCCCTATTTTAAGAAGATTTTAATGTAAGGATAAGTGTATAACATGAAGTAGAAATGAATTATTATTTTAATATAATCATTCCTAGCTTCTGTTTTATAAACTCAAATATATCGGAAGGTAATGGTTTTGTAAAAATGTTAGCAAGTTGTTCTTGCATTCTAATGAATTGTAAAATAATATCTCCATTTTGTGTGTGATTCCTAAGAAAGTGATGCCTTATATTTATGTGTTTTTCACGAGAGTGATGTGATGGATTTTTTCTAAGAGCTTTGGCACTAGTATTATCAAATAGAATATGAGTTTTGGAAAAGCTCAATCCATAGTCAATGAGTGTGTGTTGTACCCACAACACTTGAACACAACAACTTCCATCTGCTACATATTCAACTTCAGTAGTGGAAAGTGATACTAAGTGTTGTTTCATGTAGGACCAAGAAACCAAGGAATATCTTAGGAAATGACATGTTCCAGTTGAACTCTTTCTATCCATTCTACAACCACCAAAGTCAGCATCTGAAAAACTTTTTAAAACAAATTAATTTCCAGAAGAATAAAAAAGACCTAAATCCAGAGTTCCTTTTAAATACTGAAATATTATTTTCACGACTTCTAAATGAGACTCTTTTGGATTATATTGGTATCTTGCACATAAACATACAGAAAACATTAAGTCTGGTCAACTAGTTTTCAAGTATAACAAACTTCCTATCATACCTCTAAAAATTGTTTGATCTACTGGTTTCCCATTTTCATCAAGATCAAGTGTCTTTGAGGTACCAATTGGAGTGCTAATACTTTTAGTATTGTCATATACATACTTTTCGAGTAAATATTTAATATACTTATGTTGAGATATATATGTTCCTTCTGGTTTTTGTGAAATTTGAAAACCTAAGAAATGTTAACTCACCCATCATACTTATTTCAAACTTAGATTTCATTAAATTCACAAAATAATCAGTTAAAGACTACAGAGTTGATCCAAATATGATGTCATCAACATAAATTTGAACAATCAAAACATTTTTTTTCCATTTTTATAAAAACGGTTGGATCCGCTGTACCTTTTGCATAATTATTTTGTAAAAGAAATCCTGTAAGCCTATCATACCATGCTCTAGGGGATTCTTTATGGCCATCAAAAACTTTGGTAAGTTTAAAAACATTATTAGTATATTTTGAATCTATAAAACTAGGTGGTTGTTCAACAAAAACCTGTTCTTGAACAAAAAAATTTAAAAAAACACATTTAACATCCATTTGAAATTATTTGAAAATAATGTATTCTACAAAGGCTAATAGAATATGAATAGATTCAAGTCTAGCTACTGGAGAATATGTTTCTTCATAGTCTATTTCCTATTTTTGATTATAGACCATAACAACAAGTCTTGGTTTGTTTCTTACAATGATTACATTTTCATCACATCTATTTCTAAAAACCCTTTTTACAGCAATTACAGTTGTTTCTTTAGGTCTTTCAACTGAAGTCCAGACTTGATTGCTTTCAAATTAAATTAGTTCATCTTGAATTTATTTAATCCAATATTCATCACCTAAGACCTCACTTGGAATCTTAGGTTCAAATTGGGAAAGAAAGGCAAGATGTTCTATTTCATTTCTAACGGAATTTCTAGTCCTTACATGTTGAATTACATCACCAACGATGTTATCACCAGGATGATTCCTAAGAAGCAATTGATTTGGGTTTTGTAAAACCTGTTCATCAACGTATGGTAGAAAATTTTTTGGGGTAAAAGTTTAAGAAAGACTTTCTTGAACATTTTTCTTTATCAGAAGGATCTTCTAATAGTGGATGATAAACAGTTTTTGAAAACACATCCTAAGATGTAGGTTGGGGTTATTTGAAAACAAAAGGATTAGTTTCATCAAATTTAACATGCAATGTTTCATCAAAATTAAAAGTATTTTTATTGAAAACTCCATAAGATTTAGAAGTTTTAAAATATCCTAAAAACATTCCATCATCATATTTTGGTTTCAATTTTTGTAGATTCTCTTTAGTATTTAGAATGAATACTTTGCATCTAAAAACTTTGAAGTATGAAACTTTTGGTTTTTGGCCAGTCCAAAATTCATAATGTGTTTTATTAAGAAAAGGTCTAGTTAAAACATGATTTATAGTATAATAATTAGTACTAACAGATTCATCCCAAAAATGTATAGCAATTGAGTATTCACTCAACATGGTTCTTGTCATTTCCTAAAGAATACGATTTCTTAACTCAACAACACCATTTTCATTAGGAGTTCTTGGTACTGAAAAATTTTGAGTAATACCTTTCTTACTAAAAAAGGTTTCAAATATGAATTTTGAAATTCACCACCATGATCACTATGAATATTGATCAATGGTAAGTTTTTATCATTTTTAACTTGGGCTCTAAAAATTTTGAAATAGAAAAAGGCTTCAGATTTCTTTGTTAGAAAATATACCCATGTAACTCTAGTAAAGTCATAAAATAAAACAAATACATAGTATTTTCCTCCAAAGCTTCCAGTTTGTGAAGGACCAAAAAGATCTATGTGCACTAGTTGTAATACTTTAGAAGTTGAAACTTCATTAATTGGTTTAAATCTAGTTTTATGTTGCTTTCCAAATTGACAAGAATCACATACCTTTGAAGAATCATATTTATGATCTGGTAGACCCTTTATAAGTATTTTGTTTGAATGTTTACAAAGGTTTCTTAAGTTACAGTGTCCTAGTCTTCTATGCCATAGACATGATTGGTCTTCTATTTCACTTAAGAAAGGTAAATTTTGGATCCTAAGGTCTTCTAAGTTAATAGTGTATACATTATCTTGCCTATGGGAAGATAGAATGAATTTGTCCTTTGAATTGTGAAATAAGCATTTATCATTTCTAAAATTCACAAGGTATCCTTCATCACATAATTGACTTATTCTGATGAGATTGTGCTTAAGACCTTTATCAAAAAAAAAACATTTAAATAAGAATTTTTACAAGAAAGACAATATTACCTATTCCAACAATCTTTCCTCAAGCATTATCTCCAAAGGTAACCTTTCCACCTTTTTTTCGATAATATTTTCAAGGAAATCTTTTTTCCAGTCATGTGTTGAGAATAACCACTATCCATGTACCAAATATTCTTGTTGGTACACTTCTTATTTTCCCGAAAAAGAAACAATTAGTTTTTCAGAATCCAAACTTGTTTGGATCTAGATGGGTTAGAGAAATTAATTTTAAGAATCCACATTTGTTTTGCAAAATGAGCTTTATGAAATCCTAAAGACTGAGTTCTATTAACAGAACAATCTCTTTTCCAGTGTCCACCACATTGTCACTTAGTACAAAAAAGGGTACTTTGAGGAACAAAATAGTTATTAGTAAAAATTGGTTTAGAATGAGTATAACCAAAACCAGAATGATTTCTCAAGGGTCGAATTTTAGAATACATTTTATCAATTTTTTTCTTGCGATAAGTAAAGTTTGACACAAATTTCTTCATGGAAAAAATTTCTGACTTTAGTTTTAAAACTATGTTTTTATCCTCTAAAACAATTGATTTTGTACTAGAGTTAGGATCGAAAACATTTTTCTTATAAATTACATTTTCAAGATCCTTAGAATATTTATCCTTATCAGATTTGACTTTCTCAAGGGTTTTTAAAGTGATTTCAAAATAAGACGTTTTCATATCAAGATCATTAGAACGATCTAATACTTCTTATGTTAAAATTGAAATTCTAAAATTTTCCTTATCAAGTTTCTTCTTGAGTTTAGAATTTTCATTCTCAAGTAGTATAGAAAACCTAGACACTTCTTCATAAGATTGTATTGTATTGTCTTCTGACGATGAAGTCTCATCATTTCAAGATTCATAATATTTATTATCAGTATAACTTTCATTCAAGGAAATATTTGTAATAGCTTTAGCATTGTGTACCTTAGCCAGGAGACAATGATCTTCAATTTGTAATCTGACTATAATTCCAATATTCCTTTGTCCTGAGGATTCATATTCTGAAGAATCATCTGATGAATCACCACCACTTGCACTCCAAGTATCATTTTACTTTAAGACTTTATTTGTCATTGTTTTGTAATACTTTATCTTATTTCTTTCAGAATGTTTATCCTTTATATATTCTCTCTTTAGTAAAGAAAATCAGGTCTTATATGACCTACTTTCTTACATTCATAAAAAGCTACCTATGAATATTTCTTATCCTTCCTATATTTATTTTTGAATCTATATTGGAAGTCTTTCTTTCCCACAATCTTGTTCATCCATCGAGAAAGATTGGATAACTCATTATCTGAATGATCACAATCACTTGATTCTGATAAAACAACTTTCTTGGATTTGGATCTTGTTATTATTTCAGTAGTTTTATCATTATATGTAGTAGTAAAATCTACACTTCCATTTCCATTTTTCTTCTTATCGAAATCAGTATCTATCTTCATTCTTGTCTCTTGTTGTAGAAGAGTTCCAAAGAGTTCATCATGAGTAATCTGAGAATCTTTTCTGTTTTCATCAATAGTTGTCCTTTTTGACTCCCATTAGTTTGGAATTATATCAATAATTTTGTCTACAAGAGCTTCATCATCATGACCTTTTTCTCACATAGATTGTAAACTGTTGAAAATTGTCATAAATCTTTGTTTCACTTTAGATACTGTCTCTTCATAATGAAAAATAAATCCATGATACTCTGCTCAAGCATTGATCTTCTTGTTTCTAAAACATTGGATGTACCAAAATGTGTGACATCTAGTTTCTTCCAAATATAGTTGGTTTCTTCAAAATATGATATCTGGCTATATATATTCATGGTCATAGAACATAGAAAAGTATTTTGTACCTTGTAATTTAGATGATATTATTGCTTTTCTTGATTAAAGAAAGTACTGACTTCTTTGTCCGAAATTTTGTAACCTCTAGTAAGCATAATAAAATTTTCTACACCGGTATTGATAAAAAATGTATTCATTAAATCTCTCCAATACTCATAATCATTCCCATCAAATAGAGGAGGTCTAGTTATATTTAGATTGTCAATTGATCCAATATTTATCCCTTCCATCTAATAAAACAAAATCTTTTCCACTCCACACGTTAGTGAAATAAGTTGTTGAAACTGAAATTTGGAATAAATAAATAGATCCAGAAAACAAATTAGTGGAAACCTCCTTTGATACCAATTTTTGGATCGATATATAGATGAATATGTATATTATATGGAACAATATAAGAGGGGGGGGGGGGTGAATTGTATATTTAAAAACATTGTGTTTAAACACTTAAGAAAATTAGTTTAAATGATCTTAAACTAAATCAATTCACAAAAAATTCAATTAACCACAATTGTGTTGAGTATAAAGATATGATATGATGTAATACTATATGAAGTGTAAAGCAATTGTATTCAAAATGAATACAATAACCAGTTTAATAAAATAGTGAAGGATTCTACCATAAAGTATATAGGATCTATCAATACAATATGTAACAATATAATTTTAATTGAAACAATTACAAATGAATATGAAATGATGAAAGGAAACAATACAATTCCCTTTCTAAAACAAACAACATCGGAAATGTAAAAGTATTAAAATTATTTTTTCCCAAATATAAGGGTATCCTTTCACCTAGGATAATAGGTATGTCTTACCACCACCTTGGTAAACCCTCGATACTATGATCGGTACGTCTGTCTTGCTATCCCCACGAGCCCTCTATTTTGTAGGTAATCGACACCTCTGTCTTTCAAACACTTGAAAGCCCTCGATATGAAGATCAGTAGCACCGTCTGCCTATCCTCAGTAGCCCTCGATCGTTATCACCTGATCGGTCTCACAAACCAAAACAATGTACTTATTGAAATACAAAAACTAAGAACAAGCCATTCTTGTTTTGTAATTTCAAGGATTTTCCACGAAGTGAGAGAGAAGTCACAACGTCTCTCTCTAGAACTTGATAATATAAAAGAATGATCAAAGTCTCTCAGTTATCCTTCTCAGCTTTAAATTACCTCCTATTTATAGGACTCTGGTTCCAACGATCACATTTCCTCCAACAATCATATTTCTCTGGAAAACTCAGAGGGACATGGACACATAGAATTATAACAGTCATATTGAAACAGAAAACACAACATCGTTTTTATTAGTTTATAACTAACTCCACAACATTGGTTTGGTTAAAACAGAAGATATATTAAGATGATAAACATGAGTATGATTGACATGTGTTAATAAAGGATAAAAACATTCATGTTATAAAAATGTGAGTAATATAAGTATTAATTAGTGTAATGTATTGATATTATACAAAGTGAGTATGATTCACAAAAGTCAGTACGATTGACAGAGGAAACACGATTGACAGATTTAGTATGATTGACAGTCATTACGATTGACAGAGTCACTAAGATTGACAGAGTAAGTACAATTGATAGAGTTAGTACGATTGACAGATTCAGTACGATTGACAGGGTCTGTATGATTAACATAATCAGTACGATAAGCATAGTCAATACGATAAGCATATATGAATAGATTTGTGATTTCCAAAACAAGACATAAAAGTAAAAAAGAGGAATTTTGAATCAACATATATAATAAAATACTATTATATTAGTAAGATATATATATAATGTGGGTTTTCCTAGAAATATATTCATGTTTAGATACTACAAGTGGATGTAGTTCTGGTATATAGGTACTTATGGGTAATAACTCTAAAAAAGGTGTGTCAGGATTTTCTCAATCATTGCCTGGTACCTAACAACATGACTTACCATTCAATAAGTTTGACACTCATGGGGGATATTCTTAAGATAATTACCATTTTATTTATAAACAATTATAATGAAATTTAAAATAGATATATACCCCAAAGAAACCATACTTATTATTATGAGATTAGTTTATGCTAATTTTTCACTAATTTTGGGATTATACATTATGTTTCCTAATGATATGATTTAATATAGTGTATTCCATATTTTAGAAGTGGCTTATATAAGAAGTAATGGTAACTTAATTAATGTACATAATCTAAAGGGTAATAATTATTGTTTCTTTGATGGTATTCATCCAATATTTTGAAGAGAACTAGTAACACAAACATTCTCATCATATAAGGATATAGAATCATGTTATAAAATGATAGATAAATAATTGTAAATGTATTATGTATTTGATGAGAATCCTGAGAATAATATGAATGTAGAGAAAAATTCGGATAAACTAAATAAGTCAATGAATGAATTTTCCCACTTGTGATAGTTAGGGAATGCAACACCCTGGAACTTTATTTAAAGGAATGAGAGCTTTCTACATGTGTGGAAATAAAGGATAATGTGATTCTGATTTTAAGGGAAATAAAATAGTTTTTAATGTACAATGCTTTATCTAAATAGAGATGAGAAACAACAGAGATCAATGTCTCAAGCATAAAAAGAATATACCTCCAAATAAGTTAATGGATCATGGTCAAGGTTATGCTACTACCATAGATGAGTAAAAATGATTAATGTTATTGTGTATGGATTCAATAATTGTGTCATTTGGGTATTTCATAAATGATGTAATGGTTATGAGAATCATGAACTATATAATTATTTTATGGTATACTTATTTCATTAATGATTTGATAGAACATGTTGAAAAATACTAATGACCAAAAAAATTGATTAAGTGAAAATTTTAACATATTGGAAAACATGTTGTTAAGGGAATAAAGCCCCTAAATATGTTAATAATTTTGAGATAATTTTGGTAGGATAAATATGTTATTGACATGGATAAAGTAAATAGGATAGAGTTGACCACCATGGCACTGATTAATGATTTGTTGACAAAGTGGTTTATGTTCGATCGAGGTTAAATAATTTTCAGATTTATAAAATATATCCAATATTATAATTTTTATTTAAGGAATAAAGAATAAATACTGTTTTAAATATGTTTTTATAGTAATTGAGTTTACTACCATGTTTTAAGGGATTACATAATTGAGGTAATCACATGTTTGGTATGCAATTATTAAGAGAAACTTCATGTTGTTTGAATATTAATGATAATAACATTTTGAAAATTTGTTGACCTTATTAATAAAGTTTTTTGACATAGTCTTTTGGAAAAATAATAATGCTAACCATTTATGAAATGGTTTAAGTTGAATATTGGATGAGGTTTTAGAGACTAATGGTAAGGCCCCAGATCCATGTGGATCGACCCTTTGTGTGTTTTCGAAGACCGAGGTGCTCAGAAAATGTTTGGAGAAGTCTGGACGAGTTAGGTCATGAGAAGTGGAAAACATGGGGGATACACGATGTGACCATGGGGTAAACGACATGTAGCGTTCGAGTTTCAGAAAAATAAAACAAAGCACTGAGGTGACACTTTTTTCAGAATTAGTCGCCTCGAGGTGGTACACAACGTGACAAGAAGGTACATGTCATGTTCTTCCCCACCACTGGGTGTTTTAAAGACACCCATCCCCTCAGGTTTTTCAAAACCTATAGCTTGAGTATACCCACTCTCGACCCCAGATGACCCAAACGCTTCCCTCTTCAATGTTTTGGGATTCCCTAATCTTGGATTAGTTCCCCACTTCCTTCTCCAATCCGTCTTCAATTCAAGGTAAGATCTACTTCTGTTATTTGGTTTTATTTGATCTGATTTCTCCAATTTCTCTTTTACATACATTGAAATTTGATCACCATGGTTTTAAGGTAGTTTATATTTGGTTTTTGTTGATGTGGTTGTGCCACGACATCCTCATGTGGATGCAATTGTTGAGGAGAAGGTGATCACGATTCATTACTTTGATCCGTTCTCGAGCGAAGAACATCAGAAACCTTTTGAGGTAAGGGATTCATTTCATATATATTATTTTATGTGAAAGTAGAGTTATCATGATTTATTCTTTGGATCACAATGGAATTGACCTAATTAAATACTTAAACCATATTAAAATAATTGATTTGATCACATGTTGTTTCTTGGAACCATGATAATGGTTTGCCTCTTGATATGATAGATAGTGTGATATCAATGATTTTATTTTTAGCATGATGTTCTTGATGAAATTGGTAAAGAATGAAATTCTTGGATTAATTGATAATTATTTGGATAAAGATAAAGAGGCATGTGAATGAATCCAGTTGTTTTTGTTATTTGATGTTAATCAAATTGATAAAGTAATCATGCTTAATTATTATTTATATCTATGATAGATTTTAGTTTAGGTTTCCCATAGTTGGAACCTACTAATACTAAATTGGTTAATTCTAGATTGATTAAATAACTGCATGTTTGATAAAATATAATATATGGTAGGGTTATGAGTTACCCTCTTTCTTGTAGGGCTGAGTGCCTTGTGATTTCCCACCACAAGTTCTCATTATTTATAAAGGTGGTATTAATTATTTACGGGACAAGAGCCCAGTTGATATGATGTCTTTTTCGTACAACTTGTGTTGTGATGTGAGTCGGGATTACTATCGTGATATGTGTGGGGGAAGGGAGCCCCATTGGTTGCGGCAGTAGTTGACGCATAGAGTGGCGAGATGCATCAGTTTATTCATGTGGGTGTCATGGAGGACACTAGAGATGATGAAATAGGCTGGATGTGATTGATTGTATTCTTGCTAAACTTTTTTGGTCATTTATCTGATTTAATTTTCCTACTTCGTAAGGTAGCTGGCCTTACTACCCTCCTTCCAAAAAGAGGTGAAGCCATGCGGGGTATGCCACATGCTTTCCATGTTTAGCTTCTTGAGGATGGATGGGTCTTTTCTTTTACTATAGGTGGGAAAGAATCAACAGGAATCCCATCTACTTACCGTGTTGAGCCACTTATGTTAGGTAGCTTATAATGTTTTTCTTGAATGCATGGGAATATGGGAAAGTAATAATGCTGTTAATAAATGGTTAAATAAATGATGTTGAACCCATGGGGTTGGAGATTACTGGGATGCAATGCTGAGGTTATGTTTCTAAGGAACTGTGGACTTGGTTTACTTATGCCTGGAGGTCAAAGAACTTTTTTACGATGATAATGAATTGAATTGTGGAATTTTATAATGGTTAATTAATTTTTAAATAATTAATTAATGTAATGTGCAACTGATAAAAAGAGAATGAAGTAATTTAATAAAGCTCTTTAAATGGTTGCATTCTTATAGGATACATAGTCTTAGAAGTGGAAGCTAGGAGTTTGAGAGACGTTAGCTGCAGTTGAGTCTAAAACAAGGTTATTACCATAGCGTAGTTGTGAGATATAATATATTATGTAATTTTTTTCTATACACTACCCATCCCGTCAGTTAGGTAAACTAAAACCCCAAGTATATTGATCCCTGGGGGGTGGGGGTGTTATCCCCAACATTCTGATGGTAGGATGGTTGTTTAACACCCCCCTTTGGCCCCACTCTATTCTCTTGATAGTTACTTGTGCTGGTAGGTACACCAGTTTGTTCTCCCCATATATTTGTGTGGAGGGATATAATGGCTTGTGGTTATTTCCCACACATATATTGTTGATATATTTTCCTTTGTGATACTATTATTATAACATGTATAGGCTGTGGTGGCTTATAGAAACTACCAAGTTACATTTTCGGTTGTGTGGATGGGGTGTTACTTTGCACATGTGCCTATAAGAAAGCTTTATGTTGCACGAGGTGCATGTGGTAGTGCTCGCCCATGTGTCTTCAAGTTTTCATTTTTGGATATAGATGGATTAGGACATGTGACATTGTGGAAAAGTGGAAAACTGGCGGGGAAGTGGTAGCGGGGTACCCTTGATATTCATTATTATATTATATACTCTTATATGTGATACTTTATGAGAGTATCCATGGTGAGGTTGGAAACATAGTATACCTATTTAGGTGATGAGTTAGTTTCACTTTTTTTCACTGTGCTTTAGCATGCTTTCTTTATATTTACATAAGAGGCTTCAGAGAGGATCCTATTGGGTATACTGTTATACTCACCCTAGGTATATATAAAATATTTTTTTCTAGTCACTTGGAGAAGTTTGGAGATCAGGCTGGTTACTACTATCTTGGGGTTGCAAAAGCTATTTGGGATTCATGGATGTTGTGGTTTTTACTTTATTTTGGTACTTGCAATTTTATTTTCTAATTATAGCAGTTCTTGCACAACATTACTTATGTGTACTTGGGTTTTCTTTTATATTAAAATATAAATTGGAGTTGGTTGGTTTTTATCATATCTCTCTTTTTCTCATGTGTTATCTTAGATGGTAATTCATACCATTTGTGTTTTTACTATACCCTTGTTGCTTTCTGCCAACTTGGGGCATACTAGAGGTTAAACTTGGGGGTGACTATCTGCTTTATCACATTTTCGGTCCATGAGGGGTACACCTTGTGGGAAGGGGTCACGACAGAGTGGTATCAAAGTCAATGGTTGAGGGATAGAATGGAGTTTGGTATTAGGAATATGTGAGGTTATGTGGGTTGGTAGGGAAATAGTGTATGTTAAGTTTATCAAGTGATGTAAACATCAGAGATCGACTGATATATTGGTGTTTAGGGCCCCCTGTGATCTAATGCACAAACCGTTAAGTTTACAGTGGCTACTAAATGATTTGATACCGGTTTTAGGGTAGGGACCTAGAAAAGTATCATGCATTATTATTATTTGTTCCTATGATTTAATGGGTAGAAATTGGGATAGGTTAATGTAAATTGAGTAAAAGAAAAAAAGTAATTAATAAATGTTGAGTATTCCATATTCTAGGTTTAGGAGTTCTAACTGTTTGTTATTTTTCAGGTATGAGTCTTGGTCGATGTCCTTGCTAGGTTTGAGTAGAAAATGTCTTATAGGCTGTGCCAGTAAATCGTCATTGGTTAGAGGTTTATGATGACAAAACATAGAGGAGGACACTCTAAGAGTTTCAACACTAGAGTCTGTAGAAGTATAAGGTCTCCATTTCATATGCATTCATAGAATACTGGTTAGAGGAGGTTGAGATAACCTTTAGCTTGATCTGTTCTTAGATAGAGCATGTGGATTATTTGGTTGTGATAATGTTGCATGGCGCAGTAATGCAGTGGTGGTTATTTTTCCTTAGGTATTGTGAGGAGTCGATGATCTCGTGGGTGGTGTTATGAGGCAGGTTCAGAGTTGAGTTTCTTTCATTGACCATGAAGGTGTACATTCTCTAGGATCTACTTACCCTTTGACAGGGGAGCTCCAGTGTGGGAGAGTTTGAAATCCATTTGAGGAACATTTTACGATTTGATTTGGACCTGTTTCTAGATGAGGAGGCCATGTCAAGAAAAATCAAGGAGGCTTTACATCGATAGATCCAGCGTCAGGTCACCCCATTTATGCTAAATACATATATTTAGGTCCTGGATAGGGTAGAGGTCATATAGAGGATATTAGAAAAAACTGGATCTTTATGAAAGAGGAGTCATACAGATTTCTCATGAAGTAGAGCAATGGTCTAGGTTTCTTGATTTTCAGGGAATAAGAGTTTCCATTTTGTCGGCGGTAGTTCACATCCCTCAACATCTCATTTATATGGGGTAGGTAGCTCTTTGGCCCATGCTAAGGGATCAAGAACTTTTTTTCTTATGGAGTATGAGGTCATCAGTAGTGAGAGTGACCGATCTTTCAGAGCGGTCTACATGCACCAAGTGTTCCTCTCCAGGTTCGTCCATTAAGGTAGTTCCATATAAGGAAATAGTAGTAGGTTTCACTGGCTTTGGATAAGACGAGAGAGATGGGGTAGGTAGAAGATAGCCTCAGGACACTCCCTATCCTTAGAGAGTAGAGCATGACCACAATGGTGGTTTTCATTAGGGACAGAGAGGCCATGAAGTAGGTCATGGTCTGATTAATTCTTTAGCATTGCTAGCGCTGGGAGAGCCAAATGTCATTTGAGGTACCCTTTTCATGTTTTATACTTGGGTGTATGCATTTTTTGATTCAGATCAACACACTCCTTTATATCAGCTAACATTTTCCATTCGTTGGGGCTTGAGGTAGAGAGGCTCCCAGTGCCCCTGGTGTTGACTACACCCATTAGAGGTCAATATGACTTGTTTAAAGTATGTAGTGACCGTGATCTCGTGTTGGGGTAATAATTTTCTTGGGTAGATTTTCTATGTTTACAGATACAACCACATGATGTCTTCCTTCACATGGATTGGTTGCATTTGGTATAGTCTATCATGGATTTCTTCAGGAGGCAGATGGAGTTCCTCGATGCTAATGAAGAACCAGCTGTATTTATTGGTGAGTGAGACCCTCAGATGGGTAAGAAGCATGTTTCATTCTTGTCATCCTTTATGACTGAGTTGATTCTATGTTTTTAAATGGTTTAGAAATTGGCATTTCCCAGTGTCGTAGAAGAGTACCCTGATGTCTTTTCAGAAGAGGTTTAACGTTACACCCTTGATGAGAGATCAAGTTTGGGATCAATCTATAGCTAGGAGCATCTCCTATCTCTATGTCTCTATATAGGATGCACCCTTCTGAGTTACGAGAGCTGTGTATACAACATGATAGACTATTATAGTGTGGTTTTGTTCAGCCTAGTGTGTCACTGTGGGGTACACCATTTTCTTTGCGAAGCAGGATAATGGAAGTTTGTGTTTTTGTATATATTATCATCACTTAAACAAACTAACAATAACGAGTTGATATCCTCTGTCATGTATTGATGATTTATTAAATCAACAGAAAGGTGAAATTTGGTTCTTAATGACAAAATTTCGGTTAGGATATCATCATATGCATGTGATGGATGAGGATATTGAAAAGACTACTTTCTGTTGTCATCATGGTAATTACGAGTTAGTTGTAATGCTATTTGGTGCGGTAAATACTCTTTCTATATTCATGGGATTGATGAATGCTATGTTATGGGAGTTGCTACATAAGTTCATGGTGGTTTTCATCGATAATATCATTGTGTAATCCATATCTAAGGAGGAGCATGCAGAGCATCTGCATTCCATTTTGGGAGTTCTTTGTCAACAACAACTATTTTGGAAGTTTTCAAAGTGTGAGTTCTAGGATCGATTTGTTCTTTTTTTAGAGAATGTGGGGTTCCAACAAGTATTATATATAGATCTGTCGAAGATAGAAGTGGTTGTGTATTGGGAATCCCCCAAGACAATGATAATGGTGTGAAGTTTCCATGATCTTATAGGATATTACAGGAGGTTTGTAGATGAATTTTATTGAGTTTCAAATCCTTTGATAGTATTGACTAGGAAGGATTAGGCATTCATGTGGATTGATCAATGTTAGGAATATTTTGAGTATCTGAAGGAGATGTTGGTCAGTGATCTGGTTCTTTGTCTTCCAGCAGATGGAGTTCAGTTTGATGTTTTCTTATGATGATTTTTGTCTGGGATTATGTAGAGTTATAATGCAGTATATATCAGTTGTTTCTAAAGGATATCAATAGTTGTGTCCCCATTAACATAACTATTCCACCCATGACCTTTTTTAGCGGTAGTGGTGTTTTCTTTGAAGTTATGGAGATATTACCTCATTGACAAGATCTTTGTAGTTTTCACTGATCATAAGATAATGGTGTATGTTTTCTCCCAGCGTGACTTGAACATGCAGCAACATCAATGGATGGAGTTCTTAAAGGAACATGATTTTGAAATTTTTTATACACCTAGAAAGGGGAATGTTTTTGTTGAAGCATTGAGAAGGAATTCATGTATTGATGTTGTGTGTGAATCTGGTGATTCCTAGAGGGTGATATAAGAACTTTTAGCATTATATCTCGATATGGGAGAAGTTGGGGGTATAGTTTGTCTTTTTTTAGATGATGGTGCAGTTATCCCTAGTACAGTAGGCAGAAGAAACCCATTTGGGGGATCTAGAGGTGGAGGTCTGGAGAGACCGAGTTGTTTGTAGCAAGGCCCTTGATAGTTGGTCGGAGGATGAACAACACCAACTGTTGTATCAAGGAAGGCTTTTCATTACTATGGCGATGTGTGAGATGGTTCTAATAGAGTTCCATTATTTTCCTTTAGTGGTGAATCCAGGTGTGAAAAATATTTACCGAGGCTTGAGGAGTTAGTTTTGGTTTCTTGGGTTGAAACATGTCGTTTCAGAGTTTGTGTCTCAATGTTTGGTCATCCAAAAGGTGAAGTCCCTACATCGTGTCCCTAGTTGTTTGTCCATCAAGTAGATAACACTCAGTGGAAGTGGGAGGACATATCAATTTAATTTGTTACTGGTTTACCTAGAGATCAGGGGGGCGATGACACTATATGGGTGGTAGTAGACCATTTGATGAAATCATCCCACTTTATAACAATTAAGGAGTAGGGATCAATGGAAGTTTTGTTGAGGAAGTATCTGGAGGAGGAGGCGAGAATCCATGGAGTTATGAGGAAGATCATTTCTGATCAAGATATTCCTTTTATCTATAGGGCGTAGAGAGGTCTCATACATGCATTCAGTTCTCATTTATTCCTTAGAAATACTTTCAATCCACAAACATATGGTCAAACAGAGTAGGCCGTCCTTGTAACTTCCCAGCCCATCCCATTTTCTTGACAGGGTGGGGGAATGCTACTTGTCCTTAAGAGATGTTCCCAAGGTACCAAAAGCTGCAAATAAAATCCAAGGGCTTAAAGAATAATTGGGGAACAATTTGACTTTTAGATAAAATCAACCAAACAAAAATTCCACTAACAAAAAACTATAACAAAAAAACCAAACCCATACATTACCAAAAGACAACCAAGTTGTTCCACAATACAACCCAAAACCAATACAACCCAACACAAAATCAAAGTACTACATAGAAGACTAAACAAGAGACCACTAAATAAACCAATACATGCTCCATAACTCTACACCAAGCTCCATGATCCAAGAACCCACACATCTCCCAAGCATCAACACAATCCTCTAGTAATGAGATGCTTTCCCTTTATATGTTTCCTGGAATACAACATCTGCAAAAGCTCCCACGTCCCAAATCAGGGGTTGAGTACTAATACTCATTAGGTCTTCCCCAAATGACATCCCTACACACAACACTAGGATATAACCATTAGAAAATTTCTATAAAGAAGTTTGTATAAAATAATCACAAGTGAAACCATTACCCTAATCCAAACACACTCTTACCAAGGCACCTCACCCAAACCAAGAAACCAAGTGAAAACCCAAAAAACACATGCCAAAAGACATTTCATCATTTACACGTTATCACAATAGTTTCCATCTTGCAAAGCAATGCACAATAAGGAAACCAAAATGGTGTAACTTCCATCCAACCCATTCACCCATTCCAACTAGTGGTACCTGCCACCCAATTATCTTTTGATAGTTGTCCTTCCATCCACTATCCATTCTTTTTTTATAGTGGCACTTCCCTCCCACTTCCACACATCATTATAACAATCCATTACCAAGCATATAACCCACCAACGCAACAAAAATATACAATTCACCATTTCCATTACATGCCATCCCACATTAATAAATCAAAAATTTATTGAAACACCCTTTAAACATTTTACATGCCAATTCTGATTTCAATAAAACAACCCTTTATATTCAAAAACCATTTTCTCAAATAATCTTAATAAAAACAAAAAAGACACTCATTTCAAAATCCCATTTTAAAATCACAACAAGACCATTTCACCACAAAACCGCTTTTCCCAAAAATCCCCAAACTCTCACCAAAGGGACTTCCAACCAATTTTTCACACCCACAACAAAATTAATTTTAAGAAACAAAAATTTATTGAATCCAAGCTTTAAGTTCTAACAAATTGGAGTCAAGAGAGAAGCCACTTACCTTTAGGGTTTTGGCGAAATCGATCCACAAACAAATGCACCACAAATCTAGTGAACACAACACCAAAATCACTCTATATCTCATTATATATCATCCATAATCTGTAAAATAAACACTCAAGGTGACCAAAACCCTATACATACATGTAAAAAATTTAGATCTAGAAACTAAGGAAGGTAGAGGAGTGTATCTATAGAATAACCAAAGGGAACCATGAGATAAGACTTACCTGGAAGAAATTACATTCAAACCACCAAGGAACCCCTTAAATTTTCTTCCAAAATGTGTGGGAGATCCCCTCAAAACATTGATAAGAGAAAATACTGAGTGAGGATCAGGTGGGAGGAAGCATGAAGAGAAAATGAGGCAAGATAGAGTGAACCTGAGTTTTAAATCTCTATTTTTAAGTGGTTGCATAGTTAGTCCACACAGTTTGGAAAACTGTGCGCTAACCATGTGCACACCAATGCCTCGAGAGAAGGGTTCCACATGATTTCCCTGAATGGTTTGGAAAACCTTGTAAAGGCCACTGTCTCCCCCGACACGGTTTCCGGGAGAACCCATGCAGTTTCCCCTAACCTGCTCAAACCGTGTGCCCTTAAAAAAACCTCCAAAATTATTCAAAACCATTACAACCTCTCCCAACATCTTCCCAACTCCTTCCATGAGCATTAAACACATAAAAGACATAAATATAGGCTACACAACTCAAAATAGGGGTGATATATTCTCTCCACTATTGAAATTTCCTTCCTCAGAAAGTAAGGAACCATTACTTTGCCGAAAGAGCTCGGGCCATTGCTCAACCATATCTTTCTCCCACTCCCAATACTCCTCTTGAATATGAACATTCTTCCACAAAACAGAAACTAAACCGATGCTTTTACCATAAAAGGATTTCTCATGCCTATCCACAATTCTAACTGGCACATGCACCAATGAAGCATCCAGTTCTAACTCAACAAGATCCAAACGAATCACATGATCATGATCCAACTGATACTTTTTCAACTATTACACATGAAACACATTGTGCACCACACTAAACCATGGTTAAAAATCCAAATTACAATACACCTATCCAATCCTCTCAAGTATCTCAAAAGGCCCAATATACCTCGGAGATAACATGCCCTGATTCCCAATATAATGATGTCCCAACCTAGACGAGATTCTCAAAAACACATGACCACCCACCTCGAATGACAATGGTCATCGAATATGGTCCACATATGATTTTTGATGACTTTGATCCATCTATATCTTCTTCTTAAGCAAATTTACCTTCACCGTAGTCTCGTGTACAAGGCTCGGTCCGATCATCGAAGTCTCTCCTGTTTCCACCCAATATAGTGGATAACAACACAGACGCCCATATAAAGCCTCAAACAGAGCCATTTGTATCGAAGCCTGATAAATGTTATTATAGGAGAACTCCACTAACTGTAATTGATCCTCCCATGAACCAGCAAAATCCATTACACAAGACCATAACATATTCTCCATAGTTTTTATCATCCTCTTAGATTGCCCATCCGTCTGAGGATGATATGTCATGATCATAGTCAACTATGTCCCAAGGTATTTCTGCATGGATTTCCAAAAATGAGATGTGAACCTCAGATTTCTATCTGATACAATTGAAACTAGAACACCATGCCTCTTTAACACCTCCCGAATATAGATTTTGGATAGATCCTTCACTGTATGCGATTCACGAATCGGGATGAAATGGGATGACTTTGTGAGCTGATCCACTATAACCCATATGGAATCATGCTTCCTGACCATTCTTGGGAGACCCATTATAAAATCCATTGCTATCTGCTCCCATTTCCACATTGGGATAGGTAAAGACTACAACATTCCTGTTGGCCGCTGAGGCTCTGCCTTGACTTGCTGGAAAGTCAAGCATCTCGAGACAAACCCGACCATATCCCTTTTTATACCATTCCACCAAAATTGCGACTTCAACAAATTATATAGTGGCTGAATTCCATGATGTATAGACCACCTGAAAATACGATAATCCCTAAGAAGTTCCTCCCGACAAGATACTGGGACCACTATTCGATTTAGAAAATACAAGAATGAATTCCCATTAAATTCCCCGTTCTCAATGGTCTCCCCATCATTGAATTTAGACCTCAACACCACACATTCATAATCAAATTCTTGTGCCTCTTTAACTTAACCAACCATGTTAGGAACCAATGAAACTAGAAAGAAGACCTCTCAATCACCCTGGTCCACACATTCCAACTACATGTTGGCTATGATTGAAATCAATTTCCATTGATTTGATGCTTATTTTACCACTTCAGCATATGATTTCCCACTTAATGCATCCGCCAATAAATTTACCTTACCCAATGTGTACATTAAGTAAAAATCAAACATCTAGAGAAATTCTATCTAACTTATTTGCCTCATGTTCAAATCTCTTTGTGAGAAGATATGCTTTAAGCTCATTTGGTTGTTAAACACAGAAAATTTATCACTGAAGAGATAATGACGCCACATTTTTAATGCATAAACCACTACTTCCAACACCAAATCACATGTTGGATAGTTACTCTCATGAAACATCAATCGTCACGAGCCATATGAAACCACATGATCCCCTTTCATGAGAACACATCCCAATCCTAATCCTGACATGTCACAATACACCACGTACCCTATCCCTGGTTCTCAAAAAACTAAGATTGATGATTATGTAAGAAACCCATTAGCTATTCAAGACATTTTTGAAACTAATCATCCAATTGAAATGGACCATTATTCCTTATCAAAGCTTTCATCGGAGAAGCCAATCGAGAGAAATCACGAACAAAACATCGATAATACCCAGCTAGACCAAGGAAAATCCATATCTCAAAAACATTCTTTGGTATTTTCTAGGAGATAACAACCTATATCTTTTTCGGATCAATATAAACACCCCTATAAAAATAAAATGGCCAAGGAAATGAACCTCTTGTATCTAGAAGTCACACTTTGACAATTTGGCATACAACTGATGATCCCTCAAGATCCCCAATAAGATCGCCAAGTGCTGATCATGCTCTACCCCTATCATCGAATACACCAGTAATCATTGAAAAATACCACCACAAAAGCATCCATATATCTCTAAAATATCCGATTCATCAATTCCATGAACACCGTTGTTGCATTCATTATACCAAAGGGAATAACCACATAATCGTAATGTTTATATCTATTTTTGTAAGCTATTTTTGTAGTATCCTCCTTCTACACCTACAGCTGATGATACCCTTATCATATGTCAATTTTAGAGAACCACTATGATCCCCTCAACTGGTCAAAAAAATAATTATTTCATGTAATTGGATATTGGTTCTTTACGGTAACTTGATTAAGTCTATAATAATCAACACAGAGCCACTAGGTTCCATCCACATTTTTAACAAACAAAACTGGTGCTGCCCATAGAGATGTGCTAGGCCGAAGGAACCCTTTGTTTTATAACTCTTATAACTTCACCTTTAATTCCTGAAATTCTACTGGTTCCATTCAGTAATACAAGAAGTGATATAGGACTAGTCCCTAGAGGGAGATCAATTGTAAACTCCATTTCTCTCACGAGTGGAAACCCTAAGAATTATTCCGTAAGTACATCCATAAACTGATCCACAATCGCTCGAAAAATTCTCTGCTCAACATCTTACACTAATTCCAATAATAAATCCTCTAATTAATAAGAGAGGATGCCAATAGTCGATGCCAACAAACCTGTTACACCCTATTCTCATTCTTCACCCATCTAACGAGATGACTCATGGCATCCTCCATCACAAAACTAACCGTTCATTCATAACAGTCAATATGGACCTTAAGAATTGTCAACCAATCTGTTCCCAGAATTATATCATACACATCCATCTCAATCACTGAGAAGACCCATGTTAACTCAACCTCATCCCGCACTACACGACATGCTCTACATAGGAAGACACGACTCACTTTTTCACCCAGAGAAGTTTGATGTTTGGAAACCATAGGCATCATTTCTACCATTAAACCCATCAAACAAATTATGTGAGAAGCAATAAAAGAATGGGAAGAACCCATGTCAAATAACAATTGCATAATCATGGAATTTAAAAGAACCATACCTCACAACGTGGATGGTCCTGACTGATCATCCATCATCTTCTGCTCAGCTCCAAAAAACTAATTACTTTCTACACTCTGCTCCTTATTACCCTGATGAGGTGTCTTGGTATTCCGAGAATCACCATGACCCACTTTACTTTTGTGCTTAGGGTTATGCTGTTTCCCTCATCTCATTGATGCATTAGACCCCTATGAACCCTGAGGAGTGTCACAGACACCCGACCCTGGAGAATTCCGACAATACCGTTAAAGGTACCCCTTCTTCTTACAATTATGGCATGGTCGAGGCTGTTCCATACAATCTCACTTGATGTGGATCATAGAACCACACTGAAAACCTCTTGGATTACTCTGAGGCTTTGGAGGTGGTTTCACCAATCCTGTAGTTGGATTCTGAGTCATACTCCCACCCTGAAAATAAGTAGCCATCTTCTTCTTGAACCCAATGTTCTAGTTCCCACTATTCCCCATGGGTACTAATACACTTCCTCCCCTCATAGTCCTCAAGAGATTCCATTATTCCACTGAGGATCTATACATCATCTTCGTATAATCATCTATACACAACATTGCTATCTTGGACCAAATGTCCTACCTCAAACCTGCTTCAATGATATGATATTTCAATGATGTAATACATTCCACCTCAGGTGAAAACCTCACTAATTTCATAAAATTATCTAAATACTCCATTATTGAAAGGTTTTATGGTTCCAAATGGAAGAAATCTATTGTGCACTGAATTCTAAATGTGTGAGCGTAGAATTATTTGTTAAACAATTCCTCAAATCCGTCCCAGGTCATACATTGGTTCATTCCAGCTTGGACAACCAACTCCCACCACTGAAGGGCTAGATATTCCAATATATATGTTACCCACGTCACTTTCAAATCTTCTGGTGTTCTATAGAATTTGACAATCTTATTCATTATATTCAACAATGCATCTACCCGATCTGGCTCTAAATCACCCATAAAGATGGGTGGATTCTGCCTTTGAAACTGAACCACATGATCCACATGCCTTAATTCATCTGCTTTATTCACACATCCTAATGCTTGGAAAGCTAGAACTATACTCTGAACTAGCTTCGGGTTCACCTGGGGCTCAAGTGCCACCACATTTTAATTATATCCTCCGATTGGTCTCTACGATGCCTACCCAGTGTCATTTCTATCAACACAAAAACTACCATAAGTGATTATATTTTAGCAATACAAGATTAAAAAATTCCTGTTCAATTACACAAAAACTATCACAACCAGGCTTTCCATAATTTCACATTTCTCATATTGCACTATTTTAAAAAATACACCATGTTTTGAAAATCAACCCATTTTCAAAATACCACAAGTTTCCATGTTTCAAATTCTTCCTTTTTGAAACCCAATATAGATTTTCAAAATCAACACATTCATATCACATAATAATTCATTATACCACAATGAAATATGCATCCTAGTGGGAATTCATTTCTACAGTGCATGCCATGCTCATCTCATTGGCTACACCCACAACAATGAGATATCCAATACTTATAGGTGTCTTAAACCAATTATGTTCCCAACTCCATGGTAACTTGGAGTTCAATATAAAAAGGGTTAGATACATCCTTTTATGGTATATATTCCATGTTCTGACAATACTATGCCCTGTTACCATCCAAATCAAGGAATATACCAAGAACTAATGTCAACACCAAGACCAATGATCAACACCAAGGACTGTACAAGTGCTCTCACTTGAAATCCAAGGACAGAACAAACTGATACCACTTGTAACATCCCACCCCATCCCATTGGCTTGAGAGGGAGAGAGAATGCTACTTGGACTTAAGAGATATTCCTAAGGTGCCAAAGGCTGGAAATAAATTCCAAGGGCTTCAAGAATCACTGGGGAATGATTTTCCCTTAAGATAAAATCAACTAACAAAAAATTCCACTAACAAAAACTATATGATGCATGAAAACAAAAAAACAAAAACCATACATTACAAAAAGACAACCAAGTTGTTCCACAATACAACCCAATACCAATACAACCCAACAAAAAATCAGAGTACTATACTAAAGACTAAACAAGATACCCCAAAATAAACCAATATATGCTCCACAACTCCACAACAAGATCCATGCTCCAAGAACCCACACATCTCCCAAGCTTCACCACAAGCCACTAGCAATAAGATACTTTACCTTTACCTATGTCCCGAAATTTGGAATCTATAGAAGAACCAACGTACCAAAGAAGGGGGTGAGAAATAATACACAGTAGGTTTTCCCCAAATAACTTCCCTACACAGGCTACTAGGATAAAACTGTTATAATATTTATATAAAGTAGTTTATATAAAATAATCAAAAGATCAACCATTACCATAAGCCAAACACACTATTACCAAGACACTTTACCCAAACAAATCAACCAAGGGAAAACCAAAAAAACATGCCACAATCCATTTAATCATTTTTATATTATCATAATAATTTCCATCTTGCAAAGAAATGCAGAACAAGGAAACCAAAACAGTGGAACTTCCGTCCAACCCGTTCACCCCTTCCTACTAGTGGTACTTCTCTCCCACTTATATTTTGATGGAGGTCCTTCCATCCACTACCCATCCCCTTTTTATAGTGGTACTGCCCAACCACTTACACACAACATTCCAACATTCCATAACCAAGCATATAACCATACAAGGCCACAATAATATGCAATTCACCATTTCCATTACTTTCCAAACCACTTCAATAAATAAAAAATTTATTGAAAACACCCTTTAACCATTTTACATGACAATTACCATTTCAATAAAACAACCATTTTTATTAAAAATCCATTTTCTCAAATCATCTTAATCAAACCAACAACGAAACTCATTTTAAAATCCCATTTTAAAATCACAACAAGAGCATTTCACCACAAAACCCCTTTTCCCAAAAATATGCAAACCATCACGAAAGGGATTTCCAACCAATTGTTCACATCAATAACACAATTAATTTTAAGAAACACAAATTTATTGTAACCAAGCTTCAAATTCTAACAAAGTGGAGTTGAGATAGAATCCACCTACCTTTAGGGTTCTGGATAAATTGACCCATGAAAAACTGCACCATAAATTCAATGAACACACCCCAAAAACCACTATATATTTCATTTCTTATCATCCATAATCCTTAAAATCAACACTCAAGGCAACCACAACCCTATATCTACATGTAACAGATCTTGATATAGAAACTAAGGAAGGTAGTGGAGTAGATCTAGGGAAAAATAAAAAGGCACCATGAGAGAAGACATACCTTGAAGAAATTACCTTCAAACCACAAAGGAAACCCTTCGATTTTCTTCCAAAATGTGAGGGAGATCCCCTAAAAACATTTCGAAGAGAAAATCCCAAGTGAGGATCAGGTGGGAGGAAGTGTGGGGAAAAAATGAGGCAATCCCAAGTGAACCTAGGTTTTAAAAATCTATTTTTATGAGGCTGCACGATTAGTCCGCACAGTTTAGAAAACCATGCGCTAACCATGCGCACACCACTGCTTCGAGAGAAGTTGTACACATGGTTGCCTCACACAGTTTGTTAATCCATGTGCAGGCCATGTGAAACCCACTATATCCCCCAGATGGTTTCATGGAGAACCCAGATGGTTTCCCCTAACTGTGCACAGACTATTCACCCTTATAAAATCCAATAAACTTATTCAAAACCATTATAAACTCTCCCAACCTCTTACCAACTCATTACATGTAGTTTGAACACATAAAAATCATAAATACTGGCTACATAACTCAAACTAGGGGGGTTATATAATCAAAAAATCTTGAATACATGTTGTTCTATTGTTTCTTGGATTTTAGAGGTTCGTGGATGAGGCACTTATCCTTGGTGGAGTTCTATTACAACAATAATTTTCACTCCATCATTGGTATGGTGCAGTTTGAAGCCTTGAATGGACGACCTTTCTATTCTCCTTTGTGATGGACTAGGGTTGGAGAGTTAGATACTCTTGGAATGAAACTAGTGAAAAATACGACAGAAATGGTTCATGTGATTTATCAGATGATGAAGGCAGCAAAACATCGTCAGAAATCATATTCTGATCAAAGGAGGAGACCTTTTTAGTTTGATGTTGGGATCACATGTTTCTGAAGGTGACTCCCCATCATGTCCAGTGAAGGTTTGGTCATGGGAGTATGTTGTCTCCCTGGTTTGTTGGGACTTTTGAGGTGTTGGCTCATGTTTGAGCAATGTCATATCGAGTTTCACTTCTTCTACAAAGGAGCAAGATACACGATGTTTTTCATGTGTCACAGCTCCATCAATATCTTTATGATGACTCCCACGTCATCAATTGGGGTGAGATCGATGTTGATGATTATGTGACCTTAGAGGAGTGTCCTGTAGAGATCTAGGTCTATATTAAGAAGGTGTTTCAGGGGTGCGTTATCCCCTTTGTTCATGTCTTGTGGCAACATGATGGTGTGGAGGAGAGTACCTTGGAATGTGAGTCACAGATATGAGCTCAGTATCCCATTCTATTTTACATTTATTTATTTTCTTATAATGATGTTAGTTTTGTGGTTGTAGAACTTTCACGTCTATGAGATGGATTCTTTCTGTTTCTTATTGTGGATTTCTATCTTTGATAGGTATCTCCAATGTGAGAGAATTTAGGAGCTAGTTGTGGGTGTCATGAGGTGTCACATTGTTCTTTTAATGTGGCTGAACACCTGTGGTGGTGGGAGCTTTGAGAGTTATCTCATAAGGTGATTGTTTGGACAACCCCTTTTCTGTTTCCTCTATGGGTTGGTTTTGGATTCTTGAGGAAGAGAATGTTTTGGGAGGTATCTGATGTAAGGTACCAGATCTATGTGGATCAACCCTTTGAATGTTTTAAAAATATGAGGTGCTTAGAGAAGGCTCAGAAGAATTATGGAGGTGTTCGTTCATGAGAAGATGGAAACAAGGTGTGTAACATGATGTGACCAAGGGGTACATGACGTGTACTGTTTAGGTTTGATAAAAATAAAATAGAGTGCCAAGGTGATAATTTTTTAGAATAAGTCACCTCAAGGTGGTAAATGGAATGAAGAGTAGGTACATGTTGAGTACTGCCCCACCACTAGGAGTTTTAATGACACCCAACCACTTGGTTTTTTCAAAACCTATGGCTTGAGTGCACCCCATCTTGACCCCATATGACCCAGAAGCCTCCCTCTTTAACGTTTGGGGATTACATTGACATGGATCAGTTCCTCACTTCCTTCTTTGATCCATCTTCAATATGAGGAAATATCTACCTCTAGTCTTTGGTTTTCTTCCATCAATTTTCTCCTGTTTCTATTTTCCATGCTAAGGTTTTTGATCTCCATGTTTATAAGGGAGTTTCTTTTTGTTTGTTTTTGATGTGGTTGTGCCACAAAATCTTTAGGTGGAAACAATTGTTACATGGAAGATGATCATGATCTATTCTAGAGTGAATAATGTCAGAAACATTTTGAGGTAGGGTATTATTTTCTTATTTATTATTTTATGTGAAAATGTATAGTTATAATGATTTAACCTTTTGGATCGCAATGGAATTGAAAAAATTAAATACTTGAACTCGATTAAAAGAATTGGTTTGATCACATGTTGTTGCTTTGAACCGGGATAACGGTGTTCCTATTGATTTTCTAGATATTGTGATATCTATGATTTTCTTGTTAGCATGTTTTTCTTGATGAAATTTATAAATAAAGTAAAGCATGAATTAATTGATAATTATTTGGATAAATATAAAGAGGAATGTAAATGAATCTGGTTGTTGTGGTAATTTTATGTTTACCAGATTGATGCAGTAAGCATGTTTAATTATTTATAATTGATATGATAGATTTTTTAGGTTTCCCATAGTAGGGACCTACTAATACTAAATTGGTTAATTCTAGATGGATTAAAGAACTAACTGTTTGATAAAAGATGATTCCTTGTAGGGTTCTGAGTTACCCTCTTTCTTATAGGGCTGAATAACTTATGATTTGGAGCCTTGAGTGCTCATTATTTATGAAAGTGGGATGCCTTGTTTAAGGGCCAAGATCACAGTTGATATGATGTTTGTTTCTTGGTTATTGTGTTATAATGTTATTCAGGATAGTTGTTGCGATATGTGTGGGGGAAGAGAGGCCCATTGGTTGTGGTAGCAGTTGACACCTAGAGTGTCGAGATGCATCAATTTATGCATGCGAGTGTTAGGGATGACACTAAAGATGATGCAATAGGATGTATTTGAATGATTGGATGCTTGTTGAATCTTGTTTTTTGTTTATTTTATTTACTTTTTCCACTGTTTAAGGTAGCTGGTATTGTTACCCTCCTTCCAAAAAGAGGTGAGAACATGTGGGGTATGCCACCTGATTTCCGTGTTTAGCTTTGTGAGGATTGATGGGTCTTCACTCTTGATATATGTGGAAAATACTCGACATGTATCCCATAAACTCACCATATTGATCTCGTTATGTTTGGTATCTTAGAATGTTTTTCTAGAATTCCTGGGAATATGGGAAATTAATATTGTTGTTAATTAACTTTTGAATAAATGATTTATAACCCATGGGGGTGGAGTTTTCTAGGATTTAATGATGAGGTTATGTTTCTAAGGAACCAGGGACTTTGTTTGGTAATTACTGTAGGGAAATGATATTTTTTATGATGCTAATAAATAGAATTGTGGGATTTTTTAATGGTTAATTAATGCATAATGAATTAATTAACATAAAGTTAAACTGATAAAAAGATAATGATGTAATTTAATAGATCTCTTTAAATGATTTTGTTCTTATAGGATACCTAGTCCCATAAGTGGTATCCAGGAGTCTGAGAGACATTAGCTGCAGTTAATTTTACGACTAGTTTACGCCCATAGTGTGTTTGTGAGCTATATTATATTATATACTTTTTGTGTTTCTATATGCTACACCACCATGTCAGTTAGTGATATTGACACCTAAGGGATTCTGAGCCAGGGGTGGTGTTTTCCCAAACATTCAAGTGGGAGGATGGATGGATGACTAGCCCCTTTGGACCCACTCTCTTCTCCTGGTAGTTGCTTTTGATGGTAGGAACAACAGTTAGTTTTCCCCAAATATGTGTGTAGAAGGATGTAACGACTTGTTCTTATTTCACACACATATAATCTGGATATAGTTTCCTTTGTGATACTATAGGTATAACATGTATAGGTTGTGCTAGCTCCTGGAAACTACCTGGTTACGTTTGCAGTTGTGTGGATGGTGTGGTGCATTGCCTAGGTGTCTGCGACCATCTGTTGTGTTTCACGAGGTGCATATAGTAGTGATCACCAAGGTGTCTTCAGTCCGGTCTTTTTAGAGAGAGATGGATTATGACATGTGATGTTGGGGAAAAGTGGAAAACCGGTGGGGAAGTGGTAGAGGGGTACCCATGATATTCTTTATTATATTAGACACTCTTGTATGCAATAGTTGGTGAGAGTCGCCATGGTGATGTTGTGAACTTAGTATAATTTTTTAGGTGATGAGTTAGTTTCACTTGTTGTTCACTTTGCATTAGCATGCTTTCATTACTTTTGTACAGGAGACTTTGGAGAGAATCCTTCTAAGTATAGTTTTATACTCACCCTACATATATATAAACTGTTTTTAGTTCACTTAGAGAAGGCTGGAGATCAGGTTGGTTACTACTATCTTGGGGTTGTAGGAGTTGTTCTTGATTCATGGTTGCTGCCATTTTTTTCTTTATTTTGGTATTTTCACTTTTCCCTTTCAGTTATAGTAGTTATTGCATGAAATTACTTATGTGTACTTGGGTTTTATATAATATTGCAGTCTGAGATGGAGTTGGTTAATGTTTGTCTTATCAATCTCTTTCACAGTGTTCTCTTGGAGATTTATGCCACTCGTTTGTGTGTTTACTATACCCTCGATTCTAGTCACCAACCCAGGTCCTACTGGAGGAGAGACTCAGGGGGTCACTATCTCCCTTCTCACAATTTCAGACTAGGAGGGGTACATCTTGTGGGTAGGGGGTTGTGACACTAATTTACTACTTCACCATAAAGATAATTATCATATTTAATAATTTGTGGTGACCATTTTATTATAATATATTGAATTAATTATCATTCAATGATACATATTATGAACTATCAAAATTGAAGCATAGTTAGTTAGGCATAAAAAAACTCATTTTTGGATACTTATTCCTTAGAGTAAGGGATGAATTGAAAAGCAACCAAAGGATGAAATTAATCTTTTAAAATATAAAAGTTTCTAGTAAGTATATTTCATTATATTCCTAAACCATAAAATAATTCCCCAACTTTAGAAAAAATATACTCATGAAATTATTTTTTTCTTATTACCATCTTTTCTAATGATATCAATGACATTTTTCACACCTATTTGGTTTATGATTTTTCAGTTGGTAATGTTCTCTAGATCATGAACTTTTTGTTATCAATGCCCTCTATGCCTCTCATTTGGTATTTGACTCTTAGATTTATCTACTATGTACATATTATCATTTCACACTAACGTTTCTTATACTTATAAACCTAGTTATATGTAATTCTAGATAACCATTTTACTTCTCATTATCTCTCATTAGGAGGATATTTTATTTACCCTTATTTGATGTGTGTTTTATAAAAAATTAATTTTCATATATCTAATCCTTGATTATTGTGATCAATTTTTTAATATTAGGGAAACAATTTATTTAATGCGTGGAGACTGTAATACTCCTAAATAAGGACATTATGTTTAAAGTGTGTATTATTCAAATGCCATGCATAGAATAGAATATAACACCATCAGACCTTCCAATATATATATTTCTAAATAAATTCAATCTCCTTAATAACTAGAATTTCAAGAAATGCAATGTTTATATTGTGTCACATGTAATTATGATAGCTTGCGTTATATTAAATAACAAGTTTCTTCCAAATATTGAGTTTCACTCAAGGTTGGGTTTTACCAAACAACAATATATTATTTATATTATCATTTAATATGATAGTTATTGCCAAGACATTGAAATGAAAGGTATGAATATGATTAAATAAATAATGAAAATATGTATTTTATACACATTTAATTGTTATCTTTATATAATATATAATAATCATTATCATTTAAAATAAAAATAATTTTTTTGAAAAACAAAATTTTCTTAAATGATGGTATAACCATGATTTGTGCCCATTATTTAAAATTAATTGATAAAATTTCAGAACATGTAGTTGAAAAAATCAAAATCACCTTTTTATTCTTAATACCATAAAAAAATATAGTGATGTTTTGGTATTTTTCAAAAAAGTTTCATTTTTTGAGGAATAATGAAAAATACTAAATTTTAATTGAAAACAACTTTTTTTTAAATAATTAATAATGTAAGTAATATTTTAAATAGGTTTTAAATTAAAATTAGTTTTATTTTATATCAATTATTCCAATTCAGGTCCTTTGAATAATTTTCATATTTAATTTTGATATAAAAATACTGAGGATGTATGAATATTTTCTATTTAAAAACCCTCTCTCTCATCACGACTACTGGATTAATTTTAAATTAAAATCTACCACTTGTTTTATTTGGATTTAGAAAAATGAATTTTAAATTTAGAATTAGAATATTAATATTTTCTTATATAACTTAAATTTTTACTATAATGAAGAGTGATGATAATTTAAATTAATTACAAAGATGAGGGTAAAAAAAGTTTACTTGGTGGTTAAACTTAGAATATATGGTATTATAATAAGAAAAAATTTGTCCAAAACCCATTATATCACCATATTTCAACCCTTATCACCTTAGGATCATTTTTTTATTTATTAGGATACTATTACATGAATGTGTCATATATAATAAGGTAACTAAAGACAAAGACAGAAAAGAAACCTTTATTACCTTTAATATCTATAATGATTTGGGATAAATAAAAAACAACATAAGTTTAGTTAGTTTTTTAATATAAATTATTTTTTTATCATGATAATTTATTTTAATTTTTTGAGATGACATAATTACTTCAAATGTTAAATAGTCTCTAAAACACAAACTTCTTATATAATAATTAAATTGAATAAATGATACTAAAAATAATAAATGTGATGAGAATTGATTGAATTATTGAGTTACAGTCATTTTTTAGATTATTATACCATATTATTATTGTTTTAACATAATATATTTTAATTCCATATTTGTATTGATATTTTTAAATTCAAATTAAATTAATAATGTCAAAATTGATATTAATGTTATTTTATAATAAATTATATATTATTAAATGATTTGAAATTACTAAAAATACTATCTTATATAAAGTGACCTTAAAATTTTAAAAAACGTAAAATAGTTTCCATTAATGGACTAATTTACCTTTTTTAATGAACTTATTTACCCCTAAATAGTAAACACTTTATTAGCACAGTTAGGGTAAAGTTGTGTTTTTGCAAGTTACAAGAATTTATGTTACAATTAATTTCCACCACACATTGGATTTTGATTTGATAAGATATATAAAATATTTAGATTTAGTGTATCTAAATTTTCTAAAAATTATAACTTTAATTTTGTATTAAAATATAAATTACCTTAGTTAGAAAACAAGTTATCATGGTAAAAAACAAAATACGTAAATTTGAGTAAACATAAAGACTAAGGAACTAAATGATAAAAATTAATTTCTATTTGTGTGTTTGATGTGTCTATCGATCACATAAAAACTTCACTCAATTATTATTCATTTCTAGATCCACATGAGGTAAGGGAGACCACCAAATAGTGAATAGAGTTGAGTATTTATAAGAATTCCACTCCTCCTCAACTATAAATGGGCACTCACTCCCCTCAATTATCCACAATAATAAATCCGTTTGGCTCTCCAAACCATAAAAAATAATTTCCCAATGTCACTAAACTCATATTATAATCATTATTTTGGTTATAAATCCAAACTAGAATGGTTTAGTGAAACCCTAAGGAGGATATCCAAAAAAGAGGTAATGTTTTTAAATAATTGTACTTATATTAATTCGTACTCTACCACATTAAATTTTTATTATACCATAATGATATAATATAATCAGTATCTTACATATACATATATGTTTTTATAATAAGGTAATGATGTATAACCATATTCAATTCAATAAAATGGTCTACGAAATCATTGTTTGTGTTCACGATGGACTACCGCCTTGTGAATCGTTATCGTTCATTTTTTCATTAGCACCCATAATGGGTGGGTATTCTTATGAATATAAATTATATATATAATATTTAATATAAATATACCTTTCGAAACATTATATAATATTATCCAATTTTTATTCCATTCTATAGGAAACACAATAACGTCACTTGTTTGTACGATAAACTACCGCCTCACGAAGTGATGTGATTTTTCTTTCACCAACACTTTAAATGAATGGTGATAATAGATATTGATAGTTATTATATATTATATAAAATAAATAATTATGATATTACTTACATATTCATAATTATTATTTGATAATATGTCATTTTGTTTTTTACACTTAATGATGGTAGGATCATTCTTTGGGGTGTAGACTTTCGCTTTCATGAAGTGATGTGACTCTCTTCTCATCACCACATAACATGAGGGAAATTTATAAGTATAATAAAATAAATAATATTTTTTATATCATATTTTTATCATTATTTAAGGTTAATATGTTACTTACACCATTTTCATAATGATCATTGAAAAATGGAAAATGTTACTCATGCATATGTACGACCTACCATTCCCATGATCATAGCATATTTCAGTTTTCAAAACCATAATTCATGATTGAATTTAAAAGTATAATTGATGTAAAAATATTATAATTATTCCATTATAATTATTTTTTAGATTATAAAATTATATAATAAGATCATTAGGAAGAACATTAATGAAGAGACATGCGTGAGAAAACACGTGAATTAACACATGAAAGAATGAAAATAATGAATGAGTATTAAAGAAATTGTGATTATATGTTATAATAAGATTTTATATGATAATATTTTTATTAATATGCTTTTTAATAATTTAATAAAATTATTTAAACCATTATATATGAGGTTAAAGAGTTTTCGACCAAAATGAAGCATAAAGTAAGGGGTTTCATCTCAATTTAAATTCCATTGAGACTTATTTGTTATTATGAACCAATTAACATTTATGTGGTGTATATAAAACCCATTTCACATTAGTCTCATGAATAATTCATTATTCATTATATTTTATGATATAATTTTAATTAGATCCCCAAGGTGACATAACCTGAAAATTTCCATGTCATAAAAGTTATTATAAAATCTCACTTCATTTTTTGATTATCAATGTTATTTTGAAAAAAAATTCTTATAATAATTTAGAATTGGAAATTAAATATATATTTAATATAAATATTTTTTTGACTGATATAATTATTTCATAAATCATATGTCAATTTACGTATGGTTTTTACTTTAACATTATTTCATTAACTGGGAAAATATTGATAAAGTTGTATCCATTACTCAGTACATATGTTTTATAAAATGCATTTTATAAATTAAATAGATTAGTCTATGTACAAGGAATTAATTCTACAAGTAGTACACAGGTTGAATATTGGTTAATATAACCCCCTTGATGCATCCGCATTACCATTTGGCGAATCAGTTGGACAAATCAGATGATTTTCTACCCATGTACTTAAACTATATTGTGGATAGTTTTTGATAGTAACTCTCTTGAGAATAGATTTTAATATTTCAAACATCCAACACTATTAATTACATCATTATTGATTTTCCATGTGATCATTTCATTAGTTAGAATATCAATGGTCAAGCACATGTGATTATTTATATGGAATTATATTATAATCTTTTATTCTTTTCGTATTATCCACAAGTTATTGATTAATTGGCATAGGTTTTAGTTATTTACCTTGAAATGTTGATTATAATTTTTGATTCATGATATCACCCACTTTACTTAACTGTTACTAAGCATTTTAGCTCACCCATATTTTTCTTCCTTTCCACTATATATAATGAATTGATATTTGAATGAGTTTTCAAGGATGCAGTTTATTAGATGTTATTATTTAATATTATTTATTTAATTTTACCATTAGAAAATGGTTACCAGGTATAATTTTTTTATCTAAATCATCAAAATTGAGTGGCCCTTTTGTATTTTATTTCATGTATCTATGACAATGTGATAAAGTAAGGCAGCCACTACGAGATACTGGGGTAGGAGTCGTAAAATAAATTAAGATGACCTTATTACATAATATAAATCATTTTGATTAAAAACATGGAATAAATTTACCTAAATTACATTCACAATAGATGAAAAAATATAATTTAAAATTAATCCCATGGAGATAATGAGAAAATGAGTTTTTAATGAGGAAATGTTCAAGAATTTACAATGTTTTTATATAGAAATTAAATATAGAATTGATTAAAATGATATAAATTGGATTAATGGATATATAATTTTACCAAATCCATGATAAAAAATTTTAAAATATAATTTAACATTATAAATTAATTAAATGGAATGTTAGATTTCAATACAAATTAAGTATTTTTCACTAATAATAAAAATGAACCTTTTTAGAAGAATAAAACAAAATCACTAAAAAATAATTTTTACATAATGAATTAAAATATTAATTTTATTTAATCAAATAAAATTTCTAAAAGTTTCAAAAATTAATTTTATGAAATGTGTGAAAAATTCAACACATTTTTTTTCGCAAAATAAAATTTCTAAGAATTAAATTGGATCTATTATCATTTCATGTGTATAAAACAATCAAGATTAATGGTAAATTTTTAATGAATTTATAATATTTACATATCATTAAAATAATTCACTAAAAGTTTTAAAATGTGTTCTTTTAATGAAAAACCATTTCTTCAAAAAAGGAATTTCTTTATTTTCAAATGGTTATTATTTTCTTTTTTAATCAATCGGTCACCAAATAATCCAACTTATATAAATGGGTATACCATATTTTCATAATTTAGTTATTCTTATTAATACCATCCATTCAAATAGCTATGTGATAACTATCATATTAAATAATAATATATTAATACTATGTCACGTTTCATTTTAAATTAGTGTTTCATATAAAACTTCCTAAAATCAGTGTTGAATTTAATTAAAGCTATTCAAAATTTAATATTAATTAGAAAAAAATATTTCATAAAATATCCAATTGTCATAGAAATGTTTATATGAGACTCTGTACACTATTTTCAATCATCTCATCTAAATTGATTAGAAATTCATGTCATTAATCGTGCTGATAATATACAGACCTAAAAATATAATTATATTGTGGTATTTTGTTTAATTATATTAATCTCTTTGTCCAAACATTCATCATGGTCACTAAGCTTACCCATATAAAATAGTACTATGTAGAAATGCAATTAAAATATGAATTTTTGAGTAGTCATAGGTGGGTATAATCCCATCACATCGATCCCATAGTTCTAATATAGTGAATATTAACTTGTAGCATGAATAAACACTAGGTTTTAGTTAAAAAAATGGTACTGAATTTAGGATGGATGGAACATAATTGTTAATTCCATGATGTCATGATTTACTGATGGAAAAAATAAAAAAGCCTTCAAATATGATGGATAGATTAATTATAGATTGATATGTGTTGTAGATGTGTACATGGACTTCCAATTCAATTTAATGGTGTTTATCCTATATAATTATGATTAGGGTTTTCCCCATTAAATCTGTGATTTTACCCTATTTTAGATTAATTTAGTCTTTAATAGAGTATGATGTTCAATACTTACAAGTGAATTTATTTTTTTATCCCAGTTATATGGAGATATTTGATGTTTTAGGAAGTTTATGATTATGGGAATCCATGTACTATAGTATCTTTATATAAGGATAAGGACTCAAATAAGGGTTTGATATGGTTAATCTCAACCATATCTACTATATCCATATTAAAGTGGGACACTAATCACTAATATAAATTTTAGATAAAAATTTCTTTTTATCAATGTTAATTTGGGAATTGAACATAAAGAAAAATAAATCATCGTAGGAATTATATAATCATATGATATAATATTAACATGCATAGTGAGAAATTATGTTATCAACTCCTAGTTATATTCATTGTTGGGAATTAAATCATCTTTTATTATGGTCTATTCCATACTGCTCTATTTGATAACTACTTTGGAATTTATATTTATATCGATCTTAGAAATTGACGTTAATAAAGATAATGCAAGACAATTCATCAAGGCCTTCTATTTTGATTAATTTTTAGTGAAGCACATTAGGAGGAGTAATGAATATGAGAGATGAAACCTAAGGTTATTAGTAAACACTATCCCCCGTATAACCCTAATACTCTCAAGTTTCTCCATTTTCATAATTATTGGTATCTATGATATTAAATTAAACTATGTTTCTCATGTTTGATGATTTTGATTGTTGGAGAAGAGATATCTAAAAAAATTATTCATTTCATGCGGTCATTCCTGTTGATTTGGGTGATTTGTTAGAAAATTCTACATGTGAATAATCATTTATTTTCATCTAAGAGGAAAACCAATTGTCAAACTATTGTAATACTTATCCCACATGGTCAAACATCTATTTAATATACTCTTATTGATGATTTAATTTATGGAATCCATGTGGGATACCATGTAGTCCTCATGATTATATAGGTAATGTTGTAAAATTTATACTATAGCAGTCAAGGAGTGGAATTTCTTCTAAAAAATGATATATCCTCTCTATATGTCAAAAAATATTCTATATGAAGTAAAATTTGTTTTTATTTTCATAGTTATTTTTTAGTATTAACATCACATAGATATTACCGTAGAACTTCCACATATTGGATATGAATATATCCTTTAGTACCCTCGATTTATGGTATGTAAACATTGCATTGCATTTTTATGTTTATAAAGTGTCAAAGTGAAGTATGGGAGAGTTTGATGAACTTTTAATATGTTTTAGAGCTAATGAACTATCACATGGGTAGCACACAGTTTTTCCTTACCCTGCAGAGATCCTAGTAGAAACCATGTGAAGTTGAAGATTATGGATAGTAGATTCGGCATGTTCTGTGGATGGATAGGGTAACCCTTTAAGGAGGACATGTGGGGTGATCTATATGGTAGTATCTAACACACATTTAGTGCACAGTTTTCCTAACAGTACAAACTAACATTGCTTGGGTTAAAAACCAACTCTTTAAAATGTGGATCTAGGTTTTCCTTGACTTTAGTCCACTATTTCCCCCCAAAACTTGCTCTAACATGGTATTTGTATTCTACTAAGGCTAAATAAGGTTCTCTCATTGATTCAGAGGCAATAAAAAGGCTTACCTTGGTGATTCAAAGCCGTATTTTTGAGGTATGTGATCGTTCTTCATCGTTTATGGTCAGTTTTAAAGATCTAATTAGATCTACTTCTCCTGTCTTCTTGGTTTCTTTTAACTATATATATTATGTGTATATCTAAAATTATGGATGCCAATTTTGTTGATATTTGGTATTGATCATGATAGGAGAAGAGATCTTAAGAAATTTTGTGGATAATTGACCCAGTTTCTTGAGCGTTCTTTGTCCGTTTCTGGTTTTCATCAAAATGGTTGAGGTAGGTGGATACACTATTGAAAAATCTTAGTAGAACTGTTTTCCATTGTTTCAAATTGAATATATTGGGTTAATTTTGTTGTGAATTATCTATTTAATTTTTTTTGGAAACCCTCTTTAGTATAATTTTGGTAAATTATAGAAAATTCGAAAATTGGTGTCCTTGAATAAAGTGCTTGATTCTTGATTTCAAAATGAAGATTTTAAAAAGGGTATTTTATTATAATTTTTTTAATTGGATTTTATTAATTTTTTTTAATGAATGTAATGGTTTTATTAAAATGGAGCGGTGAATTGGAATTGTCTTTTCTAATAATTTTTAATAAAATAATGGTTTTATTGAAATTGTTTGAATTAGGTTATTTTAATGGTTTTGCATATATGGGTCATGTGAGTTCAGGGTCAACATGACCCTAAATAAAGGATGTGTACCATTGGGGTACACGGTGCATGACCCTAGATCAGGGGTGTGTTTCATTGGGAGACAAGGTAATTGGATGAGAGACCACTCATGAGTATGGAACTGTCAAACCAAAATGCATGTGTTGGTGTGTTGTAAACCATGTAATGGGTATTTTAAAATAAAATTGAGAAAGTGGTTTTATGTATAGTTTATTTGTTTTTATGGAAATGTGACTTGCTAGAAAGGTGGATAAAATATTACTTGTGAACTTTTGGTTATAAATGGTATTTAAAATTGTGTATATTTAGTTGTAAACTATTCAATGAATTTTTTTATATAAACTATTTTTTATAATTGTTTCTAACAATTTTATCCTAGTGGTGTGAGTAGAGAATTCATTGGGGAAAGCCTACTGAGTTTTACACTCATCCATTCTTTATCACATTAGTGCTTTAGAAAATTCTATCTTTCGGGACACGGGAAAAGGTAAAGTATCACATGTTTTTAGCCCCACCTCATGATACGTGGGATGTTTGGTTATGTTGGAGCTTGGAGATTTTAGAGCATGGAGTCTTGTGGTCATCATGGAGTGTTTTTTGGCTCTTCTACTATTTTTTTGGCTTCCAATATAGAAATTATTGGTTTGATTTTGTTATATAGATAATGGTTGAGTTGCTTTGTTTTTTATGAGTTTCTTGGTTTTGGTTTGTTGGGTTAATGGTTTTATTTTATAAAGGGTAAATCATCCCCATCATGCATATTAAACACTTCAAAATTCATTACTGGCCTTTGGGGTCCTAGGGATGTCACCTAAGTCCTAGTAATGATTCATTGTATTCTCAAGACAATGAAAATAAGCGGGTCATTACAAATAGTATCAGCTTGTGTAGTCCTTGCCTAATAATTGGTCTTCAGTTTCTTTATCTTGAATTGTAAATTCATTCTTATATATTCTTTGGGTTGTTATATTGGTAAGGAGTAGGATTTTGGGAGTTTAAATTTAGAACATAAAAAGACACAACTAACCATTTTATGATGAACTTAAAGTTACTGGGGAGTTTGGTACTAAGTGTTTTGGAGACACTTATAGGATATAAAATCTCATTTTCATGAGTTTATACAATTAGATGAGCATGAAATGCATTCAAGATGAATTAATTCCCACTAGGATTTCATATTTCATTGGAGTAATGATTTATGTTTTTTTTTTGAAAAAGTGCTGGTGTTTGAAAAAACATGAAATTGTTTTCAAATGAAACACTTTGAAAAGAGAATCATTGACATATTTTGAATGTTGTGTGATCTTCTAAAAAAAGATACATGTTTTGAAAAAATGGTTGATTTGGGAAATAAATGTTGTGATACTTGATGTGATATAATTTGAAATGCTACTCCATCTATTTTTAGAGACTGGAAGTTACAGAGTAGAAAATGGTGCTGGTAGGTGTCGTAGAAATGAACCGGATGAAGCTGCAGAGAGTCTGGTTTCACCTGATCCACAACTAACTAAAAAGATGGTTCATAGTGTAATTCAAGTATTTCAAGATATGGATATGAAGAACTTGAGGGACTATCCCTGGAATGTGGATCATTCCATCCAGTTTATTAAGTAGAATCCACCAATCTTCTAGGTGATTCTGAAATAGAAAAAGTGGAAGTGTGGATGAAAAGGATGAATCAAATATTAGATTTAATTGACACACCATCAAAGAAGAATGTCAAACTAGTGACCTAAATTATTGATGATCTCGCACGCCTGTGGTGGGATCTAGCGGTGCATGTGAAACTGGATCAAGGCCTTAGTTGGGTGGATTTTGGGGAATTTTTTAATAAAAAATTATATCCTCACATGTTTAGGATATAAAGATTGATATACTTCTTCATCTTAAAGTAGAAAAATATATATTTCATATAATATGAATAAAAATTCATTCATTTAGTGTCATTTTCACCAGAGGTTGCAGATAGTGCACACTTGAAGGAATGCATCTTCTAATTAGGGATAATATAGAAGGTATGATAGAAGATTACAATTCTCTATATTACGGATTATAAAAACACGGTGAATAGAGTGACACTGGATAAATGTGAAATCTTAGGATATGTGGTAGGAGAATGTATGATGATAATTATATGAAATGGTAGGACCACTAATGCAGGAAATAGGCGGAAGAGGGACACCTATTTCAAAGGAAGAAGCGAGAATCAAAATTAGACAGCTGGATCAGTAAACATTCTTTCACGACCTAAGATAAAAGAAGGCTATTTCTAATTTGGTCCGCTTGACCACATAAAGTGAGAGTGTACAACACAAACTAGAGCATGTTGTAACTATAAAAAGATGGTGCATATTCCACACTATTATTGCAGTGCTCTGACGTCAGGTGCTCGAGACACATATCAAGTATCGCAAGCATCTTATGCTTCAATGGGGAGATCTCAAAAAACTCATTCTTTTCATTTGAGTAGGGCTAGACATGGTGATTCTAGGAACACCATGAATCCTAAGTAATGGAAATATCATCAAGAAAATAAGTAGAAGAGTGCGGTGATGAAGCAGTTATGTGGAGCCGAGAAAATGATTGTATATGATCAGGCTGAAACATCTACAATGAGAGGTATGGATATTTATAATTCTACCTTTATGCAAGTGTTGTTTGATACCAGTGCATCTTATTCATTCATTTCTTATTATTCTGTTGATTTTCTATTTTTATAACTACATATGATTCCTTTCATGTAAAAACATAAAACCCTTATCTATAAAAGATAATATCGAGCCCTTGTGTGTAGAACATATTCTATAATGGTTGATAAAGCTGAGATAAAGTGGGACTTCTTAGTGTTGGATATAGATGTCTTTCATGTAATAATAGGTATGGATAGGTTGGAAACATTCAATACTCATATTGACTGTTATAGAGGAATGATTAGTTTCAAAACTGAGGATGAAATTGACTATATCTTTAGAGGGAAAAAGGTTGTAAATATAGATGTAACATGATTGTTGGAACCAGCGGTGGGAAAAATCTCTTACAAGTTTGCGGTGTTGACTTTGGAATCGTAAGAAGAGACCGATAATAACATTTTTCTAGTATTTTTGGATCAATTTATTGTTGTATTTTCTGATAACTTCTCAAAGCTAACACCTATAAGGGAAGTGGAGTTTACTATTGATCTCCTTCCTAGGATGACTCCTATTTTCCTTCCATATTATATGATATCAACAACAAAGTTGAGGGGACTGAATGTGGAGATGGAAGATATAGAAACAAATGTTTCATTCGGCTGAACTCATCTCCATAGGTTGCACCAATATTGTTTGTAAATAAAGAATATTGATATCTAAGGATGTGTGTGGATTATAGTAAGCTTAACCAAGTTATAAAAAGAATATATATCCACTTCTTCAAATTTATGATCTATTTTATCAGTTGAGGGGAGCTTAGTGGCTCTCAAAAATTGACTTACGATTAGGATATCATCAATTGTGAGTTCGAAAAGAAGATATTATGGAAAAAAATTATGAAGTAAATATGGACATTAAAATCTGTTGTAATGACTTTTGGTATCACGAATGCACCAATGGTAATTTATGAAATTGATTAACATGATATTTCAGAGATATCAAGATTTTTTTTTGTTTTGGTGTTTGAGGGTGACATATTGGTGTATTCAAGGATAGAGACTCAGTATGAGAAACACATTAAGATAGTGTAGGGAATTTTGAGAGAGCATCATTTTCATGCTAAATTGTCAAAGTGTAATTTTGGGATACAATAGGTACACTTTCTTGGCCATATAATTTTTGGAAAAAGTGTTTTTGTCGATCTAAAGATGACAGAAGATGCTATCTTTTTGCAACCCTCGAAGAATGTCATGGAGATAAAATGTTTTCTAGGTCTATATGGTTATTACTAGTGCTTTATGCATGAATTATCATGAATAGACTTTCCAATTAATGCTTTTAAAAAGATCAATACTCCATTCCGATGGATTGAAGAAAGAAATTACTCTTTTCAAGTGTTGAATGTCCCTCTTACATCAACACATATCATGATTTTTCTAGAATCATGATAGGGGTAAGTGGTGTACTATGATGCATTGGGATCTGGGTTGTGATGCGTTATAATTCAAGGAGACCATGTTATAGCTTATGGATTAAGTCAGTGGATAGTGCATGCAAAGAATTAACCAACACAGAATTCGGAGTTTGATGTAGTTGTACATGATTTGAAGACCTAGCATCATTATCTATTTTGTGATAAGTTTACTGTGTTCACAGATGAAAAAATATTGAAACATATTTTCTCACAATGAGATTTGAATCTAAGAAAAAGGGGATGGATGGAGTATCTCTCGATATTTTACTTTAACTTGATGTATAAATTTCTTAAAGGCAATACAGTGACATATTCATTATGAAGAAAGTCAGATGCACAATTAGAGAAATAATCATTAGATGAGTGGAAGTTGATATCTTTCCTAGCTTACAGGCATGTGTAATGTGAAGACGAAGGTGATGCTGCAGTTTTATTTTATGTTTACATGGTTCCTAATTTGGTAAAGATGGTTAAAGAGGCACAAACATCCGATGTATAATGCTTGGTTATGAGTTCATAACTCTATAGTGGGGAGACCATTGCAGGCTGGAAACATGACAGGAGTTCAATGTTGTGGTTTGGTGATCAGATTGTTGTTACAATGGCTTATTAGGAACAACTTATTCATACTTACCACCATTCCAAAAGGGCTATACATCTAGGTATACAGAAGATGTATAAGGCAATGAAGGCATAGTTTTGGCGGAGCAACGTGGAATGAAAAGTGGATGAGTTCGTTTCAAGGTGCTTAACTTATCAACAAGTTAAGGAAGAAAATCAATGACCAGCAGGTATGTTGATGTATTTACCTATCCTAGTGTGGGAATGGGAGTAGAGAGAAATTTATTTTGTCACAGTTCTACCAAGATTGGTTTGAAAAAATGATTCCGTATGGGTGATAGTGGATTGAATCGCTGAGTCGGCCTATTTCATCCCTATTTTTGAAAGTCATATGGTGTAGGATAAGTCAAAAATCTATATATAAGAAGTTGTAAAGAGACATGGTGTACCTGTTTAGATATTCTCACATTGAGACCTTAGTTTCCTATATCATTTAAAGAAATCCTTACCAAAATCCCTTTGGACTCAGTTGACTATGAGTACGATGTATCATCCTCAGAAATATGGGCAATCTGAAAGGGAAATATAGACTTTGGAAGACTTGATGTTGACTTGTGTAATAAATTTTAGTGGTTCATGGGAAGAGAATTTACCGTTAGTTGAGTTCTTGTATAATAACATTTATTTGGTCTCAATAAATATGGCTCTATTTGAAGCGTTGTATGTGTATCCATGTGTTTCACCACTATGTTGGATGGAAATAGGTGAGAATTCACTAGTTGGGATGAGCCTTGTCCAAGAAACAATGGAAAAGATTCAGTTGATCTGAAAGAGGACGGAGATAACTAAGAGTCCTCAAAAATCATATGCATAGAATCATTTAAGACCATTTTTGTTTTCGGTGAGTGATCATGTGTTCTTGAGGATCTCTCCAAGTCTTGGAAGTTGTCATTTTGGGAAGAAGGGATAGATATCCCCTCAATATTTTGCCCCTTTTGAGTTATTGGAATGGGTTGGAGAGGTGGAATTTTGGTTTTCATTGCCACCATGGTTTAGTTCAGTGCATAATGTGTTCCACGTATCTCAGTTAAAAAAGTATTAGCCTGATCCTGACTATGTGATCAGATGAGATCACATTGACCTATATCTATATATTTATTTGGTATATATCCTAGTGTGGATTATGGATAGGAAAGATAAATTCTTGTGTGAAAATATCATTTGTCTAGTGTAGTTTTTATGGAAACAAGGTCAAATTCTAGGAGAAACTTGGAAAAATGAGAAAGAAATGAAAGAGCTATGACAGAAACTCTTTTAGAGAAGGGATGGTTTTCTACTTTCTGAGGACAGAAAGACCAATGGTGGGGAGAATTTATTACCCCCAGTTTCTATTATGTAACCCTTATATTGTGATTTTATGTTTATAACGTGTAAGAGTTAAGGATGAGAGAGTTTTATGAACTTTCAATATATTTTGGAGCTAAATAATAGGCGTGCGAGCTCTGCACAGTTTGTCCAAACCGTGAGGAGAGCCCATTAGAATCCATGTGAAGTTGCATATTATGGCTAATAGCTTCAGCACAATGTGTGCATTGTTAGGGATAACATACAATGAGGCTATGTTGGGTGAACCATATGGTAGTAGCTAATGCATGGTTAGCGCATGGTTTTCCAAACCATGAAGACTAACCATGCGTAGGTTAAAAACCACCTCCTTAAAAAGTGGATATAGGTAGGACTTACTTTTAATAAACCCTTTTTAACCTCAAACTGGATCTAATCCAGGATTTTTATTCTCCTAAAGACCAATAATATTATTCGATTGATCTGAAGTAAATTTGATGGCTTCCTATGGTGATTCAAAGCTAGATTCTTGAGGTATGTGACCGTTTTTCATCGTTCTTGATCGGTTTCTTAGATCTTTCTAGATCTAATTATCCACTCTTATAGTTTTATTAGATATACATATATTATGGATAGATCTAAGACTTTTGTTTCAAAATATTTTTATATTTGGTCTTTATCATGATATGAGAAGAGATCTGAGGTAGTTTTGTAAAGAATCAACCCAATTTCTTTAGCATTCTTTGTCCATTTTCATTTAAAAAAAACGATTGAGGTAGGTGGCTTCACTCTCAAATGCTCTTAGTATAAATGAATTTCATTATTTAAAATTAAATATATTAGTATTAATTTATTGTGAATTATATATTTATCAATTGTTGGATACCCACTTTTGTGACAGTTCGTTAAATTGTTTAAATCTGGAAAATTGGTGTCCTTTGTAATGCCCTTGTTCCGAAAGCCACCCAGAGGCACCACGTACCCTGTTGGTCACATGGCCTCAAGCACATTTCCCCAAACACCAGAGGATTCTGACCTACAGTGAGGGCCTTGGGTGTGATAGTGGGGAAACTATTCCCTCATTGGCATAGTACACAGAAGAAGTACACAAATACATACAAAAGAGGAAGTAGTAAATACCAAACAGTAGTAACAACGGAAAAGTAATAGATAAACAACTGGATCAAAATGTATAAATGGTGAATGATGCATAGGTTTCTAGGAAAACATCCAAACAAGTCAAAATGATGAATATAGTACTAAATCCAAGTACAAAAGGAAAACAGATAAACAACTCCTCAGCATCGCAAGCCTCAACTTGGTCCCATGCTCTCCAGCTCCAATGCAATCAAAAACCTGAAGATGAAGGGCGCTTTCCCTTATCTATAACTGCAACAATATAGTCTGTTTGGGCCCAAAAGAATGACCCAAAAAAGGTGTGAGACAAAATCCTAGTAGGAAACCACCCGAAGATCTGTGCCTAACAGTCATTGAATATATGGCAGGTAAAAGTACAGAAAGCAGTAAACAGGAAAGTACACAGCAGCAAACAATCCATAATTTCTAGCATATAATTTTCAACAACGAAGAAGACACTCAATCAAGTAGAAGAAATAGGTAACCCTCTGGGTTTCTCTCATAGATTAACCCCTATGGTTCAACTATCAAGTACAAGCAGCCCCCTGAGAGGCACACACAGTCTCACCCCTCTGGTTCAGCTAAAGAATAGACTTTTTGGAGAATCACTCGTCCTTAATTCCCCCTATAGTCTTGTTTCATACTAAAGGCGATCTGGGGAAGCACTCAATGTCTCATTCCCCCTGTGGCTTGTGCCAAGGAACTATAGACACTCTGAGGAAGCACTTAATATCAATTCCCCTTGTGGTCTCACATCGTATTATAAAGACACTATGGAGAAGCCCTTAAATCCATTCTACTTATGGTCTACTACACTAGGTTCTCACAGCCATATGTAATGTCGAAAGTATCTCATCACATAATGGCCAAAGTGAACCTTAAGAACTAGTTGGCTAGTAGTCTACAACATAACAACATGGAAGTACAACAGTCACACCAACCTACAACAAGGCATGGAACTGGCAAAAGCCTAATAGAAAAAACTAGACCAAACTATCATAAATAGGAAATACATGCATGTGAAAAACATCCAAATCACAATAAATTACCCTATTCACAAACAATAGCCTCTACTCAGGTATATAAGCAAGGCAGGCAAACAACAACAGAAAAATAGGATACATGCAATACCCCGTTCAAGGGTATTGGTGGAATTTGCACAAATACTCAAAGACATCCTACTGAAAGGTACAAACCACCTACCTTGATGTTAGGAGATCGATATAATTGAACCACGGGTCTTGAATCGCCTTATAATGTCTAAGATCTACAAAAAAATCTAAAACGTTCGACCCACGATAACCTGGAAAAGAGAAGGAATTGGGAAACGATGCTCCCGGAGAAGGAAGAGCTCACCACTATGGTTCTAATGCACTCACCGGTGTTTGAATCAGAGGATGGGAAAAGGATCAAGGTCTCTTCAAAGATCTGTGGTTGATCGGTGCTTTCAGACAAAGAACACGTAGAAGAAGATGGTTCTGTCCATCAGACGCGACCCCGGTGCATTTAATGAAAAAAAACATAGTACACGGCGTGTACTCGCCTTTTCTGCACTCCTATTTAAGCGGCCTCCAAACACCCTTACATGGCCACGTGTGTGGCCCCTACACGGCTAGCACACGACCTTTAGTGGAAAGGAAGTACATGCCATGTACCTAAAAATTAGATGATGTGTACTTCAAAAATTTCCAAAAACTCCCCTTTTATCAAAAACTCCAGAAAAAGTAAAAACATACCTAGAAAGAAGGTTCGGGTTCTTACAAAAATATCCCCTTAATGAAATTCATCCCGGAATTTCCCTAGTAAGTCGTAGAAGAAGAAACCCCGAACAGATCCGGCCACTGTTATCGTACATCAGACTCCCTCTACTAAGTCTCACCCAGTACACGCCCATGCTGCCATAACACCCATACCAGAGGAAGAGACCGGCCACGAAGAACCTTTATACTGTGATTGATAATCCAGATAGGATGATCCTCAAATGATGCATCCACATCAAGGTCAACCTCCTCAGGTTTAAGAATATGAGACGGGTCTGGAAAGTAATGTCAAAGATGAGAAACATGAAAAACGTCATGCATAGCCCAATACCTCTAAGGTAAATACAACCGATAGGCAACCGGCCCAACTCTCTCCAACACCTTAAATGGTCTGACATACCTCGGTGAAATATTACCTTGCCTTCTAATCCTCATGCACCCCAACCTCAGTCTGACATGCAAGAAAACCTGATCCTCGACCTCGAACTCCAGAGGTCGTCTCCGCTGATCAACATAAGACTTTTGACGAGACTGTGCAGTAGCCATCCTCTTCCGAATCAACTCTATCTGCTCTGAGGTCTCCTGAACAAGAAGAGGTCCCATAAAAGCTGCCACTCCTGCCTTCAGCCAACATAAGGGTAATCAGAATTTCCTAACGTAAAAGGAATCATAAGGTTCCATCTGAATAGTCGCCTAAAATCTATTATTGTAGGAAAATTCCACAAGAGGTATATGCTTCTCCCAAGAACCTCCAAAATCCAGAATGCAAGCTTGGAGCATATCCTTAATCAAATGAATCGTACGGTCGGACTGGCCATCTGTCTGGGGATGGTAGGATGTACTCAGAAGCACCTGCGTACCCAAATATTTTTGTAGCCCCTGCTAGACCCGAGATGTGAAACACACATCCCTGTCTGAAACGATGGAGTATGGAACTCCATGCAGACACACACTCTCATGAATATACAACTGCCCCAACTCATCGACACTGAATGTCTCCTTGATTGGAAAGAAATGAGAAACCTTCGTAACTCTGTCGATGACTACCCAAACAACATCATTCCCTCGAGGCATCCTCAGAAAACCAGTCACGAAGTCCATCGCGACGTCATTCCACTTCCTCTCTAGAATGGGTAACTTCTATAAAAGACTTTCTGGTCGCTAATGTTCCACATTAACCTACTGAAAAATAGAACATCTCATGATGAAACCAACAACATCTATCTTCATACCTGGCCGCCAATACTGATGGTGTAGATCACGATACATCTTGGTGATGCTAGGATGAACTGTCCAAAGAGAGGAATGAAAATCTTGCATCAACTCCTCGCGTATGTCTGCTGTCACCCATACGTGTCCCTAGAAATGCAAGAGCTCATCCTATCCTACTATCCATATAGGAAGAGGTTCCTCTCCTAACACACTCTCCCACGTGACTAGGCCTTCAGAGTCTGATAACTTCTTCTTCCGTACTCAATCAAGAAGACTAGAGGTAATAGCTACAGAAGATAGAAAAGTCTGCCCGTGTCTGTCGTGCACCTCCAAACGCATCTCGGATAATAGAGCCATAAGATTCCACTCACTTCTGGCCTCCTGAACTGCCTATATTTGAGTCATCATGCTCAGCACATCAGCCACTATGTTGAATTTCCCAGGTGTATAAGCAAGATCAAAGTCAAAGGATTGAAGGTACTCGACCCACATGCGCTATCTCAGATTCGGATCACATTGAGTGAAGATGTACTTGAGAATTTTGTGGTCACTGAATACCAAAAAATGTTCTCCTAGAAGATAATGTCTCCAACAGTTTAAGTCATGAACAAAAGTTGCCAACTCTAGATCGTGCGTCGGGTAATTCCTCTCATGCGGCCTTAACTGCCGAGACCCGTACGCAACGACTCCATCTCCGTACATCAGCACAGCTCTCAGCCCGACACATGAAGTGTCACAGTAAATATTATATCTATTTCCTGGCTCTAGAAAGACTAGAATCAGTGATGAATTTAACCTCCCCTTCAGCTCTTGAAAGGTTGGCTCACAAGAATCTGACCATAGGAATTTTGCACCCTTCTTGGTCAGACCCGTCAGTGGTGCTGCTAAGCATGAAAATCCCTGTATGAAGAATTTGTAGTATCCATAAAGACCTAGGAAACTTCATACCTGAAAGAAGTTCTTCGGCTCCTCCTAGGAAATTATTTCTCTCACTTTATCTGGATATATTAATACTCCTGCCTCTGAGAAAACATGACCCAAGAAGTGAATCTAGTCTATCAAAAAGTGGCATTTTGAGAGCTTAGAATATATCTGATGCTCTCTTAGTGTACTCAGAAAAATATCAATATGGGTAGCATGGTCGTGTAGAGTGTGAGAGTACACAAATATATCATCCATGAAGATGACCATAAAAGAGTCCAAGTATGGATGGAACACTCGGTTCATCAGTGCCATGAAAACTACAGGCGCGTTCATGAGGCCGAAAAACATAACCATATACTCATACAGACTATACCTACTCTGGAAGGCTGTAAGAGTTATATGAGATGGTATAACATGCAACTTATGATAAACAGACGTTAATTAAATCTTCGAGAACACCCCATATTCTTAAAGATGGTCAAATAGGTCACCAATCCTAGGAAAGGGAAATTAGTTCTTGAACCTAAACTGGTTCATCTTCCAATAATCCACACAAAGAGTAAGGGTGCCTTCTGCAGTCTTTGCAAACATGATAGGAGAACCCTAAGGAGAAGTACTGGGTCGGATTAAACCCTTTGCCTGAAACTCCTCCAACATCTTCTTGACCTCCTCCAACTCAGGTGTAGCCATCTAATAAGGAGGAATGGACACTGGTGCTGCTCTTGGCTCGATCTCAATAGAAAAGTCTACCTCATTCTCTGGTGGAAAACCTGAAGAGTCCTCTCGAAATACATCCTAGAAACAATCCTCCACTAGAGGAAAGTCTAACTGTGAAGTCCCCTGGTCATCCAGATATAGACTGGAAATCTGAGATGTAACTCCACCTAGCCCATGATGCTCGGGTCCTGCTCTACTCGCTTGGACATCCCACTCGCCTAGATGTAGAAAAGATCCACCCTCTACTGATATGTAACTGACCCTGCGGAGATAAAAGTCGACGACTGCCTGGAAGGGAACTGGACAGTCCATCCTGAGGATGAAATCATAGCCTGTCATCTCTAGGACATAGAGGTCCCATAAGAAGTGAAACCCCACAACCTCTAGAGGTCACTCTCTACACTGACGTACACTAGCCACTCTAGTCCCCAACGATGTGTCTAGAGTGAAATTATCGGTAGAGGAGAATATGGAGAGCCTAAGTCTATCCATAATAGAAGAAGAGAAAAATCTATGGGAATCCACTATATTAATAAGAGTAGAAGATAAAAATGAGGCTACTATGATCGTACCTTGAACTATAGAGGGTTAGGGATCCTACTCCTACTGGGTCTGCTCCACTCCAAAAGCCTGACCTATACCACGACCTTGTGACCCTACCTGACCACTCTGAGCTGATCCACCCTGATGTCATTGAAAGATCGGTGACTGAACACCACAAACTCAACCACCACCTTGGCCCAAATGGACAGAAGAACTCCAGTTCCTAGACTGGTGAGAAACTGTTGGTGCTGCTCCTGAACGAGGAGTCATGGAAGAACCCCTGTCACCAGCTGTTGGTGAGAAAACCTGACAGAAGCGCTGAAGGTGACCCATATCGCTGCAAGATTGGCACTCCACTGGGTCTCTATAGCACTGCAGCCTCAGATGCCCAGCCCTTCCACACTAGTAGCATACCACATGGCTACCTGAAGATGTGTTTTGCTGCCTCAGATCACAACGCGTAGACTCCCTATGGCACTTCCTACTGTCAGCTGGTGGAGCACTAACTCTGTAAGCGGAACCGCCCTAGATCTCAACTCCAAAATCTCTCAGATTGCGATCTACAATCAGTGCATGGTTGACTATGGAAGTGATGGAAATCATCCTGAAGATACTCACCTATGAGCGGATCTCCCGTCCGAGACCATCCTCAAATGTCTTCTCCAAAAACAACTCATCTCCGCCCTAGAGGGGATTGAAACACTGAATCTCAAGGAAAAGAGAGGAATACATCATGACAGAAAGAGTACCCAACTCTAGGCTCATGAACTCCAGAGCTCGGTCGGCCCTCAAGGTCTCCGGATAGATGTTGTCGTAAAAGATGCACTGAAACTCCTCCCGCGCCATAACCTACTGATGACCCACCTGTGAGATCACATCCCACCACCTCTTGGTGGAGTCTCGTATCATGTAGGTAGAGAGCTTGACCCGACTTTCTGGAGGCGTCTCCAGATTCTCAAAGATCATCATCATCGATTCTAGCCATCACCCTGCTGCCTGAGGTCCTCCTTCCCCTGAGAAGGTGGGAGGATGCTGCTACTGGAAAACCCGCGTGAAGTCCACCATAGTCGAGGCAGGAGGCGGTGCTCCTTGGAAGGTCTACATCATCCTCATAAATCCTTCCCAAAACTGTGCATCGATTCCTATAACTGGTATCACTGCTGGTGCCAAGGCTAGCACAACCGGAGGATCTACAGGAAGTCCCTGATCAACCATATTCGGCGTCTGATTACCACCTAGAAACATGAGTCCAACCAGAGGACGTCTTGGTGCCGTGACTCTGCAAGTTCAAATGCACAACTTATATCAACATTATCAAGGAATGAAAACAAGGATCATAAAAAGTGAACAAGTGAAATAAAGCATTCAAAATTTACAAAACATGATTACACGACATGTATAAAGACTACACGACATGTTCCCTTAAGCCATTTACATGGGAATATACTTTTTCCAACACTGGTCGTGTAACACCCCAAACACACGATGTGTTATCCTAACACACGACATGTACCTGAATCCTTTTCCCTTTCCCGAGTCCTTCTACATGGTCAAGCCACACGGCTCTCCTAAGACAAGACTACACAACATGCTCAAGGAAGACCCGTCGTGTACTCAACAAGATTCACCAGCCTGTGTTGTTAGTGAAATGGCCTATATACCCAGGTTACATTACATGGTGGGTTCGAGATGGACACAACGTGTACACTAAAGTCCAAACCGGCCCATTTTTTTAGTTACACGATCGACTACATGGTTCAATCTACACGGCATGCTCCATGTGCACACGATATGTACTTGAAGGATTTCCCCAACCTGTGTTGCTCGTGACATGGCCGGGTACCTAGGTTACATGGAACAACATGTGGAATCAGGACACGATGTTTATAGTCGAAGCTTCATCCATCTGTGTCGTTAGTCACATAGGTAGACACACAGTCACTACAACACAGTGTGTACATACCGTACACAACATGTTTTTGAAATATTTTTCATAACCCTATGTCCCTGCCCACACAGTCAGTGACATGGTTACAACTACACGGAGTGTATTCATAAATTACACGCCATGCGTTATGGGTTTTTCTAGGCAGTAGCCTTAGAAATTTCTCCGGAGCTCAGAAAGCACATAAAACAAACGTTAAGGTTCCAAATTCCAATATGTGAGGGCCCATACTCCTCGCAAAATAATTCTTTCCATATTATACAAGTTATAACAAGGAAAACAAGAAATGATCCACCAAATTCCATTCCATCAGGGCCTATAACACCTCAAGAACCAAAGTTTGGCGTCCATCTAAGCAAATCACTATACAAACAACTTCCCTATCAAATAGAAGGGATTCTATCAAAGCATCTATCACAACAGCATACATAATCTACACAATGTCTACCACAAGAACATGAAATCACTAATGCATCCTAGATGGAATGGAAAGAATGCATGACATGTGATTTATAACAAGTTTCTATATGATTCATGAGATGGAATACCCTCATCTCATCGGGTTACAACAGAAATAGAACCGCAATAACAATAACGGTAACAAAACAAACCCTGTGAATCACCCAACAGTGAAATCAAATCAACTGTAAAATTAAAATAAACGAGGTATTATGGATTTTCCCTGTACACAGATTAGCTACTTCCGGGCACAACTTATTACCAGATACCTATTCCATCCTATCCCTATCTATAGGATCCAAACAGTAAGTCAAGAGAAAATAAACCCTTTGATACCACTTTGTAATGCCCTGGTTCCGGAAGCAACCCAGAGGAGCCCCGTACCCTGTTGGTCACATGGAATCAAGTGCATTTCCCCAAACGCCAGAGGCTGCTGACTATTAGCAAGGGCCTTGGTTGTGATAATGAAGAAACTATGCCATCATTTTCAGAGTACACAACAAAATTACACAAATACATACAACAACGAAAGCAGTAAATACAAAACAACAATAACAGTGGAAAACTAAAAGATATAAAATTGGAGCAAAATGTATAAATGGTCCATGATGTATATGTGTCCAGGAAAACAGCCCAAGAAGTCACAATGTTGAATACAGTACTAAATCCATGTATAAAAGTAAAATAGATAAACAACTTTTCAGCATTGGAAGCCTCTACTTGGTCCCATGATCTCCAACTCTAATGCAATCATGAACCTGAAGACAAAGGGTGCTTGCCCTTATATATACCTGCAATAATATAATCTGTTTCATCCTAAAATCATGACCCAAATAGGGTGTGATAAAAAATACCACTAGGCAACCACCAGAAGATCAGGGCCTAACAGTCAGTGAATATATGGCAGGTAAAAGTACATAAAACAGTAAACATGAAAGTACTCACCAGCAAACAATCCACAATTTCTAGCATATAATTTACAACAAGGAAGTAGACACTCAATAAAGTAGAACAAACAGGTAACCCTTTGGGTAGCTCTCATAGCCTAACCCATATGGTTCAACCTACAAGTACTAGCCACCCTCTAGGAGGTACACATAGTCCCAACCATCTTGTTTAGCTAAATAATAGACTGTATACGGAAGCACTCACTGTAAATTCCCCTTATAGTCTCGTATCGTACTAAAGGCACTCTAGGGAAGCACTTAACGTCTCATTCCCCCTATGGACCATGTTGAGGAACTACAGACTCTCTAGGGAAGAACTAAACATCAAATCCCCCTATGGTCTCGCATCATATTATAAAGACACTCTAGAGAAGCCCTTATGTCCATTATCCTTATGGTATACTACACTAGGTTCTCACAACCCTGTGTAAATTCAGCAAGTATCAAATTGTGTAATGGCCTAATTGAACCTTAAGAACTATTTGGCTAGCAGTCTACAACATAACAGCATGGAAGAACAATAGTCACAACATCCTATAACTAGGCATTGAACTGGAAAAATCCTAATAGACAAAACTAGACCAAACGGTCATAAACAAGAAAAACAAGCATGGAAAAAACATCCAAAGCATATTAAATTACCCTATTCACAAACAATAACTTCTACTCAGGCATATAATCAAAGCAGGAAAACAACAAGGGAAAAACAAGAAACACGCAATACCCTGTTCAAGGGTATTGGTGGAATTTTCACAAATACTCAAAGTCTTCCTACAAAAAGTCACAAACCACCTACCTTGATGTTATGAGATCGATATACTTGAACCACGAGGCTTGAATCACCTTATAACTTTGCAGATCTACAAAAACATCTAAACCTTTCAAGCCACAATAACTTGAAAAAGAGAAAGAATTGGGAAATGATGCTCTAAGAGAAGGAAGAGCATACTACTGTGGTTCCAACACACTCACTATTGTTCGAATCGGTGGAAGGACGGAGGTTACATGGATCGTAGAAGATTTGTGGTAGCTCAGTGCTCTCGGATAAGAACACCTAGAAGAAGATGGTTCTGTCCGTAAGATGCGACCCTAGTGTGAATAATGAAAAAAATAAAGTACACGGAGTGTACTTTTGGAGTACACATCGTTTAATCTCCTTTTCCATACTCCGCTTTAAGCAGCCTCCAAACAACCTTACATTTCCATGTGTGTGGCCCCTACATGGCTAGAACATGGCCTTAAACAGCAAGGATGTACATGACGTGTACTTCAAAAATTTCCAGAAACTCCTCTTTCCTAAAAATATCTAGAAAAAGTAAAAACATACCTGAAAAGAATGTCTGGGTTCTTACATCCTCGAATAAAGTGCTTTGATTCATGATATTAAAATTAATATTTTAAAAAGGTTATTTTTAAATAATTGTTGTAATTGGATTTTATTAAATTGTTTTAATGAAAGGAATGATTTTTTTAAAAAGTAGAATGGTTTATTGGAATTGGATTGTCTAATGGTTTTCAATAAAAGAACGATTTTATTGAAATGGCTTGAATTGTGCTATTTGAATGGTTTAGCATAAATGGGTTGTGTGATTTCATGTTCGATGTGACCCTAAATAAGGGATACGTACCATTGGGGTACAAGGCGTGTGACCTTAGCTCGGGGGTGTGTTTCATTGGGACACGAGGTAATTGGATGAGAGACTACTCATGAGTATAGAACTGTGAAATAAAAATGCATGTGTGGGTGTGTTTTGAACCCCAGAATGTTTATTCCAAAATAATATTGAGAATGGTTTTTAAGCCTGGTTTAGTTGTTTTTTTGGAAATTTTGATTTCTGTAAAATTGGTTAAAATAGAACTTGTGTACTTTTGGTTATAAATGGTTTTGGAACTTGTTTATATTTAGTTGTAAATTGTTTTTGGGAAATTATTTTATATAAAATCCTTATTATACATGTTTCTAAATGTTATATCCTAGTGGTGTAAGTAGGAAAGTCATTGGGGGAAATCCTACTGAGTTTTATACTCAGCCTTGCTTTGGCACTTTGGTGATTTTGCAGTTAATATCTTTTGGGACATGGGAAAAGGTAAAGAATCATATATTTTTAACACCACCTTGTGATACATTGGTTGTTTGGTGATGTTGGATCTTGGATCTTGTGAAGCATGGATTCTTGTGGTCATCTTGGATTCTTTAGTTGCTCTTCCACTGTTTACTTTGATTTTGATTTGGCTTCCACTATAGCAATTTTTTGTTTTCTTTTTTTATAAAGATAATGGTTGAGTTGTCTTTATTATATTCATACATCATATTGAAAGTTGTTTGGTTATGGTCTATTGGGTTAATGGTTTTAGTTCTTAAATGGTAAATCTTCCCCCATGTGAATATGAAACCCTTCAGTATACATTTCTAGAATTTTGTGTCTTGTGGATGTTGCCGAAGGCCTAGTAATGATTAAATGTATTCTCAATCCAATGATAATAAGTGGTTAATTATGTATACTTCATGAGAAAAATAATTATTATAGGGTGGGAATGATATTTAATTATGTTTTTTAGAAAACATTTTTAATTTTTTTCACACCACAAGCCCCCACCCTTATCCATCATTATTGTGAAGGGTAAAAACATTTCAAAAATATTCACGATAAAAATATAAAATAAAATTAGGATTACATAGAGGTCACAAAAATCATAATGGTTTTGAGGATAATGGGTGTTAGGGATTTTAATATACTTTTCAAGGTTAACATCAATGTATAGTAGTTAACTAAAAAACTATGAAAGAATCCAGATGAAAATCCAGATACAAACATTATCTATCGTAATGGAAGAAAAATATTCATGGATCATTATATATATATGAAAAAAGTATAATATACATAACAATATTATGTATTCTTGAGGAGGGATATGGAATTAATATTAATGGAAACTTGATAGGTGGCTGTAGCATTCTTAAAGATGACATACATCACCAGGTCACATGAAACCACTTGGAATGCCTGAAAATTAATGTCATCTTAATATTTAAGATCCATTATTATCCTAATATACCTAAAATATTATTCCATAAAGTATAATTCCTCAAAACCTGTTGTTACATTAATCAATAATTCCATGATTTGAAGTTTAAATTCATCTTTTAGGAAATGGTTATTCTAGTATCCCATGTTGATTTGGACATCAATCTATCCATTATTCATCTAGATAAGGATGATGTTAGTGAACCATTTGGAATGTTTAATATATCATATAATAATATATTTTAACATCATTTATATATTTATTTGTACCATGATATCATGATACAGTTTCATTATTATTTTGGATTGTTTATGTATAAAATGATAAGGTTGATGTACATGGTGAGGATGATGTCCCATGGGTTTTACCTTGACATTCACATGTAATTCCATTTGAAGATATTAATAAAATTATTGAGGAATGCAGTATATAAATTTCACTATTTATAGTGCATGGAAATAGTTATCAATGTGGGGTTTAGATCTAAAACCTTTCTAAGGATTACCTCGATATGTTTCTTCAATAGATTTTTTATACACCTTCTTCAAAGTTAGAGAGATAATTTCTATTCACATATTTATTAATATAGATAGAACTAGAATATTAATGTTTTTAATTTCACTAGAAATATAAGATTTTGGAATTAATCAGTATGTTATGTAATGAATTTTTATCTAATAATATGTAATATCTATATATAGAATGTATGGGACACTATGCCTAAATCACTAAAACTATTTTAGAGATTTTATCACTAGATATTAAGGAAACTGATATATATTGATTTTTATTAGAAATAATAGTGTATTGAAATATGTGTACAATGTGGGTTTTTATGTGAATCAGTTTTTTGGGGTTGATCTTCGCATTTTTAAATGTTTAGTGGACAAATGATTACATCCATTGTTTCCTTAAGAACCCTAATTTTAATCAAATAATTTTATGAAATTTTTGATTGCATAAGAAGATTTCTTTGGATATAAATTATACCATCATTTTTTTGATTTAGAGTTTTAAACTCCTTATCATATAATTATTAGTTTTTATTCATGTGAATTTTTTCTCATTGGGAATAATTTTTTAGAAATATTCATTGGTTTAAATCCTTTTTTATTATTTTATACTATTTGAAAAATTAATGTTTCTAGCTTCTCATGAATTAAAAGGGATGATATTTCCATGGCATACTCATATGTATCCATTAATGAAAAATTATAGCTATTAGTGGTAATAGGAAGGCATTCCAATATGTGAGTGAAACAATAATCTTCTATATAATTAATTGAACATTATGCGCTGGATCATAATAATTAATTTAGTTCTTGACTCAAGGTCTCTAATTTTTTACTACGATCTTTCCTAATGGATTATATCCAATCATTTATTAAAAATGGATTTTCAAGATTTAGGGGTTATATTGGACTCATTAAACTCATCAGATAAATACATAATTAATATATTATGTCATATGTATTGCATATATTTTATTTAAACAATTTCCCCATGGTCCTGGTCCCAATATGAGATTTCCTTATGAATTTATACAAGCTCATGTTCTATGTGATGGTCCTTGGTAGTAGAAACATAGATTATAAACTCTTATGGATATTTTGAGTCTTAAATTAGTGTCTCTATATGTTCCTTAGATATATAAAGAGTATACATTATTTAGTGTCATACAATAATAATAGAATATGTTAATAAAATGTTTTTGAGGGAAAGGGGCCTTGGATTCCTATTATAGGTATGCACCATAGTTTACGTCACAATGGATAGAGATACCAATGATAGTGTTGTATTTAGTGTGTTATTTTGTGGTACCTATGTGATAGATGAAATAGTAGAATTTTGTCAAATTAGAGATAAGGACTATGTAAGTGATGATACTATATATAACAACCCATGTCTGATGTACATATACATTACATTATTTTTTAGGAATCATTCATACATTACCAAAACACATGCACAAATAACATATTATTATAGTTCCTTCAAAAACATGGAACACATTCTTTTAATTTGATGAATGATCTTAAATATATCCTATAAAGATCTACCCCTTTAGTTTTTCTATATAAATCCTTTATTTATATCTTAGGGAAACTAAATCATATGAAAACGGTGAGATCACGAGCTCAGTAATAGTAAATAAGGAAAATATCAACCAGAACATGAACATAAGAATGTAAAAACATGAACATAACATTTTAAAATAATACCTTGTATATCATATATGAAAATATTTAGTCATGGAATAAATCATTCTTATTCATAAGGCATAAATCATAAAGGAACACGAGACATCAGAAAATATCACTTACCTAAAACATGGTATTGTGCTAAACACATATGCTTAGAAAATCATTTCCATAATAGTTTAGGCTAAATTAAAAGACTATGAAAGTGGAAAAATCCATCTACTGAACTGAGTTCACTCCCTGTTCCATCCCTGTATTATTGCATCGAGATCATATCCCATTTTTTCCATGCAATATTAAACCGAGATCATTTACCCTTGTAATCATATATATCTCATGAGATATAAATATCTAACCAATGAATTTGAGGGTGATATAGGTCCCACCCATCACATAATAAAAATCATAAATATTTATGGCATAAGAACTTAAATTATTCATCATATGAAAACCCATAAATAAATGGGTTTTATAAAAATTTCGTTATAACAGAACTTATATAAAAGAAACATAATTCATAAAAATAAATCCATTAGAAACAGAAACCATTCAGATAAAGAATAATAATGGCACCATTGGATCATATCCTAGTAAAAAATAATTAACATTAAATAATATAATGGTATATTAAAAATTATTTTTAAATATCACTTGAAATTAATTATTGAGCAAAATATTAATTCTTCTTCAAAAAAGTTTTCTTTTATTAATATGTCTCACAATATTAAAAGAAAAAATTTTCTTTAAAAATAATCATACAAGATTAATAGTAAATCCTGAAGGAATTAATATGTAATGAATAAAATATGTTCATTCCATAGAAGTTTAATTTTTTTTCTTCTCATTCTTATTATAGATAAGTAGAAAAGTACATTGTTAGGAAAATGAAAAAAATATTCATTTCACACATGGGTAAAAATAAATTTAAACCATTTTAGAATAATGGTAAAAATATTTGGTAATTTTTTTAAGAAACATGGACAAGGATGCTAAATAATTCCTAGAAAATACTTACATATAAAAAGACATGAAAATAATGAGATTATGTAATTAAACCTTACCACTTTATAATCAGTAGAATTGTATGGACCATGAAATAAAGGAAATTATATGGATATGTAAATACAATAATATTCATAATAATACTCATAAAAACATTCATGTTCAGTATATACACGACAATAAATAAAGAGGAAGTGTATAATGTATGTGTCCCATGGAAATAAATGTGAGATGAAAATCCCTTACCTTAGACATGATATCCTTTGTACGTATCTGAAACTTCTCTTCCTTAGTGATTTCCATCTATATATACTCTTAGGGACCCCAGAGATGGTATTTGAAGAAGTCTAGAACCTCTATAATGTAACAAAGAATGTTTAGAAGATAAATTAGAAGGGTATGGTCAATCTTCAAGGCTCAAAGGGATGTGAAGATGTGATGGAGAAGGTTCCCTTTTATAATTGATGTGAAGAGTACTTTATAAATTTCAAAAAAAATTATTATTTTTTATTACATTAAATATTAAATAAAATACCTCCAAAAGAATATGGATTCTATGTTAAGATTATACAATCATGTAATATCATCAAACAATGGATCTTAGAAAACTTTTTTATTTTTCAAACCTTATCATTTTTAGTAACCCTTAGTTATCATATTTTAATTTTAAGTGTGATAATTTATTTTTTCAATATTAAAATATTTTAAATTTTAATTATATGATGTTAATTATACCATAAATTAAATATTTAGTACATTTTATACCATAATAAAATTATTTGGTATTTTTAATGATGTTTTATGATTTTTAAATAATTAAAAAAAAAATATTTGGATAAACTATAAATAGTCTCAAATTTGAAACTATTTAAATCAGGAATTTATAAAAATATAAATCTAAAAAGATAAATTCAATAGAAATATATTATTATATCAATAATAGGTCAATATCAAATATAAAATTATTCAATTATTTAAATTATCTCAAATTAAATTTATTTTAATATTTTCGATAACGTTTCTTTGATATTTCCATCAATAAAATAATTACTACATCAGCATTGTATAATTATTTAACATTCCTATTTGTTTACTAAAAATTATAAATAAATTATTATGAATAATTTAAATCTTATTTATTTCATAAGAAAATTTATATTCAAATTTATCTGATGTAAAATACTATATTAAAAATGATATATTATTTTAAACATCACTATCATATCTTTAAATAATTATTAAATAAAATATTATAAATATCATAATTTTACCCGAGTGGCCTAAAACATAAAAAATAAATTTATTTCATGAAAATATGTTTATTAAGTTAATAATTTTCATTTATATTCATTCATAACACTCATTTTCCCCATTTGGTCACATAAAACATATTAAAGACCAAGAAAATGGCATTTTGTGACTTTCTTTGAATTAAAGATTATATTAGTCGTTTTTATAGAAATTTGTCCATTAAATGAATTAATTCAGATCCTTATATGTTAAGGGTCTAATTTCATTCATCCAATAAAATTTTGGAATTTTTTTAGGTTCATTTTATAGTCTTTATAATTTTATTTTTATATTAAATTCATTAATTTACCCTTTATTGTGGTAATAAAATTTACCATGGTTACTATTAATATTGGAAAAAAATAAATAAAAGTTACCTAAATACTAAAATTTTATGTTTTGAATCTCAATTTGATATCCATTTTTCAAAATTATAAACACATATGTTTTATAACTAAATTTAAAATAAAACTGGTAAAGAGCCATGAAAAATAGTTTTTCGAAAGAATTCCTTATTAAAACATAAAATATATTAATAATAAATTAGTGTATACAATAATTTTTAAAAGAATAATTTAATTATATAAACTCATAATATACTAATTAAAATTTAAAACTAATTAAAAACATAATTTTACCATGTAATGACATTAAAATAAAAAACAATTTTTAATAAAAATCAGTATTTTCACTATTCAACAAAAAATGATACTTATCCGACAAATACAGAATATTCAAACAATTTAATTTTTTATATTGTAAATTTAAATAATAAGTTTATTTTTTCATATAAAAAATATAAAATTTGCAAAATTTTGAATTAAAATGGGTTCTCCATTAAAAGGTGGTAAAATTGCATTTTTGAAAAAAATATATAGTCTTTATGCTTAAAATTGGGTTTGTAATTATCTCAAGCCTATAAAATAAATATTTTAAATTCCAAAAATATAATATAAAACATATAAATTTAAGTATTATCATTCTCTAGTAGATATTAGTGTAATTTATTATGATAATATATCTATTTGGGAATAGGTTTTCATAAATTATTTTCAACCGGTTTCTATCTTCATCTCAAATAAATCAGTCAACAAATAATTCATATTTTCATAATCTAGTTAATAATTTATATAACACTCATTCTCATTAAAAGGTTTTAACTAACTTATTTAAATAATTACAATAATAAAAAGAGGTTTTATAGAAACTCAGTTTTTCGTGTAACACGAGCTAATCTTGTGTTGCATGTAATGGAAGTTTAACATGTTGTAGTGTTCAATTAATGATATATAATTATTTAAAATTACAGTTCATAAAAATTTTGAGGTCTTACATTCTTACCCCCTTTAAATTAATTTCACCCTATAATTTTTTTTGGTTATCAAAGTTTTAATACTTGAATGTTCCTTTAATAAAAACCCACATCATAAAAATGAATTCTAAAAATTCATTTGAAAAGAGAAAGTTAGAAACATGAAGGTGAACCAATGTAACACATAAATGGGTTTCCACATAGGAGAAAACAGGTGGGATGTGAAACTGTTGACATGGAAGAGAAATAAAACCATCACGTTATTATAGAAAGTGATAGGGAACATGGTCAGTAGAAAGTTAATAATTACAAATCCATAAATCCATGGTGATCTAAGGGACCATTTTATTCATCATAAAAGAAAGTACTTGGATGATTTTTTAGATTCAAGATCATTTCCCTATAATTTAAGTCTTTTTAATGATAAGAAACACTATCTTGATTAAGGATAATATCATCCTTTCATTGTTCCTTGATCAATTTCCAATTCAAATCATATTCCATGAAATGAAGGTGAATTTTTATTTCGTGAAGCATTATCTAATCGTGAGATCCATATAATGATTGGTTATTCCATCTATCATAACATTACAAGAAAATGGTTAACACAATTTATTCAATATTCATAATTTATCATACATATAGATTGTAATTTAATCTATAAAACATATAACAATTTCATAAATTGATACTGCTATGATCATTCTGGAATCGAAATTTTTTGAATGTATGTCACGAAATTTCTAAATTCATATTAACATTAATCCCCCAAAAAACATTCCATATCTCTTAATTATCTCAAACCAAACATGTGAATACTATTATCATATATTCTTTAAAATCACGGTAATAACCTAAATTAACATAAAACCATAGTGAAATCATGCATGCTATCAAAAAATAACTATTTCCACATTACATAAATCCTAATAACTCTATATTGACTTATTCAATTATATCATAAACTACATTTTCATTATATCATTTCCTAGGCCATTAATACTTTCAACGTCCCTTTATTTCATTATCCCAACCCTTTTCACATATTAAGAGTTATCCTTCCCTTAATCATGTGTTTTCTAAAAATATCAAAATCACTTTTCATGGTTACCAGTACTATTAATCATATGCTTTGAAATCTATAAGGAAAACTATAGTGGATAAACCCTTAGATATTCCATTATTTTTGAATAAAAGTACATATACAACAATATTCTTAAATTATAATACTTAAAAACTCTGTCATTCCCCCTCTTTTTTTTCATACTCGGCATCAACAATAATGATTACATGAGATTTTGCTTTTTTGGTCCTTAAGAGGTTGTTCATGTTGATCATAATCGATAACTCTTGGATTAGGGAATTGGTTAGAAAAATTCCCATTTCCTTGAACATGAAACATTGAAGTGTGGGGGATGCATTCTGTACAGTCTTTGTATCATTAGCTATCTATTTCCCATCACATCGACATTCAATTTCTTGATGACCTTCCTTACCACACTTGAAACATTTATTAATACCCTTAAGATAGTCTTCATAATTATTATTTACACACTTTCAACATAAATAAATGACCATATTCATTTCAAAATGGTTTTAATAATTTCCATTAAACTCTATATTTCATTTCGTATCAAATACCTGAGTTTGATATGTATCTCCAACTTCTGTTTCTTTGTTTCTATCATGACACACAATATCTTCATATCTACTAATGTATTTTGTGGATAACACTATTATAAGACATGGTTTTAGACCACTTAAGAATTTATCAAACATACATTCAGGTTGGATGATAATACCAAAAGTGTACCTTACAAGTATTGTAAAATTATCCCCATGGGTACCAACAGATTCATCTTCATTTTTCTTAAGCTCAGGGAATTAATTTTCCATCTTTGTATGAATAATATGAGGAAATTACATATTAAAAAAATATGTTCTAAAATTTTCCCATTATATGGAGTAAATTTCATCTTCTCACCATGTATTATTTATTACTGTCCACCATAGTGTGATAAACACTAAATCTTAGTGTAATATACACTAATCATAATGGAAGAACCATATAATCAAGGATAATTACTTTTAAAATTTCAAGTAAGGACACTTTATGTTTTATCCAGGGTTACCCATGATCATTACTAAAACACTAGGATGGTAATCTACATTTAGAATTATCCTTAGGGTTATTAATAATGTATTCCCACCATATTTTACAATGGTAAACTAAACCATTTATTCTATTAAAATTATAACGATCAAGGTTTGACCTACATATTCATTAAATTATTTTTATGGAATCTTTCATATATTACATAGACACATTCCCAAAGACCATATTAGTTTAGTGCCTTTGGAAGCTATGAAAACATTCTTCTAATTTGGTGAAATATCATCCAATGATCTAATAATGATCACCACATTTAGTTTTATTACCTAAATACTATATTTATGCCATTAGGAAAATAAAACATATGAAAAGGGTTAGCGCATATGGTCAGTATCAGTAAATAATGAAAATATCAAACAAAACATGAGCATAATAACATAATAACATGAATATAACATTTGAAAATCATATCATATATAACATATATCAAAATTCAGAGTCGTGGGATAAATCATGCCATATCATAAGGCATAAATCATAAAGAAACACGATCCATGAAAAAATAGCATTGAAAAAAAAAACATGTAACTGTGGAAAACACATAAATATAGAGAACCATTTCATTCATAGTAAATGATAAATTAAAAGAATAACATAGTTGAAAAAGCACTTTAATGAAAGAAGTTCACTACCTGTTCTAGCCCTATATTTCTAAACTGATATTATTTCATGTTCTTTATCTATATTATTGAACTGATAACATTTTTGGTTTTGGCTCAATCTATCTCATGAGATATAAATCATTACCCAATGAAATGGAGAGAAATATAAGTCCCACCCATCACATAATTAAAACCATACATATGTGTGAAACAATATCAAAAATAATTCATCACATGAGAACCCATAATAGAATTGGGTTTCATAAACATTTCATCATAACATAATGCATGAAAAGAAACATAATTCAAAAACATAAATCCATAATAAACATAAACCATTAGGATAAAGAATAATAATGATATCATTGGATCATATAAAAGTGAAACATAAGTAACATCAAATAATTTTTTCTTAGAATGAAAATAATTTTGAATGATAACATGAAAATTATTCCTAATAAAAATCTCATTTCTTGTTTAAAAATGTTTTACTTTATTAAAATGCGGCACAATATTAAAAGAAAAAATTTCTTTATAAACAAATCCTGCAATATTTTAAGGTAATCTTCAATGAATTAATATTTATTGAGAGAATAAAAATATGTTCATGTTTTATAAGTTAAAAATCATTTCTTCCTGTACTTTTTATAGATAGGTCAGAAAGTACCTCTTTAGAAAAATGAGAAAAAGGATTTCTTTCACACATGGGTAAAAATGAAATTAAACCATTTTAGAAGAATGATAACAATATTTTGGATTTTTTTTAGAAACATGGAAAAGGTTGATAAAAATGTATTTGTAAATACATATGTATAAACCATCCTAGAAAATAATGAGATTGTGTAATTAACCGTTAACACTTTATAATTAGTTGAATCGTATTCGCCATGAAATAAAGAAAATTATATGGATATGTAAATACCATAATATTCAGAATAATACTAATAAAAAATTAATGGTCAGTTTATAAACTACATGAAATAAAACCTTATTGTATAATTCATGTTTCCCATAGAAGTAAAATTGAGACAAAAATACCTTACCTTAGATTTGATTTCATTTTTAAGTATCTGAAATTCCTCATATTCGGCAAACTCCCTCTAGATTATCTATTAGGAAAACCAGAGTTGGTATTTTGATAATAACATCACTTATATAATGTAATAAAAGGATTTTAAAAGAGAAATTTGTAGGTAATGGTAATACTTCAAGGCTCAAAAGGATTTGAGGGAGGAGCTCACCTTTTATAATTGAATTAAGGGGCACTTTTGTAATTTAAAAAAAATAATTTATAATAAATTCTACCATAATAAAAATAACTATAAAAGGATATTTATTACATGTTAAGATGAGATATGGATGTAATCTCATCAAACAATATATTTTAGAAATGTTTCTTTAAATCTTTATCTTTTTTAATAACCCTTAGTTAACATATTTCAATTTTAATTAAGGTAACACATTCTTCAATATTAAAAGATTTTAAAATTTTACTTATTTAAAGTTAATTAGACCATAAATATAAAATTTTGATAATTTTACACCATGTTATAATTATTTTTTATTGTTAATGATGTTTTATGATTTTTAAATAATTTAATAAAACATTATTATGATTAAATATCAATATTGTCAATTTTGACACAATTCAATTCATAGATTTTTTTAAATATAAATATAAAATGTTAACATCTAAATAAATATTTCATTATATATTTAATAGGCCTCTATCATATATAAAATTATTTTATTATATTAGCAATATCAATTTATATTTATTTTAATATTTTTAAAACTTTTCATCTATATTTCCATTAATAAAATAATCACTACATCACTATTTTTTATTTATTTAAAATCATTATTTTTTACTAAAAATTAAAAATAAATTATTATGATGAAGTTAAATCTTATTTATTTCATAATAATATTTACAATTTCATTTATATTCTGTATAACCCTATATTAAAAATGATATGTAATTTAAAACATGAATGTGATATCTTTAAATATTTATTTAATAAAATATTAAAAATATCATAATTTTATCCGAGTAGCCCAAAACGTAAAAATAAAAATTATTTCCAGAATATAAGATTATTTTCTTATAAATTTTTATTGATATTCATTCATAACATTCATTTTTTCCCATGTGGTCATATATGATATATTAAAGACAGTGAAAAGGACATTTTGTGTATTTCATTGAATTAAATATTATATAAGTCATTTTCATGGAAATCTGTCCACTAAATGAATAACTTTAGATAATTAAGTTTTAAGGGTTGAATTTAATTCATTATATAAAATTTTATCACTTTTTATGGTCGTTTTATATTCTTTATAATTTTATTTTTAACCAAAATTACCAAAATTTTCTTTTATTGTGGTAACAATATTTAAAATGGTTACAATTCGTATTGGCCAGAAAAAATAAAATAAAATGGACCTACATACTAAATTTGGAAATTATATATAAAAAATTATAATTTATTTTTTATAGTTTAAAACACATATGTTTCATAATTAGATTTAACATAAAACCATTAGACTTCCCTAAAAAATATTTTTTTGAAAAAAATGCCTTATTAAAACATAACGAGTTTGCATAATAAATTTGTGTAAAAAATAATTTTAATACACATAATTGAATTATTTAAAATCAAAATTAAATAATTAATATTTAAATCTAATCAAAATTATAATTTTACTTTTTATTGATTTTGAACAAAAAAATTGTTTTTAATAAAAATCAATATTTTTTACTTTTTAAAAACAAAATGAAACTTATCGAAAAAATAAAAAACAAATTGTACCAAAGCATGTTTATATTTTCTAAATTAACAATTTAAGTTTATTTATTTATATAAAACTATAATTTTTTTTTAAATTTTTTTTAAAAATACATTCACCATTAAAAGGTAGTAAAAGTTTATTCTCAAAAACCATATTTATGCCTTTATGCATAAAATTGGGAAAGTTATCATCTTATTCATGTAAAAAATATAGATTAAATTAAAAAAATCAATATAAAAAAATAAATTTAATTATTATCATTCTCCAATAGTTATTAATTTCATTTATTAAGAAAATATACCTTTGTAGGAATAGGTTTTCATCATTTATTTTCAACTATATATATCTTCATCTCAAATAAACAGGTCACCAAATAATTCATACTTTCATGATTCAGTTAATCCAATTTATAATTTATATTCTAATGAATATGTAATACTTATATTATTTAAATAATTTTAATAATAAAATGAGGTTTTATATAAACTCAGTTTTGTGTGTAACACAAGCTAAGATGGTGTTTTATGCAACACAAGTTTTACATTGTGTAGTGTGCAATGAAATATATCAAATTATTTAAAAATATATTTCATAGAAATATCATGGTGTTATACTACAACTAAATGATCATTGATATGGATTTTAGAACGTTAAATATTATATGGACCCAGGATATGCTATTTCCCTTTTCATGGATTGTATATATTCATTCTCTTTGGATCTAGGGAATGAAAAATAAGATATAGGACATCTTTCTAACTTCTAAATACTCCACATATTTTCCTCTATTTCAATGAACACCTTCTCTAGAATAGTTAGGGAATCTCTTTTATATAAATTCTTTTTATATATGATTTAGGCCATTAATATAATTATATTATTTAAGGTAATCATGGATTTTTAGTCAATGGATGGTTATTTTTTGAACGATGATGCCTATCCACCAAATACTAATAGTAGAAAATATAAATAGAATAATTTGGGATCTCATAGGGAATTCCCATATATTTCCACAGTTATAAGTTGTCTATTGAAAATATTTTGGCAGGATTCCATATTATAGGGTCTGAAAACATGTATTTGTAACGTAAATGGGTTAATGATTATATTATTCAACCAAACTATGTCAAATTTGTTTGTGTGATATAATGAATTCTTATAAATCCAAGTATCTAATTACTACTCCGTAATATTTTGTTATTTTTTCCAATCTCCCTATTTATAAAGGTGGGTGGTGACTACATGTGTTATATGTTCTCAGTATTAACAAATATTAACCACCATTCATTTATTCAATCCTTGAATATAGATAATACATGGTGGATGGTATAGCCCAACATATAAGTATATGTGAAATAATAGGAGTAGTCTTTAAGACATAACTCATCATGATTTCTTACCTTAGGTAAATAAATCATTTTTATGTAAAAGTGAAATGATGTATAATTTTATAGGGTTAGAAATAATAACCCTTTTTCTAGACTCTTTATAATTTAAGAACTATTTTCCATGTGAATCTTATGGTTCCTTATTTAATTGCACATCTAATTGGATTTTTTTATCCTTAGGTGTCTTTACAAATAGGAAACCTACCAAAATAGTAAATGGGGGTAATTATGATACTTTATTTATGGTGAAAATATAATTTTTTCCATCAATGTTTTCTTTATTTAAGTTGAAAATTTGTTTTGGTGATTTTTCTTGGTCTGATGTATAATTTTTTTTGAGTATCATGCTATTGAGATAATCCCCTACAATCCAATAAAGTATTTTTTTGGGATCAAAATAAATTAATGCTCATCATGTATGTTTTCATTACATATATAAATAATTTTATCTTGATGGAATTTCAAATCTAGAAAATATGTAAATCCCTTTTAATGGGTGATTAAAATTTTGGACCTCATATATTATAACTGTTTACAATTAAAGAGTTCATAAATGATTTTTTCATCCAATGATAAGGTATAATTATGTGAACTTTTTAGGCTGTGTTCTTACAAATATCATATATATATAGATTCCTAGTTAATGTATGTGATGAATGTATATCACTCTAATAACTAGATGAAACATCTGTGTCACACTGCATTATATTTCGTGTAAGTTCCATACATTAAGTTAAACTAGAAAAAAAACTGGAGAGTTATTTCATTTGATCTCCCTTCCCATTTAAGGAGGATATTATGGGATTATTGATTATCATAGATGAAGTGGTTAAGTAAACACATTCATTAGAGGTATTCCTTATTAGTTTTACTTGTACATGCACCACATTAATGTATTCTAACATGGTGGGAATATCAATGAGAATATTACATTAAGATGTTATTCATTTTTTTGTATGCTTGAGATGGATTTCATGAGAAAAATATTTATAATCATTTAGTGTATGGAATTTTTGATTATTTGTAGGGAAGGTACCTAATTAGATATGATAGTTCTTACCATGAACTATTTAGGGGTAGTTTTTATCAAATTTGGTTTATAAATTACATCTTATAAATAAGGATAACTAGTGCACATGAAAAATTAGTTGAGATGTCATACTAAATGGGAATATTCCATTATTAGAGTTTTACCTCATGATTTTCCAAATATATATGTTCCTTCTGTACACAATAATATTCTACCTCTAGTGAGAGAAAATTCATACCAACATGAGATATAGAGGCCAATTATGTGTAAACACATCCACATATTTATTTATAGTAAGCTCAATTATTAGTTGGTAATTATTGGTTTAGAGGGTTCCTTAGTGCTTGATTGTACCATTAAAGTTGGATGTGTCCACACTCCTCAATTATTATAGTTGGGGGAATATTCCATTTTAATGGATTATCCTTGTAGGCTCATTTTCTTCTCAGTTTTCTAGAGGGATAATGGGGTTTTCAACAATGAAATCATCCAAGGAATATGTTTTTTATTACATAAAGATCTATTTTTTGTAAAATATTGTTCCAATTCAAGGTTATAATACCATTTGAGGATAGAATTATCATTTGTAATAACATATTGTTTTCTTAAGTAAATTGCATCCTCCCAACCAAAATAGAATTTATCCCTATATCTATAAGTCACATTTTTATATGGAATTTGATAATTATATATTGAATTAATTTTCAAGGGACCCCCCTTGGTCCTTCACTAAGTGTTGGAATTTGGAAGTGAATCATTTTCAATTTATTTTTGGGGTTTCTCTAGTCTTGTGAAAAATTTTCATTTAGAGGTGAGTCAACTACACATGAATCTACTTTTCTCCTAGAAAATTATGATTGAATGGGATTTTTGGATAAAAATTCACCTATACCACTGATATGTGGATTTATAGTTTTAGATATAAATTTATGCAACCCAAAGTGTCATGTCTCTTACTAAATTCTACGCACAAAAAATGTCCATGCTCTATTGGACAATCAAGAAAATGCCTTTTATATACAATATGGATGATATTCCTTAGAGGTTATTCTTGTTGTTCCATCATTTATTTTGTTTTAATAATTTCAAGGGAAATAAACTATGGAATTTTTTTAGATTTCAGTATTAGGTTGAATCCATACACCATTGAGAATGACATGAAGAAATGAGTTAATATCATGATATCATTGATCTTTACTCTTTTGGGTATTGTATATGGGGATGAATCAATAGAATATACAACCAAAATCACCATTACTTGGGTTAAATGAGTAATTCAGGATTAAAATATTACATTCATATTTTAGTAGTTCTTTATATATAAAAGTAATGACTAGACATTCATGATCATGAAATTATCACAGTTAAGGTTTAGAAATAAAATTTTGTGTATTTTCCCATCCCCTGGTTCATATGTGACAAGAGTTTTACCAAATGTGTTGATTAATATCTATTAGTATCTCATTTAAATCATTAAGAAGGTTCTATTTCTACCTATGATATATGGGGATCTTATCCATAAAAATACCAATAGGGACAACCTATCTGAATTCTTTATTAAGCACTATAATATGTTTTTTATATTTTCTATATTGTATATGCTAACTAACATGAATGTTGAATGTAATCAAATTTTTTTTATAAGTGTTATATTTTCACTCCCATAACATTATTACATGTGGATAATCTTTGACTTGATAGGGAACATTACAAGATTGGAATCTTATCCCTAACTAATCCATGACATATATCACCATAATTTATTTATCCCAAACTATATGAAACATATAATTAATCTGACAGTAAGGTATTATGAAAAAAAATATTTTTAGGTATACACATGGTTTATTAGTAATTCAATGACATTTGATAAATTGTGTAGTGTAGTGGAAACAAGATCAACAGTCAAATTCCAAGGGCCTACAAATTTTTTTATGATATAGTATAGGGTAATGATGGTGGATCTAGTGGAATCTGTGATGATTTATGTATTAATTCTTGATAAGAGAGTGTCATGGATCAGTTTTAGGTGTATAATGTATGGTGGAAACCTGATGATGCCTAATCCTAATCTTTTTCCTCTAGATTATTAGAGAATTGAGGAATGATTTTATTCCTCCTATTTATAGTTATAATTATGGATAGATTTAATAGTTACATGTATGTCACATTTTAGTATACTTAATCTTTAAAATTAAAATAGGTTCATTAGGATGTGGATTTTACAATTTCTGCGTATCTCTATTTACCTTTTTATAGATATTGGTAGAAGAGGATACACGATCCCCTATTATTGATACGTTTCATGTGATTTTTTATTTTGATGGGTGATTTACCCCTTCCAAATATTTTTGGAATCTATATGGTAATCATCTCTATAATGAGAAACATTCATGGTCCATTATCAGTGTTGGAATATAAATTTGGGTGTCAAGTTTTCATATACTGATATATATTCAAGGATTATATATAAAATTTTGACCATATTTTTCTTTGAACCATTCTCAAGTTATTCTTGGTAAATTTTTATAGATTTTGGAGTTCTTTGTTCATGTTCATGGGTTATTGGATTTAGTAAAAACCATATAGATTCTAATGAAAATGTGATACTTGTGAATATTTAGATAGTGAAGTTTCATATGGTTGGTGATTCTTTTCCCAAACCATGTTACCAAAACATGTTGATTCCCTAGTGGAAAGAACCAGGTGACTGGAGGGCGTATAGTTTACCAAACCCTATATCCATACCATGTGATAGAAACTAATTAATATGAAAAATATATCAACAAAGTCATTCTAAATTATCATCTGGAATTTTATATGTAGGATTTATAGGTTATGGTCTTCTTAATAGACCATTCCCAATGTCCTTAAGATGGGATCTAAATGGGGTTTTCCAAAGAATTGAAAATCACCTTTATCAACTATTTCATATTTATTTTGTCTTATAATTCCTATAAATATGTTAATACCATCCTAAAATAATTAATCTATTATAATCAATATAATGACATCTTATTATTATGGGAGAAACAAATTCCACCTCTTTTATATCTTGTGAAAATTGAAAACATCACTTGTGCATGCGTATGGATTACTATCTCCATGTTCTAGTGTAATTCATTTGTCAACACCAATTTACCTGTATGGTTATAAATATGTGACTAATTAATATATATTTTATTTATTAGATAATTATTTTTCTCTAAATATAATATATAATTTCACTTCTTACCCTTCAACTCGTTAAAAATGATAATCTCACTCCTCTGTACCTATAGACAACCATATCGATAAAGCAATGTGAATTATTTTTTTTCTGCATTTAATAGGTAATTATAAATATGAATATAAAGAATATATCTTATGTTTAAATATATATTAAAATTATACAAATAATGTATCCATGAGAAATATGGAACTATCAAAACTATTCAACAAAAACATACATGAAAAACAAAACATTGAACTCTTAGAAATTTTTTTAATAAAAAATTATTGATAAAAAGGTTCTGAAATATTGTATGTAGATAATATGTGATATTATAAGTAAATATGAGGTTTTTTTGTAATATTATAATAAATGTAAATTTATTTTACAAGAGGTTAAATTTTCTTATGAATCAAGTTTGATATGGTGTATTGGTTCCTCATCTAACTTTTGTTTCCATGAGATATAAGTAATATTCATAACTTTTTTCTTTCATGGGGTGTATATTCTATCCATTTGTTATGATATATCATGAATACCTTTATATACAAGGTATTTAATGTTTCATTTTAAGGTATTTATCCCATGGGTGTTATGATTCAAAAGATACCAAAGCAGTAAGGGATTTCTATAACAGTATCATTATTTTTCTGATTATTTATTCTCAAATATGAAATAGAGGATATTACATGATCATTATATGATAAACCTGATTAATGTTTTTATCCTCTCTTTTTTTTTATAAATTTTCATGTAATTGTAACATTTTCCACTCATTTTTACTTAAAATTATTAGGAAAATATATTTAAGAAAAATAGACTTTATTTCCCCCTTAGCCTGGAATAATTTTCTTTAATGTTAACATATAGATTTAATAAAATTCAATAATATTTTTAAATTTACCAAAAAAATTATTAATGTAATTTTTAGCCATATTTTATATTTTTAAAAAAATTTAAATGAATATTCTTAATATTTTTCAAATAAGGGTTTTTTACCAAATGTGAGAATAAAATCACTATTTTAACTAATATTATATGAATGAATTCTCCCACCTATACCAATACTTTTTTATTTAATGTATAATTTACAAATTTACTTGGTTAGTTTCAAATAAAATGTTTTTCATATTATTCTAAAAAGGTTTAGACTTTAAATAAATACATTCAAAATTAAAATTTCATTTTATCATGAAATATTACGATAATATTTTAAAGTTATGTAAAAAACAATTTATCTTACTAGGGATATGATCAAATGATACCATAAATATTTTTTCTTTAGATGGTTTATGACGATGAAAAATTGATGTTCCATATTCTTGATTCAATAAATATTTTTTTTAATTTTACATATTTTTGAGATTGAATTATTTTGATAATTGAAAAAACAAGGAATGCAAAGGATATACAAGTGGATGGTGGGGGAAATTTTAGATATCCCCTAGATGACTCCACATGTGTTATAAGACAAAACCATTAGCATAAAATATTATATGGGTGTTTGGTTTTAAATGTCCAACTTTTTAATAATGATGTCCTGATTGATAGGTCATGATGATAAGAATTCTGATATATTGGTTGACAGGCCTTGATATTGAATATCCACAATTATACATTTCCTTTATTTAGAATTTAATTTTCCTTATCCATGTGATTTTTATGTTGTTATTATCCATGGAACCTTATTAAACCCAAGTTGTTGATTGAATGTAATATGTTTTTATTATGAAATATTCCACATTCATTATTCCTTATTTACTAATATAGATTCTATTTAACATTACCCTTACTATGAATTTGAGATCACCATTTATTTCATTTTATTTCCTAGAGATAAAAATAAAAATATTATGAATGATATACATGATGAAATAATGTTTCCAATTCTATATTTTTAAATTTAAAATGTAATATGGGGATCAATTATGTACTTTTTTCTAATACAGAAAAACTAATCAACACTATGTGGTGATATTACTTATATCTTGTACCAATGTAATAATGTAAAAAATGGATATTTTTTACTATTTTTGGGTTTCTATAGTTGATATCAGAAATTTTTTAGTAGAAACCTTGGAATCAAAATTTTTGAAAACACAGATTATGTAACACAACCCTATGAATGACCTTGATGATATGTCTAATTATAGGATAATATCATAAAGTATTTGTTAAGGTAATTATTATGTTGTTTTCCTAAAAATAAAACCCATTCTTGATAATAAAAGTAAGCATGGTTTTGGATTATACGAATATATGGGTAATAACCAAGAAAAGTGTTGGTTGAGTATTTATCATCTTTTATTCTAGTACAGGGTGAATGGACCCTTACTGAGAACATAATTTGACACCTTTAGAGGATATTTTTTGGATAATTTAAAATTTCTTTATGAACCATTATAATGAATTTTAATAGATAATTTCCATGTATGACCTATGTTAAACTAAAGGTATCATAGAGAGAAACAAAGGTTTCATGATTTAGACAGATTATGAATGCTTTTTCATCTTCACATGATTTTACATTTGTGATTATTGTTGTTTATACTATGATTATTGGTTGTTGTCATTGGATAGATCCTGACTGAATAATTTTAACACATAATATAACAAAAAATGCATTGATTGTGCTTTAGAGAAACTAAATGTTTTGGGAGATGGAATGATAAATACAATGATTATTAAAAACCAACTATCTCATTATATGTTTATTATCCTAAAAATAAATAATATTTCAATTGAACAAAATAAGAGAACAATGGAGTTCCAAGAATATTGTGTGTGTCACACCCTGACCCAATTGGTTCGTTATTTTAAATTAAATTAATTATTATCTAATGTTTTTGATGCTTTTCCACTATTACATGGTCATCCCACTAGGTTATAAGTAACTGTGAAATGCCCAAAAAGATTCATGAGTGTGTCATATTTATGGTGTGCAACTTGCGTGCAGTTTATAAAACCACGCGATAGGTGCATAGCTTGACACTATAATCAAGAAGTGCTTCGTGGCACGGATCAGGCACAGTTTTCTTAACCACGTATTTAAAAATATGTGAACCACGTGACATCCTGAAATTCGAAATAAAAAAATAGAATACTAGAAAATGTTTTATTATAATAATAACACTATTATTATTATTATTAGTATTATTTTTTTAATTACTAATATTATTTCTATTATTATTATTGTATTAATAATAATAATAATTAAAATGAAATGAAAAAAGAGAGAGGAGGAACCCTAGCATGTTCACCCTTTTGGATCATGACCCCCCTACTTCACGCTATAGAGCCACCCCTAGTTCATTCTAGGCACACCGGGTCATCTATGGACTCTTCTCCCACTCCATCCTTCTCCCTGACGCTCGACCACCACACCCTCCTCTTCTTCACCAAGCGCGCAGAGCGCCTCCCCCTTGTGCGAGTGCACCAGCTCAGCCTGAAACCCTCCTCTTTTACTCCGACCAGCCGGACGACCTCACCCCGACTCCCTCTACCCATGGCCGGACCTCCCATGCAGTGCCCCTTCTTGGCTGCGATCTATAACAAGAAAGCGACCCAGGTGGAACCCCTATAGCATGCACCACCAATCGCGCATGTCCCTTCCTCGGATGGATTCTACCATTTCTTCCATGGTTTTTGCCTGATTATATAGGTTATGATCCTTATACATGTCCACCTTTACTGCTTTGGTGATTCCTTCCTATTTCGGCACCCAAAATGGGTTTGGATGAACCTAGGGTTTGAAAATAATTGTAAGAACCCGGTTCATGTTTCTGAGGTACGTGTCTCTTCTTTTCCCTTTTCCTTAATTGTTTTTGAGAAAATAAAGAAAATTTGGAAAAATCCCAAATTTTTTGGGAACACGCCGTGTACATTTCCACACACCAGGTATTCTGGTCGTGTGGGATGAGTACAGAGGGCGTGTAGGCCTGTCGGCAATGAAGGGTGTAAAAACTGACTACACGCCATCTAGTTTGTATTTACATGACATGTAATAAGTTGGTAGGTGAATAGTAAGGTAGTGGAGGCATCCGCTAGCAGAGTGATTGTACACGCCATGTATTCAGAAATACATGTCGTATACTCATGTCGACGGATGAACAGTTCCGCGGTGGAAAGAAGCCGCCAGAGGAACAGTTAAAAAAATGAAAAGAACATTCTGTGTACTTGAGAGTAGATGCCATGTCATTTTTTTCACCTAAAATGTGCAGTAGCTTCCTTATTCGTTAGAGGAGGCTTTGAGTTCATTTTGGAGCCGGGAGAGGAGGCTGGAGCTTCAGAGATCTCCCCACCGCACACCGGAAATCCGAATTCTTCTCTAACGGTCTCAATTGAACCGTGCGGGCGAGTTCTTCCCTCTCCTTGTGTGTTTCTTACTAATTTTTTACCAAGTGAATGTTATTTGAGTTTGAAGGAGTGAACGTTTATCCCATATCTACATCATTCTTGGACGATTCGGGAGGCATCGTTCGCGTATACCGATCAGAGACGATCGAGGTAGGTGGCATGATGTTCTTTTCAACTATTGTGATGAAATTTTGTAATGTTGTGCTATGCGTCCGTGGTTGGGGTGTTATATGGATGAGGCCATTGTTGAAAATATATCTAAAATTGTGTAGATAATCTAATGATAAGTTTAAACTACCATTTGGGATCACTGCATGGATCCAGGACCACCCCGGGGGTGCGTTCCTCTATTAAGCCGTTTGGCCAGGATACCTGAGGGTATACCGTGATTATATTCTGCATTGCATTTTATTGAGAAAAAGTTTATATGAATTTTTGTTTATGATTTGGGCTGAAATCGGTTCCTTTATCCTAAGGGCAGCGTTCTATTTGCTTATGGGTGGTGTTCTGTTAACCTATCTGCAACTTTCTATTAGCATCTGGGAAGTGTTCTATTATCCTCTGTGTAGTGTTCAATTATCCTGTGGGTAGTATTTTACTTAGCCTCTGGACAGTGTTTGGTTATCTTGAGTGTAACCTTGGTTTGTGCCATTGGGAAGTAGTCTCTGTGCCTGAGGGAAATATCATGTATGCCTTAGGGAAATGATCGTTATGCCTGAGGGCAATCACCTGCGGGTATTTGATTATGTCACCTGAGTGTAAGGATAGTATGTCTAAGGACACGGCGATTTAGAATATTCACTATGTTGATTTTCTATTTTGTTCCTTCCAAGCCGAAGCACAAGCTTGGAGGTGATAAGTAATAATTAAAATGGCAATGAAACTGGTAGTGATAATTACTTTTGAGTACTTACTAGTTTACTGCATTTACTTTTGCACACTGTTGTTGCACATTTTCACCGATAGTTGGGCATGGGCCTTTGGGGGGGGGGTGCATACTGGTATTTATTTCTCCCACAATGTTTGGGTTATGTCTTCTACCCAAACAAACTATATTTCTATAGGTGCCTATAGGGGCAAGGGTCCCTATACAGGTACATGATTGTTGTAGGGGAGTAGGTGAGCATGAGACCGAGCATAGGCTTGCAATGCTGTTGAGTTCCTATTGCACTGTTCTATTTTGATTTTCTATACTTGTACTTTGAGTTTTATAATATTGTATTGCAATGTATCTTGTTTTGGCTACTTTCATAGAAATAGTGACATGCTGCATCATTATATATAACAATTGGTTATCTTTTACTGTAGTTGCGCATTTTTAGTTCATATTGTTTACTACTTCCGCTGTGGTATGTTGTATTTCTTTTCTGCCATGCTACACTTTGAAAAATGAGTTTATAGTTTTCCCACTATCATACCTGGGCCCTTGTTGTTAGTTGGAAGCCTTTGACGTTTAGGGAAATGCGCTTGAGGTCATGTGACCAACCAGGTTCGGGGCACCCGTTGTGTGGCTTCCAGATCCGGGACGTTACAAAGTGGAATCAGAGGATGTTTTTTTCCATGAATTACTGTTTGGAGCCTTAGTCTGGGATAGGAAAGACGTGGTAGTTGGTAATAAGTTTTTCCTGGTAGTAGCTAACCCGTGTATAGGGAAAATCCAATCTACCTCATTATTGCAATTATTATTGGTTTTTCAACTTTACAGTTGATTTGATTTTTACCGTTGGGTGATGCACTGGTGATTGTGCTTTTAATATGTTATACTTGGGTTCTATATAGTTGCAAACCGATGAGATGAGGGTATTCCATCTCATGAATCATTTAGGGGCATGATGGAAATCACATGTCAAGAATTTTTTCCATGCCATATAGGTGCATTAGAAATTGGATGTTGTTGTGATAGTTTCTGTGTTAGAAAATCATGTTGTTGGGATAACTACTTTGATAAATACCTACTATTTGATAGGGTATTGTTGTGTTAGGTTTTTAATATAATGAACACCAAACTTGGATTTTTGGGGAGTATGGGCTCTCAATGACTGGAATTTGGTAGATCATTGACGAGTTTACTTTTTTATAACATGTATAAGATGCCAATCTTTGATTCGCGGTGAGTATGGGCCCTCACGGATCAGAATTTGGAACTTAGGTGTTTGTTATGTGTTTTTATGGGTTCCAGAGTAGTTTCTGAGGCCTACTGTCTAGAAAACACAGCATACACGCCGTGTAGTTCTGGGGACACATGTCGCGTGTTCTTCTGTATGGGAAAAAATAGAAAATTTTTGAGTACACGCCGTGTACCCTATGTACACGCCATGAAGTCCCTTTACGTATCATAGGCCGTGTGAGTAGAGACATGGGATAGGGAAGTTTTGGGGGGAACACGCTGTGTACCAGTTGTACACATCGTTTAGTGTAGACCTGGTATCTTCCCGTGTAACTAACAACACGGATGGCGGAACCTTAAGACATACACGCAGTGTCGACCTTGAACACACCGTGTAGTCTGACCGAGGTACCTGACCGTGTAAATAACAACAAAGGCCAGTGTTATCTTTCAAAGTACACTCTGTGTGCCTGTGGGACATGCTGTGTAGTTTTTTTAGGAGATCTGTGTGGCTTATCCATGTAGAAAGACTCTGGAAGGGAAGCAGGGTTCAAGGACACGCCATGTATTACAAAAGACACGCCTTGTGTTTGGGTTGTTACATGACCATATTTAGCTGGAGTACATACCCTTGTTGATGTCATGTGAGAACACACCGTGTAGTATTTATACACACTGTGTAGTCATGTTTTGTAAATCTTGAATGTTTTCTTTCCCCTTTTCCCTTCTTGGTCTCCTCATTTCCAGTCGTCGATAAATCTTGATCTAAGGTGTGCGTTGAGATTGTATATTCATGCCGCCGAGACAAACACCGATTGTTCTCTAGGAGAGTGAGAACGAGTGTAATCTAGAGACAATAGGCCATGGGCTATCGATGTATCCTCCAGCAGAGCCAGATGCAGCACCAGCCGTTATACCGGGCACAGGTGTGGATGCACATTTCCGTGAGGGATTCATGTGGTTTATGCAGACCTTCCAGGGAGCACCGGAAGCCACCACATCTATGGCAGAGCTAACACATATCTTCCAACAACAGCATCCGCCTACATTTTCAAGGGATGGCAGACCACAGGCTGCAGAGTCATGGATGGATTTGATGCTGACGATATTAGAGCATCTAGAGACGCCTCTTAGGAGGAGGGTCAAGATCGCTACATACATGTTGTGTGATTCTACCCAGAGGTAGTGGGATGTTACCACTCAGACCGAGCATCATCGAGACATGGTGTGGGAAGAATTTCAGGCAGTCTTATATGACTTCTTCTTCCTGAAGATGCTGCGGGCAGATCAATCTCAACAGTTCATGAATTTTCAGTAGGGTGCCATGTCAATGATGGATTATTTTGCTCACTTCACCAAGATTCAGCATTTAGCACCCATTCTGGGGGGTAATGAGGCGTTAAGGTTTAGACGCTTTATGGATGATCTTTGGTGTGACATTCGAGCATTGGTGAAAGTTTTCATATTTCAAAAAATGCATGATATTTTGAACCAGACACTGATTACGGAGCAGAACCTGTGGGAAGCTAGTGGTGTGGGAAAGGGCCATTCGACACAAGTTGCGGGTACTATTTCTACCGACAAGAGGAAGAGGCAGATAGAATTCTATCATAGTGGTAGTACTAGTCAGAAGAATACTTCAGTTGGATAGCTCATGTGCTGCCAGTGTGGTAGAGAGGGACAGAAGAGACCTCAGTGTCCATGAGAGCCAGTTGATTTCTGAGCTTGTGGCAAGATGGGTCATCTACAACATTTTTGCATGGTTTTTCCACCAGTGTCTAGTGAGAGGGGTTCTGTACAGACTCCGCGTGTGGGAGCAGAACCAGCAACTTCTTACCAGTTATGAAATTGGGGTATGTCAGGGCTTTCAAGTAGAGATGGTGGTCATGGTCATGGTAGCCAGACACTAGGATCTCAATGCCAGCAGGGTGGGTTAGCTCAGGGTAGCAAGGATGTGTCGCAGGGCCGTGACACTGGGTAGACATATGCAGTGCAACAAAACTAATAGAAGTAGAATCCCGAACCTTCCACTATAAGAGGTACTATTCTACTTTCCACTATTTTATCATCTTCACTTTTTGATACTGGTGCTACACATAGTTTTGTATCTATGGCTATTGTGGAGAGCCTTGTGCTCTGTGTTTCTTCTTCTTCTGATACCATGATGCTAGAAACTCCGTTCGGGACTAGAACGGAAGGTGTGTGTCAGTGCAGGGAGTTCCCCCTAGAGGTTGGTGGGTGTCACTTTCTATGGGTCCTCTATGTCTTAGAGATGACGACCTATGACATCATTATCGGGATGGACTGTTTGGTACCTTTTTGAGCCTTTGTAGATTTCTACCGTCGTAGGGTGGGTTTCACGTCACCAGAGGGTGGAGAGATTCTATACAAGGGTGAATGGGATGTCCAGGTGAGACGAGCTGGACCTGAGCATCGTGGGTGAGGTGGAGTAACATACCAGATTTCTATCTTATATCTGGATGTTTATGGAGTGTGTCAGAAGGATTTCCCACCAGTAGTTGATCATTTCAGGGTTGTCTTCCTGGATGACTTTTCAGGTCTTCCTCCGGAGTGAGAGATGTATTTCTCTATTGATCGTGTTCCAGGAGCAGCACCAGTGTCCATTCCTCCTTATAGGATGGCTAAAACTGAGTTGAAAGAGCTCAAGAGGCAGTTAGAGGAGTTGCAAGAAAAGGGTTTTATCCGACCCTGTACTTCTCCTTGGGGTTCGCCGGTCCTTTTTGCAAAGAAGGCGGATGGTACCCTCATACTCTGTGTGGAATATTGAAAACTAAACCAGCTGAAGGTTAAAAACTGATATCCCCTACCGAGGATTTATGATCTTTTTGACCAACTTAGAGGAGCACGAGTGTTCTCAAAGATTGACTTAAGATCCAGATATCATTAGTTATGTGTTAGACAATCATATGTACCGCTTGCATCTTTTTGGAGCAGATATGGTCTATACCAGTACATGGGTTTTCCTTTCGGACTCACGAACGCCCTAACATTTTTCATGGATTTGATTAATCGTGTGATCCATCCTTATCTGGAATTTTTTTGGCAGTCATCGTGGATGATATCTTGGTGTAATCTCACACTCTACATGACCATGCTACCCATATTGAGATCATATTGAGTATTCTGAAAGAGCATCATCTATATGATAAGATCTCAAAGTTCCACTTCTGGATGGATCAAATACACTTTATGGGTTATAATATTTCAGAGGTAGGAGTTACGGTAAACCCAGAGAAAGTGGGAGCAGTAGTTTTCTGGGAGAAACCTAAGAACGTGTTTGAGATAGAGAGTTTCTTGGGGCTAGCTGGTTACTATAATAATTTTATATCGGACTTCTCCCACATAGCAACGTCGTTGATGGGTTTGACAGAGAAGGGTGTGAAGTTTGTTTGGTCAGAAGCTTGTGAGACAACCTTTCAGGAGTTGAAGGGTAGGTTGACATCAGCACCAATCCTAATAACTCCAAATCAAGGGATGATCTATACAGTCTACTATGATGCATCCGGTATTGGGCTTGGTGTTGTGTTGATGCAGGGCGATCGAGTTGTTGCGTACGGGTCTTATTAGTTGGGGCAACATGAGAGGAATTACCTGATGCATGACCTCGAGTTGACTTCAATTGTTCTTACATTGCACTTTTGGAGACATTATCTCTTGGGGGATCATTATGTGGTTTTCACCGACCACAAAAGTCTCAAATACATCTTTACTCAAAGTACATGAACTTGAGACAATGAAGGTGGGTCAAATACCTTCAGCCCTTTGACTTTGATCTTTCCTATACACCTAGTAAGGGTAATGTAGTAGCTGATGCACTAAGTATGAAGACTCAAACACAGGCAGTGCAGGAGGCCACTAGTGAGTGGCAGCTTATGGATTTGTTCTCTGAGATGTATTTTGAGGTGCACGATTGTCAGGGGAAAACCTATATTTCATCCTTAGATGTGACTTCTACCCTCTTGGATAAAGTGAGGATGAGACAACTATCTGATTCAGAAGGCCTAGTTCTACGAGAGTCGGTGGAAAGTGAGGACTCTCTTCATGGATGGACGATAGGCGATGATGAGGTAATTTGTTTCCATGGATGAGTGCGGGATCCAGGGGATATACGCAAGGATCTGATGCGGGAGTTTCATGCTTCATCTTGGGCAGTGCATCCCGGAGTTACCAAAATGTACTGTGACTTGAGACATCAGTATTGGTGGCCGGGTATGAAGACAGAGAGGTAGCTGGTTTTGTTAAGAGATGTTCCACCTATCAGCAGGTGAAGGCAGAGCATCAGAGGCCATCCACACTATTACAACAGTTACCCATTCTGGAGTAGAAATGGGATGATGTCGCAATGGACTTCGTGACTGGGTTGTGAAGGTCACTTGGAGGCAGTGATACCGTGTGGGTTGTTGTAGATAAACATACAAAGGTAGCTCACTTTTTTCTGATCAAGGAGACCTTCAGTGTTGAAGGGCTCAGATTTTTGTACATATGAGAGGTAGTACATCTTCATGGGGTCCCTCATTATATCGTTTCTGATAGGGGAACCCGCTCTAGGTCTTGTTTCTGGCAGAGTTTTCAGAGGGCACTGGGTACACAGGTTCTTCTGAGCACAGCTTACCACCCTCAGACTGATGGTCAGTTAGAGTGTACGATATAGGTGCTTGAGGACATGATTCACGCATGCGTCCGGAACATTGGGGGCTCTTGGGAGAAGCATATACCCTTGGTCGAGTTTTCCTACAATAATAGTTTTTAGGAAACTATTGATATGGAACCTTAGGAGGTTTTATATGGTAGGCCATGCCGATCACCTTTGTGCTGGTTGGAGGCAGGTGATGCATTTTTACTGGGACCAAGTATCATACAAGAGAATTTAGAGAAGGTCAAGTTGATTCAGAATCGGATGACTTCTGCATAGTCTCGTCAGAAATCTTATGTCAATCGCCGCAGACAACCCTTGAAGTATGTGTTCAGGGATCAGGTTTTCTTACGTGTTTCGCCGAGGTTGGGACACAGGCGGATGAAGAGACAAGGTAAACTTTCACTGAGGTACATGGGGCCATTTGGTATTATGGAGAGAGTCGGGTCGGTTGCCTACCGGCTCAAGTTACCATAGCGGTACTAGGACTTGCATGATGTCTTCCATATATCTCAGCTATTCCGCTATCATTCAGACCTGTCGCACATTTTTCAGCCTGAGGAGGTTGGGCTTCAGGTCGATGCATCCTTTGAGGAGCGTCCGATTCATATTGTTTATAGGAGCACTAAGTTTCTCCAAGGCAATTCAGTTCCTCTCGTACGTGTGCTATGGCAGCATGGCCAAGTGAAGGATAAAACCATGGAGTGGGAGACCGACGTACATGCTTAGTGGCCAGAGTTGTTCATAGCTGTATCTTCACCACCCTTAGAAGGGAAATTCTGGGACGAATTGCTTTAAGGGGGGAAGTTTTTAAGAACCCGATTCTTATTCTTGAGGTATGGGTCTCTTCTTTTCCCTTTTCCTTAAGTTTTTTTGAGAAAATAAGGAAAATGTGGGAAACTCCCAAATTTTGTGGGTACACACCGTGTACTTTTCCACACGCCATGTGGGATGAGTACACATGGTGTGTAGGTTTTTTGGTAATGAAGGGTGTAAAAACTGACTACACACCATGTACTTTGTATTTACACACCGTGTAATCAGTCGGCAGGTGAATATTAAGGTGGTAGAGGCAGCCGCTAGCGAAGTGACAGTACACGCTGTGTACTCAAAAATACATGTCGTGTACTCATGTCGACAGATGAACAATGCCGCGGTGGATAGAAGCCGCCTGAGGAACAGTTAAAAAAATGACCAGTACAGGCCGTGTACTTGAGAGTAAAATCCATCTCATTTTATTTTCTCTTAAAAAGGGAAGTAGCCTCCTCATTCGGCAGACGAGGCTTTGAGTTCATTTTGGAGTTGGGAGAGGCGGCTGGAGCTTCAGATATCTCCCGATCGCACACCGGGAATCCGAATTCTTCTCTGAAGGTATCTATTGAACCGCATGAGTGAGTTCTTCCCTCTCCCTGTGTGTTTCTTAACAATTATTTCCCAAGGAAAATTTATTTGAGTTTGAATGAGTGAATTCTTATCCAATATCTACGTCATTCTTTGAAAATTCAGGTGGTGTCGTTAACTTATACCGATCAGAGATGATCAAGGTAGGTGGTCTGATGTTCCTTTCAACTATTATATTGAAATTGTGTATTGTTGTGTTACGTGCCCATGGTTGGGGTGTCGTATGGTTGAGGCCTTCACTGAAAAGATATCTAGAATTGCATAGATAATCTAATTAAAAGTTTAAACTGCTATTTGGGATCACTCCTTGGATCCAGGACCACCCCGGGGGTGCGTTCCTCTGTTTAGCCGATTGTCCAGGATATCCGAGGGTATACCATTATTATATTGTGCATTGATTTTCATTGAGAGAAAGTTTATATTAATTTTTTATTATACTTTGAGCTCGGCCTGGTTCATTTAGCCTAAGGGCAGTGTTCTATTATCCTATTCACAATGTTCTATTAGCCTATGGGTAGCGTTCTATTGGCCTGTGGGCAGTGTTCTATTAGCCTGTGGGCAGTGTTCTAATAGCCTATGGGCAGTGTTTTACTATCCTGTGGGAAGTGTTTGGTTAGATTGAGGGTAACCTTTGTTTATTATTGTGGGTAGTAGTCTATGTACCCGAGGGAAATATCATGTATTCCTGAGGTCAATTATCGTTATGCCTGAGGGAAATCACCTGCGGGAATTTGATTTTGTTAACTGATGGTAAGGACAGTATGTCTGAGGACACGAACATTTAGAATATTCACTGTGGTGATTTTCTATATTGTACCTTCCAAGATGAAGCACATTCTTGGAGGCGATAAGTAATAATTAAAATGGAAATGAAATTGTTAGTGATAGTTACTTTTGAGTACTTAATATATTACTACATTTACTTTTGCACACTAATGTTGAACAGTTTCATGGATAGTTGGGCATGAGCATTTGGTGGGTGCCTAATGGGATTTATTTCTCGCACCCTGTTTGGATCATGTCTTCATCCCAAACAGACTATATTGCTATAGGTGTCGGTAGGGGTAAGGGTCTCTATACAGGTACATGATTCTTGTAGAAGAGTAGGAGAGTATGAGACCGAGCTTAGGCTCGCGATGCTGCTGATTTCCTATTGCACTGTTCTGTTTTGTTTGGCTGTACTTGTTATTTGAGTTGTATTGTACTGTATTTAAGTGAATCCTGTTTTGTATGCTTTCATAGAAATAGTGAAATGCTTCATCATTATATATAACCGTTGGTTATCTTTTACTACAGTTGTCCATTTCTAGTTCATATTGTTTACTGATTCCGTTGTGGTATGTTTTATTTATATTCCACTATGCTACACTTTGACAAATGAGGGAATAGTTTCCCCACTATCATACCTGGGTCGTCACTGCTAGTCGGTAGCCTCTGGAATTTGTGGAAATGCGCTTGAGGTCATGTGACCAACCAGGTTTGGGGCACCCGTTGTGTGGCTTTCAGATCCAAGATGTTACAATTATACCCGATTGTTGTGTTTTTCCATTTATAGGATATGAGAATTCTGTCTTGGGATATGTTGGACTATAATATTGCATTCGCTGCAAAGGGAGAGGTGGATTTAATAGAATTTATTTGTCTCCATTGTTACAGGTAAGAGTCTAAACACACTAATTTGGTTTTCACCACTTGATTTTGGGTCTTATGGTTTATGTGAGTCCTTGGTATTTAATTGGATGTGTGTTGGTCCATGCCTGACTAATTTTGGGTGTTGAATGTTGTTTTTATGGTGTGGTGATAAATTCCAAGTGTGTGTGCTTTTGTGGAAGTGCGTGTACCTGAGAAGGTGGTGATTTGAGTTATAAAGCTTTCGACTGGACAATTCTTTGAGATAGTCATTTCTAATTTTCAATTCTGGAATGATCCTTTGCCACATTTATGCTTTCAATTGCTTCCTAAATTATATTCTCACCTTTATTATGTTTATGGCTTAATGCAGTTAGTTTTTTTATGTTATTAGAATTTATTAAAAACAAGTTTTTGTAAAAGGTTTGTGTGAATTTCCTAAGATATGAAACCTAAGATGTTTATTTTAAATTATTTTTTTCTTCAAAGTGGAATTGGGAGTTTTTTAATGCTTAAATTTGATTGTGGTGTGGCAGTAAATGATTGTCGGTGAATTTGGTTGGGTGTTTGTGATTTGGTGCTAGTATAGCTTTCAAAAGGTGTAAAATTTTTTAGAAAAAAGGGTTTTATGGTTTCAAGGGGATTTTTTTGTGTTCCTTAAATAATGTGGATAGTTTTTAGTTGTTTTAAAGAATGTGATGGTCTTTTGAAAATAGTTTTGGGTGTATTTTTGGTTTTTGGGTGTTCTATTGGATGTTGGCACATTCATGGGTGCACTAGGTGCCTACATGGGTGTGCCCTTGATTGAAAATGGTACCTTATAAATGGTTATTTCTTATGAACTTGGTTCCTTGAATGGTTCTTTAGATTCTAAAGGATGTGGGTTCTCATGTGAATTTTCAAAATTAAAGATAAAAATAGAAACTCGAAGTGTTTTTTTGTTTGGCTCTTGGTGTGTGTATTTTGGTAAACATGTGTCTTAAGGGGATGTTTAGTTTATTTATAAAATTGTCAACAGTTTATAAATTTTAAGGAATTTTATTGGAATAATTTTTGTTGTGAGTTTAATAAGGACAAAGGCCCATTTGGTAAACTTTATCAATTTTGGTGTGTGGTTGGATCTTAAGGGAATGTTTGGAAATAAAAATATAAAAGTGGTATTTTTGTTATATTTTGGGTAATGATTTTTGAAATGTCAAGTTAAAGGCCCGATTGTCACTTCTAGATCTAGTGTAATATTTGTGTCGAGTCTTTGATAGGATTTTGTTTTGGAAACTGTGTGCCTGTTTGGCTACCTTATGGTTTTGTGAAAGGTTTTAAATGACTAAATGTTGTAGCAGCTTGGTTAGAACATTTGATGATATGATGTGAATATATGATATAAGTAAGTATGTATATATTTATGGTGAACCACTATAGGGGGATATCCATTTATGGTTTATCATATAGAGTGTCTGTTTTTAGTGTATCCAAGTGTGGGGATGACATGTAAAGTGATTCATGCATGCGAGGGCCTCTTACTTACACATTATTACTATCACCATGGGTTCCTAGACGTCTTTTAGATGATCAAGTGATGTTTTCATGCTATCCCCAATTAGACGGGGTAGTACCCACTAGTAGATATAGAGGCCGGATGGGGAGTGCCACTGGTTTTTTCACGAGGGTGATCTATTGGTTATAGACTATGAGGCTTCACCGTACCCCAGTTGGTTCTGAACCGAGTATGTCCATGAGTCTTCTAGATATTTTTAATATCACCCATTGTTACTTAATTATTTAAATTGATTATTTACATTCTATTGAAGTAGTTTTTTCTATCTTGCATTGTTTACCTATTTTATTTTAGCACAGATTTTGCATCAGTTGTCCTAGTTTCAATTTATAATTGGATGATGGATTTGGGAATGGTTTTCCCCTGTGTTGGATTTTAAAATTGAAAAATGATGTTGTTTTATTAAAATTTGAAATCCCTATTTTATAGATTTATCTCATACTTGTGTTTATGGAATTATTTGGGAAGGGGAACTTTTTGATTTTGTGGTTGATCTTTGGAACTCATACTGAGCATTTCAGTGCTCCCACATATCTTATCATTTTAGATACATGTCCAGTTTATGTTCTTATTTTATAGGTTTTATTGCTCGGTGTTGGATCAGGTTCAGTTTAGTAGTTAGAGGTGAACGAGAGGTCAAATGATGATCATGGTAGCATGGTTTCTTTTTTTTTTATATATTTTCATCTTGTTCAATGTAGTTTATATCTGACAAGCTGTTTATTTATTTATGTTTAATTATTTGATCTTGTGGATTTTTGGGTTCCTTTTATCTATCTGGTCCTATTCATTTTATTTTTGGCTGAAATCATTCCTACAGGTATTTTTTGATGCCCAAAACTAGTTTCCATCCTAGTGGTATTATGAATTCCCCTCGGGAAATTTTGCAGACCTACTTTGGTAAATAGTTCATGGTCAACCTAGGATGGTTCATGATAGTGGGAGAAAGAAGAATCAACTTCATAAATGTCAAAATATGCACCTAAGAGAATGTCTCAAATAAAGGGGATAATGTTTTATATGTTTAAATAATGATCATCGTGAAACCAATTTCCAAGTTATTTTATGTCTTATGGGGTGATAACATGGTCATCATCTGTGTGAATTCCCAAATCCTAGAGCTAACTCCTATACCAAGGAAGATCATATATTATACCAATCATTAAAGTGGTTTTATTAACATTTTTATATATTGGGAATCATGAATTATGTTTTATAAGTGTTTTATAAATGATGTTATGGTCATTATAATCATGAAACATCAAATGATTTTTTAGTAGATATTTTTAATAATATTGAAGAATGTTTTGAATGGTACCAATAAATTAGAAAAGTGATTTAATGGTAAGGTAATTGTTTTGTAAAATAAATGATTGAAGGATAAATAAACTTCAATACATGCATTATAATGAGATAATAATATTTACATGGGATTAAGAGATGATTGATATTGATAAATTAAATTTTATAGTACTTATGTCCTTGAAAATGAAATGTGATTTAAGGAAAAAGTAATTTGTGAGGAAGTTTATTGGAATTTCAATTTATGGAATATAATTTTTAGTCTATAATTTTATTTTTGGAATAAAGATAGAGTTATTTTTTTTGTAATCATGCATGTTTCCAATGATATTTTATAGAGAATCAAGTTATTAGCATGTTTTAGCAGAATATATTATCAAATTTTTCACACTGTTAGTAAGTGACATTATGTCTACCTCATGTTATATATGGATATATTTTAAATATTATATTGGAAAAAAATATATGATTATTGATTATTGATTTTTGGGTTTTGAATATGGTCAAAAAAAATTGAGGAGTCTTAAGGTTACATATTTATGAAATAGAGTAAGTTAAAATTTGTGTGTTATTAATAGGATTTCAGATATTAACATATAATATTTATCCATAATTGATATCTTGTGTTAACAAATTTTTTTGGGTAAAATTTTAAAGATATTAGGAAAGAATTATAATTATTTTATGGATATTAAAATCTATTATGATTTAATTTTATTTCTTCATGCATCAAAAATTCATCATGAATATACATTTATTGCAGTTAGAGATGAAGTGAAAATTGATCAAAGTACAATGAATAGATGAAATTGAGTTTAAGAATTGGGTATAAATATATTTTGTATAATTTCAAATATTATTTATATTTATAGTAAAGTAACCCTTAAATTTTAGTAAAATGATATCAAGATAAAAAAATTATTGTTTTACCTTTATTTTTGATGAATTAATAGTCTTTTAACATCTCAATGAAGTATGGTTTTATGGTCATTAACTTTTGTATGACCATTTTGTATATGAATATATATTATTCCAAAGAAATTATTTTCATCCACTATGTATAAATTTTAATTTCCCTCTATTTTTCATCTTATTTGGGATCCTAATTAGGTTTTATTATAGGTAACCTTTTATTTTCCAACTTATATTTCTTAATATAAATTTTATTATCCCATTGTAACATGTTTGTTTTCAATCAAGGTATTTTAAAATATGAATATGATTATGGATTAGTTAAATTTTTTTAAAATAAAATTATTTAAGGGGGGATAATAGAACAAATATAATTTTCTTTAAAATAATATTGTTCATGACTTATTTTTATAACATGCAACAACAATCTTTAAGCAAACTAATATACAAATATTATTACATAAATATGACCATTATAACCTTGTTATTAATTTTTTTGTATTAATAAGAAGATAAAAATTATGAAATGATTTTATAATGTTGTATCTCAAGAAGAATGTATTGAATAATTCATAGGAAATAAGTCCTCGTTTTTTAAAAAAGTCATTGTATGATTAAAAATATGTTTTCTATGAAAATGGTTTTTTAAAATTTGGTGGATGAGTATTATAAATATTTTATACCAAATTCATAAGTTTAATTTTAAAAAATAATATAATTTTTAAATTAATAAAATCAATGTTATCTTTGGGTGAATTTTTTTAATTTTATAATTTTTTTATGATGAATAGTGAAAATTCTATTTTTTAAAGAAAACTATCTATATTTTATTATGTTTTCGAATAAACATTTTTTATTATAATTATCATAAAATTTTCATTATTTTATTTTTGTTAAAAATAATTTAATTTTCACTTCTTTTATCAATATTACATTTGATCTTTGTACAAAAAAATTGTTAACATAAAATTGCATTGTCTAGAAAAACATTATTTCATCATGTTTTTGGGATTTATTTTAAAATTAATTTATAACACATATATAAAGTGAATCTTTTAAAATGTATTAAATACTTGTAAAGGTCATATTTAATATTAAAGACTATGGTTATCGAAAATTTTGGTCATTAGGAATAATAACTATTATAATTAACAATAACCCCAATAATGGATATATTAGATTAATTACAGATAAATCAAATGTAGAAATGCTTCAAAATTTTCCTAACACATTAATTTACCTAATTTTATAAGTTTAGTTTGACCATAATAATTTATGATTAGATATTGCGGAAACTTGGATCCTTTTTTCATTGATAATGAACTATATAATAATTTTTTATGTAAATAAAAATAAAATATTCCACTCTCCTGCTTTATAATTTCTATTATACGTCCACATACAGATAAAAATAAGTTTATATGAAATATTAAATTTATTTTGATAATAATAAAAATATTTTTGTGATGGTAATTTATTTATAATATTTAGTTTTTCTAAAATTACCTTAAGTACTTTTACAACACTGACACAATGCTTTTGGAAGAGGTAGAAAATTCAAAGAAATTACTTTAAAAACATTAAAATTAATTTATTTGGATTAAATTTGGTTTCAAAATATTTTAATATTTAATAATAAAGTATTATTATTGATTAGTTTATTTATATTTTCATTCCTTTCCTTTTTTATGTACATAAAGTCAAATTATGTGAAGAGTTCTTAAAAGGACTTTAATAGTTTTTTTATGTTAAATAAAATATTATTAAGTTATTTAAAAATTATTAATATAAAGAATTAATAAAATTATAATTAAAAAATTTATATGATTTCATCCCTTATCAATTTATGATCAAATTTTTTATCATATATGTTAATTATAAACCTTTATGTTTGAAATTTGTTTACCCTAGTTAATGTTAAAATTTATTAACAAAGGGTGAAAACCAAAAGATATATTTTAAAATACAACTTAAACCTAACCAAAATTTATTATTTTAATTTTTTTAAACCATATGAAAAATTATCATCCATATTATGGACATGTGGTACTACATTACCTTTATAATGAATTTGTTATATTTAAATCATTTTTTTAATTCCATGTGTGTCCCTTCACAATAAAATGAAACCCTACCTCTCTCTTATTTACAACACCATGAGTCACCTATATATAACATACCATTACTATTTATATTCAAAGAATTTATAAACAAGAATTATTATTTTTTTATTCTTGATAGACTATTCCAAGGGTCCTTAAAATAGATATAAAGGAGGTCTAATGAAGAAGAGGTAATTATATTAAAGAATCTTTAAAATCCCTTTATTTTTAAAATTATAATAAATATACTATTATCATAATAAATTAACTAATATATTATTATAAATATAATTAATTTTTATTATGATTATTTTACATCCATTTTCCACATATTTTCGATCATAAAGAAAGAAAAATCATCGCTTATTTGTATATTTAAATTACCATCTTCATTTAGTAGTGCTATTTGTTTAACATCACCATTTTAATTAGATTTTTTTAAAACCTGGGAATAATTATTTTATATTATATTTATCTAATATTTATTTTATTTAAATATATGATATCATTTACCTTCTTACCCATCCCCCCCTTAAATAATTATAATGTTGCTTTTGCGTATGTGTAAACTACCACCTCCACGAAGCGATGTGATTCATTTTTCATGTACGTATTTTAGGTATGATTGTAAATATTAATATAATTAAAATTTTTATATTTATAAATTTATTTTCAGTATAGAGATATTGGAACTATGAGAAACATACAAGGATTGAAGCCACCGAACCAAAACATACGTGAAAAAAGAAGTAAACAAATCTTAGGAACAACGATCCTAATAATGAATTATAAATAAAAAACTATATAAATATTATAAGTGGTTAATATATTATATTATTATTATATACAATATTATTTTATCGATTTATAAAAAAATTATATTTGTTATATAAGAGGTTAATCTCACTTATGAAGCATGTTGAAGCTGTGGTAAGGGTTTCCCACCTCACTTTTTTTCATAACACAGATGCCATATTCACTAATTATTTATTTCTTATGGTGTATATAGTACATATTTGATATGATATATAATAAAAACATCTATATTAATGGTGTTAAAATTTTAATTTTATGTCATTTCTTTCACAGGGATTATGATTCAAGGGACACCAAATCCATAATGTATTTTTTATACAATATCATATTATTCTATGATTATTTACCCATAAAATTACATTGGGGGAAATTATATAATATTTATCAAATAAACCAATTAAATTTTATTCTCCTATGGTAATTAATGGATTTTTCAATTAATATTACTATTTACCTCACTTTAGTAGTGAAAATGGCTGGTAATGTTTTTTTAAAAATCACATGGTAATTCATCTTTCATCAAGAATCATTTTTGTTCCTGAATATATTGTAATAAAACATTTTGGGGAATGTTTTTAATATTCTAAAAAGATTTGTAAATTCATTTTTACCTATTTTTGATATTATTTTAAAATATTAAATTTAATATTCTTGACTTTTTTTGAAGCATGTTGTTTTTACAAAAAGTTTTAATGAAGTATTTGATTTATTGTACAATGCATAAATGTATTTTTCCACCATCATAAATACTCTTCATTTTAAATATTAATTTATAATTTTCAATGGTTATTTTCAAATATTGTTTTCCTAATTTTATATATGTTTTATGATTTAAAATAAGTATTTTCAAAATGAAAATGGTATTTTACTTACGAATTTTTTTATAAATATTTTAACGGTATGACAATTCCATTTGATGTTACTAGTAATGTGATTCAATAAAAGAATATTTATTTATACACTATAGGGTTGACGATGATGAAATATTTATGTTTCATATAATTTATTTAATATTGATAATTGTTGAATTATTTGGAATTTTTATAATGAATTGTATTGGTCTTTTGGAATATGATGAATGTATAGGATTTTAAAATGATGGGTTGTCTTGATTATAGATTGAAACTTGATTCATATATAGGTATTATGAGACAAACCAAAAAGTATTCCTTATTAGATGGGTATTTGGTTTATATCTTCCCTTTTGTTAAGAATGATTTCTTAGTTGAGAGGTTATGGTGGTACGACTCATGATATATTGGTTTAGAGTCCATGATAATTAATGTATATAACTATGAATTACCATTATTAATAATTTATTTTTCATTATAAAGGTGTTTTTTATAATGACATTATCCATGATTAATCATTGTAATAAATCTTCTGAATGAAGGGATTATGTTTCGATTATCCACTCTCCCATATTGACTATGCCATATTTACTCATGATAGCTTCCAATATATGTAACCCTTATTGATCATTTGATATAACCCATTATTTTTTTCTTTATGAATGAAAACAATAAGGATATTATGATGTATATTAATAATGATTTCATGGATGTAATAATGTTCATCGTGCTATGTTTTTATATTTTAAATATAATATGGGAATCATGTATATGACTAGATTTCCCAGAATTCTAATATACTTGATCTTATATGGTGATATCTCTTTTATCTTTTACCAATTTAATTAATTAAATATTATCTCTATGTAACTCAACTTCTGGTTGCTATAGTTTATCAGTTTGAAACAATGTAAAAAATATAGAGAATAAAATCATATGATGTTGTTTCAATCATCAAATACCGAATATCAAATTTTTTTAATAGATTAATTGGTGATTATATAAGTAATAAAGAGAAATAAATTATAATTCATTAAGTTTTTATCTTCCCAAATATTCTGAATTTCAAATGTGATGTTTTTTAGTCAATTAAAATGATAAAATTTCTAGGATTTCTCAAACAGACTACATGACAAGTTTTAAATGTGTTATAAAGGACAATATTGCAGATATGATCTTATAAGCATGGAAGATTATAATTTATGTGGGTATTTTTTTATAATATCAATTGTGTAATCTTATCAAAATAAAAATAAAATGAATTTATGGGTAATAGTTCCATATGAGATGTTATTGTTTGAAAATCATGGGGAAAAAACCCACATGATATGGCGTGAGGATGATTATTAGATTATAAAGACTAATAATTTTTAATTTTTTTATGTGATATATGAAAAGGATACTAAATTCAACTAAAGATAATGTATATCAAAGAAATACTGCGAGAGATACAAATATAAAATTCAACGATAGAAATTTTTTTTGGTGTGAGTAACCCTAAAGGGGGTGATTGGGGTTCCCAATAAAAATTTCTATTAATAACGAGTTCAAATAAAATCCCCCAATTAAAAAAAATTTCCCAAATAATCACTATTATAACTTAATATATGTTTGGTAAATTAAAATAATTCTCAAAACATGATCAAGGATCATCTAAATCAATATAAAAAATTACATTAAATTTTTAAATCAATTTACTAAAATAAATTCTTATATAAACACTTGTTAAGAATAGCTATCAAAGTACAGTTTTTTATAGATTAGAACAAAACACAATTAAAATATTTGAAATTAAGAAAAAAATCACAATAACGTAATATAATAAACAAGGGGTCTTGTCTCAAGCCAATACCTAATCCCCTCTTCATGGTAATCACCCAGTACTAAGAAGAATATATTATTATAATATATCCATAACAAGTATCAAGTATACACACTAATGATTCCACTTTGTCTATGGATTGTATTTATTTTCAACAGATTCTCATCGGTTATCAATGGTGATCAAAGAGATAAGAATATCTCATTGTGATCAATATGATGATGTAGTTCATAATTTAATGGGTTTTTTCTAATGTCCTCAAGTCATTGCAGTTAATATGATGAAGTAGTTAAATATTTACTAGAGGAAGGATAATGTCTAGAATTCATGATAATTCAAGAATGATCTTTTGAAGATTTGATTTTCAAGGTAATAGCTGAAGAATTTTTATAGATTGAATTGAGGACATTGGATTTCATTGTTGAATATTTATACAAGTTAAATATAATAATTCTTGGATTATTTTTATTTAAAAAATATCATAAGTTTCTTAGAGAACTTGTTATGAAATCCTTAAGAAGGAAAGTGGGAGAGTAAGTGTTGAAAATTGTATTTAGATTTGATAGAAAAAAATGCTAATAAATGATATAGATGTTAGAATAATATTCTCAAAAAATATGAAAATTATAAATATTATTGATCAAAGGCTAAAAATAATGATATCTAAGGTTTTTGGTAAAATAATATGACTAAAAATCTAAATGTTTTGTGTTTTCGAAGCATATTTTAAGGTTTTGTCATTTCCCATTGTTCTCCACATTTTTGGGCCTCAAAATTAAATGTTTGTTTTTGGAAGAAGAATTTTTTTTCTATAGAGGAGTCTATAAATCATAGTTTTTAGTCTACGAAGCACAGTTCTCAGACCATATATGAGGTTCTCGGAATTCCAAAATAAAATCGGCAAAAGAAGATTTCTGCATAGCAGCGATATGAAAACCTCAATGTGCACTATGTGGACCATGTAAGGAAAATGGTCTATTTGAGGCTCGGAGTTAATGTGAGGCATTTTATTTGTAGAAAGAGGAATTTAATATGGATGTCACAAAGGATTATTGTTTTCATAACTCATCATTTGTCATAGGGGAATGATGCTGTGAGGACCACATAGTATAGTGTGCAGTGAAGGCTATAACAGATTAAAATTTTTTGTTGTAAATTATATTATCATTTTTTATAGATCTTATTTTCTTATATAAATTCCCTTAATATGGTAATTTTGTAGATTGAAAATTAAAAGAGAATATCATTAATGTGGGAAGAACTTGGAGAAGTACGAAGTGGTTGACAGGAAAGTAATTCTGTGAAGGAGTAGAGGTTCATGAGGAAAATTTCTACAAAATTAGTTTGTGGGGATTTGTCCCATGTAAAGGAAGAGGGAACATATAATAGTGGTGTTCTATAAGGAATCATCCACCCACAAAAGAGAATATTGTTCATGGAAGCAAAGGTAGTCTATGGAAGAAGAAGTGGCCCACAAAATAAGAGATGGTCTATAAAAGAAGATAAAATCATTAGAAAAAGAGATGGTCTATGGAAGAAAATATGGTCAGCTAAAGAAGATATTGTCTTCAGAAGAGGAAAAGGTATGTGGAAGAGGGAAACATCTACATAAGTAAAGTTTGTCTACAGAAGGGATGAATATCCACAAAGCACTTACAACATGCGGTGCAACACGGTACATAGAGGATTCAAGAATGTTTTGAATGGATACATGAATGTTTATTAAGTAGAAATATTTTTCCTATGTGATAGGTGTTTACAACCTCATTGTACTTAGTTAAGAAAATGATCAGTGGAAACTCAACATGTGTTAATATCACATTCTTGGAGTGATTATTGAAGAATGGTTTTGTGAACTATTTCTTGGGTATAATACCCCCACTTTGTTTTACAAAGTAAAAACATGTTTGTACCCAATTGGTACAAAATATACATAGAATATAAAACATGAATAGTTTTTTTGTAAAGATCAATCATAGGTTTACCTAAGTTCATATTTTCCAAAGTAAGAATAGAAGAAAACCAAGACATTCATGTGTTGGTATTGAGTATCAAATAAAAAGAATAAGACACTACTGTACTATTATATATTATTGTATGTCAAGGAAGAAGAGGAGAGTGGTCAATAAATATTTATTTATTGATGCCATAAAAATTGTGATGATGCACAATTGATCAGATCTTCATTGATTTAGTAATCACAAAGGAGGTTTGTGATTATAGCTAGAAGAAGACGAATAGATATCAGTGTAGTTGTTCTTGCACTTAATAAGAAATAGAAAAGTGAAGAATATTTGGTAACCAAATTGAAATCGTCAGTATATAATTTGGGACTAAGAGAATTCATTATTCCTTAGCCCACCACACATTCAAATTATTATATCTTATATAAGAAAAATTTTGATAAACTATCATGTTTTTTAATTGTAATAATTATGTGTAGTTTGTTGCATGTTGTTGTGAAAGTAATAATATGAAGAAGAAGTTTCTATAAGAACAAAAAAAAAACATGACATTAAATAGGACCCAAATGGGGGAGGGAATTCTGGGTGTTATAAACCCTAATCAAGTAGGGGAATCCTTTCTTGTGAGGCAGTATAATGTTCCATCCAAGTGTTGTAAAATTGGCACTATTGGATTGTTTTTATAGTGCTATAACAACATAATATTAGATTATTTAAATAGGGATACACAAGTGTGAGGGAATATCCTACTTGTTGTATTACACACAAAAGGATTATTTTCTAGTGGACTATGTGGTATTGGATTGTTTCCCAACTATACCAAGGATGTATGTACTCTTTCTGATTAGTGATCCTTCTAAAAGTATCATGTTCATTCTTTAATAATTTCATATACATGTATGTAATTGGAAAAAATGAATAAGATAATCAATATCCAAATAGGTATGAATGGTACATGGATAAAAAGTCACAATTGGTTTAAAAAGTCCCCAACACTGATTAACCCCCATTGTTATGCATATCTGAAACTGGTCCTTTCAATTGGTATCAGAGTAGAGGTTTACCTCTTTCAGATTCTATATAATGAAGCTATTCTCTATTGAAGACTTGAGTTTTATTCCTGAGTAAAAAATGAAGTTTATTTTTAGTGATGATTTAGTTACCTCTAAGAAAAAGTATATATCTATTAAGATAACTATGAACAAGTAAAATAAAGAGAAGACAAAGTTAAACAAGAAGTCCCTCTTATCTAAATAAGAGAAAGTATATGTTTTTCCTTACTTTACTGAAAATAAGTTCATATCAATCATGGAATGTAATGATAAGGTTTCTCAAGTTAACACCAATAATATAGATAAATTTCCAATCTCTAAGGATCAAGATGAACGTGTTAGTACATTTTAAAACATTCCTCAAGATTAAAATGCTACCAAAATAGGTGATGATGATCAATATAAAACATATCAAGAATTATTAGTTGATATATTAAGAGTTATACTGCATGATATTCATAAATAAATATCATCCCTTGTTTGTTGAATCTTTCCAAGTATGTAGGAAGAGATCACCTATTTGGAATAAAAAGATGATATTTTGGAGAATATATTTTAAACAAAAATTGTTTAGTGTTTAAAGCTCTCTAGATAGGTTAGAAACTTAGAGGAAACAAAGATGATACTTTAAATAAGTTCATCAAAATGGATCAAAGAAGTTAAATAGAATTATGTAACAAAAAGGAATATAGAATAAATGATCCTTGAACTTGAAGATAAATAGAAAAATTACACTAATTTCAAGGGTTTAAAAACAAACGAAATATTCAAGAAGGTCTAGGAACTTGACACTTTTATTTGGAAAATTATAAGCTTCATGATGATGAAGTTTATAGAATATATAAGGCACGTGGAGAGAATATGATTTTGATTGAAAATCATAAAATAATCATCAATGTGAAAAGTCTATAACTGAATGTCAGTTGGAAAATCTTGAGAAGAAACATATTGAAAATTCCCAAAAGCGGGAGATAGTTACTACTAGTACTCAATGTTCATTATATAATTCTATATTTGAAAGAAATCCAACATGTGATAATAATATCATGACCACATCCAATGACTTATTACAAGAAACTGAGAAGAATAAGGTACTATCCATACCATCTTGTACTAATGTTTAAAAATCCATTTCCACAAATAGTACGAGATGAAATAAATTTTTGAAAAAATTATGGATGAAGAAAGGGGATAAGATACCTTTTAAAATGTCTTGGGTGGATATGAGGAAATTTTTTTAAGGTGGTTCCCCGAAAAGAGCACAACAAATCACAAAGAATACCCAAAATCTAATACATAAGATATCAGGAAATCATGATTTTTGGGTTAATGTTGGTACTACAATATATTTGGGCATTGTGAATTAAATTGTTGATTCAATTCTAAAAATTTAAAATCTCCATGAAAGACAATATTAAGGGGAAGAAATTGAAAAAATAAAAAGAAACATATAATTGTCCATAAGAATATGTATACAGAAAACAGATTTGGAATGCTTAATTACGTCTGTGATGTATGCAATGTTAGTGGTCAAAAGGTTTGTACATTCTTATCTCGAAAAGTATCCAAAGATGAGGAAAAAAGAAGATAATAAAATATGACTTAGATTAAAGAAGAAACCATGGGAAGTGGTCAGAAAAAATATTTGAATAGAAAATATCCTAGGATGGTACCAAAGAAGAATGGTGAGAAAACTATGGATTCTAAATCCAACATGTTTAAAGGTAGTGAATCAAAAATAACTACTAAGAAGGATGAAATTTAGAATAACCCATGTGGATGATCCAAAATTGCATCCATAATTCATAATGACATGTTAGTTATTTGGATTGAAGACATGGAAGGAATGAGGAAACTTGAAGATACACAAGATAAAGCTAGTGAAAAGTGAAATGGGAAGATTACACATATTGAAGGAAAAGGGAATGAGAGGTTTCGTACCAAAGGAAAATATTTTGTTAAAAAACCTTGTTTGAGTGATATAAAATATCGGGTCACATTTCTAAATTTTGTTTAACCATATTACTAGAACAAGAATCAGCCCTATAGAGGAGTGATGATTTATCATCAACAAAGGATATTAAGAAGAAAATTTATCCACAAAAAGAAGAAGTGGATATGAAGAGACCCATACTGCATAAACATAAATAAAAAAATGTTCAGATGTTCATGCATGAATACTGAATCAAATGGAGCAACATGGTTGAGTAAAAAATATCAATATTTTTGATTATATTAATGAATCAAGGAGTATCCACCTTATTCCCTTAAATATTTTTTTATCATATTTGTTTTTATAATATTTGGAATTGAATGTGAAGAATGTTCTTAGAGGGAGAACCTGAGAACTAGTGAGTGATGTAAATTCTTGATAGAAAAGATAAATAAGTTACCATCCTTGAATAATTCCTCAAATGTTATTTAAATATTAATATAATAGCGAATTATCCTTGATGAAGTTGAGTAATGTTATCAAATAATATGGATTGTTAGTATAAAGAATATTGTATCTTTGTGTGATCTTATTTCATGATATTTTGAAAAAAAATGTTCAATAAGATCATCATTGGTGAATTTGTGAAAGTTGTTCAAAATGGTCCATCACAAGTTGAAGAACCATTATGGTGTATTTTCCATACTGGAATTTCTTGAAATTCATTATTTATGAGATCAACCATTATAAAGATAATTATAAATGTTTCACTTAAGGGTGATAGAAAAAAATAATCTTCTTGAATTATTATCTTAATTAGTATCAAATCTAATTATTATAGAAATTTCATGAAGATCATGTCATTGGAAAAGGTATGTATCTATTAATATCTCATCCTTGGTTATAAAAAATGTATGATTTTTCTAAAAGGGGGTTATATATAATTATTCTGTGAAATAATAATAATGGATGTTCCCCAAAGTCACTTATCCTACCAATTGCACATGAATATTTTTGATGTATTTTTTGAAGTGAGTATAAGTGTTTTAGGTTGATTTTTCGTAAAAATATTCATCTAACATTTAGTAATTTCATCCTATAATAAAATTGAATAATCCTTGACGATAATAATTTCAGTTCTCATTTCGTAAGGTATCATGATATGTTTGAAATGGATTTTTTTGGGTAAATAAAATCCTCTTTTTTTCTACACAAAGAATATATCGTGTAGACATAGAGTGAAATGATGGATGACACATTTCTTAAGTATATATTGATACCATTTTCCTTCTAAACATTATATTTCTTGTCAATAAGGGGGAGAGAATGTGAAATGAATTTTTGAAACATAAATTTGAGAGATAATACAATAGTTTCAAATATTGAAACATTCTTTTAGAAATAAAATCGAAGGTATTGCCATCAAATACAAAGGGTAAATTGAACATACCACTTTTTATATGGATTTTATTTATTTAAACTAGTTGTTATTGGTTTCTAATGGTGATCAATGAGATAAGAACATCTCATTGCAGTCAATATAATGATGTAGTTGCAATGTTAATGGATCTTGGATAATTTCCTCAAGTCATTATGGTTAATTTGATGAATTAGTTCCAATGTTAATAGATCTTTGATAATATCATTATGTATCGATAATTATAGAAACATCTTTTGAAGACTTTGAGATTGAAAGAGATTCCTAGGGAATTATTTTGGATTGATTTGGTGAAATTGAATTTCAGGGCTGAATAGTTATCCTAGTAAAGTGTGATGGTCATTTCTTGATTTTATTTCAATTTTTTTGGTTGCTTGGAGAACTTTGCATTAAATCCTTATGATGTTTAGGGGTGAGAAAATGTGTTTCTTATCATATTCAGGTTTTATTGAAAATAAATGATGGTGTTGGAAGATAGAGAAGTTATAATAATCTCCTCCAAAAATCGGATGATATCAAAGATGATAGATCAAAGGTTAAAAATCATAAAAGGTATGGTCTATGAAAAAAATCAGAATATTTCAAATCATTATGGTCGGTGTTGCAGAAGAAATTTTTTATGGTTTTTTCATTTCCAAATGTTTGTTAAACTTTTGGACCCCAAAATTGGGAGTCGGTTTATGAAAAAGGAATGTTATTATGAAAATAAGTCCACAAATAATATTTTGATGACCATGAATCATAAATTGTGGACCACATAGGAGGTCTTAAGAATAGTGAAAGGAAATTGGTAAAGTAAGACATCCACATAGCAGTGCTTTGAGGATCTCAAAGTTCCCTACGCAGACCACTTATGGAAAATGATTCATGAGAGGCTCTCAGTTTGTAGGAGGTTTGTCATTTAGGGGATGAGGTTGTGATTTTGGATACCTGAATGGATTATTATTTTAGGAATACATTGCTTTCCATAGGGTATAGAAGCTACGTGGACCGCATAACACTTTACATGGTGAAGGCTATACCACTTAGAAAATTTTAGTAAATCAGATTAATGCGTTTTAATGATCTTATTTTCCATTATAAAAACCCATAATAAGATCATTTAGTAGAGTGAAATTTCAAATATAATATTATCACTATGGGAAGAATTCAGTGATGTCCTAAGTGGATGGTAGGAAATAATTCCATGAAGGATAAAAGGTTCAAGAGGAATAATTCTATGAAAGGATTTCATAGGGATTTATATCCCATAAAGGAAAAGGGACCATGTAGGAGAGGTGGTCCATGAGTCATCATCCATCCCCAAAAGAGAAGATGTTTCATGGAAGAAATGGTAGTCTGTGGAAGAAGAAGTTTTTCAAAGAAGAAGAAACAATCTGTGGAAGAAGAGACGACCCAAGGAAAATGAGATAGTTCACAAAATAAGTGATGGTCTATAGAAGGGGAAAAAATTCGTGGAATAAGAAATGGTCTATAGAAGAGAGGAAAAACCATAGAAGGGAAGGTTTTCGATAGAAGGGAAGGATATCCATAAAGAACTCTTCCCACGTGGTGAAACACAGTACATGAAGGATTAAAGGAAGTTTGTAGAGGATATAGGATAGTTCCTGAAGGATAAATACCACATGAATGTGATAGGTGTTTATACCCTCATCATAATTTGTGAAGAAGATGATCTGTGGACACTCGACATGTGTAAATATCATATGATTTTAGTGAATCTTGAAGAATTATTTTGGGATCCATTTCTTGGGTATAATTCCCCCACTATTTTTTTCAATGTAAACTCGGGTGTGTAGCCTGTTGATTCACAACAAAAGGGAAGAGAAAACATGTATTGTTTGTTTATGTGAAGAAGAGTCAGATGTGAAACAAAGTTCATATTTTCAAAAAGGAACGAGAGATGTAATATGATACAATCAAGTTTTTGTATTGAGTATTAATGATGGAGAATAAGAAAATGATGTACTATACCATATTTTTGTCTGTTATAGAATAATAAGAGAGTGGCCACTCTATATTAAGTTATTCAGGTAAAACAAATTGTGATGATACTAAGTTGAGTTAATATTCATTAATTTAACAATAAAAAAGTATTTTTGTGATTCCATCAAGAATAATAAGAATTTATCTTAGTACAATTGGTATTACACTAAAGAAGAAAGAGAAAATAAGTGAATATGATTTGGTAAACAAATTTATATTGTTTGATTAAACTTTGGGTCTGAGAAAATTCAGTATTCATCTGTCCACAACATATTCATATTATTGTGACTGATAGAATAAGATAATATTTAAACTATCAAGTTTTTTTTGCTGGGAATAAGTTGTAGGTGTTTCTTTCATGCAGGCATGCAATTAATAAAGGGAATAAGATGGTTGTGGAAGAACAAATTAGAACTGTAATATTAGACATGACTTAAATGTGGAAGGACTTTATTAGTGTAACAAACTATCGTCAACAAGGACATGAATATCTTGGGAGGTTGTATTAAGATCCATCTAACTACTTTAAAACATGCACTTTTGAATTGTTTTCAAAGTACTACAAAAATGCACAATTGGATTGTTTACATAGTTCTACATGAGTGTAGGGGAATATCCTACTCATTTTATTCCATGAAGAAAGATTATTTTCTAGTGAATTTAGTGGTATTTGATTGTTTCCAAACCATATAAAGGATGTAGATACTCTTTTTGAGTAATGAACCTTGCAAAAATATCATGTTCTATCTTTACTTCTTTCATATACTATCATGTAATAGGGAAAATAGAACAATAGAGTCATGCACCTAAAAAATATGAGTGTTATATGAATAAAATGAAAAAACTAGTTTAAAAAACCACAACACAGATTCACCCCCACACTTATTGTTAGGTATATCACAAACTAGTCCTTTCACTCACAACATCTCAAATATCTAGGCTCAAAGCCTCTTCCATAGTTATATGTGGTCATAAAAACTACACAAGCCACAAAGGGGCATCAAACAAAAAATCCATTGGTAAATATGTAACATTATAATTTTTAAATGATAATAAAACACCACTTCATTAATAAATTACATATATGTTGGTGTGAAAATTTTAATTTCTCAATAATTGTTTTTGTTATGGCTTTACCAGTTGGTAAAAACCATCATTAGCACATTGAAATATTTTTAGAGTTGGACGTTGAGTCAGCTTGAGTTTTCGAATCCTCTAGATTCTCGACATTGATATAATAAAAATATTAAATATATTTTATTCATAGGTGTGTGTGATTGTTTCCAAAAAATGAAATAACTCTCAAATAGCCCATTGTATGAGAAATCTGAGACCACTGTAGGGTCCAAAACAAATAGTTTACCCAAGACAGAGTATAACTTTGATGTGTTTCATGTGTTTGGAAACATCACACATGATAATACCATATTTATTTGTTATTAATTTATTATTAAATTTCTATATAATGAATAATTAATTTCTCACAAATGGTGAGTCGTATGAGAAAACTCAGACCACCAATATGTCCATGATGTGGGGTTTACCCTAGGAAGGGAATAAATTGGGCGATAATCGAATGATTGGTTAGATATCACCTGAAGATAATTTAGTTTCCTTATAAATATTCACTTGCATAGTTATAAATAATAACAATTTAATTATTTTTGTTGAAAAAAAATGAAAATATACTTCCGCAATTAATAAATAGTGTGGCGGTGTAAATAATAATCGGGCAATGTGAAGATTGTGATATTATCAATTGTTTCAATTAAATACAAATGTGAAATCAATATTAATTTAGTAACCATTACAACCTTTTAATGGTTGTTGTGTTTAAATTATTAATGATGTTATTGATGTATTACATTAAATAAAAATAATTTTAATAATTTTTATTATTATTAGATTGGGAAAAAACATTGGTGTATAAATATAATGTATATATATGTGGAGTAAATATATATGTTAATATATATACATGGGTGGGTTTATAGATATGGGTGGATATTTATTGTTTGGTTAGATAAAACATTATTAACTGTCCCACATAAATGATATTGCATAGTTAACTTATTAACTTTACACTTTTAATGAATGTTTTGATTGAATTATTAATAATGAAAATTATGACATATATTTAATAATAATAATAATAATATATTTATTATTATTTTTATTAATTTGGTAAAAATAATGTTTGTGTTAAACACATATTTATATATGTACATGTACAAAAAATAAATTTTTTTATTGTTTGGCATGATTATACAGAATAATCCACCATTATATGGCACATTGTATCAAGTAAAAAGTAATTAGAAGGATGAAAAGGAATAAAAATAAATTTAAATGAAACAAAATAATTGAAAAATTAATTAAAATAAATAATAAAATAAAAATATGTCCAGAGAAAAATGAAAATAATTAAAAATAGGCTTCACCAATTATTATTATTTTTGTTTTTTGTTTTCATTTTTATTTTTATTGTTTTATTTTATTTTTTTCCTTTTTATTCATTTTTTTATTTTATTCCTCTCCCTTTTTCTTTTATATTATTTTTTTGTTTCCTGATATCTTCTCTCCTTCTCCTCTGTGTGTCGTGCCCCCTCCTCTCCAGGTGGTGCACCACCCCCATCGCTGCTTTAGAAGCCCACTGCACCTCTTTATCTTTTACATTTTCAATTCCTTTAAAAGTGATATATAGCTCTTGGAATGTATAATGTTTCTCACCAATAATCATTGAGTTTTGTCAACTCTCCATTGTGTGATGTTCCATAGATGGTTTTTACATGAAATTAGGGTTTTTCTAAAATCCTCTTATTTCTCCTGTTTTAGGTAAAATAAAAGGTTTCTACTGTGTGTGGGATATACTATGCATATGAGGTAGGAAACATATATTCTTTTTATTCGTTTAATTTCTTTCTTTAATTCACACTATTTGGTCACACATCATTGCCTAACGGAGAATCCAAAATAGTGTGTATTAATGTAATTAAAATATTTTGATGTGATCTTTGTGACCTTTTGTAAGATCACGATCTATTCGTGAGTTATCCTGGTCTTGAATTCAGGTACCTTTAAATTTTATTTAAGTACCTTTGTATAGAGTTATGACTTTGGGTGTGTTTGGGTTGAATTTTTAAGAAATTTTGAGAAAAAGGGTCTATGCACAGTTAGTGCACGGTTAGGGTAAACCATGCACCCACCCTAGCTAACCATGTGAATATAGGGAGATCGGTTTGTATGAATTATGCATGGTTTGAAAATCCATGAACCCAACCTCAAAGAATCCTGAAACCTGAGACAATGAGCTTCACATGGTTGGAACATAGTTTGGCCTAACCGTGTGCCCCTACCCAAGAAACCATGTGGGTGGTTTCTTTTCACCTGAAAATTAATTTTAAAATCTTATGAACCCCCAAAAAACCTTCTATTTGATTTTTTCTCAGCACTTGATAATTTGGGGTGATCCTAGAGCTTTCCAGAGGGGTTCCATGGTTGTCCTACCTCCATTCTTCAAGATCCAAAGCCCAAATCAAAGAACCTCTCTTCTCCTGGAAAGTGGATCTCATCCCGATGCTTATCCTCTCTATTTCCATGATATTTTGGAAGTTTTTATTTTTAATTTCATTATATCTAATACAAATTGGTGTGTTATAGATCTAGTATTTTAAATCTATAACTATATTGATAATATCTTGATATATTTGATCTTGATTGAGGGATTCAGATCCGAATCTTAGATCTACATCGTTGTGCTACTTGGATTTTGTGGATTTCCATTAATCGAACAACCATTAACGAATTAATGTAGGTTTTTCGAAATATAATTACTATAGTCATGGATTTGATACGTATGTGAAAAATTTTAGAATAAATAGCATCCTTTAGCAATTGATTTTCTTAAATCATGTTAAGTAGGATGAGCAGTTGATTTATCGAAGAATTGTTTAATTAAATGATTTGTTGTTGAATTAGTCATGACACTAAAGGGATTTATAATTAGATAATGAATTTGGGAAATTTATTTAGTGATTTATGTATTTTTATCTAGATAATAAATTAGCAGATTAATTATGAGACATCGAATTTGTTATGTTGATATAATTAATTGTTAATTAATTATATGCTTTAATATTATGATCTAGATAATTAATTTTCGGATTAATTATGATGAGTTAAGATATCTAATAGGACAATTAATTCTAGAAAAATTATTTATTGGGATATTAATTGTGAAATTAATTAATTAATTGATTTAATAAATATATGATGATTGAAATGTTTTGTTAATTGTTGTGTTAACTAATAGATTTTTTTTGTTTCTATCTAATTGTTGAATTAGTAATGTGATTTATGTTAATAATTAATTATGAATTAACTATTTTTGAAAGAATGAGAGCCTAGTCATTTAAAATTGAGTATTAAAATGGTTACATTGTAATCATACATATGAGTAAGAGAATGGGAACACGGTCTTTCTAACGAGAAGTATACATGGTAACATGGTCATTATACTTACGAGGAAGAGAATGGGAACACAATAATTTTTATTATAGAGTAATTATGGTAACATGGCAATATTAATTAATTTTTTTTAAATTGGTAACTCTGGAAATGTAGCTTATAAATGTGAAATTAAATAATGAAAATATTGGTACTCTAAGTTATGGGCACAGATGAGAATATTTAGAACTCCAGCATGAGTTGAATCAGTTATTAAGATATCATATCACCTATTAACACTTTTAGATCTAGAAATAAGTAGGTATTAATGTATGATATTACATAGATAACACTTTAGGCTCCTGCATGAGATGAAGCTATTATTGGGGTATAACTCTCCTTGGGAACCCTAGAGTTAATTTAGTTAGATAAGAATAAATGATAATATAATAATTGGTTATTTTTGGATCGTAGTTATTTATTATTGAACTAAATAAACTATATCTGGACAACAATTGTTTTAGACACCATTGGTGGTGGCCTACTGAGTTATACTCACACCCTACTCAGGCTGACTGATCGATACCTGAATAGATTGTATTATTATAGGACAAGATAAGAAAAAAAGGCACTGGGATAGATTGCTAATTTCAGATGGAGCTTGGAAGAGGGGATAAGACATGGTTGAGAACCTGCTTGGGGTGTCGGGTGTCTTAATTTTTATTTTCATTATAGATACTTTACACTTATACTAGAATATCACGTTTTCCTTTTAGTTAAGTATTTTTTTTATTATTTGGTTATCCTGTGACATGAGTATTCTTATGGTTATATATTATACAACATTTGTTTATTTATTTTTGAAGGTGTTTTACTATGATAAATGAGGGTATATTCTCTCCATGACTGACATATCAAACCCTCACTGTTCGTTGAAAGCCTCTTGCATATGAGGAGGCACATATGAGGTCATGTTCCAAACTGGCTCAGGGCACTATCACGTGGAACCTAATGTGGGATGTTAGAAATTTATATAAGAAGTCCAATTTTCATTATACTTCATTTGTCTTATAATTTTGGTAATGGTAGATAGGAGACTAGGAAGGGTCAGATATTGGAAATGTGATCACGCATTGGATTTTCAAACCCCTTTTTGATGGAAAACCAAAGTACTCAGGGTGGGATTATTTTTATTAGTATTTTCTCTTACAGTTGAATATTGTTTGAATTTGGATGAAGCACTTAAGGTGTGATGTGACTATTGTTTCTATGAATTATTGAATATTGATTCATGGCCTAGAGTGACATGAGATTTGAGTTTGCATCCATCATTCTAGGCACTCATGGTTATTGTGACATGCTTCATTTTATGCACACAGGAGAAGACATGTTATGGGTATGTTGTTAAACATGAACTATTTTCCTTGTTTTTGAGATTAAGATAAAAAATGTTTCCTAATATGAATTGAAAATGGTTGTAAAAAATGATGCTAAATGAGAATAATTGGGTGTCTAAAGGAGAAATTTTATTATGATAGTGTGTTTACCCTAGTTAACCAAAACCTACGAGTTGGATGGTTAAGGGTAGTGATAACACCTCAGTTTGACAGTGTGGTGATATTTGGGGGAAAAGACATGTTGCGACCTATGGTGATTATTTCCTATTATGTAAATGTTTTAAGGTTGTGATATGAGACCAGATATGTGTGTTTGTAATTTTAAAGAGTATCCCCCCATGGTTTTTATTGAGGGGATTACCAAGTGGAATGCCTAAGAATATTTTTATAGTTTGGGAACATGAGGCACTAATTGTGCTAGCTGAAGATGAAGTGGATATGTTTGGGTAGAACTTCACTTGATTCATGAAATTCATGGAAAGAGACCCCAAAAGAGTTTTTAAAGGTATGTATGAGTTGATAGGGGAGTTTCAGTTGCATTATTGTCTGAATTTTACTAGAGAGTATGGACGTGTAGAAACTGAATTTTGGGTTGAATCTATAGAGACAATACTTGAACATTTGGAGACTTCAGATGGGAGGAGGTTCAAGTTAGAATCTTATATGTTATAGGGAGTTGTGAAGCACTTGTGGAAAATTTAGGCATGAACTGATAGACTGACAGTATATTATGAAAAGACATTTTAGAGAGGATCTTGGAACACATTTATCCAAAGAATCTGAGACCAGATAAATCTGCTGAGTTCATGAATCTGACATATGAGATCATGTCGGTAATGGACTATGATTGATGCTACATAGATCTGCAATGCTTTTCTCCAATGTAATAATGAAATGAGGAAACTATGGTAATACGTTTTTAGGATGGACATAAGTTTGATATTATGTTCCTGGTGAATATATACAGGCTAAATAAGTTTATAAAAGTGGTGGAGCAGGATCTCATAGTTGAAGGGAACCAATGAGAAGCTTACTGTGCTAGAAATGTAGTTGTTACTAGACAATCAAGAGGTGTTAATTTCAAGAGAACGAAGTGATATTATGAAAAATTTACCCAAGGAAGTGGAAAGAAGTGTATGTAGTCAAGAGGGTTAATTGGATAGAACCTTACTGGTTTGATCTATCCTCAGTGTTGTAGGATGGAACACTATCATTAACACTATTCCTGACCACCTGTAGAGTGTCGATCTTGTGGAATGATGGGAAATATAAAGAAATTTTGTAGGTTGTAGTGATAAACTAGTACTGAAGATGCATTTGTGTAGAGTTAGAGCATGGGAAGAAGATTTTATACACCATATTGGGCAGGTAGTTGGAAATCTTCTGGTCAAGGTGGTAAAGGTAGTGGATGTGGTGCTTCTGAGTAGGATCTCCCACATCCGAAGAGTGGTGCTACATAGGGGAGGCAGAAAATATCACAGGGAAGAGGGGTAACATAGTTACATATAGTATAACCTACACTTGTGGATAGAGAGGCTAGGCCACCGATTGTGTGCATTACTATTTTAGTAGCTTCTAATTTAGCTAATTCCATGTTTGATACCGGTGTCTCTCATTCCTTTATATCTGAAAAATTTGTTGATGGTTTGAGCCTAATAGTGGAGTTTGTGAGTAGGGTAATGAATATTGATACACCATTGGGAGTGTGGTCTAGATATATATGTCTATGCAAGGGATGTTCATTAGTGATCCGGGAATATCATTTCCTATGGGATATCTATATTATTGATATAACAAGATTCACCATAATTGTATAGAGGGACTAGCTATCCACCTATTGATCCCACATTGATTTTTACAACATAATAGTGACCTTTGTGTCTCCTAAGGGTGACCATTATATTCATTAGGGAGAGTGAGATATCAAGGCAGGCCGACTAAGGCCAATTACTCAACAATTGGGAGAGATCACAACCCATGTTTCTAGTCTATTTTTGGATGACATGGGTGTTAGGCAATATATCCTTCTTCCAGTAGTGGAACTTGTTTAGGGTATATTTCCTAAAGACATCTCAGGTATACAACCTATAAGAGATGTAGAATAAACTATTGAGCTCATGTTGGGGGTTTATCCAGTGTCTATTCTACTATATAGAATGGCACTGACTGTGATTGAAGAGTATAATACTCTGTTGGAGGAGTTGGAGGATATGGGATGTATTCATCCAAGTATGTTTCCATAGAGATCACCTATTATTCTCTCAAAGTTATCTAAGGGGAGTTTATGTTTATGTGTTGATTATAGGAAGTTGAAAAAATGACTATGGAGAACCAATATCCTCTTTTGTGCATCAATGATCTATTTTACCAATTTTAGAGAGATTATATGTTATCAAAGATTGATTTGAGATCAGGTTATCATTAGTTGAGAGTATGAACTTCTGATATACAAAGGAATATTTTCATAAGTAGGTATGATCTTTATGTATTTTTCATAATTCCACTTGGGTTGATAAATGCACAAATAGTGTTCAGGGATTTGATAAATATGACCTTTCATCCATATCTGGATCAGTTCTTGGTGGTTTTGGTGGAAAAAATATTGTTGTACTCTCATACTCATGACTATCATGACCAACATCTTGACATTGTCTTGGGTACACTGTGAGAGCATCGATTATGTGCCAATAAATCTAAGTGTTAGTTTTAGATTGACTGGGTACACTTCTTAGGGAACATCATCTTAGAGGAAGGTGTGTTAATGGACCCAGATATGGTTTAGGAAGTGGTTTCTTGAGAGCATCCTAATAATATTTTTGGCATATGATGATTCCTTAGATTAGCTAAATATTACATGAAATCTATCCAAGAATTTTCCCATCTGGTAGTGGAACTTTTGGGCTTCACCAAAAAGAAAGTAAAGTTTGAACAGTCAGAGTCTTGTGATAGATATTTTTAGGAGTCGAAGAAGCGATTAACATCGGCACAAATTTTTATCCTAGATAAGTCAGGTGAGGAGTATACGGTTTATTGTGACGCTTCTAGGATTGGACTCAGAGCTATGCAAATATAGGGAGATCGGGTTGTGGAATATGATTCTTGGATGTTGAGGCCTCATGAATTGAATTACCCTATGCCTGAAATCTGGTTTTTAGTATTGGTTTATTCTCTAATGTTTTTTCCACACTATATTTTGGGAAAGATGTTTATAGTTTATACAAATCATAAGAGCTTAATGTAAATATTCTTCAAAATGTGATTTGAATATTTGGCCGTGGAGATGGGTTGAGTATATGCATTATTTTGATTTTGAACTATCATATATTCCTAGGATGGGAAACAGTGTGGCAAATGCCTTGATCAAGAGAAATCAGACTCAAATTGTTCAGGATTCGAGTGTAGAGTTGAAGATGATTACCTTACTAGCTGAAATGCATGTGAAGGTTCAGGAGAGTCTCAAGAAGATGACTCTAGTTTCAGATGAAGTGGAGTATACAATTTTCAGATGGATTAAGGATATACAATATGAGGAACTAGAGTGATTATACTTGAGGGAAATCTTAGAAGGTGGGGAGACTTATTTGGAGAAGTTGATAGATGAGGATGAGACCATCAATGTGAAGAATCGAGTTGTGGTACCAACAAGCATGTGAGAAGATATCATTTGGTAGTTTTATACCTCAAAATGGGAAGTTAATTCAGGGGTAAACAAAACATATCCTGACCTAAAATTATTGTTTTTGTGGCATTGGATGAAAAATCATATAGTAGGGTTTGTGACAAGATGATTCACCTATCATCTGTTGAAGGAAAAGAATCAAAAACTTGGAGGTTTTCTATAGTCATTGCCCATCTTGGAATAGAAGTGGAAATATGTGAACATGAATTTTATAGAAGATATCCAAAGGAATCTTAGGAATAATGATGCGATTTGGGTCAATGGGGATCAACTGACCAAGGAAACCCATTTCCTACCAATAAGGGAAACCTCTACAGTAGAATAATTGGGAGAACTGTACATTTGGGAGGTAGTCAATATAGATTGAGTACAACCGACTATAGTTTCAAATCATGATTCATGTTTTAGTTCACACTTCTGGAAGGTATTTTTGAAAGTACTTGAAACATAGGTACTATTGATTATGTATTTCCACCCACAGACAGATGGGAATTTAGAACATACAATACAGGTGCTTGAGGATATGCTACGGGCTTGTGTGCTTGTCTCTGGTGGATCTTGGGAAAATCACTTGGATTTATTAGAGTTTTCCTATTAAAATAGTTACTAGGAAACTATATAGATGAAACTATATGATTCTATTTATGGTAGGCTACGTAGATCACCACTATGCTGGATTGAGGCTAGTGAGTCAGCATTTTTTCTACCATGTCTGGGGAAGGAGACATTAGACTAGGTATAGATGATTAGAAAACATATGAATATGGCTCAGAGTAGAAAGAATTCGTATTCTCATTGATCGAGATGACCCCTAGAGTTTATCGAGGGTGACTATTTGTTCCTTCGAGTGTCTCCTTGGTTGGGTCACTGTAGGATACAGAGGCAGGGCATGTTGACACCCAAGTTCATTCGACCATTTGATATAGTGGAGAAAATCGGGCCAGTGGCATACTTATTGTCTTTTCCAAATAGATACAATGTTATGCATGATTTTTTCCATGTTTCACAACTTTGTCCGTATCACCCTTACCCTTCTCATGTGATCGATAAGAATGAGGCTGACCCTCAGATAGATGCGCCCCTTGAGGAGCATCCAATATGTGTGTTGGATCACAGTGAAAAAGTGTTGTGGGGAGATACCGTGCCAATATTTCATGTGTTATGGAAACATGGGTGTGTACTAGAGGAAACATGGGAAAGAGAGGGAGATATGAGTTCCCAATGGCCCGATCTTTTTGGCTTAGATTCTTTTGAAGGCTTGGAAGTGCATCTCGAGGATAAAATGTTATAATTTGGGGATATTTTAAGATCTTTACATTTTATGGAGTTATCTTGGGCTTAAATTCTGGTACTTTTCAGTCTTATTTAAGTACCTTTGTTTGGAGTTATGAATTGGGGTGTGTTTTGGTGGAGTTTTTAATAAATTTTTAGAAAAAGGGTATGTGCACATTTGATGCACAATTAGGGTAAACTATGCACCTAGCCTAGCTAACTGTGTAAACCCAGTCAGAGTGGTTCACACAGCTTATGCACAGTTTAAAAAACTATGCACCCAAACCCAAGAAATCATGCAACCCCAGACAACAAGGTCTGCAAGAATGGAAATTTTTTTTCTTTACCAAGAACCCCTACCTATGAAACCATGTGTACAGTTTTGTTTCCACGAAATATTAGTTTTAAAATCCCCCAAACCCCTGAAACACCTCCTATTCGACCATAGCTCGGGGAATGATCACTTTTGGTGATTCTAGACCCTTATAGAGGTATTTTAGGTCCATTATACCTCTATTCATCATGATCCTAATCCTAAATCCATGATTCACTCTTTTCCTGATAAGCGGATCTCATCCAGATGCCTATCCTATCTATTTCCTTAATATTTTGGAGGTGTTTATTCAATATTTCATTATTTCTAAACCTAATCTATGAGATCTAGATTAAGTATTGAAAATATATAAGTATATTAATAAGTTCTTGATATCTTTGATCATGATTTATATATTTAGATCCAAAACTCAGATCCATATCGTTGTGTTTCTCAGATTTTGGGGATTTCTATTGAGCGAATATCCATTAATGAATTGAGATATGTGGTCTTAAATTTAATTCCTATAGTCCTGGATTTGATATGTATATGTACAATTTTATATTTTCTAGCATCATTTATCAATTTATTTTCTTAAATATGGTTACTTTTGTTAACCAATTGATTTATTGAAGCATTGTTGAATGAAATTATTATTGGATGAGAATAAGGGGCTTTCCTATTAGATAATTAATTTGGTAAAATGATTATGAGATTTAAGGATTTTAATCTAGATAATTAATCAGTGGATTAATTATGAGATATAGAATTGGTTAAGTTGAGATAATAAATTGTGAATTAATTATGTGCTTTGATATTATAGTCTAGATAATTAATTGAGGGATTAATTATGATGAGTTGAGAATTTGATGGGATAATTAATTCTAGAAAAATTAATTATTGGGATATGAATTGTGACATTGATTAATTAATTGATTTAATTAATTAATGACAATTGAAATGTTTAGTTAATTTTTGTGTTAACTAATGACTTTTTTTGTATTTAACTAATTAATGATTTTGTAATGGGATTGAAATGGATAGTTAATTATGAATTAATTAAGTGTGAACAAAGGGGAACATGGTCATTCAAAGTTAGGAAGTAAAATTGGGAACATGGTCATCATATTTTTGAGTAAGAGAATGGGAACATGGTCATTTTAATGAGAAGAATACATGGTAACATGGTAATTATACTTATGAGAAAGGGAGTGAGAACATTTTCATTCTATGGAGGAGTAAGTATAATAACATGGTCATCTTACTTATGATTTTGATATTGGTAACTTTCATAATGTGGCTTATAAATGTGAAATTAAGGAATGGAAATAATCGAACTCTGAGTTATGGATTCACACAATAAAATTTAAATCTTCGGGATAAGTTGAATCGGGTACTGATACATCATAACAAATTTGAATACATCGATCTATGGAAAGAAGTAGGTATTAATATATGATATTAACTAGGGAACACTTTAGGATTTGACCTGAGACAAAGCTAGTATTGGGATATGATTCTCCTTGGGAACCCTGGAGTTAAAGTAGTCAGATAAGAATAAATGATAATGTGATAAATTATTATTTATAAATTGTACTCATTCCTTATAGAACTGCATACACTAAATTTTGATAGGATTTATTTTAGACACAATTGGTGGTGGCCTAATGAGTTGTACTCAAAACCTACTAGGCTTCCCAATCAGTACCTAAAAAGATTGTATTGTTGTGGGACATGATAATGGAAAAGGACATGGGATATATCTTTGATTTGGGATGGATCTTGGATGAGGGGAACATACATGGTTTGGAACCCAAATGGGGAGTCATAGTGACCTTATTTTTAGTTGAATTATAGACACGTGACACTTATATTGGCATAACATGTTTTCCATTTCAATTGATTATTGTATTTCCTATTTGGTTATCTTGTGACCTGGGTATTATTCTGGTTATATATGCTTCTGTGTTTATTTTTTTATTTCCACTTGTATCTTACTCTAATAAATGAGGGTATAGTATCCACATGAATAACATACCATACATTCACCACGAGTCATAAGCCTCTAGAATTTATGGAGGTTCACTTGAGGTCATGTTCCAAACCAGCTCAGGGCACTGTCACATGGTATCTGGGTCAGGACCATAAACCTTTTCTTAAGGTGAACCCCTTCCTAGGTTGTTGTTTTGTTGTTGGACTCCCATTTTGGTACACCAATAATATTTTCCTATTTTTATTTTGCCTTGAATAATTAACTAATCAATTACACATGTTGGTGTGATAATTTGGGATGAATTTATAAATTGAATAAATTATTTAGGATGATTCATAAACCCTGAATTTAGTTTTCCATTGAATTTTGTTATACCTAAGTAATTTTTTTAAGTCATATCATGCTTTAGTATTATTAAATGGTGTTTTCTCTACTTACACTGATAAATTCTTAGTTTTTTTAATATTTTATGATTATAATTATTTATGAATGTTGGGGTTGAATAATTATTAAGCATTTGACATTAAATAGTTAATTAAATGGCTGCAATCATGAATTCTTACTCTGTGATATATATTTCACTATATTGTTTCAAATGATATAGGGTTAGGGGGAGAACATGATTCCCATATTAATAACCCATAATTGGAATCTATGTGCTCGAAAGGTTACAACAGAATTCACTGGGAAAGCAATGTTTTATTCTCTCTAGGAAGGGGCTTCCTTGAGATTTTTATTATACTGTTGGGTGATACCTATTTTCTATGGGGAAGCTGAGGATGGACCTTTTGGCAGGATGGCTTTTCCAAGCCTCTATTGATACTTGGTCCCTTACATTCAATACATGGGATGGAATCCTGGAAACCATTCGACTAGCGATACTTGGACTTTCAAAATGATCGCCTTGGGTGGGCCAGCGGAATTGGATATAATTGATTGGATGTACCATAGCGATTCCTTCAGGATGGAATCATGCTCTACCTCTAAAATTTTCAGTTTTCATATCAATTAATGATATTTTTCATTGATTCTACATAGAGTTTTCTTATGATTTGTGATACTTATCATGTGATCATTTTTGACAAATGGATTAGACCCCAATCCAAAGAAGAAGCTTGGGGGTGTACCCTTTTCTTTGGTATATAATATTACTCTAGCCCTGATATATGTATATATATATTATACATTACTAGGTATATTATTTAGACTTCTGTCTTAGGCTGAAGCAGGTGGTATGGGATGGGTGTCCTCTTGGGAGCCCGAACCAAGTTAATGCTATTTTTTATTTATTTGAGTCGCTTGAATTTATTATATGTATTGTTCACTGCTATTTTTCTATAGCACGAAATGGAAAGTTCTAGAAAATGTGGGTGTTGGCCTATTGAGATCATATGTCACACTCTTATCAGGCATCATTTGGTACCCATATATACTTTATGTGCATAGGTATGGATTCATGGAAGAGTACCTCTTTCGATGCTTGATTGATTTGCTATTTTGGATAGAGATGGGGGGTAGAGGACTGCGCCTTTATCAAGATGTTGTTTCATAATTTCTATTTGTTCTTTTGGTAGATCTGTTATCATGCAGTCTATGATTGTACATAGTACCGCTATAATTTGATTTATTTACTTTTGAAATCATACATTGACATATTTTTTGTATCTTTGATGACTATTAATCTTTTGTAGTTATAGTTTTTGTTCATTGGGTCATTTAATTACTTCTGATGTTGTCTACTTCATATCTATGATTCCTTTAATTGTTACATATATTATTTACCATTGTGTTATACCATATCCAATGAGAGTATAGTCTCCCCATAGACATACCCAACACCATCACTACTATTCAACATTCTCTGGAATTTGGGGACATGGTCTTGAGGTCTGGTGGACTACAGTCTCAGGGTCCAATTTAGTGGTTTTCATGGAGGGATGATAAAAGGTGGTATTAGGCGAGGTATTTTTTCCTTTGGTATTAATATTTTTGGATTTTAAACATGATACTACTAATGCATCGGTGCTTGGTAAATAGTCGTGCTTCGGACTGATCACACCACCTATGGGGAAATGACAAAGTGGCCAGGTCAGGGATTGTTGTTCATGATGTTCAATATTAAAGTTGAATCTTATTTCACCTAGAGTGATTTTTTTATTTTCCACTACTTACTAATTTATGAGATTTAGGGTATTTTACTCATGTCTAGGTATGTAAAGTATGAATCATTATAGGCATCATGTTAGGCACATATAGAATTCACATTTCATGCATATTCCATTCCATGTAGTTGCATATGTATGATACTTTTTGTTTTGATTTTATGCTTTGAGTATTATTCCATGATTTAAATAATATGCATAACAGTTTATATTCTATGTTGTATGACTACTTAGATTGCCTTTTTTGATTAGTATGTCATTCTTATGTGATTTTATCATGTCCGATTGTGTTAACTGCTTGTAGTGATGTGCTTTAATTTTGTTTAAATATGTAATTGATGGAATGGGATAAATTTATCTTTTTATAATTAAAACAGCAGCCAAATGACAACTTGTAAAGTGTATGGGTGTATTATGGATTGGTAAATGACCAACCATTCAAATGGACTATTGAAAACATGCATGTTGTATTTTTAAATGTTTTTAAATGTAAAGCAAATTCAACTTTAAAATGAAATGAACCGGTTCACCATCTAAATTCTTAGCTAGATCCAATTTGGTCAGTTGGGGCATGGTTCTTATGTGATAACCCTCTATTTGTTTTTTAAGCTTCAATAACTTAGAAAATACTATTGGGTTGCATTATAATGAACCCAAGTTGGCGTTGAGGGACTTCATGGGTCGCCTTACTTTATAAAACATAAAAAGTAATTGTTTAGTCTAGTACCTAATAATGGGTGTATGTCTATGAATGTTTACTGTTAAAAAAATGTTTGAAATAACTGTCCTATTTTTTCCCTTGGGGAATTGGTTGAAATCAAGTACCTAGTGGTTTTGTTTTAAAATGGTACTTGATGTTTTGAATTAAATATTTTATAGTTTTATGGATTTAAATTTTAATAAATCCATTGACCTTAAAATGGATCCCTATGTGGTGTCATTTGTTTAAACCCATGAAAGAAGGTATCTTGACCTTTTCTCCTTTATGTTATCTTGGAATGGATCCATAGTCAGATTCTGTAGGCTTCCTCTTTTTTTAGTAATGTCTTCATGGTCGGATTTTGTGCTGAGTGACTTTTGTTCAATATGACCAATTTATAGGTATATCTCTTGTGTTTTTGTAAGGGGGATATCCCATGTTTGGTATCACCCTTAAAGATTAAAAACCTTTCTAATATTGTGAGTTTTCTACCTTTTGGTGTTGTTTGGGAGCCGTTGTCCCTATTCAGACCCCTTTATTAGAATAACACCCTTGTTCGAATGGGTCCTCTTATTTTTCATGGACATTTATATAAGAGTTAGCATTTTTTAATTCTCAGTTTCAGATAGTAAGACATGCCTTTGACATGGTCAGATGCTTGTTATGTCACTTGACCCTTTCATCTTCTTCAATGATGGATGACCCGATATGGTGTTTTCTATGTTAATATAGAATGGGGAAATATGAAAATGGTTTAAATATCTTGTACGGACCATCTGATGCTTGACATCATAGGGTGGAAAGCCTATGTACAGTATCTGAGATTTGTTGTCTTCTTTTGGAACCTCAAGGTAGCATGTGTTCACATATGTAATTCCCATCGAGTGTTTGTTGACATAAAAACCGATGGAGTTCAGTAGGCTTGTCGATCATTACACTATTGGGTATGGTCTTAGGTAATATATAAGGTAGAGTGACATGGGTGTAAAGTGGTCAAGTTCATCACATTGTTTGGGATCAAGTTTAGATACTTAGATACTCTGACATGTTAATCAGTTTGGTTTTTATTTTGCTGACAATTGTTTAAACATTTGCATTGACGATGGTTCTGACCTTGCACTCTTTTTAGAGGCTGGTCTATCCTTTTTTTCAATGACTAGGACCCTCTTATGGTGGGGAGTATCACATTAGTTTAGGTGTTTACATGACAGTGCCTACATGGCATTGCGAAATTGGTGTGGTTGGTGTTGTATGCAACCTTTAATAAATGCCATTGGTCATGGATAGAATTTAGTGGTTAATATTAAACAATAATGAAAACTCCTCTAGTGGTAATGTCTTTGTGATTATTTAATGGTGGTATGTAGGTAGGTAAAGCTATGGTTCTCACAGGAGAAGTCAAAAAGTAGTGGTTCGCCTAATCTTCTTGGTAATCTTTTGATGCTCTTAATATACTCATATTTATGAAATGAGAATGTCCCATATCTCAAACTTGTACTTAATTCACTAAGATTTCATCGATCTTATGTTGTGCTAAAGATTTAAAAGTTACTGGTCATGTTTAAGTGGAATCCTAGTGAAACAGGTCCTTTGGTTAGGGCTGGTGTGGTTTAATGGTCGGTACTGTCTTCTGGGAAAGCTTGTGTGACCAGTTCTATTTGGTCAATCTGAAATTAGACAATTTTATTACAATGGGTTACCTGATATGACCTCAGAATTAATTGGGTTCATTCTGTTAAGGAAAATCATACATGTAGCTTCACTCGAATTCTTAGTGGTGTGTTTTTTGTTTATTCTTGAAGAGGGGGAATCATGGCTCCAAATTAACACCCTTTTAAAAGTTTGAGACCTATGGCGGGGAGCACCACCCATTATTCATGTTAAGATATAAAAACATGGTCGTGTCTCTAGCTAAATGAGCTTGGATAAGCAATGTTTCAATGTTTTGGTTCTATGAAGGGTGTTGATCAGATCTTAATGCCTTGAGTTCTCTGGCCTAATCAAATCTTAAAGGTGCATTAGGTGTTTGTAAATGCAACGGTTTCATTTGAGTGATACTTCAAGACCCTTCTAGGTCTGGGTGATGTCTTCATTGTTCCGAAAGGCTTCTTAGGGATGAGAAGTTCTATGGATGGGAGGTTGTAACATCCTAAATTTTAAATAACAACAAAACTCACACTTTGTTAAAAAATTACAAGTATGTTGGTGCGAAAATTCTAATTTTTCAATACTTGTGTTTATTATGGATTTAGTAGTGGGAAAAATCCTTCTTTAGCACTTTGAAATATTATTTGAAATATTTTTAGAGTTATAAGCTGAGTCAATATGGGATTCTGAGGCCCGTAGATCCTCAATATTGATTGAATAAAATTATAAAAATTATTTTATTCATATGCTTGTTTGATTTTTTTAAAGAAAAACAAATTACTCCCAAACGATTAGCGGTATGAAAATTTGAGACCACCGTGAGGTCCGAAACATCGGGTTTACCCTAGACAGGGTATAACATTGATGTACGTCGAGTGTTTTACATCCCCACTCATGAGAACAACCTATTTATTTGTAAATAATTAATTATTCCATTTTTTATATAGTAAATAATTCATTTCTCATAAAAATTGCGTCTAATGAGAAATATGAGACCACCGATTGGTTCATGATGTGGGGTTTACACTAGGGTGGGTTTAACTTTTTTGAGCATTAGACATTTTGACAGATCACACCAAATGACACATTAATTGTTTTATAAATATTGTTTTGGGAATTTAAAATTAATAATAATAATTTTATTATTAATATTATTATTTGTGCTAAAAAAATAAAAAAATACATTCGTAATTAATAAATTATATTGCAGTGTAAATAATTAGTGGGCAATGTAAATTTTTTGATATTATCAACTATTTTAAATAAATACAAATGTGTAATAAATATTAATCGAATAACCATTATCCCCTTTAAATGTATATTATTTTTAAATTATTAATGGAGTCATTCATGAGTTTTATTAAATAATAATAATAATAATAATTATTATTCTTAGAATCAGGAAAAAAACATTTGTGTGAATATATATATAATGCATATATATGTGGATTAAATATATATGTATTTATATACATGTGTGAGTGTATATATATGTATATAAACATGTGTATATTTACATATATCATGTATATATATGGGTGGATATTTATTTTTTGGTCAGATAAAATATTATTAATTATCCCACATAGATACAAAGTGTTGTTAATTTATTAACTTCACTATTTTAATGAATGTTTTTATTGAATTATTTTGGATAATAATTATGAAATAGATTTAATAATTATAAAAAATTTATTATTATTATTATTATTATTAATTTTGGAAAAATAATTTATATGTTATATACATATGTATGTACACGTGCAACAAATAAATTTTTTCATGGTTGCGTAGGATTGTGAATAATAATCCACCATACCCTGGCACAATGTTTCAGGTTAAAAGTAATTTAAAGTATTAAAAGTAATAATTTTTTTTAAAGAAAACAAAATAAATGAAAAAGAAATGAAAATAAGTAATAAAATAAATAGTATTCAGGAGAAAAACGAAAATAATTAAAAATGGGATTAACCCATTATTAATAATTTTTTCTTTTGTCATTCCATTTTTATTTTTATTATTACATTTTAATTTTTTTTTCTTTTAATATATTTTATTTTTTTACATTATTTTTTATTGCCTTTTTTTCTTTCCTCCTCTATTCTCTCCCCCTCTTCTGTGTGTCACCCCCTCATCTCTAAGTGTTGTGCCACCCACCATCACTACTTCAGAAGCCCACTACACCTCCTTATCTTCTCGGTTTTCTATGTTGTTATAAGAAATATGAAGTTCTTGGTAAGGATTATCTTTCTAACCAGGAATCTTTTAGTTTCATCCACTCTTCATCGCACAATCTACCATGGAAGGTTTTACACCAAATTTGGGTTTTTCTTAAATCCTCTAATATCTCATGTTTTAGGCTTAATCCATGGTTTTCGCGTTTTGTGGGATATACTACAACTATGAGGTTGGGAATCATTATTCTTTCACATCATTTCTTTGTGTCATTCAGTTCATACCATTGTTCCTCTTATTAGTGCCTACTGTGAAATACAAAGAAATATATTTTAATTTAATTAATCAAATTTTCCCTGATCATTATGACAACTGTTTAAGGCGAACCCCTTATAAGGTTGTTGTCATGCTATTAGACACCCCTTTGGGTGAGCCAAAAATATTGTTCTATTTTCCTTTGGCCATGAATCTCTAAATTATCGATTACGTGTGCATGTTGGATAATTTTGGTTGATGTTCTAAATTGAAAAAATTATTTAGGATGAATCATAAACCATGAATTTGGGTTTCCTTTGAATTTTATCTATCTAAATAATTATTGTTATAAATCCTGTCATGCATTGCTATTTTAAAATATCATTTCCTCTGCTTACACTGATAATGTTCTAGTTTTGTTTAATATTGTGATATTATTACTTGATCTGACTATTGGGATAGAATAATTAGTAACAATGTGACCTTAAAGTTTTAATTGAACAGATGCAATAATGAATGATTTATCTTTTATATATATGACTCTCTGTTGTTTTAAATGAAATAGGGTCAGGGAGAGAGAATGGGTCCTGTATTAAGAATCCATAATTGGACTCTCCATGCTTGATAGGTTATAAAACAATACTCCAGGGAAAAAATTATTTAGGCGTTCCAGGAAAGGGCTTCCCGAATATTTTTTATACTATTGGGTGATATCGGTTCCCTAAGGGGTATCCAAGGATGGACCTGTTGACAAGATGGCTTCATCAAGCCTCAGTTGATACTTTCTCCCTTACATACAATACCTAAGATAGACTCATAGTTTCCATTCCATGAGAGATACATGGACTTTAAAAGTGATCACATTGGATGGGATAATGGTATTTGATATAATTGATTGGATATACCATTACAATTCCCTCAGGATATGATGATACATCACCTCTTAAATTTTCTGTTTTAATTTAAATGTGTGATATGTTTTATTGATACTTCATAGAGTTTTCTTTTTCTTTGTGACACTTCTCTTATGCCTTTAGTGTTCTTAGTTTTGACATATATATTAGACCCTAATAATTAGCACAAGCTTGGGGGTATGCCCTTTTCTTTGGTATATAATATTTCTCTATCCTTGATATATATATATATATATAAATTATTCTTTACCAGGTATCTAATTTAGACTTCTAGCTTATGCTGAAGCTGGTGGAATGGACAAGTGTCCGCTTGGGAACCCAGACCCAGATATAGTTATTTTTTATTTATTTTATTTTCTTTTATTTATTATATATATGGAAAATTTCTATTTGTCCACAACATGAAATGAAAAGATCTAGACACCATGGTTTCGAACCTACTAAGATTATTTATCACTCCCTGCTCGGTTGTCTTTTGGTACATATGTAGACTTTATATTCACATGTGTGGATTCAGAAAACCATGTAACTTATAATTCTTTATTGCTTTGATGTTTTTTGATTAATCTTTGGGGAAGTGGACTCAACCTTGATCAAGATGTAATGTCACGGTTTCTATTTGGGATTTTGGTAGGTTTGTTAGAATGTAGTCTATTCTTGTACCCCATACCCATGACCATTGATTTGTTTACTTTTGGCATCATACATTGACATCATAATTGTATCTGTTCTGACTATTCATCATCTACAGTTATTTTCTATTCTGTAATGTAGTTTATCTATTTTTTATGTTGTATACTTTTCTCTATGCTTACACTACTTATTATATATATTGTTTAACACTGTGTTATACCTTATTTTATGAGTGAATAGTCTCCCCACAAACATACCCAAGGACCTTTATACTAGTTATAAGTCTCATGAATTTGGGGAGATGTGCTTGCGGTCATGTGACCCTCTAGTCTAGCCACTTTCTTATAGGTGAGATGGTCTGGGCCATTAAAAAATAGATAAAAAGAAATAGAAGGGGGCATCTAGTATTCTCAAGTCCTACCATAAGGGTCAGTGTGCATTAATAAGTAGAGAAAACAACACACTAATCGAGAGTATAATGAAAAAAATATAATGAGAATGAAATAAGATATAAAAAGGTAATTATTCTCAGTTTGAATTACTCTGAATGATCGAGTGTCCTTGGATGTGGCTTGGGGAGGAGCTCAAACCATTTCTCTAAATTCTTCAACAAAATATAGCGTCACAAAGTATTTCTTTTTTTATTTAATAAAGGATATTGATGTTCAAATATTTCAATTCGTTCACATTAGACGGTCACTAGGTATGCATTATGTAAGTTACCATGTAATGTTCTTTTAAATATTCATGAATTCTCTCACTTCTGGATCATACACTTTTTTAACACCCATGAACAAGATAGAGTTCTCTGAATATATAAAGCACTACATGTACCCATTGAATAATTATTATCAAGATCATCTAAATCCTCATACAACATCTAACTTCTTATTTAATGTGTCCCTGTAATGTTAAATAAAATAATACTGAATTAACCATAAGCATTAATTTCATTAAAATAGTAATTGGGATTATTTAAATAAAATCATGAAAAATAGCAATGGAAGCTCTTGTAGAAGAGAATTAAATATAGTGGCGACTCAAGTATGGCAGCGAGACATGTCTGGTAATGAGTCATGTCTTGAAGTGAGTTACTTATAATTTTGAATCATATCTTTTGGTGACTCATTTCTAGTAGTGACTCAATCCGTTTGGTGAATCAATATAATTGTGACACAATCTAGATGTGTGTTATTTGAACTATTAGTGAATCAATATACTAGTGAGTCAAGATTGATAGTGAGTTAGTCTAGTGGGGACACGATCTAGTTGTGAGTCATTTGAATTAACAATGATTCATGTATGAAAGTGATTCAAGTTTGATGGTAATCCATTTTTACGATGAATAAATTTAGAGGTGAGTCATTTTTAATATCAATGGCTCATGTATGGTAGTGAATCATATCAGTAGTTATCCAAATTTTTTATATAAAATTTCATTATAAAACAATATGGTATCATAAATACTCAAATTCATTATTAACATAATAATCATGATTTTTGAGAATTAAAATAAACTGGTTCCAACAATATCCTTTTTTTAATGATTATAAATCATGGAATTTAATAAACCATGAATAAAATAAACTTAGGTATAGATTGATAAATTTTAAAAGTAATATTACACAAAACATGTCATATTTAAAATGTGATATAGAATGATTTAATGTTTGAAATAGAATTGAAATCTTAAAAAAAGGTAGTAATTTAATCCAAATAAATATAGTATTAATGAATAATATAAGGACATTCAAATAAGTAAGGTATCAAAGATAAAATGGAATAAAAGGCAACATATCAAAGGATATTTAAAATATTTTTCAAATAATATGTTGAGTTAAAAGGTAAATTCCATACAATTCCCCCCCCCTTTTGGATTATAAAAAAGTGAAGAAAATAAACAGAGAATTTATGTAATAGTTATTGGAAGAATAAGGGAGACATTACACAAACAATAAAAAGTCATCATACTGCAATCATAATTAGATATATAGGGAAAAAATACAAAAAAATATTTATTAATGACTAATATCAATCTGATTCACTCTCATCCTGAGAAGTATGAATAGTATGTCCTTTTCCATTTATTGATGAAGGAGGCATATAGGTAGAGGATAATGGGGTTGAGGTAGTGGTAGATATATTTCTGTTCACAACAAGTTGGACATTCTTAATATATTTAATAGGAGAAATACTAAAAGGCTAGAACTGAGGAGGTAAAGGGTTTGAAGAAGGGGAATAGGTAATGGATATTATGGGTATATCCTATGTAGAAACCATTATATCACCTGATACATACATAAATGGATTCATAAGGATGAAAAAGTCTATAATAATGTTCCCTACTCACCCTATATCACTAAAAAAATCATTATTTTTCACTATAAATAAGTTAATAATAGGGGAAATCACCCTCAACTGGTCGACATTTTCCTTGAAATCACTAGTGATAGGTGGAATCCTTAGGTTTTAATCTAAAAACATAGAATCGTAATTATGTTCATGCTTAGTATACATCATTTAAAGATAATATTTAATGGAATTAATGATGTTTTCTCAATCACTTCAGGCTTCATTTAAACATTATCTTACCATTTTGTATATTTTCTCACCCTACTGACTAATCTAAGTCAACTCTTCTTGATGGCTTGAATGAACATCTACTATAATAGTTTGGAGATTCTCACAGACTCAAGACCAGATCAAATCAGCATCAATATAAACTAAAGGTGGTGGATCACTAGTTATGGAAGAAATAGAAGGTTTACTCTCCAACCTCATCAATAAGGCATCACAAGTGTCTATAAAAGAGGTTTTTATCACCACCATAACTACAATTGGGGGTTTTATTTGACTATAAAAACTCTGATTCTCAATATATAATTCCTAAATATGAGAATTCATCTTTTAATGAATATGTAAAACAAACAGCTCAAACTGGAGTTGGGAATCAACTTCCATAGTATTTATAATAGAATGTTCCAAAGACCTATAAATTTCTATGATGTTTGAAATATGACTCTCTTTAAAATCATCCGAACTACTATAGATACCTGATATGAATCCAAAATAGTAGCCATTGGTGGAGATGCAGTCGCTTTCTCAACAACAGTAATTGAATCCTCTACAAGTTCTAATCTAATAGGCGTATCTAAAGAAAAAAATATCACCATCCTGATCATTATCCTCTATAAGAGATCCCTTAGGATCTATAATAAATCCATCAAAAATAGTAGCTACACTATGTTATGTTTGACTACTGTGGTCATCACTACATCCATCATCATCGACGTTATCATAAGATATTCCAAGATGTTTGGAACTGTGGGATAACTCCCCCTTTATTGATACCTCATACTATACCAAAGAAAAACCACATTGAGCATCTTTATGCTCTCCGACATTTTCCTCCACATTCTTAGACTATTAATAGTCCAAAAAAAGATGGAAAAATCCTAGGAATGTTTCTTGTTGAGTCAATAAGGTTTCCCTTATGACTTTTCCATTCTTTCATACTTAGGGGAGATTATTGAGTCATTATGGTTTCCTTATGACTTTACCATTTCTTTTTGTTTTTAAAATCACAAACACCTTATCTCAAGGAAAATCTCATTTTCCAGGTGTTTTACTTCTTTAAAGAAAAAATTTCTTTCCCCCAGGAAATTTATCCTTAACATTTATTCATTGTTTATATAATAATTTTTATAAGTGTAAAATTCAGTTTATAACCAAAACTCGAAATCCTAAAATTACCTAGATATGAAGCATTCTGTTTTAGGGTCTGAATTCCTAGAATTCTGGTTACAAACTCTTCTGAGTTCTTACTCTGAGTTCTTGGAATTTAGACTCTGAACTCTTCTGAGTTCTAACTCTGAGTTCTCTCAATTTAGACTTCGAACTCTTTTGAGTTTTGACTCTCAATTATTATAAATCTGGTTACAAACTCTTCTGAGTTCTGACTCTGAATTCCGATTACGAATTCTAAGTATGAACTCTTATGAATACTGACTCTGAATTCTTGTTACGAATTCCTCTGAGTTCATACACAGAATTCAAATTAAGAATTCCTATGAGTTATGACTCAAAATTCTCATGAACTCTGACTCCGAAATTTGTAAAGTTAGGTTCCGAATTCTTGTCAATCAAAATTTCTAATTTCCTTGAAATTCAGACTCTTGAATTCTATAGAGTTCTGGTTCTGAATTTCCTAGAAAACAGATTCCAAATATCCTTGTATTATAGACTCCGAATTCATTTTTGGTTAGAATCCAAAATATTATTTGCTTACATTCCGAATATTGGTTTTTGGTTATGTAACCATATTTTTGCTTACACTTGTTTTTGTTATAAAAAGTTGTCATGAAATTAGTTTCTAACATACCAATGTTTGAGTGAGACATGTACATGTCCCTTAAAAAATAATGGAAAAATATGACCGTTGGAGGAGGGAGCCAACCATTGGTGTTGTGCCTATAATTAGGAGATCATTTTAAAGGAGTTCAAGAATGTTTTATGACTCTAGAGATTACATACTTTTGAATTGATTTCTAGAGAGATACTCTCATTCTTAGTGCGTACTGAACTTCTTTTTCAGATTTTATTTGTGTGACTCTGATTGTTGTTGTGTACAATCGAGGTCTTCCAGGAATATGAAGACAGACGTGTCAACTACCTTGAATTTGAGGGCTTTCTTGTTGAGAAGGATAGAGGTGCCGACTACCATAAAAGTGAGGGATTGCGGGTATAGCAAGACAGACTCCGATCTTCGTATCAAGGGATTACCCTGGTGTGAGTAAGATAGACTTTCTTGAAAGTATAAATCACGGGACCTTTATCTAAGGTTGTTGGATACCCGTCTCTTTGGGTTAAAAGATTTTCTACTTGTTACTTAGGTTGTAACAAGTTTTCTGCTGCATTTTATTTGTTAAGTAATGTATAAAAATCTTATACTTCCTTATACTTGTACTCTAATTTAGTAAGATTCTATATACTTTAAGGTAGAATCTTTATTGTTGTAAACTTTCATTAAGTTTCATATTCTCGAACCATATTTCTGAAATAAATTTTTTTGGAATCATATTTTCTGAATCTAGCAAGTGTATAGAATTAAGATGTTTTGTGAATTACCTTGTTTTACTTTGTTAAACACAACTATCTTTAAAAGTTTTAAAGTAATTTTTTAAAGAATTCAATTCACCCCCCCTCTTTTATTTGAAGCATCATTAGATAATTTTCTTAGTATATCTATTATTTTGTTCCTATATTTGGTATTATAGAGTATATCATACTCACATACCATCTCAACATTTCCTACTCAACATGTGCAACCAATTATACTATAACTGGAGAAAAACTAGTATTAGTAACTCTAATAGAACATTGGGATTTCTCCCCTCAGTTGAAACTATGGTCTCACCTATAGTCGATACAGAATCACCAATAGGGTAGAAAAAATAGGTCTCTCTAATTAATCAGATCTAATCAACCCAAGTATCTCTAAAGACCTAATTAAAGAAGTAGGAGAATGATTATGTGATTTTGTCCTCTCAACAAAAATTATCATGATTAGGTCCTCTATTATCACTATCCTCATCATCATCTATATTTCTTCATTTCCATTACCACTCTAGTCATTTGAATCCTCCATAAATTCACGTGATTATTTACAAGAATAATTGATAATTTTATCTTCTCCATAAACAACAGTATCCTCTTTGTCACCTCCTTTAATTAGAAGACTATCTCTTATAAGAAGAGATATATATTAAATTCCAGGTCTAAAATTCATATCTGGTATCTTTGAAATATCAGGGTCACTTCCATATTCAACTGAAATATCCACATCCTTATCAATAGATTTAGAAACTTCCTTGTTTTCTACCTCATCAAATTATTCTACACTCTCATCTGGATCCAATCTAGGTTACAATAATTTTTTGGGATGAGATAGATGATCTATAGGATTAAAATACTCATAGATCTTATCATTATCACTAACCTAGTTGTTCATCCATGGTTTTCAATTCACTCTTATACTTCTAAAAACAACCATAGTTATAAAGAAATGACAACATTTCACTTAAAATTCATCTTCTTCATCCACAAATCCTTTATCTTTAGGCATGGATGAAATTAACTTAGGATAAAGAGATAATTGGATCTGGATAATGTCTTACACATATCCATCATATCTTCTAACAGGTATCTGTAGAGATTAATTTTATTCCCTCATTGAAAAATGATTAAAAGTTACACATCCTAATATCTCATAGAATTAAATTTCCCAGTTCGAAGACATAACAAATATGGAATAAACCTGAAAAATAGAATTCTTTATCTAGCTCAGTATAATCTAGCTTTCTTAGAGTACTATTACTATTCAGATCGAGTATAACATCATCACAAACAAAATATTCACTTTCACTCATTATTGTTCATTGATTTATTCAAAAAAAATTCAATGAGAAACATTTTAATAGTTTTCCCATTATTTTTATGAAAAGGTAAACTTCATAACATCTATCATGCAATGAATTATATAACTATTATTTACAAAATTAAACTATATATACTGATAAAATTGATGAACCCACCTAGATAGAATGGTCTATCATTTTTGGAGAACTCGTATACCCATCTATACTCCTAGACCACCTTGAGCACCAAAAACATACTAGAATGAAACCATTCATAATATTCATCTTTTTTTGAAACATCCAAATGATTTGAAAGTTTATTGTTCCTCTAAAATATAATATCTTAGTGAAGTTCTCCTCTCGTCCTCTTAACCAGCCTCGATTCCTCCAGAGATGACATTTCATCTTTCTTAACTCTTATAATTTCAGATACAAAAAGGGAACCAAGGGTCTAGATAAGTACGATGTTCATGAGAGAAAGAGAAGATGAAAGAGTTCAGTTTGAAGGGAGAAGGTGTGAGAGACATAGTGACTGAATTTTAGTATTTATGACTAATTTATTATTAAGTTATTCTAAATCAAAAAATATAAAAAAAATTACTATTAAATCGAATAAAAATTTAATATCTAAAAATTAGTAATGGTATAAAAACGTGAAATAGAGACCAGTAGAAAAATAGAGACTGGTGACCTATACCACAATGATATTACAATAGTTACTTTCAAATGGTTTCTCTCCAATGATGACTCACTAATGGTGACACACTAATGGAGACATTCAAATGGTGAATCACCATTTGCGACTCACCAATGGAGACTTTACAAAGGTGAATTTCCAACAGTTACTCACCAATATAGACAATCCCAACATTAAATACTAACCAAAATTAATCATTCATAATTCATGTTTGATATAGATTAATATTTTAGAATTCAATGGTTTTTGGAAAATATCATAAAGATAATTTTGAGTCCTAATGAATTCAAGAGTTATATCACCCTTTTGAATATGGTCTCTCAAAAGGTTATGTCTAACATAAATATTATTTATCCTAGAATGAGACAATGGTTTCATAGAATTTTTTATAACACTTATATTGTCAGAACATATAGGTACATGTCTAAATTGACACACACACACACACAAATATATATATATATATATAGAGTAGTAATGTGTGTTTCATCCACAATAATTGTGCATTGAAACTTCCCATAACTATGAGTTTAGTTTTAGCAGTAGATAGTGAAACATAATTTTGTGTCTTTTCATAACAAGATAAGAGATACATTCCCAAAATATGAAATGTTCTAGAGGTTATATTTCTATATAACATACAACTACCAAAATCCACATAAGAATCACTTACTAATTAAAAATTTTCACTCTGTAGTAGAATAGTTCTAAATAGGTTGTTAATTTGAGGTATTTAAATATCCTTTTAACTAAAATTTAATTAGGTACATTAGGGTTTTATAGAAAAGAATCACACATACACCAACTAAACATAATATAAGGTCGACTATTAGTTAAATATAAAAACTTTCTATCTATATGTCTTTAATTAGTTTGATCTACTAACATCCCAACTTCATCAAAGTCAAATTTAATGGTGATACTTACTGGTGTATCACTACTTTTAGTGTTTTTAGTCCCAAATGGTTTAGAAGTTCTTTATTATACTTAATTTGATTTCAAATAATTCAATATTTATCTTTGAAAATTTTAAAACTAAGAAGCACTCTATGTTTACCCATTAAACTGATTTTAAATTCAATTTGTCTTCTTCTTTAAAAAAATAGTACATGATGAATTTTTAAAATATACAAAAATAATATCATCAAAATAGATTTTAAATAATTAATCATCTGTAAAAAATTTTATATAAAATTTTTTATACTAGTAATGACTTTTGAAAAACCATTACAAATCATAGAAGAATTGATCCTATTATACCATGCCATAGGATTCTATTTTAAACTATATAAAACTTTTTTTTAATTTGAAACCACTATTAAGAAATGAGTATTTTTAAATCCATGGGGCTGTTAACAAAAAAATTCTCAACTATATAACCATTTAAGAATGAAAATTTGACATCCATTTCTTATAATTATTATTCCAAATGTGTTGTATTGGAATGTAGTATTCTAGTGGATCCAAGTCTAGAAACTGGGGAAAATGTTTCATCATAGTAAATACCTACTTATTTTGTGTATCCTTGCGAAACCAACCTTGATTTATTTTATAAAATCCTTTTTGACTCATTTCAAATTTATTAAGTTCCTCTTCAATTTACTTCACCCATAATTCATAATTACTTGCATCATTGATGTTATTAGATTCAATTAATTATAACATTACATGATTTTCAACCTCATTCCTAAGAAAAGTTCTATTTCTTGTAACTCTTTATTGATCTCCAATGGGAACATCTATTGGATAGTATCTAAGAGTCCTAAAAATTATTGGGATAGATGGGAAATAAATATCAGGTTAATTTAAAAGTTTAGGTTCAGGATCCTTGTATTCCTCAGAACTGGATGGATTTTTTCATTTTTTACAAATTTTTTATAAGGTTTAGCATTTATGTTTAGAATTAAAATATCATACTCAAGGTTTTCTAAAGGGGTTTTAGGGCCATGTGGATATACTTTATCAAAACTGATGTGAACATATTCTTCCATAGTCTTGTTTCTTCTATTGAATACTCTATATGAATTACTAAACGTTTAATAACCATGGAATATTCATACATCACTCTTGGAAGAAATTTTTTCATAATTTTCCTTACTGTTTAGAATAAATACTTTTCACCCAAAAAAATTAAATAGCTAACCTTTGTATTTCAAATAATCAATAATTCTAATGATTTTTTCATTAATAGGGTTCTAATAAAAAATATATTAATAATATAACAGGTAATGTTCACAGCCTCTACCCAAAAAATAAAAAGCAAGATATAACTCTTAAATAATAGTTTTAGAAAGTTCATAAAGGGCTTTATTTCTTCTTCCAACATTACCATTCAGTTATGGGTCTCATGGAGATTAAAATTTAGGATTATATCCATTATGTGAGAAAAAAATAACGTTCTTGAATTTCAATCTGATTGTAGTGATCACTTCATAATGTATTAATTTTAATTTGACATATATTTTATACTAATTAATCATAATTGGTTAAAGAAGAACAAGATTCACATTTGTGTGCTAGTAATAATACATAATTATAGATATAAAATTTATCTACAAGGACATAAACATACTTCTTCCCATTAAGACTAGAAATTGTAGAAGGTCCAAACAAGTCCATTAGGGTTGAGAATTTGAAACTTATTTATTTGATTAAAATAAAAAAAATTTGACTTCCCTTTTAACATGAGTTGAAGATTTTTTCATTTCAGAATTAAAATTAAGGAAGATTCTCCCCTAACTTTTTACTAGGGATATTTCTATATGGGTGAATATTTCAATGTCACAGTATCTTATTAAAAATCCAAGATTCATTGTGAAAGGAAATCAGGTAATAAATATTTTGAGAAAATAAAGAGTGCATTTTAATAGAATAAACATTTTTAATTCCCAAATGAAGTAAAAAATAATGAATTTTTAGAAACAAAAACATTAAAATAATTATTTAAAAACATTACATGAAAACCATCATCACATAACTATGAGATGATAAGAATAATTTACTTTAAACCATCTAAAAATGATACTTTATAAATTAAAATAGTATTTTAAATACTGATTTCGCCAAGGACAATTATTTTACCTTTGTAATTGTCACCAAATGTGACATGTCGACCATACAAATTAATAAGATTCTTAAAACATGAATAATCTCAAGTCATATGTGTATAATATCCACTATATTTGTGACATAGGTTCTTATTGGACAGTTTTTAAGAATTTTTCCTACAAAAAAATGTTTACTCCAGAAATAATTTTCATTCCCAAATATTATTTTGTCCGTAAATATTATTAAGTAAAGCTTTAAGAAGCCGTATTTTCTTATAAGGTATCCTATAAAAATATTTTAATCTTTTCTAAATAAACACTTTGGTGGGTCTATATGAATAGAAACTAGTGGCAGTACTAGAGATAGAACTAAATTTATTTTTAACTATCCTCCTCTATCAGAGTTAATAACCTATACCGATAGTATACTTGTGATTAGTATCTTTTCCATTTACTTATGTAAGAGTGTTTCTCATATTAGTGAGTCACTCTATATCATTTTTCAATTTTTCATTACAAAATTTCAATTCATTATTCTCTTTCAATGATTGAGAATTTCCTCTTTTTCAACAATAAGGTTAGACTTAAAATTAACAATTTTGGCATGTTGTTCTCTAGAAATGTTTAATTAACCATAAGATCCTTGAATTGATCTTCTATTATGTTATAGTTCTCAAAAATATAATCTTTATAAATGTTTTCATCATTATTTTCATCTCTAAAATGAGTAGAAATATGTGATTGAGAATACGAAAAAAACATTTTATACCTCAGAAGTATTTTTCAAGAAACATATGTTGGAAAGATCATGTTTATCCTAGTCGGATATGTCTAAAACACTTGAGTTTTTTTAGAAGAACATCATATTGATTTAATTTATTTCTTTTATATCTTATATTTATCATAATATTTTTTTATTTCATCTTAGTACTATTATATTTTACTTGTTCTTTCCTTTTTATACTCATAAAAACTAATCTTATTTAAAGTATCATATATCTTCCAATCCTTTCACTAGTTTAAAAAATTATCATATTTACCTTTATATCTAGGTTTCCTAATGAATTTATTATTATTATAAAAAATTTTAATCTTCTAGATGGATATGAAATCTCTTTATTAGTGTCAGTAGGTGATTCTTCATCATGTGATATTTCAGTATGAATTTTATATTTCTATTTTGAATTAGTGGATTTGAAGGCTATGAGTTTACGTTTTGGTTCACCCTTATATTATCTATTTACTTTGAGTTCTTCCTCATCCATCATTAAACTAACAATCATCTCCTCAATAGTTATCTTACTTACATCACATGATTCTATTATTGTGACTGAGGTTATTCTCCATCTATATAGTTGACACCTCATTCGACGCATTACCAAATTTGCATCTGAAACATGTTTTTAATGTGAGTGTATTGTATTAATGATCTCATTGAACCTTAGATACATGTCTATAATAGGACAATCAACATTAATTTTTAATGTTTCATATTTAATTTTATAGGTATTTAATCTCATTTATTTGACCTTAGATGTTCCATCAAGAGAAATAGATAATGTATCCCAAATATCAAAATTTGGTTTTCATGCTGATATTCTAAATAATTCCTCATCACCCAAACCACAATAAAAAGAATTAATAGATTTAAACATATTATTATAACCATATTTAGTAGCATCATTATAGGAAACTTTTATTGTTTAATCTAATCCATATTTATATTATATTACTGTCCAAATATCAAAACCCATGGTTTCAAGATGTATTTTAATTATTATTATCCACTTATTATAGTTGTTGAAATTAAATTAAAGAGGTCTGTTAGTATCATATCCATATTTTCTATTATCTATTAAATAAAACTTTAAGACCCATGGAAATTTTAGTTTTTCAAAACAAAAATAAAATCATAGTTGAAAGATATTTGAATTTACTTTGAAAAAAAATGTTGGTTAGATTGAGTAAATAAAGAGGGAGGGGGTGGGGGTGGGTGGGTAGGTGAATTGAGTTCCCAATAAAAATTTCTATTAATAAAATTCAAATAAAATCCTTGAATTAAAATAATTTCAGTATGCTAGTCTAAAATATTACATTTATATATGTTTGTTTTTTTAAAATATTTCTGAAATCATGATTAAGGATTAATTAAAACAATATGAAAAATTACATTAACTATTGAATTCAATTTACTCAAACAAATACTTGTAGAAAAACTATTTAATACTATCAATTAATGTATCGGTTTTTTACATATAAATTTTAATCATAGATAATCGATTTGAAATGAATTAAAAAAGAAAATCATGTATCAAAATAAAAAAGGGGTTTGGTATCAATATGATTCCTAGTCCCCCACACATGGAAATCACCCACTTCCAAAATTATTATATAATTATAATCTGATGAGAAACTATATTGCGTATACAAACTACGTTTCAGCTATCCAGGCTCAATGCCTCCTCCATAGTTATACAAGGGAATAAAAACAATACAGTCCCCACAAGTACATATTCAATAATAACTATGGGTAAAAATATAAAAATAAATTTATGATAATTTCTAATATTCTCTAGTTCTATAAAATGATTTAGTGGGTGTTAATAAGAAGAAAAAAACATTGGTCAAATGTGAAATGAAAACAATAGAAATAAAAAGTAATAAGATATAGAAAATATATTGGTGCTCTATTTGAAGTACTTTGAATGATCTCATGTCTTCATATGTGTCTTAGTGAGGAGATCAAACTATTTCTCTTAATATTTCACTACAGTGTCAAAAAGATATATTTTTTTATCTTTAGGAGAGGATCCCATTATTCAATGAGTTCCACTCCATTATAGTTGAATGAAAGTAGTTATGCAACATGTAAGTTCTTATGTAATGATCCTTTATGTATTCAAAAATTCTATCACTTCTTTAATACGTACTTTTTTAACCGGCATGTGCACAAGTGATTTCATTGAAAATATAAATCACTGCATGCCCCCATTGAAGAATAATCATCCCGATATTTTGAATTCTGGTACTAGATCTAAATTATTATATAATTTTTCACCATAATTGTTATGAAACTAATCAGAAAATAACACTCTTAATTAATTGAATTAATATATCCATTGGGACCATTTAATTCAAATCAATAAGAATAGACATGGAAGATCTTATGGAGGTGAATCATTCCTAGTGGTGACTGAAGTAATTTGGTGATTCATATCTAACAGTCAATCATGTATGGTTCTATGTCATGTATGGTGGTATGTCATGTATAGTAGTGACTCACATCTGGTGTTGACTCATACTAGTGGTGACTCAACTAGTAGTGACTCAATCGGCCGATGAATCAATCTGGTAGTGATTCATTTGAGATAAAAATGACTCAATCTAGTGGTGAGTCATGTTTATTAGTGATTTATTCTGGAATTGAATCAATATAACAATGATTCCTTTGAAATAATGGTGTCTCAAGTTTGGAAGTGACTCATATTTGGCAATGAGTGATGTATGATGGTGAGTCTATATGGTGGTGACTCAATCTAGAAGTGTGTCATTTGAACTAATGATGAATCATGTATGGTAGTGAATCATATCAGCAGTTAGTCAAATTTTCATCAAATTTTCTTATAATATAATATGATATCATAAAACATAAAATTCATTAGTAACATAATAATCATGATTTTTGATCATTAAAATATGGAGGTTCTAATAGATATTGTGTGTTATAAAATAAGAATATTAAGAATAAGAAGAGAAATGTTAGGTGGTAGGTGAGGTACTACTATTTCATACCATATTATCATAATAGGATATGAGGAGGAAGAATAAAAATTGGTATAGATCAACCCTAAGATATCCTCATTTTTCAGAATCTAATGATGTAAATATACTATTTCATCAATAATGAAGTTACTACTATATAGATATATATTGAATGTTTTGATAATCTTGAAGATGAAGAGAAAAATTGAGTTGAGATAAATAGACTGACACATGTGCTACTATATAAGATATTATATTGGATTTAAAAGACTCTAGATGAGGAAGATGATCTCATAATTTTATATAGTGAAATTTATAAGAGGATTAAAAATCACGTTCTTTATTGAGTTTAGAGGACATTTTTTAAACTGATGAGAGTGATTTCAAATTATATCTATGAGGTTGTAATGGAATTTCAAGATATCTCATTAGGTTTTAGGATTATAACTTATCTATTTTTACTAAATTACTTATATTTGTGGATATTTCTATCTTCGACTTGACCGGAAAATAGTAAGGATATAGTTACCCACATCATTTTTGAACCGTGTAAAATTATAGAATTTTTTTCTCTTATTAATTTTATAATTTCCTTGTGTTTCTTTTTTCTATAAATCACTAAAATCATCCATTTTTAAATCCTTTGTTGTATTCTAAATGTATTTGTTGTAAAAATATCAATATGATGAAATTTAGAAATTGTAAATGAGAAGAAATGTAAAAATGGTTTTATAAAAAACCTTTAGATTTTTTTTCAAACATATAATATAATATACAATTTTAGATAAAAAATAATATGATGAGGATTTATTGATCATTTAATGTTACTAAATCATGAAAATCTCATGATACAAGCTAGAGTGTGAAGAAGGAAGAAATTAACGTTTCGAGAGTTTCCAACATTGTACTATTCTCGATGCATCTCATTGGATCAAGGCTTACAGGATGAAGTGGCTGTAAAAAATTTATAAGTGCAGATATTATTAAGTTAGAATAATTTTTGATGTTACTGACCAGGATTAACATTTGACAATTAATCATATGCACCATCGAAAAAATTATCTTATGTAAGGAATTAGAGTGCCCAAATCATATTAGATTGTCAAGATTTGTTGATTTTGAATGAGAAGAGTTGTTTTAACTAATCTATCGGAAAAGTATCTATAACAAATCAAAAAAATTCCTAACAATGATCAATCAAATGAGAAGATCACACTAATCACTCAAATTTTCATTGGACAATGATATGTCATCAGATGTAGTGGTTTATGAAATAATATATGAAAACCTAAGAAAAAAATATTGATATCATGTTCCATTAGACTAAATTATTTGGCAATAATTTTTTAGATGATTAGTGATCAGATAAATATGAGGAGATAGATCTTATAGACAAAGAAGTTTTAAAAAATTCCAATTATCATATAGGTTGGTTGCAGGAAAATGAAGTATTTAGAAGTTGCAACAATGTAGTCATCCATTTTCAGTTAGCCTAATTTATTTGAAAAGGAAATTGTATATTTGTTTTCAGTTGATAATTTTTTAGGGTTTAATGATTTTAGAGAAAAATATGTGATCTTATTAAATTGGGTTATGATTTATCAGCAAATCTTGGATACTTATCCATCAGATATAGAAAATAAAAAATAATTTTTTTATAGAATGTGATATAATGAGTGAGTATGTTTCAAGTGGTTCAATAGGACATGATAAATTATTGTTATTCTAGTTTATCATTTTGGACTATTATTTTAGTATTTTATAAGAGTTTTTATGGTTCCAAAAGTATTGAAAAGTCATCAGAAGAGTACATAAGAGTTGAATTGATTAAATATGAAGCTCAAATGAACGTGAAATTTAGAGATATGAAAATTTTAGTGTGAAGTAAAAAAAAATTTCCAACAAATTTCACGTTTAGGTAACCTATAAATATAATTACATAGAACATCATTCAATAACATAGTTCACAAGTGAAAAAATATGACACTACTATGATTATTTATAGGGTGATATCCCAAACAATGTTTTCTTTGAGGATGATGTAGAGAAAACTGGAGTGATATTCATTATATTAATGGAGTATTGTAATATTTTCATTTGATGGAGCTCCATCAGGAAGAGTTTTATAAGTTATAGAAGTTTTGATCATCCAATTAAGTTTTTACTCAGTTTAAGAAGGAATGGAATAGGGTCATACTTGTTACATTATATTGTGTTTCACACGAAGTAGTCATTGGAAAGAGTTACTGTAAATATTACATTATTGATAGAAGAATAGTGTAATAATTATACATAGACAAAGTGATCAGAGGACATAACATAGAGTTTTCCATTTATAGGTTGAAAATATTGAATTATTTTATGCAAATTTTCTAGAATAAATTTATGGAATTTTTAGGTTGAGCATATTCATAATTTTTAATGATCTAGAGAAAATTTCAAGTCCAAAAAATTCATAAAATAATTGTTTGTGTTCTTAAATATTATACACATATGATTTTGTTACAGATTACTTGTGGAGGAAGTAAAGAAAATTCTAAAGTGGATTAAAAATAAGAATAAATAAACATATAGCTAGCTGGTATAACCATTTACTGAAGAGGCTTCTTTGTTGGGATGTATAACCTTCTATGCGGAAATAGGATAAAAACATGGTATTTAAGGAGTGTAACAAATATAAATATGAATGATTTATACTAGTCTGTAGAACCATTAGCTTCTTGTGCCATTGTATTCAAAAAATAATATAGGAAAGGAATACATGTTTCTAGAACTAACCAACATGGAAAGGAATAGGTCATTGTATCAAACCTTGTAAAAATCATGTGTGTTTTTCTCTTTATGTTCAATTCAAATGAAAGTTGAGGTTTAGATTTATATTTTAATGGATCATAACTCTAAAAATATTTTAAAGTGTTAGAGATTTTTAATAATATGTAATGAAACATTCTTATAAATGAATAATTGATCCCTAATTCAACCCTAGTGATCTCTAACCTTAGGGAATATTAATTGCTATAAGAATAAGATAACCCGGAAAGATTTCCTCTAAGAATAAATAATTTCAATTTAATAAAAATTTGTTGTGTTCATATTTTTAATGGTATAATATATCACATATTAAATAATAAGATGTTAACCTATCATCTTTCTTTCAGACATGACATATGAGATGTAAAAATGGTGGTATTTCATCCCATTAGTTATGTTTCATTGAAAACCACAATTAAAATAAGTTTAGATTCATATGAGAAATCCAAGAATTTTAAGTTCACAGAACATACAATTAATGTTTATATAATGATTATAGGGTTTCCAACAACTTTGAAAATGGGGGATAATTTGTGAATTGGCTATGAAAGAAATAATATAGTTAAATAATATAAGTTACAAATATAGAGTATTAAATTTGAAGATATAAAAATAGACGATGAATAAATTATTAATGATTGATTTAGTGGAGTAAATTGAGGTTTTGATCAATATAAGCTATTATTGAGAAGATGGAAGACTCTTATATTATAAAAAAATTGATGAGAATGTTCTCGAAAAATTGGAGGCTAAATTGTAATCTTTATAAAATCATAAATATATATCCTTGGATAAAAATAAGAATATTCTTATGGAATATGAAATGATTAAAGGTCATGTTTTCAATGAAATTTATAAGAAAAAAAATTATTTCAAATAATTTTTAAATAGATATAATAAAGATAAATAAGTTGTAGAATAATTCATTAATTCAAAAAAAGGAGGAAGAAGAATATTTGAACACAATTTTTTATCCCCAATTTGAAAGAGCAATCATAGGAAATTGGATGGGAAATGTTAAAAAATATCAAAAATGATTAAATTGTGTTGGGAATGGAAATTTGTTGCAAAATCTTCCTATGAATAAAATTGATGAGTATGAGTCTGAATACGATGAAAATAAATATATAAAACAAAACTATAAGAACCATAAGGAAATATTTACTCATGAAGAAAATAAGATACGTTACATAGGAAGAAGAAAGAAGGTTGATTCCTCATCTAATATTGAATTATACCATAATCTCCAATTACATTCTCTAGTCAGAGATGAATGTTTTTCATTAATTAGTGATGATTACTGTGATGAGGGTAAATAAATTGAGTTAATTCTTAAATAAAATTTATAAAAATCTCTTGAGTAGAATACTAAACTCATGAAATAAAGAGGGAAGTTGAAGAAGGATGTTAATAATAAAAAAATTTATAATTGTAATCATACCATGAAAGAGTAAAAAAACCTCAAATTCATATGATCTATGTAAATAATAATTGTTATGATTGAATGAAAACTACAATATTATGAAGAAAAATCAATTGGTGGGGAGAATTTCATCATTGTTGAAACCACACATATTGAATAAAGTAAAAAAACAAGATCAATATATTGGTGTTTGAGAAGATGGTAAATGTTATAAAAGATGTTTTGGATGAGAAATAAGAAGAATTTTGAGAATCAAAATCTATGTTTGTTATAATACAATGTAAGTTAAAACATATTAGATAAAACTTTAGGAAGGCACTTGATGTTGAAGGGAAAAATTATAATGATGGTTAAAGGAATAGTTTATAGCAGTATATGTTTTTTTATAAAAAATATATTAATATGATGGAATAAAATTTATGAAGAATGATTCCCCCTAAACAATGCCTCTCACAATATTTAAACATACAATAACAATGTTTATATAAATTTTTCTATCAGTTAGAGATATTAATATTCAATGATCACTGTTGGTCTTGTGAAATTTTTAGTCCCATAACTTATTTGTGTTGGTAAACCATGTCTATACTAATAAAATGGTTTGAATAAATAAGGAGTTTTTATGATCAAATAGGATTGTGTTTTTTAAATAATTTTTGTAATTAGGAATGATAATTAAGATGTTATAGAATGTTGAATCCTTGAAAAATAAAAATGTAAAACTGAAGAAAGTAGGGTAATTTATTAATGTTTAGGGATGTAAAAATACTAATGATGAAAAGAAAGAATGATTATTTATTTGTCCAGATGAAGTGGCCATGGATATAATTTTAGAAAAATAAAAAAAAATCATAAATAAAAGGGAAAGGACATTTTTTATGAAGATGAGAACAATGTTGATGAAAAGAAATTAAATGGTGGTCATTTAAAGATTCAGGAAAAGTGAATGAGATTTGAGTAAGAAGTACGTGTCACTAAAAGTTGTATAACTATCCTGATATCCAAAAAGGAAAGTGTGAAGAAGATACTAAAAACATGATGTAACCAAGATGTTAAAAAATTTAAATAATAGTTAAATTATTCATCTAAATATTATATATATGAGAAGAAAACTATTAATAAATATGAGAATGTTGAATAGAAAAAAACACATCCAATGAAAAATACAAGAATAAAGAACAAAAAGTAAATAATGAGAGTATATTATTACTTTGAATATTCCTTCTAATAAACTACTGTGGATCCTACTTATTGAAATATATATTTTTTGTTCTAATTTTGTTTAGGTTATTTTCTAAGCTGTATTAATGAAGCTGGGTGGGTGTTGTAGATGTTTTTCAATAAGAAGAATGTTCATGATTGAACTTATCGACCATGATGTGATTTTTTGGGATACCATTATGAGGGATAAAATTTGAATATGAGGTCTTAATATCTTAATTCTTATGAAAATGAAATCAATTAGTTTATGAATAATATTTATTGGAATGTTATTTTAGACTCTTAAACATTTCTGATGTGTTTGTAGAGATGGGTGTAGTTTTTTTCATAATTTTTTTATCATATTACCCCATAGATGATACTGTTGATAAAATGATAAGAAAATTATTATATGATTTTTTTGATTAAATTAATAACATTGACTATAAAAACTTATTTTCCACACTGGGTTCTCACACGTATACATAGAGATGTTTAGTTATAGGCTCTATATTAAGAAACTAATGTGATAACATTTTTCACCAGAAGTAACCATACATCATTTATGAGTGTACCCATTGAATTTTATTTTGAATACGAAGGAGAATGAAGTTATGGGAGAGATAACATGAAAATAAAATTTGATTTAACATATTGATTTTGAATATGGTTTATGTTTTGTGTTTGTATTGACAAAAAACATAAAGGGTGATATTGTAAGTCCGAAGTTAATTCTTGTTTGTATTTGTTTTCAATAGATAGATATGTTGAATGATGAAAATTTTAAATAAGTAGAAATGGAATAATGGTTTTTGAAACAACCTTGCAAACACATATTTACTGACACAAAATATCAAACATAGTTTTCGATCAAAGATTGAATGATGAATATTTTTTGATCATTTAATGTAACTAATACATCAAAATATTTTGGTATAAGAGGGGATGTGTAGAAAGAAGAAATGAAACTTTGTTTAATTTCATCATTGAAGTATTATAGATGAAACTAATTCATCTATATAGCACCATATGTAGAGGATTTCTCTAATATAGAATGGGATTATGTTTATGTTCAAAGAATTATTAAAGCTATTGATTGGACAACTCATAAAATGATCCTTCAGATGCACTATTAGACACAGTGTCAGACGAAGAGAATCAGACTACCCAAATCATAATGGGTGGACCAGAGTTCTTGATTATGAATAAAGAGATTCTTTTTTCACTGATAAACTGGATATGTTGCTGATAGTGATAAATTAAACAAGTTTCTGACACTAATCAATCGAACAAACTAATGGTGTTATCTTATCAAATGAGAATTTGACACCAATATGTCATCATATACAGTGGTTCACGAAATCAGATTTTAATACCTAATAAAAAAAAGGGGGGATCAATTTACATCAAACAATATTTTTTAGATAGACATAATCTGATGATGAGTGATTGGATGCAAGTGAGAAGATAGTGCCTCTATAATTTTTTTAGAATTCCTGAGTTGATTCTAAAGTTATTATAGAAAACTGAAGACTTTTAAAGTTATAATAACATATTTAACAATTTTTAGTTTTCCTAGAGTATTGAAATGAAAAATTTTATAATTTTTTTTCATGTTTTTTTAGAGATTCATGAAAATAATATCTTTGTTTTTTAAATTTTGTAAGGATTCACCAGAAAAACTTTGACATAGATTCTTTGAATGGACATGTGATTCCCATATATCAAATGAATTAAATACATCAGATACATTTCCATTTAATGAATTTTATTTTATGAGTGAGTATGTTTCAATAAGATTAATTGAGAAAAATTGATGATATGTTATTTGGATGATATTTTCTTTACGGATTGTTTAAAATTTTAGAAGATTTGTAATGATTAAAAAGGTTTTAATAAGTCATCTAAAGATTTGATAAGAGTTAAATTTTTCCAATATGATTCTCAAATAATGGTGAAATTATGATATTTGGAAATTTGGGTGAGAATAAAAAAAACTAATTTCCCACCAATTTACCTTCTAGAGAAACTATAAATATAATTATATAGTACATTATATAAAAAAATACTCAAATTTATGGAAAGATAACGTTATGATGATTTTGTGAAAATTTGAGATCCTAAAAAAGGTTTTCATTCATGTTAAATTTGAGAAAAATGGTGTGATATTCATCAGTTGGAGGGTATTTTGTAAGAGTCCCATCTAAAAAATATCTAACAGTTGGAGAAGTTGTGAGTTTCCAATTGACATTTAACTCAGTTGAAGTAGGAAGATCATAGGGTCAGATTTTCTATATTGGATAGTGATTCACCAGATGAAGTTTCTCTATGGATTTCCTCTGAAAATTTTATTCTAAAATGAAGTACAATTTAATGAATTGGATATAGAAAAAATGGACAAAGAACATAATAAAAAGGTTATTGGAAAAATTTCAAAAAAAAACCTTTTCTATATATGTTTTCTAGACATAAATTCTAGAATGATGAGTTTAATCATATTATGATTTACTAGAGATCTAGAAGAAGTTTCAATACTAAACAATTCTTAATAGAATTGTCGATTTTCTAAAATATTATACATAGGTGAAGTAGATCTTGCTTACATGTGGTTGAAATAATGAACATTCTATTATCGATCAGAAATGAAGAATAAAATTATTCTATTCAGGGGTATAACCACGTTATTAAGAGGATTGATTATTAAGGTGTATAACTAGAAATGAAGAAATAGGATATAGAAATTATAGTTGTGGGGTATAAATAAACATAGTAGGAAATTTTTCTACTTGTTTTCAGAACTGTTAGCTTCTTATGCCTTTGTGTTATGGAAAGAACTTATTAAAGGTACAAATTTTGGTGGAATTTACCTACATGGAGAGAAGCAGGTCCATGAACAAAACCTTTTAAATATTGTGTGTAGGTTTCTATTTGTATTTATTTCAAATAAAAGGTGAGGTTGAGTTTTATAAGTGATTGGATCATGACTCTGATAAGTTTTTATTTAAGAAATTTATCTTAATAAGAAGATAATAAACATTATTATAAAAAAAGTGCTCATTGATTCGCCCCAAAGTGATCTCATTCCCTAGGTAACTTCACCATTGAACCTAACAAGTTTGCAAGTATGAATTTGAAGTGGAGTTGTTAAAATTGAGATGATTTTGGTAAATTGGTTCATAATTCTTCAACCTCCCTCACTCTCTATGTTAGTATATAGATCATTGGTAAATGTAACTAGTATCAATGTGGGATCTAGCTCTGAATGGATCTAATATTTATAATTTTTTAATATTATATATTATGGGTATATTTGAAGATTTTTTAAGTATCCTCTCAATGAAAACACAGTTATTTCTCCTAAAACATTTACTAATAGGTATAATAAAGACATTAACTTTTATTTCCTAAAAGGATAAATAGGACACGAGAAATGTTTAACAATCTCCATGTGGGGTTTGATCTATTGAAAAACATTCTCTTAGAGTATAAAGGCTAGGTTTTGAAAAGTATATGCCTACTAAAACAAATTTTTATATTTATATAAAGATAAGTAATAATTCAAAAAAAATTATTGATTAAGTTAGAACATATATATTAGATTTTAAAAAGGGTATGTTGGATAAGAAATCATAGTTGGAGATAGGTGTTGACGTAATAAAGGAGGCATTGGTTGTAAATAATCATATCTATAAACTCTCATGAAGATTATTGATGCTAAAGAACATCCTTAATTGATCCTAAAACCAAAAATATATCTTTATAAGGGTTTATTAAAAAAAGGTTATTGATGATAAATCATATTCAGATAAAATATATGAATATAAGATCCATGGCTTGGAATAAATGAACTAAGATACTATTGATGTCAAGAAATACCAACTGGAATTAAAATCCAAAATTAATAAAATAGATTGATAACTATTTTCTAAAAATTTGAACAAATCATGAATATAATAATGAGAATATAAAAATTAAATAGGGTAAAATCTATATATCAATTGAGGTTTTAAAAATACTATAATCATGTAGTGTTTTAATGAGAAGATAGACTGGTAAATCTAAAACTTATACAATGTTGGTCTTACCCTGATTCTAATAAAATAGGTTATGATATGAATGATTCTAATAATAATATATCTATTACAAAAATCACATTTCTGGAATGTATGGTTTGAGGTCATATAATTATCAATATAATACAAATTTATGTAAATAGGTATCCCTTCTTCTGATTTTTTTTCACTTATATTATTCATATGGTAAATATGGGTCACAAATAAAAATATGGAAACTTATGGGAAGATAAAAACACCATTTTACCCACCAATCTATCAAGTGTGGATGTGATAATTTATAATAATGTCATCTACCAAAATGTTTCCCAAAATTATTGATTTTTTACTCAAATATAAAGGTGTTCATACTATCTATATTGGTTCATAAATGGGAAAATATCAATTTATTATTCAAGTTTGGAGTTATGGAAATTTTTTAAAAAATACCATAGATTTTTTCTATCTAAATTTCAATTTTTGGTGATTATAAAATTCCTAAATAAAGGTGGAGAAAGGTTGAGTTGAGACAATACACCTAGAAAAGGATAAATCCATTTAATTCATAAAGATATGAATTACATTAAAATTCATTAGAAATTAAAAAAAGTCAATAATTATTAAGAGTGATAGTATACAACCTTGAAACATGAATCACTTGTTTATATATAAGAATACCACAATAAAGGGTTGGAATCAGTGAAAAATCAATTGTGAGTCACCCTTAAGTGGTAATAATGTGAAGAATGTTAAACAAAGTGGACAATATAGGAATGTTCAGATGGATGATACTCTGAAGAAAAGATTTTTCTACAATGGGGGAATTGGGTACAACATGGAAAATTTCAAGCACGTCATGAATATTAGTGTTTAATAAATCATGTTGGAACAAAGAAGGAATGAATAAAAATCAGGTGAATAGAAGGATTGGTTTGGTGGAAGACATACAAGAAGAAGAAATTAAGAATATTACAACAAAGGGAAACTTAAATGTTACCTATAATCCATATTGAAAATCTTAGATAGATGAGTATCAGACTAAATAATGTATGATTATTTTTCCAGCCCAATAATAACTAGAAAATCAAATGGAGGAAGCACACAATAATGAACTCTCCTTGCTATTATATGTGATAGAGTCAATTACATATGAGAAAAAGATCCTTTTAAACAGAATGTCCATTATTTTTATGAATTATAATGTTTGAAAAATCAATAGTGGTGAAACCATGAATATTTATTACATAGTTGAAGAATAATTAAAAATAGATTATGTAGTGATAAGAAAATATACACCTTTTTCTCTCATTAAGACTTAATGTAGGATCCAAATTATTCTCATATATTTTTGTTTGTTCATTTATGTATAGACTGAATATGATGTGTACAATGGTAGAAAAATAATATTGTGAATGTCTAACAACGTAAATTATTTTCCCTCAAGGAGATATTTAACTAGTATTATAATGACTCATAAAGATAGTATAATAGTCATCATAAATATATTCTTAGAATTCAATTTAAATTTGTCAAAGAATTATAAATATTACTGGATCTTATTCCATGAGGGGGAGTTATGTTAAGTATTTATCAAAATATTATAATTTTATGTGAGTCTATTATTTCCTAAAAGATCTAAATTGTTTGTATGATAATCTAAATTTACCATTCATTTTTGTTGATTAAGATAATATTTTCTAGGAAAATTATTTCTTCAGCAACAAAATAACATGATAAAAGAGAAACATGAATGTTTTTATAGGTATGTTGAGTTTAGTGTTGGTAATTAATTTTTAAACATTCCTAAACATTCACTATAAATATATATCTAAGTTTCCATCACAAGTTCAATTATTAATGGATATAATTTTGGTCTATATTAATCACTCTTATTATCAAAATCAAGCTACATCATGAATATTTATAGCTAACCAATTTATTTCTCATTTCTTAGTCGAAATGTTGTGCCATATCTCTATCATGTAAATCACATTTTACATGTAAAATGAAGATAATATGAATTTTTAATGAATATTGGTGCATGATCTAACTCAAATAAAATATCAAGTTATATTTGAAATATTATTTTTATTAGTTTATTTCAAAAAAAAACATAATATTTATGTTAAAAATTTAAAAAAATTGCATAAGTTTGAAATTTGTTTATAATATAATGACATTTTTTGAATTACAATATCAACTTTATTGAAGTGTGATTTTTTAAAAAATGTATAATAACATAATGTTTTGGTGAATAGTAAAAAGATAGTTTTCTAGTGCACCATGTTTTTTGACATAATATAGATACAATACTTTTTTAATACATTCTCAATAAAAATCATTTCAAAAATATTTTTAACAATAAATATAATGTATTTAAACACAATAAATTAAATTTCATAACCTAAAATATATTTTCCAATTCTTATGAAAATAATGTATTACATTAAAAAAATTGTATCATTTTTTATCGTTTGTATAAAAAAATAATTGGTGGAAGGATTTTAAAGTAATAAAACATATATTTTTATTGAAATATTATTCATATACTCAAATAAAAAATGATTACAAATCTTGGTCTTGAAAAAATATTTTATTATTTATTATTACAAAAATATCCCTCTCCTTCAAGTGTAAATACATCCTCTCACCTCCATGGAAATTCATTTCCTTTTACATTAGCCTCTATTAAAAATAAATTATCTTAAGAGGTCCATTTTTATGGGGCCTTCATAGGGAAATCCTAATTTATCAACACGATTAATTTATTTTCCTAATATCCTTTATTTCTTTCATACCTTCCAAGTAATATTTTAGAATTACTATAAAATTAAATCATAAATTTTTGTTTAATGAATTGTTTTATCATAATTGAATAAATAATAACTATTTTCCCCCTTTTCTATTATGAAAAATAAAAAAAATCCTTAATGAATTGTTCAGACTACCACCTCCATGAAGTATTGTATCTAATATTTATATAGAATCATTACTACATATTAAAAATTATTTAGATATGATTCACTAACTTAAATTATCAAAATAATATCATTATAATACTGTAATATTTTTATTATTCCTAAATAAACAACTTTAATAATCATAATCATCCATTATTTATGATACGTTAATGTTTTGGTGAGTCTAACCATAAATTCAAACAATTATATAAAATAATATCATGAATATCTATGAGAGAATAATAACTAATAATAATTGATATAAATAAGTAAATAATTGTTTTATTTTGGTCCTATAATGGAATCATTAATATTATAATCATTAATTAAAATACAATCGTTCATTTTCAAAAAAAATTGAAACATTATTGTCACCAATTTATTCAATAAGATATGTAAGTAAAACTCTAATATAATGAAAATCAAAATATAATAACTATCTAATTACATCAATAAAAATCCCTATAATTATATAGGAATTATGAAATTTTTCATAAAAATGAATACCGACAACATTTTTATCGAATTACATCACAATGAACAATATTACTCAACCATGATGATGAAAATATATAATAACTATTTAATATAAATTTAGAGACTAATTTCAAATCATGTTTACAAAATAATATAGAAATGAATAAGGATATCAAATAGGGGTTATGAATATGTATATTTTCTATACTATATTTTGGAGAACATTTAGATAATCAGTATTACAAGGTATGAATTTTTCATTAATCAACATCTCTTCTAGAGTAATAATTATTAATTTTGACTATGGTTTTACAATATGGATTTATTCTATTCATTTGTGATATTAAAATTTATCTTATATTTGGGTAAAGCGACATTTTTAATTAAAAAATTTCCCATAATGAATTTATTCCTCAAAATTATATAATTATTGAGCATAATTATCATATGATTTAATGATAACATCTCCTCCCTGTCTATATTTTTAATTCTCACAAATGTCCTCATTTTTATTTGGAAAAATAATTATGTGTTATCTTTATTTACACTCTTATTTCCATTCTCCTATTTCCAAAGGATTTTTTCTTTCTAATTTTACAATCAGGGTTATCAATAAGTTATATCAAATTATTAAAAAAATCATTCCTTCCAAATAAAATCTTTTATATTTAACTCATAATTTATTTTTGATAACCTTTGTATATTTTCATAGAAATTTTAATTAATAATATATTAAAATTAAATTTTTTACAAATTTTTTCCTTCTTAGTATAAAAAATTAATATAGAATGAGAATCGAAACTACTTATTTTAAAACAATTTAAGAACATATTCTAGAAAAAATATTATATATTCACTACCATTTTCCTCCACATTATGGAATATTTTATTTAATTATAAATTATTTCATAGGAATCACCCTCTAAATGTTCTTATGAAATTCACTTTAGGGGGGGGGAGTTTTCTGTATTAATAATTTTCATTTTTAATGTCAATTTTCATGACACCATTTGGAAATGTTATAATTTTTTCATTTCCATGGGAACTTTATATAATGAATGTTGACTTATTTTTATTTATATGTTTTATAAAACCCAATTTCTTATATATGGATTGTTTATGAATTTTGAAAAGTTTTTATTTAATTAATTTATGAAACATAGTTTTATTTTCATAGGTTATTTGTGATGTGACAAGTGGATGAATTTCAACTAGAAAACGTAAGTCTATATTAATGATATGTTGGGTCTTATATTGACAACTAATGCATTGGTTAATTTTATATATATTATCTAATAATTTTTGTGTAATAATTATTGGATATTCCCAAAAACTAAAGGGTAAACCTTCTTGGATTATTTCAAATACTAATTGTTTAACCTTATATGAAATTTTCAAAATATAATGGGTGATAAATCATAGATATACTCACAAATTAAATGGTGGGAACTTTTATATATTTTACAAATATGATAATTGTCACACTTGATTTTTCAGGTCTTGGTTTTCATCCGGTTCGTTGGAAATCCCAATCATTTTCATGGGTTTTTTGTGAGATTAATGTTAAATTTTTAAGTGAAATATATTTCTAATAATTAAACCATGGGATACCCATAGCTTGTTTGGGGGTTTTGGAGAAAAAGATGGTTACTTAATGATTTGGGCCAAGCCATGGGCCCATTTCCAAATTTGAAAACAAATTTTGTTTATTTTATAACTCATTTGTATTTCAACATTCCTCACCCATTAAAAATAATAATTTTCCTCCCCTCACCTGTTCAAACCACAATATCCATTTTGACCAATTTTGAATTCATAATCACAGTGTATTTGGGTTATGTATTCAGGTAATAGGCCTGCCTATGATCCAATTTCATGTTTAAAAAAAACTATTTCTTTTATATATTATTCATTTTTATTATATTTTTTGGTGATTAAAAATTCAAAATAGAGCCCTAAATATTGGATATCGACTGGAGGAACCTCCCCATTCATTATTCATCATTTGGGGTTCTTTTTGGGCGATTTTCACTAATGGTTAACGATTGATCTTAATTTCTTAATCAAATCTTTCTCCTTTCTCTTCCCTCTTCCATATTATTTAGTTTTTTATTTGATATATATAATCCCTGGATAATTATTAATATAGGGTTATATTTTACCATCATATTGGGGGGGGGGGGGGTTTGTTTTTTATTGTTGGTATTCATAGATATAGGGTTTTGGAACCCGTATCGGGTGTTTTTGGGTGTGTGTCTCCTTTTTCCCAAGGTTCTGAGGAAGGTTCTCCAATGAACATGGATTTATTAATTATGTTTCTTTATTTTCTCTATTTTTCACCTTATATACCTGTTTATTATTATTTTTCAACTTTTGAATGATTTTTTTGGTGTGTAAAATCATTATTTATGCCTTTTTTGGTGTAAAATGGAGTTGTTTCGTTATAAAAGTGCACATCGCCTATTAAAATAAATGTTGTACTAGTTTTAAAATATGAATTATGATATTAATTACCTGGTTTAACTACTGTAATAAATGTGTTAAATGCACATTTGGGTTTTTACCCCTTTTGGTGTTAAATAGATGTTGTTTTACTAAATGTTGCATGCCAAGTCTTCTGAAAAGTGCTTGGTTTGCCTTTGTGTTCTAAATTTGATATAAAATAACTTTTTTGAATTTATTAATGTATGAGAAGAATGAAATGTGATATTTTGGTTTCTTTTTAGGGTTGTACAATTTGGTTTTGGTTTTATAAATAGACAGTTTTTGGTTTTTGACACGTTGTGGTGTGAGTTGTCGGTAAGTGGAATGTTCCAAATTTTTTAGAAAATAGTTGAGCTTAAATGTGTAACCTAAATTTTTTAATGTGGTTATGTAAATTTTCTTCTTCTTAAATTGTTGTGTCAACCCTTTTATAACAATTGAAATTTCTACCTCTGTTATACATTGGTTTTGTATAATCCTTTAAGGCCAGTTTGGCATTTCTCTTTTAAAAGAGGGATTTTAATGTGTATTACATGTTGTACCATTTGAGGTCATTTTAAGATTCATGAAATTGATTTATAAAATGGTTTTGGGGAAATATCATCTTTTTTGGTAGGGAATTAGTGGGTGTTGGGCATAAAAATTTCATTTTCTTATGGAACTGTTGTGTAATGATTTGTGAAACTTCTTGATATTATTTTATGAAAATTTTAGATAGTTTATAGAGTTAAAAAAAGGGTGAAAAATAGGTTCAGAAACTATTTGGAGTGTGTCTGACCATAATTGGTGTTTTTATGTGTAAATTTAATTTAATAGTTTGTGGATCTTGTTTGAGCATAAAGAGAAAAACCCAAGTATCTAGGTTGGGGGACGTGTACTAGTATGCTAGTGATCTGGATTGTTTTCAGCCCTATTTCACATAGAATGTCTGATGATGAAAATATTAAATAAAATATAATTATTATGTTGGGGACCACTAGGTTATGGGTATGTTCCCTACTAGTATCTCGGGCAGAAAAACATATATTTTTTATGTTTACTTTTCTTAGAGATAAGAGGTAACTTGAGCCGATAGCTAGTTAGTGACTAGGGGTGTTACCATTACTAGTGATCATTTGATATATTGTATTCACCATTTTAATATAGTGATTTTGGTTGAAAAATTATGTAGCATGTGTGATTTATTTAAATATGTTTGTTCTTTAAATCATCCCTCTTGAAAATAGTTTTCACTTTGAAGTTGCATCTCTTTGATATTGGTTACAAGAATTTACTATTTATGAAAACATGAAAGTATTTTTATTTTGTTATGTTTGTAGCCTATAACCTTGTTTGGAAAACATATTTTTAAATATTTTATTTCAAACATGAAATTTATGTTTCTTTTTTTTAATGGAAGTGCATTGGGAATAGAATATCAGGATAACCTACTGAGTTTTAATACTCACTCTAATAGTCTTCTTTGATTTTTTTCTCTTGTGTAGGTTTTAGATTGAGTTTGATCACTTTGGGTGACTTCTAATAGATGTATTAGGGAGGTACCATCAAGGTTACAAGGAGTTATTTTGTTCTTAGGTTTGGTCAGTTGATTTTTCTAGTTCAGTTGAAGTTTAAATTTCATGTTGAATTATTGTTTTGTTCAACTTTTATATAAATCTATATTGGGTTTTCCATTCCATTTTTCTACTTTGTTATTATTTATATTTTTTATAAATCATTCCATTTTCACTCTACTAATCACCTTAGTTGTTTTCGATATCCCAGAATGATCAGGAATGCTAATCGAGACTTGTCGTAGAGCCTCCTGGGTGACAGGTTTAGAGTAGTCTTGGGCTGGTTCATGAAAAAACTGTATTAGAGGAGTTCAGATCTTATCATGACATTCTGCTTAGAGCTCCCTTATTATTTAGGGGATGTTAAGGTAGGTGTAGTAGGATTATTAGAACATGAGGGGTTGGTTCAAGAAGAGCGTTGCGAACTCTTTCTCATTCTGACCATTGGGTGTCCATGTGATGTTCATCATTATAAGTTTCTATGGTTCTTAGGGATTTTTGGTGTTTGGGATATGGTAAGTGGAGTTGGAATAATGGACTCCATGGGCTTGTAGGGCCCAAAAAGCCATGTGGAGCTGGGTCATGGTCTTAAGAAATCTCTCTATGTTGGTGGTGTGTTTAACATATGGCTAACAACCATATAGTCAAGTCACCCACCAACACTAGTCCCCTTTTTTTGGTCTCTCATACCTTTCCATAATTCTTAATTATGTTTTGAAAATCCTTGTGTGAGAATTATGGAAGTTTATTATCAATGCCCAATATTAGAATGCTTTTGAGAAACTTAGGTTATTGTGGCACAAATTTTTGGGGATAAAGTGGAATGATTTAATGAGATCACATTTCCTTAATATAAACTTATTGTTTATTGAAATAAAATTATTGTAAGGAATGAATTATTTTATGCTAATTCTATAAAATTGTTTAAAATAGATGTTTTGGGCTGTTGAAGAGTGTTTTAATCTAATGAATTGGTTTAGGAATTAGTTTTGAGCCATTTGTGTTTTCCTTGAATGGGTTTTGGCCTTTGTGGCTGTCAAATTTAGAAAAGAGTCCTTACTGAATTTTTCAAAATGGGAAAAGAAATGTTTCAATGTAAATCTTGTTGTGGTAGTTGTTTTAAAATAGATGAAATTTGTTCTAAATAAAATTTTTCTTTAAAAAGTTTTGTTTATTTAGATGCTGAAAAATGCATTGAATTAAGGGAGATGATTTTGATGGAGACCTATGGGGTTTCTTTTTCAATCTTTGTAAAATGGTTTGTTATGTGGAAATATGAAAATGGTTTTTGACTTGGTGAATTGTGTTTTTTTGTAAGGAAAGTGTTTTTTGAAATGGGTTGAATTTTATGGATTATAAAATGAGGATGTCTGTTTTATCCTTTTGTGTTTTTAGGGGTGTTCACATGCATAGTTTGTTATATATATGTTTATGGATTCATAGAATGACATAGTGGTTGGGTGCCTAGTGTTGAATGAGAACGTTCATGTTATTGATACTTGATGAAACACCATTGGTGAATGTGAAAATCAAACAATTTAGTTTGTTTTTCAAAAGTGTTTAAGCTGAAAATTTGTTGGCTTTTTGTAAATCAGTGTTTATGTGGGTTTTTTCATGTTTTAGAAATGTAGTTGGTTTGGTATACTTCTTTATGAGATGCAAGTGTTACTCATGGTGTTTCTTGAGAAGGGATATTGTTGGTGGATTGATTTTGGATCAATGTTCATTGGGATTTCTAAGGATTTGTTAGATGATGTGATGTGTCCATGGATGGTTCTCCATTGGGAAGACTTCTAGTTGATCAGTATAAGGATTCATTTCAAACATTAAATCCACCTCTTCAGATGATGCATCGACTCATTTGATGGAATTGAGATCTTTTTGGGATTGATTTAATGTGATTCCCTATTGTGAATTTTTTTGGATATAGTAGTTGTGTTCGGTGATGTTGACGTGTTTTTTCATATTCCTTGTCCATTATGCTCTTTGTTTGGAGTGAGAGAGAATGGTGATATGTATCTTTTATATAATATTTAGATGAAGGTGTGTTTTTTGAGAATGTGAGTTTTGTGGGGTGTTGTGATCTATGACTCCTGGATATGGCGCAATAGATGCTTCAAAAATGAGGGCTCCAACCATAGGCCTTAGAGAAAATCTTTTAAAACAGTCAGGAAATCCCCAGAGGTGTGGGGATATTGACTAAGCTCTTGCATTCACTGTTGGGGTAAATTAGTTTCCATGTTTTTTTATGTTTTATCATCACTCTAATTTTTATTTTTATTTTCAAAAATAGCAAGGATGACTTACCCCTCACACAATTTGTATGGTTATTACTTCTTAGATGTAGGTTTCTAATCAATGTCCCCATGTGGACCGCTAATGTGAATCTAGTGTGGTATTGGTTTTACTTATTTGTAGGTGGAGACTGTTGGGTGGTTCCTCGATTGCATTTATGGTTCCAGCGGTCCATTGATTGGGTCCTCTTATCTCCCCATCCAGAGTGGTGGGGGGTTTTTGATCTGTGACAAAAGTGTTGGCCTAGTTCTTGTCCCATTTTTTTGGGAGTGGGTGGTTTAAATGTTCATTTTTTAATCGTATTTACTTTGGTTTGTATGTTGTTGTGGGAGATGCTTGGTGGTCATGTGCTGGTGAGGCCCAATTCTAGTTCATGTTGATTTTTTTTTATTTACTTATAGTTAGTCTCTAATGGTGGGGAGACCCATTATGGGTCTCAACGATATTTCCTTTAAAGATATGTTAGATGGTAGTAGTGAATTTGTTGTGGGGAGACCATTTAGGCCCCCCAATTATTTGGATTTTTTGAGTGCACTTTGGTTTGGGTGATTGTTGTGTTCATTGGGAGAAGGCCCAAAAATCATGTTGTGGGCTTGGTTATAAAGGTGGTGGCTTGAACTTTCCATTTATTCTCAAGAAGTAGTTGTGAGTTGGTGTTTTGTTTGGGAAAGAGTCTTAAGTTCTATTGATGCTAGTTGATTTTTGCCTAGATTGAGAGGCTGGACCATGTTGATAAAAAATTCTTAGGTGTTTAACTTTCAATTGCAAAGTGTTCTGGATTTCTGGGGGAGGAATGCTTTAATGGTCAGAATAATTGGCACATCCAGTTTTTCATGTCATGGATTTGATTCTATTCGTTGGAAACACAAATACTTTTCTTAGGTTTTGGGTGACATGAATTTTTATTATTGATGTCTCATCTATGTCTAATAATCATATCATGGGTTCTCCATTGTTTTTTGGCGGGGTTTTAGAGAAAAGTATGGTTACTTCAAGATTTGGGCCAAACCGTGAGCCCATCTCTAGATTTAAAAACAAATATTTTTTCTTTTATAACTCCTTTTCTTAAACATTTTTCACCCATTATACTTCCCACATGTCCTTCCATGACCTATTAAAACAACCATATCCATTTGGGTGCCTCAGGAATTCATATCCATGGTGGATTTGGGTTATTTATTCAGGTAATGGGCCATCCCGGGAGCCTATTTCCAGTTTTTTAAAGATATTTTGTTTCCTTTATATATTATTAATTTTATTATAATTATAGAATATTTCATGTCACAAACAAATCCTAACTATTTTCTATTTACTATAGGAACCTCCCCCTTCTTTATCCTTCGTTTTGGGCCTTTTTTGGGCGATTTCTCAATAATGATTATAGTTATTCTTAATATCTTTAATTATTTTTTTTCTCTTCTATCTTCCTTCTAAATTTTTTTCTTGATTTATCTACTTCCCTAGTCATTATCAACCTAGGTTTCGGTTTTCCCATCATTTCTTTGTAGGGGTTTGGTTTGTTTAGGGTTGGTATTCATGGATCTAGGGTTTTGGAACCCATGGTGGGTTTTTTTGGGTGTGCATCTCCTTTTCGCCATGGATTTAGGGTAGGTTCTCCCAATCACATGCATTTATTTTTTAATTTTAATATTTTTATTTTTTGTCTCACCGTATATACATGTTTAGTTTTACTGTGCAACCATTGGATGATTTATTTGGTGTGCAAAATTGTTATTTATGCCATTTTTTTGTAAAATGGAGTTGTTTCTTTATAAAAGTTCGCACTGCTAGTTCAAATAAATGTTTTGATGATTATTACATATGGATAGTGATTTTCATGACATGGTTTCATTAATGAAATAAAATTTTGGAATTCACATTTGGGGTTTACCCCTTCAGGTGTCAAATAGATGTTGTTTTGCAAAATGATGAATTCCAAGTCTTCGAAATGTGCTCGGTTTGCCTTTGTGTGAAAAAGGAGATATAAAATAACTTTTTTGAATTTATTAAAGTTTGGGAACCATGAAATGTTATATTTTGATGTAATTTTATGGATTTAGAAATTGGTTTGGGATTTATAGATAGATGGGCTTCGGGTTTTGACACGTTTTGGAATGAGTTACTGGTAAGTGGCATGTTCAACATTTTTATGAAATGGTTAAGCATAAATGTGTAACCTAAATTTTTTAATGGTCTATGTAATTTTTTTTTCTGATAATGGTATGTGTACACATCTTTATGAAAACTGATATTTTTACATTTGTTATACGCTGGTTTGGAAAAAATCTTCAAGGCCAGTTTGGAACTTCTCTTTAATAAAGGGTTTTCATGTGTATTTCATGTTGTACCATTTGAGGTCATTTTAAGACTCACAAAAATGATTTAGTAAATGGTTTTTGGGATAAAAAATATGGGTTTTTATGTCATTGGTGGGTGTTTGACCTAAATTGTTCATTTTCAAATGGAATTCAAGTGAAAAGCATTGTTAAACTTCTCGAAATGGTTTTATGAAAATTTTAGATGGTTTATTAAGTTACACAAAGGGTTAAAACATGTTTACATATTTTTTTTGAGTGTGTGTGACCAGAACTAGTGTTTTTATGTGTAAATGGTATTTACATCATGTGTAACTTGTTTGAGCACAAAGAGGGAAACCTGTGTATCTAGGTGGGCAGACATGTACTAGTATGCTAGTGATCTGGAGTAGTTTTGTCCCTATTTTATGTAGAATTATTGATGATGAAAATACTAACAAAACAATTATGATGATTTTCGGGACAATTAGGTTATGTGTATGTTCTCTACTAGTGGATCGTGCACAAGAATAGATATTTGTTGCAATTACTTTTCACCATGATAGGGGGTACCTAGGTCCCACTGCTAGCTAGTTCCTATAGGTTTTCCCATGAATTTTTCTCATTAGATATATTGTATTCACTATATAAATATGGTGAGTTGGGTGGGAAAATTCATTAGCATGTGCGTTTTATTTAAAGGTTTACGTTTTTAAAGCATCCTTCTTGAATACTATTTTCACTTTGAAGTTGCATCTCTTTAAAATTGGTAACTAGCATTTCTTATTTATGAACACTTGAAAAAAAATTATTTTGTAATTTTTTCCTGTCAAACCATGTTAGGAAAACATATTTTTATATACATTATTTCAAACATGAAATTGATGCATATTTTATTTTAATGTATTTGTGTTGGGAATAGAAAATTGGGCTAACCTACTAAGTTTTAATACTCACGCCAGTAGTCTTCATCAAAATTTTAGCCCATGGTCACATTGAATCTTTAGTTTGATCACCTTAGGAAACATCTAATCGATGAATTGGAGAGTGAATACTGGGTTTAAATGGAGTTAGTTGGTCTTCAGGTTTGGTTGGTTGAGTTGTCTGGTTCTGTTTTACTTTCAGTTTTATGTACCATTAATGATTAGTTTAACTTTTATATAAATGTATGTTGGGATTTCTATTTCTTTCTACTGATTAGTTATTGTTTATATTTGTGTGAAATCATCCCCTTTTCAATTTATTGATACCCTTGGTTATTTTCACCATCCTGGGAAGATTAGAAACACCTCTCCGGACTTATCACGGAGCGGCCACGGTGACCGGTTCTGGTTCGACTAGGCAGGTTCATGACAATAATACCCTATTCTTATATTTCTGAAAAATAATCATTATTATGTTATATAACAAGGGAATGTTACATTTTTATGCCATATTCTGATGACTATTCTCCATGTATCATGTTTATTATCTCATGCAACCATATTTTTTTTCCATGGTATATGTTATAATACCATGAATCATAGAGAACACTCATTTATTACATGTTATATTAATAATAAATGCCTCCACTTCTCTTATTTTCAATTCTTCTTATTATATAACCCTTAATGACTTCATGGAATGTTTACCCTTACATAGAATTATTGCTAAATCCTTTATTATGTTTCTATTACATCGGGTATGAAAAATATTATATATTATAATTAGTCTAGAAGGAATTATTGTGAGGCTCAGTATGAAATAATATTTACAAGTGTTATAGAAAAAATATATTATATACAGTCTTTAAAGACACAAAACCTAATGTTTTTTGGTTTTGTTATTAGTTGGGGAGAATTAATTTTTATCTGAAGAAAATGTTGTAAAATAAAGAAGTTTTTATCTTGGATTGTTATTGTTTTTTCAATGTAACTTCTTTATTTTTAAAAAAAAAAATAAATATTATGTTTGATAGCGTACATGATATGCCGCATCAAGCCTAAATAAACAATTAATTTTTTTTCTAAATGCTGTCATTATAACCAAGATGTTGGAATGGAGGGTGTGAACAAGATTGAAAAAATTATTAAAATATGGTTTACATATTTATATATGTATTTATTTTGTGATAAATTAATTATAAATGAGTAGAAATCTTTTTTTTTTGGAAAAGAAATGTTTTTATAAAAAACTATATAAACGTGGAAAAGTTTTTTATAACAATAAATAATCAAATATTTTTATTTGGATTTTATTAATAAAAATTTAATATAATATATTCAATATATTGTTTAAAATGAATATTATGTGTTTTTTTATATATGATATAAGAACAAATCCAATTTTATGGATAAAAGAATTAATTTTCTAAAATGTATGATTTGATGCCTTTTGTGGAAAAGTTGTATTAAATATTGTTTTTGACACTTTTATATAATATATTTGAAAAATATACTTTTTACATGAAATCTGAATAATAAAATTTATTTGTTTTAATTTCCGTTATTTTTATGATAAGTTTCATATTTTGATGAATAATGAAAAATACTTATTTTTAATTATATACAAAATTTTCATCTAAATAATTTGTATTATTAAATTATATTATTGATTGGATTAAAAGTATAATTTGTTATATTTTATATCATTTAATTAAATTTATTTCATTTAAATCAATTTTACATTGAAACCGGGTATAAAAATCATTTTGTTACTTTGGAATGTTTTTAATTTAAAAACATGTTTTATAGTTCCTTCAATGGGATTAATTTGAAAATAAAATTTTCCAGATATTTCTTTTGAATTTTAAAAAATGGATTACAAATTTTTAATCAAAAGATCCATATTTACATAAATATTATTTTGGATAATTTTAGTACTAATTTGGGTAATTTTTGACACCATGGTTAACAATAAATCAGGTAATTAAGGATTAAAAAAATATTATAAAAATTAGAAAATTTCCTTAATAGTTGTCCTAATTTAATTGGATGAGTGATTATCAACTCCAGTCATCCTTGAAATTTTTTAATGATCTCATTGATCCACTTGTATTACTTTTTTTAATTTATATTATTATATTCAAAGAAAAAATGATTTTTTCATACTATTATTTTTAATAAGTAAAATATTATTAATACTCAGTAATAAGAGGAATATGTTCGACTATAAATAGTATTTTGAAAGTTAAAAGTTTTATCTTCATCAATTTAAATTTTTTAATTTTTTTGGAAGAAATAATTAAATTAATGGGTTTCACAATGATGATGGACTAATTTTTTAATTATAAGAAATGTCAAATAAATGGTATAAAAAATATTAAATATATATATATAATTTGAGTTAATTAATGTCATCCATGAATTTTCTAGATTATTTTGTCATGTTAATGATGTGTTAAAATTATTTGTTTTATGATATCATTTTATAATGATATTTTCAAACAGTCAAATAATTTATAGTGTAAAAATAAACAATAATTATATTTTAAAAAAATTAGTAATTTATAAATAAATATAAAATTCATAAAAAAATAAAATTTAAGAAATTTGTTTAGATAATTTTTAAAATTTCATAAATTATACGTTTTTGGTTATTTTTTCATTTTATAGTAATAATATTGACCCTCTAAATGTATATTGAATGATATCATGTTAAGAGTAAAAAGGATTAAATTAGGGATAAAATGAAAATATAATGACTAAAAAATAACAAAAAAGTATCTAATATTCATTAGATGAATTTATTTCAACTAATAATCATCATATATTCTATATAAATCAATTTTTTATCCATTTGTAATATAAAATTAATTTATTTGAATTTAATAACTTCCATGATTCTAAGAGTGTCACTCTTGTATCCTATAAAAGGGAGCCCATTTTTCTTTTTTCTTCAAAAATAAAAACCTATTTGGATTTACCAATATTAGAAAAAATTCCTTCTTATAATCCCTCCCAACAGTATATATGTCTTATTTTATGATTAACACCACCCTTGTCTTCTTAATGTGTTAAGAAAAAAATATTGTCTAAAGAAAAGGTATCATTATTTATTTAGTTTGTTTTTGTTTTTGTTCTTCTTCCATTTACTCAAATATTTCATTCATGATAATGAAATTATAATTATAGTATCCTAAATATAATAATATGTTATTATCTTAATATCATCAACCAAATCCATATCCACTTCCATTAAATGGGAAAATAATTAATCATTTACGTGTATGGTAGCATATGACCTTATGAATCGATATTACTAATTTTCCATAACTATTTCAAAAAGATGGTTATAATGAAGGAATTAATATTTATATATGAAATTAAATACATATTTATAATTATTTTAGAATAATATATCATTTATGTTCTTACCTTTTTATGCACATTAAAATTATAACGTCGTTCATGCGTACGTGTAAACTATCACATCCAAGAAGTGTTGTGATTCATTTTTCAAGAGCACATCAAATTGAAGACATAAATAAGTTGATGTAAATTATTAATATTATATTAATAATTGTATGATCATTATAAAATGGTAAAATGATACATACCTTGTTTCCATAATGATCATTTAAAAATGGAAATGTTAACCATTTGTACGTACAGGTTACTGTCTCTATGATTGTAACATGGTTAGTTTTTGTTACCATAATTAAAGGGTTTATTTGAAAGAATAATTTATGTATAAAAATTATAATCATGTCAAGAATATTATTCTAGTGATGATGGACAAATGACCACTTTGACTATTGACATCATACCACATTTATTTTGGACAATAGTACGAAATATTAACAAAATGTCCGACATTAACTTAAATAATTATTTAATTATAATAAAATTATAATTAGTTATATAAAAGGAATAATAAAAATTTAAATTTTATCAATAAAGTAAATAATTATCCTAAATTTATTATTCAGTAATATAACGTTTTATATGATGAGTCGGTGTAACTTCCCAGGTAAATATAGAATATGAAAATTTCATATTTATTAATATTTGTGAATAAAATATTAATTTTAAGTAAAGGTTATTCTATGTTCGATGGCGTACCTGATAAGAAGCAATAGGTTTCTTTGAATACTTACATTGCACACAACATTGAGTTATACCAAAAAATAATATAATAAATTCAAATAGTAGTTAACGCCTCACCGTTGTATTGGCAGGAATGGACATAACTAACTAAAATACTAATATACATGTTTTTAAAATGTTTTTACATTTATCCAATAAATTTTAGAGGCTTAAAATAAGAAAGAATCTGATTTTAAGCCTAAATACTACAATATTCATTAAAAGTTTAATTTACCACCTTTTGATGGAGAACCCTCATTAAATATAGTTTTTCTCACTTTTATATGTTATATAAGAAAAATTAATATTTTTCTTTATAATCGGGACATCAAAATTCACTTTGGATAAAATTTTTGTGTTTTTATGATAATGTTTATTTTTTAGGAATAGTGAAAAATAACGTATTTTAATTCAAAACTGCCTTTTAATATAATTTATTTATATAGTTATATTATGTTTTAAATTGTTTATAAAGTATAATTAGATTATATTATTTCCAATTAATCTAATGTTATTCATTATAAGTAATTTCAATTTGAAATTGGACAAAAGTAAGTGTCCATCTTTTGATAGTTATTATTTCTTAAAAACACGCTTTTTGTTTTGATAGTGAGAATTAATTTTAAATTAATTTCTTCCACTTATGTGTTTTGAATTTTAAAAAATGGATTCCATAGTTTGAATCATGAGATCCAAATTGTGAAAATAGGTAACTTTTATTTTTAGACATTATGAATATTTACTTCAGTAAAAATTTTATTTATTATTATTAAAGGATAAATCTGGTAGATATAGGTAACAAAGTATTATTATAATAACATTAAATAACCCTAACATGTGTCCTAATATTATATTTTATAAATTTCTGACTTTGGGAATTCTAGAGTCGATTATTGGGCCTCATGGAGCCACCAGGAAGTGATAATGACACTTTATAATAATTAATTTAAACTGAAGACAAAAATGACAAAAACATATATCTTTTAGTAAATAAATATTTACATGTGGTTATATAAGTTATCTATTAGACTATAAATATTAATTAGAATTAAGATATTATTTCCTACATCATGATATTGTTTTATAATTTTTAGGCACCAAATAAATTAAATTATTTAGGAGAAAATAATGATGCAGTGTTAACCTCATTAATGAATGATTTAAATAAATACGATTATAAATATTAAAAAAATATCTAATAATATATAATTATTATTGGATGATTTTATTTCAAATATGAGTCTTTTTATCTTTGAATTTAATAATTTTTGGACCTTTTGAAACCGAAATTCAATATATAATAAAATATTATTTTTAAACATTCTTAAAGAGCCCCTCCTCCCCCTTATAAAACTTTCTCACTTATAACCCATTACTAACACATCTAAATACCCTTATATCATCTATCCTCTACCCAATTAAGCTCCATACATCCATATCCTTCTCCTAGTAGACTTAAATTTTTCATAAGACACTTCAAGTAAACCTTTTAGTTCAATCCAAAGGGAGTTACTCGATTTAAAGGTAACGTCTTCTCTTAAGTTATTTTCTTTTATTTTATTCTACAACCCCAAAAATATTTTTTTATTGGATAACAATAAAAGTATACTAAATATAATAGGTTGTATTATTAGAAGGATTATAACTACACTTACAGACACCTCCATCTAATGGATAAAATAACATACTATTTCTGTGGAAAGGCGAACTATTGCCTCCCAAAACCCAGATTGATCAATTTTCTCCTACCGCCTCTCATGGTGGCCATTATGATTGAACATTATTTATATGTGATATATATTATATTTATATTGTTTCTATGATTATGTATATTCAATTATATCATACCTTTATGGTTTCCATAATGGGTAAACGTGATAATTTCATTTGAGGAAATGCTGACTACCACCCTCTCAAAGTGATATGACTCGTTCATGCCATATGTGGAATGTATAATGGATAGAGATAATTAAAATATTTATGATATTATAATTTAATTATATTAATACTATTTATCATTACATTTTCATTTCATTAAATATGAAATATAAATGAAAGTAGTGTTCATGCGTATGTACGACTTATCGTCTCAATTAACTGTGCATTTCATTTCTTATCTCCAAATGTAATATACTATTATAAATACAAATATACTAGATATATATGATATATATTATATCTAAATCATGAATATTATTTTTGAGATATTATAATTTTTACAACATGGATAATTTGTAATTTTAACAACTTCATTTTTTTGACTCAAGTTCCGAACATTGACAAAATGTCCAATATGAACTCAAATAATTAACTAATTTTTATCACAAGGTAATAAATGATATAAAAGGAATAATAAACTTGAAAAATGTTCTTAATAATGAATAAATTAAACAAGGTTTATAATTTTAGATGAAAAATGAACAAACAAGTCATGTCGGACACGAGGTAAGGGGTTTCTTATCTCACTTTTAATTCAATTAGATTTCCATTGTTCGCCACTTATTTCTTTCATGCGGTGTTTTTTTACTTCAATTTGTTATATATTATCAATATTATATTTATATTAATTGTATTTTCTGGTTTATTTGGTGGTTATTAACTTTTGGTCATACGACATGATTGATTAGATGGTGTTAAGGTGTTTTCATCTCACTTTTTATTCATGTGAGATTCATGCTATATTTGACACTATTTTCTTTTGTGTGTTGTATGTACTGTACAAGATTCTACTTATTGTTTAATATACTTTAATTTATGGGTATTTATATCTTCATTTTATGACCCTTATTTAATATGGCATATGTTTCGAAATTTACCAAATCAGTAAGAGAACCATTCACCCTCCACTTTTTAAAAGACTTCTTTTTGTTATGTATTTTAATAGAAATCTTCTTATATTGGGATATATTCTTATATTTCCTTATTAATTTAAATTTTATATCCATGTGTTGAGATACCCTATTCTCTCTCATCAACTCATTTTATTAATTTTAATGTGATGATGTTAGTCTATCAAATTTTTGTAAAGGAACTTCTTAACCCAATTTCAATTCTTTGGGTTAAACTTATACTTCTTGATTATGTCATGCTATAAATATGTGTAAATTACCAATTAAATTATTGCAACTAATATACAATTATATTCAGTGTATTGCTATTAGTCACACATAATTATTTCATTGATTTTTCACAAATCTAAGGATATGATCTTTGCAACGGACTTTGTCTCAATTTACAATTCCATTGAAACTTATTTGTTGTTATACTCCAATTCACTTTTATAAGGTGGATATACTACCATTTGACTTATTTTATCATGAATATAACTATTACCATGATATTATAAGCTTGTATTAATGTTATTCCTCAATTATTTGTTTTCAAGAGTCTCTCATTTGGTAAGGAACTCTTTAACTAAAATATCATTTTAAATGTTTTAAAAGATTTATTCTTCTAAATCATTCTCATTAATGAAAATAATTTAAAAATGGTTTTAAATAATTATTTATATGTAAATTAGTGTTTTAAAATGTTAATTCCTTTTAAATCTTCAATGTGAAATGTGACACTTTTATTCAAAAATCTATTTATTAAATAAATGGTTTGGAAAATGGTTTGAGAAAGCACTGATTATGTTAATATCTTGGAATGATATATTGTGATTACAATGTGGAAATGTTATCTTTCCCTTATTCTTGTTTTATGTGTTATGAATATGTTATGGTTCTTCAGCATTTTTTACGTATATGGGGGCTTCCGTGATAAACCAATGGCGGGTGAGCCCGAGATATCTCTCCAATTCATTGGGTAACATGACAGAGGTAAACATTATTGTTTCTCCTAAGATATTTAGGTAATATAATGTGATGGGTATTACAAATATAACTCCTTACATAGCTATTAAAGCTAAAATGATTGTATTTTATGGATTCCATAATTTACCTTTATGATCTATGATTTCTATGTTTTATTCATAAATATTATGATTTCATAAGGTATATTAGGATTGAAAAGTATGGTCTCATTGATTTGTATTAATTGATGGGATAATATATTATATCCTTATTTTATAACCCTTAATATGCTTTTTATAATCATCCCATGTTTTTGAAATGTTTTCCACATGACATAAAGATGAATAAGGGTCAAGGATGGGATCAAAAAAAGTCATACTATCTAAAACATGGAATGAGATGTGTTTCGTTCTAAGAGTATTTATTTTATGAAAAAATGGATACTGATTAGTAGTTTCTATGTGTAATATTCATGTTGATATGTAATTGGTATGGCTTAATTATCTAGAACTCTAAACCTAGAAAGATTATCAATTTCAATTATTCATTTAATTCAAGATTATATAATGTTTTAAGGCTGGGTCCTTATAGCCGAACTTAGGGTATGTGACTATTTAACTAAAACATCATTTTATATGTTTTTTAATATTTATTCTTCTAAATATTTATTTTTCATGTCCATGATTTAAAAATATATTTTTATGAATTTTTCTATATGGACATGAATGTGTTAAAATGTTATTTATATAAAATTTTTCAAGTTTTCTCAAAAATAAATCATTCATTTATTTTATGTGTGTGAATTTATTTTAAAAACACTCTTTTAATGTTAATTTTTCAATTTTTTTACTAAAGTTAAAAAGAAGGATTTTTAATCTTACATTGACTGAGTAGTTTCCCCCACTTTCATAACTATTTATTACATTAAATTTATAATTATATGTTTTCATACTTATTTTAAAAGATAATTATTTCAATATTATGTGTGTGGTTTCTATATTTTATAAATGACTTTTTCATGAAAATGGAATTTTTAAAACTGAATGTGTATTTTTCACGGGTTTAAATGTTTTTTTCAAGTGTTTTATTCATTATATGTTCCGTGAAATTTTTGTATAATGGGTTGATCCATTTTTTATCATTATATAATGGGTAAATTCACTTTATAAATTAAGATATTAGGGTTTAATCCTCATTTTAACTCAAGATATGAAGAGTTGAGCCCCATTATAGCTCAATATATGACCAATTAAGAAACTTATATCTCAAGATGTGATGGGTGAGACCCATTATATAACTTCAACGCATTGGATATTCCGAATATATAAGTTTACCATATGGTTATTCTATTTTTAATGGTTAATGTAAGAGTGATATAGTAATAATGTCCTAAGTCACCTAAATTATTTTTCAATGGATGTAAATGTGTTTTTAAAGAACATGATTTAATGGGTTATAATTTTTTTAATGAACTAATGATTTCCTCTCTTTATTTAACATACTGAGATTTTGTTCTAATCCGAATTTTTTATTTTTTTTCACTAGTTTGAAGGAAGATTTTTGAAAAGGATGAGATCAAAGGAAAATTTTGATGATATATCAATATAATAAATCACGTTTTCTTTTAAATATTTTTTCCTTATGAGTAAAATATATAGTGCGTAAGAGTATCCACTTATAAATTATGGTTTTATTTGGAATGATTTTTCCAAATTCTCTAAAAATATAAAAAAAATACCTTTGGGAAAAATGATTTCTAACATTAATATAACTAGAATAATTTATGTTTTAGGTGAGTTCCTTAAAGATTCTATCATTGTAGTGTTTATAGAAATTTGGAGATTAGGATTCTATCATAATAGTTATGAATATCATCATGTGTTTATAATTTATAGGTTATTGCAATGTTAAATGTATTATAATACCCATGGAGGCTTTATGTAATGAAAATTTAAGGTGAATAACAGAATTTTGGAGGCGTTTTTTTTAGTAATTATGGGTAATTACATTTTGGGATACAAAATGAAATGTATGAGATAAACATAGAGTTAGAAACACGTTATGGTGATTTTTTATGAAATTATAGTATTTATATAATTTTATAATAATTATATACTTTTATAAAAAGAACAACCCATAGGATTGGTGGCAACCCATCATGTCTTGCAAGGACACAAAAATCGAAACCACAACCAAAGGGTGAAAAGGGTGCATCTCTTACCACTAGCCTATGTTATGTACAAGTTATTATGACTTTCTATTTTTAGTTAAATAAATTTTTAGAGGAAGAATAAGTTCATTTGGGGATCATAAGTTTTATCGAATAAACTACCATGAGGTTGAAAAATGATTTGGCGATTAAGTGGTTGTTATTATTAGGGAAGACGTTTCCTATTTTGGTAACCCTATATGATCAAGGTAAATATAATACTATTTTATTTTATTTGAAAGGTAAGGGTTGGATTAAATTATTAATGAATCTATGATTTTAATGTAAAGTTATGGTAATTTTGGGTTATTTAGGGAAATAATTATCATATCATAGAGATTTTTTGATTTAGGAAATTAAATTTTTTTCTATTGGACATTAAAAGTGATTGATGTTATTTGAAGATAAATGTTAAAAATTATCATAGAAGAATGTGTTACCAAATAATTTTGAATTTTGGGTTTAAATATTAGTTAGTATTATTTTGAGGTATTATAAGGGTATTTATTTGATGAATGGTATCTCTTGAACTTTGGGTATTACTATTGAATTTTGAATATTGAAGTATTTTTTCATCATATAAGGTTTAATATTTTTTTAAATTTATCATAAATTATACTAAAAATTTGGATTTTGGTTAATTGATAATGATAAGAGAAATATATTATTAATATTTTATAAATTATTTTATTCTCTAGAAGTTGATTCTATGGCTTAAGGCATGAAAAATTCATCAAGAATACTCATCATTTAGAAAAAAATATAAGTTTATAGTGGAGATTTTTCAAAGGATGAAACTCTAGTTTGCAAGAAAGTATTTTTCATTATGTTATTAGGCCAAGTATAAAAATAATTCCTCAACTATATGAAATAGTTTATGAAAGATAAATGTTTTATGTTTAACTATCTTACTAAGAAATCAATAACCTTATAACACATTACAGATTTATGGTATTGTGATTGTTAAATTTCTCATGACCATGTCCTCTATCACTATCCTTCCGAACATGGGAGTAAGATTTAACTTACATGCACATGTTTACATACATTTAACCCTAGATTGTATTATCTCAGGTTACCATCATACTTTCATATCTTATTTTTAAAGTGTATGTTTTATTCATGATTTTTACAATGTGGGATTTCAATAAAGGTATTTCGAATAGTCAAACCAAAGTTACCAAGAATAAATTTAGAATTATAAGGACACAATTTTTAAAATGGTAGCGTAATGTAACATAACATGTTTTAAAAAATAAATACTACTTTTGATAACATACATGATATGACACATCGAGCATAATAAATAACTAAATTTTATTACTTAAATGTCAGCATTAAAACCAAGCAATTTGAATGGCTGGTAGGAAATAGATTAATTTAATTTCAAAAATTTGGTTTAAAAATGTATATATAATTAATTATTTAGTTACCCATTAATTATATATGAATATAATACCTTTATAAAATAGAAGGAAATGTTCTTATGAAAAAATATTTAAATGTGCACCAGTTTTTTTATAAAAATAAATAAAAAATAACCATTTTTGGATTTAATTAATTATATTTGTATATAAAAATACTCAATATAATGTTTAACATTCATCTTATGTGTTTTAAAGAAATTATCTAAGAACAAATCCAATTTTTACAGATAAAAGAATTTTTTTTCTAAAAGGAAGATTTACTTCATTTTGGTTGAGCACTTTTTTAATTTAATTTTGAACACGTTTATAAATTTTATTTTAAAAAATAAAGTCATTATTTTAAATAATAATATCAAATTTTACTTTGGTTTAATTTTTGAAATTTTATGAAATGTTTTATGTTTTAATGAATAGAGTAAAATAAAACATTTTAATTGAAAACATATTTTTCATCTAAATAATTTTTAGTGTTATATTATTTATGGGTTATAAATTCTAATTAGATCCATTATATATCATTTAATCCAATTAATTCCATCAGAAGGAATTTAACAATGAAATTGTATACAGAAAACATTCCGAATATTGAATGTTTTAACATTAAAAAATTGATTTTTTATTCTGTAAATGGGATTAATTTTAAATTAATTTTAGCCACTAATGTGTTTATGAAATTTGAAAAAATGAACTATTTATTTGTTATCATATTATAAAAATTTAGTAAATAGTTTTCTTTTTTTGTTGACAATATGAACAGTAACATTAGTAATTTATATTACCACGATTAAGGGTAAATCCGGAAATTAATGGTCAAAATAATATATTAAAAATTAGATTATTACACTAAAACTTCTCCCAGTTTTTTAGATGAGTTATTATTGATCAAGATCACCCTTGGGAAAATTTTATTGTCTGTTGGAGCCACCATGATGACTTTATTCTGTTTATAGTATTTTATTTAATGAAAAATCAATTATTTCATACTTCATTTAACAAGTGAACAATTTTTATATGGGGTTATAAAGGAGATATTATAATCACATAATATTAATGTAAATTGAAATTATGTCAATTTTTTTATGTTTCAGACATTACACAAACACACGCCCAAATACCATATTAGTTCAATGCCTTCGAAAACTTGGAAACAGAAATAACTTGTTTATAAAAAATATAATTATTCTCTTACCTATTTATTTGCAACTAAAACCATTTTTGACATATAAAACTTAATAATATTCTACATATCTTGGGGAAATGATACATAAGTAAGGGTATGTTCAGTTATTCAATAAGGATAATCAAGGGAGAGACCAATCATAACATTATCATATTGAATATATGCATAAAAAAACATTTAAAAATCATAACCTGTATAGAAAATATCATGATATCATGTCCTGAAATAAATCATAGAAGTTCATAAAGAATCAAAGAACATATTCTATAAAAGCATAACATAAAACGTATAATTGAGTAAAATAGATAATCCTATAAAATTATTTTCGTAAAAGTGAATAAATCATTTCAAAGTCTATCTTAGTAGAGTGTGTTCACACCCCATACCATCATGGCAGTCTTGGTTCACTCACAGAACCATCTTAGAAATAAAGGTTCACTCCCCAGACCATATTAGCATACAATGTCTTTTACTAAATCGAGTTCACTCCTCATTCAATCCATTTCATTCTCATGAGATATAAATCCTTACCCAATGCATTTGAGGGAAATATAGGTCCCATCTGTCATATAATTAAAAGAATGCATATGTGATTCACAAGAACATATATCATTCATCAGATCAGAACCGTGGAATCTAATGGGTTTCATAAACACTGTTCAATCATAAAATAACCTTATAAGAGAAATGAGTTTCATAAATATCATACCATAATAAAAAATCCTTTTAGGGAAAAAATTAGAATGGTATCGGGTCATATCACTAGTAAAACATAAGAAACATCAAATAATGTTGACTTAGAAGGAAAATATTTTGGAATGATTACATGATATAATTCTTGAGGAAAATATCATTTACTTTATAAAACAACAATTTTACATCATAAAAAAATTTCAAGACACTTTCATTTAAAATATATTTGAAAACATTTAAATTAATATTTTGAAACCATTTTTTAAATATTGGAAATATTTTTTGCCAGAAAATTTATAAAGTACCATTTAAAACACATTATAACGTTTTTAGAAAACATTTTTTGATGAAGTAAAAATTTCTTATCTAAGAGATAATAACATTTCATAAATATTATAATACCATGGAAATAAGTATATTTATGAAAAAAATGTCAATGGGTAGTATATGCACCTCATAAATGAATATAAGTGCATAATATAACATGTGTCTCAAAGAAGAAAAATTGAGACAAAATTCAGTTACTGATTTGTTAACTTTTAAACCAAAAACCCCATGAAAATAAATATTAAATGGGATATGTAAATACACATATATTTTTATAATGATAATAATTATATAAATTCATTGGAATTATATACACTATGTAGAATAAAAAAGTACTGTAAATTGAAGATATCCCATAAAAAAAATAGTTAGACAAAAATATCTTACTAATTGATTAGAATTAGAATAATAAACCCCATTAAATAATAATATAAACTAAAAATTATAATATCATTTAATAAGGAAAATTAATTATATAACATGTCATAGGTTTGTATATATGCCACAGAGAATAATTGACTGGTGAATATGGAATGTATCTCATGGAAATAAAAAGTTGCATGAAATTCCCTCAACTTATGTATTGATTTGCATCATACTCATACAAAACTCTTGGATAATAAATATAAATTTATGATACATATATTACAGAAAAATATTTAGTTATATCATTAGAAATTTGATTTATTTATTACATTATATTACCTAGTTATTTGAAATTCCAAGTTCATGAAATGATTTATACAATAACTGCTTTGTTTATTGTACGTGTTTTGACATGTTATTTTTGATCCTCTTACATAGATCCCGATTTAACTATTTACCTAACATAAAAAATTATATATATATCATAAAAATTAATAATATAAATATATATAAAATATATTTATATGAAATGGAATTCACCGTTCATTGAGATGGTAGGTCGTACGTACATATAAAAATTGTTTATGTTTTCTTATCATATTCAATGGAAAAAAGTAAATGATAAATATATATTATTCCAGTAGAATTATTATTTAATATATTTCATATACATTTACTAAAACCATACTAATGCATTCTATATAAAGTGTGAATTAATCATATCTCGTTGAGTAGGCAATAGTCTGCATGTCCACAAATGAAGTTATCATATTTACAAAAAATAGAAATTAGGAAGTTATGTTTTATATTATAATTAAATAAGAATATAGACTTCAAAAATATAATAAACATCATATAAATACATCACTTCCCTCATAATTCCCACAATGATGGTGGTGAATGAAAAATGAATAATCATCGTTTCATGAGGTGGTAGTCCACCGTACACCCAAAATATAAGTTTGTTACAAATTAGATGGATGTGTATGAAATTTTAGTTCAAACAATTATAGAAAAATATATTCAAATATTTAGTATTCTTAGGGTATTATATGAAATTTAATTAAAAACAATTTAGGGGGTTCAAGGAATTAATAACACAAAAATGTTTGTTGATGAAAGTTACCTGTTATTTGGGTATCTTCTATTCATTTGACCAAAATGAATTCTTTGGTTTGATTTATTCACAATGTAATGCTTACAGGATAGAAGGAACATAGATTTAAGGGGTTTTGAAAGTATTTGGCTGATCCAAAGGGAGTTATAGGTGTGATGAAAAGAGATGAGATGATTCATTTTATAAGATAGGGGAGGGTAACTTTTAGAAACACTCAAAATATTAATTTATAATAATTTAAATCTCAATTAAAATGCCCCAAAAAGTGCATGTATTAAAATATAATAGGTTATACTATTTTAATATCATCAACCAATATATTTTAGACATAATTTGGTATTTTTTTAAACCCTATCATTTTGAGAAACACTTTGTAAAGCTATTTTAATTTAAACTATCATAACAATGATTATAATAGAAAGATGATGTAATTTTTACATATAAATTGTAAATTTGACCATAAATAGAAAATTAAAGATATTTTACAACATATATAATCCCATTTTAAATATGTAATATGTTTATGATTTTTAAATAATTTAACAAAATATTATATTTATAAAATATCATAAGAGTCAATTTTAACATTATTCATAAAATTGAATTTATTAAAATAAAACTACTATGAATTGTTGGGAATTATAGGACTCACATTATGGAATTTTGGGATTCATGGACACATCTATAAGAACTGAATAAATCAAAAAGAATGTACCAGAATAATATCTTTGGGTGGTTTAATAATTTTTTATACAATGGAGGATAATAGCGACCTACTAATCAACACCAATGCTTATATGGATACATGGTTGATTTAATTAGGTGAATCCTTTCTCTTAATGATTAGTCATACGTTCATGGATGAATAAATATATATAATATTTTTTAATGTTTACCATGAAGATGAAAAGTTTCTGAAAGCAATTAAAATGGGATATAAAAATCTCTAGATGAAATATGGGTGTTTCATATTTCTAAAGTAAGTGATACATATTATATGTCTCTAAAAGAAAATAATTTTAGTAAAAATTCTAGATGATGTTGACTATGGAATTACCTTCTCCAATAGATTTTGGAATGTGACACAATAAGAATTTTTTTGAGTGTAATGTGTAAAGGATATGAACATTTATGTAACATTTATCTGAAATGTAATTGAAATGGATATAATTAAAATATCCAAATATCTAGAGTTTTGGAATTATATTCATTGTAAAATTAGTAATATGAACTTTTAGGTTACTTTTTAGAATGTAAATCTAATTCTCTATCACAAAACTATTATAAGTTGTGAGTTTTTTTCACTATGAAATAATAAGAATTCTGCATTCAACATGCAGGGTTGGAATCTCTGAGGTTGGAAGCTAGAGTTACTCTATTTGGACATATGGGAACCTTCTTAAGTTCAATCTCATGGAAGATCCCCTTAATCTCTTTGACCAGTGATGTAATAAAAAAATTATGGGTATATTTATTTAATAATAAGTCTGATATTTTTATTAATTTAATGTAGTATAATTATCTAGTCAAAAGAGACCATGGAAGAATTGAAGTTCATAAAGTAAAATAATAAAGGTTAATACCAAAAATGTAATGTATGAATCTTTTTTCTAAATAAGGGTATTATAGTTCAGATGAAAGTACCCAAAACACTATAGTAGAATAGATCGGCAGAGAGAATGAAAAAATCTTCGAGGGAGAAGGAATGATGTATGTGTTATCACATTAGAATTCCCAAATTAATCTTGGTTAATCAATAAATATGATAATATACTTTTGAAATATAAGTCTTCCAGCTATTATGGGACCAATTATAGAGGAAGATATGTTTTCATGTAAGTAACCAAAATCTGAAAACCTAAAAATATGTATTATATTAGCCTATAAACTAATTTATGTGAATGATAGAGATAAGATGGAGGAAAAGACATAAGTTTGTATTATAGTTAGATATGGAACCAATGATTTTGATTTTATACTATGAAATTATGATAAGAAACCTTTTATTAGGAGTTAAAATGTTATATTAAATGAGAGAATCCTTTAGAAAGATCAAAACATAACTTAATTATAGGTTTATAAAAAGAATCCAACTACTAATTTTAATGTTTATTTGGATTGATGCACCAGAATATGAAAAATTATATTGAATCTATATATTAGTATAATTTACAGAAAATTAAAACATTTGAAGATGTTTCAGAATTCTAAAGGTCTATTTAATTCCATGATAATTCTATGGAATTTCATTAGTAAAATTTCAAGGTGTGGGAAAATATAGAAAATGAAATAGAATAGTAAAATAAAGAGTTGATAAGGATTTAAAGATCGAAATAAATAGAATCAATGTATGGTCAATGAAGATTATGAATTTCTAATGGTTATTAGGGATCTTGGATTTATAGAAGATTTAGTGAAAATGTAATGACCCAAACATTTGTTAATAAAAATCAATCTTGATCTAAATAAATGTCTTAATATGTTAAATGGTTATACAACAAATGCAATTATTTTGTTTTATGTTTTTTAGATTTTAAAATACCATTACAAATTGTGACAGATGCTATTGTAGCCGTTGAACAGTGATCACATGATTAGTAGAACTATGGGCTTTAACAAATCCAATTTACTCAAATAGAGGAAGTGATTGACTTTTATAGTAGACCTGCCCTGTATAAATCCCATCTGTTGGAGCTAATAAAAGAGGTGGCATCATTGGGCTTAGCTCTTGTCAAAGCTTAAGCCGAGCCTGAACATGTTAATTTTGAGTGGAACCGCCTATGGGAAAAGTGGAAGTTGATAGAGATTAACACCCGAGCGATGTTATCCAAGCCACCTCAAGAATCTGTCACCATCACACACCTCACCCTTCGATCTTATGTGGGTGTTTTAAGGGGTTATTTAATAGGACCCTAGTATAATGTTTATGTAAATTATTTTTTTATATAAGAATGAATATATTATTATTACATTGTAAATAGTTTTTAAATCACAAATAGTATTTTAGCTAATGTTCAACTAAGAAATATATTTAGATGAATTAATGGATTTTTGAATTAAATAATATTTTAATAAAATATTATTATTATTATTAAAATAACTTTTATTAAATATAAATTATCGTATAATTTTATGAATGCAATTGTAATTTTTATTATGGTTTGAAAGTCATTTTCGTCAAAACCCATGAATTTCCGATAAATATCGGTATTTATTTTAAAAGTGAAAATTAATATATTTAGAAAATTATTTGGATAAAATGAATGTTATTTATGGAATCATGACATCGATATTATCCAATGGTGAATTTTTCATAATTTTCTGAGACAATCAAAATTTTGGGTAAAAATTAAATACCGTATAAATATATAATGTGTTTTATGACATCATAATGTCCAAATAGTGATGTAATAAAATACTATAAACTTTATGTTCGGCCAATATATGTTTTAACATTAACATAATGTGATTTTGGGTTTGTTTGATTTATTTTACAAAGATTTACTAGACCCTTCAAGACTTATTAAACATTTTGTCTTTTTAAATTGTTTTACTTGAGAGTGTGACTCACCTCCACATAAGCAACCCCATTATTTTAAGAAGTTATGACTTTTGCCTTATAAAATATTATTTTCCACTTCACTTTACCAAAAACCATGGGCATAAACCATGGGCAGTATTGTGGTTTGGATTAGTTTAATATGAGGTTCCCCAAACTTAAATAATAAAAAATTCCCTCACCTTTCCTATATAAAGCCACACAAGCATCCACTTCATCCTCACTCAAAGCCTTTGGATTTCGTCCAAACTATTCCCTCATCTCTCTATAATCCTCCCAAGGTTCCCCTATCTCCCAAGAAGCCTCTCTCAAGCCTCTCTCAGGCCTTTCGAAGCACACTTCCAAATAAGGTTTTTTCTTCCTTTCTTATTTTTGTCCAATATTCTTTAAATTGTTATGCCCTTTTAATATCAAGTATAAATGTTGAAGTATGGTCTGTCACATCCCCCATACTGCCCTATTTATGTTTTAATTATGGGATAACCCTTTCTCTTTCATTAAATGCCTCCCATGTACACCCGTTACTATGCCAAAACACCGAAAGGAATTTCTCTCTCCTCATTTACATTTAAGAAATTCTTTTGTATCATGAATCTAAATTACATTAAATTTGTTGGGACATGTATCTATATGACCCCCTTACTTTTCATGTCATGTAAATATGATGAGACACCCCTTTCTCTCTCATCAACCATTTTTATGAGTTCTTATGTCACATCGTTATGCTGTCGAAATTCCACCACACTTTTTCAAGCCAAGCACATTGTATAGTGAATACCATGTCCATTTCTATATCAAGGGTATTCAAATTTATGCACATTTACTTATTGTTTAAAATGTTTCATTTATGTATTCCACATTAATTTATCTTGAAATAAAATATTATGTTGAATGATTCAATGTTTTACGATCCATGTGGCACACATATGCATGAAATGAAATGTTTAAGAAATGTGCGCCCTTATAGAGCTTCAATGCATTGGGTAGAGTATAGTATCATGATACATCATGTGAAATGGGTGTTGAGTCATGGTAATTCAAGTGAAACTAGGTTTTACTCGTGATTCATGTTCAATGAGGGTTTAATCATGCTCCATGTGTAATAATCCTTGGCTCATGCTAATTCCATGTTAAGTGTTGTTGCCACATTTCCATGTTATGATTATCATGCTTTATCATGCTTTGATGTTTATGCTTCTCTTGTGCTCTATTGATATGCCTATTGTCTAACATGTACTGTATTCCTCATGTTCTCCCATTATTATTCTCTTACTGGGCTTTATAGCTCACCCTTTTCTTATGAATGTCCTCAGGTTATCCAATGCAATGCTAAGTACGAGGGAATGTAGTGGTCATGTAAAGGAATTTTTCAATAAAGATGTTGTATTTCATGTTTCAAGTTGTTATGTAATGATCCTTATCCTCAAATAAAGTATACCTCTTGATCTTCTATGTTTTATCAAATGAATTTTATGTAATAAATCATGTTTAAGTGCGAAATAAAAGCAGGGTTGTCATAGTTGGTATCAGATGATAGGTTTAGGTATTTTTGGGATTAGGATTAGAAAACCCTAGTAAAGACTTATAGACAAGACTGAGTGTAATAAAAACATACCTAATTTTTGGTGAGTATTGAGTAAGTGGTTTATCAAGAAAATACATCCATGTCTGGATACGAGCAGGTAAAGGCGGCTCTGGCATAGATGTATCCTAGGGGGAAAACCTGAAAATGCCACTTTGAGCTAGACTCAAATAGGAACTGGTGCATTAAAATGGTCCTTTCTACACTATTTTTTATGACACTCTCAGGGGATATGCTTTGGTAAATTCACATTCTTAGTATGAACCGTTTTTAAGAATATATGATAGAAAGTAGATTCTGGATAACATATATTGAATCCAATAGATTCATATGTTAAGGAAATAAAAGTTATTTATAAATCATCAGTTTTGTCTGTGTATTACCCTTTATGTGTTACCCCTATCATTCCTTTTATTCTAGCCAATGGTCGCTAATAGGAGGACTCGGGCTAACAACCGATGTGAAGATCAACGTGATGACTGTACTAATGAGATGCCCAATCTAATGGGAGTGGGAATCACGAACTTTGTCATGCTTATCTCTCATCTAACTCAAGATTTTAATAGAAACATGTGTCAAGAGGAACATTCAACCCCCCTAAGAAAGAACAAGTCGCTATCAAGAGCTTTAAGAGACAAATGCCTTCTACTTTTAATGGATCATATAATCCCTCAATCATAGAACAATGGATCAAATCCATTGAAAAGATCTTCTCCATCCTTTAATGTTCTGAACAAGAGAAGGTTCTACTGGTTGCTTATCATATAGAGGGTGAATCTGATCAATGGTGGAAATTGATAAAAAATATGATGACTGAGGAGGGTATATAGGCGTTGGAATGAACGGATTTCTGAATGATGTTTTTCGATAAATATTTTCTGCACATAATCCGGCTTAAGATGGAAAGGGGCTTCCTTCCCCTCAAGAAAAAAGGGGACGAATCTATTGGAGAGTTTGAGACAAAAATCAAAAGGCTTGCATGATATGCTTCCAGCTTTTTCATGACCCCTAAATGCATGGTCGACAACTTTTTTGGTGGGATAAAACCTAGACTATCAAAAGCACTGGTGATCCGTGACTTCGAGAGCTACGAGGAAATTGTTTGATGTTCCCTCAAGGTCGAAATTGAGATCAGAGAGTCTCACGGGTATCATGGGGATAAGAAGCTTAAGGTGGACTTCAATGCTGGTGGTCTGATGGATAAATCCAATGGTGCTAAAAATATCCAGCACCCCACTTTCCAAAGGTGCAGAAAAAAGCTCCCTGGAAATTTCCTGAAGGGGATGAGGAAATGCTTTATGTGTGGAAGACAAGGTAAAATAGCTATTAACTATCAGCAAGAAAGACCCATGTCTGCGATAGATGAGGTCAAAGCTCCGTTCAAACCTGAACACATGGTTCATTGCTATAACTGCAAAGAACCAGGGCATCTTGTAAATTAGTTCCCTAAGTAACGGTTTTTCGGAGGCAACCAACAACCTCCAAGGCAGTAAGGGCACACTTTTGCTATCACTACTACTGAAATGAACACTGACAATGAAGTGGTGACAGGTACACTAGTTATTAATTCAAGAATAGAGAACATACTTTTTGATTCAGTTTCTATGCATTCTTTTATATATCAAATGTTTAGTAGAACAATCCTAACACCACAACAAATCATGGAAGTGAAGATGTCGGTGAGTATAGAAAATGGGGCAATCATTGTATCCCATGAATATAACTCCATACCTATCAGAATATATGGATTAAACTTCTCGGAGAACCTCATCATACTCCCTTCGATGGAATTTGATGTGATTCTTGGCATAGATTGGATTTCTTTATATAGAGCCAACATAAATTGTTGGGAGAGGGAAATCACTCTCCATGCGGAGATTGGGCCCCTAATTCATTACAAGTGAAAGGAGGATGATGAATCTTCCTTAGATCTATCATTTTAAGAATGGATATTTCTTCCCTATGAGCACACGTATCTAATTCATATGATTGAGTCTAATGAGGAAACCATTCTTGAATACATGCCTATTTTAAGGGAATTCACTGAAGTGTTTCCCGAGGAATTTCCTGGAATTCCTTGAAGAAGAGATGTTGAATTATAAATTGATCTTATACCTGGGGCATTTCCAATATCCAAGAATCCATATAGAATGGCTGTTGTGGAGCTTGAGGAGCTGAAGAAACAACTACAAGAGAATCTAGATAAAGGGTTTATACGCCCTAAGTGCTTCACGATGGGGTGCACCAGTCCTCTTCATCAAGAAGTAGTATGGGTCAATGTGCCTTTGCATCGATTATTGTGAGCTCCACAAAATCACTATAAAGAACAAGTAACCTCTCACAATAATTGATGACTTTTTTGATCAGCTGCGTGGAGCACAATTCTTCTCCAAGGTGGATTTGTGGTCGGGATATTATCAAGTAAGGGTGAAGAAAGAAGATATCCCCAAGGCTTATTTTTGTATAAGATACGAGCACTATGAATTCATAGTAATACCTTTTAGAGTCACTAATGATCAAAAAATATTCCTGGAATTGATGAATAGAGTCTTTAGAGATTACCTCGATAAATTTGTGGTAGTATTTATAGATGATATTCTGATATAATCCAAAACAAAATTGGATCATGAGGAGCATTTGAGAACTGTACTAGATACCTTGTGGAAGGATAAACACTATGCAAAGTACATCAAGTGTGAGTTCTGGTTGAAGGAGGTCTCATTCATGGTCCATATCATCACAAGAAGTGGGATATCTATTGATACCTCCAAAATAGATGAAATTAAGGGATGGACAAGGCCAACATCGGTAATGTATATCTATAGCTTGTTGGAGTTAGCTTGATATTATCAATGAATTATGAGAAATTTATCATGATTATCCAACCCTCTTACCAAGCTAACTTGGAAGGGAGTAATGTTTTCTTAGATTGATGAATGCGATGAAAGCTTCAAGGAGTTGGAAAAGAGGTTTATCACTATGCCCGTTCTCACTTTACCCACAATTGGAGAACTTTTTTTGGTATTCAGTGATGCTTTGAATAAGGTCCTGGGATGTGTGTTGATGTAAAATGAAAAATTCATTACCTATGCTTCAACAAAATTGAATTTTCATGAATAGAACTATCCAACACATGATATTGAGTTGGCTACAGTGATATTTTTTTGGAAAATATGGCGGCATTATCTCTTTGGGGAGAAGTGTGAAATATATATGGAACAAAAAATCCTCTTGTATATATTCACACAAAAAGAGTTGAACATTTTCCAATGAAGATGGATAGAGATGATCAAAGACTATGACTGCTCAATCCATTACCACCCAGAGAATGTGAACATGGTGGAGGATTCCCAAAGTAGAAAAGACCCAAAAACTCTATCAATGATGAGAATTTTAAAAGGATCCAATCTTCGTATATTTAGCAATGATGGACATGGGAATCATAAAGAAGGTAACATCATCAATCATTTCAAAAATTATTGCTCAACATTCACTTTTGTAAAGGTTAAAGGATGCTCAAAAGAATGATGTGGGAATTCAGGAAAAAGTGGAAGCTATCAGAAAAGGGAAATCCTAGGAGTTTAATGTTAATGAAGAATGAATTTGTGAGACTTGGGAAAAGACTATGTGTTCCATCAAGTTCGGAGTTGAAGAAGGATCTTTTGTATTATGAACATAGTTCAAATTTCTTTATTCACTCAAGAAACACAAAGTTGTATCAATATCTCTGAGAGAATTCTTGGTGGGATAATATGATGAAGGATATTTCTAAATATACATCAAAGTGCCTAGTGTGTCAATAAGTGAAGGCAAAGATGCATAAGTATAAGGGGATGATGCAACCATTTCCCATAATAGAATAGAAATGGGAGAACATCACCATAGATTTTTTCACTTGAATTCCAAAGACATCCAAAGGCAACAATGTAATCTGGGTTGTTATGGATCATCTTACAAAGGCTGCACAATTCATTTATATTTGGGAGGATTTTTCATTAGATAAAATAGCATGGATATATATCAGGGAAGTGGTAAGGATTCCTGGAGTACCACTATCTATTGTGTCTGGTCGAAATCCAAGATTCACCTCTATTTTTTGGAGGAGTTTTCAACATGCTTTGAATAATGATCTAAACTTCAGTACGGTCTATCATCCTCAAACTGATGGAATATCTGAACGGACTATACAAACACTTGAGGACATATTGAGAGAATTCTCAATGGACTTTAAAGGAGGATGTGATCAACATCTTCCTCTGGTTGAGTTCTCTTATAATAACAGTTTCCACTCGAGAATTCAAATGGCACCATATGAAACCCTTTATGGGAAAAGGTGAAGAACACCAGAGTGTTGGGATGAGGTCGGTGAGCGTAAGCTGCTTGGACCATAAATGGTCGAAGAAATGGGGGAGAAGGTGAAAACCATTCAGCAACATATCAAGGCAACCCATAGTCGACAGAAGAGTTATGAAGATAACTGTTGATGAGACCTTGAGTTTAAAGTTGGGGAAATGGTATTTCTACACATATCTATATGGAATAAGTTCACTAGTTTTGGAAGGAAATGGAAGTTAAGTCCCCGGTACATCGGCCCCTTAGAGATTGTTGATCATGTCGGGGTTGTGGCCTATCGACTAGCACTTCCACCTACCATGGGAAAAGTACATGATTTCTTCCATGTATCCCTCTTAAGGAAGTACATACTGAACCCTTCACATATACTCTCTTTATAGGTGGTACAGTTAGAGGATGAAATTTCTTATGAGGAGAAACTAGTTAATATATTAGATCGTAGAGAAAAAGTTCTACGAAATAAGACAATTCCCCTCATCAAGTTGTTATGGAGAAACCACATGTTTGAAGAAGCGATGTGGGAATAAGGGGAAATGATGAAGCATAGTTACCCAAATCTGTTTTAGTGTGGGAAAAGGAAATTTCAAGGGCGAAATTTTTTAAGGGTTGAAGATTGTAACAACCCATACATATGTTAATGAAAATCCCTCTTGATCTTATTAAATGTCTTAAAATGTGAAACGGTTATACAACATATGATCTTATTTGGTTTTAAGTTTTCATATTTTAAAATACCATTAAGAATTGTGATCATTCCTATTTTAGCCATTGAACATTGATCACATGATTAGTATAAATACGGTCTTTAAAAAATCTAATTTACTCAGACAAAGGAAGAAATGGCCTCATCCAGTAGACTTTCCCCATATGAAGCCCATTTATCGGAGCTCAGAAAGGAGGTGCCATCATTGGGCTTTGCTCTTGGCCAAGCTCAATCTGAGCTTGAACACGTTAATCTAGATAGGAACCGCCTATGGGAAAAGTGGAAGTTGATAGAGATTACCACCCGAGAGATGTAATCTAAGCCACCCCAAGAGTCAATCACATCTGCACACCTCACCCTTCGGTCTTTAGCAGGTGTTTTAAAGGGTTATTTAACAAGACCCTAGTATTATGGTTATGTACATTATGTTTTTATATAATAATGAATATATTATTATCACCTTTTAAAAAGTTTTTAAAGCAATAATAGTATTTTTAGTTAATATTCAATGAAGAAATCTATTTTGATGAATTAATAGATTTTTTAATTAATTAATATTTTCATAAAATATTAATATTATTAATAAATTGATTTTATTAAATATAAATGATTGTATAATTTTATGAATTCAATTGTAATTTTTATTATGGTTTGAAAGCCATTTGCGTCTAAACCCTTGAATTTTTGATAAATGTCCGTTTTTATTTTAAAAGTGAAAATTAATATATTTAGGAAATTATTTAGATAAAATGAATATTATTTCTAGAATCAGGATGTCAAAATTATCCAATGGTGAATTTTTCATAATTTTCTAAGATAGTCAAATTTTGGGGTAAAAATTAAATATTGTTTACATATATGATGTGTTTTATGACATCATAATGACCCAATAGCGATGTCATAAAATACTATAAAATTTCTTTTTGTAAATTATATGTTTTACCATTAAAATAATGTGATTTTGGGTTTTTTTATTTATTTTGCAAAGCATTAGTGGACTGTTTAAGACTTATTAAACATTTTGTCTTTTTAAATTGTTTTCCTTGGGAGTGTGATTCACCTCCACAAAATCAACACCATTATTTTAAAAAGATAGGACTTTGCCCTTGTGAAATATTGTTTTCCACTTCCCTTTTCTAAAAACCATGGGCAAAAACCATGGTCTGGTTTGTGGTTTGGATTAGTTTAATGTGAGGTGTCCTAAAATTTAATAATAAAGAATTCCCTCACCTTTCCTATATAAACCCACACTAGCTTCCACTTCCTCCTTACTCAAAGCTTTTGGAGCTTGTCCAACCTCTGACCTCATCTCTATAGAATCCTCCCAAGTTTCCCCATGCTCCCATGAAGCCTCTCTCAAGTTTCTCTCAAGCCTTTGGAAGCACAATTCCATGTAAGGGTTTTTCATCCTTTCTTATTTTTGTCCAATATTCTTTAAATTGTTATGCCCTTTTAATTTCAATTATAAATGTTGGGGTATGGTTTCAAACCACCCCCATATTTCCTTATTTTTTTGAATGATGGGAGACCCCTTTCTCTCTCATTATATTCCTCCCATGTACACCCATTACTATGTTGAAATTCCGAAAGGAATTTCTCTCTCCTCATTTATATTCAAGCAATTCTTTTTTATCATGAATCTAAATTCCATTAAATTTGTTGGGACATGTATATATATGACACCCTTACATTCCATGTTATGTAAATATGATGAGACACCCCTTTCTCTCTCATCAACCATTTTTATGAGTTCTTATGTCACGCCGTATGGAGCCAAAATTCCACCTCGCTTTTCCAAGCCAATGTCCTTGTGTAGTTAATACCGTGCCCATTTCCCTATCAAGTGTGTTAAAATTTATACACATTTACATATTGTTTAATGATTTTTATTTATGTATTCAAAATTCATTTATCATGGAATAAAATATTATGTTGAATGATTCAATGTTTTATGATCCATGTGGCACACTTATGCATGAAATGAAATATTTAAGAAGGGTGTGCCCTTATAGTGCTCCAATGCATTGGGTAAAGTGAAGTATCATGATAAGTCATGTCAAATGGGTGTTGGATTATGCTAATTCAAGTTCAATTAGGTTTTAGTCATGATTCATGTGCAATGAGGGTTTACTCTTGCTTCATGTTCAATGAGCCTTGGCTAATGCTAATTTTATGTTAAGTGTTGTTGCCACATTTCCATGTTATGATTATCAGGCTTTATCATGCCTTTATGTTTATGCTTATCTTATTTTCTATTGATATGCCTATTTTCCAAAGTTTATTGTATTTATAATATTATTCCATGATTATTCCCCTACTGGTCTTTATAGATCACCCTTTTCTTATGCATGTCCTCAGGTTATCCCATGCAATTCTAAGTACGAGGGAATGTTGTGGTCATGTAAAGGAAGTTTTCAATAAAGATGTTGTATTTCATATTTTATGTTGTTATGTAATGATCCTATGCCCCAAATACACTAGACCTATCGATATTCTATGTTGAATCAAATCATGTTTAAGTGTGAAATAAAAGCAGGTTTATCATAAGAAATACATGAATCATCAATGTGGAATTTAGTAATGAAGGGGGAAATGAACTCATTAATGTTTAATAAAACATGAGAGATTATTAAAAAATAGTAATCTAAATAATAAAATGGGAAGAAATTGGTTTTCTATTCGAATTAAGAAACATACCAAATGATAAGATACAAGGTGTGGTTTTTTATGAAAGGATTCCAATATAAAAAATCAATTAACTACGTATAAAATTTTCCGCCAGTTATTACAAACACTACAATTCAAACTGTGCTATGAATTTTTTCATCCAATAATATACACCTAGAGCATATGGATGTTAAGGCTTCATTTATTTATGTCGATTTGGATGAAAATATCTATAATGATAATTTTAAATTATTTGAAGACTTATTTAATGATGGCATTGTTTTTAAACTGAAGAAAATAAAAAATATTTTGAAATAGTCACCTCTTCAATGGAATTTAAAGTTTTAAAATTTTATTAATGAGGAATATTTCAAATTATAAAACTCTAATCACTGATTTTATCATATATAATGTGATTATGGGAAATATTTCATACTTTTATTGTACATGTATTAAATGTGGCTAGTAGTTACAGAGAGTCCAAAAATTCCATATCCGAAGACAAATATTTCTAGAAGAATTAAAATGACGTATCCAATTAATCAAAGAAAATTTCGAGGATGTGGATAAATATGGATAAAGGATATCATATTTTGTTTATATCGAAAAATTATTACATTTGTTAAATTATTGAGATGTTTGGTATGATATGATACAAATATATTTTTCTCCACCTTAAAGGACACTTTATGATATCCATAAATATGCACCATCATCAAAATATAAATCACGGTACATGTCTAATGTGCCATATGCATCATCTTTCAAAATCATGATGTCTGTTGTGATATATACACAACTTGATATTTTCTTTCTAGTTGTATTTTTATGTCTGTCAATGTCATACCCACAAAGGGAAAATTTTTATGTCATGGAATGGATCATAGTATAATTGAAGAGATGTTTATATACAAAACTCTATTATAGTGAGGATGCCCCTTTTAAAGAATTCAATGATTTGGGTTTGTCAAAGGATTCAGATATATAGAAGAGAATGATGGTCTTCATGTTTATGTTTGGAGGAATAGAGGTTAGTTAGATAAATTTGTTTTAACCTATATTTACTTTGTATATAACGAAGAAAGAATAAATAGTGTCTGTGGATTCTAGAAAAGGGGTGGGATTTTATTTTAGAATCATGGAAGGCCATTGTATGGAGGGGTGTTTTTTCTATTATAGTTAGAGTGTTATCCAAAATTCTTAGAATTTACTGTTTCATGAGAAAATTATACACATTAACATGAAATTCTATTAAATATTGAATATGCTAAAAGAAAATGTGTTTTATCTATGAAAGGTAGAAGGATGAAAAATTTGGACATCATGTTTATAGAGGGTTTATTACATAAATGTATGAAGAAACACTATTCCTTAATAGGCCTATACTGAACAAAATATAATAGAGGTAAATTAACTCTTGGAGGAAGAGGATTAATATTTACAATATGTTAATGTATATCGATGATATCCTTGAAGTAATATTACAGTGGTATAATTTTAGGAATGAAAATATTATTTCAATCACTGTAAGTTCATTAACTTGAAGTATGAACTCTACTAAACCAATTTGAGGTTGTCAAGGAAGCAACCTCATATTATTCACCATATAAGATTTATTTTTCTTTTGTTTTTTGAACCTCCAATGATGCTTTACATGCATTTCACTTCCATGGATAAAAGTTTTAAATATTTCAATATCAACAATGGTTTAGTAAGTGGTAGCAAGAGTTGAATGGGGATGTAAGTGAATAAAAGAACATGATTTTTATATGGTAGTACAATAAGATCAAATGGATATGACCTTATATAAATATATTTTAGTCTGTATTCTAATTAATGATTGAATCAACATATTAGTATTAATTTAAGGTTAGATTAAGTATGATCACTATCTCTTTAATAATAATGATCCATATAGTTAATATTCATATAATAATTTATTTGTTAGTGTTATCCCATGAGCATATGATTAATTCATGAACCATATAAATATTTTTTTGTATATTCACCCATACCACAACTTCTTTTAATGTATGTTTGTGAGTTATATAGAATTTGTGAGAGAACCATATTTTAAAAGGTTATTTGGGTAGAGTTTACATCCAGGTTGTGGTGCTCTAAGATGTGGAGAAGTTACATGGGTTTTATTTTGTGGTGTAGAAACATTATAAAGTGAAATATTCTTTATAATTCATGTTATATAATCTTTTTATAATACATATTATAATATTCTCAATAAAACCTTCACTCATCCCCCCAATGTAGCCCCTTATCCTGCAAGACCTACCAGAACTTTTTCCTTAAAGATTAGTTCCAATTCAATTTATAATTACAACCTTAACATCATAGTTCTGATTCCCAAATATGAAGTTATTCACATTATATCATGGCCTCTAGTACCCTCATTTAAAATCCATTATAAAAATTCAAATAACCCATAAAAGGGTTTCGTCTCGCATCTTCCTTAAGAGATCTCTCAATCATTTCCCATACAAGAAGCCCTCCCCATCACAACATATCTATCCCTAGATGAAATATCCCACCCATTTCACACACGAAGACAATAATAGACCCTTATTAGGATATTATGATTAATGTGTGAGACACATGGCCTTCTAACCCACCAATCAAATGGATAAGCACCTCATACAAACTAGATTGGTCTAAAGAGTCTAACCTATGAAATTACACACTCATCCTAGACCCAATAGATATTCATAAGATGTTATAAAGTAAATTACCATCCACTCACCATTAGGGTTAAGATTCCAAGGGATTCCAACCCCACATCACACAGTAGGGAACTTCTTCCAAACCTTGAAGGAAAAATTCAACATTATTCACCCTAATAGGGAATGGTTAGTCCAAAAATATTTATTTGTACATGAAAATACATTAAAGAAAGGACTAAAATATATAAAAATTCATATGTTTAAGTATTATATGGAAAATATACCTTTTTATAAGAGTTATCATCCTTATCCAAGCCCATATATACCTAAATCCAGCTTATACCAATACTCTATAGTAACTTGTTCTCCAATCTAAATGCATGACACTAAAATAATTAATTATAATGTAATTATAAATAATTATGTTCCAATGGGGTGTTGTTCAAGTGGTGTACAACACATTTATTTAGAATATTCTCTTAGGGATACTGTGTTTGATCCATGATGGACTCTTTTTTAATGATTTTTAGGGAAGTAATGAAACTAGTAAGTTAAATGGTAGTCAGTATTATGGAAAGGGTGGTTTTAATTCATAATGGCTATTCGATGTGGGAGGCCCTATATAAACATTATCATGATAACGTGGGGTGGAAACAATAGATTGGAGGGTGGAGTGGGAGGGTTAACTGTCAAATGTGACAATGATGGGGGCTGGTCTGGATAGAAATGCGACTATGAGGGTTGTCGGTAATGGTGGCCAACACTAGTGATGGCATGCAGTGGGATATATTGTCTAGAGGGAACATGGTGGTAGCCCTTATTCCTAATGGTTCTACAAGTGGATGATGGTGGAATCTAGGTATATCCTTAGGCGTATATGTCATATGTAATAGGGTTCAATTTCCATGGGGATAAAAGTTCATATAATGGTATCCTCTATCCATGGGATCTATAATGGAATGTAATGGGATCCACTACTAAGAAAAAATAAATTGATTTTTTTTTGTTTTATAAAAATGGGGGATTTCCCACTAGTTATCAATTTATTATATTTTGTGGTTTATTAAACATACTTTTAATATATAGTTGTTTTTAGTGCATCATTGTTATAATTTTTAGTTTTTTTATTTATAATTTTTTTGTTTTAATTTATCTTTCAAATATTTTATTTTCTATTTACAACATTTTGTAATATAATAAAGCCTCTAAAGTATATTTCTACCTTATTTTTTCCATTTTCCAGCCCCAAACCTATTGGTGGTATGATTTTGGTGGAACACTTGACTTATCTTTGACATTGGATGGTTCCTGGGGGTCTGGTCATGACAAAATTTAATTATAGCAGTTCATATTATAGATTAAAAATTTCAAGTTAGTGTTCATGTGAGGTTAGTTTAGTAAATTAGGTTAATTTTATTAAATAAATTATGTTTAGTTTTCATTACAAGGATCCCAATGTTGGTGTGGAGGATGACATATACATTCACCAAGACCCAGATTATTTATTGCCAAATTTAGAACCTTGGGGTAACAATTTTTCTATACAATCAGGATGGTTCAAGCATACTTTATTTGATGGTAATAATTTTCATGTCCCTCATGTTTCATATAACATAGATATGATTTAATAATTATGGATTCATCCTATGAAATTAAGCACACCATTATCATATATTCAGCTTATATATGGAGGCATGGTCATGAAAAGCATGTGTTATATCTTGAGCCTCCAAAAAAATATCCATTGACTGATGAGGTATAATATATTTTGGGATATGTCATTTATTCATTAGATGATTAATATTATATTCCCATTATTTTATGTGTATTATTTACATTAGAGTTGACAGTAATTACTATTGAGTTATATGGGACCACCCATATGAAATGTGTGTTCTGAAAGTTCAAGTAAAATACGATTCTTAAATTCCGAGATAAAATTATTCATCTTTTAGTATAATTCCAGTTACTGTCCTTGAATCTTGTATTCCTTCATATTCAAAAACCCATTTATCTGGTAAAACATCTTTCTTAGGTCTTCTATATGGTGTAACAAGATATATGAGGATAGTGATTATCTCAAACTCACAATAGGGATAATATACCATGGTTAAAGTTGAATCCCTTGATCACGATTGGGTTCTATCTGAATACGTTGATGAATATTAGAGTGTAGTATATGTTGGAACTTTCATAGGGAGGAATGACTATATACAAGTACACAATAGGGACCGTATACCTCATCGAGTGATCCCTATACATGAAATTTGGCATTTTTTTCCTGAGATTTATAGTTTGAGTAGGTCTTTCAAAGATAGGATTCAAGATAGTTTGGTGATTTTATGTATCACCATATATAATTTATTCCATAATAATATATTTATTGTGATATTTTTCTAGAATATATGAATCATAGATTTTGGAATGGATTAGGGTTTTTCTAAATAATAGATAACGATGTTTTGTATAAGTTATATCATGAAAAAGATTGTTTTGAGTCTATGAACCATCTTTCTACAGTCATATTTATCTACTAGGTGTTAACTTTAGTTGAAAGGATACTAGTGTGTGAGTAGATAGTATTGGATGACACCACAATCCACTACCAACATCGACCCTATAGATAATTCAATTCAAGAATAGGGGCAAACAAAAATAGATATGATAGATTGTTGAAAAGGATGGTTATTACACATGTGAAACACGATGTAATTTTATGTATGTTTTTTTATTTCTCTCACAGACCCATTTAAAAATAAATATTGCCATGAGATATTATTATTTCATCACTTTAATAATAATTATACATTTCTATATACCTCCTCTATTAACCCATTTTAGCTAGAGAATATCCACGGATGGAAAATTATTATCCCTCAGATCCTTTAGGGTGTGGGTTCATCGTAGATAATGATTTAAATATTATTGGGAAACTATCATAGAAGTGGTGAGACCTAGTGGTATCGTCCTTATGTTGGATCAAAATGTATACAGGAATAGAAAACTATAAGAGGGGGTGAATCATATGTTTGAAAACTTTTGTTTTTAGCTTTAAAAGAAAATATGTTTATAAACATTAAATAAATTATACTCACAACACCTCTTAAGTAATTAAAAAGAAACTAGACATGGTCATTTGGTATAAAACTTGAAGTATCATAATCAAATTTATTCTTATATGTATTCCAAAAGTCATAATTAAATTCTATATTTATGTAATAAAGAACCATATTCATAATGATGAGGAAATATATTCAGAGTTTATTCATATTCACAAAAGAAAATGAGTACAAAAATAATCATAACCAAAATGGTTATGATATATCAGGGTAATAGAAAAATTTAATGATTCTATCTTAAAGTGTATAGAATCATAATCAATTTAATAATGTTTTCACAAGGTAATGATGTATATATAAATATTTTCATAATCTAATATATTACAATAAACATTAAACAAATTGAAAGATGATTATAAAAGTATCATTTTTTATTACATGCAGCAGAAATAAAAGAATTGTAATAAAACAAGTAATGAAAATGAATACACTTATTTTCATCCAATGTGTAGGTTAACCAATAACCTAGGATAAAGGTCCCTTGTTTATACTTATATGAAATTATGTTTTTCTCTTACCAGAGAAAGACCTCAATATGTTGATTGGTCTGTTTCACTATCCACATGAGCCCTTGATAAGATGATTGGATTTTATGTATTGCTATATTCTTAATCCCTTGATCATAATATCTGATTGTCTATCTCTATATCCGCACGAGACCTCGAACGTATTCACAAGATCTTCCACACAGATCAATTTGAAAAATGAAATAAAAAATATTACATGTACAAAGAATAAGAAGTTAACTCTTTTGAACATCAAATCCCTCACAGAATTGAAAAATCAAAACAGTGTTTACTCTAGGTCTCTACGTGAGCCTATATTTACTTACAAAATCTTTAAATTACCTGGTATTTATAGGAAACTCTCCAACGATCATCTTGATCCTCAAATGTCATATTTTCATCGAGATTTTCGAAAGGACATGGACACCTTGCACCTTAAAAATCATATTATAATAGAATGCACAACACCATTTTTGATTTACACATTTATATAGTAATAGAAATTCAATTATGATAAAAAATAGTGTTCTCTAAATAGAATTTAAACTTCATTCAATTTGGTGGATTTCCTTATGGAATGTAATTATGTTTTTATTTAGGATTAGGATTCTGAAGAAATTTGTTTCGATGACAGTTCTAATTATAAAACATTAATTACTTCGAATACATGAATGGAAATATTTAAATACGATTTTAAAAAGGTGATTCTGATCAGTATCAGATTCATGCTCATTACAATAATTGAAATTTATAAATTTTGATTTGATTCCTGAATAATTTAAAACTAATTATAATTATAGTTATACAAAAATATTTTCTTCAAAAAACTTCTTAAAATAATTTAGAAATAAAGAGTTAATAATCAAGTATTTAATAAATATTTAGTGATTTTCAAAATAAAAGGAATGAAAATGTAAGAAATAAAATTTAAATCCACAATATCCCCCTTTTTTTAAAGAAAAAACAACAAGAAATAAAAAAAATAGTTAAAGAATAAAACATATGTCCATTATCTTTTAGAAGAATCGTATTTATAGAAATACTTATCTCAAACTGAGTATACAACTAATTATGGTAAGAAATCCCCTAAGGATCATATTTCTTATTTGAAAGTAATTTTATCTCTTACTTAACGCATCTCCCCTTTTTATAAAATTTTCCCCTATTTAAAACATTCCCCTCCTTTGTGATTTTCAGAAAGGAATTAGGAAAAATTCCTGAAATACAAAATAGGGAAAGAAAAAAAAATATTCAAAACACAATAATAATTTTATCGTCCATATGACATAAATGAAATAATATTCAACCAACTACAAATTAGAATATATTTAGACAAATATTATCTAGATGGATGATTCTTTTATTGAATGTCATAAACAAAAAAATTACCACAACAGTTTTCATAAGTTAATCTTTCTTCGCTATTAAGTATCTGAGAATTATCTTAAACTTCATGAACTATTTTCTATATTCTTCATCCTTGGATATAAACTCTTCATGGGACTGGTTTTTATTTTCATGATCCTTTATTATTTCTTTCTGAATCTGAATCATTACATTTTCTTCCTTATTCTTTTCTTACAAAAGATTATTATGATATTCCTATGCTTTAACGATTTTAGATAAAAATTCATTCTGATTATTTAAATAAAATATTTCATATTTATAAAACATGAATCTATAAATATCATCAAGAATAAACTTTAATACTGTTTATAAATTTGATATATCATTAGCCTATTTCTCATATGTTCTTCTGAATTTGTTAAGATATCTAACCCTAGTAGCCATATCATTTTCTAGACTATTTAATTCAATATTAGTTTCATCTAGAGGCTTCAATAATTTTCCAATATCGTCATCATGACTCTTTATATAATTTTTAATATAATGAGGCCATTTATCCATTTTTATAACTCTTCCAGGTGGATTTGGTACTTTCTTTGGAAAGGTTGAAATTTTCATCCAAAAAAATACACCCGTTGGTTAATGATTTCACTGAATATGAATCTTTGTATTCATTATAAATAACCAAATCAACCTTTATTTCCAATCTGGTGTTATAGTAAAATTTTCTCTCTAATATTCTCAATGTATGACTAATGTAATCAATAACTTGAGATGCGATCATATTCATAGATTCTAATTCTGATTGAATGTTTCTATGAATGGTTATGATATATTCTTTATTTTATTTTTGTTTCTATTTATTTTACACAGATATAGGATTTCCATAAAATATTTATATTGCATCAATAATAACTATTTTACTCCATAAATATTTATGATTTTGATTTTGATAATCCCTTTTGGATAAAGATATAACTTCTTGAAATGATGAAGACTTTTTTTAATTAACTAACTAATTTATCCTTACAATTTCCCAAAATTGATAATTTATTTGAAGATGCTTGCGAGGTTCTCAAAGTAATTTTTTCATTAGGAAGGTATTATTTATCAACATTTCTATTTTCTCCTTCTTCATGATCCTTTTTGTCATTATCATTTTCTTATTACCTTTATTTTTCTTCTTCTTCTCCATATTCTTTTTCTTATTCTTCATTTTCATCCCCTTCAACATCTTCTACTTGTGTGAAGAAACTTTATTCATTAACACCGTTATAAATCATCTCTATATATTTAAAAAACTCACCACAAAGTTGAGACTCCAACCTCAAATCAGCTTTTCAAACAAGAATTGATTATTTATCTACAATAACTACTTTTCCTCCGGATCTGATTGATGGGTAATCATATTAAACAATAGCTATTTCATGAAAATTCAATATTACATCTAAATTTAGTAAAACAATACTTTTATAAGTCAATTCCACCCTTTTCGTCAATCTTTCACACAACTATAGATCCAATAACTCCTACTATTATTTCTTTTTTTTTTCTCCAAAACTTTTTCACTATATAACCTTATAGAAAAATATTCCATAGGATTTAGATCGAATTTTGGATATCCTTATTTTATTTTTACCTGTTTACTTCTCCATTTTTTTTACTTCATCAAAAAAATTCATTGACTTTTTTTATTTCTTTAGAAAAAGATAATAAACCTTTTTATTTTTCTCTACATTCATTATTTTCCTTGCCTAAGAAGGTTCTATCTCCAACGTATAAACTTGAACATTCTTCACAGACAACATTTATTCTAAATAAAAAATAAAATTAATTATTTTAATTGTAACATCACTTATAAATACAATCTTATCTCTCATAGGTATGGATATGATCACAATATTTAAATACTCTATACATTATATAATAAACTTAACAATCAGAGCTAAAAACATTTGTATTTGTGTCTTGATTGACGTGGATTTTATTTTCTTAATTATCAATAGAACAAATCCATCCAAATTGATTTTTCTTATATTCACCAAGTAATATAGAATAAAAATATTAGATTCTTTTAGAGTATATCTGTCACCTTTTCTTGAAAAAAACCTTGCATTAAAAGGTATAACACTCTATGATTCAGATGTAATTGAATTAATTTCCATGGTTTATTATCAAAAATGTTCTTAAAAAAATAATTTTTGGCTCTATCATGAATAAACGTACCATTTGATTCTGGTAAATTATGAGATGGAAAAAATCCATACCCTTTATTTAAAATTTTTAAGAATCCAGCATCTTCCCTATGTGTCATATTATATTATCTCTCTGAAATTTTTAAAGAAAACATTTGTTTTCCATATTCTTTAAAAATTTACTAGAATCCAAAAATTATTTAACCAATTCTAGATAGAACAAATCAAAATAATGGCCTGAATATTATAGACATAAGTATTTTCAACCTTAAATCTCTATCAACCTTGTCAAAGATGAATTATACTTATTTTAAAAAGATCATGAAATGATCATTCATGAAGAAAACATATTCTATAGTCCTTTATGGGTGACATTGTATTTAGATAAAAGACTGAGGATTCAGACATTGAGAAAATAATTTATACTTGGATACTTAAACATAGTATCACTTTATGGACAAAATCTAAAATATACAATGTGGGGCACGAGGGGGTCCCTATATATAAGAGAGATCAAGCGATGTTTGAGTTTTCAAACAATACCTAATGGTAGAGATTTAATATTTCTGATATGAGGGTAGATAATATATCTAAAGAAATATTTTCATAAGAAATATATAATCGAGGTTTTATGGAATGGATTTATCGTATTGGGTGAAAACGGTTAAAAAAATTAAAACAAAATAAGAAAATAACAACAAACAAGGATAAAATTAATCATAATGAAATAGTGTTCAAGTATAAAAAGTGGACTACCTTTCAGAGTGGAATTATCTGTATGCTAATATGTGATTCTTGTTTTTATGAAATAATATATTATGATAGTTTAAAATAATACAAAATAATTAAAACAATATTATAATAAATTTTCAAATAATAACTCAAAAATAAAAAATTTTAAAAATTGGATTAAAACCTAAATATGATATATGTTTTGAAACCCCAATTAGAATATTGAATATGAAAAATTTGAAAATTTGATATGAAAAAGTTTCCACTTCCTATTTCAATATCAAATAATTTTAAATTCTAATTTCAATCTCAAATATAATTTTTTTTAAATTCTATTTTAATCTCAAATACAAATTTTTTTTCCAAATCTGATTGAAAAACTCAAATATGAAAAACTCATTACGAAAAATTTGAAAAAACCAAAATTTTTAAAAAACTAAATGTTTTGTGAAAATAAATCCCATGTACTCCCCTAATGAAAAATAGTAAGTAAATGTAAGGAGATATGGAAAAAAGTATATATGAATGATTAATTTATATTAATCATTCCTCTATTCTGTTTAATGTATTCATATCTAAAAGAATTTACGTGTTTTGAAAAAATATCAGCATGTTGTTCTTTTATTTTGCAGAATTGTAAAATGATGTATTCTTTTTGTGTGAGATCTCAAAGAATGGGATGCCTAATATCTATGTGTTTTCACTAGAGTGATGTTAAAGGTTTTAACTTATGAAAATGGAACTAGTGTCATCACAACATATTTGAGTTCTAGTAAAACTCCTTCCATAATTAGTGAGTTCATGTTTCACCCACAATACTTGAGAACAAAAAATTCCAACTCAAACATATTCAACTTTAGTAGTAGAAATTTCTACCAAGTGTGGTTTCATACAAGACCAAGAAAGTAATGAATCTCCTATAAAATTACATGTTCTGGACGAACTTTTTCTATCCATTCTACAACCACCAAATTCAGTATCATAAAAACTTTTTAATATAAAATTGTTTCTAGAAGAATAAAAATGTCCTAAAGCAATAGTTATCATTAGATATCTAAAAATTGGTTTTACATATTATATGTGGAATTATTTTGGATTATTTTGATAGCTTTAACATAAAAATATTAAAAACATTAATCCTACGTGACTGGATGTTATGTATAGTAAACCTCCTATCATAACATTGAAATATGTTCAATTAATAGGTTTTATAGCATCATCAAGATCAAGAATGTTTTAGGAATCGATTAGAGTACTAATAATTTTAGTATTTTCATATCTATAATTTTTAATAAGATCTTTGATATTCCTATGTTGATACGTATAAGTACCTTTTAGTTTTTGAGAATTTTGAGAAACTACAAAATGTTTTAACTCAACCTTCATAGTCATTTCAAAATCATACATTATAAGATTCAAAAAAGAATCTTTTAAATATTTTCGAGTTTATTAGAATATAATATCAGCAACATATATTTTTACAATCATAATGTTTTTATTTACGTTCTTTATAAACATCTCTTGATCAATCGTTCCATTAACATAGTTTTTTTTGTATCAAAAATCTTATGAATCGATTATACCAAGCTCTAGTGGGTTGTTTAAGTACATATAAAGGGTTGGTAATTTTATAAATGTATTTAGGATGTGTTGTATCTTCAAAACTAAGAGGTTGTACAAAAAAAATCATCTTTTACAAAACCATTAAGGAACACTCACTTGACATCCATTTGAAAAATATTGAAATTAAATAATGTTGAAATGGATCATAGAATAAAAATAGATTCATGTCTAGCTACCAGATCATAAGTTTCTTTATAATATATTCCCTCATTTTGATTATATCATTTAGAAACAAGTATTTATTTATTTATAATGATTATTTCATTTTCATCCCATTTATTTTATAAAAACCCATTTTACTCCAATTGCTAATGTTTCTTTAAGTATTTAAACTAATGTTTAGATATTATACCTTTCAAATTAATTTATCCCATCATTCATTTCCTTACTCTAATCCTCATCACCAAATGACTCATAAGTATTTTTAGGTTCAGATTGAAAAAAAATCAATAAGTTCTACTTTATCTCTTAAAAAACATCAAGTACAAATTGGTTGATTTACATCACCAATAATACATTCATGGGGATGATTTTTAGGAAACATCTTACTTGGGGTTTGTAAAACTTGTTCTTCAATATAAGTAAGAAAACATTCATGATTAAATACTTCAAAAACTATTTGTTTACTATTTTCATTATTAAATGAATCATCTATTAAAGGTTGAAAAGGAAAATTTTAAAACACATTTGAGGATTTTGTTTGGGTTGGTTTAAAAACAAAAGGGACAATTTAATCAAATTTAAAAATTAATGTTCCCTAAACAATGAAATAATTTTCATTAAATACTCTATATACCATATAAGTAGTGGAATAACCTAATAATATACCTTCATCGAATTTATGTGTGAATTTAGGTCAGTTTTCATTGGTATTATAGACAAAGAATTTTCATCCAAATAATCTATAGTATTAAACATTTGGTTTTCCTTCTGTCCACACCTCATAAGAAGTTTTTTTAATAAATGGTTGAATTAAAACACTATTTATTGTATATAAATAAGTACAACAAAATTCATCCCAAAAATACATAGTAATTGAGTATTCACTCAATATTCTTCTTATTATTTCTTGAAGAATACAACTTCCTATTTTAAAAACACCATTTTACTAAGGAGTTCTAAGAGATGATAAGTTATTATAATTCCTTTATTACTAAAAGAAGTTTCAAAATTATAATTTAAAAATTCAACACCATGATAACTATTAATAGTTTTTGAGTGAATGTTTTTCTCATTTTTTTATCTGGATATAATTATTTAAAGTAAAAAATAGGATTCATATTTACCTACTAGTGAATAGACCAATATATATATAATGTAATCATCAACTAAATAAATACATAGTAGTTACGTTCAATACATCTAGTTAATTTAGGGAAAAAATCAATTTTCACTAACTATAAATTATTAGATATTGAGACTTCAATAATAGATTTAATGAATGACTTAAGTTTCTGATCATATTGAATGGGGTCGCTGACTTTTGATGAATCAAATATAAGTTTTTGTAGATATTTAAAAATTACTATCTTATTCAATTTAGATATGTTTATAAGGTTACAATGTCGTAACCTTCTATGCCAAAACCAATATTTATCTTCCATTGCACTATGAAAAGGTATGTCTAAGATCCTAAGGTCTTATATGTTTCGTGCATATACATTCTCATGCCAATGAACAGAAACATTGAATTCATCATTGGAATTGTGTACTACACATTTATCATTCCTAAAATTCACTAGGTAAAATTCATATCATAATTCACATAAGCTTATAAGGATGTGTTTAAGAACATTAACAAATAAGAAATTTTAAATTAAAGACTTTCTAAAAAGATCTATATTACCAATAATGATCATCTCTCATTAAGCATTACATCTGAAAGGAACATTCCACTTTTAAAATTGATAATATTATCAAAGAAATATTTATTACCAGTCATATTCTGGGACCAACCACTATCCACATACCAGGTATTATTGTTTTTTGTACATTTTTTTTCTTATAAAAATAGTTAGACATTTTGAAAAAAATTATTATTGGGACCAGAAATGCCTGCAGGTAAAATTTCTGGAATCCACATTTTTTTTGAAAAATAGTTTTTGGTGAAAACTAGTGATTTAATTTTATTATGTGAATAATTATTTTTTATAATGTACTATAATTTTAAATTGATGAAAATAAGAAATTCAGAGGATTAAATTAATTATTATTAAAAAAGTGTTTTTGATGGGTATAACCCATTCGTGAAATATTACCATGAGGAAAGATTTTTTGATAAATCTTCCAATTGTATAATTTTTAAGTGTTTTTTTAGAGAATATATGTTATATTTTGGTTTAATAACATAATAATTTCATTTATCCTCACATGTATTTTTTTAGAAATGAGTTTTCTGAAACTAGTTATTAAAGAATTCCTTTTATAGATTACCTTTTCAAAATATTTAGAAATAATATATTTTTCAATAATAGTTTTGTCAATTTCATTGAAAATATACAATACTTATTTTATTAAAACATTAATCCTTGAATAATATTTATCATTTTTTGTTTCAAAAATTAAAATTTTTGTTTTCAAGGAGTTTTCTAAAATGAGATACTTTATCATATGAAGGTAAATTATTATCCCGTTCTTAGGAAGATTCTTCCCCCGGGGATTTAAAATTTTTCTAATTAGGATAATTTTCACATAATTAAATATTAGTATGGGATTTAGAATTATGTACATTATCCATGAAACTTTTATTTTTGGAATGTATTATGGAAAAGAGACCGATGTTCTTATGTCCTGAATTTTCATTATCTGAAGAATCATATGAATAATCTCCTCCACTTGTATTCTAGAAGTTATTTGATTTCAGAAAATTATTTCCTTTTGACTTGTCAAAATTATTCTGATTTCTATCATCAAATATTTCATTTATATCTTTCTGTTTAGGCTTTGGACAATCATGTATTATATGTTCAGCTTTTTTACATTCATAACAAGTAACCTCAGAATATTTCTTTTCCTTATTGTCCCGGATTATTTTATTTTAACGATACTGAAATTCATCTTAAAACAAATTCTTTTTAATTATTTAATAAATATTTTGAAATTCATCTTCAAATGTTCAGAATCAATTGAATTAGATTTAACAAAAACCTTTTTGTTTTTTTGTTGACTTTATAAAGATTTCAAGACTCTAAACATTTATAGGAAATGTAGTAGAATTGAAATAAACTCCACCATTTTTAATATTTTCTTTCCCAGTATCTCTTTTTTCATATTCACATATTATATAAGAATTATGAATATATCACAAAGATTAAAATTTTTATCCTTCTTGATTCGTCAATATATTTTCTCCAACATTCCCTTTTGTTGGGCATGCTATCAATAATATTTTGAACAAAAATTTCATATTGTAATAATTTTTCTCCCATATATTGTACACTATTCAATATTTTCAAAAACCTTTTCTGTACCTTTACTACAGCTTCACCATAATGAAATTAAAATGTTTGATAGTTAGCTCTAAGAATTACTCTCCTAGTCTCAATAGCTTTTGAAGTTCCAAAATGTGTCATATCTAAATTTTTTCAGATACTATTAACATCACAAGATGAAATCTGACTATATATATTTTTTATCATAAAAAATAATAATTTATTTTTTACCTTGTAATTCAACTGATATTACTATTTTCATGGTTGGTAGTTCTTCTTTATCTGGAATTTTATAATCACTAGTCATCATAACAAAATTATCTACTCCTGTTTTTACCAAAAAATACTCATTCTATCCCTCCAATATTAATAATAATTACCATCAAAGATAGGTGGTATGGTGGGATTGATATTGTCAATATAACTTACATTTAGTCTTATGTTATTTTAAAAATACAGTAAAACATTTCCATAATACATTTTGTGGTCAAAAAAATATTTATAAATAGAAAGTTTATAACAAAATGAAGGATAACAAGAAATATTAAAGAGAAAAAGTTTTAGTAAGTATAAAAGAAGTGGAATATTCTTCTTGATATCAATTTAGGATATCGGAATTACGGATACTTGGATGTGATGCAAATTATTGGATCAAAATGGATATGAATATGGAAAACTATAATAGAGGGTAAATTGTAGGTATAAAACTTTCATTTTTAACCATAAAATAATCATTGTTTAATAATATTGAAATAATCTTATTCACAACACCTCTTAAGTAATTAAACACAAATCGGACTTGGACCATGGGTTTGGAAATAGAAGAATCATAATCATGTAGAGTCTGATATGTATTCCATAGGTTGTAATGATATTCAATATTTATGGCATATAGAATCATATTCAGTAAGTAGTGTCAATTTATTTAGAGTATCTTCATATTCACAGAAGAAAACAAGTATAGAAAGAATCGTAATCACAATGATTATAATATATTGAAGTAATACCGAGATTTAATGATTATATTTTAAAGCATGCAGAATAATAATCAGTGTAATAAAGTATTCACAAGGTAATAGATAATCGAAAAAATATCTCATAAATAATGATATTATGATAAAAAAATATACAAATAGAAATATGATTATAAAATTATAGAATTCTATTACATGAAAGGAAAATAAAAATTATGCAATAAAATAAGTAATACAAATCAATACACTTCTTTTATCCTAGAGAATTAGGGTATCAAATAACCTAGTTTAAAGGTCACTTGTTTTATAATTAAGGGAAGTTTTGTATTTATTTTACTAGTGAAATCCATCAAAACGATTAGTGGTTTGTCTCACTTTCCTCATGTTCCCTCGATAGAATGATCCAATTTTCTATCTTTTAATCCTTGTAATCCCTCGATTAGAAAATCAAATTCTAGGTCTCTCTATCCTTGTGATCCATCAATCAAACTCACACAATCAAACACACAAATCAATTGCAAAAATAAACTCAAAAATATTACAAGTTATAAGAATAGGAAGTTCACTATTGAAAACATAAAAGATCTCACACATCAGTGTAAATAGTAGATTGTTCCTTCAATGTATCTACATTACTCTACATATAGTCAAAAAATATTCAAATGATCTAGTATTTATAGGAAAATCCCCAATGGTCATATTAATGCTCCAATAGTCAAATTTTTTCAAATAATTTTACATGGAATTGGACACCTAGCACTTCAACGGTCATATTATAATAGAAGTAATAACATAATTTTGATTTACATATTTACATTGTGATGGATAATACATTATAATAGAATATAGTTTTCCATATTCTCAATTTAAACTTCAATCAATCTGATGGATTTCCTTAAAGAATGAAATTATGATTTTTATTATGAGTATGATTACTATGATATCGATTATGATGTCATGTGCGATTATAAAACTTCTATTATTACAAATATAAGGAATAAATTATTTTAATCCAATTTGATAAAGGTGATTCAGATCACTATCAGATTCATGCTTAATACAATAATTGTAATGTATAATGTTAGTTTATATTCATGAAAACATAAATACTAATTCCAATTATGGTAAAACAAATATTTTTTCTTCAAAAACATTATAAAAATACAATGGACATAAAAGAGTGTTAATTAAATATTCAAGAAAGAGTTTGTGATTTCCAAAACAAAAGGAATTGAAATGTCAAATAGAAATTTCGACTCAACATCTTGATCAGATTGGTTACTTGTTATTTCAATTGAAAATTTTTATGTGATTAATAATTTTAGGTGAGATACACCATTATTGGTGAGTAGGATCCCATAATGTTGTCTAAAAATAATCTAGAACTCATGTTGTTATATCTATAGTCCCACTAAATGATATTATTTTATTTTTATCTCTAATCTTTCACTGGTTGATTCCATTTTTATGACTGTTTGAAGTGAATGAATTCTTTTAAAATAGTTTGGTGTGGTTTTTTGATACTCATAACATATTTATTCGTATTTTATTTTGATTTTATGGTTATTTATTTTAAATAATAAGGATTAATATTGTGGGGTCAGTGAGATTATATTGGCACAACATTCGCATTGTGGTTGATACCCTTTTATTGAATTTCATGTTTAGTTTATGGAAGAGGTATTTAAATACTAGTATCAAAGCTGTAGATTCTTTATTATCGAGGGATATGTTTGTTACCTTTTATAGATGGTAGTGTCCCCACACCCTTTGAGTGAGATATCCAATTAGGGATGATTCCAATTAAATAGTATTGTGTGCCCAGGTAACCTAATGTGATGAACCTAATGTTTATTTTTTGTATCAGGAGAACCTCACCCACTTCCTCAAATAGATAGTGATTTTACTATAGTTTTTATATTGTGGGTTTCAATACACATTTTTAGTGAGGGTATCCCATAGTTGAGAATATTCCTTGTTTAATTACATTTTAATGAGTTTTCATTCAATGAAAATATGTGTGAATTAAATCTATGTGATGAATAATTTTTTTAAATGGGCCATCATTTTGGTCTCTTGAGTTTTTAAGGTATTATCCTTGTGTCTAGAGCCAAGAGAGGATGTTCATCTTTGTAGTCAGAACTGTTCACTTAAAATTATGGTTGAATCGATGATTGATATATAGAGCTGTGTTTCTTGGTAGTTGAGAAAGTTGATTGGATTAATTGATATGATCATTTTTATATTTCAAGAAGGATTTACACGAACAAATCAATGTTATTTCCGGAAGTAAATACTATCTTTTTTAGAGATCTAGTTTTGTGTGGGAGGATTCCACTCAAGTTTGATGGAATATTTTCAAATGGAATGTTGTATTGTTATTATTAATCAATATATAGACATTGACACATATACCTTATTAGTGGTAGATGATGAAAACATTATGTGGGAAATACAGATTAAGGTATATTGTAACTCTTCACTTGTCGATGAAGAGTCTTCATGTTATATTGAGTAGAGGAGTTTGATGTGAACTAGGTATCCCTGTGTGATAGGCGTATAAATCATACCCTAATTTTATAGAGTGAAATAATCTAGAAGGAGGTTTTATTTTTCAATACAACCCTTACCAGTTTATGTTAGTGGTTATTTGTTTTGTTTCATACCTAGTGGTTGGATAACCTTTAGGAAGATAAAAAAGGAGTTTCATTCAAGGTATTATCATAATTCATATAATTCAAACATATATCAATGATTTTTTGTGAGATTTCAAGCTTAGTAAATCGAGTTATATTCTTTTTAAGGGAAAAAAATTTTAAAATTGGGATGGGTTTGGCTACCCAAAATTCTTCATAGTTTGAATTATCATTTTTTGAAGTCTTAGGACACTAAAAGAAAAAAAATATTTATTTCAAAATTGAAAAAAAAACTATATAAAAATATTATGATCATTATGTTAATGTTTTTCCCCAAAACCAGAATCCCAGAGACAGTGCATTATTTTAATACATTGGCATCATTATAAGGAATAAAATACCAAATTAAATATCAGTTTAGCAGTCTTGGAAGACCAGATTGTAGTCATGATACCAATAGTACAAAGGAAAAACAAATTAAAACATGCTACAATATGAAATTAACTATATTCTTGAAAGATTGTTCAAATTTGTTTTCTTCATAACATGGGGATAGGAAACATAATAATGGGGTGAGCTGTGATTCTTAGTAAGGGTAAGCGATACAATAGAGAATATCATAAGCAATATGGATAAGTGAGTAACTCATTCCACTAAAACATAAGCTTGAGCATAATAATGTAGGAATAAAAAATTGAATTAATAATACCAAATAAACAATAACATGAAAATTCACCATGGATATTATACTAGTAGAATAATCACCTGATTTATCTATTAATAATATCATAATAAGGGAATGTGTATGCCATAAAACATAAACCTGTCATTGAGGCCTTGACTAAGTCTTCTGAATATACTAGGGTAAGGCCTTTTCCAAAACCCAATTATATTTTGTCTCATGAGACCAAACGATGCATCATGGGGATATAGTGGGCCCCACAACTTGATTAGTAAGTATAATTCATTCCTCATATTTCAAATAAAATATTTATTTAGATCAAAGTTTCCCATAACACATTGAAATATTTTAATCATAATCATATATGATAATATTGTAATGAAATAGTTGATAAACTCTTGAATAAATGATAATTAAACCTTCCAAATTGTCTTATACCACATTGAAACATTTAATTCTTAATACCATATAATATACAAATAATAATAATACTAATGATTTGGTATATGAATGGGAATTAAATAAAACACAAGTAAGGAATTAGTGGTTGACAAGTCGTAAATCTTGTAAAATTAAAATCTGGATGAGAAAAAAAAAACGTTTTATTTTGGAAGGAATAGTTATTTTGGAAAACCATTTTTATTTGTCATAAAATAAGATTCTAAACATGATTATCCCAGAGAGGAAAAAGGAAATATATTATCATTATATTTGAGGAATAATTTTTTCCCATTGAAGTGAAATCATATAAAAATAGTTTTTAATGAATATTCAGAAATAAAACATTTTAATGCGCTTTGAGGATAATATTTAAGAGATTTCAAAGAGGAACAACATATTTGTTTTCATTAAACAAGAAATTAACCACGATAGTTTTTTCATTATAAAATATGTGATTTTAAAAAAATAATGAGGCCTTAAAACTGAATATATAGTGAACATGAAAATGTGTAAGAATTCAAGAAGTTCCCTTGAATCAAACTTGTTTATCGGGAAGAATAAAGAAGTGAACTATTTTAAAACATATAATATAAGGAACCCGCATTAAACATTACTTAATTGTGAGTTAAATAAGCAATTCACATTAAAAATATTTTCTAGTTTAGAGTTATAGATAATTGGGCCATAACTATTACTTATAAACTTGAATATTACATGTAGACACTACTACTCAGTACCCATTTTTTCATAACAAAACTCTTAAAAAGAAGCATGTATAGATTGTTGTTTTAGATAGTATGAATTTTACTTGATCCTATCCTTGAACCTTATTAATCTTTAAGTTCCATGGAAGTCATTTCAAAAAAATGGGTTGAGAAATAAAAGCTTAGTAAGTGTTGTGAAATAAGGAATGAAAACATTAGCCCATCAATAAATACAGAAAAATGAAATCATACATTTCAATCATAAAATACATTATAAAATAATAATATTTATGAATAACACACAGAAATAATAAATCATAATAGAAATTTATTGCATACATAACAAACTTACATTGTAGCTCTCACAACTACATAATGAGTTACGTTTGGAATACCCATCACAATATATTCCCTAAATCTCTTAGAAAAAACATTAATGTTTACCTCTGTCATGTTACACAATGCATTGGACAACTATCTCGGGCTCACCCGACCATGGTTTCTCTCGGAACCACCGGTATACATAAAAAATTCCCAATAACCATAACATATTCATAGTGCATAAATCAAGCATGAAGGAAAGATAACATTTCCACATTCTAGTCATAATATATTATTTAGAGATATTAATGTAATCAATTATTTAACAAAACCATTTTCAAAACCATTTAAAACATTTAATAAAGAAATTTTTGAATCAAAGGCGTCCCGTACCAAATTGAAACTTGAAAAGGAATTAGAATTTTAAAACATTAATGTACATATACAAAAAATCCTTAAAGCCATTTTCAAAGCATGGACATTAATGAGAGTGATTTAGAAGATTAAATCACTAAAATGATATTTTAGTTAAGGAGTTCTTAACCAAATTAGAGATGCTTGAATACAAATAACTGAGGAATAACATTAATAACAAAAATTATAATATCATGATAACAAAGGTATTCATGATATAATATGCCAAAGGATAGTATATACACCATATAAAAGTGAATTGGCGCGTAATAATAATGAAGTCTCAATTTAATGTAAATTGAGACGAAATGCATTATAAAGATAGAGTCCTTAGATTAAGGATAAATAAATTACATAATTATGTGTGAAAAACATAAATACACTCAATATGATTGCATATTCAGTGTAAAACATTCATAGTTCATTCACACCTATTCATAGCACGACATAATCAACAAGTAGAAATTTGACCCAAAGAATTGAAAATGGGTTATGAGGTTCTCTTACAGAAATTCAGCAGCCTAACATCATCACATTAAAATTCATAAAATGTTTTGATGAGAGAGAAAAGTATATCTCATTACATGGAAATAAAATTTACTGTAATAAGTATATAGAAGAATATATCCCCACATAAGTATATGTAAATTAAAAGACATAAAAAAGAAATCTTTTAAAAATAGGAGGGTGAAAGATTCTCTTAATGATTCGGTAACAAACGTAACAAACACCCCATGAAAGAAGGATCATACAATGAATATGTAGTTATCCATAAATTAAAGTATATTACACAATTAATAAAATCTCGGGAAGTACATACACCACACAAAAGGAAATAGTGGAAATATAGCTTGAATCTCACTGGAATAAAAAGGGAGATGAAAACCCCTTACTACGTTGTAATCAATCGAGTCATGTGGAAAAAAGTTAATAAATACCAAATAAATCATAGAATACCATGAATATAAAAAATAATCATGATAATATATATCAAATGGAATAACACAATACACTACATTTAATAAATAAGTGGTGAACAATGAAAATCTCATAGAATTAAAAGTGAGAGAATAACCCTATTACCTCATGTCCAACATTACTCGATCGTTATTTAATATCATGAATAATAAAATAAAGTTAATTTATACATTATTAAGAACATTTTTAATTTTATTATTCATTTTATATCAATTATTACCTTTCTGTGTAAATACCCTGAAATTTCAAGTAAATTTTTGTTTTAATTTCTTTGGGATTTTACAAGAACACAGTTTCTCACGACACCAGATTCTTAGTCCCGGTGTGCCCGAAATCAATTTATGAATTTTAGCATAGGTACGTTCAGTGAATGAATGAGCAGGTTTTAATAACTTTTGAACCGGTGCTCGGAATTGAAAGCTGAGGGCACTGATGAAACCGCAGCACCAGTTTTTGCTTTAGTGAACTTTTACCGTAAGTGAATTTGTTCAGGGAAAGAAGTTAAATATTAGGGTTTAAGGAAGAAATAAATAAAATTTCGAACAATTTTATTTTTGATATTCAAGGAAGTTAAAATCTACCATGGGAAGTTGTTGGTGGGGTCCACAACCACCCAACCTCCCATGTGTGAATATGTGGGAGGTGGGGCCTACACCCACTTAACCTCCCATATGAGAGTTTAGTGTGGTGGGGCCCACACGAGACCATAACCCATTGAATTTATTATAACCCCCTTAAACTCCCTTGGATTTAAATGTGACTTTTCACATCCTCCTCTCTTTAATAAATTCTTGCTAACTCACCTATCGAATTAATTGGTAACCTCCTCGTAATTTGTGTAACTTCTCCCTTTCACACTCTCCCTCTTTTTTCTTTTAACCCAAAACACAACCTAATTAATGTATTGAGTCTCCTAAATTAATTAATTAAGTGTTGAGTTTTGAATTTCAAATGGAATTGGTTAATAAAATAATTGGTGAGCCATTATTTTATTTTGTGACACACTTTGTGTTGGAGAATTTGGAGAGAGTTCTTTTGAGAAGAAGAAGAAGAGAATTCCTCTTCGTTGAAGAAAGATGCCTTCTCAATGAAGAACGACACTTAATTATCAAAGAACGACACCCTTCCTCGACGAAGAACGAGACGCCGACCGTGGAGACCGACGCCAACAACAATGTTCTTCTTCTTCTTCTGACGTCGATGGAATCAATACCGTTCTACCACGATGTTCGACTTCCGCGACTCGACGACGTGCGATGTCAATTTAGAGGTAGGGGTTTAATCTTCGTTCAAGTTTTATTTAACGAACTTCGTTGATAATTGTTGGCCGCTTTCTATCATTATAGCGGGAGGAGGTCGGGCCGCACAAAATCGGCCGACCCTCCTCCCCCTTTCTGTCATACTCGTTGTGGATCGAACGAAGGTTATGCGGTGCCGTCGCACCATGCGGAAACAAGAAGGAACATGGTGAAGAAGTGCGGCGCCGTCGCACCGCGCCGTTGAGGCTGGACGAAACCGTGGTCGGAGTCGAGGCTGCATAGGCGATTCGAGGACTCCGCAGTTTATTTATTGTCGTGCGGATCGAAGGGCGACGATGAAGTGGGCAGAAATGGAATTTTAATCCCTTCGCAGTGAAGATCGGGTCCCATGAGGACCGCCGGCGAAGACGGCGAGCGAAACGGACCAACAGAGCACGTCCGGTGGTCCGTGGAAAACGGCGGAGGCGCCGGTGACCGGCGGCGGTGGCGCGCCGCCGGAGCAGAACCGCCGCGGAAAAGCTGGGGTGGTGGACCAAACCAGAACGGCTTAGCCATTCCGGAGGTTGGGCAGCGCGGCTTAATGGCGTGCCGTTTTCTTCATCCGGGGGGTTGTAACCCCCCGCTCCACGCTGGCCATGCAGACCGGCCGCACCGGGCCGGGCCGCCCAGGCCGGGCTGGGCTGCACCGGCTGGGCTAGGCTACGCCCCCTGGGTTGGGTCATGCCCCAATGGGCCGGACCCGGACCCGGGTCAGGTCGGTCCAGGGGGGTATCGGGCCGGGTCGGACCGGGCCCGAACCCCCTATTTTCGGACAGATCCGTTCAAACATCAATAACATGGGCTACAGACCTCCGATTGATGCACCGTCAGTTGCTATGTGATCCTTGGAATGGGGCGGTCGTTTCGGTATATTACACTCAAGGTTTCAGAGAATTTTGTGTACAACCAGGTTGGTTTGAACATGAAACCAACCGGGCCCTCAGAGCGGAAATGCTTATAACTTGAGCTCTGGATGTCCGATTGGCATGCCGTCAAATTTGTTGGATTACTCTTGATGATACATAACTTTTGGCATACTTCACCTGAGGTTTGGATGCAGTTGGATAGTGGCTGGGATGGATTGAACCTGAAATCCAATCGGGCCCCTGAAACGGACAAGCTGATAACTTTCAGACCGGACGTCCGTTTGACGAACTGTCAGCGGCGTTGGTGATCTCGTTGAGAAATGGTCCCTATGAGTATACCCTATGAGAGTTCGGGGTACAGTTGAGATATGGCCGGGTTGGTTTGCACATGAAACCAACCGGGCCCCTGGGACGAAAAGTCTAAATAACTCACAGATCGGGCGTCCGATTGACACACCGTCTATTGCGTTGAGACCCCTATGACAAGGCAGTCCTTGGAGATACTTCTTCGTGGGACTTTTTGATACTTGGAGTATCGACCTGTAGATCGTGGAGCAGACCCTCCCGGAGACGAGCATATGGATTACAGAGACCGTGTAGCTGGCTGAGACCTGATGACTGCTTGTCCGATTCGATTCGGAGTGACTAGCATAGACCAGTGGGGAGCACTACATTGTGAGGTGGCAAGCCCATGGCAGAGGAGCACTACTTTGTGATGTGGCAGACCCACGGTACTCGACAGGAGGAGTACCTATGTAGGCTCTAAGGGGGAGCACTACTGTGTGAGGTGGCAGACCCATGGTAGAGGAGCACTACATTGTGAGGTGGCAGACCCACAATACTCGACAGGAGGAGTACCTTAACAGTCTTAGGTTAGTGAGAAGTACCTCAGAGTCGTGACAGGATCACTGTACTCGTCAGAGATGGAGCTCTTCAGCAGTTACAGTTTTGATAATGAAAATACTAGTTTGAGCTGAGTTTATGACCTTTGTGTTTACCTTATGATTGAGATGGGTCACTTGATAACTTAGTTATATGTATAGGAATATACCTAGGTAGGGGTTATCCATTGATTTCATAACCTTTGTGTTACCTCATGATTGAGAAGGGTTACTTGTTAACTTAGGTATAATTTTGGGCTTATACCTAAGTAAGGGTTATCTGTTGAGATCCTTATTTGTGGTTATCTTTGTTGGATTTAGTGAGACCATGAGGGTCTCGGGGTCCCTACTGAGTATTGTATAATCACCCCTGCACAGGCTATGCCCATCCCTCGTTGTGTTGGTTGCAGACGACAGGCAGCGCTGACAGAGGCCGAGTGTTTGGGGACTGGACGGTACTCGGTGGTGGACTTCACGACGAGACGATACATGGAGGAGGTTTACGGGCGAGAGCATTGTGGAGGCTATTTGTACCTACCCTTCAGGTAGGATCCATGGTGAATGACCTAGGAGCTACGCTATCTGTACGTACCCTTCAGGTAGGATCCGAGGTGGACGACCCAGGAGCTGCTTCTATTCTTCCAACTGTTTGTCTTTTTTGTTTTACTTCCTTTCAGTTGTAGCTGTACTTTTCATTTGGGTTTGTATTCTGGCCCTTTTTATATTTCAGCACTTTCTTTTGTAATTAGTGTATTACTTCCTCTTGTACTCTGTTGTGTTTTGTTTACTTTTATAAAGGGAATGCCTTCCCAGTTATCGGGATTTACGCCTTTGGTGCTAGTCGCCAGCCCCTGGCCTATGGAAGGCGGGCTTGGGGTAGTCATGGAATGGTCCCCAAGGGTGGGTCATTAAAAATTGGTATTAGAGGAGTCGGTTATACCACAGAATGTATAACTATGATATTTTCTTTTTGTGAAGCAATGGTGTTAAGGGTACCGAGAGTGGTTTTCAGTTCAGGGAGTCTAGTGTTGGCGCGGGCGGCCGACATATCCATACACCAGGACCCTGACAACTGATTTCCGACTTTGTGCATGAAAACACTGATTACGTGTGTGTTTTCATAGGTTTTCCCTTAAAACAGCTCAAACCAGGTCAGCTCACTAGGTATAAATTGTTTGAACGTGTCACATTTGTTACTTTTAGGATGCCTCCCCGTGGACGACCAGCTAGAGCCTTGAGAGTTGTACGTACTGACAGCCCGCCGAGCGATGTGGCCTCAGTTTAGGGACCTATCCCAGTTGAGGCACCAGCGGAGGCACCAGCGGAGGCACTAACAGTACTACCACCCGTTGGGCCACTGATGCCACCAGCCCCAGCAGCAGAGGGTGCACGTTTCTTGAGCGCACTGCACGAGTTCGAGCGCTAGAGGCCACCCAGGTTCAGGGGAGAGATGGACCCATAGGCGGATGAGGATTGGCTGGAGGCTGTGGTGAGAGTCTTCAAGATAGTGGGGACGCCAGCAGACTTCATGGTGATCCTTGCTGCCAGCCTTCTTTAGGAAGCAACATGCAGATAGTGGATCCTGATGCTCCAGATGCATGACGAGGCGACACTTATGTGGGAATACTTCGAGAGCCTGTTCCGGGTAGAGTTTGTACCAACCACCCTTCTAGAGGTGCGTATACAGGAGCTACTGCATCTTCAGCAGGGTAGCATGATGGTGGTGCAGTACTTAGTGAGGTTCACAGACCTCTCATGCTACTCCACTTATATAGTACATGACCCGTTTTTCAGGGTCCGAACCTTTGGGCAGGGGCTCAGGAGAGAGATTAGAGATTCTTTTGTTTCTCATAGCATCCCGACATAGACATGGGTGTTGGAGCGAGCCCTCTTAGTAGAGAGTTTCATTGCTGAGCAGTCTCCAGCAGCAGGACCCACCACTAGAAGGAATGCGGAAGAGTCTTCTACAATGGGAAGTAGACAGATGATGCAGAGGTACAAGAGGACCAGACCTCCAGGTGATCGGCCACATGACTCATGGTCAATAGTACGAGGCACACAGGGGAGTGATAGAGACATACCTGCCATGCTGTGTTACATGTGTGGCGGGCATGGTCACATGTCTCAAGACTGTCTGACCCACCGCTCGGATGATCAGCAGATATATGAAGGACCTCCCAGGCAGAGGCAGAGGTTCCATCTAGGAAAACCGCAAGGAGCAGAAGGCTAAGGGAGGGGAGCTGGTCGTGCAGCTGGAGGTGGATGACGCTTCGAGGTGTTTCCACCACGACCACCAGGAGGTCCACCCCGACCACAGGGAACAGGTGGACATGGGAGATCTCATCTTCAGGCAGCAGAAGCATACGACTACGGAGCTCCGAAAGCTGGCGGATAAGAGTAGGACCTGTTCCAGGCATGGGACCTTTGATCTTGGTGCTTCTAGTTTCCTTGTTGTCATTTATGTGTGTCTTTTTACTTCAAGCTATTGTAATAAAAAACACTTGTCCTTGTGACATTTTCATCCTTCCTTTTTTTGTATTGAGGGGTCCCAGTTAAAACTGTTGACTTGACCCTCACTTTTGAGATTCCTATTGGAGGAGACCAAGTTATCTCACGCTGATGCCAACAGTGTGACTCGACCCTTAAAGGCGAGAGTGATGGTTGGATCTCTTGGTAGTAACGTCAAGTCCTTACGATGTCGTCCATGGCATGAATGCGTCATTCATGTCTGGATTGACTATATTAGCCAAAGAATGTGGTTCATCCAGGGGATGAGACCAGATTTCTCTTATCGGCAATGAAGAAATCTTAGCAGCTCTTGTGGGACAAGAGATGGTCCAGGCTACGATGGAGAAGGTGCAGATCATCCTTGAGCGTATGAAGAATGCAAAATGCAGACAGAAGTCCTATGTTGATAGGAGATAGGACCACAAGAATTTTAGGATGGCGACCACGTTTTCTTATGGGTCTCACCTCGACGAGGTCTATGGATATGTGGATGAGGCGGAAAGTTATCTCTAAGGTTCAGCGGACCTTTTCAGGTCCTCAGCAGGGTAGGCGAGGTGGCTTACTATTTGACCCATCCACCTCAGTTGCACCAGGTGCACGACGACTTCCACGTATCTCAGCTGGGGAGATATGTGCTTGACCCGACGCATATCATCGACCATGTGGAGCTGGACATTGGATATATGGTGACTTTTGCGGGGTTCCAGTAGAGGTTGAGGATCGACAGGAGCGGGTCCTTCGAGGACGGTTGATTCCTCTTGTGCGCTTTCGTTGGTAGCACGAGAACCTCCAGGAGAGCACATGGGAGCGGAAGGCTTAAATGCATTCTCAGTACCACTTTTGTATCACTAGTTTATGTTAGTGCTTTTCGGGGACATAAATCCCTGAGGTGGGAGTAATGTAAAGACCCAAAAATTTCAAGGAAAATATTTTATTAATTTCTTTTAGATTTTACAAGAACACAGTTTCCGATAGCACCTGATTCTGAGGCCTGGTGTGCCCGGAATCAATTTCTGAAGTTTAGCTCAGGTGCATTCAGTGAATGAACGAGCGGGTTTTTCTAACATTTGAACCGGTGCTCGGAATCGAAATCTAAGGGCACCGATGAAACCGTAGCACCAGTTTTTTCTTAAGTGGACTTTTACCGTAGATGCATTTGTTCGGGGAAAGAAGTTAAATTTTGGGGTTTAAGGAAGAAATAAATAAAATTATGAACTATTTTATTTTTGATATTCAAGGAAGTTAAAATCTACCACAGGAAGTTGTTTGTGGGGTCCACAACCACCCAACTTCCCATGTGTGAATATGTGGGAGGTGGGGCCCACACCCACCTAACCTCCCATAGGAGAGTTTAGTGTGGTGGGGCCCACATGACACCATAACCCCTCGAATTTCTTATAACCCCCTTAAACTCCCTTGGTTTTAAATGTGACTTTACACATCCTCCTCTCTTTAATAAATTCTTGCTAACTCACCTCTTGAATTAATTGGTAACCACATCTTAATTTGTTTAACTTCTCCCTTTCACACTCTCCCTCTTATTTCTTTTAAGCCAACATACACCTTAATTAATGTATTGAGTCTCCTCAATTAATTAATTAAGTGTTGAGTTTTGAATTTCAAATGGAATGTGTTAATAGAATAATTGGTGAGCCATTATTTTATTTTGGGACACACTTTGTGTTGGAGAATTTGGAGGGAGTTCTTGTGAGAAGAAGAAGAAGAAGAGAATTCCTCTTCGTTGAAGAATGACGCCTTCTCAACGAAGAACGACGCTTCCTTATCAAAGAATGACACCCTTCCTCGATGAAGAACGAGACGCCGACCGTGGAGACCGACACCAACAACAACGTTTTTCTTCTTCTTCTGACGTCGAAAGAATCAATACTGTTCTACCGTGACGTTCGACATTCATGACTCGACGACGTGCGATGTCAATTTCGAGGTAGGGGTTTAATCTTTGTTCAAGTTTTATTTAACAAACATTGTGGATAATTGTTGGCCGCTTGCTATCATTATAACGGGAGGTGGTCGGCCCGCACAAACATGGCTGACCCTCCTTGCCCTTACTTTCATAATCATTGTGGCTCGAACGAAGGTGACGCGGTGTCGTCGCACTGCGCCGAAACAAGAAGGAACTCGGCGAAGATGGGCGGCGCCGTCGCACCGCGCCGTTGGGGCTGAATGAAACCGTGGTCGGAGTCGAGGCCGTAGAGGTGATTTGAAGACTCTTCGGGTTTTTTATTGACGTGCGGATCGACAAGAGATGGAGAAGTGGGCTGCAATGGTGTTTGAATCCATTCGCAGTGAAGATCGGGTCTCGGGAGGACCGCTGCTAAAGACAGCAAGCGAAACGGACAACCGGAGCGCGTCCGGTGGTCCGCGGAAAACGGCGGCGACGTGCCACACCGGCGCGGTGGTGGCGCACCGCCGGAGTAGAACCACCGCGGCTGAGCTGTAGCGGCGGACCAAACCGGAATGGCTTAGCCGTTCCAGAGGTAGGTCGGGACGTCTTAATGCCACGCCGGTTTCTTCAGCTAGGGGGTTGTAACCCCCCGCTCCACGCTGGCCACGCGGACCGGCTGTGCCAGCTGGGCTGGGCCGTGCCCCCAGGCCGGGCCATGCCCTAATGGGCCGGACCCGGACCCGGGTCAGGTCGACCCGGTTTGGGCTGACCCAGGGTGGGTATCGGGCCGGCCTGAACCCCATATTTTCAGACAGATCTGTTCAAACTCCCATAACGTGGGCTACAGACCTCCGATCGATGCACCGTCTGTTTCAATGCTATCCTTGGATCAAGACGGTCATTTCGCTATATTACACTCAAGGTTTAAGAGAACATTGTGTACAACCGGGTTGGTTCGAACACAAAACCAACCGGGCCCTCGGAGCGGAAACACTTATAACTTGAGCTCCGGACGTCCGATTGACATGCCGTCGACTTTGTTGGATTCCTCTTGATGAGAAGGAACATTAGGAATACTTCTCCATAGGTTTGGACACATTTGTAAAGTGTTCGGGTTTGATTGAACCCGAAATCCAACCGGGCCCCTGGAATGGAAAAGTTGATAACATTCAGACCGGACGTCCGTTTGACGAACCGTTAGCGGCATTGGTGATCTCGTTGAGAAACAGTCCCTATGAGTATACCCTATAAGAGTTTGGGGTACAGTTGAGATACGGCTAGGTTGGTTCGCACATGAAACCAACCGTGTCCCTGTGATGAAAAGGCTAAATAAATCATAGACCGGGTGTCTGATTGACGCGTCATCTGTTACGTTGAGACCCCTATGACGAGGCGGTCCTTTGAGATACTTCTTCATGGGACTTTGTGATACTTAGAGTATCGACCTATAGCTTGTGGAGCGGACCCTCCCGGAGACGAGCGTACCGAGTAAGGAGACCGTGTTGCTGGCTGAGACCTGATAACTGCTTGTCCGATTCTATTCAGAGTGACTTTCATAGCCCAGTGGGGAGCACTACATTGTGGGGTGGCATACCCATGGTAGAGGAGAACTACTTTGTGAGGTGGAAGGCCTGTGGTACTCGACAGGAGGAGTACCACTATAGTCTATGAGGGGGATCACTACTGTGTGTGGTGGTAGACCCATGGAAGAGGAGAACTACTTTTTGAGGTGGCAGACCCGCATTACTTGACAGGAGGAGTACCTCAGCAGTCTTAGGTTAGTGAGCAGTACCTCGGAGTCATGACAGGATCACTGTACTCGTCAGAGACGGACCTCTTCAGCAGTTACGGTTTTGATAATGAAATCTTGGTTTGAGCTGGTTCTATGACCTTTGTGTTTACCTCATGATTTAGATGGGTCACTTGATAACTTCGGTATATGTATGGGCATATACCTAGGTAGTGGTTATCCATTGATTTCACAACCTTTGTGTTACCTCATGATTGAGATGGGTTACTTGATAACTTAGGAATAATTATGGTCTTATACCTAAGTAAGGTTTATCTATTTAGATCCTTCGTTTTGGTTATCCTTGTTGGATTTAGTGAGACCTTGAGGGTATCGAGGTCCCTACTGAGTATCGTATACTCACCCCTGCACGGGCTATACCCGCACCTCGTTGTGTTGGTTGTAGATGACGGGCATCGCTGACGAAGGCGGAGTGTTCGAGGACTGGATGGTACCCGGTGGGGGACTTCACGACGAGACGACACTTGGAGGAGGTTGACGGGCGAGAGCATTGCGGAGGCTATCTATACCTACCCTTCAGGTAGAATCTGTGGTGGACGATCCATGATCTGCGCTATCTGTACGTATTCTTCAGGTAGGATCCGAGGTGGACGACCCAGGAGCTGCTTCTATTCTTCCAACGGTTTGTCTTTTCTGTTGTACTTCCTTTCATTTGTAGCTTTACTTTTCAGTTGGGTTTGTATTCTGGCCCTTTTTACTTTTCATCACTTTCTTTTGTACTTAGTGTATTACTTCCGCTTCTACTCTACGGTGTTTTTTTACTTTTATAAAGGAAATGCCTTCCCAGTTATCGGGATTTACACCTTTAGTGCTAGTCTCCAGCCCCTGGCCTATGGAATGTGGGCTTGGGGTAGTCACGAAATGGTCCCCGAGGACGGGTCGTGACATGCTATAACAATTAGTTAATTATTTGTGTTCAGATCATACATTTTGTCGATGTTTGGAATTTGAGTTAAAAATTTACATGTTATAATTATAAACTATCCATGTGGTAAAAATTTCATTATCTAAATAATGATATTAATGATTTAGATATCATATATATAATATATACCTAGTATATATATATTTATTTATAATAGTACATAATAGTTGTAGGTAAGAAATGAAATGCACCGTTCATGTAGACGGTGAGCCGTACGTACGCATGAACGCTACGTTCCTTTCTATTTAATATTTTATGGAATAAAAACATATCTTTACATAGGTATATTATAATTCGAGTACAGTATCATATATAATTTCATTAACTCTATCCTTTATATGTTATATGTATGGCATGAATGAGTCATCTCACTTTGAGGGGTCAGTAGTCCACACTTCCTCAAATGAAAATATATTAATTACCCATTATGGAAACCATAAAGGTAATACATAAATGAAAAATAATGAGGAAAAGAAATAATATAAATATAATATATATCACATATAAATATATTTCCATATTAATGACCACTATGGGAGGCAGTAGAAGATAATTGAACAATCATTGTTTTGTGAGGCAGTAGTTTGTCGTCCACAGAAACAGTATGTTCTTTAACCATTATATGGAGGTGTCTGTAAGTGTAGATTGAATAATTCTCATTAAAATAATCTATTATATTTAGGATACTGGTTTTTTTATAAAATAAAGGAATAAAAAGAGTTTATGGGGTTAGATAAGTAATATAAAACAAAAAAACTTAAGAGAAGATGTTACCTTTAAATAGGGTATCTCTCTTTGGTTTGAACCAAAGGGTTTACATGAATTGACTTATGCTTTGGGGAATGCTTCTAGGAGGAGGTGAGAAATTTTTGGAGCATAATTGGGTAGAGGTTTGACGTGCCAAGGGTTTTTAGAAGTGCGGGGAATGTGTTAGAAGTGAGAACTCTTTATAAGGGGAGGAGGAGATCTTTAAAAAATTTAAAAATTATTAGACTATATAATGATTTTTGGTTTTTAAAGGTCCAAAACTTGTTAAAGTCAAATATAAGACGACTCATGTTCAAAATAAATCATCAAATAATAATTGGACTTATTTTGGATATTTTTTTAATCTTTATTATTTTGTTTATTTAAATCATTCATTAATGAGCTAAACACTGTATCATTATTGTGTCATAAATAGCTTTATTTATTTGATGTCTAAAAATTTAAAAAAATATCATGATGTAGGAAATATTTTTATCATTAAATGAATATTTATAGTAAAAGAGGTAAATTATATAACATCATGTAAGAATTGATTTACAAAAAGATATATGGTTAAGTCATTTTTGTCTTTACTTTAAATTAATTAATATAAAGTGTCATTATCACTCCCAAGTGGCTCCATTGGGTCCCAAAATCGACCCGAGGATGACCATGGTCAGAAAGGAATCATCCAATAGGGTTATAACACATGTTAGGGTAATTTAATATTATTATAATAATATTTTGTTACCCTTATTTACCAGATTTACCCTTTATCCATGGTAAATAATTTTTTTTCTGAAGTAAATATTCATAATGTCTAAAAATAAATGTTACATATTTACAAAATTTGGACCTAATGATGCCAAATATGGAATAAATTTTTTCAAATTCATAACACATAAGTTGAAGAAATTAATTTTAAATTAATTTCTTGCTTCAAAACAAAAACCGTGTTTTTATGAAATAATAACTATCAAAATATTGACACTTATTTATGTCCAATTTTAAAGTGAAATAACTTCCGATGACCAAAATTGGATTAAATAGTAAAAATATAATCAAATTATATTTTAAAACCATTTATAAATATAATCTATTCATATTAATAAATTTGATTAAAAGGATGTTTTGAATTAAAATACAGTATTTTTCACTATTCATAAAAAATGATCTTTATCAAAAAAATATCAAAATTTTATCCAAAGTAAATTTTTATGTCCCTATTATAAAGAAGAATATTATTTTGTCAAATAGAACATATAAAATTCACCAAAACAAGATTTAATGAAGGTTCACCAGTAAATGGTGGTAAATTGACCTTTTAATGAATATTACAGTATTTATCCTTAAAATGGGATTATTTCTTATTTTAAGCCTCTTAAATTTATTTGATAAACGTAAAAACATTTAAAAAACATGTATATTCATATTATAGTGAGTTCTGTTCATTCCCTCTAATACAATGGGTCAATGTTAACAACCATTTGAAATAATATTATATTATTATTTTTAAGTACGACTCAGCATTGTGTGCAATAAAAGATTTCTAAGAAACCCATTATTGAATATCAAGTACGCCATCCAACATATCATCACATTTAAAGTAAAATTATTATTTAATTCACAAATTTTAATAAATATGTAAATGTTATATTCTTTATTTACCTTGGATGTTACACCCTTTCCCCCTTTTGGGAATTGCATCTTCTTAATTTTAAAATTGGGCTTGGAAACATAATTGAATGTCCCACATCAGAAAAAGGGTCAATAAAAATATCACATAGAATAAATAAAGAGAAATAAAAATGTCACCCGAGATAGCCCATACTAGGATTCCATGTAGGAAAATATATTTATACAAGAGAAACAAACCATCAAGGTTTGATGGAGGGTGGTAGAAAACATGATTATGATAAAGTTAACCACAAAAAACCACAAACTTGTGATGGGTTAAACGGTCATTGACTTCATACTAGGAAAATTCAATGGAAAATGTTTTTGTTTAAAGTTACTTTTCAAAAAATTTAGGAATTTATTTATGAGCTTAACTAAAAACATAAGGAAACATACTTACTTGTCATGTAGACATTCATCTTTTACTAAATTTCAACCATAAACTTATCTTTTCTCCAAATGATGAGTATTCAAACAGACTTGGTCACATTAAAAGCACAAGAATCAACTTTTAAATTATCAGATAATCCACAAATGATGAACTATATTTTTCCCCTATCTATAGACATCAACCAAATCCAAAACATTTAGTACAAGGGAATATAATCCCAAAAAAAGGAAATGAATTTATAAAAATAAATACTACTCTTAATCCCTAAAATATGACAAACAACACCCAAAGTTCAACAAAGACTATTATGTAAACAACTATCCTTAAAATTCTTCAATGTAACCCAAACTAAGATTTTAAACCAAAACTCAGAAGGATTTAATCAGATAGTATTCCATAGTAAATCTTAACATTTATCTTCAAATAAAATTGACTACTATTAAAGTCTCACACTAAATTGTAATTAGCCAAATCAAATATCCTCTATGTTAGGTTAATCATTTCCATAAATAACCCAAATCACTATATGTCCATAATAAAATCATAGATTATTACAAAATAAAATTCCACCATTACTCATATAAAGAAACAATAATTATTCCTTGAATAACATTTTCATATATCAAACTTCAGGGATAAACATACTATAAAAAGTCTTCTAATGTAATCCCATCTTTAAAAGAGCCTTAATAATTATAAGAATTTCATCATCTGAAAATCAATTATAACTTTTGAATACCTTATATGTTGACTTCTTACTCATTCAAATTTCTTCAAGATCCACTAACCATTCCCTACCAACTTATTCTGAAATACTTCTTTCCAACCTACAAAATCTTGAATCATATCCTAAGATTAAATAATATCAAAACTTATGTTATGAAAAAATATAGACCATTCAATGGCCATTGTGAGTTTATTCATCCTCAATTGAAATGGAATTAGGTATTGGTAAACATATATTTGTACGATACTAGTAATATCATTCCAGAATCTTCTTCATAGGAATTTTGTCTGTATAATGACCATACACACGACATTTAAAACATTCGATTGTTCCCTCAGAATGAAATTCTTTCCCATTCCTAGAGTCAACCGGATGCTTAATTTTTCGATGGTGGGTTCATGACTTATGACCTTCATTTCCACATATATATCTTCTTCCTGTCCCTTTGAAATATTTTCCTAGGTGTTTCGTTCCACATCCTTGACACATATGTTTTTGAACATACTTAACTTTATGATTATTACCTAAACATTTGTAGTGATTTGTTTCTCGCAAATACAATGCCTTATAAAAATAACCATGGTCCATATGGTCAATCATGACTAAATAGTTGGTTGAGAATAACCACAAGAGTTATCATTGCAACTCCCATTTCATTCAGTTTTTCATTCAGAAAATCATCACAATTTTCATCACATCCACTTTTACTTTGGTGCCTGCTAGATCCATCCATTTACTAAAACCAAAAAGGTTATTATGAGTATATTAGTAAAATCATCATATAATATCTAATGAGGAGGGTAAATACTAAGATAGGATTATTCATGTTATATTAAAATCATTTAATTTATCTAATATAACATTAGATTTTTATAATTTCTAACCATTATGGTTGTGTCACTTATGATAAAATAACACCCTAACCTATAATGTTATCTAAAAATTCCTTTTATAACATCTATAAGTACCCATCCTTAAACATTACTCAATATTGAGTTAAATAAAGAATTCACATTGAGTACGTTTTTAGGTTTAGAGTTTTAGATAATTATTCCATAACTATTACAAATCAACTTGAATATTACATATAGACAATAATAATCAGTACCCATTTTTTTCAAAAAATAAAAAATCTTAAAAAGAAACATGTAAAGTTCCACGTTTTAGACAACCTGACTTTTACTTAATCCTATCCTTGACCCTTATTCATCTTTATGTCCTATGGATGAAATTTCAAAAACATGGGATGAGCGTAAAAAGATCAGTAAGGGTTATAAAATAATGAATGAAAACATTATCCCATCAATAAATACAAAAAAATGGAACCATTCTTTTCAATCATAACATACCTTATGATATCATAAGATTTATGAATAACACACAGAAATCATAAATCCTAAATGTAACATATAGAATACCTAATATACTTACAATATATCTTTCACATCTACGTAGGGAGTTATGTTTGGAATACCCATCACATTATATTCCCAAAAAGTATTAGGCTCACCCGCTCATGGTTTATCATGAAACCACCCGTATACGTAAACATTTCCCAATAACCAAAACATATCACATAACGCATAAAACTAGAATAATGTAAAGATTACATTTCCACATTTCAATGCCAATATATCATTTAAAGATATTGACATAATCAATGCTTTACTAAAAACATTTTCAAAACCATTTAAAACATTTAATAATTATATTTTTAATCAATGTGTCCCATACCACTTTGAATATGTTAAAATAATTATAATTTTAAAACATTAATATTTATATAAATAAATCTTTAAAACCATTTTTAAATCATGGACATTAATGAGAAATATTTAAAATGTTAAATCATTAAAACGATATTTTAGTTAAAGAGTTCCTAATCAACTGAGAGATTCTTTAATAAATATAATTGTGGAATAATATTAATAAAAAAATTACGATATCATGGGAATACAGGTACTCATAATATAATATTCCAAAGGACAGTATATACACCATATAAAAGTGAATTGGTGCATAACAACAATGAAGTCTCAGTGGAATGTAAATTGAGACCAAATCCCTTATAAATACGGTATCCATAGATTAGGGATAAATAAATTACCTAATTATGTGTGGAAAATATAAATACACTCAATATGATTGGATATTCAGTGTAAAACAATCATAGGTCATTCACACATATTCATACCACTACACAATCAACAATTAGTTTAAGACAAATAATGGAAATTGGGTTAAGAAGTTCCCTTACAGAAATTCGATAGCCAAACAACGTCACATTAAAACTCACAAAATGTGTTCATGAGAGATAAAAGGGTATCTCATAAATGGGTCATAAAATTTACTGTAATAATGATATAGAATAACAAATCCCCACATAATAAGATTTAAATTAAAATGCATATCAAAAGGAAGTCTTTTAAAAAGAGGAGGGTGAAAGGTTCCCTTACCGATTTTGTAACATACGAAACATAAACCCAATTAAATAAGGATCATACAATTAATGTGTAATTACCCAAAAATTTAAGTATATTACAAAATTAATACAATATTTTGAAGTACATATACCACACAAATGAAAATAGTGGCATATATAGCATGAATCACACGGGAATAAAAAGGGAGATGGAAACCCTTACCACGTTGTAATCAATCGAGTCATATGGAAATAAGTTAATAACCACAAAATTAATCACAAAATTCCATAAATTTAAATAAAATAATGATAATATATATCAAATGGAATTACATAATACAACACATGCAATAAATTGGTGGCGAACAATGGAAATCTCGTGTAGTTAAAAGTAAGATAAGAAACCCATTACCTTGTGGCCGACTTGACTCGATCATTCTTTAGTATCCTGAAAAATAAAATAAAGATAATTTATAATTTCCTAAGATTTTTATCAAGTATGTTATTCCTTTTATATCAATTATTACCTTTCTATAACAATTAATTATTTATTAGAGTTCATATCAGACATTTTGTCGATGTTCGGAATTTGAGTTAAAAATGAACATGTTATAATTTTAAATTGTCCATGTGGTCGAAATTCCATTATCTCCAGAATGATATTAAATATTTAGATATGTTATATATCATATATATCATGTATATATATATATATGTCTTTATAATAGTACATAACATTTATAGATAAGAAATTAAATACACCGTTCATGGAGATGGTAATCTTTAAATACACATGAACACAATTTTTTTTATATTTCATATTTAATGGAATATAAACATAATGATACATAGGAATATTATAATTCCAGTATAAAATCATATATAATTTCATTAAATCCATCCTCTATACGTTCCATGCGTGGCATGAATGAGTCATGTCACTTTGAGGGGGTGGTACTCCACACTTCCTCAAATTAAATTATAGTATTTACCCACTCTAGAAACCATAAATGTATTATATAAATGCAAAATATATAAGAATAGAAACAATATAAATATAATATATATCACATATAAATACAGTTCCATTTTAATGGCCACTATGAGAGGTAGAAGGATATAACTGAACAATCATCGTTTCGTGAGGCAGTAGTTTTCCATCCACAAAAACTATATGTTTTTTAACCATTAGATGGAGGTGTGTGTTAGTTTAGTTTGAATATTTTCTCATAAAAACAACTTATTATATTTAGGATACTATTTTTGTTCTAAAATAAAGGAATAAAAAGTATTTATGGTGTTGGAGAAGTAAAATAAAACCAGAGAACTTAAGAGAATATGTTACCTTAAAATTGGGTATCTGCCTTTGGTTTGCACCAAAAAATATACATAAATTGATTGCGGCCAAAAAGAAAGATTCTGGAAGGAGGAGAGGGATGTACTAGTCATAATTAGGTAGATTTTGGATGAGCCAATGGTCTTGAGAAGTGTGATAAATGGGTTTAAAGTGAGAGTTTTTTATAAGTGATAGGATGGGCTCTTTAGGAAAGTTTAATTTTTTTTATTATATAACGATATTTGGTTTATAAAAGACCAAAAATTATTAAAGTCAAAGATAAGATGACTCATTTTAAAAATAAAATCATCCAATATTAATTAGAAAGGTTTTGGGCATTGTTTTAATCTTTATATTCTCATTTATTTAAATCATTCATTAATGAGGTAAACACTGCATCACTATTGCATCATAAATAGTTTTATTTATTTAATGTCTAAAAATTATCAAAAACTATCATGATATCAATAATATTTTTATCTTTAAAATTAATATTTCCAGTCTAGTAGATATCTTATATAACCTCATGTATGAATTGATTTACTAAAAGTTATATGTTTAAGTCATTTTTGTCATTACTTTAAATTAATTAATATAAAGTCCCATTATCACTCCCATGTGGCGCCATGGGGTCCCAAAACCGACCAAAGAATTATCATGGTCAGAAATTTTTCATAAAATATAATTAGGACATATGTTTGGATAATTTGATATTATTATAATAATATTTTGTTACCCTTATTTATAGATGTACCCTTTAATAATGGTAAATAAAATTTTTAATGAAGTAAATATTCTAATTTCTAAAAATGAAGGATAATTATTTACAAAATTTGGACCTCCTGATTCCAAATATGGAATCCATTTTTCCAAATTCAAAACACAGATTTGGAAGAAATTAATTTAAAATTAATTCCCGTTGTCAAAACAAAAATCTTGTTTTTAAGAAATAATAACTATCAAAATATTGACACTTATTTATGACCAATTTCAAATTGAAATTACATAAAATTACCAAAATTAGATTAAATGGTAAAAATATAATCTAATTATACCATAAAACCATTTATAAAGAAAATATAACCATATAAATAAATAATATTAATATGTAGTTTTAAATAAAAATATAATATTTTTCACTTTTCATAAAAAATGAACTTTATCAGAAAAAACCAAAATTTTATCCAAAGTCAATTTGGATGTCCCTATTCTAAAGAATAATATTATTTTGTCAAATAGTTCATAATAAAGTGACCAAAATTATATTTAATGCGGGTTCACCGTCAAAAGGCGGTAAATTGACCTTTCAATGGATATTAGAGTATTTATGCTTAAAATCATTTTTTTTCTTAGTTTAAGCCTAAAAAATTTATTGGATAAATGTAAAAACATTGAACAAACATGTATATTAATATTGCTGTTAGTTCTGTCCATTCTCACCAATACAACAACTAATCGTTAACTACCATTTAATATAATATAATATTATTAATTTTTAGTATGACTCAATATTGTGTGATGTATAAGATTTCAAAGAAACCCATTATTGCATATCGAGTAGACTATCGAACATAAAATCCCCTTTAAAGTAAAACAAATATTTAATTCACAAATTTAAATAAATATGAAAATGTCATATTCTTTATTTACCTAGGATGTTACATATAATCTCAATAAAAATGATGAAATGATATGAATAATTGATTTTTGAACATAAAAATAGAATATATAAGATTTAAACAAAAATAATTAACTATTACATTTGGTTAAGGATAGTGAAGGAATAACCTGATTGAAAAAATGAAGGTTCGGGTGGAACACCTTACCACATTGTAATTAATCGAATCATATGCCCCGAAACTAATAATCATCAAATGACACATTGAATATCATGAAAATAAAGTTATTCATGATATGATAAATCAATGGTAAGTATACATACACCATACATATAAAATATTGGTGAATAATGAATAACTCAAAAAAATTGAAGTTTGGTGGGAAAACCCTTACTTTATGTCCGAATGTGTTCTTCACTTGACATTAATGTCCTAGAATATGAAATTAGACCCAATAATAATTTAATTAAAAACCTATTAGGAATTTATATAATTTAATATAATTTTAATAAGTTCATTTATGGGCTTTTTTAAGTAATAATATTGAATTCTGCCGTTCCGTAGCATTCATTTCTTGATATTCTTGAATAGTTCGCTTGATTATAAGTATGGAAGTTCATGTGGAATGGGTATAATTCTCCCAAATTTAATTTCTATATTTTTATTGAACATAAATAAGTTTAAATGGTTATATATATCAATATGTTACATGTTATTTGGATTAATCATTAGATAAGACATATAGTGACAATCGTTTAAATTTTTACAATGGGTTTCTGATCACAACAATCTAGTTTTGTTATATTATAGAGTATCATGTACAAATTATTGTTAAAGAATAACTAAATAAGATATAATAAAAATTTTATGATCTATTTCAACTATAAAAATAGTTACATGACAATCCATGAAGGAGAAAATGAATAAAAATGGTTTGTTGTCCACCAAGGTTGTAAAATAGCACACCCATGGTGATGTATTTTATTTTAAAACAAAAGGGAGAGAGAGAGAGAGTAATGAGGCTGATGATTTATCTTCCACTAAAATGATTAAATTACTATATAAAGATTATAATTTAGTTATACTAATTATTTGGAAAGAGTATATGAGGAGAACATAAGAATATAAAAAAATTTGAAAATGAAATTAAAAGAAAAAGGGAGAGGGTTTACCTTTAGAAATATCCTCCTTGCGAACATACTTAAGAGAATAGGTTTTTGTATTTTGGAAAGGAAATGGTCTCCTGGAGGTGTGGAGGGACTACAGAAGAGTATTTGGGATAAAATTTGATAATCTTCAAGGCATAGTGGAGTGAAGAGAAGAGGGAGTGAGGGGTGGTTTTTATAGTGGTGGAGAGGAGAATGTTTTCCTTTTTTTAATCATTATTTTATTATATTGGCTCAAGACTATGAATAGTCTTGTTTCATTTTACCAAAAACATTAATAAGTGTATGTGAGTTCTAACCAATGGTAATTTTCATCAACCATTACTCAATCATTATGCATAAATTCATTTATTTATCATATTTTTTGTAAATTATCAAATTTTACTATTCACAAAATTCATGTAGTTCCAAAAATTATAAAAAATTATCCCTAACCATTTTCGACCTATAGAATTAAAAAATGGAATCCATTTTTCAAAAATAATTTTCTAAATATATGAAATTGATTTATTAAATAAAATCATTATTTTTAATAAAAATAATGATTTTAATTTTAAAATAGAATTTATAATACTTTCAAAAATTAAATGATATCTCATAAAATTAAAGGAAAAATGTTTTTTATTTGGGATTAAATTTTGTAAAAATTAATATTATCTTAAATAAAATTATTAATTTATAATAGTAATATTTATTACTCATAAAAATACCAACACTTAATTCTTTATTTTTAAAACATTCACTCTCATTTATAAGGTGCCTACATTCTATTTATACATTCATTGATGAGGATACAATTCTTAAGGTTGAATTTAATATTCATAAGGAGAACAATACTATTCGTATGGGAAAATTACGATTTATAAGGGTCAAGTTACTATTCACTGAAAAATTTAGTCGATGTTATTAGAATCTAAAAATCATACCAATCGCAATGATGTATAACCATTTTTCAAAATTCAATTCAATGAAGTGGAAAAAGTATGTTAAATGGCCATGTTATAATTATAAAAAAGTGTTGTTCCAAAAAGACTCCATGTTGTGTGCATGCAATCTATCTAATGAACTGAAATTATTTATGAAGAAATATACCATAAAATCATGGGGATTCATATTAATAGTTAATATATTATTGACATAATTTGGTATTTATCAAAATTATTATAATAGTTATTATATATATTATATTTTATTAAATAATCTATTGGTAAAAATTAGTATTTTTAAAATAATCATATATATATTTATATATTCATATTAAAAAACTCAAAAATACAACTATAAAATAGTATTTTTTTAGAACATTAACTAATTTTAAATCTATGATTTATAATTATTTATAACTATTATAATTAATTAACAAACTTAATTTGAAATTATTTAAAATTATTAAACAAATTATTGGGGTGCTATCTAATTCCCCCTTCAACTGAATTTCATCATTTCAATTTGAAACCTCACCTATAAAGTTAAATATTGATGCCTGAAAATCCCCTTATGGAAAACCCACATCAGAAATAGGGTTAATAAAAATATCCTTTTAAAAAGTGGTTAAGTGAAATGAGGTGGTTACAAAAAAAATTATGCTTTTGAATGGGGTGAAAATAGTTGTATATAAAAATTTGGACATGGAAGAAGAATCAAACTATGCAGTTCTAATGGAAAGTTATAGAGAACATGTTTAGATGAAAGTTTATTACTACAAAACTATAAACAACTATAAAAAGATTCATTAACATTATCAATGATTAAGATAATGGGTAAACATTTTGTTTAATACTCTTTTCCTTGAGTTGAGGAATTATTCCACTCTATAAGTGTATAAATATGCTTTTTGATTTCATAAAAAAAATCTTATCCTTTTATTTCACCTTGAACTATCTATGCTTCATTTATTAGAACATGCTACGTCATGTGGGGAAGTGATACATTAACCTCTAAAACCATGTACAATGATCAACATAAACAATTCATAAATGGTTAATAATTACTATATATAATGATTCAACAATTTAGAAATAATGTCATAGTATTTCCAAGATGAACTTAGCCAGGAAGCATCTCTAAATTTTCACATTCCAAACATGTGAATAACTTCATAAAGTATCGTATCTAAATATGGTAATAAATTTCATTACCATAAAATCATATTGGAAACATTTATTCTTACATATGATTTTAGTAAGATACATATTATTGGATATATTCCTTAAATCCCAAAGTGTTGTAAATTCCATCAATGATAGCATAGACAACTTATTGACAACTTAATAATTAGTTCAAAGGTAGTCACTACTTTTCAAAACCAATAATTTATCAATTATTATCTAAACATCAGAAATATATTAAGGGTTTTATTTCCCTCACTAATGTGTTTTCCAAGAAATTTAACTCTATAATAAATATCACTTATTTTTACTATTCAATATATGGTCTCAAATACTTAATGAAAAAGTAATGCAATATAATCCTTATATATTTCATAATTATTATAACCATTACATTAATGATAAAATAATAAAATGAAATAATTTTTGAATATACATATTAATTATTCCTCTATATCTGTGGTAGTAAAATAACTTCATCATTATCCAATATAATAATTTGTGGTATATTTCTCTGACGCAAGGGAAATTGATTTGAGTAGTGTCCCATATCCTCATAGTTGAATCATTTTACATTTTAAACCTTTTTCTTACCCATACAATCATGAACTTGGTGTCTTATTCCTCCTAAATTATAACAAACTCTCATTACCTTCAAGCATTTTCAAGGGTGATTTTTTTCTCACTTATCACATATGGGAAAACCCTTCATTCCCTTCTTCCTTTTATCCATATTTTCCAATTCCTTCATTTTCTTCTCTTGATTCCCTTAAAAAAGATAATAATCATATAAATATTTAAATATTTTTTTAATACATGATCTTATATCCTTATATAATGAGGATACATTGGAGACTACTTCCCTTCAATATTTTATCTTAAGACCATGAAAGATACGATCCTTATTACAATTCTCATCACATGAGTTGGCGGAGTTCTCATTTCGCTTTCTATGATATATTTCTAAACAATGACATATAACGCATTAGCTCATTAAATAGTTAAATTACTATAAATATAATCATGGTATAGCACATAACACCATTTTATGCATCGTAAATCCTAGATCCATATACATTGGTTACCTTGGAATCATAAATCCTTTGTAATGGTATATAAGAAAAATGGAAAATATCCTAAGCATATTCTCCAAGAGTTTCAAACTAGGTGAATAGTAAATCCTGTTGTTGTGTACCAGGTTTCCCAATGTTAGGTTCAGAAAATGCTATTAGAGGGTTTACCCCGATATTCAATTATGCTCAAACCACACCCACATGTTGTATCCAGACATAGATTAATTTTATAGGAAGATCCAAGTAATATATAAATTAAAAAAATTATAAGATGTTCTTATATTCTTATCCTTAAATCCTATCTTATGGTTATGTTATATAACATATGCTTTCTAAATCATGTTTCCCAGGATTCTGCTAAATATCCTCTGATACCAACTCTAACACCCCGACACCAGAAGCTCGGTGCCGGTGCATTATGTTAATATATTCGAACGATTAAAAGGAATAAATCTAGAATTATATATCAGTTTAGAAGTCTTAGAGGACCATATTATAGTCATCATACCCATTATATATTTGAAAAATTAAATAAAACATAATACAATAAGAAATGAAATGCATATATGAAATCTTATTCAATGTTTTCTTCATCATAACATAGGGAATGGAAACAGAAAGAATGGATGATCTTAGATCTTAGTAAGGGTAATTTATAAAACAAAATATATCATAAAAAATAAATAAAATTGAATAACTCAAGCCACTAAAACAAAATATAGAGCATAATATGGAAAGAATAAAAAACTGAATGAATAATTCCGTATAAATAATCACATGAAACTTCACCATGGATATTATAATTGTATAATAATCACATTATTTATATATTAATGACATAATAATGAGGGAATGCATATTATGGACATTTTAAACCTGTTATTGAGGCCCCGAACAAGATTATTGAATATACTAGGGTAAATACTGAGCCAAACCCACGTCTGTTTTGTCTCATGAGACCTATCGACACATCGAGGGGATATAATAAACCCAAAGAATCACATTCTATGTCCAATTAATTCCTCATATGTATAATAAAATATATATTTAGATTAATTTTTACCATACCACTTTGAAAGATTTTAAACCTAATCATAAATGAAAATATTCTAATTAAATAGTTGATAAAATCTTGAGTAAAATGATCATTAAACATTCCAAATTGTTCCAAGCCACTTTGAAAAATTTAATTATTAATTACACATAATATAATAAGAATAATAATACTATTTTCTTGATATATCAAAGGAAATTGCATACACCCAATTCATGTAATAAGTGGTGAACAATTCATAAATCCAATAGAATTAAAAGTGATATGAGAGAACCCTTTTATTTTGGGAAGAAGATGACTTTTGTAAAGCCATTTATATTTTTCATAAAATTATATTGTAAACATGTTTATCTGAGAAATTTAAAGAGAAATAAATTGAAATTATTTTGATGCATAAATGATGTCTAACTAATGTGAATTGATTTTAAAAGAGTTTTTAATGAAGATTTATAAATAAAACATTTTAGTGTAGTTTATGGAAAATATTAAAGAGATTTTAAAGTTGAACAACATGTTTGTTTTCATAAAACTAAAAATGATCCACGATATTTTTTTTCATTATAAAATTTTTTATTTTAAGAAAATAACTATGGATTAAAATTTATTATATAGTGAACATGATAATGGGTGTGAATTCGCGAAATTCCCTTGAATCATGCCTATTTATTGGGAAGAATTAGGTAGGGAACTATTTTAAAACATATAATCCCCATAAAATAAAGAAGAAATGATCTGAGTATATGATTATGGAACATAAAATAAGAATATATAATATGTACAAAAAAATAAATAAGAATTACATTTGGGTAATTATAGTGATATAATAATATGAATTAAAAAATGAATGTTTGGGTGAAACCACTTACCACTTTTTCGACAATCGAATCATATTCCACAAAATTAATAATCATTAAAAGATTAATATAATTCCATGAAAATAAAGAGATTCATGATATTATTTGTCAATGGGAATTATACATACACTATACATAATAAATAGTGGCGAATAAAGAATATCTCAAAAAAATGGGAGTGAGATGTGAAAACCCATACATATATATGAATGACTTCTACACTTGACCTTAAGGTACTGTAATATTAAATTATACCCATTAATAATTTAATTAATAAAATTTTATACATGAATAAAATATATTATGATTTTAGTAATTTCATTTATGGCCTTTTGATTAGTTATAAGATTAATTTCTATCATTTCAGATCATTTGTTTCTTGATATTCATGATCAGTTCGCTTCATTATAAGTATAGAAGTTCATGTGCAATGGATATAATTGTCCAAGATTAAATTTATGAATTATTAATTAACATAAATAATTTTAAATGGTTATATATTTCATTTGGTTACATGGTATGAGGATGAATTATTAGATAATTCATTTAGTGATAATCGTTTATATTTTTATAGTGGTTTTTCAATCACAACAAACTTGTTTTGTTACACTATTTAGTATGATGTACAAATTATGGTTTCAAAATAATTACTTATGATACAATAACTATTTTAAAATCTTCTTCAACCATAAATTTTTTCATGACCATCCTCGAAGGAGAAAGTGAATAATGAAGGTTCGTCATCCACAAAGGTTGTAAATTGCCACCTCTCGGACGATGATTTTGTTTTTAAATTAAATAGAATACAGTAAGGAGAATGATGATGTATCATAAAATAAAATGATATAATTAATTTATATATATTATAATGGAGTTATCATGATCATTTAGAAATAGTATGTGAAGATTACATAAGAACATAAAACAAATTGAAAATAATGATAAAAGAAAAAGGGAGGGTTTACCTCTTGAAATATCCTCCATGAGAACCTTCTTAAGAGAGGGGGTTTAGGTATTTTAGAAATAAAAAAGGGATACTAGAGGTGGGGAGGTATTAGGGAAGTTTATTTGGGTATAAATATGAGAATATTGTAGGCTTAGAGTAGTGAATATAAGAGGGAGTGATTGGAGGTTTTTTTAGTGGAGGAGAAGATGAATTTTCTATTGTTTTAATCATTATTTAACTATTATGGATCGTGACTATGACAAGTATTGAAACTAGTGACTAAAATAGAAATAAGTGCATGTGAGTTTAAACAAATGGATATTTATATCAGATATGACTCATGTAGAACGTATAAATTATTTCATTTTGCATATTTTGTGAATTTTTGAATTTCACTATTCAATAAAAATTCCAGTATTCCAAAAAAATACAAAAAATTCACCCTAATTTTTTTTTATTTGTGTAATTAAAAAATATAATCCATTTTACAAGAATAATATTCTAAATATGTGAAATTTAATTTTAAATAAAATCATTATTTACCTGAAAAATACAGATTTTATTTTTAATACTGATTTTATAATACTTTCAAAAATTAACCGATGTCTCATAAAACTACCCTAAAATCATAGGGAAAAAATATTTATTTAGGAATAATATTTAAGAAAATGAATATTATTTAAATATATTTACTAATTTAATATTATAAATAAATATTTATTACTCACATAAATACTAACACTTAATTATTTATTTTTAAAACATTGACTCTCGTTTATATGGGTCCTAAATTTTATTTATGCTTTAATCGGTTAGATTACTATTACTTAGGGTGAATTTACTATTAATATGGGTAACATTTCTATTCATAAGGGTACATTACTATTCATAAGTGTCATGTTACTATTAAATAAAAAAATTAGTTGATTTTGTAAGAATCTAAGAAACTTACTGATCGTAATGATGTATGTCTGTTTTTAAAAATTCAAATAAAAAAGTGGAAATTTTTTTTTCATCACTACTTTATAACTATAAGAAGGTGTTATTTCTTAGATACTTAGTGTTGCATGCATATAGGCTGTCTAATGAATTAAAATTATTAAGGAAGAAATATACCATAAAAGAGGGATACATTAATGTTTTAATTATTTTCATTGTATAATTGTAAATTTTAAACCAAAGGAATTTCATATCAAGTTACACGTTAATTTATGAAGTGGTTGTCTAATAAGGGTTAAAAAAAGGATTAATGGGTGGTTTAAAATAGAAAATTAATGCTTCTTTAAAGAGTGTTTACCCATGTAATTAATTTAGGATAAATTAAAGGATTAATTAATTTTATTGGAGAATTTTAGATTTTAAACCAAAGGAATTTCTCATCAAGATACACTTTAATTTCAAAAAAGGACCCCATTGATGTTTTAATAATAGTGGAATTTTCTTCACATGGAGATGAATATGAAATAATAATCTATTAATGATCATATAATTGAATTTTTAGTAATTCTCTAAGATGTTTGGGGTCTTGTAATTTATCAGCATCATTCTATGATATTTTTTTTCTTTTTTAAGTCATAATGAAACCACATAAATTATAATAGTAATGAAAATATAAATTTTCAATAATTTTATATAAATATATTATTTAATTAAGTAAAATTATTTAATGAAAATTATTTTATATTTATTGGAATATTAATGTCGATGTTTCGAATGAAAATGTTTTAAAAATATTATTTTTCCTTTATATGATATAATTTTTATAATACCTAAGGGATTGAATTTAGACACTTAATATTTACATTTTTTTCATTATTTATCAAAATCTATATTATTTTCGACATAAAAATGAGGCAAAATGATAAAAAATTGAATATTTAATAAATATTCAATCATGTTAGAATCAAGAATATATTTTTACAATGAGAGTACATGTCTAAAAATTATTGATCATTTCATGAATAACCTAATTGGAATTTAATATCTTTATTATAAATAATTATGAAGAGTAATTTAATTTTGGGGTTTTTCTATCAAGATTTCCATTGTTAAATGTTATTTGTTTGTTATGATTTATGATACAAGAATATATTATTATAATAATTATTTCCATTATTATTATATTTATTATTATTATTTATTAATTTATTTGACTACAGAGTTTTTTATTAATTTTGAAGTTATCATGAGTTTTATATGTTTATTAATAATAATAAAATCATTGTTAATTTTATTATTGACCTCATTAGATTATGATCATCACATGATAGGGGACATCGAACAACACCAAATAAAGAAAAACATAGAGTACTGGTAAGGTAAATAATTCCTAAATAAATCCACTGATGCTTGGATTTACACATTTTATTGAATATATGATATAAAATCCATTTTTGGGCTATCAAACCTTTCCACTGGCCACTATTCTACTATTAACCATCCCAATTCATCATTCATTTACTCATTCATGATTATGTGATGCAATAACAGAGAATGGTAAAAACCAAAAGTTTAGTTTTTTAAAACTCAACACCAATCCACGGTGATAGTTATGATAAATGTTTTTGAAGATCCATTAAGGTACAATAATGGTTCCAAGGGAGACATACTCAGATGATAATGGAGGTAGACATGGAGGTAGTACTCGTGTTCACAATGTTAAAATTGGAATGCTACAAATTTATAACTACATTGCATGTAATCATCGATCACTCACTTTTTAGTTCTTAATTTATAGTCTATGCATTGAATTTAATGTTACATGACATTTACATTCAAGATATTGGCCATGTATTTAACTTCCAATGACAATCAATGTTTTAAGAGAATTCTAAATATCACACACAATGTGACTTTGAGTCACACACCAGAATATTATGGGCTATGTTATCTATGTATGTGTTGGCTATACATGTATTCAATATAGATAAAATCATATGTTCTGTATATAATAATACATGTTGTGTTTGTCAAGACCCTCAAATAAATTTTTACCTAGGAAACATTCTAACTGTATAGATTAATATCATATTCTATATATGATGATACATTTCATATACTTCAATGTGGTCTAGCATTTGATACCTAGAGAACATGAATGAATATACAATGTATTTACCCAGACTGTGTGAACTTTTACACATTGTATACCCTGTTAAAATGAATTTTTATATACTGATAGTTCATTCTGGGTGAATAAGTGATCCACATACACCATATAACATATTGGAAAAAATCTGAATTTTGACTCCAGATATAATGTACTACTACAGATTCTTCGAGGATTCCAATAAGTAATATATGTCATGTATCTGTAAAGAACATTAAATGTACTAGAGAAGGTCTGGTATTTCTATAACTTCTTACATTTTTATGGGAATTAGGTATATGATATTCCCATTTTTATTTCTTTTTCACTTAGAACACGATGGTGTATATATCTTCATCATATGAGAATTGTTTTTTAGAGATTCCAGAAATTGTTGTTTTATACCTTCATAGAGGAGATGATAGGTGTGGGTGGATAATTTGAGAATACATGGGGTTATTAACTCTCCTAGTAAGTTATCTTCTCTAGTGTGTGTGTCCTCTATATACATATTATGGTATGAAACCTCCCATAGTAATGGGGTGTGGTTCCAAAACATCTAGATTAGGCAACCCATTTTTTTTATCCACATTACACATGGTGAGGTGTGGCTTCTCTAAAATGGTCGGTAACCCACTCTCTTAACTTACTCTATTAAGCAAGGTGGAAGTACCACATTATGTAATATAAAGGGATTATGTATTATTCTCATCTGTGAGGTAGAATTGGTTCTGTATGTATTTTGGATCTCTAGAAATTTCAAGTTCCCCTTAGTGTATAACTTCAATAAAGCTATGTTATGATGAATACAAACCTAAATACATTTTGTTACTTTTTACCTTATGGAATGCATGCGTTTTTATTAAAAAATAATTTCTAGTTACTATATTTTACAGATGGTGTTAAGATTACTTATAGTTTTATATTTTATTTTTTATTTTTCATAATTTTAATGGGTATATTTATACTCACCCCTATGTAGGCCTCATTCCCACACATGTTGTGTTTGTGTAGATAACTCACATCTCAAAGATGGTATTAGAAGTCAAGGGCTGTGAGATAATTAGTTGGTTTTGATAGTTTTGGATGCAAAATGGTACTTGGTTGGGGAGATTATTTTTAGAATGGTCAGTGTAGGAATCCTTGTGGAATTATGTTATATATGCTCCCTTTTTAAGAGTCTTTATAGTGAGGAGATGATGTTAATTTTTATATGTATTTTATGAAGTTTTGAGGTATAATATTTATTAATTAAATAATAGGGTTTATAATGGGGTTTTTTTATAATGTTTTTATCCATTTATCCATTTTTATTTGGTATGGTTGTTAATTTTTATTGATGGATAATTTTTATCATTCTCTAGATATTAAATTGAATATCTATTAGATGATTTTATAGGAGGACTAATCTCATATATATATTTTTATGACCTCTTGGTTTTAGTATCAAAACCATGGCCTACTGGTTGATGGATTTGGGAGTCACATTCAGCTCAACACTATCCTAGGAGTGGTCCTACAGGTTGAGTTGTAACTGTCACGACCCGTCCCAGTGGGGCCCGGGCCGCAACTCCCCAAGCCTGCCTCCAATAGGCTAGGGGCTGGTGACTAGCACCGAGTAGGCATACTACTAACATGGGAGGCATTGCCTATAAACCTGTATACACGCACATACATCTCCAAGCTCACAAAGCTGAAAAGTAAAAACTACTAAAAATGGAAAACATGCATGCATACACTGAAACCCAACCACAGAGTACGATAGGAAAGTAAAGTGCAAGAAAGTAAACCCTGGGCCAAAATTACAAGCCCACCAAAAAGAAAGTCTGTAACAAAGTCCAACCTGTATGAAAGGTGCTAGGACTGTATTCTGTAGTCGTAGGAACACACCTCAGCCTATCTGATCTCACTGAGTACCGTCCTGTCCTGGTCCGCCTAGAATCCTGTCAAAGGCTCGCTCGTCTACACAAGACACGACACATGTGGGAAAAGCCCATGCAGGGGTGAGTATGACAATACCTAGAAGGACACCCTGAAACTACAAAGGAAATACAACAAAGAAAATACCACAGAGGAAAGATACATTCAGCTCCACCCAAGTATATATCTAAGAACATACCATAAGAATATACAGATATACTCATGCACAATCAACTATCGCGAATACCACCACTAGGATCCATCTCGAAGATTTCCACTAAGCACATAATAGGGAGAACGCACTCCTAGGTTTGAAAAGAGACAGACGCGATGTACTGGCTCCGGGAGAACACAATCCACAAGTACTCAGGGAACATGATGCTCAGATGAGGATCACGACCAAGTCATGGGGTGATTCTGACAACTCAGTATGAGCTAATCCGCTAAGCAGAGGATCGGCGCCCGGGTAAATTTGGTCATGTAGATACCAAGAAATATACCTAGGGTTCTAGGAATGAATATAGGATCTATCTCAATGTCTCACAGAGGGGATTCCAACAACTCTATTCAGGAAGTTCTGCTGAAGGGATCATACTCTTGTGTAAAGGAAATGATACCAGAACCTTCAGGGAAAGGACCAAGGGCACGAACACTAAGAAAACTAGTCCAAGTCACAGAAGGAAAGTAGCTCAAGACTTGAAGAAATAATTAAAAGGCATGTAGTAGGATTACACGCCGTGTGCCTTGACCCTAGGTACTGCCCGTGTAAATGGCCCATGTCTTCTGTCCGGTCTGTGGAAAACTCGACTACACATCGTGTAGAAAAGTATACGGCGTGTTTCTGTCTCTGGGTACTGCCCATGTAAACAGACCGTGTCACTCGGCTTTTCGGTTAGAAATCAACTACACGACGTGTAGAAAGATAAAATTCCATGTCCGAGCTCCTGGGGCTCACTCCATGTACGCTGGCCATGTGCCCGTACATGGTCTCTGCCTGTGCCCGTGTCGCCTTCCCATGTACCAGTACATGGGGTATCCCGTGAATCTCACCGGGTTTGGCTGAGGAGAGGTATACATGGTGTGTCCTTTGTCATGTACCCTGCATGTGTCTATGTACTCCTGATGTACATGCCATGTGGTCCGCCAATGAACACATGCCATGTATCCCATACTGCACGACGTGTAATCAGGTTTTTTCCAGAAACGCTGTCTTCTTCCTCGTGTCGCGGCTGAACCTCCGGATCTCGGTTTCCTGTTTTTTCATCCCGATACTCCAGGGATTGGTTCTTTTCATCACACAAACATCGTAACAGGTGTTTTTGTCTCTTAAAATGTATCATAATCGTCGAACGATCGATTCGAAGAAAAACGCCAGAAAACTCGTATCTCCCGATCCGCTCTGAATCGCTTGCTGAAACCGTCGTCGCAACTCCGTGACACCGCTTCGGGGTTGGATCCACAATCTTGGATCGTTGCATCACATAAAAAATGTGAAATAATCCGTTGTTCATCGCCCTATGAAGAACGTGAAGAACGCGAAGGAGAGAATGCAGAGAAATCCAATGAAACAAAAATTGAGGAACAAACCTCCACCGTCGTTCATCACGACATTGATCCTCTCCTGTTAATAGGATTAAACGGAGAAGAAAATATCAACAACAGAAGAATCATCATGGATTTAATCTCCGAGAATCCCTGCAAAAGCCAATCCCACAAGAACGATCGATCCGTAGACTAAATTTTTCATGGATTAGACCGCGTTCATCGTAGAAATCAAGAACGGGGAATAAATCACAATTTAAACATCCTACCTGGATTTCGCGGCTTTCGTCGGCGATGACCTGGTTGATGCGTCATCGTCGCCATGTTGGGAGGTTTCCTCTAGATCCTCCGAAGCTGCCAAGGGTTTCAGGGTTATGGAAATTGTAACCCTAATCCCCTACGAAATCTCCATTTAAAAAGATAAGTGATTTAATTGTAAGAAATATTTAAATAAAATATTTTATTACGGTTGCGTCCAAAAACCAGATTTTACTACCGACCTACGCCAACCGATGGTAGGCCTCGCCTAAGGTAAAAACGCTGTTCTGAACGTAATGGTGCCCCCAAATTTTTGATTCAAGAACCTGTTTAGGAGTTAGTACTATTTTTTAGGAAAACTGCATGCGCACGTTATTTAATTATTAAATTGAATTCAAACATTTGTTCCGAGCTCACCGGGCCTTGGAACCGCAAACCGCCTCAAAGCCTACTCTCAAATTAATTCCAATATAATTTTAAATTAATACATGGAAAAATCCAGGACATTACATCACACTCACCTTAGGGATTTTACGTCCCTGAAAAGCCAAAACAATGGCTACTCAAAAAGATGTGGGTAATGCATGCGAATCCGAGCCTCCCGCTCCCATGTGCTATCCTAGAGATTCTCGTGCTTCCACTAGACACACACCAAGGGAATATCTCTCCCACAAAGGATATTCTCCTATCGACCCTCAATCTCCACTAGGTACATAGAAAAGGCCGCTCCATCATCGATGTCCAGCTCACCCCAGTCGATGATGTGCGATGGATCATGCACGTATCTCCGTAGCTACGACACATGGATGACGTTGTGTACCCGGTCCATCTGAGGAGGTAGAGCCAAGCGATACGCCACCTCGCCAAATCTACTCAGAATATGGAAAGGGCCAACGAACCACGGAGATAGGTTTCCGCCTCGGATAAATCTCTGCAATCCCTGTCGAGGTGAGACCCGAAGGAAAAAATGGTCTCCCTCCTCAAACTCCAAGGGCCTCCGCCTTCTGTCAGCATAAGACTTCTACTGACTCTGTGTAGTATTCATCCTCTCCTGGATGACCTGCACCTTCTCTGTAGTAGCTCTCACCATCTCTGGGCCCATGAGTGCTGACTCTCCTGGGTCAGTCCAGCAAAGTGGTGACCTGCAGGGTCTCCTATACAGAGCCTCTAATGGTGCCATACCAATTGTGGAATGATAACTGTTGTTATAAGAGAATTCCACCAATGGTAGGTGATCCTTCCAGCTACGACCTAAGTCAAGTATGAAAGACCGAAGCATATCTTCCAGGACCTGAATGGTCCGCTCTATCTGACCATCAGTCTGGGGATGGAATACTATGCTCAAGCATAACTGAGTCCCAAAAGCTTCCTGTAATCCCTTCCACAACCGGTATGTGAAATGAGCATCACGATCTGAGATAATCGTGGATGTCACCCCATGAAGTCGGACTATCTCCTGCACGTAGAGGCATCCCATGCTCTCTACTGAAATCTGCTCTCGTATGGCTAGAAAGTGGGCCGAATTGGTGAGTCGATCAACGATCACCCAGATGGCATTGTGTCCCCTGGACGTACGTGGTAAACCCTTCACGAAGTCCATGGATATCCCATCCCACTTCCACTCTGGAACCTCAAGGGGCTGAGTCAAACCCGCTGGCACATGGTGCTCAGCCTTTACTTGCTGACAAGGCACCAAGAAACAAACTCTTCCACAAACTTCTTCATTCCTGGCCACCAGAACTGACATTGGAGGTCCGGATACATCTTTTCCACATCTGGATGCACCGCAAAAGGGAATGTATTGAACTACATCATAACCTCTTCCCACAACGTCACTGGTACTACCGTGCACCCTCTGAAAAGAAAAACATGCTCTCCAACTTTTGAATATCCATCAACAGCATCACCTGTGGATATCTGAGCACGTAGAGTCTCAAAACTAGCATCATTGAGCTGTGATTCCCTGACTTGCTGTAAGAGTGGAGGGGTAACAACCATCGACTGAAGGTAAGATCCCTCATCTCCATCCATTAAGGATAACTGTAATGAGGCCAACTGCCTAGTTGCCTCATCGAGCAACTGTGAACTGGATTTTCTGCTGAGAGCATCCGCCACTACGTTCCCTTTCCCATAAGTATAAATGATCTCAAAGTCGTAATCCTGGAGGAACTCAAGCCATTTCCTCTGTCTCAAATTTTAGATCTTTCTGAGAAAATATATATCTGAGACTCTTGTGATCAGAGTAGACGGTAAACAGCTTGACCATCATGTAGTGCCACCACATCTTCAATGCGAAGACTACCACTACCAACTCAATATCATGGGTTGCGTAGTTATGCTCATGTGGCCTCAAGTGACGTGAGCCATATGCAATCACTACTTACCTCTACATCAAGACAAAACTAAGCATGGTTCCTGATGCGTCGCAGAACACTACGTACTTGACACCCTCCTCTAGTAACCTCAATATCGGGGCGCTCATCAAACTCTGTCTCAACTGCTAGAAAGCTTGCTGGAATCTCTCGGTCCACACGAAAGGCTGCCCCTTTCGGGTCAAAGCTGTCATGGGTACTGAAATCCTGGGGAAATCAAGGATGAATATCCGATAGTAGCCTGCCAACCCAAGGAAACTCCGCACCTCTGTCATGCTGCGGGGTGGCTCCTATTCTAGCACTGCTTCCACCTTGGCTGGGTCCACTGCTACACCATCTATTGAGATAAAATGTCCCAGAAAGTGGACCTCTTGTAACCAGAACCGGCACTTCAAGAGTTTCCCATACAACTGGTGCTCTTAGAGTGTGTCCAGAACCATTCTTAGGTGTCTCGCGTGCTCCTCCTTGGACGCAGAGTACACAACGATATCATCGATGAAGACCACTACAAACCGGTCTAGATAGGGCTGAAAAATCCGGTTCATGAGCCCCATGAACACCATCAGGGCGTTCATCACACCGAAGGGCATCACCAAGTACTCATAGTGACCATAGCGACATCTGAAATCCATATTCAGTTTATCCTTCTGTCGTACTCGCAACTGGTGATAGCATTATCGTAGATCAACCATCGAGAACCATCATGCCCCTCTCAACTGGTCGAATAGGTCATCGATCCTCGGTAGTGGATAACAGTTCTTTACGGTCACCTAGTTCAAGCGCCGGTAATCCCCACATAGCCTCAAGCTCTCGTATGCCTTCTTGGAAAACAACACTGGGGTTGCCCAGGATGAAAACTGGGTCTCACAAAGCCCTTCTTCTGCAAGTCGTCTAGTTGCACCCTCAGCTCACGAAGCTCTGAAGGAGCCATCTGATATGCTGATGCTAATATCGGTGTCATCCCGGGTTGCAAATCAATGTAGAAATCTATCTCCAGACAGGGAGGTAGCCCAGGGACATCCTCCAGAAAGACGTCCTCATACTCAGCCACTACTGCTGGAAACTGGAAACTCGTAGCATCTCCTGCACCAAGGGATAGGCTAGCCAACTGATGTGAAATCAGATGTGCCCTCCTATGCACGAGTCCATCCTGCTCTGCTTGGGTCTCTCTCTCACTGACAAAAGAGAACCTTGTTCCATCACTGCGGACACACCACACCCTTCACCTAAAACAGTCGATCTAGGAATGAACTGTGGATAGCCAATCCATACCCAAAATGGCATCATAAGGCCTAGACGCTACCATCAAGAGGATCCAACTGAAACTCTCACCTCCAAGGGTCAGATCAAATTGTATACAGAGGTGTGTGATCTCTGAATCTTCTCCAGTTGGTGTCTCTAAGCGTAAGGGTCGAGTCAATGGCTCAACTGGAATCACAAGGTCTCGAACAAGATAAGAAACCAGAAAGGAATGACTAGAACCTACGTCTATCAACACAGAAGCCAAGGTATAAAAGACACATATAGTACCTATAATCATTTCGGGAGTACCTGGGTCATAAGCCTCTACCGCCTGCACCTGTCCCAGCCTCTGTCCAGAAGCTCCCTGAGCCCGGGGAGGACCTCCTGGGGGTTGTGGTGGTAAAAGATGAAAACAACGACCACCTCCGGGTGCTCTCCCAGCTCCCCTACCACATCCGCCGCCCCGCGGATCTGCCTGTTACACACGTTTTCTCTACCTCAGTGGTCCATCCACTACTCCTGTGTTAGCAGTGCGGTGGGTCGGACAATCTCGAGCGAGATGTCCCCTGCCATCACATGAGTAGAATCGCCTCTCTCAAGGCTGACTGGATGTGCCCTGCGAACCCTGTACGGCAGATCCCATGTCTTGGGATCTCCTCTGAAAACGTCTCCCACACCTGGGTCCCTGACGTCGGCTCCCTACTGCCGAGGTCTCTGCTCCAGGTCATCCACTACTGACATTTGACGGCTGTCTCTGCTCTTCCAAGAAGCTCTCAACCACCAAATCCCACTCGAGCACCCCAACATAAGTAGGAATGCTCATTGGGACAATGTTATATCAGTTATCTCTGCGCAAGCCCCGCTCGACAGTCTGAGCTCTCAAGTACTGATCTCTGACCATATCCATCGAGTACCGTGAGTGGTCGGTAATGCTTAACGAATAGTTAGCCACCATCATGGTTCCCTGCTGAAGCTAAAGAAGCTCTTGTATGTGTACTGCTCTCAGGGTAACCGGTAAAAACTACTCTCTGAAGAGACACTCAAACTTCGACCAAACGAGTGTCACCTCTTCATGATTCTGGATAACCAAGCTCCACCATCGTCCTACCGAGCCCTGCAGAAGGCTCGCTGCAAGGATCACGATCTGTTCTGCTGGTGTCCTAACCAAATGGAAGACTCTGGCCACCGCCTCAAGCCAGTCCTCTTTCGCCTGAGGGTCGGGATCACCTCGAAACCTGAGGGGCCTCTGTATCTGAAACTCGTGGAGTGTGCTCAACCTGTGATCCTCCTCCACTAGTACAGTAGACACCAAACACTACTCCACAGGTTGAGGGATAACTGTCACACCACCTGGTGGTAAAACTGGGGGATCCAGTTCCTATATCACGGATTCATCACTGAGGGTGTCATCCTCGTGATCGAGCTGCAGGATCCTAGTGGGTGCGCGTCGCGGAGGCATCTTGTAAGGAAACAATATGTACCTCAGTCAGTGAGTATATCTAGAGAGCTAACTCAAAAAGGACATGGAAACCAAAACCCATTACTATATGATGCATGTACCATTATTTTCCCTGCATGTAGTGTTCTCATGTTCTGAGTCGAAAAGAAAGTTATTAGAGTCCTTGTGTGTGGATACGTCGGCCGCCCGCACTAACACTGGGGTCCCTGGCCTGAAAGCTGAACTCGAAACACTTAACACCATTTCCCCAAACCAACTCACAGACTCTCGGTCCTATGGTAGAACTGACCACCTCTGATACCACTTTGTCATGACCCGTCCTAGTGGGTACGAGGCCGCAACTCCCCAAGCCCGCCTCCAATAGGCCAGGGGCTGGTGACTAGCACCGAGTAGGCATACTACTAACATGGAAGGATTTGCCTATAAACCTTTACACACACACACACACACACACATCTCCAAACTCACAAAGCTGAAAAGTAAAAACTAATAAAAATGGAAAATATGCATGCATACACTAAAACCCAACCACAGAGTACAACATGAATGTAAAGTGCAAGAAAGTAAACCCTGGCCCAAAAGTACAAGACCACCAAAAAGAAAGTCTGTAACAAAGTCCAACATGTAAGAAAGGTGTTGGGACTATAGTCTGTAGCTGTAGGAACACACCTCGACTTATCTGATCTCATTGAGTACCGTCCGGTCCTGGTCCACCTAGAATCCTGTCAAAGGCGCACTCGACTACACAAGACACGACACGTGTGGGCAAAGCCCGTCCAGGTGTGAGTATAACAATACCCAGTAGGACACCCCGAAACCACAAAGAAAATACAACAAGGAAAATACCACATAGGAAAGATACAGTCAGCTCCACCCAATATATTTCTAAAGAATATACCACAAGAATACCCAGATATACTCATGCACAATCGATTATCTTGAATACCACCACTATGATCCAGCTCGAAGATTACCACTAAGCAGATAACAGGGAGAACACACTCATAGGTTTGAAAAGAGATAGACGCGAAGTACTCGCTCCAGGAGAACACGCTCCGCAAGTACTAAGGGAACATGATGCTCAGATGAGGATCACGACCAAGTCATGGGGTGATTCTGAAAACTCAGTCTGAGATAATCCGCTAAGCATAAGATCGGCGCCCAGGTAAATTTGGTCACGTCGATACCAAGAAATCTACCTAGGGTTATAGGAATGAATAAAGGATCTAGCTCAATGTCTCATAGAGGGGATTCCAACAAATCTATTCAAGAAGTACTGCTGAAGGGATCATACTCCTGTGTAAAGGAAATGATACCAGAACCTTCAGGGAAAGGACAAAGGGCACGAACACTAAGAAAACTAGTACAAGTAGCAGAAGGAAAGTAGCTCAAGCCTTGAAGAAATTATTAAAATGCATGTAGTAGGATTACACGCCGTGTGCCTTGACCTCGGGTACTGCCCGTGTAAACGGCCCATGTCTTCTGTCCGGTCTGTGGAAAACTCGACTACATATCGGGTAGAAAAGTACACGTCGTGTTTCTGTCCCTGGGTACTGCCCGTGTAAACAGACCGTGTCACTCGGATTTTCAGTTAGAAAACAACTACATGGCGTCTAGAAAGATAACATGCCATGTCCGAGCACATGGGGCTCGCTCCGTGTATGCTGGCCATGTGTCCGTACATAGTCTCTACCCGTGTCCGTGTCGGCTGCCCGTCTACCAGTACACGTGCTATCCCGTGTATCTTGCCGGTTCTGGCCAAGGAGAGGTATACACGGCATGTCCTTGGTCGTGTACCCTGCCCGTGTCCATGTACTCCCAGAGTACATGCCATGTGCTCCACCGATGAACACATGCAGTGTATCCCATACTACACGGCATGTAGTCGGGATTTTTCCAGAACCGCCGTCTTCTTCCTCAGGATGCGGCTGAACCTACGGATCTCAGTTTCTTGTCCGTTCATCCCGATACTTCAGGTATTGGTTCGTTTCATCACACGAACATCATAACGGTTGTTTTAGGATCTTAAAACGGATCATAAACGTCGAACGATCCATCGGAATAAAAACGCCCGAAAACTCATATCTCCCGATCCGCTCTGAATCGCTTGCCAAAACCGTCATTGCACCTCCGTGACACTGCTTCGGGGTTGGATCCACAATCTCGGATCGTTGCATCGTAGAACGGATGCACAACGATCTGTTGTTCATCACCCCGTGAAGAATGCGAAGAACGCGAAAGAGTGAAAGGGGAGAAATCTAATGAAACAAAAATCAAGGAATGAACCTCCTCTGTCGTTCGTCATGGCGTTGATCTGCTCTCGTTAATAGGATTAAACGGAGCAGAAAAGATCAACAACAGAAGAATCATCATGCATTTAATCTCCCAAAATCCCTACAAAAGCCCATCCCACAAGAACGATCGATCCACAGACTAATCTGTTCGTGGATTAGCCCGTGTTCGTCGTAGAAATCATGAAAGGGGAAGAAATCACAATTTAAACATCCTACCTCGATTTCGCGGCGTTCATCGACGATGATCTGGTCGCTGCGTCCTCGTCGTCGTTTTGGGAGGTTTCCTCCAGAGCCTCCAGAGCCGCCATGGGTTTCAGGGTTATGGAAATTGTAACCCTGATCCCCTGTGAAATCTCCATTTAAAAAGATAAGGGATTTCACTGTAACAAAGATTAAAATAAAATATTTTAATAAAATATTTTATTACAGATGTGTCCAAAAACCATATTTTACTACCGACCTGCGCTGACCGATGTTAGGCCTCACCTAAGGTAATAACGCTATTCTGAACGTAATGGTGCCCTAATATTTTTTATCCGAGCACCCGTTTAGGAGTTATTCCAATTTTTCTAGAAAACTGCACGCACACATTATATAATTATTAAATTGAAATCAAAAATTTGTTCTGGGCTCAACGGGCCTCGGAACAACACGCCGCCTTAGAGCCTAGTCTCGAATTAATTCCCATATAATGTTAAAATAATAAATGGAAAAATCCGGGACATTACAGTAACACCCAGTGATTTCAATATTAATCTCTCCTCAAATAAATACAATATTGAATAATATATTTTACAAGAAACGCCGCACTAAAATGATTTTGGATATATTAATATATCATTATTAGAAAAATTATAAATTGAATAATTAATATGGTAAATAAAATGATAGTAATGAATTATAAATTCATTCATATAGAGGATAATTAATTAATATGATATAATGTTAAGTAGATTGTTTTTCAAAGAACTATTTTTTAAATAATTTTGTACTTAATACTGGGAAATTAAATTGAAATTTTTTAAAAATGATGGTAATATATATTAATTCATATTATTAACTAATACATTAATATTAATTTAATTTCAAATTGATATAAAATAAGATTTAGAACACTTAATGTTTAAAGTGTTATTTTTTTTGTAAATATTGATTTTATTTATTTTTTGTAATCAATTATAAGATAAAATATTTAATTTTATAAAAATAATATTATTAAATGAATTTTATTTTTTTGGCTTCATTATAACAATATTATTATTGGATGATTTTTTTCTAAAAGGTTAATTTTTAGGTTAATTGTAAAAAATACTATCTTTACAAAAAACACTATCTTTTAGGAAAAAATTATGATAAAATTATGAATTTAAAAAGTTGGAAGACTTTTTATTGAGAAATTATTTATTTTATATAAAATATGACATATTTAAAAATATTATTATTACTTTATGAACAAATATTTTTCATTTTATAAATTTGTATATATTTTTCTATAAAATTGTTTTTATGGGTTATATATTTATTATTTCGAAATTATTTTTATCAATATTAAATACTTAATATTGTGAAATGGTTTCAATATTATCAATTTTTATATTCAAATTGTCTAATTAGGGTAATTTTATTTTTTCTATAAAAGTAAGTTACTTGGAAAAATAAATAAGTTAACATATTAAAAGTAAATAATGGTTAAAGATAAATATAATTATAAAACAATTAAAAGTTCTCATAAAATTTCTAAAAGTTATTTATCAGTTGTATTTCTACCCCTAAATTTATCCTCTCTTAATTAATGTTCACTTTTGATGTCACTTTCTTGAATAGTGCACCACTAATTACCAAAATTTCACTCCACGAACTTATAAAAGTAGACTTCTAACTCCACGTTACATATGCTATATAAATTAGAATTTCTATTTAACATAACATAGATTAATATATCTTGTTTTATATCCCATTAATCTAAGGAAAATAACTAAATCCACTATTTTTAAGAGATTAATCAAGAGAAGGGTACAATTTTAAATGAGGGTATTAATCAATTCTGAACAATTTATATTCTTCTTAATTATCCTCAAAATTTATTTTATCCATTTTAATATAATTACATAAACATTTTTTGTATATTTAAATTTTTTTATTGTTATAACCATTATCTACCCATCCCCTATCCCTAGAAAAATGAGAACTTCATTTGTGTATACATGTAGATTACGACATCCACAAAGAAATGTATTTGATTTTTCATAGCTACCCTATATTGTTTGTTCAAAAATGATATTTAATTAATGAATAAAATATTTATAAAAAACATTTTATTTTAAATGTATATACCATTTCTAGCTTTTTCTCATTCATTGGAAAATGATAACATTTTCTATCTATGCATGTAGATAACTGCCTACATGGAATGATGTGTTTTTTATAAACAACCTTCTTGGTTGATTTTAAATATGTATTTAATTACATAAAATTATTTGCTGACCTCATTAAGGTGTTAAAATGCTTATATTGTTATTTAAATCATTATAAATATACTTACATGTTTTCAACAAAAAAAATTCAAAACAAACTTTTCACCAATTTTACCTTTACAATTTGTGATTAAATTATCTTGGAATGAAATTATAATTTCATAAATCATTATAAATAATTTATTTGAGTTCCATGGACAATATATTAAAGATAAATTTTTTATTATATATTATGTGTCGGTATTGATATTTTAAATCATGTGAGAATAAATAAATATATATAAAATTGGATGCTTAAAATAAATTATAATTAACTAATAATTTTATAATAAATGATTATAATTAAATGGAATATATAGTAATAGTTATGAATAAAGTTATAAAATAAGTTATTAAGAATGTTAGTTTTATTATAAAATGGGTTTAATCATACTCGTATAACTTGAGAGTTAAGATGAGGTTTTCTATATCAATTTCATTTCCTTGAAGAATGTTTTCATGTTATGCACCAATTATTTTTTTATATGGTGTAATTACTTCGCAAAATTATTATATTATAATTATTAATGATTATTTCATAGTATTTAAAAGTAGTTTTATAATTCTTTCCTTATAATATGATTTATTAATTTTTTTTTAAAAAAATTAAGGTGTTTTCTTGACTCAACTTCTTTTATTTAGTCATAATTATTCCAATTCGACAATGGTTTTACAAAATTTTTTATCCTAGGATTATTTTATATATATATTCATAAATATTGTTTTAGTGAATATTTATTTAAGGATTTATTTCTTCATAATATTTTATGTTGTCATGAATTATACTAATATCCCTAAATAAGTTATTTTTATTTCTTGTCCACATTCACCCGTCAATGTTATCCTTACTTATATTGAAATAAAAAAATTATATTTTGGGTGGTCTTAAAATTCTCCTATAGCTATTTTAAAATTTATTATTTATCACTTTTTTTATGATGTAGATTTCAATAAAGGTATTTTTACAACTATAAATGGTGTTTTCTTTCTTGATCGAAAATTTTACCTTTCACTCCACATGCTTGAATGGATTAACTTTATTTATTTCCAGGGATCCATTACTGATATTTATTTTTAAATTGATTTTTTAGAAGACATCATTTTAATTAAAAAAAATCAGATAGTTTTTTAATGTGAGTCAGAACTACTAATTTTTATAATAATGTTATAAAATGATTTCAAATGACTAGTTTATGATTCCCTTTATTTTTCCTATGTAATTATAAATGAATTAAATATTATAGAGTTTTTTTATGAAACACAATATAAATTCCCTTATGAAATAATCCTTTTAGTAGATTTAATTTTGATATCAATCGATCTAATTTTGACATCACATTTTAATATGCTATTTAGAAATTATATGAACCCCATTTTTATTCCACGTGATTTTAAGATATGTTAAAATATTCATATATTATATAAATAATATAAATGGATATTTATGGGTTGGTACATATATCACCCTTTAATTTATTGATTATGTTTTTATATCTAATGAGGTAAAAATGGGTTGTGATTTATGAAACTTGAGTCACTAATGGGATACAATTTATAATAATTGATTCACCAATGGGATTTGAGTTATTATAATGAAGTCTCAAGTGGGATACAGCTTCTGATGATTGATTAATTAATGGTCTATAAGATTTGGATTCCTGACCAACTATGTAATACATTCTCTATGATTATATTTGTAAAAATGTTTTTTTCCAAGCCATACTTCAATTTTTTTTTCAAATTTCAATGTTATATTCTTATGTTACTCTCTGAGGAAAATAATTGTTCTCTCATTAAATTTTACACTTATGCAAAGGTATTTGTTTTATCATTTAAGATTAAATTCAATTAAACTAAATAGAAAAATATTATTGGATCATTTTATTTTAATAAATTATTTCACCCATGCTCTATTTTTCTCTAGAATATAATCTAACCCTCAATTAAATATGGATATTTTTTCCCTTAGTGAGAATTTGAGATCACTATTTTCTTATATTTTTCATTTCCTAGGTTATTTAAATGATTATAAACTACGAGATATCTAAAAGTGGATCTAGTATGGTGTCATTATGGAGAAATATTTTTAATAATATTTTTTATATTTAACATTAAATGAAACTAAACCTATAGTTCTTGTGAGTGGGAAATTATTTGTGGGATGTAATATTTTTCATATAATAATGATATAAAATAAATATATATTTACATTGGATTGTAACACCCCGAGATTTTATGAGAAATATTTTTTTTAATTTCATTGATGTATTGTGTTATACTCTACACTAATATTATCTTATGCTATATACAACACCATATTATCACATAGTATACGTAGACACTATTCTGGGCTTGTGATACACGCAAGAGCGACCTTCCTCAATAGCGTGTGTTGTACGCAATACCGAGTTTCACTAAACAATGATATATTTGTTATAAAATTATTATGAACTAGAAGTTATGAATTTTATTAACCACATTTTGAATTTTATAACAACATAATTCATCTTAAACATATTCTAGAACATGTTATGAGAACAAAATAATTTTTCTGTAATATAAGTATTTTTCCAAAAAATATAGTTTTGTCGCCTTTTGATGGAACACCCACTTTAAATCTAGTTTTTGACATGTTTATAAGTTAAATTTGATTAAGTAAACTTATTAATTTCAAAAATGATATAAAAATTAACTTTGGATAGTTTTTAATATTTTTATGTTATCTTTCATATTTTGATGAATTGTAAAAATACACTAAATTTTAATTAAAAATAAATTTTTTCATCAGGATAATTTATATTGTTAAATTATGATATTCAATTGTTTTAAAGTATAAATAATATATATATTTATCATTAAATATTATGAATTTCATTATCATTAATTTTACATTGAATTCATATGTAAAAACATTTCAATCTTTTGCAATGTTTTAACTTTTAGAACCCATTTTTTCAACAACAAAATTAATTTTATATTTAATAATGAAACTTATCTATTTTAAATTTGAAAAAATGGATTCCATATTTGGAATCAGTGGGGCCATATTATGTTAATAGGATAATTTTTATTTTTAGGCATTATGTATAGTAACTAATGTAAATTTTATTTACTACAATTAAAGGTAAATCAGGTAATTAAGGGTAAACATAATATTATAAAATTACCCTAACACTTGTATTAATAAAATTGGATGATTATATTTCGTCTTAAAATATACTTGGGTCTAAATGGTATCTTTTGGAACCCACTTTGATGTCATTAAAACATTTAATTTATTTTATTTAAACAAAGTGAAATATGTCTCACTCAAACATTAATAATTAATGTATTTTTAATATAAGGTTATACTAAATATAAATTAGATTATAAATACTCATTCGGAAGATAAATATGTTTTATTCATCGTGGTAATTAATTTGTGATTTTAAAGAAATATATAATTACTTTAATAGCATATATATTAATGATGTAGAAATTATTTATTTACTGTCAAATAAATAATATAGTTTTTATTAAAATAATAATACAAAAAAAAAACCATATACATTACCAAAACATATTGGTCGAGTATATATATTCCCTCATAATCCAAGGGTCTAATTTTGGTCTATTTGGATCCTTATAAAATAGATTATGACATTTATATTCTTTTATTTTAAATGATGTCAATGTTGTCACCTTCATAATTTAATAAACATATCATTCTAAAAGCTGATTGTTTTAGAAAATAAATTCTAATAAAAGTATTATTATTAATGATATTATATTTAACTTCATCTTAATATTTTATTATTAATTTTTATGAAAAAAATAAGTATATTAAATAAATATACAAAAAATATGTAGTAATTATTTTATTAAGAAAAATACCATATAAATGGTTTTAAAAATAATAAAATAAATATTATATGAACTATTTAATGTGATACAAAAATTTTCTAGATGAATATTTCATGTTATAAATCTATTAAATATTTATTTTCAAATATAACCTATGTTTGGATTTTATTTAAATTCAAATAAATGAACAGTGTCAAAATCGACACTATTGATATTTAAAAAAAACATGTTATTAAAATGTTTAAAAATAAAAAAAAATATTTAAAATTTATAAATTGAAATTTAAATAGTCTCAAATTTTATATATTCTCCAATTATGGACAATTAATAATAGATATGTAAGTATATATAACAATTTAAAATTTATAATATTATTACAACAAATAATATTAAATAGATTAAATAAGGATAAATTAAATTGATAAGGTTTAAAATAAAATTATAACATGTCCAAATTTGATTTGTTGATGATATTAAAACCCTATAATATCTTATCTTCAAATTGGAGTCACATTGGAAGTTTTTATGTCAGATTTGTGTTTATTATAAAATAATACTTTTGAGGTTTCCAAAAGTGCCCCTCTACTCTCTTATAAAAAGTGCACCACCTTCTTCTTATCTTAACTATTTTTTGAGCATTCAAACTCGGCCAAAAAATTCCCATTTACATTATAAACTTTCCTAGAAACATACTAGAGGTCCTGGTTTTCTTAAAAGACCAACATTAGTGCCCTAAGAGGAGGTTTAGAAGAGGCACGTCGAAGAAGAGGTAACATCCTTTACCGATTCATTCAAACTTCATTCTTCTTCTACTTCATCTATATGAGTTGTTTAATTTTTAAGTAAAAACTCCAGTATCTATTGTATACTGATATATTATTAAGAATATGAAATAACCCAATTTCATCTTATATACATCCTATGAAAAACGAAATCACCAAGTGTGTGTACGTATGGATTATCATCTCCATGCCATGGTGTAATATGTTTTTCCACCACCACCATACTAGGATGGTTATAATGGTGGAAATAATAACTATATATTTTTATTATAACATCATACGGATCTAAAATATTATATTATCTACTCCAATTCCATTCAAAATTTAAGAGAATGACATCATCGCTCATGCATACGTACGGATTACCATCTCCACGACACGCTGAGATGCATTCTCCATGTTAAGCTTTCAAGAATGATTATAAAGTATATATGATAAATAATGATGAAATATATGACATAATAATGATAATGGATTTATGCATATGTTATTTACATACTTACATTCAATTTATTAAGGAAACAAAACTAGCCTTCATGCATACGTACGACCTACCGTCTCCATAAACGGTGAATTTCATTCAATTTATCGATCTATTATATATATATATAAATATTATATTCTGAATATATATTATATATAAATCATGTTTTACATTCTGGAAGTAAGTAATCAGGATCTAAGTAATCATATGAATCATTAGATGTCAAAACACATACGACAAATGAAATCATTTTACCCCAAACACCGCTTTAACATGTAATTGACAAATTAACGGGTATTATAAAGTTGTAAGTGAATCATATGTGATATAATAAATATTATTATGGTTCTGTTACAAGTTTATAATAGGTTTAAACCCACTATATAGGAGTCTCAGACACATACAGAAGAAATTGGACATAAATTAAGGGATAATTATTCCAATCTCATTCTTATCCGAGAATATTTATTTGTAAGTATTTACTGGGGTAATATTTTTCATCCATGTCCATGTTTTATAAAAAAACATTTTCATAATATTTTTAATATTCTTCTATGTATGATTACAGTTGTTTTTACTCTTTTTGAATTTTACTATTTGGTATGGAATGAATCTTTCTTTTGTTTATTATATGAGGTACTTGTTGACATTTCCAGCAAATGTATGAGAGGAATGTTTTTTAACTTATACGACATGAAAAAATTTTCACAGTTTCATAATGCCTTGTTTCCTTGAATATTCCTCTACATGATTTCATGATCATTTTAAACAAAATCATTTTCATTTAAAATGGCATGGAATTTTGATAAAATAAAATTATTTTGAAGAAGAAAAGTGTAACACCCCAAGATTTTATAGTGTGTTATTTCTTCAAAATAATTCCATAACTTTCACTACACGCAACACCAAGTTCAATCGCACCATGACTTACCAAACAAGATGTTCAAAAGAGGTTATGAATAGTTTTAACTAAATTTTAAACTTTATATAATCCTTATAATTTTAGAATCCATATTATGAGTTTCTTAGACATAATGTAAGAACAAATTCATTTTCAGTATTTCACTTTTACCAAATTTTAATAGTGAACCCTTTTTAGATACTATATTTTAAACTTTTTGAATAAATGGGGACATCAAAAATTTAAAATGAAACATCCCAAGCTTCCACGGTACGCTAGTGTGTGTTGTACGCAACACCGAGTTCTAACACACCGTAACCAATCAAACTAGCCGTTATGAATAGTAATACCTACTTTTTGAAATTATATATATTTAATATTTTAAAATGGACTTCATTTTTGGATTCGGAATATAGAATTTAGGCTAAGGTGAAATTTTGGTACTTTTCGGATAACTTTCATATTTTGATGAATAGTGAAAATTACTAAATTTTAATTAAAAAGAACTTTTTTAATCAAAATAATTAATTGTGATAAAGTGTGAATTTGAGTGGTTTTAAAGTATATTTGAAATATATTTTTACCATTTAATATAATGTTGGTCATTGGACATAATTTAACAATTAAACCGAACATAAACAAGTGTCAATCTTTTGATAATTATTATCTCTTAAAAACACGCTTTTTGTTTTGACAGTGGGAATTAATTTTAAATTAATTTCTGCGACTTCTGTGTTTTGAATTTAGAAAAATGGATTCCATATTTGGAATCAGGATGTCCAAATTATGTAAATAGGTAACTTTTATTTTTACACATTTTGAATAATTACTGTGGTAAATATTTTATTTACCATGGTTAAAGGGTAAATCCGGTATATAAGGGTTAAAAAATAATATTATAATAATACAAAATTACCCTAAAACGTGTCCTAAACTTATTGGTGGACACATACCTGACAATGGGCATCCTTGGGTCGATTTGGGGACCCCTTGGAGCCACTTGTATGTGGTAGGGACACATTATATTAATAAAGTTAAAATAAAAATAAAAATGGCAAAACTTACATCTTTTAGAAGAACAATTTTTACATAGAGTTATACATGTTGGATTTTCAATTATAAATATTAATTAGAAAGATAATAAGATTTCCTACATAATTATATTTTATTTATAATTTTTAGACATCAAATAATTTAAATTATTAATGACACAATAATGATGCAATGTTTACCTCATTAATAAATCATTTAAATAAATAAGATTATAATGATTAAAATATTATCTAAAACGTGTCCAATTCATATTGGTTGATGTTATTTAGAATATGAGTCATCTTATCTTCTACCTCAATGATTTTTGGACCATTATAAACGGAATATAATTATATTATAAAGTAATACTTTCACTCTTTCTTAAAGAGCCCCTCCTCTCCCTTATAAAAGGAGACCACTTCTACTCATTCCTTACACCTCTCAAGCCAATTGGCTCATCCAAACCCTTCCCAAATAAGCTCCCCACATCCCTCACTACAACCTAGAGGCCTTAGTTTGATCAGAAAGTATAAGGCCCGGCCTTAAACCTTACTTAATCTTGAGTTATTACAAGATTACACATTGAGGATCTTTTCGGGTTTAGAGTTTTAGAGAATTAGATCATAAAACTTTCATTACATTCCACATATAAACAAAGTGGTTACATAAAGATAGTATTCTTCATTCCCATCAATGGAAACACATTTAAAATAAAACATGGATTATTTCTTGACACATCCTTGACTCTATCATCTTATCATGTACCTTTCCCTTGACCTGTGAAAAACATTTCAAAAAAAACTTGGGATGAGCATAAAAAGCTCAGTATGGGTTATAAAAACATGGAAAGGAAACACGAGTTCATATATACATAAGAATGAAATCATAATTTACCCATAAAACATAGGCACTTTAACATACCTCATAAAATCATGAACAAATCATAGAAATCATAAGACATAAAGGTAACTTGAGGCATTCATAACATTCTTACGTAGGGAGTAACCCTCTTGGTTACGTTTGGAATACCCATCATAGTATATTCCCTAAATCTCTTCGGAGAAACCTTAACGTTTCAATCCTTCGCGTTACCCAATGCATTGGAGAGCTATATCGGGCTCACCCGCCCTTAGTTTATCACGGAACCACCCGTCTTCATAATAATGCCCAAGAACCATAACATAATCGTATCACATAAAACATGCATAAAGGAAACATAAAATTTCCACATTTCAATCACAAGATATCAATACAACACAAAAACATTGTGAAAACCATTTTCAATACCAAAATAAAATAAAAGTAAAACATGGTATTTATTTTTCTTTTAAAAAGAAGGTATGGCTTGTAGAGGAAGCCGAAACTCAAATAACGGTCACGAAGGAAGAGAAGTCGTTGTCGCCGCATACGTACGACAAAAACATTTCCTTTTGTCGTTTTGTAAACGCTTCGTATAAAAAAGATTCCTTTTGAATAAACGTAAAATTCAAAGGGGTTTATACACCGTATAAAAGAAAGTTGTGTATAAAATAAAATATGCCTCAATGAAAGCAGATTGAGACGAAGTCCCATACCTCGTATCCGACTTGACCCGACCGTTATTTAATCTCCTGAATAATAAACTTGAGTTAATCTATACTTTCTTATGATTCTTTTTCAGGTTCATTATTCCTTTTATACCATGTTATGAACATCATGTAATCAGTTAAGTTAATAATGTTCATTTTGTCGGTATTTGGTTCTTAAGTCAAAAATAGACTTCTTACACTTACATGTTGTTAATTTGGTCAATGGTTCATTATATACAGAATGGTATTCATGATTTAGATATCATATATGTCATATATATCCAGTACACACATGCATTTATAATATTACATCACATTTAGAGGTAAGAAATGAAATGCACCGTTCATGGAGACGGTAAGCCGTACGTACGCATGAACGCTACTTCCATTTCTATTTCATATTTTCTGGAATGGAATCATAATGATATAAGAGTATATTATAATTCCAGTATAATAACATATATAATATCATTAACTTTATCCTTTACACATCCCACATATGGTATTAACGAATCAAATCACTTTTAGGGGGCGGTAGTCCGCACTTCCTAAAATGAAGATATCGTGTTTTACCCATAATGGAAACCATAAAGGTATGCCCAAAATGAAAAAAAAATAAGATTAAGGAAAACATAAACATATTATATATCATATATAAAAATAGTGACATCATAATGGCCACCTTTGAAGGTGTTAAATGAGTGTTGAACAATCATCGTTTCGGGAGGCAGAATTTCGGCATCCACGGAAACCGTATGTTCTTTAACCATTTGATGTAGTTGTGTAAGAGTGTAGCTCAAATAAATCATATAACAACATCATAGTATATTGAAGATACTGGTGTTGTTACAAAATAAGTAAATAAAAAGAGTTTAGGGGGTTGGAGAAGCAAAATAAAACAAATGAACATGAGAGAATGAATTACCTTAAAAAGTGTAACTCCTTTTGATTTGAGCCTAAAGGCTTCCTTTGAAAGGATTATGCCCAATGGTAATCCTCTAGGATGAGGAGAGGGATGTGGAGAGAGTAAATGGGCAGGGGTTGGCCGAGCCAAAGGCTTGAGAAGTGTGTGAAATGAGGTAGAGGTGGGGGCCTTTTATAAGTGGAGAGGAGGGGCACTTTTGGAAAGTAAAGAAACATTACTTTATTTGAAAATGTGTTTCGGTTTCAAAAGGTCCCACATTGATATAATTCGTGGATAAGGTGATAAGGGTTCGAAATACACTCATCCAATTGGTTTTGTACATGTGTAGTTCATATATTTTACATTATCTTTCCATTTTATTTAAATCGTCAAATAATGATGTCATCGCTGCATCATTATTATGTCATAAATAATTAAATTTATTTAATGTCTAAAAATTATAAAACAAATACTATGATATAGGAAATCTTTTTATATTTCCAATGACTATTTATAATCAAAATTTGGACTTGTATAACCCCACTTAAAAATTGTTTTCGTAAAACATATTATGTTTGTGTCATTTTCACTTTAACATTAAATAAAAAGTAATTTATGTCATTTCCCAACAAAAGTGGATCCATGGGGTCCCCAAGTTGACCCATGGAATTTCATGGTCGGCCATGACACAAAAAATGAGGTTGGGACATGTGTCTAGGTCATTTCATTTTATTAATGTATTATTTATACCTTAAACTACCCTAATTACTACTAATCGCGATTAAGAACTTAATAAGTTACTATTCACCAAAAAATTATTATAATCTCATTGAACCACATTTTACTTCTTAATGACAACCATGTATGTCAGATTTTCAAAATTAAATACACATTAGTGGTAAACTTTCATTTAACTGAAAAATCAGTTTGCTTGATTACCACTTAGTGGTTTCACTATTCATCAAAAATTGAAGTTTTTCAGAAAATTACCAAAAATTCACCTTAAGCTATATTTGATATTCTGAATTCAAAAATTAAGTCTATTTTACAAAATTCAAATAATATAAGTCACATTAATTAATTTAATAATTAATTCCCGCTGCCAGAGCAAATAGCGTGTTTTTACAAAACAATAAGTATCAAAAGATTGACACCAGTTTAAGTCTAATTTCAAAGTGAAATTGATTCCAATGAACACCATTGGATTAACTGGTAAAAATATTTTCTAATTTCACATTAAAACCAATTAAAATAATAATCTAATCATATAAATAAATTAGATTAAAAAGAGGTTTTGAATTAAAATACAACATTTTACACTATTCATAAAAAAATGAACTTTATCAGAAAGGTACCAAAAATTTACACAAAGTAAATTTTGATGTCCCGATTCTAAAGAAGAGTTATATTTGGTCTAAAATAAAGTATAAGAGTGATCAAAACTATATTTAATGACGGTTCACCATTAAAAGGTGATAAGTGAACCTTTAGTGTAAATTAGAGTATATATGCCCTAAAATTGAACTCTTTCTGTATTTTAAGCCTTTATCTTTTATTGGGTAAATGTATAAACATTTAAAAACATATCTAATCATATTATAGTTATTTCTATCCATTCTCGCCAGTACGACGACTACTTGTTAACTAACATTTAAAATAATATAATTTTATTACTAGTGTGCTACGTAAGTTTCAAAGAAACTCATCGTTGCGTATCGGGTACGCTATCGAACATAGAAACCCCTTTAAAATAAAATTAATATTTAATTCGTAAATATTAATAAATATGAAAATTCTTTTTTCTTTATTTACCTGGGATGTTACATCCTTCCCCCCTTTTGGGAATTGCGTCCTCACAATTTTATTCACTTATCAAAATAAGTGGGGGTATTTATCCCTCATAGCATTTTCAGATTCCCACATTGCCTCTTCAATCATATGGGTTTTTCACAAAACCTTTACCTGCTTAATCACCTTATTTCGTAACACTTGCTCCCTGTGGTCAAGAATCCGGACCGGTTGTTCCTCATAAGACAGGTTCTCTTCTAGCTAAACTACCTCTGGACTCAAAACATGAGATGGATCTGGCATATACTTTCTCAACATCAAAACATGAAAAACATTGTGTACCTGAGATAAACTCGGAGGTAAAGCCACTCGGTATGCAACTGATCCAACTCTCTCCAGAATTTCGTATGGTCCAACAAACCTTGGACTCAACTTTCCTTTCTTAACAAATCTCATCACACTTTTCCAAGGAGAAACCTTGAGAAAAACATGATCACCTACCTCGAAAGATAGATCCTTCCTCCGGTTATCTGCATAACTCTTCTGCCTGCTCTGAGCTGTTCTCATGTGTTTCTGAATCAGCTGAACTTTTTCTGCCATCTCTTCTACCAATTCTGGTCCCATCAACTTTCTTTCACCCACTTCATCCCAGAAAGCTGGAGTTCGACACTGCTTCCCATATAATGCCTGAAATGGTGCCATATGTATACTGGAATGAAAACTGTTATTATATGAAAACTCAACCAAAGAAAGATGTTGGTCCCAAATTCCCTGATAATCCATAGAACAAGCTCGTAGCATATCCTCCAATGTCTGAATTTTTCGTTCTGACTACCCATCTGATTGAGGATGAAAAGCTGTACTAAAATTTAATTCAGTACCCAACGACTTCTGAAGGCCTTTCCAAAAGTTAGAAGTAAATCTGGGATCACGATTCGATACAATGGAGAGAGGAACTCTATGTAACCTGAATATCTCTTTAAGATACAAACGAGAATGTTGATCAAGAGAGAAAGTATCTCGTATAGCAAGGAAATGAGCATATTTGGTCAAGCGATCAACAATAACCCAGATTGCATTATTACCTCGAGATGTCCTCGGTAATCCCACAACAAAGTCCATGGATATGTTTTCCCATTTCCACTCTGGCACTGGTAATGGCTGAAGCATCCCTTTCGGTAACTGCTGCTCTGCTTTAACCTGTTGACATGTCAAACACTTCACAGTAAAATCAGCAATGTCTCTTTTCATTCCATCCCACTGGTAATACTCCCGCAGATCTCTATACATCTTAGTACTGCCCGAATGAACTGAAAATGGGGAACTATGAGACTCACATAACAACTCATTCTTCAACTGTGAATCACAAGGCACACATAACCTCTTCCCAAACCTCAAAACACAAACACAAACTTATCGAAAAAATCATGGAAAATTTTATTAATAAGATCCATGAATACAGCAGGTGCATTGGGTAACCCAAAAGGCATAACTACAAATTCATAATGGACATATCTAGTACAGAACGCAGTCTTCAGAACGTATACTTCTTTTACTTTCAACTGATGGTACCCCGACCTCAAGTTAATCTTCAAAAAATACTGATCTCCCGGGAGCTGATACCACTTCATTCGATGGCCCAACATCTGCTGAAGTTGTTGCAAAGGATTTCACCACCCCTTTCTGCTTGCAGTCTAACTGCTTCCCATCACTCAAGCTCTTTGTCGGACACTCGTTTGCATAGTGACCCATCTCATTGCACTTATAACATTTCACTAACTGTAAATCAAATTTGTTCTTACCTTCCCCTTGATCCTTTTCAGTGCAATCACGAGCCTTATGTCCCATCTTACCACATCGGTAGCACTTCCCAGAATTCAGAAGACATTCCCCAGCATGCCTTTTGCCACATTTATCACAAACTGGAAACTTAGTTCTCTTACCATCAGACTTTTTTGAAGAATTCTTACCTCTCTCCTGCCACCTCGGTCTCTTCTTCTGCTGGTTGTTATAGAAAACTTGGTCATCGACAAACTCCATTTCCACCTTCTCAGCACATCGAACAAGCTTTTCATAACTTTTAAACTCACGAGAAGCTAATGCCCTTCGATACTTTGGCTTTAATCCTGAGTAAAAACGATTGATTTTACTATCAAGGTCTCGAATAAAATTTGGAGCATACCTTGCCAATCGAGTGAACCTTTCTTCATAGGCAGCCACTGAGTCTTCCTCTTGCCTCAATTCCAAGAATTGCTTTTCCATCCTAAGTCGAACAGCCTTAGGAAAATACTTCTCAAGAAACATACCTTTGAATTCATCCCAGTCAAGAGAGTCAATCTCATCGGCATCCCTGATATTTTTAACCATAGACCACCACTGATCTGCTTCACCCTCCAAACGGTAAATAGAAAGACTAACCTTTTGATTGTCTGAACACCCCATGACATCAAAAATCTTCTCCAGTGCTTTAATCCTCCCTTCAGCTAGCACAGGGTCAGATGATCCTCTGAATGATGGTGGATGTTGCCTCATGAAATGTTCCACCACTGACATGTTCCTCTGCGGTTGATCTGGCTGATCTCGTGCATGGATACCACCGCCATTTATCGCTTGAGTCAACTGTGCCATTACTGCAACAAACTGTTCAGTTCCAATTCTGACCATCTCAGGTTGCTGATTTAGAAGGTTATCTTCCTCCTGATGTCGTCCCAACATAGCTGCTTTGTTTCCTCTGCGGAAAACCATTCTGAACAAACATGTCTTAGATGAAGCAACATGGTAATCTTTAAATGCTATATCATTTAAAAAAAATATTTTTGGATAATCATTTAATAGAATTCTAACTCCTAAAGTTATCTAAACCTCCCTCTGATACCAACTATAAGGCCCCGGCCTTAAACCTTACTTAATCTTGAGTTATTACAAGATTACACATTGAGGATCTTTTCGGGTTTAGAGTTTTAGAGAATTAGATCATAAAACTTGCATTACATTCCACATATAAACAAAGTGGTTACATAAAGATAGTATTCTTCATTCCCATCAATGGAAACACATTTAAAATAAAACATGGATTATTTCTTGACACATCCTTGACTCTATCATCTTATCATGTACCTTTCCCTTGACCTGAGAAAAACATTTCAATAAAAACTTGGGATGAGTATAAAAAGCTCAGTATGTGTTATAAAAACATGGAAAGGAAACATGAGTTCATATATACATAAGAATGAAATCATACTTTACCCATAAAACATAGGCACTTTAACATACCTCATAAAATCATGAACAAATCATAGAAATCATAAGACATAAAGGTAACTTGAGGCATTCATAACATTCTTACGTAGGGAGTAACCCTCTTGGTTACGTTTGGAATACCTATCACAGTATATTCCCTAAATCTCTTCGGAGAAACCTTAACATTTCACTCCTTCGCGTTACCCAATGCATTGGAGAGCTATATCGGGCTCACCCGCCCTTAGTTTATCACGGAACCACCCGTCTTCATAATAATGCCCAAGAACCATAACATAATCGTATCACATAAAACATGCATAAAGGAAACATAACATTTCCACATTTCAATCACAAGATATCAATACAAAAAAAAAAACATTGTGAAAACCATTTTCAATACCAAAATAAAATAAATGTAAAACATGGTATTTATTTTTCTTTTAAAAAGAAGGTATGGCTTGTAAAGGAAGCCGAAACTCAAATAACGGTCACGACGGCAGAGAAGTCGTTGTCGCCGCATACGTACGACAAAAACATTACCTTTTGTCGTTTTGTAAATTCTTCGTATAAAAAAGATTCCTTTTGAATAAACATAAAATTCAAAGGGGTTTATACACCGTATAAAAGAAAGTTGTGTATAAAATAAAATATGCCTCAATGAAAGGAGATTGAGACGAAGTCCCATACCTCGTATCCGACTTGACCCGACCGTTATTTAATCTCATGAATAATAAACTTGAGTTGATCTCTACTTTCTTATGAATCTTTTTCAGGTTCATTATTCCTTTTATACCATGTTATGAACATCATGTAATCAGTTAAGTTAATAATGTTCATTTTGTCGGTATTTGGTTCTTAAGTCAAAAATAGACTTCTTACACTTACATGTTGTTAATTTGGTCAAAGGTTCATTATATCCAGAATCGTATTCATGATGTAGATATCATATATGTCATATATATCCAGTACATACATGCATTTATAATATTACATCACATTTAGAGGTAAGAAATGAAATGCACCGTTCATGGAGACGGTAAGCCGTACGTACGCATGAACGCAACTTCCATTTCTATTTCATATTTTCTGGAATGGAATCATAATGATATAAGAGTATATTATAATTCATGTATACTAACATATATAATATCATTAACTTTATCCTTTACACATCCCACATATGGTATTAACGAATCAAATCACTTTTAGGGGAAGGTAGTCCGCACTTCCTAAAATGAAGATATCATGTTTTACCCATAATGGAAACCATAAAGGTATGCCCAAAATGAAAAAAACAGAAGCTTAAGGAAAACATAAACAAATTATATATCATATATAAAAATAGTGACATCATAATGGCCACCTTTGAAGGTGTTAAATGAGTGTTGAACAATCATCGTTTCGGGAGGCAGAATTTCGCCATCCACGGAAACCGTATGTTCTTTAACCATTTGATGTAGTTGTGTAAGAGTGTAGCTCAAATAAATCCTATAACAAAATCCTAGTATATTGAAGATACTGGTGTTGTTACAAAAGAAGTAAATAAAAAGAGTTTAGGGGGTTGGAGAAGCAAAATAAAACAAATGAACATGAGAGAATGAATTACCTTAAAAAGTGTAACTCCTTTTGATTTGAGCCTAAAGGATTCCTTTGAAATCATTCTACCCAAAGGGAATCCTCTAGGATGAGGAGAGGGATGTGGAGAGAGTAAATGGGCAGGTTTTTCCCGAGCCAAAGGCTTGAGAAGTGTGTGAAATGAGGTAGAGGTGGGGGCCTTTTATAAGAGGAGAGGAGGGGCACTTTTGGAAAGTAAAGAAACATTACTTTATTTGAAAATGTGTTTCGGTTTAAAAAGGTCCCAAATTGATATAATTCGTGGATAAGGTGATAAGGGTTTGAAATACACTCATACAATTGGTTTTGGACATGTGTAGTTCATATATTTTACATTATCTTTCCATTTTATTTAAATCGTCAAATAATGATGTCATCGCTGCATCATTATTATGTCATAAATAGTTAAATTTATTTAATGTCTAAAAATTATAAAACAAATACTATGATATAGGAAATCGTTTTATCTTTCCAATGAATATTTATAATCAAAATTTGGACTTGTATAACCCCACTTAAAAATTGTTTTCGTAAAACATATTATGTTTGTGTCATTTTCACTTTAACATTAAATAAAAAGTAATTTATGTCATTTCCCAACAAAAGTGGATCCATGGGGTCCCCAAGTTGACCCATGGCATGTAATGGTCGGCCAGGACACAACCAATGAGGTTGGGACATGTGTCTAGTTCATTTCATTTTATTTAAGTATTATTTATACCTTAAACTATCCTAATTACCACTAATCTTGATTAAGAACTTAATAAGTTACTATTCACCAAAAAATTATTATAATCTCATTGAACCACATTTTACTTCTTAATGACAACCATGTATGTCGGATTTTCAAAATTAAATACACATTAGTGGTAAACTTTCATTTAACTGAAAAATCAGTTTGCTTGATTACCACTTAGTGGTTTCACTATTCATCAAAAATTGAATTTTTTTAGAAAATTACCAAAAATTCACCCTAAGCTATATCTGATATTCCGAATTCAAAAATGAAGTCTATTTTACAAAATTCAAATCATATAAGTCACATTAATTAATTTAATAATTAATTCCCGCTGCCAGAGCAAATAGCGTGTTTTTACAAAACAATAAGTATCAAAAGATTGACACCAGTTTAAGTCTAATTTCAAAGTGAAATTGATGCCAATGACCACCATTGGATTAACTGGTAAAAATATTTTCTAATTTCACTTTAAAACCAATTAAAATAATAATCTAATAATATAAATAAATTAGATTAAAAAGAGGTTCTGAATTAGAATACAACATTTTACACTATTCATAAAAAAATGAACTTTATCAGAAAGGTACCAAAAATTTACACAAAGTAAATTTTGATGTCCCGATTCCAAAGAAGAGTTATATTTGGTCCAAAATAAATTATAATAGTGATCAAAACTATATTTAATGACGGTTCACCATTAAAAGGTGATAAGTGAACCTTTAGTGTAAATTAGAGTATATATGCCCTAAAATTGAACTCTTTCCGTATTTTAAGCCTTTATCTTTTATTGGGTAAATGTATAAACATTTAAAAACATATCTAATCATATTTTAGTTATTTCCATCCATTCTCTCCAGTACAACGGCTACTTGTTAACTAACATTTAAAATAATATTATTTTATTACTAGTGTGCTACGTAAGTTTCAAAGAAACTCATCGTTGCGTATCAGGTACGCTATCGAACATAGCAACCCCTTTAAAATAAAATTAATATTTAATTCGTAAATATTAATAAATATGAAAATTCTTTATTCTTTATTTACCTGGGATGTTACAGAAAGCCAACCTAAGGAGCCCTTTTGATCAAATAAAAAGGAAGAACCCGAAGAAGAGGTAATGTTTTCACCACCCCTTTTCAAGTTCATTTCTTCTTCCACTTCTTCTTCCTTTGTTGTTACCATTGTAAAATAATAACTCCAGTATCATATATATACTGTGATGTTATTATAAATATGGTACAACCATATTCAGTATTCTATCCACCCTTTGAATAACATGTCACCATACGTGCGTACGCACGACTTACTGTCTCCACGTCGTGGTGTAATTGTTATTCAATTTAATATTATTTGGATGGGTATGATAATGATATGTAACTCATGTAAATAATAAATATAACATGTTAATTATTCTGTATATATGATTTAACAACCATTTATATATTATTTTAATAACAAAAGAATGATATTGTCGCTCGTGCGTACGTACGGACTACCGTCTCCACGAACGCGATAAGATTCATTCTCCATCGTATCCATTCAAGTATAATTATCATTTGATGATTTAAAAATGATGTTTAAGGACTTGATATCATTATGGATATGAATAATATACAAACTATCCATTACAAACATGTCTTACGTAACAAAACATATAAAAGAAAACGAGTAAGTTAACACCCGAAACGACGACAATTCTAAGATATTATTAACAAAGCAATGTAAAAAGATCATATATGATATCATATTAATGTATATGATTATTGAATAATTTAATAACAATTATTTCACCATTATACAGGAGGTTAACCTACCCCATCCAAGTAAAAGTGCAAGGTAAGGGTTTATTTCACAATCTCTTCATTATTCGAGGTTGTTTATACGAAATAATCTACTAGGATTTCTTTATCATCCACATCCATGTTACTTCGAAATTTATTTCAAAACATTTTTACTATTTACAAAGAATATGGGTTAAATTAATTTATACCCTTATGTGTTTTTAAAGGAATATTTCCATCATTTTCCAAACAAGGAACTTTTTACCTTTCGACAAATTTAAGGTAAAAATGTTTTTTTTAAACTTATACGGCAGGTGCAGCTATTTACCGCCGTTATAAAATCGTCAAAGCTTCCCTTACAATATTACAAGGATATTTTCAAATTAAATGTTTTATTTTATAATTATGTGACTTTTAAATGATTTCAAAATTAATAATTTAAGAATTTCATAAAGGTACACTTTATCAAAATCAGAATTTTAAATGTTTTAAAGATTTATCTTTATAAATATTTTTAATTAATGTCTTCAAAATGGTTTTTAAGGATTTATTTATATGGACATGAATGTTTTTAAAAATTTTAATTCCTTTCAAAAGTTTCAAAGTGGTATGGGACACTTTGATTCAAAAATCTCTTTTTAATTACTTCCTTTATAAATGTGTGACTTTTAAATGATTTCAAAAAAGGAGATATTTCTCTCAAATAGTTTTGATTTCATCTATGTCAACATCCTTTGATGGATTTTAAGCTTATTTGAAGTTGATTTATTATGATAAAAAACTTATATATTGTATTGAAGGTTTTGTGATATGTTTGACTATGGATGTGCTATTTTTATACCATTCATAGTTTATGGTGAAAGTATTGACATTTCGTATGCTAGTTTTAATACGAATGTTTATGTCATGTTTAAACCTTTTCATATGGGAATGCATTGGACTTAATATGTGACGGGTGGAGCCCGCTATAGCTCCTCGATGCATCGGTAGGTCTCATGGGACAAACTAGTGTCTTAGCACAAGGCCTTGAGAAAATCTTATTTGTAGTCTTGGCACGAGGCCTTGGCTATGTGGTTATGATAGTCTGGCATTATGCATTCCATCATTATGAAAGTGGTTATTGATTTTGCATGTGATTATTCGATTAGTAGAATATCCATGTGAATAAGTAAATGGCATTATTTCATTTTATTTATGCCATACCATGTTGAAAGTTCAAGTTTAAAAGGCTTTTGTTTTAGTTATACATTGCCTTAAATGTTTATTCTTATTTATGAAAGTTTCCGCTATATTTTTATCCTTACTGGGCATTTGAGCTCACCCCTTTTCTTTGTTTTATTTTTCCCAAGAAGTGAAGAAGTAAATTATGAATGAACTTCAGGGATATTATGTGGGGATATGAGTGTGGATTATGGAGACAATATGTTATTGTAGTAGTTTTTCATTTTACGATGTAATGTAAGACTTATGAATATATCTAGTGTTTCCAAGGCTACTAAACCAATCGGTCTTTCGAGATTTGATCTTTCTTGTGATCATGCCAATGTTATGTAATAATGCACCGACTCTGGGTAACTAGGGTCAGGGCGTTACAGTTGGTATCAGAGGAAGTTTAGTACAAACCTTGGAAGCTAGATTTAGATAAACTCTGATTAGAGCACGTAGACCTAAGATGAACTTTGAGGATTAGTATAGAAGAACTTCCTAGAATTTTGGTATTGTAGAGATTTTGTGAGTTTTCCAAGCAATACATCCCTGTCTGGATACGAGCAGGTAGAGGCGGCTCTGGCACAGATGTACCTAGGGGTAAAACCCGAAAACACCGCTTTGAGTTAGACTCGAACGGGAACTGGTGCACGACAACGGGCCTTGCTGCACTCTTGGTTACGACACTCCCGGGGGATATGCTTAGGATAATTCTCATTTTCTTTACAAACCATTATGAAGGGTTTATGAGTATATACATCCTCAAAGGAGACATTTTTATGATTATGGATTATATCCATAAATAGTTCAATTTATGTTAAGTGTTTTATAAGTATGGGATTATGTATTTTGATTCATAAACTGATCTAGTGTATGCCATTGTTTAGAAATGGCACCCAGTAGAAGGAATGAGAACTCCAGAAATTCACATGATCCAAAGAGAAGGAAGGATCATATCTTTCATGGTCTTAAGCTAGAATTTATAAGAGAAATAGTCTCCCATGTATTATCATCATATGAAGAAATAATATCATGTGTTGATAAGATAAGTAAAGAGTTTACTGAGTCCTATGGCTTTGAAGGGAAGCAAGAGAAGAAAAGGATGGAAGAGAGAAAGATGGATAAAGGGAAGAGGGAAAAGAAGAATTTTCCCATATGTGATAACTGTGTAAAGAAACACCCTGTAACTTGCCTAAAAGGAATGGGATTTTGTTATAAGTGTGGAGGAAAAGGGCACAAAGTACGTGACTGCAAGGGTAAGAAAATGGTTTCAAATGTACAATGCTTCATTTGCAAGGAGTTTGGACACTACACGAACCTATATCCCAGTAATCAGACTATGCCGCAAATGATGCTATTGGATAATAATCAAGTTATGATACTACCACAGATGAAGAGGAATGATTAGAGTTCTTATGTTGATTATGTAAATTGAGTGTTGTATCAACAATGTACTTGTTATAATAATTATGGAGTATATAAGGATTGTAAAGCAGTACTATTTCATTAAGGACTTGAGATTGTGTGGAACAATGAAAAGTGACTGAATAGCAGGAATTTTTTTTGGAAAATATATGGTTGAGAGAAAGATAAACCATAATATGGTTCTGATACCGAGTTAGTGATTTTAGAATAATACATGATTGATTTGGATAAATTATATTGGATATTCTTGACTACCTTGAAAATGATTAATGATTTATATATTCCATCATTTTTTTTGGGGTTTAAAACATTTTTGTATTGATGAAGTATATCCAGCATTCTATATGGAATAAGGGAGCATGAATGTAACCAATAAGTATTATGGTAATTCAGGATGTTTCAGTGTTTTAAAAGAATACATGATGAAGGTATTCATATTCTATTACGGGGTAAAAAGGATCTACATTAAGTTTACCTTCCTTATAAACATTGGACTGTGAGTTTGGACAGAAGTATTTTTGGATAAATTCTAGTTTAAGATTAATTTTTGGTTACCATAAATGGACAACCCAGAGGTCGGGCGGCAACCCGTCACGACCGGCAAGGCCGCAATACTTGAACCCGCAACCAAAGGGAGACAAGGGTGTATCACCTACCACTATCCCATGAGATGTCCTGGATTAAATAAAGTAGTTTTTTTTAAAAGATCTGGTAGATGAATTATAAATTCGTTGATTTTGGAACACTCTATGAATAGTATAAATAGAATTTTTTTTACAAGTGAATGATGAGTTTTTGGTAGAAATTTATTAATGGATAAAACTCTAATTATAAAGCAAGTATATCTCCTTATGATCCTAGCCAATCTCATAAATAAATTCCTCATCATTAAGAAAAGGAACTTAGAACAAAAATGTTGTTCTAGATGGTACCTTAAATCATCACTAATTTATGGCTTTGGGATTATTGGCCTTTTCATAGCCATGTTCTCTACCACTCTCCATTAGATAACTGATGGTTAGATTTTTCTTCCATATCCATATTTTCCTACATGGAACCCTAGTATGTGTTATTTTCGGTAATCTTCATACTTTCCACTCTTTATTTTAAATAGAGGCCTCATTAATTCATTTTTCGATGTGGGATTTCAACTAAGATATTTTGAAACGTCAAAAATGTGTTATCCTAATACCCTATGTTTTGTTGAACCGATGGTATTTCAAATCATCATAGATTGATGAGTTTAAGGACCTCAATTTTATACTTGTTTGTGATTGATGACCTCAATCACTACCTATAAATATTTACGTTTTTCCTCCAATTATATGTCTCTAATTTCCACCAATGTTCCCCTAATCGAGATCATAATTTGGTGGTGACCCTTTCATTTCTCATTTCCTCATATTAAGACTAAATTTTAGTAACCCAATTTCCGATGTGGGTTTTCCCACAAAGATATTTTTTATTTTCAACCTTTTATTTTCGAAGAACAATTTCAAATTGCGAGGACGCAATTTATTGAAGGAGGGGAGAATGTAACACCCCAAGATTTTATAGTGTGTTATTTCTTCAAAATAATTCAATAACATTCACTACACGCAACACCAAGTTCAATCGCACCATGACTTACCAAACAAGCTGTTCAAAAGAGGTTATGAATAGTGTTAACTAAATTTTAAACTTTATATAATCCTTATAATTTTAGAATCCATATTATGAGTTTCTTAGACATAATGTAAGAACAAATTCATTTTTAGTATTTCAATTTTACCAAATTTTAATAGTGAAACCTTTTTAGATACTATATTTTAAACTTTTTGACTAAATGGGGACATCAAAAATTTAAAATGAAACATCCCAAGCTTCCACGGTACGCTAGCGTGTGTTGTACGCAATACCGAGTTCTAACACACCGTAACAAATCAAACTAGCCGTTATGAATAGTAATACCTACTTTTTGAAATTATATATATTTAATATTTTAAAATGGACTTCATTTTTGGATTCGGAATATCAAATTTAGCCTAAGGTGAAATTTTGGTACTTTTCGGATAACTTTCATATTTTGATGAATAGTGAAAATTACTAAATTTTAATTAAAAACAACTTTTTAATCAAAATAATTAATAGTGATAAATTGTGAATTTGAGTGGTTTTAAAGTATATTTGGAATATATTTTTACCATTTAATATAATGTTGGTCATTGGACATAATTTAACAATTAAACCGAACATAAACAAGTGTCAATCTTTTGATAGTTATTATCTCTTAAAAACACGCTTTTTGTTTTGACATCGGGAATTAATTTTAAATTATTTTCTGCCACTTCTGTGTTTTGAATTTAGAAAAATGGATTCCATATTTGGAATCAGGATGTACAAATTATGTAAATAGGTAACTTTTATTTTTACACATTTTGAATAATTACTGCGGTAAATATTTTATTTACCATGGTTAAAGGGTAAATCCGGTAAATAAGGGTTAAAAAATAATATTATAATAATACAAAATTACCCTAAAACGTGTCCTAACCTTATTGGTGGACACATACCCGACCCTGGGCATCCTTGGGTCGATTTGGGGACCCCTTGTAGCCACTTGTATGTGGTAGGGACACATTATATTAAAAAAGTTAAAATAAAAATAAAAATGGCATAAGCTTACATCTTTTAGAAGAACAATTTTTACATAGGGTTATACATGTTGGATTTTCGATTATAAATATTCATTAGAAAGCTAAAGAGATTTCCTAAATAATGATATTTTATTTATAATTTTTAGACATCAAATAATTTAAATTATTAATGACACAATAATGATGCAATGTTTACCTCCTTAATAAATCATTTAAATAAATAAGATTATAATGATTAAAATATTATCTAAAACCTGTCCAATTCTTATTGGTTGATGTTATTTAGAATATGAGTCATCTTATATTCAATCTCAATGATTTTGGGACCATTATAAACCGAATATAATTATATTATAAAGTAATACTTTCACTCTTTCCTAAAGAGCCCCTCCTCTCCCTTATAAAAGGAGACCACTTCTACTCATTCCTCACACCTCTCAAGCCACTTGATTCGTCCAAACCCTTCCCAAATAAGCTGCCCACATCCCTCACTACAACCTAGAGGCCTTATTTTGATCATAAAGCCAACCTAAGGAGCCCTTTTGATCAAATCAAAAGGAAGAACCCGAAGAAGAGGTAATGTTTTCACCACCCCTTTTCAAGTTCATTTCTTCTTCCACATCTTCTTCCTTTGTTGTTACCATTGTAAAATAATAACTCCAGTATAATATATATACTTTGATGTTATTATAAATATGGTACAACCATATTAAGTATTCTATCCACCCTTTGAATAACATGTCACCATACGTGCGTACGTACGGCTTGCCGTCTCCACTTCGTGGTGTAATTGTTATTCAATTTAATATTATTTGGATGGGTATAACAATGATATGTAACTCATGTAAATAATAAATATAAAATGTTAATGATTCTGTATATATGATATAACAACCATTTATATATTATTTTAATAACAAAAGAATGATATTGTCGCTCGTGCGTACGTACGGACTACCGTCTCCACGAACGCGATAAGATTCATTCTCCATCGTATCCATTCAAGTATAATTATCATTTGATGATTTAAAAATTATGTTTAAGGACTTGATATCATTCTGGATATTAATAATATACAAACTATCCATTACAAACATGTCTTACGTAACAAAACATATAAAAGAAAACGAGTAAGTTAACACCCGAAACGACGACAATTCTAAGATATTCATAACAAAGCAATGTTAAAAGATCATATATGATATCATATTAATGTATATGATTATTGAATAATTTAATAACAATTATTTCACCACCATACAGAAGGTTAACCTAACCCATCCAAGTAAAAGTGCAAGGTAAGGGTTTATTTCGCAATCTCTTCATTATTCGAGGTTGTTTATACGTAATAATCTACTAGGATTTCATTATCATCCACATCCATGTTACTTCGAAATGTATTTCAAAACATTTTTACTATTTACAAAGAATATGGGTTAAATTCATTTATACCCTTATGTGTTTTTAAAGGAATATTTCCATCATTTTCCAAACAAGACACTTTTTACCTTTCGACAAATTTAAGGTAAAAATGTTTTTTTAAACTTATACGACAGGTGCAGCTATTTACCGCCATTATAAAATCGTCAAAGCTTCCCTTACAAGATTACAAGGATATTTTCAAAGTAAATGTTTTATTTTATAATTATGTGACTTTTAAATGATTTCAAAATAAATAATTTAAGAATTTCATAAAGGTACTCTTTATCAAAATCAGAATTTTAAATGTTTTAAAGATTTATCTTTATAAATCTTTTTAATTAATGTCTTCAAAATGGTTTTTAAGGATTTATTTATATGGACATGAATGTTTTTAAAATTTTTAATTCCTTTAAAATGTTTCAAAGTGGTATGGGACACTTTGATTCAAAAATATCTTTTTAATTACTTCCTTTATAAATGTGTGACTTTTAAATGATTTCAAAAAAGGAGATATTTCTCTCAAATAGTTTTGATTTCATCTATGTCAACATCCTTTGATGGATTTTATGCTTATTTGAAGTTGATTTATTATGATACAAAACTTCTATATTGTATTGAAGGTTTTGTGATATGTTTGACTATGGATGTGCTATTTTTATACCATTCATAGTTTATGGTGAAAGTATTGACATTTCGTATGCTAGTTTTAATACGAATGTTTATGTCATGTTTAAACCTTTTCATATGGGAATGCATTGGACTTAATATGTGACGGGTGGAGCCCGCTATAGCTCCTCGATGCATTGGTAGGTCTCATGGGACAAACTAGTGTCTTGGCACAAGGCCTTGACAAAATCTTATTTGTAGTCTTGGCACGAGGCCTTGGCTATGTGGTTATGATAGTCTGGCATTATGCATTCCATCATTATGAAAGTGGTTATTGATTTTGCATGTGATTATTCGATTAGTAGAATATCCATGTGAATAAGTAAATGGCATTATTTCATTTTATTTATGCCATACCATGTTGAAAGTTCAAGTTTGAAAGGCTTTTGTTTTAGTTATACATTGCCTTAAATGTTTATTCTTATTTATGAAAGTTTCCGCTATATTGTTATCCTTACTGGGCATTTGAGCTCACCCCTTTTCTATGTTTTATTTTTCCCAGGAAGTGAAGAAGTAAATTATGAATGAACTGTAGGGATATTATGTGGGGATATGAGTGTGGATTATGGAGACAATATGTTATTGTAGTAGTTTTTCATTTTACGATGTAATGTAAGACTTATGAATATATCTAGTGTTTCCAAGGATACTAAACCAATCGGACTTTCGAGATTTGATCTTTCTTGTGATCATGACAATGTTATGTAATAATGCACCGACTCTGGGTAACTAGGGTCGGGGCATTACAAAAAGATATTTTTCTCAAGAATTCATTTCAAGTTCCTTATCAAAACTATTTTCTATCTAAGATGATATTATTTAATATGTTTATTTTTCAAGTATAATGTCTATATTATTTAAATGGTTTCATTTTTCTTATGATTAAATAATATCCATTTATTCTAAATATATTATGTTATGATGAGATGATGTTTATGAAACCCAGTTTATTCTTTGGGTTATAATGAATGATTAATGATTATTTTTTGGAACATGAAAGAATGATTTCATTATGAGATGGGTGAGACATATATCTCCCTCCAATGAATTTGGTAAAGATTTATATCTCATGAGATAGACATGGCTTGAATGAAAAGTAAAATCTAATTTAGTAATACAGGGCTGGAACGGCAAGTAAACCCGGTTCTGTAATGGACTTTATCCACTATGAGGGTTTTGGAAGCAATGCCTTAGCTACTATGGAAATCATATCATTTGATTAATGGTTTTACACATTTACATGTTTTATTCACATTCTATTTTATCATTATTAATGTTCCTTTGTTATCTATTCCTTACATACTTCCATGACTTATTTCATGACTCAATATTTTGATGTTTAAACTTTATGTTCATGTTTTTATGTTCAAATGTATATGTTTTTTTATTTTCTCCCTACATACCCTTACTGAGCATTTGAGCTCACCCTTTATATGTTTTTCTTTTCCCCATAATTTAAATAATGGTTTTAGGTAGGAAACAAAAGGGGATGATCTTTATGGGAGATGTTGAAGATCATTCCCCATGATTAAGAGATTATTTTCTGAGTTTTTGAAGACACTAAACTATTACGTTCCATGGGTGTCTGTTTTTGTTATGTATTAAGTGTTCCACAAAAGTAATATAATGTACATGTATGTCAAGCTATGGGTCTCTAGAGTTGGTATCAGAGAAAAGGTTTAGTTAACCTTTGGAAACTATGATGTGAAAACTTTAGTGAGATACCTAGATATATATCTAAGTTATGTTTAGGGATGTCCATAAGTTTATGTATAATTATAGGTTACAATACTAGAATTATGATAATGATCATGAATAACATAGGATTTAACCTTAGATATTAGAGATTGAAAGTAATCCCCCTTTATTATGTTGTTTTCCTAGTATGAGTTTTACCTCTCATACTATTATTTTTGGGTTTTTGGAAATAACCAGAAATAGGAGGATTCATGTTAATGGAGAATATGATTGACAATGGAATGATATTCTTCATGAGTATCCAAATGAAATGGTACATGGAAGTCCAAACATCATTATCATGCCTAATCAGAAATCTCATAATATGATCAATAGTCTTAACTTTGGTAAGTGTCCTCACTCAGTTAATAAGAGAAATATGGAGTTTAATGATGATCATAGAGGAAAGAAAGTAAATTTCCCTCATGTAAATCATGCGGGAAGAGGTATCAAAGGGAATGTTTCAAAGGAACCAGACGATGTTTTGGGTGTGGAAAATGACAAAAATCCAATCATTATAAAGGAAAAGGTTCATTTAACACAATGTACATGGATAATAATATTGCTATGACATCAACAAAGGTAACATGTTTTAAATGTGAAATATATCGGTATTATAAAAATCGATGCCCTAAGGGAAAATCTCATAAGGTGAATCAGCATGGTTGTATGGGTAGTATTTATGTTGCTGATGATGAAGAGACTATAAATGATATATGAGATGAAAGAAGTGTTGAGGGATAAAATGATGAAGCTCAGTCAATGGTTTAAGAATGTAGTGTAATGATTGTATATTTATAAAGAGTAATGTTGTATAGGTAATTTAATGGTAATATGGAATAAAGAAACATCTAAGGATTGTTAAAATATTGTTTTTCCTAAAGTATTTTAAAGTATATGTTGAATGTTACCGGTAACCATGAAAGGTTATTCATATATTTTTGGAATGTTGATGATATAAAAATAATGGAGGGATAAATATATAATGAGATGTTTGATAGTATTAATGATCTCATGACTAATATAAGTACAATGTGATATCATGGTTTGTGTATATAGAAATTCTTGAAATTTTGTATGTGGAAAGAGTAAACTTTTGATAACATTCATGTTTTCAATAAGGTTCTATGGTAATTTATGTTTCAAGAGAATACATGATTAAGGTATTGACTTGTTTGGAATGTGACCAACAAGATATATCTTATGATATATTGGGGATAAGTGATGGTATTTACATTCTTGGTATATGACCTCTCTAGTAATTTTTTTCTTTATACTATGAGATTGGAAAGAAGTATTTTGGATAAGACTAAATAATGGAATGGATTAATATGAACATCAGATATTATTCTTTAAGGCTAAAACTTTTTTTTATAGAATTTTATAATATTATAGTTTTTGAAAAGGGAGAACCAGTAGGACGTGTGACAACCCGTCGCATCAGACAAGGTTGAATGAATCAAACCCACAACTGAAGTGCCACAGGCCTTTATCGCCTGACACTGGCCTACAAGAAGTCTCTGGTTTGTAGAAATTAGTTTTATTTTATTGAGCAGTATTCTAGATGAAGTATAAGTCCATTTTTGGAACCATATATGATTAACCTCACCATTGATGGACTTATGTATATTTAATATCTTGTGCTTACATTTTTTTGAGATAGAGAGGGATGGAGTGACCTGTCATTATATCGAGTGATCTGCTAATACTTCAAGAATGACCAATTCAACTTCATGAATTGGAAATTTTTCATGGAATGACCAATGATGATATTAAAGTGAAATCAAGAATTATTTCTAGTTATGTAAAAATTCATCAACTTTAGTGAAACGATCAAGAAAACCAAAAATTTTGTCCTAGTACCCTCATATCTGATACATCATATGGTACCTTAGATCATCAAACATTTATGGATTTTTTGGATTTTTCATAGCCATGTTCTCTTCCATTCTTCATCAGAACATAATGGTTAGATTTATTTTCCATATCCATGTTTTCACCGATATTCTCCTATGTGGAAACCCAGTGTTGAGTTACTTTGGGTGACCGCTATGTTTCTAACATTCCTTTTTAAAATTAAGTTTTAGTATTCCTTTTTACGATGTGGGTTATATGAATGAAACATTCATGTAGTAAACTGTTTATAACCCCGATGAATTTCAAGGGTGAAATTCATTTTAAGGGGGATAGAATGTGACACACTGAGATTTTATGATAAATATATATATTTTAATTTATTTTATGTCTTGTGTTGTATGAAACACCAATATTATCTTGCATTTTATGCGAAACCATATTATCTTTTATTATACACAAACACTATTTGTGGCTTGTGTTACATGCAAGAGAGACCTTCCTCAATAGCGTGTGTTGTACGCAATAATGAGTTTCACTAAACAAAGATATATTGTTATAAAATTCTTATGAACTAGCCATTATGAATAGTATTAGCCACATTTTTAATTTTATAACAATATCATTCATCTTACACATATTCTAGAACATGGTATGAGAACAAAACAAATGTTTAGTGTAAATTAAGTATTTTTAAAAAAATGCAGTTTTGCCACCTTTTGATGGCACACCCACTTTAAATCCAGTTTTGACACATTTATAAGTTCAATTTGATGAAAAAAAACATATTAAATTCAATATGGATATAAAAATTAACTTTGGATAACTTTTTAATATTTTTCTGTTAACTTTTATATTTTGATGAATACTAAAAATACGCTAAATTTTAATTAAAAACAACTTTTTTTCATCAATATAATTTATATGGATAAATTATAATGTTGAATGGTTTTAAATTATAAATATAATATATTTTTTAATATTTAATATTGTTTATGTCATTATCATTAATTTTACATTGAATTCATAGGTAAAAACATTTCAATCTTTTGGAATGTTTTAACTTTTAAAACCCGTTTTCACAACAGTGGGGTTAATTAAAAATTAAATACTGCAACTTCTATGTTTTTATTTTTGAATAATGGATTAAATATTTGGAATCATTAGGTATAAATTATGTTAATATGATAGTTTTTATTTTTAGGCATTATGAATAGTAACTATGATACATTTTTTTACTACAGTTAAAAGTAAATCATGTAATTAAGGGTACAATAATATGATAAATTAAACTAACACTTTTATTAATATAATTGGATGAGTATATTTCATCCTATAATATACTTGGGTCGAAATGGTATCTTTTGGAACCCACTTGGACGTGATTAAGACCTTTAATTGTTTTTATTTAAAGAAATTGAAATATGTCTCACTCAGACATTAATAATTAAAGTATTTTCCATATAAGTATACACAAAATATAAATTCGATTATTAATACACATTTGAAAGATAATTTTTTTCGTCATCATTGTAATTTATTTGTGATTTTTAAGAAATATATTTACCTTAATAGCTAATACATTAATGATGCATCAATTATGTATTTAGTGAAAATTTTATAATATAGTTTTTATTAAAACAATAATACCCATCAAAAGGACCAAAAACATGACAAAAACATATTGGTCGAGTATATATATACCCCGAGCATCCAAGGGATGACTTGTGGACCATTTGGAGCCTTATAAAATAGATTATGACATTTTTATTATTTTATTTTAAATGATGTCAAAGTTGTCACCTTCATAATTTAATAAGCATATCATTCTAAAAGTTGGGTGTTTTAGAAGATAAATGATACTAAAAGTATTATCATAAAATACATTAGATTTATATTCATCATTGTATTTTATTATTAATTCTAATGCACAAACAAGTATATTAAATAATTATACAAAAATGTTGTAGTAATTATTTTATTAAGAATAATATCAAATAAACTGTTTTAATAATATTAAAATAAATATTATATGAACAAATAAATGTGAATTTTTTTTCTAGATGCATCTAAGATGTTATGAATCTATTAGATATTTTGGTTCTAATATATTTTCTATTTGGATTTTATTTAAATTCTAATAAATGAATAGTGTCAAAATTGACACTGTTGATATTTTATAAAAATCACATGTTATTAAATTGTTTAAAAATAACAAAAATATTTAAAAATTATAAATTGAAATTAATATGGTCTAAAATTTCATAAATTATCCAATTATGGAAAATTCACAACACAAATGTAAGTATTTATAACAATTTAAAATTTAGAATATTATTACGTCAAGTAAGATTAAACTGATTAAATAAGGATAAATCTAACTGATAAGGTTTAAAATAAAATCAAAACATGTATAAATTTTATTTGTTGATGATATTAAAACCCTATATTATCACATATTATAATTGGAGTCACTTTGGATGTTAATAAGTTTTTTTTTTGAGTTTATTATAAATTAATATTTTGGAGGTTTCCAAAAGTGCCCCTCAACTCTCTTATTAAAAGGGCACCTCCTCCCTCTTCTCTTCACTCCATTTTGAGCATTCAAACTCTAGAAAACCCTTAAAATTTCTCTTATAAACTTACCTATATAATACTATAGGTCCTTTTATACATAAAATACCATCTTTAGAGCCATAAGAGGCAGTTTAGAAGAGGCTTGTCGAAGAAGAGGTAACATCCTTTACCAATTCATTCAAACATCTTTCTTCTTATACTTCTTCTATATGAGTTGTTTAATTTTTAAGTAATAACTACAGTATAAATTTTATATTTTTATGTTATTATAAAGGATAAACAAACCTATTTTACCTTATATCCATCCTACAAAAAAATGAAATCATCGCGTGTGCGTACATATGACTTACTGTCTCAATACCGTTGTGTAATCTGTTTTTCCACCACCACCATAATAGGATGGGTATAATGGTGGAAAAAATAACTATATATTATTATTATTAAATCATACCGATTCTGAAATATTATATCGTCAACTCTAATTCCTTTCAATAATTATGGGAACGATATCATCGCTCGTGCGTACGTATGGATTACCGTCTCCAGAACGCGATGAGATTCATTCTCCATGTTAACCATTCAAGAATGATTATAAATTATATATAATAACTAATCATGAAATATATTACAGAATAATGATACAGGATTTATGTATATGTTATTTACTTACTTTCATTCAATTTAATAAGAAAACGAAAATAGAAAACTTGCGTACGCATGACCTACCTTCTCCATGAACGGTATATTTCATTCCATTTATCGATCTATTATATATATATATATATATAATTATATTATATTCTGAATTTATATTATATATATATATATATATTGTTTTACATTCTTGAAGTAATTAATCATGATCTAAGTAATCATATGAATAATTAAAAGTCAACACACGTATGACAAATGAATCAATTTTACCCAAAACACTGCATTAACATGGAATTGACAAATGAATGGGTAACATAAAGTCGTAAGAGAATCATATATGATGTCATAAATATTTTTATGGTTATGTAACAAGTTAATAATACGTTTAAACCCACTATAAAAGAGTCTCAGACACATGAAGAAGAAATTGGACATAAGGTAAGGGTTAATAATTCCAATCTCTTTCTTATTTGAGATTATTTATTCGTACGTAGTAACTGGGTTATATTTTTCATTCATGTCCATGTTTTATAAAAAAAAGTTTTCATAATGTTATTACTATTCTTCCATGAATTTTTAAAGTAATGTTTACCTATTTTTGACTTTTACTATGTGGTATGGAATGAATCTTTCTTTTTTTTACCATATGAGGTACTTTTTGACTTTTCTGGAAAAAGTATGAGATGAGTGTTTATTTTGACTTATACGGGATGAATAGATTTTTACAATTTCATAAAGCCTTATTTACATGAATCTTATTCTATACAGTTTCATTCTTATTTTCAACAAAATCTTTTTCTTTTAAAATTGCATGGAATTTTGAGAAAAGAAAATGATTTTGAAGAAGAAAGGATATTTTCCTCAAGAATTCATTTCAACTGTTTTATCAAAAAAAATTCCATCTATGATGACGTTATTTAATATGTTTATGTTCATGTATAATTTTTCTATTATTTACAATGTTTCATTTTTATTATGATGAAATGATATCCATTTATTTTATATGGATTATGTTATGATGGGATGATGTTTATGAAACCCATTTTATTTATTGGGTTATGATGAATGATTTATGTTTATATTGTGGCACACAAATGAATGATTTAATTATGAGATAGGTTGGACCCATATCTCCCTAAAATTCATTAGGTAATGATTTATATCTCATGATATAGACGTGGATAGAATGGAAAGTAAAATATGGTTCAGAAATACAGGACTAAAACGACAAGTAAACCCAGTTTAGTAATGGACTTTTCCCACTATGATGGTCTTGGAAGAAATGGTTTGGCTACTATGGAAATCATATCATGTTCTTAATGGTTATCCACAATTACTTGTTTTATTCCTATGTTATTTTATCTTGATTAACGTTCCTTTATGATCTATTCCTTACATAATACCATGACTTATTTCACAACTCAATATTTTGATGATTAAACTTTATGGTCATGTTTTTATGTTCAGAAGTATATGTTTTTTTATTTTCACCATACATAACCTTACTAATAATTTGAGCTCACCCTTTATATGTTTTCTTTTCCCCAGTATTTAAAGAAACGTTTTAGGTAAGAAAACAAAAGGGGAAGATATTTATGAGATATGTTGAAGATCATTCCCCATGATTAGGAGATTATGTTTCAAGTTTCCAAAGACAATAAACTATTACTGTCCTTGGGTGTCTGTTTTTGATATATATTAAGTTTTCCACAAAAGTAATGTAATGTCAATATACATCAAGCTATGTGTCTCTATATGTATAGTCACACTTACCATTAAATATGTTGTACTAAAGTGTTTTAAGGGTAGAAAACATGGGATTTGGGGTCTAGGGTGTCCTAGTTTATATCGATACCAGTGTCTAATTTTTTTAGCACCACACAAGAGACTATGGTTCTAGGGTACCTCAATTTGTATCAAAGAAATGTGTAGTTATTTTTTGTGATTAGTTATATTTTATTTGGTGATTAAGAGTAGTAAACATTACTGAAAACCCTAAGGATAAGTATTAGTATAGGAAAAAATCCTAAAATTTTGGTATATTGGATATTTTTTAGTATTATATAAATAAAATCCTTCTCTAGATATAATAAGTTTGACGTAGGCTCTAGCATAGATGCACCTTGGGGTAATAACCAAGAAAATTTTGGTTGGTTAATTTCTTCATCTTCACTTGCTTCATGAGAGAGGCCTATATGAACACCTAGTATGATACTCTAGGGGATATGTTTTTGTTAATTCTGAACCTCATTATGACTAATTATAATTGATATGAATATATTTACGTTAGACAACCTAATAGAAAATGATATTTATTAAATTGGAATAAAATATATAGATTCATAAGTTAATTAATGAATTTAGTGACATGGTCTTTTATTGATCAAGGGTTTGTTGAATTTTGGGATCATAAATTTCAATGATTCATAATAGTAAAATATAATAAAATCTGTTAACACCAAAAATGTTAAAAAACATTTTGTTGACTTTTTTTAATAAAATTGAAAATAAAAATTTTATAATTAATTAGATAGATTTATTTAAAACTTTTTTAAAAAATGCACGGATAATATATAATTTTCATAATAAATCATTTCAGAAAATATTTAAAAATAATAATAATTTATAATTATATGTTATTGGAATAAAAATATACCCGATCAACAAATGAATAAGATAGAAATTTATTAAAAGAAATTCTTTGTTTAATACATGTTCCATAGAGACGATACATTTGAATAAAATATGGAAACTCCATAAATATACATATGATAAGAAAATATATTTATTTTATTATGAAATGATTATGATATTCATTTAATTAAAATGAAATATATCAGAAAAAAATAAAATATAAATGTAAATTATCAACTCTTTGGTATCCATTAAATTGAAAACCCCAGGAAGAGTAGCATTAATTGAAAATTTTATCAGCATGAATAAATATATAATAAATTTAAATAATCCAAATGGGTAGTATACACACCACATAAAATTAAATTGGTACATAATAACAAATATGTCCCAATTGAGTGAAAATTGAGATGAATCCCCTACCTGAAGTAAGAATTTTATCTCGAGTGATTTTATCCTCATATATAATAAATTTTGATTAATTATAATTATAGTCTATAAATATATATATATATCTATATCTATATTTTTATATATGATATATTTATAACATTTTTTCACTTGTACTTAATAATCATTTGTTATTATCATTATTTTTGGTCTCACCTTATATGTTTTTCAAATTTTTTTTGATTTGGTAGTATCACTACATTGGTCTTAATTATAGATCCATTATATTCATAATTTTATTCATCATATTTAATCAATATATATTACTAAATTTATCTATAAAATATAGAGATATAAAAAAGAATTACATCATTCATGGAGATGGTAGGGCATACGTACATGTGAATATTGATTTCATTTTTCAACGGATGGAAAAAAAGATTGTTAAATAATAATTCACCTTTTCATGTTAAAATTTATATAATATATATTCACTAATCTAATCCTTCTTACCATCCATATGAGGTGTAAATAAAAAATGGATCACATCGCTTTATGTAGGTGGTTCTCTATATGTACGCACGAGTGAGGTTATCATTTTCATTAATATTATATTGTAAAAATGTAGATCTAATATGATAATTTCAAAAGAATAATAATTTTATAAATTATTTATATACCTATTACTTTTATATTAAAAACCACCCATGTAAATCAGTGATGAAAAAAAATATCACCACTACATGGTGGTTGTAATCCGTACAAATGGATAAGGGATGTTTTCACTTTTATAAGATGGAAAAGAGATGAAATTTGGTTTTCCCATAATCATCATAAAATATAAGTATATTCATAATATATTATTTATTATTCTAGTGTGAGTATAATATCTTTATAATAATTAGAAGATAAAATAAAATTTGAAAGAGTCAGTATAGATGACTACCTCTTCTTTATTAATATTTCACAAGATTCCTCAATAAGGACCTTTTGAATAGTATTTAAAGATGTAACATGATCTCTATTTTATGGATAATAAATTATATAAGTTAGTTTTGATGGTTTTGTGGATCAAGATCACACAAAGTGGTGTAAATAAAATAGAGAAGTTGTGTCCTTTTAAAAGTGAGGGTAGGGGTATTCGTATAATTTATAATGTATTAAATTAATATAAATTATTTTCCATGTAAAAATGTATCCAAGTTGATACAATTTTAAAAAAATATTATTATGAGTTTAAATCATATCATAAAATAATATTTGGAAAAGTTTTGATTAATATTTCCCCATTATATTTTAGTTTTAAGCCCCTATTAACCCTTTTAACAATTACCAAAATATCTATGGTTTCTACCCTTTAAGGGTCAATAATGTTGCTATAAATGTAAAAATTAACCATAAATAGAGCATAGATTGTTTTTTCAACCATATATAATTCATTTGGATGAAGATAATTGTAAAACGCAATGATTTTACAATATGCCTTTTTTAATTTAACTTCTACGATAGATTACCAGCTTAACAAAGAATTTAAATATTATTATTTTATTATTATAGTTGTCTATTAATTGTTGGGAATTATAGGAATTAATGAGACTAATTAAATTAAAAAAGTATATATTACACATGTTTATAAAATTAATTCATTGGTTACCTATTAAATAGAAATGAAAACTAGTTGAACATAAAGGATGTAGTTTCATATAAACAATCTTTGTGACAATAATGAAATTTTATATTAGTATATAAAATTAAAAAATATTAGTGAAATATATTAATTAAATTTATATATCATATATTTAATCAAATATTTTTACATTCATCCAGAATATTTTTATAGGAATAAGATAATAATAAATCTGATTTCACACAAAAATATTATATTTTCTAAGTATAGTTTTAACTCTTTTTAATAGAGAAAATGGTTTAAATATTAATTTTCACACTTTTATAAATTATATTTTACAAAATAAAAATTATTTTGAACGCATAATAACAAAATTTACTTTGGTTAAATTTTTGGTATTTGTATGATAAGTTTCATTTTTGGGGAATAGTAATGTGACTGTTAGAATAACAGCCTTACCATTTCAAAAAATAATATGGATATTAATACAACAACCTCACCTATAAATGCATAAATAAAATTTTGGCATATTATAAATGGTTATATGATATACTTATATCTTTGTATAACTAAATATCTCTTTTAGAAATTATTAATTCAGTGTTGGTATTTTTATAAAACATAAATGATTATTTCTAATTTTATAATTAATGTAATTATTTGATAGAATATTAGTATTAATACAATTTACTCAAAAAATATATTTTTTATTATAGGATAATATTACAAGGCCTAAACAAATTTTCCAATGTGTTCTAAAATCAATTATAATTTCAAAATTGGTATTTTATGACTCAATGAAGATTTTAATTAGGCATTAAATTATCCATATTTAGAAAAGAATTTTCTTAAAAAAGAGTTATTTTATTAATTTTAAATGATTAAATATTTTTAGGTTTAATTATCATGGAATTTTTTTAAATACTTGAATTTTTGGTGATTCGTGAAATATAGTATTTACAGTTTTTAACACACACATGATTTAATGTGTCGTAGATGATGTATGAAAGATTTACGATCATAATATCAAACTATCCTTCATTATTTTAATATATATGATGATAATTCTCAAACTATTGATACTCTTGAGATATATTAATAATAAAAAATGAATACACTATTCAAAAACACCCCTCTCTTCCACCATAAATACCATCCCTCACCACCCCCTTCAACAACTAATGGCCCGAAGGCGTTCATTTTTTTTTATCAATTTTGATAATCCACCTTTAAATCGGTGAGGTGGAACCCTTAAAAAGACCATATGTGTAATATTTACATGGACCATTGGCCTTAGAGGAAATCATTTCCTGTAGGCTTCAAACATTACAAACAGCCCAGACTTACTACTTAAAACTACACCCCCATCATCTAAATCATGAAATTAGATCTCCACCTACACATGGATGTTTGGCTGGGCTATCCCATGCATACACAAGCTAGTCCCGATGGAAGGTTCTATACCCTCTCATCTGTGCAATCCCTATAGCTTCTACTATGGTGAAAGCTCTTTACTCATCGTCCTTATAGAGCTTGTTCCTTATAGGTTGTCTGGTTTGCATCTACACATCAAGGTGGCCCAAAGGCCGTGAGGTGGCCCAATTCCTTACTGTCCTGAAGGATTGGGTGGCCCGAAGGCCTTAAAGGACTCGAATACCAAATTAGTGGCCCGAAGGCCCAAACGGGGGAAAATTTTTGACTACTACGGTGCCAAACAGTGTCTGCTATAGTTCCTCTTACAGTACTGCTACAGTACCTGCTACAGTAATGCTTCAACACCTAGAAATTATGCCTCTACCTGGATTGGATCCTGGGCCACCTGGATGCACTTAAGAAGTAAAATAACAACAACCAATCCCCTTAAGGAGGTTCTCAAGGTGGATAATTCAAGAGGCAAAAACCCTCATTCTTTTCTTTTATTTATTTTTGAATTTATTTTTTTTCTTATCATTCTGTCAAATAACATATCCAACGTGACATGATATCTACAATATCATCTAAATAATATAATTATATCATATTTATGGAGAATACATCATAAAAATTCTTCCGCTGTCACTTTTATTCTATAAATGAAATCATCTGTTGTGATGTGTCAATTTACAGACATCATGGATGATGCATTTTTATTTCCCATTAACCCATTAATGGATGGTAATAAATAAATTTTTATGGTAAAACCAAATTATATTTTATTTATTATAGCCTATTTACTATTCTATAACCATTATATACACATAATTTTAATTAATAAAACTGAACATTTTTATGAAGATCGAAAAACTGCAAAAATAATATATATTATTATCACTAATGTCTTTTAAAATGATTCATCCTCAACCCAAATATCTAAATTACTTATACAACCATTTAATCAAGAATATTTTCATTTATAACATATAACTCTAATTCTGGATATATATTCCATTCTTAAATAAACTTTCATTCTCATATAGAAGTAAGACAATCATGAAAACCAAGTTAACTAATGCCCCTTAATGATAAAATTGCAGCTTATAACTCATCAAATGACTATTAATGAACATAATAATACTATATTAAATAAAATAAATGTAGAATATTTTCTAAATTTAATAATTACAATATTTAATTTTATTAACATGTATAATAATATCAAGTGTAAAACACTTTGGTACCTAAAGTTAGGGTCTTCTCATCCCAAATTTACTTTTGTGAGATTATCCTTATTCACCAACATTTCTTGTGCATGGTGTATGTGTACTGTCATTTAATGTATAATATCATCAATATATTCTTCTTCATTTTATTAAATCATTCATTTTTTGAATATTTTCTTCATGGGGCATATGATCTGATTTATTACAAAGTGGTAAGGGTTTCTTCTTGAACCCCAATTTTTCATTCGGGTTATCCTATATCCCTATTTAAACTAATGTAATTATTCATTATTTTTATATACATATTCATAATTCAATTTAAAAATTTAAAAACTATTTAAATAGATTATTTCATATTTATTTTATGTGTAAGTTCATATTTTATAATATTTCCTTTTCAATTCTTCCCGATAAGAAAGCCCGATTAAAGGGAACATCCAAATTTCATACCCATTTTCAAGTAGAACACATATTATATTTTAAGACACCAATATTTTATATAAAATTAGTAATATAATCATAAAAAAATATATTTTTTCCATTTATTGTTTTATGTAAAAAATAATTCATAATTCTATTTTGAATAATCTTTAATGTTATCTTTAAACTACATTAAAGAGGATAATTTATAATGTTTTTAAACAATACTTGTTATGTTTTTTCACTTAAGTTGGACATAATTTATGTATAAAATATAATTTCATTATCTTTACATTCTATTTTCTAGGATATAAATGTTTAAAATATTATTTTATGACATATACAATTTATTTTACAAAAGAAGTTTGTTTTCCAAAGTGATAACGGGGTTTTCTTATCTCACTTTTACTTTAATAGGATATATGGATTGTTCACCACTTCTTCTATGCATGTTATTTATATACATCCCATTAATATATTATATCAAGAGTCTTATTATTCATATTATATTATATATTATTTTAATTTTTTTTCTTCACAAGTATTAATATTTAAATGTTTCAAAGTGGTATGAGACACTTTTCAATGTCTTATGATTATTTTTCTTATGAATTTTCCATTTTTTTTTATTTTCATATATGATTATGATTAAACTATTTTAAAATCTTATGAAAAACTATTATATAAATATATATATTTATTATACATATGTAGAATGAATTGGACTTAGTATGTGATGGTTGGCGCCCATTATAGCCCCTCTATACATCAGTAGGTCACAAGAAACAAAATAGAAGTGAATTTTGGCCAAAGTCTTAACCATTTATTATCAAAAGTATTAGATGAATCCCCGACAATATTTTTATGATGTATGCTATTTTCATTCACTAATTATGATATTAGATATTGATAAATCAAGTTATTATATGACTATTACAATATATATAGTTTTGTTTCATGTGATTATTTATATGGAATTATTTATTCAAAATTTATTCCTACCATAGTATGCTCATAATTATGTTTTGTTGGAATCTATTTTAGTTATTCTCCTTACATTGTTGTTTATGTTTATGGTAGCTTCCACTATATTGTTTAACCTTAATGAGCATCTTATCTCACCCATTTATTGTGTATTATTTTTCTATATGTTGTGAATATGTATATTATGATTGAATTTCATGGATAATCTATGGGGTTACAAATGTTTATAATGGAGTTGTTACATTTTTTTTTCTTTTTTTTTTGTAATATTAAACTTATGTTTGTATATGGTTTTCCAAAAATACTTCACAATTAACTCATTTAGGATGTAAAAACATGTTCATAGTACCAATTTAATGATGTATGTCATTGGGTCTAGGATACTGGGGTCATTGTCTTCACTCTGGGAATCATAGAAAGTTTAGTAGAAACCTAAGGAACAAGATTTAGAAAATATAGTTTAGGGAACATAACAAAAATATTGAATTTAAGTATATGAAGAGAATATCATCATAATATTTTGGTATGTTAGAGATTATGTGGGTATTCCATGAAATACATCCCTGTATAGATACTATAAGTGGGTGTGATTCTAGCATAGATGTACCTAGGAGTAAAAACTCTGACAATGTGAATTGGGTTTCTCTCTGTGTAAGATGGTACATGAAAACAATCCTTAAAATTCACCTAGTTGCACACTAATAGTGGATATTATTAGGATAATTCACATGTTATTTACAAACAATTTTTAGGGATTCAAATGTAAATATGTCTTCAATGAAACAATTTTTATGATTATGAGATTTGATACAAATAAATTTTTTTACTTCTGTTAAGTAATTCACTATTTTTTATTATACATAATGTTTTATAATTTTATTGTTTAATGTTTTTTATTACAATATTTAGAAATGGACTCTAGTGGATAGAATGAAAATTGCATCAATTCACATATTCCAGAGAGTATGAATGATTGTTTCTTTGATGGGTTTAAGTAACTCATTTCAAGGGAAGTAGTATAACAAATACTCTCATCATATGTTTAAATAAAACCATTTTCTAAGAAGGTAGATAGATAATTATAAATGTATTATGGCTTCAAATTGAAGTAAGATAAGAAGATTAATATTGGGTAGAAGATAGATAAAGGGAATAAGTTAAAGAATTATTTTCCCAGATGTGGTAATTGTGGATCGAAACACCTTGGTATATTCATAAGAGGAAAATGAGTTTTCTTAAAGTGTAAAGAAAAAGGAAACAATGATCATGATTGTAATGAGAGGAATGAATTTTCAAATTTTCAGTGCTTTAACTGCAAGGAGATGATACACTACACAAATAAGTGCCTCATGACTCAGTGGAATATAAACTTAAAGAGGATAATGGATCATGGTCAAGATTATTTTTCTACCATTGAACAAGATTAATGATTATTATTCCTATATTTGGATTCAATAATTAAGTTATTTGATAAATTTATCAATAATTATTTGGTTATATGAATCATAAGATATATAAATATTGTACTCATGTACTTCTTCTTTAAGTAATTGGAAGCATGTGAGGAATAACACCATTAATCAAGTGAAGTGGTTATGTTGTATGTCGATCTTCTTGAAAACAAATTACTTGGGAAAGAAAATCCTAAATATGAGCTTTATGTTGAGATAATATCAAATATATGTTTATAGGATAGTATTGGTGACCCTGAATTAGGTTAGTTATGTGATGGTTTTTTCTATGTTAGAATGATTAGATGTTTGGATTTAATGAATTTATTCAATAACCCAAGATTATACTCATAGAACCATTAAAGTTTCATAAATGTCTACTAGAGATTAATTTATTCATGTATTTGTTGTGTGATAATAATATCTACATTATTTGGTGAATATTATGCTATGTTGATTTTGGGAATTCAGTTAACTTCCATCTAAATGTTTCATCTTTAAATCGGGAAAGTCATATTTTTATGAGTATTAAGTTTAACTACTTATAGAATGGACTAATGATATTATTTATTAAGATTAAATTTGAATTTATAGTATTAGAAAAACTATTATAACCATATTGGTTTTAGTAAACATTAATGTATGAAGGAATGAATTATTGATCTTGTGTTTTATAATAGATCTTCAGGCATAAAAATTCATCATGAATATACATATTTTGGTTTAATAAATGAAGAAGAAATCAATCAATTCATAAAAAAAGGATGATATTATGATTATGACATGTTAATTAATAAAGAAAGTTTATTTTCTCAAGTTCCTATTTGAATATAAATATAATCCCTTTCCTCTAGGAAAAATGATTTTATAAAAAAACATCATCCGTTTACTTTTATTTCTGCGAAATCAATTGTATTTTAACAGATCAATTGATTTATGTTTTTTATGGTTAAATTTATAAATAAAATTTTCTATATAACTCTGAATAATAATATCTTATTTAGATTTGTCTTCCTTTTCCATGTTTTTTCTTTCCAAAAATTATTTCCTACCCAAAACCCCAGTTTTGTGGGGCCCTTCTAATTTCCCTTTCACTCTCATTAATAGGATACATTTTTAACCCTATTTCTAATGTGTATTTCCCCAAGATAAATTTTAAATATTAATGTATGTTTATTTATCACAATTTTAAAATTCTAAGATGAAATTTATTGAAATTGGGGAGAATGTAAAACCCAAATATTTTCTAGTATGACTATTTTTAATTTAACTCTCTCGATAGCTTACCAACATTACAAATAATTTAAATACTATTATTTTTTATAATTATATTCTATATATTGGGAATGGAATGAATGAATTATATTATTTAAATTCTGAAAATATAGACTACATATTATTATAAAATTAATTAATTGGTTACTGATTAATTAGAAATGAAACAAGTGTAACATAAAGGATGTATTTTTATAAAAAACTGTTTTTAATCCCACAATGACATTTTATATTAATAAATAATATTAAACTATATTATTGAATTTTAATAATGAAATTTATATATTATATATTCATTAAAATATTTCAACATTCATATAAACATTTTTAGAGGCGTAAGATAAGAATAAATCCAATTTTACACACAAAAAGTCTATATTTTTCAAACCACTGTTTAAAATCCTTTTAATAGAGAACATGTTTAAAATAAATTTTTTGAAACATTCATAAATTATATTTCACAAAAATAAACATTGTTTTAGAAATAATAATATCATAATTTACTTTTGTTAATTTTTTTGAATTTTTCGTGTAAGTTTAATTTTTGAAGAGGAGTAATGTAACCGTTGGAATAACAATATGACCCATAGGAATAGTAATATGGAAATTATAACAATAAACTCACCTATGACTGTATAATTAAAAATTATGAATATTAAAAATTCTAATATTATGTAATTATATTAGAGTATAAGTAAATAAATGTTTTTGAAATTATTAATTAATTGTTAATATTATCATAACACATAAATGATTGTTTTCAATTTTATAATTAATATAATGATTTAAAAAATGTTTATTCATAAAATATATTCAAAAATTAATATTTTTTGTATCATGATTATAGGATAATTTTATGAGGGCATAATTAATTTATCAAAATGTTATAAAACCCGTTATAATTTTAAAATCATTATTTTTAGAATAAATGATTATTTTTTTTAAAAATCTAGTTATCATATATATAAAATTATTTCATAAAATGGAGTTAGTTTTTTAATTATACTCATTGAAAAATGGTTAATGGGAATTTTTGGGATTTATCTGAAATACATGATTTTTTCATCAACGGTCTAAAGTGGCAATTTACTGTATTTATAAAATACATGATTTAATGATTCATAAATGATTTATGGCCCATTTAAGCCCATAATATAGTACTATATATCATTATTTTAGTATATTTAATTATAATTCTCAAAATATTGATAATTCTGAGTTAGAAAATGAAAAAAATGAAGAAAATATTCCAAAAAAGACACCTCTTGTTCACTATAAATACCACCCCTTCTCCTCAAACCATTAAAGTTTAGAACCTTTTAAAATTTATGACCAAACCTATTTAAAATAAAATTATCCAATTCTATGAGACTTTGGTCACATTAAAAGTCAAAAAATAATCCACTTATTGTGGTCCACTTGGAGGATAATTCAAGAGGTAAAAATCCTTTTTATTTTCTTTTATTTTTTTCATTTTCTTTCATTTTCTTACCATTCAATCACCTTCCCTGTACAAAGGGACATAATAAATACATTAAACATTATATACTATAATTATATCAAAATAATGGAATATCTATAAAAACTCTCTCTCTAAAACTGTCTCTTATTCTATAAATGAAAACATCACCCATGATTTGTCAATTTACCAACATCCTGAATGATCTATATTCATTTTACATTAACACCTTCAAGGATGGTCATAAGACATTTTTTATGGATTAAAAATTATAATATATGCATTAATTATTGTTTAATTTTCTTTAACCCTTATATACACATGTTGTTAATTAATAAAAAAATAGTTTGTGTTGATGAAAAAATCCTCCAAAAAATCTAAATGGTTTTCACTAATGTCTTATCTAAGGATTAATCCTCACCCTAAAATGGTGGTATGAAGAATTTATTTTTTATGTTTGAATGTATTTTTACACCAAGTAAAAAGGTAATATTGATATAAAAGATATAAATTAAATTATTTTTTACAATTAAAATCTGATGGAATTTTAAAACTAACCCTAATAAAAATTATTCTTCGAAAAATAAAGATAATACTGTTTTCTTTTAAAACCTTTCTTTTTAATTTTCTCCCAAAAATTAAATTATTTAAAAAATTCCCAAATAATTAACATCATCTAATGTTGAAATGGTTATTTTAAAAATTATATAATTTTTACACAACAATATTATAATATATATTCATAAATGTAGTGACACTGGTCCTATTAGCCCAAAGATGTTTCCTTATACTATTTCATTGTCATAGATTCCAGATTCATATCTCAAAGTATTGATAAGTTTAGTATTATTAGTAAACTAGATACATACATTATTTTAGTATTACAGTTGAACAGACAAATTACAATATCATTTATATCAATAATAACAACTTTATTCCATTTATCATATCATTGAATATATTACGTAGTTCCCTTCATGGAATCTTGGAGAAAGGAAGAAAAATAAGGGTGAGCTAAAACACTCAGTGAGGGTTATGTATAGTGGATGATATTATAATTAGAAGTATAATCAATATAGAAAAGTAAATAACTGAACACATATTCCACGTAATCAATAAACAATTAAGAAAGAGCATTGATAATATATCACAGTAAATAACTAGAATCAATTAACATTTTAATAACTTAACTATCATGAGAAGATACGACATAAACAACAAGAAATGGTAAATCATTGATAACACGTTCCATTTAGATAATAAGTTGGGAATTAAAGGCATATATAAACATGATATCATAGAAAAAATGACATAGATAATGAAAACTTAATCTGAACGAAGGATATGATTAATTATTAGATATCATGTTTCCTTGTAACATTATACCTTTACCATAAAGAACTATCCAAAATATATTTTAAAACATTCTGGGTACAAATTTATTCTATTTAGACAACTATATCTCAACTCCCATGATTTATTCCCATGATTGTTTAAAACATACTAGTTAAAAATTAATAGGGGATTTCCAACTATTTTTTTATCATGAGACTAATGATGAATTTAAGGGATTAATTTAATATTTTCTCACCTTAGTTTATACCTATCCAAATCATTCCTCTTTTTTTGAATAATTAATTTAACTTATAGATAATGTGCCATGTCAAATATCCATATTGAGTAATGTTTACAAATTTATCAATATTTTCAAAGTTAATACATAACATTCAAAGAAAATATTATATTTAAAAAATTTATAGAGCTTATAAAATTAATTTATACATGAAAAATAATATTTTCATTTAATGGAAATTTAATTTCCACATGAAAGTGAATAATTTAGGGTAAAGTTGATGATAATAAAATGAATCAATAAAGTGAGTATCAATACTTTCCTTATTCAAAGTGATCAAAAAATACGAAATAAAACTAAATATGGAATAAATAAAATATATACCCATTGGTGTAAGAATAAATTTTTTCATTTATTAATTTAAATAACATAAGAATATCTTAAAAACATTATTGAGGAATATACCCTTTTCTTTAAAAACAATTTCCAAATCATTTTCATTGAAAATCAATTTTATGAGAAAAAATTTCATAAGAAATTTGGAAAATGCATTTAATTGAAAATAACCTTAAAAATTATGAAAATGGATTTAAAATATTTGACTGTTTATGATGGATTGAAATTTCATTCACATTATACACATTAAAAAAATGTTTTATTTCATTTTTTAGGAAAAACCAAATGGACATTATTTTGAAAATAGAAAAATGTTCCCATTGAAAATATTTCATAAAGAGTAAATAAATGGGAGAAAATCAACATAATAAATAATTTTAAAAATGATAAAATAAATTGAAAAAAGAAATTAGAAAATGTGGTTTTAGAGGAAATCATAATTCCGACTAAAGAGATAAATGAAATCGGGTTTTCGTGAAAATATTTTCTAAATAATTTTAAGTATCAAATGGTGTAAAATGATAATATTACTTGAAATAGTTTTTTAATAAACATAGAAGAAGAAAATTTAATGGTTTATTAATAAATTTTCGACTAATTTCCTTCAACTTATAATTATGAAAAAAATTGATTAGAATAATATTATAAAATTAACCCTTAAAATTATTATAACATTGAGTTGGGAATTAATAAATGAATATATTATCTGTATTCAATATAAATCCACATGAAAATGTGAAAATAAAATAAAATAAAATCCAAATCAATTACACACAAAATATTAACAAGACATAATCAATGAATTAGATGTTTAACCGAATTAGTGGAAATTGTGTTAAGAAATCTATTTCCTTGCACTTCCTTTTTGTTGAAAAATACTTATCCTCCAGTATAATGGTTTTTGTAATTTTATTAACTTAAAACAAAACTATATTTATTTTTATGATATCATATAGATTCTTTTATATAATATTACCCCCAAATCATTAATAATGTTTCATTGTTTTTTATTGTTTCAGGCGTTAATTGCCTAAATTTTCGAGTAGATTTTTACTTGTCATTTTTTGTCCCACTTACTTATTTCATGATTTAATAATACATAAAACTTAATCCATGAATTAAATATAATATGTATTAAATATTTCCAATATATATAAATTTATAAAAATTGGTGAAATTAAACGAAATACACTGTTAATTGAGATGGTAGTCCATATGTACTCATGAACCCTGTTTCCATTTTATTGTCATATTGATAGGAAGAAAATTAAATTATATATATATATATATAATTTAAGTCTAATTTATATGTAATATAAATAACATATTATTATTAAACCCATCATTGATTGACTCCATGAAAAATGTGAACGAATCACATCACTTTACGAGGTGGTAGTCCACCATACACATGAACGATGTTATCATATTCATAAAAATGGAAATTATGATGTTATGTTTAATAAAATAAATAAATAAGTATTAATAAATAATCAAAATCATATATAAATAATAATTACCTCATTATTCCCAACCATGATCGGTGGTAATGGAAAAACAAACTTCATCGGTTTAGGAAGGTGTTTTTCTTCAGACAAACGAACAATGATTTTAGAACCCATGTTGTTGGAGTTTGTGATTTTTTAGAGTTATCCATTTGAATAAAAATATATCCATATATTTATGATACTATAGTTAATATAAATCCTCACATAAAAATAATTGAAGGATGTGGAGAAGGAAATGAAATAGAAACACTTTTTGAAAAACATTACCTATACTTCAAGTATCTTTCTCAAGATTGCACTAATACTTTACAATATTTGATTTTATAATAAGAAAAGTATTCTATGTTTAGGGGCGTAATATTTAGAAGTGAATTGGGTATTTTTTGTATGATCCAAATTAATTTGGAGGTTTGAATTTCTGAGGGGAGTGGGTTCCCATTTATAGTGGAGTAGTGACATTACTATAAATGTCGAAAATGTAAACAATAGTATGAGGTATACCATACCTCATGTGACTCAAATTATGAAAAATCATATATGTAAAATGTTATATGGTCGAAATAATTCAATACAATGGGTTGTAGACCTGTTTTGGGTCATTTCCACACCTTATAATTTATGATTAGCCACAAAGTAAAATAATTTTTACCTTAATCATTATGATTAACATTAACGGATTTCTCTAATCACTTTGTTAAAAAATCAATTCGATGTTATTATAAATTATATATTATTTTTATTCCAAAATTATAATCCATTTTTCCTAATTAAACTCACATAAGTTGAATAATATTATTTATGATTTATCGTACAAATGTGATGACAAAGAGGATATTTCAAAGGAAAATGTTAAAATGTTTGAAAGGTTTTTATATCCAAAATAAATAATAAATTGATTCTAATGACCTAAATTGAATTTATAGCATCATAATTTTTTCAAATTTAATTTTTAAAAATTAATATAAATTTTAAAATTAAAATTTTTTAATATGAAATTGCTGTTTCATATTTAATTCAGTATTTTCCACTATTAATCAAAAAATAAAAAATATCTAAAAAATAAAAAACATTCACCCTAAGATTATATTTAAATTTTTAATTCAAAAATAATGTTGTTTAATATAACATTTATAAATGTTTTAAAATTTATTTATAAAAAGGTGTGCAATTAAAATGTCGCAAAATTACCTTTTAGAAAAATAATGATTTTTATACATAAAATTGGATGTGTTTTTATAATGCCTACAAAAATATATTTTATGAATGTAAAATTATTTGTTTTAATATAAAATATATATAAATTTCATTAATATAATTCAATAATAGAGGTTACTTTACTTTATTTGGATAAAACGCCTTTGGTGCATAGAAATACTATTTTCTAAAAAAACATTTCTTATGTATTCAATTAGTTTTTATATTCATTTTAATTAATTGGTAACAAATAAATTCGAAAATATATTTTCATATATTAGTTATTACTATTAATAACTTTGTATTTAAGGGATCAAAGTTAATTTTCATTTTAAATAATTACATTATTATTATTCGATTAAAGTTAGTATTGGGTGTAAAGTATGCTATAGAAAAATTCATTGATGTGTGTGATGAAAGATAACTCAAAATTGCATTAAATTTTAATGAAATATAATATATTTAATTTATTTAAAATATTAAATATATCATAAAGTATCAATTGGTTATTTTTATTTCTATTACTGGTGTTGTGTTCCATAATTTCTATTGAACAAAATATTAGTATTTTTGAATTTTCAGGGTGTTACATCACCCCACTATCAATAAATTATGTCCTCAAAATTTAAACATGATCTTGATAAAAAATAGTTTTATATTTAAAATTTCGTTTTCTGAAAAACCCACATCCTAAAATGGTTAATAAAATATCTTCTTAATTGTTGATAATGAGATGTAAAAATGTTAAATATAACTTGGTTTCTATGTTGGAGATCATTAGTGGAATGTGAAGATATGGACATGGAGGAATAGTTTAAATAATTATAGAGAGAAATTGAGTTCATTTATTACAATAAAATTAATGATCAATGGAAAGTTGAGGGCCTCAAAGAAATAAGTATGTAATGATCGAAGAGACTATTTGATTCATCAGATATTAAAGAAATATGATTACATTTTTCTTTCAAGAAAATTTTCCTAAGGCTTTGGTTTTTTCGTTTACTAATAATATAAATAAAAATATTTGATATGTTTCTATTTGAGAAACACAATTTAATCATTTGGTTGTTCATTTATCTATTTCCAATTTTTCCCTTACTCTAGGAAACAAATATCATTAAATGACCATTTATTTTTGAATCTATAAAATTCACTTTTAACGGATCAAGAGATCCACAAAGCATGATGAGTCTCTATTTGAGTCATTAACTACATTACAAAACATATATGTTGAGCAAAAGTTCACTTATATAATAAATTCATGTCTAAAATATCTTATAAAGTACAACTTAAAATATTTCATAAATGGTTAACCTTATGACCCATAAAATAGATTTAAGTCTATAACATTAAAAAAAGGTTACTAAATTCTAAAAATGAAAATATCATTAATTAATTACAATGTTTTTATTACTATAAATTTTTTATTCATATCAATCATATCACATCCCAAAATAATTATTTCAACATTAGAAAGATATTGTTTTTAATATTTCCCCAAATTGTGTGCTCTCCAAGAAGTTACACTTAATATTGAATCATTTTTATTGGTCATAAATATAATTCAAAACATGATTTAAAATACATAATAAATAAGTATTTCAGTAAAATAATATTATATTTCATAATTATTAATATGTTAAATACATAAATTTACAAAATATTTACTAGATCCAAAAATAGGAAATCACTAATCATTCCACTTTGGTTGTATCAATAGCATGAACTAGACCATGATCCATTAGCATCCACCAATGATAGGGGAATTTATTTATGTAGTTCCGCATTTAACTATAGTTAAAACACAAAATATCATTTTTTTTCTTTCTTCCATTTTCAAAATTTTTCCTTGTGACCATTTACTATACAGTTATAAAAAACTCCCTTCCCCCTCAAGTATGTACCCGGGTGTTTCTTTTCCTAATTATCACATGTGGGGAAATCATTATTTCTCTTCTTCCCTTTATCTATTTTTTTATATTTCATCCTATTCTTCTATTTTTTCCCTTTTAATCCAAAATATGTAGTTAATTCATTATGTATCATTTAATTATATAAAAATAATTCATCATATGAATAAAAATTTTAAGAGACCACACCCTTAAAATACTTTTCTTATTCCCATCAAATAAGTGATCAATCACACACATTGTGTTGGATATGTAATCTATATAATATATAACTAAACATGTAAAGACAGGTTCATACTCTATAGTAAATTCTTCTTCATATTTAATTAATATATGGAACATACTCTTCATCTCAATTTGTTTCTCATGATGGAAATATTTTTCAATGAATATCTCCTTAAAATGATTCTATTCCCTGATTTTTATTTTCCTTTTATACTCTAGTATTTAGGATCAACAACCACCTTTGACCATCATCACCATTTAGAGAGTACAATTCAAGTGTAAACTTTTCATTTTCACCACAACCCAACTCCATAAATATCTTCTATTAATACTTAATCCATCATTTTACATCCACTGTATTGGTAATACAATAAAATACAAAGGGATTCATTATTATAAAGAGATCTAACATAAGATAATATTGCAATAAAAAAACATTATCCATCTAATAGTGAATGTTTTCATAACATAACAAAGCTGCCCAAATATACCCATAATTTTCTCAATTCAAATAACAAATTAATTTGGCATTCTAAATTTGGATGTATCTTTATTGACCATATGTATTGATATGCTTTTCCATTCCAGGTGACATTTATATATAATGGAAAATAGTATATTAGATCATATCATTTTGAAAGATAATATATAATCTCAAAAAAGTGAAATAATTAACATAAATTTAAAATTTTATTCTATGATAATCTCATAATCCTAAAAACTATTTATTTGGGATGTTCTTATATACATATCTTCAAAGTCAACCATACAGTTAGGTTCTCTATTTTATGTTCTCATAAAATTTGTATCCATGGATTACAATAAGAATTCTATGATACTAACTATAGTGACCCTAACTCCAATATCATAAAATTGATGCCTAATACATTTAAAATAGATTAGATATAAGATTTAGATATCCAAGGATAGATCAATTTAATAGTATTTGGAAACAAGATATATACATGAGTCGTGTATTACAAATTAATACACAAATTCCAACATAATATTTTTTCATGAATAATTACATTATACCATATAGCATATCCTTTCATATATTTCCCAGCAAAATTCATGGAATAATGGGTATAGGAAAACAATAAATGTGGTATCAAATGATCAATAAGGGTTACATAAAGTGGAAGATTTTATGAATCAGTAAGCCAAATCAACATGGAATGTTAAATAACAATACAACAATTCCATGTAATCAATAAACTATGAAAGAAATGTGTAAATTATATGGAATAGTAAATACTTGAATACACATGACATTATAATTACTTGAATATATTATGAAGATAAATCATAAACAATATATTAAGTTAAATAACTGAGAAATCATTCCATTTAATAAATAAGCTGAGAATCAAATGCATCCATAAATAATATCACATCGAAAATATCATTAATAATGAAAACCAAATATGAATTATGGTAATAATTAATTATTAGTTGTCATGTTTATAATTCACATGATACATTTACCATTAATATATATCATCAATATAGTTTAAAGTGTACTGGGTACATAGAGATTTGATTTTTCCAACTCTATATCTTCTATCAAGATCTATCCTCCCTATAGTTTAAAAAAAACTTATTACAAACATGTATGCTTTTTATAACTAATTTCATCTCATAAAACCACAGATGAATCTAGGGGATTCTATTAAATGGTCCCTAAACCATGTCATATGTTTCAAAATAATTCTCTATATATCAAATAATAGATTTAACTCATATTCAATTTTCCTTATCAAATATATGTATTGATTAAATAATATTGATTTACCACTATTTTATAGTCAATGAATAACTGTAAAAGTAAATACCACAAATAAAAATAGTATATGGTTAAAAAAATTATTTGTGATAAATAATATTGACATTTATAGTTAATTTGATGTTCATGTGAAGGTAAATAATTCAAGGTAATGTTAATGACAACAAAATGAATCAAGGAAGTTAATGTCAATACTTTCCTTTTCTAAGTGATTATAAACCATCTAGAGGAAGATTAAGGATGGTATATATATAATATATACCAATTGGAATAATAATTAAGAGTTTTTTTCTTAATGGATGTAAATATCATAATAGTATCATAATAACATTCTTGAGAAAAGTACCCTTTTTATTTTAAAAAATAATTTGAAAATCATTTTTAGAATATAAAAATTCAGAAAACATTTTGAAAATATTTTTTTTTGAATATAACATTTGAAAAATATTAAATAATATTGAAAACATTTGAGTGGTCCAAATTGATAGAAAATTTGTTCATTCCATACATGTTAAACCATTGTTTTCTTTCATTTTATTTTTGTAAAATCCAATCAAGAATTGTTTTAAAAATAAAAAAACATCCATTAAAAATATTGTGTAATGATTAAAAATTTGGTAAAAATTCCTACCATAATTAGTTTTTAAAAGGTTAAAACATCTTTGAAAATATTTTTTAAAAACATTATTTATATGAAAAAGAATTTTCAATCGAAGAGATAAATAAAGATCTATTTTCTAAAAAACATATTATAAAACAATTAAGTAAAAAATAGTGTAAAAAGTAAACTATTACTTGAATGGTATGATTCATAAATATATGAGAATAAAATTTAAGGGTTTATTAGGAAATGGTGATGTAATTTTCTTCAACTGGTATTCAATAATTAACAATCTTGACTAGAATAAGATTGTGAAATAACCCCTTAAAATGGTCATAATATTGAGGTGAGGATTAATAAATGAATACATTATATATATCCACTATAACTACACAAAAATTGTAAATATAATATAATATAACAAAATTTCATTTAAAAAATAATATTAGCATTATATATTCAATAACAAATTAGTAGAACCCCATGAGTGGAAATTGAGTTACGAAATCCCCAATCTAATGCTTAATTTTTGTTGAATGCTCATTAAACTAATGTATAATGGTTTTTTGAATGTTTTTAACTTATAATGTAATTATATTTATATTTATGATATCATATATCATTATTTTATAACATCTTACCATCCTTTTGTTAATTATATTTCATGATTTTTTTATTTCAGTTGTCAATTCTATTATTTTTCAAGAATATTTTGACTATTAATTTTTTGATCCCCCCACGTAGATAATGAATCCATAATACCTATAATTAAAACCATGAAGTAAATATAATATATTTTTAATATATATGTATTTATATTAATCCTAAAAAACATGGTGATAAGAAAAGAAATAAATTGCATATTGAGATGAAATGTCATAGGTACTCATAAAAATTATATCCATTTTATTATCGTATATAAAGAAAAAAAAGTAAAAGATGTATATAATTATTAATAATCATGTATAATATATATGTAATATATATCACATATGTTTATTAAACCCATCCTTAATTCATTCGATGTAATTTTTGAATCAATAAAAAAGCATCACGGTGTGGTAGTCCGTCGTACACACGAACGACATTATCGTATTACCGGAAAATGTAATGTATTAAGGTAGTTATATAATAATTAAATAGGAATAATGACTTAATATCTGTAATAAATATCAAATATTAATAGTATTTAAATCATTATTCTCAACCATTATAGGTTGTAATAGACTAATGGAAAATATCGTTTCACGAGACGGTAGTTCACCGTATAGAGGAAAAATGATTTTGTAACCCATTTATTGAAAGTGTGTGATTATGTAGAGCATAAAATTAACATAAAAAATTATCATTATATTAAATATACTTTGGTTATAATATAACAATGATACTAAAATAATTGACATAGGTGGAGAAAGAAATAAAATAAAATCACTTTTAGAGAAACTTTACCTCATCTTTGGGTATCCTTCTTATGTTTTTACTAATTATTTATTATTTTAGATATATTCCCAATAAAAAGAATGTACTAATATGGGAGGTATGTTTTAAAATAATTTTTTTTGGTTGGGATGACCCAACTGTATTGGGAGGTTTGAATAAGTTATGGGGTTGAGTACAATTTTATAATGGAGGGGGAGTGAAATTCTTATAAATATCAAAAATTAAACAATATTTGGAGTTATAAAATACCTCATGTACCCCAAGTGATGTGCCGATGTACCAAATCCACTAAAAGAACACTACTGTTTGAAATGATTAGAGCATACTCACTGTCCCTCCTGGTTTACAACCACTCATAAAATGAAAGATCACTTATCTTTTAACTGAAGTGTGCTCACTACTCTTTCATAAGATCCACTCATAGTTTAAAGATATGTAAATCCCATAATTATCAAAAATTAATTCATATTTATTTGTATGTAGATGCTTTTTTGAAGTTACACTTTCATCGACTGATGAATTCAACATTACCACGGGTGTACCGGGTAATCTTCTTACTTTTTCACAACCCTAAAATGACCGGCGTACTTCTCCATGCCTGGAATACTTATATATGCCTTCATACATTTCTCCATGACTAGAGTTAAAGTGTCATCTAACCACTTTCACAACACTCCCTTTGAAACATCAGAACATGGTCTATTCATAACCTTTTACATCTAAACCACTATTGGCATGCAATTATCAACTGGTGCACAACTTCTGAATAACCTTAAACTTGCACACCCAAAACCACCACTTTTGTGACCGAACCTACTTGAGTGAATGGAGATTGAATAATTTTTAAGTGTTGAACTCTATAAAAATATGGAGGGGTAGACATATATTTATAGGAATTTTTACCACCATGATTGCCACACACAAGTCTCCTCCCCACGCGCAAGTCCATCCTCTCTAGTCTCTGTTTCCTTAGTCAACTAGCATGCCCAAACCAAAACATGGGCGTCCCTATTTACTTTTACATATTATTATGTTATGATCTTGAAAAACATATGGTTCACATGTTTTGATGTTTCCAAGACACCGGCATAGAATTCCCTTTTCCAACAACTCTTTTCTCCACTTCTCAATTTTGAGGCCCAAAAATTTGGCAAACTCTGGAAAATGATGCCACCTAGTATCTGCTCTTTTGTACTACCTCCGTATCGTCTATTCAATTTTCATGGTACCTTTACTAATAATAGATTATCAATAATATTTATTTAAGTAAAAAATTGACCTTGTAAACCTCCTTTGTCAAGAAATTGAACATTGTGGTCTGCCATGTCAACAAACAAAACAGAGATACCCACATTCTCAACGAACACAATCACCTCAAAAATACCTAAATGATGCCTTGAGGGATTTTTCCAATGACATACACAATCAAATATATCATAAAACCTTCAATAAAATATAAAATATTTTATCATAACAAATCAACCCCAATAAAGTATAAAATACAAAAAATAATGTTGACATAGAAGAAAATAATCTAATAAATTCATTAAAAAAATTTGAGAGAAATATACCATTTTAGTTAGAAATTATTTAAAAGATAAAAATTCATAAAAGAAAATGTTACTTATAAAAATAAATTTTTAATATTGTAAGGGAAGCTTCAAAATATTAAGGTGTCATAGTGGTGTAAAAAATCTTCTCGTGCTATATAAGTTAAAAAATATTGTTTCTTTAATTCATTAGAAATTTCACACAGTTCCTCGTTTGGAAAATGACAGAAATATTCCATTAAAAATGTTTTATAAAAATTAAAACATGTGTAAAATTTCTTTACACCATTTTCAATAATATTTTTACATACATTTTATGAAACATGCATTTGTATGATAATGATGTCCGAGTAGATACTTACGTATAAAAAACCTCAAATAATAATGAATTTGTAAAATTAAACTTTACCTTATAATTTATTTTAGTAGAGGGTGATTTTGACTCATTTATAATGCTTTAATCATACTATTAAATTATACTATGACCATATGCATGTATATTATATCATATATAACCCTGTTATAACATTTTTTTAATAATATTTCAGTATTACGATAGTTTTTAGTGTTAACTGCTTTGTTTTTTAAGCATGTTTTGGTGTGTAATTCATGATTTTTTAAAGATAATATATTTAATTCATATAAATAATTATATTAAGTTCAGTATTATTATTTTTACTCATAATATAAATTTTATAATCATTTTTTAATTGCTAGTGTGGAGATTGATTCTCATCACGTCGTGGAGATGGTAGGCCATACATACGCACGAGTGACAGTGTCATTCTCTTAATGGTAAAATTAAATTTAATTAGATTGTATATTAATTATAATGAATCAATTTAATGTTATATTCATTATTTAAATCTATTATAATCATCATTATACCCATCTAAATAATTTATTGTTGAATAAAAAATTACACCACATCGTGGAGATGGTATGCCTTACGTACGCACGCATTGTGATATTATTATTTCCAGGATGGATAAAAGATAGAATATGTTTTTCCCATAATTATAATAACATATAATAATGTAGAAGGTTCTGGATTTATTACTTAGTATGAAAAAATAAAGAAGAATAATAAGATGAAAAGAACTTTGAAAAAGGTGATAAAACAATTACCTCTTTTCGTGTGTCTTCTTTGATTTTCACAAAATGACTCCTTAGGATGTATTTATTCACAAATTTTAGCCGCTCGGACGATGTGTGAGATTTTTTTAGTATAATTTGGAATTATTTTGTTGATCCCAATGTCTTTTAATGTGTGAATTAAAGAGAAGGATAAGATCCCTTTTACAATAGAGGTGAGAGGTACTTTTTGATGATCTTAAAATATTTATTTATTAAAAATTTGTTTTCTGTTTCAAATAAATAAAAAAGAGATTTATTTGATGTATAATATTATTATGGGTCTAAATAATCACATATTTTGTTTTATAAAAGTTAATCTCACATGATTAACCTTATTTTTTGGGTTTAACCCTTAGTTAAACAGTTTAACTCTTACCATGTCTTCTAGTATTTTTACACTATATGGTTAATATAGTTACTATAAAATTACAAAAGAACCCCAATTAGATAATTAAAGAAATATATAATACAATACACGTTAGTTGGATGAAACTAATATTTTTATGAATTTTTTTAACATTTAATTTAATATTATTTTTTATAGTGTCATTTTTGTCAATTTTGATACTATTCAAAATTTTCATTTTTAAAATATAAAAAAAATCATTATAAAAAAGAACCCATAATTTAAATTTGTCTCTAGAATTTATATTTTATCTATAAAATTACTATATGTCATTAATTATGTAAAAGTAAATTTATTTTAATATTTTAAATATCATTTATTTGGTATCTCAATTAATTAAACAATAACTACATCAACATTGTGTCACCATTAAATTTAATTATTTAATAAGTAAAAATTAATAATAAAATATAATTATATCGATAAGTTTCTTTTATTTATAAATACTATTTATAGTCAACCATATCTATAAGTCCTCAGCCTGAAACCTTACTTAATCTTGAGTTATTACAAGATTACACATTGATGATTTTTTCAGGTTTAGAGTTTTAGAGAATTAGATCATAAAACTTACATTATATTCCACATTTAAACAAAGTGGTTACATAAAAGATAGTATTCATTTTTTCCATCAACGGAAACAAATTTAAAATAAAACAGGGATTCTTTCTTGACACGTCCATGACACTATCATCATATCATGTACCATTCCCTTGACCTGTGAAAAAAACATTTCAAAAACATGGGATGAGCATAATAAGCTCAGTAAGGGTTATAAAAAAAATATGAACTGAAAACATTAGTCCATGCATGAAATCATACTTTACTCATAAAACATAATCACATACCTCATCAAGTCATGAATAAATCATAGAAATCATAATACATAAAGGTAACTTGAGGTATTCATAACATTCTTACGTAGGGAGTAACCCTCTTGGTTACGTTTGGAATACGCATCACAGTATATTCCCTAAATCTCTTCGGAGAAACCTTAACGTTTAACTCCTACACTTTACCCAATTCATTGGAGAGCTATATCGGGCTCACCCGCCCTTAGTTTATCACGGAACCACCCGTCTTCATAACAATGCCCAAGAACCATAACATAATCGTATCACATAAAACATGCATAACGAAAACATAACATTTCCACTTTTCAATCACAAGATATCAATACAATACAATGATATAAAAACATTATGAAAACCATTTTCAATACCAAAATAAAAGAAATTTCAAACAAGGTATTTATTTTTTATTCAAAAAAAGTTATGGCTTGTAGAGGAAGCCGAAACTCAAATAATCGTCACATCGGCGGAGAAGTCGTTGTCGCCACATACGTATGACAAAAAAACATTCCATTTTGTTGTTTAGTAAAGGATTCATATAAAAATATTCCTTTTTAATAAACGTAAAAGTCAAAGGGGTTTATACACCGTATAAAAGAAAGTTGTGTATAAAACAAAATATGCCTCAATGAAAGGAGATTGAGACGAAATCCCTTACCCCGGGTCCGACTTGACTCGATAATTCTTTAATCTCATGAATAATAATCTTGAGTTAATTTCTACTTGCTTAAGAACCTTTTTCAAGTTCATTACTCCTTTTATATCACTTATAACCATGTCAGGAACACTATGTAATTATTTAAGTTAATAACGGTCGTTTTAACGATCATTGGTACTTGAGTCAAAAATAAACTCTTTATAATTAAAAGTTGATCATGTATCCATTATATTCAGAGTTATACTCATGATGCAGATATAATATATATCATATATATCCAGTATATACATGCATTTATAATATTACATAACGTTTAGAGGTATGAAATGAAATGCACCGTTCATGGAGACGGTAAGCCGTACATACGCATGGACATTACTTTCATTTCTATTTCATATTTTATGGAATGGAATCATAATGATATAAAGGTAAATTATAATTAAAGTATAATGTAATATATAATATCATTAATTAAATCATTTTTACGTCCCACATATGGCATTAATGAATCAAATCACATTGAGGGGGCGGTAGTCTGCACTTCCTAAAATGAAGATATCACGTTTACCCATAATGGTAACCATAAAGGTATGCCATAAATGAAAAATATAGAAGCTTAAGTAAAACATAAACATATTATATATCATATATAAATATAGTGTCATCTTAATGGCCACCTTTTAAGGTGTTAAAAGAATATTGAACAATCATCGTTTCGTGATGCAGAAATTCGCCATCCACAGAAACTGTATGTTCTTTAACCATTAGATGTAGGTGTGTGTAAGTGTAGCTCGAATCCTTCTTATAAAAACATACTAGTATATGGAAGATACTGGTGTTGTTATAAAAGAAATGAATAAAAAGAGTTTAGGGTTTGGAAAAGCAAAATGAAACATAAGAACACAAGAGAAGACACTACCTTTAAATCAGGTAACTCTTTTTGATTTGAGATCCGAGGCTTCTTTGGAAATACTTCTGCCCAAAGTAAGGCTACTAAGAGTTATAGAGGGATGTTTAGAGACAAAATGGGTAGGGGTTGGCCGAGCCAAAGGCTTTGGAAGTGTGGGTAAAGTGGTAGAGGTGGGGGCCTTTTATAAAAGGAGAGGAGGGGCACTCTTGGAAAGTTATAAAAGGTTACTTTATCATAAAATGTTTTTCGGATTTAAAAGGTCCCAAAATTATATATTTCTATTATAAGGTGATAGGAGTTCGAAATGTACTCATCCAATAGGTTTTTGATATGTGTTGATCTTATATTTTACATTATCTTTTCATTTTATTTAAATCGTTAAATAATGACGTAATCGCTGCATCATCATGATGTCATAAATAATTTCATTTATTTAATGTATAAAAATTATAAAACAAATATCATGATGTATGAAATTGTTTTATATTTCTAATTAATATTTATAGTAAAAAATATGACTTGTATAACCCCATTTAAAAATTGTTTTAGTAAAATAACTCCTGTTTGTGACATTTTTACATTAACATTAAATAATAAGATATTAATGTCATTTTCCTTCCAACGTGGCTCCATGGGGTCCCCAAGTTGACTCATGGATTTTTTGGCCGTCCATTACACATCCAATAAGGGTAGGACATGTTTCATGTTCATTTCATATTATTAAAACATTATTCTTACCTTAAATTACACTAATTACCTCTAATCGCGATTAAAAACTTAAAATTTACTATTCACCAAAAAATTATTTTAGTCCCATTGAACCACATTTTAATTATTAATGAAAACCATGTATGTAGGATTTTTTATATTCAAAACACTGAGGTGGTAAAATTTCATTTAAACGAAAAATCAGTTTTTTAAGTACCACTTAGTGGTTTCACTATTCATCAACAATTGAAGTTTTTCAGAAAAATACCAAAAATCACCCTAAGATATATTTGATATTCCGAATTAAAAAATGATGTCTATTTTACCAAATTCAAAATATATAAGTTGCATTAATTAATTTAATAATTAATTCCCGCTGTGAAAACAAATAGCGTGTTTTTATGAAACAAAAAGTATCAAAAGATTGACAGTAGTTTAAGTATGATTTCAAAGTGAAATTAATTACACAACCACTATTGGATTAAATGGTAAAAATATATTCTAATTTCACTTTAAAACCAATTAAAAAGATAATATATTCATATAAATAGATTAGAATAAAAGGAGGTTTTAAATTAAAATACAACATTTTCACTATTCATTAAAAAAATGAACTTTATCGGAAAAATACCAAAAATTTACCCAAAGTAAATTTCAATGTCCCAATAATAAAGAATAAGTTTATTTTGAAAAATACATCTTATAAAATTGTCAAAAGTTTGATTTAAAAATGGTTCTCCATCAAAACGCAGTAAAATAATATTTTAAAAATATTAGTGTATTCCATGATTAAGATTGGATTTATTCTCATTTTAAGCCTCTAAAACACTATATAATTTATTAATAGACATAGATAAAAATATATATTTTTAATTACTTACTTGGGATGTTACATCCTTCCCCCCTTTAGAAAATTTTGTCCCCACAATTTATTTACTTACCGAATAAGTGGGGGTATTTAGCCCTCATTGCATTTTCAGATTTCCATGTTGCCTCTTCAATCATGTGGTTTTTTCACAAAACCATTACCTGATGAATCACCTTATTTCGTAACACCTGCTCCCTGTGGTCAAGAATCTGGACCGGTTGTTCCTCATAAGATAGTTTCTCTTCCAGCTGAACTACCTCTGGACTCAAAACAAGAGATGGATCCGGCATGTACTTCCTTAACATTGAAACATGAAAAAGATTGTGTACCTGAGATAAACTCGGAGGTAAAGCCACTCAGTAAGCAACTGATCTAACTCTCTCCAGAATTTCATATGGTCCAATGAACCTTGGACTTAGCTTTCCTTTCTTACCAAATCGCATCACACTTTTCCATGGTGAGACTTTGAGAAAAACATGATCACCTACCTCGAAAGATAGATCTTTCCTCCTATTGTCCGCATAACTCTTCTGCCTGCTCTGAGCTGTTCTCATGTGTTTCTGTATCAACTGAAATTTTTCTGCCAACTCTTCTACCAATTCTGGTCCCATTAGCTTCCTCCCAACCACTTCATGCCAGAAAGCTGGAGTTCGACACCGCTTCCCATATAACTCCTCAAATGGTGCCATATGTATACTGGAATGAAAACTGTTATTATATACAAATTCAACCAAAGAAATATGTTGGTCCCAAAATCCCTGATAATCCATCGAACAAGCACGTAGCATATCTTCCAAAGTCTGAATTGTTCATTCTGACTGCCCATTTGATTGAGGATGAAAAGCTGTACTAAAATTTAATTCAGTACCCAACAACTTCTAAAGGCCTTTCCAAAAGATAGAAGTAATCCTGGGATCACGATCAGATACAATGGAGAGAGTAACTCCATGTGACCTGACTATCTCACTAAGATACAAACATGAATGTTTATCTAGGGAAAAAGTATCTCATATAGTAAGGAAATGAGCAGATTTAGTCAAGCGATCAACAATAACCCAGATTGCATTATTACCTTGAGGTGTTTTCGGCAATCCCACAACAAAGTCCATGGATATATTCTCCCATTTCCATTCTGGTACTGGTAAAGGCTGAAGCATCCCTTTCGGTAACTGCCGCTCTGCTTTAACCTATTGACAAGTCAAACACTTCACTGTAAAATCAGCAATATCTCTTTTCATTCCATCCCACCAGTAATACTCCCGCAGATCTCTATACATCTTAGTACTGCCAGGATGAACTGTAAATGGAAAACTATGAGATTCACATAACAACTCTCTCTTCAACTGTGAATCACAAGGCACACACAATCTCTTCCCAAATCTCAAAACACAATCATTATCAATGTTGAGTTTAGGAAACTTACCCTTCTGAACCAGCTCTACCTTTTTCTGCATCTCACTGTCTTTCTTCTGTGCTTGCGTGATTCTGTCTGATAGAGAAGACTTCACTGATACCTGAAACAAAATAGAATAACACCCTGCACAAAAAACTTCTATGCCAAAGTTCATCAAATCCTTAACCAAAGGATCACATTCCAAACGCAACATTGTTAATGAAGCATTACTTTTTCGACTAAAAGAATCAGCCACTTTATTTTCTTTTCCTAGATGGTAATGAATTTTTCAATCATAATCCTTGATTAATTCTAGCCATCTCCTATGTCTCATGTTCAATTATTTTTTAGTGAATATATACTTTAAAATTTTTTGATCGGTATATATTTCACACTTTACTCCATACAAATGATGCCTCCAAATTTTTAAAGTGAAAACAACAGCAGCTAATTCAAATCATGTGTTTGGTAATTTTCCTCATGAGTTTTCAACTGTCGTGAAGCATAAGCAATTACCTGATCATTCTGCATTAGGACACAACCATGTCCTTTCAATGAAGCATCTATGTAGATAACAAACTCACCATTCCTGGAAGGTAGTGCCAAAACTGGAGCATTCACCAATCTTCTTTTCAGTTCCTAAAAACAATCATCAAATTCTTTTTTCCAGATAAACATAACACCCTTCCGAGTTAGCTTAGTCATTGGACTAGATAACCATGAAAAATTTCTAAGAACCTTCAGTAATAGCCTGCCAAAGCAAAGAAACTACAAATCTCAGTTACATTTGTGGGTCTTGGCCATTCTTCAATAACATTTGTTTTTTCAGGATCAACAGTTATCCCATAATTAGATGCAATATGACCAATGAAAGAAATTTGTTGCAACCAAAACTCACACCTTCTGAATTTTCCATACAATTTATTTTCTTTTAATGTTTGCAAAATAACCCTTAAATGTCTTTCACGCTCCTCTTTACTTTTAGAAAACACCAAAATATCATCAATGAAAACCACCACAAACTTATCCAAGAACTCATGGAAAATTCTATTCATTAAGTCCATGAATACAGCAGGTGCATTGGTTAGCCCAAAAGGCATTACTATAAATTCATAATGTCCATATCTTGTACGAAACTCAGTCTTCAGAACATCTGCTTCCTTTACCTTTAGCTGATGGTACCCCGATCTCAGGTCAATCTTTGAAAAATACTGAGCTCCCTAGAGCTAATCAATCAAATCATCGATATGAAGCAAATGATATTTGTTCTTAACCGTGATGTTATTCAAGGCTCTATAGTCAATGCAAAGTCTCATTGAACCATATTTCTTTTTAACAAATAAAACAAGAGCACCCCATGGTGATGTGCTAGGTCGAATGAAACCTTTCTCTAATAAATCTTGCAATTGTTCCTTCAACTCTAAAAGTTCACTTTGAGCTATTTGATAAGGGGGTTTTGAAATTGGCTTAACATCAGGAACTAAGTCAATAGTAAACTCAACTTCCTGATCTGTTATTATTCCAAGAAACTCATCAGGAAAAACATCAGGATACTCATTTACCACTGAAACATCATTAATCTGAATAGTTCCTTTGTTTTCAATGATGTGTGCAAGGTAACATTAATTCCCATCTTTTACAAGTTTCTCGGCCTCTTGATAAGTTATCAATAGTAAGGGTTCATTCATGTACACAAACAGAAAGTCTTTCTGAAAAAAAAACTTCCTTAGCTCTACAGTAAATCTTAGCATGGAAAAAAGAGAGCCAATACATACCCAGGATAACATCAAACCTTACTAGAGGTAAAACAATAAGGTTCGCAAGTAGGTTCTTTCCACGAATAAGGATAGAAAGATTCTTATAAATTCTTTTTGCCTCAACATTTTCCCTAGGTTTTTTTACCACAAGTTCAGGAGTCATTTCTTGAGATGGTATTCCCATTTTACTAGAAAGGTTTTCAAAGATGAACAAATGTGTAGACCCCGAATCAAACAACACACTGCCATAATCTAAAAAAAACAAAGTACCTGATACAAATTCATTTGATAGCCCAACATCTCTTGAAGTAGTTGCAAAGGATTTCACCACCCCTTTATTCTTGTAGTATAACTGCTTCCCATCACTTGAGCTCTTTGTTGGACACTCATTTGCATAGTTACCCATCTCATTTCACTTAAAACATTTCACTAACTGTAAATCAAATTTGGTCTTACCATCAACTTGATCTTTTTTAGTGCAATCACGAGCCTTATGTCCCATCTTACCGCATCGGTAGCACTTTCCAGAATTCAAAAAACATTCCCCAGCATGCCTTTTACCACATTTATCACAAATTGGAAACTTAGTTTTCTTACTGTCAGACCTTTTTGAAGAATTCTTTCCTTTCTCCTGCCACCTTGGTCCCTTCTTCTGCTTGTTGTTATAGAACACTTGATCATCAGAAAACTCCATTTCCACCTTCTCATCACATCGAACAAGATTTTCAATACTTTTGAACTCACGAGAAGCTAAAGACCTTCGATATTTTGGCTTTAATCCTGAGTAAAAATGATTGATTTTACAATAAAGGTCTCAGATAAAATTTGGAGCATACCTTGCCAATCGAGTGAACCTTTCTTCATAGGCATCCACTGAGTCCTCCTCTTGCCTCAATTCCAGGAATTGTTTTTCCATCCTAAGTCGAACCGACATAGGAATATACTTCTCAAGAAACATACCTTTGAATTCATCCCATTCGAGAGCATCAATATCATCAGCGTCCCTGATATTTTTAACCATCGACCACCACTGATCTGCTTCACCCTCCAAACGGTAAATTGCAAGACTAACCTTTTGATTTTCTGAACACCCCATGACATCGAAAATCATCTCCAATGATTTAATCCACCCTTCAGCTTGCACAGGGTCAGATGATCCTATGAATGATGGGGGATGTTGCCTCATTCCACCACTGACATGTTCCTATACGGTTGATTTGGCTGATCTCGTGCATGGATATCGCCCCCATTTATCGCTTGAGTCAACTGCGCCATTACTGCAAAAAACTTTTCAGTTCCAATTCTGACCATCTCAGGATGCTGATTCAGAAGGTTATTTCCTTCTGTATGCCTTTCTAGCACTGCTTCCCTGTTTCCTCTGCGGAAAACCATTCTGAACAAACATGTCTCGGATGAAGCAACATGGTAATCTTCAAATGCTATATCATTTCAATTTGACCATAAAAAAATATTTTTGGATAACAATTTAATAAAATTCTAACTCCTAAATTTATCAAAACCGACCATTGATACCATCTATAAGGCCCCAGATTTAAACGTTACTTAATCTTGAGTTATTAGAGGATTACACTTTGAGGATCTTTCCAGGTTTAGAGTTTTAGAGAATTAGATCATAAAACATGGATTACATTCCACATTTAAACAAAGTGTTTACATAAAAGATAGTATTCATTTTTCCCATCAACAGAATCATATTTAAAATAAAACATGTATTCTTTCTTGACACTTCCTTGACACTATCATCATATCATGTACCATTCCCTTGAGCTGTGAAAAAAACATTTCAAAAACTTGGGATGAGTATAATAAGCTCAGTAAGGGATATAAAAAATATATAAACTTAAAACATTAGTCCATGCATGAAATCATACTTTACTCATAAAAAATAATCACATACCTCATCAAGTCATGAATAAATCATAGAAATCATAAGACATAAATGTAACATGAGGCATTCATAACATTCTTACATAGGGAGTAACCCTCTTGGTTATGTTTGGAATACCCATCCCATTTTATTCCCTAAATCTCTTCGGAGAATCCTTAATGTTTAACTCCTTCGCGTTACCCAATGCATTGGAGAGCTATATCGGGCTCACCCGCCCATAGTTTATCACGAAACCACCTGTCTTCATAACAATGTCCAAGAACCATAACATAATCATATCACATAAAACATGCATAAAGGAAACATAACATCTCCAAATTTCAATCACAAGATATCAATACAACACATTGATATAAAAAAATTATGAAAACTATTTTCAATACCAAAATAAAAGAAAAGTAAACATGGTATTTATTTTTCATTCAAAAAAAGTTATGGCTTGTAGAGGAAGCCAAAACTCAAATAATCATCACGTCGGCGGAGAAGTCGTTGTCGCCGCATACGTACGACAAAAAAAATCCATTTTTTCATTTATTAAAGGATTCATATAAAAATATTCCTTTTGAATAATTTTAAAAGTCAATGGGGTTTATACACCGTATAAAAGAATGTTGTGTATAAAACAAAATATGCCTCAATGAAAGGAGATTGAGATAAAATCCCTCACCCCGGGTCCGACTTGACTCGATCATTCTTTAATCTACTGAATAATAAACTTGAGTTATTTTAAACTTTCTTAAGAACCATTTTCAAGTTCATTATTCTATTTATATCACTTATTACCATGTCATGAACACTATGTAATTATTTAAGTTAATAACGGTCGTCTTAACGATCATTGGTACTTGAGTAAAAAATAAACTCTTTATAATTACAAGTTGTTCATGTATCCATTATATACAGAATTATAATCATGATGTAGATATCATATATATCATATATAACCAGTATGTACAAGCATTTATAATATTACATAACGTTTAGAGGTACGAAATGAAATGCACTATTCATGGAGACGGTAAGCCGTACGTATGCATGAACGCTACTTTCATTCCTATTTCTTATTTTATGGAATGGAATCTTAATGATATAAAGGTAAATTATAATTCCAGTATAATATCATATATAATATAATTAATTAAATCCTTTATACTTCCCACATATGCATTAACGAATCAAATCACTTTGAGGGGGCGGTAATCCGCACTTTCTAAAATGAAGATAGCGCGTTTACCCATAATGGTAACCATAAAGGTATGCCTAAAATGAAAAATACAGAAGCTTAAGTAAAACATTAAAATATTATATATCATATATAAATATTGTGTCATCTTAATGGCCACCTTTGAAGGTGTTAAATAAATATTGAACAATCATCGTTTCATGAGGCAGATATTCTCCATCAACGGAAACAGTATGTTCTTGAACCATTAGATGTAGGTTTGTGTGAGTGTAGCTCAAATCCTTCTTATAACAACATCCTAGTATATGGGAGATACTGGTGTTTTTATAAAAGAAATTAATAAAAAGAGTTCAGGGGGTTGGAGAAGCAAAATAATACATAAGAACACAAGAGAAGACACAACCTTCAAATCGGGTAACTCTTTTTGATTTGAGATCAAAGGCTTCCTTGGGAAGACTTATGCCCAAAGTGCGGCTTCTAAAAGTTATATAGTGATGTGGAGAGACAAAATGGGAAGGGTTTGGCCGATCCCAAGGCTTTGGAAGTGTGGGAAATGTGGTAGAGGTGGGGGCCTTTCATAAGAGGAGAGGAGGGGCACTCCTGGAAAGTTATAAAAGGTTATTTTATCATAAAATGATTTTGGGATTCAAAAGGACCCAAAATTATATATTTAAAGGATAAGGTGATATAAGTTCTAAATATACTCATAAAATAGGTTTTTGACATGTGTAGGTCTTATATTTTACATTATCTTTTCATTTTATTTAAATCGTTAAATAATGAGGTAATCGCTGAATCATCATGATGTCATAAATAATTTAATTTATTTAATGTTTAAAATTTCTAAAACAAATATAATGATGTAGGAAATCTTTTTTATCTTTATAATGAATATTTATAGTAAAAAATATGACTTGTATAATCCCATTTAAAAATTATTTTAGTAAAACAACTCATGTTTGTGACATTTTTACTTTAACATTAAATAAAAAGATATTAATGTCATTTTCCTTCCAAAGTGTCTCCATGGGGTCCCCAAGTTGACCCATGGATTTTAATTGGTTTGAAATGACACTTAAAATAAGGTTAGTACATGTGTCATGTTCATTTTATATTATTAAAACATTATTCTTACCTTAAATTACACTATTTACCTCTAATCGCGATTAAAAACATAAAAGTTAATACTCACCAAAAAATTATTTTAATACCATTGAACCAAATATTAATTCTTAATGAAAAACATGTATGTAGGATTTTTGAAATTAAAAACATAGAGGTGGTAAAATTTCATTTAAACGAAAAATCAGTTTTTTAAGTACCACTTTGTGGTTTCACTATTCATCAAAAATTGAAGTTTTTCATAAAAATACCAAAACTTCACCCTAAGCTATATTTGATATTCAGAATTAAAAAATTATTTCTATTTTACCAAATTAAAAACATATAAGTTTCATTAATAAATTTAATAATTAATTCTCGCTGTCAAAAAAATAGCGAGTTTTTATGAAACAAAAAGTATCCAAAGATTGACACTAGTTTAAGTCCGATTTCAAAGTGAAATTAATTCCACGACCACTATTGGATTAAATGGTAAAAATATATTCTAATTTCACTTTAAAACCAATTAAAAATATAATATAATCATATGAATAAATTATACTAAAAATAGGTTTTGAAATAAAATACAAAAAATTTCACTATTCATTAAAAAATGAACTTTATCGGAAGAATACCAAAAATTCACCCAAAGAAAATTTCAATGTCCAAATCATAAAGATTAAGATTATTTTGAAAAATATAGCTTATAAAATTTTCAAAAGTTTTATTTAAACATGGTTTTCCATCAAAAGGCAGTAAAACAATCTTTTAAAAATATTAGTTATTCCATGCTTAAGATTGGATTTATTCTCATTTTAAGCCTCTAAAACACTATCTAATTCATTAATAGATATAGATAAAAATATCTATTATTCATTACTTACTTGGGATGTTACAATATCACCTATAAAACCTGATATTAAAAAGAAAATAGTTATTAAAATTTGAATATGACATTTTTAACTATTCTTTAAATAAAATATAACAAATGTCTTAATCTTACACAAGTTGATTAAAAATAATCATATTTTATACCAAAGACTTTTTTTAGTCAAAATATACATATACAATGATATTATGATAAGTTTTAGGGTAATATTATGTTATTATAATATAAATTTTACCTATAATTACCATATTTATATTTAACTGTGGTAAATAAATTCTAAAAGTTAATATCGACCAAAAATTATTTTGATATTATTAGACCAATTTTTTATACCTATTACTACCATGTATGGATTAATTTTTTAAATTCTGTTCATAGAAGTGGTAAAATTACATTTAATGAAAATCCCATAAATTAGGCTAGAATGCGGGTAAAAGAGACGTTCAAAAGTTTAATAATTTTTTTGTACCTATTTCTATTATAAAAAGATTCCAATGAACTATATTGGATAATATATGTATTATTTATCAAATTTTACATTATAATCAATTTTTATTAAAATAATTATTTAAATAAAAATTTGGGTTTTAACAACAATTTTGTATTTTTTACTGTTCATCAAAAATTGAAATGTTTTAGAAAATTTAAAAAATTTCACCATTAGTTAATTTGGATATTTTTAATTTATAAATGAAGTCTATTTGGGCAAATGAAATATATAAATTTCACAATTTGGTTAATACTATTCATATCCACTTTTTTAAACGGAAATTTTGAAATGTGCACTCGAACTCGATGTTGCGTGTAGTGCACGCTATTGAATTATTTAAAAATAAGTGTACCATGGAATCTTGGGGTGTTATATTAATCACTAATTTAAGTAATTTTATCCTCAAAATTTCAAGAATATCACTACATAAAATGATTTAGGTGGTTCTTTATTATAAGTTATTCTCATTCCCACATCACCTCTTCCATTTATGCGTTCTCCAAAGAACTTTTTCCAAATGAGTAATCTGATTCATCAATACTTGTTATATGGTATTAAGAATCTTAATAGGATATTCACAATAAGATAAATAAGGTTACAATTCTATTTCTTTATAGGCGAGTACATGTTTTTGGTCTGGCGTGTATTTTCTTAATAGGGATATGTGAAATACGTCATGATCTTTGGAGATACTAGGCATCATTTCCATATGGTAAGATAAAGCTCTAATTCATTCTAGAATTTGAAAAATTCTAATGTACTTGTGTCATAATTTACCTTTCTTATCGAATCATATAACACTGTTCCATGGAGATACATTCTAGAAAATAGGATCTTCTTCTTGAAATTCCAAATCAATCATTTGTTTATCAGTATTGCGCTTTAGCCTACTTTGAGATGTTTTGATATGGGTTTCAATAATCTTCACCTTTTTTGTTGTTTCCTCAACAAGTTCCAGGCCTACATTATTTCTTTCTCCAACATCATCCTAAAAAATTTCTTGTATGACATCTCTTTCCATATAACACTTTATATGGTGTCATCTATATACTTGAATGGAAGCTATTGTTATTGGAAAATTATATTAGAGGTAAATAATGATCCCATATACCATGAAAGTAATGTGATCAAGATCTCAACTTTCATTCTAATATATATATAGTTATTTGTAATTTTCAATCAATTTGAGGGTGGTATGCAGTACCCAAACGAAGCTCAGTATCTAGGGCCTTCTGAATATTTTTCAATAATTGTGATGTAAAATAGGGATCACGATAAAAAACAATAGATAAGTGGGAACCATGAAGTCTTACAACTTCAATAATATAAATCCTTTCAGAACATTCACGTGGTAAATATTCTCTTATAGCAATAAAATTTTTTGATTTGGTAAGATGATCAACAATAACCCTTATTTCATCATTCCTTCTTGGAGTCTTTGGTATCCCCAAGAAAAATTCCATCATAAAATCACCCCATTTCAACATCGGTATATGAAGAGGTTTCATGACACCTCTTGGATATTGTCTTCTAGACTTAACCTTTTAAAAAACCAAACATCATGACACATAATCAACAATATCCCTCTTCATGTCATCCCACCAAAAATGTTCTCCTAAATCTCTATACATATTAGTGCTATCGGGTTTTATAATGAAATTAGAGCATCGAGTATCATCTAATAATTCCCTTTTTAGCTTAAGTATAGCAGGAACACAAAGCCTCTTCAAAAATTTCAAAGTACCATCTTCAAATATGGATTCAATTAGTCTACCATCATTCACATGTTTAATTTTCCTTTGAAACTCCTCATTGTTAGTATGAGAATTTTTTTAACATTTCTATAAAGATGGTTTGGAAACAATTTTAAAATGTATTGATGATTTACCTTCCATGATAATCCTCATGTCTATCATTACTATATCTATGTACATAGGATGCTTTCCAACAATCATTTTTTTAAAACTAAGTGGTCCTTTATACTGAAAGAATTTTCCACCTTATTTTGAATCACTGGAAGGTAGTGTGTTATGAAATTTTAATCCTTGAGTAGCTCAAGACATCTCCTTTGTCTCATGTTGAGTTCATTCATTGCAAAAATATATTACAAACTTTTCTAATCAGTATATATCTCACATCATTAACTATAGAGATAGTGTCTCTATATCTTCAGTTGAAAGATTACTACATCAATCCCAAGATCATGAGTTGGATAGTTTCGTTCATGAAATTTTTAACTAACATTATTCATTAGTAATAACCCTATCATTCAGCATAAGGAAACCACCAATTATTTTCCTTGATGCGTCACTATAAATCACAAAACAATCATTTCTAGATGGAAATGCCATGAAAGAAACATGAACTAATCTTCTCTACAATTATTCAAATCATTCTTCACACTCATTTTTTCAATAGAATTTAACCCCATTACGTGTGATATTGGTTATCCGGTTAGTGAATATGATAAAATCTTGGACGAAACGCCAATAATAATATGATAAACCAATAAAACATTTTACCTCAGTTATATGTGACAGTATAGTACATTATCTTATTTCTTTTTTCCTTGAAGGATGAACATATATTTCATCCTTCAAGACTATATATCCAAGAGATGATATTTTCTAAAGCAAAAAATCAAACTTTCTAAATTTACAATATAATTTGTTCTCCTAGGAGTCCTAAGAACAATTAAAAAATGATTCAAATGGTATTTATAGATTTTGGATTATACCAAGATATCATTAATAAAAACTATGAAAAACCATTAATATATTCCTTAAACACTCCCTTTATTTTATCCATGAAAATAGAGGGTGCATTAGTCCATCCAAATGGAATTACCGTAAATTCGTATTGACCATACCATGCTCGGAATGCTATCGTTGAAATATCAACCTTTTTTAAACAGAATTTATGACATAAAAAAATGAATGTTAATCTTCAAAAAATATTGACCTCCATGTAGTAGATCCAACAAATCATCAATGCGACGCATATGATAGTTGTTCTTTATTTTAATAGAATTAATTTTTTATACTCAATGAACATCCCCATTGATCCATATTTGTTAATAAAAAAAACTAAGGCTCCCCATGGAGGAATAATAGGGTAGATAAATCTCTAATTACTCAACTCCTATAATAGTTTTTTCAGCTATAATAATTCCATTGTACCCAATCTATTGGGAGTTTTTGATATTGGTCCAGCATTAGGGGTTAAATCAATAATAAACTCAGTTTCCCACTCTAGAGGATGTCCATGTAAATCCTATGGAAAATAGTAAATGTATTCTTGTATAATATACACATCATCAATTCAAATATTTATTTCTTAACCCATGGATGATGTTTCCTCTTCCTACATAAGAATTTCATTCAAAAGAGCTACTGGGGATGGATCTAGATAAGAGTCATATGATGAAATTTATTCTATGAAGATAATGGATTCTACATCATCCTCACAAATAGAACATACTTATTCTTACAATAAACTTTATCATCATATTTTGATAGCTAATCCATACCAAGGATTATATAATAGTTGACGATAAGTATGATGATAAAGTCAGCTGATAAAGAACATTTATATGCAATAATGGGAACTGCCCGACACGTCTTTGTTTCAATGACACTTCCTTTAGGGGTTGGGACTAATAACTCCCTTGTTAAACTGAATTGGAAATATATCATTTTTAATGAAAATTGGAAAGATATAAAAGTGTGTGAGGGTTCTAAATCAAATAATTCTTTGGCTAAATTTGAAGAGATGATTAATGTACTTTCCCCCATATCATTCAGAACATCACCCAAATCAGTTATGATCGTATAAGCTTAGCCTTTCTTCCTTTGCCTTTTCAAGAGAATTTTTTTTATGTCTTGGTATAATTATTTCAATAATGTTCCATATCTTTTCAACTATATCATTGAACATTGGTAGCTTCTTTCTTTCCCTTGAAACCATGATCTTGGTGAACTTTTTCTCCACACATGTAAAAAACACCCATTCCTTTTAGGCATGTACTACGGTGTTTCTTCCCACAATTTATTTTGGGTGGAATGTTATATTTTCTCTTATTACCATTATTTCTTATTCCAATGTGTTCAAAATCACTCCTATTCTCTTTGTTTTCTTTAAATTCAAAAGAATTAGAGATTCATTTTCTTTCTGGATAGCACATGAGACTATAGCATCGTTTGATGATAATCATTATGAGACTAGTTCCCATCAATGTAATGGTTTCAATCCATCATATAATTGATCAATATTAATTATTACGATATATAAGTAGTCTATATCATAACTCTCTAAATTTGTGATGTTAGCTTCATAATTTAAAACATTATCATCATTTTTTCCCTCAAACTCAAATATTTCCTTCCTATATCAGCTCATTGTTCATAAGGAAATTATTTTTCAAAAAAATGGTCTTTAAACCCTAACATTCCATATTTTATAATTTTTCATCTTCATTTTTATTTTGAATTAATAACCACCATTGATCCGTATCTCCCAATAGATGATAAAGTCCAATGAAATATTTTTCTCTTTCATTACTCCTGAAAGAATGAAATAATTTCTCTATAGAACATATCCATTGCTCAGTGATAAATGGATTTTCAATCCCATTGAATTTTAGAGGTATTTGTCTCATGAAGATCTCTATAATTTATCATCCTTGATTTCGATTAAGGTGCTCCATACGAGTAAGGTTATTATTCCAAACCTAAGTCATCTGTCCCAGTATGGTTATAATGTATTCAACACTATTGTATTACCAGCTTCACAATCATTACCTTACATAAGAGGAAAATACCTACATGGATTATGTGAGTTGATATGATATCTATTTATTCCACTAGAAAACATTTCTAAAAAATGAATACACTAGAGTAGGTAATGAATCACAATTCATAATTCCTGCCTAGTAAAATAATTAACAGAAATTAAAAGATCTACGCATATCTTATTTAAAATCATAAATGTGGTTTCTTTGAGGATATAGTTAATCATAAATCCTTCTTAATAATTTTTAATGAAAATATGATTTATCCTAACTATATCCCTAGGGAGTGTTTAACCAGGCACAATGTAATGCCCATTATCGGGTACCTGGATACCCCAAGTCATACTCCAAACACCTTGCCGGAACATTCCCCACTAGTTACATCTGTACTAGAACTGCTTCCACTTTTAGTATCCAAATAGTGATGTATTTTCAAGGAATAACCCGATAATCTCAACATTACAATTTTTTTGGATGTTATTCTATACATATCCTCAAAGTCTATCTTAGGGTAATGTTCCTTAATCAATGTTTTTCAAAATCAAGTATCCAAGGTTTGTACTAATATTCTTCTAATACTAACTATAAATCCATGTGTTGAGTCAATAAGGTTTTCCTTATGACTTTTCCATTCCTTCTTCTTATACTTGGATTGAAAGTTTCTCTGTCCAGCTATCTTGTTCATCCTTCGAGCAAGATTGGCTAATTCATTTTCTGAAACTTCACTTTCACTAGATTCAGATTGGAAAATGACTTTCTTAGACTTGGATCTAGTAACTCTCTCAGGAGTCTTAGCTTTCATCTGATTTGAAGTTGTAGTAAAAGCAACAGTACCGTTTCCATTCTTCTACTTGATGTTGTCAGCATCTCTCTTCATTCTTGTTTCATGTTGTAGAAGAGTTCCAAATAATTCATCAAGAGTAATTTGAGTGACCTTACTGTTTTCATCTATTACTGTTCTCTTGGATTCCCACTCATTGGGCATAATATCAATTATCTTGTCCACAAGAGCTTCATCATCTAAGCCTTTCTCTCCCATAGATTGTAGACTGTTGACAATAGTCATAAATCTTTTTTTGAACTTTACAGATAGGTTCTCCATAAGGAAAATTGAAGCCATGATATTCAGCTCTAAGCATAGCTCTTCTAGTCTCAATCACCTTAGAAGTACCAAAGTGTGTAACCTCTAACTTCTTCCATATACAGTTAGCTGCTTCACAAGAATAAATTTTTCTATATATATTTCTAGTCATTGAACATAGTAAAGTGTTGAGTACCTTATAGTTGAGTTGATATTCTTGCTTTTCATGGTTAGTAAAGGTTCTGACTTCCTTGTCAGGAATTTTATAATCACCAGTAAGCATAACAAAGTTGTCTACACCGGTATTAATAACAAAAGTATTCATACGATCTCTCCAGTATTCATAATCACTACCATCAAAGATAGGTGGTCTTGTCGGATTTAGATTGTCAATAGATCCAACATTAATTCCTGCCATACTAGAAATAACTTTGCACACAAACTTGTTAGTAGCAAAGAATCGTAATTACTAAGTTCGGAATGAGAAAGTCCGGAATGGACAAATTCGGAATAACAAAGTTCGGAAGGATAAAGTGAGCAAGAAAAACTTGTATGTGAGTACAAGAATTTCAGAGTCCTGCTCTGATACCAAATGTAGGATTGGTATAGAGTAAGAGGTTTCCAACCTCTGATACCAATTGTAGGATCGAAATATAGTACGAGATGCTCAATATACAAGAGGGGGGGGGGTGAATTGTGTATTTTAAAAATTCCTTTTGAACCTTTAAAGTTAGTTAAGAATAACTATGTTTCCTTAAGCAAAAGAAAAGGCTAAGTTTAACAAAGATTAAACTAAGCAAATTCACAACACCTCTAACACCGAAAGTAAACTAGGAAAGAGATTCCGAAAGTAGGTTCCGGAAATATGGTTCTGGAGATTGAAACTTAACAAACAATTACAATATGAGATTCTACCTTAAAGCGTATAGAATCTAAATTAATCAGAGTACAAATAAGGAAGTATAAGAAAGTTATACTTTCCTTATAATACAAAATGCAGTGGAATAGAAACAAGTAGTAAAACTACAAGTAACAAGATAATAGTATTTTAACCCAAAGAGAAGGGTATCCAACAACCTTGGATAAAGGTCCCTTGATTTATACTTTGAAGCAAGTCTGTCTTACCCACACCAGGGTAAGCCCTCGATACGATGATCAGAGTCTCTGTCTTGCTATCCCCGCAAGCCCCCAACTTCAAAGTAGTTGGCAACCTATGTCTTCCTCAGCAAGGAAGCCCTCGAACATTAAGGTAGTCGGCACTTCTGTCTTCCTATCCCCGGAAGCCCTCGAATGTAATCACCAACATTCAGAGTCGCACGAAGCTTTGAGAGTTAATAAGAGCCTCTCTCTCTAGAAATCACTTCAAGCAAATTTTTCAGCCTTTCAGCACTTTCATCAGCTATCAGCCCCAAGCTCTTTCAAATGAGCTCCTATTTATAGGTAAGGTCGGCTCCTTCTCCAACGGTCATATTTTCCTTAAAGTTCGGAGGGACCTGTACACGTGTCACTTAGACAACGGTTAGTTTATAACAAATCAGACGACATCGTTTTATAACAAAACAAGTGTAACAGAATGTACGACATCGTTTTAATTCTAACATAAAAGTTCGGAATGAAAACTTCGGAGTGACGGTTCGGAGTGTAAAGAACAATAGTAAAGAGTAGACAAATTTTAGAAGTGTAAGCAATATAAAAGTTCGGAGTCTAATAAGGATATTTTTCGGAGTCTGAATTAATTCAGAGTGTATAAAACAAAGATACTCAAATTCTGTTTAATAGGTGAATTCGGAATGAGAATTCGGAATAGGAATTCGTCATCAGAAATCGTAATGAGAATTCATCATCAGAATTCGTAATGAGAATTCGGAATGGGATTTCTTTATTAGAATTCATAATGAGAATTTGTCATCAGAATTCGTAATGAGAATTCTTCATCAGAATTCGTAATGAAAATTCTTCATCAGAATTCGTAATGATAATTCTTCATCAGAATTCGTAATGAGAATTCGTAATGAGAATTCTTAATTAGAGTTCGTAATGGGAATTCTTCATTGGAATTCGTAATGAGATTTCTTCTTCAGAATTCGTAATGAGAATTCTTCTTCAGAATTCGTATCCTGAATCTGGAATAGAACTTAGTTAGAGTTTATATCCTGAATTCGGAATGAAACTTCCTTATAGTTCTTATCCAGAATCTGAACCCTAAAACAGAATTCTTTATATCAAAGTTTCAATGATTCCGAGAAAATGAATCTGAATCTTATACTTAAGAAAAATATGGATGTAAATGTGATAAGGATAATTTTTCTTATAAAAGTGATTTTCCTTAAGAAAGCTATTTTCCTTATAAAAGCAATTTTCCTTATAAAAGAAGTTTTCCTTATAAAAGCAAATTTTCCTTATAAAAGCAATTTTCTTAAAGATAAGGTGTTTGTGATTTTCAAAACAAGAAGGAATGGAAAAGTCATAAGGAATGGAAGTTGAATTCTGTTTCTCAGAATTGGAAATTTGAAAGGGATCATCGGATCGATTTTGAAGAAAGGGTGAAGGCTCAGGAAGAAAAGATCCAAGCTCAGGAAGAAAAACTGAAGACTCAGGAAGAAAAGATTGAAGCTCAATCCGCAAGAATAGTGGTCTTAGAGAAGCAAGCAGAAGAAGATCATAAATACTTAAAGAAGATCAAGACTATTCTTAAAGGGCTCATGTCAAAGGAAAAAGATCCGAAATAACCTAATCCGATCTTTTTGTTGTAATTTTTTTCTTTGTTTTCGAGATTTCAAATTTAATGAAAGTTGTACTTGTTGTTTCTATTGTTGTCATTACTAATCTTTCAGGTACTTTGTTATTTTTTTCCATTCCCTCCAATTCTTTTTGAAAATCACAAAGGGGGAGAAGGAAAAGATCCTTAAGAAAAATAGGAACTCTAATAAGAGTTTATCAAAGGGGGAGAAAGAAAATACCCAAGGAAAAAGAACTCTAATAAGAGTTTGTTTAAGGGGGAGTTTTTTTTCTTAAAGAAGACCTTCTTATGAAATATCACTCCGAAAAAATGAATACGATTCTTAGAGTTTCAAAGCCTAAGGGGGAGTTAGTCGTCTTCATCTATATCCTTAAAACAAGGGAGATAAGCATTAATATGTTTCTTTCTTCTTAGAATTTTTTTCGTAAGGATGTTTGTTCTTTCCAAAAGGGGGAGATTGTTGAGTCAATAAGGTTTTCCTTATGAATTTTCCATTCCTTCTTGTTTTGAAAATCACAAACACCTTATCTTTAAGAAAATTTCTTTTATAAGGAAAATTTTCTTTTATAAGGAAAATTTGCTTTTATAAGGAAAATTTGCTTTTATAAGGAAAATTGTTTTTATAATGAAAATTGCTTTTATAAGGAAAATATCTTTCTTAAGGAAAATCGCTTTTATAAGAAAAATTATCCTTATCACAGTTTCATCCATATTTTTATTAAGTATAAGATTCGGATTCATTTTATCGGAAACATTGAAACTTTGATATAAAGAATTCTGTTTTAGGGTTCAGATTCTGGATAAGAACTATAAGGAAGTTTCATTCCGAATTCAGGATATGAACTCTGACTAAGTTCTATTCCTGATTCAGGATACGAATTCTAAAGAAGAATTCTCATTATGAATTCTGAAGAAGAATTCTCATTACGAATTCCAATGAAGAATTCCCATTACGAACTCTAATGAAGAATTCTCATTACGAATTCTCATTACGAATTCTGATGAAGAATTCTCATTACGAATTCTGATGAAGAATTTTCATTACGAATTCTGATGAAGAATTCTCATTACGAATTCTGATGACAAATTCTCATTATGAATTTTAATAAAGAAATCCCATTCCTAATTCTCATTAAGAATTCTGATGATGAATTCTCATTACGATTTCTAATGACGAATTCCTATTCCGAATTCTCATTCCGAATTCACCTATTAAACAGAATTTGAGTATCTTTGTTTTATACACTCTGAATTAATTCAGACTCCGAAAAATATCTTTATTAGACTCCGAACTTTTATATTTCTTACACTTCTAAAATTTTTCTACTCTTTACTATTGTTCTTTACACTCCGAACCTTCACTCCGAAGTTTTCATTCCGAACTTTTATGTTAGAATTAAAACGATGTTGTACATTCTGTTACACATGTTTTGTTATAAAACGATGTCGTCTGTTTTGTTATAAACTAACCGTTGTCTAAGTGACACGTGTACAGGTCCCTCCGATCTTTAAGGAAAATATGACCGTTGGAGAAGGATCCGACCTTACCTATAAATAGGAGCTCATTTGAAAGAGCTCGGGGCTGATAGCTGATGAAAGTGTGAAAGGCTGACAAATTTTCTTGAAGTGATTTCTAGAGAGAGAGGCTCTTATTAACTCTCAATGCTTCGTGCGACTCCGAATGTTGGTGATTACATTCGAGGGATTCTGGGGATAAGAAGACAGAGCTGCCGACTACCTTAAAGTTTGAGGTCTTTCTTGCTGAGGAAGACAGGTGCCGACTACCTTAAAGTTCGAGGTCTTTCTTTCTATGGAAGACAGAGGTTGCCAACTACCTTGAAGTTGAGGGCTTGCGGGGATTGCAAGACAGAGACTCCGATCTTCGTATCGAGGGCTTACCCTGGTGTGGGTAAGACAGACTTGCTTGAAAGTATAAATCAAGGGACCTTTATCCAAGGTTGTTGGATACCCTTCTCTTTGGGTTAAAAGACTATTATCTTGTTACCTGTAGTTTTACTACTTGTTTCTATTCCGCTGCATTTTGTATTATAAGGAATGTATAACTTTCTTATACTTCCTTATTTGTACTCTGATTAATTTAGATTCTATACGCTTTAAGGTAGAATCTCATATTGTAATTGTTTGTTAAGTTTCAATCTCCGGAACCATATTTCCAGAACCAACTTTCGGAATCTCTTTCCTAGTTTACTTTCGGTGTTAGAGGTGTTGTGAATTTGCTTAGTTTAATCTTTGTTAAACTTAGCCTTTTCCTTTGCTTAAGGAAACATAGTTATTCTTAACTAACTTTAAAGGTTCCAAAGGAATTTTTAAATTACACAATTCACCCCCCTCTTGTATATTGATCATCTCATACTATATTTCGATCCTACAATTGGTATCAGAGGTTGGAAACCTCTTACTCTATACCAATCCTACACCATGAACCTAGTTTTCCAGAGTCATTGCATTATATTATGACATTTCTATGATCACATGAAAATCAAATCCCGAAGGACCAATCGGTTTATTTTACATGGAAAAACTAGATACAAATATAAGTTTTATATTACATCATGAAATGTAAAACTACATAGTGTCTCATTTGAACACACACATATCCCTTAGAATTTATTTGCATGTCAACCATAATTTACTTCATCAAATATTAAGGATAAATAAAACATAATAAAGGGGTGATCTCCGATTCTTATTATGGATAAATACTATAGTGAGAGCTATCATAAATAACCATAAACATTTAAAGAAACGTATAAAAATGAAACACAAGACATTCAAACATAATCTTATACGTAATTTCAAGATAATAAATCCAATAATTCTATTTAAAATTTCACATGCACATGATAATTTTAAATTAATAACATTTAATATCAATAAATAATCTCATAATGAGGAAATGCATAATTTCAGACATCATACCCAGACCGTTAAGGCCTCAAGCCAAGTTTATTACCATATCATCAAGGCCTTGTTCCAGGACACTAGTTGGTATCATAAGACCTACCGATGCATTGAGGGGATATATAGGTCCCCACCCATCACATAATATGTCTAATGAATTCCTCATATGAAAATGGTGAAACATAACCTAAAAATTCGTATTAAAACTAGCTTACGAAATGTTAATATGTTAACTATAACCCATTAATGGTATAAGAATAGAGCATACACATTCAAAAAAATTACAAAACTTGAAATAAAATATGTAATATTGTATTATAATAAATCAACCTCAATCAAGCATGAAATTCAATAAATGATACTGATATAGATGATGACAATATAATAAATTCATTAAAAATAATTGAGAGGAATATCTCTTTTTTTTACATTGAAATCATTTAAAATCTAAAAAATAATAAATAAAAAATTTATTATGAAAATAACCTTTTATGATATTAAGGAAATCTTCAAAATATTAAGTCATTATAACAGAGTAAAATTGCCACTCGTGCCATATATATTAAAAAAATTCTCTCTATAATTTTTTTTAAAGTTCATAGAGTACCTCATTTGGAAAATAACGGAAAGATTCATTTCACAATGATTTATAAGATTAAAACATGAGTAAAAAATTATTTAAAAAATTATCAATCATATTTTTAAATACATTTCAAAAACCTAGACATAGATGATAATGATTTCTTAGTAGAAACTTATGTATAAACAACCTCGTATAATAATGAGATTGTGAAATTAACCCTTACATTATACTTTCATCTAATAGAGGGTGGGTTATGTGAAATGTTAATCGTTAAAACATGTTATTAAATTAAAACATGACCATATCCATATTTATGATATCACATATGTTCCTCTTATATCATTTGGTTAATTAATTTTTCATTATTACCATTTTTGGGTGTTAACTACTTTTTTTCTTCTTCATGTCTTGTTTTGTAAGTCATATTTATTTTGAATAGAATGTGTTTTATTCATATAGAAAATGATATTATGTTCATAACTATTATTTTTTACTCATAATATAAATTGAATATTTTTTCTTGAATGGTTAATGTGGATAATTAATCTCATCACGTCATAGAGACAGTAGGTCATACGTACGCTTGAGCGACAATATCATTCTCTTAATGGTTAAATTTTATGTAATTGGATAGTATATTAATTATATATAATCACTATCCTTATATATTAATTACTTAAATCCATTATAATCATCATTATACACATCCAAATAATTTAGTGTCGAATAACAAATTACACCACAGTGTGGAGATAGTAAGCCAGATGTACACACACATAGTGATATTGTTATTCATAGGATGGATAAAAGTTTGAAAATTGTTTTTCCATACTTATAATAACATATAAGAAAATATAAGGTTATGTATTTATTAATTTATTATGTAATTAACCTATAAAGATTAATTAAAAAAAGAAAAGTACATTGAAAGAGGTGGTAAAACAATTTCCTCTTTTCAGGTGTCCCCATTTGATTATCACAAAAGGTCTCCTTAGGTTTGATTTATGACAAAAGTGTGGAACCTAGGATGAATTGAGAGAATTTTGGATAAAACATGGGTATGTTATGTCCTAGAAAAAGAGATTTGGGGGTTTAAATTAAATAGAATGAGACGTTCCCTTTTATAAGAGAGTTGAGGGGCCCTTTTGGAAGATCTTAAAATATTAATTTATTATAAAATGATTTGTGGATTCAAATAGATAAAAATTGGTATTTTTAGAGGATAATATGAGTATAGTTTTATATTATCCCATAAAATTATTTTTAGACAAATCCAGGTCAAAATATTTACCTGATCTTGTGGATTTAACCCTTAGTTAAACAGTTAACTCTTACCGTGTCTTCTTGAATTTTTACAATATTGGGTTAATATAGTTGCTATTAAATTAAAAAAGAACCCCAGTTGGATCATTAATTACATATTTTAAATTATATTAGTTATTTATCAATCCTGAGATTTTAATGAATTTTATAACATTTAAATAAATATTATTTATTTTAATGTATCATTTATGTCAATTTTGATACTATTCAAAATTTTAATTTATAAAAATATCAAGCTATCATTATAACAACAAAATTATAATTTCAATATTTCATTAACATGTCTATGTTGTCTATAAAATTATTTTATGTCATTAATTAATTAAAATATTATTTATTTTATTATTTTTAATATCATTTTTTTAATATCTCATATAATTAAATAATTAATGTATTATCATTATGTCACAATTTAATTTAATTATTTAATTTATAAAATATATAGTTAAATTACCATGAGGTAGATAAGTATTTTATATTTCTAAATACTATCTATAGTTGACCATATCGCCTATATACCCACATATTAAAAATAAAAAATTATTAATATTTGAATATGACATTTTTAACTCTTCCTTAAATAAAATAAAATAAATGTCTTAATCCAAAACCACTATCATAAAAAGTATCCTATTTTAGAAATAATGTTTTTTGGTAAAAATATACTTATCCAATGATATGATTACTAGTTTTAGGGTAATATTATACTATTATAATATTAATTTTATCATTAGTTTCACTATTTACCTTAGCTATGGTAAATAAAATCCAAAAGTTACTATTGATCAAAAATTATTTTGATCTTATTAGACCGATTTTTTCATACTGATTACTACCATGTATTTATGTTTTTGGAAATTCAATTCATAGGATCTGTAAATGTGCATTTAATGAAAATATCATAATTTTGGCTAAAAGGCGAGTAAAAGAGGCATTCAAAAGTTTAATAACTTTATTAATATATTTCTATTATAAAATGATTCCAATAAAATATAATTGATAAATATATTTATTATTTATCAATTGTGAATTTAATATCAATTTATAAAAAAATAATTATTTAAATGAAAAAGTCAGCTATTAACAAAAATGTAGTATTTTTCACTATTCATCAAAATTTGAAACTTCTCATAAAATAAAAAAATTCACCCAATGATTATTCTGAATGTTTATTTAAAATTTGATGTCTTTTTTGAATAATAAAATTTATAAATTCCATAATTTGTTCAATAATATTCATAATTATTTTTTTAAACATCTAGTTTGGAAGGTGTACTCAAACTTAGTGTTGTGTGTAGTTCATGTTATTGAATTATTTAAAAAGAAGCGTACTGTGGACACTTGGGGTGTTAAAAAGAAGTATTCTAAAAAATACATTTTATGTGTAAAAGTATTTTTACACCAATATCAAGTATAATGTTGATTCAAATGGGATAAATTAAATTATTTATACGAACTATAATCTAATGTAATTTTAAATCCATATAAAATAAAAATAATTATTTAAAAATACTAGAAAATACTGTTTTTATTAAATTGATATTTTTAAAATTCACCTATGAAAATTACTTTTTTAGAAAAAAATAAAAAAAACTAAGCTAATATTGAGAAAGACCATATATCAAGAATAACTAGATATATTAAGGCCATATAAACCAATATTTTTATCTTTGACGAGTGATATCATTTAGCTCCTTTATTATATCACATAAAAAAGGTCATTTTTTCATAATGACTTCTATCTTTTAACTTATAATATAGATGAGAAGATTCCAAATGGAAAATCTTCCCTTAGTAATGAATATGTGAAATAAAAAGTTTGGTTGGATCAGATAGAGGAATCTATAATGAAATATAGAAAAATATTCTCATAAGGAAAAAACAATTCTGAAGACCATATATTGGTCGTCATCTAGCGCATTGACACATCTTATAATTACATTCATGAAACATTGGGTATGAAATACATAAAAAATCATCACTTTAATATATAGGTGTCTCTTCAATATTTGAATAATAAATATCCACCTTATATGTAATATTAAAACAACATAAATAAAATATAATAACTTCAATGCTACATGAACTTGGACACACTTTCACTAACATGATTCCTAGAATTGGGGAAGCCCCATTGAAATCATTAACATGTTTGTCTTAATATTTTGAGGGATCTATGTCAATTGATCATTAGTGAATCATAAGATATATAGAATACAGGATTGTGTAATGGAGTATTACATTTCATGATACTGCCTAGTTAGTATATTATTTTGAGATGGGATTAATAAAAAGTTATAACTTCAGGATAGGTCCTAGGATGAATCTTTTCACCACTTCACCGGTCTATTTATAGTAATATTATTATGTCCAAAAATTAGAAATGTAAATTTTTTGGGGAATAATCCATTATTAGGTTCCTACGTGAGGCCTCTAAAAAGCATAATAGGGATCTAATTTAAAAAAAAAACAAATACTCATTTGAATCATTACCCATAATAGAGAGAAAATAAAATTCATAGGTTGTACTGTGTCTAACACTTGCTCAGAAAAAAAGCCCCCATAATCATAAGGGAATCAATAGTGGTTGAGAATGAAGATATACATGGGAAACCCCACCCTATAGGGATGTAAGAATTTTTACCACCACTAGAACCCTGAGAGCTATAAAATACTTAGTGGGTTTATGATTTTATGCAAGTGGAATAAAACCTACCTCAACCCATAGTGATCAAGGTATTTTTATGATAAACTATTCCTATTCCACGTAAATTAGTCTTCTACATACTAGGATATGTTTCTAAAGAGATAAATCGTTAGATTATATTATCATGGTACCTATTGTTATCTTTAGGGACACACTCTTAATGTGTTTCTAGATATTACCCCATGAAAATCCCATAATTAAGTCCCAAGGAAGCATTGGAATGAAAAGAAAAGGCTTATTAACAAGTTCTAATTGAAATGATCATCTATAAAAGGAAAGGTCAAGGAAAATTATGGTATTAATATTGGTTTATTTTATGAAGGGAACAATAAAATACCCTTATAGTTATTAATTGATCCAATAAATATAGTACACCTTGAAAATGTCATAAAAAATTGCCCCACTGAGGATATAGAACATGATTCTGACACAGAAGAGTGAATTATAAAAGCATATCTTAAAAAATTTATCAACATAGAGACTATTAATGAAATATGTGTAATATTTAGTAGTGAAAAGTTCTAAATTTAATAACTTATTCAAAATTTTAGTTTCTTAAACCTCAGAGGGACTCAACAAACGAAAAGGTGATTAGTGTAATTATGTCCCATACATCACTAAAAGAATTTATGTCTCTCATAGATAGGTAAATTCATGTCCAATATAAAGTGCAGATAAATAATTTAAATAAACTAAATTATTAGTTACACATGGAAAATCTTCCCACGTAGTATAACCCCCATGAAGAGACTAATGTTTCACTATCATCAAATCTATCTTAACACAATGCGGATTCTTTAAAAATGAGAGCAGAGTCCAGCCATCTGAACAGTTTAGTACTCAAACATTCAATATACATAGACTGAGTGTCCATGGAATATCAATGATGTGTTCTATTGGGGTGACAACTAAAACCAATTTTGGGGAGCTACCCCAGGTTGAGCCATACCAGTTTTTATGGAAGAATGTACAGGTGAAACTAGAAGGAAAGACATACCCAAATGGGTGGATTCCACTCCTCTACAAAACTTCAGAAATACAACATTCTTAACATTTAACTATATTGGGGATGTGGAATAACATCTATTTCACATAATATATTTATTTCTTCTAATAATGTGAACCCATTAAAAAAAATAAGTTTATTAGCATAATATATTTTTCAAAAATATAGGTGGAGTAATGTTTTTATAATATAGAAATCTATCAGATATATTAGCAAAGGGATGGGAAGACCGTTATTAGTTATTCCATTACCAATTTATCTCTGTAATGAGAAAGTTTACCATCTACAATCTCTCAAACAATAAAAAAAAGAGAACAAAATGTATCAGACTTCATTTATTGGTGGAAGGGTTTGACATACTCCTTGAACTTGAATCATTATCAAGAATATATTTTTTGGAATCTATATAGAATGCCTTAACAATGAGTTTAAAACACTTCTCATTCTAGTTAAATACAAAAGAAAATTCTATTAGTTACCCATCTATTTACAATTATTTGAATATTCCATTTTAGAAACTATACCCAAGCCTCAAACAAGGTTGATATTTCAAGGGAAGTGTATGGATAAAGTGAAAACAACAACTATAATTGTGATTCCGCAGACTCGAACATGCGAGTCTAGTGCCATAAACACATATTTTTTATACTTGCTTTGATACCAATAATAGATTCATAGAAATAACTATATCATAATTACACGAATTAAATAAATATTTAATTATATACTTTCCTAAAACCATTAAGGTATCTAGAATTAAATAATTATAATAAATAATAAACAATGAAAACCCATGTCTTTCTAAACAAATGGAAATTTTCTTCCACCACATACAAAATAATTAATCCTTTTGTAGTTTTAAAAATATCTCACTAATACTTCCAAATGTGATATCCTTAGAAACACATCACCTGTAATTTTTTTTCATAACATTTGGAATAGAAAAATTAGAAAGGTTTGAGTACAATAATTTAATAATAGAAACATATAACTAAATCTATAAAAAAATTCAACGTATATATAATATAGAGGGAATTAAAAATCTAAATAATATAATATTAAACTGAAACTGAGGTAATTAAATATCCATGAAAATAAATTAAAAAATGGATATCATTAATTTAGATATTATAATGATGGAATATATATTTTTATAAATAACAAATGTGATGTCAATGCCCTTTAATAAGACATTTACTTTTCATCGAGACTGCAATCAAGATATCTTATTGAATTTGGATGGAATACAAATAATACCCAAAAATGATTTCCTCAAGGGAAATTATGAGTAATTGAGAGGAAATATAATACTAGGACCTAATTATCACCTTAATAAGTCTAACACATTCACCATAAGATTCAACCAGACCTTTCATAATATTCCCTATGAAACCTTTCACTAAATAAAAACACAATTATCTATGTAATGAAAATTACAGAATATAAATAAATAATAAATCTTTGTTATAAGTAAATAATAATTAATAATTTCAATATTTTACCCATTTAAATAAAATATATATGAATATCAAAACTCATCCTAATAAAGAATGTGGATGGTCAAATAATAAATTTTCAACCTTCTAATACAAATCCATATCAGAAGAAAACTATATGATACACCAATAAATTTATCTATGTCAATAAAAGAGGTTATATTATCATAGAACATAAATAAAAGAAGGAATTTCAATAGAATATAAACCTAATTTAAAAAAGGAAACAAATAAGGATTTGGATATAGATTAGAAACATCTCTATAAAACATGCTTAAATGATACCCACAATAAGGGATCAGAAATGTGTTTGTTTTGTATCCGAATTTCATTCCACCAAAATATGACAATATATTACTGTATAATTTATAAAGCAGAAAACATATTATAAATAATCCTTTTCAATGTGAAAATGGAAAATATATGTGTAAACATAAAATTTCTTTTAGAAATATTTTTTATAATTCATATAAAATCAGATGATCCATGTTACGTTCAAATGACAATTTAAAAATGTGAATGAAGAAAAAATTGAAAACCATTAATTTTGAGAAAGTGAAATCACTAATAGGGCTTGAAAAAAATAAGTATTGTCATTGGTAAATAATAATATGATGATAAAACATATGAAAGTAAAAGAGGACATGCTTTTTTATTATTTTTAAAAAACCATTGTTCAAATAACATATTTTTATAAGAGTAACAAAACATCTATTTTTTATTAAATTTGATTTTAAAAATGTTCAATATAAAATTAAATATGATAAAATATTTTTAACAACTTTTTATTTTAGAATATATCCTTTTTTCTTTCAAAAAATTATAAGTGTTCATTAACTTTCCTTATGTGCAACCATGAATCAATATGAATAATGATATTGTTAAAAATTATAATCCAACAGTTAAATTAGAATGTATGAATATTAATAAAAACATTATCATAAAATATTTATTAACATTTTTAAAAAATAAAATGTTTTTATTAATTCATAATAAAAAGTATCATCTTCTAGCAAGGTCATTTAGTGCTTCAAAAAGAGTGTTAATTGATTTTTTTGAACACAAATATATTAATTAATTTATATAATTTTAATAAATATTATTTGATATAATTAATATCATTTTTCAAATAATCATGACAATAATATCATAAGAATATTATTTATTTTTCTAAAAAAATTTATTTTTTAGTGAATAGTGAATTTTTTGATTTTTGTAAAACAATTAATTTCCTTTCATGTAAATGTAAAAATAATATTTTAATTTAATAATAATGTAAAATTATACTAATTTAATTATAAATAATACATTTAATTATATTTTAATCTTCATTAGACATCATTTTGGTATATGTTCATTTTTTGACTTAAAACACATTTTTCTAAATGATATTTTTATGCACGCAATGTGTTTTTATCATAATAAATTCAATAAATATATATTGATTAATTTTTATAAGTAAATTTAGAGATTATGTATTAAATTATAAATTTTATCATTCATTTTATTTTTTTTACATGGAAATAAATGGTAGTAAATCATGTTTTATGTTAAAAAAAATTATTGTCTAAATGGGGGTTCTACACAGTTTTCAAACTTATTTATAATTAAATTCATAAAAATATATAAAATAAATCAATAAAATTAATTCCATATTTTGAATCCTAATATTTAATATAATATTATAATTTCTACTTAATTTTTTTATAGTTTTTAGTAAAAATAGTGATTTTTTTACAACGACTAATGTTTAAATAGGTTCACTATGAGGCTATACCAAGAGGTAAGGGAAGTATTTACTCCAAAACATTTGAAATTTTTATTTAATTAATTTATTTCATACATATAATTTCCTAAAATCAAATACCTATCCATTTTGAGACACTTTACATTGAAAGTGGAATTATATCATAGCCATGTTTTAAGAAATTCCATGTGTGTCCTTCCCAGCACTTATAAAAGAGAGCCTCTTATCCTCAAATATTCACATTATTAGAGAAATATATATCATCCAATACCTACTAAATAAAATTCCTATATTACTTCCAATAATACATGATCTTATTTTGTTATCTTATGAAAAATCCTGCAAGACTTTTGTTGTAAGCCAAAGGGGGTATCTCAATGAAAATGTATAATTCTAAATAATATTCTTTCAATTTTATTTATTCTTACACATTTTATAAATATGTTTTAAAAATAAAAAATATTAAACTTGTATCAAAAATATATATATAAGTTATTATGATTATGGTACAACAATTTACCACCTCTTCTTCAGCCAACGAGATACAATATTATTGCTCGGGCATACGTTTGGTCTACTGCCTCCACATAACAATATGATACATTTTTCATCATCATATTTCATTGATGGATAATAATAATTGATTTTTTATTTATATAGGATATTTAAAACATAATTAATCTTATTTAATAATAATATATTATATACCTTCTTACCATCTGATTGATTGATAAATGATAATGTAGCTCATGTGTTTGTGTGGACTACCACCTCCACAATGAATTTTGATTTGTGTATAATTTTATATTTAATTGGATTTTTAAATGGATATATTTAAGTAAATAAATTATATTTAATATTGTTGAGTTATCATTTACCTTTCGTTCATTCCATCCATCAAATATTGGAAACATCGCACATATATACGTATAGATTAATATTTCCATGATGTGATTTAATTCATTTTTCACCACCAAATAATATTAATTATTATGAATATTAATATAATTAATATATATCATATTTATATAATGATTAAAATTCTAAATATGTAATAAACTTGATCAAAGTGAGATATTAATAACTATCAAACAAAAAGATACATGAAAAACGAAGCAGGTTATACCTAAAATGATGTCATTAACAGTGAATTATTAATAAAAGTGTCTAAAAGTTATAAGTGCATCATATATCAAATTATAATGAGTCATATTATTTCTTTGTATAATTATAATGAGTTGAAGTTTATTATATAGGTGGTTATAATTCTTATGAATCAAGATGGAAAAAGTTGTAATGGTTTTCTCTCAATTTCTCTTCTTGGAGACATATTTTGATGTCATACAAAAATTTCATATTTATAAGGTATATATACCAACTAATATTTTATTTTAAATTATTTCTTATATAAATCAATTTATTAAGATAACCACATGAATTTCAATCCATTATTTACATTCAATTCAAAAAATTACTAGAGTCATAGGGGTTATTCATCCAAATAGTGTTTCATTAGACCATGTTTGATGATATGATCTTATTTATACATTTAATGTTTATATAATAATGATTTATTATGTGATACAAATGATACTTCTTAATTGATGGTATAAAAAGTTAGAATTCTAGCTAATTCATCCAAGGGGTTTCAATTCGAATTTTTGGAATGGGTAAAGGTTTATCATCTCAAAATGTATTCATTGGGACATATGTTATGTTATAAAACTATATTGTTTTATACAGTTTAGATAGTTACCATTTCATATTTTCTTTCATTAATATCCATATATTTATGGTATTTCATGTTTCTTTCATTATGTTTTTTCCATTCATGGGCGTTATGATTCAAAATTAACCAATTTTGTATGGGTTTTATGATTCAATCATATTTTTAATGGGATTTTTAAACATAATTTTATATATTATGATATTAGGTGATCTATCTCCCCCAAATATTTTTTAATTTATTCTCCAATATTATGTTTTTTAGATGACATGTTTTCAACAAATTGTTTTTATTTTTATGTACTCAAGAAACCAAAATACTTTTTAAGGAAAAATATCCTTATTTTTATCTTTGGTCCAGAATATTTTCATCAATGTCCATATATGTTTAAAATATTTTCAAAAATGTGTTTAATATTTTACCAAGATTATTTAGTTTTTTTAACTGTATATAACTTTCCTTACCAGGTTTTAAGATGAAAATTTTTATAGTTTTTCTAATATTATAATATTTGATTTTTACTGAAAATGTTGATGGAATTTTAATGTTAATTAAAAATACATAAATAGATTTCCCTACTAGAATAAACACACTATTATTTGAGAAATCCTTTAAAATGTTCCACGGTTCATTACAATGAATATTTTTTGGATAAATGGTTTTAAATTTTAGATTTTAAATAAATGATTTAAAAAATGGTATTTTCCTCAAGTAATGTTTTAGTGAAAATTTTAAAATAATTTAAAATATAGTAACCTTGGTTGATGTTATTTTGATTTAATAATGATATGGTCCAATTTTACAATCATTATTTTATATATATATATAATTTATGTTTATGTTTATAAAATACTAACAAAACCTATTTTCTTATTTATGGTTTAATATTTTATCTAATTATAAATGTTTTCATGGTATTTTTGAATATATATGAATGGACTATTATTTGGGATGTGTGTTTCCATTATAATCAAAGGATGAGTGGTTATATTATAAACTAAGGATTGGTGGGTCCATTATAACACTCTAATTCATTTCATAATGATAATATAGTTATGAAACTCTTAAGATATGATGTATTTGATAAAATTCTATGAGTAAATGGAGTTCATAAACTCTTAAAGGAAAAATAATTTAACTAGATGGAGGTTACTTCATACAGAACATTGGAAATAACATGGTATGCATTTCAATTATGGTACTTTTTCTACAATAATAGTCTTAAGACTGAACCTTTACTAGGGATTTTATTTTATATGTTTATGTGAATTCTATAGGTATATTTTTTATTCTTATTATATGTTATAATGGATAATGATTTTTTATTGTTGATTATACATACTAATATATTATATATTTTGATTTCTATAGATTTATTCAATGATTCATGTTTAATATTTATGCCTTTCTATTTATGATTTTCTTAATTTATCTTCATATATTCATACCATTATACTTATATAATGTCACTTATGATAATTTATTGATATATCATATAATTACTCTTAATGAATATATTTGTTCACCATTTATGATGTTTTCGTTCCAAAATTTATGAAGAAAATATTTAATTATGACGTGTCTAAGAAGTGTTATTTTTGTAGAGAATGTAATGGGAAATAATTTTGATCTTTTATGTACTATATTTTTACCTATCCATGTTTCCAAGTACACTAAACCATTGTGGTTCTTCCATGGATCATAAGGTTTTGTAATAAAATTTTAACCATTAATATGTAATATTAATATATTAATATTTTGGGTCACTATAGTTGTTATCATATCAAGGCTTGGTCTTTTGTATGATATTTTTAGTAAAATTTAGCATTATCCATTACAATAATCATATCTATATGAATATATCCTAATGTATTGTTAAGGTAGTGATTAGTTATTTTACTTAGATATACCTCCAAATCTATTGACTGCAAGTGAATTTGGGTTTAGTAAAAATTCCTCTAGGGTTAATATACCTAAAAAAAATTGGTGAAATATGTCTCATCCATAATTCTAGTTCATGGTAAATGAGCCCTTACTACTAACCAAGTTTGAAACTCTTGGGATATATTATTAAGTTAACTCACATTTTCATTTTGAAACTTTATAAAGCATTTAGATAGATAATGACCATGAATGATGTAAGTGAAAACAATGTTTTCATAGTTTTAAAAGAGGGTTTAATGATTTAGAAATCCAATGAATCATTTTTTCATGATTATATGATTTCACAATATGAGTTTTTCACATTTTGGTTTCAATCAATTGCTAGAACCAATTAAATTATTTTAATATGGGATATGTTGGGAAATGAAATGATTATAATCTTTAGAATCTAAATGTTATGAAATTTGGAAAGAACAATATGATTTCTATGTTTACAAAACATTATCAAGAAATGAATCATTCAAATCATCTAAATGATAAAAGTAGGGACCTATATAATTATGGATCCTATAAGAGGCAAAATCCACATTCATTTAGTTGGTTTGTTGATCCACTACTTTTTGAGAAATTGATCAGTACAATTAAAAAGATATTTTCCATTATATAGTTCTACGTATATTAAAATGTTATCTTAGCTATTTTTCATTTAGAAGGAGAGGTGTATAAATAGTCGGATATTATCAATAATACAAGGCAACATAAATAAATACTCCATTTAGGGGTTGATTATTAGAGATTATTTTTTCAAAAAGTGCATTCATTGTATTATTCATACTAAAATTGAAAAATAATTACTTAAGATAAATAATATGTATTATGATTATATTGGTAATTATGATAAAAATATTTAAAAAACTTGTGAGGTATGATGCTAGTTTTATCATCGAACTGGAAAGTGAGATTAATTAGTTCATTAATGGTTAAAAACAAAACCTATGAATGGAGTTTTCCATAAGATACATCTATAGTTATGAATAAATAATTTTATATCCTATCATGGTAGGGATGGATATTGGAGAACCAATAAAACTTATGGTATTTATGATAAATTGAATATTGAATTCAGATGAAATTATAATCACAAAAACTATAGTGGGAAAAATATGTGTCTTTATTTATCACAAAAGTATTGAAATAAACATTGACGAATTTTATTAAGGGGAATATTAAATGACTAATGTGTTGTAAGGATGTTTATTTAAAAAAATGAATATAAAGTGATTTGAATTGGATATTTAATGAATGGAATGATGAAAACGATCAACCGAATACACTACCCACACATTAATACTTCAAATACAAGGAGTATAATCATTATACTAAACAATTATATTATACAAGGTCTAAATACTATACTAAACAAGGGAATACTGTATTACACGAATTTAAGTTGAATAATCGATATGTTTATGTACTGGTACATGATAATTATATTGTAGAATTGTTTTGCTTTTGATATCTTGGTCATAAGAATCATGAAACATATATAGACTGTTTTATAGTAGTTTTTCTTTAAGAATTTTCAAGTATATGTTGAATGGAACTAACAAACATGAAAACTGATTCAGTTGTGAGGTTATATTATTTTAATGTACATGATTTATGGGTATATAACCCTTAATATATGAATATGTTTGAGAAAATAAGGACTTTTAGGATAAGGAGTTGATTGATATTGATAAAGTAAATTGGATTGTATTATTGACCTTGAAATTTATTGTTGATTAGATGAAAAATTGATTGATGATATTTTTGATAAAGTGTATTAAATATTTTCATTAATGGAATATATTGGATAATCTATGATTTCATTTTACGAATAACTATGGAGTTACTTTCTATGAATCACATATGTTTTCATTGAGGTTTTATAATGATTCGTGTTATTATTGTGTTTTAGTAGAATATTAGATCATGGTGTCTACATGACTGCAATGTGACATTAAGAGATACAATATGTTGTCTGGGGATTAAATTTAATTTTATTTTGGAATTTTTTTAAAATTTTTCTAATTTTTTTTGTTTTACATTTTGTCAAATGTTTTCATAGGAGTTTTATAGTTAAATATTTATTGAATGGTTTATGTTGAACTTTAGGTGTTATTGCATATATTTATGATATTAGAGTGTTATTTAATTCTATGTAGGTTTATCCATATTGGATAACTTATTATAATTTTGTTAGTAAATTTATAGAGATAAAAGAGATGAATTTTAATTTTTTTTAGGTATCATTTGATTTGTTAAATGTTAATTTTAGTTCATTACTCCTAAAAAAATCACCTCGAATTTTCATTTCATGGATTAAGAGTTGAGATAGAGTTATAAAATGGTTGACTCATAACCAAATGATTAAATTAGAATTATGAAATTTATATAAATAATGGAATTATATTTTTATGTATTTCCTAGTAAAATCATTCCTTATAACTCTGAAAAATTATATTCAAATTGAATATGTTTTCCTTTTAATTGATATTTTTAGGAGCTGATGGTTGTTTTTATTGATCACTAATTTCAGGTTTTTCAAGGAATAAAATTCTCATAATCATGTTAATTATTATGGTTTTTTACTTTATATACACTATATTTCTCCTCCATGTCTATATTTTTACTTCTGACTTGTTTTATCATTATCTGATAACCCAGTTATGTGTTATTTCAGGTAACCTCTATAACACCCTAATATTTTATGAGATATATTCCAGTTAATTTCATTGATGTTATCTATTGTATTCTATAAAAATATTACCTTCTAAGATATGAAACATCATATTATCTTTCTGTATACATAACACTTTTTTGGCTTGTGTTACACACAAGATAGGTTGTCCTTCATAGCATGCATTATGCGCAATACCGAGTTTCACTAAACAATGATATACTATTAAAATATTTTTATTAAATATGATATAAACTTGATGTTTTGAATTTTATTAACCAAATTTTTTATTTTATATAATATTAAAATTAAAATTTTGTATTTTCTAGAATTGATATAAGAACAAATTAAATTTTTCAGATTGAAGAAGTATTTTTCAAAAAAATACAGTTTTTGAAACCTTTGGATTGGGAACCCATTTTAAATATATTTTTGACACATTTATAAATTTCTTTGAGGAAATGAACATATTATTTGAATGCGGGACATAAAATTTTACTTTGGATAAATTTTTGAAATTTTTCTAATAACTTTTACATGTCGGTGAATATTAAAAATATGCTAAATTTTATTTGGAAACCAATTTTTTCATCGAAATAATTTATATGGTTAAAATATATTATTTAGTGGTTTCAATGTATAAGTATAATTTATTATGTTTTAATAAAATGAAATATATTTTCATTAATTTTACATTGAATTCATATGTAAAAACATTTCAATTTTTTTCAATTTTTTAACTTTTAAACAAATACTTGTTTTTTTTCAACAATAGGAATAATATTTAAATTATTACCAAAACTTCTGGGTTTTTATTTTTGAAATATGGATTAAATATTTGGAATCATTAGACCCAAATTATTTTAATAGGATACTTTGTTTTTTGGGCCTTATGAATAGTAACTTTGGAAATTATTTTTACAACCTTGGTTAAAGATAAATCAGGTAATTAAAGGTATAAATAATATTATAAAATTACCTTAACACTTGTAAAAATCTTATTGGATGGCTAAATTCTGCACTTATAATTTATTTTTAGAAATTAAATGACATTATGGCCACTTACCTATGAATATAACATGAATGTAAAAAAAACAACTAATGTGACAAAATTTAACAATGTCTTTTTATTTATGTATATTAATTTTAATATATAGATAATATAGAGATAATATCTACCACATATACTATATGGAAAGATAAAATAATTACCTACATAAGATAAATTTCTTTATAACTTTTATAGATTAGATAATTACAATTAATGATTAAATAGCAGTGATATAGAAATTATTTTATTAATAGAAATATCAAATAAATGATATTAAAAATATTAAAATAAATATAATTTGAGTGAATTAATGTGATCCTATAATTTTATGGAAGCCTTTGACATGTTATTTATATTTTAAAGGTGTTTTTTGAACATATATATAATTTATCATATTTCTAAATAGTCAACTAATGAATAGTGTTAAAATTAACACTATTGATATTTTAAATAAATAATATTTTATTAAATATTATAAAATTCATAAAAATATAATATTCGTCCAAAAAATATGGATGATGTTATATATGTAACCAATGGTCCATTTATGGCTCCATTGTAATTTTAGAGTGACTATATTAACCCTTTGAAAATAAAAAGGCATGTTTTCATGGTAAGAGTTAAAGAAATTAATTAAAGGTAAATCAATATTATATGTTTTAAAATAATAAAAAAACATGTACAAAAAATTTATAGAATTAATAATATTAAATAAATACCAAAATATGATCGATTTTTAGTTTTTTAATGGACACTTTTACCTAATAATAAATTATATATTATTTAAATCAAGGAAAAATAAAAAGTATCACTAAATTGTATTTCATTAAATTTTATGGGTCCACACAAGGAAAAAATCAATCTATGAACGAATATAAATATATATTTTTATATAAAATAAATAATATTAATTATATAAATTTATTTTTAATTTTTATATGTTATATAATTACCTTAAAAGTCTCTTAAATTAGAAAACTATATTTATTCAATTAACATAAATATAAAATAAATTATTTTAGATAGATTAATTTTGTTATATTTTTGATTAGTTAATGTGTATAAATAAATTTCCAGATATATAAGATATACTATATTTGTTTGAAAGAATTATATTGTAATTACCACTTTTTATTATAGTATTTTATGTCAAATTAAATGAATAGTATTAAATTTGGTAATAATAATATCACATTCAATTAATTTATTATTAAATTATTGAAAAATCACAAAAATATTAAATTATCACAATAGGATATGATAGTGTCGAACATGTACTATAAATTTCATTTATGGGCCATTTTTAATTATTTAGATCAAGAATAGTCTCATTATATTTTCATATTTGGAGAGTTTCTTAATGTTCCCCTATCATCTCTTATAAAAAAGAATATCCCCCCACATTTATTCACTCCTCCTAGAGCCTTGTATATCAACCAAACCCTACCCAATTATCCTTCAAATATTCATAGTTAACTTCTAGAGGACCTGGATTTCCAGAAATTCCACCCCTAGTGTCCCTAAGAAGTGATCCAAAGAAATTCCAATGAAGAAGAGGTAATTGCTTTACCAATTCAATTCAATTTCTTTTATTCCTCTACGTACTCTTTATATGTTACTTCCATAATAAAGTAACTAATCCAGTATATTATACATGATTAGATGTTTTTATAATTATTGGAAAACTGTATACCTCATTTTATACATCCTATGAATAACAATAACACAATACGTGCGTACGGAAGACTTACCATCTCCATGCCATGGTGTAATTAATTATTCATGAATATTTTATTAGGATGGGTATAATGATGAGTATAATGGATTTCAATAATTAATATAAAATTATAATTATTTTTTATAATTAATATAACCTCCAATTAAATATCGTATTACCATTAATAGAATTATATAGTCGCTCGTGCATACGTACAACCTACTGTATCCACGATGAGGTGAGATTCGTCCCCCACATTAATAATTCAATAATGATTATAAAAATTATATTATGAGTGAAAATAATAATTATGAATGTAATTTCATGTATAAAATACATCCTATTCATTACAAACATGACTTGCATGGAAAACCAAGAATTGGAAAACGAAGTAGTTAACACACAAAATAATGGTAATATTGAAATAATATTAACTAAATGATATAATGAGATCATATATGATATCGTAAATATGAATATGGTATTGGAATAATTTAATAACATCATTTAACCATTATATATGATGTGACCACACCCTCGAGTAACGAAAAGTATGTGGTAAGGGATAATTTTTCAATCTCATTTTTATCTATGATTATTTATACATAAGTATTTACTAGGGACATAATTACAATAAATCTCCATGATTCAAAAAAAATTAACAAAAAGTTTACAATTATTACATGTATGTTTAGAATAATTTTTTCGATTTTTTACTTTTACTATTTTGTGTGGAAGGAATAATCTTTTGTTTACTATACGAGGTAATTTTTGACTTTCTGTCAAAAGTACGAGGAGGATGTTTTTTTAACTTATATAAAATGAATGGGTTTTTACCATTTCATGACTCCTTATTTCTATGAATATTCCTATACAATATTTCAAGTTTATTTTCAAATAAATTATTTTCTTTTAAAATTTCAAAGCATTATGAGAAAAAAAACATTTTTGAAGAAGAACGAATATTTTTCTCAAGAACTAGGTTCAAGAGTTTTATCAAAATTATTTTCCATCTAAGATGACACACTTAAATAGTGTTATGATTCAATCCCCATGTTTACTATTATTTTATTGATTTAATGATGTAATTATCTTTCATATAGATTATGTTCTTATGGAAATATGTTTATGAAACCCATTTTATTTCATGGGTTAGGGTATTATAAATGATTTATTTTTCTGTGGAACATGTAAGAATGATTCCATTATGATATGGATGGGACCACTATCTCCATCCAATGAATTAGGTAAATATTTATATCTTCGAAGATAGAAATTACTGGAACAAAAATTAAATCTAGTTCAGTAATATAGGGCTGGAACAACAATAAAATCTGGTTCAGTAATACATGGATAGAACAACAAGTAAACCCAATTTAGTAATGGACTTCATCCACTACAATGGTGTTGGCAGTAATGCCTCAACTACTATGGAAATCATATTATGTTCTTATTTATTTTCTATATTTAGATGTTTTATTCCAGTTCTATTTTATTATGGGTAAATTTACTTTATGATATATGCCTCATGAACTTCCAAGAATTTTTTCAGGACTCAAAATTTTGATATTTAAAATTTATGTTCATGTTTTTAAATTTTAAATTTTATGGAATGTTTTTTGTTTTCAATGTTTATCCTTATAGGGAATTTGATCTCACACTTTTTATGTTTTGTTTTCCCTAGGATATAATGAATGGTTTTATATAGGAATACTAATATGGAAGAGCTTTATGGGAGATGTTGAATATCATTCAACAAGATAGAAGAATGTGTTCAGAGTTTCTAATGGCACTAAACTAATATGGCATTTGGCATCCGTTTTTATTATTTTTAAAGTATTTTACAAAATAAATGTAATTTCAATGTATGTAAATCATGGTTCTCTATAGTTGGCATCAGATTTAAGGTTTAGTTAATCTTTGGAATCTAGGATGTAAAAACGTTAGTGAGATCCCTACAGATATTTCTGAGGTAAGTCTACTAATTTCTCAATGGATAATTATAACTATAGGTTATTAACCGAGAATTATGGTAACAATCATGCGTAACCAAGGATTAAACCTAATATATAAGAGATTAAAAGTACCCCCCCTGATTATATTGTTTTCTTCTGTGAGATGACTTTATCACCCAATCCTTTTTTGTTATATTTAATGGAGGACACTATAATGAATTGTATTAACATTGAGTCTGATTAATAATACAATGATTTGAGCAATGAATTCATATAATTATAGGAGATAAAGATATTGTGATTATTCAGACGTAGCTATCATGATATATGATTCACAATGTGAGCTTCAGGGAAATTCCTAACACATCGAGTAAGAAGAATTTCAACTTTGTGAATCACAGAGGAAGAAAGATTCACCATAATACATGTCAAGAAGAAGAGAAGTAGAACCTTGAGGACTACCTCCAATGGGGGGAGATATTTTATCTCTAGGGGAAAAAGGGTCATGGAGTGATGAATTATTATATAGTTCAGTGTCTCATCTATGGAAAACACGGGCATTTCCCAACTTAATGCCTAGACATAAGAATATACTTCTAAGACAAAGAAGGAACTATTACGTACCTACCATTAAAGTGGAAGGATATAATTTTTTATGTATTTGAATCCAAAAATGGTGAATGGTGAATTATATAAAATTATCAGTCTATGTTTTTTCCTTAGTATTTTAAAGAATATGTTGAATAGTTATAGGAAACATGATTTAATGAAAAGGTGATATTCATAAAAAAAAGATGATTAAGGGAAGGATATCCCATAATATGAGCATGATGTTGAGATAATAATATTTGGATAATGATATTTTAGACGATATTAGTTACCATGGTACTTTTTAAGGATTTTTTGAGATATGGGTTGTGTTGTCACAGATAAAGTATATAACTTTTGAGGACTTAAGAAATATATCCAATAATTTTTGGAATAATGAAAACACGCATGTTTTCAATAAGGATATATGGTTATTTAGGTTTTTAACATGACTAAAGATAATATGTGACAAAGAAAATAAAATTATTTTAATGTGACCAACAAGATATATCTTATGATATATGGGGGATAAATGATGGTATTCACATGCTTGTTATATGGCCTTTCTTGTAATGGTTTTTTTACTGTGAGTTTGGATAGAAATATTTTGGATAAACGTAATGGTTCGAATAGTTTATGTTTGACATCAGATAGTATTTTTTATAGATAAAACATTTTTTTATGGAATGTTATAATAGTATAGTTTTAGAAAAAGGGCAACTTGTAATACAAGAAAGAACTTGTCGCATGAGACAAAGATGCGGCAATCGAACCCCCAACTGAAGTGGTACAAGCCTTTATCTTCTAACACTAGACTATGTGAAGTCCCTAGTTAGTATAAATTAGTTTTCTTTTAATTAATTGGTATGATAAAAGATGTATAAGTCCATTTTTGGATCCATATACAATTAATGTCACTATAGGCGAACTTGTGTATATTTGATTACACGTGATAATGTTTTGTGGTCAAGACAGATGGAATGACCAACCATTCTATCGCATGATCTATTAAAACATAAAGAATGGTAAATTTTACTTTATTTTTTTAAATAAGAGATGAAGTAGAAATTTTTCAAGGAACAAACAATTGTGGGATTGTACCAAAATCTAGAAAGTATTTATTCTCATGAAAAATTATTCAACTTTTGGGAAATGATCTTGAAAACCACAAATATTGTCTTAGTACATTATTATATGATGAATAATATGTTACCTTAAATAGCCACAAATTTTTGTCATTCCAGTTGTTAACTTCCTCCAAAACATGTTTTCTATCACTATCCATCAGATCTTGGTGGTTATATTTCTCTTCAATATCCATGTTTTCACTTCCAACCTATATTCAACTATGTGGAAACCAAGTGATGAGTTAATTTGGGATACTGTTATGTTTCTCACTTTTCTTTTTAAAATTATGTTATAGTATTTTTTAAATGATGTGGGTTTCAATGAATGAAACTTTCAACTAGTAATCCATTTATAACCCTGATGAATTTTGAAGGAAAAATTCATTTTAATGGGGGTAGAATGTTACAACCATAGATTTTATGAAATAGATTTTTTATAATTTAATTCAGGTAATATGTTGTATGATAGCCCAATATTACCTTGTTCTATATGCAAGGCTGTAATAGCTTGTAGTATACACAAAACTTTTCTTGGCCTTCATTAAATGAAAGAACGACGTTCCTCAATAGCTTGTATTGTATGCAATTCAATGTTTCACAAAAAACGATATACTATTAAAACATTATTATTTAATTGGATATAAACTAGACATTATAAAATATAATAATAACATTTTTTATTTTATATAAAATTAAATATCATCTTATATATTTTCTAGACATGATATAAGAAAAAATAAATTTTTTTGGATAAAAGAAATATTATAAAAAAAATGAACTTTGCCACCTGTTGATAGAATATCCATTTTAAATATATTTTTTGACATGATTAAAAGATAAATTTAACAAAATAAACAACTTATTTGGAATAAGGATTTTAAATTTTGATATTTTTTTGATAACTTTCATTTTTTGATGAAGAGAAACTAAATGATAAATTTTAATGAAAAAAAACAATTTTTTTCAAAATTATTTATATGGTTAAAATATATTATGGGATTTTTTAAAGTATAAATATAATTTTCTTAATATTTAATAAAATATAAGTCATTTTCATTAATTTTACATTGAATTGAAATGTAAAAATCAATTCAATCTTTTTCAATGTTTTAACTTTTAAACAAAAACCCATTTTTTCCAAAAATGAGAATAATTTCAAAGTAATTACTACAAATTCTGTATTTTGAATTTTGAAAAATGTATTCCATATTTGGAATCAGTAGGTACAAATTATGTTAATAGGATACTTTTATTTTGGGGCATTATAAATAGTAACTTTGGTAATTGTTTTTATTACCATGGTTAATGGTAAATTTGGTAATTAAAGGTAAAAATAATGTTAAAAAAATACCCTAACACTTGTAAAAAACATACTGGATGACTGAATTCGACACTTATCTTTTATTTTTCGAAATGGAATACCATTATGGACATTTACCTATGAATATGACAGAAATTTAATAAAAACTAATGATTGAGACTAAATGTCACAATCTCATTTTATTTAAATATATTAATTTTAATATTTGGACAACTAAGAGATAATATAGACTATATATAGTATCTAGAAATAAAAAATAATTACCTACATTATAAAAATATATTTATTATTTTTTGATATTATATAATTACCATTAATGGTGACATAATAGTGATGTAGAAATTATTTTATTAATAGAAATATCAAATAAAAGATATCATAAATATAAAAATAAATATTATCTGAGTGAATTAATGTCATACAATAATTTTATTGAGACCTTTGACATGTTATTTATGATATAAATTATTTTTTAAAACATAAATCCACTTTATGATATTTCTAAAAACTCAACTAAAGAATATTGTCAAAATTTACACATTTAATTTTTTAAATAAATAATATTTTATTAAATTATATAAAATTCATAAAAATATAAATTCTGCCAAAAAATTAGGTTGAAGTTAAATATGCCACCAATGGTCTATTTATGGATCCTTTTTCATTTTATAGTGATTATATTATCCCTTAGTAAATAAAATGAGATATTTTATGGGAAGAGTTAAAGAAATTAAGTAACGGTATATCAAAATTACAAGGTCTAAAATAAAACAAAAGGCATGTGCAAAAAAAATTATTGCATAAATAATATTTAATAATTAGAATAATATTATAGATTATTATGTTTTTAATGGACACTTGTACATGAAAATAAATTATATATAATATAAATAAATCATGGTTACAAAATACCACTATCTTGTATTTTAAAAAGTCTTATGTGTTCACATAGTGCCGAAATCAATTTATGAAAGAATATAAATTAATATTTTGATATTAATGAAATAATTTTTATTATATGAATTTATTTTTAATTTTTAGATGTCATATAATGACCTTAAAATTATCCTCAATTCTAAAACAATAATTATTTAAATAACAGAAAAATACGATAAATGATTTTAATAAGAATAATATTGTTATATTTTCACTTAGTTAATGTTTATAACAAATTTAAAAAATCTATAAGATATTTTATATATGTTTTAAAGAATTATATTCTAATTCCCACCTTTTATTATTGTATTTTAAGTAAAATTAAATGAATAGTATTAAATTTGGCAATAATATTATCTTTTTGAATTAATTTTTTATTAAAATAATTAAAAATAAAAAAAATGTTAAATAATCACAAGGGTATATTATATGTTCTAAAATGTATTATAAACTTCATTTATGGACTATTTTTAATTATTTAGATCTAGAATAGTCTTATTATATTTTAATATTTTGAGAGATTCTTAAAGTGCCCCTCTTCTCTCTTATAAAATCTCATCTACTCCCACATTTACTCAAACCTCCATGAGCCTTATATATCGACTATTCCAACACAAGTTTCCTATAAAAATTATTATTTAAATTATGGGGGTCCGGGGGTTCAAAAAATTCCATACCTAGTGTCCCTAAGAAGAGATCCAAAGGAAGTCCAACAAAGAAGAGGTAATTGCATTACCAATTCAATTCAAATTATTTTCATCTTATACATCCAAATTAAAAGTTAATTCCATAAATAATTAATAAATCCGGTATATAATACTTTATGAGATATTATTAATATTATTATAAAACCATATACATCCTTTAACCCGTCCTTAGAATAGTAATATCAACATGTGTGTGTACGTACGACTTAACGTCTCCACGCTGTGGTGTAATTTGTTATTCCAGATAATTTTAGTAAGATGGATATAATTATGAGTATAATAGATTTAAATAATTTTTATAACATGATAATAATTCTATATAATTAATATATCATCCAATTAAATACCATTTAACCATTATAAGAATGATATTGTCATTTGGGCGTACGTACGACCTACAGTGTCCACGACACGGTGAGATTCGTTCTCCATGATAATAATAATCAAATGAATATAAAATTTATATTATGAGAGAAAATAATAATTATGAACTTAATTTAATGGATAAAATACTTCCTATTCATAACAAACATGACATACATGACAAAATAGGAATGAGAAAATGTAAATTTTAACGCCTGAAATAATGGTAATATTGAAATACTAATAACAAAATGATATTATAAGATCGTATATGATATAATAAATATATATGTGGTCCTATTATAATTTAATAACATTATTTAACCATTATACAGGTGGTGAACACACCCTTGACTAACGAAAATTACAACGTAAGTGATAATTTTATAATCTCACTTTTATCCAAGATTGTTTATACATAAGTATTTACTGGTGATATATTTATCATCTATGTCCATATTTCCTAAAAATGTATTTATAATATGTTTAAAATTATTATATGTATTTTTAGATACATTATTACCATTTTTTTATTTTTACTACAAGGTATGGATGGAATATTTCTTTACCTTACCATATGAGAAACTTTTTGACTTTTTTGACAAATGAATAAGGAGAATGTTTTTTAACTTATACAACATGAGTGGATTTTTACAGCATCATGATTCCGTATTTCCATGAAGCTTAGTCTAAAAATTTTAATGTTCATTTTAAACTAAATTCTCTTCTTTCCAAATTATGTGGAATTTTGGAGAAGAAAACTTTTTTGAAGACGAAATCATATTTTACTCATGAACCAAGTTCATTGTTTTATCAAAATTATTTTCCATCTAAGATGACACTCATGAATAAGGTTTTCCTTATATCCCTATTGTAAATATTATTTAATTGAATTAATAATGGAATTAAATTTTATATAGATTATGTTATTATATAATGATGTTTAAAAAACCAATTTAATTTCATGGCTTATGCTGTGATTAATGATTTATGTTTTATTGGCACAAGTAAGAATAATTTAATTTTGACATGGGTTGGACCTATATCATCCTTCCATGAATTGGGTAAAGATCAATATCTCAGGAGATAGAAATTTATGGAATGGAAATTAAATCTATTTCTGTAATACCGGTCTAGAATGACATGTAAATCCAGTTCAGTAATACATGGCTATAATGACAAGTAAACCTGGTTCAGTAATGGACTTTGTCCACTATGATGGTCTTGTCATCAATGACTTGGCTACTGTGGAAATCATATTATATGCCTAATTATTTTTCACAATTTCATGTTTTATTTCAATTCAATTTTATCATGGTTAATTTTCCATTATGATCTATGCCTCCCGAACTATGAAGATTTATTTTTTGACTCCAGATTTTTATAATTAAACATTATGTTCATGTTTTTTCATTTTAATGTCTACGGTTAGTTTTATTTTCTCAATGTTTACCCATACTGAGTATTTGGGAAAACCTGTTTTATGTTTTCTACTCCCTAGGATATAAAATAATGGTTTTAGGTAAGAAAACTAACAGGAGAGTTCTTTATGAGAGATGTTGAAGATCTTTCACCATGTTAGAAGAATGTGTTCTGAATTTCCAATTTCACTATACTAAAATAGTCTTGGGAATTAGTTTGTGTCATGTATTATGTATTCTAAAAATTAAATTAAATTTCCATATATGTCAAGCATGGTTCTTTAGAGTTGGAATCAAATCTAAGGTTTAGTTAACCTTTAGTAACTAGAATGAGAAAACTTTATTGATATCTCTAGAGTTATTTCTATGTTATGTATAGATATTCCCTTATAGATAAGTCTAACTATAGGTCACAATCCTAGAATTATGGTAAATATCATGAATAACCTAGGATTAAACCTAAGTTGTTATTGATTAAAAGTAACCCCCCTTTATTATTATGTTTTGTTCTATGAGATGTGTTTCTCACCCCGTGCTTTTTGGTTTTAGTTAATAGAGGAAACTAGAAGGAATTGGATTAACATTGAGTCTGACAAAAAATCGAGTGATTATGAGAAAATAAATTGGATAATTAATGGAGAGAAAGAAAATATGATTATACCGACTCAGCTATCATGATACATGATTAACAAATGTGATTTCTGGTTAAATTCCCAACACGTCGAATAAGTTATAGTTGAAAATTTTTAAAAATAGTATAAGGATGTTTAACCTTCTTATATTTGAACAATGGAAGAATAAAATTTAGGAATACATAAAATTGTTAGAAGATGTTATCTCTGTGGAAAAAATAGTTGGAGTGATTAATTGTTATGGAGTTCAATGTCTCATCTATGGAAAACATGACCATTACCCATCTCAAGGCCCAGAAATAAGAATATACTTCAATAAAAAGGAAGGACCTATTTAATGCCTACCATTAAATTGGAAGGATTTAATTATTTATGTATATTAATGCACAAATGATGAATGTTGAATTATATAATAATTATCAGTTTATGTTTTTTGTTGAGGATTTTCAAGAATATGAGGAATACTTATAAGAAAAGGGATTTAAAGAAAAGGTGATATTCATAAAAATAATGAATAAAGGAATCATAACCCCTGATATGAGAATGATATTAAGTTAATGATATTTGGATAAATATATATTGGCCAATATTAGTTACCTTGTAACTGGTTAAGGATTTTTTGAGATGTAGGTTATGTTGTCACAGATGAAGTATAAAACTTTAAAGGAAATAAGGAATATATACAATAAGTTTTGGAATAAATAAACATGCATGTTTTCTATAAGGATACATGGTAATTTAGGTTGTTAAAATGACTAAATAGAATATATGATAAAGAAGTTAAAATGCTTGGAATGTGACCAGCAAGATATATCATATTATATATGAGGGATAATTGATGGTATTCACATGGTTGTTATATGTCCTTACTTGTAATTGTTTTTTTGTACTATGATTTAGGATAGAAGTATTTTGGATAAGCCTAAAGGATGGAATGGATTAATTTTTACATCAAATAAAATTTTTTAAGGCTAAGAACTTTTTTCTAGAATATTATAATAATATAGTTTTAGGAAAGGGATAACTCGTAGGACGGGCAACAACCCTTCGCGTTGAACAAGGCTACAGGAAGAAAACCCACAATCGAAGTGCGATAAGCATTTATCACACACCATTGGACTACAAGAAGTACCTGGTTAGTATAAATTTGTTTTATCTTATTTGAGTGGTATGGTAGATGAAGTATTAGTCAATTTTTGTAACCATATACAATTAATATCACTTTATATGGAATTATGTATATTTTATAACTTGTGTTATCCATCTGTGATAGAGACGAATGGAATGACCTGTCATTATATCGCATGATTTGTTTAAATATCATGAATTAAAAATTTATCATTATTTATTTAAATAAGAGATGATGTGTAAATTTTTCAAGGCACAAACAATGGTGTGATTGTACAAATATCAAGTAAGTATTTATTCAGATGCAAAATTCTTCAATATAAGGGAAAGGATCTTGAAAACCAAAAATGATGTCTTAGTACTTTCTTATTTGATGAATCATATAGTCCCTTAAATCATCATAGATTTATGGCTCTATAGTACTTAATTTTCTCCAAACCTTGTTCTCTATCACTATCCATCAGAACTTGATTGCTAGATTTCTCTTCCATATCCATGTTTTCAGTTCCCACCTATGTCTCCTATTTGGAAACACTGTGATGAGATACTTTGGGTAAACGTTATGTTTCTAAATTTCCTTTTTTAAATTGGAGTTCTATTATTATTTTTTACTATGTGGTTTTCCATGAATGAAACTATCAATTAGTAAACCATTTATAACCCTGACGAATTTCGAGGTCAAAATTCATTTTAGGGGGGGGGGTAGAATGTGACACCCCGAGATTTTATGAGATAGATTATTTTTAATTTCATTTATATCTTATTTTGTATGCTAAAAAAATATTATATTGTGCTATATACAACACCATATTATCTTGTCGTATATTCAACACTTTTCATGTCTTGCGTTACATGCAAGAGTGACTGTCCTCGATAGCTTGCATTGTACGCAATACTGAGTTTCACTAAATAATGATATAATATTAAAATATTTTTATTTAATGTGATATAAAGTAGAATTTATGAATAGTATATACCACATTTTGAATTTCTTATAACATTAAAATTCATCATATGTTTTTTCCACACATGTTATAAGAACAAATTCAATTTTTTAGTTAAATGAAGTATTTTTCAAAAAAATGCCTTTTGCTGCCTTTTGATGTTGCACCCATTTTAAATCTAGATTTTGAAACATTTAAAAGAATAATTTTGACAAATAAAAACATTATTCAGAAGTGGGATATAATATTATAATTTGGCTGAATTTTTGATATTTTTCTGACAACTTTCATATTTTGATGAATAGAAAAAATACGCTAAATTTTATTTGAAAACAGCTTTTTTCATCGAAATAATTTATATAGTTAAAATATATTATTGAATACTTTTAACGTAAAAAATAACATATTTTTATGTTTTATTACAATATATGTTACTGTTAAAAAATTTACATTGAATTGATATAGAAAAACATTTTGATATTTTGCATTGTTTTAACTTTTAAACAAAAACCGGTTTTTTTCTGACACTGGGATTAATTTTAAATTAATTAATGCAACTTCAGATTTTTGAATTTTGAAAAATAGATTCCATATTTGGAATTAATATTTTTGAATTATGTTAATAAAATTCTTTTATTTTTTGGCCTTATGAATAGTAAATTTGGTAATTATTATTTTTTACCATGGTTAAAGATAAATCAGGTAATTAAAGATAAAAGGGATATTATAAAATTACATTAACACATGTAAAAATATTATTTTATGACTAAATTCAACCCTTATAATTTTTTTTTGAAATGGAATTACTTTATGGACACTTACATATGAACATGACATGAATGTAATAAAAACTAACGAATGTGACAAAATGTCACAATCACATTTTATTTAATTATATTAATTTTAATATATGGATAACTTAGAGATAATATCAACTATATATAATATCTAGAAATATAAATGAATTACCTACAACATATAAATTTATTTATAATTTTTAGATATTAAATAATACCCATTAATGATGACATAATAGTGATGTAGAAGTTATTTTATTAATAGAAATATCAAATAAATGATATTGAAAATATTAAAATCAATATAATTTGAGTGAATTAATATTATCCACTAATTTTATAGATGAATTTGAAATGATATTTATGGTTTAAATGTATATTTTAAAACATTTATCTATTTTATTATATTTCTAAAAAGTCAACTATATAATAGTGTCAAAATTTACAATATTGATAATTTATATAAATAATATTTTATTAAATTATATAAAATTCATAAAAATATAAAATTCAGCCAAATAATTGGTATTAAGTTAAATATTTCACCAATGGTCCATTTATGTCTCCTTTGGAATTTTAGTGTGACTATATTTACCCTTAGTAAATAAAAAGTCATATTTCCATGGTAATTGTTAATGGAATTAATTAAGGGGAAATTAAAATTATAATGTCTAAAATAAAACCAAAACATGTCCAAAAAATATTGGATGAATAATATTAATTAATTATTACAATATGATATATTTTTTGTTGTTTAATTGACACTTGTACTTGAAAATAAATTATATATTATTTAATTCAATGATAGTAACAAAATATCACCATCTTGTATTTTAATAAATTTTATGTGTCCACATAGGGAAAAAATAAATCGACACAAGAATATAAATTTCTATTTTGATATAAATGAAATAATTTTCATTATATGAATTTAAATTTAATTTTAGAGATGTAATATAATTACCTTAAAATTCCCTTCAATTATAAAACAATATTTATTGAATTAACATAAAAAGAAAATAAATGACTTTAATAAGATAAAATTTGTTATATTTTTTGATTTTTTAATGATTATAACAAATTTAAAAGATATATAAGATATATTATAGATGTTTGAAAACATTATATTCGAATTCTAACTTTGTATTATTGTATTTTTAGTTAAATTAAATGAATATTATTTAATTTGGAAATAATATTATCTTATTGAATTAATTTATTTTTAAATTATTTAAAAAACAAAAAAATGTTAAATAATTACAATGTGAAAATATATCATCAAAAATTTATTATGAATTTCATTTATGTGCCATTTTTAATTATTTATATCAATAATAGTCTTATTATATTTTAATATTTTGAGAGTTTCCTACTATGCCCCTCTCCTATCTTATAAAAAGGCATCACCTCCCATATATCCTCACACATAATTAATCCATAGAGATCAATGAAACACTATAAAATTACCCTATAATCATTATTAGTTAACTTTAAGAGGTCCTGGTTTTCCTAAAAGTTCATCCCTACTGTCCCAAAGAAGTGATCCAAAGGAAGTCCAATAGATAAGAGGAAAATAATTTACTAATTCAATTCAATTTATTTTCTCCTTCTACTTCCTCATTCAATGTTAATTACATAAAAAAATAATATATACACTATATTACACATTTTTAGATATTATTAAAATTTTGGTACAACCTTATACCTTCTATTATCAATCCAATGAATAGCATTATCATCATGTGTGTATATGTACGACTTACCATTTCCATGATGTTGTGTAATTTTTTATTAATGAAAATTTTATTAAGATGGGTATAATGATGAGTATAATGGATTTAAATAATTAATATAATAAGATAATTATTTTGTATAATTAATATATCATCCAATTAAATACCATTTAACCATCAAGAGAATGATATTATCGCTTATGCCTACATACGACATACCATCTCCACGACGCGGTGAGATTAATTCTCTATGTTAATTATTCAATAATTATAATAAAATTTTTATGATTTGTGAAAATAATAATTATGATTTTAATTTCATGGATAAAATACATCATATTCATAACAAACATGACTTACACGGAAAAACCTGAATGAGATAACAAAGTAGTTAACAACAAAAATAATGGTAATATTGCAAAACTATTAACAAAATGATATAATAAGATAATATATGAAATCATAAATATGGATATGGTCCGAGTATAAAATAATAGAACTATTTAGGCATTATATAGGAGGTTACCAAACCCTTAATTAACGAAATGTACAATGTAAGGGATAATTTTGAAATCTCATTTTTTATCTGACATTATTTATACATAAGTATTTTCTAGGGATATATTTATCCTTCATATTCATGTTTCCAAAACAATGTTTTAATAATATGTGTAATATTCATCTATATATGTTTGGAGTCATTTTTTCATATTTTTTACTTTTACTACATGGTATGGAAGGAATACATATTTTGATTACCGTACGAGGTACTTTTTGAATTTTTTGAAAAAAGTATGAGAAGAATGTTTTTTAGCTTATAAGGAATAAATGGGGTTTTATGGTTTTTTTATGCCTTATTTACATAAAGATTAATATATTGTATTTCAAGTTTATTTTCAAAAAAATTATATTCTTTAAAAATTGTGTTGCATTTTGTGAACAGAAAATGTTATTAAAGATGAAAGGATATTTTTATTAAGAACTAAGTTAAAGTGTTTTATCCAAATTATTTTCCATCTAAGATAGTGCTCTTAATTTGGGTTATGATTCTATCAGTATTATAACTATTATTTGATTATGTTAATTATATAATGATCTTTTATATGGATTATATTCTAATGCAATTATGTTTAAGCTATGATGAATGATTTATGATTTTATATAAAATATAATAATGATTTCATTATGAGATGAGTGGGACCAATATCCCTCTCCAATGTATTGTGTAATGATTTATATTTCATTCGATAGACACGATTGGAATGAAAAGTAAATTTGGTTCAGTAATATAGGGCTGGAATGACATTTAAATATGATTCAGTAATACATGGTTGGAATGACAAGTAAACCCGGTTCAGTAATGGAATTGTCCACTATGATGTTCTTGGCAAAAATGCCTTGGAAACTATGGAAATAATATTATGTGATTAATTGTTTTCTATAATTCCATGTTTAATGCCAATGTTATTTTATAATTGTTAATTTTTATTTATGATCTATTCCTTACATACTGTCAAGATTTCTTTCATGAATCAAGATTTTTATATTTAAAGATTATGTTCATGATTTAAAATTTAAAATTTTATTATTTTATTTTTGATCCCAATGTTTACCCTTACCAAGAATTTGAGCTCACCCTTTTTATATTTTTTCCCAGGATATAAAGAATGGTTTTTGGTAGGAAAACTAACAAGGAAGATCTTTATAGGATATGTTGAAGATCTTTCACCAATCTAGAAGAATGTGTTTTGAGTTTCTAAATGCACTAAACTAATATGGTATTAGGCATCAGTTTTTTGTCATGTATTATGCATTAAACAAAAGAAATGTACATGTACATGTATGTCAAGAATGGGTCTCTACAACCTAAATATTTTTTACATCCACCTTTGAAAAAAAAATTATTTTCTCTACGTATAATGTGCGTTTTCAAGAAAATACTTTTGGAATATTTAACCATTTATTACCAATATATAATTATTATATGAAATTTAAGTATTCAGGAAGAATATCAAACCCAAAAATTCTATAATCTTTATTTTCCTATAAATAAACTTTAATTGTTTGATATCATTACTTATACACAACCCCAAGTCTATAGGAACTGTGATATAGTAAACTGTTATAAGGTAGTTTTTAAATTGGAAGGTACGAATAGTAATAAAAAAGTAATTGAAAATAAGTAAAAAAAATTAAACTAATGAATATTTATTTCTTAATCCATAATATATAAGTACTCAATTTATATTAATGTTATTTTATTCTTTAAAAATATTTTTTCTTAAAATATAGTTTTTATTGAATTTTACAGGAATAGAAATTATAATTAATTTTACGTTTTTTTATAATTTTTTATATGAATATAAATTTCTAAATTGGTACATATATATTATGTTTTTTGGAATTTTTATTATTTTTATAAAAATATTTATTTTTCCATGAGTAGTGAAAATACAGATATTTGTAAAAACTTCCATTTATTTTCAATTAAAATTAACATTTTTTTGAATTTTATATTAATGTAACCTAAGTATGCGATAATTATAAATAAACTAATTTATCACATAAAAATCATTATAATAGTTGATTTGGGTAGTATTTCATTTTTTGGATTAAAAACACATTTTTCTAAAACAAATTTTGGGCACAGTGTTTTTTTATATTAAAAAAATTAAATTAAAATATATTGATTAATTATTTTAATAAAATTTATATATCATTTATTCAATAATATATTTTAACATTCATTTTATGGTTTTTACATTTCATGGAAGTAAATTATGCTTTATGCTTAAAAAACTATATTTTTAAAATGAATTTTTGTGGCAGTTTGTGTGCGTATTAAAAATTAAAATATGAAAATTATAAAAAGTGAATTTATTAAAATGGATTAATTATTTTAAATAATAAATAATAATATAATTTTATAATTTTAGAAATACAATTTGTCATAGTGAATAGTAAAAATAGTAAAATTATGTAGCCACTGTTAATGTTACAATGGGGTTAATAGAGGTAACGAATAGGTAGTGATATGATATCTATTAAAACCGATCTAATTATTGTTTAATGAATTTATTTCAACCTTATATTATCAAACCTCCAAATCCTTTTCAATTTTGATCCATGTACCCATGAAATAGAAATTATATCATTGAAATATTTTATAAATTCTATGTGTATCCCACTCTTTACTTGTAATATAGAAAATATTCTCCTAACATATTCACCCCATTTGATCCTTATAAATTTGAAAATATATACTCAGAACCCCTTCTAGATTCCTTCCCTTAGTCGTAGATATTATTTTCTTTATGAATACCTATCCTTTAAGGATTAAAGGGTATTCCAAATGGGGTATCTCAATGACGAGGTATATATCTTAACAAAAGTAATTCAATTCAATTTTTTATTAAACCTTATTTATGGTTAATGTATACATACAACATGATTAATACCATATTATAAATATATTGATATTTAATTATCATAAATTCTATACTATTTACCACCTATTCTTTATCAAATGGAAAAAGTATCGCTTATTTGTAGGTGCGTACTACTGCCTGTGCATAGTGATATGATTCACTTTGAATCACTGTATTTAATAGGTGGTTATAAACATGAATTTAATGTTCATATATTATATTTATAACATAATAATTATTTTTTAAAATATAATAAGTGATCTACTATCATAAAATTTTATAATTGTTGAACGATAACTTCACTTGCACGTATGTGTGGACTACCACCTCCACGAAGCAATGTGGTTTGTTTATCATTTATTATATACATGGATTTAAAAAAGATATATTATTAAAAATATATGATTTTTATTATATAATAATATTTTCAAAATTATAACTATCATTTACCTATATTTTGATTCAAACATCAAAAAGTGGAAACACTGCTCCTATATATGTTTTAATTACTATCTCAACAAAGTTATTTATGTAACAAAGCCAACAATAGTTGACCTATGTTGATATTTATTTTATTAAAATCGAATATATACAATATATCACATCACCAAGTGTGGATTAGTTTAGTAGTCTTGAAGAACTAGGTACATACATAGATCCTTTATTACATTGGCAATTAAACACAGAACATGACAAAGAAAATTAAAACTTCATCAATGAAACTTATTCAAATATTTAATCTCAGTAACCTAGGTTATAAAAAAATAAATGGGGTGATATTAAATTCTATGAAAGGGCTACCTAAATCAATATCAATTGATTAAAAACCAATAAGTCATAATCTTAATGGAAAGGTAAATAAATGAAAAACACATTCCATCGATCAACTGAGTGTGTAAATACATCCATAGATTTTTTCATTGTGAAAATATCAAGGAAAATTATAAATTAATAAATAATTAAGATAATTATTAATCATGATATAAACATATATGGCACATCTAAAATTATACTATCAAGATGGTTTAAGTGTATGGGTAGAATCACATCTAATTATTCTTGAAAACAAACATGAAGGGGTTTTTTTCCAATATTATTATCATGCATAAAAAATCAATGAATCCATGGAAAATATATAAATACTCCCAAAACATCACTGGAAGTCCAAATAATACTTCATTCATATATTCAATTCATAAACAATATAAATTATCCAAATATATATATTCAGTAGAGGATAAAAATTCATCAACATTTCCCCAAATTAAACAAAATTAATAGAAAACACCATATGTAAAAATGGTATAGAGATAAGGAAATAATAATATCCATGATAAAAAATATGAATATATAATGAAATATTCAATTAATTATTATCACAAATGAAAGGGAAGTATTCATACACCACACATTATGAATTAGTGGCGAATAAGGCATAACTAATGGGAATATCACGTTGGATTCAATAAAAGAATGTATTTAAATCATGCATGTAAATTTTTAATGGAAAATAGACATTTATAATGATAAATTATTTCCCAATAAAGATAAAACATTAAAAATGTGTGTTTAAAAAACTGTATAAACAATCCTCATTAGTGCTATTTACGGAAAATATTAAAGAGTCATTTCAATAGAAAATGGCGTAATTGTTTTTATAAAACCAGTACTGAAAAAGATATTTTTTCAAGATATTAAGAGAAATTTTTAAAAAAAAAAATTTTCTTAAAAAATATTTTGTATGGTTCTTGAAAATGGGTAAGAAATGGGGAAGTTCCTTTTAATAAGCCTTTATTGTAAGGAGGAATTGAAAGGGAATCATTAAAAAATGTACTTCCCATAATGTAAATAATAATTGCACTATGTAAATATATTTGGAACATAAAAATAAAATTTTATAGGATTAAATAAGAATAATTATTAATTACATTATGGTAAAGAGAGAGAGAAAATAATCTAATGGAAAATTTGAGGTTCGGGGAGAATCCCTTACCTGGTTTCTGAAAGTGATTTTCACTTGCACAGAATGTCTGGGAAAATAAAATTAGATTCATTAATAATTTAATTCCAAAATTTTTAATATTGTGTTTGATTTATTAAAATTTTATTAAGTTTATTTAGGGTTTTTTTGATGATTTATAAGATATAATTTTGTTATTTGGGAGTATTTATTTCATTAATTTTCACAATTGGTTCACTTTTATACATGTATTGTCAATCTTGTAAAATGAGAAATAATTTTCTAGAATTGTAATTATATGTTATTAATGGAAATAATGAATATTAAATGGTCTTCTATATAATTTTTTAAAAATATGTGGAGGATTCATTAGATAAAATGTTAAAGATTAATGTTAGTTTATTTTGGTGAATTTTAGATCATCATAAACTAGTATTGATTTATTATTTAATTTTAGGTATATATACTAGTTCTAGAATACTAAATAATCTTTAATATATATTTTAAAATATGTTTTAAATTTTTTAATATTTTATGACAATCTATAATGTTGGTAATCTAAAATGATAACACATCATCCCTGATGGCGGTAAATCGACACATCCTAGATGATATTTTCATTTTTAGAATAAAAGAGAGAGTATTGGGGGGTTGAGGATGCATTTTACATTAACATAATACCATTATATTATATATAAAATAATTAAGTTATAATTCACTTATGTATATAGGATGTGAGTTAATGATATGAAAAGAAAATAAAATAAAATAAAATGAAAGGGAAGGATAAAGGGGTTTGCCTTTTCAATTATTCTTCTTGAGAACTTCAATAAGGGACTTGGGATTGTTTTTTTATTGAGGAAAAAGGATCCTAAACATGGGGGAGAGAATTGAAAAGATTATTTTGTAGAAATTGGATAATTTTTAAATCTTAGAATGTGTGAGGAGAAGAGGTGTTGTGGGGTGGTATTTATAGTGGAGGAGAGAAGTGTTTTTTATTATTGTTTTTCATATGATTATTAAATTGGCCCAAGATTCCCAATAGTGATGATTATTGGAACTTATTGAAGTAAATAATTCATGTGATCTCAAATAAATGGGTTCTTAACTCATCCATACATCTCTTCTGAATCAATAATTCATTTATTTACTAATATAGTAAATTATCATATTTCACTATTTAATAGAAATTCAACTATTTTAGAAAAATCCAAAAAATTCATAATAACCATTTTTTGATGTGAATAATTCAAAAATGAACACCATTTTTTGAAAATAATTTTCTAAATTTAAAAAAATTAATTTTTAATTCAAATAATCATTTATTAAAAAATATTGATTTTAAAATTATATCTGATCTTGTGACACTTTGAAAAATTAATTAAGGTCTCATAAAATCATATTATAATCATCAGACAAAAGAATACTAATTCATGAATCTATTTTATGAAAATAATTTCTATTTTAAGTCATTATATTTTTTATTATTTTTTAAATAAACATTTATGTTTCAAAAAAATACCAACACTTAATTTATTATTTTTTAAAAACTAATTTTACATACACTATGATAAAGTTATATCATATTTCCATTTATAGGATACATGAATTTTACTTATACATTCATTAGTTATGTTACTTATCTAATAGTCGAATTAATATTCCCAATTAAAAAATTACGATTTAATTGTAAATTACTATTTTTTGGAGCTCGTTGTTGTGTGAAATATAAGCTGTTGAATGGATTGAATTTTTTTAAGAAGATACATTCGAAACAATTCTAGAGTTTTATATTCTCCCATCATTTGGGAATTTCATCCTCAAATTCTTTCATGAATATATTATTCTAAATAGATGAGGGTGTTTCTTCTTCATAACTTCCTTAATTTCTCATGTTTCTTATTCCAATTTATAGATTCTCTAAAGATCCTTTACCAATTTGGTCATCCGATTTATCAAAACATTATCTATTCTGTTAGGAATCTTAATATGCTCTTCATATTAAGACAAATTAGGTTACCATTATATTTTTTAAAGGCAAGTACATGTGTTGAGTGTGGCATGTACTTATTTAATAATGATATACGAAACACATCATGATGTTTTAAGAGACTCAATATAATTGAAAATCAGAACACTGTAGATCTAATTATTTCAATAATTTTATATGGCTTCTCAGTTTTTCTTTATTACAAAACATTATGAAACCATTCCATAGAGAAAATTTCAAAATGGACATTATATCTGACTTGAAATTCCAAATCCTTTTTCTAGTTGTAAGCATAATTATTTTTCCAATATTGGGTCACTTTGATATGAGTCTAAATAGTCTTTAAAATTATTGTTGTCTCATCAAAATATTCTTGAACTATAAGTTTATTCTCAACAGCATCGTCCCTACAAGTTGGAGTATGACATCTCTTTATATTTAATGTTTTATGTCTCTATTTGACTAATATAATGGAAAATATTATCGCTAGAAAATTTTACCAAATGTAAATACTAATCCCACACACCTTAATAGTCAAGTGACCATGAATCCAACATGTCTTCTAATGTTTTAATAGTCATTTCAAACTGTCTGTTGTTTTGAGAGTGATAAAAAGAACTAAAATGAAGCTCAGTATCTATATCCTTTTGATGAATCTTCCAGAATTTTGATGTAATGAAAGGATCTTGATCAAACACAATTCATAGACATGATCCATGATGCCTTAAAACATCATTAATATATAGCTTTGATATGTACTACTGAGATAAATATACTCTTATATAAAGAGTTTTTTTTGATTTTGTAAGAATATCCACAATTACACATATTATATCATTCCTTATAGGTTTACTTGGTAATCCCATGATAAATTCCATCATAATGTCATCCAAATTTCACATAGAAAAATGTAGAGGTTTCATTAAACGTCTAGGATATAGTCTATCAGCCTTCACTTGTTGAAAAATTGGACACCTTGATACATAGTGATCAATTTACTACTTTATATTATCCCACCAATAGTGTTCCATTATATATATACATCATGGTACTACCAGGTTGTATAAAAAAATTTGAGCTATGATCATCGTTTAATAGTTCTCTTTTTAGCTCAAATATTGATGAGACACATGTCCTCTTTCCAAATTATAGAACTCCATCCTCAAACATGAAGTCTACCAATCTTGCATCCTTAATAGATTTAATTCTCTTTTGAACATTATCATCATCAAATTGAGATATTTTAGTAAATATAGTTTCACAATCACCTGAAAAATGAGTTATTTTTCTTCAACCATAACAATTCTCATATCCATCTATAATAAATCCAAGAATATAATATCTTTCTCCATCCTCATTTCGGCTATAAGTCCATGAATTTTTCTTAATTAATTCATTTTATACATTATTTTATTTTTTTAGGTTGTAGTATATTGAGAAATCTTAATCTTTCAGTAACTCGATCCATTTTCATTTTCTAATGTTCTGTTAGTTTCATGTAATGATATATTTTAAACTCTTATGATACATATAAATCACATATCATTCACTGTATAGATAGTGTATACATATCTTATGAGGAAAGATTATGGGTGCTTAATCTAGGTCATGGGTTGGATAATTTTTTTCATTTTTCTTCAACTGCGTTAACACATATGCAATGACGTTATCGTTTTTCTTAAGGACACAAACTATTCCATTTTTTGATGCATCATTGTACATCCCAAACCCATAGTTTCTTGATGTTAGTGTCAAAATTGGAGAATTGAATAATCTTCTATTCAATTCTCAAAAACACAGAACATATTCTTTTGTCCATACCAACTTAACCCCTTTACATTTGACCTTGGTTTATAAGTTAGCCAATCAGAAATAATTATAGACAAAAGGCTGATAGTAACCGGCTAAAAAATGAAATTACCTACCTCAGTTATGTTAATTGGTTTATTCCATTATGTTATTGCCATTGTATTCATATGATCAAACAATATTCCATTCGTAGAGATGATATAGCTAAGAAAATTAATTTTTTTAATCTAAATATCACACTTAATAAAATTCCCATATAAGTATTTTTTTCTAAGAGACTTGATAATAATTTGAAAGTGGTTCTCATGGTCCACATAGCTTTTTTAGTACACCAATATATCATCAATAAATAACACAAAATTTTTTTATAGATATTACTTCAATAATTTTCACGTTATATTCATGAAAATAGAGGGTGAATTAGTCAGTCAAAATGGAATTACTATAAACTTACATTGACCATACCTAGTTAGAAATGCTATCTTGGAAATATCATTCTTTTTATCATGTAATTAATGACTTCCAAAATAAATAACAATATTAGAAAAATATTAAGAACCATGTATTTAATCAAAGAAATGATCAATGTGAGGATAATGATACAATTTCATCATTATAATAACATTTATTTCTTTATATTCAATGCATAGACTCAATGATCCATCTTTCTTCATCACAAATAGAGTAGGGGATCCCCATGGAGAAACACTAGGATTAATAAATCCCTTATTACTCAAATCCTATTGTTGTATCTTCAGATCTAATAATTCCACATTTTTCATTCTATAATGATTCTTTGAAATTGGTATTATATTAGGTATTACATCAATATTAAATTCAAATTCATTCTCTGGGGGGTTCCCATGTAATTCCTTAAGGAACACATCAATGTAATCCTTCAAAATTGGTAAAATATCAATTTACAGATTACTTTCCTCTTCCCCACATTTTGTTTCCTCTTTTTTCATTAGAATTTAATTCGGTAGAGTTATGGAAGGTGGATATTGAAAATAATTAAATAATGGGGGTTCTCCTTAAAAGATAAAGGATTCTATATCTTCCTTATAGATATTAATTTCCTTTTTCTTGAAATAAAATTTCAAATCATATTTTGAAATCTAGTCCACATCGAGGATTATATAAAAATCAACCATGTGTTTGATGATATAGATAATAACTAAAGAATATTTATATGTCATAAAAGGGAATGGATTTTTTTATTATAATTATAATTCCATTAAATTTTTGGAATGATAAATCCTTCATTAAATCAAGAAGAAAAGGTGTTATTTTACTAGAAAACTATGTATATATAATTATTGAGATGATCCAAAATAATAAATCACTAACTAAACTTTAATATAGGTTTAATTTACCTTCCAATACATCTTTGGGTTCATCTACATCAGACGTAATGATCACATAATATTGTCAATCTCCCCTTATCCTATTTTGTGGTAGATTCCCCTTCTGCTTAGGGGTTTGATTTTGAATAATTCCCCATTTAATTATTATTGAATCATTGAACACCATTGATTTTTTTTTCTCCCCATTACAATCATTATCTCAAAGATTATTTTCTCTTTATGTATAAAAAACACCCATGCCTTGAAATTATATACCAAGATGATTCATTCCTTGATTCCCATATAATGGATGTTACATCATTCCATTATTCTTCTCTAGTGCTTCACCTTGTCCATAATTATCATAATACCAATTCTTTTAATTATTTCTCTTGAAAATATAGGATTTAGAACATTACTTCTATATTTAGATGGAAATTAATATTATTTCATCATATGATGATGATTTATGAGAATATAGTTTACTTTGGAGACTTGGATTAAGACCTATAGTGATGTTATCAATTATGTCTTCTGAATCAAGTATTCAATCCATTGAATGCATGGATATTATTTTGAATGTATCCTCATACTCTACAATAATCACTTATTCTCTTTTCTTTAAGCTAAAGAATTTTATATTCATTTAATTTCTTTTCTCACAAGATAAATATTTTTTCAAGAATGTTTCATTAAATTTTCTCAATTCTATGTATTCAATTTCATCTTAATACTTAGTATTTGTGATCAATGACCACTAGTGATAGAAATTTAACATTAGATAATATTTTATGAGTAATTCCTTTTTTCATTACATCATTATTCTATAAATATATTTTCAATATATTTGATCCACTACCCAACTAAGGATGTATTAGTAGTCCCATTATAAGATGGGGGTTTTCCACATAAAATCATCAAACATTGGTGTAGTATGGTAATTAATCATAACATGAGTAACATATACTAATGTGGTAATGATCTTCTTATCTCTAAATCTTACTATGTTGAATTTATCAGTGGGTCAATCACTAAATTTACCTTGGATGCTGATTCATTCCCATCAATTTGGTAATAGCACTAAATAATGAAAAAAACTGTGTTAGATCATAATAATCATGAGTATCGTGCCAAAAATTCACTATGGGGGATTATTATAATTTTCATGTTTACTAAACAACTAGTTCCCATGGTTTCTACTAAATATACTCTAATACCAACTATAACAACACAGATCCTAGTATCCATGAGTCAATGGATATTTATTTACAATTCCATAGATACAGGAGATCAAATCTCCAAGGATCAATAAGTGATGTATTCTTTAGAAACTACAAACATTTATGGTTACCTTATTAAATTTTTAATAAAACATAGAACATAACAATGAAAAATAAATTGATTCCATGACAGTTATTCAATGCCTTCATCTTTATAGCACGAGGAAGGGAAAAAATGAATTGTGTGAGATCAAATTCTACTTAAGGATTTCATGAATCAATAATTAGGGAAGAAAAATCAACAAGGAATAATCATAATGGAAAGGTAAATTGTTAAAAAAATATTCCATAAATAAACTAAGAATGTAAATAAATCCATATATTTTTTCATAGTGAAATTCCAATGAAAAGTACTAAATAAATAATAAATGAAGATTATTCTTAATCATTGGAAATAATATATTTGGAAAATTAACCATTATATCATCAAAATGGTTTTATTATCTGGGTAAAAAAACCTAAGATTATATATGATAATAAACAAAAATGGTATGTCACCAACTATTTTGTCTCGTGATACTTGTCGATACATCAATGAGATATCTATAATTGTTCCCCACCCATCACTTCAAAAAAAACATTCTTTATACATAGATTAAATTTGTTAACAACATGAATTATAAAAATATCTATATTGAGTAGGGGATACAAATTCATAAAGATTAACCCAATTAAAACATCATTCGAAGAAAAAAACATATGTACAAATTTTACATAACTATGGGAATTTCATTTTCTATGATATAAGAAATATTTATATTTAATGAAATATTCAATTAATGATGATCATACATGGACATTCAAAATAGAAAATAGGAATATATCATTATAAATGATGTCCAAATTGGGTTTAATTTTCATCCGTACTGAATGGGTTTTATTTCTCTCCACTATAAGGGATTAATGTTGATGCCTTGTTTATATGAATCCTTAATCTTACACCTAGATGTACTAAACTAGAATCTATTTTGGTTTTATGTAGTGGATCTTATGGAGGGTTTCAAATGTGCTGGTTGAGAGATCATCAGGTTTCTAGGTGTCATTTTTCATGTTGGTTCTCTTATGGATTTGGGTTTCTATCATCTTTGTTTGTTACACATTTGGGATTTATGTTCTATGGTGGTTTTTTAATCATAGTGTTTTTTTGGTCATTATTGAAGTCTGGGATCACGAGGTTTTGCATCTATTTGTAGTTTTCATCCGTGATGAAAACATACTTTTTTAGTGATGGTATTCATGTCTGACATAATCCAAACAAATAATAATCTTACTCCAGAAATCCTAAAATCTCCTCCCAGAAAGATTTTTATGGTGTTTTTTAAGGTTTATAAGGAGATGGGTTTGATTGGTTACTAACATTATATGATGTCACAATACTTGAGATTTTGAATTTTCTTCTATTGGTTTTGTTTACAACAGATGAATTTGTATTTGATCAGGTGTGGCTTTAGTGGTAGTGATGATTATGATTTTTTTGTTTTTTATTCTTCTAGTATATGGGTTTTTATATGATGGGCCCTTCGTCATTTTTCAACTTTTTCAAGTTCTTATGGTACCAATTTCAGTATGCGGTCACTCTGGTGGACCACCAGTGATGTTGATGATGAAGATGATTGCTGAAGAGGAAGATGATTATGTGGAAAACATTGAATGGAATATGTCATTTATGATGTGATTATGATTTAAAAAAATTTATGTGACCTGATAGGCTAGACCTTGTTCAATATGGGGGATGTCATAGTGATCGAGGATCTGATTTGGTGAAAATGGAGGAACATTTTATTTTTTAATTTGTAGATCTATTCTATTTTAGTTTTAATTTTAAATATAAAACATTAAACTCTGAAATCACGGTTTTTTAATTCTAAAATGTTTGGTTTCGATTAATCCATAAAGTGGAATTCATAAAATTCCAAAAAAATAGATATTTGAGGAGGTCTTTTTTATCACGATGAATTAAAAACGAATCATCATAAAACATGTACTTCCCATCAAAGAAATAATAATTGAGAAATTTAAATATCATTGGAAGATAAAAACATAATGTAAAAAAGGTACATATGAATAATTGAGAATTATATTAGTGTAAAGAGAGAGAAACCATAACCTGATAAAAAATGGGTGTTCTGTGAGAATCCCTTACTTTTTCTCTGAATGTGTTCTGCACTAGAACTTAACATATTTGATAATAAAATTATATTCCTTAATAATTTAATTTCAAACTGCTTAAAAATTTATATTATTTATTATAATATTATTATATTTATTTATGTCTGTTTTAATGAGTTATAAGATTCAAAATTATCATTTGGAAGTATTTGTTTTATTGGTTTTCATGATTGGTTCATGCATATACTTGTATGGAAATCATGTAAAATGGGAAATAATTCTTCAAAATTAAAATAATATGTTATTAATGGAATTACTGAACATGAAATGGTGTTATATATAATTTCTTTCCAAATATTAGGATGATTCATAAGATAAAATGTCAATGATGGGTGTTATTTTATTTTTGTGAATTTTTTATTATCACAAACTAGTTTTGTTTTATTATCAAATATTATGTATATATAATTGATATAAAATAATAAATAATTTGTAAGATAAATTTTAAAATCTATTTTAACCATCATAATAGTTTTATGATCATCCAAGAAGGAGGTAGACAAAAATAAAAATGGATCATCCATGATGGCGGTAATGAAACACATCACATAGGATATTTTATTTTTAGAATAAAAGAAAGAGGAGAAGGGATTTAATGATAGATTTAACATTAATATAATAACATTGTAGTGTATATATATGATAATGGATTTATCATTCATGTTTTTATAGATAAGTTGAGGGATTTATAAGAAAACAAAAGAACATAAAAGAAAATAAAAGTGAAGCATTACGGGTTTTACCTCATGAATTCTTCTTCCTTGAGATCCCCCTCTATAGGCTTGGGATTAGAATTTATTGAGAAAAAATACTTTTGGATGTGGGGGAGATATGGGAAGAGGATTTTATAGAAATTAGACAAGCTTCCTAGTTTGAAAGGTGTCAGTATAAGGGGTGGTCAAGGGTGGTGCTTAGAGTGGAGGAGAGGAGTGTTTTTTTATTATTTTATTCATTTCATTTTTATTTCGGATCAAGACTGTCAATAATGATAATTATTGGGAATTAATATAGTAAAAAATTAATTTTATTTAGAACCAATTGGTTCTTACCTCATACATACATCATCTATGACTCAATAATTTCTTTATTTACTTATACCACAAATTACAATATTTCACTATTCACATAATATTCAACTATTTTAGAAAAATACACAAAAATCACCATAACCATTTTAAGATGCGTTAAAATAAAAAAAGAACTCTATTTTTTGAAAATATGTTTCTAAATATAAAAAGGTAAATTTTTATTAAAATAATCAATTAAGGAAAAAATACCAATTATCAGATTTTAAATGATATTGTGATGCTTTGAATAATAAATTAAGGACTTATAAAATTATATTATAATAATAAGACAAAAAATATAACTTAATGAATCTATTTTATGAAGTTAATTTTTTTTGAATTTATTATATTAATTATATTATTGTGAATAAACATTTTTGTTTCATAAAAATACCGACAATTAATTTATCATTTTTAAAACATTTGTTTATATAAACTGTGATATAATTTTATCATATTTGAATTTATAACATACCTAAATTTTACTTATAATTTCATAGGTGAGGTTACAATTCTATTGGTTACATTACTATTACTAATTTTCAAATAACTATTTCATATTATATCACTATTCTTTTAAGCTTGGTGTTGTGTGGAAAATGATCTATCAAATAAATTGAATTTATTTAAGAAGATGCATACCATAAAATCTTGGGGTGTTATTGTAACATCCCAGGTAAATAAATAATATTACATTCTTATGTTTTTCAATATTTGTGAATAAAATGTTAATATTAATTTAAAGGGGATGCTATGCTCGATGGTGTACCCAATACACAACAATGAGTTTCTTTGAAATCTTACATTGCACACTAATAATATAATAATATTATAATAGTTAACGCATAAACGTTGTAATGGCGGGAATGAACAGAAATAACTAAAAAATGAATCCTTATGTTTGTTAAATATTTTTACATTTATCCAATAAAATTTAGAGGCTTAAAATCCAAATGAATCTAATTTTAAGAATAAATACTCTAATATTTTTAAAAGATTGTTTTACCGCCTTTGGATGGAGAAACTTTCTTAAATCTATCTTTTTACAATTATATAATCTCTATTTGTCAAAATAAACTTATTATTTATGATTGGGACATTTAAATATACATTGGTTAAATTTTTGGTATGTTTCTGACATTGTTCATTTTTTAATGAATAGTGAAAAAATACTGCATTTTACATTAAAACTGATTTTTCATCTAATTTAAATATATGGATAGATTATATTTTTAATTGGTATTAAATATTAATTGAAATATATTTTTACCATTTAATCTAATGGTGGTCATTGGAATTAATTTCACTTTAAAATTGGACTTAAACTAGTGTCAATCTTTTAATAGATATTGTTTCTTAAAAACACGCTATTTTTTTGACAGTGGGAATGAATTATTAAATTAATTAATGCAACATATATATTTTGAATATTTTAAAATAGATATCATTTTTTAATTAGGAATATCAAATATATCTTAGGGTGAAGTTTTGGTATTTTTCTGAAAAACATCAATTTTTGATGAATAGTGAAACAACTAAGTGATAGTTAAAGAAACTGATTTTTCGTTTAAATGAAACATTACCACTTATGTGATTTAATTTTCAGAAATCCGACATACATGGTTGTCATTAAGAAGTAAAATGTGGTTCACTGAGATTAAAATAATTTTTAGGTGAATAGTAACTTTTAAGTTTTATTAATCGCGATTAAAGGTAATTAGTGTGGTTTAAGGTAAAAATGATATTATAATAAAATGAAAATATCTTGACACTTGTCTAAACCTATTAGATGAGTCATGTCCGACCAAGAAAACCCATGGGCCGATTTTTGGGACCCCATGGAGCCACTTGGGTAAGATAATGACATTAATGCCTTTTATTTAAAGTAAAAGTAAAAATGACACAAACATGTATTGTTTTACTAAATCAGTTTTTCCATGGGGTTATACAAGTCAGATTTTTGACTATAAATAGTCATTGGAAAGATAAAAATATTTCCTACATCATATTATTTTTTTATAATTTTTAGACATTAAATACATTAAGTTATTTATGACGTCATGGTGATGCAGCGATTACCTCATTATTTAACGATTTAAATAAAATGAAACGATAATGTAAAATCTAAGACCTACACAGGTAAAAAACCTATTTTATGGGTCTATTTCTAACTATTATAACCTTATCCTAGAAATACATAAATGTGGGACTTTTAAAATCCGAAAATCATTTTATAATAAAGTAATAATTTATAACTTTCCAAGAGTGCCCCTCCTCTTTTCTTATAAATGGCCCCCACCTCTACCACCTTACACACACCTCTCAATCCTTTGGCTCGGCCAATCCCTACCAATTTCATCTCTAAAAATCCCTATCCTCATTCTAGAAGCCTTACCTTTAGCATAAATCTCTTCATGAAACCCTTTTCGTTCAAACCAAGAGGAGTTACCAAATTTTAAGGCAATGTCTTCACTTGTGTTCTTTTGTTTTATTTTGCCTATCCAACCCCCTAAACTCTTTTTATTCATTTATTTTGTAAAAACTCCAGTATCTTCAATAAACTAGGGTGTTTTTATAGGAAGGATTTGAGATACACTTACACACACCTACATCTAATGGTTAAAGAACATATTGTTTCTGTGGATGGTGAATTTCTGCCTCACGAAATGATGATTGTTCAATATTTTTTTAACACCTTCAAAGGTGTCCATTAAGATGTCACTATATTTATATATGATATATAATATGTTTATTCTTTCCTTGAGATTATATATTTTTCATTTATGTCATACCTTTTTGGTTTCCATTATGGGTAAACGCGATATCTTCATTTTAGGAAGTGCGGACTACCGCCCCCTAAAGGTGATTTGATTCGTTAATACCATATGTGGTACATATAAAGGATAAATTTAATTATATTATATATGATACCATGCTGTAATTATAATACTATTATGTATCATTATGTTTTAATTCCATTAAATATGAAATATAAATGGAAGTAGCGTTCATGCGTACGTACGGCTTACCGTCTCCATGAACGGTGCATTTTATTTCATACCTCTAAATGTTATGAAATATTATAAATTAATGTATATAATGGATATATATGATATATATGATATCTACATAATTAATATAATTCTGTATATAATTGATATTTTACCCCATGAACAAACATGTAATTATAATGAGTTTACTTTTGACTCAAGTAGCAATGATCGACAAAACGACCATTATTAACTTAAATAATTACATAGTGTTCATAACATGGTAATAAGTGATATAAAAGTAATAATGAACTTGAAAAAGGTTCTTAATAAAGTATAAATTAACTCAAGTTTATTATTCCGGAGGTTAAAGAACGATCGAGTCAAGTCGGACCCGAGGTAAGGGATCCTACCGATCTCTTTCTTTTCAAGTACTCTCTTTTATGTCATTTCTTTTATACTCCTTGTTATTATGTTGGAGGATGTTATTTTCTATTCCTATTTCTGTAATTTTTATGTTCATGTTATGAGATACCCTATTTGATCTCATCAATCCATTTTTGGATGTTTTATGTGGCGCCGTTAGGCTGTCGAATTTTCATAAGGGGACTTTCATCTCACTTTTTATTACCGTGAGATTCAAGATACATTTTCCACTATTTCCCTTTTGTGTGGTGTATGTACATCCCATTATTATACTATTTGTATAATATTATCCTATTTATGGGTATTTACATCTTCATTTTATGACCCTTCTTTCATGGGGTGTACGCTTTGAAAGTTGACCAAATCGGTAAGGGAACCTTTCACACTCATTTTTTTAAAGACTTATTTTGTTATGTCTTTTATCTTACACCTTTTTATGTTGGGATATATTCTTCTATATACTTATTGATGTAAATTTTATCTCAAAGTGATGAGATATCATTTTCTCTCTCATCAACTCATTTTCGGAATTTTAATGTGACGCCGTCAGGCTGTCGAATTTTTGTAAGGGAACTTCGTAACCCAATTTCAATTTCATTGGGGTTCAACTTGTAGTTATTGAATATATCATCCAATTAATATGTGCGAATGAACTCTGATTGTTTTACACTTAATATCCACTTATATTGGGGGTGTTTATATTTGTCACACATAATTATGTGATTGATTTATCCTTAATATAAGGATACCTTCTTTATAAGGGATTTCATCTCAATTTACATTCCATTGAGACTTCACTGTTGTTATGCACCAATTCACCTTGATATGGTGTATATACTGTCCTTTGGAATATTATATAATGAATTCATTTATTCTCATGATATTATAAAGTTTTGATTAAATACCATTCCTTTAAAAGCTTCAATATGGTAAGGGAATCCGTCTCAATCTCTATTCATTGAGGCATATTTTGATTTATACACAACTTTCTTTTATATGGTGTATAAACCCCTTTGACATTTATGATTATTCAAAAGGAATATTTTTATACGAAATGTTTACTAAACAACAAAAGGGAATGTTTTTTTGTCATACGTATGCAGCGACAATGACTTCTCCGCCGCCGTGACCATTATTTGAGTTTCAACTTCTTCTACAAGCCACAACTTTTTTGAATGAAAAATAAATACCATGTTTTACTTTTCTTTTATTCTGCTATTGAAAATGGTTTTCATAATGTTTTTATATCAATGTGTTGTATTGATATCTGTTGATTGAAAAGTGTAAATGGTATGCTTCCTTTATGCATGTCTTATGTGATACAATTATGTTATGGTTCGTGGGCATTGTTATGAAGACGGGTGGTTCCAGGATAAACTAAGGGAGAGTGAGCCCGATATAGCTCTCCAATGCGTTGGGTAACATGAAGGATTTAAATGTTAAGGTTTCTCCAAAGATATTTAGGGAATATACTGTGATGGGTATTCCAAATGTAACCAAGAGGGTTACTCCCTACGTAAGAATGTTATGAATGCCTCAAGTTACCTTTTATATCTTATGATTTCTATGAATTATTCATGATTTGATGAGGTATGTGATTATTTTTTATGAGTAAAGTATGATTTCATGCATGGACTAATGTTTTCATTTCGTACTTTTATATCCTTTACTGAGCTTTTTATGCTCATCCCAATTTTTTGAAATGATTTTCACAGGTCAAGGGAAAGTTACATGATGTGATGATAGTGTCAAAGATGTGTCAAGAAATAATCCATGTTTTATTTTAAATATGTTTCCGTAGATGGGAAAATGATTACTATATTTTATGTAACCACTTTGTTTAAATGTGGAATGTAATGCATGTTTTATGATCTAATTTTCTAAAAATCTAAACCTGAAAAGATCCACATTGTGTAGTCTTGTAATAATTGAAGATTAAGTAAGGTTTAAGGCTGGGGCCTTATAGTTGGTATCAGAGGTCGGTTTAGATAACTTTAGGGATTATGAGTTTTTGTTAGACACATGGTTAGTCCATATTTCTATTATTTCAGTTGAATCCTTGTTTTATAACTTTTTTCAGGTCATGTAAAGATAGTTATGAATGGAAGGAGGAGGATCTCAAACGACATTCCTATCTCTTCCTGATGACGTTCTTGCAATAATTATTTCAAAGTCATGTTCAGATGATTGTGAAACTTTTTCTAGCATACAACTCTCTTGCAAGCAGTTGTTTGAGATATCAAACACCTCCACTATACCATGTTATCATCGTGGATCATGGGTTGTATTTAGACAAATACTATTTTTAAAATATTTTCATATTTTCAAGAAAGGTAAATATTATAAAGGTATTTTAAAATATTTTACCTTATCACAAGAATTTGAAGCATATTATGATTTTAGAAATGGTGCTGAGGAAGGAGACCCTTACGCACCCTATTAATATTTTCTTTTAACATATAGTCTCTCAGCACATACTTATGGTATTTTAAAAGGACCAATAATAGAATTCTTTAACTCAAAGTTTGTCCGACTATTTTATAGAAATCATGTTTTATCAGATGTTTTGGAATTATATGTCATACATGATTATTTTCCAAAACTATTTTTCTGTGAACACCCATATAACCCATGTTGTACAAGGTGTATTTGGATGGAGGAAGAAAATGATTTTTGAAGGATCTCTAAATCATTGTTTTAATTCATGGGACTTCTACCTACGTGAACAAGATGACGATGAAACCGAGTGGATTCCATGAACAAGGTATGATTTTATTCATTTTGGGAGTCGTTTTATTTTATGGTGGTGAAATAATACTTCAAGAATTAAGATGTTGAGATCGTAATGAATTTGGATGCAAATGAGAGGTATAAGGAAACTATTGAGGTTAAAACATGTTAGGGTTATTTTTGTAGTTTTATAAAAAAGACAACACGCAGACCGTGTGACAACCCATCATGTCGGACAAAGCTGCAGGAATCGAACCCACAACCGAAGTGCGACTGGTATTTATCACCTACCACTAGACCACATGAAGTCCCTGGTTAGTTTGACTAATTATTTTTTTAGTTAGATGATTTTATGAATCAAGAGTAAGTTGATTTTGGGTTATCTATGTAAATTATTAACCTATCATAGAGGATATGTGAATTTTTTAATTACTTTTCAATATGATACTTTAAGAGCAACTGATGTTATTTGGAGATAAATGTTAATTTCTACCTTGGGAGACTATGTGATTAAATCATTCAAATATTTGGGTTTCAATCTTAGTTGGGTTTACTTTGAAATTTTTTATGGAAAAATTGTTTATTGAATGGTCTTCATTGAACTTTGGGTTTTGTTTAACAAATTTTGGAGATTAGGAGTAGTTTTTATTTTTTTGTAAAAATATATCCTTTTTGGGTATTATCTGATCTCGTAATAACTTTTTGGTTTGGTTTTGGTTGAGATATAAAGACATGGGAAATATATAGGTGTCTTTTGGGGATTATTTAATTCTCAAGAAGTTGATTATAATACTCTTAATGCGGACAAGTCTTCCTAAATACTTGTCTTTTGGAGAAAATATTATTTTGATTACGAAATCTAGTAAAAGTTGAAAGTCTACGTTACAAGTAAGTATGTTTCATTATGATTTAGTTAAGCTCAAAAATAAATTCTTCAATGAAGAGTAACTTAAAATAAAAATGTTGTCTGTTTACTTTTCCTAATCGGGAATCAAATACCGTTTAACCCATCACAAGTTTGTGATTTTCTTGTGGTTAATTTCCTCATAGACATGTTTACTATCACTCTCCATAAGAACATGAACCTTTGTTTTTTTCCTCCATATCAATATTTTCATACTTGGAATACTATTCTGGGTTAACTTGATTGACCTTTGTACTTCTCTCCCATTCTTTTTAAGTGATAGTTTTACTAACTCTTGTTCTGATGTGGGACTTTCAATGGAGTTTCAAAGCCCAATTTTGAAATTACGAGGACGCAATTCCCAAAAGGGGGAAATTATGTAACATCCCGGGTAAATAAATAATATTACATTCTAATGTTTATCAATATTTTTGAATAAAATTTTAATATTAATTTAAAGGGGATGCTATGCTCGATGGCGTACCCAATACGCCACAACGAATTTTTTTGAAATCATACGTTGCACACTAATAATATAATAATATTATAATAGTTAACGCATAACCGTTGTAATGGCAGGAATGAACAGAAATAAATAAAAAATGAATTCATATGTTTGTTAAATATTTTTACATTTATCGAATAAATTTTAGAGGCTTAAAATCCAAATGAATCCAATTTTGAGAATAAATACTCTAATATTTTTAAAAGATTGTTTTACCAGCTTTTGATGGAGAACCTTTTTTAAATATAAATTTTGACAATTTTATAATCTCTATTTGTCAAAATAAACTTATTCTTTATGATTGGGACCTTAAAATTTACTTTGGTTAAATTTTTGGTATGTTTCTAACATTGTTCATTTTTTTAATGAATAGTGAAAAAATACTGCATTTTACATCAAAAATAATTTTTCATCTAATTTAAATATATTGTTAGATTATATTTTTAATTGGTTTTAAAGTGTAATTGGAATATATTTTTACCATATAATCCAATGGTGGTCATTGGAATTAATTACACGTTGAAATTAGACTTAAACTAATGTCAATCTTTTAATAGATATAGTTTCTTAAAAACTTGCTATTTGTTTTGAAAGTGAGAATGAATTATTAAATTAATTAATGCAACTTATATATTTTTAATTTTGTAAAATAGATATCATTTTTGAATTCGGAATATAAAATATATCTTAGGGTGAATTTTTGGTATTTTTCTGAAAAACTACAATTTTTTATGAATAGTGAAACCATTAAGTGATAGTTAAAGAAACTAATTTTTTGTTTAAATGAAACATTACCACTTCTATGATTTGATTTTCAAAAATCTGACATACATGGTTTTCATTAGGAAGTAAAATTTTGTTCAATGAGATTAAAATAATTTTTTGGTTAATAGTAACTTTTATGTTTTATTAATCGCGATTAAAGGTAATTAGTGTGATTTAAGGTAAAAATAATATTATAATAAAATGAAAATATCTTGACACTTGTCCTAAACCTATTGGATGAGTCATGGTCGACCAAGACAACCCATTGGATGATTTTTGGGACCCCATGGAGCCACTTGGGTAAGATAATGACATTAATGCCTTTTATTTAAAGTAAAAGTAAAAATGACACAAACATGTATTGTTTTACTAAAAAAATTTACATGGGGTTATACAAGTCATATTTTTTATTATAAATTGTAATTATAAATCTAAAATTTTTTCCTACATCATAGTATTTTTTTATAATTTTTAGACATTAAATAAATTAAATTATTTATGACATCAGGATGATGCAACGATTACCTCATTATTTAATGATTTAAATAAAATGAAAAGATAATGTAATATCTAAGACCTAAACATGTCAAAAACCTATTTGATGGGTGGATTTCGAACTATTATCACCTCATCCTCAAAATACATCAATGTGGGACCTTTAAAATCCGAAAATCATTTTATAATAAAGTAATATTTTATAACTTTCAAAGAGTGCCCCTCCTCTTCTCTTATAAAAGGCACCCACCTCTACCATTATACACACACCTCTCAATCCATTGGATCGGCCAAACCATGCCCATTTCTTCTCTGTAAATCCCTCTCCTCATCCAATAAGCCTTACCATAGGCAGAAAGCTCTTCAAGAAACGCTTTTGGTTCAAACCAAGAGGAGTTACCCGATTTTAAGGTAATGTCTTCACTTGTGTTCTTTTGTTTTATTTTGCTTCTCCAACCTCCTAAAATATTTTTATTCATTTCTTTTTTAGAAAATCCTGTATCTTAATTATACTAGGATGTTGTTATAATAATTATTCTAGCTACACTTACACACACCTATATATAATGGTTAAAGAACATACTGTTTCTGTGGATGGTGAATTTCTCACTCACAAAACGATGATTGTTCAATATTCTTTTAACACCTTCAAAGGTGGCCATTAAGATGTCACTATATTTATATATGATATATAATATTTTTATGTTTTCCTTAAGCTTAGTTATTTTTCATTTATGGAATACCTTTATGGTTTCCATTATGGGTAAACGCGATATCTTCATTTTAGGAAGTGCAGACTACCGCCCCCTCAAAGTGATTTGATTCATTAATACCATATGTGGTATGTATAATGGATAGATTTAATGATATTATATATTTTAACATACTGGAATTATAATACTATTACGTATAATTATGTTTTAATTCCATTAAATATGAAATAGAAATGGAAGTAGCGTTCATGCGTACGTACGACTTATCCTCTCCATGAACGGTGCATTTCATTTCTTACCTCTAAATGTTATTTAATATTATAAATTCAGGTATATAATGGATATATATGATATATATGATATCCACATAATGAATATAATTCTGGATATAATGGATATTTTACCCCATTAACAAACTTGTAATTATAAAGAGTTTATTTTTGACTCAAGTAGCAATGATCGACAAAACGACCATTATTAAGTTAAATAATTACATAGTGTTCGTAACATGGTAATAAGTGATATAAAAGTAATAATGAACTTGAAACAGGCTCTTAAGCAAGTATAAATTAACTCAAGTTTATTATTCAAGAGGTTAAAGAATGATCGAGTCCAGTCGGACCCGAGGTAAGGGATCCTACCGATCTCTTTCTTTTCAAGTACTCTCTTTTATGTCATTTCTTTTATGCTCCATGTTCTTATGTTTCAGGGTGTTATTTTCTATTAATATTTCTGTAATTTGTATGTTCATGTGATGAGATACCCTATTTTATCTCATCAATCCATTTTTGGATGTTTTATGTGGTGCCGTTAGGCTGCCGAGTTTTTATAAGGGGACTTTCATCCCACTTTTTATTCCTGTGAGATTCATCATACATTTGCCACTATTTCCCTTTTGTGTGTTATATGTACTGACCATTAATATACTATTTGTATATTATTATCCCATTTATGGGTATTTAAATCTCTATTGTATGACCCTTCTTTCATGGGGTGTACGCTTTGAAAGTTGTCCAAATCGGTAAGGGAACCTTTCACACTCATTTTTTTTAAAGACTTATTTTGTTATGTCTTTTAAATTACATCTTTTTATGTTGGGATATGTTATTCTATATCCTTATTGATGTAAATTATATTTCCTAATGATGAGATACCATTTTCTCTCTCATCAACTCATTTTATTAATTTTAATTTGACGCCGTTAGGCTGTCGAATTTTTGTAAGGGAACTTCATAACCCAATTTAGATTTCTTTGGGTTAAACTTCTAGTTATTGAATATGTCATCTAATTAATATGTGTGAATGACCTCTGATAGTTTTACACTTAATATCCACTTATATTGGGTGTATTTATATTTGTCACACATAATTATGTGATTGATTTATCCTTAATTTAAGGATACCTTCTTTATAAGGGATTTCATCTCAATTTACATTCCACTAAGACTTTATTGTTGTTATGCACAAATTCACTTTGATATGGTGTATATACTTTCCTTTGGAATATTATATCATGAATTAATTTATTCTCATGATATTATAAAGTTTTGATTAAATGTCATTCCTTTAAAAGCTTCAAAGTGGTAAGGGAATCCGTCTCAATCTCCTTTCATTGAGGCATATTTTGTTTTATACACAAATTTAATCTATATGGTGTATAAACCCCTTTGACTTTTACGATTATTCAAAATTAATCTTTTTATATAAATCGTTTACTAAACGACAAAAGGGAATGTTTTTTAGTCGTACGTATGCGGCGACAACGACTTCTCCGCCACCCTGACCATTATTTGAGTTTCGGATTCCTCTACAAGTCATAACTTTTTTTGAATGAAAAATAAATACCATGTTTTACTTTTCTTTTATTCTAGTATTGAAAATGATTTTCATAATGTTTTTATATCAATATGTTGTATTTATATTTTGTGATTGAAAAGTGGAAATGGTATGTTTCCTTTATGCATGTCTTATGTGATACAATTATGTTATGGTTCTTGTGCATTGTTATGAAGACGGGTGGTTCCGTGATAAACTAAGGGCGGGTGAGCCTGATATAGCTCTCCAATGCATTGGTTAACGCGAAGGAGTTAAACATTAAGGTTTCTCCAAAGAGATTTAGGGAATATACTGTGATGGGTATTCTAAACGTAACCAAGAGGGTTAGTCCCTACGTAAGAATATTATGAATGCCTCAAGTTACATTTTATGTCTTATGATTTCTATGATTTATTCATGATTTGATGATGTATGTGATTATGTTTTATGAGTAAAGTATGATTTCATGTATGTACTAATGTTTTCATTTTGTACTTTTATATCCCTTACTGAGCTTTTTATGCTCATCCGATGTTTTTGAAATGTTTTTCACAGGTCAAGGGAAAGGTACATGATGTGATGATAGTGTCAAGGAAGTGTCAAGAAATTATCCATGTTTTATTTTAAATATGTTTTTGTAGATGGGAAAAATGAGTACTATATTTTATGTAACCACTTTGTTTAAATGTGGAATGTAATGCAAGTTTTATGATCTAATTCTCTAAAACTCTAAACCTGAAAAGATCCTCATTGTGTAATCTTGTAATACCTCAAGATTAAGTAAGGTTTAAGGCTGGGGCCTTATAGTTGGTATCAGAGGTCAGTTTAGACAACTTTAGAGATTATGAGTTTTTGTTAGACAGATGGTTAGTCCCTATAAATATTATTTTAGTTAAATCCTTGTTTTATAAATTTTTTCAGGCCATGTAAAGATAGTTACGAATTGAAGTAGGAGGATCTCAAACGACATTCCTACCTCTTCCTGATGACATTCTTGCAATAATTATTGCAAAGTCTTGTTCAGATGATTGTGAAACTTTTTCTACCATAAAAATCTCTTTCAAGTAGTTTTTTGAGATATCAAACACCTCCACTATACCTCGTTATCATCGTGGATCATGGGTTGTATTTAGAAAATTACTATGTTCACAATATTTTCATATTTTCAATAAAGGTAAATATTATCAAGGTATTTTCAAATATTTTACCATATCACAATAATTTGAAGCATATTATGATTTTAAAAATGGTGCTGAGGAAGGAGACCCTTGAACAACCTATTTATATTTGCTTTTAAAATATAGTCTCTCAGAACATACTTATGGTATTTTAAAAGGACTAATAATAGAAAGCTTCAACTCAAATTCCGTCTGACTATTTTATAGAAATCATGTATTATCAGATGTTTTGGAATTATATGTCATACATGATTATTTTCCAAAACTGTTTTTCTATGGACACCCATATGACCCATGTTGTACAAGGTGTATTTGGATGGAGGAAGAAAATGATTTTTAAGGATCTTTGAATCATTATTGTAATGCATGGGACTTCTACCTACGTGAACAAGATGATGATGAAACCAAGTGGATGCCATGAACAAGGTATGCTGTTATTCATTTTGGGAATCGTTTTATTTTATGGTGGTGAAATAAGACTTCAAGAATTAAGATGTTGAGATCGTAATGTATTTGGATGAAAATGAGAGGTATAAGGAAACTATTGAGGTTAAAACATGTCAGGGTTATTTTTTGAGTTTTATAAAAAGGACAACATGCAGACCGTGTGACAACCCATCTCATCGGACAAACCTGTAGGAATCGAACCCACAAACAAAATGCGACTAGTATTTATCGCCTACCACTAGACTACATTAAGTCCTTGGTTAGTTTGACTAATTATTTTTTTAGTTAGATGATTTTATGAATCAAGAGTAAGTTGATTTTGGGTTATCTATGGAAATTATTAACCTATCATGGAGGATATGTGATTAGGTTAATTACTTTTCAATATGATACTTTAAGAGCAACTGATGTTATTTGGAGATAAATGTTAATTTGTACCTTGGGAGACCATGTGATTAAATACTTCAAATATTTGGGTTTCAATCTTAGTTGGGTTTACCTTGAAATATTTTACGGAAAAATTGTTTATTGAATGGTCTTCGTTGAACTTTGGGTTTTGTTTGACAAATTTTGGAGATTAGGAGTAGTTTTTATTTTTTGTAAAAAAAATATCCTTTTTGGGAATTATCTGATCTCGTACTAATATTTTTGGTTTGGTTTTGGTTGAGATATAAAGACATGGGAAATATATAGTTCTCTTTTGTGGATTAGGTTATTCTCAAGAAGTTGATTATAGTAGTCTTAATGCGAACAAGTCTTCCTAGATACTCGTCTTTTGGAGAAAATATGAGTTTGATTAAAGAATATAGTAAAAGATGAAAGTCTACGTGTCAAGTAAGTATGTTTCATTATGATTTAGTTAAGCTCAAAAAATAAATTCTTCAATTAAGAGTAAATTAAAACAAAAATTTTGTCTATTATCTTTTCATACTGGGGAATCAAATACTGTTTAACCCATCACAAGTTTGTGATTTTATTGTGGTTAAATTTCTCCTAGACATGTTTACTATCACTCTCTATCAGAACATGACCCTTTGTTTTTTTCCTCCATATCCATATTTTCATACTTGGAATCCTATTATGGGTTAACTCGGGTGACCATGGTACTTCTCTCCCATTCTTTTTAAGTGATTGTTTTACTAACTCTTGTTCCGATGTGGGACTTTCAATGGAGTTTCTAAGCCCAATTTTGAAATTGCGAGGACGCAATTCCCAAAAGGGGGGAAGGATGTAACATCCCAGGTAAATAAATAATATTACATTCTAATGTTTATCAATATTTGTGAATAAAATGTTAATATTAATTTAATGTGGAATCTATGCTTGATGGCGTACCCAATACGCAACAACTAGTTTCTTTGAAATCTTACGTTGGACACTAATAATATTATAATATTATAATATTTAACGCATAATCATTGTAATGGGGGGAATGAACAGAAATAACTACAAAATGATTACATATGTTTGGTAAAAAAATTTACATTTATCCAATAAATTTTAGAGGCTTAAAATTCAAATGAATCCAATTTTAAGAATAAATACTCTAATATTTTTAAAAGATTGTTTTACCAGCTTTTGATGGCGAACCTTTTTGGAATATAAATTTTGATAATATTATAATCTCTATTTGTCAAAATAAACTTATTCTTTATGATTGGGACATTTAATTTTACTTTGGTTAAATGTTTGGTCTGTTTCTGGCATTGTTCATTTTTTTAATGAATAGTGAAAAAATACTGCATTTTACATCAAAACTGCTTTTTCATCTAATTTAAATATATGGTTAGATTATATTTTTAATTTGTTTTAAAGTGTAATTGGAATATATTTTTACCATTTAATTCAATGGTGTTCATTGGAATTAATTTGACATTTAAATTAGACTTAAACTGGTGTCAATCTTTTAATAGATATTGTTTCTTAAAAACATGCTATTTGTTTTGACAACAGGAATGAATTATTAAAATAATTAATGCAACATATATATTTTTAATTTAGTAAAATAGATATAATTTTTGAATTCGGAATATCAAATATACCTTATGGTGTATTTTTGGTATTTTTCTGAAAAACTACCATTTTTTATGAATAGTGAAACCACTAAGTGATAGTTAAAGAAACAGATTATTTGTTTAAATTAACCTTTACTACTTCTATGATTTGATTTTCCAAAATCCGACATACATGGTTTTCATTAGGAAGTAAAATGTGATTCAATGATATTAAAATAATTTTTTGGTGAATAGCAACTTTTAAGTTTTATTAATCGCGATTAAAGGTAATTAGTGTGATTTAAGGTAAAAATGATATTATAATAAAATGTAAATATTATGACACTTGTCCTAACCCTATTTGATGATTCATTTCAGACCAATAGAACCCATGGGGCGATTTTTGGGACCGCATGGAGCCACATGGGTAAGATAATGACATTAATGCGGTTTATTTAAATCATAAGTAAAAATGACACAAACATGTATTGTTTTACTAAAACTATTTTTACATGGGTTTATACAAGTCATATTTTTGACTATAAATATTAATTGGAAATATAATAATATTTCCTAGATAATAGTATTTTTTTTAATTTTTAGACATTAAATAAATTAAATTATTTATGACATCATGATGATGCAGCGCTTACCACATTATTTAACGATTTAAATAAAATGAAAAGATAATGTAAAATATAAGACCTACACATGTAAAAAACCTATTATATAGGTGGATTTAGAACTGTTATCACCTTATCCTAGAAATACATCAATGGGGGACCTTTAAAATCCGAAAATCATTTTATAATAAAGTAATATTTTATAACATTCCAAGAGTGCCCCTCCTATTCTCTTATAAAAGGCCACCACCTCTACCACCTTACACAGACCTCTCAAGCCTTTGTCTTGGCCAACCTCTGCCCATTTCATCTATCCAAATACCTCTTCTCATCCTAGAATAAATTACCTTAGGTAGAAAGCTCTTCAAGCAACCCTTTTGGTTCAAACCAAGAGGAGTTACCCGATTTTAAGGCAATGTCTTCATTTGTGTTCTTTTGTTTTATTTTGCTTCTCCAACCCCCTAAAATCCTTTTATTCATTTCTTTTATAACAAATACAGTATCTTAAATATAGTAGGATGTTGTTATAAGAAGTATCCGAGCTATACTTACACACACCTACATCTAATGGTTAAAGATCATACTGTTTCTATTGATGGTGAATTTTTGCGTCACGAAACGATGATTGTTCAATATTATTTTAACACCATAAAAGGTGTCCATTAAGATGTAACTATATTTATATATGATATATAATATGTTTATGTTTTCCTTAAGATTATTTATTTTTCATTTATGGCATACCTTTATGGTTTCCATTATGGGTAAACGCGATATCTTCATTTTAGGAAGTGCGGACTACCGCCCCCTCAAAGTGATTTGATTCGTTAATACCATATGTGGTACGCATAAAGGATAGATTTAATGATATTATATATTACAAAATACTTGAATTATAATACTGTTATGTATCATTATGTTTTAATTCCATTAAATATGAAATATAAATGGAAGTAGCATTCATGCGTACGTACGGCTTACCATCTCCCTGAACGGTGCATTTCATTTATTACCTCTAAATGTTATGTAATATTATAAATTCATCTATATAATGGATATATATGATATATATGATATCTAAATAATGAATATAATTCTGTATATAATGGATATTTTACCCCATGAACAAACTTGTAATTATAAAGAGTTTATTTTTGACTCAAGTAGCAATGATCGACAAAACGACCATTATTAACTTAAATAATTACATAGTGTTCATAACTTGGTAATTAGTGATATAAAAGGAATAATGAACTTGAAAAAGTTTCTTAAGAAAGTATAAATTAACTGAATTTTATTATTTATGAGGTTAAGGAACGATCGAGTCAAGTCGGACCCGAGGTAAGGGATCCTACCGATCTCTTTCTTTTCAACTACTCTCTTTTATGTAATTTCTTTTATGCTCCATGTTCTTATGTTGGAGGATGTTATTTTATATTCATCTTCCTGTAATTTTTATGTTCATTTGATGAGATACCCTGTTTTATCTCATCAATCCATTTTTGGATGTTTTATGTGGCGTCGTTAGGCTGTCAAATTTTCATATGGGGACTTTCATCTCAATTTTTATTCCCGTGAGATTCATGATACATTTGCCACTATTTCCCTTTTGTGTGGTGTATGTACTGCAGATTATTATACTATTTGTATAATATTATCCCATTTATGCGCATTTACATTTCTATTGTATGACTCTTCTTTCATGGGTGTACGCTTCGAAAGTTGTCCAAATCGGTAAGGGAACCTTTCACACTCATTTTTTTAAAGACTTATTTTTTTATGTATTTTAACTTACATATTTTTATGTTGGAATATGTTCTTATATATCCTTATTGATTTAAATTTTATGATCAAGTGATGAGATACCATTTTCTCTCTCATTAACTCATTTTCTGAATCTTAATGTGACACCGTTAGGTTGTCGAATTTTTGTAAGGGAACTTCGTAACCCAATTTCGATTTCTTTGGGTTCAACTTGTAGTTATTGAATATGTCGCCCAATGAATATGTGTGAATGACCTCTGATTGTTTTACACTTAATATCCACTTATACTGGGTGTAATTATATTTGTCACACATAATTATGTGATTGATTTATCCTTAATTTAAAGATACCTTCTTTATAAGGGATTTCATCTCAATTTACATTCCATTGAGACTTCATTGTTGTTATGCACAAATTCACTTTGATATGGTGTATATACTATCCTTTGGAATATTATATCAGGAATTGATTTATTATCATGATATTATAACGTTTTGATTAAATGTCATTCCTTTAACAACTTCAAAGTGGCAAAGGAATCCATCTCAATCACCTTTCATTGAGGCATATTTTGTTTTATACACAACTTTCTTTTATATGGTGTATAAACCCCTTTGTCTTTTTTGATTATTCAAAAGGAATATTTATATACGAAACATTTACTAAATGACAAAAGGTAATGTTTTTTTTGTTGTACGTATGCGGCGACAACGACTTCTCCGCCACCGTGACCATTATTTGAGTTTCGGCTTCCTCTACAAGCCATAACTTTTTTTGAATGAAAAATAAATACCATGTTTTACTTTTATTTTATTCTGGTATTGAAAATTGTTTTCATAATGTTTTTATAGCAATGTGTTGTATCGATATCTTGTGGTTGAAAAGTGGAAATGGTATGTTTCCTTTATACATGTCTTATGTGATACGATTATGTTATGGTTCTTGGGCATTGTTATGAAGACGGGTGGTTCCGTGATAAACTAAGGGCGGGTGAGCCCGAAATAACTCTCCAATGCATTGGGTAACATGAAGGAGTTAAACGTTAAGGTTTCTCTGAAGATATTTAGGGAATATACTGTGATGGGTATTCCAAACGTAACCGAGAGGGTTACTCCCTACGTAAGAATGTTATGAATTCCTCAAGTTACCATTTATGTCTTATGATTTCAAGGATTTATTCATTATTTGATGAGGTATGTGATTTTGTTTTATGAGTAATGTATTATTTCATGCATGGACTAATGTTTTCATTTCGTACTTTTATATCCCTTACTGAGCTTTTTATGCTCATCCCAAGTTTTTGAAATTTTTTTTCACATGTCAAGGGAAAGGTACATGATGTGATGATAGTTTCAAGGAAGTTTCAAGAAAAAATCCATGTTTTATTTTAAATATGTTTCTATAGATGGGAAAAATGAGTACTATCTTTTATGTAACCACTTTGTTTAAATGTGGAATGTAATGCATGTTTTATGATCTAATTCTCTAAAACTCTAGGCTAGAAAAGATCCTTATTGTGTAATCTTGTAATAACTCAAGATGAAGTAAGGTTTAAGGCTGGGGGCTTATAGTTATAATGTAATTAATATTTCATCCCCAATTAATATGAATTTTTATAAATTTGTCTATAAGGAATGTAGAAGGTATTTATATCATGATTTAAATTATAATTATATAGGAAACATGATCAATGATTAATAAATAATAAATAATAAATAATAAATAATAAATAATAAATAGTAAATAGTAAATAATAAATAATAAATAATAAATAATAAATAATAAATAATAAATAATAAATAATAAATAATAAATAATAAATAATAAATAACAAATAAAAAATAAAAAATAATAAATAATAAATAACAAATAACAAATAATAAAGTATAAATAACAAATAATAATAAATAATAAATAACAAATAATAAATAATAAATAATAATAAATAATAATAAATAATAAAAAAATAATAAATAATAAATAATAAATAATAAATAATAAATAATAAATAATAAAAAACAATTAAGAATAGATAAGAATAGATATAAAATAAATAATAAATAATAAATTATAAATTATAAATTATAATAATAAATAATAATAAATAATAATAATAATAAACAATAAACAATAAATAATAAATAATAAATAATAATAATAATAAATAACACAAAATGAATAATTATAATTAATTAAATAAATAATAATAAATAATAAATAATAAACAACAATTAATAAAAGATAATAATACATATATAATAAATAATAAATAATAAATAATAAATAATATCTAATAAATATGAAATTAGAAATAATAATAATAAATAATAATAATAACTAATAATAATAAATAATAAACAATAAAAAATAAACAACAATAATAATAAATAACACATAATTAATAATTATAAATAAATAAATAATAAATAATAAATATTAAATAATAAATTATATATAAAATATAATAAGTAAAATATTAATAATAATAATAATAAATAATAAATAATAAATAATAAATAATAAATAACGAGTAACAAATATTATTAATAATAATAATAAATAATATATAATATATAATATATATAAAAAATATATAATAAATAATAAATAATAACTAAAAAATAAGAAATAAGAAACAATAATAATAAATAATAATAATAAATAATAATAATAAATAATAATAATAAATAATAATAATAAATAATAATTATAAACAATAAACAATAAATATTAAATAATAATAATAATAAATAACACATAATTATTAATTATAAATAAATAAATAATAAATAATAAATAATAAATAATAAATAATAAATAATAAATAATATATAATATATAATAAATAATAAATAACGAGTAACAAATATTATTAACAATAATATTAAATAATAAATAATATATAATATATAATATATAAAAAATAAAAAATAAAAAATAAAAAATAAAAAATAAAAAATAAAAAATAAAAAATAATAAATAACCAATAAAAAATTATAGATTATAAATAATTTAAATTATATTATAAATAATAAATAATAAATAATAAATAATTAATGAAACACAAGAAAAAGTACGAAAAGGCGTGATAAGGGATGAAAAATTATGAAAACGCATGAAAACAGATGGAGAAGCATGAAGAAGGAAGCATTAGAAAGCATGAGAACACATGGAAACTCATGAAAACAATGGAAAACCCCTTAAAAATTCAACATAATCATCATAATAACCCACAAAAAACCATTGATAAGGATAACAAGTCACGAAAACCCAAATAAATAGTAATAAATGGAGCAACCATAAAAACCCGTCAAAACGGTCATAAATTGGCAAAAACATTAGACTCACAATAACAGAGATAACTTATGATCCCAGAGTCCGTTCTAGATCCACAACTAGTAAAATCAAAGATCCTAAAATGATCTTCGAGCTGATAGGTGAAAGAGGTCAAATGGACTGGCAGATCGGAAGTTACGACCATTTAAAAAAACTGATGGGGAACGAGTGTTAGACACAAGGCATCGAAAAACATAACAAACCTAATACCCACTAAAAATCCCATAACTTATGATCCAAGAGTCCATGTGGGCACCACAACCAGTCAAAATGAAGCTCATGGAATGAGCTACGATTTGGCAGGTGGAGGAGTCTGAACTGACACACAGATCAAATGTTAGGTCCGTTTAAAGACAAGTTCGACGAGACAATCATGACACAAACAAGGTTTTTTTAGTAATTTGGAAGAGTATTTGGGGTCTAAAAACCCGACAGAACCTTGGTTGTGTTGAAATTGTATGTATCTCTCTTCGCTGGCTTCGATTTGATATGTCGTAGAGCCCAAACGGACACCCAGAGCGAAAGTTATAGCTGTTTAAAGTTGGAGAAATTTTTCAACTTTCTTATAACACTCATATCTTCTGCATCATAGACCATCTCACGGTTTTTGATTACCCATGCCTCTATGTATCTTCATGAGGTTCGATTTGACTGGTCGTGGCGCTCTAACGGGCACCCGGATCAAAAGTTAAGGTCATTTTAGTGATTTTGGGGTTTCTCATGTTTTATTATTTTTTCTTTTAATTTTGCGGCGGTTTGACCCAAACCGCTGCTATTTCATGGAGGTTTTTTAAAAATCCACCGCTAACCCTTGAAGAAAAAAAAATTACACATTTCGTGGCAGTTTTTAAAACCGCCGCGAAACACCTATTTTCCTATAGTGATATAAATTTATTATACATAATGTTAGAGTGCTTATGAATCTTATTGGACAAATTGTTAAGGATTTTGTATCAATTTTTCTTCATTGAGGCATGTTTTAATGTTGTAAAATAATTTATTATATCAATGGTTTATATACATTCCATTATTTCATGATCCATCAATTATTGAATGGTATTTGTTGAACATATAATTTTTATGCTTCCAATGACTTACCATTAAAAAAATTACTAGATTTGTAAGAGTTCTTTATCTGAATTTTGTTTCACTGGGACATGTTAGTTGTTATTACCTATTTATGTTTATAAGGTGTATATAGTGATACTTTGAAATTTTATACTAGGTATACTTATTAATTCAGTTTATATGAAGTTAAATTTCATATTATTTCATCCAAGGGCTATTTATTTGAAATTTACCAAATTGGTAATTTTTATCATCGTAAAATTTCATCTTAGGGACATATGATATTTTTTACACTAATATTTTTTGTGAGGTGTATGTAATAAACCTATGAAAGTTTTACCATGAATACTAATATGGTCATTTAATTTAAAATTTCTTTTTTTATTTTATTTTTCATGGGGTTTATGATTCATAGTAATCAAATATGTAAGGGTTTTATGGTATAATCCCTATTTTCATAGGATTATTTATTCTTAAATATTATAATGAAAAAATAATATGATCTATCTCCCTTAAATAAAATTTAATTTATTCTCCCTGAGTGTTTTTTCCATATTACATTATTTCATATAATTTATCTATGTTCCTAATATAACAAAGAATTATTTTTAAGGAAAACCAGCCTTGTTGTTCTCATTGGTCGAGAATCATTTTATACATGTTTATATTTCATTAAAATGTCCAGAATAGTTTTTTTTAATATTCTATAATGACCGTTTTAGTGAATTTCTAACAATATTTAACTTTTCTTGCCATGGTTTAAAATTAATCTTTTTATCATTTTCCAAATGTATAAATTTTGAATTTTTATAGAAAATTTTGCATAAATTTGTGTTTTCAAAAACACTAATTGAGAGGCATTCCCCTCAACCATGAATACAATTTTATTTGAAGTTTTATTTTAAATTTCAAATTTTTGTTTTCAAAGAAAATATATTCATAATATTGTGAGAATTTGGAGATCTTAAAAAAGTGATTTCAAAATAATAAGTTATTTCTTCCTTATGAAATTATTTCACAGTTTTTGAATCTATTTCCATATATAAAAACTTAATTTTATATTTTTATACATCACTAGGTACATAATCTAATAATCTAATATTACCATTTTATTCATTCTTTGTAATGTTTATGATTATGATGGGAAAATATTGATGATACTTGTTTTATATTCCATTGGTTATGCTTTTATGTAATGATAACTATTTTCATGATCCTTTGAATTATATGTGAAAGGATTTTATATATTTTATGGTAGGTTCTATTATAATACATGGAAATATGGTTAAATGATAATCTAATAATGGGTGTTTATGTTATATCCCTCCAATGTAATGGGTAATGATGATAGAGTTACAAAATACCTAAGGCATGAAAAAGTCTATAAAATCGTAATGATAAAAAAGTTGATAAACTCATAAAATATGATAGATTTAATAAGATTACTGTTACTTCTATGTGAATATTATAAATGACTAGGTAGTAATTTCTATTATGGTAATTTTTCCACAATAATAGTATCAGGATTGAACCTTTACTAGTAAAGTTATTTTATATGATTATTATAATGTCACAAATTATGTATTATGATTATGATATGTTCTAAAGGAAAATAATTATTTATTGATGATTCTAAAAACTTATATAATATTTATTTTTATTGTAAAAATACTTATTTCATAATCCATGTTTCAGATCTATTAATTGTTGGGTATCATTTTTAAATGTTAATATCTTGTTATCATTCCCTTATTATCATCTTATCCTCACTTATTATCATTTGATTTAAATCTCGTATGTTTACACTTACTAATAATTATAGTTAACCCATTCATATGATTCATATCCCCAGGTTATGAAAGAAAATTGTGCATGTAATGTGTCTAAAAAGTGTTCTTGTTGTGAATAAAATAATGTGAAATAATGTATATATTTTATGTACGAGTTGTTTATTCATCCATGTTTTCAAAGACAATATACCATTATAGTTGTGGCATGGATCATATTATAACATAATGAATATTATTATATTATGATTTATTGTTTATATAAGAATATTTAGGGTTACAATTGTGAGGACCAAGACATTTTGAATGATATTTTATTTCCGGAAAATGTGTTTTATTTTATTTTTCACTACAAAACCATATCATTGCAGTAATGAATTAAAATTTATAGAATATAAAGATAATTGTGACCATTGGGATTCGGACATTATGTAGTTTTTGTCAAATATGACCATTAGTCAATATGACCATTGTAAACAATACCCTGTGTAATAATTTTAACATGATAATTAGTGTTTAAAAGTATTAATGACAAAGGATAATTAATAAAAAAAAAAAAGAAATGATGGACATAACAAGTAAAGTCATGTAATTTGAAGAACATTTGTTGAACATGGGAGGGAGGTATCATCACTAGGGGTTTCCCTTGAGAAATCACAATCTGGGAATCAATATGTAAATATAGAATGAAATTCTTTATGGGAGATGTTGAAGTTAGAGGGAATTTCCACTCTAGAGATGATATTCGAACCACCCCATGAATCTGTCACAATCACAAAACATACCCTTTGGTCACATGTGGGTGTTATAATGGGGTACATGTCTCATAATTTTTTTCATAAATTATAATTACAAATATATAAATAAAATTATTACTCGATCAATTTCGTTTTAAGAATTATTTTTCTTCAATATGATGAATCTGATAAATTGATTTTTCAGACACAAATTATAGTTTTCATAAGGGATATAAATTTTTAAAATAATATAACGTATTATTAATGATATATATTTTAACATAATAGTATGAAAAAAATTAAATTATTTAAATATAAATGATAAAATAATTTTATTATGTCATTGAAAATTTTTAAGTGTAAAAAATTTTACAATGCATTTTCAACAAGCTATTGTCTTAATAAATAGTGATTTTTTATATTTAAAATTTAAAATTATATAAAATATCAAAAAATTATGATAAAATAAACATCATTTGTTAAATCATAATAATGAAATTAGGTTATGGAGAATTTATTATACTATTTTAAAATACTTTATCATTATATGAAAAGTAAAAAAACAGTATGATGATTTTTGTTTGTTTAATGACTTCATAATATTTTCATAATAATTTAAAAACTAATTAACCACAATAAAAGACTTAAAATTTTATATTTTATTAATATAATGTATTTTAATATATTTTAATCAATTTCCAAACCCACAATTTTCTTTCCAAAGTCTAAAATGGAAACATTGTCATAAAAAAATTAATTTTTTGGAAACTCTACAATTCATTTACAGAAGAAGAAATATAAGATTATTCTAGGTTATTTGGGTTAAAATAACATAAAATATGTCCCAAATTCTGAAACCCATGAGAAAATCAAAGGAAATCCCATGGTATTTCATTTTCCAAAACCTAGATTTCTATGGACTATATTTGAAAATTACTAAACAAATCATTCTATTTTTCTATGAATACCCACCCATTTATCCATTCTCATTCCCTAAACATACACACTTCATAAATATCTGTTATTATTACCTCCCAAAGAGTCCCCCAGGTGTCTTCAAGAACCCACGATTCGAGCTTACACATTTTAGGATTAACTCTTCAAGGTATTGGAATTATCTTTCTTTTCTCTTCAATTCAAGAACCTATTTTATATACCTATTCTAAATTCATTGATTAATCTATTTTATTACCCTTATATTCATAACCATACTTCCAAATTTTGTTTTATAAATGGGATACACTGTCCCCTCTCATTTTACCATTTTCTAAAACCACATTTTAAACTCGTTATGCTACCGAATTTACTACTCAAAATTTACTTATTCTCCTCAAGAAATTATATTTCATTTACATATTTTGAATACCCACACCTCATTATATAAAAGGGTATTCAGATAAATGTATTTTTATTAATTTTTTGATTAACATACAATAAATCAGAAATCCTTTTTTATGGGATAAAAATGGAATAATGATCATCTTTTTATGCACAATTGAAGCATTATGATTTTGATATGAAACCAATTTTTTATTCACCATAGGTTATTTATGAAATTTTTTACTATAATATATTTGTCTCATATTAATTAAATCATATTAAGTGTCTATAAATATATATCTCTAATGCATTGGGTAATTAATTTAATCTTTATAGATTACAAGTTTTATGATTCCTTGGTGAATAAACTTGCTAATTTTTATTTATGACACCTATGTGAAAAAACTTGGTGACATTATTATGACTGTCCAATTTAAATGTTGTATTCACATTTCCATGTTAATATCCAAGATATTTTTATTATGATTTTCCTTATTTTCCACTAATCATGGCTTAATGACATTTCTCATGTTCTTTTTTATATTCCCAACGTTCTCATGTAAACTGTTTCCCTTACTAAGCCTCATGATCACCCATTTACTTTAATGTATGTCCCTCTAGATTTTAGATGTAGTAAAATTACTTAGGATAGACCCTTGAGGATGTATTCATGAGGATTTATAAAAATGTATTAAGTTTTCGTGTATTATATACCTTAATTACATGAAATGAAACATTAAAATATAATGTTATTATACCATATAATGAAAATTTATGTAATAAAAGGTAGGATTCCATAAATAGTATCAAATTATATTTTAGTAATTTTTGGAAATTTTAATTTTAAAACATTATAAATAACTCTATAAAATGTTTAAATATAGGAAATCATGGTATTTTTGGTGAAATAATAAGTAATAGGTTTCCAAGAAATGAAATCCTTATCTAGATATAAATAAGTTGATGTGGATCTGGAATAGATTTATCTAAGGTTAACCCCGAAAAACACAACATTAAGCTTGACATAAATATAAACTTGCACAAAAATGGACCTTTCTACTTTCCTGGTTTTACACTATTGAGGGATATGTCTGGTTCATCAAAGAATATTAGGGAACAATCATCAAGTATTTATTAAAAATTTATTTTTTGGAATGAATAAAAAATTTAATCATGTTGTTTTAAGAGATAAAATTCCTTTATAATTATATGATTCTTAAAGGAAACACATTTCACATAAATGTTTTCTTCTTTTAAAAAATCAGGGGAAATAGGAGGAACTAAATAAATGATCGGCGTAGTGGACCATTATCTAATGGCCCCCTGATATATTTTGGAATGTAAAAATTATGAGAATGATGAATAATGTAACTTGAGTTATGAATCGTAACTTGTATCAAGATGAGGGACCAGATTCACATCGAAGGAAAAACATTTTTTTATTACTTTATGAATCAACGAACATGTTCTTTCAGTAGATCTCATAACATATTGAATACTGAAAAATGGAAATTCTCTATATAAAATTCCTTTTTTGTATACCATTATTTGGAATAAGAGAAATTAACCCTAGATTTATTATTCATAGAGGAAGAATCCAATCAGTGGTTAATATCGATAGAAAACTTGAATCCCAGAATTGATATTGATTCTTATGATGTGGAAGAGATCAGATACTTTTTTTTATACATATTTCACCTATTCAATGCTAATGAAAATGGAGAAGATATTCTTTAAACCTAAGTAGAATAAAAATGAATCATTGAGAAGTTATGTGATGAACATTACAATATATTCTTATTACACCTTAAGATTTGTTATGGATGATAATTGAAAAGGTGATAGATAATTTTTTGGACTAAGACTATTTTTATGGAATAATATTTCCAATTGAGACTATGATAGAAATGAGGAGATAGTGCAGAGTGCTATGAAGGATGACCTAGAGATTGGAGAGATTCATTGGTCACACAAATCAAATGAAAATAATCAATCCTTGGAGCCAAACATAAGGTAAAAAATTGATCATAAAAGAAGATTAAAATAAGTGAAACAACTTACATGAAACAAATTGGGGAATAATAATTCATGGGACTAATTTATCCGTATTGGGGAAATGTTTCAAGTGTGAAAGAGATGTCCATATAGCTAAATTCTAGCATGGTGTAGTGAATCGTTGACTTTCAAACACTAATGAAAAAGAGAAGATGGTGCAAAATTAGCCTAAAGTCCAATTCATCAAGAATTTACAACTTTATAACTTTACCAATCACTTTCCAAATCAGAATATAGTGAATTATAATCGCTAAAAACCACATCATATTCTAAGAGAGTGAGATTGAGATTTTTCTTTCGTGGTGGATTAAGTAGAAGCTCCAAATGAAGTGGTGGCATATGCCCTCATTGATATCTAAAATCATTAATTTACATTGTTTGATTCTCATTCTATTAATTAATTAATTTATCCATGTTTTGAGAGAATTTAGAATCAATCACTAAACATCTAGAGGTAGAGGTACCACTAAAAACATCTGGAGGTATTTTCCAAGAATCAACAGTGTATATATACACAAGTATTAACATTGGATGGTACAATCTCATCATAAATCTAGTTGTCACATCAATGATTAAATTAGATATTATAATAGGGATGTAATGGATCTAAAAGTATAATTCAATGATATAATTTTTAAGCTGGGAAATCAAAGTAGTCTTGAATGGACAATGTACAAATATTTTCAAAGGAGATATATCTTGACCTTAGATTTATCAAGAAGAACCCCCCATTTCCATATTTTTGGTGATGATCAGGGAATATAAATAAGGAAACGAATGTTTAAAAATTGAAAATATTACCAATGTTTCTGAATACACTAATGTAATACCTAAATAGTAACCTAAACCTCCCCCAAAAATAGATGTAGAGTTATCCATTAAACTCATACTTGGATCCAAGCTGATATCAAATATCTTATATAGAATGGAAAATATAGCGCTATAGTAATTAAAGAACTAATTTCAAGGTCTTTTAGAGAAGGGTTTTATCTAACAAAGCCTATCTTCATGGGGTGTACCTACCCACTTTATGAAGAAGAATGATGGACCAATGAGTTTATGCCTTGATTATAAAGAATATAACAAGATCATGGTGAAGAAAATGTTCCATATCCTATGGATTTCTGATTTATTTAACCAACATTATGAGGATCAATTCATCTCCAAGATTAATCTTAGATTTGGTTAATATTAATTGAGGTTGAATAAAGAAGATATTCCAAATACTGAATTTTGATCAATATATTGGAATTATGAGTTTGTTCATATGCCCTCTAGATTGACTAATGGTCCTACTATATATATTTATTTGACGAATAGATTCTCTATGTACTGCTATGATATATTTGTTGTAGTTTTTATTAATGATATTATGATACATTCCAAAAACTCATGACTAACCTGAGGATCATCTACCTATTAAATTTAAAACTCTAAGTAACGATATGGTATTTGAAAAATTCAAAAAAATTGAATTTTGGTTACACACTTTTCATTTTCATAGAGACACTACTACAAAATTGACCATTAGAGAATGCCTAAAGCAGTCGCTAATGGTCTTTTGCGACCACTGGAAGACTTCCAAGGGCGGTCGCTTTTGGACCATCACTAAAGGCCAATAGTGACTGCCAATGGAGGCCGCTTTAGGGGGGGCATTACTAACTGTGATGGCGGTCGCTGGGAGGAGTATTAGGAAAAACTTTTGGCGGTCGCTAATGCTATGAAAAATGATACCATTAAGGACCGCCTATGGCGGTCTCTTGATTGTGAATTTTTTTCAAAAAAATTCTTGTTTTTGACAATAGCCAAAGAACCAAAAAAACAACCAACAACAAAAATAATCACATAAAAAGGTTCAATGTTAATGGGTGCATGGATTAAGTGGAAGAGAACTGTAATAAATAACTCACCTAAGATGAATTATATTCAGTCACCCTTGACCTTAAGATACATATGTTAAAGTAAGTCTATAGAATTCAGTCTGCCAGAAGTATGATAATGGAAATTATCATATTGATATAACTGATTGGAAGAAGTTGTTATTGGAATCCATTTCAATTACAACTCATGCCAAAGCAATAAATCTATGTAAAAAATATATTCAGATAAATGAAAATGGCTAGAAATTAATTCATCAAAAAATATAGTAATTTTTGCATGAAAGCTAACGAAATACAAGCTTGATGATTATTAGATGATCACAAAATGGATTTTCATTAGACATAAATAAATCCATTTAATGTTTATGTAAGTTCTTTATGTTTCATGAATGATGTCAAGACCATGTGAAATAAAAATATGTTATGACTTCAACGACAGAAGAAAATCATAGAAGGTTCAGGGTATTATCACTAGTCTTCCCATATACAGTCATTATAATATATCAATTTTAGTCATAAAATATAACACAGATGTCCTCATCATGATCATGTATTTTTTTGATAAATAAGAGCTTGATTTTGAAGATTCCACTAAAGGAAATGAAAAAATAAAGACTGAATCTATGTTACATGATGTTAATAATGTATTTTAGAAGCTGATATGTGATATTAGTAATGGTCGAGAAATTTATAATCAATCCATTAAGATTACTAAAAAGAAAATTATGGAAATAAACAAATTGAATTTGAAAATGAATGACTAAATTTTTAATTATTAATAATTACTTCTATAAAAGAAAAATTTAATTTGAAATTAATAATGCATTGTTGGTGTTGTTTACAAGATCTGGGAAAATTTAATTGTATTCAGAAAGAAAATGCACCTTGAGTCTAATGATATGATATTAGGTGATACTGCTTTGTTGCATTCCTACATAGGTCTTCCACTCCTAGTGATACCTTGTGTGCTATGTGAGGACTCCCTTATGAAAAGTATGTGATTGGTTGTCGAAAATGCCAACATTTCTTATTGTCCCCATAATAAAAAAATAGAGGCACCAATAGTTAACATTTGGTTGTGTACCTATCCAATCAGACCGGTCATGTTTTTGTAAGCCATGAGATCTTCCAGGTGTATGCTTGTATAAATGTTAATGTCAAACAGGCTGCCAATATATTTCCATAGCTTCTAAGAAAACATGCATCGCATGAATAGGTGTTGTATTCTCTCTTAAATCCTCAAGAATATATGACATCTTGAAACAAGTTGATTCACATCCTTCATCTTCTGAACCTAGAAAAATTTCCACTAAAAAACTTTTACCTTTATTGGAATAGAAAATAAAAAATCAAAACTAAACCTAAAACATAAAATATGCCTCAAAATCTAGTGATTCATACTCACACCAATGATCTTGGTTTTTTACGTCCTCTAATTTCACAGCTGTAAGCAATGCTAGTTTCAGAAGTGCATTTGACTAATTTAGAAAAACTGGAATATATAGGGTTGTGTGTGAACAAAACTGTGCATTCAGTTGGGAAAAAAGATAATAAAATCCATATTCCATTGTTTCTCAATCATGTAATGTAGATAAATTGATGAGAATATATATGTTAAATGATTAACTTAAAAATAAACACATTTACATTCATACATACCTTGACCCTTAGATGCAGATGGCTTTGCAAAATGATATAGATATGGTGTTTGTTCCTCTGACATATCTGCAGTCATAGAAAACATTAATAAGGAATGGATTCTATGACAACTGTAGTTCTGTATAATGCGAACTACACAAGACTCATTTACATTTTATTTACTGCATAAATATTTCATCAAATATATAGGGGTGTTTAATTTTAGTGATTTTATTTCAAGTTAAAATCAATTGCTATAGACACATAAAAATGAAGAGTTCTTACAGTCACAAGTAGCTATCATTATTTAGACACTAAATTTCGAACCACCCCTCACTAATGATCTAAACTGGACCACAAACTCAATAATTAAAACATTGTTTATACACTAAAATGAATCATTTTTTACAAAGTAAAGACATTATCTAATACATTACCTTATTATTTTATTCTCTTCATTCATCAATGAATCAAAAACAAATATTAAAAAAACAACAGGCAAGTGAATTAGTGAATTTAAAACTTCTCTCTACAAAAATATAGCTCCATTATTGTGGATTTGAAAATGAGAGTTTAACACATGAGTATTCCTTTACATGTAAACCACCACAATAAAGCTTCATCCAGGCTTCTTCCACTAATATTTCCCAACATATGAGAAAGCACAATCCTACACAATCCCCAACAAGAATGTACAAAATAAATCAACGTCGAATGAGGAAAAAATTACCAAGTTCATATTCCTTACATTGATATGCATCATATTATAAGAATCTACATCATCTGGTACATCTTTATTTAAACTTTTCAGTATTTTAAGGGAAAAGTATCATAGGAATGACCTTCTCCAGACCGATGTTTTTCATCATGATTATGACGTTTTCTATAACATAAAGGGGCCTTGAAATTATACCTTTTATATTTAACGAATATGTGAAGTTTTCTATATATAAATCTCAAAGAACTTGATTTTTCAGTCATTTTAGTTTCCATCCTAGAAATTATATTAAATAACTATTGTAGATCATTAAATTGTTACGATAGTAGCATCAAAATTGGATAATTTCTAGCGTTAGTTTCTTGTGGGGAAGATCTTATAACAACCATAATTAAGGTTAATCATCTCATAATTCATTAAATTAAAACAACACACCCTTGTGGTCACACCAAATTTGATACACGTATGGGTAATATATGAGAAAAAAATTCATTTTACGAAGACTAAATAATCAACAACAAACAAATCACAAATCCAATTCATTATGCAATCTGAGCGATGGAAGTGCACATAATAACAACCCTAAAACATAAATTAGGGATTACCAGATAGAGAAAAAAATATGGAACCAAGTGAATAAGTGGATTCACAGCCTTGGTGAGACGCGAAAGAGGGTTGGTGGTGAAGGCGGATTGGTGGCGTGAGGCTCCGGGTACAGGCGCGACGACAAACGATCCTCAAGGAGAGGGATCTATGGGTGAGGGAGGCGGAGGTAGTGGTGGGGAGCGGATCCGGGGAGGGATAGGGATCCAATGAAAGAGGTTTATAAAGCCGGAGGTTGAGTAGGTATTGACGAGGGAGAGGATGAATGACAGTGAAGGTGAAGGTAGGGTTTGCTGAGGGTGTATGGTGCCCGAGGGAGGATTGGGGGCGCAAGGGGGTGGGGGCGATATCACATGAATTTTTTAAGCCTAGTGACCACCATTGGCGGTCACTATTGATACCCAATAGTGACCACCAATGGAGGTCTCCCATTCCATGGGGATCCAAATCTTAAATTTCTAGTAGTGAGAATATTTTAATAAATGAATGAATATTAGTTGACCATGCAATGTTAATGTTTATGGAGGAGTGTCCTCATCCTACAATATTAACTAAGATGTAGAGATTCCTTTGTTTAGAAATATAATATAGTATGTTTTTGAAAATTCCTTTCAAGATTTTATAATCCACCAACAAAGATAGCATGAAAATGGGATAAGATCACATGGGCAAAGAAGTGTGAAGAATGATTACAAGATATGACGAAGGTATTGGTTACTACACTTGGGTTAACTCTAATCTCTATTGAAGAAAGAATAGTTATTTTAGAAATTCATCTCTTAATGTTCATGTGTGTGTCTTCATGAAAAACGAAAAGGAGAATATTTATGCATCCCAATAGTCAAAGCCTCATGACATGAGTTTTCCAACACATTACTTAGAGTTATAATTGATTTATTTTTATGTACAAAAAATGAGGATAATCATTATTATGAAATATCTTATATATACCAAGACCACTAATTCTTGATGTATATATTCACACAAAAATAATTAAACATGAGAAAAAGAATATTAATGGATATCCTTAATACTATAAATGTTCTATTGATTATCACTATATAAGATCAAAAAAATTCATTGATACAGTAAGTAGGAGAGACCCTTTTTTGCATGAAATGATAAGGATTAAATGTTATCTTTGATCAATGTCCTAGTAAAACTAGATAATAGAATCATAAGGTAAGGGATATCATCAATCCTATCACAAATTAGTTCTAAACCCTCATTACAAGATAAGATTAAGTATTTTCAAAGAGAAGATCCAATATTAGAAGAGATGATAGAGGCTTTGAAGAATGGGAAGCTTCTTGAGTTCAATATTGATCAAGAATTTGTATTGAAATTCAGTACAAGGCTATATCTTCTATCTATACTAGAGAATAATAAATAAGTGAATGATGAATCTCATATATCTAAATTACTTGTACATCCAAGAAGAACTAAAATGTATTGAGACCTTCCTGATCATTACTGGTGGGATAACAAAAAAATGGAGATTTTATAATACACTACAAGGTTCTTCAATTGTCATTCTGGGAATGAAGTGCGACAAAAACCAAAATGATTGTTACAACGACAACCAAAACCAACGTGGAAATGGTAAAATATCCCTATGGAATTTATCACTCATCTCTCATGAACATCCAATGAAAATAATTCAATATGGGTTATAGTGTACTGACTCACCAAGAATACTAGCTTCATCTCTATTCATGAAGATTTATATCTTGAATAACATTCCATGATTTAGGTAGAGCAAGTCGTGAGGATTCATGGGGTTCCACTTTCTACCATTTAAGATTGTGATACACAGTTCACACATATATTTTGAAGAATTATTCCACATTATATGATTACTAAATTGAATTTTAGTACATCCTATAAGCCCCAAATTTATGAACAATATAAGAGGACTACTCATATTCTCGATTATATAGTGGGAACATGATAAATGGAATTTAAATGTGTATGTGATCAACACCTCCCATTAGTTCAGTTATCATACAATAATAGCCTCCACTCGAGTAATCAAATGTAAAAATATAATACTATATATAGTAAGTGATTTATAACTCTTATATGTTGGGCTGAATTTGGTGAGAGAAAGTAACTAGGGAAAGATCTTGTGCAAGAGATGAAGAAGAAGGTCTATGATATCCAGAAACACAAAAATGCTTCTTAGATTCATTATAAGGTCTATAATGAAAACCTTTAAAGGGAATTGGGATTTGAAGTTGGAAATAAATGGTTTCCTTCCAATATCACCATAGAATAGATTCATGTGGTTTGTGAGGAATGGGAGGCTTATCCCCTGCAACATTGTCCACTATGAAATTATTTCTTATGTTTAATTAGAGGCATATTATCTTACACTTCCACTAAATATACCCCAAATTATTTATTTATTAAATATATCTCTCTTGAAGAAGTACACACCTGACCCTTCACATGTACTAAATCTAGAGGTGGTACGACGGGAACATGACATCTCTTATGAAGTGAAGTCGGTTGAGATCATCGAACATAGAGACAAGGTTCTACAAAACAAGACTACCCACCTCGTCAATGTGTTGTGGAGAAATCAAAAATATGACTAAGAGAACATGGAACAAGGAGAGGAAATGAGACATTAGTACCCACACCTTCTCTCCAATGAGAGAACAAGTTGAAAATTTCATGGATGAAATTTATGTGGTGAAAAATGTAACATCAAAGACTATTAAATGTAATATATTTCCTAAAATTTTGTGTTATTTTATTTTTACACAATAAAAGTATATCTCTATAATAAATGAAGTGGTATTTAGAGATTATAATGTAAAATGTGACCATTGGTATTAAACTAGTATATGACCATTGGTAAAATTTTATTTTTGGTCAATATGTCTGTCAGAAACTATATCAGTGGTAAACCATTTAATGTTATAATTAGTTTTCATATGTAGTAATGAAAAATGATAATTAATACATAAAAGATAAGTGATATCCTTAAACCATATATTCATGTCATATGAATTACATTTAAAAACATGGGATAGATGATGAAACACTACAGTTGTCCCTTGACCAAGCCCATGCTTTGATTAAATAATTAAATCATGAACAAAATCTTATATATGAGATGTTAAAGTTATTGGAAATTACCACTCAGGATATTTTAGGTGATCCACCCCTAGATCATTATGTATAAAAAATTTTACTCTTAGTTCATGTGAGTGTCCTATAAAGGGTTATTTTTCATAGATTTAGTCGGTAGAAGTGTTATTTCATTGTTTAAATAAAATAGTTATTCCATCAATTGTATTTTATGAATAGTTTTTCTAAAATATGAAAAATTTGATAAATTGAATTTTTAGAAAAAAATTGTACTTTTCATAAGGGATGAACATTTTAATAATAAAATAAGTTATTATGAATAATACTTATTTTAATGAAATATTACGATTAAAACCATCTTATTTAAATATAAATGATAAAATTATTTTATTGTGTCATTGATAATTTTTAAGTGCTAAATTTTTTACTATGTATTGTAAAACATTAATTTTTTTAATAAATAAAAATTTTTATACTAAAAAGTTAATATTAAAAATCATAGTGAATTAATATGAAAAAATAAACATCACTTTTAAATTCAAAATATCAATATTAGGTTTGATCGATTTTATGAGAATTTTCAAAAACCTTTTATCTTTCTGTGAATAGTAATAATATAGTTTGAGGTTTTTCGTATGTTTAAGGAATTAATAATTATGTAATAATGATGTAATAATTAATTAACCAAAATACATGACTTAAAATATGTTAATTTATAAATATAAATTATTTTAATTAATTTTAATCAATTTCTAAACCTAAACGTTAAATGCCAAAGTATAAAATAAAAGCTTTGTCATAAAAAATTATTTTGTGGAAAAATTACATTTCCATGAAAAAAGAAGTAATATAAAATGATGCTAACTTATTTAAGTTTAAAAAATTAAATATGTCCTCAATGTCAAATTCCAAGAGAATTAACCATAGGAAATCCCATTGGATTTCATTTTCCACAACTAAGATTTCCAAGGCTTATATTTGGAAATTATCAAACTAATCTTCCACTATTGCTAAAATGACCCATCCATTACCCAATTTCCTTCAACTGATAACACATACTACATAAATATATGTTATTTTTTACTTCCTTAGTAGTCCCTTAAAGTTTTATCAAGACTCCAAGGTCTCGATCCGCATCTTTTAGGAGTAACTCTTCAAGGTTGTGGAATTATCCTTATTTTCTCATCAATTCGAGAAACGATTTTGTATATGTATTATGATTTTTATATTTACTCCTATTTATTACCCTTATATTCAAACCCTTACTGAAAAAATTATGTTCTATTAATGGGATACCCTTTTCCCCACTCATTTTACCCTTTTATAAAACCACATTTTATACTAATTATGCTGCCAAATTTACTTCTCCAAACATCCCTCTTCCCCTCAATAAAATATCTTTCATTTCCTTCTTCTGAATACCCAAGTCGCGTTCTTTTAAACAGATATTCACCTAAACATAAAAAGGTTTATTTTATTTTAGGATTAACATACATAAAACCAAATCAATTTTTTTATGGGTTGAAAATCACATAATGATCATCTTTTATAGATATTTTGAAGCACCGTGATTTTGGTATGAAACCAATTTTTTTTTCTCCATGGGTTATTTTTGATAGTTTTGATTATGTTCTATGTATATTACATTAATTAATACATATGAAGGTTTTAACCTATTATCAATTCAATGCATTGGGTATAGAATTTAATATCTAGAGATGGCTAGTTTTAATATACCTCAGTGAATAAACTTGGTAATTTTCATTTATGTCACCTTGATAAAAAAACATGGTTATATTCTTATGAATGTACAATTTAAATATTGTATCCATATTTCCATTTTAATATTCATGTTATTTTTATTATGATATTCCATGTTTTCCCCTTATTATGCCTTAATGACATTTCTCTTATTCTTATTGATATTTCCAATATTCTAATGTAAACAATTTCCCTTACTAGGCCTCATGACCCCCCCTTTACATTGATGTTTGTCCCCAAGATATAAGATAAAGTAAATATACTTAGGATGAACCCATGAGTATTTCTTCAAATGGATGTTGAATAATGTATTCAGTTTTCATGTGTTATTTACCATATTTATAAGAAACAAAATTTTAAAAGATCGTTTATTTTTACCTTGCAATGAATAGTTATTTAATAAAATGGTGGGTGACATAATTATAATTTTATGGAGGTAGAACTCATGATTGAACTTCAATTTTTATGACGAAACATTGGATCTCATGTAAATGAGATTTGAGTTATCAATATCCCTTACTGGAAACATACTCCATGAAACATGAGACATTTGAAAAGGTATTTTATGTGAAAAAATGTGAACGGGAGAATCCCAAATAACAAAAGAAAGTTCATAATGTTCTTAAATTATATAAAATAAGTTTAAAAGAATGATCATAACTTAATGAACAAATTTTGAGTTATCCAAAATGCTTAATACTGTGGAAACAACTGAATCAATAGGCACTTCAGTAAGATAAAATTATGTAAGTATTTGATTCCATGATATAAAAATATTTGGACAAAAATATATACATTGGTATTTAATACACCATAAAAACCATATTTTATAAAATGTATTATTTCCCAAAGTCTCTTAATTAAGACAATGAATACCATTATTGCTTTAAAAATGATCAAATAAAAACCACTTGAAATATGGGTATTGGAATTGACCTTAAAATAACATAAATAAAAATAAATAAGGATATTATACCTATAATATTTATTATGTACCCCACATAAATGAAATTGTGTGCATTAGAATACTCAAAGTGAGGAATTTGAGATGAAAATAATTACCTAGTATTTCTGCTTATAGAAACATGCTCTAACATCATATATAATGAACATAATACATTAATTATTTATATCAAATAATAATATAAACATAATATCCATTTTATATTTTTTTAAACCATATATTATAAAAATATTAATTGGTTAAAAAAAATCATTATCAGGTGTTAAGGATTTTGATTAGTTATTTCATATAATCTTTTTAAAGATTATATTGATTCGAACTACAAGTTTTATAGTTCATAATTTCTAAATAATTTAATATAGAATAAAATGTTTTAAAATATTAATTATTTCATCTATTGATTAGTATAAAGACCTAAAGAAGACTTGTAAAAATACAAATCATGATAAACTAGTTTCAGCCTGTTTAATAATTGAATGTTTATAAATTATAAAATATATAACATAATTATGACAACTTTTAATAATAATAAAAAACACATAAATTAATTATTATTACATGAAATTAACATTATCAAACAATCCTTAATCATTCAAGATATAAATATTACAACATTATTAACGTAGGTTGTAAAACCAACCCAAATAGTAATGAATTATAATATTTCTTTGAGTGAGGGAATGCATATTGATAAATATGATATGAGATATTAATAACATTAAACATTTAAAAATTATCTTATATACTCGGTTAGTCAATTATAAGAACTATCCATAATGGGTGCTGATGATGCACAAAATTCATTATTCGTGGAGGCGGTAGTTTGTCGTACGCACGATTAATAGTACCATTTGTCAATGAATTAATGGAATTTTAGTATATGAAAAATGAGAATTTAAGTATATTATTTTTAAAATGTAAATTATACATATCGCATAAATCCATTCTTGATACAAACTTTTATAGGAAGTGTTGGGAGATGAGTAACATAGCATCATGGATGTGATAGTCAGCACATAAGCATGATCGATTATTTCATTTTTCTTAGTGATTTAAATTGAAATAATAACTATTTTTATGTAACATAATACAATTTATGTATTATAATGATACTATATTCGTTTGATTCATTAGTTTATTTGAATAATGGGATTGAAAAAATTAATAAGGAATGTTAATAATTAGTGGATACTCGTGTTGGGGACTTGCATTTTCGAATGTATTTATCCTTTGAAAAGAAATATTTATGCTAAATAATGTTGAAAAAAATTATTTTATATATAAGATCAAGTTATATGATGATAAAATATTTATTTTTCCAAGGATAACTTTGAATGTACGGCGAGTCTCGAAGTGGAAGAAGTGTTACCATTTTATTGGTCATAAGAAGGTCACTTTTGGAAACACCCTAAACATTTTAAAAATTTCAGTGTTAATATTACATGTTTAATGGCTCAAAATTATAACAATAAGTGGGTAAAGTTATTTTTGGTTTCAAATCACCTCAAAAAAACATTTGGGAGACACCATGAGTGTTTTGAGAATTTTTATTTAATAATTTTAACTTTTCCCCAATTTTTTTTACCTTGTTAATTAATTTTTAACCTTTGTAATTAATATTAATGAAATAATTAAAAATGACCCATTTTACTATAATGAAAATTATTATTTTCAAATTTTTAATCTATTTTTTCAAATAAAATCACAATATTTTTTTAAAGTTCACTTTGATATTAGTGCAAAATACGTGTAAAAAAATTAATAGAAAAATAGTGTTTTTATGCATAAAATCTATATGAAACCGATAGTTATTAAAATAATAAATTCCCATGACATAATTAGTCTAATTTAAATAAAATAAATTTTATTATTATTTCATGGAAATCAAATATTGAACCTCACCTAGAAAATACTTGACTCAAATAAATGATCGGAATTAATTTTTTATTAAACTATCATTTTAATTTAGTTTATAAAATACTGCCACCGGATATATAATCTGAAAGAATATATTTTAAAATGATTAATTTTATTCCTTAAAATAAATTCTATTAAATAAATTGTTTTTAAAATATAGGATATTCTTAAATAATGGTGAAATCATAAAAAATATAACATTAGTAAAAAAATAAAATTTTTACTCAAAACATTCATTATGGAAAAGAAACGAAATTTTCATCTTAAAATAATAATCTTATTATAAATATAAAATAATTAAACTTAATAAATTATAAATCTAAAATTTACATATCAATTTTTGATAATATTATGAAAGATAAGTGGAATAATTTTTTATTAGAAAATGACAATTTAAAAAATTAAATATTATTATTCTTGTTTCATTTCATTTACCAACTAAATTGGTTTTAATCAATTATTAACATAAAAATTTACTTGTTATAATTAATCCATTTTTATTTATAATAGAAATTAATATCACATAAAGAAGTAATTTTTTTAGAAAAATAATTTTCTAAAAAAAAGATCTTATAAGTAATTTTTATTAAAATAAATTGAATTTAATTGATATTAAAAGTTGATTTTTTGTTTCTTTATTGATGTGTTTTATAATGTGGTTATTGGTATTGATTCCTAGTATTTAGATTATTATTTTTTAATGGTTGTATAATTTTTTTTTTAAATTTTTCTAAATATATCAGGGTTTTATTTAAGTTTAACATTTCTTAACGAAATAGATATTGAACACAAATTGATAATTTAAAATAAGGAATATATTAAAATCAAGGGGTGGTATAGTAATTATATAACAAATAATGATGACTATAGTAACACTTAAACTCACAAAATATCACATGGTAACTCCTCTTGATTGACAAAAATAGTAGCAATGTCTTAATCAAGTGAAGAGAAATGAAAAGAGAGGTATGTTATATGATGTTTGTATGAATAAAGTTTATTTTTTTCATAATGATAAGGTCCATATTTATATTATCATTTTTTAGGGAAATACTTTCTATGGTTCTAAGAGCACTACAGAATTGATCATCTTGGCCTCAATTATTTCCTTAATTATTTTCCCTTCCACCAAATCTTGAGGCATGCTATTCAAGATTGCTTCATCCTCAAATAAATCCACTAAAAGTTGATGGATTATGTATTGTTAATGTTTAGAAATCCACTGGCATAAGTTTCTTGTATTTCATCTAGTTTCCATAATAATAAGGGAAATAGAATGAAGTTATGAAGAATAAAACATGGTAATTTTATGGTTGGTTGACTAGAAATATGGTCAACTATGTATATTAAATCATTATGGAACAACAGAATCAATAAGTTATGTGTAATATCTCAGCCCAAGTTCCCCACAATAGTGCCCCAAACTGGACCACCAGATGACCTCATGTACGCCTCCACATAAACAGAGGCTTCTATCTATCACCAAGGGTCTAATATCTGTCAAGGAGAGAATGTACCCTATTTTTTTTCAGAGTAACATACTATTCGAATTAATAAAGGAAAAAATAAATAATATAACATAACCAGAATAATATTGTATCACAATATTACTAAGGCTGTAAATAAAATGTCTAAAAAAACATTAAATATTCCATACTAATCATGTGACAAGTGTCAAAATTAAAACCCAAAATTTAAGACACCAATAACTCCCAAGAGGGTCCCAAAGCACACCGGGTTCCCTCGTCCATGCTCCATCCCAACTTAGCTATCTAACATGGGGCCATTTCCCTTAACCTGTCTAGAAAATACAAAATATACTTCGGTACTGATCCGGAATCCTGGGTAGGGTGTGAGTATAACTCCATAGGCTACAAACAATGGAACTTAAAATAATATCCATTCAATAAAAAGTGTATGCAGTTGTATACATAAATAATTATAATGCATAAGTATACAATTATGACATTATAAATAAATATTTATTTAACCAAATAAACCCCATAGGTTCTTGAGGACACTCGATCCTCAATACATGTTTTAGACCATGTCGGAGTCTGATCTATCCTCAAGGAATGTCACATTTGAATATCTGTGATACGATTCTTAATACATGTCTGAATGTCCATGTTATAATTCACATATTAATAACACATAATTAAATGATCATGTTACCATTTATAATACTTTTCTGAATTTCCATGCTACCATTCAACATTTCACAACTCAATGACCAATTTACAATTCATAACTTCTTAATCGAATAACCATGTTTCTATTCATCAACACAAAATTAATTCAACAATTAATTGTCTACACCAATTCCATTACTAATTCAGAAATTATGTAAACACAAAAATTCCATTAGTTAACACAATAATTAACTAACCATGTTAATAAAATTAATTAATAAAATTATTAATTAATCCCATCAATTAGTCTAGTTTATTCGAAAATTAAATAATCGCATCAATAATTTTAATTAATTCAATAATTAATTAATCACATTAAATAAAAAATTGATTTGAAAATTAAATAATCACTTAAATTATTTTATTCAATTCAACAATTAACAAATCAAACCAATTTAATTTCTAATTGAAAAATTAGCTTGTCATATAAGTACCATTAATTAATTCCCCAAATTAATGAATTATTTCAATCCCATTAATTAATTATTCAATTAACTAATCACCATACTCAAACTCAAAATCAAATAATTAATCCCACAATAAATTATCTCATTCACAGAATAAATATTTTACAATTAATTCCACAATTAATCATCTAAAATCCAAAATCTCAATAACTCATAATTAATTCAACAATAAATTATATAATTATATCAATTGTGTTAACAAAACAATCTCCATTATTTAATTTACCAATTAATTAATATAACTCATTCTATGAGATTAATAAAATAATCCCCATTAATTAATTCTCCAATTAATTAATCTAAGTCAATCAATTTAATTAGCACAAAAATAAAAATTAATTAATTGTACTCATTTCCACTAATTAATTCTATAATAAATTAATCAGCTTTAATCCCTTCAATTAATTTAAAAATTAATTATTCACAATAATTGAATTTATTAATTCATATTTAATTAATCATAGTACATCGATTAATTAATTCATAAAATATTTAATCACATGAATCATATTATTTAATTAATCAATTAAACAATCATATTACTCACACTAATTAATTAATCTATTTATTAATCCCATCATTTAACTTAATTATTAATCAATCATAACAACAGTTTCTATATCTCATAATTCATTCACCAAATAATTATCTCATATAATAGTAATAATATCCAATAATTAATTACACCATTAATTATCATAATTCAACATATCAATATTACCTAATTAATTATACCATTAATTATCTAAATTCATGATATCTATATGATATTATTAATTCCACCATTAATTATCGCAATTCAATATATCGATATCAAAAATATAATTACAACATTAATTTTATCAATTCAAGATATATATAGCACATAATTAATTCCAAAATTAATTATCTCAATTCTAGATATCTATATCACATAATTAATTCTACCAATAACTATCCCAATTCAAGATATCTATATCACATAATTATTTCCTCTATTAATTATCTCAATTAAAGATATTTATATCACATAATTAATTCCATTATTAATTATCTCATTTCATGATATCTAAATCACATAATTAATTTCACATTCAATTATATCAATTCAAGATATTTATGTCACATAATTTATTTTACCATTAATTATCTCAACTCAATATATCAATATCATATAATTAATACGACCATTAATTATCCCAAATCAAGGTATCTGTATCACATAATTAATTTTACCATTAATTGACTTATGTAAATATATCTATATCACATACTTAATTCTACCTTTAATTATCTCAACAAATAATATCATTTTCATATAATTAATTATACTATTAATTATCCCTAATTTTCACAAATTCACAAATCCTTCATTAATTAATTTACCGCATTAATTAGTCATATTATGAAATTTAATTTCTATATAATTATATATATTTTAAAATTTGTATGTATGAAATCAAAATCATGACTATCTGAATTTAATATTATACTACCTAACTTAAATTTTCGACGAACAATCACCTAATAAAAATATCCAAAAAAAGGGTGGAACAACGATCATAAAGGGGTTCCAAACATTTAAATACTAAGTCATGATTAAAGAAATCATGATATTATAAATATAGATATAGATCTAGAATAATATATTTAGATGTCACAAAATATATTTATATTTAACCAAATAGAGTATTACTTCACTGAAAGAAATCAATAATTACAACAAAAGAGAGATATAAGAACTTGGATATGATTCACTAAATTGGATAAGTGAGAATCATCGATCTGGGCTTCAAATAATGAACAAAAGATGTTTAGAAGGCTTTAAAGTCATCCAAATAGCTCTAAATTCATGAAATACATCCTATGGTTGAAATGGGTGAGTTTTGGGCCCTTGGGGGATTTTAAATTTCATGAAAAGAAAGGGGATTTTAAAACATTTCACTGTTTATTGGACATGGATGAATGATATTCCCTATATTTGGTCCCTAAATGTGTAGCAGTTATGGGCCACACTATTACTTCTAATAGGGTTAATGGTTATCGAAAACCACGAACCAACTATGATCAAACCCCCTTTCTTCCATTTTTTTCAATTTTTACCCAAACACACCCAATAATAAAACTCAAATGAAAAGTACTCAATAAAAGGAAAAAGTGTACCTAAATGATGATCCTATTAAAACTCTAGAAAATATAGGGATCTTACAATCTCCCCAAAATATAACAGTTCTTCCTTGAGATGTACTCCCACTCATCTCTAAGATTCTTAGTCAAAAGAATTAGTCCACTAAGCTCACATATCAACTTATCTCTCCTAAGCTTCTTCCTAACCCAACCATTTTTCCACAATATATAAAATAACAATATAATCATTACTTGAAACACCTTATCACTTCAATCTGGCACACATATCATATTCTCCTCAAAGGATGCATCAGTCTCACGATCAACATCATTAACATTCCTAATGCCTTTCCAAGTTCATTGAGCCCTACAACCACAAGAACACCATCCTATATTGTCACATGACCTTACCATAAAAACATGATGTAAATGACGTACATCTATCACCTTAAAGTCCCACATGGTCTTTCCATGTGTAATTTAAATACGAACCTTATGGTATTCACATTATTATTTTACTACCACCACTTTAAACACATGTTCTTGCTCCAGACACCAATATGTAACACATCACTCCCCACCATTGGTGCTTCGTAAACATTGATTTGTCATGAATCTCAACAACCACAGTATTCAAGGACTTGTAGTCTATCATGGTAACCTCATATATAAAAATTATATTGAACACCTTCCACCATCAAGGTACACTTATTTCAGTTCATCAGAATAACATCCCAAAGGTCCCATATCCAAACATAACACATTTAGGCAGCTAGGCATAAATTTGAAAATTTCTAAGAATTGCAAAGATGATTTCAAGATGTGGGGTATGATATTCACTAAATAAAAGTACACAAATAGTCCATCGATGAATACCTCCACCAAAATTCAATTATTGATGTTACCTATCACTATAGATACACCTTATTATTTCATTAGTGTCAAGCTTCCCTACCCACCAATATCTCACCACATCGATCAAACACTATATTTTCCCTCACAGAAATCACAACCAAGTTCTCAATCCTAGGCATTCTCACTAACAAAACTACAACATTAAGTGACACAGAAACAAAATAAAGGATTATTAATTCAAAAAACTAACAAAATTGAAAAGTGGGATTTACACGAAACCATATCAAGTCATTCACCCTTTTCCCATCACATAGTCAAAACAAAGGCATCATCTCTACCCTTAAACATCCTGCATCTATGTCTTGGAGGATAAGGGTAAAATAATTATCACTCTTCAGGTTTTTCATATAGAAACCAATTTATTATCATATTTAGTAATTTATAATGTTCCTCACTCTCATGTTAGGAACCATTTTTATTTCCATTTCCCATGAAGTAAAAATAGTTCAAGTTTAAAATCATACCCATTACTTTTTTCCTTGAGTGATCCTAAATTGATGCATGTCTAAATTACACAATGTGCCTAGACTGATGCATTAAAACTCAACTATTATTCCTAACTACGAAATGAGTAAAATATGAAAAAAACTTTCCACATCAATAATGAAAACACAAAATTAATGTATCACCAATGGTGTAATAATATTCACCTGTATTAGAAAATTACAATTACAACAATTCCCTCCCTAGGTACAAGGGGTCTCCCTTGAAGATGGGAAGCTACTCCCATTCAAAATATCATTACTAAGGACACACTCTTCATAGTCCCATTTATAAATTTAAAAAATTTAAAGATAAAATTAAAATAAAATAAAAGTGGTATTTGATACCAATTTTTAATGTTTCAAACCAGGTTCACCACATCAGTTCCCCAAAACTAAACTCCACATGACCTCAATCATGCCTCTTTATACACTAGAGGCTACTGAAAAACAATGAGGGCTAATATCTATCCTAGGGATACGATACACATTTTTCTCATTATATGTGTAATACACTAGTGGAAATAATAATTCAATAATAAACATAATATAACATAACCGGAATAATATTGTATAACAAGATGACCAAGACTCGAAATAAAATATAAAAACAAAACTGTTGTTATTTCATGCTATGCATGTGAAATGTTTCCAAATGAATACCTAAATGTTAAGACACTGACAACTCCCAAGAAAGTCTCTAACCACATCCGGTTCCCTCTTCCATGCTCCATCCCAACTCAGCAATCTAATACATTGCATTTGACCTTAAGTTTTCCAAAAAACACAAAGTCTATTTGTGTATCAATCAGGCATCCCAAGTAGCATGTGAGTACAACTTAGTAGACCACTACCAATAGAGTCTAAAAAATATACTGTCAATAGAAAATGTAATTAGTTTTATAAAAAAATAATTACGATGCATAAGTAAATAGTAATGACATTATCAATAAATATTTATTTAACTACATAAATGCATGGGTTCCTTCTGACACCCGAAACCTCAATTCCTTCTTCGAACCATTCCTGAGTATGATCTATCCCCAAGGGATATCACAATTGAATGAACATGTTTCCATTCTTAATACTTGGCCTAATTTCCATGTTACTATTCACTATTTTATAACACATAATAGAATGATCTTGTCACCACTCATAATACATAGCCAAATGGCCATGTTAGTATTCACTAGTTCACAACTAAATGAACATGTTACTATTGATAACATTACAATCAAAAGAAAATGTTACAATTAATCATAAAATAATTAATGTAACAATTAATTACACACAACAATTCCATTACTAATTATATAATTTGCTAAACATAAGAATTCCATTAGTTAACTCAACAATCATCTAATCACTTCAATAAAATTAATTAATTCAAAAATTAATTAATCACATCAATTACTCTATTTAATTCAACAATTAACTAGTCATGTCAATAATATTAACAATGTAAACAATTAATTAATCACATCAAATACATTAATTAATTTGACAATTAATTAATCACATAAATTCTTTTATTCAATTAAAAATTAAATAATAACACCAATTTAATTACTAATATGTCAATTAGTTTGTCACATAAGTCCCCATAAATAATTCCCCAATTAATTTTGTTATTTCAATCCCATTTAATAATTCATCAATTAATTAATTAACATCCAACAACTCAAAATCCAAGAATTAGTTCAATAATTAATTATCTCATTCAAAAACTCAATGTTTCTTAACTAACTCCATAATTAGTTAACTCATGTAATTATCTAAATTCTAAAAAATCAAAATCTACTAGTTAATTCATCAATTAATTATCCAATTTTATCAATTGATTTAACATGATAATCCCAATCAATTAATTGTCTTATTAATCAATTTAACCTATTAAATTAAATTAACACACGAATCCTCATTAATTAATTCGCTGATTAATTAATATAACTCATTCAATTTCATTAACCCATTAACCCACATTAAATAATTCTCTAATTAATTAATATATCTCATTTTCATTAATTAATTTTACAATTAATTAATCAGCATTAATCCCTTCAATTAATTCACTATTTAATTGTTCACGTCAATTGCATTAATTAGGTGACAATTAATTAATGAAAACGGATATATTAATTAAATTATCAATTTATAAATCCCATCATTCACATTATCTAATTCAAAAATTAAATAGTCATATTAGTCACATTAATTAATTCACAAATTTCTTAATCCCATTATTTAATTTAACAATTAAATAATCACCCACATTTTCTATATCTCATAGTTAATTTCCCAATTAATTATCTCAAATAATAATAATATCCCATAACTAATGCTACTAATAATTATCTGAATTCAAGATATCCTTATTCAAATACTAATTCAATGATTAATTATCTCAATTCCAGAAATCTATATCGCATAATTAATCCCACCATCAATTATCTCAATTCAATTTATCATTATCACATAATTAATTAGAAAATTAATAATCTCTATTCAAGTTATCTACACCACATAATTAATTCCACGATTAATTATCTCAATTCAATATATCTATATCACATAATTAATTCCACCATTAATTATCTCAATTCAATATGACTATATCACATAATTAATTCTAAAGATAATTATATCAACTCAAGATATCTATATCACATAATTCATCCACAATTAATTACTATAATTCAATATATATATATATATATATCACATAATTAATTCCACCATTAACTATCTCAATTCACGATATCTATATCACATAATTAATTTCAACCAAAAATTATCTTAATTCAACACATCCATATTATATAATTAATCCCACCATTAATAATATCATTTCAAGAAAACTATATCACATAATTAATTATACAATTAATTATCTCAATTCAAGATATTTTTATCACATAATTAATTATACCATTAATTATCTCAAATAAATTTATCTATATTACATAATAAATTCTACCATTAATTTTCTAAATTCATGATATCAACAGCACGTAATTAATTCTAAAATTAATTATCACAATTGATTATATCTATATCATATAATTATTTATAAAATTAATTATCTAAAGTAATAATATCAATATCATATAATTAAATCTTCAATTAATTATCCCCAATTTTCAAGATTTTATAAATCCTTCAGTAATTATTTTACCTTGTTTAAATAATTATATTAGAAAATTGAAATTCTAATGAAATCTACAAAGTTTAAAATTTGTATACAAAATAGCAAAAGAACAAATATGTTAATTTATCATTATACCACCCACCTCAATTCACGAATGAACAATCTCCTAGTAGAAATCCCCAAAAATAGAGTGTCACAATGATGTAGAATGAGGTCCAAATCATAAATCACTAAGTCGTGATTTAATAAATTATGATCCTATAAAAATATATCTACATATATAATCATATATCTATATCTCAAAAAATAAATTTATATCTAACTAAACAGTTCAATACAATACAGAAAGGGAGCGAGAAGAATAATAGAAGAACGTGAAAATAATTGAGAGTGGATTCACGTACCTGGAGAGGTGAAGATCGTTGATATGGGATTTGTATCTTGAATAATAGAAGTTAATAGGGATTTAAATTTATTTTTCAAGCTCTAAATTAATTAAATACCTCTTAGGGTTTAATGGGTGTCAAAATGGGTGAGTTTTGGGGGCATAAGGGATTTTTAAAAAAAATCATGTGAATTATAAATATATTCTTGTATTTGTCTGCAATGACACTAAATTTTCCCTAATAGAAAACCCTAACCAAGAACTATTTTTTATAAAGAAACACATTTACTCATAATATGGTGAATGGTTTGAGAAAATCATCCACTAACTATGCACAACCCCTTTTTCTTCCATTTTTTTCCAATTTCACCCTAACACAACCCAAAATAAAACTCAAGAAAAAATTACTCCACATAAGGTAAAATAGTACATAAAATATGAGCCCAAGAAATCTAAATTTAATGTTGGGATCTTACATTATGAACCTATATAACTCTATAAATACTAATTCAACTTCATTGGGATCTTAGTATTCTTCGAATATATTGTATAATAACTCGCACGAAATGTATAATAAGAGAAAGGCATGATAAGATGAATTTTTTTCAATTAATACTCCATTTTAAAACATATATTACTTTATTTCCCTAATAATATGTGTTTATGAACCACCGTTGTAATTGATTTAGTATGTACTATCCTAGTATAAGAACTAAGATATGTGTGCCACTCACTTTTTTGTGGAATCCTTGATGTGAACCCCACTCAGAAAACACATGTATTGATTATAAAGATAAATATATACACATATTAACAACAAAAATATGATATTTTTAATTTCCCCAAGACTATTCCCATGTAGATTTATGGATATTACTCTCCAAAAATTCCCATTTTTGGTGTCATGGTGGGGAGACATTCTCTCTGGGAATTGACTATGAATTCCAAAATTCAAAGACTAAAATTTCTTAGAAGGGGAAAACCATTTTTCTATGTATTATGGGTCCTTTTTTCCTCCAATATCATCCATATAATGTTTATAAATTATATATAGGAGTATATTTCACACCACAAGATTCAATTTGACAACCCATGGGGCAAATACGGACCTATAAATAAATATTTATTATTATTTTAATATGTAGTTCATTTTTCTTTAAGATCTTACAATTTTGAAAATAAAATTTCCATTAGCTTTCATTTCCTAATAATCACATGTGATCATGTAAATTATAATAAATTACAGAATCCATTGAATCCCCAAGGTATTCCATGTGAAAATATATGCGGTCGATCCAAGTTATCCATAGTGCTGGTTGGCGTCCTTTAGAAAAGCATGAATGACTAGGTGATCCATGTAACTCATCATTCTCTCCCAAATAAATCTTTCTTTGTGATATATTTGGTGGACCTAGGAATGAATTTTTACTATAATTATGTTTTATGTTAACAGAATATCTAATGTGAAGACATTATTGGACAATATATTCTCTTTATGATAAACAACCAGGTGATTTCACCTGGATAACCACACGATTAGACCTAGGTATGTAATACACTAAAATATACCATCATGTGGTCATCCAGGATCTACCCACTTTATTTATTGAAGGTAATATTGATATAACTTTCATGTATGATACTTATGTGCATATGCCAACAATGTGGACCGAATACCCCACCCATGCATATATATATCCACACTACTCCATTAAAAAAACACACATAAACAAGGAAGGAAATAAATGTGACATATCCCATTCAATCCATAAGAATATATTCTAATGAAATCTATACATGGAAAATTTTATTGGGAAATGGGTAGTAGGTGATCTGCATTAGGAGATTTCTATTAGGTGAGGCACCTTAAATGACCAACATTAATCAAATTTCATTAGATGGAGTTCATTAAGAGAACAACCAAAATTGAACTACCTTAAGTGAAGTACATCAATAAAACCACAATAGTTGAATGATGTTAAGTGAAACTCTTTTACGAAAAAAATCATTATTGAATTATAATAAATTAATTTCAATACGTGAAGTTACTTATATAACCCACCTTAAGTGAACCACATTATGAACAATATATTAAGTGGACTTCTTTTTGTGAAATTTATTAGGTGAATCTACCTCAGTGTGTTTAATAGTGAATATTGAACTAGGTGTGATATATTTGTAGTATGGGACCAAATGAAAAACAATAGGCATATAGGTTCCCTTAACACTGTTTTCTACTTATGGACCTCCCCATGTGGTGAATAATAAGATAACATCTTTAGCTACACCAACATAACATGTAATGGGAAGGATGACCTCCCTTATGTCACAAAATTCTCTAATACCTCACTAGGGATAAGATCCTTTGCCAAGGTATCCTTACAGATAAGAAAAATTTCTAATACATTATGTTAGAAAAGCACATTTTTTAATAACTTTCAAGGTATAATCCCCATAGCTAGTCCTCCCTGTGGATATGAAACATTTATACACCTCACTATGGGAAATCACCCTACCTCATACACATATGCACCAATTCACCTAACAAACTTACTAGATTAGGTATATCATGGGGAATTAAATGCATAATCCCTAATCAACAACCAATTTTCACCCATGTAATGACCCAAAGGTCATACATGGACTCCTACTTATGTGTAAGTACCAAGAACATCATATAAGTGCCTCTCACTATGTGTAATACCCAAATAATACCTTACCATATGTTACATATCACTTTAGGTATCTCATGGAATCATGTTACATAATCATTATCAAATCCATTGTTGTGTGATATGATGTAATATGGTTCATCTATTAACATCACTTGTTTCTCACACTAAGTATAACTCATGTGGGCTTAGATCTCCTTACTTGATCATTAATTTATATGAATAAGGTACATCATAGTATGAGGGATATAATTCCTTATCCTAGAATAATGAATCCAAATGATATGTTGTATATATTTACCATAAGACATTAAACTACATGGATAAGTCCTCATATATGACCTTAATTATTATCACTCTAACTATGTGGTCGATATTTTTTATTGACTATGATACCTAAGACAGATATTTTATGTTTATAACTAACTCCAAAAATATATATCATTGGACTTATACTAATAATAATCCCCAACCGTAACCTCACATTTCTAGTTCCTAAAATATAAGATGAACAATTAGGGTAGCTCATACATAGGCATGTTTAGTTTCCTATTGCGTCCCATTTTATAGAAGATGAATCCTACATGGGTCTATTGTTATGTTTAATCCTCAACAAATACTAGACACCTATTTGTTAAAAATTATAAGAAATCCTTGTAATGATCATGGATGATTCCAAACATTCCTTAGGTTATGATCCAAACATGATCGTGATCAAGATTCCCTTGTGGAGGATCCAAGGACCCCCTACATAATGAGAATTTGATATTGTTATATTAAGGGGTATACGGTGAATGATCATTCCTTAGTGATTATTTAGGGATTCATAGGGTGAAAATACAATGATGATCCACTATCTCACATGTGATTAACATGGCATTCCTTCACAGATTGACATGTAGAAGATACCACATGCCTACTCTTTATGGGTAAACCCCAATGATTCCCTCTCTTGTCTAGATCAAAATATAAAATACAACCTTGAATGGTTTTATAATGATTATTCCCCATGCCATACATTTCATGGTATATTTTTTATATTAATTAATATTGAATTAATTTAATCTCCTTGGACCAGTCCTTGGAATATAACCGAAAAATGGCGTGTCCCATTAAACATCATTGAATTATATGGGTTTTTATACTTATTCTCATTGGATATGTAGAATATCTATTTAAGGATCAATACCAACATCACACCCCCAATATCCATGGGGGATGGACTTTTATTCTAGAGTTCCCATTAATGTGTATTTTAATAAATGTATTTCTTATTAATAAGAGAAATATGGAGAACATATATAATAAATATATGCTCAAATTGACATATGTTTCAGATCATATCATTTGAAATAATGTTACCAATTCCCCACTTGGATTTTGGATGGATTCTTGATAATATATCAAGTCTTTCAGAGAGTCCCATAGTTGGAAATAATTTCTCACAAAAGGGTAAGAAGATCCTAACATCCCATATTCTTGAACAATATCGATTTTAATATTTTTTTGGAATAAAATCAAATTCAATGTATACTTTTAGAATGTTGTTTTGTAACAATATTCTCATTGAACCATCATAGATACAATGTCTATCATAGTTGCAATATGAAATGCATAGAAAATTCAATACTTATAATATGAAGAGTCTTTATACTACTCTTTCAACAAAATTCAATGCATGATCCCTTCATTTATAAATAAGATATATTTAACCTTGATTTCCCCTCTCTTGATCTAGAAGGGGGAGTAATGTCTCTAATGTATGATGGAATTATAGTTGTTGAGGTCAAAATAGACATTTATGTTTATCTCAAATCCATGAAAAAAATATATTCTATAAATACCTAGTATGATCACTAATGTACTCTTGAATCCTCCAGAGATCGTTCATGACCAATCATTTTGGAGAACCCATTTGGAAATTAGTATCCTTATTCTTGGCACTGAAATGTGTGAAGGATACCTTATTACATATCACATATGAAATGTATTCCCTTCTGTATTGAACATATAAGGCAACTACTAGAATTTATAATCCAATATCTTAATCCTTCGACTACAGAATAACCTCATGTTGGAAAGTGTATTAATTTATCTCAATATATTAAATATTAACAAAAATATTTTTTTATCCCATCCAATAATTAAATTTATGATTCCCGTTATGTTTAAAATAATCATTGATAAAATCTTATTAATGTTCTCATAATACCTCAATTGTTTGAACTCAAGGTCACTTCTGTTGAAATATATCATGCATTGAATAAACCTATTGAATGGTTAATAGTTATCACTTTTATAGGGAATAAAGGATAGAACACCATACAAGGAAATATTACTCCCTTGTATATATTTAGAAAATTTTAAAATTTTTATGTTAATCAAGATCTCATTAAAAATGTTTATTAATCAATCAAATCTTAGTTTAGATGCTCCAATGATTGGACCATAGAGAGGATGATTTGTATCGCTCTATTTTGATAATCAAAGGGTATAAGATAGGTGATAAAAGGTAAATTAGCTGAATCAGGACCAAATCCTAGTTAAGGGGGCATATTTTTAATTCTGAGTTTATGGTTGTTCATCCAGACAAGTCTTCAAAAGTCATATTGCAAAAAAATGTTCTATTTTGAAACAATTGAACCCTCATAAAACTAGATACTAATGCCTCAAGTATTCCATCTTTGTACATGTCAATGTACTACATAGTGATACAAACCCATTTTATTCACATTAATATTAGTACATATATGCAATATTTTGTCAATGTGAGGGAAACAACATCAAACATGTGATATCATTAAAACCGCTCCCTTAATGGTTTGCAAATGGAACAAGATAACCTATCACCTAAACTTAATGAAAACTATATATTAACCATTAATGAAATTGATCCATTCTCTAAAAATTAATGGAATATTAATTTAATTTTTTTATATTTTTATAATAACATACTTTATGTTCAGTAAAGTGTGTGGCATACAACACAGAGCATAAATGAACCACAATATATATATATATATATATTCATTTAAATATGATCATTAAAACCAAGAAATTAAATTGATGGGTATGAATATGATTAAATAATTTGTAAAATATATAAATATAAAGGATTTAGTCAATACAAATATTTTGATTAATCATTAAGAAATAAGCGCTCAATTTGTACTAGTCATTTTACTCATCAAAAATATGTTCTATTCAAAAATGAATTTTAATGATTCTTGTGGGTGAATATTATAATTAATTTTTGAAATTTTTTAGATATTTTATTTTATATGTTAAATATTTTTTTTAAATTATCATATTAAAATTACCCTACAGTAAATTTTTAAATTTTTTCTGAAATGATTTATTTTTCTGTGAATAGTGAAAAATACTAGTTTTTATTGATAATTATACTTTCTTCCATAGTATTTACAAAGTAAAACTCTATTTTGGATTATATTTATAATTTATATATATCTCTTCTATTTAAAATAATCCAATTATGTATTTTAAATTATATTTATACTAGAATCTACAATAAAAACATTTTATTCTTAAAATAGGCCTTTTTTTGAAAAAAAAATAGTTTTCGTCATGTTTTTTCCGATTAATTTTAAATTAAATTATTATACTTATATGTTCTGAATTTTTAATAATATATTATATATTTTCATTCATTTTTTCAATTTTTTTAGATTTTAACCTTTTATTTGTTAGTCAATATGAATTGTAATCTTTGAAATTTTTATTAACATAGTGAAGCGTAAATCAGGTAAATAAGGCTGAAAAATAATATGATATGGAATATAAAATGAACACAAAACTTTACATAATTTTTTTGATTGTCACATTTTGCGCATAATCAATAAAAATTAATTTATATGTCCTTTTCTTTCCATTAGCATGTCCTCTTGCCCTTTATGACATTTCATGTAAGAAAAGTAAAACATTACACATTATTGTTTTTAATAACTTTAATATTTTTACCATGTTGATAACCAAAAGATATGTTTGATTTTAAAAATTAATTGTAGTAAAAAATTATTAATATTGATCATGATGTCGTTTTTAATTTATTTGGGAAAAAATAATTATCTTAAATGCTTACAGAAGGATGATGTATTAATTATTCAATTAATGAATAAATAAAATAAATGATATTAATAATATTCAATGTAATATTGTTTGAAATAAATAATGTAGTAGATGAATTTTTTAGATCACTATCAAATTTTATTAATAACATTAAATATTTGCTGAAAATTTCATTTTTTTCTAGAAGATATCAAAGTCAAAGTAATGAATACTATTAAAAATAGGAATTAATGATATTTTGTAACAAATAATGTTTTATTAAATGATATAAAATTTCTAACAACATTTTATATAGAATATTTATTTTTATATGGTTTATAATATTAAACATGATAAATTTATGTGCAGTTTATCAATTTAAAGTAACTTTCATGACAAACAATGATTAAAAAACAATTGTTGTCTTGGTAAGTGAGAAACAGGTTAATGGGGAGATAAAAATAAAAGATACGGGTAATAATGTAATCTAAACTTGTACAAAAAATTAATATATATGATTATATTGTCTCACTATCATATTGGATTCAGATTTTATCAATTTGGATCCATTTAATCATTATAATTAATTTATAATAAATTAGTATTTTATGAAAATTCTAGAGTGATCCCCCCACAATTATAAAAGGGCACCACTTATTCTCATTTAATCACACTTAAAAAACCATTTGGTGCAACATTATAAGATCATATATTTCCCAAATATCCCTCCCCAAGTCCTAGATAAATTATTTATGTCATAATACATATCATAGTGGTCATATAGTGTAATGAAATGGAGGTTATCTATATAAGTTATATAGTGTTTAACAGAATGTTTTTTGTTTTATTTATTCTTCCTTATACTTGAAACATTATTCAACCATGCCTATATAATAACATCAGTATATAACATATATTTATAGGTTATTTTTTTTAATAACTTATATCTATCTCCAACCTTTATAAAATGGCAATGGAATCCATGCTTTTTATGTATAGTGGATTACCGCCCTGTGAACTACCGTAATTTGTATTCTATCACTACCTCTCGCATATAGGTATAATGAGGAAATTAATTTATATTTATTATATTCATTTTATATTTATCATTATTAAAATATAATATATCATTTATTATCTTTTCTTTCTATTCACATATAAATGATGATGTTCATGCGTACATGTGGACAACAACCTACACAAAGATATGTAATCAATTTTTTCATTACCACATCACATGGATGATATAAATAAATTGTATCAAAAAATAAAATGTAATTTATAATATAATTATCATTCAATAATGCTAAAATAATACTTATCTTCTTTCCATTATGATAATGAAAAATGGAAATATATCTCATGTGTATGTATGACTTGCCATAAATATGATTTTAAGGTAGTACTTTTTTATAACCATATTTCATGATTGGTTTTAAAAGTATTATTTTTTATAAAAATGATAATTATTTAAATATTTTTATTCATTATATATTGATATTATCATCTATTTGACCATATTAAACATACCAGAATCAATTTGGACATATGAGCCGAATATCACCAAAATACTCAGTGTGAACTTAATTGACTTGGTAATTGTATATACCATGATATTAATTGGAATTAAAGGAATTATAAACATTAAAAAGTTTCCCATGTTGGTAATGAATTAAAATAAGTTTACCATTCATAATGATAAATAATATATGTGATGATTTAGTCTTGCAGATAGGGACACTTAACATGAAAGACCTCAATAGAAATGTTTTCAAGTTTTATTTTATAATTATTTCTATTCGATTTCAATGTCTTTATAAATGATTTAAGAAATTTTTTATATATAAATCAAGGATTTAAAAATTTTATTTTTGATAATATTATATTTATTTATAATATTTTTAGAAGAAATAATATTTTTATAATTTTAGTTAATGGGAATTATTTTAAAAATACATTTTTAATGTTTTCCATCAGACCCTTTTTTTCTATGTATATATTTTTAAAAATTATTTTATATATGTTTTTATATGAACATAAATGATTTTAAAATTTCATTTTCTGACTATTTTTTACATTCTTTAAATGGTTTTCAAAGTAAATCTTTTTATTTAATTTTTTAACGTTCTTCACTTAAATAAAAAATGAATATTATATTTTAATATATAAAGTGACAAAAACCTTTCGTGACACCATAGATATTATATTATTTTTGTATTCCATTAAAATATTTCATTTTTTGTAAAATAAATATACCTTCTTTCTACAGTTTTTAAAAATTTCCAAAAGGATTTTAAAATTGAATTAAGTATTATTATCTAAAAATGTTTTCATAGGTCTGTAATGAAACTTAAATGATGAAACCTTTTATGTTTTCTATTTTGATTTATTATAATTGTTTATGAGGATGGGTGGATGAATTATAAACTGGTGGAGGTTGAGAACATTATATATATCTAATGCATTGGTTGAAGGTAAAAAAGTTAACCTATTATGTTTCTACTAAGATATTAATATAATATAGAATTATGGTTAATCCAAATATGTGATAGTGTTAATAGATTAGGTTTCTCTTAAGAGATTATGGTAATACAAAACATTAGTTATTCTAATTTTAACTACGACAGTTATTTATGTGTAACCAAGATGCTTGAACTATGTGTAATTCTAAAGGTTATCCCTTTTATAAGAGTCATATGAAAAAGATTCTATAAGTGAACTATATGTTCTATTTATTCTTGATTTTTTTATTTTTTAATGGAATATTATGATTTTTCATTGTAATATAATAATCTACTATTTTTTATAAGGGTGAATGTTATAACTTTGTGAAAAACATATTATTATTATATAATTATTTCAAAGAATACTTTATGATTATTATTTTTACTTAGAAAATTATGTATTTTTTTATTTTAATATTTGGGTAGAGGAATTGATTTATTATTTAAGTAAAATTTTATTTTCAGACCACAAGAAAACAATATATATGTATTCATAGACTAATGAATTATTTATTTTTTTATGTACCTTAATAAGTTTATTATTTCTTTAAACTTTTTTAAAATGTTTTTCATAGGTATTAAGGGTGGGTGAGTGTAAATAGGATGTAAATTTAAATGTCATGAGTAATTTTTATCAAAACAAAACATGATCCATATTTAAAATTTATTATATAATGGTGAAATTTGATACTGATAAGATGTGTTCAGTTTGAAAAATATGGGTTTGTTATGTATGAGTTATGAATTTATTATCAATAATAATGAACCTAAAAAGTTTCTCAAATATAATATAATTATTTCATGACTTAAAACACAGGATTATATATTATTTAAGGCTATGTCCTTACTGTTAGTATCATAGGAGGGTTTAAATAAACACATAGGATAGAATGTTATTTTAAAATAAGTCAAAATTCATCTATAACCAAAAAGGATAGAATATTAGGTATAATTAAGGACATTTGGAAAAATAGAAATACATTACGATAACATAGTCAAATATATACTAGTGTTTTTGTTGACATGATCACATTGGGCCTTTTTGGATTTAGTAAATCACTAAATCTTGTATAAAGAAATGTAACAATGGATTTGAAGGAAAATGTAGTAGTCGTCTGAACCAGGAGACAAATGAAATGGGATTTTTAGTGAAAAATATTATAGATTCTCATAATTATATACCATAAGATATGATTAACAACTTGAAACAAGGTGAGTTCCTTGAAACATAAAATAAAATATATGTGAATATTAATGTAAGTTGATGTGATAAAGATAAAAAATAAAAAGAAATTTAATTATCTATGTGTCATCAATGTGGGATGAATCACCAAAGAAAATTTATTTAGAGAATGGGAATATGTTTTCTTGGTGGTAAATTAGAGAATAAAGAAATAATATTCCAATGAAAATAGAATCATTTAGTTAACACCAATAATAAGAATAAATTTCTTCCCTTGCTATCCAATGAATTTATTATATGTGGGGATTATGATAATTATGAAAATTGATTTTTTAGGGATAAATCTTAAGAGTGATATTAGAAAGACAATACTGATTTATATTCATCAAAGCTTAATTATAATTTTTTATGAAGTGGAAACTGCAAAATTACATATGAAAGGATTGGATAATATTTTGGCCCATGTATTGATATTTTTTATTCAAATAAAATGATTCATATTTTTTGAATAAATTACTAATGAATAAGATGGAAAATCATAGTCAATAAATAATGTTTAATGATTAAGGTTTCCCCATACAGGGATTCAAGAGTTATGATGCAGTGTTATATTTACGTTTGATCATGAGGTTAATGGCTTAGACGTCCCGTTTTTAGGTTTTATGTGATAAGAGTTATCTCATATAGACTTTTTTGTTATTTTTGAGGTATATGTGTCTCTTAAGTTTAACATGTGAAATAGTTATTTAAGGAAGAATGATCATTTCATTTTATGGAAATAAATTTAATGTTATTGGTAACCTTTAGGGTATATTTGATATTTTTGATTATGTTTATTTTTTTAATATGTTAAATGTATTTTGGGATTTTTATATTAATTATATTGATTTTTTATTAAAACTAAAATAAATAAGCCCTAAGAAAAGTAGTCATATTCCACAAGGATGTAAGGCTTGAATTCACAACTGAAGGCTTATAATGTTGTAGCACCTACTATTGGCCTAGGTGATGTCAAATTTGTTATAAATTCATTTTTATTAAATTTTTTAAAAGATAATGATTATGTTGATTTTGGGAACACAAGTTTTATTGTAGAGATAACCATGAGATTTAATAGTTATTTGGTGATTAAGTGAATAATGTTTTTTATAATTAGTTCTTTTTTTGGGAAACTTATTTAATTATGCTAAATATAATCTTACAAGATTTTAATTAGTTATTAAAGATTGAATTTTATATTGTGAAGATTATATGATAGTTTTATGGTTAATTAAGTTATTTATTGAAATTATTAGAATATCGTAGAGATTATATGATTAGAGAAAATAAATATTTGGTTATATGAATTTAAGAGTGATTAGTATTGATTAAAAAAAATAGTATATTATTTTCGGATGAATATGTGATCATACCATTATGAAATTTTGGGTTTCATTCTTGGATTAGAATATTTTTCATAATTTTGTGGTTATATGTATGTTGAACTATGGGTGTTATTGCTATGGTTTTAGAGATTAATGTTGTATTTCTTCATAACAAGGTTTATTGTTTGGGGAAATTATATTATCTTACCCTAACCATTATATTATTGGTTAATATATAAAGATAGTAGGTATATTCATTTATACTGTTTTAAAGTTATATGATCAATTATATGATTTTATAAATGTTTATTTTTTTCATCATTAATAAAAAATAATCTACAATACTCATTATTCAGATAAAAATATGTGATTGTAGGGGAAATTAGATTAAATTATGAAATTATAATTTTCAAGTACATATATTTATTTAGGTTATTTTCTTTATAAGTAATTCCTTATATCAAAGAAAAATTTCTTAATGAAAAATGATATCTTATTACTTTCTCTTCCAATTAAATGATAGTATTTTCACACCTCTTTTACATATAGTTTTCTGGTCGTTAACTTTTTCATGATTATTCACATTATTTTGATTAATGATCCCAGTTTCTTTTAAAAATTATTTACACATGATTCTTTTATTCTATGTTTATATATTCACATAAAGATAATTTTTTTTCTGATCTAAAACATAATTATTTATTAGTTGAGATGGTCTATGTATTTATCTTTTCCTCTTTTTAGGACTAATTTTCAATAACCCTTTTTACAATGTATAATTTCAATAAAGGTATTTTAAAATATCACCTTATTATTACTGAGATCAATTTTATAACATTGAGGATTGAATTTTTTAATGGAGTGAGAATATAATATCCTATGATTTTAAAATAAGGACATTATGTTTGACAACATGTAATGCACACAACACCGAGCTAAAATGAACCACAAAATATATTTATTTAAGTATTAACAGTATAATATAACAATTAAATTTGTGGGTATGAATAATATTAAGTAATGTTTGAAATATAAATATATATAATGGTTATAATAAATATTTTAATATAAATTCTTATACCCTAGGAACTAATTTTTTTAGAAAGTATTTATATTCTTAAAAAAATGTTTTCTTCGAATTTTATTTTTATTATTTAATGAGTGAATTTTATAATTAATTTATATAAATACATGAATTTTTATTTTATAAAATAAATATAGTATTTTAAATCAGCACATCAAATTTATCAAATGGTGAGATGATTAGTTTTTCTTGAAACGTTTCATTTTTCAGTGAACAATGAAAAATAATAATTTTTATTGAAAATTGTATTTTATTAAAATGAATTCTAAATGTAAAATTATATTTTTTTAATCAATTAGAATATTTTTGTTTTAAATAATACGATTATGGTTTTTAAAATTAACATTATACAGTAATTTATTAAAAACATTTTATAATTAATATAATTATTTTTAGAAATAACTAATTTTCAATGTGTTACAACAATTTAATATTAAATTAATTTATTCTACTTCTACATATTTGTATTTTATAAAATTTATTTCATATTTTGAATCATTGGGTCTGAATTTATTAAATATACCCATGTTATTTTTTTCAATATCAATAGTAGCATTAGTAAATTGTTATTACCACAGTAATTGTTAAATGGGGTAATTAAAATTTTAAAAAAATATGACATGGAAAATTAAATGACAGAAAAATAGTCTTTAATTTTATTTTATAAATACTTATCATCCATAATCATCCAATATTTTGTTATATGTCATTTTCATGCAATTTTGGGTTTGATAATGACTTAGATAATATTTTTTGTAAAAAAAGTAAAAAATGTCACCGTCTTGTTTTTAATAAATATCATCTTTTCTAAATGGGGATAAAAAGATGTTTTAAGATATAGATATTAATTTTAAATATTAATTTTTTAACTTTATCATGGTAATTTATTTTAAATTCTTTATTGAATAAATAATTAACCTAAAATTTTATGTGAACTGACACATTAATAATTTAATTAATGTAAAAATAAAATAAATTACTTGTATTGTTTTATTAATTAATATAATTTGAAATAATTAATGTGTTACATGAATTTTATAGAATAAAATTTTATTATATATTTTTATTAAAATATTATTTAAATATTATTGGTTTTATTGATGTTATTAAAGTAATGATATAAAAATAAAATAAATATTTTATTTGACCATGTGATTCATGAGTTGTTTATTATTTAATACATAGTCTATATATTGCCCTTTTTTCATTTATATTAATTATCATAACCCTCAAAGATTAAAAAAACCTTCTTTTCACGGTATGTATAAAAAGGGTTAATGAGTGTTAAAAACAAACGATCTAGATAAAATATGATCCAAACAAGTAAAAATTTTATTTTATGGGACTATTTAGACTCATACTCATATTAAATTTTAATATTTTATATTTTTATACACTTTACATTAAAATTAATATCTAATAATTTATTTTTAATGAAATTCCAATAGTTCTCATCCCCCTCTCTTATAAAAGGGAACCAATTCTTCCCATGTGTTCACAATTTAAACCCCATTTGGTTCATCTAATATCTACTGAAATAACTTAATTACAACCTTCACCATATGATAGAGGATTTATTTATGTAATAATACCAATCCTTTTGGTATTATGGAGTAATGAAAAAGAGGTTTTCTATAGAAGTGGTAAATTGTTTAACCGAATGTTTTTTATTTTATTTCTTCTTCCACCTCCTTAAAATATTCATCAACCATTCCTATAAAATAAAATAAGTATCACCCATATATCAATAATATATTATGTTATTTTCATAACCAATATTCATATCCCACATTCATCAAATGGTAAATCAATCCAACATTCTTTTGAATAGAAGACTACTACCTCACAAACTGATGTATTTCATTCTCCCTAAACTCTAATAAAAAATGGTTATAATAGTGGTATTAATATTAATAAATTATATCAATTTCATTTAAATCATTCTAAAATGATAACATATTTTTTTACATTTCCATTCACTAAAGAATGATAACATCATTCATTCGTATGTGTAGCTACCACCATTATGAAGCAATGTGCTTCGTTTTTCACTACCACATCACGAGAATTATTTATATGAGTAGTATTATATAAATGAAATTTTATTTATTATATATTTATAAACTTTAAGATAAAATAATACTTACCTTATTTAAATAAATATAATTGAAAATTGAAATGTTACTCTTGTGTTTATAGGACCTACAATCTCAAGGATTGAAACGTAGTTCATTTTTCATGACCATATTTTATAATGTGTTATAAATGTACACATTATGTATAAAAATGACAATTATTTAATGATTATCAATATATATATGATTTAATAATGGACTATTTGACAATATTTGATCTACCAGAGTCATTCTGGACATACGAGTGGAAAATAAACAAAACTCTTGATGTGAACTAAAGATAAAGTAATTATATATAACATGGTAATCGGAGAAATTTAAGTAATATTAAACATGAAAAGGTTTCTCAGGGATGTAAATAACTAACATATGTTTATTATTGATGAACATAAACAACATATGTGATTATGTGTAGTCAAGGTATATGGAACTTTAATTTAAAATCCACCTTTTAAATATTTTTAAAGTATAATTTTCTAAATATTTATCTTCCATGTCCATTTCCTTAAAAAATTGAGAAAATTTATGATTTATACTTCAATAGTTTGTAATGATCATTTTTACCACATTTTAAATTTTTATGGTGATTACAGAAGAAATAATCTTCTTAGGATTTTACGTAGGAGACTTTATTTTACAAATCAACTTTTAATGTTTCTATTTAAACAAATTTCATAAATGTAAAAAAATTAAAATGATTTTATATAGTTTTTTATATCATAATTAAATTATATTTATAAATATATTTCACATTTTACTATATTTAATTATTTTTATAATGTTTTTTGTTTGAAATTTTAAACATTCTTTACAAAAATAAAAAATATAGGATATATTTTAATGTATATAGAGACAATGAAATTTCCCACCATCATACCCATTACTTGAATTTTTTATTAATATATAATATTTCATGTTTTTTTAAAGAAATAATCCACTATCCCTATATTCTAGTTTTTTTATAAATGTTTTTAAAATTTAATGAGTATCACAAAAATCAAAAATTAATTCTTATATGTGTAAAGATAATTTTTATGCTGAAAATTTTTTCATATAATGTTATGGTTCTTGAGAATTGATTATGGGGATGGGTTGTTCTCTTATAAAATTTGGGAAAGTGGGTCTATTATTCCGCCCCAACGCATTTGGAATAGGGATTAAGCTAATTAGTAGAGTTTACCATAGGTGATTTTGGAAGTATACTATGGTGGTTATTTCAAAGATGAGATAGAGTTAATAAATTAATTCTATTTAATTATATTATGTGAATATATTGTGATTGTTATTCCCATTGTAACTATTATGGTTATTTATGTGTAACTATGATGGTTATTCAACATGTAACCATGAAGATTATCCCACTTATATGATTGATATAAAAATTATGCCCCAAGTATCAAGTGGGTTTTATCTAATCTTATAATGGGGTTTTAAAATAATAATATGATTTCCCAACATAGTATAATGATTCACTAATTTTATAATAATGAGAATTATAATTTTTTGAAAATTTTATTATTGGATTTTCATGATCCAAATGAAACCATTATGAGTTTTTTATGTCTTTAATTTTTTTTACAAATGATTTATGTAAATATTTGAGAATTAATGTTTATTTTTTGGGTAAGGAAATGTTTATTTTGATCCCAAATTATATATCGAAAAAATAAAAAAATTAATAATTATTTGTAGACTAAAAAATTATTTTATTAATTTTATTTCCATTAATTATATTTTTGGGTTTATCCAAAATGTTAAAAGTTTTTTTATATAGTTTAATGGTATATAAAGATAAATATTAAGTTAATAAGAAATACATTATTTTTATTAATGAAAAGAAAACATGTTTAATTTTCTAAAAATATTTTATTGTGGGAAAAATGGATTCTGATTAGAAATTTTCCTTTTGAAAATTATATAATTTTTATATATGATTTATTACATAATTATATACATGTCTAATCCAAAAAAGATCCTCAAATACAAGAGAATGATTTATTGACAAAAAAATCAAGATTATGTAATTTTTATAGTTGGGTCCTTATACCTCATGATTTAAGAACAAATTCAATGTAGATTTAGAATTCGGTAAGATTCCAATCATATGATGGTTAGAATAAAGTTACCCCAAAATAATCACATATACTAGAGATGAAATGGTACTATAAAATCTATATAGATGAGTTGAATTCTTTAACCTCACTACATGAAGTATTTCCTGACTAATCATCGACCTCAGTGAGAATATCGAAGACTCTTTGACCAAGTGGATATGAATCCTTAAAGTATATGGAAGGATAGAGGTTTGGGAATGTTTTCCCCCACCTCTAGGGTATCTATTACACCAGACATATCCAGTTATAAAGAAGAAAGTAATGATATCATCAATGGAAATTATGGCCTAGAAAAATACCCCTATATTATATTCTACACCCAAGGAGACCCATTCATCATAATATTGATCATATAATCCCCCTACATCCTTAAATGTAATAAAAAATTTCATCATGTCTTTTCCAGAATCCTATGATTTTGTCAGATTTTTTACCGTTGATGATATCCGGGAAGAAAATAGAAAATCTTGAATATTCATGATGATAATTCCAACACATCGACACCTTCAGATACATTAGACATCGTACAATAATTCATAAAATACAAAAAAGACATCACATTTTCAAATATTCCACATGTGTGACTCTATAACCAACTTTATTTGAAATCTATGCTAAGGAAGATGAGGGATAACAAGAAGATTAATATCTTAGGGATATGCACCCAATGACTTTGGGGGGGGGGTTTAATAATATTTATGACCTTAGATAAGTGAATCTGGTAATAAAGGAATACATGTAACCTACTGTGATCTATTCCACCATGTCTCCCAATTAACAATATATATACATCCCTTCCAAGAGAAAACATCTAGATGTATTCACAAGGATTTATATATAAATACATGTTCTTAATCTTTATGTGGCCATCCATTATTTGGATCAGGCTAAGGATTTTCATTTCCATAAATATGTATCGAATATAATGTCCATGAATCATGGTTCTTTGGTAAAATCCAAATATTAAAAGAACATCAATGTTGATATCTTTCAGTAAGTTCAATAACAAAAAATGGATTTCCAACACCATCTCTTTCAAGAAGATGAATTGAAAAATTATATTTTGCATCAAACATAAGGATCTAGACCATCAATCACCAAAGGATTACATCCTAGTTCTAATAATTTAAATTTTCATCGATGTGAATATTGGTTTTCTTTCCCTCATATTCATGGATGGATACCAAAACTATAATAAGATCTGAATGGCCCAATTGAATGAAGATGAGCCTTTTTTTTGGACTCATTAGAATTTATATTTCAATAAATATATTTAATTTTTCTAATATGATTATGTCATTATATATCAAAATTCAATTTACTAAATATTTAACCCCTCTATAGAGGATAGATGAATTCTACAATGATGATTTGGTAGTCAAATATTAGTATTTGTTTGATCATCTTTCCGATCAACTGATGGATTTTGAAAAAATGTTGTAGCATATCCTAAAAATGAACCTACAAAAATGTGATTTAGGGGTGACATCATAAACTTTATTATATTATTTTTACTACATCAGTAAAATATGGATGATCCCAAAAATAATAATGAAATCCACAATATGAAACCTCATTAAAATATCAAAGTGCTCAAAGGGATTAAAAGGAAACATCACATACATCAGGTTACCAAAGAAAACCATATTGTAATAATCCTAAAATTCACAAATCTCATAATGAAGTGAGTCACCTATTAATGGGATGAATATTATTAATATTTTTTCAAAAACCTCAAGAAATATCTCTCAATCTCACCGATAGTAATTTAATATATCATAAGAAAATCCATCATTATATATTTATTGTTTTGCTGAAAAATATGGTGAATTTATCACATTTAATAATGCTATGGGAAATGAAAATAGTCTTTATTTCCTCAATAGAACCATTATATGAAATATGATTCAATATTATGACATTGAAGAGAATTTCGTTGACTTTTTTTAGGATATAGATGGTGGTACATTTCCTGTATCAAGACCCATCATATATATTTTTCAAATATAATCATATATCTCCTCAATATTATGATATTGACTAGATGTTTGGAATTGTGTGTGGTCATTGTGTAGTAATTCGATATTTTTTTTGTACTGTAGGAGGTTGTCAAATATAAATCCTTTGAAATTATACTTTATGGCACATGACACCTTAAAAAAACCAATTGATATATAATTTACGGTTGAAGTAGTTTTATCCATTCATGACACTCCCCATATATGAGAGATTTATTTCAATGGAGCATCATTAATTATAATAATAATAAAGAAGGGAAACACATAACCCAATATAGCTATATTGGGAGTTCCCATTATTTCTAAAGAAATTGTAGTTATACCAGATAATTTTCAATTATTTGAAGTATAAAACAATAAATAGATTATCAATATCTGGTTATATGATTGGAATTAGATATATAGGCATCAGTTTCTTGAATAAAATTCCAGGGAAATTTGGAGAAAGTAATCAAGAAAATTTATTATCAATATTCCATTAACATATTTTAATTAAATACCATACTAAATTATGTATGGGGAATGATGGAATAATTCCCCTATGAACTAATAATGTCCCACGTCACAATTTTTAAAAATTATTATGAAATTATATTTCATAATTCATCTATATCCTTGGAAAATAAAAAAAAGGATTAGACAGTCATTAGGATTGAACACCTCAAGGTGGTGTCCCCATTTGTTTGATGAAATGTGAAAGACATCAATGATATCAACACTACTCCTAAATATGGCGATTGGATGTCCTCGCTAAACAGTTCCATCATTATATGGATGTACCCTATATTGGAATACCTATATGGTTGAAATATATTGTTTTATTAGGAAAATGAAGATAAAATATAGTGGTGGGTAATAAAAATTATTCTTTATGATATCCCTAATACTCAGAAATATCTCTATACACATGGATTTTATGGAGTCATCCTAAAAGAAATGAAGGTGTCAAGAACCTCAGTGTTATGAAAGAATTCAATTATATTTATATTAGACATCATCAGTCAGAGACCAATATCTCTTATAAAATTATAATAATTTGTTATTTCAAGCTAATGAAGACATAAGAAATTTTAGAATTCACTATCAAATTTCTTGTTTCCCAGACATAGTCCAAGTTCATCCTTCAGCCCATAGAGATTTTAAACACTTTTAAATATTTCTATAAATTTATATCTAGGGAATAAATGTTATGATTTCATATCTCGAAGCAATAGTTAGGTATTTTATGTATACACTTACCACTGATGACTTATTTTTCATAGGGATCAAGGTTTAATCTCACAAAGAGTTAAAGATAATAGTTATTATCAATATTGTGAATTATAATATCATTAACAATTTTTTACCTTATACAATACTGATAGACAGGGGCACAAATTTCTACTCTTATGAGTTGAACATGTTGTAATAGAAATATAGAAGCAAATCTAACCACATATGCTACTACTATGTAGTGATAATTGGATATATAGAGGCCCTTTATAAGACACTATATAATATAATACATACAATGGTAGATAAAGATATGGAATCATGGATTTAAATACTTCTCCATACATTGTGGGCTTAACACACTATAACCCATATGGCTATGTATGAGATATCATATTCCCTTGTAAATAGAACTGCGTATGTCTTTCCCATCAAGGTTCAGCTACCAAAACATTACATTGAAATATAAAATTATTTTTCTAAAGAACAATAGTCATATTAGGGGCTATATTATTTGTAATGACTCAATTAAAGGAGTTTTTATACTATGCACCACATAAAAGTCCATAAAAATTGTGTTGCATGAGTTTTTAGAAATTAAATTCACCTCTAATTATTATTCTAATGGGATCTAGTATTGGTTCTCGAAATGCTAATAATACTAGGGAAGAAACCTCCAAAACATGAACCAATTTTGAAATTACCTTTTGTCATAAAAAATGAATATTCTGTTGGAATTTATTCTTCAGTAAGAAAGGAAGGAAAAAAATTACAATTCCAAAGAATGAAAGTTTTCTCAAGAGGAACATTGAATTTGTTTTATTTTGGATCATATTCATCCCTATCACATGATGATAAATTACATTGAGAAAATCGTAACAGAATTACATCTAATTTTATAGTATAAATTCCATGTTCTAATACCATGAATCACACAAAATAATTTACTAGTAACAAAATATAAAATTTTATGTCTATATTCTAGTCAGTTTACATTAAATTTTATAAAAAAATCATATTTGTGTGATTTTACACTACTAGACAACATCCAGACTAAAAATCCCAATCATTGTGGTTTGTGTTGAAAATGAATATTTCATTATATATAGTGAGATGAATGTAAACCACTAATTTCCTATTGTTTCTCACACTATGAATGACTGAACTGATCATAATGGTCATGGTTGATCATTCTATTTAGTAGGACTTATAACACTATGGCAGAAAATAGGAAATAATGTAGTTTTTCTACCATGAATTTAAAAAACATTTAGTATCATATTCTTTATAGACTAATCTCCCATCATATGTTCATGATAAATGTAGGATTCCATGGCACAAAACATTCCCACCCCTAAGGATATTGATTCTCCATTTCCATTCAATTGATATCATTATATTTGTGGAATTACCCTTTGACAAATATGTGTTTCTTGATTCCAATTACATTAGGACATATTTTGTTGTCTAAATCCTTTATCATAGGCCTAAATAAAATAATTCACATCCATTGTGTATGAGATTGATATACACGAGGAGTTTTTCTCTATTTCTTATCGATTCAATGTTTATGTCTATGCTACGAAACTCTCACAACATTGTTTTCTTAAACTGTGATATGAATTTATATTTCCCCTAAATATTAGTACTATTTCTCTGATGAGTTTATATATATGAACTATTATGTCTTGATTCCAAATTTTAATAATATTTTGTGATTTTTGGATTTCTTATCCTGATCCAATTTAAATATTACTATAAAAAACATCCCACTTTTGGACCTCCCTATAAATATGTAGAGTTACAAATGACACTACACTAAGTAGGGATCCATTTTCTTCCCTTGTACATGAGCCTAAACTGCATTGATAAATTCTAAAAAAAATTATGTATATCTGGATAAATTATTTTTTATGACCTAAATACAAGATTTCATTATATAGAGACCTTGCTATAGATTCATTTTTAAAATATTTTACTAAATGAAACCCTCTCCTATATATGGGATAGATCAACATAAGTTCCTTTATCATGGAGTCCATAATTTGTGTACCCACAATAATAAAAGGACTCCCCACTATACAATATCATAATTTTTATTAGGGAATCTTATACCAAAAAAAGGTGTGAATTAATTCTTATTCTTATAGAATGTATATTGATGGATGGGTCTCTTATTCTATAACTATCTTCTAATTTCAATTAAATACCTTAATCATCTCATTATTTATACCCCTTCATTTATTTTGGGTTTCCCCTCTATGGTATTTACATTTTGATGAAGCCATATCATTTTATTCATGAACGAGATGTATGTAAAGACCCCATATAACCATCCTCATCACAATACCTTAAAATTCATGATTCTTAGGACCTTATCACAGGATATTAAACTAAAATACATTCAGTCCACACAGTATAAATGTAAAATAATAGAATATAATTTTAATATGGTCTAGTTCCCCTACATGAGAGTTATATCTATTAAATGGAACCATGATATGGTTTTTCTCTAAATAAGAATCAATATAAAATATTCCCTTTCTTAGTAATATTTTTTAATTTTTAGAGCCTTGTATTCTAAAGAACAATATATGGATTATTTCTTATATTATCTTTATATATATTGATGATTTTATCAAATATTCCTGACATATCCATGAGATATTATCCATCTCTACTCCATTAAATGAAATTATAATCACATGATCGTGGTAACATCATTTCTAGAATTCATCCTCAGACTTATTCAATAGACTTTTCCATCAATCAAAAAATTTTATTTGAGTTTATATGATCATTATTAATCCTCATGGCTATCAGTAATATGAATGATCAAACACAAAAGAGGCTTTTATTTGATTATTCATATAGTTCCCTCGATGCAGTCATCTTTATATTCCAGTAATATGGCTTATAAGACACAAATATCTATGTCTATAGGATAAGGTCCTCTAATATCTCTATTCACTCAAATTACCACAATGAGAACAATCATTCAAATATGTTCAATGATCATCCCTTTCATACCTATTGCACATATTTACTCATAATTAAAAATCCTTTGTTTGAGATTTATAATTTATACACTCTTATATTCGATGGATGTTTGGATATTATTAGTCATTGAGGCTCAAATGAAACTTTTTATAATCCTTATTAAATATTCGTTCCTTCAAAAAAACATATCTCATTTCACATGTTATTGGATCATCAAAAAAAATTTGGTTTTTGGTAGTGAGTGTATTTTATCTCAAATGACACTTTTTTTGACAGTGCCTAAAATGGCCCTAATATAGCTCTACCTGATCAATCCTGATATAGATTATCAACCGTTGTAATATTTTTTTATAAAGTATAATTTCATTTTATCTTTATATTATCATACACCATTATATCATAAATCATTATTTAAATATATAATTAACCTTTCTCATTACACATGCCCCATATCATAACCCCTGATTAAAATTTCATGAGTTAAGAGTTATACAGACCACAATCATACAATTCACATGGATTTACTATATAGTATTTTATAAACATTTTCATCTTGCTCATCCTGAGAGTAGAGACTTGAAATCTCAGCCTTGAACCCTTGAATGGTCCTCATCGCGTGACCTTAAAATACATTGCATGATTTCCTGAGATTTGTGGCCATAAACTGGATTCCTTCCTATTCTATTATAGTCTATTTTCATGATGGGTCCCTTATTCATGTAAAGTTTAAAAATTAATATTATATATTGTATTTCAATGAAATCAAGTTAAGTCTTTCCAACCTAAAATATAAACATCCTCTATCCTACTTACTAATAATGGAGATGGACTCACTATTATTTTCTCCGTCAAAAGACACCTGATGATATCCTCCTTCTAATATCACATAATTATGTTATTGATAACTCTATTAGAATGAAATTACACCACTTTTGATATACATATTAACTTTATATATGTTAGTCAGGATCACCAAAATGATGTTGTTGGTGGTAGATACTCTGATTAAATAGATCAGGATATGTGTATTTGTAAAGTGTATATATTAGTAACATTTGGAATTTACAATTCATATAAGGATTATCTCACACATATTTTTGTATGGGAAACCTCATAATATTTTTAAATTTTTTTTCAACCAATTAAACCATCTTATTTTGGTCCATGAGCTATGATCTGAAACTAAGTTCACTTATTTAGATATAAAAAGCCCTTAAACTCATTTTACATTGATTTTTCTTTACACCGACTATGAAAAATATCATCCAACCATTGGAAAAATATATATAATATTAAATATAATATATATTGGTCAAACATTCCTAACCTAAAATTGTATAATGAGACATGGAACTCTACAGGTTAAAACCTAATAAAGGTAAACATATGAAAATGTCATGTCTACCCTCTCTAGAATCCCACCTCACGTGATATAAAAAAATTTATCATTTTAAATTGAAAAGGACAAAAAATTATTAGTTAGAAACATTATAGGGTAACCTAGTCACAATCCACGTCCTTTCATGATATGCCTCCCCAATATGAGGCTTAGTCAAAAGTTAGGGAGAAAAATTAAAATTCTCCTATATTGTTAAGATAACAATATATCCAGAACAAAAATATAGTAATTATTTATATTCAACTCATCCATTAGAAAACCAAGATAATTCATTATTTACTTCATTCATGGCATGTATTCTTATTAGATACATGATAATTTCATTAATACATAACTTTAAGTAACTATAACACTTTGGAACAAAAAAATCCTCACTCCCAGATTATTATTCATGATCCTCATCATCTTATGTTTATTAATTCATCATAATGGGATAACATTAGTGTTATGGTGACTATATTAGTACCTATATATATTTGTGAGTCATGACCAATAGGAAATAATTCATCCAAAATAGCCATTTTTAGTGTTATAGGGATTTTAATACTTATATTTGTACATGATTCATATCCAATAGGAAATTATTCATCCAAATTTGAAAATATCAGTGTTATGGTGATGGTGTTAGTGCTTTTATTTGTCTATGATCCAAGCCTTGTAAGAGATCATTCATCCAAATAAACCATATCTTGTGTTATGATGATGGTATATATTTATATATCTATTTCAATCTACACAGAAATAATAAATCATTTTGAATTAGAAGTTAAATAATAATGACTAAATTTACTCTTCACATATCAATGTTCAAGTGTATTTAGTTATCCTTGATGATGATGTCTTATAGTTTTGAATATTATCTGGAACTGATAAGTTGAGGCATCATAGAAACCCGGAGTTTAGATATTATTCATGGTAAGTTTCTTTTCATTGGTTATGCTTCCATAAAATCCCACAAAATATTCAATAATACTATAAGGTACCCAAAAATTATATTAGAGTTATCTCATTTTCATTACGAATGAATCAAAATATAAGGGATTTTTTTTCAAATATGAAATATTTTTTATAAATTTTCACATATAATCCATAATTGGGTCCTCACCTAGGTGAATAAATGTTGAGTTGGAGTAGAATATTATTTTAATACCTGGAGGATATGAACATTGTGTTTTAAAGTACTATAAAACTTCTCACAAGACAGGGGATTGAGAACATTGTAAAATTTTTCCTAGTCTAGTGATGTGGTGAGGAAATTCTATTTATAGTAGTACTTTATTTATTCCAAAAAATTTAGACAAAATGTTTGTAAAACCCTTAAAACCCGTTTTTTCAAGTCTTTTGGGAACTTTTTAGCATAAAAATAACCTTATAATGTTCATAAATCATATATACGATCAAAATTATCTTATTTATATTTGATTTGACATGTAGTAGATCCTTAACGAATAGCAGGATAAATATTAATGACAACCATAAGTCAAGGCCCATCTCATCATGATATAAATTCAGTAAATCATAATACCCACATAATTTTCATGTGGGTCATGTGAAACCCATTTAAATAGTATATAAGAGGCACATTGATAAAATTATAGTAAGATATGCACACTTTACATATATGTCTTAAATTTCTATGAGATACAATTATTGTTTATAGATAGGAGATGGACCAATCATGTGATCATGTTATCCTCTTCCTATGTGGTTTTTGGATCCAGAACATCTCCTATGAAAGGATCATAGAGATTTCATGAATAATCTCTTTTAAAAATATCATTTTCTAAGAAAAAATATGTATTTGGTATCTATTTCTATTATATATAACCCCCATGTGGGCCCCAATTCCTATAATGGTTACCCATCATTTCTCCAATCCATGTCACAAGTATCACCTACAAATACATAGTTTCCATTTTGGGAAAGGATATTTGGGGCGAACATAATAGATTAAAAATAAAAAAAATCATAATGATAATTAATTATCATATTATCTATTGTATTAGTAAACATCAAAATTTTTCATAGGTAAATTAAGAGATAAAAATAACTGTAAATAATGCTAAATTTCACATGAGACCTCTGTGTCATATAATCCAGCATGATTCATCCACATGATATAATACTATACGAGACATCCATAAGATATAATCATGAATGTTACATTCATGCGATGGAATATTACTTGAGACATCCTTATAAAATAATCCCACATGATATATTCTCTTGACCAAAACCTATAAGATCAATTTCCATGATCACATTCACATTAAATTAATGTGTTCAAATGATTCCAACAACATTCATGGTCGAAAGATGAAAATATTACATGGTCACATAATAAAAAAATTCAATAATATTACCATTTAGTGTTTCATTATGAGGATTCCCTCTCTCATCCAGTATTTCTCTCTCACATAACCCCTTACTGTAAGGTTTCCTTATGTGGTAAGAGTATTCTGTAAGATATATCTTCCCAATACAATGGGAACCACAAGATGGCTTATCTCCCATAAAATGAGTCCATTTAAATACATAAAAAATAAATGGATTCCTTCCACAAATGTGGAATTCCATGAAAATAAAAATAACAACCTCCTATAATCCCACCAGATCTCCAATATATGGGAATTCATTCAAGTGTGAACTTTATAGATTATATATACCTGTGATAAATGGATGATTTTTGTCATCATCCAAAAGTGGAATCTTCTTTGAGGGAATCATAATCACTGGTTACCTTTATGATAAGAGTCCTTAATGGGAATACACTAGGGTAATATATCAAGGATTAGTGATGGATTTCTTCACCATTCAATGAGATATAAAATATCAAAATGGTTATCCCTATTTCTTAAGACATAATATTTCACTCCAAAAGGGATATATTACCTTTATAGAATCTCTCCAAAAGTAATCTCATAGTTATTATTATATGATTCGTTACATATCATGACTCTAAATCCCATATTGTCTATCAACATAGTGGAAGACATGAGGACTGTCCTCCTCTTCAATTATAAGACCTGAGATGGTTCACATTGGATACATCATCAATGCATTAGGAATGCACACAAAGGGAATATTAAATTCATAAAACTCAGTCAAATATAATTATTCACTATTATACCATGTGATGAATTTTTTATCTATTATTTCTCACACCAAGAGTGTATCATGTCAGCTTTAGGATACAAGTTTATCTTTCCATTTGTACAATTTATGTTTGTAACGCCCCGACCCCAAGTACCCATAGTCGGTGCATTACTTCGTAACGTTGGCATGATCACAAAAGATCAAGTCTCGAAAGACCGATTAGTTTAGTAGCCTTGGAAACACTAGATATATTCATAAATGTTACATTACATCACAAAGTGAAAAACTATAATAACATAGTCTCCATAGTCCACACTTCTATCCTCTTCGGACTATCCATGCAGGTCATTCATAAAATACTTCTTCACATCCTGGAAAATATTAAAACATTTAAAGGGGTGATCTCAGATGCTCAGTAAGGATAACAATATTGCAGAAGATTTCATAAATAAACATAAAAATTTAAGGCAATGTATAACTAAAACAAAAGCCTTTTAAACTTGAACATCAACATAATATGGCAAAAGTAAAATGAGATAATGCCATTCACTTCTTCACATGGATGTTCTACTGGTCGAATAATCACATGCAATATCAATAACCACTTTCATAATGATGGAATGCATAATTCCAGACTATCATAACCACATAGCCAAGGCCTCGGGCCAAGACTACAAATAAGATTTTGTCAAGGCCTTGTGCCAAGACACTAGTTTGTCTCATGAGACCTGCCGATGCATCGAGGAGCTGTAGCGGGCTCCACCCGTCACTTATTAAGTCCAATGAATTCCTCATATGAATAGGTTTAAATATATCATAATCCATAACATAATCGTATCACATAAAACATGCATAGAGGAAACATAACATTTCCACATTTCAATCACAAGATATCAATACAACACATTGATATAATAAAAACGCTTTCAAAACCATTTTCAATACCAAAATAAAAAAAAGTTAAAACATGGTATTTATTTTTCTTTTAAAAAAAGGTATGGCTTGTAGACGATGCCGAAACTCAAATAGTGGTCACGGTGGCGGAGAAGTCGTTGTCGCCGCATAAGTACGGAAAGAAAAACATTCCCTTTTTGTCATTTAGTAAAACTCATCATATAAAAAAGATTCCTTTTGAATAAACGTAAAAGTCAAAGGGGTTTATACACCGTATAAAAGAAAGTTGTGTATAAAACCAAATATGCCTCAATGAAAGGGGATTGAGACGAAGTCCTTAAATAGATCATTTTTAAAATAAAAAAGATCTATTATGTGTATTCACTATACGTACACATAAATAAAGTAAAAATAAAAAATAGGACATAATAATATCATGACATAATTTGAAAGTAGGAGATTAACCCAAAGAATAGAAGTTGGGTTAAGAAGTTCCCTTACCTTGCGTCTTGTCCTGACTCGACCGTTCTTTAACCTCCTGAATAATAAAATAGAGTTAATTTCTATTTACTTAATAACCTTTTTCATGTTCATTATTCCTTTAATATCCCTTATTACCATGTTATGAACATTATTTAATTATTAAAGTTAATAACGGTCGTTTTGTCGATCTTTGGTACTTGAGTCAAAAATAAACTTCTTATAATTACAAGTTGTTCATGTGGTGAAATATCCATTATATCCAGAATTATATTCATGATTTAGATATCATATATATCATATATACATTATATACATTCATTCATAATGTCACGTAACATTTAGAGGTAAGAAATGAAATCCACCGTTCATGGAGACGGTAAGCCGTACGTACGCATGAACGCTACTTTCATTTCTATTTCGTATTTAATGGAATGAAATCATAATGATATAAATTTATAATATAATTAAAGTATAATATAGTGTATAATACCATTTAATCCATCTTTTATACATCCCACATATGGCATTAACGATTCAAATCACTTTGAGGGGGCGGTAGTCCGCACTTCCTAAAATGAAATTATCGTGTTTTACCCATAATGGAAATCATAAAGTATGCCATAAATGAGAAATACAGAAGCATAAGTAAAACATAAACACATTATATATCATATATAAATATATTGACATCTTAATGGACACCTTTGAAGGTGTTATATGAGTGTTGAACAATTATCGTTTCGTGAGGCAGAAATTCGTCATCCACAGAAACCGTATGTTCTTTAACCATTAGATGTAGGTGTGTTTAAGTGTAGCTCGAATCCTTCTTATAAAAACATCCTAGTATATTGAGGATACTGGTTCTGTTACAAAAGAAATGAATAAAAAGAGTATAGGGGGTTGGAGAATAAAAATAAAACAAAACAACATTAGAGAAGACATTACCTCAAAATCGGGTAACTCTTTTTGATTTGAGCCAAAGGCTTCCTTGGGAAGAGTTCTGCCCAAAGTGAGGCTTCTAGGAGTAATAGGGGTATGTTGGGAGAGTATTTGGGCAGAGTTTGGCCGAGCCAAATGGCTTGATGGTGTAAATAAGGTGGGATAGGTGGGGGCCTTTTATAAGTGGAGAGGAGGGGCTCTTTTGGAAAGATTGAAATGTTACACTATTACACAATGCTTTTCGGATTCTAAAGGTCCCACACTTATATAATTATTGGCTAAGGTGATAAGGGTTCGAAATCTACCCATACAATAGTCTTTGGACAAGTGTATGTCTTGGATTTTACATTATATTTTCATTTTATTAAAATCGTTAAATAATGAGGTCATCGCTGCATCATAATGATGTCATAAATAATTTAATTTATTTAATGTCTAAAAATTATAAAAAAAATAATATGATGCAGGAAATATTTTTAGATTTCTAATTAATATTTATAGTCAAAATTCGGACTTGTGTAACCCCACATATAAACTGTTTTAGTAAAATAACTCATGTTTGTGTCAATTTAATTTTAACATTAAATAAATATATATTAATGTCATTTTACAACTAAAGTGGCTCCATGGGGTACCCAAGTTGACCAATGGGTTTTATTGGTCGGCCATGACTCATCCAATAGGAGTAGGACAAGTGTCAAGCTCATATCATATTATTAAAACATTGTTTTTACCTTAAACTACACTAATTACCTCTAATCGTGATTAAGAACTTAAAAGTAACTATTCACCAAAAAATTATTTTAATCTCATTGAACCACATTTTACTTCTTAATTACAACCATGTATGTCGGATTTTTGAAAATCAAATCACAGAAGTGGTAATATTTCATTTAAATGAAAAATCAGTTATTTAACTACCACTTAGTGGTTTCACTATTCATCAAAAATTGAAGTTTTTCAGAACAATGCCGAAATTTCACCCTAAACTATAATTGATATTCCGAATTAAAAAATGATGTCTATTTTACAAAATTACAAACATATAAGTTGCATTAATTAATTTTATAATTAATTCCCGCTGTCACAACAAATAGCGTGTTTTTAAGAAAAAATTTATATCAAAAGATTGGTAATTGTTTATGTCTGATTTCAATGTTAAATTAATTCTAATGACCACCATTGGATAAAATGGTAAACATATATTATAATTATACTATAAAACCACTAAATAGTATAATTTATCACAATAAATTATTTTTATTAAAAAAGTGGTTTTAAGTATTTTTCACTATTCATAAAAAAATTGGAAGTTCTCAGAAAGTTACAAAAAATTCAACTTAGGATAATTTCGATATTACGAATTCAAAAATGAAGTCCATTTTGAAATATAAAATTTCTATAATTTTAAAAAGTGGTTATTACTATTCATAACAGCTACTTTGATTAGTCGCGGTGTTTTAGAATTCGAAGTTGCGTACAATGCAAGCTATTGCATTATTGAATGAGAAGCGTATCGTGGAAGCTCGAGGTGTTACATTCTCCCCTCCTTCACTAAATTGCGTCCTCGCAATTTGAAATTTTTTCTTTGAAAATAAAAGTTTGAAAAGAGAAAATACCTTTGAGGAAAACCCACATCGGAAATAAGGTTAATAAATATATAACATTAAAAGAAAGCAAGATAAGTACAAAGGTCACCCGATATAGCCCATTCTATGATTCTATGAAAATATGGATATGGAGGAGAAACAAACCATCAAGGTCTGATGGAGAGTTATAGAAAACAGGATTAGGAGAATGTTTAACCACAGGAAAATCACAAACTTGTGATTGGTTAAACGGTCATTGAATCCCCAGTTGGAAAAGATAACTGACAACATTTTTGTTTTAAGTTACCTTTTATAATGTTGAGGAATTTATTTAGGAGATTTACTAAGAACGTAAGGGAATATACATACTTGTTATGTATACTTTCATTCGTTAATAAATTTTTACCACAAACCCAACTTTTACTCCAAATGGTAACGGAACTCAAAAATATTCTATTTATCCTAATTGTATAAGGTTCCAAATGTTAACACATACCATTTAGATTGGTAAAACTATTTTGTAATAACCAGGGACTTCCTGTAGGCTAGTGATAGGAAATAAAGGCTTGTCGCACTATGGTTGTGGGTTCGATTCCGGCAGCTTTGTCCGACGCGACGAGTTATTCCCCACCCTGCAGGTTGTCCTTTTCCTAAAACTATAGTATTATAATATTCCAAAAGTAATCTTCATAAATGCTTTAACCTTAAACAATACTATCCATGGTTCAACTTAATCCATTCCAGCCTTAATAGTTATCCAAAATACCTCCGTCCAGACTTTCTCTAAAAGGTCTCTAAATTCCAAAATCAATTGTAACATCAGACTCCCCAAACAAAGAAAAGTTTCTCTTATTGTCACATACTAAAGATATGATTACCTTAATCATATTAAAACCTTACTGAAATCAAAAAGTACATCAGTACAATCTTTATATATATCAAATTATTCTTATAACCAGAATATAATCCTTGAGTCCAAAAGCACCAATACATTAATTATTCCTCTTTAACTGTAGTCATAGCATAAGATTGGCCTTGATCCCTTGGCCTTTTCTGAGGTAAGTTTCCTTGACGCTTAGGACATTCATTTGCATAATGCCCCATTTCCCTACAATTGTAGCATTCAACATTGATAGCCTCTTTCTTTCCCTTGCAATCACGAGCCCGGTGACCCTTTTCTCCACATTTATAACAAACTCCCATTCCTTTTAGACAAGTACCAGGGTGATTCTTCCCACAATTATCACATATTGGAAAATCCTTCTTTCCCTTTTTCCCATTATCTGTCTCTTGTTCCACCGTTCTCTTCTTCTCTTGCTTTACTTTGTTGTCATAAGACTTAGAGAATTCCTTTTCTGTCTTGATAGCACATGAGACAATATCTTCGTATGATGAGAAGGATTGTGATGCTAAAGCTCTACGGAGAAATGGTTTTAACCCATCAAAGAAACGATCAATCTTACTCCTTGGGTTACGTATATAATCGGCAGCATGCCTCGCTAACCTTGTAAAGTTAGCCTCATACTTTGCGACATTCTCATCCTCCTTCTGCCTCAGACTCATAAATTGCCTTTCCATATCTGCTCGATGGTCACGAGGAAAGTATTTTTCTAAGAAAAGCTCTTTGATCTCCCTCCATTCCATATTCGATACGTCATCATCTTCCTTTGTCTTTTGAATCAGCGACCACCACTGATCGGCAACTCCAGTGAGGCGGTAAACTGCCATGACAACCTTCTCCCTTTCCCTACTCCCCAAGGCATGGAATATTTTCTCTAGGGAATTTATCCATTGCTCAGCTACTATAGGATTTGTACTCCCATTGAAGGTTGGTGGTTGTTGCCTCATGAATCGATCTAACATTGATCCTCCACGCTATGGATCAGGGTGCTCCATACGGGTAAGGTTATTATTCATAACCTGGGTGAGTTGTCCCAGTATGGTAATAAGTTGATCAGCACCAGTTGTATCTCCAGCTCCAAAATAATTATCTTGAGTAGGAGTGAAATCCCTACATGGAGTGCGTGCATTGATACGGTTTCCATTCCTTCCACTAGGCGCCATTTCTAAACAGTGGCATAAACTATATTAGTTTATAAATCAAAATACATAATTCCATACTTGTAAGATACTTAACAGAAATTGAACTATTTATGGATATAATCCATAAAAATGTTTTCTTTGAGAAAGTATATACTCATAACCCTTCGTAGTGGTTTATAAAGAAAATGAGAATTATCCAAGGCATATCCCTCGGGAGTGTCGTAACCAAGAGTGCAGCAAGGCCCGTTGTCATGCCCAGTTCCCGTTCGAGTCTAGCTCAAAGCGGTGTTTTCGGGTTTTACCCCTAGGTACATCTGTGCCAGAGCCGCCTCTACTTGCTCGTATCCATACAGGGATGTATTGCTCGAAAAACTCACAAAATCTCTACAATAAAAAAATTCTAGGAAGTTCTTCTATACTAATCCTCAAAGTCTATCTTTGGGCTATGTTCTCTAATCAGAGTTTATCTAAATCTAGCTTCTAAGGTTAGTACTAAACTGCCTCTGATACCAACTGTAAGGCCCCGACCCCAGCTACCCAGAGCCGGTGCATTACTTCGTAACATTGGCATGATCACAAAAGATCAAGTCTCGAAAGACCGATTAGTTTAGTAGCCTTGGAAACACTAGATACATTCATAAATGTTACATTACATCACAAAGTGAAAAACTATAATAACATAGTCTCCATAGTCTACACTTCTATCCTCTTCAGACTATCCCTGCAGGTCATTCATAAAATACTTCTTCACATCCTGGAAAATATTAAAACATTTAAAGGGGTGAGCTCAGATGCTCAGTAAGGATAACAATATTGCGGAAGCTTTCATAAATAAACATAAAAATTTAAGGCAATGTATAACTAAAACAAAAGCCTTTTAAACTTGAACGTCAACATAATATGGCAAAAGTAAAATGAGATAATTCCATTCACTTCTTCACATGGTTATTCTACTGGTCGAATAATCACATGCAATATCAATAACCACTTTCATAATGATGGAATGCATAATGACAGACTATCATAACCACATAGCCAAGGCCTCATGCCAAGACTACAAATAAGATTTTGTCAAGGCCTTGTGCCAAGACACTAGTTTGTCTCATGAGACCTGCTGATGCATCGAGGAGCTGTAGCGGGCTCCACCCATCACTTATTAAGTCCAATGCATTCCTCATATGAATAGGTTTAAACATATCATAAACCATAACATAATCGTATCACATAAAACATGCATAGAGGAAACATAACATTTCCACATTTCAATCACAAGATATCAATACAAAACATTGATATAATAAAAACGCTTTCAAAACCATTTTCAATACCAAAATAAAATAAAGTTAAAACATGGTATTTATTTTTCTTTTAAAAAAAGGTATGGCTTGTAGAGGAAGCCGAAACTCAAATAGTGGTCACGGCGGCGGAGAAGTCGTTGTCGCTGCATATGTACGGAAAGAAAAACATTCCCTTTTTGTCGTTTAGTAAAATGCTTCATATAAAAAAGATTCCTTTTGAATAAACGTAAAAGTCAAAGGGGTTTATACACCATATAAAAGAAAGTTGTGTATAAAACCAAATATGCCTCAATGAAAGGGGATTGAGACGAAGTCCTTATATAGATCATTTTTAAAATAAAATAGATCTATTATGTGTATTCACTATAGGTACACATAAAGAAAGTAAAAATACAAAATAGGACATAATAATATCATGACATAATTTGAAAGTAGGAGATTAACCCAAAGAATGGAAGTTGGGTTAAGAAGTTCCCTTACCTAGCGTCTTGTCCGGACTCGACCGTTCTTTAACCTCCTGAATAATAAACTAGAGTTAATTTCTATTTACTTAAGAACCTTTTTCATGTTCATTATTCCATTTATATCCCTTATTACAATGTTATGAACATTATTTAATTATTTAAGTTAATAACGGTCGTTTTTTCGATCTTTGGTACTTGAGTCAAAAAAAAACTTCTTATAATTACAAGTTGTTCATGTGGTGAAATATCCATTATATCCAGAATTATATTCATGATTTAGATATCATATATATAATATATACAGTATATACAATCATTCATAATGTCACATAACATTTAGAGGTAATAAATGAAATGCACCGTTCATGGAGACGGTAAGTCTTACGTACGCATGAACGCTACTTTCATTCCTATTTCGTATTTAATGGAATGAAATCATAATAATATAAATTTATAATATAATTACAGTATAATATAGTGTATAATACCATTTAATCCATCCTTTATACATCCCACATATGGCATTAACGATTCAAATCACTTTGAGGGGGCGGTAGTCCGCACTTCCTAAAATGAAATTATCGCGTTTTACCCATAATGGAAATCATAAAGTATGCCATAAATGAGAAATACAGAAGAAAAAGTAAAACATAAACACATTATATATCCTATATAAATATAGTGACATCTTAATGGACACCTTTGAATGTGTTATATGAGTGTTGAACAATCATCGTTTCGTGAGGCAGAAATTCGCCATCCACAGAAACCGTATGTTCTTTAACCATTAGATGTAGGTGTGTGTAAGTGTAGCTCGAATCCTTCTTATAACAACATCCTAGTATATTTAGGATACTGGTGTTGTTACAAAAGAAATTAATAAAAAGAGTTTAGGGGGTTGGATAAGAAAAATAAAACAAAACAACATTAGAGAAGACATTAACTCAAAATCGGGTAACTCTTTTTGATTTGAGCCAAAGGCTTCCTTGGGAAGAGTTCTGCCCAAAGTGAGGCTTATAGAAGTAAGAGGGGTATGTTGGGAGAGTATTTGGGGAGAGGTTGGCTGAGCCAAATGGCTTGAAGGTGTAAATAAGATGGGATAGGTGGGGGCCTTTTATAAGTGGAGAGGAGGGGCTCTTTTGGAAAGATTGAAATGCTACATTATTACACAATTCCATTCGGATTATAAAGGTCCCACACTTATATAATTCGTGGCTAAGGTGATAAGGGTTCTAAATATACCCATCCAATAGTCTTTGGACAAGTGTAAGCCTTGGATTTTACATTATCGTTTCATTTTATTAAAATCATTAAATAATGAGGTCATCGTTGCATCATAATGATGTCATAAATAATTTAATTTATTTAATGTCTAAAAATTATAAAAAAAAATACTATGATGTAGGAACTCTTTTTATCTTTCTAATTAATATTTATAGTCAAAATTTTGACTTGTGTAACCCCACTTAAAAACTGTTTTAGTAAAATAACTCATGTTTGTGTCAATTTAATTTTAACATTAAATAAATATATATTAATGTCATTTTCCAACTAAAGTGGCTCCATGGGGTCCCCAAGTTGACCAATTGGTTGTCTTGGTCGGCCATGACTCATCCAATAGGAGTAGGACAAGTGTCAATCTCATATCATATTATTAAAACATTGTTTTTACCTTAAACTACACTAATTACATCTAATCGCGATTAAGAACGTAAACGTTACCATTCACCAAAAAATTATTTTAATCTCATTGAACCAAATTTTACATCTTAATTACAACCATGTATGTCGGATTTTTGAAAATAAAATCACAGAAGTGGTAATATTTCATTTAAACGAAAAATCAGTTATTTAACTACCACTTAGTGGTTTCACTATTCATAAAAAATTGAAGTTTTTCAGAACAATGCCAAAATTTCACCCTAAGCTATAATTGATATTCCGAATTCAAAAATTATGTCTATTTTAAAAAATTCCAAACATATAAGTTGAATTAATTAATTTTATAATTAATTCCCGCTGTCACAACAAATAGCGTGTTTTTAAGAAACAATTTGTATCAAAAGATTGGCAATTTTTTATGTCTGATTTCAATGTTAAATTAATTCTAATAACCACCATTGGATAAAATGGTAAAAATATATTCTAATTATACTTTAAAACCACTAAATAGTATAATTTATCACAATAAATTATTTTGATTAAAAAAGTTGTTTTAAGTATTTTTCACTATTCATAAAAAATTGGAAGTTCTCAGAAAGTTACAAAAAATTCAACTTAGGATAATTTCGATATTACGAATTCAAAAATGAATTCCATTTTGAAATATAAAATTTCTATAATTTTAAAAAGTGGTTATTACTATTCATAACGGCTACTTTGATTAGTCGCGGTATTTTAGAACTCGAAGTTGCGTACAATGCAAGCTATTGCATTATTGAATGAGAAGCGTATCGTGGAAGCTCAGGGTGTTACAATGTTCCTCTAATATTGGACTCCTAATAGCTCTAAAAACAGAAAATTTGTGACTTCAATTATTTATTTAGGAATTTATATGAATCCCAATGCATTTAATCCCCCTTCAATTCTTTATTTCTTAACCGTTTTAGCTATAGACCTCCCAAATCTACAATGTTGAACTATGTGGTCAAAAACCTGGCCAAAAAACATAAAATTGAACAAAAAAATCTATAATGCATAATGTTAAAATACATGGTATAGTACTTCCATATGAAATTAAACTCTTTATAAAAATAAACGGGATTTTATTTCTATTAAATAGGATATGGAGTATGTCTTTCATATGTTTAAAAATTAAATAAAATCCATCTATATCAATCCTCATCAGGCCATATTCCCTAGAGTATGGGTATCCTTACTCATTAGGCCATATTCACCCTGAGGTCTTATTCACCTTCACTAGGACCTTATTCTGTATAGATCATACCTATATCCAGATATATTCTCTATAAAATAAATCCTCTATATAGAGGGACGAATTAACTATTGGCCTTAATATATTACCCTAACATAGCCATAAGAATTGCATTGTTTATCCCCATAAGGCCAATCCCTAATAATAATAACATAATATCCTTGGGGTCATTTTCCCTTTGAGGATCACCAAATATGGAGTTTAATATGAAATTACTACACCAACCATCTTTTTCATGTATTCTCCTAATCATACTTATTTCATTTCGTTAAACATCATGAATATGTCCTTTTCACACAACCTTAAAAGGTACTACATTTCACATTAAGATGCACCAAATGAAAAAAAAATTATTTCGTTCATGGGTATATATTGGAATCCATTTTTATTGGTCCAATCCCCACAACATAAACATATAATAATCCCCTTGATATAGATAAACTTAAAACTACCCTTCAATAGAGGTTTGAACTATAGCTTATCAATATTAAGAATCATGAATTTTAAAGAAAATAAATCATCCTCTTATACATCTAAATGTTTGCATCAATTCATTTCATTGATCAACATATGGAATTGAGGAAACCAATTATAGACTAGGATATGTAAATTATTTAAAAAATACATCATAAATTTATATTAGAGTCCAATAGTAAGAAATAATTCTCCAAAAAATGTGTGATGATCCCAAAATCCCACCCTTTCAGCTAATGCATATTATGAAGAATCACTAGCCATGAACCCCCTAATAACCTGCATGTGGATAGAAGTCCTATATTAATATCCAAATTGGACCATCATGGATAAATAATCATGTTGATTTCTCTCATTAAAAAAAATTATTAATAATAATTTTAATTCTACTCAAACAACATCTTTTTCTTCCAGCTCCATATTCACTCTTCGAATCAAAGTTCTCTTTTATTATTTTTAAATCCAAAAAATGTATTTTTTTTGTCTAGGATTAAATTTATATTTAACATTTTTAAGATGGTGGATTTATAACCCTTTTTAAATTGGGTGTAACAACAAATTATGTTTTAATATAATGATATATTTCCTTTTCCTTGTCATATAATTCATATATCACTCCAAATGTACTCATGATAATCATTATGTGTAATGACCCAGTCTCTAGTAACCTGGATATATTACCCAAAATTTTATATTAGCATATCTATAATGGGTCTAATAGAAAATTAAAAATAAGCTTAGAATATTTTTAGAACTAGATGAAATTATGACACCTATTTTACAATGTGAAGAATACAAATAAAGTAATGAAAATTATTTTGAAACATTGAACACATTCCAAGAATTATTATTTATATCCTAGGTAATGTAAAAATATAAGGGTGATATGAAATTATAAGTAAGGATTATATCTAACTAAATATATCATGAATCAATAAGTAATAAATATGTAATGGTAAATAACTAAATATAAATCCCATTTAACCAATATAATTAATATCATAATTGGATTAGGCATAATCAATTTGGAATGGTAAATAACTGAAAAAATCATTCTATTAAATTAATAAACTAAGAATTAAATGTATTTAAAGTTAATATAATTGTTAAAATATCATAGATAATAGTAATAACTAAATTCCCAATGATTTAAATTATTAATTATAAGACGTCATGATATTAGGAAACATGATCCCTCTATTGTCAATGCATTTCACAAGACGGTTTAAAAAATACATGTAAAAACCCATATGATTTGGACTACTAATTTTTATCCTAATACCTGAAAATGGATTAATATGATATTAATAGTTAGTCACACTAATAACTTCAAGTCTAGTTCACTCCTCGTATATTTAGTAATAGATTTAATTCATAAATCAGTATGAAATATTATTAAAAATATGTATCAAGTAATGAATATAGATTTATCAATATTACCATAGTTATTAAAAACATTTTAAGTTATAACCCATATGTAAAATTGTTATAAGGATTAAGAAATAATAATATCCATGAAATAATGAATATAAATATTTAATCTAAATGTAATGGCTAATGAAAAACTATCCAAAGAAAGTGATCCTCTAAATAAAAAGTTAACAATCAGAAAATTAAAAATGAAATGATATGTGACCATATATTCATCAGGAATATAGTTTTTTACAATAATATCATAGATAAAAAAGTAGTCATATTAAATACATAAATATTTCATTATATACACTATATAAAAATGAATGGGTGTAGATTAAAAAATATATCTCAATGAAATGGAAATTGAGATGAAATACATTACCACTTGGTAAATTTCCAATAAAATACATTTTGATAAAATAGTTCAAATTAAAACATAATATTCCATGAATCTATGATTATTGATGTTATAATATTAAAATTGAGAAATATTTACCTCATAGAAAATAAATTAGGTGCAAAATAATAAAATATTCCTCAATTAAGGAAAATTGAGATGAAGTCTTGTACCTTACTCTTTCCACATGTTGAACATTATTTAAAATCCTATATAATAGTTTTAATCATGTTACTAATTTATAATAAAACCATAATCATACATATAATGTCAAATATTATCCTCTTTAAATATTTTTCCACCTGTTTGCTAACAATATTTAATTATTTTCATTATTCCAGGTGTTAACAAAAAGAATTTCTTATATTATTAAAATACATAAGATCCAACATGCATACACATATGGGGGATTAAATTAACATTATTTACTTTGTTAATTTCATTTTTTTCTAATGCATGTTTTGTCTTGAAAGTTCTAGTTATTTTGTATAGGGAATACATAAATCATCTCTATAAAGGAAATAATGTTTTAAATATCACATTTAATCATTATAAACATTATTATAAACATTATTGAATTTTGGGAAGGTAAAATGTGTCACATCCCATTGTGGAGTTCACAGGCCTTACGTACACATGAGCGACAACATCATTCCCTTAACGGGTGAAAGGGTAAGAAATTGTTAGATATATTAATTTTTCATAATTGATATCAAATCAAATTTATCATATATAATCATTGATGTTTTATTTATTACCTTCCATTTAAATCATAATTGAAAAACTAATCACATAACTTTGTGATGTTATAGTCTGTCGTACATAAGAGCGATGTTATCATATTATATATGGAATGGGAAGTAATAAGGTACTGTGATTTTATAGTTCAATATTTATAATTATGTCATAATTATTATATATATACATATACATTAAATTAATTATTTTATCCAACAATGGTATTAGTTTATGTAAAATGAGTTACATCGGTTCGTGAAGTGGCAGTCCATTATACACACAACTGATTGTTTCATTTACCATTTGATGGAATAAGATATTCATATCCGTCATTACATTTAAATAAAATCATATCACTATATTTTATATAATTTTTAATAATATTATAATCATTTAAAAATATTTTATGGAGGCGGAATAAGAAATAAAATAAAAAAGATCATTTAATAACATTGCCACTTCTTTAGACGATGTCTTTAGGTATGCAAAAAAAGCCTTAGTAGGATAGATATATGACCAAAATAAGGAAACTGGGATGTTTTATGGGAGTAATATATTTATTTGGTATATTATTCAATGATTAACCTTTCTATCGATGTGTGAGGAGGGGAGGATAGATGGTGTCCTTTTATATGTAGGGAAGAGGGAACACTAAAAATTTTATAAAAGATAAAGTGATACCCATGTTTTTATCATTCCAAAATCCTCCAACATGTATTATTATTTATACTTATAAGAGATAAGATGAAATATGTAATTACAATGGGTGTTAAAAATGACTTAGGCCATTCTAACCCTTATTATCTTGACTGACCCCTCATTAACCCTTTTTACCTTAACCATGGTAATTTATTTTTACTATTTTAATTAATACATAATGTAAAATATTATGTTGACCTATTTAGATAATATAAAATTCTATGATTTAACATATTGAATCCATTTTTATAAATTTAATTTTTATTAGTGGAATAATTCAAAATAAATTATACCCACTCACACGGTGAGAAAATGATTTTTCAAATAGAAAATTCCCTTATTTTTAGAAGGTTTTAATATCAAAATAACAAATTAAATTGGTTCTACTAAACTATATTATATTTATTGTAATATATTTTATCTAATTTTATATTAAAACCATTTTAAAATATAATTTAAAATTTTTAAAAATTTAAATGGAAACGTAATTTTCAATAGAAAACATTATTTTTCAATATTCATCAAAAAATGATAATTTTTAGAAGAATAAAAACACATCCTAATATTATTTTTATTTTATTATTTAATTATTTAGGTTAAAGTTATGAAAAAAATATTTTAAAATATGAAAAAAATAAATTTAATCATAAGTGTCCCAAGTGACGAAACCGTTTTCTTTGGAAAATACTGTTTTTCATAAAACACATCTTTTTAATTTAAAATGATTCCTAGTTTTATATCTAATCAAAACATAATTCCTAAATTAAAGGGGTATTATATTCATCCCTTATATAAAAATTTAATCCTTAAATTTTTATGAATATTACTTTCGAAGTAGATTACGATAGTTCGTATTCCTAACGTCCTTTATTTCCAAGGCATCTTTCTCCATTTTGTGATGTCTCTAAAGTAACATGATAATAAAATCATATAATTACTCATTAATTTCTATCTAGAATAAATTATTTCGATTTTCACTTTATATTAAGACAAATAAGGTTTCATTTGTATTTCAATAGAGGTGATCTCATGCATTTGGTCTAGCATATAAATCATTAACAAGGATATGTAGTACATCAAATGTACTTATGAGAGACATTAAAGAATTTCCAACTAGTAAGAAAAAGATAATTTGTTTATAATTTATAAGGTTTATATGTACATGGGGTTCATCTTTCCCTTATTACTAAAGAATATAACACAGTTTCAGTAAGATAAATTCAAGAAAACATGATGTCCCAAAAGGAGTTGAAAATCCTTCCAGTGATTGTTTGCATAACTATTTTTCTTAATTTGAGATATTTTTATATGATACTAAATATTCATTACCTTTTTATTATATATTCCACAATTTATAGTCAGATAAGTTCACTTTCACCAACTTCATCCAAACAAGTTGTAATATGACATATCTAAACATATAATTCTTCATACGACGCTATTTGAATATGTGAATGAAATATATTTTTATAGAAAACCTCTACTATAGGTAAATAATTTATCCCAAATACCATTAATATAAAGTGATCATGACCTAAAAATGTCTTCTATTGTTTGAGTTTTCCTTTTAGACTATCCATTGGTTTGAGGATGATTGGTCGTGCTCAAATCAATCTCAGTATCAAGATCCTTCTAAATATTTTTCAAAAATTTTGATTTAAAATTTATATCACGATAAAACAAAATTGAAATAAGTGTGTCATAATGTGTTATAGCATCATTAATATAGATCCTTGTGAGGTTCTTAAGAGGTAAATATTTTCATATATAGAGTAATTTTTCATTTTTTTGGGTTATCATCGATGACCCATATTTCATTATTATTCCAAGTAGTTTTTGGTCATTATATGATATGTTATATAGTAATTTCATCCCATTTACACATAATAATATGAACAGGTTTCATGAATCCTCTATATTTTTGTCTCATAGATTTCACTTTTTTTACAAACAAAACATCAATACACCTAATCCAAAATTTCCAATTTCATGTTACCCCACAAAAAATGTTCCCTCAAATCCATACAAATATTTTTTCCAACAAGGTGTACCGAAAAGTTTGAGATGTGTGGGTCATCCAAAAATATCCTTTTTTATCTTAGGTATAGATGTACCGCATAATATCTTTCGAAATTTTAAAAAACTATATTCACAAAAAAAATCATGTAAATTACCATAATTCAAAACATTAATTTTATTCTGAATGTTATCACCATTCTATTGGTAAATAATTGTCATTTCTAAAAAATATGGTTTTATAATCATCTAAAAATGGAGTGATTTATATCCTTGTATAAAAATTCCCATATCCATCCTTACTAGATCAGTGAACATATGATCCTTATTGATCCTTATTTGGCTCAAAACTCCGTGATTCTTCCTAATCAATGTATCAACTACCTTATTTAACTTCCTCAGGTGGTAGTTTAGTTAAAAATCACACTATTTGAGTGTATCAAGAAAAATCATTTACCTCTTGTTAAATTATTTATTTTAAAAGTTTTATTTTAGGATTTTAAGATCTGTTTAAATCTCACATCATTCACCATAGAGATAATGTAACCATATCTTCAAATAAAAGATCACATCATCCAACTCGTAATCATTGGTAGGATAGTTTTGTTCACGAGTATTCAATTTCTTTATTGAACATGAAATCATTTTAGGATTCTTCATTAGGACACAACCATATCCATTCTTCGATACATCACTCTATATCAAAAATCTATCATTTTAATATGGTAGAGTAAAAAATTTGACTATTAACCAATATTCGTATCAATTCATCAAAAAATTCATCACATTAATTTTTCTAGATAGTCTTAATTATTCTATGGTTAATGTTGTTAAATGGGTTAGTCAATTGGGAAAAATATAAATGAATTTTGTATAAAAACATTTTAAACCAGGGAAAATGCATACCTCAATAGTGTTATTTAGTGTTGTCTATTCTCTGACAATATTTTCTATTCTAGTACTATAATAAAGGTAATTTTTCTGTTTTTATTTTTACAAAATTTGTGAAAAAGTTCCACAACCAAGCATTGAGACGGCGTGCGATTTCGAGGCCCAGTGTGCCTAGAATGGTATGAAAAAAATGTTATGTTTTTAAATAGCGTGGGTGAGCAGTTTTCTAGAAAAATTATAATATCTCTTAAACGGGTTCCTGGATTAGAAATATAAGGGCACCATTGTGTTTGGTATGGTTGGTTTACGAAAGGCATGACTTAACCTTAGTCGGTGCATTCCTCCCATGAGAAAACCCAAAATTGGCATACACATAAATAAAATAATTAAATAAAATTATATTTTTTCTAAATCTTTATAAATTATGAATGGTGACTCAGATTAAAAATCTGATACCAACATTCAGTTCATCGTGGTGTTTTGTCCTAATGAGAAACCTAAGACTGGCCGACATGGGTTAACTGTGGAAAAAAGTTTTTGGGACATTAATGTAAATAAAATAATAAAATAAATATTATTTTATATTCAAAATCCTATAACTCATAAACAGTAAATCAAATTAGGAATACAAGAGTACCGTTGAGATCATGAGGGTGTTCTTTCATTAGGTGGGGAATATCTTTGCCCAGTGCGAGTTGAGGGTAAATGTTTTTTTGGGTGTTTTAAAGAAAAATAAAATAAACATATAAATGTTTATTTCATTAAAAAATATTTCACTCCAATGCAACATTGATCAAACTATTTTAGTTCATAAATGAAGCAGTATAAAAACACTCTAACTCAAGCATAACATAATTTATGTTTCATTTCATAATTGAAATAGCCTAATGACATGGTGACTCAGTGTAAGAGAAACACTAAAAAATGCTTCGTCGATTATGTTAATACATAGATATGTGGGATCATGGGAGGATCCACGTGTTTTATCTTAATCCATGTAGGAAATTATAGGGTGAATGATGAGCGATGCAGAATAAAAAATGATGAAGGATTAGCCAACAAATTCAGATTAGATGTTGGCTGACTGACGAATGATGAACGCAAGATTTACCCCTCGTCATCGATCGATCCAAACCCAGGCAGTACTTTTTTCTATATGATTATTTTTATCCATTCACTATATATAAATGATGTACAACGTTCAACCCACTAACAATTTGATCTGTGGGTCCAACATTCATGCATGGAGAATTGATTATTGCAGGACCTGAAGGGAGAGAAACATAGTGTTTATTCTTTTCCCTTTCATTATAACGAGACGAATGAAAGTCTAACGAATAAGGCCAGCATCCATACATTTGGTTCTCTTGGTTATTTTACTATCCGTGTTCTTATGTTCTTTTCTAAGGGACCTACATGGTTGAGTCAGACATTTCAGGAGGTTTTGAGCACGACCGGATCACCGAATCGATGACAAGATGTGTGGGAACCTATGGAAGGTGAGATGATGACTCGAGGAAACTGTAACACCTTCAGGATTGATGAACTTTCCACTGGAGTAAGTCTTGCAGCCCACGGAAGAAACCTCTAGTGATCCGGTGCTAACAGTTGCCGCATGCGGGAGACGACACACGAAGACGACAGAGGAGGCACGCGGCTATGCCGCAAGCGGTGAACAGTGGATGTTGACAATGGTCAATGGTGGTGTGAGCACATTTGATTTTAGATTAACATCACATAGTGGTGACCCTTGCTGTCGCGTCCTGGGTGGTTCGGACCGGCCCGTTCTAGCAAGCTGAGTTGGACAAGTGGGTCGGGATGCTCCAGCGGGATGGGATGGCGCAGTGTTTCAGGTCGGGTGGGAGGACTGGGTCATACCTGACCTTGACCCAACCAACCCCTTTTCACTAAAAATATGATAATTTCTAAATTTTATGTCTGATTGAAAATTCATTAGAGGTGTTGGGACCCTCACAGTGAGGTGAACCTTTTAATATACTCTTAAGTGGGTTTTGGGAAATTTGAGACATGAATAATATCTTTCGGAGTAGATTCTCTCAGAATTAAGTGGACTATGAGCATGAATCATGTGGCCAACTATGACAGGAAGATAGTGATGAGCACGTCTAGATTCCTCAATAGACTGAAGTGATGAGCGGGTCTAGATTTCCCAATAAGAAGAAGTGACGAGCAGGTCTAGGCTCCCTAGCAGGCCCCTGTGATGAGTTGGTCTAGGTTCCCTAGATGGCCTATGTGAAAAGTGTGCCTAGGTTCCAAAATAAGCCTAAGTGACTCATTAAGGATGATTTCCTTATAAGTGAAATGTAATTATTGTTTATGAGTAATAGTATTTATTTTCATACTTTTGATTTATACCTGTATGAGCTTACTCTAGTGACTCTCTTGATTGTACTTCTTAGAGGATACACTTCATGTAACTCTTTGGTAGTCTTCTTTGTTTATTGTTTTGTGTTATACCATTTCGGTTTAGGGTTCCTACTGAGTATTGTTTTACTCACCCCTATAAGGGTTGCGCCTACACATGTCGTGTCTTGTGCATATGATTAATGCTTTGACAATGATCTTGGTGGACTTGGGCTAGGTCGAGCATTGAGTAACGCAACATATGAGACGTGGTTCTACGACATCAGATAGTAGTTTTTGTACCTAACTTTCAGGTAGGGTTTTATGTGGAGGAGTTCTAGAGACTTGTACGTATAATTTTCTATTTAAGTTGTCTTTGTATTCTGGTCCCGTTTACCATAAATTTTATACTATCATACCTTGTGTTATTTTACTTAGTGTATTCACCTTCTAGCATCTATTTCTTAGAGTGTGGTTTGTGTGGGTGTGGGTGTGTGTGTGTGTTGTTACATAGGAAAATTCCTCCCATTTGTTTGGGGTATTCCTACTCAGTGCTAGTTATCATACCTTATCCTATGAGAGGCAAGCTGCGGGTAGTCACTACAGGTGCCCTGAGTGACAGGTCAGGATAGATTGGTATCAAAGGAGGTTGGTTCTACCTTAAGAACCCATAGCCTCTGAGTTGGGTTTCGTGCAATAGTGTTAACTATTTTGAGTTCGACATTCATGCTATGTAATTTAGTGTTGGTGAGGCGGCCGACGTATCCATGCACTAAGGCCCTAAATTCTAATTCTTGACTTGGTACATGAAAAAACAAGTTATAGGGGAAATGATTGTAAATGAATCATATAGGAATGGGTTGAGTTTACCATGTCCTTGTTGAGTAATATCACCAGGTATACTCTATTGATCGTGGTACATCGTGTTTTGTTTTAGGATGCTTCCACGTAGACAACCAGAAATGATTCCACCGCGTGATCACATGGATAATTTGCAGGGCGACGAGTTGGGTACAAGGGTTCATACTAGAGACAACACCTTCGTGTTGGGTACTAGATATACCACCACCCATGGAGTAGCTCATGATACTCATAGTACTAGTAGATGATATGCGAGGGTTGAGCGCACTTCACTTGTTTTAGCAACAGAGACCCCTCGAGATCTGAGGTGAGCCCAACTCATAGGTATCTAAGGATTTGATTGAGCTGGTGACTGCATCATTTGCCTTTTGGGGACACCATTAGATCTGATGGTGCATCTGGAAGTGAGAATTCCATGTGGATTATCATGTAAATTTTGGGATTTAAATAACACAATGATACGATGAGGTGACTCTTCCATGGAAAAACCTCGAGAGGCTATCTCAGCGAAGGGGAAATCACCATAAATGCTAAGGGAAATGTGTACCCATGAGATTCTATAACATTGATAGGATGATATGTCGGTAGATGCGTAGCTTCGAGGTGTACCAACCTTTCCAGGTACTTGGTGAATATGATTCGACTAGTGCTTTAGGGATCGATGCTCTTATCAAGGTGTGGTTAGGGACATCTGAGCTAGCACTATTACACTATGGACTCCCACTTATGCAAGGGATGAAAAGTGAACTTTTGTTGTTGATTGTACCTTAGCAGAGCGGATACAACTAGTGGATGTCAGTAGTGGGAAAGTAGGAGGAGAGACCACAGAAATAGGAAGCCAATATCAGTTTTAGAGACTTGGACATCATAGATGATACAAGAGGAGGTCCAGTGATATAGGATCTAAAACCCATGGCTCATATGGTGAGTCTAATTAGCCTTGATAATGGTAATATTTTTTATGAGATGACCTAGGTAATCTCGCTAAATACTTTCTAACCCATCAGGGTACTGACAGAGAAATGGTGGATAGGCCAATGAGGTAGTGATAGTGGCAAGAATAGATGGATCTGTTGGGCGGATAACATGGAAGAGGATCTTGGGGATTAACAGGAGGTGGTATACATTTCAACATGTTAAAATAAACACCCCACTGTGGCACACACCAAGCTTAAGGATATAGAGGATAGGGGAAGGGGTAGCTATGAGCAGTCAAGGCATATGACCCTAGAGTTTTAGGAATGATTCAAGGTACTATTTTCATCTACTCTTATCAACCGTATTAATAGACACATTATAAGGCCCCAGCCTTAAACATTACTTAATCTTGAGTTATTACAAGATTACACATTGAGGATCTTTTCAGGTTTAGAGTTTTAGAGAATTAGATCATGAAACTTGCATTACATTCCACATTTAAACAAAGTGGTTACATAAAAGAAAATATTCATTCTTCCCATCAACGGAAACATATTGAAAATTAAACATGGATTATTTCTTGACACATCCTTGACACTATCACCACATCATGTAACTTTCCCTTGACCTGTGAAAAACATTTCAAAAACTTGGGATGAGTATAAAAAGCTCAGTAAGGGTTATAAAAATATGGAAAGGAAACAGAGTTCATATATACATAAGAATGAAATCATACTTTACCCATAAAACATAGGTACTTAAACATACCTCATCAAGCCATGAATAAATCATAGAAAACATAAGACATAAAGGTAACTTGAGGCATTCATAACATTCTTACGTAGGGAGTAACCCTCTTGGTTACGTTTGGAATACCCATCACAGTATATTCCCTAAATCTCTTCGGATAAACCTTAATGTTTCACTCCTTCGCGTTACCCAATGCATTGGAGAGCTATATCGGGCTCACCCGCCCTTAGTTTATCACGGAACCACCCGTTTTCATAATAATGACCAAGAACCATAACATAAACGTATCACATAAAACATGCATAAAGGAAACATAACGTATCTGCATTTCAATCACAATATATCATTTTAGTATATTGAAATAATGAATCCGTTCAAAAAGAAACCATTTCCAAAACCATTTAAAACGTTTAAAAATGAGATTTTTGAATCAAAGTGTCCCATACCACCTTGATGATTTTCACATTTTAAACAATTAATATCCATATAAATAAATCCTTAAAACCATTTTGAAAACATGGATATTAATAAGAACAAATCTTTAAAACATTTAAAGCGATATTTTGGTTAAAGGGTTTTTACCAAAATTAGAGACTCTTGAATACAATAATTGAGGAATAACATTTAATCATAACATTATAATATCATGAGAATAAATGGATTAATGATATAATATTCCAAAGGACAGTATATACACCATATAAGAGTGAATTGGTGCATAACAATAATGAAGTCTCAATAGAAATGTCAAATGTGATGAAATCCCTTATAAAGAAGGTATCCTTAAATTAAGGACAAATAAATCTCAAAAATATGTGTGAAAAATATAATTACACCCAATATAAGTGGATATTAAGTGTAAAACAATAGTAGTTCATTCACACATATTCAATGGATGACATATTCAATGACTACATGTTGAACCCAAAGAAATCGAAATTGGGTTAAAAGGTTCCCTTGAAAGCCTAACAGCATCACATCAAAATGAGTTGATGAGAGATAAAAATTGTATCTCATCACGTAGACATTAAATTTAAATCAATAAGGATATATGAGAACATATCCCAACATAACAATATGTAAATTAAAAGACCCAACAAGAGAAGTCTTTTAAAAAATAGGATGGTGAAAGGTTCCCTTACTGACTTGGGTATCTTTCAAAACATACACCCCATGAAAGAAGGAAAATAGAACATTAATGTAAATACTCATAAACGAAAGTATATTACACAAAGAGTAGAATAATGGGCAGTAACTACACCACTCAATGGAATTTGTGGCAAATGTAGCATAAATCTCACGGGAACAAAAGTGAGATGAAAAATCCCTTACGAAAACTCGGCAGCCTAACGACACAACATAAAACTTCCGAACATGGATTGATGAGATCAAATAGAGTATCTCATAACATTACAATAAAATGTAAATCAAGAGGAATATAAAAGAACATCCCCCAACATTACAAAGAGGAGCTTAAAAGAAGTGACATGAAAGAGAGTACTTAAAAAGAAAGAGAGAGGTTAGATCTCTTACGAATGTTTGGCAGCCTAACGGCGCCACTCAAAACTTTCAAAATGGATTGATGAGATAGAATAGGGTATATCATCACATGAACATAAAAATTACAGTATGTTTAATATTAAATATCATCCCAATAACAAGAAATATGAGCTTTAAAAGGAATGACATAAAAGTGTGTACTTAAAAAGAAAGAGAGGAGTAGGATTCCTTACCTCGGGTCCGACTTGACTCGATCGTTCTTTAATCTCCTGAATAATAAACTTGAGTTAATTTCTACTTCCTTAAGAACCTTTTTAAAGTTCATTATTCCTTTTATATCACTTATTACCATGTCATAAACATTATGTAATCATTTAAGTTAATAATATTTGTTTTGCCGATATTTGGTTCTTAAGTCGAAAGTGGACTTCTTACAATTACATGTTGTTTGTGTGGCCAAATGTTTATTATATCCAGAATTGTATTCATGATGTAGATATCATATATTTCATATATTTCCAGTACATTCATGAATTTATAACATTACATAATCATTTAGAGGTACGAAATGAAATGCACCGTTCATGGAGACGGTAAGTCGTACGTACGCATGAACGCTACTTTCATTTATATTTCGTATTTTATAGAATGGAATAATAATGATATAAACATATATTATAATTCCAGTATAATATCATATATAATATCATAGTTCCATCCTTTATACGTCCCACATATGGTATTTAACGAATCAAATCACTTTGAGGGGGCGGTAGTCTGCACTTCCTAAGATGAAGATATCGCGTATACCCATAATGGAAGTCATAAAGGTATGACACAAATGACAAATACAGAAGCATAAGTAAAACATAAACATATTATATATCATATATAAAAATAGTGACATCATAATGTCCACCTTTGAAGGTGTTAAATGAGTATTGAACAATCATCGTTTCGGGAGGCAGAATTTCTCCATCCACGGAAACCATATGTTCTTTAACCATTTGATGTATTTGTGTGAGAGTGTACCTCGAATATATCTTATAACAACATCATAGTATATTTAAGATACTTTTGTTGTTACAAAAGAAGTAAATAAAAATAGTTTAGGGGGTTGGAGAAGCAAAATAAAACAAATGAACATGAGAGAATGAATTACCTTTAAAAGTGTAACTTCTTTTGATTTGAGCCTAAAGGCTACCTTTGAAAAGATTCTTCCCAAAGTAAATACTCTAGGATGAGGAGAGGGGTGTGGAGAGAGTAAATGGTCAGGGTTTGGCCGAGCCAAAGGCTTGAGGAGTGCGTGAAATGAGGTAGAGGTGGGGGCCTTTTATAAGAGGAGAGGAGGGGCACTTTTGGAAAGTAAGAAATATTACTTTATTTGAAAATGTGTTTCGTTTTTAAAAGGTCCCACATTGATATAATTCGTGGATAATGTGATAGTTCTTAGAAATCCACTCATCCAATTGGTTTTGGACATGTTTAGGTCTTAGATTTTACATTATCTTTCCATTTTATTTAAATCTTTAAATAATGATGTCATCGCTGCATCATCATGATGTCATAAATAATTTATTTTATTTAACGTCTAAAAATTATAAAAAAAATACTATGATGTAGGAAATCTATTTATCTTTCCAATGACAATTTATAATCAAAAATATGATCTTTATAACCCCATGTAAAAATTGTTTTCGTAAAACATATGATGTTTGTGTCATTTTTACTTTTACATTAAATAAAAAGTTATTTATGTCATTTCCCAACCAAAGTGGCTTCATGGGGTCCCCAAGATGACCCATGGCTTGTCTTGGTCGGCCATGACACAACCAATGAGTGTAGGACATGTGTGAAGTTCATTTCATATTATTAAAACATTATTTTTACCTTAAACTACACTAATTACCTCTAATCGCGATTAAAAACTTAATAAGTTACTATTCACCAAAAAATTATTTTTATCCCATTGAACCACATTTTACTTCTTAATGACAACCATCTATGTTGGATTTTTTATATTCAAAACACAAAGATGTCAAAATTTCATTTAAATGGAAAAATCAGTTTTTATAAGTACCACTTAGTGGTTTCACTATTCATCAAAAATTAATGTTTTTCAGAAAAATCCCAAAAATTCATCCTAAGCTATATTTGATATTCTGAATTCAAAAATGAAGTCTATTTTACAAAATTCAAAACATTTAGGTCACATTAATTAATTTAATAATTAATTCCCGCTGTCAGAGCAAATAGCGTGTTTTTATGAAACAATAAGTATCAAATGATTGACACTAGTTTAAGTCTGATTTCAAAGTGAAATTAATTCCAATGACCACTATTGGATTTAATGGTAAAAATATATTCTAATTTCACTTTAAAACCAATTCAAAAGATAATCTAATCATATAAATAAATTAGATTAAATAGAGGTTTTGAATTAAAATACAACATTTTACACTTTTCATTAGAAAAAAATGAACATTATCGGAAAGATACCAAAAATTTACACAAAGTAAATTTTGATGTCCCGATTCTTAAGAAGAGTTTTATTTGGTCCAATATAATGTATAATAGTGAACAAAACTATATTTAATGACGGTTCTCCATCAAAAGGAGATATGTGAACCTTTAGTGAAAACTAGGGCATATACGCCTAAAATTGAATTCTTTCCGTATTTTAAGCCTTTATCTTTTATTGGATAAATTTAAAAACATTTAAAAACATATATAATCATATTTTAGTTATTTCTATCCATTCCCGCCATTACAACAGCCACATGTTAACTACTATTTAAAATAATATTATTTTATTATTAGAGTGCAACATAAGATTCCCAAGAAACTCGTTGTTGCGTGTTGGGTACGCCATCGAGCATAGCGTCCCCTTTAAAGTCATATTAATATTTTACTCACAAATATGGATAAATATGAAAATTTCATATTCTTTATTTACCTGGGGTGTTACATCCTTCCCCCCTTTTGGGAATTGCGTCCTCGCAATTTTAAAATTGCGCTTGGAAACATCCTTGAAAGTCCCACATCAGAACAAGAGTCGGTAAAACAATCACTTTAAAATAATGAAAGATAAATAAAAAGGTCACCCGAGTTAACCCATAATAGGATTCCATGTATGAAAATATGGACATGGAGGAAAAAACAAAGGGACATGTTCTGAAGGAGAGTGATAGAAAACATGTTTAGGAGAAAGTTAACAATAATAAAATCACAATCTTGTGATGGGTTAAACGGTGTTGGGTTCCCCAGTAGGAAAAGTTAATAGACAACATTTTTTCTTTAAGTAACTTTTTATTGAGAAATTTATTTTTGAGCTTAAATAAAACATAAGGAAACATACTTACTTGTCATGTTGACTTCCAACTTTTACTAGATTCCTTAATCAAACTCATATTTTTTCCAAAAGACGAGTATTTAGGGAGACTTGTTCACATTAAGAGTACTATAATCAACTTTTAGAAAATCACCTAATCCACAAAATAGAACTATATACTTTCCATGTCTTTAGACTTTAACAAAAACAAAAACCAAAAAGTCTAGTACAAGATCAGATAATCCAGAAAAGGATAACCCTTTATAAAAATAAAATCTATTCTTAACCTCCAAAATTTGTCCAACAAAACCCAAAGTTCAACGAGGACCATTAGATAAACAAATTGTCCATAAAATTATTCAAAGTAAACAAAACTATGTTTGAAACCCAAATATTTGAAGGATTTAGTCACATAGTCTTCCAAGTTAAATCGTAACATTTATCTCCAAACAACATCTGTTGCTCCTAATGTCTCGTATTGAAAAGTAATTAACCTAATCACATATCCTCCATGATAGGTTAATCATTTTCATAAATATCCCAAAATCAACTTACTCTTAATCTATAAAATCATATAACTAGAATGAATCAGTCAAACTAACCAGGGACTTCACGTAGTCCAGTGGTAGGGGATAAATACCAATCGCACTTTGGTTGTGGGTTCGATTCCCGCACAATTGTCTGACGCGACGGGTTGTCACACGGTCTGCGTGTTGTCCTTTTTCCAAAACTATATAATTCTTAAAACATCCCCCAAAACGAGATAAAATCTTCAAAAATGATCTTAATATATTTTAACCTCAAGTTTATCTCATTCCATTCATTTTCCATCATATCATAGAGTAACCCATAATTACCTAAAAAGTAAGGATCATATAAACCCTAATGGTTACCTTAATAATTATTACCTGAATTTTCACATCGAGTTGGCCATCTCGTACATGATGCATTAGAGAAATCACCAAGGTTTAAGTGGTTGATCATGACTCCTTGATAGTTGGTTTAGAACAACTATGAGATTCCTCATTGAATCCCCCATCTCATCCAGTATCTTAATCAGAGAACCACCAATGTTTTCTTCAAACCCATTGTCACTTTGGTGCCTGATAGATCCAGCCATTTACTAAAACCAAAAAGGTCAGTGTGAGTATATCAACAAAACCATCATGTACTAATGAGGAAGGTAAACACTAAGATATACATACTCATTCACTTTACCTAAAACTAGTACTCTTTCTGAAATCCTAACCATTATGGTAATGTCACTTATGCTTAAAGAATACCCTAACCTCTGAAGTTATCTAAACCAACCTTTGATACCAACTATAAGGCCCCAGCCTTAAAACTTACTTAATCATGAGTTATTACAAGATTACACATTGAGGATCTTTTCAGGTTTAGAGTTTTAGAGAATTAGATCATGAAACTTGCATTACATTCCACATTTAAACAAAGTGGTTACATAAAAGAAAATATTCATTCTTCCAATCAACGGAAACATATTGAAAATAAAACATGGATTCTTTCTTGACACATCCTTGAAACAATCACCACATCATGTAACTTTCCCTTGACCTGTGAAAAACATTTCAAAAACTTGGGATGAGCATAAAAAGCTCAGTAAGGGTTATAAAAATATGGAAAGGAAACATGAGTTCATATATACATAAGAATGAAATCATACTTTACCCATAAAATATAGGTACTTAAACATACCTCATCAAACCATGAATAAATCATAGAAAACATAAGACATAAAGGTAACTTTAGGCATTCATAACATTCTTACGTAAGGAGTAACCCTCTTGGTTAGGGTTGGAATACCCATCACAGTATATTCCCTAAATCTCTTCGGAGAAACCTTAACGTTTCACTCCTTCGCGTTACCCAATGCATTGGAGAGCTATATCGGGCTCACCCGCCCTTAGTTTATCACGGAACCACCCGTTTTCATAATAATGCCCAAGAACCATAACATAAACGTATCACATAAAACATGCATAAAGGAAACATAACATATCTACTTTTCAATCACAATATATCATTTTAGTATATTGAAATAATTAATCCGTTCAAAAAGAAACCATTTCCAAAACCATTTAAAACATTTAATAATGAGATTTTTGAATCAAAGTGTCCCATACCACCTTGAAGATTTTAACATTTTAAGCCATTAATATCCATATAAATAAATCCTTAAAACCATTTTGAAAACATGGATATTAATAAGAACAAATCATTAAAACATTTAATGTGATATTTTGGTAAAAGGGTTTTACCAAAATTAGAGACTCTTGAATACAATAATTGAGGAATAAAATTTAATCAGAACTTTATAATATCATGAGAATAAATGGATTCATGATAAAATATTCCAAAGGACAGTATATACACCATATAAGAGTGAATTGGTTCATAACAACAATGAAGTCTCAATAGAAATGTCAAATGTGATGAAATCCCTTATAAAGAAGGTATCCTTAAATTAACGACAAATCAATCTCAAAAATATGTGTGACAAATATAATTACACCCAATATAAGTGGATATTAAGTGTAAAACAATAATAGTTCATTCAGACATATTCAATGGATGACATATTCAATGACTACATGTTGAACCCAAAGAAATCGAAATTGGGTTAAAAAGTTCCCTTGACAGCCTAACGGCATCACATCAAAATGAGTTGATGAGAGATAAAAAGTGTATCTCATCACTTAGACATAAAATTTACATAAATAAGGATATATTAGAACATATCCCCACATAACAATATGTAAGTTAAAAGACCCAACAAAAGAAGTCTTTTAAAAAAGAGGATGGTGAAAGGTTCCCTTACCGACTTGGGTATCTTTCAAAACATACACCCCATGAAAGAAGGACAATATAACATTGATGTAAATACTCATAAAAGAAAGTATATTACACAAAGAGTAGAATAATGGGCAGTAAATACACCAATAAATGGAATTTGTGGCAAATGTAGCATAAATCTCACGGGAACAATAGTGAGATGAAAAATCCCTTACGAAAACTCGGCATCCTAACAGCGCCACATAAATCTTCCGAACATGGATTGATGAGATCAAATAGGGTATCTCATCACATTACAATAAAATGTACATCAAGAGGAATATAAAATAACATCCCCCAACATTAAAAAGAGGAGCTTAACTGAAGTGACATGAAAGAGAGTACATAAAAAGAAAGAGAGAGGTTAGATCTCTTACGAATGTTCGGCAGCCTAACGGCGCCACTCAATACTTTCAAAATGGATTGATGAGAGAGAATAGGGTATCTCATCACATGAAAATAAAAATAACAGTAAGTTTAATATAAAATATCATCCCAATAACATGAAATATGAGCTTTAAAATGAATGATATAAAAGTGTGTACTTAAAAAGAAAGAGAGGAGTAGGATCCCTTACCTTGGGTCCGACTTGACTCGATCGTTCTTTAATCTCATGAATAATAAACTTGAGTTAATTTCTAATTCCTGAAAAACCTTTTTCAAGTTCATTATTCCTTTTATATCACTTATTACCATGTCATAAACATTATGTAATCATTTAAGTTAATAATATTTGTTTTGCCGATATTTGGTTCTTAAGTCGGAAGTGGACTTCTTACAATTACATGTTGTTTGTGTGGCCAAATGTTTATTATATCCAGAATTGTATTCATGATGTAGATATCATATATTTCATATATATCCATTACATTCATGCAGTTATAACATTACATAATCATTTAGAGGTAAGAAATGAAATGCACCGTTCATGGAGACAGTAAGCCGTACGTACACATGAACGCTACTTTCATTTCTATTTCGTATTTTATAGAATGGAATAATAATGATATAAAGGTATATTATAATTCCAGTATAATATCATATATAATATCATAGTTCCATCCTTTATACGTCCCACATATGGTATTTAACGAATCAAATCACTTTGAGGGGGCGGTAGTCCGCACTTCCTAAAATGAAGATATCGCGTATACCCATAATGGAAGTCATAAAGGTATGACACAAATGAAAAATACAGAAGCATAAGTAAAACATAAACATATTATATATCATATTTAAAAATAGTGACATCATAATGGCCACCTTTGAAGGTGTTAAATGAGTATTGAACAATCATCGTTTCAGGAGGCAGAATTTCGCCATCCACGGAAACCGTATGTTCTTTAACCATTTGATGTAGTTGTGTGAGAGTTTAGCTCGAATATATCTTATAACAACATCCTAGTATATTTAAGATACTGGTTTTGTTACAAAAGAAGTAAATAAAAAGAGTTTAGGGGGTTGGAGAAGCAAAATAAAACAAATGAACATGAGAGAATGAATTACCTTTAAAAGTGAAACTCCTTTTGATTTGAGCCTAAAGGCTTTCTTTGAAAGGCTTATTCCTAAAGGAAATACTCTAGGATGAGGAGAGGTATGTGGAGAGAGTAAATGGGCAGGGGTTGGCCGATCCAAAGGCTTGAGGAGTGTGTGAAATGAGGTATAGGTGGGGTCTTTTATAAGAGGAGAGGAGGGGCACTTTTGGAAAGTAAGAAATATTACTTTATTTGAAAATGTGTTTCGGTTTTAAAAGGTCCCACATTGATATAATTCGTGGATAAGGTGATAAGGCTTCGAAATCCACTCATCCAATTGGTTTTGGACATGTGTAGGTCTTAGATTTTACATTATCTTTCCATTTTATTTAAATCGTTAAATAATGATGTCATCGCTGCATCATCATGATGTCATAAATAATTTATTTTATTTAAAGTCTAAAAATTATAAAACAAATACTATGATGTAGGAAATTGTTTTAGATTTCCAATTACTATTTATAATCAAAAATCTGATCTTTATAACCCCATGTAAATTTTTTTTCGTAAAACATATGATGTTTGTGTCATTTTTACATTTTCATTAAATAAAAAGTTATTTATGTCATTTCCCAACCAATGTGGCTCCATGGGGTCCCCAAGTTGACCCATGGCTTGTCTTGGTTGGCCATGACACAACCAATGAGTTTAGGACATCTGTTAAGTTCATTTCATATTATTAAAACATTATTTTTACCTTAAACTACACTAATTACCTCTAATCGCGATTAAAAACTTAATAAGTTACTATTCACCAAAAAATTATTTTTATCCCATTGAACCACATTTTACTTCTTAATGACAACCATGTATGTCGGATTTTTGAAATTCAAAACACAAAGATGTCAAAATTTCATTTAAATGGAAAAATCAGTTTTTATAAGTACCACTTAGTGGTTTCACTATTCATCAAAAATTGAAGTTTTTCAGAAAAATCCCAAAAATTCACCCTAAGATATATTTGATATTCTGAATTCAAAAATTAAGTCTATTTTACAAAATTCAAATCATGTAAGTCACATTAATTAATTTAATAATTAATTCCCGCTGTCAGAGCAAATAGCGTGTTTTTATGAAACAATAAGTATCAAAAGATTGACACTAGTTTAAGTCTGATTTCAAAGTGAAATTAATTCCAACGACAACTATTGGATTTAATGGTAAAAATATATTCTAATTTCACTTTAAAACAAATTCAAAAGATAATCTGATCATATAAATAAATTAGATTAAATAGAGGTTTTGAATTAAAATACAACATTTTACACTATTCATTAGAAAAAAATGAACATTATCGGAAAGATACCAAAAATTTACACAAAGTAAAATTTGATGTCCCGATTCTTAATAAGAGTTTTATTTGGTCCAATAGAGTGTATAATAGTGAAAAAAACTATATTTAATGACGGTTCTCCATCAAAAGGCGATAAGTGAACCTTTAGTGAAAACTAGGGCATATACGCCTAAAATTGAATTCTTTCCGTATTTTAAGCCTTTATCTTTTATTGGATAAATGTAAAAACATTTAAAAACATATATAATCATATTTTAGTTATTTCTATCCATTCCCGCCATTACAACAGCTACATGTTAACTACTATTTAAAATAATATTATTTTATTATTAGAGTGCAACGTAAGATTCCCAAGAAACTCGTTGTTGCGTGTTTGGTACGCCATCGAGCATAGCATCCCCTTTAAAGTCATATTAATATTTTACTCACAAATATGGATAAATATGAAAATTTCATATTCTTTATTTACCTGGGGTGTTACACACATGTTCTAATCATTCCTTCTTGTCACAAATCTTTTTCAAGTCCTAGTGTTTTTGGTTAAACTGTTCACTTGAACCTTGCATCTGGACATACCTATGGGAGAATAATTGATAATCACACTTATGATGGCAATGTTATTTGACCCTTGAGGTGGGAGTTTCTCTTGGAACATCTTGGTGGTAGCATAAGGCTAATGTTCGTTTGGTTATGGGCTAGTCATCCACAATTTATGCTTAGATAGACTAGTTTAGGTAAAAGGATGCGGTATATCCTCCGTGATGGAATTTAGTTTTCCTTTGTTAGAAAAAATGGAAACCAACGAAGCACAATATTCACTCATTCATAGGACGGTCCAATCAATCACTCTTCGTTTGGATAGAATAGCTCTTAGTGCAGTGGATGAGACGAGTTCCCAGTTTCCTACAGTGGTTGATGATTATGGGGACATCTTTTCAGAATATTTTATTGGAATACCTCCTCATAGGGATGTAGACATTAGAATTGACATGTACCAAGGGATGAAACAGATATCTACACCGACATATCATATGGATCCCGCAAACTTCATGACTTGAGGGTACATTTGGAGGACATGTAGAGGAAGGGATTCATGAGACTGAGTATTTTACCATAGGAACCTCTATTATTGTTTACAAAGAAGGTATAAGGGGAACCTGAGGTTATGTGTGGACTTCCGGAACCTGAATCAGTTGACCATGAATAATAAATTTCCACTACCAAGTATTGATGATATCATTGATTAGATGAAGTGGGTTATATAGCTCTTAGAATTTGAGACCGCATGAGAAGAATTATGTGACCAACGACATTGATTTGGCAGTTTTAGTATTCATATTAAATATGTGGAGACACTACATTATTTGAAAATAGTTTAATGTCTAATATAACCACAAGAGTATCTAATATATCTTCTCTCAAAAGTTTTTGAACATGAGAAAGATACGATGGTCGGAGTTTATCTAGTACTATGACATAAAAGTAGTCCATAGTCTTTCTAAGGGAAACACTCTCAACATGATATCCAGTTCATAGTTTTTGAATGAGGAAACATGGCAGGTTTCCTCATTACAATTATACTTTATGGATAGAGATGATAAAACTCACCATTAATCTGTAGTTTTTACCCCTCCACTATTAAAGTTAATCAGGATGGCCAAACTTGATGATATCGACTGTGAGTCTTCATGTTCTTATTAGTCCATAGTGAATACCTTAGAGGGATATTCCAATGGTGGAGAGCACATCATTTATATCAGAGGAAAAACAATAATAAAACATGATTTATAGTGTGTTGAGATGCATTGGGATATTCATGTAGGTGCCAAGGAAGATACCATGGATGATGGAATATGTGGAATCTAGGATTACCTGTTGATATAAAATATGATCACTTGTTTAATCAGTCTCTTGATTTTTCAACACACGGTGTTGAGACCCTACGGATGGAAGGGGTTTATCTTGTCTTACTTGGGTTGAAAATAAGGGAGTGAGAAATGATATAGGTGGACTTTGTGACAGGTTTATCACATATGTCTAGTGGACACTATGCCTTCTAGGTGATCATTAACCAATCACCATGTTATTCACTTCTTAGGTTTTCTAAAACAATGTACCGTAGAGAGATTGGGATGCCTCAATGTATAGGAGATAGTTCAACTGCACATAGTCCTATCAACGATTGTATTAGATCACAGTGCAAGAATTATATCCAATTTATGGAAGGGACTAGAGGAGGAATTTGGGACTCAACTGTGCTTGAGTAAAAATTTCCACCAGCAGAAAGACATCTTGATACAGTAGACAATTTAGCTCCTAGAGGACATGTTACATGCTTACATCATTTATTTTTGGCCTCATTTGGGAGGATCACCTACATGTGGTAGAGTTTACATACAATATCAGCTTCCACTACACCATCAATATGGCACGGTTAGAGGACTTTTACTTGCAACCCTATTGGTCACCAGTTTTCTTGACTAACCCTGCAGTGTCATCCCTCATTGGCATGTATTTGGTGCATGCTACTACCAAGAAGTTGCATGTCATCCCGAAGCAAATGAAGAATGCACAGAACTATCAGAATTCCTTTTCTAAATAGAAATGATGACCCTTGGTCTTCGAGGAGGGAGACCATGTGTTTCTTTGGGTATCTCCCTAATGTGGGATACAAAGATTTTGCTGGGTGGAAGGTTATCTCTATGGTTCGTCATACCTTTTTTGATACTCCATAGAGTGGGTGAGGTGGCATACCTCTTGGCTCTACCTCCACAATTAGAGTAACTGAATGACGCCTTCCACATATCCCAACAACGGAGATACGTATATGACCTATGAGACGTCATTGAATTTGGTTAGCTGGACGTTGATCAGAGGGAAGCATTTGTAGAGATTTTGGTTGAGATCGTGGATCGATATCAGGGGACACTCCATGGGTGATTAATTCCTCTACTGAGTGTTTTATGGTATCACATGAATTTTCATGAGAGCACGTGGGAGAAGGAGGATCAGGTTTGTTCTCGTACACTCATCAATATTGGAATCCCTTGGTTTGGATTTTGAGGACGTAATGTTTTATACTAGGGAGAATGTAATGAATCATATTTTCCTAGTTTTTTTAGGAAATTTCATGGAAAATTATGAGACAAGGCACTGATACAACATGAGATTACGAGGCCCGGTGTGCCTAGAATGGCCCGTAGAAAAATGATATGTTATTAAATAGTACGATTGAGAGGTTTTATTTAAAAAAATATTAAATATTAAATGGGTTCCTAGATCAGAAATATTAGTTTATTGTTGCATTCAAGATAGTGGGTTTATCCTTGGTACGACTTACCTATGGGCGGCATGAGCCTCTGGTGATAAAACATAAAATGGTATAACCATAAATAATTTTTTTTTTATTTTTTTCACATACTTGTAACTCATGAATGGGTACTCAGATTGAAAATTGGTGACCCCCATTGAGTTCTTTGTGGGGTGTTTTTTAGGTGGATCCTAACATTGGCCCGCACGGGTCAACTATGAAAAGTAGTTTTTGGGACGTTATCATAAATAAAATAATTAAATAAAGTTTATTTTATTTTGAAAATTGTATAACTCATAAAAGGTTACTCAGATTGGAAATTAGATAGTACCGTTGAGCTCTTGAGGTTGTGGTTTCTTTATGCAGGTCCAAACCTTGATTGGTGCAGATTGAAGGTAGATGTTTTTATTTATTCATTTTAAGGAAAAATAAAATAAAAAAATAATGTTGTTTTATTAAAAAATGTTTCACTGCTACGCAATGTTTATCTAGGTATTTCATTTCATAAATGATACATTGTAATGATTCTAAAACTCAAGTGTAACACAAACACTATTTTATTTAATAAATGAAACATCATAACAGTGTGGCGACTCAACTTAATAGAAATATTGAAACATGTTTTGTTCATTATGTAAATTAATAGAGATGTAGGATCAGGGGATGATCCTAGATTTTCTCTAAAGCTCAGCTGGGAATTCATTGGTGAACTATGAGGAGGAATGAATGACCATTGATAATATATTGAAGAACAAATTCGGATCCGATGTCAGCGGATTGATGAATGACAAATTCAGGATTCACCCTTCATTAGTGATCTATCCAAACCCAGGTTGGGTTTTCTCTAGGTGATTATATTTCCTTGTTCACTCTTTTTAAAAAATGAATGCAGATCATCCACAAATAGGTTGATCCATGGGGTGTTCATTCATGTGGGATAGATTGTTTATTGTAGTGATTGAAGGGTCAGAAACTTGGGGTTCATTATTTTCCCTTTAATTTTAATAAGAATAATGAAGGCTAAATGAACAAGGAAAAAATATTTCCCTTGGGTGTTCTTGGTTATTTTCATATCCCCATTCTAATTTTCTTATTCAATGGACACACATGGTCACATTGGAATTTTCCAGGAGGTTTTGAGAGAGAAAAGACACCAAAATTGATGACAAGATGAGTTTGATAAAGTGGCAGGAGAGATGAAGACCTGTGGACTCTGAAACACCTTTTGAATCGATGAACGGACCACCAAACTAAGTACAGTGTCATGTATAAGAAATCATTGGTGTGCTGGTGCCAACAACGACTGTGTGTGGGAGGAGGCATGCACCAGAGGTGGCAAATGAGGCCCACGACTATGCTACGGGTGGCAGATAGGGGCCACTAACAATGGACTTCGGTGCCCACCACATCCAAGGAATATCAGACTAGCCCACTCCAGTGTTCTGGGTGGGACATGTTTGTGGGCCTCGGGCCAGGCCTAGTGCCTTAGGTCGAGCTGCTCTAGTGGGATGTGTGTGTAACACCCCGAGATTTTATGATAATTATTCTTTTTAATTTCTTTGATGTATTTTTTTGTACGCTACACCAATATTATCTTGTGCTATACGCAACACCGTATTATCTTTTAGTATTCTCAACACTATACTTGTCTTGCGTTACATGCAAGAGAATCCTTCCTCGATAGCTTGCATTGTACGCAATACCGAGTTTCAGTAAACAATGATATGTAATTAAAATTTTATATAAACTAGCTGTTATGAATAGTAATTTCAACTTTTTGAAATTATATAAATTTTTTCCTTTAAATTGGACATAATTTTTGGATTTGGAATGTCAAAATTAACCTGGGTGAATTTTTGTTATTTTTCTGAAAACTTCCAATTTTTGATCAATAGTAAAAATACTAAGTTATTGGTTAAAACCGAATTTTTATTTAAATAATTATTTGTTTTATTTAAATTTATTTTAGTTCATATTTTATACATAATACCTATATAAGTTCAATTTAATTCATTAGAGTCATTTTATAATAATTTTAGAAATATAAAAATTTTATTGAACTTTTCACCGTCTTTTACCCACCTCCTAGGAGAATTTGCAAATTTACATAAAACATAATTTTAAAGCTTCTGTGAGTGGAATTTTTAAAAATTATAGAGACACACTTAATATCAAGGAGAAAAATGTGGTTGAATAAGATAAACACAATTTTTTGTGAATAGTAACTTTTTTCTTTTATTGACCACGGTTAAAAGTAAATAGGGTAATTAAGGGTAAAATTGATATTATTATTACCATAAAACATGTCCTAATTCTATTGAATAAATGTAATTCTACCAAAAATAACCTTATGATTAAAATATTACATTCCATTCAACTTGGATTAGATTAGGACATTTATTATTATTTTATTTAAAGAATAGTTAAAATAGTTAAAATCAATGTGTTATAACTAAAACATTTTTAATATAGGGTTATAAATAAGATAAATTAGACTATAAATATTAATTAGAAATATAAAAATATATCCAACATAATTTTATTTTATTTATATTTTTTAGACATTAAATAATTTAATTTATTTTTGACACAATGATGATTTAGTAATTACCTTATAAATTTAATATTAACATAATTTATATTATAAATAACCAAATAAATGTAATTTGAGACTTTTTATTAATTAAACTAATTTTATTGGTTAATATAAAATATTATGGTTAGTTATATTAATTTTTGTTGAATTAATAATGCTATTATGAATTTAGAGAAAACAAAATACCAAATAGTGTCAAAATTGACATAAAAGAGTTTTTAAAACAAATATTATATTATTAATTGATATATTGGTCCTAAAAATATAAGGTTCGGCCAAAAAACTTATATAATAATATATATAATATTAATGAACCAATTGAGGTTTTATTGGCCTTTTATAGTATGTTTATTAACCATATAGTGAACGAATACAAGAAGACACAGTAAAAGTTAAATTATTTAACTCAGAGTTAAATCTAAATGATAAGGTTATAATGGTAACCTATACTTGTCTAAAACCTATTGGTTTAGATTATTTAGACCCATACCTACCCTATCCTCAAAATAAGTCACTTTGGAGACATTATAAACCGAATATGAATTTATTATATAATAATATTTTATGTTTTTCTTAAGGTGCCCCTCACCCCACTTATAAAAGTGCACCTCCTCCTTATCATCTTCACACAAATTTTAGACTTAAAGAGTAGCCAAACCCTGCCCATTTCTCTTCTCCACATACATATAAACCAAATAGTGGTCCTGGTCTTCTTCAAATACCATCTTTAGTGCCCTAAGAGGAGTTTAAGATGAGGCGCGTCGAAGAAGAGGTAATCTCTTCTACCGATTCTTTCAAGTTTCTTTATTCCTCTACTTCCCATTCTTTAGTTGTTTCATTATAAAGTAATAAAATTAGTAAAACTAATATATTGATAATTTATTATAAATATGATACAACCCCATTTCACCTTCTATCCATCCTACAAATAACAAAATCACTGCGCTTGTGTACGTACGGAATACCGTCTCTATGTCGTGGTGTAATCTATTTTTCCACCACCACCTTACTTGGATGGGTGTAATGGTGTAAAGAATAACTGTATATGTTTATTATAATATCATACTGATTCTGAGATATTACATCATCCACTCCAACTCTATTCAATAATTATGGGAATGATATCATCGCTCTTGCGTACGTACGGATTGCCATCTCCACACCTCGATGAGATTCATTCCCTATATCAACCATTCAAGAATTATTATAAATTATATATATAATGAATAATAATGATATATATGAAATAATAATGCTACTGTATTTATGTATATATATATATATGTCATCTACTTACTTCCATTCAAGTCAATAAGGAAAGAAAAACAGCGTTCATGCATACCTACGGCCTACCCTCTCCATGAACGGTGTTTTCATTTCATTTATCTATCTATTATATATATATACTAAAAATATATGACATATAAATCATTATTTACATTCTGGAAGTAAGTAAATCATGATATAAGTAATAATAATATCAAGAACAACAAGACTAAACACGTATGATAAATGAAACGATTTTACCCAAAACGCTCCTTTAACATGGAATTGACAAAATAACGGGTAATATAAAGTCATAAGTGAATCATATATGATATCATAAATATTATTATGGTTCTTTTACAAGTTAATAATAAGTTCAAAACCACTATACATGAGTTTCGAACATGTATGGAAGAAATTGGACCTAAGGTATTGGATAATTTTGCAATATCATTTTTATCCGAGATTGCTTATACGTAAGTATTTACTGGGGTTATATTTTGTATCCTTGTCCATAAAATTGTTTTTCAGAAAGTGTTTAATATTCTTCCATGAATGTATAAATTCATGTTTACCCCTATTTGACTTTGACTTTTTGTTATGGAAGGAATCTTTCTTTTGTTTACGATACATGGTACTCTTTGACTTTTCCGTTAAAAGTATGAGGAGAATGTTTTTTTAACTTATACAGCATGAATGGATTTTTATAGTATTATAACACCTTATTTTCATGAAGAGTACTCTAAAATATTTCAAGAGTATTTTCAAAAAAAAACTTTTTCTTTTAAAATTGCATGGTAATTTGTGAAAATAAAATTATTTTAAAGAAGAAAGTATATTTTCCTGAAGAATTAATTTCAAGTGTTTTATCAAAACCATTTTACATCTAAGATGACATTATTTCATATGTTTATGTTTCAAGTATAATGTCTCTATGATTTACATGGTTTCACTTTTCTTATGATGAAATGATATCCATTTGTTTTATATAGATTATGTTATGATGGGATGATGTCTATGAAACCCATTTTATTCTTTAGGTTATGATGAATGATTTATGTTTATATTGTGGAAAATGTAAGAATGATTTCAACATGAGATGGGTGGGACCTATATCTCCCTCCAATGCATTGGGTGAAGATTTATATCTCATGATATAGACATGGATAGAATGGAAATTTAATCTGGTTCAGTGATACAAGACTGGAATGAGGAGTGAACTCGATTCAGTAAGGGACTTTGTCCACTATGATGGTCTTGGCAGCAATGACTTGGCTACTATGGAAATCATAACATGTTCTTAATGGCTGCCACAATTACATGTTTTTTCCCAATGCTATTTTATCATGATTAATGTTCCTTTATGATCCATGCCTTACGTACTTCCATGATTTATTTCACGACCCAAGATTTTGATGTTTAAACATTATGTTCATGTTTTTAAGTTCAAATGTATATGGTTTGTTTTATTTTCTCCATGATTACCCTTACTAAGAATTTGAGCTCACCATTTATATTTTTTCTTTTCCCCAGGAAATAAAGAAGGGTTTTAGGTAAGAAATCAAATGGGGATGATCTTTATGGGAGATGTTTAACATCTTTCACCATGATTAGAATATTATGTTCTGATTTTCCAATGTCACTAAACTGTTTCGATCCTAGAGTGTTGGTTTTTGTTATGTATTAAGTATTACCAATATGTAATGTAATTTCCATGTACATCAAGTATGGGTCTCTACAGTTGGTATCCGAGCAAAGGAGTTAGGAATGAATCCAATCCTTGGGAACTCCCACATGTCAGCGTTGGGCGAAGCATGACTCTCCACCAAAGGGGTTCATGAGGAAATGGCTGCCACTGGGGAAGGTGGGTGTGTCCCACCAAGGGGGTGTAGCCTCCCATGGAGTGCTCTGATAGGTATTAATTATAGTCCACTAGAAGTAATTCCATACTGCTAAATTTTGTATCAGAGCAAAGGTTTAGTTAACCTTTGGAAACTAGGATATGAAAACTTTAGTGAAATCCCTAGAGAAATTTCTTAAGGTATGTCTAGGGATGTCTTTATGGTTAAGTATACATATAGCTTATAGTCCTAGAATTACGGTAATGATCATAGAATTAAACAAAAGACATTATATATTGATGGTACTCCCCCTTTATTGTGTTGTTTTCGTAGCATGATTTTTTCCTCTCACACTATTCTTTTTGGGTTTTAGAAAATGGTTTGAAACAGGAAGATTCAAGATAATGGAGGATATGATGGACAATGCAATGATATTCATCATGAGAAACCAAATTAAATGATATTTTGATGTCCAAACATCATTATTATACCTAATCAACAATATCATAATGTGATCAATAATCTCAACTTTGGTAAGTATCTTGACTCGCCTAATAATAGAAAGATGGAGTTTCATGATGATCATAGAGGAAAGAAATTTCAATTCCCCTCATGTAAATCATGTGGGAAGAGGCATCAGGGAGAATGTTTCAAAGGAACTGGAAGATTCTTTGGGTGTGGAAAAGAAGGACATAAAGCCAGTAATTGCAAAGAAAAATGGTTAGTTAACACCATGAACAATGATAATGGTATTGCTGTGACATCAACAACGGTTAAATGTTTTAAATGTGGAATGTATGGGAATTTTACAAACCAATTCCCTAAGGTAAAGTCTCATGAATAGAATCATCATGGTCATATGGGTAGTATATATATTGATGATGATGAAGAGACTACAAATTATATGTGAGATGAAATAATTGTTGATGCTCGGTCATTGGTTTAAGAATGTAGTGGAATGATTTATGTTTATCAAGAATTATATTTAATAGGTAATGGTACTATGGAATAAAGACACATCTAAGGATTGTTTCACTATTGTTTTTCTTAAAGTATTTGAATGTATATGTTGAATAGTACCAGTAACCATAAAAGGTTATTCAGATATTTTTGGAAAGTAGATGATATGCGCATAATGAAGGGATAAAGAAAATAATGAGATGTTTGATAGTATTAATGAGCTATTGACTGATTTAAGGAAAGTGTGATATCATGGTTTGAGTATATAGAAATTTTGGGATTTTCGTATGTGGAAAGATTTAAATTTTGACAGAATTCATGTTTTCTCAAAGGTTCTATGGTAATTTATATTTCAAGAGAATAGATGATTAAGGTATTCACATGTTTGGAATGCGATCAACAAGATATATCTTATGATATATGGGGGGATAGATGTTGGTATTCACGTTCTTGTTATGTGACCTTTCCAGTATTCGTTTTCTTTATACTATGTGCTTCGAACGAAGTCATTTGGATAAGTCTAAATATTTGAATGAATTAAGATGGTCATAAGATAGTATTGTTTAAGGCTAGGACTTTTTTCGATATTATTGATGGAATGTTATAATAATGTAGTTTTAGATAAAGATACAACCTTCAGGATGGGTGACAACCCGTCATGTCAGACAAGGTTGTAGGAATCGAACCCACAACCAAAGTGCGATAGGCCTTTATCATCTACCACTAGCCTACAAGAAGTCCTTGGTTAGTAGAAACTATGTTAATTTTATTAAGAAAGATGATAGATGAAGTATATGTCCATTTTTGGAAGTATATACATTTAATCTCACAATAGATGGACTTATGTATTTAACTTTTTCTTACCTTATGTTTGAGACAGATGGAATGACCTATCATTCTATCGCATGATATGTTAACACTTCACAAAAGACAAATTCAACTTCATTTATTTAAGAGATGAAGTGGAAATTGTTCAAGGAACAAACAACTGTGAGATTACACCAAAATCAAGTAAATATTTCGTTTAATTAAAAAATTCTTCAACATTAGGGAAATGATATTGAAAACGAAAAAATGTGTCCTTCTGCCCTCATATCTGATTAATCTGATGACACCTTAGATCATCACAAATTTATGGCTTTGAGATTGTTGTATTTTTCATAGCCATGTTCTCTACAACTCTTCATCCAAACACGATGGTTACATTTCTCCTCCATATCCATATTTTCACATATATTCCGCTTTGTGGAAACCCAGTGATTAGTTACTTTGGGTATCTGTTATGTTTCTAATGTTCCTTTTTAAAATGATTTTTTTTGAATTCATTTTTACGATTTGGGTTTCTATGAGAGAAAATTTCATGTAGAAAACCATTTATAACCCTTATGAATTTCGAGGGAGAAAATCATTTTACGGGGGGTAGAAAGTAACACACCGAGATTTTATGAGATTTATTCATTTTAATTTCTTTGATTTATTTGGTTGTACACTACACCAAGATTATCTTTCCCTATACGCAACAACGTATTAGCTTGTAGTATACCCAACATTATTCTTGACTTTCATTACGTGAAAGAGAAACCTTCCTCGATAGCTTGTGTTGTACGCAATACCGAGTTTCACTAAACAACGTTATGTTATTAAAATATTATATAAACTAGCCGTTATGAATATTAATACCCAATTTTTCAAATTTTATAAATTTTATCATTCAAAATGGAATTTATTTTTGGATTCGGAATATTGATATAATCCTAGGGTGAATTTTTGATATTTTTCTGAAAACATTAAATTTTTGATGAACAGTGAAACACTAAGTTATTGGTTAAAACCAACTTTTTATTTATATAATTATTTATTTTATTTAATGTAATTTTAGGTCAAAATTGATACATGATACCTATATAAGTTCAATTTAATTCAGTTGAGTCATTTTATAATAATTTTAGATATATAAAAATTTTACTGAACTTTTCACCTTCATTTACCCACCTCCTATGAGAATTTAAAAATTTACATAAAAAATAATTTTACCACTTATGTGAGTGGAATTTCAAAAATCCGAGAGACACGGTTAATATCAAGGAGTAAAATGTGGTTCAATAAGATAAAAATAATTTTTTTCATGAATAGTAATTTTTTACTTTTATTTACCACTGTTAAAAGTAAATTGGGTAATTAAGGGTAAAAATGATATTATTATTACCCTAAAACATGTCCTAATTAAATTATATAAGTTTAATTCGGCCTAAACCAACATTAGGAATAAAATATTACCCTTTAGGTCCACTTTTATTAGATTTGGACATTTATTATTATTTTATTTAATGAAGAGTTAAAATAGTTGAAATCAATGTTTAATAACTAAATCATTTTTAAAATAGGGTTATACATAAGATAAATTAGACTATAAATATTAATTATAAATATAAAACGATTTCCTACATAATAGTATTTTATTTATATTTTTTAGATATTAAATAATATATTTTATTTATGAAACAATGATGATGCAGTAATTACCTTATTAATGAAATATTAACATAATTGATATTATAAATACCGAAAGAAACGTAATATGAGACTTTTTATGAATAAAACTTATTTTATAGGATAATATAACATGTTATATTTGGTTAAATAAATTTTTTTCCACGTAATAATGCTCTTATGAAATTAGAGAAAACAAAATACCAAATAGTGTCAAAATTGACATAAAAGAGTTTTTAAAACAAATATTATATTATTAATTGAAATATTGGTCCTAAAAATCTAAGGTTCGGCCAAAAGACATATATAGTAATATATATGACATTAATTAATCAATTAAGGATCGATTTGCATTTTACTGTTTGTTTATTAACCATATAGTGTAAGAATACAAGAAGACACAGAAAAAGTGAAATTAATTAACTTTGAGTTAAATATAAATGATAAGGTTAAAATGGTAACCTAAACTTGTCTAAAACCTATTTGTTTAAATTATTTAGACCCATACACACCCTAGACTCAAAATAAGTCAGTTTTGATCCATTATAATCCGAATATGAATATATTATAAAATAATATTTTATGTTTTTCCTAAAGTGCCCCTCACCCCTCTTATAAAAGGGAACCTCCTCCCTATCCTCTTCACACAAATTTGAGCCTTCATGCTCGGCCAAAACCTTCCCAATTCACTTATCCACTTTCATAGTAACCTACTAGAGGTCCTATTCTTCTTCAATGAGAATCTTTAGTGCCCTAAGAAGAGGTTAAGAGGAGGCGTGTCGAAGAAGAGGTGATCTCTTCTACCGATTCATTCAAGTTTATTTATTCTTATAATTACTCTTCTTTAGTTTTTTCATAATAAAGTAATGACATCAGTATAACTAATATAATGATATGTTATGATAAATATGAAAAAACCCCATTTTACCTTCTATCCATCCTACGGAAAACGAAATCACCGCGCGTGCGTACGTACAGAATACCGTCTCCACATCGTGGTGTTATCTGTTTTCCACCACCACCTTACATGGATGGGTATAATGGTGTAAAGAATAACTATATATGGTTATTATAACATCATAATGATTCTTATATACTATATCATCCACTCCAATTACATTCAATAATTATGGGAATGATATCATCACTCGTGCCTACGTAAGGATTACCGTCTCCACGACGCGATGAGATTCATTCTCCATATTAACCATTCAAGAATGATTATAAAGTATATATATAATGAATAATAATGATATATATGACAAAATAATTTTACTGGATTTATGTATATATATATGTATACATCACCTACTTACTTCGCTTCAAGTCAATAAGGAAAGGAAAACAACTTTCATGCATATGTACAGCCTACCGTCTCCATGGATGGTGTGTTTCATTTCTTTTCTCTATATTATATATATATAATGAATATATATGATATATAAATCATTTTTTAAATTATGTAAGTATGTAAATCATTATATAAGTAATAATAATATCCCGAACAATAAGTCCAAACACGTACGATAAATGAAGCGAGTTTACCCAAGACGCTGCTTTAACGTGGAATTGAAAAAAGAACTGGTAATATAAAGTCATAAGTGAATCATATATGATATCATAAATATTATTATGGTTCTGTTACTAGTTAATAATATGTTTAAACCCACAATACGAGAGTTTTATACACGTATGGATGAAATTGGACCTATGGTAAGGGATAATTTTGCAATCTCTTTTTTATCCGAGATGGCTTATTATTAAGTATTTAATAGTGTCATATTTTTCATCCGTGTCCATAAAAATGTTTATCATAAAGTGTTTAATATTATTCCATGTATTTATAAAGTCATGTTTACCCCGCTTTGGCTTTTACTTTGTGTTATGGAAGGAATCTTTCTTTTGTTTACCATACGTGGTACTCTTTGACTTTTCCGTTAAAAGTACAAGGAGAATGTATTTTTAATGTTTACCGCATGAACGGAATTTTACGATTTTATAACTCCTTATTTTCATGAAGCTTACTCTACAATATTTCATAAATATTTTCAAAAAACTTATTTTTCTTTTAAAATTGTATGGAATTTTGTGAAAAGAAAATGATTTTGAATAAGAAAGGATATTTTCCTCAAAAATTATTTTCAAGTGTTTTATCAAAACCAATTTTCATCTATGATGACATTATTTCATATGTTTATGTTTCAAGTATAATGTCTGTATTATTTTCATGGTTTCACTTTTCTTATGATGAAATGATATCCATTTGTTTTATATGGATTATGTTATGATGGGATGATGTTTATGAAACTCATTTTATTCTTTGGGTTTTGATGAATGATTTATGTTTATGTTGTAGCACACATAAGAATGATTTAGATATGAGATGGGTGGGACCTATATCTCCCTACACTGCATTGGGTAAAGATTTATATCTCATGAGACAGACATGGCTGGAACAGAAAGTTAATCTGGTTCAGTGATATAGGACTGGAAGGATGAGTGAACTCGTTTCAGTAAGGGACTTTGTCCACTATGATGGTCTTGGAAGCAATGCCTTGGCTAATTTTCAAATCATAACATGTGATTAATGGTTTCACCAATTACATGTTTTATTCCCATGATATTTTATCATGATTAATGTTCCATTATGATCTATGCCTTACGTACTTCCATGATTTATTTCACCACTCATGATTTTGATTTTTAGACATTATGTTCATGTTTTTAAGTTAAAATGTATATGGTTTGTTTTATTTTATCCATGGTTACCTTTAATGAGCGTTTGAGCTCACCATTTATATGTTTTGTTTTCTACAGGATATAAAGAAAGGTTTTAGGTAAGAAATCAAAAGGGAAGATCTTTATGGGAGATGTTGATGATATTTCACCATGATTAGAAGATTATGTTCCTTGTTTCTAAAGACACTAAACTATTATGGTCCTTGAGTGTTGGTTTTTGTTATGTATTAGGTATTATGAAAAAGTAATGTAATGTCCATGTACGTAAAGTATGGGTATCTACAGTGTGGGAACAATAATCTTGGCAGGATCCACCTGGGTCGGGTCGTGCCTAGTTGTCTTGGTCGACCTGAAGGTTCTGGTCAGACCCGACATATCAGGTTGGATCACCAGACTGGGTCAGGTCGGCTGACCCCAGGACGGATCAGGTCGGGTCAGACCAGACATAGACCCAACCTTCCCCTTTTTACTAAAATCTCATAACTTCTAAACCTTATGTCCGATTGACGAGCTGTTTAGGATTTTAGGACCCTCCCAATAAAAAAGCCCTTTTAATATACTCTATATAGGTTTTTTGGGGATGTTGATATATATCCAATGTCATAAAGAGTAGATTCTCTTAAAATTAAGTGCACTATGAGCAGAAATCATGTGGATAGGTGAGATGAGAAGATAGTGATGTGTGGGTCTAGGTGACCGAGAATTCTAAAGTGATGAGAGGTTCTAGGTACCCTAGTTGACCTAAGTGACCAACAGTTTTAGGTTCTATAGTAGGCCCAAGGGACAAGCAGGTATAAGTGCCCCATATTTCCTAAATGATGATCGAATCTAGGTTCCCTAGCAAGACTAAGTGACTCATTGGGGATGAATTCCTAAGTAGTGAAAACTGTTTAGTTTTTATGACTGATAGTCTTTCTTTTCATAATTTAGATTTATACCTGTGTGATTTGACTGTAATAACTCTCTTAACTATACTTCATAGAGCACACACTTCATGTATATCTTTTGTAGTTTGCATTGTGTATTGATTTATAGTATTCCTTGGTGGTTTGGTGTCCCTACTGAGTTTTTTTTACTCACCACTGCAAAGGCTTCACCCAAACATGTCATGTCTTTTGCAGACAATCAATGCTTTGTTGGAGTCCATGGTGGATTGGGTCTATGTAGTGCTTAGAGTGACTCGATAGACAAGATGTTCTTCGAGACCCACATCCCATAAGATTTCTACTATCATACATTCTGCTTTTTTACTATGTGTATTCACCTTCCAGCATCTAGGGATTTTAGTTGTGTTCGTGTGTATAGGTATTTAAGAAAACTCCTTTCATTTGTTTGGGATATGACTACTCAGCGCTAGTCGATATCCCCTAGCGTAGGGGAGGCAGGCTATGGGTAGTCACGACATGGGTCCCGAGGGACTGGTCGTGAGAAGGATCAACTGAGATTCTGTCCTAGAAATTAATATAGACAAGTAATGAAAATTGTTGATGCCAAAAATCAGACACACTAAATTTCCCAAATCACTATTCCCTTACAGGAATATCAAGAATTATTTTTATGTGATTATCGTAGTCCTCGCAAATTTTAGAATAAACCCAAATATCATCAATTAATACTACAAAAAATTATCAAGATATTTATTGAATACTATTTTCACAAGATACATAAAAATGGGTTCAATAGTCAACACAAATAGAATTACTATAAACTCATGATATCCATACCATGTTCCAAATGATGTCTTCAAAATTTATTCTTTATTTACACTCAAATGATGTTTCACATGAAGAATTTAAATCTTTAAAAATTGTTCTGATTCATGAATTCGATCAAATAATTCATCAATATGAGACATCATATTATTTTTCTATATAAAAATTGAGTTTATTTCCCTATATTCAATTCATATCATCATGGATCTATCTCTATTTTAAAAAATATAACTTAGGGTACATATTGTTAAACACTAGGGAGAATATATCCCTTACAATGAAACTCCACTAGTTGTTTATTAAACACCACTAAATCCCAAGTGGTTATTATATAGGTTCTTTTTATATTAGTCTTGTAGTAGGGATTAAATCAATGGAGAAATTAACTTAACACTATAGTGAATCACCAGTTAATTCCACAATAAATACAATAATTTATTATTTTAAAATAGGTACATCCTCAATTTGATATTTAATTTCTCCAAACATGGATTTTTTTTCATTTTTATTCCAAAATAATCTCATTCAAAGGGGTTACTGGTGGTAGATCTAGACAAGAATTTGATGATGAAGTATATTCTCCAAATATAAGAAATTGTGCATCACAATCATGAATTATAATTTCATTTTTCTTGAAATATATTTTTGGATCATAATTTTAAACCCCAGTCCATGACTATGATTATAATGAATTCAAATATAGGAATAATAATAAGGGTTCGAAATAAGGTATGTTTATGTTCCATGATGGGGACTTCCGGACAGATCCTAATTGCATTGAAACCCAAAATAAGTGTTTTTTCTAACAACTTTGTCTTTAATGCACTAGGGAAATATATAATTATCTTATAAAAACTGCAATATATACATGTTTGTAAATATTTATAATCAAATCAATAATTTTCTAAATTTGAGGATAAATTTTTTTTACCTTCCACTAAATCATTGGGAATATTATCCTCAGTTGTAGTGATCTCATATGAATGTAGCTCTTCCCTTGGAATCATATATGGTGGATTCTCTTTATGATTGGTGTATTTTTGTTAGTTTCACATCTCCCTACAGTTAAAAAACTAAATAGTTCTGTTTTATTTATTCACTTTTCATTCTTTATCTTTATTAACCTTATCTAAATACTTATAATAACTCCCAAGAAAATCAATCAATTCACAAGATTATTCATTCCAAATTTTACTCGAGGAAAAAATTAATAAGTTTTATTATTATTCTTCAACATGTCAACTTCATCTTAGTTCTTGTTCAACCACTTATTTTATATATTCTAATTGAACTTGTATTATCTAGAGAATAACTCCTCCATTCTGACATAATAATATACCATTTGATTATGTGATGAAAAGTATTTAGAGAGTAACATCCATTATAGACATATCTTAATAACTTCAATGAAATAGTCAATATTACACTCTGTGTTGTGTATGCAATCTTTAGCATGTCAAGATGGAATTTTAATGTAAGTCTTATACTATGAAACAAATTCTTCTTCTTTTTTCCGTTAATATAAGGAACTCTATTTTTATTTTTTTTATTGCTCAAAAGGGAAATATTTGTCTAAGAATGTCTCTTTAAAATTTTACCAGTACAAGTTTTCTATATCCTCTTTATTTTAGTAACTAAGAATAATTTCCACCATTGATAAAAATCACATTTGGAGAAAAAAACTAGATGTTTAACCTTTACTTTTCATCACAACCTAAGTAAATAAATATCTTTTCAAGAGACTTAATCCTTTCCTCTACTACAATTAGATTGGTATTTTGACCCATTAATGGAGAATTTATCGTATGAACTTGTCTAACTTATGAGAATCATGTTTTTGAAAAATAGGTTGCTTCATGTGGTATAGGTTATTTTTCATAACCTAATTAATCTACTCTAATATATATATATATGATATAACTATATCTCATACAATTTTTATTGGATTGTATAGTAGGTAAATATCTACATTTTCCATGATTATTGGAACCCTCTTCCTTTTAGGTTCCATTTTGAAACAATAGCTGATAGTTAATTAGATCCTAAAATTATTAATTATAAATCGTAATGTTTAATTATAAATATGGTGTAACACTTAACACAATTTTATTTATAAAATTAATCATTATTAATCATAGAATAAATAACATGGTTTCTGAAGAGACCCGTATCTTGACGTACATGGAAATTACATTACTTTTGCAGAATACTTAGTACATAACAAAAACACACACACAAGGATCGTAATAGTTTAGTGTCTTTGGAAACTCAGAATATAATCTTCTAATTGTGGTGAAAGATCTTCAACATCTCCCATAAATATCTTCTTTTTTTTACCTAAAACCTTTCTTTATATCCCTGGGAAAAGAAAACATAAAAGGGTGAGCTCAAATGCTCAGTAAGGGTAAACAAAAGAAATATCAATCACATCCTAAGAACATAACAATTTGGAAATCTTAACCTGCAAAAGAGAGCATAATTTCATAACATGAGATAAATCATAGTAGTGAAATGAAATACCAATAATAATAACTTACAACATGAAACTTTGTGGAATACACACACAATCATAGAGAATCATTTCTTATTAGTCAAGACTCATTGCCGAGACTATCTTAGTGGACAAAGTCCATTTCTGAACCGAGTTCACTCCTCGTTTCAGTCCTGTTTCACTGAACCGGTATAACCTTCCGTTCCAGCCATGTCTATCTCATGAGATATAAAATCTTTACCCAATGCATTGGAGGGAGATATAGGTCCCACCCATCTCATAATTATACCATTCTTATGTGTGCCACAAAATCATAAACCATACATCATAGCATAACCCATGTAATAAAAATGGGATTCTTAAACAACATGACATCATAAAACAATTCATATAAGATAAATGAATTCATAAAAATATTTCCATCAAAACATAATCAAATCCATGTAATAATAGGGATAGAAACAGAACCCTTTATTATCTTAGATGGAAAATAATTTTGATAAAACACTTGAACTCCATTCTTGAGGAAAATATCCTTTCTACTGCAAAAACATTTTTCCTTTCTTAACATGTCTTACAATTTTAATCTAAAAGTGGTGTATTAAAAATAAACTTAAAAACTTGTAAAGGAAGCTTCTTGGAAATAATGTTTTAAAAATACATTCATTCCGTATAAGTTAAAAAAAGATTCTTCTCGTACTTTTGTCGGAAAAGTCAAAAAATACCTCGTACGAAAAGCGAAAAAATATTCCTTTCATATCTTTTACTAAAAACTCACCGAAGGGTAAAATTTGATATAAAATATTGTAAAAGGATATAAATATTACATATTGGGGAAACATGGATGTGGATGATAAAATACACCCCAGTAAATACCAATGTATAAACAATCTCGGATAAAAATGAGATTGTGACATTTCCATTACCTTATGTCCGATATGCTTTGTACGTATCCAAACCTCCTATATAATGATTTAAATAATTTCATTAAATTATTAAAGAATCATATTAATTGTTATGATATCATATATGGTTCACTTATGACTTTATATTACTCGTTCTTTTGTAAATTCCATGTTAAAGAAGCGTTTTGGGTAAAATCGTTTCATTTATCATAGGTGTTTGGACTTGTTGTTGTTGAAATTATTATTACTTATATCATGATATACATACTTCCAGAATATAAAATATGATTTATATATAATATATATTCAGTATATATATATATATAATAGATAGATAAATGAAATGAAACACACCGTTCATGGAGATGGTAGTCCGTACGTACGCATGAACACTGTTTTCCTTTCCTTATTGTCTTGAATGGAAGTAAGTAGATGAAATATATATATACATAAATCCATTAGATTTACCATGTCATATATTTCATTATTATTTATTATATATACTTTATAATCATTCTAGAATGGTTAACATGGATAATGAATCTCATCGCGTCGTGGAGACGGTAGTCCGTACGTACGCACGAGCGATGATATCGTTCCCATGGTTGTGGAATTGTGTTGAAGTGTATGTATACTATTTCAGTATCAATATAACTTTATAATAATCATATATAGTTACTCATTACACCATTATACTCATCTAATTAAGGTGGTGGCGGAAAATAGATTACACCACGGCGTGGAGACGGTATTTCGTACGTACGCACGCGCGGTGATTTCCTTTTTCCGTAGGATGGATAGAAGGTTAATTATAGTTGTTTCATATTTATAATAACATATAAGTATATAAGGAATACTTATGTTATTACTTTATCATGAAACAACTAAATTAGAAGAAGTTGAAGAAGAAATAAATTGAAAAAGATCAGTAATGGATATTACCTCTTTTTGACACGCCTTCACTTAACCTCCACTTAAAGAACTAAGGATGGTATTTGAAGAAGACAAGGACCTCTAGGATGATACTAGGAAAGTGGAGAAGAGATTTTGGCAGGGTTTGGCCGAGCTTGAATGCTCAAATTGGTGTGAGGATGGGAGGGAGGAGGTGCCCTTTTATAAGGGAGGAGAGGGGCACCTTAGGAAAATCTCGAAATATTATTTTATATTAAGGTCAAATTCGGTTTATAATGGTTCCAAAGGGTCTTATTTAGAAAATAAAGTGGGGATGGGTCGAAATCCTCTCATCCAATAGGATTTAGAAATGTTTAGGTTATTATTTTAACCTAATCAATTAGATTTAACTCTAAGTTAAATAATTTAACATTTACCATGTCTTTTTGTTTTCTTACACTATATGGTTAATAAAATTACCATAACAAGCAAAACGAACCCCAAGTTGTTTATTATTAATATATCTATCCTTATCTAAGTCATTTGGCCGAACCTTATATTTTTAGTAATTAAATAACAATTAATAATAAAATATTTGTTTTAAAAACTAATTTATGTCAATTTTGACACTATTTGGTACATGTTTTTTATGAAATTCATAACAGAATGATAATTTAGAAACAAGTTACTTATATCAAAAATAACATGTCATATGTACCTAGAAAATTAATTTAAGTCATAAAAAGTCTCAAATTACATTTATTTGGGCATTTATAACATCAATTATGTTAATATTTGCATAAAAAGGTAATTACTTCATCATCGTTGTGTCATAAATAAATTAAATTATTTAATGTCTAAAAATTACAAATAAAATATCATTATGTATCAAATAATTTCATCTTTCTAATGAATATTTATAGTCGAATTTATCTTATGTATAACCCTATATTAAAAATGATTTACTAATTAAACTTTGATTTTAACTATTTTAACACTTCTTTAAATAAATTAATAATAAATGTCCTAATCTAATCCATGTGGGCTTAAATGGTCATATATTATTCCTAACGTTGTTTGTGGTCGAATTACACATATCCAATAGAATTAGGACATGTGTTAGGATAATAATAATATCAATTTTACCCCTAATTACCCTATTTACTTTTAACCGTGGTAAAAAAAGTCAAAAGTTACTATTCACCAAAAATTATTTTCTTCTCATTGAACCACATTTTAGTCTTTGATATTAACTGTGTCTCTCGGATTTTAGAAATTCCACTCATAGAAGCGGTAAAATTATGTTTTATGAAAAATTCTGTTTTTTTTAACTACCACTTAGTGGTTTCACTATTCATCAACAAATGAATGTTTCCAGAAAAATACCAAAAATTAGGCCTAAGATATATTTGATATTATGAATTCAAAAATGATGTCTATTTTATCAAATTCAAAAATATCAGTTACAATAATTAATTTAAAAATTAATTCCCGTCGTCAAAACAAATAGCGTGTTTTTGAGAGAAAATAACTATTAAAAGATTGACACTTGTTTATGTTTGATTTAAATGTGAAATTACATCCAATTACCAACATTGTATTAAATTGTAAAAATATATTCTAAATATACTTTAAAACCACCCAAATTAATAATTTATCACTATTAATTATTTCTATTAAAAAAGTTGTTTTTAATTAAAATTTAGTAATTTTCACTATTCATCAGAATATGAAAGTTATCTGAAAAGTACCAAAATTTCACCCTAAGCTAATTTTGATATTCCAAATCCAAAAATGAAGTCCATTTTGAAAAATGAAATTTACAAAATTTCAAAAATTGTTTATTACTATTCATAACGGCTAGTTTTAATAATATTTTAATAGCATATCGTTGTTTAGTGAAACTCCGTATTGCGTACTACACACGCTATCGAGGAAGGTCGCGATTGCGTGTAATGCAAGGCAGGTCAAGGATGCGTGTTGTGAAAGCTCCTTTGGGTGTAGCCTACAACACAAGACATTAATGAAATTAAAAAGAATATTTTTCATAAAATCTCGGGGTGTTAAATTCTACCCCCCTTAAAATAAATTTCGCCCTCAAAATTCGTCGGGGTTATAAATGGTTTACTATTCAAAAGTTTCTTTAATATAAACCCACATCGTAAAAAGGAATACCAAAACAAATCTTTAAAAACAAAAGTATGAAACGTAAAGGTTACCCAAATAAACTAATCACTGGGTTTCCACATAGGTGAAAATATGGATATGGAAGAGAAATCTAACCATCATGTTCTGATGGAATGTGGTAGAGAACATGGCTATGGAAAATCCAGCAATCACAAAGCCATAAATTTGTGAGGATCTGAGGTACCATCTGATTAATCAGATATAAGAGTACAAGGACAACATTTTTGGTTTTCAAGATCGTTTCCTTAAAGTTGATGAAATTGAAATTAGAAGAAATACTTTCGTGATTTCGATATAGTCTCACTGTTGGTCGTTCTTTGGAAAATTTCCACTTCATCTCTTAAAGAAATGAAGTTGAATTTGTCATTCGTGATGTGTTAGAAGATCATGTGATAAAATGATGGGTCATTCCATTTGTCTCAATCAAAAGGTTAGAAAAGTTATCAAAAAATACATAAGTCCATCTATAGTGAGATTAATGATATATGGTTCCTAAAATGGACTTATACTTCATATATCATACTGCTTAATATAATAAAACTAGTTTCTACTAAACAGGGACTTTCTATAGGCCAGTGGTATGTGATAAATTCTCGTCGCACTTTAGTTGTGGGTTCGATTCCCACAGCCTTGGCCGACGCGATGGGTTGTCGCACATCCTACAGGTTGTCCTTTTTCTAAAACTATATTACTATAACATCCCATCAATAATATCGAAAAAACATCTATCCTTAAATAATACTAACTTATGTCCAACATAATTCATTCAAATCTTTAGGCTTATCCATAATACTACAGTCCACTCTTATAATATAGTGAAAACGATTACCAGAGATTTAATACCATCGTTGATCCCCATATATCATAAGATATGTCTTGTTGGTCACATTCCAAACATTCAAAGGCATTAATCATGTGTTCTCTTGAATACCCATTGAACCATAGTTAAAACATGAATGCAGTTAAAAGTTAACACATTCCACATACCAAAATCCTCAAAATCCTATATACTCAAACCATGATATCACTTAGTCCTTATATCAATCATGAGCTCATGAATACTATCAAACATATTATATTCTCTTTATCCCTTCATTATGTGTATATCATCTGCTTTCCAAAAATATTTCAATCACTTTTCATGGTTACCGATGTCATATTCTTATAGAAAACCACAATGGACCAATACATATATATTCCAATATACCATAAAAGTACCTCAATAACATTATTCTTGAATACCAATACATAAACACTTCAAACCATCATCTTCAATGATTGTCCTGGAATAAGTCCTTCCTTAATTAGAAGTAACTTTTTAGGTCAGGGCATTGAGTTGGGTAATGCCCATGTTCTCCACAAATAAGACATTGAACTCCATAACATTCTATCACTCTATGTCCCTTTTTTCCACACAGATAACATCTGTCCCTCCATTTGAGGTATTCCTCAAGGTTCTTCTTCCCTTCTTTAGAAATCTCGATCTTTATTTCTTTATTCTCCTCAACATTCGAACATGCATAAAAGTATATCTTCCTATTATTTGATGAATTAGGCATACCACTAAATTTCACATTGTTAATCATATATCACGATGACTGATTTGGAATAATCACAATATCTTTCTCTCTAGGCATTACACAATTTTGTTGCTCATAGTCACCAATTTGTCCATTGGATTCAATGCTAACCGAATTCTTTCTGGTTCCCTCCATTGACTAAAACACAAAAAGAATTCTGTGAGAGGAAAAAATCATACAAGGAAAATAACATAATCAAGGGGGAGTATCCTCAATATCTAACATCTTAGGATAAATTCTATGATCGTTACCGTAGTTCTAGGATTGTATCCTATACATATACTTATCCTTAGGGGCATCCCTAGACGTACCATAAAAATATCTCTAGGGATCTCACTAACGTTCTCACATACTAGATTCCAAAGGTTGACTAAACCTTTCCACTGATACCAACTGTAGAGACCCGTATCTTGACGTACATGGAAATTACATTACTTTTGCGGAATACTTAGTACATAACAAAAACACACACACAAGGATCGTAATAGTTTATTGTCTTTGGGAACTCAGAATATAATCTTCTAATCGTGGTGAAAGATCCTCAAAATCTCCCATAAAGATCTTCTTTTTTACCTAAAACTTTTCTTTATATCCTGGGGAAAAGAAAACATAAAAGGGTGAGCTCAAATTCTCAGTAAGGGTAAACAAAAGAAATATCAATCACATCATAAGAACATAACATTTTGGAAATCTTAACCTGCAAAAGAGAGCATAATTTCATAACATGGGATAAATCATAGTAGTGATATGAAATCCCAATAATCATAACTTACAACATAAAACTTTGTGTCATACACACAAAATAATAGAGAATCATTTCTTATTAGTCAATACTCATTGCCAAGACTATCTTAGTGGACAATGTCCATTTCTGAACCGATTTCACTCCTCGTTTCAGTCTGTTTCACTGAACCGGTATAACCTACCGTTCCAGCCATGTCTATATCATGAGATATAAAATCTTTACCCAATGAATTGGAGGGAGATATAGGTCCCACCCATCTCATAATGATACCATTCTTATGTGTGGCACAAAATCATAAACCATACATCATAACAAAACCCATGTAATAAAAATGGGATTCTTAAACAACATGACATCATAAAACAATTCATATAAGATAAAGGAATTCATAAAAATATTTCCATCACAACATAATCAAATCCATTTAATAATAGGGATAGAAACAGAACCCTTTATTATCATAGATATAAAATAATTTTGATAAAACACTTGAACTCCATTCTTGAGGAAAATATCCTTTCTATTGCAAAAACATTTTTCCATTCTTAACATGTCTTACAATTTTAAACTAAAATAAGTTTATTAAAAATAAACTTGAAAACTTGTAAAGTAATCTTCTTGGAAATAATGTTTTAAAAATACATTCATTCCGTATAAGTTAAAAAACATTATTCTCGTACTTTTGTCATAAAAGTCAAAAAATACCTCGTACGAAAAACGACAAAATATTCCTTTCATTTCTTTTACTAAAAACTCACCGAAGGGTAAAATTTTATATAAACTTTTGTAGAAGGATATAAATATTACATATTGGGGAAACATGGATGTGGATGATAAAATACACCCCAGTAAATACCAAAGTATAAACAATCTCGGATAAAAATGAGATTGTGACATTTCCCTTACCTTATGTCTGATATGCATTGTATGTATCCGAACCTCCTGTATAATGATTTAAATAATTTCATTAACTTATTACAGAATCATATTAATTGTTATGATATCATATATGGTTCACTTATGACATTATATTACCCGTTCTTTTGTAAATTCCATGTTAAAGAAGCGTTTTGGGTAAAATCGTTTCATTTATCGTAGGTGTTTGGACTTGTTGTTCTTGACATTATTATTACTTATATCATGATTTAATTACTTCCAGAATATAAAATATGATTTATATATCATATATATTCAGTATATAAATATATATAATAGATTGATAAATGAAATGAAACACACCGTTCATGGAGACGGTAGTCCGTACGTACGCATGAACGCTGTTTTCATTTCCTTATTGTCTTGAATGGAAGTAAGTAGATGAAATATATATATACATAAATCCAGTAGATTTACCATGTCATATATTTCATTATTATTGATTATATATAATTTATAATCATTCTGGAATGGTTAACATGGATAATGAATCTCATCGCGTCGTGGAGACGGTAGTCCGTACGTACGCACGAGCGATGATATCGTTCCCCTGGTCGTGGAATTGTGTTGAAGTGTATGTATAATATTTCAGTATCAATATCACTTTATAATAATCATATATAGTTACTCATTACACCATTATACCCATCCAATTAAGGTGGTGGTGGAAAATAGATTACACCACGGCGTGGAGACGGTATTCTGTACGTACACACGCGCGGTGATTTCCTTTTTCCGTATGATGGATAGAAGGTTAATTAGAGTTTTTTCATATTTATAATAACATATAAGTATATAAGAAATACTTATGTTATTACTTTATCATGAAACAACTAAATAAGAAGAAGTTGAAGAAGAAAGAAATTGAAAAAGATCGGTAATGGATATTACCTCTTTTTGACACGCCTTCACTTAACCACCACGTAAAGAACTAAGGATGGACTTTAAAGAAGACCAGGACCTCTAGGATGATACCAGGGAAGTGTAGAAGAGAATTTGGTAGGGGTTGGCCGAGCATGAAATCTCAAATTGGTGTGAGGATGAGAGGGAGGAGGTGCCCTTTTATAAGGGAGGAGAGGGGCACCTTAGGAAAATCTCAAAATATTATTTTATATTAAGGTCAAATTCGGTTTATAATGGTTACAAAGGGTCCTATTTAGAAGATAAAGTGGGGATGGGTCGAAATACTCTCATCCAATAGGATTTAGACATGTTTAGGTTATTATTTTAACCTTATCAATTAGATTTAACTCTAAGTTAAATAATTTAACTTTTACTGTGTATTATTGTTTTCTTACACTATATGGTTAATAAACTTAACATAACAAGCCAAAAGAACCCCAAGTTGTTTATTATTAATATATCTATCCTTATATAAGTCATTTGGACGAACCTTAGAATTTTAGGAATTAAATAACAATTAATAATATAATATTTGTTTTAAAAACTAATTTATGTCAATTTTGACACTATTTGGTAAATGATTTTTTTGAAAATCATAACAGAATGATAAGTTCGAAACAAGTTACTTATATCAACAATAACATGTCAAATTAACCTATAAAATTAATGTAAGTCATAAAAAGTCTCAAATTACATTTATTTGGGCATTTATAACATCAATTATGTTAATATTTGCATAAAAAGGTCATTACTACATCATCGTTGTGTCATAAATAAATTGAATTATTTAATTTCTAAAAAATACAAATAAAATATCATTATGTAGGAAATATTTTTATATTTATAATGAATATTTATAGTCGAATTTATCTTATGTATAACCCTATATTAAAAATTATTTACTTACTAAACATTGATTTTAACTATTTTAACCCTTCTTTAAATAAATTAATAATAAATGTCCTAATCTAATCCAAGTGGGCTTAAATGGTCATATTTTATTCCTAACGTTGTTTTTGGTCGAATTACACTTATCCAATAGAATTAGGACATGTGTTAGGGTAATAATAATATCATTTTTACCCTTAATTACCCTATTTACTTTTAACCGTGGTAAAAAAAAGTCAAAAGTTACTATTCACCCAAAATTATTTTCTTCTCATTGAACCACATTTTAGTCCTTGATATTAACAGTGTTTTTCAGATTTTCTCAATTCCACTCATAGAAGCGGTAAAATTAAGTTTTATGAAAAAATCAGTTTTTTTAACTACCACTTAGTGGTTTCACTATTCATCAACAAATGAATGTTTTCGGAAAAATACCAAAAATTAGGCCTAAGCTATATTTGATATTATGAATTCAAAAATTATTTCTATTTTATCAAATTCAAAAAATATCAGTAAAATTAATTAATTTAAAAATTAATTCCCGTCTTCAAAACAGATAGCGTGTTTTTGAGAGATAATAACTATCAAAAGATTGACACTTGTTTATGTCTGGTTTAAATGTGAAATTACATCCAATGACCAACATTGTATTAAATTGTAAAAATATATTCTAAATATACTTTAAAACCATTCAAATTAATAATTTATCACTATTAATTATTTCTATTAAAAAAGTTTTTTTTAATTAAAATTTAGTAATTTTTACTATTCATCAGAATATGAAAGTAATCCGAAAAGTACCAAAATTTCACCCTAAGCTAATTTTAATATTCCAAATCCAAAAATGAAGTACATTTTGAAAAATAAAATTTAAAAAATTTCAAAAAGTGTTTATTACTATTCATAACGGCTAGTTTTAATAATATTTTAATAGCATATCGTTGTTTAGTGAAACTCGGTATTGCGTACTACACACGCTATCGAGGAAGGTCGCGATTGCGTGTAATGCAAGGCAAGTAAAGGATGTGGGTTGTGCAAGCTCCTTTTGGTGTATTGTATAACACAAGACATTAATGAAATTAAAAATAATATTTTTCATTAAATCTCGGGGTGTTACATTCTACCCCCCTTAAAATAAATTTCGCCCTCAAAATTCGTCGGGGTTATAAATGGTTTACTATTCAAAAGTTTCTTTAATAGAAACCCACATCATAAAAAGGAATACCAAAACCAATCTTTAAAAACAAAAGTATGAAACGTAACGGTTACCCAAATAAACTAATCACTGGGTTTCCACATAGGTGAAAATATGGATATGGAAGAGAAATCTAACCATCATGTTCTGATGGAAAGTGTTAGAGAACATGGCTATGGAAAAGCCAGGAATCACAAAGCCATAAATTTGTGAGGATCTAAGGTATCATCTGATTCATTAGATATAATAGCACTAGGACAACATTTTTGGTTTTCAAGATCATTTCCTTAAAGTTGATGAAATTGAAATTAGAATAAATACTTTCGTGATTTCGATATAGTCTCACTGTTGGTCGTTCATTGGAAAATTTCCAATTCATCTCTTAATGAAATTAAGTTGAATTTGTCATTCGTGATGTGTTAGCAGATCATGTGATAGAATGATGGGTCATTCTATCTGTCTTAATCAAAAGGTTAGAAAAGTTATCAAAAAATACATAAGTCCATCTATAGTGAGATTAATGATATATGGTTCCTAAAATGGACTTATACTTTATATATCACACTTCATAATATAATAAAACTAGTTTCTACTAAACAAGGACTTTCTATAGGCTAGTGGTATGCGATAAAGGCCCGTCACACTTTTGTTGTGGGTTCGATTCCCACAGCCTTGGCCGACACGATGGGTTGTCGCACATCCTGCAGGTTGTCCTTTTTCTAAAACTATATTACTATAACATCCCATCAATAATATCGAAAAAACTTCTATCCTTAAATAATACTAACTTAGGTCCAACATAATTCATTCAAATCTTTAGGCTTATCCATAATACTGCAGTCCAATCTTATAATACAGTGAAAACGATTACCAGAGATTTAATACCATCATTGATCCCCATATATCATAAGATATGTCTTGTTGGTCACATTACAAACATTAAAAGGCCTTAATCATGTGTTCTCTTGAATACCCATTGAACCATAGTTAAAACATGAATGCAGTTAAAAGTTAACACATTCCACATACCAAAATCCTCAAAATTCTATATACTCAAACCATGATATCACTTAGTCCTTATATCAATCATGAGATCATGAATACTATCAAACATATTAAATTCTCTTTATCCCTTCATTATGTGCATATCATCTTCTTTCCAAAAATATTTCAATCACTTTTCATGGTTACCGATGTCATATTCTTATAGAAAATCACAATGGACAAATATATAGATATTCCAATATACCATAAAAGTACCTCAATAACATTATTCTTGAATACCAATACATAAACACTTCAAACCATCATCTTCAATGATTGTCCTGGAATAAGTCCTTCCATAATTAGAAGTATCTTTTTAGGTCAGGGCATTGAGTTGGGTAATGCCCATGTTCTCCACAAATAAGACATTGAACTCCATAACAGTATGTCACTCTATGTCCCTTTTTTCCACACAGATAACATCTGTCCCTCCATTTGAGGAATTCCTCAAGGTTCTTCTTCCCTTCTTTAGAAATCTAAATCTTTCTTTCTTTATTCTCCTCAACATGCGAACATGCATAAAATTCTATCTTCCTCTTATTTGATGAATTTGGCATACCACTAAATTTCACCTTGTTAATCATATATCGCGATGGCTGATTTGGCATAATCACATTATCTTTCTCTCTAGGCATTACTCAATTTTGTTTCTCATAGTCACCAATTTTTCCATTGGATTCAATGCTAACCGAATTCTTTCTGGTTCCCTCCATTGACTAAAACACAAAAAGAATTCAGTGAGAGGAAAAAATCATACAAGGAAAATAACATAATCAAGGGGAAGTATCCTCAATATCTAACATCTTAGGTTAAATTCTATGATCGTTACCGTAGTTCTAGGATTGTATCCTATATGTATAATTATCCTTAGGGGCATCCCTAGACATACCTTAGAAATATCTCTATGGATCTCACTAGCGTTCTCACATCCTAGCTTCCAAAGGTTGACTAAACCATTCCTCTAATACCAACTGTATAGACCTGTATCTTGACGAACATGGAAATTATATTACTTTTGCGGAATACTTAGTACATAACAAAAACACACACACAAGGATCGTAATAGTTTAGTGTCTTTGGAAACTCAGAATATAATCTTCTAATCATGGTGAAAGATCTTCAACATCTCCCATAAAGATATTCTTTTTTTTACCTAAAACTTTTCTTTATATCCTGGAGAAAAGAAAACATAAAAGGGTGAGCTCAAATGCTCAGTAAGGGTAAACAAAAGAAATATCAATCACATCAAAAGAACATAACATTTTGGAAATCTTAACCTGCAAAAGAGAGCATAATTTCATAACATGGGATAAATCATAGTAGTGAAATGAAATCCCAATAATCATAACTTACAACATTAAACATTGTGGCATACACACGCAATCATAGAGAATCATTTCTTATTAGTCAAGACTCATTGCCAAGACTATCTTTGTGGACAAAGTCCATTTCTGAACCGAGTACACTCCTCATTTCAGTCCTGTTTCACTGAACCGGTATAACCTACCGTTCCAGCCATGTCTATCTCATGAGATATAAAAACATTACCCAATGAATTGGAGGGAGATATAGGTCCCACCCATCTCATAATTATACCATTATTATGTGTGCCACAAAATCATAAACCATACATCATTGCATAACCCATGTAATAAAAATGGGATTCTTAAACAACATGACATCATAAAACAATTCATATAAGATAAAGTAATTCATAAAAATATTTCCATCACAACATAATAAAATTCATGTAATAATAGGGATAGAAACAAAACCCTTTATTATCTTAGATGGAAAATAATTTTGATAAAACACTTGAACTCCATTCTTGAGGAAAATATCCTTTCTACTACAAAAACATTTTTCCATTCTTAACATGTCTTACAATTTTAAACTAAAATAAGTTTATTAAAAATAAACTTCAAAACTTGTAAAGGAAGATTCTTTGAAATAATGTTTTAAAAATACATTCATTCCGTATAAGTTAAAAAAACATTCTTCTCGTACTTTTGTTAGAAAAGTCAAAAAATACCTCGTACGAAAAATGACAAAAGATTCCTTTCATTTATTTTACTAAAAACACACCAAAAGGTAAAATTTGATATAAACTATTGTAGAAGGATATAAATATTACATATTGAGGAAACATGGATGTGGATGATAAAATACACCCCAGTAAATACCAAAGTATAAACAATCTCGGATAAAAATGAGATTGTGACATTCCCCTTACCTTATGTCTGATATGCATTGTACATATCCGAACCTCATGTATAATGATTTAAATAATGTCATTAACTTATTACAGAATCATATTAATTGTTATGATATCATATATGGTTCACTTATGACTTTATATTACCCGTTCATTTGTAAATTCCATGTTAATGAAGCGTTTTGGGTAAAATCGTTTCATTTATCATAGGTGTTTGGACTTGTTGTTCATGACATTATTATTAATTATATAATGATTTAAATAATTAAAGAATATAAAATATTATTTATATATCATATGTATTCAGTAAATATATATATATAATAGATAGATAAATGAAATGAAACACACCGTTCATGGAGACGGTAGTCCGTACGTACGCATGAATGCTGTTTTCCTTTCCTTATTGTCTTGAATGGAAGTAAGTAGATGAAATAAATATATAAATAAATCCAATAGATTTACCATGTCATATATTTCATTACTATTCATTATATATACTTTATAATCATTCTGGAATTGTTAACATGGATAATGAATCTCATCGCGTCGTGGAGACGGTAGTCCGTACGTACGCACAAGCAATGATATCGTTCCCATGGTCGTGGTATTGTGTTGAAGTGTATGTATACTATTTCAGTATCAGTATCACTTTATAATAATCATATATAGTTACTCATTACACACATATACCCATCCAATTATGGTGGTGGCTGAAAATAGATTACACCACGGCGTGGAGACGGTATTCCGTACGTACGCACGCGTGGTGATTTCCTTTTTCCGTAGGATGGATAGTAGGTTAATTAGAGTTGTTTCATATTTATAATAACATATCATTATATAATAAATACTTATGTTCTTACTTTATCATGAAACAACTAAATAAGGAGAAGTTGAAGAAGAAAGAAATCGAAAAAGATCGGTAATGGATATTACCTCTTTTTGACACGCCTTCACTTAACCTCCACTTAACAAACTAAGGATGGTCTTTGAAGAAGACCAGGACCTATAGGATGATAATAGGGAAGTGGATAAGATATTTTGGCAGGGGCTTGGCCGAGCTTTAATTCTCAAATTGGTGTGAGGATGAGAGGGAGGAGGTGCCCTTTTATAAGGGAGGAGAGGGGCACGTTAGGAAAATCTCAAAATATTATTTTATATTGAGGTCAAATTCGGTTTATAATGGTTCCAAAGGGGATTATTTAAAAGATAAAGTGAGTATGGGTCAAAATCCCCTCATCCAATAAGAGTTAGACAAGTTGAGGTTATTATTTTAACCTTATCAATTAGATTTAACTCTAAGTTAAATAATTTAACTTTTACCGTGTCTTTTTGTTTTCTTACATTATATGGTTAATAATCTTACCATAACAAGCCAAACGAACCCCAAGTTGTTTAATATTAATATATCTATCCTTATCTAAGTCATTTGTCCGATCCTTAGATTTTTATGAATTAAATTACAATTAATAATATAATATTTGTTTTAAAAACTAATTTATGTCAATTTTGACACTATTTGGTACATGATTTTTATGAAATTCATAACAGAATTATAAGTTCGAACCAAGTTACTTATATCAACAATAAAATGTCATATTAACCTATAAAATTAATGTAAGTCATAAAAATTCTCAAATTACATTTATTTGGGCATTTATAACATCAATTATGTTAATATTTTCATAAAAAGGTAATTACTGCATCATCATTGTGTCATAAATAAATTAAATTATTTAATGTCTAAAAATTACAAATAAAATATAATTATGTAGGAAAGCTTTTTATCTTTCTAATGAATATTTATAGTTGAATTTATCTTATATATAACCCTATATTAAAAATGATTTACTTATTAAACATCGATTTTAACTATTTTAACCTTTCTTTAAATAAATTAATAATAAATGTCCTAATCTAATCCAACTGGGCTTAAATGGTCATATTTTATTCCTAAGGTTGTTTTTTGTCGAATTACACTTATCCAATAGAATTAGGACATGTGTTAGGGTAATAATAATATCATTTTTACCTTTAATTACCCTATTTACTTTTAACCTTGGTAAAAAAAGTCAAATTTACTATTCAACAAAAATTATTTTCATCTCATTGAACGACATTTCAGTCCTTGATATTAACTGTGTCTCTCAGATTTTCAAAATTCCACTCACAAAAGCTGTAAAATTATGTTTTATGAAAAATTCAGTTTTTTTAACTACCACTTAGTGGTTTCACTATTATCAAAAAATGAATGTTTCCAGAAAAATACCAAAAATTAGGCCTAAGCTATATTTGATATTATGAATTCAAAAATGATGTCTATTTTATAAAATTCAAAACATATCAGTTACATTAATTAATTTAAAAATTAATTCCCGTCGTCAAAACAAATAGCGTGTTTTTGAGAGATAATAACTGTCAAAAGATTGACACTTGTTTATGTCTGGTTTAAATGTGAAATTACATCGAATGACCAAAATTTTATTAAATTGTAAAAATATATTCTAAATATACTTTAAAACCACTCAAATTAATAATTTATCACTATTAATTATTTCTATTAAAAAAGTTGTTTTTAATTAAAATTTAGTAATTTTCACTATTCATCAGAATATGAAGTTTATTCAAAAAGTACAAAAATTTCACTATAAGATAATTTTAATATTCCGAATCCAAAAACGATGACCATTTTGAAAAATAAAATTTACAAAATTACAAAAAGTGTTTATTACTATTCATAACTGCTTGTTTTAATAATATTTTAATACCATATCGTTGTTTAGTGAAACTCAGTATTGCGTACTACACACGCTATCGATGAAGGTCGCGATTGCGTGTAATGCAAGGAAAGTCAAGGATGTGTGTTGTGCAAGCTCCTTTTGGTGTAGCATACAACACAAGACATTAATGAAATTAAAAAGAATATTTTTCATAAAATCTCGGGTTGTTACAGTTTCTATAGGGATATCATTATTTTTAAATAGTTCATAATGGTTGGTAATGAAAATTTTAATTTTTCTAATCATATCCCCCAGGGGTTTCAAATTAGGTGCATAATAAAGCATTTTTTCATATACCATGTGACGATCAAGTCAATACCAATGTGCCCTTTTCAGAGTGATTACTCCATGGTACATCTCTTTAAAACCACATGAATTTATTTTATCTAGAAATAAAAAATAATATATTTATCATAAAAACATTAGGATATTATTCTATAATTATTCTCAAATTATACCATAGTATTTCATTCCATAATCTATATTTTCTTTAATCTAGTTTTTAAGGTTTCTACAAAACTTGTTCTTATATAAATTTTAATGACCTTAACTCTAGTAACCTATAACTAGTTCTTTATTTATTAAATTATAATAGGTATAAATATTGAAACCCTAAAGGACCAGTTAGTTTAGTGGTTTTGGATACCTAGATACATACATGATACCCATTTTACCTAGGGAATGACAATACAAAAAATAGCAATAGAAAACATTTAGCATCCTTGAACTCACTTCAAGATTTATTCTCCCTATCCTGGGGAATGTAAAAAATAATGGTGAGCTCAAATGCATATTAAGGGTTAAATATAGTGTAATATATCCTGAATCAATAATTCATAATCAATAAGTAAAGAAAAAAAATAAACACACATTCCATTTAATCAATAACTTGGCCATCATAATTTGATAAGGAATAATCAATATGGAAAGATAAATAACTAAAAAACATGACATTTAATCAATAAAATTAGAATTAAATGACTAGAAATTAATTTTTTTTATTTCAAAATAACGTTCAAATAAAAATTGGGAAAATCAATATAAAAAAATTCCAGATAAACACTACAAGGAACATACCCTCCCTAGTAACTACAATGTTATGTTAGGACTCCACCTCACAAAACCGCTGAAAAATATGTCTCATACAGGGTTGAACATGCCCTATACAAATGTAAAATCCATACTCTATCGTTCATCCAAATTCAAATGGTAATGAATATATTGAATCTTCATGCTTTGTAACCTCATATGGCACTAATCCTTATATATTTCTAGTGTCTTCCACCATCAAAATTCAGAAGAAACTAAATACCATGAAATACCCCATATACAGCCTATTTCAAATTCTAAAAAACCACTTAGAATAAACCAAATACCAAATCAAATATATAACAAAAAATTCATCAAACCCATCATTACTGTTTATTTCCTTGAACTGATCAATTGAACTCCCATCCCAAAGGAACAAGAAGACCATCACATTGCTCCACCTTGGAGAGAAATGTCGAATCCTAGAACCAATGTAGAGAACAAAGTAAACAGATTCATGACCAAATGCTAGTGATGAGATGTCCCAAATTCCAATCAATTTTAGGAATAAATCCAAGTGCATCCCTGTAGACATGAAAATCATCGGATGATTCAGGAGGATCAAAAATCAATACATACAATTACATGAGCAAACTGCCTCAAATATCTATAGCATGCAATGAAAACAAATTTATTAATATTTCATAAGATAATAAAATAACATTCAAACTAAAAATTTAAGGTTGAAATGGTATATGGTTTAATCAATAATAATATCCATGAAACAAATTATATTTATATTCAAGTGAAAGGTAATGTCCAATGGATAATAGTCAAAAGAAATTTATTGTCCTAATGAAATATTTAGAATAAAAAATTAAACAAGAAATGAGAGGTTACCATCAATTAATAAAGAATATTGGGTTTTTAAATAAAATAATTAATAAATAGGTGTTCATGTTAAATATTTCTATGTTAAAGTATTTATACCGCATAAATGTGAATAGTTGCATATTAACAAATATCTATCAATGAAATTGATATTGAGATGAAATCCCTTACCACATGGTAGCATTAAAGTAAATCCCCTTAGATGGAATAATTCAAATTGAAACATAAAATACCATGAAGTTTGAATTATTCAAGATATAATATCAAATTTGTGTATTATATACACCATATAAAATAATTTAGGTGAGAAAAAATATTGTATACCACATTGAAGGAAAATTGATATCATGTGCCTTAACTCACGCATTACATTACTTGAACGTGTTTTAACCTCTTTTATAATTGTTTTAATAATGTTAATAATTTTTAACATAACCATAATAATGTTTATAATATCATATATGGTCATATTATAACATTTTCCCAGCATTTTGTTAATAATATTTAAATATTTTCATTGTTTCTGATGTTAATTGCCTTATTTTTTCATGCATTTCTCCATGAATGTTTTAGTTCATGTACATAGGATATAAATAAATCATAAATATATTGATACCAATGTTATACATATCATCTATACTTATTATATACTTTCTTATAAACATTATTTAATGTTGATCATGGAAAATTATTCACATCACTTTGTGGAGATGGTAGATCATAACTATGCATGAGCAACAATGTCATTCCATTAATCAATGAAAGGTTATGAAAGTGATTGATATATTAATTTTAAATAATTGATACCAAGTAATATATATCTCAAATATCCATTAAATTTATCCTTATTACCTTCCATGTAAAGGATAAGTAAAAAACTGATCACCTCACTTTGCAATATGGTGGATTTATGTACACCTGAGTGATGTTTTCATATTATAAACAAAATGAAAAGAAGGTATATGTGATATTAAAATTAAAATAGTATAATTATATTATAAATAATATATATATATACATTAAATTCATCATTATATGAAAACATGGGTGTTGTTGATGAAAAATGAGTTACATCAGTTCACAAAGTGGTAGTCCACCGTATCCACGAATGACAGTTTCGTTTCCCATTTGATGAAGAAAATATGGATATAGGTTATGAAATTAACAAAACAATATATATTTATATGATATATTATTTTTTATTACAATAACAATTTTTAATTATATTTTATGTTTGTGGATGAAGAAATAAAATAAAAATGATATTTTAAGAATGTTACCTCCTCTTCAGATGTCCTCTTTAGGTTTTCACCATAACCATTAATTGGATAGATTTATGATCAATTTAAGGGAAATATATAGTTTTTAGGTAATTAATTAATTTATTTGGTAGGTTTTTACTGAAACCAATGTATTTAGATTTGTGAATAGGTGTGCAGAGGGGCTGGCCTTTTATAAGGGAGGGGGAGGATACAGATGGAATGTTTTAAAAGATAATGTGATACCTAAATTGTTATAATTCCAAAAGATCCAAAAAATGGTAATTATAAAATTATATATATATATATATAATAAGAATTTGTAAATATGTTCATCAAATGGGTTTGGAAAACTTTTATGTCATCATTAACCCTTATCATATTATTTTAACACTGCATAAACCCATTTCTACATTAATAGAAGAAAATAATTTTAACTATTTTAAAGATTAATTATAGTATGAAATTAAGTAGAAATTTTTAGATAATATAAATTATTATTATTGAAAATATTTATTCTATTTTTTCTAATTAAATTTATAGAATTTTGGGAAAACAATTTAAAATTATATTCACAATCCCGAAAAAAAAAGTTGGGTTCCAAAGAGACAATTCTCGTAAATATTGAAGGGTATGAGATCAAAAATCAACTTGAAAGTACTTATAATGAAAAAAATTATATTTATTATAATATAATTGATATCTTTTATCTTTAAAAAAAATTTAAAATATAATTTATCTCTGTAAATAATTTAATCGAATAGGTATTTTTTTAAAAAAAACTAGTATTTTACGATATTCATTGAAAAATTACAATTAAAAAAAATACAAAACATTCAGCCTAATATAATCTTGAAATTTTTAATTTTAAAAATAAATTTAATTTCATAAAATAAATGTCTTAAAAGATTCAAAAACTAATTTTATCAGAAGTGAAAAAGAAGCGATGCCACTATTTTCTTTGAAAAATACAGTTTTTATGAAAAAATTTGTTTTACATTAAAAAGATTTCAATTTTTATTTCTAACAAATAGATAACCTATTAACATGTTTAAAACAAATATTTTTATTAATTATCTATTTTTATATATACTTATCAATTTAATATCTATGTTATAATCTTCAGGTTTAAAAAATATTATAATTGTGTGTGGTGTTTCATTTAAACCTAGTATTGCAAGCATTAGAAGCTATTAAAGATATTAAATTATTTAGAAGGAAATTAATATAAAGTATCAAGGTGTTAAATTATGTATTTTAAGGGATACATTATTTAAATATCTCTATGAAATATTTTCTTAAGTAGTCTTAATTTCAATTTCTCGAAAATGATATTCTCGAAAGTGAATCATAAACTTCTCTTATTATGATAATGTTTAGAATTGTTTTCTAAAGGAAACTATGTTTTTCATAAATTTTAGTCTTTAAATATAAAATATTTTACTCTTATTGATTAATTTTATATAATAAAACTTCTAAATTTCATTACAAAAAATATTTTGGGTGATTAATGTTTTTTTAATAACTAATCTATTTCCGATATCACATTATATGATTCCATTTTAAAATGATATGTAATTCAGTCAGAATATCTAATGTTTGTTAATATAATTTATGATAGATATATTATACCAAACTTATTTATATATATTGATATTTTGGGTTATCTATCTCCACCAATGCATTGGTTAAGGATTTATATCTCATGATTTAAAAATATGCCTTGAGTTGTGAAACTAAAGATACTAATGAGCCATGAGTGATAGTACATAAACCATAAATGGGTTGTGAGTTATTATAGTTAATTCACTATTGGTATGTGAGTTAGGATGCTCAATTCACTAATCAGTAGTAAGATTTTGATGCATGAATAGCTATGTAATGTTTGTCTTTTGATTTTGGATATTCTAAAGTTACGTGTTATACTATAGTACCTTGTTTTTTAAGATTTCAATGTTCAAATGATATTCTCCATTGAACATAATTATTGGCTCATGATTCCAAAAACTTATTCCATATTCAATGTTTAATCATTTTAGATTACATTAAATTTTAGTTCATAGAGAACTGATGTGGGTTAGTGCTCTTTAAATCAGAAGTTTCTCTCATGCTTATGTTTTCTCGTGCTTATGATTTAACATTTGATGAAATTTTGATATATTTTTACCTTAATAAGAATTAATTATCCCCACATACTTATTTTTTTCATTACATTAGTTATAAATATGATTCTAATATAAGATTGTTATAGACATGGATCTATCATGGTGAAATTATGGTGAAATTTTTGAAAATAATATTTTATTATATCTAATATCCAAAGACACTAAACCAGTTGTTATTAGGATTCAAAAATTATTTTTGATGTTTAATGGTTAGTTTAAGGTGATGATTCAAAATAAATATATGTATATCATGTGGTGTCTCACTTGGTATCAAAGATTGTGTATACAAGTATTCTTTTATCACTAGACTTTATACGGTGGGTTTTACCGACACGTCCCCAGATAGCCTAGAGATTATTTCTAATACTAATTACATTGGTATCATTGCATGTAATCAAATAATTAAGGATGTAGAGTTTAGTATACTTGATAAACAAGATACATACATGATACTTTTAATACAAAATAATACACTAGTTACAACATAATATTTTTTCTTCATTATAAATAAATAACATCGTGGATAACTCTAATACCTATAGTATATCCCTACATATATTTCATAGTAATATTCATGGATTCATGTGGAAAGAAATGTAATGATGGTGAGCTAAAATTCATACTAAGTTTAGAATATAGTAATACCAATAAGGAATCAATGAGAATGATGATTATGAACTGGAAAATAACTGAACACATGATCCATATAAATAAAAAATACAGAAGGAAGTGAATAAAAAATATGAAAAGGTAATAACTATAAACACATTCCATTAAAATATCTAGATAATTAAAAATAAATATGGAATGGTAAAGAACAAAAAAAATACACTAAATCAATGAACTAAAAAAGAAATTTATACATAGATATTTTGATGAAAAACTCATAGAACAATAATAACTGAAACTATTATAATGGAAATTTTTAATTATTGGATACCATGATTCCTTAGTACATGGAATCAGTACTATCAAGACCATTCATAAGATGGGTAATCTATGAGGTAAAAATCAATCTATGGTGGCTACAAAAATATTTCATCTCATGAGACAACTGATGCATCAAATGGATTTCATTTATTGGCCCCAAACTCATAGGGAATACATTAAACGGTCCCCAACCCATGTCTTACCTTCCCAAATCATTCCTCATATCAAAAAAATGATATTCCTTACCAATAATCCATTCTGAATAATGTATATAGATCTTTCAATATTTCCCCAAATAATAAAATAAATTTATAAGTAAACAATGCATAAAAATGGTATACTATTTTGGAAATGAACATATTGATTATAAATAATAAATGTAATTAGGGGAAATACAATGTTCAATGATCATAATAATTTTAAAATTTCAAGTGGCTAAAAGGAATCAAAGAAGTGGATGTGAATAATATCATTTCCTAAATCAATCATAAACCATCAAGAAGCTGATTAAGGATGTTATCAATACAACATACCCCAAGGTGAGTAAAATAATGGTTTATTTTCTTTGATGAATGGAAACATTATAAAAATATCAATTTCAAATATTCTTTAGAAAAATATCATTTACCTCTCATAAACATTTCCAAAAACCATTTCTTTGAACATAATTTTTAAAAACAATTTCTTTAAAATTTTACCTTTTATATAGGAAAAGGAAGCTTCAAATGAATGATGGTTGGTAAAATTGTATATGTCATACAAGTTAAAAAAATTCCTATTGTATGGTAAAAAGTTTAGAAATATGTGTTGTTTGGAATTCAACAATAGACTCTATTTAAAAAATTAGTAAAATAAAAATGGGTATAAATGTATTGAACAAATAAATTTAATATTTTTGCTTTTTTTTATAAAACATGGTTTTTAGAAGAATATAAGTTATCTGACAAATAGAAGAATATAGTCGGGTTTTCTAAAAAACACTTTCTAAAACTTGTTGAGTACCAATGGTTGAAAATATGGTACTAATACATGAAAAATGATATAAATAACCATAGGAGGATAAAATTAATGGTTTTATTGAAAAATCGTAATATAATTTCGTTTAATGGACATACCATTGAAATATCATTAATGTTATTATTAAGGAAAATAATATTTAAAAAATCCAAAGTGTCCAATACCACATTGAAAAATTTTATATCATAAACCTCAAGTTTAAATATTATAAAATGAATGATTTAGATACCATTAATAAAAAATGGTAAATGATATAATATAAAAAAGGGGAAATAGATACACCATATAATATATGTATGTGGTGGACCAAACATTTATCTTACAGATGTAAAAAAGTGAGATGAGAATCCATTACCATAAATTTGACTTCTGGTGAACGTACATTCCCTTCATTTATAATAAACATATGTTAATTTAATATTTAATTGAGAATTTTTTTCATTTTTATCATTATTTTTATTTCATTTTTTTACTATGTTGTATACAAATATTTAAAAAATCATGTTTACGTCTGGTGTTCTGACCAAATTTTGTTTATTTCTCAAAACAAATTCACTAGGTCAACTATGGTCAAAGTGGTCATTATATAGAACTTATAGAATTATAATACTTACATAATTATCATATTTATACATCAATTTTGGATTTTGAAAACAATTATTATATATGGATATTAAAATTGAATCAGCATTACAATCATGGGGACGGTAGGTCATACGTAAGAATGAGTAACATTCTTATTTTTCAATGATCATTATGGAAAGAGTGTGAGTAACAAAATATATTTCCAGAATGATAATAATAACATATATATTACATTATATAATCATATATACTTATATATATAAATCATGGGATGAAAATTAAATCACATCTTGTCAAGGAGGTGGTAGTCCAGAAGTTCATGAATGACATTATAACATTTTAAGTGTGTGGAAGTGTAGTAATGAAAATGATATATATATATAGTATATTTAAAAAAAATAATTATGTAATTCATATCATATAGGGATTTTTATGTCACATATTTTTAATAGAAACCATCCTTTATACGTATCATGTATAGTGTGAATGAATCATAACGCTTCAAGGTGGCGTTTTTCTACACTTCCTCAAACGATTGTATCATATTAACCTAAAATGAAAACTATTAATGGTAAGTGTCATAAAAAGTTTAAATAAGTAAAATAATAACAAATTATATATATATATATAAAATATAAAAATATGGCCCATCCTAATGTACACCATGAGAGGTGGTAAAGGAAAAATGAACAATCATCGATTAATGAGGCAATAGTTCACCGTACACAAAAGCATTATGTACGTTACCAAATAGATGGAAGTGTGTGATATTTTTAGTAGAACCTTTTGATGAAAAATATAATAGTATATTACGGAAGTGTTTTTATAAAAGCATAGAATAATAATATTTTAGGGGTTGGATAATGAAAATAAAACTAGAGATCTTGAGAGAAGTTGTTACCCCTTAATCAGGTAACTTCTTTTGGTCTTTACCAAAAGGATTCATTGGATTGATTTATTCCAAAAAGTAGTATTCATGTTATAGAGGAGATCATTTTGGAACATATTTGGTCATATATTTGAAGAACCTAAGTGGTTCTATAGGTATGAGTAATGGGGAGAGGTGGTGGACTTTTATATGGGTGGAAAAGGAGGCACTTGGTATTTTTGAAAAGAATGGTATACCCACATTTTTACCAAAACAAGTCTTAAAAAACCAACCAGACCCAATAATTGAAGTTCAATGGAAGAATTATTTCCATTAAATATGTTTTTGAAATGTTTATAGGGCATTTGGGACCCCATGTTAAAGGTATAGTGCTTTATTAATCTTAATTTTTCCTTAATAATTGTAATAAAATTTAATTACTTTCCCTAATATTTTTGGTGATTTTTTGGCCTTTTTAGAAATGGAAAATTATTCATATTCCAAATATGAAATTAATTTTTCCAAATTTCAGTCACATAAGGGAATATAATTAATTGAAATTTAATTTGGTATACAGAACGATAATGTGGATTTTTAAAGTAAAAATGTCCAAAAGTATATTATGATTTTATAATCAATTTCATAGTGAAATTGATTCTAATGACATAAATATTATTAAATTATAAAAAATATATCTAACTAAAATTTAAAATAAATTAAAAATATAATTAATCCTAATAGAAAAATTATATGAAAAAGTAGTTTTGAACTAAAATTCATTAATTTCAACTATTCATTATAAATAAAATATTTCAGAAAAATATAAAAAATTAAATATAGATAAATTATTATGTTTATGTTACTAATATATTGTTTATATTGACATAATAAATCAATTATAGTGTTGAAATTAAAATTTAAAATTGATTCTCTTATAAAAGCTGTTAAAATCGCATTTATACCAATATATGAATTTATGTTTAAAATAGGGTTTGTTCATTTCTTATGTATATCACAATTAATAGATTAATATAAAAAATATTTTATATATTATAATATATATATTTCATTAAAATCATTATCGAATTTTAATTAATTAAGTTTATTATGATAAGGCCCCTTTGGAATCATAAAAATAATTATATTTCCTTTTATTTACAAATGGTTTTATTTTAGTTTCTCATTAATTGGTAACCAGTGTATTAAATTTATATTTATATAAACCCTAATTTTTAATAAGTTAGTTAACAATATTCATAACCACTAATATAATTTCTAGGATATATCATATTATATTAAATAATAATATTTTAATAATATCTTATTGTTCCATAAAACATTGTCATGCATGTAACGAATTCCCTCAAAGAATATTTCACTTTCATGTAACGCATGCTAACTATGTGTTGTATGAATTGAAGTATATAGAATATATTTTAAATATTAAATAAATTAAAATGTATCCAGATATTATATTACCTTATTCTTTTTGTGTCGCATGTCATACACGCAATAATATAAGGTTCATTACTTTAGCATTTTAGGGTGTTACATTCTCCCAGCCATAATTAAAATGAATCCTAAAAATTTAAACACTATCTTGGTTATTAATTTCTTGATATTTCATAAATATAAATCCCACTATTTGATCAAGGTTCATAAATCATCCTTTATTAATGAGAGAATTTGAAGTAAAAAAGGTTACATGAACTACCATGTAACTAGGTCTCTAACTAAGAGAACATCAGTGGAATGTTAAAATACATACTTGGAGAAAAATTGTAAATATTTATATGGAGCGATTGAGGTCATAAATCACAACTAAGTGACTGATAAATATAAATTTCAGGTCCTCAAATCCATTAATCATATATAATCTAGGAGAACATTGTTTCAATATAAATTAAGGTATTATGACAACATTTTATTTCATAGTCATTTTCCTAATTTTTGGTAATTTTTCTACTAACCAAGAATATAAGGAAATATACATAATTGATAGGTTCATATTTCAAATGACCAATCTTAAAATTTAGTTGTGCTTCTATCAAACTCTATTTCATTTCTTCAATCCTGGAAATTAATTAACAATAATGACTTTTTTATGATAGAAAAAACACTTTTAAAGGATCACAAGGCCTATAAAATAGTGGCAAGTATAACTATTTGTCATTAATTATCTTAAAAAACAAATATGTTTAATATATTACTCTATAATCCTCAAAAGTGATACTATGGGTTCATCATTAACACTTATTCATCAAATTTCGTAACCAAAACCATTAGAAATTAACCAGGTCATTATGTAGGTCAATGGTTGGTGTGAAACCCTTATTATCATTGGGTCATTGGTTTAAGACTTATGGCTTTTATTAATTTTATTGGCTATAAACTGGCTTATAGTTTGTCCTTTTCTAAAACCAAATTATTATAATTTACAAAATACATATTATGTAGATCTTTGATATAAGGTTAATCATGAAATAACATTTTAATTTTTTTTTAATATACCCTCAATACATAAATACTTTATAAATTTATTTCCACATAGGTCCTTCCATGATCTAGGGTTTATTCACAATACCATTTCTAGGATTTCAAAATAATGACAAATTATCGTCATTCTAAAGAGCATTAGTATTAACCAAAGTTAGTATTAATGTATCCATGTCTTTCATAATGGTTTGTAACGTAAAGTGGAATTATCCTAAGCATATCCCCTAGGTGTTTCAAAACAGGTGTGTAGTAAGGCCAATTGTTGTGCACCCGATTACCCCGAATCTGGTTCAGAACACCTTGTTAGAGTTATTACCCCTAGTTATTTATTTTCTATAACAATGCCCACTTTTAGTATCCAAACATGGATTTATTTCTAAGAATAACCACATAATATTTTCCTTAACTAAATTTTAGGGTTTGTTTCTATACTAATCCATAATTCCTACTTATTGTTAACTTCTCTAACCTATATTTCCATAAATCTAGTTCTGAAGGTTTCTACTAAACTTTCTCTAATAAAAACTGTAATGACCCAACCCAACATAGCCTAGATATGGTGTCTAATACTAATTACATTAGCATGATTACAAGTAATAAATTATTGAATGAATGAGAGTTTAGTAGCTTTGGTAAACCGGGCGAATAGAGAAATCATTTGCTACAAAATAATACACTAATTAAAACAGAATTTTTCTTCTTATTTTTTTTATAAATAATGTTTTGTATAAATAAAATTCATCTAATATATCCCTACATATCTTTTATAGTACGCTTCATTGATTCCAAGGTAAATTTATTTAATAAGTGTGTGCTAAAATTCACATTTAGTTAAGAATATAGACGAAGAAATAATGAATCAGTGAGAATAATAATTATAACCTAGTAAATAAGTAAACTTACATTCTATATAAAAAATAAACAAATAAGGATGTGGAAAAACAAGATGGAAAATTATTAAATTGAAACACATGCCATTCAAATAACCAGATAATGTCAAAATAAATATGGAATGGTAGGAAACTAAAACACACTCCATTTAATCAATGAACAGAAACTGAAATATATCCATATATATGTCGACACAAAATATCATGGTTGAATAATAAATGAAACTAGTGTAAGGGAAATTCTTAATAATTGTATGCCTTGTTTTCTATGTATATAGAACTAGTTCCATCAATACATTTCATAAGTCAGTTTAGCTATAGGGTAAAACCACATCTACGGCAGCTTTCCTACTATTTCATCTCATGAATCTTCTGATATATCAAGGGTATTTCATTAAACTATCCTGAGTCTGTAGGGGATACCTTAAATGGTCCCTAACATGTGTCTTACTTGTCTAATGGATTATTCATACCAAATTAATAATATTCCTTATAAAATACCCATGTTGAATAAATTATATGGATCAATCAATATTTCCCAAAATAATAAAATAACATTCAATTTAAAAAAAAATTAAAAGTTCTATATGGTTTAGGTAATGAACTTGTCTTTGATAAATGATATGGATAATTTGGGGAAATTTAATGTTCAATCATCATAGGAAATTGATTATTTTAAGGGGACTAAAAGGAATCAAGATAGTGAAAATTTACCTTTAAAACATAAAACGTTATATTTGATGTAATGATGGAGGGTAAATCCATACGTGCTGTACAAGGTAAAAAGAACATTCATTTTTTACAGCGAGAAGGTTAGAAAGATTCTTTCTTCGGAAAGAGAGAAGAATATTTCATTGAAAACAATGATAAAATAAAAAATTGAAAAAATGTATTTACCAGAAATATTTAAAAACATTTTAATAAAACATTGTTTTTTGAAGAAAACATGTTCTCCGGATAAGAGATGAATAAATTTACGTTTTCTGAAAAACATATTCCAAAACCTATTGAGTACCAAAGTGTGAAAAAATGGTACTAATATTTGAAAAAGGTCTAGAATAACTGTAGTATAATATAATTAATTGTTTTATAGAAAATTTTTATATAACTTCCTTGAATGGAACGACCATTTAATGAATATTAAAGTTATTTTTTGAGGAAAATAATCTTTAAATATACCAATGTGTCTCATACCACTTTCAATCAATTCAAATCATATTCCTCATAATGTAATAATATAAACTTAATGTTTAAGATAACATGAATACAAATGTATTAATTATATAATATAAAAAAATTAGTAGATACACTGAACAAATGATTTATGTGGTGAACGTCACATTTATATTATTGTTCTAAAAAGTGAGGTGAGAATCCCTTACCTTGAGTTTTTTTGGGTGAATGTCCTCTAACTTCATATATAATAAAATTATGTTAATTTTATACTTTATTGAGAAATAATTTCATTTTTATCATTAATTTTTATTCACTTTTTACTATGATGTATACACCTAATTAATCGATCATGTTTAATTCGAGTGTTTTGACCAAATTCCTTTTATGTGTCAAAATGACTATGATGGGTAAACTATGGTCAAAGGAATCATTATATAACAGTTGGGGAATAATTATCATGAAATAAATATAATAGTTTTAAATTTATTGTGTCTTTAAAAACATTCGTTAGATATTGTTATGAAAAATTAATCAACGTTACAATCATTTAGATAAGAGGTCATACTCAGGCATTATTAAAGTTATTATTTTTCAATGAACATTTTGGAAAGAAGGTAAGTGACGTGATATATTTATATAATGATCACTACATAATAAAAAAAATATTATTTAATCATGTATACTTATATATATAATTATTTTTATGAAAATTGAATCACACCATGTCAAGGAGGCGGTAGTCCGCACATCCACAATCTATGTTATCACATTTTAATCATGTGAAAGGGTAATAATGAAAATGATATTTATATATAGTATATTTATTGAAATTTTATTTTGTCATGAATATAATATAGAGGTTTTATATGTAATATATGTTTTTATTGAGACCATCATTTATACATTATTTGTATAATGTGAACAAATCACATCGCTTCGAGGGGGTAGTAGACCATAGTTCCACAAAAAATGTTATCATTTTAACGTACAATAGAAATGATTAATCATATGTGTAATAAAAGGATTAAATAATAAAAAATAAAAAATAAATCTAATATATATCATATATAAACATATTTAACTTCATAATTTCCACCAATAGTGGTGGTAAAAGAAAAAACAATCATCATTTAATTAGGCAGTAGTTTGTTGTACATAAAACAGTATGATTGTTACCCATTAGATAGATGTTTGTGTAATTATAGGAAGGAAAAAAATCATAAAAAATAATATAAGATTGAGGATACCTTTATTTTTAAAAATCATATAATAAGAATAGTTCAGAGGTTGTATACTTGAAATATAACATCAGATATTTAGAAAATATGTCACCTCTTAATCGGGAAACTTCTTCTAGTTTGTATCAAAAGGATTTTTTACATAAATTTATTCTCATGGGAGGCATTCTGGACTAGGTTATGGATGTTGGAAAGCTAATTGGGAAGAAATTGGCCTAACCTAAGTGTTTTTAGTGGTGTGAGTAATGGGGATAGGTGGTGTCCTTTTATATTGGTAGAAAATGACTCACTAGATAATTTTGAAAAGAAGTCTGGTATACCCACGTTTTTAACTAATCAAAGTCATAAAAAACCCAAAAAATAATAATGGGAGGTTCATGGAATAAATATGGCCAGAAAATGTGTCATACCCCAACCTCAAATGCACTTTATTTTATCCTTTTCTCGGTCCCGTGTCTTTTGTACAATGTTGGGTTTGGGCCCGAATTTGAAATTTTTGAAGCTTCTTTGTTTTCAGTGGGTCTATGTCCAGTGTGTGGTGACCACATTGCTAGCGGTGACCGTACGTTTTTTCCTGGTGAATGCGCGGTGGTGCGACAGTTGAAATAAATAATAAATTAACTAAATAAATTAAGTTAAATAAAAAAATAAGTTTCATAATATTTTATATCGATAAAAAAGGGATAATGTTTAAATTATAATAATGAGAATATGTTTGCACAAATGGTAATTTTATTATAATATAATATGGTAATAATACTATTATTTTTAAATTGATATAAATATAATTATTAATGAAACGTAATAAAATTATCACTTTAATTATCATTAATTTGATATAAATTTCATTGGTTGTTATTAATATTTTTATTATCATTTTTTATTAATATTATTACTAATATTATTATTGTAACATTGATATTATTATTATTACTCAAAATAAAATGGACAAGAAATGATAATAATAATAATTATTTTTTTGAATATTTATTAGTTTTATTATTATTATTATTATTATTATATATTATTATTGGTTTTTAACCCTAACCCTACTCGCACCAACCCCCTTCCCCTTTCCTTTTCCATGCCATGAGACCCCTTCTGCCCAGGCCCTCACCTCCCTGCATGCCCTCTGTTATTTCCTACAACCCCGCCTCCCCATCTGACATTCTCCCCCTACTACCCCCGGTCTGGACTCATCCCGACCTCCTCCCTCTTCCTGGTTAGCCGCCTCTGTTGCATGCCCCGCAAAACACCACCCCATCGCGCGCCCTCTATAGCCCCTACTATGATCATTTATCCCTCTTTCATGCTTGACGTGACCCATCAGTGACGACCCACTCCCCTCCGCCCGACCATCTAGCTCCAGATTTCCCAACCCACATCACCTCATTCCAGTTTTCCCTCGATGGCGCACCCGATTGGTCCTCATCGCCCTCGCCTCACCCCTACTGCATTTGGTGCCCAGCTGCCCTGGCCAGCCCCCTCCTGGTCCAGCTCGACCTCCCCCATCCGTTCGGCTTCCGAAAAACGCTCTCCCCCACTATCCCACACTCCGGATGAGCCCTCCGGCCTCCTGATCGTGCTCCGTCCACCCGCGGACTGAAAGAAATCCATGCGTATATTCCCTTTTGGCTTTTGGTGTATATATATTTATTGAGTGTGTGGTGTAAAGAACTCTTAGTCTGTTTTTTTACAATATTAATCAAATTATCACTAAATACTTTTATGGAGATGCTTTGAAACATGAATACTAAGGGCCTGTTTGGATTTTTAAATACAAAAGTGGGGTTTGGAGTTGTTTTAGAAGAGCTTGTGAAATTTTTTCATAAAGGCATTTGATTATTTAAAACTTGTGGCCCGATTTATGATTCCAAGTGTTTAATTAATTCGTTTTGATAACTTAATTATGTGACGGGCCGATTGGAACTTTGTATGTTCGACATTTATGCATATATATAAGTATATTGGTCCCTCCTATCTACGGTAACCCTTTATGGGGGAACAGATATGAAGCATCCATGTTTTGGGTAGGCCAGTGCGGTGAGATGAATCACGTGTGCGAGGGAATTCCTACTTACTTAGTATTATTATAACCACCATGGGTTCTTGGGCATATTTTAGATGATCGAGTGGAGGCTACTGACCAACCTTGATTAGACGGGCTGGTACCCCTTGATTTTTTGTTAGGATAGGAGGGCGTTTCTACTTGATTGGTCAGTTAGGGAAGCCAGTTGGTTATAGACATAGGAGATTCACCATATGTCGGAAGGTGGTTCGGAATCCGAGTATGTACAGGGGTATTCTAGGGATTTTTAGGATCACCATGGTTACTGTATTATTTACATTTCTTGTATACTTTCCATTTAACTAGTTAATTTTTAGTTTTTACTTTTTAATTTTTTTACACTTGCCCAGCTTCAGTATTTTATGTTTTAGATTTTTATTTATTAAATGAAAAATGATTTTGGGATTGGTATCTAGTGTGTGTTGGATTTCTAAATGGGAACAACATGTTTCATATTTTAAAATGTGAAAACCCTACTTCTATATCTCTATTTCAATATTGTGATAGTGGACTGTTTCAGAAAAAAGAACTTTGGGATTCAATGGTTTATTTCCGGTATCCCTATTAAGCATCTCAGTGCATACACATATTATATCTTTCTAGTAGCAGGTTTAGTTTCTTGTTTAGGTTCCTGGTTCAACAAATCAATGTTGTAGAAGACTTTGTTATGAGTTGGGTGGTAACCTTAAGGGTCACAAGGCGGTACATACATTTATTTTATTTTGGCTGCTAATTTGATTTCATTATCATCAGTCTTTATTTATTTGGTTATCTTTTATTCAGGGGAAAAATCATTCCTAAAAGTTAGATTTTGATGCCCAACAGTAGTTTCTAGCTAGTGGGGATCAGGAACGCCCCTCGGGCCATTCCACGTGCTGGCTGGGGTGACAGGTTTAGGGTTGACCTTGGTGCGTTCATGACAAAATGCTATTAAGGGAGGCCCTTGTTATTTGGGATGTCACGTAGATATAGATTAGGATTGTTGAGGCTCAAGAGGTAGGTTATGGGTACGTGCCTAACCAACACTGCTCGTGACAAGACCTGAGTTACTAGGGTTATTCCAGGTTTTGAGTCATTTGTCTTGGGTTGTTTTGGATTTAGGCGTGAAAATGGAGGTGAATTGGTTCACATTACAGCCTCACATGGGGTGGTGACCCATGTGGAGTCCAAGTGCTTATTTTAAGGCCCTATTTGTGTTAATACATACTTGGGGAATGACTCACCACCATGTCTTCGGCTTAGGCACATACACTAGTCCTTCATTCTAATGGTTTATAGTTGGTTTTGATTCATTTTGAACATGGTCAATGTGAGTGTGTGTTGAAAATGAATGTTATTTTGAAATTAAATAATTGTGTTTCTTCCAATTTGTTTTTCAAATTATTAATGTGAGTTTTCAAAGAGAAAGTGCATCGGTTTGAAAAATCACGGTATGTGTTTGGATTTGTTAAAGAGAGGAAGTGTTTGAACCTTGGAACTCCTTATAGAGTGTCACACATGCATGGGTATGTACAAAGAGTGTGTGGGGCACATGTTTGCATATGATGTGAGTGAGATTGAATGAACACGCATGTGACAGTTCATAATGTGCCATAGGTGAGTGTAAAAATTTTAATGAAATAATGTTTTTGTAAAATTTATTGTTTCATGTGTTTATATATGTTTGGCTTATGGGCCTATTGCCCTTGGCTTGTGTTGTTGCTCTGATTGAGTTTTGTCTTGATGCTAGTTTTGGTGGTGTTCTTCGTGTTGTTATGAGTATTCCTCCAAGAAAGCCTCAAAAATTTGTTAATGAGTTTTTCCCTATTACGAGTTCTTTTCGTGTATTTCTTGCTTATCGGGGTAATCAAAGTCTCCTAGAGGCAGCTATATTGTTCGGAAAGATAGTGTGTCTTCAGGTTGTTGGGAACTCCTAAGGTATTTAAGGTTCGTATCATCATGAAGTTATTAGAAAGTTATATTTTTGACTAGTAATGGTGGGATGTATCATCATAGTTAGAGTTTGGGTGTAGTTGTTGGGGGTTAACTCTGGTGAAGGCTCCCCATCTGGAAAGGATCTTTATTGGTACCAACATCTAGTTCTTCGGACTGCTATCCTGTGCAGCTCTACTACGGCTAGTTCAAACATTCTAAGACGTCATTTTACGACCCCTTGAAAAATTTAAAACCATGGTGGTTGTTTGAATCATTGAATAGAAGGAGTTAGAGACTAAAAGATGAAAGTATCTGACTGTGAGGCAGGAGACGCTTTAGCAATAAGGGCCCCAACCACAGGTCTCAGGGTGAAGATCGTTCAAATTCAGGAGTTTCCGTGGGTGTGTGGAACCTCTATCTGAATAATGTATTCAGCTATGGGATATAAATATCCAAAATTTCCTTGTTTTATTATCATCATTGTCGTAAGCTCGTCCTTGTTGTGGTGGCGTGATGAGCTCGTTCGACCACAATCCAAGCGGTCTTATCTACTCTTAGTGTGGTTTCCAAATCGTTTGTTGTCCATGAAGGGTGTTAGGCCTGTGAATAAACTGACTTATTCTGATTTTGAGTTAGTCTCATATGTTTTTGTTGGGGGAATGTTCATTTCACGAAACATATGGTAGGTTTTGTGTTAATTTCTCTTTCTCATGTTTTTGGGTTGTTCCGTAGTAATCTTTCCATCAAAGTCTCAGGTGTGTCTTTCAGTCCGTGTTGGGAAAATGAACGAGTTTGGTTTGGTAGTTCCTGTGTTGCCCCCTGGGGGGGTGTTTGGGTATCAAGGGTTTCTATATTATTTAATTCTTCTGTTGAGAAGAATCCTCTCATGTTCTCCCCTCAATCTCATGCAGTGGTTTTCCTTGATTTGGTCAGCTGTGACATTTATTATTAATAGTCACCACGAGCCTCTCAGTTTCTTCTGTTTTGGTCTATTCATGGACTCTAGTTGTGTCGTTTGTTGGCTTCGTGACTTTATGGGGCAGAAAGTGCCTGTGGTGGGGAGAATTTTCACACCCCGACCTCGGACGCCATTTATTTTATCCTTTTCTCGATCCCGCGTCTTTTGGAAAAAGTTGGGTTTGGGTCTGGGTTTGAAATGTTTGAAGCTTTGATGTTTTGTGTGGGTCTCGGGCCAGTGCATGGTCACCACACCATTAGCACCAACCGTGTGTTTGGTCCTTGGGAATGTGCGGTGGCATGACACTTCAAACAAAATATAAATTAACTAAATAAATTAATTTAATTGAAATAAATGAATTTAAATAAAATTTTATATCGATAAAATAAGGTTAATGTTTACATTATTATAATGAGAATATGTTCAAGAAAATGTCAATTTTATTATTATTTAATCTGGTAATAATAATATTATCAATAAATTGTCATAAATATAATTATTAATGAATCAAAAAATATTATCACTTTAATTATCATCATTTTTTTATTAATTTACTTTGTGGTTATTAATATTTTTATTATAATTTCTCTATTAAAATTATTACTAATGTAATTATTGTAACATTGATATTAGTATTATTATTACACAAAATAAAATGGACAAAAATAATTATTATAATTATTTGTTTTATTAATATTTATTAGTTTTATTATTATTATTATTATTATTATTATTATTATTATATTTTATTATTCTTTTTTAACCCTAACCCTACCTAAGTCCCCCCCTTCCCCATCTATTTTCCACACAACGAGCCCCCTCCTACCGAGGCGCTCACCTCCCTGCATGCCCTCTGTGATTTCCCGCGACCACGCCTCCCCGTCTAACATTCTCCTCCACCTACCCCTGGTTTGGAATCATCCCAGCCTCCCCCCTCCTCCATGTTTGCTGACTCTATCACGCGTCCCGCACAACATTGGCCTGTCGCACGCCCTCCGCTGCCACCTACTATGATCCATTCACCCCCCTTCCTGCTTGGCACGACCCACCGACAGCATCCCTCTCCCCTCCGCTCATCCAGCCAGTTATGGCTCTCCCATCACACTTCACCATCTTTCAGTTCTCCCTTGAAGGTTCACCCGAATGGTCCTCATCACCCTCTCCTCACCCCTTCCACATCTGGCGCCCAACCGACCCCGCTGACCCCCACCTGGTCCGGTGCGACCTCCCCCGTCTAGTCAGCTTCCGACTGCCACTCTCCCCCCACTGTCCCATGCTTCGGCCAGGCCCTTGGTCCTCCTGCTCATGCTCTGGCCACCCATGGACTTCTGCTTCATGACTTCCACCCTTGTTGGTGTGCACCCACCAGAACCACAACCCTCACTTCTTCGGCACGCCCTACAGGTGCGACGTGCCTTCCTTTCCGGATGCCTTCCTTCACCGGCAGAGGCTTTCTCCACTGTGTGCGACCTCACCTATTCCCTGTTCGGTGCGCAACTCACGTTTTAGTGGGATAAGACCTCTTGGGTATTGTTATTTCTTTTTTCAAAATCCTTCTCTGAATGTAGGGAAGTTTCTCTTCATTTCGGTTCATCGACGTCATTCATGGTAAGAGTTCTTTTTTATCATGAAAACATTTAATTTAATGTCATTATTATTTATTGAGGTCCAATTCTTTTTTATTTGGTTGTGAACTGGTCCTCGCCACACTAGGTTTGGTTTCCGAATATTGTTAGGGTGTGGCAATAATTTCTAGGTGCGTGCAGTTGGGGAACTATTAGTTGAGTTTAAAATATTTGTCTTTGTCATGCTCTTGAGGTAGTAATTTCCATCCCTTATATTTTCTGAAGTTTTATATAGGCACTCGCATGGTTTAATTTAATTTATGAATGTTATTCTCAGCCTTATAATTCTAATAGATTAATCATTACAATGTTTCATTGATGATTGAATGTGTTAAAACATCTTTGAAATAGTTCCATGGATATGTGTAGGTGTTTCCATGCCTTTTATCCCAATTTTAATCAATTTAATGTTTGTGTTTTCTTAATTAATTCATGATTATGTTTCACAACTCAATTTTGATTATAGATAACTTATGGTAGTGTTTTCTTGTTGAAGGATTTGATCAAAAAATGGATTTTTGGATGCTCACTTATTTATGCACATGCTTATACCATGCCAACATGGTTGAAGCTAGCTGTCATTATTTGAAAATGGTACTATTGGACATCTTGAGTGGTGTTTATTTGTAGAAACATTTGATGTAACTTTTTTGTCTTATGTTGGTGATTTTTATGAAACATAGTGTATTTGTAGAAATATTTTCATGTCTCGTTGAATAGTTCTTTTTCTCAAATCCTTGGTTTTATAAGAGGTTCTTGTTTTCTAAATGATTTGAGTCTTTTCAGGTGGTTCATTAAATTGGTTTGAAGAAAAATCCATGCATATATGCCCGTTTGGCTTTTGTTGTATATATATTTTGTTTAGTGTGTGGTGTAATGCAATGCGTGATTTTTTTTTTACAAAATTTATCATAGTATCACTAAACACTTATATGGAGATGTTGTGAAACATGGAACCTAAGGGGCCGTTTGGATTTTTAAATAAAAAAGTGGTGTTTAGAGTTGTTTTAGAAGATCTTATGCAATGTTTTCATAAAGGAATTTGATTATGTAAAACTAGAGGCCCGATTTACAACTCCAGTAGTTTAATAAATTGGTTTTGATAACCGAATGATGTGACAGCCTGGTTGGCACTTTGTATGTTTGACATGTATGCATATATATAAGAATATTGGGAACTCCTATCTAGGGTAACCTTTTATGGGTGAACGTATAAAAATCATCCATGTATGGGGTAGGAAAGTGTGATTAGATGAATCACACATGCAAGGGCCTTCCTACTTACATAGTATTATTATAAACACAACGTGTCCTTGGGAGTCTTTTAGATGATCGAGTGATGGGTGTTGACCAACCCCGATTAGACGTGTTGGTACGCCTGGATTTGTTATTAGGCCAGGTGGGATTTTCCCCAGGATTAGTTAGTTAGGGGGACCAGTTGGTTATAGACTTAGGAGTTTCACCATACGTCGGCAGGTGGTTCTGAAACCGAGTATGTCCATGGGGCTTCTAGGGATATTTAGGATCACCAATGGTTACACGATTATTTAAATTTCTTATTTACTTTCTATTTCACTAGTTTATTTTTAGTTTGCACTTTTTAATTGTTTTACTCTTTCCTAGATTCATAATTTAATGATTTGGACTTTTATTTATAAAATGACAAATGATTTTTGGAATGGTATGTTGTGTGTGTTGTGTTTTTAAATGGGAACAACATGTTGCCTATTTTAAAATTTGAAAACCCTAATTTTATATCTGTATTTAAAACTTGTGTTAGTGGACTATTTTGGAAAAGTGTACTTTTGGATTCAGTGGACTATTTTTTGCATCCCTACTGAGCATCTCGGTGCTCACGCCTATTATATCTTTCAAGCTGCAGGTTCAGTTTCTTGTTTATGTTCTTGGTTTAGCTCCTCAAGTTTGGAGCATTCATTTTTCTGGGTTGGGTGGTGACTTGAAGGGTCCCAAGGAGGTATGTACAGTTATTTTCATTCCTCTTCTAATGTTATTTTATTATAGTCAGTCTTTATTTATTTGGTTATATTTTGTTCATGGGCCTAATCCTTCCCAATAGTTAGATTTTGATGCATGACACTAGTTACCAGCCTGTGGAGATCAGGAACTCCACTCCGGCTATGACAACCCTGCTTTTTATTACAACTTAAACATGATTTATTACATAAAACTTCACTTGATCCAACAATGAAGATCGATAGGTTTAGTGTCTTTGGGGCTTAGGATCATTACATAAAAACTTTAAACTTTAAATACAACATCTTTATTGAAAACTTCCTTTACATGACCACTACATTCCTTCGTACTTAGCATTGCATGGGATAACCTGAGGACATGCATAAGAAAAGGGTGAGCTATAAAGCCCAGTAGGGGAGTAAACAATGAATAACATGAGGAGTGAAATATATGTTAGGAAATAGGCATATCAATAGAGCATAATAGAAACATGAACATAAAGGCATGATAAAGCATGATAATCATAACATGGAAATGTGGCAACAACACTTAACATTGAATTAGCATGAGCCAAGGCTCATTGCACATGGAGCATGAGTAAACCCTCATTGCACATGAAGCACGAGTAAACCCTCGTTTCACTTGAATTAGCATGAGTAAAAACTCATTGCACATGACGTATCATGATACTATATTTTACCCAATGCATTGGAGCGCTATAAAGGGCGCACCCTTCTTAAACATTTCATTTCATGCATAAGTGTGCCAAATGGATCATAAAACATGGATTCATAAAACATAATCATTTATTCCACGATAAAAGGGATGTGGAATTCATACATGAAACTTTATAATCAATAAGTAAATGTGCATAAAGGTGAACACCCTTGATGGAGAAATGGGCATGGTATTCACTACACAATGATATTGGCTTAGAAAATCGGTGTGATTTCGGCAGCGTAACGGCGTGACATAAGAATTCATAAAAAAGGTTGATGAGAGAGAAATGGGTTCCTCATCATATTTACATGAAATGGAATGTAAGGAGGTTATATATATACATGTCTCAACAATTTAAAAGGAATTTAGATTCATGATACAAAAGTATTGCTTGAATATAAAAGAAGAGAAAAAGGTTTCTTTCGGAATTTCGGCATAGTAACGTGTGTATATGGGAGGCATTTAATGAGAGAGAAAGGGGCCTCCCATCATTCAAACAATAATAGGGCAGTATGGGAGAGGTGAAAAACCATACCCCAACATTCATAATTTAAAATAAAAGGGAAATACAACTTAAAGAAAATTGACAAAAATGAGAAAGGAAGAAAACCCCTTACTTGGAGTGTGATTCCAAAGGCTAGAGAGAGGCTTGTGAGAGGCTTCTTGGGAGCTTGGGGCACCTTGGGTGGATTCTAGAGAGATTAGGGCAGAGGTTGGACGAACTCTAAGGGATTTTAGTGAGGAGTAAGTGGGAGCTTGGGTGGGTTTATATAGGGAAGCTGAGAGAATTCTTTATTATTTAGGTTTGGGACCCCTTATATTAAAATAATCCAAACCACAAACCATCCCATGGTATTTTACCATGGTTTCTGGAAAAGGAAAGAGGAAAACAATATTTTACATGTCCAAGGTCCGGATTTATTAAAAAAAATAGGGTTGCTTATGTGGAGGTGAGTCACACTCCCATGGAAATTAATTTAAAAAGGCAAAGTGTTGAATAAGTCTTGAGGGCTCCATTAATGCTTTGAAAAGTAAGTCAAACAAATCCAAAACCTCATTATTTTAATGATAAAACACATATTGGCCGAACATAAGGATTATGGTATTTTATTACATCACCATTGGGTCATTATGATGTCATAAAACACATTATATATTTAAATGGTATTTAATTTTTACCCAAAAATTTGACAGTCTCAGAAAATTATGAAAAATTCACCGTTGGATAATTTCGACGCCCTGATTCCAAAAATAATATTTATTTTATCTAAATAATTTTCTAAATATGTGAATTTTCACTTTTAAAATAAAAACCGACATTTATAAAAAATTCACGGGTTTTGATAGAAATGGCTTTCAAACCTTAATAAAAATTTTAATTGCATTCATAAAATTATAAGATCATTTATATTTCATAAAAATTAATTTAATATTAATAATAATATTTTATTAAAATATTATTTAATTCAAAAATCCTTTAATTCAATAAAATATAATTCTTAATTAAATAATAACTAAAAACACCATTTGTACTTTAAAAAATAATTACAATGTATCAAAAAAATTATACAAAAAATAATGTACATGAACATTGTGCTACTTATTTGTTACATAACCCCTTAAAATAGCCGCATAAGACCTAAGGGTAAGGTGTGCGATGGTGATAGACTCTTGGGGTTGCTCGGATAACATCGCTCGAGTGGTAATCTCTATCAACTTCCATTTTTCCCGTAGACGATCACGTTCGAGCTTGACTTGATGAAGCTCAGCTTGGGATTGGTCAAGGGCGAAGCCCAAAGACCCCACCTCTTTTCCGAGCTCCGACAAATGGGCTTCGTAAGGGGCAATTCTACTGGATGAGGCCATCGCTTCCTTTGTCTGAGTAGAAATGGTTTCGTTAAAGCCTTATATTTATACTACTCAGATGATCACTGTTCAACGGCTATAAAAGTAACGGTCACAAATCTTAACATAAAACTAAAGAAGTTAACATCTTATAAAAAAAAAATTTTCATAAAGAAACATTTAACTAGATCAAGAGGGATTTTCCATTAATGAAACTTTGGGTCGTTACAACATTCCCCCCTTAAGAAATTTCGCCCTCGAAATTTTCCTTTTCCCACACTAAAACAAATGTGGGTAACTTAGCTTCATCATATCCTCGGACTCCCATGTTGCTTCTTCAAACTTGTGGTTTCTCCACAACACCTTGACGAGGGGCATTGTCTTATTTCGTAGAACTTTTTCTCTACGATCTAAGATCTTCACTGGTTGCTCCTCATAAGAAAGATCATCTTCTAATTGTACCACCTCGGAAGAGAGTACATGTGAAGGGTCTGGTATGTACTTACTTAAGAGGGATACATGGAAGACATCATGCACCTTGGCCATAGTAGGTGGAAGTGCTAGTCGATAGGCCACAGCCCCAACACGATCAAGAATCTCGAAGGGGCCGATGTACCTTGGAAATAACTTCCCTTTCTTTCCAAACCTCATGACCTTGTTCCACGGAGATATGCATAAAAACACCATGTCTCCGACTTTAAACTCAAGGTCTCGTCGACGATTATCTGCATAACTCTTCTATCGACTCTGGGCTGCCTTGATATGCTGCTGAATGGTTTTCACCTTCTCCACCATTTCTTCGACGATTTCTGGTCCAAGCAGCTTACGTTCACTGACCTCATCCCAACATGCTGGTGTTCTACACCTTTTCCCATACAGGGCTTCATATGGTGCCATTTGGATGCTCGAGTGGAAACTATTATTATAAGAGAACTCAACCAGAGGAAGATGTTGATCCCATCTTCCTTTAAAGTCCATTGAGCATGCTCTCAACATATCCTCAAGTGTTTGGATAGTCCGCTCGGATTGGCCATCAGTTTGAGGATGATAGGCCGTACTGAAGTTTAGTTCAGTATTCAGAGCATGTTGAAGACTCTTCCAAAACTTAGAGGTAAATCTTAGATCTCGGTCAGACACAATAGATAGTGGTACTCCATGCAACCGTACCACTTCCCTGATATATATCCGTGCCAGTTGATCCAAAGAGAAATCCTCTCAAATAGAAATGAAGTATGCAGTCTTTGTAAGACGATCCACAACAACCCAGATTGCATTGTTTCCCTTGGATGTCCTTGGAAGTCCGGTGACAAAGTCCATGGTGATGTTCTCCCATTTCCATTTTGGTATGGGCAATGGTTGCATCATCCCCTTAGACTTCTTCCTCTCTGCCTTCACTTGCTGACACACCAGGCACTTTGATGTATATTCAGCGATCTCCTTCTTCATATTATCCCACCAAAAGTTTTCTCGGAGATCTCGATACATCTTTATGCTCCCTAGGTGAATAGAGAAATTTGAACTATGTGCATCATCCAAAAGTTCCTTCTTCATCTCCGAACTTGATGGAACACATAGTCTTTTCCCAAACCGCACAATTCCTTCTTCACTAACATTAAACTCTGAGGATTTTCCCTTTTTGATAGCTTCCACTTTTTCTTGGATTCCCGCATCATCTTTTTGAGCATCCTTTAACCTTTCCAAAAGAGATGGTTGAGCAATCATTTGTGAAAGGATTGATGATGTTCCCTTCTTTATGATTCCCACGTCCATCTTCATCAAGTCTAAGAAGATTGGATCCTTCTCAATTCTCATCATTGATAGAATTGCTGGATCCTTTCTACTTAGGGCATCTGCCACCTTGTTCGCCTTCCCAGGGTGGTAATGTATTGAACAGTCATAATCCTTGATGATCTCTATCCATCTTCTCTAGCGCATATTAAGCTCTTTCTGTGTGAATATATATTTATGACTCTTGTGGTCCGTATATATCTCACATTTCTCTCCATAGAGATAATGCCGCCAGATTTTCAAGGCAAATATCACCGCCGCCAACTCCAGATCATGCGTTGGATAGTTTCGCTCATGGATTTTCAACTGCCTTGAGGCATAGGATATCACTTTATCATTCTGCATCAGCACACATCCTAAGCCCTTCTTCAAAGCATCACTGAATACCACAAAAATCTCCCCACTTGTGGGTAAAGTGAGCACGGGTGCAGTGATAAGCCTCCTTTTCAACTCCTTGAAGCTTTCTTTGCATTCATCACTCCAAGAAAACTTTACTCCCTTTCGAGTTAGCTTGGTAAGAGGGTTGGACAATCGTGAGAAATTTATCACAAATCGTCGATAATATCCAGCTAACCCCAAGAAGCTACGGATATCAGTTACCGATGTTGGCCTCAACCATCCCTCAATTGCATCTGTTTTGGAGGGGTCCATAGATATCCCATTGCTTGTGATGATATGACCCAAGAATGAGACATCCTTCAACCAAAACTCACACTTGCTGTACTTTGCATAGAGATTCTCCTTGCACAAAGTCTCTAGTACAGTTTTTAAATGCTCCTCATGGTCCTCCTTGGTTTTGGAGTATATTAGAATATCATCTATAAAGACTACCACAAATTTGTCTAGGTAATCTCTAAAGACTCTATTCATCAAGTCCATGAATATTGCTGGAGCATTGGAGAGTCCTAAAGGCATTACTATGAATTCATAGTGCCCATACCTTGTACGAAAAGCAGTCTTGGGGATATCTTCTTTCTTCACCCTTACTTGATAATATCCCGACCGCAAGTCCACCTTGGAGAAGTATTGTGCTCCACGCAGCTGATCAAACAAGTCATCGATTCTTGGGAGAGGATACTTGTTCTTTATCGTGATTTTGTTAAGTTCACGATAATCGATGCAAAGCCGCATTGACCCATCCTTCTTCTTGACGAAGAGGACTGGTGCACCCCATGGTGATGCACTTGGGCGTATAAACCCTTTATCCAGATTCTCCTGTAGTTGTTTCTTCAGCTCTTCAAGCTCAACAACAGCCATTCTATATGGAGTCTTGGATATTGGTAGCTTCCCAGGTATAAGTTCAATTGAGAACTCAACATCTCTTCTTGGAGGAAGACCAGGATGTTCCTCGGGAAATACTTCAGCGAATTCCCTCACAATAGGCATTTCTTCAAGGGTGGTTTCTTCCTTGGACTTAATCATCTGAGCCAGATATGCGTACTCATAAGGCAGTAATATCCATTCTTGAGATGATGGAGCTAAAGGAGATTCATCTTCCTCCTGACACTTGTAAAGAATCGGGGGTCGATTCTCCATATGGAGTGTGATTTACCTCTCCTGACAATTTATGTTGGCTCTATATAAGGAAGGCCAATCCATCCCAAGAATTGCATCAAATTCCACCAAAGGGAGTATGACAAGGTTCGCTGGGAAATTCAATCCACAGACTATAACAGGGGAGGACTTATACTCATGGGATGCAGTGATTGCCCCATTTGCCGTACTCACCGACATCTTTACTTCCATGATTTGTGGTGGTGCAGGGATTGTTCTACTAAACTTTTGAGATATAAAAGAATGCGTAGAACCTGAATCAAAAAGTACGTTCACTATTCTTGAATGAATAACTAGCGTACCTGTCACCACTTCGTTGTCGGGATTCACTTCGGCAGAAGTGATGGCAAAAGCTCTTCCTTGCTGTCTTGGAGGTCGTTGATTGCCTCCGATAACCCTTGGATTAGGGCACTGATTCGCAAAATGACCCGGTTCTTTGCATTTGAAGCATTGAACAACGCGTTGAGGTTCGAACGGAGCGTTCCTCTCCTCTGTCGCAGCCGAGGGTCCTTCTTGCTGACAGTTAACAGCTAGGTGCCCTTCTCTTCCACACTTGAAGCATTTTCTTGTCCCCCTAAGTCAATTTCCAGGGTGCTTCTTTCCACACTTTTGGCAAGTGGGGTGTTGGAATTTCTTAGCGCCGTTGGATTTATCCATCGGACCACCAGCATTGAAGTCCACCTTATGCTTCTTGTCCCCATGATACCCCTGTGATTCTCCGATCTCCATTTCAACCTTGAGGGCACATCGGACAATTTCCTCATAGCTGTCGAAGTCACGGATCGCTAAAGCTTTCCGCAAGCTAGGCTTCAGCCCACCAAAGAAGCGGTCAACCTTGCATTCGGGGGTAACGACAAAGCCGGAAGCATATCGTGCAAGCCTTGTGAAGTTTGCCTCGTACGCTCCCACAGATTCCTCATCTTTTTGCTTGAGGGAAAGGAAGTCCCTTTCCATCTTAAGACGGAGGGTGCACGGAAAATAGTTATCGAAAAACATCTTCTGGAATTCCTTCCATTCCAAAGCCTCGATCTCCTCCTTAGGCTTCATATTTTTGATCAACGTCCACCATTGATCAGCTTCACCCTCCATACGATAAGCCTCCAGGAGAACCTTCTCTTTTTCAGAGCATTGGAGGATGGAGAATATCTTTTCAATGTAGTTGATCCATTGTTCAGCGATCGTGGGATCGGATGATCCACTAAAAGTAGGAGGCCTTTGTCTCATGAATCTTTCAATAGCGACTTGTTCTTTCTTGGGGGGGGGGGGGGGTGGGGGGGGTTGAACGTTCCTCTTGACCAGTGTTTCTATTCAAAACTTGAGTTAGCTGAGAGAGAAGCGTGACAAAGTTCGCGATTCCCGCTCCCATTGGATTGGGCATCTCATAAGTACAATCATCACACTGATCTTCACAACGGTTGTTAGCCCGAGTTCTCCTATTACCGGCCATTGGCTGGAATAGAAGGAAAGTTAGGGGTAACACATAAAGGGTAATACAAAGAAAAAAGTTTGATGACTTATAAATAAACTTTAATCTCTTTAACTCATGAGTCTATAGGATTCAATCCAGGCTTTTCATGATCTTCCTTCTAAAATATATTCTTAGGGGCATTTTTCCCTTAATAAGGGTTCATACTAAGATTGTGAATTTATCAAAACATATCCCACGGGAGTGTCGTAACCAAGAGTACAGCAAGGCCCGTTGTCGTTCACCAGTTCTCGTTCGAGTCTAGCTCAAAGCGGTGTTTTCGGGTTTTACCCCCTAGGATACATCTGTGCCAGAGCCGCCTCTACCTGCTCATATCCAGACAGGGATGTATTTGTTTGATAAACCACTTACTTAGTATTTACCAAAACATAGGGATGTTTTTATTATGCTTAGTCTTGTATCTAAGGCTTCACTAGGGTTTCCTAATCCCAAAATAACTAGTCCTATCCTCTGATACCGACTATGACAACCCTGCTTTTTTTTTACAACTTAAACTTGCTTTATTACATAAAACTTCACTTGATCCAACAAAGAAGATCGAGAGTTTTAGTGTCTTTGGGGCTTAGGATCATTACATAAAAACTTTAAACTTGAAATACAACATCTTTATTGAAAACTTCCTTTACATGACCACAACATTCTTTCGTACTTATTGCATGGGATAACCTGAGGACATGCATAAGAAAAGGGTGAGCTATAAAGCCCAGTAAGGGAGTAAACAATGAATAACATGAGGAGTGAAATACATGTTAGGCAATAGGCATATCAATAGAGCATAATAGAAACATGAACATAAAGGCTTGATAAAGCATGATAATCATAACATGGAAATGTGGCAACAACACTTATCATTGAATTAGCATGAGCCAAGGCTCATTGCACATGGAGCATGAGTAAACCCTCATTGCACTTGAAGCACGAGTAAACCCTCATTGCACTTGAATTATAATGAGTAAAAACTCATTGAACATGACATATCATGATACTATACTTTACCCAATGCATTGGAGCGCTATATAAGGGCGCACCCTTCTTAAACATTTCATTTCATGCATAAGTGTGCCACATGGATCATAAAACATGGATTCATAAAACGTAATCATTTATTCCACGATAAAGGGATGTGGAATTCATACATGAAACTTTATAATCAATAAGTAAATGTGCATAAAGGTGAATACCCTTGATGGAGAAATGGGCATGGTATTCACTACACAATGATGTTGGCTTAGAAAATCGGTGCGATTTCGGTAGCGTAACGGCGTGACATAAGAATTCATAAAAAAGGTTGATGAGAGAGAAAGGGGTTCCTCGTCATATTTACATGAAATGGACAGTAAAGAGGTCATATAGATACATGTATCAACAATTGAAAAGGAATTTAGATTCATGATACAAAAGTATTTCTTGAATATAAAAGAAGAGAAAAAGGTTTCTTTCGGAATTTCGGCATAGTAACGGGTGTACATGGGAGGAATTTAATGAGAGAGAAAGGAGTCTCCCATCATTAAAACAATAAGAGGGAAGTATGGGAGAGGTGAAAAACCATACCCCAACATTCATAATTGAAAATAAAAGGGCAATACAACTTAAAGAAAATTGACAAAAATGAGAAAGGAAGAAAACCCCTTACTTGGAAGTGTGCATCCAAAGGCTAGAGAGAGGCTTGTGAGAGGCTTCTTGGGAGCTTGGGGCACCTTGAGAGGATTCTAGAGAGAGTATGGCAGAGGTTGGACGAACACCAAGGGATTTTAGTGAGGAGTAAGTGGGAGCTTGGAGGGGTTTATATATGAAAGGTGAGAGAATTCTTTATTATTTAGGTTTGGGACCGCTTATATTAAAATAATCCAAACCACAAACCATCCCATGGTATTTTCCCATGGTTTCTGGAAAAGGAAAGAGGAAAAAAATATTTTACATGTACAAGGTCCGGATTTATTAAAAAAATAGGGTTGCTTATGTGGAGGTGAGTCACACTCCCATGGAAATTAATTTAAAAAGGAAAAGTGTTGAATAAGTCTTGAGGGCTCTATTAATGCTTTGAAAAGTAAGTCAAACAAACCCAAAACCTCATTATTTTAATGATAAAACACATATTGGCCGGACATAAGGATTATGGTATTTTATTACATCACCATTGGGTCATTATGATGTCATAAAACACATTATATATTTAAATGGTATTTAATTTTTACCCAAAAATTTGACTGTCTCAGAAAATTATGAAAAATTCACCATTGGATAATTTCAACGTCTTGATTCCAAAAACAATATTTATTTTATCTAAATAATTTTCTAAATATTTGAATTTTCACTTTTAAAATAAAAACTGACATTTATAAAAAATTCACGGGTTTTGACAGAAATGGCTTTCAAACCTTAATAAAAAATTTAATTGCATTCATAAAATTATAAGATCATTTATATTTAATAAAAATTAATTTAATATTAATAATAATATTTTATTAAAATATTTTTTAATTAAAAAATCCTTTAATTCAATAAAATATAATTATTAATTAAATAATAACTAAAAACACCATTTGTACTTTAAAAACTAATTACAATGTATCAAACAAATTATACAAAAAATAATGTACATGAACATGGTGATACTTATTTGTTACATAACCCCTTAAAATAGCCGCATAAGACCTAAGGGTAAGGTGTGCGATGGCGACAGACTCTTGGGGTTGCTCGGATAACATCGCTCATGTGGTAATCTCTATCAACTTCTATTTTTCCCGTAGACGATCACGTTCGAGCTTGACTTGATGAAGCTCAGCTTGGGCTTGGTCAAGGGCAAAGCCCAAAGACGCCACCTCTTTTCTGAGCTCCGACAAATGGGCTTCGTAAGGGGCAATTCTACTGGATGAGGCCATCGCTTCCTTTGTCTGAGTATAAATGGTTTCGTTAAAGCCTTATATTTATACTACTCAGATGATCACTGTTCAACGGCTATAAAAGTAATGGTCACAAAACTTAACATAAAACTAAAGAAGTTCACATCTTATAAAAAACATTTTTCATAAAGAAACATATAACTGGATCAAGAGGGATTTTCCATTAATGAAACTTTGGGTCGTTACACCGGCCATGTCGCGAGCCAGCTCGGGTGACCAGTTCAGGGTTAACCTAGGTTGGTTTTTGACAAAATGGGTTTTAGATAGGTTTATAGGCCATTTGGTCCACTCAGTTAATGGTCTATCCCTTTAATAATCTTATTTTTTTAATAATTGTAATTAATTTCAATTACATTCACTTGTATTTTTCATCCTAAAAAATTTTGGTATTATTATATATTATAAATTATACATATTCCAATTATTGAATCCTTTTTAAAAATTAAAATCACATACATGGAAATAATTAATTTAAATTTAATCCCACAGATAGGGCGACAATGCTTGTTTTTAAAGTAAAAATATTCAAAATATTTTTTCTGTTTTTATAAACAATTTCAAAGTGAATTTGATTAAAATCACATAAATATTATTAATTTATAAAACTACTATCTAATTAAACATTAAAATAAAATAAAATTTTAATTTATCCTTATAAATAAATTTGATGAAGATGTAGTCTTGAACTAACATTTAGTATTTTTTACTCTTTATTTAAAATGAAATGTTTCGTAACAAACATCAAAAAATCCCAAAAACCTAATTATTATGTTTATTTTTAAAATATGAATTTCATTTTTTACATATTAAATCAATTATAGGGTCAATATTAATATTTAAAATGTATTCTCTATTAAAAAGTGGTAAAATTTCCTTTATAAAAATTATTGTTTTTATATGTAAAATATAATTTGTTCTTATCTTATGTCTATCAAACCTAATGGATGAATATAAAACATATATGATTTAATGTATAAAATATATATTTCCTTAAAATCATTCACTAATATTTGTTAATTATGTTTATTAATACAAAACGCCTTTGGAAGCCTAAAAATAATAATATTTGTATTTCTATCCAATTGGTTCTAATTTATGTTTCTCATTAACTGGTAACAAATGTTTTAAATTTATATTTATATAATCCTCAAATTCTTATATTTAACTTAATACTATTCCTAACCACTAGAATAATGGCTAGGTTATAACATATTTTATTAAATAATAATATTTTAATAATACCTTATTGTTTGGTAAAACGCAATCTTACATGTGACGCAAGCCATAGAAGGTCTCTCTTGAGTGTAACAAATGCTAAATCAAGATTGCATGAATTGAAAAATGTAGAATCTTTTTTAAATAGTAAATCTATTATAAATTATCTAGGTATTTTATTACCTTATGCACATGGTGTCACATGTCATACACGCTATCAAATACATGGTTCTTACTTTCACATTTAGGGGTCGAACGTGGGTCTTGGGCACCTCAGTTGGATGAAAATATAGTGTAGAAAAGTGTTTTATAACACCAGAACTAGGATTATGGGTCTAGGATGCCTCATGAGTCATTACAGCAACCAAAATCAATCCTTTAGTGTATTAATACAATCCAAATTCTTATACCTGCAATAAAATATCACACATAGACACATATAAAAGTGGAATAAATTTGGGGACCCTTAACCAACAAACACAATAGTCTAGATATTGAGTATCACTGTCAAATTTACAAATAATTTAATTAAATAAAAAAACTAGCATAAGAATAAAAATAAGGTGAATCTATTAGGAATATTGAGTTGAAAAGATAAATAGAAAATTATTATAATAATACTATACAAGTTAAAATTCATTATGGATAATGGAATGATAAACTATCCATTAATAGGGTAGATCCACACATGGAACAGAAGAGAACATGATGGATATATGAGGGTCAAATGGTCTATCTAGGTAAGAAATGACATTAATACCATATTTCATAAAAACATAAGCTAAAAATTAATTTTATTCAAAAATAAAAAGTTCCTTAACTATGAATGTTTATATACTCACCCACTACTATGCAGCCAATGTCCCTCCAGGACCTCCTACTCACTACCCAACACCAATGAGAACTCATTATTGGGAAATGAGTATGTGGTTCTATCTATTCTCAGTTATATATACCATATACATCAGACTACCAAAAACATATCTATTGTCCTCTACCAAGCCCTATGACAACTTAATTATGTACAAATATAGAAATTAAAATTGTGAATAAACTTGATTTTCTTTAACATAACACTGCATTCCATTAACAACTCACCACTGTAAAACACCTCCTCATTTAAATTTCTATAACCACAATTCCAACACAATAACTAAATCTTTAACATGGAATAAAACCCACATCTTAGTCACCAGATTGATCCTACTAGATAAATACATGAATATTTTTGAATGAAACTATCAATTCTAAAAAATAATACCCCAATGAATCATAATATCCAATCCAAACTAGTTTTCTACTAAACATAAGAAATTAATTTCATTAATCTTTCATGGAATATCCTCGCTAAATATCATCGATTATTTAAATTTATTTTTCTGAAATTACATCTTTAAACACTTTTCCATTAGATAACAAACATACAGACTATCCAATTATCACTATTTAACCTGTATAAAGGTATGTCCTATTGATCAAACTCCTTGACTTAACCCACAACCAAGAATATATCATAACAATAAATACACCTCCATGATTATTTTACCATGACCAACACCAATGAAGATAAAAAAAATATCCATTCAAAAAAAACATAATACATAAAACCTACTATAGATAACTCCCTACTATTAATGTTCCCATTTATGAAACCAATGACTCTAAATTATCATATCTCACTATCAACCAAACACTTATATTCATAAAACATACTCACTAAAATGAAACTCACATAATCTAGTGCATGATTAAAATAACATATCTTTTTTCTTGACCTCTTGAAGTTGAAACACATCCATACCACCAAATCATTCACTCTAACAGAAGCATAAACCATGACTTCCTTAAACATATCATTGAATACATCACTTATACCCAATTTAAATCTTTATTATTATTCCTTTTTACTCCTATCACGTCCAGTCATATTATTTCCTTCCCATGTCACTTATTGCATACCATGCCCCCACCCACTCTAGGGATCATTTATCCTAAACTATTATAATAACTTGTAATATAGCCTCTAGGTTAAAACCCACATATACATATGATCCAAATAACCATTATTAGATGATATCAAATACCTACACAAATCCATATTCAGTTGATTATAATGCTACCAAAAATTTATGTTGGAAACACTATATATGGCATCATTGACATGTTAAATAGTTTAGAGTAATCTAAGAACTAAAATATAAATAATGAGTAAGAAAAATTATCTTTAATGATACATAAAAAACACTCATTGTTGATATAGGACAATAGAAAAATTATTGTTCAATAACATCAAAAAATATTCCACCATCATCTTGTAATTCAAAAGAATCTTCATTGAATACACTAAATCAGGATAATCCTAAAAAAATTCTATATCTATCACCACTATAACGTGATTAAAAATGTTCACTTATAAACTTATATTATTACTTAGTACCATCATTCTCTTTTAAGAGTCCTCAATTTCCCTATTTTTCCATATTTTATTGTTTTATTTGAGTTTATTATGAAAACTGATTTTGTTATAGTACTTATCATCAGATGTTTTTTATAAAGGAACAATATTTTCAAATTTTTCATTAACATTATTAAATGGGAAATATTCAATGTCATAATAACATTTCTTTCCTTTTATCATTCCCAATTATAATATCTCTTCTTCCTTAGTCCCATAACAATCAGATGAAATTAGTGAGGCATCATCCTCACATAATCCATCCTCATATGGTGATTCAGTTCCTATTACATAATGGTCTACCAAATACTTATTATCCAAAAATACTAAGACTATTCCATCTATGAGTACATCTCAGATGTATTTCTAATTCTCTCTATAATACACCACAATCATGTCCCCTTTTTTATGGTCTGTGAAATTTTATATATATTCTTCAAATAGATTAATCAAATATAAATTATAAGTATCCAACTGAGATTTATTCCTACACAAGGAAGAAATATCCACTTCTATTCAATCCTCAAGAGGATGAACAAATAGTGAGGAATTGGGAAATCAATCCCAAAACTTCACTAGATTATTAGATTTCTTTTGCTTAAAAAATCCATATATCCTTGAATGGATCATATGAACAATTTTATATTCTTCACAAGCCTCCTAAAATATCCTTGAATGATATTCAACCTATATAATAGAATTCATCATGGGACGATGATCTATGTTAATGCCTTGTGCATATGATACTATAGGCACAACATCTCTATCAACCAGACTTTGGGTCTATTTTTCATCCCCCATCACTGAATCCCCAGACATTTAATGTCTCTTTACAACTTCCTAAACAACATGATAATCAATAACCTAAATAATATAGTTCTTAACATATGAATAATGTAAATATCTATGATGTTCATGACTTGGAAACATATAATTAGACTAGGATTCAACTCCGTATTTAAAACAAATAAATTTATTCTAATGGAATTCTTCACCAAACTTGATCCAAACATATTCCACTAGATGTTTTGATAATAAAATTCATTGGAAATATGGGGTTTTATGGGATGTAACATATCTAGGGTCCTAATATCTAAGCATATATAGTGACCCACCATGTTCTCTAGTAAATTTATTATAGGTAAATATTATAAAGGTCGAGTGAATCTAGAAAAACTATCCCATATAATTATTCAAGGGGGGTCATGTTTCATATGAAAAGTCATAAAACTGAATCAAAATATGAAATTAAGGACTATTGAGTAATATGGAGCATGTTGCTCAGATATTATCTAGTCATTCTCACACATAAAATGAATGATTAGGTGGTGAGAGTTCAATTTTCCTGTGACCACACAATCTTAAAAATTCCAATAGTGAAAGAAAACCATGTAATAAGAATTTATTAAAGGATGTTTTGACCAATGTGAGATACCAAGGAACAATATAAAAGTGTCTATGCCTCTATGAAATCAAATTACAATATCATGCTCTTTAGCAATCTACTATTCATCGATGGAACTTTAGATAAGACCTCGATTCTAGGAAAATGAGGAAGATAATAAATATTAGTAAAGGGGGGAAATGGTTGAAGGAAAAACACCATTAGAGTTGCATGGAATACCTCCCTCAAAAGAAGAATAGGAGATGTAGTATCTATCACCTCATATAATCCATGATCCTTTATTGAGAGCTCATGTGGTTTCTCAATTATTTTTTAATGTGATTATGAAAGTAATTAGGAAACCAATAATGAAACCCTAAATATATCCACTGGTTTATTGGTGAAACCATAACATGAATTAAAAACCAATGATCGTCCAAATCAAAAACTTGATACATGTGTTATTGTACCATCCCACTCACATCTTAGTCAACCTTCTTTATCCAATGTCAGAGTGAGACAATATACATAGAGTCTAAACCTACATAGAAGGTCTCACATTCCACAATATAAATTCCTTTCACCACCAGTGACCTCTTATCACCACCACGAGGTATCACCACGTCAATATAACAAGTTCAATAGTGATAAGTCATATAGTGTCAAAACAACACCTCAGTCTATGGAAAATATCTACAGAATATCCCTCTTGGATTCTAATGATCAATATCATCACCCTATGTCAGACAACTATTAAGGTTCCCCCAGTAATTTGGTTATCAACACCACCCCTATATGAGGATATAACCTATTGGCCCTAGTACCGGTATTATGTAGAATAAATATTACCATATAGATATATTATTAGAAAACCTCATCACTATGAATTTAGTTAATTATATCACCCCTGGTACAAATAAATAGTCCACATAATCTGATAACTAATGAACATGTCACCCCAAAAATATGGTGTTACAACAATTAAGACCAAATAACCCCCTCATCAACCCATATATATCAATAAAATTTATTACACTGATTAGAATATATCTTTTCAATGATAACTAACATCACATATGCTACATATCCTTTTGATTCACACATTCCACCTTAAGTATCCCCTATATCTATTATCAATCTCTATTAATCATTTTATAACCAATTACAACTCATCACCAATAATTAATTTTATATCCACAAACATTCCACGTCTGAAACATCCATATAATAGATTTCATAAGATCTCAACATCATAAAAGAACCTTTCCAATATATCAATACCTCACTTAACCCAGACAACCCATTTTTTGTGTAATTTCCATTTTCTCCCTAACATTAACTAAGGATCCTTGTTATCAGAAATACTTGACACACTTCACCAATCCCCCAAAAACGCCCTTGATATTCAAAACACCCTAAAACCTATCAAATAAATGGGGACCAAATTTTTCACCATCATAACATCATCCTTCCAATATTCGTACCCCCTCAATAACACATAAGACATACATTTTATAATGATGGAATAAATTTATGGACCACATACCCAGTACTCACAATAGTGATCATGTAAAATATCTCTATATTATCAATATCATGTTGTAATAATTTTAAAAAATGGAATAATCATTGGAAGTATTCATTTAAAGTTAGAAATTATTTTAGGTGATATAAATTGAAAATATACATGATGGTACTCTAAGACCTACACATAAAAATCATCTAGAACTAATAGCACTACAAACCATCTGAGAAAAGTGGAGATTACCCCTTGGAATATAAAACAAAGAGAGGGATATGAGAGAGTTTGAATGGCCTCATTGGGGGAAGAAAGGATATTGAGCCCTAATTTAATAAAAACATAAACGAATTAATTAATTTATGTTAAGACTAAAAGTGGTCCAAAATCATACTAGGAACCTAATAAACAACCCTAATTTCCTAGGGTCCCCTTAGGACCACTTCCTTATTGCCCAAAATAATTTTGTACCTAGTATTAGTCACTATGTACCAAATGTTTCTCATCCATAATGGGATTGACCCCAAACTCCTACCAAATCCACAAATCCAAAATATTGACATCAGCTAATACCTCCAAAACCCTATTAGAGACCTAATTCACATAGGTGAATTGAAATTATACCTAGACGATCGACCCATATTTTCCAGGTTATTACAATATATATGTTTATATTTTTATTTAAATTAGAAAAATAAAATATATTTCATGAAAATAATATATTTATATGTGAATTTCATTAAAAAATATAATTTATATAAATATTATATATATAGATAAATTTATATAAATAATATATAATTATAAATATATATGTACTTTTATAAATATATTTTAATGAATATGACTATACATATATATTAAGTACATATATAATTTCATGACCTCTATTTTTTGGGTGGTGTATACGCTTCACCCTATATAAAAAATCATAGGTTTGATTTATGTTTGTCTCCCAGTATTTTTTCTATACTTGCCATGTGTAATTGAAAACAAGTTTTTGTGTGTGTGTGTGAATACATATCTATGCGGGTGTATTTTTATATATGTAATTTGGAGAAATAAATATAATTGATGAAAATAATATATATATATATATATGTGTGTGTGTGTGTGGGTGTGGGTGTATAAATAAATAATATAAATTAAATAAATAATATATTTATAGATATGTTATTTATATTTAATAAATTTATTTAAATGTTTATTTAATTTTAATAAAATATATAAATTCGTGGGTAAATATTATTTTCATACTTACATATATTAAGTAAATATATAATTAGATGAGCTCTCTATGTTGGGTGTTGAATATGATTCTCTTTTGTATGAACATAAAAATATATAATATAATTGGACTCCAAATACTTGTCTTTTTATCAATATTATGTATTGAAAATTGTCCCTATTTTATAGCACTACATTTTTTATCATGGATAAATATACTATATCTTGATGTATTTAAATTGAACAATTAAAAAGGGATATCGTAAATATTTTTAATACTTTGGTTGACAACTATTCACATCCTTCTTTATCCTTTTATATACATAACCAATTTCTCACTTGAGAGTTGATATGGTTTTTTTAATTATCTAAACCTAAAGTTTATGGTATTTTGATCAAAACTCATTATCTTATTTTTTATAATGATATTTTTATATTGGAGGTATCTATGTGTGTGAGTGTGTATGTGTGTCAATATATGTGCATGTGTGTTGATGGATGGTAGGATAGTTGAAAAAACCACTTACTCGTTAACTTTCAGTCTCATTTCATATCATGGATACCTCATAGAAAATTAATTTCTTATTTATTTCATTATGTTCAAGTATTAAACTATATAATCATTTAATTTTTAGTTGTTGGTAATCTTGTAAAAAATTTGGTTGTTCAGAAGTGTATCAAAAATCAATGTAAGAAGTAAATCACATTTTAGGATTGGGGATTCTATACTATTCATATATGAATCAAAGTTCATTAGTATTATACATTCTTTATTGAAGGTTTCATAGAACAAGGGGATATTGTGAATTTGGCCACTCCTGTTAATTAATTATTAAGCCTTTACGTATATATGATTTTTTATTTTCAAATGGATTTTCCTAAAACATGGGTATCCATTAATTTAGGCTTCTAGGTACTCATTAATTTATCAACTCTAGTGGGACTTCTTTAAATATTATTAATATATTAACCCTACACTCTTGAAATTTTAATAACATTTTTAGATCCCTTTAATGTGGAGGTGAAAACACACACACACACACACATGTGTGAGTGTGTTCGTGATGTATATTTAAATTATTTATATATACATATAAAATTATGACATGTGTGTGTGATTATAACATGTCTTTTTTGTTATGTTTTTATACATGTATAATTATCACACAAAGGGACAAATATATATATATATATCACATTTAGTTTTTTTTATATTAGTTTTTTGTTAAAATATTTTTCATAGTTAAATAATAAATAAAAAACAATAGTAATTTTTATCCAATATAATTATATTTTTCTATTGATCTTTTTTTATAATATATAATTGTGATTGTTTTTAATAAAATATCTCATTTATAAAACTAAAAATTAAATATTAATAAAAAAATTAATGAATGTTAATCATATATTGAGATAATTTGAGGATGTGGTTATAGAGTTTAGAGTGTGTGAAATAAAACATTCAACAATACCATCATGAATTACAAATCTTTTTAGGTTTTTTTATTCAAGTTGAATTACACAAAATTAATTGGAAGAAAACATAGTTTTTAAAAGAATTACAAGTGATTATAAAGTTGGACTAAAAATGGGTAAAATAAAATGTATCAAGTGAGTGTAATAAAAAACAATTTATGAATATCAGGATTTTATTTAAGAGTATATGATGATATATATCATAATTAGGAAATGAAAATTATTGTTGAAAATTAATTTTTGGAATATCCTAGTTCAAAAGAGAGATTAAAAATGATGAAAACATATCATTTTATTCTATTTTTAAAAAATTTACCATGTTTTCAGCAGTACTAAAACAATATAACATGATTACGGCCGTTGGCTAGAATAACATTTGATTACATGATTACCTTATTTATTGATGGATATGTGTAACGACCCATACATTAATTAATAAAAATTCCTCCTGATCTAATTAAATGTCTTATTATGTAAAATAGTTATATAAAACATATGAACTTATTTGGAAATATGTTTTTGGATTTAAAAAAAAACTGTTAAGAATTATTACCATATTTAATATAGCTGTTAAAAATTTATCACCTGATTAGTATAATTATAGGTCTTTAACAAATCCAATTTAATCAGAAAAAGGAAGTGATTCTTCATCTATTATAATTTTTCCATACGAATCCCATTTCTCAGAGCTCAGAAAGAGGTGGTGTCACTGGGTTTTTCTCTTGACCAAGCCCAAGCTGAGATTCAATATTTTTAGAGCGAATGAAACCCCCTATATGAGAAGTGTAATTTGATAGATATTACGTCTCAAGCGATGTTATCCAAGACACCCCAAGAGTCTGCCACCGTCGTGCACCTTACTATTCAGTCTTATGTGGTTGTTATAAGGGGTTTTTAATGTAACCCTAGTACTATGAATATGTACATTATTTTTGTATAAATAATATACATTAATATTTTTAATGTTACTTTTTAAATTTTTTTTAAAGCACAAATTGTATTTTTTAGCTAATATTCTATTAAGAAATCAATTATAATGAACTAGTGAAATTTTGAATTAAAAAATATTTTCAAAAATTATTATTACTAAATTAATTTTTATTAAATATAATTGGTCATATAATTTTTATGAATACAATTATAATTTTTATTAAGGATTGAATGCTATTTTTGTCCAATACCTTTAATTTTTTATGAAATTACTATTTTATTTTATAAGTAAAATTATTCATAAATAAAAATATATTTAAATAAAATGAATATTTTTTTGGAATCCAGATGTTGAAATATGCAATGCTGAAATTTTAATAATTTTCTAAGAAAGTCAAAATTTTGGGTAAAAATTAAATACTGTTTAAATATATAATATGTTTTATGACATCATAATTTCCCAATAGTGTCGTAATAAAATAATATAAAAATTATGTTCGGCCAATATATGTTTTTACACTTAAATAATGTGATTTTAGGTTTGTTTTATTTATTTTACAATGCTTTAGTGGACCCTCCAAGACTTATAAAACATTTTATCTTTTTAAAATGATTTAATTGAGAGTGTGACTCACTTCCATATAATAAAACCTATTATTTTAATATATTTGGCCATTGTACTTAGAAAATAATGTTTTCCACTCCCCTTTGGCAAAAAATGGGTTGGTTTGTTGTTTTTATAAGTTTATTGTGTGGTGTCCCTAACCTAAATAATAATAAAAATTCTCTCTTTTCCTATATATACCAAACCTATCTCCCACTTTATCTTCACTCCAATCCTTTGTATATCGACAAAACTCTACCCTCCTCTCTCTATATTCCCCCAAGGTGCCCCAAGTTCCCAATAATCCTCTCTAAGCCTCTTCCAAGCCGTTGGGATAACACTTCGTAGTATGGGATTCCTTCCATTCTAATTTTATCTATGTTTCTTAATATTGGTATTCCCTTTAATTTTCAATTATAAATATTGGGTTATGATTTCACACCTCTCCTATAAATTACTCTATATGTTTTAATGATTATATACCCATTTCTCTCTCTTCTATGCCGTCTACGTATACCAGTTACTGTTCCAAAATTCCATTAGGGATTTCTTCCTCTCTCATTTTTTCCATGTTTCTTTATGTTTCTATACCATTGTGTTTTCAATTAAAAATTTTGAGGTATGATTTTTCACCTCCCCCATACTTCCCAACTTATGTTTTAATTGTTAGATACCTCTTTCTGGCTCATTAATGCCTCCCATGTACACCTGTTACCATGCTGAAATTCCATAAGGAATTTCTCTCTCCTCATTTACATTTAATTAATTTTTTTTGTATTTTGAATATAAAATTACATTACATATGTTAGTGAATGTATCTATATGATCCCCTTACTTTACATTTCATGTAAATATGATGAGACCCAACATTAACTATCATCAACCATTTTTTACGAAATCTTATGTCACGTCGTTATGCAGTCAAAATTACACCGTGATTTTCCATGCCAATGTCATTGGGTCGTGAATAAAATTCCCATTTCTCTATCATACGTAGTCAAATTTATGCACTTTTACTTATTTATTATATAGTTTCATGTATTAATTCTACATTCCATTATCATGGAGTAAATAAATATCTGTAATGATTCTATCTTGTATGATCCCTATAGGACACTTATGCAAGAAATGAAATTTTTATGAAGAGTGTTCCCTAATAGCGCTCCAACGCATTGGGTAAATATTAGTATCATGATATGTCATGTTCAATAAAGTTTTAATCATGCTAATTTAATTGAAATGAGGTCTTACTCATGCTCCATGTCAAATGATCCTTAGATTATTCTAATACCATGTTAATTGTTGTTGCCACATTTCCATATTATGATAATAATATTATATCGTGACTTTATGTTAATGTTTCTTTTATGACCCATTGATATTAATGTTGCCTAAAATTTGTTTTATTCATTATTTTATTTCTTGTTTACTCTCTTACTAGTCTTTATATCTCAACCTTTCATTTTTCATGTCCCCAGGTTATCCCATGCAATGCTAAGTACGAAGGAATGATGCGGTCATCTAAAATAATTCTTCAATAAGAAGTTGCATATTATGTTATAAGTTGTCATATTATGTTTCTAATGACCAAATTCACTGGACCTCTTGATATTATATGTTGTATCATGTAAAGGTTTTATGTAATAAAACATGTTTAAGTGTGTAATATAGAGCAGGGTTGTCATAGTTGGTATCATAAGATAGGTTTTTTTATTTTTGGGATTAGGACAAGAAAACATAGTTAAAGACTTAGGGATAAGACTAACTATAATAAAATAATCCCTATGTTTTGGTGGGTATTGAGTAAGTGGTTTATCAATAAAATTCATCCCTATTAGGATACAATCTAGTAGAGGTGGCTGTGGCACAGATGTACCTTCGAATGAAATCTCTAATAATGAGTTTTGGGCTTGACTAGGGGTATCCTGGTACACAAAATTGGGTCTTGTTTCACTCTTGGTTATGAAACTCCCAATGGATATTATTTGGTAAATTCATAAGCATAGTTTGAACCATTGTTAGGGGAATAAAAAAAATTCCCATATGAATATATGTTGGGAAGTAGATCATTGATAACATATATTGAAGACTATATATTCATTATTTTAGGAAGTAAAAGTCATTTATAATTCATCTATTTTTTTACTTGTAATACCATTTATGTGTTACCCTTAACATTCCTTCTATTCCATCCAATGGCCATAAATAATAGGACTTGTGCTAACAACTGATGTGAAAATCAATGTGTTGACTATTCAAATGAGATGAAAAATCCAATGAGAGTATAAATAGAGAACTTTGTCACAATAATCTCTCATTTAACTCATGTTATGAACAGAAACATGGGTTATGAGGAAAATTCAACCCTCCCCCCTAAGAAAGAACAAGTCACAATCGATATCTTCATGAGATGAATGCCTCTGACGTTTAATGGATCATCTGATCCCTCAATTTCTGAACAATGAATCTAGTCCATTGAAAAGATATTCTCTACCCTACATTTTTTCAAACAATAAAGGTTCTTCTGGATGATTATCATATGGAGGGTGCATATTATCAATTATGGACATTGATATAAAATACGAAACCTAGGGATGAGATCAAGGCTTTTGAATGAAATGATTTTCATAAGATTTAGTTCGATAAATATTTTCCACACATCCTCACACTCAAGATGGAAAGGTAAATTCATTACCTCAAGAAAAAAGATGACGACTCAATCAGAGAATAGGAGGAAAACATTATAAGGAAAGCATGATATGCCTCTGGATTTTTCATTACCCACGAATGCAAGGTTGACCGCTTCATTGGTGGGGTGAAACCTAGACTTCAGAAAGCCCTATCAATCCATGAATTCGAGATCTATGAGTAAATTTTTTGATGTTACCTCAAGGTCTAAATGGAGATCGTCAAATCTCATGGGTATCATGGGGATAATAATTGTATGGTGAAAATTAATTCCAGTGGACTGAGGGATAAATACAATGGTGCGATGAAAATCCTACACCCCACATGCCAAAGGTGTGGAAATAAGCACCTCGAAAATTGCCTGAAGGGGATGAGGAAATTATTAAGGTGTGGAAGAGAAGTTCTTCTAGCCATTAATTGTTGAAAAAAAACAAGAACTACAACAGAGGAGAGGAATGATCTATTCAATCGTCAAGGTGTTGTTCATTGCTTCAGCTACCATAAAATAGGCACCTTGAAAAAAATTTCCCTAAGACAAGTGTTTTTAGAGGAATCAAACAGCCTGCAAGGCCGCAAGGGAATGATTTTTCCATTAATACTTCCAAAGTGTACTCGGAAAATGAAGTGGTGAAAGGTATGCTGGTTATTCATTCAAGAATAGTGAACATACTGTTTGATTCTACTTATACGCATTCTTTTGTATCCTGAATGTTTTGTAGAAAAATCGCAACACCAGCAAAAATCATGGAAGTAATGATATCAGCGAGTGCAGAAAATGGGGCAATCATTACATCCCATTAATAAAACTATTCCCATATAATTATTTGTTGATTTAACTTCCTAGTGAACCTCATCATACACCCTCTAGTCTAATTTAAAGAAATTCTCAGCATGGAATGGATTTCTTTATATAGAGCCAACATAAATTTTCGTGAGAGTGGAATCACTCTCCATATTGACAATTAACCCCTAATTATATACAAGTGCAAAGACGAAGATGAATCTTATTTAGAACCATCATCTCAAGTGTGGATATTACTACCCTATGAGCACGTGTATATGGATCAGATGATTGAGTTTAAGGAAGTAACCAACCTTGAAGACATGCCTATTGCGAGGGAATTCACAGAAGTATTTCCTATGGAATTGTCTGGTATTCCTTCTTGAAGATATGTTTTGTTCTCAATTGACCTTATACCTGGGTGGTTTCCAATATCCAATAATCCATATAGAATGACTATTTTAGGGCTTGAGAAGCTAACGAAGAAACTATATGAGAATATAGATAAAGGGTTCATACACCCAAGTGCTTCACCATGGAGAGCATCCATGATCTTCATCATGGAAAAGGATGGGTCAATGTGTCGTTGCATTAATTATCGTGATCTCAAAAAAGTCATGATAAAGAACAAGTATCCTCTTCCACGAATTTCTGACTTTTTCAATCAGCTATGAGGAGCACAATACTTCTCCAAAGAATATTTTCTGTCATGATATTACCATGTATGGTTGAAGAAGATGGATATCCCCAAGAATTCATTTTCTACAATGTATGAGAACTGTGAATTCATAGTAATTCCTTTCGTACTCACCAATGTTCCAGAAATCATCATGGAATTGATGAATAGAGTCTTTTTATATTACCTTGAAAAATTTGTGGTGGTCTTTAGAGATGATATTTTAATATACTCTAAAACCAAGGTCGAGCATGAGGAGAATATAAGCACAGCACTAGAGACCTTGAGAAAGTAGAAGCGTTATGAAAACTACAATAACTATGAGTTCTGGTTGAATGAGGCCTCATATTGGGGCCATATCATAACAAGCAATGGGATATATGTGGATCCCTCCATGACAACTACAATTGAGGGATGTTAGAGGAAAACATCAGTAATGGATATTCATGGATTCTCTAGGTCAGCTGGATATTATCACCAATTTGTAAGAAATTAATCATTATTGTCAAAACCTCTTACCAAGTTAACTTGAAGGGGAGTCATGTTTTCTTAGAGTGATGAATGCGAAGAATGATTCAAGGAGTTAGAAAAGAGGCGTATCACTGGGCTTGCGATCACATTACCCATAAGTGGAAAACCTTTTGTGGTATTTAGTGATTATTTGACGAAGGGCATTGGTTGTGTGGTGACGAAAAATGGAAAATTCATTTCTTATGGATCAATTCAACGAAATTTAATAAGCAGAACTATCTAACACATGATCTAGAGTTGGATACATTGATCATCGCTTTGAAAAATTTCGACATTAATTCTTTGGGGAGAAGTTTGAAATATATACAGACCACAAAATCCTCAAGTATATATCCACAGAAAAATATTTGAATATGCACCAATGAAGATGGTTATAGATGATCAAATACTATGACTTCTTAATGTATTACCACCATGGGAATGTGAAAAAGGTGGAAGATGCTCTAAATATAAAGGAACCAAAAATTCAATTATTGATGGTAATAGAAAAGGATCCAATCTTGTTAGTTTTGATGAAGATAGACATGGGAATAATAAAAGAGAGAACATCATCGATCGTTTCACAAATTATTAGCCAACCATATCTTTTTGAAAGGTTAAATGATGATCAAAAGGATGATGTGGGAATTCAAAAGAAGGTGGAAAATATTACAAAAGGGAAATCCTTAGATTTCAATTTTAATCAAGAAGGAATTGTGAGATTTGGGAAAAGACTATGTGTTCCATCCAATCCAGAGTTAAAGAAAGAGATTTTGGATGATTCACATAGTTTGAATTTCTGCATTAACCTAGGAAACACAAATATGTATCGAGATCTTAGAGGTCATTATTGGTGGGATAACATAGAGAAGTATATCACAGATTATACATCAATGTTTCTGGTATGTCAACAAATGAAGGCTGAGAGGTGGATTTCTAAGGGGATGATGCAACCATTACCCATACCAGCATGGAAATGGGAGAACATGACCATGGAATTTGTCACCAAACATATGAAGACATCCAAAGGAAACAATTCTATCTGGGTTTTTGTGGATAATCTTTAAAAGACAGCACACTTCATTGAAATTTGAAAGGATTTATCATTAGATCAACTAGGTAGGATATACATCAGATAATTAGTATGGTTTCACGGAGTACCAATATCTATTTTATCCGATTGAGATCCAATATTCACATCTACATTTTGGAAGATTCATCAACATGCTCTGAATACTGAGCTTAACTTCAGTATGGATTATCATCCTTAAAATGATGGCCAATCTGAGCAGACTATCCAAACACATGAGGAAATGTTGAGATCATTCTCAATGGACTTCAAAGGAGGATGAGATCAACATGTTCCACTGGTTGAGTTCTTTTATAAAAAATAGTTTCCACTCAAGAATCCAATGTCTCCTTATGAATCCCTATATGGGAAGAGGTGTTGAACATTGACATGTTGGGTTGAATTTGGGGAGAGAAAAATCCTAGGTCCAGAGATGGTCGAAGAAATGGTGGAGAAGGTTAAGAGCATCCCATAACACATTAAAGCGTCCAAGAGTCGACAAAAGATCTATGCTGATAATCATCAATGAGACATAGAGATTGATATCAGAGACATGGTATTCCTCCACATATCACCATGGAAAATAATTATGAGATTTGGGAAGATGGTAAAGCTTAGTCCAAGGTACATTGTCCCTTTTGAGATCCTTGATCGCATTAGAGAAGTGGCCGATCGACTAGCACTCTCACCGAACCTATATCAATTGCATGATGTATTCCATTCTTCACTCTTGAAGAAGTAGATGCCTGACCCATCCCATGTACTCAATCTAGAGGTGGTTCTATTAGAGAATGAAATATCCTATGAATTGAAGGCGGTGAAAATATTAGATAGTTGGGAAATAGCTCTACAAAATAAGATAGTGCCCCTTGTTAAGGTGTTATGGAGTAACACCAAGTTTGAAAAAGGTACGTGGAAGTTGGAAGAAGTGATGAATCCGAGTTACCATCATCTGTTTTAGTGTGGGAAAATAATAATTTTTAGGGATAAATTTTTTAAGGGGGTAAGATTGTAACGGCCAAAAATTTTTAAATGAAAAATTCTCCTGATCTAATTAAATGTCTTATTATGTATAATTATTATTAAAACATATTAACATGTTTGGTTTTATGTTTTTGGATTTTTAAAATATTTTTATGGATTTTTATAGTTGTAAATATATCCATTGAACAGTGATCATAGTTTAAATATAGTGCTTTAACAAATACAACCTACTCAGACAATAAAGTGATGACATCATCTAGTTGAATTTCTCCATAAGAAGGTGATTTTTCATATCTGAAAATGTTGGTGGCATCACTGGGCTTCACTCGTGGCCAATCCTAAGCTGAGCTTCAACATGTTAAGCTCGAATAGAACCACCTAAGGGAGAAGTGGAAGTTGATAGAGATTACCACTCGAGCGATGTTATCTGAGACACCCCAAGAGTCTGTCACCATCACACACCTAATCCTTCAGCATTATGCTCGCGTTATACGTGGTTATGTAATGAAACACTAGTACTATGACTATATACATTATTTTTGTATAAATAAAATACATTAATGTTATTATTGTGACTTTGCAAATAGTTTTTAATGCACGAATAATATTTTTTCAGTTAATTTTTAATTAAGAAATCTATTTTGATGAATTAATAGAATTTTTAATTAAATAATATTTTTAGAAAATATTTTTACTAAATTAGGTTTTATTAAATATAAATTATCGAATAAATTTTATAAATACAATTGTAATTTTTATTATGTATTGGAAGCTATTTTTTTAATACCATGAATTTTCGATAAATGTTGGTTTTCATTTTAAAAGTAAAAATATACATATATAGAAAATTATTTATATAAAATAAATATTATTTTTAAAATCAAGACATCAAAATTATCCAATGGTGAATTTATCATAATTTTCTGAGTCAGTCGATTTTTTGGGGAAAAACTAAATACCGTTAAAATATATAATGTGTTTTATGACATAATAATGACACAATAGTGATTTAATAAAATACTATAAACACTATGTTCGTCTAATATATTATATACCATTAAAATAATGTGATTTTATGTTTATTTTATTTATTTTACAGAGCTTTAGTGGACGCCCAAGGACTTATAAAACATTTATGTTTTTTAAAATGATTTCCTTGAGAGTGTGACTCACTTTTACATATGAAACGCAATTATTTTTTGAAGTTAGGCCATTGTAATTATAAAATAATTTCTTAAAATAACCTTTGGCAAAAACTATTGGCAAAAACCATGGGTGGGTTTGTGGTTTTTATTAGTTTAATTGTGGTGTCCCAAAACTAAATAATAAATAATTCCATCTTTTTTCAAATATAAACCAACCAAAACACTCACTTAATATTCCATCAGAACCATTAGAGAAAAACAAAACTCATCCCTCATCTCGCTATAATCCTCCCAAGGTTCCCCAAGCTCCAAATAATCCAATCTGAAGCCTCTCCCAAGCCTTTTTATCACACTTCCTAGTAAGGGATTCATTCCATTGTCATTTTATCCATGTTTTTTAATATTTTTATTCCCTTTTATTTTCAATTATAAATATTGTGGTATGATATCGAAACTCCTCTATTATTTCCTCTTTATGTTTTAATTATTATATTCCCCTTTCTCACTCATAAATTCCTTCCATGTATACCCGTTACCATGCCAAATTTCCATAAGGGATTTCTTCCACTCTCATTTTTCCCATGTTCCTTTATGTTGATATAACATTTTATTTTCAATTAAAAATATTGGGGGTATGATTTTTCACCTCCCCCATACATCCCTCCATATTTTTGAATGGTTATATACCATTTTCTCTCTCATTAATGCCTCCCATGTACACCTATTACCATGCTGAAATTCCATAATGTATTTCCATGTCCTCGTTTACATCCAAGCAATTGTTTTGTATTATGAATCTAAAATTTCATTATTTATGTTGGGTCATGTATATATATGATCCAATTTATGTCTATTTCATGTAAATATTATGAGACAACACTTTCCCTCTCATCAACCATTTTTTAAGAATTCTTATGTTACACTGTTATGCTGCTGAAATTTCACCACGATATTCCAAGCCAAAGTCACTGTATCCTGAATTCCATGCCCATTTACTTATCAAGGGTATTCCACTTTATGCATGTTTACTAATTGATTAAAAATTTTCATATATGAATTCTACATTCCTTTATCATTTAATAAATGGGGATTGTTAACAATTCAATGTCATAGGATCCATGTGGCACACTTATGTATGAAATAAAATTTTAAATAATGGTGTTCCCTGATAGCGCTCCAATGCATTGGGAAAATATTATTATCCTAATACATCATGTGAAAATAGGGTTTAATCATGTTAATTCTAGTGCAATGTGGGGTTACTCATGCTCCACGTGAAATGATCCTTGGCTCATGCTAATACCATGTTATGTGTTGTTGCCACATTTCTATGTAATGATAATCATGTTATATCTTTCCGTTATATTCATGTTTCTTTTATGACATATTAATAAGACTATTGCCTAAAAATTGTTTTATTCTTCAAATTATTCTCTGTTTACTCCTTTAATGGGGTTTATAGATCACCGTTTTTTATGCAATCCCTCAGGTTATCCCATGCAATGATAAGTACAAAGGAATTACGTGGTCATGTAAAAGAAGACTTCAATAAGATGTTGAGTTTTCTGTTTTAAGTTTTCATATAAAGTTCTTATTCCCAAAATTATCTAGGCCTATATATCTTCTATGTTTTATCAAGTGATGGTTTTATGTAACAAATTATGTTTAAGTGTGTAATAAATAGAATGGTTGTTATAAAATGTTACCATATTGAAATGGTTTTCACGATAAAATAAAATAAGTTACAATAGTATAATGTATTAAAAGATACATGGGTAGAGAAGTTTTATTAAATACAAATTATTATGTGGTGAGAGTCAAAACATTGTGGTTTCTGTTGGGTCATACTTCTTGATAACACCACATCTCTTTTATTTTAAATAATAAGGGATATCATTCAACCAACTCACCTATAATAGTTAACATATTTCATTTATCTTATTGAAACATCGTGTTATAATGTATATATAGATTATTTAATATTAATGGAGATTAATAATCACATTAATAAATGTGGAAGTGTTGTAATTTTTAATAATATATTAAAAAAGATGGTCATTTCATAATCTAAAAAATATATAATTTCAAATATAATATTTTATTTAATGAAATAGTTCAAAAAAATTTGTTTATAGACCTCATTAGTAATAAATGACACATTGGTGTATACCTTTTAAGTTGAAAATCTCTCTCACACTCTTCTCTTCATTTTCAATTACAGAGGATATGATAGCACACCATTGATAGAGAAGGGGTTCTACCAAAGTGTTTAGTGATAATAAAGGAATTTATAAACCATCAGAGGAAGAAACAAATTTGATTCTATTTAGTGATTTAATTAAACTAATTTTCATTATGGAATTATCATATATTGTTAGGCATGTTCTATTTTTTTTACATTTTATTAAATTAATTTATAGTAGGAACTGTGAAATGATTTTCTTTTTTTCTCTAACATATGGGCTCCTTTAGGTACCTAGAAATTTATACTAATATCCTCGATAAGTAACTTCTCAATAATGAATAAATTGAGCCTATGTATAGATATTATCATCAATGTATCTTCATAATTAAATTGGAGGAAATTCCTCTATATGTAACTTGTCACCTGCAAACATGTATCTCTATCAACAATGTAATAGAAAACATTTATAAAGAATGTAATAATAGAAAAAAAGAATATATATAATATTATAACAAAATTATATCTCATGTTGTAAAAATAACATACATTAACAAAATAGATCATGTCAATCAAATGAGGGTACAATGAAAAGAGAAAATATATGACTCATGTGGTGATCACTACTCAAAATTCACTAATGTATCCACCACTACATCTCTAGTCCATCTCCATCGTTTTATGCTAACTAGAACTATACCTTATAATCATCATGGGAACATAATAATCAATTCACAACTGTGTGTGAATGGGTGAGTAATGAAACCCATTATGGTCATCCCAAATAGGGAATTGAACAACATGTAAAATTATAACGTTTCGTATGGACAAGAAAATAATTGAGTATGTGATAGGGACTGGGTCCCAACTGAACATTTCACGAAAAATAGAGTTCATAAATAATTAAATACAAAATTAGTCAATGCATTCATTTTTATTGAATATTTCTTATGTAAAAATTCAGTTCAAATTAACATAGAATATCCATATTAATCCACTAACTATATTTTGTGACAAAAAAAATCCTTGAGGAAGTGTTTGTTAGTCAAAAGAGTATTGGATCAGTAAATAGAAGACCCAAACTCCATCCAATAGGGGAGTACATTACTCAAACAATCACATGGGGGACCCACACTTTTTCAATGATAAGTTGGTAAAAGGAGTACCTAACCTCATGCTTACTATCAATATTTCACCATATCATATTCAAAACTAATTTTTTAAAGAGAGTGATAGAGAGATAAATTATTCAAACATCATCATCAACCTCAACCACATTCAATGGGTGAGGGATGAAGAGTTACTCAAATTTCCTCAACACCATTTAACTCAGGTCATTGGGTGAGGACTATCATCAATATATCATTTTTCTGTTGCTGCTAACATGCAAAATACAATTAAAATCATCATTTTTATCATCAAATTTTCATACTATAACATCATATCTAAATAATAAATAATAATTGAGGTGATAATCCACATGAAATCATAGAAACTCCATGTCAATTATCATTTAATATCTTTTCATCCTAGTGAGTAGCTCACAACTACCCCATAATAGAGAACACATCACTCATACGCCATCACCATAAACATTATAATCATTATCATAATACCCTTATAGTTAACTATATTTTTTGTGCTATAGTACACACCATCAAAAAGGCATTTTTAGATCTTTTACAAGAATAAAGCATCTTACTCAAATAATATTGTAATCTTATTATACCCTTATTCTTGTATGAAACCCCCAAAAGGATTATCTTCTATTTTTCTTTTACATATCATAATACACCTCATGATATGATGTGTGTTTTAAATTATTTATTCCACTTCATATCCACATTTATTCATATTACAATGGAATTTAATTCATCAATTCAATTAATTAATTTTACATTTACCTTCCTTGTTATTTAATAAAATTAACACCTTTAATCATTTATATGTGATAACAATGATAAAATATAAACCAATTATTATTTCATATTTATAAAATATAATATATCGTTATTAATTAAATAAATCATTATCATAAATAATTATCATATTAGGATTTATTTATTTTACTTAATTATTTATTTTAACAAGAGATATAAACACATATTGGTACATATTTACACATACACAATCATTTCGACTTATCACAAATTAATTTAGCAAAAATACTTTCACTTTTATTACCATCATTAATTAATTTTACCCATATACAAAGAAAACATCATAAATTTTTTTTTTATGATTTCATTCTTATTTGTACAAATTTATCAAATTTAATGTTTCATAATTTTTCACAAAAAAATTACTATGCATGTATATATATATAACCTTCAGTAAAAACCTTTTTAATTTAATGATTATATTTCTATTTATCACAATTCTGGAATATTACTCAAATTATGATTCATTTCCCATTTTATCATCACCATAATAAAAATTTAATGTTTATTCCACATTAATATCATTCACACATCATAACTAATGGAATTTATAAATTTTAATAATTTATTCGCATTAATTACTATAATATTATACGACCCCTTTATAATATTGAAATTATCAATATTGATTAATTATTACTCCTCATTGAGTAAAAAATAATTCTTTAGAAAAATTACCCAAGATCTAAATTTATTCTCTATAAAATTTCATTGAATTATTAAAATTAAATATTTTTTTTCATCTCATCAAAAAATGTGTTACTGGTTAATAATAATAAAAATAATATTTTTTAAAGAAATCATAGGGTAGCTTAATCCCCCATAATTAATGATTTAATTGATTAAGAAATATTTTTATTCTTTTATAAAATCAATATACGATGACTATCTGTAGGTTATTCATGTCATCACATAGTAGCACCACCACAAAATTATTATTATTTTAATAATATTAATTTACAAAATTTATTTAACATCATTAGTTTATTTGAGAGATCAATACTTCCAAAAATAAACTAACCAATGTTCAGCCTCGGTCTATAATAATTTTAACAATATTTTTTGACTTGACCTTACTCACCAAGACCCCACCTCAATCTATAATTAGCCATAACTTTCCCCCACTATCCCACCATAAATTGAAAATGGGCTTGTGAGTGACACCAATAATAAAAATATCACCATGGTAGGCATGTCATGTTACCAATAAATAAATCCATATATCTCTAAATCCGAAAAAAATAAAATATGAAAAAATGAAATATTCCATCATTAAAATAAAATTCATAGCACATATTATTTTCCATAATAATAAAATAGCTTTAACATGTGAGTGTAAAAGGAAAATACAAGATAGAAAAACCCAAAAGATAATAAAGGAATAATGATAACAAAAGGAATCCTACTCATAACAAAAAACCCTAACATGAGAACAAATCATGTCCAATTAAACCGAGAACAACTATGAACTAGCTCCACTAAATCCACATCCACCATGATCATCCTCGAACTACACATCACATGTATAACACAACAGATATGTGACGAATTCCCATATAGGTATGGTTATAAATGTACCTGGTACGATGCCTTAAAACCATATAATAAATTAATTATGGGTCTTTAAAAAAGAAATACATAAGTCCCAACATCATATACCAGCATTAAAAAACCATATTCTATAGAAACCCCAGTGAACAATAATACTATTAGTATATAAACTACCATACTTTCTAAAACTCATTCCATCTTCCTAAAAGAATATTAATTGAGAAACCCAATAAAATATCATCCTCATAATAGCAATATACCATGCCTTGATCCTCTGAACGTCAAGGGAAAAATACCTCTCCACTAAATCATGATGACAAAAATGAAAAAAAACTCAACCACATAGTGAATCCAAAAAATATGACACTCTATATCTGTTTTTGAGAAATTTATATAGAATAACCCATGCATGTAATATCATTATGATTAAAATAAATGAATTCTATACATATCACCACCTTCACTAGAAATAAGGGACATCAACCAAGATGTTTCAATGAAATGTTTCTTATAAAATAACTCCAATAACATGATAACCTTTCAGAATTCCACATATAGAGAAACCCCCATCAAAAGGATTACTATAGTCTGGGAACCGGTCCTCATAGGGGTGTTGTAAACCGGTCAAGGGAGTACAAGCCCCATATATAGGGGACCAATATCTCAACACTAGGGGGAGTTTCATTTTTTCACATGTATTGGATTAATTTACCATAGAGATAATTTAATGGCCAAGGGAGATATTCAAATCCAGGATTAACATTGAGGACTCATTCCCTAGACTATGAGGGAGTTCCATAACCATCAACATAAGGGAACTCATACCTCGTCAATAATATATTGAATAAGTGGGTTACCTATTTCAGATATCACTCTTCTACATGACACAATATCATTGATGAAAAACTATTTTCTAAAAAGGGTATCTCTAAGAATACTCATTGGTATAGGATAAATCTATCACATCCATAACATTCCCATTTGTGAAAGAAATGAAATAAACTTATCATTTTTTTATTGAGATATTCACTAAGACTCAAGGAATACATGGATCCATGGATTAACATATTTCACTTTAGGTCTAAAAACATAAATCATTCACAAGGGAAGTATGGGGATTAATTATATTATATAAGCTCCTCATAAATACAGGATTAAACACCCAATTCCTTACTCATTTAAGATAACCTCATATAGTATTTGTTATCCCTATATCAATAATGGAGGACTTATTCCTTAGGTCTATGGGGGGTACCAAACTCTATAATTCATTTGGGGGACCCACTCCCTACCATTAATACATCACAAGGGGAGTAATAATCCATGTGTCTACTCCAAACATCAATCCTGAACATACTCGTTAACCAAATAGAGTTAATGAAATAAACATACGTTAAATGTAACATAAATAAAATATGAGGTTTAAGGGAATAAAACAACCACATTTTATTCTAAAATATCATATAGTTTATTACATATTTTTTTATTCTGATTCCTGGATGAATAAGGTAAAAAATTATAAAAATGTTTATATCATGATTTATGGTTTCCAATGTGGCATGCAACGCATTTCTATATAGTTGGTGAAGGTGTTCCCAGTGGATTTATATCATTCAATTTTTGGTAAGGGGGTGAAAGTGTGTGGTGCCACAAGAACCCCACCAGAGTTTTGGGTAGGGTTAGTAATGACATGGAATGTGGCCCCATGACTCTTTCTTGCTGAATGAGTTATGCTAGTCTATGGGTATGTCATGATCTTAAGGAAAAGGTCACAAATCCCTAAGGTGACCCATAGGAAAACTGAAAAGACATCTAGCATGCACACCACATAGTTAGGTCGGATGGATGCACTTGAACCACTCGAGCTGCCTCACCTCACCACCATATTGGGTTTTTGAACAGAGTTATCCTTCATGGTAAACCTCCATTTCTAGAACTCAGTAATGGATTGGATAGTGTGGATCAATGTTGGTATATGGCCCACATTATCCACTCCTTAAAATGTAATAATATCTTCCATTGAACTCTAGACTTATTGTACAGGTTGGAGAAACCCTATTTTTTCTACACCATGAAAAATATAGTTTCTATTTCATCAAAGTTATCACCTTCACCATTTTTTATACCAATTTTCACCTAACCACACCCCTCACACCTCTAGTATTGTGACCTGATTTGTGTTTTATATGCAGAGTCTGGGGGATAATCTACTGTCACTACCCTTCATTGTGTCAATTTCCACACTATGACATAATATATTTGGAGCCACAACCTAGTCCACCTCCAAGGAATTATTCATCATACCACTAATAACTTCACCCACCACCAACCACCATGAGGCCCAGTGCTATTTTATCATCATCGTATCTACTAGAATGGGAGAGAGATATGAGCGTGATATATGGTAAATAATTTTACCATCATGAACTATTACTATCTATATCCAGTGGAACTATTCCATTTTGATAGAAATTTAGTATAAGGGGAAAGATGTGGGTTGTTGACTGGTTATAGACCAGGAACACATTCTTGGTCCACAATAGTATTCTCTAACAAATACTAGGAAATTTCATTCCATAAAAATTTATCACCTATGAAATTCAATATTAGGAACAATATAACATGCATAATTCAAGAACGATAATTAAAATTGAATTTATATAAATAACAAATAAATTAAAAAATAAAAAATATATTTCCATAATGGTAATTCTATGAATCATCAACTTTTATCCATACTCTATGAATTCAACTTTTCCACATAATAGAAATTAGATTTCAAATCTCTATAGGGTTTTTTTTTCATCTATGGTGTCTAATAATAATTACAGATCTAAAGGATAAATTTTTAAAAATATTTCTAGGTCAACCAAATAAATATTAATAGGCCTGAAATTGTCTTGGTCAAAGTCCCAAAACATTATTTTATTTACCAAAATGAGATAAACATCTCATATCAAGTAAAACCATAATGAATTATTTTTCATTTTAAGCTATATTTAAGATATATTAAAATCTTACGGTGGTCACATGTTTGAAATAATAATTAATTTATTAAAAAAATATTAAATATCACCTTCAAATCAAATTTTTTATAATCTCACTAAATTTCATCCCAATGGTAAATTCTATGTCTTAATATCAACAGAACCCCCCAAAAAGTTTATGACCACTTTTATTAAGATTAATTTAAAATTTTACCTTTTTAAACATTTGACACTGTAAAAGTAATGAATGACCCATGTCATGCTCAATGGAAAACCATGGTATATACATTCTCTAAACCATTCAAAATTTTAACCTCGAAAACACCAACTAGGGATTATAGACCAAAAAGATTTTAAACTAACCCTATGTGAATAATTATCTTCCATCACAAATAATTCTTCCACATATTGAGATAAAAGGATCCCCATCATTCCATGATATAAAAACATCATTTTTACCACATTAAATTGGACATAAATTTAAAAGACCCCTGATTTTTTGGACTATCAATTAGACCTAGATCATTTAAAAGTAATTCCTTGATATAAACAGAATTTTAAATTTCAAGAACTATTCCAAATTATTTAACTAACAATTTTCCAGTGCATAATAATTTGATTTCTCTATAATAAATCTGAAGAATGAAATATTGATATCAATATTAAAATGGATCTTTAAAAAATAATCTATTCAAAGAGAGCATTATTCTCCCACTATTTTATTGAGATACCCATGTGAATGTCCTCACAATACTATATAATCACATATAATATATGTATAATAAATATAAATGACGAAACTACATTTCATTGACCACATCTTCAATGTAATATTTATAACATGATCTTTTTCATTACCACACATCACATCTCTAATAATTCATATATATCTGAAATTCTCAACAAAAACACATGGAAACACACATATACTCATTTTACATTATCTCAACCATTAGAGGAATAACACCATTACACCTTCTACCATAGTTATCCTCTCATCCACTATCATATATAGTATGGATAGGTCATTTACAAACCCTTATAAAATACACTAATGGGAACATCAAGCATTGAATCAACATCTATGAACAACCATGCATCTATATTGGAATACAACAGTATATTATTTCACACCAATCCAAAGTTGATGGTTCTAAACCATTCAGATAACCCCAAATATATTAGCTCTATAATCTAGGATAACACCTACCATGACTCTATCAACTATGAACCCCTCCTAAGGTACCATATTCCCCCATTGACTATTAATTTATCATAAATATTCTTCAAAACTTCCTTAATTAGTAATTAAATTGTAATATATTCTCACACACAACCATGGTTCCATCCTCATTGAACTTATTGACTCATTTCAAATAATATTCACGATATATAACCTCATCATTTTTTTATAGATTCTAGATAATGGGGATGATTATCTTCCTAACAAGTTATATAATTTTATATATTCAATTTCAACAAGGATGAACCTAATTAATTTTTATTCTATGATACCCTGCAGTTAATTATAAGATAATATCATATTAGTCAAACTCACATATGCCAACCCATCGGTTATTATACCTCCACCTATCATGGAAACTACATCATCCCCCATAGTAAAAGATTTTGCTTCCCGAATTGACCAAGAAAATAAAACTAAATCTCATGATAATTATAGAAGTATGGTTCTAGAAATTATTATAAAGCTATAAAAGATGTGTTGGTTAACCATTTTAGAGGCATGAAATCTTTATAGAACATATAATCATAAAACCATATCCTAAAATCATTTCAGATGATCACAGTCATTCCAAGAACCCCATGGAGGAGAATCATGTAAATAAGGATCATTTGAAGGCTTAATAATCATTCTAGAAGGATGTTATAAGAATAACTTGAGGGAATCATATTATAATTCCCATTTTATAAAGGGTTCTTTACGTAACATCATGTTTTTCATGATATCCACTTCCATAATGATGGTTCTTAATGAGTTATAATGATCAGAACAATGGAATTCCATTGATTATACCCTCTCCCATTTTATAATATACAAAAATTAATATTTATAAAATATCTCACTAACAATTGATATAATATGGAAAAAACATCCCTTTTAAAGAAATACATCTTGATCAATGGAATAATCAACCCCACATCTGATGAACCCACACCTTAGTTATCAATGAAGTATGTTCTCTGCTAATTATGCACCAATTCCCTAATAATTGGGGTAATAATTACTTTTATGAGAGAGGAATAACTCCATGGTTCTTTTGGAAGTGCTTACTCTGATAATAGAGGATATGTTCCCTATCATTTGGGGAGTACCTAAGCCCATCCATAATATAAGGGTATTTCTCTATGATTATGATATTATGACTAATGGTGAACTATAACCAATTAGGTATATGGGGGGACCACATCAAATTGTAGAGAAATTAGCAATGAGTTTCTTCACCTGATTCATATACCAAGTACTCAAGCACACTAGGATTTAGACCCTATTGATATTGTTATACCCTGAAAATATTCAATGTGATCATTGACTAGAACATCTAGAATTTTTGAGTTGGAAACCTCACACTAGTATTAGTAGTCTTGACCTTCTTGTTTTGTAAAAAATTTCTTTATTACACTTCTAATAAATGAATTTCTATGATAAATTATGTATCCTCATTGATAAGTGATACCCATACTATTAACGTGACACATAATTAAATTTCCAAATCCTTGAACATTATATCATGCAAGAAAATATTTAATTATACATTGCATGAAATATTTTGGTGGAATGGGAGTGATGTCTGATAGGTGAATGATTGAACAATTAATCTCAATATAGATTTCATGAAATAATGAATATAAACATTGAATTAAATTTTTATTTAATATTCCAAATAATAAATTTATATTTGAAAATTTTCTTGTGATTTTATTCAAACTCCATTTTATTGGTGTTGTTTCAAAATCATCCAAACATGAATCCCATTAGTAATATCCATATATTCTAATTGATGTTTGGTAAATTGGTATCAAAATTTATAGTGTTATAATAAACAATTAAGATCACATAAACATAAATTTTTCGATCATGGATGAAGTTATTTGATTGGATATAAGTCTATAAAGGATTAATAAGAGTAAGGGATCTCAATTGAATGACATGAATATAATAAAAGTTATATCATTTAAACATAATACACCCCTTAAATTTTATGATGCATCTAAGATTTGGGAATTAGAAATCAAAAAATATTTCCCTTCGTTTTTTCGATTTTTATACTGACCTTGATATCCTTGATGATTTTTTAATTTATCATTCAATAATAATATATATTATTATAATTATAATTAAATAACATAGTATTAGTTAAAATTTTATTTATTTATCATGTAAATATATATTTATTTATGTTGTATTAAAAAATAACATTTAACAATTAATCTAATTAAATAATTTTAGGGACTCAGAAAATTAGATCAATATGAACTCTCTATAACAAATACATATTCACTAATTTTTTAACATAAACAACATATGAATATGTATATGAGAAATAAAAATTCAAATCCATTAATTGTTGTTAAAAAATTCATTATTATTAAATTTTAATCAACATAAATTTAATTGAATTTTATTCTCAAACTGAGATCAGTTTTATTATGGAATTTAAAATTTGATTGAATATGATGATATTTTATTTATACATAGCATGTGACCCTCAATACCTCTTTCTCAGTGGAAGTGCATCAAACTTATACACCAATAATGGTATCTAGCAATACATCCTGGACCCCATAATGAAATATAAAAATTCTAGCATTGATAATATTTATATGAAATCTAACAATGAAATATAATAATTTTTTCAACTAATACCTCAATAAGCATGATGCAAACATGAAGAATTATTACTTGATTCTTGATCTATCATTCTTTAGCATACCAAAATGATAATTGTTTTTTTCTATGTGGACACAGACTTATGTCACACACTTTTATCTCAATTGAATGTTAATATATATATCTTTCAAAAATATAGAATGGAAAATTATTTACTCAGCCATTTAATTAATTCTTTTTCACTCGTGACACACGTAATGCAGGATACTTATCCAAGATAAATATTTCAATGTTTCAATCATGTATAAAAGTACATTATTCATAATATAAGTTAATAATAATATCATGTAAAAGTGACATCATAAAATCTTGTATATATAAATATCTATGGACACATATTATGTGTAACTCATATTATAAAGCATATCCTCATGATTTCATCCTTTGGATATTAACAATTATGAACAATAAGGGATGAAATATCCACACTTATGGGGACCAAGCACCTGTTAGTCAGACATCATCTCTATACTATCACATATATGTTTATTGTCCATAGAAAATCTATTTAATAATATTTCCACATAATACTGATTTAATAATTATATCCAAAAATATTATTTCATAATGATATAACTCATATTTTAATTACATTACTATATAAGTCATGTATAAGTGTAAACAATATATAATAAGAATGAAACACACACATCGAGATATATATATCAAAATGATTTTTTATAATTTTTGAATAAATTTAAAATAAAAGTTGTTGTTTATAATGAACTATAATAAAAAATATCCCATTATCAATGCATAAAGTGACTAACTATCATATGTGTAAACTCTCAAAATATTTTCGAGTTTCTAATGAGTTATAAATTTAGTCCATTGTCTTTCCATATCTCTCTCTATAAATACTATTAAAATAACATTAGTTGATTTTTTTTGTGTCTGTTAAAAAATAAAATTTAAAATCATCTTAAAAGACTCATGGAATTATTATGTATTGATATTATGGAGGCTACAGAATTTTGGTAAATGTTAGCTGATTTTAAGAAATGTATTGTGTTATGTAACTTTAACTCCAAATATTCAAAGGGTGTGAAATACCAATATGAGTGTTTTATTTTCTATATAATAATGTAATTATAGATAATTGGATATATAAACGTAACTTTGAGTATCTGGACATGCATAAGAATATATTCATAATAAAATAGATATATAATATTAATCCTAGTAAAATGTAATATTTATTTAGAAGGTCAACTAATTACCTAAAATTATTTTTGTTAGCACATAAGAATAAGATGCAATCTCAAATATTTTTTTGAAACTGTACATAGATATTTAGTGTTAAAAAAAATTTCCTTCAATATATAACAATAACCTAGTGTATTTTTATTGTATATATGATTAATATGAACATTCATAAGTGTAAAATGGAGATTATGTATGATTAAATAGTATGCCTGAACTGATTGAATGGGTGTTTTGAAGGTGTTGTGTCATGTTATAGAAATATCATGATAATTAGTTAAAATATTTGATGGTTATTTTATTAATGTTTTAAATTGATAAATTCATGTAATATTTTGAGGTATTTTGATTTGGGATTTATGTAGGAATAACTGGAATGGTTTTTTATATTTTATTACATAATGATTAATTTTTTTATGATATTCAAACTCAAAATATGATTTTATTTTATTGAAATATTATTTTCATAAATGCTTTGATATTCAAGGGAATTAAATGGATTTAAATATAATAGAGATAAGGTATTTTAGAAGAGAAATTGATATGATTAAGGGGGGTTCCACAATTTTTTATCAAATAAAAAAGGCTGAAGAATTATATAATTTAATCACACTACATAATTTTAATGATATCATATGTTTATGAATATGGATTTAATTATTACAACTTTACTTGTGTATTTACCATTCATGATTCACAGAAGAACAATTTTTCTTAAGGATGAGTATAATATTATTTATTATGGTGAGAACTATAATTTCTCTTCATTCTTAGGTTTATAATCCTAGTGGTAAGTGAGACCACTCTAAATTAATAATTAAATTAGACCACTTAAAAATTTATCACACACCAGTACATCAATGTGCATATAATTTTTAGATTATCCTTGTGTGGGTGAACAATGTAAAATATAATTTTTCTCTCTTAACATTATTTATAGTTTTAATTTATTTTTGTGAGCGGAAAGGACTATTCTCATTGGCTATGGAAATGGTTATTGGAAAGGGTCAACTTAAATTGGCATAAATGGATTCACCCCCCTAGGATATATTTCTTATGTGTGACCAATATGTTTTATCGTAGATAAACTTTTAAATTAGTATATTTATATTATAATTCTAAGAAAGAATCATTAATCATAAATTAATTTTTTTCTTTGATTTATAACATTCAACTCTGAAAGAACAATACAAAACACTACTTTTGATCATTGTGAATGAATGTGTTTATGGTTGTCATGTCGGTAAAAATGTTCAATATATATATATTATTTATTTATCAAAAAATATATTAAGGAATTGTATAATAATTATAAATTACTGATTATATTAGGGAGATGTTTAACAAAACAAATCTATATAATGTTGATTTCATTTACATCCCCACATATCATGCATTATATGTTTTTAAACATCTATAGTGATCACTCAATGGTATGTAAAGAAAAATTATAGGTTCTATGGAATGAGTACAATGACTTTATGGTGCATAAGAAAGAATTTATTATTGAATTATTTTACTGGAGGAATGTGGTTATAAGGTAAATGTGTGGTCTTAAAGAAACCATTGGTGATATCTAAATTGTAAAGAGAATTTTTAGAATATTTCCACATTATTTTTATCTAATGGTATTGATTATAGAAAATAAGAATACTAAATATGATACATTATATATTCTATATAGAAATATTTTAGAATCAGAGAATAAAAGTAATGATGTTGATTAATTTGTACAGGAGAACACTAATGAAATGTTGCGAAATTAATTGTATACTCTTTTCATGATTAATGATCAATATGATAAGTATATTTATTAATTTATGTTTTTCCTTTACAAATATTTATAAAGTGGATTGAGAAGTTCATGAGAAAACACAAACATGACTATTTTCTATCTGGAAACTTTGGGAACTTAGTTTTAATGTGACCAATTATTTTTCAAGATGAAAAATTGATGATTTAATAATGAAAATATCATCAAAGAAAGTGAATGGAAAGAAAAATTCAAATAAATAATTATCCAATAATAATAACATAATTTATAAGATAATTCTTGCTCAAAAAACATATGAATGGGTTATTGAGAATAAAAAAACCCAAAATGAATAATTCATTCAGATATCATCAAACAAAATAGTGGAAAATAATGATGTAAAATATTATTAAATTGGGAAGGGATGATCTCCAAGTATAGTTGGAGGCTGTATTTGGCTAAATAAATGTTTGGAGATAAAAAATTAATAAATTCAATAGAGTTGTTTATTATTCCAAACTCTATATGAAATAATAGTAATATAATAAAAAAATTAAAATTAGATTTGGAATATAATAAATCTGCAAATTTGAAAAATAATATAAAAAGTTGCTAATTTTAAACACAAAATTCAGGAGGAGGTGAAGATATTAGATATTTTAACAAATAGTATGAAAGGTAGATTCAAATATATTTAATAACTCAAAGTAAATAATTATTCTTCTGTAATTAAGAATTAAAGATCGTGAGAGAATGTCGAATCTATATATGATATTGAGAAATTAGATTATGAAAGATGAATAAATGGTAAATGAAAATAATGATGATCCAATGAAGAAGTTGGATGATTGAAACAAAAATATTACTCAAAAATTAAGAAAAATAATGTTTGCGACTTGATGAAATGAAAAAAAAAGATTATAGTTAATAAAAAGGTACAATCACCCACTGTAGAAACCATGGACCGAATATGACAAAGCCAGTGGCTAATTTATTACATTGGTATAATACATAAGGAATATCACAATGCTTGATCAATCAGTTTACCAGTGTTATAAAACTAGATACATTCATTATTACTATATTGAATTATAATTATAAGAAAAATTATTGTAGGAAATATTTTTATATACTAGATATCGTTGAAAATATCCTTTTTAAAATCCATGGGAAATGATAAAAGGGTGAACTCGAATGCTCATTAAGGTTTATATACAGTAGCATTTATCTTGATTAAATAATGTAAAATCAACAAGGAAAAGTGGATAATAAAAAATCATTCCATTATATTAAAACATGATCTCATTTAATATCTAAGGATATATTGACTTAGAAAACACATGGATAAGGGAAACCAAATTTTAATTAAATGAAATTCATAATTCTATACATTCATGATCAAGCCCTCTCAAACAGTATATAATGAATCTTTCCATCAAGGCTTATATAATAAAAAATAACTATTAATAAATGGGTAAGGGTAAAACAAATTCTTATATAATATGGTATAACAGCAATTTTCACTCTTTAAATTAGATTATTAATTGAAGTAATATCCATAATCCGGCCCTACCCATCACTTACAGGTCCTATGCATTCTTTATAATTTGAATGATCTAACAATACATTTTCAAAATTATTATAAATCGATAATTATATTTATTGAATCTAAAACACATAATATTAATACATCATCATTATAAAACATATAGATAAATAATAATTATGGTGTCATTGAATCACATCCCAAGAACACCAATAGGTATTTTCACAGATGAAAATATCTTGAAAATATAACTTGAATATTTCTTGAGAAAAATATCATTTTCACTTTTAAATCACTTATTAAATTAAAAAAATACATATAATAAATAAAATTATATCATTGAAAATAAATTTAGAAAAATTTAATGGAAACATAAAATAATTATGTCATTATGATGGTGGAAATGAATTTTAATGACATGTATGTTAAAACAAATATTCCTTTTATGTTTTTGGTAAAAAGTATGAAGTTACTTTTTCTGAAAATGAAAAGATGAATCATTAAAAAAATTATAAATTAAATAATTTTTAAAAAGTAATAAAAACCATTATATGGGAATATTAAAAATATTATTATAAAATCTTTAGAAAACATGTAAGTGGAAGAAAATGATTTTCAACTGAATAGGAAATACATTTTTTAATTTAAAATATTTCCATAATATTTTCAAGTAACTAATAGTATAAAATATTAATATTTCATAATAATTAAATGAATAAACATAGTAGAAGAAAATTAAAGGGTTTTATTATATAACTATCATATAATTCCCATCAATATAAATTCAAATATAAAAAAACATGAAATAAAATAAGATTGTAAAAAAAATCCATTACATCAAGTTCGATATTTCTCATATGTACATTCAGAATACTCTATATTAAATTAAAATTTTTCATAAGTAGATAAAATATTCATTTTCAAACTTAATAAATCAAATAAGATCCACTTATTTCATTTAAACACCCATTTATTAATATTGCTCATTAAAATCATCATTTCTTGTTATGAACTCTTTTTTTTTAGAGAACATCAATTCGGTAGTTCAGGTCCTTGAATTTGATCATTGTTAATTAATATTCATAATTATAGTACTAATATAAATATCATATATAAAATATATATATATATATATTTATAGTTTTCCATATAAGGTAAAGATATAAAAATGGGTTACATTGTTCATGGAGATGGTAGATCATACGTATGTATGAATAAAATTTTTACTTCTTGATGGATGGAATAAAATAAAGGTAGATAATACTTATTACTATATCATATATATAATAAAAATTGATTAATGTTATACTTATTTTCATCCATGTAATAAAAAAACAAAAAAATCACCTCGTGTTGGGGAGGTGAAAGTCCACACACATGCACAAGTGACATTATGATTTTACAATAGAGAAAATGTGATAAAGTATATAGTATATTAAAATAAGAAATAATTATTATCTCATAAATATAATATATAAACATTAAAATTATCATAATAACCTTCTATGAAATATGGTTATAGAAAATGAATTTTTTTATGTTGAGGTGGCAATCCACAAGTATGTGCGAGCGATAATTGAACTTCCCATTTGATGAAAAAGAGGGTGGATAATTGTTATTTAATAATAATAGTAATATTTTATTATTTTTAGAAAACTGAATTTATCATTTTATGATTAATATGATAGAGTTATAGGCGGTATATGTAGAAATAAATTATGATACTCAACTAAGAGTTGTACCTCATCATTGAGAAAACAATTTTGGATTATACCATAAATTTTGAAAGGATAGTATTTTTGAAATAAAAAATTCCATATGATGTAGGGGAGGAGTATAGGAAGGTATTATAATAGGTATTGGCTGATATAGATGGATTAAAATTTTTTAGGAAGGGATGAGAAGAGGATCCATTTTATAAAAGTGAAGGGGCACTCCTTGAATTATTAATGTTTAAAATTAACATATATTACTTATCATTGAAATGTGACACTAACTTTATTTTATATTGAATCTAATATGTTAATGAGTCTAAATAATATCTTAAATAAAATTTAAACTTACATTTAACTCGTATCTCTTAGTTTCAACCCCTCATTAACCCTTTTGAATATTACCACAATTAAAAGCATTTTACTCTTTAAGGGTCAATAATGTTACTATAAATGATATCATTAACCGTAAATAGACCATATTTTATTTAAAACCTTACACAATTCACTTTTATGAATATCTTTTATTAATTTGAAATTATTTAATAAAATATTATTTTTCATAAAAAATCATCAATGTATATTTTGTAAATACATGAAATATTAAAATATAATATGTGTATAGCTCATGTAAATTGGTTCCAAAATTAAATTCCTTATTATATAAAGAATAAATTTTCTTATTATAATAATACAATAATATTGTAAGTTGATTAGATAACATTTTAAACCTTGTATTTTTGTTTAACCCCTTGGTTAACCAATTTTGACCTTAAATATGGTAATGTTGTTTTTCAATATAAACGATTTATAATTGTACTTATAAGATGAAAATTTAATCATAAATTTCAATGTTATAAACTTTTAGATAATTTAAAATCCTAAATTTCCACATTAAATATTAAATAATATTTTAATAAATTAATAAAATATATTTAACAGGAAATACTATTAAAGTTATTTTAAGAACAATTCAAAAAAATTTGATGTTTAATGCTACATGAAATAAATTAATTCTAGAATATAAACATTTAAAACATCTATAGTATGTTGTATTTATATAAATAATCCTTGGGAGACTTTAAATAACCCAAAAAATATATCACATTGAGGGATTTCAAAATAATTTACTTTATTCTTCACGACTTACACAGGTGTTGTGTCGGTGTTGTGTAAACATTTATGGTAAATATTTGATCACAAAAAAATTAAAAATATTAAAAATATACAATAATAATGTTTGTTTCAAATAAAAATATTTATATTAAAATATTATTTTTAATCCTTTTTACAATATATAATATATATTAAATGAAATAGAGTGACATTTTTAATTTCCATTTACATATAATAATATAAATATTATAATCAAGGAAATGTTGCATGAAATTACACCATTTTTTATATTTTTGTGATTTTGGACAATGAATACTCATTCAAGGAAATATATTCAAGTATTGGGTTGATTTTGAGACCAGAGAATATTATTTTTAACATTAATTAACACATTTTACATTCACAGAGGTATCAAAAATTTTAACATGTTTTCTATTCATAATTTAAAAAAATAAAAGGATTTTATTTTCGAAATTTGAAACTAATAATTCAAAATATGGGATAAATTTATCAACATAATATTCTATTAATTGGATAAAAATTAATTCAATATAAAAAAACTTAATATGAAATTGAAAACCGTTTTTAGGAAAATATATTTTTAAACCATAAATGAAATAATAAATAATCAAGTATAAAGATAATTATAATTCAATTAATTAGATTATATAAAATTAAGTAATTGATATGATACTTTGATATAAAACTCAAAAAATAATGGGGCTTTTCAATGATGACAATTGATTTTTTTATAAAAAACGTTTCTCTCTATTCACTAAAAATCAATGTTTTTAGAAAAAATCCCAAAAAATCAGCACATGTTAATTTTAATATTATAATTTATAAAAATTAGATATTTTTTAAAAAATAAAATTTAAATAAATGTAATAAATTAATTTTTTTATCCATAATTAAATATAAATAAAAAACATTTTTGAAGAAAATATAATTTTGAAGTATAAAATGACTTTACAGAAAATTTGGTAATTATTTATTATGAATTAATCACTGTATTTTTCATAAAATTGATATTGTATAAATGTTTTTAATTGTATGGTTACTCTCATTTCTACAAGAAAAAATTAATGGTTTGGATATATTTTTCATGTTTAAATACTTATTTTTTAATAGAATATTAGAATTTATTTAGACGCAATTTTGCATATAACACTAACTTTAAGAGAAATTAAATTTATTTAAATGGAAATATATTATAAAACATTAGTTTCATACATTATTACCCTTAAATTATATTTCACTGTAAAAATTTCATATCATGAATCAATGTTTTAATATTTAAAAATACATTGGTGAAAAACCCACATCATATAAAGGGATAATAATACTTTATTTAAAAAGTAAAATAATGAAACATAAGGTTACCTAAAATAACACATAATTGTGTTCCCAAATTATGATAACATTGGTGGAAAGATAATATATAGAAATGCAGGAGAAATGTAATTTTTACATAATAATAAGATTGATAGAGAACATATTCATGTGAATGTTAATGACCAGAACACTATAAATAAATCCATAGAAATGATGGTAATAGGATAGAATTATTTTTGAGGACCCTTTTCATAGTGTTGAGTAATTACTTTACCAATTAAACTAACAAAATAATGATATATACTTACTTGATAAGTATATTTTTATCCATTAATATGTTTCCATTATATTATCATATTTTTCTCTAAATAATGAGTATTCTAGATTAATTTTCCAAGCATAGAGAACATAAATAAACTTCTAATAAAACACGTAATCCAAAAAACAAAATAAAATATTATTTTTCTTTAATAAACCAAAAAAACACAATGTAATATAATAACGACAGTAAAAAAATATTCATTTGAGGAAATAATACATTTATCTCTAAAATATATCATTAATACCAAAGTTTCATCACATATTTATAAATAAACATATATATCAAATAACCTAAAAAAATACAAAATTAATTAATTTTTTAACATCAAATTTTGTATCATACCCTTCATATTACACATATGAAAAAATAATTTAATTCTTCCCAAATAACACTTTATGGTAATCCAAAAGGTTATATGTACATCATCATAATAAAACATTTTCCAAAATATCATTAATCGAATAAAAATATCAAAATATTAACAATATTTAATCCTAAATTTTTCTTCTCAAAATAAACTTAATATTTATCTATCAAATTATTTCCGTAAAAAATAATTTAACACTAACCAAGACATCACGAGGAATTTTTGTGTGTGTTTCACCCCTTTTACCTTTAGTTGGGGGGGGGGGTCAAACCATACGGCCTTAAATGATGAGATGAGTTTTCCACCATCCTATGGATTTTCTATTTTATAAAACTATATTAATAAAATTTATATATTTTAATTAAAATTAATGAAAATCATAAAAATTAATATTAATAATTAAATCAATTTTTAACCACTGGGGTTTTCTGGGCAACTTATTATTTCCACAAAATTAAATTATAGTAATTTAATATTATTATATTAACATCAATGATCACATTGAAATAATGGTTATCTATAAATTTAAACTTATCTCAAAAAAATATAAAATAAATACTCCTCAAATACTATTCTCACTAAAACATAAACTAAATTAAAGGTTTTTATTCCCATTAATTTTTATTAGAATATCTATAATCATGTTACACTCCAATAAAACAAAATATTAAAATGGGTATATATGAATTTAAAATAATGATAAACCTTTGAATAATCATCCCATGAAACAGTAGGTTAATATTTTATCACTACGTAAAATAATAGGTTTCAAAAGGTTCTATCCTCTCATTCATGATAATGGTTCATGGAGAAAATTTTAATTAACCCAAGCAAATACCACTAGAGTATCATACTCGGTGCACAATAATGTAACATTCACATTTCACTAGAATAATGGTCGATATATTCTCAACTAAATCATTTCAATGTTATTTCCCAAAGATTCATTTATTCCAAAAGCACATAAACTTGTAGTATCCATGTTATAACCCAAAAATTAAAATAATAACATTGTATTCAATATCATATGTGACATGCAACACCATGCGTGAAAGGGAGTATAAAATCCCAAGAATTATTGAAATAATAAAATTTTTAAATAAATTAAATAAATTATATATTTTTCAATTCATGAAAAACCATGTTTAGATTTAGTAACACATAAAAAAATAGTTTCTAATATGGTTTACATTACACTCATGGCCGAGTTTTACCAATCAATAAAATGATATTATTATTATTATTTAATATTTGAATTATCACCTAGTCATTGAAATAGTGAGAATGAATATTATTAACTAAATCATAAAAATATTTATTTTACACATGTTGTTTAATATTATATTGAACAATAATAAAATTAGTATCAGTTAAAAGAAAAGAATAAACATTTTTAAGAATAATTTCTTTTTTCTAAAAGTCAGTTAAATTCCCCTTTGCGCACATAATTTAAAACTAATTTTTATTTTTTTAAAAAAATTATATTAAAAATAAACATAATTTTCTAAATTAGAATAACAAAAATAGATTTGGATGATTTTTTGGATTTTATTTGAAATAATTATTTTTAATAGTTAAAAATACTGAGTTTTATTTGAAAAAATCTAATCCATTTAAATAATTCATAATGATAAAAATATTTTGAATTAGACTTTTAGTAACATTATAAAAGTTTTATATCAATTATTCCAATTTATATCATTTGAATCATTTTTATATTAAATTTATTTATAAAAACTTTGAAAATGTTTGGACATTTTCACTTTAATGAATTGTATTCTTATCTTGTATACAAGATTAATTTTAAATTAAAATTTTCAAATAATGTGAATTTTATTTGTAAAATGTATTTATTATTTTTAGTAATCATAACTTATAATTTCATATAATTCCAAATTTATTTTTGATTAAAATTTTTATTGAAAATAGTTAATGTTAAATAATGAGATTAAGGTAACATAAGTTTAATTAGTGGTTAAAATATAATATATGGTTATAAATGAGCCAAAACATATCTTAATTCCATTTGGGGGCCATATTTAGAACATAAATTTTCTATTATTGATAATCGAACATTATTGGGACAAGGGGACGAGAAAAAAACATGGGTGGAATTAACCCTTTTAAAAATAATTATATGTTTTCCACACACCCCACTTATTAAAGTTCTCCCATATCCTATCTTATTCACAAATTAATAAAGATCTAGTTCAAAAAATTCCTACTCAAATCACTCAAAAAAAATTTTAACATGTTACTAAAATCCTTATTTTGGGAAGAAATATGACATTTAATGTCATTAGTACAAACCTAAGGTGGATATTCGAAAAAAGGCAATGTTATTCAATATGATTATTTATTTTAATTCCTTCCCCACCTCCTAAAATTTTAATTAAACCATAATTATACAATAAACATAGTATATTAAATAAATTTCGATGTTTTGTAAAATTTTCATGACCTAAAACTATCTTAATTTCCATAAAATGGTTTATGGAATAATCATTCATGTGTATGATGGACTAACTCCTCACAAACTGATGTTGTTAGTTTTTTACTTTCCACCTCTAAAATATGGGCATGCAGATGGATATAAAGTATATATTTTATATTTATAATATACTTATACCTCTTAAGTCATTATATTTTATATATAATTTTACCTTCTATTTATTATATGATATGATAATGTCACTGTTGTGTATGTTAGACTACCACCTCGTGATACGATGTGATTCGTTTTTCCCTAATACTTATCATAAGTGTTGATAATGATAAATTTGATGATTATATGTGATATAATTGAGAAAATTATAATATTAATTAAATATTAACCCTTATTAATTGATAATATATATCATTTTATTTCATTCATTTTCACTCATGTGAAAATGAGAACATCATTGGTGTACATGTGGACTACCTCTATCATGAAGCAGTGTAACTATATTATCACCACCAAACCACATGAACTATAAATACAAGTATAAAACAAGGTATTTATGATATTATATAAGGATCATATATGATATTATAAATACTAATATGATTATTTTTATAGTTAATAATATGTTTAAAATAACTATATTGGAGGTTAAAGAACACTCAACCCAAAGGAAACATATTCCAAGATATTTTTAACTCAATTTCCACTCATTAGGTCAAACTTATACTTCATTGTTTATGTAATGATATGATAAAGTGTATAATGAATTTTGATTATAATATATTTTATTTAAACTTGATTTAATTTAATTATAGTTGATATACATAATCAATACATTAAATAATTCTTTTGTCAATGTTATGATCATTTTCAGGGTTTATTTTATATTCTCATTATAATCACGATTTTTTATTTTTTAATATCATTTAAAGAATATAACATGATAATTTTATAATAAACACATTTAATTTTTCTTCTACTATGGTTATTCATGATATTTTTAAATAATATTTTCAATTTCTCACCCTTAGGTATCAAAAAATATTTTATAAAACCTTTTAATGAAAATATGACATTATTTCTCTTTTTGGCCAAAAATATATTATCATAAAAAAACCATGTTTCGTAAAAATGATTTCAAAAATTTATCTATATTTTTCAAAATTATTTTTTTAATATATTTGTAACCATTTATTATTTTTACAAAATGATTTCTAAGGAATATTTTTGTCTTACTCTGATCAAGGCACTTTTGTAACCTTTTAATGTAAAAAAGGAATGTTCTTTTTAACTTCTATGATGTTTATATAATTAAATGAATAAATTAATTTAAATTATTTGAAGCTTCATTTGAATTATTACAAGGTTATTTTTATGGAACATTTTTTCTTTTTATTCCCGAAATACTTAGTTTTTAAAAAAAATTAAGAAGAAAAGGATTTTCAAAATGTTTTATATTTAAAAAAGTGATTCTTAGAAATAAGAAGATGTATTACTCATTAATATTTTTTAAATATATTTTAACTAATTTATATTCATCAATTAAAAAATCCTTTCAGTAATATTTATATGGGTTTATGTTCTAATTATATAATCCGTATTATTTATCCAGTTTATTTATTAACATTTAGACTAGGGATATACTATTTTGATACCAAACAGTTTACTCTGGATGGTATATGTTTTTGTTTATTTATTAGATAAATTATTTACATATTATATTATTTTTTTATTATGAATAATTATATTTATTTTGTTTCACCCCTTCCATATGAGGAACTAATTGGAGTTAGTATGTGACAAGTGGGCCCAATTTAGATAGTTACTCGATGCATCAGTAGGTTTCAGGAGAAAAACATGATATGGTTTTGTATGAGCCCATACCCATTTATTAGATATATTCAAAAATACATGAATGTATTAGATCCTTGAATGAATAATTGATGGTATCATATTCTTGTCAGGAATCTGTTACATTGTTAGATATCTTGACATGATGCATTGTTGGTATGTCTTAGATATCCATTATTATTCATTCTATCATTATGAATTCAGTAATAAATACTCTATGTGATTATTCAATTATTTTTAATTTATAATTTCATGTGTCTTGATCATGTGATTATTTATATATCATTATTTAAATATTATTTTTCCTTCTATACTATCCATTTCATTTTTAGTTTATTGATTAAATAAAAAAATTTCTTAGATATTCACTTTACCATTTTTATTATTCTTTATCTATTCATAACTTCCATCTTACAGCTACACATAATAATAAACTGATACAACCACTTTATTATGTGTTGTTTTACATAGGATTTCATGAAATGATTTATATTTTATATTCAAGGATATGCTATAGGTATTAATGTAATTCTTTAAAAATAATTAATCTGTTATAATTTATGTATTCAATTGTACTTAAAGACGCAAGTATTTATCATGTTTACATAGGATAATAAACTATTCAAACCTTTGGAATACGATTCTTTGTATTTTATGCCAATACAATGAAGTATAGAATAGACTCTCGGCTAGTGGGGTTCGGGTTGCTATAGTTGGTATTAGATATAGTTTGGTATCAACCTTAGGAACTAGATTTAGGAAAACATATATTATATAATATAATCATAAGACAAAATTTAAGGTTATGTATAAAAGAACATCATAATGTTTTTAAGGTATATATTATGCCTTTTTTACTAGAAATACATATCTATCTAGATAGTAAAAGTGAATGTTGTTCTAAAAAAGAGATACATAGTGGTAATAACTCTAAAAAGGAACATTGTTCATGACTTGAGTATTACATGGTATTCAAAAACGGCCCTTAATAGACACGTGATTAGACACTACAAGGGTGATATTCTTAGGATAGATCAAATTTTTATTACACCCCATTATTAAGTATTTGAAAACAGAGATCTGAAAGAAACCTTATTTATTAATATGATATTATAAATGCATAAATTTTCAATTTTTGTTAAGTATTTTACTAGTTCTTGGATTATACATTTCGTTTCATAATGATATGATCTAATCCAGTGTACATCATCAATTTTAAATAGAACCTAATAGAAGGAATGATAACCTCACCAATGCATGTGATCCAAAGAGTAAAAATGATTATATCTTTTATGGTATTAAGAAAATATGTTGAAGGAAACTAGACTCTAAAACATTATAATAATATGAAAAAAATTATATCTTATGATACAACTATAGAGAAATAAGTCTACACGTATTAGTGGTATGAAATAAAGAAATAGAATTACAGGATGACATTTAAAAATATAGATAAATTGAATAAGAGAATGAATGGTTTTCCAACATTTGATATGTGTGGTAAGAAACACATTAGTACATTTTTAAATGGAAATTGTGTTTGATTCATGTGTGGAGAAAAATTAAACTATTCCTACAAATTAATGGTAAAGAAAAGGTTTTAATGTTAAATTCATCAATTGTAAGTAATGGGAGGTACTGTAAAAATGAATTCCCCAAGCGTTAATGTAATATACCTCAAAAGAAGAAAATAGATCATGGTCAAGATTATAGATCAGGAAAGATGAGCAAAAAGAAAAATGGAATCATTTTTACATCTAATAATTATGTTTTTAGAGTTTTATTAATTATTTCAAGGTTATAATAATTATTAAATATATATGTTTTTTATTGTAGTACATTTTTATTAAGGATTGAAATCATGTGTTGAATGGTACCAATGACCAAGAAAACTAATGCAGTGGAATGTTAAACATAATGTAAAAAACTTTATTAATGGATATATAACCATTATTATATTCTTAATGATGAGATAATTTTGTTGTGAATAAGAGATGATTGATTTTGATAAAGAAAATTGGATAGTACAGACTAACTTGGAACATATTAATGATTTATTGACAAAGTGGTATATTCTACCATCAACTGAGTGTAGAATTTCTATATTTATGGAATTCAACCAATGGAATATGTTTTAATTAACGAATAATTATTAATTTTTTTCCAATAATTTCATTAGTTAATTCAGGCTATTAGCAAGTTTTAATAGAATACATGATGTTTGTATTCACATGTTTGGTATGTGATGATTAATAAATCCTTAATGTATTTTGATAGATTAATGGTAAGTTAATTTTTTAAATTTAGTGAAATTATTTCTATATTTTTGGATATTAATATTTTGGAAGCATTATAAGGCTAAATATTAATTAAATTATTTAATTTTAACATTTGATGTGGTTTTAGAGATTAATTTAATATATCACTATATAAAGATTTACGCATATTGGGTGACCTATGCTGACTAATTTTTCATAATAATAACTAGAGATCAAAAATTAATTATCATTATATTATGAATATTATGATCCATTAAAAGTAAATTTTAGTGAATCATATATAAAAAATAATTTTTTGATACACATTTCTTAGAGTAAGGGATGAATTGAAAAAACACCAACGGATTAAAGTATGTTAATGAAATATAAACACATCAAGTAATTGTATTTTTCTATAATAATTGACTTTACGATATATACTCAACATTAGAAAATAGATCTTATGATAAAATTTTATCCTATTACAATAATTTTTGATGATATCAATAATATTTTTTCACACCTATTTGGTTTATGGTTTTGTGGTCGTTAACCTTTTCTGGTGATGTCATATTCTTATGATCAATGTTATTTATCACTCTCTATCAGTATTTTGTGTTATATTTCTTAATTATTTTCATGTTTTCATTTCCCACCAATGTTATCCTACTTAGAAACCCAGTAATGTGATTATTCCAGATGACCATTGTACATCATGTTCTCTCTTATTAAGAGGATATTTTATTAATGCTTTTATAATATGGGTTTTTCAATAAATTTATTTCAAAATATCTGAGTCTTTATTACAAATATATTGTTTAAATTATGAGGATGAAATTTATTTAATGTGGGTATAATTTAACACCCAGAGAATCTAATATGGGAACATTGTATTTGATAGTGAATGAGACACACAACACAGATCGAAAAAGGGAATATAACATCCTGATACATTATGATACATTTTTAATTTTATATAAATTCAATATATTATATGTAATTAAATTCACACAACACTTATTTTATCTTTCATTACATAGAAAAAGATTTTTCTCAGAATCTTGTCATACTTACAAGACCACATTTTTCCGAACACTAATGTACTATTAATATTACTATTTAATATGATAATTATCACTTATTTTTTAGAATGGAGGTAATGAATAGGCTTAACTAAATTATGATAATATATGTTTCACAAATTTTTATTGTATTTTCTATTTATTTCATATAAAATAAGATTCATTTAAATGAAAAAAGGAAATGTTTTTAGTAAACCATTATTTTTCCAAAAATATGGTTTAATCACACTTTGAACACATAATTTAATAATAATTTTTTACCAAATTTAGAAAATTTATATTAAAAAAACTTCATTTTTCTAAACAAAATATAAAAAATATTATATGGTGATTTGTTTTGTAATTTTTCGAAAATATTCAATTTTTTATGAATAGTAAAAAATAATGATTTTTAATAGATATCCAAATTATAGTTTAAAAAATTTATAATTTTATAGAATATTATAAATTTTTTATTGTAAAATTAGTTAAATAATATGTCCATATATCCAATTTGGTTATTTGGAATTATTTTTGTATAATATATATATATAAACTTTTTAAATTTTTGAACACTTTAACTATAAAAACATTCTTTTACATCAAATATCAAGGTTTAATTTTAAATTAAAATTTTCAACCTCAAAGAATTTAATTCAGAAAAACTGATTCAATATTTTTAATAATTATAATTTCAAATTTCTAATAATTCAAACAAATTTTTATACTATAATTATTGATGAAAATAGTTAAAATTAATTACAGTAATTTTGGAGAAACATTTTACTTAGTTATTAAAATTAGAATATAAGGTGTAAAAATGAACCAAATCTTTTTCAAATACAATTTTATAGATATATATACCTTATCCTTTTTAGGATATATAATTTACCAATACTGGGACCAGGTGTTTGGAAACAAACATAGGCGGAGTTCACACACTCAAAAAAAGAATAAGTGTGCCACTAAGACCACTTTAAAATACCTCCTCATATTATTTCTTCTTCATACTTTTAAAATTATTGCGTATAGAAAATAACTACCCAAATAACTTCTAAAATTCCCTCACCTAATCTAATAATTATTATTTTCGGCATAAATATAACCTTTGAAGGATTTAGTACATACTTAATGATGAAAGCAGAAGAAGAGGTTATGTTCCTCAACAAGAATCTTTATTTTACTTCTTCTTGAAATCCATAAATATTTATTAAACCATAATTATATAATAACCTTAGTATATTTTATAAAATGATATGTTTTTATTATATTCTTATGACCTAAAAAAACTTCACTTCCATCAAATGGGTTACAAAATCACCATCCGTGTGTACGGAAGACTACCACCTCACAAAATAATGTTATTCATTTTTTCATTTCCACTTATAAAGGTTGTGTATATGAAAAATATATATAATATATATTATATTTATAAAATAATTATTCATCTTCAGTCAATATATCATATATATCTTTTTACCTTCCATTCTATTGAATATAAGATAACTTCGATCGTGTGTACAACTGACTATCACCTCATAAGGTGTTGTGATTTTTCGTTCACAAATTCTTCACATGGAAGGTGGTAATGAAATATTTTTATTATTATACATGATATAAATGAAATAAATATTACATTGATGACATATTTAACATTATTTAATGATAATATATACCATTTTATTTATTTTATTTTAACACATGTAAAGATGATAACATCGCTCAGGTACATGTTAACTAATGCCTTTATGAAGAAATGAGACTCTATTTTCGTCACCACACCATAAATATAATATATATATATATAGGATATAACATAGATGGTTCTCGGTGATGGATCCAGCGATGGCGCTCAGTGACAAGCCCTAGTTCAAGATTACGGATGGATTCCTCCACCCCTTTCTAAAGGTGGGAGGGGGGCGGAGGTTCTCCCTCGACCATTGACTGCATGTTTGGATTTTGTACCTTTATCTAACCCTAGATTTCTTCTTGAATTTCTAAAAAATCATATGAGTCCAAAGGTTCTTGATTTTCATCTTGGGGACCCTCAACTTATGATCTCATTATCGAAGTTATCTAAGGCTTGGAGTCTCTTGAATTTTACCCTGGTCGCTTGCTGCAATCACTGAAGACCATCAATATATGATTTTGACAAATTTGTGTATATTAATTTGGACCTATAGAATCATGTGGTGGTGAGTTTGATTGATAATCGCCATATGATGGTATGATTTTCCTCAGAGGTATATTTTATTTGTTCTTGGTCTAGAGCTGCTTGACGCTGCAGTGGATACAAGTTCTTTGTTATCGGATGTACTTTTGATCTTTGCATGAACATGGAATTACCCTCTATCTTGACCTAAGTAAGATTTCTCCACCTACCTTAGCCCTTTCAGAATCCAGTGATTATTTTTATGGTAGGGAATCTGGTGGGTCATTTTTTCTACACTGATGACCTCACTTCGTCTATTAGTCACCCTGTTAATCTGCGACTCTGCGTTGAGGTAGTTGCATCAAAGGAACCAGTTAAATAGATATGGATTATAGTTGGTGAGGAGTTTTGTTGGAAGAAAGAACTGGTATTTGAATCCTGGGTTGATTACTGTCCAGTGTGGCATCATCTAGGTCACTAAGATGATCAATGTCACAATGGAACCTTCTCAGTTCCAGTGAAAATAAATGGTAAAGATATTGTTTAGGGATGGAAAATTGTTGACGTTGAAAATACTAGAAATGGTGTGGGTGGATCGGCCTTGTTAAGACCATCTATTACTATGGTGTTTGAGATACTGAAGTAGTACTTCAGGGCTGGTGTGAGTCATGTGGATGCTGCTTCTTCTAGAGGTGGCGCTGGGCAAGATTCTGTAGTGGCACATCCTGAAGGTGGGTGTGTTGTTAATGATGGACATGGGGATAGTGGACTCAAGCAGTTTCATGTCTATGTTGGGTATAACTTTGCTAGTCCGAAAGATGGGGGATGCTTTCGAAATCGGAGGGTCATGGAAAAATCATAGATTTCACTTCATGTCTGGCCGTGAGGAGTATAAGGTGCAGCTGCAACTTGTTAGTTTAGGGAGTAATGATGATACTTGTAATCGGTTCCAAGTATTGGAGCCTAAAGAGGTATGCCAAGTGGAGGTGGGTGATTAAATGAAATAAGGTAACACTATGTAGTTTGTTTCAGATGATGTAGTGAAGGAGGTGGATGCTAGCCAAGAGTTTAAAGGGTAGTCTGAAGAGGTATATCATGTAGTGGTGGGTTCTTCAATGAATTAATGTAACTCTATGAATCTTGTTTTAGTTAATGAAGGGAAGTAATGTTATCCAAGTGATTAAAGGGAAGCCATAATTTTTGGCTTTGATTGACTGTAACAGGCGAAATGAACAGGCCTGGGGGGGGGGTCACTGATGGTTTTCATGATGAACTAGTAACTAGAAATTGGGGAGAGGTCTCGGATAGTGATAAGGAAAACCATAGTGTGATTTTTCGGTCTTCATATTGCGAGGTTATCAAGGATTAGAAGAGGAAGTCTGGGAAGGAGGTGTCCACCACAAAAATTATAAGGACGAGGAAAGACTACTCTGATTTTCCCAAGTTGTTGTCCACTAGGTCATCTTTCAAACAATCTCCATAGGAATTGATATCTTTAGAGAAATTTGACCATAGAAGTAAGTATGAAAAGATCCTAAAACATTATAAAAGCTCATAATGGGAGACATAAACTACATAAGGAGTCTCTCATGGGGGTTTTTATGGGTATGATGTTTATGATATGTAATCGGTTTTCTGACTTGCGATACGTGCTTGTTGTACTTTTATTTTTCTTTAATAAATAGTCAGGGGCCTACCTCTGACTGAATTTAATACTATATAGGAATTTATTATGGTATTTAGGATATTAATATCATTATAGAATGGTAAAATATAAATTATCCCATTTCCGTAATGATCAGTGAAAAATAAAAATGTTACTTTTGCATATTTACGACCTACATTCTCTATGATGGTAAAATACTTCATTTTTCAAAACCATATTTCATGACTGATATTAATAGAATAATTAATTCATAAATATGATAATTATGTCTTTTTTAATTTTCTATGTTTTATTTAAGGAACATTCATAATGAAACATGCATGATAAAACAAGGCAATAAACACTTGAAACAATGAAAAAAATAAAAATTATAAACAAAGTGGAAATAATATGCTATATAACGATCATATATGATATTATAAATATTAATATAGTTCTTTTTAGGTTAATAAAATGATTAAAAACACTATACATGAGGATAAATAACACTCAACCAAAAGTAAGACTGCAAATCATTTTTTTCCATTTTAAAAACTGGTTTATGGGTCAACCAAAAGTAAGAAAAAGATAAGGGATTTTATAACTCAATTTCCACATATTGGTTAAACATCTACTTCAATGATTATGTCATGTGAAGTTAATCTATGAAATTAAATTTTATTATATTATGTTTCTGTTAAACTAGTTTTTTTGTGGATTTATATATTATACACATAATTTATTCATTGATTAGTTTTCAAAAAAATGTTATTATAATTAACAGTTATTTTCAATGTTTGATTCTAATAGAGATTATTTATTTTTGAATATAAGTAAATGAAAATTACCTAAAAATGTATTAATAAAACAATTTAATATTATTACACTACGTTTATTCATGATATTTTCATGTAATAGTAAAAAATTATTCTTTAGAACTAAAAATAATTGAGAAATATTTTTGAAAAAAAATGAATTCATTTTTTTCTTCTGTAGAAAAAATGTATTTTTCTATAACTTTGTTTTCTAAAAATGTTTAAAAAATTAATTTCAAAATTTAAAAAATATTTTATTAAAGAAATATAACCCATATATTCTTGTTTTAGGAATTTTTTTAAAATGGAATATTATTATCGTGTTCAGATTAAGTCACCTTTCTAGCATATTAATAGTAAAAAGAAATGTATTTTTTAGATTGTATGGGTTGTACAAAATTTCCTACCGAAATTTCCATAATTTCCCTAAATAATAATTTGAATGTTTTCTAGGTTATTTTTAAAGACATATTTTTTATCATATTATAGAAATACTTAATTTTTAATATTTATTTAAAAAGGAAATGATTTTTGAAATATTTTGTGTTTTGAAAAGCTTTTTTTAAAATGAAAAAATATTTTCTTCAAGATTATTTTTAATTATTATTTATGGTATTTATATTCATCAACTAAACAAACTTTTACCCATATTTATGTGGTCATATGTTTTAATGATATCATCCGTTTTGGTTCTCCAGATGGTTTATGATTAGATTGAATGGGATGTACTATTTTGATACCATTCACTTTACTCTGAATGGTATGTGCTTCTGTTTATTGACTGGGGAATGTATTTATATTTTATATTAAAGTTTTAATAAAAATTAATATCCACATTATTCTTCAACCCTTTCATATGAATAATGCATTGGACATAGTGACTAACAGGTGGGGCCTAATATAAAAACCCTCAAGATATATAGGTTTGTTTCGTGAGATAAACTCGATAAGATATTAGACAAGAATATACCAATTTATTATATGTTGGAATGGTCAATAATGTTATTATATTCATATAATGAATCCTTGATGGTATTAAATTCATGAAATGAAGCCCTGACAGTATTAGAAGTCTCATTATAAATCCACGATGGAATTTTTTAAATATACATCATTATTCATTCAATAATTTTGAAATTAGTTATCAATACTCCATGTGATTATTTAATAAGATGTAATATCAATGTTCAAGATTCAATATCATGTGGTTATTTATATAGAACATTTTAATCAATTTATTCTTTCTATATTATGCATTTTAATTTCAGTTTATTGATTAAATAGAATGTTTACTAAAATAGTTACATTTACATGTTTATTAAGACATTTTCATTAGAAGCATCTATTGTGCACATCCTTTAATAAGAATCTAATCTCACCCCTTTCTTCTATTTTATTTTCCCCAGGATTCCATGAAGAGGACAATGGGTGATATAAAAGGAAATTTGACGGTGAATAATGTTATTTTAAAAAAACAATTATGTTGTAATTTGTGTATTAAATTTTAATTTAAGACTTATGTATGTATCTAGTTTACCAAAACTACTAAACTGTTCAATCCTTTTGGATTAAATTACATTTATCATATTATAATGTAATGAAGTATGGAACTTGCTATGAAGTACTGCTGTCAAGGACTCTACGGTCTAGATAAATACGTAATTATAATGGAAATATACAATGAAAATCTTATCAAAAACATTATGATATTATTCTACAATTGAACATATCATCAAATTCTACAATAGGGTTATTTTATATAATTTATGTTTTTATAAATGTATTTTCTAAAGATTCTAATAAACATAATCTAATACCAACTATATCTAATCTAACTCCAGAAGCCCAGATCCAATGGTTACTTGATTACATTGGTATAAGACAAAAGGAATTTTACCTCATATTCTCAATTAGTTATTTATTCTTGGAAAACATGATACATTAGAGATTCTAGTATTTCATTGGAAATATACAAACATATCAGATGAATCATTCATTCATCATTTATATCATTCATAAATACTTCATCATCCTAAATAATATAGAGAAATAATAATGATGGTATCATTAGATTATATCCCTAGTAATATCAATGGCTGTCATCATTGTTGAAAATATCATTAAAAGTTTACAAAAACCTTTTTTCGGAAAATATCCTTTTTCACATTAAAATCACTTTTTAAAATAATAATATTACCAAAATACAAATGAATTTTTTTTTTATATTAAAATAAATATTCAATTTTTTTAATCCACAAAGTAATGAATGGTCATGAATTCAAGAAATTATATTCATGTCGTGTATGATAATAAAATATTTCTTACAAATTTTCAATAAAAAGCCAAAAGTACCTCATTTCAAAAACGATAAGAAGATTAAATTATGAAAAAATATTAAAATATAAATCATGGTTAAGAATGACATTAAAAATAATATGGTAATATTAAAACAATTCTTCAAATAATTTTTAGAATACATGGACATGGTTGAATAAGATTCCCAACAAAAGGGAAAATAATGACTATCTTTATTAAAAATTATTTTCTTGATCATTATATGTACCCAAGAGAGGAAAATGGTATTATTAACTAATATATATATTAATAGTTTTAGGATAAGATAATTAAATCGGGTTATCATATAAGTTTCATATAATATATTTAAATGGAAATTTAAACTTAAAAAATCTTGATATAAAATGATATTGTAAAAGAAATCTCTTACCTCTATTTAGAATTTACTCATAGGTACTTTTATCCTCGTGTATAATAAATTTTTAATTAATATAATTCTATAAAATATTCGTTTACATACATATAATGTCATATATGATCCACCTATAACTTTTCACGTCCCATTTATTAATAATTCGTTCTTAATATTATCATTTTCGAGAATTAACCATTTCATTTTTCTTGAAAACAATGATTTTTTAGTTTGAATAATTGTACATTTATAATAGTTAAATAACATCTATAATTTTAATCATCATATAAATGTCATATATACTCATTATATATATATTGGAATCCATATAATGTATATAAAGAAAAATTAAACTCCACTTTCCTGTAGATAGTAGGTCGTACATATGTGAGTATGTTATTACCACTTTTTGATAGATATAGAAAAATAATGTTAAATTATAATTATAATATAAATAAAAAATATTATATCATATAGGTCATAGGTATTAATTAAATATAACATTATTTATAAACATTTAAAGCATAAATAACAAAATTACATCATTTAGTGGAGGTGGTACTCCATACATATGGATAAAAGATGTTATCTTTTTTTAAATGGATAAAAATGTAATAAGTTAAATATAGTATATTAATTCTAGTAGAATTATTAATTTATTAATATAATATATAAAAATTAGATATACACTAATAAAAATATATGAAAAATGGTGATGTAAATTGAATTGTATTGCTACGTGGAGATTATAGTCCACATACACATATGAGTGATACTTTCACATCCAATTTGATAGAAAATGTGATGAATAATGGTGGTTTTAGAATCAAAATAAAATTTAAATATATTTTAAAATAAAAATTTATAATTCTAGGATGAATTATATAGATTTATAGGAGGGTGTATAATAAATAAATTGAACGTAATAGTTGAAATTTTCACCTCTTTATTGAAAAAACTCTTTTAGGATATACCTTATTACATAAATAAATATTCCTTTGGAATGACTAGAAGCTATATAAAATAGGTAAATAATATTATAATGTATCATGGTATGTATTTTACAATATTTGAGGCTCAAAATGTGTGAGTAAGAGTGGAGAAGAGGTGCACCTTTATAAGTGTGGGGAGGGACACTTTGAAATTCCTTAAAGTTTTCAAAAAATATAAATTAATTTTATTATTAAAATGAATTAAAATGGATAAAATTAAGATTTAATATCTATATGAGTCTAAATTACCCCATAAAATATAATTTTGACATTTTTATGTGATGTTTTATCCATTATCTCTTAGTTTAACCCCCAAGTTAACCCTTTTAACTATAACCTCAGTATCAAAGGTTTGTACACTTTAAGGGTCATAAATGTTTCTATAAATGGGAAAGTTTCCCATAAATAGGCCATTTTTTATATATTGGGTCAATATATAATTCCCTTTTCTTAATATACAATTTTTATTAATTTTAATTAATTTGATAAAAAATTCTTTTTCATTAAACATCATTAATGTTATTTTTCGAAATACAAGAAATTTTGTAATATAATATGTGTCAAACACATTTAAAATGGTTCTAAAATGAAATGTATTAGAATATAAGGAATAAATTATCTTAATATAATCATATAATAAAATTTAAGGATTATATATCATTATAAACCTTATAATTTGGTTTAACACAATGGTTAACCAATTTTAACATTTAAAATATTGAGGACATTTTTCAATATTAAAGTGTTATGATTTTACATATAAGGTGCGAACTTGTTCATAAATGAAATTTTTCATGAACTTTTAGACCATTTATCAAACTAATTATTATAATTAACAGTTTTTATGATTTTAAAATAAATAAATAAAATATATTTAACATAAAATACTATTAATATCACTTTAAGAACAACACACATAATTTGAATTTTAAAAAAACATGACTGTAGTGGAATTAGAATATAATATAGTGACACCTCTATTATATTATATATTTATACTTAAAATTATGGGTAAACATTAAATAACCAAAATAGATTTATTTTTATAGTATTTAAATACATTTAATTGATTTTTTTTTATCACTTTCACAAGTGTTGTGTCAGTGTTGCGTATCCATTTAATGTAGTTATTTCATCACTAAAAGTTAAAAATAAATTAACATAACAAATAATAATTTATATTAAAAATTAAAAATTATAATAAAACGTAAATTATTTTTATCTATATAAAAATATATTTTTGTTATTAGAAGAAAGTGAGTTTCATTTTTTAACATTATATTTACATAAAATAATAAAAATGTTTTAATCAACGTAATATGGAACCCAATTACCCTTTTTTTGAATTTTGGATGAATATATAAAAAATATAATCATATAGAGAATTTTGAGAGTGATTTAGGTTGATTTTTATACCTTCCAATATTATTTTTAACAGTAATTAATCTATTTTAACTTTAAATTAATAATAAAATGTTTCTATCATTACTATTCATAATAGAAAAAAATAATTGGTGAATATTTAAAAAAAGAAAAATTTTATTAAAAATATGGGATCCAGTTTTATTTATAAATTACTAGAATTTGTATAAATTAATCTTATATAAAAAATGAAAAATAAAATGAGATTTTTTATATATGTGTTTTTAACCCCAAAAACTAACTTATACCAAAATTGAATAAAGATGATCATATTGTAACTAATTAAATTATATATGATTAAAGTAGGCCAATATTACATTATGATTAAATTCAATTCATTATGTGACTATTCAATGAAAAGAATTTTTATTTTATACAAATAGTTATTTTCACTATACACGAAAAATTCAATCATTTTATAAAAATGCATAAAATTTCACCTAAAATTAATTTTGATTAAATAATTTAAAAAATATATATAATTTTATAAATCCCCATTTCTAAAAGTGGATATAATTAATTATATTAATTTCACATAATTAGTAATGAAAATTAGTTTTCATGGAAATTTATTTTTGAAGCATAAAATGACTTTACTATAAAAATGAGATCTTATTTTTTATGTTTTAATTAATCCATTTTCATTATATAAAACATTTATAAATATTTTTTTTCATAATCTATATGTTTTTATTTATATCGCTAATTTTAATGGCTATGTTATACTGGTAATGGTTACATAATAATATTTTAGTAGTATATCATAATTTTTTTAGACCTAGGGTTGCGTATAACACAAACTATCAAAGAAATAAATTTTTTCAAGAGAAATTTATTTTAAAATATCAGTGTGATACACCCAATCGAAAATGTAAAATTGGTTTGGTGTTAATTAAATAGATCCAAATGAGTGTCTTGGTAGTTGAAAATTCACAAAAATGCAACACAAATTAATTGTTATTGTTGTAGAAATATATCACATACACAATATATGTGTCCTATAGTAGATAAGTACATCAATCTATAGGAAAAAAATATTCAAATGAGAAGAATTTAGAAAAAATTATATTTTTTCATAGATTTTATTTGGTATTTGAAATATATATAAAGAAATATATTTATTTCCCATTAATGAAATAAAAATATATTCCATAGAAGACACAAATTAAGAAAAAAAATCATCTACTATAAGTAAAATTAACGAGAACAAAATATAAAAATAATTTTTTAGCTTTGAAAGATGAAGTGGATCTATTATATTCAGATGATGAAAAAACATTTTCAAAACTTAAAGAGGTGAAGCAGTAAACATTGTTCAAAAATAAATTATTTGAGAAGAATTTTGTTGAAAGTATTATTCTAAAATAAATCAACTAAATTAGAGTGTGGAATCTTGATATTAGTTTCATTTCCCATATAATGTGAAATATTAATATTTTCAAGGGAATAAATCAAAACGACATATGTTTTATGATATTTAAATTGAAAATGGTGTAAATATTATTATCGAGGATAATTTTATAAATATAGGAAAATAATTGAGAAACATGGATACCTTGGTTTTGGAAGGTCTTGGTTATAACTTATTATATGAATGATAATTGTGTGTCTTGGGGTATTAAATCAATTTGAAAATGAATACTAGTAATGTTAAAGAAAGATATCAAACAATTATGATAATAATGATGTTTCCAAAGGGGTGTCTCTACCTTATTTATGGAGAGGATGACTTATTATTTCTATCCAAAGAATATGTAAATAGGTTGTGGGAAAAAATTATTGTCCTATTCATCCAAATATCATTGGAATACGAAGAAAAAATGGATGGATTTTGTGATGTACATAGACTCTCATTTGATTATAATCACTTATGTGTGATGTCTTTGAACATGGAAGGATCATTATAAATAATTACATGATGAAGGAAAAAAGGTTGATAAAACCATTGGAGTTAGTGTATGATGTTTGTAGAATGATATCACCAAAAATAAACGATTAAAAAATTTATTATGTGATATTAATTTATTATTACATTCATATGCCATGTTTAATGGTTAACAAACCCAAGTATATGGTGTTCAATTTCATTAATAATAATCGGTGAATTAAAAATAAACTTTATGGGTGGAAAATTCTATAATTTGTGACCAATAATGACATTGACTTTACCAATATCCTAATGTAGAATTATCTTGAGAACAATGGGATATGTACCAATGTTTATCTGGTATTTTCTCATAAAATAAATAAATGTTAAGGAATTATATTATTAACCATTGTCCTCAAAATATGATCATTTATAAATAGATATGGAAATATTATTGTGAGGAAGCTATATTGACATAAATTTACATCATAAATAGGGATTTTTTCTATTTAGGATATGAAAATACTATATGATAAGTTTTATGAAAATAATCCTTCATTGAAATACTTTTAGATCTTTAGAGTTAAAATTATTCATTATAAATAAGAATCATTCTTTGAAATACCTATAGATATTTGAATTATTCATTTTTATAAACCCATGAAATTGAAGTTCTCAAAAGTGATTTTAAAAAATAAAAGGAAAATATAATTGAAATACAAGATGTCAAAATTAGGTAAAATAAGATAATTTCATAAAAAACATTAAAAAAAATTAGTTAAATTGATTTATAGTTGAGAAAATTCGAGAGAAAAAAATGATAATGATGATTATAAAGTAAAAACAAATTACGAGAAGGATAAAATCAGGTATCCAATAACAAGTTATTTTATAAACTAGGATAAGTTATATGTGAGAAATATAATTGGTAATTGAACAACTCTTCCAAAATCATGAAGGAAATAATCTTTAGAAAAACTATCTCACTTATCTTAAGTATGGGAATTTTTTTTTGAATATTCTACTACGGATGGATATTGGGTAAATTTGATTCATGTATAAATTCAAAGGATTGTGAAAAATAAAACATGGTATATTTTTTTAGGATAGAGGACAAAACAAATATTTGAACCAAATTGGTTTTTTATAATAAGATTAATACATAAGGAAATTTTATTTGAAATAATTAATGACTTGCATGTAAAGTATTCTAAAAAATTAGAGGAACTGATATATGTGAGACATTGGATACCATGGGTATATTGGATGTTATTATGATATTGTATTCCATTGAACTTTAAATAGAGAGCAATGCTTTCTAAATTGAAGGTATATATATATATATTCCTAAATATATGTCTTGAAGAAAAGTTCACATTAAGTATCTAAATATTCTTCTTATTCATGAGCATAATAAAAATGTTTTCTTATTATAAAAAGTGTTGTATGGGATAAATCAAGAACCAATAGCATGGTATTCTAGACTTGATCAATACATTATAAGGATTTCCACTCAGCATAAAAGAGTTAATCATAACCTGTATATCCAAAAGTATAATGTTCAAATTATTTTATATTGATGACATAATATTTTTAGGATCAAACATAGAAAAATGAAATAAATTTTTATGCATCATGAGTTATGAATTCGGATTATCAATGATTAGTGAATTGATATTTTTACATGGTTTTAGGTGACATTGGGAATGAATAACCCATTTTATTCCAAATCAAAATATGTAAAAGTGGTGCTCAAATTTTTTTGAATAGAGTATCTCAAGGTGATAAAAACAATGGGTACTAGACAAATGAATTTTTCAATGAATGAAAATGGCATAGTTTTCATTATCACAAAGTGTAGGCAAATCATTGAAATAAGAGTTTACTTAAAATAATACAATGGTATGTTAAAGGCATGTTGTATTCCTGATTTTTTTTATAATGAAAATACATGAGCAATCATGAGGATATATTGAAGTACATTGGGATGGTTCAATGGATCATAATATTCAACTTCGGGTGGTGAATTTTATCTTGGAAACTAGTGTTTTTCTATGATAATAAATAATAAATATTTTATTTCATTGATCACTATGAATATGAATAAATTAAAGAAACTCACTAATGTAAACAACTCTTATGGATGAAGAAACTACTTTATGATATTGCAGTTCATGTGAAGTCTCCTATTCTTATTATTGTGATAATTCAACCACTATTAAGATTAGAAATAAATCGTGTCTATTTTTTAAGTATAATATTCTTTGTGTTAAAATTTCACTTAATTATGAATAATGTGTATCATGGGATAGTTAATTTTAAGAAAGTGTCTACACAATGTTATGTACCACTTCTCATGACTAAGGCACTACCATAGGAGGTGTTTGAGTAGGACTAGGTGGATCATGGTGTCCAAACATATCTATCCACTAAGACAGTTTGGAGTTGGGATAAAAATATAGTAATTTTCTTCTATTAGAAACACAATATAGAAAAATTTAGGGCACAGAACATATTTTCCAGATTTTTGTAGTACTCAAAAAAAATTTCAAATTAGTTGTGATGTTTTTTTGTAACTTGAATATTTCTAAGTGATATCTCGAGAAAAACATGTTAGTTAATGAAAACATTTATGATGAAATTTATATCTATTTTTTATAATATTTGTAATATATAATGAGATCTTAGAATAATTGATTAGAGTATTATTTGGTATACTACCTAAAGATATAGGATAAAATAGAGGTATGGGGTCTGAAGATTATGTTTTGGTTAAAGTTGTTTTTAAATGTACTAGTATGGGGATACTGTTAGAATATAATTTATAGATATATATATATATATATATTTGGATTTATTGATTAATAATAGAGGATAAAATACTCTAAAATGACTGATATTATCATTATAGATTGATTTAATGAAGTCAAGAGAAGTTTATAGGATTTTTGATGATTTATGGAAAATTATAATTTTATACATGATTAAATTCATATTTTAATATGGTTATAATATTAACTTATTAGACACACTTTTATCTTAAGATTATAATTTTTCAAAAGTGGATACATTAGAGTAACCTATATATCATCAGTTTGTGATAATAGATGTTTACAGAGGATATGTATAATCATAATCTTAATAATTCATAATATTAAATTGGATGATCAATTGATTACGTAAGATTAATGTAACTAATATTAAGAATAGCTTGTAGTATCGACTTTGATTTAGTAAAATACGGAGATATATAATAGTAATATAATGTTTGACTCTATGGTTCAAGGAGGATTAGTGGACTAATGGGATGGTAGGGGGGAATCCATGTTAACGTAAAACATTTATGAATTTATTTTCTTTTTAAATTGAACCATATAGACGTATTTGTTCATGATCTACTCTTTCTAATGTACCATATCCTTAAATTTAAAATGTAGTAAATAAATTCACAAGAACATATGGATTAAAAAAATAAATTCTAAGACCCACACCAATATTTGATTATTTATATACCACAATCAATGATTCTATATTATAATCAATATCATTCAATTATATGGTGAGGGTTATTCACACACCAAAACCAAATCAGAGTCTCATTGAACTACTATTGGCTAGAGTCACACTAGTCACATTTCATGAATCTTATAGGACTTTTCTTTTCAACATACAATTATACGTATTCAACAATTTCCCACTACATTCACTAAGTTAGAAAATGGAAATCTTTAATACCCTATGTCTCATAGGTTCTCTGGCTTTTAACCCTTTATACATAATATTTTATTTAAAAATCATTAAAAATTGTGGATCTTTGATAATTACAAGGATATATATATATAAAACCACCTAATATATCTCATTTTTCTCATAATAATTTTCTTCAAATGTCAATATCTCTTCAAGAATTATCTATAACTTAGACACTTCTTATTAGTCAACTTCGTGAAACACCTACTAAATATACTTAATAGTGTTTATCACATGATGAGAACCTATGTTATTCAAAACCAACAAATAATCTTATAGAATATCCAGCCCATGATTTAAAAGGATATTCTTCATTTAAACAAAAAAATAGACTTTAATATGATCTCATAATGAAGGTAGGATACTTGTTATTCCTCTTACTCTTAATCTCTACATAATTCAGTGGATATTTATTCTATTTTTTATACAAGATATTTTCATTATATTTCAAACAACATATAATATCTAGAATCCATATCAACCAATCTATCTATTAGTTTTTATTTTATATTTTTCCAACCCTAGTAATTCTAGATTTGGATTCATGCTACCATTACACCGGCATAAGATACAAGTAAATCATGACACAAATGACTGAAAAGACTATTAGTCTTAGTAAAATATATATATACAAGATACTTTTATTACAAATGAATACACAAATTACAAATTAATTTGTTGGGGGTATAATAACATTATTTCATTAATAATATCCTTTCATATCTATCATTGGACACTTCATACTATCCTGGTGAAAGAAAACATAATAAGGGTGATCACAAATTCTCAGTAATGGTAGAAACAATAGAAGAAATAATCAATCAATGAGAATATTCATTATTGAATGGTAAATAATTAACACACATGTCTTGTAATCAATAAACTAATAAAGAAGTGCATAAATAGTATGGAAAGATAAATATCTAAAAATACCTTCTATTTAAATAACTAGATATGGAAAATCAATATGGCAAGGTAAAAAACTGAAAACAAATTCCATTTAATCAGGAAAATGAGAATGAAATTCATATATAGTCTTTTTACAATGAAAATATCATTAATAGTAAAGACTAAATATTAATGAAATAAAATTTTAAGTATTGGACATCAAGAATCAGGAAAATGGACCACTAGACTGTCATGATCCATCCTCAAGATAGTTTTTTTCTTTAAGTAGAAACTTATCTATTAATCATGGAAAGAACAAGTGGGGTTTATCTTTAATTTATTTCTTCTCAAGAGACTACCGATGCATTGTGATGATTTCATTAACCGGTCCTTAACCCATAGGTCGTGAATTAAATGGTCACCATTCAATGTCTTTCTTGTCTAAATCATTCCTTATATAACAAATAATCAATTTAATTAATGAACACTGTGCCTTATCAAATATCAATATTGAATAACAGATACTTATTTGTCAATATATTTCCAGTTAATCAAAAAACATTAAAATTTAACACCATTTGATAAAATGGTATATGGATTAGTCAATAACAATATCCATTATAAATTATATGTATAATTAGAGGAAATTTAATTGTCAATGATCATCATAAATTGTATATTTCTAGGGGTCTAACAGAAGGAATCATGGAAGGGAATTTCAATATTATCCATGGAAAAATAAAAGCATTAACCATCCATATGTAAAATAAGGATTGTATCAATAAAATATATCCTATGTGGAGTAAAATAAATTATTATACAATAAAAATGTCTTTTTAAAAAATTATGCAAAAAAATATCTGTTTCATTTTGATCAAAAAATTTATAATTATTTTCATAGAAATTTTATTTTTTTTAATATAATATTTAAAAATAATCCTTCTAAATGTGAAATTTAATCTTTAAAGAGATTAACATGGGTAAATATGATTGGTGCATTCAAGGAAAAAATAATATCCTTTTTTCATGGAAAAAAATGATATAATATTTCCATGTTTGGAAAGTGATAAGAATATTACTTTGATAACATTTGTAAATGAAAAAAGGTAAAAATGTATTTTATAAATAATTTTGTAAATTTTAAAAAAATTAAACATTTTTAAGAATTATGGCTGTTTAGATGAAAATTGGTTCTCCAACCAAAGATTGAAATATTATTTGTTTTTATAAAAACATTTTATAGAACATTTTGAGTACCAAATAGTGATAAAATAGTATTATTACTTGTAAAAGGTCATGAATAACCATATGAAATTTTAATTTAATTAATTATTAAAAATTGATCCAATAGTTTACTCTAATTTAAATTCAAGTGTCAATAATCTCAAACAAAATTTGATTCTGAAGTAAACCCTTAAAAGATAGTAACATTAATATGAGAATAAATAAATGAATATATTATGCATGTAAAATTTAAATAAACCTAAATAATGTGTTTATATAATAATAGTTATTATAAAAGTTATTACACACATAATCATATATTATTAATGTAAAATAGGCTGTAAAAAAACCTAATGAAAAGGAATCGAGTTATCAAATTCTCTATAACTATTAGCTTTTAATTAAAACCCCATATAATAAATTAATAAAATTGAAAATAATATTACCATGAAGATAAAATAATTCATGATATAATATATAAAAATGGGAAGTATGACACCTCAAAAAAAATTAAGTAGTGAATATGACTTTATTTCACAAATGTAAAAAAGTGAGAAGAAATTAACTTACATTGAGTTTCCTTTTGGGTGATTGTACTTTAACCTGATGCATAATGGTTTTAATCATGTTATTAACTTATAATAGAATAATAATTATATTAAAAATATCATATACTAACTTATTATAACATATTATTACTCATTTGATAACAATCATTCATTATTGTCACTATCTCCCAAGTTAATTTCATAGTTTTACGAGTATATTTTGAATTTTTAAATTTATTATTAATAATTAAATAATTATTTAATAATATATTAGATTTGAAACATGATTTTATTATCATATATATTAATTATATATTTATCTATAATAATCCATAATATTTTTTATAGGAAATGAAATGCACCATTCATGGATATGGTAGATAGTATGCACACATGAATGCTACTTCCATTTTCGTGACCTATTTGAAAGAATTAAAATTAAATTATATATTTATATATGTATATTATAATTCTATTATAATATAGATTTAATATACTTTACAAAGGTTTATTAAAAATATCTTTTATATATTCCGTGTATAGTGTGAATGAGTCACATCACTTTGAGGAAGCAGTAGTCCACACTTCCACAAACAATGTTATCTTACTCCCAAAAAATTGAAATCATAATGGTTTGTGTCACATAAAAATTATAATCATATAATACATTAAAAATAACATATAAAACATATAAAAATATTATTTCCATTATAATTTCCACCATGTGAGGTGGTAAAGGAGTAAATGACAATCATCGTTTCATGAGGCGGTAGTCCTCGGTATACACAAATGGTAACTTCAGTACCGATTAAAAGAGATTGGGTGTATGTATTGGTATATCCATTAGAATAAAAAATATTCCTATATTTAGGATATTGAGTTTATTATATAATCATTTAATAAGATGATTTTATGGGGTGGTGAACGAAATATAATAAAATTGATCGTTGAAGAATGCTACCTCATTTTCAGGTAACTCCTTTTGGTTTTAAAAAATAATAATTAATTGGTTATATTTATTCCTAAGGATATGAATATAGGTTTATGTTAGGGATTTTAGAAATTATTTTGGAATATAAAGGGTGAACCAAAGGTATTGAGAGGTGTAACTAAGTGGGAGGGTTCAGTTGTTTTTATAGTGGAGGAGTGGAATTCTTATAAATTTAGAAGAAGGAAATTATTCCCACCTTTTTCCCATGAAATTTTGCTCCAATAATGGTCAAAATCATAACCAATGAAGTATAAGTTGTAAATATGAATATAAAATTTATTTTTGACAAATATATATACCATTTGTTTCTTTAATATTAAGTTTTCATCCTTTGTTAAACTAATTTTAAATTTAATTGTTGTACTAAATTTAAATCACTTTAACTAATATTATTAGTCGAAAAATAAGATAAAATTATTGGTAATTATAAATTACTCTAATTCATAATATTTAATCCATTTTTTCGAATTCCAATCATAGAAGTGGTATAATTTAATTTAAAATTAATCCCTTATAGGGGATGATAATGTAAGTTTTTTAAATTAAAAAAATGTCCAAAAGTTTGCTATGTTTTAAAATCTAATTTCCATGTGAGATTTATTAAATGAACAAAATTATATTATTTTATATATAATAGATATAATATTACATTATAATAATATTTATCCTTATAAATATAGAGATGAAAAGATAGTTTTCAATTAAAATTCAGTATTTTTCATCATTCATCAAAAAATAAAATTTCACAGAAAAAAAACTTACCAGTTAAAATTTTTTTATTATGAATTAAAAAATTAAGTATATTTTCACATAAAAATTATAAAATGTCAATTATTTAGTTTTAAATATTTTTCTCCATCAAAATGAAAAAAAAATATCTTATTAAGAATATTCCATTTTATGCAAAAAAATATCTTATTAAGAATATTCAATTTTATGATAAAAAAATTGTATTTGTTCTTATTTGATGCCTATAAAATCAATTGAATAAATATAAAACACATTTATTGAATATATAATATATAAATATCATAATAATTTAGTTAATTCTATTAAAATATAATTTAATAGCTAGGTAATATCTTATTAGATTAAATAATATAATTTTAATAATGTATTGTTATTTGGTAAAACTCGGTCTTCTGCATAGCGTATGCTATAAAATAAATTATTTTTTTGCGTAATATGAAAGATTAAATAGTATTTTATGAAATTAAAGATATATAATCTAATAAAAATTAATAATTATATAATAAATTCTATATAAAATATATGATATTAAATAAATGTTACTCTATTGGATTTGTTTGGGTGTTACATTCTCCCCACCTTAAATAAATTTCATCGTCCCAAATTTAAAATAAATATTAGTAATACATTTTTTGATATTTAATATGTTTAAATCCAAAATCTTAATAAGGATTCTTAAAATTGAATCTATAAAATATTGAATGAGATATGAAAAGGTTGCATGGACTAATATATAACTAGGTCTCTACTTAAAAGAACATTATTGGAAAGTTAAAATGTTGACTTGGAAGAAAAGTGTAATAATTTATAAAGAGGTATTGTAGTAATTGATCATAAACAGGTTAATGATAAATTGAAGGTTTATGGACTCAAATCAAAAAATATTAATGATTTAAGAGACCATCAATTCAACCAAAATTAAGGTTTTATGGTAATTTGTTTATAATTTTTTAAAAGTTGAGTAAGTATTTTACTACCTAATAATATAAGGAAATATACTTACTTGATATTTTTCAATATCATATGAATAATTCCATTTTTTTATTCATTGATCAAATTGTAATCCATCCCTTTCACCATTAAATGAATATCCTAAAATGAAACCCTTTTTACCAACTAAAATCTTCTTTTAACAGATTATAGTACCCATAAAACATGTCATTATATTTGTCTCTAAATATATTCCAAAATCCCAAATTTTTAATAAATTAATCTATAAACCTATAATTACCAAAAATGGTACATTAATAAAATTTATTCATCAAATGTTTTAAAATAAAATAATTACACATTAACCAGTACATCATGTACGCTAGTGGAAGGCGCAAAACCCTTATCTTCCTTCAATCATGGGTTCTAGATCCCCCTCATTATAGGTTTTCCTTTTTCTAAAACTAGGTTAATAAAATATAAAAAATTAATATGATGTTCATCCTTGAAATAATGTTAATTACTAAATAGTAGTTTAACTAATGTGTTCAACAAAACTCCAATACATTAATACTTTATCCATTTTATTTCAACATAGGTTGTTCCTTGGCCTAAGGTTTAAGTTAGGTTATTCAATGGAATTATATATTCAAGTGCTTCATAGTGGTTTATTATGAAATTTATATTTATCCTAATTATATCCCTTGGGATTTTCAAACAAGGTGTGTAGTAAGACCCATTTTCATGTACTAGGTTACTCTCGAGTAAGGCATGCACACCTTTTCAAAGATGTTTCACCTAGGAACATTTGTTCTTGAACCACATCCACTTGTAATATATAAATAGGTATATATTTATAAGAAGACCCATATAATATCTACTATATCAAAATTATGTTATTTTATTATATACGTATCCTCAAATTCGACCTTAGGGATATGTTATATAACTTGTGTTTTCTTAAATATAGTTTCAAAGGTTGAAACTAAACATGGTCTAATACCAATTTTAACACCCTGGATCCAAAAAAACTATAGCTAGTGTCAAGTTACTGTTATATTTGCATAAGATACAAGTAATTCACATAAAAAAGACTGAACATTTTATTAGTCTTGGAAAACTAGATACAAACACGAGTCTAGTATTATAATTAAATACACAAATTAAAACTTAATTTTTGTTGATGGATAATAAATTTACTCCATATAGTGTATAGATGAATATTATTCACAGTACACTTTAAGGAATCTTGGTTAAAGGAAACAAAATAATGGTGAGCTCAAATTCCTTATAAGGGTATGTACATTGGGATAAATAATGAATCAATGAGAATAATAATTATGGAAGATAAATAACTAAACACACATGGCATGCAATAAAATAAACTGAGTTGGATGTTAATAAATAGTATAGAAAGGTAAATAACTAAAAACAAATTCCATTTTAATAACTTGATAAGGAAAACTTAATATGGAAAGTGGATAAATTGGGAAAAAAATATATCATTTAATCAATTATATGAGAATAAAGTGCATCCATAGACATTGTTATTGTGAAAATATAATCGATAATAAATATTGAATATTAATAAAAGAAATTCATAATTATTGTACATCATATATCTGAAACAAAAACCACCATATAATCAATATATATCCTTAGTACAGTTTAGGTTTGTGGGTATAAAATTATATATTTTTCTTGGAATCAAACTCGAAGGGTTTGTCGTGATCTGAGTTTGTCTCATTAGACTACAAATGCATTGTGGGGATTATATTAACTGGTCCCCAACAAATATAGCAATCATGAAATATTCCCCAAATTGTTTATTACATGTAAAAATCATTCTTTATATATAAAATAATCAATTTGATTAAATAACAATGTACCTTGTCAAATATTTGTATTGAGTAATGGATACAAATTTATCAATATTTCTCTAGTAAATCAAATACCTATCAATGTGAACACCATTTGTAAAAATTGTATAAGGTTTAGGAAATAATAATATAAATTTTAAATGATGTTGATAATTATTGTAAAATTAATGTTCTGTGACCATATGAAATAGAATATTATAAAGGGATAATAAAATAATCAAGGAAATTAATGTCAATACTATTACTTTTCAAAATCAATCAGAAAGTATCCAGAGAAAAATATCCCTTTCATATTTAAAAACATTTTAAAAATAATTTTCATTAAAAATAACTTTTAAAAATTATTTCATGAAAAATAAATCTTTTAAACAGCCAGTGAAAGATTTGTATAAAATATTGTGAGTAAATTTGTTCAATCCATACAAGGTAAAAATTAACATTCATTTTTTATGGTAAAACGGTTAGAAAATTTCTTTGTTTGGAAAAGAAAAGGAAGATTCATTTGTAAACTTTTTTTAAAAAAATTGGTTACAATTTATTTAATAATTCATTTTTTAAATGTTAAAAACTTTTTTCAAAAACCATTAAAAAAATAGTGTTTTTACAAAAAAAATAGGGTCTTCGGCCAAAGATAGAATTAAATATGGGTTTTTCTAAAAAATACTAAAACATTTTCAGTACCAATGAGTGGAAAAATGGTACTATTACTTCTAAAATGTCAGGAATAACTATATGATAATAAGATTAAATTATTTATTAAAAAATACCTAATAATTTTGTCTAATATTAATTCAAGAGTAAACAATCCTAAACAAAATGAGAATGTGAAGTAAACCAGTAAAACGACCACAACATGGTCGTAAGATTAAATAAACGAATGTAGTATGAGTTTAAAATTTAAATACACATAAAACAAGTTTAAATAAAACATTATATACAATTAATTTTTACACAAATAATCTTATAATATTAATTACATGACATTGTAACATAACCCAATGAAAACTAATCTGGTTATGAAATTATTTATATGTTGGTAAATTTTAATTCAAATCCCCTTAGAAGAAGTAATTAAAATTGAAACTAAAAATATAATGAATAAAAAATAAAGCATTATATGATATATAAAAATGGTCGTTATATATACTAAAAAAAGTAAGTGGAGAATATGATATTTATCTCATAGATGTAAAAAGTGATATGAAAATCCCTTACATTGTGGTTCCTTTTATGTGAACACCCTTTAACATATTTTGTAATGGTTTTAATAATGTTATTAAGTATTTCTAGATCCATACTTATATTTATAATATCATATATTTACTTCATATAATATCATACTACTCATTTTTTAATAATCATTCATTATTCTTGCAATTTTATATGTTAATTAACTAGTTTTTAGTATGTTTTGACTTGTTACTTTTGTTCTTATTATGATGATATTGATAAAATAATATCCAATATTTAACCCATTATTTAATTTTAATATATATTCATTATATATTTATTTATAATAATCAATAGGATTTTGAGATAAGAATTGAAATGCAATGTTCCTGGAGACAGAAGGTCGTATGTACGCATGAACGCTACTTCCAAATCCTTGTCATATTTTAAAAAAATTAAATGATATATATAGGTATATTATAATTTATGTATCATATATGTATCATATATTTCATACATGTTTATTAAAACCACCATTTATACAATCCATGTATAGCGTGAACGAATCACATCGCTTTGAAGAGGCGGTAGTCCTCGCTTCCACAAACAATGTTATCATATTCCTGAAAAATGAAAATCATAAATTGATGTGATATATGATAATTAAATAATTATAAATAGCTTATAAATATCATATATAACATATAAAAAATAATTTCCATCATAATTCCCAAAATGAGAGGTGGTAAATATGGAACGAAGAATTATTGTTTCTTGAGGTGGTAGTCCATCGTAAAAACGAATGGTATGTTGGTTAAACAATTGAAGAAAGTGTGTATAAGTGTAGCTAAAAATCATAGAAAAAATATAAGTATATTGATGATATTGAGGTTATTATATAATAATTTTATAATAATAGTTTATGGGGGAGAAGTAAATAAAAAGAAACTGGTTATTGAAGAATGTTACCGCGTTTTCATGTAACCCATTTTGGTTTAGACCAAAAGACATCATTGGATGGATTGATTTTGAAGGATAAGACTCTATATTTATTGGATGGATTTTGAGAGCCAATATGATCATATTTAGGGTGAGATAAAGGTCTTTATAGGTGAGATTAAGTAGGAGGGGTGAGTTCCTTTTTACAGTGGAGGAGGAGTGACATTCTTGTCAATTTTGGAAAAATAAATTTCACCCATGTTTTTTACATTTCAATTGGAACTAATAATTATCTAAGTCTGAGACATGTTTGGATAGGCTCATATTATGAACCTAAAAACTATTTTGGACAATTTGATAGGTAATTTATTATGTTAATTTTAATGTTTAATCCTTTGTTAAACAAATCATTCACGTAATCGTACTAATTAATTTTAATAAGATTCACAAATATTTTCTATCAACAAATATGTTAACATTTTTATAAATTATAAATTATTGTTTTCATAAATATGGAATCCATTTTTTATAATTCCAATAACATAATTAGTGGAAATTAATATAAAATTCGTCTCGCATATGAGACGATAATGTAGGTTTTTAAAGTAAAAAATTATCAAATGATTTCTATGTTTTTATATGAAATTTTAAAATAAAATTTATTAAAATGACCAAAATTGGATTAATTGATGTATAATTGATTTAATTTTACTTTAAAACTAATTTAAAATATAATTTAACATTTTAAATTATTGATATGAAAATTTAATTTTCTATTAAAATTCAGTATATTTCATGATTCTAAAAAAAATGAAACATCATAGAAAAATAAAAAAAGATTTACCCTAAGATAATTTTTATGTTTCATTTTCAAAATGATTTCAATTTTAACATGTAAAATTTATAAAATTTATTTTTAAAGATGGTTCACAATAAAATGGTGGAAGAATTTCCTTTTGAATAAAATTTCTTCTTAAGCATAAAATTGGGTTTCTCATTATTTTATGCCTCTAAAATCTATTGGATTCATATAAAAAAAATATTATATTGAATATATAATGTATATATTCTCAGAAGTTAGTCAATTACAATCATAACTGCTAATTTAATGGCTAAGTTATATCCTATTATATTAAATAACAATATTTTAATAATATATTGTTTTTTAATATGTTTTCAGGTAGCATTAGATATTAAAGAAACTTTTTGTTTCACACTAGTAAGATAAATAATTATTTCATGAATTTATTGATATTTAATATGTTAATAATATTAATTATAACATAAATTATAGATTGGTTATAAGCTATCAAATGAAATTTACTCATTTATAATTTATTGGGTGTTACAATTTTTATATGTATTTCAAAAAAAAATCAATATTCAAATATGTAAAGCCCATTAAAATTTAGTGGCCTACATCTTATAAACTATCATTATTTTATTCATGTGATTTTCCCATAGCCTCCATTTTAGTTTAGGTTGCTACATTCTTTTGGTGAGTGTCTACTCATATTTTTAAGAATGAAAATATTATATTAAATTTGTCTAAGAAAGCTTCCTTCACAGGCAGAATCCATAATCCTCACGGTCTACTTTTTTCTATTTTCAATGGTTTTCAACATTAATATTACAGTGTTTCTATAATCTTTATTATTCTCATTTTTCTTATATCTACTGAATATATATTCTACCAAATTCAATAATAAGCTCAGCATATTTTTGTTTAAAATATCTCTACTCTAATTAACAAATTACAATATCCACAGCTAACTAAAATATAAAACACATCAGTTATTTCATTATAAAACACATATTATTTCATCTTGAAAAATTGAAATAAAAATAGTACATCATTTAATCATGGTTCTATACTTATCATCAGATCATAACTTCTTCATTATCTATTAGACACGCTCATATCATTATAATTTTAAGGTTTGCTGAATAGTTTACATTTGAATCATTTTTATATAAATTATTAAGTAAAATACATTAAATCAATTTTATTAAAAATGTAATATATTAATAGTTTCTTCTTATATATTCATCATTATAGTCTTAGATCATGGCCTATAAATACTTTAGGTTGTTTTGTTCAAGAAATAACATCACAAGAATCATCATATTTTATTATCTCCTTTATATTATATTAATTTGGAATTTTCTAATTTTCATTATTATGTAAGGTAAATTTAGTTACATGTTTTTTAATTTTAACATGCGCAACTTTAGTTTTTTGAAGAATTCACCTATTTTGTTCTTGATATATTAGAATTTAGACACATAGACCTCTTATACCAATTAAAATATGAGGATATTTGTTCTTGTAGATGGAACTGAATTTATATATATTGGTGAATATGGATAGGTGACATTCTAATATAACATGGAGATCCCATACATGAGGAATTTAGTATTGTCACTTCATTTAAAAACATATATCTTTGTTTCTATATGCAGATCCTAAAAATCAAAAAGGTAGAAAAATTTAGCTTTGTGATCATTCCGATACATTTCAGGAATCTAATATATGAATCTTCACGTATTATATAGCATTCATATATAATATTAGCTACGTATCATTTGGTTACATGTGAGGATTCAGATTCATGGACTCATCGGTGCTGGATTTCATGTATTTTACTATTCACATACATAGAATTTAATTTACATAAAACCAAGACTAATCCATATTTCCAAGATTCATTTATTTCAAAATACATCTCCTCAACTTTGTTTACAACAGATCACAATCACTTATAACCATTTAAAATTGCCTTTTTGAATTTTTGAAACATCACAATCACTTCAAATTGATTTCAAAAATCTTGAGTAGAATATGCGAACATACGGCCTTCTGTTATTCAATATCACTCATTGTACATCAAATTCTAGTCAAGACAAAACATAGCTTTAGCATTCATCCATTTTTGTTTAAACAAAACGTTACAGTATCATTAATTATTTTTAATCCTTTTATGGGTTTACTCTATCATCAATCTCTCCTATATAATTTGATGTTCATTTATACACATTCTTCACATATATCCACACTATCTAGTACAAGTCCAGTATCCAACTCTCTCATGTCCTTTTAGAATCATATAGATAAATCCAAAATCATCCCTTCATCATTTTTCTTGAATTATCCCAAATGTAAATAAGATTATTAATAAAATCTATATTTTCTTCAAACTTTAATATGCACAACAAGTTACTCAAGGGTTTCCAACACTACTATTCTATTTTCACAATATGTTGATAACAGATCTGTAATCACTATTCTTATGTACCCACCAAGGAGGATTCAATTCGTCCTTTATGAGTGGATACTCAAATCCATCACCCATATTACCACCTTTTAGTAATGAAATTTATAATGACAATGATTATAAGTGACCAAAAATAAAACCATAAAACTAGCGACACTTCACTCCTCATATTTAGAATTATTATCAATTCCAAATTTACTTCAAAAATAAATTCCATTCATCTCCCCTAAATAGACTACGAATGAAAAGTTTTTAAAAGTATTCTTTCCTTATGGTTAAAATTCCTCTCCCAATATTTATCTTGTTGGGTAATTAGGGGGACTTCCTCTACATTCAACTTCTCCATAACAAATAATGAATAATAACACTTGATATATGATACCAACTAAAGGATGATACCAAAATAGGATAAAATTAATGCCAATTGAAATATACGGGGTGTCTTTTTAATATTAAAAATTGGACATTTTTTCGCATTATACATCCTAATTTCATACTTGAGAAAATTGTGGAATTTTCCAAATAACAATCGAAATTTTTAGATATTCACACTAATTAATGCTTCTATATCTAAATACCATTTCTGAATAAAACTTTATTCAAACAATATAGCATACTATTTCTCATTTTCAAAATATCTAAAATAACTCCATGAGAGTATGAATTCATATTTTTCTGTTGTTTATAATTTAAAATTGATAGTTTCAAATGAATATCAGAAATCAATATTTTGAATTAGACATGTCATCACATTTGTCTTCTAAATTTTCAATAAAAAAATAGATTCCCAATTAGTTGAGAAGTATTTGAAAACTCAATTATTTTATTTTTCCAATATCATTCACCACAATGTGGATTTAAATCAACCACTAACATTGTTTTATCCTTCATTTATGTCAATTTCAGCACTGGTTTATAGCAATCTTTATGCGTTGTATGCCTTTGATGGGTATTTTCTATTAGCTAGATCTACACTATTTTTTTGAACCTAATTTATACATGTTTTTCATACCTATATAAGATTTCTAATATATGTGGTGTATCATTCTCTCTACTATATTTGTCATATACTATAGAAAATTTTTTATTCACCCCCTAAACTTTTTTCATAAATTATCCAAAAATTTCATTTCATCTGTCATCTAATGTATATAGGTTTCCCACATGAATTTTTCTTATCATGGTATTCAAGGGAAAGAAACAGTACTATTATATTTTCTCAATATGGGGTATCATCTCATCAATCACTCCTCCTATGTACCCATAAAGTGGTATTCTCTTCATCTTTAATAAGTGGACACTTATATCCATCACCCATCTCATATTGAATAAAGGCATTTATAATGATAAACGTATATGTGACAACAATTAAATCCAGAAACCCAATATTACTTTAGACTCTGATATGTAAGTGTAATATAGAGATTCATTGTGGTATTTAAGAAAAATATAGTCTTCTATAATAATAAACTAGATATTATGAAATATTTAATAACTTATTTCAAATGCATGAATGAAATTTTAGTAGGTGTTTTTTCTCTTGAGGATAACATCAAGGGAATTAATTCAATTTTTCATTTATGATTTTTTAAAATTTTAAATATATAAATTAATGAATGAGTTTTCTGGAGTTTGACTATTATTTATAGAGAAATAAATTGAAAAAAAATCCCCTTATTTGATTACCTAATGTGTGTGTTTGGTAGATATATTCTGAAAAAAAATATGATTACATTTTATCGAAATATTATTTTCATGTGTTTCTAGATATTATAGGTAAATAATAATATTGAGGAATTTTAGTAAGAAGATATATTGAAAAGAAAAATATTAAGTCTTTAAAATTTCTTGGAAGAATTTTCTTTTGAATAACATTAGGATTTTTCATCAAGTATATCATGATATATCCAATTTCAATACCTACCATGGAATAATTCTCATTCTTGGTTCACGGAAGATCAATTTTTCTAAGGGAAGAAAATTTTGTTATTTATAATGAGGGTATATTTTAGTTATCAAAATTTTTACTTATTTTAAACCAATAGGGTTAGCATGGAAACTATAAATTATATGGAAAATTAATATCTTTGTAAATTCTAGGACACCCATGCATCATCATGTCTATTCTCCTTAGATTATATTAGTGTGTGTAAAAAAATTAAAGACACTTTTGAATCTCTTAACATCATTTATCTCATTATATTTATTGGAAGGTAGAAATGAGTACTTCCTATAAATATACCAAAAGTTAATTGGAAAGGGTTTATTGAAATTAAAATACCCTAATCACCCCCCATGTTCAATTTTTTCCCATTTATTGGACCGATTTCTACTCTGATATCTACAACTTATTATATCTAAGTAAATATTCTCATTATATTATCCTTATATATTATATGGTTTATTTTTGTTGTGTCCTCAAATATTTGAAAAGAACCAATCTGGTAGTGTTTTAAAATGAAAATTTCATATGATAAACATTTTTATAGAACTATAATAAGCTCTAATAAAATGTTTCAAATTAAATTTACTTTTTTTGATGGATCTGAAGCCAAAAATATACTTGGATTTTGTAGAGTTTTCAACAATGGTCTACTATAGGAATCTCAAGTTAATTATTAATAAATAAAATATAATATATAATTATTCTATATATATAATAGAAAATATATTTCCTCTAAATACTAGTTGTATTTTCTAGGTTACATAGGCTAAAATAACTTTATTTAATAAAAGGGACTAATAAGAAACCTTAAAACACGATCACCATACAAGAAAACTAGAACCTTGTGAAAAAAATAATATAAATAATTGTGTACCTCAAAATACATATGGTCATTGATTCCTTATTTATAATGTCTTCATGATTCATATCACAAGAGAGGTAGACAAAATCCGTCCTTCCTTTTGGGCTGAATTCCTTAACACTTGAGTGAGATATGCTCACCGTCTATGCAAGTTAGTTCCCTATAATGAAAAACATTGCAATGTAAGAGATATTATGGGATGATTAATTTCATTCAAATGAATGAAAGAGTATCTTATTAATCTATCAAATGGTTACTACCTTTATATTAGTATTAGGATAACTCATGATTCATTTCACACATTTACTTATGAGTTTCAAAAATGAATTACCAAGTTACTCTAGCAAAAACTAATTTATAACCATTTAACCAAAAAATATTAATAATTTATTATAATAAAACATTAATATTAATGATATTCATCAATGCAATAACCTTTATTATTAACCATTAACATTCAGGTGTCATGATTATCATAGGGTATGTTTTACTCTAATGATTTTTGAATACCTTTTTATTTAATATATAATTGTTATTAAGGTATTGTGAGGCACTCAATCCTGAATGTCTGTGAAAAATTATTATAAAATTTAAAATATATGACATTATATTTAATTTAAATGATATATAATTATCAAAAAAATATTCTATTTCATTTAAAAATGATTATTGTCCCTAAGAACTATTTTGAAGTATTTTTTTATAAGAAATATTTTTCCATACATCTTTTATTTAAAAATTAAATCATAGTATTAAACCTATAAATTAGTTTACGCATGTTGAAAATGAATTCATTATTCATAAATTGGTTGCACATCAAAATAAAACCATTCAATGATAAAAGACAATGTTTTTATAAAAAACTATTGTTATGCACACAATGTGTTTTTATCTAAAAAAATTAAATCATCCAATTTTGATGAATTATTTTAAGGAAATATGTAGATAATATATTATATAAAATTTATTTACATTCATATAATGATTTTTACTGGATAATTAATTTGAATAAATTTTGTTTCAGGCTAGAAAATTAGTTTTCTAAAATCAATTTTAATTGAGTTTTACACACTTATTTTCTAAATAATATCATACACTTTTGTAAATTGAATTCAAATAAGTTGGTTTCCATAAATTAATAATTTTATAAAAATCTTATAATGAGGCCAGTTATGTTTTTTTCATAATAGATATTATATATAATAAATAAATTACCTTCATTAAGGGGAAAATAATTTATGAGGGGGTTGACAAAAAGATAATGTTTAAAATATCAGATAAAGTTTTTGAAATTTGATTAGATAAATATATTTAAATAATATATTATCTTATATTAAAAAAATTGGACACTTGGTTCCACTTTAACTTGAATTTGACATTATTATATTTTAGTATTTTATGTATTTAAATTTTTTCCACCACCCTCACTTATTAAAGGATGTCATATCCCCCATACTCATACACAAATTTGTATCCATATAGATTTGGAAATACCCACCCAAAAACAATAATTACATCCCTACCCATGTTTTAGAGATTTTTCTATTACCTTACGACCAAACCAAGAAGGCTTATGGTGTAATAAAAATGTGGTTTCTTAATGAAGAGGTAATTGTCTCTATCAATATTATTGTGTTTATTTATTCTTTATCCTCTTTAAAATATTATATAAAAATTATTAAATGGATAAATAAATTACATTAGAAGAATTAAATGATTTTATGTTATTGTAAAAACCATTTTCTACCCATTTTCCATCCAATGAGAAGTGATAGTGTCGTTTGTGCGTACGTGTGGAGCATCCCCTCTACAAAGCAATGTGGTTTTCTTTCATCTATTCCCTTCAAGACTAGTAATATGCATATATTTAATAAATATATGTTATGTTTATTAAATTATTATCATTTTTTAAATATAAATTATATATTCCTGTCTATATTTCTATTCATTTAAAATATAAAACATTACTCATGAATATATATGGAATAATATCTTCATAAAGTTATGTAAATAATTTTTCATCACCACATTCTATTAATTGTTATAAAATTGTATATAATGAATAAATATTATACATAAAACATTATTAATATTATATATATTATTAAACCATGAAAAAATGAAATTTACATAAACATCAAACCAAAATATACATGGAAGGAGGACACGTTTTCACCAACAGTTGGTTCGAATGAAAAATTGACAACAAATGGGTAATTAGAAATGATAAGGGAATTTTATATTGTAAAAAACGTATGAATATATTAATATGGTTACATTATATATGTATAAAAAATATAATTTTATTATTTAAGATATAAATAGTTTTTATTAAGAGTGATATGACATGAGGTAAGGGTTTATGTCATAATATCATTTCTTTTCGAGATTTTCTATATTAGATTTACATTGAGGAAAATTATATAATACTTATACTATAAACACCATATATTTTTTCATAAAATTTTTATTTTTTAAATTTTCAATTATTAGTAAAATTTTACTCTATTTTCAGAAAAATATTTAAATAAAAGACATCCTTATATTCTCTTTAGTCGATGTGATTTTTAATTCATGTCCATGTTATTTAAAATGTTTTCAATAATGTAATTTTATCTAATAAAAATATTATATAAATTTATTTTAAAACTTATTTTAATTTATTTTAAATTTTACAAATGGAATCTTCTTGTCATTTTCTATGTAAGGTAATTTTGTACTTTTTACTAAAACTGTAAAAGGGATCATTATTCCAAGGATTATTTCATGAACATATTCACCAATTTTCATAACCATTATTTTAATTGAATATTAATTTAAAATATTATATGGTTATTATAAAATAATATATTTGTATCAATATTATATTAAAATTTTATTTTAATGATTTAAATAGAAATTGATATTTTCCCATGTTTTCAAAGAAATTTTCACATTCACTTTTAAAGGTTATTTTCATCTACGAAAAAATACTTTGATATTTCTTTTAATTAATAGATGGTACAATATGATATTTTTCATTTATTTTATTTCTTTATATTTCATATTATTTTTTGATGATGGAATATTTATGTTATCCATTTTCTTTCAATGGGGTGTTCTATGATGAACTAATGAATGTTTTTTATGATCCTATGGAACACACACACACACACACACATATATATATATATATTTGTGTTTTTTATAATGTGATTTTTGGGTTCCTTAAAACACATTAATTCATTTGGAAATTTTTGATATCTCATGAGAGAATGTGTTCTGGAAAGGGGAGTGAAAATAATTTAATAAAGGAATTTTTATATAATGATATTCTTGGGAGTGAATATTGACAACATAAATTATGGAATGGGGAGTAAACCAAATCCATTATGGGACATTGTCCACTATGATAGTCTTATATATGAAACATGACAAGAAAATGATTTTTTATGATTGTTCTACAATTCATAGGACATGTTCTTATGTTTATGATATTTTCTAACAGATCACTATTTTTTAATTATAATTATTCATTCCTATGAGTCTTATTTTTTGAATTGGAAAATCATTATTAAATGACTAATGATTTATGATCTATGATTGATTGGGTATGAAATTCATAAGTTTTGATCATTCCCTAATACCCTTATTTTTTTTAATTATTTTATATGATTATTGAATGATATCTCCCATGTATTCCCTTACTGAGAATTTTAGATCAATTTTTCTTATGATTATAATTTCCCTAGGTTATAAATAATGGGTTTATGTATGTTATTTATAATAAGTTTAATATATTAAAAGAACAATATGCTATATTATAATTATATTTCATGAAATAAGTTGATTATTTAATGAGTATTCAAATACAATAATCCTTTATAGTAATTTGGAATCTATTGTAACAAAATACATTTAAAATTCATCTAAAATGAGTCAATTTTTTTATATTTTTTTCTTAGGTAATGTTAGAATTATACCTCCATATCATATTAAATTATATACCCATCATGGTATTTCCGATTTCCATAAACTAAGGATATTATTCCATATGATGTTCCTATGTCATATACTATTTTATTGGATAATATATATCATATTCATGTTTTGATTTATTGTGTATATCCTTAAATATTTTAATTTCTTCAAATCCTTAATATATCTATGTCATTTATACTAATTTTGTAGCATATATAGTAACTTGTGAATCATATAAAAAAAATTTATATATTAAAAAAAAATTGGTATGATTTCCTTAATTCAACTTATATCTCATGGTAATCAATACCTTTTGAATCCCCATCCAAAACTCCACTGGATAAAATCTAGAAATATTTTATAGATCTTTGGATAAACTCAATATTCATTTTGTCCACCAAAATGTGTGAACCCATGGATATTTTAAAATTGAAAAAAATGAATCATTAAATCCATAAATTTATAAAAAGAGCATACTTTAATTATACATCAATGCTACTCAATATAAAAAGATACCAATAATGATCTCTATAAAAAAAATGTATCATTATATCCATGTCAACCAGCTACATCATTTGTATACATAAGTTTTCATTTTATTTTTTTCTAAGATATCAATTTTTTAATCGAAGCTATGTATGTCATCTTCATATATCTAACTCATACATTCTCTAATATCCAATGTATATACTAACATGGTTAATGTATATGAAACATGACATCCACCCTTATAGGTGATCACATAACATGGATCTCATCTAAATTAATACTTACATGATATATATTGTATAGTTATGGTCACACACTTCCTTAATATATCTCAATCGAGTGACTAAATTTCATACTCATAATATGAGAGAAAAATCAAATTATGGTTAATCTCTAACCAATGTCATAATCAAAAACCTACGCAACCACCCCTAATTAACTAAACCTAAAGGATTTTGTAATGATGGTATCAATGTATGAAGGATCCCATACTAGGTATCTTGCAATCCTCAATTAGTGGAACTACAAATATTAGCCATGAACCACTTGTACACCAAATAAATTGTGTATTACACACTATGTGGAAATATTCATGGGTCATACAGCCCATAAAACACGTTTTGTGCCTCATGATAATATTATGAATCCAGATACAAGAATCATTTACATGTTAATGTTAACATTTCATCAGAACATATAATATTCCATTTTGAAAATTTGTTAAGGATAACTCAAAGTCACATTATATGAGGTAAATTATAATTTCACGTCATGATATATATATAGACACTATGAAGGAAAGATAAATTAGTGATTTTGTTATAATTTGATAATTTTTTATTTATAAAACCTATTAAAATTTATTAACAAATCAAAAAAAATACCCATTATATTGTATAATATCTTATTGAATTACTGATCAACATTATGTTTTCAACAATTTTATGGGTTATGTCAATCTCATTATATCATTATCAAATTCATTCTGAATCACTATGTACCCATATATTAAAATTCTCACACTAAACACTTTTGTGATTGATGAAATCTATGAACTAAGATAGTTAGAAATATGGTGATACATAGGAATAATATTCATAGTGTTCAACTCCTTGAACATATTCAATCATTTTATCACCCCAACTTCAAATTTTATTATTTTAATAAATTATGTTGTCTATTTGTAACCCTAAATTATATTTCCATATATATTGGATCCCTTTAAGTCAAACATTTCTGTAAGATAATTTTTTTAGGTAATATTACTCATTAAATTATTATCTAACTGATAATATCCTAAAATAATTTATGATATTAATTGATAGTGGAATTATAGACTAGAATAATCTTTTATTTTTAAAATTAGATATTATCTATGTCTAAAAATACTTCTAATATTATATTTGATGATATATTATAACCGTATTTCCATATTAATATTCATGGAAGGAAATTTCAATACTATCCTTAGACAAATAAAGTATTAACCATCCATAGGAAGAATAAGGATGGTATCAATACATCATATCCTATGTGGATTAAAATAGAGTGTTTTTGTGGTTGATGAATAGAAATAAAATAAAAAATGTCATTTTAAAAAAAATCTTCAGAAAATTATCCGTTTCATTTTGATCAAAAAATTGATAACTATTTTCATGGAAATTTTATTTTTTAAAATAATATTTAAAAATAATCGTTTTAAACATGAAATGTAATCTTTTAAGATATGATAATGGGTAAATTTGAATAGTACATAAAAGGAAAAAATAACATCCTTTTTCCATGGTAAAAAATGATAGCATATTTCCATGTTAGGAAAGTGACAGAAAGATCACATTGAAAACATTTATAAATGAAAAAAGGGTAAAAATTTCATTGATAAATAATTTTATAAATAAAAAAAATTAAAACTTTTAAAGAATTATGGTTTTTTATATGGAAATTGTATCTCCAACAATAGATAGAAATATAGTCTATTTTTTATTAAAACATTTTATAAAATATTTTGAGTACCAAAGAGTGATAAAATAGTACTATTACATGAAAAAGGCTGTGAATAACATTAGGAAATTGAAATGAAATTACTTATTGAAATTTGATCCTATAATTTACTCCAATAAAAATTAATGTGTAAACAGTCTCGAATAAAATGTGATTGTGAAGTAAACCCTTGAAAGACCGTAACATTGATGTAAGAATAAATATTTGAATGTATTATGTGTATAAAATTTAAATAAACCTAAATAAATTGTATATTTAATAATAGATATTAAAAAGTTATTACACACATAATTTTATAATATTAATGTAAAATAGGATGTAAAACAACATAATGAAAATGAATCGGGTTATGAAATTCTCTTCAACTATTAGCTTTTACTTAAAACCCCATATAATAAATTATTAAAATTGAAAATACTTATACCATGAAGATAAAATAAATCATGATATAATATATTAAATGGGATTTATACCACCTCAAAAAATTATTAAGTAGTGAATATTACATTATTTCACAAATGAAAAAAGTTGGAAGAAATTACCTTATATTGAGTTTTCTTTTGGGTGATTGTACATTAACCTGATCCATAATGGTTTTAATCAGGTTTTTAAAATTGAATAGAATAATTATTATAATTAAAATATCATATATTAACTTATTATAATATATTATTACTCGTTGGTTAACAATCATTCATTATTCTCCCTATTTCGCAATTTAATTTCATAGTTTTACGAGTATATTTAGGTTTGTTAATATTATTTTTCTTAAGTAAATCATGATTTAATAAAATATGAGATTTAGAAAATTATGAAATTATCATATATATTTATTATATATTTATTTATAATAATCCATAATATTTTTATATAGGAAATGAAATGCATTATTCATGGATATGGTAGACAGTATTCATGCATGAATGCTACATCCATTTCCTTGTCTTATTTAAAATAATAAAAATTAAATTATATATATGTATATGTATATTATAATTATATTATAATACAAATTTAATATATATTACATATGTTTATCAAAAACATATTTTATACATTTCTTGTATAGTGTGAATGAGTCACATCACTTTGAGAAGGCTGTAGTCCACACTTCCATAAATGATGTTATCCTATTCCCAGAAAATTGAAATCATAATGGTTTGTGTTATATAAAAATTATTATCAGATAATAAATTATAAATATCATATATAAAATAGAAAATAGTATTTCTATTATAATTTCCACTATGTGAGGTGGAAAAGTAAGAAATGACAATCAGCATTTCGTGAGGCGGTAGTCCTCCATATACACGAACGGTAACTTTGTTACCGATTAAAAGTGAGTGGGTGTCAATGTTGGTATAACCCTTAGAATAAAAAATATCAGTATATTTTGGATATTTATGTGATTATATAATCATGTAATAAGATTATTTAATGGGGTGGAGAAGGAAATATAATGAAATTGATCGTTGAAGAATGTTACCTCTTTTTCAAGTACCTCCTTTTGGTTTATAAAAATAGAATAACATGGTTAGATTTATTCCTAAGGACATGATTATAGGTTTATGGAAGGAATTTTAGACGATTATTTGGTAAAATCAAGGTTGAACCAATGGTATTGAGAGGTGTAACTAAGCGGGATGGTTGAGTACCTTTTTATAGTGGAGGAGTGGAATTCTTATAAATTTAGAAGAAGAAAATTACACCCACGTTTTTCCTATATAATGTGTCTCCAATAAGGATTGAGATCATAATCAATAAATTAATGTTCTAATTATGAATATAAAATTTATTTTTGACAAATATCTATGTCATTTCGTGCCTTAAGCTTAAGGTTTCATCCTTTGTTAAACTAAATTTGATTTTAATCGTTGTACTAAATTTTAATAACTTTAACTAATATTATTAGTCAAAAAATAAGTTAAAATTATTAGGAATTACAATTTACACTAATTATAAATATTTAATCCATTTTTTTAAATTCCAATCACATATGTGAAATAATTTAATTTAAAATTAATCACGTAGAGGGGATGATAATGCAAGTTTTTAAAGTAAAAAAATGATAAAAAGGTTGCTAAGTTTTTATATCCAATTTTCATGTGATATTGATTAAAATGACATAAATTATATTAATTGATATATAATGGATATAATATGACCTTAAAAAAATTTAAAATAAAGTTTATCCTTATAAATATTGATATAAAAATTTAATTTTCAATTAAAATTCGGTATTTTTCATCATTCATCATAAGATGAAATTTCACAGAAAAAATTAACCTATTAAAATATTGTTATTATAATTTAAAAACTAAAGTATATTTTCACATAAATTTTTCTTAAAATTTCAAATATTTAGTATTAATGAAGGTTCTCCATCAAAATGCTAGAAATTTTTTTATCAAGAATATTCCATTTTATGCAGAAAAAACTGGGATTGTTCATATTTGATAACTATGAAATCAATTGAATGAATATAAAAATATTTTATTGAATATATAATATATAAATATCATAATAATTTAGTTAATTTTATTAAAAACATATAATTTAACATCAAGGAATTATCTTATTAGATTAAATAATATAATTTTAATAAGGTATTGTTGTTTGGTAAAACTCTATCTTCTGTATAGCGTAGGCTATAAAATAAATTATTTCTTGCGTAAAATGAAAGATTAAATTGTATTGAATGAAATTAAAGACATATAATATATTAATAATTAATAATTATAAAATAAATTGTATATATAATATATGATATTAAATAAATGTTACTCTATTAGATTTGTTTGGGTGTTAAATTCTCCCCACCTTAAATAAATTGCATTATCACAAATTTAAAATAAATAGTGGTAATAAATTGTTTGATATTTTATATGTTTAAATCCCAAATCATAATAATGATTCATAGAACTGAATATAAAAAATAGTTAATGAGATGTGAAAAGGTTTCAATGACTAACATATAACAAGGTTTCTACATAAAAGAATATTATTAGAAAGTTAAAATGTGGACTTGGAAGAAAAGTGTAAATATTTATAGGGAGTTATTGTGGTAATTAATCATAAAAAATTTAATGATAAATTTAAGGTTTAGGGACTCAAATCCAAAAATTTTGACAATTTAAGATACCATAAATTCAACCAAATTTAATGTTTTATGGAAATTTTTTTATAATTTTCTTAATGTTGACTAAGTATATTACTGCATAAGAATATAAGGAAATATACATACTTGATATTTTTCAATATCATATGAATAATTCCATTTTTTTATTCATTGATCAAATTTTAATCCATCCCTTACACCATTAAAGGAATATCCTAAAATGAACTCCTTTTTATGCACTAAAATCTTCTTTTAATGGATTTTAATACCGATAAAACTTGTCATTATATTTTTCTATAAATGTATTCCAAAAAATAAAAATTTTAATAAATTAATCTATAAACCTAAAATTACCAAAAATGGTTCATTATTAAAATTTATTCTAAAATTTTTTAACATAAAATAGTTAAACATTTACCAGTACATCATGTATGCTAGTGGAAGGCATAAAACACATATCTTCTATCAATCAAGGGTTCTAGATCCCCCTCTTTATAGGTTTTACTTTTTCTAAAACCATGTTAATAAAACATACAAAATAAATATGATTTTCATCCTTGAAATAATTTTAATCACTAAATATCCTTTTAACTAAGGTGTTCAATTAAACTACAATATATAAATACAATATCAATTTTATTTCAACATAGGTTCTTCCTTGGTTTAACGTTAAAGATAGGTTATTCATTTCCATTATCTATTCAAGTCCATCATAATGGTTTATAATGAGATTTTTATTTATCCAAATTATATCCCTTGCGAGTTGAAAACTAGGTGTGTAGTAAGACCCATTTTCATGTACCAGATTATTCTCGAGTAAGGCATGCACACCTTTTTAGAGATGTTTCACCTGGGAACATTTGTTCCTGAACCACATCCACTTGTAAGAAATAAATATGTATATATTTATAGTAAGACCCATATAATAACTACTATAGCAAAATTATAGCATTTTCTTATACATGTATCCTCAAATTCTACCTTAGGGATATGTTCTCTAATCTGTGTTTTCTTTAATCTAGTTTCAACGGTTGCAACTAAACATGGTCTCATACCAACTGTAGCACCCTGGATCCAAAAAAACTATAGCTAGTGTAATTCTACCATTAAATTTGCATAAGATACAAGTAAATCACTTAACCAAGGACTTAACATTTTAGAAGTCTTGTCAAACTAGATACAAACACGAGTATTGTATTATAATTGAATACACAAATTACAACTTAATTATGGTTAAATTATAATAACATTATTCCATCTAGTGTATCAATGAATATTATTCATAGTACAATTTAAGGAATCCTGGGTAAAGAAAAAACAATAAGGGTGAGCTCAAATTCCCCATAAGGGTAAGTACATTGGGATAAATAATGAATCAATGGGAATAATAATTATGAAAAGATAAATAACTAAACCCAGATGGCATACAATCAATAAAATGGGTTGGATGTTCATAAATAGTATGGAAAGGTAAATAACTAAAAACAAATTCAATTTAAATAACTTGATAAGGAAAAATTAATATGGAAAGTTGATAAATTGGGAAAAAACATACTATTTAATCAATAAAATGAGAATAAAATTCATCCATATACATTGTTATAGTGAAAATATAATCGATAATAAATGTTGAATATTAATAAAATAAAATCATAATTATTGTACATCATATATCTGAAACATGAACCACCATATCATCAATATCTATCCTCAATACTGTTTATGTTTGTGGGTAGAAAATCATCAATTCTTCTTGGAATCAAACTAAAAGGGTTTTTCGTGATCTTAGTTTGTCTCAATAGACAATAGATGAATTGTCGTGATTATATTAACTAGTTCCCAACCAATATGTCATTCATTAAATGTTCCCCAACTTGTTTATTACATGTCCAAATCATTCCTTATATATAAAATGACAAATTTAATTAATCAACAATATACCGTGAAAAATATTTGTATTGAATAATGGATACAAACTAATCAATATTTCCCTAGTTAATCAACTAACTATCAATGTGAACGTCATCTGTAAAAATTGTATAAGGTTTAGGAATTAATAATGTAAATTTTAAATGACATTGATAATTATTGTAAAATTAATGTTCAGTGACCATAAGGAATTGAATATTATAAAGGGATAATATATGAATAAAGGAAATTAATTTCAGTACTATTACTTTTCTAAATCAATCCTAAACCATCCAGAGGAAACTATCCTTTTAATATAGAAAAAATTTTAAAAATAATATTCATTAAAAATAACTTTTAAAACCAATTTCATGAACAATAAAAATTTTAAACATCCATTGAAATATTTGAATAAAATATGGATATTAAATTCTTACAATCCATTCAAGTTAAAAATTAACTTTTATTTTTCATGGTACAAAAGTTATAAAATTTCTTTATTTGGAAAAAAATGATGATTCATTTGTAAACATTTGCAAAATAAAACAGGTGAGAATTTATTTAAGAAATAATTTTTTAAATATTAAAAACATTTTTCAAAAACTTTTTAGAAGATAGTGTTCTTATAAGAAAATAGGGTCTCTGGCTAAATAGATATATAAAGACGGGATTTCCTAAAAACCTTCTAAAATATTTTGAGTACCAAATAGTGGGAAAATGGTAATATTACTTGTAAAAGGTCAAGAATAACTAGAGGATAATAAAATTACATTATTTATTAAAAAATATCTAATAATTTTGTCTAATTTAAATTCAAGTGTAATAAGTCCTGAACAAAATGTGATTATAATGTAAACCCGTAAAAAGACCAAGACATGGATGTGAGAATAAATAAATGAATATATTATGCGTTTAAAATTTAAATACACATAAAACAATTTTAAATAAAACAATATATACTAATAATAATTACACAAATATTCTTAGAATATTAATGACATGATAATTTAATATAACCCAATGAAAAGGAATCAGGTTTTTAAATTCTTTACAAGTTGGTAAATTTTAATTCAAATCCCCTTAGAAGAAATAATTAAAATTGAAACCCAAAATATAATGAATTAAAAATAAATTATTATATGATATATATAAAAATGTTCATTATATCCACTACAATAAAAGTATGTGGAAAATTTGATATTTATCTCGTAGATGTAAAAAGTGATATGAAAATCTCTTAACATGTGGTTCCTTTGGAGTAAAAAACATTAAACATATTTTATAATTGTTTTAATAATGTTATTAAGTTATTCTAGGTCCATAATTATATTTATAATATCATATATTTACTTCATATAATATCATACTACTCATTTTTTAACAATCTTTTATTATTCTTAAAAAAAAATTTGTTAATTAACTGGTTTTTTAGTATATTTTGACTTGTTACTTTTGTTCTTATTATGATGATAATGATTACATAATATCCAACATTTAAACCATGAGTTAATTTTAATATATATTAATTATACATTTATTTTTTTATTCCATAGGATTTGGAGATAGGAAATGAAATTCATTGTTCATAGAGACGGTAGGTCATACGCACACATGAACGCTACTTCAAAATCCTTGTCATATTTAAAGGAATAAAAAGTAAATGATATATATGTATATTAATATTATAATTAATGTATCATATATATTTCATATTTTTCATATTTTTTATTTCAACCATCCTTTATACAGTCCATGTATAGAGTGAACGAATCACATCTCTTTGAGGAGACGGTAGTCCTCACTTCCACAAACAATGTTATCATATTCCCAAAAAATTAAAATCATAAATTGAAGTGATATATAAAAATTAAATAAGTATAAATACATTATAAATATCATATATAACATATAAAAATCATTTCCATCATAATTCCCAAAATGAGAGGTGGTAAATAAGGAACGAACAATCATTGTTTCGCGTGGGGGTTGTCCATCGTACAAAGGAATGTAAGTTTGTTATCCAATTGATGAAATCATGTGTAAGTGTAGGTATAAAACATAGAAAAAAATATAAGTTTATTGATGATACTGAGGATATTATATATGAATTTTATAATAATAGTTTAGGGGGGAGAAGTAAATAAAATGAAACTGATTATTGATGAATATGACCTCGTTTTTAGGTAACCCTATTTTGGTTTATACCAAAAGACATCATTGGATGGATTGATTTATAAGGATAAGATTATATATTGATTTGATAGATTTTGAGAGCTTGTATGATCATATTTTGGGTAAGACAATGGTCATTATAGGTGAGATTAAGTAAGAGGGGGAGTTCCTTTTTACATAGGAGGAGGAGTTAAATTCTTGTAAATTTTAGAAAAATAAATTTCAACCATGTTTTTTACATGTCAAGTTGCACAAATATTGGTCATAGTCTGAGACATTTTTTGATAGGGTCGAATTATGGACATCCTAAATATTTTAGACAATTTTAAATGTAATTTATTACGATAATTTTAATGTTTATTCCTTTATTTAACAAATTTTTCACATAATCGTTGTAATTAATTTAAATCACATTCACTAATATTTTTTATCGACAAATAAGTTAACATTTTTAGAAATTATAAATTATTTCTTTCAAAAATATGGAATCCATTTTTTATAATTTCAATAACATAAAAGGTGTAAATTAACTTAAAATTCATCTCGCAGATGAGAGGGCAATGTTGGTTTTAAAGTAAAAATTTATAAAAAGCATTCTAGGTTTTCATATCCAATTTCAAAATAAAATTGATTAAAATGATGTAAATTAGATTAATTGATGTATAATTGATATAATTTTACTTTGAATCCAATTTATAATATAATTTAACATTTTAAATTTTATATATGAAAAATTAATTCTCAATTAAATTTTAGTATTTATCATGATTAATCAAAAAATTGAAACATCCTAGAAAAATAAAAAAACATTTTCCCTAAGATAATTTTTATGTTCCAATATGAAAAATGGATTCTATTTTAACCTTTAAAATTTATAAAATTTATTTTTAAAGATGGTTTGCCAACAAATAGTGGAAAAATTTCCCTTTGAATAGTATTTCTTCTAATGTATAAAATTGGGTTTATTATTATTATATGCCTATAAAATCTATTGGATTAATAAAGAAATATTTTATTTAATATATAATGTATATATTCTCATAAGTTAGTTAATTATACTCATAACTCCTAATTTAATAGCTATGTTATATCCTATTATATTAAATAATAATTGTTTAATAATATATAGTTTTTTACTATGTGTTTCATGTATTATAGGATACTAAAGAAACATGTTTTTTCACACTACTAAAGATAAACAATTATTTCATTAATTTATTGATATTTAATAGGTTAACAATATTAATTATAAAAAAATTATATATAGGTTATACGGTATCAAATGAAATTTACTCTTTTAGAATTTTTTGGGTGTTACAGTATTTATATGTATTTCAAAAAAAATTATTTTCAATTTTCAAATTTGAAAAACCCATTAAAATTAAGGGCCTATATATTATAAACTATCATTATCCTATTCATGTGATTTTCCCATAGCCACCATTTTAGTTTAGGTTGATACATTGTTTTGGTCATTGTATCCTCGTATTTTTAAGAATGAAAATATTATAATAAAAGTAGGCAAAAAGGTGCATTCACAGTGTCACGACCCATCCATGGGCCCATGCTGTGACTACCCCACGGACACTTTCCTTAGGCCAGGGGCTAGCGACTAGCACCAAAAAGGTATATCCCAAAGAAAATGTAAGGCATTGTCTTTAAACCTATAACTCACAAAGACAGTACACAACTAGAGATAACCAAAAATTACTAATAATGTAAAGAGTGATAAAAGTAAATGGGCCAGTATACAAACCCAACTGAAGTACAAGTACATGAAAAAGGAAAAACAACTCCGGGATAATCCGTCATGAAATCCTACCAGAAAGGTAGGTATATATCTCGATCAAGACGTCCCTGAGGTATGTCCTATCTAAGTCCGGCTCCGAGAAGCCTCTCGTCTGTATCTCTTAGCCTCGATCACTGTTGTCTGTCGTCTGCACAGAACACAACATGGTGCGAGCGAATCCTATGCAGGGGTGAGTATACGGATACTCAGTAGGGACTCTGAGACCCCCTAAGGTCTCCCCTAATCCACTATAGATAAACCACAGTAGTAAGAATACAATCACAATGTATCATACAACCCTACTTAGATATAACCCCATACATATACCTAAGTAATCAAATACAAACTGGCTCTAACTCTTGAGCCCAAGCATATATTGTTCCATAAAGGAAGAAAGATAACTCATTGATAACATTATAGATTCAGGGATCTGCTCACACAGGTATAAAAATTATGTAGAGAGATAGAGATGACTATATATAGCCACTGAATCATCAACTCTGTCGAACCCACATGGGATCCTGGTACAATAATCAGAGCAGTCGAACTGACGTAGGATCTTTGGACAGTAATTAGAGATGACGAACACATGTAGGATCCTCAAGCAGTAGTCGTATATGTCAAACCCATGTAGGATCTTGGAACAGTACTTAGTCCTGTCAAACCCACGTAGGATCTCTTTATCACAATGAAACCAGCCACAGGGTTCTGCACAAAGCACGCTTGATTCTGGGAGGGTCCGCTGCTCAAGCCAAGTGTCTATACATAAACTTCCTCAAATACCCATGTTTATGTATCCAAAAGATCTGTCTTTCCATAAGAAACCCAATGTGATAGATGGCATATCAATTGGATGCTCGGTCTGAGAGTTATTGGAATTTCTGTTCTGAGGGCCCAGATGGATTTACATTCGATCCAACCCGGTCGTACCCCAAATGCGTCCAAACCTCATGTGCGGTATACAAAAATTACTGCCTCCCTCCAAGGTTTCCTTCTTCGTAGATGGTTCATCAATCGGACGCCCATAGCTCAAGTTATGGGAAAAAACGTGGAAACATGTCAAAGTGGGTATGGGTCTGGTTCATCACGGTTGGACCGACCCAGCCTGACCATGCCCGACCCGGGTCTGGACTGGGGACTAAGTTGGTCTGCGGGTCTAACACGGCCCGCAAGGGTGGCCCAGCCCATGGGGGCGGCCTGACCCGTGCTGGGTCCAGTCCGCTTTAGATCCAGCCCATGCAGGGCTTGGCCCACGTGAGGCCCACCGCTGGCAATCCCTATGGTGTCCACCATAGCCACATTCCGAGGGGAGGCTGCGCCCTCTGGAGTCCCGAATGGCTTAGCCGTTCGGGCGGTTCAGATCTAGTGCCACGTGGCACCAGTCTGTGTCACGCGGGACCGACGCGTCGGGTGCGGTTGTTCCCAGCTGGCCGAGTGGCTATCCTCCTCCCATGCGGCGCGGTTCTGCCACTCCTACTCTAGCAGCCGGCTCTGCCGGCCACCCGTCCTCCGTCGATGCCGCCCCTCACTCCGTCGCGTGGCGCACGTTGCACCGCACCTTCCCTGGAAACCCGGTGGCCAGAGCCGCTGTTCTTCTCATGGCCGACCTTACTCCGGCCACAGATGCACCACCATAATCCGTCGGTCGTGGCCCACTCCTCTAGCGGCCCGGTTGCACAACAACCATCCATGCGGACGGTTGGATTTCCAGCCGCCCTTCCCATCATTCTACCGGTAACATTTGTCGATTCCGACCGCCGAAAAACCATCCGTGGGTCACCAGATTAGTTATTGTGGCCCAATTCTCATTCCAAAATTATCCACACACTACTCGGGACGTCGCCTTTGATCTGCAACCATCATTGATGAAAATCGCTCAACTCGGACTTGTGCCGCGATTAGCCTCAAAATCCAAAATGTAAGGCAGATGGGTCGGGTTGTGTTTGTTCGGCCAACACCCTCCACCTTAGAGTGATATCATTCGGCTTCAAATATTAATCCAGGAAGGAATACAAAGAATGAGAAACAAACAACAAAGCTCGAACCCCTACCTCAGATTCGTTGACATCGGTAAAGAAGATAAAGAATTTGTGGATGACGTCGTCGGGGTTCATCAAGTATGGCGCTTCCTCCCTTGTTCCGATAGGAGATCAAAGTAGAAGGATATGTTCTTCATTAGCGGGAGAAGAGTTCTTCCTCCAAGGATTCCTCCAACATCCAAAACGCCAATTCCCACAACTCGCAATGGAGGGGAACGAACACATCAATTTGAGGAGTCTCCCCCCAATCACTTCATTTATTGAAGGAGGGGGGTTGGAAATAATTAATGCGGGGATTTTGTTCGGGTGGAACCCATGTTTATTCAAAAAATTTAGAATAAAATACAATTTAAGTTTCAAAAAATTTATTTTCTTCCACATTTTTTATCCTCCACAAAAGATTGGAAAACCAACTTCCATTCACGAGAAAACACAGCTGAGGTGAAGGTCCCCTTAAGAAATAACTTTTGATGTGAGTTCAACGGTGCCCTCAGATTTCAATTCTGAGCACCAGTTCTAAAGTTACCAAAACCCGCTCTTATGTTCACTGAAAATACTCAAAATCTTTGGAAAAACATTTCAGGCACTTTGTGCCTTGGAATTACGGGCCGTTAGAAACCGCAGACTCAGAATAATTCCATTTAATTTCAAAAACAATTACATGTATTTTTGGGTCTTTACATTCTTTCCACCTCAGAGCTTTGCGTCCCCGAAAGCCAAAACTCAAAAACTCAAAAAAAAAATGGGGGTACTGAGCACAAATATGAGCCTCCCGCTCCAATGTGCTCTACTAGAGGTCATGTGCTTCCATTTCACACGCACCAGAGGTATCGATCGCCCATGAAGGACTCTCTCCTGTCAATCCCCAATCACCACTAGAACCTCTGAAGAAGTCACCCCATCGTTGATGTCATGCTCGCCCCAGTCTATGATGTGAGTAGGATCATGCGCGTATCTCCTCATCTAGGATACATGAAAAATATCGTGCACCCGGTGAAACTATGGGGGGAAGTGCCAGGTGGTAAGCTACCTCACGTACTCTACTAAGGACTTAGAACGGTCCGATGAATCTCAGAGATATCATGTCACCTCGGACAAATCTCTGCAAACCTCGTTGAGGTAAGACCACTAGAAATATGTTTTCGCCATCCTCGAACTCTAGAAGTCTCTACCTCCGGTTAGCATATGACTTCTACCTGCTCTGTGTAGTCTTCATCCACTCCTTGATGATCTGCACCTTCTCTGTGGTAGCCCGTACCATTTCTAGTCCCACTAGTGCTGACTTCCCTGGGTTTTTCCAGCATAGTGGTGATATGCATGGACGGCCATATAAGGCCTCAATAGGTTCCATCCCGATGGTGTAGTGATAACTGTTATTGTAGGAAAACATCACTAAAGGAAAGTGGTCCTCCCAGCCATGATAGAAGTCGAGGATTCATGCACAGAGCATGTCCTCGAGAGTCTTAATTGTCCTCTAAGTCTGGCCCTCTGTCTGAGGATGGTACGCGGTGCTCAAATGAACCTGAATCCCGAAAGCCTCATGTAACCATTCCATAGTCGGGAAGTGAAACATGTATCATGATCGAATACGATCATCAAAGTTACTGAATGTAGTAACACAATATCTTGCACATAGAGGCATCCCAAGCCCTCTACTGAACCCTACACTTTGATAGGTAGGAAGTGGGCCAACTTGGTGAGTCAGTTGATGATCACCCAAATTGAGTCATGTCCCCTAGATGTACGTGGAATTCCTGTCACAATTTCCGTGGATATCCAATTCCACTTCCACTCTGGAACCTCTAAAGGCTAAACCTAGCATACTGGTACTTGGTGCTCCACCTTCACTAACTGACAAGTGCAGCATCGAGAGACAAACTCTGCTACTGCCTTCTTCATACCTGGCCACCAGTGCTATCATCGAAGGTCTTGGTACATCTCCTCCACACTTGGATGTACCTCTATAGGTGATGTGTGGAACTCCCTCAACACTACCTCCAAAAGTGATGTTGGTACCATGGTATTTCCTCTGAAGAGGAGGATGTGCTCCCCACCTACAGAAAATCCCTCAGGTGCCTTCCCTGGGGATATATGTGCACGTCAAGACTCACAGTCAGAATCCCTATGATGTGCCTATATGACTCTCTAAATGAGTGGGCGTGTGACTCTAAGAGACTCCAGGAAAGACGCTCCATCTCGGCCCACATAAGAAATATGCAAAGCGGCCAGCTGCTCAGTCGCCTCTACTAGTAGATGAATACTTGATCTCCTACTTTGAGAATCTGCTACAATGTTCCACTTCCTAGGAGTGTAGAATATCTCAATATCATAGTCCTAGGGAAACTCAAGCCAATTACATTGTCTCAGGTTCAGGTCCTTCTGGGAGAAGATATACCTGAGAATCTGGTGATCAGAGTAGACTGTGAAATGTTGGCCCATCAGATAGTGCTGCCACATCTTCAAGATGAAGACCACTACTGCTAACTCTTGGTCATGGGTAGCATAGTTCTACTCGTGATATCTCATCTTAAAATAATCATAAGCATTAATTTCCCACTCCTTCTTCAGGATGTATTCGAGCCTGGTCCCTGATGCATCATTGTAGACCACGTACCCAATGCCCTGCTCCGGTAGTCTCAAGATGGGCTCACTAGTCAGCCTATTCCTCAGCTACTGAAAACTCCACTAAAACCTCTTGTACCATAATAAGGGTTTCCCCTTCTTCGTCAATGATGATAAGGGTGATGAAACTATGGAGAAGTATGGCACAAATCTCTGATAATAACAGGCCAGACCTAGGAAACTTTGTACCTCTGTTACACTCCTGGGTGGCTACCAAGCAAGCATAGCCTCAATCTTCACTGCATCCACAACAAATCTAGCCTCTGAGATGATGTGTCCCAGAAAGTGAACCTCTCGGATCCAGAACTGGAACTTCAAGAGCTTACCATAAAGCTGGTGCTCTTAGAGTGTGTCCAATACTATCCGTAAATGATAGGCATGATCCTACTCGGTAGTTGAGTAGATCAAAATGTCATTGATGATGAATACCACAAAGCGATCAAGGTATGGATGTAAGATCATGTTAATAAGTCCCATGAACATATCTGGTGTGTGGGTTACGCCGAATGGAATAACCAGGAACTGATAGTGGCCATACCAACATCTGAAAGTCATTTCTGCACATCCTCGTCCCGTACTCTGAGCTGGTGGCAGCCTGATCAGAGGTCTGTCTTCGATAACCAACACGCTCCATTCAGCTGATCGAAGAGGTCATCAATCCTCAAAAGTGGATACTTTTTCATCAAGGTCACCTAGTTCAGGATCTGGTAATCCAAACATATCCTCAAACTCTCGTCCACCTTCATGGAGAACAAAATCGAGGTTGCCCATGGTGAAACACTGGATCTGACGAACCCCTTTCCCTGAAAGTCCCACAAATGTACTCACAGATCACGAAGCTCCAAAGGATCCATCTAATACCATTGTGTAGATATAAATTTCATCCTAAGATACAAGTTGATGTAAAATTCTAAATCTCTTCAAGGAGGTAGTCTTGGCACTACATCAGGAAAAATATCCGTGTACTGATCCACCAAAACAGGATAGCTCAGACTCTTCAAATCAACCACTCTGAGGATCAGGCTATCCAACTGATGATTAATTAGCTACCCCTCCTCTGGGTAAGTCCATAATGCACTACAAAGGCTCCCTTCTCACCGGTGAAGGTAAAACTAGTCCCATACTCATGAACACACCCCAATTTCCGCCTAATACAGTCAATCTGAGCATGGACTATAGATAACCAGTCCATACCCAAGATGATGTTGTAAGGCCCCGACGCCACTACTAGGGTATCCCAGCCAAAGATCCCGCCTCCTAGAGTAAGCTCACACTGCCGGAACCAGTGTGTAATTGTTGAATCTTCTCCTGTATGAGTCTCCACTATAAAGATCAAGCCAAAGACTCCATCAGAATCTCTGAGCTCCGAACGAGGGAAGTGGCAATGAATTAGTGACTACCTCATGTGTCTATAAGTACTGCAGGTATGGTGGAGTGGACACAGACCGTACCTCGAATCATCTCTGAAGCACCATGATCATAAGCCTCAGCTTCCTGGAGCTGAGCTCTCCCATGTCCACCTGCTTCCTGCCGTCAGTGTGGACCTCCTGGTGGTGGTGGCGGTAACACCTCAAAATTTCACCCATCGCTAGCTACTCAACTAGCTCCTATGCCATGTTCGCCTACACCCTGCAGACGACCTCGATCAAATCACTGTCTCTTCTTTGGTGTTCCTTTGACCATCTGCTGATCATATGCATGGGGGGTTGGATAGTCAGGAGATATGTGACCCTGCCCGCCGCATGCGTAGCACTGCTTACTCCTCATATGACTGGCTCTCTCTCGTTTTCCCCACACCACTGAACCTGTATCTTGTGGTCGTCCACCAAATGGCCTGATCGGCTTGCATCTCTACATCATCTGTCTACTTCCAGGTGCAGAAGACTCCACTGCGTGATGCCCGATGGTGGGTCTCGATGCTGGTGACTTCTCAGCAATGAAACTCTCCACTAAGAGGGATCACTCCAACACCTCCACATGCATCGATATGCAGAGGGTGATCATCAAAGCCCTAATCTCTCGCCTGAGACCCTGCTTGAAGGTCCGATCCTTGAGGAATGGGTCTCGCACCATATCTATAGAGTAGCGCAAGAGTTCAGTGAACCTCTCTGAGTACTGTGCCACTGTCATGCTTCCATGCTGTCGATGAAGTAGCTCTTGTATCCTAACTGCACGTAGGGTGGCTGGGACAAACTCCTCCCAAAACAGGATCTCGATGTCTTCCTAGAAAAGTGTCACCTTATCATGCACCTAAAGCATCAGGCTCCATATTCCTCTTACTTCTGCATGAAGGAGACTCATGACAAAGATCACCATAAGGTTGGATGGTGTCCCTACAAGTCCAAAGACTCTCACCACAGCCTCCGGATAATTCTTAGTTGTTTGCGGGTCTGTCTCACCCTTGAACCTGGGTGGCCTCTGGTGCTAGAAATTGTGCAACACGCTTAGGCAGTGTTCACTCTCTACTACTGGGACTAGTGGCATCGGTGGCCCAACGAGTAGTGGTACCGCTGGTTCCTCCGCTGTGATAGGGCCCTACACCGAGGCCTTGTCCCTCAGTGGGCTACCATTGCATACAAAGCCTGGAACCATGGATGTCTCTCTACATGGAACCATCCTGAAAAAAATAGGTGTTCCACTGTCAATAAGTTATACTTGGTGAGCTGACTCAAAGAGATCAGAAAGAGAACTTTTCAAATGAAACACACAGAATCAATGTTTTTGTGCACTGAGTCAGAACACCTATGTCATAGTCCTAGTTATGGATACGTCAGCCACCACACCAACACCAGTTTCCCTAAACTAATATCCACACCCAAACCACTTAACACTATTGTCGTTAAAAGATCACAGTCCAATTTTGAATGATAGAACCAACTCCTTTGATACCAATTTGTCACAACCCGTCCATGTTCCAGTGCCGTGAGAACCCCATGCTCTCCTTCCATAGGCCAGGGGCTGGCGACTAACACCAACCAGAAATATCCCAGCAAAAATGGAATGCATTTATTTGAAACCTACAACTCACATAGACTATACATAACTAGATATAACCAAAAAGTACAAATAATATAAAGAGTGCTGAAAGTAAATGGGCTAGTATACAAAAACCAATTGAAGTACAAATACTAGAAAAAAGGGAAAAAAACTCTTAGATCATCCACTGGGAAATCCTACCTGAAGGGTAGGTACAGATCTAGATCAAGTCATCCCTGAGTTATGTCCCATCTAATTCCATCTCAGAGGAGCCTTCTATATGTCTCTCTCAGCTTCGATCACTGTTGTTCGTCGTCTGCACAGAACACAATAAGGTGTGGGAAAAGCCCATGCAGGGGTGAGTATAACAATACTTAGTAGGCAACCTGAGACCCCCAAAGGTCTCCCAGAATCCACTAAAGATAAAACACAGTATTAAGAATACAGTCACAAAGTATCATCTAACCATATTTAGGTATAATCCCATACATATACCTATGTAATAAAATATAAACCGGATCCAACAATTGAGCCCAAGAATAACCTGTTCCACGAAGGAAGAATGATAACTCATTGATAACAAAACAGAGTAACGGCTCATCTCACACATGTATAAAACACATGTAGATAGATAGAGATGATTAGATGTAGCTTCTAAATCATATACTCTGTCGAACCTGCATAAGATCCTGGTACAGTAATCAGAGCTGTCGAACCCATGTAGGATCCTGAAATAGTAATCAGAGTGTTTGAACCCACGTATGGTCCTAGAACAGTATTCAGAGCTATCATACCCACATAGGATCCTAGAACAGTAGTCAGTCCTATCGAACCCATGTAAGATCCCATTATCACAATGCAGCCAGCCACATGGTTCCGCAAAAAGCATGTTTGATTCTGAGAGTGTCTTCTCCTCAAGCCAAGTGTCTATACATCAATTTCCATGAAGTCCCAAGTTGATTAATCCAATATATCCATCTTTCCATAAGAAACCAAATGCGATAGACGGTGCGTCAATCAGATGACTGATATGAGAGTTATTGGCCTTTTCATTCTGAGGGCTCTGTTGGACTTACATTCAATCCAACTAGGCCATACCCTAACTACGTCCAAAAAACAAATGGGTTATACCAAAATAATCATCTCTTTCCAAGTATTCTGTTGCCATAGATGGTTCGTCAATTGGATTCTCGAAGCTCATGTTAGGGGTAAAGAGTTGAAATAGGTCAAAGCGGGTTTGGGTCCGGGCCGGCCCAGCAGGACCGACCCGACCCAACCTAGCCGGACCCGGGTCCGGATTGGGGTCCAACCCTTTCCGCAGGTCCGACCCGGCCCACGAGGGGGGCCTGGCCCATGGGGGCGGCCCGGCCCGCCAAGGGTCCAGCCCGCGCTGGGTCCGGCCAGAGCTGGGGCCGGCCCGCGCGAGGCCCGCGGCTGGCCGTCCCCATAGGGTCCTCTCTAGCCACGTCCAGGGGGAGGCCACACACACTAGAGTCCTGAATGGATTATCCATTCAGCAGTTCAGATCTGGTGCCACTTGGCGCCGGTCCGTGTCACGCGGGACTCCCGCGGCAGGTCCTGCTGTTCCTAGCTGGCTGAGCGGCCAGCCACCTCCCGTGCGGCATGGTTGCACCACGCCTCATCCAGTGTCCATCTCTTCTGGACTCCAGTCCTCCGTTGTTGTGTCCAATGCCACGACCACTTGCTCTAAAGCGTGGCGTGAGCTACGTCATTCCTTCCTCGGCACCCTGGTGGCCCGAGCTATCGGTTCTTCTCAAGACCTGCCTTGCGTCGGCCGCTGTTGCACCGTCATAACCCGTCAACCGAGGCCCACTCCACTGGTGGCATGGTTTCACCATCATTGTCCATGCGGCCAGTCATAGTGTCGGCCGCTCTTCCCTTTGTTCTACTAGTGATGTTTTTCTGTTCCGACTACTAGTGAACCTTCCGCGGGTCACCAAACGAGTTCTGGAGGCCCGATTCTCATTCCAAAAGTTGTCGTGCATACTCGGGATGTCACCTTCGATCTGGAACCATCATTGACAAAAATATCTCAACCCAGACTTGTGTCGTGGTTAGCATAAAAATCCACAAATTAAGGCAGAGGGGTTGGGTCATGTCTGTTCGGCCCAAACCCTCGGCGTTAGAGTGATATCATGCGGCTTCTAATCGTAATCCACAACGGAAAATGAAGAATGAGAAACAAATAATAAAGCTCGAACCCCTACCGTGGATTAATTGATGTCAGGAATGAATATGATGAAGTCAAGGATGATTTCATCGGTGTTCTTCAAGGGCGGCACTTCCTCCCTTGTTTCAATAGGAGATCAAAGAGGAAGTATATGTTCGTCATTGGCGGAAAAACATTTCTTCCTCCAAGGTTTTCTCCAATAGCCAAAACACCAAATCCCGCAACACCAAATGTAGGGGAACAAACAAATCAACTTAATGAGTCTCCCCCAAATCACTTCATTTAATGAAGGAGGGGGTTGGAAAGAATTAAATAGGGGGTCTAATTTGGGTGTACGCCACTTTAATTCAATAAGATTTGAAATAAATAAAATTTATGTATAAACAATTTAATTTTATTCCACCTTTTTTTATTCTCCACAAAAGGTTGGAAAACCAACATCCATTCATGACCAAATGCAGCTGAGGTGAAGGAACCATTAAGCAATCACCAGCGGTATGATTTTAACGGTACCCTCAGATATCAATTCCAAGAAGCAATTTTAATGTTACCAAAACCCACTCTTAAGTTCACTGAACGTACTCAGAAACTTCGAAAAAACATTCCAGGAACTTCGGGCCTTGGAGTTACGGGCTGTTAGAAACCACAGACTTAGAATTATTCTATATAATTTAAAAATAATTACATGAATTTTCTGGTCATTACACATAGGAAAAATCCATAATCCTCATCATCTACTTTTTTCCTTTTTCAATGGTTTTCAACATTAATATTACAGTGTTTTTTTAATCTTCATAATTGTCATTTTTCATATATTTACTACATATATATTCTACCAAAGTAATAATTAAGCTCAACATATTTTTGTTCAAAATATATCCACTCTAATTAAACAATTACATTTTCCATATCTAACTAAAATATAAAACACATTAGATATTTCATTGTGAAGCTCATGTTATTTCAGCTTGAAAAAATTAAATAAAAATTGTACATCATTTAATCACGATTCTATACATAGAAGTGGATCATCCCTTCTTAATTGTCAATTAAACATTCTTAGATCATCATAATTTTAAGGTTTTCTGAATAGTTTATATTTTAATCAATTTTATATGAATTATTAATTAAAATACATTAAATCCATTTTTTTAAAATGTAATATATTAAAATTTTATTCTTAGATATTCATCATGATAGGCATAGATCATGGCTTATAAATACTTTAGGATGTTTTGTTCTTGAAATAACATCACAAGAATCACCATATTTTATTATCTCCTTTAAATTCAATAAGTTTTTAATTTTATAATTCTCATTATTATGTAAGGTAAATTTAGTTACATGAATTTTTATTTTTACATACAGAACATCAGTTTTGTGAAGAATTCACTTATTTGGTTCATGATATGTTGGAATTTAGACATATGGACCTCTGATACCAATTAACATATGAGGATATTCATCCTTGTAGATGGGACCAATTTCAAATATATAGGTGAATATGGATAGGTTACATTCTGATATAACATAAATATCCCGTACATGAAGAATTTAGTTTTGTAACTTCATTTAAAAGCATAGATCTTTATTTTTATATATAGATCCTTAAAATCAAAAAGGCAGCGGAATTTCGCTATACGACCATTCAGATACATTTCTATACACACATATATGAATCTTCATGTATTATAATGCTTTCATATATAATATTAGCTACGTACCATTTGTTTACATCAGAGGAGTCGGATTCATGGACTCAATAATGCCTGATTTCAAGTATTTTACTATTCACATACATAGAACTTCATTTAAATAGAACCAAGACTAATCCATATTTTCATGATCCATTTCACTCAAGTGACATCTCTTCAACTTTTTCTACAACAGATCATAATCACTTATAACAATTTAAAATTACCTATGTGAATTTTTGAAACATCTGAATCAATTCAAATTGATTTCAAAAAAATTGAGTAGAATATGAAACTCACAGCTTTGAGTTCTTTAACATCTCTCATTGTACATCAAATTCTAGTCAATACAAAACATAGTTTTAGCCTTCATCCACTTTTTAACACAATTTTACAGTATCCTTAATTATTTTTAATCTGATTATGGATCTCCTCTATCATCAATCTCTCCTCCATAATTTGATGTTGATTTATAAACATTATTCAAAAATATCCACAATATCCTGTACAGGTGCTGTATCCAGCTCTTTCATGTCCTTTTATAATCTTATAGATAATATCGAATCATCCCTTCATCATTTTTCTGGAATTATCCCATAAATTAATCAGATCAGTAATATAATATATATTGTCTTTTAACTTTAATATGCATAACAAGGTACTCTAGGGTTTCCAGTACTACTATTCTATTTTCAAAATAATTTGATAACATCTCTGTAATCACAATTATGATGTACCCATCAAGGGGGATTCAGTTCTCTTTTAATGAGGGGATACTCTAATCCATCACCCATATTACCTTTTTTTAGTAATGAAATTTACAATGACAATGAGTATAAGTGACCAAAAATAAAACCCTAAAATTAGTGACACTTCACTCTTCTCTTTTGGAATTATAGTCAATTATAAATTTACATCAATAATAAATTCCATTTTCTCCCATAAATAGACTATGAATGAATTTTTTTTGAAATTATTATCTTCGTAAATGTATGGGTAAAATTCCTCTCCAAATATTTATCTTGTTGGGTAATTATGAGGACATCCTCAACATTCAACTTCTCCACCAAAAATAATGAATAATAACACTTGATATATGATACCAACTAATGGATGATTCCAAATTAGGATAAACTAAATTCCAATTGAAATATATGGGGGGTCTTATTAAAATTAAAATTTGGACATATTTTATCATTATATATCTTAATTTCATACTTGAGAAAATGGTGTAATTTTCTAAATACCAATGGAAATTTTTAGATATTCACACCAATTGATGCTTCTATATTCATATACCATTTCTAAATAAAACATCTTTCAAACAATATAGCATACCATTTATAATTTTCAAAACATCTAAAATAACACCATGAGAGTATGAATTCATATTTTTCCATAGTTTATAATTTTAAAGTGATAGTTTGAAATGAATATCAGAAATCAATATTCTTAATTAGAAATGGAATCACATTTCTCTTATATATGTTCAATAAAAAAATTGATTCCCAATTACCTAAGAAGAATATGATAACATGATTATTTTATTTTTCTAATATCATTCATCATAATGTTTATTTCAATCAACCAAAAACTATTTTTATCTTTAATCTATGTCTATTTCAACACTGATTTATAGAAATCATTATGCTTTGTACTCCTTTGATGGGTCCTTTCTATCAGCAAGATCTACACTATTTTTAACCTAATTTATAAATGTTCTTCATATCTATATAAGATTTCCAATATATGTGGTGTATCAATATCTCTATTATATCTGTTGTCTACTATAGAAAATTTTGTATTCACCCAATAAAAAATTTCACAATTAATCCATAAAGTTCTTCTCATTGTTCATCTAATGTATATTGGATCCCCAGTTGAATTTTTCTATCATGGTATTCAAGGGAAAGAAACAGTAATATTATATTTTCACAATATTGGGTATCATATCATCAATCACTTATCCTATGTACCCATAATGGGGTATTCTCTTCATCCTTAATAAGTGGACACAAATATCCATCACCCATCTTATATTGAATAATGACATTTATAATGATAAGATGTATATGTGACAACAAATAAAACCACCAACCCAATATTACATTAGACTCTAATATGTAAGTGTAACATAGAGATTAATTTTAGTATTTAAGAAATATATAGTCTTATATAATAGTATACTAGATATTATGAAAGATTTAATAATTTATTTCTAATGCATGAAAGAAATTTTTGTAGGTGTTTTGTCTCTTGAGGATAATATAAAGTGAATTAATTCAAATTTTCTTTACAGATTTTCTAAATTTTTAAATTTATAAATTAATGAATGGGTTTTTGGGAGTATGACTACTTATTTATAGATAAATAAATTGAACAAATTTTTTCCCATATTTGAATATCTAATGTGTGTGTTTTTGTAGATATAATTATAAAAAAATATATGATTTCATTTTATAGAAATATTATTTCTATATGGTTATAGATATTAAAGGAAAATAATCATATTAAAATTTCAAAAGAAGAATTATAGTTATAAGATTATATAGAAAATAAAAATATGGAGTCTAAAATATTTCTTGGAAGAATTTTTTTTGAATACGATTATGATTTTTCACCAAGTATATCAAGATAGATCCAATTTCAATACCTACCATGGTGTAATTCTCATTCATGGTTCATATATGATAAAATTTTCTAGTGGAAGAACATTTTGTTATTTATAATGACGGTATTTTTGAGTAATCATACTTTTTAGTAATTTTAAACCAATAGGGTTAGCATGGAAACTCTAAATTATATTGAAGATTGATATCTTTGTAAATTCTAGGACACCCATGCATCATCATTTGTATTCTCCTTGGATTATAATAGTTTTCCTGAAGAATGTAAAGACACTTTTTTGTCTCTTTACTTGATTTATTTATTTATATTTATTAGAAGGTAGAAATGAGTATTTCCTATAAATATAAAAAAGTTAATTGGAAATGAATGATTGAGATTAAAATACCCTAATCTCTCCTACCTTTATTTTTTTCCATTTATTGGACCACTTTCTACTCTGATATCAACAACTTATTATATCTAAGTAAATATTCTCATTATATTATCCATATATATTATATGGTTTATTTTTTGGTGTCTCCTTGGATATTTGAAAATAACCAATATGGTAGTGTTTTTAAATAAAAATTTCTTATGATAAACCTTTTATAGAACTATAATAATCTCTAATAAAATGTTTCATATTCAATCTACTTCTTTTGATGGATCTAAAGCAAAAAAAATACATGGATTTTGTAGAGTTTTCAACAATGGTCTATTGTAGGAATCTCTTGTTAATTATTAATAACTAAAATATAAGATATAATTATTCACTATATAGAATAGAAAATATATGTCCTCTAGATTCTAGTTATATTTTCAAGGTTAATTAGGCCAAAATAACATTCTATTAATAAAAGGGACTAAAAAGAAACCTTAAAACATGATCACCATAAAAGAAGACTAGAACCTTGTGAAAACTATAAAATAAATTATTGTGTACCTCAAACAATATATGGTCATTGATTTCCAATTTATAATTTCTTCTTGATTAATATCACAAGAGAGGTAGACAAAATATGTACCTCCTTTATAGTGTATTAATTTTCGGCTGAATTTCTTAACACTTGAGTGAGAACCGCTCACCCACTATGCATGTTAGTTACCTATAATAAAAAACATGGGAATGTGAGAGATATTATGGGATGAGTAATTTAATTCAAATGATTGAAATATTTTCTTATTAATCTATCAAATGGGTACTACCTTTATATTAGTCTTACGATAACTCATGATTCATTTCAGGCATTTACTTATGAGTTTCAAAAATGAATTACCAAGTTACTCTAGGAACAACTAATTTTTAACCATTTTACCAAGAAAAATATAAATAATTTATTATAATAAAACATTAATATTAATTATAGAAATTAGTGTAATAATCATTAATGGTATCTATTAACATTCAGGTGTCATTTTTATCATAGGGTATGTGTTACACCATATGATTACAGAATACCTTTTTATTTATTATATAAATGTTTTAAGGTCTTGTGAGGCATTAAATCCAGAAAGTATGTGAATAATTCATATAGAATTTAAATTATATTACATTATATTTAATTTAAATGATATATAATTATCAAAAAAAATTATTTCATTTAGGAAATATTATTAAGAATAAGAACTATTTTGATGTATATTTTTATAAGATATATTTTTCCATACTTATTTTGTTTAAAAATTAATTCATATTATTAAACCAATAATTTTTTTTACACATGATTAAAATGAATTTATTATTCATAAATTGAATACACATGGAAATAAAATCATTCAATGCAAAAAAAAATATTTAATAAAAAAATATTTTTATGAACACAATGTGTTTTTATTAAAAAAAATTAAATCAAACACTTTTGATGAATTATTTTAAGGAAATATGTAGATAATATATAAAATACAATTTATTAACATTCATGTAATGATTTTTACTGGATAATGAATTAGAATAAATTTGGTTTCATGCTTGAAAATAAGTTTTCTAGATTCTATTTTAATTTCATTTTACGCACTTATTTTATAAATAATATTATCCACATTTATAAATTGAATTAATATAAGTTGGTTTCCATATTTTAGTAATTATATAAAGATTTTATAATGAGTTCACTTATGTTTTCCTCATTATAAATATTATATATAATAACAAAATTACCTTGTTTAGGGGTAAAAATAATTTATGAGGGGGTTGAACTAAAAGATAATGTTTAAAATATCACATAAAATTTTTGAATTTTGATTAGTTAAATATATTTAAATAAAATATTATCATGTATTTAAACATTTCGACATTGAATCCACTTCAACTTGAATTTGACATTATTGTATTATAGTATTTAATGTATATAAATGTTTTCCACCACCCTCACTTATGAATGGATATCCTATCCTCTATGCTTCTTCGCAAATTTTTAGCCATATGGATTTGGAAATACCTACCCAAAAAGAATAATAACTTCCCTAACCATGTTTTAGAGATTTTTTTCTTACATTATGACCAAGCCAAGAATGCTTATGGTGTAATAAAAAGGTGTTTTCTCAACGAAGAGGTAATTATGTATACTAATATTTTTGAGTTAATATATTCTTTAACCTCTTCAAAATATTATATAAAAATTATTAAAAGGTTAAATAACTAACTTTAGAAAAAGTAAATGTTTTTATGTTTTTGTAAAAACCATTTTCTACCTCTTTCCATCCAATGAGAAATGATAGTGTCATTTGTCCGTATGTGTGGACCATCCCCTCTATAAATGAATGTGGTTTTCTTTCATGTCTTCCCTACAAGACTAGTAATATGCATGTATTTAATCAATATAAGTTATATTTATGATATTATTATAATTTTTTGAATATAACTTATTATTTTCCTATCTTTATTTCGATTCATTGGAAAATTAAAACATTACTCATGAATATATATGGAATACCATCTTCATGAAGTTATGTAAATAATTTTTCACCAACACATTATATGAATTGTTATAAAACTGTAAATAATGAAAAAAGTTTATACTTTAAACATTATTAATATTATACATATGATTAAACCCTGAAAATTTGAAATTTACATAAACATCAAAACAAAATATGTGTGGAAAGAGGACCAGTTTTCACCAATAGTTGACTTGAATGAAAAAATGATAACAAATGGGTAATTAGAAATGATAAGTGAATTTTATATTATAAAAAAGTTATGAATATGGTTATATGGTTAAATTATATATGTATAATGAATCTAATTTTATTATTTAAGATATAAATAATTCTTATTAAAAATGATATGACATAAGGTAAGGGTTTATGTTATAATATCATTTCTTTTCAAGATTGTCTATTCTAGATTTACGTTGTAGAAAATTATATAATACTTGTACTATAAACATCATATATTTTTTCATAAAATATTTATTTTTATAATTTTCAATTATTATTAAAATATTACTCTATTTCCATATTAAAAAGATAGAAAAATATTTAAATAAGAGACAACCTTATACTCCCTTTAGTCGATAAGATTTTTATTTCATGTCCATGTTATTTAAAATGTTTTCAATAATGTAATTTTATCTGATAAAACTATTATTTAAATTTATTTTAAAACTAATTTTAATTAATTTTAAATTTTTCAAAAGGAAACTTCTTTTAATTTTCAATGTAATGTATTTTTTTACTTTTTACAAAAAGTGTAAAAGGAATCGTCATTCTAAGGATTATATCATGAACATATTCTCTCAATTTCATAACCATTATTTTCATTGAATATTAATTCAAAATATTAAATGGTTATTATAAAATAATATATTTTATCAATATTATATAAAAAGTTTCTTTTAATGATTACGAGGGAAATTTATATTTTCCCATGTTTTCAAAGAAATATTCAAATTCACTTTCAAAGGTGATTTTCATCTATGAAAAAATACTTCGATGTTTCTTTTCATTAATTGATGGTATGATATTCTTTTTTTCATTTATGTTATTTCTCTAGATTTCTTATGATTTTGTGATCATGATATTTTTATGCAACCCATTTACATTAAATGGGGTGTGCTATGATGAGCTAATGAATGTTTTTTATGATCCCACAGAACACACACACACACACACACATATATATATATATATCTATGGTTTTCATTATCTAATGGTTGGGTTTCTAAAAACACATTAATTCATTGGGAAATTGTTGATATCTCAGGAGAGAATTTGTATTGTAAAAGGGAGTGAAATTAATTTAATAAGGGAATTTTTCTATAATGATATTCTTGGGAGTGAATATTGACTGTAGAAATTATGGAATAGGGAGTAAACCCAATCCATTATGGGAAATTGTCCACTATGATAGTCTTGTATGTTAAACATGACAATAAAATTATTTTATTATGATTGTGATACAATTTTTAGGAAATGGTCTTATGATTATGATATTTTATTACAGATTATGATTTTTTAATGATGATTCCTCATTCCTATGATTCTTATTTTTTGAAATGGAAAATATTTATTACATGACTCATGATCTATGATCTATGATTGACTAGGTATGAAATTAATAAGTTGTGATTAGTCCCTAATACCCTTATTATTTTCTTATTGTTTTATATGATTATTTAATGATATCTCCCATGAATTCCCTTACTGAGTATTTGAGATCAAACATTATTATTTTTTTCAGTTTCCCTAGGTTATAAAAAATTGTTTTAAGTTTGATGATTATAATAAGTTTAATATATGAAAAGAAAAATATGGTATATGATAATTATATTTCATCAAATAAATTAATTATTTATCAAGTACATAAATACAATAATATTTTATAGTAATTTGGAATGTATTATTACGAAATGTATTTAATATTCATCTAAAACGAGTCAATTTTTAGATATTTTGTTCTTCGGTAATGTTAGTATTATATCTCTATATCATATTATATGATATACCCATCATGGTATTTTGAATTTCCTTAAAATGAGGATATTATTACATATGATGTTCTTATGTCATATACAATGTTATTTGATAATATATATCATATTCAGATTAGGATTTATGGTATATATCCATTAATTATTCACTTTCATTAAATCTTCATTATCTTTATGTCATTTATACTAATTTTGTATCATATACAGTAACTTTTGAAACATATAAAAATCTATTTTTTTATATATTTAAAAAAAATGGTAACATTTCATTAAATCAACTTATATCACATGGTAAAAAATACCTTTTGAATCCCCATCCAAAACTCCTTTGGGTAAAATCTAGAAATATTTAATTGGAGATCTTTGGATTAAATCAATATTCATTTAGTCCACCAAAAAGTGTGAACCCATGGACATTATAGAATTGTAAAAAATGAATCATTAGGTCCATAAATTTATAAAAAGTGCATACTTTAATTCTGAATTAATGCTACTCAATCTTCAAAGACACCGAAAATGATCTGTATCCAAAAAATGTATCATTATATCTATTTGAACTAGCACATCATTTTCCATAATAAATTTTCAATTGATTTATTTTTCTAAGACATAATTTTTTTTGGAAACTATGTAGGTCATATTCATATATCTAACTCATAAATTCTCTAATATCTAATGTATATACTAACCTGGTCAATGTATATGTAACAAGGAATCCACCCTTATAGGTGATCACATCACACGACTCTCATCTAAATTAATACTAACATGATATATACTATCTAGTTATGTTCACATACTTCCTTGATGTATCTCAATCGAGTGAATATATTTCATACTCATAATATGAGAGGAAAAATTATATTATGGTTAAGCTCTAACAAATTTCACAATCAGAAACATACCCAACCACCACTAATTAACTAAACCTAAAGACTTGTGTAATATAGGTATCAATGTATGAAGGTTCTCATACTAGGTATCATGAAATCCTTTGGTAGTGGAACTAAAAATATTAACCATGAACCACTAGAACACCAAATATATACTGTATTACACTCTATGTGGTATAATTCATGGGTTATCCATCCCACAAAACACGTTTTGAGCCTCATGATAATATTATGCCTCGAGATACAATAATAATTTACATGTTAATGTTAACATTTCATCTGAACATATAATAATCCATTATAAAAATTCATTAAGGATAACACAAAGTCACATTATATGAGGTTAATTATAATTTCACATCATAATATATATATATATATATATACACTATGATATAAGGATAAATTAGAGATTTTTTTATAATTTGATAATATTTTATTCAAAAAATCCATTAAATATTACTAACAAATCAAAAAAATACCCATTATATTGTATCATATCATATTGAATTACTGATAATCGTTAGATTTTCAAAAAATTAGGGGTTATGTCAATCTCATTATATCTTTATCAAATTCCTTCCACATCACTATGTACCCATCTAACAAAACCCTATCACTAAACACTTTTGTGAGTTACATCTACAAACTAAGATAGTTTTACATATGGTGATACCTAAGAATAATATTCTAAGTGTTCAACTCCTTAAACATATTGAATCATTTTATCTCCCGATATCAAATTTTATTTTTTAATAAATTATGTTGTCTATTTATAACCATTAAATATATCTCCATATTTTTTGGATCCCTTTCAATAAAACATTTCACTGAGATCATTTATTTATATAATATTAATCATTAAATTATTATCTAATTGAGAATATCCTAAAATAATTTATGATATTATGTGATGGTGACATTATAGACTAGAATAATCTTTTATTTTTAAAATTTGATATTATATAAGTCTAAAAATACTTTCAATATTCTCTTATAGTTGGGGTTTGGCTTAGTGGTAAGAATCCCTTATTTATACATGAATAATGGGGGTTCAAACCCCATTGGTTGTAGGTATTGAATCATACTATACCAGCGGTGTACTGTAGCAATGACGGATACTGTAGCGTCAAAAGGTCGATGTAGTGGCAGTAGGGTACTGTAGCAGTGGCGAGTACTGTGATGTACTGTAGCAGTGCGGGTACTATAGCAGTACTATTCACATAATGGACTTTGGGCCAAAAGAATGGGCCTATGAGCCATTTAATGGGTAAATTCCCACTGGGCCTTCATGATATGTAATCGGTCTCCCTCTACCCAGTTAAAGAGGTATTTTCTTTGCTTTAATAGTAAATGAGGCTTCAGACCCAACCTTTTAAAAAACATCAAATATTCTCTTTGATGATATATTGTAATCGTATTACAATATTTATATTCATAAACTAATGTTTCAATGGAAATTAAACTTATTTCATTTTAATGTTAGTAATTAAGAAATATATTATTTATTCCGTATCATATATGGTATTCTATTTGTTTAGTGAAATTTGTTGAAAATAATATTATTATTCAAAATATCAAACAGATGGTGGTGGGATCTCAATTCCACATATTTTAATAAATATATGGATAAAATCTTATATCCTATGTATAACATTTTTTTCCTTTTTTATTATCAAAAACATGTTATAAAAACATATAAATCCTAAACCATTTATATTGAATCCATCTTCTCATATTGTCAATACTAATTCTATGTTATCAAAAAACCTTACTTATCATATAATAGAAATAATAACATGATACACATCATTTATATATATCTATATAAGGATAATATATTCCATTACATTCAATTCATTGATGAATCAACCTTTTACTTTTAAATTTTAATGAAAACTAAAATCATTATAAATTTTTCCCTTAATTTTTGAATATCTAAATACTCACACCATTTTTAAATCATTCAGCTAGTATCATGTACCATTGAAAACAATATAATTTAATCCTATAACACAAATACCAGACATGAAAATTACATGGATTTTGATAATATACATTAGTTATTTGTGGTAAATTCCTTCATAAGAATTAATTTATCCTTATTCCTAACAACTCTACAATTATATAACCTTCAATGGATTCTTGTTGAATCATTATTGGACTCTATAAAAACTATTCATCTTATAGTTTGATCTTTTACCCATTTATAATGTCAATGAAGAACAATTACATTGAAATTATATGACTAGTTCATATATCCTCAATGCTTTGATTATATTGGGTAGTCCTTTATTGAATTCATTCATATTTTTGGAACATTCACTTTAATGAAAATGGTATGAATTTTATATCTAGAACAAGCCATATGATAAATCTTCAGTCGTGCTAAGTCATTACCACAATCAATAATATTGAGTTTTTTAATTGTGACAAAATTTTTGTAGGTGACTTTTCATCTAATTAAATAAAACCAAAATTGAATCATTTTATTCATCTCATAAAAATCATGATAAACCACCTATTAAGCTAATTTATCATTAGTTTACCTAGTAATAAATAGCTCCAAAACATATTATTTTCTTCTTTCTTAAGAAACATTCATTGTTACCTATATTATGAGTTCTTTTCATTAATATTACCTTTTTAAGGATGATTTTTATGATAACTTTGTATATGATTCTTATTTTATTATCTAAAACAAGGACATTTATCAGATGTGTAATATGTTATATAAATATTTAATATGTCAGTTAATTAAATATACTCATACTAAAATGATAGAACCTTTAAAACCCATTATATACAATAGTGGACCAAGATATATACTTCACTATGATTCAGGGTACTTTACCATTTTTACCTTTAAATGGATATTTAGGTAGGGAATCATAAGAATCATTTCATATTTTACTTTTGGATAGTTCTTTTGAAAAATCATTTCACAATCAAATGTAAGGAAAAACTCAAAATAATTCATCTAGTTATTTAATACTATTAGATTCACTAGGTGGAGTTTAACCTAAAAACACCAAAAATTAGAAACTAATCATACTATGGTCTTCCCTTAATTACTTACCTTACAACGAATAATCTAACGGCACATCACATTAACAAGACCTACCTAGTTGGATTATTGAGTTGTTTACAATTGTTTACTTAGAAATGAATCTAAAACATATTATTTTTATGTGTATTTAATATCATAAAATTATCAAATTAATTTCCAATTAAATTAATGCATAAATCTAGTGATAATATTACTCTGACAAAAAAATCAACATATTTAAACCATATTGATGTGTTACTCTTTACACAACTCATATCTTGTGCTACCAACCCAAATAAAAATAAAATTATATATATATATATATATATATCTTAAACAGGAGGTACATGATATTATTTTATGATATTTTGTTTAATTATATTAAATAAATAATATTCACATGAGAAATACTAGATCCACATATAGTCAACCCTCATTTTTTTACGAAATGAATAATCATCCAGACCAGTGGGGAGTCAAACCTATTATCCCTCTATCAAGGTAAACATTACTCACGAGAAATATAAATTCTATAATAACTATAAAATATAATGTTAATAAATCATAATTAACCACTTAATTCAAGATCATAACATAAAACAAGATAAATCCAATATAGAAGAAAACTAAATCAATTATCATACCCAGCGTTTAACTCCTTAGATTCATTTATAATAATCTCTAGAAGAATTTTAAAAACGTGATACTAAATAATAAACACATATTCATATTATAAATTAAATAAAACTATGAATAATAAATAATGAAATAAAATAAAAAAATTAATAATACATTAATTAAAAAGGAGCGACCCTATTTATGAATAATTCAAAAATAATTAGTAATGATTAATTTACAATTCAATAAGAATTATAAACATTCCATAATTAAATAAATACAAACAGATTATATTTATTCCCAATTGGAACACTTTCATATTATTTAGTATATTGAATTTAATTTAAAAATATTTCATTGGATGAAATATAAAAATTTTATATTTTAAATCAGTTACGTAAACAATTTTCATAATCTAAATATCACATATTTATAATTATTTATACCTTGATCAGCCGACAAGCTTATACCCGAGTGGTAGAGTCTCCAGCTTGGCATCTAAAAGACCCGGGATCTTATCCATGTGGGGTGAATTTTCATGTCAATGTAGGAATACCATAGTAGTTGATTTAATAGGTATTGTGCGCTATTATATCATTCATAACTATTCATCTAATTTAGGCCATTTTTTCATCGGTTTGGCTTATGGATATTAGGGACTTCAGTCACCAAAGTCCTATAGGAAAAATGGTTTCCAGTCCAGCAATAGACTTTGGTCCCTTGGGATTCTAATCCGTAAATACAAAGAAGTATCATGGGAAGACCACACAAGAGATTGAATAAAAGAGTATTTAGAGAAAAAGTAGCCACCCTAGAGAAAAGATAACCAGATTAGAATAATGGGAGAGTATGTAATTTCCATCGACACCCCGCACCGTGCAACTCTGCATGGGTAAATGTTATTCGGTCAACATTATGAAGTGGGCATATAGGTTCCTTGAAGATGAAGATATTGGGGAGGGGTTGTTTGAGGTGTGGCTGTTCATGGGCGTTTAAGGTAGTGTATTGGGCCTTGTGCCTCTGGGCCTTCAGGTCATGTATGAGCCATGTTCCTTTGGCCTACAGGTCATGTAAATAGTTTCCCCTCAACTCTTAAAAATGGTGATTATTTCTAAATCAATAAAAATATAATTCATTCAGGATTTTGGAGTTTAACATGATCAAATATACAATCAAATCTCCTTTTGATGTGATTTAAACAATTTATCAGATAATTCCTTAATTTTAACAAATCTGTAGCACCCTTGATTTTTAGCATGAAACCTTTCATTTTTGATTTTTAAATATATAAATTATAAAGGATGATGTTTGGGAGAGTTTGAAGAACCTTATGAGATTTTTGGTGAATTTCAATAGGTTCGCGGATGGTGCACGATTTGTGGAAATAGTGGAACACTTGCATGTAACCACGCATAGTGAGACAATGGGAAAAGAGAAGACACACAAGAACCACCCAGTTTGAACAAACTATGTGGCTGTCAAGTATAAATTTTGTTCTTGGTTAGTTTTATTTTGTCTTTTTGAGGTAGTGGATTCGACACTATTGGCACACGGTTTGTGAACTGTGCGAGGAAACTATGATAGGTCTCCCTTATGGGAGAAGCATGAGCACGATTATCACATGGTTTATCTAACCATGGGACTAAAACATGGTCAGGTCAATGTTATATCCTTAAATTGTGGATCTTATTTGTTTTTAACTCTATTTGCCATTTTTTACCCCAAAATAGAACCGACTTGATATATTTGTCTCTCAATGGTTGGGAACCTCTCCCAAGAAATTTGGAATCGATTCGGAGCCTTTACATGGTGTGTTGAATCCTGATTCTTAAGGTAAGTCATTGTTTTTTATCATCCTTGGGGTTCTCTAAGATCTATGTCGCCATATCTCTTATTTTTTTAGATCTACACCTCATGTGGGTAGATATAAGGTTATGCATGAAAAATATGTTTAGATTTGGACATTTTTATGATAAGGGATGAGATAAAAGGAGGGTTCATGGAGATTCAACTCTGATTTGTGACATTTTTCATATAATTTATCATTTTTAAAAAACACCAATGGTAGGTTGCTTCACCCTCAACTCCACCATTTTATAACATTAAGGATTTGTTTCAAATTTTTTCCATGATATAAATTAATATTTTATCCATTTTGAAATGATTGTTAAACCCCACTTTAGTTATGTTTTGTGTAAATTTTAAACATTGGTGTGTTATTGGATACTCTTAGTGATAAAATGATTTTGAAATGATGATATTAAAATAATTGATGGTTTTTAAACATGGAAAATATTGTTTTCTATTAAAATATTTATTATTTATTAAAATGGTTTGAAAATGATTGAATTTGGAATGGGTTGCATGGTTTTGTCACTATTGAAAAAAATACCTATACCTGTGATTTAGAACCATTGGTATCGATCCCCAAACTGTTGGTATAACCTATACCAACAGTTTGGGAAACCGTTGGGTAATTTGGCATGGGGATAGACCAATCCCAACAGTTTAGGGAAAACCGTTGGGAAAGAACTATCCCAACAGTTTGAAAACCATTGGTATAGGTCTTTCCCAATGGTTTTCAAACCGTTGGGATAGGTTATTCCCAATAGTTTTCCCCAAACTATTGGTATATGTATATCCCCATGCCAAATCACCCAACGGTTTCAAAAACCATTAGTATAGGTATATAAAAAAATTACAGCAAATGATTGAACCCACAACCTCTCGATTATATATCAAGACTTTACCACAATCCTAAAATTATATTTTTGTATATATTTTGATATATATATATATATGTTATTTATATATTGATTTATTTGACAATATTCGACAAAAGAATTCATAAAAAATAAGGGTGTCTATCCCAATGGTTCTCAAAACTATTGGGATAGGCTTTTACCAATGGTTTTGAGAACTGTTTTGATAGGTACCCACCCTTTACCAACGGTTTGGCCAAAACATTGGGAAAAGTGGCCTCAATGTAGGATTTTCCCAACGTTTTAGCCAAATCATTGGGAAATCCATATCCTTTCCCAAAGGTTTGGCCAAACCATTGGTAAATCCATACCCTTTCTCAATGGTTTGGCCAAAACATTGGGAAAAATTTCCTCAAAGTGGGATTTTCCCAACGAAGGGTATGGTAGTCCCAACGGTTTGGCCAAACCTTTGGGAAAATTGGCCTCAAAGGGCACTTTTCCCAATAGTTTATCCAAACCATTGGGAAAGCCATACCCATTCCCAGTGGTTTGGACAAACCTTTGGGAAAAGTGGCCAAAAAGGGGGATTTTTCCAATGGTTTGGCCAAACCATTGGGAAAAGTGTCCTCAAAGGAGGATTTTCCAAAAGGTTTGGCCAAACCGTTGAAAACAGTGGCCTCAAAGTGAGATTTTCCCAACGGTTTGGCCAAACCATTGCGAAAGGGGACCTATACCAATGGTTTCTGCAATCTGTTGGTATAGATGCGTTGGTATAAGTCAAATTTCCAGTAGTGTGTGGTGTGTGTTCATATTCATTGCGATGGATAAGGGTGTGAAGTACCCCCATAAAAAGGGTGGGACTTATAAGGTCATATTGTACCCCATCAAAATGGTCTACTAAGTGTTGTATTAGTGAAAGTATGACTCACCACTTGTGAGTATAATAATATCAATGGATTTCATGCATGGTTGGATGTTTTTTTGGAAAGGAAGGGGTTATGCCAAGATGAAATGATAAATGATTTAAAAAATTGTTTATGTTATTTTCTTTAGAAACTATTCACAATTTATTTTGTTGATTTTTTTATGGAAACTATTATAGAAATTATTTTATAAAAAAGTTTTAATATATATTTTTCTAACATTTTCTATCATAGTGGTGTGAGTTGGAAAGTCATTGGGGAAAACTGATTGAGTTTTAGTACTTACCTCTTCTTCGGAACCCTAGTGCTTTTGCAGATGTCATCTACAAGGACAGGGGAAAAAGTAAAGAATCACATGTCTTTAGAACTACTTCAAGATACTTAGGTTTCTTGGAGATGTTGGAGCATAAAACTTGTGGAGCTTGGATTCATGTGGTTGTCTTTGAATGTTATTAGTTTGTATTATGAAGTCTACATGGATATTGTAGTCTTCCATTGTGGTACTTGATTTTAGTGTGATTTTGATAAATGAAATGTTGAGTTTTCTTTAGATGTTATCATATATTATATATTGGTTTTTGGGATATGGAATACTTGGTTAGTGGTTTTATTATTAAAGGAAAAAATCACCCCCACATGTGATGAATCCCTTCAGTATTTATTTCTAGCCTTTGGAATCGTTGGGATGTCACTTAAGGCCACTTAACGCCCTTCCGTCCTACCAAGACAATGATAAGGGGAATGATGTCGAAAAATAAAATTATTAATTTTCCATAATTCATAATTTAAATAAAAAAACTTTTATATTTTTCCCTAATATCATAATTTAAAAATACATTATATATTGTACTTATAATTTTTTTATTAACCATTCATGTATAATTTATAATTCATGCGATATAAGTTTTGATAAAAAAATATATTTAAATATTAAAATTTAATATTAATGGATATTCATTTTTTAAATTTTCATAAATATTTAATTATTTAATTATAAATAATTTATAGTGAATTAATTTATACACAGCCATATAAATTAATTAGTATCTCAATCTACATTTTTTCTATAATATATAACCATTTTATAAATTATTGAACATGGACCTCATTGAAAATTAGAAAAAAAATTCTTATACATATAATTTTTAATGATATTATATGTTATGTAAGAATAAGTCCCAACACACATGCCTTGCATAATAGTAAACCCACATGATTAACATGGGAATAAAATGTAATTTTTTAAGATTAATATCAATTTTATGTACCAATATATGGTAAAATTCCATGCCCTAAAAATAATGGTATACGATAAACATCTATGTGTGAGTAAAACCATGACTAGAATACAACTAAATCACGCACAACATTACATTAACATATTATCTTCCTAACATTTAATTCACACAACTTGTTATCTGTGTCGAAATAAATCATACATAATCAGATGTAGAGGTTTTTTCACTTATGATGAAACTATATTTTATGTGACCATAAATTAGCAGCACAACGGGATGAATAAGAATGAAAATTCACCTATGTATGATTAATGTATCATGTGTGAAACTATGTATGATGAGTATGATAACATTCATGGGGTAAGTGATAATTATAAGAGAAGAACCTAACTTATGTTATAACATAACATAATTTCATCTAAATAAAACATATAATTGTTATATTATAATTTAATATCCCTCTTGCATCTATATCTCATTTATTTTTAAAAACATTCACATAATGTTTTAAGATGATTCGGTGCTCTATTTTGTAGAAAATTTTCAAACTCCATATTAAACACATGATTTCAAGATTATAATTGTGTATCAAATAAATAATACTACTTCTAGTTTTTTAGGATCTAATTTAATTTATTTAATAAAGTATTTTTATTAAAAATCCATAAAATAAGAGTTCCAAGAGAGAGAAATATAACAAAACTTGATCTATAAATAGATGAATTTTGAACCTTTTTTCAATGATGTTTTATGATAATCTCTTCATCCTATGTGTAACATCCCAAGTATATAATTAATAATAGATATAGTTATCTATGTCTATTTATGAATTAGATAGTGTTTTAGAGGCTTAAAATGTGAATAAATCCAACCTTAATCATGAAATACTCTAATATTTTTAAATATTGTTTTACCACCTTTTGATGGAGAACTATTTTAAAATATATATTTTGAAACTTTTATAAGCTATATTTGTCAAAATAATCTTATTCTTTATGATTGGGACATTGAAATTTACTTTTGATAAATTTATGGTATTTTTCTGATAATGATCATTTTTTAATTAATAGTGAAAAGTGTTGTATTTTAATTCCAAATTTCATTGTAATATAATTTATTTATATAGTGAGATTGTATTTTTAATTGGTTTTAAAGTGAAATTAGAATATATTTTTACCATTTAATCTAACATTTTCCATTTGAATTAATATCACTTTGAGATTGGACATAAACGAGTGTCAATCTTTTGATAGGTATTGTTTCTTAAAAACACGCTATTTGATTTGACAGCGGGTTTTATTTATAAAATTAATTAATTCAACTTTTATGTTATGAATTTGGTAAAATAGACATCATTTTTTAATTCGGGATATCAAATATATCTTAGGGTGATTTTTTGGTATTTTTCAGAAAAACTTCAATTTTTGATGAATAGTGAAACCACTAAGTGGTACATAAAAAACTGATTTTTCGTTTAAATGAAATTTTACCACCTCTGTGTTTTGTATTTCGAAAATTTGACATACACTGTTTTCATTAGTAAGTAAAATTTGGTTCAATGGGATTAAAATAATTTCTTGGTGAATAGTAACTTTTAAGTTTTTAATCGCGATTAGAGGTAATTAGTGTAGTTTAAGGAAAAAATAAAATTTTAATAATATGAAATGACATTAAAACATGTCCTACCTTTATTGGATGTGTTATGGCCGACAAAGACAACCCATCGGTCGAATTTTGGGACCCCGGGGAGCCACTTTGGTAAGATAAGGGCATTAATGCCTTTTATTTAAAGTAAAAGTAAAAATGACACAAACATGTATTGTTTTAATAAAACAATTTTTACATGGGGTTATACAAGTCATATTTTTGACTATAAATAGTCATTGGAAATATAAAGAGATTTCCTACATCATAGTAGTTTTTTTTATAATTTTTAGACATTAAATAAAGTAAATTATATATGACATCATGATGATGCAGTGATTACCTCATTATTTAACGATTTGAATAAAATGAAAAGATAGTGTAAAATATAAGACCTAAACATGTCAAAAACCTATTGGATGGGTGGATTTAGAACTCATATCACCTTATCCTCAAAATAAATTAATGTGGGTCCTTTAAAATCATAAACTCATTTGAAAATAAAGTAACATTTTATACCTTTCCAAGAGTGCCCCTCCTCTCCTCTTATAAAAGGCCCCCACCTCTACCTCCTTACCCACACCTCTCAAGCCTTTGGATCGGCCAAAACCTACCCATTTTGTCTCTCCACATCCCTATATTACTCCTAGAATCCTCAATTTGGGTATAAGTCTTGCCAAGGAAGCCTTTGAGATCAAATCAAAAAGAGTTACACGATTTTAAGGTAATGTCTTCACTTGTGTCCTTTTGTTTTATTTTGCTTTTCCAACCCCCTAAACTCTTTTTATTCATTTCTTTTGTAAAAACACCAGTATCTTTAATATACTAGGATGTTTTTATAATAAGGATTATAGCTACACTTACACACACCTACATCTAATTTTTAATGATCATTGTGTTTCCGTGGATGGCGAATTTCTCCTCACGAAACGATGATTGTTCAATATTCTTATAATACCATCAAATGTGGCCATTAAGATGTCACTATATTTATATATGATATATAATATGTTTATGTTTTCCTTATTCTTCTGCATTGGTCATTTATTTCATACCTTTATGGTTTCCATTATGGGTAAACGCGATATCTTCATTTTCGGAAGTGCAGACTACCGCCCCCTCAAAGTGATTTGATTCATTAATGCCATATGTGGGATGTATAAAGGATGGAGTTAATGATATTATATATTATATTATACTGGAATTATAATATACCTTTATTTAATTATGATTCCATTCCATAAAATATGAAATAGGAGTGAAAGTAGCGTTCATGCGTACGTACAGCTTACCGTCTCCATGAACGGTGCATTTCATTTCTTACCTCTAAATGTTATGTAATATTATAAATGCATGTATATACAGGATATATATGATATATATGATATCTAAATCATGAATATAACTCTGGATATAATGGATACATGAACAACTTGTAATTATAAAGAGTTTATTTTTGACTCAAGTACCAATGATCGTTAAAACGACCGTTATTAACTTAAATAATTACATAGTGTTCATGACATGGTAATAAAGGATATAAAAGGAATAATGAACTTGAAAAATTTTCTCAAGCAAGTAGAAATTAACTCAAGTTTATTATTTAGGATATTAAAGGATGATCGAGTCAAGTCGGATACGAGGTAAGGGACATCGTCTCAATCTCCTTTCATTGAGGCATATTTTGTTTTATAAACAACTTTTTTTTATACGGTGTATAAACCCCTTTGACTTTTACATTTATTCAAAAGGAATCTTTTTATACGAAGCGTTTACTAAATGACAAAGGGAAATGTTTTTTTTGTCGTATGTATGCGGTGACAACGACTTCTCCACTGCCGTGACCATTATTTGAGTTTCAGCTTCCTCTACAAGACATAACTTTTTTTGAATGAAAAATAAATACCTTGTTTTACTCTTCTTTTATTTTGGTATTGAAAATGGTTTTCATAATGTTTTTATGTCAATGTTTTGTATTGATATATTGTGATTGAAAAGTGGAAATGTTATGTTTCCTTTATACATGTTTTATGTGATAAGATTATGTTATGGTTCTTGGGAATTGTTATGAAGACGGGTGGTTCCGTGATAAACTAAGGGCGGGTGAGCCCGATATAGCTCTCCAATGCATTGGGTAACATGAAGGAGTTAAACATTATGGTTTCTCCGAAGATATTTTTGTAATATACTATGATGGGTATTCCAAACGTAACCAAGAGGGTTACTCCCTACGTAAGAATGTTATAAATGCCTCAAGTTACCTTTATGTCTTCTGATTTATATGATTTATTCATGATTTGATGAGATATGTTAAAGTTATTATGTTTTATGGGTAAAGTATGATTTCATTCTTATGTATATATGAACTCATGTTTCCTTTCCATATTTTTGTAACCCTTACTGAGCTTTTTATGCTCATCCCATGTTTTTGAAATGTTCTTCATTGGTCAAGGGAATGGTACATGATATGATGATAGTGTCAATGAAGTGTCAAGAAAGAATCCATGTTTTATATTAAATATGTTTTCGTTGATGGGAAAAATGAATACTATCTTTCATGTAACAACATTGTTTAAATGTGGAATGTAATGAAATTTTTATGATCTAATTATCTAAAACACTAAACCTGAAAAGATCCTCAATGTGTAATCTTGTAATAACTCAAGATTAAGTAAGCATTAATGATGGGGTCTTATAGTTTGTATCATAGGTCGATTTAGATAACTTTAGGAGTTAGAATTCTATTAAATGATCATCCAAAAACATTTTTTATGGTCAAATTGAAATGATATAGAATTTGAAGATTACCATGTTTCTTCATCTAAGACATGTTTGTTCAGAATGGTTTTCCACAGAGAAAATAGAGAAGCAGTTCTAGGAAGGTATACAGAAGGAAATGACCTTCTGAATCAGCATCCGGAGATGGTCGAAATTGGAACTCAATAGTTTTTCTCAGTAATGGCACAGTTGACTGAAGCGATAAATGGTCGTGGTATCCATGCACGAGATCAGCCAGATCAACCACAAAGGAACATGTCAGTGGTGGATCATTTCATGAGATAACATCCCCCATCATTCAGAGGATCATCTGACCATGTGCTAGCTGAAGGGTGGATTAAAGCACTTGAGAAGATTTTCGATGTCATGGGATGTTCAGACAATAAAAAGTTTATTCTTTCTATTTACCGTTTGGAGGGTGAAGCAGGTCAGTGGTGGTCTATGGTTAAAAATATCAGGGATGCTGATGAGATTGATGCTCTTGATTGGGATGAATTAAAAGGTATGTTTATTGAGAAATATTTTCCGAAGGGTGTTCAACTTAGGATGGGAAAACAATTCTTGGAATTGAGGTAAGAGGAAGACTCAGTGGCTGCTTATGAAGAAATGTTCACTCGATTGGCAAGGTATGCTCCAAATTTTATCCGAGACCTTGATAGTAAAATCAATCATTTTTACTCATGATTAAAGCCAAAATATCGAAGGGCTTTAGCTTCTCATGAGTTCAATAGTTATGAAAAGCTTGTTCGATGTACTGAGAAGGTATAAATGTAGTCTGCTGATGATCAAGTCTTTTCTAAAAACCAGCAGAAGAAGAGACCGAGGTGGCAGGAGAAAGGAAAGAATTATTTAAAAAGGTCTCACGGTAAGAAAACTAAGTTTCCATTTCATGATAAATGTGATAAAAGGAATGTTGGGGAATGTCTTCTGAATTCTGGGAAGTTCCACCGATGTGGTAATATGGGACATAAGGCTTGTGATTGCACTAAAAAAGATCAGGGTGATGGAAAGACCAAACTTGACATACAGATAGTGAAATGTTTTATGTGCAATGAGATGGGTCACTATGCAAATGAGTGTCCGACAAAGAGCTCGAGTGATGGGATGCAGTTAGACTACAAGAAAAAAGGGGTGGTGAAATCTTTTTCAACTACTTCAGCAGATGTCGGGCTATCAAATGAGGTGGTATCAGGTACTTTTTTTGTTTTTTCAGATTATGCCAGTGTGTAGTTTGATTCGGGGTCTAGACATTCTTTAATCACTGAAAACTTTTCTAGTAAAATGGGAATACTATCTCAAGAAATGACCCCGAAACTTGTGGTAAAAACACCTGGGAGAAATGTTGAGGTAAAAAGAATTTATAAGAATCTTCCTATCCTTATCCGTGGAAAGAACCTACTTGAAAACCTTATTGTTTTACCTTTAGTAGAGTTTGATGTTATCCTGGGTATGGATTGGCTCTCTATTTAACATGCTAAGATTGAATGTAGAGATAAAGATGTTTCTTTTCAGAAAGAATTTCATTTTGTGTACAAGAATGAACCCTTACTGTTGATAACATATCAAGAGGCTGAGAAACTTGTAAAAGATGGAAATTCATGTTACCTTTCACATATCGTTGAAAACAAGGGAACTGTTCAGGTTAATGATGTGCCAGTGGTAAATGAGTATCCTGATGTTTTTCCTGATGAGATTCCAAGAATAATACCAGATTGGGTAGTTGAAATTACTATTGACTTAGTTCCTGATGCTAAGCCAATTTCAAAACCCCCTTATCGAATGGATCAAACTGAACTTTTAGAGTTGAAGGAGAAATTGCAAGATTTATTAGAGAAAGGTTTCATTCAACCTAGCACATCACCATTGGTTGCTCCTGTTTAGTTTTTAAAAAGAAAGATGGTTCTATAAGACCTTTCATTGATTATAGAGCCTTGAATAACATCACTATTAAGAACAAATATCATTTGACTCATATCGATGATTTGTTTGATCATCTCCAGGGAGCTCAGTATTTTTCAAAGATTGACTTGAGATCGGGGTACCATCAGTTGAAGGTAAAGGAAGCAGATGTTCCGAATACCGCGTTTCGTACAAGATATGGCCATTATGAATTTGTATTAATGCCTTTCTGGCTAACCAATGCACCTACTGTATTCATGGACCTTATGAATAGAATTTTCCATTAGTTCGTGGATAAGTTTGTGGTGGTTTTCATTGATGATATTTTGGTGTTTTCTAAAAGTAAAGAGGAGCATGAAATACATTTAAGGGTTATTTTGAAAACCTTGAAAGAAAATAAAGTGTATGGGAAATTTAGTAAGTGTGAGTTTTTGTTGCAACAAATTTCTTTCCTGGGTCATATTGTTTCTAAATATGGAATAACTGTTGATCCTGTAAAAACAAAGGTTGTTGAAGAATGGCCAAGACCCACAAATGTAATTGAGATTCGTAGCTTCCTTGGTTTGTCAGGCTATTACCTAAGGTTTGTTAGAATGTTTTCACAGTTATCTAGTCCAATTACTAAGCTAACTCGGAAGGGTGTTAAGTTTATCTGGACAAAATAATGTGATGATTGTTTTCAGGAATTGAAAAGAAGATTGGTGAATGCTCTAGTTTTGACACTACCTTCCAGGAATGGTGAGTTTGTTATCTACAGTGATGCTTCATTGAAAGGACTTGGTTGTGTCCTAATGCATAATGATCAGGTAATTTCATATGATTCATGTCAGTTGAAAACTCATGAGGTAAATTACCCTACACATGATTTGGAATTAGCAGTTGTTGTTGTTGCTTTAAAAATTTGGTGGCATCATTTGAATGGATTAAAGTGTGAAATATATACCAATCACAAAAGTTTAAAGTATATATTCACTCAGAAAGAATGTAACATGAGATAGAGGATATGAATTGAATTAATCAAGGAATATTATTGTACAATTCATTACCATCTGGGAAAAGCAAATGAAGTGGCTGATGCTTTGAGTCGAAAAAGTAATACTTCATTAATAATGTTGTGTTTGGAACATGATCCATTAGTTAAGGATTTGATGAACTTTGGTATAGATGTTTTTGGTCTAAGAAGTTCTTCTGTTTTGTTTCATGTATCAGTGAAATCTTCTCTATCAGACAGAATCAAGAAAGCACAGAAGCAAGACAGTGAGTTGTAGAAAAAGGTAGTGCTGGTTCAGAAGGGTAACTTTCCTGAATTCAACATTGATAATGATTGAGTTTTGATATTTGGGAAGAGACTGTGTGTGCCCTGTGATTCAATATTGAAGAGAGAGTTGTTATGTGAACCTCATAGTTCTCTGTTTTCAGTTCATCCAGGGAGTACTAAGATTATTAGAGATCTTCGGTAGTATTACTGGTGGGACGGAATGAAAAGGGATATTGCTGATTTTAATGTGAAGTGTTTGACTTGTCAACATGTTAAAGTAGAGCGGCCGTTACCGAAAGGGATGCTTCAGCCTTTACCAATACCAGAGTGAAAATGGGAGAATATTTCCATGGACTTCGTTGTGGGATTGTCGAAGACACCTCGAGGTAATAATGCAACTTGGGTCATTGTTGATCGCTTGACTAAATATGCTCATTTCCTTGCTATAAGAGATACTTTTTCCCTTGATCAACTTTCCTATTTGTATCTTAAAGTGATAGTCAGGTTACATGGAGTTACTCTCTCCATTATATCTGACAATGATCCCAGGTTCACTTCTAACTTTTGGAAATGCCTTTAAAAGTCGTTGGGTACTGAATTAAATTTTAGTACGTCTTTTCATCCTCAATCAGATGGGCAGTCATAACGAACGATTCAGACTTTGGAGGATATGCTACGTGCTTGTTTGATGGATTGTCAGGGAAGTTGGGACCAACATCTTTCTTTGGTTGAATTTTCATATTATAATAGCTTTCATTCCAGTATACAGAGGGCACCGTTTGAGGCATTATATGAAAAGCAGTGTCGAACTCCAGCTTTTTGGGATGAAGTGGGTGAAAGGAAGTTGATGATTCTAGAATTGGTAGAAGAGTTGGCAGAAATAGTTTAGCTGATATAGAGACACATTAGAATAGCTCAGAGCAGTCAGAAGAGTTATGCGGATAACCGGAGGAAGGATCTATCTTTCAAGGTAGGTGATCATGTTTTTCTCAAAGTCTCACCATGGAAAAGTGTGATGCGATTTAGTAAGAAAGGAAAGTTGAGTCCAAGGTTCATTGGACCATATGAAATTTTGGAGAGAGTTGGATCAGTTGCATACCGAGTGGCTTTACCTCTGAGTTTATCTCAAGTACATAATGTTTTCCATGTTTCAATGTTGAGGAAGCACATGCGAGATCCATCTCATGTTTTGAGTCCAGAGGTAGTTCAGTTGGAAGAGAATCTATCTTATAAAGAACAACCTGTCCAGATTCTCGACCGAAGAGAGAAAGTGTTGAGAAATAATGTAATTCACCAGCTAAAGGTTTTTTGGAAAAACTATATGGTTGAAGAGGCAATGTGGGAATCTGAAGATGCTATGAGGGATAAATACCCCCACTTATTCGATAAGTAAATAAATTGTAGGGATGAAATTTTCTAAAGGGGGGAAGGATGTAACATCCCAAGTAAGTAATGAATAATAGATATAGTTATCTATGTCTATTTATGAATTAGATAGTGTTTTAGAGGCTTAAAATGAGAATAAATCCAACCTTAACCATGAAATACTCTAATATTTCTAAAAGATTATTTTACCGCCTTTTGATGGAAAACCATTTTTAAATCTATATTTTGACAATTTTATAAGAAATATTTGTCAAAATAAAATTATTTTTAATGATTGGGACATTTATCTTTACTTTGGATAAATTTATGGTATTTTTCTGATAATGTTCATTTTTTAATGAATAGTTAAAAGTGTTGTATTTTTATTCAAAACCTCTTTTTAATCTAATTTATTTATATAAGTATATTATCTTTTTAATTGGTTTTGAAGTGAAATTAGAATATATTTTTACCATTTAATCCAATGGTGGTCATTGGAATTAATATCACTTTGATATTTGACATAAACAGGTGTCAATCTTTTGATAGATATTGTTTCGTAAAAACACGCTATTTGATTTGCACTATTACAAATAAGGCTTATAATAGAGCAAAAAACGGCCTTTAATAGCGCTAAAAAAGCGTTGTTAATCTTGGCGAAGATAAAAGGGGGTCCCCTTTATCCGCGCTAAGTGAGCACTGATAAAGGTTGTATTTATCAGCGCTATTTTCAGCACTGATATATTATCCATTTATCAGCGCTTAACTAGCGCTGATAAAGGCCAAAGATCCTATCCAAATCCAGAACCTGCACAGAACCTGCCCAGAACCTGCACACATTACAGCACCTGCACAGTCCAAACAAAACCTGCACACAACACACAGAACACCCACACACAAAGCAGAGAAGAACAAAAAATGATACATACATTTACTTGAAATCATTAATACAAAACAACACACTTCTATATACATTTCAAACAATGTTTAATTTGGTTACAATTACATTTATCCAACAAACAGTTAAAAAACAATGATGTTCCATCCTTTTTGCATCCATCCGCTCTAAAAAATTGTCTTCCATGGCGGCGGTTTCCGAACAAAGCATTCGAACTGAGGAAAAAGATTTAACCTACATAATAAAACAAATATTATGTTAGTAATACAATAATGAAATAAAGAATGTGGTTGCTAAATGGAATTATACTAGTGAGGCACAAAACATAAAATAACCAATTATACTAGTGAGGTACAAAATATAAAACAAATATTATGTCCCCCCATTCCATAAAAAAGAAGCACCCCTTCCCCCTTCCCCATCACACCCCCTACACACTTCCCACCCCCGAGCACACCCCCTACCCCTGCACACTCCCTGGCCCCTTCCCCAGCACACCCCTGCCCACTGCACTTCCCCCCTGCCCATTAAACACCCCCTTCCCACCCCCTATATATTTCAATAGAACCTAGCACACCCCTACCCCTTCCCCTACCACTTTTCCCCCTTCCCCCTCCCCCAGAAAACCACCTCTTCCCTCTCACCCTGTCCCCTGCACATAATAAAGAAAATACCTTGTATGGAAATTGTGCTCAATTTATATTATACACATCATATTTATCAACACATTCTCATGTACTTTCATTCAATGTAAATACACATATAGAGAATCTCTACATCTCATAAGAAAACCCTCTTTAAAATTCACAAACTCATTAAATCCATTTGAAAACATCCATCACAGATCTTTCTCATTTCTTCAAACACATTTAAAGGACTTAAGCATGAAAATCCACAAGAAATACAACTACATTCATTTTAAAAATAACTTTCAAGTCTATACACACCCCAAATTCCTTTGATAACACATTTTTAACCACACAAACATTTCATATAGTACACTTAGCAAGAAAATACTGGATAATAAAAACGCCCAATGAGGTCTGACCCAAGTGTGGTGCATCCTATAAAGGTATGGTTTCTCATTTTGAAAAATTATTTAGATGCCACTAAGGGAAATACAATAGGGAAAATAAGCGAAGGTGTACCCCAGTGAGGGGGTCACCATGGTTTACCATTGGTTGGGATTTAACCTCATGGAGGCTTCCTACGTAGCCTATTTAGAATACAAGGATCAAAACCCATATATTTAAAAGAGGTATGTTGTGGGTATTACCCATGGTTAGCTTCCCTTCACACTAGGAATACTCTCGGTTGGATGAGTATGTGTCTTGTGGGGATTATGCATTGTCATATTCTCAGTTTCTTCCAAGAGTAGCAATGGGCTAAATGGGACATACGTGCTAAGATGGACCATCTGAATGGCGTGATCCTTGTAAAGAGGCATGAGGCACAAAAAACAAGTGGAGCTGTCTGTAAACATTATTTATGGTGGACATGGGGCTTATCAGACTCCCCATACCTTCCATAAACACCTCAAAACATCACGAGGATCATATTCTACATGATGGTGCATCACAGGGTTGATTCTTTTGATGATGTACTAGTCGTTTGAGCTTTGACTTCATCTCAACCAGCATTTACCTTACTTGAATTATCCTGGGACACATATTTTGGTTCCAAAAAATCCATCAACGATACTGATTATCTCATGCATCTACCTAGAAATAATTGTGCAAGTCAAACAACAACACATGTTCTCAAATACAAGTTCAAACAAACGAGATACAGAAAATGGATTTTGTTGATCCTCAGTGGTTTCGTCGTTCACCCCATACACACTGCACACCATCATGTCTTACTTCAATATTGATTTATTCAATGATCAATAATATGAATCCGGGGATAGAAAACATTGAGTAATAAATTAAGTTTTCAATACATCGTAGCATTCTCAATTCACCAAAGAATGTTGGAGGATAATAAATGATCATATATAGATAACATAAGTGGTAGGAATTCACCTTCATCATATTTTTGTACAATATTCCATCTGGTATGTTGCCCATTCGTTTCTAAACACATGTATATCATCTTCTGAATATGATTTTTTTCCATAGTCATGGTAGTAATGAAAAAATATAAATACACAAAGGATTAATAAATATTTTAAATGAACTCGTAATTATTTTCAAAAATACCTCATTAGGGATGCTAGTTTGTTGATGAAATACGATATCATTCATAAATTTACAAACATAATAACCACAGTCCTTTCCGTTTGTTTGTTTTGGACACTACAGAAACATCGACAACAATAAGTAATTTTTTTATATGTTTTTGGATAGTGAAATGTTATTATATATACCCAGATACTTTTCCAGTTGTAGATCTTTTAGGTGTGCTTATCCTTACTCCATGAATTCATTCCATGCATTAGACGATATTGATGCACCGCCCTATCATAACAGAATCCTCATTAAAAGATAAAATAAATTATATAACTAGATGTTTAGTTTTAAAATGTTGGATCTAGTGTATTACAAATTAACAAACTCCATAATGCGTGGTCGGTTTGTTGGATATCCATGCGTTGAATCCAGAAAATAAATATTTGGAGTATCCAAATTGACTGCAATCAGCATCCAATGCTCCCTAAACATACAAAAAGGAATAAGTAAAGAAAGAAATGAAAATATAGTTGATATGATTAAATTATAGAGTTTTACCCCTACATCGTTGGTATTAAAAAGAGTCTGCCATCTGTAATTTTGTTTTCAAATGATTTGAGCAGGGATGACATTATTGCAGCCTCTTTAACAGAATCTATTTCGTCTTTTGAAGATATGGTGTGAGGACTAACGAGTCCAAATTTTTTTCATGGGAAAATCCCTTCAATTTTTTTTCATATATACGTCTGCGACAAATATAAAATGTATTTAGTCAAAATTATCAGAGTATATCAGCTTTTGTAAAATCAAATCATGAAAACATACCTCATGTATACATTTACAACTGAGGCGCCTAGCCATTCATACATGAGGAGTTCATTTACATTTTCAGCACTATTGAAATATGATATCTCCTCTCCATACATATCTTTTTAGAAATCAACTATGTGAGTACGGTCATCTTTCAACATTGTATCCACATGATCCTACAATGATATTAACTGTGGATATAGAACGGGCAGGGTGAAGGTGCTCTCCGTAGACCGTTTCAATCGGTTGGTTGATCCTTGAGATAGTTTTGAGCTGATATTTCATTTCACCCCATAGTCTTTGTCATTCTGTAATAACAGTCATCGGTTCAGACCTTTTTTCATTAAATGTTAAAGTTCGAGCTTGAAAAATAAATAAGAAATGAAAAACTTTTTGTCGACATGTTTTTTTACAAGAACTGTCAGCCATGCGATGAATGATCCAAAAACTTGTTCAATCGTATAAATGTCGTCATCGTCATTTGGAATAGGTAGATCGGCACACGTCTCATTAGCAACATTTATTGACACTCTAGGATGATCTTTTAGAAGCTGTCTATTGTGTAGCATGTCGTTTTGCGTATTGAACACTATAGCCCTCACTACAAGGCGATAGGTGGGAGTTGATAAATATAAATCACAGTCATTTTCACCCTATGGAATATTAGTACAGGAAAGGTACCAGTGTCTATGTAAATCATATTTCATAGAATCAATTATTAAAACATTTATTACCTCATCTAATTCAGGTTTTTTAGGGGAATGGCTCGCCTCAAAGCTGGTGGGGGGTGGGGCGTGATCGTCACTCACGGGTTGTTGTTGAGTTGTTTCTTCTCTTTGCCTCTCCCCCATCAATTTTTCTATTATCTCTCTCTGGTATTGTAATTCTTCATGAAAAATATATAATTGTTCTTTCAGCTTTTCCATTTTTTTCATTTTGATCCTCCTCTTGTTTTTGTTTTTGAAAATATGTTCGGGGTGTCGCCCCAAAACCCACACCTCTGATGCAGCCATACTTTTCTGGCAGCTTCAAGGGTGCTGAAAGTATGTCTGCAACTGGTGCAGATTTTGTTGATTCTTGTGACTATTTTAGATAGAAAATATAGAAAAATAAGTAGTTATTGTCATGTAAGAGCGATTTAAAGCAAATCAAATTTATATTATGTCACACTTACACATGTTTCCCACACTTTTTGTGTGTTTTCATCTATCAATGTACCCTCTTTATTTACACAAGACTCCTTCCATAGCACATGTCGTGGGATGGATATGGATTTTGATTTTGATTCATCAATCTGCATATAAATAGAGAAACATGGTTATGGTGTTGTTTTATGTCACATACTAGTAGTAGGGTAGATTTAAAATACGTACTATTTTTTTCTCAAGTTCGGCGTACCCCATCCTTGCATTACGGTAAGGGTAAGCTGGTTCTGTTTCGCGTTTTTTATTTTCAGCACTCAGTAGCTGTTTCATAAATAAAAAATTGTCAATCAAAGTGATGAATACAAGAAAACGTCAAACAACTTATTACCCCACACAATGTACCTGAAAAGTATGCTCCCCACGATGGTTGCTAAACGCATCCCACACTCCTTGGGATATCAAGTGTGTCTAAAGAGGAGGTGGGTGCGGCTTGATTTTCCCTTCTGCATCTTTAAGATGATATTTCGTTAAACTTTTACGGAAACATCTATGAATCCTTCCTGCAACTCTTAATACATATTCCTTGTGCGAGACATCTACAATAAATGCACTCTACAATGGATGATGAAGAGTAAGTCAATGTTTTGGTATTTTATTTTATTTTAATAAATTAAAAAACCAATATCATAATTTTACCATAATCTCTTCCCACATTAGTGTCTTCAGCCCAGTGACAACATGGTGCCATGACTATACATCAATCGGCACGCGTTGCCGAGTGACGATTCAATGTAGCTACTAAATATGGCTTTGTTGGGGTTAACATGTTGGCCTCGCTTATTCCATCCCACCTCAAATTTGATGACTTTTTCTTTTGCCTTAAGGATTATGGCCAACACTGTCAAACTACGACGCTCTTGTTTTTTTGTGCTTTCAGGGTTTCATTTCCTACCATTTCCTCAAAAGTAGCATCAATATCTTCCCCCGGAGTGCTATCATCGGCAATGGGACCAACAACAATAGGTTGAGAAACATATCGTACCTCATCACTGGGACCAACAAAAACAGGTTGAGAAACCTGTTGTTGCTCTGCACTGGGACCACCAGCATTTGGTTGAGAAACCTGTTGTTGCTCTATAGTGGGACCACCAGCTGCTGGTTGAGAGACCTTTTGTGCCTCAGGATTTGGCGCATCAGCAGGTGCATGAAGTCATTATCTGCAGAAGTGGTTTAATATTTAATTTAGATTACAGAAAAATGGAAGCGAACAGATAATAACATAACATAACACAATGTATGTTACAATAAACAAATAACCTGATTATTGTACTCTCTTTTTGTAAAAGGGTGAAGTGATTTGACTCCTCTATCGACTATATAAATTCCTTCATTGTGGTCTCCTCTGACATACAAAACGTCGTCTACATATGGACCGCTGTGAAATGATTGTGAAGTCCCTATAAAAGGGTCAACCTCTGTTGAACTTTCATCTGACCCTTCAGTTGTTTTGGTCGATAACAGAACAATTGTCCAAATTGGGTTTGTGGGGTCTGGAACATAAAATACTTGTACTGCCTATGATGCCATTATAAATGGTTCACCTTTCTCCCCTTCCTTACTGAAATCAACTTTCACGAATCCTAATTCATTTATTTTAACAGCAGTCCTGTTATCAACCCACTTGCATTGAAAAATCGGCACTTTGAATTTCGTATAATTAAACTCCCATATTCGTTTGATAATGCCAAAGTATGACATATTCGCATAAATTGGATTTTTGTCCTTAGCACGAGAAACAAGCATCGCCTCAGCCACAAGTGTAACCCCATTATTCTTCATGGTATTGTCTTCATCATGTTCATTAGTATAGAATGTATAACCGTTAACTGCATAAGCATTGTAAGATAATATGTACAAACTTGCTCCTCCGGCCAGCCATCGAAGTCGTTCTAAAATTGACTCTGGATTTTCATCTAACTGCTTAAAGATATGGTCTCAAAACCATCTTATAAACTGTCGATTATGTGTATCTGATATCCATTTTTCATCCCTAGAAGGATTCAAATGCCTAAGAATTTCTTTGTGGGTTTGAACATATGGGTCAACGTCAAAACTGTTATGCAAAACGTAAAGGTGGGTCTGCTCTCGATCTGTAATATTGATTGTGACAACCTCTCTTCCAGAAATTCCTTCACCCTCAAGCCACTCAGTGTGACGGGATTTTGGTAGGCCAACGATTTCCACACCAGATAGGTATTCGGTACAAAATTCAACAGCTTCCTCAAAAATATATTGCTCCGCAATACAACCCTCTGGCCGACTTCGGTTTTTGACATACCCTTTCAAAATCTTCATATATCGGTCAATGGGGTACATCCATCTATAATATACAGGACCACATAGTCGAATCTCTCTCACCAAATAAACCATCAAATGAACCATCATATCGAAAAATGTCGGTGGGAAGAACATTTCCAAAACAAATAATATGATGGCAATTTCTCTTTCCATAGTTGGAAATTTTTCCGAGTCTATAACTTTGTTACATATAGCTTCGAAGAAGAAACAGAGCTTCATTAATGTATGGCGGACATTCTTGGGAAAAATGAAACGTGAAGCTATAGGAATTAGATCTTGCTTTAAAACATGTCAGTCATGTGATTTCAGACCCTTTAATTTTAAATCTCCCATTGACCCGATGTTCTTGATATTTGATGAATACCCCTATGCAACCTTTACGTCATTCACGAAGTTTCAAAACTGATATCTCTCCTGCCTGGAAAGAGTGTAAGCAGTAGGAGGAAGAAATGTTCATTTTTCACCCTTCTCTGGTGCCAACTCTTCTCGTATTCCCATCGCAACCATGTCCAATCAAGCTTTAATTCCATCCTTTGTTTTGCCGGGTGAATTTAGCAACATGCCGATGACACTATCACATACATTTTTTTCAACATCCATAACTTCAAGAAAATGTCTGACATACAGACAATTCCAGTATGGTAATTCAAAAAAGACTGATCTATTTTTTCAAGCAGTTTTCGTAAGGTTTTTCGAAAATGGTTTACCAAAAGTAGTGTCCAAATCATTCGCTTTCTCAAAAGATTGATCACCTATTAGTGGAGACGGTACTGTACATTCCTCTGAACTTCCGTCGAATGATTTCATCCAAGATCGGTACTTATGTCGTCAGGGTAGAAATCTGCGATATCCTAGAAACACGGTTTCCGATGAATGTTTCAACATAATTGACTGTGTACGTTGTTCGCAAAAGGGACACCCTTGAGTTCCTTTAATGCTATATCCTGAAAAATTTCCATAATTAGGAAAGTCATTTATCATCCCGTACAACATGGATTTCAAATTGAACTATTCATTTTTGTAAGAATCATACATCGTAACACCTGAATCCCACAATATTTTCAAATCCTCGATCAATGGGGCCAAATAAACATCAATATCATTACCCGGTTGTTTTGGTCCTGATATAAGCATAGATAACATGATGTATTTTCGTTTCATGCATAACCACGGTGGTAAATTATAATTTACCAACATAACCGGCCATTTACTGTGACTGCTGCTTTGAAAACCAAAAGGATTCACCCCATCTGTAAATAACGCCAAACGAAGGTTTCTTGGCTCATTCCCAAATTTAGGATACCCGTGATCAATTCTCTTCCACTGAGGAGAGTCTGCAGGGTGACGTTGTTTCCTATCTTTAATTCTTGTATCTGAATGCAATGTCAGTTGTCTTGCAGTCTCCTCACTTCCATATAGGCGTCTAAACCTAGGAATGATTGGAAAGTACCATACAAGTTTCGTAGGACTAGAATCATCTTTCTTGTATCGGGAAGCACCACACTTTTAGCATTCTTTAAGTGATTTGTGGTCCTTGCGAAACAATATACAGTCATTCATGAAATCATGTATTCTTTCAGAGATCATACTCATCTATCGTAGAATTTGTTTGGCACCATATGTTCGGCTTGGGAGTTCATTATCTTCTGGGATCATTTCATTCAGGAGAGGAAGTAGTTCCATAAAACTGGCGTCACTCCACCCGTTGCCTGATTTCAAATTATACAGCTTCAATACGGCTGACAATGCTATATATTTAGTGCAACCAGCATACAATGACGTTTTTGCACAACTCTATAACTTCTCAAACAATTTTGGGCAATCACGAAGTTCATCTTCAACTGTCCTTGTCATTTACTCAATACGGTCTTCATCATCATTCACATCTATAATCACACCCTCCATATGATCGTCTTCAATGTTCACGCTTCTAATCATATCAGATGATCTATAAAATGTCGTGTTCTCTGAGTCACTACCTACATTGGTTTTCCCCATGTTTATTCCAACATTTATAACTTCGATCTATTCCATGACAGACCAGGTGTTCTTCCAACTCCACTGGATTAATTTTTGTTGAATTACAACAGCGTAAACACGGAAAAAGGATTTGAGAAGGGTCACATGCATGATTTTCTGCAAACTTGATAAACTCTTTCATGCCATCTTCATACTCTTTTGTCAACCGATTGGCATTCATCCATTCTTTATTCATATTCATCTTCTTTATGTGTTCGATCTTGAGAACATGTCTAATATTATGTTTTAATTAATCAGGTAGCATTGTTTGGGTTTTATAAAAACAAATCATGGTACAAATGCCTTTAAACACATGTGAAATCCATATACATGGTGCGTCCAGTAGGGTGAACATCGTGTATGTATAAGATACCTGATTTAATCTGACATATATCAAATTTATTCCAAGTAAGTCTTACAAAGACTGAATGATGCCTTAGAAAATACATGACATGCGAACAAGAGGAAACCAATGTGTAACAAGAGAAAATAGTAATAAATATGATGTTATCTCAATGTACTCAAGGTGATGATAAGATGTTGGTCAAGATCAACTATGGGTTGGGAGTACACTAATATTTAATTGAAAAAAACTACTAAAAACTGATCCAAAAAAGGATGAAATATCCTATTCATCAAGTCCCTTAATACAACCAATGCATTGGTTAAACCAAAAATCATCGCTAAAAAATAATACAGGCCATAACTACTCCTAAAAGCAGTCCATGGTAGGTACATCGATGTCCAACTCATCTAATGGTATCCTAATGTCAAATCTATCTCGGAGAAGATCATAGAACCTCATAGATGATCAATGTGACTATCAATGCGTGGATGAGGATACATATTCATGACTCTCATCAGGTTCAATCTCCAATAGTCCAACAAAAATATAAATACCAATCAACCATCTATTTTTGAGAACTATAAAACCCCATGGTAAGGTACTATGCCATATGAAATCATTATATTCTATATCATCAAATTTTAATTCAAACAACTAATTCCCTTTTGGTGTTATTTTAGAAATTGTGATAGAAACTAAATTTTATCCAAAAACTAACTAGATTATAAAGTTTATCTCTTTATTAAGAAGTAAATTTTATACCTCATCAGTGAAAACATCCTAAAAATGTACTACCATTGGGGAAAAAAATCCTACAACATTCTAGAAACATCTACAATATGCCTCACTATTTGAGCCATTAGGGTAAAGTAAATATATAATTATAACATGCTATTTAAAATGAAATGTGGAAACAGGAAATCATACAGACTCCTGATAAACCCATAATACAAAACATATCACATAGTATGTCTTTCACATATACAACTAAATAAATTAGAAAAAAAAACATGTTACAAACCATAAAGGTACCATTAAATACTTACATAGTTCAACATGTTTTAGAAATTGTTTATCATAATCTGTGGCTTGTACTTGTACCCATGAATTTGGAGGTGAGTATGCGTACACAATAGTTGACCTTCATAGAGAAGAGTTTCTGGCAGAGTATAAGAGACATGAAGCAATGAAGATCTTGTTATTCATAATGGCAATCGGCTTGTACAACGTGGCCTAAGTTACAATACCTGCAAGTTGTAACTTCGGCCGCGTTGCACAAGCCGATTGCCACATTGTTTGTAGCAACCACATTTGCTCCAACGCTCTAATGATCTTCATTGCATCATGTATCTTATACTCTTCCAGAAACTCTTCTCTAATAAGGTCAACTATCGTGTACGCATACTCACCTTCAAATTCATGGGTGCAAGTACAAGGCACGGATGAAGTTAAACAATTTCTAAAACAAGTTAACCAATGTAAGTATTTAATGGTACCTTTATTCTGTATAGTATGTTTTTTTCTAATTTATTTATTCGTATATGTGACAGACATACTAGGTGATATGTTTTGTATAATGGGTTCATCTTTGTTTAATCATATAACTAAGATATTATGCTATGTGATGAAAATTAATATGGATCCATCATCATTTCCATTGGGATAATCTTTGGGAATCCATATAACCATAAGATTAAAAACTATTTCCTTTCTATCTCATACATAAATATTCAACTCGAAGGGGTAGAACTTACCGCCCATGGTAACTCAAAATAAAAAAAATGAAAAAAAAGTGTTGATTATTCACAGAAGTCGTCACACATAACCTTGGTAGACCTCTCACACATGTGAACCATCATAACTATACAATTACCATATACTTCATCTTAGCGTCAAGATATCCCTATGGAACCTATAGGGTATCCAATTCCACATCATTCACAAACAACCCACTTGTGTTGCTAAATATCAATAACATCTCTTATTTCGAAAACTCATCACTAATTATGAATCACATCCCTAGGCATAATCATAATCACATTAAGACCACACTATCTATTATGGAAATCCTTACTGGAATTAGGCTCAAAATATTGTATTATTCTTATCTCAAATCTATGTTCACTATTTGGTCCTCACACACACAATATATAAATAATATACCAAGGGAATACCATCCATGGAACTCACCTCCCACCTTGAGAGCACGAGGAGGAGGAGGATGAGGCGGCAGCGGTCGTGGCAGCGAGGGTGGAGGCAGCGGCGGCGGTCGCGGCAGCGAGGGTGGAGGCGGTAGAGGCAGAGGCGGTCACGGTAGCGGGAGCAGGGGCGGAGGTGGCGGCTGCGGCGGAGAAGGAGGAGGATGTGGAGGAGGAAGGAGGAGGAAGGAGGAGGAAGGAGGAGTAGTACGACGACGAGGTCGCGCAGTGAGGGGCCTGGTTCAGCTTCTGCGAGAGCTTGACCGCGTGCAAGCGAGGATGGCCTATTAGGGTTATTAAATAAAAACTGACATAACCATTATCAGCGCTCGTTAAAAGCGCTGATAAAGGTATGTTTTATCTGCGCTAAAATAAAAGCGCTGATAAAACGTTCATTTATCAGCGCTAAAAACGCGCTGATAAATGTTACCTTTTATTAGCGCTTATTTTAGCATTGATAAATGTAATATTTATCAGTGCTTTTTTATAGTGCTGATAAAGGCATACCCCGTTATCAGCGCTTTCTGTTTAGCACTGATAAAGGGCAGCGCTGCCCTTGCCCTGTTTTGTGGTAGTGTTAACAGTGGGTTTTAATTACAATATTAATTAATGAAACATCTATGTTATGAATTTGGTAAAATAGACATGATTTTTGAATTCGGAATATCAAATATAGCTTAGGGTGAAGTTTTGGTATTTTTCTGAAAAACTTCAATTTTGGATGAATAGTGAAACCACTAAGTGGTACTTAAAAAAATAATTTTTCGTTTAAATGAAATTTTACCACCTCTGTGTTTTGAATTTCAAAAATCCGACATACATGGTTTTCATTAGGAAGTAAAATTTTGTTCAATGGGATTAAAATAATTTTTGGGTGAATAGTAACTTTTAAGTTTTTAATCGTGATTCGAGGTAATTCGTGTAGTTTAAAATAAAAATAATATTTTAATAATATGAAATGACATTGACAAATGTCCTACCCTTATTGGATGTGTTATGGCCAACCAAGACAACCCATGGGTCGATTTTTGGGACCCCATGGAGCCACTTTGGTAAGATAAGGACATTAATGCCTTTTATTTAATGTAAAATTAAAAATGACACAAACATGTATTGTTTTACTAAAACAATTTTTGCATGGGGTTATACAAGTAAGATGTTTGAATATAAATAGTTATTGTAAATAAAAAAATATTTCCTACATCATATTAGTTTTTTTATAATTTTTAGACATTAAATAAATTAAATTATTTATGACATCATGATGATGCAACGATAACCTCATTATTTAACGATTTGAATAAAATGAAAAGATAATGTAAAATCTAAGACCTACACATGTCAAAAACCTATTGGATGGCTGGATTTAGAAATCTTATCACCTTATCCTTAATATACATCAATGTGGGACCTTTAAAATCCAAAACTCATTTGAAAATAAAGTAACATTTTATTCCTTTTCCAAGAGTGCCCCTCCTCTCCTCTTATAAAAGGCCCCCACCTCTACCTCCTTACCCACACGTCTCAAGACTTTGGCTCGGCCAACCCCTGCCCATTTTGTTTCTCCACATCCCTCTACTACTCCTAGTAGCCTCACTTTGGGCATAAGTCTTCCCAAGGAAGCCTTTGAGCTCAAATCAAAAAGAGTTGCCTGATTTTATGGTAATGTCTTCACTTGTGTCCTTTTGGTTTATTTTGCTTCTCCAACCCCCTAAACTCTTTTTATTAATTTATTTTGAAACAACTCCTGTATATTCAATATACTAGGATGTTTTTATAAGAAGTATTCGAGCTACACTTACACACACCTACATCTAATGGTTAATGAGCATACTGTTTCCGTGGATGGCGAATTTCTGCCTCATGAAACGATGATTGTTCAATATTCTTTTGACACCATCAAAGGTGGCCATTAAGATGTCACTATATTTATATATGATATATAATATGTTTATGTATTCCTTATGCTTCTGTATTTTTCATTTATTTCATACCTTTATGGTTTCTATTATGGGTAAACGCGATATCTTCATTTTATGAAGTGCGGACTACCGCCCCCTCAAAGAGATTTGATTCGGTAATGGCATATGTGGGAAATATAAAGGATGGAGTTAATGATATTATATATGATATTATACTGGAATTATAATATACCTTTATGACATTACGATTCTTTTCCATAAAATACGAAATAGAAATGAATGTAGCATTCATGTGTACGTACAGCTTACTGTCTCCATGAACGGTGCATTTCAATTATTACCTCTAAATGTTATGTAATATTATAAATGCATGTATATACTGGATATATATGATATCTAAATCATCAATATAACTCTGTATATAATGGATACATGAACAACTTCTAATTATAAAGAGTTTATTTTTGACTCAAGTACCAATGATCGTTAAAACAACCGTTATTAACTTAAATAATTATATAGTGTTCTTGACATGGTAATAAGTGATATAAAAGGAATAATGATCTAGAAAATGGTTCTTAATGAAGTATAAATTAACTCAAGTTTATTATTCAGGAGATTAAATAATGATCAAGTGAAGTCGGATACGAGGTAAGGGACTTCGTCTCAATCTCCTTTCATTGAGGCATATTTTGTTTTATACACAACTTTATTTTATATGGTGTATAAACCCCTTTGAGTTTTATGTTTATTCAAAAGGAATATTTTTATATGAAGCATTTACTAAACAACAAAATGGAATGTTTTTTTCAAACGTATGTGGCGACAACGACTTCTCTGCTGCCATGACCATTATTTGAGTTTCAGCTTCCTCTACAAGCCATAATTTTTTTGAATGAAAAATAAATACCATGTTTTTTTCTTCTTTTATATTGGTATTGAAAATGGTTTTCATAATGTTTTTATATCAATGTGTTGTATTGATATCTTTTGATTGAAAAGTGGAAATGTTATGTTTCCTTTATGCATGTTTAAGTGATACGATTATGTTATGGTTCTTGGAAATTGTTATGAAGATGGGTGGTTATGTGATAAACTAAGGGCGGGTGGGATGGATATAGCTCTCCAATGCATTGGGTAACACTAAGGAGTTAAATGTTAAGTTTTCTCTGAAGAGATTTAGGGAATATACTGTGATGGGTATTCCAAACGTAATCAAGAGGGTTACTCCCTATGTAATATTGTTATGAATGCCTCAAGTTACCTTTATGTCTTATGATTTCTATGGTTTATTCATGATTTGATGAGGTATGTTAAAGTTCTTATGTTTTATGGGTAAAGTATGATTTCATTCTTATGTATATATGTACTCATGTTTCCTTTCCATATTTTTTTAACCCTTACTGAGCTTTTTATGCTCATCCCAAGTTTCTGAAATGTTTTTCATAGGTCAAGGGAATGGTACATGATATGATGATAGTGTCAAAGATGTGTCAATAAATAATCCATGTTTTATATTAAATATGTTTCCTTTTATGGGAAAAATGAATACTATCTTTTGCGTAACCTCCTTGTTTAAATGTGGAATGTAATGCAAGTTTTATGATCTAATTCTCTAATACTCTAAACCTGAAAAGATCCTCAATGTGTAATATTGTAATAACTCAAGATTAATTAAGGTTTAAGGCTGGGGCCTTATACTATGTGCTTGATGAAAATCACAAGAAAGATATCCAAAAAATCCTTCATCCTGGGTGTATCCATTGGCTGGCTGAATCACATAACACTCAAGTGATATCCTCTCACCCTCCACGAGATACTAGTGTATGATAATGAAAATGAAGGTATATAGATAACTTATAGGATGAGGGGTTTATGGTTGGATATACATACGAGTATTATAAAAATACATTAAATGGGTACTACCTTTATATTGAACATGGGGATACTCTCAATCCATTTCATGCATTTACTCATGTGTTTTATAAATTCTTGAGTAAATAACTCTAATAGAAAAATCATTCATATCTATTTAGCAAAAACAAACACCTATTTGTTTTATATAAGGAAAAGTTTATATTTATGATAACTATATATTTCTGTTTCTTGAATGCTATCCATGAATTTCTGGGTTTCATGAAAATATAGGTTATACTAACTATATATTATACTAAACTATATTCCCATTATATAATTTTTAATTTCCATAAAAACTGATATTGTTTCATATGATATCCCCATATCATTCAATGTGTTATAGGCTAATATATATCCCATACAAACTTTTATTTTAGATGTATCACCTTCACCTTGTCCAATTTATATTATAATAAAATATCACTTATACATTGAAAGATAATTTTATGTACTACCCATTGTATTTATCCTCGTTTGTATGTGTCCATGCTTATTATAAAGCATGGAATGCGACATATACTGTAAGAAACTTTTATGTTATTATATTCATTAAATGAATCTCATAATATGTCTAAAAACATATTCTTAAATTATTGATAACATGTGACATAGGATGCAAACTTCTATTGGATTTTATAATCATTCATTCATTATTATATTAAAAAATATGTACTATGACTAATTTTAAGTGGCCACTTATTTATTTCTAGAAATATAAATCCTTAGAACATATGCCTCATTGTTAATCAATTCATTTAGAATAAATTATATAACATTATCTTATAAGAATATAATACTAGTATTTTATTTTTTAGTATCACAAGGAATACTGTGGAATACTGACTAACCATTTACGGGCATTAGTATCACATTCATTTATAATGAAAAAACTATACTATAGAATCATAAAAATTTCTATTATATGATATTGATTTATGATTCATCACATCAACGGGTCTTGGAATCTTACATTCTTAATTTCCTTACATTTATGTCATAAACCCTTCTAGTTATGTTATTTTAAATATTCTAGAAGGTCCTTATTAAGAATACAGATTTAACATCCATCTACATAAAATTATTATTAAAGAATATGGATAATTACTAATTACCTATAAGATTGAATATCACTATTATTAATAAATAACATATCATATTTATTGATGGTAAAAAAACCACATCACTCTGGTTCTTATACTTCCTAAATTGACCTACACAATATTCATGCCTTGAGAACAATTTCTACCAAGGGGTTTTATGGATTTTTTTCCCGTGATAACAATTATGTATCTTAAATATTTTATGCCTCAACTCCATCAAAGTGTATATTTCAGTAACTATATATTTTAAAAATATTATTCATTTTTATAAATATAGTTGATAACTAAACTATTACCTTTCTATATAAGATATTAGATATAAAATATTCCTTTTTATTTAGCGTAATTTGTAAATATGTACTTGTGTCTTTTGATGAATGTTTATTTCTAGGATTATATATGGCAATCACTTCACATCCCTATACATAAATATATGATATTTCTGTTTTTTCCAATACTAACTCATATTGTATCCTACATGCCTCTATGGTTGGCACACTTCGTTAAGTGTGTATACCATTACATGAAACATATATTCCTGAAAGGATTATGGAAGAATTTACATAACACATCATTAATTTATGAATAAGTGTAACTATACCATATTAAAATAATTAAGATATTCAGTTATTTATTGGTTAAAATATTCAATCTATGTACCCAATTTTAGTTTCATTATCTTCTTAACAAGATGGTTATATTCATTAGTTTTAACCCTATTAAGTCTTTTAAGGGATTTTTATTTGTTCTTCATGAATTACATATATACATATCTACCAATACTATAATTAAAACTAATTTACTATGAGAATCCATCATTATGTTCTTCTTCCAATATTATATATATACTTTACGAATAAATTATACATCCTTTGTGTCTTATTCACCTCAATTTTGCAAGGTTGTCTTAGTATTTTTACTTCTGCAACAAGAATGACATATATCAATGAGTTTTAACTCAAAATATTACATGTATACTTTATGATATAACCATTTTGTTATGTTTCTATTTTAAATTCCTATGTCATTAAATAAAATTGGGGTGTAAAAATCACATGGTTTGGTATTCATCATTGATTTTTAACATAGTTGTTATTGAATGATCATTTATATAATCCATTTCATAGATGTTTTATTCTGTAAACTGAAACATTTTGTGTCTAAACATGACACGATAATGTTTTATTAATATGATGAACCAAATAATAGTTTTCAAATTCAAGAATCAATCCAATGAGAAATATTGGTTTTCACATTTATCTTGTTAATGTAACATGAATTTCTTCATTAGAAACTAAAAGATTCATTCTATATCTAAAAATATTTTGAATCCTTTTTTGTTCCAATATTTAAATAAAAGGGCATGAGACACAAGTTTTATCTATTACCCAATATAATAAAATATAAAGATACGATGACATATATTCCATAATATCTTCCACATTATTTTTCATTATATTATTACAATTACATTCCTAATATAGTTTCTTAACATATGCATGGTAAAAAGACTCTAGCACATTTCTCTCCCTAAATATTTTTCCTCCTAGGATTATTTTTATTAAATTTATTTTTTTAACGATCCTTCCATTAACTTCATTTTATTTTTTCGTTTTTTTAACTTAATAAAAAAAGAAAATTATTTATTCATATCCTTTTGAGTTTGGAAATTCATATCCACAAGGTATGGATATGAGTTCTCTATATTATTCAATTTATATCAATGTATAAAACTAAAGAAACTTGATGGTAATATTTAATGAATTGGATGAATGGATAAACATTTATCATGTATTAATCCTAATTATATTAATAATAATGTAGTATCAATAATTTTGAGTACATGTGGAATATCTTGGGTTCTGTCCTCTAACATATATGTGAATAATGTAATAAAGAAATAATTTCTTTATTTCCTCACTTTATCCATGAAACATTATTATAGGTATTAGGAATTTTTTTTCATCAATTTATACATGTTGTTATTAAATCTCAATAGAAATTAATAAATACATGATGAAATGAATTCCACATACATCATTTATATGCCTCCAATAGGTTTCTTCTACACACTTACAATCCTACAAAGGTTGATCATCAGGTATAGGTGATATAAATACCTAAAATTTTCAGTCTTCATGTAGTACTATACCCAAGGTACTCCCCAATTCATAGAAATTTGTGCCAAAATGACATATTTTTATTGTCAATTTATCCGAGTGATAATGAACATGTAGTGTTACATGATATTTTATTCAATAAAAACTAAAAAAAATTACTAATTTCTCTTGATTAACATTTGATGACATTATACATTCATTAATTATTTTATTTCTTCTATTTATATCAAATCCCAAAATTCTTCTTTATTAGATTTAGAATATCTATTCACTCAAATATCATAGTCATAAGGGACCCATATTTCACCTTTTATAGTACATACAATGGTCATTAAATATGACCCAAACATATTTAGGTACTCTTTACCTTTCCCATAAACATTAAATTGTATTACCTTGATCTATTAAGTGGATTCCTATTATATAAAACATAACTCCTTTCTCAACATTTTCCTCCAAATTGCATTATGAAATCTATAGTCTCTTTTGTGAATTATAATTTAAATAAGTTAAACCATCCCAATCATTAAAACTTCCCAATAAATCAATGATAACCAAACTATAGTAACAAAATTACCCCAATATATGGTTTCACTATTAATAAAATTATAGAATTTAAGTGGTGACTGAATACTATCTTTCATTGATTTTATATTTCCATAAGAAATCATGTTTTATCATAGTATGCTAGTTAGCTATGAAATATTTATTCTTTCCAAAATAATTAAAAATTTATAATAAATAAATATTATTATTATTCTATTTTTATATATGCGTAGAAGTTAATTTTATAATCTACTATATCCTATGAATATAAAATTAAATTCATAGAAAAATGAATAAATTATAGAGCAATCAGGATTTTTCCACTACTAGTTAATTTATTGGGAATTGATAAAAAAAACATGGACCCTAGTGGGAGTAACTTCAGAGTCTTTCCCAACATGATTTTTGGTATCCTATGTTGTCATTTGATCCTCATTTATTTGATCTTCTTTCTTTTCATCACTTAAACCTCCCCGTCATTGGTTATCCTCCAATTATAGTGATACTCATATACAATCAATGAGAACATTGAGAAATAGGTCATATAAATATATTCACAAACAAAAAATCCCATAAAAATATGTACGGAGGGATCATTCATAGACTATCATTATTTATTTAATAATATTTTAAATAACCCATTTGATAATTTAACATAAATAAGTAAATCAAAACATAAACAAGTCGTTCATAACCTCAAGAGCTTCGACAATATATGATAACGAAAAATAATTTTAAAAAAAATTACGCACAAAATTATGTAATTAAAATTAAAAAAGATAATTATATATATATGCTAATGATCTACTAAAATTCCCCAAATCAATATAAAATAATATAAATTTTGCAATTTTTTATTTTAAAAATTCTGAAAAATATATATTTCTATCTTAAATAAATAAATTTTCACTCTATGTTATTAATTATATTATACATATATATATATATATACATATGATTATATTAAATTTAAATATAAAATAGGGTTATGTTGGGAAGGTTCAACGCAACCCCCGGAATCCAGGGGTGCTACATGGTATATTAAGTGCATCTTGGGAAGTGTGTTGATTGAATAACTTTTCATATCTTAGATATCCCTTTATAGAAATTTAATTTGAGGAAAAATATTTCCATTTAATTTGGATTCATGGTTAAAATTTTACTGTTATAATAAAATTAGCATTTTATCTCTACACTTACATTTTTTTATCATTGATTTTTTAATTTTGTTGAAAATTTTTGCCATTATTTAATATATCTAGTCAACCAAGATATGTATCCATATAGATCTTCATTCTTATTATATATATTTTATATGTTTTATTGAAATGATTTTGTATCAGTACAAGTATTTTTTTTTTATGCATCTATTTTATAGATCTGATAAAAATAAAAATAATTATATAAATATATATGAAATTTAAATTATATCTCATAGATATTATTCAAATTGACATGTATTTATGAGTATATTCATAATTCAATACATTTATTACATATATATTTATATGAAATGGATATGAATTTAAAAATATATTTCTTATTTCTTATATCTATTTTAATTATCTGATTGAGATAGATATAGCTCTTATTAGAGTTTTTTATTATAGTTATCTCACATATAATGGTGAGAGAAATATTGATCTATAGAGATCTATGAATTTTCATATGTTTATATCAAATACAAGGGTGAAATAAATATGGATTTACATGGATCTATTATCAGTAGAACCAGTTTACCTATTTATAGAAACTTCTAACAAGTTCCACATATAAGGATAATCCTTAAATTTGGAAAAAGGAACTAGCATATATATTTTAAAAAAAGTATATTTATCAAAAATTAAAATATACTACATTGATACTGATTATAGCATCAAATCAAATTTTAATCTAATTTTATTGGGTTCCATATTAAAATACAAACATAAATTCTAATTTATGGATTCATAGAATTAGATTTACAAGTTGATTATTTATTAAATATTAAAAATAAAATAATTAACTTATGAAATTGTCTTTTAATTTGATTCTAACTCAATGTCACTACCATCATTTTTCAAGGATCCAAACATGAATTACACTAGAGATATACATTTATTCACCATAATGATTATGATATCAATCTTGATATACCATGTGTTTTCATGAAGAATTAATATCTCCCCAACATCCCTTTGTCGATCATGAAATAATTTTTCAAATTATCTCTAGGGATTGAGAGTATTAGTGGTTGATAGATAAATAAATGAAATGTTAAGAACATAATCATTGATATATTATCCTTAATTAATTTCCCCTTAATTTATATTATTTATATTAAATTTTAGATTTAATAAACTACAAAGAGGTCCCTTCCATCTTTTGAATTCATAAAATAAACCCCATGTAAACAATGTCTATTTAATTTGAAATTAAATAATAATAAATAATATTTAACTAATAAATAAATAACTCCACTATCAATTAAATATTTATTTAAATATAACCTCTAAAATAAATAATAAGTCTAGTGATATTAAATAAATTCAAGGAAATAATTAATCTAATTAAAAAATTACATAGACTTATACAATTATATTAGTATATGATCTCTCCAATAAAAAAATATTAACTTGCTTATTTACTTAAACCATTTTTTATAAATATCAGTACTTATCGCGAATTACATGGGATTTAATTATGATCGATATTACATGATTAAACATTAATTCTCAAATTTATATCATTATATTCTAAAAAAATAATATTTGAATGAATTTTATAAAACATGGGATACAATTATCCTATTACTATCATGGTACCATTTTCGATGGAAGTGAATCGAAATCAAAATACAATATAAGTATCTGGAAAAACATAATAGCATCTATAGGGAAAGTTAATGGTTGTATAAAAGAAGACCTTCTTATGAATGCTCACATTATGATTCATTCCCTTTATTAACTGATACCTTATAAATCATGATGTATAAATGTATCCTAATACATTAATAAATTATCTCTATTTCCTTGAATTACCAAAATTAACTTATATGTTATATCCATAGACCTATTCTTATGTTAGAAAAGTTCATCCCAATTAAAGTTAAAGAGATACCTTCTTTTGAATAGGCAAATTTTTTCTTGACCATTAAATTAAGGTTATACCCCAAATGACACACCCATCTAATGATACTTCTATAAAAGAATATATATCAATTTTTTCAGAATGAATAAAATGATAGGAACCATGATATACATAAATAACACTCTAACATTGAAGAACCATTAAAAATGATCAAATGTTAGAATTTCCAATGAAACATTGCACATGGAATTCATATTTACTGATATATACTTATGATCTTCTCTCTTAGAGATAACCAGTTGAGAACTTCATGGGAATAAGTCTCAATGAATATGTTCCCCCATAATCTAATATCAAAAAATCATATATGTACAATCTAAAATATGCATCCTAATAATTTGAAAATGGTTTAATGATATTTGAATACCATACCTAGGTTCTCAATATACTAGGGACTACTATAACCTTACAATGTGAAAAATATTCTATGTAAATTACTACATAAGTATTCATAAATATTATAAAATTTATAATGAGAATAAATTTCGAATATATGAAACTAAATACATTTTTTTTATAATAAAAAGTTTATAAAGTAAGTTGGTTCCGGGGAAGGAACTATAACACAATAGTTAATATTATAAATACTCAAGTAGGTTAGTAGATTATCATATTCCTTACATATAAATAGATTGGCCACTACATCCTATGTAAGATCTCGTTGCTTAGATAACTGGGCTTAAATTCCTCAAACATTCTTTCCCTGAAATTCTCAAACCAATCCTCATATTATTTTAACTCAAACATTATCCCTTTAAAAAAACCTATCTAGTACCACTCAGAAATTACCTGGACCACTAGGGCCCCACATGGTCCAGTAGTTTGTTTGAGTGTTCCACCACAAGCCATCATCTAATAGTTCATGGGTTGGTGATTAGAACTAAGAAGGAATAACACCCCATGGGAGTCCTTAGCCTATTCATGTGAAACAAAACCATATATCTCTACATCCCAAAGATATAAAACAATAATATAATAATATCATTTTTAAATAATTAAATACATGATATAGGTTCCGATCCAAAATTATTATCTAGGTATAATCATTGAAAGTAAATATAAATACAAGAAACCAAAACCCCAAAGATAAGATTAACATAATACTAGAAATACTACTCCTCCTGATTATAAAACTCTTACCCTAAGCACCAATTATGGTCGACTTTTTCAAACACAACAAAGTAGTGGCTTCATAAAGACCAAATCCTCCATTATATTTCTTAGAATTCAAATCATCTCAATAGAAAAAAACACATGTGCAATGAATTTATATATATGGGAAATCATAACCATACAATCTTGGAAACACCCAAAAAAGGAAGGACTAGTAGTTGAATATGTTCAAAACCAAAGACAATTATAAAATCCATGACCCATATAGGATTTAAGGATAGATAAAATCAAATAATTGGTTATTTCCCAACATAAAAAGCTAGCTTCACAATGGGCATAGGTTTCTTGAAACCAATCGTATCCAATAAACAATAAGATGAATTGTTTCTAAACTACAATTTTTCTTGAAAACCATGTCATCTTTATGATAGAAAAGTAAATAAGAAACCAAATAATATTCCTTAATCAATGTAATAATAACCATATAATTAAACCCTTAAACCATAATGGAAAAACAACACCTCTCAACTCACCCTTAAAGAGGTATTTGTATAAAAATCACAACCCTAAGGAAACTCATAACTTCAAACCTTTACGTCACACCCAAGGGAAATGATATATGTAAACCCATTCATTAAAGCCTGCAAAAATTACTTACTATGAAAACCCTAATTTGAACAACCTTTCTCCCTACACAATTATCATAGAGTTGGATGTTTAAAAGCAATGTTTATTTATAAAAACTATACATTACATGAGAGTCCATGAAAACTTATCACTTTAAGAAACCCACATCAAATTGTTGACTATATTGGAGGAATCACACCTCAATTATGATTCATTCACATGTTTAGGGAGTACTAACTCCATTTATGGGGAACCCGCACACTATTACCTTGGGGATTTCACTTCTTAATCTCACATTATGGAGAATGAAACCTTGTTGATAGTGTAATAACCATTAGAGAAACTAACTATTAGGCCTAATGTTGAGAACTCATGCCTCAACAATTATAGATGGTAAAGGAAAATAATAAAATGGTGAACCCATAACTCATTAATTATTTAATAAGTTAGGGGGTTACCTAACCTAGACTTCAACTTATTCCTTTCCTCATGGTCATGGAAATTTGGGGATTAGTGGAAAGGGTAGCATCAATAATAATACTATGAAGTGACCCAATCTATCAATTCCACAACATTACCACTTGTTTGAGAAAAAAATTCTCACCTTCACCTCCCATTATATTAAATATGACTCGAGTAGTATTGGGATCTAATGATTAGCATCTTTCATCTAATGGATATGCACATAAATCTATCCAATGACAGGTAAGGGAATGAATGAAAATATATGACCTCCTTATTGATCCAGGATTCACTAATAACTTCTCATATACTATAGGGGAACCATGAAGAAATTTTTTCATCCTTATACTATAAATGGTGGACTCACACTATATACCTTCAAGGGATTTATAATCTTCGTGATGTATTTGAGAAACTTTTTCTCTGTCATCAGTACATCACCAATGGTGTATGAAACCACATCTATACTCTAATCAAATTTCTCGAACCTAATCATCATCTTTGTAAAGATAAATAACTCAATATAATCTTAAAATAACATAAATAATCTCTAATACACAATAATAATTTGTTATAATGTTTTGAATATAAAAAATCCCAGAAGATACTACTCCCTTATTCAATTTTGAAACTTTGGAGAAGAGGTATCAAAATAATGTAAAAGTCTCTTATCCAGACACATAAATGCTCATATGGAATTCCACAAGGACCTATATATTGAGGGATAAAATACACTTTGAGAAATTTTTTATCATGCATAGATATGGAGCACAAATAATTGGTTCCATGTATACCTCACCTAGGGGGCCAGGTTGGGTTGGAGTAGAATCAAGTGGGGTCCTGAATATCCCACATGGATAAATGGTTTAGGCCAGTCACTAGGGTATTCAAGCCTATAATGGATATAATTTTTCCGTAGGTTTCCTAAGGCAAGGATACTTAGTCAACCATCCCCTTAACCCATGGGAAACGTCTGTCTAGCTTGCCCAACCCCCTTGGGCTCCCCAGTCTCATGACTATGTGGGGTCAGTCCATACTGCCCACCCCCACCCAAGGTTGGGGAAAGATGGCTTGCTAGTGGTACTAAGCTCCCAAACTCAAATCACTCTTTTGAAGGAGGATCTTCCTTGAAACTCTATGATGATTTAATTAATGGGAGTAATCTTAAAATCATTTCCTTTCCTACAAAATGATTGCCATTATTAAATCAGAGCCACATCCTTCTCCATTCTTTTCAAATGCTCACCATCCATACATATTTACATACACTGAAAATGATATGACCTATTTCACACTACCTAGTATATCCCTCAGTAATCCTCTTATTATTGTATCCTTTATCATTTCTTTATCAATATAATTTCATTTCCCTCCTAGATTCACCGTAATGTACATCATCATTCACATAGAACCACAATTAGGTTATTCAATGAAGGTCAAAAAATTATATACCCAAAAAATTAATCAAAAATAATATCTAATATGGGGAATTTTTGTTAATAAGAATAATAAAAATTAATAATTAAAATTGAATTCACAATATAAATAGAGATACAAAAAATAGCAAAATCATACATCAATGGATAATTTTTATAATCCTCAATGTTGTGTATTTATCTATGAATTCATCCCTCCCAAAATAATTTTAATTCCAAAGAACTCTATTGTTTAGTGTCAACCAAATAAGTTAACCCTAATTAGATTTCTTAAGGTGATCTTAATAACACTAGGTATTGGTCAAACAAGTAAAATTTTAGACTTTCAAAATAGGATTATTTCATGTATTGAAACTAAAATATAATATTATAACACTCAAAGATTAAATCCTCCTTCCTAATTCAAACTACCATGATAGATATTTCAATAGGGTATTTATTTATTATTTATTTATTATTTACATTTCTCACACATATGTGATAATAATTAATTTTTAAAATAAATATTAAATATCCCATTAAACTAAAAGGGATTTGAATCTCACCAAAATTATACAAAAATGTGAAATTTATATCTAGGGATCAAAAAATACACTAAAAATATCAATGTTCCTTTACTAGAGAAAATTTACCATTTTACCCTTTTATAGGTTTGAGGTTCGAAATCTCAAGAGTGGGTTTAGCCATGAATAGGTAAATATATGGTCCTTACATTTTCGATGTTGAAATCCCATTATACTTGCTCTTTCTATATCCTTAGGTGTATATGTTAAATGAGTGGGTGCCACATGGGGCACCAACACATCCTTAAACATGGATCTAGCTACAATTTTCTCTATATTCCTCATAAACATTTGGTTAAATAATAAAATGGTCTTGGATAGTCTATAGGGTGTTATAAAACTATATTGATCCTTTCCATTATGATTACTAAATTGATTAATTGGATAGTACCATGATACAAAATTCATTAATCTTGTGAGTAGTATCTTCATCAACTATAAGGGACACATAGAACTTCATAGACATAATTGGAAATTTGAAAAATACGGGATGTGATAGATTTAATAGAGTGATACCGAAGATTCCTTGAGTCCATAAGTAAGAGTTATTTATGAAATTATGTTCATATATAAGGGTCATGTAATTAATGAAAATTTAGACAACATTAATAGGTAAAATTATTATACATGGATGATAAAAAAAGGTCTACAAACATATTAGACTTCACTCTATATTTAATGGTTCCATCATTTCCCGAAATATTATTCGGGGGAATTGAAGATCATGGGAATAATTCTGAGATGAAAAAAACATATAGTTATTTTGTGGATTTTTACTACTAAAAATACAGTAACATGATGAATCTATTCCATTCGTATAAATTCTTACTAAATCTCACACTTTCATATTTAAATTATTTTCTCTATAATGCATTAGGAATATAATGCACTGAGGTCAATTTTTACTGTTTAAAACATGTCCTTCGGTATAATAAAATAGATTCGTGTTTTCAATTACTGTTTTCTTATTTTTAATGTTTTGTTCTATTTATCACTCTTTTATTATTTTATTTATGTTTTTTATTACTAACTTCATGATATTTTATATTATTTTTTTCTTAATTGTCATATATATATATCAGAAGAATTTTATAAAACCCCTATATTTTTTAGTTACGATTTTTAATATACATTATTTAAAAAATAAGTAAAATAATATAATAGTGTTTTTGAGTTTCCTACTAAACGTAATGACCTTGGGTACAACATTTTAGTACATTTATAGTCTCAAAATACTGAAAACCATTAGCGATAAAACAATTTATATATATATATATATATTTAAAATAAATGGGTCTGAAAAAAGACCCATGCCCATATATTTCATCATTATATATTCATAAGAAACCGTCCATCCCCTCTGGTGACCTCCTCATACATGGTTAGAAGTGAATTATAAAAAGATTTTCTAAAATATCCCAAAATATAAATATATATGTAGTAATTTATTTAAATAAATGTTGTGTAATTTATTTCCAATAACAAGAAAAATATTGATGGTGTCATATTAAACCCAAAATCTCGCCCAAAAGGAATCCCCATTCCAAACTCAATGGTGAAATTTATTTTCTAATATGATTCATTTTTAATTTTGAATTATAGTTTTATACATAGTGTTTTTGAGGTCCCCTATAAATTTATTTCCATTCCCAACTTCTCCTCATATAAAAAAGTTCATCATAATGTAATATTTATTATTTAATGATTAAAATTAATCTATTAAAATAAAAAGAAATTTTAAAATACGAATTCTGTGTAAATTATTCTCAATATTAAAACCAAATATGTTATATCGTCTCTTACATTAAATATTTTAATCTTAAAAAGGTTTTCAAGAAGATATAATGAATTAATAAATTTTGGAAGGTGTTGAAGCTTATTCTTTTATTTGAATAAATTTATCACACACAAAATATAATAAGACTTAAATAATGAATTAATATTTAAAATGTTGATAGTATAATTTAAAAATAGAGGAAGAAACCCAATCATCCTCATCCATATAAGGCTCTCTTATTTAGCATATGGCTTACCACTGTCAAAAATTTTTAATAGAGAGAGTCTGAATGGATTCATTGATATGAATAAATGAATTCTTAGGATTAAACCTTTATCTACGAGATAATAAAAATTAATCATGTGTCAAATAAAGTCTCACTAACCACTAATATTTTGTAGAGAACCTAAACCTTTATAAGTAAATATATATTGGTCAAGGAAGTACCCAACACCACTGATAGAGGACCACCACCTAGTTATCTGGGGAATACTTTGTCTCTATTAATGGATCACCTTAAATGATTAATGTTTTTCATTTATTTGTTACCTCGTAACATAAAACATTTATTCTCCAAACCACTACAATAAAGTAGCACCTAGGGCCATCTACTATTGATGTTTCCATCGTGGAGTTTCTCAATGGTGATTTAATTATTAATATTTTTTACGTATTACTGTATTTCTAAATGGGATATTTAAGATAGAAATGGAACAATTCCAATTTATATATTAACAGTAATGAAATAATTAAAAATAATAATAGGAAATAGTGTCTGAAGTGGAGAGAAGTTAGAAAATAATTATTGGTATTCACGATTGATTCTCATGGTCCAACCATTGGATATTACTTAAAAGTATTTCGCTCTATAAATTCTCTAAACACATTGTATGAAATGTCTAAATTGAGCATCTTATTATGTTTGTGAAGTCAAATTATACAACTAAGATATCAATCACTGACCTCTGTTTCTAAATATTCATTGAAAGTACTCAATGATCATAATGTTACATGATAGAATCAAACTTCCATTTTTATCACATTTCTTGATCAAGAATTGAGTTCAAAAAAAACATTAGTTGACCATGAAACACCTAACAAGACTATGAAATGCACGCTTGATGAACAAAACACATTTATCAGATATGTGTCAAACTATAAATATAATATAGAAGAAAATAATAAAACAATATACATTTATCAAACATCAATTGATTTTTTAAAAAACCAAATTCAAGAAAAAAAAATTATCATTTGAAAGGAAATTAATCGAATGCTTCAAACAGAATCATCAACATAATTCATATGTTTCAGCCACTAAAATACTCATCCAATTATTCCCATAGAACACAATTGGACTTTGATATTCCTCCCCATACATAGAAATAGTTTTTCTTACAAATCTCTAAAATATCTACTAGTTTTTTCCTCTATTTCTTTGCTCTCGTTGCAATAAAAATGTGTTCTTCTTGTCATCTACTTCTATCTGGAATTTCAAGAATATCTATAATAATTCCTAGAGCTGAATTATTTATTTTATTTCTTCTAGAATAAATCCAGATACATTATTCTATAGGATCAAAAAATACCCTATGTAATTATTTTGTTCATTTAACAATAATTACATTTTTTAACCCACAGTCTGTACTCTTCCAATCATTAAACAACATATTCATCTTCACTAAATATATTATTAATATAATTCATTCATTAATCACCAAGAAAATCCATGAACATCAAAATTTATGGATTACAAACAAATATGTGTAATGGATACCACAACATTGGAGAACCACATGGAATGTTAGCTTCACATCTCTATATGAGGGAAAACGAATGCAGAGAAACTAGACACAACAAAACATCACATTAATTCAAAAAATGCACCAAGATTTGAGAAAATATCCTATATAACTCCATTAATTATTATATTTTCATGAAACCCCAAATTTTAACATTCTCAAAATAACATAAAATGAAATATTTGATGTTTTCTTCATCCTTGCCTCCAAAATTATATCTAAAAAACTTAATTAGAATAGGTCATCTACATTGGTCTGATTTCTCAACATATCACATCCATCCTAGCCTCAGTTCAGCATCATGTTTTCTTCCTCCACATTATAAAGATATTTGTAGTGATGTGAGATATATCCTGATATTTTCATCCATTTAAATAATTTCACATACTATTTAGTCACACTCATTAAATATAAATAGGGATAAGGAAAAATTATTTTTCAAGATAATTTAAGATCATTTGAATAATTCTATAATGTTGAAAAACATATTTCTGTTGTATGGATGTTTACTACTTCAAATCCATGTGAATAGGCATTCCCTTCCATGCATATCATTTCTTATTGAATCTCTCTATTTCATATTTAAATTAATTTTCTATAATGAATTTTGTATATATATCTCTCCGGGGTAGATATTCTGGGTTCCAAACATTTCCTTCATCCATATGAAAAAGATTAGGGTTTAAAATTATTATTTTCATTATTTTAATGGTTTTTTCTATTTATCAATATTCTATTGTTTTATTTATGTTTTTTAAACAATTCTTGTCTTCTCTACATTGATAGTGAAATAATATTTTTTATTATTAAAATGAAGGAATAATTGATTTAATGATTTTGTATGAGTTTCATTGTTTATGATTTTCTGAATTTAAGGATGTAATTACTGGATAAATCCATTAATGTGTATGTTTCTACCATTTTTCATTTTCAACTATCATTTTTACTCCGTTTTCATATATTTTATTTCCATTCACTATTTTTTCAATCAATTAGTTGATATTATATTATTTATTGATATTAATCTAAGATATTTATTTAATAAACTTACTAATAAATAAGTCCAATATGTGGAAGTCTTGATGTTGGATGATCACAATTATAATAAGAGGGTGGATGTTGGATTGTAGTGAACTATTCACTTAGAGAGGTCTTGATCAAGTTTCTCTTCATAAAAATATGATTTGAATAATTGATAACTTATAAATACATCAAATTTTATCTTACTAACTTCATTATATCACCAATACATATAGTGATTTTATCAGTGCTAGAAAAGCTTTTAATATCACTAGAAATATGTGGTCAATCTTAGTGAAGAGAAAAAGGTGTCCCCATTAATAGCACTAAAAGAGCGCTGCTAAAGTGTTTTATTTATATGTGCTAAAATGAATTGATAAAGGAACCATTTATCCATGATATTTTGGCGTGGATAAAAAAAATTTATCATCACATTAATTAGCACAGTTAAATGCTGCCTTTATTAATGCTCGAAATAGTGCTGATACAGTGACCCTTTATTAGCACTTGAAGTAGCACTGATAAAAAGAGCCTTTATCAATGCTTCTTCAAGGGCTAATAATGTCCAAGGTTACTATGATTTGATATTTATTTAACAACACACCCACCACAATCACCTTCACATATTAACAGCATCAACAGCACCAACACAGCACACACACCACCTACACAAAATAGGACCTGCACAACGCACAAAAGAACAAAGTCATGAACACTAGAACAAAGAAGTGCACACAAGGCTTGGGTAAAAATAATATATAAATTTTAAACCATTTTTTTATATAATTAAATTTATAATTATCCAACAAATAGTAAAAAAACATTAATTTTACATTCTAAAAAATCCACAATCCCTTTTCAAAAATTTCCGCCCAGGGTATTAGTTTCTGAAAAAATCATCCTAACTCAAGAAAATGGTTCCACCTATATAGGAAAAAATATTATGTTATTAATTCTATAATGAAACAAAATAAACATTAATATTATAGAATACATTATAAATTTGTTAATTTTTAATAAAAAAACATATTTGGAGTCATACAGGTCAAATCGTGCATCATATAGAGGTGGGGTAGATTATTTCATGCCAAAAATGAGTTGTGGATCATTGTACTAAAATATCAAAACAATACGAATGGATTTTATTGGTTTTTAGTATGTCACGTGTTTTCTTAATAAGATTAATAATAAATTTAAAGGACAAAATTTGGATTTATACTAGTCACACAGTTCGTCAGATTGAGGTGTGGTTAATTCATGCACATCACAAATGGCTCATGGATCATTGTTTTAAGGTATCAAAGAAATCCAAATGGGTTTTCTTATTTTTCAGTTTGATAGTTGTGTTATTTTAAAAAAATATCATTTCAAACTAAAAACACCCATTTTGAGTCATATCGATCACATCATGCATCATTTTGAGGTGAGAAAACATCATGCATATCAACAAAGAATTAAAAATCATTATACTAAATATTGAATACAATCAGAGGGTATTTTCTTAGTTTTTTGTGAGTGAAACGTTTTGATCTAAAATGTAAATTTTAAACTGATAATGGATACTTTTAGTTATACTAGTCACACCATGTTTTGGATCGAGGTGTGGTTGATTTCTACACATCACAAATGACTCATGTTTCATTTTATAAACGTATCAAAACAATCCTAATTAATTTGCTCATTTTTCAGTATGTTACTTCTTATTTATTCTTAAATTAAATTAATTTCAAAATAAAATCTAATTTTTATTTATATCGGTCACATCATTCATGAAATTAATGAGTGGTTGATTCCTACAAATCAAAAATGACCCATGGATCTTTTTTTCATGGTGTTAAAATAATAATAATGTGTTTACTAGGTTTTTAGTATGTCAGTTTCATATTTTTACTAAAATATAATTTCAAACTAAAAACATTCATTTTGTGTCATACCAGTCAAATTGTGCATCAATTTGATTTGAAACTGCATCATACACATCCAAAAGGACTTAAGAATCACTGTCTGGAATTTTTAAGAGAATAAAAAATTATTTTATTGGTTTTTAGTGGGTGATACATTTTGAGCTAAAATGAAAATTTCAAACTGATAAGAAACAATTTTAGTCATACTGGTCACACCATGCATCAGTTTGAGGTACGGTTTACTCATTTACATCAATAATGACTCATGTATCATTTTCCAAAAGTATCAAAAACACCCGAATGTGTTTTATTGGTTTTCAGTATGTCATTTGTTCTTTTAACTAAATTTTAGGTAAATTTTTAATAAAAAGGAAACATTTAGATTTATATCAGTCACATCATGCATTTTATTGAGAATGGGTTGATTTCGACACGTCAAAAATGATTTATGGATCATTTTTCTAAATTAATAAAATATTTTCTAAAAGTGTTTTCTCTGTTTTAAATTTTCTAGTTTTTTGTTACTAAAATGAATTTGAATTTTTAATAAAAATAGAAACTTTCAATCATATCAGTCACACCATGTGTTATGTTGATATGTGGTTGATTCCAACATGTCAAAAATGACTTATAGATCGTTTTCCTAAATTAGGAAAACAATATGAATCTGTTTTCTATGTTTTAAGTATGCTTGGGGTGTTTTTTAACTAAAATGTCATTTCAAACATGAAACACACATTTTGAGTCATATAGGTGGCATTGTTCATCTGGTTTACATGATACTGCTCAATACACATCATAAATAACTTATGAATAATTTTAATAAATTATGAAGACAATGAAAGTGAGTTTTCATGATTTTCAGTGAGCGATGTGTTTTGAGATAAAATATCAATTTTAAACTGATGATAGACTATTTTATAAATATCGGTAACACTATTTGTCAGATTGAGGTGTGGTAGATTCATACACATCAAAAATTACAGACTGGTCATTGTACCAAATTATCAAAACAATCGGAATTTATTTTCATGGTTTTCAGTATTTCAATTATTCATTTTGCTAAATTTATTATTAATTTATTATAAAAATACACACATAAATTCATAATAGTCACACCATGTTTCAGATTTAGGTGCAGTTTATTCTTATATATCATAAATGTCTTATGGATCACTGTCCTAAAATATCAAAACAATCCTAATGTGTTAGCTTAGTTTTCGGTGTGACACTTTTTCTTTTTAATAAAAATACTAAAAATTTTAAAACAAATTATAGACAGCTTGAGGCATACCGGTCACATCATCATGTTATTTCTATACATTATTCCATGACATACTCTAACCATTTTTTCTAAACAAATATATCTCATCTTTTGAATTTGGCTATTTTCAACAGCTATGGTAGTACTGAATAATTATAAATACACAAAGGATAAATAAATATTTTAAATGAAATAGTAATTATCTTAAAAAATACCTCCTCAGTGATATTGTTTTTTTCATGGAACACAATCTATTTGATAAATTTACAAACATAATAACCATATTCTTTATTGTATATTTTTTTTGGACACTCTAGAAACATTGAGAAAAATAATTATTTATTTATATGTGTTTTTATAGTGAAATATTATTATATATACCTTGATTTGTATCCAGTCGTATTACTTGTGATGTTTCGTATGCTTTTCCCCTTACCTCATTCCCTGATAAATATGATATTCATGCACCACCCTATAAAAATAGAATACTCGTTGAAAAATAATATAAATTATATAACTAGATGATTATTTCTAAAATGTTGGATATAGTGTATTACCAATTGATTCATACAATCATCGGTGGTTCGTTTGTTTGATACCCCTACATTGAATCTAGGAAATAAATCATTCAAGAATCCAAATTGACTACAATGAGAATTCAATGATGCATAAGAACACAAAAAATAATAAGTAATGAATGAAAATAAAAAATATTTGATACAATTAAATTGTATATTTTTACCCCTACATCATTTGTATAAAAAATATTATTTCATCTGTAATTCTTTTGTTAAATGATTTGAGCAGGTCTGCCACTATTTCACCCTCTCTCTTGGATTTTATTTCTTTTTATTTTGTAGAGGTGGCATAAGGGCTAAGGAGTCCAAATTTTTGTTCATGGGGAAATCCCATAATTTTTTTAATATATACCCATGTGAAATATATGAAATGTATTTAGTCATAATTATCATATTTTATATAATTTTGAATAATTAAATCATGAAAACATGCCACGTGTATACATTTACAACTCAGTTATCTAGCTAATAATACTCTAGGATTTCACTTACATTGTAAAGAACAATAAAATCCATATCATCCCAGCAATACATATTTTCTTCATAATTAACTTGGAAAACCCCACCATCTTTCAACATCATATTCACATGAGCCAGTGATGATAATAAATGTAGATATAGAACATGCAGGTTTAAGGTGATTTCGGTAGATCGTTTTGATCAGTTGGATGATCCTTGAGATAGTTTTGAGCTATTATTTCTTTTCACCCTCTTCCATGTGTCCATATATAATAAAATATTATGGTTCAAACCTATTTTCATTCAATATTAAAATATTATCTTGAAAAATATATTTTAAATGAATACCTCATCACCATGTTTTTTACAATCTGTGACAGCCATGCGATGAATGTTAAAGAGATTATTCGACCTTATGAACATCTCCATCATGAATTAGAGTAGGTATCTCAATGCTCAGCTCATTGGATACATTAATCAACACTTTGACATGAACTTTTGGAATTGTTTTGTTCTTTAACATGAAGTTCTGGAAATTGAACATTGTAGCCCTCGCTACTAGTTGATGGGTGGGTGCTGATAGATATAAATCACAGTCATTTTCACCCTATACTATATTAGTTAAAAATAGGTATCAGTGTTTATATAACTCACAATTCATTAAAACAATTATTACAACATTGATTACCTCAACTATGATAGGTGTTTTAGGGAATGGCCAGCCTCAATGGTAGTGGGAGTGGGGCGGGATCTTCATGAAATGGTTGTTCTTGAGTTTTTTCTTCTCTCCCCCCATCTTATTTTCCATGAAATCCCTCTTCAATTTCATTTGTTCTTATAGGATATCTATTATTTATCTATTCATTTTTATTTTTTCACTTTGATCCACCTCTTTTTTTTCTAAAAAAAATGTTTAGGGTGTCACCCCAAAACCTTCTCCTCTAATTCGGACATACATTTCAGGCTGCTTTAAGGCCACCGAAAGTATATCTGCATCCAGTTTGGGTGTTGATGATTTCTGTGACTATGTTAGATAGAACATATAGGTAAATAAGTAATCATTATTATGTAATATTGATTTAAAGAAAAAAAATATAATTATTATGTAATACATACCCATTTTTCCCACACTTTTTCTATGATTCCATTTATTAGTATCCCATCATTATTTACATGTTCCACCTTCTATAAAACATGTCATTGTATAGAAGTGAAATTTGATTTAGATTCATCGATTAACATATATACATAGTAACAAAGTTATGGTGTTAGTTTATGTCACATAAAATTTTTACAGTAGATTAAAAATTTGTACCAATTCTTTTCAAGTGAATTGTACCCTATTCTTGAATTAAAGTAGGAGTACGGTGGTATTTATACTGTTTTTGGATATTCAGTGCTCATTGGTTATTTCATAAATAAAAACCTTCCAGTCAAAGTGATGAATACATGTATCATCAAAAAATATATTACCAAACCAAATATTCCTGGAAAGGATACTCCAAAAGACGTCTAGTAAACATAACTTATGATCCATGGGTTATCATGTGTGAAAAAATAGGATGTGGGTGTGGGTTTATTTTCCATTCAGTATCTTTAAGATGAAATTTCATTAAAATATTAAAAATTCCTCTTTGAATCCATCAAGAAACCTTTAATACATAGTCCTTGTGTGAGTCATCCAATATAAATGTACTCTATATGGGATTATGAAGACTAAGTCAATGTTTCGTTATTTTATTTTTTAGTAAATTAATGAAATGATTTCTTAATGTTACTATAATATATCCCAAAATTAGTATCTTATGCTCAGTAAAAACATAGTGCCACGACTGCACATCAATCAGCATGCGTTTCTGAGTGAAGTTTTCGATATAATTAATGAGCATGGCCTTGTTGGGGTTAACATGTTGGCCTTTCTTATTCCAACTAACCTCGTATTTGTGGCCTTTAACCTTTTTTAAGGATTTTTTCTAGCACCGTCAAACAACAGTGCACCTGTTTTTTCTATGCCATCAGTGTTTCGTTGCCTACCATTTCCTCAATGTCGAAATTATCAATATGTTCCTCCAGAGCACTAGCATTGGTATTTTCTGATGTTTTTTGTACCTTTTCACTAGGAGAAGCATCAACAATAGTTTGAGAACCCTATTGGTCCTCTGCACTGTGAGTAGTAATAAGTTGAGAGACTTGTTGTTCCCTAGGATGGGGAGCATCATCACAAGGAGAAATCATATATGCAAATGTTGTTTAATATTAAATTTATATTACATAAAATCACCAGAGAACAGATAATAACATAAGATAACAAAATGTATATTACAAAAATATATAAATTGATTATTGAACTCACTCTTTATTTAAAGCTAAATGGATTTAACCCCTCTATCAATTATCTAAATCCATTTATCATTGTATCCCATGATATTCAAGATGCCGTCAACATTTAGACTACTATAAAATTATAGCGACTTACCAATGAAAGGGTTATCCTCCTTTGAATTTTCATCTTACCCTTCAATGGTTTTGGTGGATAATATAACATTTGACCGGTTTTGGTTTGTGGGATCTAGAATAGAAAATACTTGTACTGCATGTTATTCCATTATAAATGGTTTGTCTTTGTACCCTTACTTACTAAAATAAACACTCACCAATACCAACTAATATATTTTAATAGCACTCCTCTTATCCACCCACTAGCAATGAAAAATTGTCACATGAAAGTTCATATATCCCACTCCCAAATTTTTTTTATGATGCCAAATATTGACATATTCACATAAATTGGATTTCAAACCATAGCACCAGAAACATGCATCACTTCAGATATAAGTGTAACTCCACTATTTTTCATGGTACTATCTTCATCATGTTCATTAGTATAGATTTTATAACCATTAATTACATAATATTTATAAGATAATACATACACAATTGGTCCTATGGCTAGCCATCAAAGTCATTTTGAAATTGAGTTGGGATTTTCATAGGACTCCATATATATATGGTCCCAAAACCATCATATAAACTATCGATTATGGGTATTTGGTATCCATTTTTCATCCCTTGATGGATTCGAATACCAAAGAATTTCTTTGGGGGTTTAGACATATGGGTCAACCTCAAAACATCAATTCAAAACCTAAGGGTGGGCCTACTCCTGATCTGTAATATTGATTGTGACAACCTCTCATCCAGAAATTCCATCACCCACAATCCTCCCAGTATGACAAGATTTTGGTAGATCAATTCTTTCCACACCAGACAGGTATTCGGTACATAATTCAACGGCTTCCACAATAATATATTTCTATGTAATACAGCGCTCGGGATGACTTCAATTTTTTAAATCCTCTTTATAAATCATCAAATACTGTTCAATGGGGTACATCCATCTATACTATATAGAACCACATAGCTAAATATCTATCACCAAGTGAACCATCAAATGAAATATCATATCAAAGAAAGTTGGCAGGAAGAACATTGCTAATTCATATAATATGATTGAAATTTCACTTTCTATATGCATAAATTATGTCGGGCCTATAAATTTTCTCCATACCGATTTGAAGAAGAAATAGAGCTTTATTAACATATAATGGGCATTCCTGGAAAAAATGAAATGTAAAGATTTTTGAATTTTATCTTGCATCAAAACATGGAAGTCATGTGATTTTAAACACTTTAACTATAAATAAATCATTGACATGATGTTATTTATATTCGATGAATACCCATGTGGAACCTTTACGTCATTCAAGACGTTTGAAAACTAATATCTTACTTTCCTAGAAAGAGTATAACCCATTGGAGGAAGAAAAGATCAAATTTTTACCCTTTATTATCACCAAATCATCTCATATTCCCATTTCAACCAAGTCCAAAATATCCTTAATTTCATAATTTGTTTTACTGGGTACATTTAGCTTTGTGTTTATGACACTATTACATACATTTTCTTAACATGCATAACATCAAGAAATTTTCTGACATTTAGAGAATCCTGGAATGGTAATTTAAAAAAATTGATCTCTTCTTCCAACTGATTTATATATGGTTTTTTAAAAATAGTTTACCAAAATTACTGTCCACATCTTTTACTTCCTCAAACAGTTGATCACCAGTTCATAGAGACAGTGTTTTACATTCTTCTGAACATCTATCAATTGGTGTATAAATCTACGATGTCTTAAAAACATGGTTTTCAATGATTTTTTCAACCTAATTGAATGTGTTCCTTTTTTATAGATGTGACACTGAGTAATTCCTTTAATGATATATCCCGAAAAATTACCATAAGTAGCAAAGTCATTTATCATCCCTTACAATATGGATCTAAATGGGACATCTTCATTATATATCTATCATACACTGTAACACATGAATCCCATAATAATTTCAAATCCCTGATAAATGGATCCAAATAAACATCAATATCATTAAATAGTTGTTTCGGTCCAAATATATGCATAAATAACATGTTGTTGTTTTTTATTTCATACATAACCACAGTGGAAAGTTATAATTTTCCAACAATAATGGCAATGTATTTTGATTGTTTCTTTGAAAACAAAAAGGATTAACTCCGTCTATGGATAATGGAAGATGAAGGTTTCTTGGCTCGTTTCCAAAATCAGGATACTAATGACTGGTTCTCTTCTATTGAGGAGATTCTTCCTAGCTATGAAGCTTCCCATGTCTATTTATTCTATCTACATGACACGTCAATTACCATGAAGTCTCCTCACTTCTATATAGGTGCGTAAACCTTGGAATTAATGGAAAGTGTCATACAACATTCATTGGACCGGATTCATTTTTATTATATCGAGAAGCACCACAATTTGGTCATTGTTTAGTGGATTTTGTGGACCTTTCGAAATAGTATACATTCATTGGGGCTATCTTGTATTCATTCAGATATCATAACCATCGAACTTAACATTCATTTTTTGTCGTATGTTCTTCTCGAGAGCTCATTCTTTTGGGATCATATAATTCAAGGGTGAGAGTAATTATTTAAACTGGTGTCACTCCATCTATTTCTTACTATCAAAATTTACAACATCAGTATGGATAAAAATGATATATATTTATTTCAAACACCATAAAAATTCATCTTTTCACACCTCTTTAACTACTCAAACAATTTTTGGGCAATCATGATGTTTATCTTCAACTATCCATGTAATTTCTGCAATACAATATTCATTATCATTGACATATATAATCACAAATTTGATATTGTATTCTTCATTTCCCAAACTACTAATCATGTTAGATGATCCATAAAACCCACTTTTATCCCATCCCCTACATATATTCTCTTTTTCCCCATTTTTATTCTTACATTTATAACATCGATCTATTCCATGACATTTTAAGTGTTCTTCCAACTCCTCTGGAAAAACTTGTCTTGAATAAAAACTGCGCAAAAACAAACAAAGGATTTTTGAAGGGTCATATGAATAATCTTTTGCAAACATTGTTAACTATTTCAATCTATATTCTTACTCTCTTGTCAAATTATTGACATCCATCCAGTTTATCAAATATCCCTCTTATTTGATTTGGTGATATTAGTATTTAACAAAAAAAATACACTAAATAATGATATAATGTAATGGTTTTCAAAATTCTATAACAATTAGAACATAAAATATTACGAAAAATCTATAGTTCCAATGTCCTTTGAAAAAAATTTAATAATCACACATTAAATCCCATTAAAACCCCAAAAATTTAATCAAAGTCCCCATTAAAATAACACAACCTTTTTGAAATAATTAAATCATTTCCAAACACTCTTTTACAAACCCACAATTATTATTTTTAATGCCCTCGAGACAACTTCAAGACCAAACAACATTAATTATTTAAAATGAGAGACGTCCCTCTAAGAAACATTTAAAAACCCTTGATTCATTTTAAAAGAGCAACATAGGCATTTTAATACAATCATAGATCCCAATATAGACACATTTTAAAAGATACAAAGAAAAAAACATGATTCATCCCCAATCAATCAGTGGTTTATGATTCCATCACATTATTACAAAGGTAGGTGTAATAATAGTATTTTACAAAATAATTTGATATTGCTCTCCCCACCATTGGATATCCCTTATCCATGATTCTATTTTCCAGTTATATCAATTATCCTTCACCACAACACCAATGTCTAATTGAAATGTTCCATAGTCAATGACCACACTAGCTACCATGGAACACTCATGTTCTAATTTAATAAAGACACTACATTATCCCAATGATCCTTGGTCCACACCAAATCAATTGGTTGTAAACCCCACAAACAATGAATATGTCTCTCATATGATGTAATATTGGATCATTTATTTATAAATATACCGAAGAAAATATATAACCCTAAACCCAACTACTAGATCGAGACTACTCCCAAGATTCCACTTCTCAAGTCCAATGCATCCATATGCCTACCCAGAAATGTGTATTTTTATATAATTATCTCTTGGTGATATAAGACTTCTATAGGCCCAATGAATTGAAAAGAATCCCCACACATTCTAATTCATTAAAAATTTATGATTATATATTTATGAAATAATAATTATAAAGATAGATTAGTGTTTTGATTATCATATTTATGTTTAAATAATTGATTTAAATGAATATTAAAATCCTTCTATTTAAGCATCATAAAATGAAGCATTTAAACAAAATGTGTTTTTTATCAAAAATATTTAAACCATTAACACTTTAAGAAAACCAATTTTCTTAATATAAATTATGAATTTAATTATTTTATAATAATCATAATTTTAATTTCATCTAACTCATTTCTATATAGTCAACCCATGCATTACATCACCACTAAATCATAATCTTAATTCAATGTTAAATTGGTTTTTTTGACTTATAATTCATTCAGGTTTATGTGGAATGTGATGATATTCTTTATATAACAATAATATGACTCAAGAATATTTACATTATATATAATATAATGAACATAAAATGTTTGATCTAAGATACATTTTCTATCTTAAATGTATTCTTCATGGTGGACTAACAAAATTGGATAACATATTATTTCAATTTTATCTAATGATTAAATATAAGTAAAACTATGAGACATATTTATAAAATAACAGTGTGTAAGACAACTCAAAAATGGTCTCGCCAACTTAAATATTTTTTTAAAAAATATTATATAGGATTCTTAGGGTTCAATCAAAGAAAAAATTATTTAAAAAAGACTTAAAATTGAATGACGGAATATGGAGGCCCCTATTTAATACCATATATAACACTTGTTGTGAAATAGTTATAGAAATGGAGTGATTACTTGTTATAGTAGAGTCTCAGGTCTTGCAATTAACACTTAAATTCGTCATTACCTAAGTTATATACTTATAAAAAGTGATCAAACACCCATCCATTTGACCATACAACTATTTTATAAATAAAAAATGCCCTTTTACTGGAAGATCCCAAAAAAACCTAGTTCATGCCTCAAATGAATCCCTGGGACCCGATGGCCACTATTCACATCATACCGATGATTCACACTAAAAACATAAAACTGAACTAAAGTCCATTGATCATAGAAAATGCCACATATAATCGAACTATTTTCCAATCTACAACCAAAAAATTTAAAATAATCTTATGAACATGACCCTTTTCTAAAATCCTTAAGAATTCCTAACCGTACTATTATCTTATAAACAAAACCAAAAATTTCAATGGAATATTAACATTGAATCCCTTTCCATAAAGACATTTAACATGGATAAACATTGATTATACCCAAACCATATGTTCCTAATTTCATTTAATCACACCAAACATTACATAGAAATCCTTTTGAGATCCAAAAAGGTTCACCACACATGGAAACCAAACATTCATAACTCTCATCAATCATTCAAAAAGTTAAGGTCATAAACAGAAACATTGTAATCATGATCTAAACACCTTTAAATCAATTCCAATATTATATCTATCAAATGTTTCATATTTTAAAATCGATAATTCACTAGTATACCTAAGGCCCCCAAATAAGGTTCCAAATTATCTGAAAATTCAACTTTTCAAAACTAATTTTATATCTACATGTGTATAAAATTCTTCATTTTTACAATCCATTACAAAAGATAAAGAACATCAACTTTTTATGTGTAGATGAAAAAAATATATAACTTTATAATTTTAGTGAAACTAATTTATTTCAATTTTTGGAAAACCTATACATATTTGGGTGACCCATTCCATGTATTTTAATAAAACACCAAGAATCAAACCAAATTAAAAACTTTCATCAAGTGATTATGAAAATTCTTATTTTGAAATGCTAATATGACGAATAACCTAACAATCAAATAGGTTATTTCGTGATTACCAAAAATAAAACCCCCAATTTTAAAATATATATAATTCACAAAAAAATTGGTAATGGCATCACAAAACATCATTGGATCTGAGACCAATATTAGTGGAAACAAGGACAAGCAAAATTTAATTCATTTATTCTGTAATTAGGAACCAGTAACGACCACGATTTTTAGCTATGAATTTATCTTGTATAATTCACAACATAAACATTAATATAAAATTGTAAAAACATAAAAAAAATGAATGAAAAATAGTAGAAAACTCACAGTGGAGGTATGGTTCAGCACAAGACGGAGGTGCGTTTGCGGCGGAGGAGAGGCGCGCTGCGAAAGAGTCCTCTGGAAGAGGAGAGGCACACTGCTGAGGAGTCATGTGGTAGAGGATAGGTGAATAGTGGAGGAGAGGCATGTAGGAAAGCTGGTTTCATGGTGAAGGAGGAGCGGTAGATGAGGGTCCACGATAGAGGTGGGTTCACGGAGGAAGAGGAGTTCGTAGCAGTGGCAGATTAGGGGGTCAGCAATGGTGAAGTTGGGGTTAAGGCTGAGCAGAGGTCGGCGCTATAGGGGTCCACTTCCGCAAGAGCTTAAGGTGTCCAAGAATGAACAAGGTTGTTAGGGTATTTTTATAAAACAGGGTGAAAATTTTATTAGTACTAGCTAAAAAGAACTAATAATGGTATGTTTTATGAGCACTAAAATAGAAAGGGCTGATGAAATATACCATTATCGGTGGTTTTTTAGCACTGATAATGTTATTATGTTAATAATTTATTTATATTAATATATATATTTGTAAAATTATAATTTAAATAATTATAAAATTATAAGAAATAAACTTATTATATTTATAATATTAGAATATGTATAATAAATATATTAATTATATATATTTATAAGATTATAGATATATGAAACTATAATTCTTCAGATTTAATAATTATTTATTTTTAATTATAATTATAAGTGAATATATATATATATTTATTTATTTATTTAAATAATTACAAAATTATAAAAAAATAATATTTCTAATTTTAATAACTTTATTAATATATATTTAATATATTTATTACCATTTTATAATTATATGAATATATATTTCTTTGTTTATAATTATAAATATAAATATTTGTATTTATTTATCAATATTTCTATATATTTAGAAACAATTTTAATTAATTATATATAATATTATATATGAAATTAATTAATATATATTTTTATAAATTATTAATTATTTAAGTAAATATATATTAATTTATATTTATAACTAATAAATATATATATATTTATTTTCAATATAATATTATAATAAGTAAATTTTTATTTATATTTTTAATTATAAATATATATATACTAAAATATTTATAAAATTATAAAAACAAATATTTATAATTTTTTAAATATATATAAATATATTATTTATGTTTTTTAATTATTTAAATATATCTAAATTTATTTAGAATTATATCTATGACTATTTGTATTTATTTATAAATGTTTTTGTTTAAATAAAATATAATTTATATATTTATTATAATTTTTTAATTACTTAAACATGTCTATATTCATTTAAGAATTATAATTATAAATATTTGTATTGATTTATAAATGTTTTTAGATGAGAGGAAATATGACAGAGATCTATCTCGATGAATCTCTGGTGATCTTTGGGCTGACGATCAATGGAAAATTCACTAGAATGCTATTTTGATCCTAAGGATGTCTTCATTCCCCCCTCTAAGGAAGATTTTACAGATGGTGGGATTTCTTCAAATCCAATGGATGCGGTGAAGGATGTTGCGAAGAACACTAAGAGGAAGTCTGAGGGTTCTACATCCCGAAATAGGTTCTTTTCTGAACCTCAGTATGAATCTGCTTCTTTATATAAATAGATCACCAAGAATGGCTCTATTGAATTTGTGGAAGAAAATCTAAAAAAAATTGGAAGCTCATCTAGAAGATTTCTAGTTCTCCCTCATCGCCAGGTTATCAAGAACTCGGATAGATACCCAATTAAGGGTTGATGAAGTGTGGCCTCGCTTATCTTAGATTTGGGGCTTCATTGACTTGAAATTAATTTCAATTAGGATAGGAACTTTCTATATTGTTTTTACATCAAAGGACCTTCAAAATGATTCCTGGTGTTTTGGACCAGTTTCACTAAAACCTGGTTACATCATCGTTCAACAGTGGGATGTGTTAGCAATTCCTCTTGAAATTAAGAACTCCTCCACCCAATCATGGATTCGAATTAGGGGTTTCAATTGGGTTTTCTCGAATCCATTGATTTTATGGGATTTGGCCTCTATTGTTTATTATCCGATTAAGGCTGACAAAAAAAATAGATCATCCTAGATATACTCAAATTTCTCGTGTATTGGTAGAGATTTATTTAGCTCATGTTCTGATTGACATAGTTTTCCTTGTTATGGGTGATATCAAGTTATAAATAGCTATACAATATGAGTGGTTACCTACTTCCTGTAAGTCTTGTCTATGAATTGGCCATGCTCTTGAGAAATGTTGCAGGAATATGAAATGTTCAATATGTAAATCCTTGGGCCATGCCCCAGATTATTTCAAGAAGAATCATGTTGGCCTTAATGCTAGTATGAAAGTTTTTAGGAGGAAGGATCCTCACAATGCTGGTATTTCCTCATTTGTTGAGGTTGTCCAACTTGGTATGTCAAAGAGTGATGCATTTCAGCAACCTACTAATTCTACTATTGTGCTTTGAATGGTGGATCATTGGAGTAGGCTACCTTGGGAGTCACTAGTGGTCTAGATAATAGGTCAGGGGTTGATGTGGCTGAGGAGGAGGAAGGGAATCAATCTGGGCATGAGGCTGCTATCTAGAATGAAGTAAATCAAGAGTTTGACCATGATATAGTAGATTCTACTTATATAAAGGGAAAGATGAAGATTTTGGATGTTGATGGATTATAGGTAGTGATGCCTAAGAAGCTGAGGACATGTCCAACTATTCATGATGAGGTGAAAGAGGCTAGGGTGGATGCTCAGATGGATATAGTGGAGCCAATGGTGGAAAATGCTGATGTAGGAGAGTTTGTTGTACAACAAGGGATTCAGTATAGTGTGCAGGTGGATAGAATTGCTTTTTTGAAATTTCTGGTGGCCCACAAGGTGTTCTAGGTGGGAGGCCCTGCTCTGATCTTCTGCATCTAAGAAGGGTGCTATTTTGGTAGGATCCCCCCTATTAATTTCGAGGAAGTCGCTACACCTTGTCATGTGCTGGACCTCGTATGATCTTCTCCAATGGTCACGAATCAGGGGGGACTAATATGGATGTCGTTTTAAAGGTAGCATCTAGTAATGTGGCGTTTCAAGGACATGAAAATCCAGCTATCTATTTATTTTCAATGTTAGATTCTATTAATACTTCTGATTTTGATTTGCATAATATTTAAGGACTCAAGAATGCAGGATGTATAATTGAATTTTCTCCTCCTCAACACCTGCTATTGAAGATGGTTTGGAGACTCCAAAGGCGATGGAACAACCTGTTCATAATGCATCACAATATTGTGTGGTTGTGCATCACTCCAAGGATGTACAGGAGGCTCCTCAAGATCTGCATGAGTAGCCTCCTCATTGTAAGGATCACCAGGATGAAATTTCCTCTATCGAGGTAGTACATTCAAGGTTGCATGGGGAACCATCTCATGATGAAATTGACATGCACACTGTAGAGGTTCAAGAGATGGATGATGATCCAGTGATGCAAAGGGAAGAGGGATCCATCCAACTAATCAAGGAGGATCTCTGGGTTGTGGCCAACCCAGAAGAAGGTAATAATTGGGTATCTTATGTGTATGTTTAGTTTGATATTTGGTGTACTATTTCTCATGAAATTATTTCCTCAAGTTTGTTGTACTTCTACAATTTTTTAATAATTTTTCGGGGTTATGGATTTGGATTTCTGAACCCATGGTCGAGCCACTTTTAGTATTTATAAATGTATGTTTATATTTATAAATATATTTATATAATTAATTTATAACTTTATAAGTAATATAATAAATATATTTTTATTAATTTTACATTATTTACATGTATATAGATATTTAATGTTATAATTATAAATATAAATAAATATTTGTATAAATATCTGTATATAATTATAAAAAAATATATATATTAATAAAATTATAATATATGTATTTATTGTAATTTTATAATTAATTAAATTTATATATATATATTGGTAATTATAATTTCAAATAAATATATTAAAAAAGTAATTATATATAATTAAAATTTAATAGTTTTAAATATAATAACAATATTTATTATTTAAATATATTTAATGTAATTCTATATGTATTTTTGATAACCTAATAGTGTATATCAGTAACATGAATTAATCATATACCTTGTAAATATACATAATAAAAAATGAGCCATCAATGGAAAACATGAATAATAAGAAAGGGTGTAATATATAAATGAACATTATGATACATAACATATGAACGCATGATCAATATATTTATTGACAATATTTATTGGAAACACATATATATTTAATAATTTATATAAATCTATATTTTAAAAATGGTATTTATATATAACCATTATAAATAAAATAAATTTAATAAATATAATAAATATAAAACGTATATAAATATAATGAATCTAATAATCTAATAAATCTATAATAAATCAAATAAATCTAATAAATCTAATAATTCTAATAATTCTAATAATTATAATAAATCTAATAAATATATTTATTATTCAATGAAATTTATTTTAATATTGTAATTATATAATATATATATAATTATTAGAAATAATTTCTTAAAACATTATATATATGTATATATTAACTATTAGAAAACAAATATTAATTATAAAATTGCATTTTTTTTAGTTAATGTATACAAATTAACAATATTTTCGAATATAAAGAAAATAATTTTAAATAAATTATTATTAAAAATTGTTATCAATGTTATGAATAGTGCGGATAAAGGCCACCATTATCAACGCTTTTTGTTAAGCGCTGAAAAAATGAGGCGCTTCCCTTGCCCCATTTTATCATAGTGTATTTCATATTTTTGTGTTCCTTATTTAGAAATATATATATATATATATAACTAGAATTTTATAAAACCCGTACTATTTTAGGTTTCCATTTTTTAATATATTTTATATAAAAAACACTAAAAATAAAATAATTGTGTTTCTGAGTAGAATATTCAAGAGAATGACCTTTGGCACAGCATTGTAGTACATTTCTAGTGTCAAAACATTGAAAACCATTTCCCAAAAAACCCTTGATTATGTAATATTTTAAATAAATGGTTCGAAACAAAGAACCATACCCATCTTTTTCATCATTATATATTCATAAAAAAATCCATCTCCTCCCATGACCTCCTCTAAAATGGTTGTGAGATAAATATAATAAGAGTATCAAAAATCTCTGAATATATATATTAAAAGAAATTTATTGAAATGATAGTTATATAATTTATTTCCAATAATACCTAAAATATTGATAGTGTCATTTTAAACCCAAAATGAATCTTCATTCCAGGCTCAATGGGGATGTTTTTTTCAATATGAAGCCTTTTTAAGATGAAATTATTGTTTTATACTTTGTGGGCCTAAGATCACATATAACTTTTTTTCTTTTCCCAACATATCCTTGTAGAAATAAAATCCATAATAATGTAGAATTTAACATTTAATGACAATAATAAATCTAGTTAAATAAAAAAAAGTGGAATTATGGATTTTATATAAGTTATTATCAGTATTAAAACAAGATATGTTATATACTCTCTACCCTGGAATCATTTCATGCTCAAAATTATTATAAGCGGAGATGATGAATGAATAAAATCAGGAAGGCATCAAAGCTCATATTTTATTTGAATAAATTTATCATATAATAAATATTATAAGACCTCACCAAGAAATTCATATTAAAAATAAAGGATATATCACATAAAACTAGAGGAAGAATCCCAATCATCCCCATCTATCCCAGGCTCCCCACTATCAACATTTTCAATTATATATAGTCTATAAGAAAAATTGTTAAGAATAAATGAATTCCTAGGACTGAACCCTTATCTATGAGATGAGAAAAATCATTATGTGTCAGATAATCTCTCTTTAACAACTAAAATATAGTATTTAATCTTTAACTTTATATGTAAATAGATATCAATCATGGGAGTACCCAACACCACTAGTGGAGAGCCATTACCTATCAGTGAGACACATTGTCTCTACTACTGGAGAACCATTTATGATTAATGTGTTTCATGTATTTATTACCTCCAAACATAAAACTTTTAATCTCTTAATTACTATAGCAAATTTTCATCCAAGGTTGCCTACCAATGAGGTTTCCATTGTGCAATTTCTCTATCATTGTTTTATTATTAATATTTTTTACTTATTATTATATTTATAATTGGGGATTTTTAATATTGAAATAGAAAAAATCTAATATATAGAATAACATCACTGAAATCATTAAAAATAATAATAATAAGTAGTTTGTGAAGTAGAGATAAGTTAGAAAAGAAATATACCTCTTCCCTAGTAATTCTCAAGGTCCAAGAATTTTTCTATACATTAATGGATTTCACTACGGAAATTCTATCAACACATAGACTGAAATTTTTAAAATATGTGTCTTGATATAATTTAGAAGTCAAAATCAACAAATAATATATCATTCATCGACATTTTTTAATCAAGAGTCATTAAAATTGGTCAATAAACAATGAGTGTCATGATAGAATTGAAATCCTATTGTGCTCACAATTATTGATCTTGAATTGAGAGATTAAAAAATATTTTTCAACCAACAAACTGTTGTCAAGACTAATTAATCTACACCTGATGAACAATAAACAAATATCTGATATGTGTCCGTAAAAGATTATGTTGTAGAAGAAAACAAAATGAAAGAAGATACAGTTATCAAATATCAATCGATTAATTAACATTCATAATTAAAGAGAAAATTTATTATTCGAAACAAAATTAATTGAATGCTTCGAACTGAATAACCATTATAAATCACAAGGTTATACCTCTAAAATAATCGATCAATAGTCCCTACGGACCCCAATAGGTCTTTTTTGTTCATCTTCATTCTTAGAAATATTTTTTCATGATCACCAAAAGATCTTCTGGTCCTCACATTTCTTCTTTGCTCCAGTTCTCATAATAATTTGTTCTTTTTATAATCTGATTCTTTCTAGAATTTACAGAATATCTAGAATAACCCCCAATCCTGAATCATTTAATTCTTTTATTTATAAAATATATCCACTGAAACAATTACATGAATTCAAAAAACAACACTATATTATGATTTTCTTTTATTTTAAAAAATATTATTTTTTATTGACCAGTAGTCATTTCCCTTAAAATCATTAAAAAACTTACTAAAATTAATAGCATATTATAAATATAATTCATTCATGCATCACTAACAAAACTACCATGTAATTCCTCATTTGTTGATTAGGTACAAATAGGTGTGCTAGATATCATAGCACTAGAGAACCTCTTGGATAGTTACCATCTAATCCCTCCAGGAGGGAAAAAATGCAGTGAACCCAGACTCAACAAAACATCACTTAACTTCAACAATGGAATCCATCTTTGATAAAAACTACTATATGAATCCATTTGGACTTGTATATGGGAAAAAACCAAAATTATAACTTCCTCAATGTAAGGAGAAAGTAAATATTCAGGATGTTCTTATCCTTAGCTCTGGTAGCATATTTGGACTTATTCTTTCATGAAACTAATCAACATTGGATCTTCTTTCTCAATATATAAAAACCATCCAATCATGGATTTGGATTCATGTGTTATTCCTCAAAACGTGATGAAAAAATAAACTAATCCTATTTAGACATAATCCGGGCTTGAGATATCATTTTTCACCTAGCAATAATATTGACAAGAAACATTCCAAGATTCCTCAGAATGCCTCAAAATGGGCTTGTTATCTTCATCTCAGGTTTTTATCGATTCCCAAAATGGATTTATTTAATTGAAAGCATCACTGGGAGGGACAATTCATCTTTTTTTGGGTGACTTCAATTGTCTTGAAACCTCATCCTTGGCTATCTTAAGCAGAGATTTATATTATTTATACTCGTGTTTTTTCACTTGCATTCATGCTTAGCCTCAATCGTATACATGAATAAAACCCCTTTGTGGTTATACCTAGGATTAATCAGCTATGTGGTTACTCCTTAAATTAGAAACATGAAATTAACTACAAATCATCTATGTGGTTCCTTCATATGAAATTAGAAATGCGAAGGGCAATGTGAAAAAACCATTCATCAATCTAGTATACAAATCAGCTATGTAAAACAAATAGGAAAATTGTTAAGTAATTTCTTCTTAATTATAGAAAATAAACGATGGATCCATTAGAATCACTGAAATAAAAATTCCAAAAAAATAATGAAATTTAATTTCATTAATTAATTAATAACAAAATTAAATATTTAAAAAAATAAAAAAATTGAACTAAATATTTTTTTTAACGATTTTACCATTAAAAATCAAAACCAATTTGAAAATAAAAATTAAATCATTGATTGATTAAAAAATTAATGAAATAAGAAAATTAAAATAAATAAATTATAAATAAACATTAAAAAAATTTAAAAAATTTAATTGAAATAGATTAAATTCTAAACATCAAATAAATAAATAAATAATTAAAATAATTAAACGATAATCCAACAAGCCTGTAACCAAGTGGTAAAGGCTCTTGCTTGGCATCCAAAAGGCCCAGGATCAAATCTGGGTAGGGAGTAATTTCCAGGGGTACTGTAGTAGCACTATAGTAGGTCACTGTAGTAGTACTGTAGTAGCCGTGGAACTATAGCAGCCGTTACACTATAGCAGTGGAGGCACTATATCAGGCACTGTAACAGTGGCAGTACTATAATTTAAAAGTTCATATATGATATCATATTAATGTATATGATTATTGTATAATTTAATGACAATTATTTCACAATTATATAGGATTTTATCCTACCCTCGACCAAGGAAAAGTACAAAATAAGGTGTTTCTTATCTCACTTTTAATTCCGTGCGATTTCCATTGTTCGCCAATTATTTATTAAATATGGTGTATTGTGTAATGTCATTTGATATATATATATATATATATATATATTATTGGGATTCACTTTATATTCATGGTATTCTGTGATTCATTGGGTTGTTATTATCTTTTGGACATACGACTCAATTGATTATAATGAAGTAAGGGTTTTCATCTCACTTCCAATTTCCTTGAGATTCATGTCATACTGCGACTATTTCCTTTTGTGTGTTGTATGTACTGCCCAATTATTGTATAATTTGTGTAATATAATTTAATTTATGGGTAACTATATCTTCATTATATGATCCATATTTCATGGGATATATTTTTCGTAAGTTACCAAATTGGTAAGGGAATTTCAAATTTCAATTTCCAATCATTCGGCATTACGCATACTTCATTGATTATTATACTCCATGATTAGGTGCGGAATCACTATTTATTATATGTGTAGCAATTTCCACTCCCCTTTATATGGATGTAAATTTTATACACATAATCACTCCATTGAAAAATTTCAAGTCATTCATATGATCTTTATAAGAGTAATTTTAACTCAATCTCCATTTATTGAGTAAAACATCCAATTCATTGGTGTTGTTTTTACAAGAATATGTGTGAATGTCCTATGATTGATTTAAACTGAATATCCAATAATATTGAGGTTATTTATATTTTTCACACATAATTATTTCATTGATTTATCCTTAACCTAATAATACGGTATTTATAAGAGATTTCATCTCAATTTACATACCATTGAGACTTTATTATTGTTATATGCCAATTCACTTTTATATCATGTATATAATGTAAATTAACATTGTATATCATGAATCCATTTATTACCATGATATTATAATGTTTTTATTACCTCAATTATTTGTATTCAAGTTTCTCTCTTTTGTTTAGGAACTCTAACTAAAATATCATTTTAAAATTTTTCAATGATTTATTATTCTAAATCATTGTCATTAATGTCCATGTTTTCAAAATGGGTTTTAAGGATTTATTTATAAGGTCATTAATGTTTTTCTAATTGTTTCAAAGTGTTAGGGGACACTTTGATTCAGAAATATATTTTAAACGGCTTCTTGATAAGTACTAAGACTTTTAAATGTTTTCAAGAAAAAGAAAGATATTTCCCTCAATTTGTTTTGATGATTATTTTCATCTATGTCAATATCATTATTTATTCTCTATTGAGGTTGATTTTTTATAATAAATTCTTTCATATTTTATTGAATGGGTTATTTTTGATTGTGGATGTGTTATTTTTATACCATTCATGGTTTGTTGTTAAAATATTGAAATTTTTTATGATAGTTTTAATATGAATATTCATATTATGTTTCAACCTTTTCATATGAGGAATGCATTGGACTTAGTATGTGATGGGTGGAGACCGCTATAGCTCCTCGATGCATCAGTAGGTATCATGAGAAAAACTAGTGTCTTGGCACAAGGCCTTGACAAAATCATTTTTGTAGTCTTGTCACAAGGCCGTGACTATGTGGTTATGAAAGTCTGGAATTATGCATTCCATCATTATGAAAGTGGCTATTGATATTTCATGTGATTATTCGACTAGTAGAATATCCATGTGAATAAGTAAATGGCATTATTTGATTTTATCTTTTCCATATTATGTTGAATTTCAAGTGTAAAAGACTTTTTTTAGTCTTATACATTTCCTTAAATGTTTATGCTTATTTATAAAAGATTTCACTATAATTTTATCCTTACAGAGCATATGAGCGCACCCCTTTCTATGTTTTATTTTTCCCTGGATGTGAAGAAGTATATTATGACTGACCTATAGGTATATTCTATGGGATATCAATGTTGGCTATGGAAAAATTGTTGTTTTATCATTCTATTTGATGATGTAATGTAAACCTTATAAATGTATCTAGTACTTCCAAGGCTACTAAACTAATCGGTCTTTTGAGAATTGATCTTTTGTGATCATTCCAATGATACAAAATAATGAACCGACTCTGGGCTTCTGGGGTTGGGGCGTTATATTTGGTATCAGAGGAAGTTTAGTACAATCCCTGGAAACTAGATTTAGATAAAATCTGATTAGATCACATAACCATAAGATATAATTTGAGGATTAGTATATAATAACATACGAAAATTCTGGTATTGTAGAGATTTTGTGAGATTTACAATCTATACTTCCCTATCTGAATATGAGCAGGTAGAGGCGGCTCTTGCAGAGATGTACCTAGGGGTAAAACCCGAAAACACCGCTTGGAGCTAGACTCGAATAGGAAGTGGTGTATGACAATGGCCCTCGATTCACTCTTGGTTAAGACAATCCAGGGTGATATACTTAGAATAATTTACATTTTCTTTAAACAACAATTTGAAGGATTTTAATTTAAGATAAGAAAAAATGACCTTGGTTAATCCTAAGGTGATTCAAATTAAAAATATGGTGTAATGATATTCTCTAAATGATTTTATGACTACTATTACTCACAAAATGCTTTCTGGTTTTAGTCAATGGATGGATTCCAAGGAAGTAATAGTAACATTGAGCATGATGTACAAGGTGGGAATAGTGGTGGAAATGAGAGAAAAAATGGAATGTAGATAGGGGTAAAAGATATCGTGTTCATGCAAAATAAGTTTTCCAAAAATATGATCAACAACATATATATTAACCAACTCCTAGACTCAACAAATAAGAGAAGGGTGATGAATGATATGATATCCAGTAGTGGATCCCATAGAGAAAAGAATCCTCAATTTCCATCATGCAGGAAATGTTGAAGGAGGCACCCAGGAAAGTGTCTCAATGGAACAAAGAAATTCATTATGTGTGGTAAAGAATGACATAAAGTAACGAATTGATGAGGAAAAATGAAAAGTACTATGGAATAAAATAAAAATGGTCCTAAGAATACAATTATAGTCATTTTCCGTAAATGTAGGTGACCTAGACATTACAAAAGTGAATTCCCTAACCTATAGGATATTTTATTGGTCAAAGAAGAATCTATGTGGAAATAAATGGTTGGAGAAATGTTTAAAAGTATTAGTCCTCCTTGTTGATGGGATTACTTTGGAATAATATTCTCCAGTATTTATAACCCTACATTTTGTCATTTGAAAATGATATTTTAGGAATAATTATCTTTTTTGTTGTGGATATAGTTATAAATAACCATTTGGTTTGAGGCAATTACAAGTTATTATATTTTGGGTTGAAAATTCAAGGTATGAGATAAAATTTGTGGTTAAATTATGTTATGATTATTTTGATGAATTTCTCTCATTTTGGTAGTGTTATAAAATAAAGTTTTTGAAAAAGGACAACACACAGACCATGTGACAACCCGTTGCGTCGGGTAAAGCTTTGGGAATCGAACCCACAACCAGAGTGTGATTGGGATTTATCACCTACCACAATACTACATGAAGTCCCTAGTTATTGTGACTAATTATTTTTAATTAAATGATTTTATTGATCAATAATTAGTTTATTTTGGATCTTATGTCTTACCAAATGAATACTATTAGTATAGGAAAATTATTTGGTGATTAAGTGATAAATTTTATTTTGGAAGACATTCACTCCGTTGGGAACAATATATGTCTAAGGAAAATAGAATACTATGGGACTTTATTTGAGGTGTAATGGTGGATTTTTATCTATTTTTTTATTGTTTATTTATAAAGATTTGGGTTATTTATATAAATGAGTAACCTATAATAGAGAATATGTTATTAGGTTAGTTACTTTTAAGTATGTGACTTTAAGAGTAGTCGATGTCATTTATAGATACAATTTAACATGGAAGACTACATAACAATATTTTCTATGTTTTGGGTTTCAATATTAGTTTGGATTATATTAAAGGATTTTAAGGACATTTTTTTATTTAATGTTATTTATTTAACTTTGGGGTATTGTTGGTTTAATTTTAGAAATTATGATTAATGTTTATTTCTCTAAAGGGATATCATTTTGGGGGATCATCTGATATTTTACTAACCATTTTGGTTTTGATCAATCTCTAAAGACTGGGTAAATATATAGTTTATCATTTGTGGATTAGATGATTCTCTAAAAGTTGATTCTAGCTCTTCCAGTGTGATGAAGTCATCTTGAATACTCATCATTTGAAAAAATTGAGTTTGTGGTAGAAATGTATTAAATAGTGAAACTCTACTTAAAAAGTAAGTATATCTATTTATGTTCTTATTCAATCTCATAAATAAATTCCTTATGTTTATGAAATGTAACTTAAACATATAAAAATGTTGTTTGTTTACTTTTCCTACTAGGAAACTAATGATTGTTCATCCTATCACATGTTTGTGGTCTTCTTATTGTTAAATTTGTCCTGATAATGTTTTATATCCCTCTCCATCAGAACTTGACACTTATTTTATCTTCCATATCCATGTTTTCCAACATGGAATCCTAGTATGGGTTATCTCGGGCGACCTTTGTACTTCCCTTTCTTTCATTTAGATTTATAGTTTTATTGACTCTTTTTCCGATATGGGACTTTCAATAATGTTCCAAAGCCCAATTCTCAAAATTTTGACGATGCAATTTCCAAAAGGGTGGAATATTGTAACACCCCAAGATTCCACGGTATGTTTCCCTTTGAATAATTTAATAGCTTACATTGTACACAACTTCGAGATTCTAACACACTGCGACCAATCAAACTAGCCGTAATGAATAGTAATACCCACTTTTGTAAATTTTATAAATTTTATCATTCAAAATGGACTTCATTTTTGGATTTGGAATATCGAAATTATCATAGGTTGAATTTTTTGTATTTTTCTGAAAACATTCTATTTTTTATGAATAGTGAAAAACCCTAAGTTATAGTTTAAAATCAAATTTTTATTTAAATAATTATTTATTTTATTAAAATTTATTTTAGGTCAAAATAGATACATAATACCAATATATGTTCAAAGTAATTCATTCTAGTCGGTTTATAATAATTCTAGATATATAAAAATTTTATTGAACTTTTTAACCGCCTTTTACCCACTTCTTATGAGCATTTAAAAATTTGAATAAAACATAATTTTACCACTTATGTGAATTGAATATAAAAATTTTCAAAGACATGGTTGATATCAGTAAGTATAATTTGGTTCAATAGGATAAAAATAAATTTTGGTGAATAGTAACTTTTGACTTTTCTTTACCACGGTTAAAAGTAAATCGGGTAATTAAGGGTAACAATGATATTATTATTCCCCTAACACGTGTCCTAATTCTATTGGATAAGTGTAATTCGACCAAAAAAACCTTTGGAATCAAATATGATCATTTAGGTCCACTTGGACTTGATTAGGACATTTATTATTATTTAATTCAAATAATTATTAAAAGTGTTAAATTCAAAGCTTAATAACTAAACCATTTTTAATATGGGGTTATACATAAGATAAATTAGATTATAATTATTAATTATAAATCTAAAAATATTTTCTACATAAGGGGGTTTTATTTATATTTTTTAGACATTATATAATTTAATTTATTAATGACACAGTGATGATGTAGTAATTACCTAATTAATGAAATAATAAAATATTTGATATTATAAATATCCAAATAAATGTAATTTGAGACTTTTTATGTTTTACACTAATTTTATAGGTCAATATGACATTTTAGGGTTGGTTAGATGAATTTTATTCTAAGTAATAATGCAATTATGAGTTTAGTAAAAACAAAATACCAAAGAGTGTCAAAATTGACATAAAAGAATATTTAAAACAAATATTAAATTATTAGTTGATATTATATTCTTACCAATATGAGATTCTTCCAAAAGACTTATATAATGATAGGTGTATCATTAATGAACCACATGGGGTTATCTTGGAAGTATATATTAATTTTATTAACCATGTAATATAAAAATAGAAAGAGACATGGTAAATGTCAAACTATTTAACTAAGAGTTTAATATAAAAGATAAGGTTAATATAGTGATCCAACCCTATCTAAAGCCTATTTTTTAGTTTATTTTGACCCATACCCACCTCTTCCTTTAAATAATTATTTTTGGAGACATTATAAACCGAAAATGATTTTATTATAAAATAATATTTCTTTCTATTCCTTAGGTGCCCCTCACCCCTCTTATAAATGGGCACTCCACCTTCCCTCAAATTCACACCTTGGAAGCCTTTTTACTCATCCAACCTATACCCCAATACCCTATAAATTGTCCTCCCTTAATCATAGAGGCCTTCCTTTAGTAAGAGAGCCAACCTAAGGATCCCTTTTGATCAAATAAAAAGGAAGAACCTGAAGATAAGATAAATATTTCATCACCTCTTTCAAGTTCCTTTCTTCTTACACTTACTATTTATTTTTTGTTTCCATAGTAAAATAATAACTCAGTATATTCTATATTCTATTATGTCATTATTAATATGGTACAACCATATTCATTAGTCAATAAATCCTTGGAATGACATGTCACTATACCTGTGTATGTACGGCTTATCGTCTCCACGTCGTGGTGAAATTGTTATTCAATACATTATTATTTGGATGGGTATAATAATGATTTGTAATTGATGTAAATAATAAATATAACATTATAATTATTCTTTATATATTATATACAATCCAATTATATATTATTTTAATATCAAAAGAATGATATTGTCGCTCGTGCGTACGTACGAATTATTGTCTCCACGAACACAATGAGATTCATTCCCCATCGTAATCCATTCAAGACTAATTTTTATTAGATGATTAAAAATAATGTTTAAATACTTAATATAATTCTTAATATTAAAAATATACATTCTATTCATAAAAAAAACTACTTACGAAACAAATCATATAAAGGAAAATGAATCAGTTAACACCCGAAACAATGATAATAATAAGATATTATAGACAAATAAATATTAAAAGATCATAAATTATATAATATTAATGTATATTATTCATTTATAATTTAATAAAAATTATTTCACCATTATAAATGAGCTTAACCTACCCTTGACCAAGGAAAATTACAGAGTAAGGGGTTTCTTATCTCACTTTTAATTTTGTGAGATTTCCATTGTTCGCCACTTATTTATTAAATGTGGTCTATTTTGTACTATCATTTGATATATATATTATAATTATTATATTTATATTCACGGTATTCTGCGATTCATTTTATTGTTACTAACTTTTGGCCATACGACTCAATTTATTACAATGAAGTATGGTTTTTCATCTCACTTCCAATTTCTGTGAGATTCATGTCATACTGCCACTATTTACTTTTGTGTGGTGTATATACTTCCCAATGATGGTATTATTTGTGTAATATACTTTAATTTATGAGTAATTACATATTCATTTTATGATCCTTCTTTCTTGGGATGCATGTTTCGTAAGTTACCAAATTGGTAAGAGAATTTCAAATTTCAATTTCCACTCATTCGGGATTACGCATACTTCATTGATTATTTTACTCCATGATTATGTGTGGAATAACTATTTATTATTTGTGTAGTAATTTCCACTCCCCTTTTTGGGGATATAATTTTTATAAACATAATCAATCCATTGATAAATTCTCAAGTCATCAATATGAACACGATAAGAGTAATTTTAACTCAATCTTCATTTGTTGAGTTAAACATCCAATTCATTGGTGTTGTTTTTACAAGAATATGTGTGAATGTACTATGATTGATTTAAAAATAATATCCAATCATATTGAGTGTATTTATATTTTTCACACATAATTATGTCGTTGATTTTTCCTTAACCTAAGGATATAGACTTTATAAGATATTTCATCTCAATTTACATTCCATTGAGACTTCATTGTTATTATACGCCAATTGACTTTTGTTATGGTGTATATAATATACTTTGACATTGTATTTCATAAATCCCTATATTCCCATGATATTATAATTCTTTTATTACCTAAATTATTTATATTAAAGTGGCTCTCTTTTGGTTAGGAACTCTAACTAAAATATCCTTTTAAAATGTTTCAAAGATTTATTATTCTAAATCTTTCTCATTAATGTCCATGTTTTAAAAAATGGTTTTGTTTATTTATTTATATGGTCATTAATTTTTTTTAAATATTTTAAAGTGGTATGGGACACTTTGATTCAAAAATCTATTTTAAACAGTTTCTTGATAAATAGTGAGACTTTTAAATGTTTCTATGAAAAATGGTGATATTTCTCTCAAATATTTTTTATGATTATTTTCATCTATGTCAATATCATTCATTATTCTCTACTAAGGTTGATCTGTTATAAAAAAATCCTTCATATTGTATTTAATGATTTATGTTTGACTGTAAATATGTTATTTCTATACCATTTATGGGTTGTGGTTAAAATATTGACTTTTTTATGCTAGTTTTAATATGAATGTTCAGATTATGTTTCAACCTTTTCATATAAGGATTGCATTGGAATTAGTTTGTGACAGGTGGATCCCTCTATAGTTCTTTGATTAATGGGTAGGTTTCATGAGACAAACATGTTTCTTGGCAGCAGGCCTTGACAAAATATTATTTTTAGTCTTGGCACAAGGCCTTGACTATGTGGTTATGAATGTCAGGAATTATGTATTCCATCATTATGAAAGTGGCTATTGATATTGCATGTGATTATTTGACATGTAGAATATCCATGTGAATAAGTAAATGGAATTTTTTGTTTTTATCTATTCCATATTATGCTGAAGTTCATGTTTAAAGGGATTTTGTTTTTGTCTTATACATTTCCTTAAATGATTGTGATTATTTAGGAACGTTTCCACTATAATGTTATTCTTACTGAGCATCTGAGCTAACCCCTTTCTATGTTTTATTTTTTCCCAGGATATGAAGAAGTTATTATGAATGACCTGTAGGGATAGTCTATGGGATCTCAGTGTTGTCTATGGAAACAATGTTGTTTTAGTTTTCCATTTTATGATTTAATATAAATCTTATGAATGTATCTAGTACTTCCAAAGCTACTATACTAATCGGTCTTTCAAGACATGATATTTTTTGATCATTCCAATGATACATAATAATGCACCGACTCTGGGCTTCTGGGGTCTGGTTATTTCACATTGGATCTCTTTCCTCAAAATATCATAACTATCATGTCCTTAGTTTAACATTGTATGTTCTTCTTCATATTGTGATGAAAAAATAAAAGAATAATCTTTGTAAATAATACAAGATTAGGATATTGATGTGTACTGAGAAATAGGATTTAGAAGAATGGTACAAATCTAACTCAACATGAATTAAAAAAGTTATTTCATCTTAATCCCGTCTTGGATTCGATTCCTAGAATCAGTCATTTTGACTAAAATCAACCCTGGCAGTGATGAGTCAACATGTTCAGGCGAGTTCTTCCAAAACTCAACATCCTTGGTAATTTAAATAGATGGTCACCATTGATATAAAAATGGTAATATAATTTAGAAACTCAATAGTGGAACTCATGGTCTTAAAACATATTATATGGTGTTGATCATCTCGATGGTAGTTGCAGATATATGCCCAGATTCATATTCACAGTCTCAAGATCTTGGGATGATTCTTCTTAAACCTCATGCATGGTTGATAGGGTATCTTTATCAAACTCTTCTTCATATTGGTTACAATCTTCTTCAATGTCTACATTTTTTCAGTTCATGGTTTCATCAAGCTCTGGAGAAAAGTGATTGATTCAGCTGGACCTTGTCCTCAACAACCCTCTATGATCTATGTTCACCATCTAGATTGATGCTTCCACTACAGTGGTTGATTTAATTGTCCCGGAACAATAGCCTTTGTCATCATTAGTGAAAATCTATATTCCCCGTACTAAGGTTCATCCACTTTCATCCACACTCATCAAAAATCATGTACTCGAATAAAACCCCTACATGGTTGTAATTCAGAATAATTGGAAATGTAGATACTCCTTCAATCAGTTGTATGAATTTTAATGAAAATTAACTATATAGTTGTATTTGTATTAAATTGGCTATATGAAAACCAAAGTGAGTAACCCATCCATGAATCTACTATCCAAATCATCTATATATAACACACTACAAAATGGATAAATAATTGATTCAATGTTGCAGAAAATAAATGATGTATCCTTGAGAAACAAAAAATTAAAATTTATACAAAATTAATAAAAATGAAAATAAAATTTTATTTTTTAATTAGTTTAAAATGAAACTAAATATTTAGATAAATTAAACAACCAAAATAAATATTTTTATAAAAGAGTAAAATATTAAAAACTAAATTCGATTTGAAAAGGATAATTAATTAATTAATTTATTTTAAAAAAATTAATTAATTAAAATTATCAAAACAATAAATTATAAATAAATGTTACTAAATATTAAATTATTTTTAGAAAAGATAGTAAATTTTAAACATCTTTTAATTAATATAAGTAAATGATAAAATTAATTAATCAGAATACAAAATCAAACAAAGAAAGAAAATTTAATATTTAAAATATTCCTCATAACTAAGAAAATTAAAATACATAACAAAAAATATAATCAAAATAATAAATAATTATTAGACATAAAATATTTAATTTAATAAAGGACAGAGAACTCGGATTTTAATTTTTTTTAAAAAATTATCAAAAATGAAAATTAACCAATTAACACATTATTTTTGAAATAAAAAATATAAATTAAAGTTGTTATGTGGAAAATACAGCCAAATCCACCTTCACCCTGATAGTCAAGGGAGTCACTAACTACACTAATAGGGGACCTTCACCCGATTCATTGATGGAGTAACTAAATCTATTGTGGGATGCCTCATATCCCATTCATTGGGGGAGTAACCACTCTCATCCAATTTATAGGGAACCCACACCATGTTGATGATATATCAACTGATTTTGTACTATACCCTATAAAATACTTAGGGGACCAAAGCCTCATAAATGATAGAGTGAAAATGGATTATCCAACCCCATGACTATATCATTCACTCAAAACCACTAATATCTATGTTCTAATAGTGGGGATATGTTGAGAAAACTTTTGAGAGTTGTTCCACTAGATTATCAAGGGAACATAAACAAAGAAAACCCATGCTATCGTGAGAAGTAAAAATTTTCATTTCATCCAAAAAATGTCGATACCACACATCTAATGAATATATTATCATGGAAAGTTCTATATTCTCATTGTATGGTTACATTACTACTATTTAGTTGTTATATAATCAAATAAAAATACCCTTTTCCATTATATGATGCATTTACCAACCTAAATCTACTTGAAAACAATGTTATAGGTATTTAAATATATCAATAGGTTATAAGATTCCATAAATATTAATGTTTTCCTACCACATTATATATTTGGATTACCTAGACACATAGCATATACCCTAATGTCCTTGATTTGTTTTGAATTAGCTCCTAAACCAAAACCTTACATGTTTCTAGAATCAAACATTGTCACAATGATGGGACAAATAAGATACCACTATTTTGGGCCTTAGATATACTAGGGCCCCACCTAAGTGGAACAACATCATCGATAAGTGACTTCCCTAGAACACCCCTAAAAGGATAATGTCTATGAACTAGCATTGAGGTATCTTTAAAATGAAATAAGAGGCATTAACTCTATATATAACATGTCACAAGCTGACATGCATATCTATCCACAATATAATATATGATTTCTATAAATAATAAAAAAATATTAGGAATATATATATTATAATGTAATTACAATACATTATATGAAGAAAAAAATACCATCCATCAATATACAATCTCATACGAACAAATTGGGGGAAAATGTATACTATAAACGGGTAAATCTTGGGATGATCTCATATAAAAGGCTTTAAAATATACTCCAACATATCTTAAACCCATATACATAATTTTTTCATTTATCCATCAACACCTACTTATTTTCATAGAATCAAGAACTGAAACATGCATGCTTGTATATAGTTGTCACTATTGAAACATAGTGTGTTTATGGGGACAGTGTGTTAACCCAGACATAAAACATAAACTATGTTATTTCACACTAAATAAATTGTGTACGTGATATAGACTTTACCATATCCAACTAATTCATCCAAACTAGAGTCTATACATAGGTGTATCCAGAGCGGTTCACCACATTCACACTTATAGAATAATTCAAGAGAAAGAAATCAATTTACCTCACCTTGTAATACTCATATTAATATTATTATTGTAATTAGTGAACCAAACCTATCTATATAAAAGTACATAATTACCAAGATTAATGGCCCCATAAATGGAGTACCTACAACTCACTAAGGGGATATATGTCATTCAATGGAGTATAGACCCCATAGATAAAGGATCCACACCCCATCTCAAGGGGATACCTTACTATTTCAATTGCTTGGGAGATATATCTTGTTGATGATAAGTCAATGAAGGAATTATATAACCTCCTCCAAACACTAAATATATTTCACCTTAGTTTTCATGAAAGCGAATGAGAAGTAAGGGAGATAGAGAGAGAGAGAGATAGGGAGAGCATGACCAAATTCTCAAATATCATCATTATCTTCAATCATAATCAATGGGTGAGGAATGAAGAGTTACTCAAATGTCATCATCTTACTTAAACCTATGTAGGTGGTGAGGATTATAATCAATACACTTCTTTTTTTCATTGCTGAAATCTAGTTAATAAATAATCTTATCATATGTACAATTAGAGTTGTGTCATGTATCCTCAAATATATATCACTCAAAAGAAGTGGGTAGTCAACATAGAAACAATAATAATATGTATGAGTTAATCAATAGGGGATACTATATACTCACAATGCATATCATTCATCAACCCTCATGGGTTGTCTATATCACTCATAATTTATCACCAAAAATATTATCATCATTATCATAATCCACTGCTAGATAACCATATTATCAGTACATGGATCTACGCCATCATTATGGCTGGTTCACATCCTCTACATGATACTTTCATCTCTCCAACACCATTTGTAACCATTATATCTTATTATTCATATATAATACCCCCTAAAAGTATTATTTTTATTCTCATAATTAAAATTCAATAATCAACCTATTAATGTCATGATTATTTTATAGTATTATTTCCACTCTCTCGTCACATTAATCATATTTATAGGGTATGATTTTCCATACATAAACTAATTACCTTCAAATTTTTCTTCTTTGTTACTTATAAAAAGTAACATCATTCATCCTTTATACAAGAAAATATCATTAGAATATAGTAATATTAGTGTTTTTTATTTAACTATTATTTTCTCTCTACATTACTTTTTCATATCCCCATAAAAAATCCTTATCTTATAATGATTTATTTTTTTAATTATTATAGTCTTGAAAAAGATAAATAAATATATACTTATAAATTATTTAATTAAATTTTCTTTTGAATTCTCCCTTAATAAATTTTTAATTTCCTCTTCAATATTAATAATCATGGTGAATTTATTTTACCCTCAGTCAAAGAAACCATCATAATATAATTTATTTTAGGATCGTATGCCACTTTATTATAGTTTATCAAATTGAATCCTTCTTAATTTCTCCAAAACAATAATTGTTTATATATAATCATAACCAATAATATTAATAATTTATTGATAATATATCAATTTAATGCCATTCATGAATAAAACTGTTATTATGATTCATTTTCCTTTTTTATCATCATCATAGAATTTTTATAATAATTGTTACACTTATATAGCTTTAATAAATCATAAATAAAATTCATTAATATATTTTAATAATTACATACACTTTACTATATAAATTATTCATCATCCTTCAATAATATTCTTATTATCAATATAAAATAATTCTCACTCTTCCCTAGTTAAAAATTAATTCCACACCAACATTATCAAAGGATCAAATTTATTCCCTATATCATTAAATTATATTCTTAAAAATAATTATTCAAGTCATATCATGTCAAAATATTATTACTGATTATTAATAATAAAATTTTTCTTGAAAATCCTTATATAGTATTTCTTCCCAATTTTAGAGATTTAGCTTGTAATATTATAACTTTATTAGTTCATTAAATCAATTTTTTACTAGCTATGGACCAACCATCTCATCTACATGTTAAACCATCATAGAAATTTTAATTATTATAGTAATTAATTACATAGCTTATTTAACTTCATTACATTGATTTACCAATCAGTCATTACCAAAATCAGTCAAAAAATTTTTATTGGGTTTGGGATGTTGACTAAAGGATAATAAAATTTCCTGGTTTTAATTATGAAGCTTCATGCTCCCTCACATCCCTCGATGTGCTGTAAAAATAATGGGGTTCTTTGTGGAATCCCCACGAACTGATATGCATGGAATTTATCATATTATCTTCCTCTTTCTACATAATCTCTAGATCAAATAATTAAATGATCTCAGAATGTATATTTCATTCCCCCATGCCCCATTGATCCTCTCCTTTGAAACTACCAAACAGGTTGATTTGAAGTTCCCACACTATACATGACATGCCTTATTGGAGTCACATACTCATGGAATATAAGGCCCATATTTCCCTTCATATACCATATAATCATAGGTCCCATTGATTAAATCACGCCACCAAATCATTTTCTCTACCACTAGAGATGTTCTTGTATTTTCAACAACCACCACATATAGAAAAAATTATTTAGAGATAGAGAGAGAGTTTCTAATAGATACCAATCTTCAAAATAAATATCTTTTTGATACAAGGATATTGATTATGGTTTTACCTTTCAAAAATTCATTCATTTTTTATATAAAACCAAAGAGAGGGTCTGAAAATGAATGAAATTTATTTCTATATTTTTTCAAAAGACATAACGACAATGAAGTTGATACCATTAACATTAATTGGGTTTGTTCAACGTATTTCTAGGTATATGTGGTTCGAACTGTGATTTATATATATGAATAATTTAGTTTAATTTGTCCAAAAACAAATAATTATATTATATTTAAAATTTAATAAAATCCATTCATAAAATTTGTATATTATCCATTTGTAATGGATTTATTTAAACACTTATAAGTTCTGTCTAAAATTAAAAGACTTAATACATTTATTTAGACTTATGAATTGAATATATGCTTCGAAAAGTCAAAAAAAAAATATTTTTATGAAATTTAATAATATTTTGGTAAAAATTTAATGATTCTAGGGGAATTGTATTTGTATTTACAGGTAAATCTATAACTTAATAGGGTTCCTCTTATTTGAAAACCAATTCATTTGAAGTGTGGATAAAATTTCTTTAGTATAAATTGTTTATTAAATAGTTTTATATCTGTAAATCATATTTAAATGATTTTTGTTATTATAAATTAATTTTAACATATATATATATATATATATTTATTTATTTATTATATATGTGTTTTTTGATATTAAATTAATAAATATTTTTAATTAATGATATGAATTTTCAATTATTAAGCATCTCTATAAGATATCTCATAAATTATGTATCTAATTGGGGAGATTCTTATACTAGAAAATTCATATCATTTGTAAGAATGAAATAGTGTATAGTAGTGTTATAAAATATAAAGGGGAAAAATAAAAAATTACAAAATTTCTATAAAAAAATAATTGATAATATTTAAAAAAACTGGTCATAAAAAAATAATTATACCAGGATTTATTGTCACTCTTTCTTTTTATGTGATCTTCCATCTCCAACTGTGACCTCACCAACTATATGAATGAGATAAATATATATATGGATTCAAAAATTCCCTAAAATATAAATATATAGGAATAAATTCTATTAAATGTAATTTATTTAATTTATCATCAATGAAACCTAAAATATAAAGGATGTTATGGAAAATATCATTTACATCCCCAAAAAATACATTGTTTTGTACCTAATTAAAATTTAATCTTATAATCCAATACACTATATAATATGATATTTTACTTTTATACATAGTGGGAATAGGATCCCTATTAACTATATTCTCCCCCCAACATCTCCTCATACTAAATAAAACCACTACAGAAAACTATTTAACATTTAGTGGCCATATTAAATCCATTAAAATTAAATCCAAATATAAATTATATATTATAGATAAGTTATTAATAGTAATTAATCTTGTGATATATCATTTTCATCAACCTATCATTAATTAAAGATATTTCTGAATAATCAATTTAGCGATATCAGAGCCAATTCTACTGAAACTTTGATAAGAAAAAAATTTAAATTGAAAAACAATATGTATATTTTTCTAGAACCACTAAAATTTGAAAAACCATATCATGGTTTATGAATCAATTTTAAAAAAAATATCATTATCTATAAAATCACATCATCGTTTATGAAAACTTATAAAAAATTAATATATTTATGAAAACCCATTCTTTTCTTGTCATAAAATAAAGAACCATAGATGTGAATTTTTTACATCATGATTTATTATCCAAAACCATCATGGTTTATTGAAATGAAACATCCATGAAGACAGGAAAAAAATTTTGAAAATGAATGTATTCTATATTTTATGGAATGACCATAGAATAAAATGGGTTGTGAATATAAACTGAATCATTGATCCAAGTGGAAACCATAAGGAATTATTTAATCAAAATGGTGTAAACTGGTGCATTAACATGGTTTTTATAAAAAGTTCAAAGAAAATGTTTCTAAAAATTACATATACAAGAATAGAAATAAACGTTTGTTCATAAATCATTGTGACTTCAGAATTAATCAAACAATATTATTATTATTATTATTATTTAATGTTGTTATATCTCTGGTTAAGTCATTGAATTGTTTATTTAATTTTAAATTCCCTATTTAATGATCAAGTATATTAATTTTATATATAATGAATGTTATATACCTATGTAAAAATTATTTTAATTTTTTTTATCATACCATGAATATTTGAGGTATATTCTTGGTATTAAAAAAGTATTAACATTTTATTTAACTAAGAATATAATTCATTATTTTATTTTTGAATTAAATAATAAGGGTTTGTTAAGTGTTATATTTGTATTGTAATTGATCTACCTCTTGGGTATTAATCCCTAGATAGTAGTATTCTAGGACATAATTTTCACTAGCCATGAGGATTATGCGTTGTTTGAGAAATGTAGGGGTTAGCTACCTGTTATTACACGCTCTCTTATGCGAATTTTTATTTTATAAAATTTGGAACTATTACAAAAATGGTATTCATATACCCTATGCATAGGATACATTTGGATATGTATATATATTTTTGGATTTTATTGTTATATGAGTAAAAATTATCTTTTATATATGTTTTCATAAATTAATATGTTTAGAATAAATTAATTTTGATGAAAATAACATTGAAAATCCTAATCTCCTAAAGAATGTATAAATATAAGGATTACATGTGATATAATGAGTTCATGATATATTAGAGTTACATGTGATATGAATAAAATTCAAATATAATAAAACATATAAAAAAGTGTTGGTTTTCATTCAATGTTAATACATTTCAAGACCTTCATCATCTAAAAGGGTAGGCCATGCAATATTTGGGATCCCATAGATTATCTGGTATAATTTATGTTAAGTATGGGTGACCTTAATATTATTAAGTTCCCATATTTGATTGTAATATGATGGTTACACATAGATGGATGACCCAAATAGGATTAGGTTTCTAGAAGATAAAAGTAAGAATAATTTATATAATTAATTTGGCAATGAATTTTCCACATAACAAGTCAAGATTTTTATATGATATGATTTCTGTGATAGATTTCCTAAATAGATAACTGTTTAGAATAATTAAAAATATAATGAATATTTAGTTAATATGGATATTTCCCCACTAATATTGTATGATATATAGGATTTTCATTAGTAATGAGATTACATTCAATAACAGTACTTATTGAAATTATTTAAAACATGAAAATCTCCCATATATTTCACCTTTTGTATACTACGTAATGCATCATGAATTTCATTTTAAGATCCCATATAGTTTATACTAATAATTCAATATATTGGTATCCATTTTTTGAGAATTTTAATTTTGGATAATCATTAGGTCTATATAGAAGTGAATGTTATTGAAATAAATTTCATTAATTCTAAATTTTTGGTATTAGATAATGGGTGTGAATCAAAAATAATTATTGATTTGTAAAATGTGATAATTATAAGATAGCTGATTAAATAATAATTAGATATATGTATTGGAAATTATTCAAAATTTTTCACATTTGAAATCATTACATATGATTTAATTATAATGATCGTATATGTTCTATAATTATAAACCATTTATTATGATCTATAAAAATAGAAATCTAATATATATATATATATATAAAGATAAAATGGTATTTTTGTTCATTTTTATTTCAACTTACATTAATTAAATATTTTGTTTCATTTAAAATAAATTGATTGATTTATAAATTCTTTCTATAGATTATCTGGTATTTTACATTCAAGATAAAAGGTTTCATGTTTATTCTAGAACAAGTTATCTCAGGAATTATCTGTTTAGTCATATAATTAAGAAATGTGTCAAAATAATCCATATAGATTGACAGATATTCTCGTTCAATTATGAAAAATTTTATAAGTGTGAATCGTTATTACTAGGAAAAATGACTAAGACATATTTTATTGGAAAATGTTTAAGGGCGAGTAACCTCTTGAACCTAATACATACAATCTTATATGGTCCAATAAGTATACATGAAATTACAAGTTATAGGTACATAATAATATTTACTTATGACTTTAATTGGTCAGGTTATTTTTTTTATGAGATTTATAATTAAAACATTTGAAAATGTTATAGAGTTGAAAAGTAAATATTTGAATAAATTATTGAAATTTTTTAATATTCCTTGATTTGATCCAGGTGGTATATATTTGATTAGAAAAATGATTTATCATATAAAAAATTATAGAATTTATACATAAATCTCACATGTTATAATACCATAGTTCTATGGTGTGTCTGAGTGGAAAAAGTGTGTAAGTTTTTATTATTTATTATTAAATATTTCTCTCTTATATGTGCAGTAAAAAAAATTTTATTTTACCTTATTTTTTAAATTAATACTTTATATGTATCAATTATTGATGACTATTTCGAATGTATTAAAATAAATATAAGTATTTTTATTTGTGTTCTTGAAATATTTACTCTATTTATTTTTAATCAAATATTGTAGAGATATAATAAAAATATAACAATATAATTATGACCTCAATCAACTAAATAAAAATATATATTTTAACTGTGATACCTTTTAGGAATAAAAGATTGTAATTAAATTTATATAAGATCAAATATATATATATAATGAATTAAAACTATTATAAATGTATTATGTATATAATTATATAATTCTAATTATTAAATAGAAAAAAAATTAAATATTATTAATAAATCTTGAGTTTAATTGATAATTTTCATTGTAATTCTCCACCTTAGATCATTTACATCATATCTAATTTTTGAGTAAAATTTAATTTTTTTAATTGAGGTATATTATTGTGTATAAACAAAATTTAAATTAAATAATTTATTTTCATGCTAAATATATTATTTTTTGAATTTAACGTTAAAAAATAAATAATAGATATTTTTTTCATAATGCTAAATATATTAGTTATACATTTTGAAAGGCTATTATAAAATTAAATGCATTTATGTACAATCTATATTTAATTTTATATGAAATTAAATATCAATTTTAGAATTTTATATTTAATTATTACCAATTTAAATGTGTTTATATACATGATTAAATTATGTAAATTTAAATGTTTGGCTTCAACTGTTGAATCAAAAATGAGTGAGAAGGCTGGAATTTCTCTCCACTACTTGATCAAACTTGGGTGTGAGTCAGTCATTGACGTTTGCTTCCTTTAATAATCCCTTGACTTATGAGATGGATAAATTAGACACTCAAAGGGAGCTTCATTACCACAACCCTTTCCTAGGGTCCATTTTGACTCACTATTCAATGGAGTTGTGTAAATTTGATCATGTTCGTGGGATTATTGCCTCAAATTTGAATTGATATTTGTGATGATTTTGATATAAAAATATTTCTAAATGGAGGGTAATTGAATCATATTGGTAACTTATGGTTTCTCAATGGAATAATTTTTTCTTATTTCGATGAAGTGTATTAGGCTATAGCTGATCTATGGTTCAATGGTATTCATTTATTCAATTTGGTTAATGATTGATATTATTGCTATGTGGGTTGTTGGTCATTGTTGGTTCATTAATGGGGATAATTTTTAATTATGGATGATCCAAGGTGTTAAAAACCAATTTATTAATAGAATTACAAATTGGTTCCAATAATTGTCCATTATTTTTATTAAGTTAAAATAAAAGACTAAATTGGCTCTAAGGATGGATGCTACATAGGACTAATGGTGTTTTATTCATTAATATTTTGAATTTCTAAAATGAATCTTATTATTTGATGTTTTCATGGAAAATTATTGTTACATTGGAAATATTATTTCTCATGTTATCTCATGTGTTTGTTTCTTTTAAAGTACTAGTGGAATGATGTTCATTTTTTTTATCTACTACTCAATCAATGTAATACTACAACACAAAAGGTTTAAACATTAAAACTACAATAATGAGAATCCAACATAGTTTAGTTGTGTGGATACATATAATTCCATTAAAATGATAAGCGTGGGATGCAAAAATTTTCAGGGAATTTATTTCAAGCTCAACCAAAAGTGCTACCTTATAATTCCAAGTATAAAACACAAAGTTAATTTCTAACTCATTATCATTTCTATAGATTACAGCAGATAATTCCATTCTCTTATAGTGTAGGGAATAAGAAAAATCCTTATATTATTTGTTCTTGTTGGTGTATTTACATTGTTTGAAATGTAATATATATATTTTTCTTCTTGTCAAAATTTATATTTATATTTTCTCTTTTTGGTGTTCCTTCCACATGATTTCTTGTAACAAATTTTCTTTTCATTATGAAGAGATAATTTGAATGATAAATCCAAATATATTTAGAATGTTATTCCTGAATTTTTTTAGGACATTATATTTCACTATAGAGTGGAATACTATAGTTTCAGTAAATCTAGGTTTAAATGGTCATCACTTTTTTATTCCATTTTCATCTTCTTACAACATCAACTTATTTTCCCCTAATTTACCATGTTCAGATTCTAGAACCAATGTTTAGGAAAAAGATTGTATTGAAATTTATTATTGTGTTGTGTGTGATAATATGATCTTGGTAACAATTTTTTACAAACTAACTATGAAGGATATATTATTTAGTTCATTATTGAGGTTCTCAAATGTATTAAATTCTGCTATGTTAAGAAAATAGTGAGAGATAAAAACATTTGAGTGGTGTATAGAGTGAAAGATAATGGAAGTAGATAATGTTAAAGTTATAAAGAAGGTACTTGTAGAGTTTTATTAATGTGAGTAATTATATCTCTATAAAATCATTGTAATTTTTATTTTATATTTTATGTTTAAATTTTGTATTAGTATTTCAACCAAAAATTAACTTTAAAAATTTTTCCATCACTGTTTTATTTCTATTTAAACATAAAAATTTACAAAATCCCCAAAATATATTCAAAAAAATTAAACAGTATGTATATGTAATATTAATAACATCCAATAAAGTGGGATTATTTTAGAGATATACCAAGGTTACCCATTATTCTACACACTTTGGGGACAAAATATTATATAGGGAGGGTCATGATAAACCTTTTTCAAAATTATTATTCTTTTTGGGGGAATATTTTCTTCATTGGATGTTCATTTTTAACATAATAAATAATTTTTATTTGTATTGTTTTTTATCATTATTATCAATCTCCCAATTTATTCTTAAACTATATTAATCATCACAATTAGGTTCATTTTTTTAAATAAATCATACAATTTATTCCCATTTATAAAATGTTAATGAAGACACTATAATAGTCTTTGATTTATCTTTTTACAAAATTTTAACATCACAAAAATATTTCCATATGTTTAAAAATAATAAATTAATATATGGACATAAGAAATAAACAATTTAATCTTAGTGAATAAATATTTATGCATGGATAGATTCTACTATGACAATAATCCTAATCACTATCTTTAAATTATCCAATACACTGGTACATAAAATAATCTCTTGAAACCATGGAGTTTCTCTTATATTTGTCCATATAAACTACGAACAGATTATATATTAAAAAGACAATTGATATAATTCCAATAATGAATTCCACCCTCCAACAATTCATGGAATGTTAACTATAATCATAGGAAGATAAGTTAGTTCCCATGGTATTTTATCAATATAACATCAAGGAAAAAAATAAAATTTATATAATCCTTCACCCAAATGAATCTCTACCTTACTTCTAAAGTTATATCAAGAGGAAAAAAATCTTATAATTGAGTTATTTAAGGGGATTTTAAAATTATTAATCTATTTTTCTAATATTTTTTCAAAATAGAAAATACTAACTAATCTCTCTTGAGATGAGAGAACAAATTAATCTTTGTTATAATCTCTAGATATTGAAGAATCCAGGATAAATGTAGTTTATTTTAAACAAAATTCAAAAGGATCATTTTGTACAACACGGATAATAACACACTTCCAAATGAATTTTCATAAATATAGGTGGTTATATGACTAATATTATAAGGGAGATATCTAAAACATGAATTAAAATTATTCCCATTTTATTAAAGATAATTTAAAAATTATTTTCCCTCAATAATTTTTATAGAACCATCATTATTTGAGAATTTATTTAGGGAATAATAAGTAGTTGGGTTGGAAAAAGAGTAGAGGAATCTATGTTTTTAGTGTTTCCCAATATTGAAATATTGTAAAAAGATAATATTATATAATCATCATCTATATATTTGAATAATGAAGACTCAAACAAAATGTATATCTTGTTGTTACCAATTTCATAAAACAATTTTATTAACTTAGTCTTATAAAACATATATATTACATCCTTATAGTTAAATATTCAATGTATTGCAAAATCACATTCCTAAAGACTACAATAGTTCAGTTTATTTAGAGACTAAGTATACAATTGTCTCAAAATATCACCAAAATCTCCAATAAATATATTTCCCTTTTGTACTCTTACTTAAAATCCTTCTCCATAAACTGGGGGAAATAAACCTTATAAAGGGTGAGATCAGATACTCAATAAGGGTAAACAAGGGATATATATAATCACGACATGATTATAAGGGTATGAAAACATGAGAATAACATTTGAAATGCATACCCTATATATCAAAGATAATATTCTTGATTTATATATTGAAGATTGGTGGTTCATAAGACATGAATCATAAGAGAATAGAAGAATGTGGTATATATGAACATTATATTGGTGTCTGATATAGATATGTGGAAATATATAAATATATAAACCAATATGAAAAAGATACATACCAAGACATCTATAAGCTGTTAAGACTGGGATAACCACCCATGTGCCTGCTTTAGGGTTAGGATATACCACCTGTGTACCCTATTTTTCAGGCTTGAGCTAACCGCCATTGGACCCTCCTTTTTATGCTTGGGATAAAAACTCATGTACTGTCTTTTTCAGTCCTGGGATAACTACCTGTGTGCCCTTTGAGCTTGTATATCATTTTCCATTACCCAATTTATTTAAAGGAGATTTAGGAACCTCCTATCATATAATTAAAATCATACATATGTGTTCCAGATTATCATAAATCATTCATTATATTATAACTCATGGAAAGAAACAGGTTTTATAAACATTTCATCATAACACGTGGAAAATAAATAGGTTTAGAAACCATTTAATCATACCTTAATCTAGGGAAAAGTAATCAATTTATCATTTAAACATTTTTTGAAACATGTAAAATGAATGGGTTTCATAAACATCTTGACATAAAAACCTAATCTATTTAAAATATGAATGATTTGCGTGGATTATATCCACAGTAAAGTATAAGTAACATTAAATGAAGTCATCTTTGATAGAAAATGATTTTAAAAAATCTGTTAGAATATTTCATAGGAAAAATATTATTTCTGCTAGAATATTTTTTTCGGATATAAAACATTTTCATAATACTTTTTATTGAAAATAAGCTTTTAAAATTTTAATGAAATATTTGAAAAAAATTTATAATATTTGTTGAGTAAAATATTCATTATTATTTGATAAAATCTTTTTAAAAAATAAAAAACTATGAATATTATTTTCATTGAAAACCTCTATAAATTATATAATTTAAATATAAAATAAAATAATTTCCATGAATATGGGAAATTTTTTTCATGTCTTACATGTTAAAACAATGATTCCTCTCACATTTTTTGTAAAATCCACAAAAACAATATTTGGAAAGTGACATTAGGTTTCATTATTAAAAAACGTTTTAAAAATTAAAAAATGGTTAAAATTTGTAATTTCAAAATCATTGGATATTAATAAAAAAAATTAATTTTTTTTAAAATACGGGTTTTGAAGAAAACATATTTATGATCGAAAAGGGAAATAAAGTAAAATTTTGATAAAAACATGATTTGAATTATTTTAATTACAGAATCATGGTAAAATGGTTCTATTACTTTTTAATATGATTAATATCCATATGATAAGAAAATTAATTTTTTTACCAATAAATATATGATAATATTTCTTCATTGTGAGTATAATCATAAACAATATTAATAAATGATTAGATTGTAACCTAAAATTCTAACCACTTTGGTAACATTAAATCTTAATTTCCATTAAATTATAAAAATAAATGACACTTATAATATCATAAATATAATTATATTCATGATATAACATTTCAATGTTTCAATATATACATATCATTAAATAATATAGTATTATAATATAATATATGTCTCAAAGAAGAAAAATTGAGACAAAAATCCATTACTGCTTTGGTGACTCTGAAACCGTAAACCCCATAAAAGGGGTATCCTAAAATAAAAATGTAAATCCACTTATTTTTATGTATAATCATCATAAAATATTTTTTTGATATTATATAAAAAAATAAATCCATGATGGATATGGCATGTGTCTCCCAGAAAATAAAAAGTAAGACAAAAATCCCTTACCACAAGTATTGAATTCCTTCATACTCATTAGAACCTCTTGTATAATAAATATATGTTTATTTTAAATATATAAACAGACAAAAATTACATATATAATAAATATATTGTTTAATTATGTCCTTTTACAACCCACTTGTTGACAATTTCATATTAATGACATTTTTTAGGTATTGGCTGCTTTGTTTTTCATATATGTTTTGATTATTTATCTCTTGACATCTTGTTTTGATCATGTTTCCATCATATACTTAATAATAATCATGGAATAATTATCATATTTTTATATAAATTATACTTTTATTACCAATCTTGAAATAGGGTTTTGAAAAATAAAGTATGTTACGATCACCGAGACACTAGGTCGTACATATGCATGAGTAAACATCCCATTTCTCAACGATCATTATATATAGATGGTAATTAACATCATATATTTACAAGATTATTATAATATCATAAATTAAATATTTCATCTTTAAATATAATTATATATATCATCCTTGTGTTGTGGTTATGGAAAGATAGTCGCATCTCTTTGTGACAGTTGTAGTCAACGCGTAAACGAATTGGGTTGTGATCTTTCAGTGCGTGAAAATGATAGAAGTAAAATGACATATTATATTTTCATAATTCTAAATTTTTCATTAATATCATAATTATGGTATATATTCCATATAAATTTTTAACTTTATTCTTATTATATTTATTGTAACGTGTTAGTAAAAATGTATCACATTTCTTTGTGATGTGGTAGTCCGTCATACACCCGAATGATATTATCATATCCCTATGGAATGGAAAGTTAAAAAAATATGAAATAATTACAAAAAAGATATAATTATGTTATATATATCATATAAGTACTTTATATCCATCGTCATACCCAACCGTGATAGGTTGTTGTGGAAAACTGAATGATATCAGTTTACAAGGAAGTATTTCCTTGTACACACGAATGATAATTTAAAAAACAATTTAATGGATGAGGGGATGGTTTTATATCATTAAGATAAAACAGAAAACATCACAATATATTTAATATATTTATTTTATTATATTATAAGGTTTTAATATAAATTCATGGAGGTGGAGAAAGAAATAAAATAAAAAATTCTAGTTGAAGAACGTTGCCTATTCTTCAAGTATCCTCTTTAAGGTTCCACAAAAATAATTCATTGGTTGGATTTTGATAAATATAATTATTATATCATGACATAAATACTTTTTGAGGATATTTGGGAAGGACTCGGCCAACCCAAATGGTTTTAGATGTGTAAATAAGTGAGTGGAGTGAGCTCCCTTTTATAATTGAGGAGAAGTGGTGTTTTTCAAATATCAAAAGATGCTCAATAATTGAAAGTAACTCTCACCTAATGTGGATCAAAAATTTATAAACAATTTATGGTATATATTAGAAGTTTTATACAAAAATTCACCAAAATATCACTGGTTTTAATCATGTTATTCATTTTTCTTTAAATTTACACATGTTTAACACATTAGTTTCCACCACAAATAATATTTTTTTTAACCGTGAAAATTAAGTGTAAAGTAAAATTATTTTTATTATATAATTTGGATATACAAATTATAAATATGGAAAAATATTCAAAAAATGAAATCTTATGTTTTTTGAAATTTAATTTTAATAAAAGAGCATGTAACATGAAAAAACACATATTTGAACTTTGACCGTGGTAAATAATTTTTATTATATTTAAAAATTAAAGGGAAAAAATTAAATTGAAATATAATACAATATTTATTATTATAATTACTAATATTTATACCATTTTAAAATATTAAATTTAAATAAGTGTAATATTTTAATTTAAAATATTCTCATTGATACGACGAGGAGGCGGGTTCTCAAAGAGAAACTTTCCAATGTTTTATTAAGTTGTATATCAAAATTCAATATGAAAATGATTCCAATGAAGTTAATTATATTGTTATAAATATAAATTATTTAATATTAACTTAATAGAAAATTAAAATATAATTTAACTTTTTATTTAATTTAAACAAAAGGTTGTTTTCAATTAAAATTTTTTATTGTTCATTCTTAATAAAAATAATTAGTATAATCCAAAAGATATAAAAAATTCACTCTAAGATAATTTTTAAATTATTATTTCAAAATTTATATTTATTTTTAAAAATAATGTTTTGAGAAATTTCAAAAAATATTTTTAAAATAAGTGTGTAAAATATGAAAAAACTAGTGTTTTGAAAATTATATTTTTAAGAATAAAATTGGATTTATTACTATCACTTGTATAAAAAGAAAATAAGATAACATTTTAAGGAATATTTAATATATATAATTTATTTAAAATAATTCATCTAATTTTTTAAAAATTTATATAAGTAAAACATATTTTCTCACATGAAAATAATTTTTCAAAAAAATATTTACTTTATTTTGAAATGGTTGTTATTTTCATTTATAATGTATTTGTACCCAATGAATTAATTTTATACACATTTTTAAATAATATATTTTTAGAATTTATTTAATCATATTCATACCCTGCATTCACATGTCTAGGTGATATCTATTGTAATAATATTTTAATATTATTTCATGTTCCATTTAAACTCGATTTTTAATGCAACATAAGCTAAACATGGGGTTACATGTAATAATAAATATAGAAAATATGAAATTTGTTTAGAAATATAATTCAAAAAAACATAGGGTGTTACATTATTCCGAAATTAAAATGATTTCCCCCCTAAATTCACTACCTTGATACAGAAAAATGAGGATACATATGCCTCATAAATTCCTCAAGTTATCATTTAGCTTCCTCAAATGGGTGGTTTCACCCTAAAACACTGACCAAGTGAGTGTTCTTGTTTCATATGAGTTTCTATATAAGATCCAAAATATCAATTGGTTGTTCCTCATAACAAATATCTTTCATTATTGGTATTAAATCTGATTTCAGTGCATTTGATGGGTCAATAATGTACTTCCTTTGGAGTGATACATGGAACACATCGTAGAGTAGAGATTGATTTGGTAGAAGTGCATAGTTATAATCTACGGTCTTCATACAATCAATATTTCTAAAGGGGCCTATATACCTATTGATTATCATTAAATTATATCATCAGGACAATATCATCTATTTTTTATACTTTGATGAATTTCCTCTTTATCTCTTACTCTAAAAAACATAGATGAATTTTTTTTATTCTTAAATAATTAACAGATCACCAAATTCGTAATATAATGATACGAAATTCTATTTATCTCTAATTAAAATAATGATATGACTAGTTATCCAATATGAATAAATCATCATATGGTGTTATCATTAATTAATATCTAAAACCTAATCCAAATTTCATCTTAAACCATTCCATAAATGGTTATCCTAACATACCTCAAAAAAAATTAAAATAAAAAACAGTATAAATAAGGTCACCAAATATCAAAAATCAACTTATCATTAATCCCCCAAATAGAATGATGTATCTCATACTTTTTACATAACAAACATATGAATATTCTAACACCTCGCCTCTAACTCATTGGCTTGAGGAGGCAGCGAGGGCTACTTGTCCTTAAGCAATGTTGTAACACCCCAAGATTTCATAGTGTGTTATTTCTTCAAAATAATTCAATAACGTGCACTACACGCAACACCGAGTTCAATCACACCATGACTTACAAAAAAAATCCATTCAAAAGAGGTTATGAATAGTATTATCTAAATTTTAAACTTTATATAATCCTTATAATTTTAGAATCCATATTATGAGTTTCTAGATATAATGCAAGAACAAATTCATTTTCAGTATTGCACTTTTATCAAATTTTAATAGTAAACCCTTTTTAAATAAAATATTTTAAACCTTTTGACTTAATGGGGACATCAAAAATTTAAAATGAAACATCCCAAGCTTCCACGGTACGCTTTCTTTGAATAATACAGTAGCGTGTGTTGTACGCAACCTTGAGTTTTAACACACACCACAACCAATCAAACTAGCCGTTATGAATAGTAATACCTACTTTTTGAAATTATATATATTTTATATTTGAAAATGGACTTCATTTTTGGATTCGGAATATCGAATTTAGCCTAAGGTGAAATTTTGGTACATTTCGGATAACTTTCATATTTTGATGAATAGTGAAAATTACTAAATTTTAATTAAAAACAACTTTTTTAATCAAAATAATTAATAGTGATAAATTATGAATTTTAGTAGTTTTAAAGTATATTTAGAATATATTTTTACCATTTAATATAATGTTGGTCATTGGACATAATTTTACAATTAAACCGAATATAAACAAGTGTCAATCTTTTGATAGTTATTATCTCTTAAAAACACGCTTTTTGTTTTGACAGCGGGAATTAATTTTAAATTAATTTCTGCCAATTCTGTGTTTTGAATTTAGAAAAATGGATTCCATATTTTGAATCAGGATGTTCAAATTTTGTAAATATGTGACTTTTATTTTTAGACATTTTGAATAATTACTGCGGTAAATATTTTATTTACCATGGTTAAGGGTAAATCCGGTAAATAAGGGTTAAAAAATAATATTATAATAATACTAAATTACCCTAAAACGTGTCTTAACCCTATTGGTTGATACATGGTCTACCATGGGCATCTTTGGGTCGATTTTGGGACCCCATGGATCCACTTGTAAGTGATAATGACACTTTATTTTAATTAAGTCAAAATGAATACAAAAATGACACAAGCATATATATTTTAGAAAAACAATTGTTACATTGGGTTATATAAGTTTTCTTTTAGATTATAAATATTCATTATAAAGCTAAAAAGATTTCCTACATAATGCTATTTTATTTATAATTTTTAGACATTAAATAATTTATTTTATATATGACACAATGATGATGAAGTAATTACTATAATAGAGAAAAATTAAAATAATTGATATTATAAATACCCAAATAAATATAATATTAAACTTTTAATGAATTAAACTAAATTTATAGGATAATATGATATATTAGGATTGATGTAATTGACTTTTTTCAAAGTAATCAATCTGTTATGAGTTTCAAAAAAATCAACTATTGAATTGTGTCAAAATTGACATAAAAGAGTTCTTAAAAGAAATATTATATTATTAATTGATATTAAATTCCTAAAAATCTAAGGTTCGGCCCAGAGACTTATATCATGATAGGTTCATCATTAATGTACCACTTGGTGGTCGCTTGGATGTATATAGTAAGTTTAGTAACCATATTATATAAAAATACAAAGAGACATTGTAAAAGTGAAACTAATTAACTTAGAGTTAATACTTAAAGATAAGGTTAATATAAGTACCCAAACCAGTCCAAATTCTATTGGTTGGGTGGTTTTCGACCTATCCCCACCTTAAACTTTGAATAATAAGCTTTGGAGCCATTAGAAACCGAATATGAATTTATTATAAATTAATATTTCTAGCTTTTCCAAAGGTGCCCCTCACCCCTCTTATAAAAGGGCACTCCTCCTTCTCATTTCTTCACACCTTCAAAGCCTTTTGGTTCGGCCAAACTCTGCCCAACTACTCTCCCAACATCCCTCACTACAACCTAGAGGCCTTAGTTTGATCAGAAAGCCAACCTAAAGATCCCTTTTGATCAAATCAAAAGGAAGAACCCGAAGAAGAGGTAATGATTTCACCACCCTTTTCCAAGTTCCATTCTTCTTCCACTTCCTCTTTATTTGTTCTTACCATTATAAAATAATAACTCCAGTATCTTACATAAACTGTGATGTTATTATAAATATGGTACAACCATATTCAGTATTCTATCCACCCTTTGAATAACATGTCACCATACGTGCGTACGTACGGCTTACCGTCTCCACGTCGTGGTGTAATTGTTATTCAATATATTATTATTTGGATGGGTATAATAATGATGTGTAACTCATGTAAATAATAAATATAACATGTTAATGATTCTGTATATATGATATACCATCCCTTTATATATTATTTTAATATCAAAAGAATGATATTGTCGCTCGTGCGTACGTACGGACTACCGTCTCCACGAACGCGATGAGATTCATTCTCCATCGTATCCATTCAAGTATAATTATCATTTGATGATTTAAAAATGATGTTTAAGGACTTGATATCATTATGGATATTAATAATATACAACCTATCCTTTAAAAACATGTCTTACGTAACAAAACATATAAAATAAAACAAGTAAGTTAACACCCGAAACGACGATAATTCTAAGATATTATTAACAAATCAATGTTAAACGATCATATATGATATCATATTAATATATATGATTCTTGTATAATTTAATAACAATTATTTCACCATTATAAAGGAGGTTAACCTACCCCAACAAAGGAAAAGTACAAGGTAAGGGATTCTCTTATCTCACTTTCAATTCCGTGAGATTTCCATTGTTCGCTACTAAATTATTGAAAGTGGTGTATTGTGTGCTTCCATTTGATATATATTATCATGATTCACTTTATATTCATGTTATTCTGTAAATCATTTGGTGGTTATTAACTTTTGGCCATGCGACTCAGTTGATTAACGTGGTAAGGGGTTTCTTGTCTCACTTTTAATTCCGTGAGAATTCCATTGATCACCACTTAATTATTGCATGTGGTGTATGTGTACTACCCATGATTGTATTCATTGTGTAATATACTTTATTTTATGGGTATTTACATCATCATGGTATGATCTTTCTTTCATGGGTGTTTGTTTATTAAGTTACCTAATCAATAAGGGAATTTGAGATTTCAATTTCCACTCATTTGGCTTTACGCATATTTCATTGATTATATTACCCCAAGATTATGTGTGGAATAACTATTCATTTGATTATGTCATAATTTCCACTCCCCTTCCTGTGGATATACTTTTGATACACATAATCACTCCATTGAAAATTCTCAAGTCATTGATATGAATTTGATAAGAGTAATTTTAACTCTTTCACCATTTGTTGAGTTAAACATCCAATTCGTTGGTGTTGTTTTTACAGGAATATGTGTGAATATACTTTGATTGTTTTACACTGAATATCCAATCATATTTAGTGTATTTATATTTTTCACACATAATTATGTTGTTGATTTATCCTTAACCTAAGGATATGGCCTTTATGAGAGATTTCATCTCAACTTAAATTCCATTGAGACTTCTTTGTTGATATACACCAAATCACTTTTATGTGGTGTATATAATGTACTTTGACATAGTATATCATGAATTCCCTTTATTCTCATGATATTACAAAGTTTTGATTACCTCAATTATTTTCATTCAAGTGTCTCTCTTTTGGTTAGAATCTCTAACTAAAATACCATTTTTAAATGTTTTAAAGACTTATTCATCTAAATCTTTCTCATTAATGTCCATGTTTTAAAAATGGTTTTAAGGATTTATTTATATGGACATTAAAGTTTATAAATTAAAAATCCTTTTAAAAGGTTTCAAAGTGGTATGGGACACTTTGATTCAAAAATCTATTTTTAAATGGCTTCTTGACAAATAGTGTGACTTTTAAATGTTTTCAAGAAAAGGGGGATATTTCTCTCAAATAGTTTTGATGATTATTTTCATCTATGTCAACATCCTTCATTATTCATGATTGAGGTTAATGTGATACAATACAATCTTCCATATTGTATCAAATGAGTTATATTTGACTGTGGATGTTCTATTTTTATACCATTCATGGTTTGTGGTTAATGTATTGACATTTCGTATGCTAGTTTTAATACGAATGTTTATTTTATGCTTAAACCTATTCATATGAGGAATGCATTGGACTTAATAAGTGACGGGTGGAGCCCGCTATAGCTCCTCGATGCATCGGTAGGTCTCATGAGACAAACTAGTGTCTTGGCACAAGGCCTTGACAAAATCTTATTTGTAGTCTTGGCACGAGGCCTTGGCTATGTGGTTATGATAGTCTGACATTATGCATTCCAACATTATGAAAGTGGTTATTGATTTTTGCATGTGATTATTCGATTAGTAGAATATCCATGTGAATAAGTAAATGGCATTATTTCATTTTATTTATTCCATACCATGTTGAAAGTTCATGTTTGAAAGGCTTTTGTTTTAGTTATACATTGCCTTAAAAATTTATTCTTATTTATGAAAGTTTCCACTATTTTGTTATCCTTACTGGGCATTTGAGCTCACCCCTTTTATATGTTTTATTTTTCCCAGGAAGTGAAGATGTAAATTATGAATGACCTGCAGGGATATTATGTGGGGATATGAGTGTGGATTATAGAGACATTATGTTGTTGTAGTAGTTTTTCATTTTATGATGTAATGTAAAACCTATGAATATATCTAGTGTTTCCAAGGCTACTAAACCAATCGGTCTTTCGAGATTTGATCTTTCTTGTGATCATGCCAATGTTATGTAATAATGCACCGACTCTGGGTAACTGGGGTCGGGGCGTTACAGTTGGTATCAGAGGATGTTTAGTACAAACCTTGGAAGCTAGATTTAGATAAACTCTGATTAGAGCACGTAGACCTAAGATGAGCTTTGAGGATTAGTGTAGAAGAACTTCCTAGAATTTTGGTATTGTAGAGATTTTTTGACTTTTCCGAGCAATACATCCCTGTCTGGATACGAGCAGGTAGAGGCGGCTCTGGAACAGATGTACCTAGGGGTAAAACACGAAAACACCGCTTTGAGCTAGACTCGAACGGGAACTGGTGCACGACAACGGGTCTTGCTGCACTCTTGGTTACGACACTCCCGGGGGATATGCTTAGGATAATTCTCATTTTCTTTACAAACCATTATGAAGGGTTTATGAGTATATACTTCCTCAAAGAAAACATTTTTATGATTATGGATTATATCCATAAATAGTTCAATTTATGTTAAGTGTTTTATAAGTATGGGATTATGTATTTTGACTCATAAACTAATCTAGTTTATGCCATTGTTTAGAAATGGTGCCCAGTAGAAGGAATGATAACTCCAGAAATGCACATGATTCAAAGAGAAGGAAGGATCATATCTCTCGTGGTCTTAAGCTAGAATTTATAAGAGAAATAGTCTCCCATGTATTTTCATCATATGAAGAAATAATATCATGTGTTGATAAGATAAGTAAAGAGTTTACTGAGTCCTATGGCTTTGAAGGGAAGCAAGAGAAGAAAAGGATGGAAGAGAGAAATATGGATAAAGGGAAGAGGGAAAAGAAGAATTTTCCCATATGTGGTAACTGTGGAAAGAAACACCCTGGAACTTGCCTGAAAGGAATGGGAGTTTGTTATAAGTGTGGAGGAAAAGGGCACAAAGTACGTGACTGCAAGGGTATGAAAATGGTTTTAAATGTACAATGCTTCGTTTGCAAGGAGTTTGGACACTACGCGAACCTATGTCCCAGTCATCAGACTATGCCGCAAATGATGTTATTGGATAATAATCAAGTTATGATACTACCACAGATGAAGAGGAATGATTAGAGTTCTTATGTTGATTATGTCAATTGAGTGTTGTATCAACAATGTACTTGTTATAATAATTATGGAGTATATAAGGATTGTACTGCAGTACTATTTCATTAAGGACTTGAGATTGTGTGGAACAAAGAAAAGTGACTCAATAGCAGGAGAAATTTTTGGAAAATATATGGTTGAGAGAATGATAAATCATAATATAGTTCTGATACTGAGGTAGTGATTTTGGAATAATATGTGATTGTTTTGGATAAATTATATTGGATATTCTTGACTACCTTGGAACTGATTAATGATTTGTATATTCCATCATTGTTGGGGTTTAAAACATTTTTGGATTAATGAAGTATATCCAGCATTCTATATGGAATAAGGGAGAATGAATGTAATCAATAAGGAATATGGTAATACATGATGAAGGTACTCATATGCTATTACGGGGTAAAAAGGATCTATATTATGTTTACCTTCCTTATAAATGTTGGACTGTGAGTTTGGACAGAAGTATTTTGGATAGTTCTAGTTTGGATTATTTTGGATTTCCATAAAAGGACAACCCGGAGGTCGGGCGGCAACCCGTCGCGTCCGGCAAGGCTACGAGACTTGAACCCGCAACCGAAGGGCGACAAGGGTGTATCACCTACCACTGGCCCATGAGATGTCCTGGATTAAATAATGTAGTTTTTATTAAAAGATCTTGTAGATGAATTATAAATTCTTTTATTTTGGAACCCTATACGAATAGTGTAAATAGAATTTTTTTTTACATTCTATTATCTTTTAGAGTGAAAGATGAGTTTGTGGTAGAAATTTATTAGTGGATAAAACTCTAAGTATAATGTAAGTATATCTCCTTATGATCTTAGCCAATCTCATAAATAAATTCCTCAACATTAATAAAAGTAACTTAGAACAAAAATGTTGTCCTAGATGGTACCTTAAATCATCACTAATTTATGGCTTTGGGATTGTTGGCCTTTTCATAGCCATGTTCTCTACCACTCTCAATCAGATAATTGATGGTTAGATTTCACTTCCATATCCATATTTTCCTACATGGAACCCTAGTATGTGTTATTTTCGGTAATCTTCATACTTTCCACTCTTTATTTTAAATAGAGGCCTCATTGATTCATTTTTCGATGTGGGATTTCAACTAAGATATTTTGAAACGTCAAAAATGTGTTATCCCAATACCTTATGTTTTGTTGAACCGATGGTATTTCAAATAATCATAGATTGATGAGTTTAAGGACCTCAATTTTATACTTGTTTGTGATTGATGACCTCAATCACTACCTATAAATATTTACGTTTTTCCTCCAATTATATGTTTCTAATTACCACCAATGTTCTCCTAATCGAGATCATAATTTGTTGGTGACCATTTCATTTCTCTTTTCCTTGTATTAAGACTAAATTTTAGTAACCCAATTTACGATGTGGGTTTTCCCACAAATATATTATCTATTTTCAACCTTTTATTTTCGAAGAACAATTTCAAATTGCGAGGACGCAATTTATTGAAGGAGGGGAGAATGTAACACCCCAAGATTTCATAGTGTGTTATTTCTTCAAAATAATTCAATAACTTGCACTACACGCAACACCGAGTTCAATCACACCATGACTTAAAAAAAATCCATTCAAAAGAGGTTATGAATAGTATTATCTAAATTTTAAACTTTATATAATCCTTATAATTTTAGAATCCATATTATGAGTTTCTTAGATATAATGCAAGAACAAATTCATTTTCAGTATTGCACTTTTATCAAATTTTAATAGTGAACCCTTTTTAAATACAATATTTTAAACCTTTTGACTTAATGGGGACATCAAAAATTTAAAATGAAACATCCCAAGCTTCCACGGTACGCTTTCTTTGAATAATACAGTAGCGTGTGTTGTACGCAACCTTGAGTTTTAACACACACCACAACCAATCAAACTAGCCGTTATGAATAGTAATACCTACTTTTTGAAATTATATATATTTTATATTTGAAAATGGACTTCATTTTTGGATTCGGAATATCGAATTTAGCCTAAGGTGAAATTTTGGTACATTTCGGATAACTTTCATATTTTGATGAATAGTGAAAATTACTAAATTTTAATTAAAAACAACTTTTTTAATCAAAATAATTAATAGTGATAAATTATGAATTTTAGTAGTTTTAAAGTATATTTAGAATATATTTTTACCATTTAATATAATGTTGGTCATTGGACATAATTTTACAATTAAACCGAACATAAACAAGTGTCAATCTTTTGATAGTTATTATCTCTTAAAAACACGCTTTTTGTTTTGACAGCGGGAATTAATTTTAAATTAATTTCTGCCACTTCTGTGTTTTGAATTTAGAAAAATGGATTCCATATTTGGAATCAGGATGTTCAAATTGTGAAAATAGGTGACTTTTATTTTTAGACATTTTGAATAATTACTGCGGTAAATATTTTATTTACCATGATTAAGGGTAAATCCGGTAAATAAGGGTTAAAAATAATATTATAATAATACTAAATTACCCTAAAACGTGTCTTAACCTTATTGGTTGATACATGGTCGACCATGGGCATCTTTGGGTCGATTTTGGGACCCCATGGATCCACTTGTAAGTGATAATGACACTTTATTTTAATTAAGTCAAAATGAATACAAAAATGACACAAGCATATATCTTTTAGAAAAACAATTGTTACATAGGGTTATATAAGTTGTATTTTAGATTATAAATATTAATTAGAAATCTAAAAATATTTCCTACATAATGATATTTTATTTATAATTTTTATACATTTAATAATTTATTTTATATATGACACAATGATGATGCAGTAATTACTATAATAGTGAAAAATTTAAATAATTCATATTATAAATACCCAAATAAATATAACATGAAACTTTTAATGAATTAAACTAATTTTATAGGATAATATGATATATTAGGATTGATTTAATTGACTTTTTTCGAAGTAATAAATCTGTTATGAGTTTCACAAAAATCAACTATTGAATAGTGTCAAAATTGACATAAAAGAGTTCTTAAAACAAATATTATATTATTAATTGATATTAAATTCCTAAAAATCTAAGGTTCGGCCAAGAGACTTATATCATGATAGTTTCATCATTAATGTACCACTTGGGGGTCTCTTGGATGTATATAGTATGTTTATTAACCATATTATATAAAAATACAAAGAGACATTGTAAAAGTGAAACTAATTAACTTAGAGTTAATACTTAAAGATAAGGTTAATATAAGTACCCAAACCTGTCTAAATTCTATTGGTTGAGTGGTTTTCGACCTATCCCCACCTTAAACTTTGAATAATAAGCTTTGGAGCCATTAGAAACCGAATATGAATTTATTATAAATTAATATTTCTAGCTTTTCCAAAGGTGCCCCTCACCCCTCTTATAAAAGGGCACTCCTCCTTCTCATTTCTTCACACCTTAAAAGCCTTTTGGTTCGGCCAAACTCTGCCCAAATACTCTCCCAACATCCCTCACTACAACCTAGAGGCCTTAGTTTGATCATAAATCCAACCTAAGGATCCCTTTTTATCAAATCAAAAGGAAGAACCCGAAGAAGAGGTAATGATTTCACCACCCTTTTCCAAGTTCCTTTCTTCTTCCACTTCCTCTTTCTTTGTTCTTACCATTCTAAAATAATAACTCCAGTATCTTACATATACTGTGATGTTATTATAAATATGGTACAACCATATTCAGTATTATATACACCCTTTGAATAACATGTCACCATACGTGCGTACGTACGGCTTATCGTCTCCACGTCGTGGTGTAATTGTTATTCAATATATTATTATTTGGATGGGTATAATAATGATGTGTAACTCATGTAAATAATAAATATAACATGTTAATGATTCTGTATATATGATATACCATCCATTTATATATTATTTTAATATCAAAAGAATGATATTGTCGCTCGTGCGTACGTACGGACTACCGTCTCCACGAACGCGATGAGATTCATTCTCCATCGTATCCATTCAAGTATAATTATCATTTGATGATTTAAAAATGATGTTTAAGGACTTGATATCATTCTGGATATGAATAATATACAACATATCCTTTACAAACATGTCTTACGTAACAAAACATATAAAAGAAAACAAGTAAGTTAACACCCGAAACGACGATAATTCTAAGATATTATTAACAAATCAATGTTAAAAGATCATATATGATATCATATTAATATATATGATTCTTGTATAATTTAATAACAATTATTTCACCATTATAAAGGAGGTTAACCTACCCTAACAAAGGAAAAGTACAAGGTAAGGGATTCTCTTATCTCACTTTCAATTCCGTGAGATTTCCATTGTTCGCTACTAAATTATTGAAAGTGGTGTATTGTGTGCTTCCATTTGATATATATTATCATGATTCACTTTATATTCATGTTATTCTGTAAATCATTTGGTGGTTATTAACTTTTGGCCATGAGACTCAGTTGATTAACGTGGTAAGGGGTTTCTTGTCTCACTTTTAATTCCGTGAGAATTCCATTGATCACCACTTAATTATTGCATGTGGTGTATGTGTACTACCCATGATTGTATTCATTGTGTAATATACTTTATTTTATGGGTATTTACATCATCATGGTATGATCTTTCTTTCATGGGTGTTTGTTTATTAAGTTACCTAATCAATAAGGGAATTTGAGATTTCAATTTCCACTCATTTGGCTTTACGCATATTTCATTGATTATATTACCCCAAGATTATGTGTGGAATCACTATTCATTTGATTATGTCATAATTTCCACTCCCCTTCCTGTGGATATACTTTTTATACACATAATCACTCCATTGAAAATTCTCAAGTCATTGATATGAATTTGATAAGAGTAATTTTAACTCTTTCACCATTTGTTGAGTTAAACATCCAATTCGTTGGTGTTGTTTTTACAGGAATATGTGTGAATATACTTTGATTGTTTTACACTGAATATCCAATAATATTTAGTGTATTTATATTTTTCACACATAATTATGTTGTTGATTTATCCTTAACCTAAGGATATGGCCTTTATGAGAGATTTCATCTCAACTTAAATTCCATTGAGACTTCTTTGTTGATATACACCAAATCACTTTTATGTGGTGTATATAATGTACATTGACATAGTATATCATGAATTCCCTTTATTATAATGATATTACAAAGTTTTGATTACCTCAATTATTTTCATTCAAGTGTCTCTCTTTTGGTTAGAATCTCTAAATAAAATACCATTTTTAAATGTTTTAAAGACTTATTCATCTAAATCTTTCTCATTAATGTCCATGTTTTAAAAATGGTTTTAAGGATTTATTTATATGGACATTAAAGTTTAGAAATTAAAAATCCTTTTAAAAGGTTTCAAAGTGGTATGGGACACTTTGATTCAAAAATCTATTTTTAAATGGCTTCTTGACAAATAGTGTGACTTTTAAATGTTTTCAAGAAAAGGGGGATATTTCTCTCAAATAGTTTTGATGATTATTTTCATCTATGTCAACATCCTTCATTATTCATGATTGAGGTTAATGTGATACAATACAATCTTTCATATTGTATCAAATGAGTTATATTTGACTGTGGATGTTCTATTTTTATACCATTCATGGTTTGTGGTTAAAGTATTGACATTTCGTATGCTAGTTTTAATACGAATGTTTATTTTATGCTTAAACCTATTCATATGAGGAATGCATTGGACTTAATAAGTGACGGGTGGAGCCCGCTATAGCTCCTCGATGCATCGGTAGGTCTCATGAGACAAACTAGTGTCTTGGCACAAGGCCTTGACAAAATCTTATTTGTAGTCTTGGCACGAGGCCTTGGCTATGTGGTTATGATAGTCTGGCATTATGCATTCCAACATTATGAAAGTGGTTATTGATTTTTGCATGTGATTATTCGATTAGTAGAATATCTATGTGAATAAGTAAATGGCATTATTTCATTTTATTTATGCCATACCATGTTGAAAGTTCATGTTTGAAAGGCTTTTGTTTTAGTTATACATTGCCTTAAAAGTTTATTCTTATTTATGAAAGTTTCCGCTATTTTGTTATCCTTACTGGGCATTTGAGCTCACCCCTTTTATATGTTTTATTTTTCCCAGGAAGTGAAAAAGTAAATTATGAATGACCTGCAGGGATATTATGTGGGGATATGAGTGTGGATTATGGAGACATTATGTTGTTGTAGTAGTTTTTCATTTTATGATGTAATGTAAAACCTATGAATATATCTAGTGTTTCCAAGGCTACTAAACAAATCGGTCTTTCGAGATTTGATCTTTCTTGTGATCATGCCAATGTTATGTAATAATGCACCGACTCTGGGTAACTGGGGTCGGGGCGTTACAAATGTTCCCATGATGCCAAAGGCTGGAAATAAATGTCGAGAGCTTCAAGATCAAATTAGGGAGTGGTTTTCCCTTAAGAAAAAACCCACCAGACCATCAGTTAACTATAACTGTATGATTCATGTCAATAAAAAATTCCAACATGAATCCTAAAAATACAACCAACTTGTTTAACCATACAGCCCAAAACCAAAGCAACACCACAATATCAGAGTACTATGCAGAAGACCAAGCAACAAAGCAACAGGTGATATGATACAACCACGGCTCTCCACCAAGCTCCACCAAGACATCAAAATACACTTCTAAAGGAAGATGGTGCCTTTACTTTTTCCACGTCATGGTACACAACATCTAAAAAGACACCAAGGTGCCAAAGTAGGGGGTGAGTACTAAAACTCAGTAGGTTTTCCCCAAATGACTTCCCTACACATGCCACTAGGATAAAACCATTAGCATATTTATATAAAGTAGTTTATATAAAAATAATAATAAGTGAAACCATTTCCATAAGCCATCATATCATTACCAAGACATATCACAAAAACCAAGCAACCAAGGAAAAGCCAAAAAAACATGCCACAAGCCATTTCATCATTTACACACTAGCACAATAATTTCAAACATGCAAAGCAATGCACAACAAACAACCAAAATGGTGTAGCTTCCAACCAACCTGTTCACCCATTCACACCAAGTGGCACTTCTCGTCCACTTATCCTCTGATGGTGGACCTTACGTCCACTATCCATCCATTTTGTATAGTGGTACTTCTCACCACTTCTACACAACATTCCAATCAAGCTAAAACCATGAATATAACCCACCAAGGTCACAACAACATGCAATCAACCAATTCCATTGCATATCAATACACATCAATAAATCACCCATTTATTGAAAATCATTGTCCATGCCAAACCACATTTCAATAAAACAACCTCTTTATTGAAAACCCTATTCTATCAATAATTTTCACAAATCAACCCTAACATCCCTTTTTAAAATCCACAACAAAAGCATTTCACCATAAAATCCCCTTTTTCCCAAAAATCACCAAATATATTTCCATATAATGTTTCACATCAAAACACAATTAATTTCAAGCCAACCAAATTAATTGTAACCAAAACCACTAGCTCTAACCAAGTGGAGTCATGATAAAATCCACATACGTCAAAGGTTTTGATGAAAACTACAACGATCAAAGAACTCTCAAGAAAACCAGGTTCCTTCTTCAAGAAACCACCTTAGATCTCTTCTCTTAACAAGTTCAAGACCAAATATCATCATATTTGGCATACGAACACTTAGATATACCCATAATGGGTGTAGATCTATGAAACCGATAAAAGAGGAGAAGTATATCTTAGTAGATCTATGAAGCTAATAAAGAACGAAGAAGAACGATCACATACCTCAAGAATCAAGATTTGATTCACTAAGAGAAGCCTTTGGAATGCCTCTAGAATGATGGTAGAACCTTCTCTGACCTTAAGAGAAGCAAAATGACAAGTTAGGGCTGCTAAAGTGGAAAAACGAGGCACTTAAAGGAAACAATGAGTGAGATCCACTTTTATAGGATCTCATTTAAGTGGACGCATGGTTTTCCCACATGGTTAGTCAAACCGTGCGCTAACCATGCATTAGCCACTACCTCGGCAGACACTCCATGCACGGTTTGGCAACACGGTTAGAAAAATCGTGCACCACTCGTGCAGAAGATACTGCCTCCAAGACCAACTACGCACGGTTTGGCCGCATGGTTTAGACAACTCGTGAACCACCCATGTGACATCCCCTTTTCCTCAAAAAGTCATTTAATGTTCTACTGACTCTCCCATTCGTGACCCTTACTTTAAAAACCTTAAAAGTATCATTAAAGGGTTACATACCAGAAACTAAGGGTACTAAAAATATATTTATCATGTATTCTCTTGAAATATGGTAATAACCTGAATTAACATAAAAACATATTTATAACATACATACATTATTATTAATTAAATAAAACATATATTGTTGGATATATTCCTTCAATCAAAAAATTCTATAAACTCTATCAATGATGACATAAACCAATTTTCCAAAAAATAATTAATCATTTCCATGAAAATTGGTTTGATCAAATTTTATTAATCCATATCAATCATATATCTATCCCAACATCATTATCAGAACACCAGGAACATATTAAGGTATTTATTTTCCTTAATCATTTGTTTTTTATGAAATATCACATTTTCATTAAATCACAATACTCTGTCATCTGCGCTATTCAAAATATTCCAAAAACTTTTTAAAGAAAAACTTATACTAAAAAATGATTATATATTTCATGATTCATATAAAAATATCCTTGAATTATAATATATTAACACATAAATCATCTGACATCATTCTCAAACCATTAATTAGGATTCATTATCTTATTCCTTAATTCATAATTCCTTTTATATGGCATTCATAGTCTCTTTATCGTCATTAAAAAACCATTATGTGTACAGCCTTACTGGTTTTCTTTATGATCTTTCCTATTAGTACATAAATTGTCATAATTCTAATACATTATACATTTAAGACATCCCACAGTCAATTATACCATAGGGAGACCACTATTATCATATATGGAGTTAATTAAACATTTAATTTTATTATATAAATTACTTGATATGTTTCCATCTTCTCTATACTCAAAACATATCTCTTCCCATTGAGACATTATGTTGAGTTATTATCCCCTCATTATTGATATATAAGAAATTAAATATTATTTTTTCTGTGGTCCTCACAACTTAAAATCTTAGAAAACTCTACCCTTGTCTTCTTTGGTGAGTCTAAGAGTTGGTAAATGTGTACATTGTTAATCAAGTTCACCGATAATAGATTGGTTGTAATCACAATATCTTTTTCTCTATTTATCACACCATTTTGTTTCTCATTACCAAATTGACCCTCACATTCAATGTTAACTCAATGTGTTCTGGTTACTTCCATTGACTAAAACAAAAAATGATTGTGTGAGAAACACTAATCATAGCGGAAAAACACATAATAAGGAAAAATAACTTAAAGGGTTTTTAAATAATAATAAAATGTTTTCATTCCATGACACCTTAATATTAATCAAGGTCATTCATTGTCATTATCTATTTAAGTCCTTCATGATTGTTCAAAAAGTGTTTGTGAATTTTTAAATAATAACCCAGGAGTTTCAAAAATATTTTGAAACTATGCATGTTTTCTTGCACTAGGTAATAATCAATTCCATCTAGATTCATCCTTTTCAGAGTTATTACCCATAATTACCTCGGTACTAGAGCTGCATCAACTTTTATTATCTATACATGGATTTAGTTTCTTGTGAACTACATACTCTATCCTTTACCAAAAAATCTAGATATTTTTCCTATACGTTGACTCATCCTTGAACATGTCCATAGATACATCCCTTGAAATATCCTTAGAAATATTCTTATGGATATCATTAATGTTTTCACATCCAAGATTCTGAAGGTTAACTAAACCTTTACCCCGATACCAATTATAATAACCAAGGAATCTCATACAATGATATTACATCTCTTTTTATGAATATTCACCTACATTACAAAATCAAATACAAAAGTACCAAAATAGTATAGTATATTTGGAGATATTTTATGAAATATTGTAAGGATATATTCAACATCTCCCATGAATAACATCCCCATTAATACTATTACATTAAATCTTTCTCCACAAACTGGGGAAATAAAACATAATAAAAGGTGTCCAATGATTCTTAATAAGGGAAAAAGGGAGATATGTAATTATAACATGAGAATAAGCGAATGAGAGAATGATAATAATATTTGAAAACCATACCCTTTATATCAAAGACAATAACCTGGCTTCATGTAAAAATTATTTGCAGTTCAAAAGACATGAATCATATGTGAATCAAAGAACATGAACCATGAAGGTATGACATTTGTGTAAGGCCTAGATATGTGGAAAAAGGATATAATAGAAAACCTTATGTTAAGGAAACTGATCGATAAAATCATAACATTGTATGAATGGGGTAACCACCCATGTACCTACTTTAGTATTTGGATAACCACAAATTTACTCTATTTTTCTTATCTTAGTATAACCACCCATGAAAATTATTTTCTAGATTTTAGATAAATACTTGTATACCCTAATTTTCATGAATGAGATAAATACTTATATACCATATAATATCATAGAACAATTACCATTACCTAATTCATTAGAAGGATATATGGGTCCTACCCATCATATAATGTAAATCATCCATATTTGTGTCATAAGATTATAAAACATTTATAATATCAGATCCCATGAAAAGAAATGGATTTTATTAATATTTTATCCTTACCTATGGAATAGAAATAGTTTTTTATAATCATTTCATCCTATATTAACCCATTGAAATTAGATGTTTTTCATAATCTGTTTATAATTCCATTATATCATAACCCTTGGAAAATTAATGGGTCTCATAAACATATTTTCATCAAAACATAAACCATTCAAGATAAAAGCGGTTTCCAGGGATCATTTTCCTAGTAAAGTATATGTAAAATCAATAGATTTAATTTTAGATATAAAAAGAGTTTCTAAGAACACATAAAATATTTACCAAAGAAAATTTCCTTTCTACCTGAAAAATAAATTTTTAAACATAAAATTTTTATAAAATTATTTTCTTTGAAAATGACTTTTAAACATGTACATGAATCTTTAAAAATAATTTAAAACGTTTCTTAATGATAATATCCTTTAATCTTTTATGAAACATTTTTAAAGTATAAAAAATTTTGAAAATCATTTTCTTGGAAATTTTTTTTAAAACATATAAATTAATATTGAAATCAAATAATGGTAATAAATCTGATAAATTTTGTACAGGTCATACGTGTTAAAACAAATATTGCCTTTACATTTTCAGTAAAATCAAAATGGGAATTGTTTGGAAATATCCAAAAATATTCCATTTTAAGAAACCTTTTAAAATTTCAAGCATGGTTAAAATTTATTTTAAATAATAATTTTAGAGTAAGAAAAAAAAATTCAAAAAAAAATTGAAGAGAATAGATTTTCGGATGAAAGTATAAATGAGTATTAGATTTGCTTTAAAAACTATTATTTTATCTAAAAATAGAAGGAAATGGTACTATTACATTTAAATATCTCTATTAACCAAATTATAATAAAAAATTTGACTATGTTTGTGATATATCAAATGATATCATCATTACAAGTATAATAAAAATATTCTTAATAAATGATGAGATGGTAACATAGAACTCTTACCCCTTTGGTAAATTTCAATCACTATTCCTATGAAATAATATCATTAAATGAAAATTATAATATAATTAAAATAAATATATTCATGATATAACATGTCAAATTGGTTGTATATTCAACTCATAACATAAGATAGGTGCATAACATAACATAGGTCTCAAACAAAACAAATTGAGAAAAAAATCCATTATCATTTTGGTAAAATTTAAACCATAAACCCTAGAAAAGATGGATCCTAAATGGATATTTAAATCCCCATAATTATATTTATAATAACAAAAAAATTTCTTTTATATAAATTATATACAATATATAAAATGAGGACATTTTGAATATGGCTTGAGTCTCAAAGAAAATAAAATGTGAGACCGAAATCCCATATCATAAGTCTAGAATTAAATTATACTCATTGTAACAACATTTATAAAAAATATAAGTTTACTATAAATATATTAAAAAACCAAAATTACCTAAATAATACCATATTTATTTTAATTATGTCATTTTATTAGTTTTTATTAATAATTCCATGTTAAAATCATGTTTTGGGTAATAACTGCTTTGTTTTCCTATAGGTTTTGATTTATTATTTTTGGTCCACTTACTATGATAACATCTTCATAATATATAGCATAGTATTAATTTAATGATTTTCATATTCATAAATCAATTTTTATTTTATTACTAATCATAAAAAAATTGATAAATAACTTATGTTATGATCTTGGAGATGGTACGTTGAATGTACATATGAGTAATGTTTCCATTTTTCAAAGATCATTTTGGAAAACATGAAAGCAATATATTATATTTTGAGAATAATTATAACTAAATAATACCGATTTTTAAATATACTTATACATATCATCCATGTGGTGTGGTGATGAAAATAGAGTCACATTTATTAGGGAAGGTGGTAGTCCACACATATATAAACAACATTATAATTTTTCAGTGACTTAAAAGGTAATAAAGAAAATAATATATTGTATTGTAATATTGAAAAATATTTTGTTTATATCATATATATTTATTAAATATTTTTTTATTATATTCCATGTAAAGCATATGTGAAAATGAATCACATCATTTCGTGAGGTGGTAGTCTACTGTACACATAAACGATGTTATCTTATCCCCTAAAGAATGGAAAATAAAAAAAGGTATATGAGAAACAATGAATCCACAGGTTTAATAATTTTATAAATTATATATATATATAATTTATATCAATCATCATACCCAACCATTATATTTTCTAATAGAAAATAAAATGAAATTAGTTAGAGAGATGGTAGTCCACATACACATGAATGATTATTTCATAACCTCTTTGATGCATGCAGATATGGTTTTATGTTATAAACGTAACATAAAACATCTCAGTATAAGAATGATACTATTTTTATTATATCAAAATCATATAATTAGAAGTAAATTAGGTGGGGGATACATAAAATAAAAATTCTTGTTGAAGAATGTTACCTCTCCTTCAGGTGTCAACTTTATGGTTTCACCCAAAGCATTCCAGGGTTGGATTTATGACCAAAATAAGGCTTATATAATTAAGTTTTTTATTTTTTTTATGAATTTTTGGCTGGTTTTGGTTGATACAAATGTTTTTAGTTGTGTGAATAAGTGTGGGGACTGCAGGAAATTTTATAATTGAGGTGGAGTGAAATTTTTAAAAATACCCAAATATATTAAACAATGAGAGGTTAATCTCACCTCACATGGATCCAAAATTGATAAATAATGTTGTGGACCTATTATATTATAATAACCCGGCCTTATTACATTTCATAATCTTGAATTTAGTCAATAATTCACTTAATTTTTACATTGAGGATATTTTAAAGTATAGATCTTTAGAGAATTAGGAAAAATACATTTAGAACATTAACATTATTACAGAGTGGATACCATAAAAACAGTTTCCATTTTTTCAAAATATAAAACATTGAAACTTAAACATGACTCCCTGACAATTCTTTAACATTTAAAATGGATTACTTCTTTGTCTTACACATTTATTAACCTATTAAAATCATTTAAAAACTTAGGATGAGCACAAAATCTCATTAAGGTATGGAAATGAAGGAAAGAGCAAATTAGTCTATGAATACTCGTAACGTATGAAAGCATTTACAAAAGACGTGGTTGTCACCCATATATAAATAATTTGTGTAACATTAGATTTACAAAAGATCCAATGAAAACATGAGAACCTAAATATAATCATAAACGTATCATGTGGAATTACTTACATAATCTGGTAACCCTGTCGGCAACCTTATAATTTTTAACCCTCACCACTACCTTGCTATTTTTGTAACCATTGTAGTTACCCTTGGAGTAACAAAATGGGCAGCCTCCAACTTACTCATTCCCAATGCATTTGAGGTAGATATATGTCCCACCATTCATCATAAATAATTCCCATGAACCAAAACATAATCATACAACATGTATAATTCTATAAAAACATTGCTTTGGAATTTTGTAAAACTGAATTTAAAAAGAGTATTTTTAACGAAAATATCCTTATAAATACCATACAAATGAAGAGAGACTTTATAGAGTGGATGGATAATGTATATATAATGTAAATACACATAATAAAAAATAATATAAATATAACCCTCCACACAATAAATTTAAATAGCACATAAATAATGAAGTAGAAGGTTAACCCAATAAATGGATATCGAGATTAGAATTCCCATACCTCAGGTTTGTCTTACTTCAAACTCGTTTAAAAATCCTGTATAATGGTTAAAAGAGTGTTATTAGTATTTTACAGAAATATTTTAATGTTTATAACATATTATATTATAATTTCATAACATCATTTCACCCTTTAATTATTAGTATTTTTCTCCTTGCACTGTTTTTGGGTGAGTTCTTTACATGATTTCCATGATTGGTTCATGGTGGATGTTCTTTTCGATTGGAAGTGAAACACTATAATTGGAATGGAGTATTATTTACATATATCTAGTAACAAAAATTATACCATTTATCATTTTGAGTTCTTATATGAGTATGATTCATAAGTTAAAACATTAATGATGTTCGTTTAGATCATTTTATTGGTTCTTTGATAATAACGACCTCATTTCGTTTTATAAATTCAAACCATGTGTTAAAAAGAATTACAGAACCATGGATAAGCTATAATACATATATTATAAATTGGTTAAACCATAAAAATGGTTATATAACCAGACTTAAAAGAGTTAATGAAAATTTAAATCACATCATCTAAGATGTCAGTAGTTCGACACATCACGGACAATGTTTTTATTCTTTGAATAAGTGGGAGGGAAGAAAAATAATGATGATAAATTTTCCATGAACATGAGAACATCTAGAATATAAATTATTTATGGATATTTAATACCTCTTGGGTATGAAGAGATGAAAAAATATTAATAAAATTATGGAACTCAAAGTATAATAATAATTGAGATATCCCTTACAAAAGTTTGGCAGCCTAACGGCTAGACAACATGGTTTTAAAAAATATTTAAAAGATTGGGGACAAAGGCCACCAATACATAAATGAATAATAATATATATTAGATCTATAAGAATAAGGAAATAATAACATGGTATGGAAACATGAAATTTATACCACATAAAAGAGAACTTGAATGGAAAAAAGATAGAAATTGAGAATTTTCATACATTGTCGTGTAACCATAAGAAATTGAATGTTGGGACCTTGGGGGCTTGAAAAAACAATGGAAAGACTACTAGGATATTAAAGAGTCCATATCTTCATTGGTGAGGAATTGGGAATGATGTTAATGAAGGAATGGGTTGGTATTTATAGGAAAAGTAAGGGAATATTTTAATAATTTCCTAGGTACACCTCATGAGTGGTATTTGCATAACCATGTGATTTCCCATGGTATTTGCCTATGGTGTAAGCCACTTTGGACACCCCACATCTTATTTAACTATTCACAAGTCTACCATATTTATGACTTCATTATTACATCATCAATGATGTCATTAACACACCGAAACTAAAAAATGGATTCTTTATTATTCACCACAAAATCAATTGTTTCAGAAAATTCCCAAAATTCACCCTTTCCATTTATTGACGTGAAAATTTCAAAAATAATGTCCATTTTTTGAAAATATTAATCTAAATATTTTTAATTTAATTTTTAAATAAAATCATACTTAATTCAAAAATTAATTTTTTATAAACTATAACTTCTTTTATATCACATTGAAAAATTAATCAAGTTTTCATTATCCTAAAGACTTAAGAAAATAAAATAACAATACAATTTAATATTTATTAAGGACATATTACTATTCATAACGGTACATTTCTATTTACCAAAAAAAGAAGTTGGTTCCAAAAGACTCTAAATAACATACCGAACACAATTGTAGATGACAGTTTCTTGAAATTAAAAACATAAAAGTTGAAAAGTTATGTTTTAAAGGATAGTTATAAATATCTACATAAAAAAAGTTCCATTCATTTCTATTTATTTTTATAAAAACATGGGGTGTCACGTTATCCCTAGCTTCTGGAAATTGCATCCATGAAATTTTATTTTGTTATTAAACAACTGAGGGTATTATTCCCTCATAACATTTTCAGACTCCTGTGTTGCTTCTTCAACCATGTGGTTTCTCCACAAAACCTTTACCTGGTGGATTACCTTATTCCGCAATACTTGTTCCCTCATATCAAGAATATGAACTATTTTCTATTCATAAGAAATTTTCTCTTCCAGGTGAACTACTTTTGGGCTCAAGACATGTGATGAATCTAACACATACTTTCTCAACATCAAAACATGAAAAACATTGTGTACCAGAGACAATCTCGGAGGAAAAGATACACGGTATGCCACGGTTCCTACATTCTCAAAGAGTTTAAATTGACTGATGAACCATGGACTTAGCTTCCCTTTCTTACCGAAATTATTCACACTTTTCCAATGAGAGATTTTAAAGAAAACATACTCACCTACCTCGAAAGAGAAATCTTTCCTTCTGTTATATGCATAAATTTTCTGCCTGCTCTGAGCTTTCCTCATATTCTACTGGATCATCCTCACTTTCTCAGCCACATCTTCATGTAATTCTTGCCCCATAAACTTTCTTTCACCAAATTCATCACAAAAAACTAGATTTTGACACTGCATCCCATAAAATGCCTCAAAAGTTTCCATCTGAATATTGGAATAAAAACTATTATTATAAGAAAACTCAACTAAAGAATGATATTGATCCCAACTTCCCTGATAGTTCATTGAACAATCTTGAAGCATATCCCCCAAAGATTGAATCATTCGTTTGGACTTCCCATCTGATTGAGGATGAAAAGTTGTACTAAAATTTAACTCTATGACCAACGACTTTTGAAGTAACTTACAAAAGTTAGAAATGAACCTACGATCTCGGTCATTTACAATGGAAATAAGAACTCAATATATCCTGACAATCTCCATGAGGTAAAATCGAGAAATATGATCCAAATACATTGTATCTCGAATAGAAAGAAAATGTTCATTCATTGTCAGCCGATCAACAATAACCCAAATCACATTGTTACCTTGAGATGTAATTGGTAGTCCCACCACAAAGCCCATGGATACATTCTCCCATTTCCACTCTAGCACTGGAAAAGGCTGAAGCATCCCCTTCGGTAACTATCGCTCTTCATTTACCAGTTGACATGTCAAACATTTCATAGTAAAATCAACACTATCTCTTTTCATTCCATCCCACCAATAATACATCTGAAGGTCTCAGTACATCTTAGTACTGCAAGGATGAACAAAAAATAGAGAACTATGAGCTTCACACAATAATTATTTCTTTAACTGGGAATCACAAGGCACACAAAACATTTTTTTCAAATCTCAAAACACAAACTTTATCAAGATTAAATTCTGGCAACTTACCCATTTTAACCAATTCTACCTTTTTCTGTAGCTCATGGACTTTTTTCTGTGCTTTCTTAATTTTGTCTGACAATGAAGAGTACACTGAAACCTAAAACAAAACGGAGGTATTTCCTACACCAACAACTCCTAAGACAAAATTCATCAAATCATTAATCAAGGAATTATGATCCAAATATAGCACGGTAAATGATGCATGATGTTTCCGACTTAAGGCATCTTCCACTTTGTTTGATTTTCTGGGATAGTAATTGATCATGCAGTCATAATCCATTATCAGTTCTAGCCATGTTCTCTACCTCATGTTTAATTACTTCTGAGTGAATATATACTTCAGAATTTTATGTTCAGTATATATTTGACATTTGGTTCCGTATAAATGATGCCTCAAAATTTTCAAAGAAAAAACCACAAAATCTAATTCCAAATCATGTTTGGGATAATTTAGCTCATGAGGTTTATTTTTTATCAAAGAATAGGAAATTACATGATAATTCTGCATCAAAACAAAACCAAGTCCCTTGAAAGAATCATCACTGTAGATGACAAACTCACCATTCTGAGACGGTAAGTCCAAAACTAGAGCATTCACCAATCTCTTCTTATGTTCCTAAAAAAACATCACATTCCTTTGTCCAAACAAATTTAACCCATTTCTGTGTTAACTTAGTCATCATGCTAGATAACCGTACAAAGTTCTTAACAAACCGTCGGTATTAACCTACTAACACAAGAAAAGTAGTAATCTCTATAACATTTGTGGGTATTTTCCATTTATCAACTACTTTTGTTTTGGCAGTATCAACTGTTATTCCATCCTTATTTACAATGTGCCCAAGAAAAGAAATTTGTTGCAACCAAAAATCAAACTTGTGGAATTCTCCAAACATATTTTTTCTTTTAAAGTTTTCAAAACAAAATTAGATGTTTTTCATGCTCCTCTTTTTTTTAGAAAATACCAAAATGTCATCAATAAATACAACCACAAACTTATCCATGAACTCATGAAATATAATATTCCTAAAATTCATGAATACAATAGGATCATTAGTTAATCCAAACGGCATAAAAACAAATTCATAATGCCCATATCTAGTACGAAAGGTTGTTCATGGAACGTCATCTACCTTCACCTTTAGTTGATGGTATCCAGATCTCAAGTCAATCTTGGAAAAGTACTGAGCTCTCTATAGCTGATCAAACAAGACATCAATATGAGGCAAAGAATACATCTTTTTAATAGTGATGTTATTCAAAGAACTATAATTAATGCAAAGTCTCATGGAACCATCTTTATTTTTAACAAAAAATAGGGTCTCCCTATGGTGAAGTGCTAGGATGAATGAAGCATTTTTCAAGAAAATCCTGTAAATGATTTTTTAATTCAAGAAGTCCTATTTGAGCCCTATGATAAGGGGGTTTTGAAATTGGATTTTCATCAAGAACTAAGCTAATTTTGAATTCTATTTCATGATCATGTTTGACACCGGGTAAATCATCGGGAAAAAACATCAAGGTATTCATTTACCACCAGCACATCATTCATCTGAATAGCTCACTTATTTTCAAAAATATGAGCAAGATAACATAAATATACTTATTTCAATAGTTTCTCAGCTTCTTGATATGTTATGAATTGTATGGGTTAATTCTTGTATACAAACAGAAACGATTTCTGAAAAAATACTTCTTTAGCTCTACAATCATTCTTAGCATGATAATCAAGAAGCCAATCCATTCCAAGAATAACATCATACTTGAAAAAGGGTAAAACAACAAGGTTTTTAGGTAAATTATTTCCACATAACACAATAGAAATATTCTTATAATTATTATTTTCTACAACATTTCCCCTTGGTGTTTTAATAATAGATTCAGGGCTCACTTGTTGAGGTGATATTTCTAATTTACCAGAAAATTTCACAGTGATGAAGGAATGTGTACACCTCATATCAAAAAAACCTTTAGCAAAATATGAGTGAACAAAAAAAGTACCTGATAAAACTTCAATGGATGGCCTGACAACTATTGACATAGTCGCAAAGGATCTCACTACACATTTATGCTTGTATTCTAGCTTCTTTTCATCATTCAGATATATATTTGGGCAGGCATTTTCATAATGAACCATCTCACCACATTTAAAACACTTTACATTCTGCTTATCATGATTAGTCTTCAGATCATTTTCATTGCAATCTTTGTCCATATGTACAAACATACCACATTTAAAACACTTCTTAGTTTTTCTAAGACATTTCCTAGGGTTCTTCTTTCCACAATTTTCACAAACTGTAAATTGGATTTTATTACCATCAGATTTCTTTGGTTGATTCTTATCCATTTCTTTCCATATGGAACTCTTCTTCTCTTTGTTTCCAAAATGAACGTGATCATCAGAAAACTCCATCTGTACCCTCTCAGCACAACAAAAAAGTTTATCATAACTTTTGAATTCACGGGATGCAACACCCTTAGATACCATGGCTTCAATCTTGAGTAAAAGTTGTTAATTTTTCTATCATGATCCAGAATAAGATTTGGAACAAACCTCGCTAGTTGGGTGAAGTTAGCTTTATACATAGCCACTAAATATTCCTCCTTCTATTTAAATTCATTGAATTGCTTCTCCATTCTATGTCACACCATCATAGGATAAAAAATTTCAAGGAAAAGAATTTAAAATTCATCCCACTCTAAGGCATAAAAATCCTCTCTACCAATGATATTCCTTACCATTAACCACCACTAATCAGCTTCCCCTGCAACATGATAAATGGAATGACTTAACTTTTGATTTTCTGAACATCCCATAACATTGAATATCTTTTCAAGGTCTTTGATCCATCCTTTAGCTACTTCTGGGTCAAAAGATCCATTGAATGAAGGAGGGTGTTGTCTCATAAAATGTTCTACTACTGTCATGTTTTATTGTGGTACCTCTATTGGTTCTCTTACATGGATGACCCCACCATTTATTTCCTATGTTAGATGGTCCATTACTGTCACAAGCTACTCGGTTCCAATCCCTCCCGTTCTGGATTGTAGTTCCGGAACGTTGTCATTCTGTGGGTTCCTCTTCTCTTCAGCATCCCTGTTCATTCTGCAGAAAACCATTCTGAACAAACATATCTTAGACGAAGCAACATGGTAATCTTTAAATTCTAAAACATTTCAAATTAATCATAGAGTAAAAATCATTTATTATATTCTTTTAACATCATCTTAACCCCTAATGTTATCTAATCCTTTCACTGATACCAACAATAAGTACCCGACCTCATTACATTGCATAATCTTGAATTTAGTCAAGAATTCAGTTCCTTTTTACATTGAGGATGTTTTCAATTTTAGAGATATATATAATTAGGTCAAATACATTCATAACATTACACATTATTAAATATTGGATACCACAAAAACATTTTCAATTTTTTTCATAATATAAAACATTTAAACTTAAACATGACTCCATGACAATTCCTAAACATTTAACATAGATTCCTACATTGTATAACACATCCATTAACCTTTGAAAATAATTTACAAACTTGGGATGAGCCAAAAATCTCAGTATGGGATGGAAATTATTGAAAGATCACATTAGTCCATGAATACTCATAACGTATGAAAGCATTCACAAAAGACGTGATTTTCACCCATATATACTTACTTTCTGTAACATGAGATTTACAAAAGATCCAAAAACAACATTAGAACCTAAATATAATAATAAAGGTATCTTGGGAAATTATTTACATAATCTTGTAACCCTCTCAGCTACCTTATAATTTGTAACCCTCATAGCTGCCTTGCTATTTGTGTAACCATCGCAATTACACTTGGAGTAACCATACGACCGACCTCCAACTTACTCATACCCAATTAATTGGAAGAAGATATAACTCCCACACTTCATTATAAATAATTCCCCAGAAACAAAAAATAATCATACAACATGAATAATTCGATAAAAACATTTCATTAGAATTTTGTAAAACCGAATTTAAAAAGATTATTTTTAAAGAAAATACCCTTATAAATATCATACAATTGAAGAGAGAATTATTAGAGTTGGTAGAGTGTGTATATATACTTTAAATACACATAATAAAACATATTATAAATGGAAAACATCACAAAAACATTTTAAATATCACATAAATAAGGAAGTACAAGGTTAACCCAAAGAATTGAAATTGAGTTTAGAATTCCCTTTCCTCAGGTTTGTCTTACTTAAAACTTGTTTAAACATCCTATATAATGGTTAAAAGTGTGTTATTACTATTTTACAGAAACATGGTCATGTTTATAACATCTTATATTATCATTTCATAACATCATTTCACCCTTTATTTGTTAGTATTTTTCTCCTTGCACTGTTTTTAGGTGAGTTCTTTACATGATTTCCATGATTGGTTCATGGGGGATGTTCTTGTTGATTGGAAGTGAAACTCTAGAATTGGAATGGAGTGGTATTTACATATATACATTAACATAAAGTATTCCATTTATCATTTGGAATTCTTACATGAGGATGATTTATATGTTAAAACATTAATGATGTTCATTTAGATCATTTTAGTGGTTCTCTGATAATAATGATCTCATTTAGTTTTATAAATTAAAACCATGAGTTAAAATAATTCCAGAACCATGGATGAGCTATAATACATATATTATAACTTGTTTCAACCATAAAAATTGTTTCATAACCAGACTTGAAAAAGATAATGAAAATTAAAATCACTTCATCCACGATGTCAGTAGCTCGATACATCATGGATAATGTTTTTATTCCTTGAATAAGTGGGAGAGAAAACAATTAATGATGATGAATTATCCATGATATGAGGGAATCCATAATATACATTATTTCTGGATATTTCTTGCCTCTTGGGTAATAAGATATGAATAAAATAATAATAAAAGAATGGAACTCAAAATAAAATAATAATTGAGAAATCCCTTACAAAAATTCGGCAGCCTAACGGCTATGCAACATGGTTATAGAAAATATTAAAAAAAAATAGGGGACAAGGCTCACACATCTAGAAATGAATCATAATATATATTAGATCAAGAAAAAGAATTAAATAATAACATGGTATGTAAACATGAAAGTTATACCTCATAAAAGAGAACTTAAATGGAAAAAGAAAGAAATTGAGAATTTTCTTACCTAGTAGAGTAACCCTTAGAACTTGAAGGTTGGGACCTTGGGGGCTTGAGGAAACCTTTGGAGGATAACTAATAAGGTAAGGAGTCCAGATATTTATTGAAGAGGAATTTTTAATAATGTTAATGAAGGAACGGGTTGGTATTTATAGGAAATGTAAGGTAATATTTTAATAATTTCCAAGGGACACCTCATGAGTGGTATTTGAAAAACCATGGGCTTGCCCAGGGTACTTCCCCATGGTATAAGACACTTGGGACACCTCATATTTTATTTAACTATACACAAGTTGACGAGATTTATTACATCATTAATGATGTCATTAACACACCAAGACTAAAAAGTTTATTTTTTTACTATTCACTGCAAAATCAATTGTTTCAGAAAAATTCCCAAAATTCACCCAAACCATTTATCGATGTGAAGATTTCCAAAATGAAGTACATTTTTTTAAAATAATTTTCTAAATATTTTTAATTTAATTTTTAAATAAAATCATACTTAATTAAAAAATTAATTATTTAAAAAACTATAACTGCATTTATATCACATTGAAAAATTAACCAATATGCCATTATCTTAAAGCCTTAAGAAAATAAAATAATAATACAATTTACTATTAATTAGAGTAATATTACTATTCGTATTACTATTCATAGGGGTATGTTACTGTTCACCCAAAAAACAAGTTTGTTCCAAAAGACTTCAAATAATATACTGAACACAATTGTAGATGATAGTTTCTTCAAATTCAAAACATAGAAGTGGAAAAGTTGTGTTTTAAAGGGTAGTTATAAATATCTACTTAAAACATAGTTCCATGGATTTCTATTTATTTTTAGAAAATCATGGGGTGTTACAAATATGGTTTATCAAAATATTCAAAATACACATATTTTAAACATGTTATTATTTAGCCTTTATGTTCACCCCATTTTACCACTTCAGTTTCCACCATGGTAATTTGTTTTTTAACCTGTGTAATTAAATCATTAATTCAATAATAAAATGAGTGTTATAATATTATTTGTAAATATTTATTATAAATATTAAATCCAATTAAACAAATAAAATTCTTTTTTGTATTGAAAATTAATTTTTTCACATGATCATGTAACATGAAAAAACACTACTTTTAACCATAACCATAGTAATTAATTTGTATTCTATTTACATATTATTATGACCAAAAATTTTGTTCAAAATATTTTAAAATATTAATTATTTTAATTCCAAATATTTGACCTATTTTTTCAAATCAAATTCACAATTTGTTTAGGATTTAATTTTAAATTATCCCGTATATGTGATGAGAAAGTTGATTTTCAAAGAAAAACTGTTCAAAATATTATAAAACATTTATATAAAAATTAAATATGAATATAATTACAATAAATAATTGGATTAATAGATATATAATTTATATAATTTTTCTTTCAATCAAAATTAAAATATAATTTATCTTTAAAAATAATTTAAATGAAAACGTAGTTTGCAATAAAAATTTTTTATTTTTCACTTTACTTCAAAAAATTGTTCTTTTTAGAAAATTAACAAAAATTAACCCTTTCATAATTTTTACATTATTACATTAAAACACAAATTTTTATTTTCAAATAAATTTTTTAAAATTTTCCAAAATTATATTTTAAATAATATCTCTCAAGGTGACAAAACAACTATTTATAAAAATACACTTTTAATAATAAAAGTGAATTTATTCTTCTATCGTGTCTAGAATAAATATAATATGAATGTTATAAATTTTATAGAATATATAATATACAAAACATCTTTAAAATCATTCACTTAATGTATTTTTTTAATTTATTATGGAAAAACATGTTTCTGCGAATAGAAAATGTTTTTCTAAAAAATATTTCTTTTATTTTTAAATTTCCCTTATTATCATTAATAATTTATCAGTCACCACATAATTAAATTTTTATAAATTTTTAAATCACGTATTTTTATAATTTTTTAATATTATTCATACCCACCATTTAAATAACTATGTGATAACTATCATAATAATATTTAAATATTATTTTACATTTCCTTTAGACATTGTGTTATATGGGATGAAAGCCAAACTCCAGGTAATAGCTAATTTAAAATATTGAAAACATTAAAGTTATTTTAAAGAAAACTATTTCCCAAAATCTTGGGGAATTAAAATGACTATCATTTGGATCATAGTATAGAGGTGTATACAATACTCTATATGAAAATAAGGGCCTCAATAATGTGTATTATGTTGATTTCTTGAAAAATGTGTAAGAAATGGATGAACAAGGATCATTTTGTGGTTGTTAGAAAATAATCCTAACCCATCATCTGGATGTGGATAACCCAAAAACTATCTATTTATGGATAATTAATATAACCACATTTATTATGTGGTTTTAACCAATTTTTTATTTTTTGTATTAATTTTTATGTTTATTTTTATTCACTCTTCTTTTAATGATTATTTTGTTGTGCTCTTAATTATAGATTTTAAAAGATATAGCTATTTTAAAACCCACTTGAATTCAAAATATGTTGCTTCCCACTTCAAAAAACAATCATTTTTGAATATTTTCCTATACATTTTTCAAACAATAATAAGTATGTACATTTTAGATGAAGGTCTTAATAGGAGGATAAAACATGTGATGAAATTAAAGTATTACTAAAGTATCTAAATGATTATGGAATTATAAAGAAACCAAGGTCACATATATCCATACTATTAACTCCAAAACTTCCAATTTCTTTATCATTTACTTAATTAAAAACCATATAGTTGTTTAATTAAGTAAAAGGTGTAAAATACGTATGGAGGGTTTAATTTGTGGTAGGTTTGAATTTTTGATGTTTTTTCTTTGGGGTTTTTCTTATTTTTAGGAACCATTTTTTAAAATAGAATTTCATGGTAATTTTTTATATTTAAAATAATTTTAAGGAAGACTCGTTTTTTTTCGAAAATAAATGAATTAAAATAAATATTGATATAGAATCTAAATATTGATATTATATTTTCCAAACATTACTAGGATTTTGATGGTTTTTTATACCCATAAATCATTAGAATAGAATAGAATTATTTTTATCATCCTATGTGGTTCTCTAATCCACCTTTTTAAAATCCAAGAACCCTTTATTCATGAATGAATTCATATTTTTTCACCAAGATATTTCTTCAATCCTTTATCAATTATTTAGATAATGACGCAATTTTCTTTTGTGATTTTGGTGGTTCTTTGACATTAATCCATTATTTTCTTACTATGACCAACTCTTACAATATCCCTTATTGGGCCTTTAATATCCATGATATATATTTCATTTAGATGCATTATAATTCTATTTTTCCTACATCTCCTCACAATTACATATATTTTGTTATTATTGTTTATAATGAGTTTAGGGTGATTAGAGTATTTCACGTGTTCATATAAGGATAGCATACATTGTATGGGAAATGTTGGGATTTGTTATTATTTTAGGGATGGACCACAAGTAATTTATATTAAATTGTAAATTCATTTGTTTCATATTAAATATAAAAAAATGGATAAATAATTTATATAAAAAAGTATTTGGATGATCCATCATGTATATTTGAATGAATCATGACGCTATTCAAAAATAGAAGGAACTGAAACATTTTACATTCAATTCATTTCATTATGACCCCATTATCTAAAAACTAAAACAAAATAAATTAAATATTAAAATAAAATCAAGGTAAAATTATATATTTTTAAGTGGAACAATATTTCAATCTAATTTATATGATATTACATGTAGTTGTGGTTGAAAAGTGGAATTCATTTTGTAGATTAATGTATGGGTACTTTGAGTGAGGAATTGTCATTATTATGGAATGATTTATCATTAATTTTATTCTTAGAGAAATAAATTTCTCTATATAGTGATGAATTTTAATTACTCACCCACCAAGAATAAGGCTTAATATAAACCCCTAAAAAATACTCTTGATTAGCACATATATATTTTTCTCGTGTGTGGGGTTTTATATTGAAGAAAAACATGTATAAATTGAATTACTTTTAAATTATGATAACATTTCATTTATTTCACACTTGATATATAAGTTATATAAAATTAATGTGTGTTAGTTTCTGACATGTTTTGTGGGTATATAAATTAAATTTAATGAATTTGAATACGTGAGAATAAATAAAACTAAAATTACATTCATATATTTGACATGATGGTTTTATTATTTAAATGGAATCTTCAAAAATACTCTAACTATTTATTTAGGTGTGGATTTAGGTAGGGGTATATTATTTTTCATAATGTGGAAATGTATATGTGTAGTGAGAAAACCTATTTTTTCTTTTAAAATATAATTATAATTCAATTACTTAATTCCATCATAAAATATTTAATATATGACATAAATCACATTTTTAAGTTTTCTGTATATTTACTTTTTTGAGTTATTTTAAAAGAAAAATATATATTTTATTACTAAAAATATTTTTATTTTAATTGAATGGTAAAAAGATAAAATTGATATTTGTTTTCATGGTTTTGAATTGATTGGAAATTTATTTTTTTAATATTTTAAATAAAATTTGTTTTTTTACAATCTATATATCATATTAATTGAAAATTATGATCATATTTTTAATTTTAATTTTTATTTCAAACTAACGTAGACATGTTTATATGCATGACTAATTTATGTAAGATATTTTATAGAATTTTAACAAAAATATGTGGAAAAGCCAACATTTCACACTTTTATGTGATCATACTATGGTGTATAATGGACATTAATGTGAACATACAATAATATTCCATATATTTCAAATGTTACAGAATTAGACAATCAAATGGAGCATCTTCAATAGGAGACATACTGGATTTCCATTCAGTATTTATGTGTATTGTTTTTTTACAATGAAGATATTGTTCAAGGGTTTTCTTCATTAAATTTATATTGATTTTATAGATAAATTATTAACCAAAATATATCTTGATGGTGAATTATTGAATAATTATAATCACTTCCCAGGTTTCTTTGATTAGGTTAACGTTTTTATATTTTTATAGAGCATGTATGGTTTCTTAATATGTTAGGTTCGGTGGTTTTCATCTATTCAATCATGATTGTGATTGAAAATTATTAATAATATAGAGATCATCCCTTTCTGGTTTGAGTTTTCTTATTCTCTAGATAAAGCTTAATCAAAGTTATTGATAATATACTATGTTATATACCAATTACTTGATGTAATAATGATCTTGTTCTGGGCATGGATAGAGGATGTTTTTGTGTTCATTGAGAAGATAAATTTAGTTCAGAGGTTGTTTAATACCAAGAAAAGATGGAGTATTGTTCATTACAACATTTTATTTTTGAAATAAAGATGATATGATATTGGATCTCTTGAGAGTTGTTTCTATAATAGATCTAATGTTTTCCATGATGTATCATGTAATTTTTAATCAAGATTTTCTGGTGGCTCGATGTGGGGTTATACTACACGTCAACAACTTGAAAATTTTCCCATTAATACACACCAAGATGAACCATTGAGGATATTGGATCGGGAAACAAATGTTGAAGAGGGCGATAGACACTTGTCTTTTCATTAAATATAGAGCTATAATATTGAAATTTTGTTATGGATTTTTTTATAAGATCCACCAAAGTAAATCTATGTTTCTTCCATTTATAAAACTCAAATTAAATTCTATATAAGTTATTTATATAAAAAAAATAGAATAATTTTTTAAAATCTATTATGCTATGAGGGTGTTCCAAGGGACTACCTTTTCTTTATTCACATTATGATACAATATTTTCATTTTTTAAAATGAGAAGTGAATTTTTTTCTTCTTATCACCTTTTGTGTTGTTATTTTTTATTTTATATGATCCTTAAATGTTATGCTTGTAACCATTATTTTATAAGGTTGTTGAGATATAATTAGGGGTTTTGGTCCAAGGAGAATTATTATGTTATAACTAAGTCATTATTTTCTTTACTTTATTTGTTTATATTTCATTCTAGAGTGGTAGAGTATAGTTTTTGTAAAGATAAGTGAAACTAGTCTTCACTTTATAATACCCAACTCTTCTTCTTCCATTATCTTATTTTTTTACCTTAATTAATCATTTTAACATAGTAAAAAAACATTTTCTGTGATAAATAATGGCTATAAGTTTATAATAGGGTGTTGATAGAAAACATTATCTTCGTTAAAATGTAGCATTACTCACTAACCATGAACAATATGAAAGTTAGTATGTTTTTAATGTTATTGAATGTAATAATTTTTCATATGATAATAAAATAATGAAAGACTAACTATTTTGAAAAAATAGAAGTGTTTCATAAAATAGAGGTATATCATGTATATGTGATAATGAAAGAACTCATGTAATTTTATCCATGGAAAAAATTCTTAATATTTAACATCATTGTGTTTTTCAATGTATATTATATGTTTATGTTTTATATAGGTATTTGATCCATATAGACACATTATAATTTTGTTTAATCATTTTTATAATTTTTATTTAAATATATAAACTTCAAAATAAAAAAAAATCAATAATAAATATTAAAAAAAGGAAAAAAATAATTGATTCAAAGAATAGCCAATAAAGTGGAAATCTCTAAGAGATAACCCAAGGCCAGGCACTAGGAAACACCCATTGATACAAAATTATTATTTGAGGATTGTAAAAAAACCCTACATAAATTATCCTAATATTATTAGTATAAAAATGGAAAATTAATGAAATTATTTATTTCATATAATGAATGCGAAAATTTTATAATGTAAAAATTAGTTTATATCATTGAATACACGAGTTAATCATGATTTTATATTAACAGGGATAACTTCATATACATATGTACACATGCATACATACGTACGTACGTACGTACAAACATACATACATAAATACATAAATACATAAAAATATACATATTTATATATTTATTTATTTTGAAAATGTGATCTATATGGTACCCCAAACAAACCATCTAATGTAACTTTCATAATATAGTTATAATAAAATAGTTTTGTAGTACTTTTCTTATATAAGTAATAATTCTGTTAAAATTTAAAGATATATTATATATTGTAAAAATTATATTTTTTAAATTTAAATAGTTAATATTAGTCATATAATAATTAATGAATAATAAAAAGAGAAATTAAATCACTTTCAGAAAAAGAATGAGTTCTTATTTTTAATAAATTGTTTTTATATATATTGTAAATTTTTTTAAAAGATAAATTTAACAAATATTGAATTTTTATTTTATAAAATAGACTTAATTTTTTAGTTATCCTTTCAAAATCATCTTAGCCTGAATTTTTTATATTTCCTAGAAAATTTTATGTTTAGTTGAATTGTAAAAAAATAAAATTTTTCATTATATAAAATGTTTTATTTCATCATTATGAAATAAAAAGGACTTTTTAATTTATAAAATAATATTTATATTTTTTATTATTTTAAACTCTCTAAAAAACATCATTCACTAATTATAAGTTTATATTACGTAACTGAATAATGATGTTTTATTTTAAATTATTTCATTTATGGACACTTTTAAAGGAGTTATAGGTTATAAATATAATCTAACTAATCAAATTATGTAAATTTTAATATTATGGATTGATAACATAGGAACTGAATTGATAATATTAAACATAAATCATCACGGTTGGTTTATAGCATATAAAATTTATTACTATAAAATGGTAAGGATTTTGAAAAATCTACTAAACCATAGGAATCCTTTTAATTTTCTAATTATAATAGAATAATACCATGAAAATTAATAAAATTGTTTGAGAATTGGATAATGACCTTAAATTTACTTCCATTATACCAAAGAAGTTTTGGATCAATGATATGATCATCTCTGAATGATTGTAAGAAACAACATGAAAAAATTAAGTGAATAATAAATATATAATCAAGAAAAATAATAATAATAAAATTAATATGAATAAATCTCTTAAAAATTATTAAATGAATAAATTTTTATTCTTAAGGAGTTAAAATAGTATAAAGAGAAAGGTGGAACTCAAGGTAAGGGAACATCATCTCAATTTCCTTTCTTTGTGTTATGTTCTATATTTTACATCAATTTTATTTTATATGGTAAACATAAAATATTATTGAAATATTTTTTCATAATTTAATTTTTATTAATGTATTGTAAAATTACGTTTTAGGTAATGTCCAAACCCAGGATCCATTAAACTCGTTCCCCTAGTCAGTGGGTTAGATGGTCTCAAGTGCACATCCCCATACTCTACAGACTACAGACTAGTAGTGAGTGTGTAAAGGTGTTATATTGAGGAGACTATACCATCATATCATAGTGAAACAATGATGATAAATAGAAACATACAACAATGGAAGCATATAATAATAGATAGAATACATAAATGTATGCAAAAAATAAATAATTGAATAATAATCAATTTCCACTATGGTACGGTGAAATACAAGGATGCATGGAATGGTGATATACAAAAGGGTAAAAATAGAAGACATATACAATAACTAAAAAATAACAAAAATTTTCTCCACTAGAATCTCAATCAGATTCTTGATCCTCTGCTCATATGCTTCATCTCAGCTAAGCATATCAAAAACAGGTCATAACACTATTTCTCTTCTCTGTACCTATATTAGTATAATCTTATTGAGTTCTAAAGGTATCCCAAGTAAGGTGTGAGGTAAAAATATATATATGACACCACCAATATTCCCTGAAAGTAATCCCAAAAATTAATATAAATAAACAATGTTCATGTAATTGTAATTAATTAAAAAATCCAAATAAATAAATTCAATCCCACTTAGGTTCCTAAGGGATTTCTGGCGGTTCTACCAGCTTTGGGTCATGGCTAGAATGAATTTCATATCGGTCACTATAAATATATAGAGTAAAAATATGTATATAATATAGAAATATATTTCATCCAACAATATGGACTATGTTTTTGAAGATTCTATTCGATATATACCAAGAATACTAGTTGATGGATGGATTGGGGGATAACTCAGACATCTATTACCATTCTAATGAGCCTATAATCTTAAACAACATGGTATATTCCCAAAATCTCTTAATGAGTGGGATACGTATTTCTCATCACTCGATATAGGGAGTGTTCCATTATATCAAAACTCAATGGACATGGAACATAAATCCTAATTCCCAACTAATATCCCTAGTGTGAGATGTCATGCTCAACACCCAATGTAAGGGAGCGTGATACTGTCATTTTCAAATGAAGTCTTACCATCGTATCAAAACCTATTTCAAGGATTAATTTCATCTCTGATATTAAGCTTGAGAAAATACCTATCATGTACACCAAAGGATAAATTAAACATTCATGAGGAATGATAATTAATATAATCATTTAATAATGGATGCATCAATGGGTGTGACATATTCCTCCTTTATAATCCATTCATACAACCATTTACTTCCTTTAAACAAAGGAAACCCTTTTATATATCCATTTCATTTAATCAAAATAATTCATTCAGGGAGTGACAACAATCATGTATATGTGATTTTATTTAATTCAATCTATTCAATTTCTTATAATAAATAAAATTCAATTCATAAGTATCTAAGGTTCTTTTTTCATATGACAAGGTCATAGGTGACAATTTCCTACACGAGAAACTCCATTTATAGAAAGTCCAAGCACAAGGGAGGTATCCTTGGATCAATTAAGAATTTTAATTATAATGTCAATTCAATTTAAAAGCAGTTATGAAATCTAAATAGGCATCTTAGGCCTTTGATTTGACTATTCATAAGGGCCTATTTTACTTGAATCATTAATGGAGTGTTTTTAAAAAGGGACACATCCTCTAATCAACCTTACAAGACTCAATAAACATGTATTATGGAGAAGGATCAATTTTACACGATGAACTCTTCTATAATGACATACTGGACAAAATCTGGTGAGTGACATGATGACATAATTCAGAAGCACCAAAACACATTGGTAAAATGATGAAACCACTAACCTTGAGTCCATAGATGACTACTCTCTTGATATCGGCCTCAGATTCATAGTAGGTTGGAAGATATTTAAGAAATGGTCCAATTTCATGAAAATATGGAAAAATAGATTGCACCTAACTAGATTTATGGACGCAAATATAAACATAACTAAAAGGTAATAGACAATGAGATAATACCGAAAAGGATCTGATGCCTTTGATAGATCATGATTTTTAGTCCAGAAGAAGAAATTATCACAATGCTCAGAATGAGTGCTTTATGATGCAACTTGAGTGAATAATCTCTTTTTAGCTTCTTGAGGGACATGGTAGAAGATGAAAAGGTAAAAATAATTAAAAAGTGGGAAAATGATGGTTAACCCTTAAAAGAAGGTTCACATGTTTTGGCCACATGGTTTGATGAAACCGTGTGAAAGCCATTCAAAAACCCACTATCATAAATTGACGGTTATTTGGATGGTCTTGAGCCTTAAGTCTCACAGTTTCAGAAAAAAACCATTTGGCTCCTACTACACCTATGTTTCACCCCCTCAATGTTAGAATAAATCATGTGGGAAGGAAATAATGGTTTCCATTAACCATGCGGCCTTTATATTTCACCAATTTTCATGAGCTCTGGGTTCCAAATGATCCTTTGATGATCTTGGGACTTTCTTCACATGATTAAGAATCATTAATATGGTTGTTTAAAGGGATTAAAAGCATATAAAAATGATTTTTACCATTATGAAAATACTGGTTGTTACAACCTCTCCTCCTTTAAACAATTAATCCCCAAGTTGGCCTTTAGAGGGTAAAGTGGTATCATCAGCAAAGAGTTCAAGGAACTGAGATTATATATCTTATTCCCATTCATAGGTGTCATCATTTACTTGTAAGTGCTTCCATATAACTCATATCAGCAGAACTAACCTTCTTCATAGTTTCATCACACTTCGATCAATGACATGAATGGTTTAGTCCTAGAAGGAAACATCCACATCCAGCTCAATCACATTAGGTTGAAAGACATGTGATAGGTCTAGATAATTTTAGTAAATATAAGATACATGAAAGATATCATACATATATCTATATCTATATGTAAGTTCCAAATGTTAAGCCAAAATTAAATTGTTTCACAACCTATAACATTCCCACAAACATTTATGAGAGCTTACCCTACCTCAGAAAATGTCTATGTCCGAACCTAGTAGAGACTCGCAAGAAAACTGGGTCTCTGACCTCAAACTCAAGAGGTTACTGGCATCTATTGGCCTACAACTACAATCTAAAATGACCTATAATCTTATGATTTCTGATCAGTTAAACCTACTTTTCCTTCATTTTCAAGAGACACGGTCCAAGCATAGTATCATCCCCTACCTCTATCCCGCACAGAGGTAAGGAACAAGGCCTACCATATAAGGCTTCATAAAGAGCCATCTCGAGGGAGTCCAGAAAGATGTTATTATAAGAGAACTCCCCAAGGGAAATTTGTTTCTCTGATGAACATTCATATTTAAGGACACATACATGGAGTGTGTCCTCTAGTACTTGAATTGTACAGTCTTTGGATCCATCTACGTAATGGTGATAGGCCGTGCTTAGAATAACATCTATACCTAAGGCCTTACACAACATATTCCAAAACCAGGACATAAAATGAGAGTCCCTGACAGAAATTGTAGATTATGAATCTCCATGAAGATATAAAACCTTCCTAAATTGATGTGTTTCTAGATCATATATAAAGATTATATCTCGCACAGGTAAGAAGTGTGTCCCCTTCATCAAATGGTCAACAATAGCTCACACTGTATTATTTCCCTGAGGTGATCTGAGTAGACCAATCAAGAAATACATCTCAAAAAAATCCGATTTCCTAGAAAATAGCTATAAAATACCTTTTAGAAGTTGATGTTCTACCTTCAAATTCTGTCAGTTGGAACACTGAGTGATGAATTTGTTAGTCTCTTGTTTCATACCAGGCCACCAATACTACAGTCGTAGATCTTGTTACATTTTGGTGATATCGAGGTGAACCAACCATGATGACACATGAAATATCTACATCATCACACATCTGATGTATGTTGGGAACCATACACACCCAATGAACAATAAGGTATTATCTCCATCCCCAATCCAACATGAAGATGTATAACAGTCCGATATTATTTCCTATAAGATAAGGCCTTCAGACTTAGATATTTTCCTCATCCTTACACATTCCAGATGAGTAGATGTCACTTATAAGGAAGTGAAGATAATCTGACCATGATCCTCATAAATCTCAATCTTTATATATATTAATAATTCCATGAACTATTATTCTCCATTATCCTCTTAAAATTATTATACATGAGTCTTCCATATCAAATTATCTTCCACCGAATTTGATTTACTCAGCATGTAGGAAATATTGAAATAAAATAATTTTAGTTACTCAACCCACCATTGAAACTTGAGATTCAGATACCCCTATGTAAATATTTACTTAAGGATTTTTTTCATTTTATACCACAAAATGTTCTCCAAGTAGATAGTGTATCCAAAATAGTAGATCATGAACTACACCAACTAGTTTGAGGTTGTCCATGGGGTAATTACACTCATGATTCTTTAATTGATGGGACTCATACATGGAAACCCACTCATCCTACATCATAAATTATCCAAGATCAATACCTGATTTTTCACAGTATACGTCATAGATCCTTCCTAGATTTGGGATAATCAATATCAGTACTAAAGTCAAATGACTCTTATACTCAGAAAAGGTTACTTAACAAACTTCTGACCATATGAATTTTTCACCCTTCTTTTTAAATCTCATAAGGGGAATTAAAAGATGTCAGAAATCCTAGGTAAAGCATTTGTAATATCTGTATAGCCCCAAGAAACCCAATTTTTAAAATACATTATTGGTATTATCTGATGAAACAAATACTCCCCCTTTCTCTAGGACAACTGAAACTCCATACTCAGGGATAATTTGACCCATGAGGTAGACTTTTCAATACAAAAGTGGCATTTTATGAGATAATCATTGATCAGATGATCTCTCAATGTATTTATCACAATAAAAATGCGGTTGGAATTTTCATTTCAATAGTATGAATACACTTAGATATCATTAAAAACCCTACCAGAAATGAATCCAAATATTGGTGGAAACCTCTATTTATTATATCCATAAAAATAGAATATGTGTTCTTATGTCCGAATGGAATAACCATGTACTCATATATACCATACCCGCTACTAAAATCTATATAGATTATATTTTATGATCGGATATGTACTTGATGATAGCCTAACTGTAAATCAATATTTGGAAACACCTTCTCTCCCAAGAGATAGTCAATGTTTCCATATTTTCTAGGAAGTGAATACTAATTCATTATTATCTTCGAGTTGAAATGATGGTAATCTAGAAAAATCCAAAGAGTACGATAGGCTTTCTTAGAAAAAAGGACATATGAACCCCAAGGAGAAGTGTTGGGGAATATAAATCATTTACCCTCTAAATCCTCTAACTACTTCTTGATCTCTATATGCTCTATATGTGTTACCATATGACGAGGAATTTCCACTGATGCAGCTCCTGGTAGTATCTCAATAGTTAAATATAAATCTTGAACCAGAGGTAGACCCTAGAAGTTTTCCAGAAATATTTCCATGAAATTATCCAATACATGGGGAAATATAGTGGGACCTAACCCCTCGTCATTGAAGATAAGACTGGAAATCTGATCTATCATAGTTCTAAGACTCTACTACACGGTTCCCCTTCTAATGAAACCAATAACCCATTCTCTGCTATGTACATACCTAACTCCTTATAGTCATGTAAACATCACCCAAAAAATATAGTAGTCAATATGGGCTTGATAGGGAACAAACCAGTTTATCCTGATGATTACGTCAAAGCACTTCATGTCTAGAACTTAAATATTCCACATGAAAAGATATTTATCTAACTCAAGGGGAAAATCCATAGAATGGAGAACACCCTCTAATAAGATACCTAATAAGGTTTCTACCATCATAACATCATAAAAGCTCTTGATGTTGAGACTTAGATGCTCAATGATTTCCTTAGATATAAATGAGAGATACACACATATCTCAAATAAATTAGACATTGTGGTGGAGGCTACTTGAATAGTACCTCATACGTTAGAAGGTTTAGTGCTCAATTCCAAATGTATAGGCTATTATACATGTAATTGTCAAGTAATGTGTACTTGAGTCATTCTCTGACTAGCCTGAGTAATCTCGCTCTACCAGTGCTGAGAATTAAGAGTCTAACTTCCTATACCTCGACACCACCTTGGCTTGATCGGCTAGTAGTATTATAGCTTCCTGTCAGACATGATCATACTAACACCACTCCAGATCATGTAGTTGTCATTGATCCCCACTCACTAGAAACTAATGGAAATGTTCTATAGAAGTGTTATATATGGCCTATCATACCACAACCTCTACATTCCAATTTATCATGTAATCACTAAGGCTTAATTTTTCCCATATTCCTGCACTTCTGACATATCGAAAAGTTATCAACACAAGGATCCTAGAAACTTCTACCTCCATGAGTATCCTAAAAACACATCTTTTGTCTGGAATGAGATTTATAGATAAATCTTGGTGTATAACCACCCTTACATTCAAAATTATCTTCCCTCAAATTTATCTTTTTAATAGGTGTTTGGTTGACTATGTTTCAAATACTAGTCAACTTGAACACATTGACCTATGAACAAATAGCATAAACCATCCAATCCTCAAATCACATGGTGGTCATAATATTATCAGTATCTAGAGTAGGATTGAAACACTGTAACTTTTTGAAATGACCAGATTATTCCACCATAGAAATACATTCATACTACATGTTCATGAATTATCTATCTCTATAAGCCCTTGGAGTCTAGGGAAAGAAATAGTGGAAGGATATCACATGTAAATCTTCCCAGACTCTATCTCTATGTCGCTCTACCTCGGTGATCATGTCCCACCACCATTTTTTATAATCGTGCAACATATATGTATCTATTTTCACCCTCCACTCTGGAGGCATCTCAAGATGTTTGAATATAGATATTTTGGCTTCTATCCAAGACTCAACAGTGTGTGGTCCACTGTCCCCCTAAAAGGTGACAGGATTTTGATATTGGAACTCCAGAGTCAATTCTTCCATACTAAGTGACGGTCAAAGAACACCTTGTATATTCTAAAACATATGTAAAAATCCATCTCTAAATTGAGAATTAGTGACCATATTTGGTATAGGAAGAGGTTCCACTAGTGGAACCTCTAGAGGAATCACTGGTGGAACCTCTAGAGGAATCACTGGGGGATCACAACCTTCCACCTAAGGAACATGATCATCCACACCTTCATGGAATTCAACTGGATGATGTTGTGGAGGTATGATACAACAATTCTAGACGTGTTCCTCAAGCGGTATTTAAAAAACTGAAAATATCGTAGATATAAACTAAGATAGGTATAAATCCTTCTTAAATAAATGATTACGTCTCTCTACCTACTTCAAAATCTAGGTCTAGATGGTATAAGACAACAAAATGTACATAAGAACACAAGTGATACCCCTCTACACACCATTAAGTCTGAGTTATTGTCTAATTATCTATGTTAAACATATAGAAGATGATTGTTCTATGTTTATAAGTCAAATTAATTTTGATTTTATTATTTTTAAAATATTTAAATCACAATAAAATAGTTTCATTAGGTGTATTAACATTTTCAATCCATGAGGGCCTATACTTCTTCTGAACCAAAATATGGCATCCACATAACCAACAACATAACATGTTCCAACCCATGTGACAAATAGTCTATAGATCAATGTGCCATAATTTACTAGTTAAGGTGACTTCTTTAAACTGTTTATGAAAAAATTGTCAGGTTAAGGCATGAAATTTAAGTATGAACTATGTGTTCCAATCCCTATAAGAAAGTTCAGCACAAATAATTACATATTCAATGAAGCATTAAAATGAAATAGGAAAATGCATGGAACATGTGTCCTAGTCTTCCAAATAATGATGTATGGTTTAATGAAATGCCTTCATTTCATTGGGACATGGGAAATGAAGCCATCATTTAGATAATACAAATATAAATCATATAATAATTCATGGGTATCAAACAATTATGAAGTCCTATCAATTATAAATGCTATAATCATTCAATAAAATTTCCCATCCCAGGTAAATTTGGGGTTACATTGTACACGGGTCAGCTACATCATAGAACAGAGACATTTCCAAATCCCTTTAACTCCTAGTATCTTTTCTAATACCCAAATAGTAAGACTATTGAAAAAATAAGGCTCTCATACCACTTTGTAACATCTTGACCCCTGGTCCACTAAACTTGTTCCATGAGCCAATGTGTCACATGCCCTTAAGTGTGCCTCCACATAGTCCATAGGCTACTAACTAGAAATGAGGTTATAAATGTCATACGGTGGGGAGAATATGCCTTCATGTCATAGTGTAACATTAGAGATATCTAGAAACATACAATAGTGGAATAATATAATAAGAAACAGAATAAATAAAAATATGTGGTAGAGTAAATAACTTAATTACAATCCAAATCTATTAAGATAGTGTCAGATACATGGATTCCTAGCAAGCTGATAAAAAAGGGAATAGGGGAAAGACATATAAAATAACTAAAAAAACAACAAAATGAATCATCACTATTATCTCAAGAAAATTCTCAGTTCTTTTATTGTAATCTCCATTTATAAAAATAATATCATCAACCTGAAATAGGTCCCTTTCCTTTCTCTATACTTGTAGTCATATAAAATTCTCAGGTACCAATGTCATTTCGAGTATGGTGTGAGAAAAAAATCTCAGTAATACACCACCATCAGGGTCTATAAGTAATCTAATAAATAATCTTAACTAAATATAGTTTTAGTAATAGTAATCAATTAACAAAGATGAGTAAATAAACTATATCCCACTAAGGTTTCAAGGGGACACATGGTGGTTCTACCGGCATTGACACATGGCTAGAATGAATGTCGGATCAGTAAAATTATATATATATATATATTTATATATATTTATAATATATGTATATATTGTATAGTTATATATTTCGTCAACTTATCTGGACCAAGTGTGAATAGACACTAATGGTTGTATATAAGGAATTCTAGTTATTGGATAGACTGGGGTGAAACACAGGCATCCATGACCAATCTAGTGATCCAATAAGCACATTAAATAAGTTAAATAAACTATATCTCATAACGATTCAGATAATTTATGGTCATCACTCAAGATATTGAGTGTTACATACTCTCAATACTCTAACAATGGAAAGAGCATGTAAAGCCCAATACCTACCTAGTGTCAGTTGTGTGAGATGTCATGATCAACACCCAATGTAAGGGAGAATGACACCTTCTTTATCAAACAAACCCTTATCATCATATCACACCATATGTCAATGTGTAATTTCATTTATGATACTAACCATGAGTAAATACCTCTCATGTACACCAAAAGAAAAATTCCATTATAACAAGTTAGTAAAATTCATATAATCCGTCCATAGAAGATTCATTAATAGGTGCAGATTTTCCACTTTTTATGGTCAATTCATACATACTTTTAGTTCATCTATAAAAATGAAACCACTATGTATAATCCATTTAATTTAATATTTATAATTCATTCATGTAGTGGAATCTATCATGTACAAATGATTTCATTTAATTCAATCCATTCAATTCCTTATAATAAGGAAACTCAATTCATAAGGCTCTAAGGGTCATTTTAGAGATTAAATGGTCATAGATGAAAATTTACTACATAAAAAAATCCATGTATTGGAGATCAAATCACATGGGAGGTATCCTTGGTTCAATTAGGAATTTACATTACAAGGTAAATTCAATTTAAAAGCTGTGTCTAAATCCAAATTGTCATCCCAGTTATTTTTGTCAATAAGTCCTAAGAGAAAATTCCACTTATCACACAAATGGGGTGTCCTTAAGAGAGGTTCATATCCTATAATCTATATAACAATGCTCAATAGGCATGTATTAAGGTTAAAGGATCAGTTTGACATAAATAACTCATTTATAACAGGACTGTCCAAAAATTCCAGTGCGTGGCACAATGGCATAATAATGAAACATCAAAATTCATAGGGAAAATGGTGAGACCACCTACCTCAAGGCCCAATATGACTTATTGATTGATATCAACCTCATATTTGGAGTATGATGGAATAGATCTAATAAACATTATAATTCATTCAAAATAGGGGAAAGAGGTTTCACTTAACAAGAATGATGGATTCAATGATATACATAGATCAAAGGTAACAGATAATATTATAATACTGAGATGGATATAATGCCTCTGATGAATCATTATTCAATGTATGGATGATGAACTTATCTCAACACCAAGATAGAGAGGTTTTAGAATCTATGGGAGAGAATAATCTCATTTCATCTACTGGAGGAAGATGGTAGAATAGAATGAGGTAATAATAATTAAATAGGGTAAGAATGAATTTTCATCCTAAAAATAGAGTGTGCACAATTTATTCGCACTGTTTGGAAAACCCATGTTCAAACTGTGCTAATCCACTGCTTATGGAATTTCCATGTAGGGTTAAGGATCACTATTTACCAAACTATTTGAAAACCATGTGAAATACCACTATAAAATATTGATCGTGGTTCACATGATTGTGCAGTTGGATTCACGCAGTTTCATAAAAAATCTTCAGATCTTACTGCACAACTATTTCTCTCCACATATCTTGAATAAACCATGTGGTCTGGTCTACATGGTAACCTCTAACCAGACGACCCAAATATGTCACCCATTTTACAGAAATTCTGGCTCTGAACTGTACAAAGATGATCCTAAGATATTCTTCACATGATTATGAATCATTAATATGACCATTTAAAGAAATTAAGACCAACACATAATGATCTGTACCATTTTAAAAATATTTTTTGTTACATTTAATATTCTCTCTTTTATTTTCTATTCATTTATTATTTAAAAAATTCATAATGGAATTATTATATCAATATCCTTTAATCGAGTTATGATCTTTCTTCTTTAAATTCAATATTATATGTTTGGAATATTCTAAAAATTTATTATATCATAATTTATTTCCCTTTTTTAGGTAATTAAAATCACATTCTCATAATACTTTTTTTTATTAATTTCACCCAATAATATATGACATTGTAAAAAAGTTTCACTCTCTATTTTGGGAATTTCTATTCCATGTTCATATATATTCTTCTTAATATTATTTATTATGATAATTTTAAAAGTATAATATGTGATTCATTATTTATTTGACATATTTAACTCAAATTATACTTAATAAACATGTTTTCGTCCATTTAAACTATTATGGTTCTATAACATAGTAAAAAAATACTAACACATATTTCATTCCAAATTTGTACCATTTCATTTCATCCTCTACAAGATTCTTCTAAATTAAATTTACTTATTTTTTTAGGTCAATTATATAAATATTTTATTATTGAAGTTAAATTTTTTAATCCTTTTTATATTCTTTTGAAAGTTATTTTTAAATTAACCTATATATTTATTTTTATGAAAACATTCTCATGATGTTATGAAAAATCTTTTCATGATTTCTATTCAATTTTTCTATCATTGAGTGTATTTATTTATAACATCATTTATCATTCCATATCATAAATTATGTTACAAAATTCATTTTTAATAATTATTTTCCATTATTAATACCCTATAATTCATTCATATGATTAGAGCATGTCCCCTGGTAGAGATATTCCATTAGATTGGATAAGTAAAATGTATTGATATGGATTAAAATATATTTACCATATATGGTGTAGAAAACCACATACTTAAATATTCTAGATGATGGGTATTTACCTATATATCCACTTAACTATTTAGGGGGTTTCTATAACTTAATCTTTTATATAACTTGTTTCTTATTCATGGATTAATCATGTAATGACCTTTGAAGAATATATAAATGCACCCATATGCATATGGAAAACATATATATTGATATATCAATATGTGTTTTATTTCCAAAAATAACATAGGTCTCCAATACAGTAGGTAAATATATATATATATCATTAGACAACTATTTTAAAGAGATTGGGGAGTAAACTGAATATATTATAGTTATGGGACTAGGGAGTAAACATAATACACTATGCCTATGGAATTGGGGAGTTTACCCAATCCACAATATTTAGGGGACTAAATAAAAAAACCAATAAACTATGTTATTATGATCATGGTAATTTATCCTTAACATATGTTATGATTTTTTTTATTTTTATGCATATTCCATAGTCCTATTAAATTTCATCAAGGTTTATTATCTTATTATTTAAAATCCTCATAATATGGTTTATTTTGTGATTTTAGTACCATCCTTTTATAAATTTTATTCCATGATATAATATTGTTCTATCGCACCTCATGATCACTTCTTATTATTTCATGAACATTTTCCATTAATCATAAAATTTTATTATTATTATCTCTCCCACTTATTTATGGTCTACTGATAACTCACATATGCCTCATTGATAATTGTTTTCCCTTTACTAAGAATTTGATCTCCCACTTTTTTTACCCCCTTCCCTCATGAATTTCTATTCATGGATTTGAATATAACAGATACATGTGTGGAGATTTTGTTTTGACGGAATGGGTATTGTGATTTTAATTATTATTGATATATAGATACTCTCCAAAACCCACGAAAATTATGTTTTTTATGGTGTTTAAAAATTGATATAATATATATATATAATAATCTATAATAATCTATGTCATATTGGATTAACTGTTTTGGTCTTATAATATGTGTGAGCAGTATATATTTGTAGCACCAAATCCAAATGTGGGGGTCTGGGTTACTTCTAATTGGTATCAGAATGGGGTTTTTTTTTCATTTGTATTAGGTTAAATTGAATTATAGGATAAAATATAAAGAAATATATTTTTAACTAAATGTTTCATAGATTGAACAAAATGGGTCATGACATAAATACAAAGTGTTAATAGTTCATTTGAAAGTGACATTTGTTGAACTGAATGTTTCATAGATTAAAACGAAGGTATTTTAGTTTAAGACATTTTAGGATTAATATTTTATATGATGAATTAATCTAATTACATATTATCACTATTTCAAAATAACAATTTTAGATTTATTAGATTATAGAAAATATTGTGAGGATAATAAAGCAGTAAAAAGTATGCCCCTAGAAATGTTTTTACAACTATGATTCATGGTACTTGTGAAAGAATCATATTTAAAAATAATGGTTTAGACAACTAAAAATCATAACGTATACATATTTTAAATGAATTGAAGAGTTTTTTTCTTACCACTGATATTTATATAATATTCTAAATATAACTCATATATATTTTCATGCAAATTTTCATGATACCCACAACTAATTTCATTTGGTGACAGTAAATTAGAATTTTGTGGATGAAATTTAATTAAACAGTTCCATAACATCCAAGAAATATTTTTTAAATATTCACTAATATATGTGGAATTAATATTTATTATTTCCTTTTATATCATTTTTAAATTAATATTTGACTTATAATTATTATTCATAGCTAATTTTAATATCACAAAAAAATATAAGTATTCCAAATAAGTTTTTGAGAGTTATTTTCCATTTTTTCTTTTGAAAATATATTTACTAATTATATAACAAATATATAAAAACAAAAACAAGAATTTATTAAGGAAACTTAAAATATATATATATATATCATTACAATGATAATTTTTGGGATTAGAATTTCACTATTAAATATCACAAAATTTAAATGTCTTTATAGAATGAACCCAAACTATTAGAGTTAGAGTATACCTGTAATCATGGAATTGTTATTTTTATATAGGATAAAGGTAAATATTATCAATATATTTTTTATTTATTAATTGATAATGAATATGCTATTTTAATTCATGGTATTAACATCAAACTTACATGATGTAAAAATTAGTATTAATCGTGGAATATAAAAGATGTATGATTATCATGATTTTGGTTTATTTAGTAGATATATATATATATATATATTGAAAAGCGATCAATATGGTACCCAAATAAACCATCAATGGTTACTATCATAATATTTTCATTATAAAATAGTTTTGGATTGTTTATATTTTATAAGTATTAAATATATGGTTACATGAAATATATATTTTATATTGTAAATATTATGTTCTACATGTATTAATAGTTAAATATCAGAAATATAATAATTATTTAATAATAATAAAAGTAAATTTAATCACTTATAGAAAAAAATTATTTTTATCTAAAAAATTTATTTTAAAATATATTATAAGTTTTTGTTTAAAAGTAAAATTATTTATATTTATAGCATTAATTTTATAAAGTATAACATATTTCTAAATCATTATATAATAATTTTTTTAGGTTTTATTTTTATTATTTTTAATAGAATGTTGAATTTTAGTTATTTAATAAAAATTACATTTTTTCATACTTTATATGTTGTATTATATATTTAAGATATAAAATTTATTCAATATCTTATAAATTATTTTCATTAATTAAAATTTTATTAATTTGTAAAATAATTTATTTAAAAATAATAAACTAATCTCCCAAATCAATAAATTGATTTTAATAGCTGAAATAATATTTTATCATAATAAAATAATATGATTTGATATATTGAATTAAATATTAAAATGATTCAATTTGGTTTTGGGTGATTTTAAATGACAATATATATATATATATATATATATGTTTTAATTAAATATAATTAAATTATCACAAAAATTAGTATTATTAATTTTCTTAATCTTGAATAATAAATTATTCCATATTTTATTCAATGATACCCATCTCCTTCAAATATAAATACAACCCAACAATACACATTTCTTTTGTTATAATTCAGTATTAAATTTAAGTAATATATTGTGAGATATGTTTTAAACCATTTATAGGCAAATACATGATGATGGATGGTATTGGATTTGATGAAAAGTGTGTTTTTATTCATGGTTTCTTAGTGATGAAGTTAAATTTGATGTTATGTAGTGATAGAGTTTTTAATATCAAAGAATTGATATTGGTGTTTAGACATTTCTTCTCACTGTTAATTATGGTGGAAAGGTAAATCGTTATTGGAAGTGTACCAAAGAATATCATATGAAAATTATATTGATTATAGAATATTCTTAAGGAGTTTGGAAGAAGTTGTACAATGTTTTTTTGGTGAATCATAATCACATTAAAATTTATATATGATCACATCATGAAAAAGTGATTAACCTATGTTTGGTATAGGTTAAAGTCTTACACAATAATGGATTTGTATTACACTGTGATTTCTATGAAAAAAATAATGTTTGATGAATGGTTAATTATAGGTAATGTTTTATGGAACACCATAAGTCATTTCAACATGAAGTGGGATTATTTTCCATGTGGGAGGAAACTATAAATGTTTTTATTTTCTCTATAATTAGTGTTCACATCGTAAAGAAGGATATTGTGGATCAATAATGGAGTCGTAAAAATGTGAATCTAGAACATGATGTAATTTTGAGAAGAGTAATTTTAGTCACTCGTCCATTTATCATCACACCATGATGCATTGGATTGTGTTATAATGTTCTAAATGGATATATTATCGAAATGTTCAACATGGTGTAATATTTGAACTTCAAATATTAAAGTGGTAATGATTTTCAGAAGGATGAAGGATTACACCATAATGGTTATAGTCACACTATGATTCTGTAAATTCATAAAAAAAATTATATTCTAATTTCTTATCTAAATAGTGAAAGTTTTAAATTTCAATGAGTATAGGTTAGATCATATTTTGTGGATATATATAGCTGAATTTTCCCATAATACTCAATGATATCTGAAGACTGTAATAAAGGGTAACTTTCTGAGTCTCTATTGGATGAGATAAAGGAATCCATGTTTATATATATATATCACAAATCACAATTAATATAGATGTTTTTTCTATGATGAGTTGTTAGTGAGATAAGAATTTGAAAATAAATATATGATTCTAAGATGATTTCAAAGAAGTGAAATTAGAAGGACTATTTCTTTTCACACGATAAATGATTTCTCTATAAACTAGAACATTTAACTATAAGAGAGGTGTGCAAGAAAATTTTTGACTTCTTTGGAATGAGATTTCACACTCTGAATATGGATATCACAACACAAAATTTGAATTTTATTGAGATGAGAATCTAGATAATTCCATACTGGATATCCTTGGAATTTTAGTGTCTCTCTTGAATCGATCATTGCACTATGATTTATTGGATTGACCTATGATATGTATTATGGACATATTACTAAAAGCTTCCATTTGATATAATTCTTCCATTCTAAGGGGATATGAGGTTTTTATTCTCATAATGATGAAGGATTTCACCATTATTGGCGTGGTCACTCCATGATCATATTATGATAGATAATTTTCTATATATGATTTTTTTTATATAATTAGGAAAGATAAGAACTTAAATTATGAGATACTAAAATGTATTTTAATGAATGTGAAATAAGATATTTATCTTTTATTAGATAAAATAAACAATAGAGATATATATACATTACTATTTTTGATGAATTTCAGGCCTTTACTCATTTTGAGTCAATACAGACCTATATTCCCTAGGTAAAAGGTCACTAGGACTTTACCAATGAAATATTTGAAAATTAATCAATCATGAGGATGGGAGATCAAGGACACCACACCTTTTTTCGGGATATTATTATAACACCCCCATATTTTAAATTAACACTATGTTTGATAGCTCATACAACATAAAACACTATTTTTAAGCAAACCATGATATACTATTAAGATATTATTATTTATATGAGGTTTTTATAATCTAGATGGTAAATTTGGGGGTATTAATTTGAATAAATACATTTTTTAATTAATTATGAATTATAAAAAAAATTATATTCATAGAAAAGTACATAATTTATGTTAAATTCAGCATAGGCATTGAAAATACTTTCTATCAAACAAATTAAATTTCATTTCTTTTTCTGAAAGAAAAATAATACAACTTAAAAAAAATTGAAAAATTGAACTGAATTATTTAAATCATAATATCTAAATTATCTTTGCATGAATATTTGAGGTTTTTATAAAGAGTTTATTTTTTATGAACTGTGTAAAATATAAGTTTTTATTGAAAACTTTTTTTCATTTATGTAAATTACAATGTTATTTATAATTTTAAAATTATTTAAAAGTAAAAAATCAATTATTCTATTGATAATAAAATTTATTTAATTTTATTCAATTTTATGTTGAATTTTGAAATAAATTAATTTATACTTATGAAATATTTTTCTTTGAAAAATGGTTTTTTCATCGCATCTACAAGATTAAAATTAAATTTAATTATACCACTTTTATGAATTAAATTTAAAAGAAAAATATTCCATGTTTTGAATGATAATAATTAATAATATATAATAATTAAAAACTAATTTTTTATCATATTTAATTATAAAAAATGTAAAGTTTAATTATTGTAGTTAAGGTTAAAACATTATTATGATGGTAAAACATAAAATATAATAGTTAAAATGACTTAAAACTTGTCAAAATACGATTTTAGAGAATATTTTTGACCATATAAAATCTAAATTTTGATAACGATCCCTTTTGGATCCTTTTTTCAAGTGTAACATTTGGGTACAATTTTTTCCTTTGAAAATTCCAAATCTGTCCACTCCCACACTTATAAAAGGGAACCCCCACTCTTATCCTCTGTAAAAATCAAATGAATTTTGGTTTATCCAATCCATATACAAATACCTTACATAATTCCATATCCAATTCTTACAGCCCTTATTTTGATCATTAATCCAATCTGGTGAGGATTTAGCTGTAATCCTAAAGAAGTTGTCTAAAGAAGAGGTATCGTTCTTATCCAAGCATATTAGTATTATTTATTTTTCCACCAAACTAAAATATTACTCTATAAATATTATACAATAAAATTAATATCTAATATATAAAAAATTCTATTATTATATTAATTCCATAACTTAAATCCATCTCATCTTCCATCAAATGGTAAATAAAACCATTGTTCTTGTGTATGGGGGACTACCACCTCACGAACCAATGTAATTTGTTTTCTATTATCACCTATCATGGATATTTTTTATGGTATATTTAATATTTATATATTATATTAATTAAATATTAATTATTATAGAAAAGAAATATATATCATGTACTTTCTTACCTTATCATCCATGGATAAATGGTAACATCATTCATGTCTACGGTGGGCAACTACCTCACAAAGAGATGTGATTCATTTTATTAACACATCACATAAATATGATATTTAAGTTTAATTAAATAATCAATATGATATTTATAATATAATTATCATATTTTAATAATAAGATAACATTTTATTTTTCTCCATCCGTATTTTTCCGAAATAGAAACATTACACTTGTGTACTCAAGACATATGATCATCATGATTACAGCATAATAAAATATTCATGTCCATAATTAATTTTTATTTTTAAAAGAAATTATTTATGTATAAAAATAATAATAATTATATTATTATTATTCTTGATATTATGTAACTTTTTTTCCCTCAACCACATTCAATACAACAATGATATTTTGAAATTATGAACTATGCATCCTCAAAACAGCCAATGTAGACATAATATCTAGATTTGTATTTCAATTTGTGAATTTTATGATAATTTAAATGAGACGGTACCTGAGGTGTTACTAGATTGTTGACCATGTCAGCATAAAAAGGTACTTCTCCTTCAATTAAGTACAACTTATCTCCCGAAAGATGATCATTTAGTGGTTCAGTGTATGGAATTTCGACTTCAGCAGTGTTGAGTAGTCTACTTAAGTGATCATCCCCTCAGATCCCTTATTATCTTTTATTTCTATGTTTAAATCCTTTTGTAGTACCATCCATCTCACAATCCATGGTTTTTCTTCAGCTATCCTCATCAAGTACCTAGGAGCTACATGATCATAAAACACAATGACTTTAGTTCCAAGAAGATATGATCTAAATCATTCTAAAGCGAAAACAACTTCTAAAAACTATTTTTCTGTTGTTGTGTAGTTTAATTGGACCGCATCTACGGTTTTTGAGGAATATTCAATGAATTGTGGCCTACCCTCAATTATCTAGGAAAGGACTACTCCAACAGCTTGGTTTGAAGCATCACAAAGTTGCTCGAATGGTTCTTCCCAATTGGGTGGCCGTATTACAGGTGGTGTAATCAATATTCTTTTCAACTAATCAAAGGCTTCCCAACATGAACCTTTTAAATTTAAATCATCATCTTTCAAAATTAATCTAGAGATAGGAAGAGAAATCCTACTTAATTCTTTGATAAACCTTCTGTAGAATCTTGCATGTCCTAAAAATGATCTAACATGTTTCACACAAGTTGGGTAAGGCAACAACTTTATCACATCAATTTTTGATTTATCAACTTCAATACCTTTCAATGAAATTATATACCCAAGTAAATTTCCTCTCTCAACCATAAATTGACAATTTTCAAAATTTAAAATAAGGTTTTTTTTCAATAAAAGTTTTCAAAACATTTTCAAGATTTTTCAAACAATGGTAAAAAGAATTACCAAAAACAATGAAATCATCCAAGAAAACCTACAAGAAATCCTCAATGTGATCAGAAATTATACTTACCATACACAATTGAAATGTACCTAGAGAATTACATAGTCCAAATGGCATCCTTTTGAATGAAAAAGTACCAAAAGGACTTGTAAACGTAGTCTTATCTTGATCCTCAGGAGAAATGGGTACTGGAAAATAATGTGAAAATCCATCCCGAAATAAATAATGAGTTCTCCCTACCAATCTGTTTAGCATCTTGTTAATGAAAGGGATACGGAAATGATCTTTTTGATAGAACTGATTCAACTTCCTAAAATCTATGCATACTCTTCAGCTATTCATAATTCTCATAGGGATTAATTCATTCTTTTCATTCTTCATAATGGTTACGCCACTTTTCTTTGGGACTATATGGATGGGGCTAACCCATTGTGAATCTGATATTTGATAAATGATCCCAGCTTCTAACAGCTTCCCAATCTCTTTTTTCACAACCTCCATCAGAGTGGGTTTTAACCTCCTTTGGGGTAGTCTGACAGGTTTGGAATCTCCCTTTATAAAAATTCTATGTGAGCAAATTTTTGGCTTTATTCCTAGGATATCACTAAAGCTCCACCCTATTTCTTGGAAATTATCTCTCAAAATCCCAATCAATGATTTTTCATGAGTTTCAAATAGATTATTAGCAATTAATAATGGTAATTTCTCTCCCTCTATAAGGTAAATATATTTTAAATCAATGGGGAGTGGTTTTAATTCTAGGTCAGGAGGATACTCAAGGGATGAAAATGAATTATGTATCCCTACTTCCATTGGTTTGACATCCTACACCAATGAAATCATATCATCTTCATCATAATTTAACAAATTATCAAAGAAATCATATTTTACCTCTTCTTCCAACATAAAATCAGAATCTCAAGGAGTTTGGGAATCTATTTGTTCATTGATATTTTTAATGAAAAAAATCTCACATAATGATAAGAATTCAGGAAACACAACAGATTCTTCAATTGGTTCTTTACCATATTCATGGAAGAGTGAGAAGAGTGAATGACCATCTGATGGGTGCCTCATGAATTCAAAAATATTGAAGTGGACAGTGTTGTCTCCAAACTCCATAGTAAGTGTCCCTTCATGGACATTGATGATGGTTTTTTCCATCTTCGAGAAAGGTATCCCAAAAATGATTAGTGACTGTGATGGGATATTATCATCTTCTATATTCAACACATAGAAGTCAGAAAGGAATAAAATATCTTTGAATTTTACGAGGACATCCTCCAAAACTCCTACTAGGAAAACTATGGATCTATTTGCAAGATGGACCACCACTATTTTGGGCTTCATGTCTGCCATCTACACATAAGTACATACTGATTGAGGCAATACATTAATTGATTCACCTAAATTGCACAAATCATTATAGAAATTTAATGAACCAATGGTGCATGGAATAGAATACATCCCTGGATCATGAAATTTGGTTGGAAATTGTGATGTCATAAGTGTAGAGACACTTCTTCCGAAAGTGATCCTCTCATTAACTTGATGTATCCTCTTCTTGGTTCAATGATCCTTCAAAAATTTATCATACTTTGGAATTTTTTTGAGTGCTTCAAAAAGAGGTATGTTTATTTCTGCTTTCTAGAAGGTGTCCAAAATTTCTCTTTGTTGTGCTTATTCATGAAACCTCTTTGATTCAATCATCCATGATGGAAATGATGGGGGTATATCTTTTTTATCCCTTTTTTTCTTTTAAATGATGTTTCTTATTTCTTATTATTTGGCCTATCCTTCTCCTCCTCCTCTTTCTCATCTTCTTCTCGATGCAATTTCATATAATTTTCATCATTTTCAACATCATTCTCCCTTATCCTAGAGGTTCTTGTTATAGGATCAATGGTGGATGGTGGTGGTATTTCTTTTCCACTTCTTGTAGTTATAATACTAACATTCTCTTTTGGGTTTGGTATTGTTTTGGAAGGGAGTTTACCTAGATTGTTGGTCAGAAAGTCCATGAGATTTTCAAACTTGCTTGAAAAATCTTTAAAGGTGTCCTTCAACCCCTCAATGTCAAGTTTTTGATGTTGGTGTTGAATTTCAGGTTGTGAACTAGTGGATGGATAATCATATGGTCTTTGGAAAGTGGTTGTTTTTTAGTAAGAAGGCTGGTTATAAGACTGCTTTTGTTGAAATGGTGGTGGGTTTTTTAATTGATTCTGGAATGGTGGTTGGTTTTGAAAATGGTTTCGGGATGGGGGTCTACATTTATTCTGTTGTTTTCCAAACCCATATTAGACTTTGTTAGGATCTCTCCATCTTTTATTTTTTGGAACTAACATGGATGAAAGGCTACTCCACATGTTTCTATTCCTTTTATTTCAGAACATTGGTCAGTAAAATGATCAGGTGATGAGCATAAACAATATACCTTAGCTGGTGCTTGTTTGGTCACTAACTTGCTTCAAGGACATATGCCTCACCAAAGTAGTTAGCTCTTCAATACTAGTTTCTAGTAAGGGTGATGGATGAAAAGTGTGTACCTAATGAATACCTCTTGTTCCAATACCTCTTGTTCCAAATTGGTATGACTTCTAGGAAATCTTCTCAATGAATCCCTTGGCTTCTTCTGGTGACTTCCCAATTGGTGCACCTCTATATGATGCATCAAAAAGGTTACTGTCATTTTCCAGTATTCCTTGATATAAGAAGAACATAAAGTGATTTTCATCAATGGATTGATGTGGGTAGCTGGCACATAGATTTTTAAGTCTCTCCCAATACTCATAATGGGTTTCTCAAGATGATTGTCATATGGTGTAGATTTCCTTTTGAATGGTTGTGCTTCTAGAGGTGGGGAAGAATATTTTCATAAAACATCTTACTAGGTCATTCCAGTCATGAAAATATCTTGGTTTTAGGCTGTACAACCATTCTTTAGCATCCCCATCCAATGAAAATGGAAATGCCTTCCACTTTACCTTCTCCTCAGCAACGCCACGGGGTCTGAGAGTTGAGCAAACACGTGTTAACTCATTAATGTGTTTATTTGGATCATCACCTGCCAAACCATGATACTTTGGAAGTAAAGGAATCATGTTAGGTTTCGTTTAAAAATCATTATTTAACCCTGTAATGGTAATTTTATTATTTTGATTAAGTAATTGTGGTGCACATAGTTCTCTAAGAGTTGGGATTTGATTTTCAACCATGATGGTAGGCTTAGAGTTAACACTTGAAGTTTCAATTTAGTATGCAAGGGGAATTTCTTCAAATTTATATTAAAAATTAATTTTTCTATGTCTATTAAATATGGTTCATTTGATTTCAGGATATATGGGTAAATGGTCTGTTTTTGAAGTTCTATTCATGCAATTTTTAAGAGAAATGATGAAAAGAGAATGGAATGAAAAGAAAAATAAATGTTGGTGTTACCTCCCTAGAAATGGTGCCATGTTTTTACACATGCTTATTGCAGGGTGTAGAAAAAATAAATATATCCTGTGTTGAAATTTATTATAGTGGGTTACCTAGGTTTTCTCCAGATAGGAGTGCTCAAAAATAGTGTTTTTCACTTAAAATTAAAGAAAGAAGTGATGTTTTTTTTGAAATGGTTTGATTTTGAATATACAAGAAAAAAACTAAATAAAGTAAAGAAATTAAGTTAATGTTTTAAAACTAATTGAAAATTATTTGATTTAAATTAGTGATATGAAATGGGGATTAGTTTAGGGTCAGTTTTTCAAATTTAATTCTATCATAGTTCAACTTACCCAATTATCTTTGTATAAGTCGTTAAGAGTGAGAATCTACAATCATTTATTCTCACTCCCTTGGACAAATAATAATGTGATAATAAACCTTACTAAAAACACATATTGGTAATATCTTCTTCCAATACATAATATAGATGAATTTAATAATGTTAATTATATTAGGCATTTCCCAATTGGGTCTTGTTTATCCCAAGAAATCAAGAACATTCACTACTTCTCACACATGTACCAGTGATCACCGAGTACCTCACCACTATGTCCTAGTATATTTCATCATATATAAACCACTGCCTATTGTAGGGAGATATTTATCATCGACCAAATAAAAATAAACAATATAATCTACAATTATATATAATCATGCATGATAATAATAACTTTTATATGAAATTGAAATTGATTTGAAAAAGAGAAAAAAGGATATTAGAACATTTTGTGAAAGAACTCAAGAACTAAAAAAGGGTAAACCTACACCTCCACAATCACTCAAAATATCTATACCACTATGTTAGGGGAAACCAAGTTTAAGGGGGGAGAATAAGTTATTACAATGCTAAGAAGAACATAAGAATGAAAAGAAAGAACAAAAATTTTGATCTTCCAGAATCTGCACTCCAGAAGTTATCCTCTTTTATCCCCATCAGCCATCCAAACCAGGACAATATCCAATATTATAAGATTTCAGAAATTTATTTTTCTGTCGATACTCAAAATATCAAAGCCTTTGGAATAGTGTAACGGAAGATATGACATAATTAGTGAGTTTAACTTTCTCTGGATGCCAAACATTGTTCCACCATCTCCACTTGGAAGCACCCAAAAGATGCCTTAATGTGATCCTTAATTAATGAATTTTAATTTAAATCTTACTTTGGAAGTCCTATATCGACACCATCTATAATCACCTCATTTGAAGGATGGTTGAGTGTGATATTTCCAATTTAGTGTGGTGGGGTCCATTCTGCCAGCCAAACTGAGTTCTCCACTTGATTGATTTTTCTGTACCATTGGGTTTTGATTTGTGTTTTGGTCCAGAAGACAAAATCTAACACCATGAGCATAAGAATCCTAAAAAAGGATTCACTAAAATTGGATCAATAATGTAAAAGTTATTCCTGAAAAACAGAAGTTCCCAAAAACTGTCAATTTTACATAATTACCCCATTTTCACATTTAATCCCAAAGTACACAAAAAACACATAAATTATGCAAATATACTAAAATTGAATAATTGGGAGGCATTAAATCATTTAAAAACATATTAATAGTAAATAAAATATTAACTCTATCAATTACCTCAAAACATATTCATGTGGTGGATCCCACTATATTGTTTTCAGGGTATAGAGAGGTTGGGCGTCACTCTCCTTAAAATTGAAGGCTTCTTGTTTTCAAGACAAAGAGGGGGAAGATATATAAGGATATAATACATAGCCCAAAAAAATTACTCTATGGTGTTGTCTATTCCTACTATAGACATCAATGAAATATTGTACTAATCCGAGAAACATGAAGCTTGATTGAGAGTCATAGTGAGGGTATTCTAGATTTTAGATTACCATATCATGATTATTTCCATCATGTGAAAAGGGGATGAAGTTAATGATGGCTTGTAGCAAGGTCGAAAATGTATATTATAGATTTCCCTACATATCTTGAATCAATCATGAATCAAGCCAGATGTAGTTCTCCAATATTCATCCACTACACGGATTTGTCTCATATGTAGGGGCTTTCATTATGTTAGAAATTTTAGTTGGTCCTGGGATAAAATATCTAGGAAACACTACATATCTCATAATAATAATAGTCCATCTGCACATAGATATTTTTGAAGGATTATTTTTAGTATATATTTGGCTCATATGCAAGGTATAAGGTAATTATTTCTCTATGAAATAGGTTGATTTTGTTCAAGAAACTTCTTCATCAATCGAGAAATTATATATGGAAAAAATAGGTCACAAGGAATTTGATACTCTAAGTAATTTAGTGTAATGAAATATGCACGTACATATTGCATCCCTGGCCTTTTACACATATTAAAACATGATTTTAAGAATAATTGACCATAAAATACAATGAATGATCATAAACTATATTGTTTTGGAAGATTATGTATGTAATTAAACACCGTAAAACCTAAATAAAAACATCTTTTATTTAATATTCATAGTGAGTTCCTAACCCCATTTTACCCCTTATATATTCACAGGATAACCTAGGTAATAAATGAAAAAAGTGGATGAGATAATAATACTATTAAGTGAATAAGTATAAGAATAAAGCATAGTACATGGGTTAGAAGGCATAACCTGATGACATGAAAAGGCAAGGAACATTAACTAACATATGGAAGCATAACATATCCAAAATAGAATCATGTAATAACAGTATCATTTAAATGTTAAAACAAAATAAAAATGACATATTCATGATTCAAGGGTAACCGCTAAGACCAATTCACATAGAGGATCATGAGTCAAGGATAACCACCAAGACCATTGCACATGGAGGCGCATGAGTCAAGACTAACCACCGAGACCATTAGACATGACTTATCATAACAATAAACATTACCTAATGCATTAGAGAGAAGTATAGGATAAACCATCATTATATTTTCATATATATTTTTTCCATTTGAATAATCATACATAAATAATCAAACAAAAAAATAAGGGTTACTCATGGAAATAAACGGGTATTGTAATCATGTCATAAGGCATAACAAATGGGTGTATCATAAAGGTGTCTTTGAAAGAATAAATTTAACTCATACATAGACATTAATAATGTAAAATTGGAAAATATTATTATAATTATGTCAAAATGATGTGAAAACATTTAATAATAATTTTTAAGAAACATTAGAAATAAAACATTTTAGTATAATTTAAGGAAAATATTTACAATTCTATAAAATGGAAAAGAAATAATTGTTTATATAAAACCATAAATGACCCATGATAGAATTTTATTATAAAATGAGTAATATTATAAAAATAATGTTGGATTAAAATATATTATTTAGTAAACATGAAAATGGTAAAGAAATATGAAAGTTCCCTTTAATCAGTCTTCCTTATCAGGAAGAATTGAGAAGGGATCCTTTTTTAAAACATGTATATTATGAAAAAATAAGGATGATATGATCTGAATACATGATTTTCGAACATATAAACATAATTTATAATATTTTCATAATAATAAATAATAATTAAATTGAGTTTATGAGAGATAAAGCGTACCTCAAATGAAAAAATGGATGTTTGGAAAAAAAATATCTTAAATTATGTCCGAAAGTGTTCTACACTTGTACTTAATGTATTATATTATCAAATTAAATCCATTAATTAATTAATCAAGAACATTTTTTACATTTATTAGATTTAATATATTTTTATTGTGTTCAATTATATCCATTTTAATTATTTATAAGATACAATTTCATTATTCGGGGGTGTTCGTTTCCGTGGTTTACATGATCGGTTCACTTTTATATATCTATGGAAAGTACTGTGAAATGAGTATAGTTTCTCAGAATTAAAATTATATTTTATATATAAAAATACAGAATATTAATTGGTCTTATATATCATTTTTTCCATATGATTGGATGATTCATTAGATAAAATGTTACTAATAACCGTTTAGATTATTTTGGCCTTATTTATCATCATGTATTAGTTTTGTTTTATTAATTAATATCATTTATATATATATTTTATAGAACATTAAATTGGTTTTAAAAAATATATTATATTATTTTTTTAACCATAAAAATGTTTTTATGTCCATCCTTGAATGTGGAATGTAAATAAAAAAACATTTTATCCACAACTGTGGTAACTCGACACCTCAAGGATGATGTGTTTATTTTTATAATAAATGGAGAGGGGAAGAGAAATGATTATGGGTTGTTCCATTAAAAAAATAAAATTTCAGTGTAAAAAATATACTATATTTATAATGTAACATGAATAATTGATTTTGAAGATATAATAAGAAAACAAATATTAAAAATTAAATGAAAAATAAAGTGGTTTTTACATCTTGAGTACTACTCCTTAAAAACCTTCTTATGGGAATAAGGATTGCTATTTTGTTGTTTAAAAAGGATAAAATACATTGGTAAGAGAAAGGGGAGGTTTATTTTATAGAATTTGGATAGGCTTTAATGTTTTTAGGTGTGAACAGAAGAGCTGGTGAGGGTGGAATTTACAGTGGAGGAGATGGGTGTTTTTTGATTATTTTATTCATTATTTTAATATTTTGGCTCAAGTCTATAAATAGTTTTAACCACATCACTAAATATATTAAAATAATGATTGGGGATTAGATATTATGTTCATACATCATCCATACATTATTTATGACTCAAAAAATCTTGTATTTGTTAAATACAGTAAATTACCATATTTCACTATTCACTGAAAATTTAACTATTTTAGAAAAATCCCAAAAATTCAACCCAAAAATTATTCAATGTGTATAATTATAAACTAAACTCTATTTTATTAAAATAAGTTTCTATAAATTTTGAATTTAATTTTTGATGAAAATCATCATTTACTCGAAAATTACCGATTTTAAAATTATAACTGATTTTATGAAACATTAAAATTTTAATTAAGGTATCATAAAATTATATAATAATAATAATAATAATAAATTAATAATTTGTAAATAAATTTTTCATAAATAAATTATATTTTTAGTTATTTTATTAATTATAAAATGTAATTAAATATTTATTACTTACAAAAAATACCAACAGTTAATGTATCATTTCAGAAACATTTATTTACTAAATATAAGAAATAAATATATCATATTTTCATTTATAAGATAAAAAATGTTATTTATACTTTTATAGGTTAGTTTACTAATTTATTGGATGGATTTCTATTTTTAAGGGTCATATTACTATTCCAAAGGTCATGTTACTATTCCATTGGTTTAGGTTCCATAGTTTCAATAAATACATCTTATTTCCTTAATTATTCATTTAAAATGTTTGTATTATGTTTTCAATGTGATTCTATGTGTTTTATATTATATGGAATAGTTATATGTAGGGAAATTTCCTTGACATAATTTTTGGTCGTTACATTACTCCCCCTTATGAAATTCCACCCTCAATATTTTGTTTTTCAAACTAAGGAGAAAAATATTTTATGGTAGTTCTCCTTCATTGATTCCTCTCGATCCAATGTTCCCTCCTTGTACATATGGTTCCACCAAATTACATTGAAAGGTTGATTAATATTTCTATATATAACTTTAACTTTATAGTCCAAGATCTTCACCGACTACTCCTCATAGAAGTTATAGTTTTCCAACTATACCACCATTGAATTTAGTATGTGTGAGGGATGTGGTATGTACCTACTCAAGGGGGATATGTGGAATACATCATGTACTTAAAACATGGTTGGTGGATGTTCTACTCAATATTCCAAACATCCGACATAATCAAGAATCTCAAGGGGATGATGTACCTGGGAATTAACTTTTTTTCATCCCAGATTTAATGATCCTCTTCTATAGAGATATTTTAAGGATTAACATGCCTCCAACCTGAAAATCAAGGTCCCATCACTTATTGTCTGTGCAATCATTCTTTCATTTTGGGCTACATTAATGTGATTTGGAATGGTTTTCCCATTTTCTACCATTTCATCTACCATTTCAGATCCTACCAGCTTACATTCACCAACATCATCCTCACACAATATTGTTCATCATATTTTCCAATAAAGGGTTTTATATCGATCCATTTGAATGATTGATTAGAAATTGTTATTGTATGAGAACTAGACTTGAGGTCGGTTTTGGTACCAACCTCTCTTAATGTCTATATAACTCTCTCTCAACATTTCGCCCAATTTTTTAATAGTCCACTCAGATTGAACATAAGTTTTTGGATGAGAATCAATTCTCAAGTAAAACTCACCTTTTAGACCATGATAGAGACTTTTCCATAACAATGGGGTAAATCTCAATTCCTAATTGGATAGAATCGACAGTTGTACTCCATGAAGCCTTACCACTTATCTGAAGTAGATTATTAAAATAAGATCCAATAATAATTCCTTCATAATTGAGTTAAAGTGAGTTGTCATTGTAAGACTATCCTTAACAACCCCTATATCATTTGTTTCTCTAGATGTCTGTGGAAGTCGAGTGAAAAAGTGCATGGTTATTTTTTCCCAAATTCATTTTGGTTTTGTACTGGTTACATCATCCCCTTAAAGTTTTCCCTTTTGACCTTCACTTGAAGACATATTAGTCACTTTGATGTAAATTCAGTGATCTCCTTATTCATATTGTCCCACAAATAGTTTTCTCGGAGATCTCAGTACTTCTTGGTTCTCCCTTAGTAAGCATAGAAGGTTAAGCTATGTGAATCATTTAGAATATATTTCTTTATCTCTGGATTGGATGGTACACATTTTCTTAAACCAAATCTCATGACTCATTCCTCATCCATTCGGATCTCTAGGGATTCCTTATTTCTGATAGCTTTCACATTTTTTCAAATTTCCACATCATTTTATTGAAAATCCTTAATTTTATCTATAGGGGATGGTTGAGAGAAAATTTTAGAATGGATTTATGATGTTACATTAATAATTATTCCCATTTTCAACCTTCAGAGGTCCAAGAAGATTGTATTTTTCTCAATTCTCATAATTGATAAAGATGTAAGATCATTTCTACTTGGAGCATTTTCCACCTTGTTTTCTTTACTACGATGTTATTTGATGGAGAAATCATAACCCTTGATGATCTATTGCAATATTTTATGGTGTATATTAAGATCATTGTTTGTGAATATATACTTTATTATTTTATTATCAATATATATTTCACACTTATCCTCATAGGGATAATGCTACAAGATTTTCAATGCAAATATCACAACTACAAACTCCAAATCATGCATGGTATAGATTTTCTCATTTATTTTCAACATCCATTAGTAATATTCTATCAATTTATCATTTTTCATCATCACACATCCTAATTCATTCTTTGAAGAATTTTTTTTTCACCAAAAAGAGTACCCCACTTTTTTGAAGTGTTTGTGTTGATGCAACAATAAGCCTCTTTTCCAACTCTTGGAAGTTGTTTTCTCATTTCCTTTATTTTTCAATTATCCATAGATATTACTTTTCTAGTGATAACATGACCCAATAATGATACTTCCTCCATACATAACTCACATTTAATATTATTTTCCTAAATTTTATCCTTTCCCAAAGTCATTGCACATTATTCAAATTCTCCTCGTGATCCTCCTTGCTCGTGGATTATATCAAAATATCTTCAATAAAATTTCCATGAATTTGTTGAGGTAATATATTAAGACATTATTCATTAATTCCATGGAAATTTTTTGAGAATTACTAAGTCTGAAGGGGATCACAATTAACTCATACTATCCATACGTCATTCGAAAGGGAGTCTTCGGAATACCTTCCTTCCCCACCATTAATTAAAGATATCCTGACCAAAGGTCGACCTTAGATAAATACATGGATTTAAGTTGTTTATTGAACAACTAATCTATCCATGGTAGGGGATACTTGTTCGTTATCATGATTTTTTTGATCTCACAATAATCAATTCATTGGTTCATATATCCAACCTTCTTTTGATGAGGAGGTCTAGATCACCCCAGGGTGAAGCACTTAGGCATATAAACCCCTTTTTTATATTCTCTTTTAAACACTTATTTAGTTATTACGACTTAATGATGCACATTATATAAGGTGTCTTCTATATAGGTAGATATCTAGGAATAAGTTCAATTGAGAACTCGACTTCATTTTCAAAAGGATGACCAAGATATTATTTTGGTTACAAATTAGTGTAGTCTTTCACAGTGGTAATGTTATTAGGAATTATCCTTTACATTGTATCAATAATTTTACATTGATATTAATTCTTATAATGAAATAGTATCCAAAATTGATATGATAATTCTGAAGGAGATTCATCCATCTCCATAAACTTTTATAAAATTAAAGGTTGCTTTGGGATATAAGTAGGGATCTCTCTTTCTAGATAACTGTTTTTTTATTTGTATAAAGATAGTCAATCGATGCCCAATATAGAATAAAACTCCACCAAAGGAAGTATGAAAATATTTAATTAGAGGTTCAGTCCACAAATATTAATTGGGGAAGAATTATAAACATTGGATGTAATATTTTCCAAATTTTTGATTCTCATAGATAACTCAACAACCATATTTTGAGGTGGTTTTTGAATAATTATACAAAAGTTTAGAGATACGAATGAATGTGTAGAAAACAAATCAAATATTAAGGTTTCTATTCAAGAATGAATAACTAGAATACCTATCACTACATCATTATTAGGATCCACCTCAATAGTAGTGATAATATATGATTTTTTATACTGCTTTGGAGGGTGTTGTCATTGATTCCCTCCAAAAAACATTTACTTAGGGAAATGGTTCGAAAAATTACCATGTTCCATGTAGTTAAAATGCTACACTATTGTTTGAGTGTTGATCTAAACATTCCCTTATTCATATAAATTAGTGGGATTCTATATATCACTTCATTAGTTATTATCCAGAATCCCCATTCTTCAATATTTGAATCATTTTGTGGTCCATTTAGATAGTTCACAGGATGTTCATTCTCACAAATTTGACATTGGGGATATTAGGGTTTCTTTCTATAATGGTATTTATCTTTTAATACTATAATATTATACACCATTTTCCTCTTTTTATCTTTGAGTCCATGAGACCACTAAGAGTTTCTAATCTCCATTTCAACATTAAGGGCAGAACAAACAATCTCATCATATATTTAAAATTCTTGAAGATACAATTATTTATGTTGAATTGGAATTAATCATCTAATGAATTGATCTACCTTTATTTCTATGTTCATGGAAAGGCCATAGTAATATCGTGAAAGATGTGTGAATTTTCCCTCATATGCAATGATAGACTCATCTTTGTATTGATTTTGTGTGAGGAACTCTTTTTTCTTATTGAGATGGATGATTTAAGGAAAAAATATATTGAAAAATATTTTCTTTAATTCCTCAAAATACATGGAATCAATAAATTTTTTTACTTTTTTTTCAAGACTAGTGTTCACCATTAGTCATTTTCTCATAAAAAATATAGAACAACAATACAGTGTTCTTTTCTTATGATCACTGGAGGATAGAGAATATCTTCGCAATAAAGTTAAACCATTTTTCCATAATGAGTGGATAAGAAGATCCATAAAACATTGGAGGCATTTTTCCCATGATGGATTTGATGGAAAATTTCTCTTTTTGTATAGGTATGGTGTTCCACTCAATTCATGTTATTATTCATAACATGATCCAATTGAGAAAGTGCTATTATAGTGTTTGGAAATCTCATTCCCAAAATTATTTTATATTTCATTATGGAAATCATCACATTGACAATCACCTTGATTGTTGGAATGGTTCCTTATATTTATACCCATTAACTAAGAAAAATAAAGTACAATTAGGGGTTATTGATTACTTATCTAGTAATTATAAATAAAAAATAAACTTTTAAAATAAAAGGATAAACATGAATATAAAAATTATATCCTAAAATGTGATTCACTAGGTTCTAATATTGGTTATCCATTGTCATAACCTGCCTCTTCAAGATGAGGGAATGGATGGAAATATGCCAAATCATCCTTCCTCAAGATTAAAGAGAGATAATGACTCCTTAGTCCCACCTCTAATAGGCATTGGTGTGGTGACCAGCACAAAAGAGATAGAAATGTCACAAAAAAATGGGAGGCATTGCCCTTTTATAGTAACTAATATCTCGAAATAAGATGTATCAACCTTAAAAAAATCTAAATAAAGATATATATATATATATATGTATATATATTGAGAGAGATATAGAGAAATCAAGATCCATCCAACATGCATGTTTAAAGAAAAAATACTATAAATGCAAATAAAACTCCAAAGTATGAAAATAAAACTAATCACTAACAAATTTACCATCCCCAATGCATGATTTAGTAATGTCTAGAACAGTACATGTAATCTCCCAAGAAACCTAAAAATACTTTTATATACGTAGGGTGAGCATACATGTATACACATTAGAAAAAACTAATTTCACTCATGGAAAAGTTGGAGAGGAATACTAATTCTCTTTTCAAAAAATAGTATAATCTCTAAAAGAACCTAACAAGGTATACTATCCACCCCATCCACACCAAGGCATGCTAACCAAATAAAAAAAGACAAGTAATGTAATCATATAAACACATTGATATTTGAGAACCCCTAACCACATCCCACTAGTAAACTGGAACATCCAGATGCATTTACCTCTTCCATAAGCCCCACTGTCACAACTTTCCTATACACACCTAGGATATAACCACACACATCCTACCCATAGGAACCTAAGCTAATACAACATTGCAATCCTTCATGTAGACACTGCATCCTCATCCTGAAGACACGTGGGAAACAAACGACCTCTCACAAAACCAATAACATAAATCTGGTAAAAAACCTCAAGATATTATAGCATGCCTTAAGGGTATTGGGTGATAAATTCTTATAAGAGGGAGCATATAAGAGAAAATAACCAACCATCCATCCTCCCTATGGGATATTTGGTATGACACCCTACCCTATAACAATGGATTTGTTTGGCACACAGTGCTCAACACGGGTGGGGTGCATATAGAAAACATAAGGAACAATAAGTTTATACAGATAGTTAACAAACACTCATCCTATACTATGGAATTCCAAACATGTAACCAACCCACACAAGACCACATTTTCTTCTATCCTTACATGCACAACCACAAAACATCCATAACCAAAACATCAACCCACCCCTTTCATTTAACCGACTATCATTAAACATAATAATCCCATTCATTTATTTACTCCATTTGTACTCATGAAACTAAAAAACACAACAAAAATAACCTTTCTCATAAGGTGAAGAGCCTGATTAACTAATGTGGGTTCATTTTTATTCCATGATTACACAAATTAAAGGAACATAAAAACACGAATCCAAATAGCATGAGTGAAACATTAGATAGAATCAACAATAAACAAGGGATAAGGGATTGGGTTAAAAGATTTCCATATTAACACACATTCATGAAAACAAATATAAAACACTTGTTTGTAGTCCTACTTCACACCCCCCCTACTCAGACACCCATTCAACCACATCCAACTGTAATTATTCAAAGTTATCCTTGTCAATTCATGCCCTCACAACCAAACCTGGCAGCCTCGCCACACATAAACACCACACTTGACATACCTATAAACATGAAATCATGACAGATCAGTCCTACATCCCTGCTGCCCAAACACTCCCTATATGTATTCCCACTATGTAACAAGTTCATAAATTCCACAATAAATCAATCTCTCAAACTTATATTCCATTACACCATACGCATCACCCCACACACACAGCCACACTCCCAGCCATAGCACGACACAAACAGAATAGACACAAGGTCGAATAGAAGAACACATGGCACACATCCACACCTATCAAATAAGGTGTATTCTTATTTAGTCAACACTATTATTTAATTTTCGCATTAATAAGTAGGGGTGATCTCATAATTGTTTTCATCATAGGGTATCTATTTCATTTAATTGGGTATGCATGATTAATTAAATTGATATTCATAGCAATTATTCACAAGGAAGCGACAATTTTTATACAGAAACACCCATGCACGAGAAAAGACCACCAATGGTCTTAATTATCAGAATATATATGGCTAAAATAGATCACATCAATAATAAATATAATAAAAAAATATGTAATCGACATCAATCCACTCCCATATTCTTATCGAGTTTGTATTAGAATTTATCTTTGTTAAAAGTAGGATTCATCAGTTTTCAAAAAATAAAATTACTACAGCCACTCCACATTATACAAAAATAAAATAAAGATGGGGGAAATCCCTACTTGGAAGAGAAGATGATCAAAAAATCTTCCTTGCATCAAAAATATTGGGTCACACAAGCAGCATGAAAAACTCTAAGGAATGCTCTATTGATGGCTATGGCCCAACATATTACTCCACAGAAAGGGATATATCTAGGAACACCAAGAGATAACTGAAACACACTTAGAAGTGAATATCCTAGATATGAATTTCCATATCCAATATCAAAGGAAGAATAGTTTCAGAAGTCATTAAAGTCTGATCGTGACCAAGACCACGTGGTTGGATTATTTCAAAGTCCCCGAAGCATTTGTATATTAATGATATAATAAATATCTTTTGAAAATGCTTTATAAATTTCCAAACAAGTCTATGAACTTGATTTATTTCAAATAAGTCATAAGAGGGGTGAAACTTGAAAAACATTGATAAATTGAGAAAAAACAAATATTGGAAAAACTTTTGCAAGTGACTCACTATTGGGTGAGTCACGGTGTCACCATGAGGTGAGAAACCATTTGGTGAGGCACAATTTGATGCCACCATTCAGTTACACTATTCAGTGTCACAGTACGGTGTGCCACCATTGGAAAACCTGATTTTTTTTAACTCCTGAAACAAGCCATTGTTTCCCCCATGAACACCACAATCATTGTATTTTCACAAAAGAATGGTGTGGAGAAATCTAGGTCATCACATCAGATACCTCTCAAACTATTATTATCCCCAAAAATTAAAAACTAAAAAAGAAGATGGAAGGTTCGAAAACCCACTCCATAAGATACCTCTCAATGATAAACCTTCTTGTGTTGCTCGAAAGATGAAGAGAAACCTCAAAATCCTAGAACACCTCCTCCCATATCTTCAAACCCAAACATCCACAAGATACCCAACACACCAACTATCAACACACACAAATTAGTGAATTCCTTCATCCATGTCAAGATACTATCTAATTTAGGCGGAACTGACTCACCTGTATGGGTTTAATCACATCCACATTAATTTGACATGATTAGAAATTTGGTTTCCCACTTCCAGATGTTATGAATTTATCATAGATTAGAGAACAATGAAACAATCCATCTCAATGAATGCAAGGTCAAGCATTATAACACATATCAAACATACAAGAATAACTCAAAACAACTCTGGGTACTAGGAATGCATCTTATCTTCTCACTCCCAAGTACTCTTTTCCAGGTCACCATGCCTCCACAAAACATGAACCTAGGGATTGGCCTTCCCATGCAACACCTTCTTCCGATGATCCTAGACCTCCACCGGAGGCTCCACAAATGTTGTGTCTTCCTTTATATCCAAATCTCCCCAATCAATGACATAGTATTCATTGTGAAGATATCAATGTAGTTTTGAGACATGAAATATGTTGTGGATCCTACCCAATTGCGGTGGAAATGCCAACAAATATGCCACATTGACAACTCATACCCACACCTCAATTGTCTGATGAACATGGGACAAAGATTACTCCCTCTACCAAACCTCTTCTACCCACGTTGAGGGAAACCTTCAAGAATATATAGTCCAAAACCACAAACTCCAGGGGCCTTGTCCTATGATTCTCATAAGACTTATGTCAGTCCTATGACGCCTTCATCCTCTCATGTAAATGCTACACCTTCTATGTCGTACTCTGCACCATGTTTGGACCAAGTACATCCGCCTCCCCAACTTCCATCAAGCTCAAGGATGAATGACACTGTCTTCCATGTAAAGATATGAACGGAGCCATGATAATGGAAGAGTGATATCAGTTATTGTAAGTGAACTCTACCAAGAGAAAAAGTCACACCCAGGACCCACTAGGGTCCATATCACATGCCTGCAACATTTCCTCCAACATCTGGGTGGTCCTCTCTATTTTTCCATCCATCTATGGGTAGAAAGAAATGCTAAGGCATAACTTATTTAAAAAGGCATGTTTCAATACCCTCTAAACTCATAACATAAAGTGTATATCCCGATCTAAGATAATATATCATGGAACTCCATGTAGATATAACACCTCATCCACATACCTCTGTGCTAGGGCATCCACCACACACAACTCCTTGATCTCTATGAAGGGTGCTGAATTCTTCAACCAATACTCTTCTATAGAGATTCCATCACACCCCCTGATATTTGGGTAATCCTATGATGAAATCCATTTAGATTTCATCCCACTTCTACTTAGAGATATTTAAGTGTTGAATTAGACCATGAGGAACACTGTGGGAAACCTTCACTTCATGGAACACCAAGCACATTTCCACAGGCTCTGGCACTGCCCACGTCATCTCTTTCCACCAGAACTACTCCCTAAAGCCCAAATATATCTTGTAAAATCATGGTTTTACCACTTCAGGTGAGCTATAAAACTCAGAGAACTTCCTCACATACAACCACTGGGACGAACATCTTCCTCGGGAACAACATTTGATTCCAACCATCCCTACAGATCATTTCCATGTTCAACGCAATCACACATCACCTTACCTCTATGTCTCCCCACTAAGACTCATCAACCTTATGTATCAGATAATACTGCACTATCATTTGAAATAGGAATCCTGGATCTCCATTTATTCCCACTTCTAAGTGCAACGTAGCAAAATCTTCCATCACCCTCCAAGCATCCCCAGATTCACAAACTACCAGATTCTGTGATTTTTTTCTCAAATAATCAACAACAATATATCCTTTCCCTATGGTGTAAGAGATCTCAAATTCATAATCTTGGATAAACTCCATCCACCTACACTATCTCAAGTTTATATCTCGCTGGGAAAATATATACATCAATCTCTTGCGATCTGTGAAGACCACAAAGAGCTTCCCAATGAGTTAATTCTATAACAACTTCAGAGTAAACATGACCATCACATGTTCCAGTTCAGGGATGGTATAGTTATGTTCATGGGAATGTAACTAGTTAGACCCATAAGAGATCACTCCTCGTGACTGCATCAACACACAACCCAAGCCTGTATGGGAAGCGTCGCAAAACACCTCGAACATCACCCCTTCTTCTAGAAACCTAAGCGCTGGAGGACTGACCAAATTCCACTTCAAATAGATAAAATCTTCCTACCACTACTCACACCACACAAATCATACCCCTTTTCAGGTCAAATCCATCATCAGTGTTAATACTCATGATTAATCAGGTACGAATCTCTAATAGTAGCCCATCTAACTGAGAAAACTACAAACATCTACCACATTCTTGGGTGATTCCCAAGAAACAATTGCCTATACCTTTGACTGATCCAACGCTACACCCTATTGAGACTCCACATGTCCAAGTAAGTGGACATATTGTGTCCAAAACATGAACATGGATTGCTTTCCATAGATCTAGTGGTGCTGAAGGATTTCTAGGATAGTCTTGGGATGCTTGGTTTGCTCCTCCCCTGACCCTGTGTAGATCATAATGTCATCAATGAATATGATGAATAATCTGTCTAAGAAATCATGAAATATAGAGGTCATGATCCCCATGAACACCACTGGAACATTCATAACATGGAATGAATTAACAATGAACTCGAAGTTCCCATACCTGTAACTAAAAGAAATCTATAGGATGTCAACCTCCTTCACCCTTAACAGGTGATATCTAGACTATAGATTTATTTTTTAAAAACAACTCACTCCCGTCAGCTGGTTAAAATGATCCTATTTCCTCAAGAGATGGTAAAAAATCTTAATAGTTACCTAGTTCATCCTCTTGTAGTCTATCCACCGCCTCAATCAACCATATGACTTCATTGAAAAGAAGATTGGAGTACCCCATGATGAAACACTAGGCCAGATAAATCCATTCTTTATCATGTCTTCAATCTCGATATGAAACTCACATAGCTCAGAAGGCACCATCCAATAAGGCGCAATCAACTTCAGAGAAGCACAGGGTTGCAAGTCAATATAAAACTCAATGTCACATTATGGGGGTAGAGTCAAAAAAACCTTAGGAAAACATCCAAGAACTCCCCAACAACCCAGGTATTCCTCTCTATCTTGGTGTCCATAGACCCCACTAACAACTTAGATAACAAAGAAAAAAGAGGCTCAGTGTGCCGACTGCCCAACCGACAGCTCCGCTCGCCAATGAAAGCTGCATGCTGGCCTTTCGCATATGAAAACATGAATCTTATATGGAAGAATTATATAATATCATGTACCTAAAACAACTATTTTATTCCAAGTATTACATATTTTGGCTTCATCCATTGTAGGAAGAGATCCCAACTAGACTGATGCAGCCCCAACATCAGCTTACATTCATGGAAAACTTCAAAGAAGTTGGTCTATCCATCGACTCGTGTACTCAAAACCAGGGGAAAAGAATGTATATCTTTGTATAGTCACAAAGTTTGATCTAGAATGGGTGAAACGAAGGAGTGTGAATCTCTCAAATCAAAAAAAAATCACAAGAAACAGTACTAAAAAATTGGTCATTCCTCGAATGATCTTCGGTCCCGCTGGAACTACAACTTCTACAACATGTAACTACCCATTCCTAGCTCGAATAACCCACTACTATCATCCACATCCCCCTCGATTCCATGTTCAAGATTCATAATCAGAATCCTGAAGTTGTCCTCCTCCTGGATCATCTGACCATTGTGGTGTAGGGACCTATTATCTCTACTATTAGAAAGGCCTAGCCGACAACTATTTCTAAGGCGGGTGCTGAACCCACCAACCTACACCATACTGATCTATATTCAAACAATGTCCCTAGAATATCCCATGTCCTCCACAAGAAAAAAACCTCAGCCTCAGACCCGTGGGAAAATGGAGAGGAAGAATGGTTTGGAACTGAAACAACTGGGGTCGGCTCCCCATAGGCCGAAACCTAGAAGTTCATGATGCTAAAGACTTGCTTCTAGAAGCCATACATTTTTAAGAACTTGGTTGACTCCCTTATCATATTTTACCTCTTCATTAGTGAATCCAATCAACCACTTCACCTTTCTTATAGATCTCTAAGTATAACAGAATATTGAAGAATGTAACTGTATACTGAAGAGAAGGAAGAGGTGCCTCCTCGAAGCTCCTCTCCTGAGAATCCTCATCTGGAAAGAGATCTCAAGTAAATCATAGGAGATCTTTGAAATTGTAACCAAATTCCTTTGCTGACATACTATCCTTATAGGGGGATATTAGCTCCTACCACTTTGAGGCATTCATTGAGGAATAAAGGAACTCCGCCTAGAAATCCTTCTCAATGTCAACCCACAAAACATCAGTCTCCTTCATCTCCCTGAGGTAAATCATCCAACATTGTCATGCTGCTTCCCTCATCCGGATCACTACTAGAGGAACCTATTAATATGTTAGATCTTGAATAAAGCTGAAAGTGATCACCAACTCCTTAATCCAACTCTCTATCTCCATGTACGAGCTATTTCTTTCTTACTTTCCAAGATTCTACCCCTGGAAGGCACGAAGAGTCTTCTACCACTAATTTTTCTCCTCCTCTAGGTCAACCCTCTGTTGATCATCTGGGTCATTCTGCTTACCCTAAACTCCCTGTAACACATTTGGGTGATGTTTTGGAGCCATTTATTAAAGGAAAACAATGAACGCCTGATCCTGAGTAGTGTGGAATTCATTTAGGATTCATTTTAACACATTGTTTATTTTAATTTCTCAAAAATTCCCAAAAAATAGGATCACAAGTCATCATGATGGATGTACATTTCCTAGGATCTCTACCCCACTAATGATGTTGCCTCGCTTTTTCATTTGTTAAGCTCAGAGTCCTTGCATCAGATCACAGGGTCCCTAAAATCCCATGTTCTTGTCGGTATTCCCTGGCATATGTCACGCACCAAGATCATCTAACATGGTTTCCCTACTAACCCATGAAATCCTCACTATGCCTAAATCCAAACACTATCTTATCTATCAACCTCCCTTTGATACCATTTTCTCATGACCTGCCTACATCAAGATGAGGGAAGGGATAGAAAGATTCAAAGACCATCCTCCCTCAAGGTGAAGGAGAGATAATGACCCTTGAGTCTCACCTCCAATAGGCCCCGAGGAGGTGACCATCACCCAAGTTATGTAAACATCACCAAAATGGGAGGCATTACCCTTTTTATAGTAACTATGATTGGGAGATAAAATGTATCAACATAAAACAAATCCAATATATATATATATATATTATGAAACCCAAATTCATCCCTCATGCATGTTTAAAGTAAAAAAGTGAGAAATGAAAATAAAACTCCAATGTAAGTACCAATATAAAATGAAGTAGCAACACAACAACCATCCACAACATCCACACATGTACAGTCCATCAAAGTCCATGTAATCTCCTTGTAAACCTAAAAACAATTTTATATACATAGGGTGAGAATACATGTATACTCAGTTGGAAAAACCAAATTCACCCATGCAGAAGTGGGAGAGGCATACTAAATCTCCTGTGAGAAAACAAAAAGTAACACTAAAAGCACCTAACAAGGTATACTATCCACCCCATCATCACCAAGTCATGATCACCAAATAACACAAGTCGTGAAATATAATAATATAAGCACATTGATATTTGGGTACCTCACACCACTACCCACTGGTTAACTGGAACATCCTGATGTATCTACCTCTTCCAAAAGACCCACTGTCACAACCTACCCACACGCACCTAGTCCACAACCACAGACATTTTTTCCATAGAAACCATGGACACTACAACACTACAATCCATCCCACAGACACCTAGGCCGCAAACATACCGCCCCCTGACTGAAAACACCATGGCCTCATTGTAAAGACACCATGGAAACAAACCACATCTCACATAACAAATACCATAAATCTATTAATAAACCACAATACAGTATAGCCTACTGGAAGTGTATTGTGTGATAAATTTCTAGAAGAGGGATTAGTGAAGAGACAATAACCAGATTTCCATCCTCCCACTATGATGTTGGGAACGAAACCATCTCCCATAACGATGGGGAGTTAGGCACATAGTACTCGACACGGGTGGTGTGTGTATAGAAAACATAAGGAACTACTTGTTTATACATATAGGTAACAAACACTCAACACATCCTATAGAATTCCAAACATACAACCATCCCACACAAAACCACCTTAGATGCTACCCCTATATGAAAAACCACACAACAGAAACAACCAAAACATCAACCCACCCCTTTCATTTAACAATTTTTCATTATTTATTAAAATACCATTCATTTATTTACTCCATACCAACCCCAGAAACTAACAACAACACCACCAGCAACCATTCTCAGAAGTTGGATAACCTTATTAACTAAATAGGGTTCATGATTATTCCATGGTTACACCCCTTCAAGGCATAATAAAACACTAATCCCATGGATATGGATGAAACATTAGACACTATCAACATTAAACAAGGGAAGAGGGAGTGAGGTGATGGATTCAAATTTTAACACCCATTCATAAAAACTGGTAGAAAATAACCAGCTTGAAGTCCCACTCCACACCCACCACCCTTTTCCAAAAACTCGTTCAACCACTGCTAACTGTCATTATTCTATGTTATCCCGCTCAAGTCAGGCCATCGAAACCAAACTCGGCATCCCCACTATACATCAACACTACACCCAGCACACCAATAAACAGGAAATCATGACAGCCTAGTCCTGCAACCATACTACCCAAACACAACCTAGATATAGTCCAGATCCATAAAAAGTATATCCATTCCACAATCAATCAGTTTCTTGCCCTGATATTCCATTACACCACATGCACCACCCCCACACACAACCACACTACTAGCTACAACCCCACAAAAACAGAACAGACACAAGGTTGAACAGAACCACACACAGAACACATCCACACCTATCAAACGGGGTGTATTCATATTTGGTCAACATTGTGATTTAATTTTCACTTTGATAAGCAAGGGTGACCACAAAAGGGTTTTTATCATGGTGAATCCATTTCATTTAACTGGGTATACATTATTAATCATATTGATATTCATATTAATTATTAATAGGTGAATTAAAACAGTTATAAAGAATCACCCATGCATAGGTAAAGACCACCAATAGTCATAATTTTTAGAATCCATACAGCCACAATAGGTCACATCATCAACAAATGTAACAAATAAACTATGATATCTACATAAATCAACTCCTAACCCATTATCAAGTTTGTATTAGCATTTATCTTTGTTGAAATAGGGATTTGGTATTTTTCACAAAATAACATTACTAAACCCACCCCACATGATACAAAAATCAAAGGGAGATGACGGAAATCCCAACTTGTAATAGATAACGATCAACAACTCTTCCTTGTATTAAAAACAGAGTGTCGCGCGAGATGCTCTAAAACACCCAGGAAAACATCTAAGGAAAGATCAATTGATGGATACAACACAATATGATACTCTATAGAAAGGGAAGGCTCTAGGAACACAAAGAGGGAATGGATACACACACTGAAGGGAAGATCTTCACTTCATAGATCTAGATCCAATATAAAATGAAGAACAATTTCAAAAGTCATTAAAGTTATATCATGGCCAACACCATACAGATAGATTATTTCAATGTCCCCAGAGTGTTATGATATTAAATATATAATTAAAGTTATTTGAAATTCCTTTAGAAATACTCAAAAAATATATCTAAACGTTATTTAAGTCAAATAAGATGTAAGTCGGGTGAAACTGGAAAAATTGGTAGAAACTAGGAAAAACTGAATATTTGGAAAACTGTCTGATGTGACTCAACATTGGGTGAGTCACAGTGTCATCATTTGGTGAAACATTGTTTGGTTCCACCGTTTGGTGCCACTATTCAGTTTCCCCAATTTTTGTTCCACCATTTGGTTCCACTTTTGTAAAAATCGTGTTTTTGGTAATCTCCCGAAATCAGCCTCTATGTCCCCCCAAAACACCAAAACACTGGATTTTCACAAAGTAGTGGACTGGAAAAATCTAATTCATCACATCCATGGTGATATAATTATACCTAGGGTTCTTACTAAATTTTTCAAGTCATAATATACAATAATAACTATACTATTATCTAATACCAACTATAACATCCCTAAACATTTACAAAAACTATAACATGATTTTAAGAATAATTAACCCTAAAATACAACTAGGGATCGTAAATTGTAGTTTATTTTTATGATTAGGTACATAATTAACCAACATGAAAACAAAAAAAATCATATTATTAATTAATATTAAAAATGTGCTCCTTACTCCCTTTGATTCCTTATATCATCATATGATATAGTGGGGAATACATGAACAAAAGGGATGTGCTAAAATCCAAGTAAGGTAATATGAATAATAATGAATCATAGAACATGGGTTAGATATCATAACATGATGACATAAAAAGACATGTAATATAAATAAATATATGGATGCAAAACATACAATTCATGGGATCATGTAATAATTGTTTCATAGAATTGTGGAAAAAACATAAAACATGAAATAATAATTAGTAAAGGTTAACCATAAATACCATTTCTCATAGTGGGTCATGAGTTTTGGCTGACCACCAAGACCATTTCACATGGAGGGGCATGAGTCAAGGCTAAAAACCGAGACCATTACACACGACGTCTCATGAGACTAAAAATTACCCAATTTATTATAGTGATATCTAGTTTAACCCCTCATAAAATTTTTATGGATATGTGTTCCAAATTAATATTCATATATAATTAATCAAACATAAACATAAGGGTTACCCATGGAAAGAAATTGGTATCGTAATCATGTCATAAGGCATAAAAAATGGGTATATCATAATGTTATCCATGAAATAATGGATTTAAATCATAAATGGAAATTAATAAGGCAAAAAATTTATATATCATGATAAGTTATGTCAAAATAATGTGAAAACAAGTAAAAATAATATTTAAGAAATATTAGATACAAAAAAAATTATTGTGGTTTTTGAAAAATAATAAATAGTCATTAAAATGTAAAATGGTTATTTTTTTATAAAATAAGAATTTATCTAAGATATTTTTTAAATATAAAATGATTAATTTTAGATAAATAATGGTGTATTAAAACAAGTTATGTATTTCACTTGAAACTAGTTAAAAAATCACGAAATTCTCTTTAATCAAGCTTGCTTATCTGGAAGAATTGAGAAGGGATCATTTTTAGAACATGTATATCCCCAAGAAATAAGAATGAAATCATCTAGATACATGTTTTTGGAACATATATACTTAATTTAGAATAATTTTATAAAAATAAATAATAATAACATTAGTATAAATAGAGATAATGTGTAACCAGAATGAAAATTTGAGGTTTGAAAAGAATCACTTACCTTATGCCTGAAAGTGTTATTCAATTATAAGTAATGCCCAGGATAATAAAAATAAATACATAAATTAATTAATTAATTAATAATATTTTCTACATTTATTTGAATTATTAAAATTTTATTATGTTCATTTATGGCCTTTTTTATGAGTTATAAGATACAATTTCATCATTCAAGAGTTTTTGTTTCCTTATATTTCATGATCAATTCACTTGTATAAGTGTACAGAAGATCATGTGAAATGAGGATTATTTTTCAGAATTTAAAGTATATGTTACTAATGAACCTATAAAATATGAAATGGTCTTATATATCAGTTTTTCATATCTAGGGATAATTCATTAGATAAAACATTAATGATAACAGTTTAGATTATTTTGTTGTTGTTTTACCATCATGAACTAGTTTTGTTTTATTAATTAATATTATGTATATATACCGGTTATAAGACATTAAATATTTTGTAATAAATATTTTTTATTCATCTATTTCAATATTTTTTTATGACTAGCCCTAAAGGTGTAATTGAAAAATGAAAAAGCGTCGTCCACAAAGGTGGTAAATCGACACCTCCTAGATGATGATTTTATTTTTAGAATAAAATGAGAGGGTAAGAGAAATGATGATGGGTTGTTCAATTAACATAATAAAATTATATTATATAAAAGATAATGGTGTTATCATGTAAATTTGATAAGGTAATTTCCATATATAATAAAACAACAAAATAAATTTAAAATATATTCAATAAAAAAGAAAGTGGTTTTTACCTCTGGAATTCCTCTCCTTGGAAACCCCCATAGAGAAGTTGAGATTAGTCTATTATTGAAGATTATTTCCCACAGATGTGGGGGGAGACTTGGGATGATTACTGGTTATATTTTGGACAATATTAAAGGGTTTTTTAGGTATACAATGAAGGAATGGTGGGGTGGTATTTATTTTGGATGAGAGGGGTGTTTTCTGATTATTTTATTCATTATTTTATTATTTTGAATCAATACTATCAAGGTTTTTTACCTTACCACTAAATATATTAAAATAGTGGTGTATATTTCACGATTATGGGATTACATCATTCATACATCATCTATGACTCAAATAATCGTGTATTTTTTAAAATTCTATAAATTATTATATTTCATTATTCACTAAAAATTCAATTATTGTAGAAAAATCCCAAAATTACACCTCTACCATTTTTTAAAGTGTATAATTAAAAAATTAACTCCATTTAATAAAAAATAATTTTCTAAATATGAAAATTTCAATTTTTAATTAAAATCAACACTTACTCAAAAATACTGATTTAAAAATTATAACTGATTATATAACACATTAAAAAATTAACTAAGGTTTCATAAAATTGTACTAAAATAAAAAGACAAAAAAATATTAATTTATGAATAAATTTTAATAAGATAATTTTTTTAAAAAATATTATATTTATTATAAAATTGTAATTAATTATTTGTAAATTAAAAAATACCAACATTTATTTTTTCATTTCTGAAACACTTATCAACATATTAAAATATATTTATATATTGTATTATCATTTATATGATACCCAAATTTTATTTAAACTTTTATATGTGATTCTACTCTTATATTGTCGGCATTACTATTCCTAAGCATCATATTACTCTTTCAAAGTTCATGTTACTATTCAATTGGTTTAGGTTTGTTAATTTCTATAAATACCTCTTATTTTAATCATTATTCATTTATAAAGTTTTCATTGTGTTCTAAATATTATTCATTGTGGTTTAAATTATATTTCATAATTATAAAAAATTTAAATTTCATTGATATAATTATGGATCGTTACATTCCACCTCACAATTTATTGTTATGAAGAAGTGGTGATGAATGTTCAGTTTAACGTCCTACAATTATGATGTTAGTGTTGTGCATTTTAAACTCTAGTTTTCGGTGCATAAGGTGACATTCCAATGTTCAAGATTTCATAGAATATGTCTATTCAGGTCTTGTTTTGGATTAAAAGGATTTGGTATCAAAGAGAACCCATGGATATGTCTACTATAGGTAATCCTAGACCTCACAATATATTATGTGATAACAATAATCAAGCCACATACAGTTCTTATATAGATACCCACTAGAGATCTAGATCATATGTAGGGAGGGTCATTTTTTTCATATCCTTATTAATCCATTTTAGTATGGTCTATTAGTATATACATATCCATTTAATTCCTAAAAATGTAGGGTTCGCTATATAGATCAAGATCTAGTATTGGGTAGGGGAATTTCCATATTTTATCATAGTATAAGGATGGAAAAAGGAGAGGGTCCTTGGTTTTTATGTTGTATAGAAGATTAATTCTTCATTAGGAATAAATAATTCAACCATGTTGTATGTTTACAGATAGGGGTCATATGTCAAGTAACATTACATTAATCTAGATCTTGTGTAGGGGAGAAGGATTCCATATGTAATGGTCCAATATGATAAATTTATGTACTTTTATGATGTACCATATTTTATCCAAATAGTCATCCTGAAAAAAAGTACTACTACCATGTAGTTTTGCATCATTTTTCTAAGAAAATTACCATATTGATTAACGACGTGTGGCTAGGATATGTCTATTATGCATTTTAAATTCTAACCTTTGTGATTGTTTTGTATTATTCCTCAAATGAGTAAATTATTGAGGAAACACACATTTTTTGTTCTTTAAGTGCTCTCAAACCATAGTAATTTTTTTATATGACCCATTGGGGAAAACTTTATATATGATTTAAGGCCTTTCCAATTTTGGATCTAGTTCGTGTTGCTTCTTCCAAAGAATCATTGGTGTCCTATGAGACAACACAAGATCTAACTATGGGAATTTATAGAGGTGTAACATATTATTTAAGGATTATGTGACAAGGTTTTGATATATTTCTATATTATAGTGTGTATACATCAGTTTTTCTTCATGTTGTTCTAATTCGTCCAACTGGTTCTAGGATAACACGTGTTCAGTCAGATGGTTTTATATGGAAGTACGTACTGATGGTAGAAGGTAGTTAATTTGTATGATTTACTATATCTCATAAATAGTGAATTTAGGGTTTTTTATGGTAGTGGGATTCATAGTATTATAGGCCTATAAATAATATAGAATCTTTCTAGAAATAATTTCTTACTTCCATACTCCATATTCTGAACAATATTATCCGACGTCTTGTAGAATAATTATATCTATCCATTTCATACTGTATGTTATTGTAAGGTATGTTTATATGAGTTTTTATTTTTCTATTATAATCTATTCATTTCATAAGAATATAATTTGGATCCATTTTCTATCAATGTCACATTAGGGAAACCAAATTGTGTGATATTAATTAACTACACAAAGATGATAATAGCATCTTTCAACAACCTTGAGGGGTATTTCCTCGGACCATTTTTATAAAAATTCAATGTAAATAATGATATACATAAATTTCATGTCTTTGGATGAGGTATGGATCTATAATATCCACTACACATTTAGAAAATGGCCATAAATATTTGGTACTATGTAATAAATCTGAGGGATGATAGATGAAGTTGACATTTACCTGAAAACAAGGGATTTTATTTTTAATTTAAATGAATAATATCTCATCATTGGCTAGAAATATCCTTTCCCTCTGATTGGATTAGAGATCTTGGTTCCAGAATGATGTGTTCCACATTCTCTGGAAAGAATATCTTGCTTGACGAAATGTATTTCTACTCCATCAATTATTTTGAGGAGTACTCCATTGAAGTCTAATTTATAGACTAATTCCATTATATTCAAAATGTATTGGAGAAATAAATTTACACCTCAATGTTATATTTCTATTTCTTGGATTAATAAAATAGATAGATCAAGACTCTGAGTAAATATACGATTGGGGACAACCATCCAGTATTAGATTCACATGATGAACATATCGCCTCTCCATTCAAAAAATAGGTCTTAATCCCATTAATTTTTACAATTTTATATATAATGGATAGAGATATGGTCCTATGAAACATGGTTTTAATGAATTTTTCATTATGGTTTGGATCTTCTAGGAAAATAGTAGTGAATATGAAATCATCAGCCTGATCATTTTGTAATCAGGGTACTTGGGTTAGATTTAGATCATAGGGGAATCACCAATTAGTTTGAGAATATTGTTGGACAATGGGATCCACTCCTCCTTATTAATATCATATTCACCCTTTCCTTTCTTAATCCTCAACTTCTAATTTCAATGTGTAGTCATACTGCTAAAAATTAAATAGATATCTCTAATATGATGACGAGGGCTTGATATTCTGCTTCATTATTTGTGCATCCTTCTAAAATCCTAAAGGAATATAGTAGGTCCAAATTTAATGGGGAGATTAACATGACTCCCAAACCAACCTAGTTATGTTTTGGGAAATCCATTACATTCCTCATGGGGCTCCTATAAGATCCTTCAAAGTACATCTCCCATATTTGGGAGTGAGGGTTGGATGAGAAATACTTCTTCATTAAGAATTTTAGTATATATTAGAATATTCCATATGAGTGGATCTGCTATGAGAAAATATACCAGCTTTGGTCCCTTTATTTTATATTTAGATATTAATTATTTGTTAAACTATTGTAATACAACATCCTAGCATGTCATTCATCGATTTAGAACTAGGTGACTGAGGATATATTTGAGCAGGTTTATATGGGATTCAAGAAAGGTATCATGGTGCAATAAATAATGCATGAGATTTTGTACCACAAAGATCATTCCAAATAAATTCTTATCAATGTAAAAATATAGGGTATTGGCATTGATAATTTTTATATTAATATATTCTAGGAATTTTTCCTTGATTATATCATTCATCCAAGAAATGAACACACTAAGAGATTTCTACTAAGATTCCACATATAGAATTAGTGGTTTTACGTTAACAGGTGGAATTTGAACTAGTTGGTATATAAGATACTTCTTGAGGTTGTCAAATTATTTCTAAAAACATTTTTCGTACTTATAGGGTATTCCATCCTCATTAATCTTGTGAAAAAACATAATTTTCCAGCTATATTGGTGATGAAGTGTATAATAGGTGAAAAATTCCTATAATCTACTCAATTATTTTATATTTTGGGGTTGTGTAATGTTACTGATTATCTCTATTTTCTATAGATCAATCAGGACAACATATGGTGAACAATGAAATTATGGAATTTTCTCTATGTTAACCTATAGGCATATTTTAATGGGTTCATTTTCAAATTTTGTTGGTGTAGCTTTCTAAATATTGTTTTGAGATCACTGAGGTGATCAACGTGCTTCTGTGACTTGAACACTATGTCATCAATATAGCATTATACATTCTTTACCATGATATAAATGAATATATGGTTCATATAATTCTAGTATCTGGTATCAATTTGTTTTTACAAAACAAAATTGAATTATACAATAGTACTAAACACCTTGAGATGATTTGAAAGTAGTAAAATTTTTACCTTTATGGCTCACCCAGATCTGATAGTAATAAGAATATTCATCCATGAAGGAATGATCCTAGAAGCTAGTGTTCATATCGATAAAGAGTTCCATAATCTAGATAGTGAAATAATATTTACTAAAATACATATTTTGATTTTTGAAAACAACGCAGACCAAGATCTTCCAATTCAATATATTGATTAGGAATATATTAGAAAGCCACATTGGGTATTCTAATTTCTACATTAAATTATATGTCATGATCTTTTTAAACTCTAATTATAACACATAATTTAGGGTTGGGTGCATTATTCTTGAAGCCGACATATAACAACGGTAATCCTCAGGCATCAACAAATTATGAGGGGAAACTTTAGGGTATAACCTGGGTATTATGGTATAATTCTAGGTGAAGACATCCTAATGTTATTTCATAAATGTAATATATTCTTCTTCTTCATCTGGATTCTTTCATTAACTATTAGAAGTAGGTCACATGACAACATCTATACTGAGGTTTTCTTATTTTATGTCATCTACCATGGTTTAGTCACTATCCTCAAATAAAAATGGGGAATCAAGAATATCCACTTCTTCTTCTCCTTCCTATTTCTATTGGGGTCCTAAAGAATGTGAAAATTTGGACATATTGGGGAAATTATCATCACCTAAGTGGTATTTTAATTCTTCCTCTAGAGATCCAAGATATGATTTGGTGGAATTACCATTGGAAAATATATCAATTCAAAGGATAATGTCTAGGGTTAGATTATGTGCTCATATAGATTTTTTGGAAACATCATTCTCAACAACCAAGATAACTGATGTCAAAAAAACCAAGGATCCTATAATCCACTCATATACGTCTTCATCTCCTTTATATAATTTGTTCTTTATAATCAATGCCCCAATTTGGTTAATATGTTACACTTAATCATCTCCAAGCATACTCTATGGATATGGAGGAGATGACTTCAAGCAATTTTGTGTTGTAACATTGTTAGAATTTATTATATCTAGATGATTTTCATCCCTTTTATAAAAAAATCCTTCCATTTACTGAGCCTCAAAAGTATTTAATATGGAATTTTCCCTATATAACACTCTAAAATTTCCATAAAAACATATTTCAAGCTTTTATGATATGACTAGGGAAAAGTGGAATGCATGTGAATAAATGGTCTTCCTAAGAGAATATTAAAATATACATTATAGAAGATGAACAAGGATTTGGATTTAAAGACAAATTCCAAAAACTAGGCCTTAAACTTCATCTTGTCAAGAGCTGGTTTTCCACTTTTATCATACCCATATATGGTCAATTTATAAGGAAAAAATCCTTCCCACTAAAACCAAAGAATCAAAGGGTTTAGAGTGAGATGTGATTAATTCCAAAATCATTGTATGTGAGTACTCTGTGAAAATTGATTTCCATAATATTCCCATCTATGTACAAGGTTATAATATTCCCACAAATAACATTACCTTGATCCTTATTGATAAACAATATGTTCATGTGATATTCAACACATTCAGTCTCTTCTCTATATACATATGCTAAGAAATTTATACTGCAAATTATTGAGGACTAGAAATGGGTTTGACCAATGAATATTAGAGGCCCTTTGATAGATAAAGGGTTACCATATTCAATATCTTAGTTAGGGATGTAGTAAAAAATGTTAGGAAATCATATTTCCTAGCTAATTACCTTGGTTTCTCAATAAGGAACAACTCTTTGATTTGGGGATTAATTCTCAATGAATGTTGTGCTAACAACATCTGGACATCACTTAGAGACACCTCCATTAATGGTATGGATTATGATGACATATTTTGATCATAATGTTTATTACTAGTTGGATTTCAATTTACTAACTAGGAATCTTATATGAATGTAAATGATCGAGATATAGATGATTCCGGAGTCAATTAATGGTCCTCTTGAGCCAATTGGAGTGCCATATAGAAGGACTCAGATGCATATATTTCCTCTCTAGAGGGTCTACCTACAAAATGTTTTCTTCCATAACCTCTTCTCCCGTGGAAGTATTTTCCAATATATCCTCTTCTCATTCGGCCTCCTCTACTATTATTCATAGATAATATCGACTCATATTCATATTTAGTCTCTCTATTTGAAAAGGGGTCTATCAAATAAAGTACATTGACTGAATCATATAACATGTTTTTATTAGATGAGGTTTTTTCTTCTTGGGATAGTTCCCATTGGACCGGTTAGTGGGGTGAGAATCGGTTCCCCATTGTTTATGGATAAAAATATTAAATATGTTAAACCATTATGGATATCGGTCAAGTTTTTTCTTCTTTTTACATGACCTTATTTTTCTTTTGTTGAGTATACTGTAATCAGGTTAACTGATGTATAGAATCAAAGAGTTTAGTGGTGGTCACTAAGGGAATTGTGGTCTCAATTTCCCAATTCAATTATTAATTAAGTATAGAATATGCTCAATCAATAATTTTCTAGACCATCCAATCATTGAACATATATGATTTTTTTTCCTTGGACTAGTATCCATAGTCCTTCTACCTCTATTGGAATTGTGGATAAAAAATCCACCTATTCATGAGGTTTCACCATTTAACTTCTCTAGAGTCAACTAGCATTTAGAGTATGTCTTCAAAGACAAAGTGATCTTAAATATTATTCCCTAATATCTAGTGATAGCGATTATAATAAGATTAAACTCCATTGGTTTCATGATTTCTATCAATCAGAGAGGATTTTTTCTTAATCTATGATGAAATATCCTAGGACCTTATCCTTCCTGAAATAATAAATTTTATTTTTTCTATCTTTAAAACTCATATGGCCTTGCACAATCCTCCCCCCTACTAGGCAGACAATTTTTGTTGAGGTCAAACGTTGTGTGATGTTGGGCGACCTTCATCACTGAGTTTAATTTAAATATTGTTTTTAGTGTGACATCCGATACTTATGCCTTGATAACTTTTCATTCCTTGTATAATTACATGGGTTGTATGTTGGAACAATTACAGTAAAGACTATATTGTATTTGTTGATCAATTTAATCCAATTCTCTACATCCACCAGGTCATTTCCATGTGATAAGTGGATTTTGTAAGTCATCATAGAAATTTTGTATATATAACTCTACCAAATATCTCATGGTAGATACATATATAGATAATAAGAAAACCCCTTCCACCTAAGAATAAAATATGTGACTATTTCATTCTCAGTTTTTTTTCAACTACAAAGTTCATCAATCATTTTCATTCTCAATATTTTGCTTATGTAAAATTGAAATTGGAAATGAAAATCATTCAAATTTGAAATTGATTTATCAAGGAAGTTTTTATGAAAAATATGATGGGTCCTATAATATATTAATGAAACATCAGTGTTTGGACAGTTCTTTAGGTTCATGGTTTTGTATCATTGGTCCACAATAGAACACAAAATGGGTCATATGTTTTTATGGATCACCATAATATTTAATGGTTTGGAAAGTGGGACTCCCATTTATTGGTGTAGTAAGAGTCATGTCCACCCATCTAGGGTATGTCTGTGTCTCTAGAGTTATTAGATCACACATCCCCTACATATCCTCCATCTATGTGGTGAGGGTTTAAATATAGTCAAACAAATATGGTGGTATCGACAACTAAGGTGAAGCCAAATTATTTACTACAGGTGATGCTTCATATAGGCTGATTACTTGTTTCTATTTTTATAACCATATTTTTGTTGCTTTAGGGTGATTAGAATGAATCTATCATGCTTTAGGTCCTTGAGGATGAAAATTCTGATAATCAACAACTATTTAATCCATGTAATCTAGTGGTCTGGGTGAGAAATTGGTAGAGAGACAAGATCCTTCCCTAATTAATGGAATGTGTGGTTTGGAAAAAGTAACTCACATTATAGGGGATACATATGTTCCCAGCAAAAGATTTTGTTTTTGTGGGTTTATTGCCCCTTAGAATATCATCATTGAGTCACCTTAATACCTCTATCTTAGCATCATATCATGTCAATATCTCCTAAAGGGAAGGTGAATTATCTCCCTTAGGTGGAGCTTCAGATGAGATTATCCATTTTCTATTTCCCCTAGTGAATCATTGTGTGGGGGTGGTATTTGAGTTATTGGGGATTACATGTTTTTGGTTTACTGATTTTTTTTGAGTTTGGAGACTCTCCTTATCAAGTACTCATTTCAAGATCCATGTTTTATTTTCACAATGACATCTTGTTCCTATAGATCATTATTATCATTTCTTATATTAGTATTGATGACATTAACAAATGTACATCAAATAATAAGAATTATATCATTCTATATATATATATGTGAATAATTTAGGGATGAAATATTCCCTAGATATTCTTCAAGAGATAGACTAAATTCTATATTTGATTTCTCTTTCATGGAAAGTAATTTAGGTTTATGAACCCTCCAGGGTTTAATCTTCTTCTGGCCTTCTCCTAGGGAATTTCTTATATAGAGTAACATATAAGGAAATATCTACAAAATCTTATTATGTGTGTCCCTAATGGTATGGAAATGTCACACATTGGAAAAAATAGAAAATATACTCATCATGATGTTTTTCCTATCTTAGTGAAGACTAATATTCTTGGTGGGATGGTGAAAATGGTATAAATGCCTCCAATACTTTAGACCATGGTTTAGTTTTTCCCTTCTACAAAAACTTCTTAGATTCATTATGGATTTGACTATATCATGCTAATTAGTGGTAGTAAATATGTTGAAAATCCCCCCAGTCTTGTTGATTAAGATTGTTCCTTTCTTTTCATTGAAACTACTTCTATGGAAACTTCTCCAATTCTTCTTGATTTTACACTGCAATGAACTTTTTGAATCCCACATTATGAACTTATTTCATGCAAGGTTTACCCCATGGAGTGGGACTAATTATATCTTACTAGAAGAATTTTTAACTTTATTAGAGTCCAGATATAGAAATATATTGATAGACCATTCTTGGTTAGTGCACCATATCTAGGAATTAGGAGAGTCACGATTACTTTAAACCGACTAGTTAGTATATTCACCTCCAAGCCATGTGAGATGGCTTGAAGAATTAAGATTTTTAAATGTCTCCCTGAATGGGATCTACTAACTTGGGAGTGAAATGAAATTTAATAATTTTCTTTATTCCCATATTTGAATGCACATTTCCAGGAATCACTCTCAATTTTATATGGAATTGTCTTTAAATTATCATTTTGAACTCATTTCAAATTCTCATGATGCTTTTCAAACTTTGGGGATTTTTTTTAAATTAAACAGACTCAATATATTGAAAAGATAACTTGTTGTCTTAAAATGTTCATTATATATTTCATATGGAATATGCTTCACCCTAAGGTAGTGGTTGTATTTCTACAATTTAATGTATATATAGTGCAAACATTCTTCTCTTCTCTCTTGAGAAACCTCATATTAGGAGGTAAATATGGGCCAAAACATGACTAGAATATCACCACTGGCTAGTTATATATACATAACCATATTATTTTCCCCATTCTCATTAGAATATTTCTCTATATGATCAGATCATAGAGATCATTTTTCTAAAGATAATGATATGTGGTCTATATAAGGAAAAAGAGATAACAACAGTATTTAATCATTTTTTGGTTTTGTGATATATTGTTGACAGATGACATGGAACCATATATAGTTGACAATATTTTTTCTAATACCTATTCATATAAAGGTACTTTAAAAACGAGTGGATATCCTTATTTGGGTGAGATATCATTGTAGGGAGGATTTCCAAAGTGGGATCCATGAGAGGAGTCCCTGTAATTATTCCCTATATTTCCATATAGAGAAATACCATGGTTGATATCACCTACTATTTCAGATGAGGACTCAATAGATCTTCGGGATACCATTTACAAGTGTTGTAGGTCATTAAGGGAACTAGAATTTTTAAGCATAAGAATATCAACCCCATCTTGGTTTACATATAATCCCCAATGATTAATTACTTTAAAATATTCTTGTTGATATGTTGGTATTATATATAGTTAATTTGAACCCTTATTTATCAAAACCCTCATTGAAATTCCCTAAATTTCCATTTTAATATGTCATGTACCTTCTCTGACATTTATGATGATATCTACCTACTTTTGGGTGACTAACGAAATGTGGTTTTAATTTCCTTAGTTATTAGCCTGGGTATGATCATTCACTAATGTGAATTACAGAATATTCCAATGAATCATGATTTGGACTAGAATTTGTACCTTGTACTAATTTTAATTCATTAAAAAAATATATTGTAAATCCTACTTAGTGGGAGTGGGAATATTCACCCCCTCAAATATTTTCTTTGAGGTTCATTGATGTGTACCTTCATTGTTAGGATTATGAATATGGGCATGACTCATGATGGTCGCTAGATTATATTAAGGGTTACTTCCCTTTTACATTGCCATGATATACTAGTAATCTAATGGGAAGTGTCTAGGGATATAATATTAACCTTTCTTCACCTTTGTGATATGTCACTAGCTCTATGATATATTCATGATAGGGATATGTGATTTTCCTAGCATAATTTTTAGATTATGTTTAGAAACCCCAGTTGGAATGGGAATACACACATAATGCTTCACCCTATCCTTCACCAGGATATGATTATTACCCTCTTGAATGGGAGTAAGGATATGATATTTATCTAGAGTAGATATTTTTCTATATGGATGAACTACTTTGTAGGTGGTAGTGGGAATACGCACATGTACCTTTATGATTATCAAAGGGTGAAGTTGATGGTGGTGATGTTATTCTGACATTGATCATCTTCATGATTATAGGTTTCATATCAACTTCACTATTTTTTAATATTTTTTCATTTCAATCCTACATTTCAACGGTATTCAGTCACCATTACTTTACTAGTGACATCCTAGAAGGCATATTTGTCGAGAGGATGGAAGGTCAGCCTCACCATACCATTTTAAGGAGGATTATTTCCTACTCAAGGACTCTCTTATGGAATTTAGACATTTTGGGGAATATTACATTGTTTTATTAGTAACACAACTATTTACCATAATATATGATGATTGATTGATTAAAAATTATACTTTTAATTAAAACATCATTATCAAGGCATTTTAGAATTTAGTTTCATCCAGAGAGACATTTGGTAATTTTTCTTTGGATCAGGATCATTAAATTGGTTTCCTATATACACCAATGAAGGGAATCATATAACATGTAGTTAGGTTCCATTTAATGGAACATTTCATATGTTTTATGGTCATATGGAAAGGATGAATCCATGTAGATTATCGTCACATAGTAAGGAAAATTTGAACAATGGTTCCTAGTAATGGTTGATGTGGGACTTATGCATAGAAGCCCTTTATAGTTGATCTCTCCTCGAATATATCCTAGTGAGATTAGGTTGGTATCACAATTAATTTGAACATATAGAATATATCCCCTCAGGAATATAGAATGATAAGGATATTATGGTAGAACCTGGACCTCTAGGTGGGGGCACGATTCTATAAAATATATGTCCCAATAGGGATGGTAATGGGGGAAAAGATGATATTTCAATTGAACCTTAGAGATTCATCCTACATATCTCATCCAGGAAGTAATCAAATCCCATGTAGTATTAATGACATTGTTTAATGTCATGTAATGGGATTGTAATATGTAATTTAACATCATGAGATAAGGATGTTCTCATGCAGTTTAACATAATTCGACAATTATTATTGTGTCATGAATGGTATGATGAAAGGGAATAAAGTCGGGTTTATGCATCAAATCTACCCCTTTTGGATTCATTTGAGGCTTATTCTAATTTAGGAGTCTTAAGCCATATTTGGGACGAATTTTGTGGTAATATATTAAAGGAATTATCGTCCTTACGGGGAATATACCCACATGATACTTAATATAAAAATATATTAGATATAGATCTTAATCCTTGAAAAAGAATGTTATGTGTCTTCATTATAATAGGAATATGATTCTATTTATTTTATTTGTTTTATTAGGGATATGGGTACTTAAAGTAAAGGGAGTTACGTCCGGGGATTATAGCTAGGAAGGAGGCCTGATTTCAATGATGTGTGTTGAAAATGAGGAGATTGACTTATATCCTTAAGTCCATATGGTTCATGATCAGTATATGAAATAATAGATAATATAGGGAAATGTACAATAGATTAGAGTAAGAAATTTTATTTTAATGGGTCTCACACACCAAGGACATCCCTAATCTTATTCTCTTTTTATCCCATTGTGGATTTTTATTTGATGAAATTGTCAACAGGAACCACTTGGGTCTGATATGTGAATAAATACAATATAATCCACCCCTTCATAATATTTATAGGCTAGGATGTGATATGAATCACATATTTAAGAGAAGAGTGAAATCCATTTAGAAATACTGGGGGCTTACTCTAAGATGGATTCCCTGCATCAACCCAACCCATTGAATAGAGAAGAAATCTTTCACAGGATGGGAAAAATTACAGTAGTGAATCCATATAAAAAACTTCAATTATCAAGGTAATATAAAATTGTGTGTTCCATGAGGGCATTATAGCTTTAAGGTGATATATGGGTCCTATATTTATAAATGTAATACATAAAAGAATGGGTATGTACTGATATGTATACCTAGATTGTGCACATCCTGAGTCTTTATGGGATGTTCCAATTTTTACTTTCAAGGGTTTTGAACCTAGTTAAACAAGGACATAGAGTTCTTATGAATAGATCAAAGAGTTTAGGAACATATCATCTTAGATATTCCCCTAGTTTGGGGGAGAAATATCATGTGAAGAGATAGGCAACTACATGGGGTGTTCGTGGAATGATAACTATAAAATGGAGACCTCTAGAGGGGTAACCGTTAAAATATGACCATGAATGGATGACCGTGAAAGGGGAACCACAAGGGGTTCGATCATGAACTCACATAATAAGGGGGTTTATCATGATATTACATTAGGTTTCCAACATTTTTCTATCTAAAAATATTAAGATCACACGAACCATCTCTCATAGACTAATTCTCAAACACATGGATCATGCAGTGGTTTTATGTTGGAAAAATAATTCTTCTGAGTTTTTACTTGACTTTGTATTTGGTTTTACGCTATGAAGTAATTTTAGCTTCCATGTATTAAATATTATATCAAGAACTCCCTTTTTTATCCTCATTCCTCTCTCTTTCTCTCTCTTTCTATATCCCTTGTTCCCATTTCTCTTTCATTAAATGTCTTTTAGGTATTTATAAGAAAACCCAGGTGATGTGGCATAGGAATTTGATCGGACATGTGGTGGCCACCTATAATCCCATCTATGAGAGATTAATAATTTCTGTGAGTATGATATTTGAATCATATATCCATTGAAGCTTTTTTGAACTGTGATGGATTCCTTTCATCAAGACACAAAACATATCTCATATCTTATTCCCTTATAAGACTTCTGTCTATGATGGTTGAATCTTGCGGCTACATGATGGGCCTAAATAGGAGAAATTGAATAATTAATGATGGGCTCATATGTTCAGGTGTATTATCATAAATTTATTGTATTTGAGTAGTAATAGAGGTATGGTCTCACACAATCATTTAATGGTTCCGTAAAACCAATCCCCTCTTTTCTTGATGATTAATTCTACTGATTAATAGATTTTATGATCACTTAATAAATTTTAGAGGCATATTTATTCCTAAAAAGAACATTTTAGAAGAAATATTATGTGAGATTGGGTATCAACATTAAAATATCAATATAAATAGGTATGATTGTGTCCATATTAAATAGATATAATAGGAATTATAAGAAAAGAAATATATTATTGTGATATGATATTGAGAGATTAGGGATTTAAGTGTACCAAGGTAATGAAATAATAATATTGGATCTCATTGAAGATATTTCCCCCGAAGAAGGGGTTATTCCATGGAGAAGAATTGGAGAAATATTTAAGGAAGGATAAGATATCATAATAGTGGTGGTCAAAAAATTTCATGTAAAGGAGGATTAATGCAAGGATATAAAGTATCACTAACCTAAACATGGTTTAATGATAAAAATGGTGATATTGTTTTGTACTTAAATTAGACTGAGTACCATGTTTTTTTATTTCTTTTGTAGTGATCATAAGGAGTAAAATTACTGAGTTTCCATTGAGATTTTGTGGAAGATTCATAAATATTTTTAAAAGGGATGGACCAAGTTAATACATCGGTTTTCTATGCATGATTTCCAGGCCTCATGTAGAGAACAAATATGCATTTCATTTAATGAATAATTTGATAAATTAGATAGAGTTAATTATATAGGTAATATCAATGAAATAATTATCTTAATAAGAACCTAGTCATTATCCTATTAATTATGTGGTCAAGATCATTTTGATAAGTGATATCTTATTTGATTATGTGATTTAATTTAGAACTAGTTTTTCATACATGGATTCAACACTAGGTATCTATCACTAAAAAATATTGTAGGAATAACATCTCATAAATTAAAATTATTCCTAATTTGATATATATATATGTATATATATATATATATATTAATTTCAATTTAAACCATTATTAATTAATTCATGAGGCTCTTGTCTAAACAAAAGGCCTTTTTTAAACACTTAAGTCTCATTACAAATTGGTCATCTAAAAGAGAGAGTATAGGGTGTCAAAACCCAAAACATTTCTTTTATGTTCTCCACAAAACAATCATGACCTATCCCAGTGGGGTACATATTGCAACCCTCTAAGACTACCACCAATAGGTCATGGGATGGTGACTATAACTGGGTAGGCTTATCACTAACATATAAGGCATTTATTATATACCTATATGCATGCACACATCTCCAAGCCCACAAAATGCTAAAATATAAAAACTACTAGGTAAAAAATGCATTCATACCACTATATCCAACAACCATAGTATGATGAAAAGTAATGTAAAGTAAAAAGGTCCAAATAATATCCCTTCATAAGAAGTTTGTAAAAAGAGTCCAACCTATAAGAAAAAATGTATTGGGGATGTTGTCTAAAGTCGCATGAACACACCTCAGTATTTCTAGTCCTACAAAGCACCTTCTGGTCTTGGTCCGCCTAGGACACCATCAAATGTTTGATCGTCTACACAAGACATGACATGTTTAAGGAAATTCTATGTTGGGTGAGTATAAAAATACTTTATAGGATAACCCAAAACCACATAGAAATATATAAAAGTAAATAATAGTCATATATACACAGGAATATGTCTACAGAACATATAACCAGGCTATCCAGATATACTCAACCAAGAAACAATGTCCATAGGGAAATCACAACCACTTTATACCATACCTAGGAATTCTGTTCAATGATTCCATGAATCACTCATTTGAGATAACACTCTCCTAAGTCTGATAACACTGATGACGTCTGTCCAAGAGGTACTGCTCATTGGCTCTCACCATGAGAGTGACATGATTCATGATCTAAAGAGATATATATTATACAAAATTTTAAAAGAGAGATAAAATACAACAAATTAGGATCCCACATAGGGCCATGGGGGGATACCGACAACTAAAACAAGATTAACCTACCTAGTATATGATTAGCACACATGTAGTGTTGGTCACTCTGATACCAAGAAATCCACCTAAGTAATGAATAATGAATAGAGGATCCTACTCTGGGCCTCTCAGGGGATTACAAAAACTTTATCTAGGAAGTCTTTCTGAAGGGATTATAGTCCTATGAGTAGGAAATTATTCTCACCTACCTTTAGAGAAATGATAAATGGAACAAACACTAATAGAAAATTTCTAATATATAGAGGAAATGTTGATCAATCCATGATGTAAGGGGTAAATGGTGTGTATTTGGGTCACACACCATGTAGTAGGGTTACACGCCATATCCATTGAGCTCAGGTACTACCTGTGTATAATAACTCAGGTCTTTAAAACGTTTCATGTACAAGATTCAGGTGCATTAATGGTAGAGGGAGTCACATTATGTCCCTTCCATCTAGGTTCCTCCTATATACCTTGGACATCCCCCAGTACACTGTGTCAGCCCATGTATGCCTATCCGTGTACCAGTACATGAGGTAGCCTATGTGATTGGTCCAGACCATGCTGTGTGGGGGAGTACACTTCATGTAGGTAACCCATGTACTCCATCACGTTTCTGTGTACATACCATGTACATGATGATTCATCCACTTATGAACCTATGATATGTATCTCAGACTACATGTTGGGTGTATCGTTTTTTACAAAAAACCATGTGCTTGCTTCACTCACACCGATCCGTCTCCCAAATCTCCCTCTGGTTCTCATTTTTCTGATAAACTCTAGATCAAAGGTTGTTTGGTCACTAAAACATCAAATATATGGGATTAAGGCCTTCAAATGTCTTGAAAAACTTGATCATATGTATTCTTAGTCATTTCTAAACAACGATGATTCATCACTCGCTGTTGTTCGATCCACCATCAAGCCTATTGTCACACCTCTTCCGAGTTTTTCCAATGATGGATCTTCAGTTTCGTACCTCTGCGCCATGAATTGAAGGTGAAATGATCGATTGTTCAATATTAGTGGAAGAAAAAATAATTTGGACCAATAATGCATGAAATATAAGGATAAAAGAAAAACAATTGAGAGGTACAAACCTTGATTGATTTTCCTGTCAGGCTTAGTTCATCATCGTTGGAACATTTAAGGAATCAAAAGAATTTTCAATATTAAAATCCCCATAAATCCTATAAATAACCCATCCAGTAATTATGATCTATCTACAGGCAAATATGTTCATGGATTATTCCTTGTTTATCATTGGACTTCATGAATGGGAAAAAATAATTGAAATAATGCATCCAACATGGATTTTAGATCAATTGTTGACAAAGATTGGTCATCCCATCATCATTATTTGAAATATCTACAAAGAACTGTGTTCTTTGATCTCTGAACTAATGTTCTTTCTTTGCCCGCCGAGAGGATTCTACAATTATCTCTCTCTAAGGCCTCCTTAGGATTTCAAGGTTATGATACTAACCATGGATCTCTTCCAATGGGTTTATTTAAAATAAACCTGTCATTATGTCAAAGAAATAAAATATAAAATACATTTTTATCATTTTTTTATTCATTTAAAATGCCAGTGGTGAATTTCCACAACTGACCTATGCCGACCAATGTTAGGTTTTTCCTAGGGTAATGTAACTTTGATGAATGCAATAGTGTCCTTGTATTTCATATCTTGGTACTCATTTATATGTTATTACATTTTTTAGGAAAACTTCACATTCGTTTATTTAATATTTTAGTATCTTTTCAAAAAAAAAATTAATAGAACACCATGGTTTGGAATTGCATTCTGTCTCAGCGCCTGGTTTCAAAATTAATACATATAATATTTAAAAATAATACTTGTAAAATCTGGGGCATACATTCTCTCCACCTTGGGGCATTATGTCCTCAAAAAGCTAAAACAAAGTCTAATCAAATAGATAAGGGTACTAAGCATAAATATGAGTCTCATGCTCCCAAATTCTCTCTTATAGATTCTTGTACCACCACTGGATATTCACTAAATGAATTGATCACACACAAAGGACCCTCTCCTACAAATACTCGATCCCCACTAGGTATTCAACAAAAGTCATTGCATCCTCGATGTCTAGCTCTCCCTAGTCCAATCCATTTGATGGGTCATTCATGTACCTCCTCAACTGCGACACATGGAAGATGTATTGTACCCATTCTAACTATGTGGGTAGATATTAGTGTTATGGAACCTGAACAACTCTACAGAGTATTTGAAAAGTTCCAATAAACATCAATGATAACTTGTCGCCTTGACTAAATATCCATAATTAGCATCAATGTGAAAACCGAAGGAACACATGGACTCCTTACTCGAACTCCAAAGGCACCCATTATATGTTAGTATAGCACTTTTTATGGATTTTTTCAGTCTTCAACAGCTCTTAGATGATATGAACCATCTTTTTAGTAGTAAAAAACCAAATATGGGCCCATGAGTGTTGGTTCTCCTGGGTCTGTTGAGAAAATTGGTCACCTGGAGGATCACATGTACAAAGCCTCGAATGGATCCTTACCAAAAGTGGAATAGTAGCTATTATTTTATGGTAACTCCGCCAGTGGTAGGTTATCCTCCCAACTATGATTGAAGCATAAAATTCAATCCCACAATGTGTCCTCTAAGAATATGAATGGTCCACACTTTTGGGTCATCTGTTCGGGGGTGAAATGCTATGCTCAAACGTAATTGTGTCTCAAGCACCACCAATATTCACTTCCACAACTGGGATGTAATACTAACATCATGATCTAAAACAAAATTTGATGGAAATATATAGATTAGAACTATTTTTTCTATCTAGAGGTGTTCCAATCTCCCTATTTAACATTCCACTTAGATAGATAGAAAGTGGGTTGACTTGGTGAGTCCGTCAATGATCACCCATATTGTGTCATTTCCCCTAGGCATATGCAGTAAACCTATCACTATGTACATTGATATCTCATATCACTTCCATTTAGAAACCTCTAGGTGTTGATTTGAACCCATTAGACCCTAGTGATATCCTTCACTTTCTGATAAGAATGGCATTGAGAAATGAGCTCTGCCACTCTCTTTTTCATCCTTGTCCACCAAAACTGATGTCATATGTCCTGGTATGTTTTCACCACACCTGGAAATACCAAAAAATGGGACGTATGAAACTACCTCATAACCACCTCCAACAATGAAAATGGTATTGTTGTACTTCCTTTGAAAAGAACGATTCAATCCCAAACATTTGAATATCCATCCAGAGCATGCTATGTGGATATTGGAGCATGTAGGGTGTTGAATTTAGTATCCCCAAGATGTGCCTCCCTAAATTGTTGTAATATTTTATCGGTAAAAACCATCGACTAAAGGTATGCTTCTCCCTCTCCATCACCCCTATCACATATTCATATCCTTATAAAAGAGGATATACTTGAGACTCTTGTGATCGAAGTAGACGATAAACCTCTCACCCATCAGGAATTGTCTCTACAACTTCAACACAAATACTACCATAGCTAACTAAATATCATTGGTCACATAGTTATGCTCATATGGTCTCAATTGGCATTAACCATGTGCAATCACTAATTTCCTCTCCATTAGGACACAACCAAGATCAATTTCTAATACATCATAGAACTTTATGTACTTAGAATCCTCCTCTAGCATTCTCAAGATTAGAGCACTCATCAAACTCTTCCTCAGCTACTCAAAAGCTTTCTAAAACTTCTCTGATACTACTTTTTCATGACCTGTCCTAGTGGAGCCCACTGGCCGACTCTCCAAATGCATCTCCAATAGCCCAAGGGCTGGTGACTAGCACCGAGTAGGCATATCACTAACATGGGAGGCATTACCTATGTACCTGTACACACACACACACACACATCTCTAAACCCACAAAATGGTGAAATGTAAAAACCACTAAGTAAAAAATCCATGCATACCACTATATCCAATAACAAGAGTATGATGGAAATAAGGCCAAATATAGGATCATCACAATAATTATATAACACTAGTCGAACCTGTATTGAAATGGTACGTGGATTGATTTATTAAGTAGTAGGAACATTGTTCAGTCTATCTAGTCTCACAAAGCACTATCTGATCCTGATTCTCCTAAGACTCTGTCAAATGGTCGATCATCTACATACGATATGACGTGTATGGTAAAATACTATGTTGGGTTGATTATAAAAATACTCAGTAAAAAACCATAAAACTAAAAATAAATATAAATGGGAAATAATAGTCATCTATACACGGGTATATTTTTATAGAACATATAACAAGACAATCAAGTTATACTCAATCATGAAACATATTCTAGAGGTAAATCACAACCACTACATACCATCCCAAGGAATTAATCTTGAATATTCGAGGAAGCACTCATTCGGGGGAACACACTCCTGAGTCTGATATCCTTGATGATATCCATCCAAGAGTTACTGCTCATCGGGTCTCTCCATGAGAGAGAAATGATACAATATCTGAAGAGAGAGAAACAATACAATATATGAAGTTAGAGATATAATAAAAGAGACGAGGATCACATCCAGGTCCATGGGGTGATACCAACAACTCAATATGGATTTACCTATTATGTAGAGGATCGGTGTCCACATAGTGTTGTTCACATCGATACTGAGAACTCTATCTAAGGATCGAAGAATGAATAGAGGATATTTCTCTCGACCTCTTGGGGGATTCCAACAACTCTATACAAGAATTTGTGCTGAAGGGATCATAGTCCTATGAGTAGGAAATTATTCACACCTATCTTTAGGGAAATGATAAAGGGAAAAACATAAACTAAAATTGATCAAGATATGGAGGAAAAGGGGATCAATCCAAGTAGTATAGGGTACATAGAATGTAATAGGGTCACACATAGTTTCCCTTGATCTTGGGTACTGCCCCTATATAGTGGATCAGATCTTTAAAACGTGTCATGTAGAAGAGTGGGTACATGGTATGTAAATGGAGTCACACTTCAGGCCCTTCCATTCAAGGTCTACTCGTGAACTTTGGTCATGTGTCAACACACAGTGGCAGCCCGTGTATGTCTTTCCATGTACTATTAGATAGGGTATCTCGTGTGCCCAGTCTACGCCATTCCATGTGGAGGAGTACATTACGTGTATAAAAATTGTGTACTCTACCCCATGTTTGTGTACTTTCCATTTAAAGGTCGATTCGTCCACTAATGAACACACACCATGTATCCTGAACAATACGTCGTGTGTATCAGGTTTTCAAGAAATCTGTATTCTTCCTTTTCTCACATTGATCCATCTCTCAGATCTCACTCTGATGCACGGTTCACCTCAAAAATCTAGATCTAAGGTCGTATGGTCACTCTAACATTGAATCGATTTGATTTTTTCTTTCAAATGGCTCAAAAAATTTGATTGTAGGGGTTTTTCTACATTGTCTAATAATGTGGATTCAGCTCCCACCATCATTCAATCTGACTCCGCACCCACCGTAGCACCTCTACCAAGTTGTGCTGATTCCGGATCTATAGTTTCAGATCATTATGCCAATAATCAAAGGTGTCTTAATCAATTTTTCAATGTCAGGGGAAGAACAAAGAACACAGAAAAAGAGTTCAAGAAATTGGGTAGGAAAAGAACAACAATTGAGAGAGACGAAGCTCGATCGATGATCATGTTGATGTTGGTTCATCTCCATTAGAATGGTAAATATATCAAAATAATTATCTAAAATTAAATCCCAATAAATCAAACAAAAAACCCATCATACAGTTACAATCAATCTATGGGCTAATTTGTTCAAGGATTAGTTTGTGTTCATCATAGGATTTCAATAATATGATAGAAGGATCAATATAATGCATACTATGTAAATTTTATATCGCTCGCTGATGATGATTTTTCACCACATCATCACCATTGGGAAGATCTACCAAGAACAATTTTCGTTGAACTCTTATCTGATGCTCTCTCATCACCTACCAAGAGGATTCTATATATCTCTCTCTCCTTCATGGGCCTCTAGAGGATTCCAGGGTTATGAGCCTAACCATGGATCTCTGCTAAAAGATTTATTTAAAATAAAAATTTCACTATGTACCTACATCGTTGAAGTAAAAAATAAAATAAAAATTATTTATCAATCTATTTTATTAATTTTAAATGCATTTGAAGACTTTTCGCAACCGACCTGTGATGACCAATGTTAGGTCACGCCTAGGGTAAATCCTTTATTCTGAACGTGAAAATGTCATTGGATTTTTTGATCTAGACACCTGTTTAGAATTTATTCCAATATTTTATGAAAATTTTATTCATTTTCTATTTAATATTTTAATATCTTTTCAAAAAAATTCTGAGCACATCGGGCCTTAGAATCGCATTTCATATCAGTATCTGGTATTGAAATTAATCCATATAATATTTAAAAATAATACATAGAAAATCTGGATCATTAAAATAACCCTTAAAATAAATTAACTAATCTATTATATAAAATTAAAATAGCAATATAATTATACTCTCATGTATTTATGAAAATAAAATAACTATTTTTTCTCTTATTTTAAACTCTCTTAAAAAGTTGGTCACTTATGCATTTCATTGATAATTGAATTATTATTTTTATCAATAACTAAAATATTAATAATAAAATTATGTTATTTTTAAAATTATATATTAGTAAAATAACAACTAAATTAATAATATTAAACAAAAATCATCAAGGTCGGTGTGATCATCTAAAACTAGCTTTCCAAGAAATGTAAAATGACATGTAATTATATATTAAAATATTTGGAAATTTTACATCCCTAATTAAAATAAGAAAAGAAATTTACATCATGGACCTATCCCACTAGAACTCCTCCTAAGACTATAATATAGGGTGACTCCATGAATCTTGTACATAATAGGCCTTGGGTTGGTGACTACCACTGAGGGTATAAAACATGAAAATGAGATATATTAACATCATAATAGACCATTAATAATAAAAAACTATCAATCCAACCAAAGCATTAAAATTCCATAAAATAAAATCCCTTATTCCAAATATTACTTATATATCTAACACGAAATTAAGAAAGTACATGCAAGATGATCCTTAAGACTCCATCCTATATACCATGGCAGTTTTCCAATCCTCATTGATCTATCATGTATACACTTATAAAACTGTGTTGGAGTGAGCATATAGAATAACTCAATTTTGTTTTTAACTAAAAAAAATAGTGCAATAAATATGAAATAAGTTATAAATATTGATATCAACTAATAAAACATTACAATCACATATATAAGTAGAATAATCATATGAATCATAATCATCTAACTCCACACCCAACATCCTTTACCACCCTTTCCTCAAAGTCCCTTACAATCTTTGATAATTTTCTGATATATAGATTTTGAATGAATTCTCAAAACCAAAACTTTGAAAAACCATCAAACACATAACCATAATCAAAATCGAAAAATTGAAATGGTCCCATAAATTCACCATCGCCCCACTAATTATTTCAAGTCATGATCTAAAACAAATCAGTACCAAGATGGTAGGAACTCCACCCACCAACTAATTAATGAAAAAAATATGAAATAACATCAATATCACTTCAAAAATACCAACCCATACTATATTATAAAAATATAAACATCCACCTCTCCCATACCAATCCATATTTTATGTGAGCTGGGCCACAGCTCTACCTACCCTAACCTCCCACTAAGTCAAACATATCTTGTTGACATCATTATATCCATCCATAATTATAAAATCTTCTATATAAAATAATAATTAGTCATATATTTCATTTTACAAACACATACCTCCTCACTGTATATTCACATCCACATTTCCACCTTCCCAACCACATATCAGTTGGGTAACATATACCTGAAGGGAATCAACCACATCTCCCCCCCTTCCATGTATGTTTCCCACCCATAAATACAAATCCATATTTTCCTCATCATAGTAGGTTATCATGAACATAAAGGACATAAATCTCATTCCCTCCCCCAACAATGGATTTTTACCACCTTTTATCATCATTCACTACCACTTAACCGTGTCAATTGGAATTTTACATACTTATAGCTTCCCACCATTATATCATATATATGCATGCCTATATTGATCTATCACTAACATTAAATATAAACTGATTAATATCCATTTTATATTTTATGTTTCCACCACATTACCCCTTTTTTATATCATTACCTATAGAAAAATACTCAAATTCATTGAAAAACATATAAAAAACACAATAAAGTAATACTTTTCACAACAATACATCATCATCAATAGAAAAACCAAGCCACGTGAAATTAAACCACATTAAAAAATACTTCACATTTCCATATCATTCTTTATACCACTAATTACAATTTACAATCCACATTAGATTTATTATTCCATTGATTTTAATAATCCATTCCACTCATCAATACACCCCCCATTTCAATTATTTTACTTCTATTTCATCATATTTTATTTTTTACAATCCAACAAACAATATTTTAATATTATATCATTTCAATTTCCATCTTTACCGTCAAATTCACATTTCAGACCTATTCCCAAAAAATTATTTAAATCATAAATTGATCCATAATTAATTAAATTAACTCACAATAAATAGGAACATATCCATACCAACTTCCTCATCCTTATTCTCCTCATGATGTGTGTAATGTAACATGTTTTCATTATTCCATCTTTATTTACACTGCCTATTTCAACTTCCCAGTACCATTATTATTTTTTAAACCATTTTATCCTTGTTATAGGAAATGTATCAATAGAAATAACATAATAATACTCAGTTTAAGAATAAGTAAAATTGAATAAACAACCCCAACCATCAACAAACAAATAAGCCTTCACATTTTGGTTTTCAAAAATCCTCCTTTTGATACCTTCCTTAAATAATTATCATGTTATTAAGATGAAAAGATTCAAAAATTATTTCAATAATAATTTATCACTCAAAAATAATTGCTCAGTCAACATTAATGTAGGTATAATGTGGATTCTCATCACTATTCGAGAAGATATATTGATTTAGAAAGGGAGTTGAAACAACTCTATGGTCGATTTTATGACGCTGATACGTCTTCAGGTTGATCCCATTTTCATCCAGTTGAGATGCACGTTTAAGTTTTTCTAAAGACCACCAATCTCAAGGTGGATTAAAATAATTGTGTATGGAGCCTTTAAAGGAAAATTGGGCCCCACAGGGTGTGGTTCCATCTTCAGAAATCATCTTGGTCATATAATTGTGTGTTGTTTTTGAGGTTGTGGAATTGAAACCTCTCTAGAAGTGGAAATGATGAGTGTGATACATGCCATCTCTTTCACCTTGCACCATGGTTGGAACAAACTTGTGGATTGAAAGTGATTCTACAACTATATTTCATGTCATTTGGAAGGGGTTGATTCATCTATATAGGCCTCTTACTACTCATTGGATGAATTGTCTCTGCTCTCTTTAAGACATCAACTAAATTGCAACACATACCTACCAAGAGGAAAATATGGTTGTAGATGGTCTTAGTAATAAAGGGGTTGCGCAAGACATAACTTTGTTGGAGGATCTCTCAAAAAACATGCTTCCTTTAAATGTAAAAGATTATAATATAAACATGTCTTTTAGATTCTTGTAATCTCTTTTTTTAAATAAAATTTTCTTCGGTCATTTGACCAAAATACCACCTTTGTAAAAAACAAATTCCACAACAACAATCATCAATCAATAAGAATCCCAAATACCAATTAACAAGGAAACCATATACCACCTACAACATTCATTGCACATATAATATCATATTAACTAGCTTACCATATTTATTTAATTTTATTTTTCTTTAAAGTGTATTTTTTATATGTTCTTATGTCTCCACATAAACAAATAATAACAACTTAAATTTTGTGAATAATTATATATTTATGCATTTGGAAGGTATCATGGAAATATATTTGATTATATTAACTCAAAAATATAGAATAAGAGTTTACAAATCCCTATCCTCAATTGATGCTTCATAATCCACTACACAACCAAGGAAAAGAAGAACATAATGAAAACAGTATTTGAACCATGTGAAAATAAACACAAATAAGACTAAACCTATGTTATTCCTCATCAAAACAAAATCAGAACCACTGTACATCCTCTCAATGATGTAAGAATATCTAAATAATAGATAATAATAGGGTTGAAAGTGTCCATGTATCATAAGAAATTGGTCTTATTAATGTTAGGTATAAGTAAAAACAAAGGGAACTCAAAGGCCATAAAAATATCAACATATATATCTTGAAAATCATAAAAAAATAAAGGAAAAAAAATTAATTGGTAATGAATTATAAATTTATCTCAAGTCTAGAAAAAAACTAAGTTGTGGTGTGACGTATCATTTTTCATGTCGTGATGAATTAATTTCACTAAATCCAGAAAAATCACATCCCAAACCCTTATATATCTCTATATTAAAATCCTAATCCAACATTCTATCTAGATATAAATAAGTATGGTTGGTCACAACCAAATAATTATGGTGTGAAATCGCCTATAACAGAACTACTATAATCCAACCTCCAAAACATCAAAGTCATGATTCCAAAACCAAAAAATGAATCCCCTAATAGAATATCTTATGGAAAATAGTTCCCCATTCCATTTAGTGGTGATAAAACTTTACACACGATGACAACTATCCATGAAAAAACATCACAACTCCCTAAAAATAGTTGTGGCATGAAACCTCTATGTCATGACTCATTCCCCATGATTACCTATATATTGAGATAGATAATATAAATTTTTAATCATCACCTACATATTCAACCTACACTATATTTAATAGTCTCACACTAGAACCTAAATGGAAATAATATGAACTCATTTCCCCATAGAAAATTTTATCTATAATAAGACTCTCTTACCCCCCCCCCCATGACACCTCTATCCCTGAAATATTAAAAAATAATGGACTATAAATTTATTTACCCTTAAAATTGATAATTTTAGATCCAATTAAACCATTTTAAAATAACCATTCACTATTACCATTATGTTGAAGTAGATTGGGCATTATAAACTGAACATATCTAAATGATCAGCATAAACAAAATGCAAAAAATAAGTGAAGAATAAGTAAATAAATAAGGATTAATAACAGTGAAATAAAAATTAGCAATATAATAAATAAAATAATTAATAAATTTAATTGTATTTTTAAGGAGCATACATGATATTTAAAGTGATCTAAGACTCAAGATAAAGGATTTTCACTTAAAATTCTTTTCTTTGAGACATGTTCTATATTGTCCAACTATTTTTTAATATGTTGTACATTCTTTTCAATTTATATATTTATTTTGATTTATTTTTTATTTATGGGATTTAAAATTACATTTAATGTTCACTGCTCCATTTTATTTTGAAGCATACATTACCAAATTTATAAGGGTATTCTTGATTCAATCTCCTTTTGTTTAGTTATATTATTTCTTCTTTTAAATGTTCTATTATAAGTATGAGGTATTTATCCATTTTTTTACATCATAATACATTTAATTTTCTTATGTAACTTACATTTCCTTATAATAATATATATTTTTATTATAACTTATAAAATGTGTTTTTGTGAAAAAAATGAACTCTATGTGATGGGTATTTATTTTATATATTCACATTTATTCTTAAAGAAAATATTTTTCCCTTATTTTAAATGTTAATTTTTTTTCTCATACTTTATTATTTTATTTATCTTAAAATATATTTAAATTTCAGTTCTATATCTCCTTTAATTATATTCATTATATGAAAATATTACAACATACTAAAAAGTTTCATTTACATTCGTATTGTTTCATATCTTTGTCTCCAAATTTCATATGCATTAACATTATTTCTTTTCCAGAATCAATTATTGTCATCTTTGTTGGCTAAAATATATCTATTGAAGAATTTTTAAGTAGTTTTCAAATAATTTATAAAATGAATTATATATTTTTAATGATCAATTCTTTTATAATTTATTTTATTTAAATAATAAATTTAATAGTATGGGTTATATTCAACACCCAATATAAATAAACTCTGAAATACTTTTATTTTAATAAGAATGTTATGACATATTCATGGGCTTTATGGGTGAGAATAATAGTAATCATATTATGAAATATATAATGGTATTTCTCTTAATAAAATTTTTAATTGATACTAATTTTATTATCAATTGGTTGGGAAAAAATACAAAACCTTTTAAAAGTAAAAAAGATATTTTTCATAAAACTATTTTTATATGTGCACTGTATTTTTATTATAATAGATTTAATTAATGAAAATTTAAAAATTATTTTAAATAAATTAGAATGTTTCATATACAATTTACTGAATTAAAATTCATTTAATTATTTTTATTAAATAGGAATGATAATAAAATCATTTTATGCTAGAAAAATACATTTTTTGTCAAAAAAATTTTTTATTACATTTTGTGTGTAGGTATTATAATTTATTTCTAAAACTCATATAAATTACATTAAAAATAGGAATTATTTTTTCAATCATCATGACATATTATTCATTTTATTATTTTTTTCTATTTTTCTAAAAATATTAATTTTTGAGTGAATGGTCAAAAATGTAGATTTTTACAAAATTTTCATTTATTTTCTTTAAATGATGTAGTTTAAAAGCCTCGTCATATTTTGGATTTTCTTTCGAATTAATAGTATATAAATTTTATTTAATAAATCTAAATAGTTCTATATGAAACAATTTTATTTTTTATTTTCTTATTAGATCATTATTTTCATAAAACTATAATTTTGAAAAAGTTGTTTTTTTTTTGTTTTGAAAACATATATTAAAATTAATTTATGTAAAATATAAATAATAAATCATGAAAAATTATTTTAATATTTTTAATAATAATTTTCAAGTTTATTAAAAATTTCAATTTCATTTTGGGTCGTTATGAATAGTAATAATGATAAATACTTATCATCACGGTAAAGGGTTATTCGAGTTAATTAAGGTAAAGAATTTGTAATAAGACCCAAAATTTTAATCTTATATATTATTGGATGATACATTTAAAAACATATATCATTTTATTATAACTTTTATATTTTTTTAGAAATTTTTACAATGAGGAATCCATTTATAAAATTTAAAAGTTTGAAAAAATTACAAGTCTTCCCCTCCCCTCACTTATAAAAGGTAAGCACCTCTCCTCTATTCTACACACCCTTCGAACACACTATTTAAACCAATAAATAACCAAAATTTCTACCCAAAATCCATCCACACATTTTAGATTTATTGATCTCACAAAAATAACAAACTTAAAGGGATTAATGTGTAATCCAAAGGATGTATTCCATAGAAGATATATAACTCTTAACAGTGTGTTTTCATATTTATTTCTTCTTCTACCTCCTTTAAATATTATTTAACTATAATTATATAATAACATAAGTATAATACATATAATTAAATGTTATTATTTTATTTCAAATCCCTTCTTCTTCTTATCTTCCTTAAAATGTAAAATGAATTCATTGCTCATTCATACGTAAAGACTACCCTTTCCACATTATGTTGTGTTTCTTTTTTCCAAAACCTCTAATATAGATAGATAAAATGATGGATCAAATTAATTTATATGTTTTTTATAAAATAATTTTTCTTTTTTAGAGATATTATATTACTTTTTTTCTTACTCTTCCATCCATTAGAATTTGAAGAAAATTTATATGTGTACGTGTGGCATGCCTCCTTTGTGAAGCGATGTGGTCCTTTTTTTATTACTGCCTAATATTGATTGTAATAAAGAAAATATTAAATAAATATTAAATTTATAACATTGTTAATAATTTTTAAGATTAAAATATAACCTATTTATTTCATTTCTAATATTTAGAAAACTGAAAAGGTCGCTCATTATTATGTGTAGACTACCACCTCTGTGATATGACATATTTCATGTTCACATAATACATTCATGAATAGTTATAAAAATTATTTTATCTATAAAAAGATAATTATTTTATCATTAACAATATGCTTATTATTTAAAAATGGCCCTTTTGAACATCGTCAAACTACCAAAGTTTTTTTGGATTATGATTGGAACATCCTCAAAATGTTAGATGTAAACTTAAATAATTATGTAATTAAATAAAACATGGTAATAAAATACATAGAAAGGATAATTATAATTTAATTAAAATAAAAAATTTCTAGATAGTGTAAATTAATAATATAATTTTATTATTCAATAGAAAAAGAACATATGACGCTAAATAAAATTGAAGCATATGAAATTATCATTTCAAATTCCTTCCATTAAGACTCATTTCATTTTCATTTTTAATGGTTTATAAACATCCATATATATTAATTTTATCATTAATTTACTAAAATTAATTATTCCTATAATTTGTGTTCATGTTCCCTCCTTCAATTTTCTTTTGTGTCAAAAGTTACTAAATTCATAAGGGATCATTCTTAAAAAAATTATTTAAAAATATTCCTTTAAATTATTACTTCTCAATGTTTATGTTTTATAATGATTATATAATTATGTTATTTTTAAAATAACAAATTTTAATGGTCAATTTCAGCAACTGTTTACATTTATTATAAAATTATAAAAATGAATGTTTTTAAAACTTACCTTATGAGACATTTTCATGTTTTTTAACCCAGGTTAAAAAAGAGTATTTTGATAACATATATGATAAGAGATGAATCTCCAAACATAATGTCCATTATTTTTTACAAATATTACTCTTCATGTTTTCATTTATTTGAAAATTAAGTTCAGTTCCCATTGTTTTTTAGAATATTTCATTTTAAATAATTTTCAAAATTAACAGGACATTTCTCTACATTTGTTTGGGGAAATGGAATGTTTTTTTCTTATGGGTTAAAATTATTTTTAAGGGTTCGTGCTAAAAAATTTAATGTTAAAAAAAAATAATGATAAATTATTTAATAATTACATATGCTGAATTTTGATCTTGAAACATCTCATGACAACGGCTTATCCCATAATTTTTCTCTAATCAATTTCACAATGAATAGTATTCCAACATGAAAATGATAGAGAAAAATATGTTGGTTACTACCATAGAATTAAATGGTCATCAGTTATTATAACATGGTTTAAAAATGAGTGAACGTAGGTTATGAATATTATTCTCCAAGACACCAATTTTAGGATTTCTAAAAAAATTATGGAAATATTTTTATTTCATGAATAATGAAATGTTTATGATCTTTTAAAATTTAATGGTTCATTTTTCAAAGAAATTTTTCATGAGGTATCAAATATATACTATTTCATTCATGGGTTTTCTATGTTTCTAATTGTTTTCAAAGGTTTTATTTGAAAAAAAACTTAACATTCACATATGAATATTTTTTAGTTTTTAATAAAGGTTTTATAATTAAAAATGTAAATTATTTCAAGGGTTTTCATATTTGTCATTAGAAAAATGGCATTAATTTATTATTATATATTTTGTTTTTTTAATCAAATAATGTTTTTAAATGTTTTATATATGTCCTAAATATGATTAGTAACTATTATGATGTCAATATATAAATAAAGTAAATTGGTCTTAAATGAAAAATAAATTCTGTCAAGAATGAAACAGGACAATTAAAACAAGAGTCCAGTTTTTATAAAACAATTGGTATTGTATTTTAGTCTTCCCTATTTAATATATTGTTTTTTCATAATTATATAAAAAATTAATCATAAAAAATAATTTCAATGAAAGATATTTAATTTTTTTATAAATCAGGTAATTATGGGTAAATTATGATAGATGTCATTATAATATTATTTTTTATGACAATGTTCCCAAAATATTAATAAAAAACATTACATGATTTCTCTTTCATTTTACTTTATTTGTCAATATTTATCTATCAATAACCTATTTACATATCATCAATTATATTAAAATATTACCCTATTTCTAGTATATTTCTATCAGAAACCCCATATACTTCCTTCTTCTGATTGAATAATGTACACCTGGATAGCCATAACACTCAATAAACTGGGTAAATCTATAAATATGATAATATATAATATTATTTTATGTAGTGTGAATACACAATATTTCATTATTATAGTTTATGGTTATTTACCAATATATCCACATTATTATTCAGAAGATAATAGCACCTTATTTTGATTATATAACTGATAGATGTTCGGTTTTTGGCTATCTATAACATTTAATATTTGTAACTAACTGAAAAAATAGTATTTTAGTAAATAGGTTTTAACCATAGAGAATGACTTGGATGAGTGGCCAAACAAAAAAACAAACAAGTAAATAGCCATAGTGATGAAGTGAAAGAGAAAGTGTGAAAACAATGGTGGTACCAGCATAAGGAAAGAAGGTTGAATGGTTAATAGAGTTATGGAAACTATATTGGACATAATTAATATAAATGGACATTTATCATCATGAAATTAATGAAAAATTTATGATGTCTTGAATTTTTTTTGAAACTCATAAATCTCATTAGTTGGAAAACCATTCCGTAGAACTCTCATAAAAACTGTTACTCCTAATAGAACTCAATATGGGGATGGTTCTTCATAGAGAATAGAAAAACCATAAAATTTTCCATTTATGTACTTCAGTTTTATTTTCCAAGTAAAATGAAACTCTACTTTTCTTTATTCATTACATGGAGTAGAGTGAATGGATTCCCATAATGAATAGAATATGAGAACTCTAGAAAAAGACTATCAAATCAAGATAATTATACTGAAGAATGATTGGTAAATTAAATTTAAGTTTATATGAATCCAATTACCCTAAACTATTTACTTACAAGTATTACTAGTGGAGAAAACAATATTTAACTAAAACATAATTATACAATATGTGATAAATGGTAAAAGAATAAGAAAAAGATTCTCTGTAGAGGTCTCCTCTTTTATACAGCTCAAACATCCCAATATTGTTGCTTTGGGATAACTCTTTTTCAAGATCCTCTCAATCATGTGCCTCCCATATTGACTCTTCCAACTCATTTTGAGTGTAAATATCCAAATCAATTCACCTATCATTGTATCCACCTATAAAATTTCATTAATGATCAAGATCTCTGTGTCTACACTTGATTGTATCCCATTTAGGTCATTCCCACTTTATCATAAAATATAATGATCTAGAAATATCCCTTATTCAATGCCTAAAAACCTCTACATCGTACACTTTGAGGTTCATAACATTCCATGCAAGTGATTTTAGCAAAAAAAACAAACTGAATGTTCTCCCCCAATATGAAAATTTCTTTATCGCCAGCATGGTTAACCTGTATGAGCTCCCAATATTGTTCAATATTCATAAGATTTCTACAATATCCCGAAGTAACCTATCACAGTTCATCATCAGTATTATATTTCATTTTATTCAATTTCCAATTTATAATTTTATGTATTGCGTAATTCTTCAAAATAAAAAAAGATTGATTTCAAAAACATTAATAATTATAGTATGATAATAAAAATGAATTCTAAAACATTAATAATTTTTAATTAAAAAATATAAATAAGAAAAATTAATTTTTTCCCATTTATGTTCCAAAAAAACCAATTTTTATCAATATATTCAATAAATTTAATTTTCATTATAGTTTACTGAATATTCAATAATTTCTTATTTAATGCATATATTGGTAATAAAGACTCAAATTAATCACCAAAAAATATGTGGAAAAATATATTTAAAATAGTCCACATAAAATTACTCTATAATTAAAATGTTTCTTGTCCTCAATAAATATTTTATTCAAATTATGTGGATAAAAACAAATGAAAATATTGAAAAATTAAAATTTCACAAATAATTTATTTTCAAACAAATTTCCCACATTGACACTATCAACTAGTCCATGTGATTTCACTCTAAAAATTAAATAGTTTTAGTGGAAATTTAGTTTCTTATTTTAAATAGATAATTTAAATTTAAAAATATTATAATAATTAAACACACTTAAATTTATATCAAAATGAATTTTTCAAATATTAATTAAATCATAGTAAGATCAGTATTAGAAATAGTTGTCGTGAAACTCTAAAAAAACTAATCTTTTCAAACTGAAAAACTATCAAGTTCCTTATACAGTCCTAAAACAAAACTTTATCAATATTTTGAGACTTAAAAACTCTATATCATATATAAAACTCTGAAAATATGTTTTATGAATTTAAATAATAATTTTATCAGACTTTGGCTCTATATTTCGATAAAGAGGATAAATATCCTCCCAAATAGTTAGTTATGAGGGTGGTCCCATATCTTTAGTAATACTCTCTAAGTAGAATATTTGTTCATGTTTAACTACTTTATAGTTAATAGTGATGTTTTTTCTAAGCTTAATATCAAGTATACCCACTATTGAATTCTCTTGTGTGAATTTAAATTTCAATATAATAAGCTATTAAGAATTTTTTGACTTATTCATGAATTACATATTCATAAGAGTGATGAAAATCTCTCTTTGAATCATCTCTAAACACCTATTCAAAAATATATATTTTAATAAATTTGTCCTTATGTTTGTATTTCCTAAATAAATTAATTCTATATCTCGATCGACTAAGAGGGTAGGTTTTTTCCTTGGATATATTTATTATATAACTCAAAGTAGTTAAGATATTAATATCTAGGATAATCGTAAATTTTCCATCAAATTCCTTTTTAGGAATAAAAAAATTAGGTGGTAGAGTGATCTTCCCTCCCTTGATTAAAAGTTCATTAACCAATTCATAAAGATGATTAATTGACCTAACAACCAATGGAATATAGAAATAGGTTAGTTAATATTACCTTGGAATCATCTATTTAAATAAAGTGAAAGCAATCAACTTGTCAATATCTCCATAGTCACATAAAAAATTAATATCCTTACATTCATTTATTTTTTTCTGAATAAAAAAATTGCCAATGTCATTTAATTTTGGGGTTATATTCTTTAATATGAAATAATTACACCAATTAGTAATATTTACGATGTAAAATAATTCCCAATATCTTTTTTTAACCAAAATCATCTTATTTAATTTAACATATGTTTTAATATAATATATGAATTTTTCAAAGGGAATGCCCAATTTAAAGGTTTTAAATAATTTAATCACCTTTAAATAATTAGGTTCATCATTTAATTTTTTAACTATTTGGCTAATTTGAATGGGAGAGAAAATATTTTGTAAGATAGGTTGATTTCTCACCATATCCTCAAACCCTGCTTTTTTATTATATACAATAATTATTTCCCAATTAATTTTCCTTCCTTTTTTTTACCTAGTGAATATTAAATATTTTTATTATTTTGGAAATTATTTTATAGGTTTCCAATATTTTCATTTACTAAATGTTTGATATCAAGTTCAATTGAATCATCAATCTCAACCAAACTAGGCTGAACCCTAACTTGTTCTTGAGTTTTAATTCCATTCTAGTGGTAACAGCCATCAAATTATCTGTGGGGTTCATTAATATTGTACTAGGTAGTTAACCATTATCTTTAAAACTAATATCTCTTATCATTTTAATAATTTATTTTTTAGGATATTAATGAAACATTGTTTAAAATATACCATACTGGTCAATTACTTAACTAAATCTTATAAATCAGAATTCAAAATTGAAAGCTCATCCATGTTTCTAAATGGATTATTTGGAATATTTGAATACCTAAGGGAAAAAATATAATGTAGTTTGATTATCTTCCTTCATCTCCCAAATATAGTTTTGGGTATCTTTTGTAGAAAATTCTATATTGGTTTGAAATGGATCATCATTCCCATTTTATAAATCCCTATAGTCCAAAAATTGAACATTTTTATCTGGTTGAAAAGGTTTGTCAAAGTTGGGACAATATATCATCATGTTTCCAAACATCCAAAAGTGATTACATTATTCCCTATGTGATTGATCATTAAATATAGAAACATAATGGTTTGTCTCACTCTTATGAATAGTTATCTTCCTAAATAATGTGTTCTATGAATTATGAGATAGTTCCTCAAATTATTGTTTTACCTCCTCAATTATCATTTCTGAGAAATCACTAAAAAAGGACTAGTCCACTAGGTTCTAATTATAAGGGGTGTGGATATAGAAGAAATTTTCTCATAGATTATAGAGAGAAATTTGGTGATAAGGACATTGATTAGGTAGAGCTCTAAATATATCCCATGTTATATTAATGTGATCTCTGTCATCATGGAAAAAACATTTGATCATTTCCCCACTTTAAATATAGTTTTATTTAGATAAAAATTTTCAAAAAATCAGTTGAAAACTTGTTCCTATGTGTTTAAAATTTACTCATCTATATTTTATAACTAGCTCATAATATTACCCTTGAGAAAAAATATGAACACCCTCAACCTAATATTCTCCTCACTCAACTCATTGAGAGGTAAAAATTGCATAAAAATAAATAAATATACGATGAAGTATAAGGAATCATTTTTTGTTAGTATATTAAAGTTGGGTAGAATATAGTGGTGAGATTATTTTAATTCATGGTTCTTGGAACTAGAGGAAAGTCTTATTCATGAAGGGTTACTAGACACAAAATCCAATAGAAAATCTACAAGTATATGTATCTCAAGGAATTTATTTATAAGATGTGGTGGATTAATAGTCTAATTTAAATTTTCACCTCTTTGAATAAATTTATTTCCTATTTCATATTTTATTTTCTTATTTTTAAGTGTAAAACATTTTTTTCAGTTGTTATATGATTCAGTTATTCTTTTAAATCCCTAATTTACATCGAAGTTGAATTCAGTCATTTTGAAATTTATTAACACTATAGTAAAAGGTAATAACTTTTTTATATTTTCATTTTTTTACAAATTTTCTTTTTTACAGATTTATTTTTCTCTGTACTTGTTCCTTCCCCATAGATAATTTCAAGATCTTATGTTGTCTAGGTCATTAAAAAGCTATAAAATTTAATATTTATAACCTCTAAAGTACTATAATTATGGTAATTAGGTCATACCACAAATAAGGATCAGGATGACTGAAAATGAAAAATAAAAAACAAACAAATAGTAAACAAGAAAACATTTTATGTGATGAAGTTACTAAGAAAGTGAGAAAATAGTGGTGACAGTGGAAAAAGGAATAGATTTCAAATAGTTGATAGAGTTGATCAATTTTGACATGAAATAATTTATGTTTGTAGGTAGTAATATCGCATGGGATTAATAATAAAATTGATTAAGTTGTGAAAACGTTTTGAAGAACATAAATATCACATTAATAACAACATTTATAGATAATTCTCTTAACTACTATTACTAATAATAGAACTAAAAATGAAAATTCATTTTTTACAGAAAAGATAAAAACCTAAACCTTTTCCATTTAAGTTTCTTGGTTATAGTTTCTTAGGTAAAAACACTACTTCTCCCTTATTCATAGTTAGAGTAGAGTAAAAGGATGTTCATATGGAAGAGAAGATGATAAATCCATATAAAATATCAACATGCCACTATAATTAAATTGGTGGAATAAAAAATACAATAATTTCATATTTTTTTACATTAAATTCTCCTGAACTAACTAGGTACACATAATAAAAAAATAAACAACAATATTCAATAAAAATATCATGATATAGTATATGGGAAAATTGAGAAGAGAATAAAAGGCTTCACTGATGAGATCATCAACATCTATCAACTCAACACTACTATAATCTTGGATTGGGAAATCTCTTGGTCCATCTCCTCTTAATAATGTTCCTCCTATATTAACTCTATCCATGCATAAAAATAATGAATCCCAAAATATATTCATATAAAATGTGTATACCCCAGAGTGTATTCATGAATGATTGGTCTCTCCATGTCTGCACCAAACTGTTCCCCCTTTAGGTCACTCCTACTGAATCGTTATAGAAAATGTAACTGAACTTTTCCTCTATCAATTCCTCAACAGTAACCTTATTGTGCACCATGATGATCATCACCTTACACATAGGTGATTCTGGTAAAACTACTCTAACAGAATGTGTTCCCACTATTTGAAACATGAATCAGCTCGATTTCAATGGAAATAGATCATTTCTGATCATGTTCCAATCTTCATGTGTGTCTTTTAATCTACAAAATCTTCCCAACATGCTTTATTATCAATATTGGCTTCCCCATTATTCAATTTTCAATTAATAATTTGAGGTACCAAGTATGTATTCAAAATGTAACAAAATTAACTATTAACTTCAAAATCATTAATAATTTTATAGGGATATTAAAAGTGAATTCCATAAACATAATAATTATGATTTTAATATGATTTAGAAATAAGGAAAATGAAATTTTTACCATTAATGTACCAAAAAATATTTTTATCATAATATTCAATGTGATTAAAATTCAAATTAATTTAATAAATACTCAAAAATTACTCAATTAAAGAACAATTTATTAATAAATACTCAAATTAATCACTATAAAATATGCTAAAAATGTATTCAAAAGAGATTTCATCAATAGACCATTTTTTCATTAGTTAATCTTGTTATGAACATCAATAAATATATAATTTATCCCATGTTCATGTGGCACACATATGTATGGATATATCATTATGTGATAAGTGGTCCCATAATTATATTCCTCTATAATTAAATAGTAAAATATTTATATTTCACGATATTACTATGTTTATGGGACTAGGGAGTAAACTCAATCCTCTATGTTTATTTGAATGTAGAGTAAACCCAATCCACAATGTTTCTAGGACTAGGGATTAAACACTATCCAAAATGTTGTAATGGTTTTAATAATTTACCCACAATATATATAATGATTTTATAAGCTTTGTAATGTTCTATATTTATATTTTTTCAATGAGATTTTTTCTCATATGAATTCACATCCTTGTTCCATAGAGTATATGATGTTGTAAGTTTTATCCTTTCATAAATGTTATACCAAGATAAATGATTATTTTATCATACCTAATGATAACTTCGTATGATTTTAATATCTTATTTCATTAATACACTCGTTGTTTTCATTATCATATCAGTAAATTGTCTGCAATATTTTGATAACTTCTTTATGTCTCATTTATAATGTTTTACCCCGTACTAAGAATTTAAGAAAACTCTTTTTTATGTTTTCACAATTTCCATAGAGATTTATACACATGAATTTATATATATGTGAGTTTCATGTGTAGAGTAATTTTTATAGAATATATTTTTATTTTTTTGTGAATTAAAATGGATATTTATCTAATGTCAAATGACGGTAAACATATAGGTTTTGAGAGAGTTATTTAATATGTATGTGGTATGTATACTCATGTAAAATAATATATATGATAATGGATCCTTTCAGTTGTTATCAGATTATCTATGTAAAATATGTATTTATAGAACCATATATATAAGTGTAGGTCTAGGAGGTTTAAAATCATACATTATTGGACATGGTTTGATGAATGACGAGTCAATGTAAGATTCCTATATATTTTTTAAGATATAATCTGGAAAAAATTTCATTTCTACATAAATGAATTTTCTGAAAATTATTTATAAATACACAGTATAATATATTTACTATGAGGGATCCCAATGTTTCTTTTATGGGGATTTAGTTTTGTGAAGCAACCCCACTATGTTTTCATGTGGTTAAACTTAACCCTCAATCATAAAGGTGCTTATTTTTTGTTATACCAAGGTAACTAAGAGTTATTATTTATATTATATTACTTTAATAATATTTTTTATGTCCAATATAGTATTTTTTGAGAAGGAATATATCAATAGATTATATAGTTTTTTTAAAATTAAACCTAGTAATGTTAAAAACCAATAAACATGAATTTTCTTTAGATAGAAAGTAATTTGGTTCCAAAATATGTTGTAAAAACATAATAGATTAAGGTTTCACAAGAACCTATAAGGTCTTATAGGATTTGTTAGGATCCTAAAAGATAAGTATTTATTATGAAGTATGATGATGATGATGTAAGTTTAATATGTTATTAACTTCCAAGTGTCCACTGTGATTTCTGGTTCTAAGTAATGACTAGAATCCATGATATCAAAGATATAATCCATTTATTAATTATTGTACGCACATAAAGGGGAGAGATCCATTGGGTGAAAAAAAATTATATAGTTAAAATAAAATCAATGGTAGACTGTCTAATTATAAATAATTGTTTTCAAAAATGGGTTATAAATAAATTCATGGTATTGACTATGAATATATATTTTATAAAGTTATAGTGATAAAGTACATTCTAATATTTTAAAACACAGTATCTCATTATGATCAAGATATATATAAAATGGATGTTAAAACCACATTAATTAATGGTAATTTATGAGAGGATAAATATGTGATACAATCCAAATGTTATAAAGTACCAAATGATACGCCTACGGTATATAGGTTACAATAATCCATAAATTTTAGATTTGGATTATCTTAATTGATGATTCAATCAAAGAGTTTGGTTTTATCAATAATTTGGATGGTTATTTTGTATAAAATAACGTTTGTGGGGGTTTTTTGTATTTTTAGTGTTTTCTGTGAATGATATTCAACACAAAAAAAAGTATATCCTATATTTTCATTTTATTAAGATATAGTTGAGAACATGATTCTCAATAAAATAAATAGGATAGATTCCTACATTCTAGGTATGGAGATATATATATAATGATATAGGATGATACTTGGAATGAGTAAAGAAACATATATTGTTAATGATCCAAATAATTTTATCATGTGAAACTCAAAGAAGGGTTATTTACTAATGTTTCATATAATGAGCCTTATAATGATTCAATTTCCCTATAAAGAGTTATAATGAATAAACTTTGATAATATTTCATTGGTTTATCTTATGGGATTTTCATGTATTCCATTTTTATAATTAACCTAATGTGTTTCATTATTTAAACATATTACATTGATACAAATTCAATTCTGGTGAGAGTCGCTTTATTTATGTGAATAATTTCCATAATCACTCTAGAATAACTAATAATATTTTCCTAGTCTTTAGAGGTGAGGAAGATATCATTTTAAGGATTTAAAGGGATGATAACTTCTAAACATAAAAGAATTATATAAGAAATAAATAAGGTTTTGTTCATTTTCTCAATATTAGAGATATTATTTAGAAGAGCTTCAAGATGCCCAGTAAACATGTGCATCCAAACTGAAAGGGGGAGAATCAGTGTTGGTGGTTTTGTCTAATTCTTTACCCCCTTTTAAATTTAAACCTCTACAAATGTTCCAATGAATCAATCCATTTAATGACACCTAATACAATCACAAAATATGAAAAATAGTAAATTATAAGGGAAAAATAGATATGATATATATAAGGATCTATGTTTGATGTGGTTGAAAATATTTTTGTTTCCATTTAGTCAAATCTAATACAAATATATCAATTATAATCAAAATTGAGAACAGTAGGTTGGTACCCACATTATTCCTCAAAACTATAGCATAACAATTACTATCTCTAAAAGTGTTCTTCATATATAATCCTCTTGATTATAATGGGTGTTCCAACTAACTTTTTGAATAGTCTCTCCCTCTACATTCTAAGATATCACAAAATGAAAGGATATATCTTAATCTTCCACAAAATACATCTACTACTAAAATATTTAGCAACATTAACATACAATTGGACATTTCTCACCTTTAGAATAATAAATGAATAGAAATAGTAGGAATGTATATATTATATTCATCCTCAATAAATAAAAGGTATTTTTATATTTAATAAAAACACCAGCTTCTCTCATTTTGATAAATTCGATTATAGTTTTTAGCAAGAACAGTTCACATTATTATATCCCTTATTTATTCTTCTATTTCTATGAGTCTTTATATATTTAGTTTTATCAATTAATTTATTTATCAAAAATTCAATTTCTCCCTATCTAAATATTCTTTTCAGTAACCTTCAAAACCCAAAAAGAATCCACAAAAAATCACATCAACTTATATACACCCAAATTATTTATCATATATTCTATATATAAACTCATCATTTATCACGTGTATTTATTTATTTTCTAATTTATAAACTCCCAAAAAAACTAGTTTCAATGTGTTCCCTTCTTTAATAGGACCAATGATATTTATAAAATCCTCTCGGTTCGGTAAATTTAAATGGAGTTAATATATTTTCTCTTGAATCATAAAAATTCTTACACAAAGTTCATTAGAATTTTGACTTGATATTCTACATTTAAATCTCCACAAATATCTATTTTTTTCTTAATTAATGCTATAATAAATTCAATATATTATTTTCCCCATCAACATTCTCACATGAAAAAATAATTGTAGTGAAAATATATTGCTCATGGATAAATCTACCCCTTATAATATCATCACTATTAATAGATTGGATCGTTTCATAGTCACCAAGAATCATGATATTTTTATAGTAAATAATATAATATAATCATCATATTTAATTCTATATATCTCCTGATAAAATATGTTTAATCCTACCTAGACTCTTTAAAGATAATATTTATCTATTGAAACATTAAGTTACTCTAACATATCCTCAAAACTAATCTTATATAAGTTGTAAATATTTATATTTAATTTAGTTTACCACTAGATTACTCTTACATATTATATATGAGATATTATTTATCCTTATTAAATATTTATTTGTTATAATTTATGATCACTAGTTATCTTATATTAACCCATAAATTATTCAACAAAGCTCCATCGAATTTAAATAATCTCAAAAATAATTTAGGAATCCATCAAACTTCCAAAAAAATTCTTTATCATAATTAAAAATATATTAAGAATCAAATTAGACATTTTGAGTTCTTCGATATATCTTCCACTACCTCAATACATTCTCAACTCAATACGTGAAAATTTCCTTAAATTTGGAGTGCCATAATTAATAATTAATAAATATATAACCTATCTCACCTTAACATAAACATTGTTTCTCAATTATTATCCCAGTGAAAAAATTATACTATATGGGTTTCATTATCCCAGAAACATAAAGAAAACCCTCATATTTCTATCCAACACCATTCTTCTCCAATCATAGCCAGCTCCTAAAATTCTTCATATCATATTCATTAATATCTATACACTATGAAGCACACCCATCTTTTAACAAGATAGTATAATATATTTATGCTTTATGAGACAATGGATTTAGTCTCGTAGCTTCTGTTAATTCATATATAACCAACATTACATATTCATATAATATATATGTGTATACCTTCCTTGATATCAATGTCTCAATTCAATATTTTCATTCATTTAATATTCATCTTTACTCGACACTTACTAACTTTATAAACAATTAATGACAAATAAAACCCCATTATGACAATCCTGCGGGCACTTGAACATAAAAAAACCAATAGTTTCAGGATCAATAATAAAGGATGAGTACATCATTGCATCGGAGAATATAATAGAAGTTATTTGGATTAATTGTTTTATAACTGAACATGGTATGGTTTTTATATATTTTTAGAGAAATTTAGCTTTATTTTAAACATAATGAAGATATTTTTTGGGCCAAAGATCCATGTTTTTACCAAAGGAAGGAGTACGTCCTTCACAAACATATATCTATTGATAAATCATTGATATGTGTGATGTGAGGATCCATTAAGTGGCCACATAGTATAATGTAGTGGATCTATTGGAAAATACATTAATATAGAAGAATTATGAAGGTCATGTAATGTCATTGGGTGTTATACTAATGAGATATGGTTTGTAATGGTTGTTTTGAATATAAATATATCATAGTTTTTAAATAAATTCAATCTCCCTTTGTCATTTATTCATATGAGTTCAATAAATAACATAAAGGGTGGAATAATAAAAACCCCTCAAATGATAAACTTGATTTATCCCTAACTTATGATCATCATGGATTACTATATATTATAATGTTACGTTAAGATTAGTATGAGTGAAAGATCTTGTTAGATGAATAGTAAACTCATGAGATAATAATTACTCGCTTATTATATAGACTAACCCACCAAAGTATATAACATGTAATTTTATATGAATATTGATATATTAAGGGTGTATGTTTTATATAAATATTAAATACCTAACATTGAAAATAAAATAATAATTTTTACCATTATACCAAGAAATTGTTCAATAATCATATCATAAATAATATATTTTAATTTTAATGAAGTGTATATAATAACCCATGGATCATGGGTTAGTTATTTAATTTAATTTCAATTAATTAATGTTTTATTATATATAAATTTACCTAAAAATACATTTGAATAGGAATTTAGTGGAAAATGAAAGAAAGAGAGAAAAAATGGGTTTTATAGGGAATAAAGTCCCATTGGAACCTCAGTGGGAGTCTATCAGAAGTTTGGTTTAGTGGAAAAAGATACTTCTTTTTAAAATCCTTTTGTTGTAGTTTTGATGGTGGGAATTAGAAGAATATTCCCCCAATATATATATAGAATGTTCCAGTAGATTTTAGTTAGTATGTTTGAAACTCAACATTAAACATGGTCATTTTGGTTATTTTTGTTATTGAAATTTGTAAATTTGAGTACGGACAGTCAATCAAAAAACAATCATCCAGGAGATCCTTTTCCATTTTTCATCACATATTTTTTATTTCTATGTGGTCCTTATGTTTTTTTGTGGATATGTTAATGATTTAACAATGGTATTTAGTATTATCATTGAAGCTGTGTTATTTTTACTGATATTTATTAGTTTTAATCGTTGTTTTTCAATGACTCCCTGTAAATGGTGTATTATGACATTTTGGGAGTTTTTTTTAAAGTATCTGATTAATGAAGTTTTAACTTTTTATATCTGTGGAAAATTTTAAATTAAGACTCATGTAGGTAAAACATGCTATATTTGTTTTGTATACATGTGTGTGGGTTGGGAGCCAGGTACAAGGGACCAAAAGAGAGAGCCTAAGTGATTTTTATTTAATAAGTAATCCAACATACCTATTTATGGCTTGGCTAATCATTATTATATGGGTTGTATAATATTTATATGGATCAAATATTAATTCTATCTAAGTGATATAGTTTGAAATGAATGATAAATACAATTTCAACACATGGGGTTAATTGTAAGTGAGAAATTGGTGAGTTTGGGGATTTCCATTTGATAAAGATACTCTAATGGGTTTTATAGAATCAATAAATGGAAGAGTCCCACCCTAATGACTTTTATGTCATAATAAATTTCATTTATTATGTTTATAACATATATTAAATTAGTTTAAGGGATATGGACCGTTCAATTCAGAGATGTAGGCCAATGAGACCAGTGGTGTAGACTATTGGCATCAGTGATGTTGGCTAATATATTTGTTTATGGTGACCCATTTGGGTAAAATATTATAGTTTAAATTTACTAATTAACATGGCATGCTCATAATAATTGGTCGAAGTGGTTGGGGTTAGATTTTTTGGAGACTTTTTAAAAATATTATCACCTGACTTGACTTTTTAGTTTTAACATGAATAATATAATTTTAGCATATACATGTGCTTTATATATTCAGATATGTTAGAGTTATATTGATGATACCCAAATTAAAATTTTTACTCACCGTTTATGCACACATCATGTGTATGTGTAAATTTGAAGTCTATGAAAAAATTAATGAAAATGGACCTATGATATGTAAATGTGTTTAGTTATTGAAATTTAATGGATATGTGCAATGGCTAATCAGAAGGCAACACTCCTAAAGTCTTTTTTTAGTCATGTGTATATGATTTTTCCTAATATTTTTATAAAAGGTTTCATCTATTATATACTTGGTCATATATTTAATTATATGGTTTGTTTATATATCAACAATTTATAAGATTTCAAAAGTTTTCTTATATTATTTTTATTATGTTAATTTTTATTATTATGTTTATTCCAATTTTTTTGGGTTTAGATTGTTAGGTCATAGTTTCCCCATTATTGGGATCTGTCACATTCTAGTAGTAGGAATCCCCTGGAATATATGGAGGTTTTACCTACACTATATAGTATATTGATCTATGATTTTTGTTTAGTATCTAGGTAAGGTAATTATAAAATAGTATAATATCCTTGTTTTTATTTTTATTATTTTTTATTGTCAGTGGTATATTAGATAGAAGGCCTATTGGTACTGTAATATAATTTTTTGTTATATCTAGACAACATATCTACAGTGGAAGCCCTAGTCATTTTTTTGGTGCATGATATGGTTTAAATATGTATTAGTAATAGATTATTATTATTGTTTTATATTGGTTTAATGGTGATATTTATGAGTTTCCTCTCAACCTAGGAAGTAATATTTGGTAATTTCATACACCATGTATGGAACATAGGATCACATGACATGTTTATAATTCGATTTTATTATGGGTAAAATATTATGAAAAAAATAACTAAAATGTGACTAATAAATTATCAAACATTATTTAATGTAAATTATTAGTGGTGATTTAATCCACATGGGCCTAGTATGAAAGTATAACTTTGTAGTTGATTATATATGTTTTCTTAAAAGGACTAGGGAACAACATTTCTTTTCATGGTTTAAAGTACATGACACATACTACTAGTTATCAATAGTCTTATATATGTTTGGTATATTAGGTATATGATTTATATTTGATAAATATAGTTATATAGAAAATAAACTCTTAAATTTGATAAGTATGATGAATATAATTGTTGTTATTATTGATTTTAAATTATTGATTCATATTACAAATACATTTAACCTTATCATCATCCTGAATAGAGTTCGGTGGGTAGTCTAGATAATTCTCTTCTTGATATAATTTGAGAACATTAATTGAATTAATATATCACTATAAGACTATTTTTGGGTTATTCATCTCTATGAAAGGAGGTAATCTAGGTGTGAGTCTAGGATTAATGATATCACCCAAGAAGTTTAGATACATAATCTTATCATATATAAAGAAGATATTATAATGAAATAAATAACGGAATAGATAGATAATATCCATAAAATCCTTGATTATATTGGGACTATTAAATATAGTAACGATAATTTGGTTTTTTATCTATATTGTAGAGTCTAGATGTACATTGGAATGGAATCTTAGTGTAGACCAAAAAAGATAATGCGTTGACCTAAGATAGATTACAATTATTTTTTATGAATATATCAAATTATAGATGTTAAAAAGTGAAAGATCTCTGAATTTTATACTTTTTTTGTGAATACATTTTAGTGGAGGATTTTAAAAGTATAGTCATAGACTTACTGAGGCTTACATTGAACATTGGGGGATATGAGTTCATAAAAACTCAACATTGTTAGATTGGATTAGGGTTGGTAATTCATTCTCTAGTAATATTTTCTTAATTACTATTTATAAAAAAGTTGTAATCAATTTTCAAAGGCATAGAGATACTTTTTTATATTTAATTGGATTGTTATGATCTCTATTGAAAGAAAATATTTTAGTGTTGTATTGTGAAACCAAAAAAGAATATTGAGGATATGTGTGAGACCATTAGATAAGGGCGTTTACAGTGTTGAGGAACATTATTTCAAGATTTTCATTGGATATATCCATTAGTGTGTTTCTATTACAAAAAGATGGGTCATATATGGGAATAATTTTTTAGAAAGAAAATGGGGTTATATATGTGTGGGAAGATGGGACCTATTTAGTGTTTCTATTGAGACATGATGTGGGAGGACAATATATTCAAATCTGCAAATACTAAGTTTCCACAACCATGACCAAGAGTTCATCATGGTTATATAATAAATTTTCAATAGTGAAACTTGGAAATAATGGTATCCATGGATTCCTTTTTTTTTTAATGTTAAGTAGCCTTCTTAGAGTATTTCTATCATGTAAAAGTCCCCAACCAATTATATGGTATTAAGATGGAAAAAATATATACTAATGAGTGGTCATCAACATTATAAGGTAAGATATTAGTGATGTTTATACTAGATAGTATTTTGTTTTATATAGGGTCATCATATGCATTCATTTATAATTTTTTGGTGTATAATTTGGTTCTTAATATAGATTTTACATCATGAAATTACACCATTAATAATACTTTGGTAAAAAATGTCATGAAAACCAAGATATATCCACTATATGTAATCAAAATGTGGTTATGGAAAGTGTGTAATTTCATGATTCAATATATGACCATTTTTGATGTTATTATTAGTATGCATTAGTTAACTCATTTCATAGTACACAAAAAATCTTATCAAAAACTTGTTTTATTTACATCCGTTGGATTTTATATCTTTAATTTTATTAAATATTTGGAACTATATGTTTTTTAGTGGGTTCTAACCTTGTGATATTGGGATTGATAACTATTTAGGTGGATTACATCATTTTAGGTACAATGAAGGTTATAAAGTGTCCTGTATTTCCTTTTATTTTGGATCAATATTTAAATTCATATATAAAGTATTTTTTAGGTCACCTCAAGAGATAAATCAAATGTTTACTATAAACATGATATATATAGTATAATTAGTACTGACTTTCAGTTATTGTTTCATTATGGTGGATCTAATAGAGTTGAATTTCTTACTCGAAGATCTTGAGATGAAGAGATTTATTAGGTAGACTATATCTTCATGGGGTTCCCTGGTATTATTTTATATGAATGTGAATGAAATTTTACAATAATGTGTGAATTAGTGAAATATAAATTTAGAAATGATAAAAAATAGGTTTCCACTACAAAAGATATATGATATATTTAATAAAATATGTGGTTATAAATGGTTTTCAAAGATTTATTTGAAAAAAATAATTATCCTTAAATTTGGGTGGAAGATGAGTATGTACTAAATATAATATTTAAGATATCATAAAATTTATATGAGTTCTTAGATATACCATTTAGATTTATAAATGAATATGTAGTGTTTATTGCCTTGGTAAATCTTTTATTTTAACCATTATTATATTTATTCATGGATGTATTTTTTTAGAAATGTATAACTGTACAATTTATCTTAAGAGTAGCATGAGAGACACATGATGACTTTTTTTCTCTATTATGTAAGAGTACCAATAATATTATAAGATATAAAATTATGAATTTCATATCGAGGAAGTGATTTTTTTTGTAATGTTGTATCTAATGAAGGTATCTTGGTATATCAGGTGAAGGTATAGGAAGTGACATCTTAGGAAGTGACAAAGAATGTATATGAAGTGAGAAGGGTTATTGGAAAAGTAGGTTTCTACATAAAATGTGTCTATTATTTTTCTAAGATATCAGTTTAAATGAATTCTTTGATCATGAAGAAAATGAATTTTCCAAAGGAATATTGGAATGATATAACTTTTCTACAGATAATGAAAAGGATAATTATAGTTCCTATTTTGACATTACAAAATAGAGGTTTGTCATACATGGTATATTATGATTCATCTGTAATAGGGTTAGGTTGTGTGTGAATACATATTTATTAAGAAATATATTATGGATCTTAGTTATTAATATTTCATGTGATGGACTATTTTACTTGTGATATTTAGTTAGATGTGGTGGTATATGCACTAAATTGTTTTCATTAACACTTTTCTGGAAAAGGGATTCTTTTTATGCTACCCACAAGAGTTTGAGATATATGATTTTTGTGAAAATGTTTGAACCAATGGTTGAGTAGTTGGGTTATGTGTCTATCATCATTCAATTTTTCTAAATTTTACACACTGGTTAAGGGTATCTTTATAGAATATGCACTGAGTATGAAATCTTATATGTGGGTAGTTATAGAATTTAATGAACAATATTATTTTTTGTGTATATATTATAATATTAATCAAAATATTAATGAGGATCATAGATTTGTTGTATTTGAAAAACGTAGTATTACTTATAATGGAGGCTCATATAGATGGCCATAATTATATCATGGTGTAAAAAAATTAATGGTGGGGAATGTTGGCTTCATTGGACTTAGAAATTTGTGTAATCATTATATGTATGTGGTAGGTAAGTAGTTATTGTGCATATGAGATAGGATGGGATGAGTTAATTTCACTCTTATCAGTGGGTTGTTCATCTCTATTTGTATAAGATGTACCATAATTTTCTGTTAAAATATTACTAGCCATGTATAAAGAGGTGTATTGTAAGATTTATATGATTATACCTGGCTTTTTAGTAATTTTAATTTGGGGATAAATGGTAAGGATTTACTTTATAGCTATTTCACACTATTATATTGAAGTGGGATAAAGTTATAGTAAATTTTTTTGTATTACTTTGTTATTATAAATGCGTATATATGGTGGGGTTTTTCATTGATAGATTGATAAGAGTAGATCATTTTTTTCCATTTAGAAGATGTATCCATTTAATAATACATGTTACCCATGAATTTAGTAAACTATTAGATTGAATATGGTAATGACTAATATTTTATAGGATCATTATAGAAGATTAATATCTTGTTTTGTGTGATACTATAAAGGGATATAGTTAGTTGGGTGGAGTTTAGTATTACTCATCACGGATTGAATGGTTGATAATCTAAATACACTATCAGGATATTAGAGAGATTAGTCTTTGTGTTTATCTTGTATTTAAATATTACTTTAAATGAATACATATCATTTTTGGAGTATTGTTTTTAAAAACAAATTGGTACTAATTCATATGGTATCATTTGAGGCCTTTTATTATAGATATTATAGGTCACCATTATATTGAATAGAGGTTATAAAAGCATATATGGTTGTGTAAAGAAATGTATAAGACCCTATTTATTAGTTATAGATAATTTATAAGTGATTTAGTATGACCCATAGCAAAGAGATATTATATACAGGCTAATGACCCCAACCATTAGAGTTTAGAATGGGTGATTGTGTATTTATTCTGGTGGTTCCTTAACCAGATTATTAAATATTTTGGAATGAATGGGAATTTATCACCTTTATTTATTGTTAATTTTGATAAAATGATATTTATTAGAGAGGTTTCGTATCAATTATTTATTCTTACATGATATATTATAATTCATTATATATTTTTTTATCTCAACTTAATATTTATATATAGGATCCATTGCATCTTTTCTTTAGTGATGATGTTTCAATTAAGACTAATTTTTCATTCAAGGAGTGTATTGATTCTATCATGGATAAAACTGTGAATACACTGAAGGTAAATATTCCAATACTAGTCAAGGTATTATGAAAAAATGTCTATATCAAATATAAGATATGGGAATTGGAAGTATATATTTCGGCGTAGTGGTAATAGTTTCTCTTAGTAGAGACAGATTCTTTTTGAAGATGAGAATCCAACTCACAGGGAGTTTTGAATGACAAAACAATACCAAGTAAGTTATTCATTTTATTTTTCTTTATTTTATGTTTAATTATGTGTATTTCTTTTAATATCATGTGTCTGGGATTGGCTGAAATTTTCAATGGTTTTTGAGTTTTCCAATTGGTGTACATTCCGAATTGGAAATAAAGCTTTTGAATGAGATTTCATGATTTGGAACACTTTAAAGTGTTAATTTTGTAAGGGTTTTAAGTTATGATGGGTTTCTTGGAAGCCCAATTGAGTTTCTAGAGCTTCAAGCTTTGAAATATTAGTTTTAGGGAAGACACCCCATAGCGCATAGTTGTCATAAGGTTAGTTCCAACCATGCATCCAAATTGTAAAGAATATTTTATTAAGGAACATTTTTTGTTAGAATATGTGAGGAATCCCATAATATCATGTGTTTCATTACCCCCTCCAGCTACAAGTGTTGAAATGAAGATGGATATATGATGACCATTGAGTCCCACCTCTCGTAAGACCTGAGCTGGTGACTAGCTCCAATGGTATAAAATATCATAATATAGGAGGAATACCATCTCTAAAAGAAATAGTAAAGAGATATAAGATAAAAATTAACAGAAAAACACCACAAAAAAATATAGTGGTAAACAAAAAACCATCCAAAAATTCATTAGTAAATTTAAAATGAAATATATAACAGACTCCAAAGTGAATACCAAAGGTAAATTTTATGACAGTGACTCAACATCCACTCCAACCATGCTATTAATATCCATCTCAGTCCCCAATATCCTCCTGAAAACCTGAAAATCAATTTATATATGTTGGGTGATGATAATAGGTACACATAGTATGAATATGACAAGACCTCAAGTGAAAATGTCAATAGAGCATTCTAATTCTCCAGTGAATAAACAGTTGAACTAATAAGAACCTATAATAGTCATCTAACTAAACCCAGCCTCACCATGGCTCACCGACAAAATCACATATCCAATATAATAATATAGAATAGAGATAATAATAAATAAATGTTCCATGTTTCTACTTCTCCATTTTTTTCAATATTAGTCCCCAACACTGAACATCCTATGATCCCATCCCTTACACACATATCACATCACATCACATTATATCACATCACACTTGGAGACACTGGGGTCACATATCGCATCACATCACTTCGCACCCACAGACACTTGGTCCGGACATCACATCTCTCCTGTAGACACCTAGGCCATTACATAACATTTAAAGGAATAGTGGGGGGAGGGGTATAATATATCATAAACATACATAATATATTGATATCACACAATACCAAACCTCTGGGTTCACGTAAATAAAGCTAGCACACACCACATCACTACCAGGTACTTCACATCAATTTTCTCAACTATTTCCACCATTATATGTAACACACCACACAAGAAACACAACAATACACTTTCCACTTAAAACATTCAAAACTTTTATTTTATAACCATTTCATTTCACAATACACTAATCAATATTTTATTCAATTAATTTTAATCCAATTATCAAAAAATCTTTTCACATCTATCCTGTTTATTTACTAGCCAATTTTGTTTCATATATCATCAGAGTTCATCCCATGGATATCTAGGAAACTAACATAACCATGCCACAAAACAACCTTCCCAACTCACACAACAGCCACCATAGCACCATACATTCACCATCATCCTCACATCTCATCACCCAAGCCATATCACTACACAAATTCCTTATAAGGTGATACCTCATAACATAATAAATCCACTAATCCATAACCATTTCACCACAGCCACTATGCCACAACCACTATGTCACAATCACATCACCACAACCTCTGCACCATAACCACTATTCCAAAAACACTTTTCCACAACCACTATTCAACAACCACTGCTCCACAACCACTATTCCACAACTATTGTGCCACAACCACTGCACTGCATCCCTTTCCTTACAACCACTACACCATAACTAATACCCCATAAAAATTTCACCACAACCGTAGTGTCACAAACTCATATTACCAATCCACACAACATCCCACATCTCATTCATTCTAAACAACCTCTTCATCACATGCCCATACAACACATGGCCCAATCAATAACCTCCATCACCATACAACAGCCTAAACCAAATAAAGAAAACACACAACAACAACACAAAATGAATTAAACATTTATTCAAGGTCATTATAACATATCTTATTTATTTAGAATGGATATTATCACACAAACTAGGTCACCAGAGGAAACCAATTATTAGCCAAATATACATTAATTAACATTTTATTTAGGTTGAAATCACACAAATCACATTGAAAGGGTCATTATATTATAACAAATATAATAAAAATAAGGCCCATAACATCCATTATTTTCATAATTGGAAACATGCATGCATAAAAAATCCAAAAAATGTATCGATGTAGTAAAACATGTGATAAATTACCGTAGACATCAATTATACACATGTCAATTAATTATCTATATATGAATAACCTTACTATCCACCCAAAGGAAAGAAACCCCATGATGATCTCGCACATATAACATAAACAGGTGAGAAAGAGGATTCCCTACCTCAAGGATTTTTCTGATCACAATGTGCAATGGAAGGAGAAGATGAAATTTTCCAAAAAAACACCGTTGTAGAAGGAACTCATTGATCAACCTACACATCACTAAAGATTTTTCAGAAATTCAACTCATACATGCCTCAAACCAAAATTCCACAATTGCAATGGATATCTGAAGATGAATAGAAGGAAGCCTATGGGAGAGAGAGTAGAACTCCCCATGGATTTCCAAAAGAAATCATTCGGTCCCAAAAGATCAAAATAATAAGACAAGGTCTATAAAATCTCCTCTTGTACCTATAGTTCATCCAAAAAGAGAGAGAGAATCCATGGTTGAATAAAGAGGGGTTCATCCAAATAACCAATTTAAAACATGGATCTTGACACATTCACCTAATGTAACCCATTCATAATGATAAATCAATAGGTTTCTAATAAATTCAAACATCTTCCGAAATTCAACTTTCCTTGACCATTATTTAATTTACACATAATGAACTACTTTTACAATGGGAATCTATTTCATGAGTTCCACATCAAGTGCACAAAGTCCATGAAAATAGATGACTATAAAATCTATGAAACACCAATTCATGATGTGAATTTAGTTCTCACCCAAAACCACCACCTATAGTACTCTTGCAGTTCTAGCTCCAATGATCCCTTTATACCTCCAATTAATTCCTCCAACTTCACAAATGTAAAATTAGTGGACTAGGAAGTAATGGACTATTAAATTAGATATCCCAAAAATTATTCTTACCCCTATGATTCTAAAACCAATCCCATAAGTAAAGGGGTATGAACAAACACCCTACAAGATACCTCTCATGGATCGTGTTACTCATCAATGTCGCCACCATCCAAACATTCCAAACCAAAACTCCCACAAAAACACATAACGCAACTATATCAAAACATCACATCAGGAGCAACACAAAATCATCTGGTAATAGCTTTTACCAATGAATTTCTACATAACCATACCAACCTAAACATATCCAAAACAAATGACTTCCATAACCAACACACAACACCACACTGAGCTCATAAATTTGGGAATTTACCTCCTCTATGTCAGGATACTATATTCTCTAGGAAGTGTTGGCTTTCCCTCATATGATTAACTTCATCTTGGAATAATGAATCTTGATTAGGATTTTGGTCCTCCCCTTTTCATATTTTGAGAGTTTTATTACGCATCACACATCAAGAAAAATAAAACATCTCATAACCTATAAATATGTGGAAATCGCATCATAAGTAAAACAGAGAAAAGAAAAACTCAAAAAATCTTCGTGTAATAATCATGCATATGTGTCTCTCCCTTCCACGTACTCTCCCACCGGAAAACATGACTCCATAACACATGAAGCGCTGGAATATTCCATCCTTGTACCACCTTCTCATAAATATCTTGAATCTCTACTGGGAACTCCATAAACATCACATTATCCATGATATCTAACTCTCCCAATTAAATATTTTTGGAGCCATTGTAATGATACTAATGAATCTAAGGCACATGGATGAAAAAAAAAAGATCCGCTCCAACCACAGTGTCAACTCTAATTGATATACCACCTTTCCAACTTTACCAAACACCTCCAAGGTCCCAAAAAACCTGGGAGAAAGCTTCATCCCCTTCCAAACCACAATTTCCCATACTGATATGATAATCTCAATAACGCATGGTCTCTTACCATGAACTATAAGTGAATCCACATATAATTAAAATAGGACTTCTGAAGTTCCTTCACAACCATTATCCACTCATGAACCAACAAGATCTTCTTGGTCATGCTCGGTGATAAATTAGAACATAGAATTGCTGAATCTACATCCCCTATCTAGAATAATTAAGAATGACATGGCCACACATATAATGCGTAAAATAGAGTCATGAAAATGGGTTAGTGAAAGATATTATTGTATGAAAACTCGATAAAAGGTGGGGGTCGTACCCAAGATCCAAAAAAGTCCAAGATTCATTCCCACAACATATCCTCCAACATTTGGATATTTTGCCTGATATTCTCATATGTTTGAGGATGGAAAGTAGTTTTAAGGCACAACTGTGAGATAAAATCACAGTTCACTCCCCTCCATACTCCTGTGGAAAACTAGGTTCCTAATTAGATATGATTATCCTTGGTAACACGTTAGTCCTAACCACATCATCACAGTACTACCTCACCAAAACACCCATGGAACTCAACTCATAGATTTCCATGAAATGTACCAATTTCATCATTTAGTACACTATCACCCAAACCACATCACACCCTCCATAATATCAATGTTACCATTTGAAAAATTCCATTTATATTTCCTCCTATTTCCACATGGTAATGTCCAAGGAATGAGACAAACCACCTAGAACACGATTCTCCACTTTCACCTATTGACAACCCATAAATTTTCCACAGTCTCCTCTACTGAAAATTTCATCTTGGACCACAAAATACATCTCCTCAAGAAATTATACATCTTTGTCACACCAGGATAGACCATTAAATGTGAGATCTAAAACTCATTGAGATCTCCCTCACTCATTTATAATGAGATAAAAATGTCTCCCTTAGGATAACACCCAACTCTGATCATCCTCTGACCAACCCTTAGGAGAGTCCCTATGGGAAACACAATCATACATCACCTATCCCTATGTGTATCCCAAATGAGACTCATCCACCTACTACATCAAATATAAAACCTAATTCATATGATGAATATAACCTCATCCACATCCCTCACCAACATCGAGATGCATCACTAAAATCTCCTTAATTATTTTCCAAACATATGCAGACTCCCAAACTACATCTCTTGTGGACATCATACTTAATTCATCAGAGACCACATGACCCTTTCGTGGGGTGTAAGTGATCTAAAAATCATAATCATAATGAAAATTCATCCCCCTCCACTTGCATAGATTCATATCTCATAGGTAGAAAATATATCTCATGCTCTTATCGTCCATGAAAACCACAAAACTCCCACTGATAAGGTAATTCAACCACAAATTTTCAAAAAACACAAATTCCATGAAATCCATATCATGGGTGGAATAGTTACAATCATTGGGTTGTATGTACCTAGATTCATAAGAGATCGCCATTCTCTGATACATCAACACACATCCAAATACCAGATATTACATGTCAATGAGAACCTCAAACAACACACCCTACTTGGGAAACTAAAGCAGTGTATCACTAAAAAATTCCCCTTCAAGAAATTGAATGCTACCTGACACTAAAAATTCCACAAAAAATCAAAATCCATCGTTTTAAATGGGGATAGTGAGGCTGAAACTTGAGATAAATTTAGTACACGACTTTAATAATAGCCAATAAGACCAAGAAAAATTTAACCCTATTCCATATTCTTGGTTATTTGTATAGAAACATCTGATTTGAACTTTAATGGGTCCACATCCTTACCCTTACAAGAAACAAAATTTCCACCAAAATGCACCTATCATATCCAAAACTCACACATTAAAGATTCCCAAAATGATAGTGGTGTCAAATGACGTGAAAAAAAGTATGAGATGCTTGATATGAACCTCATCTAATTTCACATAGATCATGATATCATTAATTAATAAAATGAAGAACCATTCAAGTAACTCATGGAATACAATGTTCATAAACCACATTAACATGGATGGTGAATTTATAACACCAATTAGCATAAATAAAAAGTCAAATGTCCCATACCAGAATCAGATGTTCATCTTTTACAAATCATCATATTTTACACATATCTACATATATCTAGACCATAGATCGATCTTAGATAACTAGCTTAATCACATAACATGTTCAAAAAAATCCTCGATCCACGAAAGAGGGTAATGATTCTTAACATTCACCTCATACAACCTCTAGTATTTTTTACAAAGCCTCCAACTAATGTATTCCTTATTAATGTACAACACTCAATCACCTAATAGTGACACACTGGGTCGGATGAAACCCCTCTGCATTAGATCACCAACCTACCACCATAACTGATGCAACATCATGGTAGCCATAAGATAGGGATACCCCAAGATTATAAAAAGGCCTAACAAAAAATATATCATTAAATCAACGTCATTTTGAAGAGGTAGTTCCATGAACTCCATTAGAAAAATATCTAAGGTATCCTCCACAATTACATGAAAATCCAAAATTTGATATTCTCCTCACAAATCCAAAAACTGTGACAAAAGTGGTTCCTCATTCCTACCAACCAATCAATATACTTTCTCACAAATAAACACCACTCAATGAACCTATAAATTGGAAAATGAAACACTTCTATAAAAATATTTGATTACTACATACATGGAATATAGTCAATCTATACCAAGGATAATATCATATGCCTATATATATAATAAAAACATGTCCAAAACTAACATGTGATTCCACATCACCAATCTACATTCCTAGAAAACATCAAACAAGGAATCCTAACCTCCGACCAGTATAGATAAAACTAGGGGAATTGAAAGCCTATTCACATCCAGTCCCAATATACAGACCAAATAAAATGAAAAAAGGAGAGTGAGGATACCAAATCAAAAAAACCACACACAAGGTTAGATAATAAACTAATTGTACCTCTAACAACTCCTAGATCTACTAGCACTTTTTCCACTAACACTTGCATCTAACCATTCCCAGCTTTCCTACCTCTCTATTTCCAGCCACTACAGACTTGTTTCAGCCAAGGTCCATATGGATGGGGAACATCATGAGTCTTCTTACTACCAAATATTACTGCTCTCTACTATGGAAAAACAACATATGGTCTATTATTCTAGACATAACTTGGAGGCAACTTCTACTATTGAGAAGGGGACTGGCTTTCAATCAAAAACTAACCTCCCTGAGTAGTTGGACATTGATACTGCATGTTCCCATTTCTCCCATATATATTGAATGCAAACTGAAACCCCAGAAAAGGTTATCAGAAACCACAAATCCCTGGATGTTTGGAAATAATCTACCATATATGGTTCCCTATTAAAAATAACCATTAATTCATAAACATCAGAGGACCACTTCATAAATCTATGCTCCTAAAAAATCCCCATTGGTCCCCCTTCTGTGGATAAAATACAAAGGAGAGAATCCACGTGATAACCTTATCCTTTTTTGAACCTATATATTTGTTCAAAAAAAATTGAGTGACTGAATACCTAATCACTAGGCGCAAATCCCCCTCTAGACACCACACTCTGGACTTCTCATCTAAAAAAAATATAGCGAAGTACATGAGGCCCTTGAACCTGATTAAAATATCGGACACACTCAAACTCTCCTATTTATGTGATATTGGATATTTCCTTCTAGATTCCTCATCATTGATGACATAAAATCTTCTCAAAACTCTTTCTGAAAGTATATCCACAATAGATTTACCTCCTTGAAGTCCCTAAGAAATAGATCCACCACTAACGTGTAGCTCCCTGCATCTAAATAACTACCAACAATACCTAAAACTATGCTAATTCATTGATTATACTAAAATAAATCTCAAGATCCTCCATCTAGAAATTCATCTCCATATCTGAGACACGCCACTCATACTTAACCAAATAATGTCATTGAAAGGCATGAATATCTATTTGCATGCTTCATCTTCCTCTGCTAGGTCAACCCTTTGATGATCAACTGGATCAGCCTAATAAACCTCAACTACCTGAGAAAATCATGGATAAATAATATGACCCATTCCTTAAAAAAAGGTGAAAATCATATGATTGGATGTAGGTAATTATATAAAATCTTATTTATTCATTCATTTTATTTTCCCAAAACATCCATTTTAGGAAAAATAATAATCATCATGATGCTTGTAACTCTCCTAGGTCTCTAGACTACAAACATCTTTGTGTCACTTAGTCATTCAATGAGTTCAAATCCCATTCACTAGATCACCATGGGGCCTATAATCCTATGTCCTAGATGGTCTCTGGCTTATGTCACATACCAATGTCATCTAGCACTAGTTACATACCAGCCTATGAAATCTTATTGGTTCCTTACTCTAAACATCATCATATATCTCAACTATCAGCCTTTGATACCACTCATTCATTACCCCCCCCCACCAAATATAATTTAATGAAATGAGTTTGATGATGACCCCCATGTCCCACCAAAAGTAGGTCCTCGGGTTTGTGAGTAGCACCAAGGGTATAAAAATCACACAGTATGGCAAAACATTACACAATATAAATGAAACAGGATCCGAAGATATGATAAAAAATCACCAAAAACTCTAACATTCAATAAAAAAATTAACCAAAAAATCTCAGAATACACGAATAATGTAAAACTGATACATATAAAATTATTAAGGTGAATATTGAAATACTGGTTTATGGAAGTGATTCTACAGTTATTCCAACATAGCTAGTAATGTCCAGGTCGATCCCAAAAGTCATCCTAGATGTTGGAATATCAGTTTAGATTATCAAGGTGAGCATAAAAAGTATATTCAATAGGGATATAAACAAGGCCTCAAGTGCACATGGGAAAAGTGTTTCTAATGCACCAATGAATATACAATAGAACCAACAAGAACCTATATAGGTCATCTAACTAAACCCATCCTCACCATGGATCACTCACCCAATCACACATTCTATATAACAACATATTTTTTATATCATAACAAATCAATGTGCCCCACCACCACTTCCCTGCTAATTTTCCACTATCATTCTCCAACGTCTAATGTATTATGTGCTCATACCTTCCAAACAAATTGCATCACATCCCACCCATAGACAACTGATCCACACATCTCATCACATCACATCCCATCCATAGACACCTTGGTTACACATTACATCGCATCCCTCCCATTGACAATATTTCTGATTCTTTCGTCGGGGTGCGTGCATCCGTCCGCTTGGGGCGCGATAGGCGCGGCTTTTGTTACCCCATATTTCCACTTTCCAATGGCGGGCAGTATTCGCTCCTTATTCAGGTACATCTACTCCTTGATCAAAACCGGGATGATGGGATTTCGGTTCTTCCTTCCGTGGATTCCTCCTCGGAACTCGTCACCTATACCGGGTCTCCCTCATAGATTTAATACGTTGTTCATGAAACTCTTACCAGTTCCATGTTTCCATGGACGCAGGTTAATTACATTGCTTATATCAGGACATTCCAAGGGGTCCGGTCAGGGAAGCAACCTTCAGTTGGGGGAGTAGTTACATCAAGGCATCATTAATATGTCGGAACGCTGTGGAATTGGCGTGTTTATCTTTTGTACTTTATTATAGGGATTCTCGAGGGCGCAGAAGCCCGAGGCATCCCACATCAAGCGCAGGGAATCATATTCCATAGGCATGTATCTGGGGTTTTCCTCAGCTTCCCATGTTTTAACACAAGGTATGCTGCAAGTTTAACGTCCATCAGAGACGGATCGGGCTGATCAGAACACTGGCTAGAGTGGATAAAATTGAGGAATCACCCTTTAGGGAACACCGATATCAGAGCCAGCTCGTAGGCAGCTTCTTGAATGCTGTGGAGGGGAATGGGGTGCCATGATCTCACCGGGATGTGGTGGCTCGGATGAGAATTAGGATGGGTGATGGAAAGCTACACGGGGTGGAGGGGGGATGAAATAGAGACATCGTGGAGATGACGGTGGTGATGGGCTTGAGTCTCAAAGAGACTTCCTGCGTATCCCCGTGGCAGGGAATAAAAGTTTGCGTAGTTCAGAATGGATGTGTGGGTCTTACACTCTAGGCTGCCCAAGATGGTGGGAGAACCACCGTGAATGAGGTCGGAACAACCGGGTGGTGGGTTTTAACCTCGTGAAGCTTCCTACATACCATGCCTTAACATGGATCAAAGTCCACATAGTTCGGGTTGGATGCTAGGGAACTGACGTTGAAGAAAGACCTTGGTCCAATGATTGGTGGGCTTGAACCTCGTGAGGCTTCCAACGTACCATGCCTTGGCATTGATCAAAGTCCACATAGTTTGGGTTAGATGTTGGAGAACCGACATTGAAGAAGGACCTTGGTCTAATGGGTGTTGGGATTGAACCTTGTGAGGCTTCCTACGTACCATGCCATAGCATGGATCAAAGTCCATGTAGTTCTGGAAAAGGGGTTGTTGAGCTGACATGAAGGGGTGTCAGAACAACTGGATTGCAGGGTCACAAAAGCTTACCGCTAGATTGGGATGCAGTTTAAAGTCATGTAGGATGGGGGCATGTCGGAGAACCGATGGAAATGAGGACCTTGTCCCATGTGTATGGTGGGCTTGAACCTCGTGAGGTTTCCTACGTACCATGCCTTAACATGGATCAAAGTCCTTACAGTTCAAAGGGGGTGTGTGTGTCGGCGCACCGACATAATGAAGGTCCTTGGTCTGATAAATGATGGGATTGAACCTCAAAGAGGCTTCCTACTTACCATGCCTTGACATGGATCAAAGTCCTCGTAGTTCGGGTACGGCTTCGTCAGTGAACCGATGTGAAGGTGAACCCGGGGGTCCACTGGTGGTGGTCTTGAACCTTGTGAGGCTTCCTACATACCATGCCATGGCATGGATCAAAGTCCACATAGTTCAGGATAGTCAAAACGACTTACCGCTGGACTAGAATGCAGTTTAACGTCATGTGGGACGAGGGTGTAACCTGACGTGAATAAACGACGTGCGGTGGGCTTGAACCTCGTGGAGGCTTCCTACGTACCATTCCTTGACATGGATCAAAGACCTCGTAGTTCAAAAGGGATGTACAATTTAATGTCATGCGGGACAACATACAGTTTAACGTCATGTTGGATGGGGGTATACATTTTAAAGTTATTATGGATGGGGGTGGGTGTCATATTCGATGCTTACTCTAAGGCAACGTGAGTCGTGCTCAGTGTGAGAAACAAGAGGTAGCAAAGACCTGATGATCACGTCGCGAAGGGTGTGTCAGTGGGAAGCGAAGAGGGGCTTATGCGTTAGGCAGCCCATGGTGCTGGTACTTACTCCAGGATGGAGTCCTGAGAGAGATAAAGAGCAGAGGGAGAGGATTTGGGACCGAATAAATGATGTGCCTCGTTCCCTATCACGCCCTCCACAAGCCCTGGCGGTGAGGAAGTACGGAGGTGCGTGGGTGCTACCTTCCACAAGAGGGGCTAGGGGCTTACACCAAGATGTCTACCCTTCCCTGTGGAAAATGCCACTCCGATAAGGAGGATATCATCCCCTGTGAGGGGTGATCCCATCTCCGTGGAGACTAGCAGGCATAATGGATATCTGTGCTAGGGGGACCCTGCGTGCGGGGCACGGGGTCAGATCAAAGTTTAGCGTCATGTGTTGAGAACAGGGTTCTTGGCAGTTTAACGTCCTGCATCTCGGATGAGGTGGGCTCACTCCACACCCCTAGGACTTATATAACAGGTACCCTCTACCTCTTGTGGGAGGTAAGGCATCGGTAAGGCCGTAGTGAAGGGGGGGGGGGTCTCAAAGCGAACCATCGAGGGGTCCACGTTAGCATGGTTATACGAAGAAGATATAGTTGTTAGCATGACTATGAGAAAAATCATTAGGCGAAGCAACGCTACCGGTGGTTTCATCTGGGGGACATTTAAATCACATCGTGTGAACCAAGAGGGTCGCATGGGAAGAGGAATTTCCAGGCAGAGGGGTCCACAGGCAGGGGCCTTGTGGAGCTCTGTTGCGTTTCCTAGTAGAGAACACTTGAAAAGGGGTGTGCTTCACGAAGTGGAGTGCCTTGGCCTTAGCACGGGGTAGAGGTGTGAGTGGGGGGGTGCATCGCGATGTGGAATGGTGTTCGCGGAGCACTGCCTCGCAAAGCAGAGGTTCCTCTCGAAGCAATGAGCTATGAAGCAGTGTGCTTCACGGAGTGAAGTGACCCTGCCTTGGCATGTGGATCACGTGTACAGGGTGGTTGTTTTGTGAAGAATAAAGGATCCATGACTACCCTGTCCCCCTTCGGGATTCCCTTCCTTCACGAATGCCCTTCGGCTTCACGAAGGGCATCCCTCTCGGAAGAGGGGCTCAATACAAGACATGTCGAAGGCCTCTCGCGACGCAAAAATACCTCACAGAGCTCATGATTCCTAAAGCGAAGAGTGCTTCATGATTTGGGAGCTGAGAAGACTGAAGGTCGGATTGTCCATCAGGAGGGATCAAGGTAAGATCAGTAAGTATAGGCCAGAGGCACCGCGAAGCAGAGCTCATGCGGAGCGAAGGGGGTGTGGGTTGCTCTGCAGCGGGTTGCGAATGTCAACCGAGTTCACGGAGAGTTATCGCCTCATCTACTTCACAGCGGTGTCGCGAACGTCAAGGAATTCGCGGAGAGTTACCACCTCTTATGCATCGCGGTGGGTTCACGAACATCAGGCCGTTCGCAGAGAGTTACCGCCTCTGGTGTTTCGCGGCGCCCGCGTTGCTTCAGAGGGATTTGCGTCGGGGCTTCGCGAGGAAGAGCACAATGCCTCTTTTTCTTCTCTCCTTTCTTCAAATATTTTGCTGCCAACAAATTCCCCCCATTATACATGGAGCCGCGGAGGGATCAAGGTTCTATGTCTGAGGGAAATCACTAAACTTATCGGCAGTTCGTGGTTCTGACTCGCGAAGAAGGCGCGTGAGGCGGACAGGGGCCGCACAGTTCGGACGCGCCATGAAGCTCCGGAGGTCCGAACACGCCGCTAAGCTCTGAGGGCCACCACATATAAATAGGGGGGTTGACATCTCTTTTGTCCTTTCCCTTCTCCATGACTTTTTCCTTTTGCACTCCCAATTCGCGATGCTCCACGTACTCTGCGTCTGCTCACCGTGAATCGAGCTTCACGAAGAACCGCGAGTCTCTGACTCTACGACTGCGGCAAGTGAACGTCTGCTTACAAGCCGAGGCCAGGCTCGGTGTCTTGGATTTTCTCCCCAAGCTCCACAAACGAGCTCTGTGAATGATCTTCATGAACTGATCCGAAATTTTTCCATGTTATTAAACCGTAATGGCCCATCAAGGAGCTGCACTGGGGGTGCTCATAGACGCTGCCCTGAGGGATGAGATGGCCAACTGTCTGGGCCTGGGGGAGCTAGTCTAAAGCCACTCAGACCAGAATTATTTGACAGAACTGCTATCAGTGATCCAAAAGAACTATTTGTTGTGAAAGAATCTTCCCTTGTATGGATTCGGGCTGAGGGATGACGTCTTCATTCCTGAGGTGAGTAGGGACGAACCGGCTGGCTGGTTAAGGAGCACTCCATGCCAGCGTCAATGGTTCAGGGCGGCTAATGGTCCTGCACAGGCGGACATCACGCCTGTCACCGCCAACTGTCTGTACAGCCACCTGAAAAACATTGATGGGACGCCCTTGAAACCGGAGACATCCCCTCCTCTGTACCACACTATACTGAAGGAATCTTTGGGGTATTTGAAGAAGGGGTGGTCCGATGAGTGGGACCTACTCTAGGGTGGAAACTTCACCAATGACTTGGCATGGGCCTACTGGGTAGGTGCCTCAGGCGATGAGTTTTGGGCCGAGCTGAGGGGAGTGGGATTGTATGAGGTGGCATGGGCCTCCCAATTCCACTTTTATCAACCAAAACAGCTGATGCTGGATCTATTGAGTAGATTCTCATCTAAGACCAACACTTTTCACCTACACCATGTGGAGGTTGGCATCAGTCTGTGGGATGTCCATCAGATCTCGAGGTCCCAATCTTGGGGGCCATGTATGATGAGTTCCTCCCCATAATGAGCATGTGGGAGGATCCAGAGTAGATGTTGCGGTTGGCGCTGGCACTAATGGGACTGGTCCTCGGAGAGGACACGGAAGTGGTGAGAGATTTCCACTTTAAGAAGTGGTTCAAGCAATTCTTGAACATCTCGGAGGATCGAGAGTTCCCTCCGAGGCCTTGAACTTGTCTGAAGTGGGATCAATAGGGCAAGGAGAACTCGTATTAGTGGCCCTTGGAGGAAATCCAATGGAAGACCTGGGGTTTCAGTGTCAGCACTGAACAATAGCCAATATTCAGGCTTGCAGCGTTTATCACGGCCATTATCTGCAGTTCGATCCTACCGGTGAGGGACACCAACATGGGGGGTGCAGGCTAGATCAGTCATCATGGAATCCATGCTGGCTGTAGGAATGCGGGTCAATCTGTGGATTTTGATGCTCTCTAGATTGTACAAGATGTTGTGGCATGTTAGCAAGGGTAAGAAACCGTCGAGGATATGCGGGCCCTTCCACCTTCTATATGGGTGGATCGCGGTGCACGTCGGGGGGGTTTACGAATATCCAAACCCCATCTCACCATTAGGGTCAAAATTCTACCCCTCCATTATGAATGCTGCTGGGAGATTCCCAGTCAAACTAACCGTACAGATGGTACTGAACCAGGTGTGGAAGGCAGATGATTTTAACTTCCACCCATTTCCATTGCCGACGGGGGTACTCACCGATGACGGTCAGGGAACGGAAGATCTCTATGCCTATCTCCTGGCCTTTTGAGGTGGAGTTTTGGTGGAGCGGGTGGACTGCGAGCTGCTCTGCTAGCCATACACCCCGCACCGGTTTGCGAGGCAGTTCTAGTGCCTACAGCGGCTGACCCTGCAGGTCTACTGGGAGGTGCGTCATGAGGAGAAACCATGTGTGATGAGACAATTGTGGCTCATGTTCACACGAGAGGATGGGAAATGCAAAATGCATTGCCTCCATCCACTACTACCTTTGGACTGGTGAAGGAGTATTCCATCCACTGGGACGTAGCTAATCTGGGGGAAATGCTGAAGTAGCCAACCATTCGGGATGGTGATGGTGGGCCTCCCCTATCCCGAGGTCGGGGTCGGAGGGTGGCAAGGGCCTCTCGTGGTGGTGGAGCTGCCATGGCGGTGAGACCTACTCTAGCTGAGGATGAGGCAGTGGCAGCAGACCCAACAGCAGTGGCAGATTCGGTGGTCCCGGAAGAACAAAGCCATCTGGAGGGGCGGCCACCGAGGGGATTCCGCAGGATATCCACTCAGGATTTGGGGAAATGGTTGCGCCATATCAAAATGCTAGAGAATGATGCTTTCCCGATGGCCTGGGACATTTGGGACGTCAACCAGCAACACCTCAGCCCTCCCATGATGTGGGAACACCTGAACCATCTCGGGATGGTTTTACAAGGTATAGGTCCTGTTCGGGCCGGTTTCACGGTGTCTCTGGTGGAGGCAGAGCAATATCTGGATGATCTGGAGGACTACGTACATTCGAGTGGTGTCCCACATCCAACGTTATACCGGATGAGGGTATTGCTGGATCGGACGGTTCCCCCGTAGCTTTCGGCCGCCGAATTGAGAGAGAGCTTCCCTCGGCTGAAAGAATCAGATGAATCCTCTCAGGGAGACAAGGCCGGTGGAGGGAGCCTGTTGGAGGAAGCCAAAGTTAGCGATCAAGACTCAGATCTCGATGATTTCGTGTAGACTCTCGAGGTAACATCCTAAGTTTCTTTCCTCGGGGTCTACTCTTAGTCCATTATGGACATCTCACAAACATCTAAACCAACCAGAAGGAACTTGTACGTAGACCTCGCTCTCTCCCCTTGGTGGGTGACGATGCAGGAACTTTGGAACCCGCACCTATGGCCGCATCCAGTTCTGTGTCTGGCAGGGCTAGGGCACCCGAGGTGGCTCCTCCAGGCTCTCCAGACCTTCTGAAAATAAACGGACGGCCATGCCTTGGGGTTCTGTCATCATCAACTCAGGAGCAGCACCAGGAGTTCGATCTCTGTAAGTATTATCCACTGAATTAATTTCTTGTCATATGTAGATGGTTCCAACTGACATCCCTATCCTTCCCTGTTACATATAGTTCTATGACTAGCATGGGCTGCTACGGCATGGCTGGTTGGGATGTCTGGTGTCATCCCTCCTAGGGTCATGTCGGTGATTGTGGAGATAGTTACCCCACCTACCCAAACTGCAGCACTACCTATTATTGTCGGGACCACCAGCAAGGTCATGCCCGAGGTTATTGAGGTGGGGTCCAACGATGAGGATTGACCGTTTGACCCAAGCCCCATCACATCTGATCCAATTCCAGACGCAGATCCCGCTGAATAATTCTTCCAAGCGTACTCTGTGTACGAGCCTGATAATCACACAGACAGGGAAGAGACGACCTCCGATGAAGAAGACAGTAAAATAGTCTTCCACCAATCGTGGAATCTAATCACATGCTTCATCAAAGACACCCCCCAAGCGTTATGGCTGGACGAAATAGACAGACTTCACTCGCAGTTGCGCGAACTATTTGCTGGGGGAGTGGACACCCAGCACCCTCATTTGCAAATCCGAGATCTCATGGCAGATATTATCCAGAAGTATGACCGCGGGCTCAGTGTGGGCTGGCAGCGGAGGAAGGCGACGAAAATCAAGAATCTCAATGAGGCTGAAAATGATGTCCAACAGCTACAGATCTGGGCGGATGAGCACTCATACTCTCTCAATGCAAAATCTGAGCTGATCATGCGACTGAAGGATCATCTGGAAGAGGCGGAAGAGCATATGTGGCAGGATTCCGAAGAGATGCCCGTCATTAAGGCTGGCATAGAGTGGGCCCGAGCTGAGGCTGATGAACTAAGCCCCATCGTTGCTAAGGAGGAGTGGGAGCTGAGTTAGTGGCAGCAGTTCCTAGATGCCACAAGTTGAAGGGTGGCAGAGCTGTAGTTCTCTTTTTATGGGGTTAATCCGTCCATGGGGGGAGTTTACCCCCAGGTACTATAATGATTACAAACCCTTAGTCGTACTTTCTTGATTTAATTCTTTTGAATTTTGTAGCATGCACGAGTTTGGTTGTTTACACTAGTTCGCTGCATCCTTATAATGTTTGCAGAATGTCTAGCGAAAATTCCTTAAGCTCACATGGGTTGAGCCCGATGTGAGAAACAATAGATAGTCTCCTCATCGCCCAATCTAAACATAGGATTGCAAACCAAGCTTCGGGCATCTGGGGTTTGGACAGTCGGTCCAGATCTCCGTGAAATGGGAGAGACTTGACAGGAGAATGAAGTTCTCAAAACAGCCGAATTACCGTTTTTCCAGCATGCTCTTGTGCACGAACGGTGCAACGCCAAGGGCGTTGAAGTCAGTCCGAACTGATGGGAATGGGAAGTGTGAATCACAATACCCAAGATTCAAAACACTATTGGGTGGCGTGACAATGGAGGATATCTGTTGACCGTGGCGGAAACACAGCATCCATATCATGTTAACCTGGAATGGGGACAAACAAATGAGGGTTGACCATTGACCACGTTCGAAACATGGGACCTAACTCAAATATTGTCGATCAGTCTTTTGAGACATTGGACTAGGACAGCAGGTGGACCATTGGTCGAGCATCCATACTGTTAAGGGGTCCTTTCAAACATGACCAGTCTTCCAGAACATTGGCCCCTGATAGCAGGCGGACCATAGGTCGAGCATCCATACTATTAAGGGGTTCCTTGAGACATGAAAGAGTATGAGATTCTGAATAAGGGGCACATGAAGCATGGGATGCAGAGTGATGGTTTTTTCAAACAGAATCCAACACTCATGAAATTACACCACCGTGGTGGGAGTACTCTAGATTGGTGCATCGGTTTGATCATGGACCATTCTTTTCAAATAGGGCCTCTATGGCGAGGGGGTCTGTCGCTTCCAAATGTCATCTTGGGGCATCCTGGACATGTTCAGGGTAGAGTTATAGTTATACAGTCCCCTACGAGGGGTCCGTCCAGGGGGCTGGAAAGGGGAAGAACAGGATTTATGATTCATGTGGGCTGGACCCAGGGTAAAAATACCAGGGTGTCCCTACGTATCCCATGAGGATGGGAATCAAGCCACACGTAGTTCTATAAGCACAGCTTAATGTCATGCAGGACGATGAGGATCCTAGTTTCACCGGTACATATCCCACCAGAACTACTAATCCCATGTGAGTCATGCTCGATGTGGGAAACAAGAAGTAATGGGGAACTTTCCTGACATTAGAAGGGGCAGGATAGGGCAAAGGGATGCTCGGTGAATACCTGCCCAATGACATTAACATGACCATGTGGCATACCTAGATGCGGGAAGAGGTAGAGTCAAGTATGTTGGAATTACACTTGAACATGAGCAAGTGGAAATGTGTGAATCATGATGCTCGAGATTTGGATCACAATGATGGCAGTGTGACGATGCAAGATAATTGTTGACCGTGGAAGAAACGCAGCATCCATATCACGTTAGCCTAGAATGGGGACAGACGAATGAGGGTCGACCGTTGACCATGTTCGAAACATGGGACCATGTCGGAAATGTTGTCAGATAGCCCTTAAGGACGTTGGCCCAAAATGATAAGAGAGCCCTTAGGCCCAACATCCATAGAGATCCCTGAAGCCTAGTATCCATGTCGTTTGAGGGTCCTTTTGGATGTGGGAGAGGATGAGGATCCAAATAGTGAGCTCATGAAGCTCGATCATGGAACGAGAGAATGTCTCCATGAAAATTCCACACTTTGTACTCTTTGTCAAAATTCATCTAAATGTGTTAATGAGACATATTAGATAGAGGGAGTCGAGTCCCTTCCCATATGGAGATATTAGTTTAGGGTCATAGAATTTGGACCATGGGTGGGAGGAAACACAGGAGGCACGTAGTGGGGTAACTCAAATACCCGATTTGAATGGGAACTGGGGGTTCCGACCACCTTTTTCTTCTCGGATAGTTTTAGGTCGAGGCACCAAAAACAAGACTTGATCTGTGCCTGAGACAAAGTGTAGAGGCCTTCCTACATACCCCATGGGGATGGTGATCAAGATGCATGTAGTTCTTGAAGAGTTATTAGTTTAAGGTCTTATAACTCAGACCACGAACGGGTAAGGAGAGTAGGTAACACAAGGTGAAGTGGTTACAAAACCCGACGTAGATGAGGACATAAGACCTAATTACCATGTGTTCTCTAGGGAAGTGCTTGAGTCAAGCGACCGAACATGGAAGTTAGGCTGGGCCTGCGGGGAAGTTATCGAGTGCTCCTATGTATCCCATAAGTATGAGAATCAAGCCATACGTAGTTCTTGGGGTTGGAATGGTAAGGTACCAGTGCCAGGGAAAAAGGGGAGTGCGGGCATGGCCCTTTCACCAAAAGAAGCGGAATTTGATAAATCCTGTTTGTCCTCTAAGGTGAGTGTTTTTTTGTTGAATCGACAGGCTTAGGGTAGCAAGCCCTGGTGTCACCACATGAATCAAGTCGTAGTAGGCATTGACAAATGGTATGGCATGTGACCAATACCCAACGTGATGTCCTCTATGATGGGGTAATCACAATTTGGTGTCACTTTTTCGTCATGCATCCAGGATGATAATTTCATAGTTTAGGGTCATGTGATAGGACCAAGCATGCATTTTAATGTCATACAGTAAAGACGTAGCAGATACGGTTCTAGGTAGGGAATGTGTATGGTGTCGTGCGACATAACCAATGTGGATGGGGACATGATCCCACATCACACCGTCTGCAGCTCTGAGATAGGAACCTCAGGCCAAGGGGCCCAAATAGGGGCAATAAGGAAATGGAAATGGGGAACTAGCTCCCAGATGAGCTGGACTCGGAGACAAGACGTCCAGGTGACCCATCGCATCCCGTGGGGATGAGGATTGAGTCGCACATATCCCTTAATTAATATCTTAGTTTATGTTCTTAGATCTCGGACCGTGGGAGCCCTGATGGATGTCGTATTGCAGCTTTTTCTCCCTGACTTGCAGAGGTGCACTGAGGGATAGCGCCAAGAGTGTCGAGATTACACCTAGACATGATGGGGTCGAACATAATGTGAATCATGAAACCAACATTAAAGGACCAAAGGGGCTGGCGTGATGATGGAGGATTACTACTGACCATGTTCGTAACAAAGCATCATGTCGTGTTAGACTGAAATGGGGAAAAACAAATGAGCATCAACTGATGACCATGTTTACAACACAGGATTTGTATCAATTTGTTTTCTGAAACCCTTGGGGGCGTTGGCCCGTAATGGTAGGAGAGCCCTTGGGCATGGTATCCAGGCCGTTCTAGGGCATCCCTCTGGTTGTGAAAGATGATGAATGCCCGAATGAAGGGAAACATGAAGCATGAAAAGTGGAAGGAACTTGACCAAGATAAAGCTGACACTCTTGGTCCTAGACCAGAGTACTCTTAACAGATGGGCGAACCACTGCAAGGGGTCGAGGGACTCAACATGAGGGCAGCAAAGAGATGGCGGATTCCCAGGAGAGGGGGGAATGGTGGCAAAAAACCTGTACCTAACCTATATATCCTCCTCGTGGAGAGGGACATTCCAAGGGGCCTAGGTGACTGGGGAGATCAGTATATCTCTAGGAGGTGGGGCTAGCCCCGAAGTCTAGACATTCGGGTGGTCCTACGTATCCCATGAGGATGGGAATCAAGCCACACGTAGTTCGGGAGGGTTCCATTTAATGTCATGTGGGACAGGAAATAGGAGGGATAATTCTTAGAACGGGGTGTGCGTGGTGCGGCTATTGCAAACCTGATATAAATGAGGACGTAATTTTGCACCACGCCAAGCGGTCCCACAGTCATATTCTCGAAGGCAGTACAGAAGAGAAAAATTAGCTGAACTCAAACTGGACCCATAGACATGAGGTGGGGGCTTCCTACATATCCCATGAGGATGGGAATCAATTCAGACGTAGTTCTGAGGAAATCTTAGTTTATGGTCTTAGATCTTGGACCCTGAATGGATGACAACTTTCCAAGAAATCGTAGACCTCAACCCAATACCTAAGCCCACGTGAGTTAAACTCATTTTGGGAAACAAGGGAGGAAGTTCCTTATCGCAGTACCTGGAACGTCCACCAAAGGTAAGTCCATACAGGGCCCCGAAGGAAACCATTAACGTGGCTTTGTTCCCCTAACATGCAGATGCGCACTAAGGAATAGTATCAAGAGTTTCAAAACTCTACTTGGACATAATGAGAATGGAGAAGGATGTGAATCATGTAACCAAAATTTTGGGCTTAATGGGGTTGGTGTGGCGATGGAGGATAACTGTTAACCGTGGCGGAAAAACAATCTCCATATCTCATTTTCCTGAAGTGGGAACAATAAAAGAGCATCAATCTCTAACCGTATTTTCAACACGGGATTTTTATCGATTTTTCATCTGAAACCCTCGGGGGCATTGGGCCGTAACGGTAGGAAAGCCCTTGGGAGTTGTATCTAGGACGTTCTTGGGAGTACCTCTGGGTGTGAAAGGTGATGAAATCCCTAATGAAGGGGAACACGAAGCCTGAAAAGCGGGTACAGACGTGTCCGAGTAGAGTCTGACATTCCAGGTAACTAAACTAGAGTACCCTTACGCACATTGGTGAACCACCGAGAAGGGTCGGCAAAGTGGATCAGGAGGGAGAGGTATACGATGTGTTCATTACAAGCCTAATGTGAATGAGGACATTATCCCACAACATGTTATATACTCCCCTCTATGGGGAAGGGTAGGCCAAGGGGCTGAGGTGGGATGAAAATTGAAGGGTAGGATAAGGGGCCAAGGTGGGATTGAGATTTTCAGAAGATGGGGCTGGACCCGAAGCCTAGACATTTGGGTGGTCCTACGTATCTCATAAGGATGGAAATCAAGTCACATGTAGTTCTGGAAGATACCCAGAGGGCAGGATACCCCAACGAGGACATGTACGGCATGGCGAGTAACCCGACGTGAATGAGTGTAACGCCCCGACCCTAGTTACCCAGAGTCGGTGCATTATTACATAACATTGGCATGATCATGAGAAAGATCAAGTCTCGAAAGACCGATTAGTTTAGTAGCCTTGGAATAACTAGATACATCCATAAATTTTTACATTACATCATAAAAAAAACATCTTGTCTTCATATCCCCTCATACTATCCCTGCAGGTCATTCATAAATTACTTCTTCATAATCCTGGAAAAAAAACATTGAAAGGGGTGAGCTCGGATGCTCAGTAAGGATAACATTATAGCAGAAGCTTTCATAAATAAGCATAAACACTTAAGGCAAATTATAACTAAAACAAAAGCCTTTGAAACTTGAACTTCAGCATAAAATGGAAAAGGTAAAATGAAATAATGCCATTTACTTACTCACATGGATATTCTACTAGACGAATGATCACATGCAATATCAATAACCACTTTCATAATGATGGAATGCATAATGCCAGACTATCATAACCACATAGCCAAGGCTTCGTGCCAAGACTACAAATAAGATTTTGCCAAGGCCTTGTGCCAAGACACTAGTTTGTCTCATGAGACCTACTGATGCATCGAGGAGCTATAGCGGGCTCCACCCGTCACTTATTAAGTCCAATGCATTCCTCATATGAATAGGTTTAAGCATAAAATAAACATTCGTATTAAAACTAGCATACGAAATGTCAATACTTTAACCACAAACCATGAATGGTATAAAAATGGAACACCCACAGTCAAATATAACTCATTTGATACAATATGGAAGATTGTATTGTATCACATTAACCTCAATCATGAATAATGAAGGATGTTGACATAGATGAAAATAATCATCAAAACTATTTGAGAGAAATATCCCCCTTTTCTTGAAAACATTTAAAAGTCACACTATTTATCAAGAAGCCATTTAAAAATAGATTTTTGAATAAAAGTGTCCCATACCACTTTGAAACCTTTTAAAAGGATTTTTAATTTCTAAACTTTAATGTCCATATAAATAAATCCTTAAAACCATTTTTAAAACATGGACATTAATGAGAAAGGTTTAGATGAATAAGTCTTTAAAACATTTAAAAATGGTATTTTAGTTAGAGATTCTAACCAAAAGAGACACTTGAATACAAATAATTGAGGTAATCAAAACATTGTAATATCATGAGAATAAAGGGAATCATGATATTCTATGTCAAAGTACATTATATACACCACATAAAAGTGATTTGGTGTATATCATCAAAGAAGTCTCAATGGAATGTAAATTGAGATGAAATCTCTCATAAAGGTTGTATCCTTAGGTTAAGGATAAATCAATGACATAATTATGTGTGACAAATATAAATACACTAAATATGATTGAATATTCAGTGTAAGACAATCAAAGGACATTCACACATATTCTTGTAAAAACAATACCAACGAATTGGATGTTTAACTCAACAAATGGAGAATGAGTTAAAATTACTCTTATCAAATTCATATCAATGACTTGAGAAATACCAATGAGTGATTATGTGTATCAAACTTATATCCACAGGAAGGGGAGTGGAAATTATGACATAATCAAATGAATAGTGATTCCACACATAATCTTGGAGTAATATAATCAATGAAATATGCGTAAAGCCGAATGAGTGGAAATTGAAATGTCAAATTCCCTTATCGATTTGGTAACTTACGAAACATAAAACTATGAAAGAAGGATCATACCATGACTATTTAATTACCCATAAATTAATGTATATTACACAGTGAATACAATCATGGGCAGTACACATACACCACATGTAATAATTAAGTGGTGAACAATGGAATTCTCACGAAATTAAGAGTGAGATAAGAAACTCCTTACCACGTTAATCAACTGAGTCGTATGGAAAAAAGTTAATAACCACCAAAATGATTTACAGAATAACATGAATATAAAGAGAATCATGATAATATATATCAAATGGCCGTACACAATACACCACTTTCAATAATTTAGTGGCGAACAATGGAAATCTCACAGAGTTGAAAGTGAGATAAGAAAATCCCTTACCACATTAATCAACTGAGTCGTATGGCCAAAAGTTAATAACCACCAAATTATTTACAGAATAACATGAATATAAAGAGAATCATGATAATATATATCAAATGGCCATACACAATACACCACTTTCAATAATTTAGTGGCGAACAATGGAAATCTCACGGAATTGAAAGTGAGATAAGAGAATCCCTTACTTTGTACTTTTTCCTTGGTCGATGGTAGGCTTACCTCCTATATAATGGTGAAATAATTGTTATTGAATAATACAAGAATCAGTTACTTTAATATGATATCATATATGATCTATTAACATTGATTTGTTAATAATATCTTAGAATTATCGTCATTTCCGTTGTTAACGGGTTCATTTTACTTTACATTATTTGTTATGTGAGCCATATTCGTTATTAATGGGATGTATATTATTCATATCCAGAATGGTATCAAGTCCTTAAACATCATTTTTAAATCATCAAATGATAATTATACTTGAATGGATACTATAGAGAATGAATCTCATCGCGTTCGTGGAGACGGTAGTCCGTACGTACGCACGAATGCTACTTCCATTTAATTTTTATTTTAAAAGAATCGAATCCAAATGATACATAGGTATATTACTATTCCAGTAAAATATTTTATATATGTTACATAAGTTCATTAACACCATCCTTTATACGTTCCATGTGTGGTATGAACGAGTCATATCATTTTAAGGGGGCGGTAGTCCGCACTTCCTCAAATGAAATTATCGTATGTATATACAACATGAAACGAATAATTGTATGAAATAAAATGGAATTACAGAAGCTTATATATAAAATATATATCATTAATATCATATTTAATTACAGTTCCATCCTAATGGCCACCATGAGAGGCGGTAAGATGTATTTGAACAATCATCGTTTCGTGAGGCGTTAGTTTGCCATCCACAGAAAAATTATGTTCATCATCCATTAGATGGAGTTGTGTGAATGTGTAGTTTGAATACTTCTTATAACAACATCCTAGTATATTTTGGATACTGGTGTTGTTACAAAAGAAAGGAAATAAAAAGAGTTTGGGGGTTGGAGAAGCAAAATAATTGAAAATAATTTAAGAGAAAATGTTACCTTTAATTTAGGTAACTCACTTTGGTTGGAACCAAATGACTTCTTGAAATGCTTTCTGCCTAAGGGGAAGCTTCAAGGAGTAGGAGAGGGATGTGGGGAGCTTAGTTGGGCAGAGTTTGGATGAGCCAAGTGGCTTGAGAGGTGTGAGGAATGCGTAGAAGTGGTCTCCTTTTATAAGAGAGAGGAGGGGATCTTTAGGAAAGAGTGAAAGTATTACTTTATAATATAATTATATTCGGTTTATAATGGTCCAAAAATAAATGAGGTCGAAGATAAGATGACTCATATTCTAAATAACATCAACCAATAAGAATTGGACAGGTTTTAGATAATAATTTAATCATTATAATCTTATTTATTTAAATGATTTATTAATGAGGTAAACATTGCATCATTATTGTGTCATTAATAATTTAAATTATTTGATGTCTAAAAATTATAAATAAAATATCATTATGTAGGAAATCTTTTTAGCTTTCTAATTAATATTTATAATCGAAAATCCAACATGTATAACCCTATGTAAAAATTGTTCTTTTAAAAGATGTAAGCTTATGCCATTTTTGTATTCATTTTAACTTAATTAAAATAAAGTGTCATTATCACTTACAAGTGGATCAATGGGGTCCCAAAATTGACCCAAAGATGCCCATGGTCGACCATGTATCAACCAATAGGGTTAAGACACGTTTTAGGATAATTTAGTATTATTATAATATTATTTTTTAACCCTTATTTACCGGATTTACCCTTATCCATGGTAAATAAAATATTTACCGCAGTAATTATTCAAAATGTCTAAAAATAAAAGTTACCTATTTACACAATTTGAACATCCTGATTCCAAATATGGAATCCATTTTTCTAAATTCAAAACACAGAAGTGGCAGAAATTAATTTAAAATTAATTCCCGTTGTCAAAACAAAAAGCGTGTTTTTAAGAGATAATAACTATCAAAAGATTGACACTTGTTTATGTTCGGTTTAATTGTAAAATTATGTCCAATGACCAAAATTATATTAAATGGTAAAAATATATTCTAAATATACTTTAAAACCACTCAAATTCATAATTTATCACTATTAATTATTTCGATTAAAAAAGTTGTTTTTAATTAAAATTTAATAATTTTTACTATTCATCAAAATAATAAAGTTGTCCGAAAAGTACCAAAATTTCACCTTAGGCTAAATTTGATATTCCGAATCCAAAAATGAAGTCCATTTTGAAATATAAAATATATATAATTTCAAAAAATTAAGTATTACTATTCATAACGGCTAGTTTGATCGGTTGTGGTGTGTGTTAAAACTAGAAGTTGCGTACAACACACGCTACTGTTTTATTCAAAGGAAAGCGTACCGTGGAAGCTTGGGATGTTTTATTTTAAATTTTTTGATGTCCACATTTAGTCAAAAAGTTTAAAATATTTTATTTAAAAAGGATTCACTATTAAAAGTTGGTAAAACTACAATACTGAAGATGAATTTGTTCTTACATTATGTCTAAGAAACTCATAATATAGATTCTAAAATTATAAGGATTATATAAAGTTTAAAATTTAGTTAATACTATTCATAAACTTTTTTGAACGGCTTGTTTGGTAAGTCATGGTGCGCTTGAACTCGGTGTTGCGTGTAGTGCAAGTTATTGAATTATTTTGAAGAAATAACACACTATGAAATCTTGGGGTGTTACATTCTCCCCTCCTTCAATAAATTGTGTCCTCGCAATTTGAAATTGTTCTTCGAAAATAAAAGGTTGAAAATAGAAAATATATTTGTGGGAAAACCCACATCGGAAATTGGTTTACTAAAATTTAGTCTTAATATGAGGAAAAGAGAAATGAAAGGGTCACCACCAAATTATGATCTCGATTTGGAGAACATTGGTGGCAATTAGAGACATATAATTGGAGGAAAAACGTAAATATTTATAGGTAGTGGTTGAGGTCATCAATCACAAACAAGTATAAAATTGAGGTCCTTAAACTCATCAATCTATGATGATTTGAAGTACCATCGGTTCAACAAAATATAGGGTATTGGGATCACACATTTTTGACATTTCAAAATATCTTAGTTGAAATCCCACATTGAAAAATGAATTAATGAGGCCTCTATTTAAAATAAAGAGTGGAATGTATGAAGATTACCGAAAATAACACATACTAGGGTTCGATGTAGGAAAATATGGATATGGAGGAGAAATCTAACCATCAATTATCTGATGGAGAGTGGTAGAGAACATGGCTATGAAAAGGCCAACAATCCCAAAGCCATAAATTAGTGATGATTTAAGGTACCATCTAGGACAACATTTTTTTTTTAAAGTTACATTACATAAGGAAGAGGAATTCATTTATGATATTGACTAAGAACATTATGAGATATACTTAAATTTTAAGTAGATTTTCATTGTTTAATAAATTTCCACCACTAACTCAATTTTTTTTAAACGATGAGTATTAAAGAAGACTTGGTCACACTGGAAGAGCTAGAATAAACTTCTATAGAATCACATGATCCATGCAGGATAAACCATATATTTACATTGTCTTTGAATATTAATCAAAACCAAAATGGTTAGTGAATGATCTAATGATCCCCCAAAAGGATATTCATTGAGATAAATATGCACTAATCTTAATTTCTAAAATTAAACCAACAATACCCCAAAGTTAAATAGATACCATTCAATAATCAATTGTCCTTAAAATCCTTTAATATAATCCAAACTAATATTGAAACCCAAAACATAGAAGAATTTGATTATGTAGTCTCCCATGTTACATTGTATCTCCAAATGACATCAAATACTCTTAAAGTCACATACTTAAAAGTAATTAACATTATCACATATTCTCTGTTATAGGTTAATCATTTCCATAAATAACCCAAATCACTATAAATCAACAATAAAAAATTTAGATAAAAATCCACCATTACTCTACAAATGAAGCCTCATTGTATTCTATTTTCCTTGGGCATATAGTGTTCCTAACAAAACGAACATCTTCCAAAATAACATTTATCACTTAATCACCAAATCATTTTCCTATACCAAGGGTATTCATTTGATAAGACATAAGAACCCAAATCATCTTATTATTGATCAATAAAATCATTTAACAAAAAAAAGTCATACTAACCAGGGACTTCACGTAGTCTAGTGGTAGGCGATAAATCCCAATCGCACTTTGGTTGTGGGTTCGATTCCCACAGCTTTGTCCGACGCGACGAGTTGTCACACGGTCTACGTGTTGTCCTTTTTCAAAAACTATATTCTATAATATTACCAAAATGAGATAAATTTTTCAAAATAACATAATTTAACCACAAATTTTATATCATACTTTCCATTTTCATCCCAAATTATAATAACTTATCATTTTCTCAAACCCCAATGATCATATAAAACCAAATGGTTATTTATACCTATATCCACAAGAGAAGAGACAATTATTCCTCAAATATCATTCTCACATGGCAAACTGAGGGGTTACTAATACAAGAGAAAATTATTCCAAAGTAAACCCATCAACAAGGAGTGCTAATACTTTTTAAATTTTTCTCCAACCATTTATTTCCGTATAGCTTCTTCTTTGAGCAAGAAAATATCCTATAAAATAGGACATTCACTCGGGTAATGGCCAGGTCCCCTACATTTATGGCAAATGACTGTAAATGGACTCTTGGGACCATTTTTATCTTCTTCCATAGTACTCTTCATTTTTCTTCGGCAATTCTTCACTTTATGTCCTTCCTTCCCGCACGTAAAACATTTCGTTGTCCCATTGAAACACTTTCCTGGGTGTCTCTTTCCACAATTCCTGCATGATGAAAATTGTGGTTTCTTTTCTCCATGGTCTCCATTGTTGGAGATCTTATCATTTGTCACCTTTCTCTTCCTTGTTGAGTCTGGGAGTTGGTTAATATATATGTTGTTGATCATATTTTTGGAAAACTGATTTGGCATAAAGACGATATCTTTTACGCCTATCAACATTCCATTTTGTTGCTCATTTCCACCACCGTTCCCACCTTGTACATCATTCTCAAAGTCACTATGACTTCCTTGGAATCCAGCCATTAACTAAAACCAGAAAGCATTGTGTGAGTAATAGTAGTCGTAAAATCATTTAGAGATTAAAATGTCACCATATTCTCAATTTGAAACATATTAGGATTAACCAAGGTCATTTACTCTCATCTTATGTATATATTACTTAAATCGGTTTGTAAAGAAAATGTAAATTATCCTAAGCATATCCCCCGGGAGTGTCGTAACCAAGAGTGCAGCAAGGCCCGTTTTCGTGCACCAGTTCCCGTTCGAGTCTAGCTCAAAGCGGTGTTTTCGGGTTTTACCCCTAGGTACATCTGTGCCAGAGCCGCCTCTACCTGCTCATATCCAGACAGGGATGTATTGCTCGGAAAACTCACAAAATCTCTACAATACCAAAATTCTAGGAAGTTCTTTTATACTAATCCTCAAAGTTCATCTTAGGTCTACGTGCTCTAATCAGAGTTTATCTAAATCTAGCTACCAAGGTTTGTATTAAACTTCCTCTGATACCAACTGTAACACCCCGACCCTAGTTACCCAGAGTCGGTGCATTATTACATAACATTGGCATGATCATGAGAAAGATCATGTCTCGAAAGACCGATTAGTTTAGTAGCCTTGGAATAACTAGATACATCCATAAATTTTTACATTACATCATAAAAAAACATCTTGTCTTCATATCCCCTCATACTATCCCTGCAGGTCATTCATAAATTACTTCTTCATAATCCTGGAAAAAAAAATAAAACATTGAAAGGGGTGAGCTTGGATGCTCAGTAAGGATAACATTATAGCAGAAGCTTTCATAAATAATCATAAACACTTAAGGCAATTTATAACTAAAACAAAAGCCTTTGAAACTTGAACTTCAGCATAAAATGGCAAAGGTAAAATGAAATAATGCCATTTACTTACTCACATGGATATTCTACTAGACAAATAATCACATGCAATATCAATAACCACTTTCATAATGATGGAATGCATAATGCCAGACTATCATAACTACATAGCCAAGGCTTCGTGCCAAGACTACAAATAAGATTTTGCCAAGGCCTTGTGCCAAGACACTAGTTTGTCTCATGAGACCTACCGATGCATCGAGGAGCTATAGCGGGCTCCACCCGTCACTTATTAAGTCCAATGCATTCCTCATATGAATAGGTTTAAGCATAAAATAAACATTCGTATTAAAACTAGCATACGAAATGTCAATACTTTAACCACAAACCATGAATGGTATAAAAATGGAACATCCACAGTCAAATATAACTCATTTGATACAATATGGAAGATTGTATTGTATCACATTAACCTCAATCATGAATAATGAAGGATGTTTACATAGATGAAAATAATCATCAAAACTATTTGAGAGAAATATCCCCCTTTTCTTGAAAACATTTAAAAGTCACACTATTTGTCAAGAAGCCATTTAAAAATAGATTTTTGAATCAAAGAGTCCCATACCACTTTGAAACCTTTTAAAAGGATTTTTAATTTCTAAACTTTAATGTCCATATAAATAAATCCTTAAAACCATTTTTAAAACATGGACATTAATGAGAAAGGTTTAGATGAATAAGTCTTTAAAACATTTAAAAATGGTATTTTAGTTAGAGATTCTAACCAAAAGAGACACTTGAATACAAATAATTGAGGTAATCAAAACTTTGTAATATCATGAGAATAAAGGGAATCATGATATTCTATGTCAAAGTACATTATATACACCACATAAAAGTGATTTGGTGTATATCATCAAAGAAGTCTCAATGGAATGTAAATTGAGATGAAATCTCTCATAAAGGTTGTATCCTTAGGTTAAGGATAAATCAATGACATAATTATGTGTGACAAATATAAATACACTAAATATGATTGAATATTCAGTGTAAGACAATCAAAGGACATTCACACATATTCTTGTAAAAACAATACCAACGAATTGGATGTTTAACTCAACAAATGGAGAATGAGTTAAAATTACTCTTATCAAAATCATATCAGTGACTTGAGAATTACCAATGAGTGATTATGTGTATCAAACTTATATCCACAGGAAGGGGAGTGGAAATTATGACATAATCAAATGAATAGTGATTCCACACATAATCTTGGAGTAATATAATCAATGAAATATGCGTAAAGCCGAATGAGTGGAAATTAAAATGTCAAATTCCCTTATCGATTTGGTAACTTACGAAACATACAACTATGAAAGAAGGATCATACCATGACTATGTAAGTACCCATAAATTAATGTATATTACACAATGAATACAATCATGGGCAGTACACATACACCACATGTAATAATTAAGTGGTGAACAATGGAATTCTCACGAAATTAAGAGTGAGATAAGAAACTCCTTACCACGTTAATCAACTGAGTCGTATGGAAAAAAGTTAATAACCACCAAAATGATTTATAGAATAACATGAATATAAAGAGAATCATGATAATATATATCAAATGGCCGTACACAATACACCACTTTCAATAATTTAGTGGCGAACAATGGAAATCTCACAGAGTTGAAAGTGAGATAAGAAAATCCCTTACCACATTAATCAACTGAGTCGTATGGCCAAAAGTTAATAACCACCAAATTATTTACAGAATAACATGAATATAAAGAGAATCATGATAATATATATCAAATGGCCATACACAATACACCACTTTCAATAATTTAGTGGCGAACAATGGAAATCTCACGGAATTGAAAGTGAGATAAGAGAATCCCTTACTTTGTACTTTTTCCTTGGTCGATGGTAGGTTTACCTCCTGTATAATGGTGAAATAATTGTTATTGAATAATACAAGAATAATTTACTTTAATATGATATCATATATGATCTTTTAACATTGATTTGTTAATAATATCTTAGAATTATCGTCATTTCAGGTGTTAACGGGTTCATTTTACTTTACATTCTTTGTTATGTGAGCCATATTCGTTATTAATGGGATGTATATTATTCATATCCATAATGGTATCAAGTCCTTAAACATCATTTTTAAATCATCAAATGATAATTATACTTGAATGGATACGATGGAGAATGAATCTCATCGCGTTCGTGGAGACGGTAGTCCGTACGTACGCACGAATGCTACTTCCATTTAATTTTTATTTTAAAAGAATCGAATCCAAATGATACATAGGTATATTACTATTCCAGTAAAATATTTTATATATGTTTCTTAAGTTCATTAACACCATCCTTTATACGTTCCATGTGTGGTATGAACGAGTCATATCATTTTAAGGGGGCGGTAGTCCGCACTTCCTCAAATGAAATTATCGTATGTATATACAACATGAAACGAATAATTTTATGAAATAAAATGGAATTACAGAAGCTTATATATAAAATATATATCATTAATATCATATTTAATTACAGTTCCATCCTAATGGCCACCATGAGAGGCGGTAAGATGTATTTGAACAATCATCGTTTTGTGAGGCGTTAGTTTTCCATCCACAGAAACATTATGTTCATCATCCATTAGATGAAGTTGTGTGAATGTGTAGTTTTAATCCTTCTTATAACAACATCCTAGTATATTGTGGATACTGGTGTTGTTACAAAAGAAAGGAAATAAAAAGAGTTTGGGGGTTGGAGAAGCAAAATAATTGAAAATAATTTAAGAGAAAATGTTACCTTTAATTTAGGTAACTCACTTTGGTTGGAACCAAAGGACTTCTTGAAATGCTTTCTGCCTAAGGGGAAGCTTCAAGGAGGAGGATAGGGATGTGGGGAGCTTATTTGGGCAGAGTTTGGACGAGCCAAGTGGCTTGAGAGGTGTGAGGAATGAGTAGAAGTGGTCTCCTTTTATAAGGGAGAGGAGGGGCTCTTTAGGAAAGAGTGAAAGTATTACTTTATAATATAATTATATTCGGTTTATAATGGTCCAAAAATAATTGAGGTCAAAGATATGATGACTCATATTCTAAATAACATCAACCAATAAGAATTGGACAGGTTTTAGATAATATTTTAATCATTATAATCTTATTTATTTAAATGATTTATTAATGAGGTAAACATTGCATCATTATTGTGTCATTAATAATTTAAATTATTTGATGTCTAAAAATTATAAATAAAATATCATTATGTAGGAAATCTTTTTAGCTTTCTAATGAATATTTATAATCTAAAATCCAACATGTATAACCCTATGTAAAAATTGTTCTTTTAAAAGATGTAAGCTTATGCCATTTTTGTATTCATTTTAACTTAATTAAAATAAAGTGTCATCATCACTTACAAGTGGATCAATGGGATCCCAAAATTGACCCAAAGATGCCCATGGTCGACCATGTATCAACCAATAGGGTTAGGACACGTTTTAGGATAATTTAGTATTATTATAATATTATGTTTTAACCCTTATTTACCGGATTTACCCTTAACCATGGTAAATAAAATATTTACCGCAGTAATTATTCAAAATGTCTAAAAATAAAAGTTACCTATTTACACAATTTGAACATCCTGATTCCAAATATGGAATCCATTTTTCTAAATTCAAAACACATAAGTGGCAGAAATTAATTTAAAATTAATTCCCACTGTCAAAACAAAAAGCGTGTTTTTAAGAGATAATAACTATCAAAAGATTGACACTTGTTTATGTTCGGTTTAATTGTAAAATTAAGTCCAATGACAAAAATTATATTAAATGGTAAAAATATATTCTAAATATACTTTAAAACCACTCAAATTCATAATTTATCACTATTAATTATTTCGATTAAAAAAGTTGTTTTTAATTAAAATTTAGTAATTTTTACTATTCATCAAAATATGAAAGTTATCCGAAAAGTACCAAAATTTCACCTTAGGATAAATTTGATATTCCGAATCCAAAAATGAAGTCCATTTTGAAATACAAAATATATATAATTTCAAAAAATTAAGTATTACTATTCATAACGGCTAGTTTGATCGGTTGTGGTGTGTGTTAAAACTAGAAGTTGCGTACAACACACGCTACTGTTTTATTTAAAGGAAAGCGTACCGTGGAAGCTTGGGATGTTTTATTTTAAATTTTTTGATGTCCCCATTTAGTCAAAAAGTTTAAAATATTTTATTTAAAAAGGGTTCACTATTAAAAGTTGGTAAAACTACAATACTGAAGATGAATTTGTTCTTACATTATGTCTAAGAAACTCATAATATGGATTCTAAAATTATAAGGATTATATAAAGTTTAAAATTTAGCTAATACTATTCATAACCTTTTTTGAAGAGCTTGTTTGGTAAGTCATGGTGCGCTTGAACTCGGTGTTGCGTGTAGTGCAAGTTATTGAATTATTTTGAAGAAATAACACACTATGAAATCTTGGGGTGTTACAATGAGGATGTAATCCCGCACCACACCACACAGTCCGGGTAAGGACTTGGGCTAAGGGGCCTGAGAAGGCCAAGGGGCCTGAGGCCGGGCCTTAGTTAGGAAGGCCTGACCAGCTTGCAGTTTAATGTCTTTCAGTAAGGACGAGGGCTAGGAAGAGGTGTCTCTTCCGATGATGTGTACGGTACGGTGGGTAACCCGATGTGAACGAGGATGTAATCTCACACCACACTGCACAACCCCATCATAGAGTACCTGGGCCAGGGGCCCGAGAAAAACAAAGGGCCTGAGGCGGAGCCTCGGCCAGGGAATGTGTATGGCATGGCAAGTAACCACATTGTTTACTCCCATAAGATAATTGAGGCCAGGGGCCCGACTGTTGGCACCACCCGGAGGGAAGTCTGTCGCTTCGGGATGGGGTAGAACGAACCACTGCACTCGATGTTTGGGACATCATGGGGTGGACCCGAAGATCCAGGACAACTATTGACCATGTTCGAAACACAGCGTCTCTGAGGTGACCTGATATGGGAGAATCAAATGATCATTGACCGTTGACCGCATTCAAAAACGTGGGACTTGTATCGGCTTTTTGGTCGACATCCTCGAGGGCGTTGGCCCGAAGTGGTAAGAGGGCCCTTAGGCCGAGCATCCATACCATTTAGGGGCCCTTCCGGATGTGGAAATTGATGGAATCCCTGTCAAGGAGTGGGTGAAGCATAGTTTTACCCATCTACGAACGAGGTGAACATCTCTAGGGAGGGAGACGTACAGCCAGGTCGAGGCTTTCTCGACGTAAATTGGGGAAAAAGTTTGCACCCTGTCATATGTCTTGACCCAAGGGGAAGATTTTGACTTTTCGGCTGGGCCAACAGATGAAATGTCTGGGCATTCCTACATATCCCATGAGCAGGGGAATCAAGCTATACGCAGTTCCTAAAGGTCATGCAGTTTAACGTCGTGCGGTGAATACGTGATGAGGATTGAAGAAAGGGAGTGGGGATATGGTGAGACCCCCATGATCCTCGTATGAGTGGGGATTAGGAAGCTTACTCCACATCATGCGAGGACCCTATGAGGAAACTATACCCAGGGGGAACAGTCAAAGAGAAGAGATCATGGCTAGGCTCAAAACAAATCGTCTGAGTGTTCCTACGTATCCCATGAGGATGGGAATCAAGCCATTTGTAATTATAGGAGCGTAGTTTAATGTCATGCGGGATGAAATGCAGTTTAACGTCATGCGAGACGAAATGCAATTTTACGTCATGCGGGACTGAATTATGTTTAACGTCATGCGTGACGAAATGCATTTTAATGTCATGCGGGAAGGGTGACACATCTCATCTGGGGATATGTATGGTACGACGAGTAACCTAATGTGAACGAGGACATAATCCCACACCACATTGTACAATCCCTCAAGAGAGTCTGCGTTAGGGAAGGCCAAGAGGCCTGAGGCTAGGCCTCGGCCAGGAAGGCCTAACTGGCTTGTAGTTTAACGTCTTGTAGTGAGGATGAAGGAGATATTTTTTTAGGGTCATAGAGCTCAGGCCATTTTTCATTTTATTGTCATGCAGGATGCCACTGAGCAGTTTAACGTCTTGACAGACGATGATGTAGTTTAACGTCATGCAGGATGACGTTTCAGTTTAAAGTAATGCAGGACTGGATGGTTTATGGTCATGCAGGACCATCGTGTAGTTTAGGGTCATGCGGGACCATCTAGTTTAAGGTCGTGTGGGACCATATAGTTTAAGGTCATGTGGGATTGTGGTGTAGTTTAGGGTCATGCAGGACTGGGGTGCAGTTTAGGGTCATGCAAGATAGTACAATTTAAGGTCGTACCGAACCATGGGGCTCAGGCAAAGTATTCCTTGAGGAACTTGGCGTTAGTGGGAGGAGTTATGCGCTCACCATCCATGGTCACCAAGGAGTATTCTCCATTGGGGTAAAAATTATGAATGATGTAAGGTCCCTCCCATTTGGGCTCCAACTTGGGTGGTTTCCTGCCGGGGATCATTGGTGCTCGGAGGACCAACACGAGGTCACCTTGCAGAAAATAGAAAAGAAAAACCTTCTTGTTGAAGGCTCTGGCTATCTTATTCTGATGCCTTTACAGATTGTGTAGGGAACGGAGTTTGTTCTAATCCAGTTCTTCCAATTCATCTAGACGGATTTCGGCCACCTTATCTACCATTTGCTGGTCATAGAATGCAGTGCGTAACGATGGCAGCTGGATCTAGATAGGCAGGATGGCCCCAGCCCCATACATTAGGGAATATGGAGTCACCTGGGTGGAATTACAAGTCGTCATCCGATATACCCAGAGGGCGTTGGGGAGCTTGTCTGGCCAACTTTTCTTATTTTGACCAACCATTTTATACATAATTTTAGAGAGAGTTTGGTTGAATTCCTCGATCTTCCCATTTTCCTACGCATGATAGTGAGAGGTATGGTTCGAATGGATATTGTAATTGGTATACAATTTCTTTAGGTCGACTCCTTGGAAGTTGGTGTCATTATTAGTGAGGACATCGTGAGGGACTCCAAATCGGTGGATGATATTGGAGCTCCCGAAGTCAATGATGGAACGAGCCTTGACCTCTTTGAGTGGAACTGGCTTTTACCACTTTGAGAAGAAATCTATGGCGGTCAGGATGAATATACACTGGCGAGCTGTCACCGGTGGATATGGTCCCACGACATCGATTCCCCACACCATAAATGGACAAGAGTACTTGGTGGAGTGGAGAAGCTCTGGTGGATGATGTAGGAAGTTAGTATGAACTTGGAACGTGTGGAATCTCTGGGAAAACTCAATACAATCATGGATCATAGAGGGACAAAAGAACCCTCCGGATCTGATGGGACATCTTGGGCCCAGCCTGGTGGGAACCATAGGAACTGGCATGAACCTCTTGCATGACTTGAGAAATCTCGACTCCTTGAATGCAACGGAGGAGAATACCATCAAAGCCCTGCTTATAAGGGATCCACTCATGACTGGGACCACTCTAGAGGGTAAACTGCAATGTGCAGCGTTGGATTCGCTCGCACTCGGCCCAATCATTCGGGAGGCAACCATTTTGGAGATACTTAACAAAAGGTGCCCTCCAGTTGGGAGCGGCCTCAACCACTGCATCTGAAGAACCTAGGGCTCCTGACGTGGAGGGTCTGGTAGCAAGTTGGCTTATCCGCAGGACACCGTCATCTTCTGAGGTGACGGGGGTGATGAATCTTCGTTGTGCCACATGTATGATCAAATCATCCTGCTCGAGTTCTACGACTGATGCAGCTAGGCCACCCAGAGCATCCGCATGAACATTTTGTGACCGAGGAACATGGGTGACCTCTGGTCGAGAAGGGAACTGGGCCATTAAATGGAGGGTGTACTCCAACAATGGCACATCGAGCTGCATTATGACTAGTTCGGAATCCCCTTTTACATGAAAATGGGGCACATCGATCTCAAGGGTCAGCTCGAGGCTGATGATGAGAGCCTGATACTCTGCCTCATTGTTGGTGTAGCCTTCTGACAACAAGAATGAGTATGGAAGAACGGATTGCGCCGGGGTGATAAAGAAGATACCCAGACCCACTCTGTTGAGCTTGGGATCATTGAGCCTCTTACCGGTGGGGCTCTGGGAGGCACCGTCGAAGTGCATTTGCCAACATGAGACAGAATGGTCAACTGAAAGGATTGCCTCATCAGGAAAATCCAGATCCAGGGATTGATCTGCGGAGGTTGGATGGGCATCTAGGAAGTCTGCCAATGCCTATCCTTTGATAGCCTTATGAGGCATGAATATGATGTCGAACTATTGGAGGATCACTGCCCACCGTGCTAGTCGTCCAGTCAATATGGGATGGTTCAGAATTTACTTTAGTGGGTCTACCTGAGAGACTAACTGTACCATGTGGTGATGCAGGTAATGCCACAATTTTTGTACAACCAACACGAGTGCAAGGCAGATCTTCTCGACAAGGGAGTATCTAGTCTCTGTATCGACGAACATGCGGCTGAGGTAGTAGAGGTTGTTCTCTGTACCCTCATTGCTCTTCTGGGAGAGCAGGGCACCGAGAGACTGTTCTAGAGCGGTCACATAAAGGACCAGCAGATTTCAGGAAATGGGTGGCATTAGGACTGGAGGCTGGAGCAGATACTACTTGATTTCTTCAAAGGAAGCCTGACACTCTTCATCCCATTCATAGGCAAATCCTTTCTACATGAGCTGGGAAAAGAGCTTACACTTTCCAACCAGATTCACGATGAATAGGCGTATATAGGCTAAGTGGCCTTAGAGACCTCGAAGCCCCTAAATATTTCTTGGGGGAGGCATTTGGCTGATGTCCTTGATCTTTTCTAGGTCTATATCAATGCCTCGGTATCTGACAACAAAGCCAAGAAACTTCCCAGAGGTGACCCCAAAGGCACATTTAAGTGGGTTCATCTTTAGGTGGTGGGAGAAGAGGAAACAGAACACTTTCTCAAGGTCCTTGAGATGGTCCTAGCGCTGGTGATATTTGACCACCAGATTATCTACATAGCACTCCACCAATGTCTCGATAATCGGCTTGAATATGTGGTTCATGGCCCGTTGATAGGTGGAACCTGCATTTTTCATGCTGAAAGGCATAACCTAATAACAGAAAGTACCTTGGGGAGCCTTGAAGGCAGTGGAATGCTCATCTTTAGGGGCCATCCAGACCTGGTTGTACCTAGAATACCCATCTATGAAGGAGAGGGCTTGGAACCTAGTCGTGGAATCAATCAACAACTTTGTCACTGGAAGGGTAAAATCATCCTTCAGAACGTGGTGATTGAGATCGCCGAAGTCCATACAGACTCTGATCTGCCTATTCTTCTTCCTGACTGGCACAATGTTGGCTATCCACATAGGGTACTGGACTTCCTTAATGAAGTTGGATTTGACAAAATTGTCAACTTTGGCCTCAACCATGCCACCATGGGAAGGGTGCATCTTTCTGGGATGCTTCTTGAACCCGCAATGGTTTGTCGGGAGGCCAAGGTGGTAGATGGATACCTGAGGATCTAGTCCTGTAATCTCTTCATAACTCTAGGAAAACACATAATGGTACTGGTTAAGGAAGTCTACATACTACTGTTGTTCCTTGAGGGACATGGCATCACTGATCAATGTGGGTCTCAGATCTGCCTCTCTACCAAGGTTCAACAGTACCAGTTCATCTACCATGGTAGAGATGCCTTCTTCAATGGTGGGGGGGGGAGAATCCTCCAGATCCTCTTCTCCACTTGTGGAGGGATTTCCACGAGGGGAGTTGCTTCCGCGCCACCAGACTCTGAGGGGAGGATGGTGTCGTCCTGAGCGGCAGTGGTCATCATGTCAGGAGACTCATGCGTTGCTGAGACCATAGCGATGAAGGCGACTGATCCAATCCCATCTAGCCTTCATCCCATGGGGACACCCTTGATAACATCAAAGCAGTAGTGGAGTTTCGGCTTGAGCCGGTGGATTCCATCCTGGAATAAGAGACACATATGATGTACCACCGTTGCCATGAGCCTGACGTCCCGATACCGTACAGGCGTAGGAGGTTCCGGGATCACTTGATCTTGGTTGGTGTAGGAGTACGAGGTGATTTTCCACCATCGCTTGGACCTGGGAATATGCCTTCCTATTATACCCTAAACAAAAAAGCATTTCCCCATGTTGGGGGTCGTGGCCTCCAACTGATAGATCAGAAAGATGTAGGCATCATCCAGAAATGCCCAGGGATCACTTGTGACCTTGACGGGTTCATCCTCACTTTCTAGAATTTTCTTATCCTTGCTCTTCTAATAGTCAGCATCCAGATAGAGATATTCACAAGAGGAAAAAGGAGACACATCTCCATGGAGCACGCCTAATCAACCATTGAGGGAGTATTTGAGGCATTGGTGATACGACAAAGGGACTGCTGCATGCAGATTGAGCCATGGACTTCCCATCAATGCGTTGTATGCAGTGTCATGGGAGAAAACCATGAATTCAGTAATTGAAATTAGGCCACTGAACTGGGTTTTCAAAAGGATCTTACTAACCGGGGTTTTCTCGGTCCTGTCATATCCCTAGATCCTTAGGTTGGAGGGAGTTAGATCATCCTCATAAAAAAACCAGATTTCGCAGTGTCCGAGTCAGGATTAGGTTAATCCTAGAGCCTATGTCAACAAGATAGCTGTGGAATTCCACAACATTGAACTGGCCAGTGACTTATAGTGGATGAATGTGCCCCTGTATGGGAGGGTGTTTTTCCTTGCTAGAAAACGAGATAATCTCCTGGCATTCGGAATTCTCAATCACCTCTTCATGGAAGGATTCTGCAGTTGCTACCTCCGTCTCAAACTGGAGGAGGCTCTTTAGGGCCTCGGCAAGTGCCTCACACATTTCAGATGACAGGAGAAGAGCCTCAAGGAAAGAAAGGCTCATCAGAATTTCAGGAAGGTGCTTCAGAACATCATACCTCTAGTCCAGACGTGATCCTCTGCTTACAGGAGGCTTCTCTGCAATTGGAGACACGGTGGGACCTGATGGATGGACCAGCGGCTGGCTGGTATTGGGTACATCCTGCTACCTACTATTCAAGGCTTGAAGAGTAGCTGACGGATGAGGACTAAACAACTGATATTGGACTGTAGTAGGGCAGGACTGGTTGCGGTACGGACGAGGAAACTCTGCCGGATCTAGTATCACAAACGGCAGTAGAGGTAGATCTAAGGGCACCAGATGTGGAGGTTGCGCATGCTGTGATCTGCGATGGGCCTGCTATCTAGTTTCAGTATCATACACAGCCTAGCAAGAGGTGCCAGCCAATGCACCCCGATGACCCATGTAGTCGTAGCTCTGCCGACGTTGACGTTGACTGGGGACATTGGGGAGGTTCTCCTAGCGCTCGCCCTCATCGGGAGTCATATAGGGATTTACCAGCTCCATGGTATTAATCGAATCATACCCCTGACTGTCACTTGAGGAATCATCCACCACTGGGTAGATTCTGGGAGGGATCCCCATCTCAAGGGGCATGAAATCAATAAGAGTGTGGGGTGACGACGGTAGGGGTGGAGCGTGTTGCTTCTTCTTACGCCGTCATTGCTTGTTCTTATGGGAAGAGGTAGGCTGAGACGATGACGTAGAGGTACTGGTCGCATATTCTAAAGGCTCCAGATGATTTCAGCATGCTCGAATGATACCATGGGCATGGGTGAAGATTTTACAGTCCATTCAATCGTCATACTTCTGGGACCCGTAGTTGGGAACCTGCTTCCACTCGCCTTCGTCGTCACTACCTCTTTCTGATGTGAAAAAGACACCAACCACTTGTGTTGGGTCCGGGCCCAACCTGACTATGTTATTATTGACCTGGTCATGGATCCAGTCTTAAAACACATATCACTGCTTGAGGGTGTGCCCCAGGATCCAATGATAGGGGAAGTAGTTGGGGCGATCGGTGAGATTCACCTCTGCAGGCCTTCTGCACTCGGGTAAGTGCACAATCCCCTCCTCTAGGGAACTATGGAAGTAACCAGGGACCAGATTCTCATTGAATGAGTAAGTCTGGTGCTTTATTTCTAGAGATGGGGATCTAGGAGCCTGGACCTAACGAGGGGCCAGAGGGGCCTACTGAGGAGGCGGAGCCTGATTGTCCCACCTAGGCAGTGGTGGCACATTGCGCGGGGGAACCTGTCGATTCTGAGGCGGTTGCTGCTGGGTAGGAGGTTGTGCCTGAGGTGGAGGGCCCCTAAGATGTTTCGGAGCCGGTGCTACTGGCATCAATTCTAGCTGCCTGGGAGCTTCTATTTGGGCCACTGTAGTGGGATCAGCTCTGGAAGCCCTCCTGGATGGGATCATAGGGGGCAGTAGATGCGCCCGACTAGCCTGTTGCAGAGCTTCCACAAGGTGTTGGGCCTTTTCTGAGAAGTCATGGGACCCTCTTGGGTAGTTCTGGGTAATCAAGGAAGGAACTGGTTCTATTTTGACATTTCCTATGCACATCATCAGTAATTTCTCCTGAGTCAGTGGCATGTCGAGGGAGTATGTAATCCCCTTCCACCAGGCGATGCAGTCCGCGACTCGCTCATCAGGCCTTTGTTTTCACATGAAGAGGTCTGTGATGCTGGTCTTTCACATGGTGGAGCTAAACTGGTATAGGAATTGTCGGCGGCGATCCTCCCCGCCGGTCACCGATCCAATAGGGAGCTGGTTGTACCTGACGAATGCAGGGCCCTCCAATGTCTACACAAAACATCGGAGCTTGGCAGCTTCCTGCTGTGCCGGGGTCCCCAACATGGGGCCACACATGGAAGAAAAGTGGTCCAAGTGCTGCGGCAGGTCCCCTGTCTTGTTAAAGGGTGAGAATGTGGGATTCCCAAAACCTAGAGGTGAAGGCATATCATCCACCCACACAGGATATGGCTTGCGATCTGGTGGGACTGACACCTGCCGCGTTTCTAATTCCTCCAGGCAGGCAATGAGTGCTTCTATAGGATCATCCGGGTGGGGTCCCTGTCTTGATGGGGATCCATAACCACGAGTGCGTTGTCGGGCTCTTTGACACGGTAAATGGATTTAATGGCTCGTAGACCGACTGGAAGAACGGCCCGCGGGGCATCTGGGGGAACTCGAGCTGGATTCCTCATATTGCCTCACCGTTCAGGAGGGTTTGGTGAGATGTATCGTGCCCTCTTGTTGTGAGTCCCGGCTTCAGCCCTGTTTACAGGAGTAGCATGATCAGGGTTTCCAAGAGGCATCTCATCAGGGGGGAAGTTGTTCCTTCCCCTGCTGCCCCTGCTGCCCCTGCTTCCACGGCTTGGGATCACCATATTCAGGTCACCGCTCTACAATGCGCTTGGTAAGGAGTTCGTCGACCAGCCTCTTCTGGTCAGCGAGCTGTTGTCACAAGGAGGCCTTCTCAGGGTCTTCATCCATCTTCTGCACTGAGGCAGACAGGTCGGAGTTCTTGACAGCTCCAACATGTTCTTTTCCCTTACCGGAATTCCGACTGAGTACTAGCAACTCGGTGGGCGCAGGAAGAACTAAGAGGTTCCTCTACTGATGAGTAATCCTCCCTGATGGGTCCAAAAAAGGTGGTACACCCTCAGGGGGTAAGTCTCCATTGAGAAACTCTAGTTCATCCTCCTTGTCAACTATGTCAGCCATGTGTACCGCAACCCTTATTGGGGGCATGTCCTCAATGTCACATAACATATCGGGCTGCTTTCGGATAATATTGAAAAGGAGGGCGGCATAATGTCCCTAGACACAGACTTGAACATGGGGGGTAGCTTCCCTGATGATTTTGTAGAGTACCTTGAAACTCTGAACAAATTTTTATAGGAGGGCGCTCTGGCGACCTGGTGACTCATGGCGCTGGGCCATGGGGAGGTGGCCAAATCGACCAGACAGCTTTTCTTTCTGATTTTCTCAAAGTGCGCTTGTCTCCTAGGGTACACCGCATGATCATAATGAAGACGGAAGTGCATATCCCATAGGGTTTGACAGAAGCACTCGACATCCTCTGGGATGAGGGATTATGGTGCATGAAAGTTCGATGTTGTCATCGGCCAGAACTTCTCTGTGAAGTGATCCGCTGTGAGAGTGTTCTAGAAGATCCTATTCTTGGATTCAGGATCTAGCCCCATATTTCCCCACTCATCAACCGGAGGTGGTGGAGGAACTGGTAGTGGTACTGAGGCGGACTGCAGGGACAGTAAACTGGGCGGTGGAGAATACGGAGAACGAGCTGACTGGCCGCCGAATTCTGAGCCATCCTCCGAAGAGTATGGCGACCTAGCCACAATGTCGTGATACGATGGTCTGATAGCCATAGCTTCTGGTGCGGGGATTGCGGTTATCGGCAATGGGTCACGCTGTTTCTCAACCACCATAGATCCCCAAAATAGCTCTCTGTGATCTCTGGTCGAGGTAGAGGGCACTTCTGGTGAAGATGGTGGTGACTTCATGGTCCGAAACTATGGGACTCTCATTATTTCCTCCTCCTGGATATAACTGCGAAGAGAGGCGGGAATCTGGTGGACGTCGCATTCCAGAAGGATGAGGCTGACACGCCTTGTTCCTGCCCCAGCCCTTGACACAAAGGACGGAGGGGAGGGTTCCACTGCTGAGTCACATTCTACTTCAGAATCCAAGAAGCGGTCCGATTTGATCTCTATCCAGGCCTTCCTAGGATTCTTTTTATGGCGGCGATGACTCGCCCTCATGCCCCTAGATGGCTCCTCGGGACAAGGCTAATTCCTGACATGTAGTATCGGGGCCGCGCTGGTGCCAAGGCAAAGAGGACGTCCGCATGAGATAGTTAGGGTGCGAGGGGAACTGTGAAAAATGTCGAAGGGGAAATGGGGAGGACCTCCATGAACAGCACCTGAGCGGGTTCAACCTCCATTGGAACCGGCGGTAGCATGGGGAGGACCTCCATGCTTGTTGTGGGTGGAGCGAGGTTGACCTTCACCCCTCTGGTTTCTAAGGTGAGGAGGACCTTCACCGGCTATGAAGAGAATGTAGGGAGGATCCCCACATTGGAGAGAGACTAGATGGACAATGTCTTCCCATCGATGGTCGGGGGCAGGAGGAGGGACCCCATACCCGGTGTGGTGGGCACAGGAGAGGCTTCTGCACTGAGTGTCACTACCGTGGGGCAGGTCTTCATTCGGGTTGGTGGTAGCACGAGCCATACCTCCATAATTTTTTTCAGAGCGGGGAAGGCCCACACTCTGTGGAGTAGTGGTATGGGGAGGACCTCCGTACGAGGCGACATCCCTGTGGGTTGGTTCGCTGTGATCACTACTCGTGCCTGTGACTCGGAGAGCCAGCACAGCCTGCCTGTGGGGAGGTTGGGACCTCGATCCCGGTTGGGTATATGAGTTCCCCTACTCAACGTGTGCATGGACATTGTGATATGTGTCATCGGTGGCTCGGGCCACAGTATCCGTCGACGTTAACGCCCCTTGAGGGGCGTCCTCAGCTCGGGCCCAATGTTGGCGTCAGATCAGGAGAGACTGTGCGGGTGGTGTAGAGGCACAACCTACCTGCTCCTCTTGCGAGACCGGATGGCGGCACTGACATGACCGGGTGGGGGCCCTTTCTTGGAGTCCTTGGATCAGGAATCTGACCGGGCTGAGCCAGATGTCACCCACCTCATCAGCGTAAGGTAGGGAGTCGTGAAGGCATTCCAGTGATAGGCTCCTGAAACAATTGAATGTTGGGTTGGAGAGCAGGGGATCCCTACATGGCCCTTGAGGACGGCGTTGGTGGCGGGGCCTAGACGCCTCCAGGTCTAGGCGGGCCATATCCCTCATTGGGATTATGCCCTCCTCCTCATAACTACATAAGAGGTCGTTAATCACCCTTCATTGGATGACTTCTGACGGGGAGATGGGGCGTGGGTGCCCCACGTTTGTGGATACAGACGTCATTGTGGCAGTAATGGAGCCATGTGGAGTGGCTATACTAGTGTTTCCCCTGCCCCTATGTAGGCGGGTGGGAAGTGATCATGTCCCTGTAGCAGCAACCTGATTTTTGAGAAGCCGGGAGATTAACTTATCAACGTTTCGAGGAAATGAAATCGACAACCAGTGCCTCAGCTCCATTCCGTCTTCCATGGCCGATAAGAGGGATCCAAGCAGACAACGTTGCAGAAAGGAATGCCCCCACATTATACTACCCCAACTTCTGGTTAGTTTCACGCCAGGCCCGCTATTTTCTTGGCAGGACCCGAAGCCAGATATCTGGATCTGGGGACACATCAATCTACTGATGTCTCAAGTGCTACTAATCTCCACATTGAGGAGAAGACTTCACGTTAGGTTCACTATTTCTGTTTCTGATGCTTTCTTCCAGGCGCGCGCATCCATCCGCTTGGGGTGTGACAAGCGCGACTTTTGTTACCCCACATTCCTGCTTTTCAAAGGCTGGCGGCATTCGCTCCTTATTTAGGGATGTCTGCTCTTTGATTGAAATCGGGATGATGGGATGTCAGTTCTTCCTTCTTTGGATTCCTCCTCAGAACTCATCACCTAGTCCGAGTCTCCCCTGTATATTTAATAAATTCTTCGTGAAACTCTTCCCAGTACCATGTTTCTATGGATGCCGGTTAATTACACTGCTTTTGTCAGGACATTCCAAGGGGTCCGGTTAGGGAAGAAACCTTCAGTTGGGGGAGTAGTCACGTTGAGGCATCATTAACATGTCTGAATGCTGCGGAAATGGAATGTCTGTCTTTTATCCCTTATTATATGGCTTCTCTAGGGCACGGATGCCCGAGGCATCCCACATCGAGCACATGGAATCATATTTCATAGGCATGTATCTGGGTTTTTCCTCAGTTTCCCATGTTTTAACACAGGGTATGCCGCAAGTTTAATTTCTAGCGGAGACGGATCAGGCTGATCAGAACACTATCTGGAGTGGATCAGATTGATGAATCCCCCTTGAGGGAACACCGATATTGGAGCCAGCCCGTGGGTAGATTCTTGAATGTTGTGGAGGGGAATGGGGTGTCATGATCTCACCAGTGTGTGGAGGCCCGGATGAGAATTAGGATGGGTGATGGATCGCTACATGGAGTAGAGGGGGAATGAAATAGATCCATCATGGAGATGACGATGGTGATGGGCTTGAGTCTCGAACAGACTTCCTACATATCCCCATGGTAGGGAATCAAAGTCTGCATAGTTCAGAATGGATGTGTCGGGCTTACACTCTAGGCCACCCAAAATGGTGGGATAACTGTCGTGAATGAGGTCAGAACGACCGGGTGGTGGGCCTGAACATTGTGAGGCTTCCTATGTACCATGCCTTAACATGGATCAAAGTCCATGTAGTTCGGGTTGGACACCGGTGAACCGACGTTGAAGAAGGACCTTGGTCCAATGGGTGTGGGCTTGAACCTCGTGAAGCTTCCTACGTACCATGCCTTGACATGGCTCAAAGTCCACGTAGTTCGGGTTGGACGCCGGAGAACCGACATTGAAGAAGGATCTTGGTCCAATGGGTGGTGGGCTTGAACCTCGTGAGGCTTCCTATGTACCATGCCATGGCATTGATCAAGGTCCACGTAGTTTAGGAAAAGGGGATATTGAACTGAAATGAAGGGGTGTCGGAACAACTGGATGGCAGGGTCACAACGGCTTACCGCTGGATTAAGATGCAATTTAACGTCATACGGGACGGGGGAATGTTGGAGAACCGACGTAAATAAGGACCTTGGCTCAGGTGGATAGTGGGATTGAACCTCGTGAGGTTTCCTACGTACCATTCCTGGACATGGATCAAATTTCTCATAGTTCAAAGTGGATGTGGGTGTTGGTGAACCAATGTGAAGAAGGACCTTGGTTTGATGAATGATGGGATTGAACCTCAGGGAGGCTTCCTATGTACCATGCCTTGACATGGATCAAATTCCTCGTAGTTTGGGTAGGGCTTCGTCAGTGAACCGACATGAATGTGAACCCGGGGGTCCACTGGTGGTGGGCTTGAACCTCATGAGGCTTCCTACGTACCATGCCATGGAATGGATCAAAGTCCACGTATTTTAGGATAGTCACAATGGCTTATCGCTGGACTAGAATGTAGTTTAACATCATGTGGGATGAGGGTGTAATCTGACGTGAATAAATGATGGGTGGTGGCCTTTAACCTCGTGGAGGCCTCCTATGTACCATGCCTTGACATGGATCAAAGAACTCGTAGTTCAAAAGGGATGTACAGTTTAATGTCATGCTGGATAGCATACAGTTTAACATCATACTGGACCGGGGAATACAATTTAACATCATGATAGACGGGGGCAAGTGCCATAGTTGATGCTTACTCTAAGCCCATGTGAGTCGTGATCGGTGTGAGAAACAAGTGGTACCAAAGAACTGACGATCATGTCGCGAAGGGTGCGTCCGTGGGAAGCGAAGAAGGGTTTATGTGTTAGGTGGCCCATGGTGTCGGGACTTACTCCAGGATGGAGGCCCGAGAGCAACAAATCGCAGAGGGAGAGGATTTGGAACCGAAGAAAGGTGGTACCACGTTCCCTATCACGCACTCCGCAAGCCGTAGTGGTGAGGAAGTATGGAGGTGCATGGGTGCTACCTTCCACAAGAGGGGATAGGGGCTTACACCAATATCGTCGCCCTTCCCCGTGGACAAACGGAACTCCGATAAGGAGGATATCATCCCCTGTGAGGGGTGATCCCATCTCCGTGGAGATCAATGGGTGTAAAGAATATCTAAGCCAGGGGGACCCTACGTGCGAGGCAAGGGGTCAGATAACAGTTTAACGTCATGTGTTGAGGACGAGGTGTTTGGCAGTTTAACGTCCTGCAGCTTGGACGAGGTGGGTTCACTCCACACCCCTAGGACTTACATAACTGGTACCCTCTACCCCTTGTGGGAGGGAAGGCATCGGTAAGTCCGTGGTGAAGGGGGCTCAGAGCAAACCATTGAGGGGTCCATGTAAGCGTGGCTATGCAAAGAAGCAATAGCCGTTAGCGTGCCTGTGTGAAGAAGCATTAGGCGAAGCAATGCTATGGGTGGTATCATCTGGGGAACTTTGAAATCACATCATGAGAACCTAGAGGGCCGCACGGGAAGAGGAATTTCCATGCAGAGGGGTCCACAGGCAGGGGCCTTGCAGAGCTCAATTGATTTGCATAGTGGAGGACACTTGCAAAGGGGTGTGCTTCGCGAAGTTGCGTGCCTTGGACTTAGCACGAGGCAGAGGTGTGAGTGGGGGGGTGGGTGCTTCCAGAAGTGGAATAGTGTTCACATAGCACTGCCTCATGAAGTAGAGGTGCCCCGTGAAGCAAGGATCCTTGAAGTAGTGGGCTTCGCAGAGTACAGTGACCCTGCCTCGGCATGTGGATCACGTGTACAGGGTGGGTGTTTCGCGAAGCATAAATGCTCCACGACTGCTCGGGTCCCCTTGTGGATCCCCTTACATTAAGAATTCCCTTAGGCTTCATGAAGGGAATCCATCTCTGAAGAGGGGCTCAAAACGAGACAAGGCAGAGGCCTCTCACAAAGAAAAAATACCTAATGGAGCTCATGATTCCCAGAGCAAAGAGTGCTTTGCGATTTGGGATCTGAGAAGCCGGAAGGTTGGATTGTCTGTCTGGAGGGATCAGGGGGTGATCAGTATTTATAGTCCAGAGGTGACGTGAAGTAGAGCTCATTTGGCGTGAAGGGGTCTTGGTTTGCTCTGCGGCGGGTCGCCAATGTCAACCGAGTTCGTGGAGAATTACCGCCTCATCTGCTTCACGGCGGTGTCACGAACGTCAGGGCGTTCGCGGAGAGTTACCATCTCTTCTGCTTCGTAGCGGGTTCACGAACGTCAGGGTTTTCGCAGAGAGTTACTGCCTCTAGTGCTTCGTGGCAGCCATGTTTCTTCGGAGGGCTTTGCGTTGGGGCTTCGTTAGGAAGAGCGCGGGGCCACTTTTTCCTCTCTCCTTTCATCAAATATTTTGGCTCCAACAGACACCTGGGCCACACATCACATATCTTGTATAAACTTAGTCCATCACATCACTATTGAAGTAAGAGTAGAGTAGAGGGGGTATCTAGCCGTCCATATCACTACCATCCTATATATTAGAAAAACACATGGAACTGAAAACCTATAACCATTGGTAAGGTTATCCAACTTGGGTGGGGTGCATATAAAATAGCATAAGAATACATGATATATATATATATATATATCACACAAAAACCAACCTATGGGTTCACATCAATAATACTAGAGCACAAAACATCACTACAAAGTACCATACAACATTCGTTGGAACTACTATCACCACTGAATGAAACACACCGCATAACCACATCATATTCCACAAAACATTACTCTTTCCATAGACAAGTTTCACAACTTATTTCATTAAAAATTTCATTTCACATTTCACTACTCATTATTTCAATCAATTATGTTAATCAAATTATCAAACATCCTTTTCTAGTCCATCTTTATTATTTACTAGCCTATTTTTTCATATGTCATCATAGTTTATCACATGGATATCCTGGAAACTAACATAATCATACCACACAACAACTAGCCAAAATCAAATAATCTCCAACATAGCACCACACATCCACCATCATTGTCATGTCGTGTTGCCCAATACATCTCACAACATAACTTTTGTTTAAATATTTCACCATATACCACAACAACGACACCACACCACAACCACTACTCCACAACCACTTCACAACAACCACAACACCACAACCCCTATGTCATAACCATTGTGGTACAACCACTACACCACAACCACTGCACCAAAAACCACTACATCACAACCACTACACCAAAACCGCTATACCATAACCATTATTCCCCAAACAATATGCCACAACCACTACACCACAACCTCATATTACCACATTGAACAAATTCACGTTTCATATCCATGTTAACCAACCTCTACATAATATCACCACACACCACACATCACATCCATTCACCTCAATCACTATAAAATAACCCAAACCACATAAATAAACACACAACAGAAATGAAAAATAGCTTCCACAATTATTTAGGGGAATTAAAACATATTGTGTCCACTTAAAATGGGTATTATCACAAAAACCAAATATCCATGGTCAACCAATTAATATAAAAATATAAATTATTTAACTATTTATTCATAGTATGGTCAGAAAACAATAGAGAAAAGTTTATTAGAGCATAACAACTACTGTACAAATAAGTCCCCCAAAAACTGTTATTTTCATAATTTTTAATAAACACGCATAGAAACATCAACAACATGTATCAAAGTATTAAATCATGTGATAATTCCCCAAAACTATCAAATTTAGACATTTAAATGAATTATCTCTTTATTTATACCCTTACTATCCATCCAAAGGAAAGAAAAACCATACAAATCTCACACAATGAACATAAACGAGTGAGAAAGAATCTTTCCTACCTCAATGAAATTTTTAAATCTCACTGAACGCTACAGGGAGAAGAGGAACCCACCCACAAACCACTTACACATAAGGAACTCACTTATCAACATAAATTTTACCAAAGGTATTTCAAAAATGCATCCCATACACATTGAAAATTTTCACCACTGTAATGGATCTCCAATTAAGAATGAAAGGAAACCTATGGAAAAGAGAGGAGAACTCACTGTGAATCAACAATGGGCATTCATTATAAACACCCTTTCAAATTAGGATTAAGGAGATTATAATATCTCCTTAGGATGCCTAGGTTTTATCTTATATAAGAGATATAATCCCCATAAAAATGATGAGGCATTCATCTAAATATCCTATTTTAAATGTGGAACTTGATACTTTCATATTTTGTAACCCATACATTTTTTGAAAACATGAGCATCTGAAAACTCCCAAAATCCAATGAAATCCACATCACCCAGACCATTAATTAATGTACACATCATGAAATACTTTTATGAAGTGAATCTATTTCATGAGTTCCCCCTTATCAAAATAAAATTCATGATAATAGATAGTTAAGTAATGAATGAAACGTTAATTCATGATGTGAATCTTGATCACATCATGAACCACCACCTGCATTACTCCTATTTTTATATCCCCATTGATCCCTCTAGACCTCATATGAACAACTCTTACTTCCCAAATATGAAATTAATATACTAATAAGGCACGATCCATTATAGTTTAGCTTGGTAGAGAGGTGTAGAGGAACTCACATGGCCAACACATGGTTTTTCTAACTATATAATACAACCATGTGGGGTAGGGGTGTTATTTGTAAGAATGTAAACATAGTTGGGGAATAGTTTTCCTAAATGTGTGGCCTAACCATAAGCTTCATTAAAAAGGTAAAAATTAACATTTTCCCCTCCAACCCAATATGGGATTCTACCAATTCTCTTCCCTATTTTACCTAGCAACGCCTCTATGAATTTTTTTATCCCTTCATCCATGGGATATATCCTTTATTATCTGTTTCAAAAGAATTCCATTGGATGAATTGGGAACCTATTTCTATGTTTAATTCTCCTCTTACCTTCTTTATCTATTTCTTCTACCATATAAATTCTATTATTGTGAATGTTAATATAATCTATTTTTAAGTAATTCATTTTGATAAATTTTTTTTCTTTCATTTCATATTGAATCAAAGGATGATATTGTAAGATTAATTCTTCTTAAGCCTATATTAGGTGGTATATGTATTTTATCAAAAATTATTTCATGTTAATAATTGTTTTGAGTTGTCTGAAATGATAAACATTCCACATATTATTCAAAAAATTCTTGACTCTTTAAATTAATTGTCTAGAATATGGCCTAGACCCCTCATTATACACGTTGACACAGTATGATGGTTGGGACCATAACTTGGATCACCCATTTAGATGAATCCTAATATTTATCCTCATTTTCCATTGATTTAAATTAACCAAAAACACCACTTAGGTTTGGTTGGGGAGATTCATAAAAAGGAAATTCATTAAATGATAATGAATGAATTGTTTGAATTACACCAGTGCATGTATACTTGGACCATGTTTAATTATAAATTATTACCTTGGATAATAATGTAAGTAGATAATATGTGATACTCCTATAATTTAATTTCATTGACCATGCCTATGAGTCCCTTTACACCATCAAAGGTTTATGGGAATGATTTTCCACCCCTTAGGGCGTGTGATATTGAATTTTCCCTAAGACCATGATTTTCCTATGTAACTACACACCCTCATAGGGTTTTTTATCATAAATAAAATTATTTAATGATGAAATGGAGTTTATTGAATGGTGAAAATGGAATTGGTATCTTAATTTCCGCTTTGATTATTTTCACCTTAATCTTGGGCCTTTTCTTTATAAATTTAAAGGTTAAATGAAATAAATTAATTGTAAATTGATAGAACCATTCACATTGACTTGGAACACATTAAGGTTGGGTCGCATCCCATGGACTTTTGGCACTTGAAAATGAAATTATTAAATTTGTGTTTCAATTGTAAATTGGCATGGATTCTTCCCATAGACAATAATTAATTATTAAATGTAATATGCATGCCTTATATTTCAGGAATTAAGTGATAATTTGGTTAAAATATGGAATTCCTTGGATGAGATCATAAAGAAAATTTAATTTACAAAACTATGAATAGATACAAAGTGTTTAACATGGTGAACCTTATTGATTATTTAGAATTGTGAAACATGATTCTCCACATTCCTTAAGTTAGGTTCTCGAGATTATTACCTTATTAAAATATGAAATCTATGAATTTTTATCTTTATACATAGATTACATTGTTATATACTATAGTTATGAGGTTGATTTATATGAAATATATAATGCTTAGAGAAATTATATCTTATGTCAAAGTAGGTATGGTTATCTAAGTGTCCCATATGGATCTTGATCTTGACTTGTTTATTTATACATATATTCTTTACTACCTTTATTTTTTGTGCCTGCAAACTATTGAATTTTATATTAAAATACAATATTTTCAGGAGACACCATTTTTGGAGTCCTATTAATTTTTACACACACCATGTTTGGGAGTCCATTTGGTACCCAAATATATTTCATGGCTATAGGTTAGTTTCTTTCATTGTGCTTCATTTAGTTACTCATTATAGAATAGTAATTTTCATAGGATTTGGGAAACGAGAATGTACTTGGACTTCCTACATGATTTGGGTTTATTTTTTCAGTATAGCCATGTTGTATTTATTACCTACATCATGTTGATGGATTTTTATTATAGCTTATCATATTCATGCATGACTGGTTTTATTTAAAATTTCTTAGTTATCTTTTAATTATTATGGTTTCCTAATTTCATCATTTTATTCCACGACCTTGGATTTATTAATTCCTACACTATATTTAGTTCTTCTCCTAAGGGTATAGTATCCCCATTATACCAAATTTATACACACATTTCTATTCTACAGCCTCTATTGTATATAGATTCACACTATAGGCTTTTCTCCATCTGGTCATATTACTTATTATAGAGTAAACTGGGCTAGGATATGAGAAAGTGGTATCATATCTTTTTTCCCTTGTCATTATATTTTAGGATTGTTTCCAAGATACTATTATTGTGTCATAACTTGGTAAATAGGTCATTTCTTTGAATGGTTAACCCATTCGTAGGTGAACGATCAAGTTTCAAGGGATGGGACTATTGTGAACGCGGATTGTTATTTCATTTGATTAATATTTCACCTTGTGTGATTGATGTACTTTTATATTGGTCACTTATTTATGGAATTTACCTATTGTCTCAGTATTACAAGATACAAGGTGTATCCATCTATCATTTTAGGCATAGTGTATTCACACATCATTAGAATTCTTGGTTGTATGTCATGCTTGTTTGATTATGTGTCTTGCTTATCTATAAACCATGATTGTGTGATTATTTATAATTCTTACCTATATTTCGTGATTCATACATTTCCTTCTATGTATATCTATAATTTTTATATTATGTGATATCTTTCATTATTATAGTGATAGTCTATGGTTTTTTAAATAAAGTACCTTCATTAACCAAAATGGTGTTTTACCACATAGCTTGATGATGGAATTCCATCTAACATTTATAATATTTAGAAAACAATTGTAATGTATTTAAATTATTTAATGAATTAGCTTGAATGGAAGCTTAAAAATTCCTGGAAATTAGTTTGATTTAAAACATTCAAGATATATATTGTGCGTGTTAGTTTAATAGTGTGTGAATTTCAATTTAAAAAGGTTTGTACCTTCATAAATTGTTAATGATGACCCAGATAGCTGAATCCTTAAATGCTACACTCAACCCTTTTAGGTTATTTTTATCATTGTTTTCCTTTGAGGTAACCCCATGGAGGGTGTTATAAAAATCATGATAAATTTAACTAGTATAGGTTTCACTTAAATGGGATACCAATTGTAATTTATAAATGATTGAAAAAAATATTGGTAATGGCCGCCCTTATCGATGAACTGATATTGGAATGGCAGGACCCTCATAGTTCTCCATTATTCTTACATGGATTAGTACTAAACCACTTGGGTTATGTTTGTGATAAATATGGATGGTTATTTAATGGAACAACATCCATTTATAGGGAATTTCATATAAATATAGGGTGGAATATCACCTAACTGATCCCATTAATATGATAGAATCATTTTTACCTTCTTTTTTATTATATTTATATGAGTTATTTTTTAATAAAAATTCTATTTACAAACTAAAGGGTGTTTTTATCTATATAATTTCAGTGAAATTTTCTTTACCTAATCCATTTATGAGAATTATATGGATAAATAAATGAGTTAAAGAAAATTAGGAGATAATTTCCTCAAAATGTTAAGGTTTCATCTAAATAAAGTTATAATTATAGTTTTTAGAAAATTTTATAACCATTACTTGTTATTGTATATGTATTTGCCTCTTTAAAATATAAAATAGATGTGATGTTTTGAAATTTATTAAATAAAACCTCTTTCAGATGTTGGAAATAAAGAACCCTTATGTAAGGGTTAGCCTTAATTTTTCCTTGAGAGATATATTGAATAGTAATATGGTAATTTCCTATAAGTTTCAGTTGTATTATTTTTTATTTTTTCATGAAAATAGAGGTTATTTGGTAGATCCTAGTAACCTTTTATGAGTGAATCTAATTTTAAATTCAAATCCTTGTGTAAGTGAGGTGTTATCCCGGTTGTGGTAGTTCCCTCGGAGATAGTAAGTTGGTAGAATTTTGAGCCATGTTTCTAGAAATATTATGTGTTTTTCATTGACCATTTGAGTTGGGTAGTATCATTGTGGATTAAATGAATCCCTTGGGTATGTGAGTGGTTGTGTAGTAAGTTGAACCTCAAGGGGGGTATTAACGTATACAGATAATTGATGAGTTTTAGAATGCTATCCTTTTTATATTGGTATTGTGACCCTCCTGGGAGTATTCCCCTATAAGGATGCGTGGAGAATATCATGACCTAGTAGGTTGATGCTTGGCAGGTGATGTTGTTAGGCCTATGTTGACATGTTTTGACACTTGAGGGTCGATGAGGTCCTTACCTACATTAAATTTTTACTCTTTTGAGAGAATTTAGAGGCATAATATATTCTAGATAATATATTCCCTTAAGTGGGATATGATTCTCAAGAGAGATACCTTAAGTATAGGTGGATGGACCTTGTGGCCCTATTTTGAGTTCAGATCTATAGGGTTTGATGGGTGGCCTAGAGTTCCTCAACTTTGAATAAGACCCTACTCAGTTTCTTGCATTTGGTTTGATCAAGAGAACCCTAGGAGAGTGTCTAAACATAATTCACATATGCCTTTAGAGGTGGTGAGATTGGTTGTACACTCGTTTTGAGACCAATACTCAAAATTTCATTGGGTTCTTTGATATAGGATTGGTGTTTCCTGTAATTTTTAGAAAAAATATAGATCTCTTAGGTATTGATATTGGATTTGATGGATAGGACTATTTTATTTCCTAGCTCGGTTGAAAAGTTGTTGAGTATTTGATGCTTTAATTTCTGAAAAAAATTCATGAGTTGTGTGGTTTCTTGATAAATCATGGCATATGTGAGGTTCCTGTTTTAAATATGAGTTCCAATAAATCTCGTATCATGTTATGAACTGATGTGCAATATAGCACAATCAAATTGGACTCACTGGTGGAAATCATGTTGGAGTATAAATCTTGTCTTGAAGTCTGTGGTATATGATTGTACACCCATTTTGTATGGAAATTTTAGTTTTTGTTGGTTTTGTGTGGTAACCGGTTGATATGGAATGGAAATTAGTGTCTAAGTATGGGCTAATGATTGGGGGAATAATAATATGATTCTTTTAGGTATGTGTAATTGGATATTTTGATAAATTGAATAAAATTCCCCTGATAAGGAATAACATACAAATGAACTGAGAACCATGATATTATTGACATGTCGATGGAAGTTGATAAGCATTGTCGGGAGATGTGGTGTCAGGGGTTGGTCAAGATGAGTATAGTATAGTTTTTGTGATCATGTCTAGGGGATAGTGATACATGACTATTGATGTAATTTTAGTGTACTCATAGTTTAGAGGTGATCAAACCCAATATCATGATATCATTCAGAGTACACTGGGATTGAATTAGTGATTCACCAAGATAATTGATTTCATTTTTATGGTTGGATAAAGGGACTCCTTGGAGTCACACTCAAGGTGTTTTTTATGTCAAGATAGGTTTGGGGAGTACACCATTAGTTTTTTTCGAGAGGTAACCCTTGTTATGTTTTCAAATTCAATGAATGTCTTGGGAAATATTCTATAAAATAAATAATGGGAAATGAGTGGAATTTTTGTTAATTATTGTGAATGAATGAGTTATTTTCTATGCCATTTTTTATGTACATGGATCAATGGGTCATGGGTGTAACATCTCAACCTTCATGGGGGTATGTACATGTACTATTTTTTGTTACAATCATTAAATTTTGGTCAATTAATTGATTCCCAATAGTATGAGGTGCCTCAGGGGTGTTTTGGGGGATTAGGACATGAAATAAATGAAACTCATTCCAACCTATGCAAGGCACGTGGTTGGTGCACGGTTAAGTAAACTGTACAAGGGGGAGGCCAAATCGTGTCACCTTCAACATAGGAATTTCATATGGTTAGATCATAGTTATTAAAACCGGGTGGCATCCCTATGTAACTACTTGACTCATCCTCCTCTTGGATAGAGGCATGCACATTAATGCTGCATAGTTTGGAATATCATGCAGCCAAACCATGCACCTTTTAACAAGTGAAAATCTATGAGTTTTTCCCCTCTGTATTTTTAGACACTCACATAATTTCTCCAACATTTCTTCCCCTAACAACCCAATAGATGAAACAAATTTTCCCAAGATTCCCAAGGGTGGTTATCCTTTGATTCATAACTATTTTCAGTGCTATTGGATGAAAATCAAAGCTACAGGAGGGTCTAATGCTTATCTTGGTTCTCTTATCTTTGTTTAGGGTTTTTTTGTTCCTATCATATTTTTCTAAATCCAAAAAACCCCCTATTTATCTACTATAATATAGTTTTGGGATTAAAATAGTGTTTTAATTCAAATATATGTGTATGATTAAGAGTGTGTTCAATGTCTGATTCAAGGTAGGTTTTCTTCAAGTTATATTGCAGAGTTTTGATGTAGATTTTGGCATCTGTGTTGTGTTCATGGTTAAATATTATTGTGAATATTATTCCATTAGTGAGATTGGTGATATAGTTGTCTATATGACTATTTTAACCCCTCACGATCCCTTTGTGATGCATAGAGGATGAGTATAACGATTTAGGGCCATCTGTGGGGTGCATCAAAATTCCCAAACATATAAATTGGAAAAGTTAACTATGTAGTTGATATGTGATAATTTATATCCCATGATGAACATGTTTTTATGTTTAGTTGAGATTAAAATGGAAAATTTATATTGTGGCTCAGTTCTGATAATCGTAAAAAGGGTTGTTTGGTATGGTGTGAAAATTGGTTAATTGGGTTAATTGAGATTGTGTCAAATGGATTATGAATTATTTTTAAAATGCTAAAGAGGGCTAGTTCCTTTTAATGATGAACATGTTAAATTGGTAATGTCTTGTTATTTGAGTAATATGTTAAATGGGTTTTCATAAGTTAATTTATGAATACGTTAAAAGGGTTAATGCAAATGGAATTATTGAATATACCTAATGGGTTGGGGAATGAGAATGGGAATTGGGATAAAAGGGCTATGTATTTTAAATGGTAAATGTGTTACTATCTTATTAAATAATATTAATTACCATGTTGATTTTTATGGATTTTGATTGTTATGTGAATTATTTTGAGTATGGTTGGTGATATGATATGTTTGTGGAGAATAGATAAATAATAATGTGCACATGTATTTGTATTTTGGGGTATTGACTTGAGGGTATATTCCCATAGGTCGAGTTAGACTGAGGCTTTAAACTCTTCCCCATAATGCACGGGATGAGGAAGGGGAAAAGTTCTATTCTTTTAATGGTTTCATTTGATGAGTCTACGTGGACCGAGGCTTTGAGGTGAGTATGATGTGTTTGTTATAACATCCTTTCCCCTAGTGAGATATGGACTTGACTTACTCCCTCATGCATAGTTATTGTTTTGTTTAAACCGTTCTGTAAATGATTTGAATGTCAACCCCATGGAGCATGTGATGAAAATTAATTAATTAATCAAGATGTATTGAGTAATAAAAATGGTAATGATGATAGAAATGGTTAAATTAATATTGTTAACTAATGGAACTCGAGTTGTCTCATGTTTTATTTATCATTTCATTAGTGCTTTCATGAATTATCAATTTAGATGGGATATTTCAAATACAACATTTGTGGTGGCCTACTGAGTTCTTCTCACACAGTGCTCATGAACCAATGGGTGCCTAAGAAGACATCATGATTACAAGTTAGGATAAGGTAAAAGACCCTATGCATGAGAGTTGATTCAGGAATGGTATGTGCAAGGATGAGGTCCATACATGGAGTCCGGACCATTTTGGGGATTCTTCTATTTTTCATTATTTGGGGTTTTCCTACACATTCGGAATTCTTAGCATGAAATTTCATAGTTATTGTTGATTTTTTGTTTGTACCCAGTTTTGTTACATGTTTGGTTATGCATGTTTATTGGTTATTACATATTATTACCTCTATTTATATTTTTATCTACTGTGGATTACTATTGTAAAGGGGGAATAGTCTCCCCATGTGACTTATTAGACCCTATCTGGTAGTCTGTAGCCTCTGGATTATGGGGAGGTGTGATTTAGGTCATGTGGTCACTCAAATAAGAGAACTAGTTTAGTGGATCTCGGGTCGTAGACATTAAAAATAGGTATCGAAGAAGTTATTTTATGTGACTTACAATTTGGGGATGGTAGGAAGGATATTTGGAAAGTGTTGGGGATTTTTAATGAGATCATTATTGGGAGTATCTAACCCATGTACATGGTAAACCCCAAGGCCCCTAGCTTGGGAATTGTTATTGAGCTGTGTTGTTATGATTGATGATATTTCACCATTGGATGATGCACTTGTTGTGTGATGTGACTCTTTCTAATATTTTACTCATGTCCATAATGATATGAGATTGTGCATTCAGGCATCATTATAGGCACCTAGGTATATAAGTTGAATGCATCATGATAGGCACATGTGGGATGGGTGTGTGAGATAATAAGGGTATAATGAATTTGATCTTCTTTAATACATTAAATAAAATGGTGTCTAATAAAATGATGCAAATGGATAGAAAATGGAAAATGTTAAATAACAGTTTGAGAATTGTTCTTAATTAAGGGTTCAAGGTGAGTTGAAAATGTTTGTTATAATAATTTTATAAATGGGAAATTTTCCTAAAGGAAATGATTTTTGTTATAAGTATAGAATTATTTTTTAAATGTTGTCTAATGTGAGACTTATGACCATGTAAGTTGGTTTACTCGGTGTTAGACATGGCCCTCAATAGGTATGGTTGAGGGTAGTGCTCTATATGGGATACAGTGTTTTTGGATAGTGTATATGGAATGGGTTTTTATGGATATTGGAGATCTTTTTTATGTAACATTTTAATAATTTATGATTTGTTTTCTACGACTTATTCTTTTTATTGTAGAGGAATTCCACCATGACAAGGTGTGCAAATTTTGTAATAAAAGGATGTTGAAAAAAAACTCTCCCCCATTAGTGTATCAATAAAACATGGTGACTCAGGGAAGTAGAGAGGATCAGTACCATGATAATTTTTCTCATTTTATTTAAATTATGGAATGGGACCCAAGGCGTGTTCTGTCGAGAATGTTCAAGATGACCAGGGAATTTCAGCTCTATCACCATTATTCCTTTACCAGGGAGGTTGGATCAGATATAGTTTAGTTCTGGATAGATTCCATCCATAAAATTCTTGATCATTTGGAGACTCCTTTTGAGAAGCGAGTTAGGTTCATGACTTATAGTTTCTGAGGCCCAAAAAAGTATTGTTGGGACATCTTAGTTCAAACTTAATAGAATGAAGGAAGTCTATGGAAGGATTTCCAATAAAATTTCTTAAAGCATTTACATCCAAAGAACTTGATTAAGGAGAATGTTGTAACGGTTAAGAGTTTGACCCAAGGGGTTGTATCGGTGATGTATTATGCTAGTCATTTCATTGATTTCCAATTCTTCATTCCAATTTTGATAGGGGACATGGAATCTTTGGTGAAACGTTTAAATGATAGTCTTAGACACGAGATTAGGTCCCAGGTACATATCTTTCGCTTAAAGAGGTTTTCGGAAGTAGTGGATCAAGCACTTATCTTAAAAGGGAACCTGAAGAATGATTTTGGTATTGGACTTATGGTACGAGTTAGAAAGATGAGTTATGGGAATTTTGATGGAATGAAATGTCATTTTGGGAATTTACATTACGGTGTAAGTGTGTGAAGTATTCAAAAGAGAATATCTAATGTTGAGAGAGGAGATCATGTGTTTTATTATCATTCTAGATGCTCAGGGCACATGGACATTTAGTGTCCCTGACCACCCACTGAGTGTCAGTTGTGCAATAGGTTGGGACATGTGCAGAGGTTCGGTAGGAGACCTCGACATCTAGGTAAAGATGGGGGGTTTTTATAAATACCAAGTTCAGGTAGGTGGCCAGTAACCCCATGTCATCCAGGTAATTAGAACTCTGCGGTTCGTACATGTCGAGGTGAAGGATGTGGTACTACGGGGTGAGAGTTTCCATACCAATAGGGAAGTACATCTCTAGGTACTCAGACTAGAGCTCAAGGTAGAGGGGCATATCATCTTCATGTAGTTAAATCTTCACCTGGATGTTGAGAAGATGGACCATTTCCTTCTCATCAAACTATTCTTATAGATTCCCTGCTTTCTAATTCATCATCTAACATAGGTTCCACACACTATTTTATTTTTACTCAGTTTGTTGTTGTGTTGGGTCAGGTAGTTGAATATGTATGTGGGATTATTTAAATTGTTATTCTATTAGGGGTGAGATCAGAAGGTATTAAAAAATGTAAGGGTTGTTATTTGGAAGTTTATGGTTACCATTTATTATGGTTTTTTTTGTTCTTGAGATATTGAGTTTTGATCTCCCTTTGGGGATGGATTGACTAGTGTTGTACAAAGGCCACATTAACAGTTTTCATCATAGGGTAACATTAAATTTTTTTAGGGGTGAACATATGTCCATCATTGTGGGTGGGATGTTTGAGTAGGCCATGCAGGGCCAGTTTTTCAGTAGTATGGTGAACCTACAACCCATGTGTCTTTTTTTGTGCTTGTTGTTGGGGATGTTGAAAAGATTATATTTCCTCCTATGGTGGATCAGTTTTAGGATGTGTTTTCTGATGACTTCTCAGAGTTGTCTCCTGAGATATATTTTTATTTTACGATAGATTTTCTTCCAAGGGAAGAAGTAGTTTCCGACCCTCTATATATAATGGCACCAAAAAACTCCATGATCTTAAATCATGATTAGAGGAGTTGGAGGATAACGGTTTTTGGTCTTAGTAAGTCACCTTGTGGATCTCTAGTGTTTTTTTTCAATATTGATGATGGATCATTCTAGTTGTGTGTTGATTATAGAATGTTGAATCAGATGATAGTTAAAAACTAATACCCTCTCCCTCGAATTGATGATATTTTTACTAGTTGTGAGGTTCTTCAGTGTTCTCCAGTATTGATTTGAGATTAGGATATCATCTTGTGAGTGTGATACCTTCTGATGCACTGCAAATAGCTTTCAAGAGAAGGTACAGGTTTTGTGAATTTTTGTGATGTTTTTTGGGTTGACTAATGTCCCTATATTTTTTATGGCCCTAATAAATCAAATATTTGACCCATACCAAGATTAGTTAATAGTTGTCTCCCTAGATGAAATCTTGGTGTACTCTAATACACATGATGATCATCCCAAACATCTTAACATCATCCTAATTACCCTAAGTGAACATATGCTATACCCAAAGATATCCATGTTAAATTTCTCGATCGATCAGACGAATTTATTAGGTCACATCATCTCAAAGTAAAGTGTTTCAGTGGATCTGAAAAAATATTAGTCCATTGTTTCTTGGAATAATCACAATAATTCTTCTAATATCTAATTTTTGTACCATTGGTGGGCTATAACCAAATGTTCATCAAAGATGTTTCCCTTTTGGAATCAAAACATTCATGTTTTACTAAGAAGTGTATCTTTTTTTAATGGTCTGGGGCATGTGAGAATGACTTATAGAAGTTAAAGATGTTTTTGACTACAAAACTGATTCTGATATTTTCCGAGCTAGGTAATAATTATACCTTTATATATGCATATGGTGTGGGTCTTGGGTAGTTTTAATGGTGGATGATCGGGTGTGGTGTATGGGTCATGAAATTTGATTCCTCCTAAAAGGAATCACCCTACTCATGATCTTGAGTTGGGAAAGGTGGTTTATTCCATAAAGTGTTGGAGACAATACTTGTTGGGAGAGGTATTCATGGTTTATACCTATCATAAAATCCTTAAGTACATATTTTCTCAGTATTATCTAAATCTTCAGCAACGTAGATGGGTTGAGTACATACAGTCCTTTGATTTTGAGCTTGATTACTCATTGTGAAAGGGGAATGGTGTTACAGAGGCCTTCAGTTAAAAAACATTGAACCATGTAGTTAAATAATGTAGTTCCAAGTGGAAGATGATAGAATTATTGATAAATATGCATCTAGAGTTATACGATGGGAATAGACAGACAATCCTTGTGTCGGTGGTATTTGAGTTCACTCTTTTAATTTAGGTCATAGAAAGTCAGCTTGAGGAACAGAGGTTTCTGGATATGGGGGAAATCATTAAATATGGGGAGTCACCTTCTAGTTGGACTATTTTTGATGATGTGATAGTGTATGTTTTTGGACATGTTGTTGTTTCAACAGGTGTGTAAGAGTAGTTAATGTGCGAGTTTCATGAGGAAAAGTGGGATTGAATCCTTGTTTACCAAGATGTATTGTGATCTTCATTGAGAGTATTGGTTGCAAGGAATGAATAATGATGATGTGGGTTTCATGGCATGGTACCTTACATTTTAGTAGGTGAATGTTGAGAATCAATGATCGGGTGGTTTGTTTCAACCATTTTCCATCAATAAATTTAAGTGGGATGATAATGATGGATTTCTTATAGGGTATTACGAGGAGGCCTTAAATGAATTATGCTTTCTGGGTGGTTATGGATTGGATAAATAAGGTTGATCATTTCTCAATATTCCAAGAGACTTTCACAATTCATCATTTAGGTGATTTATTTTTTTGATAGATAGTGTGGATTCATGGATACAACGAACTACAATTTCAAATCATGATTCATATTTCACATCATGCTTAAAGAAGAGATTACAAAATGCACTAGTTACACATGTGTTTTTTTGTACAACTTTCCACCTACCGGTAGATGTCCAATTAGAACCTACCATTCATATATTAAAGAACATATTGAGGGTTTATGTCATATATTTTAGTGGATAATTGGAAAATAAATTTCCACTTGTTGAGTTTCCCTACAATAATAGTATCTATTTTATAATTCAAAAGGAACTTTCGAGTAACTCTATAAGTGACCAAGTAGATATCTATTTTGTTGGTTAGAGTTTTATAGTCTATGTTTTTGGGACCAGGTCTCATGTAGAAGATGTTGGAAAAGGTACTTTTTGTTTGACAAAATATGGAAATAGCTCAGAGTAGGAATAATTCATTAACAGATCAGTGTCTTGGACCTCTTCAGTTTCTGGTGGGTGATAGTGTGATTATTTGTCTGTTTTTAGGGTTGGGTCATTGTTGTATTTAGAAATATGTCATGTTGGTGACCAGGTAAATGGGGCCATTTGAGTTCATATAGAGGATAGGACTAATATAATTCCAATTGGATCTTCCATATATATATAGTGGTATGAATGATGTTTTTTCATGTGTCTTAGATTTTTCAGTATCACCTTGACCTATCTCATGCGATTGATACTAAGGATATTAATCTTGAGGGCGATGCATCCTTTGAGGATCATTGGGTTAATATCTTGGATCCTAGAGAGAATGTTTTACAGTGCAAGATTATGCCTTTGGTTTGAGTTCTATAGAAGGATGGTTATGTCCAAAAAGATACTTTGTAGAAACAGTCTGATATATTGGATTTGTGGCCCAATCACTTTTTCCAAAAGCTCAGTGATGGCTGGGAATGCAGCTTGAGGATGCACCATTATAAGGTGGGTAGGTTGTAAGATCCTGGATATCATGGTGGTATATACTTGTTCAAATTTTGGATTCAATCCTTAATTATTTTTCAATAAAATGTTTCACCAGAGTGTGAGGGCCCATAAAGATGTTATTGGGTTTTTGGACACAAAGTTAAGGAAAACTAGTCAAACCTATTTAAGGCGTGCAGTTGATGCACGGTAAAATAAACCATGCAAGGGTGAGGCCAAACCATGCAACCTTGGATAGAGGAATTTCTCATAGTTGGTGCATGGTTTTTCAAACCATGCGGCCTCCCCAAGTAACTGTTCCACTCATCCTCATCTTGGATAGAGGTAGGTGCCATGTTGACGCACAATTTGGAAAACTATGCGGCTAAACTATACACCTTTAAAAAAGTGAAAATATACATGTTACCCCTGGTATTTTTAGACCTCAAAATTATTTCTCCTTATTTTATTCCCCTCTAAAAACTGGGTAGGAACCAAACTAAATCACCATTACCAAGGGTAGTACTCCTTCGATTATTCTCCATTTGAAGAGTTGTTTGTTTCACATCGAAGATCTTGGAATGTCTAACGGTTCTCTTTCTTATTTTTTCTTGACTAGGGTTTTTGGTCCCTATAGTATTCTTCTGAATCCCTAAAACCCTACTTTATTAGGTGGTATCTATGTTTGGGATTCAAAGGGTGTTTTAATATAGATTTAATTCTATGATTGAGAGTGTTTTCAACATTGGATTTGAGGTATGTGGTCTATAAGTTATATCACATAGTTTTGATGTGAATTTGTGCATGAGTGTTCTATTCTTGGTTCTATCATGTTGTTCATTTGATTATTTTACTGATATTTCGTAAATTGGGTGTCTAAATAATTAATTTAACCCCTCATGATCCTTTTAGGGTGAATGGAGGATGAATAAAATGATTTAGGGCCACCTGTGCGGTGCGCTAAAATTCGAGAACCTAGAAATTGGTAAATTTAAGTGTAGAGTTGACGTGTTATAACTTTGATCCCATTATGAACATATTGACATAATTGGTTGAGTTGAAAATGGAGTATTTATAGTGTGACTAAATTTTGATAATGGTAATAATGGTTTTTTGGTATGGTGCAAAAATGAGCTAATTTTGTTAATTGATATTGTGTGAAATGGCTTATGAATTATGTTACAAATGCCTAAGAGGGACAATGACTATGAATGATGAACATGTTAAATTTTTAATGTATTGTGTATTAAGGAATATGTTAAATGGGTTTTCATAATAAAATTGATGAATACATTAAACAGGTTAATTACAAGGTAATTAATGAATATGCCTATATTTTTGGGGCATGAGAATGGGAATTGGGCTAAATGGTCTATGTAATTTAAACGAAAAAATGTGTTAATGGGTTCTGGCATAATATTAATTTGAATGTTGATTGTTATGTTTTTTGATTGTTATGTGTATTTTTTATAATGGTTGGTGATATTGTATGTGTGTGGTGAATGTATAAGTAAGCATGTGCACATGGCTTGGTAGTGTGCGGTTTTGACTTGAGGTTCTACGACCACAGGATGAGATAGACTGAGGCTCTAAACTCTACATCATAATGCATGGTTAAGGGAAGGGGATGGAGCTCTATTCACCCAATGGTTTCATTTGATGATACCACCTAGAAATAGGATTCAAGGTGAGTGTGATGTATTTGTTATGATGTTTTTTCCCTAGTGAGATATGGACTTGACTTATTCCCTTATGAATAGTTGTTGGTTGGTTTAAAACATTGTGTAAATGATGTGAGTGCCTAACGCACAAATCATGTGATGAAAATGAATTAAGTAATGAAGATTTATTCAGTGATAAAAATGGTTATGTTGATAAAATTGTTTAAATTAATATTTTTAACTAATGTAAGTTGAGTTTTATCTTGTTTACTTTATCATTTATTGAGTACATTCATGCACTATCTATTTAGACAAGATATTTTGTAGGCACTATTGGTGGTTTCCTATTGATTTGTACTCACACCATTCTTGGGCAACATTTGGGTACCCGAGAAGACTTCATGATTTCATGTCAGTATAAGGACAAAGGACCATTGATGGGGAGTTAATTAATGTTGGCGATGTTTAGGGATGGTGACCCAAACATGGAGTCAGAACCATTTATTGATTTGGCTATTTTTCTTCATTTTGGGGTTTCTTTCACTTTTATCATCGTCAAATTGACATGGAATAGTTATTATTGGTTTGTTTTTGTACCCATTTTTGGGAGATGTTTGATTATTCATGTTTATTATTTATTACATATTGTTTCATCTATTTATATGGTTATCTATTGTGGATATCTAATGTATAGGGGGTATAGTCTCCCCACACGACTTATTAGACCCTCAATACTAGTTGGAAACCACTCGCGTATAGGGGGAATGCTTGAAGCCATGTAGAGACTTGGCATGGGGAAATGGTTTATTAGCTCCTAGGGTGGGGAAGTTACTATAGGATAGAGTGATCAGGAAATAATTTCATCAGTGTGATAATAAAGATTCTCCTAAGGTGGATAGCAGCACATCTGGCACTGGTAAGTGACCCTCATGTGAGAAGGGTCATGGGAACTTGAGACTAGTTAGGTGATGGTCATTTTTATCCCATATTTCATTTAATAAATAAAACAATGTACAGCTGGATTAATCAATAAATTCCATGTATGATTTTGATTATGAACATAATTGAAGTCCATGTGTGGGTATTAGACCCAAAATATATGTGTGGATCCAAGGGTGTTAGATCAAAATTGTAATGATTTTCATGATAATAAATTGTAAAGGAATTAAATAAGATATTTGTTTTCTAGAATATTTCACTAGAATAATGTTGCAATATATGATAATAATGCTAATACTTGTTTCAATGCACCTTGGGATAAAGTATTTTAATCTAGTTTTGGAAATTCATTGGATATTAAAGCCAAGATTGTTTTGAAAGAATTCATCTTTAAGTGGTTAAAATTGAGCTTCTTAGATAGTTGGATACATTTGGTGAGGAATCACTTCGACCATGTTTTTGGCTTGAGATAGGTGCAGCTAAAAATTTAGTTAGTGATTTTCAAGGAAAATCTAGTTTGAATAGGTTAAATAGGTTATATTAGAGTTTGATTATTTAGATCAAATCAAGGATTCAGGGTAGTTTCCTTATGTATGATCAGGTTTAATGATTTGAGATATATACTAGGAGTGTCATTATGATGCTAAGGAAATTATTTTTTAGGCAATTCAAATGGTAGAAGCATCGTGACTCGTAATTGATTTATAAAGGACATGACCAATGGTAGGGAGAACTATAGGTTAATTGATGAAATAGATAATAAAATGTATATGCATCAGTTTAGATTGGATTTATTAATAATTTTATTGGTTTTTTAGTTGTTATGAGTGTTTGATTGAATTATAGCAGCATAAACTAGGTATGCCTAAAGTAGAACTTGGGGGAGTGTTGGGAATTTAGGAACACAACATGCATGTTTCAACAAGAAGGTTATAAAATAGGAATTTTCGGTTTTTCATTATAATACCCACCATGATTTATGGGTGCTAAGAAGTTCTAAGGTGTGGAGGTTGTAAGATCCCATTTTTTCGATTGGGCTGAAATTGTCAAATATTTTCTAATTTATCATTTTGAGGATGGACGAAAATGGAAACCACGCTTTGGAATTTAATTCAAAGAGTTTTATAAATTTACGGTGTTGTTTTGGAATGGTATTTAATTCCTTAGAAGTTTCTCAGGAGCTCAGATTATTTTTAGGACATTAGGATTTAAAAAATAGTTTTAGGAGAAATAACCTCAGGGACATGGTTACTGCTAACCATGTAGCCAAACATTGTGGATTTTTTTGTTAGGGAACATGGTTCATTAAACTATGTGGCATAATTTAGACATGTAATGTAACTTCTATGGTTGGCACATGGTTTTTCTAATAGTGCAGTACAACCATGCAGGTTAAGGGTGTTCTTAGGAAGTAGCTCTGCATAGTTGGTGCATGGTTTTTATAACTATGAATCCTAACCATGTTATTCATTAAAAGGGAATAAATTATCATTTTTATCGGACCTTAAATGTATTTTACCCCATTTTCTTTTCCATTTCAACTAAAATACCTTCCCCATGTTCCCTCATCATTCTCCCTTCCTCTATGGATGATCTCCATTGTTCTTGATCTGAATTTAACATCACTTGATTCATTGGAAGCTTAGTGGAAATTCTAACTATCCTCTTAACTTTATTATATATTTTATTATCTCATAGAAATATTTTCATTATGTAAGATAATATTCCCTATTTTTAGGGTGTTCATCTGGTTCTTCATTTGAACTCATCTTGGATAAAATAAAAGGCTGATTTTGGATGAGTAAATCATCTTAATAATGAGTTAAGTGGTCTATGTATTTTTCCTAAACATCTTGAATTATTTTAATATGTATTTTTTGTTCTGTAAGCTAGATATTCCATGTGTTAATCCTAAATATTGTAAATCTTTAAATTAATTGTTTATATTATGACCTAGAACCATTGTTAGAAATGATGACATTGTTGGAGGGTTATAACCTCAACATGGATCACAAATTTGGGTGTATCCTATTATTTAAACTCAATGTTATTTGCTTTAAATTGACAAAAACACTGCTTAGGTTTCCTGGGGATTACTCCTAAAATTGTACTTGATTAAATTATAATGTATTAGTTTTTATAATAACACTAAGGCATGTGTGCTTACATGGAACATGTTAAATTTTGAATAATTTCCTTAGATAATAAGGGAATTGAATAAGATGTTAGATTCCTATAATTATATTTATTTGACCATGACTATGAGTCCCTTAAATTAATTAGAGGTTGATGTACATGATTTGAACTATCCCATAAGGTGTGTGATATTAAATATTCTATGTGACCAGGATTTTCATTTTTAAACAAACACCTCCTAAGTTGTGTTGTCTTATCTAAAATGATTTAATGACTAAATGGAGTTGATTAAGTTGTGAAGAGGGAATTTATATCTTACTTTACCCATTGATTATTCTCACCTTAGTCTTGAGAATTTTCGTTATTTATAAATTCTAAATGAAAAATTAATTATAAATGGTAGGGTCATTCACATGAAAATAGAAACCTTTGAGGGTTGGATGCATTCCTTTCACTTTTTCCACATATAAATAAAAATATATGTTTAAATTATAAATGAATATGAATTATTCCTCTGGGAAATCATCATATATTAAATATAACATGAATTACAACTAGTTCATGCATTCCAAATAGTTCAAGATTTTATTGATATGTGGGTTTCAATATAGAATTCCTTAGATGGTCTCATAAAGGAATTGAATTTCAAAAATTATGAATGGATAAGTGGTGCTGGGAATGGTTCTCCTCATCAGTTAGTCAGAATTGTGGTGCATGACACTCCAAATTACTTTGGTCAGATCTTGGTTGGATGCGCTTATATAAATATCAATTCCTTATGTGTTTATATTTGGAAAAATAAACCTTGGTTATATTCAATAGATCCCAATTCGGTTTATATAAAATTTAAAATTCTTAGGGACATTTAAGAATAGGTCAAAGTAGGTATGGTAATCTAGGTGTCCCAAGGGGAACCTGAGCTCAACATGGTTATTTATACATATATTTTAATTCCTTTATATATTATACCCACACCCTGTTATATTTTATATGCAGATACTAGATTTGCATCAAAACCCATTTGAGTTGGCCTACTGAGTTTTACTCACACCATGTTCACATTGTTGTTTAGTACCAATATATATCTCATGGATATAAGTAAGGATCATGGATTTTGCTTCCATAATTTACAATTTATGTTCTATGATTTAACATTAGATATAGGGAATGAGCATGTACTCATCCTTCTTATAAGATTTGGGTATTTTTTATTACCTATTTTGTTAGTCTATCCTTGTTTTATATTATACCTATTCTATGTTGTCTTCCTTGTATTGTGGATTATAATGTTCACGCATAGTTTATTTTATAATAAATTTCCAAGATATTTGTTAATTATTATAGATTGTTAGTTTTATTATTTTATTCTGCTTTTATGGATTTATTTTTTCCAACACTATTTTTAGAATTCATCAATACGGTATATTAACGCCACCATATGACCTTTTTCCCATCACTACTAGTCAGAAACCTCTGGAATACAAGGAGGAACTCTTGAGCCCTCGTCGCGAATTTGCATGATTAATATTTATAGAGTGAAATAGTTAGATATGTGACATGTAAAGACTCTTAATTTTTTAATTTATTGCTTTTTTAATATTATGTGGATATTTTTTCAAGGAAGGAACTGAGACATAATTATTTTTTTGCGTTCCGATATACCTGTAATTAATTTCTATAATATATTAAATATATTATGTGCATTTATTTTTCTAGAAAAATTGAAATAATTCCAAAAAAAATTAATTGTATTAGAAATATAAGGGTGTTTTTGAGTTCAGAATGTTGGATTTACCCTAGGAATGACATTACCTTTGTAGGTATTGAGAATTTGATAAAAACTTGTCACGAGTGGGGAATTAATAAAATAAATAAAATTTATTTATTTATTTATTTTATGTTATGTAAAGTCCTACTTTTCTATTTCAACATTATTATTCCTCAACCATAGGGTTATCCTCATATCCTAGTGATTGAGAGGAACTTTAGGAGAGGATCCTGCATAGGGTCTTTGGTAGATGACGTTAGATCACATTGGATTGTGGATTTTGCACCAACATATTTCATGGATCTCACCAACAATGGAAACATAGAATTGTTCTTCATTAATGATTGATCCAAAATCTTGGTAAGATGTTTTATTTTTAATATTCTATCACATTTTTTCATCCCAGATGAACATGGTTTAATACCAAAAAATTTGATTATTTCATCGATGATATCATTATTTAATATGTAATTAATTTTTCATTGTTTATTTCTACTTCATTAGTATAAATATATGATAACAGATCGGGGCTGAATTAACAAAAGATAAGGCTTTTTCCACAAATCCATTGTCTTATTGATTTTCCACCCATTTCTTCACACCTTCACTATAAGAATTTTCATTAGATGTTAGTTCAATTATTAACTAGTATTTGATCATTGTGTGATCTTTCTTTAGTGAAAAAGATAAATATTGTATGTGTGGTTCACAATTGATGGTGTGATCTATGTTTAAAGATGATAGAGGATGATCAGAGGTGTTTTATAATGTAATGAAAATTTTTGTTCATCGTAGATTTGATGGTATAACTATAGACGGTGTGTGGGTGTCTTTTGAAAAGATTTAAACTGTGAAATATGATATTTAATGATGATAGTTTTTGTATTACCCCATATCTATGATCTCTAGTGAGGAAAGCAGGGGTAATAACAAGTATGATGACATGGATGAGAAAACCAATGGATTATATATATCCTACATTATACAATGTGTAATAAAGAATTAAATTCCTTGTGGGACTTCCTGGCTTTGGCTTTAGGGTTTCTGTGGAGAGTTAAATATCACATGTCATGTGACACTATCCCATTCCACGTGAATCGTGCTAGGTGGACAGGCATGTAACATAGAGGTTACATGAGCACTGGAAGACCATAATAGATGGACACTACTGGATTATAAGGACATGGTGGAGTGTACATGAGAACATCTATATGAAACATGAAGAGTTTTTCAAAATCTCTACACACCATGTATGACCACTTACATGCAATTTATTTAGATATTTACATGATGTGTGAGGTATCACCCCATTGTAAATTTAGTGGTTGGATTGAAACTCCGTTTACATGTAGTACACACTATTTACCTCTTATAAGGATGTATGGAGACCTTCATTTCTTTTTTTCAAAAATGTTTGGTTTATTTTGTTAAATTTTTCCATCCCTTAAAAGGTAAAATGTGTAATTAAATCCATATATTTGGATTTTGATCCCATCTGATGGATGAGTCTCATGTGTAGATTTTGAAGTGTATTTGTGGGACTTGAGTGTGGTCCTCTATAATTTCATATTCTAGTTAGGGTTTCTGGAATCATCTTGACCTCCTTGAGTAAGTAATTTATCCTCCATCTAGCAGGTCATTTTAGTTGGGTTCACATTATAATTGGAGTATGATTTTCTATATAGTAGGTTGATCTAGATTGGGTTCGTGGTCTCCCCCGGTGGTCTGGGGTGTGATCCCCAATCAAAGTATCAATGTCTTCAAAGCCCTATGAAATTTCTTGGGTAGGGCCCTATGATCATGAGCTCTTGGGTGATATTCTCTTCTGATATAATGGATCATTGATAAGATCTCCAAGAACAATCATTTCTTCATGTAAAATATTGTGGTTAGTATTTTTATGGGGACCATATAAAGGCGTGGTTTACTTCCATAGTATATCAATGTTCATTTTTCTATTAAGTATAAAATTAATATTATAATGGGAATATTCTTGATTCATTGTGTTTAGCACTTTCGAGGTGTCCTACTAGGTATTGTTATACTCACCCCTAAGGGGGGTCTTCCCAGATGTGCCATGTCTTATCTAGATAATGGGTCATTTGATAATGTCTTGTGAGGATAGGGAGTTGGTGGATTGAAACTTGATATTGACAGGTTGAGGTGTTTTTTTGGTGGTTTTATTTGATAGTATTCCTCACCCTTGGATCATATGGTACTCTATATAGTTTCTTCTTTGGTTTGTATTTCCCTTTTTTCGCATTCAATACTTTAATGACATAATCTAATTTTGAGATCATAGATGTATGCATGAATTGGTTTAAGTTGTTTTACATTTCAATATTGTATGGGCTAGGAAATGTGTGTGTGGGTAGATACATATGGAGAATTCCTCCCATTTGTGTGATATGTCTACTCAACATTGGTTTCTATCACCTCACCTATTATAGGTGGGCTTGGGGTTGTCTTGGTTTGCTCCCGTTGGGATGGGTCTTGACAGAGTGGTATAAGAGTAGTCAGGTCTACCTTAGAACAAGAGTATATGAGATTGGTTTGGTGGTAATGGAAATAGAGTCAAGTGTTCCAAGTTCATCTTTTAGGTCAAGGATTCTATTTTTGGTGTGGTGGATGATGTATCCATACACTAGGACATTCATCACCTACTTTATGACTAAGTACATGTAGGAACAAGTCGTAGTGAAAACATTGGTACATGTATCATATAGGAATGGGTTCTGGTTTCCATGTCCTTCTTGAGTTATCTCCCCCAATGTACTCTTTTATTGTGGTACATATTGTTTATTTTAGGATTGCTCCACAAAGATATCCATTCAGGATTCCATTGCTTGATCTAGGGGATGATATGTCGAGTGATGTTGTGTTGGTATAGGGGTTTATATTAGATATAGAAACACCAGTTGTTTTACACTCTATACCACCATTAATTGAGAAGTATCTAGAACTAGTGGTTACAATAGAGTATTGACGTAGGATTAGTAGGTGGTATGAGTTCTAGAGGCAGTGACCTCTTAGGTTTCAGAGTGAGATAGATCCCTAGGTGACTGAGGACTAGCTAAAATAATTTACCTGAGTTTTCTTCCTTGTGTGGATACATGTAGATCATATGATGGTCCTTGTAGTGAGTCCTATTATGGGATCTATTGGGTGATGGTGGAGTTTAATGATTCATCCACATGACTAGATAATTCTCTCATGATAATACATTTATCATTCCCTTAGGGAGGATTTTTATCTAGACACATTTCAATTAGTGTGTATATATTATCTTTTGCATATTTATCTAGGAATTTTGACTATGGAAAAGTATTTGATGATATTTACTGATCTTTCATGATAAACCATGAATATTGTATGGTATTTTTTTGTAGTTCTGGAAACTTTTAGTGGTGATTACACTTGGATATCAGGGATTCAGTGATTTCTATATTCATTACCACCAATGTTGGGGTGCTTGAGTGGGACTTAGTAGAGGAGAGATTCCTGGAAGAGCCAGAGCTGATGGAGGGTGCTATTAGTGGGAACCTAGAAGCTGATACATTGGTAGTAAGTTTCTAAAGATAGTCATAGTTATTTTAAAGGGTTATATTCTTTAGGATACAATCCTAGGACAAAGGGTTAGTAGTGCAAGGATCTTAGGATGGCCAGAGTCAGCCTTGGTAGAGGTGGGTTTTCTCCAATGATGGTCGAGAACATCTTGTATAGGATTTTATGACCCATTTTATAGTTTATCAATAGATTTTCAAGGGATCACTAAGGTATATATAGAGATAGCGTAGTGTGGTTTATAGGGTGGTGGGTGTCGAAAATGGGTTGTTAGAGTAGTAGGAAGTGGTCAGAAGTTTGTCATATTACTACCACCACCCCTAAGTGGTCAACACCAAGCTCAAGGACATTTTGGTTCGGGATGAGGATAGATGAAGACTATGGAGTTATATAATAGTGAGTCTCTAAGGATGATATGAGTTTCAATCTACTTATTTTCTCATTTAGCTATAGTATTGATAGACATAGGCATGATTCATTCCTTTCATTCCATTTATCTAGTTTGATACTAAGAGATTCTTATTGGTCCATTGGATCAAGCCTTTCTCTTAAAGGCTCCAAAAGGAGGTGACTCAGTGATTCCACACATCTACTTACACTTTTATATTATTATTGGAGGCAAGATATTTGATTGGAATCTCTTTTTATAAGAAAAGAGGCCAAATGAAATCATTTTTGGTTTGGAAATGATATCCATAATTGATTCCTCGATTTACTATTTTAGGTAGAGGATGGGGTGTGTCCATGATGATGGGATGAATTTTTACTTTGTGGGTGAAAGGGAAACATTTTTGGAGTAGGATGAGCTCTGTATGGAATAGTGTATCTGATTACTCATCAATTGGCTAGCATGACTCCTAGAGTAATGAATGCTATGGGCAACCAGTTCCCTATAGTAATGGTAGAGTATGCAGCCATATATCTTGAGCATGATCCAAGATTACCTCACCACCATTATCTATACTTATGCATTGACTTAAACAATGGGATGGACCCTATATATTCACAAGCATATCAGATGGCTCCCACAGATCTTCTTGAGATAAGGGTGCAATTAAAGGACTTTCAGGGGAGCATCTTTGTGAGACCCAGTGTTTCCCCTTAGGCATCCCTAGTGTTTTTCACCAAGAATTCAAACGGTAGATTGAGGATTTGTTTGGATTTCTAACAAATTAAATATGTGATTATGTTGAATAATTATATACTACTAAGGATCAGTGAACTTTTTGATCAGTTCAGAGGGACACAACGGTTCTCTAAGATTGACCTCCAATCAGTATATCACCTCCTATGGGTAAGGGATGAGGATATACCAAAGATGTAATTCAGAAGTTGCTATTTCCACTATGAGTACTTAGTGATTCCCTTCAGCATGATAAAAACCCTAGTAGATGTCATATGAATCATTAACTGTATCTTTTTTTCCTTTCGTAGACTAGTTTGTGGTGGTCATCATCGATGAAATCCTAGTGTACTCAACATCCAAGGACGAGCATTTGAGACACTGGAGGATGGTCTTGGATACACTCTGAGAGGAACAACATTATGGGAAGCTCTCAAAGTGTCAGTTTTGGATTTGAGAGGTCTAATTTTCGGGACACATCATCTCAAAGGAATAAGTGGCAGTGGACCAGGTGAAAGTTAAGGTAGTGCTAGCTTAGGATCCACCCAAGAGTGAACCCAAGGTATGGTGTTTTCATGTGTTGGCAAGGTACTATTGGGGGTTTGAACCTAATTTCTCAAAATTTGAATGACCTTTGAAAACTTTGAACCAAAAGGGGAAACCTTTCATGTGGTTGTAATGGTTCCAATAGTTTTTCTAAGAGTTGAGTCAATTATTTATGAGCACTCCAATCAAGATGTTTCTATAGGAGGGTGTCAAGTACATAATGTTGATTAGTTAATTAGGGATTGAGCATGGTTGTGTTTAAATGCAGAGGTAGGAGATGATTGCCTATGGTTCCCATCAGTTGATAATATATGAGTACAACTACATGACCTATGATCTTAAACTAGTGTTGACATTCTTCGCATTGAAGAAGTGGAGACACTTATTGAGGGTTGAGCAGTTTATCATGTAATATGACCACAAGAGTCTCAAGTATAACATCTCCTAGAAGGATAATAACATGAGATAGAGGAAATGGATAGATTTCATTGAGTAATATGAATTTTATATTATCTAAACTCCTTGTAAGAGAAATATTGTGCAAGATGCTCTCATTAAAAGATATTGTTCTCAATTGTTGGTTGAGGCATCATAGAATTTAGCCTCATTGCATTTTCCTTTAGTGGATAAGGATAGGGCAGTTTACCTTCAGTCGATGGTTGTAATCCTCATTATTTTATAGCGATTTTGGGTGTAGAAACATGGAGATACTAACTCTAAGACTCCATATACCCATATAACCACTGGATTCTCTCTTCATGGATACTTAGAAGGGGGAGATCAATTTATCCTATTCAGAGTGTTGATGATGGTACAATTGGTTTTTCAGGAGTAGGTGATGTCTGAGCTTCATTCATACCATTTGTAGAATCATATATGTGTGTAAAAGATGTAGCAGTACCTCTGACAATAGTTTTGGGGGATAATAATGAATATTTGTGTTTCATATTCTTTCTCTCGATGACTCACTTTTCCTAAAATGAAGGTTGGGAACTATGTTAGAGTGGGTTTATCTAAACCCCTTGAGCTTCTAGATTATAAATGGTATAGAATATGCCTGGAATTTTTTATGGGGTTACCACATATGTTTGGGTGAATTGATTACATCTATGTGATCATAGAATGAATAAACAATTCATCCCACTTCATGCCCAATATAAATAAGAGTTAATTAGAGAGATTACGATTCCTTTACATGATGGATATAGTCTGACTCTGTGAATTTACCATAAAAATTATTTCAGACCATGAATATCTCTTCACGTCATGATTTTGGATAGGATTTCAATAGGAATTTTTGTGAGAACAACATTTCACCACCAAACTGATGGCTATACTGAGCAAACCATTCCGGACATAGATGACATGCTGTGGGATTTCATGTTGATTTTTTTCATTGTTGGGAGGATAACCTACCTGAGCTAGAGTTTATGTAAAATATCAACTAGCATCCCACCATTGGTATGGAACTATATGAGGAATTTTATGGGTGACCCTATAGGTCACCAATTCATTGGACTAATCTATGTGATTCTGGACTCATGGTCCCAGATTTGGTGCGAGCTATGACAGAGATGGTTTAAATCATTTAGGATTGAATGAGGAATGCATATAGATATCAAAAGTCTCATTCATACCAACGATGGTGACCTCTGTAGTTTGATAAGGTATATCATATGTTCCTAAGGGTCTCACCACAATATGGATTATGGATATTTTGTGGGGGAGGAAATCTATCTTTTATATTAATTGGTCCTTTCCAGATACTGAGTAACGTTTTCATGGTGGTATACCACCTAGCTCTACCACCATAGTTGTAATGAGTACATTTCTTCTTCCATGTTTTGCTGCTGAGAAGTTATGTATGTGACTCATCGAATGTTATCAACTATATAGATATGGATATTGACGATGTATCTACCTTTTCGGATTACCCAGTGGAGATCAATGATCGGTAGGAGAGAATCCTTCATGGCCAATCGATTCCCCTGGTGTGTGTTTAGTGGTAGAATGGGAATATTTAAGAGAGATCCTGGGAGTGAGAGACCCAGATGTGAGCCCAATACCCTTGACTTTTTGGTAGGTTTTTCTATTTTGGGAGGAAAATCTCTATTGAAGGGAGAATGTATCAACTCTGATTTTTCCATGTGTTACATTTTGATATTATATATATTTTCTTTGGAGATAGGTGATGAGACAAAATGAGATTATGAGACCATGTGAACTTGGATTAATTTTTGAAATATATTATATTTATTAATAACAATCATGAGCAGTTTTACTGAAAAAGTGAAGTAACTCCTGAATGAGGGACTAGATAAGAAATATAAAGAAACTATTTAGTTCAGAATATAGGTTTTAACCTAGGAATGACATAACCTTTATTGGTGTGATCTGTTTGTGAAAAGGTTTTCATGGGTATATAATTGATAACATAAGTAAATTTATTTACTTATTTTATTTTATTTGATGCAGCAACCTTCTATTCAATTTATAAATTATTATTCATTAGCCCTAGGTTTATCTGCATAACCTAGGGACTGCTATGTACTATTGGATAGGGGCCTCCAGAGGATCATTAGATAACAATGTTGGATTATATTGGATTGAATATCTTACACTAATAGATTTTTTGGACCTCTCCAATGATGAAAATGTAGAAATTTTCATCATTACTGATTGATCCAAAATCTTGGAAAGAAATTTTATTTGAGATATTCCATCTGGTTCTTTCATTTGATTTGAACGTGGATAAATTCCATGAACATGAATTGATTCTTACAACAATGATAGATTTATCGAAGATGTATTTACTTGTTTGATTTTTATTTAGAATTATTTCATCTTCATCTACTACCATATGTTGATACCAACTATGCAAATTTGGGGTTCATTTTTCACATCTTATGCCTTATGTATTTCATCCCCCATTTCTTTTCATGTTCATCATGTGATTTTTCTTTTGGACATGGCTCAATTATTTCCTAGAATTTGATCATTGTGGAATTGTTATTATTTAAAATGGATCAATAAAAGAATTTTTGTTCATAATCGAGTGTGTGATCATGATATAATGATGATGGAGGAGGATCCAAGTTATGTTAGAATGGATTTGTAGTTTCTGTTCATCCTAGATTCAATGGTGTGGATATGGACTGTGTATGGGGGCATTTCCCAAGTTAAGTCAAAGCCCATAATTTCTGATCAATGTTTATATGAGTTTTGGATGACCCCATATCTAATATATCCAACAACAACAACAGTGGTGGAAAATGAATATAATGATATAGAGGAGGGAACCAGTGGGATATTGAAATCCAAGGTTATACATTGTTTAATCTGGATATAAACATCATGTAGGACCCCATGGAAATGGCGCAAGGGTTTCCATGGAATGTTAAATGTCACACATCGTGTGACACTGTCACATGTTGTTTGACTCTTGCTAGGTGGATGTGTGTGTAACTCAGTGGTTACATGTGAACAGGTATGTCGAAGTACACATACAAGGCCAGAGTACATGGACATGGTCTAGTGTACATAGGCATGGAAAGTGTGCATGGGAATAGTGTCAGGTTATCTCTACAGGTCGTATATGAGAACATACACCCCATGTATTTATAAATTTACATGTTTTGTGTGGTATCACCATAAGATAAGACCATTGGTTGGATGGAAACACCACGTACCCCCTTTGACATTTCTGGATCCCTTTGTTTATTTAGTTTAGACCCGTATTGGTTGAGTGTGCTTCCTTATTCCATCCCTTCAATGTTAAAGTGAAAAACTACATCCATGTGTTTGGATTGTGATCCTCTTTGGAGGATGAGTCTCAGATAGATTTTTTGGAGTCCCTTCATGAGACTGGAGTGTGATCCTTTATCATTTTATACCCTAGGTGTTGTTATTGGAATGGGTGTGATCACATTTAGTAAGTCATTTATCCTCCATCTAGTAGGTTGCTTCAATAGGGTTCACTATGTCAATGGAGTGTAAGCCCCTGCATAGCGGGTTGATCCAGATTGGGTTTGTGGTGTCCCATAGTGGTCTTAGGTGTGATCCCCTATTTGATTATTGATGTCTTTAAATACAAGTGATATTTCTAGGGTGGGGCCAAATTATCATGAACTCTTCAATAATAGTCTCAGGTGATAGCATGTCTCATGGGGTAGATTATCCCAAAATAAGCATTTCTTTGAGCATAATCTTGTGGTTTGTAATTTTATTGTGATCATCTGGAGGCGTGGAGTCCATATTGAGTATATTTGGGTTCTTATTTCTATTTGATATTGTATTAATATTATAAAATGACTATTCTTGATGCTTCATGTTTATTGTTTTCAGGGTGTCCTACTGGGTATTTTTATACGCAACCCTACATGGGATCTTACCACACGTGTCATGTCCTATGTAGAAAATTTCCCATTTTACAGTGTTCTAAGAGTAAAAGTAGCTAGTGGATCATATCTTAATCTTGATAGACCATGATATTTCATGAATGGTTTTATTTAATTTTAGTCATTTCCCTTGTAGTAGGTTAGAATCTCTACTGTTTTTGTTTGGTCTTGTATTAAACCCTATTATCATTTTTAGAATATTATTATCATACTCTAATTCTAGGATCATAGATATATACGTTCATTAGTTTTATTTATATTCTATTTCATCATTTTATGGGATTAGATATTTTTGTGTTTGTACAGGTACATTGGTCCAAGGCCTGCCATTTGTTTGATATTCCTACTCGGTACTGGTCGTCATCCCCTGTCCTATTGGAGGTGGTCTTGGGGTAATCAAGGTTTGTTCCTCATTGGTTTCATTCATGACATGAAATTATTACATAATAAAATATTTAAATGAGGATAGGGGAGAAAATGATAAAAATTCAAAAAGAAACTAGGTATGTCAGGGGAGTAAAAATCCCATCAAAGCCCTAGAGGGATGCTATTGGCAGTCTAATCGGTTGATAATAGTTAATTCCTAGTGAGATCATTTTACCGATGTTTTTTTGTGGGCACTAGAAACTTGGTTTCTCACTAAATTTCTAGGGAGATCAAATGGATTTTATATGGTACTACAAACAATAAATTTTAATGAGGTGTATTTTAAGTGTTTTATAGATTAAAATTTAAAAATTTGGTCAAAGGAATATTCATTCAATCAATAGTAATTTAGAATATTTTTCTCTATTCTTATAATACACATTAACCGTTATGTGGTCATGAAATTAGTTTTATGAATTAAATCCTTATTCGATGGTGAAAACAACTTTCTAGCATCATTACTAGGGTACTGTCAAACATCGCAACCCAAAAGTTATATGTGCATCCCAAAAATATAGCACAACATACCTTTGGCGTCCCTCATTGTATTCCATTTGTTTCCAATAAATTTTTAGGGTAATGTAACATAAACTAGGGATAATTTACCATCAGTATCCTAGAATACATTAAAAAACAAATAACATAAATATCACATTATATTGTAAGATATAGAATCATAGTGTTATGTTAACCATACTCAATAGCATAAACCATGAAATAATTAATGAGCCAATATTATGGCATATAAATAATAAACCATAATTAGAATTTTCCAGTAGACCGATAATATATTTGGAGTATGAAAAAAATGAAAATAGGATAAATAACGTAAGAATAATTACCTATACTATTATTTTATTTAAAACTATCACGACGTCCCTATCTATCTACAACAACTTGCTCATTTACACTAGGAACATTTCCTCGATCTTCATGTCTAACTTAAAGTATTCACATACACTAAGGTGTATGTGCAAGGTGATAGTATAAAACTCATTAAGACACCAAAAATTGGTCCCCTAACATATATATATATATATATACATATTCATGTATATATAATATAAAATAAAATTAGTTAAATATATTATATATTAATATATAGAGTTACTGTACAATTAATGAGTTTCCATGAATCTCAATCATAACTATTTTATCCAGTGTCATTATTTTAGTGTAATGGTCATTTAAATTTCATCATTTTTTGGATATAGTTTATAAGGTATAATTGAAAGGAAACAAGTGACCTGTATTCATCTTTAGCACACTAATAGAGATCAAGTGTTCAGCACCCATCTCATCAAAACTAGTAAGAAATAGGTGTCCTGAATGTATCTCATACACACTCATAAGTATCGGGTGTCCAGATTCCATATTATCCACTCTCTAAAACATTAGGTGGTGAATATTTATCATGACCACACTTATAAGGATCAAGTATCCAACATTTATATTGTTTGATCATTAATACTCATCAATAATTCACATCCTTGGAATGAGGACAGTCTACCATTGTTAAACATATTCCATAAATAAAACTCAATTGTAATTCCCCACTTTTGAAATTAATATGGTTATCCATCATCCAACATATCTATATCACTAAGGGATTGGGTAGCATAAACCTATCCCATCCAACTCATAATAGGATTAAAATGTTATTAGACAATATAGCCACACTTATTAATTGTAGAAGCATACTCATATCTTCTCCTTGGGTGATAACCAAAATTTAAGGACATATATTACCAAAAACTGATCATAGTATTAAAAAATATTACATCATTTTATATGAATATTAAATACATCTCATAATAATGAGCACCTGAGGACTATAAAGGTTTTGTGTATTTCAAGACTAGATATATAATAATTTTATTTTGTGAAGGATCTTTAATATCTCCCGTATATTTCATATCCCATAGTAATATTCCTAGCCATACCAAGTAAAAAAAATTTCTTCATAACCTCAAGAATGGAAATATAATAAATTTTGATATCATATACATAGTAAATTTGAAATTCAGAGGGGATCAATTGACCACTGAGAGATGATGGGTAAATCATGGGTCACTTAACACATTTATAAATTAATCCCATTAATTATACCTCATAGACTTATTTAGTCTCAATATAATACTTTTTGTGTCACATTGCCTCACTCGTATATTGTTGTAAATGATGGAACAATAACACAAGGACTTAAAAGGTTTGATCAAAAAATAAATACATTACCTGGATTAGTTATATTCCCCAATCAAGGTTTCCATACTAAAATCATTTATCATAATTACAGGTGGAGGGGGATTCACACAACATAACTAGATCGAAGTCTCATTAATATCCAGAGTCTCAATATTCACATGACTGCTCCTCAAAGGAATTCACATTCTAGCTTCCCGCTAGGATTCATCGATGACTTTCCAGTGTATTTATTGAGTTCCAAACTACTTCCATTATATACCTTGAGTCACTATGTTCTTTAGAGACCTATATTTTATATGAAAGTTCACTATTAAAGTTTATATTTGGAAGTTTATCAAAAAATTCACACAATATTTCAGTGTATCAATACGATTGATCATCTTATTCTAATATGCATATTGAATCAATGTAAGTAGGTTATAAGGAATACTCAGCTAGTCAATTATTGTTCGCAACATAGCTTCATAGAACATCATAATATATTCTATTGACTATATCACTTAATAAAATCAAATTATATTAAAATCCATAATCTCTATAGAAAAATTTTAAAACAAATAAACTCATGGGATAATATCCTTCTCAATACCTTATCACACTCAAATATGATCTCATTATGATGGATGACATATTCATCTTCTTCTTCTTATAATTTTTTATAGTGGTATTAAATGGATTTTTATTCTTCAAGAGATATATAATATGATATTTCACAGAAACTCATCTCTTGAGAACTCAATCTTTGATCCTTTAAGAAATAGTGTCTTCTTCTTCACTTTATATTTTTTTTCTCCTTAGTCTCCTTAATTTTTATTGTGCATGAGTGGTTTTATTAAATGTATTATTTTATTTTCAATATTCATAAATTTAATTCATTGAAACTTTTTCAATGCCAGTATAAAAGTGGTATTATCAAATTCCCACTTTTCTTCTCATGGGTTTTCATGAAAATCAGTTTTTATCTAATGTAAAATTCAATAAATTATTTTATTTATTTCTTTTTTTTTCAATTTGGAAAAAATGATCTATGTAAAATATCTATAAAAATATTAGTTTCATATTCCTCCAAACATCTCCACTAAAATCTATAAATTAAATTTCCACATCTATATAAAACATATAAAAATTGATGTGGAATGAAAATCATATTCATTGTTAGTAAAAGAGAGTAGTTCTTCTAATAAATTCATGTCTTGGGAAAATTCATAATCATCAGTGTTAATATCTCACAAACACTAGAAGAACATGGAATAAAACTAATGTAGGATTTAAGGAACATCATCTCATGGTTTTATGGAACTTCATCTTAATTATTCTTGAAACCTTGATAACATAATTTTTTTTTTCAATAGATATGTACAATCGTTATTCTCATCAATTTTTCCTCAAAAGATGCTCAGGTCATAGACTCTCCATTATTAAAGATATTTTGATCTTGAAAGAAAATCTCCAGCATCACCTGATTTATATTTCCATATAATTAAATAATTATGGAAACTCTATGTTTTATGTCAAATAGATCTTACCTTTACCACAGATGATTATCATCACCTCTTTCTTCTCATTCTTTTATTGAACACCCTTAATGGTGTTTATGATGTATAAACAATGAATGAAATGATCTTGTATTATCCAAAATGATTTATTATTTATATTGTCTAAATCTGGAAGTCTGAAATTTTCACCTAATATGTGAGAGAAATTTAGATATAGGAATTTTCATTTCATGTCCATGGATTCATAGACCTGAATAATTCCCTAATGAGGTGATGAAAATACTATAATTTTAATATATAGTTTTCTTTTTCTAATTCACCTATACGGACTTCATTCATGTACATGGTTCTAAATTCAAACACAGAGTTGAATTTAGATACATAAATTTTGGATACGCCAAATAAATCACTTAAGGTAAAAATTTAGCTATGTCACATCATTCAACTATATGGAACTTCATTCACATATTTGGTTTCTAGATTTCATTAGGTAGCTGATTTTGGGTAATCAAATTTGTGTACATCGGTCATTAGGTTACTTTACATAATTTTAATATTTGAATTTTCACATAAGAAGCTATTTTAATATACAATTACTTCAACTATGTGTATTTTTCTATATAATAATTCTCCTAGAATATAATTTTCATTTGTGGAATCTATACTTATCCATTTTCTAAATTTTGTTTCATTTAAACCAATCCTCCACCACATTGATTCCAAATGATCTAAACCGTTAACAAACATTATAAATAATATTGGAACTACATTAAATGATTATTAAAATAATTGGAATAATTCCAAAATCCTTCTCAAGAAATTTTGAGATGTTTAAACATATAAAATACTCTAGGTAGATTATTTTCTCAAATACCTATTCTAACTCAACTAAGATCTTATTTAATCAATACCAAGATATCTATGGTCACTTAAACCTTCATCCATAAGTTTATAAACACATCTAGTATAGACAATAACACTTTTTATACTCCTATATTAGTTATATTCTTTTAGTAAGATCTCCTCCATGATTTGAAACTTATTTTTACATGTTCTCTATAACCATAGAGGATTTCCATCTATAGGATTAGCATCTAGTTTCCCAATTCTCATTTATTTTTTTAATAGAACTCAAAGACTTTAGTAATCATCAGAAACAAGTGGAACAAACATTTTAATCATTGAATATATAGGGTTTTAGGAATATTTCCATCTAGGTATTCAAAGCAGTTAACTCTACATTTTTCTTTTCCCAGTCTATAGGTAGAAAATTCTCTTCTTTGGTGGGTTAATACTCAATCCATCACCCAAATAATTATTTCATTTATTAAAATTATAATAATCAATGAAAATATTGTTATAATTGAAAACAAATGCAACCAAATACCTTTGGGATCTTTAATCTATCCATTTTTGTTTATCGTAAACTATAAATATTCCAAATAAACTTATAAATTCAATTTAATATCTCTAGATCCATAATCAAAAATAAATAAAAAATGGAGGAAATTATTCTACCTCAAATTTATGGGTAACTTTCCTCTCCCCCATGATTATCAAGATAAGTATGTAGTAATACTACCTCAATTTGTAATTCTATCTCCCCACACAATATATGGTACCTCTTGAGAAATGATACCAAGTAAAATATGATACAATATCAAATAACCCTTGATATTACAACTGATAAAACTTGTTTTAAATCTTGTGGAGGATAATCTTCAACACCCCTTTTCTTATTAGGAAATTTATATTATATGGTTAAAAAATCCTCTCTTTTTTATGGTTCTTAATTTATTATATGAGGAAAAGGTGAAATTTTCTAGATACCAATTGATGTTTAATAATTGTAATAACAAATAGGGATTATAAATCTAGATACCACTTGTTATTAACACAATATGGAATCCCCATTATAAGTAACCAACTTCTCCAATAACTCCATTAGAGAAGGAATTCAATAAGAATATATTCTTACTAGTTTTAACTAATTGAAGGAACTGAATATCAATAGACCATCACCTGAATTAAATTGGCATAATATTTCACTTATAAATGTTCCATAAAAAACTTTATTCCTAATTGGTATATCCCATTTTAAAAAACATGAATATCAAGTTTACAAAACAAATATTCCCACATTTTTTATTGTATTACGAGCTTATGACATTCTAAATTTCTAGGTGTAGCACATATAGATTTTTAATAAATATTCAAAATCATAGGCTCACATAAGAAAATATGTCAAAATATTTCATGTTCCAATTATTCCCTATTGGTTATATAAAAACTCACCCTTGATAATCATAAAATGTAAATATTTAAACAAAAGTGGGAGAATTAAAATCATATCTAATCTTTTAGATTTTAAGGGGTAATAAATATTTCCTTATTAAAATTGAAAGATTAATTTTATAATATTATTTCATTATTATAGATTCCCATAAAAAGGTTTCTCTTTAGATTTATTTATATTCCACAAAAATAATCAATAAAAAATAATGGGTGTTGGTGGATCTTTTAGTTACCTCCTACTGTAGAACATAGTTATAAGACTCCTCCCTCAATGTAGTTAAATTATTCTTTGAAGCTATGAAATAGATTAAATTACTCATGATTTTATCCTCTTTAGGTTTCTATATTTTATGACCTTTGGGGATTATGGACTTCTTTTCATCAATAAATTCATTCCTATATAGATTTTTCTTCTCAACCTTATTAAAAAAACACTTGATTTCTTTTCAACTTGCTCAATATTTCCAGCCAATTTCTACTTCTCTGGACATATGATTAGAAAACCTTTGGGAACTTTCCCCACATTCTTATTGGGTGTGGTTTCCTTGTTTAAAGTGGTAGTTTTTTAATTAGATCTCACTATTTCTCCCTTATTAGGCAATAATTTATGTGGTAGAGGAATTAATTTCATACATATGATAGCACTATGGAATACCTTCTAGAACCTTCCAGATGCCATTTTATCAGGTTTTTTCTCTTCCATGGATGCTTCTACATATCTTCACTGAAAGAGTCAACCACTAATCCAATCTAAACATCCCTCAATATGACATATTATTTTCTTCTCTTCATCTTTCTCGCATTTTTATTTTCATTCTGAATAACTTTGCATTGGTCCATTATGTGGCCTCTCTTTCCATATTATAATAATATATTTCTAGTAGGTTTGACCTCCTTCTCAAGTATCTTTTATTTTTTCTTGGGAGTATATGATTTATCTTCTCTCTTCATAGATTTTTCTCCCAATATTTTAACACTTACTTTATTAACAGAATTATCATCCCATAAAATTTCCCTTTTATCTTTAGTAAATTTTTGGAATCCTGAAGGATTGTACCTGAATCCATCATAATCCTGGACCCTAATATTTCAAAAATAAAATAAATTTTCATGACTTTCAAATATACTCTTTAGAGATAGATTCATCCTTTTATATGATGTGTTCTTCACTATATAAGATTATCTCATCTCTCAAATCTTCACCCCCTTTGTTTAAATCATATTTCACTTGTACCTATTAGTACATTACACCAGTAATAAATGGTTCTATTCCAAAATCTCGAGTAACACCAAAACCTTCCAATCAGTCTTTTTATTTTCAATTTAGGTGCTAGTTTTCCATCATGAGTAGATTTCTATTTTTGGAATGGAATAACATGTTTTTTCTTTCCATTTTTTGGATTATCTTTTGGGACATACTTACCTAGATCCTTGATCCATTTATGGGTTTTGTATCATTTTTACATGCCTATATTTTTTTATTTTTTTCTTTAGTTTGAAACTTTCAGAAATTTTATATTTAGTGAAAAAGGATTTAACTGCATAGTGTGATAAATTTTTCAAAGAAACAAATATTGATGATACTCCACGTAATCTAAATATTTATTTTATACCAATTTAATCCTAATTTGATGAAGTAGTCACTTTAAATGTTTTTGTGGCATCCCATCTTTTATCAACTGGTCAAGAAGTTCAACATTTTCACTCTTCGATATTTTTCAACATGGCTTTCAACTCAAGGAACATCGTGTTGAGGGTGTACGTCTCATCCTCCAATGATCCCATACTTCCTTACCAATCATCCTTTATTTACTGATTTTTAGCATCATGAATCTTGGTAAAAAAAATTAGTGAACTATCAGTCTCCTTAACTCTTTTTTATTTCAAATCTAGATGTTAATCCTTGAAATTAACTACGACTTTATGAGACATATCTAATTCATAGAATTCTTATATAATAGAAACCTCAAAGCATCTTTCTTATAAACTATTATTTGACCAAAATTAGGTGATTGATAATTTCTAAAATCAGACATATTTATAGTTTTCTCTCATTAAATATGTGAGGGTGTTTTGTATGCCAACTTTTTAAAATAATGAATTATCTATGGAATCAACTTCTTTTTTCTACATATTATTTTTTGTTAAATAGTTCCTTAACAAAACCATGTATATATGTAATAAATTCATCAAGAAAATTATTTAGATAAACTCACATATGAGAGTAGAAATCATCAACTATTTCTATCTCTTCAAAATCCCCACAACTACTTGAATCATAAAAATGAAATTTATAGACATAATCAATAGATAAACAATTAACTATTTGGGAAAATTTCAAAATTGGTTGATTCTTATCCATATTATCATTTTTATTATTCTTATTTTCCTCATTCTCCAACCTATTGTTCACTTCCTTAACTAAAATATCCATTTATTCTTCTTTATATGTAGTGGTAGAATTCTTGATCTAATATTCTTCTTAAAAAAATAAAATATATACTTAATTAAGATCTATTTGGAGGTAACCCTCTATCTAGTTCCACTTGAAATATATAGGTAATTGATGTATCAATGATAAGGGAGGGGTGAATTGGTCGTCACATAAAAATTTTATGAATAATTACCTCTAGTTAAACCTACTAGACTTATTTATCCTAGATACACTCCTTCTCGTGTCTCACAACCTCCCCCATAGAATGTAGTAGATAAAGGAACAATAACATAATTATTTATAAGGTTTGGTTATGTTCCCATATCAATGATTCTTCACTCTAATAAATTATTAAAATTACAAGTTGGGTGGTTTAAAAAATATAACTAGATTTGAGATTTACTAATATTATCTTAGATAGAGTCTCACCAAACTCTTGGATTCTCCCCAAAAAACATTACTTCAAAACTTCCCACTATAATTATTGAATATATTTCGACTTTATTCACCAAGTTTCATGATGTTATCATGGTATACCCTCAACCACAAAATTTTAATAGAGTCTTAACATGTATTTGCAAGTGCACCCATAATGATCATATTTTTAAGCAGATCAAAATCTTCACATAGGATACTTTCGTATCAATAAAATTGACCTCATTATTTAAACAAGAATCTTATTTGAATGATATAAGGTCATCAATAATATTTAGCAACTCGATCACTACCCTTAGATCAGTTTCACAAATCTTCATAATTAGTTCACTTGATTGTCTCACTTGATGAGCTCCGGTGATATTTAACCCATCAAATCCTTATAAAACTTATGTAACATAGAGCATCATAGGATCTTATTCTTCTCAATACTTTGGCACACTTTAATCGGATCTTATAATAAAGGATTTTTCTTTATTCTTTTTATTTTATACAACATGAAATAGAAGCTCCTTCTTTTTCTTTAAGATATCATTAGATATCACAAAGAATCACAAATTTTATAAACTCTGTCTTTGAACCATAAAACGGTACTGGGTGATTCTTCTTTTTGTATTTATTTATCCTCAATCTCCTCAATTTTTCCCATGAATTTGTGACTATATTAAATTTCTTATATCATTTTCAACATCTATAAATAGAGTACCTTGAAACTTTTTCAATGCCAACTAGAAAGTGTAATTATCAAATCCACCCTTTTTTCTGATGGTTTCTCATTCACTAAAAGTTTACATACAAAGTACATTCTATAAATTTACCCATTTATTACTTTCATTTTTGAAACACAACTGAAACCCTCTAGAAAGAATATCTACACTGGGATTAGCTTAATCTTCCTCCAAAAATCTCCACTAAAATCCGCACATCAAGTTTACAAAACTATATAAAACACAAAGTATACAGATGTGGTGTGGAACTCATGTTCACAATTGGTTTTACACAATAGTTTTTCTCATAAACTCAATTTTTTGGAAAATTACTGGACATCAATTTTAATAACTGATTGACACTTGAACATCCTCAGATCAATCTTATCTGCTCATTGATGGATATTAGGTTGAGGTTTAATGTAACTTCATCATAATTATTCATCAAAACATAAAAACAAAATTTTATTCTTTAATAGATACATGTGGTCTTTCTACTCATTCACTCTTCCATAAAACATGCTTAGGTCATGTATTCTCTAAGCTTGATGATGCAGCGGTCTTGAAATCTCAAAATCATCATCGACTAATTTATAATACCTCAAAAATAAATAATTTTAAAAACTATTATTTTTATATCGCCTAAATCTTCCCTTTTCAATGGATAGATATTTACTCCTCTCTCATATCATGTTTGGATCACACAATATTCATTAATTATCTATATCTAAACCATAAACATACAACTCTTGCATCATAGCAAATGGTTTATTTTTTAGATTGTCATAATATGGATGTTAAAAATTTTCACCCAATATGTAAGTGAAAATTGGCCTCATTAATTTAAATTTTTTATATTAGGATTCATCTATGTGAATAATTTATTTACATGGTGCCTCACATAAAATAATTTGGATACATAGTTCTCATGTTTTAATTAACCTACCAGAGACTTCATTCATGTACATGGATCTAAATTTGAATGCGAAGCTGATTTTAGAAACATGAAGTTAATATTTTATATGAAAATACATTATAGTAGGAATTTTTCTATATCACTTCATTTGCATATATCGAGATTTATTTTTGTAATATTTTTCTAAATTTAGATATGCAACTGATTTTGGATATGAAAATTTGTGTACATGGGTTATTTGGTTATCTCGCTGAATTCACTTACATGGATATTAAAATAAGAAACTATTTTCATATGTGGTGACTTTGGCTACATGGATTCAGAACTACATGAATTCATCTATATGATAATTTTGGTATATGTAATCTAGACTTAGCCATTTTTCTAGATTACATTCCATTTAAAACTAAACTACCTCTATTTTGATTCCAAAAAATATTATCCTTTCAAAAAAACTTTAGATAATATTAAAAACGCATTAAATGATTATTGGAATTATTATAATAATTACAAACTCCATCTAATTAAATTATAAGTTGTTCTAGTATATAAAATAGTAAAGGCTGATTATTTCATTGAGTACCTCTAGATTATCATGTTTAGATCTTATTCATTCAATCTTTAGATATCTTTGATCAATTTAACCTTCATCTAAGAGTGTATAAATAATTGTTTTTAAAACAAATAACATGCTTTTACTCCTCTAATGGATCTCCACTTTAATCTACCTCTTTTCCATTCTTTGAACCTAGTTTTTACATGTTCTCCATAACTATATAGGATTTCTATCTATAGGTTTAGTATCTATCTTCTCACATAAATGTTCTATTTTATACAGTACTTAACTAATTTTAGAATTCATCATAAACATAAGGAACATCACTCTTAATGATTATATGTATAGGAATTATCTAAATATATCTATCCATGTATTCCAAACACCACACTCCACATTTCCCTTTTCCCAATATTTGGTCAGAAACTTATCTTATTTAGTGGGTATATACTCAATCAATCACACAACTAATCTTTGAATTTATTACGTTAACAAGATTCCTTGAAAAAAATGGTACAATTGAAAAAAAAAATACAACCAAAAACCTTGGGGAATTTTAATGGGTAAGTATGAGAGATATCAATCAACGAACATATGAAATCTTGTCATAAGAATAAGTGTATGAGAACGTGATAATAACATTTAAAAATCATAACGAAAAATTCATAGATTGTAATCATGACATAAAAAATGTTGTTGTTCATAATACATGAATAATAGAATAATAAAAGATCATGATCCATGAGATCATAGAACAGGTATAAGGATATGTATTTGAGAGTGTAACAAAAAGTGTCTCCAAATCATAAATAATGAAATCTTATGTCAAGGCTACCCACAAATAAATTCATCCCAAGTTAGGCTTGGGCTAACCACACGTGTACACTATTTTGTGCTTGAGATATCCACTCATGCTCCCTTTGATATAATAATATATTAATCATTACCCAATTTTTTAGAGAGATATAATAGACCAACTAATTACATAATCATAATATATCCATATTTATTCCCCAATATCATGAAAAAATTTATCGTTTCTTCATAGCTTAACTCGTGGGAAAGAAACTAGGTTTTATCAAGATTAAATATTCATAATCAAAAAACATAAATTTAAAGAACAAGGATTTTATCTGTAACACCCAAATCTTCTATAGTATGTTTCCCTTTGAATAATATTGTAGCTTACATTGTATGCAACTTGGTTTTTTAACACACCACGACCAATCAAACTAGAGGTTTTGAATAGTAATACCAACTTTTTGAAATTTTATAGATTTTATTTTTCATAATTCACTTCATTTTTGAATTCAGAATATCGAAATTAGCTTAGGGTGATTTTTTTGTATTTTTCTGAAAATTTTCAATTTTTGATGAATAGTAAAAAACACTGTGTTATTATTTAAAAACGATTGTTTATTTAAATAATTAGTTATTTTATTTAAATTTATATTAGGTAAAAGTAGATACACCTATATATGATCAATGTAATTCATTGGAGTCATTTTATAATAATATTATATATATAATTTTATTGAACTTTTTACCGGCTTTTACCCACATTCTAGGCGCATTTAAAAATTTGAAAAGAACATAATTTTACCACTTCTATGAATTGAATTTCAAAAATCCAAGAGACACGGTTTACATCAGTAAGTAAAATGTGGTTCAATAATATGAAAATAATTTTTTCGGTGAATAGTAACTTTCTACTTTTATTTACCACAGTTAAAAGTAAATATGGTAATTAAAGTTAAAAATGATTTTTTAATTACCCTAACACATGTCCTAATTCTATTGGATAAGTGTATTTTGGAAAAAATCAACTTTAGGAATAAAATATGATTCTTTTGGTCCACTTTGATTAGATTAGGACATTTATAATTAATTTTTAAAAAAAAGGTTAAAAGTTTTAAATTCAAATTTTCATAACTAAAGCATTTTTAATATAGGGTTATACATAAGATAAATTTGAATATAAATATTAATTAGAAGTATAAAATTATTTTCTACCTAATGGAATTATATTTATAATTTTAAATATTAAATAATTAAATATATTTATGACACAATGATGAAGCAGTAATTTCCTTATTATTGAAATGTTAAAATAATTAATGTTATAAATATCCAAATAAATGTAAAGTGATAATTTTTATGCATTCACTAATTTTATAGATTAATATGACATTTTCGGGTTGATTCAATGAATTTTTTTTGAAGTATTTGTGTTGTTATGACTTCCAAATAAATCAATTACTAAATAGTGTCAAATTTGGCATAAATGAGTTTTTAAAAAAAATACTATATTATTAAATGATATAATAGTCCTAAAAATATAATGTTCGTCCAACAGAATTATATAATAATATATATATATATATTATTAATTAACCACTTGGGGTTTTCTTGTCATTTTATAGTAAGATTAGTAACCATATAACATAATAATAAAAGAATAAATGGTAAAAGTTAAACTATTTAACTAAGAGGTAAATCTAAAATATAAGGTTAATATGGTTACCTAACCCTATCTAAATCATATTGGTTGATAATTGTTAGACTCATCCCCACCTTATCCTCAAAATAAATCATTTTGGAGCCATTATAAAGCGAATAATATTGTATAAAAAACTAATATTTAATGCTTTTACAAAAGTGACCCTCATCTCTCTTATAAAAAGGTACTTTCCCTTCTCTCAAAATCACAACTCCAAAGACATTTGGATCGGCCAAAACCAGACCAAATATCCTCCCAATTACCCTCCCTTCGACCTAGATGCCCTAATTTGATCATAAATCAAACCTAAGGATCCCTTTCGATCAAATCAAAAGGAAACTCCTGAAGAAGAGATAATAATTTCACCACTTCTTTCAAAGATCATTTCTTCTTCCACTTACTCATTTTTGTTGTTTCGATACCAAAATAATAACTCCAAAACCTTATATATACTATGATGTTATTATAAATATTTTACAACCGTATTCATTATTCTATATATCCTTTGAATGAAAAGTCACCATACATGCGTACGTACGGCTTACCGTCCCCACATCGTGGTGTTAATGTTATTCAAACACTTCATTATTTAAATAGGTATAATAAAGAGTATAACTGATGTAAATACACATTTTAACAAGTTAAAGATTCTTTATATATTATATACAATCCAATTACATATTATTTCACCATCCATATATTGGTATTATCACTCTTGCATAAGTACAGATTACCATCTCCACGAACGCGATGAGATTCATTCCCCATCATAACGATTCAAAAATAAATATCATTTTATGATTAAAAAATAATGTTTAGAAACTTAATATCATTATGGATATGAATAAAATACATATTATCCTTATCAAACTTGACTTACATAACAAAACATATAAAGGAAAATGAATTTGTTAACATCTGAAATGATGATACTACTAAAATATTATTAATAAAGCAATATTAGAAGATCATATATGATATCATATTTATGTCTGTAGTTATTGTATAATTTAATAACAATTATTTAACTATTATATGAGAGGTTAACATACCATCAACCAAGGAAAAGTACAAGGTAAGGGTTAATTCTACAATCTCTTCATTATTTGAGGTTGTTTATATGTGAGTATCTACTGGGACCTCTTTATCATCCACATCCACGTTTCATAAAAATGTATTTAAAAAAAATTTACTATTTCCTAGACTATGTGTTAAAGTAATTTATACCCTTGTTTGAAATTTTATAAGATTTTTATAAAGGAATCTTTCCATTGTTTTCCAAACAAGATCCATTACGACTATTTCGACAAAATTAAGGAATGAGTTTTTTTTAACTTATACAGAAAGTACGGTTATTTTACACCATTATAAAACCTTCAAAGATTCCCTTACAATATTATAAAAATATTTCCAAAATAAATGTTTTATTTAATTATTATTTGAATTTAAATGGTTTCAAAATAGATAGAGGTGTTTCTTTCAAATAGTTTTCATTTTACCTCTGTCAATATCCATTGATGGATTTTAAACAAGTTTGATGTTGACTTATTATGTTACCAATATTCCATATTGTATTGAAGGTTTTGTGATATGTTTGACTGTGGATGTATTATTTTTATACCATTCATGATTTATGAATAAAGTATTGACATTTTTTATGCTAGTTTTAATATGAATGTTTATGTTATGTTTAAACCTTTTTCATATGAGAAATTCATTGGACTTAGTAAGTGACGGGTGGAGCCCGCTATATCTCCTTGATGAATCGGTAAGTCTCAGGAGACAAACTAGTGTCTTGGAACAAGGCCATGATAAAATCTTATTTTTAGTCTTGGCACGGGGCCTTGAATATGGGGTTATGAAGTCTGTCAATATGTATTCTATCATTAGGAAATTGGTTATTGATATTTCATGTGATTATTCGACTAGTAGAATATCCATGTGAATAAGTAAATGGAATTAATTGATTTATATTTTCCATATCATGCTGAGGTTTTAAATATTAAAGGCTTATGTTTTGGTCTTATATATTTCCTTAAATGTTTATGCTCATTTAAAAAAAATTCTCTATATTGTTATCCTTACTGAGCATCTGAGCTTACCCCTTTAGAAGTTTTATTTTTCCCATGGTGTGAATATATATTTTATGGTTGACCTATAGGGATAGGATAAGGGATATAAGTTTTTTCAAAGGGGAAAAAATGATGTTGTTTTTTTATCTCATGATATAATGTAAAACTTATGTATGTATCTAGTACTTCCAAAGCTACTAAACTGATCGGTATTTCAGGACATGATTACCTGTATCATGCCAATGTTATGTAATAATGCACTGACTCTAGGTAATTGGGGTCAAGGCAATACAGTTGGTATTAGAAGAATTTTGGCACAAACCTTGGAAGCAGGATTTTGAAAAACACTGATTAGAGAACATTACCCTAAGATAAGCATTGAGGATTATTATAGAAGACCTTCCTAGAATTTTGGTAATGAAGAGATTTTGTGTGTTTTTCAAGCAATACATCTCTTTTTGGGTACAATCAGGTAAAGGATGCTCTAGGAAAAATGTACCTAGGAGTGAAAACTCCGACAAGGAGTTTCGAGCTTGACCTGGGTATCCTGGTACACAACAATGGGAATTGCTGCGCTCTTGGTTATGACACTCCCAGGGGATATGCTTAGGATAAATAAAATTTTCTTTACAAACCATTATGAAGGTTTTACGAGTATTTATCTCCTCAAAGAAAAAATTTTTTTATTATGGATTATATCCATAAAATGTTCAATTTATATTAAGTGTTTTACAATTTTGTAATTAATTATTGTGATTCATAAATTAATCTAGTGTATTCCATTATTTAGTAATGGTGCCTAGTGGAAGGAATAGAAATTGTATCAATGTATGTAATCTATGTAGGTATTTTCCACATACTAAAGATAATTATTGTAGAGTTGGTGATGAAGCTTGTGATGATCATCTTATCACCATACTGAGAGAACTCACTCAGGTTATAAATAATATCCTTACCCGTATGGAGCACCCTGATCCACAATGCAGAGGATCAATGTTAGACATCTTCATGAGGAAATAACCACTAACATTAAATAGGACTACAAATCCATTTGTAGATTAGAAATAGATATGTTACTTAGATAAAATATTTCATGCTTTGGGGAGTAGAGAAAGGGAAAAGGTTGTCTAGCATTCTATTTCCTCACGGGAGATGCGTAACAATAGAGTCATTAATTCAAAACAAAAAGGAGGATGAAGAAGTATGAAATATGGAATGGAGGGAGTTCCAAGAGATTTTTTAGAAAAATACTTTCCTTGTGACTATCGAGCGATATGGAAAGACAATTTCTGAGTCTGAGGCAAAAAGAGGATGAGAATGTCACAAAGTATAAAGCTAGCTTTACAAGGTTACAAAGTCATGTAGCAAATTATATACATAACCCGAGGAATAATATTGGTCGATTATTTTATGGGTTAAAACCATTTCTCTATCAAGCATTATTCTCATAATCATTATCATCATACGATGATATTTTCTCATGTTCTATCTAGATAGAAAAAGAATTATCGAAGTCTTATGACTTTAAATCAAAGTAAGAGAAGAAGAGATCTTCTGAACACTTTGGAAATGGAAATAAGGGGAATAAGAGAAATTTTGAATATCCATCATGCGGTAATTGTGGGAAGAAACACCCTGGTACATGTCTAAAGGGAATGGGAATCTGTTACAAATGTGGTGAAAAAGGCCACCATGCTCGTGATTACAAGGGAAAGAAAGAGGTTGTCAATGTTGAATGCTACAATTGTAGAGAAAAGGGGAATTATGAAAATGAATTTCCTAAGATTCAAGGAAACATACCTTAGAAAATGCCAAGGGAGCTAGGCATGACTTATGCGATCACTACTACTGAGGTTGAAACTCCAAAATATATGGTGGTTGGTAATTTAATGGTTTCCTCAAGTTTAGACAATGATTTATTTGATTTTGGATCATCGCATTGTTTCATATCATCCCAGTTTGCTATAAAAATTAGATATTTCCAATTTGATTTAACAATGGAGTTGTCAGTCAAAACTCCTAAGGGAAGTATCATTGAAAAAAAATGAATTAGTTCCCATTAGACCATATAAATGTTCTTTATTTGTTGATCTCCTCATCATACCCATGATTGAATTTGATATAATCCTCAGAATGGATTGGATTTCAGACCATGATGTGAAAATTTATTATTATAAGAAGGATGTTACAATTTTTTATGATGATAAGAAGTACCTTATCTTTAGAGCAGAAACATCACCACCTAATTCTAATCTAGAACCATCCCTAGTAGCTTTACTAAATTCAATTATTAGGGAGGAAGAGAATGAAATAACTATGGATGAGGAAAGTAATGTTCAAATAGAATACGTACCTATTGTGAAAGAATATGTTGATGTGTTTCTAGATGATATAACTAGAAATCCTCCAGAACGAGAAATTTATTTTTCCATTGATTTAATTTCTAGTTCAAGGCACATATCAAAGACCCCTTATAGAATGGACACTATGTAAATAGTGGAAGTAAAGAAAAAACCAGAGTAATTGATTAATAAATGATGTACACCCTAGCGTTTCTCTATGGGGAGCCCCTGTTCTTTTTGTTATGAAGAAAGATGGATCTATGAGGTTGTGCATTGACTACAGGGAGATCAATGCTATAAAAATAAAGAAAAAGTATCCCATACCTCACATTGATGATTTATTCGATCAACTTTATGAAGCTCTATATTTTATCAAAGATTGACCTTTGATCTGGATATCATTAGTTGTGTGTGAAGAAGGACAACATTCCGAAAATATCATTTCAAACAATGTACGGAAATTACAAGTTTACAGTAATCCCTTTAGGACTGACTAATGTACCCTCTGTTTTCATAGATCTAATGAATAGAGTTTTCAAGGAATGTCTTGATGACTTTTTTGTAGTATTTATTGATGATATATTTCTATACTAAAAAAGATACGAAGATCATGAAAATCACTTACGCGATATTTTGAAAAACCTCAAAAGAAATTAGTTATATGGGAAGTTTAGGAAGTGTGAATTTTGGCTTCATGAAATTTCTTTTCTTGACCATATTGTCTCTAAGGATGAAATCTATATCAATCCTTCAAGTACAAGAGAAGTACAAGAATGGACATCACTGATGAGTATAATAGAGGTATGTGGTTTTATTGGTTTAGCAGGTTATTATCTGCATTTCTTCCAGAATATTTCCCAATTGGAAAACCCATTAACCAAGCTCACACGTAAAAGGGTTAAATTTTTTTTAAATAAAATAGTGTGAATAATTTTTTGAAGAACTGAAGTGAATATTATCCAATTATCTTATCTTGACTCTACCATCGAAGAATAATGGTTTGTTATTTATAGTGATACTTCAAAGAAAGGACTTGGTTGTGTCCTTATGTAGAATGATAGAGTTATTGCCTATGCGTCAGGACTGATAAAAATTCATGAGAAAAATTATACCACTCATGATCTTGAGTTACCATCTATAATCTATAGAGAAATTATCTCTATGGTAAAAAATTTGAGATATATACCGATTATAAGATTTTGAAGTATATTTTCTCACAAAAATAACACAACATGAGGAAAAGGAGATGGCTCAAACTACTGAAAGATTATGATTGCACTTTATACTACCCCCCCCCCCCCCCCCTCCAAGGATGGAAAATAAGGTGGAAGATGCTTTGAACAGAAAATATCACGTAGTTTTGAACAAGATGAGAGTTTAATGGGATATTATTTTCATGGATCTAGTAAAGATGGATATGGGAATAACCATGGAAGGTGAAACATAAATACTTTTTCAAATGGTTGCAAACCATATTTAATAGAAAAGATAAAGACTTTGAAAATAGATGATGAGGATTTTAAAAAGAAAATTAAAGCTGTGAATGATTGGGAGATTGATCGACTTCGTATATGAAGATGGGATTTTGAAATTTGGGAAGAGACTTTGTGTTATGGACATAACTGATCTAAAAATGGAATTTTTGGATGATGCTCATAGCTCCAATAACTTTATACACCCTGGTAGCAGTAATATGTATATATATTTGAAGGAAAATTTTTGGTGGAACAACATGAAGAGAGAGATTGCTAATTATTTTTCAAGATGTATGGTTTTTCAACAACTGAAAGTTGGAAGACAACATCCTTGAGGAGTCATAAAACCACTTCCCATACCTGAGTGGAAATGGGATCATATTGCGATGAACTTTCTCATGGGACTTCTAAAGACTCCTAGAAGGAATGATGCAATATGGTACATTGTTGATCGTCTTACCCAGCCAACACATTTTCTTGCTATAAGAGAAGATTTACCAATTGAATGTTTAGAAAGACTATATACTAATGAAGTTGTAAGGCTTCATGGAGTACCCCTATCGATTTTTTATGATCATGATCCCCATTTTACATCATGATTATTGAAAAGTATTCAGAAGGACTTGGATACTGAACTTCATTTGAGCACTGCCTACCACCCTCAAACTAATGAACAATCAGAATAGACTAATCAAAACATAGAAGACATGTTGAGATCTTTCTCACTTGATTTTAAAGGTATGTGGGATTAGTATTTACCTCTATTATAATTTTCCTATAACAATATCTTCCATTCAAGTATTTAGATATCACCATATGAAGCATTATATAGAAAGAGATGTCACACACCAACTTGTTGGGATGATGTTAGTGAAAGAAAACTTGTAGGCCCAGAACTTGTTGAAGAAACAATGGAAAAGGTGAAGGTTATACAAACTCACATCAAAGCATCTCAATGTAGGAAAAAGAGCTATGCTGATAACAAAATGAAGTATTTAAAATTTCAAGTAGAAGATCATGTTTTCTTGAAGGTATCTCCATGGAAGGGTGTTATATGTTTCGATTAGAAGGGTAAAGTGAGTCCTAGGTACATCGGACCTTTTGAAATTTTTGAATGAATATGATTTTTAGCCTATCATTTGGCAGTGGTGCCAAGTCTCTCCAATGATAATGATGTGTTCCATGTATCACTGTTAAGAAAATACATACCTGACCCAACACATGTACTCAGCTATGAAAAAACAGAACTAGAAACTGATCTGTTCTATTTTGAAAATATTGTCAAGATTCTTTATACCAGAGAACGATTACGGGGAAACTGGATGACTCGTCTGCTGAAAATTATATAGAGAAAGCGTAAGATGGAATAGGCAACGTGGGAACCCAAGGAAAGTATAATGAAGAACCATCCAAATATTTTTATGCAGTAGTATTCTATAAATTTCAAGGAAGAAATTAATTGAATGAGGTATGAATGTAACACCCCAAGCTTCTATGGTATGTTTCTCTTTGAATAATAAAACATCTTGTGTTGTACACAACTTGGAGTTTTAACACACCACAACCAATCAAACTAGCCGTTATGAATATAAATAATCACTTATTTAAATTTTTTAAATTTTATTTTTCAAGATGGACTTTATTTTGGAATTCGGAACATTGAAATTAGCTTAGGGTGAATTTTTGGTATTTTTATGAAAACTTTAAATTTTTTATGAATAGTTAAAAATGCGGTGTTATTGTTTAAAACTGACTTTTTATTTAAATAATTATTTATTTTATTTATATTTATATAAGGTAAAAATAAATACATAATACCTATATATGTTCAATGTGATTTATTAGAGTTATTTCATAATAATATTATATATATATATATATAATTTTATTGAAATTTTTACTGTCTTTTACCCACCTTCTAGGCACATTTGTAAATTTGCATAAAACGTAATTTTCTCGCTTATGTGAATTGAATTTGAAAAATCTGAGAAACAGAGTTGGTATCAGTATGTATAATGTGGTTCAATAAGATGAAAATAATTTTTGGTGAATAGTAACTTTTGACTTTTATTTACCATGATTAAAAGTAAATAGGGTGATTAAAGGTACAAATGATATTATAATTACCCCAATAAAGGTCTTAATTATATTGGATAAGTGTATTTTGGCCAATATCAACCTTAGGAATAAAATATGATCCTTTTGGTCCACTTGGATTTGAATTGTACATTTATTATTATTTTATTTAAAGAAGGGTTAAAAGTGTTAAATTCAAATTATCATTTCTAAAACATTTTTAATATAGGGTTATACATAATATAAATTCGAAAATAAATATTAATTATAACGCTAAAAATATTTCCTACATAATGGTATTTTATTTATAATTTTTAGACATTAAATAATTAAATTTATTTATGATCCAATGATGATGTTGTAATTACCTTTTTAATCAAAGGCTAAAATAATTGATGTTATAAATATCCAAATAAATATAAATTGAGACTTTTGATGCATTACAATAATTTTCAATATTAATATTAAATTTTATAATTTTCTAAGTAATCATGTTGTTATACTTCGATAGAAATCAATTACTAAATAGTGTCAAAATTGACATAAATGAGTTTTTAAAAGAAATACTATATTATTAAATTATATAAAAGTCCTAAAATTCTATGGTTTAGTTGAAGGAATTATATAATAATAGATGTATCATTAATGAACCACTTGAGGTTCTCTTGTAATTTTATAGTATATTATTAACCATAAAATATAATAATACAAGAATACATGGTGAAAGTTAAATTATTTAACTAAGAGTTAAATCTAAAAGATAAGGTTAATATGGTGACCTAGACCTGTATAAAACTTATTTTTTGAGAGTTTTTAAACCCATACCATCCTTATCATCTAAATAAATCATTTTGGAGTGATTATAAACTGAATATGATTATATAATAAAATAATATTTCATGCTTTTCCTAATGTGACCCTCACCTCTCTTATAAAAAGGTACGTCCCCTTCTCTCAAATCACACCCCCAAAGCCATTTTTTCTCGGCCAAACCCTACCAAAATATACTCCCAACTACCCTCCCTTTGACCTAGAGTTCTTAATTTGATCAGAAAGCCAACCTAAGGGGCGATTTTGATCAAATCAAAAGGAAATGGCTGAAGAAGAGGTAATAATTTCACCACCTCTTTCAAAGTTCTTTTCTTCTTCCACTTCCCCTTTATTTGTTGTTTCTATACTAAAATAATAACTTCAGTACCTTAAACATATTGTGATGTTATTATATATATTTTACAACCATATTCATTATTCTATCCATCCTATTAATGACAAATCACTGTACGTGCGTACATACGGCTTACCGTCTCCAGGTCGTGGTGTAGTTTGTTATTCAAACAATTCATTATTTGGATGTGTGTAATAATGAGTATAACTGATTTAAATAATAAATATGACATGTTAAGGATTCTATATATATGATATATCATCTAATTACATATTATTTCACCATCAATATAGTGGTATTGTCGCTCCTGTGTACGAACGGATTACCGTCTCCACGAACGTGATAAGGGTCATTCCCCATTGTAACCATTCAAGAATAAATTTTATTTTATGATAAAAAAATAATGTTTAAGAAATTAGAATCATTCTAGATATGAATCAAAAACATCCTATCCATAACAAACATGACATACCTAACAAAATAAATAAAGGAAAATGAATCAGTTAACACCCAAAACGATGATACTACTGAAATATTATTAACAAAGAAATATTAGAAGATCATATATGATATCATATTTAAGTATACGGTTCTTGTATAATTTAATAAAAATTATTTAACTATTATACAAGAGGTTAATGTACCCTCAACAAAGTAAAATAATGTGTTATGGGTTAATTCTACAGTCTCTTCATTAGTTGAGGTTTTTTATACGTGAGTATCTACCAGGACCTCCTTATCATCCACATCTATGATTCTTAAAAATTTATTTCAAAACATTTTTACTATTTACTATACGATGGGTTAAATTCATTTATACCCTTTTTACATTTTATAATATTCTTATAATGGAATCTTTATTTGACTTTCTAAAAAAGGTCTTTTATGATCTTTTTGAAAAAATTATGGAAAGAATATATTTTTAAACTTATATGGAGGGTGCAGTTATTCTCCACCATTATAACACTTTCAAATCATCCCTTACAATCTTATAAGAATATTTCCAAAATAAATGTTATCTTTTATAATTATTTGAATTTAAATGGTTTCAAAATAGAAAGTGGTATTTCTTTCAAATAGGTTTCATATCATCTATGTCAACTTCCTTTGATGGATTTTAAACTTGTTTGAAGTTGACTTATTATGATACAAATATTCAATATTATATTTAAGATTTTGTGGTATGTTTGACTGTGGATGTGTTATTTTTATACTATTCATGGTTTCTGGATAATGTATTGACATTTTGTATTCTAGTTTTAATACGAATGCTTATGTTATGTGTAAACCATTTCATTTGAGGAATGAATTGGACTTAGAAAGTGATGGGTGGATCCCGCTATAGCTCCTCGATGCATTAGTAGGTCACATGAGACAAACTAGTTCCTTGGAACAGGTCCTTTACAAAATCTTATTTGTAGTCTTGGCACGAGTCCTTGACTATGTGGTTATGAAGTCTGACATTATGCCTTCCATCATTATGAAATTGGTTATTGATATTGCATGTGATTATTCAACTACTAGAATATCCATATGAATAAGTAAATGGAATTAATTGATTTATATTTTCTATATTATATTGATGTTTTAAATTTAAAAGGATTATGTTTTTGTCTTATACATGTCCTTAAATGTTTATGCTTTTTTATGAATGTTTCTGGTATATTGTTATCCTTACTGAGCTTCTAAGCTCACCCCTTTCAATGTTTTATTTTTTATAGGATGTGAAGAAGTATTTTATGGTTGACCTGTAGGGATAGGCTAATGGATATAATAGTGTTCAAAGTGGAAATGATTTTTTTTGTAGTTTTTATCCCATTATATAATGTAAAAATTGTGTATGTATCTAGTACTTCCAAGGCTACTAAATGAATCATTATTCCCGGACATGATTCCTTGTATCATGCCAATGTTATGTAATAATTCACCGACTCTATGTAACTGGGGTCAGGTAATTACAGTATCATTGGATTATATCACCAATTATTAATAATTACTTCAATAGTTATTTTTATAGATAAAAATATCATTATAATATCACCATAACATATCTTAATGAAAATACACTTTTCATTTTGATATAAATTATTCAAAAACTAAAATGTTTTAGAATATTTGGAAAAACAAATTCTTTTAAAAAAACATGGATATTTATAAAGTAATATTTAAGGAAAATTTATGCTTTCGGTATATGTTAAGACAAGGATTTAATTATCATATTTAGTAAAAATTACCCCATTTAAAAAACAAAAATAAGATTAATTTAATCATTTTCACAAAAAGTAAAACTTTGGTGAAAAATTCTTTAATAAATAATTATAGAATATATAAATCAGTCTAATTGTTTTTAAAGAAAATATGAAATAAAAAGCTCCTAGGTAAAGAGACAAATAAATTCAATTTTCCTTAAAAAATTTCTTTCATACTTTTGAGTACTGGTAGAGAAGAAAATTAAAGGAAAAAATCAAATCAATATAAGTAAATTGATGAGAATAAAATACATATTATTTTTTGAGTGGTAGATCGTATAATTTTATTTTCATAAATTTAATCATAAACAAACCTTTCAAAAATAATATGACATAGAACACTTACCACATTAATAACTTTTGAATCATAAACCCCATGAAATAAATACCTTCAAATGAAACATTAAATATAGTGAATATAAACAGATTCATGATATAACTTATCAATGGGTTAGTATATACACTACAGGAAAGAAACAATTTTTGAATATGGCATATGTATTAGAGTAAAAAAATTGAGATTAGAAACCCTTACTTCAAGTTTGAATTGATACATAAGCACTCTAAGCACATATATAATAAATATAAATTAATTTTTATTATATAATAGAATCGTATTCTTACTTTTAAAACCATATAAGGTCTACATATAACATATTATCTTCTATTCACAAGAAATATTTCGTTGTCATCGTCATTTCATGTGTTAAATTCTTTGTTTTTATGTATATTTTGGTTCAAAGGTTATACTCCTTGCATATTGGTCATGGTTCCATCACATTTAGAGTTTTATTAATGAAATAAATAGTATATTATTACATAAAAACACAATTATTTTTCATTCCTTAATCATTCCTGTCATAATCATTATAACATCACTCATGTTTGTCGTAAAACTGACCAAAATATGAGTGTATTATAAATAATTAATGAGTAAGAACACGTAATTTTATAATCATAATATAAAGAATATAAAAACATATTCATGTAATAATTATCATATATATTAATTATATATAATTTTATAACCTTCCATAAATTTTGGATATTGAAAATGAAATATATCACTCATAGAGATGGTACTCTGTTTATATGCATGAACAATAATTCTATTTTATAATGAGAAATAGTAAAGTTAGTAGATAATATATTATAATTATATTATCATTATTATATCATAAATATAATATGTATTTAATCAATTTGTCATTATAACCATCCATGATAGGAGATTATGGAAAAAGAATTGTATCGTTATGAGGCGGTGGCAATCTGCATGTACGCACATGTGATAATTACACTTCTCATTTGATGGAAAAGAGTTGGAAAATGGTTTTCCCAAAATCATAATAATATTTCAATATATTAATGATACTATATTTATTGTTTTATTATGTATATATGAAATTTAGATAAATTATAAGACTAAATATACTTTGAAATAGTTAATTAATGGGATTACCTCTTCTTTGATAGATCTTCTTTGTCTTACACCTTAATCCTAAGTATGGGCTGAAGGTAAGTGCATCAACTAAATAACAAATACAAATAATATTGGCAGCTTTTGTGGTATGTATTGTCAATGATTAATTGATATTTGTTTGAATACAGGATAATAATAGGTTCCCATTTATAAATGAGGGGTGGGACACACATGTCATCACTTAATATATTTAGATAATAAAAAGTTATTTTCTATTGTAAGTGGTATAAAATGGAAAAACAAGAAAAGTTATGATATAATAAGGTCAAAATATCTTTAACCAATAAAAATAATATAGGTTTAAGTGGAGTTTCTACCCTATTCTCTTTGTTTAACACCCCCTAGTAAGCCCTTTTATCCTTAATCGTGGTTACAAAATTCCTCACTCTTTTTACAATTCATTATGAGAAAAAAAAAAGAAAGTGTACTCACTATAAAAGTTATACATGGTTATTCAAAAATTTTAAGCTATTTTATCACTTTTAATTTCTATAAATGGTATAAATTAATTTTAAATGATGTTTTTGAAATGTAATGAATACTCTTTCTAGAAAAATTCACTATTATTCATAAAATTTAATTAATTATAATTCCATTACTTGTAAAAACTATTAGATGAATTTTAAATTTTTTTATTAAATATATATTCTATATATTTATTTATAATCATTAATAAATAGTTATTTATTTAATTTTTTAAAATAAAAACATAGTGTTCACATGAAAATAATTTTATTAAAAATAAATTGTTTTACCTTAAAATGATATTATTAAAATTTAATGATTATTTATTAGAAATTAATGGATACATATTAATTAAAAAAAAGTGTATATATATATTTCATAATGTAGTTAGTTTAATTTATACCTACCAATCCAATGGAGTGTTTATAAAGGCCACAATATATCCTAGCTCATTTAATCTTACAGTTACATGTAAAGTAAGTTATTGAATACTTAAAATTTATTAACAAGGAATACATATAAAATCTAGGTTTGTTGCATTATAACCCCATAAAATGAATTTATATCTCCAAATTTCATTACTATGATGAAAAAAATGTGGATACTTATGTTTCATAACATCCTTGGATTCCCATTTAGTTTCCCCAGATTTTTTGTTCTTCCAAAGAACATTAACCAGGTGAGTAATCTTATTCTGTAGAAATTTATCTTTATTCATAGAAAATATCATTCTCTAGTGGTACCTTCTCACAAAATTAGAATTATATATATCACCGATGATTATTGGAATATATCTTATATCAATTTGGATCTTGCCTGAATATCTGATAAATAGATCTAACCTTTTATTCAATTTTGTTAGATAGATCGGGTCTTAATATATTTCATTCCCTAACTTCACCCAAACATGTTATATTTTTCAACTTATTTATTTTGAGGGATTTATATGGATCCTTATTAATTATTTATTAAAGAAACTATTATAAGAGAATTATACAAGAGTAAGGTGTTGATCCCAACCACATTTGAAATATAGAAAATAGGATCTTAAAATATCCTCCAATGTTTTAATGGTTCTCTCGAACTAACCATCTATCTGATGATGAATGGTATTACGGAAACACAACTATATATCTAGATCTTGCTAAACACTTCCCTGTAACTTCAATGTAAACCTAGGATCTAGATTAGATGCAATAGAATGTGGTACTTTATGTAGATTTACAACTTATTTAAGGTATATTTAGGAAAACTAATAAATAGATAAATCTTCTCTCATATAAATAAAATGCATTAAATTTATAATAAAATTTACTACATCCCAAATAGAATTATTCCTATTAGATGTATTGGGGATTCCTATGATGAAATCCATTGTGAAATTTTCTCATTTACATGGAGGTATGGGTAATGGTTGTAGCATTACCCTAGACATGTTCCACTTAGTCATAAATTATTAGAATACCAAGAACTAAAATACATACCCCACAATATCTCCCCTCATTTTATCCCACTAAAAATGATCCTTAAGGTCTCTATACATCTTCTTACTTTCAATATGAATATATAATTATGATTTATTATATTCATTCAACAATTCCTTCTTCAATTACGGTATAAAAAATGCATACTTTATTATTTAACCTTATAATTCTATCATAATCATGGTAATGCTCAGGAAAATTTCTTACCATCTTCTTCGGTTTTAAAACATCCATCTACACCTATTTATTCGTTACATGGATCTATTTATGAAAACTCATTTGGAAGAGATAATATTTATTCCCTTCCACCAAGATTTTATCATCTATCCTTTTTAAATCTATAAATATTTTGTCTTTTGTGATCAAAATTATAGAAAATATTACATGATCCTTTTGACTAAAATCAGCATCCACCATTATTTCTTTCCATGTGGGTAATGTATTTATTAGTCGTAATATTTAATCAACTCTAACCATCTTCTTAGGTGAATATTCAACTCTTTTTGAGGGAATATATACTTTAAAATTTTATGATAATTATATATGACATGCCTTTCTCTATAAAGATAATACCTATATATATATGTCACATTTTTATCTACAAAGATAAAAACTCCATATCTTTAATTTAAAAATACCATTGATAACCCCAATTTGTGCATCAAGTAATTTTTCCAACGAGCCATTAATTAATGAGAGATAAAACCTACCATTGTGTCATTCTTATTAATAATACATCCATGTTACATATTTGATACACCAATGAAAATATCAAACCCATGTCAACTATAAAGTAATGTGAGTAGAAGTTCACATACCAAACATCTCTTTAACTCCTTGAAATTTTCTTCATATCCATCATTCCAAGGGAACAAAACTCCTTTCTGAGTTAAATTAGTGAGTACATTATATAACTCTGAAAAATTATTCCCAAAGTGATAATTATATCTATCCAATCAAAGAAAAATATATATATTTATATCAAGAATAGTGGTTGGTCTAAGACAATTTTCAACGACATCCAACTTGGAGGGATATACTAATATACCCTTTCTTGTAAATATGTGTTCCAAAAAAATAATACTTTCTATAACCTGAATTCAAATGTGATAAATTTGGAATAGAGTTTATCCTTCCAAATTGTCTTTAACACAATGATCAAGTGATCTGAATTATCTTTATTTCTCTTAGATTATATAAGATTATAATCTATAAATACTACCACAAATTGATCAAGGTAATCTCTAAAGAATCATTTCATTAAATCCATAATGATATAATGGAATTATAAAGACCAAATGGAATTACTATAAATTATTTTTTCCATTCCTTATAGGGATGGTCGTTTTGGGTATGTCCTAATTCTTGAAACTCTATTGATGATACCTAGAATGAAGTTCAATATGGAAAAGTATTGAGATCCCCTCATTTAATCTAAAAAATTATCAATACTAGGTAAATGATACTTATTATTGATTATTATCTCATTAATTTATTGATAATAAATTTAGATTCACATTGATATATCTTTATTTTTAATGAAAATAACTGGTTCACACCCATAGTGATAAACTATGACAGATTTTTCCCTTATCTATATTCTCCTAGAGTTTCTTCTTCAATTCCTGCTACTCAGTTAGGGTAATTCTATATTAAGTTATTTAAATGGGTGTAAAACCAGGTATAGAATATGTTGAAAACTCAACTTCAATATTAAATGAAAAACTAGGAAACTTTCTTAGAAATAAATTATAATATTCTTTCATAATAATAATGTCTTCAATATTAAGTCACTCTGATACCATTTGAGATAAACGTCCCTCGTGAATGGGTAATAAGACGCACACATTGGTAGTTTTCACTAGAAGTTTATTTTAATCCTCGTAACTATATATGAGGATAAGTTTTTTTATAATATCAAATGTGATCTTTTAATTCCAGAAATTTATAATGGTTCTATTAAGAGATAACTATTCTACCCATGAAACGTCATCAAATTCCACTAAAGGAAGAATAATAATATTTGCATAGGAAATATTCTTATAAAATTTAAAATGACTTCCACAAGTCTAGGGTAGAGTATAATGGTAACTTAATTATGATGATCCACTTTTGTGATAGATATATCATATGTCCTTCCTCGGTTGAGGAGTTATCCCTTAGATTATAGAATTGACTATGATATAACCCATTTTTCTGAAATAAAATACATTGAACTATAAATAGTACCTTATGTTTTAATTTATTTACCCCTTATAAATGATCATTTTTTCATTTAAATTAATTTCTATATTCCATTATTTTTCACACATGAAATGTTATCACTTTCCTTCGATATATTTACCTAGATGCTTATTCCCACATTATTATCACATAGAAAATTGAATTTTTTTTCCACTATAGTCCACATCATGAAATCCCCTGAAAATTTATTTTCTAATTATTAAGTGTATTAATAAACTCACCCATATTGATGTTTTTCATCATATATTGGGATATTTGGTTAGTCATAATCACAAATATTCACATTCCAGCTCCCATTTAATTTTTTTTCTCATGTGGAATATTGTTGAATTGTCCATCACATTCATTGTAAACCTGAATAATCCTATTTTCATACATTTAATAAAACTAAAAATTATAGTTTGATTAACAATGATCAAACAGAGTAATCATATAATCATGAAAATTTATTCATTGTATATCAAATCATAGAACCTTAATTTCAATATTTAACACCTTAGGTTTAACTTTGGCTATCTATGGTCATTATCTATCCAAACCCTTCATAACGCTTCATCAAGAAAATGTGATTTAAAAAAATAATTTCTCATGGGAGTGTTTATCATGGAATGTATTCTTGGTCCCACTCATCATACACTAGTGATAAAATAGTTATTACCCAATATGTTCCATTTAGATTTTTTCTCACTACATGCATATGTACCACATCCACATCCACTTTCCATTATCTAGATAGGGATATATTTTGTAGGACAACCACACTTCTTTTATTAACATAACATGGGATATTATCCTATACATTGGCTTATAATAATGATTATCACTAAATATTTATAATCGAAATATATAAAAGGAATCCCTCCTATAATACCAATTGTGGTGACCTAAGTATAACATACATAAATATTTCAACATTTTAGATGAATATTTAATACATTTCACAATAATTCACACTCAAGAACCTTAAAAGTTTGTATTGTTTATATAATAGATATAAAATCACATTATTTTGAGAAATATCTTTAATATCTCTAAAACATTTTTTCTCACATGGTACACTTCTTATGCTTACCCAACTTTAAACTTTTTTTCATAGAATGGGGAAAGAAAACATAATAAAGGGTGGTCTTAGAGAGTCTATAAGGGTAAACATGGATGAAATCAGTCAATGTTCATTTGTAATCATATCATGTGATTAAGGGAATGAAAAATGATATTAACATTTTAAAATCATACCCAAAATCTCATAGATCTTAATCATCTTATTTGGATTTGGTAGTTTATATGACACAAATCATAGAAAAATTAAAAATCATGATGAATGAGATTATAAAATAAGCATAATAATATGTTATGGAGTGTGAATTTTTTTTTACATAATATTAATAATAATAGAAATATTTTATCAATGATAATCACTAAATCAATAATCATAGGTTAGGCTTGGGTTAACCACATGTTTACTTACATTGGTATTAGTGTAAGAACCTGGGAACCCTCTATTAGGTTTGCGCTAACCACTCTTATACCTTTGGAGTGTATAATACATTAATAATTACCCAATGAATTATGAGGATAGAATGAAACCACTCATCAAATAATCATATTACATTTATATTTATTACACAATAACATTAAAATATTAATAATATATTCAAACCTTGACCTATGGAAATAAAAATGGGTTTTATAAAACCCCAAACTCATACTAACATTGAAATTTAATAAGAATTATAATTTTCATTTGGTATGTGGGATTAATTTTTGATTTGTATTTTGAATGAAATTATTAGAGAAAGGAACCATAAAACATATATATTTGGGAATGAATTAAGGATTGGAAGATGGATTAAAGGCTTGGGTGAGTAGCGGGGCTGGACAGGGGGTTTACTAAGATTCTATAGAAAACTACAAGATCCACCTACCAGCTAGTGGATGGACAACGGAACCACCTTTTTATAGGGGACCATAGGAATTTTAGTGGGGTATTTATAAAGACCCAGTCTTGACATAAATTATCATTACAAAATATTTTCAGGATGTATAGAATATTGCATAAATAGATGCATGAATTCTGTACTAGTCTAGTTCCTTTGGAAACCTAAAAATGTTAACATTGGTACATATGTGAGGTACATTATCTCCCATTAGTTACTTCATTACTATTAACCCTATTAGATTCATCAAAGATAATAAAAAAAATTATAACCTAAGGGAAAGGAAACATAAAAATGGGTGAGCTCAGATGCTTTATTAGTGTAAACAAGGGAGACATTTAAGTGTAATCATGTGAATAAGTTAATGAGAACATTTTCATGAAAATAAAATATCATACCATGCATATAAAAGATCATAAACATGAATCATGGCATAAATCATGGATGTTAATAAGACATGAATTATAAAGAAATAAAGAACATAATCCATGAAAGCATAACATTAGAATAACTCATGGAATTTTGGAAGACACATAAGTATATAATGTTTTCAATAGTATACAAGGAATCATTTCCAAGACCATATTAGTTGTATGGGTTCATTACCCATACCAAATTGGTAGTCTTGGTTCACTCCCATGGCCATATTAGTAGCATGATTTCAATCCTCATACCTTATTGGTTTTCATGGTTCACTCTCATGTCCATATTAGTAGTCAAGGATCACTCCCAATACCATATTAGTTTATATCATGTGATATACATCTTTACCCAATGTAATAGAGTGATATATAGGTCCCACTCATCACATAATGAAATCATACATACATGTGCCACAAGATCATTAAAAACATATCAAATCTTAACCCTTGAAATGAAATGGGTTTCATAAACATGTAATAATATCATAAACTATGGAAAAAAGATACAGGTTTCAAAATAATTTCATAATAAACATAACCCATGAAAAGAAGCAGGTTTCAAAATCATATAACTTGTGAAAGAGAAATGGGTTTTATAAAAATCTTTCTATCAAAAGATAATCGATTCATAGAAAGAATATAAATGTAAAAATTTAATAATTTATCCAAAAAGGCATGAGTAACCCCAATGGATGTTATCATATATTTCATAACATTTTTTTAGATATTTTAAAAACCTTTCTTGAAAAAAAATATCATTTATTCTTTGAAAAATTATTTGTATGACATAAAACCTTTTGAAAAACTTTTTCATTGAAATTATCCTTAAAAACATGTAAAGGATGATTTGAAAACAATAAAACATTTTTAAAATCCTTTTTTCTTTAACATGATCTTCATAGATTATTTGAAACCTTTTTTTGAAAACATTTTTCAAGACATGGTTTTTGAATACCATAGGCTTATGACCGAAGAGAGGGAGACATTCATATTTTACATAAAACATTATCCTAAGTACCAAAGAATATAAAAAAATGGTATTAAAACTTGAGTATATCATTAATCATTATAGTATAAGAAAAATAATTCATATTCTTAAGATATGTATCATAATATTTCATCAAGATGCACAATCATTAACAATCTCGAAAAGCACTGAGATTTTTTAAACAAACCCTTACCACTTGGTTGCATGGGATCATACACTCCATGTCTGAAAATAAAATTAAATGAATCTTAAAATATAATGAATATATATATATTAATTGAATAATATGTACAATATTAGTACATACACCTAAAAAGATTTTAGGTGCATACCAAAACATTAGTCTTAATGACGGAAAATTGAGACAAAACTATTTCAATGATTAGGTAACTTTTGAAACATAGACCCCATGAAATAAAGATCACACAAATGGATATGTTAATACCAAAAAATTAAAGTATAATATACGTAGAATACAATCTTAGTCAGTACCTAAACCCACAAAAGGAAAGAGTGGTGAACATGGCATGTATCTGATAGAAATAAAAAGTGAGATTAAAACCTCCTTACCATGAGTTTTGACACTCATCGTACTCATTAAAACCACCAATATAGTAAATATAAATTTAACAAACATCTTTTACATAACCATATTCTTATATTTAATACCATATATGGTTTTATTACAACCTTATATTATCCACTTGTTAACTATCATATGTTAAGGTTTCACTTCGGATAATATTCTCTTTGTTTTTTTATGTGTCTTAATTTATTATATCATTGGTGCTCATACTTGTATAAGGATTAAAAAATGAAAACCATGATATAAATATAAATTTTATCGAGTATATTTTTATTATAATAATCCTTGAATATAGAAGTATTAAATGGAATACACCATTCATTGAGATGGTAAGTCGTACGAATGCATGAACACTATTTTTGAAAAGTTATCGTGTTGAAATAAAAAATGTAAAATACATATATACCTATATATATACTAATTATATAATCATTATTATATCATATATATTTCATATATATTCACTAAACCCATCTTTAATACATTTCATTTAGTGTACGAACGAATCACATCTCTTTGAGGGGGCTATAGTCTACACTTCCTCAAACGACATTATTGTATTAACACCAAATGAAAAGTACAAAGATATGTGTTTTAAAATAATTACCTAAGATTAAAGACATGATAAATTTTATATATAACATATATGAACAATGTTTCCATCATAATTTCCTCCATGATATGCGGTAAATTTTTTTTTAACAATCATCGTTTAGCAAGGCAGTAGTCTCGTACACAAAAAACATTATATTTGTTACCCATTAGATGGAAGTGTGTGTAAATTTAAGTTGAATACATAGCATAAAAACATCCTAGTATATTGAGGATAATTTTTTTAGAAAATATTTTTTAAAAAAATATTTTTGTTAGTGGAGAAAAAAATATAATAGAAAGGGGATTGAGGGAGGGTGTTTCCTCTAAATTGGATAACTTCCTTTGGTTTGAGCCAAAAGGATTCCAGGCATTGATTTTTTCCCATAGTGAGGATTTAAGGTCAAAGGGATGGAAGTATGGGAGCTATTTGGTAATAGTTTTGCAAAAATTATGTGTTTTGAGGGGTGTGAATATGTTGAAGTGAAGGAGGCCTTTTATAATGGAGGAGTGGAATCTATTGTAATATTATAAATGAAAGGAACCCCACCAAAATTGATTTATTGAAAGTGGATTAATAATAGTTAAATTTTAATAAAAGGGAGGATATGGTAGATATATGGGCATAAAATGAATTTAGGACAATTTTATGGGTATTTTTGGTCCTCAAGGTTTTGAATTAGTCCCTTATTAATCTTAATTTAACCTTAATCGTTGTAATTAATTTTAGTTACTTCACTAATCTTTTTGGTAAAAAAATATGTTTACCTTATTTGAAATTATAAATTATGTGAATTATAAATATGTAATAAAATTTTCAATATTATAAACAATAAATTGGTATAAATTAATTTAAAATTATTCTCATACTTAGGTTGACTATGTGGAGTTTTAAAGTAAAAACTGATCAAAAGTTTGCTAAGATTTTTTAGTCAATTTAAAAATGAAATGGATTTCAATTAACTATATCAGATTAATATATAAAAATATAATGTAATTTAACTTTTATAGAAAATTAAAATGTAATTTAACATTATAAATAAATTATATGAAAAATAAGTTTTCAATTAAAATATGGTATTTTCTACTATTCACCCAAAAATGAAGCTTCTAAGAAAAAAAACCAAAAAAAATTCACCCTAATTTAATATTGATGATATAAATTCAAAAATGGAGTTTATTTTTAAATATCAAATTCATAAATGTGTCTAAAATAAATTTTTTTTTTTGAATGACATTAATAGTGGTTTATTCAAGTAAACAATATTTTAAAACCTAAAATGATAGTAGTAAAAATTATATATTTCATTATCAATATGTTTTATTTATAAAAAAATTACAAAAATTAATGGAAAAGTAGTTATTAGTATTCATATAGCTATGTTTAACAACTTTGTTATAATTATCTTATTTAAATAGTTATAACACTAAAATGATGTTTCATAGAAACATTGGTGTTGCGTGTAACGTACGTCAAATCAATTTTCCATGTAATTTACGCCATGTATGTGTTGTGTGAAAGTAATTTTTCACTTAGTTCATCATAACGCATAAATTAAAATTTATTTTCTTTGAAAAAAAGTCCATTAAAACTTGTGGTGTTACATTCTACCCCCCTTAAAATTAATTTTTTCCTAAAAATTCATCATTTTGGATCAAATAAAAGATGATACATCTACATCATCATATCCTAATGTTCCCACATAGAACCCTCAAACAGGTGATTTCTCCAACAAAAACTTTGACCAGGTAAGTGTTCTTGTTTCATATAAATTTCTTTGTATGATACAGAATCTCAACTCGTTTCTCCATGTAAGAAAGTTCTTACTCCAGCAGTATGAACTCTGAGTTCAGTACATTTGAATAGTTAAGTATGTACTTCTTTAATAGAGTTACATGGGACACATCATGGAATTTATAGTGATTTTAAGGGAGTGCCAATAAATAGGGTACCATCACAATAGGATCAAGAATCTCAAATGGAATGATATACCTATGTCTTAGTTTCCCATTATTTCGGAACCTCATAACATTCCTCCTGAGAGGGATTTATAGAAACACCTTTTCTCCAACTTCAAATTATAGATCACCTCGATGTTCCCAATAGCTTTCTTTATTCAACCTCATCCCAACACATCGGAGCTCTTAATTTATTCTCATATAGGGCTACATAAGGTTCTATCTGAATTCTTGAGTGAAATCTATTGTTGTAAAAAAACTCATCTAGAATAATATGTTGATACCAACCACCTTTTAAATATAGAGAAAAATATCTCAACATATCCTCTAGGGTTTGGATGGTTCTTTCAGAACAAAAATCTATCTATGGATGATAAGAAGTGCTAAAACTAAATTGTTTATCAAGTTCTTGATAGGGTATTCTTCATAACATTGAGGTAAACCTAGGATCCTGGTCAGATACAATATAATGTTTTACTCCTTGAAATCTTATAACTTATTTAATTCATATCCTAGAAATATTATCTAGAGATAAATCTTTTCTGATATAAATTAAGTGTGTTGACTTACACTGGAGATAAACTACCACCCATATAGCACTAAATCCTTTAAAGGTTTTGTGTAGTCCAATCAAATAACCAATAGTGATGTTCTTTCATTTCCATTCTAGTATGGGTAATGTATGAAACATCCCTTTAGACATTTATCTCTCATCCTTAACATTCTGGCATACCACACACCAAGATACAAAACACTACGATATCTCTCTTCATGCAATCCCACCAGAAATATTCTTTCAAATCCTTATACATCTTCATACTTCTATGATGAATAGATAATAAATAACTATGATCTTCCCCTAGTATCTCCTTCATCAAATTTGGTATGGAGGGAACATATAAAAGATTCTTGAACCTTATTATTCCATCCATCTCACGGTTAAACTCGGGAGCATTTTTGACTTTTTTTTATATTTTTTGCATCTTCCTTTTGGGCCTTGAAAATATTTACTTGTATAGAGGGTTGAAAATTTATTTTGTAAAGATAAGTTTTTTCCCTTTCCTTCAAGATCTCTATATCCAACAGTTTCAAATATAGAAATATTGTGTCTTTTGTGATATTTATAATGGATTAGCTAGAATGATCCTTTTGACTTAAAGCATCAGCCACCTTGTCTACTTTCCTAGGGTGGTAATGTATAGAGCAGTCATAATCTATTATTAGCTCCAACCATCATTTCTAACACATGTTCAACTCCTTTTGTGTGAATATATATTTCATACTTTTATGATTAGTATATATATTTCATATTTTATTCATAAGGATAATGCCTCCATATTTTTAAAGGAAAAATTAGTGCTGCTAACTCTAAATAATGAGTTGGTATTTCTACTCATGAATCTTCAACTATCATGAGGCATAAAATATAACCATGTTATTCTATATAATAACACATCCCAAACCATTCCTATATTCATCAATATTGATTACAAACCCTTCCCCACAATAGGGTAATGTAAGCATAGGTGCACGGAACCACATTCTCTTCAATTCCTTGAAATTTTCCTCATATTCATCTATCTAGAGGAATTTGAAAACTTTTTTAGTTAACATGGTCATAGTATTAGACAGTCTTAAGAAATTCTCCACAAATTGTCAATAATATTTAGCTAGACCAAGAAAGATATGAATCTCGGTCACTGGGGTTGGTATAGGCCAACATTAAATAGCCTCTGTCTTTGATGGATCTACTGATATACCATCTCTTGATATTATGTGACCCAAAAATAACACATTTTGTAGTAAAAATTTACACTTCATAAAATTTTCATATAGTTTCTCCTTACTTATGGTCTTTAGTCAAATTCTCAAGTTGCCTTCATGTTATTTATTTCTCTTTTAATACATAATAATATCATCTATAAAGACTACCATAAATATATCGATGTAATCTCTAATGAATCTATTCACTAAATCCATGAAGATATTAGGGGAATTAGTAAGACCTAAAGGCATCACTATATATTCATACTATCCATACCTAGTATGAAATTTCATCTTGGGTATATCCTTTTTCATGAACCTAAATTAGTGATATCCATAACAAAGGTCGATCGTATAAAAGTATTGAGCTCTGCATAGTTGATCAAACAAGTCATTAATACTGGGAAGAGGATACATGTTCTTGATTGTGTTATTTTTTAACTCTTAATAATCAATGAAGTTTCGCATTGATCCATATTCCTCTCAATAAAAAGAACATGTGGACCCCAAGGTGACACCCATGGACAAATGAATCCCTTATCGAGGTTTTCTTTGATTTTCTTCTTCAATTCCTGCAACTAAATTGGGTTCATTCTATAAGGATTCTTTGAAATTAGTGTGGAACTAGGTATGAGATTTATTGAGAAATAAACTTCATGTTTTGGTGGAAAGTGGGGAAAATATTCCATAAAGACATCCACAAAATATATCACAATAGGAATATCATCAATGTCGATTTTCTCCGTAACCATTTGATATTAAAAAACCCTTCTGAATGGTAATTTAGACCCATATTATGGATTTGATCTCCATAGGAAGATCATGCTTATTGTCACATTGATGGATAATCATTGGTGGGTATGAAATATCAAATGTAACTTCTCTTTCTCTATAATTGATGTGAAATTAATGGCGATAAATTCAATCTATGCAAAAGATGACATCAAATTCAACCTAACAAAGAATGATAAGATTTGTAGGAAGCACATTCCCACATATTTCAATAGGAGAGGAATCATATACTTTGGATGAAATCATCGTATCATTAGGCTTTTTTTATTGTGAATTCCAAATATAATCATTTTGGTGGAATCATAACACCCTTATAAAATTATTTATATATGAAAGAGTGGGTAGATATAGAATCAAATAAGAAATTATCAGTTCTAGACTGGATGGTAAGTGTGCCTTTCACCACATAATTATTTCACCCCTCATCAGAAATAGTGATTGCATGAGATTTCCCTTTGTCCCTTAGCTTAAAAGGTTGCTGATGTCAATCACAATCATCAGTAGTTGGATTTGGGAAATGGTTAGAATAATTATTATTCTCCATACACTTGTATCATTGGAGCACTGGAGGTGTATTTAGTACCACTTTTTCTCCATTCACACTCATAGCTAACTTCTTCCCATCACTTAGTCAATCAAAATCCTGATGGACTTGACATACACACATAAAACATTTATTATATCCCTTAATCAAACATCATCTATGGTTCTTCCCACAATTAGAGCATGAGGTAAATCTAATTTTTTTTTCTTCATGGTTTTTAGATTTTCCTTTAAACTCTCTCTTTATTTTCCTATCAAAACCATTAGGTTGATACATGACTCCAACCTCTATTTAAGCCTTTATTTTACAATCCAAAATCTATTCATAGCTACTAAAGTCTCTTATGGCCACCAACCTTTTGATACTTGGAATTAATCCACTGAAGAGCCTACCAACTTTACTCTCGTATTGGATGATAATTCCCAATGTGTCCCTCACTAGTCTTGAAAAATTGGCCTCATCGGTTCCAATAGACTTATCATCCCTTTTCTTCAACTTAATGACCTCATTGTCCATCTTGGTACAGAGAATCCATGGAAAGTACTTATTGAAAATAAGATCATAAACTCATCCCATTCCATGGATTAAATTTCATCTTTCTTCCATGTGTTCTTTATTAGAGTCCACCACTAGTATGATTCGTCTACTTAAGGATAAACAGCCAGAATAACTTTCCCATTCTCTGAACACTGGAGAACGGAAAAAATATTTTCAGTAGTACTAGTCCATTTTTTAGCAATAAGTGGATTCGAAGACACTCTAAAATATGGTGGGAATTTCCTCATGAAAGACTCAATGGATTGTTATTCCCTCATTTTCTCATTTATAATCCCACCATGATTCATTGATTGAGAAATTTGTGTGATCATAGCAATGATATTTTTTATTCCATCTACCATAGCATTCAATTTCTCTAAAGGAAATTAATTTAATCTTCCATTCCAATCATCGTTAATGTGGTTCCTTCAGATTCCATACATTTAGTAAAACCAAAAGCATAGAGTTAGAAATAGTTATCATAATAAGGAACCACATAATCATAAAAATTCACTTATGGGATGTCTAAGTTATGACACCTTATTTAATATATGGAACCTGTGGTTTATCATATTTATTCCTAACTAACTTATATTTTAATCCTTCATAATGGTTCATGAAGTTTTTGTGAATTTCAAAATAATATACCTAGGGAGTATCAAACCACATATTCATTAAGGCCCATTATAATGTACTAGATTACACCATGTTAGTCCTAGAACATCTTTTCAGAGTTGTTACCCCAAGGTACATATATGATGGACCCACATGTACTTGTAGTATCTAGACATGGATTTATTTCTTGAGAACCGCTCACTCTATCCTCCACCAAAAATCCATGACATTTTCCTACACTTTTTCTTATCCTAATAATTATCCTTAAACATGTACTAAGGGTTCTCACTGAGGTTTTCTCATCCAAGCTTCCATTGTTTAACTATAAATTTCCAATGATACAAACAATAATGACCTAGTCTAGAAATATATTATCATTACATGACTATTATGGAATATATAAGACATTACACAAAAAGAAACTTGAAGATTATTCTAGTCTAATGCCTTTAGAAACAAGGAAACATAATCACTGGTACATAAGTGAGCTACATTATCTCCCACTTTATTATTCGTAATTAGACCCCCTCTAAGACACATCAAACATAATACATATCTTCATAACCTGAAGAAAATGAAACATAAAAAGGGGTGATCTTAGATGATCAGTAAGGGAAACAAGGGAGACTAATAAGAATAATCGTACACATATGGGTATGAGAACATGTTCCAAAAAATAGAAGATCATACCATTCAAATAAAATGTCATAAACATGAATCAAGGGACAAATATTGTATTTTAATCAGACATGATTCATGAGAAAATAAATTACATGGGAAATGAAAGCCTAACATTGGAATAAATCATAGAATTATGGAAGACACATAAGTATATAATGATTTTAAAAGTAGAAAATACATCACTACCAAGACTATCTTTGTAGTATTGGTTCACTCCCCATACCATCTTTGTAGTCATGGTTTACTACCATGTCCATATTAGTAGCATGATTTCACTCTTCATACCATATTGGAAGTCATAGTTCACTCCCATGTCTATCTTAGTAGTCAAGGTTCACTCCCAATACCATCTTAGTTTATCTCATGAGATATAAATCTTTATCCAATCCATTTGAGGGAGATATAGGTCCCACCCATCACATAATGAAATCATAAATTAACAGGCCACATGATCATTAAAAATATATCATATCTTAACCCATGAAATGAAATGGGTGTCATAAACATGTAATAATATCAAAACCATTGGAAAAATATATAGGTTTCATAATCAATTAATTATAAACATAACATGTGGAAAGAATTTGGTTTCAAATTCATATAACCTATGAAAGAAAAATGGGTTTTATAAACATCATACCATCGAATCATAATCCATTTAGAGAAATAATATGAATGTAAATAGTGAATAATTTCTCCATAAAGTCATGAATAAAAACAATGGTTTTTATCTTAGATGGGAAATAATTTTGAAAGATATTTTACAAACATTTCTTGAGGAATATATCCTTTCTTCTTTGAAAATTGATTTTTAAAACATGAAAAATTTAGAAACACATTTTCATCGAAAATAGCTTTGAAAAAATATAAATAATTATTTGAAAATAATAAAAAAATCATTTTTCTTGAAAATGTTCTTCATGTATCCTTTAAAAAAATATAGTAAAAACATTATCTAAAACATGGTTTTTGAATACAACACATTTTCGACCGAAGAGAGAGAGACCGTTAGATTTTACATAAAAAATTATCCAAAGTACCAAAGAGTGTAAAAAATAGTAATACAACATGAGGATATCTTGAATATATAGATAATAAGTAAACTCATGAATATTCTTGAGATATGTATCATAATATTTCATCAATACACACAATTATTAACAATCTTGAAAAGCGGTGAGATTGTTTAAACAAACCCTTACCACTTGGTTACATGGGATAATACTCTCCATGTGGGAAAATAAAATTAATGAATCTTCAAATATTAATAAAATAAGAAGATTCATGATATAATAAGTAAAATGGTAGTATATATACCTCAAAAAAATTAAGTGCATAATAAAACATTAGTCTCAAAGAAGGAAAAATGAAACAAAACTATTTCAATGATTTTGAAACTTTTTATACTTCAAAACCATTAAATAAAGATCATAAAATAGATATTTTAATAACCAAAAATTTAATTATAAGAAATATATAATAAAATCATGGTTATTACATACACCACCCAAAATTAAAATGTGGTGAGCATAACATGTATCTCATGGAAATTAAAAGTAAGATGAAATCCCCCTGCCTTGAGTCTTGAATCTCATTTTAATCATTATAATCACTTGTATAATAAATATTAATTTATTATGAATATTTTAAAAAACAATATTATTATATATAATTCAATATTTTTTTTTATTACAACCATATATTACATGCTAGTTAACCATCCGATGTAATGGTTTCACTTTGGAGAATATTCACTTTCTTTTTCTCATGTATCTTAATTTATTATATCGTTGGTCCTCATACTTATATCATGATTCTGGAATGTAAGACATGATATAAATATAATTTATATCAATTATATTTTTATTAAAAAATCTTTATAATATAGAAGTATCAAACAGAATACACCATTCATGGAGACGGTAAGTCGTTTGTACACATGAACACTATTTCTGTTTAATTATTGTGTTGGAAGAAAGAAATTAAAAGTCATATATACACACATATATATCATTATTATAGTTTGTTTACTATATGGTATATATGATAGATATTCACTAAATCCATCCTTACTACATTCCATGTAGTTTATAAATAAATCATGTCACTTTGAGCGGGCGGTAGTCCACACTTCTTCAAACGACATTATTTTATTAACACTAAATAAAAAGTATAATGATATGTGTCGAAAAATAATTAAATAATCTTAAATAACTAATAAATATAATATAAAACATATATATAGAAATTTTCCATCATAATTTCCACCATAAGTGGTGATAATGGAAAATTGGACAATCATTGATTAGAGAGGCGGTAGTCCTCCTACACATAAATATTATGTCTCTTACCCATTTGATGGAAGCTTGTTTAAGTGTAGGTAGAACATTTTGAATAAAAAATCCAAGTATATTTATGATAATTTATATATAAAGTCATGGATTAATATTATTTTATATAGTAGACAAAGAAAATAAATGAAATGGGTTTGAGGGAGGGTGTTACCTTGTTATCGGGTAACTACTTTTGGTTTGAGACAAAAGGCTTCCTTGGATTTCTTTCAACCCCAAAGGAGGCTTCAAGGTACAAGAGAAAAAAAGTTGGGTATATATTGGGGTATATTTTGGCTGAATATAAAGGGTATTTAGATGTGTAAGGAAGTGGATGTGATGAATCTGTTTATAATGGAGGAGGAGTAGAATCTCTTGTAATATTTTAAAATAAAGGAACCCCACCCAAGAATTTTTTTTGCATGTGGTTCAATAATGGTTAAAAGTATATAAAATTTAGGATAGGGTCTAAAAATTTCCATAAATCGCTTTAATTAATGTTAATAGGTCTTTTGGGATTTAAGGTTTTGTCTTAGTCCCTAATTAAGATTAATTTAACCATAATCATTGTAATTAATTTTAACTACATCACTAATCATTTTGCTAAAAAAATAGGTTAAAATTAATAGAAAATATAAATTATTCGGATTAAAATTATGGAATCCATTTTTTTAAATTATAAAGACACAAGTGGTAGAAATTAATTTAAAAATAATCTCATAGTTGGGTCAACAATGTAGGTTTCTAAAGTAAAAAAAAGATCATAAGTTTGCTAAATTTTATAGTCAATTTCAAAATGAAATTAATATAAATTACCTATATTGGATTAATAGATAAAAATATAATATAAATAATTTTTTTTTAAAAAATTAAAAATATAATTTAACCTTATAAATAAATTATTTGAAAAAAATATTTGAATTAAAATATGGAATTTTTCACTATTCACCAAAAAATGAAGTTTCTCAGAAAAAACCCAAAAATAACTATAAGATAATTTCAACATTATAAATTCAAAAATTAATTTTATTTTAACAAATTAAATTTCTAAATGTGTCTAAAATATATTTTATTTATTTCAAAAAAGGACATTAAAATCTGTTTATTCGAGACAATTGTATTTTAAAATGTAAAAAGTCTTTACCAAAAATTATATCTTTCATTATCAACATGTTTTATTTATAAAATAATTACAAGAATATTTGAAAAGTAGTTATTTCTATTCATATATAAATGTTTAATGACTTTTTTATAATTATCTTATTTAAATAACTATAACACAAAAATGATGTTTTGTAGAAACATCGGTGTGCCATGTAAAATATGCATAATCAATGTTATGTGTAACATACGCCATGTACATGACGTTTGAAAAAAATATTTGACTTAGTTCATTATAAGACATAAATGAAAATTTAATTTTTTTTATAAAAAAGTTCCATAAAAACATCGGGTGTTACAGTATTAAAGGGTCCCATAACCCCCCCCCCCCCGAGTTTAAGGGTATATCCTCCCACTTTAATTTTCCCATGGAACCCAAGCTAGTGGATTCCCTTCCCCTTTTTTCCTTCCTTCAAGCCATAATAAGGATGAATTTTATACGGTGTTTACTGAAATTTTAAGGTATGTATCAACCTCTATCATCATCCAATGATGTTATCCTCCCTCTATTATAATATTTCATTTCTCTTGATAGGGATTTTGAGGAGATTATTCAATAGAATAGTGGAATCACTTGATTATCAAGGGGATTTTGTTCTACCTGGAAGAGGTCATTCTCAGAAAATATATAATAGTTGTCACTTTTTATTTTATAAAAGTTAAATCACAATAAGTATTTAATTAAGATTTTTATTTAATTAAATTAAATTAGTAATAGAGTTAGTTTCAAGATATAGGTTGTTGGATTAGGTTGGGGTCGGAAGTGAACTGTGGACCACCCAACGGTGTTTGGATTTAGTTTTGGTGTGATATAGTGAGGTAGTGATATTTCCATATATTATTTCATATAATGGAATTTTTTATATTTTTTAATTAATCATAATGTGGTTATAATTGTTTAATTTTATATTTATGGATTGAATGGCCTGAAGGAATTCTTTTTTATAGATTTTTGATAACCCCCTTTCAAGGGATGAGTGGGAACCCTTACAAGGCCCGTAGGCTTATATATTACATTTCTCATTCTCTTGGAAGCATTACATGACCCATTGGTCTTAATGAAATCATACAGACAATGTCTACTTGAAACCACCCCTCCCAAGCATTTGCATCGTGATTAGATATCCACCTTTAAATAGATGTATGGAAAGCTGTCTTGTGTAGAGATGCATATGCCCAGTACCGATGGAAATTCTATACCCTATCATTCTTCCAAATCCATTAGTGCTGCTCTAGTTAATGTTTCCTACTCTTGAATCCTCCTTGGGTGGTGCTTCATTATAGAATTGTCAGGGAATCTATAAATCAAGTGGCCCAGAAGGCTTTGAGGTGGCCCGAGGGCCTTGTGGTGGTTTAGAGGAATTAAAGGTGGTCTGAAAGCCTTACTGACCCAAAGTCTTGGGTGGCCTAAAGACCTTAAGGACTCTAATCCCAAACTGGTGGCCCAAGGTTAATAGTTCAGTCTACTACAGTACCAAACAGTAAATACCATAGTACCTACAAATAGCTGCTATAGTGCCTGCTACATTACTACTATAGTAACCTGAATTATTCCTCCTCTTGGTTTCAATCCTGGGTCTCATAGATGCACTTAGAGAGACCTCACCGACTGGGCTAAGGCTCATGTGCAAGAAGGATATCAGATTGTTCATGCGGGCTCAATCGATCTTGGATGGACCTCGGTGGGCCTTTGTGGAGCTTCCAGCCTTTAAAAACAAATGGAAAATATTTTAAAATGGTTAGGAAGTCACTCATAAAATCCTTTGGTATTATTTTTTAGGATATGTAAATTTTGATGTGTGGGATCGCCACTTTATGTGATTCCCCTTTTGTTAAATGATTTAATTAATATTAATTGAATTTTTAAACTAAATAAAAATGGGTGATTTGTATTTAATCCCTTGTATAACGAGACCTAGGTTCCTCTGTCATGAATATCCTTGTTTACTAACATAATGCCTTAGCCAGGGATGGTCGAATAACTTACCACTAAAATGATGTGACCTCAATACCCTTGTGTAGGGTTACCAAGAATCATGATACATAGTGGCTATATGGTAGGGATTGTGTGAATTTTAAAATAGTTGTGTTTTTTACTTGAGATTACTATCTCAAGAGGTCCTAAGGGGTCGTTGAGATACATAGTGGCCTCCAAACTTCCAAATAGGGGATTTAAGAACTAATGTGGCTTGATATCCAATACACAGGCCTAGCTGAGTATGCCTTATCAATAATGGGACTCATATGGGTAATTAGACTAACTTAGGGAGACTCTGGTGAGTAATATTAGTTAGGGAACATCCTTTAACTAATATTAGTGTGGAATACCCCATGTACTTAGTAAGGTCATGTTATCTTGTTGATGGTTTCATGAGATGTGATGTCCTTAGAGAATCGGGTGTTGACCTAAGAAAATAATTGGGACAAAGGAATCATTTTAGGGTTTCTCAATTGTACTATGACCTATGGGACCCTCATAGGATCCTTGTTTCCCAACCGACCCAAATATGGTGCATACTGTTATGTTTAGTGATGGTTTTAGGTGTCAACTAGGACCCTGACTAACATGTAATCCCAATAGGGTGGGGATTATAATGACAATATTGGGTGTTCATCCAGACCTTGTGTTTTATTTTCCTTTTATTAGGTTATGGAATGCCTCCATGGGGAAGATGTGACACATATGGAATTTTTCATGGACTTGGAGCTCAACATTTGGATCTTCCACAAAGTTAGAGCTCAATGTTGGGTTGCCATGGATTGGAGCCAGTATTAGGGTAGAATATTCTAAGGACTTGGAGATCATTGTTTGGAGATTCCACCAAGTTGTATCTTGTAATTGGGGATATCATGGATTTGGATCTCATATGTTTATACTATTATTGGATGAGTTCACAAAATTGTGAGGAAACGGTTATGGTTTCCATGATTTGGATCTAGATAGATGAATTAGATGTCATGGATTTGGAGCTTGGATGTTTAGACTATTGTGGAATGGGTCCCCATTGTCATGAGGATACATTTGGAGATGTCATGGATGTGGAGCCAACGTGTTACTTGGGAGGAAAGGTCATTGTGATGTGCACTTATATATCCCCACACCGTTCGGAGTAGGTTTTGTCGATTGGGGTCAAAAAACTAAGGATAAATGGTGGTTTTTTTTTTATTATTTTCATCCATTTTTTTATTTTTATCATAGAATACCACATGAACATATCAAAATATATACTAGTTAGTATGGAAATATTTTTTTGGTTCCCTAGTTATTTTTTTACTCACATCATTCTCGGGCCACAATTTTATTGAGGTATCTAATAATCTCGCACATGGTTTTTTTAGGTATGGGTGGGGTTGAGACCCAAGATTATATATTTTCATGATCCATCTAGAATAGCTCAAGAAGTATCTAAAGACTAGGATTAGAAGAGGCTTGGAGTTTTCATCAGGTTAGGATATTCATTTTCTTTTATATTGTTCTATATTTGTAATTGACCCCAGTGGGAGGTCAGTTGTATATATGGCATGAATATTCGGGTTCTTACTAAATATCATTTATTATCTATCTGGTTACATTTATTACTTACATTTTAAGTTTATTTTTTTTATGTATGATATTTATCTATTTAATATCCTATTACATACTCTGATACATGGGGTATAGCCTCTCCATGTTACCTTCATAAACCCCCGCTGCTATTTGAAATCGTCTAGTTTTTTGGTAGGTTTAATTGAGGTATTTTTGATAATTGATTTGATTGTTGTTCATAGAGTGATTGATTTCATGATCTTACTAAGTGGTATCATAGATTATTTAATTTTGTATTACTATTTTTAGATTTTGTATACTTGAGATTTTGGAATGTGTTGGAGGTTATAATATATATCATAATAGTGTATCAAGAGCACTTATTCTGGTAGTACATACAAGTTACTGTGAATATGGTATTATTATTTTTTGTTTCAAATATTGTGGTTTTACATGATTTTCACCTTAAAAGACTCACAATAATGTTTACTTTCTTGGTTATTTTATAGGTTATTAGATCTAGGACCATTGGTAATAGGTTGTGATTATATTGGATTCTCTCCCTGTAAGGCAAGAGGAATCACAAACATCATTATCACTATGTAGGATTCAAATGATATGTTGGTTCCTATTAGTGTGATTTTTTTCACTAATTACTGAGGCTTATTTGATTAATTTATCAATAAATACACATATAGTTTTTCCCATATAAGTACTTGGTGGAATTATACCCATCTATGATGACTTGTATAGGTATTTCATTATGATGGTAGGTCATTTAGATCAACAGAATGATGCATCTCACCAATGAAGATGGAGTTCCTTAGTGAAAGGGGTTTGTAATGTCCCTAGTTGGTTGATGTAGGAATGTGACGACTTAGAATGAAACCTTGGATGGATGTTGTAATTCTAGTCCAAAAAATAAAAAAGGGTTGCACTATTTAAATTTACTTGTAATAAACTATATGGTGTTTTATCGTATAATTGGAATGGAATTATATCTAACTAAACCTTGTGTTTATGGTTTGACATGGGTCATATATTATGATATTGTTGTGTGCATATTGGTTGACTAATGGGGTTATGATTTTCACATGGTTAGTCCCATGTGAGTATTCTTGATATAATTTATTCTTGATGGTTGGTTAGCTTAGACAAGTGATGTTATTTATATGTTTTCCAACCATATAGTGGGTGTTTTGGGCTTGTTGGATAGTGTGAGCTGCTTGAGAAAGATGTTTGGATGATGCTGCATGGATTTAGACCTTATTGAGAGAGCTTTACCTATGTTCTAGGTGGTTTAACCCAGTGATCCTAATGTGAGACTTGAATGGTTGAGATAAGTGAGATACCTCGAGGCCCATAGTTTTAGCTTTTGGATTTTAGTGAGTCTGTGTTTAAAATTAGTTTAGGGAAATCATCTATGGGATTATCTTGGTCTTGTGGATCATTTGGGAATAAAAAAGTTAGGTATATGGTTTGGGTTGATCATAGTGTGTGTGTGTGTGTGGTGATACGAGGTATGTGACATAAGCATAATGAAGCCTTAGGGTTCTTTGGTGATTAGAACCTTGTGTTATAGTTCCATGGGTATCAATTTGTGGCGTCAAGAGTATCACCAGTGTGACACCAGGACCTTTGTGTTTTGGGAAGTTATTTTGCAATGTGGAGAGATCACTAGTGGAGGCTCAATATTGGATGGGTGTTGGGTAGTAATTAAGAGTGTGTATGAGAGAAACATTATGTTTTAGGATTTCACAGCTCATTTTTTTGATTTATGACTAATGGGAGTATGAGTGGGGTGATGGATTAGGGGATATGGGATTGTACACCCTTTTAGTATGATGGTATTAGGTATGGTACTTTGAAAAATATGGGTAGGACCTTGAAGGAAGTATCAAGGGTTATAGTGAAGGGTTATCATGGAATGGGAGGAGTGGAATGTGTGTGATTTCACTTTGTCCCGGTGAGCATTACAATCAAGGATCAGTTTAAGGTGAGTCATTTATTAGGGATTGAACCATTGTTTGAATGAGGGTGGTGACCCATATTTTGTGATAAAATTCAATGAGTTTCTTGAAATAAGTTCCCATGATTTGGTATGATCAATATTTGTATATTCCTAGTTTGAGCTTAGGAATGAGATAGTTTTTCCATATCTAGTTGGAGTGTTCAAGGATGGAGAGAATGTGGTTCATGTTGTTCGGTTTTTGATCAAGTGAAGTGACGATGTGATAGTCCCTACGATGGGGAGATTGATAACGTCCATGAGTGTGTGATTCTCACATGAGAAGGGTGGTTTTATTCTAATGGGAACAATTATTAGATGATCATTTTAGTTCTTGGAGTTTAGTGAGCTATGAGACCAAATTCAACCAGATTCTTAAGATAATTCCATGTATGAAATTGTATTTAAAATCCTATATATTCTAAGGGTTGAAATTGGGTTTGGGGTAGAAATCAGGTGTCTTTAAAGTGATTAATAGAAGGAATTAATTAGTGCTCTTGTTGGAATAACAATGTATGTTTTAGTTTACTGAGTATTTGACCAGGAAATCAAACTAAGAGTCATGTTCAAATTTTTATGTACGTATTTGGATGATCACAGAATGACTCTTGTGTTTAATGTTCCATGATTTTTATTTTGGTAGTGAATCGATGGGAGAAACCATGTTTTTTCAAGGTGGGATAGACGAAATAGGTATAATTTTTGGTTTTATTAGTTTTTGGATGTGTTAGGACTAAAACCACATTCAGTGCATCACTTTGGACATGATGGATTCATTTTGATAATCAATTAGACATTTTCCATGAAAATTTGGTTTGATTTGGTCTTGAACTTTGTCCTCTAGGGATCATCCAATTCAAATATAATTAATAACTAGGAGCAGAATTCCAATTTTTTAATGGGTTCGGTGAGCTGTGGTCCACAAAGGGGACATCATTGTAATGTGGGTTGGAAAAGATGATAGGAAATTTTAATGGTGGATGTGTTGTGACATCTAAATTCGCCATTATAAGATAATTCAAATGGTGGGGAGAACCACATGATGGATAAAAAATTAAAATATGAATGAATTTTTTTTCATAGACTATATTAATAAATAATTGTATCAATTTTTCATAAAAAGAGTAAATCATTACCTTAGTTCCAATGTAATGAGCAATTTGGTTTCAGGTGTCTCTTCAAAATAATGGTTGGTCTTTGAGGATCGATCACAGTCATTTGGACATGAATTTTTAAATGATATTGGTTGAAATTTATGTTTGTTTGAACAATAATACTTATTTGGGAAGATAAGTATTATAGTGGGGAGTTTATAAATCCCCAAGTCCATATAGGAATTCAAATTCAAAAAGTATTTTAGTTTTCATTTGGTGGAAAAGAAGAATTTTGTATCAAGATTATATATTCAATTTTGAGATAAATTACTTCTCAAATATGTGTATTTGGAAATGTATTATAGTTTAGAAGAAGTCATGAGATGCTTTTGTGATAAAAAAGACTGGCCTATAGGCTAACTGGGCTACTGGAAACAAACTACCGTAGCCACTGGCTAGATGGTAGTAGTACAATGGCATAAGGGTTCGATCGGCTGGCCAGTGGAATCAGACCATCTAGTCGATGAGGGTATTAAAGGGTCAGATTTCCCTTCTCCCTACATCAATTTTAATAGGGTAGTTCCCCTCATTTATTATCTCATGTCACATATGGAAGGGGTTTTCCTCCCCTTTTGTTCCTCCCTTGAAGCCTCACTAAGGAGGTTTTTTTGTAGTGTTATCCAATGTTTTATTATGTATACAAACCTAAATTGTAATCTATGGATCCTCACATACCTTCATTCTAATATTTCACTTCTCTTGATAGGGTTTTTGAGGTAATTTCATTGGAGCATGGTGAAAGTACCTTATTCTCAAGGGGGTTTCCTTCAACCTAGGGAGATATCATCTCGAGATGATATTTAGGTTCCACTACATGTTATTTCATAAAGTGTATATTTAACTATGGATTTATTTAATTTTATCATTTTATTATATTAAATTATTAATGGATTTGGTTCTGGCACAGAGAGGTTTGTCCAGGGTTGGTGTCGGTAGTCCACTACATACCTTCTGGAGGTTTTTTTCTTTAGATATATTGAAACATGGTGACATGGTGATCTTTACACTGATTATTTTATATATGAAACAATTTAAATTTTTTAGTTATTTATATATTTATTATAATTAATTACATTGAGATTTATGGTTTGAGGTAAGATATCAGGTGGTTGGTGTGGGTTCGATCGATCTGGGATAGACCTCAGTGGGACTTAGTGGTACCCATTGGGTTAAATGGTCTATTTAATTTAAAATTAATGTTTTAATTAAATTAAAATGGTATATTTGGGTTTATTCTCTTAGATTACTAGTCCAAAGTTATTGGTAAATGACGGTCCAAGTTCATTGACTCGATGGCTCACACAATGATGTTTGAGGCACTAACCTGTAAAATATTGTAATATAAAAAACCTTGTGTTGGGTGATCATGCCTTATGAGATGTAGTGCTTCAATTCTATGGACTTTTTCGCCTCTTAAAATATGTTTGATGTGTCTTATGGTCACCATCCCAAGATTTACAGGTGATATCTTTGAGAAACTTGGTGGTCTAAAGACCTATTAAGAGGAGAATTCAAACCTAATGTGGCCTAATAGATAATGAATGAGACTATGTGTGAGGATCATAAGTCGAATAGTACATGGTTTGGGGATCAGACCAACCTAGTAGGAATTTTACCACTAAGATAGTTTGTGGCGTAGCCTTTGACTGATGTCAGTGTGGAATACCCATGTAGCTAAAAAAATCCATGATATCTTATTGATGATGACATGGGAAGTGATTTTCATAGGGATTCGATTGTTTACTCAAGACGATAATTCAGACTAAGTACCCATGTGAGGGTTCCTCTATTTTAATATGACATAGAGTACTATTGGGGGTGCCCCATTGACTAACAAATACTAAGTGGGTATATTTGGTTATGATTAGTGATGGTTTTGGATGTCAGTAAGAACCTGAACCAATGTATTATCATGATGGTTTCCATAGGGGTCCATCTATCCCTTGTGTTTTATTTTCCTTGTAGAGGGTTTTACAATGTACCCTTAGGGTATATGTGACATAGATTAGAGCATCCATAAACTTATAGCTCAATGTTTGGATCTTCGAGGGAGTTGGAAATCGATGTTGGGATGCCATGGATTGGAGACGGTATATGAATTGGATCTTCCATGGACTTATAGATATATGTATGGAACTACCATAGATTTGGAGCTTGATATTGGAGCTAACATGGATTTTGAGCTCATATGTTTATACTATCATGTGATAAGTCCCCAAAGTCATGAGGATATATTTATGGATTCCATTATTTTGATATGAATGTAGGGATGAGTTTCCATGTATTTGGAGTTCAGATATTTGGACTGTTATGGAATGGGTCCCTAGAGTCATGAAAATATGGGTTGGGATACAATGGTTGTGGAGACTATATGTTACTTGGGAAGCACGATCATCACTACATGCTTAGAGACACCCCAAAATATTCCAAATTAGTTATGGTCGATTGGCTCAGAGTCCTAAGGATCAATTACGGTTTTTTTTTACTAATTTTCAATTATTCGTTATTTTCAGCAAAGAATACCACATGCACATATCAACGCATATTCTAGTTAGTACAAGAGCATTTTGGTAGTTAACTACTTATTTTTTTACTCACACCTTACTCAAGACAACATTTCATTTGGTTACCTAAGTATATATCACCTGGTTATTGGGGGCACAAGTAGAGATGAGGCTCATTATTATGTTTTTTTCATGATCGAGCTAGAGTATCTTCAGTAGGATTAGGATAATTTTATGAGATGAGGGTAGAATTTTTCATGGGTCCAACATCTTCATTTTATTTTATATCATCTGGTATTTGTAAAAAACCATATTGGTAGATAGTTTTATGTTTGGGATTCTTATTTGGTCCCTTTCAATATTTCATTTGTTATCATTCTTGTTATATTTATTACATACTATTTTGTTTTAATTATTTATGATAGATGATATAAATATATTTCATATTCTGTATAACACTATCATATAGGGGTTATAGCATCCTTTTGGTACCTCCTTAGAACCACGTAATGAGTCGGTAGCCTATAGAATTCAAGGAGGTGTGCCTAAGGTTATGTGGAGAATCAAACCTATTACATTTCATAGAGTGATCTAGTTTAGGATCTTACTTATTCCATCAATATTTCACCATCAAAAGCAGTAACTATCCAATGAAATAATAATCATGGTATCATTGGATCGTATCCATTGTAAATCATAACTAACAAAAATGGATTTTTTCCAACATTAATATTAATTTAAAAGATCATTAAAAAATTTATTCTGTAAAATACCCTTTTCATTTTGAAGTAAATTATTTAAAATAGAAAAAAATAGAATATTAGTAAGAAAAATTCTTCAAAAATATCCATGGAAACTATTATAGAAAATTTAAATTAAAATAGTAGTGGTGAAGGTGGGGAAATCCAATTGTGTGATATATGTTAAAAGAAATATTATTTTCACACTTTTAGTAAAAAATTTCTCATTTTGAAAAAGACCATAGGATTCCTTTTAAAAAAGTATAGAAAATAAAACATGGATAAAAATTAACATAACATTTTATAGAATAATATTATAATCATTTCTGAAAACATTTTAAACAAAATATGAAAGAATAATATTCATGTTAGAAGAGAGAAATAAAGTTAGTTTTCCTTAAAATAATTATTATCAAATTCTAAGTACATAGAGAGAAGAAAATTAAAGGAAAATTTGTAATCCTTAGAAATAATAATGGGATAATAAAATACATAATATTATATATATATATATATATATATCTCATATAATTTCATCATTGGAAATTTAAGTATAACCCATCTCGATGAAAAGTGAGATTGTGACATAAAACCCATACCACTTTGGTAACTATTGAATCATAAGACCTATGAAATAAATAAATAAAATGAAAAATTAAATACCATGAATATAAATATATTTTTGATATAAGAATTAAATTAGAAATTATATAAGCCACGTGAAATAAAAAACTCATCAATATGAAAATATCTTATAGAAACAAATGTGAAACGGGAAACTCGTACCCTAAGTCTAACTTGATTTGTAAGCACTCTAACCTTCTATATAATAAAATTAAATTTATTATAATTTTATAAAAGGACTATATTCATAATTATAATAATGTAAATTTTTTAATTATAACATATTATCACTCCTTCATTATAAATATTTCATTATCATCATCATTATTTTGGGTGTTGACTACTTCATTTTTTATATATGTTTCGGTTTAGTGATTACGGTCCATGCATTTTGATCATGGTTCCAAAAAGTAAATAATGATAATGATGTCATGTATCTAATATTATTTCATAATATCAAAAGTATTTTACATTACATAATCATTCATTTCATAAACATTATCACAGCCCTTGTGTCGGTGGTAAAAATGTCAAAAACAAGAGCGTTCTGTAAAGATCAAATGAGTAATAACTTGATACTATATAAATATAAAATAAAAATTACATAATAATATTAATTTCATAAGTATAATATTTTTATTATATATAATTTTATACCCATTCATCAAATTAGGATATTGAAAATGAAATATATCAATCATGGAGACAGTAGTTCATACATATGCATGAATAATACTTCCATTTTCTGATGAGAAGAAGGACAAAAATGTAGATAATATTTTATCATTAAAAAAATATTATATAAAAAATACCACATATATTCAGTAAATATACCATTATAACCATCCATAATAGGTGGTTATGAAAAATGAATCATATCAATATGTGGAGGTGGTAGTCTGCACATACGCACATGTAAAAATTTCATTTACCATTTGATGGAATATAGGTGAAAAATAATTTTCCCGTAATCATAATAAAATATTATTATATTGATGATACTGGATTAATTATTTTATTTTGGATATAATATATTTATATGAAGTAAAATAAGTAATGAAATTTGAAATTTTTGGGTTATATGATTACCTCTTCTCTGAGAGACCTCCTTTGGATTAAAACATAAGCCTTATTAGAATGGTCGAAGGGAAATAACATAAGATCAAGAATTGATGGAATGGGTATAGAAAGGTTTTTTGGTTGGTATTGTAAGATCTAGTGGGACAAATATTTGTGAAGAAGGGATAAGAATAGGATTCCTTTTAGAAGTGAGGGCATGGACACATAAAGAATTACTTAAAAGATTTAAATAATATAAATCAATTTACTTGAGCTAGTGGAGAAAATGGACAAGACATCAATGGTAAGATAATTTAAGTTTTAAATATCTTAAATTAATAATATTTACACAATTTTAACAAAAAATATTTACCGTTATCTCTTATTTTAACCCTCCCCCACCACCCCGTGGTAAACCCTTTTAACCCTAACTGACATAACAAATTTTTACTATTTTTACTATTCATTATGACCTAAAATGAAATTGACCTCAAAAGTAAATTTAAAAATTAGTATTAAAAACATTAAACCCATTTTATTAAATTCAATTTTTATTATTGGTGGATATTAACTTTAAAATAAGTGTAAAAATAAAACGTAGTATTTTTTTAGAAAAGAATCTTTTTTAAACATAAAACCAAATTCATTATCATTAATTACCTTATAAAAAATATTATATGAATTTTAAAATATTTTTTGAATATATATTATACTGATTTCATTAACATAATTAATCAATTGTGATTTATTTTTTTATTAAGATAAAAACATAATGTGAACATAGAACAGTTTTCTGAATATAACTCTCTTTAAATTTAATGGATTTTATTAAAAGATTATTATTATTTCTTAGGAATTAACCAATACATTTGAATTAATGATATATATATATATATATTTCACAATGTTTTTAATATTATTTATACCTTTCAATCTAATATCTCGAGTGTAAATACCATAATATATCATGGTTCATTTAGACTCATGTTTTTGTGTAATGATAGATTTTGGATACTTAAAAAATATTTCAAATGAAAACATATATAACCTGAGGGTATTATTTTTATCATCATATATTTGAAGGTTTTATAGATGTATCAAAACAAAAAAAAATCTAGAATAAAATTACAATCGTAGAAATACATAGCTTAGCCCTGAAATTTTGTTATAACACATTACACTATATGAATTGCATATGCCAACATATCACTCTCCTAGAAAATGGAAAATATTTATGAATTCATAAAATGAATCATATATCCTAGAACCATTTATTAATGGATCATATATCCCTCGATCATCTCATAACTCCTCCCAAAAACCTCTCTAATGAAAATTTCCCTTGATTCATAACTCATTACTGCCATGTCTAAAACCTCAAAAGAGGCATATCATCTACAGAAAAACATGATAACATTACCTCATTAGTTCCCCACTAAAGATAAAAATTAATTCCCTAGGTTTATACCAATTATTTATTTTCACCTCAGAGTTCATCCATCAATGGTGACATAACCTATGTGCCACAACATTGTATATTTTCACAAATTATCCCCCAAGGTGAAATGATCACTGGGTGGATACCACCCTAGTCTTACCTATGTATAATTTCCCCATTAAATAATTCTAGGAGTCCCAAGGTCACTCATTATGATCCCCATCCATGTTCATAGGTCACCACTCCTGGTAAATAAGTCTTTGAGATGATTATATGAGTAATCCCAAAACTAATATAAATATAGAATTACACATTTAAACTGAATAATTTTTTTGGCCCCTCAAGACATTTATTATTGGACACCTTTTTTGGGTTCCTTAACCATTTAATCCAATATTATAACCAAAACAGAAGTTGTATGTGGCTTAGTTTTTTAAGAAATATTCATAGGATCACTGTCATATACCTAATAGGGCACAAATATTATTCAAATTTCTTATAAGCCCCACATATTATCACTTAATTTTATCTAACCCATTTTGACACCCCATCATATAGTTTATTTCAAAAAAAATAGTAAAATTAGGGACCAATTATTTCCTTAATTTATCACCCTTTAGGATCCTAAATCTTCCTATCCATGGTTATCATCATTTTCCGTAAGTTTATAGCTCATCTAAATAGATATTTAAATAATTTATAATAAATTATCATAATTAATCCATGATCTATATAACATATGAAATATTAAAAAGTTTCATAGCCTTTTTATAACTCCATTAAAATTCATTTCAACAACCCATGACAACATATTGGCCATCTCAAATGAAAAAACCTCGAATTTCCTTATCAATTTATTAGTAATTTTTTTGTTAAATTGATGAACATACATTAATGATTCCTCAAAAAATTGTATTTATAGAAATATAAAATAAAAGTGTTTTTTGGTCACTCCAAATCCTCCGATGTTTATCCTACACCAAATTTCCATAGTTATAATATCATTCCACCAAGATCTAGTAGAATTGAAATCCATATACATTGCTCAGTTGCCAAAAAATCAGATAATACTAAAGAATATGAACAGTAGAATAATAATATAAGGCATTACCTTCGATGTGCTAGATAAAACAACCCTAAAATATTCATATCAAAATAATAATAATAGTGGGGTTAAAAGAGGATTTGGGATGGTTTCCCCCTATGCTGGAAAATCTGCCAAAGGATCCCATGAGTGGGGTTCATAACAGAATTTTAAAATTATCATTTTCTGATCCATTTTATAAATTATTCTAATAATCAATCGGTACTTTATGGTAATCCATATGCTACCCAATATCCAAACATATGGGTAAGACCCATTGTCATAATTGGTACCCAACGGATCACACCATGTATATAATGTCTACAGCAGCCACCCCCCAATTTCTTTTTAATTACCCAGCACCTAAAAACTCATATAGGGTATTTTCCACCCACATTTACATGTCTAAAACTTCCATGTAAACATATTATAAGAATCTAAAGTATATTATTATTTATTTAAATTCAAATTTTCAAATCCACCTCGAGTCTAATTTCACTAGAGTCCAACTCTACGCTATTTCCACTAAAAACCTATAGTAAAGTTCATTGAAGAATACCCACCATAAAATGTCACATACTCAAGAATCAAATTTATATAATTATAATAATTACTTTGGTTTATGATATTTGATTCAAACTCCTTATTCACGTATTCCTACAATTTACGATCATTCCACCCACACACATAAACCAACAATAATATCCATCATAAGTATTAATCTCACTTTGTTCTATCATATGTGTTGATCAGTACTAAAATAGAATATATGATTCAAATACCGTATCATTGCAACTAATTATGTCTGAAAATCACTAATCAACTATTTTTCATGCCACATTCCTCTAAAAACTCAATTAATCTCACATTGTGGAACAAAATAATTTGATTACTTAATGGTGATGTCCCAATACTACTGATGTTTTTATGATACTCCATCATTGATATCATACTACTTGAGTTGAAATAATTTGTCTAAACAAGACTATCATCCACTAAAATCTTCATCCAAGAGTTCCCTAATCATTCGTATTAAAATTTATAGTTTTCCACTTGAGACTATAAATATTGTAAAATTCCTTGCACCATTAAATAGGTTAGTATGCTCCCCTGTGAGAAATAAAATTCACTATTTTTATCAATGCACTATTTAATCCAGTAAATCTCTCCCCCAATAATATTTGAATGCAATAACACTTTTTGAGTGTTGCAAATTGATAACCAAAATTGGGAATCTTCTAATAACAAAATATATCAAACACACATATATTCACTCACTAAAATGAATCCTCAACCCTGAAAAGTCTAGATTCATTGTACACATCAATACCATTGTCTTACATTCCCACCTATAATAATATTTGAATTATAAAATAATAAATGGCCTTCTCCCCACCATATGATTGACCATATCCTCATTCAATGAGTATCATTATATCCATGCTCCAATATCACAAAATTTCATCACCCATGAGCCAAGTTTATTTCACCATAATAAACATATTACATTATCCTAAGTCTAGTTAAAAGGACATTGAATTGATCTATTACACTAATATCATATATCATTGATGATTCATCACCAATACCTGAGTCTTGACATATATAAATCTAAATGGGCAACCTAAATTCCACCATGTGACTCTCACGTTCTATCATATAATGGACTCTATGTGGTCTTTTGAGTTGTTCCAAAATATCACTAGAGAATAAAACACTATATTAATACACTATTTGAATTTATACGTACTAATAATCATGTCCCACTAGTTTTTCAAAAGTTTTATCATTAATATCATCACCATTCACATTCATCAAATTCACACACCACATCACCTATATAAGATAACAATCATATATTAACTATAAACCTCATTCCATCCTAGTAATTTCACTACATTATCATAGTGATTTCATCATGAATACCTATCATATCACATTGCACCAGTTATCTCAAACCGTAATGAAATTTACAAGCCCTAGGATAATCTCATAACTGACTCACACACATAACTATCCAAGGGCTAGTACCATTTCAAATTATAGTTCATGATGAGGGGTCACACACTATTCCATGGATTATTCACATGTAGTCAGACACTAAGAGTGATCATCCATCATGTCTCTCTAGAATATAATGAATTATCTCTAAGAAGTTTAAGGAATGTAAATTTATATAATCTATCAAAAACACACTTTCACAAATCAATTTCATGTTCTCTTTTATGATTCTTAAGATAAAAACATGTTATCTGGTTTAACCTAACCCATATAATAACAAAGTTTCCACATGTAGTTATTCTTCGTTGTTGATCTTAATCATGACTTTACCTTATAACTCATTTGGATACTCATTTCCAAATGGATTCTTCTTTGTTCCCATAAGTAAGAGTTACATGTTATCCATAAAAAATCAGTCATAATTGATCATCACTCTCACTATCCTAAGGATTAACTATAGTTATATTATCCTATATACTATTTATGTCATGTGAAAACTCACTCTATTATTCACTTGATAAAAATGAATTTGAATAACCATTCTTGTAATGATTCATATCCATCACCATTTTATATCAAATTCTACTCACTGATAAGAGAAAACTCTTGTACTACCTTGTTATACAACTCAAATCATGAAACAATGATTTAAATATTGTCTATACTAGATACAAATTCTAAATCACATGATCATTTCTTCCATGTAAGTAAAATAACATTCCATCTAAATCACTCTCTATGCTTTCATCCCTATAGATACTTAAGAAATTCCACATGACTAGACCATTTAGTCAACTACATGTCACTCATGAATTATTTTTATCAAATAAATAATAATCCCATGCTTCTAATGTTAAAAGCCTCCATGTTCTTGGACAAACCCTACGTTCAAGTTATTCGTATATATACAAATATATCACTTATTTCTATAATAATATATATTACAACCCATCTCGAGCATAGACAAGAAAAGTGCCCTGTCATTATATTATCACACTTAACTCACAATAATATTAGTCATCAATCATTCATAATCAGATCTCTTTTAGAAATACATCCCAAAGAATATATATAATCCAACACACTCATCCCTAGGTTATCACACATATCATGGTATCCAAATATTCAAACTACCCCCTCAAGGTAAAAAAAATCTTACAACTCATTTTTATATTGACAAAATCATTCTTTAATGATTAATATCTCATAATTAAACATGATCGGGTTTATTAGATTAATGTAATATTAATAATTTATTTGGTAAAAAATTGATTAATTTATTTTTTATATTTTAGTTAACCAAAATCTAATTTTTCAAGAAACTAATTTCTCAACCATTCAGAAGAATTCAGATGTCATATAAACCTACATTCCAAGTACGATACATGAAAACATGCCTATTTCCATCCTAGGAAAAGAGAAAAAATAATAAAAAATAATTAATAAACATCCTAAATTTTCATAAAATATAAATTGTGATAGTTAAGATTAATAACCACAATCCCAAAAACAAAGAAACATGGATTTTCCCCATTCTTGTGTTAGTTACTCACAAATACGGATTCCATTCAAAGTTCTGACTATTTCTAACTCAATATAATAGGTTATAAAATTTATAAAAATTAGTAAATAAAGAACTGTAATCTAATTTTTGTAAAATAAATTTTATTTATCTTATGTGACTTGCAACACAGAGCTTAAAAACCTCAAAAAATATATTTCTTCAAATTTAATTTCTCTGATAGCTTCTAGAACACACAACTCCGAGTAGAAGTGAACTATAATAAATTATACCAAGTTATTAAATTATAGAGTTTAATTATTACTAACTAAATTATTAAAATTATAGTTATCTATTTTTTATACATAAAATGATAGTCATTTAAAATAAAAAAGGCAAGTTTTCTGAAAAACTATATTTTTCTAAAAGACGGTTTAGTTGCTCTTTACACACATAATTTAAAATGAATTTTTGACACATTAATATAATTTATATGATAAAATTAAATTATTTTTTGAATTCAAAATATAAAAATTATGATAGGGTCAATTTTTGGGACATTTTTGAAAATTTTCATTTTTCAATGATTAGTGAAAATGCTGAATTTTAATTGAAAATTGTCTTTTTGTTTAAATTATTTATAATGTTAAATTATATTTTGAATTGGTATGAAATGAATATTATCAAAATTTTATATCTATTAATACAATTTATTTAATTTGATACATTTCAATATTTAATTTTAATTTAAAAATATTTTAAACTTTTGAACCTTTTCTCTTTGAAAATATGATTTCTCGTAATGTATGCAGGATTAGTTTTAAATAACAAATTTCTAATTATGTGATTGGAATTCTTAAATATATATTATATATTATATATTTATAATAATAATTTATAATTTATATAAATTAAAAATTAATTTTTTACCGAAATGAATAGTGAAAACACATAAAATTAATTAATGTGGTTAAGGAAAAAAATATTTACTAGGGGTTAAACTAAAAAAGAAAAGGGTTAAAATCACCAAAAACATATCTAAAATATATTTTAGGGAAATATTTTAACCCTATAATATATAATTCTCAAAAATACTCTATTTTTTACCCTTTGGCATTTGAAAAACATGGGTACGCATTTTTCTTTCAAAAATTACATGTGTTCTCCACACTTCACCCATAAAATACCACCCACTATCCACTCATATTCACACCTTAACATGAATTTTTTTACAATACCCACCCAAATAACATCAAAAAGTCAGTCCCCTCAGCCTATAATCCTTATGTTGGGCAGAAAACCATCCTAGGAAGGCTTTTAGTTCTAACCTAAGGAGGATACCCGAAGAGACATCATTCTCCAACGAGCATATTAATTTTATTTCTTACTCCACCTACTTAACATTTTATTAAACCATTATAATATAATATCATTAGTATATTCCATATACTAATATAATTTCATGTTAAGGGCATGACCAATAACCATCTCCACTTCCATCAAATGGGTTGGAAAATCATCATTAGTGTGTATGTCGGACTAACACCACGCAAACCAGTGTCATTTTTTTACTACCACATACCATGGTTGGTTATAATGATGTATATAAATTATATATAAAATTTTTATAACATAATTATACCTTTTATTAATTATATCAAATATAACTTTTTATATTCCATTTTGTAGGGGATACGATAACGTCACTCATCTATAAGGTGGACTAGTATCTCGGGAAGCGATGTTTTTCATCCTTAACTAAATCATTACATGGAAGGTTATGATGATAAATGTAATGATTGTAAATATTTATTATTCAAGAAATATTATATATAATTTTTCTTCTAACCTTTTAACTCACTTAATAATGATTACATCATTCATGTATGTGTGGACTACCGCCTTTACGAAGCTATGTGACTCTTTTTCATCACCACCCCACATGGATGATATATATAAGTATATTTAATGAAATAATAATATATTTACAATATTATTATCATTATTTAAATATAATGTATTACTCACCACCTTTTCATAGTTATCATTTAAAAATGGAAATGAAACTTGTGTGTACGTATGGCCTACCATCTCCATGATTGTAACATAGTCCATTTCCTATAACAATATTTTAAAATTGGTTTTAAAACTATAATTTATATAAAAATATAAAAATTATTTCATTATTATTATTCTCTATGTGATAGAGTTATATAATATTCACAAGAAACATAACTTTTTTGAAAAATCATGAATTAAAAAATGAGGCAATTAACACTTAAAACAATGATAATAAGGAAATATTATTAACGAATGGGTGATAATATTTTATAAAGGGATAATATATGATATTATAATTTTTAATATAGTTATTTTATAATTTAATAAAATTTATAAATCCACTATAAAATATATTAAATCATGTTCAATGAAAATGAACTGTGAGGTAAGGGTATTCATCTAAATTTGCCTTACTTAAGGCATATTTTATAATTATACTCCTAATTTATTCTCTATGGTGTAAAAAAATACCCATTTACTTGTAATATCATGGTTACATAATAATTAATCATATTTTATGCTTGAATTTTAATTAGTTCATCTGAGGGTGTTTGACTTAAAAGTTACCAAGTGGTAAAGATTTTCATAACTCAATTTATCTCCATTAGAATATTTACTTCTTCACCATATTTGATATTCTAATATTATGTGTGTCTAGAATTTTAATCATATTATTTTGTATTTACACTTTTTTATTTTTATATATGTTTGATGCACTTTATAATTTCATTGATTGATTCTCGCATCATGGTTATGATCTTTGTGGGAGTATATTTCACAATCTCATTTTAATCAAGATTCATTATGCTTGAATTTACATTGAAATAAATTATTTGATCACTTTATAATAAACACATTTCACTTCATTATATGGTTATACAATAATTTTTAATGTAATATTACCATTTTCTACTCTTTGGTACGTAAAATGATTGAAAAATGTCTTTTAATAAAATCCAACACCATTTCTCTCTTCGGTTGAAAATATATTTTCCTCTAAACCAATGTTTTAAATAAATGTTTTTAAAATTGTTTTGACTCCCTTTGAAATTTCTTTATTAAATACATTTTTACCCATTTTTTCTTTTTACAAAAAAATTAATGGAATATTCATGTCTCCTTCAAAATAATTCTCATTTGAATTTTACTGAAAAATTTAATATAATCTTGATTTTAATGTATACATAATGAATGGAATTTATATACTTAATGACCACCAAAATCTTTTAAATAATATTTTTTATGTTTTAATTGTTACTTTATAAGAAAATTATTTAGAAAATGTTTTATGAACATTTCGTTTTGAAAAAATGATTTTTGAAATGAAATGGATATTTTCCTCAAAAATTTCTTAAAAGATCTTTTTTTGGGATTTTTATTCATAAATTACAAAAAAACTTTTATTTTTACTCCAATGTGTATATGTTGTATTTATACCATTATTACTCTTTCTATAAATGGTTTAAGATCATTTTAACTAAGGAAAATATTGATATTTGCTTTACTGATTTATTTTTGTAGTCATCAGCTTTATCTTAAAATATTAAACTTATAAGATCATTAGAAAATAAATTTACCATTAATATCCATAATATTTATCATTGATATTTTTATTTATTAATCCATATATCATTTCTATATATGGTGATCTATATTTAAAGTTATTTTTTTATAAGGGGGAATATTTCAAAATTCATATTCCTTACTCAATATGGATATTTGATGAAAAATAATATGTTTCATGAATTAAATAGGTTATATAATATATGAGGAATGGTTTAAACATGTAGACGCGGGTGGGTCTCATTATAGATATCCCCCCAATTCGTCAGTAGTCTCCTAATGTGAATTTTTAATCTACCATAAAATTAGTTGTCCAAACCTGATGGGTTTCTTCCCAGCAGTTTTAATTTGTCTTGAGGATAGATTTCTATAGTATAGGTATCATATTCCTGAGACATAACTTCCACTATTTAAGAATTTCCTTCATTTATAATTCATTTATTATTATCCGTGGTATTTTCACAATGTTATTACCTCTGGATGAATTTCATTCTCTAATATTGATTATATAAAATTTGTGTTATATTTTTTACCTTACCAAATTTATTATGAATTATCTAGTTATGATAGTCTTGTTATTTATTTAATGAAATGTGTCTTCAGTTATTTATTATACCATATTAATTATTATCCATGATATTTTTATATTGATATTATATTGGGATGAACCTCCAACTTATTTTATTGATTGCATAGAATGTGTGTTTATTTATTTACCTTTCCGTGTTTTTTATGGTTATTTATTCATGATATCTTCTATTTTACTTAACCCTTACTGGGCATTTCATCCCACCCTTATTTTTTCATTTCATAGGAATCCATGAAGTTTTCTATGATTGATATGAATGGATATGATAGAGGGAAAATGTTATTCTTAAAAAAAACATGTTCTGATTTTTATATTCAAATGTAATGAAATAATCATTTATGCATCAAGTTTAACAATACTATAAAACTATTTGGTCCTTTAGGATGTGATTTATTATATCTTATGAAAAAGTAATAAAAAAGAAACTATCTCTAGGATACTAGGGTTAGGGATTATATGGTTGATATCAGTATAATTTTACTAGAATCCTTGGCAACTAGATTTAGGAAAACATGTATTAGATAACATAACCCTATGATATACATTGGGGACATACATAAAATAACATCCTAAAGTTTTGTTAATAAATTTATTATGTGGTTTTCCTAAGAAATATATCTCTATCTGGATATATAAGTGGATATTATTTTGGAATACATGTGCCTAAAGGTAATAACTCATAAAAGGGAACATTCATATTGACTTCACCCTCACCTGATACAGAAAAATAGTACTTAATACACACCTATTTTGACACTCTATAGGGGATATGATTAAGATAATTCACATTTCCTTTACAAACCATTATGAAGGATTTGAATTGATGATGATAATGGATGACCTTTGTTAAACCTATGGTGTTTTATATTGAACATAATGTGTCATTATTTAGAAATCCTATTGATGATTATATGGTTTTACCACTATGATTATTATTGCTCATAGTATACATTTTTGTTTTACTAAATGCATAGATACTGAAGGAATCAAGTTAACATTGAATATAAAGAACAATTTAGTGATTATGAGAAACGAAATAGGATTAATATAAAAGTGAAAGATATCATGATTATGCTTAATCAGTCTTCCAAAAATATAATTAACAACATATAACTTAACCAACTCCCAGACTAAAAAAAGAGGAGACTGATAGAGTTCACTAAGATCTTGGGTGATGGAGACCATGGAGGAAAAAAGGCTCAACTTCCATCATGTCAAAAATGTAAAAGGCCATTCTCATGAAAGTGTCTCAATGAAATGGAAAAATACTTCATGTGTTGAAAGGAATAACATAATGTAAATAACTATCGAGGAAAAATAAAGAGTATAATGTTAGAAAATAAATCTCATCATAGGGATCCTATTATAGTTTGGTTTCTTAAATGTGGATAACTTTGGAATTATTTGATTTAATGCCCTGTTCTAAAGGATAAACCTTATAACAAGTAAGGAACTATTTTTTATTAAAATGGATGAATTATTTTTGTATTTTAATGAAATAATTAAATTAAAGAAGTATTTTACCAAAGGTATTCTAGTTATAATAATCATGAAACATCCCATGATTATGTTAAATTTTACAAGAATATGTGTCTAAATTAACTTATGAGTTATAGTTGTCATCATGGGTTTTTTTTAATATTGATAATACTTTCAAGGTATTAAACACCCCATTTTAGGTTTTACATTTTGGGATTCTACCAAGAGTAATGATATTTTGGGAGAAATTTATGGAATACAATCTATTAGTTTAGTATATGTTTTCATGGAAAAAAATATTTGAGGACTATTGCCTTAAATTTTATAGAAAAATTTTTAATGGTATTGATAACCTTTAGGGTGGGTATGATCATTAATTAAATTTTAATAATAGTCAAATAAAATTATTAGACAATTTTGGGAAAAAATAAGTCGTATTAAAAACTTTAATAAAAATAATTTTTAATGATTAATTTTATTTCAAAGATGTTTATAATTTTGTTAGAACATTATAGTATGTATATTAATATTTCTATGAAAAAGAAAAACCCACATGTTGGGTGATAACCCATCGTATCCGGCAAGGACATGGGGATTGAACCCATAATTGAAGAATGATAAGGGTTTAATACCTACCAATGGAATACATAATGTCCAAGTTAATATGTCATTGTTTTAAGTTAAATGATTTTAAAAATAAATATTAATGATGAACTATTGGTGTTACTTTTCAGGTATAGATATTGATGTATTATATTTAATAACTTTTTTTAACCATGTTGGTTTTAAAAAATAGTGAGTGATAGACAAAAAGACTTATCACACTTATATGGATCTTATGATCTATTAAAAGCTAATTTTAGTGATTTAAGAATAAAAAAATCATTTTTTTATATTCTTTATTACAGTACGTGATCAATTAGAAATTTATCAAAACACAACCAAAGGATAAAATTGAACTTACTAAATATCAACTTATCATGTATATTTTCTTATATTCCTGGACTGTAAAAATAATTACTCAATATTAGGAACAAGGACCTAAAAATAAAATTTCATTCTATAACCATCATTTTTAAAGATATCAATGACCTTTTCATAACTATTTTATTTTTGGTTTTAAGGTTATATTTATAATTCACATTTTTTAGGATCAATTACCTCTAACATTATTTATAATTACTTGAACTTATATTCCATGTCAATATCTTAAATTTCCAAAAACCTTATCCAACCTAGAAACATAGTTATGTTTTATTCCATAAAAAAAATTTACTTCCCATTATCTCCAATTAATTGTATTTTTCATTATCCCTTTTATGATGTAGATTTTTCAACAAGGGTAATTCCAAAAATCAAAACCTTGATTATCAAGATCATGTTTAAATTATGAGGATGAAATTTATTAAATTTTTGGAGAATGTAACACACAGAAATTCTAAAACAATAACACTATATTCAATATTGTTTGTGACATGTAACATCGAGCTTAAAACCCCATAAATTATATTTCATTAAATTTAATCTCTTTGATGTCTTACAAAACACACAACTCAGAGTTGAAGTGGAAATTAGTATAGAATAATTAGTCATTAAATTGAACTATTTTAATATTAAGAAATAAATTATGAAAATTATGGTAATATATTGATTATAACATAAATAAGAATCATTTTAAATAAAAATATATGTTTTTCGAAAAACCATATTATTCTAAAAGATGGTTTAGCCTCTCATTGCGCACATAATTGAAAATTATTTTTGACCAATTTCAAGAAATGAGTTTTATAAAAATAAATTAATTTTTTATATCATTGTATCAAAATGATCTTAGGAATAATTTTTTTGGTATTTTTTTAAAATCATTCATTTTTCGATGAATATTGAGAATGATGAATTTTACTAAAAATTGTCCTTTAATTTAAATTATTTATAATGTTAAGTTATAGTTTTGAATTGGTTTTAATATAAAATTACATATTATATATATATATATTAGTCCAATTTAGTTAATTTTAATCATTTAATATTTAATTTTGATTTAAAAACATTCTAAACTTTTGAATATTTTCTCATTGAAAACCTACTTTTTCATCGGGCCTACAAGATAAATTTTAAATTAAAAATTTTCCACTTATATGAATGTAATAAAGAAATATGGATTCAATATTTTTAATCATAATATTTAATATTTTATAATATAGTGAAATTAATTTTTTACCAAAAGGATTAATGAAAAAAAAAATTAATTACAGTTGTTAAGGTAAAATATGGATTTACTGGGGGTTAAAATAAAAAGATAAGGGATAAAATGGCATAAAAACTTTTCAAAAATATATTTTATTTCAATTTTTTACATATAATGTATAATTATATGTAATCCTCCATTTTGGACCCTTTCTCCCATGAAAAATGTGGATTCACCTTTTTCTTTCCAACAATTACAAGTGTGTCACTCACCTCACTTATAAAAGGCCACCCCCTCTCCACTCTTCTTCACAACTTCACATTATTTTCATTAAATACATATCAAAAAAAATTTAAATCTTTCCTCACCTCATCCTAGAATCCATATTTTAGGAAGAAAGATATCCTGGGAAGTATTCTGATGCTAACCTAAGAAGGATAAACGAAGAATAGGTAATGTTCTTCAAAAAGAATCTTTATTTTATTTTTTTCTCCACCTCCTTCAGTTATTATTAAACTATTATGATATAATTAAGTAATTATCTTATATATAATGAGTTTTTTTATTTAAATTTAATATCCTACAACCATTTAAAATTCCACTAAATGGCTTACTAAATCATTATTTGTGTGTATGGTGTACTACCGTCGTGTGAACTGATGTCATTCATTTTTCCATTACCACCTCTCATAGTTGGAAATAATGATGGATAAAAAGTATATATAAAATATTTATAACATAATTATACATATATATTAATTATATAAAATATAAATTTTTATGTTCCATTCCACAGGGGATACAATAATGTCGCTCCTGTGTACGGTAGACTATCGCCCCACAAAGCGATGTGATTCGTCTTTCACTATAGCATTACACGAAATATGATAAGGGTAAATTTAATAATTATATGTTACATACATGACATAATTATAATATTATTAACATATTTATCATTCTTTAAATATAATATGTCATTTAATTTCTTAAATTTTTACTCACTTAATGATGATAACATCATTCACGTGTGTGTGGACTACCGCCTTCACGATGTGATGTGACACCATTTTCATCCCCACACCACATGCATGATATATATAAGTATATTTAAATAAATAATATGTTATTTATGATATTATTATAATTTTTTAAACATAAAATATTACTTATCTCCTTTCTATAATGATCTTTGAAAAATAGAAACGTTACTCATGAGTACCTATAGCCTATTGTCTCCATGATTGTAACATAGTCCATTTTTCATAATCATATTTCACAATTAGTTTAAAAAATATAAATGATTTAAAACATAGATAATTATTTCATAATTATTATTCTAGAGATTATATAACTATGTAGTATACATATGAACCATAACTGTCATAAAAAATCAGGATTGAGAAAAGAAGGAAAATAACACCTAAAACAATAGGAATAATGAATAATTATTAATTAATGGGTGAAAATATGTTATAAAAGGATAATATATGATATTATTAGTATTAATATGGATCTTTTATAAGTTAATAACAATTTTAAAACTACTTTAAATGAGTTTAAATTATATTCAACTGAAAGGAAGTTTGAGGTAAGGGTATTCATCTTAATTTTCCTTTATTAAGGCATATTATATTATAGTGAACTTAATTTATTTTTAATTGGTGTACATAATTACCCATTTAAATTTAATATCATGGTTACTTAATAATTCATGTTATTTTATGTTATAATTTTAATTACTTCATCTAAGGTTATTTGACATAAAATATATGAAGTGGTAAAAATTTTCATAACTCAATTTCTTTTCATTGTGTTATATTACTTCTTCGTTGGCTTTGATATTCTAAGATTATGTGTGTAATGAAATTTTATCATCATATTTTTTATTTTCAATTTTATTTTGTGTATTTACAATTGATACACAAAATCATTTTATTGTTTAATTATTACTTCAATTTTATGATATTTGTGAGATTTTATTTCACAATCTCATTTTAATTGAGATTAGTTATACTTTAATTTACATTAAAGGAGATTATTTCATCACTTTATAGTAATCTTATTTTATTTTATTCTCATGTGTTTATACATTAATTTTTCATGTAATAGTAAAATCATTTCACTCTTTGATACTTAAAATTATTGAGAAAATGTTTTTAAAAAATCCCATTTCATTTCTCTCTTCGGTCGAATATATGATTTCTTCAAAAACCATGTTTTTAAAAAAAAAATGTTTTTTACAATTTTATTATTTATTTATTATGTAATATTTTACCCATTTAACTTTTTTAAACTAAAATTAATCTTTATGTCATCTTCAAAATAATTTATTTTTGTATTTTACAAAAAACATTAAAGGAATAATTATTTTAATGTGTATAGAATGAATGGAATTTCTAGCCATCATGACCACTAAAATGTTTTAAATATAATTTTACAAGTTTCAGAGGTTATATTCAAGGAAAATTATGTTCAATTTTTTTTCTAACATTTAGTTTTAAAAAATGATTTTCAAAATGAAAATGATATTTTCCTCAATAATATTTTTAGAGATATTTCGATGGGATGTCTATTCATCAATGACAACCGAACATTATTATTTATTCAATGGGTATATGTTTTATTTATACCATCTTTATTCTTCCTATAAATATGTTATGACCATTTTGACCAAGGAAAGTATTTACATTCACATTCTTGGTTTATTTTTGTATTCATCATCATTTCCTTGAAATATTCACTTTCCTATGATCATTGGATATTAAATTTCTCCTAAATATCTATATTAGTTTTCATGGATACGTCTATTGCTTAAACCATATATTATTTCAGGATATGGTGTTCTACATTAAATTGTATTTTTTATATGTGGAAATATTGATAAATCTATATTCCTTTCTGAATATGAATATTTGACGATAATGAAATTTTTTTATGAATTAAATAAATTATTAAATATATGAGGAATTCTTCAGACATGCAGACATGGGTGGGTCCTAGTTATAGATATCCCCCTTATGCAATGGTAGTCTCATGAGGTGAATTAGTATGCTAATATAAATCTATTTTTCCAAACCCAATGGGTTTGTACTCGGTAGTTTTAAACTATCTTGAGGATAGATATTGATGGTAGATGTATCATGTTCCTAAGACATAATGTTTAATAATTAAAAATTTCCTTCATTAAGAATTAAATTATTATTATCCATCATAGTTTCACAGTGATATTATCTGTGGATTCATTTAATTATAAGTTATTGATTATATTAAATGTATGTTTAGTTATTTATTTTTCCATATTGACTATACCTTATCTAGTTATAGTAGACTTATTTTTGATTAAATGGAATGGGTTTTCGTTTATTTACCTTTCCATATGGAATAATATACATGATATTTTCACATTGATATTGTCTTTGGATACACTCTATTCTCAGTTTCCTAATTACATGGAATGTGTGTTTAGTTATTTGCATTTCCATATTGTTTATTCTTATTGATTCATGATATATTCCTCTACACTTAAACCTTACTAAGAATTTGAGATAACCATTATTTTTTTCCTTTCCTAGGAATCCATAAAGTTTACTATGATTAAAATGTAGGTAAATACTAGAGGGAAAATGTTATTCTTGAAAATAATTGTGTTGTAATTTTTATATTAAAATTTAATAAATGACTCTTGGTGTGTATCTAGTTTACCAATACAACTAAACTATTATTTCATTTGGTATGTGATTCTTTGTATATTATTATAATTTAATAAATTGGACACCGGATTTAGGATACTTTGTTGAGTTTGCTATAATTTACGTAATTCCACTACCTATAACCCACCCACATATCCCAAATCTGATCATTACCCACCTTAGAATCATCTCATCATAAGAAATAAGGGTTATGTAACATCTTGTATATAGAATATACCCTCAATATTATAGAATACAATAACAGCTTAATAACATAAACATATATACACCAATATCACATCAGAGTAAAACATATGGAATCACAATGGTTAGCTACCCAGGCTAAATATCATAAACCATTGAACAAAAAATATATACATGATATAATAGATAAATAATACATCATAAAGGGGATTACTTGATTGATCAATCATATAAAATTTATATTAGAAGAAACATAATTAATATAAATAAAGTAGACACTACAACCAATCCTTAATATTACCTTAGAGCTATCTCCATAACCACATTGGGATATACTACTTTTCTCACCTATACTAGGTCCTTTTCCCTGAGTAGATTTCCAAACATAAGGCTTGTATAAACAATGATGTCCACATGATGTTTTCGATTATAAAAATAAAATCGACACCACTAATTTAAACTAGTATATATATATATATATATTAACATAAAATATGAAATTAAATTAATAATATGCATCACACATCAATGTGTTGATCCCTTATACGCTTAAGAAGACACTAAGAATCTCAAACATTACTACTTACTCTAGTGTTGGTATTCAAATACAATAATTATTTTCGAGTCCTAAATGTTATGATATTGTTTTTAAAGTCCAATTGAAAGGAATTGGGTGGTATGTATATATCTCAAGCACACTGATGTTAATCGGGTATCCAACTTTCATCTTGTCTAAATTGATAAGAATTGGGTGGCATGTATCAATCTCATGAACACTCATGAGGATCGAGTTACCAAAATTAATCCCATCCCAACTTGAAGGAACCATGTATGAAGTATATATCTCAATAATTCTCATTGGGATTGGGTAGCTACTGTCAATCACATCTGATCATGAATACTCAATGTAAATTCCCACCCTTAGAATGTGGATAGTTTCCTAGTGTCCAACTCATCAAATCATTGAAACTCGTTGTAAATTCCCTACTCATTACAAGGGGATGGTTGTATAGTATCTAACCTATCTATATCTATAACGGATTATGTGGCTTACATTATCTAGTATAGATCCTAATTGGATCCGAATATACTTTTACTATCAAGAAAAATCATCTTTATCATGATAGTATATTCATCGCTAGTCCATAGAAAATCATATGAATTGAAGGACTGATGTAATCATTTATCCTTAGAGTGAATCATCATATCAAAACATAAAATATGTTAAGATAAAATTGTAATCATAGAAATCCACTACCCTATACTAGCCCTCAACTATTAACCTCTACACCATGTGTATATCATACTCTGATGTATCACTCTTTTAGCCCTTAACTTATATGATTCAATGAATCACATGAATCGTGTATCATGATATATATAACATGGTTCCCATAAATCCATAACTCATCACATAACCCTTTATAATCACCTCCCTAATTATAGAATCCCTTAAGCCATAAATCATAATTCCAAAGTCTACAGTCTCAAAATAGATATATCATCCACTAACCAACCAAATACTCCACCCTCTATAGATCATCACTCGTGATCTTACAAGACCACCCTAGGTCTATAAAATTGTTTTACATCTATATCATAAGTCACACTTCAAGTTGTGAGTTAATATATAAGGCACAACTCTATATATTATCCCACGTGATCCCCGAAGGTCAACCAATCATAGGGTAGAAACAATATTTTTATACCCATTATATAATTAAACCTTACGATTGTACATATACTTAAAAGGTCTCTCATGATGATATTTATCCTAATTCATAGATCAACACTTATAGTGAACCCATCACTAATATGAGTGTTCAATAGAACCCATCACCCAAACCACACATAACTTAGTACTCTCCATGCATCATTTCCCATGGACACCTAAGAGATGATTGAATCACTCAAGATATTTTCCTAGGGAAAAAAACCATTTTTAGAGACCTTGAATATTTAACCCAGGCTTATCACCTAACCAAAGTCATAAAGAAACTCACTTTTTTGGAAAACATGTGTTGTATTTCCACTATAGATCTATTAGAAAACAAATATTCTACAAATTTTTAATGATCACATTTATCCGACTATTAAGTAAATAATGATCACATTACCCAGCTTATACACCCTATCATTCATGAAATTACATAAATCTATGATAAATTTAATAACCACCTACCACTTTTATAAATTTATCCCATTTCTCGATCATTAATATTCTCATCCATAATCATCATCATTGTCTATAAGCTTTGAGCTCATCAAAATATATATTTAAAAATTTATAAAGAGTTTTTATTAATCCTTGAGTGTAATAATATAGGAAAACATTATCTAATATTGTAACCATGTAATAAACATAATAAAGTACCTATTGTTGTCCCATGACATTGTTATGATCTTATTATAAGAAATATATCCAAATTACCTAGTAAATGTATCAACCAAATTTTCCTTAAATTAATGAAATTTACATAATAATTAAATTGATGGATAATATTTTTTGAAATATAAATAAATCATTTGTTGATCATTAAAAATCCTCATTTATCCATACAATAAAAAATCTCATCATAAAAATATTATTACACCATGATATAGTGGAATTTAAATCCAAATCCCTAACACAATAGCCACAAAATTAGAGAAAATGAAGAAAATGAACAATGGGAGAGTAAAAGGGGGTGCTATATTATATTGGAAATATAAAACTACCATAAAATATATTTTTTGAAAGAAGAAAAAATGGTAAGGAGGATTATAAGGTAAGGTAGTTTCCCCCTTTGTCAGATCATCAATAAGGGGAACCCGTAAATGGTGTGACCCCAGTAGTTTTTTTAATGATTACTTAATGGATTTACATTGAGTTCCCAATATATTAAGTATCAACAATATAATTTTATTTTAATTATAACACATTAAAAAACCAGATCTAGATAATTTTCACCCATATTTACACCTCTAAAACCACCATATAAACATATTATGTGTTGAAACTGTCTCCCAAATGTAAATTCAAATTTTTGAATTCATCCCAACTCTAATTTTTCAATAGAATAAATCTTAATTACTTCCACAAACCATTGATAAAATGGGCTTTTAAATACACATATTGATATTTATTGGTTCATTTCCTATTTGTAAATTAATTTCAATAAAAAAAATTATACCAATTTAGTATGTTTTCATAGAATTATATTATCAAAGTGGTTTTAACAGATTGTTTCCATGGATAAGTTTTTATTAAGACTCGTGTATGTGGAAAATATTTTATTTTGTAATTAATTATATAGTTTATATGTTTATTAATTCATAGGGTTTGAGAAATAGACATGGGGGGTAGAAAAGAGAGTTTGGGGAATTAGAAATTACAAAATAAATTAGTATAGCCTCACTAATGAGGGAATTTATCAATTAATTTATGACTTAGGTAGATGGTAATGTACTCTATAAAGGTTCTTTAGTTAAATAAATTATTAATCCTACCACCCCCTAAAATTGGGGAATTTTTGTTCTCTTCCTTGTTTAAAAACCTCAAATAAACATCTTCTCACTGATATTCCCCAAAGAAAACTCTAAATACCTTTATTTATTTCTAAGAATTTCTATTATAGTGGACATTAGAGGTTACCATATTTCATTGGTCTATTATTTGATCTTTTGGATATTTCTGAATAATTTTGGAGACCTTATTCCATTTGGGACTTATCATAAATGTTATTTTTATTATATATTTTATTATTCCTTTTAAAATGGTTTTATATTTTCCCTCATTAATGGGTTTATTTATTGTATGAAAATATTCATTATTTATATGAGCACAAATTTTAAATATATTATTATATTTTTTACCTTATTAGTGATGGTATTATTTAGTAGATTTTCTTTCTATTTTTCATTTTTTCCCTTCACCTATATACCTTGATTTATTATACTCTGGTTATCCTCTTTAGAAATGTGGATATAAATAAATTTTCTTTTTCTTCCTAAAAAGTAAATTTGTATAGCCTCTTAGGGATAAGATATTAATTCCACTATGGTTGGGATAGTATTTAGACTTATCTTGAATGGATTTTCACTAGAGTCCAGGGGTGAAATGAATGATAAATAATTATTTACCCCTTGGGGTTAAATTAATGTAAAAAATGACTGAGTTAAGATTTCCCTCAGATGGAGATAATTTAGTGGTATATATGAAAATTATACATGGTATAGAACCACTTTGTGAGTTTTATATTTTAATCTATTATTGTATGTATTGAACATGTAAAACATTTGGTTTGGTGATGTGGACTACTAGGTTTGCTGAGGTGGCCATTAGGGTTAGTGATCTAGAAAAAAAATCAATGATTTTGGGCATCGAAATGAAATCAGAGGCCTTCGATGGTCAGATTTGGGAAAACTAAGCACGTAACCCACCCTGAAAAACTATTATGGGACCAATTATTGTGTAACATGTAAGGTTTAACCTATGCATTCAAGACCTTATCCTTGTGCTTGAGTTTCTTATTCTCTAATGGATTTTGGATTTTCCAACCATTAAAACAAGGTCACGCCATTCTACAGGTCATGGGTGAACAAGTTTGAAGGGGTGAGAAAAAGGATTATAATTTTGTGATATACATTCATTTCATATGAAAAACCCCTGAGAAAAAAAATACATCATCAATCCAACTCCATGTATAATCGAGTTGCAAGAGAAGTAGTGGAGTCAGGGTATAACTCACTTGTGTTCCCAAAGACTTGTTCACATTCCCCAGGAAATTTCTTCTATAAATAAAACGTCACCCCCATTCTTTGGGTAGTCCCTATAGAAGAAGAAGTGTCCTTCTACTACATCTAAAATTGATCATCTAGGATAGCATGAAACATGTATCCCACATGGTATAAAATATTGCATGATAGACCTCTTATGGGCCCAAAATTGACTTGGCCCATAGTTGGGTGATCCTTTCCCAAATCCTATTAAACATAAGCTGGGTGTGTTAAAAGTTCATACTTGTGTGAAACTCTAACCTTGCACAAACCTCTCTATCTTTCACAAAATTGTTCTCTATGTCTCCATGGTCTGTCCTTGGGTTGGAGCCCATGCCTCATGCAACTCTTACATGAAACCCTCCAAAATTTCATGCAACAACTATTGAGTCCCCTATATGATGTCCCATATAACTTGAGTGTGATTGTCACTCAATATTTTCTTCTGATTATGGGTACTCTAACCCTATATTATTTTGAGTATAGGGACTCTAACATGGACATTGTGATTTACCACTCCTCCCATCATTATACTCTGGAAGTGCCAAATCCATGCCCCATACAAAGGTGCATGAGTGTGGTCACATAATATCTAGTGGTATAGAGTGAGTCCCCCCACATCCAATTTTCATGATGTAAAACTACTTAGTTTCACTTCCTAGTCCTATAACATTAAACTTCATGATAACATCCTCTACACATGATGTTAAGCTATAGTCTTACCATATATGACAAGCACAGTATGCCATATGTATGATCATCGAGGGATGAAACACATCTCTTTCTATGTGATTTCAACCTTATGCGAACCTCCTTATATAGCTGACATCAATAATACCAACTTACCCTATTCCTCAAGAACACGATTATCCATGTATGACCCATGTGGAATGAGATCCTCCCCAAGAAACTAACAAGCCTAAGACCCACTTACCCTGTTACAATATAATAGGATGCTGCTTTTATGAATCACATGGAATGTGATCCACCTCGAGAATCTAACATGTGTAAGCCTCACATACCCTATGCCTCAAGCATGGTAAGATCCATGTATAACTCCCATGGAATCCGATCCTCCTTGGGCAGATTCCATGTGTAAGCCCCATCAACATCGTTGTTACTACTAGAAACACCCCATAATATATCCACCAATAAACAATGTGGATTGTGTTGTCTTCATATCAAATAATTTATATTTTTTCTGACACCAAACATGAATCACATAAGTTTAGAGTCTATTTGAGATCATAACATCTTCAGGATCCCTAACCCCTATGGGCCTTCTATCTGGTATAAGCCCTGATCTCTACATCCAATGGGAATCCTACTGAGTGTAATCCCAAACCACATGATTCAATTGGATTCTATCCAAATGTAATCCCCATCCATTCCTAAATACATGATATTTGATTCAATATTAAATGGGATATGTAGGAAGCCTCCCTGATGTCCAAGACCAATATCAAAAATCACCATATTTTTCTTTAGGAGACATTCTCAGTAAGATCATTCCCCTCACATGGGAGACTACATCTCCTCTAGGTCCCTTGGGTATCTATCACATGTAATCCCCACCCAATCTCTCATAGATTCTCCTATCATGGCACAAGTGTCCTTATCGCATGATGTTAAACTACGTGGATCAGTCTTGTCACATGACCTTAAATTGTGGCATCGAACTACATGGGTTTTGATACCTATCCTTGAAATAGAGTGCGTAGGATGCCTCTTTGAGTTGAAACCCCAACCAAAGTTAAACCTAGGTGTTCCCTCTTAAGAATGCATCTCATATATCTTTCTCAGGGTACATTCTAATCCACATCTATCGGGTTCTCCTCCATGGTTCATTTCTAACCATCGTTAAACCTTCACAGTGTAACATCTTCCCTTTATGGGACCTCCTTAATCTGCCTCAACGGGTGTTCGGATCAATATCATCCCATCTTCACAGGATATAAAAATAATGCCATGATATATCTCAACTAGATGTTCTGTTTAGTCTCTACATGACATAGAACTTGTGAAATAACCCCAAAGACATACCCTATGTGTAAGAATGGGATGCCTGAGGTGAAATCCCATGAAGATATATGCCCATGGATTCTGCTACCTCTGGTAAAAAATGGGATGCTAGAGGTAAAAACCCATGGATAATTCACACCCATGGTGTCATTACCTCATGTTCGATATGGGATGCCTTGGGTTCTATGCTTAAGATGCCTTACATGTGATTCACTCAAAAGATTAAGAATACAAATGACCATTGGTCCAGTTGTCCAGATATGTTAGTGATGGACAACATGAATACTCTCTTGACTGATGGATGATACCCTATCAAGATGGAATTATAATGTCCAGACAAAAGTAGTGTAATCAACCATCATCCATAAAGTGATGAAATTAATAATGATTTCCATGAACATGTCTTAACTCTATGAGGGAGACCCAAACTCGGAGACAAGTTCAAAGGAGGAATCCATTGAAGGATGAACCTACATACCATTGCCCCATTTTTATCAATGGGTAGACATAACCATCATAATTGATAGAAGATGGACTCCTTTGGAAAGTGAGAATGTGGGGTAACAAGATCATCCTGTGCACACAACCATGTATGCACAGACGGGCATTCCATGGTGAAAGAATCGGAAATAGAAATGGTGAACCCCATGTGAAACTCTTCCCCTAAACATGGGGACTAGTAGAGAATGACACATGAGAAGATTATAATTTCACAATATTTAGATATCTGATTCTAGGTCCTACCAAGAAAATAGTGGGATCATCATGGAACTCACTAGAAATTGGGACAGTTAGCAACAGGGAATTCTTGGCCTGTGACATTTTTAGCATGCAACCCTCTCCATCTTTGAAAGATTGGACGACATTAGGGAACTGTAAATCAAATTTCTTTTATATGTACTAACAATTGAATCCATTTTCCATTAAAGACTCCAACCAAGGGAAATAAACTACCCAAAACCCATAGGCATCTGGGAGGAGAAATTTTAAGGAGGGAATCCCACATGACACCTCCTCTTCCACAAATTTTAGAATGACCTTAGTTATCAATCCATCTTTCCCCATCTAGCCCTCATAGATCATCCAATGGATTGTAATAGACACCCTCATAAGTTGGTATGAGAAAGAGGGGGCATTCCTACAAGGCAAATATCCCTCCAACACCTGAAGTATTTAGTGTCTCACTGACACCACCACCCAAAAGGGTCATGAAAGGAGAATCCACTCCCTATTCCAAACGTGAACTACTTTGAGAGTATCTACGAGGAGAAATTTTATGAATCATAACCAAAAACCAAAGAGTTGGGGGAAGAAAAAGTCACCTTGGATATGACTACTACCTAGGATATTCCAATATGGGATCCCACCATGCCTAGTTAGTACCATAAATGACTCGACCATCGGGATTATGAATAGTTTTACATTACCCATGCTCCATCATCCCCGGTCCAAATCACCCTACACCAACATTGGGGGATGGTTTGATAGCATTACCGATAAAGAGAATCATATTCCATGGCTTCATTGTCCCCTTACACCACCGGCACATTCTTCTAGATTACTACCCCAATAAATAGGGAACCATCTTCTCTCGATTACGATCGAGACCTCGTCCACGCTGAAGTCACTCTTGGTTGACTATTTCAATCATTGGTGGAACTGACATTCGTTACAGGTCAACCCATGATTACTACCTTTGGTGCGGAGGTCCTCCTCACACCATTTTCAGGCCAAGTGGAGGTCATCCCCACTATCAAATTAAGCATTAAGTTCATCCTCATGTTATTCCAAGCTCAATAGGATGTCATCCCTACTCCAACATCAATCAAAGTGAAGTTCCTCGCTGATTCATCAACCACAATTATGGAGGTCCCCCCTATGATATCACCACTAGAAAACATGGAGTTAATCCTTGTAAAATAGAAAATTAGAGTGGAGGTCCTCCCCACTCCTTCAACAATCTCTATAAATGCCCCCCATATGTTCCCACCAATAAAAGAAAAGGTCCTCCCCATTATATGACCATTAGAAAATATGGAGTTTCTTCTTATGTCATAGCCAATCAGAGTTGAAGTCCTCCCAACTCCTTCAACAATCAATATAGAGGTCCTCCCCATGTTTCCACCAATCAATGTGGAGGCCCTCCTCATGTTTTTGGAAACCAGTAGGAAATCCTTATTTGTATTATTACTCTTTATCTTGGAGGTCCTCCCCTGGTCCATTTCAACTAGCATGAAATTCCTCCTCCCATCATTCTTGGCTCAAGAAGAGGTCATCCCCTCTCCAGCACTGATCAAAGTAGAGGTCCTCCCCACTTCATGAGCAGTCATTACAAAGCTCCTCCCCATACTCATGCATAGTAACATGGATTTCTTCACCATATTCCCACCAACCAGATTGGAGGTCCTACCTTCTCCATCAATATCCAAAGTGGAGGTCCTCCCCACTCCTTCACTTGTCAATGCAGAGGCCCACCTCACTCTGATAGTAGCCAAAACTGAGGACCTCTATGTATCTCAACTCACTAAAGTGGAGACCCTACCTATGTTACCATCCACTAGAAATGATGTCCTACGCATGAAAAGAGGTACCATTTCCTAAATAACCATCTCAAGGAAGAAGGGAAAACATGCATTGTCATGGGAGAAATCTAGGGAAGTTCCCAGTCGTCATTGACCTCATTGACCTATTATATTTCAAGGACATAGAAGAATCGATAATGTTGTCTCCACACTAAATTTCAGAGTCAAGAAAAGTATGTCGAAATGTGATTTTTTCTATCATATAAGGTTTGTTCTATTGAACCCCCAGATCCCACCACAGGTACATATAGGTGGAAAAAGTTCTAACTCCCTTTAAGGAGCTCGCAGTGCATCTGTCTCCATCATCACCAGTCTCCCTTACTACTACAACCCAAGATATTTGAGATTTTTTATAGTCTATTATGACTCTTCAAGAGGATGATAATTATTCTAAGCCTATGTTGATAATTATTAACCTTTTACATGAGGCATTGGTAAACACCCATTCTTATAAGGATGTGATGGTGCAACTAGGGCTACCTTCAAGAGATGACATAGTGGGTAGTGAACTGATTCATCAAATATTTATTCGTCTTTAATGATCCGACCACAAATACCTAGATTCAGTGAATTATTAAATAACATTGGCATGATCACAAAAGATCATGTCTTGAAAGACAGATTAGTTTAGTGGCCTTGGAAATGCTAGATACATTCATAAGTCTTACATTACATCTTAAAATGAAAACTACAACAACATCTTGTCTTCACACTCATATCCCCTTATACTATCCCTATAGGTCATTCATAAAATACATCTTCACATCTTGTAAAAAATAATACATAGAAAGGGGTGAGCTCAAATTCCCAGTAAGGATAACAATATAGTTGAAACTTTTATAAATAAGCATAAACATTTAAGGCAATGTATAACTAAAACAAAAGCCTTTTAAACGTGAACTTCAGCATAATATGGAAGAAATAAAATGAAATAATGTCATTTACTTATTCACACGGATATTCTACTAATCGAATAATCACATGCAATATTAATAACAACTTTCATAATGATGGAATGCATAATGCTAGACTATCGTAACAACATAGTCAAGGCCTTGTGCCAAGACTACAAATAAGATTTTGTTAAGGCCTTGTGCCAAGACACTAGTTTGTCTCATGAGACCTACCAATGCAAGGAGGAGATATAGAGGGCTCCACCTGTCACTTACTAAGTCTAATTAATTCCTCATATGAATAGGTTTAAACATAACATAACCATTCGTATTAAAACTAGCATACGAAATGTCAATAATTTATCCATAAACCATGAATGGTATAAAAATAACACATATATAGTCAAACATATCACAAAATATTCAATAAAATATGGAATTGTTTTATCATAATAAATCAACTTCAAATAATCTTAAAATCCATCAAAGGATGTTGACATAAATGAAATCAAAACTATTTGAGAGAAATATCTCTTTTTTTAAATCATTTAAAAGTAACATAATTATAAAATAAAACATTCACTTTGAAAATATTATTATAAGATTTTAAGTAAAGATTTTATAATTTTATGATGGTGGAAAATAGTCGCGCCCACCATATAAGTTAAATAAAATAAATTCTTACCTTAATTTTGTCGAAAAGGTTAAAAATGACCTTGTTTGGAAAACGACGGAAATATTCCCTTATAAAAATCTTATAAAAATCCAAAAGGTTATAAATGACTTTAACCCATAGTCTATAAAATAGTAAGAATGATTAAAAATACATTTTTAAGAAACATGGATGTGGATGATAAAGAGGTCACATTAGATAATCGTGTATAAACAACCTCGGATAATGAAGAGATTGTGAAATAAACCATTACCTTGTATTTTCCTTGGTCGAGGGTAGGTTAACCTCCTGTATAATAGTTAAATAATTTTTATTAAATTATACAAGAATCATATACATAAATATGATATGATATATGATCTTTTAATATTGCATTGTTAATAATATTTTAGTATTATCGTCATTTTGGGTGTTCACTTACTCGTTTTCTTTTATATGTTTTGTTACATAATTCGTGTTTGTTATCCATAGGTTGTATCTTATTCATATCAAGAGTGATATAAAGTCCTTAAAAATTATTTTTAATTGTAAAATGAAATTATTCTTGAATTTATACGATGGGGAATGAATCTCATCGTGTTCGTGGAGACGGTAGTCCGTACGTACGCACGAACGCTACTTCCATTTCATTTTTCATTTTAAAAGGAATCAAACTCAAATGATACATAGGTATATTATTATTACAATATAACATAATATCTTATATATGTTAATTAATTTCATTAACACCATCTTTTATACGTTCCATGTATGGTATGAACGAGTCATATCACTTTCATGGGGCGGTAGTCCGCACTTCCTCAAATGAAATTATCGTATATATATACAACATGAAATGAATAATGGAATGCTATTAAATGGAATTAATGAAGATTATATATAAAATAAATATCATAAATATCATATTTAATTATATTTCCATCATAATGGCCACCATGACAGGTGGTAGGAGATAATTGAACAATCATCGTTTCGTGATGCGTTTGGTAGCCATCCACATAAACATTATGTTCTTCACCCATTAGATGGAGGTGTGTGTAAGTGTAGTTTGAATACTTATCATAAAAATATCCTAGTATATTTAGTATACTGGTGTTTTTATAAAACAAAATAATAAGAAGATTTAAGGGTTGGAGAAGTAAACTAAAAGAAAAGAAGCTCAGAGAAATCGTTACCTTTAATTTGGGTAACTCCCTTTGGTTTGAACCAAAAAGAACTCTTGAAGTGCCTTATTCCTAAGGTAAGGCTTATAAAAGGAGTATATTGGTGTAGGTATCTTAATTGGGAAGAGTTTGGATGATCAAAAAGGCTTGATAGGTGTGAGTAATTGGTTAGAAGTGGTGTTCTTTTTTAAGGGGGGGAGGGGCTCTTTAGGAAATATTAAAAATAATATTTTATTATATAATGATATTCAGTTTCTAAAGGTCCAAAACTAATTAAAGTTAAAGATAAGATGACTCATGATCGAAATGAAATCATCCAGTAAATATTGGACAGGTTTGGGGTATTATTTTAGTCTTTATAATCATATTTGTTTAAATCATTTATTAATGAGGAAAACACTACATTATTATTGTGTCATAAATAATTTAGTTTATGTGATGTCTAAAAATTATAAAAAAAATACCATGATGTAGGAAATATTTTTATATTCATAATTAATATTTATAGTTGAAAAGATAACATATATAACCCTATGTGAAATTGTTTTGCTAAATGATATATGCTTATGTCATTTTTGTATTTACTTTAACTTATTTAATATAAAGTGTCATTATCACTAACAAGTGGCTCTATGGGGTCCCAAAATCCACCCAAAGATGTCAATGGTAGTACATGAATCAAACAATAGGGTTAGGACACGTTTTAGGGTAATTTAGTATTATTATAATATTATTTTTTACCCTTATTTACCGGATTTACCCTTTAACCATGGTAAATAAAATATTTACCGAAGTAATTATTTAAAATATATAAAAATAAATGTTAACTATTTACAAAATTTGGACCTCCTGATTCTAAATATCGAATCCATTTTTCTATATTCAAAACACAGAAGTGGCAGAAATTAATTTAAAATTATTTCCCACTATCAAAACAAAAAATGTGTCTTTAATAAATAATAACTATCAAAAGATTGACACTTGTTTATGTCCGGTTTAAATGTGAAATTATGTCCAATGACCAAAATTGTATTAAATGGTAAAAATATTTTCTAAATATACTTTAAAACCTCTCAAATTCATAATTTATCACTATTAATTATTTTGATTAAAAAAAGTTGTTTTTAATTAAAATTTAGTAATTTTCACTATTCATCAAAATATGATAGTTTTTAGAAAAATACCAAAATTTCACCATAGGATAATTTTGATATTTTGAATCCAAAAATGAATTCCATTTTGAAAGATAAAATTTATAAAATTTCAAAAACAAGGTATTACTATTCATAACGGCTAGTTTGATTGGTTGTGGTGTGTGTTAGAACTCAAAGTTGCGTACAATACATGCTATAGTATTATTCAAAGAGAAGTGTACCGTGGAAGCTTGGGGTGTTACATTCTCCCCTCCTTCAAATAATTTCATCCTCAAATTTTCTAGAATATTACTGAATAAAAAGACTCAGGTGGTTCTTCATCATCAGTTCCTCGGGTTCCCACGTTGCTTCTTCCATCTTATGGTTTCTCCATTGAACTTTTACCAGACGAGTCATCCGGTTTCTCAACACTTGTTCTCTGGTATCAAAAATCCTGATGGGCTCTTCTCAATAAGACATATTGGGTTCCAGTTCTACTTCTTCATAATTGAGTACATGCGTTGGGTCAGGCATGTATTTTCACAACAGTGATACGTGGAACAAATTGTGAACTTTGGAGAGACTTGGTGGTATTGCCAAACGATAAGCTACAACCCCAATTCGTTCTAGAATTTTGAAAGGTCTGATGTACCTGGGACTCAATTTACCTTTCTTACTGAAACGTATAACTCCCTTCCATGGAGATACCTTCAATAAAACATGATCTCCTACATGAAATTCCAAATCCTTCCTTCGGTTATCGGCATAGCTCTTCTGCCTACTTCGAGCTTCTTTGATGTGGTTTTGGATTACCTTCACCTTTTCCATCATTTCCTCCACATGTTCAGGGCCTAAAAGTTTTATTTCACTAACATCATCCCAACTGGTTGGTGTATGACATCTCTTTCCATATAACGCTTCGTATGGTGCCATCAGAATACTTGAATGGAAGCTATTGTTATAGAAAAATAACACCAGAGGTAAATATTGATCCCACATACCCTGAAAGTCGAGTGAGTAAGATCTCAACATGTATTTTAAGGTTTGAATAGTCTGTTCTGATTTTCCATCAGTTTGGGGTGGTAGGAAGTTCTCAAACAAAGTTCAGTGTCCAGGTCTTTCTGAAGACTTCTCCAGAATCTTGACGTAAAACGTGGATCACGATCAGAAACAATCGATAGGGGTACTCCATGATGTCTCACAACTTCATTAATATATATTTTTCCTAGAAATTCAAGTGGTAGATCTTCCCTTATAGCAAGAAAATGTGATGACTTGGTAAGACAATAAACAATGACCCATATTGCATCGTTCGTTCTAGGACTCTTTGGTAGTCTCGTGACAAAGTTCATTTCAATATTATCCCATTTTCACTCTAGTATGGGAAGAGGTTGCATGACTCCTCTTGGCTATTGCCTTCCAGCTTTCACTTGTTGACAAACCATACATCTTGACACAAAATCAACAATATCATTCTTCATTTTGTCCCACCAAAAATGTTCCTTCAAATCTCTATACATTTTGGTGCTCCCATGGTGTATAGATAAATTGGAGCTATGATCATTGTCCAACAATTCCCTTTTTAGATCAGGTATATCGGGAACACAAAGTCTCTTCCCAAATTTCAAAATTCCATCTTCATACACAAAGTCACTCAATCTCCCAATATTCACAGCTTTAATCTTCTTTTTAAACTCTTCATCATTGGCCTGACAACTCTTTATCCTTTCTAGTAAAGATGGTTTGGCAACCATTTGAAAAATTATTGATGTTTCACCATCCATGGTGATTACCATATCCATATTTACTAGATCTATGTATATATGGTCCCTTTCAAATATCATTTTGTTCAAAACTCCATGATCTTTTCTACTCAAAGCATATGCCACCTTATTTTCCTTCCCCAGGTGGTAGTGTATCGTGAAATCATAATCCTTGAGTAGTTCAAGTCATCGCCTTTGCCTCATGTTGAGTTTTTTCTATGAGAAAATATACTTCAAACTCTTATGATCAGTATAAATATCACATTTTTCACCATAGAGATAGTTTCTCCAAATATTCAAATCAAAGATTACAGCTGCTAACTCAAGATCATGAGTAGGATAGTTTTGCTCATGAATTTTCAGTCTTCGTGGTGAATAGGCAATAACCCTATCATTCTGCATAATGACACAACCAAGTCCTTTCTTTGATGCATCACTATAAATAACAAACCCATGATTCCCTGATGGTAGAGTAAATATAGGAGCATTGAATAATCTTCTCTTTAGTTCTTCAAATCATTCTTCACACTCTTTTTTCCAAACAAATTTAACCCCTTTTCATGTGAGCTTTATTAATGGGTTATCCAATTGGTAAAAATTCTGGACGAAATGCCAATAATAACCTGCTAAACAAATAAAACTGCATACCTCAGTTATACTCGTTGGTTCTGGCCATTCTTGGATTTCCTTGGTCTTAGAAGGATCAACGGAAATTCCATCCATAGAGACAATATGTCCAAGAAAATAAATCTCTTGAATCCAAAATTCACACTTGATAAACTTCCCATATAATTCATGTCTTCTAAAAGTCTTAAGGATAATGCGCAAGTGATTTTCATGATCTTCGTATCTTTTGAAGTATACCAAGATATCATTAATAAATACCACCAGAAATTCATCGAGATATTCCTTGAAAACTCTATTCATTAGATCTAGGAATACAGAGGGTGCATTATTCAATCCAAAAGGAATTATTGTTAACTCGTAATGCCCGTACCTGGTTTGAAATGTTGTCTTCAGAATGTCTTACTTCTTCACACACAACTGATGGTATCAAGATCAAAGTTCAATATTTGAAAAGTATTGAGCTCTATGTAGTTGGTCAAATAAATCATCAATGCGGGGTAGGGGATACTTGTTCTTTATTGTTATAGCATTGATTTCCTTGTAGTCGATACATAACCTCATAGATCCATCTTTATTCTTAATAAAAATGATAGGGGATCCCCATGAAGAAACACTATGGAAAATAAATCCCTTATTACTCAATTCCTCTAGTTATTTATTTAGTTAAACTAATTCCACATTGGCCATTCTATATGGGGTCTTCAATATAGGCCTTGAACCATGAATTAAATCAATGGAAAACTCAATTTCTCATTCTGGGGGATGTTCAGGTAAATCATCCAGAAACACATCAACATATTCTCTCACAATAGGTACATACTCTATTTGAACATTCCTTTCCTCACTCATAGTTATTTCATTCTCTTCCTCCCTGATAATTGAATTTAGTTGGGCTACTGGGGGCGGATCTAGATAAGAATCAGGTGGTGATGATTCTGCTCTAATGATAAGGTATTTTTTATCATCATCATCATCAAAAATAGGAACCTCCTTCTTCAAACAATAAATATTTACATCATGTTCCGAAAGCCAATCCATACTGATGATTATATCAAATTCAATCATGGGTATGATGTTGAGATCAGAAAATAAAGAACATTTATGTGCTCTAATGGGGACTGATTCACAAAACATTGTTGCAATGATACTTCCCTTAGGAGTTTTTACTAACAACTCCCTTGTTAAATCAAATTTTAAATATCTAATTTTCTTAGAAAACTATGAGGATATTAAACAATGTGATGATCTAGAATGAAATAATGTTGTTCCTAAACTTGAGGAAACCATTAAATTACCTGCCACCACATCGTTCGGAGCTTTTACCTTAGCAGTAGTGATAACATAAGCTTGGCCTTGATCCCTTGGCCTTTTCTGAGGTAAGTTCCTCTGATGCTTAGGAAATTCATTTGCATAATGTCCCATCTCCCTGTAATTGTAGCATTGAACATCAGTACCTTCTTTCTTCACCTTGCAATCACGAGCTTGGTGGCCTTTTTCACCACACTTGTAATAGACTCTCATTCCCTTCAAGCAAGTACTGGGGTATTTCTTCCCACATTTACTACAGGATAGATATTCATATTTTCCCTTCTTCCCCTTATTTCAATTCCCAGAGTGATCGGTAGATCTCTTCTTCTCTTTCATTGATTTAAAGTCGTAAGACTTCAAGAATTCCTTTTCTGTCTTGATAGCACATGAGACAATATATTCATACGATGAGAAGGATTGTGAGACTAATGATCGATAGAGAAAAGTTTTTAACCCATCAAAGAAACTATCAACCTTACTTCTTGGGTTATGTATATTATCTGTTGCATGCCTTGGTAACCTTTTAATGTTATCCTCGTACTTTGCAACATTCTCTTCCTCCTTTTGCCTCAGACTGATAAATTTCTTTTCCATATCAGCTCGATGGTCACAAGGAAAGTATTTCTCTATGAAAATATCTTTTAATTCCCTACATTACATATTTGATACTTCATCATCTTCCTTTGTTTTTTGAATCAATGACCACCATTGATCAGCATCTCTAGTGAGGCGGTAAACAGCCATGATAACATTTCTCCTTTCACTACTCCACAAGGCATGGAATATTTTCTCTATGGAATTTATCCATTACTTAGGCACTAATGGATTTGTACTCCCATTGAATTTTGGTGGTTATTTCCTCATGAAGCGAACTATCATTGATCCTCCATACTATGGATCTGGGTGATCCATACGGGTAAGGTTATTATTCATAACCTGACTGAGTTATCCTTGTATGGTGATTAGCTGATCAGTACTAGTTGCATCACTAGCTCCCCTATAATTATCTTGAGCAGGAGGGAAATCCATACATGGAGTGTGTGCATTGATATGGTTTCCATTCCTTCCATTAGGCTCCATTTATAAACAATGGCATAAACTAGATTAGTTTATGAATCAAAATATATAATTTCAAACTTCTAAAACACTTAACATAAATTGAATAGTTTATGGATATAATCCATAATCATAAAAATGTTTTCTTTGAGGAAGTATATACTCATAAACCCTTCATAATGGTTTGTAAAGAAAATTATAATTATCCTAATCATATCCCCTGGGAGTGTCATAACCAAGAGTGCAGCAAGGCCCGTTGTCATGCACCAGTTCCCATTCGAGTCTAGCTCAAAGCGGTGTTTTCAGTTTTTACCCCTAGGTACATCTGTGCTAGAGCCGACTCTACCTGCTCATATCCAGATAGGGATGTATTTCTTAGAAAACTCACAAAATCTCTAGAATACCAAAATTATAGGAAGTTCTTCTATACTAATCCTCAAAGTCTATCTTAGGGTTATGTGCTCTAATCCGAGTTTATCTAAATCTAGTTTCCATGGTTTTTACTAAACTTCCTCTGATACCAACTATAACACCCTGATCCTAGTTACCCAGAGTCGGTTCATTATTATATAACATTGACATGATCACAAAAGATCAAGTCTCTAAAGACTGATTAGTTTAGTAGCCTGGGAAATGCTAGATATGTTCATAAGTCTTACATTACATCATAAAATGAAAACTACAGAAACATATTGTCTTCACACTCATATCCCCTTATACTATTCTTGCAGGTCATTCATAAAATAATTCTTCACATGTTGGGAAAAATAAAACATAGAAATGGGTGAGCTCAAATGCCCAGTAAGGATAACAATATAAGGGAAACTTTCATAAATAAGCATAAACATTTAAGGCAATCTACACATAAAACAAAATCCTTTTAAACTTTAACATAAGCATAATATGGCAGAAATAAAATGAAATAATTCCATTTAATTATTCACATGGATATTCTACTAATCAAATAATCACATGCAATATCAATAACCACTTTCATAATGATGGAATGAAAAATGCAAGACTATCATAACCACATAGTCAAGGCCTTGTGCCAAGACTACAAATAAGATTTTTTCAAGGCCTTGTGACAAGACACTAGTTTCTCTCATGATACCTACCGATGCATCGAGGAGCTATAGTGGGCTCCACCCATCACTTACTAAGTCCAATTCATTCCTCATATGAACAGGTTTAAACATAACATAAAAATTCATATTGAAACTAGCATAAAAAATGTCAATAATTTATCCATAAACCATGAATGGTATAAAAATAACACATCCATAGTCAAACATATCACAAAATATTAAATACAATATGGAAGTTTTAATCATAATAAATCAACTTCAAATAATCTTAAAATCCATCAAAGCATGTTCACATTGATGAAATAAAAACTATTTGAGAGAAATTTCTCTTTGTTTAAATCATTTAAAAGTCATATAATTATAAAATAAAACATTTTACTTTGAAAATATTATTATTATATTGTAAGGGAAGCTTTTATAATTTTATAATTGTGTAAAATATCCGCTCCTGCTGTATAAGTTAAAAAAAAGACATTCTTACCTTAATTTTGTCGAAAAGGTTAAAAAGGACCTTGTTTGGAAAATGATGGAAAGATTCCCTTATAAACATATTATAAAAAGTCAACAAGGATATAAAAGACATTAACCCATAGCCTATAAAATAGTAAGAATGATTCTAAATATATTTTTAAGAAACATGGAAATTGATGATAAAGAGGTTTCAGTAGATAATCACGTATAAACGACCTCAGATAGTGAAGATATTGTGAAATAGATCATTACCTTGTATTTTTTCTTGGTCGAGGGTAGGTTAAACTCTTTTATAATAGTTAAATCATTTTTATTAAATTATAAAAGAATAATATACATAAATATGATATCATATATGATCTTTTAATATTTCTTTGTTAATAATATGTTAGTATTATCGTCGTTTCGGGTGTTCACTTACTCGTTTTCTTTTATATGTTTTGTTACATAAGCCATGTTTAATATCCATAGGTTGTATCTTATTCATATAAATAATTATATCAAGTGGTTAAACATTATTTTTAATCATAAAATAAAATTAGTCTTGAATGGATACGATGGTGAATGAATATCATCGCGTTTGTGGAGAGGGTAGTCCGTACGTACGCACGAACGCTACTTCCATTTCATTTTTAATTTTAAAATGAATTTAAATCAAATAATACCTAGGTATATTATTATTTAATTATAACATAATATCTTATATATGTTACTTAATTTCATTAACACCATCCTTTATACGTTCCATGTATGGTATGAACGAGTCATATCACTTTGAGGGGGTGGTAGTCCGCACTTCCTCAAATGACATTATCGTATATATATACAACATGAAACGAATAATGGTATGATATAAAATGGAATTACAGAATCTTATATAAAAAATAAATATCATTAATATCATATTTAATTATAGTACCATCATAATATCCACCATGATAGGTGGTAGGAGATAATTGAACAATCATCGTTTCGTGCGGCGTTTTTTTTCCATCCACAGAAACATTATATTCTTCACCCATTAAATGGAGGTGTGTGTAAGTGTAGATATAATAATTATCATAACATTATACTATTTTATTTATTATACTATTTTTGTTACAAAAGAAAAGAATAATAAGAGTTTAGGGGTTGGAGAAGTAAAATAAAAAAAAGAAGCTAAGAGAAATCGTTAGCTTTAATTTGGGTAACTCTCTTTGATTTTAACCAAAAAGGACTCTTGAAGTGCCTTATGTCTAAGGTAAGGCTTATAAAAGGAGGAGAGGGATGTAGGTATTTTAATTGGGCAGAGTTTGGACGAGCCAAAAGGCTTGAGAGGTGTAAGGAATTGGTTAGAATTGGTGTCCTTTTATAAGGGGAGGAGGGTCTCTTTAGAAAAGATTGAAAATATTATTTTATTATATAATGATATTCGGTTTCTAAAGCTCCAAAACTCATTAAAGTTGAAGATAAGAGGACTCATGATCGAAATAAAATCATCCAATAATAATTGGACAGGTTTTGTGTATTATTTTAGTCTTTATAATCTTATTTATTTAAATCATTTTTTAATGAGGTAAACACTACATCATTATTGTGTCATAAATAATTTAGTTTATTAGATGTCTAAAAATTATAAAAAAAATACCATGGTGTAGGAAATATTTTTATATTTCTAATTAATATTTATAGTCAAAAAGTTATCATATATAACCCTATGTAAAAATTATTTTTCTAAAAGATATATGCTTGTGTCATTTTTTATTTACTTTAACTTAATTAATAAAAACTGTCATTATCCCTTACAAGTGGCTCCATGGGGTCCCAAAATCGACCCAAAGATTCCATGGTCGTACATGTGTCAAATAATAGGGTTAGGACATGTTTTAGGGTAATTTAGTATTATTATAATATTATTTTTTACCCTTATTTACCAGATTTACCCTTTAACCACGGTAAATAAAATATTTGCCGAAGTAATTATTCAAAATGCCTAAGAATAAAAGTTACATATTTACACAATTTGGACCTCCAAATTCTAAATATGGAATCCATTTTTCTAGATTCAAAACACAGAAGTGGCAGAAATTAATTTAAAATTAATTCCCGCTGTCAATACAAAAAGCGTGTTTTTAAGAAATAATAACTATCAAAAGATTGACACTTGTTTATGTCCGGTTTAAATGTGAAATTATTTCTGATGACCAACATTGTATTAAATGTAAAAAATTTACGTTAAATATACTTTAAAACCACTCAAATTCATAATTTATCACTATTAATTATTTTTATTAAAAAAGTTGTTTTAAATTAAAATTTAGTAATTTTCACTATTTATCAAAATATGAATGTTTTCAGAAAAATACCAAAATTTCACCCTAGGATAATTTAGATAATTTGAATCCAAAAATGAAGTCCATTTTGAAAGATAAAATTTTTAAAATTTCAAAAATTTGGTATTACTATTCATAACGGCTAGTTTGATTGGTTGTGGTGCGTGTTAGAACTCGAAGTTGCGTACAATAAACGCTATTGTATTATTCAAAGAGAATCATATTGTGGAAGATTGGAGTGTTACATCCTCAACTATGAAACCCTCAACCATATCAATTGATATTGTTTCTACCATCTATCTATCAACCAGTGCCAATAAAAACTTAGTTTCATCAACAGTAGGGCCCTATCTCTAAGTAAGAGAGCTTGCGGGAGACTCTGGCTGCTGATGAGTAGTGAGTGGTGTTTTTGATGAATTCAACTTCGAATGTAAACAACCAAAAATATATCCCTGAGGTCTAGGCCATTTGTTTCCAAATTACCATCTAATAAATGATTCATCACATCCTTGATCATTAGTTGTTTTACCCAAGAAGCTAGGAGTACCTTTAATATATGGATCAGTAGTGTCGAATGGTCAATTTGGATGTGCTTCCAATTGTTTAGCACCCTATATCTCCTGGTTACCACCAGACCCTCCAAAAAATATTCATCAAAATCCTCATTGTTCTCTATCAATTCATGTAAGAGGCGTCTTCACATGTGCAGGTATTGCGATGTAGACAGTTTTCTAATCTCCACTCTAGTAATATCCTATGATGTCCTAAATTGCCATTCGACAAAGACAACCCTACTTTAGGTAATACCATGGTAAACATTGATTAGCCCAATTTATGTAAGGATAACGACTAAGATATTGGTTTTTATGGGGATAACCTACCACTGGGGCTACACAATACAAGACTGACCCTTATATAGGTGTATATACCCACCTACAAAGGAAAACCCTCATTCTCAGGGATCCCTATGCACCATTACATTCCCATGAGAATATCAAAAAGGGTAAGGAAAAGTTAAAGCCCTATGATTTGTCTGGTGTTACGCAAAAAACAACGGTAGAGACCATGGTGGCCTTATTACTCCAGGAGCATTTAGAGCACAGAAGGATCCTCGTTGTTTCCTTGGCTGGTTATCACCCAGATGACAACATCACTCGATGAGTTTCCTTCTCTCCTCTAACGAGGTTACAACAATTCCTTCTTGTCTAGTTACCCTATCTTAGATTGTTAATTCTGTGTATCCAAATGGATATGATATTGGGTCATACGTAAATAAACTATGGTATGAGTCACCAAACCCTCCCAAGTATTATGGTCATCCATCCCAAGATCCATATCATGTCGATCCATGAGAATATGAGGCTTCCTACTGAGTTAATGATCCTTTTAACACATTGGTGGTCTGGAATCTCCATCCAGATAGGGACCCTCACCAACATAATTTGATATTCTCTCTCACTTCTCACCTCAAATCCTTAAATATTTGAATGGTGGAAATCCCACCTAATGGAAATTCATAACCAACATATGTGGATGACATGAAAACACCCCCCAAATTTTGGGAACCCTAGATTTTACACATTCAATGGGATGGGTGTTCCACTGAGCATTTTCCCCACTTCATCTCAAGGTACAGGCCCATGTTGGGAACCCCATAGTACTAGGAGACTAACAAGAACTGGTTCTTCATCCAAAAATTGGAATGACCCATATTTGTTTAGTATATCCGACTAGCCATTGGGTCTGTTACTAGTCGGGAAGACCATCATAGTTTGTTCCTCTACCATTACAGCTCCACCATCCATATAAAAAACATTTTAAGCCTATTCGTGTCCAAATAAATTCCTGATGAGTGAGTCATAGATTTTTTTGATCAGTGGAAAGGCCCCATGTATTAACTCTACATGTCACTAACTCAAGAAAATTAGTTGATGATGTGATTATGGAATATTGAGACCAAGATGGTTCCTACCCTCATCACATTGAACATCTTTGGTGGTTTTTGGGATTTTTTTAACAAATTCCATCATCTGGAGAAACCCTTACATTAATCCAAGAAGGAACACACAATGCATTCCCCATCTCTTATAAGAAGAACCACTAAATAAGACAATGTCACTGAAGCATAGGCAGAGTTCCATGAGTCATTTGATTTTTTGGAACCTCTATCAATGGATACTCTCTATGTGAAATAGCTTCACCATGTAAAGCCCCTCCCAAAGCATAACAAGTCGGTAATACCCCACTAAGCATATCCAACTAGGTTAGATAATGTGGCTCAAAACACTTATCAGGATGCATACCCACATCAGGTCTAGGATCCCAGACTTCCCTCCCTATATGGAAGAAAGTAAAAATATTTTTTCAAGGATGAAAAGTACCCATTCTATTTCTTTAGTTACATGTAGTAGTGGATTTTAATGCTTCTAGAGTGAAATAAGCCCCAAAAATTTGGCCATATATTTCATCATGAATGTCTACCTTACCATCGGATCCTTGTACATACTATCAAATAATGTTATGTGTTTAAGTATTGGCTCCATGACAATATGGAAAAGGGTTTGGTCAAGTTAAAAAATGTCCCAACATAGGTCGAACAAATCTCCACCAATCCTAAAAGCGACAGGGAAATATCGGGTGAATGATAGTAGGAGTCCAACAAGGGGACTCATGACTATGATGATTAGTTGGCCTGTAGAGTAGTTTCTCAAAAACATAGTGTCATCCTCACCCTCTTAGAAGGCCTAATCCTCCTGAATTTACCACACCTCCCCCAGATGTCACTTTCACATCTACGCTATCGCCCTCCAAATCTTGTAAGTGTATCAACCAATGGTGTAAGTTAAACCAAAATCCCCCTTTAGGTTCCAAATTCAACCCATGCTCTTGTTGATTTCATGCCTCCAATGTTGGGGTTCACCCTTGGGGTATACCCAACACTGGAAGATCTAGATAAAGATGAGAAAGAGTATTTATTTTTGAATGTCTTCGAGTTTATCGACCACATAACACTCCCAGATGATGATTAATTTTATAAAAATCATTCATACTCTTCTAGAAGACATTTCCAAAGGAGTGGTTGAAGACATGTGAGCCACCAGAATGCTCAAGATAATTACCCAAACTAGTACATGAATTAAATAATTACCAGGAAGAAGTTGTTGTATATAGTTCAGTAGGTGCAGTCCTCCCATCCTACCCCATCAATGACTCAAACATAGCTTAACATGTTAACTGACTGGTCATATCATCCATGACCACACTATGATTGGTCATTTCCAATTAGGGATAAGCCTCAACTAGCTGACAGTCATCCGATAGTGGTCTTGGGTTAACTAGCTGATCAGCAGTAGGATATTTCTAGTGCCAACCATAATGCAGTGGTACAACCAGAGCACATGTCATACCTCCCACCAGAGAGATTCCCCCTTTGGGTATAAATGTGCATCTTATGTTGAAATATGACAAGTTAAACTTCTTATCCAATATACCTGCACATTTATTGACTCTAAAGTCCCTCTAGTTCTAAAAATAAATGTATGAGGCTTTCGTAGAAGCTCTAAAAATCCCACTCTAGTTTGAACCAGAGTTAGTGGTCGTAGAGACCTACTATGCTGAGGAATCCAAACAAGAGGAATGTTAATACATAATCTCATTCTCTATAGAATATGAGGGGTCCAACATGTAGGATAAAATCCTATTTCTGTACATCATATTCCAATTAAATGGCATGGAGATTCTCCAATGCCTAGTGGACACAATTTCTGAGATCAACCTCATCCTGACCAAAACACTCTACAAGATAGGGCTGACTAAAGTAAATTTAACACCTTCCGACCTAAAGATTTGTGGATATGACAAGGCTGATTCGAAACCATGTAAATGGGTTATATTTAATTCCTAGTTTAGAGTCTTGATATAAAGCATTGAATTCATGGTTGTCTCACAAGACACCACCAACAATGCATTCACGAGTAGGATATGGCTTCATCTTCATGTGGAAGTTCCCTCCTCATATCACCAATCCCTCTAGTACTCCCACCATGGTAAAGTAGGAATGCTTCAAGGTGATTCACACCCTTTGACTTCTAGGAATCCAACTATTTATACATTGGATATTACAAAAGATATGGGAATAAAGTTTAGACCAATTACTTTGAGCACGCAGTAATCACAACCATCCAATGGAAAGACTTTGAAAATGATTTCATTCTCTTAATCGACCAGTTAGAGGCCACAAAATCAGATCTGAGAATTTGATTTTTAATCTCTGACATAAAGGGGCATGGTATCCCAATATTGAATTCATTTAAAAATATTACCTTATACTCTTATATAAGACAGGCTAGGGTGATAATAAAACCCCAACCCCTATAAAGTAACAAGAAGTGCACCACATGGCCACTATTTCATGGAACACTCGATTCTTTGATGAGGCTAGGTTGAATCATCATTGGCTAACCCACCTCCATTTATCTGAAACTAATCATGGGCCCCATGGTCTAAATTCTAATGGAATTGTCTTGAAATCTTCTTTCTTGGTGGTTTTGTTGTTGCATGGATCCCCCAGTAAGGATTCCATATCCACCCAAGTGAGAACCACTACTCCCTTAAAATCATATGGCTTCAGTGAACCCCATCCCCATGATTGTCTTACATCATATAATGAATATTATTTAGAAGACTCTACTCCTACACTCAATGATGGAGTCTCCACCACCATTGATGAGTTAGTTCTGGTGAAACTGGATAGTTAGGAAGATCCAAGTCCAACAATGATGAATGTAGCCATGACTCCAAAGAAGAAATAGTGGTATATTTATTTCCAATAGAAACATTGTTACGTATTTTCCTAGATTTGTGGTGTGATTATAGAATTAGACCCTCAAGTTTTCATCCACCATCTTGCTCCCCCGGGGACACGTCATAGTTTCAAGAAGCCTCCCTGAAAAATGAACCTCTCTAATGGTGTTATGGTCAATGCCAAGGTTGATAAGATTATCAAAGAAATAAATTTAATGGAATTCCAATATTCCAAATAGATAGCCAACATCATCATAGTTATGAAGAATAATGGGAATATCATTGTTGATATGAACTTTTGGGATCTCAACCGCTATTTTTAGAAGGATAATTTTCCCCTTTTAGTTCCAGATCAATTGATTGATGCTAAAACTGGGTTCCACAGTCTCTTCTTCATAGATGCATTCTATAGATAAAATTATTTTCTAGGATTCAGTCCATAAGGCCATAAACTATGTACAGCATCCCGATCATAAGAAATTAAAGAGTGGGATGCATCTTGATCACATGATGTTTAACATTTCCATGTACCATCATCACCGTATGACATTAAACATTGTGTCTATTATCCTCATTACATGACATGAAATTGTAAGGAATACTAGGACATCTCCTTATAGGTCCCCTCCTCTGATTCTGATCATCTAACGCAACATTCACATTTTCAGTCGTCGCTCGACATCCGAGATAATGCTCCCCTAGAACATGAGTTTTAATTTTTTTTAGACCGATATGAACACACCATTGTGCTCTATTGTTTGGTGTAATAATTTCAAGAGTTTTGGAATACATTCAAACACGCCATCAATTTATTTTCATGCTTCTCATTCCCCTTGTTTAGATCCCCATCACTATTCACATCTAAAGGCTAATAGTATAGTTTCAGTCCAAGGCCCACCTAACATCCTGTTCCAACACCCCATAATACATTGGATTGAATTCCAAGATAGGTTTTGTGTTTCAAATATATTTATTGGCCGAACCTCATTTTTTTGTACCCATCCCAAGATAAGCAATATAGATTATTCATTTAAAAAATGGTTATAATTTTTCATATATCGTGAGGTTGTTCTCCTTATGTTACATATTTTGGGCATTGTGATTCTCATTATTCATTCCCCTTTGTTTGTGTTTAATTCAAAACCCTTGGAATTATCCCATTAAAACACTAGACAACATTTGAAAAACAATTTGGATATTACAAGAATCCCATTCTCTAGACACACCCTCCCTTATCCCAAACATTCTCAATGTTCAGTAAAAAAAGTAGACCCCAGGTGTTCGATGGTTATCTGACACTCTCATAATAATGAGAAATTTTATAGTCATCCCTTTTTTATCAAAGAAAAAAAGAATCATTTGATCTTATATATTGGTCATTGGATGTTTCACAAAAATGATTGAAATTCAGTAATTAAGAGAGGAAAAAAGAAATATTTCCATACATGAAGAAATTTAAAAGAAACAAACTGTGGAATTTGGAGAGGTGCATCCATATGTTGGATCCTCTATTTAGGACTAGAAAAATTGTTCTTATGGTTCTGCACCAGAAATTGAGTGATGAAACTCTGACAGCCTCTGAAGGGTTGTCTCCAAGTCCTACCTACACCTCTTGAAATATATGTCCTCCTCACTAGTTATCAAATGAATCTCATTAGATCTGATTGTACTCAGCCCCACCCAACCTGATGTCTGGCTATCTAATTTATTTCTTACCTCATCGGCATATTGGCCTCCTCTATATGAGCCCTCAGTTGGCTGAAGACCTATGATTGAGAATTAAGAAGGGTACCATGCTCATTAGTTTTCTCCTATGGACCTTGGATATACTGATTGACTTCCTGGAGCTTCTAAAGGCTTTCAGACCTTTTTTTTCAAGAAACCTCTAAATCTCGTCTCCCATCACATACCCTCACATTAAGACAGTCATAGACCATTGCATAGAGGTTACGAATTTCCACCCCTCCAATGATCAGGTTATGTAGCCAATGGTGAAGGGACCCCATCTGACTCACCAGGTCTAATTCCTAGGTCTGGGTGAGGAAACGCTGCACATTCCTCCATGCCATACACTAGATAATGAAACTTTATTCATAATACTCTGGCCTAAAATATTCTTTCTCTTTAAGAGTTCCATGATCATATTTAGGGAAATCAATAAGAATGGCTACAGTAGGGTCCTCCTTTGGTAATATCTCGGATGAACTAGGATCCATATCATGTGGTTGGTCATTCTCACTTGGCTCTTCTTCAGAAACCCCCACACCCATTAACCTCTAGATCCACCCCACTAGTGGCGTCACATGAAGCCACAACTGACCGTCTACCCGGGACTAAGGGCAGATTAATTTTAATGATCAGCTTCTCATGGGCTAGACCAGCTATAAGAGAAGGTCGATATGATGTTTTAACCCCATTTTCTTTTTGAGAAAACAATATTTCAAGCATTACTTGAAATGGGAACACATAAGTAAATTTGATCAAAATAGTCGGTTGAACTTATGTAAGCTCAAAAAAATTGATTCTGAGCATATATGGGTTAGATCCCTATATTTCAGTAGGTATCTCCACCACAAGATACCCCTTAACACTGGTTGGTAATTCAATAGTAGGTGATGACTCCTATTTCATTGAATAAGTGGGAGCTACATGAAATGGAAAAACACATTCATGTGAAGGCTCCATGGAAATTTGATAAAGGGACAAGTGACTCAAAATCTATTATTACCTTAGGGGAGAGGAATTTTGATGATGAGTCTCTCTAGGTGTGTAGTATCCTCAATAGTGGGAAACACTGTTAGAATTCCAGGATGTGGTCCTCCATAGATATATAGGAGGACCTGGGTCTCTGAGGTTGTTATGAAGACATCCTTGATTGGCCCTCCAGCTATTCTAGGCTCGAGAACAGGCCCCAAAACAAGATCCTCAGTGCCTAGTGGTGTACCTTAACCCCCTCTGGAAGGGGCCGCTTTCTCATCTCTATGATTTTCCTATACAAAATAATCTTTAGTTAGATATTCTATATAATGAAATGGAAGGATCAAGGGGGTGAAGTAAGTTAGGGCCTACCTCGAGTAGTTTGGAGAATTTTTTGTGTGAATTTACAATTTTTATGCTTTCCTAGGGACTCCCTTGATGAGTGAATGATCTTAAGGAGTCTTCATTGTTGGATTCTTATGCACCCTCATCCATCGATTCCTCCTTGCTAGAATCGTCAATGGATGGTGTATCCTAGTGCCCCATCTCATCACCAAGAATCACTCACACCATAGTGGGATGAGGTTCATACTTACCTTTCTATCATTCATAGGAATCCATGGTCATCATATATACGTACCTCTAATAGAAGCTCATCCCATACATGATTCGAATAGGCCCAAATTTTGGCATCTCAATTATGTCTCGGTTCAGCAATCACCATACATCCTCCATCGGCATTGTTGTCTGAATAATCCTCCAACCCACATATAGATAGGGGAATAAATCATTGGAAACCTATTTTTTAAGGTACCTTATCTTTTTCCAGGATCCTCCCTAACTCTGGTTGTCTCAGAATGGAAGCTACCTACTTCCCCCAATGTCACTCCTGAGACCCCTCTCCTCCTAAAGGTGGAGGAGCAAACACACATTGATAAAACAGAATTTTATAGACAATAAATGATATAATTTTCACACACTTTTTTAATTATGCTTTTTTATAAAATATTTGAGATTATATCATTCATTTTAATATTTTATGAAAATTATTATTTTTCCCTTTAAAATTAACTACATTATTTCGAACATAAATATTTTTCTATTAATTATTTAAACTTGAAATTCTCTAAAATTGATTCTAACGAAAGTTGATCCAATATTAATTCAATATATCTAAGATAAATTGTGCATTGTTTGGAGTAAAAGGGACATGAATTCAAATATGGGATAGAATCTTTATATTGGACACCACTTTAGTATTTTGGACATAAAATCATCATACTTTATTGGATTTGGCCCAAATTTGGAGAGAATGTTGAGAAGGAAAAACTTTATAATCATTATTATAGAAGGATAGTTGGTTCACTAGTTTTGGTGGGGAAATAGTTTGTTGATATTAGCTAATTTGGCTAAATTTCCCCATTCCCACTTGAAATAACTTGTAAATCTATCCTATCCTCCACTCTATTAATGTGTGGTTTTATCATTGGAGGGGTTGGGGAAATGAATAAAGAGATTCAAGGTAGAGTGGAATAGGTTTCACACCATTTCTATAGGAGTTTGAAGAGGGAGAGCACTTTAATCAAGGAACAATTCATAGAACCCTTCTTCTTCTTCTACAATTTTTAATTTTTGTATTCTTTTAAAAAACATCTTAGATCCTGTTATATTTATTCTATTTTATAATTTTTTATTATATTTTATTATTATATAATCATCATAATTAATTTGGAAATAATTATTAGAATAATTTTTGGGTTATGCCCTTTCCCTGACCTTTTCACATGTATAAAATTTCTACAATGACTACATCACCCATGGAAGAGTAATTATTTTTAGTAATCGATCTACCTATTATATTATTTATTTATTTATTTTGAATCGATGAGATACTATAATTAAATTGAAATATTATTTAATTTTTGTTTTTTATTTAAATGCAACTAATAAATAAATTGAACAATTAACAAAAAACACATGCGGTCGAGAATTGTGTGAATTACGAGAGCGTGATCTTAATCAGTAATAAAAAAACACACAATATCAATTTGTAGAGTCCAAATATAATACAAAAACTCAATTAATTATCATTTAAATAGTATACATGATCTATAATTTACCATTGGCCATAATTTTTCCTTATAATATCATTAAAAGTATGGTGTTGTTATTGCATGTTCCAAAGCTAGCCTAGGGTCTAATTAATTTTATCTTGGTGGTTATGTTAATTTTAAGAGGGTTCAAGGGTTAAGAAATTATGGGATCATAATTAATTGGATTTTAATTTAAATTGTAATGATTAATAATTAAGTGAAGAGGTAGAGTTAGATCAATTATTCTTTGTAAAAATAGTTTTCTAAAAAAATATCTTCTTATTGAATTTTCTCAATATCATCACAAAAACAAAACAAAAAAAGACAATCTTCTTCCAGTATAATTATTCTAGTTTTATAAATGATAAATCTACAATACTTTTAAGCAATTTTATTTATTTTATTTTTATTTTTTTAATACCTTTAATATGTGGTTTTAAATTACTTCTTTCTTTGAGATATAACCTTGGAAATCCACTCTACTCCCCCTAAATAACCCAAAACTGAATATCGTTTGATAGTTCCCATGAAAGTGCCTTCGAAATTGGAATTTGTTGGGGAGGAAAGTAATTATTTCAATCAATTACAGGTATTTATTTTATTTTTCATTTTATTATCTAGTTATATTATTTCTTCCTTATTCACATCTTTCTCTATTTTTTTCTTTTTTTTAATACTTTTTTGGACCATCAACTGAAACTTATCATTTTTTTATTATGGTCCACTTATATTAAAATAATTTTTATTTTATTTATGACATGAAATAATATCAATCATATCTTAAATATTTATCATGAGGTTGAACATATATTTAGGGCTAGAATTAGACACTCTTAGTCTATATGAAGTTTCAACATTCATCCTATTGGAGAATTCATTCATTCTGGGAACAATGAAATTTGAAACACTTCTGAATCAAACATAAAACTAGAACCAATGGAAAAAAACCAATAAAATTAAACCTAATGGAATGATTTGATAATTATCTACATTATGTATTAACTATAAACAAAATTGTATGGAACATCAAAAACTCAAATCATATTTTGAAAAAAAATAGGGGTAAATTTACCTTTTTCCAAAATTTCATGGATTATTTGGTAATGATCCAAAAAAACATTTAAAATAATTTAATATGGTTTTCTCAAACCTAAAACCAATATATGTTACTGAATATAAAATAAAACTAAGAACATTTTCATTAAAACTTTATGGAACTACAATTTATTAGATATATTATTTACAACCTAAAGATGTAACATGTTGGAGTGATTTAAAATATCTTTTCTTGAAGAGATTTTTTCTAGAAACAAGGGCCACTTATAATTGAAATGAGATATTAGGGATCAAGAATACACATGGGGAGTCAATGTATGAGTACTAAGATCAATTAAAGATGGTGTGTGGAAGTTTCACATCACCAAATTAGTGATAGACTTCTCATACAATAATTTTATGAAGGACTCACACTTATGGAGAAGAGTATGGTGTATTTTATGGATGGGGGGTCATTGGTAGACAAAACAGGAAAAGATTTATGTGCATTGATTAATAATATGAAATAAAACTACTAGAAATTTGGTGATATTGGTAAACAACATGTTAGAGGAGTAAATCATTTATGCTCATCTTCTCTTGAAAAATATTTAATTTATACAAAGTTGGAATAATTTAACACTATAATGAGGAATTTTTTTATGGATCAAAATATACCCTGTAAAAATTTTATGAGTCTATGTGGCATTTTCATAGATATGGACTAACCAAATCACTATTTCCTCAAATTATAAGAGACAAAATATTGTGCAGTAGTATTAATTGGGAGATCATACGAGCAACTAAAACAACCACATCCCTAGAAGAAGTATGATTCCTTTTCACCAACATACACCCAAGGATGGAAGTAAAAAATCATACATGGGGTATATCTCTATACATAAACAAAGGCCCCCATTTTAACAAAATTTATTCCATCCTCCGCCTTACCGATAGGGATTCCAACAACCCTAAAGGATGTTTAAATCCCAATAATCAACAAAACAACAACTAGGAAATGTCATTTCCATCAAATTGAGAAGAAAGAATCAAATGACTACACTTCCGCAGCTACCATTCATCTGGGATTCACCTCAAACCTATATAATACACATTTAAGAACAAATAATGAGAATCCTAAGGATAAAGAAAAAGGTAAGAAAAATATTGATGATTTTCCTCCAAAACCCCTTCCATTTCCAAATAGAGTAGTACAAACCAATAAATGGATAAAGTGGATACAAAAAAGGGTTTTGATATATTAAAGTGTGTTCAATATTAGAAAATCACCTAATAGTTGTGTTTTTTTAATATTGGGGCAGTTTAAACCACCATCATATGGTTCTGTGATGGTTTCATAAAACCAGTGTTAAAACTAGTGTCTGCAACCAATATGTAGTGGTTTCTTCAATTTAGTAGCGTTTTTTTAAAGTTTTGTAGAAACTATATATAATGGGGGTTTTATTTGTTTTAGTAGTGATTTTATGTGGCAAAATATGGTAAAGATTTAGCAGTAGTTAAAACAACTTCTAAATATTTTCTTTTTTTTGGTTGCAAGTCGCCGCTAAAACCAATAAAACCACTGCTAAATAAACATTCATCACTTTTTAGTAAAATTTTTAACCATATTTGATAAAATCAATCACCATATAGAGGATGTCTAAACAACCACTGAAAAATGTACCATATTTAGCAACTGTTTAAACCACTGGTATATGTTGAGTTATAAATAAAAACCAACTGCAGATTCTGTACCCCCAGTACCCATAAAAAACACATATAAAGAGAATATATAACCTAAGGTGTTCACACATAAAATAAAATAATAACTAAATATGTCAAGGGAATATATATTTCAAAATATAAAATCACTAAATTCCTTAAAAGAAAAAATTTAAACCTGCTATTAAATCCATATTTTGATTAAAATCCAAAGAATAAGTGTTTTTCAGTGAGAACTACACATGGAATTTTATAAAACATTTTAAATGCATAAAACCCATTTAAATAAACCTAATTTCATTTATCTATTCCAATTGAAAACTTTTACGGGGGGAAATCCAATTGTGGTTTAGTGAATATGTGCCAAAATAGGATCCAACACATCATGGTTCTAGTTGTATTCAAAAGGATAATTCTAATTTCGAGTGGATCTAATGGTATTTCTTTGTTTTTGACTCAAGATCCTTTAATAATTAATTTATTAAGTATTTTAACAAAATAAATGGTGATTATGAGTTCAAATATGATATAATGGTTTGAAAATAATCAATATTAATTGAGAAAGTATTGAAGTAATTTTGAATCAAGAAGTTGAATTCTAAATTAAAATTCAATTGCGAAAAAGGTATTACTACTACTTGGTAAGTTTAACAAGAATATGGTATTTCATTTTCAAGTGAAAATTATTTATATGCCATAGAGAGAAAAAAAAATATGATATTATTATGGTTTTAATTTAATAAAATTTGTGTTTTATGGAAGGAAGTGGAATAAAAAGTTTTTTTAGTTCAATATTCACAAAAAGTAAAATCTTCAATTTTTAAAATAACAAAAGAAGAGTAAGTGATTATAGAAACCCTTCCAGTTTTTTTTGTAATGAATAATACGAAGAAATTCTTTTTGTCGTGTTTTTTTATAATATGTGAATAAGTTTTATTATATTGTGAAATTATATAAAAAAAGAAGAATTTGTCACATCAATGTAAAGTCATATTCTATACTAGTGAAATATTTATTATTGTTGGAAAAATCTTTTTTAAACTACTAGGATGGTATTATAAAGAGCTAATGAGATATCAAAACTATGTGGGATTCACTAAAATATAGTTGGAAAACATTTAATATAAGTTCAAGGATAAAACTTTCTAACTTGTGCCCATAGGTTGATACTAGTGGGTTTTCTAATATCAGAGGAATCCATATCACACAAAGTATTGTCTGTCTCATTTTGAGAGGTTAACCTTGTAAAATTTTTGTGAAACTTCTATTGGTGTGTGCTTAATTTTATTGTAAGAAATGATGATATTGAGAAGATATAATTAGATATATATTCACCTTAATAAGTGAATATATAAAAGGATGGGGTTTTAAATGTTATCAATTGGATAAAAATTTATTAACATTGATTCACCCCCATATGAGTGCTGAACATATCCCTAACTAGACTGATATAAAGTTATTGATTGTGGTTCAATATTATTCTTCTATTTTTCTTGAATAGTATAAAATCATTTATCAACTTTGTATGAACAAAATATGCACACAATCATTTATTCTTCTATCTTATTTCATTCCATTTTATCCCATATGGATAATCTATACGTATTGTCTATTAAATGTATATATATTCTCTATCTTCTCTTCTCTCTGGTGTTTATCTATATCTTAAACAATGACATCAAATTAAATAATTTCATATTTACATTCCAATCTTCAGATTCCTTCATGTTCTTCTAATCATTCCATGAACCATGGAACATCCATCACATAAAATAAATAACCATGAAATACATAATTCTACACATGATTTATTTGTTAACAGAAAAATAAAACACACCAGTCATATCCATTGTCTATTATCCTCACTCCTTCCACCATGGGCTCAATAGTCTTCATTAAAGAACATGATATCTAAAATTTACATAAAAATATATATGTACAATACAATATATTATATAATTCATATATGTATATATAAGTATTAAAAAGTATATGTACAAGTATAAACAGAACACAATATCTACATAAAAAATTATAAATTTATATTGATTTTGGTGTACAGATTCGTGAAAGTGATTATTCATATTAAAAAACAAAAATAAAAACCTAATTAGAATTTAAAAATAACACCCATTATAAAAATAAGTACATTTAAAATCCATAAATAAAAAAATATAAGTAAACAATAAAACATTAATTAATACTATAGAAACTAGAAATAGAATTTTAAATATTTAAACATATCAATAATCATATACCTTTGATCTAAAATTGAACAGATAAGGTGGGAGTTAGGTATAAAATTTGGATTTTTGAAGGGAGATACAATGATTGGATTGTAGGGTGATAGCTAGAATGAAACTTGTTAGTTTGTAAATAGTAGGGTGGTGGCATGGGAAGAGATAATATGGGTGAAACCATCAGATTCTATAAAAATGTGGGAGGTCATCGATATATTTAAGAGGAAGAATGAATAAGGATATGTATCATGAATGATGGTGTAATGTGATTGATGTCAAACTATGAGTTGATGCAGCTTAAGGGGATTATGGAACATAAATGATGATAGGGTTTTGGGGCCTACAGGATATAAGGAACAATAATGTGAATGAAAAGATGCACATTTATAGGCTTGAAGTAAAAAAATAATGCACCGAAATTTAATAATGGGGAGAAAATTTATAACCATAATGATTGATGTTTACCTTGTGGGATTCCAACCAAAAATAAATTACACTTAGGTATTACTATAATAGATTAGTGAAAGGATTTTTTCTGATGCTAAAATAAAAGATAAATTTTTTTCACTAAATATCATGAATATCATTGTAAGATTTTTATTTTAATCATATTCAATCATATATTTCTAGGAAAGGATGATTATAACTATTGCCCTAAAAGGTTTTTCACCTCTTAAAATATGGGTAATCATAAAAATGAAAGGTGATAAAAATTTTAGTTGAATACTATATACCACACATGATACATGAACAAAACTGCTCTTTCCATATTTTTCAGAAACATCAAAACACCACTATTCACAGTCTAATGATAAACATTTCCCCTCACCCTCTCCATCTCTGTCTCTACTTATTTCTATTTTCTCCTTTAAGAAATTTATAATGAAAATTAAATAATGTGGTATATTTATATTTAAACATAATGAAAATAAATGTTTTCAAACTAAATGATTTTCAAATTTTGTGATTTACCTACTTACCACTAGTCAATGATGCAATACCCATGGGGAAAGATCTGGTCGTCTTCTAATTTAAATCAATCAACAATGTCTGCAAAGTGGACATCTGAGCCCCCTATTTCTAGATTCTGGTTTGCATAGAACAAAACACTCTATAATAATCTCGGGGTTGGTAGTTACTAAAACCAAGATTAGATGTAGTTGTAATCCCTAGTGGTCTACCAAAGACATTAGATTGCAATACTTCCAAAACCATCCCATACACATGACCAGTATTCTCCTTCCTAAGGACTTTACCAACTGGGTTATCCATGGTGACTGATTAAGTCTGTGTGGGATTGTTATCCCATTGTTCTTTAATTTTTCCCTATAAATAAAATATCAATCATATTAGAATAAATTTATATTAACATAGAGACAACTGATAATAAGTTATTAAATGAAAAATAAATTTATACACCAACTTCTTTGGCATGCTCATTAACAAAACTCCCATCATATTTTTTATCAACATTCAACCATACTTCTTTTCAGGATGCTTGATGCCCCAAAATTTGTGAATTCAATAAATAAATGTAAATCCATAAGTTAATATATTAAATAGATAACATTATCTTATAAATATTTAAACTAATAAAAATATTACCAGAGTTGATCGGCTTCTAGAAAAATTGTTTGAACCCACAATGTGAGGGATGATTTTCTCACCCCGACTCAATTCATTCTTCCTTGAAAGATCCATAAATAAATAAAATTTAATTTAATAGTAATGTATATAATGTAATATCCTTTTTATATACATGTATAAATGTAAAATGAGATTAATATAAGAATATATATTTAAATACCATGTGTTTATCATCACAATTCATATAATAAAATTACATTGCTCTCTAGGTACATCATTGGGTACCTTATCATACATTTGTTGGGTGCTTAGTGAAGTATCATTAACCTCATTCCATAATATCTATTTAAAATCATTCAATTTATTTCCCAAATTTTTTAATTTCCACTTTCTTGTAGCAAGAGTAAAGTGGAAAAAAATCTGTACACAAATATTCATTTTGAAAATATTATCATTTAATAACATAATGATATGAAATTACACCATAATGTATTAAAATTACCTTTATTTTTGAACTAAAAACTTTATTTTTTCCTCGATGAAGGCATATTAATGCAATCATCATATGTATTGGAAAGGGTAATTGGATTCACCTCCAGTTGGCCTAGAATCTGGCCAAGTAATCATGTGAAGTCATCCGTAGAGACACCATATAAATCAAATGGGGAAACTATCTTTAGTCCGGTTAGATACCATATATTTGAACTTTTTATATTTCCCTCCATAGTAGCATTGTTTCCATATTTTATAAAAAATATTTAGTAGTATAAAAAAAGTACAATAAATTTATTCATTTTAAAATTTGTGCCTATAACAGTCACCCTCCTATATCCCTGTAAAGAAATAGAAGTGGTTATCTACTCCCTCACTGATGAGGATGCTAAATTGGAATTCTTTGACTGAGATGTTGATGGCATGCTGACATAGGGTGTAAGTGATGGTGTAGGGGGTAAGTGAATGGTGTCTCAGATCCTATAGGGAGGGAGACAAATGGATCACCATCTGTCGGTGTGGTTGATGGAACATCGACTGAGAGTTGAATGGAATCAGTATAATGCTTCCTCCATAGCATTCCTATCATTTAACCAAATAAAATTATGTTCAGAATATATATTTCAAAAAAAAATCAGGTAGAAAAAAAATATAAATGATAACAGATGCACAGTACTAACAAACCAAATATACATTACAATGATAATGAATAAATGAAAAAATGACATTAGTGGTTGATAAAATAATGGATAACTACACAGAAAATAATTTTATCCTTTAATATGGTCAGTTTCTAGCTCCATCCCTACTTCATCTACTTCATCCACCCTTACAAGACTAATATTTTCAATATCATGATGGAAAAATAAGTCTTCTTCTTACTGTTGTTGGGATTCAACATTAGAGGTCAAATATTCCACTTAATCACCTATATCAAACAAGTCTATTTGGTTTATGTGAGAAACTACACTCCACCCTTCATCAATGGCATCTTTCACATAATATATCATTTTCCCTTGTGATAATAATATATAAATATCATGTAGTTCATGGTCACTAAAATCCATTAAATGATAGAAGTTCACAGAATTAATTTGCAAGGAATCTATTTTAACATTCCTAATAATATCCACCCAAATTTATTTGAATAAAACACCTAAAACATTCATGTGGTAGTTTAATTAGATAATATCAGTCAAATTTCTATATTATCACACTTCAAAAACTATAAATATGCCACCATTTCATGTTTTTAATCCCTCTTCACAATTGACTCTATGGAATCTATATCTTTTCACATTGTAAGTGTTAAACTTTTGAGATTTTTTTTATGACCTTGATCAAGAAACATAAAATATTTTTCCAAATCTGCTCAATTATTAGTATTCATGATCTAAAAAAATTAAAATATATTATTAGAATTACAAAATATATATATCAACCTAATATCAATATTGATTTTAATATTTTTGAACTTACACATCGTGAAAACCATTTTACAATATCGTTATTGACATATTTTGTTGTATCTTTCACATTTCATGTTCGACCTCTCATTAATCTCTTTTTTGTATCCTCAACTCTTTAATAAATGGATCTACAATTTCACTATTCATAAGCACATATCTATGTGTCTGTAATAATTCCATTTCTATTAGTGTAACATTTGAGCCCCTCCCAATTGATTGGCCAATAGTAGGAAAGATTTTTGATTTAACATGTATTTGAGATTGAGTCAATTTGTATTCAACATGTCCAAATTGATCAAATATTGTTTTAATATCATCCAATTATCTAGAACAAATGGTAAGACACTCCTCTGTTAAATATCCTTTAGAAATGGAGCCTTTAGGTTGAGATTTATTTTTCACGTATGATTTAAAATTCCCAAGATATATATGAAATAATACTAAAAAACATAATTATGTATTTAATGAAATTAAAAGAATTGTTTACTGAAATTAAAAACATATAAATAAGATACATCTCAATTGGATACATACATCGATAATGTAGGAGGCCTCCTAATTTAGTTTCCTCAACCAAATGTATAGTTAAATGCATCATGATAGTAAAAAATGATGCAGTAAAGATCATCTCCATTAAACAAAGTGTAAATAAAAATATCTCCTAATGGTTTTCAATCTGAAATGGATGTAGAGGTTTCTCACATACCTAACTAGAAAATGTCCCGAATTGGAGTAAAATTGCAATGACATTTTCAGGTAATAATGTTTGTGATTCCAATAGTTGTAACTGCTATAAAAAAATATGAGAATCATAGATTTTCTATCCATGTAACCTACGAGGCTTTATGTAAACACACATTGAGATGTTACTTAAATACCCATTAGATACCTTCACATGTTTTAAATTTTTAAGGAATGTATCATTATCCCTATTTTTCATTGCAGAAATCGTCAGAGCATACATTCCATGCTCATTAAGAAATGTGAAGATAAAATTAGCAAAAAATATTCTTCTTAATATACATCATATCAAGACTATACTGAAAAAAATTAAATTCCCATTACATAAGTTTGAGAAATATAAATTTTTTCTTCCATTGTTTCATTCTAATTTCACTTAACGATGCACTTCAAATTCATTTCCCACTATCATTCAAATGATGCACCTAATCAAATTATGTTTCAATATTTCCAAGTTCGGCCAATATTCTAGACCATATTAACAACTTTGGAGGTGGTCTACTATTAATGAAGCCATTTAATTTTTACTTTTTCAATCGAAATCTATGAGATGCATTGAGAAATATTTGATGAATTAAGAAGCACCATTTTCTACTATGAGGTATCCATTCAGGATCAAAATAAAAGTTAAAAATAGAACAATCCAAACCCATTTAAGTTTTACAACTAGATAAATTCCTATTTCCAGGTAATTCACTAATGGTCCACATTTGATCATATTGCATTTTGAACATTAATATAGAAGATTAATCATATGTCTCAACACTGTTGCTCCATAACTCTTTTAATTCTTTGAATAATGGCTAAAAGTATATATCAATATCATCTCCATGCATTTTTTCAGTAATAATCATCAAAATAATAAAAGATGTTTGTTTCATAAAATTCCATGGAGGCAGATTGTAAGGGATCAAAACAATCGGCCAAATGCTATAACTGGTACTGAAAATCCCAAATGGGTTGAATCCATCAGGATCCAATCCCAATCGAACATTACTAGGATCAGATTAGAAATAATGATGTAATGAATCAAATATCTTCCATGATTTTGAATCTCTTGGATGTCACATTAACCCATGATTGTTTATATCTATAGAATGTCACTTCATTTGTTTAGTGGTTTTTGATGACCTGAATAATCTTTGCAATTGAGGATGTAATGGAAAGTAACATAAAACCTTTTTATGTGTGTTTCTTTTTTTCTTTTTCATGTAAGTATATTGATTCATATTTATAACTTCACCCATTAACTACCATCTAGAAGAATAAATTTTTTTACAATCCTATCAGCTTGAATCCTCTCCCTAATAAAGCATACAATCATTGGAACTCACATGTATTTTTGTATAATTTAGACCAAGTGTGTCGAAAACCTTTTTTATTTCATAAAAATACTCAGGGATGCTTAATTTAGGAAATGCATTTTGAAAAAATTCTAATATCTTGGAAATAAGTTTATTTTTAATTCCACATATGAGTTTGATATGCTTCAACTTCAGTAGAAAATAATGTTTTCAATATTTCAAACATCCACTATATAAAACTTGATTTCCATCATAAACTAAACCAAGAAACACATCTGTATGATTATTGAAGTTTTCTCTTATATTATTCTTCGAAAAATAAAGGGTGGTATTAAATTATATGTTACAATATTGATCTAGTTTCCCTATAGTCTCAGAAACATCACTTGTCACATTTCTATTTTTAGCACCCTCAACTAGTTTTTCTGATATGTTTTGATGTTGATGTTAGTGTCTTGAAATGATGAAAGAATAATTTATATGGTTTGTTATTTCATTTTCCATTATCGATGAATTTGGGTGCTCATTATCTAGATTGACATTAGTTATCAACCTTTATGTAATGTTTTATTCTCCATGCCAAATCCAACACAAATATTGATCAGGGAATTGCTTCAATATAAAGTGTTCTTAAATATCATCTCTATTCAACCATCTTCTAAATTTACATTTATGACATGGATGTCTTATTCTCCCATCAACGGATCAATTGGAAATTCAAAATTTTAAAAACCCCTCCAAACACTTAGTATACTACGGTTTGTTACTCGGCAATGTTATCCAGCTTTTATCCATATATATCATATTGTGCCTACATATTATTAAAAAAAAACACATAACTATTTCTAAATAGGAAAATAGATTCATATATACTATTTATAAAAATATGAATATGTTAAATTATGTTTTATTATATAAATACATATGGTGAATAATGAAACATTTTAAAAAGGATAATTGAAATCTATAAAGTATAGTTGTGAGGAAAATAATGTATAAAATAGTAACATTTTTTATTTAAAACCCGTTAAAAACCCCAGAGGAAAAATACATGTAGAATTTCATTTTTAATAAAAATATTTTTTTAAGAAATCATTGGAAAATGTATCACAATCCAATTTCAATAATTTATTAGATGACTATCATGATTCTAAAAACTATTAAACTACTGTTGTGATACACTTTTTTTATTTAATGGATATATTTTGTAACATTTTTTTCATTTAGTGAATTGGTCGATTGATTATGATAAAGGATATGTTCTTCAAATTTTTCTATCTTTTATGTATATATATGATTTTATTTATCCTATTTATTTTAATTTCCCTAATTTCCTTTTCAGGTATGGATAAAGACACCATTGACCTTATTAGTGGCTAGTGGTAGTGAAAAGAGATATGGTGAATAGGCATGTATTACGTTGTCAACATTGCTACTCTGATGAGGATTGGGAAAAGACAAATTTTGTGTATTATTAATCATTTATCATCATTGATTCCAACATTGAAAGTTATGTTAAGAATGATCATGACTTCATGGGATATGCTAATGAGGCATTCATTAGAGAAATAAACCACTCTAAAGAAGACAACATGAGTTCATAAAATCAAAGTAATTATAATAATATGTTAACTATAAGGAGGTACCCAGTATAACCAACATAATGTTTATTATAAATAGTTAAATAAAATTGTTTGACTACATCCATTACTCACTCACTACTTAAGGAAATTGAAACTCTTTTGCAGAATATATATTCAACAAATAAAAAACTAAACTAGCATAATTGAGGAGCACCAGTATTGAATGACTAATTAGATATATTCTTATTGATTATAATTGTTAAGGAACACTGATTTCTCTCCTCCAATAAAAATTTAAATATACAGAATCACATAACCAATAAGAGTTTAGATTACTCATCCAACCACCTCTTTTTCTTAGTTAATAGTTTATGGAAATTGAATAACTTAAGAATACTAATAATATATATATTTGGATAGAAATAAAAATCTAATGAATTCTACCCTATTTCATCTAAGAAAATATATTAGAATTAAGAATCATTAGTCTAAACATATAAAGATCTATCCAAACTCCATCAAGAACCAACTTGTAGTGTATAAATTAATGTATAACAAATCCGAATAGTACCTCAGTGGGAAGGGGTATCGGTAGTTCGGATCGGTATAGGTGGTGAGAGGCTAGGTTGGGACTATCAATGAGGGTTAGTGAGGTGATAGGTTAGGACTGGCATAGAGGGGTGGTGAGTGACTAGATTAGGACCAACAGTGAGGGGTGGTGAGGGTCGGGCGGTGGGGAGCAAGGATCAGGACCGACGACGAGGGGCAGGGAGGTTCGGGACGAGCAAGGAGTGGTGGAGAGGGTCGGGATTGGTATGGATTTAATGGTCATGGGGGTCGGGGGTTAGGGTTGGGGAAATCTGGGTGACAGGAGGGAAGTTTCATGTGTGTAAAAAATTAATAGGTTTAGTGGTTTTTTTATGAACTGCAGCTAAATAATTTTTTTTAAAAAAATAGTGGTGATTTAATAAACCACCTCTAAAAAACTGACACTAATGTCTATTTATGGTGTAGTGGTTGAGATCAACATCCCTCTACTTGAAGAAATAAAGAAAATACCAAGGTACAACAATTTCTTACAATAACCTTGTACTAATCGAAGAGGCCTCAAGGGTAATGATAGGATTAATATTAAAAGGAATTTTTCGGCACTAATTACACCAACTAATGAAATTATAACAAAGTGAAAATATATAGGGATTCACCATCCCATGTACCATATGGGGTTTAAAATTTTTTGATGATTTATGAGATTTTTGATATTTTATAAATGTGATGCCTCACTCTATATTCTCTTTTTTACAAGTCAGTGAGTTGAAGCCATTGAGAGTAGTGGTGTATTTAGAGAATAGATCTACAACATATCTAGTGTGATTCCTTGAAGAAGTATTTTTTTAGTAAGAGACATGATATTTCTAGTAGATTTCTATATGCATAAAATGGAGGATGATCCAGAAAATTCTCACACTTATATTATATTAGGTATTCCCTTCCTCAAAACTATAAAAACAATCATCAATATTCATGAGGGTGTATTTTCCATGTAGTTTTGGGGAAGAATTTGTGATATTTAATGTCATGGAATTCATGAAGTACCACATAGAGGACCATTCTAGTTTTTAATCTCTCATTTTGAACCCCCAAATAAAAACCCAATGGATTTTGATTATATTATTCTTAGAAAGATTATGAGCATTGGTTCTAGTCGGATTTTAAAAGAATTTACACACATGTTCTTAATGAATAAACCTCACTTGGATTTAATTTTTATATGGATTAATATTGTAATTTTGATCATGTTTACTCTGATTATAACATGGATGTTGAGTATGTGGATGGATTTGATGCATTATTCTTTGATTTTAACGAAGTCTATTCTAATACTAACATTCATTGTTCACATATTTTAGTTCTTTCAATGTCTCCATGTATACTAAAACCCCCTTCATTGGAACTCAAGACTTTTTCACCAAATATTAATTACTCATACTTGTTGAGTGGTGAGATATTACTTTTCATAACTTCTGACAATATACCTTTTGAACAATAAGAAAAAAATTTGAATCTTTTGAGGGAGAATATTAAGGAAATTGGGTGGACAATGCCTGGAATATATGGAATTAACAACTCCATTTTCATGCATAGGATTATTTTGGAGGATGGGTTTAAACAAGTTTGGCATCCATAAAGGAGACTGGATCCAACTCTTTTAGAAGTTATTAAAAATGAAGTTGAAAAAAATCTCAAGGAAGTTTTAATTTATCCCATTTCAGATTCCTGGTGGGTGAGTATTGTTAATGGTGTACCAAATGAAAGTGGTGTTACTATTAATAGAAATGAGAGAGAGTTAGTTCCAATGATAGTAAAAATAGTTGGCATGTGTGTATTGATTATAGGAAACTAAATCAATCCACTCGCAAGGACCATTTCCCCCTCCGGTTTATTGATAAAATTCTTAAGAGACTAACTGAGAAGACACACTATTATTTCTTGAATATATTTTATAGAAATTTCATTGTTCTTATAGATCCAAAAGATCATGATACGACAGTATTCACTTATCCATTTGTTACATTTTCATATCGAAGGATTCCATTTGGACTATTCAATGCCCTAGGTGCCCTCCAGAGATGCATGGTGAGTATTTTTATGATTTCATTGAGACAGGAATGGAGGTATTTATGGATTATTTTGTACTGTTTGAATCTTCATTTGATGAATGTATCTTTAGTTTAGGAAACGTGTTGAATCACTATATTAAGAAGTATCTAGTTTTGAACATTGAAAAATGTCATTTTGTTATAGAGAATGTAATTGTCTTAAGGAATGTGGTGTCAAAAAATGGAATATAGGTTGATTGATCTAAGGTGTATATTATTTCATCCTTTATATATCCTTCATGTGTTCGTCATGTTATATCAGTCCTAAGGAATGTAGGGTTTTATCAACACTTCATCAGATATTTTAGTAAGATCACTCTACCCTTATCATGATTACTTCAACATGATATTGAATTTATTTTTTATGATCTATGTAGGGTATAATTTGATGAGATAAAGAAGTGTCTGACCAATCCACTGATCATATAGCCTCTGTGGTGGGAAATATCATTTGATCTTATGTGTGATGCTTCAAATATTACAGTTGGATCTGTCTTATCACGGAGGGTGGAGGTACACTCATATGTGATATCCTATGATTCAAGGACATTAGATTCATCCAAATAAAACTACAACACAATGAAAAATGATTTTCTTTTCATCATATTTTCTTCACATAAACTCTATTCTTATTTATTGGGCTCTAAAGTAGTTGCATTTTCAATCCAGGTATCTCTGAGATGCCTCTTGAAGAAGCCTGATGAAAAATACAGACTTATTTGATGGATTATCCTTATTAAAGAATTTTATATTGAGATGAACTATATTAAGGGGTCGGAAAACTTATTGGTGGACCACAAGAGTAGGATTAATCACACATTAGAGGATGAAAACGTAGACCAGGTACCACATTGGGACCCTTCCTTGATGATCATATTAATGCACACTCTGGTAAACATACATTGTATGATGATTTATTTAACTACCTTGGTGCCTTTGATATTCTCCAAAATTTAAAGAAACATCATTACCAAAAATTAAAGAGTTATTCTCAGATTTTTGTATTGGATGATCCCTACCTCTAGTGCATGTGTAGTGCCTGAATGGTCCAAAGGCCTTCATTTTTATTGATTTTTGATAACCCCCCTTTCAAGGGATGACGGGGAACCCTTACAAGGCCCGTAGACTCAGATATTACATGGCCTGTAGGCTTAGGAGATTACATGACTCGAAGGTCTTTGGGAATTCAAAAAGACTATATACAAGGAACTGCCCCTCCCCAACATCTGCATCTTGATAGTATCTCTCCACCTTTTCATGACCATCTGGCTAGTCTTCCCGTGCATGCATAGGCTGGTACCGATGGCATAGCCATACCCTCTCATTCCAACAATCCATTTGGCTCTGCTCTGGTGAGTGCACCTACTCTGAATCCTCATCTGGGGCTACTCCTTTTTTGTAGTGTGTCTGGGGCCTGCATTCATGTGGCCCGAAGGCCTTTGGGGTGGCCCGAAGGCCATAAGGTGGCCCGAAGGCCTTGATAATCAACTGGCCCGAAGGCATTGGGTGGCCCAAAATCCTTGTAGGACCTGAGGACCAAATCGGTGAGGACACTTTGGACCCAAATATATAGCTAGTAAAATCTTAAACTTTGGGTTATATTGACTTATCATATTCAATGTTTCTAATGTTTTTTGTAATCCATGCTCACGTTTCCAACACACTGGAAACTTTTTGAGGAGACATGAGATTCCCTAGTAACCCATATTATTCTGTGATATTTTTGATGAATGGGGAATTGATTTTATGGTTCTTTTTCCTAGTTAAATTGGTATTTGAATATTTTGTTTTTCATAGATTATTTTATCAGATGTGTAGAAGAGAATCCCACCAATAGTGATAAATGTGTGAGATATATATTGAACATAAAAAAATTTAAAGTAAATATTTTCCTAGAAAGACATGAATATGATGAGAAGTAGATGATTTTAATTGATTAAATATTATGAATACTCAATACATTACCACATTGTTAAAAAAGGTAGGTGATGCTTTGATTTGAATTGATTATTTTAGATTATCTATGATGAGGATAAAAAATATTTAATATGTATGAATTTTCAAATAATGAACCTTGAAATCTTAAAGTAATGGGAGAAGTAATATCTTTCCTAAATGAGTGTTAAACCATTTATCTATGACAATATTAAGGAGGTGTACAAGGAATATGTAGAGATGTAAAAGAAGGTTATAAATTCTCTAAAGTTCAACCTTGATTTTGATAGAATGATAGGGTTTATTAATAGAGTATGTGTCCCTATTACACCAAAATTAAATAAGAATACGTTAGATTAAGATCATCGATCATCATTATATATTCACCATGGGAGTAAAAAATAAGTATATATGAATTAAAAAGAATTTATGGTGGGATAAAATTAAGGGAGATATTTTGAATTATGTTTCTATGTGATTATTATGAAAAACAGTTAAGTCTAAGTTGAAGATGTCTAAGGGATGTTACAACCATTACCCCTAGTTGTATGGAAATGGGAAAAAATCACCATATATTTCATGATAGGAATCCTAAATAAATTTTAATAGAATAATGTTATTTGGGTTATATTTGATCAACTTACGAAGCCAACTCATTTCATTTCTATTAGATAACATTTATATCTTGATCAGTTTTCCCATATATATATTAAGAAAGTATTAATATATCATGTTGTCCCACTTTATATTGAAATTGATCAAGATCCAAGGTTTACCTTGAATATATAGATACTTCTTCAACATTATTTGGATATAGAGTTGTGTTTTCGTATGGTCTATCATCCAAAAACATATGGTCGGACAGAGAGAACTATTTAAATCCTAGGGGATATGCTGAGAACCTATTCTCTAGATTTCAAAGGTTGTAGGGATCAGTACCTTCCTCTTTTCAAATTTTCTAATAACAATATATTTAACTCATGTATTAATATGGATCCTTATTAATATCTATATGAAATGAATTATATAACTTCAATATAGTAGTATGATTTTAGAGATAGAACATATTGAGACCTGAACTAGATGTGGAATGGTAGAGAATATTTAATCCATTTAGCAGCACATCAAGTTAGCTCGGAGTCAATGGAAGAGTTATGCTGACAATCATTAGTAAGATATATAATTAAAATTTGGTGAGAATTAATTCCTATGAATTTATCTATGAAATAAAGTACTGTGATTAAAAAATAAGGTAAATACCAACCCTTGGTATATTCTCCCCTTCGATATTCTTGATGGAGTTTAAAAGGTTGCTTATTGATTGGTATTTCCACTAATCCCCTCTTGAGTTCATGATGTGTTTTTCATGTATCTCTTTTGAGAAGGTATATACCTTATCCTTCACATGTTTTTAATTCAAAGGGTTTTTCATTTTAGCATGATATTTCCTATGAATAAAAACCAGTATAAATCATCAATGATAGAGATATAGTTTTACTGAATAAGGAAATTCACATAGTTAATGTTATTTGGAGGAAAAATAAATTTTAGTAAGATGTATGGGATCCTAAGGAACTGATTAATTAGAATTATACCCATTAGTATTCTTCAAATTGATATGATTTTGAGGTATAAATTCATTTTAAGGGTGGTAGAATGCAAAACTATAATATTTTATATAGATTTCTTTAAAATAAATTTAAATTTTTGGAAATATTTCTTCACACACTACACTAAACTTATGTGAATAATGTTTAAAATTATAAAATAAATGAAATTATATGGTATTTAAATGAAATATAATTATCAAAAATAATATCTAATTTACTTAGGAAATACTATTGATCCAAAAGAACTATTTTGAAATATTTTTTATGATCATTTTTTTATCATGTATGTTTTATTTAAAAGATGCTTCATTAAGTTTAGAAATAAATTAAGAATACTAAACATAGAAAAATATTTTTTACAATTTTATAAAATTAATTTATTTTATATTAATTGGTTATAAATTAAAATAAAACCTTTTAAGGAAAAAAGATATGTTTTCCCAAAATAACATTTATGTGCGCAATGTGTTTTTGTATTAATAAATTTAATTATTCACTATTTATGAATTATTTTAATGAAATTTACAGATTATATATTCAATAAGATATTTTAACATTAATAAATTTTTTTACTATGCAAGTAATAAGGATAAATTTGGTTTTATGCTTTAAAAAATATTTTTCAAAAAATGATCTATTATTGTGTTTTGCACGATTATATTACATTTATTTTCTAAAATTTATACAAATTGAATTTTATAAAATGTATTACATATTTTGAATCAAAATTTATATACTTTTTCATGTTACCGTTTTCATTTTTTGTTCATAATGAATAGTATTAACTTGTTGCCATAGTTAGGATAAAATTAGATAACAAGGGGGTTTAACTAAGAGATAAGAGTAAAAATACCACTTAAACATGTATAAATATTATTTTTTGAAGATATTTGGACCTTATAATATCCTTAATTTTAATTACTACCCAGTTGGTACCACTTTCAAAAGAAAATGTATTAATATTATTTAAATACTTTAAGTAATTATTTGTGTGTCCCTCCCCTCAAATATAAATGGGAACCTCTTCTACTCCCCTATTCAAAATATTTGATTAATATATCTCCAAAAAACATACCTAAAAACATTTCAAGATTTTTTACCTTTTTTATTGACCTGATTTTTTTTAAGACCATCCTAAGAAGTCTTAAGGTGTAAGTCAAAGGTACTCTTTCAAAGAAGAGGTAATCATCTTACCCGGCTCTTTCAAAGCTTATTTCTTATTATAATTCCTCTAAATATATTGTATACATCCTACCAAAATGAATATATTTCCAAAAATATACTAATATGTTATTATTATTATTTTATAACCATTTTCCATATCATTTCTATCAAATGAAAAATAAAGGTATCACTTCTGCGTATGTTTGGACTACTGCCTCTATATAACGATGTGATTCATTTTCCACCACTGCCTCAAATGGATAGGTATAATGATGGATATAATAAATAAATATTATATTTATGATATAATTATGGTTCTTTAATGGGTAATTATTATTTATCTTTCTTTAATTTTATCCTTTAAAAAGTAGAAACACCACTTGTGTCTATGTACGTATTACCCACACCATGAAGAGATGTAATTCATTTTTCTTCACTGATTTATATGAATGGTTATAAAAATGTTTATAATGAATAAATATTAATGATAATAAATTATTAATATTATATATATAATGAATCCTAGATAAAAATTCAAGGATTGTAACTTTAAAACTTAAACATATATGAAAAATGAAACAATTATCACCCAGAATAGTGATTTTAATAATGAATTATTAATATATATGTGATAGTATGTGATAAGTGGATAATATATGATATTATAAGTATGAATATGGTTATATTTTAGAGTTATAATAAATTTAAATTTATTATACCGGATATTAAAATAACTTATGAAGAATTTCAGACTTGAAGTAAGGGTTTTATGTTACAATCTCAATTTTTATGGGATTATTTATGATTAAATTTATAATGATGTTATTATATAATATATCAATGAAAAATACAGTTTTATGTCTTATAAAATACCAAGTCCTTATTCCATGATTATGATCTATGATTTTTGGGGTAATACTTTCAAATAGTATGGTTATGTTTCCATACCATTGTACTCATGTTATTATTACATATGATAATTGAATGATATCTACCCTGTTTACCCTTACTGATCATCTGAGCTCACCCATTATTATGTTTCTTTTCCCTTTGTTATGAAAAAAAATTTATTTAGGGTATTTCTAATGTAACGTCTATTGAAACCAAGGTTGTTCATTACTGGAAATGGAATATGGTTTTTGTTTGTTGTTTATTGTCAATAAAAAAATGAATAACTAGTTGTTTACAGGCGAAGGGATCTGATAGATCAAGAAGAAAATAGTTTTGAGGGTGTCATTTTTTCCTAGTGTTTTCCATATTTTTATGTCCAAAAATTAGGGAATGGAGAAAAGTGATTTTTGTAATGTAAGTTGTGTGCAAGATTGGAGGGGGTTTGCAAACATTCACATAAGGCTTGTTTTGGGATCATTGCAACAAAATATGGAACAAGAAAAAGGTGTGCTTAATATTTAAAAATTGTGTCAAAGAAAAGGTTTTTCTAAAGAGACTTATGCTCCCAATGCAACATTAAAAGGGGGTTTTCACGCTTAGAACTAATCTTATGCGAACCGATGAATATGCGTCAAAAACATGCTTGTAGGGTTGTTGAGGAATATAAATAGGTGGCTACTCCCATGGATGACTCGAAACTTTTTAAAGGAAAATATGGTTGCACTGCCATGTAAAATATGAGTTCATAAAAGAATTTTAGAAAGCTAATCTGGCATGCAAGGTGTTCTTTTAGTCTGAAAAGAAAAAAGGGAACCTTGTGGTGTGGATGTGAAAAAGATAAGGGGTGTGTGAAAAATATGGTTTGCATGAAATCCATCTTTCACGAAAAATACCAAATCTTGCAAACAATGGTAGGTGTCGCACGCAAGTGCTAGTGTGTGTTTTTAGTAAGATTTGAACATTTGGTTTTTTTATCAGTGCTTTCAAGTTCATAAATTCTAGACATCGTTGCAAGTAAAGTCTCGTACTTGATAGAGACAAAGACTTCAATTCAAATCTATTAAATAGACCATGAAGTAGATAAACCGAGTGAAACTTTACCCCAGGTAGTGAGCTAGGGGAGTCAACGGAAGTGCATAAAGGGATTTAGTGTGCTATCCTTGAATTGTTGTAAATTTGGTGTACCTAGAATAGAGTGATTTTGTTTAAACTTTTTTCCTCCACAACTAGTGAATTTTAGTGGATTTTTGTACGACTGACACACTTTTAGTGTATTCTCCTTATACATAGCCCATATTGGTGAACCAAGTAAATTTTTTGTGTTTCTTCACTTTTTATGTGAATGTTTGATTTCAGATCGTATCCATTGTATAGGTTTAACAAGATCCATCCAATGTGGGAACAATATCCATCACATTAAAATAAAAAGTTGACACCGTGATTCACCCCTCCCCTCTCAAGGTGACCCGAGGTCCTAAGGGAGGTTTTGATCCTCTGACATATGGGTTATTTTTTAAAATTGATCCTATGTTTCCATCATTGGGAATTTAGTAAATGTTAGGGGAGTTCCGTAATTTGATGGAAGAAACATTCAGATAAGGAAGAACATGATTAGATCTCATCTAAGATCTATTATAATAGAAGTCCTTTTTTTATACAATACAATGAATTCAAGTCACTAATTCAACATGGTTTTCTATGACTGATACATATATAAAAATTCTTGATACAGATTCTAAATCATATAATTCTCTCACTGTATCAATTTTTGATCAAATATATCTAAAGGAGATGAGTTGTACTTCAGCAAAGTATATTTGTGAAAAAATTGAGAATATATATGAAGGAGAGAAAAAAGTGAAGGAGCTGAAACTATAAGTTATTCAAAATAGTTTTGATGATATGAAGATGCATCTTAATGGGAATTTTGATTCCTTCATCATTTGAATTACTAAAGTAGTATGATAAATTTGAGTTAGTAGAGAAGAAATCAAATACATTGACATTGTGGTGAAAATTTTGAGAATTCATCCACCTCTTTACAACCCAAATGTGTAAACCCTTGAGGAAATGGATCTATCTAAACATTCTCTAGATGATCTACAGAGTAGTATGGTGGAATAAAAAATAATATTAAATCTAGAAGATGCGATGACACGTGTCAGTAAGGAAATGGAATTCAAAGCTATGGAAAACATAAAATTTCTAGAGATAATGTTGATGAAGATAATGAGGAAGGATAACTTATTTCGCTATTTTCTAAAAAATCAATTGAGTTAAAGGGAGATTCAAAGGAAATATTCCCGTGGCCCAATTTTTTGGTAGAGTTTGAAACATTACATCTCAGTGATCAAGGAATTTTAATGATAATGAACGTGAATCAATAAACTCAGAGATGCCTCACAAAATGTTTTCTCAAAAGGGGAACTTCAAATATGAAAAGAAACTATAGAAAAAAGAGTTTTGTCTGTGAATAAGATGATGATCATAATGAATTATTTGAGGAAGAAAAACCAGAGTCCAAATTGAGAAACCAAGAATCTAGGATGGCTACTGTGGAGAAGTCAAAACCATAAAAATATAAATCTAGAGATCATTAGTTGAGATTTGATGCTGATCTAAAGTTACAAATTAAGGATTCTTTTGGTAATATTGAGAATCAAAGTAACATATGCAAAAAATGGAGAGTAGTTTTGAATGAATCGTCATAATATGTTGATCTTCTTGGAGATGAAATTGAACGAATGGAAGACTTAATGAAAGTACAGTCAACAACCCTTGAAAGCATAAAATATGTAGTGGAACTAAAGATGATAATTGAATAATAGTAAAATTTCATCAATGTCCTCACCTCCAGATACAAAGACAGGTCCAATAATTTTAAGGGACTTGAAGAAGAATTTGTTACACTTAAGAGTAAACTTGAAATTGAATCGATTTCAAAAGAAAAAAAATAAGAAAATATAGTTTGTAATTTTATCAGATGTTGAGAGAAAAACATGGTTTTGATGGAGTTGAAAACATTTTGAATGATCAATGACTAGAATGCATAGGAAATAGTAGAATTGGTAGTGATTCTTAGACATCAAATTCTGTAAATAATGTTGGTCAGAATAAAGTCAAGATGAAAGTTATAAATGTTGATAAGTTACATGAATTACTGAAAATGAAACCCTCAATTCAAATTGAAAGTATAACTGAAAACAATCTTCCAGAATAAAGAAATAATAGTCAGAAAAACTACATTCCTAAGGAAGGATACATGAGGTGGAATCGAAATGAGAAGACATTCCCAGTTATGAAATGAAAATTATGTGGCTATCTGATACATACCATGTCATATTGCGAAGATACAAGGATCAATTTGAATGGTTAATATCTTGGATTTCTACAAAGGAGTACAAATTCACATCCTTATTCTTATAGATGAAATAATTTCCCTAGATATTGTTTTCATTATTCTAAATTTCGCCATAATTACTTGTATTGTAGGCTGAGTAATGATAGGATAAATTCATATAAAACTCAGAGACATGTCAATATTTTCTAACCGGATGGTATTGCTATTACAAAACTTTTTCTCCATTCGAAGAAGAGTGTGAATATAAAGAACCCATGAACAAGGAAAAGATATCTAAAAGTTCATCCCTATCCTCAACTCAATATAATATTTCATAGAAGGAAAAGAGGAAAAATGAAAAATCAAACCTTGCAAAAGTATCTCTCAAAACTAAAAAGAAAAAAAGAACATAGATTCTTGATAATGGGTAATCATTCTATATGATGGGAAATACAAACCAATTAAAATTTTTAAGAAAAATTTGATGGAATGGTAAGGTTCGGTAATGATGGTGCTTTGAAGATAAAAGGTAGTGGAAGTACTGAGATAGGCGATGGAGAGCTAAAGAAAAATAAAGTTCTTTATATGGAAAGTCTACATCACAATAATCTCAGTGTAATTCAACTCAATGACTTAGGTATTATAGTGACATTCAATCAAAAGGGGTGTACTATAAAATGGAAGATAGATTATTCCCTCGGGAATGGTTGCATAAAAGATGGAAACTTATACCAGGTTGATAGAAGATATAATATTTACTACCTAACTATTGAAGAAGGAAATGACTTGTGGAACCATAGTTTAGGGAAAATTAATCAACAGGACATGGAAAAGATATATAATCTGAATATGGTCATGGATATCCCCAATCTAAAGCATGAATGGGAAAATACTTCTGATTATTGCATATGAGGAAAGTTGTCCAATTGTTCGTATTAGATGAAGAATAAAAGTGCATAAAATCTTATTGATCTCATTCATATATAGATATGTTTCTCGATAAATGTTTTTGAAATTCATAGGGAAAGTTACTTTTTCTTTTCATTGATGATTATAGTAGAATTTATTGTGTGATGGTTACACACAAAAAAGAAAAAGTGATTGATTTAATGAAAACTTATCATTGAATCGCTGAGAATGATAATGGATGGACAATAAAATTACTACAATCTAACAATGGATGGGAATACACATCCATTAAGTTTGGAAATTATATAGAGAATCATGGATTACAACATGAGGTTGTTGTTGTGATAACTCCACAGAAAATGGATTCGTTGAGTGTGGGAATTGACAGGTGAACAATATGGAAAGAACTATGATGATTGAGAGTTATATCTCTCAACATTACTAGAAAGAGTTCATTCAATTTGTGGTGTATATTCAAAATCAAACAGGGATTAATATGTTTGAAACCAACACATCATATGAGTTGTGGTGTGGAAGGAATCCCTCTTTTAAGTATTCTCTTATTTTTAGAAGTAAATGTTTTATTAGAAGCAATGAAGTAAATCAAGGAATGTATGTTGATGTGGAAAATGAACGAATATTCCTCAGATATTCAATGAATATCCAAGCCTACAAGTGTTTCAACAACCATATTAGAAAAATTATAGAAATAAGTAACATTAAGATAGTTAACGATAAGACAACAAATGCCTTCAATAATTTTTATGCAGTTGCGATAGAAGATGAGGAATAATTTGATCATTAAATGAATCCCAATATATAAGTAGAGGAAGAAGTGAAAAAATATTATGATTCACATCATGATTTTTACTCTGAAGATGAATCAGAAGAGGAAACCATGGCTGGAGATAATTCTATTGAGCTTCACTAGAGAAATAAAAGAGTGGGAATTGATCAATCCAACATCATCAAGGATTGGACTGCACCCACACAAACAAGGAGAATGATGAATAATTCCCAATTTGTATTCCATTAAGTTTTGGAACCATCCTCATTTGATGAAGCTTTAAAGGATGAATCATGGGTTAAATCCATGAATGAAGAGTTGCACCATATCGACAAGAACCAAACATGGGATCTAGTTAAGAAAACTGAAGTTCACAATGTGATTGGTACGAAGTGTATTTTTTAGAACAAATATTATGAGAATGGTAATGTGATCAAAAATAAGTTATGGTTGGTGTGTAAAGGATATTCACAAATTGAATGTGTGGATATGGAAGAGATATTTTCTCCTATGTCTAGAATACAACCAATCAGACTCTTTCTTAGCATGGAAATTCATAGAGGATACAAATTTTATCAAATGGATGTCAAAACCTCTTTCTAAAATGGTGTTCTTGAAAAATAAGTTTATATAGAAGAACCAGGGGTTTTTCTTCTTATAAATGATGAAATTAAGGTCTCTATACTAAAGAAATCTCCTTATGGATTGAATCAAGAACCATGGTCATGGTACTCTCTCGTAGATTCTTATCTGAAAAATATTGAATTCAAAAGATGAAGATTGGATCACAATATCAATATGAAGAATTATTAGAAATATCAATTCATTGTATCATTGTATATTGAAGATATTTTTTTATGGAATCAAGTAGGGATTAGTGGATGAATTTTTCAATCACATGAAATCAGAATTTCAAATGTCCATGATTGGTGAACAAACATATTTCTTAGGACTATAAGTGATTTAGAGTAAAGAATTCACTTTTCTCTCTTAGTAAATGTATGAAAAAGAATTTATGAATAAATTAAATATACATGAATCCAAACCAATTTCAACTCCGATTCTGGTTGGGAAAATCTAGGAATGCATTAGGATGGGACATTTGTTGATCCCATGATGTATTGGAGAATCATTAGAATCTTATTATACATAACTGCAACATGGAAAGATATTTTCATTGGAACATGTTTAGTGGTCCTATTTAAAATTAATTCAAAAGAAGAATATATGTATTCAGTGAAAAGAATCATGAGGTACATTCAAGGGACTCACAACTATGGTTTATACTTTTATGTAGGAAGATATAGTAAATTATCAATGTTCTTTTTTTCTGACTAGGTTGGATATGTTATTGATAGAATGTGCCAAGTGGTGGATAATTATTTATTGGTAAGAAATGTGTGGTATGGTTGAGTAAGAAATAGGAAATCACTCCTCTCAATATTGTTGAAGCTGAATATATCTCTACTAAAAAGTCTTGCACTCAACTATTTTGGATGAAGGAATAACTGGATGATATTTTTGAAGAGGTAAAATAGGTGATAGTGATTCCCTATGATAACAAGATAGCAATTAATATTAAGAATAATCATATTCAGTATTATCATACGAAACATATTTAAATCTGGTATCACTTTAACAAAGAAAATGTTTAACAATTCATGATTATAATGGATTATGTTGGAACTGATGATCAAGTGGCTGAAATTTTGACCAATCCACTGGCAGCACAAGTGTTTAAGAAACAGCAGTTGAACCTCATTGTTCAACCACCTCCCTATACATGAAGAGGTTATGGGTTTTCCCATCTCCCCATTTGAGTTAACTATTTTAATTTATTTGTGGAATTGATATAGGTTTATGAGGGACATATGATATAGGGGGAAAATTTGTTGAGCTCTACAATGTATAAATACTGATCCTTGGGATTATTTCCAATGGGGGAGAATAGATAAATTCAATGGTACTCAATGGTAAAAATAAGAATGAAATTTTTTTGTCTAGTTTTAGGAGAGATGGAGAATAGAAAATTTTAAAAATGTTACATTAGGGGAGAATGATGAGTTACAAAAGGGGGAAAATAAAGGGAGAAAATTATAATAGAGAAAATAAATTATTGTTATGAGTAAAAAATTAATCATTCAAAAACTTGAGAATCCAATCCATGTCTTCCTTGTTATTTTCTACACCGAGCAATGGTCACGTAGACTTAGAATTTTGGCTGAGTTGTTTCATGTGTATCAGGTTTTGATAGTGTCTTGTACTCTATTTAATTTATCTACAAATTACCAACAAACCCAAAGGGGGAGATTGTTGGAACCAAGTTAGGTCTTTACTAGAAATGGAATATGGTTTTTGTTTTTTTAAATCCTAAATTAAAGATTATTTTGTTCGCAAGGGAAGGGATCTTATAGTTCAAGTATACAACAGTTTTGAAAGTGGTGTTGTTTCCTTATGATTTCTAAATTTTTTGGTCCAAAGATTAGAGAGTTGATAAAAGTGATTTTAGAAAAGAAATTTTCATGCAATATTGAAGGATTTTTGGAAACATGTGTGCAAGGATTGTTTTTGTATGAGTGCATAAAAATATGGAAAATGAAAAAATTTCACACAATATTTCCAAAGGGTATGAAATACATGGTTTTTTGGAAGTGACTTACGCGCACAATGAGACATTAAAAGGGGTTTTTCATGCCCATAATGAATCTTACGATCATCAAAAAAGACACATTAGAATCTTTCACATAGGGTCATTTAGACCTATAAATAGGCGACAACCCCCCTAGAAGACTCAAAACTATTTCAAGGAAAATATGGTTGCTCCGTCACATAAAATATTTGTATGTGAAAGAATTGAAGAAATTTAATCATGTGCACATGGTTTTTCTTTAGTCAAAAATAGACCAACTAAACCATATGGTGTGGTTTCATGAAAGATAATGGGTGCAAGAAAAAAATGGGTTGTAAGAAATCCATCTTTCACGTCAAATCCCAAATCTTGCATGTAAGGGAAGGTGTTGCACGCAAGTTCCAATGTGTTCTTCTAGTAAGATTTGAACATACAGTCTGTTTGATCAGTTCTTTCAAGTGCATCAATTTTTTACATCAATGCAAGAATATTCTCTTTCTATATAGATACAAAGACTTCAATGAAAATATATTGAAGAGACCTTCAAGTCTATAAACATAGTGATACTTCACCCAACGTAGTGATCTAGGGGGTCAACGGAAGTGCTCTGAGGGACATAGTGTTATATACTTAAATTCTTGTAAATGATTTGTTCCTAGAATAGAGTGATTGTGTTAAAACTTTTTTACTGCACAACTAGTGAATTTTAGTGGATTTTGAAATGACTGACACTCTTTTGGCACAAGTTCCTTAGGCATAACCCTTAGTGGTGAACTAAGTAAAATTGATGTGTGTCGTCTCTTTCCATGTGAATGTTTGATTGCTGGTCATATCCACCATATAGGTTTAACAAGTTCCTTCAAACATGGGAATAGGATCCATCACATTAAAATAAAATAGTGGACACCCTGATTTACCACTTCTCTATCAGGGTGTCCTTGGGTCCTACAATGTCCACCGATCTGGCAGTCTCTCATGAGGATAGAAAGGGTTGGTTACAAGACCACAATCACACCTCCCCATACACCAATTTCTACAAACTAGTAGTGGGGGTGTGATAAGTATTTTGGGGATACTATACCCAATAGTCATAGAGTTAAAACACAGTTGAAAAAAAACCATATAGATAAATGAATAAATATTGGAGTGTGGAAATAATGGAAAAAATATAATATAGTGGAAACAATAACAATAAATCCTACTAGATAATATAATAAATGATAATTTAATAATGTAATGAGATGATAGAATTTAATTAAATGTAATTCTAGAAGTAATACAAAATAAAATACTAGGAGACTCCAAACACTTGGATCATGAATCCCATGTTAGCCTCATCTCCAAAATCATGCCCATCCAACAAGAAAAAAATCAACAGAAAGTTTCTTTTCTCTTGTCCTATACTGCATCCACATAATCTAATTAGGATCTTAATGGAGGCTTGAATAGGGTGTGAGTGTAACTCATTAGTTCGACATCATCATTTCTAAATATACCCATTCTAATAATAAGTGTTTGTAATAATGCAATAAAAACTGTACCAATTAATTAAACAATTAAATTAATACCACATTAACCTAATTTGATGCCATGATGGAATGTCTTTGACCATGTATTATGACCATTCCAACCAGAACCATATAACCAATGTATAGAATTTACAAAAATCAAGTTCAGTCCTAGTATATAAGAATTTTATAAATCAATCAAGGTTGAGCCCAATATATCATCATTTTAAATTATCTCAATTCCTATCCTGATATATCATCATTTCAGCATGTCTCAGGGCCTAACCAATTATATAATATTTTCATAATGACTCATGTATTAGCCTGATATTTCATAATTTTAGGATTTAACTGGGAAAATGCCCAATATAATCATTACAATATAGAAAATCACCACACGTGTCATAATAACAAGGATATAAAAATATCACATCATCAATGGTTAATTATAGAAATTTTCATTCATCTTTCATTTAAAAATTTCATTTATCATTTGTTCATAACCAAAAAATATACAAGTTATCATAGTAATCAGGTCATACTAAGGTGATTCTATATCATGAAAATACCCAAATCCCATGTCATGATAAACACACTTTAATCCATTAAACAATTTCTTTATAAATAAGGGTTCTATCACCTGAATGTTAGCCACAAGCAAGGTCAATAACCAATTGAATCCAAATAAACTCCGAGGAATAAATCCAATTTATCATTTTAATTCATTTGAAAAATGATATATTGGCACAATTTCAATATAGAACATACATGAAAATTATCAAACCATAGGTTTAATATTTAGACCCCCTATCATTAATCAATGATCAACCAAATATTTCAATGGTACACACCTGTGAGGAAGAAGGTGTGGATGATTTCATGAAGAATTCTAGATCAATACTGATCAATATCATAACCAACAATACACATGTTCAAGGTATTATAATGAAATGGCTGGATAACAAAAGGATAGAATGTAAATTTAACCAAAACCACTAACTAGGGATTGAATGGATGATCAGGATGTCCAAAATCAAGATTGTCACTCCAAAATCACATGGAAGTTTCCCTAGTGTAAAGAGGAGGAAGTTCTACTTGAGATGAAAATAAAAACAACTGCATGGAATACATTAAAACTGAAGGATTGGGAATTACATGGTGTGTAATATAATTACACAGAATGTAATTAGTTTAATATAGATAGGATGAAAAACTCATCACCTTGGATGAATATTTAATTATCCTAAACAACACATTGAAGGTAATCTATTTACATAGTGTGTAAATGTTTTACAGATAAATTTCATCCCATTTTCAAAATAAAAAAAAACCAAAGAACCTTTGAAAATTCTCAACATGCCAAGATCAGTGGTAATACTTGATCCAATTGTAACTAAACTCCATTAATTCAAAAAAACATACATATATGGTCTTTGATTCATTTTCCCCAGCAAAGGCTCTCTTCATGGATCCTCTTAGGTTTCCTTAAGTTTTTTGTAACCTAAGATTGTGTTTATTCAAACACACAAAAATCCAGGATGAAAACACAACCACTAAGGTCTAAAGATGAGGTAAAACTAAATCGAAATAATTTTAATGAAAAAATCATAGAGAGATATACCTAGAAAAATAATGGATTTTAAAACATCCACATGATATAATAGTTTATCCCTGATATACTCTAAGCATCACTATGGGGTCTCGGCAAACAAGTATGTCCATTAGGATAGCATATCAGACTCCCTCTCATAGGTATCCTCCTGAACTCACCCGTGCTACCACTATACTCAAACCAACTTAATATCCCTACCCCATAGATACTTCTCATTACGGCCCGAAATTCATATTGAATACTCTTCAATGGATGCATCAACCCTGAGCATGATGTTTACTATATCTATCACGTGATAAGGGTCTGGCTGATATCATTGAATTTTTTATAAAGGAAACACATTTTAAATGGAAATAAAGTGTTATAAAAGGGATAATTGGTACACCACTAGACTGAAACTATCCACTATCTTAGGTTTCCTAACAAACCTAGGTTCTAGCTTTCCCTATTTCTTGATACGGAATTTTCCCAACCTAGCCACCTCCCGAAGGAAAACACAATGACAAACCTTAAACTCTATAGTTCATCTTTGATGAATGGTATAGGATTTTTTACTACTCCGTGTGGTCTCCAATCACTTCTTGGTCAACTAAACTTTCTCAAACATCTCCATAATGTGATTAGGACCAACAAGTGTTGATTCACCAACCCTCAACCAACAAAGAGGTGAATGGAACAAGATTCCATACAACACCTTGAAAGGTTCTATTTAGATTGATGAGAGGAAGATATTATATATAAAAACTCCATGAGCACCATATGTTTCTCCCATGAACCACCAAAATAAAAAACACAAGCTCTTAACATATCCTCTAGAACCTGAATAGTCCTCTCAGATTAACCATTAATCTAAGGATGATAGGTCATACTCAAAAGAACATGTGATCATAGATCCTTCTCAAGTCCCTACAAAAAATATTATGTGAAACGAGGATCTATGTTAGAAACAACACTCCTCATAACACCATGAATTTGTACTAACTTTTGTGCATAAAGACTTCCCAAATCATCAACTATGAAGGTCTCTTGGATTGAAAAGAAGTGGGATACCTTCATTAGGAAATACACAATCACCCATAAAACATCATTCTTATAGGTATTCCTGGGTAATATTGTTACAAATTCTATAGTGACATCTACCCATTTCCACTCAGGAATAAGAAAAGGCTACAAAAGCGGATCTGAACTCTGATACTCGGCTTTTATCTACTGAAAAATGAAAAATCTTTCCACAAATCCTATCACCTCCTTCTTCATTTCTAACCAACAATACTTTCTATGGAGATCACAATACATCCTTGTCTAATAAGGATGTATCTCCCATCTAGATATATGAAACTCCCTCATCATCTCCTCACACAATCCCAAAGGAACCAATACTCAACCACTACCAAGAGACCATCCTGATGGTGTCTCCCCACCATATAATCTATCTCTCATAAATAAGCCCTCTAAATCATATAACTAATCAATATTGATCCAGTCTAAAATAATCGGTATAATATATGTTTAAGTTAGAGCTACTCAATCCTGAGACTCCTGAACATCTATATTCATGTCTACAAAGAGATCTATTATCCACCACTCATCGGAAGACTCCCACACTACCTATTTTAGCATCATCTGAATCAAATAATTGGAAATAATATTTTCCTTTTCTGATGAATAAGAGAAAAAAATGTTGAAAGACTGTAGATACACAATCTACCTCCTCTACCAATGGTTCATGTGTCTCTGAGAAAAGATGTGCCTGAGGATCTTGTGATCTATATATACCACAAACTTCTCACCTATGAGATAATTCCTCCAACATCTTAGGTAATGTATCACTTTTTCTAATTCCAAATTGTGAATAGGCTAATTCCTCTCATTTTGTCTCAACTGCCTAGATCCATAAGGATCCACTCAATCCTATTCCATCAGAACTACTCTGAATTCAACTAATTATGCATCATAGTGTAGGTTATATGCCTTACCCAGAATAGGTAAAGTGAGGATAGCTGTTGATGATATCCTAACTTTCAACTCAAGAAAAGATCTCTCATAATCATTATATCAATAAAACTTCAATCCCTTTTTGGTTAACCTTGACATTGGTGCTGCAAAATGGGAAAATTTATTGACAAACCCCAATAATAACCTTCTAAACCTAGAATTCTATGAATTTAAAAGATTTTATTGGGATTCTCCCAAGTTATCATGGTTTCAACCTTCTCTTGGTACAATAAAACTCCTATATCTGAGATGAAGTGGCCTATTAAGTGTACTTTATCAATAAATAAATTTCATTTAATTATCTTAGTGTAAAGCCGATGCTCTCTCATTGTAATATGGATGATGATAAGATGTTGGGCATGAACTTATACTGAATAGAAGTACAATAATATGTCATCCACAAAAACCACCAAAAAATGATCCAAAAAAGGTTGAAATATTGTATTCATCAAGTCCATGAATACCACTAATGTATTTGTCAAACCAAACTTAATCACTATGAATTCATATGACTCGTACCTACTCCTAAAATAATTTTAAGGTATGTATAATTGCATCAGAATCAACTAGTGGAATCTATATCTTAGGTTGATCTTGGAGAAAATCTTAGAACCTCTCATCTGATTGAAAAGATCATTGATGCATGGAAGAGTATATCAGTTGTTGATCATCATTTTGTTCAATCTCCGATTATCCACACATAAGTGAAAATTCACATCATCCTTTTTCGTGAAGATAACTGGAGAACCCCAAGTAGATTTACTCAGTCATATGAAAACTTTTGATTCCAGATCTTCAAATTGGACTTTTAACCCCTGAAGATCAGCGGGTTCCATTATAAGGTGGGATTCAAACTGGATTTACTCCTATCACCAACTCAATTATAAACATGATCTATCACGTTAGTAGTAATCCATAGAACTCGTCAAGAAAAACATCCTAAAAAAGTCTTACCACTAGATTAATATAATCCTACTATATTTCACCATCATCTAGAGAAAGATAGGATATATAAGCCGTGATAAAATCTAATCTACACTAAATTGGTTCTGCATGAATAGCCTAGAGATCCCACTCACCATGGTGAGAATAGATCTCTCCTTCCAGAGATAGAAATATAACTCTCCTATGGTAAGATTCAATATGATCTTAGAATAGAAATAACTAATCCATACCAATAATAAAATCAAATCTTGTTATTTACAGCAAGAATGGTTCCCAAAATAAATGGTAACTATCATTTTCTAGAGAACACACCTTGCAATGTTTGATATTCTATGACCACACTCCCAAAGGTGTGTTAATGATAAAAAACCATAAAATATTTCCACATCCATGCCCTAACTATTTTCAAAAAGAGTGGTTAAAAATGAATGTAATTCTCTCGTATCTAACAAAACACAAGAAAGGGTATATGATACAAGAATCATACCTCAAACATTAGACAGTAATGCATCCACAATAGCTAGAGTTGTATACATAACATGCAGCTGACCAGACTCTCTTCTCTAGGATTCATCCTACCTCCCATATGATATACCTTCTATATGGTACTATCATTCCTACACTGGGTTACCACATCCACTGACTCAGCCAGAATATCCTGTGTAATTCTATCAACTTTTCTACTGAGTATTAGATGATCCCTTCCAAGAATTTGGTTTCAATCCAATTCCCCTACCACTTCTCTATTGTTTCATTCCCCTAAAAAACTTCTATAGGTGGCCCGATATTCCATAATCACAACACTCCAAAGAGGGGTATGGGCACTAAGGCCATTTTTGGCCCATCTTTCCACACTAATAGAACTAAAATGGAAGAGTATCTTAATATGTATTCCCACTAGATTGACTTTTTTTACTATTTTCTCTTTGTAAAAAAAATCATAATGATTCTCATTTTCACTAGAAGAAGATTTCATAGTTTTCCCTGCTAATTCATCTTGGCCACTACTCGGGGCCTCCCTTAGAATCCCTACCGCGATGAGTGTCTGATTTATCACATCTGAAAAACTACTCAAAAGAAACATGTTCACCTATGATATGATCTCGTAGCAATGACCATCCTGAAAATGTCTCACCCTAGATATCTCATCATCTTATAAATATTTCATAAAGATCTATAGGTTAGTGAAACATTTAGAATAGTCCATCACTTACATTACCTCTTGTTAAAAGTTCATAAACTCACAACCCCAATGATTCTTCAACATCTTGGGATATAAATGGATTAGAAATTCATCTCAAAGTCCTTTTAAGATAACTCCTATTACTACCATTCCTTCTCCAAAATTTCCCCCCAACATTTGGATGGTCTACGAATCATATATTCAATAAGTTTCACCCTCTTATCTATGGGTGTCTCAAGGTGTTTAATGATCATATATACTGAATTGATCTATAAATTGGATGCTCGGGGGCCTCTCTCCCTAGTGAATATAGTTGGATTATTCATCTAAAAATCTCTTTTCATCTTAGGAATCAATGGAATGGTGCAAATAGTCTCTCTTTCCATGGATATCATGACCCTCAAGAAGCTTTCGTGAAGCAAAACAACCATTTGATCCTCAAGAACTACTAAAATCACTGGTTCAACTACGTTAGGAGGATGGTAATTTCCACTCACCTCATACACAACTCAAAGATAAAAAGGATGCATTTTCTCAACAAGAAAAACACACTCCTTAGAACACTGGATATAACAATAGGGTTAACTTCAACATGTGAAAACAATAGAGAACCACTGACTCTTAATATGTCTAAACATGTCTTACATGTGTTTTAGCATGACATAATAGTTTATTTATTTCATTTCTCATATATAAAAGGTATCTCTTATAGCAGTTCAATAGGAATGTACATATCACATACAATAAATATGTCCCTATCATGAAAAATGCATGTTGATATATATATATCCCTATGTGGCGATCAAGATCCAATAATACTCATCTCATTCCATATTTACCCCTTGGTATAAATCTCAAGAATAAATAAAATAATGAAATAATAACCTCACACAACATGTGAATCACCCTGGGTGAAATAACATCAACTATAACAAGTAAACAACCTAAACAACAATCCCAACACTGAGTACTCGAATTTTCCAACATACATGGGTTAGATACTCCCATGGACAAGATCATTAAAAAGTTATGATTCATTATAGTTTCCTTTTTATATTTTCTAAATATTAAATAAATAAAAAATAAACTTGGTGTGCTCTGATACCACTTTGTAACATCCCTCGATCTGATACACTGTCATGTAGACAAAAAGGGTTATTTATGAAACCTAAAGCACACATCCCAATATGAAAGAAGCTACTAAATATTAATAGGGGTGTGATAAGTATAGTGTGGGACTATACACCCTAGTTATATAGTTATAATACAATGTCAAAAAATCTATATGGATAAATGAATAAATATTAGATTTTGAAAATAATGGAAACAATACGATATAGCAGAAAATAAAAAATAAATCAATCTAGATAATATAATAAATAATAATGGAATAATGTAATTAAATTATGTAATGTAACTAAATTTCATTCTAAAAGTAATTAAAAAATAAAAGGCTAGTAGACTCAAAAAAACCCGGTCTCGAATCCAATGTTGATCCCATCTCCAAACTCCATCCCATCCAGAAATAAAACAATCAACAGCAAGGTTTTTTTACCTTGTCCAGTTCTACATCCATATAATCTATTCAAGTGAAAAACATTGTCCTGAATAGGGTTTGAATATAACATAGTAGTTCGACACCACCATGTCTAAATATAACAAGTCTGGTTATAAGTGTATGCAATAATGCAATAAAAAAGTGTATAAATTAATTAGAAAATTAAATTAATACCATATCAACATACTTTAGAGCCATGTTAAAATGTCTCTGATAATATATTATGTCCATGCCAACCATAACTATAAAACAAAGGTATATAATTAACATAAATCAGGTCCAAGGCTAGTATATAAGTATTTCAGCAATCAATTAGGGTTGATCCCAATATATCCTCATTTTGTCATGTCTCAAGGCCTATCATAGTATATCAGCATTTCATCATGTATCGTGGCCTATCATGGTATATAAGCATTTCATCATGTATCAGGGCATACACAGGTATGTTAACACTTCAGAATTCAACTGGTCTAATATCCCATATAATAATTACATCATATAAAATCACGACAAATATCAGAAAAATAAGGATATCAAAATATCACTTCATTAATGTTTAAGTATGAAAATTTTCATTCACCTTTGAAATAAACATTTCATTAATCATTCCTTCAATACCAATGACATGCCAATTATCTCACTAATTAGGTAATACTAAGGTGAGTATATATCAAGAAAACTGTAACAGCCCAAGATTTTATAAAAAAATATTCTTTTTAATTTTATTAATGTCTTGTGTTGTACGCTACACCAAAAGGAGCTTGCACAACACACATCCTTGACTTAACTTGCATTACACGCAATCGCGACCTTCCTCGATAGCGTGTGTAGTACGCAATACCGAGTTTCACTAAACAACGATATGCTATAAAAATATTATTAAAACTAGCCGTTATGAATAGTAATAACCACTTTTTGAAATCCAGTAAATCTTATTTTTCAAAATGAACTTCATTCTTGGATTCGGAGTATCGAATTTAGCCTAAGTTGAAATTTTGGTACTTTTCGGATAACTTTCATATTCTGATGAATAGTGAAAATTACTAAATTATAATTAAAAACAACTTTTTTAATCGAAATAATTAATAGTGATAAATTATTAATTTGAGTGGTTTTAAAGTATATTTAGAATATATTTTTACAATTTAATACAATGTTGGTCATTGGTTGTAATTTCACATTTAAACCAGACATAATCAAGTGTCAATCTTTTGATATATATTGTTTCCTAAAAACACGCTATTTATTTTAACAGCGGGATTTAATTATAAAATTAATTAATGCAACTTCTATGTTATGAATTTGGTAAAATAGATTTCATTTTTGAATTCGGAATATGAAATATAGCTTAGGATGAAATTTTGGCATTGTTCTGAAAAACATCAATTTTTGATGAATAGTGAAACTACTAAGTGGTAGTTAAAAAAACTGAATTTTTCATAAAACTTAATTTTGCCGCTTCTGTGAATGGAATTTCGAAAATCCGAGAGACACGGTTAATATCAAGGACTAAAATGTGGTTCAATGAGATGAAAATAATTTTTTGGTGAATAGTAACTTTTTACTTTTTTTACCGCGGTTAATAGTAAATAGGGTAACTAAGAGTAAATATGATATTACTATTACCCTAACACATGTCCTAATTCTATTGGACAAGTGTAATTCGACCAAAAACAAACTTAGGAATAAAATATGACCATTTAGGCCCACTTGGATTAGATTAGGACATTTATTATTAATTTATTTAAAGAAAGGTTAAAATAGTTAAAATCAAAGTTTAATAAGTAAATCATTTTTAATATGGGGTTATACATAAGATAAATTCGATTGTAAATATTCATTAGAAAGATAAAAAGATTTCCTACATGATGGTATTTTATTTGTAATTTTTATACATCAAATAATATAATTTATTTATGACACAAAAATGATGCAGTAATTATCTTATTAATGAAATATTGACATAATTGATAATATAAATACCAAAATAAATGTAATTTAAGACTTTTTATGAATTCCAATAATTTTCTAGGTTACTATGATATATTAGTGTTGATTTAATCAACTTGGTTCGAACATATAATTCTGTTATGACTTTCACAAAAATCATATATCAAATAGTGTCAAAATTGACACAAAATAGTTTTTAAATAAAATATTATATTATTAATTGTTATTTTATTCCTAAAAATCTAAGGTTCGGTCAAATGACTTATATAAGGATACATGTATTAATAATATACAATTTGGGGTTCGTTTGGCATGTTATAGTAAGTTTATTAACCATATAGTGAAAGAAAACAAAAAGACACGGTAAAAGTTAAATTATTTAACTTAGAGTTAAATCTAATTGATAAGGTTAAAATAATACCCTAAACTTGTCTAAATCCTATTGGTTGATAGGATTTCGACCCATCCCCACTTTATCTTCGAAATAAGACCCTTTGGAAGCATTATAAACCGATTTTGACTTTAATATAAAATAATATTTTGAGATATTCCTAAGGTGCCCCTCTCCTCCCCTATAAAAGGACACCTCCTCCCCCTCCTCCTCACACCAATTTGAGCACTCAAGCTCGGCCAACCCCTGCCAATTTATCCTCTCCACTTCCCTAGCAACATCCTAGAGGTTCCGGTCTTCCTCAAAGACCAATTTTAGTGCCCTAAGAGGAGGTCTCAAAGAGGCACTTCAAAGAAGAGGTAATTACCGTTACCAATTCTTTCATCTTTATTTCTTCTTCCACTTCTTCTTCTTAGGTTGTTTCATTATGAAGTAATAACATCAGTATCACTCATATACTGATATGTTATTATAAGTATGAAACAACCCTATTTCACCATCTATCCATCCTACGGAAAAAGAAATCACCGCGCGTGCGTACGTACGGAATACCGTCTCCACGCCGTGGTGTAATCTATTTTCCACCACCACCTTACATGGATGGGTATAATGGTGTAAAGAATAACTATACATAGTTATTACAAAATCATATTGATTCTGATATATTGTATAATACACTCCAATTCAATTCAATATTTATATAAATGATATCATCGCTCGTGCGTACGTACGGAATACCGTCTCCACGACGCGATGAGATTCATTCTCCATGTTAACCATTTAAGAATGATTATAATGTATATATAAGAAATAATAATGAAATATATAACATTATAAAGCTACTGGATTTATGTATATATATACATATGTATGTCATCTACTTACTTCCATTTCAAGACAATAAGGAAAGGAAAACAGCGTTCATGCGTACGTACGGACTACCGTCTCCATGAACGGTGTTTTTCATTTTATTTATCTACCTATTATATATATATATATATACTGAATATATATGATATATAAATCATATTTTATATTCTGGAAGTAAGTAAATCATGATATAAGTAATAATGATGTCAAGAACAACAAGTCAAAACACCTACGATAAATGAAACGATTTTACCCAAAACGCTTCTTTAACATGGAATTTACAAAAGAACGGGTAATATAATGTCATAAGTGAACCATATATTATATCAGAACAATGAATATGATTCTGTAATAAGTCAATAACATGATTTAAATCATTATACAGGAGGTTCGGACACTTACAAAGCAAGTCGGACCTAAGGTAAGGGAAATATCACAATCTCATTTTTATCCGAGATTGTTTATTCGTAAGTATTTACTGGGGTGTATTTTATCATCCACATCCATGTTCCCTCAATATGTAATATTGTTTCCATCCACTTACAATAGTTTAAATCCAATTTTTCCCTTAGGTGAGTTTTTAGTAAAGAATATGAAAGGAATCTTTTGTCGTTTTTCCGTACGAGGTACTTTTTGACTTTTCCGAAAAAAGTACGAAGAATGTTTTTTTTAACTTATACGGCACGAACAGATTTATACTGTTTTATAAAGCCTTATTTTCATGAAGCTTCCTCTAAATGATTTCATGACTATTTTCAATAAAATCTCTTTCTTTAAAAATTGCATGATGTTTTGTGAAAAGAAATTGATTTTGAAGAAGAAAGGATATTTTCCTCAAGAATTCAATTCAAGTGTTTTATCAAAATTATTTTCCATATAAAATAATAAAGGGTTCTGTTTCTATCCATATTATTACATTGATTTGACTATGTTGTGATGGAATTATGTTTATGAATTCCTTTATCTTATATGAATGGTTTTATGATGTCATGTTGTTTAAGAATCCCATTTTTATTACATGGGTTATGCAATGATTTATGATTTATGATTTTGTGGCACACATAAGAAAGGATTCATTAAGAGATGGGTGGGACCTATATCTCCCTCCAATGCATTGGGTAAAGATTTCATATCTCATGAGATAGACATGGCTGGAATGGTAGGTTATACCGGTTCAGTGAAACAGGACTGAAACGAGGATTACTCGATTCAGAAAGGGACTTTGTCCACTAAGATAGTCTTGGCAATGAGTCTTGACTAACAAGAAATGATTCTCTATGATTATGTGTGTATGCCACAATGAGTAATGTTTTAAGTTATGGTTTCATTTTCACTACTATGATTTATCCCATGTTATGAAATTATGCTCTCTTTTGCAGGTTAAGATTTCCAAAAATGTTATGTTCTTATGAAAATTATGTGATTGATATTTCTTTTGTTTACCCTTACTGAGCATTTGAGCTCACCCTTTTATGTTTTCTTTTCCCCAGGATATAAAGAAAGGTTTTAGGTAAAAAAAAAGGAAGATCTTTGTGGGAGATTTTGAAGATCTTTCACCAGGATTAGAAGATTACGTTCCGAGTTTCCAAAGACACTAAACTATTACGATCCTTGTGTGTGTGTTTTTGTTATGTACTAAGTATTCCACAAAAGTAATGTAAAGTCCATGTAAGTCAGGCTACGGGTCTCTACAGTTGGTATCAGAGGAAAGGTTTAGTCAACCTTTGGAAACTAGGATGCGAAAACGTTAGTGAGATCCCTAGAGATATTTCTAAGGTATGTCTAGGGATTCCCCTAAGGATAAGTATACGTATAGGATATAGTTCTAGAACTATGGTAACGATATTAGATTAAACCAAAGATGATAGATATTTAAGTTACTCCCCCTTTATTACGATTTTTTCATCTAACACTATTCTGTTTGGGTTTTAGAAAATGGCTGGAAACAAGATGATTCACAATAATGGAGGATATGATGGGCAATGGAATGATATTCTTCATGAGAAACCAAATGAAATGGGATTTGGATGTCCAAACATCATTATTATGCCGAATCAGCAATCTCACAACATGATCAATAAAGTAAAATTTGGTATGTTTCCTGACTCGACTAATAAGAGAAAGATGGAGTTCCATGATGATCATAGAGGAAAGAAAGTTCAATTTCCCCTATGTACATCATGTGGGAAGAGGCATCAAGGAGAATGTTTCAAGGGAACTGGAAGATGCTTTGGGTGTGGAAAAGAAGGACACAAAGCAAGTAAGTGCAAAGGAAAAGGGTCAGTTAACACCATGGATGAGGATAATGGTATTGCTACGACATCAAAAATGGTTAAGTGTTTTAAATGTGGAATGTATGGGCATTATGCAAACAAATGCCCTAAGGGAAAGACTCATGAAGAGAATAAGTATGGTCATATGGGTAGTATTTATGTGGATAATGATGAAGAGACTACAAATGATATGTGAGATGAAAGAATTTTTGAAGCTCGGTCAATGGTTTGAGAATGTAGTGGAATGATTACATGTTTATCATGTGTAATTTTGGAATAAAGAGACATCTATGGATTGTTACATTGTTGTCTTTCCTTGTGTTTTGAAAGTGTATGATTAATGTTACCAGTATCCATGAAAGGTTATCCAGATAATTTTGGAATGTAGATGATATGCGCATAATGAAGGGATAAGGAGAAAATTAAATGTTTGATAGTATTCATGACCTCATGATTGATATAAGGACTAAGTGATATCATGGTCTGAGTATATAGAATTTTGAGGATTTTGGTATGTGGAAAGTGTTAACTTTTAACTGCACTCATGTTTTCACTAAGGTATTCAAGAGAATACACGATTAAGGACTTTGAATGTTTGGAATGTGACCAACAAAACATAACTTATGATATGTGGGGATCAACGACAGTATTAAATCTCTGGAAATCGTTGTCACTATATTATGAGAGTGGACTGCAGTATTATAAGCCTAAAGATTAGATTGGATTATGTTGGACATAAGTTAGTATTGTTTAAGGATAGAAGATTTTCGATATTATTGATGGGATGTTATAGTAACCTGCAGGACGGGCGACAGCCCATCGCTTCGGACAAGGCTGTAGGAATCGAACCCACAACCAAAGTGCGACTGGCCTTTATCGCCTACTACTGGCCTACAGGAAGTCCCTGTTTAGTAGAAACTAGTTTTATTATATTAAGCAGTATGATATATGAAGTATAAGTCCATTTTAGGAACTATATATGATTAATCTCACTATAGAATGACTTATGTATATTTAATAACTTTTTCTTACCTTTTGTTTGAGACAGATGGAATGACCCGTCATTCTATCACATGATCTGCTAACACTTCACGAATAACAAATTCAACTTCATTTATTTAAGAGATGAAGTGGAAATTGTTCAAGGCACGAACAACAGTGATATTGTATCAAAATAAAGTAAGTATTTATTCTAATTCAAATTTTCAACTTTAGGGAAATGATCTTGAAAACCAAAAATGTTGTCCTAGTGATCTTATACCTGATGAATCAGATGGTACCTTAGATCGTCACAAATTTATGGATTTGTGATTACTGGATTTTCCATAGCCATGTTCTCTACCAATCTCCATCAGAACATGATGGTTAGATTTCTCTTCCATATCCATATATTCACCTATGTGGAAACCCAGTGATTAGTTTATTTGGGTAATCGTTACATTTCATACTTTAGTTTTTAAAGCCAAGTTTTGGTATTCCCTTTTACGATGTGGGTTTCTATTAAAGAAACTTTCAAATAGTAAACCATTTATAACCCCGATGAATTTCGAGGGCGAAATTCATTTTAAGGGGGGTAGAATGTAACAGCCCAAGATTTTATAAAAAAATATTATTTTTAATTTTATTAATGTCTTGTGTTGTACGCTACACCAAAAGGAGCTTGCACAACACACATCCTTGACTTAACTTGCATTACACGCAATCGCGACCTTCCTCGATAGCGTGTGTAGTACGCAATACCGAGTTTCACTAAACAACGATATGCTATAAAAATATTATTAAAACTAGCCGTTATGAATAGTAATAACCACTTTTTGAAATCCAGTAAATCTTATTTTTCAAAATGAACTTCATTCTTGGATTCGGAGTATCGAATTTAGCCTAAGTTGAAATTTTGGTACTTTTCGGATAACTTTCATATTCTGATGAATAGTGAAAATTACTAAATTATAATTAAAAACAACTTTTTTAATCGAAATAATTAATAGTGATAAATTATTAATTTGAGTGGTTTTAAAGTATATTTAGAATATATTTTTACAATTTAATACAATGTTGGTCATTGGTTGAAATTTCACATTTAAACCAGACATAATCAAGTGTCAATCTTTTGATATATATTGTTTCCTAAAAACACGCTATTTATTTTAACAGCTGGATTTAATTATAAAATTAATTAATGCAACTTCTATGTTATGAATTTGGTAAAATAGATTTCATTTTTGAATTCGGAATATGAAATATAGCTTAGGATGAAATTTTGGCATTGTTCTGAAAAACATCAATTTTTGATGAATAGTGAAACTACTAAGTGGTAGTTAAAAAAACTGAATTTTTCATAAAACTTAATTTTGCCACTTCTGTGAATGGAATTTCGAAAATCCGAGAGACACGGTTAATATCAAGGACTAAAATGTGGTTCAATGAGATGAAAATAATTTTTTGGTGAATAGTAACTTTTTACTTTTTTACCGCGGTTAATAGTAAATAGGGTAACTAAGAGTAAATATGATATTACTATTACCCTAACACATGTCCTAATTCTATTTGACAAGTGTAATTCGGCCAAAAACAAACTTAGGAATAAAATATGACCATATAGGTCTACTTGGATTAGATTAGGACATTTATTATTAATTTATTTAAAGAAAGGTTAAAATAGTTAAAATCAAAGTTTAATAAGTAATTAATTTTTAATATGGGGTTATACATAAGATAAATTAGATTGTAAATATTCATTAGAAAGCTAAAAAGATTTCCTACATGATGGTATTTTATTTGTAATTTTTAGACATCAAATAATATAATTTATTTATGACACAAAAATGATGCAGTAATTATCTTATTAATGAAATATTGACATAATTGATAATATAAATACCAAAATAAATGTAATTTAAGACTTTTTATGAATTACACTAATTTTCTAGGTTACTATGATATATTAGTGTTGATTTAATCAACTTGGTTCGAACATATAATTCTGTTATGACTTTCAAAAAAATCATATATCAAATAGTGTCAAAATTGACACAAAATAGTTTTTAAATCAAATATTATATTATTAATTGTTATTTTATTCCTAAAAATCTAAGGTTCGGCCAAATGACTTAGATAAGGATACATGTATTAATAATATACAATTTGGGGTTCGTTTGGCATGTTATAGTAAGTTTATTAACCATATAGTGAAAGAAAACAAAAAGACACGGTAAAAGTTAAATTATTTAACTTAGAGTTAAATCTAATTGATAAGGTTAAAATAATACCCTAAACTTGTCTAAATCCTATTGGTTGATAGGATTTCGACCCATCCCCACTTTATCTTCGAAATAAGACCCTTTGGAAGCATTATAAACCGATTTTGACTTTAATATAAAATAATATTTTGAGATATTCCTAAGGTGCCCCTCTCCTCTCCTATAAAAGGACACCTCCTCCCCCTCCTCCTCACACCAATTTGAGCACTCAAGCTCGGCCAACCCCTGCCAATTTATCCTCTCCACTTCCCTAGCAACATCCTAGAGGTTCCGGTCTTCCTCAAAGACCAATTTTAGTGCCCTAAGAGGAGGTCTCAAAGAGGCACTTCAAAGAAGAGGTAATTACCGTTACCAATTCTTTCATCTTTATTTCTTCTTCCACTTCTTCTTCTTAGGTTGTTTAATTATGAAGTAATAACATCAGTATCACTCATATACTGATATGTTATTATAAGTATGAAACAACCCTATTTCACCATCTATCCATCCTACGGAAAAAGAAATCACCGCGCGTGCGTACGTACGGAATACCGTCTCCACGCCGTGGTGTAATCTATTTTCCACCACCACCTTACATGGATGGGTATAATGGTGTAAAGAATAACTATACATAGTTATTACAACATCATATTGATTCTGATATATTGTATAATACACTCCAATTCAATTCAATATTTATATAAATGATATCATCGCTCGTGCGTACGTACGGAATACCGTCTCCACGACGCGATGAGATTCATTCTCCATGTTAACCATTTAAGAATGATTATAATGTATATATAAGAAATAATAATGAAATATATAACATTATAAAGCTACTGGATTTATGTATATATATACATATGTATGTCATCTACTTACTTCCATTTCAAGACAATAAGGAAAGGAAAACAGCGTTCATGCGTACGTACGGACTACCGTCTCCATGAACGGTGTTTTTCATTTTATTTATCTACCTATTATATATATATATATACTGAATATATATGATATATAAATCATATTTTATATTCTGGAAGTAAGTAAATCATGATATAAGTAATAATGATGTCAAGAACAACAAGTCAAAACACCTACGATAAATGAAACGATTTTACCCAAAACGCTTCTTTAACATGGAATTTACAAAAGAACGGGTAATATAATGTCATAAGTGAACCATATATGATATCATAACAATGAATATGATTCTGTAATAAGTCAATAACATGATTTAAATCATTATACAGGAGGTTCGGACACTTACAAAGCAAGTCGGACCTAAGGTAAGGGAAATATCACAATCTCATTTTTATCCGAGATTGTTTATTCGTAAGTATTTACTGGGGTGTATTTTATCATCCACATCCATGTTCCCTCAATATGTAATATTGTTTCCATCCACTTACAATAGTTTAAATCCAATTTTTCCCTTAGGTGAGTTTTTAGTAAAGAATATGAAAGGAATCTTTTGTCGTTTTTCCGTACGAGGTACTTTTTGACTTTTCCGACAAAAGTACGAAGAATGTTTTTTTTTAACTTATACGGCACGAACAGATTTATACTGTTTTATAAAGCCTTATTTTCATGAAGCTTCCTCTAAATTATTTCATGACTATTTTCAATAAAATCTCTTTCTTTAAAAATTGCATGATGTTTTGTGAAAAGAAATTGATTTTGAAGAAGAAAGGATATTTTCCTCAAGAATTCAATTCAAGTGTTTTATCAAAATTATTTTCCATATAAAATAATAAAGGGTTCTGTTTCTATCCATATTATTACATTGATTTGACTATGTTGTGATGGAATTATGTTTATGAATTCTTTTATCTTATATGAATGGTTTTATGATGTCATGTTGTTTAAGAATCCCATTTTTATTACATGGGTTATGCAATGATTTATGATTTATGATTTTGTGGCACACATAAGAAAGGATTCATTAAGAGATGGGTGGGACCTATATCTCCCTCCAATGCATTGGGTAAAGATTTCATATCTCATGAGATAGACATGGCTGGAATGGTAGGTTATACCGGTTCAGTGAAACAGGACTGAAACGAGGATTACTCGATTCAGAAAGGGACTTTGTCCACTAAGATAGTCTTGGCAATGAGTCTTGACTAACAATAAATGATTCTCTATGATTATGTGTGTATGCCACAATGAGTAATGTTTTAATTTATGGTTTCATTTTCACTACTATGATTTATCCCATGTTATGAAATTATGCTCTCTTTTGCAGGTTAAGATTTCCAAAAATGTTATGTTCTTATGAAAATTATGTGATTGATATTTCTTTTGTTTACCCTTACTGAGCATTTGAGCTCACCCTTTTATGTTTTCTTTTCCCCAGGATATAAAGAAAGGTTTTAGGTAAAGAAAAAAGGAAGATCTTTGTGGGAGATTTTGAAGATCTTTCACCAGGATTAGAAGATTATGTTCCGAGTTTCCAAAGACACTAAACTATTACGATCCTTGTGTGTGTGTTTTTGTTATGTACTAAGTATTCCGCAAAAGTAATGTAAAGTCCATGTAAGTCAGGCTACGGGTCTCTACAAAAACACCCAAATTGTGCATCATGGAAAACAAAATTTCATCCATTAATGAATTTATTTTAATCAAGGTTTATCTCACCTAAATGGTATCCACTATCTAGGTCAATAACCAATTAAATCCAAAGGGAAATTATGTAATAAATCCAATTTATCATTTTAATTCATTCATCACATGATATATTTTCATAATTTCAATATTCCACATACTTGAAAATTTTCAAACCATAAGGGTTAATATTTAGACCCCCTACCTCTAATTGATGATCAACCAATGATTATGATGTCGCACACCCATGAGGAAGAAGGTTTTTATGATCTCAAGAAGGATCCTAGATCAAAAACCAATCAAGATCAAAACCAACAATGCACATGGTAAAGTTATTACACTGCAACGTCTAGATAATTAAAGTATAGAAAGGAAAACTTAAACAAAACCATTTACCAGGGACTGAATGTGTGATCGAAACATCCAAAATAAAGAGAGGCACTCCAAAATTTCTCAGAAGGTTCCCTAGGGTCATAAGGAGGAAGCTACAAGTGATTTGAAAATTAACTAAATGTTGTGACATACTTTAAAATTTTAGGTTGGGTAACTACATGGTGTTTAATATAGTTACATGGAATATACTTATTTTAGAGGGATACACCAAAAAACCTATAGCCTCAGCTAAATATTTAATTATCCAAAAAATTACATGGATTTTAATCCATTTACACAGCGTGTAAATATACTACACATGGTTTTCATTCCATTTTCCTTATAAAAACAACCTTAACCCCTTTTAAAGCTTCTCAACTTTCCATGAAGCTGTTTTAACGCTGAACCATTTATACCTAGACTCCATTAATTCAAAAAAACATATATCTCTGGACTTTAAGTCATTTTTACCAATAAAGGATCTCTTTATCGATCCTCTCTGGTTTCCTCAAGATTTCTCGCAACCAAAGACTATGTTTATTCAAACACACTGGCATCGACAATGAAAATACAACCACCAATGTTTAATGATGAGGAAAAACTCAATCAAAATAATTTTATCAAAAAACTCGTAGAGAGGAATACCTAGAAAAATATTGGATCTTACATCTAATAAGTGTATTATATGAGAATAACTTCATGGTACATATTGAATATCTTTCACAGCATAATATGATTCTATATCAAGTATCTAGATACATTTCTCCATTATGGTTTTGGTGAATATGTTATTATAAGAAGTATTTAATATTAATCTAAAATGATATAATATTTATGTATATAATGTTTTGGTCACCTCAAAACCCACTCATTGCAAAGGGTCATTCTCTCTTTAGTGTATTATCTCTTTTTAAGGACTATAGTATCCTCTTAAGGATTGTTGAATCCAATTTATCTATGATAGTCAAATACATATTCAATATCAGTAATAATCATTATTCATTTTTTTATAATTTTTGAAGTTTCAAGAGTCTATTGAATCAATAATTGATGATTCAACATACTTGGAATGAAATTAATATAGTGGTAGGACTTCCTGCTTCCAACAGTTATCTAGAAGATATCCTTATGATATACTATTTCTAATCCTCTATAAACTCTGATTGTAAAATGGTTTTCATTATTGATGTTCTTGATATGTACTATTTTATCTCACTTTGATTATACCTTTATAATCTTCACCTCATTTCTAATAAAAACAATTCTTGGTAGAGAGTATGATAAAAAATAATAGAGTTACTCGTATGGAAAAAATAAAACATGTAACATGTTTTAAGGAAAAAAAATATCATTTATGAAAGTATGTTTTAATTTATGACTACTAAAATAGAATTGGATTATACAACATTTCATGTGTCAGCTTTCCAATACAAATAATATAATAATAGGTTTTATAGTAAAAGATAATGTATTATGATTTTTGAAAGTTAATTTCATTAATGTTTGATATAATAGAAGTCGTTTAAAATAGAATCACAAGAATACAAATATATTTTATGCATCAGTACTTATTGACATTAATTATTCTATTATTCTTTTTAAAACTAAAAATATTATAGAATCAAGTGATAATTTTATTTAGGAATACATTTTCCGTGATATGTCAGAATCATTTTATGGTGGTTTTAATGGAGATGAAGTCTTGTATGTTAAAGGTAACCTTGGGTATATAATTTGGATTATCAATATATGGATCTCTTAAAACATTAAAGAAAATAAAAATATTATTATAAACATGTTTAATATTACTAAGATGATTTTTATTTTAGTTATATATTTTTTTGATATATTTAATATTTATTTTAATTTATTTATGTAACTTGTAGTACAAATAATTTCTTCTCTATATTATTATATTTACCAACTTGATAATCTATATAATAATCATCATGAATTTGAACAACAAGATATGGGTGGCCATATAGAGGAGAAGTAAGAAAATCATCAAAGAATAGTGTTATCTATGGTCATTAAAGAGAGTAGAGGGAATAAATTTGAACATTTATGAAATCATCATAGATATACTATTAACAAAAAAATATTATTATTTTTCAGTTATATTTACATTATTACTAGAATTCATGTGTCAATTGACATAAAATTTGACAATGTTTTGTGTCTATAATGAATAAAAATAACTTATTAATGCATTGTGATATCATGATTATTTCACTTTTTTATCTATTTATTAATTTATTTCAATAATAATTTTTTTTGTGTGTTTATTGGGAGAATATATTTATCATCAAAGGTCAAAGATGAAAATAATATTAAGTATTTTTAGAAGTATTTATAAATCATTATAAATGATTATTTACACTAAATATATTAGATACATTGATAAAAATTTCAATGTTATCCCATAATTTATATATAAAATAATCATGAACCAAGAAACATGGGTTGAATTAAATATATGACATGAGAAAGTGTGAATTAAGGTAAATTTTAACTGATTTCGAATTATTTGTAATGACATTTGTAATGTATTCAACTTAAAAAATATAAATCATTAAAATAGAAATGGTGTTTAGAGATTTGAAACTATACTAAAAACCCGCCATACCCCTACCAAATATATTGGATTGTGTATGAAAAACTTTAGCAAAAACTAGTATGTACTTTGAATTTATAATAAAACATTGATGTGATATAAAAAATTAATTGATTTTATTTTAATGATGTGGAGATTTATCAATTAAATTTTATTAGTTCCTCTATTTCACATCATGTCTCATGGAAAAATATTAATGTCATCAACAAAAAGAAAAGTGGTATATTTTAATGCACAAATTTTCAATTTTTTAGTATGTTTTATTTATAATAATATTTTTTAATGAATATAGTGATATTTAAACAAATAGAAGAATCATAGTTAGTTCACGGTTCTGAGGACTATGCAGTATCACATTTGTTGAGGAAAATAATATTTAATGGTTTTTTCAGGGTCTTAGAGACCATGAGGTTGACTGTGTATCTCTTTATGCCAATATGAAACTTTTTTTTCATGTTTTGACTTCTTGAGACCCTTTGAAATTAATTTTTTCTTTATTATAGAGATTTTATCTAAATAAGAAAATAAATTAATTATATTTTTTTAACAATAATATTCATTTTATTACCTCACATGTAATAATTAATTATATTTTATGGTTTATTTGTAATAAATTTTTATTTCAATGGAAATTTTTATTATTAATAAAAATAGCTAGAATTTTGAATTTAATTGATTCATTAAATTTCAGCCACAAAATGGATCTATAGTTATTGATAGATCAATAACTTGTTATTTATAATGTAAATAATTATTAGTCTCAAGCATCTAAAGGTGATTTTTGAAAATGTGGTTGGTTTGTAAGATTTTTTGGAAGATAAAATTTAAATTCCCCTCTATAGGGTCCACAAGTAAGATATTTTTCCTATTTTTTTAAGGAAAACCTTAAATGAAATTCACTTTTGTGATTTCATAATATATTTGGTTCATATTAAATATCCAATATAGTGTTTAAATGATGTAAAGTGATAACTATCTCTATATTTGTAACATTTTTTGGAGTCAATTGAGGTGGAAAATGGAAATGGTTGGGATACATAAAATTTTTAGATAAAAGGTAATATCCCAAGAGTATATATATAAGATTTTATACATAGATTTGAATAAGAGGATAGTTTAGATCAATATGAAAGATTATTATTCTTACACTGCTATGTAGAACTTATACTTGGGAATAGAATCATATTTAATGATTTTTACATCCAGTACAAAAGTTACATAACATAATTTTCTTTGCCAATAAATATGGATAAGATTTTATAGGTTTGTATAATATTTTTTTGGAATCAAATGATTTTCATAATGTTTTCTATTTTTCTAATAGAGTGATACATAATATATTTTCAAGTTTCATAAGCGATACATAATATTTTTAACTTAATAAGATTTTAGCTGGATCTATCATGTATGATATTTTCCTTTTCCAAAATCAAATGAAAAAATATGACAAGATTTTGGGAGATCATCCATGCCATTATAAGGTTGGGTGATTTTTAAGTGTTATTGTTCATTTTATTTTTTAATTAAAAGGTGATGATAATTACTCTATGGAATATAAAGACAAGAAAATTAATAAGAACCTCATCATAGCCAATTATCTTTCACAATATGGAAGTTTTTAAATAATTGTTATATTGTGGAAAAAATCCTAATACTTTTGGAAATTTATGTACTTCATATGTCTTATTTTGATATATAATAAGAGAGAAGATCTATGCATAAATATTGAATGAATCATTAGGTCCAACTCTTAAATAATAAATGGAAGGAATAATTTAATGTTGTGTATTTTTATGGAACATGATATCTCTAGGAATCTATTCATGTTTAAATAAGATAGAGTCTCATGGGGTTGACTAGTAATGAATAGTAAAGGATGAAATTTTTAAGACTTTAAAGATATAGTTGGATTATAGAAGAACAATACTTGATAGTGTCAAGTTTTGTTTTTTTGCTTCCATATTTTATTTTTTTGTTTTTCCTGTATTTTCTTACCTCTAGGATGGCAGGGAAAACACCTCAGGGTGATTGATGTAAGGAAATGAGAATATTTTTTATATGCAAAAGTATATACTTCACAAAATAAAATTATTCTTTTCTTAATTGATTTATGTATTTAGTAACAAGATTTTTTTTCCAAAAGTGATTTAATTAAATACTATTGTCCCTATCATTTGTTTGTTACCTTGTTTGTTAATCATAATTCTCACTCTACTCATTTTAGCTTACATATTATGCAATAAACAATGTATAGTTGTGAGTATATATAGATTTTTGATACATAAGTGAAATTAATGGACTAAACATGAATTTCTTGGGGAAAATTTTACCTTATTTGGTATTACCTAAGTAGGTTAGGTTTTGTTTATTATTTTATATATTATTTTCTCTCCCATCACACATATGAGAAGGAAGGTTGATCAAGGGGTGATTACTTCAAGATCAAACTTCACAATTTCTTTTAACATATGATGAATGATAAAGAGATAGTGTATTTTTTATTTATCATTAATTAGAATAATAGAAAACTATTTTAAAGTAAATAATAGCATTATATTTGGTAATTTATCCCTTGAACCCATCATCACTGATATATATTATTAAACTCACTAATTTAAACTTTTTTTAAGTACTTATAATTTAAATTTATAAAAATAACCCTTTTTCTAATTGTAAGAAATAAATTTTACACCCCTATCAGTTTATAACCTATGGTTTTAAATATACTATAAAAATAATAACCTTAGGTTTTAATAATATTTTTTACACCCACGATAGAAATGTCAAAAACGTTTCACTATTTTAAGAGAGTTGGTTCCGAAATTCCTAAATTTTAAATTGTAACTCATTCGAACACTAAAAACCTTTTTCCAAATGACACGAATATTGAGAAATTTTAATGAATAAAATATAGGGAATTAAATTTGAAAACTAATATTGAAGATATTACATTATCATACTCCATTGAAACTCTAATTGTTCCCTTTGAGACTATCATAGAGTTGTGAAACGCTAACCAAAACATGATAGACATTTTTTCACCTCACTTCATTAACCAGAATAACCAAATTTGCATGCCAACATTAAAATCCAATCTTTAATTAAAAAATTGTATAATTCAAATACTAAAAATATTTCATGTAATTTTCGGTGAAGATCTGAAAAATAACATCAAGGAACTCATCTTGGTTATCTCTACACTAAATTATAGAGGATTTATAGAAGATAAAGTGAAGTGAAGGGCCTTTCCATTCTCTTAGGAAAGATACTCTAAGAAATAGATGGATAGTCCATAGATTGGAGAGGTAAATTAATGGGATGAACTATACTGGGTCTTCCCCCATAGGATATTTCCTACTTTAAAAATCATATCTATGAAAAAAATATCTATGTTATAAGAAAACCATCATGGTAACTTTGTATGAATATTGGGAAATATTTAAAAAACTATGTGTAAGTTTTTCTCACCCAACTTTTAAGGAATTACACTTTCTATTATTTTTATACCATGTCATTATTTATAGTGATAGGAACCTTCTAGATGTATCATCAAGAGGATATATAATTAAAAACTCACCAGTATAGTCAAGAGGACAGATGAAAATATATCCCATAATTCTCAAAAATTTGGTACAAGAGGTATTAGTACAATAGGATTTCCTAAGTTATAATCCTATGAATCACCCTTACTAGGTTTTAATATTTAAGGAGGAAATAATTTTCTAGTAATTTTATAAGGTATGTGATCTATTTTATTCTTCCAACCATTATAATAAACAATGTTTTGAAGTGAGGGAACTAAAAGTAATGAAACTTCCAATAATTAAGGAAATTTCATTAACCCAGTCAAGGATAAAGTAAAACTTCTCAAGTCCAATATGGATTTTGGAATCCATAAAATAAATCCAAACCATAATTTTAGCTGTAATATGTAACACCCCGAGCTTCCACGATACGCTTCTCATTCAATAATGCAATAGCTTGCATTGTACGCAACTTCGAGTTCTAAAACACCGCGACTAATCAAAGTAGCCGTTATGAATAGTAATAACCACTTTTTAAAATTATAGAAATTTCAAATTTCAAAATGGACTTCATTTTTGAATTCGTAATATCAAAATTATCCTAAGTTGAATTTTTTGTAACTTTCTGAGAACTTCCAATTTTTTTATGAATAGTGAAAAATACTTAAAACAACTTTTTTAATCAAAATAATTTATTGTGATAAATTATAAAATTTAGTGGTTTTAAAGTATAATTAGAATATATTTTTACCAGTTTATCCAATGGTGGTCATTATAATTAATTTAACATTGAAATCGGACATAAACAATTGCCAATCTTTTGATATAAATTGTTTCTTAAAAACACGCTATTTATTGTGACAGCGGGAATTAATTATAAAATTAATTAATGCAACTTATATGTTTGGAATTTTGTAAAATCGATATCATTTTTGAATTCGGAATATCAATTATAGCTTAGGGTGAAATTTTGGCATTGTTCTAAAAAACTTCAATTTTTGATGAATAGTGAAACCACTAAGTGGTAGTTAAATAACTGATTTTTCATTTAAATGAAATATTACCACTTCTGTGATTTGATTTTCAAAAATCCGACATACATGGTTGTAATTAAGAAGTAAAATGTGGTTCAATGAGATTAAAATAATTTTTGGTGAATAGTAACTTTTAAGTTCTTAATCGCGATTAGAGGTAATTAGTGTAGTTTAAGGTAAAAAAATGTTTTAATAATATGATATGAGCTTGACACTTGTCCTAATCCTATTGGATGAGTCATGGCCGACCAAGAAAACCCATGGGTCAACTTGGGGACCCCATGGATCCACTTTAGTTGGAAAATGACATTTATATATATTTATTTAATGTTAAAATTAAATTGACACAAACATGAGTTATTTTACTAAAACAGTTTTTAAGTGGGGTTACACAAGTCCAAATTTTGACTATAAATATTAATTAGAAATCTAAAAAGATTTCCTACATCATAGTATTTTTTTTATAATTTTTTGACATTAAATAAATTAAATTATTTATGACATCATTATGATGCAGCGATGACCTCATTATTTAACGATTTTAATAAAATGAAAAGATAATGCAAAATCCAAGGCTTACACTTGTCCAAAGACTATTGTATGAGTATATTTAGAACCCTTATCACATTATCCACTAATTATATAAGTGTGGGACCTTTAGAATCTGAAACTCATTGTGTAATAATGTAACATTTCAATCTTTCCAAAAGATCCCCTCCTCTCCACTTATAAAAGGCCCCCACCTCTCCCACCTCATTTACACTTTCAAGCCATTTGGCTCGGCCAAAATCTGCCCAAATACTCTCCCAACTTCCCCCTCTTACTCCTAGAATCCTCACTTTGGGCATAACTCTTCTCAAGGAAGCCTTTGGCTCAAATCAAAAAGAGATACCCGATTTTGAGGTAATGTCTTCTCTAATGTTGTTTTGTTTTATTTTTCTTATACAACCCCCTAAACTCTTTTTATTCATTTCTTTTGTAACAACACCAGTATCCTCAATATACTAGGATGTTGTTATAAGAAGGATTCGAGCTACACTTACACACACCTACATCTAATGGTTAAAGAACATACGGTTTCTATGGATGGCGAATTTCTGCCTCACGAAACGATGATTGTTCAACACTCATATAACACCTTCAAAGGTGGCCATTAAGATGTCACTATATTTATATATGATATATAATATGTTTATGTTTTACTTATGCTTCTGTATTTCTCATTTATGGCATACTTTATGATTTCCATTATGGGTAAACGCGATAATTTCATTTTAGGAAGTGCGGACTACCGCCCCCTCAAAGTGATTTGAATCGTTAATGCCATATGTGGGATGTATAAAGGATGGAGTAAATGGTATTATACACTATATTATACTGGAATTATATTATACATTTATATAATTATTATTTCATTCCATTAAATACGAAATATAAATGAAAGTAGCGTTCATGCGTACGTACGGCTTACCGTCTCCATGAACGGTGTATTTCATTTCTTACCTCTAAATGTTACGTAAAATTATAAATGAATGTATATACTGGTTATATATGATATATATGACATATAAATCATGAATATAATTCTGGATATAAAGGATATATCACCACATGAACAACTTATAATTATAAGAATGTTATTTTTGACTCAAGTACCAAAGATCGACAAAAAGACCGTTATTAACTTAAATAATTAAATAATGTTCATAACATGGTAATAAGGGATATAAAAGGAATAATGAACATGAAAAAGGTTCTTAAGTAAATAGAAATTAACTCTAGTTTATTATTCAGGAGGTTAAAGAACAGTCGAGTCAGGACAAGACGCAAGGTAAGGGAACTTCTTAACCCAACTTCCATTCTTTGGGTTAATCTCCTACTTTCAAATTATGTCATGATATTATTATGTCCTATTTTGTATTTTTACTTTCTTTATGTGTACCTATAGTGAATACACATAATAGATCTATTTTATTTTAAAAATGATCTATTTAAGGACTTCGTCTCAATCCCCTTTCATTGAGGCATATTTGGTTTTATACACAACTTTCTTTTGTACGGTGTATAAACCCCTTTGACTTTTATGTTTATTCAAAAGGAATATTTTTTATACAAAGAGTCTTACTAAACGACAAAAAGGGAATGTTTTTCTTTCCGTACATATGTGGCGACAACGACTTCTCCGCTGCCGTGACCACTATTTGAGTTTCGGCTTCCTCTACAAGCCATACATTTTTTTAAAAGAAAAATAAATACCATGTTTTAACATTCTTTTATTTTGGTATTGAAAATGGTTTTGAAAGAGTTTTTATTATATCAATGTGTTGTATTGATATCTTGTGATTGAAATGTGGAAATTTTATGTTTCCTCTATGCATGTTTTATGTGATACGATTATGTTACGGTTTATGATATGTTTAAACCTATTCATATGAGGAATGCATTGGACTTAATAAGTGACAGGTGGAGCCTGCTATAGATCCTCGATGCATCGGCAGGTCTCATGAGACAAACTAGTGTCTTGGCACAAGGCCTTGACAAAATCTTATTTGTAGTCTTGGCACGAGGCCTTGGCTATGTGGTTATGATAGTCTGGAATTATGCATTCCATCATTATGAAATTGGGTATTGATATTGCATGTGATTATTCGACCAGTAGAATATCCATGTGAAGAATTGAATGGCATTATCTCATTTTACTTTTTCCATATTATGTTGAAGTTCAAGTTTAAAAGGCTTTTGTTTTAGTTATACATTTCCTTAAATGTTAATGTTTATTTATGAAAGCTTCCACTATATTGTTAACCTTACTGAGCATCCGAGCTCACCCCTTTAAACGTTTTAATATTTTCCAGGATGTGAAGAAGTATTTTATGAATGACCTGCAGGGATAGTCCGAAGAGGATAGAAGTTTGGACTATGGAGACTATGTTATTATAGTTTTTCACTTTGTGATGTAATGTAACATTTATGAATGTATCTAGTGTTTCGAAGGCTACTAAACTAATCGGTCTTTCGAGACTTGATCTTTTGTGATCATGCCAATGTTACGAAGTAATGCACTGGCTCTGGGTAGCTGGGGTCGGGGCGTTATAGTTGGTATCAGAGGCAGTTTAGTACTAACCTTGGAAGCTAGATTTAGATAAACTCTGATTAGAGCACATAGCCCAAAGATAGAATTTGAGGATTAGTATAGAAGAACTTCCTAGAATTTTGTTATTGTAGAGATTTTGTGAGTTTTTAGAGAAATACATCCCTGTCTGGATACGAGCAAGTAGAGGCGGCTCTGGCACAGATGTACCTAGGGGTAAAACCCGAAAACACCGCTTTGAGCTAGACTCTAACGGGAACGGGTGCACGACAACGGGCCTTGCTGCACTCTTGGTTACGACACTCCCGGGGGATATGCTTTGGATAATTCTCATTTTCTTTATAAACCACTACGAAGGGTTATGAGTATATACTTCCTCAAAGAAAACATTTTTATGGATTATATCCATAAATAGTTCAATTTATGTTAAGTATCTTACAAGTATGGAATTATGTATTTTGATTTATAAACTAATATAGTTTATGCCATTGTTTAGAAATGGCGCCTAGTAGAAGGAATGGAAACCGTATCAATGCATGCACTCCGTGTAGGGATTGCCCTCCTGCTCAAGATAATTATTGTGAAGCTGGAGATACAACTGGTGCTGATCAACTTATTTCCATACTGGGAAAACTCACTCAGGTTATGAATAATAACCTTACCTGTATGGAGCACCCTGATCCACAGCGTGGAGGATCAATGTTAGATCGATTCATGAGGCAATAACCACCAACCTTCAATGGGAGTACAAATCCTATAGTAGCTAAGCAATGGATAAATTCCTTAGAGAAAATATTCCATGCCTTGGGGAGTAGTGAAAGGGAGAAGGTTGTCATGGCAGTTTACCGCCTCACTGGAGATGTCGATCAGTGGTGGTCGCTGATTCAAAACACAAAGAAAGATGATGACGTATCGAATATGGAATGGAGGGAGTTCAAAGAGCTTTTCTTAGAAAAATACTTTCCTCGTGACCATCGAGCAGATATGGAAAGGCAATTTCTGAGTCTGAGGCAGAAGGAGGATGAGAATGTCGCAAAGTATGAGGCTAACTTTACAAGGTTAGCGAGGCATGCTGCCGATTATATACGTAACCCAAGGAGTAAGATTGATCGTTTCTTTGATAGGTTAAAACCATTTCTCCGTCGAGCTTTAGTATCACAATCCTTCTCATCATACGAAGATATTGTATCGTGTGCTATCAAGAAAGAAAAGGAATTCTCTAAGTCTTATGACAACAAAGTAAAGCAAGAGAAGAAGAGAACGGTGGAACAAGAGATAGATAAAGGGAAAAAGGGACAGAAGGATTTTCCATTATGTGATAATTGTGGGAAGAATCACCCTGGTACTTGCCTAAAAGGAATGGGAGTTTGTTATAAATGTGGAGAAAAGGGTCACCAGGCTCGTGATTGCAAGGGAAAGAAAGAGGCTATCAATGTTGAATGCTACAATTGTAGGGAAATGGGGCATTATGCAAATGAATGTCCTAAGCATCAAGGAAACTTACCTCAGAAAAGGCCAAGGTATCAAGGCCAATCTTATGCTGTGACTACAGTTGAAGCGGAATAATTAATGTATTGGTGCTTTTGGATTCAAGGATTATATTCTGGTTATAAGAATAATGTGATATATATAAAGATTTTACTGCATTACTTTTTGATTTTAGTAAGGTTTTAATATGATTAAGGTAATCATATATTTAGTATGTGATAATAAGAGAAACTTTTCTTTGTTTAGGGAATCTGATGTTACAATTGATTTGGGAATTTAGAGACCTTTTAGAGAAAGTCTGGACAGAGGTATTTTGGATATCTATTAAGGTTGGAATGGATTAAGTTGAACCATGGATAGTATTGTTTAAGGTTAAATCATTTCTGAATATTATTTTTGGAATATTATAATACTATAGTTTTAGGAAAAGGACAACCTGCAGGGTGGGGAATAACTCGTCGCGTCGGACAAAGCTGCAGGAATCGAACCCACAACCATAGTGCGACAAGCCTTTATTTCCTACCACTAGCCTACAGGAAGTCCCTGGTTATTAAAAAATAGTTTTACTAATCTAAATGGTATTTGTTAACATTTGTAACCTTATACAATTAGGATAAATAGAATATTTTTGAGTTCTGTTACCATTTGGAGTAAAAGTTGGGTTTGTGGTAAAAATTTATTAACGAATGAAAGTATACATAACAAGTATTTATATTCCCTTATGTTCTTAGTAAATCTCCTAAATAAATTCCTCAACATTATAAAAGGTAACTTAAAACAAAAATGTTGTCGGTTATCTTTTCCAACTGGGGATTCAATGACCGTTTAACCAATCACAAGTTTGTGATTTTCTTGTGGTTAAACTTTCTCCTAATCCTGTTTTCTATAACTCTCCATCAGACCTTGATGGTTTTTTTCTCCTCCATATCCATATTTTCATAGAATCCTAGAATGGGCTATATCGGGTGACCTTTGTACTTATCTTGCTTTCTTTTAATGTTATATATTTATTAACCTTATTTCCGATGTGGGTTTTCCTCAAAGGTATTTTCTCTTTTCAAACATTTATTTTCAAAGAAAAAATTTCAAATTGCGAGGACGCAATTTATTGAAGGAGGGGAGAATTTAACACCCCGAGCTTCCACGATACGCTTCTCATTCAATAATGCAATAGGTTGCATTGTACGCAACTTCGAGTTCTAAAACACCGCGACTAATCAAATTAGCCGTTATGAATAGTAATAACCACTTTTTAAAATTATAGAAATTTTATATTTCAAAATGGACTTCATTTTTGAATTCGTAATATCGAAATTATCCTAAGTTGAATTTTTTGTAACTTTCTGAGAACTTCCAATTTTTTTATGAATAGTGAAAAATACTTAAAACAACTTTTTTAATCAAAATAATTTATTGTGATAAATTATACTATTTAGTGGTTTTAAAGTATAATTAGAATATATTTTTACCATTTTATCCAATGGTGGTCATTAGAATTAATTTAACATTGAAATCGGACATAAACAATTGCCAATCTTTTGATATAAATTGTTTCTTAAAAACACGCTATTTGTTGTGACAGCGGGAATTAATTATAAAATTAATTAATGCAACTTATATGTTTGGAATTTTGTAAAATATACATCATTTTTGAATTCGGAAAATCAATTATAGCTTAGGGTGAAATTTTGGCATTGTTTTGAAAAACTTCAATTTTTGATGAATAGTGAAACCACTAAGTGGTAGTTAAATAACTGATTTTTCGTTTAAATGAAATATTACCACTTCTGTGATTTTATTTTCAAAAATCCAACATACATGGTTGTAATTAAGAAGTAAAATGTGGTTCAATGAGATTAAAATAATTTTTTGGGGAATAGTAACTTTTAAGTTCTTAATCGCGGTTAGAGGTAATTAGTGTAGTTTAAGGTAAAAATAATGTTTTAATAATATGATATGAGCTTGACACTTGTCCTACTCCTATTGGATGAGTCATGGCAGACCAATAAAACCCATGGTTCAACTTGGGGACCCCATGGAGCCACTTTAGTTGGAAAATGACATTAATATATATTTATTTAATGTTAAAATTAAATTGACACAAACATGAGTTATTTTACTAAAACAGTTTTTAAGTGGGGATACACAAGTCCAAATTTTGACTATAAATATTCATTAGAAAGTTAAAAATATTTCCTACATCATAGTATTTTTTTATAATTGTTAGACATTAAATAAATTAAATTATTTATGACATCATTATGATGTAGCGATGACCTCATTATTTAATGATTTTAATAAAATAAAAAGATAATGCAAAATCCAAGGCTTACACTTGTCCAAAGACTATTGGATGGGTAGATTTCGAACCCTTATCACCTTATCCACTAATTATATAAGTGTTGGACCTTTAGAATCCGAAAAGAATTGTGTAATAATGTAACATTTCAATCTTTCTAAAAAAGCCCCTCCTCTCCACTTATAAAAGGCCCCCACCTCTCCCACCTCATTTACACTTTCAAGCCATTTGGCTCGGCCAAACACTACCCAAATACTCTCCCAACTTCCCCCTCTTACTCCTAGAAGCCTCAATTTGGGCAGAACGCTTCTCAAGGAAGCCTTTGGCTCAAATCAAAAAGAGATACCCGATTTTGAGGTATGTCTTCTCTAGTGTTGTTTTGTTTTATTTTTCTTCTCCAACCCCCTAAACTCTTTTTATTCATTTCTTTTGTAACAACACCAGTATCCTCAATATACTAGGATGTTTTTATAATAAGTATTAGAGCTACACTTACACACACCTACATCTAATGGTTAAAGAACATACGGTTTCTGTGGATGGCGAATTTCTGCCTCACGAAACGATGATTGTTCAACACTCATATAACACCTTCAAAGGTGGCCATTAAGATTTCACTATATTTATATATGATATATAATATGTTTATGTTTTAATTATGCTTCTTTATTACTCATTTATGGCATACTTTGTGATTTCCATTATGGGTAAATGCAATAATTTCATTTTAGGAAGTATGGACTACCGCCCCCTCAAAGTGATTTGAATCGTTAATGCCATATGTGGTATGTATAAAGGATGGAGTAAATGGTATTATAGACTATATTATACTGGAATTATATTATACATTTATATAATTATGATTTCATTACATTAAATACGAAATATAAATGAAAGTAGCGTTCATGCGTACGTACGGCTTATCGTCTCCATGAACGGTTCATTTCATTTCTTACCTCTAAATGTTACATAAAATTATAAATGAATGTATATACTGGTTATATATGATATATATGACATCTAAATCATGAATATAATTCTGGATATAAAGGATATATCACCACATGAACAACTTGTAATTATAAGAATGTTATTTTTGACTCAAGTACCAAAGATCGACAAAACGACCGTTATTAACTTAAATAATTAAATAATGTTCATAACATGATAATAAGGGATATAAAAGGAATAATGAACATGAAAAAGGTTCTTAAGTAAATAGAAATTAACTCTAGTTTATTATTCAGGAGGTTAAAGAACGGTCGAGTCCGGACAAGACGCAAGGTAAGGGAACTTCTTAACCCAACTTCCATTCTTTGGGTTAATCTCCTACTTTCAAATTATGTCATGATATTATTATGTCCTATTTTGTATTTTTACTTTCTTTATGTGTACCTATAGTGAATACACTTAATAGATCTATTTTATTTTAAAAATGATCTATTTAAGGACTTCGTCTCAATCCCCTTTCATTGAGGCATATTTGGTTATATACACAACTTTCTTTTATACGGTGTATAAACCCATTTGACTTTTACATTTATTCAAAAGGAATATTTTTTATACGAATCGTTTTACTAAAGGACAAAAAGGGAATGTTTTTCTTTCCGTACTTATGCGGCGACAACGACTTCTCCGCCTCCGTGACCACTATTTGAGTTTCGGCTTCCTCTACAAACTATACCTTTTTTTAAAAGAAAAATAAATACCATGTTTTAACTTTCTTTTATTTTGGTATTGAAAATGTTTTTGAAAGAGTTTTTATTATATCAATGTGTTGTATTGATATCTTGTGATTGAAATGTGGAAATGTTATGTTTCCTCTATTCATGTTTTATGTGATACGATTATGATATGGTTTAAGATATGATTAAACCTATTCATATGAGGAATGCATTGGACTTAATAAGTGACGGGTGGAGCCCGCTACAGCTCCTCAATGCATCGGCAGGTCTCATGAGACAAACTAGTGTCTTGGTACAAGGCCTTGACAAAATCTTATTTGTAGTCTTGGCACGAGGCCTTGGCTATTTGGTTATGATAGTCTAGCATTATGCATTCCATCATTATGAAAGTGGTTATTGATATTGCATGTGATTACTCGACCAGTAGAATATCCATGTGAAGAAGTGAATGGCATTATCTCATTTTACTTTTTCCATATTATGTTGAAGTTCAAGTTTAAAAGGCTTTTGTTTTAGTTATACATTGCCTTAAATGTTAATGTTTATTTATGAATGCTTCCGCTATATTGTTAACCTTACTGAGCATTCGAGCTCACCCCTTTAAATGTTTTAATATTTTCCAGGATGTGAAGAAGTATTTTATGAATGACCTGCAGGGATAGTCCGAAGAGGATAGAAGTGTGGACTATGGAGACTATGTTATTATAGTTTTTCACTTTGTTATGTAATGTAACATTTATGAATGTATCTAGTGTTTCCAAGGCTACTAAACTAATCAGTCTTTCGAGACTTGATCTTTTGTGATCATGCCAATGTTACGAAGTAATGCACCGGCTCTGGGTAGCTGGGGTCGGGGCGTTACATAATATCATCACTATTCATTATTTAAACAACAATATAAGTATATCTATATCTAAAAATACATTCAATCACCACCCCATTAATGAAAGAAACCCTTTTATCATCCCTCAACCAGTTCACAACTACTTGTGTAGAAACAAAAAAGTAATAAGTTGAGGAGTACCTAAATTATGTAAAGGAATTAAGGAATCATCTATGAATCCTTATAGGAATACTATTTAAAAATTCAAAAAAAAATACCAACTCAGCCAATTCCAAACCCAAACTACAATGTGAGCCTGATAACAACTCGGAGTTGGAAAGTGATTCACCCCACCTCTTAATATAATTACATGAACAAATATCCCAACATTGGGGAAGAGGAAGTAAGTAAATATAAAAATAAACATAAAATCCAAACTAAGTCAGAGAGAGAAAATAAATATTATAATAATCCAAGAGATAGAATAAATAAATTAGAAACACCTTTGAAAAATAGATTAAGATAAAGAGAGAGCATAAACTACCATTCCCTTCATGAATGATCCAATCCAAAAGGATACAATAGGAATAGATCCAAAAGTATATTCTGGAAACTTTTAAAAAATTTGAAATAAACATAACCCGACTTAAATCTCTCAAAAGAAATATGAAATATGATATGTTCTTTATGGAACAATGAACTAAAAAGCAGAGACTTCAAGGAAATGATATAATAAATTTATAAATAAGTGTTTCAACCTTGATCACACTATAGTTTTGAACCAAAATTTTAAGATCTAGGTAAATTTTATATCCCTTTTAAAATTTGATCTATGTCTTTTGATGGTTTATTGTTTTATCTTTGATCTTCAATTAATGTAATGCCACATTTTATTTTTACTACTTTACATATGGGATAACTTAACCCCATAATATTGTTTGTTCAATATACTAATAGATCCACTGCATTCCAAGCTGTATTATATGAAGATGTTTTAGTTAGATTATAGAATTTGAGCTTTCTAGATGACTTTTATAGACAGAACATGGAATAGGATAGGAGAATATATTAGTTACCTATAATATTATAAATACCATTCTTAAATAAATTAATAAATGTTTATGAAGTAACTCTAACTATGAATTTTGGTGAGAACATTATCCAATTAAGAAAATATTATTCTATGATGTACCCAAAGTATGGGCATTCAATTTTCATAATGGTCACACTTTTAGAAACATGATCCATTTGAAGAAACTCGTATTTTCAATAAATTTTAATTTTATGTAATTAGATAATATATTAAACTTATATTTAAAAAAATTGTGAGAGAATTAAAAAACATTTACAACCATCTTGATATGTGTTAAATTCTAACTTCTTGATGGTTTTGACTATTTATTCAGTGATAAAGCAGATGAAATTTCATCTTCTTTGCAGGAATATTAGTTTATAGGGTTTAATAGGAAAAAATAAAATTGTAACATTATTTTGGCCCCCAAATTTGGAGTTAAAACCTTTTACTACTAATTTAAAATATGTTTTTCTAATAGAAATAAAGAATCGTCCATTAATCATTTATGGAAACATATCTCCTGAATAAAAAAATAAATGGGAGAATATTTTACGGGAAATTTTGTAAAATATAGGCTAGAGTATAATAGATATCCATGGGATAATTTTCAAAATATTTATGCACAAAATTATTTTATAAGGATATGAAAAAAAATTAGATAAAACCATAGGAGGCCTAACCCAACTGTGATGTAGGTTGTTAAGAAAGATATTGGAAAAATAATAGAAATGGGTATCAATACCTTTTTTCTAACTCTCAATGGGTCTTCCATAATCATTTAGTGCCCAAAAAATTAGATAGAACATAGTTAAGAATGATTATAATGAACTAATTCTTGTAAGAGTTAAGAATAGTTAGAAAATCTATATAGATAGTAATAAATTAAATCAGGCCCTATGGACTGATCATTTTATCATCCCCTTTGTTGAACAAATGCTAGAATGATTATCTTGTAAAACTCATTATTTTTATCTAAATAAATTTACAAGATACTTTTAGGTTCGCATTTCACCTAAGGACTAATAAATAATAACTTTAGTATGCCTTTATGGTGGTTATACTTATAGAATAATTTCATTTTAATTGTATAATACCCTATTTATATTTTAAAAATTCATGGTAAGAATTTTTTTCTTACCTTATTATAGACTACCTTGATGTATTTCTTGATCAATTCAATATTTTTGGGAAATTATTTTAATTACCAGATTGGAAATATTAACAAAATCTTAAAAAATCAATTTAAAATAGCCTAGTTTTTAATTTTTAAAAGTTCAATAATTCATTGGAAAGTGTAATTGTGTTTGGTTAGTTAATTTCACAGCATTGGATAGAGGATGATAAATCTAAAATTTATGTTATCAATGAATTTACCTACCCAAATTTTATAAATAATACATGATTTTTTCTAGTATATATTGCATTCTATAGAAGATATATCAAATATTTTAGTAATACTACTTTACCATTGTCCCAATTACTTTTAAAATAGGATATTTTTTTTTATGATAATGATAAGAAATATTTTTATGTATTGAAGTTTAAAATGACTACACCATTAGTGATACATCCACATAATTGATTACTCCCATTTGATCAACTTATGATGATTCAAACCAATTTTTGTGCATTTTTGTCTCAATGAATTAAGAGAAGACATAAATCCATTAAATATGATTCAAGAACGTTATTTTGGGGTTAAAACTATTACATATACACTAAAAGAGTTTTTAGAAGTGTTTTTTTAGATAAATTTATATCTTATTTACTGGGTTTTAAGGTCGCTATTTTATCTTATCATGCATCCCTTAAGTACCTAATGAATAAGGAAGAAACAAGATAACTTCTAGAGAGATAGATGTTGCTACACCATAAGTTTTATTTTGTGATAAAATAAAAGGGGGGAGCTAAGAATCAAGTGGCATTCCACTCAAACAGACTGTCTAACATGAAGATTTTTAAATCCCATATAAAGATATATTGAATAAATTAATTATAGGAGGGATGTTTTATTTTATGGAAGTATAGTTTCCTTTATATATTTATATTGTTAATTATTTGGTAACTTTTCAAGTTACTTCATTCTTAAACCAATCAATAATCCCTTAAACCCAGTGACAACTCACGGATTTTTGTTTGGTATGACCCATATATTTAAAATATTTATGATTTGAAAATAATTAGAATATTTCTTTTTGAGAGTGAGCTATAATTTATCCTAGGATTATGTTATAATTTATATTTTGGAGGCCACATTAAAAATAAAATAATATCTATGTATATTTTGGAATAAGTCATATCATAGGACACCCTATTTAAATATGGTAATGAATTTTATAAGAAATGCGAGCAGTGTAAATTTAATAGAAACTTTTCTGAAATACATGAAATTCCTTAAATTTCAATGATATTTTGTGAAATATTTTAATTATATGGAATAGCTTTCATGATTCCCTTTCCCATGTCCTTTTTAATTTATTATAACTTGATTTTCATGGATTACGTTTCATAAAGGGTGGAAGTTAAAGATATAAAAATGATGATTCTTATATTCTTTTTTTAAGAATAAAATCTTTTATTTATTTGTAATTCTAAGAGAAATAATAAATTTCCAAAGAATACACTTGAATAATAGTAGTATGAAAGATTTAATGAGGAATTGTGTGGTGTATCATAATACATAAACACCTTCCCACCCACAACCCAATGGAAAAGATGAATTTTCAAACCAATGAGATTAAATAAATCCTATAAAACTGTTAAACAAAATATAAAATATTTGAATTACGGGTTAGGAAAAAATATTGGTAGCTTATATAATAGCTTAAAAATGTACAATTAGAATGATCCCATACCAGTTGATCAATAACAAAGGTTATCATCACTATGAAATTGGTACACAAAGCCTATTGGTAAGTAGGGGAGATGAATTTGGATGTAGAAAATTTTGAAATTTTATGTTATTATATATTCAATATCTAGAAGAAATGATAATATAAAATTTTTCAAATTTAAAAAATTAAAAATAGAGAACAAGAGTGTCTAATGATAAGGTAATTCAAGAAAAAAAGACTTTTTTCTAGGAAAACAAGTGTTGCTTTATAACTCAAGAATGAAGCTAATGCCAGGTAAAATTCATTCCATATAAGAAGGAAATTTTATTATCACTTATGTATACCCATTTGGTATTGTTAATATATTTCAAGAAGTATAAGATAACACATTCACTATTAATTATAATGGGCTAAATAACTATCATGGAAATCTAATAGCGGTATTGGTAGAGTATATCAAACTCCTCAAACCAATCTAATAATAAAAACCATATGTTTTACCTTTTTTAACACTTTTTTATTTTTTTTATTAGATTAAATTTTCTTAAAAATATTATATCTATTATAATTTACTATTGACATCACATCATTAAAGTGTGGGGAGATAAAATTTATAGTTTTAAGAATTTAAATTTTCTATTTTTCTTCTTCATTTTTATGTCATTTTTTTATTTTTTGCTTTGAAGCCCGTTAAACTAAAATTTAGTAAATTTAAAAAAAATATACTCTATAAGAAAACATGATTTGACCTAATAACTCAACTTATATAAATAATAAAATAAACGTTTTTTCACATTCAAAATTATGGAAATTATTTCAAAGACCACTAATTTTTTAATAACATTCCATGAAATATTTCCAGAAATTAAAATCACTTACTTAAGAGTATTTTATATCAATCATGAAATATTATTTATAATTAATTTTTTTCTTTATAGAAATAATAAATTTTGGAATAATCATTTTTAAATGATTAATAAATTCAAAACTGTAGAGTATTGAGGACCTTGTGTTGTAAATGATTTGTCATTATTCAGATTGAAATATCCCTTTCTATAATAAACTTAAATTATATCCCAACATGAAATTTGACCCTTGTTATCCCCTATAATCCATGAATTAATTTGTTAAGTACCCACATTACAGGACCTAAAATCCCTACCTAACTTTAAAATTTAATGCATGATCATAGATGAACATAAGTGTGGGAAAGGAAGATGGATGATCTGAAATGAAGTTTTAGAAGCATTATAATCTTATTTTTATGTGCTAATGTGGATGATCAATTTGTGTAAAATCTGAAAAAAAAAATTAGACACTCTAAAAAACATCAAAGCTAAAGAATATATATGGAAAATATTTATCAAAATTGGATAAAAGAGTTAACATTATTTCATGAAGATAATATATTTTTCTATACCATCAAAATTAAAATTTATAAAATACTAAAAAACAAATATACTAAAGGATTCCACTCTAGGTTGAAATCTATAAATCAATCATTTTACTTCAAATTATAGAAAAACAAACTTTTTGCACCTTAGATACATTTAAAATCAGAACCAATAAACCTTTAGCCACAGAAATAACCTAAAAATTCCTTCTGATTAAAAAAAGTACTTGAATAATTGAATAGTGATTTAAAAATTCATCATTCCCATAGTGACCCATACATGAGTTTGTAATGAGAAAATATTTTTCTTATATTCATACCTTATGTGATGAGAAATACAATTCTAGGTATGAAAGTATAAATAAACATGGTAGGATGGAAAAGTAGACATTAATTGAATTTGATTCATAGAGAAAATGAACATAAGAACATTTAGAAGCCATGCTGAGTTTGAGTGACATAGATATTAAAAAAATAATCTCACATTGGCCAGTATTTTGAATTTTATTTTTGTAGTATTCTTCATGTTCACTAGTCCAAGAGTCCAAGATATAAGTGTGGAGGAAAGGAAAAAGGAAATAAATTCATTATATTTTTTAAATATTATATTAATTTTATTACTTCACTTAAATAAAGTAATTCTTTTTTAATAAACTTTCATATTAAAGTTTTTTTTAATTTTTTTTAAATATTGTTTAAAATAGAAAAAATTGTGAATTTATTGATTCATTAAATTTATAGAATAAAATTGATGGAGGGATATTGATAATTCTCTATCAATTCATTTTAATGGTGAAGAAAAAATTGGATGAAGTAGTAGAAGGAAATTTCGGAATAGGTAGGAGATGAATAAGATTTTCATGAAATTGAAAATAGAAAAGTCCCATATTGGGGGTCTGTACATTGGATATTTTACTTAGTAACTTCAACAAAACACAAAACATAAAACACTAAAAATGATAAATAATATATATTTTTCATATCTAATATCCATCATAATGTTAAAATGAGGTAAAGGGATAACTCTCCATATATACATAATATATTTTTTAAAAATTAAGGAGGAAAATGGAAAAATAGGGGATGAATAATATTTTTATAACATATGTAAAATCCCTAGAGATAATATATAGGATTATATATATATATTCTAGATAATAGGAAATTTGTGATTGATTTATAAGATATTCTTTGTAAGCTATACTAATATTTATGATTTTATACTTCATATCTAGAGTATACATAAGGATTTTTACAAGCACTAGCACAGTTATATAATATATTTTCTTTTTGTTCTAAAGATACATGAGATTTTATAATGAAATGTAATATATTTTTGGAATCATAAGGGATGTGTAATGTTTTATCCTTTTCTACTAGAGTGATACATAATATATTTTGAAGCAGCGCACAACATGCATAGTATTTGGTTCTTAAAGAAATTTCGACCAATGTTCTCATGTATGATATTTTCCTTTGGGAAAATAAAATGAATAAAGTTTTTAATCCCTGGTAATATCAAACATACCTTGATAATTTTGGGTGATTTTCAGTGCTACTACCTATTTATAGTTTCACACATCATGGTGATGACATTTCTTTCATGGGAGATAAAGATAGGAAAATATTTAAGATCCCCATTATGGACAATTATCTTTCATGACATGGTATATTTTTAAAAGATACTACATCATAGAATCTATCATATAACTTGTATCCATTTAAATACATCATATTTTTTTAAAGAAAAAAATAAAAGATCCAAAAATTAGGAAAGACTAAATCCTCATGTCTAATTGTATACTAATAAAGGGAAGGAATATTTTAAATTAATGGATTTTTAGGGAACATAAATTCTTTGTGAATCTATCCATATTTAATGAAGATATAATCTCATAGGTTTTGAATGTGAATGAAGAGTGAATGGGAAATTCTTAATCACTAAAGGTTGAAAGTGGATCATTGAGGATATAAAGTTGGCAATCCTATGTTTTATTTTCCTACTGGTGGATTTTATGTATTTTTTCTCCCCACTAATTTTTAACTCTTGAATTTCAGTGTAAACAAATCATGGTGATTAGGGGAGGGGGACGAGAATATTTTGTATATTCTATTATATATTTCTAAATAAATAAAATTTATCTCTTGTTAATTTATTTAATAATTTAGTGGTAAGATGATATTCTAAACATGATTTGGTTGAATTTAATTATCCCTATTAATAGTTTTTTCCTTTATTGTTAACCATAAATATTTATCCATTTAATTTATCTTATATACTATAGAATAGGGTAGGCTGATTTGTGATCATCTAGATATTTTTGATTCATGTGTAAAGGTGGAAGACTAACCTTGAATTGTTTCGGAGAAACATTACACAATTGGGTATTTTCAGAGTAGTTTAGGTTAGGATTATTGTTTTATTTTTCATTTGATATCCTTTCACACATATAGTAATGAGGGGTGATCAAGTAGTGGTTAATTATGATCAGACCTCGCAATTCTATTCAACCTATGGTGAATGATAAATAAGATATAGGTTCTTTAACTTATCAATTAATAAGGGAAGAGTGAACTATTTTTATGAAAAGTATAGAATTAAAATTGGTAATATAACCCTTAAACTCATCACCTATCCTCTCTTTGATTAAACTGACTTGTTTAAACTACATTCATGTCCTTTAAATTTTAATTCCTAAAAAACTTCCATTTTTCAAATTCTAACAATTTAAATTTTACACCCCTTTCTATAAATAACCAATAGTTTCCACAATACTATATAAATAATTTAATTTGATTTTAATCATCTTTTTTCACACCCATGATAGTTTTTTTAGTATTAAATATTTATTATGATTATGTGGTTTATGAAATATTCTTTCAATAAATCAAGAATATTTTACAAAATTTATATGAATTTTATATTATGTATATTTACAGATATTATTATTACACATATTATTATATTGATCTTTCATTTATAGATTACTTGGTAGATAATATTATTATTTGGGAAAATATGACATGAATATAGGTGGGTTTTTTCAATATTATTGGATTCTAGAAAATAAAATTTGATTTAAGTTGTTTTAATAATTATAATATTATTATTTGATAACTTAGGAAAAATAAGGTAAGATCCATTATTTCTCCTCATTTTTAGAAAAAAAATATTTTATTATGGGGGAAGGGATTGCTTTTTCCTTCTCTTCAGTAGCATATTTTTCAAATATTTATGGGATATCTTAAGGTATACCTTCTACTACTTATCATTTCCTTCTTCATCTTCTTCTTCTATATCTTATATAAATCTCCATCCACATCTATTATTCAAATAAAACCTTTTGATTATTATATGTCAAGGTACCCCCTCCCCCATTTTCATAGGTATTTTGGTCTTTATAGGATGAGAAATTCATTTTTAGCCCCTCTTTATTCCATGATATTGACGATGTAAGGGTTTCATCAATTCTAGGTAAGTGATTCTTTCATTTTCCCTTTCTTTGAAGAATACATGGGTTCTTTCATGTTTATCACTAATTTAATACCTATAAATGGTTAAATAAAATAAATATATTGGATTAGAAAAGTTTTTTCATCATATATTTTCAATTTCTTATTTTTTTTCAAATAAATTTCTATGGGATTTACGTATAAATTTTTATTATTGTTATTTTATGCATGTAAGGTGTTCAATTAAATTAGTATTATGTTTTTCATGATAAATTAATAAGTTTTTAAAAAAAAATATTAATATTAACTATAGAGGGTGAATATCAAGTTTTTTGATATTTTTTTTATAAGATAATAGTTTTTTTAGCTCTTTAAAAATGGTTTATCATGTAGAAAATGTGTGTGTGATTATTTGCATATTTTGTATCAAATATATTCATGGTTTAATAAAATAGATTTTGTAAATGGTAAAATATTAATTATAAATTATTATCATGATGTTATTTTTATAAATTTATTTCATGAATAAGGTGGAATTGGGATATTTTAAGTACTAAATGTTTGTATCACTCCTCTTATTATAGATGTTACTATTATAAATGAATTACTCTTGTATTAATTTTTTTATTTAATAACTCTTGGGTATTGATGAATGGGTTGATTCTACATAACATGTTTAAGTGTTTTGAATCTTTGAATACTTACAAAACATTATGAGTAAAATCCATTTATACTAAGGAGGGTCCCTTGGAGATTTTTTTCTTTTCATACTGGTTCTTGGTTTGAAGATGACTCCTTGGGATTTTTTCTAGTATGATTCTACATGGATTGATGATTGATTTACTGTTTGAGATGATCTCTCCCTTTAAAGTTGGTCTCCTTATCGTTTTGTTCCAGACTTGGATTTTTTAAATGCGTTGAATCCTGTTTTGGGTTTTGAAGTTCATTTGGGTTGTGTTAGCTGAATTCTGACTGAATTTTGTTCCTGGCTGTCATCTAGATATCTTCTTGATCATGATATAATTTTTTTTATCTTATTCTTGATGTGAGGTTGATTTGAGTCTGCATATGATATGGTTTAACTTTTTGATGTTTGGAGACAGTAGACCTTTTTCTTCTTCAGCTGCTTCACTCTTGTATTGCTGATTTCTAGACTTGCTGGTAGCCTTTCCTCCATGCTGAGTAGTGAAATTTAACTGCTCTAAATTTTTTTTAAATGGATTGATATTTGTTTTAACAACCTATTTGATGATGGATTTTCTGATTTGTTAAGGAATTTGATGAGGCTCTCAAGGAAGTCCATCCTTTGTATTTGAGGGCTAAGGAAAGCTAGAGATGGATGGAACAGCTACTTGTTTGAAGGAAGGTCATTCTGCCTATCTTTTGATCACTTTTTGTCAGTCTTTAATTTTTGAATTTGGTATGTTTGATCTACCTTCATTGTTTTCCCGATAACTCCCTGCTGGTGTAAGTTCTTTACACCTCATGTTTGTAATGCTACATTTTGATTTTAATAAATTCCTCTGGGGCATGAATTGGGAAGCCAATTCATGTCACCACCTTTTTAAAAAAACATTATTAAAATATGACTAGTCCATAATGACCGTTCTACATGTTCATGATGATAATTTTTCTAATGTCACATGTGTCGATAGATGTGTATATTGATATGTACATGATTATGGTGATGGATATGTTATACATGAACATATTAGGTCAACCTGCCTCAATTCCATAGGTAATATCTACATGATTCATGTCGACATCTTTCATTAAAAAAAATTAAACATATATTTTCTTTATACTCTTTTATATTTCCTTTTTATTATATGTTTATATGTTTTCTTGTAAAATAATGTAAAAATAGAAATTCATGTTACTTTATTTTTTAAAGGATAAAAATAATGGTTTTTTTATATTTTTTTTATTTCAAACTATCATATTTGGATTTTCAAAGATAGGTAATGTGTGGAATATTTGGTTAGATCCTGCTAGGATTTATCTATAACCCTATATACCTTGATTTTTGTATATCCTCTTATTCTCTTGGATTGTTTTTTAGGATTAATTAGTGTTCTAGTTATTTAATAGTATACTGTTGATATGGTTTAAGATTATGGAGGAGGTGGTATTTAGGTTAGGCATGTGACACATATATCTGGATGTGTATCTCATTTTTAGTATCTTGTATTCTTTATATATACCTTATTCACATTTGTAATTGTATGTTATATAGTAATGGTTGATTGTTAGTTTTTTATGGTATTTTTATTACTATATTTAGTATTTGTCATGTAACAAATATAAAATTATTCATATTCCATGTATGGTATCATTGAAACTAGTTTTCAAACCATGGCGATCGGTAGGAGCTTTGGGATATGTGTCATATCAGATTATGTATGATGGATAACTTTCTTGGATTGTATGCTACATATATGAAAAATCATAAAAAATGGGAAGCATGTGTGTTTTGAAATAACTTAAATTTATTTTTATTTAATATATTAAAATATAATAATTAGTTGCTTTTTTATATGGTTGGGATAAAAAATTATATATTTATCATTGGTGAAAATAATTATTATTATTAAAAACTATAGTATCTAGAACTGTTTGGTTCGGTTATAGGGGATGTTTTGGATTCTCCCGTAAATATTACTTTAGTAAAACACAAGAAAGGAAACATTCAGATAGGGGAGTAAAACAATTAAATACTAAAGTAAAAAAACCAAGAAAACAGATTAAACAAATAATCTAAATAGTTAAGAATACAAAATGAATTACCATAAAGTATCCTTTAAATGGAAAAAAACCAATAAACCAACAACAAAAGTAAAATGAATCACATACCCTTAGTATAGAGGGTAATTTTTCCCCTAAAATATAAAATATATCTGAGGTAAAGATATTCTCATGCATTTTATAATATTTTTTTGGCAAAATAGGTACTATTTATTTAGTTTTTAAAAAAAAAAATTTATAGTGAAATTAAATATTATTTATATCTATCAACACCCACACATCACATTATTGTAAGATATTTGGCATACAATATTTTTTTAAAAGGTTGGGACCGAAGCCTTAGTTTATTATTAAAGCAAATTCATCTTTTATACTGGGTAGAGAGAGACCCATTACATAGCCCAAAGTCCCAAGACCAAGTGGCCTGAATATAAGGCTTGAAAGCCCATTTTTTTACCCAAATGACCCCTCAGTGAATAGTACTGCTACAGTACTCTCATTATTATAGTACCACCGCCGCTACAGTCCCTGCTACATTCCCTATACTACTATAGTGTCACCACTATTATAGTTCCACCAAATCTATAGTGAATCTACAGTACTACAATAGTACTCGGAAATTTTACCCTGCCCGAATTTGATCCTGGGACTTTTGGATGCCAAGCAGGAGCCTGTACCACTAGGGTACAAGCTCATTGGCATTTAGCATACAATAATCAATGTTATAAACATGAAAATATATAATTATCATTTTTATCATATGATATTTGTATTTCAATTGACTCATGGGTATATATAGAAGCTATTGATTTTCATTTATGATAATTATATTCAAACTATATAATTGTAACTTTAGTAGAATGGTCATTCAACAATATAAATTCCTATTAATAGAAAGGATTATTTCATTTAAAAATCATTTAATATCAATATTTTTAATAGATAAAAAATATTTAAACTATTTTGTAAATGAAATAATAGGAAACAATAAATAGGGTTATGATCATTTAAGTAATAAATTATTTCACCATAGATGTTGACTCAAGACTCTAATTTCTCCCACAAAGAAATATTTCATTTTTTTTATGTCGCAAGTTATTAGAAATTTAGTTCTGTAGGATAGTAATACATGTTATATAGTATTTTAATTATATATATATATATAACATATAGAATCATGAAATTATTCATCTTGAGAATTTAGATGAAATTTTTATCCACAACTGGTTAGGATTCCCCATCATTAGTGTATACATTATAGGAATTTTTGTAAATATTTTTCCAAATTATTGATAAAATTTTATTATTACAATCTAACTATATTATTATTACTATTATTATAAATTATTTAATAATAACTTTTTCCCAATAGAGGTGACTAATATTTTTCAATTACAGTTCTTTATCTAACTTTTAAAGAAGAAACAAAATGGAACTAGACTAATTTATAACAAGATCACATCAAGTTTTTAATGTGTTTGAAGCACAAATAATAGATGATTTTTTATACCTATCATGAAGGGGTGAAAATATATATTCTAAGAACTATTATGATAATTTTATTTTTTAAATAAATTAATTACTAATTTTTAAAATTATTTTTAAGAAACAACATATCGACATTCTAATAAATTTGATTATTATTGTTATATGATTTATGAAACATATGTTTGGATATCTGAAAAATCAATAAATTGTGATAAGAATATTTAATTACTATTATATTTTCATAAATATTTGATATAGAATATTTCAATTATGTTTTTTTATAATATCTATCAACATGTTTTTCTGGTAGTAAAATGTTAATGTATATATAAAAAATATGGGATTAATGTTAAGTTTTTAAATTTTATTTTTTATGTGTCTATATTTTATTTGATTTAATTTAACTTAAATTATCATAAGTTGAAGTAAGAGGAGGTGTTTAGGATAGGATATATAGTTTATTTAAAAAAGTGTGCACTGAATCATTCTACTAGAACCTCTATAGAATCTACTGGGAGTCAAATAGCCAATGTCGTGGCCTAGGTAACGCCATCGGGGGATAAATTCAAGCATCAGGACCCCATTGGGCCTCCTAGAGTATGATATGGGTCCATCATAATTCTGGTTCCTTGTTCAACTCTTCCTAAATTTGGGTTATTTATGTGATTTTTTTTTTGTTATGTGATTTATAGATTTATGTGAAATTTTTATCCCTTTGAACCATAATTATGAATTTTATTCTCCTAAATCTCTCTCCTTATAACTCTATATTCCTTAAAGATTTATCACATATTGTAGGTTTAATTTTAATATAATGGTGGTGTTAGACTCATAATGGTAAGAGTTTAAAAAATATTTTCAATTTTTGAGAATCTATCATGGTTTAGTTGTTATCACATTCTATTCTTATTATATCATTCTAATTTCATGTAATTTGGGATTATTTTTTCTTAAGGAGGAATTAAGCCTTTTTTTTGTAAAATTTATTTACTAATTACAACGTCGGAGACCTCTCTCACTTCTTGGAATTTAATTAGTTATTTATGTATTTATTATGGAATTTTATGATGATTTAATTTTTTGTGTGGGTTTAGTGTGATGAAAATTAACTTTAACCTAAATAGAATGATTTTATATGAATTTTTATGTGATAAATACATATTGAATAAGTTATTAAAGGATGAAAATATGAATTAAAATATATAAAATTTTAAATAAACATGGAAATTATGGATTAAATCTAGATGCTGATGATATCATTATTAATGAAATTCCAAATGCAATTTTTCATCTAAAATTGGATGTTTTGGATCTATTTTTTATATTAAAGTTTTTTGTTATGATATAAATTCATAACAATGTTTGATAAATTAGAGTGGATAATTGAGAATAAAATAGGTGAGAATTAAATGTTTTGGTTTAGGATTTAGTGCTTTAATAATTTTTTCCTTATATGATAATGTGTTTATTTTAGGGTAAAAATTAAAGAAATGAGTTTATATAATTAACAATGGGATTTAGTGAATTTATAATAATGTTTTTGTGATATGAAATGATATATACTTGATGAAAATTAAATTTTCATAAATGTGAAGGGTAAATCGATGGGATAATTCATAGTTATTAATAATTAAATAGAGAATGTGAATTTTTCAGTTTAATATGGGGATTTTATAAGAAATATTTTTATTGGAATTTTTTGTTTAGATACTATGAAAGAGAGTGTAAATTTTTTTATTATTATTTAAATATTAAATTGATTTATTTTAATATAATAAATGGGTAAATACATATATGAAAAGTGTACGAATTTAAATTTATGTTTACAATATAATTGTATACCTATTTTATAATGAAAATCCATGAAGTTAATTAACTTAATGGGGTCCATGAGTTAAATTATGAATTTAGATAATTATATGTGAGACATGGGATTATATAAGCCTTAATTTAGATTTAGGATAATTTATATGCCATGTGTTTCTAATATGATTCATATACACCATTTTTTGATTCTATATTTCATAGATGGAGTTTAGAGATTTTACCTATATTTTTTGAAGTAGGAATAAGAGTTTTAATGTGACTTTATTAGTACCTAATTCATTAACTTTCACATGATAAATGAGATGTTTAAATAATTGTGAGCTTTATAAAACATATATATGATCACATTAAACTTTAAGGTTTTTTTAGGATTATTCTAATTTCTATTATGAATTATTTACCATTCCCTATGCATACACATATCAAGCTCATGTTTATTATTTTTATAGTGTTTTATATGAGGGAAAAGGCATCAGGGGATGGGACATAGTGTCGACTAAAATCATGGGTATGATTTATTATAATATTTTATTCATGTGGAGGGATTTTATATACTTTAGGTTTGTAGTTATTTAAGTTTTGTTGTCTATAAAGTGGTACTTATTATTTATTTTTATGACATGCCTGGTTACATGTATAATTTGGGTATTTAAAGAATATTACATTAAACTTTATTATGATTTTTTTCTCATTTATATTGTGTTTTGTTAGAGAGTAATTTAATTTTTTATTTTATTGTGTATGAAGCATTATTGGGTAAATCACTCTCTAACTGATACATATAGACCCTTGGCTCATCACTTGTCACCAACATACAGTGATTGAGGATTATACTTATTCATATTTGAGTGAAATGTTATAAAATGGTATAAAAGAAATTTATTTTTTGATTTCATGATATTTGGGAAATATTTAAAAGGATAGTATAGGTTGAGACTTAGTATGGATGTTGGTCATGTGTTTGTGCCTATACAACACACATATACTATAAATGTCCTGACCCAACCTCCCCAGGACATGAACCTAGTCATATGACCCCTGTTTCACTGGTAATAAGATAGTTGACTTCCTTGTAAACCATAGTTTATTAACTATCTAGGTCACTTATTAGAAAGATGACTATCCTCACATACTAACATGTGTTCATTCCCTATGTTTTTTCCTCACTCTCACATACCCTAGGAAACTTCATAAGAGGTCACACATCATAACACTATTCTAGGCCAAGATTTCTTAACTATTGTGTTCTATTCAAGTATTCTACAAAAAATAATAGTTCACCTTTTTAACATGGGTAGTAACATTTAGTCTATGTGTTTCACTTTTTAATGGATTTTACAGTCTACACCACTTTAAATCATAGCATCCTTTTTGTTAACCCCACAATAAAAACCCAGGAAGATTCATTGCACTTCTAGATGGGTATTGGGTCTAATAATATTTTTTCAAGAACCAACCCAAATAACTCCTCATCTGAGCACCCGAGTTTTCCCAGGGCAAGGCCCGAAAGGAATTCTCAATTCCCATAGGATAGAAACTAGTTTCAAAGAATCAAAATATTCTCAATGGGAATTATTTCACCTAATAAATGTAGTTACATAACCCCAAAAATCCTAGATCTGGTTTCATGCTACCATTACATTGGTATAGGATACAAGTAAATCAAGTCCCAAATTACAAAAAGATTTAGTATTTTGGGTAAACTAGATACATATATGAGTCTTTTATTATAAATTAATACAAAATTTAAAACATAATTTTTTTTCTTTAGAGGATAATAATAAATGTATTCCATATAGTGTATCCTTGGTTATACTTCTTAGTACACTTCAGGGAATCTTGAGGAAAAGAAACATAATAAGGGTGAGATTAAATGCTAAATAAAGGTAAGTACAATGGAAGCAGTAATTAATCAATGATCATACTCATTATTAAAAGGTAAATATTTGAACACACATTCCATTTAATCAATAAACTAATAAGGAAGTATGTAAAAAATATGTAAAGGTAAATAAATTATGTCAAAATGCATTTAAATAATTTGATAGGTTATAATCAATATTTATATGGAAGAAACTAAAAATACATTCCATTTAATCAATAAACTGAGAATAAAATTAATCCATAGACGTTTTCATAAAGAAAATATCATGGATAATAAATACTGAATCAAAATGAAAGGAAATGATTAATTATTAGACTTTATGTTTCTCAGTCACAAGATATCTTTTCTATCAAGACCTTTCAAAATATGATTTATCATACTACTGTCAAGACCTTTCCCAAGATAGTTTAAATTTATGGGTATAAACCTCTCTATTTTTAATCGAAACTTACTCAAATAGTTTTTCTCCATCTAATTTCATCTCTTAAGACTATATATTTCTCAAGGGGATTAATTTAAATAGTCCCAAACCTGTAGGGCATGTATTAATAGGTCTCCAACCCATAGGGCTTTCATTAACTAGTCCCCAACCCAAATAGTTCATGTATAAATCATTCCTTGTATAGTGAAATCATAAATTTAATTAGTAAACAATGTGACTTATCAAATATCATTTTTGAATAAAGGATACATATTTATAAATATTTCCCCAAATAATAAAATAAATATCAAAGTAAACACTATATTTAAAAATTATTTACAGTTTAGTAAATAAAAATATCCATGATAAATTATATGGATAATTAGGGTAAATTCAATGCTCAGTGACCATAGAAAATTGAATATTTTAAGGGAACTAAAAGGAATCAAGTTAGTGAATGTCAATACTATCCTTAGTCAAAGAAATAATAAACCATATAAATGAATAATAAGGATGGTATCAATATGACATATCACAAGTGGTGTAAAAATAAAGGTTTTTTTGTTGATGAATGGAAATACTATAAAAATATCTTATTAAACTCTCTTGAAGAAAATATCCATTTTAATTTGAAAAACTTTTTAAAATAATTTTCTTTAGGAATAACTTTTTAAAAAAATTATTTAAAAACAAAACATTCAAATATGAAAAGTAATACCCAAATAAATGATGGAGGGTAAATCCATACATTCCATACAAGGTAAAAAACAACATTCCTTTTACATGGTAAAAAGGTTAGAAAAATGAATTTTTTGGAAATTAAAAATAAGATTCCTTTAAATACATTTTTAAATGAAAAAATATTTAAAAATTTATTTAATAAATCATTTTCAAAATGGTTAAAAACATTTTTTAAAACATTTTAAAAAATGGTTTTTATAAGAAAACATGTTCTCTAACTAAAGAGGGAAATGAACTTGGGTTTTCTTAAAAACATTTTCTAAAACATTTTTAGTGCCAAAGAGTTAAAAATGGTACTATTACCTTAAAAGGTTAGGAATAACCAAAGGAGAGTAAAATTTAGTGATTTTTTGAACAATTATCATATAAATTCCTTTAATGTAATTTCAAGAATAAATAATTTTTATTAGAATGATATTGTGAAATAAATCCTTAAAGTGGTCATAATGTTGAAGTGAGAATTAATCAATGAATTAATTATGTGTACCAAATTTAAATCAATATAAAACAAGTTTTAATACAACAATATATAGTAAAAAATTATAACACACATAATCATATAATATTAGTGACAACGAGGACGTAATATAACCCAATGAAAAAGAATTGGGTTATGAAATTATTTACCACTTGGTAACTTTTAATTCAAAAAAACATTGAAGAAATAATTTATACTGAGACTCAAAATAACTTAAAGATAAAATAATACATGATATAATATATAAAAATGGTAATTATATACACCACATAAAATAAGTAAGTGGTGAATATGACTTTTATCTCATAGATCTAAAAAGTGAGATAAAAATCCCTTACTACTTGGTAACATTTGAATTATTATCCCCATGAACTAAATAATTTCAAATGAAAATATAAATAGAATGAAAATAAATTTTATCATGATATAAAAAACAAATGGATAAGTATATACACCATAAAAAATAAATAAGTGGTGAAAATGGTGTATGCCTCACAGAATGAAAAGTGAGATAAGAATCCCTTACCATACATTCCCTTTTTTAAGTGAACATCCTTTAACGAAATTTACAGTGGTTTAAAACATATCAAAAATATATATTATAACTATAATTATATTTATAATATCATATATTAACTTCTTATAATATCTTATTACAATTTTGTTAATAATATTTCATTATTTTCACTATTTTTTGTGTTCATTGCCTAGTTTTTCGAGTATGTTGTGACTTGTTACTTGTTGTTCCTGTTAATTAGATCATGATTTAAAAATATACATAATTTAAACCCGGATTTAAATATCATATATATTAATTATATATGTATTTATAATAATACATAACATTTGGAGATAGAAAATGAAAATCACCATTCATAGAGATGGTAGGTCATATATACGCATGAACGCTACTTCCATTTATTTGTCATATTTTAAAAGTAAGTGGTATATATATTATAATTAAAATATAATATTTATATCATATATCTTATATTATTTTCTTAAAACCTTCTCCTAATTCATTACATGTATAACGTGAATGAGTCACATCCCTTTGAGAGGGTGGTAGTTAACACGTCCACAAACATTCTTATCATATCCCCAAAAAAAGGAACTCATGAATTTATATGTTGTATAATAATTCTAGAAGTATAAATAAATTTTAAATATCATATATAACCTATAAAAATTGTATGTCTATCATATTTCCCACTATGAGACGTGGTAAATAGAGAACGAACAATCATTGTTTCGTGAGGCGGTTATCTATCGTACACACGAACAGACATTTTGTTACCCATTATGTGGATGGGTGTTTAAATATAAGTCAAAACCTTAGAATAACAAAATATAATTATATTTAGGATAAATATTTTATTATATAATTATTATTTAAAAAAATTAAGGGGTGTAGAAATAAATAAATGAAGATGATCGTTAAAAAATGTTACCTTGTTTTCAGGTGACTACTTTTATTTTATACCAAAATACTTCTTTGGTTGAATTTATACCTAAAGGGAGGATTATAGGATGAGTTGTTGTATTTTTTGAGATTATTTTATCATAATTTTTTAGATTAAAATATCTTAATAGGTGTAAATAATTGGAAGGGGTGAGTTCATTTTTATAGTGGAGGAGGATTGGAATTCTTATAAATCTTTGTAAGAGGGAAGTCCACCAAAATGTTTTCCAAATAATGTAGATTAAATAATGGTAAAAATTCAAAAAAAATAGAGGATAGTTTATAAATATGAACATAAAATGTATTTTGGAAAATTTGATAGGTTACTTGAGAACATAATTTTAAGGTTTAGTTCCTTATTAAGCTAGTTTTTCTCTTAATCATTGTAATTAATTTTAATCACATTCAATAATATTTTTGCTAAAAAAATAAGTTTAACTTATTAAAAATTATAAAATATTCTGATTCAAAAATATTCAATCCACATTTCTAAATTCCTATCCCAAAAGTGGTATAAATTAATTTAAAATTAATCTTATAGATGGGATGACAATACAGGTTTTTAATGTAAAAATGTTTAAAAACTTTCTATGTTTTTATATCTAATTTCAAATTTTAATTGATTAAAATGACCTAAATTGGATTAATTTATTTAAACTTTATCTAATGTGACTTCGAAACCCATTTTAAATATAATTTATCCTTATAAAGTATTGAGACAAAAAATTAGTTTTCAATGAAAAATTAAGTATTTTTCACTATTCGTTAGAAAATGAAACATCACATAAAATTACAGAAAATTTACCCTAAGATAATTTTGATGTTTCAATTTAAAATTTTAATTTTATCTTGAAATATAAAACATATAACAATGAAAAAAAAATTATTTAAAATAAATTCTCTATTAAAATTCAGTAAATTCACCATTAGAAAACTATAGGGTTTTATACATAAAATTTGGTTTGTTCTCATCTTATGACTATAAAATATATTGGATGAATATATAAAATATTTTATTTAATATATAACATTTATATTTCATTAATATCATTCACTAATAGTAATTAATTTAATTTATAAGGATAAAACACTTATATAAATAAAATATTTCATTTATATTCAATTGGTTTATATTTTAATTTATACATAATTGGTAACCAATAAATACATCTTATATTTGTTAAACCATATATTTTCATAATTTATTGAATAATATTCATAAAATCCAATTTAAAATCTATGTTACATCTTATTATATTAAATAATAATATTTTAAAAAAATAATGTTGTTCTATAAAACTTAGTCTTGCATGTAATGCAAGCTATCGAAGAAACTCGTTGTTGGATACGATGTAATATATATTAGTATTGAATAAATTTAAAGATATAGGATATATTAAATTTAAAATATTAAATATACCAAAAATTCTTCAGAGGTTATATGATATCAAATAAAATTTACTCTTCTAGAATTTTTGAGGTTTTATATTCTCCCCACCTTAAATAAATTGTGTCCTCAAAATTTAAAATTGATCTTGGTAATAAATTGTTTGATACTTGAAAATAAATTTATTCAAATTACACATCATTATAAGGGTTTGTAAAAAATCTCTTAGAAAAAATAGATAATGGAAAGTACAAAGTTAACTTGGACTAACATATAACTAGGTCTCTTGGTAAGAGAAAATTAGTAGAAAGTGGAGATATAGACTTATAACAAAAGTGTAAATATTTATAGGGAGTTATTGTGGTAATAAATCATAAACAAGAAAATTTAATAGTGTAAATTTGAAGTCTTCAAATTCATAAATTATTTATTATTTAAAAGACCATCATTTCAACAAAAAATAATGTATTAGGACAATATTTTTTTGATCAATTTCCTAATTTTGAGTAATTATTTTCCAACCTAAGAATATAAGGAAATTTAATTACTTGATATATTTCAATTTCATATAAAAAATTCCATATTTTGATTGTGCTTCAATAAAATACTAATGCATCCCTTACTCCATGAAATACATATCCTAGAATGGACACTTTTTTTGAAGCACAAAAATTGTCTTTTAATGGATCAAAATACCCGTCAAAAAGTCATTATATTTGTATCTAACTGTTTTACAAAACCAATATGGTTAATAAATTAATCTATAAAACTCAAAATTAATACTATTGTCTAATAATTAATTTTTATTCATCAAAAATTTAACTAAAAACAATGAAAAATTATCCAGGACATCATGTTGTCTAGTGGTAGGCATGAAACCATTACATCCTTTAGTTATGGGTTCAAGCCCTATCGTTTTATAGGTTATACTTTTTATAAAACCATATTAATATAATTCCTATGAAGTTTCCAAAATTATGATTGATATTTTTGAAATTTAATCTATAAATATCCTTTTAACTAAGGTTTTCAATACAACCTCAATAAATAAATACTTCATCCATTTATTTCCACAATGTCCCTTATTGGTCTAGGATTTGTCTTATTTCATTCATTTTCATCATCTATTCAAATCATTCAAAATAGTTTTAAAATAAAATATTGATTATTCTAAGTATATCCCCTAGTATTTTCAAACAAGTTGTATAGTAAGGCATGTTGTTGTATACCAGGTTATGCTCGAGTCAAGACTGAAATACCATTTCAGAGTTGTTACCCTTATGTACATCTATGCTAGAACCACATCCACTTAATGAATCCATACAGGGATGTATTGCGAGGAAAGCCTAAATAATCCATATATTACCAAAATTATAGGATGTTCTTCAATACATATCCTCAAATTATACCTTAGATCTATATTATCTAATTTATGTTTTTCTAAATCTAGTTCTCAAGTTTTCTACTAAACATTCTCTGTTACCTGCTATAGCGCCTTGAAACTAAAAAGCTTAGAGTCAGTGTCATGATACCATTACATTGGCATAAGATACAATTAAATCGTATCCTAAATGACCAAATAGTATATTAGTCTTTGTAAACTAGATATATACATGAGTCTTGTATTATAAATGAATACACAAACGTCAACATAATTTTTTTTCTTTCAAGGATAATAATAACTTTATTCCATCTAACATGTCCTTTATTATATTTCATAGTACACTTCATGAAATCTTAGGGAAAGAAAACATAATAAGGGTGAACTAAAATTATAATTAAGGGTATGCACAGTGGAAGCAATAATGAATCAATGAGCATAATCATTATGTAAAGTTAAATATCTAAACACACATGTCATGTAATCAATAAATTGAGAAAGAAGTGCATAAAAAATATGGAAAGCTAAATAACTGAAAACGCAATCTATTTAAATAAATAGATAAGTAATTATCAATATTTAATGTTAATATACTTAAAACGCATGTTATTTAATCAAAAAACTAATAATAAAATACATCTATATACTTTAACATAGTGAAAATATCATGGATAATAAATACTGAATCAAAATGAAGGAAATTCTTAATTAATGGATGTCATGTTTCCCAGGATCATGATACATTTATCATCAAGACCTTTTATAAAATGGTTTTGCATACTACATTTAATACCTTTCACAAGAAAGATTATATATTTTTTTAGAAACCTATATATTCTTCTTGGAAACAAACTCAAATGGTTTTTCACCAACTAATTATGTCCCATGAGACTATTGACGTATCGAGGGGCTTATATTAAATTGTCCCCAATCCGTAGATCTAACATTAACCAGTCCATAACCAATGGGGCTTCAATTAACCAGTCCCCAACCCATATATTCCATTTCCAAAGAAATCCACATATAGTGAAAAAAAAAATTTAATTCATAAATATTGTGCCTTATCAAATATATGTATTGAATAAAAGATATATATTTATCAATATTTTTCCAAATTATCAAATAACTATCAACATAAAAATCATATATAAAACTGATATAGGTTTAGAAAATAAATTTATCCATGATAAATGATATTGATAAGTACGGTATCATTACAATATATCCCAAGTGGTTTAAAATTAATGGTTTTTTGTTGTTGATGAATGGAAATACTATAAAAAATCTTTTAAAAACATTCTTGAAGAAAATATATTTCTCATTTAAAAAAATTGTTAAAAATCATTTTATTTGAAAATAACGTTTTGAAAAAATTATTTATAAATTAACCTTTTAAAAATAAAAAGGAATCCTTAAATAAATGATGGGGGTTAAATCCATACATGTTGTACAAGATTAAAAGAACATTCCTTTTTCACCATAAAAATGTTAGAAAAATGACGTGTTCAAAAATAGAAAATAAGAATAGATTGAAAGAAATATAAAAGGTGGTAATATTTTATTTAATAAATCATTTTTAAAAGTTTTAAAAAAATTAAAACATTTTAATAAAACATGTTTTTTAGAAGAAAACATATTCTCTGTCTAAGGAGGAAAATGAACTTAGGTTTTCTTAAAAACATTTTCTAAAAAAATTTAGTACTAAAGAGTGATAATAATGTATTATTACTTGAAATGGTCATAGATAATAAGGGGAGAATAAAATTAAGGGTTTATTTAACAATGATCATATAAATCCATTTAATTTAATTTCAATAATAAACAATCTTTATTAGAATGGGATTATGAAATAAACCCTTAAAATGGTCATAACGTTTAAGTGATAATTAATCAATGGAATGATTATGTGTATCAAATATAAATCCTAATAAAATATGTTTAAATAAAATAATAAAAAGTAAAAAGTAATTACACATGTAATCTTATAATATTAACGGTAATAAGTAATATCACCCAATGAAAAGGAATCAAGTTATGAAATTATTTAGCACTAGGTAAATTTTTATTCAAATACCATTAGATGAAATAATTGAAATTGTGAATAAAAATTGCAAGAAGATAAAATAATCCATAAAATAATATATTAAAATTTTCAGTAGACAAACCACACAAAATATGTAAGTGGTGATTCTGAAATTTATCTCACAGATGTAAAAGTGTGATAAAAATCCCTTATTACTTGGTAACTTTTGAATTATAATCCACATAAAATAAATAATTTCAAATTAAAATCTAAATTCCATGAAGTTAAATTTATTAATTATATAAAATAAAATGGGTTTATTACATCCCCCACACAAAAGAAAGAAGTTGTGAAAATGGTGTATGCCTCTCCAAATGAAAATTGAAAAAATAATCCTTTACTATGTGTTTCCTTTTTTGGGTGAACGTGCTTTAAACTCATGTATAGTGGTTTAAAACATGTAAAAAATTATACCAAAACCAAAATTATATTTATAATTTCATATATTAAATTTGTATATTATATTATTACCCATTTGTTAACAGTCCTTCATTATTTTCACTATTTTTTGTGTTAATTGACAAGTTTTTTAGTATGTTTTCACTTGTTAATTGTTGTTCCTATTAATTATATCTGTATTTAATCATATATATAATTTAATACATGATTTAAATTTCATTCATATTAATTATATATTTATATATAATAATCCATGATATTTGTAGATAGAAAAGGAAATGCACCGTTCATGGAGAGGGTAGGCTGTACTCACGCATGAACATTACCTCTATTTCTTTATCATATTTAAAAAGTAAGTGATATATATATATATAATTTTATATTATCATTCCAATATAATGTTTATATCATATATGTCACATGATATTATTATAAACATCCCTTAATTCATTCCATGTATAGCGTGAATGAATCACATCGCTTTGAGGAGGAGCTAGTCAACACATCCACAAACGATGTTATTGTATCCCAAAAAAATAGAAATCGGGAAGTTGTGTGTTATATAAGAATAATATAAGTATAAATAAATTTTAAATATCATATATAACATATAAAAACAATACATACATCATAATTCCCACCTTGATAGGTGGTAAAGGAAGAACGAGTAATCATCGTTACACGATGTTGTAGTCTTTGGTACACACGATAGGTAAGTTTGTTACCCATTAGACGAATGTGTGTATAAGTGTAGTTATAAAAATTATAATAAAACCATATAAGTATATTTAAGATAATAATTTTATTATATAATAATTATATAAAAACAAATTAATGTTTAGATAAAGAAATAAAATGAATGTGATCATTGAATAATGTTACCTCGTTTTCGGGTAACTCCTTTTAGCTTATACCAAAAGACTTCCTCGGTTGTATTTCTATCCAAATAAAGGATTCTAGGATAAGTATATGGATTTTGGGATCTTATTCTCAGATATTTTGGGTGAAGGAAAGGCTTTATATGTGTTAATAAGTTAGATGGGTGAGTACCTTTTTATAGTGGAGAAGGAGTGGAATTCTAGTAAATTTTTGAAAGAGGGAATTTGACCAACATTTTTTCCAGATCAATTGGATCCAATAATGATCCATATTATATAAAATTGAGTGTAGGATCAAAATATTAATAGAAAATGTATTTTTGAAACATTTATATGTTATTTTATCCTTTATGTTTTAACTTTAGTCCCTTGTTAAGTTAATTTTTCTCTTAATCGTTGTAATTAATTTTAATCACATTCACTGATTTTTGTAGTAAAAAACTAATTAAACATTATTATAAATTATAAATTATTTTTATTACATATATTATAACAATGTTTTCAAAATTGAATCACATAAGTGGCAGAAATTAATTTAAAATTAATCCTGCAGACTAGATGATAATGCAGGTTTTTAAATTAATATATTCAAAATTTTAATAAGTTTTTATATATAATTTAAAATTTAAATTACTCCAATGACCTATATTTTATTAATGGATATAAAATTGATCTAATTTTACTTTAAAACAAATTTAAAATAAAATTTAACCTTTTAAATTATTGATATGAAAAGTCAATTTTCAATTAAAATTCATTACTTTTCACTATTCATCAATACGTGAAACCTCAAAGAAAAATACCAAAAATTTAACCAAAGATAATTTTGATGTTCCTATTTTAAAAATGAATTATAGTTTGATATATTAAATTAATAAAAGTTTAAAAAAATTATTTAAAACAATTTCTTTAAAAAAGGCGGTAAATCTGACGTTAGAAAAATATAGGTTTTTATGCTTAAAATATGGTTTGTTCTCCAATTATGATTATAAAATATATTATATGAATATAAAAATTATTTTATTGAATATATAACATATATAATTCATTAAGAAATAAAATATTTCCTTTATTTTATATTGTTTTACATTTTTGTTTCTAATTAATTGGTAACCGATGAATCCATCTTATATTTGTGTATACCATATATATTCATAATTTAGTTAATATTATTCATAACTAATAGTTTTAAGGTTAGGATATATATTATTATATTAAATAATAATATTTTAATAATATATTTTTGTTCTGTAAAACACATTCTTGTGTGTAACACAAGCTATCTAAGAAACTCATTATTGTGTATGACGAAAGATAACTAAGTATTGCATGCATTACAAAATATATAATAAATTAAATTAAAATATTAAATATACCATGAAGTCTCAAGAGATTATATGCTATCAAATAAAAGTTAATCTTCTGGGTTCTTTAAGGTGTTATAATAAATAACACAATTCAAGTAGAAGAATTTTATCTTAATTACAACATTATGTATACATACATTGGATACTGATGAAAAATGAAATAAATTTTTTCTAAATAAAACATAAGTAAATGAGGTATAATGAACTCAACCAAACAACCAACTAAAATAGATAAAAAGATGAACTAAAACTATAATACTAGAAAGTTATAATTAAATAAAAATTTTATGAAGTAAAATAAAAGAAAATTACCTCTCAAAATCTCCATGAAACCTCTTGGTCACCATAAACATCCAAACCAACCTTCTCTATGAGTTATCCCAAAAGAGGGAGTCCATGGGGAATATATCCTGATAATAGAACCTGAAACAACAAAATACCCTCAGTCTACATACATCGAGTGTTGCAAGTGGGTGTGATCAAAAACATCCTACTCATATTTCACCAAATATTACATGAATTTCCTTTAACTAAATAGACCATAAACATTTGTTTAAAATAAAATCTTTTAAAATAAGATTTTTTTATCATTTTATGAAAAATAAAACACATAGTATTTTTTTAAACCCCTTTTTCTAAAAACTCACACACACATTTAGTAACATTAAAAATTTCATTCAATAATATTTTTTAAAACATAATTTTTAAATTCTATTCTAAAATTAATTTTTGATAACTACATGAGAAATAATTTATAAATAATTAAAATAAGTATCAACTATATAAATAAATGTATCAATAAGGTATAAAATTTAACCATTGGAAAAAATTAGATAGCTTCCCCATAATAGAACACGGTAAGCATTGATAAATGGCATGAGTATATCTGTACAATATAATTATAACACAAAGCGTGGCTAAGGTGAATATAATATAAAGAATAAATAAAAATCAATAATAAAATAGAACTAGAATAAAAATTTATAAGAAAAATAATCTCAATAAAATATAGATAATCGTAGAAAACTTCTAAACATCTATTGAAAGGATCCTAGAAGTACTATGGAATAACTATCTATTATCTTGCTGAGGCATACCTAAAAAATAACCACTTGAATTTATATACCTTGACTAAATATTGGAACTCTCTTGGTATGAATCTTAACACACATCCAATAGATGATAGTTATTTTATAAACATGGCTATCCAAGTAACCATCTCTCAATCTACCACTAAGACACCAAGGATTCCAATGTTGATAGAAAAAAGAGTTCTGGAAAAAATTACCATATGAATCAACAAAAATCATCACACCACTATAAAATATCACCATACCACCTCCATATACTAACCAATAGAAATCCTCTCTTAAATAGACACTTCAACATTATAAATAACATAAAGTACAAACACTACGGGAAAAATGAGCAATTGCGACGGGTTATTTGCGACGGGAATAAATCCCGTCGCAAATAGTCATGTTAAAAAATTATTTGCGACGGGGGTATTTTCCCGTCGCAAATAAGGAGGCTTTTGCGACGGGATTTTTTTCCCCGTCGCAAATCGTTTTCCCGCGATGCGCGCCAAATCGCGGGAAACGTATTTGCGACGGGGACCCGTCGCAAATAGTTTTCCCGCGATGCGCTCCAAATCGCGGGAAACGTATTTGCGACGGGGAAATATTCCCGTCGCAAATAACAAATCGCGGGAAACGTATTTGCGACGGGGAAATATTCCCGTCGCAAATAACCGGCGGCGGTAAATGGTATTTGCGACGGGAATATTCCCCCGTCGCAAATACTATGTCGGCAGAGGGTTATTTGCGACGGGACCCGTCGCAAATAACTATTTACCGGTTGACCGTAATAAATGTTGGCTAAGGTATTTGCGACGGGTCCCGTCGCAAATAATACTAGTTGCGACGGGAATCCCATCGCAAATGAGCCCGTCGCAACTAATCTAACCTATAAATACCCCCATCCGTTTTTTTCATTTCATTCTCATTCCTTATCTTCTCTCTCTCTCAGAATCATATTTTTAGAGTTGAGTTTTTCTCTAGTTTAAGTTTTTTCTCCGGAGCCGATATTAAAGTTTTGAAGAACGATCAGAACAGATCAATTTTCAAGGTATTTATCTTTATTTTAATTTTTTATTTATTTTTAATTTTTTATTAGTTTTTATTATTATTAATTAGTTGTAATTTAATTATTTTTAATTGTTTATATGGTAATTAGGAATAATTAGTAATAATTTTTAGTAATTAAGAATAAATATTAATAACTAGTAATAAATACCAATAATTAAGAATAAGGACATTATTACATTATTAGTTTATTTTATTATTAATATTAAAATAATATAATTTTTTATATATATACAGTTCTTTTTTCATCTGTGTGTTTGCTGTCTTCACATGTATTATTTGTATGTGGAGATAGAAAACGCACAGATGAAAACAGAACTGTATATAAATTAGAAAATTATATTATTTTAATATTAATAATAAAATATATTAATAATGTTATTATTTGTAATTATTGGTAATTATTTCTAATTATTGATAATTATTCATTTAATTACTAATAATTATCAATAATTAAGAATAATTAGTAATAATTACCAATAATTAACAATAATTAGTATTAATTACCTCTAATTAGTATTAATTACCAATAATTAGTATTAATTACCAATAATTAGTATTAATTACCAATAATTCGTAATAATTAGGAATAATTAACAATAATTAGTATTAATTACCAATAATTCGTAATAATTAGTATTAATTACCAATAATTCGTAATAATTAGGAATAATTAACAATAATTAGTAATAATTAGGAATAATTAACAATAATTAGGAATAATTAGGAATAATTAACAATAATTAGGAATAATTAGGAATAATTAGTAATAATTAGGAATAATTAGTAATAATTCGGAATAATTAGGATTAATTTGTATTAATTAGGAATAATTAGTATTAATTACCAATAATTAGTATTAATTAGGAATAATTAGTATTAATTACAAATAATTAGTATTAATTACCAATAATTAGTCTTAATTACCAATAATTAGTATTAATTACCAATAATTAGTATTAATTAGGAATAATTAACAATAATTAGTAATAATTAGGAATAATTAACAATAATTAGTAATAATTAGGAATAATTAGTATTAATTAGGAATAATTAGTAATAATTACCAATAATTAGTATTAATTAGGAATAATTAGTAATAATTACCAATAATTAGTATTAATTAGGAATAATTAGTATTAATTAGGAATAATTAGTATTAATTACCAATAATTAGTATTAATTACCAATAATTAGTATTAATTACCAATAATTAGTATTAATTACCAATAATTAGTAATAATTAGGAATAATTAACAATAATTAGTAATAATTAGGAATAATTAACAATAATTAGTAATAATTAGGAATAATTAACAATAAGTAGGAATAATTACGAATAATTAGTATTAATTAGGAATAATTAGTAATAATTACCAATAATTAGTATTAATTAGGAATAATTAGTATTAATTACCAATAATTAGTATTAATTACCAATAATTAGTATTAATTACCAATAATTAGTATTAATTACCAATAATTAGTATTAATTAGGAATAATTAACGATAATTAGTAATAATTAACGATAATTAGCAATAATTAGTAATAATTAGGAATAATTAGTATTAATTAGGAAGAATTAGTATTAATTAGGAATAATTAGTATTAATTAGGAATAATTAGTATTAATTAGGAATAATTAGTATTAATTACCAATAATTAGTATTAATTACCAATAATTAGTATTAATTAGGAATAATTAACAATAATTCGTAATAATTAGGAATAATTAACAATAATTAGTAATAATTAGGAATAATTAACAATAATTAGTAATAATTAGTATTAATTAGGAATAATTAGTAATAATTACCAATAATTAGTATTAATTAGGAATAATTAGTAATAATTACCAATAATTAGTATTAATTACCAATAATTAGTATTAATTACCAATAATTAGTATTAATTGCCAATAATTAGTATTAATTACCAATAATTAACAATAATTAGTAATAATTAGTATTAATTACCAATAATTAGTATTAATTACCAATAATTAACAATAATTAGTAATAATTAGGAATAATTAACAATAATTAGTAATAATTAGTAATAATTACCAATAATTAGTAATAATTACCAATAATTAGTAATAATTACCAATAATTAGTAATAATTACCAATAATTAGTATTAATTACCAATAATTAGCAATAATTACCAATAATTAGCAATAATTACCAATAATTAACAGTTTATTTTTTATTCTTATAGGCTGTCGAGCACCCCGATATTACAGAGTACGACGTATATCGGAGGATGTATAGTGATCCTGCTACTGGGGAGCTCAGAGGTGATCGTCAGCATCACATCGTGGTCAGTATAATTTGTTTTCAAGTTTAAAAATTAACTGCATATAATATATTCACAATTTTAATTTTAAATTGCAACTATAGGAGTCATATGAGGCCGCAGCGTCACAGACCCGGCCTGAGAGTCAGGCCGAGTCATCAGATCAGACCACTGCCCGTCAGTTTGATGAGGCGGCATGGATGCAGGCCACCCAGTATGCTTTCGAGAAGGGCCGGGTAGTTGGTATCGGCTCTCGACTGACTCCCGGAGATTATTATGGCAGTGCTGCGATGTCGGCGTCCAGCTCGAGAGGAGCTCGTGCATCTTTTTCTACACAGTATGAGGATCAGTTGCGATCTCAGACTGCACAGATAGAGAGTCTCCGACAGGAGCAGGAGCAGATTCGTCAGCAGCATGAGGAGGAGCGTCGACGCCAGCAGCAGCTGTACGAGGAGCAGACGAGGCGGTGGCAGCAGCAGCATCAGGAGCAGATGGAGTACATGCGCCGACTCACTCATGCTTTAGGGGTGGAGTTTCCACCACCACCATCTGCAGATCCCCCACCTCCCCCCCCTCCTTCAGATTAGATTTTGTATTTCAGTTATAAAATTTGAGAAATCAAATTTTTTTTTTCTATTCGTAGTTTCTGTCTCATTATAAAATATTAATAATATTATATTTTTAAATAACAATATTAATATGAATAATAATATTATTTATATTTTATAATATTAAATTTTATATATATATTAAAATTTTATAATATTATAATTTAATTATTTTTTTTGTAATACTTGAATTATTTTAATATTTGAATGTAAAATAATTCTATTATTTTTATATTAATTAAAATAACTTATTAATATTTTTGTATTTATGAATTATAATTGTATTATTATTATATTAATTAAATCATTTATTAATATTCTATTATTTTTTATTTTTGAATTATAATTTTACTATTATTATAGTAATTAAAATAATTTATTATTTTCATTTGTAAATTATAATTCTATTATTATATTCATTAAAATAATTTATTAAAAATTTATTTTTTTTATTTTTTTTATAGTATTTGCGACGGGATACTATACCCGTCGCAAATACTAATATTATTAATAGTTTTTTATTTTTTTTAAAAATATTATTTGCGACGGGTCCCGTCGCAAATACTATCAATATTATTTGCGACGGGATGCGATGCCCGTCGCAAATACTAGTATTATTAATATTTTTTTATTTTTTTAAAAACGTTTTTGCGACGGTACCGTCGCAAATAGTATTTGCGACGGTACCGTCGCAAAAACGTTTTTAAAAGTTTTTACAAAAATACGGAATACTATTTGCGACGGGGAGAATGCACGTCGCAATAAACCGCTATAGCGACGGGCCCGTCGCAAATAAGTGTAGTTGCGACGGCGTTTTCAGCAACGGGCTATTTGCGACGGGGTCCCGTCGCAAAAAGCCATTTGCGACGGGATCCCGTCGCAACTAGCCCGTCGCAAATAGCTGTTTTTCTAGTAGTGAAAGACCCATCTCATAATGATAAAGTGGGGATTTCATTCGGGGTTTAGAATATTTTTTTAAACCATTCTATGTAAAATGATAATCAGACCATATGTTTTAAAAATAATAATATCATTTATGAAACTATTTAACAACTATTTCAGAAACAAATATTTCTCATAAACTCCTTTTTTAAGGTACCAATTGGTCCTTTGGAATATAATTTGAAAATCACCATTAAATCTCTATTTAAATCATTTTAAATATTAAATATCATTTTAAATAAAAATATGATTTTATAACATGAAAAACCAACTTTAATTTTAAAACTTATTTTATATATTATTAATATAAAGAAAACATTTGGAGAAAATATAGGATGAATCTCAAATATAAAATGCATGGAAATAACCAATGAGAACTTAACAATTAAACTCATCAAACTCATAAATATAAAATTATAAATATAACCATATCTCATACCATTAATTTATAATAAATAAATAACTTAAATGACTAAATCAACATTAAAAACCTACAATTTCATTGAGAAACTAATTTTAAGAAATTTATCAAAAAATGTTTCATGCAAATTCATTTTATACCAAAATATACAAACTAAAATATTTGTAAACCACCTTTTAAAATAATCCATGATTTAAAAAAACTATAAAATTTGTTTAGTAATCTTATAGAGTTAAAAAATACAGATATAATTTGAAATAAAATGTAATAATAAAAATAGTAATTTCATTGTATGTCATTAAATTACAAAATCATGGAAACCCCTACCTTATACAGGTGTCAATCATAAAAAAAACATAAAATATGGAAAGAGAAAAACCTAAAGAAAAAAAACCAAACACATTATCATCAAGGATCGCTATACATTTAGTAGAATCCATAACATAAGGTTCTTCTATATAAGTTCCAAGATTAGGATGAGAAATAAAACAAGAGATAAAAGGTAAATATAAGATAAAGAATGGTCTTACCTCAATGTAACCACCAAAAATAGAAGGAGAGAATACTAAAATGGAAGAAGAGTGAATAAGGAATCATGCCTTCACCTCCTTAGATAATCTTGGGAAAATTGGGGAGAATAAGAACCCTTTTAGGTCTTATTTTGAAGAAGGAATTATTGAAAATTCAAAATTTTAAAGAATAAGGTAAGTCACATGGTTTATCTATATGGTTTACCAAAGGCTATGCCCCTTACTAAACCATAAAAAATGAGTGTCATGCAGTTTGGTCACACTGTTAGATAAACCATGCACTAACTATGTGAATAACTCTATTAAAAAAATTGACCCTTTAACATAGATATTGCACAGTTTTATCTAACTATTATCTAATAATGTGATAGAAAATTTGATTAAATATTCTAAAATTTTCAAAATTAAAATACCTGAAAATGAAGAGAAAGATCAAAACAAATTATTAATAAATTAATATATAATATTCAGGTTAGGCTGTAAATATTATCTCAACTGTAACACTTTTCACCTAGAAATTAATCTAGTTCCAAAAGGACATGATCAACTATATTTTTAATTAAAAGAGATCCAAATACAATACTATAACTAAAAATGGAACCAGGTGAATCAGACCACATCTTTAAATTCATAGACACCCAAAGATCTCAGGTTATAAAAAACAATAACACGAACACTGGAGTTTTTACAACATAATAAAAAGGGTAGATATTCTAATATTATCACTTCACCATATAATACTTCTAATAATATATTTGATTGTTTAAACAAAAGGGTACTCTAAGATAATTACTATAATCACAATAAAAACTCTTATTCAAGGAAACTTAAATAAAATATTCAATCGAGGACATATCCATAATCTCATAAGATCAATCATATATGTATCTAAATAATCATGTGGGAGTATACTAATACTATACATGAATCAATAAATTGAATAAGTATGGGAATATTTTAAAGGAGTCTCCCTCAAGTTACTACCTATATCTTAGTTACTAGAACTCAATTCCATGAATTTTCAAATATGAATCATCCAACCATGAGGTGATGTGTTATAATAATTCCAAAATAAAGGTCTTAGAGTGACTATATATATATATTACTTTTACCCTAAGAGAAATGAAAATTCCCACTTAATATGAAAGAACTGAGGAGTTCTCAAGTAAAGTCCAAACACCACGAACGGTTTAGCTCTACTAGTCAACTTGGAGTTTGAATAGTGTCAATAACTAGAAATAACTACACTTGAACATTATAAGACTATGATATAGGAAACAATTACCAATATATAATTCCTATAATCCCTTATTACATTTTTAGGAGGTATACTCTAAGTAATAAAGAAAACACAAGCCTCAATCAATAACAGTTCAAAACTTAAATCACTCGAACATAGTTTTAAATCCAAATCAAAAACAACAACAAAAAAGAATAGATTTTTACCACCGCTTGAAAAATAACAAAATACAACCAAAATAAAAAATAAAATTAAAAAAACAAATCAAAATAATAAATAAAAATTTTCTTTGAAAATATCAAAATGAAACAATTTAAAAATTCCCTTTTAAACTAATGAAAAATTATCCTTTTTTTGTTTTAAATCATTAAGATTCCACTCAAAAATAATTTTAAACACTAAATGTTATTTAATAAATACATATAAATTTTCCAAACAATTATTTAATTTTTTAGTTTTTCTTGGGATAATTATTTTTAAATTTAAAAATAAATCTCACTATCTTAAAACTAATTTCCCCATATCCTTTTAGAAAACATCCATTTAAATTTTTAAAACGGACTTTTCCCTTATTCAATTTCCAAAATAAAATTTTCATTTAATAATACCTTTAAAATAAAACCGAACAAAAAAATGAAAATATACTTTAATTCAACCTAAATAAAAATTGCATAATACCCAAATTAATTAAAAATCAAATAAAGTCTAAAACAAAATTTATAAAGGGGTTGGTATCTATGCATGGTTTAGCCACACTATTTAATGGATCATGTGAAAAACATGCAATAACCACTGCTAAATTCTTGTAACTATGTTTAAACTAACATAAAGTCTATTTTAAAATAATTCTAATCTCAATAACTTTCTTAACACACAACACCAAGCATTATATTAAGTGTGATATAGTATAAAATTATTATTATTTAAATATGACCATCAGCACCTAGTTGTTAAATTTATAGTGTTGATAAAAATAACTAAATTATGAAAAAATATGTATAAATTCTTCACATAATTCAAATTTATATATTAATTCCTAATAAAAAATCATTCAGTTTTTATAAATTTCATTTTATGCTTTAAAATATGTTTACTTCAAAATGGTTTTTATTGCTTCTTATGTGTTGAAATTATAATTATTTTCAACTATTTTTTGAAATTTTATTTTATAAAATTAATATCATTTTCAAATAATAGTTTATATATTATATTAATCATAATTTTTGTGGTTTTTCTCAAAAGATTTATTTTTCAGTGAATAGTGAAAACTACCGATTTTTTTAAAATTATCATTTCTTTTCATTGAATCGTATAATTTAAAAGTCCATTTATTTTTTTAATTTTTTAATAAAGTAAAATAAGTCTCATTTAATTATAAATAACCAAATTAATTGCATATTAATATTTATTATACTTTATTTGGGTATAAGTTATTTTTTAGGACAAAATCACATTTTTCTATAAAAAAAATTTATATGCACAATGTCTTTTTATCATAATAAATTAATATCTATTTATTAATGTTTTTAATGAAATTTAAATATTATATATTTCATAAAATATTTTAAAATTCATTTTATTATTTTTCAAGTAAAAAAATGAAAGTAAATTAATATTTATGGATAAAAATTATTTTTTTCAAAAAAAAATGGGTTTCCATCGTATTTTGAATGCTTATTTAAAATTAAATTCTATCAATTATATAAATTGAACCTGTTAAAATAGATTATAAATTTTGAATCATCATAATTAATATAATTTATTATGGTAAAATTAATTTTTGGTTATAATTTATATTAAAGACAATAATATGTTTTTACCACAGTTAATGTTAAAATAGGTTTATTGGGAGGGTATTAATGACATATAAAATTTTCTAATTATTATTGGTTGAATATATTTCAACCTTATATTATACTATATTTTTATAATTTTCCATTTTTTCTACTTTATCATTAAAGTGTCCTTATATTATTGAAATCTTTTATGCAATTTCTTGTGTGTCTCTCCCCTCGGTTATAAAAAAGAAACCTATACCCCTATATTATTCACACAATTTAGTACTTCTAGATCATACAATACCTCTATAAAATTTATTCCAATATTACTTCCCTTCATCCTTGATCCCCAATTCTTCTTCTAATTCCAATCTTTCAAGGCTTAGGTTTTAAGACAAAGGATGTCTCTCAAAGAATAGGTTTAAATATTATACAAAATCTTTTAATTTTATTTATTATTCCACCACCTCTAAAACGTATGTATTATTCATAATATTATGACTCCAATATCAAAAATATACTAATATATTATTATGATGGTGGAACAACTATTTTCCCCCTTCATTTCCATCAAATAGGAAATGCAAGTATTCCTTGTGTGTACTTGTGTGATTACCGCATGGGCGTACATGTGGATTACCACCTTCATAGAGCAATGTGATATGTTTTTCATTTCTGTTTTACATAAATGGTAATAAAGATATATTTAATGAATATATATTATATTTATGGTATAATAATTATTCTATAAATATGAATTATTATTTACCTTTATTTCATTTTATCTATCCAAAATTGGATACATCATTCGTGTGTACATATAGATTATTATCTCCACAAATTGATGTCATTCACTTTTCATGACCACTTTATATGAATTGTTATAAAATTTTATGTAATTATTAATTATTATACATATGAAATAATTAATATTCTATATATGATATAACCATGATCAAAGAATAAGGAAAAAAATCTTGAAACATAACATATATGAGAAAATAAAAATTTAATATCTGAAATGACAACTTTAATAGATAATTATTAATAAATGCATGCTCAAATGTAATGTAATGTCCCGTGTTATTGAACCGGGTTAAAATATGAATTTTTTTTTGAATTTTTTTCAGTTTATCAAAGGGTTGTTTTTAATAACCCAAGATCTGGAATTTTATTCTAAGTGTTGGAATCCCTAAAGGTGTCGTTTTTTGACTTTCTTAATTACCAGATAATTTTCGCAGGTGTCGTGATGAGTCTCAGGAACACTGATTTTGGAAAATTCCACTTTAATGAATCTGCACAGGCAGTGTACGGTTGTGTTCCAACCCGTTCAGTTTACCATGTTTAATAAATTATTTAATTAAATTAAATAATATTATATAAGATTTTGTAATTAATTAAATGATGGTTTTAATAATAATAATAATAATAATGCAGTTATTATTATTATTGTGGTTGTTTAATTAAATTAATGTTAAAGAATTAATTAAATGTGATTGAAGAAATTAATGTGGATTATGTTTTTATCAAATAACAATTTTATTTAAAGAAATAGTTTCATAATTATTAAAGGACCATTTATTATTAAATGGAGAAATATGCTAATAATAATGTTATTATTATTATTATGGTGTCATAAATTATTTTTATACGTTAATATTTTAATTTCATGATAAAAGAGTATATTATTTATGATAATTTAATGACCCTTTTGAGCTTCTCAAAAAAACATTTAATAAAATGAGGAGTTTTATATTTAATTAAGAGTTGTTATTAAATAGTGGTGTTGGATTTATCAAAATTTTAGAAAATAGTAATAATTAGATTATTATTATTTTAGTTTTATGAATGTAATAATTATTATTATGGAAATTAAATTAGGGGTTATGGGTTGGATTTTTTATCATATTAATGATATTTTAAAAAATTGGGAGTTTTATAATTAATTATGAAATATTTATTAAGATAATAATGAAGGAAGAAGCATTTTTAATTAAATTGGGTGTAACATTTGGGTTAAAATATTTTAATTGTATTTTTAATGAGGTATAATATTGATATGAAATTAATGAAGCTTTTGGGTATCTCAAAAATCTAATTAAATACGGAGTTTCGTAATTAATAAAGAAGTGTTTTTATTTAACAAGAGGTGTTGGGTTTTATCTACGGTTTAACAATAATAAAAATATTAATACAATTATTATTATTATTATTTTGGTTTTATGAGTGGTTCTTATTATTATGAATAATAAGAATAATGGATTTTATGGGGTTTCATTTAATTAAATTAAAGGTCAATAAGAATTTAATTAATTGCTACAAAGCGGAGGTTTTTATTTAATTAATCTGTATTGAGATAATTAATTAAATAATGATGATTTGGGAATTATCAAAGAATGTTAATTTTAAATTGTAATATTAAATAATGAATAAATGTGGAGTTGGGTTTAATTTAAATAAACCATTTTAAATATAGATATCGGGTTGTGCACGGGTAGTCAAATGGTGTGGGGCAGTTGGGCAGTTATATGCTTTTTAAAATGATTTATTTTTATTTTATTTTAAATAAAATAAATATTTAATAATAATAATAATAAAGATATTATTATTATTGTATTAATTTGATTGGAAGATTTATGGGGGTTTTTAGAATTAATTGTGAAACATTTATTTAAATGTTAGTTAATGAAGTAACATTATATTAAATGAGAATAATAAATTTTATTATTATTATATTAAGAATATTAGTTTATCAAGGGTGTAATTGATAATTGGGGGAGAGAACATGAGGGTGGTGCACTACTATATTGGAGGAAAAACAAAAATGCATCAGGCCCCTCCTTTGAGGCAAACTACACCCCCCTCGCCGGCTCCCTTTGCATGATCGAATCCTCCCAGTGTCTACACGAATCTTGTCCATCTCGGTGAGGTGAGTCCATCTACATTTTTTTGGTGATTCGCATCGGTCGTTTGGCTCCTCTATCGACCTATTTCCTCAGCCAAAATCCTATGGTTCAGGTTTTATTGGGTTTCCTTCTTTCTTCTATTCTAGGGATGTGTAAGGGGATCCTCTGGACCCTTTGGACCACATTTCGGAATCTTCCGACAAAGGCGAGGCAAATGAGTTCATTTTTTCTTTTTTGTCAACTTTTGGGTAAGGTTATTTAACCGTGGTATTGTTTCACATCATTTAATTAAGGGTGTGATAATTTTTATGAGTCCCTGGTACCTATTTAGGGGTGCGTTGGTCCTTACTGCTTTGATTCTGAGTACCTATAGTAATATTTTGAATTTTATTTATATTGTTGTAGGGAACGTGTGTGAATATATATATATATATATATATATATATAAGGTTTGCGCGTGTGCTATTGCAGACCAGTTGTGAACTGGTTTCCACCATGAATATTAAAGCACCTCATATTTAAAATTGTACCACCCTGAGTTAGGGTCCCAAATCCCTATAACATTATTTAAGAATTATATATTCTTTAAATAAATTGAGAATGTGAGTTTTATTGATTATTATATGTCTATGCATGACACTTTTGATGTTATTAAATGATGTTTCCCACGTGAGATAAATGAGGACTTGAACATGTGTTGATTTTAAGCATGTTTTGCTAATTTGGTTAAAGTGATATAATTAAACAGTTAAATGATTTGAATGAGAAGAATTTGTAATAGGGTAATTAATTGTATAATTAATTATCATGTCATGAGTTGGAATAAACATTGTGGATATTACTGATTATTGAGAATATTGATTATTGGAAATATTTGGAATATAAATTGGAAACTCTTAATGAATAATGGATAGATTAATTATTACATGATAAATGGAAAATGGTTAATTAATTGATGATTGGTTAAAGAGATAAGATTTAATTAATTAATTGTTGAATTAATTAATTTCAATGCATTAAATTAAGATTGTGCATTAATTGTTTGTTATGACTATTGGACATGGGTACCTTTTGATGCATGTTAGATTTCCATGCATTAAGTTGTATTGGATGGAGTTGTTTTATATTATGAGATGATATGTGAGATGGTTGCTAAATATATGGGCTTTGTTCAGCATGTTTTGTAATGATTATGACATTCATTTCAATTGTTAATGTTATGAATGAATCACTATTTGAGTGGATGGGTTTAGACTTGTTAAATAATTTGGATAATTCAATGTTGAGTTAATTATTTATTTGGATTTCTAATAATAATTAATTGTTAATTAATTATTTACTATTGATATGTTGAATGGTTAATTAATGGTTGACTTTGGATGGGTAATTTATGTAGTTAATTAGTTGTTGAATTAATTTAAGAATTAGTTAATGGATGGTTGTGGGGTGTTAGACATGGAATTCTACACCAATAATAAATATATATGTATTATTGGTAAACAGGTTGTGAGATAGGAACTGATGCTCTAAATACTCACAGGGTTCTAGACATGGCGTTCTACACCCGTCTTGTAAGAAAATATTCTTTTATGAGTCAGGGACTGAAGCTCTAAATACCCATGTGTTGTGAGACAAGGACTGACGCTCCAAATACTCACAAGGGTGCTAGACATGAATTTCAACACCCATTAATTATCATTGGATTTTGGGTCCAATGGGTCATACATGAAATGAATAAATTGGTTAATGAAAACTATTTTGATAGTATGATTTGCGAATTTAACATGAGAAAGGGTTCACACTAATCAATGAATTGGGTGAATCACTATTAGTGGACGGACCTAGGAGAGAATCACTATTTTTTAGTGGACTGAATCAGATATATTATATGAATGATTATATTGAATATCTATTGGACTCCTCATGTACTAATAATGTTTTAATGATCCCAAATCTTATTCAACTTGGATAAATCCTGTAAATTATATCAAATCAAGTGTATTATTGTTTAAGTATTCTCATGATTTAAGAAGAGCCATTCAAGATCTTAATTTCTCTTCATTTAGTTTAATTAATTTATACTATCCTTGATTTACCTTTATAATGATTTCTCTGACAAATGGTTATGTTTAATTCATTCCATAAGTATCACTGCTTAAGTCTGAATATAGATATTTGCCTATGTCTGAGACAACGTGAAGCAGACACCGTGAAGCAGATCTCGTGACTAAGCAGACACTATGAAGCAAACACTGTGACCATCAGACACCGTGAAGCAGACATCGTGAAGCAGAAACCGTGAAAATTTAGACGTCGTGAACATTCAGACACCGTGAATGAGACACCGTGATCGAGACATCGTGAACAAGACATCGTGACTATAAGACACCATGATCGTGAGACACCATGACCGCGAGACACTGTGACTATCAGACACCGTGAACAAGACACCGAGACTACCAGACACCGTGAACAAGAAACCATGACCAACCCAAACACCGTGTGAAAGAGACATCATTTCAATGGCATACTGTGACACTGTTTCCTAATATATTTTTTCTTCTTTCAATTTAATCTCTAACGGTCATATTTGATGATTTTAATGAAATAACATAATTAATGTCTCTTTGTAGACATATCATCGGATAGTACTAGGTATGAGATATAGAATACATTCAACTTATCAACTCCAACACATGAACTCCAAGATAAAAAGAGTCATGTAGACCAGAAAAAAGTGGCGGAAAAGATTGTAGGAAAAACAAGATACAAATGAACATGCAGGTGGGTGGGAGCATCACAACAGAATACTTTCTTCTAAATTGGATCATGCAACCCGATTATGCTGAAGAAAACATGAAGAATACTAGAATCCCGAGAACATATTCATGATGTAGAACACCACCAAGAACATAAGCTGAATCTATCAAACTTGCGACACTCTGTTTTTCAGACAAGGACCTGAGTTCTGCATCTGCTTCATCTCAGAAGTCCAGAGCTGCAAAGACTAACACTCGGATCATTTCTAAACCAATCTCAATCGTTCTGCTCTGTTCTATATCTTTTTATTAACTTTGGAACAGTGTGTGTTTCTGTATAATAACATACTCTATCTCCTACATTAAACTGAAGGATACAAGATATCCTTACTCAAACTCTCATTTACCCTGGTGTATACCCACAGATAAGTGTGGAAGAGGTCCATGTGTGGCCTGGTAGTTTTTACCCACGAAGAACTTTGGAAGAGGTCCTTGTGTGACATTGAAAGTCCTGTGTACTGTTTTTTAACCCTGATCCAGGGTTTGGATCAATTTTATTTACATAAACTTCTTGGTGTCAGGTGATCACCAAGTAGAGTGGATTAGGTATCAGCTTGAGACTGAACCACTTGTTGTATATTTTTTGTACTGGTAACTTTGGTTTTCTCTGTTTTACTGCTTAACTGTATAATTTATAAATCTCTAAACTTACATTTATAGTTAATCTTGGAAATATGTTATAATCATTTTGTCTTATTAAAATAGTTTCAAAATTAATATTAATAAATATTAGTATTACCGATAAATAATCAATCTTCTAAGAAGTTATTTAAACAGTTAAAACTTTATAACCGTATTACTTTGACTAAGTGGTCTGTATTTAACTTGAAGGGAAAATATTTTTAAGAACAACTTTTTAGAAATTTTTATAGATACTCAATCCCCCCCTCTTGATTATTCTACTCCGACCAACATTTGGTATCAAAGGATGTTTATTAGGACTTTGTTTAATCTTATGAGACTGTGATTAAAGTTTTACTTTTATGATATTTAAATTTATATCAATTCTAAATTTCTAGTTATTTAAGCCTATTGTGTTATTATGGATAATGGATTGGAAGGTGTTGCAACCAACGTACCGCTATTCTTTAATGGAACCAACTATGCTCAATGGAAAATTAAAATGAAAATGTATTTAGAGAGTATGAGTTTTGAAATTTGGTCTTCCATTATAGATGAATATAAGATTCCTGCTACTGATTGAATCACATGGGATGAACCTACCAAAAAATCCTAAAATAACAATTGCAAAGCTTTGAATTCTTTATACTAATTCTTAGGAGATGAAGAATTCAATAGAATTTTTTCTTGTAAAACTGCCCATGAGATTTGGGATACCCTATCTGTCTCACAAGAAGTAACATCTAGTGTAAAAGAAATGGGACTTAATACTTATACTATAAAATATAATAATTTTAAAATGAAACATGATGAGACTATTTCTGACATGTATCTTAGGTTCAATGATATTGTCAACACAATGAGCTTGCTTGGAAGAGAAGTCACTGCCAAGGAACAGATCCTGAGAATTCTCAGATTTCCTCCTAATAGATAGAGGGTAACCTCTGTCTCTATTAGAGAATCATGTGACATTATCAAGCTACCTATAAAAGAAATCATGGGGAAACTGATGATGTACGAAGAAGAGCTGAAAGTCAATAAAGAGGAGGAGTATGAACCAAAAAGGAAATTTGTTGCATTCAAGACCACTACCTCTAAACACAAAGACAAAGGGAAATTGGAATCTTCTGTAGAAAGCTCCAGTAGTGAAAAATCGTCACCCGATAGTGATGAGGAGATGGTTCAACTAGCCTGAAGATTTAAAAGATTTTATAAGAAGAATAACTTTTTCCGAAAGCCTAAATTTAAGGGAAAATATGAAAAAAAAAAGGAAATTGGAAAAAGGAATAGAAAATAAGTGACAAGGCTGATGAAATTGTCTGCTATGAATGTAAGTGCAAAGGACATATCATGGCTGATTGTCCAAAGCTCAAGTACAATAGGAGATATGAGGACAAGGACAGGAAGTATAAAAAGGCAATTAAAGCAACCTGGAGTGCCTCTGAGGATAGTTCAAGTGACTCAAAAACATCATATGATGAACAAGCTAAAAAATCCAATATGTGTTTTATGACAAACACATCTAAGGTAACACTAGACTCTAATGTAGATAATTCATACTATTTTGAAAATGAGAGTGAATTTGAAAAAATGACTAATGAAGAAATGTTTGAATACTGTAACATTATTTAAGAAGCATGTAATGAAATTAGAGACAAATATAAATCATTGAAGAAATTGCATGCTCTCACTATGACAATTAAATCTGAATACACACCTGAAAAGGAGAAAAATTACCAACTGCTCATAGAGAACAAAGAATTAAAAATTTCTAATGAGAAATTGAATAATGACCTAGAAAATTTTACCAATGTGAGAAATAACCTTACCCAAATGTTATAAAAACAAATTTCCCCAAAATACAACACTGGCATTGGTTATCAAACTGCAAAAAGAAATCTTGGTAGATCATAGTTTGTTTCTAAATCTAGGACATCCAGTTTTACTTCCAATTCTGGACATAAATCATCTAATTCAAGTTATGATACACTATCTATTGTTTCAAGTTTTTTCATAACAATAGAGTTTATTTTTAAAATAATTTACTTAATTCTAATAGGAAACCTATGAGACATATATGGGTTCCTAAATCACTTGCAACTAATATTACTGGACCCAAAAAAGTATGGGTACCAAAATTTGTTTTTACTAGATCATTTTGTAGGAAATATTCCTAAAGAGTTCCTATAAAAATCTATGGTACTTCGATAGTGGATGTTCTAGGCACATGACAGGAGACTACTCATGCTTCAAGAACCTAATCAAAATAAATGGAGGACATGTCACATTTGGTGATAATGCCAAAGGAAAGATTATTGGCCTCGACCAAATCGGTAACTTTAATTCAGTATTGATTTCTAAAGTACTGTTTGTTGATGGATTAAAATACAATATTTTTAGTATCTCACATTTGTGTTATAATGGATTGCCTATTAGATTTTAAAATTATTCTTGAAATGTCTTTAATTATAAATAAGAATTATTATTTTCTACATTAATAAATGAAAAATTTTACTCTATTAACTTAGATTCCATAGCTTCTCAAAATGCTTCATGCTTATGTGTATTTCATAAAGAGTATTGGCTCTGGAAAAGGAGACTGGGACATTGTAATGTTCACTCCCTTTAAAAACTAACTAGAAAAATACTAGTTAAATATTTACCCAAACTTGAGTTTCCAAATGACAAAGTATATAATCTCTATCAAAAGGGAAAACAACATAAAGTTTCCTTCAAACCAAAGAAATAAGTGTCAAATTCTCAACCTCTCGAGCTAGTTTACTTGGATTTTTTTGGACCATCTAGAGTTTCTAGTTTAAATGGGAAGAACTATATTTATGTTCTTGTAGATGACTTTTCTAGATATACTTGGACCTTCTTCATGGATCAAAAGAGTGAAGACTTCTCTTATTCTACTAAATATACCAAGTATATAGAAAATCTTAGTGTACTTAGAATTAAATCCTTAAGAATTTATCATGATTGTGAGTTTGAGAATCAATAGTTTGAATCGTTTTTCACACAAAATGGTTATAATAACAATTTTTCTACCCTTATAACACCTCAAAAAATGGAGTTGTAGAAAGAATAAATATAACCCTATAAAAGACTTCTAGAACAATGCTTAGTGAATATAACCTGCCTATTTATTTTTGAGATGAAGCTGTCAATACAGAATGCTACATAATCAATAGAGTGTTAATTAGACCTATTCTTAAAATGACTCGGTATGAGTTATGGAACAATTGAAAACCCAAGGTTAACTACTTCATAGTTTTTGGTTGCAATGTCTATATCCTTAATACTAAGGATAATCTTGAAAAATTTGCATCCAAAAGTGATGAAGGTATCTTTTTAGGATATTCCATGTCTAGTAGAGCCTATAGAGTGTTCAATAAAAGAACTAAATGTGTGTAAGAATATGTCCATGTCAAATTTGATGAAAAATATCCACATGATCCTAAAACCTCTCTAGAAAACTTTGAGGATGGTGTATCAAATCTGAAAATCAATTAAAAATCCTCAAACACTTCTGTAAAATAATCTGTGAAAACTTCTAGTTCTAGAAATTCCCAAGAATCAAGTCATAATGAACCTGAACTTACTGATGAACCTGAAATCGCTAGTCCCTCCTTTACTAGATCTGTTAGAACTCTTAAGAACCATCTCTTAGATGTTGTTGTAGGAGACCTGGATAAAGGAACTCAAACTAGATCTTCTCTTAGAAATCAAGTTGAACATCAAGTCTTTTTGTCACAACTTGAACCTAAAACCATTAATGATTCTATCAATGATGAATTTTAGGTGATGTCTATGCAAGAAAAACTTAATCAGTTTAAAAGGAACAATGTTTGGAAACTTTTTGAAAGACTTAAGGACACATTCACCATATGAATTAATGGGTGTTTAGAAATAAGGTAGATGAGGCTGGTAACATTGGTAGAAACACGACTTGATTAGTTGCTCAAAGATATAGTCATAAAGAAGGCATTGACTATGAGGACACCTCTACACCAGTAGCTAGACTTGAAGCCATCATAATTCTACTTGCCTATGCGGAACATCTGAATTTCAAACTATATCAAATAGATGTTAAAAGTTCATTCTTAAATGGGTATATATCTTAGGATGTTTTGGTTGAACAGCCCCTTGGTTTTACAAATCCCCATTTTCCAAATTATATTTTTAAATTATCAAAATCTTTATATAGTTTAAAACATGATCCAAGAGCTTGGTGTGATAGATTAAGTACTTTTATTATCACCAAAGGTTTTCCAAAAGGAATATTTAATCCTACCACCTTTATAAAACGAATTTATAAGGATGTTTTAGTTGTTAAAATCTATGTATATGACATTATATTTGGATCCTCAAGAAATTATTTATGTGTTGATTTTTCTAAAATTATGAAAAATGAATTTGAAATGAGTTTAATGGGTGAACTAAAATTCTTTCTTGGATTTCGAATCATTCAAAATAATGATTGGATTTTTTTAACTCAAAGTAAATATACTATAGATCTTATAAAACATTTTGGATTGGATAGAACTTAATGTAGTAACACTCCCATGAGTACCACTTTTAATTTGGATCATGAAAAAGATGGAAAATTTGTTGATCAAACCATTTATAGAGGAATGATTGGAAGTTTACTCTACATAATTTCTAGTCAACCTGACATTATGTTTAGTGTGTGTATGTGTACTCGTTTTCATGAAAATCTTATGGAATCTAATTTAAATTCTATAAAGAAAATTTGCAAATCCCTCAAGTATACACCCAATCTAGGATTATTCTATCCTAGAGGAAAATCATTTGAATTAGTTAGTTATTCTGATGCTTACTTTGATGGTTGTAAGTTAGATATAAAAATAACTTATGTAACATGTCACTTTTTAGGCATGCCACTACTATCATGGTGTAGTAAGAAACAAAATTTTGTTGCATTATCTACTGCAGAAGCTAAATACATAGCTGATGGGAGTTGTTGTGCAAAACTTTTGTGGATGAAACACGCATTACTAGATTATGGATATCAATTCAGGCTTGTACCTATAAACTCTGACAACACAAGTGCTATTAACATCTCAAAAAATCTTGTTTCACATTCTAGGACAAAGAATATTGATGTAATAAATCACTTTTTGAGATATCATTATCAAAAGGGAGATATCACTTTGGAATTCATTGGTACTGAGTATCATCTTGCTGATATATTTACCAAACCAATAAATTCTGAAAGAATAGAAAACATCATACATGAATTAGGAATGATAAATCATAAGTAAATTTATTATTATTATATATCTTACTGTTTCATGATTACGGTATCACGGTTAGTGCTTCATGACTACTGTCGGACAGTTACTATCTCACCGTAACACTCAGTTACTATCTCACTATGTTACTGTCTCACCGTAATGCTCAGTTACTATCTCACCGTAACATTCATTCTCTGTCTCACCGTAAAGACCTGATATGTCTCACCATAAAGCTTTTCTTTAATTTTTAGTTATGAATTAAAAACCGTATCATGGTAATTATTCATTTCACCTTTTTCCCCATGTTTTTACTATTGCGACGTTTAGTATTCCTAAATGATAAAATAAAGAAATTATCACTCGATTCTTCACTTGGAAATTATTCTATTCACTCACTTCGAATCCTTCTTCAAACCTACTACCCTTCTCTCTCTCGAACCTTCGGTGGATGCCCAAGATGAAACACCCTTCATCATCGACTCCTGAGAAACATAACATAAAGAAGAAGAAATTTGAACCCAAGATAGCACCCGAAGGTCCTCTAAACCCAAATCTGGTAAACCGAGTTGTCGTACCTAAGAAAGAGGTTTTCCCCAAATTGCATTTTTCAAGTAATTCTCAAGTTATGAGAGTTTTAAAATAGAAAGGCTTCCTAGAGTGGTTTTTGAAGGAAGATATACCAATCTATCCTAAGTTAGTGGCTTAGTTTTATCAATATGTTCAGTTCACCTTTGAGTTTGAAGATGGATATGTTTTGAGAAGCTGGATCAATGGGAAAAAATTCCCATTCTCTATGAGGTTATGGGTTTCATGCCTTAGGATAACTCATGAAGGAATCTGTGAGGATTATCATAGAGTACCTCCACCTTCAACCAAATTCTTTGATCTGGAGGATGGTTTGAAAGCCTTAACTAGATATGGAACCATGAGGAGAGCCATTTCTACAGAACTAGATAGAGAATCAAGGCTTTTGTTCAAGTTTATTCAGAATCTAGTTATCCCCAGAAAAAGTGATTTTGCTATTTTGAAATATCAAGATGTGTTTCTGATCCACCATATAAAAAATGGGCATAAGATCAACATTTTCAAGTATATAATTCACCACATGTGTGAACTGATTAAATCCACATCTAAGTCAACCTCTCTATTTTACTCTCATCTTATCTCAACCATGCTTCTTTCCAAAGGTATGGTTGGACCTAATAAGGAAGTTATAAAGGATTCTGAGTACTACCTTTTAAAAGTCACTATCAAGAGGATGAAGATAAATTATAACCCTTGGAAAAGGCATTGGTAGAAGACAATGATAGACTTTATGAAAAAATCAATCTTGTGGAACATCCCTCTAGACCAAGAGATATTTCTGATCGTGGTTTGGAACTAGATAAGGTTGTTGAATACTCTTCTGAAGAATAATAAGAGTTTGTTGTGCCTCCCAGGGAAATTGTTTCGGTTGAGGATGATAGTACTCTTGTTCCTCATGAAATTCTTGAAGAAGTGGCCCCTTCTCCTAAAGATGTTAATCTGGAAGATCAACCTGAGGTTGAAATAGAATATGCTACCCAAGAAACTAAAAAGAATGCTATTAAAGAACCTATAGAGGAAGAATTACCTATTATGTAAGAGGCCTATCTTGAGGAATTACCAGTGGAACAATCTATTCATGAAATCATTCCTTCAGCTTAGGAAAGGATGGAGTTGGCTTTTCAATTGGCTAGACAGGAAATGGGTGAAGAACTATTTGATGAGTTTGTGGAATTAGATCAAGATCCTAATACTCTCAGTCCTGATAAGGATGAGACTGTGGAGGGGGAGAAACCCTAAAATATGGAATCTATTTAAGTACAAAATCCAGTTGAACCAATCCCTATAAGCACTCAATATAAGTTCCCTGGTTTCTATGATGTGTTTTACAATCATCAAGTTTCAATAAAAGGACTTGACCTTTCTACTATGTTCTAACTGAAATATGTCTCTAATCTTGCTCTTGAGATGGAACCTAAGCCTGTATCAGTACCTATTTCTGAACCTTCATCAAAACAACCATCCTTTGTGAGTAAGGATGATCTAAAGTAATTTGGTTATATCCTCTTGTCTGGTGTTGAAAAAGTTATAAATTATGAACCTACTATTGTGACTCATCTAAGTTAGAATTATGCCTCTTTATTGGTGGAGAAAATTATCGAGAAAATAAAACCCAAAATTCTTCATGAGATTCATGATGTAAGAGTTGAGAACCAACTTCTTAGTCATGAAGTGAAGACCCCAAGAGGTATGATTAAAGAAATGTAGAAAGAGATACATTTGAGATCTGAGCTTATTTCTCATCATGTAGAACCTTATGTTCCTCAAACCCCACAGAATGTTGTCTCTAAGATCCATCCGCACTTAGCTTCCATAGATTAAAAGTTCTCTGAAAGGAACAAACATATTGTGAAGGATATGATAGGGTTTGTGGTTAATCTAAAAAAATTCACTACTGAGTATACGGGGTGTCTTCAGAATGTGTTGAATCAACTGAAATCTCTCACCACTGTTGTCAATTCTATTAAAGCCTCTATTCAATCCTCTCAACCCTCTTTAGACAGTGATCTTCTCATAACAGTGGTCAAAGAAGAGCTTCAGACTGTGCTTAGTGGCTTCAATAAAGATTTTCTCTTTGTAGTTATCAAGAATAGTGATAGAGTTCTTGACCTGGTCCAAATACATTCTAAAATTTCTAATGATTCTCAGCAAGAGAGTGCCAAAAAAGTGGATTTCTACCTCAATATAATCTTCTCCAAGACTGACCTGAATAATCATTTCAAATATCTTGTGGAAAATCTGTGGATTCCTTCAGTTACTCAAGATTTTAAGACTCATGTCCAAAATCTCACAGAGTTCATTTAATTGTTGGATAAGTTTATGAAAAATACGGATGATTTTGATAAAGCCATGAATTATGATGGATAGATCATTGGGGCTTTCATTAAACTTATAAGGCCTTACCTTCATGTATAGAGTACAACCATTTTTGCTCATACGGCTACACCTTTAAAACTTGGATTTCCTACCTTCACCTCTACCCTCATCTCCAATACTATGTCTTTCGACCAAGATCTAAGTCAGATTATGCATGTGGTATTTGATACACAACAGCCTTGGTCTTCTTTTGCACCTACTCTAGATCCCTCTGTTTTTGAAGGCCTCCCTTTACCTTCTCTATCAACCACCTCACTCCCTTCTTCTACCTCGACCTCTCCTCCTATGGTTTCCTCTTCTACTACTGTGGATAAAGTAAAAGAGAAGACCTGTCAATGAAGAAGAACAGTGATTACTCCTTTTTTATAGGAATTATGTTGCTTTTGTTTTGATCCTTTATGTTTGTATTGGAACTTATTTTCACTAATGAAATGTTCACTTTTCATGACTTCACTTATTTCATCTTTTTGATAATCCCAAAAGGGGGATAAATTTCTATATGTTATCCATTTATCTCTATATCTATAGTTAAATCAAATATACACTTTAAATCTACATGATTTGTGGTCATCAAAAAGGGGGATATTATTGGAATCCTCATGTACTAATCATGTTTTAATGATCACAAATCCTATTCAACCTGGTTAAATCTGGTAAATTATATCAAATCATGTGAATTATTGTTTAAGTATTCGCATGCATTAAGAAGATCCATTCAAGATCTTAATTTCTCTACATTTAGTTTATTTACTTTATACTATCCTTGATTTACCTTTATAATGATTTCTCTGAAAAATGGTTATATTTAATTCTTTCCATAAGTATCACTGCTTAAGTATGAATAAAGATACTTTCCTAAGTCTGAGACACCATGAAGCAGACATCGTGAAGCAGACATTATGACCAAGTAGACACTGTGACCATCAGACACCGTGAAGCAGACACCGTGAAGTAGACACCGTGATCATTTAGACATCGTGAACATTCAGACACCGTGAACGAGACACAGTGAACAAGACATTGTGACTATAAGACACTGTGACCATGAGACACCATGACCGCGAGACACTGTGACTATCAAACACCATGAAAAAGACATTGTGACTATTAGACACTCTGAACAAGAAATTATGACCAACCCAGACACCATGTGAAGGAGACACCATTTCCATGACATATTGTGACACCGTTTCCTAATATATTTTTTCATCTTTCAATTTAATCTCTAACAGTCATATTTGAAAATTTTAATGCACTGACATAATTAATGTTTATTTGTAGACATATCATCAGACAGTACGAGGTATGAGGTGCAGAATACATGTAAACTATCCGCTTCAACACATGCACTCCAAGATAAAAAGAGTCATGCATCCCATAAACAAGTAGTGGAAAATCTTATGGGAAAAACATGATACAAATGAACAAGTTGGTGGGAATGAGCGTCACATTAAAATACTTTCTTACGAATTGGATCATGCAACCCGATTCTGCTGAAGAACACACGAAGCATACTAGAATCCTGAGAACATCTTCGCACTATAGAACACCACGAATAACACAATCCAAATCTGTCAAACTTGTGACACTCTGTTTTCCAAAGGAGGACTCGAGTTCTAAATCTGCTTCATCTCAAAAGTCCAGAGCTAAAAATACTAACACTCAGAGAATTTATAAACCTATCTCAATTTCTCTCCTCTATTTTGTATATTTTTATTAACTTTTTAGTAGTGTGTGCTTCTGTATAATAACACACTCTGTCCCCTACATTAAACTAAAGGATACAAGATATCCTTACTCAAATTCTCATTTACTCTTTTTTGTACCCACAGATAAGTGTGGAAGAGGTCCATGTGTGGACTGGTAGTTTGTACCCACGAAGAACTGTGGAAAAGGTCCTTATGTGACCTAGACAGTCCTGTGTACTATTGTTTAACCCCGATCCAAGGTGTGGATCAAGTTTATTTATATAAACTTTTTGGTGGAAGGTGATCACCAAGTGGAGTGGATTATGTCTCAGCTTGAGACTAAACCACTTGTTGTATATTCGATGGGCTGGTAACTTTAGTTTTCTCTGTTTTAGAGCTTAACTGTATAATTCAAAAATCTCTAAACTTACTTTAATAGTTAATCTTGGAAAGAAGTTATAATCTATTTTTCTTAGTAAAATAGTTTCAAAAGTAATATAAATAACTATTAGTATTACTGGGAAATAATCAATCTTTTAAGAAGTTATTTAAACAGTCAAACATTTATAACCATATTACTTTGATTAACTGGGTTGTATTTAACTTGAAGGGGAAATATTTTTAAGAACATATTTTTAAACAGAAATTTTTATAGATACTCAATCCCCCCCCCCCTCTTGAGTATTCTACTCTGACCAATAATATATTATGATGCATTATCCAAGACAAAGCACGAGATTGTATTTGTTCTTAACTTTGATTACATAGATGGTATTTAGAGACATCTGTGTTGAGTGAATTATACAGGGAATGTCGGCCTCTGTCCAAATCATGAGAATTATGTAGTTTAATGAGATTTGAATAATTGATAAATGAAAATTATTTTGTAATTACTATTATGTATGCATTACAAATGTATAATATAGGTTCAGACACCAACTGAGAGCTAAAGGAGTCACTTGGGTATATTGTTACATTATACTGATTACCTTAATTATGCATGCTTGCACTATTTAAATTATTTATTGAATGTCATGATTTGGGGTATACACCGGTGGTCTCGGCCAACTGAGATTTATATCGCACACCCAACTCAGGCTGCCATTGCACTGGGGTACCCAAGTAGTTTCTATTTAGTTATAGGATTGTGTTGTTTTCATTTACATGGAATATAGGAGAAAAGGACCGAGCGGAAGCTTGGGATGCTTGAGGAGACTTCCATCAGGTCTTTGAGTAATTGTTTATTTATTTTTGTAATGGAATGTTCAGAATGTTGTTTTGTTCACTAATTTCCATTTTTTGTATCATTAGCATGTCATGCATGCATCTGCTATATAATTGGTGTTGGCCCTTTGTTTTTACAAGATTTATAAATTCTATCATCCACTGCTTTAGCATTTATTAGACTACTTCTGCTATTTATTTCCACTGTTTGTTATTTACTTTAATATACCATTGTGCAAATCTGATAAGAGGGTATAGTCTCCCCACTAACTATCCTTAGACCCTTGCTGCTAGTCAGCAGCCTCTGGAAAACGGGGAGACGTGCTTGAGGTCATGTGGTGACCGGTCCGGCCACTGATTTTGTGGTGAGCCGGGTCGGGACATTACAATGTGGTATCATAGGGTTTCTTTTTCCTTTTTATTACTATTTTTTGGATGGTAGATAGGAGACTAAGAATGTGTCGACACTTCAGTTAATAGTTTTTCTTGGGACTGATCACCCCATGTACAGGAAATGACCAAGTGGTTAGGGGTGGAAATTTATATTTGTACTATTAGAGGTTACAGTTGATATGATTTTACCTTTACTGACTGGCGTATTATCCGCAGTTTATTGATTTTTTGAATTTTGAAAAAAAATAATTTTCTTGGCCTGATATGGCTAGGAAGTTTCATACAAGAATCATCTTAGTCACTTAGAGATTCACATTTCATGCATATAACATGACATGTAGTTGCATTAGTAGTATGCCTACTAATTTGGATTGTGTTCCTCGGGTGCAATTCCATGTTTTGATCTGCTTTAGCATGCTTCTCTAGATAGCATGTTTCGGAGATATATTTGACATTATTGAGTTATTATATTCCATACTGCCTTAGTTGGTATCATGTTTTGTTGGTGTGCCTTGATTCTATGTTATAGCAGGTTGTATTGTTACTTCTTATGCTAACATGCTATTGATGTTTTGATATATTAAAGGGATGCTAAAGTTAAAATGTTAAATGAATGTTGAATGTGATAAATGGGAGCCAACTTCCAGCAATAAGGTGTATGGACGCCTTATTGATTGGTATATGTCCACCCCCGTGACTAAACCTTATAACCATAGTATGTTTTGAAAATGGTTATGAATGTAATACTGTTGAGTTTTGATTGTAATGAACCATTGTGGGGTTTCTTTTAAAGAACCCAGATTAAATAAATGGGACTATCGAAGGTCTCCTTTTTGGAAAAAGGAATTTAGATTCTAAATTGCCTGTTTATATTTGAATAACACTGAATGTAAAATATTTAAAGAGGTTTTTTGTGATATCATGCTTATTTTTCCATAGGGAATTGTTTTGAAAACCATGTGGATTTTTGTGAAAATGTACTTGTGTGCTTGTTGAAATTTATTCAAATGATGAAAGGTTGAAATGAATTAATTAAAATGGAAAAAATGAAAAAATGATCTTTTGAATCTTGTGTTTTTGATTTTGTGTAACCAAGAGAGAGGGTTGAAGTTAATGATCATAAGGGGATAACCCATGGAAGGTAGTTCCCATAGAATGTTCTAGGCTATTAAAGTAAGTTTGTCCCACTAATTGGGGGGACTTATTGGGACTCGGTTGTTTTGGCACGCCGATAGATTTATGTTATGGATTTTATGATCAATGTTTGACGTGGTGATCATGGTTCGAGGAATGTCACACACATGCGTTAATTTGTTCTAAAAACATGTGTTGGTGAGCGGCTGATCTTTTCTTGCAACATCATGGAAAATCATAAGGTGGGTTTTATTTCATAGTTTTTGATAAACATGTCAGCAGGTGATGTCGAGCTTTTATAACAGAGTGGTCCGATAATAGTTTGACTAATCTTCTTAATGACCTTGGTTTTTCTTTTATTACTCTCTTCTGCATATGACGATAATTTCCCCTATCTTGACTTTATCATGGAGACACTAAGATAGTGTTGGTCTTATGTCGTGCAACAATTTAAATGTTGTTGGGCTTGATGAGTGGTTGTTATCTGGGTAGTAAACGGGATGCATTGATTCTTTGGGCTACTTTTCTTTTTGTGTTGGGGAATGGTTGTTTTAAAATATCCTTATGATGAATTGACTTGGAAATTTCACCAGAGGTCAGGTAAGGACTTCATTTTACATTCGGATGGTTTTGGATAGTTTTAAAGGAACATCGTCATATAAAGGGAGAAATGGGGTTTTGGGTCTGTAATGTCTTTTGAGGGAAACATGTGAAACATGTTCTATTTATTGATTGATGTTTAACCATTTTCATTGATGAGGACCTTCTAATGACCTAAGATATAAGAACTTTTTTGATGTTTAAGCTATAAACTGAGCATTGGATCTAGTTTTAAAGGCTTATCCACTAGGCTTGTGAAGGGTTAAAGGTCCGTTTGGCATTGGGAACACAACACGTTACTTCTAACCAGATTAAATGACCTTGGTAGGTTTTTTGTTTTAGTAGTTGTTTTAGAAGGCTTCTCGGGGATGAGAAGTTTTTATGGTCGGTATATTGTAAAGTCCTATGTTATTGAACCGAGTTAAAATATGAATGTTTTTGAGTTTTTTTCAGTTTATCAACGGGTCGTTGTTTTTAAACCAAGATCTTGAATTTTATTTTTGAGTGTTGGAACACCTAAAGGTGTTGTTTTTAGACTTGTGTAATTACCCAATAATTTTCACAGGTGTCCTGATGAGTCTCGAGAACATCGATTTCAGAAAATTTTACTTTAATGGATCTGAATGGGAAGCACACGGTTGTGTTCGAACCCGTTCAGTTTACCTTGTTTAATAAATTATTTAATTTAATTAAATAATATTATATGAGAGTTTGTAATTAATTAAAATAATGTTTTAATAATGATAATAATAAAGTTATTATTATTATTCTGGTTTTTTAATTAAATAAATGTTAAAGAATTAATTAAATGTGATTGAAGAAATTAATGGGTATTATGGGTTTATCGAAGAACCATTTTATTTAAATGAAGAGTTTTAGAATTATTAAAGGACCATTTATTATTAAATAGAATAATGTGCTAATAATAATAATTTTATTATTATTATTTTGGTGTCATAAATTAATTTTATGCATTTATATTTTAATTTCATGTTAAAGGAGTATATTATTTATGAGAATTTAATGACGCTTTTGAGCTTCTCAAAGAAATATTTAATAAAATGAGGAGTTTCAGATTTAATAAAGTGTTGTTATTAAATAGTGGTGTTGGGTTTATCAAAAGTTTGAAAAATACTAATAATGAGATTATTATTATTTTAGTTTTACGAATGTAATAATTTTTATTATGGAAATTAAATTAGGGGTTATTGGTTGGATTTTTTATCATATTAATGATATTGTAATAAATATGGAGTTTCACAATTAATTATGAAATGTTTATTAAGATAATAATGAATGAAGAAGTGTTTTTAATTAAATGGGGTGTAACATTTATGTTTAAAGAGTTTAATTGAATGTTTAATGAGTTATAATATTTATGTGAAATTAATGATGCTTTTGGGTATCTCAAAGAAATGACTAATTAAATAAGGAGTTTTGTAATTAATAAAGAAGTGTTTTTATTTAATAAGAGGTGTTTGGTTTTATCTAAGGTTGAATAATAATAAAAATATTAATGTAATTATTATTATTATAGTTTTATGAGTGGCGGTTATTATTATTATGAATAACAATAATAATGGGTTTTTTATGGGGTTTCATTTAATTAAATTGAAGGTCAATAAGTATTTAATTAATCACTACAAAGCAGAGGTTTTTATTTAATTAATTTGTGTTTGGATAATTAATTAAATAATGATGATTTGGGAATTATCAAAGAAAGGTAATTTTAAATGGTAATATTAAATAAGGAACAAATGTGGAGTTGGGTTTAATTTAATTAAACCATTTTAAATTTAGATAACGGGTTGTGCATGGGTAGTGAAATGGTGTGGGTCAGCTGTACAGTTATCCGGTTTTTAAAATGATTTATTTTTATTTGATTTTAAATAGAATAAATATTTAATGATAATAATAATAAGTTTATTATTATTATTGTATTAATTTTATTTGTTGATTAATGGGGGTTTTCAGAATTAATTGTGAAACATTTATTTAAATGTTAGTTAATGAAGTAAGATTATTTTAAATGAGAATAATAAATGTTATTATTATTATATTAAGATTATTAGTTTATCATGGGAGTAATTGATAATTGGTGGAGAGAACATGATGGTGGAGCACCACTATATTGGAGGAACAACAAAAATGCACCAGGCCCCTTCTTTGAGGCACACTACACCACCCTCACTAGCTCCTCTTCACGTGATGGAATCCTCTCAGTGACTTCTCAAATCTTGTCCATCTTGGTGAGGTGAGTCCATATGAATTTTTTTAGTGATTTTCATCGGTCGTTTGGCTCCTCCCTCGCCATGTTTCCTCGGCCAAAAACCTATGGTTCGGGTTTTATTGGGTTTCCTTCTTTCTGCGGTTCTAGGGAAGTGAAAGGGGCTCCTCTAGACACTTTGGACTATATTCTGGCATCTGCCGACAAAGGCAAGGCAAATGAGTTCATTTTTTCTTTTCTATCAAATTTGGGGAAAAGTTATTCAACTGTGGTATTGATTCACATCATTTAATAACTACTAAAAATATGCCTTTTATCAGCACTAAAATAGCCTTTAACAGCGCTAGAAAAGCGCTATTAAAGCCGGAAAAAATAAAGGGGGGTCCCCTTTATCAGCGCTCCAGAAAGCGCTGATAAAAGGGGTCTTTTATCATTGCTAAAAGGAAGCACTAATAAAAGGTTCCTTTATCATTCTTTCTTTTTAGCATTGATAAAATGTCCCTTTTATGAGCTCTTTTCTTAGCACTGATAAAAGTAAAAAAAATTTAAAAAATTTAAAAAAAATTAAAAAAACTTGCCAATCAGGTGGGGATTTTATAGCGCTTGAGCCCCCCTTTTAACAGCGCTTTCCAACACCCGCACGCACCCACCCTCCACCCTATATCAGCGCTACACCCACCCCTTTATCAATGCTAGCCCCCAAATCCACCCCCATGTGTGCGCCCTTACCTCCACTAAGATTTGATCTCGAGACCTCCCACTTTCGTGCCTAAAGCCTCTCCCACTATAGAGACCCGAAGCTTGACGTACATGAACATTACATTACTTTTGCGGAATACTTAGTACATAACAAAAACACACACACAAGGATCGTAATAGTTTAGTGTCTTTGGAAACTCGGAATAAAATCTTCTAATCGTGGTGAAAGATCTTCAACATCTCCCATAAAGATCTTCTTTTTTTTACCTAAAACCTTTCTTTATATCTTGGGTAAAAGAAAACATAAAAGGGTGAGCTCAAACGCTCAGTAAGGGTAAACAAAAGAAATATAAATCACATCAAGCACATAACTTTTGGAAATATTAACCTGTAAAAGAGATCATAATTTCATAACATGGGATAAATCATGGCAGTGAAATGTAATCATAATAATCATAACTTAAAACATGAAACTTTGTGGCATTCACACATAATCATAGAGAATCATTTCTTGTTAGTCAAGACTCATTGCCAAGACTATCTTAGTGGACAAAGTCCCTTTCTGAATCGAGTAACCCTCGTTTCAGTCCTGTTTCACTGAACCGGTATAACCTACCATTCCAGCCCTGTCTATCTCATGAGATATAAAATCTTTACCCAATGCATTGGAGAGAGATATAGGTCCCACCCATCTTATAATGAATCCTTTCTTATGTGTGCCACATAATCATAAACCATACATCATAGTGTAACCCATGTAATAAAAATGGGATTCTTAAACAACATGACATCATAAAACAATTCATATAAGATAAAGGAATTCATAAAAATGTTTCCATCACAACATAATCAAATCCATGTAATAATAGGGATAAAAACAGAACCCTTTTATTATCTTAGATGGAAAATAATTTTGATAAAATACTTGAACTCCATTCTTGAGGAAAATATCCTTTCTACATCAAAAACATTTTTCCTTTCATAAAATGTCATACAACTTTAAAATAAAAGAATTTGATTAAAAATAAACATGAAAACTTGTAAAGGAAGCTTCTTGGAAATAATTTTTTAAAAATCCATTCATGCCATATAAGTTAAAAAAACAAAAAAACATTCTTCGTACTTTTGTCGGAAAAGTCAAAAAGTACCTCGTACGAAAAAAAGCGACAAAAGATTCCTTTCATATTCATTACTAAAAACTCACCGAAGGGTAAAATTGGATTTAAACTATTTTAAGTGGATGGAAACAATATTACATATTGAGGGAACATGGATGTGGATGATAAAATACACCCCAGTAAATACTTACGAATAAACAATCTCGGATAAAAATGAGATTGTGGTATTTTCCCTTACCTTAGGTCCGATTTGCTTTGTACGTGTCCGAAGCTCGTTTATAATGGTTTAAATAATGTTATTGACTTATTCCAGAATCATACATATTGATATGATATCATATATGGTCATATTCTTAGCTTCTTGTTAGTAATATTTCATTGTTACTTGTTACTCGGGTCTTTATTGCCTTTTGTTCTTATGCGTGTTTTGCCGAATAAATTCTTATTCTTCTTTTAAGGTTATAGATACCTTATATCCAGAATGGTATTATTGTAACATATATCATATTTATTCATTCAATTCATTTATATAATTACTATGTAATGATGATCATGTAGAACGAGTCGCATCACATCGTGGAGACGGTATTCCGTACGTACGCACGAGTGATGATATCGTTCTTATGATCGTGGAATTGTATTGGAGTATATATATATATTATTTCAGTATCAATATTACTTTATAATAATCATAAATAGTTACTCATTACACCATTATACCCATCCTTGTAAGGTGGTGGTGGAAAATAGATTACACCACGGCGTGGAGACGGTATTCCGTACGTACGCACGCGCGGTGATTTCATTTTTCCGTAGGATGGATAGAAGGTGAATTAGGGTTTTTCATATTTATAATAACATATCAGTATGTAAGTAATACTGATGTTATTACTTTATCATGAAACAACTAAAGAAGAAGAAGTTGAAGAAGAAAGAAATTGAAAATATCGGTAATGGATATTACCTCTTCTTTGGAACGCCTCTTTGAATCCTCCACTTAGGGAACTAAGATTGGTCTTTAAAGAAGACCAGGACCTCTAGGATTATTATAGGGAAGTGGAGAGGAGAAAATGGCAGGGGTTGGACGAGCTTGAGTGCTCAAATTGGTGTGAGGAGGAGGGGAAGGAGGTGCCCTTTTATAAGGGAGGAGAGGGGCACCTTAGGAATACCTCAAAATATTATTTTATATTAAAGTCAAAATCGGTTTATAATGGTTCCAAAGGGTCTTATTTCGAAGTTAAAGTGGGGATGGGTCTAAATCCTATCAACCAATAAGATTTAGACAAGTTTAGGGTATTATTTTAACCTTATCAATTAGATTTAACTCTAAGTTAAATAATTTAACTTTTACCGTGTCTTTTTGTTTTCTTTCACTATATGGTTAATACACTTACTATAACATGCCAAATGAACCCCAAATTGTTTATTATTAATATATATATATCCGTATCTAAGTCATTTGGCCAAACCTTAGATTTTTAGGAATAAAATAACAATTAATAATATAATCTTTGATTTAAAAACTATTTTGTGTCAATTTTGACACTATTTGATATATGATTTTTGTGAAAGTCATAACAGAATTATATGTTCGAACCAAGTTGATTAAATCAACACTAATATATCATAGTAACCTAGAAAAGTAGTGTAATTCATAAAAAGTCTCAAATTACATTCATTTGAGAATTTATAACATCAATTATGTTAATATTTCCTTAAAAGGGTAATTACTGCATCATCGTTGTGTCATAAATAAATTAATTTATTTAAAGTCTAAAAATTATAAATAAAATATCATTATGTAGGAAATCTTTTTATCTTTCTAATGAATATTTATAGTCGAATTTATCTTATGTATAACCCCATATTAAAAATGTTTTAGTTATTAAACTTTGATTTTAACTATTTTAACTATTCATTAAATAAAATAATATTAAATGTCATAATCTAATCCAAGTGGACCTAAATTGTCATATTATATTCATAAGGTTGTTTTTGGTCGAATTACACTTATCCAATAGAATTAGGACATGTGTTAGGGTAATAGTAATATCATATTTACCCTTAGTTACCCTATTTACTATTAACCGTGGTAAAAAATTTTAAAAAGTTACTATTCACCAAAAATTATTTTCATCTCATTGAACCACATTTTAGTCCTTGATATTAACCGTGTCTGTCGGATTTTCGAAATTCCATTCACAGAAGCGGTAAAATTAAGTTTTATGCAAAATTCAGTTTTTAACCTACCACTTAGTGGTTTCACTATTCATCAAAAATTGAAAGTTTTCAGAAAAATACCAAAATTTCATCCTAAGCTATATTTCATATTCCGAATTCAAAAATGAAGTCTATTTTACCAAATTCATATCATAGAAGTTGCATTAATTAATTTTATAATTAAATCCTGCTGTTAAAACAAAGGGCGTGTTTTTAAGAAACAATATCTATCAAAAGATTGACACTTGTTTATGTCTGGTTTAAATGTGAAATTACATCCAATGACCAACATTGTATTAAATTGTAAAAATATATTCTAAATATACTTTAAAACCACTCAAATTAATGATTTATCACAATTAATTATTTCGATTAAAAAATTTGTTTTTAATTATAATTTAGTAATTTTCACTATTCATCAGAATATGAAAGTTATCCGAAAAGTACCAAAATTTCACCTTATGCTAAATTCGATACTCCGAATCCAAAAATAAAGTCCATTTTGAGAGCTAAAATTTCTAAAATTTTAAAAGGTGGTTATTACTATTCATAACGGCTAGTTTTAATAATATTTTAATAGCATATCGTTGTTTAGTGAAACTCAGTATTACGTACTATACACGCTATCGAGGAAGATCGCGATTGCGTGTAATGCAAGGCAAGTCAAGGATGCGTGTTGTGCAAGCTCCTTTTTGTGTTGCGTACAACACAAGACATTAATGAAATTAAAAAGAATATTTTTCATAAAATCTTGGGCTGTTACATTCTACCCCCCTTAAAATGAATTTCGCCCTCGAAATTAGTCGGGGTTATAAATGGTTTACTATTCGAACATTTCTTTAATAGAAACCCACATCGTAAAAAGGAATACCAAAACCAATATTTTAAAACAAAAGTATGAAACTTAACGGTTACCCAAATAAACTAATCACTGGGTTTCCACATAGGTGAAAATATGGATATGGAAGAAAAATGTAACCATCATGTTCTGATGGAGAGTGGTAGAGAACATGGCTATGGAAAAGCCAACAATCACAAATCCATAAATTTGTGACGATCTAAGGTACCATCCGATTCATCAGGTATAATATCACTAGGACAACATTTTTGGTTTTCAAGATCATTTCCCTAAAGTTGAAAATTTGAATTAGAATAAATACTTTATTTATTTTGGTACAATCTCACTGTTGTTCATGCCTTGAACAATTTCCACTTCATCTCTTAAATAAATGAAGTTGAATTTGTTATTCGTGAAGTGTTAGCAGATCATGTGATAGAATGACGGGTCATTCCATCTGTCTCAAACAAAAGGTTAGCAAAAATTATATACATAAGTCGATCTATAGTGAGATTAATCACATATAGTTCCTAAAATGGACTTATAATTCATATATCATACTGCTTAATATAATAAAACTAGTTTCTACTAAACAGGGACTTCCTGTAGGCTAGTGGTAGGCGATAAAGGCCAGTCGCACTTCGGTTGTGGGTTCGATTCCCACAGCCTTGTCCGAAGCGATGGGCTGTCGCCCGTCCTGCAGGTTGTCCTTTTTCTAAAACTACATTACTATAACATCCCATCAATAATATCGAAAAAAAACTTCTATCCTTAAACAATACTCACTTATGTCCAACATAATCCATTTCAATCTTTAGGCTTATCCATAATTTTGCAGTCCACTCTCATAACATAGTGAAAACAATTACCAAAGATTTAATACCATCGTTGATCCCCATATATCATAAGATATGTTTTGTTGGTCACATTCCAATCATTCAAAGTCCTTAATCATGTATTCTTAGTGAAAACATGAATGCAGTTTAAAGTTAACACTTTCCACATACCAAAATCCTCAAAATTCTATATACTCAAACCATGATATCACTTAGTCGTTATATCAATCATGAGCTCATGAATACTATTAAAAATTTCATTTTCTCGTTTTCCCTTCATTATGCGCGTATCATCTTATTTCCAAAAATATCTCAATCACTTTGAATACCACATCAATAAATATTGCAATACTCAATGATACAACATTATTTTGGAATCCCATTACATAAACACTTAATCATTCCACCACATCGTTGTCATATTCAATATTTCCAATAGTGATCGCATGTGACTTCCCTTTGTCCTTTTCCTTCAGTGGTTGCTCATGTTGATCATCACTAACCCTTGGATTAGGGCATTTATTAGCATAATGCCACATTTCCTTGCACTTGAAGCATTGAAGTGTTGGTGGTGTGTTCTCTGCAGTGTTTGCTTTATTCACATCATTAGAAACCCTTTTTCCATTACTTCGACACTCAGCTGCTCGATGACCTTCTTTTCCACACTTAAAACATTTTCTAGTCCCTTTAAGACAATCTCCACCATGCTTCTTTCCACACTTTGTGCATAAGGAAACATTCATCTTCTTTTCACCATTATTCTGAGATTTCTCCTTGAACTCCATCTTTCGTTTCTTGTCAAAACCATGAGATGGATATGTAACACCAACTTCCATTTCTACCTTGATAGCACAACACACAATTTCTTCATAGCTACTGAAGTCTCTTTTAGCTAATGCCCTTCAAAGACTTGGTTTTAAGCCACTGAAAAATCGATCAACTTTACTTTCAGGTTGGATGATAATGCCAGATGCATACCTTGCAAGTCTTGTAAAATTCGCTTCGTATATACCAACAGATTCATCATCCTTTTGCTTTAGTTCAAGAAACTCCTTCTCCATCTTTGTTCGAAGAATACGAGGGAAGTAATTATTGAAAAATAAGTTCTTGAACTCGTCCCATTCCATGGACTCAATTTCATCTCTTTGCCTTGTATTCTTGATAAGATTCCACCATTGATCAGCTTCACCTTCCAAACGATATACTGCTAAGATGACTTTATCATGTTCAGAACATTGAAGAACTGAAAATATCATTTTAGTGGTACTGATCCATTGTTCAGCAACAAGTGGATCAGAAGACCCACTGAAAGAAGGTGGACGTTGCCTCATGAAGGACTCAATAGAATATTGTTCCCTTCTATGCTCATTTGGAAGTCTAGAATGATTCATAGCTTGTGTAAGTATAGCAATAAGATTTTGCACTCCATCTCCCATAACATTTGTTTGTTCAGGAGGACAATCATTGCATTTTCCATTGCATTGATCAACACGGTTCCTTCGGGTTCCAGCCATCGTCTAAAACCCAAAAAGAATAGTGTGAGAGGCAAAAATCATGCTAGGGAAAACAACATAATAAAGGGGGAGTACCTTCAATATCTAACATCTTAGGTTTAATTCTATGATTGTTAGCGTCGTTCTAGTACTATAACCTATACGTATAATTAACCTTAGGGACATCCCTAGACATACCGTAGAAATATCTCTAGGGATCTCACTAACGTTTTCGCATCCAAGTTTCCAAAGGTTGACTAAACCTTTCCTCTGATACCAACTGTAGAGACCCGAAGCTTGACGTACATGAACATTACATTACTTTTGCGGAATACTTAGTACATAACAAAAACACACACACAAGGATCGTAATAGTTTAGTGTCTTTGGAAACTCGGAATAAAATCTTCTAATCGTGGTGAAAGATCTTCAACATTTCCCATAATGATCTTCTTTTTTTTACCTAAAACCATTCTTTATATCCTGGGGAAAAGAAAACATAAAAGGGTGAGCTCAAATGCTCAGTAAGGGTAAACAAAAGAAATATAAATCACATCAAGCACATAACTTTTGGAAATCTTAACCTGTAAAAGAGATCATAATTTCATAACATGGGATAAATCATGGCAGTGAAATGTAATCATAATAATCATAACTTAAAACATGAAACTTTGTGGCATTCACACATAATCATAGAGAATCATTTCTTGTTAGTCAAGACTCATTGCCAAGACTATCTTAGTGGACAAAGTCCCTTTCTGAATCGAGTAACCCTCGTTTCAGTTCTGTTTCACTGAACCGGTATAACCTACCGTTCCAGCCCTGTCTATCTCATGAGATATAAAATCTTTACCCAATGCATTGGAGGGATATATAGGTACCACCCATCTTATAATGAATCCTTTCTTATGTGTGCCACATAATCATAAACCATACATCATAGTGTAACCCATGTAATAAAAATGGGATTCTTAAACAACATGACATCATAAAACAATTCATATAAGATAAAGGAATTCATAAAAATGTTTCCATCACAACATAATCAAATCCATGTAATAATAGGGATAAAAATAGAACCCTTTTATTATCTTAGATGGAAAATAATTTTGATAAAATACTTGAACTCCATTCTTGAGGAAAATATCCTTTCTACATCAAAAACATTTTTCCTTTCATAGCATGTCATACGACTTTAAAATAAAAGAAGTTGATTAAAAATAAACTTGAAAACTTGTAAAGGAATCTTCTTGGAAATAATGTTTTAAAAATCCATTCATGCCGTATAAGTTAAAAAAACAAAAAAACATTCTTCGTACTTTTGTCGGAAAAGTCAAAAAGTACCTCGTACGAAAAAAAGCGACAAAAGATTCCTTTCATATTCTTTACTAAAAACTCACCGAAGGGTAAAATTGGATTTAAACTATTGTAAGTGGATGGAAATAATATTACATATTGAGGGAACATGGATGTGGATTATGAAATACACCCCAGTAAATACTTACGAATAAACAATCTCGGATAAAAATGAGATTGTGGTATTTTCCCTTACCTTAGGTCCGATTTGCTTTGTATGTGTCCAAAGCTCCTATATAATGGTTTAAATAATGTTATTGACTTATTCCAGAATCATACATATTGATATGATATCATATATGGTCATATTCTTAGCTTCGTGTTAGTAATATTTCATTGTTACTTGTTACTCGGGTCTTTATTGCCTTTTGTTCTTATGCGTGTTTTGCCGAATAAATTCTTATTCTTCTTTTAAGGTTATAGATACCTTATATCCAGAATGGTATTAGTGTAACATATATCATATTTATTCATTCAATTCATTTATATAATTACTATGTAATGATGATCATGTAGAACGAGTCGCATCACATCGTGGAGACGGTATTCCGTACGTACGCACGAGTGATGATATCGTTCCTATGATCGTGGAATTGTATTAGAGTATATATATATATTATTTCAGTATCAATATTACTTTACAATAATCATAAATAGTTACTCATTACACCATTATACTCATCCTTGTAAGGTGGTGGTGGAAAATAGATTACACCACGGCGTGGAGACGGTATTCCGTACGTACGCACGCGCGGTGATTTCATTTTTCCGTAGGATGGATAGAAGGTGAATTAGGGTTTTTTCATATTTATAATAACATATCAGTATGTAAGTAATACTGATGTTTTTACTTTATCATGAAACAACTAAAGAAGAATAAGTTGAAGAAGAAAGAAATTGAAAAGATCGGTAATGGATATTACCTCTTCTTTGGAACGCCTCTTTGAATCCTCCACTTAGGGAACTAAGATTGGTCTTTAAAGAATACCAGGACCTCTAGGATTATTCTAGGGAAGTGGAGAGGAGAAAATGGCAGGGGTTGGCCGAGCTTGAGTGCTCAAATTGGTGTGAGGAGGAGGGGAAGAAGGTTCCCTTTTATAAGGGAGGAGAGGGGCACCTTAGGAATACCTCAAAATATTATTTTATATTAAAGTCAAAATCGGTTTACAATGGTTCCAAATGGTCTTATTTCGAAGGTAAAGTGGGGATGGGTCTAAATAATATCAACCAATAAGATTTAGACAAGTTTAAGGGATTATTTTAACCTTATCAATTATATTTAACTCTAAGTTAAATAATTTAACTTTTACCGTGTCTTTTTGTTTTCTTTCACTGTATGGTTAATACACTTACTATAACATGCCAAACGAACCCCAAATTGTTTATTATTAATATATATATCCGTATCTAAGTCATTTGTCCGAACCTTAGATTTTTAGGAATAAAATAACAATTAATAATATAATATTTGATTTAAAAACTATTTTGTGTCAATTTTGACACTATTTGATATATGATTTTTGTGAAAGTCATAACAGAATTATATGTTCGAACCAATTTGATTAAATCAACACTAATATATCATAGTAACCTATAAAAGTAGTGGAATTCATAAAAAGTCTCAAATTACATTCATTTGAGAATTTATAACATCAATTATGTTAATATTTCCTTAAAAGGGTAATTACTACATCATCGTTGTGTCATAAATAAATTAATTTATTTAAAGTCTAAAAATTATAAATAAAATATCATTATGTAGGAAATCTTTTTATCTCTCTAATGAATATTTATAGTCGAATTTATCTTATGTATAACCCCATATTAAAAATGTTTTAGTTATTAAACTTTGATTTTAACTATTTTAACTATTCATTAAATAAAATAATATTAAATGTCATAATCTAATCCAAGTGGACCTAAATGGTCATATTATATTCATAAGGTTGTTTTTTGTCGAATTAAACTTATCCAATAGAATTAGGACATGTGTTAGGGTAATAGTAATATCATATTTACCCTTAGTTACCCTATTTACTATTAACCGTGGTAAACAAATTTAAAAAGTTACTATTCACCAAAAATTATTTTCATCTCATTGAACCAAATTTTAGTCCTTGATATTAACCGTGTCTGTCGGATTTTCGAAATTTCATTCACAGAAGCGGTAAAATTAAGTTTTATGCAAAATTCGGTTTTTAACCTACCACTTAGTGGTTTCACTATTCATCAAAAATTGAAAGTTTTCAGAAAAATACCAAAATTTCATCCTAAGCTATATTTCATATTCCGAATTCAAAAATGAAGTCTATTTTACCAAATTCATATCATATAAGTTGCATTAATTAATTTTATAATTAAATCCTGCTGTTAAAACAAAGGGCGTGTTTTTAAGAAACAATATCTATCAAAAGATTGACACTTGTTTATGTCTGGTTTAAATGTGAAATTACATCCAATGACCAACATTGTATTAAATTGTAAAAATATATTCTAAATATACTTTAAAACCACTCAAATTAATGATTTATCACAATTAATTATTTCGATTAAAAAAGTTGTTTTTAATTATAATTTAGTAATTTTCACTATTCATCAGAATATGAAAGTTATCCGAAAAGTACCAAAATTTCACCTTATGCTAAATTCGATACTCCGAATCCAAAAATAAAGTCCATTTTGAGAGCTAAAATTTCTAAAATTTTAAAAGGTGGTTATTACTATTCATAACGGCTAGTTTTAATAATATTTTAATAGCATATCGTTGTTTAGTGAAACTCAGTATTACGTACTATACACGCTATCGAGGAAGGTCGTGATTGCGTGTAATGCAAGGCAAGTCAAGGATGCGTGTTGTGCAAGCTCCTTTTTGTGTTGCGTACAACACAAGACATTAGTGAAATTAAAAAGAATATTTTTCATAAAATCTTGGGCTGTTACAACCACTCTGCCAAATTGATTTGTTCTCCAGTTAATGACATATCAATTTATTTATATATATAATTAGTTATATTTATTTATATAGTAATATATAGTTATATTAATATATATATATAGTTATATTAATATATATATTTATAGTGATATTAATATATATTTATTCATATATTAATATATATTTATACCTATTTATTTATATATATTTAGTTATATCTTTTTATTTGTTTATTTATTCATATATTAATATATATTTATAAGATCAATTTTAAATACATTTATAAAATATGTTTTTGTTTCTTTAAAATAAATAAATAAATGCATACATACACACATATATACAACACACACACGTGCATATATTATATATGTGTATGTGTCAATATATTTATACATATTTATATATGTTTACAAATATTATATATTAACATTTATATACATATGTTAGAATATATAGATAATATATATCATTTTGTTAATATAAATGCATATAAATACACACACACACACACAAACAGATTATATAGGTATATAAATATTCATATATGTTTGTTTTAAATAAAATAAATATTAGTTTTTCTTTAGATAAATCTTATATATTGATATATATATTTTATATATATATGTGTTTTATTATTTATGTTTATAATTTAATTTTTATGTGTGAATATATAAAAAATATGTACATATAGTTATATATTTGATTATAAATAATAGTGCATTATAAAAAATGATAAAATTTCAAAGACATAATAGAAATATAAATGTAATAAATTGGAATAAATTCAGTCCCCACCAAAAACAAGCCAATAATACCCCCCTTAAACGATGATGAAAATCCACAAAATGTTAAAAAATCGGGGTACCCCGACTAAAAACTCAGTTTTGGAGGCCTTTTGGGCCTATTTTGGCCTCTAAAAAACTTTGACCAAGGTTATTCATAGTCTTAAGGGTGTAGAGATCATCACAGAATTTGATTTGATATGTGGTAGAGCTCAAACGGACACTCGAATCAAAAGTTATGGTCGTTTGAAGTTCGAGTTGCGTTTTCAACATGTTTTGGATTTTTTTTTAATTTTTTAAATTTTTTTAGTATTTAAATTATTATTAAATGATTATTACTCCATAATAATTATCAAATTATTATTTAAATATATTTTTTAAATTTTTTTATAATCCATTTTCACTAAATATCTTATATATAAAGTATATTAAGTGTAAATGTATATTTATACTTATCTAAAATATATTTTAAAAATTATATATTATATTTATATAAATATATTTATATTTATATATTTTCATATTAATATATTATTTTTAATTAATTTTTTTTTGAAGTTTACCCTTTATCAGCGCTTTTAAAAAAACATTGATAAAGGTCCCCCTTTATCAGCGCAACTAAAAAAGCGCTGATAAAGGGGGTACCTTTATCAACGCTAATAAAGGGGTAATTTTATCAGTACTTTTTTTAGCACTGATAAAGGAACCCCCCCCCCCCTTATCAGCAATTTTTTGTTAGCACTGATAAAGGTTGGTGCTGGGAAGAACTGTTTTTGTGGAGTGAATTAAGGGTGTGATAATTTTTAGGAGTCCCTGGTACCTAGATATAGGTGCATTGGTCCTTACTACTATGATTCTGAGTACCTATTTTAATATTTTGAATTTTATTTATATTTTTGCAGGGAACGCGTGAGAATATATATATATATATATATATAAGGTGCACGCGCAAGAGATTTTGCACCAGTTGTGGACTGGTTTCCGCCAAGTATATTAAAGCGCTTTAGATTTAAAATTGTGTCACTCCGAGGTAGGGTACCAAATCTCTGTCTTTTTATTTAAGAATTATATCTTGTTTAAATAAATTGAGAATGTGATTTTCATTGATTATGATATGTCTATGCGTGACACTTTTTGTGTTATTAAATGATGTCACCCGCATGAGATAAATGAGGAATTGAACATGTGTTGATTTTAAGCATGTTTTTCTAATCTGGGTAAAGTGATATGATTAAATATTTAAATGATTTGAATGGGTAGAATGGGTAATAGGGTAATTGATTTTAGAATTAATTATCATGTCATGATTTGGAATAAAAATTGTGGTTATTACTGATTATTGAGAATATTTAATATTTGAAATGTCTGGAATATAAATTAGAAACTCGAAATAAATAATGGATGGATTAATTATTGAATGTTAAATGGAAAATGATTAATTAATTTATTATTGGTTAAAGAGATAATATTTAATTAATTAATTTTTGAATTAGTTAATTTGAATGCATTAAATTAAGATTGTGAATTAATTGTTTGTTACGACTATTAGACATGGGTACCTTTTGATGCATGTAAGATTTTCATGCATTAAGTTGTCTTGGATGGAGTAGTTTTATATACTGAGATGTTGTGTGAGATGGTTGAAAAATATATGGGCCATGTTGAGCATGTTTTGTGATGATTATGACGTGCATGTAAATTGTTAAAGTCCTAGACGAATCACTATTTGAGTGGACGGGTTCAGATTTGTTAAAGAATTTGGATAATTAAATGTTGAGTTAATTTTTAATTTTCCTTGATAATAATAATTAATTATTAATTAATTATTTACTATTGATATTCTAAATGGTTAATGAATGGTTGACTTTTTACAGGCGATTTTTGTTGTTAATTAGTTGATGAATTAATTAACGGATTTGATTAATTAATTTATGAATTAATTAATGGATGGTTGTGGTGTATTAGACGTGGAATTATAAACAAATGATAAATATATATGTATTATTGATAAATGGGTTTTGATACAGGGACTTATGCTCCAAATACTCACGAGGTGCTAGACATGGCATTCTATACCCAACTTGCAAGCAAACATTCTTTTATGGGTTAGGAACTGATGCTCCAAATACCCATGGGTTGTGAGACAAGGACTAACGCTCTGAATACTCATGAGGGTTCTAGACATGAAGTTCTACACCCATTAATTGACATTGGACTATAGTTCCAATTGGTCATACATGAAATGTATAAATTTTTTAATGAAAACTATTCTGACACTATGATTTGTAAATTGAATATGAGAAAGGGTTCATACTTATCAATGAATTGGGTAAATCACTATTAGTGGACGGACCCAGGAGAGAATCACTATTTTTTTAGTGGACAGGATCAGATATAGTATATCAAAGATTAAATTGAATATTTTATGATGCATTATCCAAGCTAAAGCACAAGTATAGATTTGTCCTTAACTTTGATTACTTAGATGGTCTTTAGAGACATCTGTGGTGAGTGACTTATACAGGGAATGTCGGGCTCAGTCCAGATCACAAGAATTATGTAGTTTAATGAGATTTTAATAATTTATAAATGAAAATGATTGTGTAATGACTATTTTGTATTTATGACAAACCTATAATATAGGTTCAGACACCAACTGAGAGCTGAATCAGGTACTTGGGTATATAGTTACATTGTACTGCTTAATTTAATTATGCATGCTTGCACTATTTAAATTATTTATTTAATGTCAGGATTTGGGGTAGAAATTAGTGGTCCCGGCCTACTGAGATTTATATCTCACACCCTACTCGAGCCTCCATTGCACTGGGGTAGCTGAGTAGAATCTATTTGGTTGCAGGATTGTCTTGTTTGAATTTACTTAGAAGAAAGGAGAAAAGGTGTAATGAACCAAACATTCATTAATGGAAATTTCTCTTTATCCAATTAAATTTATTATTATGGTTATATAAAATTTGAACTTCATTGGTTTTATTTTTTTGGATTTTAAAATACTGTTTAGAATTGTGATTGTTGCTAATATCACCGTTGAACAGTGATAACCTAGTTAGTATAAATATAGGGATTTAACAAATCCAATTTACTAAAACAAAGGAAGTGATGGCCTCGTCCAGTAGACATGCCCCGTACGAATCCCATTTTCAGAACTTGAAAAGGAGGTGGCGTCATTGGGATTCACTCTTGACCAAGCCCAAGCTGAGCTTGAACATGTTAAGCTTGAGCAGAACTGACTAAGGGAGAAGTGAAAGTTAATAGAGATTACCACCCAAGAGATGTTATCCAAGCCACCCCAAGAGTTTTCCACCATCAAACACCTTACCTTTCAGTATTATGCGGATTTTATAAGGGTTTATGTAACAAAACCTTAGCACTATGATTATGTGCATTATTTTTTTATATAATAATGAATATACATTAATTTTATTATTGTTAATCATAAATATATTTTAAAGTGCAAATTGTATTTTTAGTTAATATTCAACTAAGAAATATATTTTCAAAAATTAATGGATTTTTGAATTAAATAATATTTTAATAAAATACTGATAAATTTCTTTTGGTTAAATATAAATGATCGTTCAATTTTTATGAATGCAATTGTAATTTTTATTATGGTTTGAAATTTTTTTTGGTTAAAACCCATGAATTTTCGGTAAATGTCGGTTTTTATTTTAAAAGTAAAAATTCACATATTTATAAAAATATTTAGATAAAATGAATATTAATTTTTGGAATCAAAACATCGAAATAATCCATTGGTGAATTTTTCATAATTTTCTGAGACAGTCGAATTTTTGGGTAAAAATTAAATACCGTTTAAATATATAATGTGTTTTATGACATAATAATGACCCAATAGTGATGTAATAAAATTATATAAAAATTATGTTTGGGCAATATATGTTTTAACATTAAAATAATTTTATTTTTGGTTTGTTTGATTTATTTTACAAAGCTTTAGTAGACCCTTCAATGCTTATAAAACATTTTGTCTTCTTAAATTATTTTCCTTTGGAGTGTGACTCACCTCCACATAAGCAACCATATTATTTTATGAACTTCGGACTTTGGCCTAATAAAATATTTTTTTCCACTCCCCTTTGGAAAAAAACCATGGGCAAAAACCATGGTATAGTTTTTGGTTTTGATTAATTTAATGTGAGGTGTCCCAAACCTAAATAATAAAGAATTCCCCCTCCTTTCCCATATAAACCCACCAAAGCTCCCACTTCCTCTTCAGTCAAAGCCTATTTATTTCGACCAACCCCTTCCCTCATCTCTCTATAATCCTCCCAAGGTGCCCCAATCTCCAAATACTCCTCTCTCAAGCCTCTCCCAAGCCTTTGGGATCACACTTCCAAGTAATAGATTTCTTCCTTTCTTTTTCTGTCCAATTTTCTATCAAGGGTATTAACTTTTATGCTCATTTAATTATTGATTATAAAACTTCATTTATTTATTCCACATCCCATTATCTTGGAATAAATTATGATGATATATTTCATGTTGTATGATCCATGTGGCACACTTATACATGTAATGAAATGTTTAAGAAAGGGTGTGCCCTAATAGCGCTTCAATGCATTGGGAAAAGTATATTATCAAGATATTTCATGTGCAATGAGTGTTAAATAAATATAATTAAATTACAATGAGGTTTTACTCATGATTCATGTGTAATGAGGGTTTAATCATCCTCCATGTGCAATCAGCCTTGGCACATGTTAATTCCATGTGAAGTGTTATTGCCACATTTCCATGTTATGATTATCATGCTTTATCATTCCTTTATGTTCATGTTTCTCTTTTGCTCCATTAATATTCCTATTGTATAACATTTATTTTATCCCTCATGTTATTTTATTTTTATTCCCTTACTCAGCTTTACAGCTCACCCTTTTCTTATTCATGTCCTCGGGTTATCCCATGCAATGCTAAGTATGAGGGAATGTTGTGGTCATATAAAGGAAATTTTCAATAAAGAAGTCATATTTAATGTTTTAAGTTATTATGTAATGATCCTAAGTTCCAAATACACTATACCTCTTGATATTTTATGTTTTATCAAGAGAATTTTATGTAATAAATCATGTTTAAGTATGAAATAAAGAGCAGGGATGTCATAGTTGGTATCAGAGGATAGGTTTAGTAATTTTTGGGATTAAGATTAGAAAACCCTAGTAAAGCCTCAGATACAAGACTAAGTATAATAAAAACATCCTTAAGTTTTAGTGGGTATTGAGTAAGTGGTTTATCAAGAAAATACACCCCTATCTGGATACGAGCAGGTAGAGGCGGCTCTAGTGTAGATGTACCTAGGGGTGAAAACCCCGACAATGAGTTTCGGGCTTGACTCGGGGTATCCTGGTACACGAAAACGGGCCATTCTGCACTCTTGGTTATGATACTCCTGTGGGATATGCATTAGTAAATTCGAAAGCTTAGTATGAACCATTATTAAGGGAATTAAAAAAATGGCCTTAATAATATATGTTAGAAAGTAGATCATAAATAGAATATACTGAAGCCTATGGATTCATAAGTTAAGGAAATAAAAGTTATTTATAAGTCATCAGTTTTTTCATTGAATTAACATTTATGTGTTACCCCTAACATTCCTTTTATTCCATCCAATGGCTGTTAATAGGAGGACTCGGGCTAACAACCTATGTGAAGATCAATGTGATGATTGTGCTAATGAGAAGCCCAATCCGATGGGAGTGAGAATTGTAAACTTTGCCACACTTCTCTCTCAGTTAAATCAATCTTGTAATAGAAGCATGGGTCAAGAGTAACGTTCAACCCCCCCCCCCCCAAGAAAGAACAAGTCACTATCGAGAGCTTCATGAGACAAAGGCCTCCTACTTTTAATGGATCATCTGATCCCTCAATCGTTGAACAATGGATCAACTCCATTGAAAAGATCGTCTCCATCATTCAATGTTCTAAACAAGAGAAGGTTCTACTGGCTTATTTTTATATAGAGGGTGAATCTGATCAATGGTGGATGTTGATCAAAAATATGAAGCCTAAGGAGGAGATCAAGTCATTGGAATGGAAGGATTTCTGGAAGATTTTTTTCTATAAATATTTTCCACGCACCCTCCGACTTAAGATGAAAAGGGACTTCCTTGCCCTCAAGCAAAAAGAATAATAATATGTTAAAACATATGAGGAAAACTTCACAAGCCTTGCAGGATACACCTATGGATTTTTCATTGCCCTCGAATGCAAGGTTGACCGCTTATTTGGTGGGATAAAACCTATCCTACAGAAAGCGATGGTGATCCGTGACTTCGACATCTATGAGGAAATTGTCTGATTTACCATCAAGGTCAAAATGGATATTGGAGAATATTAGGGGTATCATGGGGATAAGAAGCATAAGGTGGAATTCAATGATGGAGGTCTGATGGATAAATCCAACGGTTCTAAGAAGATCCAGCACCCCAACTGCCAATGGTGCGGAAAGAAGCACCCCGAAAATTGCCTGAAGGGGACAAGGAAATATTTTAGGTGTAGAAGATAAGGGCACACATTTGTTAACTACTGACAAGAAAAACCCATGGCTACAATATAGGACAGTAATGCTCTGTTCGAACCCCAATGCATTGTTCATTGCTATAACTACAAAGAACCAGGGCATCTTGCAAATCAGTTCCCTAAGCCAAGGGTTTTCAGAGGCAACCAACAACCACCAAGGTAGAAAGGATAAGATTTTTCCATCGCTACTTCTGAAGTGAACCACAAAAACAAATTGTTGATAGGTACACTAGTTATTCATTTAATAATAGAAAATGTACTTTTTGATTCAGGTTCTATGCATTCATTTATATCCCAAAAGTTTAGTAGAATATATCCATCACCACCACAAATCATGGAAGTGAAGATGTTGGTGAGTACGAAAAATGGGGCAATCATTGCATCCCATGAATATAACTCCTCTCTTGTCATAATCTGTGGATTGAACTTCCCGGCTAACCTCATCATACTCCCTCTGGAGGAATTTGATACAATTCTTGGCATGGATTGGATTTCCTTATATAGAGCCAACATAAATTGTTGTGAGAGGGAAATCACTCTCCATGTGGAGAATCTACCCCTGATTCTGTACAAGTTCAAGTGGGAAGATGAATCTTATTTAGCTCCATCATCTTAAGTGTGGATATTACTACCCCATGAGCATGCGTATCTGGCTCAGATGATTGAGTCTTAGGAAAAAACCATCGTTGAAGACATGCCTATTGTGAGGGAATTCACTGAAGTGTTTCCCAAGGAATTGACTGGTCTTCCTCCTAGAAGAGATGTTGAATTCTGAATTGATCATATACCTAGGGCATTGCCAATATCCAAGACTCTGTATAGAATGGATGTTGTGGAGCTTGAGGAGCTGAAGAAAAAACTACAGGAGAATATAGATAAAGGGTTTATACACTCAAGTGTTTCACCATGGGGTGAACCAGTCCTCTTCGTCAAGAAGAAAGATGGGTCAATGCACCTTCTCATCGATTATCATGAGCTTAACAAAATCAGGATAAAGAACAAGTATCCTCTCCCATGAATCGATGAATTGTTCGATCAGCTGTATGGAGCACAATACTTCTCCAAGGTGGATTTGTGATCAGGATATTATCAAGTAAGGGTGAAGAAAGAAGATATCCTCATGACTGTTTTTGTATAAGATACAGGCACTATGAATTCATAGTAATGCATTCCGAACACACTAATTCTCCAGCAATCTTCACGGACTTGATGAATAGTGTATTTAGGGGTTAAGTAGACAAATGTTTGGTAGTCTTTATAGATGATATTCTGATATACTCTAAAAACAAGGAGGATCATGAGGAGAATCTATGAACTTTACTAGAGACCTTGCGGAAGGAGAAGCTCTATGCAAAGTACAGCAAGTGTGAGTTCTGGTTAAAGGGGGTCTCATTCTTGGACATATCATCACAAGAAATGGGATATCTATGGATCCCTCCAAAACATATGAAATAGAGGGATGGTCAAGTCCAACATCAGTAACGGATATCTGTAGCTTCTTGGGGTTAGATCGATATTATCAATGATTTGTGAGAAATTTCTCATGATTATCCAGCCCTCTTACCAAGCTAACTCGGAATAAAGTTAAGTTTTCTTGGAGTGATGAATGTGAAGAAAGATTCAAGGAGTTAAAAATGAGTCTTATCACTGCACCCGTGATCACTTTACCCACAAGTGGAGAACTCTTTTTGGTATTCAGTGATGCATCGAAGAAGGGCTTGTGTTGTGTGTTGATGCAAAATGAAAAAGTCATTTCCTATGTTTCAAGGAAATTGAAAGTTCATGAGCAGAATTATCCAACCCATGATTTGGAGTTGGTTGTAGTGATCTTCGCTTTAAAAATTTTGTGGCATTATCTCTTTGGGGAGAAGATTGAAATATATACATACCAAAAAATCCTCAATTATATATTCACACAGAAAGAGTTGAACATACACCAACGAAGATGGTTAGAGCTGATCAAAGACTATGACTGCTCAATTAGTTACCACCCTAGGAAAGAAAACAAGGTGGAATATTCTCTAAGTAGAAAGGGCCCAGTGATTATATCACTAATGAGAATGGAGAAGGATCCAATCTTCCTAGATTTGATGAAGATGGGCATGGGAATCATAAAGAATGGAACATCATCAATCCTTTCACAAATTATTTCTCAACCATCTCTTTTAGAAAGGTTAAAGGATGATCATAAGGATGATGTGCGAATTCAGAAGAAATTGGAAGCTATTAGAATAGGTAAATCCTTGGATTTCAATTTAATGAAGAAGGAATTGTGAGATTTGGGAAAAGACTATGTGTTCCATCAAGTTTAGAGCTGAAGAAGGAACTTTTGGATGATGCACATAGTTCAAATATCTCTATTCACCCAGGAAACTCCAAGATGTATCGAGATCTCTGAGAGAATTATTGTTGGGATAATATAAAGAAGGAGATCATTGAGTATACTTCAAAGTGCCTAGTGTGTCATCAAGTGAAGGTAGAGAGGAAGAAGTCTAAGGGGATGATGTAGCCATTGCCCATACCAGCATGGAAATGGGAGAACATCAACATGGACTTTGTCACTGAACTTTCGAAGACATCCAAAGGAAACAATGAAATCTAGGTTGTTGTGGATCATTTTACAATGTTTGCACACTTTATGGCAATTTGGGAGGATTTATCATTGGATCAAATGGCACGGATATATATCAGGGAAGTGGTAAATATGCATTGAGTACCACTATCTATTGTATCCGATCGAGATCCAAGATTCACCTCTAAGTTTTAGAAGATTCTTAAACATGCTCTGGATACTGAATTGATCTTTAGTACGACTAATCATCCTCAAACTGATGGCCAGTATGAGTTAACTTTTCAAACATTGGAGGATATGTTAAGATCATGTTCTATAGACTTCAAAGGAGGGTGGAACCAACATCTTCCACTATTTGAATTCTCCTATAATAACAGTTTCCACTTGAGCATCTGAATGGCACCTTATGAAGCCCTATATGGGAAGAGGTTCAGAACACCAGCATGTTGTGATGAAGCCGGTGAGCGTAAGATTCTAGGACTAGAAATGGTCGAAGAAATGGTGGAGAAATTGAAAACCATTCAGTATCATATTAAGGTAGCCCAGAGTCGATAGAAGAGTTATGTAGATAATCGTCGAGGAGACCTTGAGTTTAAATTTGGAGACATGGTATTTCTATTAATATCTCCATGGAATAAGGTCATGAGGTTTGGAAATAAAGGGAAGTTATGTCCTTGGTACATCGTCCCCTTCGATATTCTTGATCGTGTTGGGGTTATGGCCTATCGAGTAGCACTTCCTCCTACCATGGCCAAAGTATATGATTTCTTTCATGTATCCCTCTTAAGAATGTACATATCAGACCCTTCACATGTACTCTATTCAGATGTAGTACAGTTAGAGGATGATCTTTATTATGAGGAGTAACCTATGAAGATCTTAGATCGTAGAGAAATTATTCTTCAAAATAAGACAATTCCCCTCGTCAAGGTGTTGTAGAGAAACCACAAGTGTGAAGAAGCGACGTTGGAATCAGAGGAAGTGATGAAGAAGAGTTACCCACATATGTTTTAATGTGGGAAAAGAAAATTTTGAGGGTGAAATTTCTTAAGAGGGGAAGATTGTAACAACCCAAACTCTCATTAATGGAAATTCCTCTTTATCTAATTAAATTCCTTATTATGGTTATATAAAATGTGAACATCATTAGTTTTAGGTTTTTGGATTTTAAAATACTATTAAGAATTGTGACCGTTTCTAATATAGTCATTGAATAGTGATCACTTGATTGGTATAAATATAGGGCTTTAACAAACCCAATTTACTCAGAAAAAGGAAGTGATGGCCTCATCTAGTAGACTTTCCATGTACGAAGCCCATTTTTTAGAGCTCGGAAAAGGAGGTGGCATCAATAGGCTCTGCTCTTGACCAAGCCCAAGACGAGATTGAACACATTAATCTTGAGCAGAACTGACTATGGGAGAAGTGGAAGTTAATAGAGATTACCACCTGAGCGATGATATCTGAGCCACCACTACTACAAATACACCTTTTATCAGTGCTAAAAATGGCCTTTAACAATTCTAGAAAAGTGCTGTTAAAGCTGGCGTAGATAAAGGGGGGTCCCCTTTATCAGTGCTCCAAAAAGTGCTGATAAATACCCCTTTTATCAGTGCTTTTTTAGCGCTGATAAAAGTTAAAAAAATTGAAATTTTGTTAAAAAAATCCTGGAAATCTCGAGGGGGTTTTACAGCACTTGAGCCCCTCCTTTATCAGCGCCTTCCCACACCTCCAGTGCCCCCATGCACCCCCCTCCACCCTTTATCAGCGCTAGCTCCCATATTCCCCCATGTGCATGTGCCCCTACCTCCACCAGGTTTTGAACTCGAGACCTTCCCCCTGCGTTCCTAAGCCCTTACCACTCCTATATTTTGATTTGTTTTCCATTTCATGATATCTCTATTTATATATATATATATATATTTAGTTATATTTATTTGTATAGTAATATATATTTATATTAATATATATATATATAGTTATGTTAATATATATATATGGTTATATTAATATATATTTATAGTGATCTTAATATATATATTTATAGTTATATTAATATATATATATATATAGTAATATTTATATATTTATATAGTTAGATTAATATATAGGTATATAAATATTAATACATTTATATTTTAAATAAATTGGATATTAGTTATTATTTAGATAAAGCTAATGTATTTTATATGTAAATATATTTTATTATTTATATTTATAATTAAATTTTTATGTGTGAATATATAAAATATATATATATTGTTATATATTTGATTATAAATAGCAGTGCATTATAAAAAATGATAAAATTTCAAAGACATAATATTAATATTAATGTAATAATTTGGAATAAATTTAGTCCCCACTAAAATAAAATCCAATAATACCCCCTTAAACGAGGTTGAAACTCAACAAAATGTTAAAAAATTGGGGTATCCCAACTAAAAACTCGGTTTTGGAGGTATTTTGGGCCTTTTAACCTCTAAGAAACCTCGACTGGGGTATCCCCAGTCATAGGTGTGTAGATCTTGTCTCAGGCTTCAATTTGATATATGGTAAAGCTCAAATAGACACTTGGATCAAAATTTATGTTTGTTTGAAGTTCGAGTTGTTTTTCCAACATATTTTGGATTTTTTTGTATTTTTTTTAGTCTTCAAATTGTAACTAAATGACTATTACTCTATAATAATTAGAAAATTATTAATTAAAATATTTTTTAAATTTTTTTATATTCCATTTTCACTAAATATCTTATATATTAAGTGTAACTGTATATTTATACTTATCTAAAATATATTTAAAATTATATTTAAAAAATATATATTATATTTATATCAATATAACTATATATATATAAATATTAATATATATTTTTTAATGAATTTTTTTTGGGATGTATACCCTTTATCAACGCTACTAAAAAAAGTGATGACAAAGGGGTGCCCTTTAACAGCGCTAAAAGAAAGTGTTGCTAAGGGGGTACCTTTATCAACGCTAAAAAAAGGGCTGATAAAGGGGTACTTTTATCAGGATTTTTTTAGCGCTGATAAAGGTATCCCCCTTTATCATCACTTTTTCATTAGCACTGATAAAGGGTGGCGCTGGTCTTGTCCCATTTTGTGGTAGTGCACCCCAAGAGTCTATCACCATTGTAAACCTTACCCTTCGGTCTTATGTGGGTGTTATAAGGGGTTATATAACAAGACCTTGGTACTATGATTATGTGCATTATTTTTGTATATAATAATGAATATACATTAATTTTATTATTGTTACTTTGTAAATAGTTTTTAAACCCCAAATAGTATTTTCATTTAATATTCAACCAAGAAATATATTTTGATGAATTAATGTATTTTTGATTTAAATAATATTTAATAAAATATTAATAAATTACTTTTTGTTAAATATAAATGATCGTTCAATTTTTATGAATGCAATTGTAATTTTTATTATGGTTTAAAATCCGTTTTGGTCAAAACCCATGAATTTTCGATAAATATAGGTTTTTATTTTAAAAGTAAAAATTCAAATATTTATAAAATTATTTAGATAGAATGAATATTATTTTTTTAATCAGGACATTGAAATTATCCAATGGTGAATTTTTCATAATTTTCTGAGATAGTCGAATTTTTGGGTAAAAATTTAATATCATTTAAATATATAATGTGTTTTATGACATCATAATGACCCAATAGTGATGTAATGAAATATTATAAAAATTATTTTTGGCCAATATATGTTTTACCATTAAAATAATTTGATTTTTGTTTTGTTTGATTTATTTTACAAAGCATTAGTGGACCCTTCAAGGCTTATAAAACATGTTGTCTTTTTAAATTGTTTTCCTTGATAGTGTGACTCACCTCTACATAATAAACCATATTATTTTATGAATTTCGGCCTTTTAAATCATAAAATATTGTTTTCCACTCCCCTTTGGCAAAAACCATGTGCAAAAACCATGGTCTGGTTTGTGGTTTTGATAAGTTTAATGTGAGGTGTCTCAAACCTAAATAATAAAGAATTCCCCCTTTTTCCTATATAAACCCACCCGAGCTCCCACTTACTCTTAACTCAAATCCTTTTTAGTTCAACTAACCCCTACCATTATCTCTATATAATCCCACCAAGGTTTCCCAATCTCCCAATAAGCCTCTCTTAAGCCTCTCCTAAGCCTTTGGGATCACACTTCCAAGTAAGGTATTTCTTCCTTTCTCTATTTTGTCCAATTTCCATTAAGTTGTAATCCCCTTTTGTTTTCAATTAAAAATGTTAGGGTATGATTTAGAACCACACCCATACTACCCTATTTATGTTTTGATGATTTGAGACCCCTTTATCTCTCATTAATGCGTCCCATGTACACCTGTTACCATGCTGAAATTCTGTGAGGGATTTGTCTCTCCTCTTTTTCGTCCAAGTAATTCTTTTTTATTATGCATCTAAATTCCGTTATGTTTGTTGGGAAATATATCTATATGACCCCCTTACTGTAAATTTCATGTAAATATGATGATACACCCCTTTCTCTCTCATAAACCATTTTTTTAGAGTTCCTATTTCACTTTGTTATGCTGCCGAAATTGCACTATGATTTTCCAAGCCAATGTCATTGTGTAGTGAATACCATGCCCATTTATCTATCAAGTGTATTCACTTTTAGGATCATTTACTTATTGATTATAAAGCTTCATGTATGTATTCCACATCCCTTTATCATGGAAATAATATGATGATTTATTTCTCCTTTATGATCCATGTGGCACAATTATGCATGAAATGAAATGTTTAAGAAAGGGTGCTCCCTGATAGCACTCCAATGCTTTGGGAAAAGTATAGTATCATGATATATCATGTGAAATGAGTGTTGACTCATGCTAATTCATGTGAAATTATGGTTTACTCATTCTTCATGTGCAATTAGGGTTTACTCATGCTTCATGTGCAATGAGCCTTGGCTCATGCAAATTCCATGTTAAGTGTTGTCGCCACATTTCCATGTTATGATTATCATGCTTTATCATGCCTTTATGCTCATGTTTCTCTTGGGCTCTATTTATATGCCTATTGTCTAACATGTGTTTTATCCCTCATGTTATTCCATGTTTATTCCTTTACTCGGCTTTATAGCTCACCCTTTTCTCATGCACGTCCTCAGGTTATCCCATGCAATGCTAAGTACGAGGAAATATAGTGGCCATGTAAAGAAATTTTTCAATAAAGATATTGTATTTCATGTTTTAAGTTGTTATGAAATTATCCTAATCTCCAAATACACCATACCTATCGATCTTATATGTTGTATCAAGAGAGTTTTATATAATAAATCATGTTTAAGTATAAAATAAAGAGCAGGGTTTTCATAAAAGGACCGAGCAGAAGCTCGGGATGTTCGGGGAGACTTCCATCAGGTCTTGGAGACATTGTTTATTTATTATTGTAATGGAATGTTCATAATTCTATTTTGTTCATTGTTTTCTATTTTTGTATCATTAGCATGTCGTGCATGCATCTGCTATATAATTGATATTGGCCATTTGTTTGTACAAGATTTATAAAATCTACCTTCCGCTGATTTATCATTTATTAGACTGCTTCTTCTATTTATTGCCATTGTTTTTTATTTAATTTGATATAACACTGTTCAAATATTATAAGAGGGTATATTCTCCCCACTAACTATCCTTAGACCCTCGCTGCTAGTCGGCAGCCTCTAGCTTATGGGGAGACGCGCTTGAGGTCATGTGGCGACCGGTCTGGCCATTGGATTAGTGGTGAGCCGGGTTGGGACATTACATGTAATAATTGGATCATATATGATACAATAAGTATTAACATTATTCTTATATAGAATTATAATAAATATACATTTTTTATACATGAGTTTAAAGCACTTAAGAATTAAGTCAGACATAAGGCAAGGGGTTTTTTCCCTCAAATTTGAATTCATTGAGACATGTTTATGTTATACACCATGTTTTATTTTTTATTTTGAAAATACAACTTAATTATAATTTTTTATCATGATTACATTATATTTTATTATATTCATTGTTTTTTCCAAATTTAATTCTCTCAAGGGGTTCTGAATCAAAGATTACAGAAGCGGTAAGGGTTCTTCGTCTCAATATTAATTCATTGAGATATTCTTGATGTCATATAAATATTTATGTTTATGAGAAGTATATACTAATCCTTAGTCATGTTATATCATGGATAATTCTTAAATCATGTTATTTAAAGTTAAAATTCAAAATATATCATCCAAGGGGTTTCATTTGAAAGTTATCAAAGTGGTCAGGGTTTTTCGTCTAAAATTTTCTTCATACTTAATTTATATTATACACATATATTATTTTATGAGCTATATATATTACCCCTATGACATATTTTATTCTTAACATAATCATGTTAATGGTATTTAAAGTTTCATTTTAATTTAGTTCTTTCATGGAGTTATGAATGAATAGTTACCAAACTGTAAGGGTTTTTACATTAAAATATAATTTTTATCAATATTTTTTATGATTAAATTTATAATGATGAAATTATAAGATCTATCTCTCAGAAATATTATTTATTTTATTCTTATATATTTATTTCTATAAATTTAAATATTTCCTTCTATTTTCCTTTCTCTTTAAAAATTATGAAAGAATGTTTTTAAGGAAAATCGACATTTTTTGTTATTCAGTTAAGAATCCTTTTCTTCCATATCTATATTTTATTTAAAAAAATTCAAGAAAGTTTTTGGAATTTCCCAATTATTTAATAAATTTATTTTTACCCATGATTTACTTTTATTAAAAATATTTAAAAGGAATCTTTTTTTCATTTTCCAAATGATGTACTTTTGACTTTTTATCAAAAATTTGAAATGAACATTTTTTACATAAATATAAAGAACTATTATTTCATCCATCATGAATTATATTTTATTTTAATATTTATTTAAAAAATATCATGATTATTTTGAAATAAAATTTTTACCTTAATATTTTGAAAAAAAATATATTATAATTAACTTATTTTAAAATGAAAAGGGTATTTATTCAAGAAATGTTCCAGTGATATTATAAAGGTATTTTCATCTATAACAACAACCATTGATGTTTCTTATGATTTACTAGGTATATGATCCAATTTTAACATATTTATTCTTTATCTAGATGGCTTATGATTGTGATTTTAAAAATATTGATTAAACCTATTTTCTTTTCCATAGGTTAATCTTTAATTTCATGTTAAAAGTTTTTATGATATTATAGAAATATATGAATATATTATTATTATGTGACAAGTGGGTGCATGCTTTCCCTCTAATTAATTGTGAAAATATTAATGTTTTATAAGATAAAGGGGTATATTTAAGGTTAAAATAGTCACAAAATAGGGTACACAAGAGGTTATCATAAGCCCAAAATATGGTATATGGGAGGTTATCCAAATACCAAAACAGGTATATCGGCTGTTATACCAAGCATAACATGTGATAAATGTCTATGTGGTTGTCCTTGACAAGATATTTCTATGATTATTATTATAAAAAACTTTATGCCACTCTTATATAATAATATAATTTCCTAATTTTATGCTCTTATTACCCGTTATCTTTGGTTCCTTTATGATTACATATGATCATTGATTGATATCTAAATTGTTTACCCTTATTGATCATCCGAGAACACCATTTATTATATTTCTTTTTCCCTAGGATATGAAGAAAAGATTTAAGTATGATATTTCCAGGATGGGTGATATTTTTTAAGTAATAATCTAATTATTTACATTATAATTATAATTATTCTTTATTTTGGTATAAGTTCATTTTTTGGGCTTAAAAACATATTTCCCTAAAAACTATTTTTATGTGAACAATATGTTTTTATCTTTATTAATAAAATTAATCTCTATTTTTAAATGGTTTTAATTAAATTTAAATATTTTATATTCATTAAAATATTTTAACATTAATTTTATGTTTTCTAAAAATATAAGGAATAGAAGTAAATTCAGTTTTATACTTAAAAATTTATTTTTTTAGATACGATGTTTTTATTTCATTTTCCATGATTATTTAAAATTAAATTCTACCACTTAAGGAAATTGAATCTATTAAAATGTATTATATATTTTTTATCTATTTAATAATTTAATTTAATAGGTTAAACTTAATTTTGGGACATAATTCATAGTAAAAATAGTAAAAAAAATTACCACATTTATGGTTAAATGGGTTTACCAGAGGGTTAAACTAATTGATAAGGGTATAAATCCCACTTAAACTTGTATAATTATTATTTTATAAAATATATTTTTACATTATAATCTCTTATATTCTCTTAATTGTCCATTTTTTCCATTTTACCATGAAATTGACAATATATTTTTGATATATTTTTAAGTACTTCATTGTGTATCCCTCCCCTCACTTATAAAATGGAACCTATTATCTTCCATTATTCACAAAATTTAATATTTATTAATCAGAAAATTTATACCATAAAAAACCTATATTCTTTCCTTTTAGTCATTATCCCCTATTATTCTTCTAAGATAAATATTTCAAGGATTAAGGGGTAAGATAAAAATAGTATCTCTAATAAGAGGTAAAAATCTTAACTGAGTTCTTTTAATTTTATTTCTTATTCCACCTACTCTAAACCTATTGTATCCATCATATAATAATGACTCCAATATAATCAAACTATTTAAATAGTATTATGATGATGGAACAATAATTTTCCCACCTACTTTTTTGAGAATGTATTTCTCTTAAAATAAATTTTTGCTTCTTGCATAGCTTGTGTTACACGCAACACTTAGTATAAATGAAACAATATATACTATTAAAATATTTAAATGTGTCCATTATAACATATAATTTCAAAATGTGGAATTAATATCAATAAAAATTTATAAATAAATATTTTAGGTAAAGAAAATATATTGTTAAATAAGTTCTAAATTTTTATTAAAGTCATTACATGTTTCCAAAATATATTTTTCATCAAAAACAATTTTGTTTATTTTTAAGGTAAAACAATATAATTATTTTCAAAAAATTTGAAATTTTATTATTCAAAATGAAATTCTTTTTTTAAAACATCATTTCAAATTTATCTTATGGTGAAATTTTGGGATTTTTCCGAATATATTGATTTTTCTACAAATAGTGAAAAATACCAATTTTTGTAAAACTATCATTTATTTTCATTGAAATATCCCCATGATATTTTGAATTTTATCATCAATAAATATAAGTATAATGTTTTATAAATAATAAAATTAATTACATATTAATCAACATTATATATGATCTTGGTATGAAAATACGTTTAGACTTTAAAATGCATTTTTTTTCAAAAAACTATTTTTCACCGCGCTTTGTGGGATACATGTAAATTGAATTTTTCAAACTTATAGATATTGGATTTGGTAAAATTAATTCTTAATTTTAAATAAAAATAAATAATATTATTTAATAAGGTAAACTTAATTTTTTTCATAATGAATAGTAAAAATAGTCAAAATTCATCACCACGGTAAAATGGATGGTTAATGTTAACCTAGGTTAAAACTAAGTGATAATGAAACCATTTTTCATCTTCAATATTATTTTATGAAATTATTTTGGAAATTGTCTCATCATTCTTGATATTTTATTTTTTATTAGACAATTTTCCAAAAAATTTACCATTATAATATTTTATGTAATGAAAAATAAAAGATGTCACTTCTTTCTTTTAAATATCTCTTATGTGCTCAGAAAGGGATAAAAGAAAGTGTGAACAAATATTAATTATTATTTTTACCATTATGAAATTATTTTCAGGATTTTAATTAATTTATAATTTTTAATGATTATATATTTACCTTAAATTCTTACGCAACACCGACAAGGTATTTCATTAATTAAAAGAAAAATAAATTAAATGATTTGAAAATGTTAAAAGTAATATAATCTGAGTGAGTTATAGTGTTTAATGTTTTTTATGGATGAATATATCATATTATATATGTTTTATATGTCTATATTCTAATTCCTTGTTTTTCCTGATGTATTTAAATTCAAATTAGATGAGGAGTGTCAAAAATGACATTAAAGTTATTTCATAATAAAAAATATTTCTTAAATAATAATAAAATCATAAAAACCCTATATTCGGCCAATTCATTGGTATATATTTAAAAATATCATATAAGGTCCATATATGTCCTAATTTTTATTTTATAGTAACTATTTTGACCCCTAAATATTAGAAACGTCATTATCATGGTAAATTTTAAAAACGGTTAACATGAGTTAAAACAAATATATAAGAGTAAAAACATAATATAAACTTTTCTAAATTTTATTTTATGATATTATTTTGAACTATACTTATCTTACCTTTTAATTAAATCAATTTGGATCCATTTTAATATGAAAGTTAATTTATATTATTTCAATATTTTAAGGAATTTCAAAAATGACACACCCCTTGCTTATAAAAGGGAACCTCATCTCCTCTTCCTTTCACACATAAAATGATTTTTTTTCATTAAATCCCTACCCATATCCTTTCATTAATTACCTTCTAATGGAGTAATATTTTACATGTATATTTTAATATTAAACACATTATTTATGTAGTTTAAATGATTATTTCTTATGATATTTAATTGATTTTATAAATTGTAGAAGGATATAGAAAATAATGAAAAATGGTCTTAAAAGTGATTAATACATGATTAAGAATATGTCCCTCAATATACATCAAGTCAAGGATTGGACCTAGATCTTCAAAGTGAATAATCAGACTAAAATGGAGTTAAATCGACTAGAATTTCACAATTCACATAAAAAATACACTATTTACAATGTGAAATACTTCATAGAAGCAAGGAGGAAGAATGAAGAGATGAAGAAAATAAAATTGGAGATAATCCACCTGTTTCATGGTGTGACACATATGGTCCTGTTGTGACACTACCAGGCTTCACCTAAAAAGATTTTAGGGCATAAATACAAGTTGTAAATGGTCTGTCGCCATAACATTCATGTCGTAAAAACACTTTTTATAACTTAAATCCTTAAGATAGGACCCAAAAAGGTCTAGTTTTATGAAATTAATACCCAAGGCCCCTTTTAATACCTCGTTATTACCTGATTTACCTAAGACTCATTTATGACGCATTTATGTCACTCAAGGTTGCTTTTGAAGCTAATAAATATTAGCCTAGGGTGTATTGGAAAATGATTGATTCTTGAGGATCATCCATTGTGTTGTGGAATAGGGATACTACTGCTTTAAGATTTATTTTCTATTTTTCTTTTTAATTCCTTTATTTCCCATGTAGTTTCAATTGTCTTTTATTAATGTGCTTCAATTTATTCATGTTTTTATCCAAATTTCTTTCAGTATCTCTCATCCTTCATCATGATCTCTTTCACTTTTAAATGGAAAGTCAATAAACCAAGTCATGGAATTGGGAGAGGTTTTGTGGGGTTCTTAATTATTTTTCTTTAAATTCATAATATTTTAATTTCATTTATGGTGAATGAGGGATAAGTGCATGGGTGCAGTGGTCATCCATTATGACATGGATCTAAAATTCATTACTTTTCTTTGATTCATTTATTTTCCCTCCATTATCATGGGTAACCACTTTATATAGTTGATTTGATGATACCCAATAGAATTAAACAGCATACGGTGGATCTGAGTCTTTTAGGAATTACAGTCACGACATAGGTGTTATCCATGTTTCTCATTAGATAATGTGAGGTTTTGTGTTCCAAATAGTTTTCTTAGACATGCTAAAATTAGAAACTAAATAAATTAAAGAAAATTAATTTATTAATGAGGTTTCATAAAGTAATTATCATTTTGAAATTAAAAAAACACTAAATAATGAAAGAGATCACGTAACCAAACCCTAGGACCAAGACATTTCTTCCTAAACTATATTATTACTATGTTTCCATGTTTATTTAGTTATTAGTTTTTCAATATATTACTTTTAATTTCTTTTAAAAAATACAAAATAATATTTATTTTCAAAGGATAAATTAAAACACAAAAATAGTAGAATAAGTGAACTAATAATTAATTATTTAACCATTTACAAATCTCCTCAAGTAAAAAAACCTTGGTTAGACTCTGTGTTGCATTTGAAAAATAAATAATCTATTATACCACACTATGATGGATTCATAAAAACTGACACCACTTCTAGAGAGATAATAAATAATTCATTGAATTTTTTATTTTCACACTCTATGTAAATATTTTAATTTTTTTCTCTAAAAGAAATAAAAAAAATCTCTAAAAAATATTTTTTTTCATGCTATTTTAAAACTACCCATATTATTCATGGACTGAGTACTCATAGGTTCAACATCAAGAATAACATATGATTGAAAATGATATAAATGATCAGATTTAAAATATTAGAATAAATTTAGAGTTATTGAGGAGATAGATGGAGAAAATGGATAATGAGTATTTGTATTAGAAAAACATGTTCCAGTGGTGGAAGAAATTCTACCACTAATCTTTGTAGTTGAATACCTGAGGAGGTAAAGTAGGAGGTACATGAAAATAAATTCCACCTCACTCTACAATTTATAAAGGAAATTGATGATGATGAAATTCATACCAAGCTACATGTGGGAGATAAAAAAGACCTGGATAACTTCTGGAATGAGTACGGATTACAATATGATCTCCCTAACCCTTACAATGTATAAAAATTAACACCACTACACCTTTATCTAGCCTTAGAGGAAGAAAAAACCACCCATTTAATTGAATTCAAGGATACGATGGATGCTCCTAACTACCTACCACTACCTATTATAAATAAACTCCAAATGGGACTTTCAACTAAAGAATAAATTCAATTTCAATCAACTAAGGAAGATGATCTTTCATGAACTCTATTTCGTTTAATTTTTCTAATATTGGATTTATTATCACCCCCCTTCTATTTTTAATTTCTAGATTCTATGGACACATGGACTTCCTGGGAGAAAGATGATAAAAAAGAAAATTCACCTATTTAGTAATACATGAAGCTCATTAAAGACACTGAACATTTATCGATCCAAGTGGCTATTCATGAATAACTAGAGACACAATATTATTATGTAAAAATGGATTATTTTACTATTAATTATTCTCAATTAAATTTTTTTCAAATTAAATTTCACTCTCAATTTCCCTTTGATAATTTAATTTATGCAGAACATCTTGAGAAACCATTAGAAAAAAAGAATATATTGCACAAGTAACAGCAAACGAATAAGTGGAATCATACTTCATCCTACTCCTACAATGAAAGTTGTACCTAATTATGAAGGGGTGTATCTGGTGTACTATTTATAATGGGTACTCTACAATGAAGAAGAATAAATGTAAGCAGGGAAGAGAAATATGTGGTGGTTTATATCTATAAAACTTCACCCACAAATGGATTATGGATGATAGATGGTACCGCCCATCTGCTAGCAGTCAAAAACCATGTCCCTCTTGGGGGATTAAACCAACAATTATCCTTATTTTATTTTTATTCTCTTTTTAGTAATTTAAATTTTAATTAAGAGTTTAGTAATTATTAATTAGGATGTATCCATATTACTCTATCTTTTTGAGATTGTATTAAAACATTCCCTATACATATAAGAGTTGTTTTACTTTTATAGGTCTGTGATGATAATTATGGAACAAGGAAATATGAATAAGATATATATATTTCATACTGAAAATAGGTTTTGTATGTCCTAAAAGGGATCTTGTATTGTAAAAAAGAGAGCTTTCATCATAAAAGGAGATTACATAATAAAAAGGTTGTAGAACATAATCTGGTAAAAAACATATGCAACTAAATTTAATATTAAATGAAAGGGGATTATGAGTTTAAATTCTTTATTTAATTTTACTCCTCATAATTTTTAAAATATTTTTTTGATCTCTTAAAGACAAATTGCATGTCCCACTTTGAACTCTTGTACTCTAATGTCGATTTATGAGACATAAGTTTCTTAGGATAATCTTTATTCCATTCATTAATTTTAACTACTAATATTATTAGATATTTAAAATGTAAATTTAATAAATATAGTTAATAAATATTAGAAAAATTGAAAAATAATGATTTTTGGAAATAAGTTCGTTTTTACATATGAAATTCTTCTTAGATTTGGCATTTTTTGAATTTTTAAAATTGATATGGATTGGTTTATTATTTTTTTGTGTTTCCATGAGATATTTTCCCAAAATATATGTTCTCATGCATAATAAAATTTATGATCCAATATTTTCCATTTCAATCTGTAGTTTATTTCTTGAGAGACTCATGCTAGTTTTCTACTAGAATTTATAAGGAATATTATCTAAGCTATGATTGAATAGGGTTATTTTTAACATGATTGAGGCATTATTTTATTGAACCCTTTATCCTTTAACCACATCAACATCATTACGTTTTCCATAGAATCCATGGATGAACTTGATAGGAAATTATCCATGTTACAAGCCTGTTATATCTATTTCTACCATACTTGAAATACATCACATGATATTTAAAAAATATAGTGTGGGGGAGAGGTTGTACATGGTTGATGGGGATTTAATACATTTAGGATATTCTACTTGGTGGTTTATGCAGTTTTGGGTGAGTCCATGTTATCATTCATTTTATTTTTTTTATTCATAACACTTTATAAAAAATATTAAAAACCAAAAAAATAATAAAAAACTTGGGTTTTGTCATGGGAGGATCAAAAATAATCCTCATCAAACCAATTTTATTTTGATCATATGTGGTTAGGTGGTGTATGTGAGGTTTCTCATAAGCATATATTTCAAAAAAGTAAAAAACCTTCAAAAAATAATAGAGGGTGATTCATTCATTATGATTACTTGTATTATGTTTCTACTTTGAGCATTAGGGGTTGGGAGATGAAATTTTTGGAAGATTATTTCATTAGGCATGTCTTTTGATATCATGATGTATGATTAAGATTGAAACCAATGTTTTTTTATTTATTTGTATTCATTACCCACTAAACTTAATCCTTATATATGTTTGATCCTTAATTAAAATCCCTCATGATTAATTTTTATTTTTTCATTACATGGTAGAGATGTTAGATACCTTTCAAGCCTATAGTAAGTAACATGTACTTAAGGTATAAAAAAAACTTCATTATATTTATTACCTTTAGGAATGACTAAAAATAATTCAATCTGAGGTAAATTATAACGTTCAAATCATGTAAATTATGAATTAAGAAATACAATTTGAAGGAAGGAGGGGAATTGTTATTTTGAAATATGAAAAGTAAAAGGCATGATTGGCTTTGTTTCGGTTAAAAGTGAGGAGTTAGAGGAATTATTTTATGTAAAATTTAAATGTTTATTTTCCATTAATAAAAATTTAATTTTTTTTCTTTTGAAGTTTAAATATTTTTAGAATTAAAATACTTTCAAACTTTATTGAGGTTACATTCTTGAGGAAAAGAACGTTTTAAGTGTTCGGGAATTTACATAGAAATATTTTACATGTATATTTTTATATTAAAAACATTTTTATGCGATTTAAATTATTAATTATACTATTATTTAATTGAATTTATAAAATATGGTAGGATACCTAAAATAATGAAAATGAGCTTAAAATTGATGGATTCATGATGAAGAAGACATCTTACAACATAAGATAGGTTAAGGACTGATCCTGGTGGATCAAAGTAAAGAATCAAATTGAAATGGATATGAATCAAGTGGAAACACAAAATTCACAACATTAATCAAGTATTTATGATATAAAGTACTTTGGAGGAGTGAGGTAGAGGAAATATGTTAGGAATAAAATAAAATTTGAGTAAATCCATATGCATCACGGTGTGACACATATGGTCGTGTCGTGACACTACAAGACTTCATCTAGAAAGTTTTAAGAATTTAAATACAAGACATAAATGGTTCATCCCCATAAAATTCATGTTATAAAATTACCTTTTACAATATAAATCCTTCAGGCAGGACCCAAAAATGAGCGGTTTGAAAACAATTATACTCGATAGCCCTTTGAATACCCTATTATGACTTAAATCGATTCGACACTCATTTACAATGTATTTATGGAACTTGAGGATACTTTTGAGGCCAATAAATACAGGACTACAGTGGATTGGAAAAGTATTAGTTCTTGAGCATCTATCTCTATACTATGTATTAATGAAACGTTTATTTTAGGTTTTCTTTTCTATTTTTATTTTTAATTTATTTCTTTCCAATATTATTTCAATTCATATTTTATCAAAGTGTTTCCATTCCATATTTTTCCAATCCAAATTTCATTCTCTCTCTATATATCTCTCATATTCCACCATGATCTCATCATATTTATAATTGAAAGTGACTAACCCAAGGACTATCCTTGGGGGAGGGTTCATGGTGTTCTTAATTATTGTTCTTAAAATTATTAATTTTTGAATCTTTCTTGGGTGAATAAGAGAGAAGTGCATGGGTGTGGTGGTCTTCCACCATGACATTGATCAAAAATTCATTAATCTTCTTTGATGCATTTATTTTATCTCTATAATATAGGGAAAACTATTTTTATGGTGGATTTGTCGATATCTAAATGGATGAAATGAGATAATGTGGAGCTGGGTCTTTTAAGAATTTCACTCTCGGTCGAGGTGTTATCCTACATGAATATTAGAGGAGGTGGGTTTTGGTGTGACAAAGAGGATTCCTATAAATAAACAAATTACATATTCAATAAATTAAATAAAATTAATTAATTAATGAGTTTTCATAAATTAATTATCATATTGAATTTAGACAATTAATAAATAATGAAAGAGACTGAGTAACCAAACCCTCGGATAAAAACCTTTATTTCTAACTTATATTATGTCTATATTTGCATCAACATTTAGGTTTTAATTTTTCATTGAATTATTTTCAATTTATTTTTAAAAAATAAAAAACCATTATTATTTTCATAGATTAAATAAAAATAGAAAAACTGTAGATTATATGAATTAATAATTAGTGAATGAACAAACTCTAAAGCTCCTCAAGTGAGACGACTCGCATCAGTCTCTGTATTACATTAAGAAAATAAATAAACTTTTATACCACCCTTTGATTGAAACCTCACCATACCAAGTAATATTGTCCTTGGTTTGATTATAAAACACTACTAATAAGGCTTTGATGTAAACCTAAAGAGGTTGTCTGAAAAATATGTATCATTCTTAACTGATTATTTTTTTACTTCTTCTTCCTCCTATTTCAAATATTATTAAAACCTTTTGATATAAAAACATAGATATCTACCATATAATAGGATTTTATTATGTTAATATCATAACCAAAATCAATCTCTCTTCAATCAAATGGTAAATGAAACAATTGTTTTTGTATACGGTGGACTACCGCCTCGTGAACCGATATAATTTGTTTTCTGTAATTTCATCTCACAACTACTTATGGTGATGGATTTAAAGTATATATATCATATTCATGAAATATTTATCATTATTTAAAATTAATATTTCATATATTTTCTTATCTTTATATTCCCTAAAATATGTTAATGTTACATGTGTGTATGTACGGATTACCACCTCCACGAAACAATGTGATTATTTTTTCATTACCGCAACACATAGGTGGAATATATAAGTTAATTTAAGAAATAATATGATATTTATGATATAATTGTGATTATATAAAGATAAAATAACACTTACATTCTTTTTATCATAATTGCTAAAAAATGGAAATGTTGTGAATAAGTACATGTGGCCTACCATTTCCATGATTGTAACATAGTTTATTTTTCATAACCATATTTCATGCATGGTTTTAAATGTATAATTGATTTTTAAAATGATAATTGTGTCATGATTATTCATCTGAATATCATTGAAAAATGACCAGTTTTTTAATAGTCAACTTACTGAATTCATTTTGGACATATAAATAAAAAATCATTAAAATGTCTAATGTGAACATAATTAATTAAGTAATTAAATATAACATGGTAATAAATAAAATAAAAATAATAAATAATTGAAACTACTCTTAATAAAGTAACTAATTAACATATGTTTATTATTCAGGAAGATAAATGACATAAATGGCAAGTCAGACCTAAGGTAAGGGGTTTCATAATTCAATTTCTTTTCATTAGGTTATATTACTTTTACATTATCTTTGAAATTATAGGATTATTTGTGTAGTTAATTTTGATTATTTTATTTTTTATTTAAAATTTTTTTATTTTAATTTACATTTTATACAAATAATCAATTCATTTATTAATTCTCACTTCAATGGTATGATCTTTGTAATATATTTTATCTCAATTTCCACTCCATTAATACATATTTTTTATTATGCAACAATTTTTTATGAGGTGTATCTACTACATATTTTATATTTTAATTCATGAATATATTTAAAGTAATGTCATTTAATGTTTCATTTTAATTTATTTATTTCATTGGGATTATGATCAAAATTTTACCAAAGTTTTAAGGGTTTATTTAATAATCACATCATTATTTGGGATTATTTATGTTTATGTTTCTAATAAGAAAATTATCAGATATTTCTATCTTAAACCAAAAATATTTTATTCTCCTATGGTTATTTCTATGAATGATAATTTTTTCTTTTATTTTTTACTCTTTAAGTACTCAAAATATCAAAATGATGTTTTTATGGGAAACCAACTTGTTCTTCTACTCAGTCGGGAATATTTTTTTTCATATCCATATTTTCCTTAAAATGGATTAAATAATATATATAATATTCTAAAATTATTTATTAAAGAATTTTTTACCCATGTTTGACTTTTTATAAAATAGTTTAAAAGTAAACTTCTTTTAATTTTCCTAACTAGGTACTTTTTGACTTTTACTAAAAATATAAAAGGAATGTATGTTTTAATGTACCCAACATGAACAAATTTTTCCTATTATCATAATAACAAATTAGTTTGAATATTACTTTATAAGTTTATATAATTCTTTTCAAATAATTTTTTCCCATAACATTCTATAAATTTTTATTTTTAAAAAGTGGATTTGAAAATGAAAATGTTATTTCCCTCAAGAATTATTTTAATATTCTTTTTATGTTATTTCAATTTATCAAAAAAAATAATCATTTTATTCTCTACTAGGTATTTTTTATATTATATAATCCTTATTATTTTTGTATATTTGTTATGATTAGATTTACTAGGGAAAGTATTGACATTTCATATGCCAATTCTTCTTATACAAACATTTGTTTAATAAGTATGTTGATTAATTTGTATTGTTTATTCATATGAAGAATTAATTAGACTTATTAACTGATGGGTGTGGAATAGAACTACATATCCCCTTAATACATCATTATTTATCAAGAGAAAAACTATTTTGGATATTTGGTTAAGACCTTACCCATTTATGGATGATGTCTTGGCACAAGTCCTTGAATGTAAGTTTTGATGTTCATCATTATTCATTCCATCATTATGAGGTCAGAATTTAATGTTTATGTGATTATTTAAATACATATGATATCCATGGACAGGTTTCAAGCGTATGTTCTTATTTATATGGAATTATTTTTTCATCATTTATTCTTTCCATATTATTATTTGTGCTCAAGTTATTGATTAAATGGATTTTTTTTAGTTATATACATTTCCATATTGATGATGACTTATTTACTCATGATTGTTTCAATTATACATAACCCTTACTAATCATTTGATCTCACCACTTTTTTTGTTTCCTTTCCCCAATATTTGAATATTTAATCTTTTAATGAGTTCAAGGATATATAATATTTACTTTCACTAAATTTATTTTTATGTTTTTAAATTTAATTTGAGATTAAAGTATGTATCTAGTTTACCATGACTAATGGACTATTCTATTCTTTGTTATGTGATCACTTTAATATTATTCCAATGTAATAAAGTAAACACCGGCTCCGGGCTACTGGGTTTTGGGGTGTTATAATTGGTATTAGAGAAATTTAGTAGAAACCTTGGGAACTAGTTCTAGGAAAACATATATTTGGGAACATAACCCTTTGACCGACTTTGAGAATAAGTTTAAGTCTAGGATAAAATCCTAAAAAAAATTAAGGAATATATTTTATTATTTTAAAATTCAATAGATCCCGACCAAGATACTATAAGTGGGTGTGGTTTTAGTATAGATTTATCTAGGGGTAATAACCATAAAAATAGTTGGTCATGTATATCTTTTCCATCATTCTGGTGCACAGTGAGTGTTCCCTTACTGTGCACCTAGTTTGACACTCTCAAGGGATATACATGGGATAATTGACATTTTCTCTATAAACCATTATGATGAATCATAAAATAAAACCTATGGAAACCTATGATATACCACAGTGATATGGGATAAACGTATGTTTTTTGGGATGATAAGTCTATGTTTGATCATATGTTTAAAGGCATATATACCCTTTTTGAGATTTTTTTATGGGAATTCAACATAATTAAGAATAATTTGGGAGACATTTACAGGAATATGACCCTTTGATTTAGTGTATGTTTTAGTAGAAAATTTATTTGAGGAATAATTTTGTTTTTTTAATAGATATAAGTTTTAATGTATTGATAACCTTTAGGGTTTATGTACTATTTGATGATGAGGTAATTATGGGGTATTAAAATTTGGGAACATATGTTTTATAATATATATAACCATGGGATTGAAAATTGATTTGATTATTAATGTTATTTTTTAGGATGTTCATTATACTTTTGGGAATATTATAGGAATTATTTTGATATAGTTTTAGAAAAAGGGAAACCTGTGTGGAGGATGATAACCCATTTCATTCATCAAGGACATGAGGCTTGAACCCACAACTGAAGGGAGACAAGGGTGTAGTGTCTACCACTAGCTTATATGATGTCCTGGTTAGTAAGAAATTATTTTTACATAAATGGTTTGGAAGGTAAATATTATGTTTATTTTGGGGAAAATATTACAGGATCAAATATTTTTTAATTTTTATGATTTTGATGTGATTAATGATATTTCAGGAGACATTTTATTGGGTTGAGGTATATAAAACCTTTAGGTTTTATGTAAAGGGTTATTTATAAAGAATGTTACTAATTGTTTGGATGTGTAAGATAAATGTTATGAGATAAAATTTGAGGTTAAACCCTTTTTCATGTTGAGTTTATTGAGGTTATTTGTAATATAGGTTTATTTATTTAAGGAGAGATCTACGTTAAACCATTGGTTTTATTGTTAAAATTTATATATTAATGTATCATTTCTTCATATGAAGGTTTATTAATTTTCAGTATTATATTAAATTATGATAACAATTTTGATTTTATAAAAGATAGGAGTAACATCTTGTTTTTTTGGATTATGTGATAAGTTCGAATTTAATTTTAGTGCTTCAGATATAAAAAATCATTTTGAATACCCGTTGCTAGGAGTAAAAATGAGATTATGGTAAAAATTGATTAAATAATGAAATTATACTTGTCAAGTAAGTATAATTCATTATGTTCTTAGTCTATATAGTAAATTAATTCCACAACTCTAGGAAAATGATCTTGAAACAAAAAAAAATTATACTATCACTTTCATTTCTGAGGAATCAAGGGTCTTTTCACCCCTCATGGATTTATAATTTTTTGGTCATTAACATTCACATTACCATGATCTATATCACTCTATATTATTCCTTGTACATTATTCATCTATTACACATCTATATTTTAACTTCCCAATAATTTTTTCCATATCTCTACAGCCAAATACATGATATTTCTGGTAACCTTTTTGATTTCCACTTTCTTTTTTGAAATAAGTTTTCGTATCCTTATATACAAAGTGGGTTTTCAATAAACGTTAAACCTTTGGTGAATGAAATAGAATTTCAAGGGTGAAATTTATTTAAGGGGGTATAATGTAACACCCCAAGATATTAGAATATATTTCTCTTTAAATAAATTTTATTTCTTACATAGCTTGTATTACAAGAAACACCACGTTTAAATGAATAAAAATATACTATTGAAATATTTAATTGTGGTCATAATAACCAAGTCGTTAAAATTGGAGGTAATAATATGAATAAAAAATTTTAAAAAAATTATAAATATTTTAGATAAATGAAATATATTGGTAAATAAGTACTCAATTTTTCATAAATTCTTTACATGATTTGAAAATATATTTTTCAATAAAAATGTTTTTATTTGATTTTCTAAAAAAAAATTATAAATTATTTATTCTAATTTTATAAATATTATTATTATAAATAAACTTAATTTTTGAAATAAACATTTCAAAATTAACTTAGGGTGAAATTTGGTATTTTTCATAAAATATTGATTTATCAGTGAATAGTGAAAATACCGATTTTTATAAAACTGTCAATTATTTTCATTGAAAAAGCCCCATAATATTTTTAATTTTATCCAAACTTACTAAACGTCATATTAATTTATAAATAATATAATTAATCACATATTAATCAAATTTATATTTTATCTTATTATAAAAATACTTTTAGACTTAAAAATATAGTTTTTCGGGAAACCATTTTTGATCGGGCTTTGAGAGAAACTTATAAAATGAATTTATGAAACTTTTATAGATTTAATTTGGTAAAATTAATTACATATTTGGAATCATCACAATTAATATTATTTTTAAAAAAAATTAACTTAATTTTTTGTCATAATGATTAGTAAAACTGTTAAAATTCACCACCATGATAAAAGAGTAAATCCAGTTAAACTACGTTAAAACTAAGTGATAAGGCCACCATTTTTCATCTTTAATATTTTAGGGTGATGGTATTTAAACAATTATAATATAATAATTGATATTTATTTTCCAATGGGACAGTTTTTCTTAAAAATCGCCTATATAATATTTTACTAAAAAAAATAAAAAATGTCACTTTCTTATATTTAAATAATCTTATGTGTTTATAAAGGTATAAAATAAATTTTTTAGTCAGTATTAATTATTATTTTTAGAATAATTATATTATTTTAATTATGGTAATTTATTTCTAATTTTTAGTGATTATATAATTAACTTAAATGTTTACCCAACACTGACACAGTATTTCATTAATTAATAGAAAAGTAAAATAAATGATTTTGAAGATATTTAAACTAATATAATTTGAATTATTTACTGTATTATAATATTTTTATAGATTAATATATCATATTAGTAATTTATTAAAATTATAGATTCTAATTCTCAGTTTTTCTTTATATATTTAAAGTGAAATAAAATGAATAGTGTCAAAATGATATTATTGTTATTTTATAATAAATAATATTTTATTAAATGATTTCAAGTACATAAAAATAATATATTATAAAAATTGATATATATATATATATATATATATATGTTTAAAAATATCATCTATGGTTCATTTATGTCCCATTTATCTTTTATAATAACTATATTGGCCCCTAAATAGTAAAAACATCATTATCGTGGTAATTGTCAAAAAGGGTTAATGTGGGTTAAAACAATGAGATAAGGGTAAAAACTTAATTAAAATGTCTAAAAAATTTATTTTATGATATTATTTAGACCTATACTCATATTATAGTCTAATTATATCATTTTTTATCCATTTGAACATGAAAATTGAATTATATTAATTTAATATTTTAGGATATTTTAAAAGGGCCCCTCCCCTTGCTTATAAAAGATAACCTCCTATCCTCTTTTGTTCACACTTAAAAAGAATTTTTTTTTCGGAAAATAACTTCCCAAATAACATTATTACTTACCTTACCACGTTCTAGAGGAATTTTTTTATTATAAAACCCTCTTATCGAGGCTTTTGGTGTAAACCTAAAGAGGTTTTCCAAAGAAAATGTATCGTTCTTAACAGGTTGTTTTTGTTTTATTTATTATTCAACCTGACTCAAATATTATTCAAACATGATAATATAAGAACATCAATATATACCATATACTAATATATTATTATATTAGTTTCACATCCTACTTCAATCTCTTTGTCCATCAAATGGGAAACAAAACAATCGTTTTAATGTTTGGCGGACTACCGTCTTGTGAACCGATATAATTCATTTTCTATCATTACGTCTCATGGATATTTATAATTATGGATTTAATGTATATATATGATATTAACTAAATATTTATCATTACTTAAAATTAATATTTCATATATATTTTTATATTACCCATCATTAAAAGATGATAACGTACGTCGATCATGTGTACATGTGGATTACCTCCTCCACGAAGTAGTGTGATTCATTTTTCATTACTACATCACACGGATGGTATATATAATTATATTTAAATAATTAATACTATATTTATGATATATTTATTATTATGGAAATATAAAGTTACACTTACCTTATTTCCAACATGATCATTAAAGAATGGAAACTTTATTCATGTGTGTGTACGGCCTACTGTCTCCATCATTATAACGTAGTATTTTTTCATAATCACATTTCTTGATTAGTTTTAAAATTATAATTGATGTATAAAAATAGTACTTATTTAATTATTATTGTTTTATAGATGATGGAACAACTACCACTTTTACCATAATCAATCTATAAAATTCATTTTAGACATATGAATCGAGTATCATAAAATCATCAAACGTGAACTTATTTCATTAAATAATTAAATATAACATGGTAATAAATAAAATAAAAGGAATAATAAACATTAAAAAGGTTCTTTATAGATTAAATAACTAACATAAGTTTATTATTCATGAATATAAAGAATGTACATGACAAGTCAGACCTGATGTAAGGGGTTTCATAACTCAATTTCCTTTCATTGGGTTATATTAATTTGTTGTATTTGATATTCTAGTATTATGTGTGTAATGGATTTTAGTTATTTTATATTTTATTTCCAATTGTTTTATTTTAATTTAAATTTTATATTCATAATAAATTCATTTATTAATTATCACTTAAATGTTGTGATATTTGTAAGATATTTCATCTCAATTTCCACTTCATTGTGACATATTTGGTATTATGAACCTATTTATTTTTATGGGGTGTATATAATAATCCTTTTATATATTATATAATTAATATATTTATATTAATTGTATTTAATGTTTCATTTTAATTTATTTCATTCATGGGTGTTATGATTCAGAAGTTACCAATGTGGTAAGGGTTTATTTCACAATCTCATCATTATTCAGAATTATTTATTTTTAAGTCTCTAGTGGGAGAATTATTTGATATTTATATCTTAAACCAAAATTATTTTATTCTCATATAGATATTTTTAAAAATTATAACTTTTCCATTAATTTTTCTACTCTTTAAGTACTCAAGATACCTAAATCTTGTTTTTAAGGAAAATCGTCTTGTTTTTCTACTTACCCTGGAATATTTTTCTTCCATATCCATATTTTCCTTAAAATGTTTTAAATAATATTTTTAATATAATACCATTATTTATTAAATAAGCTTTTATCTATGTTTTACATTTTAAAAAATGGTTTAAAAGGAATCTTCTTATAATTTTCTGAACAAGTTACTTTTGCTTTTTTCAAAAATGTGAAAGGAATATTTATATTAACATAATTGACATTAATATAGTTTTCACACCATCATGAATGATAATTTATTTGAGTATTCCTTTACAATTTTCCATGATTATTTTCAAAGAAAATTATTTTCCTAATATTTTTTGAATTTTTTATTAAATGATGATTTCAAAATGAAAAGGGTATTTTTCTCAAGAATGTTTCTAATGATATTTTTAAGTTATTTTAATTCATAAAAAACAATAACCCTTTTAATTTCCTCTAGGGCTGTATTTTAATGAAAAAATTATTATTTTTCTTAAGATGGTTTATGATTAGTTTTAGTAGGGAATGTATTGACATTCTGTATGTCAGTTCTTTCTATACATATATTTTTCTGAATAAGGTATGTAGATTAAGTTGTATTGTTTATTAATATGTTGAATGCATTATAATTATTAAGTGATAGGTGGAGCCTATAATTAAATATCTCCTTAATGCATCGATAGGTATCATTATAAAAACTAGTTTTGTTAGTAGTATGAATCCTAGACTATTTATATAATATGTCTTGGTATAATTCCTTGGTTGAAATTTTATGATGTCTTATATTATGCATTACAGCATTATGAAATTAGTTATTGATGTCTTTTTGATTATTTTAATAGTGATAACATCCATGGAAAATATTCAAGTTCATGTGATTATTTATATATCATTATTATTTCATTGTTTTTTTCTACCATATTATTCTTTAGGCTCATTTTATTGATTAAATTTCATGTGTTTTCAAATATCTATCTTTCCATATTTATTATTCTTTATTTACTCATGATATATTCTATTGTACATAAGTATTATTGAGATTTTGTTTCTATCCTTATTTTTTATTCCTTTCCTTAGGATATAAAGAAGGAATCTTTAAATGAGTTTAAGGATGTAGAATATTTACTTTCAATATATTGTATTTTTATTTTTTTCAAATGTAATGTGAGATTCAGGTATGTATCTAGTTTACCAAGAATGTTAATATATTAATTCCTTTGGTATGTGATCACTTTTACATTATAATAATTTAATAAATAAACCATTGGATTTGGTATCATGGGGTCATGGCTATCACATTTTCTATCAAATGGGAAATGAAAGTATCTATTGTGCTTACATGTGGACTACCACCTCCATGTAGCGATATGATTCATTTTACATCACTATATTTCATGGTTATTTATTATGATGGGTATAATTCTTATATATAATATTTATAACATAATTATTCTTTTATAATTATAATATCGTATCTAACTTCTTATCATCACATCTATTGTAAAACGATAATATCGCTTGTGCGTATATGTGGACTACAACCTCAATGTAGCGATGTGATTTTTTCATTTTCAATTTATATGGTTATTAATTGGGATATATTTAATGAATATTTATGATATTTATGATATAATAAATATTATTTAATTGTGATTTATTATTTTAATTATTTTCATTCCATCCATCAAAAAGTGCAAGCATCACTCATGTGTGTGTACAGATTACTATCTCCACAAAGTGATGTAATTCATTTTTTATAACCAATTTATATGGATGGTTATAAATGTTTATAGAATGATTTAATATAATGATTATGACATTATTATTCTAGATCTAATTTAACCATGATCAATGTTCAAGGATCGGGACTACTGAAACAAAACATGCTTGATAAATGAAGTAGTTAATACACAAAATGATAACATTAATATATAATTGTTAAATAATGGGTGTTGAATTATTATAAGTCGATCATATATGATATTATATGTATGAATATTATTATGGTATATAATTATAATAAATCTAAATTTATTACACAAGAGGTTAAAAAAATTATGAATTAATTCAGATATAAGGTAAGGGGTTATTTGTCTCAAATTAGAATTCATTGAGACATATTTATGTTATACGCTATTGTTTCATATTCATTGGGAAAATAAAACCCCATTATCATTTATTTATTATGATCCAATTAAATTTCATGATATTCAATGTTTTATTCCAAGTTCATTACCTCATGGGGTTTTGACTCAAAGATTAAAAAAGAAATAAGGGTTCTTCATCTCAATATTGTTTTGTTAAGACATGTTTGATGATATGAACCTATTTAAATTTATGAGGTGTGTATACTACCCCTTAGATAGTTTATTTCCTTTTCTTTTCTTTTATGAAGTGTATATACTTCCCTGATGAACCTTTGTGATAAAGTTTTAAAAAAATTATATTTGTCGACAACTAACAATTTTCAATAAGAATATTTTTGTTATTAAGGAATCAAACCCAGTACATCGTAATGTGCTTTATAAGAAAGATAAAAGTTGTTGAAAGTTTTAAGCCAAAGATAAAGGGGAAGATAAGTATTATTTTAAAGAAAGTTTGTTTTTCAGACTCAAAGAATCAAACTTAGGTCCATCAGCATGACAATGAAGATCATCATATCCAAAAAAAATCGAAGGAATAAATTATTGATTGATGAAATTTTTCCTTTTATATAATCAGTGAAAGAAAGAATTTGTTGAGTTAGAAATTCAAAAGTTGTTTTATGAATAATTTTTAATGATGTTGAAGAAGTTTGTTGAAGAAAGTTAATTCAGTAGTTATAAAGTTCTCATACTTTCTAAACTATATCATACGATGATTTTCTAAGCATAAAGTTCTCAAAAATCAGAAAAACATTCATGATAAAATATTTTGAAGTAATGGTGGAGAAGTTTGAAGAATTTTAGAGTTTCATTATAAAGATTCCATCATAATTGGAATTTCATAATAATAAGAATTCCATCTTTATGAGGATTCCATCAAAATGAGATAATAAAAAAATAGAAATCATAATGAGATGATAAAAAACAGAAATATTAATGATCTAAGAAACAAAAAAAATCATAATGTGATAATAAAGAAATAGAAATCATAATGATTTGAGAAAGAAACAGAATTCGTAATGAGATGAGATAGAAAAAAATCATAATGAGATAAAAAAATATATAAACCATAATGATCTAATAATTAAACAAAATTCGTAATGAGATAAGAATGAAATAGATTCATAATGATCTAAGAAGGAAATAGATTCATAATGAGCTAAGAAAAAAACATATTCGTAATGAGATGAGAAGGATAAAGATTCGTAATGAGATGAGAAGAAAATAGATTCATAATGATCTGAGAAGGAAATATATTTTTAATGAAATGATTATGAATAACACTTAAAATGAATATTCCATAAGTTTTATAAATAGTTTAAGAATTCAAACTTGAAATTCATTTTTGCATAAATCTTAGAGAAATCTGAGGAGGATTAAAGAAGTAAAAGTTAAAGTTTAAATGAAATATATTTTATAGTTTTTAAATTTGAAGAAGCGGGTAAATGTTTCATGTTTCCTACTTTTAATTTTTAGATTCACGTATAAATATTTTCTCAGATCATTCTGATAAGTGTATTTAATGCATACATTTCTTAGTGTTTAATGTTTTGAATTTTTTATTTAAATGAATAGTCTTTCCAATTTTTTGAATGGGTTGACTTTTTTTATGTTTTGATAGAAGGATTCAATGAATATTTCAAAAATTAATGAAAAGGGATAGAAATATGGGAAAAAAGACACATTACTCCATCAGATAAGTAAAGATTCACAACACCAGATTATTAAGGAAGAACGAAGCACGAAAAATTAAAGCAGAATGATTAAACACCATGTAAAAAAATTACAGATAGTGACTTTATTGAAAATGAATTTTTCGCACATGAAAAGTCGAGATGATATCTCACAATGTGAAGAGAAGTTACAAATCATGAATCCAAATTACATGTCATTAAAGGATTCAATGTTCATACGATATTCGAGTGAGGTTCACACACATGGAGGAAAACAGAAATTAGGATTACGTGATGTGTAACCTAGTTACATGTCGTGACTTTGTCAGTGGGAATAAAAATTAATGTGATGCGGGGCAAGAAATTTGATGTAAAATCCTATAAATACATGCCTCGACAACCATTAAAAGATACTATGGTTCCATTAAGAGGAAGTGTGACACCAACAATGGTTGTAGAATATGGATTGATGATCCGAGGGTCCTTCTTCATCACTGTTCTTCGCCACCTTTCTTCTTCAGGTACCTATGATGTTTGTTATCATCAATACTAGAATGAGTGAGTACTCCCTTTAGTGTTGGGTGATGTGATTATAGGGGGATGTGAGGCTTAGAAATTAATTATATTTTATTATTCATTTTATCAATTGTTTCAGCTCATTTTATTCATTCTAAATCTCATTCTTTGGTAATCTCATGACCATTTCTTGTGAATTGAGGAATTATATTTCATTCAATCAATTAATAGTATTAGTTTGCACATGAACGTTATTTAGTCTCGGCCAGTTATGTTTAAATGAGGTTTCAGGTTACCTAATTTTTCATTTTCAACAAGTAGATGACCATTCAAATGGTGAAATCACATTATTAGGGAAAGATAACAAGACCAGGGATCCATGCTTGACCAATTTTGACACCAAATATGAATAAAACCATATCAATTAAATCCATAGAACATGAACTTGAAATCACTAAACTTGGAATTCCTCTCATCCTGATATCAAACCAAATCCTAGTTGAATTATTTCACTTTCTCTAACCAATCAAACAATTCTATTGTAGACTCTTTAATTCATTTATAAAAAACACTACGTCCATAAAGTTTCGACACTAAAACTTGACAAGTACTATATTTTTAGTAAGTTGTAAGAGTATTAATAAATAATTAAAAAAATTATCCCCATAGGAATTTACAATGCCTTGTGGGCTATTAAATGTTTTGGCACTATTTCTGGGGACGATAGCTACTATGTTAAATTTAATTAAGAATCTATATAATTTTTTTATTTTAATTCATTATTTTACACCTGGTCATGTCGTGTTGAAGTTTCAAGAAACAATCTATTGTGAATACTCCACTCACAATAAGGAACAAAAATAAAATCATCTATATGACCAAGAGCTAGAAAGGTCCATTCATAGGAAAAGGTAGGAATAGTCTAATAAAGCACAAAATGAAATGGATGGAAGAGGCTAATTTGAAGGAGTTGGTCAAGAGTTGGGCCAACCTACATGACCATAGGTCCAAGGAAGAAATCAAGGGGGAAATCACTAATCAATTATAGAAGACCATTGAACATGGGAGTCAAATCAAGCATTCAGATACCACGTGTTGATTCTCAACACTTTGAGATCAAACCGACAGTCATCCAAATGATCACGCATTCTCTACAATTTTTTGGGCTACCTCATGAAGACCCCAAATCGCACATCATAATATTATTGGAAATTTGTGACATGTTCTAATTTTAGAACGTCAAAAATGATGCATTCAGACTATACCAATTCATATTCATGTTGAATTAAAAAATAATGGGAGTGAATCCAAAGTTTTCCTCTGCATTCAATAACCACCTAGGAGGATCTAGTAAGAAATTATTTAAAACAGTTTTCCCTCCCTCAAAGTCAATGGATATTTTGTTAAGAATTTTAAATTTTGTGAAACTAAATGAAGATTCATTATATAGTTCATTGGATAGATTTAAAGGTTAAATAAGATGATTTCATGATCATGTAATCGGAATTTGTTTGTTAATTAAAAATTTTTTAAAGTATTATCATTGGGGAATAATTTGATAGTAGATACAACTCTACTAGGTTCGCTAATGAGAAAGTCACTAGAGGAAAGATATGATTTATTGGATGAGTTTTCCAACAATAGTTTTCAATGTCAGCTAGAATAAGGTAGAACACAAGGAGTACACATGATTGATAATAGATATTTGGAAGACCGTATGGACTTTATGGAAAAAAATATGGATGTGATGATGGCCAAAAAAAATCCCCAAGGTATGTACTGTGAAAATGAAAATTACAATGATTTTATTAGTCAAAATTACTATTAGGGATGGATTACACAACCACCATAATAGAAAAATAAAAATCAAGGCTAATTATTTAAATCAAGGCAACAACATTTTTAACCTCAACACCAAGGGCCAACACTGACCAGTCAGGTACATTCACTAGAGGAGACCCTAGAAACTTTTATGAACACCATAGTAGATATACCTAAATATTGGACTATTAATTCAAGAGATCAAGGAAATGTAATTAGAGAATTTAAAAATGACTCACAAAACCCCCAAGCTACAATGAGTAACATGGAATGTCAAGTTGGTCAAATTGATGATCAACTTAGAGAAAAAAAAGAGGAGATATTCCAGGATTCCTAGAACAACTTCCTTGTGAAAATGTGAAAGCCATATTTCATAGAAGTGGAAATAAGGCACGAGGGAGTGGCGTTGAATTTTTAGTAAATCATAGACCATAACCAATGTGAGAAAATCAGGAAAATCATGGAGAAGCTGAAGAACATACATAAGAAGAAGAACCACCATATTACCAACCACCACTACCATTTCCCTATCAGGTGAAGTGGGTGAATATTGATGATAATAAATATAAGTTTCTAGAGATGTTCAAGAAGATACACATCAACATCCCAATCACTGAGGTAATCACAAACATTCCTATATATGAAAAATTCATGAAGGAGTTGGTGATAAACAAAACCAAGTTTGAATAATTAGCCACTATTACATTGGCAGGACAAACTTCAGCAGTTGTGTCCAGAATCTTACCAAAGAAGCAGAGAGATCCAGGTAGTTTTTCAATTCCAATTTCTATTTATACAAATGAGTTATGTATGTATTTATATGAATTAGGTTATAGTTTAAATAACTTGTAATATGAAACATTCAAGAGCCTAGGATTGAAAGAGATGCAACCAACTCGAGTTATACTTTAACTAGATGATACAACAGTAAGATGTCCTCAAAGACTACTTGGAGATTTCATCATCAAATTAGATGATTCAATTTTCTAAAATATTTATTATGATGAACATGGATGAATATAACCTCCCAATAATATTAGGAAGGCCATTCATATCTACAGAATATGCACTAATTGATGTTAAAAATAGAGAGCTGATTTTAATAGTTGGAGGATCGGATGTAAACATAAATTTTAATTGAGTAATGTAAAACAAAGATGAAATAGTTGATAATTTTTTAAAAGATAATTTTTTAAAAGAAGAGGAAATTATTGTCCAAGGAAAAAAGATTTGAGGTAGCTGTTTTAGATAGTGAAGAAGAAATTATGAAAAAACCGAAGAAAGTTAATAAATTTATGGAAAAATATAAATATAGTGTTGGAACATTAATATAAGTAGAATTTAAAGAAGAATAGAAAGTTTAGATAATCCATGAACTATCATTTGAATTTCAAATAAGGGATAAGAACTGATGGATTAGGCCCATGGAGATAGAGAAAGTTTTCAACAATGGAAAAGTGAAATAATTTTTATAAAAAGGAAGAGAATCAATCTACATAGAGGAATCAAGGCTTTGACATTTTTTGGATCCAGATTAAGTAAAAATTTTGATACCATTAACCTCTCAGAGCTGACTAAGGTAAGTTCGGGCCAACAATGGTATAAAAAATCACTTCCAGGAGTAGTCCTGGGTTTTTAGTATTTTTATTTATTTATTTAATATTTTTAGGAGAAAAAACTCATCCCTAAATATTTTTAATATGGACTCTGATTTCACTTCTTTATTTTCATTTTTTGTACGACCATCAAGTCAGGCAGCAAGAATAGGATAACAGAAGTAGAAAATGATATAGAAGAAGTTACACATCATGAGAAGGTTCAATAAAAACATGTACAGTCCATATTTGAAGCATCAATGTGAAAGGGGAGTAAAAATTTCAATTCTATATTTTTCTACTATATTCCCCATATATTAATTGTTTAGAGCTTTAATTTTCCAGTTTCATACCTAAACTTGATTCATTCTTTAATCAACTAAACTAGGAGACATAAACTGCCTAGGAAAATTATCATTCTATGTATTTAAATTTCCTTTTCAATGAATTTGAATGAGAAAAATGGGGAAATGAATTAGTAAAGATAAGCATGTGGATTAAAATTTGACAAATCATGATTTATAGAAGCATGTTAATCATTATAAATGAAATTTATTTGATAATTGGTCATGTTTTTTTATTTTTGATGTTTACATTAATTTATTTAATTATTCATATGTATTTCCATGAGTGAATTTCCTAACCATTCGTCTCATTCATGAGACATCCATTGTGCTAATATTTTCTATTATTTCTATAGTATATTTCTTGAGAAACTGGATAATTTTTTCTTCTAGAACTTTGATTACATATTATCAAAGATATGACTACATAGAGTTGCTTTTAAAATGATTCAGGCATTATTTTTGTTAGCCCTTATCCTAAGACCCACCTTGTATTAATCCTTCTTAACCACATAGAAACCATGAACAGCCTTTTAAGAAATGATCCATGTTACAAGACTATTTTATCCATTCCTACATTCATCTAAATGATTTTCATGATATTTAAAAGAATAAGTGTGGGGGAAGGATAGAAAATGGTGATTTTTAATCCTCCTAAAACACATCTCAATTTTTGGTATACCAGGATATAGATCACTAAGGATATTTTTTTGGGGTATTTTTTATTATTATATGGGGGAGGCCATATATCTTTCATTGTATCTTATTATTTACCTATCTTTCTAAAAAACATGTTGAAAAAAATAAAAAAATGGGATGTGTTTTAGGAGGATTAAAATTTACCATTTTCTAAACCGACGATCTTTTGATCGAATGTGTTATGGCGGTGGATGCGATATTTTTCTTAAAAATAGCTTTCAAAAAAGAAAAAAAGGTAAAAATAAACGATTAATATAGGTTGATTATATCATTATAATTACATTTATCATGGACCAGATTTGAGTTTTTTGGGTGGAGAGAGATGAATTTAGTAAGGGGATACATTTATTGAGCTTATATTTTGATATCATGAAAGATTATTTAGAATCAAATTTCCTTTTTTGATATTTACTTTTTACAGAATTTACCTACCTACCATTAATCCTTAGAGTCCTTTGATCCTTAACAGTTAATACTTTATGATTAATTGTGATTTATGTCTTTACATGGTGTAGATTTTAAATTCCTTGCAAGCCTATGGTAAGTTACATGTTTTTTAGGTATGTGCAACACTCTATCCATTTATACCATGATAATTAGTGGAAAAATTCAAGGGAGGTAAATTTAAAGTAGAATTCATACTGGTAATGAATTGAAAAATGAAAATGGATGAATGAAGAAACTTTTATATTTCAATAGAGGAAAATTAAACTACATGGTTAATTTGTTTCTTTGAAAAATGATGTGGTGAATAATTTTCCCATGTGATGCTCAAACATTTTATTTTCCATCTGATCAATTTATTTTATTGAAATTGAATTTGAATCATGGTAAGGTGAACATTATTTGAAGTATGCTGAGACTATATTCTTAAGGAAAATTATGAATTCAAGTGTTTGGGTATTTTCATAAGTGTATTTCATGCAATCATTTTTTAGTTTTTAATGTATTGAATTTTGTATTTAAATGAATAATATTACCTTTTTTGCAATGCATGGACTTATTTTATATTTTGATGATAGGTTTCAACGAATATTTGTAAAAGGAATGAAAATGGATGGAAATATAAACTAAAAGACACTTCATGCCATGAGCGAAGAGAATCGACGTGACACTGAATTTTTAAAGAAGAATGAAGCTATAAATAATAAAGAAGAATGATTACACACCGTGTAATACAATTACTCATTGTAACTTTTTTCAAAAATAATTTTCTACATCGGACAAGACGTGACAAGATTTCAGGATGTGAAGAGAAGTTATACGTCTTAAATCCCAATTACATGTCATTAATGGAGTCAAGTTTAATATGAGATTCATGTGAGATTCACACACATAGAAGAAAACACATATCAGGATTACATGATGTGTATCCCAATTACACATCAGGATTTTGTTACCAATAGAAAAATTAATGTTACATGAGCCAAGGATTTTGATGGAAAATCCTATAAATACATGCCTTGGCCACCCTTCCAACATACTCTTGGACCAGAAAGAGTAAGTACGACACCATCTGAAGCTGCAGAACATGGAGTGATGATCTGGGGGGGTCCCTCTTCACTATCATTCTTTTCCGCATTTCTTATTTGGGTGTCCATAATGTTTGTTCTCATCATGCCTAGCATGAGTGAGTAGACTCTGTAGTGTCGGGTGATGTGATTATATGGGGATGTGACTATTAGGGATTAATTATATTTTATTATTCAAGTTATGGATTTATGCAACTCATTTTATCCATTCGAAATCTCTTTATTTTGTAATCACATGAAAATGTCTTGTGAATTGAGGAATTATATTTCATTGCATCAATTAATCGCCTTAGTTTGCATATGAACATTATTCATTCTAGGATGGTTACATTTAAATAAGGTTTCAGGTTACCTAGTTTTCCATTTTCACCAAGTGGGTGACCATTCTAAAGGTGATGTCACATTATTAGGGTTGGGTACCAAGACCAAGGATCCATGTTAGCCCAATTCCAACAACAAATATGAATAAACCCATATAAATTAAATCCCTAGCACATGAACCTAAAATCACTAAAAATCTCATACCTCCTATCTTGAAATCAACCCTAATCCATGCTGCATTATTTCACTTTCTCCAACCAATCAAAAAATTAAAATTTCATATTATTTAATTAATTTAGAATATACACTCTATCCCTCTAGGTTTGACACTTGTACTTTCCAAGTACTATATTTTTAGTATTTTTTTAGAGTATTAATAAATAATTAAATTTTTTTAGCCACATAGGAATTAATCATTCTCAGTGGGATGTCAAATGTTTTGCATTTTTTGTCAGGGACGGTTTCTTATATGTTAAAGTTAAAAAAGTAATCTAGATAATTGTTTTTATTTTAATTCATTATTTTACACTTGGTCTTGTTATGTTGTAGTTTCATAAAATAATACTTTGCACGAATACACCACTCACAGGAAAGAACAAATAGAAAATATTTCATATGACCTAGAGCTTCAATGAACCATTCATAGGAAAATAATGAAATAATCTGATAAAGCAAAAAACATAATCACTAGAAGAGCACAATTTGAAAGATTTGATCAAGATATGGGCCAACTAGCAGGACCACAGGTCCAAGGAAGAAATCAAGGGAGAAATTATTGATAAATTTAGGAAGACCCTTGAACATGGGATTCAATCTGATAATTTTGATACCTATCTTCTCTTTTCAACACTTTGAGATCAAGTCGGTGGTCATCCAAATGACAACTCAGTATCTTCAATTTTTTGGGATACCTCATGAAGACCCCAAATTGCACATCAGAAGTTTTTTGGATATTTGTGACATGTTCCAATTTTAGAACTTCACAAATGATATAGTCAGACATTGCATGTTTAGATTCTCATTGAAGAAAAAAGCAAAGAGGGTGGATCCAAAGTCTGCCTTCACATTCAATAACCACTTGGGATGATCTGGTAGGAATGATTTTAAAAAGTTTTTTTATTCCCTCAAAGTCAATGGATTTGGGAGTAAGTATTTTAAATTTTATGAAATTAAATTAAGAATCATTATGCAGTTCATGTGAGAGATTTGAAGGTTTAATAAGATGATTTCCTCATCCCTTCATTGAAATTTGGTTATTAATTCAAACATTTTATAAAGGATTGTCATAGGAGAATCCTTTGATAGTAGATGCTACTGAAAAAGGTTCACTAATGAGAAATTCACTAGATGGGAGCTATGAGCTATTGGATGAGATGTCCAGCAACAATTTTCAATGGAATCTGGAAGAAGGGATAACAAAAGGAGTTCACATGATTGATAATATATGGATGGATTTCTATATGGAGTTTATGAAAAAAATGGACACGATGATGGACAACAAAAATACCCAAGGTATTTACTATGAAGATGCAAATTATATTGATTTTAATCATCAAAATTATGTGTAGGGATAGAGGACACAACAACCACAACAGGTGAATCAAAATCAAGTCCAAGGATTTCAATCAAGGAAATAGGGTTTCCAGCCTCAACACCAAGGTCCCACACTAACTAGTAAGGTCCATTCACTGGAGAATACCCAGGAAACTTTTATGACCATAATAGGAGATTCACTTAAAGAGTTGACTAATTATTCAATAGATCAAGGAAATTTATTAAAATAATTGAAAAATGACTCAAAAATCACCAAGATATAATACGGAGCTTTGAATATCAAGTCGGTCAGATTGATGATCAACTTAAAGAAAGAAAAATAGGATATCTTCTAGGATTCCCAAAACAATATCCTCATCCATATGTGAAATCTATATTTCTTAGAAGTGGAAAGAAGACATGAGGGAGATGCATTTAATTTTTAGGAAATCATGGACCATGACCATTTAAAAAAAATCTTGAAAATTATAGAGATGCTGAAGAACATACGGAAGAAGAAGCACCACCACAGTACCAAACACCACTACCATTTCCATATCAGGTAAAGTAGGTGAATATTGATGTGAAGAAAAAAAAATTATAGATGTTAAATATGATACACATCATCATACCATTTTCTAAGAAAATCATAAAAATTCATGAGTATGAAATGTTTATGAAGGAGTTGGTGATGAAAAAAATGAAACATAAAGAATTACCCACCATTCCACTAGCAAGAGAAAGATCAGTAATTGTGTCAAGCATCCTACCAAAGAATCAGAGATATTGTGGTAGTTTTTTCTTTCCAATTATTTTTGGTACTAATGATTTTGGTAGGGTTTTATGTGATTTAGTTTACAGTGTAAATATCATGTCATATGAAACATTCAAGAGCCTCAGATTAAAGGACATGAAAACAACTCGAATTATGATTCAACTAGATAATAAAAAATTGTAACGTCCTTAAAGATTACATGAATATTTCATCTTCAAATTAGATGAGTTCTATTTTTCAGTGGATTTTCTAGTGATGGACATGGATGAAGAGAATCTCCCAATAATATTGGGAAGACTATTCCTAGATATAAGAATGGCACTGATTAGTGTTCAAAATAGAGAGCTAAGTTTAAGAGTTAGAGGATCAGAGGTAAATTTCAATTTTCACTAGGAAATTCAAAAGGCAGATGAAATAGTTGATGATTTTTTAGAAGATAATTTGCTAAAAGAAGAGGATATTGTTGTCCAAGGAAAAAGAGATAAAGTGGATATTTTAGATTGTGATGAAGAAAGTATGAAAATGATGAATAAAGGTATAAAATTGATGGAAATGATGAAGATAGTGGAGGAACATTTATTGAAGAATAATTTAAAGAAATAGAACAAGTTTCGATATCCAGTGAACTACCATTTGAATTTTCAAGAAGGGCCAAGAATCGATAGATTGGGCCCATGGAGATAGAGAAAGTTTTCAAAAATATAAGAGTCAAATTAGATTCAACGAAAGGAAGATGACCAATCTATATAGAGGAATCAAGGCTTTATCATTTTGTAGATCTAGTTTAAGTATCCTATTTCATACCATCATCCTCTTAGAGCTAATTGAGGTAAGGTCAATCCAGCGATGGTAAACAAAATCTCGTCTGGGAGGAAACCTGAGTTTTTATTATTTTTCTTTATTTATTTTCTATTTTTAAGAGAAAGTATTAATCCCTAAATATTTTTAATATAGACTATTCTTTCACATGTATATTTTTAATTTTGTCAGACCATCAAGGTAGGTGGAAAGCAATGGCCGACAGTTGGAGAAGAAGCTGTAGAAGAAGTTACACATCATGAAAATGATCAATTAGAAATTGAATAGACCCTTTTTAAAGAATAAATGTGAAAGGATAGTAATCATTTAAATTCTTTATTTTTCAACTATATTCCCCATATATTAATTGTTTTTAATTTACCAATTGCATTTCTTCACTTCATTCTTTATTTAATCAATTGAACTATGAGTCATAAACTACCTAGGAAAGTTATCATTCCATGTATTTAAATTTATTTTTCAATGAATTTTAATGAGAAAAATGGGAAAAATAAATAGTATAGATAATCATGTGGATTATAATTTGACAAATAATGATTTTTGGGGGCATGTTAAACATTTTAAATGAAATTTATTTAACAATTGGCCATGTTTTAAAATTTTGATGTTTACATTAATTAATTTAATTATTTATATGTACTTTCATGAGTGATTATCTCAACCATTAGTCTTATTCTGAATACATCCACTAAGATAATATTTTTTTTCTTTATATAGTAAATTTCTTGAGAAATTTGGGTATGTTTTCTTATAGATCCTTCTTTACATCTTATCAAAACTATGACTGCATAGAGTTACTTTTAAAATGAATGAGGCATTATTTTTGTTATCCCTTATCATGAGACCCACATTAAGGGATAACAAAAAATAATGCGACCAGAGCTTTATTGGGGGAGATTTGGGAGTGAAAACTAAAGGAGGAAAGGGTGGGTATTTATAGGGAAAGTGAGGGGACAAGGCATTAATGGCCAAGGGACACCTCACAAGTAGTTTTCTCAAAACCATGGGCTCTCCCATGGTATTTCCCATGGATTTAGGCCACATGGGACCCCCCATACAATAATTCATCACCTTTGGTCGGACAACCCTTAAAATATCTCATGACATCATCATGACACAGTTATGATGTCATTAAACATACCGAAACCCTAAAACTGTATTTTTACTATTCACTGAAAATTCAACTTTCTCAGAAAAATCCCAAAATTTCACCTCAACAAAATATCAATGCTCTAATTTAAAAAATGAGCTCCATTTTATACAAATAATTTTCTAAATATTTTTAATTTAATATTTAAATAAATACACTATTCACCGAAAATTCATTTTTTTAAGAAAAATCCCCAAAAATTACATTAACATAATATAGATGCTCTGATTTCAAATATGAAATCCATTTTATAAAAATAATTTTCTAAATATTTTTAATTTAATTTTTAATTAAAAAACACTATTCACCCGAAAAAACTAATACTTGACTAATAATTTCTGAAACAGTTATTTACCTATTTTATTGAATCTCATTACATAATCAAGGTGCCTAGATTATATTAATACTTTCTTTAAGTGAGATTACTAATCCATTTGGTCACATGACAAAGATGTTCTTCAATTTCCCACCATTAACTAAGAAAAAAAAGTACAATTAGGGGCTTCAATACTTATCCAATAATCATGAAAAAGAACTTAAAGCATAGAAGGATAACTTGTAGAAGAAAAGTATACACTAACTTGTGATCCCCTAGGTTCCAAACTAGGTTATCCCTGATCATATATTCTTATGTGAATATTTATTTTATTTTATCATTGTTCCTTTAATTTCCCACCGTTAACTAAGAAAAGAAAGTACAATTAGGGGCTTAAATACTTATCCAATAATCATGAAAAGGAACTTAAAGCATAGAAGGATAAATTGTATAAGAAAATTATACGCTAACTTGTGATACCCTAGGTTCCAAAATAGGTTATCCATGATCATATATTCTTATGTGAATCTTTATTTTATTTTATCATTGTTCCTATAATAATGGTTCATACTAAGCTTATGAATTTTCCAAAGCATATCCCTCGGGAGTGTTGTAACCAAGAGTGCAGCAAGGCCCGTTTTCGTGTACCATTTCCCATTCAAGTCTAGCTCAAAGCGGTGTTTTCGGGTTTTACCCCTATGTACATCTGTGCCAGAGCCACCTCTACCTGCTCGTATCCAGACAAGGATGTATTTTCTTGGCAACCCCTTACTCAATACTCACCAAAATACCAGGAATATTTCCTATATTTAAACTTTTCTATAGGGATCTTCCTAGAGTTTTCATATCCTAATTTCCATAAATAACTAAACCATCCTTTGATACCAACTATAGCATCCTACCTTTTATCACATAAACTTTCATTACATTATACAAAAACGAGAATCTTTAAGGTTTAGTGTCTTGGAAACCAGGAACTTATTACATGAGAAAAAAACATTCTTCTTAAACACTTGAAAGGATTATTCATTTTTTTCATCCTATGTTCATTACAGCATCTCATAACCTGGGAGCATACATAAAAAGAAAGGGTGGTCAAAAGGCCCAGTAAGGGAAACAAGGGAAACATTTTACATGAGAACTTGAGATACATCAAAAGTGTGAAAAATAACATTAAGGCATGAGAAAGAGATAATGAGGCATATCATAATAAAAATAACATGTTTCATAACATGAATATGTGGCTAAAACATTTAATATTGACAATAATTTTCGTTTCACCAAGGTCATCCCCAAGGTGTCATTAAAAATTACCAAAGTTATTCACCAAGGCGTCGTTAAAAATGGCCATCTCTAGAGATTAAGTCTTTACCCAATGCATTGGAGCGCTATCAGGGTGCACCCTTAATTTTTCTTTATTATCATGTGATCCACATATATAATCATAAATAATTTCATAAACAACCCATATTGCATAAAATAAATGGGTTTCATTTCATAATCATAACGTTTTAAAAACTGCTTTAAAGACATGATCTTTATGTCACTTTAAACCCACGGAAAGGGAAAGAGGGTCTCATGTATGTAAGTCCCAGAATTAAAATAGAACATTTTGATATATATGTGAATACCCATGTAGAATAATGATCTTTGAGTATTCACTTAATAAAATAATATAATTTGAAAAAAGAGAAGGACATTTTGAGACGAAAATTCTGCAGCATAACGGCTATGATACATGGTTTTAGAAAACATTGAAAAGAGAGGGGACATGGGTCACCCACTCATAAATGATAAATAAAATAGTAGGGGAACATAATATGAAATATTTAAGAACCTGGTAATGAAATTTGAATGATATATCATATGAAATGAAGAACTTGAAAGGAAGATAAAAAAATAAGATTTCTCTTATGAGAATTCGGCAGCCAATTGGCGTCACATAAAACTTCCAAAAATGGATTGACGAGTTCAAATAGAGTCTCTCATCATAAGAAAATAAATGATCAGTATGATAGATATATATATCATACCCCAACATAATAAAAAGGAACTTGAAAGACTTGACCAGAAAATAGAACTTGAAAATGAGAAGGGTGAACGGATCCCTTAAAAATTAGGCAGCCTAACGACGTCACTTAAACTTCAAAAAAATGAATTGACGAGATCAAATAGGTTATCTCATAATATTAACATAAAATATCAGTATGATAGTTATAGAGATCATACCCCAACATAATAAAAAGGAACTTGAAAGACTTTGCATGAAAATAGTTCTTGAAAACGAGAAGGGTGAAAGAACCCCTTAAAAATTTGGCAGCCTAACGGCGTCACTTAAACATAAAAAAACAATTGAAGAGATCAAATAGAGTCTCTCATAATATGAAAATAAAATATCAGTATGATAGATATAGAGATCATACCCCAACATAAAAAAGGAACATGAAAGACATGACAAGAAAATAGAAATTGAAAATGAGAAGGGTGAAAGAATCTGTTACAAAACTTTTGGCAGCCTAATGGCGCCACTTAAACATTCATAAAAAGCAATGATGAGATTAAGAGGGGATATCTGATCATATGAACATGAAAAGGGCAGTAAGAGTAATATAAAAGAACATCCTCCAACATAATAACATGGTGCAAAAAAGAAATGACTTAAAATAGAGTATTTGAAAAGAAAGAGAGAGTTTGGATCTCTTACCTTAAAACGTATCTCTTAAAACTCAAAGGTTGGGACCTTGAGGGCTTGGGGGCACCTTGAGAGGACTCCTTAGGAGGTAATGAGACCAGATCTTAGTTAGGGTAGGTTTGGAGTGAAAACTAAAGGAGGAAAGGGTGGGTATTTTTAGGGAAAGTGAGGGAACAAGGCATTAATGGCCAAGGGACACCTCACAAGTGGTTTTCTGAAAACCATGGGGTCTCCCATGCTCTTTCCCATGGAGTTAGGCCACATGGGTCCCCCCATACAATAATTCATCACCTTTGGTCGGCCAGCCCTTAAAATATCTTATGAAATCATCATGACACAGTTATGATGTCATTAAACATACAGAAACCCTAAAACTATATTTTTACTATTCACTGAAAATTCAACTTTCTTAGGAAAATACCAAAATTCCACCTTAACAAAATATCAATGCTCTGATTTCAAAAATGAACTCCATTTTATAAAAATATTTTTCTAAATATTTTTAATTTAATTTTTAAATAAATACACTATTCACTGAAAATTCATTTTTTCCAGAAAAAACCCCAAAAATTACCTTAACATAATGTCGATGCTCTGAGTTCAAAAATGAAATCCATTTTATAAAACTAATTTTCTAAATATTTTTAATTTAATTTTTAATAAAAAAACACTATTCACCCGAAAAACTAATACTTGACTAATAATTTCTGAAACAGTTATTTACCTATTTTATTGTATCTCATTACTTAATCAATGTGCCTAAATTATATTAATACTTTCTTTAAGTGAGATTACTAATCCGTTTGGTCACATTACTAATCCTAAGCATAAAATCACTATTCATAATTTACTATTCATCAAAAATGAAGTTGATCTTATTAGATTCTAATTTTCGTACTGAACATAATTGTAGAAGACCATTTTTTGAAAATCATTAAACATTTTTAATTATTTAAGGTTTACATAAAAATTTTTAAAATATCCTTTTTCTAAAATTCATCAAAAATATGCAAACTATATTTATCTGGACATTTGAAAATTCACAAACTTCACCATAATAAGAGAACACAATTTTATTTATAACAAAGGATTACACAAGGTAGTTATGATATCGTTACATAGCCTCTTATAACACTAGCATAGGACCTAAGAGTAAGGTGTGATAATGTGATAGAATCTTAGGGTGGCTCGGCCAACATTGCACAAGTAGTAATTTCTATCAGTTTGAACTTATCGTGAAGGCGATTCTGTTCTAGCTTCACATGATGAAGTTCAACTTGGGTTTGGTCCAGAGCAAAGCCCAGTGGTGCTACCTCTTTCCCAAGTTCCATTAGATGGGCTTCGATTGGCCCAAGACTACTGGATGAGGCCATAAAATCTTCTCTCTATATTAATTAACCAAGATCACTTGTATTTAGAGACAGTGATCGAAACGTTTAGTTTTCAGTGGTCATATTGACCAACAATCATATAACAGTCAAAACCCAACATTCAAATTTTAATTATACTCATGTTATCAAATGAAACAGTTTTTTTAGTATAAAATAACACACAAAATTAGGAAACAATATTTATTCAAAATTTCGGGTTGTTGCAATCAACTATAGCATCCCACCTTTTATCACATAAACTTTCATTACATTATACAAAAACGAGGATCTTTAAGGTTTAGTGTCTTGGAAACCAGTAACTTATTACATGAGAAAAAAAACATTCTTCATAAACTCTTGAAAGGATTTTTAATTTGTTCATCCTATGTTCATTATAGTATCTCATAACCTGGGAGCATACATCAAAGGAAAGAGTGAGCAAAAGGCTCAGTAAGGGAAACAAGGGAAACATTTTACATGAGAACTTGAGATACATCAAAAGTCAGGAAAAATAAACTTTAAGGAATGAGAAAGAGATCATGAGGCATGTCATAATAAAAATAATGTGTTTAATAACCTGAAGATGTGGCTACAACATTTAATATTGACAATCATTTCTGTTTCACCAAGGTGTCATTAAAAATTACCAAGGTTATTCACCAAGGCGTTGTTAAAAATGGTCATCTCTAGAGATTAAGTCTTTACCCAATGCATTGGAGCGCTATCAGGGTGTACCCTTAATTTGTCTTTATTATAATGTGAGTCACATATATCATCATCAATCATTTCATAAACAATCCATATAGCATAAAAGAAATTTGTTTCATTTCATAATCATAACGTTTTAAAAACTGCTTTAAAGATATGATCTTTATGTCACTTTAAACCCACAGAAAGGGAAAGCGGGTATCATGTATGTAAATCCCAGAATTAAAATAGAACATTTTGATATATATGTAAATACCCATGTATAAGAAAGATCTTTGAGTATTCACTTAATAAAATAAAATAATTTTAAAAAAGAGAAAGTCATTTTGAGGCGAAAATTCTGCAGCATAACTGCTATGATACATGGTTTTAGAAAACATTGAAAATAGAGGGGACATGGGTCACCCACTCATAAATGATAAATAAAACAGTAGGGGAACAGAATATAAAGGATTTAAGAACATGGTAATTAAATTTTAATGATATACCATATGAAACGAAGAACTTGAAAGGAAGATAAAAAAATAAGATTTCTCTTATGAGAATTCGGCAGCCTAACGGCGTCACTTAAAACATCCAAAAATGGATTGATGAGATCAAATAGGGTCTCTCATAATATGAACATAAATGATCAGTATTCTAGATATAGATATCATACCCCAACATAATAAAAAGTAACATGAAAGACTTGACCAGAAAATAGAACTTGAAAATGAGAAGGGTGAATGGATCCCTTAAAAATTAGGCAGCCTAACGGCGTCACTTAAACTTCAAAAAAATGAATTGACAAGATCAAATTGGGTCTCTCATAATATAAACATAAAATATCATTATGATAGATATATATATCATACCCCATCATAATAAAATGGATCTTGAAAGACTTGACATGAAAATAGATCTTGAAAACGAGAAGGGTGAAAGAACCCCATAAAAATTCGGCAACCTAATGGCGTCACTTAAACATAAAAAAAATCAATTGAAGAGATCAAATAGAGTCTCTCATCATATGAACCGAAAATATCAGTATGATAGATATAGAGATCATACACCAACATAAAAATGAACTTGAAATACTTGACAAGAAAATAGAACTTGAAAATGAGAAGGGTGAAAGAATCTGTTACAAATATTTCGGTAGCCTAACGGCGCCACTTAAACTTTCTTAAAAAAAATTGATGAGAGAAAGAGTGGGTCTCTCATCATATGAACATAAAAAGGGAAGTAAGAGGAATATAAAAGAGCATCCTCCAACATAAGATCATGGAACATAAAAGAAATGACATAAAAGAGATTACTTGAAAAAAAAAGAGAGGTAGGATCCCTTACCTTAAAATGGATCTCTTAAAATTCAAAGGTTGGGACCTTGAGGGCTTGGGGGCACCTTGAAAGGACTCCTTAGTAGGTAATGAGACCATAGATTCTTTGGGGAGAGTTGTGAGTGAAAACTAACGTAGGAAAGGGTGGGTATTTATAGGGAAAGTGAGGGGACAAGGCATTAATGGCCAAGGGACACCTCACAAGTGGTTTTCTCAAAACAATGGGCTCTCCCATGGTATTTCCCATGGAGTTAGGCCAAATGGGCCCCCCATAAAATAATTCATCACCTTTGGTCGGCCAACCCTTAACATATCTCATGACATCATCATGACACAGTTATGATGTCATTAAACATACTGAAACCCTAAAACTGTATTTTTACTATTCACTGAAAACTCAACTTTCTCAAAAAAATCCTGAAATTTCACCTTAATAAAATATCAATGCTCTGATTTCAAAAATGAACTCCATTTTATAAAAATAATTTTCTAAATATTTTTAATTTAATTTTTAAATAAATACACTATTCACCGAAAATTCATTTTTTTCAGAAAAATCCCTAAAAATTACCTTAACATAATATCGATGCTCTGAGTTCAAAAATGAAATCCATTTTATAAAAATAATTTTCTAAATATTTTAAATTTAATTTTTAATTAAAAAACTATTCACCCGAAAAAACTAATACTTGACTAATAATTTCTGAAATAGTTATTTACCTATTTTATTGAATTTCATTACTTAATCAAGGTGCCTAGATTATATTAATACTTTCTTTAAGTGATACTACTAATCCATTTGGTCACATTACTAATCCTAAGAATAAAATCACTATTCATAATTTACTATTCATCAAAAATTAAGTTGATCTTATTAGATTATAAATTTCGTATTGAACATAATTATAAAAGACCATTTTTTGAAAATCATTACACATTTTTAATTATTTAAGGTGTACATAAATTTTTTTAAAATATCCTTTTTCTAAAATTCATCAAAAATATGCATACTATATTTATCCGGACATTTGAAAATACACAAACTTCACCATAATAAGATAACATAATTTTATTTATAACAAAGGATTACACAAGGTAGTTATGGTCTCATTACATATCCCCTTATAACACCAGCATAGGACCTAAGAGTAAGGTGTGCTTGGGTGATAGAATCTTGGGGTGGCTCAGCCAACATTGCACAAGTAGTAATTTCTATCAGTTTGAACTTCTCACGAAGGAGATTCCATTCTAGCTTCACACGATGAAGTTCGCCTTGGGTTTGGTCCAGAGAAAATCCCAGTGGTGCTACCTCCTTCCAAAGTTCCATTAGATGGGCTTCGATTGGCCCGAGACTACTGGATGAGGCCATAAAATCTTCTTTTTATATTAATTAACAAATATCACTTGTATTTAGAGACAGTAATCGAAATGTTTAGTTTCCAGCGGTCATATTGACCAACGATCATATAACAGTCAAAACCCAAGAGTCTCATTTAAATTATACTCATGTTATCAAATGAAACAATTTTGTTTAGTATAAAATAACACACAATATTAGGAAACAATATTTATTCAAAATTTCGGGTTGTTAAAATCAACTATAGCATCTTGCCTTTTTATTACATAAACTTTCATTACATTATACAAAAACGATGATCTTTAAGGTTTAGTGACTTGGAAACCAGGAACTTATTACATGAGAAAAAAAAATTCTTCTTAAACTCTTGAAATTATTCTTCATTTGTTCATCCTAAGTTCATTACAAAATCTCATAACCTGGGAGCATACATCAAAGGAAAGGGTGAGCAAATGGCCCCGTAAGGGAAACAACAGAAACATTTTACATGAGAACTTGAGATATATCAAAAGTCATGAAAAATAACTTTAAGGAATGAAAAAGAGATCATGAGGCATATCATAATAAAAATAATGTGTTTCATAACATGAAGATGTGGCTACAAAATTTAATATTGACAATCATTTCTATTTCACCAAGGTCCATCCCCAAGGTGTCATTAAAAATTACCAAGGTTATTCACCAAGGCGTCATTAAAAATGGTCATCTCTAGAGATTAAGTCTTTACCCAATGCATTGGAGCGATATCAGGGCGTACCTTTAATTTTTATTTATTATCATGTGATCCACAAATATCATCATCAATAATTTCATAAACAACCCATATATCATAAAAGAAATTTGTTTCATTTCATAATCATAACGTTTTAAAAACTGCTTTAAAGACATGATCTTTTTGTCACTTTAAACCCAAGGAAAGAGAAAGCGGGTCTCATGTATGTAAATCCCAGAATGAAAATAGAACATTTTGATATATATGTGAATACCCATGTAGAATAAAGATCTTTGAGTATTCACTTAATAAAATAAAATAATTTGAAAAAAGAGAAAGACATTTTGAGGCGAAAATTCTGCAGCATAACGGCTATGATACATGGTTTTAGAAAACATTGAAAAGAGAGGGGACATGGGTCACCCACTCATAAATGATAAGTAAAAGAGTATGGGAATAGAATATAAAGGATTTAAGAACATGGTAATGAAATTTGAATGATATACCATATGAAACGTAGAACTTTAAAGGAAGACAAAAAAAATAAGATTTCTCTTATGAGAATTCGGCAGCCTAACGGCGTCACATAAAACATCCAAAAATGGATTGACGAGATCAAATATGGACTCTCATAATATGAACATAAATGATAAGTATGATATATATATATATAATACCCCAACATAATAAAAAGGAACTTAAAAGACTTGACCCAAAAATAGAACTTGAAAATGAGAAGGGTGAACGGATCCATTAAAAATTAGGCAGCCTAACAGCGTCACTTAAACTTCAAAAAAATGAATTGACGAGAAAAAATAGGTTCTATCATCATATTAACATAAAATATAAGTATTATAGATATATAGATAATACCCCAACATAATAAAAAGTAACTTGAAAGACTTGACATGAAAATAGATCTTGAAAACGAGAAGGGTGAAAGAACCCCTTAAAAATTCGACAGCCTTAATCATAAAAAAAATCAATTGAAGAGATCAAATAGGGTATCTCATCATATGAACCTAAAAGATCATTATGATAGATATAAAGATCATACCTCAACATAAAAAGGAACTTGAAAGACTTGACAAGAAAATAGAACTTGAAAATGAGACGGGTGAAAGAATATGTTACAAAAATTTGGACAGCCTAACGGCGCCACTTAAAATTTATTAAAACGAATTGATGAGAGAAAGAGGGGGTCTCTAATCATATGAACATAAAAAGTGCAGTAAGAGGAATATAAAATCACACCCTACAACATAAGATCATGGAGCATAAAAGAAATGACATAAAATAGATTAATTGAAAGAAAGAGAGAGGTAGGATCCCTTACCTTAAAACGTATCTCTTAAAACTCAAAGGTTGGGACCTTGAGGGCCTGGGGGCACCTTGAGAGGACTAGTTGGGAGGTAATGAGACCACAGATTCGTTGGGGGAGAGTTGGGAGTGAAAACTAATGGGTGAAAGGGTGGGTATTTATAGGGAAAGTGAGGGGACAAGGCATTAATAGTCAAGGGACACCTCACAAGTGGTTTTCTCAAAACCATGGGCTCTCCCAAGGTATTTCCCGTGGAGTTAAGCCACATGGGGCCCCTCATACAATAATTCATCACCTTTGGTTGGCCAACCCTTAACATATCTCATGACATCATCATGACACAGTTATGATGTCATTAAACATACCGAAACCCAAAAAATGTATCTTTACTATTCACTAAAAATTCAACTTTCTCAGAAAAATCCCAAAATTTTACCTTAACAAAATATCAATGATCAGATTTCAAAAATGAACTCCATTTTATAAAAATAATTTTCTAAATATTTTTAATTTAATTTTTAAATAAATACACTATTCACCGAAAATTCATTTTTTTCTGAAAAATCCCAAAAAATTACCTTAACATAATATCGATGCTCTGAGTTGAAAAATGAAATCCATTTTATAAAAATAATTTTCTAAATATTTTTAATTTAATTTTTAATTAAAAAACACTATTCACCTGAAAAAAAAATAATACTTGACTAATAATTTCTGAAACAGTTATTTACCAATTTTATTGAATCTCATTACTTAATCAAGGTGCCTAGATTATATTAATACTTTCTTTAAGTGAGATTACTAATCCATTTGGTCACATTACTAATCCTAAGCATAAAATCACTATTCATAATTTACTATTCATAAAAAATTAAGTTGATCTTATTAGATTTTAAATTTCTTACTGAACATAATTGTAGAAGACCATTTTTTGAAAATCATTACACATTTTTAAATATTTAAGGTTTACATAAACATTTTTAAAATATCCTTTTTTCTAAAATTCATCAAAAATGTGCATACTATATTTATCCGGACATTTGAAAATTCACAAACTTCACCATAATAAGAGAACACAATTTTATTTATAACAAAGGATTACACAAGGTAGTTATGGTCTCATTACATATCCCCTTATAACACCAGCATATGACCTAAGAGAAAGGTGTGCTCGGGTGATAGAATCTTGGGGTGGCTCGGCCAACATTGCACGAGTAGTAATTTCTATCATTTTGAACTTCTCGCGAAGGTGATTCTGTTCTAGCTTCTCATGATGAAGTTCGGCTTGGGTTTGGTCCAGACCAAAGCCCAGTGGTGCTACCTCCTTCCCAAGTTCAATTAGATGGGCTTCGATTGGCCTGAGACTACTGGATGAGGCCATAAAATCTTCTTTCTATATTAATTAACCAAGATCACTTGTATTTAGAGACAGTAATCGAAACATTTAGTTTCTAGTGGTCATATTGACCAACGATCATATAACAGTCAAAACCCAACAGTCTCATTTTAATTATACCCATTTTATCAAATGAAATAGTTTTATTGAGTATAAAATAACACACAAAATTAGGAAACAATATTTATTCAAAATTTCATGTCTTTACAATCTTCCCCCCTTAAGAAATTGCATCCTCGCAATTTTTAAAATTGGGATTGGAAATTTCATTGAAAGTACCACATCAGAAAAAGAGTCAGTAGCACTATTACTTTAAAATAAAGAAAGGGAATTAAAAAATGTCACCCGAGTTAACCCATACTAGGATTCCATGTAGGAAAAAATGGATATGGAGGAGAAAACAGAGGGTCACGTTCTAAGGGAGAGTGATAGAAAACTTGATTAGGAGAAAGTTAACAACAAGAAAATTACCAACTTATGATGGGTTAAACGGTATTTGATTTCCCAGTAGGAAATGTTAACAGACAACGTTTTTGTTTTACATTCCTTTGCATAGTTTTGAGGAATCCATTTACTACAAAGAATAAAACACAGGGAAATATACCTACCTTCATGTAGAGTTTCTTTCTTTAATAAGTTTCTACCAAAACTAATCTTTTCTACAAACGATGAGAATTCAAAACAACTTGGTCTCATCAATGCTCAAGAATCATCTTCTAGAGAATCACATAATCCACTAAATATTAACTATCTATTTCTTCTATTATCCATAAAATAAAAACGGTAAGATAAAACAACTATTCAAAAAGAAAGAATCCCATAGGAAGGGAAACTTCTTTAAATCTTCAAAATTCCACAGTTCTACCCATATTTCATCATAGACCATTCCATAAATAATTGTCCTTAAAATTCCTAAAACTAAACCAAACTAAGATTAAAACCCAAATACAAGAAGGATTTGATAACATAGTCTTCCAAAATAAACTTCTTCATTCATCTACAAACAACATCAACCACTCCTAACATCTTATAACAAAAGTAGCTAACCTAAACATATTTTACCCAAGATAGGTTAATCATTTATATAAGTAACCTAAATTACTATAAGTCCACCATAAATTCATTGATTCTTAAAAATATAAGTCAACCTTTACTTCTCAAATAAAAAACCACAGTAATCTCTTTACCTCAATCAAATAGTGTTCCCAAAATAGTGAACGTCTTCCAAAATAATAATCATCTTTTAATCCCATAATCATCTCTGTCATATTAATACGGCAATTTTCACATTTCCTATCACATTGGTTGTTGGGACATGTTATTCAATTTCCCGCCATTAACTAAAAAAATAAAGTACAATTAGGGTCTTAAATACTTATCCAATAATCATGAAAAGGAACTTAAAGCATAGAAGGATAACATGTAGAAGAAAAGTATACCCTAACTTTTGATCCCCTAGGTTCCATACTAGGTTATCCATGATCATATATTCTTATGTGAATCTTTATTTTAGTTTATCATTGTTCCTTTAATAATGGTTCATACTAAGCTTATGAATTTACCAAAGCATATCCCCCGATAGTGTTATAAACAAGAGTGCAGCAAGGCCCGTTGTCGTGTACCAGTTCTAGTTCGAGTCTAGCTCAAAGCGGTGTTTTCGGGTTTTACCCCTATGTACATCTGTGCCAGAGCCACCTTTACCTGCTCGTATCCAGACAGGGATATATTTTCTTGGAAACCCCTTACTCAATACTCACCAAAATACCAGGACGATTTCCTATATTTAAACTTTTCTATAGGGTTCTTCCTATAGTTTTCATATCTTAATTTCCACAAATAACTAAACCATCCTTTGATACCAACTATAACATCCCGCCTTTTTATCACATAAACTTTCATTAAATTATACAAAAACGAGGATCTTTAAGGTTTAGTGTCTTGGAAACCTGGAACTTATTACATGAGAAAAAAACATTCTTCTTAAACACTTGAAAGGATTCTTCATTTGTTCATCCTAAGTTCATTACAGCATCTCATAACCTGGGATCATACATCAAAGGAAAGGGTGAGCAAAAGGCCCAGTAAGGGAAACAAGGGAAATATTTTATATGAGAACTAAAATACATCAAAAGTCATGAAAAATAACTTTAAGGCATGAGAAAGAGATCATGAGGCATATCATAATAAAAATAACGTGTTTCATAACTTGAAGATGTGGCTACAACATTTAACATAGATAATCATTTCCATTTCACCAAGCTCCATCCCCAAGGTGTCATTAAAAATTACCAAGGTTATTCACTAAGGTATCAATCAAAATGGTCATCTCTAGAGATTGAGTCTTTACCCAATGCATTAGAGAGCTATCAGGGCGCACCCTTAATTTGTCTTTATTATCATGTGAGCCACATATATCATCATAAAATATTTCATAAATAACCAATATATTATAAAAGAAATGGGTTTCATTTCATAATCATAACATTTTAAAAACTGATTTAAAGACATGATCTTTATGTCACTTTAAACCCACAAAAAGGGAAATCGGGTCTCATGTATGTAAATACCAGAATTAAAATAGAAAATTTTGATATATATGTGAATACCCATGTAGAAGAATTATCATTGAGTATTCACTTAATAAAATAATATAATTTGAAAAAAGAGAAAGACATTTTGAGATGAAAATTCTGCAGCATAACGGCTATGATACATGGTTTTAGAAAACATTGAAAAGAGAGGGGACATGGGTCACCCACTCATAAATGATAAATAAAACAGTAGTGTAAAATAATATAAAATATTTAAGAACATGTTAATGAAATTTTAATGATATACCATATGAAATGAAGAACTTGAAAGGAAGACAAAAAAAATAAGATTTCTCTTATCAGAATTCGGCAGCCGAACGGCGTCACATAAAACATCCAAAAATGGTTTGACGAGATCAAATAGTGTCTCTCATCATATGAAAATAAATGATTAGTATGATATATATAGATATCATACCCCAACATAATAAAAAGGAACTTGAAATACTTGACCAGAAAATAGAACTTGAAAATGAGAAGGGTGAACAGATCCCTTAAAAATTCGGCAGCCTAACGACGTCACTTAATCTTTAAAAAATGAATTGATGAGATCAAATTGGGTATCTCATAATATGAACATAAAATATCAGTATGATAGATATAGAGATCATACAACAACATAATAAAAAGGAACTTGAAATACTTGACATGAAAATAGATCTTGAAAACGAGAAGGGTGAAAGAACCCCTTAAAAATTCGGCAGCCTAACGGCGTCACTTAAACTTCAAAAAAATGACTTGAAGAGATAAAATAGGATCTCTCATCATATGAACATAAAATATCAGTATGATAGATATATATATAATACCCCAACATAATAAAAAAGAACTTTAAATACTTGACATGAAAGTAGAACTTTGAAAAATGAGAAAGGTGAAAGAATCCCTTAAAAAATCGGTAGTCTAACAGCGCCAGTAAAACTTTATTAAAACGAATTGATGAGAGAAAGAGAAGGTCTCTCATCATATGAACATAAAAAGAGAATTAATATTAATATAAAAGAACATCCTCCATCGTAATATCATGGATCATAAAAGAAATGACATAAAAGATATTACTTTAAAGAAAGAGAGAGGTAGGATCCATTACCTTAAAACGTATCTCTTAAAACTCAAAGGTTGGGACCTTGAGAGCTTGGGGGAACCTTGAGAGGACTCATCAGAAGTTAATGAAACCATATCTTAGTTGGGGGATATTTGGGAGTAAAAACTAAAGGAGTAAAGGGTGGGTATTTATCGGGAAAGTGAGGGGACAAGGCATTAATGGCCAAGGGACACCTCACAAGTGGTTTTCTCAAAACCATGGTCTCTCTCATGGTATTTCCCATGGAGTTAGGCCACATGGGGTCCCCCATACAATAATTCATCACCTTTGGTCATCCAACCCTTAAAATATCTCATGACATCATCATGACACAGTTATGATGTCATTAAACATAACGAAACCCTAAAACTGTATTTTTACTATTCATTAAAAATTCAACTTTCTCAGAAAAATCCCAAAATTTCACCTTAACAAAATATCAATGATCTGATTTCAAAAATGAACTCCATTTTATAAAAATAATTTTCTAAATATTTTTAATTTAATTTTGAAATAAATACACTATTCACCAAAAATTCATTTTTTTCATAAAAATCACCAAAAATTACCTTAACATAATATCGATGCTCTGAGTTCAAAAATGAAATCAATTTTATAAAAATAATTTTCTAAATATTTCTAATTTAATTTTTAATTAAAAAAAACTATTCCCCCAAAAAAAACTAATACTTGACTAATAATTTCTGAAACAGTTATTTACCTATTTTATTGAATCTCATTACTTAATCAAGGTTCCTAGATTATATTAATACTTTCTTTAAGTGAGTTTACTAATCCATTTGGTCACATTACTAATCATAAGCATAAAATCACTATTCATAATTTACTATTCATTAAAAATTAAGTTGGTCTTATTAGATTCTAAATTTCGTACTGAACATAATTGTAGAAGCCCATTTTTTGAAAATCATTACACATTTTTAATTATTTAAGGTTTCCATAAACATTTTTAAAATATCCTTTTTCTAAAATTCATCAAAAATATGCATACTGTATTTATCCGGACATTTGAAAATTCACAAACATCACCATAATAAGAGAACACAATTTTATTTATAACAAAGGATTATACAAGGTAGTTATGGTCTCGTTACATAGCCCCTTATAACACCAGCATAAGACCTAAGAGTAAGGTGTGCCAGGGTGATAGAATCTTGGGGTGGCTCGGCCAACATTGCACGAGTAGTAATTTCTATCAGTTTGAACTTCTCGTGAAGGTGATTCTGTTCTAGCTTCACACGATGAAGTTCGGCTTGGGTTTGGTCTAGAGCAAAGCTCAGTGGTGCTACCTCCTTCCCAAGTTCCATTATATGAGCTTCGATTGGCCCGAGACTACTAGATGAGGCCATAAAATCTTCTTTCTATATTAATTAACCAAGATCACTTGTATTTAGTGACAGTAATCGAAACGTTTAGTTTCCAGCGGTCATATTGACCAATGATCATATAACAGCCAAAACCCAACAGTCTCATTTTAATTATACTCATGTTATCAAATGAAATAGTTTTTTTGAGTATAAAATAACACACAAAATTAGGAAACAATATTTATTCAAAATTTCGGGCCGTTACAATCTTCCTCCCTTAAGAAATTGCGTCCTCGCAATTTTTAAAATTGGGAATGGAAATTTCATTGAAAGTCCCACATCAGAAAAAGAGTCAGTAACACTTTTACTTTAAAATAAAGAAAGGGAAGTAAGAAGGTCACCCGAGTTAACCCATACTAGGATTCCATGTAGCAAAACATGGATATGGAGGAGAAAACAAAGGGTCACGTTCTGAGGGAGAGTGATAGAAAACAGGATTAGGTGAAAGTTAACAACAAGAAAATCACAAACTTATGATGGGTTAAATGGTATTTGATTTCCCAGTAGGAAACGTTAACAGGAAACGTTTTTGTTTTACGTTCCTTTTCATAGTTTTGAGAATTCATTTACTACAAAGAATAAAACACAGAGAAATATACCTACCATCATGTAGAGTTTCATCCTTTAATAAGTTTCTACCAAAACTAATCTTTTCTCCAAACGATGAGAATTCAAAACTACTTGGTCTCATCAAAGCACAAGAATCATCTTCTAGAGAATCACATAATCCACTAAAGATTAACTATCCATTTCTTCTATTATCCATAAAATAGGAAGCATAAGATTAAATAACTCTTCAAAAAGAAAGAATCCCATAGGAAGGGAAACTTCTTTAAATATTCAAAATTCCACGGTACTACCCAAAGTTCATCATAGACCATTCCATAAATAATTGTCCTTAAAATTCCTCAAAATAAACCAAACTAAGATTGAAACCCAAATACAAGAAGGATTTGATAACATAGCCTTCCAAAATAAGCTTCATCATTCATCTCCAAACAACATCAACCACTCCTAACATCTTATAACAAAAGTAGCTAACCTAAACATATTTTCACAAAGATAGGTTAATCATTTCCATAAGTAACCTAAATTATGATAAGTCCACCTTAAATTCATCCATTCTTCAAAATATAAGTCAACCTTTACTCCTTAAAGAAAATATCGTAGTAATCTATTTACCTCAATCAAATAGGGTTCCCAAAATAGGGAACGTCTTCCAAATAATAATCATCTTTTAATCCCCTAATAATCTTTGTCATATTAATACGGTAATCGTCACCTTTCCTATCACATTGGTTGTTGGGACATGTTCTTCAATTTCACTCCATTAACTATGAAAATAAAGTACAATTAGGGTCTTAAATACTTATCCAATAATCATGAAAAGGAACTTAAAGAATAGAAGGATAACTTGTGGAAGAAAATTATACCCTAACTTGTGATCCGCTAGGTTTAAAACTAGGTTATCCATGATTATATATTCTTATATGAATATTTATTTTATTTTATCATTGTTCATTTAATAATGGTTCATACTAAGCTTATGAATTTACCAAAGAATATCCCTCGAGAGTGTTATAACCAAGAGTGCAGCAAGGCCCGTTGTCATGTACCAGCTCATGTTCGAGTCTAGCTCAAAGCGGTGTTTTCGGGTTTTACCCCTATGTAAATCTGTTCCAGAGCCACCTCTACCTGCTCGTATCCAGACAGGGATGTATTTTCTTGGAAACCCCTTACTCAATACTCACCAAAATACCCGGAAGATTTCCTATATTTAAAATTTTATATAGGGTTCTTCCTAGAGTTTTGATATCCTAATTTCCACAAATAACTAAACCATCCTTTGATAACAACTATAGCATCCCGCCTTTTTATCACATAAAATTTCATTACATTATACAAAAATGAGGATCTTTAAGATTTAGTATCTTGGAAACCAGGAACTTATTACATGAGAAAAAAAACATTCTTCTTAAACACTTGAAAGGCTTCTTCATTTGTTCATCCTAAGTTCATTACAGCATCTCATAACCTGGGAGAATACATCAAAGGAAAGGGTGAGCAAAAGGCCCAGTAAGGAAAACAAGGGAAACAATTTACAAGAGAACTTAAGATACATCAAAAGTCATGAAAAATAAATTTAAGGCATGAGAAAGAGCTCATGAAGAATATTATAATAAAAATAACATGTTTCATAACTTGAATATGTGGCTACAAAATTTAACAAAGATAATCATTTTCATTTCACCAAGGTCCATCCCCAAGGTGTCATTAAAAATTACCAAATCTATTCACCAAGGTATCAGTCAAAATGGTCATCTCTAGAGATTAAGTCTTTACCCAATGCATTGGAGCACTATCAGGGTGGACCTTTAATTTGCCTTTATTATCATGTGATCAAAATATATTATCATCAAAAATTTCATAAATAACTCATATAGGATAAAATAAATGGGTTTCCTTTCATAATCATAACGTTTTAAAAACTACGTTAAAGACATGATCTTTATGTCACTTTAATCCCATGGAAAAGGAAAACGGGTTTCATGTATGTAAATCCCAGAATTTAAAATAGAAAATTTTGGTATATATGCGAATACCCCTTTAGAATAAAGAGCTTTGATTATTCACTTAATAAAATAAATGGATTTGAGAATAAGAGAGAGACATTTTGAGACGGAAATTCTGCAGCATAACGGCTACATTACGAGGTTTTAGAAAACATTGAAAAGAGAGGGGACATGGGTCACCAAATCATAAATGATCCATAAAAAGTAGGGGATAGAATATAAGGGATTTAAAAACATGGTAATGAAATATGAAAGATATACCATGTGAAATGAAGAACTTGAAAGGAAGACAAAAAAAATAAGATTTCTCTTATGAGAATTCGGCAGCCTAACGGCGTCACTTAAAACATCCAAAAATGGATTGACGAGATCAAATAGGGTCTCTCATAATATGAAAAATAATTATCAGTATGATAGATATAGAGATCTTATGCCAACAAAATAAAAAGGAACTTGAATGACTTGACCAGAAAATAGAATTTGAAAATGACAAGGGTGAACGAATCCCTTAAAAATTCGGCTGCCTAACGGCATCACTTAAACTTCAAAAAATGAATTGACGAGATAAAATAGGGTATCTCATAATATGAACATAAAATATCACTATTATATATATAGAGATAAAACCCCAACATAATAAAAAATAACTTGAAAGACTTGACATGAAAATAGATCTTGAAAACGAGAAGGGTGAAAGAACCCCTAAAAAATTCGGCAGCCTAACGGCGTCACTTAAACTTCAAAAAAAAATGATTTGACGAGATAAAATAGGGTATCTCATCATATGAACATAAAATATCATTATGATAGATATAGAGATCATAACCCAACATAAAAAAAAGTAACTTGAAAGACTTGACATGAAAGTAGAACTTTGAAAAATGAGAAAGGTGAAAGAATCCCTTAAAAATTCGGCAGCCTAACGGCGCCACTTAAACTTTCTTAAAACGAATTGATGAGAGAAAGAGGGGGTCTCTCATAATATTAAAATAAAAAGGTAATTAAGAGGAATATAAAATAACATCCTCCAACATAAGATCATGGAGCATAAAAGAAATGACATAAAAGAGATTACTTGAAAGAAAGAGAGAGGTAGGATCCCTTACCTTAAAACATATCTCTTAAAACTCAATGGTTGGGACCTTGAGTGCTTGGGGGAACCTTGAGAGGACTCCTTGGGAGGTAATGAGACTATAGATTAGTTGGGGGAGAGTTGTGAGTGAAAACTAAAGGAGGAAAGGGTGGGTATTTATAGAGAAGGTGAGGAGACAAGGCATTAATGGCCAAGGGACACCTCAGAAGTGGTTTTCTCAAAACCATGGGCTCTCCCATGGTATTTCCCATGGAGTTAGTCCACATGTGTCCCCCCATACAATAATTCGTCACCTTTGGTCGTCCAACCCTTAAAATATCTCATGACATCATCATGACACAGTTATGATGTCATTAAACATACCAAAACCCTAAAACTGTATTTTTACTATTCACTGAAAATTCAACTTTCTTAGAAAAATCCTAAAATTTCACCTCAAAAAAATATCAATGCTCTGATTTCAAAAATGATCTCTATTTTATAAAAATAATTTTCTAAATATTTTTAATTTAATTTTTAAATAAATACACTATTCACTGAAAATTCATTTTTTCAGAAAAATCCCCAAAAATTACCTTAACATAATATCGATGCTATGAGTTCAAAAATGAAATCAATTTTACAAAAATAATTTTCTAAATATTTTTAATTTAATTTTTAATTAAAAAACACTATTCACTCGAAAAAACTAATACTTGACTAATAATTTCTGAAACAGTTATTTACCTATTTTATTGAATCTTGTTACTTAATTAAGGTTCCTAGATTATATTAATACTTTCTTTAAGTGAGATTACTAATCCATTTGGTCACATTACTAATCCTAAGCATAAAATCACTATTCATAATTTACTATTCATCAAAAATTAAGTTGATCTTATTAGATTCTAAATTTCGTACTGAACATTATTGTAGAAGACCATTTTTTGAAAATAATTAAACATTTTTAATTATTTAAGGTTTACATAAACATTTTTAAAATATCCTTTTTCTAAAATTCATCAAAAATATACATACTATATTTATTAGGACATTTGAAAATTCACAAGCTTCACCATAAGAAGAGAACAAAATTTTATTTATATTAAAGGATTACACAAGGTAGTTATGGTCTCGTTACATATCCCCTTATAACACTAGCATAGGACCTAAGAGTAAGGTGTGCTAGGGTGATAGAATCTTGGGGTGGCTCGGCCAATATTGCACAAGTAGTAATTTCTATCAGTTTGAACTTCTCGTGAAGGCGATTCCGTTCTAGCTTCACACGATGAATATCACCTTGGGTTTGGTCCAGAGAAAAGCCTAGTGGTGTTACCTCCTTCCAAAGTTCCGTTAGATGGGCCTTGATTATACCGAGACTATTGGATGAGGCCATCAAATCTTCTTTCTATATTAATTAACCAAGATCACTTGTATCTAGAGATAGTAATCGAAACGTTTAGTTTCCAGCGGTCATATTGACCAATGATCATATAACAGTCAAAACCCAACAGTCTCATTTTAATTATACTCATGTTATCAAATGAAATAGTTTTGTTGAGTATAAAATAACACACAAAATTAGGAAACAATATTTATTCAAAATTTCGGGTCGTTATAATCTTCCCCCCTTAAGAAATGGCGTCCGCGCAATTTTTAAAATTGGGATTGGAAATTTCATTGAAAGTCCCACATCGGAAAAAGAGTCAGTGACACTATTACTTTAAAAGAAAGAAAGGGAAGTAAAAAGGTCACCCGAGTTAACCCATACTATGATTCTATGTAGGAAAACATGGACATGGAGGAGAAAACAAAGGGTCGCGTTCTGAGGGAGAGTGATAGAAAACATTCTTAGGATAAAGTTAACAACAAGAAAATCACAAACTTATGATGGGTTAAATGGATTTTGATTTCCTAGTAGAAAATGTTAACAGACAACGTTTTTGTTTTATGTTCCTTTTCATAGTTTTGAGGAATTCATTTACTACAAAGAATAAAACACAAGGAAATATACCTACCTTCATGTAGATTTTTACCCTTTAATAAGTTTCTACCAAAACTAATCTTTTCTCCAAACGATGAGCATTCAAAACTACTTGGTCTCATCAAAGCACAAGAATCATCCTCTAGAGAATCACATAATCCACTAAAGATTAACTATCTTTTTCTCAATTATCCATAAAATATAAAGGGTAAGATAAAACAACTCTTCAAAAAGAAATAATCCCATAGTAAGGGAAACTTCTTTAAATCTTAAAAATTCCACGGTACTACCCAAAGTTCATCATAGAACACTCCATAAATAAGTGTCCTTTAAATTCCTCAAAATAAAACAAACTAATATTGAAACCCAAATACAAGAAGGATTTGATAACATAGTCTTCCAAAATAAACTTCATCATTCATCTCCAAACAACATCAACCACTCCTAACATCTTATAACAAAAGTAGCTAACCTAAACATATTTTCCCCAATATAGGTTAATAATTTCCATAAGTAACCTAAATTACTATAAGTCAACATTAAATTCATTGATTCTTCAAAATATAAGTCAACCTCTACTCCTCAAAGAAAATACCGTAGTAATCTATTTACCTCGATCAAATAGGGTTACCAAAATATTGAATTTCTTCCAGAATAATAATCATCTTTTAATCCCCTAATCATATCTGTCATATTAATATGGAAATCATCACATTTCCTATCACATTGGTTGTTGGGACATGTTCTTCAATTTCCCGCCATTAACTAAGAAAATAAAGTACAATTATGGGCTTAAATACTTATCCAGTAATCATGAAAAGGAACGTAAAGCATATAAGGATAACTTGTAGAAGAAAAGTATACCCTAACTTGTGATACCCTAGGTTCCAAACTAGGTTATCCATGATCATATATTCTTATGTGAATCATTATTTTATTTTATCATTGTTCGTTTAATAATGGTTCACACTAAGATTATGAATATACCAAAGCATATCCCTCTGGAGTGTTGTAACCAAGAGTGCAGCAAGGCCCATTATTGTGTACCAGTTCCCATTCGAGTCTAGCTAAAAGCGATGTTTTTGGGGTTGACCCCTATGTACATCTGTGCCAGAGCCACCTCTACCTGGTCGTCTCCAGACATGGATGTATTTTCTTGGCAACCCATTACTCAATACTCACCAAAATACCCGGAAGATTTCCTATATTTAAACATTTCTATAGGGTTCTTCATAGAGTTTTCATATCCTAATTTCCAAAAATAACTAAACCATCCTTTGATACCAACTATAGCATCCCGCCTTTTTATCACATAAACATTCATTACAATATACAAAAACAAGGATCTTTAAGGTTTAGTGTATTGAAAACCAGGAACTTAATACATGAGAAAAAAACATTCTTCTTAAACACTTGAAAAGCTTCTTCATTTGTTCATCCTAAGTTCATTACAACATCTCATAACCTGGGAGCATACATCAAAGGGAAGGGTGAGAAAAAGGCCCAATAAGGGAAATAAGGGAAACATTTTACATGAGAACTTGAGATACATCAAAAGTCATGAAAAATAACTTTAAGGCATAAGAAAGAGATCATGAGGAATATCATAATAAAAATAACATGTTTCATAACTTGAAGATGTGGCTAAAACATTTAACATAGAATATCATTTCTGTTTCACCATTTTCCATCCCCAAGGTGTCATTAAAAATTACCAAGGTTATTCACTAAGGTATTAGTCAAAATGGTCATCTCTAGAGATTATGTCTTTACCCAATGCATTGGAGCGCTATCAGGGCGCACCCTTAATTTGTCTTTATTATCATGTGGGCCAAATATATAATCATCAAACACTTCATAAATAACCCATATATCATAAATGAAATGGGTTTCCTTTTATAATCATAATGTTTTAAAACCTGCTTTAAAGACATGATCTTTATGTTACTTTAAACCCACGGAAAAGGGAAACAGGTTTCATGTATGTAAATACCAGAATTTAAAATAGAAAATTTGGTATTTATGTGAATACCCTTTTATAAGAAAGAGTTTTTAGTATTCACTTAAGAAAATAAATGAATTTGAGAATAAGAGAAAGACATTTTGAGATGGAAATTCTGCAGCATAACGGCTATGTTATGAGGTTTTAGAAAACATTGAAAAAAGAGGGGACATGGGTCACCCACTCATAAATGATCCATAAAACAGTAGGAGGACAAAATATAATGTATTTAAGAACATTGTAATGAAATTTGAAAGATATACTATATGAAACGAAGAACTTGAAAGGAAGACAAAAAAATAATATTTCTCTTATGAGAATTCGGCAGCCTAACAGCGTCACTTAAAACTTCCAAAAAATGGATTGACGAGATCAAATAGGGTCTCTCATCATATGAAAATAGATGATCAGTATGATAGATATAGAGATCATACCCCAACATAATAAAAAGTTACTTGAAATACTTGACCAGAAAATAGAATTTGAAAATGAGAAGTGTGAACGAATCCCTTAAAAATTCGGCAGCCTAACGGTGTCACTTAAACATCAAAAAATGAATTGACGAGATCAAACAGGGTATCTCATAATATGAACATAAATGATCAGTATCATAGATATATATATCATACCCCAACATAATAAAAATTAACTTGAAAGACTTGACATGAAAATAGATCTTGAAAACAAGAAGGGTGAAAGAACCCCTTAAAAATTCAGAAGCCTAACGACGTCACTTAAACTTCAAAAAAAGGAATTGATGAGATCATATAGGGTCTCTAATCATATGAACATAAAATATCAGTATGATATATATAGATATAATACCCCAACATAATAAAAAAGTAACTTGAAAGACTTGACATGAAAGTAGAACTTTGAAAATGAGAAAGGTGAAAGAATCCCTTAAAAATTCGGCAGCCTAACGGCGCCACTTAAACATTCTTAAAACGAATTGATGAGATCAAGAGGGGGTCTATAATCATATGAAAATAAAAAGTAAATTAAGAGTAATATAAAATAACATCCTACAACATAAGATCATGGAGAATAAAAGAAATGACATAAAAGAGATTACTTGAAAGAAAGAGAGAGGTGGGATCCCTTACCTTAAAACGTATCTATTAAAACTCAAAGGTTGGGACCTTGAGGGCTTGGGGGCACCTTGAGAGGACTCCTTGGGAGGTAATGAGACCAGAGCATTGTTAGAGGAGAGTTGGGAGTGAAAACTAAATGATTAAAGGGTGGGTATTTATAGGGAAAGTTAGGGGATAAGGCATTAATGGCCAAGGGACACCTCACAAGTGGTTTTCTCAAAACCATGGGCTCTCCCATGGTATTTCCCATGGAGTTAGGCCACATGGGGCCCCCATACAATAATTCACCACCTTTGGTCTGCCAACCCTTAAAATATCTCATGACATCATCATGACACAGTTATGATGTCATTAAACATACTGAAACCCTAAAACTGTATTTTTACTATTCACTGAAAATTCAACTTTCTCAGAAAAATACCAAAATTTCGCCTTAACAAAATATCAATGCTCTGATTTCAAAATTGAACTCCATTTTATAAAAATAATTTTCTAAATATTTTTAATTTAATTTTCAAATAAATACACTATTCACCGAAAATTCATTTTTTCAGAAAAATCCTCAAAAATTAACTTAAGATAATATCGATGCTCTGAGTTCAAAAATGAAATATATTTTATAAAAATAATTTTCTAAATATTTTTAATTTAATTTTTAATTAAAAATCACTATTCACTCGAAAAAACTAATACTTGACTAATAATTTCAAAAATAGTTATTTACCTATTTTATTGAATCTCATTACTTAATCAAGGTGCCTAGATTATATTAATACTTTCTTTAAGTGAGATTAATAATCCATTTGGTCACATTACTAATCCTAAGCATTAAATCACTATTCATAATTTATTATTCATCAAAAAATAAGTTGATCTTATTAGATTCTAAATTTCGTACTGAACATAATTGTAGAAGACCATTTTTTAAAAATCATTACACATTTTTAATTATTTAAGGTTTACATAAACATTTTTAAAATATTCTTTTTCTAAAATTCATCAAAAATATGCATACTATATTTATCCGGACATTTTAAACTTCACCAACTTCACCATAAGAAGAGAACACAATTTTATTTATAAAAAAGGATTACACAGGGTAGTTATGGTCTCGTTACATAGCCCCTTATAACACCACCATAGGACCTAAGAGTAAGGTGTGCTAGGGTGATAGAATCTTGGGGCAGCTCGGCCAACATTGCACGAGTAGTAATTTCTATCAGTTTGAACTTCTCGTGAAGGTGATTCCGTTCTAGCTTTACATGATGAAGTTTGGCTTGGGTTTTGTCCAGAGCAAAGCCGAGTGGTGCTACCTCCTTCCCAAGTTCCATTAGATGGGCTTCGATTGGCCCGAGACTACTGTATGAGGCCATCAAATCTTCTTTCTATATTAATTAACCAAGATCACTTGTATTTAGAGATAGTAATCTAAATGTTTAGTTTCCAGCAGTCATATTTACCGACGATCATATAACAGTCAAAACCCAATAGTATTATTTTAATTATACTCATGTTATCAAATGAAAAAGTTTTTTTGATTATAAAATAACGCACAAAATTAGGAAACAATATTTATTCAAAATTTCGTGTCATTACAGTGCAAAAATTCAAGTGATGTATATTACAAGTGGAATTCATACTGATAATGAATTGAAAAATAAAAACTTATGAATGAAGATACTTGGATATTTCAATTGAGGAAAATTAAACTACATGGTTAGTTTGTTTCTTAGAAAAATGATGCATTGAATAATTTTACCATGTGATGCTTAAACATTTTATTTTCTATCTGATCAATTGATTTTTTTGAAATTTAATTTGAAGCATGGTAAGGTGAATGTCCTTTTTAGTATGTTGAGATTTCATCCTTGAGGAAAAGTATGAATTAAAGGGTCGGTTATTTTGATAAGTGTATTTCATGCATTCATTTCTTAGTGTTTAATGTGTTGAATTTTGTATTTAAATGAATAATCTTTCCAATTTTTGAAATGGAATTATTTTTTTATGTTTTGATGGAGGGATTCAATGAATATTTATAAGAGGAATGAAAATGGATGGAAATATGAGCTAAAAGACACTTCATGTTGTGAATGAAGTGAAGTGGTATAACAACAGATTAATAAGGAATAATAAAGATAGAAAAAATGAATCATAATGATTACACACTGTTTAATACAATTAAACTTGGTGAATTTTTTCAAAATGAATTTTCCACATAAGACAAGCTGTGACAAGATTCCATGATGTGAAGAGAAGTTACATGTCCTGAAAGGAGTCAAAGTTCATATGATATTTGTGTGAGATTCACACACACAGAGAAAAACACAGATTGAGGTTACATGATGTGTAACCTAGTCACATGTCTTGACTTTATCAGTAAGTAGAAAAATTAATGCGATGCAGGATGAGGATTTTTATAGAAAATTCTATACATAAATTCCATGGCCACCCTTCCAAGATGCTATATGACTTGAAATAGGATGTGCGACACCAGAAGAGGCTACAGAACATAGAGTGGCGATCCAGGGGTCCCATTTAACATTCTTTCTTAACATCCTTTCTTCTTTAGGTACCCATGATGTTCATTCTCATCATGCCTCACATGAGTAATTAGTCTCTTTAGTTTCAGGTGATGTGCTTATAGGGGGTGTGATGCTTGGGGATTAATTGTATTTTATTATTCTTATTATGGATTGTTTCAACTCATTTTAACCATTATAAATCTATTTCTTTTGCAACCACAAGACCATTGATTTTTAATTGTGTAATTATATTTCATTACATTAATTAATTGCCTTAGTTTTCATATAACCATTATCAAGTCTAATTCAGTTATGTTTAAATAAGGTTTTGGGTTACCTAGATTTTTGTTTTCACCAAGTAGATGACCATTACAAAGGTCAAATCACATTATTAGGGTAGGGTACCAAGACCAATGATCCATACTGGTCCAATTCTAACACCAAATATGAATAAAACCATATCAATTAAATCCCTAGCACTTGAACCCAAAATCACTAAAGATGGAATGTCACCCATCCTGATATCAACCCCAATCCTTGATGCATTATTTCACCTTCTCCAACCAACCAAAAAAATTCAATTTTATATTATTTAATTTATTTTGACTATGCTCTTAGTCCATGTGGGTTCGACACTCAAACTTTCCTAGTACAGTATTTTTAGTAGGTTGACATAATATTGATAAATAATTAAATTTTTTTAGACTTGTAGGAATTAATGATGCCTTGTGGGCTATCACATTCATTAATTGTTAACTTATATGCAAGGGTAAAAGGAGGAGCACTAAATAATTTGAGTCAATGTTTTTTTCCAGACTGAGATCTCAGAAGAAGATCAGACACATGAATGTTTTGTTTACCAAATAGGACAATCGTATTGAAAAACATCATATTGAGTCAATCATATTGAGTTAGTCAGACTGAGGTAGATCATATTTAGTCAATGAGTAGAGTTTTAAATTTTCATATTGAGTAATGTATAATCATATTGACTTCATTGGATTGATAAAATATGATCTATCCAAATCGGAATTAGGATTTGGATTGGGAAATTATGTAGAAGTTTCAACAAAGTCTGTATTCTTTTTTAGATCAATTTTTTTATAATAAAACATTTAAAACTAGAAATATTCTATATAATATTTTCTAACGGGATATAAAATGTGTCTAACAGAAGTTGTCACAAGTTGTATTCACTTATTATTATTAATGGATTTCTATAGACCCACAAGAGTGTCTATGGAAATGATGTAGGTTCTCACACTGAAGATGAACCTTGTAAATCTTATGTTCTATACTTTCTTTCCTGAATTTTCATGCAAAATTATTTACTAAAATTTTTATATAGAAATAAATATTAACAGTTTACAGGTGTTATGTTTTGAAAAGTATTGAAACATATAAAAGTGAACAACTGATTCAGACCCCCTTCTTAGTTGTAACTTAATACTTTGTAACTTAAAATTGAATCATATTCAAGGGTACCTTGTCAAATACTTATCATGGATAATATCAATTTTTCAATAGTAGAATAATTCCTACATTTTATGGAAAAATTATAATGGATAAAAATATTGGATGATTCATTCTCTCCTATATCTTGACCAATAAGTTTTTGATACTGCTACTATAGGTTTTCCACCTATTGAGAAAGATTATCCTATAACCTTTTCTGATAAAATAAATATAGAAGTTGATGGAAAGGCTAGAAATAAAATCCTTATGTCTTTATCAGAAAATTTTTATCAGAAGGTGATGGGTATCAATAATTCAAAAATTATGTGTGATAAGCTTGAGAGTATTTTCTGAGTACAAAAGTGAAGGAAGCAAAGCTAAAAATATGGCATAGTAAGTATAAAGACATAAAAATGAGATGTGAAGAAACTATTGATGAATAATTCACCAGGGTAAATGAAATTGTTTGAAACATCATAATATTTAGAGATGTATTGAAAGATTATATAATTATAAAGAAACTTACGAGAAACTTTATTCAAAGGTTTGATTCTAAAATTTACTCTTTATAAGATAAGAATGATTTATCTATTGATGAATTTAATAACATTAGTTTTTTATTATTAAATGAAGAAAGCTCAAATTTTTAAAAGGAATATAAAAGTTGAAAAATATTTTGAAGCTATGAGAAAGATGAAAATACAATAAGTTGAAAAAGATAAACCTTGTGAGTCTTAAGATAAGAAAAATAATAAGACAAATGATAATATTATGTCTCTTATCTATAAAAACTATCAAAAAGAAATAGGAAAATATTGAGGTAAAATTCCTCACAAATGTTTTGAGTATGGTGGAATTAGACACTTTGATATGAATTTCCCCAAGAAGAAATCCGGATAATATTGAGATTATTTTGATGAAACCCCTTTATGGAAGAAATGGAATAAAAATAATAAAGAATAAAATTCATACAAAAATAAAAGAAGAAGTTTAATGGAAACAAAATAAGTATGTTGAGTAAGAAAGATGAATTAGACTCACCTGAAATCAATTCTTCTAAAGATGAAAGTTCAAATAAATTTAGAAACGTCATTGTAAACGTTTAGAAAGAAAAATATTCCCCAGAGAGTGAATAAGGTGGTGAAGAATATTATAGAGAGTATCAGCTTGGAATAGAAATTATTTCATGTCTTGATCAAAACAAAACTCTCAAGATAGAAATTAGAGTAATGAAGAAAGATTTTTAATAAATTTTTTATGAAAGAAAAGATTTCATCAAGAGGGAGGAAGAATAAATTTAGGAGATATTAACATAAAAACATAGAATTGTTGAATAGGGAAAGATGGTTGAAAATATTTTTAAGAAGCTAGAAGCTAAGGATGAGAAAGTTAACAAGTTTCAATCAAAACTTATTGAGTCAAAAATTACCTTTAGGAAGATGAATGAAAATTTCAACAAATCATTGGAAGTAAAAATAGATTTTTCTAAAGTTTTTGAGAAGGATCAATATGAGAATCAGTTGAAATATTCACTCACTAAAAATAATGTCTTATCTTATTATTTTAATATTTAAATTTTTGGAAAAGGTGTTGGAAAATATTGGATAGAAAAAGGATTTGTAAAACTTATCAAATCGATAATAGTAGAAAACTCACTAAAAAGAAAATATGGTCCACATATTGAGTATTTTAGAGTAGAAATAAGTCACCAACCTTAAAAAATTTTCTATAGATAGAGATATTTCTTGAATAGAAAATCAATATTTTTTTGTTATTCCTGATGTTATGTAATTTATGGGCATAGAGATTATAATTAGTTTCAGAACATATCTCTTCCCAGAATAAGGTTTTAGAAAAGTGGAATAAATAATGAAAGTATAATGAGTGACCTTCTTAACATACAGAAAGTTGAAAAGGTAAATTCTAAAGATATTATAAATTTTCCAAAAAAAATTGAATCTGTAGAAGAAGTTTGTGGAATATGTGTTCAGTTTTTTCTTTATTCCAAAAGATGTATAAAACTCCTTTCGGAAAAAGTTTCTTATAATAGAAAAGAAAAGTATGCTAAAAATAATAATTTTGATGAAATAGATTTTGTTGTTGAGATGGATTTAAAAGTAAAGTAAAAGTAACAAACCATAGATAATTGATAGTGGTTGATCTTAAAATATGATAGGTGATATAAAAATATTGAAACATATTGAAAGTCGTGATGAAGGAGTAGTTACTTTTGGTAATTATTGTTACTTAAAAATTAGAGGAATTAGAATGATTGATATTGAAACAAATGTTTACAAAAGTCAGTGAACTCATATTTTGTGAAAGTAATTGAAAATAAAAATTATTTAACAAATGTTGTTTATAATCCTGAGGAGGATGAACTAGAGATTTCCAAAAATAGTGAAAGTAATTCAAAACACCCTTATCAAGATTAAGATGAATCATGTGGTGAGTAAATTAAAGATATGAGATAATAATTATAATTTTCTACCTAAAAAACATGTTGATTCCAAAAACATTCTTGTAAATTAGAAGGCTCAATTCCAGACAAGAAGAAAGTTGATATTAGAAAATCAGACATCACTTATCTCAAAATTTGAACTAGAATTAGTCTCAAAATATATTCAACACAAATAATGGTTTGCTAATATGAATGAATAATTGGATAATATTGAGAATAATTATACATGGGAACTTGTTATAAGGCTAAAAAATAAAAATTTTATCAAAAAAAAGTTGGTTTACAGAAACAAGTTGACTGAAAAAGTAGAAGTTTCAAGAAACAAATTCAGGCTTGTTTATAATGCCTATACACAAGAATAAGGTGCGTACTTTGAAGAAACTTTTTCCCTAGTTCAAATATTAGAAACTATTAAAATATTTCTTTTAGTGGCTTCACATATGAATTACAAAGTTTATCAAATGGATGTAAAGTCATCTTTCTTAAATGGTGAGATTAAGGATGATGTTTATATTTAACAACCTTGTGGGTTTCTACTTGATGAGGATGAAAACAATGTTTTTAAACTGAATAAATGCTTTTATGGGCTGAAGAAAACTCTACATTCATGGTAATATAAACTTAAAATTTTTTTGATAATATTGAACTTTTCTAAAGGAAAATTTTATAACAACTTGTATGTGAAATATTTTGAAACTGGAACTCTAATTGTAATTATTTATGTGAATTATATAATTTTTTGGTATATGAAGAAAGAGTCTATAAATAATTTTCTAATGAAATGAAAAATAATTTTGAAGTGTCAATGTTGGGAGAAATAACTTTATTTTTTGTCTTATAATTTCAATAAAAATAAAAATACATTTTATTATCTCAAAAAAGTATTTCGGGGATTTGTTAAATAAGTTTGGGGTGGCAGAATCTAAAGAAGTTTATACTCCTATATTTTTTAGTACAAAGTTGAGTAAATATGAATCCATAAAAAGTGTGAATCATAAAGACTTACAAAATATTATAGGAAGTCTACTTTTTATTACAGTCTCATGGTCTTATAATGGTTAGGATTTGACTTTGTGGGCCATGTATAAAAGTAATTCAAAAGAATCACATATATTTGTAGAATAAAGAATTTTGATATATTTAAAAGGAATATCTTCACATGGGTTTTTATATAAAATAAATAGTGATATGAATTGTCATTGTTATACTAATTTTTATTGGGATTGAGGCCATAATGATAGAAAATCAACCTTAGGAGGAAAATGTTTCTTGGGTGAATGTTGTGTGATTTGGCATAGTAAGAAAAAAATTAGTAAATTTGAGCACAGATGAATATAAATATATATCAGCTACTGAGGATTGTAATAAAATGTTGTGGATAAAATTTTAGATGGAATATTTTAAATTAAAAGTTTCTAAACCATTGAAGATAATTTTTGATATTTAGAGTGAAATTGATCTTTATAAAAAAATATTTCCAACATTCAAGATAAAAAAGACATTGATATATATTTTCACTTTATAAAATCTAAATTTGTTGTTAGAGATGTGTTTCTATAATATATTTCAATAAAGTATCAGATTGTTGATATCTTTATAAAAGTAATGCTGAAAGAAAATTTTGCAGAATTGAGGTTGCAACTTCATGTCCATCCTCCTACCATGACTTCCTAAACCTCATAAGGAAGTACCCTCACTATGATTTGGATTATATAATCAAAGGGGGATAAAAATTGACAACATTTTAATTTGTAATAATTTTTTAATTATCTTTCCAAAATGAATCTGAATTTGTGGTTATCATAAAATGGGGGAGGGAAAAAGAAAAGTATGAGAAAAAGAAAATTTAAGGAGAGTTTATCTTTACATAGCTGCAAAATTTTCTTGTCACTGAGGGATAGAATTCCATAAAAAAACATTACTCTATCTAGTAGTGTGGTTTTTTACACTCTATTTTGAGAAAGGATATGTTTTTTATAAAAAAAACTTGAGTTGGTTACAAAAGTTGAGTTGTGAAAAAAAAATATATAGTTGAAAAATGTTCTTAATAATGGTTGTTAAAAATACAAAGGGGGAGATTGAAGAACATTTGTGATAAATTGTTTTATCAATGTTTTTGGATTTTTTGAAAATTAAATTTTTTTTGTAATAATGTTTTTTTATTTAGGAATAGAACTCAAACCATTGTAATGGTATTTGTAAGAAATTTGAAAGTTTATGAATGTTTTATCCCAATAATAAAGGGGGGGAAAGTTTTTTTGTTAAAGAAAGTTGTTTTTATAAACTCAAAGAATAATACTTAGGTCTATCATCATGATATTGAATATAATCGGATCTAAAAGAATCAAAGAGATTATTTTTTGATTGGTTATATTTTTCCTTTTCCATAATTAGAGAAAGAAATAAGTTGTTGAGTTAGAAAATCAGAAGTTGTTATATGAAGAAATCGTAATGATTCTAAAGAAGTTTGTTGAAGAAATTGAATTCAGGAGTTAGAAAATTCTCATACTTTCTAAAATATATTATATAATTATTTTCTGATCATAAAGTTCTCATAAATCATGAAATATCTCATGATAAAATAATTTTAAGAAATAGTGGAGATTTTTGAATAATTTTCAAGTTTTAATTTAGAGATTCCATCATAATGGGAATTCCATCATAATTGGAATTACATCATAATGGTAATTTTATTATAATGAGAATTCCATTATTATAAGAATTTCATAAGACTGAGCTAAGAAATAAACAAAAATTAAAATGTGTTGAGAAAGAAATAGAATTCATAATGACCTGAGAAAGAAACATAATTCGTAATGAGCTGAGAAAGAAACATAAATTGTAATGAGCTGAGAAATAAATAGAATTAATAATGATCTGAGAAAGACATATGTATCGTAATAATATGAGAATGAAAAAAAAAATAATGAGCTGAGAAAGAGACATAATTTATAATGAACAAATAATGAAATAGATTTGTAATGGGCTAATAAGGAATCATATGTGTAATGAGATAAGAAGGAAAAAGATTTGAAATGAGATGAGAAGGAAATGGATTTGTAATGATCTGAGAAGAAAATAGATTCATAATGAGTTGAGAATTAAATAGATTCATAATGAGATAAATATGAAGAAGAATCAAAATGAAGATTCTAGAAATTTTATGAAGAGTTAAAGAAGTCAAACTTGAAATTCAATTTTTCATAAATCTCATAGAAATATGGGGAGGATTGAAGAAGTAAAAGTTGAAGTTTAAATGCAAAACATTTTCAGTTTTTTAAAATTTAAAGAAGTGGGGAAAGTTTTCAAGTTTTCCACTTTTTATTTTTCTATTCTCTTATAAATACTTTCTTAGATCATTCATTCATTGTTTACTTTTATGAAAGTGTAAAAGGAGGAAGTGCTAAACAATTTGAGTGAAGGTATTTTCCATACTAAGATATCATAAGAAAATCAGACACCTAAAGGTTTTGTTTACCATACATAAGAATTGTATTAAGAAACATCACATTGATTCAATTAGATTGATTCAAATAGACTGAGGTAGATCATGTTGAGTTTCTGATTATAGTTTGAAAAGTTCATATTGAGTAAGGGATAATTGTATTAACTTCATCAGATTGAGAAAATCAGATCCAGCCAAATTGGACTAAGGATTCGGACTGGGAAATTGTGGTTAAATTTAAACAAAGTATTTATTATTTTGTTTTGTGTGATTATTTTATAAAAAATATCATAAACTGATGCGATTCAGTATAATATTTTCTATCGAGAGATAAAATGTGTCTAATGGGAGTTAGAAAAGGTTGTATTCACTTCTTCATAATAGTGGATTTCAATATACCCATGGAAGTGGCTGTGGTAAGGATGTAAGTTCTCACACTAAGGTTAAACCTTGTAAATATTGTTTGATTTACTTTTTTCACTAATTTTTCATGCATGAGTATTTATTAAAAAAATTATAAGTAATTAAATCTTAATAAGTTACATGGGTTAAGTTTTAAAAAGTATTGACACTTATAAAAGTAAACAAATTATTCACCCCCCCCCCCATCTATGTTATTATATGATCCTTTGGAACGTTATACCCCTTTGATATGATTTATTGTGAATATACTTATGTTCATGGTATTTAAGGTTCCATTTTAAGTTAGTTCTTTCATGGGGGTTTGGAATCAAAAGTTACCAAAACTGTAAGGGTTTTCACATTACAATATAATCTTGATTGGGATTTTTTATGATTAAATTTACAATAATGAAATTATATGATCTATCTCTCAAAAATCACATGAATTTTTTTCTCCTCTAGTTATTTTATGTAACTAGAAGTTTTCCATTCATTTCACTCTCTATAAGTATTCAAAAGTCGAATAGATTTTTTAAAAAAAAAATAGAATCTATTTTTATATTTGTTCAAGAAATTTTTTCTTTTATATCCATATTTTATTTAAAATATTTTCATGAATATTTTTACCATTCTTCAATGACCTTAAAAATCCATTTTTACCCATTTTTTAAATTCTATAAAAATAATTAAATGGAATATTCTTGTCATTTTCTGAACAAGGTAATTTTAAATTTTTACTAAAAATAGTAAAGGAATATTTCATTTAATATAAAATATATGAATTAATTTTACTTTAATTATAAATTATATTTTATTTGAATCTTCTTTTAAAATCTTCTAGGGTTAATTTCAAGTAAAAATGTTTCCTTAATATTTTTTAAATTTTTATAATTTAAATAATTGATTTCAAAATAAAAATTGTATTTTCCACAAAAAATGTTTGAGTGGTATTTTAAAGTTATTTTCACCTATGAAAACATGATTTAATATTTCTTATGATTTACTTGGGATGTGATCCAATGATACCATGTTTATTTTTTCATTGGATGGTTTATGATTATGATAATTAAATATTGATAAAACTCATTTTATTTTCCATAAGATAAGATTTGATGTAATGATAAATGTTTTCATGATCTTGTGGAATATATAAGAATATATTATGATTATTTATTAGGTGGGACTATTATATAATTACAATTAATTCGGTAAATATTATTTTTTTATGAGATCAAATGGTATATGGTAGGTTATCCCAAGTCCCAAATAGGGTAAACGAGAGGTTATCCCAAGCTCAAATGAGGGTACACGTGAGGTTATTCTAATCCCAAAGTAGGTAGATGGTTGGTTATCCATAGCCTAACATGTTATAAATATCTTTATTCATATCATTAATATATTATTTCTATGATTCCGATTATTCCACAATTTGTGCCACTCTTTTACAATAGGATCTTATGCCAATGTTATGCTCTCATGGATCATGTTCTTTTATTCCATTATGATTCATGTCTTATAAACTATGAAGATTTATTACACTACTCATGATTATGATATATAGATTATTGGGTATAAATTTTAAATGTTTTTCTCATACACATATGCTAATGATATGATTACATATGATCATTGATTGAGATCTCCCTTGTTTACCCTTACTGAGCATCTAATCATACCATTTGTTTTTTTATTTTCCCCTGGATATGAAAAATGGTTTTAAATATGATATGACTAAGAAGTGTGTTGGATTTCATGAACTTAATGGGAGATATTTAGATCTTTTTATGTACTGTTTATTTATGTATCCTTGTTTCCAAATACATTAAACCATTACGATTACATCATGGATCATAATGAAATGTAATGAATATTCATCTAAGGATATATAGAATTTATATATATAGTTTTTTTCACTATACATGTGAATGGGATCTTCATTTTTCACCAAAACATGATAGATAACCATGCACCTCCATTCCAACTGCCATTTTCAACCCAAAATCTAGAAAAATTCTAAATTTTGTATATAACATCAATAAAATTCAAAATATTACTAATATGGATTTAATTATACTCGAAACTAATGAATAAAACTCATAAATTAAGTCTCAAAACCTGGAATCCCATGGTAACTCAAGGATCTGAATAAAGAAGATGTAGTGTGACTCTCCATGCACCCACTTCTTTAGTACAAATGGTTCTATCTCTAACCTACCATTACTCTCCAAATAACATAGGGTTCTTTGATATAAAATTTCATGACCCGAAATCCCTGTGAAATAAACCTAGTCTTCTTACCCCATAGGTCTCTTAAAATTCCTTGGTTTCCTTCCAAACACCCCAAATACTATTACCTATCGGGGTCACTTATGATACTAATGATTGTCCCCATAGACAAACACATTTTCTTTCAATATGCTTTGTCCTCACACATACACTCTAGGAAACATAAAAGGAGGTCACCCATGTTGACACTACTCTAGGACAAGCACTCTTAACTATGAAGTTTTAATAATATAATATCCTAAAAAGAATAGTGAACCTTATTTACCTAGATAGTAACATTTAGCCTTTATGTCTCACTTCTTGAATGGTGTTATAAGAAATACAAGTTATCTGATTAAATATAGGTTTATATTTTGTGGTTTGTAAATGAGATTTTAGGATACTATGATCAATCTAATTGAGGGTGAGTAGTGTGTTATTTGAGCATCATTATGGTACATAGGTACCCAACATATATGTGTGTGTGAATGTGATTAGTTTTGATCAGTTATTTAAATTCAATTAAATGGTTTAATTATTAATAAAACAATCAATATTTTAATGAAAAATTTATTAATAATGAATCATTTAATTAAAAATAGTTATAGTAATTGATGATATAATCTGTTATGTTTTATTTTACTCATTAATTTTTGATTATGTATATGAATTGGTGCATGGTGTGTTTATTTGATGAAATTTTTTATAATTTCATAATAACTACTATGTTAATTTTTATAGAATCATGGAACCAAATAAGTGTATTAATAATGGGATTCCCTGTGAATTTATAGTTTTTTCATTTTTAAATTTTATTCAATATAATTTATCTTAATGGTTCTTGGATATTTCATGTGGTTGGGATGGCTTAGGAGTGAATTTTAGAGAAACGAACTGGGCCTACTACTGAAATTCTACTGCAGGATGACAGTCATTGCATGACACTTAGACATCACACTGTATTGGTTTTAAAAGAGAGGAGGCCCTTTTTTTTTCAAATAGTCTCATGGTGAGTCTCATGTTATGATATATAATGTTTTTGGTAGAGGAGAAGATAGTTGCTCAAAGTGAAAAAAACTAAACCTCGATGGGAAATATTGCCTTTGTTCTATATACTAGAGAATATGAAGTCACCTGGGTGGAATTATAAGTCACCATATAATACATACAAATGGAGTTGGGGGGATTTTCTAGCCAAATTTCTTAGTTTTTTCCAACCATATTCTATATAATGATAGAGAGGGACTTGTTGAACACATCGATCAGACCATTTTCCTGTGCAAGGTAGCGAGAAGTATGGTTGGACTAGAGGTTTACATGGAATACAACTTATTTAGATTATAATCTCATAAGTTGGTGTTGTTTTTAGTGGGAATATCATGTGGGACTCCAACTAAGGAATGATATGGGAGCTCACGAACTCAACCACGGATTGGGCTTTGACTTCCTTGAGGGGAATTATTTCTTACCACTTGGATAAGAATTCTATTATGTTCATAATGAACCTTCAGTTGTGATATATCACTGGTGGGTATGTCCATATAACATTGATCCCCCATACTGAAATAGACCAAGTGTATTTGATGGTGTGGAGAATCTCTGACGGTCAGTGCACAAAGTTTTCATGAATCGGACAGGCATGAAACCTCTTGGGGAACTTGATATAGTCACAGACCGTGGTGGGAAAAAAGTATCCCAACCTCCAAATCTCGTGGGATTGTTTCATTCTCACCTAATTATCCCCTAATTTACATTGGGTTTGTCACTCTTCCACACAAAACATATCGATTTGGATACTCAACCCATTGGTCCAAACTCTATGACCTTAAAATAAGATCTCATTATTCCATACTCTATAACCTTAAACTAACATCCCATTGGTCCAAGATTTATGACCTTAAACTAAAATCTCGAGTCTAGAAAACATGATATAAAACTATTTATAATTGTTGCAAGAATTATAACCTTAAACTATTTACATCCCCTATAGTCCAAGTTGTACGGATTTAAACTAAAAATCTTATCATCCTCAGTGCATGACATTAAAATATGACTTTAATGCATCTAAGATAGAGATGCATATTAATTAGATATTATTTACCTCCAATAAAACCGAGATACCTCATATAATACATATGGGATGATCCAAGAAGTCCTACCCCATTTGAAATCGTGACACCTCATGTGATATGATATGAACAAAAACAAGTGTCCTCAAAACATGATGTTAAACTATAGCCTTACTCCATGATCTAGACATGGTATTCCCCATGGAAAATGTGTTATTCCCCAATTATCTCTCTAGTATGGGGGTTGTCCCTTTATGACCCCTTAGTTCATATCGCAACCAAGTTATTGGGATGTTTTTTTAAGGGATACTTAGAAATTTCATCATGGAACCCCCTTAATCCTTATTCCTCCTTTCTCTTAATCCTAACTCAAATTATGTGAGATTGGGATCACCCCTTGGGAATTTCAAACTCTTTTATATTATTTCTTTGATTTTTTGAAGTGTTTTTCACTGTGTAGGATCAATTTTAATGAGTCTAATCCCATCCTATACCTAAAGTTATTATTCTTACTCTATTATTTTGTTTCTATTTTATAAACCCTAAATGTTATGATTTAGTGATAATTTTAGGTTTATGAGAGTTTTGTATTTAATTAGGAAGTGTATCTTGGTGAGTATACTCTTTTAGGCATGAGGTAATAATTCCTTACCATGATACAACTTTTCTAATATGTTTTATGTCTCAATTTGTATGTGGGTGTGTAGGTATAGCCCTATGAGAACTCTATTTTTTTGGTTTCAAAGTTATTAGGTAGGTATTTATGGGTGTGGTTGAACCCTCAGAGTGGGAGTGATGTTTTATGTCTTGGTTAGAGTGTAAATACCCCATCAGTTAATAGGAAACAATGGGGTTTTCCTCCAAGTGAATTTAACCTTGAGGGTGTTCTTCAGGATCAAATGAGGCTAGAGTGACAAGCTAAAGTGGTGAATGGATTAGAACAATGAGTCTTCATTCTTGTTGTTCCTTTTGTGTGTATTGTGTATTTTTTATTTCTACCTGATTATTGGTGTCTAGGTACACCTTGAGTGACAAGGTGTGACTTCAGATGTGGATGTGACCTCCCTTGAGTGAGAAGGGATGCATCAGTTATGATAAAATAGGTCATTCCTTTAGTGATAAGTTATGATACATGTTATGAATTTAATTTTATATTCCAATATATTCTTCATTCCATAATTGGAACAAAGCTAGTATGGCTAGAAATTCATGGTGTCCTAGTTAGTTCCGGGTGACCAGTTTGTGTTTCATGGTCATTTATTCATTTATTTATTTAGTTCTTTTAATGTACCTACTTTTATATTATTGTTTCACTTATTCTAAGGTATCATTTGTGATATCATACTGGGTTTATACTCAACCCCTACATGAGAATCTTGATGCATGTGAAGACTTTATGGTCATGGATCCATCCAAGGAAAAGGACTCTATGACAGACTACTAAGTAATTAATAGTGGATGGGGATTGAGGAGATGCTAAGACATGCTCTGATATCTTCTATAGAGAAGAATAATTTATTATTTTATTCTTGTGTTCATTATATATTAATTTATTTTTCATATATAGGGATCCCTTCTGACTTGATGTACTATTTATTATATTCCTTACTGATATTAAATTGGATGATGTTATTATTTATTCTGCCATGTGTTTATTTTTTCATATATTTATTAATATTTCTTATGTTATATGTTTTTTACTTTGATGGTTATCTGATACTGAAGGAATATTCTCTTTATGAATCCATTTGGTCCTTTTCCACTAGTCAAAGACCTCTTGAATATGGGTATCCACGTATGAGGTCATGTCGCCCTCCAGCTCAAACCCGGTGATCTGGGTTGGGGAAACATAAAAATAGCATCAGAGATATATTTTTGATTTACTATTTAGTACTTGGTGGGATGGATATATAGTGTTCAAAACTTGAGTAAGAGGTTATTATTATGTTTGTAAAATTCTTATATAACGGGAAATCGATTTACCAGGGTTGTGAGGTTGTTTTTATTTATTTTGATGTTATAGTTTAATATTATTCCCCCAATATTGTTGTGTTGTTATAGTTTATGGGATTTTATCTTATCATGTCTATAAAGAGTGGGTAAATTCATACAAAATGTGTGGGAACATAGGTTCACATTTCATATGCTTGATTTCTTATGATTGATGTTGTTTTAAATTAATTAAGTCCGGTAAGGATATATATGATGTGTTTTCCAAAAACATCATTGGTTATGTTTAATTAATTTTACCTAATAATGCATATATTTCTAATTAATATAATTGTGGCTAGCATAAAAGAACTAAAGATTCGGGCTTATTAATTTTTCTAATTCTAAGGGTATTAGTCCTAGTAGTCATGGGAATCATTTAGGGGTGTGTTTTCTAAGGTTTTTGTTGCATGTGTTCCTATTAATTACTTTAAGTGTTTTAATATTTAAATTTTTAAAGGAATTTATGAGTATCTATATTTTCATTTCAAATAATTACACCCCATTAATGTAATTTAGTGACACTAAGGGTCCAGGGAGAGGATATTCACAAAGTAATATTCCTATTATACCTCCAAAAGTTTAGAAGGGTTAGGTTGAACATGATATCAATGAATCCCCTATGGTTCAAGTATTAGTGCCTATTTAGTTAGGAGTCTTCCACATAGATTCATTTTGAGGTAAGGTTTCCATAGAGGAGGTCATACAATAGTGGATTTTTTCTGAGATATTCTGCTGTAAAACCCTATAAATTTATAGACCATGGTAATTCCTCAAGAATTCATGGACTAGATCAAGATTATTTAAGTGATATTTGATATTTTAGATACCCATAACGATCTTCAGGTAAATATAGCTATGTATATTCCACAAGGACCTTCTAAGAGATAGTGAGGTTTGATGATCTAGGATCTGGGGTATAAGGGTCTAATGTGGGAAGCCTTCAAGGACATATTTTTTAAGAATTTATTTCTAGAGACATTTAAGTTAGATATATATTAGTATTTTTTGGTTCTCTAGTGGGGGGTGAAGTTTATAGCTGACTAGGAAACTCATTTTTTGGATTTTATTTATTTTAATCAACAATTAGAAAGGAATGCTGCTTAAAAGTCCAAGAGGTTTGAGATTGGACTTCGTTTTAAGGTGGGGAAATAGGTCTGACCATTTGACTTGAAATATTAATCTAAGGTAGTATATGAGTCTATAAAAGTTTAGAAAGGATTATCATAGGGAAATGTAGTAGCAATTCCCCACTTCTTTAGTCAACCAAGTATAGATCTTCCGAGCAGTGTTATGGAAGCCTCTTTCAATGGTAGGAAGAGGTTGTCTGAGGATATGATACTAGAATGAATATAGACAGTTAAGGAGGGGAGGGGATGGTCTCTTCCAACTCTAGTAAGGAAAACTCCCATTTGGTTTTAGTGTTGTAAATATGTTCATTACTATAGGATGTGTACTAGTCATCTAAGGGATTTTATTCAAGTGGTGGAATGGGGAATTTCTATCACTTTTGTTCAAGTATATCCCAGTAAATTGTGGGAAGAGTCTTGGGGAAGATGTATTCTTTAAGGGATTTTATAGGTGGACCTCATACTAATAGCAAGTATATATCTAGTTTGTCAAGTTGGGGAATATATCGAGGGTCTCAACTACCACAATAGTAGATGCCTCAAGGTTCATGGATAGTAGGGGAAGGGATATGCATCAAGGGATGGTTTATTTTATACAATGAACCAGGTTAAAACTAATAGAGTATAGGGTCCTTAGACTATTAAAGGTATGATTCTAATTACCTTAATGCTTTAAATTTCTTTATTTGACATTGTGGCTTCATATTCCTTCATTTCTTCCCAAGTTGTGTCTGGGTTGGGTTGACTGTAGGTATTTTACCAAGGTTTTTATTTCTTGATATGCATCTTGGAAAAAAGATAGATTATTTTTAGAGGTTTACACATATTCCATAGTTATTGGAGAATAAAGGTATTTTTTGGAATTCTTATTATTGGATATATGAGTTTCAACTCTATTTTTAGGATAGATTGATTGAAACACTTTTGGGATCACATTAACATCTAAGAAAGGTGGGTGTATTTTACCTAACTTAGGGAAGATGAGTATGTTCGGGAGGGAGGGTGATATGTTTAGGTGGGTAGATATTGACCTAATTTCATTTGGTTAGGATTCATTATAGTACAAGTAGCTTGTATGATTCTTACAGTAGAACAGGTAAAATTTCCAACTACATTTCCTCTAATGGTGGACCAATTCTGGGATGTATTTCTAAAGGATTTTTCAAGACTTACTTCCAATAGAGAGATATTGGATTCATGATTTATCTCATGTTATTTGAATCACCCATATCAATTTATCCTTATCGTATGGCACTAAATGATCAAAGGAAGTTAAATTCATGGCTTAAGGATCTTGAGGAGAAGGGTTTTATCCAACTGAGTACCTATCCTTGGGGTTCTCTATTTCTATTTAGAAAGATGGTGGATGGTGGAATCAGGTTGTTTTTATATAAATAAAAGATAAAATTGGACATATTGAAGAACCAATATATGTTTTTAAGGATCAATAATTTATTTGACCAGCTGAATGGAGCATGATAGTTCTCCAAGATCGACTTATGATCAAGTTACCATCAGTTTTGGGTCAATGTAAAGGATATACCAAAGATAGTAATTAGTAGTAGGTATGGGTTATATGATTAACTCTTCATGCATTTTTATTGATGAATTCACCATTAATGTTTATAGGTATCATGAACTGGATTTTTCACCTATTCAGACTCCTTTATCATGGTGTTTATTGACTACATCTTGGTATAATCCAAGACCCAAGAATCACATTCTATGTTACATAATATTATTTTAAGAACACTTTATCCACATCAGATTTATATAATTTACTTTAATTTTTTACTTATATATTCTAGAGGTGCACTTTCTTGGGCATGAGATCTCAAAGGCTTGGATTTCATTCAATCTAGATAAGGTGGAAGTAGTGGTATATTGCGATTGACCTAGTAATGTGTGAATGATCCAAATTTTCCTTGGATTTATTGGGTATTAAGTTGGTTCATTTAGGAATTATCTCACTTGGAAGTACCTATGAATAGACTCACCAAGAAGGAGATCAAGTTTGAGTGGACTAACTGGTGTGATAAGGCCTTCCAAGAGATGAAGAAGATGTTAATTTATAATCTTATCCTGATTTTTTAGAATCATAAGATTGGTTATACATTATTTTTTTATGTTTAAAGTATCAAACTATTATCTATTTTAATACAGAGGGGTTGGGTATTCTATTATGGGTCTATTCGGCTACAACCCCATGAGTTTAACTACCCTACCCATTATTTGGAACTGGTAAATGTGTTCATTATTTAAATTATTGGCACCCTTATATATTTTGTAAGATATTTTTAATCTATATGGATCATAAAAGCTTGTAGTATATATTATACCAGTATGACTTAAATATATGGTAAAAAAATTGGTTTGATTACCTTTAATTATTTTTATTTGAGATGAAATATTTTCAAGGAAAGTTGAATGTTATAATAGATTTTCTAATTAGAAAGGCCCAGGGTCAAGGAGTTCAGAATTTAGGCAAGAAGTGGAAACTAATGTAAATACTCATGAACTAGTTAGTGGATGTTTTATAGGATAAATAAGTGATGTTTTGTGTTCCCTTAACTATTATTCCTTCACTGGTGGAGTAATTAAAATCTAGAGAAATGTCTTATTTAGATTGTTTCATGACGTGGGAGTAGCTCATGAAAGAAGATCTTATACCAGATTGGACTTAGGATAGATATGACATGTTATATTTCCATGGTAAGGTAGTGGTCCCTACTTATATAAGGGAAATTTTGATTAATGAATCTCATTCTTCGCAATTGGAATTATATCCAGATTTAACTAATATTTAACAAGATATCAAGTTGTGATTCTGATATTTGGGTATATGTAAGGATATCATGAGGTTTTTCACTCATGTTCATACCCGTTAGAGGATAATAGTGGATTAATAGTGGTTAGGAAGGTTGCTTCTAAACCTTCTAGTTTTAGTATGTATGTGGGATGAGGTGACTGGGGAATTTTTCATGGGACTACCCCAGACCCAGAGATTTCATAATGCGGTATGGGTGGTAGTTGATGAGTTGATAAAGTTTTCACATTTATTAATTATTCAGGAGACTTGGTTTAGGTATTAGATAAGTATATTATACTTATAGGAGGTAGATTGGTTTCACAGTGTTCCTAAAGGAATAGTGTTATATTGGGATGAGTGATTTACATCAAGACTCTGGAAGTTCCTGTAGAATTCCCTGGGGTCTCAACTGAAAATGAGCACAACATATCACCCATAAAAGGATAAATAGTTTGCGAGGAAAGTATGTATACTATATTATATTCTCAGGGAATGCATTCTTAAATTTAGTGGATCTTGGGAAAACTATATGTCCTTTGAAGAGTTTTAAAACAATAATATCTATCAATATTTGATCCATATGGACCCTTTTGAGGATCTTTATAGTAGTTTGTTCCACTTACCGTTGTGTTGGTAGAAGTGGGGGATTCAGGTATGATCAGTCTAAGATTAGTTAATGAAACCACCTAGTGAGTGAATTTGATCTAGAAGCAGTTGTTTACCACTTATATTAGGAATAATTAATATGCTGATCAAAGGTAGTAAACATTGGAGTTAACCATGGGAAACCAGTTTCTTTTTTGGGTATCACCTTAGTTGGGGCATTGATGGTTGAGGAAGCAGGGGAATATTTTTTTATGGTATTTTGGTCTATTTTAGATTGTGGAATATATTGGGATATTGTCTTTCCAATAGTAAATTTCCCTATGAAATTGAGGTATGCATGATGTGTTTCGTGTTTTGTAGTACTAGAAGTATAAGCCAGATCATGTTCACATAATTGATGATGATATTTCCAAGTTGTAAGTAGATTCTTCATTCAAGGAGGGCCCAAGATGGATCATGGACTAGATAAAGAATATAATAAGAAGGAATATAGTGCACCTTTTTTGGATTATATGGCATCATAGATGGATCTAAGAGCAAACCTGTGGATGGGAATCAGATGTACGAGTGTATTGATTATAGTTTCTCAGCCAAGACCCCTAAAGAACCATCTCGAGGTGAGAAGTCCCTAAAGGGGGAGTTTGTAACACCTCTAGAATTTAAAGGTGTGTTATATTTAAATCTTATTTATTATATTGAATATTAATGGGTATTGGTAATTTTTGAGTGGTTATTATGGCTCAGGATTGAGTTTTAGAGAACTAAACTAGTTATGTAGATGAAATTCTACTATAGGTGTTTGGTCAAGATATGACCCCAAAACATCACATAATGATGGTTTTAATAAAGTGTATGACCTATATCTACAACCATTCATGATAAAATTATTAGGGGATGCACCATAATATTTTTATCATAGGTATATGAACTCTACCTATGGGTGGTCATACCATGACCCTTCGGTCATGTCACACCCCCTAATGTCACATCACGACCATGTCATTGGGAATTGTTTTTGAAAAGGAAACCTTTTAATTTCTACTTGTAACCCCCTTAATCCTTTTTCCTCCTTACCTCTAATATTTAATCAACCTAAAATATTTTGGATCTCCCCTTGGTCATTATTATCTTTTATATCTTCCTTCCTTGATCATTTGAAGTGTTGTTCATCAAAGAGACTCTCTTTTAGAGAGTATAATCCCATCCTAGACCTAAGTGTCTTTTTCATCCCCTATTATTTCATTTCTATTATCTAAACCGAAAATTTGATGGATTGGGGATAATTTTAGGTTTTTGGTAGTTTGAGATTCAATTAAAAAGTGCATCTTGGTGAGTCCACTCTATTATAATTGAGGTAGGAATTCTTTAACATGTCATGGATTTTGTATGAAGTTTTATTCCATGATTTTTATGTGGGTGTGTGTGATGCTATGAGAACTCTTTTTTGTGTGTGTTAAAGTAATTAGGTTGGTTTTTATGTGTGTGGTTGAACCCTTATAATCATACTAATAGGTTATGTCTTGGTTATGGCAGAAATACCACCTTGATGTATAGGTAATGGTAGGGTTTTTTTCCTAGGTAATTTAAATTTGAGGGAGTTTTCTTAGCTCAGGAGAGGATGGAGTGGCCTGGTAAAGTGGAGTAAGGGTAAATGTGATGAGATCCCTTTCTTATAATAGATTTTAATGCATTTTTTCATGTTTCTTGTTGTTTTATTGTTGGTGTATGGTCCCAAAATGAGTGATAATATGCACCACGAGACATAGATGTGGTCTCCATTAAGTAAGAAGGTATGTGTTGGTTATGATAAAGTAGGTTGTTCCTTGAATGATAATGTGTGGGCTATGTTTTGACTTGCATTTGAGATTTTAAAAGACACTTCCTTCTAGAATGGGGCCAAAACAGGTATGGTAGGGATTTTTTGGTGGTATGGTTATCCCACAATGACCTGACAGGTATTTCAAGGTCATTTATTTATTTATTTATTTATTTATTTATTTATTTATCAATTTATTTATTTGTTTATTTATTTATTTCAACGTATCCACCTGTATACTATTGTTTCAATTATGATAAAGTCTTGTTGGTGTTGTCTTAATGGGTTTATGGTCACACCCTATATGGTTATATCAATGCTCATGCAGACTCTATATTCAATGATCTAGCCAAGGAAATGGGCCTTGTGATAGACTACTAGGAGATATTGGTGTATAGGGATTGAGACAATACCAGCACATGATCTAAGATATTTTTTATTGATGCCTCATGTCATGAATCCTCCTATATTAGTACCCCTCCTTGGATTGTAGTGAGGAGTGGGGTAAATATCCTCAAATCATGCCTCTAATTGGCCATAGTTCAATGAATTTCAATGAGGGTATATAATCTATAAAAGTTGGTGTAATTTGCATCATTACGAAAAATTAAGGAATAAAAGAAATTTGAGATCCACTAATAAAATCCATATAATAAATAAATATGAAATATGAATACATAATTTAATGTCATAAAAACATAAACAACTTAAAATAATAAGAAAATATTGGGCATTGACCATAAACTTAGAAATATCATGAATAACCACTCTATGATAATAACACCCAAATCGATCGCTGGATACCTCCTACAGAACTGAAATTAGTTTATATATTCATAGGGTGAGTATATGATTATACTCAGTGGGATCCTACAAAAAAACTCTCACTAAAATTTGAAATAATTATATTTAATCCTAGTGAATAAACAATGTATCCAACTCATTACCTAAATAAGTAAAATTAAATTTCATCCTCGCCATGTCTTACTCATGAAGTAACACATACAAGTAAGTATATCCATATCTAAACATATATATAAATTAAGGTACTCCTCATCCACCACCCCACTATTTTTTTCACTCTCATGTCGCAATTCCAGACATCCTAAGATATTATCTCTTCCATAAGTTATCTTTCCCCAAACTGAGAAATAATATCAAAACCATCCTACATCCCATACAGCTCGTCTCAACCTCATTATCATCGTATCCATGGATAAGTAGAAATATGGAAACCACTACATCTCATGTGAAATTAATTATACTTCAAGACACTATAGACTATGTATGTTTACCCATAGTAAAATATATTCACCACATCTAACTGCAAGTAGGTGTTATAATCTCAATACATTAAAAACCAAACATAAATATATAGAAAAACTGAGATCTATCATAGTTAATGTGAGTTCATACCCTATACCTTAATCCATCACATATTGGATATTCCCACATATAACACAATAGAATAAGATATATTGATGGATATGGAGAATCTAGTTATATGCTCCCTCACTATCCTAAATGTTAGAGAAAACACCACCTAGAAAATTTTGGTGTTGGTTTCCCTATTGACTTGGGTGTTTAAGGGTATGAAATAAAAAAAATATAAAGAATAGTATCATGCATAAACAAACTAAGAGAAAATACCTAGACTTAGACTCAAACTGTATTTATCAACTCACTTGAAACCTAACTCTATCATAGAGGTCTAGGAACTAGATCTCATAATATTCCAGTATCAAGATTCAATAATCCTTAATAATTTCAAGTTAGTAATTAGCAAGTAATATTAATTTATTAAATAATCCAATAATTTTACCCATCATTCATTATCCCATCATTAATTCTAGTTCATCCAATTAATTTCATCATAACAAAACGTGCTTTAATTAATAAATAATAGCACATACAACCTAAAAACTACATAATTATAATAATTATTCAATGATTTTGGATAAAATTATAAACATATAAATAAATCAATTATCCTTTATTATATTTTACTAATACATAGATAAATATATTATATATGTAACATAATTATATGAATAAAATTATAATGTTTTTACCTTATGATATGATCAAAATAAAAATAACTAATAAAAATAATTTCTAGATTACTTATTTTTTGAATTTTTTTCTTCATCCAAAATAAATTATTATTTATAGTATTTGTCCAATATAAAATGTGAGTAATTCTAGAAATAAATTCAATAATAATAAAAAATTATATAATAAATATAAACCATTGAATAATGAATGATAACATATATAAAAATGAATAATAGTAGTTAAAAATGATAAGAATATTTAATAGATTCAGTGGCGAATAGAAGATTCATTACAAATTTAAATATTCAATGGTATTAATAAATAATATTCCTAAATTCATATAAATAAAAGTAAGAAAATCAAATAAAATAAAGAATTAAATAATGTGATTTTAATGTATTTATCAAAACATCAAGTAATTATCATAACATAAATATTATGATATCTAAAGGATCCACTCAACATTCTCCCCCTTTTTAATAATTACGAAACATGGTTAAATTACTAAAACAATATTCCCCATTTTTAAGGATCAAAAATTTTAATACAATAAAGGATAGATAGAATAAAAAATCATAGAAACATCATTTTTAAAATAAAAAAAATTGGAATCTGTGTATACTCCCCCTGTTCAATAAATAGTTAAATAAAATATAAATAATATAATATCATTTAAAATAATAAAACTATGAGAACAGGGGCTATGCAAACACAATATCCCTATTTTAAAAATGATATATTAATAGTACTGAGGGATGTGAAAACATTATCCTCCTTTTAAAAACTAATAAATATTTAATAAACATAATCTTAGTATTTTCTAATAAGGAAAAATACATGCTAAAAATAAAAATGAAAAACACACACATCAAACAGTGATTTATAATAGAATAAACGTGAATGAAATAGGAATGATAAAATTATCCATAACAATTATGCTTAAATAGTGAATATAATATATAAAAAATTTAGAATTCTCAAGTTAATAAGAATAAATAATAGATATAACAAGATTAATAAAAACCAATTTTAGAATAAATTGTATGTTCATTAATTTTAAAATGATAAAACCTTATAAATTCATGCATATTAAAAAATATACGAATTGAAAAGATATAAACAAATAATAAAGCAATAAAATATCCCTCTTAATGTAGGATTCTTCCACTTGAAATGATAGAGAAGTGAGTTTTATCAAAGTTTAATCCTCCTATGTTAAATTTTTAACAATAATAATCCATGAAATATGTTATAAATATTCAATGAATTCATAAAAATATTTTCAATGAGTTTTTTATCTCTTTTTAACAATATATTAAAATAATAATTCTAAGAAATAAAAAATAAACAATTTTAAATATCCTTTAATATAATCATTATTTAAAAATATTTAACAATGATTACTTAAGGATCAAATAAGACAGTTAAAAAATATTCAAATATATTTGAAATGAAGTAAATATGTAACAAACCATTCAACTCATTCCATTAAAATAAAATATTTGAGTACATTTTATTAAATATAACTACACCTTAAACTAAGAATCAATATAAAATACATTCAGGGATTTGAAATAAATTATATTCAATTAATTTCATAATAATTTTTATCTTAAATAATACAATGTACATAAAAAGATAATTTGGTGTAACTCATGTAATAATAATTCAATATAGTTCATATATGTAATCCAAATAATAACACATTAAACACATTCTTACTAGAAAATAAAATTAGCTACAAATTAGAACATATCGATATACCATTAGATAAAACTAAATGTAGTATGCATGTTGTCTAGAAATTAGAAAACAAGTTATAATTTTAGCACTTGGAATAATGGACCAAATATTGAAATAGATAAATAGTAGATAAAATGCACTGATATTGTTAAAAAAAATATCACAAGATAATATAAAGTCTATAATTACTAAAAGTTGAAAAAAATAAAGTATAGGGATAAAAAAAACTTTATAAAAATTTATCCCCAGTATAAAACAGATAGTTCACTTCAATAAAATATTAAAATATTTTTGAAATAAATACTTCCTGTATTTTTCAATTGTTCCAACTTCATTGATTTTTCTTTTAAATAATGAACGACTTTAGATTTGGATAATCCTTATATAATATCTTCATTAATTTCATCAAATGTTGATAATAAATAAATTTTTTATAATTCTCTATTAAATTAAATAGTCACTATATGATATAACATTGAAGTCCCAATGGATTATTCCTACAAAAATATTAAGCAAGACTAAATTTTTTTAAAGATATGATTTTGGGTCTTATAGTGTTAGAAATTAAAGACTTATTTATCCAAATATTTTTACTTTGAGATGAAATTCTATCATTAATGATAGATAATTCTTTTGAAAAGTAGACACGCTTAACACCATAAAATTGAGGAAATATAAAACAATAATTATTAGTATAATGTCCAAAGATATCCAAATGATAAAATTTAATTGTATACAAGACCATAATTTTCAAACCAGGAAGAAAATATTTTCTATATATTTCAGTTTATTCTCTATTACTACCAATACCAAACTTTCCTTTATAATCATTATTTTTTCCAAGTATTTGATTTAAGTAGTTTTCCCTCTTGGTTAATATACTAGTATTCGGATTTCATCCAATAATTTTTTAACTTTATTATCATACAAAGTTAAATACAATTCATCTTTATCAAATTTTGTCTTTAATTAAAATATTTATTTAGATAAACCTTTATTTTAAAAAACAAAAAATAATAATAAAATTTTATAAGATTTATCTATTTTTTTATTCAAATAATAAAATTTAACTTCAATCATAAAAAAAATAATCATTAATTTCATCAATGGAAATATTATTAGAATTATAACTATGATATAAAGATGATTTTACCTCTTAAAATTGAGCTATAAGAAATAAATTTACCCTTTGAGTTGAAGGATCGTCTTCAAAACAAGATTTAGATTCATCACTTGAATCCTTAGACGCAATCCAATTTCCCTACATGGATTTCTTTAATTTCCTTTTATAAACTGAAATTATATAATTTCTTTTAAATTTATGTATAGCGAAGTCATAACTAAAATATATTATCTTCTTTCATTCATAGGATTTAACCACCTTCACAACATCATTCCTTAATTGTTTTTCTTTTTGTGTAACTTTTTTTATTCTCTATAAATTTATGAAAGTTCATAAATAGAATCTAAACTGATATAATCCTCATCAAAATAAAAATATTTTTCTCTCACCTTTGAAGTTTAAACTTCAAGTATAAAATTTTCATTCTTGAATATAATATTCTCATCAGATTCAGTTTGCATCTTAGCTTGTATTTAAACATTATGCATCATCGTATTTCCAATAATATTCTTCATATTAATATATTTTATATGAGAAGAATATCTAATTCCTTTAAAAATTACACTCCATTTAGTATGATAACTTAAGAACTTTTAATGCATGAGGAGATTTTAGAATTATAGTTCCCATGGCAGTGAAATCATTAACAATATTTGTAAGCCTTCAATTCATTTTAGTGATATTATCTCCTTCATACATCTTTAAAGTAACAATTTTTATCTTAGTATTATTATACCTCTATTATCTTGCATTTTTAATTTTATAATAAGAAACTGAAATGGTTTCCCACTTATCATGAGAAACAGAAAACTGAAAAACATTGTTAAATTAATCATATTCGAATCCAAAACTAATATCATTTATAAACTTTTAATTTAAATCATAATAAATTTCTTGAACATAATTCTAAGTCACATGATCATCGTTAGAAATCTTGTAAGGTTTCACCACTTTTAAATAAACTTTCAATATATGATTATTAAAATATATAATCATCATGTCTTTCCCATTACCATAATTTTCACCATTAAAATAAAGATCTTGAATCATATATATACCAACCCCCAGATTATCAATATCTAATAAACTATATTAGTATGGATCTTTATCTTTATCTTAACAAGGATGAAAAGCGTAAACTATAAACATAAGGATTTAAGCTTCAATATTCTTTAAGATTCTTGATTTCATACCATTTATTATCCTATAGTTGATGCAGAAAAAGTCATAACAAGGGGGTGAATTGAGTGCCTTTAAAAATAATGGTTGATCTAAACTTCCCTATTAGAATAATTGAATATGTCCTTCTATCTCACTTTGATCGAGAAATGAAATGGAGATATAAAGAAATAAAGTGTAGGAACCACTAGTGTTTTTTAGTGGTTCAAGGTGAAAATGACTTCCCCAAGTCCAATCCACCAATGTTCATTGTGATATTGGTGATTTATATTTTATTTATTTTCCCATGGGTCGTAGAGAGGAGTCAAATCAGTTGACACTTGTTATGATAAGACTTTTCCTAGGCCTTTCGGCCCTTTTATATGGGAACTTGACAACTATGTACATATAGTTTTCACCTCCACCATGACTGGGTATTAGAAGTTGTCACTTAAAAGAAATATTTGAGAGGAAGAAATTGAAAAACTATTCTATGTAATGTTTTCTACATAATTGAAAATAGATGGATTCTCCTACAAAAAAATAAATTTTCAAATATAGAAATCCAAAAGTAATCCTTTTTGTAAAATGATCTTCAATGAGTATACAGCAGCAGAAGTCAGAGATATTTATTATATCACAAGCTTCCTTCTTCCTTTGAGTGGTAGCAATAGTAAAGAGAGAAATATATTTATAGTTTTATTCTTATCTTCTCTTATATTAATAGATATTTTTTTAATATAAATAATGATAAAAAATATTTTTCTACATCTCTATATCTTATAACCACTCTTGATCCTGCTAGAATAAATAAATAATATATATTTTGTGGATTCTTTTTCCATAAATAAAAAATATCAGGGTATTATATTAATTTATCCATTACTATTATATCCCTTTAAATATATTTATTCCTTCTAAAATGAAATCTGATTTAAATATTCATTTAAATCCTCCAAGATTTCATCACTTTAAACCCTTCAAAATATAACTAAAATATTTGAAGTAACTTTCCCTCCCCCTCTCTCATAATAGATAGTTATCTTTCATAATTCTCTATTGGTAACTATATCTTTTGATATCCCATACTTTACCAAATTCTCAAACTACTTCTAATATAAAAATATAGGAGTAAACACTTTAAAATATCAAAATATGAAAATTTCACTTACATAATGTAATGTCATACAAAATGAAAACAACTTAAAATTTTAAGAAAATACTAGGCATTGACCGTAAACTATGATAGATACTAAACAACCACTTTAAGATAATAACACCTGGATCAATCACCAACCATATCCTTCATACCTAAAAATAGTTTATATATACATAGGGTGAGAATACGAATATACTCAACAGGACCCTCTCCTAGGTGAGCATATGAATGAAACAAAAATGATAATATTCTCCCAAATAGTTATGATTAAATAATTAGTATAATATATAAAATATTTAGAATACTCAATTTGAAAATAATAAATAATTGAAATAACATGCTTAAGCAATACCAATTTTAGAATAAACAATATATCCATAAATTTTAAAAAGATTACACCTCATAAATTCAAGAATATTAAAAAATATACCAATTTAAAAGATATAAACAAATATTAAAGAAATAAAATATCCTTCTTAATGTAGGATTCTTCCACTTAAAATGATATAGCATTGATTTTTTTTAAAGTAAACTCAACCTATGTAAAATTTTTAACAACATGAATCCATGAAACATGTTAGAAGTTTTCAAATTATTCATAAAAATATTTTCAAATGAGTTTAATGTTTCTCTTTAACTATGTACCATAATAATAATTACAAGGAATAAAAAATAATAATATAAACTCCCCCTTAAGATAATATTCCTTTAAAATGATCAAAAAATGAATAATTAAGGAGCTACTAAAAAAGATAAAAAAAATATTCAAAATATTATCAATGAATTAAATATGTCAATAACAATTCAACTCATGCAATTAAAATAAAATATTTAAGTAAATTTCATTTAAGTTAACTCAACCTTAAATTAAAAATCAATATCAAATATATTCATGGAATTAAAATTGGTCATATTCAATTAATTTCATAATCTATTTTAGCTAAAACGATCTAATGTACATGAAAAGATAATTTGGTTTAACTCGTGTAATAATAATTCAATATAGTTCATGTAAGTAATCCAAATAATAACACATTAAATACATTTTTACTAGAAAAAAAATTATTTAAAAACTAACACCTATCAATATACTAGTATATAAAACTAAAAATAGTATGCATGTTGTCTAGATATTAGAAAAACAAATGTTTTAATTTTAGAACTTGGTACAATGCACCAAATAGTGTAATAGATAAATAGTTAATAATATTAATAATAAGGATTGAAAAAGATATCAAAAGATAAGTTAAAGCATAAAATTATTAAAAGTAGAAAAATTAAAGTAAAGGGATAATGGATAAAACTTTATAAAAAAATCTCCCCAACTTAAAATAGTTAGTGTACTTCAATAAGATATGAAAATATAAAAGAAATAAAAAAACTTCCTTTATTTTCGAATTATTCTAACTTCAATGATTTTTCTTTGAAAAAATGAAGAACTTCAGAGTCGGATAATCCACCTATAATATCTTCAGATATTTCTTAAAGATTTTATAAGAAATAAAAAATTAATAAGTCTCAATTAAATTAAAAAACTCATTATCTGATACAACTTTGAAGTCTCAATGGATTTTTCCTGTAAAAATATCCAACATGAATACCTTTTTGTACCCATATGCTTTTGTGTCTATAAATTTTAGTTGTTAAATACTTAGTCATCCAAATATTTTTTCTTTGAGAGGAAATTAGAGCATTGAAGTTAGATAATTATTTATTGTCTTTATTTTTTACAATTATTTTATTCAATTAGTTTTTCCTCTTGGTAAACATACTAGTAGCCAGTTTTCATCAAAAAATTATTTAACTTTTTTATCATTCAAAGTGAAATATGATTTAGCTTCATAAAATTAAGACTTTAATTCTAATTTTTCTTTAGATAAACCATTATTTTAGAAATAATGCCTTAAGATTTTATAATATTTCTATGTTTTTATTCAAATAATCCAATTTAACTACAAGCATAAAACAATACTTATTAATATCATCAAAAGAAATATTTTTAGAATTAGAACTATAAGATAAAGATGATTTTATCTCTTAATATTGAGGTATAAGAAATAAATTTACCTTATTATTTGAAGGATTATCTTCAAATCTAGAATTATATTCATCACTTGAATCCTCAGATGAACTATAATTTTCCTTCATGGATTTATCTTCCTTACTTTTATAATTTGAAATTATATACTTTTATTTATCTTTGAGAAGATGGAATTCAAAACTCAAATATTTTATTTTCTTCCATTCATAGAATTTAACCACTTTCTCATCATCCTTATTTTTTTCTCTTTTTATGTAAATTTTTAAATTCTCTAAAAAATTATGAAAGGTAAACACTAGAATGTAAACTACTAGAATCCTCATCATAATAATTAGAATATTTTTCTCTAACCATTAAATTAAAAACTTTATTTACACTATTTTCATTATTGACAATAATATGCTAATTAGATTCATATTTTATCTTATCTTGTATCAAAAATTCATACATCATTATATTTCCAATAAGATTATTTATATTCAAATATTTTATAGGGGTGGACTATCTAATGGATATGAAAATCACACTCTGTTTGGTAGGATAACTTTAAAAACTTTTAATGATTGATTATATTTTGGAATTATAGTTACTATGGAATCTTGATCATTAACTATCTTTGTAATCCTTCTATTTTTGTGAGTGATATTATCAACTTAATACATCATGAAAGTAACAATTTTTAGCTTAGTAGTATTATACCTCTATTATATTACATTTTCAATATTATCATAAGAAAATAAAATTCTTTCCCACTTTTCATAATAAATATCACACTAAAAAACATTGTTAAATTAATCAAACATTAATCCAAAAATAATAGCTTTCATAGAATTTGAATTTAAATCATAATCATTTTCTTGCCTAGAATTCCAAGTCTCAGGTTCATCGGTGGAAATCTTGTAAGGTTTCACCACTTTTAAATAAACCATCAGCCTATGATTATTCAAATATATAATCACCCTAGATTTATAATAACCATAATTATCACTATTAAACTAAGGAGTTATAATATTAGACATAACAACTCTAATATTATCCATAGTCATCAATCTCTTTCTATTTGGATATTTTTATCTAGCTTGTTAAGAATGAAAATATGAAACAATAAAGAGAAGTATTCAAGAGTCAATATTATTTAAGATTAATGATTTCATACCACTTATTTACCTAAGGTTGATATAGAAAAATACTAAATAGGGGTTAAATTGAGTCCCTTTTAAAAATAATGGTTGATTTAATCCTCCCTCTTAAAATAAGTGAATATATCCTTCTATCTCACTTCAATCAAGTGATGAAATGAAAATATAAAGAAATAAAGAGAAGGAAACATTAGGTTTTTATAGTGGTTTGGGGTGACAATGATTTCCCCTATTCTACTCCACTAATTCTCGATGTGATATTGGTGATTTATATTCCAATCATTTTTCTATGGATTGCACAGAGGAGTGAAAGTAGTTGAAACTTGGTTCAATAACAATTTTTATAGGTATTTAGTTCCTTTTACTAGGGACCTTTACAACTAAGAATATGTAGTTTTCACCTCCACCATAAATGGGTACAAGCAGTTGACACTTTACCCACAACTAACTATAACCAGTTGTCACTAAGAAGAAATAGTTAATATAAAGAAATTGAAAACTACTTCAGAACATAGTTTTCCCCGCAACTGATAAAATATAGATTCTTCTATAGAAAATAAATTTTCAAATATATAAATACTATAGTATTCCTCATTGTAAAATGATCTTAAATGAGGGTAAAGTAGCAACAATACAAGATCTTTAATGTATCACAATATTCCCTCTTCTTTCAAGTGATAGCAAAAGTAAAGAGAAGAATAGATTTATATTTTTCTTCTTCTATTATATTCAATTAATAGATAGTGTTGAGTAAAAATAATGATAAAAAATATTCTCCCGCATCTCTATATCATATAACAACTCTCGATTCTGTTATAATAAATAAATAATATATCTACTACAGCTTCTTCTTCCATCAGTAAAAAAATCAAGGTCTTCTATAAATTTCTCCTTGAAGATTATAGACCTTTAAACAATTTTATTCCTTTTAAAAATAAATCATATTTAAATAATCATTTAAATCCTATAAGGTTTCATCTCTTTAAATACTTTAAAATATAACTAAAATATTTGAAATGAATTTCCCTCTCTCTCTCCCTCTCATAATAGACAGTAAACTTTCATAATTCTCCATGGGTAATTGTATATTTTGATATCCCATGCTTTACCAAATTTACAAACTCTTTATATTATAAAAAAGTACAAGTAATCACTTTAAAATATCATAATATGAAAATTTCAATTACATAAATTCTGTTTTTCTTTGATATAACTATATCTTTGCATGATGATCATAGAACTCTCTTAATTTTACATCAAACAATTCTCCACTACTTCACATAGATTCTTTAGAATAAAATAATAAATATATAGTTGATAAATCATTTAGAATAAACTATAATATCATTTATATGTAAGAAATGTGAAATCTCTAGAGAAATAGAATATGGTGATGTTTTAGCATTTTTTTTATTCTTATGCTACTTATGCTTCACTATTATCAAAACCATGAGTCATATCCTCAACTGCTTAAATCCTTTATACATAGCATTCATTTTTTACATGAAATGTTATGCATTCTTTTTCTAGAAGTGTACTACATATGAGCTTCAATTTTCTTGAAATCTGAAAAATATATGATTTATCGTTCATACCACAATTTGAGTTCTACTATTTTTCAAGTCTTCTTCTTTATCCTGCTCACATTCTATAATTTTATTTTCTACATTTATTAATGGATAGTAATTTATACATGATTCATTTTCTAATCATATACTTCATATTTAAGTTCATGAATTTCATTTTTCATTGAGTGGTATTCTTTTTGGGTCATTGATTCTTCTCCCTATAAAATTGTATTGTGAAATATTCATATTGTGAGTGAATTCCACAGCCAACTCATATTCTTCTTGCTTGACTTCCTATAAAATTACAGTATCTTAACAGAATGTAAAGTTATCTATACTATAGTAAGAGTTATTTTATTTTATATAATAAATGTGGGTATCAAGATTCATTTATCTTTCCATCATAGTAATCATGATAACTAATGTAAGTGAATCACTACGTAAGAAAATATAAAATTATTTGTGAGATATATATCAAACTTTTCAATCAGTTTTTAGAGCCTGTAAACAAAATATTTAGCTTCCAAAATAATTGAATTATATTTATATAATTTCAAAATATTTCTAAATAATCAAATATCAACTCAATTTTACATATTTATCTCTAGATAGAATCAAAAACTATATCACATGAAATATGAAAAACTACAGAATTATAGAAATCATACAGTGACCAGATAAATTATGAACATCTAAATAGCTAATTAAGCCTTCATTGTAGTTGAATAAAATTTAGATAAACCTATTAGATATCAAAAATAATATGATACATTAAATTATTACTTTATATGATCAAAATATAAATAACTAATAAAATTTATTTCCATATTTTTTATTTCCAAATTTCATCTTAATCCAATACAACATATTCTATGTAGTATTTCTCTAAAATAAAATATGAGTAATACCAAACATAATTTCCATAATAATGAGAAATGATGGTATAAATATAAACTAATAAATAGGGAATGTTAACATATATAATAGTGAAAAATGATAATTAATAAAGATAATAAAATTTAACAGATTATGGAGTGAATTGAAAATTCATTACAGATATTAACATTCATGATTAAAAATAAATTTTAGTAATAAATTTATATAAAAAATTAATAAAATATAGAATAAATAAATTTTAGGGTAAATTAATTATCAAAAAATCATGTTATTATAAAATTATTATAATGATATATGTAAAAGAGCAACTCAAAAGTATATTCTAGGAAAATGGAAAGTCGTTGTCAACGATTTGATGAGGAAGTCTCACTAAAAAAAGTAGATATTAACAGAGGGTTTTCCTTCTACAGGTGATAGTTTAAACCATTTCCTAATAGTTTAGTTTTGGTTACTAAAACTGTCATATATTTCACAGTTCACAGTCATTTTCTGTCGATTTGTTTCATTTAGTGCCAGTTTTTATATATGTTATTTTTCGGAGCATTTAGCAGTGGTTTTGATTTTATGTACGGATGGTTTTAAAAACATAACCCGAAAATAAATAGATAATATGAACATAACCACTGATAAATGTATTAGTGTTGGTTATGTTTAGATGTGGTTAATATTAACTACCTCTAGTTAATATTTTCATTAATTTATTTAGCGGTAGTTCTTAAAAACCACTATAAAATATTTTTCTTAAATTTTATGTTAAAAAAAATATTTAATAAAAAATATAAATTGAAAATTTATGACATGTAACAAATTAAAACATAAATGCCTAATAATCCCATCATATATACATCATACATGATATATCCACAGTCATATATACATACATCCACCTTCATTATAACCTTAGTTGGAAAAAATATCAGTCATTATAACCTTAGTCATCATAACCTTAGTCAATTGAAAATGGATAAGTATATAACATTCTAATTAATTTTTAAATCAACGTGCCATATGTTTAAAATTCAATTAATAAAAAAATTAAATTATTTGATATTAAAGCATGTCCTATATTTCAAAAATTACCCAATGGTAGTTTTCCCATGATTTCACATCAATCTTTGGTCATGTGTTATTGTTTTTACCATTACATACACATTTTTGTGTTTTAAAACACTAAAAATACATTTATGGGTATCTCAAGAAAACTATAACTCAAAGTGATGTGTCTTCAGTTCCTAAATTTAAAATATAAATCTATGGTCTTTTTCCACTGATTTCATGATAATCTGATGATGTTTCCTTGGTTTTGACCCCCTGACACACATTTTTAAAGGCTTTGGTACATTTAAAAACTATTTATTTTGCCATTATGACCACACCTCTTATCGGATTGATATTTTTTACGAATATACATATCCAAAATAACTAAAATGGTGTTTACCATGATTTCACATCAATATGAGGTCATTTTCTATGGTTTTGACCGTTACACGCACGTTTATGTGTTTTAAAACACTAAAAATAGTTTATGGGAATTTTAGGAAAATCATAACTCGAAATGGGGTGTATTATATTTCTAAATTTCAAAAATCAATCTATGGTCGTTTTCCTCTAATTTTATATCTATTTGATTATGTTTTTTTAGTTTTAATCCCCTGATGCACATTTTTAAAATCTTTGGTATCTTTGAAAACTATTTACTGAGACATTCAGACCACCCCTTACATTGAAATGATGTGTTTTCTATGTGTACACATCCAAAATCACTCAATGGTGGTTTTCTCATTATTTCACGCCATTTTTTTGTTATTCTTTATGGTTTTGACTGTTAGACGCACATTTTAGTGTTTTAAAACACTAAAATGTGTTTACAGACATATTAGTAAAATTATAACTTAGAATGATGTTATATTAGTTCCTAAATTTCAAAAATTAATCATTGGTCTATATTCTTTGATTTCATGGCAATATTAAAAATTTTTCTTAGTTTTGAACCCCTAAAACACATTCTTAAAGGCTTTAGTGCCCTTAAAACTTTTTTACCGAGCCATTTTGACCACATCACAGGTAAGATTGACATGTTTTATAATTTCCACATAAAAAATAAATAAATTATGTTTTAACCATGATTTCACATCAATTTGAGATTTTTCCCCTATTTTTTACCTTTACACCAACATTTATGTGTTTAAAAACATTGAAAACTCATTTACATGCATCCCAGGAAAATGGTAACTTGGAATGATATACTATCAGTTATTATATTTCAAAAATAAATTTATAATAATTTCGTCTGATTTCATGTCATTATAATGATGTTTTCTTGGTTTTGACCTTCCAACACACATTTTTGAAGACATCAGTACCTTTAAAACCCATTTATCGATTCATTCATACCACTCTACACATTATATTTATATGTTTTCTATTCATACACATCAAAAATATCTAAAAATTTATTTTCCCATAATTTCACATAAATATGATCCACTTTTCTATGGTTTTTTACCATTGCATTAACATTTTAGTGTTTTAAAACACTAAAAACACATTTATAAGAGTCTTGGAAAATCTGTAACTTATAAATACATGTATTCAGTACCTATATTTCTAAAATAACTTTAAGGTAATTTTCATCTAATTTAATTTAAATCCAATATCTTTTCTTGGTTTTGACCCCTTGGAACATATTTTTAAAGGTTTTGGTACCTTTAAAATTTGTTTATTAAGTCATTCCCGCCACACAACACATCAAATTAACATTCTTTCTGCACATACACATAAAAAGTAATTCAACGGTGGGTTTCCCATGATTTTACATCAAACTAAGCTCATTTTATATGGTTTGGACCATTACATGCATGTTTTTGTGTTTTAAAACACTAGAAACCCATTTACAGACATCTTAGTAAAATCATAACTTGGAATGACATTTTGTTGGTTTTTTACATTTAAAAAATAAATTCACAGTCATTATCCTCTAATTTCATAAAAATTTGACATTTTTTCTTGTTTTTGACCCTATGACACATGTTTTTAAAGGCTTTGGTACCTTTAAAAATTGTTTATCGAGTAATCCTGACAATTCCACAAGTCAAATTGAAATTTTTTATATATTTACACTTAAAAATATTTCAAAAATGTTTTTCCCATGATTTCACATAAATATTAGATAATTTAATATGTTTTGCACTATTATATGCATGTTTTGTGTTTTCAAACACTAAAAACATGTTTACAGGCGTGGCATCTTGGGAAAAATGCCACACCTAATGATGTATTGTTGGTTCCTATATTTTAAAAATAAATCCATTATCATTTTCCTATGATTTCATGGATTTATAAAATCTTTTTACTGGTTTTTACCCCCCCCCCCCCGACACACATTTTTAAAGGCTTCAATACCTTTAAAATTGTTTACTGATCCAAAACCAAGAAAACTATATCTAATAATTTTCAAACTTAAGGATGATGATATATATCTCATTTTTTATGTATAGGAATAAACCACATATCAATCTAGTACAAGATGTGGCCGTTATTACTTGAAGTGTGTGTTTTCAATATAAAAGTGTCATTTTAGTTTTATTTATGGAATTTTTATGTATTCTTTTCAAATGTGTGAAAGATATATAAAATTTAGAATTTACCACGGTATGATGAGATATAAGGTTGTAAATTTCCTTAGTAATTGTGTCAGTCATCCACAGAAATATAGAAACTAAATAATTTTCAATTAATGACCACCACTGCTCTGGTTTTTTCCTGTTGGAGTCTTGTTCTTTCACTTTTTTTTCAACCTTGCAATTTCTCTTTATGATTATCAATAAAAGGCATTACTCAAACCCCTATTGGGTTTAGGAATAACTAATAATGATTTTCTACCAAATATAGCTGATGGAGTAATCCCAGAACACATCCCTCGTAAATGTCTAGGATGCTACTTCCCTAAAAGTATTTGAACTACATCATTCTAGGAAACCGATGATGATTGTGAAGGGTTTTCATCCCATAATTCATGAATTTTAACCTTTCCGAACAAAAATATAAAAAATGATTTTTTAAAATATCTAAAATTCTAAATATTAAGTAATTAATATATTTTTCAATATTATTTATTCTTATTTAATTACTAAATAAACATAATATTGAAAATATATAATAAAAATAAACAAGCCTTAAACCCAATTAATTGGGGTAATCTTGATGTATCAAACAACACTAAATTAGCATAGTTTGATCCATGTATCCATCCCTATTTAATTATGTTTAAGGATTATCTGTTGTTATAATATATTTTTCATTATTATTTTTTTATAGTAATGAAATAACATGAAATGGTAATGAAAATTACTTACTCTAACATCTTTGGTAGGTTCATTTAAAAAACTATCATGGATTATCATATACACTTTAAACCACACCACTATTTGGACAAAAAAGTGACCTAATTCATTAGCCCTTATAAAAAAATATAAATAAATTATAAAAATCCCTTGAATAATAATAAAATTATATAAATAAAAATTAATAAAAAACAAACCAAATTGTTCTTTTTCTCAAAAAAATCTGAGACCTAGTGATATGAGAAATTACTTGTTTCTCCAAATTCAAAGTATTGTTTTTAGATAATTCCTAAAAAATAAAAACATTAATAAAAATTATTATGTTATTATGTTTATGTTATTAAGATATTATAAAATATGAAATTACCTTAAGATATCAATCTCTGTTAATATCAACAAACAAATTTCATTACTCACGAAAAAATACTTTAGGAACTTTCTCATGCATCTATCATGATCCCAAAGATGTCATTAAACTCATTTCATAATATCTATTTAAAATCTATTCATTTCTTGCCAAAATTTTTCAGATTCTGTGGACGGGAAACAGAGTCAAGGACATCAAAATGAAAAATATCTAGAAATAAAAAAATAACAGTTTATAATGCTATTTTAAAATTTTACTCATGTATTTTAAATTATTTATCAAGGTATATTAAATTAATATTAACATTATATGAGTATCAAATAACTTGTTTTTCTAAGCTGTAGGAATATTCCACCAATATTTATAATTAATGGGAAATCTCACCTTCTTGCAACCAAGTTTCCCAAGAATTTGCCCATAGATTTTGGAAGCATCACTAGTAAGCACCCTAAACTCATCAAATGGAACAATAATATTTAATTCCATTAAGTCTCATACATTTTATGTGTTTATATTTTTATCCATTATATTTTTATCTTTATCTATTTGAAAAATGAATTAAAAAATTAATAATATTGTTTTTGTATAATTACATACATAACAGTAACGATAACTCTCCAATATCCCCTAAATGGAGGGGTGACCAACTAATCCATCCCTAGAGGTGAATTGGATGATAGGATACCAATATCTTCTGTGGAAATATCTAGCTCTCTATTATTATTGAGTACAACAGAATCACTCGGATTCACTAAAGTTGAAGGTAGTGGTGTCATGCTTTGAGATGATGACCATCTAGGATATTGAAATTTATTTATTCTCAGAATTCCTGCAATTCAAATGGTTCTTATATATTAAATTTATAAAAAATGAAAAACTAAAAAAAATACAAAAAGAAAAGAAAAACTATAAGAATGTATATAAGTGAAAAACACTTATCAATGAGAAATTGTAATATATTTACATTAAAAATTTGTAAATTCAATTATCTTTATCTTAATTTTCTTTATTGTTATCAATCTTTATTGTGATGAGTAATTAATTTTCACCCTCTTTTTCAGGTTTGATTATTTTGATATTTTCAAGAAAAAACTGTTCAATGTTTTTTGGTGGATGAGGTTCACTATCATAAAGTACCAATTGATCTTCATCAACCATATCATATAAGTTTCTCTCCTTTAATTGTACAAAAACACTCCAACCTTCATGTATTTCATCATCCACATAATAAATTATCTTCTCTTATGAATCCAATAAAATGGATTATTATCTTTACACTCCCTAGTATAGATCATGTGAGAGAAGCTAACAGAAATAAAACTTAACTAATATTTCATTATACACCTATCAATTTTGACCAACATGGATTTGAATAAAATAATTGAAAACTAATTATGATTATTTAATTTAATTATGACATCCTTATTTCTATAGTATCACACCTATGTAAGTGTAAATACACCAATATTTTGAGTTTTAAAGTTTTCTTCACTATAAATTATACGAAACTTAATTCCATTAATATTATAGGCATTGAATCTCTTAGCCATCCTTAGAGTACCTCGAGCCAAAAACATAAAATCATTTGATATTTCAGCTCAATTTTCAACATTCATTATCTAAAAAAAATATAATGTGTTACTTTTAACATTGAAAAAATAATTATATGTCAATGATATGAATATGAGTGTATAATTACACGACGGGAAAACCAATCAACAATCTCTTTATTAACATATTTTGTTAATTCCATCTCATTTTGATCTCTAACCCTTAGTCGCCTCTTCATTTTTAATTTTAATTATTTAATAAATGTATATGCAATAATAATATTTAGTATTACATATCTATGTTCTTATAGTAACTCCAATTAAACCAGTGTAAAATTTGACCCCTTTACAATTGGTCATCCAATAGTTGGAAATACTAAAGATTGGTTTTCAGAATGATAATTAATGGATATTTCATCAACACATCCAAATTGATTGAATCTAGTCTCACACCCATCCAAATACCTAGAATATAAGTTCAAGAACTCTTAAGCTATGTAAAATTCAAAAATAGTGCCTTCTGGTTGAGCTTTATTCCTTATCTATGATTTCAAATGACTTAACTACCTAATGAAAAAAATAAGAAACATATTGTTTAATGAATCAAACATCTTCCATGATTTTAAATCTTTTGGATATCTCATCAAGCCATAATTATTATCCTGATCATGTCACTTCATGTCATATGTAGTCTTGGATGACATGAATAATATTTTCAAGTGTGGTTTTAGAGGAAAGTAATGCAATACCTTTGCAGGATTTTTCTTACTTTGTTTCATCTAGGGGTTTCATTGATTTGAACTCTCATTGTTGTTTATTGGATTCCACCTTCTTGTATGACATCTTATGAATTCTTCTTTATCAAACTCTTCCCCTGAGTAAATCATGCAATCATTAGAGAATGCTTATATCTTTTTATAATCAAGTCTATGTTTTTTTATTACTTTCTTCATCTCATAGAATGATGTGAGGATATTAGCTTCACTTAATTCATCATGAGGTAACTCTAAAATCATATAAATTTCTTTGTCAGTAATTCTAAATAGACACTTGATATGATATAACTTAATTAGAAAAGAAAATTTTGAATACTCAGTACACCCTTCATACACTTCTTGTTGTTCATGTTCAATTAATTCATAAAACTTGTTTTTTGGGTCACTAAAGTTCTGACCAAGATTAACCTTCTCAATATAATATTAAAGTTCTATTGATATATTAAAACTTATAAAATATATCCTACAAATCAAAATGTGGCATTCCTCATATTTCAAACTGAATTCTCCTCTGGTGGGTCACTTTGTTTTTCATTGACAGTATTATTATTTTTTTACTTTCCATAACATTTTATTCACCATGCCAAATACAACATACATATCGAGTAGGAAATTGATTGAATATCAAATTCTCATATACTTTATTTCTATTCAACCATTTCTGGAATTTACAATCAAGAAATGAACATTTAATTCTTTGATCCACTGATCAGTTTTCAATTGCATAATTTAAAATTATTCCAAACCCATGGAATATCTTGGTGTGCATCGAAATAAATTAATCAAACTCTTTTTCATAGGTATTAGATGTTCACTCTTCTCCTTGTACATTCATTTTTAAATATATAAATGTTTAATAAAACAAGTATAATCAAAATTAAACATCACCCAACTTTGTTATTGACTAGGGTAGGGTCATGATTCGATATAAAAAAATTTGACATATAAATTAGGGATTTACAAACCCAAACTGACCTGACTGGCCTGACCAGACCTGACCAGGTTGGGCTGAGTTACACACGAGGTATGGTCGAGTTGGGTTAGGTTAGGTCGAGTCGAGGTCGGGTCAGGTCGGGCCAGGTCATGGGTTGGAAAATTTTCAACCAAACTCGACCCAACCAACCCAACCATATGTATATATATAATAAATAATAACATAATAACATAATATTTATTGATAAATAATTAATCAAAAATAAAAAATAATTGATAATTAATTAGTAATAATTTCTAACAATTGATAATAAATAACAATAATTTATACTAAATAATAAATATTAACTAACACTAATTAATAATAATTAACAATAAATAATAAGTTCATATATAATAAATATAAAATTGTATTTACATTATATTTATGTTAAATTTTTATTTTATTTTAATTATAAAACTTTATATTATTATTATATACATATTATATACATATTATATAATGTTATATTTACATTATATAACATTTGATTTATGAAGATGTAATGTTATATAACATAAATATACCATTATTGTTATGCTATATAATGTCATATTTAAATTATACAATGTTATAAAACATTATATTAATGTTATATTTGTGTTATATTTATCAAAAAATATTAGAAACATAAAAAACCTTCAATTACAAATAAATTTCTATAATTTAATTAAAACCCTTCAAAAATTTAATTAACCGTACTTTCAATGATGTCGAGGGTCACAGTCACCAAAAAATTGGGAAAAGAGGCCTTTGGGGGTCTCCATCAATGATCAAGGGGGATTCAGGGTAACAAGGATCATTAGAAGGGGGGTCGAGGTCACAATGTTTGCTGGCAGGAGGGATCAGGGTTACAGTGGTCACTAGTAGGGGGTCGGGGTCGGGGTCACGGTAGTCACGGGAAAGGGGTGCAGGGTCACGGTGGTTGCTATCAGAGGGTTGGGGTCATAGAAGTATCCAATAGGAAGGGTCAAGGTCACAGAGGTCATTGTAATTGGGGTCGGGGTCATGGAAGTTTCTAGAGGGGGGGTCGGGGTCACATCGGTCAACAGAAGGGAGTAAGGGGTTGAGGTCATGGCAGTCACCGTAAAGGGGGGTCGGGGTCATGATGGTCGACAGTAGGGAGTAGGGGTTCGGGTTCATAGAGCCCATCAACATTGGTTTGGGGCCACAGTAGTCTCCAAAAGGAATCAGGTAGGATCGAGTTCATGGTGGTAGTCGGTAGGGGGTCAGGGTCACAACAGTCACTGTCAGGGGGGTATGGGGTCCTGGAGGTCAATTTTTTGGAGTAGGGGGTGCAGGGTCGAGGGTATTTGGGAGAGAATAAGGGAGGTCAAGGTGATTGGAAGGAGATAAGGGTGTTTAAATTAAGGTTTTTTAAAACATTTAGTGGCAGTTTAATTAAAATTGCTTCTAAATGTTGAAATAAAAAAATAGAGACAGATATAAGAAATCACTTCTATATTATAAATTTTTTTAGTACAATTTATTTCTCAATTATTATTTGAACTAACACTAATAACTCATGGCTAAGATTTATTTTTTTTTTGTATTATCTCGGATGGATGTAGTTTATGAATCAAATGATCAGTAGAATATTTGAGGTGCATCTTGATATATTTGAAGAGAGAGAACATATTTTCTCAGTATCTTTGTCTATCACTTCATCCTTGATATAATGGGTGAAGGGGGGTTATATTTTATATTTTGAATGTCGATCTTTTCATGAAAAATTATATGGTGGGGAACAGATTCCTTATTGGACTCTTAATGGACAAAAATTTAACAAGACATGGTTGGATTTATTTTGAGATGATTTACTTTTTAGTGATTAAAATTTGATCATCAAATACTAGAAACTATGTTTCATTTATTACACATTCTGAATTAGAAATGGGATGATGTTACCATATATTTCATGACTAGTTTTCTAAAATCACTAAAGGGTAGAGATGTAGTTGGGTTTATTATTGATTGATTGACTAAATTTGCACATTTTATTTCAATCAAGGATACTTTTAAAGTTAATGATCTTATGAATCAATATATCTATAATATTTTATGATTTCATGGGATACTTAATAGTATTGTTTTTGGTAATGATGTGGAATTTACATCTAGATTTTGATGGGAATTGTAAAATTATTTAGGTACTCAATTGATGATAAGTATGACTTATCATATATAAACTAGTGTCCAATATAATCATACATTATAGAATATTGAGGATATGATTCATTTGTGTATCCTTTATTTTAGAGGTTCATGGGAATCTAAGGTGGCATTGATAGATTTCATCTATGACAATATCTACTTAGAATATATTTAAATGGATCCATTTGATGCATAATATAGAAGATAATGCATATCTCCCTTATGTAGGATGGAATCCAATGATGAATATTTCCTTGGGACTAGCATTCTGTAAGAGAATTATGATCAAGTATAGTTGATCAAGAATATATTTTAAATATTTCAATGTAGCTAAAAGTCTTATGCCGATTAGAAAAACGAACCTCTTTATTTTTTTTTATGGGAGATCATTTCTTTCATCATATCTCACCTTTCCTGATACATTAATGATTGGGAAAGCAAGGGAAGTTGGATCTGTGGTTTATTAAGCAATCTATTATTATGGAAATGAATGTAGTGGTTTCTTAGTTATTGGAATTACCATCAAAATATAGTGGGATGCATGATGTCTTTCATGTATCATAGTTGGGGAATTATGAACTATATCCATATCATGTGATTCATTATGATGATGTGGAATTGGATTCTGACACATCTCTCGTCGAGAAAAGATATTGAAAAGGAAATTCATATCACTTGTATGTGTTCTATGGAAGTATGGATTGGTATAAGAGGAGACTTATGAGAAATAATTATAAATTAATTCTCAATATTTAGAACCATTGTAACACATGATCTTCAGTTATAGTAATTAAGATTTTCTTTCTAAAGAAACTATAATATAATGCACATATATTTATCCAAGAATGTGATTAAAACCTAAATTAAAAAATTATATAAATTTAACTTGATGAAATGAATTTCATTTTTTAATTCAGAATTCCAAAATTATATTTGGGTTAATTTTTGATATTTTATAGAAATAGTTGAATTTTTGGTGAAAAGTGAAAAATAGTGATTTTACTAAAAATTATTCATTTTATGAAATTATAATGATATAAGAGTAAGTTGAAAGTTTATGAAAACTCTTTTAAATAATATATATATATATATAATAGGTAATATAATTCATTTAATAATATAATTTTTAACATATAAATATAAGCTTAACATTTTTGAAATCTTTGTAATGTTTTTGTTCAAATAAAAACTATTTTAGTTATTCTCTCTTAATCAAATATTTACAAGGTTCATTTTAGTTTTGGATTATTTTGGAATAAAAATAATTTTCCTCTTGTTTATTAAAATCTAATTAATTTTATTTTAATCAACATTAATATTGATTTTTTTAATTCATTTTAATGATTAAAATAAACATTTTTCTAAAAACAGATTTTATTGCATTTTATGAACATATATTAAAAGTAAATTTAATCACTTATAGAATTTGAATATTATAAAATGTATTACATATTTTCAATCAAAATAAATAATATTTTGTAATAATTTTAACTTATTTTTTTTCATGATGAATAGTAATCATGGTAAATATTTCTCACTTCGGTAAGCGTGAAATGGGTTAAAAGGGTTAAAATAAAGGTATAAGGCTTCAAGATAACACAAGACACTTTATTAAACCTCATTGGATAGTTTTATTTGACATTGCCCTTATAATATTGGAATTTAAGATAATTTTTATCCACTTTACTTGAGTAAGTCATATATTATATAATAAATTTTCAAGTATTTATAAGTTTGTCTTCCACTCCACTTATAAAAGGGAACCCCCTATCCTCTATTATACACACTAATTGAGATACTTAGCTCAAACAAAACATTAAAAAATACCTAACTAAATTTATTTTTCTTTTCGTAGTGGCCTTTTTTCCCACCAAAAGTACACTTAAATAAGGCTTAATTTTTAAGCTAAAGGAGGTTAACAAAAGAATAGGTATATGTTCTTACTGAGATTTTTCAAGTTCCTTTATTATTAGAAACCATCCAAATATTAAATATCTATATTGAAATAATTACATAATCAAATTCACCACACTAATATGTTTTTATATTAATCCATTTTCTTTATCCTTTACATCCTATGGAAAATAAAAACATCATTCATGCATGTGTATGGCCTACCATTTCCACGTAGCTGTATAATTATATTTTAATCATCACTTTACTTGGATGGTTATAAAGTTGTAATTAATAAATATATATGATATTTGTTACATACTTGTGATTCTATAAATATATTATATCATTTACCTTATTATCCTTCCATCTATTGGAAATCATAACATCTCTCGTGGGTACATGTGGACCACCACCTCCACAAAGCGATGTGATTTGTTGTTATATAACCACCAATAATAGATAATTTTAAAATTGTATATAATGAATAAAAATTATATTCATAAAATTATTAACATTATGGATATAATGTACCCATTTTAAAACATAATTAACCATGAATAATATACTAAAGTAATTTTGGAGAAATTTATCGAACAACCTTAAGTGGTTGATGTGATCAAGAACTATTCAATAAATGGATTTCAAATGGTTACAAAAAGAATGTAAAAAATGAAACATATTTGAAAATTATACAAATAAAGTATTTAAAAAATTTAAATTAATTATACAATAGGATCAAACATGTATGACTAAGATGATACCCAGGGTAAGGGACTTTTGTTACAATCTCATTTTTTCAGGATTTTTTATGTTCATCTCCTTTGGAAAAATTATATGATCTTAATATCTTAAACCCCATATTTTTCTTTTACTGTATTTATGTTTGTATTTTATATTTTTATATTCCATTTATTATCCTTTTGAATCAATAATCAATAATTAATTTAAATGTAAGGGACTTTCTTTCAAGAATATTATTTTAATGTTTTCCTTCTAACTCTTTTCTTCCATTTGAAGATTCTTTTAAATATTTCAAGAATGTGTTGATTAAGAAGAATTTATTTTAAAATTTTATAACCTGATTTCTAAAACCACAATATATTTCATTAAAATTAAATGTTTCATTATCTTTTATACTTCTCTAATTCTAAATTTTTTTTGTAGAAATAATGATTTTTCTATGTAGGAAATAGTGATTTATCAGACAAAATAATTTATTATAATTAGATGTAAATTTACTTTACATTAAATGAAATATCATAAATACCAATTTGAGGATTTATAAAATCCCCAACATCAAAAATATAACTAATTCAAAACTAAATAAGTTATATATAGACTATCAGAAAAACATTTTTTGATGGAAGTAGACTTGTTTTCCGGATGGACATTTATTAAATATATCAGATAAAGATATTCAATTTTTCTGAATGAACTAATTCTATTCCATAGCGTGGAATTCATTTACACTATGATGGTGTATATACATGTGAGTATTGGATGAACATAATGAGTTTTAAAGAAGTATTTTTCTTTGATTTTGTTGCAAATGCCTCTAAGATTCATGAAATATGATCGTCAGAGATTTGCCTATAAATAGGAGATGCACTTGAGGAGGAGGAAGATTTAGAATCACCAAATATCAAGAGTTTCTATAAATAATTCATAGCATCTTTTTACTATGATAGTTCCTTATTGTATCCTTTTTCATTTTTTTTCAAGGAATCTATGAAGGGATTATTTGTAATTTCCTTAAAAACTTTCATGTTTTGTAATTTTCTGTTCGATCATAATAATCGAGGGATTATAGGGATAGTAAGAAAGATTTATATCTGATATTCTTAATTAAGGGATTCCAGGAATAGGAATATAAAGTTATTCTGATCTTCTTGATCGACGGGTTCCTTGATTAAGGAAAACAAAATTTATGGTTAAGTGAAACTGTGGATACCCAAATTCAAGGTTTGATACTTCCTTAACACAGAAGGGTAAAGAGTAGAATATTTTATAAAATTATGTAACTTCTTCTTATCTATTTTATAAAATATTATTTTACTTGTTTTTATAATCCTTTTATTTTTATTTCTATTTTTAAGGAAATTTTTCATTTGTTATAAACTTTTCTTATACTCTAAAAAATATAAAGTATGAGACTGTCTAATTATATATCTATAAATTGGGAAGAGTGTTAATTTGATAACATTTTCTAAGAGTCTTAGAAAAATTTACATTTTATTTTTACAAACTAAAATTCACCCCACCCCCTATTGTTATAATTTTATTACTATTAAGATCCTAAATTTGGTATTAAAGGAGGTTCTACTACTTTAGCAAGTTTATTTTTTGTTAAATTGTTTACACTAACATGTGAGAAGAAAATAGTATTTCTTGTTTTTATAAATATGGATGTTTTGAACTTTGGAAATCTATAAAATATCAATCCTAATAGACCACTAATTTTTTATGGTGCTAAATATTAGTATTGGAGAGATAGAATGAATAGTTTTGTTATCAACACTAATGTTGATAATTTTTTCATCTTACTGGAAACTATATAATTCCAGAAAAAAGGAGTTTATACCTTTATGAATCAAGAATAAATGGAGTATTAATTGAATTTAATAGTAAGAAACACTTTATTCTTTTTTTTGTTAAAGTTTGGGGTCGAAGCCTAATTTGTTTATTATTTAAAGCAAATACCTCTTTAGACTGGCTAGAGGGAGACCCAATACATAGCCTGAAGGCCCAAGGCTAAGTGGCCTAAATACTAGGCTTGAAGGCCCATTTTTTGGCCCAAAGGGCCCCTCGGTAAATAGTACTCCTATAGTACCTGGGGCTGCTATAGTACCTGCTACATTACAGCCAGTGTTGAAGTACCTCCTACAGTGCATCCACTACTACAGTGTCATCACCGCTATAGTTCCGTTGCTGCTACAATGCCCTGCTATAGTGCTACTATAGTACCCCGAAAATTATTCTCTTCCTGGATTTGATCCTAGGTCTTTTGGATGCCAAGCAGGAGCATGTACTACTAGGTTACAGGCTCATTGGCAAGAAACACTTTATTCTATATAATTATTAGAAATATATATAGTCATATTTTCTCTTGTGAAATTATAAATAGTATATGGAAAAATTTAGAAGTAACTCACTTTGAGAAAACCAAATTTATTGAGACTAGAAGAGTAATGGTCAGGGATGATTATCAAGCCTTCAATTTTATACTTGGAGAATCTTTTACAAAGATGCATTAGATATTTATGAATATTGTGAATATTTTATAATCTTTGGGTGATAAATAACTTACTGATGAAATTTTGGTTGAGAAAATTATTGATATTATGCCTAGAGAATGGTAATCTAAAAGGACAAGACTTGATTATGCTGATAAAATAAAAAATTTGAGCTTATATGAACTAATTTGAACTCACATGTAGTATGAGGGAAAACTGAAGAGATATTATGAAAATATAAAAAATAAAAATAGATTATCATTTATTTCTACTTCATATATTTTTAAGAAATTCAAATCTTAAAAAAGTTAATAAATATTCTAAAAATAATAAATCTAAAGTTGAAACTAAAATAATAACTTCTAAAGAACTTGAAATGAAGTATCCCAACTAGCTTAGAGAAAGAATTATATAGATGGAAAGAAATATTTTTTATACAATTATATTTAAAAAACTAAGGAAAGTATTGAAAAGGAAAACTATTTTGAGATGATCTTGTATAAATTCAAGAATTTTGTTCATATCTGACAATATTTTCCTAAACTGAAAGGGAAAGATAAGAAAGAATTAAATTCAAAGAAGTTCTATAAGTATAAATTAAATAAAGTATTGAAATCTTCTAACACATGGGAAAAAACTGGAGGTGATAGTTCTTATGAAAATTCTTCTAAAAGTCATAGTGAAGATCAAAACAATATTGGTTGCATTACTGAAATTTTGAAGAAAAATAATGGATTCATGGATAAGGTTTCCATGAAAATGTTAACTAATATTACTTAAAATGAAAATTATCCTGATTTTGAGGATAATAATGATTCTAATTCTTCTGAAAAAGAAGAATCTAGTTCATCTAAAGATGATAATAATTTACCTAGTTATAAATATGTTTCATTGTTTTTAAAATGGTTAGACAAACAGAATATTAAAGTTTCAAAACAATATGAAGATTATAAGGTAGACCTTGTCAAATAAACTTCCAAGAATTCGAAACATTCTCTAGATGATACTAATATTATTAAATAATTGTATAATAAATCTATCTTAACACCTACTTATGAGAATAAATATTTATTTTTGAAAAAAAAATTAAAATTTTAAGTCTGAACAAATTACTATCAAAATTTAATTCCAATAAAGAAAAATTTTGATAACAGGTATAGAAAAACTAGACCTCATAGACATATTTTATAGATTTTTTTACAAATAAAAAACCTCACATTCAAAATAATTATATCATTATAAAAAAATTTCCCATTTTATATAAAGAATCAAAGTGGTGGACATTGGAAAAATAAGTGTTCTTTAAATAGAGTGAAATAACTTTGTTTTCAAAAATCCCATTTTTATAATGGACTAGAAATTGTACAATATAAAAAGGTTCAGAAGATATGGATTCTAAAAATTATTTTATCATGAAATGCTAGACCCAAGCAAGTTTGGGTACCAAAATCCTAATTTTTATAACTTTTGGAAAATAAGAAGAGTATCAACATCAGCAGTACTTGGTACATGGATAGTGGTTGTTCTTTTCATATTATTGGAAATAAGCAATTTTTCTAGAATATTATTAAGATGAAAGTAGGAAAATTCACTTTCAATGAAAAACTTCAAGGATAAATCTATGGTATAGATAATATTTTTCTTCTTGTGAAAACATGAATTTCAAATGTTTTTTATATTGTAGGACTTAAGAACAGCCTTATTAGCATAATCAAAGTATGTGATGAGGGATACGTAGTGAACTTCAGGAGTTACAAATGTTATGTTCAAAGTTCAGAAGTTAAATTTATCCTTTCTACTAATAGTCATGAGAATGTATACACACTTAACTTAAAAGTCTTTATGAGCCAAGATCTTCCTTACCTTTGTGTAATAGAGGATTAATGTTGGTTGTGACATATAAGGTTTGGATAGTGTAATGTTAGAACTTTCTCCAAACTCTATAAAAAATGACTAGTTATAGATCTACTAGTTCTTAGGTTTAATTATTATAAATTTTATAATCTTTATAAATTTGGAAAGAAATATAATCTAATCTTCAGGTTTATTAGTGAAGTTTCAACTTATGATTATTTACAGTTAGTACACACATACTTATTTATCCCTACACAAACTGGAATTATTAGTGTAAAATATTATATATATATATATATATTGTTAATGACTACACAAGATATACATTGGTATATTTTGTAGATAAAAAGTCATAAGCCTTTTTCTGTATTAAAAAATATATATCTTGTGCTAAAAATGATAAAAATATAACTTTGGTAACTATTCATGGTGATCATGGTGGATAATTTGTAAATTTTTAATTTGAAACTTTTTATTATAAAATGGTGTAGTTGAATGAAGAAATAGAATTATTTAGGAGATTAATATAACCATGTTCACTGAATACTCAATTGATAAACATTTTTGGGCAGAATTAGTTAGTATTGTCTACTATACAATAAATAGATTTTTACTTATACCTTTTAGTAATAAAACTATTAATGAGTTTTTTAAAGGAAGAAAACTAAAACCTAGATAATTTAAATTTTTTGGATACAAAGTATTCATTTTTAATACTAAAGATAATTTACATAAATTTTCTCTAAAATCTAATGAAATAATATTTTTATGTTATTTTACAACTAGTAAGACTTATTGAGTCTCTTAAAAAATTCACGTACTGTTGGAGAAATGGCACATGTTAAATTTGATGAAACCAATCCTTTTGTTTTCAAACAACCTCAACCCACATTTTTGGATTTTATTTAAAAAATTAATTTTGAACCCATGATGTGGTATTTTTCTTATGATTGAATAACTGAATAAATAATTTAAAAAGATAAAACTCAAGAATAAATTCCACATATTTTTTAAGAATAGATTTTTAAAAACCCAATAAATCATTCAATCCTTAGGAATCAAACTAGTGATAATATCATTGGTGATATAGATCAGTCAATTAGAAATAGAAATTACATAAGAAATGAAGTAAAACATTGTGCATTTTTAACTCAATTTAAACCTAAGAATCTTGATGAGTCTTTAAGTGATGAAGATTGGATAAAATATATGAAAGATTAACTCAATTAATTTTAATATAATCAAGTATGAATTTTAGTTTGACATCCTATGGATTTGCCTATAATTAGTGTGAAATGATTTTTTGGAAATAAATGTGATGAAAATGGATTCATAGTTAGAAATAAATTTAGACTTGTTGCAAAGGGTTATAATCAATAATAAGAAGTAGACTATGAAGAAAATTATACTCTAGTACCTAGACTTGATATTATTTGTATACTTTTATCATATGAAACATTTCTAAATTTAACTATTTTTCAAATGGATGTGAAGTGTTATTTTATTAGTGGATATGTATATGATGAATTTTATGTTGAAAAAACCTTTTGTTTGAGAACAAAAAATCTTTGGATCATATTTTTAGACTAAGTCACTTTATGGGTTTAAACATCTCCTAGAACCTGGTATGATAGATAAACTAGATTTTTGTTATAAAACAATTTTGGTAAAGGAGTTGCGGATCCAAATTTTTTATTAATTTTTTTTAAAGATGTCGTCATTTTTCAAATTTATGTCGATGAAATTATATTTGTATCAAATAAAAAATATATTATTGATTCCTTTGAGGATATTATGAAATTTTAGTTTTAAATGAGCATAATGAGAGAATTAACCTCTTTCTTTGGTTTTCACATTTCCCAAAAACAAAATTGAACTTTTATATGTAAATATAAGTATATAAAATATCTTCATAAAATGTTTGGATATGAAAATACTAAAAGTATAAGTACTTCTATTGAAACCTAAAAAACTATTGATATGGATGAATCTAGGAAATCAGTTTATCAAAAACTTTTTAGAGGAATAACTGGTATTTCAATATACTTAACAGCTAGTCAACTATATTTAATGTTTTTTATATTCTTATATTCAAGATATAAATAAAATAAAAAAATATTCTCATATTAAAGCTATAAAATTAATTTTTTATTACCTTAATGGAAATATGGGTATTCATTTATTTATTATTTAGAAAAATATTTTTATTTAAAAGGTTTTTCTAATGCTTGTTTTTCTAGATATAAGATGGATATAAAAAGTACATCTAGAACTTTTCATTTTTTAGGATAAGCTTTAGTTTATTAGTCTTGTAAGAAACAACATTATATAGCACTTTACACTATTGAAGTATCATATGTGGAAGTTGGATGTTGTTGTGCACAAGTGTTGTCGATGTAACACACTAACTTATTTTGGCTTGAGTTTTACAAAAACTCATATTTTTTGTGATAACACAAGTTCTCTAACTTTAAGTAAAAAACCCAAAGCATCACTCATGAGCCAAGAACACAAATATAAGACTCAATTTATATTGGTATCACACACAAAAAGAAGACATATTTTTATAATTCTTTGGAATGCAAGAATAGCTTGATGATATTTTAAAAAAAAATCCCCAAATTTTGATATATTTGAATATATTATATTGAATTTATGAATGGTAAATATATAGTGATCGTTCTTATATACTTATTATTTAAATCATCTCTTTATAGTAATTAAACTCTTATAAAAATTGGGAGTATATATTTTGCATCTTTTTAAGTTTTATTAAAAAAAATCTCAAACTATTTTCTTAAACTTTTTGTAAACAAACTTCTTGTAAGAAATTTTTTTCTAAAAATTTTCTTTGTTAGAAAATTTTTTTGACAACAATTTTGTTATAAATTATCCATGAATTTTTGTAAGAAAAATCTAGACAAAATTTTTGTTAGAAATTCTTTCCGATAAAATTTTGTAAGAAACAATTTGGATGAAAATTTTAAAAACTTTAGACAAATTTTTTTTATAAATATTTTGGATGATATTTTTATGAGAAATTTCTCATAAATTATTTTTTTTCTAAAACTTTTTCTATTTCATAAAATATTTAAATCCCAAGAAGTTCATTTTTTTTAGATAATATTTTGAATGAAATTTTATAAATTCATCTAAAAAAGATATACTATAAAAATTTAAATTTGCATCTATCTATTATTGTATATTTTATAATATTTATACTTCATATAAAAATTTTCAAAAAAATAAAGTTTTTATCAGACTGAATGTTTGACTGATAAAACTTATGTCAAAAATAATAAAAAATTAGATTTAAGAAAATTAAAAAAAACATTCAAATAATTTTGTGAACCATTAATTTGTATTAGGCTTTCATCCTGAATCATTATATCTAAGGAATATAAAGAGTCTCTATTAGAAGGATATATATATAAGAAGTGGGATATATCAATTTACTCATTGCTTTATTCTATACAGATCTATCACCCCTATAAATTTCCTTCATCTAAGATTTTTTGGTTTGTCTGAACTTTCTTTATCTATATTTCTGGATTCTTCAAGTGATATTTCTAACCTAGTTCCAATGAAGTAAATATTTGTGAGAAATAATGGTTTTAAATATATTAATCATTTCTAAAGAGAGTTATAATCTTTCAATGATGGGAATCACTATGCATAGAGAATAAATATATTGACTTATATTATCCATAATTGGTAAGGGATTTCTATTCATATACTAATTTCTTTCAATAATATGGATTTTAATCTATAATGTTTAAATTTTTTGGAAATAATTATAAGATTAATATAAATTGGATCACTAAATTAGTCCAAATTTATTTGGAAGGAGAGGATAATTTAGTAACAAAAAAATTCAGAGAAGATGGGAACTTTTGAAAAAAAATCTGAAAAATCATTATTTTCTTCTAATAAAAAGGTTAGAAAGGTTTTCCATATCCTCTCAAAAAATAGTATGTTTTCAATTTAGATGGAAATTTTATTTATCTCAATAAAATTTTATTAGGATACTTTGAATGTTGAAAAAATTTATGTATTATATTTCTTTTTCAATATGAGGAAATTTAATCTGGTAAAATACGTGCTAATTATAGTTGAGGTAATGAATATTGGTTCTATAAAAGTTAATATTATTCTATATATGGTATTTATCAATAATATATTAGTAAACTTCATGATTTTTATGAAAATCATGAATTTGGAAACTATGGTAAGGGATAAGATCTATTTTATTAGAGCAGATACAATTTCAAAGATAAAATTGATATAAGATTCTAGTCAAAATAAATTTTTACAAAAATCAGACAAATCTGTATCCAAAGAAATAGTTTATCAACTCAAAGATAAATTTTAGAAAAGAAATCAAGTTGAGTAATCTCCTCTTATTTCAAGGAAGAATCATAAAAAATGTTGGAAGAATAATTTTATAATTATATAAAAAATAAAGAAACTGAAAACCTGGTGATCCTTTATTTAGTTTATATAATGTATAATCCTTATAAATGAAATAAAAAATTAATCAATATCTTAGTGATTAAGATAAAAATAATAGGATGAATTATAAATAAATACGAGAAAATGTTTCTAAGGATTGTCTTAGAAATACTAAGTTGATTCAATTGAGGGTTGAATTATCCACCAAAGATAAAGTTTTGGTGTCTGAATTTTCAAAAAACCTCAATAGAAAATTCTTGAAGTCTAATGTAATAAAATTTTTATAGAAACTTTTTCTATAAATAAGAGTAAGGAAGTTTCTGAAGTAGTTTCTCAAGAGAAATCTGAGAAAGAAAAAGAGGGAACTGTAAAAACTTCTCTAAGATACATTTTTTAGGGAAGAAAAGGTTAAGAAACAAATATCATATTATAGAAGTGTTAAAAGAACTTTTAGATCATGAAAAAAATTAAAAAACATATTTAGTTTCCTTTTTAGTTAAAATAGTTAAGAGTGTTTCTTTGGAAAACCAGAAGAATGAAGTATCTTTAGGAAAATGTTGAAATATTTAAAGTACAATGTTTGGACAAACATAGGTCTAATGATGGTGATGATTATCATGATATTGATGATGGTAATTATGTTGATGATGTTGATGATTTCAATGATATTGATGATACTAATGACATTTATGTTGGGGGTGTCGGTGTTGAAGGAATTCGAGTAGTGGATGTTTCAAATGGAGTTGATGTTTCTAAAGAAATTAGGACCTTCTAGGCCATCAAGGACTTCTTTACCTAGTGTTTCATCTAATTCAATGAATTATCCTCTGATTAACTCTATTCAAATAATGTAAATGAAAATTAATTACCTCACTAAATTAATTTATTTATTTAATGGTATTATTTAAATATTTTCATATATTCAATCTAGATGTAATTTATTGGAGGGTAAATTTTAGTTATTTGAAAATTCCAATTCATTAAAACATCTGACTGATCTTATTATACAAAATTAATATTAATTTAAATAATTCAAATAAAGATGTAAGATAGATAAAAAAAGTTTAAAGAACATATTTATTATATGTGTATCATTGAAAATGTTTGGAAATATTATGATAAAAAAAGTGATCTCAAACATCTTCTAAAATATTTTCAAATTTAACTACATATTTTACTTGTTAAGTTTCTAAAATCTCATGGAAAAATTATAACCTAAAATTCCTTATAAGGAATCATGATGATGATTTTTAAAAACTATAAAAGTATTTTGGAATATTTTCAAAAAAAAGGTTTATAGTTTCGAAAAGAATGTTCACTTAAATAAGCTGATCAGGGTGAGAGCAGTAAAGTTCGAATAATATAAGAATAAGTTCAAATATTTAAGAACACTATAATTATTATTTAAGTAACTCATGCTAAAAGGTCAAAAGTTCATGATTTAGAAGAATATATATTACTTATTAATTAGGAAAATAAACATATTTGGGTTCTTGAAGAACTGGTTTCAAAGACAAAGTTAGTCCTGTCAAATTCAAATATATATTAATAAGATTTCAAAAAGATAAAGACAACCATAAATAATCTCACAAAGTAGGGATGATATTTTTTCTATGATCTATTTGAATTTTTTTGTAAAAAATCAAACATATTTTTGAATGGATTTATATTTTTTGGTTGGATGTTATTACCAGTATATTTTGATGGTTGTATCTAATTTATTTGGTTATGTATTTCTATTTTTTATTAATTCAATTATAAATTTTTAATAGTTTTTTTTTCTCTGCATAGAATTTCATTCCCTAACATTTTAGGTACACTTTCTATAAACCCTTCTTTTTGAAAATCATAAACGGAGTATGTATAGAATATTGGAATAGAATATTATAAATATTTTTGGAGAAAGGTTATAATTTTCTTAAATATAGATCAAAGGGTAAGAAATAAACTTATAATAAACAAGTAAAAGAGGATGTATATGAGGTAGGGGGAGTAAGTTTTTATTTTCTAAGCTTTTATCTTATAAAAATTTAGGTTTTGTGATTTCCAAAAAGGGTGAGATTATTGAGTCAAAATAATGTCTTTTAACACTTTATAACTTAATTTTGAAAACCAAAATACATTTAATTAAAATTATATGTCTGAATAAATCTTATACTTCTTCATTTCTAAGAATATTTGTGTTTAAAATCCATTTTTCTAGATGAATATTTATAAAATCTCTAAATTAAAAAATATAAGTAAGCCCAAATTGATGAAATTATATTGATACCATCAGAGAAAAAATTATACAAAATTAATCTTGTTTTCTATATGGAAATTTATTAAATATTTCAAATGAATATATTTAATTTTTATAAATGAAAAAAAATATCTTCCATAGGATGGAATTTATTTACACTATAACAGTGTATAAACATATGACAATCGTACGATAAATTTGAGTTGTAAAGAATGAGTTTTCCCAAAGACCATTGCAACCACCTCTTAGATTCATGGAATACGACTGTTGAAGCATTTTCTATAAATAGAGGTTTCACTTGAGGAGGATAAATATTTTGTATCACCAAATATCAAGAGTTGTTATAGATGCTTTATAAAATCTTGTTACTTTGAGAGCTATTTATTGTAAAATTTTGAGAGTATTTTTCTTATCTAATACATGATAAGATTATTTTTAATCTCACTAAGAATTTTTTTTTGTAATTTTATTTTAGATCCTTTTTATCAAGGTAATTTGGGGAAATGAAGACAGTGATGTGTTTGATCTTATTGATTGAGGGATGTTAGGGATAGAAATACAAAGTTGTTCTAATCTTCTGACTGAACATTATAATTTTTATTGCTTAAAAGGACATACAAAAGGAGAAAAACATCAAGGAGTTCATAAATAGTGATTCCCCAAAGCATAATTGATAACAAAGTTGATACCTTCTGGAGGGAAGGATCCTAAATTAAGGAAGAAGGAAACATTTTATCTTGAGGTATCTTGGGATGCCAAGAAGTCCGAAACTTTATTCCCCTCATGCCAAGTGTGGGTGATCCTCATATTGATTCCCATGATCTGCTTGCACTTCCATATAATATAAGTTATGCTCCAAGGAACACTTCCACATCCTAATAAAGATTTATAGAGTATCAGAGAATCTTTCTCCACCATCCTCAAATTAATATTTCTTTGATCACATACCTCTAGTCTCGAGACCATCACCCTAGCCTCAACCTAAAGGGCAACTCCTCTTCCATAAAAGGCCGAAAAGACCACCACAACAGACCCCCTCTAGTCCCTTATAACACCACCTCCTCTCATCTCCCCCTAAAGAGATCCATCTGTGTTGAGTTTGATCCCATCATTGAAAGGGTAACAACGTACCTAATGACTATTTATTGTCCTCCCCTACTGAGTGAAGTCACCTTGTAAAATAGATCTAACTGATGGGGCACCATGGAAATCTATACATAATCTGACTAAATCTAGTAGTGTATTATTCATTTTCAATCATATGCTTACTCGGGTGTCAGAGAAACTCTTGTGTCGCGCTTCATTCCTTGCTTTCCAAATAGTCCAGCAACCCGCCACGAGAATTATTGCCCTGCCCTTTCTCTCTGAACCATGCTTGCCTACACCAGAAAACCACTGATCCAGAACATCCTCCTACCTCCCACCTACACCTTTCCATACTGAAAACTAAATGAGAGCCTACCAACTTCAATGATCCCAATCGTTGTTGAAGAAGAGATGTTCCACTATTTTCGGTTGGGGATTATTACAGCACCAGTATTTGGATGTGAGGCTAATACCCATGCATTGTATGTTGTTATAAGTGGGCAAGGCATTATTCGGGACTCTCCACAGCAAAAAGTTATACTTGGGTGAAATACCCTTTCACCGCATCATATCCCCCCACTGGTCACCAGAACTAGGATCCCTCCTGACGCTGTTATAGGCTTTGATGGAAAAACAACCAGACTGGGTACCCATGAAGATGAGGTGATCAGGTTCCCCATTATGGATGACCTCCAAGAAATAAAAGCGTTCATCATTGTTGATAATGGTGTAGATAAAATCAAGGTATACACTTGCTCCTTTGAATGATATATCCGGTATTGGGCAGCCAGGAAACCACAGAGTCAACCCCCCCCCCAATCATGTCACTAGAAATTCACCTCACCTTTTCCCACCAGCCATCGTGCATAAGGAAGAAGTCCCTCTGAGTACGGTTGGATAAACTTCTATATTCTTGATAGTTTATATATCTACAAAGCCAAATCCAAACCATATTTATCCTGCATGAGATGGCCCCATAGAGTACGGCCCTCCATCGCCTCCCATGCAAGCTTGGCATGCATCCCCTCCATGGTCAAAGAAGTAGTCCTCAAATTGATACTATCATCAGATATAGGTCTTGCTAAGCACTTCCCCGATGCCTAGTGATGCTTGTTGTCTATATGACTATCCCATAAGAAGTATACCATTATCCTCTCCATGTTAGTGATCACACTTTTAGGAGCCTTCACGGTAGACATGAGGTGCATAAGAATAGAGACTAAGACACTATTAACCAGTGTAATGCGCCCTCTGAAGGAAAGAAACTTGTTTTTTCCAATTGAGAATGTGCCCCCATAATCTTTCCCACCAAATTATCAAAGTGGTGTACATGAAGGAAATTTGGACTCACTGGGGCTCCAAGATACTCCATGGGAAAGGAGCCTCTCTGCATATTCAGTATTTTTTCCAAAAATCTAGCTCTCCAGGCTGAGAGGTCCTTATCAGTATAAAACAAACTTTTCTCCCTATTCACCACCTTTCCACTCCATTTGCAGTATTCCCCTAACATCCTGTTCAATCCATCCACTAATCACCTACTTCCATTTATAAATAAAATTGTGTCATCTGCAAACATCAAGTGAGATATTCCCTTTTGTGAATATTTATCCTGGTAAGGAAGGACTCTCCCTATGCGCGGGCTTCTCTTTATAAAGTATTTTATCACATTTTGAGACAATATAAATAGGGTTGGAGATATGGGATCCCATGACTTAAACCTCTACATGTCTTGAAGAAAATGAATTGTTTACCCATAAATGAAGTGAAGATCCATGCCGAGCTAAAGCAGCGAAATAGGTGATCATGGGTCCAGTTAAAGAAGCCCATGTTTGTCAACACCTTTAGAATGAAACCCCATTCCATCCTTTGATATTCCTTACTCATGTAAAGATTGATTGCTAGGTTGATTCTGAAATTCTTATTGTTAATACCACTTATCATTTCATGTACTAATCCAATTGCACCCTGAATATACCTCTCTTTGATAAAACTTTGTTGCTCCTCCGCCATCCATTCATTTAAGTGCACCGCCAGCCTTTTTTTGAAGATTCTCTCCATAACATTATAAGGAAAATTTCACAAGTTGATCGGTCTATACTGGTTAATGATAAGGGGGTTTCTCACTTTTGGTATCATAACCAACTTAGTTTCACTAGCATTGTGCGGAAGATAACCACCCTGAAAGAAATCTTGCACCGCTCTCACAAGTTCCCCTTTGATTGAATCCCATTCAGACCTATAAAAATAACCAGGTATCCCATCTGGCCCTAGAGCACTGTTAAGATTCAAATACCACACTGCATCTCTTACTTATTCCTCTTCAAGATGCCTCCTCAACCACTCATATGTCTCCTACGTTACACTACTAAGAATGTCCACAAAGATCTCTGTATCCACAGATGGGTATCCATTTGCCATATTAGAGTAAGGTCCTACCAGTAAATCTTTGATAGTGTCATTGGCCATTCTCCCTACTTCATCTCGGTCATTTTTATATGACCTATCTTCTCTAAGAGTATTTGGCCGGTGGAAACGACACCTTTCTTTAATACGTGCATGAAAAAATCCAGAGTTCTTGTCCCCCTCATAAAGCCACTTAACCCTTTCTCCCTCACTCACCATCCTCTCCTGCCTTAAAAGGAGATCAGACAGGAGACCCTTCTTAGCCTTGAGGTCATTAAATAAGTCCTCATACCATCCTTGTTCCAGGTGGGCTTCCAAGCATTATACTTTCTTACTAATAACAATCAAGTCTTGATCACATGCAGGAATAGTCTTCCTCCATCTTTGTAGCAGATTTTTGAGCCTCCTAAGCTTGTCGTGGAAAGATATCCATGGGTTTCCTGAGTGCTACCATTCCCATGAATCCCTGACCTCATCACTGAAACCCTACTCTTCCATCCATGATCTAGAGAATTGGGCACGATAGTCTCTCTGAGAATGGGATCTTAGACAAAGCCGCAGCAGAGAGTGATCAGATAAGCAATAAACGAGGTGGGAAACTTTGGAATCCGGGGAGAGAGAAAGAGCTGCCTCATTCATCAAACATTGGTCAATCTGACACCATGTTCATCTTCCCCCACGTTGGTTATTACCCTAGGTAAATTTTTCTCCCTCATAATCAACCTCCATCAGACCAGTTCTATCCATGGAAGCAACAAAGGCCTGGCTTTCATTTCTTGGAAAGGCCCCTCCCCCTTGTTTCTCTTTTAGAGAAGCAACTGTGTTGAAATCACCGCTGATGATCCAGGGGGTGTTATCATCAATAAGTCTTCCAAATCTCTTCAAAGAACCTCTTTCTCCTGTGCAGTACATTTTTCATAAATAAAAGTGAATGATAATTATTGAGTGTGTAATGATATTTCCATGAACATGAATTGTTCTGACGCACTAATTAAGTCCATTGATATATTGTCTTTCTAGAATAGCCATATATGGGAGTTGGGAGGGTTCCCATGCAGGAAGCCATAAATTTTGAGCCTCTGTGCATATTCATCTATTCTACCAGATGATTATTTTGGTTCAAGAACTATCACCATGGATATTGCGTGATTAACTTTTTCGTTAACAAGAAATTCAGGTTTTTCCCTCGCCTCAAGCCCTCAGGCATTCTAGATCAATACATTAAATAAGGAGATGTTGGTGTCTGGATTTGGCCCTAGACTTCTAGCCCATGGTTTGCAGAGAAGTCTGTGAGGAAACAGAAGAAATGGATGGTGGTGACAAGACAAATCAAACCATGACATGCATGCATCTATTGTATAAACTAGCATTGGACATTTTTTATTAAGTTATTATTATATTTGTCTTCTACTGTTTTTTTATTAATTTAATTATTACTTTGTTAAATTAAATACCCTAAATTAAAAAGGCTAAACCAAAAGGCAGATGTAAAACCATTACCACTCATGGTGGTCACAAGACAAATTAAACCAATCCAGTTCCCCTTCAATGGTGGATGCTGGAATACATACAAAGGGGTCCCGATGGACCCTTCTCATACCCTGAAAATAAATAAAACACCAAAATTGGTTAACCCCAAACCCTAGGGTCTTGGATGAACAATATTGGGTGATGGAGAGAAGGAAATATGGCCAAAGAAGGCTAGACACGTGATTTGGAAACTGTTCCCCAGTTATGCAGTGAATAGTATTGAGGTGTTTCCTATTTTCCACTAACCATGCGGTATAGGTGCACAGTTTTGAAACCCGTGTGTAGTGCACACAATAGCCTTTTTTTACCTGCATAAAGCCACACAGTTTCTTACTGGGGGCCACATGATTCTATAAAAACCATACTCACTCTAAAGATCCCTCAAAACTTGATTTTTCGGGTTCAGTGCTCCCGAAACTCCTCAATACACCAGGGAAACTTCTCAATCCATCACCCAAGTCCAAAAACAGCACATTAAATCATTCTAACTCTCATAATTAACTTTTGAAGTTAAGTTTTAAAAATATACCATACATTGAATGCAAAAATTCAAATTCCTTTGAACTTTCGTCTGGTTTAAAACATGTATCGTTACAACCTTCCCACCTTAGAACTTCTCATCCTCGAGAAGCCTTTGAGAACAATGAAAACATTACCCGACCTAAAAGGTTTGTAAAGTCTCTTTCAACCAGTCACATTGTGTTTCGAAACACCCAATGCACCTTTAATATTTTCTTAATTATATGGTTCTCAAGCCTTTTAAACCTAAGACAATACCCATATTATAACCGTAACATCAAAATAATGCATACCCGAGCCTGTTTAACTAGAGACATGATCCCATAATCATCTCATTAATAATCCAACCAAATGTTACTTCCCATCATAGGCTTTAACAATAAAGAGGGCCAATTCTAAACCACAATACTTCCCACCATTTAAATGGCCTATAAATCATGCCTTTAAGCATTTTAATGACACATCTCGCATGATTACCAAAACAGTTAAAAATTTTCGTTCCCCATCGACCTAAAATCCCATGTCGAGCCATATTTTCCTGAAAACCCCCAAAAAACACAACTACACTTATCTCCACCTAATGATGTGCTATATAATTTCCTTCACCGACTATATAAATTATACAAGAGTGGAAAAGTGTTAATCCACTTCAACCGACTCTTGATTAGATGCATGATTTAAATAGTCTGAATTTTATAAATAGAACTACCATTCCCCCTCCCAAGGAATCTCATGTTTACAATGAACACACTCACCAAAGTCCCTACCCGACTTCTGATGACATCCTAAAATCAAACCACCACTTAATTATTTAAAATTTCATTCCACTGCATGAACAAGGGGGTAAACCATATCTATCCCATTAGAATTATTACCCCTTTAATCTTCACATTTGAACCTGATAAAAAGTCTAGGATCACCTCAATTATATATAAATGGATTCCAATAGAATATTCCAAGTTATTCCACACTCCACAATTACATGTGGGACATTGACTCAAAGTCACAAAGTCCACATCAGATCATTGACTGGTCTCATAGCAGTATTTGTCTGGTAATTGAGTCAGAAGATACGGCTTGTGTCTAGAAATATACCAATGGAATTACCTCTTGGGAACCCAAGGGTCCCTCAAGAACAACCAAGCATTAAATAAAACCACACATCCAGTATAAAACCAGATAAATATTACCTAAGAAAAACTAACAACTTTTTAAACTATGTTGTGGCGTAAGACCGACACTCTCTTAGTTAATCAAGGATGGTGTCAAGATAGGGAACATGCTTGTCACTAAGAAGAATACACATAGTGTAACAACCCAAAGTTTCATTAATGGAAAATCCCTCTTGATCCAGTTAAATGTTTCTTTATGAAAAATGTTTTTTTTATAAGATGTCAACTTCTTTAGTTTTATGTTAAGATTTGTGACCGTTACTTTTATAGTCGTTGAACAGTGATCATCTGAGTAGTATAAATATAAGGCTTTAACGAACCCATTTCTACTCAGACAAAGGAAGCGATGGCCTCATCCAGTAGAATTGCCCCTTACGAAGCCCATTTGTCGGAGCTCGGAAAAGAGGTGGCGTCTTTGGGCTTTGCCCTTGACCAAGCCCAAGCTGAGCTTCATCAAGTCAAGCTCGAACGTGATCGTCTACGGGAAAAATGGAAGTTGATAGAGATTACCACTCGAGCGATGTTATCCGAGCAACCCCAAGAGTCTGTCACCATCGCACACCTTACCCTTAGGTCTTATGCGGCTATTTTAAGGGGTTATGTAACAAATAAGTAGCACCATGTTTATGTACATTATTTTTGTATATAATAATGAATATAATTTCTAGTCATTTTTGATACATTGTAATTAGTTTTTAAAGTACAAATGGTGTTTTTAGTTATTATTTAATTAATAATTATATTTTATTAAATTAAAGGACTTTTGAATTAAATAATATTTTAATAAAATATTATTATTAATATTAAATTAATTTTTATTAAATATAAATGATCTTATAATTTTATGAATGCAATTAAAATTTTTTATTAAGGTTTGAAGGCCATTTCTGTCAAAACCCGTGAATTTTTTATAAATGTCGGTTTTTATTTTAAAAGTGAAAATTCACATATTTAGAAAATTATTTAGATAAAATAAATATTATTTTTGGAATCAGGATGTCGAAATTATACAACGGTGAATTTTTCATAATTTTCTGAGACAATCAAATTTTTGGGTAAAAATTAAATACCATTTAAATATATAATGTGTTTTATGACATCATAATGACCCAATGGTGATGTAATAAAATACCATAATCCTTATGTTTGGCCAATATGTGTTTTATCACTAAAATAATGAGGTTTTGGGCTTGTTTGACTTACTTTTCAAAGCATTAATGGAGCCCTCAACACTTATTCAACACTTTGCCTTTTAAATTAATTTCCATGGGAGTGTGACTCACCTCCATATAAGCAACCCTAATTTTTTAATAAGTTCGGACCTTGGACTTGTAAAATATTGTTTTCCTCTTTCCTTTTCCAGAAACCATGGGCAAATACCATGGGATGGTTTGTGGTTTGGATTATTTTAATATAAGGGGTCCCAAACCTAAATAATAAAGAATTCTCTCACCTTTCCTATATAAACCCACCCAAGCTTCCACTTCCTCCTCACTCAAAGCCCTTTAAGTTCTTCCAACCTCTGCCCTACTCTCTCTAGAATCCTCTCAAGGTTCCCCAAGCTCCCAAGAAGCCTCTCACAAGCCTCTCTCTAGCCTTTGGAAGCACACTTCCAAGTAAGGGGTTTTCTTCCTTTCTCATTTTTTGTCAATTTTCTTTAAGTTGTATTGCCCTTTTTATTTCAATTATGAATGTTGGGGTATGGTTTCGCACCTCCCCCATATTGTCCTCTTATTGTTTGAATGATGGGAGAACCCTTTCTTTCTCATTAAATGTCTCCCATGTACACCCGTTACTATGCCGAAATTCCGAAAGGAACTTCTCTTTCTTCTTTTACATTCAAGCAATACTTTTGTATCATGAATCTAAATCCCATTTCTATTGTTGGGAAATGTATATATATGATCTCCTTACTGTCCATTACATGTAAATATGATGAGGAACCCCTTTCTCTCTCATCAACCTTTTTTTATGAATTCTTATGTCACGCCGTTACGCTGCCGAAATCACGCCGATTTTCTAAGCCAATATCATTGTGTAGTGAATATCATGCCCATTTCTCCATCAAGGGTATTCACCTTTATGCACATTTACTTATTGATTATAATGTTTCATGTATGAATTCCACATCCCTTTATCTTGGAATAAATGATTATGTTTTATGAATCCATGGTTTATGATCCATGTGGCACACTTATTAATGAAATGAAATGTTTAAGAAGGGTGCGCCCTTTATAGCGCTCCAATGCATTGGGTAAAGTATAGTATCATGATACGTCATGTGCAATGATTGTTGACTCATGCTAATTAAAGTGCAACGAGGGTTTACTCGTGCTTCAAGTGCAATGAGGGTTTACTCATGCTCCATGTGCAATGAGCTTTGGCTCATGCTAATTCAATGTTAAGTGTTGTTGCCACATTTCCATTTTATGATTATCATGCTTTATCATGCCTTTATGTTCATGTTTCTATTATGCTCTATTGATATGTCTATTGCCTAACATGTATTTCACTCCTCATGTTATTCATTGTTTACTCCCTTACTGGGCTTTATAGCTCACCCTTTTCTTATGCATGTCCTCAGGTTATCCCATGCAATGCTAAGTACGAAGGAATGTAGTGGTCATGTAAAGGAAGTTTTCAATAAAGATGTTGTATTTCAAGTTTAAAGTTTTTATGTAATGATCCTAAGCCCCAAAGACACTAAACCTCTCGATCTTCTTTGTTGGATCAAGTGAATTTTTATGTAATAAATCATGTTTAAGTTGTAATAAAAAGCAGGGTTGTCATAGTTGGTATCAGAGGATAGGTTTAGTTATTTTTGGGATTAGGAAACCCTAGTAAAGCCTTAGATACAATACTAAGCATAATAAAAACATCCCTAAGTTTTGGTAAATACTAAGTAAGTGGTTTATCAAACAAATACATCCCTGTCTGGATACGAGCAGGTAGAGGCGGCTCTGGCACAGATGTATCCTAGGGGTAAAACCCGAAAACACCGCTTTGAGCTAGACTCGAATGGGAACTGGTGCACGACAACGGGCCTTGCTGCACTCTTGGTTACGACACTCCCAGGGGATATGTTTTGATAAATTCACAATCTTAGTATGAACCCTTATTAAGGGAAAAATGCCCCTAAGAATATATGTTAGAAGGAAGATCATGAAAAGCCTGGATTGAATCCTATAGACTCATGAGTTAAAGAGATTAAAGTTTATTTATAAGTCATAAACTTTTGTCTTTGGATTACCCTTTATGTGTTACCCCTAACTTTCCTTTTATTCCAGCCAATGGCCGGTAATAGGAGAACTCAGGCTAACAACTGTTGTGAAGATCAGTGTGATGATTGTACTTATGAGATGCCCAATCCAATGGGAGCGGGAATCGCGAACTTTGTCACGCTTCTCTCTCAGCTAACTCAAGTTTTGAATAGAAACACTGGTCAAGAGGAACATTCAACCCCCCCTAAGAAAGAAAAAGTCGCTATTGAAAGCATCATGAGACAAAGGCCTCCTACTTTTAGTGGATCATCCGATCCCACGATTGCTGAACAATGGATCAACTCCATTGAAAAGATATTCTCCATCCTCCAATGCTCTGAAAAAGAGAAGGTTCTCCTGGCGGCTTATCGTATGGAGGGTGAAGCTGATCAATGGTGGACGTTGATCAAAAATAAGAAGCCTGAGGAGGAGATCGAGGCTTTGGAATGGAAGGAATTCCGGAAGATGTTTTTCGATAAATATTTTCCACGCACCATCCGTCTTAAGATGGAAAGGGACTTCCTTTCCCTCAAACAGAAAGATGAAGAATCTGTGGGAGCGTACGAGGAAAAATTCACAAGGCTTGCACGATACGCTTCCAGCTTTGTCGTTACCCCCGAATGCAAGGTTGACCGCTTCTTTGGTGGGCTGAAGCCTAGCTTGCGGAAAGCATTAGCGATCCGTGACTTCGACAGCTATGAGGGAATTGTCCGATGTGCCCTCAAGGTTGAAATGGAGATCGGAGAATCACAGGGGTATCAAGGGGACAAGAAGCATAAGGTGGACTTCAATGCTGGTGGTCCGATGGATAAATCCAACGGCGCTAAGAAATTCCAGCACCCCACTTGCCAAAAGTGTGGAAAGAAGCACCCTGGAAATTGCCTTAGGGGGACAAGAAAATGCTTCAAGTGTGGAAGAGAAGGGCACCTAGCTGTTAACTGTCAGCAAGAAGGACCTGCGGCTGCGACAGAGGAGAGGAACGCTCCGTTCGAACCTCAACGCGTTGTTCAATGCTTAAAATGCAAAGAACCGGGTCATTTTGCGAATCAGTGCCCTAATCCAAGGGTTATCGGAGGCAATCAACAACCTCCAAGACAGCAAGGAAGAGCTTTTGCCATCACTTCTGCCGAAGTGAACCCCGACAACGAAGTGGTGACAGGTACGCTAGTTATTCATTCAAGAATAGCGAACGTACTTTTTGATTCAGGTTCTACGCATTCTTTTATATCTCAAAAGTTTAGTAGAACAATCCCTGCACCACCACAAATCATGGAAGTAAATATTTCGGTGAGTACGGAAAATGGGGCAATCATTGCATCCCATGAGTATAAGTCCTCCCCTATTATAATATGTGGATTGAATTTCCTAGCGAACCTCATCATACTCCCTTTGGTGGAATTTGATGCAATTCTTGGCATGGATTGGCTTTCCTTATATAGAGCCAACATAAATTGTCGGGAGAGGGAAATCACACTCCATATGGAGAATCGACCCCCGATTCTTTACAAGTGTCAGGAGGAAGATGAATCTCCTTTAGCTCCATCATCTCAAGCATGGATATTACTGCCTTATGAGCATGCATATCTGGCTCAGATGATTAAGTCCAAGGAAGAAACCACCCTTGAAGAAATTCCTATTGTGAGGGAATTCGCTGAAGTATTTCCCGAGGAACTTCCTGGTCTTCCTCCAACAAGAGATGTTGAGTTCTCAATTGAACTTATACCTGGGGCGCTACCAATATCCAAGACTCCATATAGAATGGCTGTTGTTGAGCTTGAAGAGCTGAAGAAACAACTACAAGAGAATCTGGATAAAGGGTTTATACGCCCAAGTGCATCACCATGGGGTGCACCAGTCCTCTTCGTCAAGAAGAAGGATGGGTCAATGCGGCTTTGCATCGATTATCGTGAACTTAACAAAATCACGATAAAGAACAAGTATCCTCTCCCAAGAATCGATGACTTGTTTGATCAGCTGCGTGGAGCACAATACTTCTCCAAGGTGGACTTGCGGTCGGGATATTATCAAGTAAGGGTGAAGAAGGAAGATATCCCCAAGACTACTTTTCGTACAAGGTACGGGCACTATGAATTCATAGTAATGCCTTTCGGACTCACCAATGCTCCAGCAATATTCATGGACTTGATGAATAGAGTCTTTAGAGATTACCTAGACAAATTTGTGGTAGTCTTTATAGATGATATTCTAATATACTCCAAAACCAAGGAGGACCATGAGGAGCATTTAAAAACTGTACTAGAGACTTTGCGCAAGGAGAAGCTCTATGCAAAGTACAGCAAGTGTGAGTTCTGGTTGAAGGAGGTCTCATTCTTGGGCCATATCATCACAAGCAATGGGATATCTGTGGACCCCTCCAAAACAGATGCAATTGAGGGATGTCCGAGGCCAACATTGGTAACTGATATCCATAGCTTCTTGGGGTTAGCTGGATATTATCGACGATTTGTGAGAAATTTCTCACGATTGTCCAACCCTCTTACCAAGCTAACTTGAAAGGGAGTAAAGTTTTCTTGGAGTGATGAATGCGAAGAAAGCTTCAAGGAGTTGAAAAGGAGGCTTATCACTGCACCCGTGCTCACTTTACCCACAAGTGGGGAGCTTTTTGTGGTATTCAGTGATGCTTCGAAGAAGGGATTAGGATGTGTGCTGATGCAGAATGATAAAGTGATATCCTATGCCTCAAGGCAGTTGAAAATCCATGAGCAAAACTATCCAACGCATGATCTGGAGTTGGCGGCGGTGATCTTTGCCTTGAAAATCTGGCGGCATTATCTCTATGGAGAGAAATGTGAGATATATACTGACCACAAGAGTCTTAAATATATATTCACACAGAAAGAGCTTAATATGCGCCAGAGAAGATGGATAGAGCTCATGAAGGATTATGACTGTTCAATACATTACCACCCTGGGAAGGCGAACAAGGTGGAGGATGCCCTAAGTAGAAAGGATCCAGCAATTCTATCAATGATGAGAATTGAGAAGGATCCAATCTTCTTAGACTTGATGAAGATGGACATGGGAATCATAAAGAAGGGAACATCATCAATCCTTTCACAAATGATTGCTCAACCATCTCTTTTGGAAAGGTTAAAGGATGCTCAAAAGGATGATGCAAGAATCCAAGAAAAAGTGGAAGCTATAAAAAAGGGGAAATCCTCAGAGTTTAATGTTAATGAAGAAGGAATTGTGCGGTTTGGGAAAAGACTATGCGTTCTATCAAGTTCGGAGCTGAAGAAGGAACTTTTGGATGATGCACATAGTTCAAATTTCTCTATTCACCCAGGGAGCGCAAAGATGTATCGAGATCTACGAGAAAACTTTTGGTGGGATAATATGAAGAAGGAGATCGCTGAATATACATCAAAGTGCCTGGTGTGTCAGCAAGTGAAGGCAGAGAGGCAGAAGTCTAAGGGGATGATGCAACCATTGCCCATACCTGAATGGAAATGGGAGAACATCACCATGGACTTCGTCACTGGACTTCCAAGGACATCCAAAGGCAACAATGCAATCTGGGTTGTTGTGGATCGTCTTAAAAAGACTGCACACTTCATTGTTATTCTAGAGGATTTCTCTTTGGATCAACTGGCACGGATATATATCAGGGAAGTGGTACGGTTTCATGGAGTACCACTATCTATTGTGTCTGACCGAGATCCAAGATTTACCTCTAAGTTTTGGAAGAGTCTTCAACATGCTCAGAATACTGAACTGAACTTCAGTACGACCTATCATCCTCAAACTGATGGCCAATCCGAGCGGACTATCCAAACACTTGAGGATATGTTGAGAGCGTGCTCAAGGGACTTTAAAGGAGGATGGGATCAACATCTTCCTCTAGTTGAGTTCTCTTATAATAATAGTTTCCACTCGATCATCCAAATGGCACCATATGAAGTCCTGTATGGGAAAAGGTGTAGAACACCGGCATGTTGGGATGAGGTCGGTGAACGTAAGCTGCTTGGACCAGAAATGGTCGAAGAAATGGTGGAGAAGGTGAAAACCATTCAGCAGCATATCAAGGCAGCCCAGAGTCGACAGAAGAGTTATGCAGATAATCGTCGACGAGACCTTGAGTTTAAAGTCGGAGACATGGTGTTTTTACGCATATCTCCGTGGAAGAAGGTCATGAGGTTTGGAAAGAAAGGAAAGCTAAGTCCAAGGTACATCGGCCCCTTCGAGATTCTTGATCGTGTTGGGGTTGTGGCCTATCGACTAGCACTTCCACCTACTATGGCCAAGGTGCATGATGTCTTCCATGTATCCCTCTTAAGGAAGTACATACCAGACCCTTCACATGTACTCTCTTCCGAGGTGGTACAATTAGAAGACGATATTTCTTATGAGGAGCAACCAGTGAAGATCTTAGATCGTAGAGAAAAAGTTCTACGAAATAAGACAATGCCCCTCGTCAAGGTGTTGTGGAGAAACCACAAGTTTGAAGAAGCAACATGGGAGTCGGAGGATATGATGAAGCTAAGTTACCCACATTTGTTTTAGTGTGGGAAAAGGAAAATTTCGAGGGCGAAATTTCTTAAGGGGGGAATGTTGTAACGACCCAAAGTTTCATTAATGGAAAATCCCTCTTGATCCAGTTAAATGTTTCTTTATGAAAAATGTTTTTTCTTATAATATGTCAACTTCTTTAGTTTTATGTTAAGATTTGTGACTGTTACTTTTATAGCCGTTGAACAGTGATCATCTGAGTAGTATAAATATAAGGCTTTAACGAACCCATTTCTACTCAGACAAAGGAAGCGATGGCCTCATCCAATAGAATTGCCCCTTACGAAGCCCATTTGTCGGAGCTCGGAAAAGAGGTGGCGTCTTTGGGCTTTGCCCTTGACCAAGCCCAAGCTGAGCTTCATCAAGTCAAGCTCGAACGTGATCGTCTACGGGAAAAATGGAAGTTGATAGAGATTACCACTCGAGCGATGTTATCCGAGCAACCCCAAGAGTCTGTCACCATCGCACACCTTACCCTTAGGTCTTATGAGGCTATTTTAAGGGGTTATGTAACAAATAAGTAGCACCATATTCATGTACATTATTTTTGTATATAATAATGAATATAATTTCTAGTCATTTTTGATACATTGTAATTAGTTTTTAAAGTACAAATGGTGTTTTTAGTTATTATTTAATTAATAATTATATTTTATTAAATTAAAGGATTTTTGAATTAAATAATATTTTAATAAAATATTATTATTAATATTAAATTAATTTTTATTAAATATAAATGATCTTATAATTTTATGAATGCAATTAAAATTTTTTATTAAGGTTTGAAGGCCATTTCTGTCAAAATCCGTGAATTTTTTATAAATGTCGGTTTTTATTTTAAAAGTGAAAATTCACATATTTAGAAAATTATTTAGAAAAAATAAATATTATTTTTGGAATCAGGACGTCGAAATTATCCAACGGTGAATTTTTCATAATTTTCTGAGACAGTCAAATTTTTGGGTAAAAATTAAATACCATTTAAATATATAATGTGTTTTATGACATCATAATGACCCAATGGTGATGTAATAAAATACCATAATCCTTATGTTCGGCCAATATGTGTTTTATCACTAAAATAATGAGGTTTTGGGTTTGTTTGAATTACTTTTCAAAGCATTAATGGAGCCCTCAAGACTTATTCAACACTTTGCCTTTTAAATTAATTTCCATGGGAGTGTGACTCACCTCCACATAAGCAACCCTAATTTTTTAATAAGTTCGGACCTTGGACTTGTAAAATATTGTTTTCCTCTTTCCTTTTCCAGAAACCATGGGCAAATACCATGGGATGGTTTGTGGTTTGGATTATTTTAATATAAGGGGTCCCAAACCTAAATAATAAAGAATTCTCTCACCTTTCCTATATAAACCCACCCAAGCTCCCACTTCCTCCTCACTCAAAGCCCTTTAAGTTCTTCCAACCTCTGCCCTACTCTCTCTAGAATCCTCTCAAGGTGCCCTAAGCTCCCAAGAAGCCTCTCACAAGCCTCTCTCTAGCCTTTGGAAGCACACTTCCAAGTAAGGGGTTTTCTTCCTTTCTCATTTTTTGTCAATTTTCTTTAAGTTGTATTGCCCTTTTTATTTCAATTATGAATTTTAGGGTATGGTTTCGCACCTCCCCCATACTTTCCTCTTATTGTTTGAATGATGGTAGAACCCTTTCTCTCTCATTAAATTCCTCCCATGTACACCCGTTACTATGCCGAAATTCTGAAAGGAACTTCTCTTTCTTCTTTTACATTCAAGCAATACTTTTGTATCATGAATCTAAATCCCATTTCTATTGTTGGGACATGTATATATATGATATCCTTACTGTCCATTACATGTAAATATGATGAGGAACCCCTTTCTCTCTCATCAACCTTTTTTATGAATTCTTATGTCACGCCGTTACGCTGCCGAAATCACACCGATTTTCTAAGCCAATATCATTGTGTAGTGAATACCATGCCCATTTCTCCATCAAGGGTATTCACCTTTATGCACATTTACTTATTGATTATAAAGTTTCATGTATGAATTCCACATCCCTTTATCGTGGAATAAATGATTATGTTTTATGAATCCATGTTTTATGATCCATGTGGCACACTTATGCATGAAATGAAATGTTTAAGAAGGGTGCGCCCTTTATAGCGCTCCAATGCATTGGGTAAAGTATAGTATCATGATACGTCATGTGCAATGAGTGTTGACTCATGCAAATTCAAGTGCAACGAGGGTTTACTCGTGCTTCAAGTGCAATGAGGGTTTACTCATGCTCCATGTGCAATGAGCCTTGGCTCATGCTAATTCAATGTTAAGTGTTGTTGCCACATTTCCATGTTATGATTATCATGCTTTATCATGCCTTTATGTTCATGTTTCTATTATGCTCTATTGATATGTCTATTGCCTAACATGTATTTCACTCCTCATGTTATTCATTTTTTACTCCCTTACTGGGCTTTATAGCTCACCCTTTTCTTATGCATGTCCTCAGGTTATCCCATGCAATGCTAAGTACGAAGGAATGTAGTGGTCATGTAAAGGAAGTTTTCAATAAAGATGTTGTATTTCAAGTTTAAAGTTTTTATGTAATGATCCTAAGCCCCAAATACACTAAACCTCTCGATCTTCTTTGTTGGATCAAGTGAAGATTTATGTAATAAAGCATGTTTAAGTTGTAATAAAAAGCAGGGTTGTCATACATAGAGTATTGAAACAATTTCTAGTCAACCTCACACAATTACTAAAAAGAAGAAAATTCAAACCAAAATTGTTTGAATTATCTTGAAAGAAACTTGGTTTCACCTACCAACACACCATCAACTGATCACAAGTCTTCACCACCTGAGTAATCTCTGATCATTCAAGCTCAACCACTGAAGCCCATCTAAGACCTTCAACATTTATCAGGAGTTTGATACACCACCAAACACATTGAAGTTTTACTTATAATAAATCACTAACACGTATTTAAAAAATTTAAGACCCAAGGGAATACAATAAATCCGGACATTTTCAAATGTTCCTCTTCGATTTGGTTCCTTATACATGGAAGGACACATATTCCATAGAACAGACACGATGCTCCCCACCTTAGGAGTGTCCTAGTTGGTGATAAGAAAATACAGACTAGATACTCATCAACGTGCTATATCAAAACCACCTTAACCATGTATGTGTCCCTCCTCTAATCCATGATCATGTATGTCAAAGAATGTAGATAAAATCAAACCAGACCGACCAACATGTCAAAACACCTGAGTCTTGAAACTTCATCCCATTCATTGGGATGAACTTGTTTATTTAATTCTCAGGTCACTCTACTTGGGGACAACCCAAGACTATACTCAATAGTATAAGAGATTTATTTTAGAATTTTATTTCCCCATACGACCATTAACCTATATGACTCCATACCAAGTTGTCCATCATAGAGGAAGATGTGAGGGTCAAGTGACCTATGAAATGGAAAACCATGCCTGAGGCATGTCTAACCAGTTGAAACTAAGAATTAATCGATGCTCATGCTCGTAAAAAGGGTTAATAAACCTTGACCTCTCATATCAACAAGGGTATCATAAAAACTTATAAGTTCTAAAAGGTATAATGTTACCCTAATAGCACCAAACATTAGAAAACTAACGACACTATCATGGATTTAAATTTTGAAGGATGATACCTACCATGGGATATCCCCTTATTAAATCATATGCACTGACCATAAAAATAGGTCATTCTAACTGAAATCACGGGATAAAGATCCTATCATCTAAGACATTTTTAAAGAAAAGGACTCCAATAGAAAATTATCTCACTTTCATTCCAAGGAAACCCAAAGGAGATTACAAACCGCCCTTACATGAGGGTTTAAATAGAGGACACTGCTCCCAATTCCATTTCCAAGCCCTTTACATTTAATCACATTCAACCTTTTAAACACTTTAAAATATTTAATTCAAAACATCAATTACCATTTTTTTAAAAATACAAGGTACTTGATTAAGTTAACACCCCAATGGAAAAATCGGCAAGTTTTATAAAACTTCCTTTTAAAACATTGGACATTTATTTACATCTTGTATTCATTAGGAAATTTATCATATAAATTTCTTTTTAAGAAATAATGTGACCTATGAGGGTCCCACTAAGCCAACTTTGGTTCTCTAAAAATCAACCCAATAGTAGTTGACCATTTACCAAAATTTTAAAACACCCAAACAGGTCACCTCATAAAAACATTCCCCAACTTGCCTACTTGGGGTCAGTTGTGAATTTAGTAGGTAACCAATTCATTTCAAATCAAAAATTACATATACACTTACATTTATAAGCATTTCACAATATAACATAGTCAAATACAAAAGTTTGACTACATGGGTTTTCATTTCCCAATTCATGAAGCTCACATACACTCCATGGATTAAAAATTGGCTCCTATTAATTGAAACTAATCCCATTTTATATTTTAACATGCTCAAATACATTTGTACGGTCATATGGGTGTCCACCTACTAACCTATAAAGTTCACATACACTTTATAGTTTTTCATTTTTCTCCCATTTACTTTTAATTAATACCATTTCAAAATTTAACCCTTAGAACCATTTAATTTTTTTAACAGTAGTTCAAAACATGTATAAAGATCAAAATATAGTTCGAATATATGATCTAACTTTTCCCAATTATAATCCTCCCATATAATTTACAAGTAAAAATTGTTTTATATATAATCACAACCAATAAATTGATCCCAATAAACCATTTATGTATATCAATACAAAACTAGCATGTTTTCATAAACAATAACACATAAGCAGGGAATATTATCGAGAAATACATTCAATGAAATACAAGTCATAGCATAAAAATAGGTAAGGCATGATAAATAACAAGAATCATGTAATAATAACAACTAAGCATGTTATATAGTCAAGCATGCTAAAAATTACCTAAACATGGTACAAAACTAATAATGGCATGACACTAAAATCACGCAGTCAGTCATTAGGAAAACTAAAATGAAACTATGTGGCATGGAACATGCATGACATGTTAATTTCTATGTGCCTAATATGATTCATGAAATGCTTCATCCTTACTATACCGGACCAAGGGGAAAATACTATAAATTCATAAATCAATAAGTAGTGGAAATTAAACCATTCACTGAAGGTGAAATTATAATCAACTATAATAGAAAATAGCATGAACATTCATCCCCAGTCCTGGACACTTTTTCACTTCACCGTCGGTAGGGTGATCAGTCCCAAATATGGATATTTACCATGTATAAACAAATTACAAGTCTCTTGTATACCAATCTAAAATATTAATATAAGGGAAAAGATAAGGCTCTGATACCAGTTTTGTAACGTCCTAACCTAAATGAACACTAATATAGATTTGGACTGGTGGGTCACATTGCCTCAAGTGTGTATCCTTGTACGCCATAGGCTATTGACTAGTAGTGAGGGTCTCAGGAGGTGATAGTGGGGAGACTATACCCTCATATTAGAGTATCATAGTGGTATAATAGAATAAATAACAGTTAACAGTAAAAGCACTAAATTAATGAAAAAAATATCAGAAGATAAATATAAAAATAACTCAATAAAAAATGGCCAATTATGGTTTATACAATATATGCATGCATGTCATAGTAATGATACATAAACTAAATTAGTTGACAAAAATCATACATTAAAATATAATACATTACAATACTCTAAAAAATAAAATAACTAAAAATCTCAAATGTGATATCCATGATAATCCTGAGCTCCAGGTCAGTCCTTTTCTTCTAACTCCTAGGTATAAGAACACAACGATAAGCAAGGTATAAGGTCCTATAAACAGAAGGCCTACTCGGGTACCATAGAGCAATTGTATCCCAATTAGGGTGTGAGATATAAATCTCAGTAGTCTAGTACCCACGATGTATATCCCAATCCATACAATGCAATATAAATTAAATAGTTTGCAGGTATAGAGAATTTATAAATAGAACTGAACAAATAAACAACCACCCATCTAGGTTCCTAAGGGGCACATGACTACTATACTTGGTTCAGCTGATGGTCAGAATAAGAGTCTGATCATGTCACTACATAAAATATATAAATAAATGTATATTATAATCATATATATATTTATATATGTTGGGATGGACTGAGACGTAACTCATAAACATCTAGTACTAGAGGAAGATTTCACGTTCTAACCCCTAGACCAACTCCAAGAGCTCTCACAATCTCTTGGGATACATGTGCTGGAAGGACCGGGATGTGACCCACTAACATCCATCACCACGGGAGGTCTCACAGTCTATCCCCTATCTCCAGCTGCTCGCAGGATCGGGACATAACCCAAAGACATCCATCATTAGGGGAGCTCTCACAGTCAATCCCCTAGCTCTAGTTGGGAATCTCACACATTCATCCCTACCAAGGGCTCTCACATTCCCTTGTCTCTATATTTAAAGCTCTTATGTTCTTTCCTCCCAAGTTCACTCATGGTCCCTTTTCTCCACAGCTTATATGGTGTAAACAATTATAATATATAACGCATGGGGAATTAATATCTCACTCATATCAGTATCCCATTTAATTTACATATGATTAGGCATGTACACTTTTGTACTTAAGTAAAAACATCTTATGAATTCCAGTTAAAACACTATAATAGTCTTTGTTACATTTACAATTTGGTTCATGACTCATAGACCTCTCATGCATGTCATTTATCAAACCCATTTAAGGGTGTTATCACATTCATAATGCAAGCCATGAGGTAGTACCTTTCATTATTTTCATTTATTTGACCCATTCAAACCATCATTTACATTTATAATATAATGCATAAGGTAATACCTCTTATTCACTTCAATATCCATGTTCAATTCTAATAAAAAGCATTAAATTTCATATGAAGCATTTGGTGAAGAATATATAAGGGTTATGATCTAACCATCCCTTGGGTCATTTTATTTAAAACCATTAGATTCAACATAAAAAGGGAAACACATAATTCTTAATCCAACCCACATGTCCATTTACATTTAATTTAATAGATCATGGAAATTACATTTTTAAGGCTCATAAGACAAGAAAAAGTGTCATGGCGACATGGCATGCACCTAATTGGGTAACTCCACTTAAAGGAAGACCAAACACCTAAGAGGTGATTTAGTTGATAAACATATATAAAGGGAAAGACTAGTCCATTTATAGTTAACAAGGGGCCAAATACTACCTTGCCACAAATCCAACACTAATAACTAGGCATATGGAAAACTCAAACCAGAACAAGCATGATATAAATAACTATCACTACTTTTTGGTTTAGAAGATAGTGTGCCTCTGTTGGAGGGGTTTAATTATAAAATTATGACTTTTTTATCAAACAAATCATTATTCATATTTAAGTGTTTCTTTCAATGATCAAAATTTAATTAAAGAGGAATTTATTCTAAAATATACATAGCACTAAATAAATTCTAATAAATGTGTGTAGGTAATTAATTGATGAATTATTAGATTTAAGGGGTAAAAAATGGGACCCTAACTCAAAATGTAGACCTATCTGAACACTCAAAACTCAATGATTTTTAACCTGAATCTTCTCTATGGTTTCATTCACATACATTACTATATATATACCCTGTAATCTAATGTACACATTCCATTTCTTATGAGGTAATATGTACAAGATATATATATATATATATATATATATATACATGTACTTATGTATATGAGTGAAATCATTTAAAGAGTTACCAAATACACTACACAAAATATTAGGGACTCAAAAACACTTAAAGATCCTAAATTAGAAAGGCAAAAACAAATAGAATATTTAAATCCCTAACCATAGATGGTGGCGACAAGATGAATCAAACCAATATGTTTTTTCTTCAGTAGAAGATGTTGTAATATGTACAAATGGGTCCTGTGAGACCCTTCACATACCATAAAAATAAAAAAACACCAAAATTGGTTAATCCCAAACCTTTAGGTTTCTACCAAAACAATATAGGGAAATAGAGAGAGGGAAATATGGCCAGAGAAGGAGGTAGGGTGGATCTAGAATCCTTACCTATAAGGATTTAGTGAGACTTGTGATGAAATTGGTGGAAATTTTCGATACAAAAGGATTCATGGAGAGGGGGTGTCACTTTAGGAATGGGAGAAGGGAAGGGGTGTTGCATCGCACAAATAGAAGGATATAGATGGGGTAGTTTGGATTTAAATAAATTTTATTTTAAAACTAACTTATTTTTTTTTAATCTATAAATAGTGCATGGTTTGGTATGCATATTTTGAAAAACCATGTTCTAATTGTACTCCCTCCACTAGACATCTGGAGCACCCCGAACAAGCTGGTTACACGGTTTGGAAAGCATGTGCCAACTGTGCGGACAATAGTGTTGAGGTACTGACCATTTGCCACCAATAGTGTGGGATAGGTGAATGGTTTGGTAAACCATGTGAAACTCATGTGATAGACTCTATCCACATACATAAGGATTATTAGTTTCATACTGGGGGATAGATGGTTTCATACACACCCTATACCCTCTATATATCCCTCAAAACATCATTTTCCAGGTTTGGTGCTCCCAAAACTCCTTGAGATGCCTGGGAAACTTTTTAAGCCTTCACCGAAGTCTAAAAACGTCACATTGAAGACTTCCAACTATTGGAATTAATTTTTTAATCTTGGTTTTAAAAAATGACCATCTAATAAATGAAAAAAATCAACTTTGCACTTTTATCCGGTTAAAAACATAGATCATTACATTTACTAAAGGAACAAAATGTCTCACTATTATGATCGTTATATTCTTTTAAGGTTTCTTTAAATGTTTATATGGTTATTTTCAATGAAAATAATTTTCTCAATTTTTTGGGAATTTTTATTTTTTAAATATACTGAAATAAAAGGATATTATTTTCTCAAAAGAATGAAAATAATTTTGAAAGTGATTTATAAATTTTTTCTTACACAAAGTTATGAGGAAGTTAATTTTTAATGTTCTTATTATATTTTATTTTTTATTTCCAAAAGTGTTAGTTTTAAAATAAAACCTTAAATTTTGATGAATTGATGGTCTTATTTTATCCTTTACTTATTTATGTATTAAACCATATTTTATTCTCAATAAATTTCTTTTGATCATGTTCTCTATCACTTTCCATTATACATTTAATTTTATTTTTCTCCTTCATACCCATATTTTTTATATCATGGATGTATTTAGTATCATTTATACTATTTTTATATTCTCTTGATTTTATACCATTTAAATATATGGTTTTAGTTGAAATAATCTTATAAAGAAAGTTATTTCATTTACTAGGAAAATATTGATGTTCTGTATTCTTGATTCAATACAGATAATTGTTGATTTATAAGGTATTTTGAGAATTAATTTTATTGTTCATTAAATATATTAGGTATGTATAGAACATGCATGTTAATTGTGGGGCCCAGATAAAGATAGCCACTAGATGCATCAACAGGTCTCTTGAGAAAAAACAGGTGGCCACATTAGTTGGGTAATTGGTGTATATCTACCCATATAATGAAAGCATCTTGGCCAAGGCATTGATGGTAAGATTCATGATATCTTTGTTGAGGCCTTGATGGCGAGATCATGAATGTATAGATTTATTCATTTCCTTTACTAATAATTCAATTTCTATTATCCATGAGATTGTTATGTAGATATTAGCTATTGATGTACATTAAACTCAAGTTTTTTATTGAATGACATGTGTTTTGACCAAATGGGATATAGAACCATGCTTGACCAAACCACGTGGTTTTAGGGACTACATCACAATCATGTAATAATTCTGAAGAAATTATAAGAATAATAATTTGTGTAATGACCCATAATTTTATCAATAGAATTTCTCTTCTTATAATATAAATCTGATACATTACATAGATAAACCAACAAAACATTATTTTTATAAATTGATAATGATACATTATTTCAAAAATAAACCAATAATAATTCCAAATATTTTAGTGGGATAACAAATAGATAATAAGATAATAAGAATGGGAAGATTTGGATCTTCTCGATCCACTAGAATAATTGTATTCAGAAAAAAAAAATTTAGAAATAAAACATAATTTAAATAATAAAATATTCATTTTGAATATTAAAATATATATATAACCATAATATAAAATAGAAGTTAATGAAGAATGAATGCAATAAGAGGTATTTATAGAAATTAAGGAACCTATACCATTAGAATAGTAACCTGACTGTTGGAATAGTAATATAACCTTTAGAATATTATCCTCACCTATAAAATATATAAATAAAATTATGGTATCTTATAAATGAAAAAAATGATATGTTTATGTCGTAGTATAAGTAAATAAATGTTTTAAAAATAATAAATTAAGTGTTGGTATTTTTGTAAAATGTAAATATTTATTTAAAATTTTATAATTAATATAATGAATTAAAAGAAAATATAAATTTATAAATTAGATTTATAAATTAATATTATGTTTTATTATAATTATAATATAATTTTATGATGCCTTATTAATTTTTCAAAGGGTCATAAAATTGATTATAATATTAAAATTGGTATTTTTCAAATAAATATTTACTTATTTAAAAATTAAAATTTACATATTTGGTAAATTATTTTCATAAAAATGATTAAATTTTTGAAATCTAGATTTAAAAAAATGGTTAAGGTTAATTTTTTTGGATTTTTCTAAAATAGTTAAATTTTTGTGAATAGTGAAATATAGTAATTTTTGGTATTTGGCATTATAAGATAAATACATGAATTTTTTAGACATGGAAAATTTAATCACTCATTGGTTAAAACACTTATAAATAAGTTCTTATATTTATTCATAGGAATCAACACTCTTGATTTTCTTGGGAAAAAAATAATAAACTAATGAATATAATAATCAAAAAACACCCTTATCCTCCCCATATAAATACTACCCCTCACCAAACCTTCTCCTCACACCTTATAATCCTTGTATATTGTAAATATTCTACCCAATTCCCTTCCCAAACCTCTTCCCCACATCCAAGAGCTTCTTGTCTTAACAAAATACCAAACCCAAGTCCATTAAGGAGGTTCTCAAGGAGACAGTATTCAAGAGGTAAAATCCTTCTTTCTCTTTTAAATTCTTTCTTTCTTCTACCTTATCCTCACATCCTATCCAAAGTGAAATAGTAACTTTAGTATAATATATATATATATAATATAATTTTACTTTTTTAATTTAATATCTATAATCAAATCCCTTCTCTCTTCCTTTTATTGTAAAAGTGAAAACATCATCTGTAATATGTTGGTCTACTACCTTCTTAGACGGTGAGTTTTTTTTTCCATTATTGCCTTCAAGGATAGTAATAAAACCATTATTATGATTAAAAAATATTTTAATATGTATATTATAACTTGTTTCATGTTCTGGAACAAATATATATACATAATATTAAATAAAACTAAACTAGTTTGTGATGATCGAAAAACCGCAAAAAATAAACTAAAAAATTATCATTTATGTTTTATCAAATGAATCAACCTCATACTAGAAACAAAATGATATATGGGACAATTAAATATTATATATGTTCATTAATTAAATATAATTTCACTTTTGTATAATTATTCCAATTTGACTAGAACTTTTATAATTATACACAAGTAAACTGGTCATGAAAACCATAAAACAATTGCTCACGGAATGATGAAACTGAACTCTATAACTCATTTAAATAACCAAAAATGAACTTAATAAAATTATAATAAATAAAATAAATTTATAATAGGTTATTAATTAATTAATTAATTAAACTAATTTGATTATCTAGGACATTAAGTGAATGTTCATAACACATTTGGACATGAGGTATGGGATCTCTTCAAACCTCCATTTTTCCCTTTTGGTTTCACTTTATATCTCTTTAAGATGATGTATTTAGTAATTATTCTTATGTAATTATTATAAATTATATGCATATTTTCCACACATATGTATTTATTTAAATTCATCCTTCTTTTATTGTTAAATACATACTTTAAAAGGTTCCCTTCTTAATTCCACCTGATAAGAAAGCCCGATTAAAGTGAACTTCACAATTTCTTAACCATTTTCAAGTAAACTCCATAAACTATTTTAATACACCAATATTTTTATAAATATATTTTTTTATTATGAAAAACTATTTTAGTTCATTTTCAGTTTTATACAAACAATTATTCCTTTTTACTCTTTAAATACTCTTTAATTTTTTCCCTTAAACCGCACTAAAGTGGCTCAGTTCTAAAGTTTCCCTAAAACTATTTTTCATTTATTCACTTATATTGGAAAAATTTATTGATGATATATTCTTATTTTTATTTTATTATTGTACATAAATTATTTAATCCATTTTTTCATTGATACCATTATGATACATCCTTTGGTTATGCCTAATGACATGTTTATGAAACTCATTTCTTTCCATGGTTAACCCTTATGGTTATTCTTTACGGTTTATTTATTTATATGGAACACATATTCATGTACATTTTATTATGGGTGTGCATATATATCACTATAATTAATTGGGAAATTTTTAGTCTCATGATATGTCATTTATGAGATTAGGGAGTAAACCTAATCCATTATGGTACTCTTTCCACCATGTGATATAGACTTAAAAATTAGCCTTCACTCATGCTTATGTCATGTAATATGTTGCCACCACATTCCAAGATTGACATGATCATATGATTCCATGATTTATATGTAACGATTTCACATGTTTATTCATGATCAATTCCTTTTATGTTATCATACTATACATTCTAACTCATGTGTTATGCTTTATTCCCATATTTATTTCCTTATTAGGATTTTTATCTCATCCATTTTATTTATGTATTCCCTAGGTCATCCTATACAAATTTAGGAGATAAAATGGAGTTATGAAATCATTATGGAGATTAATAAAAAGATTTTTTATTTTAGTCTCATGTTTTCTAATTATGTATCTAATATTTCAAATACATTAGACTCTTTGATCTTGGGTTTTTATTTTTTGGATAATTATGATTAAAATCATGTAATAATATGTGTAAAAGGATTGGGTCTCTATAGTTTATATTAGAGTATAGTATAGTTATTTTTTGGTATTAGGACTAGAAAAATTTTGTAAGAACCATATGGATAATTCTATCACTATGGATAACCTATATTGAAACTTATAGAATCATAAGTTAGGATATAGTTTTCATTTATATTTCATTCCTTCTATGTTCATAGTTTCATTTTTATTGATTTTTAGTTAAGTATTAAATACCCCTAATTTTATTTTATTTCCTTTTTAGTTAATGGTGAAAAATAGTACAACCCATGATAACAACCAATTTCATAGGCAATGTGATGATTTCTTTAATGAAATTCCAAATCTAATGGGACAGAGAGATCAGAAATTCATGATATTACTAACTAAATTTGATCAAGTTTTGAATAATAACTTGAATTAGGTGGAATTCCCTAATTCTCCCTATAAATAGAAGGTTGTGTTTGAATCCTTTATGTGAAAAAGACCTCCTATATTTATCAGATATTTTAATCCCCTCATTATGAAATAATGGATTTACTCCATTGAGAATATATCATATGTTCTCCAATACTCATAAGAAGAGAAATTCATACCGGTAATCTATCATTTTGATAGGGAAACTAATCATTGGTGAACGTTGATCAAAAAAACAAAGTATAAAGAGTAAATTGATTCCATATATTGGGGAGGATTCAATAAAATATTTTTCACTAAATATTTTCCCTAAACACTTCATCTTAAGATAGAGAGGGAGTTCCTCTGACTAAATAAAATGGAATATGAATCTATTAGGGTGTATAAGGAAAACATTACAAGGACTAAAAAATATAACAATGTATTTTTTATGAACACTAAAATTAATGTATAGATCTTAATTATTAGATTAAAACCAATTCTATGAAAATAATTGGTGATTTAAGACTTTTATAGTTATGAGGATATTTTACATTGTGCCCTTAAGGTTGAGATGGAGATTTTTAATTCTCAGTGGTTTCATGGGCCTAGAGATAAATATAGGAATATGGAGTTTAATATTGGAGGATCAATAGATAAATCTCATGAATTAAATAAAACCCAATATCCTACATGTTAAAAGTGTGGGAATAAGAATCTAGGGAACTATCTAAAGGGAACTAAGAGTTGCTTCAAATGTGGAAGAGATATGCATTAGGTTAATTTTTACCAAAGGGGTTTAAAGAAGACCACAAATTTAGAAGAAGAAAATAAGGTTCATATCAACACCCAACCTGTAGTGTAGTGTTTTAACTATAAGGAACATGGGAATTATGTGATCCAATGCCCTAAACTAAGGGTTGTCAGAGGAAATCAACAAAAACAACCTCCAAAGCAGCAAGTAAGGGCATATGTTATCACTACTGTTGAGGTGGAGCCCATAAATGATGTGGTGATAAGTATATTGGTAATTCATTCAATAATAGTGAATTTACTATTTTATTTTCATTCTATGCATTCTTTAATATCTTGTAATTTTAGTGTAACTATTTAAACACCACCTCAAAATATGAAGGTTGAGTTATCTATGAGAACAGTGGGTGGGGAAATTATTGCATCTAAAGTATATAACTCCTCCCAATTTAATTTTTGTGGACTGAACCTCCCATCAAATCTCGTCTTAATTCATTTAGTGGATTTTGGTGATATATTGGTAATGGATTAGCTATCTTTATATAAATCCAACATCAACTGTCGATAAAGGGAGATCACTCTTAACATATCGAGGAATCCTCCAATTTTGTACAAGTGTAAGGAGGGGGTGAATCTCCTTCAGAATAATTATCTCAATTATGGATATTATTTCCCTATGAGAAATCATATCTATATCAAATTATTGAGACAAAGTAGAGGATCATGCTTGAATACATGACCATTGTGAGGGACTATACTGATGTGTTCACTGAAGAATTGAATGTTAATCCTCCTGAATGATAGGATGAGTTTTCAATTCATCTTATACCTAGATATCTTCTTATACCAAAAACTCATTACAGTATGGACACCATTGAGTTGTAGTAACTTAATAAGTTATTATGGAATCTAGATAATGGTTTTATATGCCCGAGTACTTCTATATGGGTGTACTAGTCCTCTATGTCAAGAAGAACGATGGATCAATGAGACTCTGCATTGATTATCATTAGATCAACAAAATCAAGATAAATAACAAGTATCCCCTACCATAGATAGATGAAATTTTAGATCAACTATGTGGGGCCAAGTATTTCACTAAGGTGGACCTTCAGTCGAGATATCTCCAATTAAAGGTGAAGAAGGAAGATATTCCCAATATTTCCTTTCAAAAAAGGTAAGGTGATTATGAGTTCATATTTATGCCCTTCGGACTCACTAATGCTCCAAAAAATTTCATGGACCTAATGAATAGAGTCTTTATAGATTACCTTGAAAAAAATTAGAAGTATTTATAGATGATATTCTGATATGCTCAAAGAAAAACGAGGAAGGTGATGAGAATTTTAATATTGTGCTAAAGACTTTGTGAAGGGAGAAATTATATGCAAAGTCATGTAAATGTGAGTTCTAGATGGAGTAAGTATCATTCTTGGGGAACATTATCACTAGTTTAGGAATATTTGTGGACACTTCTAAAAAAGTCAATCAATGAGTGGCCTAGGGAAACATATGTAACAGATATCAGTAGTTTCCTTGGACTAGTTAGGTATTACTATCAATTTGATAGGAACGTTTAATGACTTTCAAACCCATTAACCAAGCTGACTCATAAGGGAATAAAGTTCATCTAGACCAGTGAATACAAAGACTTCTTTAAAGAGTTGGAAAAGAGGCTTACCACCACACCAGTACTTAAACTACCCATAAGTGGGGAAATATTTGTGGTATACAATGATTCATTAAAGAAGGTATTAGGCTATGTACTTATGAAAAATGATAAAGTAATTTCATATGCCTTAAGTCAACTAAACTTTTATGAACAAAACTATCCCACACATGATCTAGAGTTGACGGCTATGATCTTAATGTTGAAAATCTGGTAGCATTATCTCTATGGGGAGAAGTGTGAGATATATATTGATCATAAGAGCCTCAAATATATATTCACATAGAATTATATTAATATGATCTAGTGAATATGGTTAGAGCTTATCAAGGATTATGACTGCTCAATCCACTACCATCCGGGTAAAGTGAATAAAGTGAAAGATGCTCTAAGTAGAAAGGATCTTGAAACATTATCAATGATGAGAATTAATAAGGATTAAATATTTTTAGACTTGTAAATAATGTAAATGGGAATTATAAAAGAAGTTACAACATTATTACTTTCACAAATGATTGCTCAATCATCCCTTATGGATAAAATAAAGAAAAATCCAAGAAATGATGTGGAAATTCAAAAGAAGGTGGAAGCTATCAAAAATGGGGAATCCTAAAAATTAAAAATAGATAAGGAAGGATTAATAAGATATGGGTCATAACTATGTGTACCATCGAATTTAGAGATAAAGAAATATCTTCTAAATGATTCACATATCTCAACCTTCTCTATCCACACAGGGAGTACAAAGATTTATCGATATCTGTGAGAGCACTATTGGTGGGGAAATATGAAGTAAGATATCTTTAAATATACAAAAAAAAGTGTCTATTATGTCTGAAAGTGAAGACTAATAAGAAAAAGTCTAACAGAATGATGCAGTCATTACCAATACCTATATGGAAATGGGAAAACATCACCATGGACTTTGTCACTGGACATACAAAGACATCCGGAGGAAATAATTCTATATGGTTTATTTTGGATTATCTTATAATGACTTATAACTTCATTTCAATTAAATAAAAATCCTTACTCAACAAACTTTCATAGATATAAATTAGAGAAGTGTTGAGGTTTCATGGAGTACCATTATCAATTATATCCGATCGTGATTCTAGATTTACCTCCAAGTTATGGGAAAGTCTCCAACAAGATCTAAATATTGAGTTGAAATTTATTATGGCTTATCACCCCCAAATTGGTGTCTAATCTAAGTGTGATATTCATATATGGGAAGACATGTTGAGAACATGCTCAATAGATTTAAAAGGATGATGGGATCAACATATTCCATTAATCAAGTTCTCTTACAATAATAGTTTCCACTAGAGAATTAAAATGGATCCATATGAATACCTTTATAGGAAAATATGTAGAACATGCATGTTGGGATGATGTTGGGGAACATAAGCTACTAAGACATGAGATGTTCCAGAAAATGAAAGAAAAAGTGAAGACCATCCAGCTGCATATATGGTATGCCAAACATCAACATAAGAGATATGAATATAATTATCAATGGGACTTAGATTTTGAGTTTGGTAATAAGGTATTCTACCACATATCTTCATAGAAGAGATTCATGATATTTTGGAAGAAACGAAAGTTAAGCCTCAATTACATTAACCCATTCAAGATTCTTGATCATGTCAGAGTTGTGGCCTATCAACTAGAACTTCTACCCACCATGTATCAAGTAAATTATATATTCCAAATATCCCTCTTGAGGAAGTACATACTATATCTATTGCATTTATTGAATTCAAAGTTGGTATAGCTGTAAAATGATCTCTCTTCTGAGCAGAAGCCAGTGAATATTTTGGACCATATAGACAAGGTTCTATGTAACATGACCACTCACCTAGTCAAGGTACTATGGAGAAATAATAAGTATAACGAGGCAACATGAGAATTATAGGAATCAATGAAAGATAATTTCCCTCGCCTATTTTCACCACAGTTTGTAAAATGAAATTTCAAGGGAAAAGATTCATAAGGGGGAAGAATATAACGACCTAGAATTTTATCAATGGAATTTTTCTTTTATAATATAAACCTCATAAATTACATAGATAAACCAAAAAACATTATTATCATAAATGAAGAATGGTATATTAGTCATCAAATAAACCAATAATAATTCCAAATATTATAGTGGGATAATAAATAGAAAATAAGACAATAAAAATGGAGAAATTTGGATATGCTTAATCTACTAGAATAACCGCACTCATAAATAAATATATAGAAATAAAAAATAATTTTAATAATAACATATTCATTTTGAAGATGAAAATATATATATAAACTTAATATAAAATATAATTGAATGGAGAATGAATGAAATAAGATGTATTTATAGAAATTAAGGAATATATACCATTAGAATAGTATCCTGACCATTAGAATAGTAATATGACCATTAGAATAGTAACCTCATATCTAAATTTATAAATAAAATTAAGGTATTTTATAAATGAAAATATTATATATTTACATCATGGTATAAGTAAATAAATGTTTTAAAAATGATAAATTAAGTGTTGTTATTTTTTAAATATAAATATTTATTTATAATTTTATAATTAATATAATTATTTAAAATAAAATATATTTTCATAAAATAGAATCCTAAATTAATATTATGTTTTATTATAATTATAATATAATTTTATGAGACCTTAATTAATTTTTTAAAGGGTCATAAAATCGATTATAATATTAAAATATATATTTTAAAAATAAATTATGATTTTATTTAAAAATTAAATTTATAACATTTAGAAAATTATTTTCATAAAATGGATTATATTTTTCAAATCTACATGTCAAAAAAAATTAGGGTTAATTTTTTCGATTTTTCTAAAATAGTCGATTTTTAAGTGAATAGTGAAATACGGTAATTTTTGGTATTTAACATTATAAGCTAAATACATGAATTTTTTAGTCATGTATGATATAAGAACCCATTATTTTGAACTATCCTAATCCATTTACTGTATTTATTTATAGTAATAAACACTGTTTATAGTCTTGGTCTAAAATAATAAACTAATGAATATAATAATCAAAAAACACACCTCTGATCCCACTATAAATACCACCTCTTATCATTACACCTTATAAGACTTGTAACTTGTAAATATTATTACCAATTAACTTCCAAATACTCTTCCATGAATCTAAGATCTAATGGTATCAACAAAAGGCCAAACCCAAGTTCCCTAAGAAGGTTCTCAGGGAGACGATATTCAAGAGGTAAAATCCTCCTTCTTTCTCTTTTAAATTCTTTCTTTATTCTACCTTATCCTCACCCCTATCCAAAGTGACATGAAAACTATAGTAACATATATATATATATATATTATAATTTTATTGTTCTAATGTAATATCCATCATAATTTTACTTCCCTCCTTTTATTGTAAAAATTAACACATCTTCCGTAATAGGTTGGTTTGCCGCCCTCATAGATAGTGAGTTTTTGTTTTCTATTACCACCTTCAAGGATGGTCATAAAATAAATATTATGGTCAAACCATATTTCAATGTTTATATTATAACTTTTTTCATGTTATGGAAAATATATATATATATATATATAATTAAATAAAACAAAACTAGTTTGTGATGATTGAAAACCGCCAAAATAAACTAAGAAATTATCATTAATTTTTTATCAAATGAATAAGCCTAATACCAAAAAAATAAAATATAGAACCATTTAAACTTATTTAAGTAAATTAATACCATATTATTTTACTTCTCTATAATTATTCCCATTTTAAAAGAACTTTCATAATTATACACAAGTAAATCTTCCATGAAAAGCATGAAACGAACACTCCTGGAATAACGAGACTAAACATTATAACTCATAGAAATTGCTACAAATTAACTTAATAAAATTATAATAAATAAAATACATGTATAATATGTTATTAATTAAGTAATTAATGTATCTAATTTTATTTTCCATGATATTAAGTGCAAGTGAAAAACACATTCGGACACAAGGTAAGAGATCTCTCTGAACCTCCATTTTTTCCATTAGGTTATGCATTCTCTCTCGTTACCTTAAGTTATTTCTTTATTATTATTATTTACATCTTATAAATTACTTTTATATGCTCCAAAAATATGTATCTAGTTCAATTCATCCTTATTTTATGGGGAAATACATGATTTAAAAGGTTTCCTTCTAAATTTCTCTCGATAAACAAGCCCAATTAAAGGGAACTTCTCTGTTTCTTACCCATTTTCAAGTACAATCCATAAAATGATTAAAAAGAAAAATATTTTTATAAATATTTAAATTTATCAGGAAAAACTATTATATTTCATTTTTTTAATAAAAATAATTATTCGTGTTTTCTCTTTAAATACTCTTTCATATTTTCCCTTAAATCGCACTACAGTGGTTCATTTCAAAAGTTTCCTAAACACTATTTTTCATGTATTCACTTAATTTAGACATCATTATTCATGATATATTTTTTTATGATTGTCCTGAAATTATTTAATCCCTTCTTTTGTGGATACCATTATGATACACCCTTTTGTTATGCCCTATGACATGATTACGAAACTCATTTCTTTCCATGGGTAACCCTTATGATTATTCCTTTTGTTTTATTTCTTTATCTGGAACACATATGCAGGTACATGTTATGATAGGTATGTCTTGATAGTTATCCAATTAATTGGGTAATATTTAGTCTCATGAGATGTCATGTATGGGATTAGGGAGTAAACCTAATCCATTATGGGACTTTTTCCACCATGTTATATAGTATTGGCAGTTATCCTTGACTCATGTTTATGTCATGTTATATGTTTACACCACATTCTAATATTTCCATGATCATATGATTCTATGTTCTATATGTGATGAATATACATGTTTATTCATGATCCATGCCTTTTATGTTATCATTTTATTCCTTCTAACTCATGTGTTATGCTTTATTCCGATGTTTATTTGATTACTATGCTTTTTATATCATTCCTTATGTTTATGTATTCCCTAGGTTATCCTATGAATATGTAGGATCTCAAAGGGATTTATGATCTCATTATAGATATTAATAAAAAGATGTTTTATTTTGGTTTCATTTTTATAATTATATATCTAGTATTTCAAAGACACTAGACTCTTCGATACTTGGATTTTATTTTATGGATAATTATGCTTAAAATCATATGATAATATGTGCAAAAATCTAGGGTCGTTATAATTTGGGAAATTCCCCGTTTCTTAGGTCATGAAAACTAACCTCATGTCATGATCCATTATTTATTTCCATCCCAAAATTAAATTTATCCCCTAAGGAAATTCATGTCATGCCATAAGGATCAATAAATAATAAATAATAATAAAATAATATTTCTAGCTCAAAATTTAAATATCAACTACCCATGGTGACTCATGTGTCATCGTGGTAGGTTGTGATCAAAAACTTATTCAGGACCAACCTCCTGAGCCCCAATGACTAAATTATAACTCAGTCCTATCATGAAACCCCAAATAACATAATAGATACTCATGAAAGAGACAAGGTTCTTATATATAAAATAACTTGGCTTCTCAGATACGATTTGGTCACAAACTAGCCTAAGCAATCCATCTATCAGATAGCCAAACTTTCCCACAATAGGCCCTAAGGGGCATTCTTGATCCCTACGAGATGGAACCAAGTGATAGGGAATTAGATATATATAATGCGAACAATTTCTCCCTTAAATCAGAGTAAAAGAAACATCATAAATTTAATGAAAATTGGTATGACCGGTCTATACACTAAACATCTATGCCAAATAAAAGATATAAAAATAAACTATAAAGAAGTAAATAAAAGTAACCACAAAATCCCTCTACTTCCACTAACTCCATACCCTATAAAGAAAAATATATCCAACTCTAGTGTCATACTGGCCTCTCATATATATAGCTACCCTCTATTCATATAAAGTAACAAAATCTTAATTGTCCAAGGAAAATCATATAAAGGGTTACACTTTGGACATTCTATAAAAGTAAAGGTAGGTCCTCTGAAATCTAGTAAAAGGAACCAGAGGATTAATGTGATAAAATAAAACTAATATTTGATAAATCAACTCTCTCAAGAGAAGACAAAAGTTGGATAAGTTAATTCAATTGAAATGTTAGATAAGACTAAGATAAATCTAAGTATGTATTACAAAGTGAAACCACACCCCATGCATAAACTTTAAAAGAAATATCATTTTAGTTGTATTTTGAAAATTGTTATAGAAAATATTATTTTCATACGTAATTATATTTAAAACAACTAACAACTTAAAATGGGTTTATAAAAATTATTCATTGATTATTTTTAAATGATAATAATCAATTAGAAAACATTTAATAGGCTTATCCTACTTTTCTAGTTCTCATTTCAAAATATTATTTAAAATATTTATAAAGAGGTTTTAGAATGAACTAACACATGAAGTATGAATATAAAGATACATACAGTAAGGTACCATGTCATAGATAAAATAAATATTATAAAAATCCAATATTAGGTGATAAATTTATCAAAAACATAAGGAAATTTATAGGAGAAAGGAAATACCCCTATTTCATTCTACAAATCTAGGAGTAAGTTTCATGATCTCTACACTATAGTTACTAAGTCTAGGTAACCTACACTAAATTCACTAACTAGGGATGTTCCCTTAATTAGTGGAATTTACCATTACATTACTAGGAAGTGGAAAACTGTATTTACTTCACTAGAATAGCTAGTGTAAATGGGTCTCATCTCGACTAATTTATCCTACCCTATAACCTGGGATCCCATAACCAAAGTAAATCAAGTGTGAGTAAACAAGAAACAAGCACAATAAATGATAATCATGAAAAATAAATAGTGAGAAATACAACCATCATAGAGTATATCAAATTACTCACCCTCACCCTCATCTCCAACTCAAGAAACAACACTGATCACATAAGATTCACACCATACATGAAGCACACCCCAAGGGTCACAATCCATGTCTACCAAAGTGAAATGGGGTTCTAGAGGATCTAGAACATAGGCACACATTTGAAAATCTGTTTAAAAGTTCCAAATGGGCCTCTCGGATATATTTCAGAGACCAAAAGAGAAAAATATTTTTTTTCTAGTTTTACTCATATACACATACACATTTATATATATATATATATATATATATATATATTCATCTCATTTTAAAAACTCATATATTCACATGTGAATTTTTACACATAGATATAAATATGTATACCCATGTATATAAGTAGAACCATTATATATATATATATATATATCAAGTGAAATTTTATAAAAATCATATTTTTCTTCAAAATGTAAATTTCAAATACCTTTCCAATACTTTACATTTCTAAGATCCATTTAAAAATATATTTAAAATTAATTTCTAAAAAAATTATAAATAATTCCATTTTAAAACCGCTTTGAAGAATCAATCCAATTTTCAACTAAGAACTAAAATGTACTAAAATAATATCTCTAATTTGTTACCATTCTTAAATGGGTTCAAACCACTTTTAGTTTCATAATTTAATTAAAAAAATATTTCAACATTTTTTATATACTTGTCATTTCAACTTTCACTTGAAATGATAGGTAAATGAATTATGTCAAATGAATAACAACTTAAAAATTTTATAAAACCCAATTTAACATTGGGAAATAGGAATAATAAATTAAATAAATCATTAAAAATAATCAATAAAGGGTTATAAAATTTAAACCTTAAGCATGGGGAAACATACCTCAAATCAAGAAGAACCAAGTCATGGTGAGACAAAACATGCCACCTTTGATAGGGGGAACCTAAAAAGCGTAGAAGGAACCCACATGAACCCTAAAATCAAAAAAACATCAAAAATTGGGTATATACCTAGAACTAGGTTCCGTACAAACCAAACATGATGACAGGGGGAGATGAAATTGAGATAAAAGAGAGAGGTGGAGAAAGTGGAAAACAAACCTAGGAGTTTTGGCCCTCAATATCCAATAAATCATCGAAAAATTCCTTGAGACGGATTTATTAGAGGGAGGAGTCCACACATGATGAGGGGGATTCGTATGAGGTGTCACATGTGGAGGGGTTCAGCATAGGGTGTCATGTGAGGCAGGTCTTCGATAGGGGGATCATATTAAGGGTGGCTGCATGAGGGAGGAGGGGAGTTTTGAGGGAGAGGGGTGTTTCAAGGTATAAGGGATTTGGTATAGATTTGGGGTTATTCTATGCACAAAGAGTAAATGGAAGGTAGAAAATAATAAGAAGTAATGAGGAAAATAAAAGGAAAATAAAAAATATTTTAAAAAAATTGGTAACCCACACAGTTTTTCAAACCATAAGGAAACTATGTTTCACATACTAGATGCTTAAAACAATAGATCATGGTTAATAATAGAAATTTGAAAGGTTTATTAAATAATGAACTAACCATGTCAAATTAAACTATCCAAATAAAAATTCAATCACACGAGCTATGCACGGTTTACTATCCATGTGGGATAATTGTATACCCATACAAAACCTTTAAAATTTAAAATTTCCAATCCTGAAACTTGTGATAACATTAAATAAAATTTTATAATATTAAATAAATTAATAAACAAACTATGGGGTGTGAAAAATCCATTGGTAACTTAGAAATGTATTAAGTCCCTTGAAAATATATTTCTGGCCTTGGTATGTAATAAAAGGGAAATGGTTATTCTTGAAATGTATTGTTTAAAAGGAGATATTGATCAATTATGGTCATTGATACAGAACACTAAAGAGGTTAATGAAATAAAAAGTATGTAATGTAGAACTTTTAAAGTGATATTATTTGTGAAATAATTTCCTTGAGAGTAGTGTTATAAAATGGATTAGAAGTTCCTTAATTTAAACTAGAAGGAAGAAGAAAGTATTATAGAGTATGAGGCTAACTTTACAAGATTATCCCAGAATGTTGTGGGATATATATGTAATATGGAAAGAAAGGTTGACCATTTTTATGGGATTAAGGCAATACACTGAAGGTTATTGGTTTCTTAAATTTTTTCTTAATATTAATATATAGTATCAAGCCATATAAAGATGGATAAATAATTTTCAAGGTCCAGTATATTTAATATAAATCATGAAAAGAAGAGTTTGGTAGTGCAAAAATAAAAAGTAAATGTTTCAAAGAAGATGAAATTGAAGATGAGATTTATAACATTTGATAATTGTGGAAAGAACCACCCTAGTAATTTCTTAATTGCAATAGGAATCTATTTCAAGTGTGGATAATGGGTTCATAAGGATAATAAAATCAACATAAATAAAGAAACCATTGTTATCTAGTTATTCATCTATAAAGATATGGGAAATTATTCAAACTAATGTCCCAATAATTAATGTAACTTCCCATAGAAGAGGCCAAGGGGAGAATGTCAAACTTATTTGATTACTGTAGACGAGTTTGAAGTTCCTAATCATGGGGTGGAAGGTACATTGATCATAACCTCCAATTTATCTCAAAAGATATAATATATTCTCTTAGTGACTTTGACTGTCACTTTATTCTTGATATAATGGTTGAAGGAGGGTCAAAGTTTAGATTTTGAATGTTGAGTTTTTAATGAAAACTTATATGGATGGGAATAGATTCCTGAGTGGACTCCTAAGGGAAACAAATGTAACAAGACATGGTTTGATTTATTTCATGATTCTTTACTTATTAGTGACTAGAATATGAGCATTAAAAACTAGAAAGTATGTTTCAGTAATTACATGTTCTATAGTGTAAATGGGATGATGTTACCATATATTTTTGACTAGTTTTCTGATATCACTAAAGGGTAGATTTACAATTTGGGTTATTATTGATTGATTAACTAAATTTTCACATTTTATTTCAATCAAGGAGACTTTTATAGTTTATGATATTGGGAAGAAATATATCCATAATATTTTATGACGTAATGGGATACTTAATAGTATTGTATATGGTCATGATGTGAGGTTTATATCTCGATTATAGTGGGAATTTTAAAATAATTGAGGTACTCAAGGAAATCAAAGTGGTACTTATCATCTATAGACTACTATCAAATATTATCACAATATATACGAGTCTATGCATATCATCATTATGTAGGATGGAAGGTTGTGATAAATATTTCTTTGGGAATAGCATGGTGTAAGAGACTTCTGAACAAGTATAGAAGATCAGGAAGATATTTTCTACAATCCAATGTAGGTAAAAGTCTTATGTTGATTAGATAAACTGGCCTCTAGAGTTTTTATGGGATATCATATCTTTCATTATGTCTCACCTCTCTTGGGACATCAATGATTTGGAAAGAAAGGGAAATTGGATCCAAGGTTTGTTAAGCCATCTATTATTCTAGAAAGGACTAGGGAGGTTACTTATTGATTGGAATTACCATCAAAATATATTTGGATTCATGATTTCTATTGTGTATTATAGATTAGAAAATATGAACTAGATCCATATCATGTGCTTTATTATGAGGATGTGGAATTGGATTCGGACACATATCTCATCGAGATAAGTGCTTGAAAATGAAATTCATATCCCATGTATGCATTCTATGGAATCATGTATGGGTATAAGAGGATATATAGGAGCAATAATTATAAATTATTTTTCAATATTTAGATCCATTTTAACACCTGAGCTTCAATTATAGTAAATATTGTTTTCTTTCTAAAAAATTATAACATAATGCACAAATCTTTAATAAATAATGTGATTAAAACCAAAATTCACAAATTTTATAAATATAATTTTGATGAAATAAATTTAATTTTTTTAATTCATCGTGTCAAAATTAACTTAGGGATGATTTTTGAGATTTTATAGAAATTGTTGATTTTTGGGTGAATATTGAAAAATAATAATTTTACTAAAAACTATAAATTTTATGAGATTAAAATGATATAATAATAACTTTAAAGTTAATGAAAACTTTTTATAAAATACATATATATTTAATAAGTAATGTTATTTATATAAAAATATAATTTTGAACTTATAATAATATTCTATTATTTTGGAAATCTATGTAATTTTTTTGTTCAAATAAAAATTATTTTAGCTCTTCACTCTTAATAAAGTATTTAAATGGTTAAATTCAATTGTGGTTTGTTTTTTGAGAAAAATAATTATCCTTTTGTTTATTATAATCAAATTAATTTCATTTTAATTAACATTATACATTATTTTTTTGTAAAATCATTTTTATGCTTAAAACAAAAAATTTTCAAAAAACAGTTTTCATTGCATTTTATAAACATATATTAAAATTAAATACTATAAATTATATAAATTTAATCTTATAAAATTTATTCTGTATTTGGAACTAAAAAATTTTGTAATAATTTCAACTTATGTTTTGGTCATAATGAATTGTAACCATGGTAAATATTTATCACTTCAGTAATGGTAAAATGAGTTAAAATCATTAAAATAAAGGGATAAGGAATAAAGATAACAAAAACACTTTACTAAACCTCATTGGATGGTTTTATTTTAAAATTAAACTTATAATATTTGAATCTATGATAATTTTGATCCATTTTACTTTATTAAGGCATATATTATATAATAAATTTTCAAGTATTTACAAGTTTTCGGTCCAACCCGCTTGTAAAAGGGAACCCCCTATCATCTCTTCTACACACTAATTGAGATAATTATCTAAATTAATACCAGAAATAATATATTTCCAACTTTACTTTTCTTTTCATAGTGTCCTTTTTCTCACCAAAATAACACTTAAAGAAAGGAGGTTTCCAAAACAAGAGGTATATATTCTTACTAAGATTTTTCAAGTTCATTTATTCTTATAACCCCTACAAATATTCAATAACAACCTTAAAATAATTACATAATTATATTAAAAACACTTATATTTTTTTATTTTAATCCATTTTTTATCTCTTTTCTATTCTATGGAAAACAAAAAAAATCATATGTGCATGTGTACGGCCTACTGTCTCCACGTAGTACTGTAATTATATTTTCATCACCACTTTAATTAGATGGTTATAAATATATAATTAATAAATATATATGATATTTATGAAATACTTATGAAATAATTATGATCCTATAAATATATTATATCATATACCATCTTACCCTCCTATATATTGGAAAGTATAACACCGCTCATGCGTACATATAGACCACCACATCCATGAAGTGATGTGATTTGTTTTTTTATTACCAAAAAGAATAGATAATTATAAAATAATATATAATGAATAAATATTATATTCATGACATTATTAAAAAATTTAGATAATGAAACCATTTTATAACATCTTTAACCATAAAAAATATACATAAGTAATTTTAGAGAAATTGACCGAATAACCTTAAGTGGCCAATGTGAGAAAGAACTATTCAATGAATGGATTTTAAATGATTATAAAAAGAACCTAAAAAATAAAATATATGTGAAAAAGGTTCCTAAAAAATTATTTAATAAATTTAAATTCAGTATATATTATGATTAAACAAATACGACAAATAATAGACCTATGGTAAGGGACTTATGTCACAATTTCATTTTATTTCAAGATTGTTTATGTTCGTATTTCCTTTGGGAAAATTATATGATATTAATATCTTAAACCTCATATATTTTCTTCTCCTATAGTTATGTTTTGATTTTACAAGTTTATATTCCAATTATTCTACTTTTGGATCAATAATCCAAAATTAATTTACATGTAAGGGAATTTCTTTTAAAAATATTATTTTTATGTTTTCCTTAAAACTGTTTTCTTCCATGACAAGATTATTTTAAATATTTCAAGAATTTTTGGAGTAAAAGAGAATGAATTTAAAAAATGTATAACTTTATTTTGAAAACAATAATAAATTCCCTTAAAATATATTTTTCGCTAACTTTTATACTTCTCTAGTTCTAATAATGTTTTTTAAAGAAAATAAATTTTTCTGGATAGAGGAAATACTGATTTATCTGATATAATAATTTACTAAATAAAAGGTAAATTTCATATACATCATATATATGATTATAAATTTCCATTAAAATATTTACAAAATCATTGAATTCAAAATATAACTAAGACCAAACTAATGAAGTTATATCTATACTATCATACAAACATTTTCGAATAGAAGTGGGCTTATTTTCTAGAAAAAAATTTATTAAATCTATTGGATAAAGATATTAAATTTTTTAAAAAAAAATTATATTCCATTTAATGAAATTAATTTATTCTATAATGTTTTATAAACTTTTGAACACCATATGAACATACTGATTTATAAATAAGGGTTTTTATTTGAGTCCATTATAATCACATCTGATATTGATGGAATATGAGAGTTGGATCTTTACCTATAAATAAGATATACACTCCAGGAGGAGGAATATTTTGCATCAAATACTATCAAGAGTTTTTCTAAAGAATTTTTAACATATTTTTACTTTGAGATTTATTTATTATATCCTTTTGAAAGTATTTTTCTTAAGAAATCCATGAGAAGATTATTTGTAATTACCTTAAGAACTTTCATATTTTGTGATTGTTTATTTGATCTTATGGTCAAGGGATTCTGGGGATAGAATGACAAATTTGTGTGTGGTATTTGTAATTGAGGTATTATATGGATAGAAAGATATATTTTTTATGACCTTCCTAATTTAGGTTTCCTTTATTAAGGAAAATAGACTTCACAGTTAGGTGAAAATGTGGATACCCAAAGTTAGGTTTTATGACTTCCTTAAAACATAAGGTTATAGTATAGAGTATTTTAAAAACTTATATAAGTTTTTCTTACCTATTTTATAAAATATTATTTTACATGTTTTTATAATATTTTTATTTTGATATAATATTTGTAAATAAAGTTTACATTTGATAAAAACTTTTCTTATACACTGAAATTTAAAAGTATTATATTATCTGATTACTTATCTATAAATAAAACAGCATGTTCATCCAATAACATGTTTTAATATTTTTATAAAATAATACATTTTATTTTTAAAAACTGCAATTCACCTACCCCCCCCCCCATATTTTTGTAATTTGAGTACTCTTATGGTCTTAAATTTTTTATCAAAGGAGTTTCAACTACATTAGAAATATAATATTTTTGTTAAACTATTTACACTAATTTTTTATTATAAAATAGTATTTATTTTTTTATAAATATGGTAAGTTTAAAATTTTTAACTCTAGAAAATATCAATCCTAGAAAACCAAAAAAAAATTGATGGTGCTAAATATGAGTATTAGAGAGATATAATGAATACTTTTTTTATCAACATGAGAGTTGATTATTTTTTTCATGCTTACTAGTAACTATGTAATTCTTGAAAATAATTTTCTACCATTAAAAATAAATAAAAAATATACTATCAATTGAATTATAGATTTAGAAAAACTTTATTATGTTCAATGACCATAAATATATACAGTCATATTTCCTCTTGTGAATCTACAAATAGTATATAGAAAATCTCAAAGTAACTCACTTTTTGAAAACCAAAGTTATTGATATGAGAAGAGTAATGTTTAGGAATTATTATCAAGTCTTTAATTTTTTACCTGGAGAATCTATTGAAAATATATATCATAGATTTATTAATATTTTCAATAGTTTACAATCTTTAAGTGATAAAGATCTGACTGATGAAATTTTGTTTGAGAAGATTATTGATATTATTCCTAGATAATGGGAATCTAAAATGACAGGACTTTATGATACTATGAAAATAAAAAAAATTATCTTATATGATCTAATTTGAACTCATATATAGTATAAGGGCATACTGAAGAGAGATGATGAAAAGATGAAAAATAAAATTGGAGTAGATTTTTCTTCTACTTCAACTGTTTCTAAGAAAGTAAAATCTACAAAAAAAAGTTACTAAATCTTCTAAAAAGAAGAAAGATAAAGTTTATACTAAAATTGGTACTTCTAAATAAATTCATAATGAACTAGCCTAACTAGCTTAGAGAATGAATAAGATAGTTGGATGCATGATTTTTGATACAATTATAAGAAAAAACCTAAGGAAATGATTGATAAAAAACACTCTTCTGAGATAATATTCTATGAATTCAAGAAGTATAGTTATATTATACATAATTTTCTAAACTAAAAATGAAATATAAGATATAAATAAATTTAATAAAGTTTTAAAAGTATAAAATAAATAAAATTTTTAAATATTCTAACACTTGGAGTGAAAGTGTAGGTAATAGTTATTATGAGAATTCATCTAAAATTAATAGTGAAGATCAAAAGAATATTGTTTTCCTTACTGTAATTTAGAAGAAAAATAATCTTTTCATGGCTAAGGTATATTTAAAAACCTTAAATAATATTACATGAAATTAAAATTATCCTGATTTTGAGGATGATAATGATTATACTTTTTATGAAGAATAAGAATTTATTTCAAATAAGGATGATAATAATTTACCTAGTTATGAAGATGTTTCAAGTTTTTATAAATTTTTAGACAAACAAAATAGTAAAGTTTCAAAATAATATAAAGATTTTAAAGTAGATATCTTTTAGTCAAATTTGAATATTTCAAAAGTTTCTCTAGATGTTTCTAATCTTACTAAATAATTAGATAATAAATATAGTTCTAATTATACTTATGAAAATTATGATTTAGTTGTTAAACTAAATTTTGAAATTTTAACTCGAAAGAAATTTCTATAAAATTTTACTTCCAGTAAGAAAAAATTTGGTAACATGTATAGACAAATTAGACCTCATATAAGTATTTCATATATTGGTTTTATAAATAAAAACTTCACTTTCAAAATAATTACTTCGTTCGAAAAAGTTCTATACTTTTTACAAAGTTTCAAATTCATGGACATTGTAAAAATAAGTGTTATTTAAATATATTGAAATATATTGGTTTTCATAAATCCTATTTTTCTATTGAACTATAAAATGTACAATGTGTAAAGGTTGGATGGATGTGGATTCCAAAAAATCTTTTTGTAATGACCCATATTTTTATGAAAGCATGGATTGTTTTTTTTTAAATTAATTTAAATGGACCTAGTAATGATTCCTAATACATTCAAGGAGGTCTTGGGTTCATTTGTGGATAATTAGGAGCCTAGATCCCCGAAATTGGAAGAATAGACTGGGTTGGACGGTCTGTCTTTAACCATGAAACCCCATACACACGGTCATGAAGTTCTGTAAACATTCTTTGATAGTGGTTTGTGAATGGTTTGTACATGGTTAGACAAACTATGTTCCCAAATATGTGGGGTTATCCTTTGCATCATTTAATGGAACATGTTTGGCACATGGTTTGGCAAACCGTGTGGCCAAACTGTGTGCCCTTGTTTTTAAGGGTGAAATTACTTTTCCCACTCTTTAGTCTATTTACCTATTTTCTTATTTCCTCACTCTTAATTTCTAGTGGATGACCTTCTCACTCTCTTGTTGAAATCCCAAGATCATCCAACCTATGTTATTATTGATCTCAATCATCCAGTCATGGAATCAATCTCTGTGAAAGGTGTTGGATAGCTAGGGATATTCTCTCCCTTCCTATTATCATTAATATAAGTTTATCTTTTTGTCCATTACGCTATTTAAGTGAAATATTTTTTTCATTATTTTATAGTAATTGGAAAATTTCTTCATTTTCTTCCAACCTAATCTAAATATAAGGCCTATATCAAGCGACGAATCATCTACGACCTCGAGGTAGGTGGTCTCATCGTTTTCCCCATGAGTTTTGATTCTTTATAGTTATGTCGTTGTGCCGCACACTGGAATTTTCCAAGAATCACATTTTAATTGAGTTATTTATATAAAATTGATCATTTTACCTAGATACATGAATGTTGATCCTTTTTTAGTAATTAGAGTATTTCTATATTATATATGGACTCCCCTTGAGTGTGCCAAGTGAAAATTTCCCTTATGGTTAATTGGATCAAATGCTCGAGGATCCTTTTTAGCTATCGACGTATAATTTAAATGGATGTTCCATTGATATATAAATGTTAATAGAACTTGAGTCACATAATATGTGTTTGGAATATCATATAATTTGAATTTACCATGTAGGTAAATGCATTGTTGACCGTGTGACTTTTTTAATGGCTCTAGAGCCTTATAAATTGAATTGACTTGTTATAAGGAACTAAATGGATTAATTAAGTGGAATTGATAATACATGATGGATGCTCTTATTAAAATGAATTTAATAAATTACATGAAATTAACTACAAATTTTTTCAAGGCCAATATTTCTATTACATGTTATTGAATGCTTAATATGAATTATAATGTTTCATTGAAATTTAACTTAGATGTTGATATGCATTAGAGGTAATGACTAATGCCTTATGTAATAAATATAATTAATCCTTTTTATGGTTTTGATACAATGGTAAGGTTTAATTTGATAATTATGGTATCACACTCCCTTACATCATACATTGATCATGATGTGTCTCACCACTAAAACTAGTTGGACGATGCATTTTACAAGCCACATCCCTTGTTAGAGTGTTGACATGATGGCATAATCACCATATCAAGTGATGATCATGGAGTATCCCACTCATTATGAGATGTAGGGAATGTACCCTATTTATTTATCTTATAGTCTCATTAGACTAGTCATGGATGACTGGGTTATGCCCTGGTCCAACCAGCACCTAGTATTCCAGGTATATGGTTACTTACATTCGCACATACTTGGTTCATATAAGTGGGTGAAATATATACTATATATATTATTACTATATATATATTTACTCTTTTTATTCTCATTTTAGGCATGATTCAAAGTAGGTAGACCCTCCAAGTGTCCTATAGGAACCTTAGTGGGCTAGTTACTTATTTCAGTATTTTTTTTCCTATTCATTTTTTACCGACACACTATTTAGTTATGAGCACTATTTGGATTACTTCTAGAAAATATTGGTGGTGGAATATTGATATTTCTATCTCACACCCTACTCGGGCTATCTTTGGTACTTGAGAAGATTATATGACTGCATGTATCTATATGGAAAGGGCCTTATTACATGTTACTGATAATTTTTATTATAGATGGAGCTTAGGAGCGAGCACTGTGCTTATTCTCAAGATGCTAGTGGAACATCTTTTTTTTCTTTTTTTTCTATTTTTATAGAATGATTTTATCTTCCTATTCCCATTTTTTTATATCATCTGTCCATGAATCCATCTATCTGACATTACTTAGTATATTTTTAAATTGTTATTTAGTTGATTAGTTATTTACACTTCCACACTTTCTTATTTATTCCATCTATTCATATCTACTTCTGTTGTATTTTTACTATTGTATCTTATTTTCCACTCTAATATGAGGGTATTGCCTACTGATCATACCACCTTTACACCCTCACTACTAGTCAATAGCCTCTGGAATATAGGAAGGCATGCTTGAGGAGATGTGACCTACCAGCTCGAAGCATGAGTTAGGTGGACTCTGGGTCGGGACATTACAAAGTGGTATCAGAGCCTTATTTTTTATTTGTCTTACTATTTGGGTATTATATAGAAGACTAGAAGTTAAAGTAATTTTTAAATAAACCTATTCCTAGACATAGCTAATCTATATACAAGGGAAATCCAAATTACCTATGATGGGAAATTATTGTTATTGATTATTTCATTTATCATTGATACGACTTCACTATTTGGTGATGCACTTGTTTTATGGTGTTATTATTATTTGTATGATTCAAATGATATTTCTTTTACTTAGGCCTAATTAAATGATGGAAATTTATTACATGAATCATCATAGGAATAATAGAACTAATATTCCATGCATTTTTCTATGTCATTTCTACATTCATCATGCATTTTACTATTTCATTTTATCAGTGCCTTGAATATGTATTCAATTGTGTTGAAACTTCTTGTAGGGATTTAAAAACATAATTGATACTCAAATAGTCTACCTTAAATTGATAGTGTTTTCTTGAATAGGTTAAATAAGAGACCTTAAGAAGTCAATTATGGAACATTGATCCATGGACCACTGGTCGCATTGGGCTGGAACATGTTATAGTGTGGGTTAATTAGATTCCATTTATTGGTTCATAAGGATTATGGGACCTTATGGATTGTAAATGTAAATCCATTTAATCCAACCATTTTAAGATGTTTAAATTTCTAAATGACCACAAATTTAAAATAAATATGAAATTTAAAGTGAAAATACCCATCTTATATATATATATATATATATATATTATATAGAGACTTAGACCAGAACCAGGCCTTAGTAGTGGGTAGTTGGGTATCTCTTTCATTATTATGAACTATTATGGTCTCTACTACCGTCTAGTACTGGATTTTGGAGTAGGCAGAGAGGTGTTATCATTTCTATAGGAAGGATTAATATATGTACTAGTTTCTTATCTGAAGTATTTTCAATTTCATAAATCTATTCTGAGGTGTGCATTTGGCATTGTGGTATCATGTCTCCATGACATCCTCCAATTGCACGCCATGAAGGTGGTGAAGTCCATGCTCTTGAGGTGGAGGGACTTGAGCCGCCAATGATTCCTCCTATAGTTCCACCATTGGATTATCATTATATACCGAATATGGGAACTGATTCATAATTATGAGAGTGTTTATTACATATTCTAAAGAGTATGTAAGGTGTTGTTTGAATAGTCCCATGTATTGCAGAGTTGATTCAGTAATTCCAGTAGTAGCATCCTCCCAACTTTTTAGGGGGTGGAGGACCTCATGTTGTAGAGTCTTGGATAAAATTTATCTTATCTATATTCAAGAATCTGAAGATGACTCTAGATTAGAGGGTCAAACTTGCTACATAATTACCCAGTCAGATCGGAATAGAGATATGGTTTGGGAAAATATCTAGATGATCTTATACGATTACTTCTTTCCCCAGACACTAATGACAGAAACAAATATAGAACTCATGAATCTACATCAGGGAATTATATTTTTTATGGAATAATATTCTCATTTAAAAGATATACAGTGGTTCCCTTCAACTATTGTGGGTGATGATCTTATGATCACTAGGGGATTCAAGGATGGGATGGTATACGCCATTCGTTCGTAGGTCAATGTGTTAAAGTTGATTATTATTTTTGAAATAATCAACCAGACCCTAATCACATAATGAAAATTTAGGGAATTTTATGTTGCAAGTTAGGTCGGTTCAACACTGATATTTATTGATGCTTTTTCTTATGATAAAAGAGACATTTTGAGGCTACTCATAGTGGTAGCAGTAGTCGAGATCCTCACATTGAAAACTTTTTAATTTGTCTCCAATGTGGGAATTCGAGACACACAAAGCCTCGGTGCTTACAAGATCCTGTGGAATAAAAAGGATATGGAGGAATAGGTCATATCCAGCATTTCTACAAGACCTTTCCTTCAGTTACTAGCGAGCGGGAATCTACAACTACTCCACGACTAAGAGTGGGGTTAGTAGGATCACATCAATAATGTAGTTGGAATATCATCAGCTGATCAGAATGAGGTTGTGGTTGATGTAGGGGTATTCACACTCTTGATTCTTAGTTTCAGTTGAGTATACATGCTCAAGGTATCTAGGCTATGACTCAGGGCCACGGTACAGGATAGTTACATGCATTTTAGTCGATGATAGAGTAGCAGGGCATCAGACCTTATATTATATGAGGTGCCATTCTAGTATCCTACACTTTAGTGTCTAATTTATTAGATAGATTCTCATCTAACTCATTTGTATCTGAGGAAATCACAGAGATTTTGGCCCTCGATATCAATCACTTATATGTAATTATGATTCTAGACACCCTTTTAGGTATATGGTCAGAGATTGTTACCCATCATAAGGATTTTCCCCTTGATATATGAGGATATATTTTCATGTGGAATCTTTTCTTCCTTGACATGATGGGAATTTAAATAATCATCAGGATAGAATGGTTAGTTCTCTATCAACCCCACATTAATTTATATCATTATAGGGTGATGTATACATCATCATAGGGTGGTAGGTATGTACATAAGGGAGAATGGGATGCTAGTGTGACATGAGTATGACCCAATCATTAGAGGATAGAAAATGTTATAGATCAGATCACCAGTATTTACCTAGATAAACAGGGGTTATAGCCCACAGTTCTACCTCCTATAGTAGATAATTTCAGGGATGTCTTCCCTGATGACTTCTCTGATCTACCTATGGTGTGAGATAGATTTTACCATTGATTTTTTTCAGGAGCATCACTAGTGACCATTCCTCCTTATATGATGTCACCTAATAAGCTTATGGAGATCAAGAAACAATTGGAGGATCTGTAGGATAAAGGATTTATATTACCCAACAATTCTACTTGGGTTTCACCGGTATTTTTTTCCAAGAAGTAAAATAGTACCCTTAGGATCTTCATGGATTACCATTATTTGAGTCTACTCATGATAAAGAATCAATATTTGTTTCCTATAATAGATGACATCTTTGATCATCTCTGATCAGAAAGGGTGGTTTCAAAGATGGATTTCATTTTGGTCTATCATCAGGTACATTTAAGGTCATCATACATACCTTACATAGATTTCATGATTTGGAATAATCTTTATGAGTACTAGGTTATGTCGTTCGAACTCACAAAAGTACCTGCAATCATCATGGATCTTATTAATTGGGTTTTACACCCATATCAAGATTCATTTGTTGTAGTCTTTTTTGATGATATCTTAGTATATGAATTATCTAGAAATGACCATTCCAACCATCTTTATATTGTGATGAATACAATAATATAGAATCATCTCTATGATAATCTTACTAATTTCCACTTATGGATTGATAAATTCCACTTCTTGTGTCATATCATCTCGGAGTCAGTAGTTTCAGTAGACCGACATAAAGCGAGAGTTGTAACTTCCTGGGAACATCCCAAGAACAATTTTTAAATACATAGTTTCTTGGGTTTATCCATGTATTACAGACTCTTAGGATTTCTCATGTCTTGTATCTATACTTACGAGCTTGACAAAGAATGGTGTGAAATTAATATGGTCAGAAGATTGTAAAGTAGACTTCAAGGAGTCAAAATATCATTTTAATTTTTCATTGATATTGTTTCTTCCAGATCCAGGTAGGATTGATAATGTATATTTTGATGCATTAGGTATCAATCCTGGGTCTATTTTGATGCAGGAAGAGTGAGTTGTTGTGTACGAGTCTCATCAGTTAATGCCTAATGAGGGAATTACATGATGCATGACCTCTAGCTTGTTATTTTAGTTCATTAATTATGTTTTTGGAGACACTATATACATGTAGATAATTTTTTTGTATTCAAAAATACCAAAAACCTCAAATACATCTTTACAGAGAAATATCTAAATCTCAGACATCGCGAGTGGGTTGAGTACCTCTAGCTATTTGATTTCAAGCTTGCCTATATTCCTGGTAAAGGAAATGTTGTAGCTAATGATTTGATCTATAATACTAAAACTCATATATTTCAATGTGTCATTAGTGAATGGAATCTTATGGACTTATTCTCAAAGATTCATGTTGAGTTTTAGAAGGATCATGGTCAGAATATCCTCTCAGCCTTAGTAGTGACCTCTACTCTTCTGGAATGGGTAAGAATGAGGTAGTTATCTAATCCCAAAGGCCTTTTCCTTAGGTAAATTGTTTTCAATGATGATACATCTTCAAGTTTGACTATTGATAGGGAGGATACCTTATTATTCCATGGGTGTTTATGGTTCCCATAAGATAATAGATAGGATTTGATGTGGGAATTCAATGCCTCAATATGCGTGGTTCACCCTAGTGTCACAAAAATGTATTAGGATCTACGGGGCCAATATTGGTAGTCAGGTATGAAATGTGAGATTACAGACTTCATCACTAGGTGTTCCACCTATAAGCATGTGAAGGTAGAACATTAGAGGCTAACAGAGATTTTACATCTATTTTCTATTCTCGAGTGGAAATGGGATGATTTTTTTATGGACTTCGTGACTAGTTTACCAAGATAACCTCATGGAAATGATGTCATATGGGTTATCATTGATCTTTTGATGAAGGTCACACACGTTTTACCTATGTGATATACCTTTATAGTAGATTAACTAGGAAGATTATATGTTAGGTTATATGTCTTCATGGAGCTTCTCTTTCTATCATTTCTGACAGAGACACTCACTTTACATCATAGTTCTGGAAGGGGTTGTACAAGGAATTGGGTGAATAGGTTCTTATAAGAGCATACAATTAAGGTTTTATAGAACATTCTCTATGCATGTGTCCTTGTATCTTGGGGGTTCCTCGGAGAAACACATTCCCCTCATTGAGTTCACTTATAATAACATCTTTTAGGATACCATTGAGATGTATCCTTATGAATCCATATATTATAGGCCTTGATATTCACCTCTATACTGGATAGAGTTAGGGGAGGAAGCTATTCTTGGACTATGTCTTGTGTAGGAGACAACAAAGCAGGTCCAGCTGATCAGAAAATGCATGATGATAGCTCAGTCCAAATAGTAGACGTACACCAATAGACATCAGTGAACTCTCAAGTTAGAGTTTGGAGACTGGGTTTTCTTTTGATTATCACCTAGGTTTGGCCATAAATGTATTCAGAAGCAAGGTAAGCTTTCACCGAGGTTCGTTGGTCCCTTTGAGTTTGTGAAACGGATCGAACTAGTGGCTTACCAGTTGGAACTTACTCAGAGATACCAGTTTTTACATGATGTATTCCATGTATCTCAGATTTGTCCATATTATACAGACCTGTCAAATGTATTTTATTCTGATGAGGTTGATTGGATGTGGATGCTTCTTTTGTGGAGTACCCAGATCGTATTGTTTATGCATTAAGAGACTTTGAGGTAGGTCATTTCCTTTAATACAGGTGATATGGAATCATGAACGATTACAAGATGAGACCTGGAAGTGGGAAGCTGATATAAGATCTCATTGTCTAGAAATATTTGTAGAAGATTCCTCTTTACCGTCATAAGTTCAACTCAGGGATGAGTTTCTTTAAGGAGGTAAGGTTATAACAACCCATATTTTCGTGAAGCTAAAGATCATTTTTTTGGTTAAAACTACTTTAAACGACCCTAGTAATTATTATTAATCAATTAAATGAGGTCTTGTGTGTGTATGGGGATCATTTGGAGTTCTGAGCCTCAAAATGGGAAGAAAATACTAGACCACATGGTTAGGAGAAACTGTGAAACTCAGCTCGCATGGTTTCCCTAAATCATGCATTTGATGATAGTGAAGACCTAGGGCCAAATGGTTTGTTTGAAACCATGAAACCCTAGGTTCATGACCATGTGGTGCTATAGAAATTATTTGATAGTGGTTTTTGCATGGTTTTCACATGGTTAGAAAAATCGTGCGCCCAACCGTGCGGGGTGATCCTTTAAAGTAGTGAATGGCACACAGTTGGTGCACGGTTTGTCCAACTATGTGGCCAAACTGTGTGCCCATATTTTTATGGGTGAAATTAAATTTTCCCCCCTCTTTAATATATTTAACTATTTCCTTATTTCCTCCCCCTTTATTTCCAATGGATGGCCTTCTCCCTCTCTCGTTGAACTTTCAAGCTCCTCCAACCTAGTTTCTTCACTATCTCCATCATCCGGTCATAGAATTGATCTCCATAAAAGGCATTGGATAGCTAGAGGTATGATCTAAATTCTTATTACCTTCTATATAAGTTTATATTAATTTTTATTGTTCTATTTCGGTGAAATATATTTTTTCCTATTTTTAAGGTGTTGGGCCATTTCTCCATTTTCTTCCAACCTACTCTGAATCTGAGGCTGATATCAAGTGAGGAGTCATATACGACATTGAGGTAGGTAGTATCATTATTTTACTCATGATTTTTTATGAATCGTATCTATTTCATTATGTTGCACACCATCCTTAGTCGAGCATCTCCTTTTTATGGATTTATTCATATCAAATTGATCCTTGCACCTAGATTCACTCATGTTGATCCTTGTTTCGTAATTAGAGTATGTCTATCTTATATATGATACCCCTTGGGTGTGCCAAGTGGAAATTCACCTTGTGGTTAAGTGGAAAAAATTCCCAAATCTCCTTTTTGACTATAGGATTATACTTCTAATGGATTTTCCCTTGATATATCAATTTTAATAGAACTTGTGGAACCTCTTGGGTGTTTGGCTCATCCTATAATTGGAATTTCCCATGTAGTAAAATTTGTTGTTGATCCTATGACTTTCTCAATGGATCTTGAGCCTTATAAATTTACTTTCCTTATTATGAGGAACTAAATGGATTAATTAAGTGGAATGGATAATGCATTTTGTTTTCCCTTCTTAAAATGAATTAAATGAAATGAACTATGAAGGGTGTCAAGGCCATGCATTCTATTGCATGTTATTGAATTATTAATATGACATGCAATGTTTTATTGAAATTGAAATTGGTTATTAAGACACTTGAGAGGTAATTCATCATGCCTTATCTTATAAATATAATGGATCCTTATTATGGTTTTGGTATGATGGTAAGGGTTTAGTTGAGCATGAAGGTATCACACTCCCTTACATTAGCTATGGAACATGACGTCTCACACTCTCCATCTCGAGTAATGACCATGGCGTCTCCCACTCATTATGATATTTAGGGCATGTAACCTATTGCTTGATATTATAGGATCATTATACTGGTCATGGATGATTGAGTTACACCCCGGTCTATCCAGTACCTAGTATTCTAGGTATATGGCCAGTTATGTACGCATGTACTTGGTTTATCTAGGTGGATGAAATATACAATTATACTATATATATTATTATTATTATATATAGTTACTCTTCATATCCTCATTATGGCCATGATTCGAAGTAGGTAAACCTGTTAGGTGTCCTATAAGAGCCTGAGTGGGCTAGTTACTTATTTTAGCATTATTTTTCTTATTCACTTATTACATATAAACTATTTTTCCTACTGATATTTTTATCTCATTCCCTACTCAGGATTCATTTGGTACCCAATAATATTATATTATTGTAGTTAAGGATAAGTTAAAGGACCCTGATATAGGTTTCTGATACTTTTTCTTATAGATGGTGCTTAGAAGTAGACGATCGAGCTTACTCTCAAGTTTCTAGTAGATAAGATTTTTTTCTTTTCTCACTTTTTTGTATAACATGATTGTATCTCACTATTCCAAATTTTTTATATCATCATGTCATACATCCATGTATTTGACACTACTTAGTGGATTTTGATATTGTTATTCAATTGATTAGTTATTTATTCTTCTGCACTTTCTTATTTATTTTATATGTTAATATTTTCTTATATTGTTGCATGTTTACTATTGTATCCATTGTGTCACTCTGATAAGATTGTATAGTCTCCACACTATACCACCATTACACCCTCACTACTTTCTGTAGCCTCTAGTTTATGGGGAGGCGTTCTTGAGGCCATGTGATCCATCATCTCGAGGCATGGGTTAAGTGGACCCTAAGTGGGGATGTTACACTTTTATATTACAATGATATACCCAAGAAATTTTGGGTACCAAAATCCCAATTTTCATAATTTTCAAAAACTAAGAAGAGTCCTAACATCAACAATTCTTGGAACATAGATCGATGTTTTTCTCATAACATGATTAGAAATAAGAAATATTTTCATAATATTATCAAGTTGAAAGGTAGAAAAGTCATTTTTAGTGACAATAATCAAGGATAAATCTATGGTATAAGTAATATTTTTAATATTGTAAAAACTTTGATTTCAAATGTTTTGTATGTTATTGGACTTAACCACAACCTTATTAGCATAATTTAATTTTGTGATGATGGATACCTTGTTAACATCATGAGTTTTAAATGTTATATTCATAGTTCAAAAGGTAACTATATTCTATATACCAATAGGAATTATAATGTATACACACTTAACATAAAATACCTTATGATCCAAGATCTACTTTTCCTTAGTGCAATGGAGGATCAATCTTGGTTGTGGCATAGAATGTTGGCACACTATAATGTTATAAATATATCCATACTCTCTAAGAAAGAAATAGTTAGAGATATACCATAACTTGGGTTTAATTCTTCTAAATTTTGTGATCCTTGTCAATTTTTAAAGTAAAATAAGTCAAGTTGTAATTCTATTAGTTAAGTATAAACTTCTAATAATTTACAGTTAGTGCACGTGGACTTATTTGTCCCTAAAAAAATTGGAAGTTTTACTTTAAAATACTATGTATATGTTTTAGTTGATGACTACACTATATATACATGGGTCTATTTTCTAAATAAAATGTCATAAGCCTTTTTCTATTTTAAAAATAATTTAAACCATGCTAAAATGAGAAAAATCTAAATTTGGTAACTATTCATAGTGATCACGGTGGAGAATTTGTAAATTCTAAATTTAAAACTTTTTTTGTAAAAAGGTTTAGTTTAAATAAGAAATAAAATTCCTTAGAAGATTACTAGAACCATGTTGAGTGAATACTCTCTAAAAATGGGCTTAAGTAGTTAGTGTTTCCTGCTATACTATAAATTGAGTTTTACTTATACATTTTATTAATAAAAATCCTTATTATTTGTGAACTAGAAGAAAACAAAAACGTTATTACTTCATGGTTTTTGGATAAAAAGTATTAATTTTGAATAATAAAGATAATTTACATAAATTTTTTCCAAAATCTACTGAATGAATATTTTTAGGTTATTGTTTAACTAGTAAGTATTATAGAGTTTTTTAAAAAAATACAATTATTATTAAGGAAATAGTGTGTGTTAAATTTGATGAATTTGATCCTTTTATTTTAAATCAACCTCAACCCACGTATTCAGATTTTATTAAAAAAACTGATTTCCAACCCATGTTCAAAATTTATTCTTATACAAGAAACAATGAAGAAATAATTTTAAAATTTATACCATAAGAAGAAATTAAACCTATTATTGAAGAAAATATTTTTAGAAACCTAATAAGTTATTAAATCCTTAGGAATTATCCAAGTGATAATATCATTGGTGATATATATTGTAACATCCCAAGAAATTACAAAGAGATTTATTATAGAATTCATTAAACGCTGACTCTCAAAAAAACACCACTTTGTTATAACCTAGTCAAGTAAACATAATTTTTCCCCTTTTTGATTTAAATTTTAAAAAAACTGACATACATGGTTGTGTTTAGTAAGATATTTAAGATTATAATAAGACAAACATAATTTTTAGTGAATAGTAACATACCCTTATGAATAGAGACATAGCCTTGTGAATAGTAATGAATAGTAATGAATAGTAAATCATATTAAAAAATAGAAACTTCACCCATGAATGTATAAATACAATTCATACATCTTAAAAATGAAAAAACAAACATAGTATATGTATTTGTATTTTTATATTACATAAATGTTTAAATTACAATTTTATGATTAATTTAATAATTTAAAATAGAAATTTAATTTCATAAAATGTAATCACAAATTTTTACTTTATTTTCTTATGATTATAATGTAATTTTATAGAACCTTGATTTATTTATCAAGGTCTTATAAAATGAGTTATAGTTTAAAAGTGGTTTCTTTAGAATAAATTATGATTTTATTTAAAAATTAAATTATTAATATTTAGAAAATTATTTTTGAAAAATGGATTTCATTTTTTAATTCTAAGAATCGAAAAATGGTAGGGGTGAATTTTTGGGATTTTTCTGAAATTCATGAATTTTTTATGAATAGTGAAATACGGTAAATGTCGTATATTCAAATTATCAGTTAAATGCACTATTTATGACATCATAAGTGATGTAAGGCCACTTGGTTCGAACTAACATGCACTTATTACTATTATAGGTCACATGAAACAACACAATTGGTTGTCTTTATGGAAATAATAAAATAAGAAATAAAATATTCAAAATTTACCCCTCTCCTCACTATAAACCCCCCCCCCCAATATTCAAAATTTACCTCTTCTCATCACTCCACTAAGCCTTTAAGCTCCTCAAATATCTGGCCATTTACCCTTACCTTAAGTAGGTTCTCAAGGAGGTTATTTCAAGAGGTAAAGCACCCTTCTTTTTCATTTAGTCTCAATTCAATTTATCTTTTTTTGTTATCCTATCCTCACATCCTCTTTCCAAATGGCCATTATAACTCCATTATCATCTATATACTATATTTATATCCTTTAAATGTAAGAACCATCATAAATATTCTTACTCCCTCCCTTTAATTTTTATAAACGAAATCAACGTCCATGAGGTTCTAATCTATAACCTTTGTAGACGACGAAGTTTCATTCTTCAAGTTATCCTTAATTACTGGTCATGAAACCATTTTTATGGTTTAACCAGACTATAATATATGTATTATAACCTAATTAATATTCATTAACCAGTATATGTACATATTATTAATTTATATGACCAAACTAGTCCATAATAATCCAAATACCACCAAATAATCGAAGTGGTTTTCATCTAATGATTCATCCTCATTCCATGTAACCAAATGATATAAATGACCATTAATAATTATTTATGTTCATAAATAATATTTAATTTCAATTCTGGAGATTTACAACCATTCCACAAGAACTCCATTACTTAAAAAACAAGTGAACCATTTATGAAAATCAAGAAAACAAACACTCTGGAACGACACAATTCAATATAATAACTTATTAATAAGGACCTAAGTGAAATAAATATAATTATGATGAAAAAAATACATGTATAATAGGTTCTAAAATACTTTATTAATAAGTCTAATTTCTTATTCTAGGATCTTAAGTTCAAGAGCAGAACGCATTCGGACTTAAGGTAAGGGTTTCTTCATCTCACTTTCTTTTCTGTGAGATTTTCCCTATTCACTACTAATAATTGTGTATGGTGTATGTATACTTCCCATTTATGTAACATATAATTAATATATTTATTTTAAATTAATTAAATTTATCACTTGAATATTATTAATTTTGGGGCATACGAATCGACTGATTTCAAAGTGGTAAGGGATTTCTACCCGAACCTCTATTTTCATTCAGGTTATTCCTATTCTCTACTTACATCAATGAAATTATTATTTATTATTATGTACTCTACATAAATTATGTTTTAATTTCTTATATATGTTTACCATCCATAATACTTCTTTATTTTATGGGTATTTACATGTTTTAAAAGGACCATTAAAAAACTTTATCCTCATAAACAAACCTGATTCAAGGGAATTTCTCAAATTCTTACGTAATTTCAAGGGAACTATATAATATGTTTTTGAAAACCATTATATTTCTAAAATAATTCATTTTATTATAAAAACACTAGCTTACTTCACTTATGGTTTTATACTAATATTTTTCTAAATGAACTCTTCTTTTCAAAGTAAAAGGGTATTTATCTCAAGAATTAATCGAAGATTTTATAAGTGTATCTTTATCTATTTCAACACTCTTGTTGATTATTATGTATTATTGGGATTAATATTTTATGGTATCATCTACCATATTTAATTTAATAGTTTATTATTACATTGTATGTGGATGTACTATCTTAAAACCATTCATCAATTTACTCTGAATGGTTAGTGTTTATGCTTAATGTTCGGGGAATGTTATTTACATTTCATATATTATTTTCAATATGAATGTATATGTTATTTAAATTTATCCTCATCAATATGAGGAATTCATTGGACATATAAAGTGTCAGTTGGGGCTTTCTATATCCCCTCGGTGCATCGTTAGGTCTCATGAGGCAAACTACAGTCTTGGTAGAAGGCCTTGACAAAATGATTATTTATGGTCTTGGTACAAGGCCTTGACGGTATGGTTATGATGTCCCACATTATTAATTCCCTCATTATGAGAATAGTATTTATGGTTCATGTGGTTATTCGACTAATAAATACCCATGATTATGTTTTATTATGGCATTACTTGTGCATCTCTTATTCTATCCATAAAGTGTTCAAGTTTTTGTTTAAGGCCTATGTTTTTAGTTATTCAACTTGCCTAATGTTTATATATCTTCCATTGTATTTCTTACCCATACAGATCATTTGATATCACCCTTTTATTATATTTAATTTTCTTAGGACATGAAGAATTTTATTATTAATGACATACTAAAATAACCAAGGAGTTATGGATGTTGTCTAAGTAGTTTCTATGTTGTATTTATTTTCAAGTTGTAATATTAAACTTATGTACGTATCTTGTTTCCAATAATAATAAACTACTCAGTCCTTAGGGATACATATTCCTTGTTTATATGCCAATGTAATCAAATAAGGCACCATCTCCAGGGAACTTGGTTCGGGTCTTTATAGTTGGTATCAAAATAAGTTTAGTAGAAATCTAGGAAACTATAGTTAAAAAACATATTTTAGGGAATAAATACCTAAGATAGTGTTTGAGGATAAGCATACAAGAACATCCTATTATTTTAGTAAGGAATATATTATTTAGATCGTTATATCAAATAAATCCTTATCTAGATACAAACAGGTAGAGGTAGCTCTGGCATAGATATACCTTGGAGTGAAAACTCTGACAATAAGTTTCAGGCTTGACCTCAGGTATCTTGGTACATGACAACGGGCCTTGCTTCACTCTTGATATTAACACTCCTGGGGGGTATACTTAGGATAATTCACATTTTCATTACAGAAAATTACAAAGGGTTTGTTCCCCAAAGTAACCAAAGTATATGGTTTTAGTATTTATGATGCATAAATTTATGTTATGTGTCATACCATGTTTAGAGATATAGAAAGTTCATAAATTTATGAGCTAATATATAATATGAATTTGATTAGAAATGGTGCTTAGTGGAAGGAATTAGAACTTCACCAATTAACATGATGATAAGAGTAAGAAGGATCATATATCTGATGGTCTTAATCCACCATTTCAATGGACTATTATCTCCCATGTATTCTAATCATATGAGGAAATAGTATCATGTGTTGACAAGGTATGTAAGGACTTCTCTGAGTCCTATGGATTTTAAGGGAAGTAAAAGAAGAAGAGGATGGCAGGTAAAAACATGGATAAAGGAAAAAAAATAAAGCTGTATTTTCCCACATGTAATAATTGTGAAAGGAAACACCTTGGTATATGGTTGAGGGGAAAAAGAGTTTGCTTCAAGTGTAGAGAAAAAGGCCACCATGCTCAAAATTGCAAGATAAGGAAGGAATTTTTCTATATTCAATACTTCAACTGCACAGATATGGGACACTATGTGAATCAATGTCCCAAGTGTCAAAGTAATATACACCAAATAATGATTTTGGATAATGATCAAGTTATGATTCTAACGCAGATTAAGTAGAATGATTAATGTGCCTAGTCAAGAATCATGTCATTTGAATTTTTTTTAGCAATGTACTGGTTGTAAGAATTATGAGATATATAGGGATTATACTAATGTAATATTTCATTAAGGATTTGAGGTTGTGTGATGAATGGTACAAAGGAAAAGTGATTCAGTAGAAATATAAACTTTTTAGGAAAAAAACATGTTTGAGGGAAAGAAAACCCTTAATATATATCTGATGTTGAGATACTGATGAAGAAATGATTGATTCAGATATGTAATGACTACCTTGGAACTGATTAATGACTTGTCAAGAAGTGACATATGCTATCATTGGTGGAGTTTACATTACTTTTAGATTTAAGTAATATACCCAATAACATGTATCCTACTTAAGGAATATAGAGGAATTCATGTTTCCGATATGGTTTTTATGGTAATTCAATTTATTACCATATTTCAAGAGGATACATGATGATGTTATTCACATGTTTGGAATGTGAATTTTAGATCTACTTTTAATTGATTAAGGGTTAATGATAAGTTCATCTTGGAAATTTAGAGGCCCTCATTATGATGTGTTGAATAATTATATTTTGCAATTATTACCCATTTATGAAATGGTTTAATTTGATCATTGTATGGGTTTTAGAGATTAATGTCACTACATGATGGTTTAGTTATTCTTCCTTGACCATGTTTTCAAATTACAATGCATTGTTTTGTAGTAACTGATGTTTTTCCCTTTCCTATTATTAATAGAATATTTTAATTATATTCTTTATTCGAGTTTCTAAAAGGGAATTTTCAAGTATCAACCATTAACATTCAAAGTTCAATTTCAAATTTCAAGGATGAAATGTTTGTAAGGAGGGGATAATGTAACACCCCAAAAATTTACAAATATATTTATTATAGAATTCATGAAACATTGAGTCTCTAAAAAACCACTTTATTAAAACCTAGTCAAGTAAACATTATTTTTCCCCTCTGTGATTAGAATTTTAAAAAAACTAACATACACGGTTGTGTTCAGTAAGATATTTAGAGTCTGATAAGGCAAACTTAATTTTTGGTGAATAGCAACATACCCTTATGAATAGTGGCATACCCTTGTGAATAGTAATGAATAGTAATGAATAGTAATGAATAGTAATGAATAGTAATGAATAGTAAATTATTTTAAAATAAATATAAACTTCACAAATGAATATATAAATACAATTTAGACATCTTAAAAGTGAGAAAATAAACATAGTATAAGTATTGGTATTTTTTGTATGACATAAATGTTTAAATTAAAAATTTTTGATTAATTTAATTATTTAAAATTGAAATTTATTTTCATAAAATGTAATCACAAATTTTTACTTTATTTTCTTATGATTATAAGACAATTTTATAGGACCTTGATTTATTTCTCAAGGTCTTATAAAATGAGTTATAGTTTAAAAGTGGTTTTTTTGGAATAAATTATGAATTTATTTAAAAATTAAATTAATAATATTTAGAAAATTATTTTTAGAAAATGGAGTTAATTTTTGAATTCTACATTTTGAAAAATGTTAGTGGTGAATTTTTGGTATTTTTCTAAACTTCATTAATTTTTTATGAATAGTAAGATACGGTAAAATACTGTATATTCAAATTATCAGTTAAATACACTATTTATGAAACCATAAGTGATTTAAGGACACTTATTTAGAACTCACATGAAATTATTACTATTATGGGTCACATGATACAATGTTATTGGTTATCTTGATGGTAATAATAAAATAATGAATAAAATATTCAAAATTTACCCCTCTCCTCCACTATAAAAACCCCCCTCACTCCCTCCTCTCTTAACTCCTCTAAGCCTTGAATCTCCTCAAATATATTCCCAATTACCCTTCCCTAGTCACTCCCCACGTACAATAATCTCCTTGTCTTTCCAAAATACAAAAACCCCTTCCCTTAAGGAGGTTCTCAAGGAGGATATTTCAAGAGGTAAAGCACCCTTCTTTTTCATTTAGTTTCATTTCAATTTATCATCTTTTGTTATCCTCTCCTCACCTCCTCTATCTAAATTTCCATGATAAATATATTATAATCTATATACAGGATTTATATCATGTTAATTTAAGAACCATCATCAATATTCTTACTCCCTCCCTTTTATTTTTATAAACGAAATCAACGTCCATGAGGTTCCAATTTATAACCTTCATGGACGATGAAGTTTCATTCTTCAATTTATCCTTCATTACTGGTCATGAAACAATTTTTATGGTTGAACAAGACTATAATATATGTATTATAACCTAATTAATATTCATGAACTAGTATATGTACATATTATTAATTTATATGACAAAACTAGTTCATAATATTCCAAATACCGCCAAATAATCGAAGAGGTTGTCATCTAATGATTCATACTCATTCCATGTAACCAAATGATAGAAATGACCATTAAAAATTCTGGATGTTCATAAATAATTTTAATTTTTAATTCTCGATATTTGCAACCATTCCACAAGAACTCCATTACTTAAAAACTGGTGAACTGTTTATGAAAATCAAGGAAACAAACACTCTAGAACGACATAATTCAATATAATAACATATCAATATGGACATAAGTGAACTAAAGATAATTATGATAAACTAAATAAATATAAAATAGGTTATTAAATAAGTTATTAATAATTCTAATTTCATATTCCATGATCTTAAGTTCAAGAGCAGAACGCATTTAGACTTAAGGTAAGGGTTTCTTCATCTCACTTTCATTTTTGTGAGATTTTCTATATTCACTACTAATACTTGTGTATGGTGTATGTATACTTACCATTGATGTAACATAACATAAATATATTTATTTTTATGGTATTAAATGTTTCACTTTAATATTATTAATTTTGTGGCATGAGAATCGATTGATTAAAAAGTGGTAAGGGATTTCTACCCAAACCTTCTTGTTCATTCGGGTTACTCCTATTCTCTAATTACCTCAATTAAATTATTATTTATTATTATGAACTTCACATAAATTATTTTTTAATTTCATATATTTTTACCATCTATAATCCTTCTTTATTTAATGGGTATTTACATGTTTTAAAAGGATCGTTCAAAAAATTTATCTCGATAAACAAACTCGATTCAAGGGAATTTCTCATATTCTTATATAATTTAAAGGGAACTCTATAATCAATTTTTATCAACCATTATAATTCTAAAATCACTAATTTTATTATGAAAATAATACCTTACTTCACTTATGGTTTTATACAAATATTTTTCAAAAAAATCTTCTTTTTAAAGTAAAAGGGTATTTATCTCAAGAATTACTCAAAGATTTTATAAGAGTATCTTCATCTATTTCAACACTCTTGTTGATAATTATATATTATTGGGATTAATATTTCATGGTGTCATCTACAATATTTAATTTAATGTTTTATTATTACTTTGTTTGTGTATGTACTATCTTAAAACCATTCACCAATTTACTCTGAATGGTTAGTGTTTATGCTTAATGTTCGGGGAATGTTATTTACATTTCATATATTAGTTTAAATATGAATTTATATGTTGTTTATATTTATCCCAATTAATATGAGTAATGAATTGGACATAGAATGTGTTGGGTGGGGCCTGCTATAGACCCTTGGTGCATCAGTAGGTCTCATGAGAAAAACTACATTCTTGGTACAAGGCCTTAAAAAATGATTATTTATGGTCTTGGCACGAGGCCTTAATGGTATGGTTATGATTCCCCACATTATGAATTCCCTCATTATGAAAATATTATTTATGGTTCATGTGGTTATTAGACTAGTAGAATACCCATGATTATGTTTTATTGTGGCATTACTTATTGAGCTCTTATTCCAGCCATAATGTGATCAAGTTTTTGTTTAAGGAATATGTTTTTAGTTATTCAACTTTCTTAATGCTTAAATATCTTCCATTTTATTTCCTACCCTTACTGATAATTTGAGCTCACCCCTTTCTTATGTTTCATTTTCTCAGGACATGAAGATTTTTTTTATTAATTACATGCTAAAATAATCTAGGAGTTATGGATATTGTCTAAGGAGTTTCTATGTTTTATTTATTTTCAAGTTGTAATGTTGAACTTATGTATGTATCTTGTTTCCAATAATACTAAACTACTCGGTCCTTTGGGATGAATATTCCTTCTTTATATGCCAATGTAATCAAATAAGGCACTGGCTCCAGGCAACTAGGGTCAGGTCCTTATAGTTGGTATCAAAGGAAGTTTAGTAGAAATATTAGAAACTAGATTTAGAAAACATAGTTTAGGGATTAAATCCCTAAGATAGTCTTTGAGAATAAGAATACAATAAAACCCTAGTAATTTGGTAAGGAATAGATTTTGTAGATCTTTCTAGAAAATGCATCTCTATCTGGATACAAACAGGTAGAGGTGGCTCTGGCACAGATGTACCTAGGAGTGAAAACTCTGACATGGAGTTTCGGGCTTGACCCAGGGTATCCTGGTACACAACAAAAGGTCTTGATACACTCTTGGTATTGACACTCCTGGGGGATATGCTTAGGATAATTCACATTTTATTTATAAAAAATTATGAAGGATTTTTTCCCCAAAGTAACCAAAGTATATGGTTTTAGGATTTATGATGCATAAATTTATGTTATGTGTCATACCATGTTTGGACACATATAGAGTTCATAATTTTATGATCTAATATATAATATGGATTTGATTAGAAATGCCACCTTGTGGAAGGAACGAGAACTTCACCAATTCACATGATAAGAAGAGTAAGAAGGATCATATCTCTGATGGTATTAATCCACCATTTAAAAGGAATATTATCTCCCATGTATCCTCGTCATATGAGGAAATAGCATCATGTGTTGACAAGGTATGTAAAGACTTCTCTGATTCCTATGGCTTTTAAGGGAAGAAAAAGAAGAAGTGGATAGCAGGAAAAAACATGGATGAATAGAAGAAGGGAAAGATGTATTTTCCCACATGTAATAACTATGGAAGGAAACATCTTGGTATATGCTTGAGGGGAAAAAGAGTTTGATTCAAGTGTAGATAAAGAGGCCATCATACTCAAAATTGCAAGAAAAGGAAATAATTTTCCTATATTCAATTCTTCAACTACAAGGAGATGGGACACTATGTGAATCAATGTCCCAAGAATCAAAGGAATATACCCCAAATAATAATTTTGGATAATGATCAAGTTATTATGCTACTGTATATGATGTATAATTATTAATGTTCCTAGTTAAGAATCATGTCTTTTGATTTTTTTTGTTTTTTCAGTAATGTACTAGGTGTAAGAATTGTGAGATATATAAGGATTGTACTGCAGTACAATTTCATTAAGGATTTGAGGTTGTGTGATGAATGGTAGAAAGGAAAAGTGATTTATTAGAATGATAAACTTTTTAAGAAAAAAACATGATTTAGGGAAATACAGCCCTTAATATATATCTTATGTTGAGATACTGATAAGGAAATGATTGATTCAGATATGTACTGACTACCTTGGAACTGATTAATGACTTGTTGAGAATTGGTCTATGGTATCATTGATAAAGTTTATAGTACTTTTGGATTTAAGGAATATATCCAATAACATGTATCCTACTTGAGGAATATAGAGGAATTCATGTTTTTGATATGGTTTTTATGGTAATTCAAGTTATTACCATATTTCAAGAGGATACATGATGATGTTATTCTCATGTTTAGAATGTGAGTTTAAGAGCTCCTTCTTGTTGATTAAGTGTTAATGATAATTTCATCTTGGAAATTTATAAGCCCTCATTATATATTTTTGAATAATTATATTTTTTAATTGTTAACAATTTACAAAATGGTTTAATTTAATCATTGTATGGATTTTAGAGTTTAATGTTACTACAGGATGGTTTAGTTATTCTTCCTTGACCATGTTTTCCAATTAGAATGCATTGTTTTGTAGTAATATATGATTTTCCCTTTCCTCTTATTAATATAATATTTTAACTATATTATTGATTTGGGTTTCCATAAGGGAATTTTCAAGTATCAACTATTAACTTTCTAAGTTCAATTTCAAATTTTGAGGATAAAAGTTTTGTAACTAGAGGATAATGTAACACCCCAAGAATTTACAAATAGATTTATTATAGAATTCATGAAACACGGAGTCTCTACAAAACACCACTTTGTTATAAAATAGTCAAGTAAACATAATTTTTTCCCTCTGTGGTTTGAATTTTGAAAAAAATAACATACATAGTTGTGTTCAATAAGATATTTAGAGTCTGATAAGACAAACATAATTTTTGGTGAATAGTAACATACCCTTATGAATAGTTGCATACCCTTGTGAATAGTAATTAATATTAAATCATATTAAAAAAATATAAACTTCACCCATTAATTTTTAAATACAATTTAGACATCTGAAAAGTGAAAAAAAAACATAGTATAGGTATTGGTATTTTTGTATGACATAAATGTTTAAATTACAATTTTATGATTAATTTAATAATTTAAAATGGAAATTTATTTTCATAATATGAAATCACAAATTTTTAATTTATTGTTATATGATTATAAGATAATTTTATAGGACCTCTATTTATTTCTCAAGGTCTTATAAAACGAGTTATAGTTTAAAAGTGGTTTTTTTGGAATAAATTATGATTTTATTTAAAAATTAAATTCATAATATTTATAATTTTTTTTTGAAAAATGGATTTCATTTCTGAATTATATGTGTTGAAAAATGGTAGGGGTGAATTTTTGGGATTTTTCTAAAATTCATGAATTTTTTATGAATAGTGAAATACGGTAAAATACTGTATATTTAAATTATCAGTTAAATATACTATTTATGACATCATAAGTGATGTAGGGACACTTTTTTCAAACTCACATGCACTTATTACTATTATGGGTCACATGAAACAACACTATTGGTTGTCTTGATGGAAATAATAAAATAATGAATAAAATATTCAAAATTTACTCCTCTCTGCCCCTATAAAAACCCCCCTCACTCCCTCTTCTCTTCACTCCTATAAGACTTTAATATCCTCAATTATCTACCCAATTACTATTCCATAGTTACTAAATATGTTCAGGAAGAACCTGGTCTTTCCAAAAGACAAAAATCCCTTCCCTTAAGAAGGTTCTCAAGGAGGTTATTTCAAGAGGTAAACCAACCTTCTTTTTCATTTAGTTTCATTTCAATTTATCTTCTTTTGTTATCCTCTCCTCACATACTCTATCAAAATGGCCATGATAAATACATTATCATCTATATAATGGATTTATATCATGTGAATTGAAGAACCATCATCAATAGTTTTACTCCCTCCCTTTTATTTTTATAAATGAAATCAACGTCCATAAGGTTCCAATTTATAACCTTTGTGGAAGATGAAGTTTTGTTATTCAATTTAACCTTAATTACTAGTCATGAAACCATTTTTATGGTTTAAACAGACTATAATATATTTATTATAACCTAATTAATATTCAGGAACTAGTATATGTACATATTATTAATTTATATGACAAATCTAGTTCATAATAATCCAAATACTGCCAAATAATCGAAGAGGTTGTCATCTAAAGATTCATCCTCATTCCATGTAATTAAATGATATAAATTATCATTAACAATTTGGTATGTTTATAAATAATATTTAATTTTAATTCTGGTGATTTAGAACCATTCCACAAGAACTCCATTAATTAAAAACAAGTGAACTATTTATGAAAATCAAGAAAACAAAGACTCTGGAATGACATAATTCAATATAATTACTTATCAATAATGACATAAGTGAACTAAAAATAATTATGATTAACTAAATTAATGTCTAATAAGTTTTTAAATAAGTTATTAATAATTATAAATTCATATTCCATGATCTTAAGTTCAAGAGCGGAACACATTCGGACTTAAGGTAAGGGTTTCTTCATCTCACTTCCATTTTTTTGAGATTTTATGTATTCACTACTAATACTTGTGTATGGTGTATGTATACTACCCATTGATTTAAGATATCAATAATATATTTATTTTCATGGTATTCAATGTATCACTTTAATATTATTAATTTTGGGGCTTAAGAATCAATTTATTACAAAGTGGTAAGGGATTTCTACCCGAACCTCTATTTTCATTCGGGTTACTCCTATTCTCTACTTACCTCAATTAAATTATAATTTTTTTCTTATGTACTCCACATAAATTCTGTTTTAATTTCCTATATATTTTTACCATCTATTATCTTTATTTATTTTATGGGTATTTACATGTTTTAAAAGGATCATTCAAAAAAATTATCTCGATAAACAAACCCGATTCAAGGCAATTTCTTAAATTATTACGTAATTTCAAGGGAACTCTATAATATGTTTTTATAAACCATTATATTTATAAAATCACTAATTTTATTATGAAAATACTACCTTACTTAAATTATGGTTTTATACAAATATTTTTCTAAAATAACTCTTCTTTTCAAAGTAAAAGGGTATTTATCTCACGAATTACTCGAAACTTTTATAAGAGTATCTTCATATATTTCAACACTCTTATTGATTATTATGTATTATTGGGATTAATATTTCATGGTATCATATACCATATTTAATTTAATGGTTTATTATTACTTTTTCTATGTATGTACTATCTTAAAACCATTCACCAATTTACTCTGAATGGTTAGTGTTTATGCTTAATGTTCAGGGATTGCTATTTATATTTCATAAATTAGTTTCAATATGAATGTATATGTTGTTTATATTTATCCCCATTCATATTAGGAATCAATTGGACATAGAAAATTTTGGGTGGGGGCCTCTATATCCCCTCGGTGCATCGGTAGGTCTCATGAGACAAACTACAGTCTTGGCACAAGGCCTTGACCAAATGATTATTCATGCTCTTGGCATGAGGCCTTAACAATATGGTTATGATGTCCGGCATTATGCATTCCCTCATTATGAAAATAGTATTTATGTTTCATATGGTTATTCGACTATTATAATACCCATGATTATGTTTTATTATGGCACTACTTACTCAACTCTTATTCCATCCATAATGTGTTCATGTTTTTGTTAAAGGCATTTGTTTTTAGTTATTCCACTTTCCTAATGTTTATATATCTTCTGATGTATTTCTTACCCTTAATGATCATTTGATCTCACCCATTTATTATGTCTCATTTTCTTAGTACATGAAGAATTTTATTATTAATGACATGCTGAAATAACCTAAGAGTTATAGATGTTGTCTAAGGAGTTTCTATGTTGTATTTCTTTTCAAGTTGTAATGTTAAACTTATGTATGTATCTTGTTTCCAATAATACTAAACTACTCGGTCCTTCAGGATTCATATTCCTTGTTTATATTCCAATGTAATCAAATAGGACACTGTCTCCAGGCAACTGGGGTCGGGTCCTTACATATATCAATCAGTTAAAACTTGAAATCCTTTAAGAAATGAAGTTGAAAATTGTGTATTTTTATCTCAATTTAGACCTAAGACTCCTAATTAGTATTTATGTGACGAATATTGGATAAAATATATTCAAGATTAACTCAATGAATGTGATAGGAATCAATTTTAGACTTTGGTTTAATGTCCTAAAAATTCATCCATAATTGGTGTGAAATTTGTTTTTCAAAATAAATGTCATGAAAATGGAGTCATAGTTATGAATAATCTATACTTTTTCAATGGGTTATAATCAATAATAAGTCATAGACTACAAAGAAACTTATTATCTAGTACCTAGACTTTATGTTATTCATATACTTCTAGCATATAAATCATTTCTAAATTTTACCCTTTTTAAAATAGATATGAAGTGTTCTTTTCTTAATGAATATGTATAGGATAAAGTTTATGTAGAACAACCCATTGGTTTGAGAAAAAAAATCTTCTGGTCATGTTTCTAGACTTACTAAAGAACTTTATGATCTTAAACAAGCTCTTAGATCCTAGAATTATTGATTTACTAGATTTTTGTTTAAAAACATTTTGTTAAAGGATTTGTGGATCCAACTATTTCTATTAAAAAATTAAATATATCATCATTGTTAAAATTATGTTGATGAAATTATATTTGGATCAACTCAAAAATATATTACAAATTATCTTTTAGATTTTATGAAATCTGAGTTTTAAATGAGAACGATGAGAGAATTAACCTTTTTCCTTGGTTTTCAAATTTCTCAAAAAACATAAGGAAATTTTATATCTCAATATAAGTATATAAAATATCTTCTTAAATTTTTTGTACATGACAATATGAAAAGTGTAAGTACTTCTATTAGAACATCAAAAACTATTTATATTGATGAATCATGGAAACCAGTTGATTAAAAACTTTTTAGAGGAATGATTGGTAGTTTACTATACTTAATATCTATTCAACTATGTTTAATATTTTTTGTATTCTTATATGAAATATATCAATAAAATACAAAATAGTATCATCTTAAAGCTTTAAAATGAATTTTTTATTACCTTGAGGGAACTATAGATCTTGGTTTACTTTATTCTTTAGAAAATAATTATGATTAAAAAAGTTTTTTTGATGCTGATTTTTCTCTATGTAAGATGGATAGAAAAATTACATCAAGAAATTTTCGTTTATTAGGAGAAGATTTAGTTTTTTGGTCTTATAAGAAACAAGATTTAGTATCTCCTTCCACTACTAAAATATAATATATAGAAATTTTAAGTTTTGGTGCACAATAGTTCTTGATGAAACACAAACTCACTGATCTTGGATTTAATTTTATAAAAAATCCATTTGTTATAACACAAGTTCCATATCTTTGAGTAAAACTCAACACATCACTCAAGATCTAATCACATGGATATAAGACACTATCTCCTTTGGTATCACACACAAAAAATATATATAATTTTAAAATTCATCAGAATGCAAGAAAAACTTACTCATAATTTTACAAAACTCCTAAATTCCCATAGATTTGAATAAATTAAATAGAATATAGGAATGGTCAATATAAAATGATCGTTCATATCTACTTATTTTTTAAATTATATCCTTAAAGTAATAAACTCCTTTAAAAAGGGGGATTATATATTTGGTAAGCATTAAAGTTTTATTAAAAAAATTCTCAAACTATTTTCTTAAATTTTTTCCAAACATATTTTTATAAGAAATTTATTTTCCAAACAATTTTTTGGTAGAATCTTTTTCTACAAAAAAAAATTGTTAGAAATTTTCTAAGATTTTTTTTAAATTTTCCTGATATATTTTTTGTTTAAATTTTTTCAGAAAAAAATTTCTATGAAAAAATTTGGATAAAAAAAATTTGTTATAAATATTTCAGATGAAATCTTTATAATAAATTTCACATTAAAGTTTGTTTTGAAAAAAAATAGATCATAAAATTTTTAAAACCCAAGAAGTTTATATTTCCAAATAATGTTTCAAAAGAAATTTTACAAATTAATCTTTAAAATACATATTCTAAATTTTTTATTTAAATATATCTTTTATTGTATATTTTATTCCATTTATACTTTAAATAAATGATTTATAAAATTAAATTTTTTATTAGAATGAAATTTTTACCAATAAAACTCATAGAAATAATATTAAAAAACAATAGATTGTAATTTTTTTTTAAAAAATAGAGTAATTCTATCAACTATTGATTTGGATTAGGGTTTTAACCTAAATAATCAGATATGAGGAAGATAAAGAGTCTCTCTCCTAAGTCTATATATATGGGAAGTGGTACATCTCGTTTCACTCACTACTTCATTTTGTTGAGATCTCTCTCCCCTATGAATTTCCTCTATCCAAACGTTTTTGGTCGATTTAAACATTCTTCCTCTATATCTATGGATTATTCAAGTGATATTTCAATCATATTTGTAGTGAAGGAATTATTTATTGAGAAATAATGGTTTTAGAAAATATGAATCATTGCTAAAGTGGGTGATGATATTTAATGTATGGGAATCACTATGCATAGATAAAGAAGATTTTGACTTTCCTTATCCAAAAATTAGTAAGGGGTTTCTATTTATCTACAAATTTTCAAAAGAAGATGCCTTGAAATTTGTAATGTTTCAATTTTTTATAAATATTTATTAATTGAATATCAAGTAGATCACTAAATTAGTCCAAATTTTTTTAGAAGGAGAAGAAAATGTAGTAACATACAAATTTTGAAATAATATGTGAACTTTTGAAAAGGAAAAATCTAAAAATATATATTTTATTTTGATTAAAAGGTTAGAATGGTTTTCCATATAAGTCTAAAAAATAGGATTATTTCAATCGGGATAAAAAATTATCATATCCTAAGAAAAGGTGATTGGGATACTTTAAAGGTTCAAGATAGTTATCTATTATATTTTCTTTATAATATTAGGAAATTTAATCTAGTGAAATACATGGTAAATATAATTTAGGTAGGGTAGACCGGTTCTATAAAATATAATATTCTTATGTATCTGGTTTTAAAAAATAAGATATTATTCAACTTCTTGATTGTTATGAAAATAAAGAATGTGGAAACTACAGTAAGGGAGAAGATCTATTTGATTGGAGAAGAAGCAATTTCTAAGATGAAATTGATGAATGATTCTGATCAAAAGAAATTTATACAAAAAAATATAAAAATATTCATCTAATGAAATAGTTTATCAACTCAAATATAAATTTATGAGAAAAAAAAAGTTGAGGAATCTCCTTTTATATCAATGAATAATAATAAGAAAATGTTAGAATGATAATTTACTACTTATATTAATAATAAGAAAGATAAGAAACTTGGTGATCCTTTGTTTTATTTAAATATGGTAGAATCCTTAGCATTGAAAGAAAAAAAATCAAGATCTTTGGGAGGAGGATATTAAGAATATGATTACTAAGAAAAAAAGATAAGAAATTTTTCTTAAGTATTTTCTTAGAAAAACTAAATTGATTCAATCAGGATTTAAAGTATCAACAAAAGATAAATTTTTTGTGTCTAGTTTTTAAGAAAAAAACTCAGTCTAAAATTCCAAAAGTCCAATATTCTAAAATATCTATAGAACCTTTGGAAATAAATAAGAGTAAGAAAGTTACTAAATTAGTTTCTCAAGAAAAATATGATAAAGATAAATATGGTATTATACAAACTTCTCTAAAATACATTTTCCAATGAATATAAGTTTAATAATGAAATATCATACTGTAGAATTTTTAAAAGAACTATTATATCTTGAACAAATTTCATAACCATATTCAGCTTCCTTTTTAGTTAAATTATTTAAGAGTGTTTCTTTGTAAAACCAAGAGAATTAAGTATCTTTAGAATAAGAAGAAGTTAAAATATAAAAAGTTCAAAGTTCAAAAAAAACATCAGTCTAATGATGGTGATGATGCTTATGATGATGGTGGTGGTAATGATGGTTATGATTCCGATGGTTTTGATGATTCCAATGATATTTATGATTTCGATGATGTTGATGATTCCTATTATTATAATTTTGGTAATAAATCAAGATGATTAATTTTTTAACTAGCAAATTATTTTGTAATATTTTACAAAAAAAATTGATTGTTTGAAGAAATAAGGTACAATTCAAGAATATGATTAGGGTGAGAGTAGTAAATTTTAAACACTATAATAAGCAGTTCAATGTTTGAAGAAGACTATAATTGTTCTTCAAGATACTCATGATGAATGTTCTAATGTTTAAGATTTATAAGAATAGAAATTAGTTATGAAGGATGAGAATAAAAAAATAAGATTCTTTAAGAATAATTTTCAAAGATAAATTTAGTCTTGGATGATTCAGAGAAGTATTAGTAAAAAATAAAAAGGATAAATATGATCATAAAAAATCTCAAATATTTGGATTGATATTTTTTCTCTAAACTCTTTGAAAATGTTTTATAAAAACTCAAACATAATTTTGAATGGAAATATATTTTTTGGTTGGATATTCTTCCCAATATATTTTGATGGAGGTTTATAATTTCTTTTATTATTAATTTCTATTATTTTTAATGAATTACTTCATAAATGTTCAGTAGAAATTTTTTTATTTCATATAGAGTTTTTTCCCTTAACATTTTAGGTACACTTTCTCTAAACCCTTCTTTTCAAGAATCACAATGGGGAATATATGTATAGAACTTTTGAAGAGAAAAGTCTAAATGTTTTTTGATAAAGTTTAAAATTTTATTAAATCTAAAAAAGGAATAAATAATATTATAACAAATAATTAAAAGAGAAGATATATGAGACAGGGGGAGTAAGTTTTACTTTTATTAGTTTTTCTCTTTTAAAAAGTTATGTTTTGTGATTTTAAAAAAGGGGGAAATTATTGAGTCAAAATAATGTATTTCAACACTTCCTAACCTAATTTTAAAAACCATAATACATTTCCTTAAAAGTATATGTTTCACTAACTTCATTATATATTTAGTTCTAAGAATGTTTTTTCATAAAATATATTTTTCTGGATAAAGATTTATAAAATATCCAAAGTTAAAATATAACTAATTCCTAACCGATAAAGTTATATCAAGACTATAAAACAAACATTTTCATATGGAATCTGTCTTATATTATGGATGTAAATTTATTAAATATATAGGATTAAGATATTCAATTTTTTCAAATAAACAAATTATATTTCATAGGATATAATTTTTTTACACTATAATGGTGTATAAACATTCGAGCATCAGATGAAAATGATGAGTTGTAAATAATAATTTTTATATGAGGCCATTAAAACCACCTCTTAGGTTCATGAAATATGTTCATTGTATCTTTACCTATAAATAAGAGAATCACTTGATGAGGAGGAATATTTTTCATCACTGACTATCAAGAGTTATTGTAAAGACTTTTTAGCATCTTATTACTTTAAGAGAACATTATTGTAACATTTTGGGTCTCATTTTCTTAAGGCATCCATCATAGGATTATTTTTAAATTCCTTAAGAAAATATTTGTTTAGTAATTTGATATCACATCTTGTTGATCGAGGGATTCTAAAAATAAGAATACTAAGTTATGTCTGATATTGTAGATTGGGGGATTTCTAGGATAGAAAGATAGAGTCATTCCAATCTTCTTGATCAAGGGTTTCCTTTTTTAGTAAAACAAACTTTAAGGTTAAGTGAAATCATGGATACCCAAATTCATGGTTTTTGACTACCTTAACACTTAAGGTTAAAGTGTAGAATCTTTTATAAAATTCTGTAAGTTTTTTTTTATAAAAAATAGTTTACTTATTTTTATAAAAAAAAATATTTTATTGTGCCATTTGTAATGAAAGTTTATATTTTTTATAAACATTTATTATACTATAAAACTTTTAAAGTATCAAAATTTTCAATTACTTGTCCATAAATCAAATTGTCTTTTTTTATGATAAACTATTTTAAGAGGTTTAGTAAATTTTATATTTTATTTTTATAAACTAAAATTAACCCCTCCCCCCTCTTGTTGTAATTTGAGTATACTTATAATTCTAGATAATGTTATTACTAATTGTACAATGATTATATGAAATCGTTTCCAACTATACTTATCTTTATTTAAAAAGTTTTAAAATGATTCTTTTTGACATTTTTTGAATGGGTTAATTTTGGAATTTTTACCAAAAGTGTGAAAGGAATCTTTGTTTTAATTTTTACTTCAAGAAACAAATGTCTCACCATCATTATCGTTATATTCTTTGAAGGTTTCCTTATAATTTTCTTTATTTATTTTCAAATAAAATCATTTTCTTAATATTTTGGAAATTTTTATCTTTTAAATATACTAAAATAAAAGGGTATTATTTTATTAAAGGAATGAAAAAAAAATTGAAAGAGATTTATAAATTTTTTCTTACACAAAGTTACTATGAAGTTGATTTTTAATGTTTTTCTTCTATTTTGTTTTTTATTTCCAAAAGGATTTTTTTTACTATGGATCCTTAATTTTTGATGAATTGACAATCTTATTTTATCCTTTACTTATTTATTGATTAAACCATATTTTGTGATCATTATCTTTCTTGTGATCATGTTATCTATAACTCTCCATTATCCATTGAACATTATTTTTCTCCATGTCCATGTTTTTCATATCATTGATGTATTCTGTATAATTTTTACTACTTTGATATTTTCTTAACTGTATACCATTTCAACATATGGTTTTATTTGAAATAATATTATCAATAAAGTTTTTTTATTTACTCGAAAAATATTGATGTTTTGTATTAATAATTCAATATGGATAATTTTGGATTTATAATGAATTTTTAGAATGAATTGCATTAATCATTCAATATATGAGGAATTTATAGGACATGAAAGTGATGGGTGGGGAAAATTATAAACAACCCCTAGATTGTAATTTCTTGAAATTTACTTGTATTTTTTTATGTAGAATTATTTCAAAACCAGGAGCTGAGATGACCTACGATTCTGAGGCCCGGAGTGCCCGAAATGATCCGTCAAAAAATGTAAAGCTTTAAATAACGCATGTGAGTAGTTTTAATGAAAAGGTGAAATAACTATTAAACTGTTTCTAGGATCAGAAATCTGAGGGAATCGTTGCATTAAAGATGGAAAGTTTACCCTAGGCACGACTTAAGTTTAGTCAGCACAGGCCTCTAGTAAGAAAACCTAAAATGGAATAACTATAAATAAAATAATTAAATAAAATTATTTTATTTCTCAAATGCTTATAAATCACAAATGGTGACTCATATTAAAAATATGAGATCACCGTTAATCTTGTGAGGGTATGCTTTCTTTAGGAAGATCCTAACATTGGCTAGCGTGGGGAAACGGTGGAAGTTAGTTTTTTTCCATAAATAAAATAATTAATTAACAATTATTTTATTCTAAAATTATTAAAACTCCTAAATGGTAACTCAGATTGAAAATCTGAGAGTAACATTGAGGTCATGAGGGCATTTTTCCCTTAGGAAGAGACTAACCTTGACCGAAGCGGGTCGAGGGTGAAAGTTAAATTTATTATACTTTTTTTAAGGTATGTTCAATAAATGTGCAAGTGGGTTTTTCTATCTTCTGAACTGGTGCTCAGATTTAATATATGAGGGCACCATTGGATTCAGAATGCTGGGATTCACCTATAATGAACTTAACTTCGGCCATAAAGGGCCTAACAGAAAAGTTTATTTTTGGACTTTTCAAGAAAAATAATAAAATAACATTATTTTATATTATTTCTCATTCGTTGAGTGGTGGACAGAGACGTTGTGGTGCAGAGATGAAGCGGACATATGGAATATTAATAGGGATCATTAATGGCCTGTATCGTGCAGTGTAACGATGTAATAAAGGGAGTGTAACGGTGACATTGTTTCATAAATGAAACAACGCGATGACGCAACATTATAGTGTAACAGAAACTCTGCGACGTGGTTCTTTTTATTAAAACTAAACATTGTAGAATAGGGAATTAAACTATGGGGATTCTCTAACAAATTGCTGGAAGTTTTCCCTTTTTCACAACCTATCCCCCAGGGCCCGTGTCGTGACTACCCCAATCCTACCTCCCAAAGGTTAGGGGTTGGGGACTAGCATCGAAGGCATCAACCTACAAGTGGGAGGAATTTTCCTAAGTACCTTTAGGTTTACACCTTCGGAACTAGTCGCCAGCCCCTGTCCTTTGGGATGTGATCTTGGGGTAGTCACAGCATAGGCCCCAGGGGACGGATCATGACAAAGTGGTATTATAGGGAGGTTGAGGTATAACCAATGGCTTGAGGAGAAGATCCTCCTAGAATCAAGCATGCTTAGTGCAGGAATCTAGTGGATGGTTGTGATGTGAATAAATAATAGTGATCCCATGTGGGTCAGCACCTAGAAATCCTTTGTGGGTCCGCACCTAGCGATCCTGGGTGGGTTAGTACCTAACAATTCTATATGGTTCAGCACCTAGTGGTCCTCTGTGGGTCAGCACCAAATGATCCTCTATGTTCAGTACCTAGAGATCCTCAATGGGTCAGCACCTAGCGATCCTTTGTGGGTTAGCACCTAGTGATCCTTTTTGGGTCATCACCTAGAGAACCTATGCGGGTCAGCAGCAGAGCCTATCGACAGAATAAGATGATCTATCTTTACGACTCATCATTTTTACTTCTATACTTAATTTATACCTAGTGTGAGTTGCGTATTCTACTTTGTGTTATGTGGTTGAGGTCTTGCTTGGTGGTATTACCTATGTTTTATTTTCCTTGTGGTGTTTCCATTTGTGGATTACCGAGAGACCTTTAGGGGTCTTAGGGTCCTTACTAAGTATTGTTATACTCACCCCTACACAGGCTTCGCATGCACATGTTGTGTTTGGTGCAAATGATCGATGTTTTGACAAAGGTACTTAGGGGAATGGGATTGATGGATTCTATGAAAGTGGAGTTGGTGGCCTATGACTAGGTGGGAATCAGTAGAATCGGGTGGTCAGGACATACTACTTCAGCTTTAAGTAGATTCACTACTCTCATGATCAGGTGGGGTTTTGTGTGAATGGCCATCAGAGTTTTTTTTGTACTTTACTGTTTTCATTTCCTTGTTGGGTTTATATCCGGGCCCACTTACATTCACTTGTACTTGCACTTAGTGTAATGACCCGAAATTTTGAATAATAATTGTTTCCTAAATTTTTGTTTTATTTCATTTTATACTCCACAAACTATATCCTTTAATTAATTAAGTGATACCATTGGGTTTAGAATGTTATATGATCATTGGAAAATATGAACGTTGGAAAATAAACTCTTAACGTTACAATTACTATTTATAAATACAAGTGATCTTAGTTAATTAATACAGAAATAAGAGTCGATGGCCTCATCCAGTGGACTCGGGCCGTACTAAGCCCATCTGTCAGAGCTTGGGAAAGAGGTAGCATCTTTGGGATTTTCTATGGACCAATCCCAAGCTGAGCTTCAACATGTGAAGCTTGAACAAAATTGCCTAAGGGAGAAGTTCAAGTTGATAGAAATTACCATTTGGGAAATGTTGTCTATGCTTCCCCAAGATTCTATCACCATAGCACACCTTACACTTAGGTCTGATGTAGGTGTTATAAGGGGCTATGTAACGAGGCCTTGGATAATTTTTTGTAATCCCTTGGTATAAATAAAATCTTTATTTCTTATTATGGTAAAAAAATTATTTTCAAATGTCTGGATAAATATAGGATGAAAATTATTGATGAATTTTGGAAAAAGGGTATTTAAAAATATTCATATAAACATTAAATAATTAATAATGTGAAATGATTTTAAAAAAATGGTCTTATATAGTTATGATCAATAAGAAATTTAGAGTCTAATAAGATCAACATTTTTTTGTGAATAGTAAAGTATGAATAGTAACATACCCTTATGAATAGTAATGAATAGTAAATCAGCCAAAAAATAGAAACTTCACCCATGAATTTATAAATACAATTTAGGCATCTTAAAAGTGAAAAATGATCATAGTATAAGTTTTTTTATTTTTGTAGGTCATAAATATTTTATATACAATTTTATAATTAATATAATAATTTAAAATGAAAATTTATTTTCATAAAATTTAATAATAAATTTTTTCTTTATTGTCTTATGGTTATATGATAATTTTATGGGACCTTGATTACTTTTTCAAGGTGTTACAAAATAAGTTATAGTTTTAGAGTTATTTTTTTTAATAAATTATAATTTTATTTAAAAATTAAATTAAAATTATTTAAAAAAATTATTTTCATAAAATGGAGTTCATTTTTTAATTTAGAGCATTGATATTAGGTTAGGGTAAATTTTTGGGATTTTTCTAAAACAATTGAATTTTCAGTGAATAGTAAATATACAGTTTTGAGTTTAGGGTGTTTAATGACATCATTGATGATGTAATCATGATGTAATAAATCTAGTCGACTTTTGAATAGTAATATATGTTATGATGTTTCCCAATTGGACAATACAATTGGAAAATATCATGGGCAAGCCCATGGTTTTGCAAATACCACGAATGAGGTGTCCCTTGGAAATTAATTAAGTATTCCCTCAATTTTCCTATAAATACCATGTCATTCCATCATTAATTTCATTCCAAAATACCTCTCAACTAAATTATAGTCTTTTTACTTTTCAAGGAGTCCTCCCAAGGTGCCCTCAAGCCCCCCAAGGTCCCAACCTTCAATCTTTTGAATTAACTCTTCAAGGTAAGGGAACCTTCCACCCTCCTCTTTTAGTCATGATTTCATTTAAGTTATGTCTTCCAGTTTTCATCTTCTTATGTGGGGATATATTCTTATATATTATTATTACTTTCCATTTCATGTTTAAATTACGAGAGACCGTTTCTTCTCTCATCAATTTATTTTCTTAATTTTTAAGTGATGTCGTTAGGCTGCCGAATTTTCGTAAAAGAAATCACATTTTCTCTTTTCTTTCAAGTTTCCTTTTCATGTGGTGTGTCATTCTACACCATGATCTTATTTATTTTTATTTTCTACCTCTACTGTAAATGACTCATTTATTGATGGGATACCCTTTTCCCCTCTCTTTTTATTGTTTTCTAAAACTGTAAGAACCTGATTTTTGCTGTGAAAGACTTTGGAATGTTCTTGATGATATTCCAGAGTAGCGCCTTCAGACGGCGTGTGATTCTGAGCCCCGGAGTGGCCAGAATTAAATTTTCAGTGTGTTCACACTGGAAACGCTAAATAAATGGGATAAATCCTAATCGAAGTTCCGGATCAGAGATCTGAGTGTACGGATGGGTCCGGAATGGGGCGCTTACCCTAGTAACGGTATAAAACTTGTCGGCGCAGGGCGTTTGGACCCCTCGCCCGCTTCTGGAACATTAAACGGATTAATTAATTAATTAATTAATTCGTTTAATATTGAAATGCATGTATCACTTAAATGGTGACTCGGATTGGAAAACTGAGGGCACCGTTGAGTTCGGAGCGTGCCGTTTACCCTAGGAGGGGTGTAAGTTTTGCGGGCGTGGGCCGTCTGTGAAAAATGGCCCCAGGGGCGTTTTCGTAATTTGGCGGCTTTGGGCGTTCAGCTTTATTACTTTTGAACGAAATCTCGGAATCAAATTCCGAGACCTCCGTTGTGCTCGGGAGGTGGTGTTTACCCTAGGGGAGGCTTAACCTTGACCTCGTCGGGCGTTTCGGGTGCGGGTCAAAATTGAAGATTAAATTAATTAAAATTTAATTAATTTAATTTTCCTTTTTAAACCCTAACCCCACCCCTCTCCTTCCCCTTTCCCCTGGAAGCCCCTCCTCTCCCTCTCCTCCTCCTCCTCTGGCGAGGCAGCTCCGGCAAGGCGATGGTTCGGCGGCTAAGCTCCGGGCAACGCCCACGAGGTAGGATTATGCGTTTTGCGTTTTTAATTTCTGAACCTCCCTTTGAGATCGATTAAATGTATCAAATTGTTGTTTGATCTTCGAACAAATTCCATAATCGTGTTGTATAAATTTTGATCTTTACATCGCCCTTTTCGGTTTGTAAATCGAAGTTCAGAGGAGTCCGCGGTGGTCCGGTGAAAGTTGCGGGTTTTTGAGGTGAATCCGGCCGGTTAAGGGGTTTTTGGTGGTGTTTCCCCAGCGGGTTCCGGCGGTCCGGCGAGCTAAGGCGGCGGCGCGGTGAGCCGGACGACGGCGGCCTCTCTGCCAGGCGGCGGGCTCGGCGCATGGCGCTCGGTTGCGGGCGTCGGCGAGCGAGCGACAAGGAGGAACTGCGGGGAGTGGGGATGCGGCGGCGGTTCGTTGAGGCTGCAGGCGAGCAACCAGGGCGGACGAGGGGGTTTGGTGGTCAGTTGAGCGCCGTGGAGGCGCGGCGAGTAGGGAAGCCGGCCGGACAGCCGGCGGCGTGCGAACAGGGGTCGCGCGGTGACACCATGTGTGACGTGGACCCGCCAATGGTGGGTCTCCGTTGGGAAAGGGGCCAACCGGCCAGCGGCCGGTCGGTGGAAGTTTTAAAAAAAAATTAAAAATTAAAAACAAAATTAAGTTTAAAATAATAATAATAATATTATTATTATTATTATTATTATTAAGTGAGATGATTTATTATTTATAAATCATAGACCGGGTGTCGGATTTGGGCACCGTCTGCGGTGACGCGCTCTTTAATTTATGACAACCCTTTTGATATGGTTTCGGAAATTTTTAATTCCCGAAACGAGGGGCCGCGGAGGTGCGACGTGTCTTTAAGTGGACGAGCGTTTTTTCCCCAGAATCTTGTTTTGAGCGGCGCGGACGCGTCCGACGTCCATTTTGAGCGCCGTCAGTGGCGTTGGGACCCTGGCATCGAGGCAGAGCTTTCTAGTGTGGTTTCAGGCGTTGAGGCCGAAGTTGAGGCGTGGGCTCCACGGCCCGTCTTTTGAGCTGCGTGCAGCTTTTAGCGACCTTCTCCATCGGATGTCCGTTTGGAGCACGCGAACAGTCGTTTCTGGATGTTTTTTCAAGGGGATTGCAATGGTGCAATCTGCCCGCTCTAATTAGGCACGATGGTGCGGGGCCACGAGGGTCGTTTGGGCGTCGACGGTGATTTTCCATCTTTTTCACCGGGAGACTATTTTGGACAAGTGAATAGTCCACCTTGTGTGCTTTTTCGAGAGGATCGCAATGGTGCGATTCGTTCGTTGAGTTTCAGGACCGGGATATTGGTCCCACGAAGCACCGCTCGTGTGAGGTGCGTCGGAACGTATCTTTTTCTCCGGATATCCATTGTACTCATGTGGGTAGAGATTTTGACGTGTTTTCCCGAGGGGATCACAATAGTGTGATGCGCCCAACTATTTTCGGGTCCGAGGATTGGGATCACAGGACGTCGTTCGGGCGTGAGGCGGTGTTGGTGACTTTTTCGTCGGATATCCATTGGAGGCGAGTAGGTAGTCAATCTCGCATGTTTTTTCGCGAGGATTACAACGGTGTGATCCGTTTGGTTTTGTGGAGCCTCTTGTGCGATATTGTTAAATATAGAAGCATGGAAGGTGCTCCAGTGGTGGTTCTCCCTACCTTGTTTGCAGCGGACCCTTGGCATGTGATCGCGCACTCTTGGGAGAGTGATATATATATGGTTCATGAGATGTGTTTGGCTGTGCCTCATCCGATGAGGTGGCAGGTTGGAGTTGTTATGTCACGCCTTCGTGTTGACGTTGGGTGCCATGTGCACGATAGCCTTAGGGCTGGAGACGCGGTGTACTCTGGGAGTATATGAGAACGCTTGGAGGTACGTGTGGTTTGTACCTGAGACGTTCGTACGCTTGGTCGGGGTTGACTTGGGGCCACACGTCGTGTGGGACCCACGTGCATGTCGTGTTCTGCTTTGCATACTTGGACCTCTCGCGGCGTAGAGGGTACCTTTGTGCTCGTTTGTTTGACCAGTAGGGTTGAGTGGTCTCCCCCTGGTTTCGCTCTCGATGGATTGGCCGGTAGCGGTGCTAGTGACACCCAGTGTTGGAGCAGACGATGCACCTCTTTTGGGTGAGTTGTTCTGGAGTTGGGAGGTTACGCGATACCCACTCCGTGTTCAGTTGGCCAGTATTGTGCCCTCCAGTGGAGATGGCTAGAGCAGTTCTGAGTTCTACCCTCCAGCGGGGCTGGGCAGTGGGTTACTCATCGACTTCTTCGGGTTTACCCTCCAGCAGGGCTGGGCAGTGGGTTGCTCACTGACTTCTAGGGTTTACCCTCCAGTAGAGGCTGGGCAGTGGGTCACCCGATGACCTCTTAGGGTCTACCCTCCAGCGGGGCTAGGAAGTGGGTCGCCTATCGTCTAGTTCCAGGTCTACCCTCCAGCACGGCTGGGCAGTGGGTCACCAGTCAACTTATTCAAGGTCTACCCTCCAGCAGGGCTGGGCAGTGGGTCGCCTGATGATGTGTTATGGTTTACCCTCCAGCGGGGCTGGGCAGTGGGTCGCTTGATGATGTGTTATGGTTTACCCTCCAGCGGGGCTGGGAAGTGGGTCGCCTGATGATGTGTTATGGTTTACCCTCCAACGGGGATGGGCAGTGGGTCACCCAATATTTGGTTATGAATTACCCTCCAGCGGGGCTGGGCAGTGGGACACCTGTTGGCATTCCAAACTCAGTCCTCTCGACTAGGCTAGTCTGAGGCTTACCTCCGTAATTATCGGAGCGGGACCCTTGGTTATATGGGACAGTGTTGTGACGGCTTGACTTTGAGGAGACCTCTCGACTGCAGGGCAGTGACGAGGTGTGGTTTGACTTTCCCTAGAACTCTCAAGTTCGAGGGGCTCTTTCCCCCACCGAGACGCATCCTTGTGACGCAACCTAAAATCGTGCGGGCGAGTTAGTGCCGCCCAAAGAGGATAGTGTCGAGGTGCGGTGGTTTGAGCCCCTTGACTTGAGATTCTGGGAAAACGTGCGGGATGTTGGGCATCGATGATGGAGTTTACTTCTAGGACTGTCGGCTACTCTTTTCTTGGGCTGATCTATGGGACGGAGATCCCTTTACGAGCTTTTTCTGGCTTCTTGGAAGAGCATATATATGTATATACCTCATATGAGTACCCACTCCTTGGGTTTTGGCTAATCTCCTTCCAGGAAGGGCGAAGATGCACGGGGTATGCCACGTGATTTCCGTGTCTAGCTTCTCGTGGTTGGATGAGTCTACTCTCCTGCTATAGGTAGCAAAAACTCGATGAGAAGTTCATCTTCTCACCGTTTCTAGATCCTTGTGTTTAGACGATTCTACCTTATTTCCTCTTGTTGGGTTGAGCTGGACTCTCTGCTGTTATTCTTTACTGCACTCTCTGTTGTACTTTTGTTCTACTCCCTGTTCGATCTACTGCTCACCCTTCGGTACCTCCTTTGTTGCTCCCTCGAGCCTTTGGGATATCCTACTGAGTATTTTTATACTCACCCCTTCTTGGGCTTTGCCCGCACTTGGTGTGCCCTTGCAGACGAAGGACAGGTGGAGCGTGACTTCAGTGGAGCGTAGGAGCTTGGGAGCTTGGACCGTGTGCGGTGGTCATAGCCGGGTTCCAGGTGGGAGACCTGTCAGTTGTTTGTTTTTGTTTACCTGTTGCCGGGTTGTGGCACTTTTTGGTTGGGCGCGTGTTTTTCCCCTTTTCTTTTCATCTTGTACCCTGTACTATTTAGAGGTCGATGCAGTCTTGTGGTTTATTTATAGCAGTTGCCCCTTTAATTTTCTTTTTACTCTGCACTTTTTCATTGAGTGTACTGCGTGTGGGTGTGTACAGGTGCTTAGGGAAAGTCCTCCCTGAGTTGTTGTGCCTTCGGCGCTGGTCGCCAGCCCCTGGCCTATGGAGGCGGGTTTGGGGTAGTTGCGGCTCGAGCCCGGGTAGGGTCGGGTCATGAAAAAGTGGTATCAGAGGTGGTTCGTTTCTTGGGACGTTGTTCAGACGTCCCTAAAATAAAAGGAATTGGTTGGGATTTAGGGCAACAGTGTTAACGTGTCTCGAGAGCGGATATCAGGCCAGGGAGTCCAGTGATGGTGCGGCGGCCGACGTATCCATTCACCAGGACCCTGATAACCCGCTTGTCGAATCGGCATACTGAGACACTTGTTGCAGGGGAATTTGTTTGTGCATCACATAGGACTGATTCTTGACTGTCCTTCTTGAGTCAGCTCCCCATCGTTGTTGTTGTTGGTATATACATATATGCTCATCTGACCGCAGCACTCCTTGATAATATTCAGGATGTCTCCGCGACAAAAGCCAATCAGGATGCCATCTTTGGTTCGTGACGACGAACCTGTGAGCTACGAGGCCACAGTCTAGGACCCATTATGCGAGCCCTTTCTCCGGGTGGGCCGGTAGTAGCACCCCCACCTGTTGAGCAGTAGACAGTTTCAGTGGAGCAGGCTGAGTTTGAGCGCAGGTTGAGTGCGCTCCATGAGTTCCAATGGCAGAGACTACTGAGGTTCAGTGGTGATCCGGACCCTCAGGTAGCAGAGGTTTGGCTAGAGGCGGTGGTTAGCCTTTTCAGGCTTGTGCAAATGCCGGCAGCTCAGAGAGTGGCTTTGGCAGCCAGCCTTTTTCGTGGAGTAGCTTGGCATTAGTGGAGTCTGGTGACTCAGTTCCTTGACGAGTCGTCGCTTTCATTGGACGACTTTCAGTTGTTGTTTCGTGAAGAGTTTTTCCCCACCTGCTTGTGCTCTTTTTGGATTTAGGAGCTCCTGCAGTTTCAGCAGGGAGGGATGACGACGGCCAAGTACGCGGCTAGTTTTGCAGACCATGCACGCTTTTACCCGGACTTGGTCAATGACGACAACCTCCGAGCGTGGAAGTTTGAGCAGGGTCTCCACCAAGAGATTCGTGCTGTCATAGTACCCTTGGTAATTTCCACATATTCCGGGGTTCTAGAGCAGGTGCTGGTGACAGAGGGCTTCCTGTCACGTTCTAGTGTTGTTGGTGGAAGCAGGAACGTTGGAGCTGAGACGTCTGCCGCAGCTAGTGGGAGGCGGCAAGCAGAACCTCGACGCAGGTGGCTTACTGACAACCGGACTCATGGGCGTGGTCGTACACCACAGTGGCTCCGGAGGGCACTAGTGCAGTCCAGAGAGGGTCGGTGCTATGCTTGTGACGGGAGAGGTCACTTGGCACGAGACTGCCCGACCCGAGTTGCTGAGAGCTTCGGGCAGGCAGCAGGCACACCACCACGGCAGAGGCAGCGCCGTGATCGGAGTAGTGCCCAGAGAGGTGGTGCTGGCAGAGGAGCGGGGGGAGCTGGTGGTGGAGGACGACTTTACAAGGTCTTCCCACCACCGCTAGTCGGTCCACGTCAGGCCCCGGGAGCTGACAGTTGGGACCGCGGACAGCTGTGAGCTTGGATTTCTACGATCCTGCAAAGCATGGGATGATGAGAGGTACCCCTTGCGACTCTTCTACTTTTTGCAGTAGAATTTTTAGGCTCTGCATGTGAAAGGCTTTTCTCCCTGCTCCTTGTTTGAGGTGTTACCAGGGTGACGTAGGGCGTCGGGTGTAACCCTGTGTTGGTAAGGAAAAATGTGGGGGACCTTTTCCTTTAGTCGATGGTGTCGACTCCATCGCTCACGAGCGTGTAAGAGAGCCTCAGTTGTGGAGTCTTGCATGATCAGATATCCTTGGGTGTTCCACCATATGGATATTCTGAAGGAGGGAATCACCGGGCCTTGTTTCAGGTGCGGGCGGTGATTCCAGTCGCTGCGTGCGACGTAGAGGTTCGTTCGGGGAGGTGAGCTACCCCTGAGGGCCTTCGGGCCGCTTGAGACCGTGCAAAGGGATGGAGAGGTACCCTACCTCCTTGCCCTAACCCCAAAGTCTGGAGTGGGTGCACGACATCGGCAAGGGCCTACCTCGCGTGAACAGAACAATATTTTGGTCTGTGTGCGGAGGCACAGATCTGTGCGTGGGTTCTTCTGGGTATGGGAAAGCCAGGTGTGGGCTTAGTACCCTGTGTTGCTCCCTAGTTTTGATTTTCGGAGACGAAAATATTGAACAAGGGAATGATGTAAGAACCTGGTTTTTACTATGAAATACTTTGGAATGTTCTTGATGATATTCCAGAGCAGCGCCTTCAGACGGCGTGCGATTCCGAGCCCCGGAGTGGTCGGAATTAAATTTTCAGTGCGTTCACAATGGAAATGCTAAATAAATGGTATAACTCCTAAACGGAGTTCCGGATCAGAGATCCGAGAGTATGGATGGGTCCGGAATGGGGTTTTTACCATCGGAACGGCATAAAACTTGTCGGTGCGGGGCGTTTGGACCCCTCGCCCGCTTCTGGAACATTAAACGGATTAATTAATTAAGTAATTAATTCGTTTAATGTTGAAACGTAGGTATCTCTTAAACAGTGGCTCGGATAGAAAAACCGAGGGCACCGTTGAGTTTGGAGCGTGTCGTTTACCCTAGGAGGGTTGTAAGTTTTGCGGGCGCAGGCCATCTGTGAAAAATGGCCCCAGGGGTGTTTTCGTAATTTGGCGGCTTTGGGCGTTCAGCTTTATAACTTTTGAACGGAAGCTCGGAATCAAATTCTGAGACCATATTTGTGCTCGGGAGGTGGTGTTTACCCTAGGGGAGGCTTAACCTCAACCTCGTCAGGCGTTTCGGGTGTGGGTCAAAATTGAAGATTAAATTAATTAAAATTTAATTAATTTAATTTTTCTTTTTAAACCCTAACCCCACCCCTCTCCTTCCCCTTTCCCCTGGCAGACCCTCCTCTCCCTCTCCTCCTCCTCCTCCGGCGAGGTAGCTCCGGCAAGGCGATGGTTCGGCGGTGAAGCTTCGGGCAACGCCCACGAGGTAGGATTATGCATTTTGCATTTTTAATTTCTGAACCCCCCTTTGAGCTTGATTAAATGTATCAAATTGTTGTTTGATCTTCGAAAAAATCCCATAATCGTGTTGTATAAATTTTGAGCTTTCCATCGCCCTTTTCGGTTTGTAAATTGGAGTTCAGAGGAGTCCGCGGTGGTCCGGCAAAAGTTGCGGGTTTTTGAGGTGAATCCGGCCGGTTTGGGGGTTTTTGGAGGTGTTTCCCCGGCGGTCCGGCGAGCTAAGGCGGCGGTGCGGTGATCCGGACGACGGCGTCCTCTCTTCCAGGCGGCGGGCTCGGCGCATGGAGCTCGGTTGCGGGCGTCGGCGAGCGAGTGACAAGGAGGAACTGCGGGGAGCGGGGCTGCGGCGGCGGTTCGTTGAGGCTGCAGGCGAGCAGCCAGGGCAGATGAGGGCGGTCGGCGGTCGGTTGAGCGTCGTGGAGGCGCGGCGAGCAGGGAAGTCGTCCGGACAGCCGTCGGCGTGCAAACAGGGGTCGCGCGGTGACCCCGTGTGTGACGCGGACCCGCCAATGGCGGGTCTCCGTTGGGAAAGGGGCCGACCGGCCAGCAGCCGGTCGGTGGAAGTTAAAAAAAATAAAAATTAAAAATAAAATTAAGTTTAAAATAATAATAATATTATTATTATTATTATTATTATTATTAAGGGAGATGATTTATTATTTATAAATCATAGACCGGGTGTCAGATTTGGGCGCCATCTGCGGTGACGCGCTCTTTAATTTATGACGACCCTTTTGAGATGGTTTCGGGAATTTTTAATTCCCAAAACAAGGGGCCGCGGAGGTGCAACGTGTCTTTATGTGGACGAGCATTTTTTCCAGGAATCTTGTTTTGAGCGGCGCGGACGCGTCCGACGTCCATTTTGAGCGCCGTCAGTGGCGTTGGAACCCTGGCATCGAGGCGGAGCTTTCCAGGGTGGTTTCGGGCGTTGAGGCTGAAGTTGATGCGTGGGCTCCACGACCTGTCTTTTGAGCTGCGTGCAGCTTTTAGCGACCTTTTCCATCGGACGTCCGTTTGGAGCACGCGAACAGTCGTTTCTGGATGTTTTTCCGAGGGGATTGCAATGGTGCAATCCGACCGCTCTAATTCGGCACGATGGTGCGGGGCCCACGAGGGTCGTTTGGGCGTCGACGGTGATTTTCCATCTTTATCACCGGGCGACTGTTTTGGACAAGTGAATAGTCCACCTTGTGTGCTTTTTTGAGAGGATCGCAATGGTGCGATCCGTTCGTTGAGTTTCAGGACCGGGATATGGGTCCCACGAAGCACCGCTCGTGTACGGTGCGCCGGAACGTATCTTTTTCTCCGGATATCCATTGCACTCATGTGGGTAGAGCTTTTGACGTGTTTTCCCGAGGGGATCACAATGGTGTGATGCGCCCGACTGTTTTCGGGTCCGAGGCTCGGGATCACGGGACATCGTTCGGGCGTGAGGCGGGGTTGGTGACTTTTTCGTCGGATATCCGTTGGAGGCGAGTAGGTAGTAAATCTCGCATGATTTTCCACGAGGATTACAATGGTGTGATCTGTTTGGTTGTGTGGAGCCTCTTGTGTGATATTGTTAAATGTGGAAGCATGGAAGGTGATCCAGTGGTGGTTCGCCCTACCTTGTTTGTAGCGGACCCTTGGCGTGTGATCGTGCACTCTTGGGAGAGTGATATATATATGGTTCATGAGATGTGGTTGGTTGTGCCTCAGCCGATGAGGTGGCAGGTTGGAGTTGTTATGTCACGCCTTCACGTTGACGTTGGGTGTCATGTGCACGATAGCCTTAAGGCTGGAGACGCGGTGTACTCTGGGAGTATACGAGAACGCTTGAGGGTACGTGTGGTTTGTACCTGAGACGTTCGTACGCTTGGTTGGGGTTGACTTGGGGCCACACGTCGCGTGGGCCCCACGTGCATGTCGTGTTCTGCTTTGCGTACTTGGACCTCTCGCGGCGTAGAGGGTCCCTTTGTGCTCGTTTGTTTGACCAGTAGGGTTGAGTGGTCTCCCCCTGGTTTCGCTCTCGATGGATTGGCCGGTAGCGGTGCTAGTGACACTCAGTGCTGGAGCAGACGTTGCACCTCTTTTGGGTGAGTTATTCTGGAGTTGGGAGGTTGCGCGATACCCACTCCGTGTTCGGTTGGCCAGTGTTGTGCCCTCTAGTGGAGATGGCTAGAGCAGTTCTAATTTTTACCCTCCAGCGGGGCTGGGCAGTGGGTTACTCATCGACTTCTTCGGGTTTACCCTCCAGCAAGGCTGGGCAGTGGGTTGCTCACTGACTTTTAGGGTTTACCCTCCAGCAGAGGCTAGGCAGTGGGTCACCCGACGACCTCTTAGGGTCTACCCTCCAGCGGGGCTGGGCAGTGGGTCGCCCGTCATCTAGTTCCATGTCTACCCTCCAGCACGGCTGGGCAGTGGGTCGCATGTCAACTTATTCTAGGTCTACCCTCCAGCGGGGCTGGGCAGTGGGTCGCCTGATTATGTGTTATGCTTTACCCTCCAGCGGGGCTGGGCAGTGGGTCGCCTGATGATGTGTTATGGTTTACCCTCCAGCGGGGCTGGGCAGTGGGTCGCCTGATGATGTGTTATGGTTTACCCTCCAGCGGGGTTGGTCAGTGGGTCGCCTGATGATGTGTTATGGTTTACCCTCCAGCGGGGTTGGGCAGTGGGTCACCCGATATTTGGTTATGATTTACCCTCCAGCGGGGCTGGGCAGTGGGACACCTGTTGGCATTCTAGACTCAGTCCTCTCGACTAAGCTAGTCTGAGGCTTACCTCCATAATTACCGGAGCGGGACCCTTGGTTATACGGGACAGTGTTGTGACAGCTTTACTTTGAGGAGACCTCTCAACTGCAGGGCAGTGACGAGGTGTGGTTTGACTTTCCCTAGAACTCTCAAGTTCGAGGGGTGATTTCCCCCACTGAGACGCGTCCTTGTGACGCGACCTAAAACCGTGCGGGTGAGTTAGTGCCGCCCAAAGAGGATAGTGTCAAGGTGCGGTGGTTTGAGCCCCTTGACTTGAGATTCGGGGAAAACGTGTGGGATGTTGGGCATCGATGATGGAGTTTACTTCTAGGACTGCTGGGTACTCTTTTCTTGGGCTGAGCTACTGGACGGAGATCCACTTAAGAGCTTGTTCGGGCTTCTTGGCAGAGCATATATATGTATATACCTCGTACGAGTACCCACTCCTTGGGTTTTGGCTACTCTCCTTCCAGGAGAGGCGAAGACGCGTGGGGTATGCCACGTGCTTTCCGTGTCTAGATTCTCATGGTTGGATGAGTCTACTCTCCTGCTATAGGTAGCGAAAACTCGACGAGAAGTTCATCTTCTCACCGTTTCCATCTCCTTGTGTCTAGACGAGCCTACCTTCCTTCCTCTTGTTGGGTTGAACTGGACTCTCTGCTGTTATTCTTTACTGCACTCTCTGTTTTACTTTTGTTCTACTCCCTGTTCGATCTACTGCTCACCCTTCGGTACCTCCTTTGTTGCTCCCTCGAGCCTTCGGGGTATCCTACTGAGTATTTTTATACTCACCTCTACTTGGGCTTTGCCCGCACTTGGTGTTCCCTTACAGACGACAGACAGGTGGAGCGTGACTTCAGTGGAGCGTAGGAGCTTGGGAGCTTGAACCGCGTGCGGTGGTCGTAGCCGGGTTCCAGGTGGGAGACCCGTCAGCTGTTTTTTTTTTGTTTACCTGTTGCCGGGTTGTGGAACTTTTTGGTTGGGCGCGTGTTTTTTCCCTTTTCTTTTCAGCTTGTACCCTGTACTATTTAGAGGTCAATGCACTCTTTTGGTTTATTTATAGCAGTTTCCCCTTTACTTTTCTTTTTACTCTGCACTTTTGCATTGAGTGTGCTGCGTGTGGGTGTGTATAGGTGCTTAGGCAAAGGCCTCCCCGAGTTTTTGTGCCTTCGGCGATGGTCACCATCCCCTGGCCTATGTAGGCGGGCTTGGGGTAGTTGCGGCTCGAGCCCGGGTAGGGTCGGGTCATGACAAAAACCATGTTATATTGCCTTTAGGCTGTAGAAATTTTGTCTCAAAATATCTCACTCTTTTTCTCAAGAAATTATCTTGTTTTATTTATCTGAATACCCAAATATATTTTCATTTATAGAGGTATTTATTAATACAATAAATTGATCTATTTTATTCTTTAATTTACATACAATAAACCCTCTTTCCTTTTCTAAGGGTTATAAAATACATAACGATCATGTTTTTATGCACTTTTATAATGTCACAATTTTGAAGTGAAACCCATTAATTTTACTCTTTATGGGTTATTTATGAAATTTTTGATTATAATATATGTGGATCACATGAAAATAAATACATATTAAGGGTGTACCCTGATAGCGCTCTAATGCATTGGGTAAAGAATTTAATCTCTAGAGATGACAAGTTTCACGATACCTTGGTGAATAACCTTGTTAATGTTTTTATCAAACCTTGGGGATGAACCATGGTGATATGTTCATGAATGTATAAATTAAATGTTGTAGCCACATATTCATGTTATGATTCAAGTTATTTTCATTATTAAATTCCTCTACTTCCATTTCTCATGTATTTATGTTTTTTATCAAGTTCTTACAAGTAAAATGATTCCCTTGTTTTCCTTACTAGGCCTTCTTCTAACCCTTTCCTTTTATGTATGTCATCAGGTTATGAGATGCAATAATTGTACTTAGAAATAACTTATGATTAAGCGCTACAGGTAGATTAGAAGAATGTTTTATGTTTTCATGTTTTATGTTCCTGATTTCCAAGACACTATAATTTAAATATCCTCTATTTGTAAAATGTAATGAAAGGTTATGTAATAGAAAGGAAATATTCCATACATATCATTGTTTTAGTGGTATACTTGTTTCCACCTTTCATTACATTGAGATGTGGTTGGGCATGTGTGTGTACAAGATTAAATTCAATTCCTTCCCTTTTTGGTATATTCCTTTCTAGTGCTAGTCATCAGCCCCTAACCTATAAAAGGTGGGCTTGGGGTAGTCACGTCATGGGTCCCGGGGGATGGGTGGTGAAAAATTGGTATTATAGGGTGGTCAGTTCTACCATAAAAATTAAGAGTCTATATTTTCATTAGGGGAAATATTGTTAAGTGTCTTCATTTTGTCTTTCAATCTGGGGAGTCTAGTGTTGGTGTAGTGGCTGACGTATCCATACACTAGGACCCTGAATTCGATTTTCCAACTCAGTACACGAAAACACTGATTGCATGTGTTTTGGAAATTGTTTTCCCTTGATCTCTTTTAAGTCAGCCCACCATGTATAACTTATTGGTCGTGGTTTATCTTGACTCTCGTTCAAGATTCCTCCACACAGACAACTAGCCAGGATTTCTGTGTGTGACCATGAGGATGGTCTACTCAGTGATGAGGCTTCGGTACAAGGATTGTTTCCTGAGATGGTACCTTAGGGAGGTGTCCCAGCAATACCAATGCATGTTGGTCGGTAGTTGCTACTGGAACTACCGGTAGAGAACACATGTAGGCTCAGTTCCTAACATGAGTTTTAGTGACAGATACCCCTCAGTTTTCGAGGTGATCCTGACTCACAGGTGGATAAGGACTATCTTGAGGTGGTGACCGAGTTTCCATCTTACTAGGGTACCATTAAATCAAGTGGTGGTCCTGGTAGTGATCCTTCTATATGGCTCAGCAGGGTGATGAAAGGGTTTAGATTACCCTTATCTTACAATGAGGTGACTTTTCCATGGAAAAAGCTTTAGAACCTTCCTCAAATAAGGGGTCTCTTTCCATAAAAAAATTTAAGGGGTATGTGTTCCCAAGAGCTTCTACATCTTTGGCAGGATGACTTTTCGGTAGCTAAGTATTCATTGAGGCATATCGACCATTCTAGGTACTCAATGAATACGATATGACCAGTGCTTCAGGGATAGGACCTCTGAGTGAGATGTGTTTAGGGACATATAAGAAAGCATTATTTCTCTATTAATTCCTACTTATGTTAGGGTGATTAAAAGAACCTTTTTGGTTGAAATTTATTTCACTAAGAAGATAAATCCGATGAATATCAGCAGTGGGAAAGTAGGAAATTGATGTCAATCTCAGATACTTGTAAGTGTAAAATTATTCGGGAAGAGGAAGTGATAGGGACAGATGAATCTGCAAGGCAGTAGACATGGAAGAGTATTTAGGAGAGTAGCAGGATGTGGTATACATTTTGACATGTTACAACCACCACCCCAATGTGGTCCCTACCAGGCTAGGGGAGCTATAGGATAGGGAAAGGGACTAGCTTCATTCAGTCAAGGAGTATGACCCAAAGGCTCCAAGAATGATTCAAGGTACGATATGTGTCTACTACTAGTTTCTGTATTAATAGACATAGGTACTAATCATTCCTTCTTATCACAAACCTTGTTCAAGACCTAGAGTTTCCGGTTAAACCGTTGACTTGATACTTATGTCTAGAGATACCTATGGTAGGAGACTCAATAATCACACTTATGCCAATGGAATGATCTAAACCTTGAGGTGGGAGTTTTATTTGTAACCTCTTGGTGGTAGCATTGAGGCCTTACGATGTTATTCTAGGTATGGACTAGTTATCCGTAGTTCATGCTCATATTGATTATTTTAGGAAAAAGGATGTGGTATATCTGCAGTGTTGGAATGGGTTTTTCGTTGGTCGGAGAAAAAGGAAACCCATCCAGCACAAGATAAACTCATGCATAGGAGGGTGCAGCTGATAAATCTTGAGTCATACTGCTTTACCCTTATGGAATAAAGTGTTTTGAGTTTTTAGTTCCCAATAGTAGTGGTGCAGTGCAGGAACATCCTTACAAAATATGTTTCCTGGATTACCTCCCCTTAGGGGGGGAACTTCTTTATCATTATACACCCCAAGATGGCACTGATATCACCATCAGTATATTGAAGGGCTTTGTAGAGATTCACAAGCAGGTGTCATAGCTGTGGGACTTGTAAAGGGAGGGCTTAGTAAGACCCAATGTTTGAGGTTATGTGTATATTATCGGCCCCTTAACCAAGTGGTCATAGATAATGAGTTCCCACTACCAAAGGGTCGATGGGAACATCAATCATTTAAATGGGGTAGCCTTTCACGTGGAAGGAAAAGTTCTCATAGGATTTTCAACAGTTGAGACAACGGGGATGGTTGGAGTTCCTCTAGGACTATGACTTTGAGATAGTCTATACTTATGGAAAGAGGAACGTGGTGGCTAACACACTCAGTAGGAGGTCTGGTTTGCAGTTGCTGAGTGAGGTGATGGAGCCACTAGCCGCGATGTAGATATCCTTCATGGGTGATGATAGAGAAGCTTACCTCCAGATTATAACTATCACTTCCCCAATCCTCCAGTGATTTAGGAAGGCACATCTTGTGTATTTTTACTATGACACTTGACATGATAAGATATCCTCAGGATAGGCTCCTGGTGGATTTTTGATAGGTGGGGAGCACATCATCCTTTTCAGAGGACGCACCATGGTACCAGTGATGTTACAGGAGGATGTGTTGAGGGAATTACATAAATCCCCTTTGGAAGTACATATTGGTGTGGAGAAGATGTACCATGACCTCTAACATCAGTACTGGTGGCCAGGGATAAAGAAATTGGTGGCAGAGTTTGTTTCTCAATGTCTCACTTGTCAGTAAGTGAAGGTCGAGCGTTAGGTCACGGCAGGCTTGGCACAGCCACTTGAGGTACTGGAGTGGAAGTGGGATGGTATCTCCATGTACTTCATAACAGGGTTACCATGCACACCCAGGGTCCATGATTCTATTTGGGTGATCATTGACTAAATCACCATGTCGGCTCACTTCCTACCCATCTAGGAGCATGGATCGGTAGAGGGATTGGGACGCCTCTATGTTCAGGAGAAAGTGAAATTTCACGGGTTGCCTTTAACGATCCTCTTAGACCATGATGCACGCTTTACATATCAGTTGTAGAAGGGGGTTTCAGGAGGCATTTGGGACTCAGCTGTTCTTGACCATATATTTTCACCCCCAGACAGATGGTCAGACAAAGAGGATCATACATACCTTGGAGGACATGCTTCATGCTTGTATCTTGGTTTTTTGTTGCAGTTGGGAGGACCACCTACTACTGGTGGAGTTTGCGTGAAACAATATCTATCACTCCACTATTGACATGGCACTATTTGAGGCCTTTTATGGGCGACTATATAGATCACCTCTATGCTGGATAGTCCCAGGGGAGTCATTACTCATGGGTCCAGAGTTGGTACAGGCTACCATTGAGAAGGTGTTGATTATCCAGGAGTGGATGAGGACTTCACAGAGTAGATATAATTCTTGTTCTGATAAGAGGTGGATACCCTTGGAGTTTTAGGGGGGGAGACAATGTTTTCATTTGGGTCTCACCTCGACGAGGATTGTGGAGATTTGGCCGTGGCGGCAAGATATCTACGAGATTCATCATACCTTTTCAGATCCTGAGCATAGTTGGAGAGGTGACGTACCACCTAGCTCTTCTTCCACAAATGCACTGGGTGAATAATGTATTCCACATATCACAATTGAGGATATATGTGAATGATATATCAAAAGTCATCGACTGGGGAAAGCTGGACATTGAAGATGGGGTGATGTTTGCAGATTTTACAGTAAAGATAGAGGATCAATAGGAGTAGGTACTACATGGGTGTTTGATTCCTCTGGTGCAAGTTCAGTGGCAGCATGCGAATCTTCAGGAGAGTACATGGGAGAGGGAGGCTCAGATTTATGCTCAGTACCCCCATCTGTTTGATTAGTTTTGTTTTGGATTTTAGGGGCATAAAGCCCTAATGTGGGGAGAATGTAATGTCCTATAATTTCTGTGTAAATATTTTTTATTTATGTGGAATTATTTCGAGACCAGACATTGAGACGGCCTACGATTCTGAGGCCCAAAGTTCCCAAAATGATCTGTCAAAAAATGTAAAGCTTTAAATAGAATACGTGAGTGGTTTTCCTAAAAAACTAGAATAAATTATAAATGGGTGCTCGGAGCAGAAATCCTAGGACACCATTGCGTTTAGGATGGCAGTGTTTCCCTAGGCGCAACTTAAGTTTAGTCGGCGCATCCCTCTAGTGAGAAAACCCAAAAATGGCATAAACGTAAAAAAAATAATTAAATAAATTTATTTTATTTTTCAAATTCTTATAACTCACAAACAGTGACTCGGATTAAAAATCTTAGACCACTGCTGAGCTAGTGAGGGTGTGATTTTCTTAGGAAGATCCTAACATTGGTTGTCGCAAGCCAATGGTGGAAGTTAGTTTTTGGCTATAAATAAAATAAGTAACAATTATTTTATTTTCCAATCCTTATAACTACTAAATGGTAACTTGGATTGAAAATCCAAGACTACCGTTGATCTTATGAGGACATTTTCCCCTTGGTTGAAGCCTATCCTCGACTGGCACAGGTCGAGGGTGAATGTTAATTTTTATGGACTTTTTTAAGGTACATTCAATAAATGCACAAGGGGGTTTTTCTATCTTTTGAACCAGTACTCAGATTAAAAATATTAGGGCACTGTTGGATTCAGAATTCTGGGATTCTCCTAGAATGGATATAACATCAGCTAGCAAGTGTTGAACAGAAAAATTTATTTTTTGAATTTTCGAGAAAAATAATAAAAATAACTTAAATTTTTATTTTGTATTCTTTCTCATCCATTGAGCGACGGACGGCGACAATATAGTGTGGTGATGAAGTAGAGATGGGGAATATTAATGAGGCTCATTAATGGCCCATATTTCATAGCGCAGCAATGCAATAAAGGGAGCGTAACAATGATGTTGTTTCATAAATGAAACAGTGTGACTACACAACATCATAGCATAACAAAAATCATATGAGGAGATTCTTTTTATTAAACCTATATATGGTAGAATAGGGAATTAAAATTTGGGGATTCTCTAATGAACCACCAATAGTTTTCCCTTTGTCACGACCCATCCCCTGGGGCCCATGTCGTGACTACCCAAAGCCCGCCTCCCAAAGGCCAGGGGCTAGCAGCTAGTTCCGAAGGAATTAACCTGAAAGTGGGATTAATTTTCCTAAGTACCTATAGGTTTATGCCTTCGGGGCTAGTCTCCATCCCCTAGCCTTTAGGAGGTGGGCTTGGGGTAGTCATAGCACAGGCCCCTGGGGATGGGTTGTGACAAAGTGGTATTAGACGGAGGTTGAGGTACGATTAATGGCTTGAGGAGCTGATCTTCCTAGAATCAAGCATTCTTAGTAAGGGAATCCAATTTCTAGTTGTGAGATGAAGAAAGGATAGTGATCCTTTGTGGGTCAGCACCTATAAATCCTCTATGGGTCAGCACCTAGCGATCCTCTATGGGTTAGCACCTAGAGATCATCTGTGGGTCAGCACCTAGCGATCCTCTATAGGTCAGCACCTAGCGATCCTTATTGGTTCAGCACATAGTGATCCTCTTTGGGTTAGCACCTAGTGATCCTATGTGGGTCAGCACCTAGGGATCCTCTGTTCGTTAGCACCTAGTGATCCTATATGGGTCATCACCTAGAAATCCTCTATGATTCAGTGTAACAACCTGATATTTTATGATAAGTATTCTTTTTAATTTATTTTATGTCATGTGTTTTATGCTACAAAAAGATTATCTTGTTCTATACGCCACATTGTATTAGCTTTAAGTATACGCAACACAATTCTTAGATTGTGTTACACAAAATTTCAAGTTCATTTTATAATAATCATTCTACGCAACATTGAGTATATATATATATATTCAATGTATAAATGAAATATGGTTGGATTCCGTTATACAAAACAATGAAGTATTCTTACACAACACGCAACCCTAACTTGGCTTGCATTACATGCAATCGCGACTTTCCTCGATAGCGTGTGTTGTATGCAATATCAGGTTTCACTAAACAATGATATATGGTTATAATATTATTAAGAACAAGCCGTTATGAAAATTATTAACTAAATTTTGATTTTATAACATTATTATTTCAACTTACACATTTTCTATAACATTTTATGTGAACAAAATAAATATTTCGGGTAAAATAAGTATTTTTCAAAAAATGCAGTTTTGCCGCCTTTTAATGGAGCACCCACATTAAATCTAGTTTTTGAAATGTTTATAAGTTCAATTTTAAAAAATAAACTTCGTTTTTTGAATCAGGATATAAAAATTTACATTGGATAAAGTTTTGATATTTTTCTGATAACTTTCATATTTTAATGAATAGTAAAAACACGCTATATTTTAATTAAAAACAACTTTTTTCATCATAATAATTTATATGGTTAAATTATAATAATTAATGGTTTTAAAGTATAAAAAGAATATATTTTTACCATTTAATATAATTTATGTCATTATCATTTATTTTACCTTGAATTCATAGGTTAAATCAATTCAATCTTTTGTAATGTTTTAAACAAAAACCCATTTTCTTTCGACAATAGGATTAATTTTAATTTAATTTCTGCAAATTTTGTGTATTGAATTTGGAAAAATGGATTCCATATTTGTAATCAGTGGGTATAAATTATGTTAATAATCTACTTTTTATTTTTGGACATTATGAATAGTAACTATGGTAAATTTTATTTACCATAGTTAAAGGTAAATCGGGTAATTAAGGGTAAATATAAGATTATAAAATTACCCTAACACCTGCCAAAATCCTATTGGATGACTAAAAGTATACCCATATCACCTAAGGGTCGTATTATATTCATTTAATGGAATTTTTTCTATGAAAATAATTTAATTATTATTAAAACCAAAGAAAGTGACAACATGTCACTTTCTTAAATCTTATAAGTATAATAATTTTAATTTACTGATAAACTTAATTAAACTTCAAACATGAATAGTCTCCAAAAGTATAATACAATTATCTACATCATATGAATTTATTTAGACTTTTTAGGGATTAAATAATTATCATTAATTATGACACAATAGTGATGTTGAAATTATTTTATTAATTAACATATCAAACAAATGGTTTTAAAAATATTAAAATAAATATTATATGAACTATTTAATGTGATCCACTAATTTTATAGATACATATGACATTTTATAAATCTATTAAAGCTTTTATTTTGAACATATCTTCTGTATATAGTTTATTTAAATTCGAATAAATGAATAGTGTCAAAATTGACACTATTGTTATTTTATAACAATAACATATTATAAAATTGTTTAAAATTCACAAAAATATTAAAAAATTATAAATTAAAATTTATATGGTCTAAAATGTCATAAAGTGTCAAATTATGGAAAATTCACAACACAAATGTAATTATTTATAATAATTTAAAACTTAGAATTTTATTACCACAAATAAAATTAAATTGATAAATATGGATAAATCAAGTTGATAATGTTTAAAATAAATTCCTAACATGTATAAATTTTATTGGTTGATGATATTACAACCCTATATCATCTAATATTCGTATATGAATCATTTTGAAAGTTTTTAAGTGGGGTTGGTATTTAATATAAACTAATATTTCTTATATTTCCAAAGGTGCCCTCTCCTCCCTTAGAAAAGGGCACCTCCTCCCTCTCTTCCTCACACCACTTTGAGACTTCAAGCTCGGCCAACCCTGCCAAATTCTCTTCTCCACTTCTCTAGAAACATCCTAGAGGTCCTGGTATTCTTCAAAGACCAATTTTAGTGCCCTAAGAGGAGGTCTCAAAGAGGCACTTCAAAGAAGAGGTAATGTCCGTTAACGATTCTTTCAACTTTATTTCTTCTTCCACTTCTTCTTATTTAGTTGTTTCATTATGAATTAATAACATAAGTATCAATCATATACTGATATGTTATTATAAGTATGAAACAACCTTATTTCACCATCTATCCATCCTACAGAAAATGAAATCACCGCGCGTGCGTACGTATGGAATACCGTCTCCACGCCGTGGTGTAATCTGTTTTTCCACCAACACCTTACATGGATGGGTATAATGGTGTAAATAATAACTATATATGGTTATTATAACATCATACTGATTTTGATATATTATACCATCCACTCCAATTCTATTCAATAATTATGGGAACGATATCATCGCTCGTGCGTACGTACAGATTACCGTCTCCACGACGCGATGAGATTCATTCTCCATGATAACCATACATGAATGATTATAAAGTTTATATAATGAATAATAATGAAATATATGAAATAATAATGCTACTTTATTTAATTATATATATATTTATGTCATCTATTTAGTTTCATTCAATTCAATAAGGAAACAAAAACAGCGTTCATGCGTACGTACGGCCTACCGTCTCCATGAACGGTGTATTTCATTCCTTTTATAGATTTATAATATATATGTATATGATGAATATATATTATATATAAATCATTTTTTTACACTATGTAATTATTTAAATCAGTATATAATTAATAATATCAAGAACGTCAAGTCGAAACACATACGATAAATGAAATGATTTTACCCAAAATGCTGATTTAACATGGAATTTACAAAAGAACGGGTAATATAATGTCATAATTGAAACATATATGATATAATAACAATGAATATGATTATGTAATAAGTAAATTACATTATTTAAATCATTATACAGGAGGTTCAGATCCATACGAAGCATATCGAACCAAAGGTAAGGGATAATTATGCCAATCTCATTTCTTATCCGAGATTGTTTATTAGTAAGTATTTACTGGGGTTATGTTTATCATCCATGTCCATGTTTTCTCAAAATGTTTTCATAAAATGTTTAATAATATTACTTGTATGTTTAAAGTCATTTTTACCCCTTTTTGACTTTTACCACAAGGTACAGAAGGAATCTTTCTTTTACGATGTACTTTTTGACATTTCTGGCAAAAGTACGAGGAGAATGTTTTTTTAACTTATACGGCGTGAACGGATTTTTACGGTTTCATAACGCCTCATTTTCATGAAGATTCCTCTACAATATTTTATTATTATTTTCAACAAAATACTTTTCTTTTAAAATTTAATGTCATTTTGTGAAAAGAAAATGATTTTGAAGAAGAAAGGATATTTTCCTCAAGAATTCATTTCAAGTGTTTTATCAAAACCATTTTCCATCAAAGATGAAATTATTTCATATGTGTATGTTTCAAGTATAATATCTAGATGATTTACATGGATTCATTTTTCTTATGATGAAATGATATCCATTTGTATTTATTGGATTATGTGATGATGGGATGATGTTTATGAATCCCATTTTATTCATTGGGTTATGATGAATGATTTATGTTTATTTTGTGGCACAAGTAAGAATGATTTCATTATGAGATGGGTGGGACCTATATATCCCTCCAATGCATTGGGTAAAGATTTATATCTCATGAGATAGACATGGCTAGAATGGTAAGTTAATCTGGTTCAGTGTTACAGGACTGAAACGGGGAGTGAACTCGATTCAGAAAGGGACTTTGTCCACTAAGATGGTCTTGGTAGCAATGTCTTGGCTACTATGGAAATCATATCATGCGCTGAATGGTTTCCACAATTACATATTTTATTCCCATTATATTTTATCATGGTTGATGTTACGTTATGATATATGCCTTACATACTTCCATGATTTATGTCTTTGCTCAAGATTTTGATGTTTAAATTTCATGTTCAAGTTTTTGCTTCCAAATGTTTACGGATTGTTTTATGTTATCTATTTTTGCCCTTACTGAGCATTTGAGTTCACCCTTTTTATGTTTTATTTTCCCCAGGATATAAGTAAAGGGTTTAGGTGAGAAAAAAAGTGTAAGATCTTTATGGGAGATGTTGAGGATCTTTCACCAAGATTAGAAGATTACGTTCAAAGTTTCTGAAGGCACTAAACTATTACGGTCATTTGGTGTCTGTTTTTGTTATGTATTGAGTATTCTGAAAAAGTAATGTAATGTCCATGTATGTCAAGCTTCGGGTCTCTACAGTTGGTATCAGAGGAAAGGTTTATTCAACCTTTGGAAACTAGGATGTGAAAATGTTAGTGAGATCCCTAGAGATATTTCTAAGGTATGTCTAGGGATGTCCCTAAGGATAAGTATACGTATATGATATAGTCCTAGAACTATGGTAACGATCTTATAATTTAACCTAAGATATTATATATTGAGGGTACTACCACTTTACTATGTTGTTTTCCCTAGCATGATTTTTTCCTCTCACACTATTCTTTTTGGGTTTTAGAAAATGGCTCGAAACAGGAAGATTCACGATAATGGAGGATATGTTGGACAATGGAATGATATTCTTCATGAGCAACCAAATGAAATGGGATTTGGACGTCCAAACATCATTATTATTCCTAATCAACAATCTCATAATATGATCAATAATCTCAACTTTGCTAAGTTTCCCGACTCAGATAATAAGAGAAAGATGGAGTTTCATGATGATCATAGAGGAAGTTCAATTTACCTCATGTAAATCATGTGGGAAGAGGAATCGGGGAGATTGTTTCAAAGAAACTGGAAGATGATTTGGGTGTGGAAAAGAAGGACACAGATCTAGTAAGTGCAAAGGAAAAGGTTCAGTTAACACCATGGACAAGGATAATGGTATTGCTATGACATCAACAATGATCAGATGTTTTAAATGTGGAATGTATGGGCATTATGAAAACCAATGCCCTAAGGGAAAATCTCATGAAGATGATGAAGAGACTATAAATGAAATATGAGATGAAAGAAATGATGAAGCTCAATTAGTGGTTTAAGTAGTTAGTGGAATGATTGTATGTTTATAAATAATAATGTATGGTACTATGGAATAAAGAATCATCTAAGGATTGTTACTCTATTGTTTTTTTCTAAAGTATTTGAAAGTATATGTTGAATGGTACTGGTAACCATGGAAGGTTATTCAGATATTTTTGAAAAGTAGATGATTTGCACATAATGAAGGGATAAGAATATAATGAGATGTTTGATTGTATTCATGATCTCATGACTGATATAAGGACTAAGTTATATTATGGTTTGAGTATATAGAAATTTTGGGATTTTGGTATGTGGAAAGTGTTAAAATTTAACAACATTCATGTTTTCACTAAGGTTCAATGGGTATTCATTCTTCAAGAGAATACATGATTAAGGTATTCACATGTTTGTAATTTGACCAACAAGATATATCTTATGATATATGGGGGATAAATAATGGCATTCACGTGATTGTTATGTGACATTTCAAGTAATCATTTTCTTTATACTATGAGATTGGACCGAAGTATTTTAGATAATCCTAAAGATTGGAATGGATTATGTTGGACATAAGTTAGTATTATTTAAGGATAAAACTTTTTTTGATATTATTTATGGGAAGTTATAGTAATGTAGTTTTAGAAAAAGGACAACCTGCAGGACAGGCGACAACCCATCACGTCAGACAAGGCTGTGAGAATCGAACCCACAACTTAAGTGCGACTGGCCTTTATCACCTACCACTGGCCTACAGGAATTCCCTGGTTAGTAGAAACTATTTTTATTTTATTAAGTGGTATGATATATGAAGTATAAGTTCATTTTTGGAATCGTATATGGACTTATGTATATTTGATAACATTTGCTAACCTTTTGTTTGAAACAGATGGAATGGCCCATCATTCTATCACATGATATATTAACACTTCACGAATAACAAATTCAACTTCATTTCTTTTAGAGATGAAGTGGAAATTGTTTAATTCATGAACAACAGTGAGATTGTATGAAAATCATGTAAGTATTTCTTTTAATTCATCAACTTTAGGGAAATGATCTTAAAAACCAAAAATGTTTTCCTAGTTCCCTTATATCCGATGAATCAGATGGTACCTTAGATCATCACAAATTTATGGCTTTGTGATTGTTGGATTTTTCATATCCATGTCCTCTACCACTCTCCATCAGAACTTGATGGTTAGATTTTTCTTCCATATCCATATTTTCACCTATGTTCTCCTATGTGGAAACCCAGTGATTAGTTAATTTGGGTAACCGTTACATTTCATACTTTAGTTTTTAAAGTTAAGTTTCGGTATTTCATTTTACGATGTGTGTTGCAATTAAAGAAACTTTCAAGTAGAAAACCATGTATAACCCCTATGAATTTCTAGGGCGAAATTCATTTTAAGGGGGGTAGAATGTAACAACCCGATATTTTATGATAAGTATTCTTTTTAATTTATTTGATGTCATGTGTTTTATGCTACAACAAGATTATCTTGTGCTATACGCCACATTGTATTAGCTTGAAGTATAAGCAACACTATTCTTAGATTTAGTTACACACAATTTCAAGATCGTTTTATAATAGTCATTCTACGCAACATTGAGTGTATATATATATATATATTCAATGTATAAATGAAATATGGTTGGATTATGTTATACGAAACAACTAAGGATTCTTGCACAACACGCAACCCTGACTTGGCTTGCATTACACGCAATCGCGACTTTCCTCGATAGCGTGTGTTGTATGCAATATCAGGTTTCACTAAACAATGATATATGGTTATAATATTATTACGAACTAGCCATTATGAAAATTATTAACTACATTTTTAATTTTATAACATTATTATTTCAACTTACACATTTTCTAGAACATGGTATGTGAACAAAATAAATTTTTCGGGTAAAATAAGTATTTTTCAAAAAATGCAATTTTGTCGCCTTTTAATGGCGCACCCACATTAAATCTAGTTTTTGACATTTTTATAAGTTAAATTTTACAAAATAAACTTCTTTTTTTGAATCAGTATATAAAAATTTACATTGGATAAAATTTTGATATTTTTCTGATAACTTTCATATTTTAATGAATAGTAAAAACACGCTATATTTTAATTAAAAACAAAATTTTTTATCGTAATAATTTATATGGTTAAATTATAATAATGAATGGTTTTAAAGTATAAATAGAATATATTTTTACCATTTAATATAATTTATGTCATTAGCATTGATTTTACCTTGAATTCATAGGTTAAATCAATTCAATCTTTTGCAATGTTTTAAACAAAAACCCGTTTTCTTTCGACAACGGGATTAATTTTAATTTAATTTCTGAAAATTTTGTGTATTTAATTTGAAAAATGGATTCCATATTTGTAATAAGTGGGTCCAAATTATGTTAATAAGCTACTTTTTATTTTTGGGCATTATGAATAGTAACTACGGTAAATTTTATTTACCATAGTTAAAGGTAAATCGGGTAATTAAGGGTAAATATAAGATTATAAAATTACCCTAACACCTTCCAAAATCCTATTGGATGACTAACAGTCGACCCATATCACCTAAGGGTCGGATTAGATTCATTTAATGGAATTTTTTCCATGAAAATAATTTAATTATTATTAAAACCAAAGAAAGTGACAACATGTCACTTTCTTAAATCCTATAAGTATGATAATTTTAATTTAGTGATAAAATTAATTAAACTTAGAACATGAATAGTCTCCAGAAAGATAATACAATTATATACATCATATTAATTTATTTAGAATTTTTAGGGATTAAATAATTATCAGTAATTATGACACAATAGGGATGTTGAAATTATTTTATTAATTAAAATATCAAATAAATGGTTTTAAAAATATTAAAATAAATATTATATGAACTATTTAATGTGATCCAATAATTTTATAGATACATATGACATTTTATGAATCTATTAAAGCTTTTAGTTTGAACATATATTCTGTATATATTTTATTTAAATTCAAATAAATTAATAGTGTCAAAATTGACACTATTGTTATTTTATAAAAATAACATATTATAAAACTGTTTAAAAATCACAAAAATATTTATAAATTATAAGTTAAAATTTATATGGTCTAAAATTTCATAAAGTGTCAAATTATGGAAAATTCACAACACATATGTAATTATTTATAATAATTTAAAACTTAGAATATTATTACCACAAATAAAATTAAATTGATAAATAAGGATAAATCAAGTTGATAATGTTTAAAATAAATTCCTAACATGTGTAAATTTTATTGGTTGATGATATTACAACCCTATATCATTTAATATTCAGATATGAGTCATTTTGGAAGTTTCTATATGGGGTTGGGATTTAATATAAACTAATATTTCTTATATTTCCAAAGGTGCCCCTCTCCTCCCTTATAAAAGGGCACCTCCTCCCTCTCTTCCTCACACCACTTTGAGCCTCCAAGCTCAACAAACCCCTGACAAATTCTCTTATCCACTTCCCTAGAAACATCCTATAGGTCCTGGTCTTCTTCAAAGACCAATTTTAGTTCCCTAAGAGGAGGTCTCAAAGAGGCACTTCAAAGAAGAGGTAATGTGCATTACCTATTCTTTCAACTTTATTTCTTCTTCCATTTATTATTATTTAGTTGTTTCATTATGAAGTAATACAATAAGTATCACTCATATACTGATATATTATTATAAGTATTAAACAGCCCTATTTCACCATCTATCCATCCTACGGAAAACGAAATCACCACGCGTGCGTACGTACGGAATACCGTCTCCACGTCGTGGTGTAATCTGTTTTTCCACCAACACCTTACATGGATGGGTATAATGGTGTAAATAATAACTATATATGGTTATTATAACATCATAATGATTCTTATATATTATAAAATCCACTCTAATTCTATTCAATAATTATGGGAAGGATATCATCGCTCGTGCGTACGTACGGATTACCGTCTCCACGACGCGATGAGATTCATTCTCCATGAAAACCATACATGAATGATTATAAAGTTTATATAATGAATAAGAATGAAATATATGAAATAATAATTCTACTGGATTTATGTATATATATATGTATGTCATCTATTTAGTTTCATTCAATTCAATAAGGAAACGAAAACGTCGTTCATGCGTACGTACGGCCTACCGTCTCCATGAACGGTGTATTTCATTCCTTTTATCGATCTATAATATATATGTATATGATGAATATATATTATATATAAATCATTTTTTTTACATTCTGTAATTATGTAAATCAGGATATAAGTAATAATATCAATAACGACAAGTCGAAACACATATGATAAATGAAATGATTTTACCCAAAACGCTGCTTTAACATGGAATTTACAAAAGAACGTGTAATATAACGTCATAAGTGAAAAATATATGATATCATAACAATGAATATGATTCTATAATAAGTCAATGACATTATTTAAATCATTATACAGGAGGTTAGGATCCATACGAAGCATGTCGGACCTAAGGTAAGGGATAATTATTCCAATCTCGTTTCTTATCCAAGATTGTTTATTAGTAAGTATTTACTGGGGTTATGTTTATCATCCATGTCCATGTTTTCTCAAAATGTTTTCATAAAATATTTAATATTATTCCTTGTATGTTTAAAGTCATTTTTACCACTTTTTGACTTTTACCACAAGGTACAGAAGGAATCTTTCTTTTATAATTTACTTTTTGACATTTCTGGAAAAAGTACGAGGAGAATTTTTTTTTAACTTATAAGGTGTGAATGGATTTTTATGGTTTCATAGTGCCTCATTTTCATGAATCTTCCTCTACAGTATTTTATGATTATTTTCAACAAAATATTTTTCTTTTAAAATTTAATGGCATTTTGTGAAAATAAAATTATTTTGAAGAAGAAAGGATATTTTCCTCAAGAATTCATTTCAAGTGTTTTATCAAAACCATTTTCCATAAAAGATGAAATTATTTCATATGTGTATGTTTCAAGTATAATTTCTTGATGATTTATATGGTTTCATTTTTCTTATGATGAAATGATATCCATTTGTATTTATTGGATTATGTGATGATGGGATGATGTTTATGAAACCCATTTTATTCTTTGGGTTATGATGAATGATTTAGGTTTATTTTGTGGAACAAGTAAGAATGATTTCATTATGAGATGGTTGGGACCTATATATCCCTCCAATGCATTGGGTGAAGATTTATATCTCATGAGATAGACATGGCTGGAATGGTAAGTTAATCCAGTTCAGTGTTACAGGACTGAAATGAAGAGTGAACTCGATTCAGAAAGGGACTTTGTCCACTAAGATGGTCTTGGAAGCAATGCCTTGGCTACTATGGAAATCACATCATGCGCTGAATGGTTGCCACAATTACATGTTTTATTCCCATTATATTTTATCATGTTTGATGTTCTGTTATGATATATGCCTTACGTACTTCCACGATTTATGTCTTTGCTCAAGATTTTGATGTTTAAATTTCATGTTCAAGTTTTTGCTTCTAAATGTTTATGGATTGTTTTATGTTATCTATGTTTTCCCTTACTGAGAATTTGAGCTCACCCTTTTTATGTTTTCTTTTCCCCAGGATATAAGGAAAGGTTTTAGGTGAGAAAAAAAAGGGGAAGATCTTTATGGTAGATGTTCAGGATCTTTCACCAAGATTAGAAGATTACGTTCCAAGTTTCCAATGGCACTAAACTATTACGGTCCTTTGGTGTCTGTTTTTGTTATGTATTGAGTATTCCACAAAATTAATCTAATTTCCATGTACGTCAAGCTTCAGGTCTCTACATTCATCACCTAGAAATAATTAGTGGGTCAGCACCGAGCGATCCTATATTGTTCAACACCGAGCAATCCTCTATGGGTCAACACCTAGTGACCTTGTGCGGGTTAGCATCAGAACCTCTCGACAGAATATGATGATCTAGCTTTACAACTAATCATTTTTTACTTATTTATTTAAGTTATACTTAGTTTTAACTTCATATTTTACTTTATGCTATGTAGTTGAGGTTTTTCTTGGTGGTATTACCTCTATGTTATTTGATTTGTGGTGTTTTCCTTTGTGAATTACTGAGAGACCTTCAAGGGTCTCGAGGTCCCCACTGAGTATTGTTATACTCACCCCTACATGGGATTCTCTTGTAGGTGTTGTGTCTGGTGTAGATGATCGACATTTCGATAGACATACTCAGGGGGACGGGACTGACAGATGCTATGATGGTGGACTTCATGGCCTAGGACCGAGTGGGGCCTCGTAAGACTGGGCAGTCAAGACACACAACTTCAGCTTCCAGTAGCTTCACTACTCTCATGATCAGGTGGGGTTTTCCGTGGATGGACATCAGAGTTTCCTTTTTTACTTTACTATTTTCAGTTCTTTTTTGTATTTGTATTATGAACCAGTTACTTTCACTTGTACTTGCACTCAACTTTGTTTTAGTGGTATACTTATTTCCCCATTTTAGTGTGTTGGGACTTGGTTTGGCATGTGTGTGTACAGTATTAAAGTCAATGCCTTTCATTTTTGGGATATACCTTTCCAGTTCTAGTCACCGTCCCCTGACCTATGGAATGCGGGCTTGGGTTAGTCACGACATGGGCACCGGGGGACGGGTGGTGACATAGATACATCAACAGGTCTCATGAGTCAAAACAGGTGTCCGTATTAGTTAGGTAATTGGTGTATATCTACCTATAAAATTAAAGTTTCTTATTGAAGGACTTTATGGTGAGATTTATGATATATTTACTAATTTCTTAATGGTAAGATCATGAATGTGAAGATTTATCCATTTCCTTTATTAATAATTTAGTTTCCATTATCCATGTGATTTTTATGATAATATTAGACATGGATATACTTTAAACTCAAGTTGTTGATTGAATGAAATGTGTTTTGACCAAATGCAATGAGGAACCATTATTTACCAAACCACATGGTTTGAGGGACTACAGTAAAGTCACAAATAAATTCCAAATATTTCATAAGATCGATCATTTGGGCACTGCCCGGTTTCTTAGGTTATGAAAACCAACCTCATTTCATGATCTATTTTCCATTTTCATCCCAAAATCTAATCTGAACCCTAATGAAACTCATGTCATTCTGTGAGGATCATTAAATAATTAAAAATAATTAAATAAGATTTCTAACTCAAAATTAAAATCCTAACTACCCATGGTGACACAAGTTTCTTCATGGTAGGTGGTGATCATACACTTATTCAGGACCAACCTCTAAGTCTCAATAAAAAAAATCTAACTCAATCATATCATGATGCCTCAAATAACACAAGGTATACTCACAAAAGGGCCAAGGTTCATATAGAAAAAAGAAATTGGATACTATGATATTATTTTTTCACAAACTATCATGAGCAATCCATTTGTTAGACAGCCAAACCATCTTGTGATAGGGACCGAGGGGAATTCCAGATCCCAATGGGCTCGAGACAAGTGCCAGCGAATCAGATATATATAATGGGAGCAATCTATCCATTAAATAATATTAAAAGAAACATTATAAATTTAATAAAAAATCGGTATGACCCATCCATACACTGGAAGTATGTGCCAAATCAAATATATTAAAATAAAATATAATTGGTAAATAAAAGTAAACACACAATCCCAATGCTTCTCTTAATTACCTCCCTTATAAATAAAATTATATCCACCTCCAATTGCCTCTAGTCCACCCACAGATATATTTACCCTCTATCCATAGAAAGAAATAAAATCCTAATTAGAAAAGGAAGATAATATAAAGGGAAGCACATCAGTCATTCTATAAAAGTAAACGTAGGTCATATGAAACAAAGTAAAAGGCACCATAGGCTGGATTCAATAAAATAAAACTAACCTCAGATAAATCAATACTCTTAATAGAAACCAAAATTTGGATAATTTCCTTTAATTAAAATGATAGAAAATAGTGAGCTAAAGCTAAGTAGGCATGCCAAAAAGAAACCACACCCCATGAATAAACTTTAAAAGAAAGATCATTTTAGTTCCAATTTTAAAATAAGAATAGAAAATAGTTTTTTCATACTTAATTATATTTAAAAATAATAACTACTCAAAATGTTTTTATAAACATTAATCATTGATTATTTTTAAATGAGAATAATAAATTTGAAAAAAATTAATATACTTATGCTCCTTTTTAGTTCTGATTTAAAAATATTCCTTAAAATCATTATAAAGAGTTTTTAGAATAAACTAACACAAGCATCATGAATAGAAAGAGACATACAAAAAGGAACCATGTTATAACTATAAAAAAATTGAAAAAATCCAATATCATGTTCCACACATATAAAAACATTGGGGGATTTAGATGAGTGATGGAATCTCTCTATGTCATTCAATAAATCAAGGAATAAGTGTCATGGGATCTAACCTAATTTTATTAAGGATAGGTAACCTACACTAACATCACTAACTTGGGTCATTCCATCAATTAGTATAATGTACCATCACATCACTGGAAAGTGGAAAACTGTATTTACTTCACTAAAATAGCTAGTGGAAATGGAGCTCACCCCGACTAAGTTATCCTACCCTAGAACTTAGGTTCCCAAGACAAAATTAAAGTAAGGGTGATTAAACAAGCAATAATCTCAATCAATGATAGGCTTGGATAATGAACAGTGAGCAATGAAATTTTTAGAGAGTATATCAAATTACTCACCCTCACGCTCAACTCCCCCTCAAGAAAAAACATTGATCACATAAGCATCACACCATAAAAACATAAAGCCCACCCCAAGGGTTGTAATCCAAGTCTATCAAAGTGAAATAGGGGTCAACTCATAGACATTCACACATTTGAAAATCTCTTAAAATTTCCAAATGTTCCTTCTAGATAGATTTTTGAAACCAAAAGATAAAAATATTTTTTCTATTTGTACTCAAATACACATACACATTTATATATATATATATATATATCCCATTAAAAAATTCATATATTTTCATGTGAATTTTTACACATAGATAAATATATTTACACCCATGTATATATGTATAACCATAAAATATATATATATATATATATCACGTGAAATTTTATAAAAGTTTAATTTTTCTTCAAAACTGAATTTTGAACTACCTTTCCAATACATGACATTTCCAAGATCGATTCAGCAATCTATTTCAAATTAACTTTTAAACTAAATTATAAATAATTCCATTTGAAAATACTTTTGAAGAATCAACCCAATTTTCATTTAATACCTAAAAAGGTCCAAAAAATCACTGTAATTTATCTCTAGTCCAAAATGGGGTCAAACCACTTTAGATATCTCAATTTAATTAAAAAAATATTTAAACAATTTTTATATACTTTTATAATTTAAATGCCAAGTAAAGGAAATATGTTTCATTAATAACAACTTTAAAAGTTTATAAAAACCAATTTAACATTAAAAAATAGGCATAATAAATTAAATAAATCATTTGAAATACTGATAAATAAAGGGTGGAAAAATTTTAAGCTTAAACATGGGGAAACATACCTAAAATCAAGTGAAACCAAACCATGGTGAACCAAAACATGCCCCTTAGATGGTGAGAACACAAATTGGGTATAAGGAAATCACATGAACCTTAAAATCAAATAAAACATCAATAATTTGGTAAATCCCTAGAACTAGGGTTCATTTGAAACAAACACGGTGATAGAGGAGGAGGAAATTGAGATAAAAGAGAGATATATAGAAAGTTAAGTACATAACTAGGTGGTTTGACCCTCAATATCTAAGAAATAATGGAAACAATTCCTTGAGAATGAATTATGAGAGGGAGAAGGTCATACACGAGGAGTTGGATTCAGCCTGGGTGTCACACGCAGAGGGCTTTATCCTGGGGTGTCGCCTGATGGAGGTTGTCGGTAGGGGGATCACAGCAAGGAAGGATATGCGAGGGAGGAGGGGAGCTATGAGGGAGAGGGTTGATGTTAGGGATAATGGATTTGGCATGGATTGGGGGTCATGATATTCACAAATAATAAAGGGAATGGGAAAAGAATAAAATGGGGAAAGATAAATAAAAGGAAATGAAAAAATATTTTAAAAAATAGAAACCTGGATAGTTTTCCAAACCACAAGTCAACTATGCTACACTTTCTAGATTCCAAAAATAGTAACACATAGTTACTACTAAAAGTATGTAGGGTTTATTAAAATATAAACTAACCATTCAAAATGAAACTATCTTGAGACAACCAATCACATGGGATTTGTACGGTTTACTGACAATGTGTGCTAACTATGCACCCCCACAAAACCTTTAAAATTTTAACTTTTTAGGATTGAAACTCTCAAAAACATAAATAAAATTAAATAAAATAAATTAATTAATAAAAAAATATGGGGTGTGACCATTCCATTGGTAGTTGAGAAATATATTAATTCCCTTAAAATTATATTTCTATCCTTGGGAAGTAAAGGGGAAAGTTTATTATAGAAATATATTATTTGAAAGGAGATATTGATCAATGGTGTTCATTGATACAGAACACTAAAGAGGTTAATTAAATTGAAATTATATAATAGAGAACTTTTAAATTGATATTATTTTATAAATACTTTCCTTGAGAGTAGTGATATGAAATGAATAGGAAGTTACTCACTTTAAATCATAATGAAGAAGAAATTATTATAGAGTATAAGGATAAATTTACATGATTATCTAAGAATTTTTTGGACTACATACATAATATAGAAATAAATATTGACCATTTTGATGGTATTAAGATAGTCTCTGAAGGGCGTTGTCTTCTCAAATTTCTTCAACATATGAAGATATAGTATCAAGTTCCATTAATATAGATAAATAATTTTCAAGGTCTTGTATATTCAATAGAAATCATGAAAAATATGAGTTCAATTGAGAACCATGAAAAGGGAAATGTTTCAAAGAATAATAAAGGGAAGATCAGATTTCTAACATGTAATGATTGTGGAAATAAAAATTCAGGTACTTGGTTAATGGGAACAAGATTCAGTTTCAAGTGTAGAGAAACAGGTAATATGGCTCATAAATGTGAGTTAAATAAAGAAACTATTATTATACAGTGATTCGACTATAAAGAGATGGAGGATTATTCAAACTAATGTCCCTAATCATTAAGGGAACCTCATACAGAATATTCTAAGGGGATACAGCCAAGCTTATGTGATTACTACAGCTAAGGATGAAGTTCTTAAACATATGGTGGTAGGTATATTGATCAAAACCTAAAATTTAGATAATGACTTATTTGATTCTATATCTTTACACTATTTTATATATTCCATGTTTTTTAGAAATTTAGATATTTCCCCAATACCTTAAAAAGGAAATTATCAATCAATATTACTAGTGGAGATCTTATTCCAAAAAATATATGTCATTCGGTTCTCATTATGACACATAAACACACCCTATTTAAAAACATTATTATTATAACTATGGTTGACTTTGATAAAATCCTTGATGTAGATTTTATTTTAAATTCAAATATAAAAATTTAATTTCCATAGAAAGATATTATGATTCATGATGGAGATATGGAATCCCCTATCTTTAGAGGGGTGACTACATAATTTGAATCATTTATGTATCGACCTCTAATAGCTCTCCTTAATTGAATTATCAGGGAAGAAGAGACGACACAACCTATTAATGGGAAATTAATCCTTAGGATAGAGTATGTACCTATTGTTTAGGAATACATTGATGTGTTTCTTGAAGAACTATATGGACATTTACCTAAGCATGAAGTTGATTTTTTTATTGATCTCATCTCTAATGAAAAACCTATATCTAAGACTCTATAAAGTATGTCCATGAAGGAATTAGTGTACCTAAAGAAATAAATGTAGGAGTTGTTTGATATGGTATTTATATGCCCTAGTGTTTCACCATGGGGGTCCCATATTATTTTTGTTAATAAGAAATATGGGTATATAAATTTTTGCATCAATTACAAAGAAATAAATGCCATTACTATAAATAATAATTATCATTTTCCCAGCATTGATGACTTGTTCGATAAACATTAGGGAGTTTGATATTTTTTAAAGATTGATCTTCATTCTAAGTATTATCAACTTCTAGTAAAGAATGATGATATTCCAAATGTTTTATTCCATATAACGTGTGAAAATTAATAATTTATAGTAATACCCTTTGTATTAACTAAGGAACACTCTATTTTTATGGATTTGATTAATTGAGTATTCATGTCTTATCTAGATAATTTCATTTTGGTATTTATTGATGATATTTTTGTATAATCTAAAATCTATGATGATTATAAGAGTTATTTGTGAATCATTCTTGAGTATCTCATAGAAAATGAGTTATATGGAAAATTTAGTAAATGTAAATTCTAAATTTAGGAATTTTCTTTTCTTGTCTATATTGTCTCTATGGATAGAATATTTGTTAATATTTCAAAGGTAAAGGAAGTGATGAAATTTCAAATTCCAAAAAATATAATCAAGGTACGTAGTTTCCTTATATTAGAAGGTTAATATCAATGATTTGTTCAAAAAAAGCATGATTATATAACCTATAAACCAAGTTGACACATAAAGGGGATAAGTTCATATAGTTAGAGGAATGTAAAGAAAATTTGGAATAGTTAAGGAGGATTTTTGTCAATGCATCAATATTGACATTACCATTAGGAAGGGATGGTTTTGTGATATATAGTGATGCATCAAGAAAATAAAATGGATGCATCCTTATGAAGAATGATAGAGTTGTTTCTTATGCATTAATAAAGTTAAACATCAATGAATCAAATTATCTAACCCGTGATCTTAACTTGGAAACTATAATATTTTCTTTGAATATATGGATGAATTACCTTTATAGTGAAAAATTTAAAATATACATAGATAAAAAAAAAGTTTGAAATGCATCTTCTCATAGAAATATCTCAATTTGAGGAAAAGTAAATGGATATAACTACTCAAGGATTATGATTTCCCAATACACTACCACCCTGGGAATGAAAATAAGGTGGTTGATGCATTGAGTGGGAAAGATCATGGGGTTTTACTAAAATGATGATTTAAAAGGATTATATATTCATAGATTTAGTAAATTTTTGCATGGGAATCATTAAGTAAGGGGAAACAACACATAAATTTCAAATTATTTTCAAACCATCCTTATTAGATAAAATAATAAGTTTATGACTTTGTGATAAGAATATTCAAAATAAAATAAAATATGTGAATGATGAGAAGTTTGTATACATTATCTATGAATATAGTAAATTGAAATTTAGAAAGAGTATCTATGTTCTATCTATTTTTGAGCTAAAAATAAAATTATTATATGAAGATCATAGCTCAAATTTCTCTATAAACTATAGTAGCACCAAAAGGTATCATGATTTGAAGGAATATTTTTTGTGGGATAATATGAAATGGGAAATTTTATGCTATATATCAAGATACCTGGTTTTTTAACAGGTAAAGGATGAGAGACAATATCCTAAAGGATTTATAAAACCTGTACCTATTCTTGTGTGGAAATGGGATGATATTACTATGAACTTTTTCACTACATTTCCAAATATTATAAGAAGGAATTATTTCATATGGGTTATTATTGATTGTATTACCAAATACACACACTTACTCACTATAGGGGAAGATATACCTCTTGAGTTCCTTTCTCAAATCTATATTAATAAAGTTATGAGACTTCATGGTGCGCCTCTTTCAATTGTATTTTTTCATAACTCACGATTTACATAGAAATTCTGGGAAAGTTTTCAAAAATATCTTGATATCGAGCTACATTTAATAATTAATCATCATCCTTAGACATATGGATAGTATTAAAGTACTATTAGAACATTAGAATGTGTATTTAGGTCATGCCTACTTGACTTTCAAGGTATGTAGGATCTGTATTTACCTTTAGTAGAAATTTCTTATAATAATATTTTATAGACAAGAACTCAAATGGCATTGTATGCTCCATTGTATGGGATAAAATTTCATACAAAAAAAATGTTTGGATTAATTTAGTGAATGGAATATTTTTTCCCTAGAACTTTTTGAGGAGACAACGGTGAAAATGAAGACTATTCATATTCATATCATGGTAGCTCAAAGTAAAAAAAATAGATATGCAAATAACCAAATGAATGATTTATAATTTCAAGTAGGGGGTCTTGTTTTCTTGAAGTTATCTCCATGGAAGGTTGTTATAAGGTTCAGAAAGATAAGGAAAATAATTCTTAGGTACATCATCCCTTTTCAAATTCTAGAAATAATTAGATCTTTTCCTTACCATTTAGAAATGCCACCAAGCCTCTATAATGTTCATGATGTGTTCCACAAATCTTTATTAAGGAAGTACACGCAAGATAAAATGTATTTGATCACCTATAATGAAATATAATTGGATTATGATTTATCTTATTATTAAGAGCTTATCCAGATTCTTGACACTAGAGAACAAGTGTTGCAGAATCGGATCACTCGATTAGTGAAAGTACTTTGTAGAAACCATAAGATATAAGAGAAAACGTGAGAACCTAAGTAATGATGAATAAATACCCACATATTATTTGGAATTGATATCTATAAAAAATTTCGAGGATTGAATTTTTGAATTATGGATTAATGTAACACCCAAGCTTTAATTATAGTAAGTAATCTTTTCTTTCTAAAGAAACTATAACATAATACAAATATAATTATTAAAGAATGTGATTAAAACATAAATTCTAATATTTTATAAACTAAATTTAATGAAATTAATTTATTTTTTAAATTTTTGATGTCAAAATTAACTTAGGGTGAATTTTTTAAATTTTTTAGAAATAGTTGATTTTTGGGAGAATAATGAAAAATGTTGAGTTTACAAAAACGCTCAATTTTATGAAATTGTAATGATATAATAATAACTTGAAATTTTATAGAACATTTTTTATATAATAAATATATATATTATAATTAATATAATTAATATAAAAATATAATTTTTAACTTAAAAAATATGTGCTTAACATTTTGGAAATCTTAGTAATGTTTTTGTTCAAATACAAACTCTTTTTAGTTCTTATCACTTAATCAAATATTTTGAGGGTTACTTAAGGTTTTATTTTGGTTTGGAATAAAAATAAGTCTTATTTGATTTAAAATAATCCAATTAATTCCATTTAAATCATCATGATACCATATTTGTTTGTAAAATAATTTTTATGCTTGAAATAAACATTTCTCTAAAAACAGTTTTCATTGTGTTTTATAAACATATATTAAAAATATTTTTTACCACTTATAGAACAAGGATCTGGTAAAATGGATTCAATATTTTTAATTTTAATAATTAATATTCGTTAATAATTTCAACTTATTTTTTCTTCATAATTAATAGTAACCATGGTAAATATTTATCACTTTAGTTAAGGGTAAAATGAGTTAAAGGGGTTAAATAAATAGATAAAGATTCAATATAACACAAAACACTTTATTAAACCTAATTGGTTCATTTTATTTCAAAAATATTCTTATAAAATTTGAATCTATTATAACTTTTATCCACTTTACTTGAGTAATAAATACAGTATATAATAAATTTTCAAGTATTTATAAATTTTCTACCCACCTCACTTATAAAAGGGGAACCCCTATTCTCTCTTCTCCGCGCTACTTTAACCACTTATATCAACCCAGAAATACCCAAATTCCTTAAAAAAATTCTTTATCCTTCCCAATAGTTTTTGGTCTCACCAAAATACCACTTCAATATGGATCAAAATTTAAGCCAAAGGAGGATACAAAAAGAAGAGGTATATGTTCTTACCAAGATTTTTCAAGATCCTTTATTCTTAAACCCACTAAAAATATTAAATAACCAAATTAACATAATTTAATAAGTATATTATCAATAATTGGATGTTTTTATGTTTTTGGTACATAAATTGTCTTTCTCATTTCCATCCTACGGAAAATAAAAGCATCACTTGTGTGTATATATGCCAGTACTGTCTCCACATAGCAATTTAAATCATTTTTCATCACCGCTTTATTTAGATCCTTATAAAGATAGAATTAATAAATATATATGATATTTATGACATATTTATTATTTTTTAAATATAATATATCATATACCTTCTTACTCTCCATCCGTTGTAAAATGATAATGTCGCATGTGCATTCGTGTGGAATAACACTGCCACAAAGCGACGTAATTCATTTTTCTATTATCACCTATAATTTTTTATTATAAAATTGTATATTATGAATAAAAATTATATTTATGAAAATTTTAAAATTATTGAGATTATGGAATCATTTTATAACATGTTTAACCATGAAAAATATACCGAATTAATTTTGGAGAAATTGATCGAGCAACCCTAAGTGGTCGCAGTGAGCAAGAACTATTCAATGAATGGATTTAAAATAATTATAAAAGGACCTTAAAATAGAATATAGATTAAAAAAATTCTTAATAAACTATTTAATAAATTTAAATTCATTACATATTTTTATCAAACATGTATAACTAATAAGATAACCAAGGTAATGAATTTCTATTACAATCTCATTTTATTTCAGGATTGTTTAGGTTCAAATTTCCTTCAGAAAAATTTTATAAACCTAATATATTAAACCAAATCTATTTTCTTATTATTTTTTTATTTTTAGAGTTTCAATATTCATATTCTATTAATTTTTTTGTTTTTTCAATATTCAACAAGTAAGTTACATGTAAGGGGTTTTCTTTTAAAAAACATGTTTCAAAGTTTTCCTACCAACTCTTTTCTTCCATGTCAAGGTTCTTTTAAATGTTTAAAGAATGTTATTATTTACACTCAAATGATTATTTAAATTCATTTTAAATAATATTTTACTTTATTTTCAAAGTTTTAAATTGAATCTTCTTATCGTTTTCCAAATGAGGTACTTTCATAATTTTTACCAAAAGTGTGAAATGAATCTTTTTTTAATATTTACCGTGAAAATGGAATTTCCCATTGTTATGAACATTCTATGATTTGAAGATTATTTTACAAGTCTCTATGGTTATTTTCAAAGAAAATATTTTTCTCAATATTGTGGGAATTTTTAGTTGTTTAATGATGATAAAATAAATGGTATTATTTTCTTAAAGGAATAAAAATAATTTTGAAATTGATTTATAACTTCATTCATACATAATTTTACATGGAAGTTATTTTTTAATTTTTTTTCTTATATTTCATTTTATATTTTTTAAAATATTTTTTTTCTATATATCCTTAATTTTTGATGAATTAATGGCCTTCTTTAATTATTTATTTATTTATGGATTACACTATCTTTTTTTATGATTTACTTTCTTGTGATCATGTTCTATATCACTCTCCATTATTCATTGGATATTAATTTTATCATTCATGTCCATATTTTTAGTTTCATAAATGTATTCAGTATCATTTATACCACTTTGATGTTTTCTTAACCATATAATATTTCAATATATGGTTTCAATTGATAGAATCTTATTAAGAAAGTTATTTCATTTACTGGGGAAATATTTATTTTCATCATTCTTGATTCAATGAGGATAAATATTTATTTATAAGGAATTTTTAGAATTAATTGTATTGATCATTCAATATATGAGGAATGAATTGTATGTACAAGTGATGGGTGGGGCCCAATTATAGATAACCCTTTGATGCATCGAAAAGTATCATGAGATAAAACAAGTGGCCCCATTAGTTAAGTAATCATATTATACCTACCCATATAATGAAAGTGTCTTGTCCAAGTACTTGATGGTACAACTCGTGATATCTTGTCTAAGGTCCTAATGGTAAGGTCATAAATACCAAGATTTATGTATTTCCTTTGTTAAGAATTTACTTTCCATCATACAAGTGATTTCTATACTGATATTATCCATGGATGTACTTTGAACTCAAGTTATTGATTGAATTTCATATGTTTTGATTATCCACTCTACCATATTGATTATTCATTATTTACTCAGGTTATCTTCCATTGTACATAACCTTTACTAAACACCTAAGATCACACTTTTTTTGTTTTCCTTTCTTCAGGATATAAAGAAGGATATTTTGAATGATTTCAAGGATACAAGAATGTTTCTTATACTACCATTTTTTATTTACAATGTAATATAGAAATTATGTATGTATATAGTTTTCCAATACTACTAAACTAATTTATTTTTAATGGTGAGATCCATTATTTCTTATAATAATGTAATAAAGTAAACATTTCCTCTGGGTTACTAGAGTCAGATTTGTATAGTTTTTTATTAAATATTCCTAATAATGATTCTTAAGAAAGATAAGTCTTTTAGTGAGGAGTTTTTAAAAACTTCAATCTTAAAGGTATGTTTTTTAATTTTAGTTTTTGTGTCTATAGATTTGATTTGATTTATTTTATGTTAAATTTTGGGAAGTATAAGGAAGAGGGGATTTTTAGGAGAGGATATAGAGCTATGTGAGTAAAATGTTGATAGTAGTATATCTATGTAACTTCAATGGAATCCTTTGATGGTCCAATTACCATTGAAGTGTCTTAAGTAATTCTATTAGAATAATGGATGCAAGCAACAAGACACTGATGGGCTACTAAAATTTTGGTGGAATTCAATCATTATTTTTGTGTTGTGGTCAATTATTTTTTTAATGAGGGGTATTTATATAATTTTATGGTCATTAAATTTAAGGTTTTATGTTAAATTATTATCCCTTCAATCCATAATTATGAATTTTTTCTCTTTTATCTCTTTCTCTCTCACCCTCTCTACATTAAACATTTTTTTCACCAATTAGAAGTGGAATTTTTATCCTTCAATGGTGTTAGACTCACAATAATAAAATATTTGAAATCTTTATCATTATATGTGAAGGCATTATGGTTTAGTTATTATCTTATTCTAATATTCTTCTATCCCTTTAGTTTGGGAAAATTTTTAATTCCTTGTGCTTTAGGAGGAACTAAGCTTTTATTTTTATGCAATTTATTCTCTATTCAAGAAGTAAATGACATCACTCGCATATTGGAATTTAATTAGGTGCATATTTATTAATTATAAACTGTCATGATGATTTAATGTTATGAGTGATCTTAATGTGATAGAAATTAACTTAAAATAACATAATTTTACAAGAATTTTTATGTAATAAATATCTATTGTATAGTGATTCATGGATGAAATATAAATTATCATGTGAAAAATATTTAATAAATAGGGAAATGATGGATTAAATAATGATTTTGACGGTATCATTATTAATGAAATTGGTAATGATATTTATGTTTTGGAAATTTATGTTTGGAATTATTTTTATTATATTAAAGTGTTTTTTATATAAAAATTCATATAATTGTTTTATAAATTGGATAAAATAATTTATAACTAATTTGGTGAAAATTATATGTTTTGGTTTGGGATTTAGTGATGGAATAAGTTTTTGGTTTGGGATTTAGTGCTTGAATAATTTCACTCTCATTTTTTCCCTACTTCCACATTCCCCTTTTATGTGGATGTTATATTGTTTTGTTTTCTCCTTATTTTAATTATTGTATTTCTAAACTCTTTTAGGTTGGATTTATTGTGATTTTATATGAGTTTTTGTTTTCTATAGTAATTATTGAATGGAACCCACAAGATCAGTGAGAATTCACTAATATGTGGGAGAATTAGTGAATTAAATTCATTTTTAAGTTTATTTATAAATAACCTTAATTATTTATTAAATTTAATAAGTATATCATTTTCACACATAAAAAAGCATGACACAATTGGAACAATAGTATTTATAAGGTTCACTACCCAAAATGAGTAAATAATCATGGAATGATCCAAAATCACTCAAGATCATACAATCTGCTAATATCATCATTGTAGATTACAATGATAAATTAATATCCATGAACTAATGATACAAAAAAAATATCGTGACTTGTTTAAAATTATCCTACGTAAAAAAATATATAGAATATATTTTTTACAAAAAGAGGGTCTACAGTCGAACTAGAGTTTCATTAGGTTGTTTTTTGTGATTCTTCTTATTTTCTTTCCTCTATGACTTCTACTTTCATGGTAGTAAGTGTTATCCAATTAATTTACTTCACCCTCTCTATATATTTAATAATTCATATAAGTTTATGTATGATACCTATTATATTTTATCTTACACATCAACAGCACTTTTTCCCCCTTCAATTTAAAATTTAGACAATTAAATTCCTTCAATTATTCTTCAGCTTCTCTTAAACATATCCTACTAATTATTTAGTATTTAGAACTATATAGTCCATCATAGCATGAATTTTCATGTTTCATCATGATAAACCATTATTCTTTGACTACTTCTCCAACTATTTCTCTTTTTTTGTATGAAAAAAATATAAATGGTGCAACTCTTCTTCCCCAACTACTTGTTTCATGATTTCCCTTTGTGGTATTTTGTAATGACTCAGATTATTCATGTATTATTTTTGGATATTGTATGGATTATTTTTGAGACTAGGCACTGATATAGCATTCGATTCTAAGGCTTGGTTTGTTTGGAATAAATGTTTGAAATATATTAAATATAGTAAATAGTATGTGCACATAGTTTTCTTGAAAATTTTCAATAACTTCTAAATAAGATATCAGATTAGAAATATGAGGGCATCATTGAGTTCAGAATGTGGGTTTTATCTTAGTCCCTATATAACCTATGTCAAAGTGGGATGTTTTTTGAGAAGTTATCATAGGCATAAAATGAATAAAATAATTAAATAAATTATTTAATTCCATTTGTTAATGCAGTGGAATAAATTCATCTATAAGTATAATTTTCTTCCAAATCCTCAAGGTTAACCATATAACCCTAGAGATATTGGAGAGATCGTTAAAGGATCTCTCTCAGATGAATGTCAACCAGATTGTAGATCGAAGATCAGTGTGCAATGTGATTTATAGGAACTCACTAATGACGATGAAACAACCTCATTATTATTCAGTTATTGATCCAAAATTGAGGTGGTGTAGTTTTTTATTTGGATTTCTTCTCATTTTATGATTCCTACGAAGAATGTGAATCAATCAACTAACAAATTGACTCATGGGTCATGTGTATTATGAGTGTGAGTAAGATTATCCAATAATTGGGATAATTTCTTGGTGAATATATGTTAGCTCTTCATTTTTGTTCTAATGAAAAAGAATCGAGGCCAACCCAAACATTGGCCAAGGTGTTTTCTTCGTGTTTGGGGTTTGTACATTTATCTTCTATTTATTTGTTCATCACTGGAAATCCCTTGGATCGTGGTTTAAAAATATATGAGGAATCGATCATTTCACACCTTTTTATTAGCACAATTATTTCATATCCTAGATATAGGCTAATCACAACATGATGGTGGTGTGAGGATAGAAGCAACAAAAGATCAAATGGTGTGGATACCTGATTTTGGTGTTCTTCGGTGCTTGACAATGAACGATGTTGAAAGGTGTTTTTAGAATGGATTTTATGGTTGTATTTCGATGAATTGATGACAGCAAGGACCAAAAAATGATACTCCTCAATTTTAGAAATGGGAACACCCAAATTGATGGCTAAATAAGTGGAGTAGATGCATGATTCTAGATCTATAATTCTATAAATTTATGATCTACATGGAATGTACTTCGAAGCTACATGTCGTGAGGGACCCCTAAGTAGAGGCTAGGGTTTCGGGATGAAGTTAAGGATCACACATCATGTGACCCTCCATATATGGCTTGATGTGTACCTTAAAGGGTATACAAACACTGGTAGGATTACACGGCTAGGGCAGGTTGTGTACTCTTAGATGGACATGGTCGGCCTGTATATACATGGGCTTAGCCATGTAATTACAAATGGGTAGAAGTAAATAGGCAAGATCATGTTGTGTACTTCCACATGGACAAGAGAATGGGTCATTTTACATGATCATGACCCAAGGATAAGGGGATGAACCTTGTACTCCTAGTATATGTCATGTACTCCTTCAGAATTGGATTTGATCCCTTATCCTATATATCTTGGATAAGTTTTATTAGGGTGTGTTCCCTATATCCTTTCTTTGAGGGTTAGTATGTAATCTCATCCTACATATAAGATATTGATACCTTAAATGGAACTTCTTGTATAGAGTTGTTGGAATCCTTTTGTGACGCCTGGAGTGAGGTATCGTCGTGACCAACACTATGTAGGCACTGATCCTCTGCATAGTAGGTTAATCCAGGTTGAGTTTTTGGTATACCCCATGGAATTAGGAGTTATTTTTATCTATGTATCATATCTATTTAGAATTATCATGTATACTTCTAATGGAGAGACCCGATGAGAACTACCTCTCAAACATACATTATCAGTGTTATTTGAATTGTGGAGTGTGTTATTCTAAACTGGTTCATCATGGAACCTTCCAAAAGGAATCCTAGATTGGAATTGTAGTTGTTACTTTACCTTAAGATTGTGTGCCTTTGTTGATTATATCTAGATATTCTTGTTATATGTGTTTTATAAATATACTTATGTAGAGCTGATTGTTATTATTTTGTTATATGGTTTTTCATTTTGGGGTGTCCTATTAGGAATTGAAACACTCACCCCTACATGAGATTTTTTCATAGGTGTCATGTCTTGTGTAGATGTTAAACTTTTCTATAGAGTCCCAGAGGGACTAGGACTAGACTTTTCTTAGTGAGACCAGATATACTAAGGTGCGTTCCTATAGTATATTGACACTTGTCCCCATCCTTACTTTCATGTTAGACTTTTTTTCAAACTCTTTTTGGTGGGCTTGTATTTAGACCTCTTTAATTTCCATTACTTCCTTTCATACTTTGGTTGTGGGATTATTTGTATGTATGCATGGTTTATTTTAGTTTTTTTACATTTCTAAAATTTATGGACTTGGTGATGTGTGTGTGTGCAGGAACTTTAGGCTAAGGCCACCCATGTTAGTGATATGCCTACTCGGTGCTCATCATTATCCCCTATCCTATTTGAGGTAGGTTTGGGGAGTCATAGAACGGACCCCTTTGGGATAGGTATTAACAGAATAGTATTAGAGAAGTTGGTTATACCTTAGGACTAAAGTCTATGAGATAGTTTTGGGGAAAGATTTTTAAGTGTTTCATGTTTGACTTTCAGGAAAGGGACTCCAATGTTGGTGTGGTGGCTGATATATCCATACAATAGGACTTTGGTCACTTTTCTTTTGACTCAATACATGTGAACATTGGTTTTAGGTAAAAAAAATTCATATGCATCATAAAGGAATGGGTTGTGTTTTTCATGTCCTTATTGATTCATATCTCTAGATATACTCATTGATCGTAGTACATATTATTTACTTTCAGGATACCTTTGTGGAATATTCCATCTAGGATTCAGCATCAGGGTAATGAGGATGATCCCCTTAGTGATGAGGTAGAAATACTAGAAACAATTCTAGAATATTTACCTCCATGTGGTGTACCAGCTATACCACCACCTGTAGAGCTACATATGGTACCCCTGATACCAGTGGATGAGGTACGTAGGCTGATCGTGCTTCATGAGTTTTAGTGATGTAAACCACTTAGGTTTTAAGGAGATCCTAACCCATGGGCAGGTGGGGACTAGATTAAGTTGGTACAATAGTTTTTCTATCTGGTCAGGATACCAACATATCATATGGTGGTCCTTGTGGTGAGCCTTCTTCATGGATTAGAATAATTATGGTGGGGTTTGGTGACCTAGTATTACAATGAGGTGAATCTAGCATGGTCAAATTTTGAGAACCTTTTTATAGAGGATTACTCTCTATCTATGATGAGGGATGTACATATCTTGGAGCTTCAACATCTTTAATAAGATATCATGATAGTGTAAGAGAATTCATCAAGGTTCACCAACCTCTCCAAGTACTCAATGAATATGGTATGCGATCAGTTATTTTTAGATTATACCTTTAAGTGAGTACCGCGTAGAGACATCTTAGCTAGAATTATACCTCTGTGCATTCTTACCAATTCTGGGGTACTAGAGAAATCTTTAGGGGTTGATAGTTTCCTGGCAGTGGGAAAGCATGAGAAGAGACTTTGGTATCAGAGAGTCAACCTCAGTATCAGGGACCTAGAATTGTGAAACATTTTAAGATGAGGTCCTAGTATAGAGGTTATATGGTTTATGGAAAATAATATGGGTCTAGTCATCCCAGGGAGAGGCTTTTCTACTCATGTGGTGGTAGGGGACATCACAAGAGGGATTGTCCGACCCACCATATGGCTGATAATTAGATAGTGAATGGACCACTGAGGTAGATACATTGATAAGAGAATACAGGTCTGTGGGGTGGATAATATGGTTTAGGAGCTGGGAGAGTGGCTGGAGGTGGTATATTCTTTGAGTTTTTACCACCACCACCCCCAAGTAGTCCATGCTAGGCTCAGGGTGCTAGAGGACAGGGGTGGGGGCAGCTGTTGGCGGTCAAGGATTAAGACCTAGAGACTCTAGGGATGATATGATGTATGATCTATGTCATTTATACCTTATCTATAGTACTTATAGACACAAGGGATATTCATTACTTTATCTCCACCTATATGGTTCAATACATAGAGATTCTGGTTGATCCCTTGGCTCAACCCTTACACTTAGAGACTCCAACTGAAGACAACTTAGTAATCACACACTTGTTCTAAAAGTATGACCTGACTCTTGGATGCAATAGTTTTCATTGGGACCTATTTTTAGCAGTGATTAGGTCTTATGAATTAATCTTAGGTATGGACTGGTTATCTATAGTTCATGTTCATATTGATTGTTTCGGGCAGAGGATTTGGTGTGCCCATAGTGATGGGACCAATTTTCCCTTTTTGGGTGAAAAGGAAACCCATGTAGCATAGGATGGACCCATGCATAGAAGGGTGGAGCTTATTACTCACTAATTGGATAGCATGACCTTTGGTGGACTGGATGTTATGAGTTTCCAATTCCCTATAGTGGTGGCAGAGTATGAGGATCTTTTTCTTGATGATGTTTCAGGCTTACCTCCCCACTGAGATATGGACTTCTATATTGATCTACACCCTAGGATGGAAATGATATATGTTCCAACATATTAGATGTCTCCCATAGAGCTTTGTGAGATGAGGGTTCATTCATAGGACCTATAGAGGAATGGATTGGTTATACCCAATGTTTGACCTTGGGAATCCCGAGTTTTTTTTTTTTGCCAAGAAGGTGGACAGGATCTTGAAATTATGTGTGGACTACCAGTCCATGAACCTGGGGATCATGAATAAAAAATATCCACTATTTATGATCTATGACCTATTTGATCAGTTGAGAGGGGAATGATGGTTCTAGAAGGTTAACCTCAGATCAGGCTATCACTAGTTATGAGTACGGGATGAGGATATACTGAAGATATCATTTATATATATCTATAATCACTATAATTACTTGATGATTCCCTTTGGTGTGAAAAACACCCTAGAAGTGTTCATGGGACTCATGAAATAGATCTTTTATCCTTTTTTAGACTGGTTCATAGTATTCTTCATCAATGATATACTTTTGTACTCAGCATCTGATGAGCAGCACACAAGACACTTTAGGATGGTTTTAGACGTACTCTTCAAGGATCATATTTATGGAAAGCTCTTGAAGTGTTAGTTTGGGATACAAGAGGTTGAATTTCTAATACAGATCGTCTCAACAGATTGTGTGGTAGTGGACCCGAAAAAGGTTGAGGCAGTGTTATCTTGGGATCCACCTAAGAGTGTGATGTTAGTTCAGATATTCCTTAGGTTGGAAGGATATTGCAGTAGATTCATACCTAACTTCTCTAGGATATCATCACCCATGATAACATTGACCTAAAAGGGAAGACATTCATGTGGACAGATAGGTGCCAGTGGTATTTTTAGAAGTTGAGGAAAATATTGATGAGAACTCCCATCTTGATATTACTAGAGGAGGGTGTCGAGTACGTAGTTTTCTATGATACACTAGGAACTGGTATTGGTTGTGTTCTGATTTAATTTTAGTTTATCTTATCAACACCTTATTCATTTAGGGGTTCAACAATCTCCCTCTTTGTATTTTTTTGGAAACTATTTAATATAAATCACTCTTCAAACTCAACACACTTAGCAAGGAATCATCATTCAATAATTCTAAACCTACTTGAGAAAAATCATTGTAGAAAATAAAAACATTGAATAATAACACCATTGTTTACCACAATAATGAATTATATCCACTCCTTCATAGATATTTATTCTAACTAAGAAAAACTTCTTGAACAATAAATTTTCTTTCACTTGTGAAAACCTTGTTCCTTTAAACCTTTGTATGATATGTTTCGAAATAAATTATAATAGCCCTAGATTTTAGAATATATTTATTTTTAATAAATAAATTATTTAGAAAGATTGTGTAGAATGAAACCCTGAATTTATTTGAATAATTATTATAAATTATAAAATGAATCACACTATATGGTATTGGAATTAAATATAATTTTTGAAAATAATTTCTAACTCACTTGGGAAATATTATTAATCTAAAAGAACTATTTCAAAATATTCCATTTATAAGCATTATTTTTGACAAGTATATTTCATTTAAAAATTAATTCAGAATATTAAACTTATTAAAGGGTATTATTTACAAATTTATAAATTGATTAATTGTTAATAAATTATTTATAAATGAAAATAAAATCATTTTAAGGTGAAAAATATTTCATTCTTAAAAACTAATTTTATTTGTGCAATATGATTTTATCTTAAAAAATTAAATTAATCACTATTGATGAATTATTTTATTTAAATATATATAAAATATATTCAATAAAATATTTTAACATTCATTTAATTTCTGCTTCTAGGGAAGGAAGGAGAATAAATTCATATTTATTCTTAAAAATGCATTTTTCTAAAAAGAGTTTTTATTGCAATTAGTACGCTTATTTTAAAATGAATTCGTGTCACTTATAGAAATTTAATATAGTAAAATTGGATTCAATATTTGGAATCATCATATCCAAATTTAGTAATAAAATCAATTTTATTTCTGGTCATTATAAATAGTAACCATGTTAAAAAAAGTTCACCATGGTAAGGGTTAAAAGGATTAACAGAGGGTTAACCTTAGAGATAAGGAATAAAATAACTCTAAAACTTGGATAAATGTGATTTTTTTAAATTTATTTGGAACCCCCCACCCCATTATATTTTATATGAATTTGGATTTTCTTTGGTTTCACTTGTAGGATCGAAATAATGATATAGATGCTCAATATACAAGATGGGGTGAATTGTGTACTTTAAAATTTTCTTTGGAACTTTTAAAGATTGTAATTTTTAACAAAGTTAAATAATTTAAATTCACAAGACCTCTTAGTTCAAAAAACTTGCTTGATTCCGAAAATGTGATTCTGAGAATGTGATTTCGAAAAAAAATGATTGTGGAAATGAAACTTAACAAAAGTTTACAAAGATAAAGATTCTACCTTAAAGCATATAGAATCTCACCAAATCTGAGTATACAGGTATATGAAAGTATAAGATAGTTATACTTTCCTCAACAACCAAAATGCAGCGGAAAACTTGAAACAATACAAGTAACAAGTAGTAAATATTTTAACCCAAGAGAAGGGTATACAACAACCTTGGATAAAGGTCTGTTGATTTATAATTTCAATAAATTCTGTCTTACCCACACCAGGGTAAGCCCTCGATACGAAGATCAGAGTCTATCTTGCTATCTCCACAAGCCCTCGAACTTCAAGGTAGTCAGCACCTATGTCTTCCTGTCCCCAGAATCCCTCGAATGTACTCAGCAACATTTGGAGTCGCATGAAGCAATTCTGAACAAGATGTTCAGTACACACAAAGCATGAAAGTCTATATCTAGAAATAACTTCAGCAACATGTAATCTCTATATTGATCAACTTGTTGTGATCTCGTTCAAATGAACTCCTATTTATAGGCACATTCTCAACGGTCATCTCCCTCCTTCAACGGTCATATTTTTCCTTGAATTTCGGAAGGACCTGTACACGTGTCAATCAAATAACAGTTAGTTAGTAACTGAATGCATGACATCATTTTATAACCAAAACATGAGTAAGAAAAAATATTATTGATTAACCAAATTCATTTTTCAGAGTGTAAGGAAAATAAAAGTTGGGAGTATAACCAAAAAAACCATTCGGTGTCTATAACACATAGATATTTGGATTCTGTCTTCAAAGGAATTTGGAACCTGAATTCTACAGAATTATGAAGTCTGAATTTCAAGGAAATTCGGAGTCTAAATTCATAAGAATTCGAAGTCTGAACTTATAAAGTTTGGAGTCTGGATTTATAAGAATTCAGAGTCTGAACTTACAATGTTCGGAGTCTGAATTTAGAGAATTTAGAGTTTGAACCGAGAAGGTTCAGAGCCTGAATTTAGAGAACTCGGAGTCTGAACTTATAAATTTCGGAGTCTGAATTCCGAGAACTCAAAGTCTGAACTTAGAAAGTTCAGAGTCTAAATTCAGAGAACTCTGAGTCTGAACTCAGAAAGTTCAGAGTCTGAATTCAGAGAATTCGGAACCTGAATTCAGATCCTGAAAACATAATTCTCTATATATAAGTATTTATAAGATTACAAGGTTTTGGATATGAAACCCATATTTATACTTAGACATAATACGAACAATAAAAAATGAAAAAAATGGTAAGGATAAATTTCCTCGGGGAAGTAAAATTTTCTTATGAAAGTAAAACATAGGATAAAAGAAATTTTCCTTGAGATAAGGTGTTTGTGATTTTCAAAACCTGAAGAAATGGTAGAGTAATAAGGAAACCTTATTGACTCAATAATCTCCCCTAACATGAAAGAATGGAAAAGTCATAAGGAAACCTTATTGAATCAAAAATCTCCCCCTTTTTGGAAAGCACAAACATCCTTCCAAAAAATAATATAAGGACTTAGAAAATATCTTTCTGGACTTTGAAAGTAAAACTTATCTCCCTTAACACATGGGAAAAAATAAATATGACTAACTCCCCCTTAGGCTTTGGAAACACTAGAGATCATATTCTAGATTTTCGGAATGAGACTTATCATTTTATTGCATACGGAAATCATCTTGGATAAGAACTCCCCCTTAGATGAACTTTCCCTTACTTAGGGAAATTTGTTTTTTTAGTATTCTTTTTTCTTTCTCCTCCTTTGTGATTTTCAAAAAGGAATACACGAAATTGAAAAGAAAATATGGTACCTGAAATATTAGTACTAGAAAGAAAAATATATGAATATCAACCCAAAAAAATCATTAGGATTGGAAAATTTTGTACAAGGAAGGAATACAACAAAAGATCAGAATTGAACAATTTTATCCTTCCTTCTCCTTCAGCATTAACTTATTCAAAATAGTTTTGATCTTCTTGAGATCCTTGTGATCTTCCTCTACTCATTTAAGAAGTTGATCCTGATCTTCAGTTTTCTTCTCTAAGGCTTTGATCTTTTCTTCCTGAGCCTTAAGAATATCAGCCTGAGCCTTCAAGGCTTCTTCCTGCTTAATAAGCTTTTCTTCTATCTCAATCCTGAGATCCCTTTCTCTTTTACAACTCTGAGAAACTGAATACAACTTCCCATTCAGATCTTTTACTTCTTGAATTTGAGAATTTTGTTCCAGGGTTAGATGTTCCTCAAAACTATTTGTGAGATCCTTGATCTTCACATATTCGGTGTCAAATGAATCCTTGACACTTTCTTGGAATTAATCAAGAAATATCATGTCTTTTATAGTTTTATTTAACCAACTAGTCATTTTCTTTCAAGATATTTTGTGGGATTCATAGTTTATGAAAAAAGATTTGAAATATTCTTCAATCTTGACACACTTATCCATCACCATGGATACTGAATCCGATTTCTGATTTAAGGTGTGTTGAAGCATCTGGAATCTGGAGTCTATACTAGGAAATATTGGTATAGTGACAATAATATTTTTTAAAGACTGGACTACGAAATCATGTCCAAGATAGGATGATTCCAAATCTGAGACTTTACTTGGTGAGGGATCTTTCTCTATTTCAATTGCTTTCCTCTTTGAATAACCACCAACATCTTTCTTCTTAACCATAGCTTTGGAAGGTGTATCAACAACCACCTATTTTCCCTTATCAATCATCGGAATGGATTCCTCTTGGTTAGGGGATTCATGTTCACTATCATAGAGTTGAACAATTCTATCTTTATCAACCTTTTTCTTTTCATCTCGTGCCTCATCATCCTCTAGATGAATGAAATCATGATTATAACATTCTTCTTCAGATAGCTTATTCACTTCTTCTTCAACCTTATCATCTTCACATTTCTCATCTTTACCAGGGGTAGAAAGCTTTGAATAATCAGCTTCAGAAGTTCATATTGAAGCTTCTCAAATGGACTTTCCTTCTCATGAAAATATTCCACTTGCTTAATGAGATCTTCAGTATCATCACCGGCTTCTTCTTCCTCTTCTTCTTCCTCCAATACTTTTTCTTGGACATTTTCTAGAGTCAAAAATTTCTTTCCCAGTGTCTTTGGTAAAGCTTCTACTAATAAGGATTATGGTACTAGAATGTTTTTAGAGGCTTTCTCAGCATCATTCAGAAGATATTGCACAATATCTACTTCAGTCATCTTCTTCTTTTGTTTCTTTTATTTTTCTTGCTTTTCAAGCTCATCGGCAGTCTTCTATTTTAAAGATTTTGTTTTAGTCGGATCTAAACCAATTCTAGGCTCCCCTGCTTTCTTTTTCTCCTTGGATTCCCTCCATTTTTCTACTACCTCATACGAATATGCTTTCTGCTTCTTAGGCTTTGGTGGTGCAGATTGGGTTTCCTTGGACTTTGGGGGTTTTTCTTTCACTTCTACTTCCTTCATCTTCCTCTTCCTTCCTCCCTTATTAGAGGACTCAGTGGCCACCTATTTCTTCATTAAGGCTTCTACCTCTTCCTTAGGCAAATCATAAAATTCTTCCGATTATTTAGAAAATTCAACATTCATCCTTCTCAGAGTATCATCACTTACTAGAATGACTTTGCAATTTCCTCACTTAGAACTACAAGGTATTTTGTAGGACTCTAAACACTGAAAAATTAGCTTTGAGAGAATGGATAGATACATAATAATTTGAGCCTTCATATTTCTATTCTTTATATTCTCAATTTTGATCAAAATATTCTTAACCAAGTTAATCTTTCTTATATTCACCAAGAAATCCAGGATATACATGTCACTATTCTTTAAAGAATCCTTGTCCCCTTTTCTCGGAATAATGAATCCTTGAACCCACAATTAAGGAATCTAGAAATTTGTAGATAAGTGAACAATATTTGAAGTCTTAACATCTAAAAGACCGAGGAAATCCATAGCCTCTACCTTAATAAAGCGTCCTTGAACATCTGGCATCTTATGAGAAAAAAAAAATCAACTTCTCCTTCATAAGGAACTCCAATCAAACTGGATGTCTTGGTGTAAGAAAGAGCATAAGTCTTCTCATATCTCTTGAAAGAGAATTTATCTTTTCCTTCTTCCTTGAAAAAACTTTTTGAATCATTGAATTCAACCAACAAGTTCGGATATACCAGATCCTGAGATCCTGGTTTCGATATGCAAACGCTCTCTAATCCATTCAGCTTGATGTTCTTTGAGATGATAGAATCATACTTAGCAAAGAAATTTGGATGTACTAACCTTTCTCTGTAAATCTATAATTCAAAAATCAGCTTGACAGTAGACATGTCTTTCTGGGAAGAAAATTTGACAGACATTCAGAGTTGAGGAAACCTTGAAAATTCAGAACGGGCTTATGTATGAGGGCAGGGCTTCAGTATGCAAAAGCTTTAATCTCGATGTGGGACAACCATTAGGGGTCCTTTATATAGTCGTTTAGGGTGATGGTTCAGCATCCTTATCCAATCCAACGATTAAGAAACCTTGTGATCAGATCTGATGGTTGAGATGATATCCAGAAGGAAATTGATAGAATCCGATCTTTTGAGGTTTTTTAATAAAAACATTCGTATTTAAGAAAAAGTGAATATGAGAATTTAAAAACAGGTGAAAATACCAATTGGTAAAATATGATTATGAAAATTTAAGAAACGAAACATACCTTTCAGATTTCTAGGAAGATTATTCATATTGAGGAAAATTCTTCTTGAAGAACTTTAGATTCTGAAAATTTTGATTACGAAAACTTTAAGAACAAAAAAACTTCATTACAAAAAACTTTGAACTACAAGAATATTAATTATGAAAATTTAGAAAATATTCATTAAGAAAATTTAGAAAATATTCATTAAAAATATTTAGAAAATCCTCATTATGAAAATTTAGAAAATCTTCATTATGAAAATTTTGAAAATCTTCATTACGAAAGTTTATAAATTTTGGACTAAAAAATCTACGAAAATATTTAGAGTCTAACAAAAAAATGTACTCCCCCTATGAAAGGGAGTTTCTTACTGTAAGGAGATTGGTTTCAATAGGAAGTTAACATGGAAGATTACTTTATGTTTATCTTTCCTAACTTCTATTTAATGTATTCAAATCTATCGGAGGGTAAAAAAAATTGAAAATATTAGAAAGTTGATCTTACATTCTGATAAATTGAAAAATGATATCCCCTTTTTGTGTGTGATCCCTAAGAAATTGATGTCTAATATCTATGTGCTTTTCACGAGAGTGATGTGTAGGGTTTTTATTTAAGGCAATGGCACTAGTATTATCACTCAAAATTTGTGTTTTGGTAAAACTTATACTATAGTCTGTGAGTGTGTGTTGCATCCACAACACCTGAGCACAACAACTTCCAACTGCTATATATTCAGCTTCAACAGTGGAAAGTGCTACTGAGTGTTTCTTTTTGCAAGACCAATAAACTAATGAATCTTCTAGAAAATGACAAGTTCTGGCTGTACTTTTCCTATCCATTCTACATCCACCAAAATCAGCATCTGAAAAAAAAATTAAAACAAAACCATTTCCAGAAGTATAAAAGAGTCATAGATCCATGGTTTCCTTTAAGTAGCGAAAAATCCTTTTCACTGCCTTTAAATGAGATTCCTTAGGATTGGATTGATATCTTGCACATAAGAATACTAAAAACATTAAGTATGTACAACTAGTTGTCAAGTAAAGTAGACTTCCTATCATACCTATAAAAGATGTTTGATCTACTGGTTTCCCAGCTTCATCAAGATCAAGTGAATTTGAGGTACTAATGGGAGTACTTATACTCTTAGTGTTGCAATATTCATACTTTTTAAGAAGATATTTAATATAATTATGTTGGGATATATAGATTCCTTCTCGTTTTTGAGAAATTTGAAAACCAAAGAAAAATGTTAACTCACCCATCATGCTCATTTCAAACTTAGATTTTATTAGATCTACAAAGGAATCAGTTAAAGATTGTTGAGTTGAACCAAATATAATGTCATCAACATAAATTTGAACAATAAAAAAAATTCTTATCTTTATTTATAAAAATGGTTGGACAAACATTTACCTTAACATAATTATTTTGAAGCAAAAATACTATAAGTATATCATACCAAGATCAACGGGCTTGTTTAAGTCCATACAAAGCTTTGATAAGTTTAAAAACATGTTTAGGATGTTTTGTATCTTCAAAACCAGGAGGTTATTTAACAAAAACTTCCTCTTGAACATAACAATTAAGGAAATCACATTTAACAACCATTTGAAAAAGTTTGAAATTAAAGAATTCTGAAAAGATAAGTAGAATATGAATAGATTCAAGTCTAGATACTAGAGGATAGGTTTCTTCATAGTCTATTCCTTCTTATTGATTATAGCCTTTAGCAACTAACCTAGATTTATTTCTTACAACGATTCCATTTTCATCACACTTATTTCTGAAGACCCATTTTACTCTAATAACAAAAGTTTCCTTAGTTCTTTCAACCAAGGTCCAGACTTTATTCCTTTTGGATTCATTTAACTCATCTTGCATGGATTTTATCCAATCATCATCACTTAAAGCTTAATCAGTGATTTTTGGCTCTAATTGGGAAATAAATTCTAGATGTTCAACTTCATTTCTTAAGGAACTTCTAGTTCTTACAGGTTCATTTACATCACCAATGATACTATCACTGGATGATTCTTTAGAAACAACTGATTTGGGTTTTGTAAAACCTTTTCATCAACATAGAGTAGAAAATCTTCTGGGGTAAATGCTTCAAAAATATTTTCTTGAGAATTTTCCTTATCAGAAGGATTTTCTAAAAAAGGTTGATAATCAGTTTTTGAAAACACATCTGAATATGTAGGTTGAGGTTGTTTAAAAACAAAAGGGTCAGTTTCATCAAATTTGACATGCATTGTTTCTTCAACAATACAAGTATTTTTGTTGAAAACTCTATAAGCCTTAGAAGTTGTGGAGTAGCCTACAAAAATTCATTCATTAGATTTTGGTGTAAATTTGTGTAAATTATCTTTAGTATTAAGAATGAATACCTTGAAACCAAAAACCTTAAAGTAGGAAAGTCTAGGTTTTCTACCATTCTATAACTCATAAGAAGTTTTATTAATAAAATGTCTAATCAAAACACGATTTATAGTATAACAAGCAGTACTTATAGCTTCAGACCAAAAATGTTTGGCTATAAAATATTCACTCAACATGGTTCTTGTTATCTCCTAAAGAATTATATTTCTTCTTTCAACAACACCATTTTGTTGAGGTGTTCTGGGTGCTGAGAAGTTAGGAGTAATGCATTTTCTACTAAAAAAGTTTACAAAATCATAATTTTGATATTCTTCTCCATTATCACTATGAATAGTTATCAAAGGAAGGTTTTTCTCATTTTTAACTTGGGCTCTAAAACTTTTGAAATAAGAAAAATCTTCAGATTTATTCTCTAGAAAATAGACCCACGTAAATCTAGTGTAATCATCAACTAAGACAAATACAAAATATTTGCCTCCAATGCTTCTGTTTTGTGTTGGATCAAAGAGACCAAAGAGATCCATATGCACTAACTATAATGCATCAGTTGTTGAGACTTCACTGACTGATTTAAATCTTTATTTATGTTGCTTTCCATATGCACTAACTATAATGCATCAGTTGTTGAGACTTCACTGACTGATTTAAATCTTTATTTATGTTTCTTTCCATATTGACAAGGATCACAAACTTTTGAGGAATCAAATCTAAGCTCTGGTAGATCCTTAGCTAGTCTTTTCCTAGAGAGTTTATATAGATTGCTAAGGTTACAGTGTCCTAACCTTCTATGCCACAACCAAGAATGATCTTCCATTTCACTAAGGAAAGGTAATTATTAGCTCCTAAGGTCTTCTAAGTTTAGTGTGTAAACATTCTCTTGCCTATTGGAAGAAATAATAAACTCTTCCTTGGAATTGTGTACTAAGCACTTGTCATTCCTAAAATTCACAAGGTAACTTTTATCACATAATTTACTTATACTAATGAGGTTTTTCTTAAGACCCTTAACAAATAAATAATTTGAAAACAAAGTTTTTCCAAGAAGAACAATGTTAACTATACTCATAATTTATCCCTTAGCATTATCTCTGAAAGTTACTTTTCCTCCTTTTGTCTTGATAATCTTTTCAAATAAGTTTTTGTTACTAGTCATATTATGGGAACATCCACTATCCATATACCAATTATTTTTGTTGATAATTTCTTTATTTTCCTGAAAATAAGGATGTTAGCCTTTTGGAATCCAAACTTTCTTGGATCCAGAAACTTCAGAAAGAAAAATTTTAGGTATCCACATTTTCTTAGAGAAATAATATTTATGAAAACCTAAAGACTGAGTTTTGTTTAAGGAACAATTTTTTGCCCAATACCCACCACACTGAAACTTAGTGTAGAATGGCGCACTTTGAGGAAAAAAATAATTGTTACTAAAAATTAGTTTTGAACTTGTATAACCAAAACCAGAATTATTCCTTAGAGGTTGAATTTAAGAATACATTTTATCAAATTTTTCCTTCCCTAAGGTAAAATTTGACAAACACTTCCTCAAGGAAAATATTTCTAAATTTAGTCTAATAAATAAGTTCTTATCTTCCAAAACATTAGTTTTAGCACTAGAGTTATGCTCGAAAACATTTTTCTTAGAAATTACTTTTTCTAAATCCTTAGAAAGTTTATCCTTCTTAGAATTAACTTCGTCAAGGTTTTTTGAAATACTTTAAATATCAATAGTTTTCTTATCAAAATATTTAGAAAGATATAACATTTCCTTAGTAAGAATAAAAATCCTAGAATTTTCCTTATCAATATTTCTCTTGAATTTAGAGTTTTTATTCTCAAGAAGCTTAGCAAACCTAGACACTTCTTCATAGGTAGGTAAAGTATTATCTTCATCAGAAGAAGATCCTTCATCTGAGGATTCATAGTATTAACTATCACTATAACTAGTATTCAAGGATACATTAGTGATGGATTCAGAATTATGTACCTTAGCCATTAAACAACGATTTTCAATAGGTAGTCTGGTTATTAGACCAAGATTCTTCTATCCAGAAGATTTATAATCTAAGGATTCATCAGAAGAGTCTCCACCACTAGCACTCCAGGTGTAATTAGCTTTCAAGACATTCTTAGCTTTAGCTTTTTAGTACATCTTTATATTTATTTTAGAATGATTTTACTTTGTTTCTTTTCTCTTAAGTATAGGAAAATCTGGCATTATATGTCCAACTCTTTTGCATTCATAACAAGTGACTTCAGAGTCTTTAATATCTTTCATTTCTTTCTTCTTGTATCTATATTGAAAGTCTTTGTTCCCAACTATCTTGTTCATCCTTCGAGCAAGATTAGCTAGTTCATTCTCAGAATATTCACTTTCACTAGATTCAGATTGTATAACAACCTTAATAAATTTAGATCTAGTAATTCTCTCAAGAGTCTTGGATTTCATATGATTAGAAGTAGTTTTAAAATCAACACTTCCATTTCCATTCTTATTCTTAACATTTTTATCATCTCTCTTCATTCTAGTCTCACGTTGAAGAAGAGTTCCAAAAAGCTCATCAAGAGTAATCTGTGAGACTTTCCTATTCTCATCTACAGTTTTTCTCTTGGATTCCCACTCATTAGGCATGATGTCTATAATCTTGTCTACAAGTGCCTCATGATCCATACCTTTTTCACCCATGGATTGTAAGTTGTTGATGATAGTAATAAATATTTGTTGTACCTTAAAAATAGGTTCTCCAGAAGGAAAGAAAAAACCATGGTACTCAGCTCTAAGAATAGCTCTTCTAGTTTCAATAACTTTGGAAGTACCAAAATGTGTAACTTCAAGCTTCTTCCAAATACAATTTATGGCTTCACAAGAAGAAATATAGTTATATATATTACTGGTCATGGAACACAACAAAGTATTGTGTACCTTATAGTTAAGTTGATATTTGTAATTCTCTTGATTAGTAAAGTTTTTGACTTCCTTATTAGGAATCTTGTAATCTCCAGTAAGCATTACAAATTTTTCCACTCCAGTATTGATAACAAAAGTCTTCATATGATCTCTCTAATATTCGTAATCATTCCCGTCAAAAATAGGTTTCCTAGTGGGATTAATATTTTCAATTGATCCAACATTCATTCCTTCCATATTAAAGAAAATCTTTCCACACAAAATTGTTAGTAATAAAAATTTTGTTAACAAGGATAAAAATATCCTAAGCAAGGAAAATATAGAACAATGAAAAAACTTGAGCAAGAAAACTTATATATGAATATAAGTATTTCAGAGACCTCCTCTGATACCAATTGTAGGATCGAAATAATGATGTAGATGCTCAATATACAAGAGGGGGTGAATTGTATACCTTCAAAATTACTTTGTAACTTTTAAAGATAGTAATGTTTAACAAAGTTAAATAAGGTAAATTCACAAGACCTCTTAGTTCTACAAACTTTCTTGATTCTAAAAATGTGATTATAAGAATATAATTCCAAAAAAATGATTCTGGAAATGAAACTTAACAAAAGTTTATAAAAATTAAGATTCTACCTTAAACCGTATATAATCTCACTAAATCAGAGTAAGAAAGTATAAGATAGTTATACTTTCCTCAACAACCAAAATACAGCGGAAAACTTGAAACAATACAAGTAACAAGTAGTAAATCTTTTAACCCAAAGATAAGGGTATCCAACAACCTTGGATAAAGGTCCCTTGATTTATACTTTCAATAAAGTCTATCTTACCCACACTAGGGTAATCCCTCGATATGAAAATCAGAGTCTGTCTTGCTATCTCTGCAAGTCCTTGAACTTCAAGGTAGTCGGCACCTCTGTCTTCCTATCCCCAGAAGCCATCGAATGTACTCAGCAACATTTAGAGTCGCACAAAGCAATTCTGAACAAGATGTTCAGTATGCACAAAGCATGAAAGTCTCTCTCTAGAAATCACTTCAGCGGCATGTAATCTCTATATTGATCAACTTGTTGTGAGCTTGTTCAATTGACCTCCTATTTATAGGCACATTCTCAATGGTCGGCTCCCTCCTCCAACGGTCATATTTCTCCTTGAATTTCAGAGGGACCTGTACACGTGTCACTCAAACAATGGTTAGTTAGTAACTGAATGCATGACATCATTTTATAACCAAAACATGAGTAAGAAAAAATATGGTTGCTTAACCAAATTCATTTTTTGGAGTGTAAGGAAAATAAAAGTTTGGTGTCTAACCAAAAAAACCATTCAGTGTCTATAACACATAGATATTCGGATTCTGTCTTCAAAGGAATTCAGAACCTGAATTCTGTAGAATTCCGGAGTCTGAATTTCAAGGAAATTCGGAGTATAAATTTCAAGGAAATTTGGAGTCTGAATTCATAAGAATTCAGAGTCTGAACTTACAAAGTTCGGAGTTTGAATTTAGAGAAATCAGAGTCTGAACCGAGAAGGTTCAGAGTCTGAATTCAGAGAACTCAGAGTCTGAACTTACAAAGTTAGGAGTTTGAATTCAGAGAACTCAGAGTCTAAACTCAGAAATTTCAGAGTCTGAATTCAGATAACTCGGAGTCTGAACTCATAAATTTCAGAGTCTAAATACAGAGAATTCAGAACCTGAATTCAGATCCTAAAAACAGAATGCTCTATATCTAATTATTTATAAGATTCTGAGGTTTTGGATACAAAAATGAGATTTATACTTATACAAAATACTAACAATGAAAAATGAAAAAAAAATGGTAAGGATAAATTTCCTTGGGGAAGGAAAATTTCCTTATGAAAGTAAAACATAGGGTAAAAGAAATATTCCTTAAGATAAGGTGTTTGTGATTTTCAAAACCTGAAGAAATGGTAGAGTAATAAGGAAACCTTATTGACTCAAAAATCTCCCCAAATATAAAGGAATTAAAAATTCATAAGTAAGTCTTATTGACTCAACAATTTTCACTTGAATATGTCTTTATTGTATTTTAATGTTTTAATTATTAATAAGAGTGTCACTCTTGTCACTTCTAAAAGAATTTCCTCTTCCACTCATTCCTTTACACCTTTTAATCCATATATATTATGAAATACATAACTAAATATCTTTCTACCATCAATCCCAATGTATTAGAGCTTCCAGTCTTCCCAAAATACCATCCTTTTAAGGAATAAGGTGTAAGCTAAAGGAGATTTCCCATATAAGATGTAATTGTGTTTACTGATATATTTCAAGTTTTTATCTTCCTTAAACTCATACAAATTGTATATAACCATTTTAATATGATTAAATAAGTATAATTAACATAATTAAATTTTTTTTAATGTTAAATCCATTTTATACCACATTTGCATCCTATTAGATATGGTAACATTGTTCATGTGTATGTGTGGACTACCACCTCCACGAAGTGATGTGATTTTTTTTCATGTCCTCCATACATAGAAGGTAATATGTATGGAATTAATGAATATTTGTGTGTGTTTGTGTGTGTTTGGGATATTTATGATATTATTACAATTTTTTAAAGATATATTTTTATTTACCTTTCTTTCTTTCTATTCATTGAAAAATGAAAACATTACTCGTGTGTATATACAGAAGACTATCTCCATGAAGTGTTGTAATTAATTTTTCATCACCATATTATATAAATGGTTAAAAAATTATATATCATGAATAAATATTATACTTGTAACATGATTAATATTTTGGAGATGATAAAACCATGAATAAGGTACAAGGACCAGAACAATTGAAACGAAACATATATGTGAAATAGAACAGTTAACACCTAAATGTTGATTTTAATAAATAATTATTATTAAATGAGTGATTATAAATTATAAGGGAATTTTTATTTTAATTATTAATAACTTTTAGGTATCTATAAATAATAAATCAAAAAAAATTATATATGAACTTAAGAGAATGTATGAAGAAAGTTAGGACCTAGGGTAAGGGTTTATGTTGTTATCTCATTTTTAGTCATGATTATTTAAGGTTGAATCTCATTTGGGGAAATTATATTATCTTTATATCTTAAAAAAATCTATTTTCTTATTCATTGGTTATTTTTTTAATTATTTACTTTCATTCTCCTCTATTTGGTACTTAAAATGATGAATAAAATTTTTTGAATAAAAGTCAACATTATTTCCTCTTTGGTCGATGAACCTCTTCTTCTATGTCTATATTCTTTAAAATGTTTTTAATAACGGTATTTTATATGATAAAATTTTTATTTAAATTAATATTCAACCATGTTTTACTTTTTAAAAAAAATATTAAAAAATATTTTTTACAATGTTTTCTGAACAGGTTATTTATGACTTTTTACAAAAAAAAATGTGAAAGGATTATTTATTTTAATGTTTACTGCACGAATGGATTTTTCCACTGTCCTAAGCATTATTTTATTTTAATCTTATTTTATAAGTTTATGTGGTTATTTTAAAATAAAATAATTGTCTCAATATTCTAGGAATTTTTATATAAAATGTTATCAAAATAAAAGGATATTTTTATCATGTTTTCAAAGAAAGGTTTGAATGATCTTTTAAAGGTATTTTTAACCCATTTAAGTATCCTTTGATTTCTATTATACTTCAATAGGTATGTGATATTATAATACCATCCACATTTTTTCTATATGTGTCTTATGATGATGATGTTTTAATGATAATTTCATGAAACCTATTTCTTTCTCATGGGTTAATTACACTATGATGAAATGATGAATATTTTTTAGATCTTATAGCACACATATGTATAGTTTTCATTATGTGATGGGTGGGCTTGGACTTATAAATCCCTCTAATTTATTAGGTAATGATTGATATCCTATGAGATAATATGAAGAGGACGTGAATTGAACCCATTCCAGGGGTGAAGAGGGGTTGGGGTGAACCCAATCCATTATGATACTTTTTTTACTATGTTATGACAGTTTTGGAAAAGAACCTTAACTAATAAAATAATTTTATATGCTTATTATTGTACCACAATTCCTATGAAATGTTCTTATACTTATGATATTTTTTTAAAGATCATGATGTATTAATGATGATTCCTCACTCTTATGACTGATGTATTTGGAAATGATAAATATTTATTCAATGAATCGTTATTTTTTATCAATTAATTATTGTTTATAATCTTAATAATTAATGATCATGATCTCGTACCCTTATTCTTATTTTATAATTACATATGATAATCAATTAATATCTCTCATTTTTACCATTACTAAGTATCTGAGATCAAACTTTATTATGTTTACATGTTCCCAAGTTATGAAGAAATTCTTTAAGTATTATATGTCTAATAAGGGTCCTATTATAACACCCTAAGATATTGTGAAATATTTTTTTATAATTAATTTAATATTTTGATATTTTTTATTTAACGCAAATCTAAATAGATTTTGTGTCATATGAAATCACTATTTTTGGATTGTGATTCACATAAAACCAAATTAATCATGAACTGCATACAACACTTAGATTAGCTTTCAGTACATGCAATAAAATATTTGGCTTGTGTTATACATACTGCTGATTTCCTTCGACAATATGTGTTACACGCAAGACCTAGTTTTACCAAACTATAGCATACTGCTAATATTATTTTTAAAATATTATTATATTTGTCACCAAGGCATTAGTATGGAAGTTATGAACAAAATATCATTTAAAAATGTGAATAAAATGAACCCTTTTAGCTATAAATGAAAGTAAGAACTATTTGAAAATAAAGAAATTTTTTTCTAAGAAAACTATTTTCTATGTACAAACACCATTTTATCTCAATAAATTAAAAAATACACTATTGATGAGGTTTTTTAATATATTATATATTCAATCAAATATTTTTATATTCATACAATATATTTTATAAACTTAATATAAGAATAGATCCAATTTTATGAATAAAATGATGTATTTTCAAAAAATGTAGTTTTACCGCCTTTTAATGGCGAACCCATTTTAAATCAAATTTTTGACACTTTATAATTTTTATTTTAAAAAATAAAATTCATTTTTGAAATTTTAAGAACAAAATTTACTTTGGGATATTTTTTGTGTTTTTTTGAGAAGTTTCATTTTTTGGATGAATTGTGAAAAACACTAAATTTTAATTCAAAACTTCTTTTTATTTAATTTATTTATAAGGTTAAATTATATTTTTGCTTGTTTTTAATGTTTAATTAAATAAATTATATAAAAATTAATTTAATTTAGTTCATTTTAATCAATTTCACTTTGAAATTGGATAAAAAAAGCTAGCAAACTTTTGAACATTTTTACTTTAAAAGCTCGCATTGTCGTTCCATCTACAGAATTAAATTTAAATTAATTTATGAAAATTATGTGATTTAAATTTTTAAAAATGGATTACATATTTGGAATTATTTTATTTTATAATGTATAGTTAGGTCAAATTATTTTTTTACCAAAAATATTAGTGAATGCAATTAAAATTAATTGCAGTGAATAAGGTAAAACTAAGATTAACAATGGACTAAACCATAATCTTAAAAGCCAAAATGACCTATAAACTTGTCCAAATTCCATTTCAAGGAAATATTTAGACCATATAATCCCTTTAATTTAATTGGGTTCATTATTTGATCCACTTTACATAGGAAACAAGTGGGTGGAATTCTCTTTTCAAAAATTTACAAGAATATCACTCCTCCTCCACTATAAAATGAAACTCACCCCCTCAACTTATTCACAACTCTCAATACATTTTTATCACCAAAAATATGATCAAATAATCTACCAAAATCCCTCAATTCATCCTATAATCCTATATTTTGGAATAAAACTATCCAAGGAATCCCTTTAGTGGAAACCAAAAGGAGTTACCCAAAGAAGTGGTAGCATTCTTCTTCAAGATCTTTTATTTTATTTTAATCCTACACCCCCTAAAATATTTTTATTCCATGATTATATAATAACATAAGTATTATAAATATTTTAATATATTTTTATTCAAAGTTTTAGACATGAACTTACACACACATCCATCTAATGGGTAACAAACTTACCGTTCTTATATACGGTGAACAAATGCCTCACAAAATGATGTTGTTTGTTTTTACTTTACCACATATCATGGTAAGATATTATGATATACACTATATTTTTATATCATATATATTATATTTATAATTTATTTATTTCTCTTTAATTATTATATAAAACATACCTTCATGCTTTCCATTTTTGTGAAAATATGATAACTTCTTTTATGGAAGTGTGGACTACCGCCTCCTCAAAGCGATATGATTCATTCACAGTATACATAGAATGTATTAAAGATGGGTTTAGTAAAAATATATGATATATATGACATAATAATTCTACTATAATTATATTATATATATATCATTTACTTTATTTCTTTAAATACAATACTAAAATGGAAACAACATTCATGCGTACATACGGTCTACCGTCTCCATGAACGAGGTATTTTGTTTAATATTTGTATATTTTATAGATTAATATAATTAATTATATACTAAATATATATGATATTTATAAAAAAATTACATTCTATAGATCATGATATGACTATGAGGACCAAAAATATAACAAATCAAAATAAAATAAAAAAACAAAGTGATTATTACCCGAAATGTAACATTAACATTAAGATGTTAATAAAAGGGTAATATAAAGTCATAATAAAATCATATATGGTATTAGATATAATAATATGGTTATTTTTTATATTTATAATAAAATTATATTTATTATATAAGAGTTTTTAATGAGTATGAAGAGAGTCAAGACTTAATGTATGGGTTTTCTCGTCTCACTTTTATTTTCTGTGAGACACAAGCCATGTTAACCATATATTTCTTATATGTAGTGTGTTTAATACCAGTGGATGTATTATATTATTATTTTACTTAAATTTATTGGTATTTACATATTATTTTGATGATTTTTATTTCATGGGGCTTATGTTTCAAAAGTTACCAAATCGGTAAAGTAATTTGGTATCAATTTTCCTTCTTTGAGACACATGTCATGTTATGCACCTATATTCTTTTAAAAGGTGTATATATTGTAATTTTACATGTTATATCAGGAAAATATTTCTATTAATGATATTTTAAGCTTCATTTAATTTTTTTTTCTTACATGGGAAGTATAATTTAAAGTTACCAAGTGGTAAGAGTTTATTTAAACAATCTTATCGTTTATCAAGATTTTTTATGATTATGATTCCATTGATGAAATATTATGACCCATATGTCAAAAAAAACTCATGAATTTTATTCTTCTATATATATATATTAATTATTTATTTAGATATTATAATCATTTTACCACTCTTTTGTACTTAAGATAATTAAGAAAATATTTTTTATGAAAATCCAGCTTTATATATCCTTTCGAACAAAAATCTATATTCTTTCAAAACCATGTATTCTAAAAATGTTTTCAAAAATGTTTTATTATTATACTATTATGTTTGAAGTAAAATTTTACCCATATTTTACCTTTTTAAAAAATGGTTTTAAAAGTAATATCCTTGTCTTTTTCTGATCAAGGCACTTTTCTAAACTTTTAAGGTGAAAAAGGAATGTTCAGCATGTATGGACTTACCCACCATAATGACCATCATTTCCTTGAATATTCCTTTATAAGTTTAAAAGGTTATTTTTAAAGAAATTTGTTTCCTAATATTCTGTAAATTTTTTAATTTAAATTTGTTTTTTAATAAAAAAAATTCAAAAATTGTTTTACATTTAAAAAGTGTTTTAAATTATTTTTAAGGGTTCCTTTGTATGTTTTCAAAAGGTTATTTTCCAAGAAAAGGGTTTTTAAATGATTTTAGGAATTATTTTTATGTTTTTAAAGTATTTTTTAAAGAAAAATTTTTGCAAAATGTTTTCATGATTTTATTATAATATTTCTAGGTATTTTCGAAGAAAAATGTTTTAAAATATTTTCAAGCTTCCTTTATTTATTTTCAAACCTATTTTAAAAGAAAAAAGGTTTACAAAATGATTTATGTTTTAAAAATAGTTTTTCATAGAAGAAAAATTATTTTCCTCAATAATTTTTTTAAGAAAAATTATAAATATTTCTTTATAAGAAAAGGATTTTGAAATGGTTTTATAAATAATATTTTCAAATAAAATATATCTTCCTTAAGAAATGTTTCATGTGATATTTCAAAATCCTTCTCCATATAAGATGAAAAATGTTGTTATATTTTATGTTTTACTAGGGATACGATCTGAGAATACTATTAATATTCTTTTTTGAATGGTTTGTGTTTTGATGGATTGGTGTTTGTAGAACATGTTTCTCTTCAACAGGTTATACCATGATAAATTCTTATGAAACACGCTTCCTTTCACAGGTTATTCTATGATTAAATGATTATGAAACCCATCTATTTTACATAGGTTATGATATGATTAAATTTTTATGATACCCATTTCATTTCATGGGTTATTATATGATTTTTATGAAACCTATCTCTTTTTATGGGTCACGATAAGATGAATGTTTTATGGAAAACTTATGTATGACTTCATTATGAGATGGTTGGGACCTATATCTCCCTCCAATGCATTGGGTAAATATTTATATATCATGAGATAATAATGGGAATTAAATTGACAGGATTGATCCAATGTGGAAGATGGGGAACCCATTCCACTATGGGAAGATGGGGAAACTCGATCCCTTAAAAGGAAAGGACTAAAAATAGGGATGGTGGTGTATCCCTCCCAGTAGGTGTATTCCCCATGAAGTGCCTTGATAAGTTATTTCAATGCATCTTGACTTATAGGGAATGATATTTCATGTTTATGTGTATGCCACAATTCCATGTCTTACTCATATGTTATGATTTCATGTATTATTCTCTTTATTTAATTTTGATTAATGACTTATAAATTTCTAAACTTTATTACATGATTCAAGTTTATGATATGAAATTTATGATATTATAATGTTATGGTCACATTCTCATACCCTTATGATCATGTTTATGCTTACATATCTCCCTTATTTACCCTTATTGAGCATTTGAGCTCACCCCTTTTTATGTTTCCTTATTTATGTTATAAAGATATATTTTATGTATGATATATCTAAGAGGGGTTCTAGTCTTGGAGAACCTAGTGTGGGATAATGTAGCTCACTCATGTACCAGTGTTTATATTTCCATGTTTCTAAAGGCACTAAACTAATACAGACTTTTGGTATTTGTTTATACAATGTTTTTAAGTATTCTACAAAAATTATGTAATGTCAATGTACTTTAGGAATAGTTTTTTATAGTTGGTATCATAGAAAAGGTTTATTCAACCTTTGTAAACTAGGATTAGAAAATATTATTGATAACTCTATGGATATGTCTAAGTATAAGTCTACAGATAAGGAAAAGTACAGTAAAATTTCCTAGAATTTTGGTAAAGGATATAATGAATGGTTTGATAGAAATACATCCCTATCTGGATACTATAAGTAGACATGGTTCTAAAATAGATTTACCTAGGAGTAACAGCTCTAAAAAGTTGTTTCATGCCTGACTCAAGCATAACTTGGAACATGACAATGGGCCTTACTGTGCACCTTGTTTAACACTCCCAGGAGATATGATTTGGGAATTCGTAAACACTTTATGAATCAACATGAAGGATTTAAAAATAATTTGGCTATAAATAACCTAGGATAAATATAAGGTTCCATAGATTAATGAAGGTTTCATAATTTATAAATCCTATAAATGGTTTTTCATGATTATGTAGTTCCTAGATTTGACAATTATTTTTTACTCTATGATTTTTGGTTTAAGTCAATAGCAAGAACCAAAAGGAACTGGGTTAATGATGAGTGTTAAAGAAAAATTACTAATGAGCAGTCAAATGTGATGATCACTAGATTGAATGAAATTTTAATTATGCCTAATCAGTTTTCACAGAACATGATTAATGACATGTACCTTAACCAAATCTCAAACTCGCTAAAGAAGAGAAGGAAGGAGTTTTCTGAGAGTTAGGGTAATAGAAACCATGTAGGAAAGAGGATTCAATTTCATACAAGTTGATAATGTGGTAATAATCACCCAAGTGAATGTATTATAGGAACAGGAATATGTTTTGATAGTTGAAAAGAAGGACACAAAGTAAGTAATTATAAAGGGAAAATGAAAAATTTCAGTTAATGGAATGGATGGGAATATTGGCCCCCCTAAGGTATTATTAATTAATGAATTATTTTAAATTTTAAAGTATGAATATTATTAAAATCAATGTCTTAAGTGGAAGGGTCATGAATATAATCAAAAAGGTGGTATAATAAAGGTTTTTCTTCTGATGATGAAGAAACCACGAATGACATATGAAAGGTATGTTTTGTTCTAATAGTATTTTTTATAATCATGATTCAATTTATTTTGATATATCTTAATACATGATTCATATTTTATATTTTATAAAATATGTATTAAGTAATAATATGAAAAAGCTTAGTAAATTTTTTGAGAAGAAATTTTTATGACTGAAGTATTTATGTTTTTGAATTTATAAATTATGTTATACAAATCATGAAATATATAATTACTTTCAGTATAATTTTTTCATTAAGTATTTGAAAGGATATGTTGAACGGTGATGGTGAGGTAGAAAAGTGATTTCATGGAAAGGTGATATTTTGATTAATGTAAGGTAAACCTTAATTTATTACTGATGTTTAGATAATGATGTTTGGATAAAGATATGTTGGATATAAATAATTAAATTGGATGGTACTGATTACCTCAAAAATGATAAAGGATTTGTTGAAAAAGTATTATATGTTATCATGTATGAAGTTTAAAACTTATCGGATTTAAGGAATATATCCAGTAATCTTTGTAATAAGGAAGCATGCATATTTCTAAAGAGGATTTATGTTAATTCAGGTTATTACCATGTTTCAAGAGAATATATAATGAGAGTATTCACATGTTTGGAATGTGATAACCAAGAGATACTTTATGATATAGGGGGTATCAATGTTAATCTGATTTAGTGACCTTCTTTCTAAAGTTTTGGATTTTCTTATTACGTAAGGGTTATAAGGATAACCATTTATGGAATGGTTTATATTAAACTTCAGATGAGGTTTTAGAGATTAAATTATTATCTCACCATATGTGGATTTATTCATATTGGATACCATGTGACAACCTTTTTGTTGTGATAGATGGAATGAACTATCATTATATGTATGGATATCATGATTTGTTAATGCTTTGGGAGTGAAAAAATAACCTTCATTCTTTAAAATAAGAGATGAAGTGGAAATCGATCAAGGAATAAAAAAGGGTGATGTTGTCCTGAAATCATAAAAGTATATTTTTCATGAAAATTATTTAACTTTAGGAAAATGATCTAGAAATAAAATATTGTATTGATGCCTTATTTTTTTTAACTGGTAAACTTTTAAATCACCACAAATTTATGAATTTAAGGCCATAAACTTTCCATTTATCATTCATTTATTTGTGATTAATGACCTCAGTCACTACCTATAAATTTTTACACTTTTCCTCCAAGTCCATATTTTCACTTGCCACCAATGTTGTCCTATGTGAAAAATTAGTTATGTGTTACGCTGGTCAACTGTTATGTTTCCAAATTTTCTTTTTAAAATAATGTTTTAGTATTAATTTTTATGATGTTTTTTTCTATAAAATGACTTTTTAGTATTAAAACTTTAATAACCCAAATGAATTTTTAGGGAAAAACATTGTAAAGGGGTATATTGTAACACCCTGTGATATTGTGAAATATTTTTTTGAATTGATTTAATATTTTGATATTTTTTATTTCATGAAACTCTAAATATAACTTATGTTATATGAAAGAACTATATTTGGATTTCATTTAACACAACACAAATTTAATCTTACACTACACGCAACACTTAGATTAGTTTTTGGTTTACACAATGTAATGTTTGGCTTGTGTTACATGCAATGTCGATTTCCATTGATATCTTGTGTTACATGCAAGAACCAGTTTTACCAAACTATGACACACTATTAATATTATTGTTAAAATATTATTATATTTTTCACCTAGGAATTAGGTTGTATGTTATGAATAAAATATTATTTAAACATGTGAATAAAATCAACCCTTTTAGCTATAAATAAAAGTAATAACTATTTGAAAATAAATAAATTCTTTTTCTAAGAGAACTATTTTCTATGTACAAACACCATTTCATCTCAATAAACTAAAAATAAAATATTGAAGAATTTTTTTAATATGTTATATATTAAATAAAATATTTTTAAACTCATCTTATAGATTTTATAGGATTTATATAATAATAAATCTAATTTTATAAATAAAAATTTGTATTTTTCAAAAAGGTAATTTTACCACCTTTTAGTGGTGAACCCATTTTAAATATGACTTTTCAAACACTTATAATTTTTATTTGAAAAAATAAAATTTCTTTTTGAAAGTTTAATATAAAAAATTACTTTTGGTGATTTTTTGGTATTTTTTGAGAAGTTTTGTTTTTTGATGAATAGTGAAGAATACTAAATTTCAATTCAAAACTACTTTTTCATATAATTTATTTATAAGATTAAATTATATTTTTTATTTTTTTTATTTTTAATTATATAAATTATATAAAAATTAATCTAATTTAGTTTATTTGAATCAATTTCACTTTGAAATTAGATATAAAAACTTAGCAAACTTCTGAACATTTTTACTTTAAAAACTTGTATTGTCATCCCATCTACGGGATTAAAATTAAATTAATTTCTACCAATTATTTGATTAAAATTTGGAAAAATGTATTACATATTTTGAATCATCATAATTTATAATTTCGGATTATATCAACTTAATTTTTGAAAAAAAAATATTAGTGAATTTAATTAAAATTAATTACAGTGATTAAGGTAAAATTAATCTTAATAAGGGACAAAATATTAAACTTAAGAGCCAAAATGACCTATAAAATTTTTCAAAATCCATTTTATAGCCATATTTATACCCTATACTCAATTTTATATAATTAGGTCCATTATTGTATCTACTTTACATGGAAAAAATGTGGGTGGAATTCCCTTTTCAAAAATTAACAAGAATGTCACTCCTCCTCCACTATAAAAAGGCACTCACCCCTCCCACTTATTAACACATATCAAGACCTTTTTCTCACACAAAAATTGCTAAAATAATTTCTAAAAATATCTCCCTTAATCATATAATCCACCTTTATGGAATAAATATATCCAATGAATCCCTTCAGTGAAAACCAAAAAGAGTTACCCAAAGAATAGGTAACATCCTTCCTCAAGCTCCTCTATTTTATTTTCATTCACCACCCCTCAAATATTCTTATTACATAATTATATAATAACATAATTATACTCAATATTATGATATGTTCTTATTCTATGTTTTCAACCTATATTTACACATACATCCATCTAATGGGTAATGAACTTATCGTTCTTGTGTACGGTGAACTACTGCCTCATAAAACAATGTTGTTCATTTTTCCTTTATCACCTATCATGGTTTGGAATTATAATGGAAAATCAATTTTTATATGATATATCTGATATTTATGATGTATTTATTCTTATTTAATTATTATATAAAACATATCATCACGATTTCAATTTTGTGCAAATATGATAACTTTATTTGTGGAAGTGTGGACTACCGCCTCTTCAAAGCGATGTGATTCATTCACACTTTACATGGAATGTATTAAGGATGGGTTTATTAAATATATATGATATATATGACATAATAATTATACTGGAATTTTATTATTTATATACATATATTTTATTTACTTTCTTTCTTTCAATATGACAGTAAAATGGGAACAGTGTTCATGCATACGTACGGCCTACCGTCTCTATGAACAGTGTATTTCATTTAATATTTATATATTTATAGATTACTATAAATAATTATATAATAAATATATATGATATTTATATCACATTTTACATTCTATAGATCATGATATAACTATGATGACCAAAAATATAACATATCAAAACATAATAGAAAAACAAAGTGATTCTAGAAATGTAACATTAATATTGAGTTGTTAATAAACAGGTAATATAAAGTCATAATAAAATAATATATGGTATTAGATATAAAAATATAGTTATTTAGTATATTTATAATAGACTTATATTTATTATACAGTATTTTTAATGAGTATGAAGAGATTCAAGACTTAAGGTAAGGGTTTTCTCATCTCACATTTATTTTTCATGAGACACAAGCTATGTTCACAATCTATTTATTATATTTGGTATGTTTACTACCCATGGATGTATTATATGATTATTATAATTAAATTTATTTTTATTTACATATCATTTTTATGATATTTATTTCATTGGGTTTATGTTTCAAAATTTACCAAATCGATAAAGTAATCTCGTCACAATTTGCCTTCTTTGAGACACATGTCATGTTATGCACCTATTTTCTTCTATAAAGTGTATATAGTGACATTTGACATGTTATATCATTAACTTAGTTCTTTTAATGATATTTTAATCTTCATTTAATTTCATTTTCTTACATGGGGAGTATAATTCAAAGTTTCTAAGTGATAAGAGTTTACTAAAACAATATCATCATTTATCGAGATTGTTTATGATTATGCTTCCATTGATAAAATATTATGATCCATATCTCAAGAAAACTCATGAATTTTATTATTTTCTGTATATTCATGATTTCCTCTTGTATTAGTTCTATTTTTCCACTCTTTTTTACTTAATATATAATTAAGAAAATCTTTTTATGAAAAAACAATTTTATTTCTCCTTTCAGTCAGAAATATGTGTTCTTTCAAAACTGTGTTTTCAAAAAATGTTTTTGAAAAATGTTTTACTATTATTCTATGATGTTTAAAGGAAATTTTTACCCATGTTTTACCTTTTTTAAAAACTTTTTTAAAAGTAATCTCCTTTTATTTTTTTGATCAATGCACTTTTCTAAACTTTTAAGTTACAAAAGGAATGTTCAGTATGTATGGACTTACCCACCATCATGATAGTCATTTCCTTGAAGATTAATTTGTAATTTTACAATGTTATTTTTAAATAAAACATTTTCCTAATATTCTATAAATTTTTTAAATTTAAATTTTTTTTTCAAATACAGTGGTTTTAAAAAATGTTTTATCTTTAAAAAGTGTTTTAAAATGATTCTCAGAGATTCCTATATATGTTTTTAAAAGGTTATTTTCCCAGAAAATGTTTTTCAAATTATTTCATGGATTATTTTTATTTTTAAAAATTATTTTCAAATAAAATGGTTTTCATAATGTTTTTAATATTTCTTTATGAGTTTTCAATGTGTTTTCAAAGAAAAATGTTTTCAAAATATTTTCAAGCTTCCTTTATATGTTTTAAAATATATTTTAAAAGAAAAAGGTTTTAACAATTCTCTATGTTTTAAAAAGAGTTTTTCATAGTGGAAAATGTATTTTTCTAAATAAATGTTTTAAATGAAGTTTTAATGTATTCTTTATAAGAAAATAATTTTTAAATGGTATTATAAAAATGATTTTCAAAGAAATTTTATGCTTTACTAGGTATATGATCCAAGAATACCATTCATATTCTTTCTTTAATGGTTTATTTTTTGATAAATTTGTATTTATTGAACTCGTTTCTCTTCAATAAGTTATAAAATGATAAATGATTATAAAACTATCTTCCTTTCACGGGTTATTCTAGGATGAAATTATTATGAAACCTATATATTTTCCATAGGTTATGATATGATTAAATTTTTATGATACTCATTTCATTTCCTGGGTTATGATATGATGTTTATAAAACCCCATCTCTTTTTATGGGTCATGATAATATTAATGTTTTATAGAATATGTATGTTTGACTTTATTATGATATGGGTGGGACCTATATATCCCTCCAATTCATTGGGTAAATATTTATATCTCATAAGATAATGATGGGAATTGGGTCAATGGAATTGATCCACTATGGAATATGGGGAACCATGATCCACTATGGGACGATGGGGATACCCAATCCCTTATAAGGAAAGTACTGTGATTGGGGATGGTGGTGTGTCCCTCTATGTAGGTGTATCCCCCATAAAGTTCCCAAATAAGTTATATCAATGTCTCTTGACATATAGAAAATGATATTACATGTTCATGTGTTTTCCATAATTCCATGTCTTACTCCTATGTTATGCTTTCATATCTTATGCTCTTGATTTCCTTATGATTTATGATTTATGAACTGCTAACCTTTATTCCATGATTCGTGTTTTTTATATGAAGGTTATGATATTATAATGTTATGATCATGTTCTCATACCCTTATTCTCATGTTTTTTCTTACATATCTCCCTTGTTTTCCCATACTGAACATCTATGATCACCCCTTTTTATGTTTCCTTCCCCATGTTATAAAGATATATTTTATGTATGATATTTCTAATATGGGTTATAGTCTTTTAGAACCTAGTGGGAGATAATGTATCTCACTCATGTACTGGTGTCCATGTTTTCATGTTTCAAAAGGCACTAAACTAATATGGACTTTGGGAATCTGTTTGTGTAATGTTTTAAGTATTTCTCAAAAATGATGTAATGCCTATGTATGTAAATATTGTATTGTTATACCTATTAGGGAAGAAATTTGTGCGGTATATTGAATATATATCATAAAATAATTTTATTATGTATCTAATCTTCAAATACAATAAATATTTATTGTTCGGGGGATTGAATTATTGTGAAAAATATTAAGTTTTCATCTAAAATGATGAAACATGTATATATGTTTTTCTCAGGTTTCCTCAATTGGTATAATATTAGGGTTTAGTTATTTTTGGAGATTATTTTATGAAGAATATGTGTATCAAAATTAAAATATCTTATGATTAAATGAAGGTGATATAGGGTAAACCTATAAGTTTCATAGGTTGATAAAAATGTGTCATAATTTAGGATATCTTAGGAATGATTTTAATGATTATATGATTTATCACTTTGATTATTATATATTGATATTTAAACTATGAATTTAGGTTTTAGTTAATTTCTATAACTAATAGGAAACATATTAATAACTAATTTGGTGTAAAATTCAATGATTTTACTCTTGAAAAAACAAATGATATATGAGCTGGAATTAAAAATCATGATTTTATGCTCATGAAACCCTCTCAGTCCATGAATTATGTAGATATTCCTAAGTATAAAAGGAAAGAATAACACAACATTGATTATTCCATGAGGAAACATCCACCTTCCTTTGATGGGTCCTCTAATACACTAGTGACCAAGAAATGGAACACTACCACTAGAAATATATTTTTTATTCTCCAGTGCTTAGAGCACGAAAAGTTTATCTTGGTAGTGTATCATTCATAATAATAAGTGGATAAATATTGTAATATTATTAATAATATTATGAAATAGTAATAAATTAAATCCATGTAATTGGATGAGTTTAAGAGGGTATTTTTTGTAAGTAATTTCCCTAAACTCTTCATATGAAAATGGAAAGGGAATTCCTTGATATTAAGAATAAGGATAATGAATTAATTGGTACCTATGAGTAAAATTTTACATGACTTGTGATATATGATTAAAGTTTTATAATCTACCTTGAAAGAAAAATTTATCAGTTATTCAATGGTTTAAAACCAAGTCTTCAGAAGGCATTATCCATAAGGTACTTTAGTAGCTATGAAGAAATCATTTGATGTTTTATATAAAAGGAGAGATGAGATTCCCATAACTATAATGGTTTTGATAAGAATAGAAAGATGGAGTTTTGATGAAATTATATTAATAAAACCCATGGAAGAAAGAAAATAAATCTTCCTTTATTCTAGAATTATGGAAATAAGTTTAGGGTAAAATGTCTCTAAGGGACTATTAAATGTTTCAAGTGCGGACAGTAAGTCCATCAAGCAAGTGAATTCCAAAGAGATGTGAAGATTCAAGACAATAAAAATAATTGGGATAAATATTATCTAAATTTACCACCCACACTCCAATACCACAACTTCAAGGATTATGGGAATTAATCCACCAGTGCATGAATTCAAGTTTTAATGATGAAAATTATCATCAACAACCTCTTAATCCAAGAGATAAAGATAAAGCGCATACAATCACAGTCATTGAAGTGGGTCATGAGAAAAAAGTGGTGAAAGTTACACTTATCATAAAATTCCTTATTTAATTATAGTTAACCCAATCTTTTATATATGAAAAAATTTCTAAGGTTATCATATAACCACCTTGATTATTAAATTTTTAAACATCAATGAAAAATATTAATGGTATGATGATTTCATCTCAAGTCTATAGATCCTCTTCAATAAAAGTTTTTGGGAATGTTATTCCTATAAATATTTTGATTCTCCCTCTAGTTGAATTTGATATGATTTTGATAATGGATTGGATTTCTTTATATAGATCCCATATCAATTTTTGAGGAAGTGAATTCATATTTTATATTCCAAATCAATCTATAATTATCTATTGGTGTGAGGATTAACATGAATTTTTAAGGGTAATTAATTATATTATATGAGTCTTACTTACTACCTATTCATGATAGGTGTTTATATCAAATTTTTTGGTAGAAACTCAAGATAGAATATATGCCTATTGTGTGGGAATATTTCATTGTATTTCCTAAATATTTTTTCAGTCTTCCCCCTAATAGTAAATGTGAGTTTTCAATAAAACTCATGTCTGGTGTTGTACCTATTTGAAAGACTCATTATAGAATTTCCCTAATAGAGTTTTAGGAATTAAAAAAAGAAACTCCATGAGAATCTTGATAATGGATTAATTCATCCAATTGAATCACCATAGGGTGAACCTATTATTTTTATTAAGAAGAAATATGGGTAAATAAACTTTTTATTATTATTTAGAACTTAAAAATATCATTATCAAGAACAAGCATCATTTACTATGTATTGATGATTTTTTAATCAACTATTAGGAACTCAATATATTTAAAATATTGATATTTGATCTAGATATCATTAATTGAGGTTCCAAATGAGGACATAACCAAGATAGACTTCCATATGAGTTATAGACACTATGAATTTATATTTATTTCATTTATACATACCAATTACTCTATTATCTTCATGTATATAATTAATAGAGTCTTTATAGATTACATTGATTAGTTTGTTATAGTCTTTATATATAATATTCTTATATATTCCAAGACTAAGGAATAGAATGAAGATAATTTGAGAATTGGGTTGATGAAATTGAGGAAGAATAATTTATATTCCAAATTTAGTAAATTTTAATTTTGGAAATAAAAATTAACATTCGTGGGTTTCATAATTACAACAGATGGTATATCAGTGGGTCCTTCAAAGATGGAATTTATTGAAAATTGGCCTATATCAACCATGGTGATCAAAATATATAGTTTTATTAGGTTGGATGTATTCTACCAAAACTTTGTGAGAAATTTATTAAGGTTTTCAAATCCACTAACCAAGTTGATCTAAAAGGGATCCAAGTTCCTTTGGATAGATGAATGTGAAGAGAATTTCAAGGAACTAAAGATAAGTTTGGTCAATACAGCAGTGATCATATTACCTTGTAGTGGAGAAGGATTTTTTATATATATTAATATATAAAAGAATGGAATAGGATGTGTTATCATGTAAAATTACATGGTAGTTTCCTCTGCCTCATGAAAATTGAAGTTTCGTGAGAAAAAAATACCTGACTCGTGATTTGGAATTAACAACAATAATTTTTTCTTTTAATATATGGATACATTATCTTTATGGTGAAATGTGTGACATATATAAAGATCATAAAATATTTAAGTACATATTAACACAGAAATAGTCAAATATGTTTCAAAGGAAATGGTTGGAACTAATAAAAGATTATGACTGCTCAATACATTACCACCCTGGGAAGGCGAATAATGTGGCTGATTATCTAGGTTGTAAGGAACATGCTATTTTTTCCATGATGAGGTATGAAATAGATCCAATACTTATGGATTTTTATATTATTAACCTTAAAATCATAAGTAAAGAAGAATGATCCTATCATTCTTAGATGAATATTCAATCATCTATTCATGTAAAGATTAAAGAGATGCAGAAGGATGATGTGAAGTTGAAAAATAAGGTAAGGAATGTTTCTATGTTCAATAATTATGGTGATGGAATGATAAGGTTTAATAAAATATTATGTTTCCCATAAATACCATAATTTAAGAATGATATATTGGATGGATCCCATAGTTCATCATTCTCTATTCATCTTGGAAGTGTGAATATGTATATAGATCTTAAAGAGCATTTTTTGGAAAAATATAAAGAGATATATCATGAAATATTCATCTTAGTGTTTGGTATGTGAGAAAGTTAAATCTAATAAACATAATTCAAAGGGGATGTTACAACTATTACCCATACCTAAGTGTAAAGGGGAAAATAACCATGGATTTCATCCTAGGACTTCCCAATACATATAAATAGAATAATTATATTTTGGTTTTAGTTAATAAATTTTTAAAATTAGTACATTTCATTGCTATTAATGATGATTTATCTCCTGATAATATCTCTAGGATATACATTAAATAAGTTTTAATGTTTCATAGAGTAACATTCTCAGTCATATTTGATCAGGATCCAAGGTTTACCTTGAAGTTTTAAAAGTATTCATCAATATTTGAATATGGATTTAATACTTATCACTACATATCATCCTCATACAAATGTTCAGTATGAGAGGACTACTCAAACCCTAGAAGATATGTTGAGACCTTAATATGTGGATTTCAAATGAGTTTAGGATTTACACCTTCCTCTAGTCAAATTTTCTTATAATAATATTTTTCACTCGAGCATTTAGATGGATCGTTATTAAGACCTCTATGGAAATAATTAAAAAAACTCAAACATTTTTAGGATAAATTTGGGGAACAAAAGCTATTGTGGACAAAGATTGTTTAGTAAATGGAAGAGAAGGTTATATTCATTCAATAATATATTAGGGCAGATTAGAGTTGATATAATATTTATATTAATAACCATCATCATTATTTGGAGTTAAAATTTGGTGATAAGGTGTTCCTATGGATATCTCCTAGGAAAAATGTTATGATATTTGTAAATAAGGTAAAGTTAAGCCCTATATATATTGGTCTTTATGAGATTTTTTATCAAATCAGGATGGTAGCTTATTGCATGGAACTTTCTCTAAACATCACCCAAGTTCATTATTTTTTCCTTGTATTTATTTTAATAAAAAAGATAATTTATCCTTAAAATATAAAAAACTCATATATCGTACCATTGGAGCATAATCTTTCTTATAAATAACAACTAGTAGAAATCTTGGATCGTAGAGATAAATTTCTATGGAACAAGATTACTCACCGGGATAAGGTTCTCTAAAGGAATTGAAAATTTTATTAAGCAATGTGGAAACCTAAGTATTTGATCAGAAATAGGTATCCTAATTTATTTAATTTGGAGTAATATAATTTTGAAAGAAAATTTCTTATAATGGGGTAGAATGTAACACCCCTGGATTTTATAATATCTTTCTCTTGTAATAAATAAATTTGTGTGATAGCTATTGAATCATGAAACCCTAAACTTATTTAAATAATGATTATAAATTATAAAATTAAGTACATTACATAGTATTTAAATGAAATATAATTGTCAAAAATAATTTATAATATTATTTGGAAATATTATTGATCCTATAGAACTATTTTAAAATATTTCATTGATGATCATTGTTGGACTCCTCATGTGTTAATCATGTTTTAATGATCAAAAATCCTATACATCTTGTAAAACATTTTAATCATGTTTAATCTATCTCAAATCATGTGTAAAGATGGTTGGTTTCTTTATGCCTTAAATAATTATTGTAAACTATTTTGAGTTTGTGTTATAATGGATTTCCTTGATAAATTATTGAGTCTAATCCATTCTATGAATATCACTATTTAAGTTAGTATACAGATATTTTGGCTAAGTCTGAGAAACCATGATTCTGCCACCGGTTATGTTTTTCTAGCAAAGGACCCAGACACTGTGACCAGACACTGTGACCCAGAAACCGTGACTAGACACTGTGACCCAGACACCGTGACCCAGACACCATGACCAGACATCGTGACCCGGACACTGTGACCCAGACACCCTGACATAGTCACCGTGACCAGACACCGTGATCAGACACCGCATATGTGCTACCGGTTTCTGATCTCTATACAACTATTCCATCATGCTTGTATCATCACTCAAAGTAAAATAAGGAGATATTGTTTTAAGGAGACACCATTTTGAGGAGACACCATTTAAAGGAGGTGCCATTTCAAAGAGACATCATTTCAAGGAGACACCATTTCAAGGAGACACTGTTTCATAGAGAAACCATTTCTAGACAGACTGTGACACCATTTCTTAATCTATTTTTTCATTTTTCAATTTAATCTCTAATTGTCATATTTGAAGCTTTTAAATGCACTGACATAATTAATGTTTTTTTATAGACATGTCACCTAATAGTATGAGGTATGAGATACAGAATACATGCATCATGTCAGATCTAACACATACACTCCAAGAAAAAAAATAACATTGTGGCCAGAAAAAAGAGTAAAGGATAGAGAAACAAGAGAGCATGATAATGAAGAAGCCTGAGAATTCTTGAGCAAAACCGACACATGAAACTCAATACATATGAAAACACATGAATAATTCTTGAATCCAAAAAAAGTTGAGATACTATTGATCAGAGTCGATAACATTTTCACAATACAGACTCCAAGAAGAACATGAGCCAGATCTGAACTAGAGCATCAGACTTGTGATACTCTATTTCTCGCAAGAGGACTCGATTCATGCATCTGCTTCATCCTAGAAGTCCAGAGATTCATAGACTAACACGTAGAGCACTTTTAACCTTATCTCATCATATTTTCTCTATTGTTTATTGTTTTTAGCTTTCGACCATTGTGTGTGTGTCTATATAAAAACACACACCATCTCCTGCATTAAACTGAAGTATAAAATATATCCTTCCTCTCACATATTTTTACACTTGTTTATTCCCACAGATAAGTGTGGAAAGAGGTCCCAGTGTTACTTGATAGTTCATACCCACAAAGAGCTGTGGAAGAGGTCATGTGACCTGGACAATTCTGTGTAATTTTGTTTACCCCGATCTAGGGTGTTGATCAAGTTTATTCATATAAACTTCTTGGTGGAAGGTGATCACCAAGTGGAGTGGATTAGGTCGTGTATTGAGACCGAACCACTTGTTTTATATCCGTTGTGTTGTTTAAATTATTTTTCTCTGTTTTACTGTATAATTCAAAAATCGCTAAATTTAATTTGATAGTTAATCTTGGAAAGAAGTTATAATTTCTTTGCCTTATTATAATAGCTTCAAAAGTAATGCTAATAACTTATATTAAGATTACAAATAATTAATCGATCTTCTGAGAAGTTATTGAAAGAGTCAAACTTTCATAATCTTATTACATTGAATAACTGGGCTGTATTTATTTTTATTGGGGAACTTTTTAAGAATAATTTTCAAACAAAATTTTTTATAGATACTCAATTCACCCCCCCCCCCTCTTGAGTACTCTACTCTGAACAAAATTTGGTATCAAAGGAGTTTTCATTCCTATTAAGAATATGTTTTTGACCCTATTCGAATATGATTTTAGTTGTACTTTAAAGATCTATAAATTTATGTTAATTCTAAATTTTTAGCTCTTTAAAAGTATTTCTTTATTATAGACAATAGACTAGAAGGTGCTACAACAAAAAAACCACGATTCTTTAATGGAACCAATTATGTCCAATGGAAAATTAAAATGAAAATTCATTTAGAAAGTATGGGTTTTGAAATTTGGTCTTCAATTATATATGAGTATAAGATTCCTAATACTGATAGAATCACTTGGGATGACCCTACCAAGTCTACCTATAATAACAATTGCAAATCCATGAATGCTTTATATTTTTCTTTAGGAGATGAATAATTTAATAGGATTTCTGCATGTAAAAATGCCCATGAAATTTGGGTTACATTGTCTATTTCACATGAATGAACTTCTAGTGTGAAAGAAATGAGACTTAATACATATAATATTAAATATGATAACTTTAAAATGAAACCTGATGAGCTTATTTCTAACATGTATCTCAGGTTCAACGAAATTGTCAACACAATGATTTATCTTGGAAGAGAAGTCACTACCAAAGAACAAATTATGAGGATTCTCAAATGCCTACCTAATAGATGGAGAGGAAACTTGGTCTTTATTAGATAATCATGTGACATCAGTAAGTTACATGTAAAATAACTCATTAGTAAACGAATGATGTGTGAAGAGGAGTTGAAAGTCAACAAGTAAGAGGAGGATGAACCTAAAATAAAATCCATTTCATTTATGACCACCACCTCTAAATATAAAGATAAATGAAAATTGGAAGACTCTTTAGAAAGTTCTAGTAATGAAAAATCATCACCTGATAGTGATAAGAATATTTCTTAGTTGTCCAGAAGGTTTAAGAGATTTTACAAGAAGAATAAATTTTTCAGAAATCCTAACTTCAAGTGAAGATATGATCAAAAAGGAAGCTGGAAGAAATATTAAAAAATAAGTGACAAGTATGATGAGATAGTATGATATGAGTGTAAAATAAAGGGACATGTAAAGGCTAATTATTCCAAGCTCAAGTAAAAAAATAAATATGAGGACAAAGATAGAAATTATAAAAAGGAAATGAAAGAAACATGGAGTGCTTATGAGGATAGTACAAGTGTCTTAGAATCTTCACATGATGAAAATGATAACAAATACAATATGTGTTTTATGAAAACACATCTGAGGTAACACTGGAATCTCCCATACACAATTACTATTATTCTGAAGATGAATGTGACTATGAAAATATGTCTAATGAAGAAATATTTGAATAGTGTAATATGCTTGAAGATACATGTAATGAACTAAAAGATAAATACAAATCTTTAAAGAAACATCATGCTCTTACCTCAACTGTTAAAACTAAACTTACTATAGAAAGGGAGAAAAATGCTCAAATAATCAAAGAAAATAATGAAGTAAATCTATCTAATGAGAAATTGAAAAGGGATCTTGAAAGTTTTACTAATGGTAAATATACTCTAGTATAAATTCTAGGTAAACAGATTTCTCCTAAATATACTACTGGTATTGGCTATCAACCTGGTAAAAGAAATTTTGGAAGAATTAATATTGTCTCTAAGCCTAGGACATACAGATTTACTCCTAGTTCTAGAAAACATTCATCTAGTTCAAGCTATGATACACTCTCTATTTTTTCAAGCTTTTATGGACTAAATAGAGTTTATTTTTCAAGTACTTTACATAATTCTTATAGGAAACTTATGAGGTGGATATGGGTTCCTAAATCACTAGTCATTAATATTACTCGACCCAAACAAATATGGGTAACAAAATCTGTTTTTATTTGAATATTTTGTAGAAAACCTTCTTAAAGATCTCCAGTAAAAGTTTATGGTACTTAGATAGTGGGTGTTCAGGACACATGACATGAGACTATTCATGCTTCAAGAACTTAATAAAAATTTATGGTGGACATGTCACATTTGGAGATAATTCCAAAGGAAAGATCATTAGACTTGTCCAAATCGGTAACTCCAACTCGGTTTTAATTTCTAAACTACTTTCTGTTGATGGATTGAAATATAATCTTCTTAGTATTTTACAACTGTGTGATGATAGATTTCATGTTAAATTTGAAAATGATTCTTGTAATGTTCTCAATTATAAAAATGAATTAGTATTTTCATCATTAATAAATGAAAATGTATATTTTGTTAACTTAGATTCTTTAGTTTCTCAAAATGTTTCATGTTTAAGTGTATTTCACAAAGAGTCTTGGATTTTTCATAGGAGACTAGGAAACTATAATAATCACTCCCTTAAAAAGTTAACTATAAAATTTTAGTCAAAGACCTACACAAACTTGAGTTTCCAAATGATAAAGTGTGTAATCCTTGTCAAAAGGGAAAGAAACACAAAATTTCCTTCAAACCAAATAAAGAAGTATCAACTTCTCAACCTCTCAAACTAGTTTACATGGACTTTTTTGGACCATCTAGAGTTTCTAGGTTAAATTGGAAGCACTATGTTTATGTTCTTGTAGATGACTTTTCTAGATATACTTGTACTTTCCTTTTGGCCCACAAAAGTGAATCCTTCTATCATTTTACCAAATATTCCAAAACTGTATAAAATCTTAGTGGACTTATAATTAAATCCTTAAGAAGTGCTGTGATTTTGAAAATCAAGAGTTTGAATCTTTTTGTTCACAAAATGGCTATAGTCATAATTTCTCTGCCCCTAGAACACCTCAACGGAATGGAGTTGTAGAAAGAAGAAATATAACCTTGAAAGAGATTTATAGAACCATGCTTAGTGAATATGAATTACCTATTTATTTTTGGGCTGAAGTTATAAATACAGCATGCTATATTATCAATAGAGTGTTGATTAGACCTATTCTTAAAATAACTCCATATGAGTTATGGAATAATAGAAACCCCAAAGTAAGCTACTTCAAAGTTTTTAATTGCAAATTCTATATCCTTAATACTAAAGACAATCTTGAAAAATTACCATCCAAGAGTGATAAAGGAATCTTTCTAGGATATTCAATATCTAGTAAATATTATAGAGTGTTTAAAAAAAGAACTAAATGTGTGGAAGAATATATCCATGTCAAATTTGATGAAACGGATCCACATGAGCCTAAAACCACTCTAGAGAACCTGTAGGATAATGTATCAAATCTGGATATTAATTCAAAATCATCTAACCATCCTATGAAGGAATCTGTGAAAACTTCCAGTTTTAGAAATTCTTTAGATCCAAGTCACAATGAACCTAACCCTATTGAAGAACCTGAAATCACTAGTTCTTTTTTTTAGATCTGTTAGATCTCTTAAGAACTATCCTTTAGATGCTGTTGTAGGAGATTTAGATAAATGAACTCAAACTAGAGCTTCTCTTAGAAATCAAGTTGAACATAAAGTCTTATTGTCACAACTTGAACCTAAACACATTAATGATGCTATAAATGATGAATTTTGGGTTATGGATATGCAAGAAGAGCTTAATCAGTTTGAAAGAAACAAAGTTTGGAAACTTTTTTATAGACCTAAAGACGCATTTACCATAGGCACTAAATGGGTGTATAGAAATAAGGTAGATAAAGCTGGTAATATAGTTAGAAACAAGGATAGATTAGTAGTACAAGGCTATAGTCAAGAATAAGAAATTGACTATGGAGAGACCTTTGCACTAGTAGCTAGACTTGAAGCCATCAAAATTCTGTTTTCTTATGCTGCACATATTAATTTCAATCTATATAAAATGGATTCTAAAAGTGAATTCCTAAATGGGTATATAGCTGAGGATGTCTTTGTTGAGAAACCCCTTGGTTTTACAAATCCTCATTTTCCAAATCATATTTTTAAATTATCAAAAGATTTATTTGCTTTAAAACAAACTCAAAGAGCTTGTTATGATAGACTGAGTACTTTTCTTATTTCCAAAGGTTTTACAAAAGGAATATTTTATCTTACCCTTTTTATAAAACAAATTTCCAATGAAGTTTTGGTAGTTCAAATTTATGTAGATGACATTATCTTTGGATATTCAAAAAATTCTTTATGTATTGAATTTTATAAAATGATGCAAAACATATTTGAAATGAGTTTAATTGGTGAACTAAAATTCTTTCTTGGATTTCAAATCTTTCAAAATAATGATGGTATTATTTTAAATCAAAGCAAATATACCAGAGATCTTCTAAAACATTTTGATTTTTATAGCACTAAAAGTAGTGTCACTCCAATGAGTACTAATTTTAAGTTTAATCTTGATGAAGATGGAAAATATATTGATCAAACCACTTAAGAGGGATGATTGGAATCTTACTCTACTAAACTGCTAGCCAACCTGACATTATTTTTAGTGTGTGTATGTATGATCATTTTCAAAAAAACTCTAAGGAATATCATTTAAATAATGTTAAGAGAATTTTCAAATACCTTAAGCATACACCCAATCTAGGATTGTTCTATCCCAGAGGACAATAATTTGAGTTAGTTAGTTATTATGATGCTGACTTCGGTGGCTGTAAGTTAGATAGAAAAAGAACCTCTGGAACATGTCACTTTTTAGGCAAGTCACTAGTATCATGGTGTAGTAAGAAACAAAAATCTGTTGCATTATCTACTGCAGAAGCTAAATACATAGCTACTGGTAGTTGTTGTGCATAAATTTTGTGGATGAAACACACATTACTAGATTATGGATATCATTTCATGCATGTAACTATTAATTGTGACAGTACAAGTGCTATTAACATCTCAAAAAAATCTGGTTTCACACTCTTGGACAAAACATATTGATGTAAGACATAACTTTTTGAGATATCATTATCAAAAAAGTGACATAACTTTGGAATTCATTGGAATTGAATATCATCTCGCTGATATATCCACTAAACCATTAAATTATGAAATAAAAAATTATATCATACATGAATTGGTAATGATAAATCTTAAGTAGTAAGTATACGGTTTCACAGCTTATTGTTTTACATTTTACAGTTTCACAAGTCACAGTATTAAGATTACTGTCTAACTCTAACAATTCTATAGTTTTACTATCTTAAAAAATGATGTTTCATGTTTATAGTCTCACAGTTACTGTCTCTCTGTTACTGTCTAGAACTTACTGTATCAAACAATACGGTCACACAGTTTAAAAATTATATAGTTATGGTCTCACCATGAAAGCAAGTTACGGTCTCACCGTGAAAGCCTGTTATGGTCTCACCATGAAATTCGATTATAGTCTCACCATAAAAACAAATTATTATTTTATTTACATACTATAAACCGTATTGCAGTAATTAATTATTTCAATTTTTCTTTCCCTCACTTTTGTTTTTATGATGCTTGGTATCCCTAAATGATAAAAATGAAAGAAGTTTCACTACTTTCTTCACCCGAGATCTCTTCTCTCAAACTGTAACCTCTATTTTAACCCTTCTTTATCTCAAACCTTCATTGAATTCCCAAGATGAGATGTCTATCCTCATTAACCTCTGAGAAGCGCAGTTCAAAGAAGAAGATGAAAATAGCACCAAAGTTATCACCCAAAGGTCCTTTGAATCCGAATCTGGTGAATAGAATAGTGGTGCCTAAAAAGGAGATTTTCCCCAAGTGTATTATGTCAAGTAAGTATTTATTATTGAAAGTTTTAAGAGGTAAAGGATGGCTGGATTGGTTCACAGAGGAAGATAGGCCAATTTACCAAAAGCTAGTTTCATAGTCTTATCAGTTTGTTCAATTTTCTTTTGATATGGAAGATGATTTTGTTGTGAGAAGCTGGATAAATGGACAGAGATGTACCTTTTCTTAAAGGTTATGGGATGCATGCCTACATATACCTCATGAGGGTATTTTTGAGGACTAAAAAAGAGGTCCTACTCCTCCAAGTGAGTTCTTTGTTTTGGAAGAATCATTGGGAAGCTTAACTAAAAATGAAACAAAACGAAGAGCCATAGCTACTGAGCTAGATGGTGAAACCAGACTTCTATTTGAATTTGTTCAGAATATGATTATCCCTAGAAAAGGTGATTTTTCTACAATCAAGTATCATGATTTATTCTTGATACATATCATGAAAAATGGACATAAGATTAACCTATAATAATATGTTATACTCCATATGTGTGAGTTGATCAAGATAACCTTCAAGTCAACCTCCCAGTTCTACTCAAGATTAATCTCATATATGCTTTATGATAAATGGTTGGTTAGACTCAATAAAGAAGTCATTAAAGAATATGAATTTTTTCTTTCAAAAGTTACAGTAAAGAAAATGAAAATTAGTTGGAATCCATAGAGAAAAGAATGGGTGGAGGATAATGATAGGTTTTATGAAAAGTTCAATCTAGTGGAGCACTCTTCAAGACCTAAAGACATTCCTAATACTAGTATAGAACCAGATGAAATTGTTGAGTATTATAATGATGAATAAGAGGAAGAGGTTGTTACAGCTACAGGGGAAACTATTATGGATGATAAAGATAGTGAACCTCCTCTCTAAGACTTAACTGAGAAGGAAATGCATGAACCTAAAGAAGTTACTGATCTAGAAGAACAACCTTCTTCTAAAGAAGAATCTATGGCTAAGATAAGTTAAAAGGATGTTGTAAAATATCATATAGAAGAAGATATTTCTCTTGTGAAAGAATATGCTTATGAGGAACATATGGAGGAACAAACTATTCCTGAAATTATCTCATCTGCGGAATAGAGAATAGAGAAAGTATTTCATTTGGATAGGAAGGAAATGGGTGAGGCTATTGGGGATGAAATCTTGGAAATAGATCAAGGTTCTAAATCTATCAGTCCAGAGAAAAATGCACCTATTGAGGGGAGAATCCCCCTAATCTAAAAATTATTGAAGTGCCTAATCCATTTGATCCAAGCTCAGTGGATACATGGTATAAATTCCCCAGCTATTTTGATGTGAATGATTCCCAGGAAGCCTCAGTGAAAGTTATAGATCTTTCTACTATGTTTTAATTGAAACCAGTATCTGCTCTTGATGTTATAGCTACAAAGGAACCTGAGCCTCTCTCATATCCTATTTCTGAACCCTCACAAGAACCTTCAAACTTGGTGAGTAAGGATGATTTGAAAGCATTTTAAGTTACCCTATTGGCTGGGGTTGAAAATCTCATGAATACTCAAACTGCTCCTGTGACAAATTTGAGTGAAATAGATGTTTCCATGTTGTTGGAAAAGATCATATGGTAGATTAATCCCAAGATGATTCATGAAATTCAAGAGAACAGAATTGAGAATAATCAGTTAAGTGATGAAGTGAAGTCTCTCAGAGGTATGGTTGAAGATATGTAGAGAGTGATGAACTCAAGACTAGAACCTGTTTCTCATCTTGTTGTAAATATTAGTAGTCAGATTCCACAGGAAGTATCCTCCCTAATTCAACATAATCTAACCTCCTTGGCTAACAAGGTAGCTGAAAGAAATAATCAAATTTTTTACGAGATGTGTGAGCTTGTTATTAGACTTAACAAGTTGACTGATGAGTATAAGGGCTATCACCAGAAAGTTCTGAATCAACTGAAGTCTCTTACTTCAGCTGTTACTGCTTCTAGTTCCTCTGGACAATCATCTCAACCCTCCTTGGATAGTAATCTACTCAAAATAGTTGTTAAAGAAGAACTCCAGTCTATGCTCAGTGGATTTGATAAAGAATCTTTATTTGTGGTTGTCAAGAATAGTGATAGAGTTATTGATTTGATGATAATTCATTCCAAAATAGAAAATGATGCTCATGAAGAGATTACTAAGAAGGTGGACATCTACTTCAATAGGATCTTCTCGAATCATGAAATGAAAACCCTTTTCAAGTACCTTGTAGAGAATCTGAGACTCCCTCCTGTCACTCAAGCTTTCAAAACTCAAGTCCAAAAGCTTAAGGATTTCACTCCCTTGCTGGAAAAGTTCTTAGGGAATGAGGATGACTTTGAGAAAGTGAGTCAGTATGGTGGTGAGATCATTGCTGACTTCATAAATCTTTTGAGGCCTTATCTTCATGTACAGAGAAATGCTATTGTGGCCCCTGTAGCTGCACCCTTGCGACCTGATTTTCCTACCTTCTCATCCTCTGCCTTTGCCTCTATCTCTATGTCTATATCTTAGGATCTAAGTCAGATTATACCAATTATCCTCAACCAACAGTTTCCTCATTCTTACACTGCACCTACCTTGTCCCCTTCTGTCTTTGAAGGTCTCTCTCTACATTCTATGTCAGTTGGTTCACTTCCCTCTTCTATTTCTACTTCTGCTCCTATGGATTCTAGTGATGCTAGTTCCAAGGGTAAAGAGAAGATAGTTGGTGCTAAAGAAAAATGAACACTATATTTTGATAGGGATGATTTCTGAATTTTTGTTTCTTACTGTTTGTAATAACACTTTTTATCCATCTAATGCATTGTGAAATATTCTTATCTTTTTTTTAATTTTTTATTCTTTTTTATAACCCCAAAAGGGGGGGAGATATGCACACTGAGAGACATGAACACTAAGTAAAAGGATGAGACACATTCACTAAGAATATATCTCCCACTCACGTGATTTCTGATCATTAAAAAGGGGGAGATTATTGGACTCCACATGTGTTAATCATGTTTTAATGATCACAAATCTTATACATCTTGTAAAACATGTTAATCCTGTTTAATCTGTCTCAAATCATGTGTACAGATGGTTGGTTTCTTTATGCCTTAAATAATTATTGTAAACTATTTTGAGTTTGTGTTATAATGTATTTCCTTGATAAATGATTGAGTCTAATCCATTTTATGAATATCACTATTTAAGTCGGTATGTAGATATTTTGGATAAGTCTGAGAAACCGTGAGTCTACCACTAGTTATATTTTTCTTGCAAAGGACCTAGACATCGTGACCAGACACCGTGACCGAGAAACCGTGACCAGACACCGTGACCCAAACACTGTGACCCAAACACCGTGACCAGACACTGTGACCCAGACATCGTGACCCAGACACCATGACATAGACACCGTGACCAGACACCATGATCAGACACTGCATATGTGCTACCAGTTCCTGATCTCTATACAACTATGCCATCATGACTGTCTGATCACTCAAAGGAAAAGAAGAAGACATTATTTCAAAGATACATTGTTTCATAGAGACACCATTTCAAGGAGACACCATTTCAAGGAGACACCATTTCAAGGAGACACCATTTCAAGGAGACACTATATCAATGAGACACTGTTTCATGGAGACACCATTTCCAGATAGACTGTGACACCATTTCTTAATATTTTTTATCATTTTTCAATTTAATCTCTAATGGTCATATTTGAAGCTTTTAAATGCACTGACATAATTAATGTTTTTTTGTAGACATGTCACCTGATAATACGAGGTACAAGGTGAAGAATACATTCATCCTACCGGCTCCAACACTTTCACTCCAAGAATAAAAAGATTAGCATGGCCAGAAACAAGAGTAGAGGAGAGAGAAACAAGAGAGCATGATAACAAAGAAGCACAAGAATTCTTGAGAAAAAACAACACATGCAACTCAAACATCTGAAGAACACACAAAGAATTATTGAATCCAAAAAAATGAGATACTATTGATCAGAGTCAAGAACATCTTCTCAATACAGACTCCATAAAGAACATAATCCAGATCTGAACCAGAACACCAGAATTGAGATACTCTATTTCTCGCAAGATGACTCAATTCCTATATCTTCTTCATCCTATAAGTCCAGAACTTTATATATTAACACTCAGATAACTTCTAACCTTATCTCGTCATCTTTGATCTGTTGTGTACTGTTTTTATCTTTCGACCAGTGTCTGTGTATCAGTATAAAAACACACACTGTATCCTACATTAAACTTAAGGATACAAGATATCCTTCCTCTAAAATCTTTTTAAACTTGTTTATTCCCATATATGAGTGTGGAAGAGGACCCAGTGTGACCTAATAGTTCATACCCACGAAGAACTGCGGAAGAGTTCATGTGACCTGGATAGTCTTGTGTACTGTTTTTTACCCCGATCCAGGGTGTGGATCAAGTTTATTAATATAAACTACTTGGTGGTAGGTGATCACCAAGTGGAGTGGATTAGGTATTGGATTGAGACTGGACCACTTGTTTTATATTTTTTGTGTTTTTTAAATTAGTTTTCTCTATTTTACTGTATAATTCAAAAATTGCTAAATTTACTTTGATAGTTAATCTTATAAATAAGTTATAATTGTTTTTCCTTATTATAATAGCTTCAAAAGTAATGATAATAACTGATATTAAGATTACTGATAATTAATCGATCTTCTGAGAAGTTATTTAAACAGTCAAACTTTCATAACCGTATTACTTTGATTAACTAGGTTGTATTTATTTTTATTGGGGAACTTTTTAATAATACTTTTCAAACATAAATTTTTATAGATACTCAATTCACCCCCCCCCCCCCTCTTGAGTACTCTACTCTGACCAACAATCATTGTTTTTTCCATATATAAAAATTATTTTAGAGTACTAAACTAATGGAAATTTATTTTTTAAAAAATTATAAAATTAATTCATTGGTTATAAATTGGTTAGAAATGAAAATATAATTATTTTAAGTTAAAAAATAGATTTTTTTCTGAAGAAAAAAAATCTTTTTATGTGGGCAATGTGTTTTTATCTTAATAAATTAAATTAATCACTATTTATAAATTATTTTAATAAAAAATTTAGATAATATATTCAATAAAGTATTTTAAAATTCATTTAATGGATTTTACCAGGCAATGAATGAGAATAAATTCATTTTTATGCTAAAAATTGAATTTTTCTAAAAATAGTTTTCATTTAATTTTGTGCACTTATTTCATAATGAAATTATTATAATAATATAAATTAAATATGATAAAATGGTTTCCATGTTTGGAATTATAATTTAAAAATTTATTAATAAGTTCAATTTTATTTTTGGTCATCATGAATAGTAATCATGGTAAATCTTTGTCACTACGGTAGGGGTTAAAAGGATTGATGGGAGGTTAAACTTAGATATAAGGAATAAAATATCTATAAATCTTGAATAAATTTGATTTATTAATTTTATTTTGAACCACACTTATATTATATTCTAATTTGGGTTTCCTTGGTGTCACTTTCACATGAATATGACTTTATTATATTTTAATATTTTAAGTATTTACAATAGTACCACTCCCCTCACTTATAAAAGGAGGTCTTCTTCACCTCACTACTTCACACATTTTAATCCATATATATTAGTAAATACCATAAAAATATCTTCTTAACTATCCTCCCCCACTTTATAAATCTTCTTTTCTTCCCAAAATACCAACCTTCAAAGGATTAAGGTGTAATACAAAGTAGGTTTCCCAAAGAATGGGCAATTGTCTTTACCGATATATTTTGAGTTTCTCTATTCTTTAACCTTATAAAAAATTATAACCATGTTAAAATTAATAAAATAAGTATCATTACTATACTTGAATTTTGTTATGTTAATGTTATATTCATTTTATACCTCCTTTCCATCCTATCATAAATGATAATGTGGTTCGTGCGTACATGTGGACTACCACCTCCGCGAAGTGAAGTGAATCATTTTTCATATCCACCATAAATGGATGTTAATATAGATGGATTTAATGAATATATATAATATTTATAATATTATTATTATTCTTTAAATATGGATTATTATTTACCTTTATGTCTTTCCATTCATTGGAATGTAAAAACATTACTCGTGTGTACGTACAAACTACCATCTCCATGAAGTGATAAAATTATTTTTTATCACCACCTTATATGAATGGTTATAAAAGTGTATATAATGAATAAATATGAAACTTATAACATTATTAAGATTATATATATGATTAAACTATGAAAATTTTCCAAGGACCAGAACTGTCAAAATGAAACATGCATTGGAACCATTACAGTTAACACCTGAATATTGATTTTAATGAATAATTGTTAACAAATAGGTAATTGGAAATTATAAGGGAATGTTTCATTGTACATATTAATATCATCCTAGTATATATTTATTATAAATATAAATTTATTATATAGGAACTAAAGAGTGTGTATGAAGAAAGTTAGGACATGAGGTAAGGGTTTATGTTGTAATCCCATTTCTAATCGGAATTGTTTATTCTTGAATCTACTTTAGGGGATTTACATACTATTTATATCTTAAAATACATATATTTTGTATAATATAGATGTTTTGGGGTTTTAATATTTTAATTTCATTCTACTATATTTATTACTTAAACTGATTGATAAAAAAATAATAAAAAACGACCTTATTTTCTCTTTGGTCATTGAACTTTTTGTCCAATGTCTATGTTCTTTAAAATGTTTTCCAGAATTTTATTTTATATGATAAAATTATTATTAAAATTCATATTCAATAATATTTTATTTTATTTTAAAATGATTAAAAATGAATTTTCATATTTTTTTTTAAAATATGCTATATATGAATTTTTACAAAAAGTGTGAAAGGGGTCTTTTTTTAACATTTACCATATGAACGTATTGCCCTATTGTCATGAATATTATTTTGTTTGAAGTTTTATTATAATTTTACTTGGTTATTTTCAAATAAAATCATTTTCTCAGTATTTTGATAATTTTTATTTAAAATTTTATCAAAGGAAAAGGATATTTTTTTCATGTTTTCAAAGAAAGGTTTAAATACACTTTTAAAGGTATTTTTCACCTATATCAACATTCTTTGATATTTATTATGATTAATTGGGGATATTAACTTATGATACCATCCACATTATTTATCTAGTTTGATTATTATGATGGTTTTTTAATGTTAATTCCATGAAACTCATTTCCTTCTCATAAGTAAATTAATCTATGATAAAATGATTAATATTTTTACGATCTTATAGAAAACATATGTATAGTTTTATTATGTAATGAGTGGGAATATAATTACATATACCTCCAATTCATTTGTAAATTATTGATATATAATGATATAATATGAATAGTATAGGGAGTGAACCAATTTCAGGGATGAAAATACGTTAGAGAGTGAACCTAATCCACTGTGGGACTTTGTCCACTATGTGATGATGGTCTTATAAGGGATCCTTGACTAATGAAATAATTTTATATACTTATTATTGTTCCAAAATTCCTATGAAATGTTATTATGCTTATGATATACTCTCATGGATCATGATGGGTTAATGATGATTCCTTACTCTTGTGACTTCTGTCTTTTGAAATGCTAAAGCACTATGCCATAACTCGTGATTTATGATCTATAAATGACTGGGTATTAACATTATATGATATTATCATGATATAATACCCTTATTCTTATCATATAATTATATACTATCATCAATTTATATCTCCCATGTTTACCCTTACTGAGTATCTAAGATCATTATTTCTTATGTTTACATTTTCCCCGAGTTATGAAGAAATGTTTAAAGTAGGATATTTCTAAGAAGAGTTTTATGAGGGGGAAAATTAGATGTGTTAAATATAATTCTTGAAATATGTTTATTATATATATATTATCCAAAGATACTAAACCTTTATGATTTTGGGGTGTAAATTATTATATAATATATTAATGTTTCATCTAAAATGAAGCAATATGAATGTATGATTTTCTCAGTTCACCTCATACATTCTCATCAAACATGGTAAAATAGTTCAAAACACACACATCAATACTGAATTCACAACTTATATTATTTAAAAAATCCATATAAATATATGATCTCCTACATAATTTAACACTCCAAGATTTTGGAATATATTTTCCCTTAAATAAATGTTGAAACTACAGAGAGTTTCACACACTATACCAAACTAAAATAAAGAACCCTCATATATTTTTAACATTAAATATGACTGATAAAACTTATCCATTAAATTAGCTTGTATAAATTAAAGTGACCCTATTGGAAAATCAATAAAGAAAGTGGGGAAAATGGCCTCTAAAAGCAGAAGTATTATTTATGAATCCCATTTTCTGATCTTGGAATGGAGGTAGCTTTGTTAGGTTTTTACCTAGACTAGGACCAATCCAAACTCAATAAATTATGGTTTGATAAAACCCATATATGAGAGAACTTTAAGCTCATGGAGATTTCCATAAGATCCATGCTAGCTGAACCGCCACCCAAAACTATAACCAGATCTTATATGATGCTTAGGTATTACACAGAGATCATAAGCAGTTATTTAAGTAAAATTTAGGATTATATAAATATGTAAAAAAATATTTATATGACTATATAAATCATTAATTTTTATAATTTTTTAAAGGTCATTTTTTATTCAATTCACTTTATGCTTAAAAAATATAATTTTAAGAAATTATAATTTTATTTCAAGGAACTAAGTTTATTATTATTTAAAATATATATATATTTATTGTATTAATAATAATTAAACACTGTATTAATTTTTAATTTATAGTACAAAATAATTGTTAATTTTCCAAAACTTGTTTTCCTATAAAAATAGCTTTTCGTTATATTTTATGTTCTTAATTAAAAAAATTAAATTTCAAGATGTGAATTTTAAAAAAATAACATAATTTTTTGATTTATAATTTAAATATTAACTGAAGATAAATTATTTATATTTTTTAAAAATTTATTTTTTAGATGAATAGTGAAAAATAACATTTTTACTAACATTGCAAATTTTGTGCCATTATTAGTATATAAGTTTGAATTAGAAATTTATGAAACCATTTCTAGATAAAATAATTATTTTATAATTTACATGATAAATTTTAAAATATTTATTATAGTTGAAAATCTATATTTTATATTTTATAAATCAAATAATATTTTTCCCAAAAAATATTTTAATACATCATACATTTATTTATTAAAATTAATTTTTAAAAATTTTAAAAATTGAATGTGAAAAAATGGATTTAAGATTTATAATTAGTGGGTACAAATTATCTAATAACTACCACTTTATTTTTATGTATAAAGATTATGTTATCTCAGGTAAAAACTAGTTACCATGGTAAAAGCTTAAATAAAAAAGTAATAATTCAAGGGGTAAAGGGATTGAAGCATATTAAAAACATGTTTTTAATTGATTGGTTGAGATATTATTAACCTTATCTCACCATCCAATCATTTATTTCCTATTTTTTGGATCCACTTAACATGTTTAACATGTTCTCCCTTTTTATTAAGTTGATATATTTTCAAAAATGTCATTTTCCCCACTAATAATTGGGGCCTCTTTCCACCCCTTTAATACCAATATAAAAATTGATATTCCTCTTAAAAATATACCCTATTTAATTCACCTATAATATTATTTCACTCACATAAGATTTTGGTCACAAGATATTTTCCTAATCCCTTCCTTTCTAAGGAATTCTCCAAGAGAAACCCAATGTTCTCAGTGTAAGTTCAATCTTTTCACTAACATATTTTCTCTTTTATCTTTCCATTTAAAAATTATTTTTTCTCAATTTTATATGATTAATTTAGTATTTATAGTATAATTAATTTTTTATATTGTGGGAATAAATATTTAACCATCTCTCCCATTCCCCTTAAGAAAAGAGAACATGCCAATCGTGTGTATGTGCGGACTACCACCTCCTAGAAGTAATGTGTTCATTTTTTTCTAATAAATCATTTCATGGATGTTTCTAAGAATTTTTTAAAGTATAAATGTCATTTTTATGATATGAATAAGGTTTTGGTAATATAAAGTGAATTACCACTTAATGATATAAATGATAAAAAAATTGTAATAAAACTAACCATCTTAAACAAGTGAACTAAGAGGGAAAAAAATTTATTCATTCTATGTGATTGTTTATTATCCATCACACTAATAAACACTAAATTATATCATTGTGCTACTTGTATAATAATATTTTAAATTAATCAACTCATAATCATTCTTTAATCATGGTATGCTCATGTTTGGGTCGGTTTGACCACCTACTTGAACAATTCTATGAAATTATATCATGGATTATTATGAAAACTTAACTAATTGTGTAATATTATATAAATATATAAATAATTTTTTTTTGGATCTCAAAATTATACATCAATATTTAACTCATTAATTAAGAAAACAACCCCTGTAGGTTAAAATCATTAAAAAATGATCATTGTTGATTTCATCTTCTAGGATAAAGAATAAAATAATCATGAAAGGAAATTTAAACTTTATAAATCATTATAAATTATACCTTATATTAACATTAATTATTTTGAAAAGATAAAATTTGAAAGAAGAACAAATACTGATATCTATCCTATGAAACTAATATAAACATTTAAAATTATAAATACCTAATGTAGGAAATATAGAAAAAATAAATAATATAAGTATGTATGGAATGATTACAAATGAGGAGTATAAATGGTTGTTAATAAGGTTATTTTTTATTTAATTAATAAACTTAATTTAATAATTCAAGACTTTTGGTGCAAGTGAGGAACGAATCAGGTCCAAGGGAAGTGTTTCAGTCTCAATCACCTTTCATTAAGGCATTCTTTGATATTATACACCAATATACATTTTTATAGTGTAAAAAATTCCCCCATTAATTATAATGTAATAAATTATTGTTGATCATATAAACTTCACTTCTATTCAGGTTCTTATTTGATGTGGGCTATGATTGAATCTTGCCTAAATTTTATTGGATTTTCATAACTCATACTGATTCTTGAGTTATAATGTTTCTCCTTGAGCTTCATGTTGCATTTCATATAGTATAACCTATTTCTATATGGGTATATAAATTTTGATTCAAATCTTATGTATTGATTATTTATCTTCCTTCTTGAAAATTAAACTATGTAAATAATAATTATCATCCTCCTTAATTATAGTTTTCCCCCCTTTTCCATATTTTCCTTTCCCATCAATGATCTCCTTTATACATGGAAATAAAAATATTTTTTCTCATCTGACCTTAATATTTCCATTCTCATCTATTAAAAAGGTAGTTTTAGTTACTATTTTCAAATTTGGGTTTCAATAACGGTATTTCAAAATGTTCAAAATGTTTTCCATTCTTTCAAAATAAAATTTTTCATATTACACTCCACATTCCTTTTGATGGACTTTATGTATTTACAAAGCTCTATTATTGAATATTATTATTAAAAGTAAAATTTTTCAAATTGTTTTCACTTAAATTTTTGAAAATTACCTTTCAAATATAATAGAACTTATTCTTTTATACCAAAGATTAAAGTGTTTTCTAAAATCTCTTTTATGATTTCAACACCATTTGTCTCTTTATCTCTAAAGGATTTATTTATTTAGAAATTATTTTTTATGAATCGCCCTCTAAATTTTATTATGAAATTATATTTTGGATGTTTTTGTTGTAGGTATCGATCATTTACATTCTTGATGTCAATTTTTGTGATACAATCTAGAAATGTAGTGAAACCCATTTTTCATTCCATGGGTTCTTTATGATATAAATAAGTATTGGTTTTAAGTGGAACTCATATGTATGTATGATCATGATTGGGTTCCTATGTCTCCATCTAATTCATTTTATAAGGTTTTTTATCTCATAAGATAATGATTTTATACATGGTTATAATTTTGGTTTTTCTATACTCACAAAATTTTTCATGGGTATAATTATAGTTTAGCTATGCTCACAAGGTTTTGTGTGGGTATAATTATGGTTTATATATACTCACAAGGTTGTGAGTGGGTATAATTATGGTTTATCTATGATCACAAGGTTGTTCATGAGTATAATTTTGGTTAATCTATGCTCAAAATTCTATGTGTTGACATAATTGTGGTTAAGCTATGTTCAAAATGATATATTTTATTATGCTGATTTTTATGCCACACTCTTATAAATATTCTTATGTATATTTTAAGCTCTTCTATACCATGTTTATTGATTAATATTTCCACACTCTTTTAATTCATGTATTATATTATGATAAGCCTTATTCCATAAATTATTATATATGTTTTATACTTTTTTGGGTATGATTTTCTTATTTATATTAATTATACCCATATGCTCATCTTATTCTCACTTATAATCTTTGATTCGTATCCCTTATGTTTACCCTTATTAAGCATATAATATCTCCCTTTATTATGTTTTCATCCTCCAGGTTATGAAGATAAGTATAAATTATGATAAGTTTAGAAGGAATGTAGCATGACTCAATTGTAGATTAATTTTCACAAATTTTTTAAAATAAAATGCTTGTGTAGCTATTCCTAAAAGACATTAATCCTTCAGTTCTTCAGTTTTTATGACTATTTGTGAAATATATTATTTTTTTTTTGGAGTTGGTTTCCTAGAACGAACTTATTTTTTACTTTATGATAACTTATATTCATTGTTTTGAATATTAATAAATTCCTTTATCACATCATGATTGTTCTTCTACGTGAAATTGAATGTGATAATGTCTTAAGAGTAACTATTGCACTAAAAGGTCATCGCATATCCCTACTGTGATGATAACCTAGAAGTGTTATGAAACTATTATTAAATATGTGTTTTATATCCAAATTATATCATTTGAGGTACACAAATGATATAGGATCTTAGGGGTGGAAACTCATAGTAATTTGAGGCACCTTCTCATGGTGTACGCCCTTGGTAATTTCCAGGAGGATATTATGAGAACAAGACCCACCAGTAGGAAATCCACATTTACATATTTCATTGGATGTTTCTATATTTATATGTTTGTATTTGTACTTATACTTTAAGATTATTATTAATGAGTATTATGAGTCATACACTTAGATGATTTGATGAAAACCATGACAACATATGTTCACAGTGAGGTAGAATATATTGGGTGTGTTATGAGTAATATTTCATTAATGAATAATGTAAGAAAGGATTTATCCCTTCTATTCTTTAACATAAGATAATATTTATGTCCCTTTGATGGTTATGATATAACCTAAATAAATCTATGGACATGGTGATCAATAGGCAAGTTATATTTCCGTAAAGTCAAAGAAAGATATATCAAACATATAGGTCGATGGCACTGGCATGCAACCTACTCGATTTGACATATTGTGATAAACGGATTACATTAAATTGTAAATGTTTGTATGAGGTGACATGTCATTGTGATATTAACTTCTTTCTATTTGGGTGCCTTGGTGTGTTGCTAGATTCTAACCCTTGGAATTTAGGCTGCTCCGCCAAATGCCACTAAGAAAGAGGCCTGGAGGGCCACACACTAAGTGTATCCAGTATCTTAGTTAAATAATATATATTATTTATTATTTAAAAATTTGAATAAATATTAATCTCATTTTTGGTTTAATTATTATTCATGGATGCCTAATCATATTTTTTCTGACACTAGTTATTCGGGAGAATATATTGTAGGCAGAAAATTTAATAAATATTTAATTACTATTTCGTGAATATAATATTTATATATTTTTTGGAGAATAATTTAGTTATATTTATTTAATAAATAAATATACATTATTCAAGGTCTAATAAATATGGTGGAGGATTGGCAGACTGAGTTCAAGGTTTTGGGGAGATATAATAATGTTGAATATTATTTTATTAAATAATATTTAATTATAATTCACAAGTTAGGCATGTGTCAAGAAATAATATCATTATTATTGTTATTATTTGACATGGGGTTTCTCTATAATTAATAAAGTAAATAAGGGAACTTGTGAAATTATGTTATTTTAACCCTAGCGATATAAATACAGAATTATGATTATTTTCTCATAACCCTAGACAAGAAAATTGTTGTACATAATGAATTGAAGAAAATATCTCAAGCTGAGAGATTTCATCCCTCTCCAAGAACACTCTGAATAACAATTGAGATCCTCCTCCACCAGATCAAGGAGAATGCTTTGGAAGCAGTTCTTAAGGTGATCGAAGGCAGACATCGCAAGTGCAAGGATCTTCCGTGCTAGTACCTGGAGACCCCTTCGACGACGTTCGGAGATTCGTGGAGCATATATAGATCACCACTAGAGGAATCCTATGCTTGGATTATACAATGAAATGGTAGTGCACTATATATCTATGGCTGGATGCATCAAGGAATAAATAATAACCTTGGAGGTAATTCTTATTTAATTAAATTAATTATGAAAAACATGTGTTGATCTCCTCTCTCTTGGTTCTGGGTTAATAACCCTTGATTTTTCTTTGATTTAAATATGTTGATCGCAGCGTTCATCATCACTTGATCTCAGATTAATCATTTATAAAAGAAAAAATAAAATTTGGGTACCGCCTTATCCCGTACTTCCACTACACCTGAAACCTATAAGTGGTATCAGAGTGGGAACATCATTGTTTATAATTATTTATTTTCATTGATGATTTACATATTCATAATTTAGTTTTTCAATTTGAGTTTAATCTTTACTTAAATCTAAATTATGAGATATATTTATTCCTCTATAATTTCTCACAGATCTAACATAAATGATTAATTTTATGATTAAAATAAAATCGAGGATCTCATCTGAAGGTTCCAAGGATCCTAGCCATACAACATGAGACTACACACTGTGTAATTGGTATTACACATTGTGTAGTCATGTTAAACTCATAAATATTGATTCAGAAATCAATTTGATATTTTTCATTGATTGGGGAATTAATTACACCATTAATACACTGTATCTTGACTAGGATTAGCTGGAGCACGACCAGTCAGACTATATGATATGTGTCCCATTAGACACGGCATGTAGTCCCTTAGGGTCAGGGGTCAGTTTGTGTATTCCATACATGGCCTACTCGACCGATGACCATGTAACATGAAGTCAACATGGCATGTGGCCCACTGTACATGCCGTGTATTCCAAGATTTCCAAAGTACACCTCACACTCCAAGTCCCTAGGAATGTACTTTGAATAGACCGTGAAGTGTGTACACACCATGTAGATCAAATCTATATGCCATGTACTTTTACCAAATTATGTAGATTTAAGATTTATTTATTTTACTATGTAAACCTTGAGACATTTAATTGTTTGTGGTCATAAAGATAGGACACACCATGTGATAGGTTTTAATATAAATAAATATTTAAATGTTTAATTAGTATCTACATAATGTTCAAGATCTACATTTCATATATGCTTCAAATTACAGTTATTATTCTACATGTATTAAAGCGTTACACATTACCAAAAAATCATGTAATTTTTGCAATCATCCGTGAAGTACATTTCATTAAAGTATGTGATAATTCTTGTATTCTATATATCACAAAGAATAAAGTGTATGCAAGTATAATACATGTGGGGTATATTTGGACGGTTATTCACCAAGTTACGTCCAAGGTACATGTTATATATATAGTTAATTTTAAATTAATTTGTTTAATTTGTTTAAAATTATGAAGGATTGGAATCTCAAGTAAATTCAGATAAATATTATAATAAAAGGATTTATTAATTAAAGATAATAATTAATCGATTTGACTGAGATTTATCTTGAATAAGAATGATTAATAATTTAATGATAGTTTTATTAAATTTATAATTCTTTGCATGTTATTGGATGATCATGATCTATACCAGACCTTTGTATGTGATTGGTTTCATTTTAATTTATTATTAAATTAAATTTGGGCATGTGTTCCTTATATCCTCATTAATATGTATGGAATGTGTTCCCATGGTTTCTTTTCTGTAAACCCCCTTTTAACCCTCACCTGCATGTGAGTAAAATCATATGTAATGGATGGAGCTCCCAAGCTAATAGAGGTGGTTTAATTTCAAAGCTGAGGTGAAACCGATCCAAGGAGATACAAAGGTGGATAGTTAGAAATCTGTAAATATAAACCTAATTGGTTCAAGTTGTTTCTCCCCTCGGTCATCTATTATTTTATCAACTAATAGATAAACTACCCATTAGAACATGCTCATGATTATACCCTTTATTTTAATTTTGTCAATTTCATGGTAATTTTATTATAGATGTTTTGTCTTGATCACATAATTAATGAATTAACAAGCATGCAAGATGGAACTAAAATAAACTGACTTATGTGTATATATTATCTAATTCATGGTTAATCACTTAAATAATACCACTTAATATTAAAAATCGTGTTATAAAGATAATAATTATAAATTTATGCTTAAAGGATAAAATCTCTCAATAAAATATTAAGTCAGTATAGCCTTCCTTTGGTTATAATCAAACCATAGTTCAAAGTGCATGACCAGCCAAATTTGGGGTGATTTTAATTATCGGGTAATTCTAACATAAGATTTTGGGTCTAATTGACTTGGTTCACATCAAGGGTTGACTTCCAAAGTAGGACTTGGTGTAACTTAGAGGCAAAGGTTGAGGAAATCCAAAATTAAGGATTTTAGGATTTTGGAGTCCACTCAATGGATCAAGGAACTGTGAGTTAGTGTATTTGGAATTTAGAATACCTACCTAACACTATTCAAGTTGCTTGACTAACCAAATTTGGTATAATGAGAAAGGCAATATGGATAATTTTCACTTGAATGTACAAGAAACAGGATATTCTAAATCCAATGGTGAGGGGTATTGGGTTTCAATAAAATGGTGGGATACTAATAAATATAATATTTATTTATTTGTCTAAATTTTTCAAATAAAGTACTAAATCTCTTCTTATATTATTTGTAGAAAAATCATTAAAATTGACATCAAACATATTGTTTTGATCCGTACTTGAGAAGGAAAACCTTCTCACTGACACAAATTTCTATAAATGGCAGAGGCATTTACACATCATCCTTTGCCATGAAATAAATTTATATGTGCTAGAAGAACCTTTACCAGTTGTTCCGGGAAATGGGGAAATTGATGAAGAGCTATATCTCTATGAGAAACATCAGAATGATGCTATAGATATTTAGTGATTCATTTTATCATCCATTTCTAATGATCTCTTGAAGCAGCATGAGAATATGGATGCATATAGCATGATGTCTCACCTTTGGGATCCCTATCAAGAGAAGGCAAGAAAAGAGAGGAATGATATCTAAAATGCTTTATTTACCACTAATCTTGGAGAGTCTATGCCAGTTGGGCCTCATCTATTCAATCTTATTGACTACATTGAACATCTATACATCTTAGAGATTAAATTCATAGATTAGTTGTGTACAGATCTCATACTATCATCATTTTCCCATACCTTTTCTAGTTTTATTATGAATTATAATATGATTAATAATGATAAGAGTATATCATAACTTTTAACCTTGATTCACCAAGTGGTTAAGGACATGGGGCATGAAAAGCCCATAGTTATTATGTTTAATAAGAAGAGGAAGGATAAGGAAAAGGGGAACAAGACCTATAAATAGTCTAAAGCTCCCAAGAATTGTCCTACCTAAAAGAAGATCCAGAGGAAGATCAAGGAAAAGGAGGCAGTATGTTTTTCATGCAGTAATCCAGGACACTAGAAGAATAATGGAACCCAAAATAGTGGGGAAGCTAAAGGTTAATTTTTTATTGTGTGCAATATTTTCCATATCTACACATTGTGTATTAGATATAGCTGGTGGTGCTCACATTTTTATCCAAATATAGGAACCAAGTAGATTCCTGAAGATTACCATAGTAGAGGTGGATCTACGAGCTTCCAATAGTGCGAGGCTAGTTTCTCTTGTCATTGGTGACTACCAAATTTCATTGAAAATGGGAATGATTTTGGTTCTACTTGATTTTTATTATGTACCTATTACTACCAAAAACATAATTTTTTGTATCAAGTTTAGATACAAATGGGTTTATTTTCAATTTTGTAAATAAAAGTTGTTTCTTTTATAAGGACAACATATTTTATGGTATAGAACATTTAAATAATGTTCTGTATGTATTAAATTACAAAAACCAACTATTGGAAATTGATAATGAATCAAGTTCACATGACTCATATAACACCCAACTTTGGCATCACCATCTTGGTCATGTAAACGATAAGCATTTAGAAAAGCTCTGTCAAGATGGCTATTTAGACTCGTCTGAGCTAAAACCACTTGATATATGTCATGTTTGTTTTCAAGGGAAAATTACAAAAATTTAATTTGGTGGATAGGGTTAAAGGGCCACAAATATTCTAATATTTTTACACACTAATGTGTGTAGACCATTTCCAATAGAATCTAGAGGTGGATATTCTTACTTCATAACTTTTATTGATAAATTGAGTAGATATGATTGTATCTACTTAATGAGTTATAAGTCCAAGTCCTTTGAGAAATTCAATAATAAATTATAGAACCATCTTGGTAAAAAGATAAAGAATATTCAATTGGATCAAGGTGTATAATATCTTAAGTAAGAGTTTATCGACTTTCTACAGGTGTTTGGTATTCTATCTCAACTTACTCTATATTATACACCATAGTGGAATTGTGTTAGTGAAAGAAGGAACTGTACCTTGTTGGACATGGTAAGGACTATGATTAGTCATGTAGGTATTCCATTATCCTTTTGGGGATATTCATTACAAACTATGTCATACACATTAAACTGAATACCAACTAAAGTGGAAAATAGAATTACCTTCGATCTATGGAGTAGAAAGAAACTCATTTTATCACATACACGTGTATGGGGTTGCGATACATTTGTTAAATCCTTCTCAAGAAACAAAAAAGCACCCCTAGGAATGAATTGTATATTTATAGGGTATCCCAAGGAAATAAATGGATACTACTTATACAACCCCTCAGACAAGAAAGTGATTGTCGCCAGACAAGTTGTCTTTATTGAGAGGGATAACATCCTCAAAAAGGATAGTGGGAGCAAGGTTGACTTCAATGAATTTGATTCTCAAGATACATAGGAGTTGGTACAGGAAAAATTTCCATAGTTCCATGTGGAAGAAGTAGTTCCTGAAACACAAGTACTATGTAGGAGTGTAAGAGAGGTAAGAGAACCAAAGAGATATGGTTTTATAGTCACTAAGGATGGTGACTCATTATCATTGGACAATGATAAACCTATCTCCTACAAGAAGAAAGTATAGATATCATAAGATGCAAGAAGACTAGAAGGTATGAATTTTGATTTGGATTCCATGTATCATAACCAAGTCTGGGTTCTAGTATATGCGCCAGTTGATGTAAAGACTATTGGATTCAAATGGATATTCAAGAAGAAACTGGACATTGAAGGTAAAGTAAATACCAATAAAGAAATTATAGTTCATGAAGGCTTTAAACTGTGTCAAGGTATTGACTATGATGAAACCTTTTCACCAATTTCCATGTTTAAATCCATAAGAATCATACTTTCCATATCATCTTACCATGACTATGATATTTGGTATATGGATGTAAAAATTTAATTCCTTAATAGGAACCTTTGGGAAGATGTATATATGACACAACCAGAAGGGTTTGTGACACCAGGTGATTCCAAAAGGGTTTTTAAGTAGTATAGATACATTTATGGATTGAAGCAAGTATTCAGGTCATGGAATATTAGATTCAATGAATCCATAATAGAGTTTGGTTTCATTAAGAACAAATGTGATCCATGTGTTTATAAAAGGTTTAATGGGAATTCGGTTGTTATCTTATTAGTGTATATTGATGACATATTACTTATTGAAAACAACATACCATTATTACAGTCAGTTAAGGATTAGTTGAACAAGTACTTCTCCATGAAGGACTTAAGTGAAGCAACCTACATTTTAGGGATCAAGATCATTCTTGATAGATCCAAGAGGTTTCTTGGAATATTCCAAAGTACATATATTGACTAGATACTAAATATATTTAGTATGGAACAATCCAAGTGGGGATTGGTTCTAATGTCACATGGTTTACATATTTCTAAGAAAATGTGTCCCCAGACACAATAGGATAAAGATGGAATGAGTAAGATCCCATACACTTAAGTGATAGGATCAATCATTTATGTCATGTTATATACTAGACTTAAATTTCCTATGCATTGATCATTCTAGGAAGATATCAAGAAGATCCAGGAGAATAACATTGGACTGCTATTAAGACTATCCGTAAGTATCTGAGAAGAACTAAGGATATGTTATTAGTGTATAGAAGAGATAAAGAGATTTTCATTAAAGGGTATGTTGATTCTGGTTTTCAGAGAGATCAGAATGGTCTAAAGTCACAGTAAGGATATATTTTTTGTCTCAACAGAGGATCTGTGAGCTAGAAGAGTTCAAAAAATCTAGTTGTTGTTGATTATATAGAAAATTTTGAGTATATATCATCTTATGATTCAGCCAAGGAAGTTGTATAGATTCATAACTTTGTACAAGATCTTGATTGGGTACCTAGTAGAAAAGAACCTATCACATTGTATTGTGGTAATACAGCAACGATGGCACTTACAAAAGAGACAAGGTCCTATCAATGGAAAAAAGCACATACTCTAGAAGTATCACTTCTTAAGGGATTTTTATCAGAGGGGTGAAGTTGCAGTGAGTAGAGTACCCATGGAAGAGAACGTGGAAGATCCCTTAACTAAAGGGCTATCTCAACAGAAGCATGAATATCATGTGAGATCTAGCGGACTGGAGGTTGTTAGCAGTTGGCTCTAGTGAAAGTGGGAGACAGCTGGAGTTGGTACCCTAGAACCAAATTCTTTTGTACTTTATGATAACTTATATTAATGGTTTTGAATATTAATAAATTCTTTATCAAATTGTGATTGTTCTTATGTGTGACATTGAATATGATAATGTCCTAAGAGTAACTGTCGCACTAAAAGGTCATGGAATATCCCTACTATAATTAGAACTCAAAAGTGCTATGAAACTATTCTTGAATATATTTTATATATCCAAATTATTTCATTTTAGGGACACAAATGATACAGGCTATCAGGGGTGGATAATCATAAGACCTTGAGGAACCTTCTCATGGTGTATACCCTTGGTAATTTCCAAGAGGATATTATAAGAACAAGACCTGCAATTAGGAAATCTACATTTATATATGTCATTCGATGTCCCTATTTGAGGGTGTTTGTATTGGTCATTAGACTTTAAGATTATTATTAATAAGTATTGTGATTCATTTACATGTGATAAAAGATGTTTGTGGTGAGGTAGGATATGTTGGGTGCGTCACGAGTACTATTGAATTAATGAATAATGTGAGAAAGGATTTATCCCTTCTATTCTTTAATGGAAGATAATATCTTAGTCCCTTTGATGAAAATTATGTATCCTAAATAAATCCATGTCTATAGTGATCAATAGGAAAGTTATATTTCCAGAAATTCAAAGAAAGAGATATCGAGCATATAGGTTGATGGAACTGGCATGAAACCTGATCGATTCAAGAGAATATATTGTGGGTGGAATATTTAATAAATATTTAATTTCTATTTAGTGAATATAATATTTATATATTTAATAGAAAATAATGTAGTGATGTTTATTTAATAAATAAATAGACATTATTAAAGGTCCAAAAAATATGGTGGAAGATTGGCGTATCGAGTTCAAGGGTCCGGTGATAAATAATAATGTTGAATATTATTTTATTAAATAATATTTAATTATAATTATAATGTTAGGAATGTGTAAAGAAATGATAATAATAATACTATTGTCATTTTATATGTGGTTTTTCAAGGATTAATAAAATAAATAAGATCACTTGTGCAATTATGTTATTTTAACTCTATTGATATAAATACCCAATTATGATTATTTTCCCATAACCCTGGCCAAAAAAATCATTGTGCACAACGAATTGGAGAAAATATCTCAAGCTTAGAGAGTTCATCCCTCTCTAAGAATGATCTCAATAATGAGATATATTCTCCTCCACCGGATCAAGTAGAATGCTTTGGAAGTGGTTCTCAAGGAAATTGAAGGTGGAAATTGCAAGTGAAAGGATCTTCTGCACTAGCACCTGGAGACTACTTAGGAAATGTCCATAGATTCACAAGGAACATGTGGATCACCGCTGGAGGAATTATTCTTGGATTATACAATGCAATAGCGATGCACTGCAGATATGTGGCAAAATGCATCAATGAAGAAAGAATAACCTTGGAGGTAAATATTATTTAATTAAATTAATCGTAAACAGTATGTGTTGATCATATCTCTCATGGTTCTAGGTTAATAACCATTGATTTTTCTTTGATTCAAATACATTGATCATAGCATTCATCATTGCTTGATCATGGATTAATCATTGATAATGGAAAAATCAAAGTTGGGAACTGCCCCATCCCATGCTTCTGCTATGCCCAAAACCTAAAAATTTAACCCTGGAATCAGTATAATATTTGTATATATTTATCTTGGGTCTCAATAGTTGGTGTAAAAGGTTGGTTGTTTATTTTTTTGGATTATTTTTGATATTTTATAGATAGGACAAGAGAACACTAGTAAAAACCCTAGGGATAAGTCTGAAGGTTAAGTCTATGTATAGGATAACATCCTAAAATTTTGGTAAAGTGAATATTGTGTGGTTTTACTTACAATACATCCCTATATGGAATGGGAAATTGGATGTGGTTGTGGTACAGATTCACCTAGGGGTAATCGCACTGAGAAGGGTTGGTTGAACCTTAACTTAGTCATCACCATGATGCACAATGAGTAGGCCTAATACTGCACGCCTATCTAGACACTCTTATGGGATATTATTTAACTGATCACATTTTCTTTATAAACCAAAATAAAGGACTGATTTTGTAGTCACTTTGAAGGATTACATTGAGAATTATAACATAACCCAAAATAAAGTAACCTAGGTTAAACAAAGATTGATATAGTTTGAACTAAAGGAATTACAGGATGATGTGATGATGAGTGTAAAAGGTTTTATGGTTAAATCCCTTTTATGTTATTTATTATGATAATTACATCATATTTTTAATATTTTATCACTCATATCAACCCTTTTGGTTTTAATAATGGCTAGAGTGAAGAGAAACTGAGTTAACAATATATGCAATGGAAAATTCAATGATTTTCAGAATAAGAAACCAAATGGGATGGAAAATAAAGTGAAAACCTTTCTAATAATGTTATCCTAGTTTATGATAAATAACATAAACCTTTTTGAGCTCCCAGATATACCAAGGAATGAAAAAAAAATTATAGATTCTTTCTTATGATAGTTTACACCATCGTTCAGGGGCTCTTTTAATCCACTTATTATTGAGTAATGGTTAAATGTGATGGAAAAGATATTTTTTGTTCTATAATAATCAGATCATGAGAAGTTCATTTTATATGTTTATCATCTAGAAGGTGAAGTTGACCAGTGGTGGACTCTCATTGGGAGTATGACAAAGAAGGAAGAAGTTTACTCGATGGAATGGGGGGAATTTAAAAATTTATTCTTTAGTATATATTTTCCTCAAACTCTTAGCATGATTATAGATATAGAATTAGTAGAGTTGAAACAAAAGGAGGATGAATCAGTGAGTACCTATGAATCAATATTCATAAAACTCGCAAGGTAAGCCACCAGTTTTATTAACAACCATGAGTTTAAGATCGAATGGTTCTTTGGTAAAAAGAAGTAATTATTTAAAAGTAATTATCTATAAGAGACTTTGATAGCTATGAATAAGTTATTCTATGTGAAATAAAGGTGAAATATAATTTGGGGACTCTAGAGACAAGAAAATAAAGATGGAGTTTCATGGAAACACAAATGAAAAACCTCATGGAGGAAGGAAAATTATTCTACCAACGTGTCAAAATGTGGAAGGAATCACCCAATAACATGTAAAAAAGGACCAAGATAATGTTTTAATTATGGAAGGATTGACCATTGAGCTCATGATTATAGATGAGACATGAAGAGGGAAACCAATGCAATGGAGGAGATTAATTTCTAGTGATTCAAATAAAATATGTTTGGGAATTATGAAAATTGGTGCCCTAACCCAAGGACTAAATAGAATAATGAATATTACTAGCCTCCTAAGAAAAGGGAATAAGGTAAATACTATGAAATCACAACTAATAAATTTATACATCAAAATTAAGAATTAAGTATACACTCATCACCAAATCAAAACTACATGTGACCTATTTGGTTCAAGTCCTACCTACTTTTTTATATCTAGAAAATTTTAATAATGAGATATAAAGGTTTCAATAAAAACTCTTAATGGTATGAAAATTAAATCCCAAATCTATAATCCTTCTCTAATATAAGTTTATGGTAATATGCATCCTAAAAATATTAGTATCCCTCCATTATTGAAATTTGATGTGGTATTAGAAATAAATTAACTATATCCACATATACCCCATAGTAAAAAAATAGAGAGATCAAATTTAATATCCCAAATAAAATTATTATCACTTATCATTGAAAGGATGGTGATGAACTCTCTAGTAAAATTGATTGCCTTATATAGTCTTTAACCCCAATCATGGGGAGTATTTATCTTAAATGATTAGAAAGAAACCCCATATTGTGATATGTCTATTATGATGGAATAGATGATTTTACTAGACCTACCAAAGTTAAAAAGGTTGATAACTATTTTGGAATAAAATCCAGATTCATCACTATCTTAAAGACATACTTAACTATTTCATTATTAACTAATAATTAAAATTATGAGGATTTAATTTATTTAAGGGGGAGAATGTAACACCCTGAGATTTCGGAATACATTTTCCCTTAAATAAAAACTGTATTGATAGTGTGTCTCACACAATATAAAAAACTAAAATGAAAAAACTTGATATATTTTTAATATTAAATATTATCATTTAAAGGTAGGCATTAAATTATCTGGTTTAAATTGAAGAAATCCTATTGAAAAATCATTAAATGAAGTAGGAAGAAATGGCATCTGGAAGTGGAAGTCTTCTTTATAAAGCACATTTTTCTTATATCAGAAGTGAGGTAGATTCACTATTGTTTCCCCTATACAAATACCAATCTAAACTTGAGCAATTATAGTTTGAGAAAAAAAGTATACGGGAGAAGTTCAATCTCATGGATATTTCCACAAGATCTATGTTATCTAAACTGCCACTAGAAATTAGAATCAGATCTTATCTGATGTTTAAGTATTACATGAAGATAATAAGGGGTTATATAAGTATAAATTAGGATTATATCAACATGTAATAAAATATTAATATGTATATATATATCATGAATTTTTAAACTTTTTGAAAGGTCATTTTTTCTCAATTCACTTTATGTTTAGAAAATGTATTTTCTGAAAATTGGAATTTTATTTCAATGGAAAAATTTTATTATGATTGAATAATAACAATATATATTTATTTTATTAATAATAAGTTAACACTAAATTAATTAGTAATTTATAGGAAAATGAATAGTTAATATACCAAAAGTCATTAACCTATGAAAATAATTTTTCATATATTTTATTTTCATAATTAAAAATAAAATTTATAAATTTTATGACGTGAATTTAATTAAATTATATTAATTTTTATATTCATCATGTAAATTTTAACTTAAGTTATATTTTTTGTATTCTTATAAAAAAATTGATTTTTTATGTGAATAGTGTATTATACTATTTTTACAAATGCTACGACTTTTATACCATTAGTAGTATATAAGTATGAATTATAAATTTATGAAAATATTTTAATGATAAAATGTGTATTTTATAATTTAAATTACACATTTTAAAATATTTATTATAGTTTACAAACCAATATTTGATATTTTAGAACTCAAGTAATATTATTCTCAAAAAAATGATAACACATTATAAATTTATTATATGAAAATTAATTTTTAAAAAAATTATAAATTAATCTGAAAAAAAAACTATTTTAAAATTATAAAAAATGGGTAAAAATTATCTAATAAGGACTAATACTTTAGCTTTTTTCATAAATATTAAGTTTCTTTAGGTAAAAACTAGTTGTTGCAGTAAAATATTAAATGCAAAAAATAATAATTCAAGGGGTAGAGGGCATGAAATTTGTTAAAAATAGGTTTATAATTAATTGGTTGAGATATTATTGAACTTATATCACCCTATATTTTTTGAGACACTTTACATGTTTAACATGTGATCCATTTATATTAAGTTGAAATATTTAAAAAAAATATCATTTTCACCACTTATAAAAGGGACCTCTCACCACACATTCAATACCACTATAAAAATTATTTTTAATCCAAAAAATCTTCCTTATTTCCTTCCTATATAATTATATTTCACTATAATAATATTATTTTCACAATATATTAACTTAATCCCTTTCTTTATAATGAATCCTCCAAGAGAAACCCGAAATCTCAACATGTGTCCAATCTTTTTGATAACATATTTTATTTTTATTTTTAAATTTAAAAATTATTTTTTTCCCAATATTATATAGTTAATTAATTATTTTTAGTATACTAAATGTTTAATGTCATCTCCCTTTCCCATTAAAAAATGAAAATTCCAATCATACTAATGTGCAAACTACCGCCTTCATGGAGTAACGTGTTCGTTTTTTCAATATTGTATTTCATGGATGGATATAAGAATGGGTTAAAGAATAAATATTATTTTTATGAATTTAATAATTTTATGGTAATAAAAATTTAATAACCTCTTAATGATATGAATAATAAATAATCATTATAAAATTAATTATCTTAAATAATCAAATTAAGAGTAAAAACAATTTATTCATACTATATAGTAGTTTCTTATCCATCACCTTTTTCTTAATTATTTTTAATTATGATATGTAACACTAATAAACACTAAATTATATCATTATGATACTTCTATAAGTATATTTTTACTTAATTAACTCATAATCATTTATTAATCATGGTATGTTTATGTTTAGGTCGGTTTGACAACCTTCTTGTACAATGCTATGAAATTATCTCATATGTGTTTATAAAAACTTATTTATTGGTATAATATGATATAAATATGTAAATAATTATTTTATTTTTAGATCTATAAATTCTAAATCAATACTTAACTCATTAATTAACAAAACACCCTTCGTATCTTAAAAATCATTGAAAAATGCTCGTTATTGATTTCATCTTCTAGGTTAAAGACTAAAGTACTCATTAATGGAAATATAAACATCATAAATATTTATAAATAATACCTTATAGTAAAATAAATTAATTTTTAAAGATAAACTTTATAAATATAAAAAATATTGACATTGCTTCGATGAAACTAGTATAAACCATTAAAATTTTAAACATCCAATATGGGAAAATGGGTAAAAAATAAATAATATAAATATGTATGTAATGATTAAAAATGGGGATTATAAATGGTTATTAATAAGTTTATTAATTATTTAATTAATAAACATAATTTAATTATTCTGTACATTTGGTGTAAGTGCATAACAATTCAAAACCATGGTATGGGTTTTCGTTTCAATTACCTTTCATTGAGGCATACTTTAATATTATGCACAAATATTTATTTTTATAGTGTAACTAATTCCCCCAAGTATTATAATATCATAATTTATTATTTAACTTTGAAACATTACTTCAATTCATTCTCTTTCTTACTATGGGCTACAGTTGATATCTTCCCTAAAATGTAATGCTTTTTCATAACTCAATCTGCTTCTTGAGTTATAATGTTTATCCTTCAGTTTCATCTTTCATTTCATATGGTATACCCTATTTATATCTTGGAAGATAAATTTTGATTCAAATAATCCTTATTTATTATTTTTATTCATTCTTGAAAATACAACTATGTTAAGAATAATTCCCATCCTCCTTAATGATGGTTTTCCTCTCTTTGTCCATATTTTCCCTTGCCACCAATGTTATAATTTATAATTTGAAATATAACTATGTGTTTTATCATGTGACCTTAATATTTACATTCTCCACTTTTAAAAATATTTTTTTCACTCTTTTATGGTGTGGATTTTCAACAAAGGTATTTTAAAATGTTTAAAAGGTTTTCCATCCTTTCAAAATCAAATGTTTTATCCTCAACTCCACATTCCTTTTTTATAACCTTTATGTATTTTAAAATATATATTATTGAATAAAGTGATATTTTATATCAATGTTATTTGATTGATAATATTTAACTGGATTTATCAATAAACTTATAACACTTTGATTATCATATCCCACCACCAACGGTAATACCATAACCACCTTGAGATCTTCTGATTGAGTTCTCATCCACATAAATTGAGTTATAGCTTGATTTTCAGCCACATATTATAATTAATTTGTACTCAAGGCTACTAAAATTTTCTCCATTATGTTCCATCATACACACTATTCTCCTAAGAGTAAAAATTTATTGGATATAGATCGTTTATCATCAATGTTTCTAGATTAATTTTCATCAGTATATCCGAATGGATCAAGCCCTCCAATGCTATCATATTTTAATAAATAATCCATCATGCCTTTAATATAATTTATAATTTTATTTACAATAATAAAATGATATTATTTTGGTTTACTTTTATACCTGGCACATAATGTAACAGCATACACTATATCTGATCTAAAAGATATCGAGTGAATCAAACTTCTAATTAGCTTCTTGAATTGTCTTGAATCATATTCCTTTCATTTTTCATACTTAAAAATATTGGTTCCTAATAAAATTGGGGTATAAATAAACTTCTAATTATTCATTCCAAACCTATTTATAATTTATCAAGAATACTTCTCTTGAGAAATAAATATATGATCTTCTACTTGAAAATTTTGTATGCCCAAAAAGTAACTTAAAACTCTAAGCATAGATATCTCAGTCATATTATTTATTTCCAAAGAAAATTATTCACAAGTACTTTTTTCATTTCCATTTAAAACAATATCATCCATATATATGATAACAATCAAAGATATATTTTTATCTTCTTTGATAAATAGGTTGTTGTCTACTCTTCCTTTCTTGAATTTCAACACCTTCAAGAAAGTGTCTAACTTGGAATACCATTATATCAAGGATTTTTTAACCGATACATACCCTTTTTAACCTAATAAAATATATTTCATATTATCCAAGAAATAAAGTAATATATTTCCCAATTTACACTTCCTCTTCCAACTCTCCATTGAGGAAGAGAAACTTGACATCCATTTGAAAGATCTTGTATTGTCATTTTGTTCCAATAGAAATAAAAATTATGATGGATTCATGTGAAAACCCAAGTAATGATAAAAATAAATCAATTTAATCTATTTTTATTATTAATGATTAGATTTTATGGATTCTCATTCATTAGAATAATTTCATATGGTTTTTAATGTCAAAATATATTTTTTTTATTCTAACTGAAGTGTTTTCGATATATTATATTATTTTATTTGAAAGTTAAATTTATAAATTTTAGAAATTAAGTTTTATAAAATTATATTCATTTTTTATATAAACATATCAAATTTATCTTAGGTTTAATTTTTTGTATTTTTATTAAAAGATTGATTTTTTGGTGAATAATGGAAAATACTAATTTTTATAAATAATTTAATTTATTTTAAAGTATTAAAAAATTAACATTATTTTTTGAATTTTTTTAAAATTAGAATTATTAAATTTTTAATAAATATAATACAATTATTTTTATAGGAATATTTATTATACTTTATTTTCATATAGATTTATTTTTTAAGCTTAAAACGCATTTTTCTAAAAATGTTGTTTTTCAGCGCATTTTTTCTTATATTAAAATTAATTTCTACCAATTATAAATATTGAGTCCTGAAAACTATGTTTCATATTTGGAATCAATAGGTTAAAATTTATTGATGAGTTCAATTTCATTTATGGTCATATTGAATAGTAATCATGGTAAATTGTTGCCACTATAGTAAAGGGTAAAACAGGTTAATTAGGGTTATAACTTTTTGATAAGGTCACAAAATCTCATATTAGATATTATTGGAAAAATATTATTTTTACCATTATCACATTATCATAAAAATTTTAATATTTTAATGCCATTTGATCATGATTAAGAAATTTATAATATTTAAAAGTTAAAAATATATACAAGTGTGACACTCCCCTCACTTATAAATGCGTGCCTCATATCCTCACTTATTAATAAAATTTTAATGATACAGCTTGGATAATACCAAAAAAAATACCTTCACAATTATACTCATAAAATCTTATAGACTCTCATATCTCCAAAAAATTAACCTATAAATCTTAAGGTGTAAACCAAAGGAGGTCTTCCAAAGAATAGGTATAACTCTTAACCAAGTTATTTCATGTTTATTTATTCTAATAAATCCTTAAAAAATATCATAAACATGATTATATAATAAAATAATTATCTCAAATACACTAAAATGTTATTATGTTTATAGTACAACCCTTTTTTATCTCTTTTCTCATCCTATAGTGAACTAAAACATCGCTTGTGCATACATGTTGACTACCACCTCCATTAAGTGATGTGCTTTTTTTTTCATCACCAGGTAACATGGAAGGTTATTATGATTTATTTAATAAATATATATTATATTTATTAAATAATTGTGTTTATTTAAATATAATATAATATCTAACTTATTATCCTTACATCCATTGGAAAATGATAACGCCGCTCATGTGTATGTGTGGACTACCACCTCCACAATGCGATGTGATAATTTTTCATTTATGACTTAGATGTCTATTAATAATGATGAATTTAATGAATAAATGTTATATTTATAGTATTTTTATGATTCTATAGATTTAAACCTTTAACTAATTTATTTTCTTTTCATCCATTATAAAAATAAAAACGTCAGTCATGCGTACTTACAGACTACTGTCTTCATGATATGATGTGATTCATTTTTCATAACCACCTTAAATGGATGGTGATAAAATTATATTTAATGTATAAAAATTATAATTATAAAAATTTTATTATGTTTTAGATAATGGAATCATGACCTCTTTGACTATGGTCAACCTAAAAAAAATTAAAAGGTTAAAGACAGAACAACCTCAAAACATATGATGTAAACTTAACTGATTTAATAACTAAAATATAACATGGTAATAAATGAAATAAAATGTATTATAATAAATTAATTAATAAAAAAATTATTAATCAAGTAAATAACTGGTATAATTTTATTAAATAAGAGTCAGAGAATATACGAAATGATTCGGGACTCAAGGTAAGGGATTTCTCATCTCAATTTCCTTTCTTTATGACAAGTGTCATTTTCACCATATTTTTTATTTTTTAGGGTGTATAAAATTCCATATGGATGTATTTTATCATGAATTTGATTAAATTAAAGTTTTCTAAAAATCCTTTTCATGTTTTCTTCTTCAATTTTCTTTGGATTTCAAAGTTATCAAAGTGGCAAGTGATTTTTCTTTAAAATGTTGTTTTAAATTTTTTAAAATATTTTTACTCCATGTCCATATTCTTTTAAATGTTTCAAGAATATTATTATTTATACTTAAAATATTGTTAAATTTTATTTTCAATTATTTTTTTACTTTCTTTACATTATTTGAAAAAGGAATCTTTTCAATGCTTTTTTAAGGGTTATTTTTTACTTTTAACAAAAAAGTGTAAAAAGAATGTTTTTTATGAATATATCTTGACCACATTTTCCCACCATCATAGACATTATTATTTATTAATATTTTTAAATAATTTTTCATAGTTTCTAAAATAATAAAATATTCTCATTCTTCTTAAAAAATTTCACATTAATATTTTTTAAAATAAAGGGATATTTCTTCGTGATTTTATGTAAAAATGGGAAGTAATTTTTATTATGGATTCAAATCAGTTTTTAAAGGGTTTATGGTAAAAATTAAAAGATTTTAGATGTTTTATTTGTGATAAAGTACTTGGTAATTATATATTATGATGGTTGGGACCAAAATATCTCATGAAAATGGGGGATCCTGATATAGCTATATAATGTATTGGGTAATGATTTAATCTTTAAAGGTGAAAAATGAGGAAGGTAACTAGGTAGGTTACTCTTATAGAATTAACTAAGAATCAGTTATTCTAGCATAGGTTAAACATGAGTGAGAATGGGTTATGGATATGATGGTTTAATAAAAATATTTTATGCTTTCAAAGGGTTTTATGGAAATATTTTGATTTCTTATGGTAAAAAAGTTGATGAACTTTTAAATATGAAAGGTTTGTTTTTAAAAGAAATTTTTTCATGGGTTCTCGTATTCCTCATGATGCCTTCATGGTTTTCCTATGATTTATAATGGGTTTAAAATGTTTTAAATGAGAAATGGTTTATTTTCTCATGTGAATATTTTTTATTTATGTGCTCAAAGTTTTATTATGGAAAAATGTAAACATTTTCATGGGTTTTATGTTTTCATTATACTAATGGGTTTCATTTATTTTTATGTTCCTTACTGAGATTTTTAATTTCATACCATATTTTTTTAAAAAAAATCATAGGATCTAAGGATGATCAATAGTTGTATTAGGGTCAAACTTTCTTCTTTAGGATCATCTTAAAAGAATAAAAAGTGTCTTGAATAAAATATGGGTATAAACTTAAAGACCTATTTTCATTGAAAATTGGATACTATGTGGAAGTATCCGCTTTTTTATGTAATGATTTTCCTAATTCTATAAAACTCTAAACCTAAAAGATCATGGGAATGTAAAAAATGTAAAATCGTTATTATTAAAATCATATTTATGGGTTCTTAAAGTAATGGTGTGTTATTTTTAGAATCAAATTAGGGTTTAGATAACTTTAGAGGTTAATAGGATGTTAAAATAAACTCTTAATAAATTAAGATTTATGGTTATATTATCATGAGACATATTTTTAGGATTTCTATATTACTTAATCTAATTAATTTTTTGTTCAAAATAGTTTTATGTAGAGGAAACATGAAATCCTAAGTAGGAAGGAATCATGAGGATAATAACCTTCCAAATCAGAAAACAATAATGATTTGAATGGACTAGTTTGAACCAATTTTAACTCAATTGACATTGGTTATTAATTGTGTCATCCGTGAAAGATAAATATTGAATTCTCTATAAAGGAACTTTTCTATAGTATATCATTTAATAAAACAGCACCCTATAGATTTTAGTGGATCTCTAGACCTAGTGAAAGATGAAGGATTGATAAATACATTAGAGATGATATTTAAAGTTTTGGGATTTATGAAACATCAAAAGATAATACTTTCTATTTATTGTTTTTAAGGTTAAGTTGATCGATGGTGGTATCTCATTAAAAATAAAAAGGAAAAGGATAATATTGATTACATGGAGTGGATAGTTTTTAAAGATATTTTTCTTGAGAATTATTTTCCTAAAGTTCGCTAACTTATAATAGAGATGTAATTTCTATAATTAAAGAAAAATTAAGATGACTTTGTGGTCACTTAAAAAGTAAATTTTAATTGATTTTCCAAGTATACACATATTTTATTCTAGACCCTGAAAGTAAAATTGATAGATTTTATATAGGACTAAAAAAATACAAATATAATTGGCCTCTCATGAATTTAAATGTTATGAATACATTGTTTAATGTACTAAGAAATTTGAGATATATTTTTATAACACTTGTGTACCTCATGAAAATAAGAGTAAGAAGTGGTATAGGTGGAAAGAAATGGAGAAGAATATAACTAAGAAATATGAAGTTAAGATCCCCACATATTCTAAATTTGGTAAAATACATTTTAAATAATGTTTTATAGGATCAGTAAAGTTTTAACTATGTGCTAATCTCATTCATTTGGTTCATAACTGCAAGGGAAAGAGTTTTTATCAAATCGATAATGTGAAAATAAATAGTCATTTAGTGGTGTGATTTTTTAATTATAATAAGTTTGTTCATTATGATAACACATGTCTAAATTTAGTTAATCAAGGTGGTAATAATCAATATTGGAAACATAAAGATTTGGAAAATTATGTTTCTACTACTATTAAAGATATGGGGGCATCAAATGAAATGTTGATAGGTACATTTCTTATTTATTAATATTATGTCAATGTCTTATTTGATTAAGGATCCACATATTATTTTATATCTAGTATATTTTCAAGTAAAATGGAAATATCATCTTAAGAAATAAATTCATAAATTTTAGTAAAAAATACTAGGGATAGTATAAAGGAAACAAGAATTTATATGAATTTTCCTATTATTATCTTTGGAATGGTTTTTCTTATAAACCATATTGTCTTGGCTATAATATAGTTTGATTTTATTTTAGGTATGTATTGAATTTTGGTTTATCATGCTAGGATATATTAAAGATCTAAAGAAGTTATTTTTTAGAATGAGTTTTAGTCTCTATATAATAATGACTTCATGTCTTTTATAATATATCAAGAAGCTGAGAAACAGATTAAATATGGGATAGAAAGTTACCTTGTACATATTTTTTAAAATAAGAAAACTATTTAAATTATTGATGTCCCGATAGTATATATATATATATATATATATATATATTTTTACTGATGATTTTTTTTGGTGTTAAACCTGATTGGGAGGTTGAATTTATTATTGACTTAGTGTCTAATTCTAATACAACTTCAAAACCCCTTATTAAATGGATCCATTAGAACTTTTGGAATTGAAAAAAAAATTACAACAGTTTCTTAATAAGGGTTACATTAATCCTACTACTTTATATTGGGGTTCTACTATTTTTTGTTAAAAATAAGGATGTTCAATGGTTCGTGTCCTTAGGGTCTATTACTTTGTGGGTTTTGGAGGTTATAAGTGTTTAGAGGGGGTTTAGAGAGGTTTGGGTGCTAAAGGCTGGAAGTGGGAGGATTACGCACCTTGAAATTGGGTTACACAACATGAATCTCAGGTTCAAGGCTTATCTGGAAGGGTTCACGGTGTGAAGAAATGTGTGTTCTAAAAGATAAAATAATTCGAGAGGCAGCAAGTTTTTCGGTGAAAGTGAACCACGAGGGGTTTCACGGCATGAAAGGGGATTATACGTCGTGTAATCCTCAGAACCAGTTTTATTTTAAAGTTTTTTTTGACCAAAACATTTTTTATTCATCCATTCTCTCTTTTTTCTCTTGTTCTAAACAAACCCTAGGTGCCTTGAGGAGACCTTTTATCCCCACTCCTCCCTCCTTGGTCAATTGAATCTGGTGGCTGTTCATAGACGATCCGTTATCAACATGTGGTGAGTTATCTCATCCTTTTCATCTGTTTTCTCTTACCCCCCCCCCCCCCATAATTTTATGCTATAATTCAGGTTAGCTTGGGATGAGAGTTTGGGAAGCTTTTTTATGATCCTTTGGTATGGAATAGGTTGATCCACGTTTCTGGTGATGCAGTTGTCACTTGTGGGATTTCTTCTTTTTCCTATGGTGCTCGGATGAATTGAAAAGTTTATTTGAGGTAGGATTTCTCCTTAGTTTCTCTTTGTTTGTGTATCAAGTGGGAGGGATCTACTTTTTTGCCTATAAATCATAGTTGTTCCACCCGAATTAAAGATAAATAACTGGATGATTGAATTGAAAAGGTAAGTGGGGTGTGTTCACATGATTTTTATAGCCTTGATCTTGTTTATGATATTGTGATTGTAAAAAATAAACGCCCCACTAAAAATCATAGTTTTTGGTGGTCCTTTCTTGTGTACTAAACAAGTTTAGTGTTAGTTAGTTCTTATAAAATTCTTGAAAATGGAAAGTGGTTAATTATTTACAATTGGATAATGAACGAATTCACTAGGATCATAAAGTTTTTGGGATAATACCATGAATTAATAAATGGAATTAATTATGGGATGCTTTTTTTAATCTGGAATTGTGTTATGCTTTGGTATGTGGGGTGATTCGTTGTTTGGGATAGTTTTGGTTGTGTGTGTGAGATAGATGGGTCATGAAGTGGTTGTGTTGTGTAATGTGGGTTGGTTCAGATGGTAGAATGTATGAACTTTTAGATGATATATCAACCTAACCATGTAATGGAATATTAAGTTGAGAGATTGATTGATTGTGGAATATATGGGCGGTGTTTTGTAGTGGGACTGCAATCGGGTTGTGTTTTGTTTGTGTTGTTGGGTGTAGTGTGATCGTGCAGTGGGGCTACCAATGGTTGCAATAAAGGGACTTTATGGGAGTGGGTGTGAGTTTTCAATTGTTTTTTTGTGGTTTATATAGTGGATTGGGTGGAATAAATTTGAAGAATGGTGATGGAAGTGGTTGGTATAGATGTTAAACGATGCTAAAATATGAAGTGAGTTGCTTTGTTGTGGCTATTTTTCTTCTGTGTGGTTTAGGATCTATGGATTGTTGAGTGATTTGGTCAGTAGCTTCCCAATTAGGGATGGAATGGATAAATTGTTTTCTTAATAAATAAAGATGATTGGTTAAATTAGTTGACTGGGTTTATGAACCGAATTGTGGCATGTTGTGTAGTTGTGCATTTAGAGGTAGCAACAAAGGTAGTTTTGTGGGTTGGTTGTTTGGAAAAACTCATAGGTTGGGATGATTGTTTGATACCTATATATATATATATATTTACTTACTTGTGATTTCTATACCACTCCACCCTAATTGAGCACTATGTGATGAACACCCCCATTGTCATGGGGGAGGGTCTCTTTTCCCAACATACTGGTAGGAGGATGGATGGATGTTTATTGTCTCTTCCCCACTCCCTCTTCTAGGCATTGGTAGCCCAAGACTCTTCGAGTAGTTTGTGGTGCGGTTGTGAGGCCCAGGTGTCTATATGTGAGGTGTGATTTCCCAGGTATCTATAGTATGATATGTGGTGTTCTTTCCCAGGTATTTTCAGGGTGAGGTATAGTTGTGGCCCAGGTGTATGGGGGCGGGATGTGGTACGGTTGTGGACCAGGTTTCTATGGGAGGGATGTGGTGAGATTCATTTTCCTAGGTTACGAGACTAGCTCTGAGGCCCAGGTATGTGCGGGTGGGTTGTGACATGGTCTTGTGGAAAATTGTTGAAGCGCTAGGATGTTTTCCATTAGGATGCAAGAAGTTAACCAGTGGGAAGTGGTGCAGGGTACCCAAACATCGATGTGCTTATTATATTACTTTAATTTACTTGCATTATTTGGTAATAATGCCTTGGTGAGGTTGGGATGGCTAGTATCCTTTGTTATGTGTTGTTGGTTTTTTTCTCATAGGGGCATTAGTATGCTTCTCCCACTTGTGCACGAGAGACATTGGTTTTTTCTACAGAGTATACTCATATGCTCACCCTATGTATATAAAAACTTTTTTAGGTTTTTAGGAGGATTAAGTGGACCATGTTGTACTTTACTAGCTCAGACGTGGGGACATTTGTTTCGTCGCTACTTAGCTCTATTTTTTTTTTGGTACTTACTTTGGAGTTTATTGTATTTGTAATAGTTATATTTTTAAACATGCATGTGGGATGGATATTGTCTTTATTTTATATGTGTCTTGGATTTTTTTGTGGTTTATTTATCTTATATTATTATATTGGTTACTATTAAAAGGTTAATGCCTCTCATTTTGAGATATTTCTATACCATTGGTGATGGTCTCCACTCTGGGTCCTACTGGGCCAGGGAAGACCAGCTAGGACACGGGATTTTAGGGGCCCTTTTGATTCGATGTAAGGAATCTAAGCCTACCAGAAAACCAAATAAAGCTACACCATTTTCAGGGTAGAGACCCTAGGAAAGGTATATGCATCATAATTACTTGTGTTCTTATTTTAATTGGATGTCTTGGGAAATTTGAAATAAGTAATAAGTTAAAATCAGTTAAAATGAATCTTAAATAAAATTCCATACTACTTGAGTAGAGGAGTTCCTTGTTTACTTTTTTTAGCTATGTAACCCAATAATTATAGCAACCCTAGCCTTTTATGCATAACATTACCTGATTTAATCATAATTATACATCATAGTATAATTCAAGGATTGTAAATTCTAGTTTCTTGTAAGACTGGGTACATAAAACTAAAAACATGGAACTAAATAAAACACTTCTTTATTTAATATTAAAATTGAGATCCTAAAATCCATTATGATCAAAAATCTGTATAGGGTTCCCTGGGGAACACATGAACAAAGGGATGAGATAAATATCCCAATAATGTAATAACCATAATAACAAATCATTAGCACATGGGATAAAAGGCATGACATGATGATATAAAAAGGAAAGTAACATATGGAATAATAACATATAAACATGGAATAATATGAAAATGGAGTTATAATATTGTGGAAAAAACATAAAACATTAATTTATCATGAGTTAAGGATAAATTTCGGGACCGTTTCACATGGTAGCACAAGCCAAGGCTAATCGCCAAGACTGTCGCACATGGTAGCACAAGCCAAGGCTAACCGCCAAGACCGTCACACATAACGTCTCATGAGACTCAACTTTACCAAATTCATTAGAGTGATATCTAGGTGAACCCATATTAAATTTTCATTAATATGTTTTCAACATAAACAATCATGCATAATCAATCATAAATAAACATAAGAGTTACCCATGGAAAAAATAAGAAACCATAATCTTGTCATAAAGCATAACAAATGGGCGTATCAAAAAAGTGTCCATGAAAGAAAAGAACTAAAATATACATTGACATTAATAAGTTAAAATATTCATGTATCATGGTAGGTTATTTCAAGTATAAGTGACAACATGTAATAAAAGTATTTTAAGTAATTTATCATTAAAATATTTTTGTGTGGTTTAAAAGAAAATATTATAGAGCCTTTAAAATATAAACAAGAAAAATCATTAATATAAAACCAGAAGTGAACCAAATAGGTTTTCATAATAAAAAGACTAATTTTATAAAGACAATGGTGGATTAAAATAGAATATAGAGTTTACTTGAAATCGGGTAAGAATTTGGGAAGTTCCCTTATAATAGGTTTACTTATCGGTAAGTATTGAGGAGGGAATCACTTAAAAACATGTATATCCCCGAAAGAGAATGATGAAAGGGTCTTGATAAATTAATTTGAAACATGTACACCGAATTTATAAGATTAAAATAAAAATATAATATAACTTTATTTTGGTAAAAGGAAGATAAGGCTTCCTGAAGAAATAAAGGAGGTTCGGGTGGAATCCCTTACGGATTATCGGCAGGGTATCGGGTGTACTTAAGATAGATTAATGAGAGATAAATGGGTTTATCATCACTTATAAATCATGACTGAATTATTGGGGAGGTTATAAATCATACCCCATCATTAGGGATTACACATAAAAGGTCATAACATAGAGTACATTCTTGAATAAAAGTGAAATAGAGAGAATTATTTACCCTAAGTCTGATGGTGTTCTCCACTTAATATTAATGAACTAAATAATAAAATTAGGTTCATTTATTAATAATTAAATAACCTATTATATATGTAAAATATTTATTATAACCTTTTTAAGTTCATTCCTGATATTTTTGATGGGTTAAGTGGTTCAATTTCATTGTCTTGGTCTATTTATTTTCTTGGTTTTTACGATCGGTTTACTTATTTTCATGAATGGAGAATCATGTAAAATGGGAATGGTTGTCTAGAATTTGAGTTATATTTTATTATTTAAAAACCGTAAGGTTACATGGTTGTAAATTTAATTTGGTTATTTGGTGTGAAGTTGACTCAATATATAAAACATTAATGATAAACGCTTTAATTAATTTGGAGATTTTTCTCATAATTAAATTGTTTTGTATTATTATTTCACATCATGTGTGAAAAAGTATTATAGAAAAACACATAAGATAAAATTCATATTTAATAGTCTGGTTAGTCTATAAAAATGGTTTCATGACCATAATTGAAGATCATAATAGAAATTGAATACCCATCGTCCATGAATGTGGTAAATTAACACATCTTGGATGGTGTCTTTACTACCAGTATAAAAGAAGAGTAAAGGAGAGATGATAATAAATTATTCCGTTATCATAAAAAAAATCAGTAAATTTAAGGTACTGGAGTTTTCATAAAATTTAGATGAGGATAGGTATGAATAGAAAAGAAAATAAATGAACTTTAAAAGAAAGTAAAAGAATTAAAAAAGGAATTTACCTCTTGAATCAATCTTCCTTAAGAGCCTCTTAAGGAGAGAGGATTTGGTCTTTTGAAGAGGATAAGGGTTTTTGGATGTGGTATAGGATCTTGGGGAGATATTTGGGTAGAATATAGTCAAAGAACAAGGCTTGAGAGGAGTGAAGAGAAAAGGTAAGGAGGGGTTGTATTTATAGTGGAGGAGAGAAGGGTTTTCATAATATTTAATTCCTTAGTTTATTAATTTCCATCAAGAACAAAAATAGTAATGATTCCATGACCAAAAATAGTAATAATTTCGTGTGATTTCGAACTATTTGGTATTAAATCAGTATAACATCATCCATGACCCTATAAATCATGTATTTATCTTAATTTTCAAATTATTGTATTTTACTATTCATCAAAAATTCAAAGTATTTTAGACAAATACCAAAAAAACACCCTAACCATTTTTTGACGTGTAAAATCCAAAAATTAACTCCATTTTTCAAAAATAATTTTCTAAATATAATTAATTTAATTTTTAATTAAAATCATAATTTACTTGAAAATTATAGATTTTAAAACTATAACTGATTTTATGATGCTTTCAAAAATTACATAAGGTCTTATAAAATTATCTTAAAACTAGAAGATATGAAATTTATAATTTATAAACACATTTTAGGAAATTACATTTTATTTCAAATTAATTAATTAATTTTAAATAATTATTTATGACTTAAAAAAATATTGATACTTTTATTATGGTCATATTATCACTTATAAGATGACTAAATTTTATTTATACATTCAAGGGTGAGGTTACTATTCTTTTGGATGATTTACTATTTATAAGGTTCATATTACTATTCATAAGGGTAAGTTACTATTAACAAAAATTAAGTTTGTCTTATCGAACTCTAAAAAATTTACCGATCGCAATTGTGTATATCAGATTTTCAAAATTCAAATCACAGAGGTGATAATATTATGTTTAAAGGTCACATAGTCTTTAGTAGTTCATTGTATTATGATTTCATGTGATTATATGACAAAATTATAAGAAAGTAATTTTCATTGATAAAACATTGGGTCGTTACATTATTCTCCCCCTTATGAAATTTTACCCTAGAAATTTCGTTTTACATTCTATTCCATAAACAGTTGCAGGTAATTTTCCATCATTGCCTCCTCCAATTCTCATGTTGCCTCTTTATACTTATCGTTCCACCACAATACTTTTACCAAGTGATTAGTCTTATTACTTAGAACTTCATCTCTATGATCCAAGATCTTCACTGGTTTCTCCTCCTATGAAAGATCATTCTCCAACTGTACCACCTCTGAAGAGAGTACATGTGAAGGGTCTGGTATATACTTCCTTAAGAGGGATATATGGAAGACATCGTGTACTTTGGACATGGCAGGTGATAGTTCCATTCGATAGGCCACAGCTCCGACTCGATCAAGGATATCTAAGGGGTATATGTACCTAGTATTTAGCTTTCCTTTCTTCCCAAACCTCATGACCTTATTCCATGGAGATATGCCGAGAAATACCATGTCTCTAACTTTGAACTCAAGGTCTCATCGACAATTGTTTGTATAACTCTTTTGTCGACTTTTGGATGACTTGATGTGATTATGAATGGTTTTCACCTTCTCCACCATTTCTTAGAGAATTTCAGGTCCTCACAGCTTATGATCACTGACTTCATCCCAACACATTGGTGTTTTACACCTTTTCCCATAAAGGGCTTCGTATGGTACCATTCAGATGATCGAGTGGAAACTATTGTTATAGGAGAATTCAACCAGTGGAAAATATTGGTCTCATCCTCCTTTAAAGTCCATATAACACACTCTTAACATATCTTCTAGTGTCTGAATAGTTCTCTCAGATTTTCCATTAGTTTGAGGATGATAGGCCGTACTGAATTTCAATTTAGTGTTTAGAACATGTTCGAGACTTTTTCAGAACTTCGAGGTGAATCTCATATCTCTATCGGATACAATAGATAGTGGTACTCCATGTAGCATTACCACCTCTATGATATATATGTGTGTGAAAATTGATCCAATGAGAAGTCCTCTCGAATTGTGATAAATTGAGTTGTCTTTGTAAGATGTTCAATAATGACCCATATAGCATTGTTTCCTACAGATGTCCTTGGAAGCCTAGTGACAAAGTCCATGGTGATGTTCTACCACTTCCATGTTGGTATGGGTAGTGGTTGCATAATCCCATTAGAATTATGTCTTCCAGTCTTAAATTTTTGATATACCAGGCACTTTGATGTATATTCATCAATCTCCTTCTTCATATTTCCCCAAAAAAAGTTCTTTCAGATATCTCAATACATCTTTTTTCTCCTGGGTGAATAGAGAATTTTGAGCTATGTGCATCATTAAAAATCTCCTTATTTTTCTTTGGATTGGTTGGTACACATAATCGTGACCCAAATCTTACAAATCCTTCCTCATAAATCATGAAATCATAGGATTTTCCATTTTTAATGAATTCTACCCTTTTCTGAATTTCCACATCTTTTCTTTGAGAATCCTTTATTTTATCCATGAGGGGTGGTTGAGCAATCATTTGAGAAATGATTGATGATGTTCCTCCCATAATGATTCCCATGTTCATCCTCTATAAATCTAATAATATTGGATCCTTTTCAATTCTCATATTTGATAATAATGCAGGATCCTTTCTACTTAGAGCATCTTCCACCTTGTTCACCTTACTGAGATGATAGTGGATTGATCATTCATAATCCTTGATGAGTTCTATCCATATTCACCGGTTCATATTGATATCTTTTTATATGAATATATATTTGAGACTCTTTTGATTAATATATATCTCACACTTCTCCCCGTAGAGATAATGTCGCCATATTTTTAATGCAAATATCATAGTCACCAACTCCATATCATGCGTAGGATAGTTTTTCTCATGTATTTTTAGATTCCTTGAGTATTAGGATATCACTTTATCATTTTGAATCAGCACACAGCCTAAGCCCTTATTTTAATCATCACTGTACACTACAAAGAGTTCCCCACTTATTGAGAGTGTGAGTACTGGTGTAGTGATTAGCCTCTTTTTTAACTCTTTAAAGCATTATTTACATTATTGAGTCCAGAAAACTTCACCCCCTTTCCTATCATCTTGGTCATTAGGTTTGAAAATCATGATAAGTTCTTCACAAATCATCAATAATACCTAGATATACCCATAAAGCTGCAGGTCTCTATTACAGATGTTGGTATGTGCCAATCTTCAATCGCATTTGTCTTGGAAGGGTCCACAGATATCCCTTCACTTGTGATAACATGCCCCAAGAATGATACTTTCTCCATCCAGAACTCACATTTAATGTACTTTTCAAACAGATTCTCCCTTTGCAAAGTCTTTAACACGGTATTCAAATGTTCCTCATGTTCCTCCTTCATCTTGAATTATATCATAATATTATCAATAAATACCACCACAAATTCGTCGAGGTAATATCTAAAGACTATATTCATTAAATACATGAAAATTTATGGAGAATTAGTGAGTCCAAAGGGAATCACTATGAACTCATAGTATAGATACCTTATTCTAAAGGTAGTCTTGGGAATATTTTCCTTCCTCACCTTTAATTGGTGATATCTCAACTGAAGGTCCACCTTAGAGAAATAACTAGCCTTACAAAGCTGATCGAACAAGTCATCTATCTGATATAGGGGATAATTGTTCTTTATAGTGATTTTATTGATCTCATGATAATCAATGCAGAGGTGCATTGATCCATATTTCTTCTTGATGAAGAAGACTGGTGCACCCCATGGTGAAGCACTTAGGTGTATAAAACCCTTCTCCAGATTCACCTGTAACTGCTTCTTCAGCTCTTCCAACTCTAGAGTGTCAATTCTATAAGGTTTCATTGATATAGGCAAAGAACCAGGAATAAGTTAAATTAAGAACTCAACCACTTGATCAGGAGGAATACCAGGAAACTCTTCAAGGAATACATCAGTGTAATCCCTCATAATGGGCATGTCTTTAAGCATGATTCTCTCCTTTGTCTCAATCATTTGAGTTATACATTTTTTATTATAAGGAATTGATATCCACACTTTATACAATGATTCTAAAGGATATTCATCTTCCTCCTTACACTTATAAAGAATTAGATGATGATTTGGGATGTGAATATTGATCTCCCTTTCCTGATAGTTGATGTTCGCTTTTTATAATGATAGCCAATGCATGCCCAAGATAGCATCAAACTCCAATAAATAAATTATGATAATATTTTTTTAGAGGTTTAGTCCACAAAATTTAACTAGGGAGGAGTTATAAACCATGGATTCCATAATTCCCCATTTTTTGTTATCACAAATAACTTATCCTCTAAATTTTGAGGTGTTATTTTAATAGTTCTACTAAACTTTAAAGATATGAAAGCATGTGTATAACCATAATCAAATAGTAAATTCTCTATTATTGAATGAATAACTAGTGTACCTATCACCATATTTTTTTCCAGCTCCACCTCAACAATAGTGATAGCATAAGCCCTTCCTTGTTTCCTTAGTGGTTTTTGTTGATTGACTTTCACTACCCTCAGATTAGGGAAATTGTTCCCATAATTCCCATGCTATTTGTAGTTGTAACACTACACTACAGGCTGAGTGTTGATCTTAAACTTCCTTTCTTCTTCTAAATTAGTGGGTTTTCATATCTCTTCAACATTTTTTATCCATATGTCTCAAATTTCTACATTTAAAGTAATTCCCGGTTTCCTTTAGATAGTTCCCAAGATTATTCTTCCCATAATTTTTACACGTTGGATGATCTAGCTTCTTTCCATCATAAAATTTATTTGTAGGACTACCAACATTATATTTAATTTTCCTCTTTTTATCATTAGACCCATGATACCACTGAGAGTCTTTGATCTCCATTTCAATCTTGAGGGAACAACTGACAATCTCCTCATAACTGTCAAAGTCTCGAATCCCCAACACTTTTCATAGACTTGACATTAGTAGGATAAAGAAGAGATTAACCTTGATTTTATTATTCAAGACAATTCCAAAGGCATACCTTGCAATCATTTTAATTTTTTTTTCATACACCCCAATTAACTCATCTTCCTTCTGCTTGAGTTTGAGGAAATCTCTTTTTATCTTGAGATGGAGGGTTCAAGGAAAGTATTTACTGAAAAACATTCTCTTAAATTCCTCCAAATTCATGGAATCTATTTCCTCTTAGGACTACGTATTCTTGATCAGCATCCACCACTGATCAGTTTCCCCATCAAAATGATAGAATGCTAGAACGACTTTATCTTCTTTTGAGAACTCGAGAATAGATAATATCTTTTCAATGGAGTTAATTCACTGTTCCTCGAGGAGGGGATCAGAAGATCCACTAAACATGGGAGGCCTTTGTCGCATGAAGGGTTAAATGACAACTTTCTCTTTCCTTGGAGGACTAGGGTGTTCCACATGATTCAATTTATTATTCATAACTTGATCCAACTGAGCAAGTACTATCATGAAGTTTTGAGCACCCATTCCCATCATATCATGTATATCATTAGGTTTGTCTTAACATTTCCTATCACATTTATTGTTGGAACATGTTCTTATATTTACCTCCATTAACTAAGAAAAATAACATACAATTAGAGGGCTTGAATACTTATATATTGACAATAAAAATTAATCCTTAAACAAAAAATGATAAACTTGTGAAGGATAAGTATATCCTAACTTGTGATTCCCTAAGTTTTAATCTAGGTTATCCTTGATCTATTTCTTCACTTATATTCTTATGGGATTTATTTTATTACCTTAATAATGGTTTGTACTAAGCTTATGAATTTACCTAAGCATATCCCCCAGGAGTGTCAATCTAATAGTGCAGTAAGGCCCATTGTCGTGCACCAGTTCTCATTCAAGTCTAGCTCAAAGTAGTTTTTTTAGGTTTTCCCCTTAGATACATCTTTTCCAAATCCACCTCTACCTACTTGTATCCAGACAGGGATTTATTTTCTTGATAAACCACTTACTCTATACTTACCAAAATTTAGGGGTGTTTTCTTATACTTAGTATCATCCTCAAGGTTCTTACTAAAGTGATCTACTCCTAATATACAAAAATAACTAGACCATCCTATGATAAAAACTATAGCAACCCTAGACTTTTACATATAACATTACATAATTTTAAGCATAATTATACATCATAGTACAATCCAATGATCGTAAATTCTAGTGTCTTGGAAGACTAGGTACATAAAACCAAAAACATGGAACTAAATAAAACACTTCTTTATTTAATCTTTAAGTTGATCTCATAACTTACATTGTGCTCAAACATCTTCATAGGGTACCCTAGGGAACACATGAACAAATTTATGAGATAAATATCCTAGTAAGGGAATAACCATAAGAACAAAGCATTAGCATATGGGATAAAAAGCATGATATGATGATATAAAAAGGCATGTAACATATGAAATCATAACATATAAACATGGAATCATATGAACATGGAGTCATAATATTATGGAAGCAACATAAAACATGAATTTATCATGATTCAAGTCTAAATTACAAGACTGTTTCACATGGTATCACAAGCTAAGGCTAACTGCCAAGACCGTCGCATATGGTAGCACAAGCCAAGGATAATCGCCAAGACCATCGCACATAACGTCTCGTGAGACTAAACTTTACCCAATACAATGGAGATCTATCTGGGCACACCCATATTAACTTTTCATGAATATTTTTTCCACATAAATAATCATACATAATCAATCATATATAAATATAAGGGTTACCCATGGAAAGAATTGGGTACCATAATCTTGTCATAAAGCATAAAAAATGGGCATATCATAAAAGTGTCCATGAAAGAAAGGAACTAAAATATACATGGAAATTCATAAGGTAAAATAGTCATATATAATTTTAAGTTATGTCAAGTAAAATTGAAAACATGTAAGAAAAGTATTTTATGAAATTTTAGCATTAAAACATTTTTGTTCGGTTTTAAAGAAAATAATATAGAGCCTTTAAAATAAAAAAGGGAACAATACTTAATTTAAAACTAGAAGTTAAACAAATAGGTTTTCATAATAAAAATACTTATTTTATAAAGACAATGGTTTTTTAAAATGGAATATAGAGTGCACATGAAATCGGGTAAGAATTCAGGAAGTTCCCTCAAAACAGGTTTGCTTATCGGGAAGTATTGAGGAGGGAATCACTTAAAAACATGTATATCCCTGAAATATAATGATGAAAGGGTATTGATAAATGAATTTGGTAAATTTATAAATCATTTAGAATATTCACATAAAAATATAAGATAACTTCATTTTTGTCAAAGGAAGATAAGACAACCTGAAGGAACAAAGGAGGTTCGGGTGGAATCCCTTATGGATTATCAGCAGGGTATCGGGTGTACTTAAGAGGGAATAATGAAAGAGAAAGGGATTTATCATCACTTATACATCATTATGGAAGTATGGGTTTTTAAATCATACCCCATAATTATATATTATATATAAAAATAATTAACATAGAGGGTATTCTTGAATAAAAGTGAAATATAGAGGATTTTATACCTCAAGTCTGATAGTGTTCTCCACTTGATATTAATGACCTGAATAATAAAATTAGGTTCACTAATTAAAAATTATATAACCTATTATATTTTTAAAATATTTATTATAACATTTTTAAGTTCATTCATGGCCTTCTTTATGGGTTAATTGGTTCAATTTCATTGTTCGGTTCTGTTTGTTTTCTTGGCTTTTTTGATCAGTTTACTTATTTTCATAAACAGATAATCTTTTAAAATGGGGATGGTTGTCCAGAATTGGGGTTATATTTTATTATTGAACAAACATAAGGTTACATGGTTTTAAATTTAATTTTTTTACTTTGAGTGAACTCAAATCATTATATAAAATATTAATGATAAACGCTTGAATTAATTTGGTGATTTTGCTCATAATTAACTTATTTTGTATTATTATTCTACATCATGTGTGAAAAAGGATTAAAAAACATAATATAAAATAAATATTTAATAGTATATTTTAACCATAATAATGGTTTCATGATTATAATTTAATATGGTAATAGAAATTAAATACCCATCGTCCTTGAATGTAATAAATTAACACATCTCAGATGGTGTCTTTACTACTAGTATAAAAGAAGAGTAAAGAAGAGATGATAATAAATTATTCCATTATAATAAAAAAATTCCAGTACATGTAATTTAATGTAGTTTTCATAACATTTGGATGAGGATAGGTATGTATATAAAAGAAAACAAATAAACTTTAAAAGAAAGTAAAAGAATTGAAAAGTGGAATTTACCTCTTGAATCAATCTTCCTTCAGAGCCTCTTAAGGGGAGATGATTTGGTATTTTGAAGATTATAATGGATTTTATACGTGGTAGAGGAGCTTGGGGAGATATTTGGATAGAATATAGGCAAGGAACAAGGATTGAGAGGACTGAAGAGAAGAGGTAAGGAGGGGTGGTATTTATAGTGGAGAAGATGATGGTTTTCATAATATTTAATTTCTTTGTTTATTAATTTCTCTCAAGACCAAAAATAGTGATTATTACATGACAAAAAATATAAATAAGTTCATGTGAGTTCTAACCAATTGGTATTACATCATAAGAACATCATCCATGACCCTATAAATCATGTATTAGCTTAATTTTCAAATTATTGTATTTTACTATTTATCAAAAATTCAAGTATTTTAGAAAAATCCAAAAATTTAACCCTAACCATTTTTTTATGTTTAGAATCCAAAAATGAACTCCATTTTTTAATAATAATTTTCTAAATATAATTAATTTAATTTTTAGTTAAAATCATAATTTACTTGAAAAATACAGATTTTAAAACTATAACTAATTTTATAATTCTTTCAAAAATTACATAAGGTCTTGTAAAATTATCTTAAAAACAAAAGAAATGAAATTGATAATTTATGATCACCTTTTAGGAAAATAAATTTTCTTTTAAATTAATTAATTAATTTTAATTATTTATTTATGACTTACAAAAATACCAATACTTTTATTGTGGTCATATTATCACTTATAAGATGACTAAATTTTATTTATATATTCAAGGGTGAGGTTAATATTCTTTTGGATTATTTAATATTAATAAGGGTCATATTACTATTCATAAGGGTAGGTTACTATTTTCAAAAAAATAAGTTTGTCTTTTCGAACTCCAAACATCTTACTGATCGCAACAGTTTATGTCAGATTTTTGAAATTCAAATCACAGAGGTGACAATATTATGTTGAAAGGTCACATGATACTTAGTAGTTCATTTTGTTGTGATTTCATGTGATTATATGACAAAATTATAAGAAAGAAATTTCCATTGATAAAACATTAGGTCGTTACAGTCATTGTTTGTGTGTAGTGTAGAAAGTGGAGGCTCAGCAGGCTGACCCTGTCAATTGATGGAGGGTTGATTGAGCAGAAGAGGATGATCAGTGGTAGATGATGCTTCATGATTTATAGTGGCAGACTCTGGGAAAGTACAAGGGTAGCGTTTCATACATGGAGACAAAGATCTTGTTCATGGAGCTTATGATCACCTTCATCTTTATCCGGGCTCTGATGGAGTATTAGGTTCCTTTGACAGTGAGATAGATTAGGGTAATTGTGCTTTATTGGTGGGCATTGTACCTAGGTAGAGGAAAGATACTGACATTTTGTGGGTTGATTTTGAGAAGGAGTTCTGAGAATAATTCCTTTCTTCAACCATGAAGTCTGAGAAGAGGTAGGAGTTACTCTCCCTCTAGCAGGGGAAAATGTCAGTACGACAGATGGTGATTAGGTTCAAGGATCTCCTTTTTTTTTCCTTGGATATCTTTTTGGATGAGGAGTCTCGTGTGAGATGTCTAGAGGAGGCACTTTGTCCTTCTCTCTAGTACGTGGTTACTCCCTTTACCTTTCCAATGTACTTGGAAGTCTAGAACAAGGTAGGGGTAGTTGAGAAAATTCAATCGTGAAGAGGTATACCATGGGAGGGGATTCATCAGGGTTCTTCTAAGGGAAAGGCTACTGGTAGCAGGTTTCCAATTCTAAGGCCTTTGAGATTTTGACAAGTTGGGAACCAACCTTAATATTTTCCATTTCAGCCTTAAATTCCTCATGATTTTCCTATGTAATTGGTACTAAGGGTTTTCTCTTATGGAGGCCATTTCCATCTTTAGGATCAATTTCAAATGGTTGTTCAATCTCAGTATGGTAGAGGTGGGCAGGTTCAGTGCCCTCCTCAATAGCAGTTGCTAGCCAGGCTGTTTTAGTAGTAGGGACGATAGGCTCCTGCTCCACTAAGGGGAGACAGAGTAGGTGAAGGCCAACCTTAGGTTTTTCCTCAAGTATCTCATCTCGGGTGTGGTTGTGGAGGAGGTCTTCAGTAGAGAGGTATATAAGATGGGTGTGGTCATTTTCACATCGCAGAGGAAGCAGTCCCAGTAGGGTTATATATGATTCGAGGTATGATCAGTTTTTTTAGTACTATTTCTTGTTCTTTGTTTAATTTGGGAGCTTTACACTCCTTTGTTGCACCTACTCTAGCCCATGATCTGGGAATATACATAGAGAGGATTCCAGTTCCCCTGGTGTTGAGAATGCCAGTCAGAGGTTAGACCAGTTTGTTTGATGTATTCCGAGGATGTAGATTGATGATGCGGCCACATCAGTCTTGTGGGGATCTATTTTTTCTATAGAGGAAGTTGTATGATGTTATTCTCAGCATCAACTGGTTTTATTCTATGCATTCTTTTATCAACTGCTTCCAGATGAGATTCATGTTTTATGAAATGGATAGCAATCATGTGACTTTTGTTGGAAAGAAAAGTTATTAGGTGGGTAGTCGACGTGCAGAGCCTCTTATTTCCTTGTTGGTTGAGCTGTCAGTGGGATTAATAGATTCTGAGATAGTGGAGGTTCCCAAAGTTGTTGGGGAATTCTTTGATGTTTTCCCCAAGGAGATTGTGATTATACCCCCTCGACATGACATTGATTTCGAGATATAATTATAGCCTGGTGCTTGTCCGATTTCTATGGATCCTTATCAAATGAAACCTTCTAAGCTATGGGAGTTGAGGATCCAGATTTATGACTTGATAAAGAAGGTATTTATCTAGCCTAGTATGTCATCGTGGGGTGCTCCGGTTTTGTTTGAAAATAAATCATATGGTGGTCTTAGGTTGTGCATAGACTATTGGAGGTTGAATAAAGTGACAGTCAAGAACCTTTACCCTATCCCAAGGATAGACAATCTTTCCAACCAGCTAAGGGGAGAAAGTTGTTTTTCTAAGATCGATCTATATTTTTAATATCACCAGTTGAGGGTGAACAAAGGTGATATCCTAAAGACTACTTATAAATTTAGGTATGGGAACTTCATGTTTGTAGTCATGTCGTTCGATGTTATGAACACACCAGTCATGTTCATGGGGCTTATGAACTCCTTCTTCTATGAGTTACTGGTCCAGTTCGTCGTCGTATTCATATATGAAATCTTGATCAAATTGAAGTCAGAGTTGTATCATACTAAAAATCTTAAGAATGTATTGTAGGTCCTTTTATGTCACTGAATCTATGGAAATCTTTCCAAGTGAAAGTTCTGGACACGATAGGTGAATTTCCTTGGACATGTGGTGTCACAATAGAGTTTAGAAGTGGACCAGTCGAAGGTTGAGGTAGTTGTTTCTTGGAAATCCCCCAATAATGTTGTGGAGGTTCGTATTTTTCTTGGTATGGTGGTCTATTACCATAGATTTGTACATGATTTTTCTCGAGTTACAACTCTATTGACAACTATAACTAGAAAGGGCCAAGATTTTTTGTGGAGTAAGCAGTGTCGAGTAGCATTCTACTATCTGAAGGGGAAGTTGATCAGTGATCCAATGATCTAGTTTATAGAGGAAGGGGTGATATTTGACGTGTTTTGTGATACTTCCCATCTGGGTTTGGGATGCATGATGATGCAGCAGTGGGGAGTGATCTCTTATATGTCTAGGAAGTTATGTCCCCACAAATTTAACTATTCCACCCATGATCTGGAGTTGGTAATAGTTGTGTTTGCACTAAAGTTGTGGCGGAATTATCTCATTGGGGAGTATTTTGTGGTCTTCATAGTTTATAACAGTTTGAGGTATATATTTTCCCAATGAGATCTGAACTTGTAACAGTGAAGGTTGGTGGAGTTTCTCCAAGACTATGATTTCAAGATATCTTGCACCTCAGGAAAGGGGAATGTCATGGCCGATTCTTTGATTAGGAAATCGCAGAAGGAGGTAGTTCGTTAATTTGTAGATGCTTGGAGGGTGATGAAGGATTTGGAATCCCTACACTTAGATGCAGGAATAGATGGTAGCTGAGGCTGTCTATTTCAGATGACAGTGAATTCTTCTCTAATGTAGTGGGTAGAGGAGTCTTAGTGGGGAGACTCGGAGGTAGAGGTGATGCGTGATCGCTTTAACTAAGGTAATTCTCCATAGGGATGGTCAAAGGATGGTCAGAATCAGATATTTTTTTGTGGGAGGCTGTTTTTTCAGTGTTGGTGTGTATGGGAGTCCTCTGTGAGTTTCATAGCTCACCCTTATCAGTGCACCCAGGAGTTTCCAAGATGTACCATGGCTTGAGGGATTATTTTTGGTGGCCCAGGATGAAGCAGGTAGTGGTAGAGTTTGTGGAAAATTTCCTAGTATGCCAGTAGGTGAAGGCTGAGCACCATGTCACTGGTGGTTTGTCGCAGTCCTTAGATGTCCCTGAGTGGAAGTGGGGTGAAATCTCATTGGATTTCATCATAGGGTTACCCAAGGATCGGTGAGGCTATGATTCCATCTAAGTAGTAGTGGATTATCTAATTAAATCTACTCACTTCTTAGTGATTAAGGAGTTGGGTGCAGTGGATGCCTTGTCTAAGAGGTATTTGGATAATTTGGTGCAGCTACATGGAGTTCTAAGATCCATTATCTGAAATCAGGATACAAATTTTACCACATTAGTCTGTAGGGGATTGCAGCGTTATTTTGTCACCCAGTTACACCTCAGAACTTCTCTCCACCCTCATATGGATGGGAAGATAGAACGGGCTATCTAGATATTGGAGGACATGTTGCGAGCATGCATCTTGGACTTTGGAGTATCTTGGGTATGACACCTACCCTTGATAGAGTTTTCTTCCAATAATAGCTATCACTCTTCCATTGGAAAGGATTTCTTTGAAGTATTGTATGTAAGACCATGTCATTCACCTTTGTGCTGGATAGAGGTTAGGTAGGTAGTTGTCCTTGGCCTTGAATTTGTGCAGATCATGACATAGAAGGTTCATCTCATTCATGAGAGGATCAAAGTATTACAGGACCAAAATAAGTTGTATGTTGATCGCAGGAGGAGGCCCTTGGAGTTAGAGGTTGGGGACCAAGTGTTCTTGAATGTTTCCCATCGGTGTGGGAAGTGGAGGTTTGTAAGAGGGGGTAAGATTTCTCCCAAGTTCATCAGACCCTTTGAGGTGTTGGGAAGAGTTTGATAAATTGCATTCTAGTTATAATTTCCACCTCAATTGGAGAGGATCCATAATTTCTTTCACATCTCTCAGCTTCACCGGAATCTTCATGATGACTCTCATTTCATCGACTTAGTATAGTTATATATCGAATATGATGTGACGTACGTGGAGCAGCTGATAGAGATTTAGGATCATCGATAGAAGGTGTTTTGTGGACAGACCATTCCATTGGTTTATGTTTTGTAGAGGCATGGTGTCCTAGAGGAGAGTACTTGGGAGTAATAAGCATAGATGCGTGACCAGTACTTGAAGTTGTTTTGAGTTTTGTCTTATTCTATTTTTCCTTGTGATGTAATGTTTGAACCTTGTTTGTTATGAGATGATCTTTTTTATTATTCCATGATGTGTGATAAAGTCATGAAACATGAATAGGGGAGGACCAAATTTCTAATAAAGATTCATTAATTGTGATGCGATTAAACCCATGAGGGTGAGTCAGTTACACTCAGAGCGGATAGTATCTTGAAATGGATGATGGAATTCCCTGATTTGTGTGTTCAGGTAGTGTGGTTGTTGTGTCTATGTGGTGTTTCTTTTGGTCGGTTGGGTTAGCAGATGTTGGAGGAGGTGTTCTTGGATGAGTAGGTTTTCCACTCCAAATTTTGAGCAACTCATGGTCATTATCATTGAACTTTTATGTGTTTTTTGGTAGTGGTGTTTCAAGAGTGTAGGGTACCTTGAGAGGTATCTCACGAGGTGGTTGTTCGAACCCCACTTTCTTCTGGGATTGGTTTTAGATTCTCAAGGGTGAGAATAGTTTTAGAGGTATATGATGTAATAATTTGTGTCCTCATGGTCTGTTACTTTTCATGTTTTGGAGGTTATAAATGTTCTAAGGGAGTTTGGAGAGGTTCGAGTGCTAAAGGCTAGAAGTGGGAGGATTACATGCCATGTAATTGGGTTACACGACGTGAATCTCAGGTTCATGGATTGTCTGGAAGGGATCACGACATGAGTAAATTCATGGTCTGCAAAATAAAATAATTCAAGAGATGATGGGTTTTTCAGTGGAAGTGGACCTCGAGGTGTTTCACGACGTGAAATGGGATTACATGTCATGTAATCCCCTGACCCAGTTTTATTTTAAAGTTTTCATTCATATGAACCTTATTTAATTCATCCATTATCTCTTTTTCCTCTTGTTCTAGATAGAGCCTAGGTGAATCAAGGAGACCTTCAGGCCCCACTCCTCCCCCCTTGGTCAATTGAATCCAGTGGTTGTTCATAGACAATCCATTATCAACCCATGGTAAGTTCTCCCCTCCGTTTCATCCATTTTATCTTATTCCCCCCCCCCCATAATTTACTTCTATAATTTAGGTCAGCTTGGGATGAGTGTTTGGGAATAATTTTAATGATCCTTTAGTATGGAATAGGTTAATCCATGTTTCTAACCGTGCGGTTGTCACTTGCGGGCTTTCTTCTTCTCCCTATGGTGACCAGATGAATTGAAAAGATTCTTAAAGTTAAGGTTTCTCCTTTATTTCTCTTTGTTTGTGTATCAAGTGGGAGGAATCTAATTTTTTTACATGTGATTCATAGTTTTTCCACTATAATTAAAGATAAATAACTGGATGATTGAATTGAAAAGGGAAGTGGTGTGTGTTTTCATGCTTTTCACAGCCTTGATCTTGTTTGTGATGTTGTGATTGTACAGGCTAAATGGCCTGCTGAAAATTTTAGTCATTGGTGTTCCTTTCTTGTACACTAAACAAGTTTCATGTTGGTTAGTTCTTTTAAAACACTTAAAAATGGAAATTGGTTAATTATATAAACTTGGATAATGAACGGATTCATCATGATCATACATTTTTTGTTATAATACCATGAATTAATAAGTGTGATTAATTATGGGATTCTTTTATTAATCCTAAATTGTGTTATTATTTGGTATGTTGGGTGAGGTGATGTTTGGGATATCTATGGTTTTTTGTGTTAGATATATGGGTCATGAAGTGGTTGTGTTGTGGCATTTCAGTTGGTTCAGACAGTGGAATGAATGAACTTGTAGACGATGCATCAAGTTGAACATGTAATGGAATCTCATGTTGAGAGATTGATTGATTGTGGAATATATAGGAGGTGTTGTGCAGTTGGAATACAACTGAGTTTTGTTTTGTCTATGTTGTGGGGTTTGGTTTGTTCATCCAACAGGGTTGCCAATGGTTGTAATAAGGGGACTTGATGAGATTGGTTATGAATTGGTGGTTTTTTTTGGTTGAGATGGTGTATTATGCGGAATGAATTTGAATAATGATGATGGTAGTGGTTAGTATGGGTGTTAAACAGAGCATAAATATGAAGTGAGTTTCTTTGTTGTGGTTCTTTTTCCTATATGTGGTTTATGCTATGTGTCTTGTCATGTGCTATGGTCGGTAGCTTCCTGGGTAGGGATGTAATAGATAAATGGTTTTATTAATAAAGAAAGATAATTGGTTAAATGAGTTGTATGGTATTATGAATTGAATTGTGGCTTGTTGTGTAGTTGTGCATTTAGAGGTAGTATCAAAGGTGGTTTTGTGGACTAGTTGTTTGTTTGAAAACCCCCATTGGTTGGGATGAGTGTTTGATACCTGTGTGTGTGTGTGTGTACTTGTGACTTATATATTCACCCCCACCCTAGTTGATCACTATGTGCTGAACACCCCCATTATCATGGAGGAGGGTTTATTTTCCAAACATCCCAGTGGGAGGATGGATGGCTGGTTATTAGCTCTTCCCTTCTCCCTCTTCTAGACATTGGTAGCCCAAGACTCTTCGGGAAAGTTTTGGTTCGGTTGTGAGGCCCAAGTTTCTACAGGTGAGGTGTGATTTACTATATATCTACAAGATGAGATGTGGTGTTCTTTCCTACATGTCTTCGAGATGAGGTATGGTTGTGTCCCAAGTATCTGCGGGTGGATGTGGTACGGTTATGGCCCAGGTGTCTGTGGGTTGGATGTGGTGAGATTAATTTTCCTAGGTTGTGGGACTAGCTCTAAGGCCCAGGTGTGTGTGGTCGGGTTGTGACATGGGGATTGTGGAAGAGTGTGGAAGTGATAGGACGTTTTTCATTAGGGTGTGAGCATTTAACCAGTGGGAAGTGGTGAGGGGTACCCAAACATCGATGTGCTTATTATATTACTTTACTTTACTTGTGTTATTTGGTGAGTGTGCCTTGGTGAGGTTGGGATGGCTAGTATTTTTTATTAGGTGTTATATGTTTTTTTTTATTTTCTCATAGGGGAATTAGTATGCTTCTACCACTTTTGCATGAGAGACCTTGGTTTTTCATACTAAGTATACCCATATGCTCACCCTACGTATATAAAAAATGTTTTCAGGTTTTCAAGAGGATTACGTGGAACGTGCTGGACTTTACTAGCTCGAACATGGGGATAGTTATTGTGTCACTGATTAGCTCTATTTTTTGGTACTTACTTTGGAGTTTATTCAATTTTTAGTAGTTATATTTTTAAACATGCATGTGGGATGGATTTTTTATTTCTTTTATATGTGTCTTGGAGTTTTTTTTTGGTTGATACATCTTATCTCCTGATCTTGGTTAGTATAAAAAGGGTAATTCCTCCAATTTAGTGATATTTTTATACCCTTGGTTCCAGCATCTACCCCAAATCCTATTGGAGGTAGGACTCAGGGGTTATTATCTCTTTTCTCCATTGCCATCTCATAATGGGCATCTTTGGAGGGAGGGGGTCATGACAGGATGGTTTTATGAGACTTTTCATTAATTATAGAACACTAAATGGCATCACTATTAAGAACAAGTTTTTGTTGGCTCATATTGATGACTTGTTTGACCAGCTCTAGGGTGCTCAATATTTTAAAAAAATTGATCTTAGTTTTGGGTATCACTAGATAAAAGTGAAGGATTGATATATTTAAATAATAGAGTTTTATACTAGGTATGGACATTATGAGTTTTTGGTTATTCCTTTTGAGTTGATGAATGCACCTATTGTATTTATGGATCTTATGAATAAAGTATCCCATGAGTATTTGGATAAATTTATGGTGGTTTCATTAATAACATTATAGTTTATTCTAAAATTTATGAGGATCATGAAATAAATATAAGGATTTTTCTATAAACTTTAAAATAAAATAATTTGAATCAGAATTTTAGAAAATGTGAATTTTTATTATAAAATATTTCATTCCTTAGGTATATTATTTCTAAATATAGAATAACTATTGATCCTTATAAAACCAAAGTGGTGGAAGAGTGTCCAAGACCTATAAATGTTGTTATGATAATAAGTTTTCTTGGATTATCATGTTGCTACCAATGGTTTATTAAAAACTTTAATCAGTTATCGAGTATACTAACCAAGTTAACTCTAAAGGGAGTTAAATTCATCTTGATAAAGGAATGTGATTAATGATTCCAAGAATTAAAAAGAATATTAGTTAATTCTATAGTTTTAGCCTTTACAACAATAAATAGTGAATTTTTTATTTATAATGATGCTTCATTGAAGGGACTTGGTTGTGTTTTTATGTAGAATTGTTGAGTGATTGCATATGCATCACGTAAATTGAAACTCCATGAGTTGAATTATCCTATGGATGAACTTGAACTGGTTATAGCAGTTTTTTCTTTAAAAATATAGATACATAATTTATATAATGAGAAATGTGAAATTTATACTAGCTATAAAAGTTTTAAATATATTTTCACTAAAAAATAATTTAACATGAGGAAGAGAGGATGGTTGGAACTAATAAAGGATTATGATTTCATGTTTCACTACCATCCAAGTAAAGAGAACAAGGTAGTTTATTCCTTGATTCAAAAATATAATACATCATTAGATATGTTGTGTTTGGAACATGATACTTTGTTTAATTATTTAATGAATTTTGGCTTAGAAATTTTTCATGCAGGAACTCCCTCTATTTTATTTTAGGTTTTAATGTAGTCATATTTGTCAGATTGAATTAATATTTCTTAAAATGAATATCATGGTTTGTAAAAAAGAGAATAATTTTTTAATAAGGTTAAGTTTCCAAAATTTAAAATTGAAAAATAATGTGTTATAATATTTTAAAAGAGTTTGTGTATAAAAAGTGATTCCTAGTTAAAGAAGGAATTATTGAGTGAAGCTCATAGTTCAATGTTTTTTGTTTATCCTGGAAGAACTAATATGTATAGAGACCTTTGGGAATATTATTGGTGGTATGTAATAAAGAAATATATTGATGATTCTACCATGAAATTATTGAATGGTCAATAGGTTAAAGCTAAGAAATGACGACCAAAGGAGATCATTTATCCTTTTCCAGTTCCTCAATATAAATGATAGAATATTTCCATGGATTTCATGGTGAGATTACCAAATACATCTCTAGGAAATAATGTGATTTGGGTTATTGATGATTGATTTAAAAAATATATGAATTTTCTTCCTATTCAATATAGTATGTATTTGGATCATATTTCTAGACTTTATCATTAAGAGATATTTATATTACAAGTATTAGCTCTATTTATTGTATCTAATCATGATCCCATATTTACCTTTATTTTTTAAAAAGGTTTTAAACATCCATTGGGTACTGAATTAAATTTCAATGCAGCATTTCATCCTCAATCTAATAGATATTCAGAGTGAACAATTTAGACTTTAGAATATATTCTTTGAACTTTCTAATTGGATTACCAGGTATTTTGGGATCAATATATTTCATTAGTTAAATTTTCTTATAATAATAGTTTTCATTCCATAATATAGATGGAACTTTTTTAGGAATTATATAGAAAGTGGTGTCGAACTCCAAAATTTTTGGATGAAGTCAGTGATAGGAAGTTATTGAGACTATAACTCATAAAATAAATGGTTGAAAAGGTAAATAAAATTCAGTAACACATTATGGATACTCGTGGTAGGAATAATATTTATGTTTATAATAAGAGGAAAGAGCTTTTGTTTGAGGTAGGTGGTTATGTATTTCTTAAAATATCTCCATGGAAAGTGTTATGTGTTTTAGTAAAAAATTGAAAGTTAAGTCTATGATTTATTAGATGATATAAAATTCTATAAAATGTGGGTTTAGCTACTTATAAAGTAGCCTTACCTTTGAGTTTATCTTAGGAACAAGATGTGTTTCATGGTTCATTGTTAAGGAAATATGTACCTAATGCCTATCATGTTTTGATCCCTGAGGTGGTATGGTTAGAAGAGAACCTTTCTTATTAAGAAAATATAATTCAAATTTTAGATTACAGAGATTAGGTATTGAGGAATAAGATGATTCACCAGGTTAGGTTTTTATGGAAGAATCGCATGATTGAGGAAGTAACATGGGAATTAGAAAAAAGATATAAAGGAAACATACCCTCACTTGTTTAAGTAATGAATAAAATTGTAAGAAAATAATTTCTTAAAGGGGGGAAGAATGTGACAACTCAAGTAATGTTAAAAATAAACTCATTTCATCTCTTATTAATAATCATTATTATATTGTATGGTTTCACATTCATTACAATAATTTTATATAATTTTTCAAATCAAAAAAAAGTTTTATTCTAACTAAAGTGTTTTCCATGTGTTATATTGTTTTATTTAAATGTTAAATTTATAAATTTTAGAAATTGAATTTGATAAAATGGGATTAATTTTTTATATAATCATGTAAAATTTAACTTTGGGTTACTTTTTGTGATTTTTATGAAAAGATTGATTCTTGTTTGAATAGTGAAAAATACTGATTTTTATAAAAAATGCCATTTCATTTCAAGTATTTATAAATTCCTATTATATTTTTGATTTCTTTTAAAATAAAATTATTTCTATTTTACTGAAAATAATCCAATAAATTCTATATGAATCATAATTGTACTTTTTTTTATAAATTCATGTTTAGGCTTAAAAATGCATTTTTCGAACAAAACGGTTTTCATTGTGTTTTACATCATTATATCAAAATTAATTTATTCCAATTAGACATGTTAAATATTGAAAATTTAATTTTTTATTTGTAATTATTATGTTCAAATTTATTAATGGTTTTAATTTCATTTTTTGTTATAATGAGTAGTAATCACGGTAAATTATTATCACTGTGGTAAAGGGTTAAACATGTTAATTAAGGTTAAAACTTTGTGATAGGGTCACAAAATAACATCTTAAATATTATTGGATAATAATATTTCAAAACTTATCATATTATATTATAATTTTAATTTTTTTTTATTGCCTCTTGACCATGAATAATGAATTTATAATATTTAAAAGTAAAGAATAATTACAAGAGCATCACTCCCCTCACTTATAAAAGAGATCCTCCTCTCCTCACTTATTAACAAAATTTGGGCACTATAAATCATTAATTCCTTCCTAGATACCTTCCCAAATCTCCTCCAAACATCTTAGAGGTTATGATCTCTCTAAAATACCAACCTATAAGGCTTAATGTGTAAGCCAAAGGATATTTTTCAAAGAAAATGTATAACTCTTAACTGAGTTCTTTCATGTATATTTATTCTTGTACCTCCTTCAAACCTATAATAACCTATAGAGATATAATAAAATAATCATATAAAATATAAAAAAATTATAATATTTTTATGCTAAAATACTATTTCATCTTATTTTCCATCCTATGGGGAATAAAAACATCGCTCGTGTGTATGTATGGACTACCACTTCCACAAAGTTATGTGTTTTATTCTTCATTATTGTATCACATGACTGGTTTTTATTAAGGATTTAATAAATATATATGATATTTATGAAAAAATTATGGTTTTTTAAAGATAATATAATATCTACCTTTTTACCCTTCTGTACATTGGAAAATGATAATGTTGATCGTACGTACGTGTGGACGATCACCTTCACAAAGCGATGGGATTCATTTTTCATTTTTGGATTGCACTCCTATTCATATGGTTGGATTTAATGAACAAATATGGTATTTATAATATTTTTATTATTATTTAAAGTTAAACCTTTATCTAATTTATTTTATTTTCATCCATTACAAAAATGAAAATGTTGTTCATGCATACATATGGACTACTGTCTCCATTAAATGATATGCTTTATTTTTCATGAACTCCTTACATGGATGGTCCTAAAAGTATATTTAATGTATAAAAATTATAATTATAACATGTTTTATATTCTATATATAATGAAACCATAACCCCTTTTACTGCGGTCAACCTATAAAATTTGTTTTAAAAGTTAAGGACAGAACGATCTCAAAATGTCTGATGTAAACTTAACTAGTTTAGTAACTAAAATATAGCAAGAAAATAAATGAAATAAAAGGTATTGTAAAAAATTATTTAACATAAAAAAAATTCTCAATCAAGTAAATAACTAATATAATTTTATTATTCATGATTTCAATAATGTACAAAATGAGTTGGGACTCGAGGTAAGAGATTTCTCATCTCAATTTTCTTTCTTTGAGACTTGGACCATTTTCACCACATGTTTTGTTTTGTGTGGTGTATAAAATACCATATGTATTTATTTTATCTTTAATTTAATAAAATTAAATTGGTTTAAAAATCCTTTTCAATTTTTCTACTTCAATTTCCTTCTGATTCAAAAGTTAACAAAGTGGTAAGGGGTTTTTATTTTTAAAATGTCATTTTAAAGGTTTTAAAGTCTTTTTACTACATGTACATACTATTTTAAATGTTCCAAGAATTTTATTGTTTATACTTAAAATATTTTTAAATGTAATTTTCAATCATTTTTGACTTTCTTGTTTTAAATGCTTTCTGTATGGGTTATTTTTTACTTTTTACAAAGTAAAAAAAATGTTTTTTTGACATATAAAACTTGAACACCTTTTCATCATAACCATTTTTATTTATCAATATTACTTTATAAGTTTTAAATTTTTTTCAAATAATAACCTATTATCATTCTTCTAGAAATTTTTTACATTAATATTTTTCAAAAGAAAGGGATATTTCTTTGTAATTTTATGCAAATATGGATATTTTTTTGCTTATGGATTAAAATGAGTTTTTCAAGGTTTTTATGGTAAAATGTGAAATATTATAAATTTGTTGTTCATGATATATTACTTGATAATTATATATGAATATTGGTGATCCTGATATATCTTTCCAATGCATTGGGTAAATATTTATTCTGCAATGGAGAAAATAGGGGAGATAACTGGGTAAGTTACTCCTATAGAATTAATGTGGCATCAATTATTCCATAAAAGTTTAAATATGAGTGAACATGGGTTTGGAATATGATCCTATAATATACCTATTTTATGATTTCAAATGTTTTTTATAGAAATATTTTGATTTCATGAGGTAAGATTATTGTATGAACTTTTAAAGATAAAAGGTTTGTTTTTCAAAGAAATTTTTTCATGAGTTCTATTATTCCTAATAATTCCTTCATCGTTTTATTTTGATTTATAATGGGGATTAAAGGTTTTATTTAAGAAATGGTTTAATTTAAATTATAGATATGTTTTATTTATGTTCTCAAAGTTCTATTGTGGAAAAAGTTAAACATTTTCATGGGTTCTCGTGTTTTCATTGGATTAACAGGTTTATTTTATTTTCATATCCCTTACTGGATTTTTTATGCTCATCCCACATTTTTAAATGTTTTTCATATGATATAAGGATGAGTGGTAACTATATAAAGGTAAAAATTTCCACTTTTAATCATCTTAAAAGAATAAAAGTTTCTTGAATGAAACAGGAGTGTAAACTTAATACCCTATTTTTAAGGAAAAAGTGTACACTGTGTGGAAGTGTCCACTTTTTTATTTAATGGTTTTTCTAATTATATAAAAATATAAACCTAAAATATCATAGGAATGTAAGAAATGTGAAATAATTACTATTAAACTTATATTTATGGTTTGTTAAGTAACGAGGTGTTATAACTCAAGCCCAACAATCGGTGAAAAGTCTCATCAAAATCAATTCATTCTTCCTGTGAATAGCCTTCACACACAAATATTTCCTTATTTCTTAACATTTCTCCTATTTTATATATATTTTTATGAAAAACCCTATTTATTTTTATAAAATTAATGTTTTATGGATTGGGTACCAAATCCCAAGTATCATTATTTTGGATTTGATCTAACTCCTCGTTCAAATCTTTAATTCACTCTTGATGCTCCAAATGCTCTTTTATATCTCTTAGTTCAACTTGAGAAAAAAAATGAGGTATGTGTTTCTATCATCAAATTTCTATAATTCTAAACCAACCATACTTGTTCTACAATAATATTTTGTATATTCACTAGATTTCCTAAACTTGGATGGATTGAAAAAAAGTTATTCTTAATCACTTTAAATGGATAAATCATTATATTGAATATGTACTTATTCTAAAATTTCATTATTTTCATAAACTTCACCCCACTTATCAACTAAATCTCCTTCAATACCTCTAATTATGGAAATTTATTATTGATGTGTAATTTTATTATTTCAGTGTTATAAAAATTTTAATATCATCAGTATCCCCAATATTCTCTATAACTTTATTGAAATGGTGATATCTTCTTCCATTTGAAGGATAACCAAGGAAGATACCATAAACACCTATCTATTAAAAATTCCTAAGGTTTTCACCTTTCACTTTGATAATAAAAGGGACTTAAAACACCCTTAATTTTTTAAAGCAATTGGGATTCTAATAATATATCTCATATGGTGACATATAAAAATTTGGTTGATACAAACAATAGTTTTGAATATGAAATGTTGTACTGATTTCTTGTCTCCATAAAAAATGATAAGCATCCTATTATAACAACATAGTAAAATATATATCTACAAAAATTCTATTATTCCATAAAAAAACTCCATTTTTTGTTATTTTTATGGTGTACTAAGTTCATAGTGAATACCATTATTCTCAAGATACACTTCAAATCTTCCACTAGTATATTCAGCACCATTATCTTCCTGGATCTTCTTTAAGGAGAAGCCACACTCCTTATAACTTATTCTAAAACTCTGAAACATATTTAGAGCCTCTAAATATAGATTCATGAAAATAATTCACATAATACAAGTTAATTTATCTATAAAATGAATAAAATACTTATCTATATTTATAGATTTATTCCTCATGGGTGCACAAATATCTGAATAAATGAGCTCGAATATGTGAGATGTTTGAATTTATAATTTCTAATGTGTATAATTAATAATAATTACGTTTTTTATGTAGATAAAATCCAATTTATTTCTCTATTCAGTATGGGAACATAATATAAATTCTCTCCTAGGGTAATCTTTCTCATGTTCATTTGTCCAAGATGACCAAACCTTCAATGACAAAATTTATTTTCCTCTTTTATACTTAAGAGGCATTAATTTTTAACATATCCAACCTAAAAAAAGTTATCCTATGTTCATTTTAATCTTTTAAATACGCATCCATCTTTCAATATCTTCAAAAATAAACCATATTTCTAAAATTGTACTTCATTTCTTTTATCACAAAGTTGATATACACTTACTAAATTGTGTTTCAACACATCAACATATAATGTGTTCTTGAAATTCAACATATCTTTTCTAGATGATGGTGATATAACTCCTTTTATTTTAAGTGACCCATCACTTGTCCTTACTTAAACTTCTCAACATCCTTCAATGCCTTTAAATCTCCTATGATGTTTGAATAACATCCACTATACAAAATCCATGGATATTATTTTTGTGATTCAATGAGTGAAACTTAAACTACTAATGCCTTCTAAATTCCTTTTTCATTCTTATTAAAATAATTTTTTTAGTATTATAATTCATACTCAATTGGGCTATTATAATGGTGAGATAATATTCATAATAGTTACTCAATTGGTCATATCTTCCACATTCCTAATCAAATGATTAAACTTATTCTCAATATTCAATCTAGAATTTTTAGTTTTCTTTTAAAAATTTCTTCTTTGAGTAGGTTTAATACCCCTAAAAAATTCTCAAAACTCTTCCAAGTTCATATAAATATTGATAATTAAACCAAAATACATTTTATATGTTCCCAAAGCCTCCAAAATTCCAATAATATTCATAAAAATCATACTTTCTATTGAAAATAACTTGTTTTCTAGATATCGATGCCTACTTTTATTCTATCTTTTTATCATCAATTTTGTATCCTTTTTATGAACCAAAATTTTGATATAATTATAAAACCTTCCTATTCACTCTATAATTTCTATTTGAATTTTTCAAGTCACCATTTATATAAGGTTTTACTTTAAAATCATTATTCCATGAATTTCTATATTTTTTAGAATCAATTTTCTTTACCAAAAACATGACTTTCTTCACCAGTGACTTAAATAAAACTATTCACGAAAAATTTAATGACATTTTTAAACCTTTGAAAGTGAAATTTTTTAACCCATATAATTCTCATCGTTATTTGAAACTTCAACACTTTTTATAATCTTCCCCTTTAATATTTCTCTAACTTCTTGAACATAATTTTTGAAGTTTAATGTGAATTTGTTCAATTTCTATTTGGACGCTGATAATTTTTGTTGAAAAAGTTATAGATAATTCTCTTTTTCTTTAACCTTCACTTCTATTTCAACCATCAAATTATTCAATTCATCAAGAAACTTTAACTAGTTATCAATATCCATCATCAACTTTAACTTCTTTTCAGTATGAAAATAATTATTGTTGTTTGAATATTAATTTTCTTTCTTTAAAATTTTTATCTAATTTTCCAATTTTTAGATCTTTAAAATTCATTCCTTTAGTTATCACTTCAATATAAACTCTATTTTATTGTCTTTATCACTTTTAGTATCACTAGTGAAAACTTCCTCATTCACTTTATCAATTATCAGTTTTCCATCCACTTCATTAGAAGTCTCAACTTCTTCATCATCCTCATAGATATCATCATCCTCAAACAATGATGGTAAATTTATCTTTTTAGGTTTTAATTTTTTTTTAACTTTACACATTGAAGAAAATTTTGAACTTTAAAATTTTTTATCTTTATTTTTTGAGGAACTCATTGGCCTCTCATCCTCATCTTAGTAGTTTTTTTATCCTTTCAAATTGGTAAAACTTGCTTCAAAATGTCTAACAACTCCACACTTGAAAAACTTTAGTGATAGTTTCACCCAAAAATTTCATTTTCCTCTTCTTACACTTCTATAAATGATTGATAAGAGTATTTAAAATTTTAATTTTATATCTACTTCATCACCATAATCCTCTAATTTTAAAACTAATTATTTTTAAATTTTTCTTATTTAAAATAATTAAAGGAAATGTACCTATCATACATTATCTTATTATTTAAGACAGTTACCTTACACGTTTCATATGAAATTAGAATTATACTAAAATCATATAATGTAAGTGTTTCCATATCACATTATTCAAGTGTTGATACCTCTGTTCAAACCTTTTTGGAAGATTACTTTTTATTTTCTCAACAACCATATAATCCTCTATATTTATATAAAAACCTCTAACAGTGCTCACAATTTCATTAACACAAGTGAAAAAATCATCTATTATTTCATCATCATTCATTGTGAAGTATTTATATTTCAACCTAAAAATCTAAAGTTTATTTTCTTCACTTTTTTATTACCTCCATAAATGTTTTCTAATTTATCCAAAATTCCCTTTTTGGTCTTTATTTCTTTAACTTTGAGAAAATACATTTTTGAAAGAGACAAAAATATAAAATTTTGATCATGAAAAACATTCTAAAAATTATTTATATTAACTTTTTTATAGAAACTCATTTATTATAAGGAATAAATACATTAATATTAGTCTCCAAAACATACAGACTAATTGATAAAAAGTAAGGCATCACATGATCTTTCCATATATAATAAATTTTCCCATTGAAATTGAGAATCCCATTTTTATTCACTAAATTGATAGTTGTTCGTATTCATAAAATAAATTCAAAACCCAACTCTTTTTACTCAAATGAACACCTTTGAATTCAAACTCCAAATAATAGATCATATTTGAAGGAAACCTAAATGATCCGATACAAATTTAAAATATCCAATAGGATTAGTGATAAATAACTAAGAGGGTGGTGGATTAGTAAATTCAATTACCTTTTAAGTTACTTTAGAAACAACCTTTTAAACCTATTAATTTGAATAAATAGATAGTTTCCACACACACCAAATCACAACATAGAATGCAAAAAAATAATTGTGTGATTCACTAATCAAAATAAGTAGTTAATCTTTGGAATGATCTAGAATCACCCAAGATCATATAGACCATTAGTATCATCATTGTGGATTACTATGAGTAGGGAATATCTATAAACTCATGATACATAAAAAAATTTATCCCAAATTGTGTATAGTACTCCCTCAAAAAACAAAGATATAGAATATGCTTTTAATAATAATAGAGATAGAAAAAAACTATAATTCCATCGAGTTGTTTTTTTATTATTATTCTCCTTAATCTACTTAGTCTACTTTCATAGTATTAAGTAACATCTTATTCCTCTACTTTACACACACACTCTCTCTCTCTCTCCCTCTCTTCTATAATTTAAAAATATTCATGAAATATACCTATTATATTTTATCTTTTATAGAAACAAAAAAATTCCCTCTTAAATTTTGAATTTTAAATTTTAAATTAATACAATTAATTGCCTTTAACTATTCTTAAACTTATCTTTAACTTCTCCTAATGTGACTGTGGAACTTTCTAGGTCATCATAATTTGATTGTTCATGTTGTATCATGATAAAACATTATTCTTTAACTATTTCTTCTATTTTTTCTCTCTTTGTGGTGTGTAAGACATCTTCATAGTGAAACTATTCTGTAACTACTTGTGTTATAATTTCTTTCCATGATATTTAATTCATATAGTAACATCTTCAGTATCATATTTTTTAAATCACTTATAATTTTTACAATTTTATCTAGACATATTTTTTAGTGTAAAATAGATATATCATGCCTTACGATTGTTTTAAATTCCATATCATTATTCAAAAATTCCATGGTAACTTCTAGAAATATAACATTTTGGAAAAATAAAATATATTTCATATTAGAGAAATTTTATACATATTTAATTTTTTCTGTATGAAAATCTTATGTTTCATCTCGGTGTTCAAATGAATTTTTCAATATTGTACTTAAATAAAAAATCTTACATATCAATAAAATAATATTACATATTAGATAAAAATATAACATATTAAGGAATTTTCTAAATTTCTAATCCAATGTTCTCATTTAAATCCCTATATACTAAATGTAAAAACCTTATGTATCAAATTAAGGTTTTTTCTTTTGTAAATTTTTATCTATTTTGGATTTAAAAACTTATATATCAATTCTATTTGAGAAATTATCAAATTTTCTTCTCATAGAGAAAAAAAATTACATATTGAGTAAATTTACTCTTATATATGGCCTTTTTCAATATTTTAGTCCTAAAAAATATTTCATCTTTTGGATAATTCACCTTATGAAACATCTTAAACTTCAAATTTCTTTAAATTTTTAGACAATAACATTCAAATATATTCAATTTCTTTAAATATTCTAACTTTAAAACATTGATTGGATCCAAAATTGAAGTTCCAAAATATCTTCTAACTTCCATATACGGTCTTAAATTCCTCAAACATACTCAGAATCCTTCTAGATATTAACTTATAGTTCTAAAACATTTGTAACTTCTGAATAAATCAAATCATTCAATCCAGATGCATACTTCTAGAAATAAAAATACCAACTTATTTAAAAACAACTTAAAACTTTTTTAAAACCTTAATCTCACATAATAAACATTATTTAATATTATTTCAAACATGATTTATGTATTGATAACAAAATAAAGCACAATAATCATATCCACTTAATTCTATTCACATATCTTCTTTTTCTTCTCAACACCTTCTTCATTCATGGGCTCAATAGTTTTCTTATTTACGATCATCCTCTATTTTTTCTTGACCAATCATTCATAACCCCATCTTGTTCAGGCATATTGATTTTGGTGGTGAATATGACCTATAAAGGTGGAGAAGTATTATCAAAATTTTATTTTCATTTTGGGTTTCTTGTTTGGTGGTTTCTATTACAGTATTTTCTCATAGTTGGGGACCTAGATCGATTCTTCATCTACTATTGATACTAGGTACAATGTGTTAAAACCCATTTTGGTCTAACCCATTGGTAGTTGTGGTGTTTTGGGATGTGTAGGTGGAGCGTCCAATAGTAGATCTTATGATAATGATCCATGTTTCCACCTTATTCTTTTGTGTTTATTTAATAGTCATTCTTGGTTTTTGGAAGTTCTCTAGTTTCCCAGATATTGTCATGTTTGATCAGGTCCTTCTATAGTGCTCATGTCATCTGGTGTCTCTGCATTCTAGTATTCCTCTTCTTATGTAGTTTTGTTAGTGTTTCCTTTCTAATCTACTTATAAGGTAGCTGTTGGGTAGGGTTTCAGAGTTAGTTTTTCTCTGGTAGGGGTATCGCATCCTTGGTGTGGTTTCAACCTCCTAAGGTGATGATACTTTACAAGGTAGATTCCAAATTGGTATGCATCAAAGTTGATTTTTTTTTTGAATTCAAATTTGGGTGAATCAGATGTATCTGTGGTGCTTCCATCAGCCCTATCATTCTTGGATCACATTGGTTCTTGGTTCATGGTTTTCTAGTTCATCCTGGTATGGTTAACATTTTATGGATTTTGGAAATAAAGTCTTGTTTATGGTTCATCAATGATGGTGTATTTTTTTGGTATTATGTTTTTCAGTGTGGAGGTGTCTACGATAGTGATGGTGAGTCATCTGATGGTGATGTGAGAGGGTGTGATAGTGATGGATATCCAACTAATAACATGGAACTCAAGATTTCATGGTGTTCCAATTCATGTGTGAAGATCAAGGTGTTGATATCAATCCACCCAAGAACTGTTGTCATGAGTTTGATGTTGGGTTGGGATCAACGGTTTTGGGCCTAGCCCAGTTTATGTGGTTTTTTTATTTGGATGACTTTTTATTTACTATGTTGGTATTGTTTTATTTTTTTGTTGGACTTAAATTGTTATATTAATTTTCCATATCCCATATTCTATTATAAATAAAAATAAAAAAAGGACTGAGAGAGATATTTGGGATAATTAATAATGGATTTTGGTGAATTTATAATGAATTTTTTGTGATTTGAAATGATTTATACTGAGTTATAATGATATATGGATAATTTTGAAGAGGTATTCAAAGGTAAAATGCATGGATATTGATGAATAAATAGAAAATGTTAATTTAAGAGTTTAAAATGGGAATTGTATATGAAATATGTTTGTTGTAATATCTTGTTTAGGTGTTAAGAAAGAGAGTGGTATTTGCATAAGTTTTTAAAATTAAATAGGTTTATTTTAAGGGAATAAAACATGGAATAAATATGATATTATTGTTTTGAATTAAAAATTATGACTATGATATTATGATAGAAATATTTTTTTGTGAAAATCTATGAATTTGGATAACTTATAGGGATCCTTTGGTTAAGATATGACTTGAGATTATGATATTTGATCCATGGGTTTTTATAGGCCTTGAGTTAGTCCTATGATACTTTATATGTCATTTTTTATCATAAAACTCATATAAACCATGTGTTTGGATACTATGTTTATTGGATGACATTTATAGTTTTTATTAGTATTGGTTGAAGTAATTATAAGAGTTCTTAAGTGACTTAGTCAGCACCTAATTATTTAAAATGAATATTATAAATGATATGTTTAAATAATTTAATAGATTTACACCATTTATATATGATCACATTAAACTCCAAGGGATGTTTGGGGTTATTTTGGTTTCTACTAAGAATTATTTATCACTCCTTGTATGTACACATCTCATGTGCATGAAAATTATATGTATAGTGTTGCGGGTAATGGAAAATAGCCTCAGTAGCTAGGAGATGGTGTTAGGAGACACCACATAAATGATTTCTTATGCTTTTGGAGTTATGTGGAGGGGTTTTCTACACTATTTTTTTATTTATTTGAGTTGTATTGTCCAATACATGGTACTTGGGATATATTATTATGACTTGTTTGGTTGTATACTTTATTTGAGAATTTTTAGGATTTTATATTAGTCTTTATTGTTATTTTTATTTCTTATTTCCATTGTTTTTGGATAGTTAATTATTTAATTTGGTGTTTTATTTGTGATGAACCATTAGGAGGTAAATTAATCCCTAATAAATAATTATAGACACTCGATGTTATTCATTGGTATCTATTAATCGAGGAGCACACTTGAGGTCATGTGATATTTTTCTTTGATGACGCGGTTGTTTCAAGGAGAGATGTTACAGTATGTCACACAATGAGGCATAGATATTCCAACTGAAAGTATATATATGGGTGTTTATAAATTCAAATTTTTAAAGATGTGTATAAATACATTTTACTAGTGCAGCATATATAATAACAAATTTCAAATAATTTTTAATGTGTTCAGAATATCTATAATAACCAAATGTCTATGATTGTAGTTAATATGTCTATAAATTATGAAAGATGTCATATTTCATAAAAAATATTCCATCCTCAAAAAGGTATTTATGATATGTGTATCTTTTTCATATATACATTTTCATTTAAATTATTTTTTAATCCTTTTTTATTTAAATATATTTTGAACTATAAGGAAAATGTAAATGATATTCATGAGATGATATAGATTAATTTAACAATGATTGGGCATGTTACATGGTGTCAAAATATTTCAAAAGTCTTTAGAGAGGTATTTTTCTATCAATTTAATTTTTTCCTTCTATAATTTTACTCCAAGTATTTTTTTCATTGTGAATGATATATTTTATGTGTTCATTACAAAAAAATAAGTTTTTTTTGTGCCCTATATTTTGTATATATCCTAAATGTTATATTTTTTTATATGTTTTCTATATTTTTGTTTTTGTTATGTATTTTTATTGAGATTATTGTTATATCATTATAGGCTCACAACTCTTTTATAATGAATGGAATGAGTTACAGTATCATATTTTTATTAAATGCTAATGAAAGTCTTGTAGGTTCTGGGCACAGTGGAAGTGTGTGATGGGTCATGCCCAACATTTCTTTTTGTTAAGATCAATGATAAATCTAAGATTTGTACAATGATAAATTCCCTGTTCAACATAATTAAATCAAAGAATACAAACAATGGATAAAATTTTGAAACCAAAACATAGGATTGTCACATATTATTTATAATTAACTTAAGAAAATAAAGAATTACTGTGTGAGAAATTATTTCTTCATTGATAGATCTGGAAACAGATCTAAATTGTACTATTATTTCATTCTAGTAATCAAGAGAAGATTCTATCTAGTGGTGATCCACACGTATTCCAAAAATATCCAAATGTCATCATAGGAGTCTCTAGGTGATAGTGTGGAAGATCCTGATGTTTGTATCATTCATCTTTGATCACCTAGAGAATCACTTACAAAGGATTCTTCTTGATCACTCTAGACTCGAGAGTGGAAGGTAAAGGAAGATCTCTCTTTGTTCTTAAGAGCGTTCTTGGAGAAGGGATCTCTCTAGGGATTCGAGAGGATTCTCCAGAATTATTATGCACAATAAAACAAATGAATTAGAACTATTAAAAAATAATATAATTGGGTTTATATACCACTAGGGTTAGAAATAAATAATTTCACAAGTTCCATTTAATATTTATTTAATCCCTATGGAACCCCATATCTATAATAATATTATTATTATTATTTCTCGACATGTGTTAAACTCGTGAATTAAAATTAAATATTATTTATTCAAATAATATTCAACATATATTATTTCTCACTGACCTATAAACTTGTTATGCCATTCCTCCACAATATTTATCGATCCTTGAATAGTGAATATTTATTTAATAAATAAATATCACTACATTATTATCTAATAAATAAATAAATATTATATTCACTAAATATAAAATAAATATTTATTAAATATTCTGATCGCATAATATTGTATTGAATAAATGGTGAAGTAATATATGATATCAATAAAACATGAATAGTTATTAGACTACATGCAGGGATAATATTTATTCAACTTGTTAAATAATAAATAATAAGATATTATTTAACTGAGATTTTGGATACACTTAGTGTGTGAACCTCTATGCATCTTTCTCAGTGGCATTAGGCAAAGCAATCTAAAGTTCAAGGTTAGTGTATATAAAAACGCCAAGGAACCCATAGAGAAATAAGTTAATGTCATAATGATATAATACCTTATACAGATTCTTATTGTGTAATATAATCTCTTTATTGTGATATTTTTAATCAAGTAAGTTTCATTTTGGTTCCATCAACTTATGTGTTTGATGTCTCTTTCTTTGAATCTCAGGAAATTAAACTTACCTATAAAACACCATGGCCATGGATTTTTTTAGGATATATCATTTCCATAAAAGGGCCTAAGATATCAAATTCTGTTAAAGAATATAAGGGGAAAATCTTTTCTTGTGTTATTTATTAATGAAATATTACTCGTGATGCACCCAATGTATCCTACTTCGCTACGAACATATGTCATCATAGTTTTCATCAATACATCAAATTACATGACTTATAATACTCATTAATAATAATATTAAAGTCTAAGGATAAATACACATGTTCTCAAATAGAAACATCTAATGATACATATAAATGTGGATTTTTTACTGGCATGTCTCATTCTCATAATATCATACACTAGATATTACTAAGGGTGTACACCATGAGAATATTCCTCAAAGTACTATGAGTCTCTACCCCTGATAGCATGAATTATTTTTTTACCTAAAATTTTTTCATCTGGCTATAGAACATATATTTAATAATACCATCATGGAAATTTTAGGTTCTCATCATAGTGGAGAATTACTATGACCTTTTAATGCGATAGTTAATCTTAGGGAATTATCACATACTATACTATGTAGAAGAACAATCATGATGTGATAAGAAGTTTATTAATATTAAATAATATTAATATAGGTTATCATAAAGTACATAATAATTGGTTCTAAGGCACTGACTCCAACAAAATCCTACTTTCACTAGATCTAATTGCTAACAACCTTTAGTCTGTTAACTCTCTCATAATACTCATGCTTCTACTGGGATAGGACTTTAGTCAAGGGGTCCACCATATTTTCTTCTATGGGAACTCTATTTACTATAACTTTACCTATCTAATAAAAATACCTCAAGAGGTGATACTTTCAAAGTATATGCTTTATCCGTTGGTGTGACCATAGCTATTTTGTAAGAGTTACCGCTATAATATTATCATAATATAATGTGATAGGGTATTTACTGCTAAGTACAAAATCAAGAACCTTGAAAAAATTTCATATCCAAATGGATTTCTTGGCTGCATCAAAAGCCACTATATACATGGGCTCTATTGTAGAATCAACAACAATTGGCTTCTTTGAACTCTTCCAACTCACAGTTCCTTTATTGAGACAAAAAAAATATCCTGATTGTGAATTCATATCTTTTTGATCTTTTTGAAAACTAGAATTAGTATAACCATTGATGACAAGCTCCTCATCTCTTCCATACACCAAGAACATATCCTTATCTCTTCTTAGATACTTGAGGATATCCTTAATAGTAGACCAATGTTGTTCTCCTATATCTGCAGAATATTTTTCTACCATGATCAATTCATAGGAAACATCAAGTCTAGTACATAACATGGAATGCATTATTGATCCTATTGCTAAATCATATGTGATCTTACTCATTCTATCTTTCTCCTATTGAGTCTGAGAACATATTTTCTTATAAAGATCTATACCATGTGATAATGGAACTAATCTCCTCTTGGATTATTCCATACTAAATCACTTTAGTATCTAGTCAATATATGTAATTTTACTTAGTTTAAGTGGCTAATTGGATCTATCATGAATGATCTTAATCCCTAAAATATAGGCTGATTCACCTAATTACTTCATAAAGAAACACTTATTTAACCAGTCCTTCATATACTGTAATACTGTTATGTCATTTACAATAAGTAATATTTCATCATCATATACAACTAGAATAATGACTAGATTCCCACTAAACCTCTTGTAAACACATGGATCACATTCATTCTTAATGAAACAAAATTCTTTCATAGCTTCGTTGAATCGAATGTTACATGACCTAGATTCTTTCTTTAATCCATAAAAGGATCTCTACAACTTGAAAATATTTTTTGGAATCACCTAGAGTAAAAAATCCTTCTGATTGTGTCATATAAACATCTTCCTGAAGGTTCTCATTATGGAAAGTAGTTTTGAAATCCATCTACCAAATTTCATAGTCATGGTAATCTACTATTGAAAGTATAATTATGATGGATTTAAACATGGAAACTGGTGAAAATGTCTCATTGTAGTCAATTCATTGACTCTGTTTAAACCCTTTATCCACTAGCCTTGCTTTATAGGTATTTATTTTACCTTCCATATCCATTTTTCTCTTAAATACCCATTTTCACCCTACGGGATTTACATCAACTGGTGCATTAACTAGAATCCAAAATTGGTTTTGATACACAGAATCCATTTCAGAATTCATGGATTCTTTCCATCTTGAAGCTTTTGATCTCTCTACTACATCTTTATAAGAGATAGTTTCATCATTGTCAGCCAATAATGATTCACCATATTCAGTTACTAGAAAACCATATCTATCTGGTTCTCTTACCTCCCTAGTGCTCATATGTAGTACTTCTATTTCAGGAACTACTTATTCTATGGGGACCTATGTAATATGTTCCTATAACAAATCCTATATATCTTAAGAATCAACTTCATTGAATTAAATCTTTCTCCTACTATCCTTTTTGAGGATGTTCTCTATCTCAAGAAAGACATCTTGTATGGAAACAGTCACTTTATTGTCTGAGGGGTTTTATAGGACCCTATAAAAATTCACTTTGTGACCCATGGTGAAATTTTTTTACCTGGTAAAGCCTTAACAAATTCCTCACAACCCCATACACATGTATGTGAAAAAATAGGTTTCTTTCCACTCTATAACTTGAAGGGAGTTCAATTTTACACTTTATTTGGTACTCAATTTAATGTATATACCACAGTTTGTGATGAATATCCCCGAAAGGATAATGGATTATCTACATGACTCATCATTGACATTACCATGTCTAAAAAGGTAGAGTTCCTCCTTTTAATAAAACCATTAAATTATGGTGTGTAAAGTGGAGTGAGTTGATATAGAATCTCAAACTCCCATAAAAATTTGATAAACTCTTGGTTAATATATTCACCACCTCGATCTGATTAAAGCTTCTTTATATTTTTTTCCAGGTTGATTCTCTACTTCATTCTTGAATTATTTGAATTTCTCAAAGGACTATAACTTATACCTAATCAAGTAGACATATCCATATCTACTCAAGTCATTAGTGAAAGTTATGAAGTAAGAATATCCACCTCTAGATTTTACTGGAAATGGTCCACACACATTAGTGTGTAACAATCCTAGAATCTCTGTGGAACTTTTACCCCGTCCACCGAATGGCGATTTGGTCATTTTTCCTTATAAACAATAATGACATATTTCAAGTAATTTTATCTCATAACAGTATAAATAACCATCTTGATAGAGCTTTTTAAAATGCTTTTTGTTTACATGAACAATATGGTGATGTTATATATGGGTATTATATGAGTTGTGTGAACATGATTCATTATATATTTCCAATACTTGGTTTTCATAATTTAATACATAAATTCCATTATTTAAATGTTTCATATCATAACATGTGTTTTCTTTATAAAAGAAACAAATTTTATTTCCAAACTTGAAAATAAAACCATTTATATAATGGTATGATATAGAAATTATGTTCTTGGTAATAGTTGGTACATAATAACAATACTTTAAAACCAATATCATTATCATTGGAAATAAAAGTTAGTAGTCACTAATGGCTAGAGAAGCTAGCCTCACACCATTGGCAGCTCATAAATCCACCTCTCCTCTAGAAATATTTCAGAATATACTTGTTTCCTGCATTTGGATATAGATGTGAGAACCAAAAGATATATTTAATATGTGTAGATATTGAAATATCGCACTCGATAATGAACTAACCTTTAACTTCCCATTACTTCTAGGTGTAGTTCTTCTTCTAATGGCCTTGTTATCCACATGAAAAACATACTGCCTCCTTTTCATTTTCCTACCTCTGGATCTTCCTCTTATTAGAAGGATGGTGGTAAAGAGATTTATACTTGTTACATGCATTGGAACCCTTTTCCTTGTTCTATATTTTCTTATTCACCATAAGGATTGTGGATTTATCATGCCCCATGTCCTTATCCACTTGTTGAATCAAAGTAAGAAGTTCTGAAAGAATCTTCTCATTATTTACCATGTTATAATTAATAGTAAAACTAGATAAGGTCTTGGTTAGTGAGTAATGTATGATATCTGTGTGAAATTCATCCGAGAATTTAATCCTTAAGATGTCTAGGTGTTAAATGTAGCCAATAATATTGGATGTATGAGGCTCAGCTAGTGCAGAATCTTCAAGATTAGTTGTAAACAAAGCATTAGAGATCTTGTATCTCTCTTGTCTCACCTTCTATTGATATAGATACCAAAAGTGAGACATCATGTTATAGGTATCCATATCCTCATGTTTCTTCAAAATATCATTGCTCATGGATGATAGAATGAAGCATTAAACATTTGTAGATCATTCAAATGTTTCTCATAGAGAAACAACTCTTCCTCACTAGCCTCATTACTAAGCACATTAGGAATAGGTTCTTCCAGCACATCTAATTTTCTTTCATGGCATAGGATAATGCAAAAGATCATTTTTCACTCTTGAAGATTTGTTCCAGTGAGAAGTTTATCCTTATCAACTATGGATCATAATGATATGTTTGAAGTAATTTTTATTTATGTTTCTACAAATAAGATGAGTAGATATTTAGTACTTTATCTAATAAAATTTAAACAATTAAATAAATATAATATTTATTAATCTCCCACTATTTTATCAAAACCCAATAGCTCTCACCATTGGCTTAAAAATATCTTGTTACTTAGACATTCTAGTATAAAGGATCCATATTTAACTTCTTATCACCCCAACTTTATCTGTTCAAGCAAGTTAAAGGGTTTTAGGTAGGCATTCTAAATACCAAATGCATTAACTCACAGTACCTTGATCTGTTGATTGTACTCTCCAATCTTAAAATCCTTAAATTTGATTTCCTTAACTCTTGATTATTAGTTACATAAAGTCCTACTTTGGCGGTCAACCTTTGATGTGAACTAAGTTAAGTAAACCCAAATCTTCAAGTTATAATTCCTTGATAATTGAAAGCACCCCAACTTGGGCCGATAAAGAACTTTGAACCATGATTCGATTTTAACTAAAGTAGTGGAAGGCTATACCGACATAATATATATAATTGAGGTATTTTATCTTTTATTCATAAATTTCCAATTATTATCTTTATTACATTATTTTTAATATTAAGTGTATTTACTTAAGTGATTAACCATGTCTTAGATAATATTTATGCATAATCTAATTTATTTTAGTTATATCTTGCATGTTTGTCAATTCATTAATTCAAGTGATTGTGATAAACCATCCATAATGAAATGACCATGTAACTTGGTAGAAATAAAATCCTAAAGTGGTATAATCATGAGATTTTACTAATGGTTAGTTTATCTAGTATATAATAAACTAATCATCGACCTAGGGGGAAAACACCTTGAACTATTTATGGTTCGTGTTGCAGTTTTCCACTTGTCTACCTATGTATCTCTCTTGGATTGGTTTCATCTCAACTCCAAACTTGAATTGCCTCAACTATATTGGGAGCTCTATCCATTATATATGATTTTACTCACACGTAGATGATGGGAAGGTGTTTACATAAAAGAAACCATTAGCACGCAGGCCCTTACATAACAAGAGGGGATATGGAACACAGGACAATAATTTAATTTAATAATAAATTAAATGAAACCAATAACATACAATGGTCTGGTCTAGGCTCATGATCATCCACATGCATGAAACTAATTATGCATTTGATAAAATTTTCATTCAATTCTTAATTATCCTTATTTAAGATAAATCTTGTTCGAATAAATTAATTATCTTCTTTAATTAATCAATTATTTTAGCTTAATTATCATTTTAATTTCCTTGATATTCTAATCCATCATATTTTTAAACAAATTAAATAAATTTATTTAAAATTAACTTTTTATAATAAAAATGTACCTTGGAGGAAACACGGTGAGTGCCCATCCGAACTACCCAACATGTATTATACTTGTATATTGTTTACTCTTGCAACATGTGGAATACATTAATTGTCACATATTTTCATGAAATGTACTATCAACTTAATTATTACATGGATTGTATGATTTTTTTGTCATGTGTTATGCTTCAATGCATGTAGATTAATAACTTTAATATGAATCATACATGATATGTAGATCCAAACATTCTGTGGAAATTAATTAAAAATTTATATATATTAAAACTCATCACATGGCATGTATTATCAAATTAATTACCACACACAAGTACATGTTAATGAGGTTTTTATAGTATAATAAATTAATTTTAATTTTTCATAATTTGGTAAAAGTACATGGCATGTACATTGGAGCTACACACCGTATATTTTTTCTCATTGTCTATTTGTGGCACACGCCTAGCGACTCAGCATGTAACCATGCCATGGAAAAAGTTAGATTACATGGTGTGTACATGGGATACACATTGTGTGGTCTCCAAGTTACATGGTCACCAGTCAGGTAGGTATCGTAAGAAGATACACAGCCTATCTGTGACTAAAGGACTATACACCATGTACAGAAGTTACATAGCATGTACTCTGGCTGACCGTGCACCAGGATGGACCAGTCAATATGTAGTTTATAATTAAATGTATCACATGTAATAAATTCACACTCCTTGAATTAATTCTGAATTAGTTCTTGATGCATTAAACAATAGTACAAGGCATGTACCTCTAGGTTACAAGGCGTGTACTCTTGTGTTATCCGGTCAGATTCCTTGGCACCTTTGGATAAGATCTTTGAATTTATTATGTTCATAAAATTAATCAATTTGATTATATTTACGAGAAATTAAGAGGAAGAAGTTGATCTCACAATTCAGATTAAATAATGATCAAACTAGAATTGAAAATAAATTACTTATGTGTAAATAAATCAATGATCTTTAAATAATTATAAATAATTATGTGACCCGCTCTGATACCACTTGTAGGTTATGGTAATAGCAGAATTGTGTGATGGGTTATTCCTAACATTTATTTTTGTCAAGATAGATGATCAATCTGATATTTACACGATGATAAACATCATGATCAATAGAATTGAATCAAAGAATATAGAAAATTGATAAAACACTAGAACCAAAACATAGGATCATCACATGTTATTTATAATTAATTTAAGAAAATATTTAATTACCTTGTGAGAAATTATTTCTTCTATGATGGATATAACAACGTATCTATGTTATACCATTGTTACATTGTAAGAATCAAGGGAAAATTATCTCTAGAAATGATCCACACATGTTCCACAAATCTTTGAACGACATCGTAGGAATCTCTGGGTGCTAGCATGGTAGAGCTTAACACTTGCATCATTCATCTTTGATCATCTCTAGAATCACTTCAAAATGATTCTTCTTGATTTATCTAAACTCGATAGTGAAAGGTAGAGGAAGATCGCTCTCCATTATTGATATCATTCTTGGAGAAGGGAACTCTCTAGGGATTCAAGAGGATTCTCCATATCTGTTGTGCATAACAAAAAAAATAAATCGAATCTCTTGAAAAATAATATAATTGTGTTTATATACCTCTATGGTTAGAAATAAATAATTGAACAAGTTATAAGGCCCCATCCTTAAACATTAAATAATCATGATTTAAGTCAAGAATTTACATTCATTCACATTGAGGATCTTTTTAGGTTTATAGTCTTAGAGAATTATTCCATAACTATTACATAACAGCTCAAATATTACAAAGTAGACACTTCTACTCACTATCCATTTTTTTCACAAAATAAAACTTCTTAAAATAAAACATGATTTTTTTTATTGATAAAAATATTATTATCATTCATCTTGACATACACCTTTCTCTTACCCATCATTACACCTTGTGAAACCATTTTAAAAACTTGATATGAGAACAAAAATATCAGAAAGGGAAATAAGATAAGGAAAGAAAACATTAGTCCATGAATACTTATAAACCCATGAAATCATACTTTTCACCCATAAAACATAAGATCTTTAACATACCTCGTGAAATCATAAGATTACTAAAAAAATCATAGAAATCATAAATCATAAAGGTAACTTGTGTAATCCATATTATACTTACATTGTATCTTTCATAGCTACATTGAGGGTAACCTTCATTGCTATGTTTGGAATACCCATCACAATATATTCCCTAAATCTATTAGAATAAATCTTATTGTTTAACTCTATCTCATTATCCAATTCATTGGAGAGCTATCACAAGATCACACACCCTTAGTTTATCATGGAACCACCCGTATACATAAATAATGCACAATAACCATAACATAATCATAACACATAAAACAAGCATAAAGGAAAAATAATATTTCTACATTGCAATCACAAGATATCATTTCAAGATATTGAAATAATAAATCCCTTATTAAAACAATTTTCAATACCAAAATACATGAAAAGAGAATATGATATTTATTTTTCTTTTAAAAACATTATGGCTTGTAGAGGAAGCCAAATATCAAATAATGGTCACGGCGACAGAAAAGTCATTGTCATCACGTATGTTAAAAAACATTACTTTTTTAATTTAGTAAAATGATTCATAGAAAAAGATTCCTTTTTAAAACCTTTGAATGAAATTAAAATTCAAAGGGGTTTATTATACACCATATAAAATAAGGTGGTGTATAATATCAAAATATGCCTCAATGAAATGAGATTGAGATTAAATCCCTTACTTTGAGTACGAATCATCACGTATAATCTTTATATTATTGAATAATAAACTTAGGATAATTTATACTTTCTTTAGAACCTTTTTTGAGTTTATTATTACTTCTATATCACTTATTAACATTTTTATAATAATTAAATAATTATTTAAGTTCATATTGAATGTTCAGTCGGTATTCAGTACTTGAGTCCAAAAGAAACTTGGATTGATGTCAATAGTCCATGTGTTCATAAGTCCATCATATCCAGAATAAAATTAATGAGATAATAATCAATTTTATACATAAATTATACTTTTTAAATCAAACCATTCATTTATGGTATGAAAAATGAACAATGTTATAATCAATGAGACGGTAGGTCATACGTACGCATGAGTAACATTTCTATTTTTCATTGATCATTATGGAAATAAGGTAATTATTATTTTATCTTTAAATAATCATAATAATATAATTAAAATCATAATAATCATTTAAATAAACTTATATATATCATAAAATTGATTTAATGAATAAAAAATGAGTCACTTTGCTTCGTGGAGGTGATAGTTCACACGTACGCATGAACGACGTTATCATTTTTATGTGCATGAAAAGTAAGAATTTAATTGATATATTATTATCTTATAATGATTAATATGTCATTAATATCACATATTAATATTAATTACATTATTATAACCAGTCATGAGATATGGCTATGGAAAATGAATTAGATCGATTCGTGGAGGTAATAGATCACACATATGCACGAATGATTAATTCCTTTCCCATTTAATGGAATTTGAGATATATTTAGGTGATGATATTAAAATAATAACATATTAGTATATTGAGGATACTATAGTTATTATTTCATCTTGTAATAATAATATTTAAAGGAATTTTAAGAATAAATAAAATAGAAATACTTAAATAAAACGATACCACTTATTCAGTTGATCACCTTTAAAGAACACCTTAACACCTATAAGAAGGTGTTATGCCTAAAATAAGGCCTCGAGAATGTGGGTATGGATTATAGGAAGGTTTTTGGTTAGATATTTTCTTAACCAAATGGTTTTTAAAGTGTGAGTATTAGATAAGAGTTGATACCATTTTATAGGAGGGGGGATGGCACCCTTAGAAACTCATAAAATATTAAATTAATATAAATTAATTTTTTAATCCAAATAACTCCAACTAAAGTTATATTGAAGATAAGATGAGAATAGTTATAAATCATCTCATCCAATAATTTTTAGACATGTATTGGTTTTATTTTAAACCTTATTTTTTCAGTTTACCCTTAATTTTTCTCTTTTTATTTTAATTGTGGTCACAACATTTTAAATATTAAGAGGCTATAAATTTTACTTATATGGGATAAATTCCCCATAATTGGATACTTTATCAAATTTTAAACCTTATTATAGACACTTTTTAATTTTAAAATATTTTTTTAGTATTTTTAAATAATTTAATAAATTATTATTTTTATAAAATATCAATTATGTCAATTTTGAAACTATTAATTTTATTGAATTTAAATAAAATATAAACATAGATATAACTTCTAAAAACCCAATTAATATACTTATAACATCTCATAGTCACCTAAAAAAATTGCGGATGTCATAAAATATTTCAAATTATATTTATTTTAATATTATTAGTATCATTTATTTGATTCTTCCTTTAATAAATCTATTATTGCATCATCATTGTATCATAATTAAATTTAATTATTTATTTCCTAAAAATTATAAATAAATTACCATGATGTAGTTAATATTTTTATATTTTTAATGACTATTTATAGTTGAAGTGATCACTTATATAACACCATATTAAAATTGTTTTAGTAATAAGAGACATGTTTATGGTATTTTTATTTTTAATTTAAATAAAATGTTATTAATGTCATAATCACACCCAAGTGGATTCCAAAGGCCAAAATTTCTACCCAAGTATTGTATTGGTCAGCCATAAATCATTCAATAATATTAAGACAAGTGTTAGGGTAGTTTTATATTATTATAATATTGTTTTTACCCTTATTTAGGTAATTTACCTTTAATCGTGGTAAATAAAATAGTAAAGTTTCTATTCGAAAAAATATATATTTTGATCCTATTGGACCATATTTTTCATACTCAGTACAACCATTCATGTTTATTTTTTAAAATTCAATTCACATAATTGGTTAAATTATTTTTAACACTAATCTCGTTGACGAATCGAGAAAATGGGTTTTTTAAGTAAAACGTTCAAAAGTTCACATTATTTTTCTATTTAATATTAATTTAAAATTGAATCCAATGAATTAAATTGGATTAAATGGTAAAAAAATCATCTGATTATACCTTAAAAACATGTAAAATTATAATCTAACAATATAATTAAATTAGACAAAAAGGCAGTTTTGAATTAAAATGCAGTATTTTTCACTATTCATTAAAAATGTATATTATCAAAAAAATATCAAAAATTCAAAAAAAGAAAATTTTTATGTCCCAATTACAAATAATAAGTTTATTTTGTAAAATATAACATATAAAAGTTACAAAAACTAGATTTAAAAAGGTTTCTCCATCAAAAGGCGGTAAAACTACCTTTTAAAAATAATAGAGTATTATACTTAAAATTATATTATTCTTATTTTAAGGCACTAAATTTTATTAGAAGAAAGTAAAAAACATTTAATAAACATTTTTAGACATAATTTAGTTAGTTCTATTCATTCCCACTAATACAATGGCTAGGCGATAACTACCTTTTAAAATAATTATATTAATAGTGTATTATTTTTCGGTATATCTCGGTCTTGTGTGAAACATAAGATTTTAGAGAAACACATTGTTATATTTCGGGTATGTTATCGTACATATCATACCCTTTAAAGTAAAATTAATATCTAATTCATAAATATTAATAGATGTGAAAATTTCTTATTCTATAATTACCTAGGATGTTACATATTTCCCCCCTTTTGGAAATTGTGTCCTCGAAATTTTATTCACTTATCAAATAAGTGGGGGTATTTATATCCCATAGAATTTTTAGATTCTCATGTTTCCTCTTCAACCATATGGTTTTTTTCAAAAAAACCTTAACCTAATGAATCATCTTATTTCATAACACTTTCTCTCTACGGTCAAAAATATGAATCGGTTGTTGCTCATAAGAAAGATTCTCTTCCAACTGAACTATTTATGGACTCAAAACATGATATGGGTATAGAATAGACTTTATTAACATTAAAACATGAAAAACATTGTGTACCTGGGATAAACTTGTAGGTAAAGCCACTCGGTAGGCAACAGATCCAACTTTCTTTAGGATTTGATAGGGTCCAATGAAACGTGGACTCAACTTCCCCTTATTACCAAAATGCATCGCACTTTTCCATAGTGAAACTTTGAGAAAGACATAATCACCTACCTCAAAAGAAAGATCCTTCCTATATTTATCGATATAAATTTTTAGTTTTCTCTAAGTTTCCCTCATGTTCTTCTGAATCAACTAAACTTTTCATGTCATCTCTTCTACCAATTCTGGTCCCATCAATTTCCTTTCACCTACTTCATCCCAAAAATATATAGTTTGACACCAAATTCCATATAATGCCTCAAATGGTGCCATATGTATACTAGAATAAAAACTTTTATTATAATAAAACTCAACCAAAGAAATATGTTGGTCCCAACATCCTTGGTAATTCATTGAACATGAACATAGCATATCCTCCAATGTATGAATTTTTCATTTTTTCTGCCCATCTGATTGAGGATGAAAATATTTACTAAAATTTAATTCAACATCCAATGACTTCTAAAGGCCTTTCCAAAAGTTATAAGTGAACCTGAGATCATGATCAAATATAATGGAGAGAGGAACTCTATATAACATGACTATCTCCCTAAGATATAATTGAGAAAGTTGATCTAGAGACAGAGTATCTCAAATGGTAAGAAAATGAGAAGATTTAGTCAAATAATCAATAATAACCTAGATCACATTTTTACCTTAAGAAGAATTTGGTAATACCACTATAAAATCCATGGATATATTTTCCCATTTCCACTCTAGCACTGGAAAAGGCTGAAGCATCCCCTTTGGTAATTGTCACTCTGCTTTAACCTACTGACAAGTCAAACACATCATAGTAAATTCAGTAATATCTCTTTTTATTATATCCCACCAGTAATACTCTCAAAGTTCTATGTACATCTTAGTATTTCTATGATGAACTGAAAACAGAGAACTATGAGCTTCACATAGCAACTCTTTCTTAAACTATGATTCACAAGGCACACATAACTTCTTACCAAATATCAAAACACAATCTTTATCAATTTTAAATTCTAGAAACTTACCTTTTTGAACCAATTTTACCTTTTTCTACAATTCATTATCTTCCTTCTATACTTGCTTAATTCTATCAGATAGAGATTATTTCACTGAAACTTGAAACAAAACATAGGAATTTCTTGCACCAACAACTCATATGCCCAAGTTCATCAAATAATTAATCAAAGGGTCGCATTCCAAATGTAACATGGTTAATATAGCATTACTTTTATAACTCAAATCATCGGCCACTTTGTTTGATTTTCTAGAATGGTAATGAATCATGAAATCATAATCCTTGATTAGTTCCAACCATCTTCTCTGTCTCGTGTTCAATTCTTTCTGAGTAAATATATACTTTAAAATTTAGTGGTCGGTATATATTTCACATTTTACTCCATACAGATGATGACTCAAAATTTTTAAATAAAAAACAAAAACAACTAACTCCAAATCATGTGTAGGGTAATTTAACTCATGAGTTTTCAACTGACGTGAAGCATAAGCAATTACCATATCATTATTCATTAGGAAACAACCAAGTCCTTTCAACAAATCATCATTGTAGATAAAAGATTCACCATTTCTAGAAGGTAATGCCAATATTAGAGGATTCAACAATCTTCTTTTCAATTCTTGAAAACAATCATCACATTATTTTGTCCAGATGAACTTGACACCTTTTTGAGTTAACTTAGTCTAGGGGATAGATAACTGTGCAAAATTTTCAACAAACCTCTGGTAATATCCTGGTAAACCAAGAAAACTAAAAATCTTGGTTATATTTATGGTTCTTGTACATTATTCAATTAATTTTATTTTAGAAGTATCAATAGTTTTGTCATCTTTAGAAACAATGTGACCAAGGAATAAAAAATTTTGTAACCAAAACTCACACTTTCTGAATTTTAAATATAGTTTCTTTTCTTTTATGGTTTGAAAAACAACCCTTAGATGACTTTCATGATCCTATTTACTTTTATAATATCCCAAAATTTTATCAATAAATACAACCATGAACTTATCCAAGAACTCATGGAAAATTCTATTCATAAGATCCATTAATATAGCAGGTGTTTTAGTTAACCCAAAAGGCATAACAAAAAATTCATAATGGCCATGTCTAGTACGAAACATGGTCTTTGGAATGTCTTCTTCCTTTACTTTTAACTGATGGTACCCTGACCTCAATTCAACCTTCAAAAAATATTATGCTCCCTGTAACTAATCAAACAAATCATATATATGAGGAAAAGGATATTTTTTATTAATAGTGATGTTATTCAAGGCTCTATAATCAATGCAAAGTCTCATTAAACCATATTTCTTTTTAACAAACAAGACAAGAGCACCTCATAGTGATGTTATAGGTATAATGAAACCTTTATCTAATAACTCCTGAAATTGCTTCTTTAAATCTAAAAGTTCAATTTGAGCCATTTTATAAGGGGGTTTTGAAATTGTCTTAGCATCAGTAACTAAGTCAAAAGTAAATTCAACTTCCTAAACAAGTATAATATCAGGAAACTCATTAGTAAAAATATCAAGATAATCATTTACCACTAGCACATAATTCATCTGAATAGTCCCTTTGTTCTCAAAAATATGTGCAAGATAACATTCATTTCCATCTTTAAATAGTTTCTCATCTTCCTGGTATGTTATCAAGGGTAAGGGTTCATTTTTGTAAAAAAATGAAAACTTTTTCTGAAAAGAAACCTCTTTATCTCTACATTCAATCATAGCATGGTAAACAGAAAGCCAATACATACCCAAAATAACATCAAACTCTACTAGAGGAAAAAAAGGTTTTCAGGTAATTTTTTTCTATAAATAAGGATAGTAAGATTATTATAATTTATTTTTGCCTTAACATTTCACCAGGTTTTTTTACTATAAGTTCTGGATTCATTTCTTGAGGTAGAATTTCTAATTCACTAGAAAATTTATTAGAAATAAAAGAATGTGTAGACCCTGAATCAAACAGCACATTGGAAAAATTTTAATAAATAAACAATATACTTGATACCAACCCATCTTATGGCTTAAAATCTACTAAAATAGTTTCAAAGGATTTCACCACACCTTTATTCTTATAGTCAGGATGCTTCTCATCATTTGAATTCTTCATCAGAAACTCATTTGCATAATGACCCATCTCATTACATTTAAAACATTTCACTGACTATAAATCAGATTTTTTATTACCACTACCTTGATCTTTTTCAATGTAGTTATGAGCCTTATGCCCCTTTTTACCACATCATAAGCACTTAACAAAATTTAGGAGACATTCTCCAGTGTGTTTTTTACAACAATTCTCACAAACTGTAAACTTAATTTTGTTACCATCAAACTTTTTTTATGAATTATTCCCTTTCACCTGTCACTTTGAACTATTATTCTCATGTTTTTTAAAGAACATCAGATCATTGGAAAACTCTATTTTCACCTTCTTCGCGAATTGACAAAGTTTTTCATAACTTTTGAACTCATGATAATCCAATTCCCTTAGATATTTTGGCTTTAATCCTGAGTAAAAATGGTTGATTTTACTATCAAAATCCTAAATGAAATTTAGAGCATACCTTGCCCATCGATTGAATTTTTCTTTGTAAGCATCCACTGAGACATCCTCCTACCTCAATTCCAATAATTGTTTTTTAATTATAATTTGAACCATCTTAGGAAAATATTTCTCAAGAAAGATATTCTTAAATTCATCCAATACCATGGAATCAGTCTCTTCACTATATCTGATATGATTAACCATCAACCACCACTGATCAGATTCACCTTCAGACCAGTAAATAGTAAGGCTAACCTTTTGATTTTTTGAACACCCCAAGACATCTAAAATATTTTCTAGTGCTTTAATCTACCCTTCAGATAGAACGGGGGAAGATGATATGATGAATGATGGGGGATGTTTCCTTATGAAATGCTCCACTACCAACATGTTTGATCTGCCTAATCTTTTGGATCGATACAACCACCATTTATATCTTGATTCGAATGCACTATCACTGCAACAAACTATTTACTTCTAATTATGACCATCTTAGGTTGCTGATTTGGAAGTTTTTCCTCATCTGGATGTCGTCCCAACACAGCTTCCCTATTTCCTCTATAGAAAACCATTCTGAACAAATATATCTTAGATGAATCAACATGGTAATCTTAAAATTATATATCATTTCAATTTTATCATAAATTAAAAATCATTTATGGATATTCTATTAACAATATCCTAACCCCTAAATTTATCTAAATTGACCTCTAATACCAACTATAAGGCCCCATCCTTAAACATTACGTAATATTGAGTAAAGTTAAGAATTTATATTCATTCACATTGAGGATCTTTTCAGGTTTAGAGTTTTAGATAATTATTCCATAACTATTACATAACAACTAAAATATTACAAAGTATACACTTTTACTCACTATCCATTTTTTAACAAAATAAAACTTCTTAAAATAAAACATGATTTATTTTTCTTGATAAAAACCTTCTTATCATTCATATTAACATCCACCTTTCTCTTACCCATCCTTACACCCTGTGAAAACATTTTAAAAACTTGGGATAAGCACAAAAAGCTCAGTAAGGGAAATAAGATAAGAAAACAAAATGTTAGTCCATGAATACTTATAAACCCATGAAATCATACTTTTCACCCATAAAACATAAGATCTTTAACATACCTCATGAAATTATAATATTCCTAAAAAAATCATAGAAATCATAAATCATAAAGGTAACTTGTGGAATCCATATCATACTTACATTGTAGCTTTCACGACTACATAGTGGTAAACCTTCATTACTACATTTGGAATACCCATCACAATATATTCCATAAATATCTTAGGAAAAACCCCTATTATTTAACTCTATCTCATTACCCAATATATTTTAGAGCTATCACGGGCTCACCCACCCTCATTTTATCATACAACCACCCGTATATATAAACAATTCCCAAGAACCATAACATAATCATAACACATAAAACAAGTATAAAGGAAAAATAATATTTCTACATTACAATCACAGGATATCATTTCAATATATTAACATAATCAATCCCTTATTAAAACCATTTTCAATAACAAATTACATGAAAATGAAATATGGTATTTATTTTTCTTTTAAAAAAATTATGTCTTTTAGAGGAATCCAAATATCAAATAATGGACACGGTGGTAGAAAAGTTTTTGTCGCCACATACATTAAAAAAACATTACTTTTATTATTTACTAAAATTATTCATAGAAAAATATTCATTTTTAAAATATTTTAATGAAATTAAAAATCAAAGGGGTTTATTATACACCGTATAAAATAAGGTGGTGTATAATATCAAAATATGTCTCAATAAAAGGAGATCAAGATGAAGTCCCTTACATTGAGTACGACTCATCATGTACAATATTTATATTTATGAATAATAAACTTAGGTTAATTTTTAATTAATTGAGAACATTTTTCAATTTTATTATTCCTTTTATATCACTTATTACCATTTTTATAAGAATTTCATAATTATTTAAGTTTATATTGGACGTTCAGTCAATATTCGGTACTTGAGTTGAAAATGAACTTGGGTTGATGTCAATAGTACATGTGGTCATAAGTCCATAATCTCTATAATAAAATTAATGAGATAATAATCACTTTTATACATTAATTATACTTTTTAAATCAATCCATTCATTTATGGTATGAAAAATGAACAACGTTATAATCATGGAGACGGTAGGTCGTACGTACGTATGAGTAACGTTTCCATTTTTCATTGATCATTATGGAAATAAGGTAATTGTTATTTTATCTTTACATAATGATAATAATATAATTAAAATCATAATGATAATTTAAATATACTTATATATATCATATAAGTGATATAATGAATAAAAAATGAGTCACATCTCTTCATTGAGGTGATATTTCACACGTACGCACGAATGACGTTATCATTTTTATGTGCATGAAAACTAAAAATGTAATTGATATATTATTATATTATAATGATTAATATTTCATGAAAATCACATATGAATATTAATTCCATTATTATAACCAGTCATGATATATGACTATGGAAAATGAATTAGATCGGTTCGTAGAGGTGACAGTTCACACGTACGTACGAAAGATTAATTCATTTCCCATTTAATGGAAGTGGATATGGATTTAGGTGATTATTTTAACTTAATAAAATCTAATTATATTGAGTATAATTTAGCTATTATTTCATCATGGAATAATAGTGTTTTAAGGAAGTGGAAGAAGAAATAAAATAGAAATACTTAAAGAAAACAATGCCTCTTATTCGGTTTATCACCTTTGAAGAACACCTTAACACCTCTATGATGGGTGTTATGCTTAAAATAAATCCTTATAAATGTTGGGAGGGATTATAGGAAGGTTTTTATTTAGATATTTGCTGAACCAAATGGTTCTTTAAGTGTGATTATTAGAGAATAGTGGGTACCTTTTTATAAGAGAGGGGAGGGGCACCCTTGGAAACTCATAAAATATTAAATTAATATAAATTAATTTATTAATAAAAATGACTCCAACTTGAGTTATGTAGAATATAAGATGATTATAGTTTTAATTCCTATCATACAATAATTTTTATGTGTGTATTTATTTTATTTTAAACCTTATCTTTTCAGTTTAACCTTAATTTTTCTCTTTTAATTTTAATTATGGTAACAACATTTTAAATATTAATAGGCTATAAATTTTACTTATATGGGGTCAATTACCCATAATTGGAAACTTTTTTAACTTTTAGACATTATTATATCCACTTTGTAATTTTAAAATATTTTTTAGGATTTTTAAATAATTTAATAAATTATTATTTTTATAAAATATCAATTTGGTCAATTTTGATACTATCCATTTTGTTGAATTTAAATAAAATACAAATAGATATAACTTCAAACAAAACCATTGAATAGACTTATAACATGTCTTATTCACCTAGAAAATTTGTGGATGGCATTAAATATTTGAAATTATATTTATTTTAATATTATTAGTATCATTTATTTGATTCTTCCTTTAATAAATCTATTATTGCATCATCATTGTGTTATAATTAGATTTAATTATTTATTTTCTAAAAATTATAAATAAATTACCATGATGTAGGTAATCTTATTAGATTTTTAATGATTATTTATAGTCAAAAATATCACTTATATAACACCATATTAATATTTTTTTAGTATTAAGAGACATGTTTATGATATTTTTTTTTTACTTTAAATAAAATTTTATTCATATCATAATCACACCCAAGTGGATTCTAATATAACGAACCAATCTTGAAGTACATGGATATTACATTTATTTTGTGGAATAATTAATACATGATACAAACTAATTCCCAAGACTGTATTAGTTTAGTGACTTTGGAAATATGGAACATAATCTTCTAACTTGGTGAAAGATCTTCAAAATCTCCCATAAAGATCTTCCTTTTTTTCCTACCTAAAACCTTTATTTATATCCTAGGAAAAAGAAAACATAAAAATGGTGATCTAAAATTATCAGTAAGGGTAAACATGAATAGAATAAAACAAACCATAAACATAAGAATGTAAAAACAAGAACATAAAGTTTAAATATCAAAATCATGAGTCATGAAATAAATCTTGGCAATTTGTAAGGCATAGACCATAAAGGAACATTAACCATGATAAAATAGCATTGGAATAAAACATGGAATTGAGGAAAACAATTAATCACATAATATTATTTCCATAGTAGCCAAGGCATTGCTTCCAAGACCATCATAGTGGCCTAATTCCATTACTAAATCAGGTTTACTTTCCATTACAGCCATGTATTACTGAATCGGGATTACTTATTGTTCCAACCATGTATTACTGAACCATATTTAATTGTAATTATATTAATTTATATATAATGAGATATAAATCTTTACTCAATTCATTGGAGGAAGATATAGGTTCCACCCATCTCATAATGAAATCATTCTTACATGTGCCACAAAAACATAAATCATTCATCAAAGCATAACTCAAGAAATAAAATGGGTTTCTTAAACATCATTCCATCATAATCCATATAAAATAAATGGATTTAATAAAAATAATTCCATCATAAACACCATCAAATAAAAGTAATAATATAGATATAAACATAACCATATGTCATTTTATATGGAAAATAATTTTGATAAAACACATGAAATTCATTCCTAAGGAAAATATCATTTCTTCTTCAAAAAAGTTTTCTTTTCTCAAAATGCCATGAAATTTTAAAAGAAAAAATTTAGTTGAAAATAAACTTGAAACCATGAAAATTAATCTTCATGGAAATAAGGTGTTATGAAGATTTAAAAATCCATTCATGTCATATAATTTAAAAAATATTTTTCTCATACTCTTGTAGAAAAATTCAAAAAGTAACTCGTATGGTAAACAAAAGAAAGATTCCTTCCATACCATATAGTAAAAGTCAAAAATGGGTAAAAATGAATTTAAACATAAATATAATAATAATATAAATTTTATGAAAACATTTTTATAAATCATGTACATGGATGATAAATATACCCCAGTAAATACTTATGTATAAACAATCTCAGATAAAAATAAGATTAAAAAATTATCCCTTACCTTAGGTCCGATATACTTAGTATTTATCTGAACCACCTGTATAATGATTTAAATAATTTTAATAAATTATTCCATAATCATAATAATTTTTTATTATAACATTTATGATCATATTTTCATCCATTTTTTAGTAACATTTCATTGTTACTCATTATTCGAGTATTAACTGTTTTATGTTATTATGCATGTTTTGTCAGATATGTTCTTATTACTCTTTTTAGGTTATATTTATATCATTTAAATAATGGTATTATTATAATATATATCATATTTATTCATTCAATTAATTTATATAATCATTCTTTATTGAAGATTATGTAGAACGAATCACATCGCACCGTAGAGACGGTAAGTCGTACGTACGCATGAGCGGCGATATCATTCTCATAATTGTTGAATGGTATTGGCATGGATGGTGTTTAATATTTCATAATAAATATAATTTTATAATAATAATATATAGTTATTACTTCGATCATTATACCCATCCAGGTAAGTTGGTGATGAAAAACATATTACACCACAGCGTGGAGACGATAAGTCGTACGTACACACGCGTGGTGATTTCATTTTTCATAGGATGGATAAAAAATGAAATATGGTTGTTTGATATTCATAATAACATATCATTATAAAATTGATATTGGGGTTATTATTTAATAATTAAACAACTCATGAATAGGAATTATAAGAAGAAAGAAGTTAGATAAAATCAGTAGAGGAGATTACCTCTTCTTTGACGTGCTCTCTTTAGATCTCCTCTTAAAGCACTAGATTTGGTCTTTTAATAACAAAATTACCTTTAGAATGTTTCTAGGGAAGTTTATAAGGGAAATGGTCAGGGTATGTTCAAGATTTAAGGCTCAAAATTAAGTAAATATTTGAGGGAGGAAGTGCCCTTTTATAATTTAGGTGAAGGCCACTTTTGGAAACCTCAAAAATATTAATTTATAAAAATTTGAAAAATCAAACCAAATAACTCAAAACTGAGATATATTTGAAGCTAAGATATGATAATATTTAAATATAATAAAAAAATATAATTTATACAAGTTTTAATGTCAATTTAAACATTATCATTTTAATTGAAAATTAGTTATTCTATTTAATTTTAATTAAGATAACAAATGTTTCAATATTAAAAGGGTTCAATATTTACTTATTTGATTTAATTATACCATAAATGAATAATTTATAATATTTTAGACCATATCATAATTATTCTATTTTTAAAAAAATTGTTTTATGATTTTTAAATAATTTTAGAAAATGTTATTTTAACAAAATAACTATTGTGTCAATTTTGACACTATTCATTTCATGAATTTTTAGAAATATCAAGATAAGTTTTTATCCTCAAAAATATATTTTATTATATCCCTAATGGGTCAAGTTAATCTATAAAATTCATTATAAAAATTAATTAACCCATATTATATTTATTTTAATATTTTTAATAACATTTATTTGATATCTTCATTATTAAAATAATCACTACATCAATATTGTGTAATTAATTAATATACTTATTTGTAGAATAAAAAATTGAAATAAAATACTATGATGAAAATAAATTTACTATATTTAATAATAATATATTTAGTCTAATTTATCTTCTGAAAAATCCAACATTAAAAATGTTATACTTATTAAAGTATGAATGTGACAACTTTAACATCACTTTAAATAAAATAATATAAAGTTCATAATCTATTCTATAAGGCTCCAAATGGTCACTATATTGACCCTTGTATTATTATGGTCAATATATAATCTACCAATAAGATTGATTCATGTGTTTGAGACTTTTTATGGTTATTAGGAATTTAATAAAAATTGTTTCATTGATTTTTCATCAATTAATTAATTTTTACATCATCAAAGAATAAGACTTTAAAGTAATTATTTATTTACTAAAAATTAAAAATAAATTACCATGATGTATTTAATTCTTTTATATTTCTAGATACTATTTACTTTCAAAGATATCACCTGGTTATACTTACATTAAAATTACTATACTTATAAGAAATGTGAGTTTGACATTTTGTCACTTTCATTGGCTTTATTAATATATATGTCATTTTCATTTTCAAGTGTATATTAAATGACTATATTTCGAACCAAAGATGTTAAGGGTATAATTTTATTCATATAATTTTATTTTTGAAGGTTTTGGTATAATTTTATTATCCTTATCATATTATTAGTTACCCTAATTTACCCAATTTACCTTTAACTGTGGTAAATAAAAATTACCATAGTTACTATTCATAATATCCAAAAATAAAAGTAACATATTAAAATAATTTGGACACATTTATTACAAATATGGAATCCATTTTTCATAATTCAAACCCATAATTGGTATAAATTAATTTAATATTAATTCTCGTTCTCAAAACCAAAAAGCAGGTTTTTAAGAAGTAAAAACTTATCAAAAGATTGCCATGTGTTTATATCCAATTTAAATGTGAAATTACTTCCAATAAACAAAATAGAATTAAATTATAAAAACATAATCCAATTAAACTTTAAAACCAATTAAAAATAAAATATACCTAGATAAATAAATTAGATGAAAAGACAGTTTTAAATTAAAATGCAATATTTTTTCACTATTCATTAGAATTTGAATTTTATCAGAAAAATAGAAAAAAATCAATAAAAGTAAATTTTTATGTCCCGATTCCAAAGAATAAGTTTATTTTTTCAAATTAAACTTATAAAAGTGTCAAAAAATTAGATTTAAAATGGGTGTGCTATCAAAAGGTAGTAAAACTGCATTTTTTTGAAAAATAATTATTTTATCTGAAAATTGAATATGTTCTTATATCATGTTCTAGAAAATATGTAATATTAATGATAATGTTATATAAAATTAAAAATGTGGTTAATAATATTCATAGTTTCTAGTTTATATCCCATTAAATAATAATATTTTAATAATATATCATTGTTTAGTGAAACTCAGTATTGCGTACAATGCAAGTTATCGAGGAATTTTTCTCTTACATGTAACGCAAGCCAATTCAGTGTTTCATGTAGTGTAGTATTCATTTTTTGTCATGTATAACATAATACAAACTTATTTCTTTTATACATTGAACAAAAATCTATACTCAGTGTTGTGTGAAATAAATTCTATCAAAAGAACTTGAAGTTGTGTGTAACACAAGCTAAGAATAGTGTTGTGTATACTTCAAGATAATCTTGGTGGAGCATACAACACAAGACATAAAATAAATTAAAAGAATATATCTCGTAAAATCTTAGGGTATTACATTCTACTCCCCTTAAAATGAATTTCTCCCTCAAAATTCATCGGGATTATAAATGGTTTACTTGAAAGTTTTTTTCATGGAAACCCACATTGTAAAAAGGAATACTAAAACTTAATTTTAAAAAAGAAATTTAGAAACTTAACATTTACCCAAAGTAACTCATCATTGGGTTTCCACATAGGAGAACATAGGTGGGAAGTGAAAACCTGGATATGAAAGAGAAATCTAACCATCAAGTTCTGATGGATAGTGATAGAGAACAAGGTTTGGAGAAAGTTAACTACCAGAAAGACATAAATATATAATGATTTAAGGGACCATATAATTCATCAAATGAGAAGGTACTAGGATAAAAAAAATTTCAAGATCATTTTCCTAAAGTTGATGAATTTTTTCATGAGAATAAATACTTACTTGATTTCAATACAATCTCACTGTTGATCGTTACCTGAACAATTTCCACTTCATCTCTTATTTAAAGAAATGAAGTTGAATTTTTCATTCTTGAAGTGTATCAGATCATGCGATAGAATGATAGGTCATTCCATCTGTCTCAACAAAAAGTTTATAATAGGTTATCAAATATGCATAAGTCCACCTATATCTAGTGAGATAATACATTAATCTAACAAACTTTAATTGGAATATAACTTACACTATCCATCAATGGATAACATTACATTCCCTCCAAAAACTAAAAATATAAAACTTTAGAAAGAGGTGAACTAAATCGACTTAACATTTGTCTCTCATATCTCATTTGGTAGTTCTTGGTTGTCACATGAAAAACATGGGAATACCTTAATCATGTATTATCTTGAAATATTGTAATAATATGAATTACCATAGAACCTTAGTGAAAATATGAATTCTATCAAAATTAACTCTTTCCACATACCAAAAATACCAAAACAATTATATACTCAAACCATGATATCACTTTTTCCTTATATCAGTCTTGAGGTCATTAATACTATCAAACAACTCATTATCTTCTTATCCCATCATTATTTAAATATCATGTGTTTTTTAAAAATATCTGAATAACTTTTCATGGTTACCAGTACCATTCAACATATAATTTCAAATAATTAAGGAAAAACAATAGTGTAACAATCCTTATATGTTTCTTTATTCCATAGTAGCATAAATTATTCTTGATAAACATGCAATCATTCCACTATCTTTTTAAACCATTGACCAAGCGTCATCATTTTATTCCCCAATACTTCTCTCATCTCATATATCATTTGTAGTATCTTCATCATCATCAACATAAATACTACCTATATGACCATGCTGATTCTCTTCATGATATTTTCCCTTAGGGAATAGATTTTCATAATACTCATACATTTCACATTTAAAACATTTAACCATTGTTGATGTCTTAGCAATACCATTATCCTTTTCCATTATGTTAACTGAAACTTTTCCTTTGAAATTAATGGTTTTGTGTTCTTCTTTTCTACACCCAAAGAATCTTCTAGTTACTTTGAAACATTCTCCTTGAGTCCTCTTCCCACATGATTTACATGAGGAAAATTGAACTTTCATTCCTCTATGATCACCATGAAACTCCATCTTCCTCTTATTAGCTAGGTCATAAAACTTACCAAAGTTGATATTATTGATCATATTATGAGATGAAGATTAGGCATAATAACAATTTTTTCCTTCTAACTCCAATTTAATTTGGTTTCTCATGAATAATATCATTCCATTGTTCATCATATTCTCTATTAACATGAATCCTCCTATTTCCAGCTATTTTCTAAAACCCAAAAAGACTAGTGTGAGAGGAAAAAATCATACTAGGAAAACAACATAATCAAGGGGTAGTACTTTCAATCACTAACATCTTAGGTTTAATCCTAGGTTATTCATGATTGTTATCATACACTACTATAAAATAAGCTTATACCAATGGTTAAAAACCGTTGGTAAAAGCCCCAAAACTGTTGGGATACTCTATCCCAATGGTTCAGTGAACTGTTGGGTTATAAGGAATGGGGATAGCCATATCCCAACGGTTCAAGTTGAACCGTTGGGATAGGTTGTCTGGATTTTAAAAATACCAACATTTTAGTGTTAACCATTGGTAAATTTCTATCCCAACGATTAATAACCATGGGTTTATACAACTAGACCAATAGTTTTTAACTGTTGGTATACACCAATTACAATGGTTCACAATGAACTTTTTCCATAAGTCGGGCGGTATGGGTATACACCAATGGTTTAACAATCGTTGGCATACCACCTATAACACATTGCTCCCAATGGTTTCATTGAAATTGTTGGGATATAGGTATACCAATGGTTCTCAAACCGTTGGTATAAACTACTCAATCTGTATACCAACAGTTCATAGAACTATTGGTATTTTGACTTCTCTATAAAAAAATGTACGCACCTCTTCCAACCAGCCCCTCTTCCATCTAGCCTTCCAGTCGGCCCCTCTTCTATCCAGCTAGAACTATTATACAATAGCCTCCCCTCTACAACAAGAATCATACTGTAGCCTCCCCTCCTATTCAATTCCAGCAGCCTCCCCTCTCCAATTCCAGTACTATAATTCCAAAAAATAGCATATAGCTGCCTCTACTCTGGAATTATAGTACAAACCTACATAATAAAGAGGAATACAAAAAGACACTCATGTAGACAATATAAAATGATGAATACAACACCTAAAAATATAGAATTTAAAAAAAACACTCATGTAGACAATACAATGTATAGAATTCAAAAAAACACTCATGAAATGGATTTTATGGTTGTGTGGTGATTTATACACCTTCCCATTTCATAAAAAACACCCCCATATCCCCCCCTGAACCCCCCCCCCCTCCCTACACCCATATACCCCCCTGGACAGCCCCCTTTCACCCCACTGGACAACCCCCTTGTACCCCCACTGGACACCCCTGGACACCCCCTCCCCCCGAGACACCCCCCTGAACACCCCCCCAGACACCCCTCCTGGACAACCCACCCCCCCAGACACCCCTCCTAGACACCCCCCCCCCCTCCCAAGACACCCTTCCTAGACACCCCTTCCCCTCTAGACACCCCCCCTAGACACCCCCACACCCCTGGACACCCCCTCCTAGACACCCTACCTACACCCCCCCCCCCCCCGGACAGCCCTTGGACACCCCCCCCCTAGACATACCCTCCTAGATACCACACCTCCACCCTCCCCCCTACCCTACAGACCCCCATGCACCCCCCCCCCCTCCCCATGGACAAACCCTATACATCCCCTCCTAAACACCCCACCTACACCCTCCCCCCTGCCCTGCAGACCCCCCTGCACCCCCCCCCCCCAGATAGCCCCTCCTAGACACCCCACCTACACTCTCCCCCATGTCATTATTTTGTATTCATAGGAAACCATTTTTATCTAGGGAATCATGGGAAATATTCCAAGATATAGAGATTCCGTCCTTATTTTGAATTATCAACATAGAAAAAAATTTAATTCCATGTGTATAAAGAAGGTATTAAGATCCTCTATAAACCCTTAAACACTAATATGATTATTCGGTCATATATTTCCAAGGGATTGATTATAACTATGTTCCATGAGAGTCATGGACTCTAAGGACAGTAAATGAAAGAATATAGATTAACATAGTAGACCTATAGATATGGTGTTCACAAGACGCCTAGGTTTAGAGAAGGTTATTTAGTGATTTTATGGAAATTAAATCACCCTGTTACTAGATCTCCAAGTGGATAAGATATTTATTAGGATATTGTTAGAGCCAGAGGTGACCTTGCCACCTGGAAGGTGTATTCCCGAAGAAATCAGAACAATGAAAGGGAGTCATGTGGCACGTGAGGAGGGGTGGGATATTTTAGCGAGTCACATGGGGTGACTCAGGAACATGTTGGACTTAGTATTTTTGGGTTATAAATGTAAGGTAAGTGGGCTTGTGGGTCGGTTAGGTAGTTAGAGTGTTGGAGCCTTTGGCTGAGGCTTGGACAGGAGAGCATAGCGCCATCCCGAGGTCTTTCTGGTACTGTCACTTTCATCTTCCCCTCTCCCAAGACCCTGTAATCCTTTGTAACTTGCAGTTAGTATCCTTTTTAATAAAGTTCATTTATATAATTTATAGTTTAAGCCTGATAATTATATCAATTGGTATGATCTATCAGATTCACTCTTCCCCTACAGCTGGATCAAATTGTTGCTTCTTCTATTGCTGTTTCGTTTCATAACATTGCGCACAAATGAAGCACGAGCTATTCGCTCTTAACTAGAGTTTATCCTTAATGATGAACATGAATGGAGACTTGTTTATAGTCTCTTCTAGAAGCTTTGGAGTAGTGTCTTGACCAAGCAGAATCGATGTGCGATCAGCAAATGGATCGAGTGGAAACGTCTGTTACAGGATTAGTGAAAACTATGGGAGTCTTTCAACAGGAAATTGATGGTTTGAAGGATCTTAAGAATTTGATGTCTGGAATTGTGTTGTGACTAGAGAAGCTTCCAATCTCAAAAGAGATGATACAATTTTCTCTGAATTCTGAGTCAGCAGGTCTGTCGCTGTTGGTGCAGGAGAAAACAAACTTGACTGAAGCTACTAATGGTTTAGGGGAGTCTTTCAATGATGGTTTTGCTCCAATTTTAGCAGTTTGACGGGTATAATTTCCATTTTTTTAAGGTTATAATCCTTATGGGTAGCTCAACAGAGGTGAGTTATATTTTTAGATAAATCAAACTCCTGAGCAGGCCAAAATTTCCTTAGCTCAGGTGAGCATAGAGGGTGTATCTATACATTGATTCATTGTTTTAAAGGAGGTGTATCCACAATTAACATGGAAAAAAGTTTAAATCTTAATTAATGGAGAGATTATTGTATTTTAAGTACAAAATCCTTATGAATAATTGGCTGCCAACTGGCAGTGTGGCACAGTTCAAGAGTATATCGAGCAATTTGAATTTTTGGCTTCCCTCATTCCTCAGAATCTGTAATCTCAATATGTTGGATATTTCTTACATGGTTTTTGGGAGGATATCAGAATTTGGTTTTGAATTAATAATTCAGACACAAATTTACAAGTAATTTGGTTATCTATCCACATTGAGATGGCCCTTGACAATGGGGGAGGATCGCTGTTTCAGGATGGTGGATCATGTTGGTCAGGGAGTGGGGACTAGGTACAAACCTCTCGGACTCATGTAATCCAGCAACCAAATGCTTCACACCAGGTTGTACAGAGAGAAGGAGGACCTTCTGTAAAGTTCTATAGGGAAGTAAAATGGATAGATTCGGCTATTGTAAGAGGAGTTCAATGGATTTCTAGTCAAGAATGGGAGAAACGCAGGAAGAAAGGGCTATGTTTTCGCTTTGGAAAACCTTTTAATCCCATGCATAGGTGTTCTAATCCTAAAATCAGAGTACTAATTTTAAGAGAAGATAAATAAGAGACTCAACTTACATTTCCCCTAGAGTAATTAGCTTACAAAAAGGAAGTGGTGGATGCCAATCAAGATTCCATTTGTAAACTGATGGATTTTCAAGGTATGGGAATTTTGTACAATTCAGGAAATGAGATAATGAAATCGACTATGAATCTAAAAATTGAAGGCACTATTATGGGAGTTTCAGTTTTAATCCTATTGGATAGTGGGGCTTCTCACAATTTTGTAAGTCCTAAGTTGTTTGGGATGCTTGGCCTTTTTATTTTGGATACCTGAAGTATGAGAGTAAGTCTCAGTGATGGATATAAAACTAGAACAAAAGGGGTTTTTCAACATATATGGTTGGTCTTGGTAGATTTTGGTTGTTCCATATAAGCACATGTATTATACATTGGTGGGTTGGATCTTATTTTGGGAGTGGGTTGGTTAAGTACACTAAGGTACATATGCATTAATTTTAAATCTTTGGTCATAAGCTTTGTGGTGAAAAATCAGTGCTATATTTAATTGGGCGTGCAATGGAAAGATCGTACACCTTTCTCTTTGGATCAGTGGGACCGAGGTCAACGAATCAACAATAGGAATTACAAACTTATGGGATATGGATCTAGTAGTGGGAAACAGATTTTAACTAATGTTCAAAATAGGTAATTGCACCAGGTCTTTAGTCATTTTCCATTGGTTTTTGATGAATCAATTTGCCTCCCCATGCAGCAGCAGTAGGAACATGCTATTAATCTTTTTCTAGGACAAGGTCCTGTGTCAGTTCGGCCATATCACTACCCCTATTTTCAGAAGAATGAAATTGAGAAGCAGGTTCAACAAATGCTAGCCAATGTCATTATAAGACCCATCACTAGTTCTTTCTCTAGCCCAGTGTTGCTGGTAAAAAAAAGATTGGACATTGAGGATATGTGTTGATTATCAATCCCTCAACAAAGTGACCATACCTGATAAATTCCCCATACTAGTGGTAGAGTAGTTGCTTGATGAGTTACATAGAGCTACTTATTTTTCAAAGTTGGACCGCTGAGTAGGATATCATTAGATTCGTATGAGAGATTGTGATGTGGAAAAAACTTATTTTTGGACTCATAGTGGCCATTATGAGTATCTCATAATGACTTTTAGCCCGATGAATACACCATCTACTTTTCAGTCCACTAGGAATGAAATATTTCATTCTTTGTTGCAATTTTATGTTATCATTTTTTTGATAACATCCTAGTATACAGCAGAACTTGGTCACTTCATTTACAGCATATCGCAGCGGTGCTACAGATTCTCCACGCAAATCAATTTTTTTCTAATAAGAAAAATGTCAATTTGGCCAATTAGAAATTGAATATTTGGGTCATATAATTTTAGTTTTGGGTGTTTCCATGGATCCTAATAAAGTTCAAGTAATTCTAGATTGGCCAATACCTAATACCATCAAATAAGTATGTGGGTTTATTGGTTTAACAGGGTATTACCGCAAATTTATTCACAGTTATGGTAAGGTGGCACAACCACTTACTGCCCTCACCCATAAGGACAATTTTTTCTAGACTACTGAGGCCCTTCAGGCCTTCAATCAGTTAAAATTATTGATGATTGAAGATCATTTCTTAGCCCTTTTAGACTTTTCCATGAACTTTGAGTTGGAATGTGATGCCTCGGGCCATAGGATAAGGTTTGTCCTCATGCAGGAGCAAAGGTTCGTCGCTTACTTTAGTTCTGCTCTATTTTATTCATGCTTAGCTAAATCTGTTTATGAAAAGGAGATTATGGATTTGGTCCTTTCTATTCATCATTGGTGACCTTATTTACTAGGGCGACCCTTCACAGTTTATTCAGATCATCATAGCCTTAAGTATTTGTTGCATTAGTGCATTACCTTTGTTGATCAGCAATGCTGGATAGCCAAGTTACTAGGCTATCAATTTGATATTTTTTATAAACCAGGCAAGGAGAATTCTACTGCCGATGCTTTTTCCAGATGAGAAGAGGGAGATTCTCACCTCTGTTTGATAAAGTCTTGGACCAAATGGCAAGAACGTCGTAATATAGCGGATGGGGTGTCTACTAACCCATTTTTGGGAAAGATTAGGGGTGCGTTGTAGGCTGTCCAGCCCACTACACTAGGATTTTCCCTTCATTAGGGAATTCTTCTTTATCATGACTGTATTTCCATTCCTTCCACCTCCACTTGGGTTCCAATTTTATTATCATAGTTCCATTCTACTCCTCAGGGGGGAAACATGGGTTTCTATCGGACATATAGAAAATTGGACGCCAATTTGTATTGGGTAGGGATGAAATAGTATGTTTAGAATTATGTTCAGTGGTGTGATGTTTGCCAACGTTTTAAGTACTCTACACTTGCTCCAACAGGCTTGTTGTAACCATTGGATGTTCCCACAGAGGTATGGTCAGATTTTTCAATGGATTTTATTTTAGGTCTTCCAAAATAAAAAGGCTTTGATGCATTTTTGGTATTTGTCTACCGGTTATCTAAATACACTCACTTCCTGCTGCTCAAACATCCTTATTCTTCTCAGTCCGTTGCATAACTTTTTAACCGAGATATGGTGAATCTACATGGCCTAACAAATTCTATAGTAAGTGACCAAGATCCTATTTTTCTCAGTCATTTTTGGAATGAATTGTTTCATCAACAAGGTACAGCTTTACGGTTTAGCTCCACCTACCATCCCTAAACAGATGGTCAAATGGAGGTTATCAACCATTGTCTTGAAACTTATTTGAACTATTTTGTGGGGGACCAGCCACATAATTGGTATTTTTGGATTCCCTAGGCTAAATGGTGTTACAACACTATGTGGTATATCTCTATTCATACCACCCCATTTGAAGTTGTCTATGGTCGGAAGTCACCTACAATAATTGGGTTTTTACCTTCGGAGATTTGGGTACCTGTTATAGCTACTGCTTTAGGGGATCGGGATGAGGCCTTAAACCAGCTCCATTATCATTTGTCTCTCTCCCAAGATTATATAAAGAAATTAGCTGATAAATATCAGTGAGCAGTTGACTTCAAATTTGGTGATCAAGTTTATTTAAAACTCAGGCCGCATAGACAACGTACTGTAGCACAATGCATTTCTTCCAAACTGGATGCTCAGTTTTACGGTCCTTTTACCATATTGGAACAAATTTTATTAGTCGCATACCATTTGGAATTACCAATTATAGATCTATTTCACCCAATGTTTCATGTTTCACAATTAAAAAAATCAATTGGCTCATAGATGGTGCATCCTACTCTACCCCCTGGGCTAGATTCTGACCATGCCCATTATCCTGAGCCTATGGATGCTTTATCTCAGTGGTCGTGTTTGAAAGATGGTGTGTCCACTCCCTAGTTTTTAATTCAATGGACTACTATCTCAGTTGATGATGACACTTGGGAAGATGATTACACTCTCTGTAATCAGTTCCCTCACTTCAGTCTTGGGTACAAGACTACACTTCAAGGCAGGGCTAGTGTTAGAGTCGGAGGTGACCCTACCACCTAGCAGGTGTATTCCCTAAGGAAGCAGGACAATTTAAGGGAGTCATGTGGCATGTGAGTAGGGGCGGGCTATTTTATCGAGTCACGTGGGGTGACTCGGGAGCATGTTGGCCTTAGTCTATTTTGGGTATAAATGTAAGGGAAGGGTGCTTGGGGGTCGGTTAGCTAGTTTGAGTGTTAGAGCCTTTGGCTGAGGCTTGGGAGGGAGAGCATAGCACCATCCCAAGGTCTTTTTGGTACTATCACTTTCATCTTCCTCTCTCCCAAGAGTCTATAATCCTTTGTACCTCACTATTAGTATCCTTTTGAATACAGTTCATCAATAAAATTTCTAGTTTAATCCTGATAATTCTATCAGATATGATTGGTCTAACATGTGTCTTATAATTGGGATGATATGTGTATGGACTAGATGAGGGTTTTGATCAAGTAAAATATTCTTAAGAGGATTGGGCCTTGTAGTGATAGGTGTGGAAATTGTACATCTAGCGTTTGATGAGGAAATACTTATGAGGATGGATTGGAATCTTGGTGGGTTCTTAGAGTGGGATGGTCCCTCTGAGTCTATAAAATGTATTATGAAAGGTTTTACTCCATTTAATGATTCAAGAGTTCAACTAAAGAGATAAAAGATGATATGCTATCATGGGTATTGGGTATTGTTAGATATATTGGCATTATAATTCCAAGAGGCTTGGTGTGATTTAGCTTAGGATGGAACCTAGTTAGTGGGGATGGGTTATAATACATGATTTTGATGAGGTTCTTGACCGGATTATTGAGAATATAATTAAGTAATGTTCGACATGATGAGAGAAGACTATAGTGTGTGGGATGATGATTATGGTCAGTGAGTAGCGATTAGGATGGGTCCTAGGGACCCTAGAGTATTCCCATGTGGATGAGATAAGAATGTAGATGGGTTCGACATGGTGTACTTTTGTGACAAGGACAATCATGAGGTGAATAATCCTCTTTGTCTAGTTGGATGATGAGATGTGCATCGAGGCATGGGATAATCCTCTAGGTATGAGTCTAGACTATATGACTGAGAGGATAGACTAGGATATGTTTGATAATATTAGGTGAGTGTCCAACCTATGTGAGGATGACACGATGTATGGAGACACTTTGGGCTATTTATGCTATCACATGGAGACACTTGGGGTTATTTAATGACTCCAAAATACTCTAGAAATGTTCCCACACAATGTTTTAGGAAAAAAAATCCACCTCATGGAAGACCCCAAGGCTACTCTAGCTTCCAATGTTTCCTCACACTCACACCTCATGGTATTACAGTATACAAGTGATCTATGTCAACTAGCCATGATAGCATCACTACCCTCCATCCATATAAAGCAGTAAAAGACCTAAGTGGCCAATGCGATAAAGAAAATAAAATAAAAACTAAACAAAAACATACATGTATTCTGTGACTATACATGTCACTACCCAATATATAAGAACCAAAACACCCCATTGGTCAAATCATGTTCCTGCGAGCAGGGGGGAAATAGTTCCATTTAAGAATCTCTTCATTTTTCATTATGTTATTTGTATAGCACATTATTGGAAACACCAGAATAGTACACTTATCCAATGAATATGAACCTATACTACATTATTTGAGTGGAATATTGTAAACATAACCCTCTTCACTATGGAAATAATCTCACAAGTACCACAATCAATGTTTGGTAGTTAATTCTACTCTTGAACCTGTTCGGACACCAGTCTATGAACCAGATGGTCTACTTGGTCATGAGGGTGTAAACCATTTCATTATACTATACTAATAATAAATTTGTAGGTATATTTTCTACTATAAATGGGAATTTCTTAAGTATTGAGTTCCAATCGACTTTATTTCCTAAGTTAATGGCCCCTTAACTATTAATAGATATCAAGGGGTGTCTCCCATGGGTGTCTTCTGGTGTGTAGTGTCTATAAATGATTTATTTAGTGCTTCCATATTGTGGGAAATTTTTATTTCATGGTTAGTTTAATAAATAAATTGGTCAATTAGAAAATACACCCATATTCAACAGAAACATACCCACTTTTGATAGATAATACCATCCAAATAACCAACTCAGAAATACGAGACCAACATTTTACTTTACCAATTCCAATTACTTAATATATGAAGCACCAAATTATGTTTTATGAACCAATCAATTAAACGGAAAGAAACTCCTTGCAATAACTCATAAAATCTCATATAGTATCACTCACCTCTAATTAACCCACATCATTGCACATCTTAATAATGATACAACCTCATCACATATATATCATGATTAACAAAAAAATCCAACAAAATATCAGGTCTAATAGGGGCCTATAGAATAAAATATGATGTTTTTAAAAAATCATGAACTTTTTATTGAATGCATTGTTAAAATGAATGGTTTACAACCTTTGAATCTAACCCTACATTTCTGGAAGACTCTATTTTTAAAAAAATCATAATTTACCCAATAATTCACCACACCGTGAGTTGGTTACTACCCAAAACTCTATAAAATGAACGATTAATATGAATTTTATCCTTACCTGTAAGTACCAATCAAGAACCCTCAATAAATTTCGAAGAAATGGTAGGAGGAGAGGGAGCTGAGAGAGGGGGACGTCGCGCGGGGTGTTCTGCCATGGGGGGTCTCACGCATGACTGGAGAGGGGGTCAGGGGATGTCGTCAGAGGAGAGGGATCCAAGAGGTGAGGGGTGTCACCATGAGAGGGAACTGATAGGGGAGGGGGGAACATCATTAGGATAAGAGAGGGGAGGGGGACGTCGTCGTCAGAGAGGGAGCTGAGAGGGGAAGGGGGAACGTCACCGGAGGAGTGGGAGATAAGAGGGGATGGGGGATGGGAGGTGGAGGTAGAGGTCAGGAAGTTGAGGAGGTCGATGTTAGGGAGGGGAGGGGAGGTCTGGGAGTTAGAGGTTGGGGAGGGTTCACACGGGGGATGAAAAAACGTGAGGGAGCCCAAAAATAGCCTAAAATCGGGAGTTTTTTTACCAATAGTTAATAAAAACTATAGGTAAAATTTATATTTCCCAACAGTTTTGTTAAACCATTGGTAAAACCCAGCATAAATTATCTATATCAATGGTTTAATAGAACCATTGGTATAGGTTCTTTATCCCAACAGTTTTTTCAAACTGTTGGGAAATAAGTGTTGGTATAGGCTGGCTTTCCACTAGTGGTAATTCTAGGACTGTAACCTATAGTTAGACTTAACCTTAGGGACATCCCTAGACATACCTTATAAATATCTCTAGGGATATCACTAAATTTTTCACATCCTAGTTTCCAAAGTTTTACTAAACCTTCACTTTGATACCAACTCTAACGACCCAAGCTTGACGTACATGGACAATACATTTATTTTGAGGAATACTTAATAAATGAAACAAACTGATTACCAAGACCATAATAGTTTAGTTCATTTAAAAATATGGAACATAATCTTCTAACTTGGTGAAATATCTTCAACATCTCCCATAAAGATCTTCCTTTTTTCCTACCTAAAACCTTTCTTTATATCCTGGGAAAAAGAAACCATAAAAAGGGTGAGATCAAATTATCAGTAAGGGTAAACATGGATAACATAAAACAAACCATAAACATAAGAATTTAAAAACCTGAACATAAAGTTTAAATATCAAAATCATGAGTCGTGAAATAAATCTTGGTAGTTTGTAAGGCATAAATCATAAAGGAACATTAACCATGATAAAATAGCATTGGCATAAAACATGGAATTGTGAAAAACAATTAATCACATAATATGATTTCCATGGTATCCAAGGCATTGATTCCAAGACCATCATAGTGGATGAATTCCATTACTAAATTGGGTTTACTTGTCATTCCATCCATGTATTACTGAACCGAGGTTACTTATCATTTCATCCATGTATTACTGAACTGGATTTACTTGAAATTCTAGTTATGTATATCTCATGAGATATAAATATTTACCCAATGCATTTAAGGGAGATATAGGTATCACCCATATCATAATTAAATCATTATTACATGTTCCACACAAATATAAATCATTCATCAAATCATAACCCAAGAAATAAAATGGGTTTCTTAAACATCATTCCATCATAATCCATATAAAATAAATGGATTTCATAAAAATAATTACATAATAAACACCATCAAATAAAAGTAATAATAGTGATATAAACATAACCATATGTCATTTTAGATGGAAAATAATTTTGATAAAAACACTTGAAATTCATTCCTAAGGAAAATATCCTTTCTTCTTAAAAAATGTTTTCTTTTCTCAAAATGCCGTGAAATTTGAAAATAAAAAAAAATTAGTTGAAAATAAACTTAAAACTGTGTAGAGGAAACTTCATGTAAATAAGGTGTTATGAAGATGTAAAAATCCATTCATGTTGTTTAAGTTAAAAAAACATTCTCCTTGTACTCTTACCAAAAAAGTCAAAAAGTACCTCATATGTTAAACAAAAGAAAGATTCCTTCTATACCATGTAGTAAAAGTCAAAAATTGGTAAAAATGAATTTGAACATACATATAAGAATAATATACATTTTATGAAAACATTTTTATAAATCATGGACATTGATGATGTAAGAACCTGGATCTTATTTTTAGGTATGGATATTGCTTTCTGGTGTTCTTGATAAAAAGTGGAGTTTTTGGAAACTTTAGGAGTACATTTCGTGTACTTGAGAGTACACGTTGTGTACCAGGTTGTCACGAGTAGCTATTTTCTGGTCGTGTAACAGCCGAGACATGGCTGTGTGGGGTGACGTGGTAGACCGTTAATGTTGGGAGTTGGTTGAGGCTAATACATGGCATGTTCATTAATAGTACATATCGTGTACTTTTTATTTTATTTAATTAAACAGACTAGGTTCATGTCTCATTCATAGAAATGTTTTCTTTTGGCTCTGTATCATCTAGGAGTGATCGGTAGTGATGATTCTTCTCTAAGCCTTTGATTGGTCATTCATTCTTTGAATAAAACATCCTCGATTGAGTTTGAATCACCTCGATGAGTTATTCCTTCTTCTAGAGACTCTTCTCTTGATTTCTCCTCTTTTGTGATTTATTTTAGGTTGAATGTTTTTGATATTTTTGTATATCTATGATGTTTTAGGTCAATTCAAAGGCTAAGGTTCAACTATATTGATCATACAACATCAAGGTAGGTGTTTTGTGCCTTTCCATAGTTGTCTTTGGATTATATTTGCACAAAGTGTTGAATACCCTAGTTTAGGGTATTGCGTGTTTTGGATTTTAACCCTGTTGATTCCTATTATGCTTTGATTTCTTGAGAAAGGGATTTTAATTATGAATAGGGTTTATTACCTTGCTTATGGATTTGTTTTCCCATGTTTTCTTGATATTGCTCGTTGGGTCTAGAACTACCTGTTGGGTTATTTTGTTTTCCATGTCCAATGTTGTTGGGATGGGGTTGTTATTATTTGACATGCTTTTGATATAAATTGTAGTTGTTTAGCCAAGTAGTATTTGAGATTTACTTGGGTAGCTAGATACTGTTTGTGCGTATTTGTATTACATAGGGTTGTGAGAACCTGGTGTAGTTAAACCATAGGGGTAATTGACATTGAGGGATTCCCTAGAGTGTTTGTTATACTTTTCACACTACGAGACCATAGGGGGGATTGATATTGAGTGCTCCCTCAGAGTGTCTATAGTTTTTTGTTATGATACCATAGGGGGAATTGACGTTGAGAGCTTCCTCATAGAGTCTGTAGTTTATCTTTAAAAGACTGTATGAGGAATTGACGGTGAGTGCTTCCTTAGAGAGCCTTTGTTTTCATGAGACCAAAGGGGTTAGACTGTGTGATCTATCCCAGGGGTCATTATATCTTTATTGTTAAATGATAACTTAAACCATAGGGGTTAAACTGTGAGAAATTTCTTAGAGGATTGCTTGTGAATTATTGGTTGAATAATTGATAAATGTAAATGAATGTAGTTTTAGACTGTAGGACTATTTACTTTTTAGTACTTCCTTGTTTATTACTTCATTTTACATTTTTTTCTGCAATATATATTCACTGACAGTTAGGCGCATATCTTTGGGTGGTTACCTACTAGGATTCGTCTCACATCCTATTTGGGTCATGCTTTTAGGCCCAAAAAGATTATATTTTTGTAGGTATAGATAAGGTAAAGTGCCCTTCTACTTCAGGTACTTGATTTTTGTGGAGATGGAGAGCATGGGACCAAGCTGAGGCTTGCGATGATGTTGGAGTTTATTTACTTTTCAGTAATTTGGTTTCTATTTTGTACTCCATTATTGTGACTTGTTTGGCTACTTTCCTAGACATATGTGACATACATCATTTATATATGTGCTCTAGTTGTTTATTTACTTTTAGTCTTCCACTGTTTACTTATTTTATGGTATTATTGCTTCCGCTGTTGTATATTATTGTTATTCCACTACGTTACTCTTCCAATGAGGGAATAGTTTCCCCACTATCACATTCAAGGCCCTCGCTGCTAGTTGGTAGCCTCTAGAATTTTGGGAAATGCGCTTGACATCGTGTGACCAACCGGGTATGGGGAAACTTTGGACGGCACTTGAAATCAGAACGTTACAAAGTGGTGTCAAAGGAACTCTTTTCTTCTTTGACTTATGGTTTGGATCCTATAGACAGGGATAGGAAGGAATAGGTAGTTTGTAATAATTTGTGCCCAGTAATAGCTAACCCATGTATAGATAAAAGCCAATATTCCCCAAATATTGCAATTTTTATAGTTTTGCAGTCTTTACAGTTGATTTGATTTCACCATTGGGTGATTTACATGTTTTGTATTGTTATAGTTGATATTATTGAGGTTCTATTTCTGTTGCAACCTGGTAATATGAGGGTATTCCATATCATGCATCATATAGGCACTTGATAGGGATCACATGTCATGCATTCTTGTCATGCCATTTAGGGTGAATTACTTATTTCATGCTATTTTGATAGATGTTGTGCAAGATATGCATGATGTTGTGATAGATGCCTTAATAGAATACCTTCTATTTTTGATAGGGTATTGAAATATGTAAATTTTAGTTTGGATGAATGAAAAACTTTGGTCCCTAAGGTATTATGGGCCCTCATGGATCAGAATTTGGTGGATCATGTGATTGATTGCACTGTCATACTTTGTGATATGCATGAATATAATGCCAATATTTGATTCTAGGGGAGTATGGGCCCCCACAGATCATAATTTGGCACTCTAATGTTTTTTTTAGTGTCTTTATGGGGTTCCAGGGTGGTTTATAAGGCTTGCTGTCTGGAAGAACCTATAATACATGGTGTGTAATGATGAATGCATGCCATGTATCCTTCTGTTCGAGAAGGAACAACTTTTCTTAAGTACACACCGTGTACTATATGTACATGTTGTGTATTCCTTAACCGTGTGACTGGATTTGTGGGTGGAGATACGGGGTTGGGAAATTTTTGGTGGCACGCGTTGTGTAATTGGAGTACATGTTGTGTTGTAAGGACCATGTATCCAGCCATGTGACTAACGACATGGGTGGTTAAAACTTAAGTGGTACATGCCGTGTCTTGGGAGAACACACCGTGTTGTAGAAACCATGTATCTGGCTGTGTGACTAATGACACGGGTTAGTGAAATCCTTCTAGTACATGTCGTATATGTAATAAACACACTGTGTAGTTTTGTTTTAAGAGGACTGTGTGGTTTATTTGTGTAGAGGAACTCAAGCAGGGTAAAATGATTTAAGTACACGTCGTGTCACAGGATGAACATGTCGTGTGTGGGGGTGTTACATGACCAGTTTTAGCATAAGTACAATCCCATGTTGAAACCTAAGGGAACACATCATGTGAAGGGTATACACACTGTGTAACCCTATTTTGTAAAACTTTATGGTTTTCATTCTCCTGTTACTTCTATCACTTCTAAGTTTAAGTCCCTGATAATATTGAACTAAGGTTTGTGCTTGACCTTAAAGATTCACGCCACCGAGACATCCTTCAGTTGTATGTTAGATACACAGCAACGATCAGACACTAGACATGGTAGATCAGGGACTACCAGAAGATCCTCCCATCATTCTTGTCTTGGCACCAGCTTTCATTCCGGATACAAGTGTCGATGCACAGTTTCGAGAAGGCTTTATGATGTTTATTCATACTTTCCAGGGAGCACTACATCCTCCTCCATCTATAGAATATTTGATGAGGTTTTTTCAGCAGCATCATCCTCCCACCTTCTCAAGGGATGGAGGACCTCTGGATGCAGAGTCATGGTTAGAATCCATGTTGTATATCTTTGATCATCTCAAGACGCCTCTGGAGAGTAGGGTGAATCTCGTTGCATATATGCTTTGGGATTCCACCAAGAGATGGTGGGACATGATATCAGAGGCGGGATACTCTTTCAGGTAACTAGGTGGTATGCTACCAGTGTGGGAAGAGTGGGCACATGAGGCCACACTGCCCTAGAGACCCAGTTGAATGCCGATCTTGCGGCAAGATGGTCCATCTTCATCGTTTTTGTCAATTTTTCTCACCAGTAGCTAGTGACAGGGGTTCTTCTATGAATCCACATTTAGGATCAGTACCACCATATTCTCATAAGTCTAGAAACTATAGTTCATTTGTTCATTCAAGCTGAGGAGGTGGTTGTGGCTGTGGAAATCAGGCTGCAGGTTTCCAGCAACAGCCACAGGGTGGATTAGCTCAAGGAACTCAGACAGCATCACAGGGTCACAGTACAGGTTAGAATTTTGTGCTATAGTAGACCCAACAGAAGTAGGATCTCGGACCCTCTATGGTTAGAGGTACGATTTTGGTTGTCTTAGTTTTATCTTCTTCTCTTTTTGACACAGGGGATTCCCATAGCTTTATATCTATTGTTGTTGTTTTTGTGGAGAGCCTTGAGCTCTGTATCTTTACATTTTTTGATATCTTGATGTTGGAAACTCTGTTGGGGAATAGAAAGGCTAGTGTACATCAGTTTAAGGAGTGTCCTCTTGAGGTTGGTGGGTGTCTCTTCTTATGGGACCTTTATGTCTTAGAGATGACGGGTTGTGACGTCATTCTCAGAATGGACTGGTTAGTTCCCTTATAGGTTGTTGTTGATTACTATCATCGTAGGGTGATCTTCACATCACCATAGGGTGGATCGTTTCTACATAAGGGTGAATGGGATGTCCGGGAAATCATAGCAGGACCCGAGCATCATGGGTTGGGAGGAGTTACATCCCAGATTGCTAGTTTATAGCTGGATGACTGGGGGAATTCATAGATGGACCTTCCTCCAGTGATGGATCATTTCAAATATTTATTTTCAGATAACTTTTCAGGTTTTCCTCCTGAGTGAGAGGTATATTTCTCTATTGATCTTGTGCCAGGAGCGGCATTGGTGTCCATTCCTCCTTATAGGATGGCTACACCAGAGTTACAGGAGCTCAAGAATCATCTAGAGGAGTTATAGGAAAAGGGTTTCTTCTGAACCAGTACTTCTCCTTGGGGTTAGTCTATCCTATTTTTTAAGAAGGTAGATTATACCCTCAGACTTTGTGTGGCTTATCGACAGCTAAACCAGCTGATGGTCAAAAATCGATATCCCTTATCGAGGATTGATGATCTCTTTGATTAGCTTTGAGGAACCTGTTTATTCTCAAAGATTTATTTGAGATCCGGTTATCATTAGTTTCACATTAGACCATCATATATACCTATTATATCCTTTCTGAGTAGGTATGGTCTATATGAGTATGTGGTTATGCCGTTCAGTCTCACGAATATGCCTGCAGTTTTTATGGCACTGATGAATCGAGTGTTCCATCCATACTTGGACTCCTTTGTGGTGGTTTTGGGGGATGATATTTTTTTGCACTCTCACACTTGACATGACCATGCTACCCATATTGAGATCATTTTGATTACACTGAGAGATCATCAATTATATGTTGAGCGCTCAAAATTCCACTTTTGGATGGACTAGATTCACTTTTTGGGTCATGTTATCTCATAGACAGGAGTATAAGTAGACTCATAGAAAGTGAGAGTAGTAGTTTCCTAGGAGCATCTGAATAATATCTTTGAGGTATGGATCTTCCTAGGTCTTTATGGTTACTACAGACATTTTATACAGGACTTTTCACACTTAGCAGCACCAGTGACGGGCTTGACTAAGAAGGGTGTAAAGTACTTGTGGATAGATTCCTGTGATTCAGCCTTCCAGGAGCTGAAAGAAAGTTTGACTTCAGCACCGATACAAGTTTTTCCAAAGCCAGGAAAGGGTTACACCATTTACTATGATGCATCAGGTATCGAGCTGGGAGCAGTGCTTATTCAAGGGGAAGGAGTCGTTGCGTACGGGTCTCAACAGTTGAGGCCCCATGAGAGGAATTTCCAAAAACATGATCTTGAGTTGGCTACAGTTGTTCATGTTTTATCCTATTGGAGACATTATCTGTTGGGAGAGCATTTTTTATTTTTCACCGACCAAAAAATTCTCGAGTATATATTCACTCAGCACGATCTTAATTTGAGACAGGGAAGTTGGGTTGAGTACCTTCAGTCCTTTGAATTTGAGCTTGCCTACACGCATGGGAAAGGCAACGTTATGGCTGATGTGTTGATTATAAGGAATCAGATACTGGTAGTTAAGGAGTCCAGCAATGAGTGGCAGCTTATGGCTCTGTTCTTTGATATTCATTTGGAGGTGCATAATAGATAGGGGCATATGTTTCCTTCTTATGTAGCTGTTACCTCTACTCTACTTGATCGAGTGCGGATGAGGTAGCTATCAGATTCTTAAGGCCTAGTTTGACGAGAGAGTGTGTCAGGATAGGACCCTATTCCTGGATAGACCATAGGCAAGGATGATATCTTGTGTTTTCATGGGCACATTTGGGTGTCATCATACATACACGAGGAGCTGATGCGGGATTTTCATTCTTCAATTTGGGAAGTTCATCCTTGTTCCGCCAAGATGTATCGAGATATACACCATCAGTATTGGTGGCCATGTATGAAGAGAGATGTTTCTGGTTTTATGATGAGGTGTTCCACTTATCATCAAGTGAAGGCAGAGCATTAGCGACCAGATGGGATTTTGCAGTAGTTACCCATTCTCGAGTGTAAGTGGAATGATGTTGCAATGAACTTTATGACAAGTTTACTATGGTCTCCTCGAGGGAATTATGCAGTTTGGGTTGTCATTGACAGACTCATGAAGATTGCACACTTCTTTCTGAACAAGGAGACCTTCAGTGTTGATGAGCTTAGAAGGTTGTACATCTAAGATATTGTACATTTACATGGAGTTCCACACCCCATAGTTTCAAAGAGGGACTCCCGTTTTATTTCTCGGGTCTGGAAGGGACTACAGAGGGTTTTGGGTACACAGGTACTTCTGAGTACAACTTACCATACCCAGACAGATTTCCAGTGTGAGCATATGATTCAAGTGTTGGAGGAAATTATTTGAGCATTCATCCTAGATTTTTGAGGTTCTTGATAGAATCACATAAACTATGATGGGACCTCATCTTGTCTAGGAGACCACAGAGTAGGTGGAGTTGATTCAAAAAAAGTATGAATAATGCACAATCATGGCAGAAGTCTTATGCTGATAGAAGGAGACAACCTCTGGAGTTCGAGGTCAGAGATCAGGTTTTTCTATGTGTCACACCGAGGTTGGGAAACAGGAGGATTAGGAGATAGGAAAAGATTTCACCGAGATACGTTGGGCCATTTTAGGTTTTTTAGAGAGTCGGGTCGGTTTCCTATCAATTTCAGTTACCTCATAGGTACCGATCTATCCACGATGTCTTCCATGTTTCTCAGCTCTGACGTTACTTCTCAGACCCGTCTCACATTTTTACACCCGAGGAGGTTGAGTTAGAGGTGGATTCCTCATTTGAGGAGTATCCTATCCGGATTTTTGATCGAAGTGCAAAGTTTATCCATGGATGGTCTGTTCCTCTGGTATGGGTGTTATGGAAGCACGGGTGAGTACAAGAAAAAACTTGGGAGAGGGAGACCAGTGTGCGATCGTAGTGGACAGAGTTGTTCGAGGATTCTTCTTTGTCACATTCTTAGGGAAATTCGGGGACAAATTTCTTTAAGGGGGGAAGTTTGTAAGAACCCAGATCTTCTTTTCAGGTATGGATCATGTTTTCTGGTGTTCTTGAGAAAAAGTGGAGTTTTTGGAAATTTTAGGAGTACACGTCGTGTACCAGTTTTCCGCAGGTAGTTGTTCTACTGGCCATGTAACAGCTGAGACATGGTCGTGTGGGGTGACATGGCACACCACTAATGTTGAGGGATGGTTGAGGCTAATACATGTCATGTTCATTAACAATACACGTCATGTACTTTTTATTTTATTTCATTAAATGGATTGGGGTTGCAACTCATTCACAGAAACTTTTTCTTCTGGATCTGTCTCATCCAGGAGTGACCAGGAGTGACGATTCTTCTCTGAGCCCCTAATCGGTCATTCATTCTTATAATTAAACACCATCAATTGCATTGGAATCACCTCGGTGATTTATTCCTTCTTATAGAGCCTCTCCTCTTGATTTCTTCTCTTTTGTGAATTATTTGAGGTTGAAATTTTTTGATGTTTTTTATAGATATATGATGTTCTAGGTTGATTCAAAGGCTGGGGTTCAACTATATTGATCGTACAACGTCGAGGTAGGTGTTTTGTGCCTTTCTGTAGTTGTCTTTGGATTATATTTGCACAAAGTGCCAAATACCCTAGTTTAGGGTATTGTGTGTTTTGGATTTTAACCCTGTTGATTCCTGCTATGGTTTGATTGCTTGAGAACGGGATTTTAATTATGAATGTGGTTTATTACCTTGCTTATGGATGAATTTTCCCATGTTTGCTTAATATTGGACATTGGTTCTAGAACTGCCTGTTAGGTTGTTTTGTTTTCCATGCCCAGTGTTGTTAGGATGGAGTTATTATATGACATGATTGTGATATTCATTGTAGTTGTTTAGACAAGTAGTATTTGAGATTTACTTGGGCAGTTGGATATCGTTTGTGCATGTTTGTATTACATAGGGATGTGAGAACATGGTGTAGTTAGACCATAGGGGGAATTGGAATTTATGGATTCCCTAGAGTGTTTGTTATACTTTTCACATTATGAGACCAATGGGGGGATTGACATTGAGTGCTCCCTCAGAGTGTCTATAGTTTACCGTTACGAGACCACAGGGGGAATTGACGTTGAGTGCTTCCTCAAAGAGTTTTTAGTTTATCGTTAAAAGACCTTAAGAATAATTGATGATGAGTAATTCCTTAGAGAGTCTTTGTTTTCATGAGACCAAAGGGGTTAGACTATGTGAGTTATCCCAAGGAGTCATTATATATTTATTGTTAAATGATAACTTGAATCATAGGGGTTAGGCTGTGAGAACTTTCCCAAATGGTTTCTTGTGAATTATTGTTTGAATAATTGATAAATGTAAATGAATGTAGTTTGAGATTGTAGGACTGTTTACTTTGTAGTACTTCCTTGTTTATTACTTTGTTTTAAATTTTTCTTGTTATATATATTCACTGACAGTTAGGAATAGATCTTTGGGTGGTTTTCTACTGGGATTTGTCTCACATCCTATTTGGGTCATGCTTTTAGGGACAAAAAAATTACATTATTACAGGTATAGATAAGGGAAAGCACCCTCCTACTTCAGGTACTTGATTATTGTGGATCTGGAGAGCATGGGACCAAGATGAGGCTTGCAGTGCTTTTGGAGTCTATTTACTTTTCAGTACTTTGGTTTCTATTTTGTACTTCAGTATTGTGACTTGTTTGGCTACTTTCCTAGACATATGTGACATGCATCATTTATATATGTGATCCAATTGTTTATTTACTTTTATTCTTCTACTTTTTACTTATTGTATGGTATTACTACTTTAATTGTTCTATATTATTGTTATTCCATTGCGTTACTCTTCTAATGAGGGCATAGTTTCACTATTATCACGCCCAAGGCTCTAACTGCTAGTCAGTAGCCTCTGGCATTTGGGGAAATGTGCTTGAGGTCATGTGACCAACTGGGTACAGGGCACCTTTAGGCGACACCCAGAACCAAGATGTTATAGATGATAAATATACCCCAGTGTAGTTGGGGGGTCGGCTTAGTGGTAATCACCCCGTAATCCTATATGAAAAATGGGGGTTCAAAACCCATTGAGTGCAGACTGTAGCAGTATTGTAGCGCTACTATAGTAGCGGAGGCATTGTAGAAACGACGGACATTTTAGCAGCGATGGACACTGTATCAATGGTGGGTACTGTGTGGTATTGTAGAGGGTGGGTACCGTAGTAATACTATTCACAGAATGGGCCTTGGGCCAAAAACTTTGGACCTACGGGCCATGTAATGGGCTACATGCCCACTGGGCCTTCGGGCTATGTAATAGGTATCCCTCTACCCAGTCAAAAGAGTTCTTTGCTTTGATTTAATAATAAAATGAGTTTTCATCCCCAACCTCTTAAAAAATGATAGATATACCCCAGTAAATACTTACGTATAAATAATCTCAGATAAAAATGAGATTGCAAAATTATCCCTTACCTTAGGTCTAATATGCTTTGTTTATATCTGAAACTCCTGTATAATGATTTAAATAATGTTACTGATTTATTCCATAATCATAATAATTTTTATGTTAACATTTATGATCATATTTTCATTCATTTGTTAGTAACATTTCATTGTTACTCGTTATTCGGGTATTAAATGCTTTATGTTATTAAGCATGTTTTGTCAGATAAGTTCTTATTCCTATTTTTAGGATATATTTATATCATTTACAACATGTTATTAGTATAATATATATCATATTTATTCATTCAATTCATTTATATAATCATGCTTTATTTAAGATTATATAGAATGAATCACATCGCACTGTGGAGACGATTAGTCGTACGTACGCACGAGCGATGATATCGTTCCCATAATTGTTGAATGGTATTGACATAGATGGTGTATAATATTTTAGAAAAAATATCATTTTATAATAATATATAGTTATTACTTAGATCATTATACCAATCTAGGTAAGTTGGTGATAAAAAACAAATTACACCACAGTGTGGAGACGGTAAGTCGTACGTACGCACGCGTGGTGATTTCATTTTTCATAGGATGGATAGAAGATGAAATATGGTTGTTTAATATTCATAGTAAAATATCATTATACAAGTGATATTGGGTTTATTATTTAATAATTAAACAACTCATGAATAGAAATTAGAAGAAGAAAGAAGTTTGATAGAATCAGTAGAGGAGATTACCTCTTCTTTGATGTGCTCTCTTTAGATCTCCTCTTAAAGCACTAGATTTGGTCTTTGAAGAACACCAGGACCTCTAGAATGTTTCTAGGAAAGTTGAAAAGTGAAATAGTCAGGGTATGGTCGAGTTTGAAGACTCAAAATGAAGTAAAGAGTTGAGATAGGAAGTGCCCTTTTATAATTGAGGTGAGGAGCACTTTTGAAAACCTCAAAAATATTAATTTATAAAAATTTGAAAAATCAAACCAAATACCTCAAAAATGAGATATATTCAAAGCTAAGATATGATAAGATTGAAATCTCATCAACCAATAAAATTTAGACAAGTTTTGATTTCAATTTAAATATTATCATTTTAATTGACAATTAGTTATTCTATATAATTTTAATTAAGATAACAAATGTTTCAGTATTAAAAGGGTGAAATATTTACATATTTGATTTCAATTATACCATAAATGAATAATTTAAAATATTTTAGACCATATAATAATTATTATATATTTTTTAAAAAAATTATTATTTTTAAATAATTTTATAAAACATTATTTTAACAAAATAACAATTGTGTCAATTTTGAAACTATTAATTTCATGGATTTTTAGAAATATCAAGATAAGGTTTTATCCTCAAACCAAATATTTTATTATATCCCTAATGGGTCAAGGTCATCTATAAAATTCATTGGACAAATTAATTATCCCAAATTATATTTATTTTAATATTTTTAATAACATTTATTTGATATCTTCATTATTAAAATAATCACTACATCAATATTATGTAATTAACTAATATACTTATTTGTAGAATAAAAATTTGAAATAAAATACTATGATGAACATAAATTTACTATATTTTAAAATAATATATGTAGTTGAATTTATCTGTAAGAACCCGGATCTTCTTTTCAGGTATGTTTTTCCTTTTTCTGGAGTTTTTAAGAAAAATGAACTTTCTGGAAATTTCCAAAGTACACGCTGTGTACTTTCTGAGTACACGTTGTGTACTCTTCCCCAGCTCGAAGCCGTGTGCTATTCGTGCCCAGGCCACACACACGGTGTGTAGGGGTGACATGGAGGCCGATTTTGGCGGAGTACGGAAAAGACTCAGTACACGCCGTGTACTTTCTTTTTTTCCACTAAATGAACCCGGGTCACTCCTGACGCACAGAAACACCTCCTTCTAGGTATCGATCATCCGAAAGCAACCCGTACAGCCGAATATTCGACGATCTCCCACCCCTTCATCCGTTCTCCGATTCGAGCACGGTCGATTGTGTTGGAATCGCAGCGGTAAGATCTTTCTTCTGCTTGAGCTTCGTTTTCTGATTCCTCTTTGTTTCCGAGTTATCGTGGGTTGAGCGTTTTGTGCGTTTTCTCAGATCTACAACATTCTAAGGGGAATAAACCGTCTTGATTCACATATATCGATCTTCTAGGATCAAGATAGGTGGTTTGTGCCTTTCTATTGAAATTCGATGAGTATTTTGTGCAAATTCCACAAATTCCCTTGGGTGGGGAATTGTGGGTTTCCTATTTTGCCCCTGCTGCTTGCCTGCTTTACTTGATTGCTATAGTAGAGGTTTATTCTTGTAGGTAGAGTAGTTTATTTTGTGCTCAGGATGCCTTTCCATGTTTGTTCTACCTGTTTGGCGTTTTTCCAGTTGACATGCCTAGCCGTAGGATAGTGGAACTACTAATTTATTGTTGTTGAGCCTTAGACTAATAGCCAAGTAGTTATTAAGGTTTACTTAGACGATGTATGCACTCTGAGCATGTTTATTTTCACTCAGGACTGTGAGAACCTAAAGTAGTAGACCAAAGGGAGAATTGACGTAAGGGCTTCTCCAGAGTGTCTTTAAATATGATGCGAGACCACAGGGGGAATTGACAATGAGTGCTTCCTCAGAGAGTCTATAGTTCCTCGACACAGGCCACAGGGTTAATTGACATTGAGTGCTTCCCCAGAGAGCCTTTAGTATGATACGAGACTATAGGGGGAATTGACGGTGAGTGCTTCCCCATAGAGTCTATTAAATTTCATAACTGAACCAGAGGGGTGAGACTGTGTGTGCCACCTAGAGGGTTTCTAGTACTTATAGGTTGAAATATAGGGGTTAGGCTGTGAGAGCTACCCAGAGGGTTACCTTTTTCCTTTGTTGTTGACTGTTTACTTATGTACTTCTTTTGTTATAACTGTAAACCGTAGCTGCTTGTGTTCCTATTTACTGCTTCTTGTTTTATTACTACTATGTATTCATTGACTGTTAGGCACAGATCTTTGGGTGATTACCTACTGGGATTGTATCTCACACCCTATTTGGGCCATGCTTTTGGGCCCAACCAGACTATGTTACTGCAGGTATAGATAAGGGAAAGCACCCTTCTACTTTAGGTACATGACTTGTTGATTCGTGGAGAACATGGGACCGAGCCGAGGCTTGCGATGCTGAGGAGTTGCTCTTCTGTTTTTCTTTTGCTGTTGCTTTAGTACTTGTGATCAGTTGTATTTCAGCATGTTGTCTTGTTTATTGCTTCCCATAGACATATGTACCATGTTGCATCATTATTAGTTCATACATTGCTTCCGCTGTTTACATCAATTGTTGTAGGTTGTTAATTGTTTCTGCTATTGTGCCTGGTTGTTTGTTTTTTTCTGTTGTATACTTTACCGAATGAGGGCATAGTTTCCCCACCGACTCACCAAGGCCCTCACTACTAGTCGACAGCCTCTGGAATTTGGGGAAACGCACTTGAGGTCATGTGGCGAATCGGGTACGGGGCACTAGTGGAGGGGCTCCGGATTCGGGTCGTTACAAAGTGGTATCAGAGGAGTTATTTTCTATTGCTTTACTGTTTGGAGACTTTATCCAGGTATAGGACGAACTCGGTACTTGGTATTAAGCTGTGATCGGGAGTAGCTAACCTGTGTACAGGGAAAAGCCATACTACCTCGTTAATTGCAGTTTGCTGGTTTTGAGTTTTTATGGTTGATATGTTTTCACCTAGAGTGATTTGCATGACTTGTGCGGTTATTGTTTTGATATTTTGGTTCAATTTCTGTCGCAACTCGATGAGATGAGGGTATACCATCTCATGCATCATATAGGCACTTCTAGAAATCACATGTCATTCATTCTTTCCATGTCATCTAGGGTGAATTAGTGATTGCATGCTATTGTGATAGGCTTTGTGTAGATTATGCATGTTGTTGTGATAGATGCTTGATAGAATCCCTGTTGTTATGTTAGAGAGCTGTTGTTTTCCCTTGTATGTGACTATAGGAGATGCCAAGATTTGATTCGTAGGGAGTATGGGCCCTCACAAATCGGAATTTGGCACCTATTTGCCTTGTTTTTAGTGTTTCTGGGGTTCTGTGCAGTTTCTGAGCTACTGCCCAGAAAAACCCAGAATACACGGTGTGTACTTTTTGGATACACGTCGTGTAGTTTTCAGGCCGTGTTACTGGCCGTGTGAGCAGAACACAGTGTCGTGAAAGTAACTTTAGGAACACGCCGTGTATGGTAGGTACACGCCGTGTAGTAATGAGATGTGTACCCGGCCATGTCACTAACAACACGGGTTGGGGAAGCTCGATTAGCACACGCCGTGTTGTAACGGAACACGTCGTGTAGTCCCTTCCAGGCACCTGGCCATGTCACGAACAACACGGGTCGGTGTGACCTTCTTTCAAACACGTCGTGTTGCTCTTGGAGTACGTCGTGTAGCCTTGCCAGGTACCTGGCTGTGTCACGAACAACACGGGACGGTGTCCCCTTGCCTATACACGCCGTGTTTGTTCGGAACACACCATGTAAGGTTCAGCCGTGTAGACGGTCATGTGTTTAACAACACGGGTCGTCGAAGACTTGTCCACTACACGCCGTGTCCGTAGGGAACACGCCGTGTAGTCTCAGTTTAAGAAAACTATGTGGGTTAGCCATGTAAGGGACTCGGGAAGGGGAATAATTTTCAAGTACACGTCGTGTGTGGATGCAACATGTCGTGTAGTTTGAGGTGTACACTACTTGTAGGGAATATTTACATTCCCATGTCAGTGGCTTGAGAAAACACGCCGTGTAGTTTTTATACACGTCGTGTAGTTGAGTTTTGTAAACTTGTGTGTTTTATGTCCCCTGTTTCTGTTTTGTACTCTTGTGTTATCTATCCTTGTTTTCCTGATCTAAGGTGTACTTTTGATCTTTCAGAGTTATGCCTCTGAGACGTCCTCCAGTCGTACGTCTGTCGTCAGGTAGTGATCAGACACCAGATAGGGCGGATCAGGGACTTCCTACCGATCCTCCAGTCGGGACAGCCTTGGCACCGGCTGTTATACTAGTTGCAGGTGCTGATGTGCAGTTTAGGGAAGGTTTCATGAGGATGATACATGCCTTCCAGGGAGCGTCGCCTCCTGCCATGACTATGGAAGACCTGACACGAGTTTTTCAGCAGCAGCATCCTCCCACATTCTCAGGGGAAGGAGGACCTCAGGCTGCAGAGTCATGGCTGGAAGCCATGCTGATCATTTTTGACCATCTGGAGACACCTCCGAAGAGACGGGTCAATATCGCCACCTACATGCTCTGAGACTCCGCTAAGAGGTGGTGGTACGTGATCTCACAGGTAGGTCAACAGCATTCTATGTCTTAGGAGGAGTTCCAGTGCGTGTTATATGACTACTTCTACCCAGAGACCTTGAGGGTCAATCGAGCCCGGGATTTCATGAGCTTAGAGTAGGGTACTCTCTCTATCATGGAGCATTCCTCTCGCTTCACCGAGCTATAGCATTTCACACCCCTCCAGGATGGAAGTGGGGTGTTCTTGTCAAGGAAGTTTTAGGATGGCCTCAGGAGGGAGATCCGCTCGCAAGTGAACATCTTCCAGCTGACTTCCATCACTTCCATCGTCAACCAGGCACTAATTGCGAAGCACAATATGAGAGACTCTGGAGCTGCAAACCAGGGCAGTTCTGCTTCCAGAGCTAGTCTTCCTCCAAATGACAGTAAGAAGCGCCATAGAGAGCCTACGCACGGTGACCCGAGGAAGCGTGATGCATCATCAGGCAGCCAGGTGACATGCTACCAGTGTGGCCGGTCAGGGTACACGAGGCCTCAGTGTCAGAGGGACCCCGTGGAGTGTCGATCTTGCGGCAAGATGGGTTACCTTCAGCGTTTCTGCCAGGTTTTCTCACCAGCAGCTGGTGACCAGGGTTCTTCCATGACTCCTCGTTCAGGAGTATCCCCACCAGTCTCTCACCAGTCAAGGAACTGGAGTTCTTCTGGTCGTTTGGGCTGAGGTGGAGGTCGAGGCCGTGGCAGTCAGCCACCAGTCCCTTAGCACCAGCAGGGTGGATCAGCTCATAGTAGTCAGCCAGGGGCGCAGGGCCGCGGTGCAGGCCTGTCTTTCGCCGTGGAGAAGACCTATCAGGAGCAGGATCTCGGCCCTTCTACAGTTCGAGGTACGGTTTTAGTAGCCTCAGTTTTATCTTCAGCTCTTTTCGATACTGGTGCTACGCATAGTTTTATCTATGTTTCTACTATGGAGAGTGTTGGACTCTGTGACTTTTCTTCTTCCGACTTGTTGACACTAGAAACACCTTTGGGGATGAGGACATCTAGTGTACGCCAGTGTAGAGAGTGCCCTCTCGAGGTTGCGGGGTATCGTTTCTTGTGGGATCTCTATGTCCTAGAGATGACAGGCTATGATATCATCCTTGGGATGGACTGGTTGGTTCCCTTCCATGAAGTCATTGATTGTTATCGCCGCAGAGTGAGTTTCGTTTCACCGGAGGGTGAATCTTTTCTTCATAGAGGCGAATGGGATGTTCAGGCGAGTCGAGATGGACTCGAGCATCATGGGCTAGGAAGGGTGACAGCCCAGATTGATAGTCTTTATTTGGATGATTAGGAGACTCCACAGCTGGACTTTCCCCCAGTGGTGGATCGCTTCAGGGATGTCTTTCCATAGTACTTTTCAGGTTTGCCTCTGGAGCGTGAGGTAGACTTCTCGATTGATCTCGTACCAGGAGCGGAACCGGTGTCCATTCCTCCTTATAGGATGGCTACACCTGAGTTGCAAGAGCTCAAGAAGCAGTTGGAGGAGTTGTAGGCTAAGGGTTTCATCCGACCCAGTACTTCTCCTTGGGGTTCGCCTATCATGTTTGCAAAGAAGGAAGATGGTACCCTTCGGCTTTGTGTGGGTTATCGGAAGCTGAACCAGTTGACGGTCAAGAACTGATATCCTTTTTCGAGGATCGATGACCTCTTTGATCAGCTTCAAGGAGCCCGGGTGTTCTTGAAGATCGACTTGAGGTCCGGTTATCATCAGTTTCACATTATACCATCAGATATACCTCTGACAGCCTTCAAGAGCAGGTATGGTCTATATGAGTATACATTCATGTCGTTCGGTCTCACTAACGCGCCGGCAGTTTTCATGGCACTGATGAACCGAGTGTTCCATCCTTACTTGGATTCCTTCATTGTGGTCTTCGTGGATGATATCTTAGTGTACTCTCATACTCGACACGACCATGCCACACACCTTAAGATCATTTTGAGTACACTGAGAGAGCATCGAATTTATGTTAAACTCTCGAAGTTCCACTTCTGGATGGATCAGATTCACTTTTTGGGTCACGTCATCTCAGAGGCAGGAGTATCTGTGGACCCAGATAAAGTGAGAGCTGTAGTTTCCTGGGAGCATCCGAAGAACGTTTTTGAGGTACGGAGTTTCCTAAGGATGGTTTGATACTATAGACTCTTCATTCAGGACTTTTCTCGTCTATCAGCACCTTTGACAGGTCTGACCAAGAAGGGGTCGAAGTTCTTATGGTCAGATTCTTGCGAGTCAGCCTTTCAGGAACTGAAAGGGAGGTTGACGTCAGTGCTGATATTAGTCTTACCAGATCCAGGTAAAATCTACATTGTTTACTATGATGCTTCAGGTATCGGGCTGGGAGCTGTGCTTATACAGGGAGATGGAGTCGTTGCATACGGATCTCAGCAGTTGAGGCCACATGAGAAGAACTACCCTACGCATGATCTAAAGTTGGTAGCTGTTTTTCATGCCTTACGCTGTTGGAAACACTATCTGATGGGAGAGCACTTTGTGGTCTTCACCGACCAGAAGAGTCTCAAGTATATCTTCACTCAGTGTGATCTGAATCTGAGGAAGCGCAGGTGGGTCAAGTATCTTCAGTATTTTGATTTCGAGCTTGCCTATACGTCGGGAAAAGGCAACGCAGTGACAGATGCGTTGATCAGGAGAACTCAGATTCAGGCAGTTCAGGAGTCCAGCAGTGAGTGGTATCTCATGGCTCTATTCTCTGAGATACATCTGGAGGTGCACGACAGACAGGGATAGACTTTCCTATCTTCTGTAGTTGTTACCTCTACACTACTTGATCAGGTACGAATGAGGTAGCTATCAGACTCAGAAGGATTAGTCCTGTGGGAGGGTGTGTCTGGCGATGACCCTCTTCCTGGATGGACGGTGGGCAAGGATGAGATCTTTCATTTCCAGGGACGCGTATGGGTGCCAGTAAACATACGCGAGGATCTGATGCGGGATTTTCATTCCTCTGTTTGGGCAGTTCATCTTGGCATCACCAAGATGTATCGGGATCTTCATCACCAGTAATGGTGGCCAGGTATGAAGAAAGATGTTGCTAGTTTTGTTATGAGATGTTCTACTTGTCAGCAGGTAAAAGTAGAGCATCAGTGACCAGTAGGCCTTTTACAGCAGTTACCCATTCCGGAGTGGAAGTGGAACGATATCGCGATGGACTTCATGACCAGGTTGTCGAGGTCACCTCGGGGGAATGATGTTGTTTGGGTTGTCATTGATAGGCTCACAAAGGTTGCTCACTTCTTTCCGATCAAGGAGACCTTCAGTGTCGATGATCTGGGACGACTTTACATCTGAGATATCATTCGTCTGTATGGATTTCCACACTCCATTGTTTCAGACAGGGATGTTTGATTTACCTCTCGGTTATGGTAGGGACTTTAGAAGGCCTTGGGAACGCAGGTACTTTTGAGTACAGCATATCATCCCCAGACTGATGGTCAGTCCGAGCGCACGATCTAGGTGCTTGAGGATATGCTCCGAGCCTGCATTCTAGATTTTGGCGGTTCTTAGGAGAAGCATATTCCTCTGGTGGAGTTCGCCTACAACAACAGTTTCCAGGAGACCATTCATATGGCACCATATGAGGCTTTGTACGGTAGGCCATGCCGATCACCCTTATGCTGGATAGAGGTAGGAGAGGCAGCTTTGTTGGGACCTCATCTCGTTCAGGAGACCTCAAATCAGATAGAGCTGATTCGGAAGCGGATGGCTACAGCACAGTCTCAACAGAATTCTTATGCTGATCAGTGAAGATGACCTCTGGAGTTTGAGTCGGAGATCAGGTTTTCCTATGTGTCGCACCGAGGTTGGGACACAAGAGGATTCGGAGACAGGGAAAGCTTTCACCATGGTACGTCGGGTCGTTTGAGGTCTTGGAGAGAGTGGGGATGGTCGCCTATCGGTTGCAGCTACCTCAGAGGTATCGGGCCATGCACGACGTCTTCCACGTCTCTCAGCTCCGACGTTACTTTTCAGACTCGTCTCATGTCTTTCAGCCTAAGGAGGTTGAACTTGAAGCGGATGCATCGTTCGAGGAGCATCCTATCCGGATTGTTGATCATAGTACGAAGGTTCTCCGCGGGCGATCTGTTCCTCTGGTATGGGTGCTATGGAATCACGGGCGAGTACAGGATGAGACCTGGGAAAGGGAGACCGATGTACGATCGTAATGGCCGGAGCTATTCGGGAATCCTTCTTCTACGCCCCGTTAGGGAAATTCAGGGACAAATTTCTTTAAGGGGGGAAGTTTGTAAGAACCCAGATCTTCTTTTCAGGTATGTTTTTCCTTTTTCTGAAGTTTTTAAGAAAAATGAACTTTTTGGAAATTTCCAAAGTACACGCCGTGTAATTTTTGAGTACACGCCGTGTACTCTTCCCCAGCTCGAAGTCGTGTGTTGGTCGTGCCCGGGCCACACACACGGTGTGTAGGGGTGACGTGGAGGCCGATTTTGGTGGAGTATGGAAAAGACCCAGTACATGCCGTGTACTCTAAAAGTACACGCCGTGTACTTTCTTTCTTTTCACTAAATGAACTAGGGATGTGCCTGACGCACAGAAACACCTCCTTCTAGGTCTCGTTCATCCGAGAGTGACTCGTACGGCCGAATCTTCGACGATCTCCCACCCCTTCGTCTGTTCTCCGATTCGAGCACGGTCGATTGCATTGGAATCGCAGAGGTAAGATCTTCCTTCTGCTTGAGCTTTGTTTTCTAATTCCTCTTCATTTCCAAGTTATCATGGGTTGAGCATTTTGTGTGTTTTCTCAGATCTACGACGTTCTAAGGGGAATCAACCATTGTGATTCACATATATCGATCTCCTATGATCGAGGTAGGTGGTTTGTGCCTTTCTGTTGAAATTCAATGAGTATTTTGTGCAAATTCCACAAATTCCCTTGGGCGGGGAATTGTGGGTTTCCTGTTTTGCCCCTACTGCTTGCCTGCTTTGCTTGATTGTTGTAGTAGAGGTTTATGCTTGTAGGTAGAGTAGTTTATTTTGTTCTCAGGATGCCTTGCCATGTTTGTTCTGCCCGTTTGGAATTTTTCCAGTTGCCATGCCTAGCCATAGGATAGTGGAACTACTACTTTATTGTTGTTGAGCCTTATACTGATAGCCAAGTAGTTCTTGAGGTTTACTTGAACGATGTACACGCGCTGAGCATGTTTATTTTCACTCAGGACTGTGAGAACCTAGAGTAGTATACCAAAGGGAGAATTGACGTAAGGGATTCTCCATAGTGTCTTTAAATACGATGCGAGACCACGGGGAGAATTGATGATGAGTGCTTCCTCAAAGAGTCTGTAGTTCCTCGATGCGGGCCACAGGGAGAATTGACGTTGAGTGCTTCCCCAGAGAGTCTTTAGTACGATACGAGACTATAGGGGGAATTGACGGTGAGTGCTTCCCTAGAGAGTCTATTAAATTTCATAACTGAACCAGAGGGGTGAGATTGTGTGTGCCACCTAGAGGGTTGCTAGTACTTATAGGTTGAACCATAGGGGTTAGGCTGTGAGAGCTACCCAGAGGTTTACCTTTTTCCTTTGTTGCTGAATGTTTACTTGTGTACTTATTTTGTTAGAACTATAGACTGTAGCTGCTTGTGTTCTTGTTTACTGCTTCTTGTTTTATTAATGTCATGTATTCATTGACTATTAGGCACAGATCTTTAGGTGATTGCCTACTGGGATTGTATCTCACACCCTGTTTGGGTCATACTTTTGGGCTCAAGCAGACTATGTTGTTGCAGGTATATATAAGGGAAAGCGCCCTTCTACTTCAGGTACCTGACTTGTTGATTCGTGGAGAGCATGGGACCGAGCCGAGGCTTGCGATGCTGAGGAGTTGCTCTTCTGTTTTTCTTTTGCTATTGCTTTAGTACTTGTGATCAGTTGTATTTCAGCACGTTGGCTTGTTTATTGCTTTCCATAGACATATGTACCATGTTGCATCATTATTAGTTCATACATTGCTTCCGTTGTTTACTTCAATTGTTGTATGTTGTTAATTGTTTCTGCTATTGTGTCTGGTTGTTTGTTTTTTTCCGCTGTATACTTTACCGAATGAGGGCATAGTTTCCCCACCGACTCACCAAGGCCTTCGCTGCTAGTCGGCAGCCTCTGGCGTTTGGGGAAACGCGCTTGAGGTCATGTGGCGAACCAGGTACGGGGCACCAGTGGAGGGGCTCCGGATTTGGGTCGTTACATTATCTTCTAAAAAATCCAACACTAAAAATGTTATACTTATTAAAGTATGAATGTGACAACTTTAACATTACTTTAAATAAAATAATATAAAGGTCATAATTTATTCTATAAGGCTCCAAATAGTCACTATATTGACCCTTGGATGATTATAGTCGAGATATACTTGACCAATAATATTTGGTCATGTGTTTGAGATTTTTTATGGTTATTAGGATTTTAATAAAAAATGTTTTATTGATTTCTCATCAATTAATTAATTTTTACATCATCAAAGAATAAGACTTTAAGGTAATTATTTGTTTCCTAAAAATTAAAAATAAATTACCATGTAGGAAATTCTTTTATCTTTTCAGGGACTATTTATTTTTGAAGATATCACCTGGTTATCCCTATATTAAAATTATTATACTTATAAGAAATGTGAGTTTGACATTTTGTCACTTTCATTGCTTTTATTAATATCTATGTCATTTTCATTGTCAAGTGGACATTAAATGACTATGTTTCGAACCAAAGATGTTAAGGGTAGACTTTTATTCATCTAATGAGATTTTGGAAGATTTTAGGATAATTTTATTTTCTTTATCATATTATTAGTTACCATAATTTACCCGATTTACCTTTATTTGTGGTAAATAAAAATTACCGTAGTTACAATTCATAATATCCAAAAATAAAAGTAACCTATTAACATAATTTGGACCCACTGATTCCAAATATGGAATCCATTTTTCATAATTCAAAACACAGAATTGGCAGAAATTATTTTAAGATTAATTCCCGTTGTCAAAACCAAAAAGCGGGTTTTAAGGAAGTAAAAACTTATCAAAATATTGGCATGTGTTTATGTCCAATTTAAATGTGAAATTACTTCCAATTACCAACATGGGATTAAATGATAAAAACATAATCCAATTATGCTTTAAAACCAATTAAAAATAAAATCTAACTAGATAAATAAATTAGATGAAAAGGCAGTTTTGAATTAAAATGCAGTATTTTTCACTATTCATTAAAATTTGAATTTTATTAGAAAATTTCCAAAAATTTAACAAAAGTAAATTTTTATCTCCCGCTTCCAAATAAAAAGTTTATTTTGTCAAATTGAACTTATAAAAGTGTCAAAAACTAGATTTAAAATGGGTGCGTCATCAAAAGGCGATAAAACTGCATTTTTTTTGAAAAATGCTTATTTTATCCAGAAAATTGGATTTGTTCTTATATCATGTTCTAGAAAATATGTAAGATTAATGCTAATGTTATATAAAATTTAAAATGTGTTTAATTACGTTCATAATGGCTAGTTTATATCCTATTAAATAATAATATTTTAATAATATATCGTTGTTTAGTGAAACTTGGTATTGCGTACAACGCAAGCTATCGAGGAATGTCGCTCTTACGTGTAACGCAAGCCAAGTCAGTGTTGCGTGTAGTACAAGATTCATTTGGTGTTGCGTATAACATAATTCAGACTTAGTTCATTTATATATTGAACAAAATCTATACTCAGTGTTGCGTGAAATGAATTCTATCAAAAGAACTTGAAATTGTGTGTAACACAAGCCAAGAATAGTGTTGCGTATACTGCAAGTTAACCTCGGTGAAGCGTACAACACAAGACATCAAAGAAATTAAAAGAATCTATCTCATAAAATCTCGGAGTATTACATCCAAAGACCACAATTTCGGCCCAAGTATTGTCTTGGTCGACCATAACTCATCCAATAAGATTAGGACAACTGTTAGGGTAGTTTTATATTATTATAATACTATTTTTATCCTTATTTACCTGATTTACCTTTAATCATGGTGAATAAAATACTAAAGTTACTATTCACCAAAAAAAAATATTGATCCTATTGGACCAAATTTTTCATACTGAGTACAAACATGTATGTCCATTTTTAAAAATTCAATTCACATAAGTGGTTAAATTAGGTTTAACAATAATCTCATTGACGGATCGAGAAAACAGGTTTTTTAAGTAAAACATTCAAAAGTTCATATTGTTTTTCTATTTAATCATAATTTGAAATTACATCCAATGAATTACATTGGATTAACTGATAAAAACTTCATCTAGTTGTACCTTAAAAGCATGTAAAAGGATAATCTAACAATATAAATAAATTAGACAAAAATGCAGTTTTGAATTAAAATGCAGTATTTTTCACTATTCATTAAAAATGAATATTATCAGAAAAATAGAAAAAAAATCAACCAAAGTAAATTTTGATGTCCCACTTCCAAAGAAGATGTTTATTTTGTCAAATAAAACATATAAAAGTGACAAAAACTATATTTAAAAAGGGTTTTCCATCAAAAGGCGGTAAAACTACCTTTTAAAAATATTATAGTGTTTATGCTTAAAATTGGATTTATTCTCATTTTAAGCCTCTAAAATTTATTAGAAGAAAGTAAAAATATTTAATAAACATGTGTAAATATAATATAGTTAGTTTTGTTCATTCTCGCCAATACAACGGCTATGCGATAACTACCATTTAAAATAATAATATTAATAGTGTATTATTTTTTGGTATATCTCAGTCTTGTGTGCAACATAAGATTTCAGAGAAACCTATTGTTGTGTGTCAGGTACGTTATCGGACATAGCATCCCATTTAAAGTAAAATTAATATCTAATTCATAAATATTAATAGATATGAAAATGTCTTATTCTATAATTACCTAGGATGTTACACAAGTGCACTTTAATATTTATTTAATTCTATGAAACATCATGTCTATAATAATAATATTATTATTATTTCTCGACATGCGCTGAACTTGTGAATTAAAATTAAATATTATTTATTCAAATAATATTCAACATATATTATTTCTCATTGAACCTATAAACTTGGTTCGCCATTCCTCCACGATATTTATTGAGCCTTGAATAATGACTATTTATTTAATAAATAAATATCATTGTATTATTCGCTAATAAATAAATAAATATTATATTCAATAAATAGAAAATAAATATTTATTAAATATTTCACTCACATAATATTCTCTCGAATAACCGGTGACGAAATATATGCGATCAAGAAAACGTGAATAATTAGTAAACCACGTACGGGAATAATATATATTCAACTTGTTAAATAAAAATAATAATATACTATTTTACTAAGATTCTGGATACACTTAGTGTGTGACCCTCTAAGTCTCTTTCTTTGTAACATTAGGCGAAGCATTCTAAAGTTCAAGGCTAGCATCTAGCAACACGCTAAGACACTCATAGAGAAAGAAGTTAATGACGCAATGACATAATACCTCATACAAACGCTTATTGTATAATATAATATTTTTATCACAATATCTCTAATCAGGCAGGTTGCATGCTGGTGTCATCAACCTATGTGTTCGATGTCTCTTTCTTTGAATTTTCGGAAATCAAACTTGTCTATAGAACACAATGGACATAGATTTATTTAGGCTATATCATTTTTATCAAAAGGTCTAAGATATCAACTTCCATTAAATAACAGAAGGGACAAATACTTTCACACGTTATTTATTAATGCAATATTACTCATGACGCACCCAATGTATTGTACTTCGTCGCGAACATATGTCATCACGGTTTTCATTAATAAATCAAAGTACGCGCCTTATAATACTCATTAATAATAATCGTAAAATCTAAGAATCAATACGCATGTCCATAGATAGAAACATTCAATGACACATATAAATGTGGATTTCCTACTGGTGGTCTCATTCTTGTAATATTCTACATTGTATATTAGTAAGGGTGTACACCATGAGAAGATGTCTCAAAGTCCTATGAGTCTCTGCCCCTGATAGCCCGAATCATTTGTGTCCCTCAAATGATTTCATTCGGCTATAGAACATATATTTGAGAATATTATCATGGTACTTCTGGGTTCTCATCATAGCGAAGAACTATTATGACCTTTTAGTGAGACAACTACTCTTAGGATATCATCACATACTATGTTACGCTGAAGAACAATCATGATGTGATCAGAAGTTTATTAATATTTAATACTATGAATACATGTTATCATAAAGTACACAGAAGTTGATTCTATGACAACAACTCCAACAAGTATATTATTTCAATATAACCTTCCTGATATATGATAGTTAATAAGATTTTGAAAAAAAAAAGAGTTCAAATATTTAGTTCCAAAGGAAGAGGGGTTGTGCACGTGTATCCCTTGATTATAATATTTACTATGATATCGTAATTTGACTTCTAAAATATTGTATTAAAAGACTAAAGCAATGGGATACACATTCATGATTTCTGGACCCTTGATTAAATAAAACTGAATTGACTATCATATATTGGGGATGTTATTTTTCAATTATAAACTTGCAGTTAGTAGTCATCGTAATGAGTCATTTGGTGGCCAAGCACATGAATTAATAGATGCATGAGGTATGTTCCATTATTTTTCTTCGAAAGTGTATTTTTTAAATTATAACTCTTAAGTTACAAACATGAATCAAACAATAAAAACTAAACAAACGAGCTTGTATAGTCGTGAAAAAAACAAAGAAAACATTAGTTGATTAATTTGTAACTTGTATGAATAAAACACACATCAATCCAACATTCTATGTGCTTGGAATGACTCTAAGTATATTTTTTAGAATTGTGACTTTTTAAGTTGTAAACGTACATCAAACAATCAAAATCGGGCAAATGGGTTCATGTTGTTGTAAAATTTAGTACAACAGGTGTCGATTAGTTTGTGACATTTAGGAATGAACCATGCATTAACCCAACATAAGATATTTTTGAAATGATCCCAAATGTATTTTTTGAATTGTAACACTTTCTAAGTTAAAAATGTAAGTCAAACAACCAAAATGGGCAAACGAACTCAAATAGTCATAAAAATTTAGGACAAAGTTCCACTATTAATCTGTGACATGTATGAACAAACAAAACATTGATCTAATATGCAATGTTTTTCGGATGACTCAAAGTGTGTTTTTTAGAATTATAATTCTCATTTAGCTAACAAAAATATGTCAAACTATCATAATTAAGTAATCGAACTTGAATTGTTGTGGATATTTAAGATAATGGTCGTCGGTTAATTTATGATATGTGGGAACAAACTACACACCAATTTGACATGTGATGTTCCTAAAATGCCCAAACATGTATTTTTTAGAATTATAACTCTTTTGTTCAAGTTACAAATACATGTTAAGCAATCAAAATCAAACAAAACATATTCAAATCATTGTGAAAATTTAGGACAAAGTTCATCAATTAATTTGTGACCTGTATGAACAAATCACACATTAATCAGACATTCCATAAGCTCACAATTATCCAAAGTATATTTTTCAAATTATAACTCTTAAGTTACAAACATGCATTAAACAATCAAAACTAAGTAAATGAATTTGAATTATTGTAAAAAAATTAGATGTCCATCGATTAATTTTTAACATGTATGAACTAACGTGTGATCTGTCCAAAACAATTAAAAGTGCTTATTTTTTAAATTATAACTCAAATCTAAATTCAAAACATGCATCAAACATGGAAGATTGAACAAACAAACTTGAATTATATTGAAATTTTAAAACAATGATCCTTGAATGATTTGTAACAAGTAGAAAAATAAAAAATAAAATAAAATAAAAGCACAAAAATCACAATTGTATATCTAATTTAATATAATAAAATAGACACTACAATCCGCCATCAACCATAAGTTACATGCCCAAACTCCCAACCCACAAAATCAGGGCGCGCTGCTCTGCAACTGACCCAGAAGAGCCTCAACTCCATCACCATCCCCACCTCCCTTCTCATCATCCTCCTCGGGCAGCTCCGCCTCCTTCAATGCTGGTGCCAAGCCCACAATCGCCGCATAGACCCGATTTTCAAGAAGCCCCCTCTCCCCCAACAGCTCCATCAACCCCTCCTTGCTCTCCCCATCCCCCTCCGCCTCGCACCGCTCCCACACCGACACTACACACCCACGCCTCGGCCGCCACCTCTTTGACCCCGCCACCAAACCAGCCTCTTTCAAGCAAGACAATGCCCCCACTGCGCGCCCATGACGAGCATGGCCCCACGCAAGACTCTCCCAAGTAGCCGAATTCGGCTTCCCACCAACCTCCACCATGTGCTCCAAGAACTCCTCGGCTTTCTCCAACGACCCTTGTCTCGCATGCCAACCAATTATCAGGTTTCCAATCCTCGGATCATAATGTCTCTTCACTCCCAACCATTCCTCGTAAATCCTCTTCCCCATCTCGAAGTCCCCAATCCGAACCAGCGAAGAGATCACCGCAAGGTAACCTGCATTTGTGATGATCTGGAAGCCCGACTTGTAAGCATCCCACAGCCGCAGCACCTCGCCTTTGTTCCCGATGCTCCCATATAAGCTGATGAGGAAGTGGTAAGGCATCCGGACCATCCCAAAGATTCTCACCTCGGCCTTCTTTAGGCACTCGTCGGCCTTCTCCAACTGGCCTGACTTGATATACACTGTGGCCATAGTGGTGAACGTCGTCCAGTTCAGGGTGACGGTCTGGTCCAATTCCATCTGTGCAAAGCTTTGTTCCATCCCTTCCAACCACCCTTGGAACCCACGGGACGAGAGCCATATATTGTAGGAATACGCATCCAGTGGGATGTTGTTTTGGGACATCTCTGAAATAATCATCTCCACCTTGTCGTACTCCCGGAGGTTCATGTACAGAGTCATCATCACGTTGAGGGAAAGCGCAGCTGTCACGTACCCTTTGTTTCGCATGGTGTTCAGCACTACTTCAGCCTTGTCTTTCATTTTGGCCTGCGCGTATGCATTCAGAAGTGCGCCGTGTGTCCTCCCATCCTTCAAGTTGTCGGGAAGGCTTGTAAAGAAATCTTCGGCACCTTGAATCCCTCGCACCTTGGAGACCAAATCCAGTTGAATCGCAGCATCACTACAGGATATTCTAATCCTGTTATTCATCCACTCGTACACCTACAAGGGGTTTCAAAGCTTTCAGCATTATAATATAAAATAAAATAACAGATAAATTATTTAATCAACATCCTAAGATAGCTTCATGGTGTTAGGTTCAGAAGGCTATCCCTGTTTACGGGCCTATAATCTACATAAGTGGAAGTTTAACAACATTATGTGCCCCTTCATTAGCTACTGCAGTGCTAATAAGGGGTTTGGCTAAAGAGTGTTTGGTTCAGAAGGCCATCCCTGAACCAGGTTTGAAGGACTTAGAGATACACTTGTTAGCTGGACTTTTTTTTCATGCAAATTCTGTTAGTTCGTTATTCTTTTTCAAGAGACAGTCAAATATCATGTTTTTCCTACTATATATAGATGATAAAATTGTCATGTGAAATAAGTGTAGCCTCACCAAATTGGGGGACAAGTTTTTTACTGCAAAGGATCATTTACAAGTTCACCGTTTCTTGGGCATAGAAGCTGGTGTTAAACTACACCTCGATAAAAGGGAAAAACCATCAGCATTTGAAGGAGAATCATTGAAGGATCCATCTGTTTATAAAAGACCAGTGGGTTCTATACAAAACACCACAACAGAAATTAGCCATGCTGTTAACAAGTTGAGTCAATTCTTGACCAGTCCATCTGGTCATCATTGCAGACCTTGATGAAAGTTTTTCAATATCCAAAGAGAAGTTCTATGGCTTCACATATAAAACTGAGTTATCATCTCACACTCCAAGGTTTTTCTAATGCAGACTGAGGTGTGTGTCCTAATGAACGAAAATCAATGAACAGTCATTCTGTGTTTTGGGGTGATGTCCTAATAGTATGGTCTGCTTAAGTGGGGAATAATATCACAAGAAAAGTTAACTGCCTTTTAATGAAATACTTCATGCGAAAGAAAGAAAAAAAAAGAGCTTTAGTGGGAACAATATCACGCGGAAAGTTAACTTGCTAGCTACAATTCTTTCTGGATATACAGTGTAGATGCTGGACAAATGAAACACCTGTGCCAGTAAAATTTGGTTGAATTCCAGTCGATTTTATTCCATCATACTGGGCGAAGGACAAAAGACAACCTGAATCGACAAGTACCTCGAGAGCCGGTCTGAATTTCCTGAACTTCCTGAGCTCCTTGATGACCCTACAGAGTTCCCATTTGGTGAGCCTCTTCCCCTCGCTCTCCCACTGATTCAGCACGCTCGCAGATCCCATCTCCGGATTCTCCATGAAAGATATTCTCCGGTATACGTCACTCCACTTCACCGAGGGCCTTCTCTCGTAATCCACTGTCCGATGACCGCTGGTGCCTGATACTGAACAAGAAATAGCACTGCTATCGTGGCGTGGAAACGCAGGAGGGAGAAATATGACACGAAATCCACCGGGAGGCGAGATCGAGTACGAGGATGTTGACGGGAAGGAGACATGACGATGCAGCGGAGTGGGTTGCAGAATCATCACCTAGGGTTTTGGACAGGCGAGTGGAGCGTCGAGGGCGGGAAGAAGCCTTGCAGAGGGTTTCGGGATAGGGTTTGGCGGGGTGATCGCCAAGCTTTCGTCGAGTCCTCGAGACGTCGAGTCGACCCGCGATGACTCCGCCCCGTAAACCGGATACCCGGCCCCATTCGACCGGGTTATCTAAGAATCGAATTTGAATAGGGTTCGGATTTAAAAAAATAATAATCTGATCAGGTTCGAGTTTTAAAGGGGTTTTATTCTAAAAAATATTATAAAATTTTAAAAATAATCGATATAAATGGGTATTTAAATTGGTTCAGGATATCTTCAAAATTAACATTATGACTTTTATCTATTTTATTTTTAATATTTTTTAAAAAAATTATAAAACATTATTATTGGTTAATGTCATCCATGACCTTTGAGGGTAAGGAAAAAGGGACTTGGGAAGAACAAATAATAGATTAGAAGGACTTTAGAGACCCTTTCCTCTTAACAAATTTTCCCAAATGATGGACTTTTACCTCAATACATTACTTTTCATTCGTTGTCATCCAAAAACAAAACTCAAGCACACCATTATGACTATTGGGGTTTGAAGAAAACAAAAACAAAAAACAATAAATGTCAATGCATATTTGAATTGAATCGGGTCACGAGGCAACTCGTATTTTAAATTTATTATTAATGTATATAACAAGAATCTACTATTAAATCTAGTGTTTGATAGGTATTTATCGATGAGGATAAACATTTTCTTTTAATGAGGTGTTTGTTAGGATTTGTGAAGCATCTTCAAGTGCTAGATTCAGTTGATTGAAATGAGGAACTTCGGGAAACCCCTCAGTCTTATGAAGGCGTCAACAATAGGGTTTTAGCCAGTTGGCAGTGATGTGGTCAGAAGTTGCGAATTTCCGACGGATGCATACATCGTGCTCAGCTGTGTTTGGAGTCAACTCATTGGAAGGGGAATATGTTGTCATTTGAACCACTCCCGATATGGTTTTGCAGTGGAGTGAGGTGATGGTGCGTTGTTCGCCAATCATCGACTGGCGGTCAAACCATGAAGATTCTACAGGGAATCGACAACCGTTCAGTGCAATGGACGGATCCCCACAAAATGTAGGAGGTCGGTGCAACTAGTTGACTGGCTGGAACACGTTATAAAAAGTGGGTGGGACCACATGTTGAAGTGTCAAGCGATCATTTGAGTTGGTGATCTACACAGTTGTCAAATCACAGTGATTGTAACCTTTTTTACTTTAGATGAAATGAAAAGATGTGACGCTTCTCCCATTAACGTTGTAACACCCCGGGTTCTAGGAAACATTTTTTTCTTAAACTAGATGTGTATGTTTCTTAAATAAGTTTTTTTTTCAAAAGGAATTGAACTTGAGTAGAAAATAAGCCATACGGGATATGAATCAAACTAACAACACTATTCATTCATAATAGAACATTACAACAAAAGCATACAATTGATTGCATCTATTAAAAGTGTGTAAATTAAAATGTGACAATAAAAAAAGAATGATATATTCACAATTAGAAAGTCACATGAATCATCTTCACTCTTGAGAATCACCATTAGTAGAACTAAACCTACACAGAGAGAGAAAATCATGAAAGAAGAAAGCATTATGCAAAATACTTAATGAAAATTTATGGAATGAGAAGTGTGCTTTGTGAAGTAAGAACAAAATAAATTTATATAGGATGAATGATTTTAGTAAGTTTATATATAAGAACAAAATTTGACTATCATAAATATGATTGTTGGGAATATGGTCATCATAAATATGGTTGTTAGAGATATTATTCTTGGATATACATCTATCCAACATGTCTACTAAAACTGTGTACTGTTAGTAACAAATTTAAAACAATATAATTCATAAATAATAAAATGAAATAAAAACATAACATTTAATTAAAATAATTATTTTTATGTGTTACATATTATTATTAAAGAATGATATGATAAAATTCAAATAAAGATTTTAATATCAATGGATTGATATAATTAAATGGTTATAATAAAAGTAATTAATTTTAATGGTATCTACGTTAAGATCATTTAATATAAAAGGGATATTTTTTGAAGGAACAGTTTTTATAAAAGTGTTGTTCATTTTTATCTTAATAAAATTAATCACTGCTAAAAAATAATTTTAATGGAATGTATGGATAATATATACAATGAAATAAATTATCAATCATCCAATAGTTATTACTAGGAAAGTAATAAAAATAAATTCAATTTGTATCTAAAAATACATTTTTTCTAAAAATTGTTTTTATGCATTATGCACGTTTATATTAAAATTATTTTTTATTAACTATGAAAATTGAATCTGATTAAATGATTATCGTATTTGGAATTTGTATTTCAAATTAGGTAATAAGGACAATTTCATTTTAGGCATAAAAATAAGTTATCGAGGTTAAAGTTAATTACTATAGTAATGGTAAAAGGGTCGTTTTCAAAGAATTATTTTTTAGGGATCATGTATTTTTATATAAATAAATTGAATTGACCAATTTTAAATGATGACACTGATGTACTTGATTAATAATCATTTAATTAGTAAATTGATAGATTATAAGAATAATAATAGTTAATATTTAAAAAGTAAATTTTCAACGAAAACAATTTTTTCTATATATCTTATGTTTTAATTTAAAAGTTAATTTCCTCATATTTAGAAACTGAATTATATTAAATATATTTAAAATTCTAAATTAGCATTTCAAAATCTAGTAAGAGGTTCCATCTTATATTTTCAATAAAAAAATAATTACCATGGTAAATATTTAATCTTGGTTAAGGGGATAAAAGGGGTAATCTTTCATAACTCAAATTTTGGTAAAATAACCTGACACATAGACCTTATATAAGACCTTTATTAGGTGGGAAATTTATACTCACACATCTCACCAACCTTTCTTTACATAACTCACCTAAGTCCAATGTGATTTCATCTTTTCCCCTCACCTAACTTTAGTTTCAAGAATATGTCCCTCATTTTCACTAATAAAAGGAACTCACTTCCACTCACTTCAAATCACTCTATTCCTTTGAATTCATATTGAATATCTGCCCATTTTACCTCTCCTAGAGCCCTCTTCCACATTCGGCAGCCCCTGATCATAAGATTGTGTCCCAAGTCCTCCATTTCCAAGAGACTCTATATGGGAAGAATCAAAACCCTCAACACGAGTATCATCCACTACCTAACATTTTCTTCTCTATATTCTCAATCCAACTCTTTTCCCATCCTAATAATCATGTTAATAACATAAATAATATAATTATACTTATGTTATATTGATATTATAATAAAATAATCACTTTTATAGCCATACCCACCCATAAATTTTAGCATTCTCTTGTTTAGGTTGGTTTAACTGCCTATACGAATGTTGCTACAAATTTTTATCCAGGATGACTATGAAAACTTAATTAATGTTAATATTATATGTTAAAAAGTAAATAATGATTTTTTTTGGTTTTTTAAAATTAATATTAATATTTAACTCACTACTAACATGCCACCTTTTGTTCATTTTTTTACCAAAACAAGCTCATTATAGATTTTATATTTACGAATCATAAATAAAACTCTCATGAAATTAAATTTTCTCAACTCATTGTGAAACTTATATTATAGAACCTTGAATGATCTGAGAATAGTTAACTTGGTATTAAATAATAGGGATCAATATTGTTATTACACAACTTGTACAAAACATTCAAAATTACTAACATTTGGTGATAAAAATAAACAATAACTTACCAATAAATGTACTATGAGTGATTAAAATTGAAGAGTGTAAAAGGTTATATGTTTGATTACTAATGTTGTTACAACATATCCCATGTAATTTATTTTTTGATGTTCACAAAAACCCTTCAAATGATTCTAATTATTTTGTTTTTAAGTGTGTTCATCAGGTGTTATTTGTAATGGTCTGGACCTATTTGGTCTATTCATTTGTGAAAATCAGGTGTAATGAGGTGTTTTGAGAGGTCAAGGTGACATATCCCCAACACTTTTCCAAATTTTCCATTTTTGTGAACAATTTCAAAAGTAGACCGTTGTGAACAGTGCATCGGTAACCTTTTGTGAAAAGTGTCATCGGTGACCTTCTGTGAACAGTGTCACCGTTGTGAACAGTGCATCGGTAACCTTTTGTGAAAAGTGTCATCGGTGACCTTCTGTGAACAGTGTCATCGGTGAGCTTATGTGAACAGTGCATCAGTGACCTTCTGTGAACAGTGTCATCAGTGACCTTATGTGAATAGTGTCATCGGTAACCTTATGTGAACAGTGCAACGGTGACCTTGTGTGAACAGTGCATCGGTGACCTTCTGCGAACAGTGTCATCGGTGACCTTATGTGAACAATATCATCAGTAACCTTATGTGAACAGTATAACGGTGACCTTATGTGAACAATGACTTCGGTGACCTTATGTGAACAATGTCATTGGTGACCTTCTGTGAACAGTGCCATCGATAACCTTATGTGAATAGTGCATCAGTGACCTTCTGTGAACAGTTTCATCGATGACCTTATGTAAATAGTGTCATCAGTAACCTTATGTGAACAGTACAATGGTGACCTTGTGTGAACAGTGCATCGGTGACCTTCTGTGAACAGTGTCATCAGTGACCTTATGTGAACAGTGTCATCAGTAACCTTATGTGAACAGTGCAACGGTGACCTTGTGTGAACAGTGTCATCGGTGACCTTATGTGAACAGTGTCATCAGTAATCTTATGTGAGCAGTGTCATTGGTGACCTTATGTGAACAGTATCATCGGTAACCTTATTTGAACAGTGCAATGGTGACCTTATGTGAACAGTGACATCAGTGACCTTATATGAACGGTGTCATCGGTGACCTTCTATGAACAGTGCAACGATAACCTTATATGAATAGTGGCATTGGTAACCTTAAGTAAACAATACAAAGGTGAGGCTCCAACGGTGACCTTTTCTTTCCTTGGCCAAATTTTGAGTTCTGTGAACAGTGTTTCCAAAACGGTGACCTTTTTTTTCTTCGCCAAAATTTGAGTTCTGTGATCAGTGTTTCCAGAACGGTAGGTGTATAGTGTTTCCAGAATGGTAAGTGTAAAGTGTTTCCATAATGGTAGGTGTAAAGTGTTTCCAGAACGGTAGGTGCACAGTGTTTCCAGAACGGTATGTGTACAGTGTTTCCAGAACAGTGGGGTGTACAGTGTTTCCGGATTCCTACAGTTTCACCCCTTTACATTTCCTTTGACGTAAAATACATTTAAAGCCTCGTTTTAAGGACTCTAAGGCCAATTCAAAGGCCATAACTCCTATATTAATTATTCCTATGTCTCGGGATGTTTTTACTTGGTCAAACTATGTGGTTTAATGCGATCCGCTTTTAATGGGAAATCAAGTGTATCTTAAACTGTCTCTCCGTTAAATCTTCAAAAGGGACAAGATATCTTCCTCCCTTGTTCTTCCTCCTTGTTCTATGGTACGAGATGCTTGAACCTTTCCTTCCTTCCCATAGGAATCGTGAGATCAAACTTTTCCATGTGGATTGGTTTCCCTCGATGTCCTTCTTGCTGTAAGTGCACCCACTATTTTGGTGCAACCAAGAAGTATCCATAAATCTTCGATATAAGGTATGTTTTATCATCATTATTTTGGGGTTCATCTTCTCATGTTTCTCCTTTCCATATTATAGCATGTGATATCCATGATTCTAATGGAGTTTTCTTGGGTTTTGGTTAGTGTGGTCGTACCGTGGCATCCTCGGGTGGATGCAGTTGTCGCGAGAGGAGGCGATCGTGATCTGTTGTGTGAATTGTTATCATATAAAGAACATCAAGAACCATTTGAGGTAGGGGATTCTTTGCTTCTCTCTTCTTTTACGTGCAACTATATCGTTAGCATGTTTTATCCCACTAGATGATAATGGAATTGATAAAATAAATATTTGAACCGGATAAATAAATTGATATGGATCATATGTTTTTGCCTCTTGTTTTGCTAGATAGTGTGATATCTATGCTTGATTTTCTTATCTATTCATTCGTGATGTAAATCGGTAAAGAACATAAACCGGGATTAATTGATAATTATTTGGCTAAAGATAAAGAGGCATGTAAAAGAATCTGGTTCTTGTTGTAATTTGATGTTAATCAAATTGGCGCATTAAGCATGTTTAATTATTTGTGATAACTTACTGATTAGGTTTCCTAAATTTAGAACCTATGAATAACAATCAGTTAACCCAAGATGAATTAAAGAACCAGTTGTTTGATAAAAGATATTTCCTTGTAGGATTCTGGGCTACCCTCTTGATTGTTAAAGGGCCAAGATCCAAATTGTTAAGATGTTTGTTTTCCTGCTACTTGTGTTGTGATGTGAGTCTGGATGGCTGTTGTGATATGTGGGGGCATGGATGCCCTTTTGGTTGTGGCAACAAATGACACCTAGGGTGGCGAGATGCATTGGTTTATGCATGTGGGTGTCGGGGAGGACATCAGGGATGATGGAATAGGATGGATGTGATTATTGGATGCTTACTGTTTCTTTTTGGTTGATTATCTATTTTACTTTTCCCCACTGCCTAAGGAATCCGATCTTGCTTAACCTTCTTCTGAAAGAGGCGAAGACACGCGGGGTATGCCACATGCTTTCTGTGTTTATCTTCTCAAGGTAGGATGAGTCTACGCTCTTGCTATAGGCGGAAAAGACTCGACGGGTAGTACATCTACTCACCGTGTTGAGCCCCCTTGTGTTTAGTAGCATAGAATGTTTTTCTAGAATGCCTAGGAATGTGGGAAAAGTAATTATATAATGAATAATTGAATTAATGGTGTTAACCCATGGGGTTGGAGTTTGCTGGAACATAATGATGTAGTTGTAATTTTAAAGGGGCAGTGGACTTTGGGTGTGATACTGGTGAAATTTAATGTGGAATCGTAAAGGGTTAATTAATGTTTAAAGAATTAATTAAAGTAAAGTGGAACTGATAAAAAGGTAACGAAGTAAGGCAATAAATCTTTTTAAATGGTTGTGTGCTTATAGGATACTCAGTCTTAGAAGTGGCAGCCGAGAGCCCGAGTGATGTTAGCTGCAGTTGAGTCTAAGACTAGGTTATTCCCATAGTGTGGTTGTGAGCTATAGTATATTCTGTACTTTTTGTGTTTCTATATGCTACTCCACCCTGTTAGTAAGGGAAACTGACACCCTAGGTATTCTGAGCCCTTGGGCGGTGTTTCCCCCAACATTTTTGGTGGGAGGATGGATGGCTGACTACCCCCTTTGGCCTCTCTCTCTTCTCTTGGTAGTTACTTGTGCTGGTAGGCACAGTGGTTAATTTTCCCCATATATGTGTATAGAGGGATGTAATGGCTTGTGTTTATTCACACACATATATTCTGGATATAGTATCCTATGGACTATTATAGGTGTAACGTGTATAGGCTGTAATGGCTTGAGGATCCTTACTCAGTGTATGGGGTGTAATGGCTTAAGGTATAATACCCGACATATGATACACGTTATGTGAGATGTGGTGGCTCTTAGAAACTACCTGGTTACTTTCATGCGTGGATGTGGTGGTTTTGTTGCATGAGGTGCATATTGTGGTGCTTCACCCAGGTGTCTGCAGGCAAGCCTTTTTGGAGAGAGATTCTTAGGACGTACGATGTTGGGGAAAAGTGGCAAACCAGTGGGGAAGTAGTAGCGGGGTACCCTTGATATTCTTTATTATATTATATACTCTTGTATGTGTTACTTGGTGTGAGTATCCATGGTGAGGTTGGAAACTTAGTATACCTGTTTAGGTGACGAGTTAGTTTCACTTGTTGTTCATTGTGCTTTAGCATTCTTCCTTTAATTTTGAACGAGAGGCTTTGGGGAGGATCCTACTGAGTATACTATTATACTCACCCTATGTATATATAAATTGTTTTTCAGGTCACTTGGAGCAGGTTGGAGATCAAGCTGGTTTCTACTAGCTTGGGGTTACAGGGGCTATTCGGGCTTGTGGTTGCTATTGTTTTTACTTTCTTTTGGGTACTTGCAGTTTTCCCCTTCCAATTGTAGTACTTTTGCATGACATTAAATATGTGCACTTAGATTTTCTTTTATATTTCAGTTCTGAGTTGGAGTTGGTTGGTGTCTATCTTATCTCTCTCTTCCGCATGTATTCTCTTAGAGGGTAATGCCTCCCATTTGTGTGTTTACTATACCCTTAGTGTTAGTTGCCAACCCGGGGCCTACTGGAGGTGGGACTCAGGGGTCATTATCTCCCTTCTCACATTGTCATCCCAGGAGGGGTACACTTTGTGGGGAGGGGGTCGTGACAGAGTGGTATCAAAGGTTTGGTTGAGGGATATGATGGAGTTTGGAGTTAGGAATAGGTGAGGTTGCATGGGTTGGTAGGGAAACGATGTCATTCATGTTTAGAAAGTGATGTAAAAACTAGAGACCGACTGAGACATAGGCATTTAGGGCCCCCTATGATCTGATGTATGGACCTTTAAGTTAAATTTACAATGGATACTAAACGAGGTGATACTAGTTGCAAGGTAGAGACCTAGGAAAGGATCGTGAATCATTCTTCTTTGTGCCTGTGTTTGAATGGGTAGACCTTTATATAGGTTAATCTAAAATGAATAAAAGAAAATAATTAATTAATTAATGTTGAGTCTTCCATATTCTAGGTTTAGGAGCCCTAACTATTTGTTATTTTATAGGTATGGCTCCAGGTCGACGTCCTCATCAGGATCGCATAGAAGATGTCCAACAAGCTATTCCAACAGATCACCGCAGGATAGAGGTTGACGACGATGAAACTTGGAGGAAGAAACTATGAGAGTTTCAGTGCTAGATTCTGGAGAAGTACGTGGTCTCTATTTTAGATGCAGTCATGGAAGACTAGTTAGGGGAGGTCGAGATCAGCTTTAGTTTGATCCATGCTCATAAGGAGCACTGAGTGTCCTTGGTTGTGATGATGTTGTGTGGAGCAGTGAGGCAGTGGTGGTTCTTGTTCCTCGGGGATCGTGAGAAGTCAATGATCTCATGGGAGGAGTTCCGAGACAAGTTTAGAGTCGAGTTTCTTTCTTTAACCGTGAAGGCGTCCAGTCACCAGGAGCTTCTTACCCTTCAATAGGGGAGCTCCAGTGTGCAAGAGTTTTGAATCTGTTTCAGGAACCTTTTACGATATGCTTCGGACCTGTTGCCATATGAAGAGGCTAGGGCGAGGCATTTCGAGGAGGCTTTGCGTCCAGATATCCAGTGCCAAGTCAACCCATTTATGCTGAAGACATATCTTGAGGTGTTGGTGAGGGAAGAGGTTGTCGAGAGGACTTTGTCCAGAACCGGATCATCATGATAGGGGAGTCATCGTGATTCCTCATGAAGCGGAGCTGTGGTTTGGGGTTCCCGGTTTTCAGGGAAGAAGAGTTTCCGTTCAGCCGGGGGTAGGTCTCGGTCCTTCACATCTTGTTTCTCTAGAGGCAGCAACTCTCAGGCCTATGCCAAGGGATTATGCACTTGTTTTTCTTATGGCGGTCGAGGTCATCAGTAGCGAGAGTGAACAACCTTTCAAAGCATCCATTGTGCACTAGGTGCTCCGCTCTAGGTTCCTCCATTGAGGCAGTTCCAACCGAGGCAGCAGCAGCAGGTTGCACCAGCTTTAGACCAGTAGAGGGTAGATAGAGCAGGCAGAGGAAAACCCTGTGACGCTCCCCATCCTCAGAGAGCAGAGCGCGGCTGTGGTGGTGGTCATCATCATGGTCAGAGAGGTTGTGGAGGAGGTCGTGGTCAGCTTCGTGCTCTATCGTTGCCAGCTCCAGGTGAGACAGACGTCCTTCGAGGTACCCTTTGCTTGTTTTCTACCTTGTTGTATGCCTTGTTTGATTCAGGAGTGACACACTCCTTCATATCACCTACCCTTTTCCATGCTTTGGTACTTGAGGTATAGAGGCTTCTAGTTCCCTTGGTGTTGACTACGCCAGTTGGAGGTCGAGATGACTTTTTTGAAGTATGTAGAATCTGTGAGCTAGTGTTGGGGCAGCACCACACTTGGGGAGATTTCATATGTTTATGAATACAACCATATGACGTCATCCTCAGCAAGGATTTTTTGTATTCAGTGCATGCTATCATGGATTTCTTTAAGAAGAAGGTCATTTTCTTTGGTGCGGATGGAGAGCCGGTGGTGTTTGTTGGCGAGCGATATCCTCATATGGGTCATAGGTGTGTTTCATCCTTATCATCCATGATAGATGAGATGATGTTGAGTTCTTTAGAGGTTCAGTTGTTGGTGTTTCCTAGGGTCATAGAAGAGTACCCTAATGTATTTATAGAAGAGGTTGTATCATTACCCCATCGATGAGAGATCGAGTTTGGGATCAAGCTATAACTAGGAGTGTCTTCTATCTCTATGTCTCCATATAGGATGGACCCTTCTGAGTTACGAGAGTTATGTATATAGCTTGATGTTCTGTTACAGTGCGGTTTTGTTCAGCCAAGTGTGTCTTCGTGGGGTGCACCAGTTTTTTTCATGAAGAAGGCTGATGGCAGTTTGCGGTTGTGTGTTGATTATCGTTGCTTAAACAAAGTGACAATAAACAATCACTATCCTATTCTGTGGATTGATGATTTATTCGATCAACTGAAGGGTGCAATTTGGTTCTCAAATATTGACTTGCGGTCGGGATATCATCAGATGCGTGTGAAGGATGAGGATATCCTGAAGACTGCTTTTCGTTGTCGTTATGGGCATTATGAGTTCATTGTTATGCTATTTAGCATGATGAATTCTCCAACTGTGTTCATGGGATTGATGACTGATGTGTTCCGTGAGTTCCTAGACAAGTTTTCAGTAGTTTTCATCGATGAAATCCTTGTGTAATCCATGTTTGAGGAGGAGCATGCATAACTTCTACATGATGTTTTGGGAGTTCTTCATTAACATCAACTATTTGAGAAGTTGTCAAAGTGTGAGTTTTGGGTACGAGAAGTCCATTTCTTAGGGCATGTTGTGTCCCAGTAGGGAGTAGTTGTGGATCTATCAAAGATAGAAGCATTTGTGTATTGGGAAGCCCCCAAGACTATGTCGGAGGTGCGAAGTTTTTTTGGTCTCGCAGGCTACTACAGAAGGTTCATAGTTGATTTCTCACGAGTTGCGACTCCTATAACAACTTTGACCAGGAAGGATCGGTCATTCATATGGACTGATCAGTGTCAGGCAACTTTTAAGTATCTAAAGTAGAAGTTAGTAAGTGATCCAGTTCTTTGTCTTCTAGCTGAGGGAGTTCAGTTTGATGTTTTCTGCGATGCTTCGCATCTGGGGTTGGGTTGTGTTATGATGCAGAAAAGATCAGTTGTCTCTTATGGGTCATAGCAGTTACGTCCACATGAATGCAACTATTCCACTCACGATCTTGAGTTGGCATCCATGGTGTTTACTCTGAAGTTGTGGAGACATTACCTCATTGGTGAGCGCTTTTTTGTTTTCACTGATCATAAGAGTTTGAGGTATGTTTTCTCCCAGTGTGAATTGAACTTACGACAACATCGGTGGATGGAATTCTTAAAGGAATATGAATTCTAAATATCATATACACCTGGAAAGGGGAATGTTGTGGCTGATGCATTGAGTCGAAAGTAATGTAGTGATGTAGTGCGTGAATCTGGTGAATCCTGGAGTGTAATGGAATAACTGTCATTATTACATCTTAATATGGGAGAAGTTGGGGCAGAGTTTGTCTTTTTCAAATAATGGTGCAATCAACTCTCGTGAAGCAAGTGGAAGATTCCCAGTTGAGTGATCTTGAGGTGGAGTTGTGGAGAGACTGAGTTGTTTTTGGTGAGGCCCCTGATGGTTGGTCGGAGGATGAATAACACTGAGTTTTGTACCACAGAAGACTTTTTGTTCATTTGACGATGCGTGAGATGTTTCTCAGAGAGTTTCATAGTTCACCTTTAGCGGTGCATCCTGGCGTGACAAAGATGTACCGAGCCTTGAGGAGCCAATTTTGGTGGCCTAGTCTGAAGCGTGTGGTTGCGGAGTTTGTGTCTCAATGTTTGGTCTGCCAGAAGGTGAAGGTCGAACACCGTGTTCCTGGTGGTCTGCTCTAGCCATTAGAGATTCCTTAGTGGAAGTGGGAGGACATATCAATAGACTTTGTTACCGGTTTACCTCGATCTCTAGGAGGACATGATGATATTTGGGTGGTAGTGGATATCTTAACAAAATTGGACCACTTTATAGCAATCAAGGAGTCAAGATCAGTGGAAGTTTTGTCAAGGTAGTATCTAGAGGAGGTGGTGAGACTTCATGGAGTCCCAAGGACGATCATTTCTGATTGAGATCCCCGCTTTAATTCTAGGGTGTGGAGAGGTCTCCAACATGATTTCGGTTCTCATCTATGCCTTAGCACTACTTTTCATCCTCAAACGGATTTTCAGACAGAGCGAACCATCTAGACTCTTGAAGACATGTTATGCTCTTATGTTCTTGATTTTGGAGGTTCATGGATGAGGCACTTACCCTTGGTGGAGTTCGGTTACAATAATAGTTTTCACTCCACCATCAGTATGGTTCCATTTGAAGCCTTGTATGGTCGACCTTTCATTCTCTGTTGTGCTGGACTGGGGTCAGAGAGTCAGCAATTCTCAGACCGGAACTAGTTCAGAATACAACAGAGATGGTTCAGGTGATTCGTGAGAGGGTGAAGACAGTGCAAGATCGTCAAAAATCATATGTTGATCAAATAAGGATACCCTTAGAGTTTAATGTTAGGGATCATGTGTTTCTAAAGGTGACTCCCCATCATGGGCATCAAATGTTTGGTCATGGGAGTAAGATTTCTCCCCGATTTGTTGGGCTTTTCGAGGTGTTAGCTCATGTTGGAGCTGTGGCGTATCGAGTAGCACTTCCCCCATAGATGAGTTGGATACATGATGTTTTCCATGTATCACAGTTCCATCGTTATCTTCATGATGACTCTCACATCATCGATTAGGGAGATATCGATGTTGATGAGGAAGCAACCTTTGAGGAGCGACCTGTGGAGATCCAAGACCGTAAGGAGAAGGTGTTGTGTGGGCATTCTATCCCCTTGGTTCGTGTCTTGTGGCGACACAGTGGTATGGAGGAGAGCACCTGGGAACGTGAGTCACATATACGTGCTCAGTACCCAGAGTTGTTTGATGTTTAACTCTTTCCATGTAATGATGTCCCCTTGCGGTTAGACCTTTCATGTTTATAATATGGATTTATTTTGTTGCTTCTTGTGTCTTGCTCTCTTTTGAGAGGTATCTCGATGGGTGGTTATTCAGGCCCCGTTTCTTTTTTCCCTTTAGGTGGGTTTTGAATTCTTGAGGATGAGAATGTTTTGAGAGGTATCTGATGTAATGGTTTGGACCTCTCTGGTTCATTCCTTTGTGAAAATTAGGTGTATGAGGTGTTTCAGGAGGTCAAGGTGGCATATCCCCAACACTTTCCCAAATTTTCCATTTCAGTGAACAGTTCCAACGATAGACCGTTGTGAACAGTGCATCGATAACCTTCTGTGAACAGTGTCATCAGTGACCTTATGTGAACAGTTTCATTGGTAACCTTATGTGAACAGTGCAACGGTGACCTTGTGTGAACAGTGCATTGATGACCTTCTGTGAACAGTGTCATCGATGACCTTATGTGAAAAGTGTTATCGGTAACCTTATGTGAACTGTGTAATGGTGACCTTGTGTGAACTGTGACATCGGTGACCTTTTGTAAATAGTGTCATCAGTGACCTTCTATGAACAGTGTCATCAGTGACATTATGTGAACAGTTTCATCGGTGACCTTCTCTGAACAGTGTCATCGGTTACCTTATGTGAACAGTGCATCAGTGACCTTTTGAGAACAATGTCATCGGTGACCTTATGTGAACAGTATCATTAGTAACCTTATGTGAACAGTGCAATGGTGACCTTGTGTGAACAGTGACATTGTAACACCACGAGCTTCCATGATACGCTTCTCATTCAATAATGCAATAGCTTGCATTGTACGCAACTTCGAGTTCTAACACACCGCAACTAATCAAAGTAGCCATTATGAATAGTAATAACCACTTTTTAAATTTATAGAAATTTTATATTTCAAAATGGACTTCATTTTTGTATTCTTAATATCGAAATTATCCTAAGTTGAATTTTTTGTAACTTTCTGAGAACTTCCAATTTTTTTTATGAATAGTGAAAAATAATTAAAACAACTTTTTTAATCAAAATAATTTATTGTGATAAATTATACTATTTAGTGGTTTTAAAGTATAATTAGAATATATTTTTACCATTTTATCCAATGGTGGTCATTATAATTAATTTAACATTGAAATTGGGCATGAACAATTGTCAATCTTTTGATATAAATTGTTTCTTAAAAACACGTTATTTGTTGTGACAGCGGGAATTAATTATAAAATTAATTAATGCAACTTATATGTTTGGAATTTTTTAAAATAGACATCATTTTTGAAATCGGAATATCAAATATAGCTTAGGGTGAATTTTTGGGATTTTTCTGAAAAACTTCAATTTTTGATGAATAGTGAAACCACTAAGTGGTATTTATAAAAACTGATTTTTCGTTTAAATGAAATTTTACCACTTCTGTGTTTTGAATTTCAAAAATCCGACATACATGGTTGTCATTAAGAAGTAAAATGTGGTTCAATGAGATTAAAATAATTTTTGGTGAATAGTAACTTTTAAGTTCTTAATCGCGATTAGAAGTAATTAGCGTAGTTTAAGGTAAAAATAATGTTTTAATAATATGAGATGAGCTTGACACATGTCCTACCCTCATTGGATGTGCCATGTCCGACCAAAAAAGTCCATGGGTCAACTTGGGGACCCCATTTATCCACTTTAGTTGGAAAATGACATAAATACCTTTTATTTAATGTTAAAGTAAAAAATAACACAAACATGAAATGTTTTACTAAAACAATTTTTACATGGGGTGATACAAGTCATATTTTTGACTATAAATAGTCATTGGAAATATAAAAATATTTCCTACATCATAGTATTTTTTTTATAATTTTTAGACATTAAATAAATTAAATTATTTATGACATCATGATGATGCAGCGATGACCTCATTATTTAACGATTCAAATAAAATGGAAAGATAATGTAATATCTAAGACCTAAACATGTCCAAAACCTATTGTATGGGTGTATTTCGAAACCTTATCACCTTATCCTCAAATTATATCAATGTGGGACCTCTTAAATCCGAATACCATTTTAAAATAAAGTGACTTTTCTTTACTTTCCAAGAGTGCCCCTCCTCTCCTCTTATAAAAGGCCCCCACCTCTACCACCTCATTCACACATTCAAGCCATTTTTCTCGGCCAACCTCTACCCAAATACTCTCCCAAATTCCCTCCCTTACTCCTAGAAGCCTCAAATTGGGCAGAACGCTTTCCAAGGAAGCCTTTGGCTCAAATCAAAAAGAGTTACCCGATTTTAAGGTAATGTCTTCTCTAATGTTGTTTTGTTTTATTTTTCTTCTCCAACCCCCTAAACACTTTTTATTCATTTCATTTGTAACAACACCAGTATCCTCAATATACTAGGATGTTGTTATAAGAAGGATTCAAGCTACACTTACACACACCTACATCTAATGGTTAAAGAACATACTGTTTCTGTGGGTGGCAAAATACTGCCTCACGAAACGATGATTGTTCAATATTATTTTAACACCTCTAATGGTGGCCATTTTGATGACACTATTTTCATATATGACATATATATTATGTTTATGTTTTCATTATGCTTCTTTATTTCTCATTTATGTCATAACTTTATGATTTCCATTATGTGTAAAAACGATAATTTCATTTTAGGAAGTGCGGACTACCGCCCCCTCAAAGTGATTTGAATCGTTAATGCCATATGTGGGATGTATAAAGGATGGAGTAAATGGTATTATACACTATATTATACTGGAATTATATTATGCATTTATATCATTATGATTTAATTCCATTAAATACGAAATAGAAATGAAAGTAGCGTTCATGCGTACGTACGGCTTACCGTCTCCATGAACGGTGCATTTCATTTCTTACCTCTAAATGTCATGTAATATTATGAATGAATACATATACTGGATATATATGAGATATATTATATCTATATCATGAATATAATTCTGGATATAATGGATATATCACCACATGAACAACTTGTAATTATAAGAAGTTTATTTTTGACTCAAGTACCAAAGATCGACAAAACGACCGTTATTAACTTAAATAATTACATAATTTTCATAACATGGTAATAAGTGATATAAATGGAATAAAAAACTTGAAAAAGGTTCTTAAGAAATTATAAATTAACTCTAGTTTATTATTCAGGAGGTTAAACAACGGTCGAGTCAAGACAGGACGCAAGGTAAGGGAACTTCTTAACCCAGTTTCCATTCTTTGGGTTAATATCCTACTTTCAAATTATGTCATGATATTATTATGTCCTATTTTTTATTTTTACTTTATTTATGTGTACCTATAGTGAATACACATAATAGATCTATTTTATTTTAAAAATTATCTTTTTAAGGACTTTTTCTCAATCTCCTTTCATTGAGGCATATTTGGTTTTATACACAACTTTCTTTTATACGATGTATAAACCCCTTTGACTTTTACGTTTATTCAAAAGGAATATTTTTTTATACGAAGCGTTTTACTAAACGACAAAAAGGGAATGTTTTTCTTTTCGTACATATGCGGCAACAACGACTTCTCCGCCGCCGTGACCATTATTTGAGTTTCGGCTTCCTCTACAAGCCATCACTTTTTTTAATGAAAAATAAATACAAAGTTTTAACTTTATTTTATTTTGGTATTGAAAATGGTTTTGAAAGCATTTTAATTATATCAATGTGTTGTATTGATATCTTGTGATTGAAATGTGGAAATGTTAGGTTTCCTTTATGCATGTTTTATGTGATACAATTATGTTATGGTTTATGATATGTTTAAACATATTCATATGAGGAATTCATTGGACTTAATATGTGATGGGTGGAGCCCGCTATAGCTCCTCAATGCATCGGTAGGTCTCATGAGACAAACTAGTGTCTTGGCACGAGGCTTTGACAAAATCTTATTTGTGGTCTTGGCACGAGGCCTTGGCTACATGGTTATGATAGTTTGTCATTATGCATTCCATCAATATGAAAGTGGTTATTGATATTGCATGTGATTATTTGACCAGTAGAATATCCATGTGAAGAAGTAAATGGAATTATCTCATTTTACTTTTTCCATATTATGTTGATGTTCAAGTTTAAAGGGCTTTTGTTTTAGTTATACATTGACTTAAATGTTTATATTTATTTATGAAAGCTTCCGCAATATTGTTATCCTTACCGAACATCTAAGCTCACCCCTTTCAATGTTAAAATATTTTCCAGAATGTGAAGAAGTATTTTATGAATGAACTACAGGGATAGTCAGAATAGGGTATGAGTGTGGACTATGGAGACTTTGTTATTGTAGTTTTTCACCTTATGATGTAATGTATCATTTTTGAATGTATCTAGTGTTTCCAAGGCTACTAAAATAATCGGTCTTTCGAGACTTGATCTTTTGTGATCATGCCAATGTTACGAAGTAATGCACCGACTCTGGGTAGCTGGGGTTGGGGCGTTACAGTTGGTATCAGAGGCAGTTTAGTACTAACCTTGGAAGCTAGATTTAGATAAACTCTGATTATATCACATAGCCCGAAGATATACTTTGAGGATTAGTATAGAAAAACTTCCTAGAATTTTGGTATTATAGAGATTTTGTGAGTTTTCCGAGCAATACATCCCTGTCTGGATACGATCAGGTAGAGGCGGCTCTGGCACAGATGTACCTAGGGGTAAAACCCGAAAACACCGCTTTGAGCTAGACTCTAACGAGAACTAGTGCACGACAACGGGATTTGCTGCACTCTTGTTTACGACACTCCCGGGGGATATGCTTAGGATAATTCTCGTTTTCTTTACAAACCACTATGAACGGTTATGAGTATATACTTCCTTAAAGAAAACCTTTTTATGATTATGGATTATATCCATAAATAGTTCAATTTATGTTAAGTATTTTATAAGTATGGAATTATGTATTTTGATTCATAAACTAATCTAGTTTATGCCATTGAAGAGAAATGGCGCCTAGTGGAAGGAATGGAAACTGTATCAATGCACGCACTCCGTGTAGGGATTTCCCTCCTGCTCAAGATAATTATTGTGGATCTGGAGATACAACTGGTGATGATCAACTTATTACCATACTAGGACAACTCACTCAAGTTATGAATAATAACCTTACTCATATGGATCACCCTGATCCACAACGTGGAGGATCAATGTTAGACCGCTTCATGAGGCAACAACCTCCAATATTTAATGGGGGTACAAATCCATTAGTAGTTGAGCAATGGATAAACTCCTTAGAGAAAATATTCCATGCCTTGGGGAGTAGCGAAAGGGAGAAGGTTGTCATGACAGTTTACCGCCTCACTGAAGATGCCGATCAGTGGTGCTCGCTGATTCAGAACAAAAAGGAAGATGATGACGTATCAAATATGGAATGGAGGGAGTTCAAAGAGCTTTTCCTAGAAAAATACTATCCTCGTGACCATCGAGCAGATATGGAAAGACAATTTTTGAGTCTGAGACAAAAGGAGGATGAGAATGTCGCAAAGTATGATGCCAACTTTACAAGGATAGCGAGGCATACTGCATATTATATACGTAACCCAAGAAGTAAGATCGATCGTTTCTTTGATGGGTTAAAACCATTTCTCCGTCGAGCATTAGTCTCACAAACCTTCTCGTCATACGAAGATATTGTCTCGTGTTCTATCAAGACAGAAAAGGAATTATATAAGTCTTATGACAACAATGTAAAGCAAGAGAAGAAGAGAACGGTGGAACAAGAGACAGATAAAGGGAAAAAGGGAAAGAAGTATTTTCCATTATGCGATAATTGTGGGAAGAATCACCCCGGGTACTTGCCTAAAAGGAATGAGAGTTTGTTATAAATGTGGGGAAAAAGGTCACCAGGTGTGTGATTGCAAGGGAAAGAAAGAGTCTATCAATGTTGAATGCTACAATTGTAGGGAAATGGGGCATTATGCAAATGAATGTCCTAAGCGTCAGGGAAACTTACCTCAGAAAAGGCCAAGGGATCAAGGACAATCTTATGCTGTTACTAGAGTTGAAGCGGAATAATTAATGTATTGGTGCTTTTGGACTCAAGGATTATATTCTGGTTATAAGGATAATGTGATTGTACACCAGTACTTGTTGTTTTCATTAAGGATTTAATATGATGAAGGTAATCATATTTTTAGTATGTGACAATAAGATAAACTTTACTTTGTTTGGGGAATCTGATGTTATAATTGATTTTGGAATTTAAAGACCTTTTAGAAAAAGTCTGGACATAGGTATTTTAGATAACTTTGGATAGTATTGTTTAAGGTTAAAACATTTATGAAGATTATTTTTGGAATATTACAGTTTTAGGAAAAGGACAAACTGCAGGGTGGGGCATAACCCGTCGTGTTGGACAAAGCTGCAGGAATCGAACCCACAGCCATAGTGAGACAGACCTTTATTACCTACCACTAGCCTACAGGAAGTCCCTGGTTATTAAAAAATAGTTTTACTAATATAAATGGTATGTGTTAATATTTAGAACCTTATACAATTAGGATAAATAGAATATTTTTGAGTTGTATTACCTTTTAGAGTGAAAGATGGGTTTGTGGTAAAAATTTATTAAAGAATGAAAGTCTACATGACAAGTATGTATATTCCCTTACGTTCTTAGTAAATCTCCTAAATAAATTCCTCAACTTTATAAAAGTTAACTCAAAACAAAAATGTTGTCGGTTAACTTTTCCTACTGGGGAATCAATGATCGTTTAACCAATCACAAGTTTGTGATTTTCTTGTAGTTAAACTTTCTCCTAATCCTGTTTTCTATAACTCTCCATCATACCTTGATGGTTTGTTTCTCCTCCATATCCATATTTTCATAGAATCCTAGAATGGGCTATCTCGGGTGACCTTTGTACTTATCTTGATTTCTTTTAATGTTATATATTTATTAACCTTATTTTCGATGTGGGTTTTCCACAAAGGTATTTTCTATTTTCAACCTTTTGTTTTCAAAGAAAAATTTCAAATTGTGAGGACGCAATTTATTGAAGGAGGGGAGAATGTAACACCCCGAGCTTCTATGATACACTTCTCATTCAATAATGCAATAGCTTGCATTGTACGCAACTTCGAGTTCTAACACACCGCAACTAATCAAAGTAGCCATTATGAATAGTAATAACCACTTTTTAAATTTATAGAAATTTTATATTTCAAAATGGACTTCATTTTTGTATTCGTAATATCGAAATTATCCTAAGTTGAATTTTTCGTAACTTTCTGAGAACTTCCAATTTTTTTATGAATAGTGAAAAATACTTAAAACAACTTTTTTAATCAAAATAATTTATTGTGATAAATTATACTATTTAGTGATTTTAAAGTATAATTAGAATATATTTTTACCATTTTATCCAACGGTGGTCATTAGAATTAATTTAACATTGAAATTGGGCATGACCAATTGTCAATCTTTTGATATAAATTGTTTCTTAAAAACACGCTATTTGTTGTGACAGCGGGAATTAATTATAAAATTAATTAATGCAACTTATATGTCTGGAATTTTGTAAAATAGACATCATTTTTGAAATCAGAATATCAAATATAGCTTAGGGTGAATTTTTGGTATTTTTCTGAAAAACTTCAATTTTTGATGAATAGTGAAACCACTAAGTGGTATTTATAAAAACTGATTTTTCGTTTAAATGAAATTTTACCACTTCTGTGTTTTGAATTTCAAAAATCCGACATACATGGTTTTCATTAAGAAGTAAAATGTGGTTCAATGAGATTAAAATAATTTTTGGTGAATAGTAACTTTTAAGTTCTTAATCGCGATTAGAAGTAATTAGTGTAGTTTAAGGTAAAAATAATGTTTTAATAATACAAGATGAGCTTGACACATGTCCTACCCTCATTGGATGTGCCATGTCCGACCAAGAAAATCCATGGGTCAACTTGGGGACCCCATGTAGCCACTTTAGTTGGAAAATGACATAAATACCTTTTATTTAATGTTAAAGTAAAAAATGACACAAACATGAAATGTTTTACTAAAACAATTTTTACATGGGGTGATACAAGTCATATTTTTGACTATAAATAGTCATTGGAAATCTAAAAATATTTCCTAAATCATAGTATTTTTTTTATAATTTTTAGACATTAAATAAATTAAATTATTTATGACATTATGATGATGCAGCGATGACCTCATTATTTAACGATTTAAATAAAATGGAAAGATAATGTAATATCTAAGACCTACACATGTCCAAAACCTATTGTATGGGTGGATTTATAAGCCTTATCACATTATCCTCAAATTATATCAATGTGGGACCTCTTAAATCTGAATACCATTTTAAAATAAAGTGACTTTTCTTTACTTTCCAAGAGTGCCCCTCCTCTCCTCTTATAAAAGGCCCCCACTTCTACCACCTCATTCACACATTCAAGCCATTTGGATCGGCCAACCTCTTCCCAAATACTCTCCCAACTTCCCTCCCTTACTCCTAGAAGCCTCAAATTGGGCAGAACTCTTCCCAAGGAAGCCTTTGGCTCAAATCAAAAAGAGTTACCCGATTTTAAGGTAATGTCTTCTCTAATGTTGTTTTGTTTTATTTTTCTTCTCCAACCCCCTAAACACTTTTTATTCATTTCATTTGTAACAAAACCAGTATCCTCAATATACTATGATTTTGTTATAAGAAGGATTCAAGCTACACTCACACACACCTACATCTAATGGTTAAAGAACATACTGTTTCTGTGGGTGGAAAAATACTGCCTCACGAAACGATGATTGTTCAATATTATTTTAACACATCTAATGGTGGCCATTTTGATGACAATATTTTCATATATGACATATATATTATGTTTATGTTTTCATTATGCTTCTGTATTTCTCATTTATGTCATAACTTTATGATTTCCATTATGTGTAAACACGATAATTTCATTTTAGGAAGTGCGGACTACCGCCCCCTCAAAGTGATTTGAATCGTTAATTCCATATGTGGGATGTATAAAGGATGGAGTAAATGGTATTATACACTGTATTATACTGTAATTATATTATACATTTATATCATTATGATTTCATTCCATTAAATACGAAATAGAAATGAAAGTAGCGTCCATGCGTACGTACGGCTTACCGTCTCCATGAACGGTGCATTTCATTTCTTACCTATAAATGTCATGTAATATTATGAATGAATGCATATACTGGATATATATGAGATATATTATATCTATATCATGAATATAATTCTGGATATAATGGATATATCACCACATGAACAACTTGTAATTATAAGAAGTTTATTTTTGACTCAAGTACCAAAGATCGAAAAAACGACCGTTATTAACTTAAATAATTACATAATTTTCATAACATGGTAATAAGTGATATAAATGGAATAAAAAACTTGAAAAAGGTTCTTAAGAAATTATAAATTAACTCTAGTTTATTATTCAGGAGGTTAAACAACGGTCGAGTCAAGACAGGACGCAAGGTAAGGGAACTTCTTAACCCAGTTTCCATTCTTTGGGTTAATATCCTACTTTCAAATTATGTCATGATATTATTATGTCCTATTTTGTATTTTTACTTTCTTTATGTGTACCTATAGTGAATACACATAATAGATCTATTTTATTTTAAAAATGATCTTTTTAAGGATTTCGTCTCAATCTCCTTTCATTGAGGCATATTTGGTTTTATACACAACTTTCTTTTATACGGTGTATAAACCCCTTTGATTTTTACGTTTATTCAAAAGGAATATTTTTTTATACGAAGCGTTTTACTAAACGACAAAAAGGGAATGTTTTTCTTTCCGTACATATGCGGCGACAACGAATTCTCCGCCGCCGTGACCATTATTTGAGTTTCATCTTCCTCTACAAGCCATCACTTTTTTTTAATGAAAAATAAATACAAAGTTTTAACTTTCTTTTATTTTGGTATTGAAAATGGTTTTGAAAGAATTTTTATTATATCAATGTGTTGTATTGATATCTTTTGATTGAAATGTGGAAATGTTATGTTTCCTTTATGCATGTTTTATGTGATACAATTATGTTATGGTTTATGATATGTTTAAACCTATTCATATAAGGAATGCATTGGACTTAATATGTGATGGGTGGAGCCCGCTATAGCTCCTCGATGCATCGGTAGTTATCATGAGACAAACTAGTGTCTTGGCACGAGGCCTTGACAAAATCTTATTTGTGGTCTTGGCACGAGGCCTTGACTACGTGGGTATGATAGTTTGGCATTATGCATTCCATCAATATGAAAGTGGTTATTGATATTGCATGTGATTATTAGACCAGTAGAATATCCATGTGAAGAAGCAAATGGCATTATCTCATTTTACTTTTTCCATATTATGTTGATGTTCAAGTTTAAAGGGATTTTGTTTTAGTTATACATTGCCTTAAATGTTTATGTTTATTTATGAAAGCTTCCGCAATATTGTTATCCTTACTGAGCATCTGAGCTCACCCCTTTCAATGTTAAAATATTTTTCAGGATGTGAAGAAGTATTTTATGAATGACCTGCAGGGATAGTCAGAAGAGGGTATGAGTGTGGACTATGGAGACTTTGTTATTGTATTTTTTCACCTTATGATGTAATGTATCATTTTTGAATGTATCTGGTGTTTCCAAGGCTACTAAACTAATCGGTCTTTCGAGACTTGATCTTTTGTGATCATGCCAATGTTACGAAGTAATGCACCGACTCTGGGTAGCTGGGGTTGGGGCGTTATAGTTGGTATCAGAGGCAGTTTAGTACTAACCTTGGAAGCTAGATTTAGATAAACTCTGATTAGATCACATAGCCCGAAGATAGACTTTGAAGATTAGTATATAAAAACTTCCTAAAATTTTGGTATTATAGAGATTTTGTGAGTTTTCCGAGCAATACATCCCTGTCTGGATACGAGCAGGTAGAGGCGGATCTGGCACAGATGTACCTAGGGGTAAAACCCAAAAACACTGCTTTGAGCTAGACTCGAACGAGAACTGGTGCACGACAACGAGCCTTGCTGCACTCTTGGTTACGACACTCCTGGGGGATATGCTTAGGATAATTCTCGTTTTCTTTACAAACCACTGTGAACGGTTATGAGTATATACTTCCTCAAAGAAAACCTTTTTATGATCATGGATTATATCCATAAATAGTTCAATTTATGTTATGTATTTTATAAGTATGGAATTATGTATTTTGATTCATAAACTAATCTAGTTTATGCCATTGTATAGAAATGGCGCCTAGTGGAAGGAATGGAAACCGTATCAATGTACGCACTCCGTGTAGGGATTTCCCTCCTGCTCAAGATAATTATTGTGGATCTGGAGATACAAATGGTGCTAATCAACTTATTACCATACTGGGACAACTCACTCAAGTTATGAATAATAACCTTACTCGTATGGATCACCCTGATCCACAACTTAGAGGATCAATGTTAGACCGCTTCATGAGGCAACAAACGCAAACATTTAATGGGGGTACAAATCCATTAGTAGCTGAGCAATGGATAAACTCCTTAGAGAAAATATTCCATGCCTTGGGGAGTAGCGAAAGGGAGAAGGTTGTCATGGCAGTTTACCGCCTCACTGGAGATGCCGATCAGTGGTGGTCGCTGATTCAAAACAAAAAGGAAGATGATGACATATCGAATATGGAATGGAGGGAGTTCAAAGAGATTTTCCTAGAAAAATACTATCCTCGTGACCATCGATCAGATATGGAAAGACAATTCTTGAGTCTGAGACAAAAGGAGGATGAGAATGTCGTAAAGTATGAGGCCAACTTTACAAGGATAGTGAGGCATCCTGCAGATTATATACGTAACCCAATAAGTAATATTGATCATTTCTTTGATGGGTTAAAACCATTTCTCCTTCGAGCATTAGTCTCACAAACCTTCTCGTCATACGAAGATATTGTATCGTGTTCTATCAAGACAGAAAAGGAATTCTCAAAGTCTTATGACAACAATGTAAAGCAAGAGAAGAAGAGAACGGTGGAACAAGAGACAGATAAAGGGAAAAAGGGAAAGAAGTATTTTCCATTATGCGATAATTGTGGGAAGAATCACCCTGGTACTTGCCTAAAAGGAATGAGAGTTTGTTATAAATGTGGGGAAAAAGGTCACCAGGTGCGTGATTGCAAAGGAAAGAAATAGGCTATCAATGTTGAATGCTACAATTGTAGGGAAATGGGGCATTATGCAAATGAATTTCCTAAGTGTCAGGGAAACTTACCTCAGAAAATGCCAAGGGATCAAGGACAATCTTATGTTGTTACTACAGTTGAAGCGGAATAATTAATGTATTGGTGCTTTTGGACTCAAGGATTATATTATGGTTATAAGGATAATGTGATTGTACAACAGTACTTGTTGTTTTCATTAAAGATTTAATATGATGAAGGTAATCATATTTTTAGTATGTGACAATAAGATAAACTTTACTTTGTTTGGGGAATCTGATGTTATAATTGATTTTGGAATTTAAATACCTTTTAGAAAAAGTCTGGACAGAGGTATTTTAGATAACTTTGGATAGTATTGTTTAAGGTTAAAACATTTATGAAGATTATTTTTGGAATATTACAGTTTTAGGAAAAGGACAACCTGCAGGGTGGGGCATAACCCGTCGCGTCGGACAAAGCTGTAGGAATCGAACCCACAACCATAGTGAAACATGCCTTTATTACCTACCTCTAGCCTACAGGAAGTCCCTGGTTATTAAAAAATAGTTTTACTAATCTAAATGGTACGTGTTAATATTTGGAACCTTATACAATTAGGATAAATAGAATATTTTTGAGTTGTATTACCTTTTAGAGTGAAATATGGGTTTGTGGTAAAGATTTATTAAAGAATGAAAGTCTACATGACAAGTATGTATATTCCCTTACATTCTTAGTAAATCTCCTAAATAAATTCCTCAACTTTATAAATGTTAACTCAAAACAAAAATGTTGTTGGTTAACTTTTCCTACTGGGGAATCAATGATCGTTTAACCAATCACAAGTTTGTGATTTTCTTGTAGTTAAACTTTCTCCTAATCCTGTTTTCTATAACTCTTCATCAGACCTTGATGGTTTTTTTCTCCTCCATATCCATATTTTCATAGAATCCTAGAATGGGCTATCTCGGGTGACCTTTGTACTTATCTTGATTTCTTTTAATGTTATATATTTATTAACCTTATTTTCGATGTGGGTTTTCCACAAAGGTATTTTCTATTTTCAACCTTTTGTTTTCAAAGAAAAATTTCAAATTGCGAGGACGCAATTTATTGAAGGAGGGGAGAATGTAACACCCCGAGCTTCCATGATACGCTTCTCATTCAATAATGCAATAGCTTGCATTGTACGCAACTTCGAGTTCTAACACACCGCAACTAATGAAAGTAGCCTTTATGAATAATAATAACCACTTTTTAAATTTATAGAAATTTTATATTTCAAAATGGACTTCATTTTTGTATTCGTAATATCGAAATTATCCTAAGTTGAATTTTTTGTAACTTTCTGAGAACTTCCAATTTTTTTATGAATAGTGAAAAATACTTAAAACAACTTTTTTAATCAAAATAATTTATTGTGATAAATTATAATATTTATTGGTTTTAAAGTATAATTAGAATATATTTTTACCATTTTATCCAATGGTGGTCATTAGAATTAATTTAACATTGAAATTGGGCATGAACAATTGTCAATCTTTTGATATAAATTGTTTCTTAAAAACACGCTATTTGTTGTGACAGCAGGAATTAATTATAAAATTAATTAATGCAACTTATATGTTTGGAATTTTGTAAAACAGACATAATTTTTGAAATTGGAATATCAAATATAGCTTAGGGTGAATTTTTGGGATTTTTCTGAAAAACTTCAATTTTTGATGAATAGTGAAACCACTAAGTGGTATTTATAAAAACTGATTTTTCGTTTAAATGAAATTTTACCACTTCTATGTTTTGAATTTCAAAAATACGACATATATGGTTTTCATTAAGAATTAAAATGCGGTTCAATAAGATTAAAATAATTTGTGGTGAATAGTAACTTTTAAGTTCTTAATCGCGATTAGAAGTAATTAGTGTAGTTTAAGGTAAAAATAATGTTTTAATAATATGAGATGAGCTTGACACATGTCCTACCCTCATTGGATGTGCCATTTACGACCAAGAAAATCCATGGGTCAACTTGGGGACCCCATTTAGCCACTTTAGTTGGAAAATGACATAAATACCTTTTATTTAATGTTAAAGTAAAAAATGACACAAACATGAAATGTTTTACTAAAAAAAATTTTACATGGGGTGATACAAGTCATATTTTTGACTATAAATAGTCATTCGAAATATAAAAATATTTCCTACATCATAGTATTTTTTTTATAATTTTTAGACATTAAATAAATTAAATTATTTATGACATCATGATGATGCAGCGATGACCTCATTATTTAACGATTTAAATAAAATGGAAAGATAATGTAATATCTAAGACCTACACATGTCCAAAACCTATTGGATGGGTGGATTTCGAACCCTTATCACCTTATCCTCGAATTATATCAATGTGGGACCTCTTAAATCCGAATACCATTTTAAAATAAAGTGACTTTTCTTTACTTTCCAAGAGTGTCCCTCCTCTCCTCTTATAAAAGGCCCCCACCTCTACCACCTCATTCACACATTCAAGCCATTTGGCTTGGCCAAACTCTGCCCAAATACTCTCCCAACTTCCCTCCCTTACTTCTAGAATCCTCAAATTGGGCAGAACGCTTCCCAAGGAATCCTTTGGCTCAAATCAAAAAGAGTTACCCGATTTTAAGGTAATGTCTTCTCTAATGTTGTTTTGTTTTATTTTTCTTCTCCAACCCCCTAAACACTTTTTATTCATTTCATTTGTAACAACACCAGTATCCTAAATATACTAGTATGTTGTTATAAGAAGGATTCAAGCTACACTTACACACACCTACATCTAATGGTTAAAGAACATACTGTTTCTGTGGGTGGAAAAATACTGCCTCACGAAACGATGATTGTTCAATATTATTTTAACACCTCTAATGGTGGCCATTTTGATGAAACTATTTTCATATATGACATATATATTATGTTTATGTTTTCATTATGCTTCTGTATTTCTCATTTATGTCATAACTTTATGATTTTCATTATGTGTAAACACGATAATTTCATTTTAGGAAGTGCGGACTACCGCCCCCTCAAAGTGATTTGAATCGTTAATTCCATATGTGGGATGTATAAAAGATAGATTAAATGGTATTATACACTGTATTATACTGTAATTATATTATACATTTATATCATTATGATTTCATTCCATTAAATACGAAATAGAAATGAAAGTAGCGTCCATGCGTACGTACGGCTTACCGTCTCCATGAACGGTGCATTTCATTTCTTACCTATAAATGTCATGTAATATTATGAATGAATGCATATACTGGATATATATGAGATATATGATATCTATATCATGAATATAATTCTGGATATAATGGATATATCACCACATGAACAACTTGTAATTATAAGAAGTTTATTTTTGACTCAAGTACCAAAGATCGACAAAACGACCGTTATTAACTTAAATAATTACATAATTTTCATAACATGGTAATAAGTGATATAAATGGAATAAAAAACTTGAAAAATGTTCTTAAGAAATTATAAATTAACTCTAGTTTATTATTCAAGAGGTTAAACAACGGTCGAGTCAAGACAGGACGCAAGGTAAGGGAACTTCTTAACCCAGTTTCCATTCTTTGGGTTAATATCCTACTTTCAAATTATGTCATGATATTATTATGTCCTATTTTGTATTTTTACTTTATTTATGTGTACCTATAGTGAATACACATAATAGATCTATTTTATTTTAAAAATGATCTTTTTAAGGACTTCGTCTCAATCTCCTTTCATTGAGGCATATTTGGTTTTATACACAACTTTCTTTTATACGGTGTATAAACCCCTTTGAATTTTATGTTTATTCAAAAGGAATATTTTTTTATACGAAGAATTTTACTAAACTACAAAAAAGGGAATGTTTTTATTTCTATACATATGCGACGACAACGACTTCTCCGCCGTCGTGACCATTATTTGAGTTTTAGCTTCCTCTACAAGCCATCACTGTTTTTTAATGAAAAATAAATACAAAGTTTTAACTTTCTTTTATTTTGGTATTGAAAATGGTTTTGAAAGAATTTTTATTATATCAATGTGTTGTATTGATATCATGTGATTGAAATGTGGAAATGTTATGTTTCCTTTATGCATGTTTTATGTGATACGATTATGTTATGGTTTATGATATGTTTAAACCTATTCATATGAGGAATGCATTGGACTTAATATGTGACGGGTGGAGCCCGCTATAGCTCCTCGATGCATCGGTAGGTCTCATGAGACAAACTAGTGTCTTGGCACGAGGCCTTGACAAAATCTTATTTGTGGTCTTGGCACGAGGCCTTGGCTACGTGGTTATGATAGTCTGGCATTATTCATTCCATCAATATGAAAGTGGTTATTGATATTGCATGTGATTATTCGACCAGTAGAATATCCATGTGAAGAAGTAAATGGAATTATCTCATTTTACTTTTGCCATATTATGTTTATGTTCAAGTTTAAAGGGCTTTTGTTTTAGTTATACATTGCCTTAAATGTTTATGTTTATTTATGAAAGCGTCCGCAATATTGTTATCCTTACTGAGCATCTGAGCTCACCCCTTTCAATGTTAAAATATTTTCCAGGATGTGAAGAATTATTTTATGAATGACCTGCAGGGATAGTCAGAAGAGGGTATGAGTGTGGAATATGGAGACTTTGTTATTGTAGTTTTTCACCTTATGATGTAATGTATCATTTTTGAATGTATCTAGTGTTTCCAAGGCTACTAAACTAACCGGTCTTTTGAGACTTGATCTTTTGTGATCATGCCGATGTTACAAAGTAATGCACCGACTCTGGGTAGCTGGGGTCGGGGCGTTACAAACATCGGTAACCTTATGTGAACAGTGACACCGATGACCTTCTGTGAACAGTGAAATAGTAACCTTATACGAACAGTGTCATCGGTAACCTTAAGTAAACAATCCAAAGGTGAGGTTCCAATGGTGAATTTTTCTTTCCTTTTCCAAATTTTGAGTTCTGTGAACAGTGTTTCCAGAACGGTGAGGTTCAAATGGTGAACTTTTCTTTCCTTTGCCAAATTTTGAGTTCTATGAATAGTGTTTCCAGAATGGTAGGTGTACAGTGTTTCCAGAATGGTAGGTGTATAGTGTTTCCCGAACAGTAGGTGTACAATGTTTTCAGAACAGTAGGTGTATAGTGTTTCCAGAACAGTAGGGTGTACAGTGTTTCCAGCTTCCTACAGTTTCACCCCTTTATGTTTCCTTTGATATAAAATGCATTTAAAGCCTCGTTTTAAGGACTCTAAAGCCGATTCAAAGGCCATAACTCCTATATTAATTATTCATAAGGCTTAGGATGTTTTTACTTGGTCAAACCACATGGTTTAATGTGATTCGCTTTTAATGGGAAATCAAGTGTATCTTAAACTTTCTCTCCGTTAAATCTTCAAAAGGGACAAGATATCTTCCTCCCTTGTTCTTCCTCCTTATTCTCTGGTGTGAGATGATAGAACCTTTCCTTCCTTCCTGTAGGAATCGTGAGATCAAACTTTTCCCCATAGATTGGTTTCCCTCGACGCCCATCTTGTTGTAATGCACCCCTTATTTCGGTGCAACCAAGAAGTATCCATAAATCATCGATATAAGGTATGTTTTATTTTCATTCTTTTTGGGTTCATTTTCTCATGTTTCTCCTTTACATATTATAGAATGTGGTCCTCATGAATCTAATGGAGTTTTCTTGGGTTTTGGTTGGTGCGGTCGTACCGTGGCATCCTCAGGTGGATGCAGTTGTCGCGAGAGGAGGAGATCATGATCCGTTGTGTAGAATATTCTCGTATAAAGAACATCAAGAACCATTTGAGGTCAAGGATTCATTGCTTCTCTCTTCTTTTACGTGCAACTGTATCGTTAGCATGTTTTATCCCACTGGATGACAATGGAATTGACATAATGAATATTTGAACCGGATAAATAAATTGATATGGATCGTATGTTTTTGCCTCTTATTTTTCTAGATAGTGTGATATCTATGCTTTTTTTCTTAGTTATTCGTTCTTGATGTAAATCGGTAAAGAATGTAAACTGGGATTAATTGATAATTATTTGGATAAAGATAAAGAGGCATGTAAATTAATCTGGTTCTTGTTGTAATTTGATGTTAATCAAATTGGTGTAGTAAGCATGTTTAATTATTTGTGATAACTTGCTGATTAGGTTTCCCAAATTTGGAACCTACGAATAATAATCGGTTAACCTAAGATGGATTAAAGAACCGGTTTTTTGATAAAAGATAATTCCTTGTAGGGTTTTGATTTACCCTCTTGATTGTTAAATGGCCAAGAGCCAAATTGTTAAGATGTTTGTTTTCCTACTACTTGTGTTGTGATGTGAGCCCAGATAGATGTTGTGATATGTGGGGGCATGTCGGACCTTTTGGTTGTGGCAGCAAATGACACATAGGGTGGCGAGATGCATTGATTTATGCGTGTGGGTGTCAGGGAGGACACCAGGGATGATGGAACGGGATGGATTTGATTATTGGATGCTTACTATTTCTTTTTGGTTGATTATCTGTTTTAATGTTACCCACTACCTAAGGCAGCTGGTCTTGCTTACCCTTCTTCCGAAAGAGGCGAAGATGCACGGGGTATGCGACGTGCTTTCCGTGTTTAGCTTCTCAAGGTCGGATGGATCTCCCCTCTTGCTATAGGCGGAAAAGACTCAATGGGTAGTACATCTACTCACCGTGTTGAGCCCCCTTGTGTTTAGTAGCATAGAATGTTTTTATAGAATGCCTAGGAATATGGAAAAGTAATTCTGTAATGAATAATTGAATAAATGTTGTTAACCCATGGGGTTGTAGTTTTCTAGAACATAATGATGAGGTTGTAATTTTAAATGGGCAGTGGACTTCACTACTAAAAATTCGGGCATTAGCGATCGCAGTTGGCGGGCGCTAATGGTCTTTAGAGACTACTTAGTGACTGCCAATGGCGGCCGCTTTAAGCCCGATGTTGTAGGCCTACAACGACCGCTAATGGTGGTCGCTGAAGGGGGCAAAAAATTTGGCTTGCAGCGACCTCCAATGGCGGTCGCTATAACACCCTGACCCCTCTAGATTGGAGCCGGTGCGTTACTTGTGATATTGGAATGATTAGAAGGAATGAAAATCTCAAAGGAACGATCAGTTTATTAGTCTTGAAGAAACTAGATACATGGACATTACTCAAATTACATTGGAAAAGTTTACAAAATACAATATATAACAAAACTAAAAATTGCATCCATAAGAACTCAATAATCGATCTCCCCTTTGTCACCTGTTGAAAGTAAACAACGAAAGGGGTGAGCTCAAATGCTCAGAAAGGGTTACAAATAGTGGAAGCATGAGTAAAATAATAAGATAATCACATTCAATCTGACATAATCAATATGGCACAGTGAATAAATAAATAACTAATGCCATTAATAAACTAAGAATGAAACTGCATCCATAGATTTTGTCATAGTGAAAACCTCATGGATAATAATAATAACTGATAATGAATAAAGAGAATGCTTATTATTTGGACGTCATGTATATGTAACATTAAACCACAATACCTTAAAAACGGTTTAGTTTTATGGGTAGAAATCCATCTAATTTTTGGAAACAAACTCGAAGGGTTTGTCGCCAAACTGATTTGTCTCATGAGACCTACCGATGCATCGAGGGGCTATAGCGGGACCCACCCTCCACTGAATGTCCAAATAATTCTTTATACATTTATTCAATACAAGAGAAATATGCCTTTTCAATATTCGTATAGATTAGAGTATACAGATTCATCAATATTTCCATAATTAAAATAACTTTCAAAATAAACACCGTATGTAAAATAGTATACGGTTTAGACAACAAACATATCCATGATATGAGATTATGGATATTTAATATAAATATAATTTCAAATGAAAAGTGATCTCAAATGGGCAGTGGGTACACCACATAAGGATTATTAGGTGCACAATACAAAGTTAGTCACAACAAAATAGTAGTTGAGACAAAGTCTCTTACCACAATGTAATCGGTCGAATCATATGACCCAAACTTAATAAAACTAAAATGAATCATTTAATAATATTAATATAAAGATAATCATGTTATTATATATCAAATGTCAGTACACATATACCACATACAAGAAATAAGTGGCGAACAATGAAAATATCACAGAAATGAAAGTGAGATAAGAAACACCTTACAAACATTCGGCATGGTAACGAGTGTTTATTGCGAGGGATTAATGAGAGGTAAAGGGGTATTAAATTATTTCTATGTCAAAAGGGAAGTATGGGGGAGGTGAAAAAACATACCCCATCATTAGGAATTAAAAATAAAAGGGCACAACATATGGGGGATTCTTGTACAAATGTGAGAGAGAGGATCCCTTACCTTATGCTTGAAGGTGTTCTTGACTTATTATTTAAGACCTGAATAAACAAATTAGGATTATTAATTCATAAGTCCAGAACCTATTCTATATGTAAATTATTTATTATAACCATTTTTAGTTCATTCAAGTCCTTTTAAGGTTCAATTTCATTGTTCGGGCTCGTTTGTTTACTTGGTTTTATATGATCAGTTCACTTATATTCAAGTTCTGATAAATATATAAGATGGATGTGGTTTTCCAGAAATGAAGTTATATTATATTAGTGAACATCCATAATATTAAATGGTTTTAAATTTAATTTGGTTACTTTAGAGTGAAGTCAAATTATTATATATATAACCTTAGTGACAACCGTTTTGGCTAAACGGTGGGTTTGATTACAATGAACATGTTTTACTTTATAACTTAATACCATTTGTACAAAAGGATTACAGAACTAAAAATAGGATATATTACATATATAATAATATGGTTCAATCATAACACAAATGGTTTCATGACCATAATTAAAAATTATAATAGAAATTGATAAACCGTTGTCCTTGAATCTGCTAAATTAGCACATCTCAAACGATGCTTTCATTTCCTTCAAATAAATGGTGGGGAAAGGAGAGAAGGTAATGAAATATACCATTAGCATGAAAACATTCTAGTACATGTATGTTACTGGATTTATCATACTATTATGGTGAGGAAAGAAACAAAAAGAAAAGAACTTAAAAGAATTGAAGGAATTGGAAAGAGGAATTTACCTCTTGAGACTTCCTCCTTTGAAAACCTCTTAAGGGGATAGGTTTTGGTATTTTGAAGAGTACAGAAGATTTTGGATGTGGGGGAGGATATTGGGGAGAGAATTGGGCAGAATATTGGCAAGGCACAAGGCTTGAGTGGTGTGAGAGGAAGAAGGGGTGAGGGGTTCTTTATATAGTGGAGGGGAGAGGGGTTTTCTTAATATTATGATCATTAATTTATTATTTCCTCTCAAGAAAACCAATAGTGAGTATTACATGACCAAGAAAAGTAATATTATCATGTGACTTAGAACCAATTGGGCTTACATTATCATATCATCATCAATGACTCAATTAATCCATTATTTATCATTTATGTGAATTATCAGATTTTACTATTCATAAAAAAATTAAGTATTTTAGAAAAATACCAAAAATTCACCCTAACCATTTTTCGATGTGTAGAATCCAAAAATGAAGTCCATTTTTCCAAAATAACTTTATAAATATGATTAATTAAATATTTAATTAAAATAATTATTTAATCAAAAAATATAAACACTTAAAATATTCATCTTTATTTTTAAGGTGCCTAAATTCATTTATACATTCAAGGGCACAAATACCATTCATAAGAGTCATATTACTATTCATAAGGTTAAGTTACTATTCATAAGGGTAGGTTACTATTCATAAGGGTAGGTTACTATTCACTGAAAATTAAGTTAATTCTATCATACTCTAATTATCATCTTGATCACAACCGTGTATGTTAGATTTTTAAAATTCAAATCACAGAGCTGAAAAATTTAAGTTTTATGGATAGGTTTTGGCTATCTCCTATAATTAACCATGTTTTGTTCCATAGAGGCTTAGTGATTCTTGAAATATAGGCTATAACTAAAATGTATTTAAGAGAAACATACCATAAAATGTTTGGGGTGCTACATTATTCCCTCCTTTGGAAATTTTGTCCTTGAAATTTTATGTATGAAACTCACCAAAAAGGTGTGGGTGGTTCTTTTTCATGAAATCCTATGGTTCCCATGTTGCTTCCTCTATATTCTAGTTCCTCCAAAGAACCTTTACAAGATGAGTTGTTCGATTTTTCAATACTTGCTCCCTTGTGTTAAGAATCCCAATAGGCTTTTCACAGTATGAAAAATCAGGTTCCAGTTCAATTTCTTCATAGGTGAGTACATGCGTTGGGTTTGGCATGTATTTCTTCAACAATGACACATGGAACACATCATGGAATTTGGAGAGATTTGGTGGCATTGCTAAATGGTAAGCTACTGCTCCGATTATTTCCAGAATTTAAAATGGTCCGATATACATGGGGCTTAGTTTCCCTTTCTTACCGAACCTTAAGACACCTTTCCATGGAGATACTTTCAGAAATACATGATCTCCCACTTTAAATTACAAGTCCTTTCTCCGACTATCAGTATAACTCTTCTGCCTACTTTGGGATGCTTTAATATGGTCTTGTATTGTCTTAACCTTTGTCATGGTCTCTTCAATAAGTTTTGGGCCTATAATTTTCCTCTCACCAACTTTGTCCCAACAAGTTGGAGTTCGACATCTCTTTCCATACAATGCTTCATATGGAGCCATTTGAATACTAGAATGGAAACTATTGTTGTAAGAAAATTCCACCAAAGGCAATTATTGATCCCACATACCTTGTAAATCAAGAGATCATGACCTTATTATGTCTTTTAGAGTTTGAATAGTCCTTTCAGACTGTCCATCAGTTTGAGGGTGATAATCAGTACTCATACTAAGCTCAGTATTCAAATTATTCTGGAGACTTTTCCAGAATTTTGATGTAAACCAGGGATCTCGATCAGACACAATTGATAGAGGTGCACCATGAAGTCTTAAAACTTTATTAATATAAAGTCTTTCCAAGCACTCAAGTGAAAAATCCTCTCTTATAGGAAGAAAATGTACTGATTTTGTGACCCGATCAACAATCACCCATATTGCATCATTCCTTCTAGGTGTCCTTGGTAGTCCGGTGACAAAATCCATCGTAATGTTATCCCACTTCCACATAGGAATAGGTATAGGTTTCATCACTCCTTTGGGATGTTTTCTCTCTACCTTCACTTGTTGACAAACTAGACATCTTGACACAGAGTCAACAATTTCCCGCTTCATATTATCCCACCAGAAATATTCCTTCAGATCTCTATACATCTTGGTGCTACCTGGGTGTATAGAGAAATTTTATCTATGAGAATCGTCTAATAGTTCCCTTTTTAGCTCAGGTACTGATGGAATGCATAACCTCTTCCCAAATTTCAGAACTCCTTCATACACGAAGTCAGCTAGTCTCCCATCCTTAACAGCATTAATTTTCTTGTCCAGGTTCTCATCATCAGATTGAGAGATTTTTATCTTCTCTAATAAATATGGTTTATCAATCATTTGAGAGAGGAAAATTTTTTCCCTTTCCTTAACAATTCCCATATCCATCTTTAGTAGATCCAAAAATATAGGATCTCTCTCAATTCTCATTTGAGTTAGAAGTCCATGATCTTTCCTGCTTAATGCATCTGCCACCTTATTTTCCTTTCCTGGGTGGTAGTGTATTGAAAAATCATAATCTTTGAGTAACTCAAGACATCTCCTCTACCTAATGTTGAGTTATTTTTGTGTGAAAATGTATTTCACTACTGGAAACATGATCTTTCCCAACACTTCTATACCAACGGTTTGTAAAAACCGTTGGTATAGCTACTCTTTCCCAACGGTTCATCAAAACCGTTGGGAAAGGGCCTAAAAACACACCCTTTCCCAACGGTTTTGGTGAACCGTTGGGAAAGAGTGACCTTTCCCAACGGTTCACCAAAACCGTTGGGAAAGGGTGTGTTTTTTAGGCCCTTTCCCAACGGTTTTGGTGAACCGTTGGGAAAGAGTACCCTTTCCCAACGGTTCACCAAAACCGTTGGGAAAGGGTGTGATTTTAGGCCCTTTCCCAACGGTTTTGATGAACCGTTGGGAAAGGTCACTCTTTCCCAACGGTTCACCAAAACCGTTGGGAAAAAGAAGAAAAAAACCAGCATACACCCACTTAAAAATACACCCACCCAGAACCTATCCCAACGGTTCTGAAAACCGTTGGGATAGGTCTATCTCAACGGTTTTGACAACCGTTGGGATATGTTCATTGATTTTTTTCCAGATCTACTACCAGAGAACATTATATAAATCAAAAATTTAAATAATTATGATAATACATATATATATTTATGAAATTATGTTTACAAAAGTGATGTTAGCTTAGTGGTTAAGTCGTTCGATTATAAACGAGGGGTCCTAGGATCAAATCCCAGCGGATGTTTTATTTTTGGAATTTATATACCAATGGTTCCATTACCGTTGGTATAGATTTCATATTACCTATACCAACGGTTTCCAAAAACGTTGGTATAGGTCTATACCAACGGTTTTTGGAAAACCGTTGGTATAGACCTATCCCAACGGCTTACTTGGCTACGGTTCTCCAAACCGTTGGTATAGGCTATACCAACGGTTTGGAGGCCTATACCAACGGTTCCAAACCATTGGTAAAGGTTAGTTTTCCAGTAGTGTTTCAAACTCTTGTGGTCTATATAAATCTCACATCTCTCTCCATAGAGAAAATGCCTCCATATTTTCAGAGCAAAGATTACAGCTGCTAACTCAAGATCATGAGTTGGATAATTTTTCTCATGATTCTTCAACTATCTTGATGCATAAGTAATAACTTTATCATTTTGCATAAGGGTGCAACCCAGCCCATTCTTTTATGCATCACTGTATATTACAAATCCACCAATTCCAGATGGAAGAGTCAAAATTGGAGCATTGAACAATCTTCTTTTCAATTCTTTGAAGAATTCTGTACATTCTTTTTTCCACAAAAACTTAACTCCTTTACGTGTGAGCTTGGTTAGTGGGTTTTCTAGTTGGGAAAAATTCTGAAAAAAACATCGATAGTAACCTGCTAATCCAATAAAACTACATACCTTAGTTATGTTTGTTGGCATGGGCCATTCTTGGACTGCCTTTGTCTTTGCAGGATCAACTAGGATTCCATCCTTAGAGACAATATGTCCTAGAAAAGAAACTGATTGAAGCCAGGATTCACACTTGCTAAACTTCCCATATAATTTATTTCTTCTAAGAGTTTTCAGAATAACCAGCAAGTGTTTCTCATGGTCTTCATAGATTTTTGAGTATACGAGGATATCATCGATGAATACCACAACAAAGTTATCAAGATATTCCTTGAAAACTCTATTCATTAAATCCATGAAAACAGAGGGTGCATTTTTTAGTCCAAAAGGCATCACTGTAAACTCGTAATGCCCATACTTGGTCCGAAATGTTGTCTTAGGAATATCTTCCTTCCTTACATGCAACTGATGATATCCAGATCGAAGTTAAATCTTTAAAAAGTATTGAGCTCCATTAAGTTGATCAAATAAATCATCAATACGAGGCAGAGTATACTTATTATTTATTTTAATAGCATTGATTTCACTGTAATCAATGCAAAGCCTCATGGATCTATCTTTCTTCTTGACAAAGAGGACAGGGGATCCCCATGGAGAAACACTAGGTCGAATAAATTCTTTTTCACTCAAATACTCTAGTTGTTTCTTTAGATCTACTAATTCCATAGTATGCATTCTATAGGGAGTCTTTGATATAGGTCTTGCATCAGGAATTAAATCAATAGAGAACTCAAATTCCCGCTCTGGAGGATGTCCAGGTAAATCCTCTGGAAATACATCAATGTATTCTTGAACTATGTGAAAATATTCAATTTGAAGATTTATTTCCTTTCCCATAGATATTGATTTATATTCCTCTCCAAGTATTGCATTCAGTAGAGCTATTGGGGGTGGTTCTAGATAAGAATCAGGTGGCAAAGTTTCTTCCCTAAAGACAAGGGATTCTACACCATTTTCAAAAATTGTAACTTCCTTCTTCTTACAATTAATCTTCACATCATAATTTGATAGCCAATCCATATTGATAATTATATCAAATTTAGTCATTGGTATGATGATAAGGTTATCAACTAAAGCACGTTTTGGTGTCTAGAGGGGGACTAGTCGACATGCCTTTGTTACAATGATACATCCCCTGAGAGTTTTTACTGAAAACTCCTTTATTAAATCAAATTGGACATATCTAATTTTCTTGGAAAATTGGGAAGATATAAATTAATGCGATGATCCATAATCAAATAAAGTGTTGTCTAAGTTTGAGGAAACAATTAAAGTACCTACCACCACGTCATTAGAAACTTCAACCTCAATGGTTGTAATCGCATAGGATATCCCTTGTTCTCTTGGATTTTTCTAAGGCATGTTTCCTTGCCGCTTAGGACACACATTTGCATAGTGTCCCATCTCTCTGCAATTACAACATTGAATATCATTGAATTGTTTCTTTCCCTTGCATTCATTAGACCGATGAACCTTTTCTCTGCAGTTATAGTAGACTCCCATGCCTTTCAAGAATTTCCTGAGATGATTCTTTCCACAGTTCTCACATAATGGGAATATCTTTGTTCCCTTGATCTTCTTTGGTTCTTCTCATTTTCCTTTATTATCAGAGTACTGCTTTTTATCTTGGTTTTCTTTGAAAATATTTGATCTAGAAAATTACCTCTCTGTTTTGATGGCACTTGATACAATTTCATCATATGATGAAAATGATTGAGAAGCCAGTGCCCTTCGAAGACTTGGATTAAGACCTTCAAAGAAATGATCAATCTTGTCTACTAAGTCATGTACGTAATCTACAGCATACCTAGCCAGACTTGTGAAAGTATCCTCATACTCTGCAACACTGTCTTCTTCCCTTTGTTTTAAGCTAAGGAGTTTCCTATTCATTTCAGTTCGTTGCTCACGAGGGAAATATTTTTTGAAGAATATTTCCTTAAAATTAATCCATTCCATATCTTCTATTTCTTCTTCCTCCATGGTATTCTGAATCAAGGACCACCATTGATCAGTGTCGCCCCTGAGACAATATACTGCCAGTACTAACTTTTCATTTTCATTTCATCTTAATTCCCTGAATATCTTTTCAAGGGACTTGATCCATTGCACAACAACCACTGAGTTAGCAGTCCCACTAAAAGATGGGGGTTTCTTCCACATGAAACGATCCAACATAGGTGTGGAATGGTTATTCGTTACAACCTGAGTAAGTTGTCCCAATATGGTCATGATCTGATCTACTCCAACATTCACTGTGTTGACTTGCTGAGTAGGGAGATCCATACCTTTCCCATGAGTATTGATTCCCCTTATTCCGTTAGACGCCATTTCTAAATAGTGGGATACACTAGATTAGTTTATGAATCTCAAATAGAAAAGCACTCAACATAGATTGAAATTCTATGCATAGCTAATCTTATAAACATGATTTCTCTGAGGAAAAATTTACATTAAACTCCATAATGGCTTATAAAGAAAATGTGAATTATCCTAAGCACATCCCCTGGGAGTGTCATAACCAAGAGTGCAGCAAGGCCCATTTTCATGCACCAGTTCCCGTTCTAGTCTAGCTCAAAGTGGTGTTTTCAGGTTTTACCCCTAGATACATCTGTGCTAGAGCTACCTCTACTTTCTCGTATCCAGACAGGGATGTATTCTTAAAATATCCACATAATATATTCCTTACCAAAATACTAGACGTTCTTGTATGTTTATCCTCAAATACCACCTTAGGGCTTTGTTCCCTACTATACAATTTCCTACTCCAGTTTCCAAGTTTTCTACTAAACTTCCTCTGATACCAACTGTAACACCCCGACCCCTCTAGACTAGAGCTGGTGCGTTACTTGTGATATTGGCATGGTTAGAAGGAATGGAAATCCCAAAGGAATGATCAGTTTAGTAGTCTTGAAGAAACTAGATACATGGACATTAATCAAATTACATTGGAAAAGTTTACAAAATACAATACATAATGAAACTAAAAACTGCACCCACAAGAAATCAATTAATCGATCTCCCCTTTGTCACCTGTTGAAAAGTAAACAATGAAAGGGGTGAGATCAAATTCTCAGTAAAGGTTACAAATAGCAGAAGCATGAGTACAATAAAAAGTGAATCACAATCAATCTGACATAATCAATATGGCATAGTGAATAAATGAATAACTAATGCCATTAATAAACTGAGAATGAAACTGCATCCATCAGATTTTGTCATAGTGAAAACCTCATGGATAATAATAATAACTGATAATGAATAAAGAGAATTCTTATTATTTGGATTTCATGTATCTATCACATGAAAACATAATACCATAAAAATGATTTAGTTCTATGGGGTAGAAACCTGTCTGATTTTTGGAAACAAACTTGAAGGGTTTTGTCGCCAAACTGATTTGTCTCTTGAGACCTACGGATGCATAGAGGGGCTATAGCGGGTCCCAACCACCACTGAATGTCCAAATCATTCTTTATAAATTGATTCAATACAAGATCAATATTCCTTTTCAATATTCGTATAAAGTAGAGTATACGGATTCATCGATATTTCCATAATTAAAATAACTTTCAAAATAAACACGTATGTAAAAAATGGTATACAGTTTAGAAAACAAACATATCCATGATATGATATTATGGAATATTTAATATAAATATAATTTCAAATTAAAATTGATCTCAAATGGGTAGTAGGTACACCACATAATAATTATTAGGTGCACAATAAAAATTTAGTCACAACGAAATAGTAGTTGAGACAAAGTCTCTTACCACAATGTAATCGGTCGAATCATATGACCAGAACTTAATAACCCTCAAATGAATCATTGAATAACATTAATATAAATATAATCATGTTATTATATATAAAATTTTAGTACACATATACCACATACAAGAAATAAGTGGCGAACAATGAAAATCTCACAAAAATGAAAGTGAGATGAGAAACCCCTTACAAACATTTCGGCATGGTAACTAGTGTTATTGAAAGGGATTAATGAGAGTTAAAGGGGTATTAAATTATTTCTATGTCACAAGGGAATTATGGAGGAGGTGAAAAAACATACCCCACAATTAGGAATTAAAAATAAAAGGGCACAACATAGGGGATATTCTTGTGCAAAAGTGAGAGAGAGGATCCCTTACCTTATGCTTGAAGGTGTTCTTGACTTGTTATTTAAGACGTGAATAAAAAAATTAGGATTATTAATTCATAAGTAAATAAACTCTTATATATGTAAATGATTTATTATAACCCTTTTTAGTTCATTCAAGGCCTTTTTGATTAGTTATAAGGTTCAATTTCATTGTTCGGGCTCGTTTGTTTACTTGGTTTTAAATGATCGGTTCACTTATATTCAAGTTCTGATAAATATATAAGATGGAAGTGGTTTTCAATAAATAAAGTTATATTATATTAGTGAACATACATAAGATTACATGGTTTTAAATTTAATTTTGTTACTTAGAGTGAAGTTGAATTATTATATATATAACCTTAGTGACAACAGTTTTGGTTAAACGGTGGGTTTGATTACAATGGACATGTTTTACTTTATAACTTAATACCATTTGTAAAAAAGGATTAAAGAACTAAAAATAAGATATATTACATATATAATAATCTATTTCAACCATAACACAAATGGTTTCATGACCATAATTAAAGATTATAATAGAAATTGATAAATTGTTGTCCTTGAATGTGCTAAATTAGCACATCTCAAACGGTGCTTTCATTTCTTTCAAATAAATGGTGGGAAAAGGAGAGAAGGTAATGAAATATACCATTAGAATGAAAACATTCCATTACATGTATGTTACTAGATTTATCATACTATTATGGTGAGGAAAGAAACAAAAAGAAAATAACTTAAAAGAATTGAAGGAATTGGAAAGAGGAATTTACCTCTTGAGACTTCCTCCTTTGAGAACCTCTGAAGGGGAGAGGTTTTGGTATTTTGAAGAGTCTGGGAGATTTTGAATGTGGGGGAGGATCTTTAGGAGAGACTTTGGTAGAATATTGGAAAGGCACAAGGCTTGAGTGGTGTGAGAGGAAGAGGGGGTGAGGGGTACTTTATATAGTGGAGGGGAGAGGAGTTTTCTTAATATTATAATCATTAATTTATTATTTCCTCTCAAGACAACCAATAGTGAGTATTCCATGACCAAGAATAGTAATATATGCATGTGACTTCAAACCAATTGGGCTCACATCATCAAATCATCATCAATGACTCGATTAATCCATTATTTAGCATTTATTGTGAATTATCCGATTTTATTATTCATCAAAAATTTAAGTATTTCAAAAAAATACCAAAAATTCACCGTAACCATTTTTTGATGTGTAGAATCAAAAAATTAAGTCTATTTTTCAAAAATAACTTTATAAATATGATTAATTAAATATTTAATTAAAATAACTATTTAATCGAAAAATATAAACACTTAAAATATTTATCTTCATTTTTAAGGTGCCTAAATTCATTTATACATTCAAGGGAACAGATACCATTCATAAGAGTCATATTACTATTCATAAGATTAAGTTACTATTCATATGGGTAGGTTACTATTCATAAGGGTAGGTTACTATTCACCGAAAATTAAGTTAATTCTATCAGACTCTAACTATCATCTTGATCACAACAGTGTATGTTAGATTTTTAAAATTCAAATCACAAAGCTGAAAAATTTAAGTTTAATGGATAGGTTTTGGCTATCTCCTATAAGTAACCATGTTTTGTTCCATAGAGGCTTAGTGATTCTTGAAATATAGGCTATAACTAAAATGTATTTAAAGAAACATACCATAAAATGTTTTGGGTGCTACAGTCGCTGACCTGCTGCTCGACCGAGCTATAGCGACCACCAATGGTGGTCGCTGTCCTGCTACCGGGCCAACCTAAAGCGACCGATAATGGCGGTCGCTGTCCTGGAGAATTTTTTTTAAAAAAAAATTCACTGATGGTTCCCAAACAGCAGAAACAGGGTAAAAAACATAAAAAAAAGAAAACAATTCCAAACAGCATAAACATCACGATACTCATAAACAATAAATGAAAGACATGCTTCATATTCAATGATCCAAACAGGTCCAATCCATTTCAATCTTCTGCTTCAATAAACCTACAACAAGATACAAAAAAAACAACTAAACAAAACAAAGGTAAATTAGACATATTTATTTAGTCAGTATATATATAATAAAATTAAGCCTGACATCAAATCATGGGTGCTATAATAATTTAAAACCCCCAATTTAAGAATGTTATCATTTTAAGAAATGTTAGCATTTTAGAGCACGCAAAACTGTTAAGAACAACATATTTGGTCGTACCGTGCACACCGCACGCCCGATTGACATTTTGTCTCCTCCTACATGTCACGAATAATATTTCTATTATTTCCATGTGATTTTGAGTCATTCTGAGGACATTTTCTATGAATTTGACCGTTACACGTCGTTTTGGTGTTTTATGAATCCAAAAATGAGTTTCCGGTCACCGTGGTCAAATGACACCTCCGATTGATGTACCATCTACCCGAACATTTAAAAATTCACACCATAGTGGTTGTCTTATGATTTAATGATATTTCGAGGTCGTTTGGCTGGTTTTAACCACCCAACACACCCTTTTAGAGTGCGCTAAACTGTTAAAAACAACATATTAGGTCGTACCGCGCACACCGCACGTCCGATTGATGTTTCGTATCATCATAAATGTCAAAAATAATATTTATATTATTTTAATGTTATTTAAAGTAATTCTGAGGACGTTTGCTGTGAATTTGACCGTTACACATCGTTTTGGTGTTTTATGACTCCAGAAATTAATTTCCGGTCACCGTGGTCAAACAACACCTCTGATTGACGTACTGTCTACCTGACCATTTCACAATTCACACCACGGTTTCTGTTGTATGATTTCATGGCATTCCGAGGTCGTTCGGCTAGTTTTGACCACCCAACACACCCTTTTAGAGCGCGCCAAACTGTTAAAAACAACATATTCTGTCGTACCGCGCACACCATATGTCTAATTGATGTGACATATCCTACTACATGTCACGAATAACATTTATATTGTTTTCGTGTGATTTCAAATCATTCTGAGAACGTTTGCTGTGAATTTGATAGTTACACGTCGTTTTGGTGTTTTATGACCCCATAAATGTGTTTTCGGTCACCACGGTCAAATGAAACCTCTTATTGATGTACCTTCTGCCCAAAAATTTCAAAATTTGCACCACTGTTGTTGTCGTATGATTTCATGACATTCTGAGGTCGTTCGGATGGTTTTGACCACCCAACGCACCCTTTTAGAGCGCGCCAAACTGTTAAAAACAACATATTAGGTTGTACCGTGCACACCGCACATCTGATTGATGTTCCGTCTCATCCTAAATGTCGCAAATAATATTTATATTGTTTTTGTGTGATTTCAAGTCACTCTGATCAAGTTTTCTGTGAATTTGACCGTTACACGTCGTTTTGGTGTTTTATGACTCCGGAAATGCGTTTCCAGTCACCGCGGTCAAACGACACCTTAGATTGATGTAAAGTCTACCTAATCATTTCAAAATTCACACCACGGTTTTTCTTGTATGATTTCATGTCATTTCGAGGTCGTTCGGCTGGTTTTGACCCCCCAACGCACCCTTTTAGAGCGCGCCAAACTGTTAAAAACAACATATTCGGTCGTACCGCACACACCGCATGTCTGATTGATTTTCCCTATACTCCTAAATGTCAATAATAATCCTTCTATTATTTTCATGTGATTTCAAGTCATTCTGAGGATGTTTTCTCTGAATTTGACCGTTACACGTCGTTTTGGTGTTTTATGACTCCGGAAATGCGTTTCCAGTCACCGCTATCAAACGGCACCTCCGATTGATGTACCGTCTACCCAAAAATTTTATAATTCATACCATGGTTGTTTTCATATGATTTCATGGAATTCTGAGTTCGTTCGGCTGGTTTTGACCACCCAACACACCCTTTTAGAGCGCGCCAAACTATTAAAAACAACATATTCGGTCGTACCGTGCACACCGCACATACGATTGACGTGTTGTATCCTTCTACATGTCACAAATAATATTTATATTGTTTTCCTTTGATTTCAAGTCATTCTGAGGATGTTTTCTCTGAATTTGACCGTTACAAGTCGTTTTGGTGTTTTATGACTTCGGAAATGCGTTTCCGGTCATCGTGGTCAAACGAAACCTCCGATTGACATACCGTCTACCCAACCATTTTAAAATTTACACCATGGATATTGTAGTATAATTTCACGACATTCTGAGGTCGTTTGGTTGGTTTTGACCACCCAACACACCCTTTTAGAGCGTGCCAAACTGTTAAAAACAACATATTCGGTCGTACCGCACACACCGCGGGTCCGATTGACATGTAGTCTCCTCATACATGTCACAAATAATATTTATATTGTTTTCATGTGATTTCAAGTCATTATGAGAACTTTTTCTCTGAATTTGACCGTTACACGTTGTTTTGGTGTTTTATGACTCCGGAAATGCGTTTCCGGTCACCGCGGTCAAACGAAACCTCCGATTGATGTATTGTCTGCCCGACCATTTAAAAATTCATACCATGGTTTTTTTCGTATGATTTAATGACATTATGAGGTTGTTCGGATAGTTTTGACCACCCAACACACCCTTTTAGAGCACGCCAAACTGTTAAAAACAACATATTTGGTCGTACCGCGCACACCGCACGTCTAATTGACATGACATCTCCTCATACATGTCACGAATAATATTTCTATTGTTTTTGTGTGATTTCAAGTCATTATGATAATGTTTGCTCTGAATTTGACCGTTACACGTCGTTTTGGTGTTTTATGACTCTAGAAATGCGTTTCCGGTCATCGTGGTCAAACGACACCTCTGATTGACGTACTGTCTACTCGACCATTTCACAATTCACACCACATTTGTTGTCATATGATTTCATGACATTCCGAGTAGGGGTTTCCAGACCCGACCCGACCTGACGGGTTCGACCCGACCTGACTGGGTGGGGTCGGGTTGGGTCGGGTTACACAAAAAAAACCTGGGTCAGGTTCACATCGGGTCAATTTTATATGGTTTGGGTTGGGGTCATTTAGACCTGACCCGACCTGTGACCCTATGGGTTCCCAACCAAAAAAAATACCTAACATTTTTTTTGTCTCAGCCGCGGGAGGGCCGACCTCGCTCGCCCCCGATATTTTTCTCCTCTCCTCTCCCTAGCGCTCTCACCCTCCTCCTCTCCCCCCGAAGAAACCCTACCCCCTTCTTCCTCTTCCCTCATGATCAACAACAGTCCTCCCTCCCTCACACGAGTCGCGCTCTCGCCTCACCTCAGCCAGCCTGCTCCTCCTCTCTCTCCCGCCAACCGACCCCGAACTTCCCTCACTGCAAAGAAAGAAACCATACTCTCCCTTACTTCCCTCATAGTTGCAGTCAGACGAAACCCTACCCTCCTTCTCCTCCTTCCTCCTTCCCCGAGTTTCCCCAATGCTTTTCTTGCGGCGCCTCCTCCTCATGTCTAACAGACTAACAATAAGCAATTTTTACTCTAACCCCTTATTAGTGGTGACAGGGCTTTGAATTTAATTTGGTTGTTGTTTTTTTATTATTTATCTTTCTTTTAAAGGTGGATTAAAATAGGATTGACAAATTTGTATTTTGGATGTACTTTGCGGCGCCTCCTCTTACTGCCTGTTGCTGCGTGTGCGTGCGGTCTGGATTGATTAACTAATTGGTAATCAATTTTTATTCGAAAACCCTTATTAGTGATTGGTTGGTGATTTTTTAGAATTTATCTTGCTTTTACACCATTGATGAGTGTGATATAACCTATTGTTTATACTTGTGAGAATTCATTTGATTATATGAATTTTGATTCATGTTTCCTAGTTTTGGATGAGTCAATTTATTAAATTTAAGAGGGTGTGTGTGTTAGAGGTTAAATTTTATTTTATTATTTTGTTATAATGCCTTAGGGTAGTGTGAATATCACATTAAAACATTTTATTTATGTTAACTACATATTTTTATCCATGACATGAGGAACCTAGGTTACCAAGTGTAAATTTTAGGAATGTTTCCTAAGTGTTATAACTTGGTTAGACACCCATACCATAGTAGAATGTTAAAACTAGCTAGTGGGTTTGTCTGTCACCAATGAGGCTTTTTGAAAGTAATTTGGGCGATGAGTTGTGTCACCATTAAATTATTGATAGAAGGTTCAATGTATAAACTCCAAGAGAAACATATTCCATTAGCTCCTTGTGTGTTTCTACCTAGATTATACATTATGTTGTTATCATTGATTGTTTTTGGCATATGAGTCGTCACGTTTTTTATGTGCTTATATTGGATCTTTTTGAGTAAGAATCATGGTGGTGAGACTTGCCTTTTATGATTATTGTCAATTGTTTAGGACTTTATGGATTTTCATTTCATTAATTATTCCCTTTGACAGCAGCTAGCGATCATGGAAGGTGATAAAATAAGTGGTTCTAATCCTCTAGTTGGCGCAAGAACCCAAAGTCATACGAGGTCTACTCCAACTACACATTCAATAGAAATAAGAGGGGGGAGTAGTAACATACCATTTGAAGAAAGTGAGGGTAATAGGTCTCCTGAAAATTTAACAATTCCTAAAGATCCTATTGGTTCTAGAATTTCTCAAGCTTGGGATCATTTTCATAAGAAAAATGGTAGAGCTATTTGTAATTATTGTGGCAAAGATTTTTCTTTCACATCTGGAAAACAAGGAACTAGTAATCTGAATAGACATTTGATAAGGTGCAACAAAAATCCACACAAAAATGTTGACAAAATTCAAACCACTCTTGGTTTTAGGAAGAAGTGTGAAGATGAGGATGATGAGACGGTTAAAATTTCAGTAGCTCATTTTAACCAAGAAGAGTGCAGAATAGCTCTTGCTAAAATGATAATCATTGATGATTTATCATTTAAGTATGTTGAGAATCAAGGTTTTAGAGAATTTATTGAAGTTGTTCAACCTCGATTTCAAGTTCCATTTAGGCAAATAGTTTCTAGGTATTGCTTGCAGTTATATTTGGCTGAGAAAGAAAAATTGAAGTCTATGTTTGATATGTTCTCTCACATGGTATGTCTTACCACCGACACATGGACTTCAATTCAGAATCTGAATTATATGTGTGTGACTGCACATTTTATTGATGATAATTGGATATTGAATAAAAAAATCATCTGGTTTTGTCTTGTTGCGGATCATAAAGGGGAAACAATTGGCCGAGTATTAGAACAAACATTGAAACAATGGGGGATTGAAAGGATTAACACTGTTACAGTGGATAATGTGAGTTCTAATAATACAACGATCAGTTATTTGGTGAGGAGGGTTGATGATTGGAACGAGTCTATTCTTAATGTAGAGTATATTCATGTTAGATGTTGTGCACATATTTTAAACCTTATTGTTAGTGATGGGTTAAATAAAATATCAACATCAATTGCTAGAATCAGAGTTTCCTGCAAATTTGTGATAAGTTCACCTTCAAGATTGGCTCTTTTCAAAAGAATAGCCGAGTAGTTAAAATTTCCTAGTAAAAAGGCCATAATTATTGATGTGCCTACTAGGTGTAATTATTGTTACTTTATTTTGGATGTTGCAGAGAAGTATGAAAAAGTATTTATTCACCTTGAGGAGGATGCAAGTTTTAGGAGTTCTCTTGTATGTGAAGGTGGGGCTCCTACAACATATGATTGGGAGCGTGCTCGTGTATTTGTCAAGTTCCTAATTTTTTTTTATGATAGAACTATTGAGTTTTATGGTTCTATGAATGTGAAATGTCACACATTCTTTCATACACTTTGTGACATATATAGAAAAATCAAGAAATGGATGAAGAGTCATGATATTACTGTGAGTGCAATGGCTATTGAAATGAAGCTTAAGTTGGACAAGTATTGGGGTATTGGTTCAAATTTTAATTCTCTCTTTCTTGTGGAAGTTGTTCTTGATCCCCTGATATAAATTGGAATATGTTTGGGATAGTTTTGAAATGATGTTTGATGATGAAGAAGACAAAAATCAGTTGATCAGTAAATTAACAGAGGTTCTGAATAATCTCTATGAGTTTTAAAAATGTAGATATCCCATACCCATTGCAGTTGGTGATAAATGTGAGTCTAGTTCTCATCAACAGTCACATATTCATGATGCTAGTACCGATAATGAGGATGATGAGAAACTGAAAGATGCATATAGATTAAAGAAAAGGAAAAGGCAGCTGACACAACAAAGGAATGAACTAGAGAGATATCTTGAGATTGATGATTGTGAAGATGATTTTGAAGGATTTAATATTTTGAGTTGGTGGAAAGGAAAGGAAAGAAAATATCATGTTCTCTCATGAATTTCTAGAGATATTCTAGCGATTCCTTTAACTACAGTATCTTCAGAGTCAGCTTTTAGTACAGGAGGATGAGACCTTGATCCATTTTGTAGTTGTTTGAATCCCAACATTGTTGAATCATTAATTTGCTCACAAAATTGGTTTATAAAGTCTAAATCAATTGACATTCGAAATCAACTAGAAGAAGCGGAATCGATTGAATCAGGTACTACCATTAAAAATATTATGATTTTTTATCATTTTTCATTTTTCAATTATAAATGTTTGTTTGAAAAAGTAAAAGACTGACTTGTTCTTTCTTTTTTTGTGTTTTTTAAAGATATGCCACCATCCATCACAATTCATGATTAGAGTTTCACTATCTAAAGTAGAAGAAGCAAGGATGATGGAGAACTCTTAATTAAGGTATAAATTTATGATTATTTTACAAATTCTTTTCATAATATTGTCATCACATATGAGTTTTTGTAGATCTTGTTGTCTGATATAGGCTAGGTTTGTGATTATTATTTAAATTTGGTTGATGACTCAGTGAAGGATCAACTACCTACCCACTGCCTTATTTGATATTGAAATGGATATAGATGAGTGTTGCATATTTCATCCATTTTCATTCATTTCTGATTTCTGAATAAGCATGTTCCTGCCTACTACCTGCAATGTTTTCATTTCATTCCCTCCATGCATGCACTCACAAATCAGAGGGTCACAATTCATTTCCCCACTCTCCAGGCTTGGCCATTTTTATTCATGGGTGACAAACAATTTTTTTTATTGGACATTAGATTGAAATCTTGGAAAAAAGTTCTTTTGTTAACTGGTGGAATATGGTATAGAAAAAAAATTCAAGGTGAGGCCCTACATATCGTATTACAAACAAATATCGAATGAGTTATTCTATGTTAAGTATAATATAGTTCACTCATTAGGCCTAATCCAACTAAGTTTCGATATCATTTTAAGTGTTTTTCACAAAACCAATTGATTATATGATAAGTTTCTCAACATGGTATTTTAGGTATTCTATTATTCTATGTTTTTTTTTCAATTTGAAACTCTAATGCCTTAAAATTAGGGGATTCTCCTTGGCTACACCAAAAATGGACTGGTTTTCCATCATCAAAGGTTAAAAAAAGGATAATGAAATAAGAGTAGTGGTTAGTAGTTCATGAGTGTTGCCTCTCCAAGAGTCAACCCTCCCATCCCCCTTCTTTCAGAAATTGAATTCTTTTTATAGACCAATGCTCGTTTATTTTTTCATGCTTCCATATATGTGAGAGGAACATGGTTCTTCATAGAATTTAGTTAAATATTCATTCATTAGGGACCAGGTTTACTTTTTATTGAATAGTTGACACACCACTAGAATGAAGGGACTAGATGACTTTTTATAAGGAATCAGTGTTCACCCATAATCCATCCCACTGTCTTTTTGATAGTGGAGTGTATCCATTCTTTATAGCATAGTTGGTATGGAAATATGTTCTTGGTATTTTAGATGATGGTCCTCATTTATTCATTTTTCACCTAAGAATAATTTTTTTACTCACGAGACATCATAATCTGCTAGTATCTACAACTCAGATTCTCCCATCATTATCCAGCAAATGAAAAAAGTTTATATGTCCTTGGTGCTGCATTTCTTAGAAGAATGGATTTTCATTCTTACCTTATGTTAGAAAACATACACCCACCTATGCTTCTATTTTATGGTGATAGAAGCTTATCAAAAACATATTTTGACATTACATCCTTGTTTCCTTTTGATTCTCATGGAATCTTGGTAATTTTTCACCCATCTTGGGTGTCGATAGGTAGTGATCTCCTTAGAGATATAGTGGAATTCCAATGATCCCATAGAGGATGTGCAGGCAGGGAAGCTTTGTTCAGAGTGCATTCAACTAGATCTCAGCCTTGATTGATATAGAGCTCCGATTGAATCTAAGTACTATGGAGACTCTCTTGAAAAGGTAGATTCACTCAGTCATCATCCTAAATACATGTGTGGAAATTTAATGTGGCATTGTTAGGGTAAGTGTAACAATACATTTCCTCATAGTGGTGGATGATAAATATTGGTAGTGACTTTTTGGAGAAATAAGCTGCACTCAATGAAATAAAGCCCTAGGCTCCATGCTGATATCCACACATAAGAGCACAATCAAGTTTCTAGTTAAGATTTTAATTTATAAGCTTATTTTGACATTTCATGGGTTTTTTATTTTGTTATAAATCTTGTTCATGCTTATCTTTGTCCCCTATTGAAATGTTGATCATCACAGAGCTTGGAGGTGCATAGTTTCTACACTGGGGAGGGTTTAGACTTCTCTGGGGTCCCAAAAAAGTTGTTTACAATCAATGGGTAATTAAGGATGAATGTGAGAACAACCCTGCAACTTTCTTTGGCATCTATTTAATCTCCTCTTCAATCACCCTGATGTATTCAGAAATCACAGTCGTAGTTGGCCAGGTGAGGGACCTTTTCCCTTGAAACACCTCTCTTGATGGTCTCGTTTGTTGGTTTGGTGAGGATTTAAAGTACTGTCTTGCCTTGTGGGGTGGTGATTTCAATGTTTCCTGCTACCTGCATGTTCCCGCATGTTCCAGGCTTGGCCATTTTCATTCATTTCCTGCAATGTTTTCCCTCCATGCTACTTTACAATGTTAATGTTTTCATTTCATTCCCTCCTGCTACCTGCAATGTTTTCTTTATGCCTAGGTAGGTAGGAAATTATTTAGACCATTATACTAGTTTTATCCTCTATTTAAATATGGTTCTACATGATTGTGAATTACCCATTTGATTCTCTGTTGCACTGACTGCACCATAACCTGAATTTATGGTGAAAAGAGCTGGGTCTGGCTGCACACAGGGGTCCTACTACGGGTTGGGTATGGGGGTGGAGGGGCTGGGTCTGGGGGGGATGGACAGGGGTCTGGGGGGGGAGGGGCTGGGTCTGGGGGGCTGCACAGGGGGCTGGGTCTAGCTGTACACAGGGGGGAGGGAGGGGGATGGGTCTAGCCCCACAGGGGGGTCTGGCTACACAGGGGACTGGGTCTGGCTACACACAGGGGGGAGGGAGGGGGGTGGGTCAGGCTGCACAGGTGGCTACACAGGGGCTGGGTCTGGCTGCACACAGGGGGGAGGGAAGGGGTTGGGTCTGGCTGCATATGGGGTTGGGTCTGGCTGCACACAGGGGGGAGGGAGGGGGCTTCTGGCTGCACAGAGGGGGGTCCTACGTGTTGGGGTCCTATGGGTTGGGTCTGGGGTGTAGTGTAGGGGTCGGGCCTGAGGTGTAGTGCAGTGGTTGGGTCTGGGGGGGAGGTAGGGGGCTGGTTCGGGCTGGCTTGGGTTGGGTTAGGTTCACCCAAGTAACCTGACCCAAACTAACCTGACCCGCAGAGGGTTGGGTTGGGTCGGGTCCTTCGACCATGAGTCGGGTAACCCGGCCCCAACGGGTTGGGTTGGGTCGGCTCAGCTGCCTTTGAAGTATGAGACCCAACTCGACCCGACCCGACCCTTTCTCCTCGGGTCGATCCCTAGAACACCCTCGACCCAATTTGACCTGACCCATGGACACCCCTAATTCTGAGGTCGTTCGGTTGGTTTTGACCACACAACACACCCTTTTAGAGCACACCAAACTGTTAAAAACAACATATTCGGTCATACCGCGCACACTGCATGTCCGATTTACATTTTGTCTCCTCCTACATGTCATGAATAATATTTATATTGTTTTCATGTTATTTTAATTCATTTTGAGGATGTTTTCTCTGAATTTAACCATTACACGTCGTTTGGTGTTTTATGACTCAGAAAATGCGTTTCCGGTCACCGTAGTCAAACGACACCTCTTATTGATGTACCTTCTAACCGAACATTTCAAAATTCACACCACAGTTGTTTGCATATGATTTCATGACATTTCAAGGTTGTTCAGCTGGTTTCGACCACCCAACACACCCTTTTAGAGCGCACCAGACTGTTAAAAACAACATATTCGGTCGTACCACACACACCGCATGTCTGATTGATGTTCCATATCCTCCTAAATGTCAAGAATAATATTTCTATTGTTTTTGTGTGATTTTAAGTCATTCTGAGGACGTTTTCTCTGAATTTGGCCGTTACACGTCGTTTTGGTGTTTTATGACTCCGGATATGCGTTTCTGGTTACCGTGGTCAAAAGACACCTCTGATTGGTGTAACATCTGCCCGAACATTTTAGAATTCACACCAAAGTTTTTTTTTTATGATTTCATGGAATTTTGAGTTTTTTTGGCTAGTTTTGACCACCCAACGCATCCTTTTAGAGCGCGTCAAACTGTTAAAAACAACATATTCGGTCGTACCGCGCACACCGCACGTCCGATTGATTTTTAGTATCCTCCTACATATAAAAAATAATATTTCTATTGTTTTCATGTTATTTAAAGTCATTATGAGGACATTTTCTCTGAATTTGACTATTACACGTCGTTTTGGTGTTTTATGACTCCAAAAATGCATTTCTGGTCACCGTGGTCAAATGACACCTCCGATTAACGTACCGTCTACCCGAACATTTTACAATTCACACCAAAATTGTTTTTGTATGATTTAATTACATTACGAGGTCGTTCGACTGGTTTTGATCACCCAACGCACCCTTTTAGAGCACGAAAAACTGTTAAAAACAACATATTTGGTCGTACCGCGCACACCGCATATGTTGTACAATTGGAATAATGGCCTATTTTATAGTTTTACAATATGAATAATTTCATAATGGACCAATGGCCATTTGTCCTAACATCCAATTGGACAATTAGCCAACTGACCAATTTCCCTAATGGCCTAACAACCTAATGAACAATTTCCCTAATGAACTAACGGTCAATTGTCCTAATGAACTCCTGTGAAAATGGCCTAAAGATATAATTTGAAATCAATCTAATAGTATCTTAGATAATTTTCCTAATTGATAAATAGCCTAATGGTCAAACATAAAATGACCTAATGGCCTAATGGACAATTTTTCTATTGGCCCGATTAGCCAATTGGCCTAATGGAATAATGGAATAATGACTAATTATCCAATAGGAATAATTGCATAATGGATAATGACCTAATGTAAAATTAACCTAATAGACTAATGGATAATTGTCCCAAAAAACTCCCACCAGAAAACCCCCTCCGCAGCCCCCTATCGCCGGACAACACCAATCCGCAGCCCCCCACCTCCGCCACTCTCTTGATTTGAAATCACTTAAGTGAAGATGCTGAATTTAAATAATATTGGTTGGTTCATGGTACAGATCTCAAAAGATAACTAATTACTCGGACTTTTCTAATTCACTGAGAATTAAACTTGAAAACTGAAAATTACTTAAAATCGGATTTTAAATTTTAATGAAAATGTGTCGGGGTTGGACATTCGTGTGGGACATTAAACCTTATTCCCTATTGTGTTGTGTTGTTCATAATAACCCACATTTATGGGTTTCATTTGTGTCAGAAATCCCTTGGTCCGGTGAGTTCCGATCAAGTCGGTAGGAATCAATCCCTTGGTCTGGAAATTGATTTCTACTGACTCTTAATTTAGGAATTGCCCTCTAGAAACAACAAGTATATCCAATGGTCAGGGATATCCTTGTCGTAATTCTCCCAAAGATCCCTGGAAACTCCATTCTTGGTCTGATATGGGGTTTCCAATGAAATAAGAAATAGAAGTTGGGAGAATTAGGTGAGATACAATGAACAAACACAATAATAGAGAAATTGGTTCTAACGAACCCACATTTTCCCCAGCCCCAACACAGGGGGGTTAGATACTCATAATGAAAAGGATAAGAAACTTACTAAGATTCATCAGATATTTCATTACAATAGAAAATAAAAGAATCCCAAGTACAACAAAACTATAAGAACCAGTGCCTAAAAACCTTCCTTCCCCCATCTAAGCTTAGTTTCCAGCCTACTTCTTCTTATTTCCCCAATCCCCCCTTGTTCCAGCTCACTCCCCAAAGTCTTCTTGGTCAGAAAGGGCCTTTTTCTAGTTGTACAAAAGTAGGTAGAAAAGGGAAACCCGAGTCAAGGAGTGGGTGAAAAGTGAAAAGGAAAAAAGGAAGGTTGTAGTGGTTCGCATGGTTTGGGAACACGGTTTGGTAGACCGTGCGACAACCGTGAGGATGCTACTGTCTCAAATACTTGAGCTGCACAGTTTTCCTGGATGGGCCGCATGGTTTGGGTAGGCCGTGCACCAACCGTGTGGAGTGTACTATCAATGGTATCTTCTCCCGCACGGTTTGCACACGGTTTGGATAACCGTGTGGCGACCGTGCAGGTTGCCTTTGTCATTGGAATTCTTGAATTCACCAGTCCTTCATGTCTAGTGCTTGATCCGAGTGACTCCATTCCGGCATAGTCAGGGGAAAAGGGTCTAAAGCCTCCAATTCCCTTCTAAATCTCCAAAATTCATAGACTCCATGCTTTATCATTTGGTGACCGAAAAACAAAGAACAAGGTACATCAAATTTTTTAAATTCAGACAAAACCATCCATAAAAACCATTTTATAGATATCAAACCAAGTGGAAATGCCTTATGCACAACAATGCATCACCTAACATCCAATTGGACAATTGGCCAACTGGCCAATTTCCCTAATGGCCAAACAGCCTAATGAACAATTGCCCTAATGAACTAATGGTCAATTGTCCTAATGAACTCCTATAAAAATGGCCTAAGGATATAATTTCCAGTCGATCTAACAGTCTCTTAGAAAATTTTCCTAATTGATAAATAGCCTAATGGACAAACATCCAATGACCTAATGGCCTAATGGAAAATTTTTCTAATGGCCCGATTAGCCAATTGGCCTAATGGAATAATGGAATAATGAATAATTGGCTAATAGGCCTAATGATATAATGGCCAATAACCTAATTTAAAATTAGCCTAATTGACTAATGGATAATTGTTCCAAAAAACTCCCACCGGACAGCCCCCTCCGCAGCCCCCTCTCGCCAGATAACACCAATCCGCAGCCCCCCACCCCCACCACTCTCAAAACCCCCTAAACACCCCCTCCCACCTCCCGGACAGCCCACTCCCGACCCCCCGGACAACACCCACCCTGAACAACCCCCCTCCCAACCCACTCAGACAGCTCCCAACCCCCCACCCACCGAACAACCCACTCCATACCCCCCGGACAGCTCCCAACCCCCACCCACAGGAACAACCCACTCCATACCCCCCTGGACAGCTCCCAACACCCTCGGGCAGAATGTCCATGAGTATCCTTTCTTATCTCGACTCTAAAGATATAACACCCCAACATTTCATAGTATGTTATTTTTTCAAAGTAATTCAATAACTTGCACTACACACAACACCGAGTTCAAGCGCACCACAACTTACCAATCTAGCCATTCAAAAGAGGTTATGAATAGTATTAACTGAATTTTGAATTTTATATACTCCATATAATTTTAACATCCATATTATGTGTTTATTAGACATAATATAAGAACAAATTCAATTTTTTAGATAAAGGAAGTATTTTTCAGAAAATGAAATTTTACCGCCTTTTGAGGGAGAACCCTTTTTAAATCCGATATTTGACACTTTTATATATTCAATTTGAAAAAATAAACTTCTTCTTTAGAATCGGGAGATAAAAATTTAGTTTTGATAAATTTTTGGTATTTTTTGATAACTTTCATATTTTGGTGAATAGTGAAAAATACTAAATTTTAATTCAAAAAAACTTTTTTAATCGAAATAATTTATAGTGTTAAATTATTAATTTGATTGGTTTTGAAGTATAATTAGATTATATTTTTATCATTTAATACAATTTAGGCCATTATAATTAATTTCACTTTGAAATTGGACATAAACAAGTGCCAATCTTTTGATAGATATTGTTGCTTAAAAACATGCTATTTGTTTTGACAACGAGAATTAATTTTAAATTAATTAATGAAAATTGTATGTTTTGAATTTGGTAAAATAGACATAATTTTTTAATTCATAATATCAAATATATCTTAGGCTGAATTTTTTGTATTTTTCTGAGAAACATCAATTTTTGATGAATAGTGAAAAACACTGAGTTATTGGTTAAAACCGACTTTTTATTTAAATAATTATTTATTTTATTTAAATTTATTTTAGGTCAAAATAGATAAATAATACCTATATATGTTAAAAATAATTCATTGAAGTCGTTTTATAATAAATTTAGATATATAAAAATTTTATTGAACTTTTTACCGTCTTTTACCCACCTCCTAGGAGTATTTGCAAATTTGCATAAAACTTAATTTTACCGCTTCTGTGAGTTGAATTTTAAAAATACGAGAGACATGGTTAACCTCAGTAAGTAAAATGTGGTTTAATAAGATGAAAATAATTTTTTTTGAATAGTAACTTTTGACTTTTATTTACCGCGGTTAAAGGTAAATAGGGTAATTCAAGGTAAAAAGAATATTATAATAATTCAAAATTACCTTAACACATGTCCTAAACTTATTTGATGAGAAATGGCCAACCATGGGCATCCTTGGGTCGATTTTGGGAGCCCATGGAGCCACTTTTGAATGATAATGACACTTTAGATTAATTAATTTAAAGTAAAGGCAAAATTGACATAAAAAAAATCTTTTAGTAATTAATTTTTATATGGTGTTATATAAGTAATATTTTTGAATATAAATATTCATTGGAAATATAAAAATATTTCCTACATCATGGTATTTGTTTTATAATTTTTATACATTGAATAAATTAAATTATTTATGACACAATAATGATGCAGTATTTACTTCATTAATAAATTATTTAAATAAATTAGATTATAAATATTAAAATAATATCCAAAACATGTCCAATTCTTATTGGCTGATTTTATTTCGACCATGAGTAATCTTATATTCGACCCTAATGATTTTTGGACCTTTAGAAACTGAATACCATTATATAATAAAATAATATTTTCACACTTTCCTAAAGAACCCCTCCTCCCCCTTATGAAAGGATACCACTTCTAACCAATTCCTCACACCTCTCAAGCCTTTAGGATCGTCCAAACTCTGAAAAATTAAGATCCCTACATCCCTATCCTCCTCCTAGAAGCCTTACCTTAGGAATAAGGCACTTCAAGAAGTCCTTTTGGTTCAAACCAAAGGAAGTTACCCAAATTAAAGGTAACAGTTTCTCTTAACTTTTTTTCTTTTATTTTACTTCTCCAACCCCTAAAATATTTTTATTCCTTTATTTTATAACAACACCAGTATCCTCAATATCCTAGGATTTTGTTATTATAAGGATTATAACTACACTTACACACACCTCCATCTAATGGGTGAAGAACATAATGTTTCTGTGGATGGAAAACTAACGCCTCACAAAACGATGATTGTTCGATTACCTCCTACCGCCTCTCATGGTGGCCATTATGATGGAACTATATTTATATATGATATATATTATGTTTATGTTTTCTTCATGATTCTTTATTTTTTTATAGCATACCTTAATGGTTTCTATTATGGGTAAACACAATAATTTCATTTGAGAAAGTGCGGACTACGACCCCCTCAAAGTGATATGACTCGTTAATACCATATTTGGGACGTATAAAGGATGGATTTAATGATATTATATATGATATTATACTGTAATTATAATATACCTATGTATAATTATGTTTTAATTCCATTAAAATAAGAAATAGAAATGAAAGTAGCGTTCATGCGTACGTACGACTTACCGTCTCCATGAACGGTGCATTTCATTTCTTACCCCAAAATGAAATGTACTATTATAAATACATGTATATACTAGATATATATGATATATATGATATCTAAATCATGAATATAATTCTGGATATAATGAACTTTTGACCATGTGAACAACTTGTAACTATAAGGTGTTCATTTTTGACTCAAGTGCCAAATATCGACAAAACGAACGTTATTAACTTAAATAATTACATAATGTTTATAACATGGTAATAAGTGATATAAAAGGAATAATAAACTTAAAAAAGGTTCTTAAGAAAGTAGAAATTAACTTTAGTTTATTATTCAGGATATTAAATAACGAACGGGTCAAGTCAGACACGAGGTAAGGGGTTTCTTATCTCAATTTTAATTCCTTGAGATTTCCATTGTTCACCACTTATTTATTGCATGTGGTGTATTTTGTATGAAATTTGATATATATTATCATTATTATATTTATATTCATTATATTTTGTGATTCATTTGGTGGTTATTGACAATTTTTCATATGACTCGATTGATTACAATGAGGTAAGGGTTATTTTTTCAATCTCATTATTATCCGAGATTGTTCATGTGTAAGTATTTTCTGGGACATAATTATCATAGATACCCATATTTTATAAAAATTATTTCAAAATGAATCATTAAAGGTTTTATGGAAGGGTATATTTAACTAGATCATAATTTTAAATGTTTTAAAGATTTATCTTTCTAAACCCTTTTAATTAATGTCCATGTTTTCAAAATGATTTTAAGGATTTATTTATATGGACATGAATTTTTTGAAATGATAATTATTTAAAAAAAGTTTCAAAGTGGTATGGGATAATTTGATTCAAAAATCCATTTTAAATGACTACCTTTATAAATAGTGATAATTTTAAACGATTTCATGAAAAAAGAGGTATTTCTCTCAAAGCATTTTACTGATCATTTTCATCTATGTCAACATCCTTTAATGGATTTTAAACTTTTTTGAAGTTTATTTATTATAAATACAATATTCAATATTTTATTGAATGATTTATAATATTTTTGAATGTGGATGTGCTATTTTTATGACATTCATGGTTTAAGGTTAAAGTATTGACATTTCGTATGCTAGTTTTAATATGAATGTTTATGTTATATTTCAACCTTTTATTAAGTTGAATGTATTGGACTAGTATGTTCTGGGTTGGGGACTGGTAAAAGTAAGCCCTCTGGGTTGGGTTCTGGTTACAGCAGACCCTTCGGGTTGGAGTCCGGTTATAGAGGCTCTCCGGGATGGAGTCTGGTTACAGAGGTTCTTCGAGTATGAGTCTGGTTACAGAGGATCTCCGGGATGGAGTCCGATTACAGAGGCTCTCCGGGTTTGGGTATGGTTACAGTTAGCCCATAGGTCCTGGCATGAGGCCTTGACACATAAATTAAAGTCCGATATTATACATTCCCACATTATGAAATTAGTTATTACATGTGATTATTCGACTAGTAGAATATTCATGTGCATGTTTATATGGAAATGTTTGATTTATTTTTGCATTATTATGTTCAAGTTTATGTTTAAAATTCTATTGTTTTTATTACACATCTTTCCTTAAAAGTTTATAGCTTCCGCTAAATTATTTACCCTTACTGAGCATCTGAGCTCACCCCTTTCTTATGTTTTATTTTCCTAGGATCCCAAGAAGTGTTTTATGTTTGAGATGCATGGTTAAGATAAAAGGACAATGTCATTCTCAAAGGATTTTTTTGTGTGTTGTATGTTAGAAAGTGTAATGTAACATTCATGTATGTAATCTATTTTCCAAGACTGCTAAACTGATTGGTCTTTCAGGACTTGATTCCTTGTAATCATGCCAATGTATTAAAATAATGCACCGACTCTGGAAATCAAGGGTCGGGGCATTACAAAATACATATTCAACCACATAAATTAACTTGAAACTCACAAAAAGTGTGGACTTCTTAAAAACATTAAATTCTTCTTGATCATCACCAAGAAAAATAAATTTACCTTTTGAAACATCAATAACAACCCCACCAATAAAAAAAGAAACACACCTTGTGAATATGATGTGTCATGCGTGGTCATGACTGCTACCTCCATCCAGTGGGACATGGGCCTACAAAAAATAAAAATTATGAACATTTTCATAACAAAAATAATAAGAAGTTAATAAATAAATTCAGCATAAACCTGCGTCGTATGATCCCTTGCACCATCACCTGGCCGCACATATTCCCGTAGTGTTCTAACCTTAGCGATCAATTGCGCATTTACCTCCTCGGAAGCGTGAAACCATGCCTTTAAATCTAACAACTACTGTGTCATTTAAGCAACAACAGGACCGACAACCGCAGCACGTGATACTACAGATTGAGGAATCCATGTTCCATAAGTCAAACTATATCCATGCCCGTCTCGACCAATAATGCGATGGAATATCTCATCCCTTCGCATGGGAAGTTGTTGCTGGTCCTCTGACAGCAGTTCTAACTCAGCTTCAAATTGAGCCTGTGCAATATTTAAATATATATACATATATATGTTAGTATACAGATTTATGTAAGTATTGGTAATGAGTACAAGCACTTACTATCAATGTTGTAGCCTCTGGATCATTTCGATCACGAGTCCTCATCCACACCGACATTTTATCAGTCGGTGCACCTTGCTCCCGTAACTGTATACGAAGAGAATATAAACACAAAACCATATTAATTAATAAATTAAAAAATAAATAATAAATATCTCATGTCGGATCTAAGACACATGATGAGTCCTGAGCCTGTGAGGTGGTCCCTACAATGCTCGATTCTCAGAATGGCGTGCTGATACCGCATACATTCAATTAATTTAAATTTCAAACAAATCACACATTCTTGAAAATATATATACCAAAATAAATATACAAACCGCAACACCCCCAGTAGACCAATATGAAATTAAGTCACGCCACTGAACTGGGATAACACCTCTTGGGACTTTTTCCAGAATGTCTAGGGAACCCACATTTGGTACCCAGTGGTACCTATTGACTTTTCCTTTATAATATTTCCACATCTTATGACATTTGATCATACACACAGGATGAAACTCATCGGTGCATACTTTCAGATTATTCTATTTAAGAAAAAAAATCACATATTTTATTATTGTTTATACATAGGGAAGAAATTAAAATAGTCTTCTTACCTGAACCTCCCTCCAAATATGATCTAATGTGTCCTGAGAGATAGAAGCCCAGTCACATGTGGTCAATGGAAATTGATGTGGTTCATGTATGATATGACCCAGCTGATGAATAAATTCAGGGGAATTCGGTCCCACAGGATGAAATATCTCATCAAAGGAAACATCAAACGTCATATCGAAATTCCATGATAAAATGCCACGACCAGGGCCTCTCTTGCGAGAGGAAGAAGTGGTCGAGTCTGATCCTATTAAAAATAATTTTATATATAATTTGACAGATGTTATATATATATATATATATGTTTATAAATTACATAAAAAATAAACACAATTAAATTCAAACATACCTCGACCCTGAGACGTAGATGGCTCGGATGGATGATGTGGATTTGCTGCCTCTTCCCCTGACATGCCTGCAGTCATAGAAAACATTAGTAAGGGGACTATCCAAAGTGTCCAAAAGAGAATAGATAATTGAATGTAAGTGAAATCCCATGTCATCGTCATCATTTGGTATGGTAAATCTAATGATGATTTTATATTCAAGAGTTCCTAATCATATTTTGATCAAATAGTGAATACTTCACGCAAGAATATGTACAGTCTTATCAAACTTAGAGAAACTGTATCTTTGTACAAATAATGTCTCACTACCTCTTGGATTTACACTACCTTTGTTCCATTAGAGGCAGTACAGAGTAACCATCATTGATAGCAATAAACCCTTAATTTATGGAAAACTAACTAATCTATATCTAGGATGACATCAAATATATACAATTCCAGAACAAAAAAAATACCAATCTATCACGACTTGTGTTATCTCAGTCCAATCTTCATGGAACATACATCATCTTATCATGCTCCCCCTTAAGGTCTACTGATCCACAATAAGTACACCAGTAACATTGGTACCATGCATAGAACAACACAATATAAAATATATACAAAGTACATCAGATTGAAACATGGAATATCATATAGAGGAAGAAAATATAATATTAATAATAACATATAGTATCGAAACACACATATGTGATCAAACTCAAACATGTGTCTCATGGGCTATGAAAGCACACACATGTGGTCAAACCTCCAACATTTTCTCATGGGATACACACACACAGAGACATGTGATAAAACTTAAGAATGGTATAAATCAAATAACAACACAACTTAATATTAATTCAGTCAACATATACATGGACTCAAACATTGTATGTAACTTCCAAACCTCAAGTAAAGTGTGAAGTCTCTCATACACACACACACTGTCTAGACACATTGTTTCATATGCACAGAAGCCTGTATGCACACGAACTTCCATTTACACACTTTTTATTCACACACAATATTCATATAATATTCATGCATGCTAAATTTGTGCTATAAATTGTCCAAAATTAAAACTCTTAAATGGAAATTAGGGAATACTTGATTTTGCTATAAATATGGAAGGGAGAGGAGCTGAAGGTGGTGTTGCGAGGGAGAGGAGAGGTAGTGGAGGGGAGTTGGAGCCAGAGGTGGTGCGGCGAGGGAGGGGACGGGTGACGACGGTGGCGGACAACCAGAGGAGGAGGCGGTGAGGTGGTGACGGTGCAATGAGGGTGGGATGATGAGGGAGGGGATGGAGGACAGTGGGGATCCAGAGAAGACAGGCGACAATGATGAGGGGATGGGCAACGACTGTGTGGGGAGGGAGGGTATTGGGCGGCGGCGGTGCGACAAGGGAGGGGATGAGTGGTGGTGGTGCGGTGAGGGAGGGGACGGGGGATAGCGGGGAGTTGGAGCGAAGAGTAGCAAGGGGATGGGGGATGGGTGGCGAGGGGGTGGAGGGCGGTGAGGGAATGGGGGATGAGGGACGGGCGGAGGGCAGAGGGTAGCGAGGGGATGGGGGACGGGGGACAGGCAAGGGGGTGGAGGGCGGCGAGGGGACATGGGACGTGGGATGGGCGAAGGGCGGCGAGGGGACGGGGGATGGGTGGCGGTGAGGGGACAGGTAGGGGAATCGCGGGGGGAGGGGGGGCGCCAAAGGGTTTTTTTTTTGAAAAGCCCAGCGGCCACCTTTGGCGGTCGCTATAGGCCACCTATAGTGACCGCTAAAGGCAGTCAACCATGTCAGGGGGATTCAAAGCCTATTTATCTATTAGTGCTTTGAGTGTGATGCTAATGAAATTTAATGTGGAATCATAAATGGTTAATTAATGTTTAAAGAATTAATTAATGTAAAGTGGAACTGATAAAAAGGGAATGAAGTAAGGCAATAAATATTTTTAAATGGTTGTGTGCTTATAGGATACCTAGTCTTAGAAGTGGCGGTCGGGAGTCCGAGAGACATTAGATGCAGTTGAGTCTAAGACTAGGTTATGCCCATAGTGTGGTTGTGATCTATAGTATATTCTGTAATTTTTGTGTTTCTATATGCTACTCTACCCTGTTAGTAAGGGAAACTAACACCCCAGGGATTCTGAACCCTGGGGGGGGGGGGTGTTTTCCCCAACATTTTGTTGGGAGGATGGATGACTGACTACCCCCTTTGGCCCCGCTCTCTTCTCTTGGTAGTTACTTGTGATGGTAGGCAAAGTGGTTAGTTTTCCCCATATATGTGTGTAAAGGGTTGTAATGGCTTTTGGTTATTCACACACATATATTCTAGATATAGTATCCTATGGACTACTATAGGTGTAACGTGTATAGGTTGTGATGGATTGAGGATCCTTACTCGGTGTATGGGATGTAATGGCTTGAGGTATAATACCTGATGTATGATACACGTTATGCGAGCTGTGGTGGCTCCTGGAAACTACATGGTTAATTTCATTCATGAACGTGGTGGTTTTGTTGCACGAGGTGCATATTATGGTGCTTCGGTCAGGTGTCTGTGGGCATGCCTTTTTGGAGAGAGATGCTTAGGACGTACGACGTTGGGGTAAAGTGGAAAACCAGTGGGGAATTAGTAGCGGGGTACCCTTGATATTATTTATTATTTTATATACTCTTGTATGCGTTACTTGGTGAGAGTATCCATGGTGAGGTTAAGAACTTAGTATACCTGTTTAGGTGAAGAGTTAGATTCACTTGTTGTTTACTGTGCTTTAGCATGATTTACTTTTGCACGAAAGGCTTTGGGGAGGATCCTACTAAGTATACTGTTATACTCACCCTATGTATATATAAACTGTTTTTTAGGTCACTTGAAGCAGGTTGGAGATCAATCTAGTTTCTACTAGCTTGGGGTTGCAGGAGGTGTTTGGGCTTGTGGTTGCTGCTGTTTTTACTTTCTTTTGGGTACTTTCAGTTTTCCCCTTCTATTTGTAGTACTTTTTCATGAAATTACATATGTTCACTTGGGTTTTCTTTTATATTTCAATTCTGAGTTGTAGTTGGTTGGTTTGGTTTCTATCTTATCTCTCTCTTCCACATGTGTTCTATTAGAGGGTAATGCCTCCCATTTGTGTGTTTACTATACCCTCGATGATAGTCTCAAACCCAAGGCCTACTGGAGGTGAGACTTGGGGGTCATTATCTCCCTTCTCACATTACCGGCCCAGGAGGGGTACACTTTGCAGGGAGGGGGTCAGGAAATTATTCTTATTTAAGTTCATTCTGCTATAATTCTGTAATTCTGGAAGTTTGTAGAAATTTTCCTAAATTTAGAAAATTTGGCTATGTAAAGACTTTTCCTATGGGAAAATATAGCTACATCAAGTAATAATATATATAAATCATCTACATGAAGGAATCACCTATGTAAATCAGTTACGTCACAGAATAGGCTATGTGAAAATCAGTTACGTCGATAAATCACCTATATGAGAAAATGGATACATCGATGAAATGACTACATGAATCGGCTGCACATATTAATAGAATATATAAATTGGATCCATGGAATATTCAACTACATGATTTCAATCAGCTACATGATTCAGTAGGCCATGCCAAATTCAGCTATGTGAGCAAGATGACTATATAATTTTACTACATGAATAATTTAGCTACATGAATTCGAATACGTGGAATTTGGCTATGTGGTGATCCAGAATCGGCTATGTGGTTTTTCAACATGCATATTTATTACCGTTGGATTACTTTAAGTAGAAATTAATGCCATTATATATGCATTAAATATAGGATTACCTCTTTATGGTAAAATCAATTTCCAAAAGGCTGCAAGTACTGAGAGAAGAAAATAGTATAGAATAATTTATTTCTTAGTCATGCTGTTGAGGTATTTTTGAGAAAAGGACATATGGAATTTAATTATGAGTCCAAATTTTATGGGATATCATGATATGAAATATGAAGTGATAATATATGGAATATTATTAAATCAAGATAAATAGATAGAATAAATAAGAACAACTCTTGCACTCTCAACTCTCTCTCTCCCTTAGAGCCTTCCAGTATACTTATCTATACTAAAAAAAAGAAAAAAAGAAAAATTAAGTTTTCTATAGTTGTGATATCAAGACTAACCTTGTTTTATTTTTTATAAGACTCTCCTAGAGATATAATTCACTCCTATTTTCTCTTCTGGAGAAATCTTTTCTTCTTCCAATTGCATCATGCAATTGTGTTCTTTATTTGTAATATTTAATTATTAGTGTAAGTGTGCACTCCTTGTACTGAGTGTTAAATGATGGTGTTTTGTAAATCCTTATAGGATCCCAGTAAAAGCCCTTAGTTTTGTGCCAAGTGATGATTTCTTGCACTCAGTTGGGTAGTCCCTGAGAAAAATATTTTTTATAGTTAAATCATCAAGCTCTAGGATTTGACCGTTGGTGGAGCGGACTAGGGGATTTTTATCCGTTGTTTGCTTGAGTTAAAAAAGATTAAAATTCTTTATACCTTATAAGATGGTGGTTTTAAGCGAATAAATTTTCAAGAACTCAATTCATCCCTCTTGAGTCTTAGTGTAGTAGTTTTCCTACCAATAATTAGTATCACAGGTCATGATTTTTAAGTTATCAACTCTAAAAGGTTATAGTCTTAATAAAATATTGAAATGGATATCATGACTAACAACAAATAAGATGTGTCTATGGTTAGATATTCCTACTTTAATGGAGAAAATTATGGTTTTTTGAAGGCAAAAATGATTATCTGCTTGAATAACCTTGGTCTAAAGGTTTATTTGAAAGCTAGTAAGCCTTACACTATTCCTAAAGAAGATTTAGAGAAGTGGGATGCTACTGTAGAAAGAGAATATAATATGAAACCAAAAGCTATGAATGATATAATATGTGGACTAGGTCCAGATGATTATAACTAATTTTATCAATGAACAACAACTTATAAGATGTGGGAAACAATATCAATGGCTTATGAATGTTCTGATAATGTAATAAAACTCAGATATAACACTGCCAAGTTGAAGTTTCACACATTCGAGATGGTTTATGGAAAAACCATAACATATATGAATGGATGATTAAAAGATATTGTGAATAATGTTGCTTCTCATGGAGAACCAATCCCTAAATCTGATCATGCACTAAATGTTATCAGAGTACTACCATCCAAGTGGAGTGGAATCTTAGCTGCTATTAGGTAATCCACTAATGTGAAAGATTTTATAATTAAAAATCTCATTGGAAAACTTATTATGTATGAGGAAAAAATATAATCTGGAGCTGGTGAGAATAGAATGATTAAAATTATAATGCTTCTTTGAAGGTATTTACTTCAAAATATAATAATAAGAGAAAAGGAATAAAATTATTGAATCATCTGATGAAGATACTTCAAACAGTTATACTTTAGATAGCGAAGTTTCTCATTTTTTAATGAAGTTTAAGAAATTATAAAATAAGAGAAGATGATTCCAGAAAACCTTTAACAAGTACAATAAATGTGATGAAAGTTATAAAGAAGTAATGTTCTATAAATGTAAAAATCTTGGACACATAAAACCAGATTATCCACATATGCATGACAAAAAGAAATATGAAAAAAAGTACAAATGGAATCCAGAATACAAGAAGAAGATAAAAAAATCCATGAAGGCCACATGGAGTACTTTTGAAGATTCTAACGATGATACATACTTTGAATCAGAATCTAAAATTTCAAATCAAAAGGCCAACATATGCTTTATGACACACTCAGACGAGATGCACTCATTTTATTCTTTTGAGCATGAATCTAATTCTGAAACTGAAAATTGATCTTTTAAATAACTAAATGAATATTGTATCATGATTGAAACCAAATATGAAATATTTAAAAATAAAAATAAATATCTAAAAAATTCTTACAATTTTTTTTACAAGTGAAAAAGAGGACATAAACAAGTAAATTCTAGATTTGAAAGTTAAGATAACAAATTCTGTTGCATCTTGTGTTGAACATGGTAATAAAATTAAAACTTGCAAAAAAGAAGTTCAATCCTTTAAATATTATACTAGTCTTTTCAAAATAGGATAAAATTACTTAAAAAAATCCTTAGTAACAATAAGGTTCGGAAATATAATTTTTGAATAGGATGAAAATGTGAAAAACCAAAACTATATAAAAATTACTTCGCGCCAAGTTCTAAGAACAAAAACTTCTATAAAGTTATTTTTTTCATTATGGATAACTTAACCACTATATGAATGGTTTTAGTTTAATAAACCCTTAGTTTTGTGGGGTTAATCATGCTTTTATTTCAAAACAATTATCAAAATTTAGTGCTGGAATTTCTAGGAAACATAAGTATATTTAGGTTCCCAAATCTTTGGTTGCTAATATTTTAGACCCTAGAGAATATGGGCACTAAAAAAAATTCTTTTTTGATTTTTATTTATAGGGGAAAAGTTTTAAGGGCATTAATGAAAAATGATATATGGATAGTGGATTCTCAAGGCACATGAGTGGATATTTTTTAAAATTAAATTCCTTATCCAAAATTGATGGAGGCTATGTCACATTCAGTGACAATGCTAAGGGAAAATTATGGGAGTTGGATCAGTTAGAAGTCCAGAATCAGTTCTCATCAACAAGTTTTTTATATGAAAGGAATCAAGTAAAAATTTATAGGTATTTCTCAAATTTGTGACTAAGGTTACTCTATAGATTTTTCAAATAATGTATGTTCTATTTTTAAATATAAACTTCTTAATTTTAAGTCACCCAGAATTGAAAATATCTATATTTTAGATCTTAATTCTTTGTGTAAACAAAAGTGAACTATTTAAATGATGAAACAAATGAATCTTGGATTTGGAATACAAGACTTAGACATTGTAATGTTTATTCTTGGAGAAAACTATCTAAGAAAAATTTAATTTTAGATTTACCTTAGATTGAATAAAGAGAAACTATGTGATGCATGCCAAATGGGAAATCAAAACAAATCATCTTTTAAATCAATTAAAGAGGTTGATACATCTACCTTTAGAACTTATCTACATGGATTTTTCTAGGTCATCTAGAATATAAATCCTAAGAGGAAAATATTTTATTTATGTGTCAGTTGATGATTTATATAGATTTACTTGGGATTTTTACTAAGTCTTAAGAGTTAACTTATTATGTTTTTATAAGTTTCTTTAAATTTGATCAAAAAGAGAATGATTCCAAAATTATTACTTTGAGAAGTGTCTATAGAAGGAAATTTGAAAACCATGAGTTCAATTATTATTATTCAAAATATGGCATCAAACATACTTTTTCTACCCTCAGGACACCTCAACATAATGGTGTTGTTGAAAGGAGGAATAAGAACTTATAAGAAAATTTTAGGACTATGTTATTGAATATAATATGCCCACTCATTTTTGGGATGAAGATATAAATACAACATGTTATGTCATTAAAAAAGTTCTAATTGGACCTATTTTTAAGAAAACCCCCCACGAGCTATAGAAAAATATAAAACCAAAGTTGGATACTTTAAAGTGTTTGGATGTAAAGTTTACATTTTTAAAACCAAGGATAATCTTAAAAAATTTGATCTAAAGGCTAATAAAGGAATATTTCTCCATTATTCTAATACTTCTTAGGATTATAGAGTTTTCAACAAAAGTTCAAAGATTGTTGAAGAATCAATTCATGTGAAATTTGATTAAATTTAACTATTTTATCATAAAACGACTCAATTTTATAAGTTAAGTGATTCTCTTAAAAACATGAGACATGAACCTCTCTTTGATAATAGAAAAGATGATGATTTGGAACTTTATTTTGGTGAACCAAAACCTGAAAGGATGGATACTAGTGAATCAGAAAGTGTGTTGCCTAGACAACCTAGAAGCTTAAAAATTAATCCCTTAGAAACTGTTACAGAAAGATTTGAGGAAGGAATTGGGATTGGAATAAGTTTAGGAAACCTTGTATAATTTTATGCCTTTTTATCTACACTAGAATCTAAAGCCTTAAAATAATCCTTGGATAACGAAATTTGGGTTTTATCTATACAAGAGGAGCTGAACCAATTCACGAGGAACAAGGTATGAGAGTTAGTTGATATACCCTATTATTCCCCATTATATGAAAAAATGGGTTTTTAGGAATAAACAAGACGATCATGGTGTGATTTCTATGAATACATCCAGATTAGTGGTTAAAGGGTACAACCAAGAGGAAATGATAGACTACGAAAACACCTTTTCATCTATAGCTAGATTAGAATCCATTAAGATTCTCTTAGCCTATGCATCACATATGGATTTCAAATTATATCAGATAGAAACTATTGAAAAAATATCATATACCAATAGTTTGGAACCATTTTTATAGGTCCCAAAACTATTGGTATATCCTATACCAATTTTTTGGAGGGTTGTTGGTTTATTTTCCATCACTATAGACCTATACTAATGATTTTCAAACTATTGGGATAGGTAATGTAAAATAAAATTTTCATCCAAGATTTGAACCAACGACCTCCCACTTATATATCAAAGACCTAACCACTATTCTCCAATTATATTTGTAAATATAATTGGATATATATATATATATATATATATATATATTTATAAATAATTTATATATTGATTTATTTGATGATATTTGAAAAAATAATTCATAAAAAATCTGAGTACCTATACCAATGGTTTTTAGATTTTTAGGACCTGTACCAATGTTTTTTCAAAACCGTTGGTATATGGTCTTTAATTGTATGTTATACCAACGGTTTTTCTAAAATATTGATATAGGTTCATTTTATGGTACCTATACCAATGTTTTGGAAAAATCGTTGGTATAGGTCCAGTTTCTAGTAGTGATATGCGTAATTTTTATTTTTAAACGGATTCTTGTGGAGGAATTTTATGTTGAAAAACCTCATAGTTTTGAAAACCCTCATTTTCATAATTTTATTTTCAAATATAATAAATCTATTTATGGACTTAAACAAATACCTAGATCTTGTTATGTGCATTTAAGTTCTTTTCTTTTATCAAATGGATTTTTAATAAGAGTGTAAGATTCTATTATTTTCAAGAAAAATTTATCTTTATATATTTTTTAGTGTAGATATATGTTGATGATGTGATCTTTGGTTATATAAAAAAATTGTGTGATGAATTTTCAAAACTCATGGAAAAAGAATTTGAAATGACCATGATAAGCGAGTTAAATTTCTTTCTTGGTTTTTAGATTCATCAAAAAGACTTTAGGAATGTTCTAAATCATAGTAAATACATACTTAACTTACATAAGAGATTTGGTATGTGCATTTAAGTTATTTTATTTTATAAGATGGATTTTTTTAGAATGATTGGGCCAGAGTAGTCTAGGAAATAGTAGGGGAGTTCTCTAACCTGCTATACCCAGTTCGTCTGGATGATTCCTTCCTACAGAGTTGGTTCTATGGAGTCAGCTCTAATATCATGGAGTAGAAGGCATGTGCTACCATTTTTTCAATCGATTGTTTGTGTATCTAAAAGGCAAGGAATAGATCACGTTTTGAAGGTGTGTCATGATCTAATATGAGTCTGGTGGCCCACACTAGATGGATGATTTTTGATCTGGGTATACTTTTGAAAAATTGGAAAGAGGCCCCTTCGATGAGGCAGGTGCTTCGACACAAGTTCAGTGCTCATAATGATAACTATAGGGTTTCTATGGAGCCCTGGATTTTTTGGAAACCACCAATCAAAATTTTGAAACTGAATTTGGATGGGTACTATGCACTGGGTATTATGAAGGGTGTTGGGGTGATCCAGAATTCAAGAGGAAGTGTGGTGGCTGCATATAGCACCGGGTTCGACCGTGGAGATTCCTTATAGGCGGAGGCTTGGGCACTACTCAAAGGCATTAAGTTCTACCTGAACCATCAATTTCTACTTTATAAGATCATGAGATATTCAATAATACTATTCAATGCACTTTAGGGTCAAAGCTTCACTCTGTGGACTATCACTTAACACGTCCGGAATTTTAGACTTCTTATAGACAGAAGAACAAGAATAATTCATACTTGGCGTGAGGGTAATAAGGTGGCAGACTTCCTTGCATCACAATTTTCTCTTGATGTTTATTTTGTTTCCTTTTCCAGTTTGGGTTCCTTTCCCCCAAAGTGTGTTATCATTGTCCAAGGTGACGCCCTTGGTTTTCATTATTTTCTTCCCCCATGACCCATCTTGTTTTTCTTCCTTTCCTACCCTATTTCTGAGATTTTTTCTTTCTATTATTTACTCTCCTTTATAATAAAATATGATGTTTGTGTGTGTGATAAAGTAAATGAAACTTCTATGAGTTCCAATGAAAAACTTGATTTGGATGAAGCTAGAAAACCAACTGAAAATAAGTTATATAAAATAATAATTGGAATTTTAATGTATTTAATTGCTAGTATACTAGAAATTATGTTTGAAACATGTTTATGTGCTAGATTCCAATCTAATCCCAATGAATATCACTTAAAATGTTCCAAAAGTTTTTTAAGATATTTAAAGGGAACAATTTTTCTTTCCTTACTTATTCAAAAAAACTTATGATTTTAATTTGACTTCATATTCTGATGCCTACTTTGGTGGTTATAGAGTAGATTAGAAGAGTACCTTAGGAACCTATCACTTTATAGGTAAATATAAATTATCCTAGTTGAATAATAAATAACACTCAATTTCATTATATATTGATGAAGTTGAATACATTTTTGTAGGTAGATATTGTGCATAGTTGTTGTGGATGAAACACACCTTAATTAACTTTGGATTCATTTATAATCAAGTATCAATAAAATGTGATAACACTAGCTCTATCAAAATTTCAAATGATCCAATAAACCATTCTAGAAAACATCATATAGATCTAAGGTATCATTTCTTGAGAGATCATGCTCAAAAAGGGGATATCTCTCTAGAATTCATCTCTATTGAGAATTAATTAGCAGATATTTTTTCTAAGACCCTTACTTATGAGTGTTTTGATTTTATTAAGAAAGAATTAGGTTTATTTGAAATTAAATGAGTTTAAATTATTTTTATTATAATTATATTTTAATTTATGCATTTATTATTACCTACTTTACACTTTAATGGCTTATAAATTTATTCCGCTTCTATATTTATTTATGTTAGATATAATTTTAGGAAATTAATTGTACTTCCTTTTAAAAAATAAAAATATTTTGTTTTATTATCTTTTTATATTCCTTAATTTAAGTTAAATCGACCCCTAAACCTAAATCAGATACATAACCCTTTCTTAAGTGTTGCTCCTAATTCCACTGCTAGATTTAAACAACTCTATGTGAGAAGAGTTGTACCTTTAATTTTCAACCTAATTTTTTTAAAAAAATGTTCTTGATATACTAATTCAATAAAGATAATTATTCTTCAGTATGATTTATCCTCTTTACTTTAGTGAATTATATGTTTTCATGATATCTAAAAAACCTGATATTCAAATATATACTCTACACCACTTCTCTATCAAACCTGATGCATGAAAAATATTACTTCTTATAAATCCAATCTTCAATGATATGCACAATAGTTTTTAAATCAGATCTTTATTAAGTTCCATTTAGTAGTAACACTTCCCCTAATTCATATATATGTTAAATACCATGTTGTTCGCTCTTCTTCCTCTCTCAAAACACACTGTTCCTTCTCCTCTCATGTTCTATGATCTTATTTGTATCTCTTCATTTTTTCTACATCACTTCCTTTACAGCCTCTATTCATATATATCTAGAATATTTGAATTTCAAATTTAAACTAATATAACTTCCATCAATTTTTTTTGTCTCGCTGGAAAACTCAAGAGGGAGGTGAATTATATTTATAATTAAATTTATTTTTAAAATACAATTTAAAAATAAATCCCCCAATTTATTAAAAATTCACAGTTAACTAAAATAGTAGATGTATATAATTTTATATTTCAAAAGGATTCTTAGAATCAGTTAAAAGAGGTTTTAAAACTCTTCTAACTTTTGAAATATATTTACTAGTATCAAACACAGTATATAAAACACAAATTGAAGTTAACTATTAAAGTAATGTTTTTCTATTATAGTTTTGAAAACATATGGTGGTTTTTTAAAATAGATGCTGGTTTGTTTTTAAAATAGAATAAAAAAGGAAAAACACAGTGTAGAATAAATTTAAGAGGTTAAGTATCAAGCCGAGAACTAGTCCTATCCACTTAGAAATCACCTACTGTCAATTAGTTTATTAATCAAATAAACTAATCTATAAATTGGATCGGAAATAAAAAGTTTTTCAAGGCTTCACAAATCCTCTTTCAGAGTTATGCGTGGGATAATAGAAGATAAAAATGTGTGCCCAAGTAGTATAGGCTTCATAGAGCCTCTTCCATGGTTCATTGTGGGAGTATAGATGATAAGAAATTAAAGAGTGTGTCTATAACTCTCCAAATTATCATAGGAGCTGGTGATTAAAAGGTATACGATGTAAATCACATACACAAATCAAAACATAAGAAAAAAAAGAAAGATAAGTGAAATAATTCAATGCAATAGAGATAGTAGTTCTGTTGTTTTGTAGATAGTTCTTCTCTTCTTGATGTCATCTTTTAATTTATAAGTGATGCGTGAAGACAATCATATATTCTCCATTATTTTGTTGAAGTTCAAATGAGAATATAGTGTCGCAGATGTTCAAAACAAATCATATGTTTATATTTTTTGTTTGTGAAAAATATCTATGTCTCTATATTACACTATTTTTGCCACTTTTTCACCACGCGTCTCGAGTTTTTTTACAAGGAATAAGCTTTCTCCAAAAAGATTCATTAAAAAATCATCATTGAAGATCCTTATACTTTGACATGAAATCTGAGATCATTTAATGCTTCTAACTAGTATTTAATTCTATATAGAAAAGTGGTTGGATTGGTATCTTTAATAATATAATACTTACCCTTTTTAGACAGGGTTTCTTTAATATTGTCACGTCGATATCCATGGTTGCTTCTGTAATTTGTGAGAAATCTAGTTGGATTCCTTGATAGGTCGTATAGTTGATCATTTGAACTTATGGTTGGTCTCTTGTACTTATGGTTGATCTCTTTTACTTACAATCAATCCAATACTTTGTTAAAATTTCATATTTCACATATGGTCATTTCCTTCATCACATGGTTGATAGGAAATTAGTGTGTGGTTGATCCATCACTTAGATAGATTTTTGAAAAACTTGCGGTCACTTCCATATTGCTTCACTGTCAATATATTTCTCATGTGGTCAATCTAATAGTTGGAAATAAATTGGCTATGGTCAATCTGACAAGCGTGCAGTCGATCCTTTTGACTTACGGTTGATCCATTCCTTTGTGAAAATCTTAATCATCGTGGTCTCTTGAGATTCGACATGTGATTTCTCAATTTCTCTTATGATCTCTTGGGTCCTTTCCATATATCCACCATGGTTTATTTGATAGTTATGTGTGAAGGTATAGGGGTGCGCAGAGGAAGCTGGTGAGTCGGGGGGATTAAAAAAATTCACTGAAGATCAATTCAACTACATCATCACTGGTGAAACACAACCTAGTACAACTATCAAGGATCCCATGTGAAGAATTTTAAGTATAAAAATTAAATAAAAATTTACCTCTTTTAATCTAAAGTCTCACTCAACATCTTCTCATCATTGCCAATCATTTCTTGAAGGAACCAAATTTGATTCCCTCTAGATCATCCACTTGTGATTTGAAAGTATGTGGGAGAATCGATCATCGAATTCAGAGTGATAGAATAGATATTCAATGATACATTTAATGTATTGATGGTCACTGATATGAAAATCCTTCGATTCGTGAAGATGAACTTCGTCAAAGACTTGGATCAGACTATGTCTCTCTATAAAGTGGGAGAGAGGAAAGAGAAGCTCTCAAATTCATAGGATGAATAGTCCTTGACATGAGATCCCTCTCCTCCTTATATAGCAAGGTTCTAAATACCCAAAATGGATCCCCAACACCCAGATATTTATAACTCACTAAATAATCCATAAAAGACTAGTTATGACCAACTAACTAGGTCATAAATGTCATTTATAATTTTATCACTTTCTTGTAATATAATAAATATATTATGTGATAAAACCAAGTCATTAAATCAGATTGACATTCTTAAAAATATTAAACAAACCTTGAATATTAAAATAATATTTATTGATATAATATTTTCCATATATTTAGTTTAATAATTGTAAATACATTTAATAAATAAATTCAATTCCAATTATTTTAATCTTGAATAATATGAATTTATTTATTCCTTAATGATCATATATTCTCATACATATCCCAAACCTTGTGGTGGTTCACATAATGTCTTATAATCATATTTATTAGAATAGGGCATACTTTTGAATACACTAAGTGTTTGACCCTTTATGCCCTTATCTCGATAGCAGTGAATCTTATTCATAGACCAGGAGTGGGGTATAGTAACCCATCAAGTCCCATAAAGAGATAAAGTATAGTTATAGTAATGATAACATTTCCTATGAACGCATGTTACATAATATAATCTCTTTGTCTTGTGATACTATAGAAAAACAGGGTGATTAGAGGGAGTTTTTTAGAGGGGGTTATGTACACCCCATCTAAATTCATCTTCTGGATAAATTAGATAGGTTTATGCACAAACCTCACCAATCATCGAATTTATAGGGGTTTCACAACCCCATCTAAAATTTTTAACATTATTTTTTTAATATTTGGTTGGATTTTAGAGGCAGTTATGTCAAAATTTCCTCTAATTTAATAATTAGTGGTCCTATATGTTCGGTTGGATTTTAGAGGCACTATATATATATAGTATTAATTTGTATTTTAGAGGCTATATATATAATATTCATTTGGATTTTAGAGGATATATATATAATTTATTTTTTTAAAAAAAAGGAAATACTGGGGGTTGATGAACCGCTACTAATCCCTTAGATTAGAGGGGGTTCATAAACTGTCACTAATCACTTTGATTATGTAAGGGACCATATCCACATGGATCAACCCTTTGCGTATTTTCGAAGACCGAGGTGCTCAGAGAAGGCTCATAGGGAGTATGGAGGAGTTCAGTCGTGAGAAGTTGGAAACAGGGGGCTACATAAAGTGACCAAGGGGGACATGGCGTGTACCGCTCGGGCTTCAGAAAAATAAAACAAAGCACCGAGGTGACGCATTTTTTTTGGCGTAAGTCACCTCAAGGCGGTACACGACATGATGAGGAGGTACACATCGTGTACTTCCCCACCACTGGGTGTTTTAAAGACACCTAGCCGCTTGGGTTTTTCAAACCCTGCGGTTTGAGCGCACCCCCTCTCAACCCCATATGACCTGGACTCCTCCCTCTTCAACATTTGGGGATTCCTTCATGCTGGATTGGTTCCCCGCTACCTTTCTTAGACCTGTCTTCAATTTGAGATAAGATCTACCTCCATTATTTGGTTTTCTTTGATCCATCTTCTCCCATTTATCTTTTCCATGCTATGGTGTTTGATCTCCATGGTTTTAAGGGAGTTTCTTTTGGTTGTTGTTGAAGAGGTTGTGCCGCGACATCCTCGGGTGGATGTGGTTGTTGTGGGGAAGGCGATCGTGATCTTTTGCTTTGATTCGTTCTTGAGAAACGAACATTGGAAACCTTTTCAGGTAGGGGGTTCATTACTTCTCTATTCTTTTACATGAAACTATAGAGTTAGCATGTTTTATCCCTTTGGATCATAATGGAATTGACCTAATTAAATATTTGAACCAGATTAAAAGAATTGGTTTGATCGAATGTTGTTTCTTTACACCATGATAATGGTTTGCCTCTTGATTTTTTAGATAGTGTGATATCTATTCTTTGTCTGTTAGCATATTGTTTTTTATGAAATTGGTAAAGAATGTAAAACCAAAATTAATTGACAATTAAATGGATAAAGATAAATATGCGTGTAAATGAATCCAGTTGTTGTTTTCATTTTATGTTAATTAAATTGATTCCAATGTGCATGTTTAATTAAATTGGTTGTTAAACCTGAGGGATGTTGGTTATTTTTGTTTAAAGTCATTTCAAATTAATTGTTTAATTAAATGGTGGTAGCTATGATAGCTTGTTTTCTAGGTCACCCATAGTTGGAACCTACTAATAATGAGTCGGTTAATTCAAGATGGATTAAATAACTGGTTGTTTGATAAAAGATAATTCTTGGTAGGGTTCTGAGTTACCCTCTTTCTTGTAAAGGCCAAAGAGCCTTATGCTTGGAGCCATGAGAGCTCATTGCTTGTGAAGGAATAATGCCTTGTTTAGGGCCAAGAGCCCAGTTACCTTGTTTGTTTCTTGCTGCTTGTGTTGTGATGTGAGCCCGGGTGGATGTTGTGATATGTGGGGGCAGGGAGTTTCATTGGTTATGGTAGTAGTTAACACCAAGAGTGGAGAGATGCATCAGTTTATGCATGTGGGTGTTGGGGAGGACACCAGAGATGATGAAACAGGTTGAATATGAATGTTGGATTCTTGCTAAATTTTATTTCTTGTTTTTTTTTCTTTACTTTTCCCACTGCTCAAGGCAACTAGTTTTTTTACCATCCTTCTAAAAAGAGGTGAAGATGCGCGAGGTATTCCATGTGCTTTCCATGTTTAGCTTCTCGAGGGAGGATGGGTCTACGCTCCTGCTATAGGTGGAATAGACTTGACGGTTAGTTCATCTACTCACCATGTTGATCCCCATTGTGTTTAGTAGATTAGAATGTTTTTATAGAATGCCAAGGAATATGGAAAAGTAATAATTCTATTAATAAATGATTGAATAGATGATGTTAACCCATGGGGTTAGATATTGCTGGGATGCAAGGCTGAGTTAATATTTCTGAGAAGCTGTGGACTTAATTTGGTTATGCATAGAGGGAATGAAACTTTGGCGTGATGCTAATGAAATATAATTGTTAATGGTTAATTAATGTTTAAATAATTAATTAACATAAAGTGAAACTGATAAAAAGGGAATGAAGTAATGTAATAAAGCTCTTAAAATGGTTGTGTGCTTATATGATACCTAGTCTTAGCAGTGGAAGCCAGGAGTCTGAGATACATTAGCTGCATTTGAGTCTAATACTATGTTATGCCTATAGTGTGGTTGTGAGCTATAGTATATTCTGTAATTTTTGTGTTTCTATACACTAATCCATCCCATCAGTTAGGTAAACTGACACCCCATAGATTCTGAGCCCTGGGGGTGTTTTCCCCAACATTTTGATTGGAGGATGGATGACTGACTACCCTCTTTGGATCTGCTCTCTTTTCTTGGTAGTTACTAGTGCTGGTAGGCACAACGGTTAGTTTTCCCCATATATGTGTGTAGAGGGCTATAATGGATTATGGTTATTTACACACATATATTTTGGATATAGTTTCCTATGTACTACTATAGGTGTAACGTGTATAGGATGTGATAGCTTGAGGATCCTTACTCAGTGTATAGGCTATAATGGCTTGAGGTTTAATGCCCGATGTATGACACACGTTATACAAGCTGTGGTGGCTCTCGGAAACTACCTGGTTACTTTGGTTACATGGACATGGTGGTTGTGTTGCATGAGGTGCATGTTTTGGTGCTTCGCTCAGGTGTTTGCGAGCAAGAATTTTTAGAGAGAGATGCTTAGGACGCGCGACATTGGGGGAAAACAACAAACTAGTGGGTAAGTGGTAGTGGGTTACCCTTGATATTCCTTATTATATTATATACTATTGTATGTGATACTTGGTGAGAGTATCTATAGTGAGGCTAGAAACTTAGCATACCTATTTAAGTGATGAGTTAGTTTCAGTTGTTGTTCACTGTGCTTTAACATGCTTTACTTTTGCATGAGAGGATCCGGGGAGGATCCTACTAAGTATACTGTTATACTGACCCTACATATAAATAAACTATTTCTTAGGCCACTTGGATTATGTTGGATATTAGGTTGGTTACTAATATCTTGGGGTTATAGGACCTGTTCGGGCTTTGTGGTCGTTGCTGTTTTTACTTTCTTTTGGTACTTGAAATTTCCCCTTTCAGTTGTAATAGAGTTTGCATGGCATTAAATATGTGTACTTGATATTTCTTTTATATTGCAGTCTGAGTTGGAGTTGGTTGGTGTCTATCTTATCTCTCTCTTTTACATGTGTTCTCTTAGAGGGTAATTCCTCCTATTTGTGTGTTTACTATACCCTCGGTGCTAGTTTCCAACCCGAGGCCTACTGGAGGCAGGACTCAGGGATCACTATCTCCCTTATCACATTACCGGACGAGGAGGGGTACACCTTGCGGAGAGGGGGTTGTGACAAAGTGGTATCAAAGGTTTAGCTGAGGGATAAGATGAAGTTTAGTGTTAGACATAGGTGAGGTTGCATGGGTTGGTAAGGAAACAATGTCAGTTAAGTTTAACAAGTGATGTAAACACTAGATATTGGTTGAGACATAGGTGTTTAGGGGCTCCATTGATCTGATGCACGAACCTTTGAGTTTATAGTGGCTACTAAATGAGGTGATACTGGTTTTAGGGTAGAGACCTAGGAAAGTATCATGCATCATTATTCTTTGTGCCTATGTTTTAATGGGTAGAACTTGGGATAGATTAATCTAAAATGAATAAAAGAAAACAATTAATTAATCAATGTTGAGTCTTCCATATTCTAGGTTCAAGAGATCTAATTGTTTGTTATTTTATAGGTATGGCTTCGGGTCGACGTCCTCATTAGTTTTACACAGAAGATGTCCAGCAGGCTACGCCAATAGATTGTCGTAGGGTAGAGGTTGAAGATGAAAAAACTTAGAGGAGTATACTCTGAGAGTTTCAGTTCTAGAGTCTACAGAAGTATGAGGGATCTGTTTTAGATGCATTCACATAATACTAGTTAGAGGAGGTTGAGATAGCCTTCAGTTTGATCCATGCTTGGAAGGAGCACTGGGTGTCTTTGGCTGTGATGATGTTGCATGGGGAAATGAGGTAGTGGTGGTTCTTGTTCCTCAGGGATCGCAAGGAGTTGGTGATCTCATGGGATGAGTTCTGAGATAAGTTCAGAGTTTAGTTTCTTTCTTTGACCATGAATGCATCCAATCACCGGGAGTTGCTTACCCATCGACAGGGGAGCTCTAGTTTGCGGGTGTTTGGAATCCATTTCATGAACCTTTTATGATATGCTTCAGACCTATTGCCAGATGATAAGGCTAGGGTGAGGCATTTTGAGGAAGTTTTGCATCCATAAATCCAGTACCAGGTCACCCCGTTTATGATGAAGACATATCTTGAGGTCCTGGTGAGGGAAAATTTCATCAAGAGGATGTTAGCCAAAACCAAATCATCACGAGAGGAGAGTAGTCAAGATTCCTCATGAAGCAGAGCTGTGGTTTGGGGTTCCCAGTTTTCAGGGCAGAAGAGTTTTTGTTCAGTCGGGGGTAGGTCCCAGCCCTCAGCATCTCGTTTCTTTGGGGACAGTGGCTCTCGAGCCTATGTCAAGGTATCATGAACTTATTTTTATTATAGAGGCTGAGGTCATCAGTAGCAAGAGTGCCCAACATTTCAGAGTAGTCACCATGTACCAAGTGTTCCACTCCAGGTTCCTCCATTGAGGCAGTTCTAACCGAGGCAACAATAGTAGGTTGAACTAGATTTGGATTAGCAGAGAGAAGACAGGTCAGGTAGAGTACAACCCTGTGATGCTCCCCATCCTCATAAAGCAGAGTTCAACCATGGTGGTGGTCATCATTAGGGTCAGAGAGGTCGTAGAGGAGGTCATGTTCAGCTTTATGCTTTAGCGTTGTCAGCTCTAGGTGAGCCAGACATCGTTCGAGGTATCCTTTACTTGTTTTCTACTTGGTTGTATGCCTTGTTTGATTCATGAGAGACAAACTCCTTTATATCACCTTCCCTTTTTCATGCTTTGTGACTTGAGGTAGAGAGACTTCCAGTGCCCTTGGCATTGACTACGCCAGTTGGAGGTCGAGCTGACTTGTTTGAAGTATGTAGAGACTATGAGCTAGTGTTGGGGAAGCACCTCTCTTGGGGAGATTTTTTGTGTTTATGGATACAACCATATGATTTTATCCTCGGCATGGATTTTTTATATTCGGTGCAGGATATCGCGTATTGCTTTAGGAGGCAGGTGGTGTTCTTTGATGTTGATGGAGAGCCGGTAGTGTTTTTTGAAGAGCGAGACCCTCAGATGGGTTAGAGGCATGTTTTGTACTTTTCATCCTTGATGGATGAGCTGATGCTAAGTTCTTCAGAGGTTCAGTAGTTGGGGTTTCCTAGGGTCGTAGAAGAGTACCCCGATGTCTTTCTAGAATAGGTTGTAGCATTACCCCCTCGACAAGAGATCGAGTTTGGGATCAAGCCATAGCCAAGAGCATCTACTATCTCTATGTATCTGTATAGGATGACCCCTTCTAAGTTACAATAGCTATGTGTATAGATCGATAGTCTATTATATTGTGGTTTTTTTCGTCCAAATGTATCACCGTGGGGTGCACCCGTTTTTTTTGTGAAGAAGGCTGATGGAAGTTTGTGATTGTGTATCAATTATCATCACTTAAAAAAAGTGACAATGAATAATTTATATCATCTTTAGAGGATTAATGAATTTTTTAATAAAGTTATGGGTTCAATTTGGTTCTCTAAGATCGACTTGTGGTCAGGATATCATTAGATGCGTGTGAAGGATGATGATATCCTAAAGACTGCTTTCCATTATCTTCATGGGCATTACGAGTTTGTTGTAATGTTGTTCAGTGTGATGAATGCTCAATTTGTGTTAATGGGATTGATGAATGCTTTGTTTCTCAAGTTCCTAGATAAGTTTGTGGTGTTTTTCATCAATCACATCCTTGTGTACTCCAAATTTGAGTAGGAGCATGCAGAGCATCTGCATGTCATTTTGGGAGTTCTTCGTCAACAATAGTTGTTTGGGAAGTTTTCGAAGTGTGAGTTTTGGGCTCGATAAGTCCATTTCCTAGGGAATGTTATGTCCTAGTAGGGAGTAGCTATAGATCTGTCGAAGATAGAATCAGTTGTGTCTTTGGCATCCCCCAAGATAGTGGCATAGGTGTGAAGTTTCCTTGGTCTCACAGGATACTACAGGAGTTTTGTATCTGATTTATCTCAAGTTGCGACTCCTATTAAAGCATTGACCAAGAAGGATCATACATTTGTGTGGACTGATTAGTATCAGACAACTTTTGAGTATCTGAAGAAGAATTTGGTAAATTCTCCAGTTCTTTGTTTGTCGATAGAGGGAGTTCAATTTTATGTTTTCTATGATACTTCACATCTGGGGTTAGGATGTGTTCTGATGCAGTAGAGATCAGTCATTTCTTATAGGTCTCAGTATTTACATCCCTATGAACGTAACTATGTCACCCATGATCTTGAGTTGGAAGCCATGGTGTTTTCTCTAAATTTGTAGATACATTACCTCATTGGCGAGCACTTTGTGGTTTTCACTGATCATAAGAGCCTAAGGTATGTTTTCTCCCAGCATGACTTGAACTTGCAGTAGTGTCGGTGGATGGATTTCTTACAGGAATATAAATTTGATATCGTATACACCTGGAAAGGGTAATTTTACAAATGATGTGCTGGGAAGGAAGTCACGTAGTGATATAGTGTGTGAATCTGGTGATTCCTGGAGAGTGATGGAATAACTTTCAGCATTACATCTTGATATGGGAGAAGTTGGTGGAAGATGTTGTATTTTTCAGATGAGCGTGCATTCATCTATAGTGAAGTAGGTGGAAAGAGTCCCAATTGGTGGATCTATAGGTGGAGGTATGGAGAGAACAAGTTTTTTTGTGGAGAGGCCCCAAATGGTTGGTCTGAGGATGAAAAACATTGAGTGTTATATCAAGGAAGGCTTTCTATTCCTTTGTAAATGCATGAGACAGTTCTTAGAGAGTTCCATAGTTTTCCTTTAGCAGTTAATCCTGGTGTGAAAAAGATGTACTGAGCCTTGAGGAGTTAGTTTTGGTGGCCTGGGCTGAAGTGTTCAGTTTCAGAGTTTGTGTCTCGATGTTTGATCTGCCAGAAGGTGAAGACCTAGCACCATGTCCCTGGTGGTTTGTTCCAGCCGTTAGATGTTCCTCATTGGAATTGAGAGGACATATCAATGGACTTTTTTACTAGTTTACCTAGATCTCATGGATTCCATGATGCTATTTGGGTGGTATTGGATCATTTAACAAAATCATCCCACTTCATAGCGATCAAGGATTCAAGCTCAGTAGATGTTTTTTCAAGGAAGTATCTGGAGGAGGTGGTGAGACTCCACGGAGACCCAAGGATGATCATTTCTAATATTGATCCTAATTTACCTCTAGGGTGTGGAGAGGTATCCAACATACTTTCAGTTCTTAGTTATGCCTTAAAACAACTTTTCATCCACAGACAGATAGTCAGATAGAGCAGACCATCCATACTCTTGAAGACAAGTTGTGCTCTTGTGTCCTTGATTTTGGAGGTTCATGGATGAGGCACTTACCCTTTTTGGAGTTCTCTTAAAACAATAGTTTCCACTCCATGATCGGTATGACACTATTTTAATCCTTGTATGGACAACCTTTTCGTTCTCCATTATGCTAGATTGGGGTTGGAGAGTCAGGAATTCTCAGACTGGAACTGGTACAGAACATGAAAGAGATGGTTAATATGATTCATGAGAGGATGAAATCAATGCAGGATCATCATAAATCATATGCATATCAAAGGATTAGACCTTTGGAGTTTGATTTTGGGGATCACGTGTTTCTAAAGGTGACTCTCTGTCATGGGCAGTGAAGGTTTGTTCATGGGAGTAAGCTTTATCCATAGTTTGTTGGGCCTTTTGAGGTGTTATCTCGTGTTGGATCCATGTCGTATCGAGTATAACTTCCCCTAAAGATGAGTTGGATACACGATGTTTTTCATGTATCATTTCTCTATCATTATCTTCATGATGACTCTCACATCATTGACTGGGGTGATATCGACGTTGACAATGATGTAACCTTTGAGGGGAGGCCTATAGAGATCCATGACCACAAGGAGAAGGTGTTGCGTGGGCGTGTTATCCCTTTGGTTTGTGTCTTGTGCTGACATGGTGGCGTGGAGGAGAGTAAATGGGAACGTGATTTGTAGATACGTTCTCAGTACCCAAATTTGTTTGATGTTTAACTCTTTTCATGTAACGATGTTTGCTTTATGGTTGTAGACCTTTCGTGTTTATGAGATGGATTACTTTTTTTTTCTTGTTGTGGATTGCTCTCTTTGAGAGTTATCTCCCATAATATAGCATTTAGAAGATTTTTTTGGTTGTCACAAGGTCTTGCATTGTTATTTTGATGTGGTTGATCTCCTGTGATGGCAAGAGACTTGAGAGGTATTTCACGAGGTGGTTGTTCGGACAACCCCTTTTTGTTTACTCTTTGGTTTGGTTTTGGATTCTTGAGGTATATGATGTTAGGGCCTGGATCTATGTGGATCTACCCTTTGAATGTTTTTTAAGACTGAGGTTCTCAGAGAAGGCTCAAAGGAAGTCTGGAGGAGTTTGGTCGCAAGAAGTTGGAAACAGGGGGGCTACACGATGTGACCAAGGGGGACACAACATGTACTATTCGGGTTTTGGAAAAATAAAACAAAGTGTTAAGGCAACACATTTTTTAGCATAAGTCTTCTTGAGACAATACACGATGTGATGCGGAGGTACACGTCATGTACTGCCCCGCCACTGGGTGTTTTAAAGATACCCAGCTGCTCGAGTTTTTCAAACCCTACGGCTTGAGATCACCCCCTCTCGACCCCAGACGACTCGGATGCGTCCCTGTTCAATGTTTGGGGATTCCTTCATCATGGATCAGTTCCTCGCTACCTTTATTCAATCCATCTTCAATCTGAGGTAAGATCTACCTCCATTATTTGGTTTTATTCGATCTGTCTTCTCCTGTTTCTCTTTTCCATGCTATGGTGTTTTATCTCCATGGTTTTAAGGGAGTTTCTTTTGGTTATTGTTGATGCGGTTGTGTTGTGAAATCCTTAGGTGGATGCAGTTTTTGCAGGGAAGGTGGCCGTGATCTGTTGATTTGATCTGTTCTTGAGCGAAGAATGTCAGAAAACTTTTGAAGTAAGAGATTCATTGATTCTCTATTATTTTACATGAAACTGTAGAGTTATCATGTTTTAGCCATTTTGATAATAATGGAATTGACCTTATTAAATATTTTAGCCAGATTAAAAGAATTTTTTTGATCGCATGTTGTTGCTTTGCACCTTGATAATAGTTTGCCTCTTGATTTGCTAGATAATGTGATATCTATGCTTTGGTTGTTAGAATGTTGTTCTTGATGAAATTGGTAAATAATGTAAATCCAGAATTAATTGATAATTAAATTGATAAAGATAAAGATGCATGTAAATGAATCTGGTTTTTGTTTTTGTCATTTGATGTTAATCAAATTAATGTCGATGTGCATGTTTAATTCAGTTGGTTGTTAAACTTGAGGTATGTTGGTGCTTTTTGTTCAAAGGCATGTCAAATTAATTATTTAATTAAATTTTGGTAGTTATGATAGCTTGGTGTTTAGGTTTCCCATAGTTAGAAACTATTAATAATGAATTGGTTAATTCAATATGGATTAAAGAACTGGTTGTTCGATAAAAGATAATGTCTGGTAGGGTTCTGATTTACCCTCTTGCTTGTAAAGTACAAAGAGCCTTATGCTTGGATCTATGAGAGCTCATTTCTTATGAAGGAATAATGCCTTGTTTAGGGCCAAGAGCCCAATTGCCTTGTTTTTTTTCCTACTGCTTGTGTTGTGATGTGAGCCCGGGTGGATGTTGTGATACATGGGGGTAGGGAGGCCCATTGGTTATGGCAGTATTTGATGCTAAGAGTGACAAGATACATCATTTTATGCATGTGGGTGTCGGGGAGGACACTAGAGATGATGAACCGGGTTGGATATGAATGTTGGATGCTTGATGAATCTTATTGGTTGTTTATCTTTTTTACTTTCCCCATTGTTCAAGGCAGATGGTTTTGCTACCCTCCTTCCAAAAAGAGGTGAAGATTCATGGGGTATGCCATGTGCTTTCCATATTTAGCTTCTCGAGGGAGGATGAGTCTACGCTCCTGCTATTGGTGGAAAATAATCGATAGGTAGTTCATCTACTCACCATGTTGATCCCCCTTGAGTTTGGTAGCTTAGAATGTTTTCCTATAATTCATAGGAATATAAGAAAGTAATAATGTTGTTAATAAATGATTGAATAAATGATGTTAACCCATGGGGTTTGAGCTTACTGGGATGCAAGGTTAAAGTAATATTTCTTAGAAGTTGTGGACATGGTTTGGTTATGCCTTGAGGGCATGAAACTTTGGTGTGATGTTAATGAAATATAATTGTTAATGGATAATTAATTTTTAAAGAATTAATTAACATAAAGAAAAACTGATAAAAATGGAATGAAGTAATGTAATAAAGCTCTTAAAATGGTTGTGTGCTTATAGTATACCTAGTCTTAGTAGTGGCAGTTGGGTTTCTGAGAGATGTTAGCTGTATTTGAGTCTAAGACTAGGTTATACCCATAGTTTGGTTGTGAGATATAGTATATTCTGTACTTTTTGTGTTTCTATACACTACTCCACCCCGTTAGTTAGGGAAACTGACACCCTGGGGATTCTGGTCCTTGGAGGGTGTTTTCCCCAACATTCTGGTGGGAGGATGGATGAATGACTACCCTCTTTGGCCCCGCTCTCTTCTCTTGGTAGTTACTTGTGCCTATAGGTAGAACTGTTAGTTTTCCCCATATATGTGAGTAGAGGGTTGTAATGGCTTGTGGTTATTCACACACATATATTCTGGATATAGTTTCCTATGGACTACTATAAGTGTAATGTGTATAGGTTGTTATGGCTTGAGGATACTTACTCAGATTATGGGATATAATGGCTTGAGGTTTAATGCTCGTCATATGATACATGTTATACGAGTTGTGGTGGATCCTGGAAACTACTTGGTTACTTTGGTTATGTGAAAATGGTGGTTGTGTTTCATGAGGTGCATGTTGTGGTGCTTCACCCAGGTGTATGCAGGCAAGCCTTTTTGGAGAGAGATGCTTAGGACGTGCGACGTTGGAGCAAAGAGGAAAACCAGTAGGGAAGTGGTAGTGGGGTACCCTTGATATTACTTATTATATTATATACTCTTGTATGTGATACTTGGTAAGAGTAGCCATGGTGAGGTTGGGAACTTAGTATACCTGTTTAGGTGACGAGTTAGTTTCACTTGTTGTTCATTATACTTTAGCATGATTTCTTTAATTTTGCACAGGAGGCTCTAGGGAGGATCCTACTGATTATAATGTTATACTCACCCTACATATATATAAACTATTTATCAGGTCACTTAGCAGGTTGGAGATCAGGTTGGTTACTACTAGCTTGGGGTTATATGAGTTGTTCGAGCTTTGTGGTCGCTACTGTTTTTAGTTTCTTTTGGTACTTACAGTTTTCCCTTTCAGTTGTAGTAGTTTTTGCATGACATTACATATGTGTACTTGGTATTTCTTTTATATTACAGTATGAGTTGGAGTTGGTTGGTGTCTGTCTTATCTTTCTCTTTCACATGTGTTCTCTTAGAGGGTAATGCCTCCCATTTTTTTGTTTACTGTACCCTCAGTGCTAGCCGCCAACCTGAGGCCTACTAGAGGCGGGACTCAGGGGTTACTATCTCCCTCCTCACATTGCCGGACCAGGTGGGGTACACCTTGTGGGTAGGGGGTTGTGATAGATTAGATGGGGTTTTGAACCCCCTCTAATTTATGACATTAGAGGTATTCATGAACCATCTTCAATCCCTAAGATTAGAGGGGGTTTTAACCCCCTCTATTTTTTTTTAAAAAAAAAATCTCATATAAATTCAAATTTTATAATATATATGTGTCTGTGTGTGCATGTGTATATATATATATATATATATTACATAAACACATTATATAAATGTATTTAAATAGATTATAAACATATATATACATACATTATATAAATACTTTAAATATATACTTATACATATAAAAAAATTATACATATATAAATATTGGTATACATAATATAAATGTAATTATAAATATATTTATTCAAATATATAAAATTTATATATGGTTTTATAAACACTATACATTTATATTATGATTTATATTGTAGCTATATTATATTAAATACATTTCTATTGCATATTATATTTATGTATAAATTCATTTATATATTATTATGTACACAAATATATATAATATAGACAAGATTAACTATAAATATAAATATATATTATATAATTATATATATATATATATTATAGATATTTTATTATATATAAATTTATATATATAATATAATTATTTTATATATATTTTAGTATACCATATTAGTTATAAATTAATTTAGTAAATATAAATATATATATATATATATATCATTTAATTATATTATATATTTCCAATTATATGAATGTATTTAATTTTGTATGTATATATATATGTATTCATGATATAATATAAATGTATATAATTACATACATAAATATATAATATAAATTTATTTAATATAATATATGTATAATATAAATCATAAAATATATTAATGTATATTATTTATAAAACCAATATATAATTTTTATGATTTAAAAACTAGGTGTAATAATAATAATAATAATTAATAATATTATTGTTACACACACACATGTGTATATAAAAATAATTATATATATATTATATTTATATTATATTTATAAATATTATATAAATACATAAATACACATACACACATACACATATAAATGTATTTATAAATATACCGAGAAAGTTCAGGACTCGGGCATGCTCGATCCTAAAAATTTATTTAAGAAAATATAAAAGAAGATAAAAATAACAAGACATGTGGTATAGTAAGTACCGCCAAACAAATATTTATTCCAAGACCCAACAAAACAAAAGGACCCAAACATCCCACACAATATCTATCCACATCACATCCAACACACAACATGTCAGAGCTTGTATAAAAACACCAAAAATTCATCCCGATGTCAATGCCCACAGATCGTCATCATAGTTGAAATCATATCGCACCCATCTCAATCCCCGCCATTGTCTTCCAGCCTATTCGAACATCCCAAGAATTGACGCTGATAGCCAGCCAGTTCACGCATCCTCACCGGCCTGTTCATGAATCCCCTCTATCATCTCAATCCACATCTCAAGAACTGATAGTAGTCCGTGACCCGAAGTCTCCTCCATGTCTTGAGGTCATCCCATGATGGGTGTCGCCGACCACCCCATGCAAACGCCGACCCTACTTGCATCTATCGGCCAAATGTCAAAGACTCCACCCCCGCCGCATCTATATCTTGTCACTGGCATGTGTCTTGCCAGAATCATGACAAAATCCCATTTCGCCGACATCCCCATTACCTATCTTGACACGCATCATAATTTCTCATGCTTTCATCATTGCCGAACTCTCAAAGTCTCCAGCCAACACCATCCCCGAATCATCCTCCTGCCATCGAGCCAGGATCGAGTGGCGGGAAATGTTTCCATCCCAAAGAGGCACGCCACCAGGGCACCCACTAGATCCCAGATCTAAAACATCGGTAAACATCTTCCCGCCGCTAGGGTCCCAAGTCCGAACCTGTATCCCAATATCAATCAACGCAATCGATCCGCATTCCAATTCGATAGATCTGCACCATGTTAGCTTGATAGAATCTTCATCACCGTGAGGCATCATTGCCTCCCATGTCTCCAAACGGTCGTCACCCACGTCCTTATCACCGGGAAAACCCTAATCATCAACTCCACTTCTGAACTGTGCCCACATCAAATTGAAAACTAACCTTACTAGCCATGTGAGTCTCAAATCCTTCGAACCTCTCCACACATCAAAGGGGGTTTCATCATCTTCCTTCCCAAATCCACCACAAACCGTGCGAGCATATGATTTTTTGCATGTGGAAAACATCAGATAATGGCTGACAACACCATCATCTCCACTTGGGAATATTGGTGCCAGAATTTGGTCATGATATTGAAGAGAGAGGGGATCTCCATCATTGAGAGAGAAGCTCTCCATATTTATAAATATATATATATAAATATATCTTTGTGTCTGTAAATATAATTATTTATATATATTACACATACACAGATAATATATACATATATATCTATATTATACGCAAATATATTATATATTATCTAATATTTCTATATCTAATATATTATATTATATATATATATATATTACACAAATATATATATTATATATTATACACAAATATATTATATTATATATATATATTATCAAATATTTTTTTATCTAAATAAATTATATTTATTTTATATAAGATATAAAAGATCAGTTAGCATAGTGGTTTAAGGTGCATGGAAGGCTTCCCTCAACCGCAGGTTCAAATCCCAGCAAGGGGATTTTTTACACCTAAATTGAGGGTGTGGGGGAGAGGCATGATGCACGTGTGATAGGGGTTGTCCATCCATGTGATGGGGGTGGGTCTAGGTTGTCCCAGTTATCGGGGTGGGTTGTCGGGGGTGGGGTATGGGGTGGTCTCGGGTGTCAAGGTGATTGGCTAGTGGTTGTCCCAGGTGTCGGGATGGGTCTAGGGGTTGTTCGGTGTTGAGGGTGGGTCTGGGTTGTCCCGGTTGTTGGGGGCAGGGTCTGGGGTTGTCTCGAGTGTCGGGGTGGTTTGTCCAGGGGTTGTCCTGAGTGTCGGGGTGGGTATGGAAGTTGTCCGATGTTAGGGTGGGTTGTTGTGGGTTGGGTCTAGGGGTTATCCTAGGGTTCCTGGGGGGTGGGTTATGGTGGGTATATAAAAAAATGTAAAAAAGGGAATTTTATGGGAGGTTATAGGATAACCACCCCTAAATATAGTCTTTAAATATAAATTAGGGGTGTTATTCCAACCACCCCTAAATTGATGTTAAAATTAGGGCTGTTTAAAACTTCTCCTAATCCATCTATTTTTGGTAAATTTATGGATAAATTATAGGGGTTAAAACCCCCTCTAATTTAACTGTTGCTAAATTCACCACCATTTTACCAACTCTTACCCAAAACTGCCCCTAATCAAAGTTGGAGGCCACTTTAGAGGTGGTTATGGGTAATCATCGCTAAAGTGTTTAGAGGGGGTTATAACCCCCTCTAATCCCCCTGTTTTTTTATAGCGTGATATCTCATAAATAATAATGCACACTTCATGTCATCATCCTTTATTTCTTTGTTAACATAACTAGACAGAATTACCTTCTTCTACCATATCCATGGATTTAATGAAGGTACTACCATCGTGGTAAACTAGGCATGAGATATCACTTCCTTTCAAAATTGAAAAATTATATCTTGATTGTTAAATCAATGTCATACTACCAATGACACACCTAATGAAAACTACCTCATTATGACTTTAATACCATAGTTTTTTCCTTGCATCAAAGTACATGATCAAACAATATAAAATAATAATAACCTCAAGTCAGAAGACTATTACACATGTTTTCATATAGGAACTACCAATGACACATGAAATGTACAGATTTCCTATTGGTGAGTTAGTCCTCGTGATCTCATTTACTTGAGATCACTAAGTGTGAACTTTATGAGAAAAAGTTTTAATGTTTATGATCCGAAAACACCTGATAGTCAAATATCATATGTATCCATCCAGTATGATGTATCTAGAACATAGGACATATGTTTAAGACTAATGTCACAGTATCTTGAGGTTCAAATTATAGCCTGGAAAATTCTATAACCTTTTGATATGAAAAGTAATATAAGAATATTTCTATATAAATAGTGTACACAAAAATATCAACACTATTATGGTAAGTGTACGTCATGTATAACTCACTGTATATATGATATGGTAATAGAAAAGTACTTATTTGTTTAGTCTAGGACACTCACCATTACAACACTCCCACTTGCACTAGAACCAACTTCCTAATGAACCTTGTTAGCTCTCACATGATAAGATCATGCTTCTGCTAAGTTATGGCCTTAGTCATTGGGTCTGTCATGTCTCTGCTGCGTGACTATTATATTATCTATGACCTCACCTACTTGAGTAATATTCCTCAAGAGATGGTATCCTCAGGTTAATTCCTTTTGTACACTATCGTAAACTTGAAATCTTGGCTAGTACCAGTAGTAGGATTACCATAATTTATATTACAATAAAATTTTACTTTATAGGTTTTATTCAAAGAACTGGAAAAAATAATTGCATTTTATATTGATTCTTTAGTTTCATCAGAAGCCACAATGCATGTTCTATTTGTAGATATGTCTACCACTAGCTTGAATGACCTTCTTTTTATCATTACCTTATACTAAATACAATATTAGATCACATTTATCTAATTTAATACTAGTTTGTGCCCCCTCAAACTAGCTTCCCTTCCTATCCAAATACCAGGAACATACATCAAATAATATCTCAAGTACGATTGGATAGTTCTAACTGATTCCTGTGCAATTCTATTGGGTATAACTGATATTTTCCTACCATAAAGTATATATTAGAAGTATCAAATTTATTACATAACATGGAATATGTGATTGATCCATCTCAAAAGCGTAGAGAATTCAACTCACCACATTAATCTCCTCCTATGTCTCATTCATGTATTCTTGGAGAGATTTATTCCATGTGACTTTTGTAACAATTTTATCTTGAATTCTTCCAACTTGTATTTTTCAATATATTATCAGCATATTTAATTTGAATAGGTCTATGAAACCCGTCAGATCTACCTCAGTAGATCTCATTCCCTAAAACTTAGGTTTCTTCTTTAAGTCAATCTCTAGAGAGTTTCTATTATTATGGTCTTAATTAACTATAAGACAATTCATTGTTTTTTATATGTTATTAAACATATTTTCCTCAGAAAATGTAAAAGTTTCACTAACTACTTGTAGATATATGGAAAAAAATCATTCCAAATGAATATTCTATGATTGTGTTATTTACCTCAATCCAAAACTAGATTTCAGAAACTTGAACCCTTTATTGGCATTATATGGTGTCACAAACCCTTTATGAAGGCATCGTATAGACACCTTCCAAGATTGGTGGTCTTGACATCCAATAACCAATGATCATATAAATTAGATATGACAAGTATAATTATAATGGATTTAGGCATAATGACTTGGTATTACTAATAGAGCCTTATTGGTACCACACTTATACCACCCATGTATAGTATCACTTGAATACCCATCATAGTATTCAAATAATAAGCACCTGTACTTTGATACATGGAATCCATTATTGAATTTTAATCAATCTTGTCAATATTATCTTGTTTCCATTTATTTCTTACTTGTAGGATTCAATTCTTTCAATGAATAAAGCATCACCAACCATGGTGAATGTAAAACCATTACCATGGTTTTATCCTTCTTACATAGTATGTGTCTTTGGAATATTCCTTTTCCACAAGCTCTTGTGGAACTTGTTCTAATTCCAACCACTTAATCATCTTCTACACTGGCTAAATCCAAGTCAATTTTTCTCCCACTTTCTCAAATAGAGAAATGCACCCTTTTATATAAATATAGTATATCATTTGACTATAAGTTTTTTTATCATAGTGATTTATGTAATATACTATAATAAATTTAGGATAATTACTTTAGATGTACATTGTGTTGTGTTTGATGCAAGTTTGTTTATATCCTTAACAAACACTATACATCTAAACACATGTTCTTATGACATAATGGGTTTATATCATACTATATCCATTTTTTATTATAGTTGGTATGTGGTTATGGGATAACACCTCTATTTTAAAATCATGTCTTGAATTTTTTTTTATGTTTCTTCAATGCATATAAGTATCAACATTAATTATCCTTTTACTTAAATCATGACTCTAATGTGTATAAGGAAATAAGCATTTAGTAATTTCTCTATGCTACATTTTAAAGATCAATATTTACATGTAAGACTCATCATCAATCCTCCTTACTAACATCATAACTTTGATGTGTATAAGGAAATGTACATTTAGGGATTACTTCATGTTACATTTTAGTGATCGATGAATGCTTGGTCAAGATATTTTTTGACATATAGGCCCAAAGAAACTCATATCTACTAACCATGCATACATTGTACTTCACCTTTACATTCCTTGAAACACTTAAAGGGATATTATGAAGTATATTTACCACTATATTGACCTTGGAATAGTTCACACTCTCAAGGTGAAAAAATTATAAAAGATTTGTGGATTAACTTTATTTTAATGGTTTCTTTGTCTAGAACTAAATAAGTAAATGCGTTGATAATACGCAAGGTATTCATATTCAAAGATTCTAAATACCATACTGGGTATATCCTTGAAAACTATTTTGTTTTATTAGAAAAAGAATTATCTTTCCACAACTAGGTATTAGAGTCTTACATTTTTATATACATCAGTTATTGTCAATGATTCAAGCATTACTGAACTATTTTTTACGTATTAGACACCACAAAAAACATTCATTCCTACATGGAATAATGTATCCTTGTGTCCATCGCAAGAGATAATTTTTTTGGTGATACATAACAAAATTTCAACTAGAATCAATAATCTAGGAAATTATAAGTAGTGTACTTCTCACCACTGACTTAGAAATCACCATTTGTCAGACGCTTGGAGAATTCATATTACTTATTGTAATGTTTTTTCTTTATTAGTTACTATATTTAAATACACATATGTGATAATCATATTGTATTCAATACCCAAGTAATACAACAAAAACATTACATACAATGATGAATAATCCTAAAGAAGAAGTGACTACTTGCCTCTTCAATTCACTTCATTACCTTACGATGATCAAACTATTTTCTTTTAAGGATGTTTCAAATGTGCCTTTGGATTCATACTTTTTATTAGAATTTTCTCCTTGTCTTTCAACTTGTTCACCATAAAAACTAAATATTATACTTTCTTTAATTTTTTATTTAATTGGAGAACCATAACCAAAATGTAATGATGTTTTTTTTTCATACTATTTGTTTTTATAATCTTTAATGAAAATGGAATAAATAGTAAATAAAGATATTATAAAAATATTTATTTAAATATCATGATCATCATCTCATTCATATATTGCTTCACTTTCTTCTCATAGACTATTTGGATATGTTACAACATGATATAACTATCCATGTCCTTATGATGTATCCACAACTCATTGAACATTGATGATAAAATTATGATGTAAACATCAAATGCATCATACATGAGTCTCCTATAAGCATATTTTACACCCTAACTTTATGAGGTAGCTCAAAAGGTATTGAGGACTCTAATACCTTGAATTTATTATATTGTAGTACTTTGTGAAAATTCTTATACTATTCTTTAAAAACTTATACTAGTAAGGACATTTTCATTGTCCAAAATTAATCATAGTGAACTTGTGGTATTATTTTCCATTTTTCTACAAAAATAAACACTAGTATATTATTACTTTTATCTTGATTACTTATTAGGAATTACTGATTAATTTAATCTCTTGATGTCTCCCACTATTTCATCAAACCCTAGTAGCCCTCACTGCTAGTTTCAGAATACTCGGTCACTAGAGAATTCTAGTGTCAAGGATCCATGAGACCTCTCCTCATAGTATAAGTTGTGCATACGTCACTACTCTGAGAGTTTCAAGATTGGAATTTGACTGGCCAAATGTATTAACTCAGGGGTCCTTGAACTGTTGAGTGAAGTATCCACTTCTAAAAATAATAAACTCGATTTACTCAATGATTTGCCTATAAAGATACAACAAGCTCACTGGGAATAATTGTTTGCTGCCATATTTAGTTAATTTGGTCCATCAGTTTTATAATAACTCCTCAGTAGTATAAGTCACCCTCAATTAGGACTGATAAGCACCTCGTACACCTGATTTTGTTTAAACACAAATGATGAAAGGCATTAAAAATTAATATTTCTTTGAGGATTTTTATTATTTCTCAAAAAATGAAATCATCTTATATCTAATATGTATGTACTATGTGATCATACTCACAACTAACCATGTAGTAAATAGAAAAATATTCACCACGTCTGAAATTTAATTTAATCTATATATTTTAGTTTTTTATTTTATGTGTGCAAAAACTTTCATATTCATAAAAAATAATAAACAATGCATAAATTAAATAAACTATGTGATTTATTGTGAGAATCTAGTATTAGTTAATTCATTTATGATTAATTGATCAATTATGACCCTAGGGGTATCATACATGTGTTGTGTCTGACTCACATCGTAACTTACACCCTGGTCCAATGTATCTATGTCTTGTCTGGAACTTTGCCTGGTCTTGGTGCAATCCACATTTTTGTTTATCTTCATCATAATATAAAAATATTCACACATCAGTGAGAGGGTCTTAGGAGTGAATAATACAGATAAAGAAATTTTATCTGGGCACACAAAACTTTATACATATAATGATGATGATAGAAAATGCACATACAATAAATATAATAAATTAATTACTACAAGTACCATACACATGTAGTAATTAATTAATTATAAAATTCAGATATAAAGTGGTCAGTCACGGCTCATGATTATTCAACGCATAAATTAAATGCATAATAAAAAATAAATTTTAATAAATTTATTTTGAGGGATTTGAATGATTTAAAATAATTCATTCTTATTTTTAAATCAAATAAATAACTTTGTTTATTCCCCTATATATATATATTAAAAATAATATTTTTACTTAATTTTTTGAAAATTTATATATATCCTTTTAACTTAAATTGTTTTAGGGCCCTGGGGTGGCCCAAGTGGGTTGGGCAGGTCGGTTCGATCCCAACTGGGCTACTGGGACGATCGAACACACTACCCCACACAACTGCGACATGTATTTCCACAAAAGGGGTTGCACAAAAGGGTTAGGATAGCGTTGGTCGATGTGAGGCCATCCAATCATAGGGCCCAAGTTGGTGGGCTAGGAAAATGGAGTTGGGCATGGTTGGGGTGCGACATGAGTGGTCATAGAGGGGGGACCACTTGAATGGGAGTCCAAAGTAGTAGGGGGTTCAATCGGGCTGACAGGAGGTCAAGATCTACAATTGTGTGGGATCAATCGACACCGCGATGTGATGAAAGCTTGTGATAGGGGGGAAAGCTAGCGGAGGACCTCAAAAGGACGAATCTAGCCAGTTGTAGTAGGAGGTGGCATGGAGGCAACGACTTGTGGTGTTGAAGAGATCGGGAATCAATTCGATGATAGCTGCAGAAGAGGGTCTACGGTAAAGATGGAGTCTGCATAACTAGGAGAAGAGGCGTGGTGCATTGCAACAATAAATGAGTACATCAAGGGGACTCGGTCAGGTGTGGTAGTTGAACAGTGGTGTAGCGAGTGTGCTGTGACATTGGTGAGACAATGGATCTCCTTCCTCATTGCATTTTTTTTGTTCTGGTTTCCACCGACAATTTCCCCCACCAATTGAAGAAAGTTTTTTATTAACCTACCAACATAGACTATATCCAACCCCTTTTATAATTTTTTTAATGTTTTACAATCTTACATTTGTAACCTATTGAATTTTTTAAAAAAACTCGACCGATGGAAATATACTCACCCATAGGAATATACTATTCTGGCCACTACATGGGTGTCTGTTTGGAAAAAAACTACTGCCAGTAAAAATTATCACACACACACACACACACATATATATAAGAACTTCATTTTAATACTCATAAATATTGGCGACAATCTGAATTTCAATCTTCAGATGACTATATCTTAGCCATCCAATATCAGATTCAATCGTCATTTGTGGAGTTAGGATCGTAGATATTCCTTCTACATTAATTTATTACAAATTTAATTTTTCTTAGATTAAAATTTTATGCAGTCAATTTGATACCAATTTAAGGTACTAGGGTGCACAGTGAAATAAAGTGGGTTAGGGAATTAAATTTTTTCACCAGAGATCGATGTAACTGCATCATCACAGGTGAAGCACAACCTATTACAACTACTAAGGATACCATATGATTAAATTTAAGCACAAAAATTAAATAAAAAATTACCTCATTCGATCCGAAGATGTGCTAGATATCCGCTCATCACTGATAATTGTTTCTCAAAGGAATCGAATTTGATTCCCTATAGATCATCCACACACGCTTCGAAAGTCTATGGGGGAATCAATCTATGAATTTTGGGTGCTAGCATTAAAATTTTATGATGCCTTTGACATCATGACGATCACTGCTACGCCAAACCTTTGATGTGTGAAGATGAACTTCGATCGAAGACTTGGATCAGGAACATCTCTCTCTTGGAAGTGGAAGAGAGGAGAGAGAAGTTTTCAAATTCATTGGATTAATAATATCTAACATGATAGCCCTTTCCTCCATATATAGTGATATGATAAATACCTGGAAATGGATCCTAAGACCCTAGATATTTATAACTCACTAAACAACCCATGAATAACATGTTATGACCAAATATCTGGGTCATAAACATTATTTATATTTTTATCACTTTTTGTAATATAATAAATATATTATGTGATAAAACCAATATATTAACTCGGATAGATGTTCTCACAAATATTAAACAAACCTTGAATATTAAAATAATATTCATTTATATAATATTTTCCATTCATTTACTTCAATACTTGTAAATAAATTTAATAAATAAATTCAATATCAATTATTCTAAACTTGAATAATATGAATTTATTTATTCCTTGGTGATCAAATGTTCTTGAACATATCTTAGACCCCATGGTGGGCCTCACCATGTTTTATACTTCTATTTATCATAATAGGACATACTTTTGAATACACTAAGTGTGTGAACCTCTAGGTGCTTATCTCGATAGCATTGAATCCTATTTATAGACCAGGAGCATGGACTAGAAATCCCTCAAGACCCCTAAAGAGATATGGTATAGTCATAATAATGAAAACCTTTCCTACAAACACACCCCATGTAATATAATCTCTTTTTCTTGTGATATCTCATAAAGAAAGATGCACACTTTGTGTCATCATATTTTCTTTTTTTATTTTTCATTAACCAAATTAGATAGAATTACCTTCTTCCACCATGACTATGGATTTAATGAAGGTACTTCCATCCTGGTAAACTAGACCTGAGATATCACTTCCTTTTAGAAGTGAAAAATTACATCTTGATTATTCAATCAATATCATACTAACAATGATGCACACAATGTAAGATGACTCACTATGAATTCAATGTCATAGATTTTTTCCTTACATCAAAGTATGTGATCAAATAGTATACATTGATAATAATATCAACTTAGGAGAACATTACACATGTTCAAAGATAGGAACTACCAATGATATATAAAACATGTGGTATTCCCATTAGAGGGTTAGTCCTCATGATCTCATCTAATCAAGATCACCAAGTATGAACTTCATGAGAAGAAGTCTCAATTCTTATTAACCCCTAGCACTTAATAGTTAAACATCATTTTTGTCCAGTCAGTTAGATGTATCTAGACCATATGACATATATTTAAGATTAATGTCATAGTATCTTGAGGTTCTCGTTATAGCCTGAGAACTGCTATAACCTTTTGATGTGAAAAGTAATCTAAGGACATTACCATATAAATAATGGACACATAAATATCATCACTATTATGGTGAGTGTACATCATGCATAACTTATTATATACATGATATGGTAATCGAAAAGTGATATTTAGTTGGGTCTAGGGAACCCACTATTACAATAGTGTGGTCACTGCATTTATTGTGTGGTTGATTGACTCTCCAAGCTTCATGGTCGGTTCAAGACTTATGAAAATTTAAAATATTTTACAAAAATAGAATATCTTTCATAAAAGATATGAAAGGTTAGAAATAACCTAAACGTGATTTTTTATTATTAAAATAAATAATTTTTAGACTAAATCTAACAATCTAATCCTTTTTTATGATCAAAAATCATGGAATCAATAACCATACAAATATATTAAATATTAATCATTAAAGATTATAATATGGTGTATAATAAATTGGATAAAATAGATAATCATGATCAGTTTGTTAAAATTTCATATTTTTCTCATACTTTACCCCCTTTTTTATGCTATAATCTTACCCCCCTTTTTATTATAAAAAAATTCATAAAGATAGATAGAGTGAATATGTAATAAAAAATAAAACACATAGAAGAAAATAAACAAAGATACAGAAATAAGAATAAAGATATATTTTATTAATTGTTAAAAATTGTTATAATAGGCCATATCAGAATCTAAATAGAATTTGAATCTTTAAGCGCTAGATTAGTAGGTTGTTCAGAGGGGTTATTCCCTTTTCCAATATCAGGAGTAGGTGTAGAAGCATGTCGAAGATCAATAATAACTCTAGGAATGGTTATAGAATTGTTAATTTGTCAGATATTTCTAAGAGATTGGGAAATAGAAAGACCAAAAGGTCTGGTTGGAATTGCATATGGGGAGGTAAAAGTTGGAGTGGAGGTTGTTGAAACTCTAGGTATAGGTAGGGGAAGATATTCCAACATTGGGGTATTGGTAATATACATATAATGTTCTAGAATCCTTGTAATGTTTATTAAAACCCTTGTTCCATGCTCCATAATATAAAGGAAATCATACTTTTCTAACATGAACTAATTGAACAGAGGAGTCATCAACAACAACTTCTCCACAATATCTTTAAAAGAAACAGTTAGAGGTGGAGTCATGAAATCTCTAGAAAATAAAAGAAATTGAGTTTTAAGGTCATACTTGGTGTAAATCCATCTAAGATAATACTTTATGACACCCTTTATTACACATTTATCTTTTACAAACTTAATTAATTTTGATTTAAGAAAATCATACTACTTTTCTCCATGATCAGCAATATCTAATTGCACTTGATTTCTAATATCTTGCACACTATCAAGGATATTATGAATTTCCTTAAAAATAAACTTTCTTATAAGGCCTTAATTACACTGGCTATTGAATTACCTAGAATTATAAAGAATATATCTGCATCAACTAATAACATCATCTATGTCATACATGAGTTTGAAAGTAAAGTTTCCTTGAAAAATTTGATAAAACAATACCACATAGAGAAGTATTTTTCATTTGTGGTTGATGAGTCAAAGAAGGAAAAATATCTCATTCAATGTGATAAATACAGGCTAGAATGTAAATTCCGATTGAGGGAAATATATGATAAATTTTTGGCATGTTATAAGATAACCAAATTAGAAGGACCACACACTTGTGTACATCCAAGCTTATTGTAGGATCACTCTTCACTTGATGTAGAGTTTATATCAACTTTTATTGTAGAGATGATGCAAACATGTCAGGACGTTCCTATTTCCCTTGTTGAGGAATGAGTAAAATAGTTGTTTAACTATAAGGTATCCTATAATAAATCATATAATTAAAAAAAGGCAATTGTAAAAGTGTATGGTGATTGGGATGAATCATATGCAATGTTGTTGCATCTTATGGGATTGTTGTCTCTCACCAATTAGATCATTTATCATTTGGACACTATTGAGTATGTCTCACCCAATCACTGATTTGATCAATCAAAGGTGAAGTTAAATACGATGTTTTGGGAATTCTCGCCACATATTTCTACTTTCCCCTATTGTAAACAATTCATTCAAGTTGATGATACTTTTCTTTATAGAAAGTATACATGTGTTCTACTTATTTCTGCCACATGGGATGGTAATCACATTCCTCTACCAATTTGCATTTTCTATTGTTAAAAAGGATAATTTTGAATCCTAGAGTTGGTTTTTGGCATGTATATGAATTCATGTCACACAAAACTAGGGAGTGTGTCTGATATTTGATCATCATAGAGCGATTATATAGGTTGTTAATAGTGATGGAGTTTCATGGAGATAATTGAATGCTTATCATTGATATTACATTATATATATTACTAGTAATGTGCATAAGAATTTTAGAGATGTGGTAATAAAGGTGGTGATTATCAAGTTGAGTATGATTTTATGAACTTACTTTCTTTTGAAAGAAAATTCAATATCATTTCAAATACATTATTCTTTTATGGTTTCAACATATGATCCCCAACAATAAAGGTTTGATCAACATATTGAAGAAATTTTAAGGGATAATCAAGATGTGTATGATTATATAATGCATATTTCAAAGGATAAATGGTCATTATAATATAGTGGTGGTAGGATATATGGTCATATGACCACTAATATAGTGGAGTACATAAATGGGGTCTTCAAGGGTGTGTGAAAACTACCGATCACAAGTTTAGTGAAAGATACATTTTATAGATGTGTTAAGTACTTTGTTGAATGGTCCCAACGGGCCTATTAGAGGATAAAAAATAGAATGTGTTTTACTCAACATTTCCAAAGTTCCATTGATTAGATACTGCATGACACATCAGAATTGTGTGTTCTAACCTTTGACCGAGTACATAGCTGCTTTTAGGTAAGAGAGCGCCACAACCAGGTTATAGAAAATAGTGGTCAAGTGCTGGTGGTCATGTTGGATAATAGGTAATGTGATTGTGGTAACTTCCAGACATTGAGATATCCTTGTTCACATGTTGTTGCAGCTTTTGCATCGATGGACATATAATGGGAACCCTATGTTGACCCAATGTATCACATGGGCACTCTGGTTAACTGTTATAGTTCACCTTGGATGCCCGTTGGTGACTTTCATTATATTACCTTGTCTCCTGATTATCCGACTTTCATTCTTGATATTTACATGTTTCATATAATTTTTTTTCATTTCTATCATTTTTCAATTATTGGATTGATATTACTAAGTTTCACCCCCAGGGAAGACCAAAGTCTACTTGAATAAAAAATGAGATGTACTGGACTCGACAGCGGGGAGGGGTACTATGATGAAACATTTGTTACACATAAGGGAATACTCGTAAGAGATGTCCCCAAGTGGCAGGATGGGGATCCACTTCCCATCATCCATTATTGAGTCTATGCATTTTTATCATGACTGTGTGTGTTTTTATGTAGACATTTCATTAATGAATCCTTTTATTTATGACTTTCTCCATTTATGAACTATTTCAACTCTAGTTTGTTTCATTTATGGATTCAATCAAAAATAATTTTATGATACTTTAATTATTAAAAAAAAAAATAGACAACAAAAATCAATAAAAATAGGTTCATCCTCTAAATGAATTGTCTTCAAATTTTTCCTTCAATTCATATGGTCGATTGAATATATCATGCAGCCACGTGTTCTATACGGGTTTTCATTATAGATGATTTACATAAAAATATTTATAAATAAATTAAACATTATTAGATATCATTAAAACAAGAAATTGATAGAATAAACTAATAAAATCAATCACATATATTTTTTTACCTATTTTTTCATCATAATGTTGAATTATACATGCTAATTGTCTACCTCATTTTTCTTGTTGTAGTTTTTTAAAAAATAGTTTACAAATTTTATTGAATTAACTATAAAAATGTAATGATGATATCAAATATAAAGATGAAGGGTCTTATATTACTCTAATTCTAGGATAGGAATGTTTCATGGTTGGTTTTAGAGGGGTTTCTAGGGTCTGTTTTGATTGTATGAAGATCTCATTATTTACATCATGCTGCACCACCTCCCACTATTGTCCCTCATATTTTTTGTGCTAGGTTCTATGGTGTGGCGATGTGAGACTCCACATTTATAAATCATCATCTCATTTTTGCGGTCGTAGAGAGATGGAATCTAGAGTCATATACATTCCATTTTACAGAGGTGGAGATGACTATTACACTCAAATATGTGTCCATTATGTTGGGCCTCCCCATAGATGGTGCATCCGTGAGAGGCTAAGTGAGTGAATATTGGTTTGTGTTGGTTCCCAGATTACTAGTAATTGAGGTCCACAATGATGTAAGGTCTATCATTGGTAATATATTATGCATGTCATGGATAGACTAACACTTTACTCATTTAGTTGATGATGTCGATGAGATCATTGTGTTGCGATTTTCACGTGCATATATTTTGAGGCTGATCAGTGGAATGATATTCATTGACCATTTGACTACATTTTTACATTTGATGTGTTTACCTTTATTGGAGGACTTGGACCAGGTAGGGCGATATAGTTGGGGGTCTATATGTCTCGAATATACATACAAGGTGTTATGCATTGCATGTCACATCGATAAGATGCAGATCATAGGATGTGTTATTCATATACAGATGTGGATATGGGAGAACATCCCTTATTTAGATCCACATGCATGTGAGCTATTTCCTATTGATATCGTAGCAGAGTCTTCACATAGATGATGGTATGTTATTCCTTCCTTTTATTGTCAAAATTAAATGTATAACTTTATATTATGAAATATAACTATAACAATGTTATTTACAAGTGGAGTCAAAAACATTGACATTCAGATACAACTAGACACAATGTCCATGATTACAGACTTATGTTGGATAGTCTTTGACCAGAACATGTAATTGGTTATTAATTATATAGTTAAATCATTATTTTATACCAAACATGTCTTAATTTATTAATTGATTATTCATTTTTTTCACATTTTATGGATTCCATATACAAAGGCTATCATCCAGAGTCTCACACCATATTATACGATGATTCTAGTTATCAGCTCATGCATCGTTCTTCTAATTCATTTTTATATTGTTGAGTGGCATTAGACTGATAAGGTTATGAGGTTGTTTGGATTCTATCGGCCCATTCCTACACTACCCAGTCAGTTATCTTCACTGTATTCCCTAAAGACATCAAGGAAGAAAGACTTTGAAAGGAGGAGATATCATGTATGATATATTGAGATTTGGGACAGATGACATGAGTCCCAATTACGAGGGGCCGACACATTACATCAATATTTATTCGATCAGCTGGAATATGCACCCTGGTACCACATGTCCTCAGTGAGATTTCTTACATGACATGGATGAGGCTATAATGACTTAGTAATAATTATTCCTTCCATTGTTGAACAATTTTTTATTAAAATTACTTAACATTATAATTTGTTTTTACAGGATACTCGTATCTCCCATCTCCTTCACATATTTGATCCGGTAAAGGGAGACACATTTAACTGGACATATTTTCATAAATATGTGATAGAGTTGCTTTCTCCCATGGATGATATGTATCATGGAATTTTATTTGATCCTACAGGTGATGCTAAGGATGCCTAGTCTGATATAGATGCGTTGGGGGGTGATGGTGCTGTTATGGATGCAGATGTGGCACAAGAGGAGGGTGTTCATCATGATTAGCTAGATGCTCCTCCATCTTCTATTGCATATGAGCCACAACCATATTGATAATCATAGGCATAGGCAGGGCCCGTTAGCATGTCAGATTTTATTGTAGAGATAGAGGCTAATTGATATGTGTTTCATTCTTTATTAGCCTCTAATATGTAGATATCCATAGCACAACAACCATCTTGTTCATATGTTGGTGAGAGTTCCATCCAATAACCACTATCCTTAGATATATGAGAGGGTATAGGTAGTGAGACTATATATCCACCGCCTATCACATGATATGATGTGGGGATGGGTGCCAGAGATGATATACAGGAGTAGCGTACGCGAGAGTAGAGACATAGATAGACATGATGTGGACCCATTATATATACACCTAGTTGTGGCATAGAGGAGCATCCAGGCCACAGACGTAGATCAGACTGATACATGTTATATGTTTTTGAAATCATTATCTATACATTATTTTAAAAAAAATACTAATATATTACACAATGTTGCATAAATCAATTAATTGATATAATTAAAAATTCATACAAATAATGTTGAACAAATAAGAAACATTAATATTTTTAACTACATTGGTAATAATAATAATTAATATTTTTTATTTATATTAATACTTCTTAGTATTATTATCCATATTATGTATAATAAATAATTTTCTTAAATTTATTATTAAATATTAATTATATTATTATTTTGAATTCAATAAATATTATTAATACTTAATAATTAATTAAGTTGATTATTTATTATATATAATATGGGTTATAATAATAAGTATTAATATAATAAATAATAAATATTATCTTATTTATTATATAAGTAATTAATTAATAATACAACATAACATATTATGAATAATATAATTAGTAATTAGTAAATATTTTTCTAAATACACATTATTTTATTTCAATTATTATACAATATATATTACTGATAATGTTATTAATTATATTAATACCATATTGATATATTATTAATTAATAATAAATAATACATGTGATAATTAATAAAAAAATTATGTATTAAAAAATTACTAATAATTATATCAACAAAAAACAATAAATATTTATAATTAAAATTTTAAAAGAATAATATAATTATTAACTAGTAAAAAAATTTCAAATTTCAAATTATTTTATTTACATTATTATACAATAAATATTATCCATAATGCTATTAATTATATTAATAACATAATAATCAATTATTAATTTTTAAAAAATAATACAATTGATAATTAATAAAAAAAATTACTTATCAATATATTACTAAGAATGGTATCAAAAAAAATAACAAATATTTATAATTAAAATCTTATAAATATTAGTTTTTTATATTATTAATTAATTAATAACATAATAATATAATATTAATTAATAATAAATAGAACAATTCATTATTGATAAATATATTATTCATTAACAACTTGGTAATATTTTATATCAATAAAAAATTAACAAATATTTATAAGCAATATTCATAAAAATTAATATTAATAATAAATATTATATTTTTCATTAGATAAATAAATTAAGAATAACACACACACACACTGTAATGTCCCATCCCGACTGACCACTAAATCGGTAGCCGAACCGGTTGTCACATGGCCTCAAGCGTGCCTCCCCGTATGCCAGAGGCTGCTGACAAGAAGCGAGACCGTATTAATGGTATGGTGGGGAGACTATACCCTCTAGATCAAAGTAGCACAATGGTTTATCAAATAATAAATAACAGAAAGATGCAGAAGTAGTAATAAAAGAAAGACAAGTGACAAAAGATTAATATAATATAAAAATGGCCAACATCAATTTACAAGAATGCATGTGTGACAGATGGTGATACAAGTGCAAGCAATATGAATTACAATAGCAATACAATGTAATAAAATAAAAATACCAAATGACTAGCTCCACGAGCATCCCGAGCTCTGGCTCGATCCTGTGCTCCCAACTCCCAGGTACAAGCTAAACAACACAAGAAATTAACCAAGGTACTGAAAATATAAGATCTACTCAGGTACCCCAGTGTAATGGAGGACCAAGAAGGGTGTGAGATAATAATATCAGTAGGCTGTCACCCATGGTGTTTATCCCAATACATTACTTGATATGTAATGTTAAGAAGTGAGTAGGTATAAGAAAAAAATAAACTAGGAGTGCTGAATAAATAAACAACAACCCACATGGGTTCTTAAGGGACACCTAGCGGCTATACCTACTTTGGCACCCTTCCAGGTATCTATGTTTGTGAGCAGATCCTCCTGCATCAGGATGGATCACCCAAATCGGTGGTAGATTCTCCTACCGAGGATGAATTTCTCAGAATATACCATGAACATACGACCTCTTCCCTCAGGCTAACCAAAATCTTACCCTTGGGCATAACTAGATCTCGCCCTCAGGAATCATGTGACTATGCATCTAGCCCTGAGGCATCCGACATAATCATATAATTTTCCCTCAAAAATTTTGTACCAGTTTACCTATCCCTCAGGTGGTACGAAAACTTGAATCAATACCTCAAACATCATGTGACTGTGTATCTATATGGCATCCCGCCTTTTTATTACATAACTTTTCATTACATTTTACAAACAGATGATCTTTAAATTCTAGTGTCTTGGAAATCAGGAACATAATACATGAAAAAAAACATAAAACATTCTTCTAAACCAATCATAAGGCTTCATCATAAGTTTATCCTAGTTACAATTACTGCATCTCATAACCTGGAGACATACATTCAAAGGAAAGGGTGAGCAGAAGGCCCAGTAAGGGTAAACAAGGGAATCAATTTACTTATGACATCAATAAGAACTTGAATAAAAACATAAGTACATGAGAAATGGAAGTATAGGCATATCATAATGAAAATAACTTGAATCATAACTTGAATATGTGGCTACAACATTTAATTTAGACATTCATGAACATATCACCAAGGTTTATCCCTGAGGTGTCATAAAAATTACCAAGGTTATTCACCAAGGTATCGTGAAACTTGTCATCTTTAGAGATTAATTCTTTACCCAATGCATTGGAGAGAAATCAGGGTGAACCCTTAATATGTATTTACATTCATGTGATCCACATATATCATAATCAAACATTTCATAAATAACCCAAATAGAATCAAAGAAATGGGTTTCGTGTCAAAATCCTGACGTTTAAAAAGAGCTTAAAAATAAGATCATTATGTCATTTATAACCCATGGAAAGGGAGTGAGGGTTATATGTATGTAAATTACATAATCAAATATACCATATTTATATATTTATGAACACCCATAGAAATGAAATAGGTCTGTGTATTCACATAAATAAACAAGGGAATTTCTTGAGAGAAAGAGATATAAATTTTGAGACGAAAATTCTGCAGCCTAACTGCGTCACTTAAAAATTTAGAAAACAAATTGATGAGAGAAGAAAGGGTATCTAATAATTTTTAAATGAAATGGATAGTAATAAGAACATATAATAACATACCCTCAACATAAAGAGATGGAAAATATAAGACACAACATAAAGGAAGTCATGACTTAAAAGAGGAGGGTGAAAAGATTCCTTACCTTGAAGAGTAACTTTGAAAGCTTGATGGTCGGGACCTTGGGAGGCTTGAGGGAACCTTGGGAGGACTAATTGGGAGGACTCCTTGGGAGGTAAGGAGGCTATAAATTCGTTGAGGATGATTTTGGAATGAAATGAATGAGGGAAATGGCTTGGTATTTATAGGGAAAGTGAGTGAATAAATTATTAATTTCCAAGGGACACCTCATTGGTGGTATTTGAAAAATCATGGGCTTGCCCATGGTATTTTCCCATGGTATTGGACACTTGGGACACCTCATAGAATATATCACTATTCATAAGTCGACCAGAAATCTTACATCATTAATGGTGTCATTAAACACCCGAAACTCAAAACTGCATTTTTACTATTCACCAAAAATTCAATTATTTCAGAAAAACCCCAAAAATTCACCCTAACCTAATATCGATGCTCTGAAATAAAAAATGAAGTCCATTTCATGAAAATAATTTTCTAAATAATTTTAATTTAATTTTTAAATAAAATCATTATTTATTCCAAAAATAAAACTTTAAAACTATAACTCATTTTGTAACAGCTTAAAAAGTAATCAAGGTACCATAAAATTATCATATAACCATAAGAAAATAAAGTAAAAATTTATAATTAAATTTTATGAAAATAAATTTCCATTTTAAATTATTAAATTAATTAAAAAATTGTAAATAAAATATTTATAGCGTACAAAAATACCAAAACTTAAACTATGATCGTTTTTTTACTTTTAAGATGTCTAAAATGTATTTATACATTCATGGGTGAAGTTTCTATTTTTTTGGTCAAATTACTATTCATTACTATTCTTTACTATTCATATGGGTATGTTACTATTTCTACTTCACTATTCACTAAAAACCAAGTTGATCTTATTAGACTCTAAATTTCTCACTAATCACAACTTTAGAAGACCATTTTTTGAAAATCATCACATTATTAATTATGTAGTGAATAAAAAAATATTTTAAACAACTATTTTTTCCTAAATTTATCAATAATAAACATCCTATATTTATCCGGATATTTGAAATTCACAAAATTTTCCATAAAAAGAAATAAAATTTTTATTTATATAAAAGGATTACACAAATCAGCTAAGGTCTCGCTACATAGCCTCTTATTACACCAGCATAGGACCTAAATGTTAGGTGTGTTGTGGTGATAGAATCTTGGGGTGGCTCAGACAACATAGCCTGAGTGGTGATTTCTATCATCTTGACCTTCTCTCTTAGGTGATTCCATTCAAGCTTCATACGTTGAAGTTTGGCTTGGGCTTGGTCCAGAGCAAAGCGCAGTGATGCTACCTTCTTCCCAAGCTCCGACAGATGGGATTCATATGGATCGAGTCTACTAGATGAGGCCATTCAATCTTATTTCTATATTAATTAACCAAGATAACCGTATTTATAAAAACACAATGTTAAGATTATAGTTTCCAACAGTCATATTGACCAACAGTCATATAACAGTCAAAACCCAACAGTATCATTTTAATTATACCCACGTCATTAATTAAAGGATATAGTTTTGTTGAGTATAAAATATAATAACACACAAAATTAGGAAAGAAATATAATTGAAAAGTTAGGGTCGTTACATTCTTCCCCCCTTAAGAAATTTCATCCCCAAAATTTTATCTCGTACCCTATAATGGGAAAAGATGTGGTTACTTCTGTCTCATGGACTCCTCCAGTTCCCACGTGGCTTCTTCACATTTTTGGTTCCTCCACAACACCTTAATAAGGTGGGTAGTCTTGTTGCATGGAACCTTGTCTCTATAATCCAATATCTCCATTGGCTGTTCCTCATAAGAGAGGTCATGTTCCAGTTGTACCACCTCTGTATTTAGTACATGTGAAGGTTTGGGTATGTATTTCCTTAAGAGGGATACGTGGAAGACATCATGAACTTGGGATAGATTTGGAGGAAGTGCAAGCCGATAGGCCACTGCTCCCACACAATCAAGGATTTCATAAGGGCCAATGTACGTAGGGCTGAGCTTCCCTTTCTTCCCAAACCTCATGAATCTCTTCCAAGGTGAAATCCGAAGAAATAATTTGTCACCAACATCAAACTCCAAGTCCCTTCGATGGTTTTTGGCATAGCTCTTTTTCCGACTCTGGGCAGCCTTAATGTGTTTTTGAATAACATGGACCTTTTCTGTCATCTCTTGCACAAGATCAGGCCCAATAAGCTTTCTCTCACTAGCTTCATCCCAACAAGTAGGAGTTCTACATCGATTCCCATATAGAGCTTCATAGGGTTCCATTTGAATGCTTGAGTGAAAGCTGTTATTTTAAGAGAACTTAACTAAAGAGAGATGTTGATCCAATCCACCTTTAAATTCCATTGAGAAAGTTCTCAGCATGTCCTCAAGTGTTTGAATAGTCCTTTCAGATTGGACATCTGTTTGGGGGTGATAGGCCATACTAAAATTTAATTTAGTTCTCAGAGCTTGTTGAAGACTTCTCCATAATTTTGATGTGAACCTTGGATCATGATCAGATACGATAGAAAGTGGAACTCCATGCAGCCTTACCACTTCCTTCACGTAAATCCTGGTAAGTTGATCAAGGGAGAAATCTTCCCAAATGAAGATAAAATGGACAGTCTTGGTGATATGGTCTACAATAACCCATATCGCATTATTTCCTTTGGAAGTTCTCAGGAGACCAGTGACAAATTCCATAGTGATATTGACCCACTTCCATGCTAGTATGGGTAGTGGTTGTAATACCCCTTTACGAAGTTGTCGCTCTGCCTTCACTTGCTGACATACCAGGCACCTTGAAGTGTAGTCAGCAATCTCCCTTTTCATATTATCCCACCAATAATGATCATGAAGGTCCCTATACATTTTTGTGCTACCAGGATGTATAGAGAAAGTAGAGCTATGAGCTTCATCCATCAGCTCCTTCTTTATTTCTGGAATTGATAGAACACATATTCTTGTACTAAATTTCAGTACACCTTCTTGATCAGTATTGAACTCATGAAACTTCCCATCCTTCACAGCCTCAAACTTCTTCTGTAACAAAGGATCTTCTTTATGAGCTTTCTTGATATTCTCTAGTAGTGATGGTTGAGAAATCATTTGGGTTAGGTTGATGATTCCCCTTCTCTTATAATTACCATGTCCAACTTTACTAGGTAATTGATCAAAGGATCTTTTTGAATCCTCATCATGGAAAGAACAACTGGGTCTTTCCTGCTTAATGCATCTACAACTTTGTTTGCTCTTCCGGGATGATAATGAATTGAACAATCATAGTCTTTAAGAAGCTCCATCCATCTCTTTTTTCTCATGTTCAATTCCTTTTGTGTGAAAATATACTTCAAACTTTGATGGTCTGTGTATATATCACATTTCTACCCATAAAGATAGTGCCTCCATATCTTCATAGAAAAAACGACCGCAACCAACTCTAGATCATGCATAGGATAATTTTTCTCATGAGTCTTCAACTGTTGATATGCATAATCAATGACCATGACATTTTGCATGAGAATTCACCCAAGCCCTTTTAGAGATGCATCGCTAAAAATAACGAATCCTTATCCACTTGAGGTTAGAGTTAACACAGGTGCAGTAACCAATCTCTTCTTCAGCTCTTGGAAACTTTCCTCATACTCCTTTGTCCAGATGAACTTGACCCCTTTTCGAGTTAACTTGGTTAATGGATTATAAAGTCATGAAAAGTTTTTCACGAACCTCCTATAATATCATGCTAATCCAAGGAAACTACGAATCTTAGTTATTGTTGTAGGTTGAGTCCACTCCTCTACAACTTTTGTCTTTGTAGGGTCAACTGTGATTCCTTCATTGGTAACAATGTGCCCCAAGAAAGCAACTTGTTGTAACCAGAATTCACATTTAATGAAATTTCCAAAAAGTCTCTCCTTCCTTAGAGTTTGAAAAATAACCCTTAGATGATCCTCATGCTCCTCATGACTTTTGGAATATATCATAATATCATCAATAAAAACTACCACAAAGTTATCAAGGTAGTATTTAAAGACTCTATTCATCAAATCCATAAAAATATCAGGTTCATTAGTCAGTCCAAAAGGCATAACAACAAACTCATAATGCCCATATCTTGATCGGAAGATAGTTTTTAGAATATCTTATTTCTTCACCCTGAATTGATGATAACTAGATCTAAGATCAATCTTAGAGAATAATTGAGCCCCATGAAGTTGGTCAAATAATTCATCAATTCTTGGAAGAGGGTATTTGTTCATTACTGTGATTCTGTTCAGTTCTCTATAATCAATACATAGCTGCATCGATCCATCCTTCTTCTTCACAAAGAGAATAGGTGCTCCCTAAGGAGACACACTCGGTCGGATAAACCCCTTCTCAAAAAGATCTTGAAGTTGTTTCTTTAATTACTCCAGCTCCACATTTCCATCCTATAAGGGGTCTTTGATATTGGATGAGATCCAGGTACAAGTTCAATGGAGAACTCTACCACTCTCTCTGGGGGAGGTCCTGGAAACTCCTCGGGAAATACGTCAATGTATTCCTGAATGATGGGTACATTTTCTATCCTAAAACTCTCATTTACTTATTCTTATTCAGTAATAAATTCCATAAAGAAGGATATAGGAGGTTCTTCTAGACAAAGATCTGGTTGATATATCTCTCCTTATAAGATAACTGTAGGTTTTCCATTCAATACTACTGAGATTTCCTTACTTCTGCATTTGATCTTAGCATTATAGTTTGAGTGCCAGTCCATCCCTAGTATAATGTCGAATTCTAGCATGGGAATTAATACTATATTTATGATAATATTGTGCTCACCAAAGTAAATACTAGAGTTTATAAACACTGATGATTCTTGGATAATCCCACCAGGAATCTTGACTGATAATTCTAATTTTAGCAAGTCGGGGGTTGATTCTAAATTCTATGCAAACTTGGAAGAAATAAAGGAATGCGTAGAACCAGAATCAAAAAAAGTACTTGCTAGCTTTGAGAGAACAACAAGAGTACTTGAAACCACATCATTTAGAGCTTCAACTTCATCTTTCATGATAGCAAAAGCACGACCTTTCTCCCTTGGCCTTTTCTGAGGCTGATGGTGGTTCCCCTCCACTTCCCTCAGATTTGGGCAGTGATTGAAAAAGTGCTCAAGTTTTCCACACTTAAAGCACTAGACATCAGTTAGGGCCTGCACCATCTTCCCCTTATCATTAGTGTTTGGAAGTTGAGGTTTCACCTCACTATGAAAATTCTTTGCAATATGTCCATCTCTTCCACACTTGTAGCATTTCCCGCTCCCGAGTAGGTAGTTCCCTGAATGCTTCTTCCTACATTTATTATACGTGGGATGTTTCACTTTCTTGACTCCTCTTCCTTGATCAAAGCTTCTCCCTAAGCTTGGATCCATTGATCTATTTTTGTCATTAGATTTATGAGACCACTGCGTTTCACCAAACTCCGGTTCGACTTTCATCGCACTCCGTATGATCTTCTCATAGCTATCATAGTCTCGGTTGGCTAGATTATTCCACAGATGAGGTCTCAGTCCACTGAAGAATCTATCAACCTTACCATTTGGATCCATGACAAAGCTAGAGGTATATTGTGAAAGTTGGGTGAATTTCATCTCATAGCTCCCGACATATTCGTTCTCCTTCTGCTTCAGCTCAAGAAACTCCTCCATTCTTGTTCTCATGGAATGAGGGAAATACTTACTGAAAAAGATCCCTATGAAACCTTCCCACTCCAAATCTTAAACTTCCACTCTTTTACTTGTGTTTTTAATCAGTTCCCACCACTGATAAGCTTCCCCTTATAAGCGATAGACGGCCAGGGTGACCTTCTCTTGCTCTGAACAACAGAGTAAAGAAAAGATCTTTTCGATGGAGCTGATCCACTGCTCAGAAATCAATGGGTTAGTCGATCCACTGAAGGTTGGTGGTCTTTGACGCATAAAGGACTCAACAGAATGTTGTTCCCTTCATGGTGAGATTGGTATCTCAGCTTTATTCAATTTATTTCCCATAACTTGAGTCAGTTGGTTCATCATTCGCATGAATGTTTCCATTCCAGCTTCTATTGGAGGGCCGTCATCACATGGTCCATTGCGGTCACCATTTTCACGGTTCCTCCTATTGCCCGAAATTTTCTAAAATAATAAAACCTTAGTGATAAAATTATTTCATTTATTAATCTTTTAACTATAAAGGATTTCGTGTCTTAAAACTTCATGCTTAAACAATTACATTTCTCTATAATTCCTTCATAATGATTTATAAAAAGCTTTTGATTAACCAAATATATCCCCCAGGAGTGTCGTAACCAAGAGTGCAGCAAGGCCTGTTGTCATGCACCAGTTCCCGTTCGAGTCTAGATCAAAGAAGTGTTTTCGGGTTTTACCCCTATGTACATTTGTGCCAGAGCCACCTCTACCTTCTCGTATCCAGATAGAAATTTATTTGTTTGATAAACCACTTACTCAATATTCAGAAAAATACCAGGAAGTTTTCCTATATTTAAAATTTTCTATAGGATTCTTCCTAAATATTTCATAGCCTAATTTCCATAAATAACTAAACTATCCTTTGATACCAACTATGGAATCCCGCATTTTTATTACATAACTTTTCATTACATTTTACAAAAAGATGATCTTTAAAGTCTAGTGTCTTGGAAATCAGGAACATAATACATGAAAAAAAACATAAAACATTCTTCTAAACCACTCGTAAGGCTTCATCATAAGTTCATCCTAGGTACAATTACTGCATCTCATAACCTGGAGACATACATTCAAAGGAAAGGGTGAGCAGAAGGCCCAGTAAGGGTAAACAAGGGAATCAGTTTACTTGTGACATCAATAAGAACTTGAATAAAAACATAAGGACATGAGAAATGGAAGTATAGGCATATCATAATGAAAATAACTTGAAACATAACTTGAATATGTGTCTACAACATTTCAATTATACATTCATGAACATATCACCAAGGTTTATCCCCGAGGTGTCATAAAAATTACCAAGGTTATTCACCAAGGTATCGTGAAACTTGTCATCTCTAAAGATTAATTATTTACCCAATGCATTGGAGAGATATCAGGGAGCACCCTTAATATGTCTTTAAATTCATGTGATCCACATAGATCATAATCTAAAATTTCATAAATAACCCAAATAGAATCAAAGAAATGGGTTTCGTGTCAAAATCGTGACGTTTAAAAAGAGCTTAAAAATAAGATCATTATGTCATTTATAACCCATGGAAAGGGAGTGAGGGATATATGTATGTCAATAACAGAATCAAATATACCATATTTATATATTTATGAACACCCATAGAAATTAAATAGGTTTGTTTATTCATATAAATAAACAAGGGAACTTCTTGAGAGAAAGAGAGAAATTTTGAGATGAAAACTCTGCAGCCTAACGACATCACTTAAAAATTCAGAAAACAAATTGATGAGAGAAGAAAGGGTATCTAATCATTTGGAAATTAAATGGAAAGTAATAAGAACATATAAAAACATACCCTCAATATAAATATATGGAAAATATAAGACACAACATAAAGGAAGTCATGACTTAAAAGAGGAGGGTGAAAGGATCCCTTACCTTGAAGAGTAACTTTGAAAGCTTGAAGGTCAGGACCTTGGGAGGCTTGAGGGAACCTTGGGATGACTCCTTTGGAGGTAAGGAGACCCTAAATTCGTTGAGTATGATTTTGGAATGAAATTAATGAGGTAAATGGCTTTTTATTTATAGGGAAAGTGAGTGAATAAATTATTAATTTCCAAGGGACACCTCATCGGTGGTATTTGCAAAACCATGGGCTTGCCCATGGTATTTTCCCATGGTATTGGCCACTTTGGATGCCTCATAGAATATATAACTATTCATAAGTTTACCAGAAATCTTACATCATTATTACATCATTAATGATGTCATTAAACACCTGAAACTCAAAACTCCATTTTTACTATTCACCAAAAATTCAACTGTTTCAGAAAAAACCCAAAAATTTACCCTAACCTAATATCGATACTCTAAAATCAAAAATGAATTCCATTTCATGAAAATAATTTTTTAAATATTTTTAATTTAATTTTTAAATAAAATCATTATTTATTCCAAAAATACAACTTTAAAACTATAACTCATTTTGTAACACCTTAAAAAAGTAATCAAGGTCCCATAAAATTATCATATAACCATAAGACAATAAAGTAACAATTTATGATTAAATTTTATGAAAATAAATTTCCATTTTAAATTATTAAATTAATTATAAAATTGTAAATAAAGTATTTATGGCGTACAAAAATACCAAAACTTAAACTATGATCATTTTTTTACTTTTAAGATGTCTAAAATGTATTTATACATTCATGGGTGAAGTTTCTATTTTTTTAGTCAAATTACTATTCATTACTATTCATATGGGTATGTTACTATTCCTAATTCACTATTCACTAAAAACCAAGTTGATCTTATTAGACTCTAAATTTCCCACTGATCAAAACTATAGAAGACCTTTTTTTGAAAATCATTTCACATTATTAATTATGTAGTGAATACAAAAATATTTTAAAACACCCTTTTTTCCTAAATTCATCAATAATACACATCCTATATTTATCCAGATATTTGAAATTCACAAACTTTTCCATAAGAAGAAATAACAATTTTATTTATATAAAAGGATTACAAAAAGCAGCTAAGGTCTCGTTACATAGCCCCTTATTACACCAGCATAGGACCTAAGTGTTAGGTGTGCTATGGTGATAGAATCTTGGGGTGGCTCAGACAACATTGCTCGAATGGTGATTTCTATCAGCTTGAACTTCTCCCTTAGGTGATTCCGTTAAAGATTCATACGTTGAAGTTCAGCTTGGGATTGGTCTAGATCAAAGCCCAGTGATGATACCTCCTTCCCAAGCTCCGACAGATGGGATTCATATGGCTTGAGTCTACTAGATGAGGCCATTAAATCTTCTTTTTGTATTAATTAACCAAGATAACCATATTTATAAAAACACAATGTTAAGATTATAGTTTCCAATGGTCATATTGACCAATGTTTATATTGACCAACGGTCATATAGTAGTCAAAACCCAACGGTCTCATTTTAATTATACCCACTTCATTAATTAAAGGATATAGTTTTGTTGAGTATAAAATATAATAACACACAAAATTAGGAAAAAAAATATAATTGAAAATTTTGGGTCATTACAATCTAGCCCTCAGGCATGTGACATAATCTTATACTCTACCCTTAGGCATTCAGTACTAGTGCACCTGGCCCTCAAATGGTACAAAAACATGCACCAATCATGAGTAGTATCTAGACAACTAAACATGTCAATGAGTATCAAACCCTCACTTATCAATCACATTGATATCACATAATCTCAAATGCTAAGCAAGAAAAATCACAAGTCTAGTATCAAACATACTAGATTTATCATCATAAGACACAATGATCAATTTATAAAAATTACCATATGTCAAACCAATTCATTTCATTAATCCAGGTTCATAATTATCATCATAATTATATCAAAACTATTTAATTAATCATTCGATCCCAAGGTCATTAATATATTAATTAACTAGTTTAGCCAAGGTGATTCTACCATAAAAAATCAAAAAAATTATTATTATTCCAATTCAAAAGTCTAATCCATCAATAGAGTGGTGGTGTTCTCCAACAACAATATGATGATGGTGATTTTTTTGTCAACAGTGAGGTTTACGATTGATGGTTTAATTGGAATTTTTTTTCTCTGGTCGTCAGTGCTCCAGCAATGATGGGTGGCCGAAGACGGTGGTAGACTGGTGATGGCGATGGTGAAGGTAGGCGACATGAACCCAACAAACATGGGTGTCCCACAGATCGAGGCCTCGAGTTTGGTGTTTGTGTTTGAATTTCAAATTTCATATCTTAATTCTGTAACTTTGGATCCCACTGTGGTTACTGCTCAACCTCAAAGCACTTTTTTGAAAATAAAAAAATAGAATTTTGAGTTAAGTCAACAATCAAACAATTTATCCAATTTATTATAGGGATTTAAAGTCAAACAGACCAAGTCTTAATAAGGTCTAAGGCTGGCACACCAATTGGGTGGCCATAGGTCTGAGTCTCCATGCCTATAGACTCAAATGGATCCAAATGATAGTTTAAAATGAACAATTATAATTTAATATGAATTATTTAATTTATTTGGTCACGTGAGATGTGTCAATTCAATCAAATATATTGAATATACTTTAAATAATTAAATCAAACAAAGGAGGATTAGGTTTAGACCACCCACATCAATTCCATTTAAATTAATTCATTTAAAGCATTCAAGTAAGGCGAGCCATCATGTCTATCCATTCCATTTAATTCATTCCATTTAATTAAATAGGTCAAGTAAAATCATTTATCAAGGTTTAAGTGGTACTTAGAAGGTACCATAGGAAAACAGGGAAAATGCCTACATGGGCATTCCCATTTTATAAAGCATGCCAAGTCATTCAATTTATAAGATGGGCTAAGCACATAGACGGTGTCTTGGTTATTTAAAATTTTTAAAAAGAGAACTTTGTTTTATAATTCCATTAGAAACCATATCTTAAACATTCCATATATCAATCATAACCTCAACACATAAAGAAACACCAATGAAATAAGCCAAGCAAGCATAAATGTCTAATCACTAATTTTTAGCTTAGAAGACAGCACACCTCCATGGAGGGGTTTTATTAGAAAAATATGATTTTTTTTATTAAAAAAATCATTTAACATAACTAAACATCTCATTTAAGAATAAAAATTCAATTTATCAAAGGAGAATTAAGTAGGCATCTAATTCATTCTTAAATTTAAAGGGAAAGAAAAGGGGATCCTACCTCAGAGAGTAAACCAAACTGAACACTTGTCACTTGAAAACATTGACGACAGCAACTCGAATTTGGTCCTTACACCTACAAACACATGAATTTATATATATATATATATATATATATATATATATATATATAATACCCCTAGCTTCATTTAACATATTTCCCTATTCATGAGGGAATATGTAAAAAAAGGGCACAAATATATACATATATATGTATATATATATATATACATATATATGTATATATATATATATACATATATCTTACCCATGGACATGTGTGTAAGTTCCCGTCATGAATGGAAGATCAAAACGCACTAAAGAAAAGTATCAGTAACTCAAAAACCACAAAGAAACCCAAATATTAATTGAACAATGATGAAGAATAGAGGAAAACCTTACCCCAAATCGATGATGGCAGACCAAAACTCTATGAACAATTTTAACTTCAGCGGCAGTTTCTAGAATAGGAACAAGGGAGTCCCGAGAGACCCAATGAACTACCTAAAATTGGAGTAAAAATCGAAAATATGGGTTAGCCCAAACCTAGGGTTTGTCCAAACCTCATCAGACGATGAGGAGAGCGAAAAACGGCCAAGAAAGGGAGGAGAAGAGAGAAGAAGTTCTTAGCTCGAAGAATTGAAGAGAAATTGTAAAGGATTGAGGTGAAATAGTCGAATGAATAGGGATTCGAGAGAGGGGTTTATGTGCGCCTGGAGAGGAAGGGGAGAGGGATCCCTTGAGGTTTTGATTAAAAACCTAAAAAAAACAACAACAACAAAAATAATAATTATAATAATTATTATATTATTATTATTATTATTAAATCATTAATTTATTTTTATTTTTATTTAAAAAAACACATCGAAGTGTCCCCAATCTCAGAATTACATTCCAAATCTTGGTTTTAATAACAGGCCATCCAATAAATTTGAAATTTTCAAATTCCCTTAGATTTTCATCTAGTTTAAAACACGGGACATTACAACCTCCCCACCATAGAACTTCCCATCCCTAAGAAGTCTTCAAGAACAATGAAATCGTCACCCAACCAACAGGGGTCATGAAGTCTTGCTCAAATAGTCGCATTGCATTTTCAAATGCCCAACACACCTTTAAGCATTGATTACTCAAGCAACACTTAATCCATTAAGAACCGATCCAACACTCATTTTCCAACCGAAACATTGAAATTTCTCTTACCTAAGCCTATTTATCTAGAGACACGAACATTTCATCGTCTCTTGAAATAACTAACCTGTGGTGCTCCCCACAATAGGTCTCAATATTTAAAAATGGCCCAATTCTGAGCTACGACACCTCCACCATTAGAATTTCCTTACAAAGCACACGTATAAGAGTTCAAGCGATGCTCCAAGAATTATTTTCTTTAATATAATGAACTCAGTTACTTCTGAGGTCATATCAAGGACCCCATCATAAAGAAATTATTGAATTCTAGATCGACCAAACAGAACTATAAGTGAAAGTTTTCAAAGAAGATACTGTCGACCTTTAAACCACACCCACCCTATCCTGACAACATGCTTCAAAATGGTTCCTTATGACCCTTTACATAAAACAAAGAGAGAAAACAATTCTATCCCCTCTAACTGAATCATCTCAATGGTTCATAGCTTGGAAATATGGTGCATTTCAAATTGAACTGCAATGCCTTCCTCCAAGGAATCTTTCATTTACAACTAACATACTCATCGAAGCCCATACCTGACTTCCGGTGACATTCTATAATCAAAAGCATCATCTTAAAGTTCGATGAAAAGTATGGGATAACCTCATATTTAAGTGACTAGAGTGTAAGGAACTAACCCAAGGTAGTCCATACTCCATGTTTATGAGTGAGATGTTGGTTCAAAGCCAATATGTCCACATCAGAACATTGATTGAGCCCAGAGTGGCATCGACCTGACAGTCAATCCAGAAGAAATGGATGGTGTATAAGAGTTCATCCAAGGAATTCCTACATGGGAATCCAAGGGTCACTCAAGACTAACCAAGCCTTGATAAGAACCACGTGTTCAGCGTGCAACACTGAGAGACCACTTAAACCACCCAACAACTTTTAAAGCTTTATCATGGTGTAAGATCGGTGCTCACTTAGTGAATAAAGGATGAAGTTAAGATAGGGGACATGATCTTCACTAAACCAGAGTACACTAAGAGGAGACCAAGAAAACTAGAATAAGAACAACTGAACCACAACTAGTAGAATTACTTTAAAATAAAATTAACTTCACCTACCAACACACCAACACAAATTGATCACAAGCCTTCACCACCTGAGGTATTTCTGTGATCCTTCAAGATTAAACACCAAATTACACCCACAACCAATGTAATTTTTCAAAGGTTTTATACACCACCAACCACACCAACATCATGCAACCGAGTAAGCACCGACACATAAACACTAAAACCGACATGATGCTCCCTACCTTAAGAGTATCCTAGTCGTCGAAATAAGGGATAGATCAGCTTCTCATAAGAACATTAGATTAAAACCACATTGAATGCACATGGGTTGCTCCTCTAAGTCGCGATCACCACTTCACAATACCAAGGCATTTGGCATGAAATATAGAACCAACTTGAACAGTTTGTCAAAACACCCGATATTCTTGGAAATCCATCCCAATCATTGGGATGATTTGGTTCCTTTTAATGCCTAGGTAATTCTACCATGTATATGACCTAATAATTCACTCAAAAATACAAGGATCAATAGTTACACCGAACTCAGATGGTTCATTATGTCATTTAGAAACTCGATGGGTAATGGGTGTGAAAATTCATGTTACCACGAGGTTTCAAAAGCAAGATGACACATCCTGAATACTATCCATAGGCTATCTACCTTATTCATTCAATTATTGGATGGATTGTAAAAGATATTTAACCCAACATTGTATTTCCACATACAACCATTAATATAGATGACAACATACCAATTCGCCCATCACTAAGGAAGAAGAAAGGGTCAAGTGGCCGACCATGCCTGAGGCATGTCTAACCAACTGAAAACGAGAATTACCCAATGCTCATGCCTATAAAAAGTAAAGGATACCATGACCACCTATCCAAACAAGGGTTTCATTGAAAACTGAAAGTCCTATAAGGAATAACAGCACCCGAATGGAACTAAGTGTCAGAAATCCATGACATTAGCAAGGAATTTAAGTTCTTAGGGTGATACCTACCACAATATATCCCCTTAAGAGAACATAAGTGTTGAATCTACAACTAGGTCACATAAAATAGAATTTCACTAGGCTCAAGAGCCTACCATCTAATCCATTTTTAAAAAGAAATAAGGCCTAAAAAATGCCTACAGTTCTGTTCCAAGTCAACTCAAAGATAAAATCTCAATCTACCCTTTCATAAGGGTTTAAACAAAGGACACCACCTAGGGTTCCATTTTAAGGCCATTACATTTATTCACATTTAAATATTTAAAAATATAAAAGATTTAATTCGAAACATCAAGTACCATTTTAAAACAAAAAAAACTAGGCACTTGATTTTAACCAACACCCCAAGGGAAAAACATGCAAGTTATATCAAACTTCCTTTTTAACATTAAACATTCAATAACATCCTATCTTTATTAGGTAATTTTTCATATAAATTACTTTTTAATTGATGAGTTGGCCTATGTGGGTCCCATTAATCCAACTTGGGTTCTTCAAAAAGAAACCCAATAGCAGTTCCTTAATTTATTAAAATTTTAAAACACCCAAACAAGTCATCTCATAAGAAACATGCCCCAACTAGCCTACTTGGGTCCAGTTGTGCATTTTTGAAGTTAACCAAATCATTTTAGATTAAAATTAAACAGCCTACACACTTATAACCATTTAAAACATAACATGGTTATATATAACACTTCAGTTATATGGGTGGTCATCAATCAATCTATAAAGTGCCCATACACTTTATAGTTTTCCATTTGGATCCCTTTTTTAAAAATCAATTCCCTTTAGCATTTTATTTATTTTTAAAAACTTTTTACATTTTAAAAATATTTATAAGAATATAAATCTCAAGGATAGTTCAAGTATATAGGTTACCTTTTCCCAACTACAAGGTGCCCATACACCTTATAATTGAAAACTGGTTCCCGTTTAATCACAACCAATTAATTTAACAGATGAAACAATTTATATCAAAACAAAACGAATCATGTTATCATAAGTGGTAAACACCAAGAAACATGCTATAAACACAGAAGCATGTCATATAAATAGAAAAGACATGTTGAATAAACACAAGCATGGTATATCACCCAAGGCACACAATCAAAACAACAAGCAGTCTACATATGAAACTATATGGCATGAAATCTGCATGAAATGTGAATTCTCTATGTGCCTAATATGATGTATGTAATGATTCATCATTTTAGTACCATTATAAGGGTAAAATTCCATAAAATTTTATAAATCATCAGCAGAGTTGAATACACCATTCACTCAAGGTGAAATCATATCAACTATAATAACAAACAACATGAACGACAATCCCATCCCTGGAAACTAAGTCATTTCTCATACATGGGGTGATTAATCCCAAGAACAATTATTTACCAAGCACCGAAACATTCATGGTCTCTTTTATACTAACCCAAAATAGTAATACAAAATGAAAAAGAAATATTTGATACCACTTTGTAACATCTCAGCCCAACTGACCACTAAGTCGGTAGCTGGACCGGTCGCTACATGGCCTCAAGTGTGCCTCCTCATATGCCAAAGGTTGCCGACTAGAAGTGAGGGTCTATTGATGCTATATTGGGGAGACTATACATTCTATATCAGATTAACACAGTGGTTTATTAGATAATAAATAGCAGACAAATGCAGAAGTAGTAATAAAATAAATACAAGCACCAGAAGAATAATATAATATATTAATAAAAATGTCTAATGCCAATTTACAAGAATTCATATATGACATATGATGCTACAAGTGCAAGAAATATGAATTAAAATTGTAATATAATGTAATAAAAGAAAACTACCCAATTATTATCTCCACGATCATCCCAATCTTTGGCTCGGTCCTGTGCTCCTAACTCCTAGGTACAAGATAAACAACATAAGAAATCAACCAATGTCATGCAAATATAAGGTATACTTGGGTACCCTAGTGCAATGGCAACCCGAGCAGGGTGTGAGATAATAATCTCAGTAGTTCGGCACATACGGTGTCTAGACCAATCCATTACTTGATATGTAATGTTAAGCAGTGAGAAAGTATAAAAAAATAAACAAACAATCAGTTCTGAATAAATAAACAAAAACCCACCCAGGTTTCTAAGGGACACTTGGTGGCTATACTAGCTTCAGCACCCTGCCAGGTATCTATAACTATGGGTAGATCCTCCTATGTCATGATGGATCACCCAAATTAGTGGAATATTCTCCTTCTGGAGGATAAATCACTTAGAATATACCATAAACATATGACCTCTACCCTCAGGCTAGCCAAAATATCACCCTCAAGCATCATGTCACTATACATCTGACCCTCAAGCATCTAACATAATCATATACTTTGCCCTCAGGAATTCATTGTTAGTGCATCTAGCCCTCATGTGGTACAAAAACATGCACCAAGCCCCCATGCATCATGTGTCTATTCATCTAGCCCTTAGGTGTTTGACATAATCATATACTCTACACTCAGGAATTTAGTACCAGTGCACCTAGCCCTCAGGCAGTACGAAAACATGCACCAATAATGAGTTGTATCCAAACAATTAAACATGTCAACCGGTATCAAACCATCAGGTATCAATCACATCGATATTACATAATCTTAAAATCTAAGCAAGAAAAATCACAAGTCTAGAATCAAACATATCAAATTTATCATCATAATGCACAATGATCAATTTATAAAAATTACCATCTGTCAAACTAATTCATTTCATTAATATAGGTTCCTAATTATCATCATAATTATATAAAAAATATTTAATTAATCATTCGACCCTGAGGTCATTAATATATTGATTAACCAGTTTATCTAAGGTGATTATACCATAAGAAATCACACAATTTATTATTATACCAATTCAAAATTCTAATCCAGTAATCAAACAATTTATCTAATTTATTATAGGGATTTAAATTCAAATAGACCAAGTCTTAATAAGGTCCAAGGATGGAACACCAATCGTGTGGTTGCAGGTATGATTCTTCATGTCTATAGACCCAAAGGGATCCAAGGAATAGTTTAAAATGAACAATTATAATTTAATAGGAATTATTAAATTTATTTGGTTGCACGTAGTGTGCCGATGCAATCAAATATATTACATATAATTTAAATAATTAAATCATAAAAAATAGATTAGTTTTAGACCACCCACGTCAATTCAATTTTAATTAATTTATTTAAAACATTCAAGGAATGCAAGCCATCATGTCAGTCCATTCCATTCAATTCATGCCATTTAATTAAACAAGTTAGGGAAAATCATTTATCAAGGTTCAAGTAGTGCATAGAAGGTACCATGGAAAAATAGGGAAAATGCCTACATGGGCATTCCCTTTTTATAAATAATTACAAGTCATTCAATTTATAAGATGGGTTAAGCACATAGACGGTGCCTTGGTTCTTTAAACATTTTAAAAATGGAACTTTGTTTTCTAATTCCATTAGAAACCATATCCTAAATATGCCATATATCAATCATAACCCCAAAGCAAAAAGAAAAACCAACACAATAAGCCAAGAAATCATAAATGTATAATCACTACTTTTTAGGTTAGAAGATAACACACCTCCATTTGAGGGGTTTTATTATAAAAATGTGACTTTTTTATCAAACAAGTCATTTATCATAACTAAGAATTTCATTCAAGAATCACAATTCAATTTATCAAATAAGAATTGAGCAGGCAACTAATGCATTCTGAAATTTAAAGAGAAAGGAAAGGGGAACCTACCTCAGAGAGTATACCAAGACAAACACTTGACACTTGAATACTTTGATGACAACGACTTGAATTTGGTCCTTACACTTACACGCACATGCATTTATATATATATATAATACTCCTAGCTAAATTGAAAATATTCCCTCACCATGAGGGAATATATACAAAGTTAGTGTATGTGTGTATATATATATATATATATCTCACCTATGCACATTTGTGTAAGTTCTCCTTGTAAATGGTAGATCAAAACGCACTAAGGAAAAGTACCGATAACTCAGAAACCACAAAAACCCCAAATATAAATTGACCAATAATGAAGAATGGAGGAAAACCTTACCCCAAATCAATTATGGTGAACTGAAAAGATCCAAACTGCTTCTCCTTCAGTGGTGTTTTCCAGAATACAAATAAGGGAGTGCTGAGAGACCCTACACACAACCTAACATTATAGGGAAACCCGAAAATCTAGGTTAGTGAAAGCCTAGGGTTCAATCGAACCTCACTGTGTGATGGGGAGAGCAAAAAATGGCCAAACAAGGGAGGAGATAAGAGCTGAAGGACTTACCTTAATGAATTTAAGATAAATTGCAAAGGATCAAGGTGAAATCATTGAATGGAGAGGGTGTCGAGAGAGGGGGTTGGGTGTGCCTAGAGAGGAGGGGGGTTGCGTCGTGTGCCTGGAGAGGAGGGGGTTGCGTCACATTCCTGGAGAGGAAGGGGAGAGGGCTCCCTTGAGGTTTTGATTAAAAATATCAAAATAATAATAATAAATTTTATTATTATTAAATCATTAATTTATTTTTATTTTAATTAATTTAATTTATTAAAAACACATCTAAGTGTCCCCGCTCTCAGAATTAAATTCTGAATCTCTATTTTAATAACAGACCATCCAGTAAACATGAAAAATTCAAATTCCCTTGAACATCCAGTTCAAAACATGGGACCTTACACACACACACACACACACATAAAGAGGCATGAATGGGGTTTATGCCTCTTTGTCTGATAGAGAAGTGTAAACCCTGTTCACACTTCCCAAAACCCCTTTTTTAAAATTCTCCATACCCAAGTTTTTTTTAATATACATTTTAAAAAATATATTTAAATGATTCTAGGTTATAAATATTTTGAAAACTAATGTGGAAAGATGGCATCGATGATGCCTCTTTTTAGAAAAAAAACTTATTTTAAATATACATATTTGTATATTTAAAAATATATATGTTTTTATATTTTATATACTATGTTTTTAAGCAAAACATTTTGTGACATTTAAATCATATTTTATTTACTATATTTACGATTTTGTTTATTTTCGATTATGTTTAATATGTTGAGTCACATTATAAAATATCATTTATATTTTATTTATATTTTATAAGTTATATGCTTTCAAAGTCACCTACATGAAACATAATAATGTTTGAAGTTGGTGTCTTTGAAATTTTATAAATAATAAAGTAGAAATACAATCTAAATGAAATTTGACACACTTACTGAACATATAAAAAATAATTCAAAATAAAAAACATTTCATAAAAACAATTAATGAAAATTAATTTTAGTGGCATAATATATTGTTGTTTTAAACCATTATATTTGTATTTATAATATTTTCTTACATTCATCTCATTTTAAATTATTTATTATATTTATGAAACTATTTTTATTTTATACAATTTTTTATATGTTTTGGATATGTTTTAAGTTTTATTTATATTTTTTATAGATTATATTTTATAAGATTTTAAAGTTGCCTACTTGAAATTTAATAAGTTTTCCTATGTTTCAAGTAGTCGACTTTGAAATATTATAAAATATAAACTATAACTAAAATATAAATGAAAATTGAAACAGTGGATAAACATGTAAAAATAATTGATAGTAAAAAGAATTTTATCATTTTAATAGACATACAATCATATAGAGGATATAATACATTGTTGTTTCAAATCCTTTAAGTCAACAACACACATATAGGTAAATGAGTACAATCGCTATCTATGATGAGGTCTTGTCCCACATGATGGTGTGTGAATATGATGCCCATATCGAGATCGTCAATCTCTATGTGGGGGTGGAGTATGATGACCTAAAGAGGGCTCTTCCTCAGAAGATAGAACCTCGACTGTCAGATGCTTTGGTTGTGACTCATTTGGAGGATGTGTCAATTGGATATCATTATGTGAACCTTATCCTTCTACCACTATGTGAGTATAAGAACCTTCCATCATTTCTTGGGGGAACCATATATCTTGTGAAGGCTCAAGCATAAATGATGGAAGAATGATAAAGACCCCTGATAGAATCACGAATAAGTTGTACCCAGAGAAAACTATGGATATCCTAACAATAAGAATGGATCTCATGCCTTCTGATGCACATCCCCAATTGGTTGAGGTAGGACTACTAGAGAGCCAACCTCTACCTGTGGAATAGGTGAGGCCTCATGTGCAACACGATGCGGTCTATGTCATCATCATCATGGATCTTTGACATCAACAGTTGTTGGAGGAGGTTCCTAAGAATGAACCTCCACTCCCTGGGTAGGTGTAACGCCCCAACCCCAGAAGCTTGGAGCTATTGCATTATTTTAATACATTGGTATGATTATAAGGAACCAAGTACCAAAGGACCGATCAATTTAATAGTCTTATAAAATAGATTTCATACATGAACCATTCATTACAATTCAAAACATAATATACAACATAGTCCCTTATTTTATAATTCCATTATTCTTATAAATTAACCGTGAATATTAATCATAAAACACTTCTTAGAATCCTAGGAAAATAAAACATACAAAAGGGGTGAGCACATATGCCTATTAAGGTTAAACAATATAGCGAAAGCTATCATAAATAAGCTTAAACTTTTAAGGAAAGGTATAAAACTAAAACACAAGCCTTTTAAACATAATATTCATCACAATATAGCAAGAATAAATCAAATAATTCCATTTAAACTTTCACATGGATATTCTACTAGTCTAATAATCACTTATAATATCAATAACTAATCTCATAATGAGAAAATGCATAATTTTAGACATCATAACTGTACCATCAAGGCCGCATGCCAAGACCATTACCATATCGTCAATGTCTTGTGCCAAGACACTAGTTTGTATCATGAGACCTATTGATGAATAAAGGGGCTATAGTAGTCAACACCTATCACTTATTAAGTCCAATTCATTACTCTTATGAAAAGAGTGAAACATAACATAAACATTCATATTAAAACTAGCATGTGAAATGTTAATACTTTAACCATAAACCATGAATAGTATAAACATAGAATATCCACAGTAAAATATATCATAAACCATTCAATACAATATGGAAGATTGTATCATAATAATTCAACCTCAAATAATCATAAAATCCAATAAAGGATGTTGATATAGATGAAAATAATTTAATAAATTCATTAAAACACTTTGAGGGAAATATCCCCTTTCTACTTTGAAATCATTTAGAAGCCGCACAATTATAAAAGAAAATATTTCTTTTGAAAATAATATTATAATATTGTAAGGATAGCTTCAAAATTTTAAGGTGTCATAATGGTAGAAAATAGCTGCTTGCATCGTGTAAGTTAAAAAAACTTTCTTTCCTTAATTTTTTTGAAAAGGTTATAAAGTACCTCGTTTGGAAAATGATAGAAAGGTTCGTTTCAAAACATTTTTTAAAAATTAAAACATGGTTAAAAATGGCTTTAAAATTTTTTGATAATATTTTGAATTAAATTTTAAGAAACACAAACATTGATAATAAGGATTTCCTAGTAGATACTTACATATAATTAATCTCGAATAATAAAGAGATTGTGAAATTAACCCTTACCTTGTACTTTCCATTAGTCGAGGGTGTGTTAACATACTATATAATGGTTAAAGTATGTTATTAAATTATACCAGAACCATATAAATATTTTTGATATCATATATGACCCTATTTTATCATTTTGTTAATAATATTTCAGTATTACCATTGTTTTGGGTGTTAACTTCTTCATTTTCCCATTCTTATTTTGTCATGTAAGTCATGTTTGTTATGAATAGGATATATTTTATTCATATTAATAATTAAATTAAGTTCATAATTATTATTTTTACTCATCATATAAATTTTATAATCATTCTTTAATGGTTAACATAGAGAATAAATCTCACTACATCATGGAGACGGTAGGTCGTACGTACGCACGAGCAACAATATCATTCACTTGATGGTTAAATGGTATAGAATTGGATGGTATATTAATTATAAAAAAAATTATCATTTTTTATACATTATTTAAATCCATTATACTCATAATTATACCCATATAAATAAAGTATTGTTGAATAACAAATTACACCACGGCATGGAGACGGTAAGTCATACGTACGCGCACATGGTGATATTGTTATTTGTAGGATGGATAAAAGGAGGTATAAGGTTTTCCCATAATTATAATAAAATATTAGTATATTTATGATACTTGAGTTATTATTTTTATATGTAAACAAAATAGAAATAGGAAGTAGAAGAAGAAAAGAACTTTTAAAGAGGTGATAAAACAATTACCTCTTTTTCGAGTGTCTACTTTTGATTTGTAAGGACTCTTTAAGATGGATTTCTACCCAATGTATGGCCTATAGGATGTATTGAGGTAAGTTGGTAAGGAAAATGGGTAGATTTTTTCTGAACCAAAAGGCTTTATAGGTGTGATTAAAAGATAAGGATAGGTTCCCTTTTATAAGACAGGGGTAGGGCACCTTTGGAAATACCAAAACTATTAAATTAATATAAATTAATTTTTAAATCAAAATGGATCCAAAGTAGATTATTTAAAATATACAATGAGGATGAGTATAAATACTCTCAACCAATAAAATTTATACATGTTTTTATTTTATTTTAAACCTTACCATTTTGATTTATCCTTATTTAATCTATTTAATTTTAATTATGGTAATAATATTCTAAATATTAAATGGGTATAAATATTTTATTATGTGGTGTCAATTGTCCATAATTGGAAACTTTATTAAATTTTAGATCTTATAATTTTCACTTTTTAATTTTTAAATATTTTTATAATTTTTAAATAATTTAATAAAATGTTATTTTTATAAAATATCAATAGTGTTAATTTTGAAACTATTCATTTATTTGAATTTAAATAAAAACCACACAAAAGATAACTTCAAAAAAAATATTTAATATACTACTAACATTTCATAATAACCTAGAAAATTTGTGTATAACCTTAATTAATTTAAATTATATTTCTTTTAATATTTCTAAAACCATTTATTTAATATTTCTATTAATAAAATAATGTTTGCATCACTATAGTGTCATCATTAATGGTAATTATTTAATCTCTAAAAAATTTAAATAAATTTATATGATGCAGGTAATTATTTTATATTTCTATATACTACCTATATTAGATGTTATCTTCTATTTATCCCTATATTAAAATTAATATACTTATATAAAATGAGAGTGTGACATTTTTTCACATTCATTGATTTTAATAATATTAATGTCATATTCATGGGAAATTGGTCATTAAATGATTAAATTTTGAACCATAAATTATAAGGGTAGAATTTAGTCATCAAATATAATTTATATAGGTGTTAATTTAATTTATAATATTAATTTTACCTTTAATCATCTGATTTACCCTTAATAGCAAAAATAAAAAAATATTAAAGTTACTATTCATAATTCCAAAATAAAAGAAGCCTATTAACATAATTTGGACCCAATTATTCTAAATATGGAATAAATTTTTTAAAATTTAAAACATAGAAGTTTTAGTAATTAATTTAAAATTAATTCCCATTGACAAAACAAGAAAATGGTTTTTTCAAAAGTAAAAACCATCAAAAGATTAACATATGTTTATATCTAATTTTATTGTGAAAATAATTCCAATGACCTAAATTTTATTAAATGATAAAAATATAATCTAATTATACTTTAAAACCATTAAAATGTATAATTTAACACTATAAATTATTTCAATTGAAAAATTTGTTTTCAATTAAAATTTAGTATTTTTCATTATTCATCAAAATATGAAAGTTATCAGAAAAAACAACAAAAATTTATCCAAACTAAATTTTGATGTCATGATTATAAATAAAAAGTTTATTTTGTCAAATTTAAAATATAAAATTTTCCAATATTGTATTTAAAATGGGTGTTCCATCAAAAGGCGACAAAACTGCATTTTTTAAAAAATACTTCTTTTATCCAAAAAAATGAATTTGTTCTTATATTATGACTAAGAAACATGTAAGATGAATCTTTAAAATTATATGGAATATATAAAATTAAAAATGTGTTTAATACTATTCATAACCTCTAATTTAACGACTAGGTTATATATCATACTAAATAATAATATTTTATTAATATTTTATTGTTCAGTAAAACTAGATCTTGCGTGTAATGCATGCCAACTCATTGTTGTGTGTGGTGTAAGATTAATATGGTGTTGCATAAAAATAAAGAAAGTAATAAAATTACATTTATTCAGAAATGAAAATATTCTAAAGTATTGGGGTGTTACATTCCCCCCTCCTTCAATAAATTGCATCCTCACAATTTGAACTCAAAATTGAAAACTATGGGTTGGACTTTTAAAAAAATATCTTTATTGAAATACCACATCAAAAAATGGATTAATGAGACCACCATTTTAAAATAAATAAAGGGAATTATGAAGGTCACCAGAGATAATGCATACTAGGGTTCCATGTAGGAAAACATGGACATGAAACAAAATGTGACCATCAAGTTCTGGTAGAGAGTGATAGAGAACATTATTAAGAGAAAGTTAACAACCAAAAAGCTATAAATTTGCAATGATCTAAGGGACCATTTGATTCATTGAAAAATAAAAGTACTAGGAAAACATTTTTGGTTTTATGATCTTTTCCCTAGTGTTGAAGAATTAATTTACTTCATATACTAAGAACACAAGGGAGTATACTTAATTGACATGTAGAGTTTCATCCTTTAACTAATTCCTACCACAAACTCATCTTTCTCTTTAAAAGATAATAAAACTCAAAAATATTCTATTTATCTTAATAGTATAAGGTTACAAATATAAAATTTTACCATTTAAATAAATAAAACTATGTTATACTGACTAGGGACTTCCTATAGGCTAGGGATAGAAGATAAAACCATATTGCACTTCGGTTTTGGGTTCAATTCCCGTATCCTTGTTTGACGTGACGGGTTGTCACCCGACCTATGGGTTATCATTTTTCTAAAACTATATTATTATAAAATTCCAAAAATATTATTAAGAAATTTTTTAACCTTAAACAATACTATCCAATATCCAATTTAATTCATTCCAACATTTAGGCTTATCCAAAATACTTCTATCCAAACTCACAGTACAAAAATTTATAAGGAATGCTACATGACATAATGAAATTTTTTTTGTCACATAACATGCATGTGAATACCTTAATTCTGTATTATATTAAAACATGGTAATACCCTGAATTACCAGAAAAGCTTGTAAAACATAGAATATTGTATATACTCCTTAAATAAAAAAAATTATGAACTCCAATAATGATGGAATAAACAAACCATTAATCAATTCCAAGGTAGTCAATAATATCCAATATACTTTATCCAAATCAATAATATCTTTATTCAAAAATCATTATCTCAGTATCAGAAACATATTAAGGGTTATCTTTCCCTCAACCATATATTTTCCAAAAAATTTAACTTGTAACAGTATCACTTTACTTGGTACCATACAATATAAAATCCTTAATGAAATAATATTGCAATACAATACTTATTTATTTTCATAATTCATATAACTAGTACATCATTGATACAATACTTAAATGACATAATTCTTCAATAACAACATAAGCACATTAATCATTCCTCTTCATCTGTGGTAGTATCATAACTTGATTATTATCCAATAGCACCATTTGGATTATACTCTGATGATTGGGACATTGATTCACATAGTGTATCACGTTCTTGTAGATGAAACATTATACATTGGAAACCTTTTTCTTACCCTTTAAATTGTCACGACCCGTCCTCGGGGCCCGTGTCGTGACTACCCCAAGCCCACTTCCCATAGGCCAGGGGCTGGCGACTAGCACTAAAGGCATAAATCCCGACAAAGGGGAAGGAATTGCCTTTATAAAGTAAACAAACACCACAGAGTAAGCCAACAGAAGTAAACAATAAGTAAAACTGGGTACAAAAGTAAGTGCGGAAAGTAAATGGGCCAGAATACAAACCCAAACTGAAAGTAAAGTACAGCTGGAAAGAAAGTACAACAACTGAAAGTAAAGCAGAAACATCGAGCCATCCACTGGAAGTCCCACCTGAAGGGTGGGTACAGATAGCCTACTCAGCTCCTCGGGTCCAGCCGTCCGCTCCGTGTACGTCCCGCCCAGTGGTCCACCTCCAGGTACCGACTGCTCCACAAGCCTCAACCACGATCAGCGTTGTCCGTCGTCTACATCCAACATAACGTAGTGCGGGCATAGCCCGTGTAGGGGTGAGTATACGCTACTCAGTAGGGACCCCGAGACCCCGAAGGTCTCCCAGAATCCACAAAGGATAATCCACAAGGAAAGATACAATCACGAAGTAACATCCAACAATACTTAGGTATATGACCATACATATACCTAAGTCATCAATTACAGTTCGGATCCAACATTTGAGCCCAAGTTTGATCACGTCCACATAGGATAGTACAACCCAATCCACACAGGAAAGCACAAAACAATCCACATATGAATCAAGTCAATCATATCGAAGATAATAATTGAAAGTCAAGACTCAGCTCACACAGGTATACTTCTTCGTAAGGTGATAGAGATGATCATATGTAGCCACTGATTCATCTAAGCTGGGACCCACCTAGGATACTAAACCAGCTAAGCTGTCGGACCCACATAGGATGCAAGACCAGCTACTCTATCGGACCCACATAGGATACTACAACAGAGGTCAAATACTGTCGAACCCACGTAGGATACAAGAACAATAATACTGCCAGACCCACGTAGGATACAAGAACAGTAGTCATCGCCGTCGAACCCACGGAGGATTTCAGTACGGTCTTCATTGCTTCCGAACCCACGGAGGATTTCAGTACAGTCGTCGTCGTTGCCGAACCCACAGAGGATTTCAGTGCAATCGCCATCGTCGTCGTAGTCGCAGCCAGCTCTAGGGTTCCCGCACACAGCATGATCATTTCTGGGAGGGTCTGCTCCACAAGCCAAGGGGTTGATACATCAACTGACACGTAGTCCGGAGTTTATGTATCCCAAAGTTCTGTCTCGACATTGGGAACTCAACGTGACAGACGGCGCGTCAATCAGACGCCCGGTCTGAGAGTTATTGACTTTTTCGTTCCAGGGGTCTGGTTGGTTTTTAAGTCAAAACCAACCTGACCGCACTCCAACTGTGTCCAAATCTCGAGCGGAGTAAACCAAAATATCCGTTTCACTAAGATGAATACAACAAAGTCGACGGAACGTCAATCGGACGTCTGGAGCTCAAGTTATAAGCGTTTCCACTCCGAGGGTCCGGTTGGTTTCGTGTTCGAACCAACCCGGACATACCCAAAGTTCTCCAAAACCTTGATTATAATATACAGAAATGACCGTATCGATCCAAGGATCATATCGAAACTAATGGTTCATCGATCGGAGGTTCATAGACCAAGTTATAGTCATTTAAATGAACTGTCCGGTTTTTAGGGGGTTTTGGGCCCGGACCGACCCGGCCCAAGACCCCCTGGGTCGGCCGGAACTGGGTCGACCCGACCCGGGTCCGGGTCTGGCCCAACAGGACACGGCCCGGCCCAGTGGGTGCGGCCCGGCCTGGGTGGCCAGTTGGCCTGGCGCGGGCGCAGCCCATGTGGCCAGACAGCTCCGCTCGGCCGAGCTGTCACGGAAAACGGGGGGGGGGGGGGCACTACCCCCCTGATTAAAACGGCGGCCCCCACGTGGGGGCCACTTCCTCTTTCCAGCCAGGGGTTACGAACCCCGGTTTCTAGATATGGTCGGCCGTAACGGCCTACCAGGGTGTCGTGTGGGACCATCTGGTCCCGCCCTCTCCTGCTCCGCTGCAGCCAAAGGCCGCGACCTTGGTCCGACCGGCGCGGCGCCGTGCCCCTCCTTCATGGCCCCACTACGGCCACAGTCTCCTCTTGGTTCTCCAGCGCGGTGCGACGGCGCCGCACCCCTTCGCTGCGGCTCGACTCTGGCCACCTGTTCATTTGGCCTCAACGGCGCAGTGCGATGGCGCCGCGCTTCTGCATCGTGATTCTCCATGTTCCCGTGCGGTGTCGTTGCACCGTGCTGCCTTTGTTCGTGCCGCAACAAGAACAACAACAAAGAGGGAGGAGGGTCGTCCGTGTTCATGTGGTCCGACCTCCTCCCATTATAACGATAACAGGCGGCTCAAAAAAAAGAATAAAAATCCTCATCAAGCAAGCGCAAATTTAATCCATAATATTTGAACTCAAACCCCTACCTCAAGGAGTTTTCGAACAAAGGACGTCGCTGGGAAAGGACGTCGCGGAAGATGGCGTTGCGGAACGAGGATCCGTACACGTCGTCGATGAACGCCCGAAGAAGAGCGGCATCTCCCTTCCTTTGACACGGGAAGAAGAACGAAGGATGGCACGTCGTCGTTCTTCGGAAATCGGTGTGACGATGTTCTTCGATGAGGTAGAAATTTTCTTCGTCGGAAAGATGAAGTTCTTCCAATGTGAAGAACGCTCCCCCCTCTCAACGCAATGATGCAACCAAAAATAAAATAAGGCCTTTGCCTTATTTTATTACCTTTGCCAACATTTTTAAATTTCAAACATTCGAAATGAATTCTCTACATTTAATTAAACTTAACTTGTCAAATTAAAATGGAGTGTTGGCAACATTAATAAAAAGAGAGGTTTTTAAAAGGATTTAGGGAAAATGAAAAGGTAGGAGCTCGTGTGGGCCCCACATCATCTTAAATCCTCACAAGGGGAGTTAGAACATCTGTGGGTCCCACCCCAACTCCATCACATGGGCTAAACCACTTATGAAAGTGGAATAAAAATTGTAACACAATTTTTATTTCACTTTAAACTTATATCATTTTTTAACAACTATCCCCGAGCAAATGCAACTCCAAAAAAGGTCTTCCTAAGCAAATACCGACGTTGCGGTTTCATCGGTGCCCTCATATTTCGATTCCAAGCACCGGTTCAAAAGTTAGGAAAACCCGCTCGTTCGTTTACTGAACGTACTTGAGCTAAACTTCGGAAATTGATTCCGGGCACACCGGGCCTCGTAATCAGGTGTCGTTAGAAACTGCATACTTGTAAAATCCCAAAGAAAATTAAGAAAAAAATTCCCTTGAATTTTACGAGTCTTTACATTACTCCCACCTTAGGAATTTACATCCCTGTAAAGATACATCATAAACTATGGAAACAAATGAGGGTACTGAGCACGCATCTGAGCCTCCCGCTCCCAAGTGCTCTCCTGGAGGTTCTCGTGTTTCCATCTGATGCACACTAGAGGAATCGACCGCCCACGTAAGACTCACTCCTGTTGATCCTCAATCTCCACCAGGACCTCCGCAAAATTCTCCCCATCGTCAATGTCCAGCTCCCCATGGTCGATGATATGCGTCTGGTCGTGCACGTATCTCCTCAGTTGAGATACGTGGAAGACGTCGTGCACCTGATGCAACTGAGGTGGTAGAGCTAGGTGATAAGCCACCTCTCCTATCCTGCAGAGGACCTGGAATGGTCCGATGAAGCACAGAAATAACTTGATGCCCCGACCAAATCTCCGTAATCCACATCGAGGTGAGACCTGCAAGAAGACGTGGTTGCCATCCTCGAACTCTAGTGGTCTCCGCCTCCTGTCAGCATAAGACTTTTGTCGGCTCTGAGTTGTCCTCATCTGCTCCTAGATGACCTGGAGCTTCTCTGTCGTGGCTTGGACCATCTCTGGTCCCACAAGTGCTGACTCTCCAGGGTCTGTCCAGCACAGAGGTGATCTGCAAGGTTGGTCGTACAATGCCTCGTATGGTGCCATCTCGATGGTGGAGTGGTATATGTTGTTGTACGTGAACTCCACCAAGGGTAGTTGGTCCTCCCAACTGCGACCAAAGTCGAGGACACATGCACGGAGCATGTCCTCAAGGTCCTCTCTGTCTGACCATCCGTCTGAGGTTGAAAGGTGGTGCTCAGACGTAGCTGTGTCCCAAATGCCTCATGCAACCCCTTCCAAAGCCAGGAAGTAAAGCGAGCATCTCGATCGGAGACCATAGATGATAGCATGCCATGAAGCCGTACAATCTCCTGAACGTAGAGACATCCCAAACTCTCTACTGAGCCCTTCTCTCTGATGGGTAAGAAGTGGGACGACTTAGTGAGTTGGTCGACAATCACCCAAATAGAGTCATGACCTCTGGAAGTACGTGGAAGTCCAGTCATAAAATCCATAGATATTCTGTCCCACTTTCACTCCGAGATCTCCAAGGTTTGTACCAAGCCTGCTGGTACCTGGTGCTCCACCTTCACCTGCTGGTATGTGAGGCATCGAGAAACAAACTTTTCTACAACCTTCTTCATACCCGGTCACCAGTGCTGTCGTCTGAGATCCTGGTGCATCTTCGCCACTCCTAGATGTACCGTTAAAGGGGAAGTGTGAAACTCTCTCAGCACCTCCTCCTACAAAGTAGTTGGTACCATGGTACATCCTCTGAAAAGGACGACGTGCTCTCCTCCTACATAGAATCCATCAGGTTCATGTCCTAAGGATATCTGTGCATGCCGCGTCTCACAGTCAACGTCCCCATTCTGTGCCTCTCAGACCCGCTGAAGAAGTGGAGGAGTGACTGTGAGTGACTGAAGAAAGGCTACTCCATATCTATCCACGAAGGATATCTACAAATCAGCTAGCTGCTCTGTCGCCTCCCCAAGTAGCTGAATGCCCATCCTCCTGCTGAGAGCATCGACTACTACGTTCCCCTTTCCAGGAGTATAGACTATCTCAAATTCATAGTCCTGGAGGAACTCGAGCCATCGCCGCTGTCTCGGATTCAGGTCCTTCTGCGAGAAGATGTACCTGAGACTCTGGTGGTCAGAGTAGACTGTAAAGCGCTCGCCCATTAGATAGTGTCGCCACATCTTCAGAGCGAAGACCACTGCTGCTAACTCCAGGTCATGGGTAGAGTAATTCTGCTCATGCTGCCTCAACTGTCATGATCTATAGGTGATCACTGCTCGCTTCTGCATCAGGACACATCCAAGTCCAGTCCCTGGTGCATCGCAGTAGACTACATACCCTACCCCCTCCTCCGGTAGCCTCAAGATAGGTGCGCTGGTCAATCTCTGTCTCATCTCCTAGAAGCTCTGCTAACATATATCTGACCACACGAAGGGTTTCCCCTTCTTCGTCAACGCTGAAAGTGGTGCTACAACTCTGGAAAAGTCTGGCACAAATCTCCGGTAGTACCCAGCTAGCCCCAAGAAACTCCGTACCTCCGTCACGCTCCTGGGTGGCTCCCAAGCTAGCATTGCCTCGATCTTCGCAGGATCCACCACAACTCCTGCCTTAGATATGACGTGTCCCAAGAAGTAGACCTCATGTAACCAGAACTGAAACTTCGAGAGCTTACCATAAAGCTGGTTCTCTCAGAGTGTGTCCAGTACAACCCGCAAGTGATAGGTGTGCTCCTCCTCAGTGGTCGAGTATATCAAAATGTCGTCGATGAAGACCACAACAAATCAATCGAGGTATGGCTGAAAGATCCTATTCATGAGACCCATGAACACTTCTGGAGAATTGGTTATGCAGAAAGGCATAACCAAGAACTCATAGTGGCCATACCGACATCTGAAGGTTGTCTTCTGCACGTCCTCGTCCCGAACTCTGAGTTGATGATAGCCTGACCTGAGGTCTATCTTCGAGAACCACCGTGCTCCCTTGAGCTGATCGAAGAGGTCATCAATCATCGGTAGTGGATACTTGTTCCTCACGGTCACCTAGTTCAGGCAACTATAGTTGACACATAGTCGTAAGCTCTCGTCCGCCTTCTTGGCGAACAAAATTGGGGAAGCCCAGGGTGAAACACTGGGTCGGATGAATCCCTTGCCCTGCAAGTCCTCCAGTTGTACCCGTAGCTCTCAAATCTCAGCAGGAGCCATCCGATATGCTATAGTGGATATCGGGGCTATCTCGAGGTACAAGTCAATATAAAAGTCTACCTCTCTGCGAGGAGGTAGTCATGGAACGTCATCAGGGAAAATGTCTGCATACTGATCCACCATAGCAGGAAAACTAGGACTCTGCACATCAACTGCTCTTAGGATGAGGCTAGCCAATTGATGATTGATCAGTTGTCCTCTCCTCTGCGTGAGTCCATCCTACGCTGCTAAGGCTCCCTTCTCACCGATGAAGGTGAACCTGCTCCCATCGGTGCGAACACATCGCACCTTACGCCTAATACAGTCAATCTGAACATGGACTATAGATAATCAATCCATGCCCAAGATGACATTGTAAGGCCTCGATGCCGCTACAAGAAGATCCCATCCGAAGCTCTCACCTCCTAGAGTAAGCTCACACTATCGGTACCAGTGCGTAATCGTTGAGTCTGCTCCCGTAGGAGTCTCTATCTGTAAGGATCGAGCCAACGGCTCCGTCGGAATCTCCGAGCTCCGAACAAGGGCAGCAGCAATTAAAGAATGAATCGCTCCTGTGTCTATAATAACTGCAGCAAGGGTGGAGTATACATATATAGTACCTTGAATCATCTCTGGCGCACCGTGGTCATAGGCCTCTGCTGCCTGAAGCTAAACCTGTCTCTGCCCGCCAGCTCCCTGTGGTCGGGGTGGACCTCCAGGTGGTGGTGGTGGTAAAGCCTCAAAGCGTCGCCCACCACCTGCTGCTCGGCCAGCTCCTCTGTCTCATCCGCCTGCTCCCTGCGGACCGCCACGGTCGACCCTTTGCCTCTGCCCGGGTGGCCCCTCAACCGTCTTCTACTCCTCTGCACGGCGGTTCGGGCAGTCACAAGCCATGTGGCCCTACCCACCACATGTGTAGCATTGTCTGCTCCTCGGAAGGCTGGCTCTACGCCGAGTGCCCCGCACCTCTGAGCTAGTGTCCTGAGGTCATCTGCCTAATGGTCTGGTCCACCTGGACCCCTGTGACGTCCGTCGACTACCAGCTACAGATGACTCTACTACGTGTCGCCCTGCGGTAGGTCTCGCTACTGGTGTAGGCTCAGCAAGAAAGCTCTCTATGAGAAGGGCTCGCTCCAGTACTCCTGACTATGTCGGAATGCTAAGGGAGATCATCAATGCCCTGATATCATGCCTCAGTCCCTGCTCGAAGGTCCGGGCCTAGAAGAATGGGTCATGTACCATGTCTGTCGAATAGCGCGAGAGATCGGTAAATCTCGCCGAGTACTGGGCGACCGTCATGCTGCCCTGACGCAGCTGTAGTAGCTCCTGAATGCACACCACACAGAGGGTGGATGGGACGAACTCCGAGCAGAAGAGTCTCTCAAAGTCCATCCAAAGAAGAGATGCCTCTTCGTGCACCTGGAGCATCAAGATCCACCATCTTCCTGCTGCTGCGTGCAGGAGGCTCGCTGCAAGGATCACCATGAGGTCAGCTGGTGTCCCCACTAACCTGAAAACACGAACAACTGCCTCCAGCCAATCGTCGGCTGCCTGAGGGTCCGTCTCTCCGCAGAACCTGGGCAGTCTCTGACGCTGAAACTCATACAGTGCACTAAGGCGACGTGCACTCTCAGTGGTTGGGGCTGGTGGCATCAGTGGCTCGGTGGGTAGTGGTACCGCCGGTGCCTCCACTGAAAAAGGGCCCTGCACCGAGCCCTCGTCGCTCAGTGGGCTGTCGTCTCGCACAAATCTTGGAACCCTAGCTGGTTGCCGTCTTGGGGCCATCTTGAAAAGAAACAGGTGTGCCACGGTCAAAATAGTATACCTGGTGAGCTGACACGAAGTAATCACAAAGAAAACTTTTGAAACACACATGCAATCAATGTTTTCGTGCATTGAGTCGAAAATCAGAAGTCAGGATCCTGGTGTACGGATACGTCGGCCGTCGCACCAACACTAGACTCCCTGGACTGATAACCACATTAAATACCCTTAACACTATTTCTTCACATAGAAGAAAGATCAGAGTCCTGAGTTCTGCGGTAGAACCGAACTCCTCTGATACCAATTTGTCACGACCCATCCTCGGGGCCCGTGCCGTGACTACCCCAAGTCCTCCTCCCATAGGCCAGGGGCTGGCGACTATCACCAAAGGCATAAATCCCAAAAAAGGGGAAGGCATTGCCTTTATAAAGTAAACAAACACCACATAGTAAGCCAGCAGAAGTAAACACTAAGTAAAACTAGGTACAAAAGTAAGTGCAGAAAGTAAATGGGCCAGAATACAAACCCAAACTGAAAGTAAAGTACAACCGGAAAGAAATTACAGCAACTGAAAGTAAAGCAGCAACGTCGAGCCATCCACTGGAAGTCCCACCTGAAGGGTGGGTACAAATATCCTCCTCAGCTCCTCGGGTCTAGTCATCTGCTCCGTGTACATCTCGCCCAGTGGTCCACCTCCAGGTACCGACTACTCCACAAGCCTCAACCACGATCAGCGTTGTCCGTCGTCTGCATCCAACACAATGTAGTGCGGGCATAGCCCGTGCATGGGTGAGTATACACTACTCATTAGGGACCCCGAGACCCCGAAGGTCTCCCAGAATCCACAAAGGATAATCCACAAGGAAAGATACAATCGCGGAGTAACATCCAACACTACTTAGGTATATTCCCATACATATACCTAAGTCATCAATTCCAGTTCAACTCCAACATCCGAGCCCAAGTTCGATCACGTCCACACAGGATAGTACAACCCAATCCACAGAGGAAAGAACAACACAATTCACATAGGAAGCAAGTCAATCACATCGAAGATAATAATTGAAAGTCAAGACTCAGCTCACACGGGTATACTTCTTTGTAAGGTGATAGAGATGATCATATGTAGACACTGATTCATCTAAGCTGGGACCCACATAGGATACTAAACCAGCGAAGCTGTCAGACCCACATAGGATACAAGACCAGCTACTCTTTCGGACCCACGTAGGATACTACAACAGAGGTCAAATACTGATGGACCCATGTAGGATACAAGAACATTAGTCAACTCCATCGAACCCACGGAGGATTTCAGTATGGTCTTCATCATTGTCGAACCCATGGAGGATTTTAGTGCAGTCGTCGTCGCTACCAAACCCACAGAGGATTTCAGTGCAGTCGTCATCGTCGTCGCAGTCGCAGCCAGCTCTAGGGTTCCCGCACACAACATGATCATTTCTGGGAGGGTCTGCTCCATGATCCAAGGGTTTGATACATCAACTAACACTTAGTCCAGAGTTGATGTATCCCAAAGTTCCGTCTTGACATAGGGAACTCAACGTGACAGACGGCGCGTCAATCGGACGCCCGGTCTGAGAGTTATTGGTTTTTCGTTCCAGGGGCCCAGTTGGTTTTTAAGTCAAAACCAACCCGATCATACTCCAACTGTGTCCAAACCTCGAGAGGAGTAATTCAAAAGGTTTTTATCACTAAGAGGAATCCAAAAAAGTCGACGGCACGTCAATCAGACGTCCGAAGCTCAAGTTATAAGTGTTTCCGCTCCGAGGGTCCGGTTGGTTTCGTGTTAGAACCAACCCGGCCATACCCAAAGTTCTCCAAAACCTTGAGTGTAATATAATGAAATGACCATCTTGATTCAAGGATCTCATCTCAACTGACTGTGCATCGATCGGAGGTCCGTAGCCCAAGTTACGGGCATTTAAACGAACTGTCCGTTTTTTAGGGGGTTTTGGGCCCGGACCGACCCGACCCAAGACCCCCTGGGTCGGCCCGAACTGGGTAGACCCGACCCGGGTCCGGGTCCGGCCCAACAGGGCGTGGCCCGGCCCGGACTGGGTGACCGGTTGGCCTGGCGCGGGCGCGGCCCGCATGGCCAGACAGCTCAACTCGGTCGAACTGTCGCGGAAAAAGGTGGGGGCGCACTGTCCCCCTGATTGAAACGACGGCCCCCATGTGGGGGCTGCTTCCTCTTGCCAGTCGGGGGTTACGACCCCCGGTTTCCAGATCTGGCCGGTCGTAATGGCCGGCCAGGGTGTCGCGTGGGACCAGCCGGTCCCGCCCCCTGTGCACCAGCGGCTCCGGCCGCCCTCTCCTGCTCCGCTGCGGCCTTGGTTCGACCGGCGTGGCGCGACGAGACAGCGCCACACCCCTTCGTTGCGGCCCGACTCTGGCCGCGGGTTCGTTCGGCCTCAATGGCAGGGCGCGACGGCGCCGTGCTTCTTCGCCGTGATTCTCCATGTTCCTGCGCGGTGTCGTTGCACCGTGCTGCCTTTGTTCGTGCCACAACAAGAACAACAATAAAGAGGGAGGAGGGTCATCCGTGTTCGTGCGGTCCGACCTCCTCCCATTATAACGATAACAGGCGGCTCAAAAAAAAGAATAAAAATCCTCTTCAAGAAAAAACAAATTTAATCCATAATATTTGAACTCAAACCCCTACCTCAAGGAGTTGTCGAACAAAGGACGTCACGGGGAAAGGACGTTGCAGAAGAAGGCGTTGCAGAAGATGGCTTCACGGAACGAGGCTCCGTACACGTCGTCGGTGAATTCCCGAAGAAGAGAAGCGTCTCCCTTCCTTTGACACGGGAAGAAGAACGAAGGATGGCGCATCGTCGTTCTTAGGAAATCGGTGTGATGGCGTTCTTCGTTGAGGTAGAAATGTTCTTCGCCGGAAATATGAAGTTCTTCCAATGTGAAGAACGCTCCCCCTTCTCAACGCAACGATGCAACCAAAAATAAAATAAGGCCTTTGCCTTATTTTATTACCTTTTCCAACATTTTTAAATTTCAAACATTCGAAATGAATTCTCTACATTTAATTAAACTTAACTTTTCAAATTAAAATGGAGTGTTGGCAACATTAATAACAAGAGAGGTTTTTAAAAGGAGTTAGGGAAAATGAAAAAGGTGGGAGCTCATGTGGCCCCCACATCATCTTAAATCCTCACAAGGGGAGTTAGAACATCTGTGGGTCCCACCCCAACTTCATCACATGGGCTAAACCACTTATTAAAGTGGAATAAAAATTGTAACACGATTTTTATTTTACTTTAAACTTAAAGCATTTTTTAAAAACTATCCTCGAGAAAACGCAACTCCAGAAAAGGTCTTCCTAAGAAAATACCGGCACTGCGGTTTCATCGGTGCCCTCGGATTTTGATTCCGAGCACCGGTTCAAAAGTTAGGAAAACTTTCTCATTCTTTTACTGAACGTACCCAAGCTAAACTTCAGAAATTGATTCCGGGCACACCGGGCCTCGGAATCAGGTGTCGTCAGAAACTGCGTACTTGTAAAATCCCAAAGAAAATTAAGAAAAAAATTTCCTTGAATTTTACAGGTCTTTACAGAAATCACAAACTTGGTATCCTTTTTCTCCACACTTATAACAAACCCTCATTCCCTTCAAGCATTTACCAAGGTTATTATTTCCACAGTTATCACATGTGGGAAAATCCTTCTTTTTCTTATTCCCTTTATCCATTTTTTCTCTGTCATCCTCTTCTTCTCTTACTTCCCTTCAAATACATAGGACTCATATAATTCTTTACTTATCTTATTAACACATGATACTATTTCTTCATATGATTAGAATACATGGGAGACTATTTCCCTTAGAAATGTTGTCTTAAGACCATAAAATATATAATCCTTCTTACTCTTTAGATCATGTGTATTGTTGTAGTTCTCATTCCTTCTACTAGGAGCTATTTTTAAATGACGACATACACTAGGTTAGATCATATCGTAGTGTATAATCCAAAATCTAGACAAATTCTTAGCATTAATTGAAGATTTACATGTATCTAGCCTCATAATCATAAAAATGGATTCTTTGGGGACATATTTACTCAAAAATAATTCATAAAGGTTTGTAAATAAAATGTGAATTATTCGAAGCATATCCCCCAGGAGTGTCAAATCAGGTGCATAGTAAGACTTGTTTTCGTGTACCAGATTACCCCGAGTCAAGTCCAGAACACCTTTTCAGAGTTATTACTCCTAGGTAAATCTGTACCAGAACCGCGTCCACTTGTAGTATCCAGACATAGATGTATTTTCTAGGAATACCCACATAATCTTTACATTACCAAAATTTTAGTATATTTCTCTATACTTATCCTCAAAGTCTATCTTAGGGTTACGATCCCTAATCCAAGTTTTCTAAATCTATTTCTAAGGTTATTACTAAAATTACTCTGATACCAACTGTAATACACCAACCCTAGAAGCTCTAAGATAGTACATTATTTTAATACATTGGCATGATTACAAGGAATCAAGTCTCAAAGGACCAATCAGTTTAGTAGTCTTGGAAAATAGATTTCATACATGAACCATTCATTACAATTCAAAACATAATATGCAACATAGTCCTTTGTTTTAGAATTCCATTATTCTTCTAGATTAACCCTACATATAAATCTTAAAACACTTCTTGAAATCCTGAGAAAATAAAAGATACGAAAGGGGTGAGCTCATATGCTCAGTAAGGTTAAGTAATATAGTGGAATCTATCATAAATAAGCATAAACTTTTAAGGCAAGGTATAAAACTGAAACAAAATACATTTAAACATAATCTTCAGAATAATATGTCAAGATTAAATCAAATAATGTCATTTAAAATTTCTCATGGATATTCTAATCATCAAATAATCACATGTAGCATCAATAACTAATCTCATAATAAGGAAATATATAATGTTAAACTTCATAACCATACCATCAAGGCCTCATTCCAAGACCATTACCATACCGTTAAGACCTTATGCCAAGACACTAGTTTGTCTCATGAGACCTAACGATGCATAAAGGAGATGTAGTGGGCCTTGCTTGTCACTTACTAAGTTCAATTCATTCCTCTTATGAAAAGGGTGAAACATAACATAAACATCCATATTAAAACTAGAATATGAAATATTAATACTTTAACCATAAACCATTAATGGTATAAACATAGCATATCCACAGTCAAATATATCATAAACCCTTAAATAAAATATGGAAGATTGTATAATAATAAGTCAACCTCAAATAAGCATAAAATCCAAAAAAGGATGTTGACATAGATGAAAATAATTTAATAAATTCATTAAAACTCTTTGAGGTAAATATCCCTTTTTTACTTTGAAATCATTTAGAAAACACACAATTATAAAAGAAAACATTTATTTTGAAAAAAAACTTATTAGCTTATAAGGGTAGATACAAAATGTTAAGGCATCATAATAGTGGAAAATATCTGCTTGTGTCATATAATTTAAAAAAATTCTTTCCTTAAATTTTTCGAAAAGGTTATAAAGTACCTCATTTGGAAAACGATGGAAAGATTCCTTTCAAAAATAATTGTAAAAAGTAAAACATGGGTAAAAATGACTTTAAATAATTGTCTATAATATTTTTAATTACATTTTAAGAAACATGGATATAGATAATAAGGATGTCCCAGTAAATACTTGCATACAAGCAATCTCAGATAATAAAGAGATTGTGAAATTAATCCTTACCTTGTACTTTCTGTTAGTCAAGGGTGTGATAAACTCTTATATAATGGTTAAATTATGTTATTAAATTAAACCAAAACCATATATATATTTATGATATCATATATGACCCTATTTTATCATTTTGTTAATAATATTTCAATATTATCATTGTTTCGGGTGTTAATTGCTTCATTTTTTCCATTTTTATTTTTGTCATGTAATTCATGTTTTTTATGAATATGATATATTTTATTCATATCCAGAATGAAATTAAGTTCATAATTATTATTTTTACTCATCATATAAATTTTATAATCATTGTTTAATATTTAACATAGAGAATGAATCTCCCCATGTCGTGGAGACGGTAGGCCGTACATACGCACGAGCGACAGTATCATTCACTTGATGGTTAAATGGTATGGAATTGGATTGTATATTAATTATACAGAATAATTTTCATATTATATCCATTATTTAAATTTATTATATTCATAATTATACCCATACAAATAAAGTATTATTGAATAATAAATTACACCACGATGTGGAGATGGTAAGTCGTACACACGCACACATGGTGATATTGTTTTTCATAGGATGAATAAAAGAAGGTACAAGGTTGTTCCATAATTATAATAAAATATAAGTATATGGATGATACCAGATTTATTATTTTGATATGAAAACAACATATAAATGTGAAGTAGAAAAAGAAAATATCTTTGAAAGAGATGATAAAACAATTACCTCTTTTTCAGGTGTCTCCTTTTGATTTGTAAAAAAGGACTCCTTAGGATGGATTTCTATCCAATGTATGGCCTCTAGGATGTATTGAGGGAATTTGGGAGAGGAAATGGTCAGAGATTGGTAGAACCAAAAATCTTTAGAGTTGTGATTAAAAGATAAGGAGAGGTGCCCCTTTATAAGAGAGGAGAGGGGTACCTTTGAAAATACTAAAACTATTAAATTAATATAAATTAAATTTTAAATCAAAATGGCACAAAATTGGATTATTTTGAAGTTAATATGAGTATGGGTATAAATAATCTCAACCGATAAAATTTATACATGTTTTTATTTTAGTTTAAACCTTATCATTTTGATTTATCCTTATTTAATCTATTTAATTTTAATTGTGGTAATAATCTTCTAAATATTAAATGGTTATAAATATTTACTTATGTGGTTTCAATTGTCCATAATTGGAAACTTTATGAAATTTTAGACCTTATAATTTTCACTTTGTAATTTTTAAATATTTTTATGATTTTTAAATAATTTAATAAAATGTTGTTTTTATAAAATATCAATAGTGTCAGTTTTGATATTATTCATTTATTTGACTTTAAATAAAAACCACACAGAATATAACTTTGAACCAAAATATTTAATATACTACTAACATGTCATAGTAACCTAAAAAATTTGTGTATCAATTAAATTAATTCAAATTATATTTCTTTTAATATTTTTAAAATCATTTATTTGATATTTATATTAATAAAATAATTTCCGCATCACTATTGTGTCATCATTAATGGTAATTATTTAATCTCTAAAAATTATAAATAAATTTATATGACGTAGGTAGTTATTTTAAATTTCCATATACTACCTATAGTCGATGTTATCTCTTGTTTATCCCTATATTAAAATTAATATAATTATATAAAATGAGAGTGTGACATTTTGTCACATTCATTGATTTTAATAATATCAATGTCATATTCATGGGAAAGTGTCCATTAAGTGATTTCATTTCAAACCATAGATTATAAGGGTCAAATTTAATCATCCAATAGGATTTTGACAGGTGTTAAGGTAATTTATAATATTAATTTTACCTTTAATTACCTGATTTACTTTTAATTGCGGTAATATTTTTTTACTAAAGTTACTATTCATAATGCCCAAAAATAAAATTAGCATATTAACATAATTTGGACCCACTGATTCCAAATTTGGAATCAATTTTTTAAAATTTAAAATAAAAAAGTTCCAATAATTAATTTAAAATTAATCCCCATTGACAAAATTAGAAAACAAGATTTTCAAAAGTAAAAACCATCAAAAGATTGACATGTGTTTATATCTGATTTTAATGTGAAAATAATTCCAATGACATAAATTTTATTAAATGATAAAAATATAATCTAATTATACTTTAAAACTATCATGACCCATCCCTCGAGGCCCGTGCTATGACTACCCCAAGCCCGCCTTCCATAGGCCAGGGGTTGGTGACTAACACCAGAAAGGTGAAACCCAAAAAGGTAAGGCGTTTCCTTTAAACCTATACACACATAGACTAGGTATACAATGAAATAAAACCACAAAAAGAACTATTGATAGTAAAAGTAAGTACTTAAAGTAAAGGGGGGTCAGAATATAAGCCCAACTGAAAAGTAAATACAGTAAAAGGGAAAAACTGCTCTTATGGTCGTCCACCAAGGATCCTACCTGAAGGGTAGGTATAAATCATCACTACGGCCCTCCGCGTCAACTGGCCACCTTCGTACACCATCTAGTCATGGCTCCCAAATCTCGGTCAAGGATGCCCATCATATGCATAAGACACAACAAGGTGCAGGCGATGCCCATGTAGGGGTGTGTATAACAATACCCAATAGAGACCCTGAGACCCTCTAAGGTCTCCCAGAATTCCATAAAGGAAAAATCACAAAGCATGATCTCAATCAAAAAGCACAAAGTAAAAGATAGGTCACACCAAGTATACAACTTAGAGAACAAGAATAAATATGACTAGGCTTGATCTAGATCATCTTATTCTATCAAGAGGCTTTTTCTGCTAGACCACACAAGGTCGCTAGGTGTTGACCCACAGAGGATCACTAAGTGCTGACCCATAGAGGATCATTATATGCTGACCCACAGAGGAAGGCTGGGTGCTGACCCACTCAGAGGATCGCTCAGTACAGACCCACTCAGAGGATCTCTAGGTGCAGATCCATAGAGGATATCTAGGTGTAGACCCATAGAGGATCACTAGGTGTTGACCCACTTAGAGGATTGCTAGCTGCTGGCCCACTCAGAGGATCACTATTCTTTCTTCACGTCATAGTCAACTATTGGATTCCCTCACTTAGCACACTTGATTCTGGAAGGATCTTCTTATCAAACCATCAGTCATACCTCAACCTCCAAAAATTCCCACTAAGAAATAACCTGAAGGACCTCCATGTCATAAGGGTTCCAATGCAACAGACGATGCGTTAGTCGGATGCTCAGTCTGTAAGTTATAGGCATTTTAGTACTGAGCGCCTGGTTAAATTCGAGTTTCATACAACTTTACTGTGCTTTAACTTTCTCAAAAACCCAAGTGGAGTATCTAAAAATGACCGCCTTGTCCTAAGGATTCCATCACCGTAGGCGGTTCATCAAACAAACGTCTGATTTAAAATATATGGCCCTTTAAGAGAAACTAGGTCAAAAGGGGTCCAGGTCGACCCGAACCATTGGGACTGGCTCGAACGGGTTGGGCCTGGCCTGGTCCAGCTGGGCATGACTCAAACTCACTAGGCCCAGCCCGTTCCGGCCTGCTGGGCCGCGGGCTTGGCCCGGACCAGCCCCTGGGCCGCAGAACCGACCCGACCCACCCAACTGAGCGCGGCCCACTGGCCCGACCCGCTGGCTAGGCGCGGCCCGCCAAATAGGTGTGGGGTTCGCTCCCCTTCTGAATTAACACGGTCCATTCGGGCTCACCAACTAGTGATTGCAGGTTGGCACCGCCCTTCCAGCTGACCAGTCAGGTGGATCAGTCTAGGGTGGGACGCGCGAATGTGGGTCCGCCACTGATGTGGCCGGAGCCACGACACCTCCTCCGCATAAGCCCGTTGGCTACCACCATCTCCTCCATAGAATGACACTCACCTTAAACGTGGTCGGAATTGGTAGACTACCTCCATGTCTGTCACGGCGCCTACGGGCGCCGCCACCTCTTCGCAACCGGCGAGAGCTGGCCGCCGCCGCTGGTCGTCGGCACCACCGTGCCAGTGGTGCCAGGCCAACAATGCTTCTGCGGGCCACCAATAAATCTTCGGTGGTCCAATTTCCTTCACGACTACACCTATGGGCTTCTCGAGATGCTGCCTTTACCGTGCGACCATCAGTTTCATCTTTCCGCCAATTTTCTTGGCTGCCCAAAAAGAACATGTCAAACCGAGATCAGCAGAGGGTCCGAGCCTTGTTCAGATCGGCCTGCACCCTCCACGTTAGCATTATAACATGTGAAGGAATTCAAATATCATCAAATATTAGAATAAAAATCAAAACCCCTACCTTTAACTTGTTGGAAGACACTGCGGAGGAAGAAGGGTTCGCGTTCAAAGGTGTTCGTTGGCGTTCTTCGATCTCCGAATCGAATCCTCAATGGTGTTGTCGAATCTCCATTCTTTGTTGGAGGAAGATGTCACCAAAAATTCATCAAGAGTTCTTCTATGGGTTCCCAAAACCCATGCCCACAATTTTATTAAATAAAAAAACCTCCCACATTGGCTCATTATTATGATTCATTAATGAATTATAATTAATGAACCTAATAAACCACAATCATTGCAGTTACACAATGAGAAGTTCAAGTCATTAAATGACCCAAGTTTATTTCCCAACATTACACTATGGTCCCACCATTCTCCACTCAACGGTTTCAAAAAAGAATAAAATAACATCTTTAGTTATTTTTTTTCCGAAAGTCCAAAAATTTGACTTTTCTCTCTGACTTTTTCTGAACAAAGTTAAGCTTCCCTTAAGATAATCTCAGTGCTGTGAGTCCAACAGTGTCCTCATATTTTTAATCTGAGCACCGGTTCAAAATATAGAAATGTGCGCCTGCACGTTTACTGAACGTACCTTAAAAAAAGTTCAAAAATTTTTTTTGGGCTCTCTAGGACTCAGATTCACACATCGCCAATTTTCATGGTCTCGTAATAATTCTATTTAATTAAAATAAATACATGGAATTTCTGGGTCTTTACATTCTCCCCACCTTAGGATTTTTCATCCACAAAAGCCACAACAATGACTAAGAAAACAAATGGGGGTACTGAGCACAAATCTGGGCCTTCCGCTCCCATGTACTCTTATAGAGGTTCTCGTGCTACCACCAAACTCACACGAGAGGGATCGACCATCCATGAAGTACCTGCTTCTTTCTATCCTCTATCTCCATCGGGAACTCCGTGAATGTCGGCCCATCATCAATGTTCATCTCACCCCAGTCAATAACGTGCGATGGATCATGCACTTACCTCCTCAGTTGCGACACATGGAAAACATTATGAACCTGGTGCATCTGTGGGGGAAGAGCTAGGCAGTATGCCACCTCGCCAACTCTACCGAGAATCTGGAAAGGTCTGATGAACCTTGAAGATATCTTTCCACCCTGGCCAAATCTCTACAATCCTCGTCAAGGTGAGACCCGAAGGAAAACATGACCGCCCTCCTCAAACTCCAAGGGTCTCCGTATCCTGTTAGCATAAGGCTTCTGCCTGATTTGTGCAGTCTTTATCCACTCCTGGATAACCTGCACCTTCTCAGTGGTAACCCGTACCAACTCTGGACCCATAAGTGTTGACTCCCCCGGGTCTGTCCAGCATAGAGGTGATCTGCATGGTCGCTTGTACAAGGCCTCAAACAGTGCCATGACAATAGTGGAGTGATAACTATTGTTGTATGCGAACTCCGCTAGTGGAAGGTGGTCCTCCCAACTATGGCCAAAATCAAGGATGTAATCATGAAGAATGTCCTCAAGTGTCTGTATAGTTCGCTCTATTTGACCATCTGTCTAGGGTGAAAGGCAGTTCTCAAGCGTAGCTGAGTCCCAAATGCCTCTTGTAATCCCTTCCACAACTAGGGTGTAAAATGATTGTCACGATGTGAGATGATCATCGATGGAACCCCGTGAAGCCGTAAAATCTCCTGTACATAGAGGCGTCCCAAGCCTTCTACTAGTCCCTACTCTCAGATGGGTAGGAAGTGGGCCGACTTGGTGAGTCATTCAACAATCACCCATATGGAATCGTGTCCCCTAGACGTACATGGTATCCATGTCACTAATTCCATGGAGATTCCACACCACTTCCATTCTGGAACCTCAAGTGGTTGTGCTAAGCTTTCCGGAACCTGATGCTCGGTCTTCACTTGCTGAGAAGTGAGGCATTGTGAAACAAACTCGGCCACTACTTTCTTCATCCCTGGCCACCAGTAATGATGTCGGAGGTCCTAGTACATCTTCCCCACACTAGGATGTACCACCAAATGGGATGTGTGGAACTCCCTCAATACCTCCTCTTGTAGTTCCACTGGTACCATGGTGCATACTATGAAAAGGATGACATGCTCCCCACCTTCATAAAATCCTTCAAGAGCCCATCCTGAGGATATCTGAGCACGTCAGGCCTCACAGTCAACTTCCTCAAGCTGATCCTCTCTAACTCGCTGAAGGAGTGGGGGTGTGACTGTCATAGACTAGAGGTATGATACTTCATTCCTATCCATGAAGGATATCTGCAATGCGGCTAGCTGATCTGTCACCTCACTCAATAACTATAAACCAGACCTCCTGCTGAGTGCGTCTACCACCATGTTTCTCTTCCCAAGAGTGTATAATATCTCAAAGTCATAATCCTGGAGGAACTCCAGCCATCTCCATTGTCTCAAGTTCATGTCCTTCTGTAAGAAGATATACCTAAGACTCTTGTGATCAGAGTAGATAGTAAATCGTTCTCCCATCAAGTAGTGCTGCCACATCTTCAAGGAAAATACCACTGATGCTAACTCCAGGTCATGGGTAGTGTAGTTCTTCTTGTGTTACCTCATCTTCTGTGAGTCGTAGGCTATAATTGCTTTCTCCTACATCAGGACACATCCAAATCTGGTCCATGATGCATCATAGTATACTATATACCCAACACCCTCTTTTGGTAACCTCAATATGGGGGAACTCATCAATATCTTCCTTATCTCCTAGAAACTCTGCTGGCATCTCTCTGTCCACAAGAAATATTGTCCCTTCTTTGTCAAAGCTGACAAGGGTGATGCTACTTTGGAAAAGTCAGGTACGAATCTCCAGAAGTACCCAGCCAACCCTAGGAAACTTCGCACCTCAGTCACATTCCTAGGTGGCTCCCAAGAAAGAAATACCTCTATCTTTGTTGGATCCACTGAAACTCTAGCCTCCAAGATAAATTGTTCCAGAAAGTGGACCTCCCATATCTAGAACTAGCACTTAGAGATCTTTCTATAAAGTTGGTGCTCTCAGAGTGTATCCAGAACTATCTGCAGATGCGTAGCATGCTCCTCCTCCGACGCTAAGTATATCAAGATGTATTCAATGAAAACCATCACAAAGAGATCAAGGTAAGGCTGGAAGATCTCATTCATGAGCCCCATGAACACTGCTGAAGCATTGGTCATGCCGAAAGGCATCACCAAGAACTCATATTGGCCTTACCAGAATCTAAAGGATTTCTTCGGTATGTCCTCATATCATACCCTGAGCAGATGATAGTCTAATATAAGGTCTATCTTAGAAAACCACCTTTCTCCCTTTAGTTGGTCAAAGAGATCATCAATCCTTGGAAGAGGATACTTGTTCTTCATGGTCACCTGATTCAGGTGCCGATAGTCTATGCAAAGCCTTAAACTTCCATCTACCTTCTTGGATAACAAAATCGGGGCTACCCATGGAGAGACACTGGGTCTTATAAACCCCTTTCTCTACAAGTCCTCCAACTTTACTCTCAAATCATGAAGCTCTACAAGATTCATACGATATTCCGGTGTAGATATCGGTATCGTACCAGGGTACATGTCAATGTAAAAGTCTACCTCTCTATGATGAGGTAGTCCCAAAACATCATCAGGAAAGACATCAACATACTGGTCCACCACAATAGGATATCTCAGACTCCTCTCATCCACTACACCGATGGTGAGGCTAGACAACTGATGAGTGATCAGTATCACCCTCCTCTGAGAAAGTTCATCCTATGCTGCAAAGGTTTCCATCTCACCGGTGAATAAAAACTTGGTCCCATCCTCGCGGACACACTGCACTTTGCACCTAAAACGGTCGATATGAGCATGGGCTATAGATAGCTAGTCCATACCCAAGATGACGTCGTAAGGCCTCGACGCTGCTACTAGGAGATCTCATCCAAAGCTCTGGCCTCATAGAGTGAACTCACACTACCTAAACCAGTGCGTAATTGTCGAATCCTCTCCCATAGGAGTCTCTAATAGTAAGGATCAAGCCAATGACTCCATCAGAATCTCTGAGCTCCAAATGTGATCCATGGAAATGAAAGAGTGACTGACACCTATGTCTATAAGAACTACAACTAGGGTGGATTAGACACAGATCTTACCTCAAATCATCTCTATAGCGTCGTGTTCATAGGCCTTAGCTGCCTGTAGCTGAGCTTGTCCTTGTTCACCTACTCCCTGTGGTCGGGGTGGACCACCTAGGGGTGGTGGCGATAAAACCTCAAATCGATTCCCACCACCTACTGCACAACCATCTCCTTTTCCATGTCTGGTACCCTTCAGACCACCTCGATCAAACCTTTTTCGTTGTCATGGTGGTCCCGCAACCATCTACTTATCATCTATGTGGGGAGTCATACAGTTGCGAGCCAAGCTCCCTTGTCCACCACAAGAGTAACAGACTCTAGTCCTCAGATGACCTCCTCTTCCTTACGACCTCCACACCTCTGACCCTGCGTCTTGGGGTCCTAATCTGGAAGGTTTGGCCTACTTAGACCTTTGCGTCATCTGCCTACTACCTGCTGCAGATGACTCGACTACCTTTCATCCAGTGGTGGATCTCACCGTCGGTGCCTGCTCAGCTAAGAAGCTCACCACCAATAGCACCCGCTCAAGCACTCCAACCTGCATCAGGATATTGAGTAATATCATCGATGCTCTGATTTCCCATCGAAGACCCTTGTCAAAGGTCTGGGACCTGAATAAAGGGTCTCATATCATGTCGGTGTAGTAGAGAGAGAGGTCAGTGAATCTCACCAAGTACTGGGCCACTGTTAGGTTTCCCTGTTGTAAGTGCAATAGCTCTTAAATATGCACTAAGTGTAAATTTTCTGGAATGAACTCTGCCCTGAAGAGGCACTTGAAGTCCAACAAATATAGTGTCTCATACTTGTGTGTCTAGAGTGTCATGCCCCACCATCTCCCTTTTGTTACCTAGAAAATTCTAGCAGCTAAGATCACTATCTGGTCTGTTGGTGTCTCAACCAAGCAGAAAACCCGTGCCGCAGCCTCTAGCCATTCCTCAGCTTCCTTGGGATTTGTCTCACCATGAAACCTCAGAGGCCACTATCTTTAGAACTTGTTCAACACACTCAGTCGACATGCACTGTCTTCTGGTGGGGTTGGTGGCATCTGTTGCCCTATAGGTAGTGGTTCTACTGGTACACCACCTGAAGGTACCATCACCGTATGAGGGCCCTGCACTAAATCCCCATCACTCGGTGGGTTTTCATCGTGATCTCTCACTAGAATCATGGATGGCTATCTATGTGGCGACTATAAAGAAACAAATGTGCCACAGTCAATAAGCTATACCTAGTGAGCTGACTCAAAAGATCAAAAGTAAAAAAAAAATCAAAACACACGAAAATAGTGTTTTCATGTACTGAGTCGGAAATTAGAATTCAGGGTCTTGGTGTATGGATACATCAGTCACCACACCAACACTTCAGATCTCCACGTCAATTGGTCACCTCTGTACACCATCTAATCCTGACTCCCAAATCTCGATCAAGGACGCCCATCGTCTGCACAAGACACAACAAGGTGTAGACGATTCCCATGCAGGGGTGAGTATAAAAATACCCAGTAGGGACCCCAAGACCCTCAAAGGTCTCCCAGAATTCTACAAAGTAAAAACCACAAAGCATGATCTCAATCACAAAGCACAAAGTAAAATATAGTTCACACCAGGTATAAAACTTAGAGAACAAGAATAAAGATGGTTAGTCTTGAGCTAGATCATCTTATTCTATTGAGAGGATTTTTCTTCTAGACTGCACAAGGTCTCTAAGTGCTAACCCACAGAGGATCGTTAGGTGATGACCCAATGAGAGGATCGCTAGGTACTGACTCACTCAGAGGATCGTTAGGTGCATACCCACATAGGATCTCTAGGTGTAGACCCACAGAGGATTGATAGGTGCCGACCCACTCAGAGGATCACTAGATGTTGACCCACTCAGAGGATCTCTATTCTTTCTTCACGTCACATCCAACCACTAGATTCCCTCACTTAGCACACTTGATTCCAGGAGGATCCACTCCTAAATCCATCAGTTATACCTCAATCACTATGAAGTCCCATTAATAAGTAACCCAAAGTACCTCCATGTCATAAGGGTTCCAATGAAATAGACGGCGCGTCAGTCAAACGCCCGGTCTATAAGTTATAATCATTTTAGTATCAAGGGCCCTATTGGATTCGAGTACAATCCAAGCCAATTGTTCTCCAACTTTCTCTAAAACCCAATTGGAGTATCTAAAATGGAACTCCTTTTCCTAAGGATTTTAGTGACATAGACAGTTCATCAAACGGATGTCCAGTTTAAAAGATATGGCCCTTTAAGCGAAACTGGGTCAAAAGAGGTCTGGGTTCAGCCCGACCAGGTCGGACCGACTCAACCCGCTGGGCCTGGCATGAACTGGATGGGCCCGGCCTGGTCTGACTGGGCTCAATCCAGCCCGTTGGGCCACATAACCGGCCTCGTCCACCCATTTGGTCACACCCCAGCAGATCGCGGAACCGACCCGACCCACTGGTTGGGCATGGCCCGCCAGCTAGGCGCGGGGTCCGCTCTTCTTCTGAATGGGCGTGGTCCGTTTGGGCTCACCAACCGGCGATGCCAGGCTGGTACCACCCTTCCATCTAACCGGTCTAGGGAAAGACCCACGGATGTGGGTCCACCACCGCCGCAGCCGGAGCCGCGACAGCCCATTAGCTGCCGCTGCCTCCTCCACGGGGCACCACCCACCTTCAGCGCGGTCGGTGTTGGTCGACCGCCTCCATGTATACTATAGAGCATGTGGGCATCGAAACCTCCTCGTGGCCAGTGAGAGCCAGTCTCCGTGCTAGTGGTGCTTCTGTGGGCCACCAGTGAATCTATGGTGGTCTGATTTCCTTCACGACTGTGCCTACAGGCTTTCTGGGATACCGCCTTTACCGTACGACCCTCGGTTTCATCTTTCCTCCAATTTTCTTGTTCACCCATGAAGAACACATCAAATCGAGATCAGTGAAGGGTATAGGGCTTGTTTAGTTTAGCCTACACCCTCTGCGTTAGCGTTATAACATGGGAATAAATTCAAATATCATCAACTCTTAGAATAAAAATCAAGACCCCTACCTTGAACTCATTGGATGATGTTGCAGAGGAAGAAGGGTTCGAATTCAAAGGTGTTTGTCGGCATTCATCGATCTCTGGATAAAATCCTCTATGGATTCATTGAATATCCATTCTTCATTGGAGGAAGACGTCTCCAGCACTTCATCAAGAGTTCTCTCGTGGGTTCCCAATGTAGGTTTCGGGTGCAGCGGAAGTGCATTGGTGGGTGTACCCAACTTTAATTTTTCCATTAACAATGATCAATCCGAGATCCATCATGATAATAAAATGTTGGATCTTTGGAATAGAACGAAGAATGAAAGAAAGTAATAGAGTCCTGGAACCATAGAGAGGATCATAATATGTTGGTTATAATTAATTTAATTAAAAGACAATAATTACCTTGATGGAATTCTCTCTCCTTTAATGTTTTCGGTCACAACTTGATGTGATCTGTCGTTGCGTCATAAAATCCAAGTGTAGGATTCCTCTAGCGGTGATCAACACGTGATCTACATATCTTTGGATGTCGCTAAAGGGATCTCCGAGTGCTAGCGCAGAAGAGCCTTCACTTGTGATGTCCGCCTTAGATCACCTTGAGATCCTCTTGCAAACTGCTCTCCTTGATCTGGTGGTGGAGGATCTCTCTCATACCATGAGAGTGTTCTTAGAAGAAAATAATTCTCTCTTATCTTGAGAGATTTATTTATATTTTTTGTGTAAAACCACAAAAAATGGGTAGGCTAATGAAAATTATATAATTTGTATTTTAATTACTTAAAATAATAAAATGAATTAATTACCTAAAATCATTTATTCATTTCATTTAATTATTAGTAAGACCCCATGTCTAATAATAATAGTTAACTATTATTATTACTTGAAATGCACTCAGCGAATTACACCTAATATTATTTAATTAAATAAATAATATTATTTCTCACAAATCCCTAGAAAAATTACACAGGGTGTATATTAATATACATGGCATGTACTTTTGTTTTTCCATTTTCTTTATTTCCTCCACCACATTTATTAGACCTTGAATAATGGCTATTTATTTCTCAAATAAATATCAATTAATTACTCGCTAATAAATATATTATTTCACCCACAATATATTCTCTTGAATAACTAGTGTCAAAATTAATGCGATCAGGCATCCTTGAAAAATTATTAAACCACAATCGGGGATAATCTTTATTCAACTTTTTAAATTAATATTTAACTGAGATACTTGGACACACTTAGTGTGTGTCCCTCTAGGCCTCTTTCTCTGTGGCATTAGGTGGATCCTACCTAAATTCCATGGTTAGCATCTAGAAACACCCCAAGGCACCCATAGAGAAAGAAATTAACACTGCAATGATGTGTCACCTCCTATGAATGCTTATCGTGTAATGTAATCCCTTTGTCTTGATATCTCAAATCAAGCAGGTTTCATGCTAGTGCCATCAATCCATGTGCTCAATTATTCTTTCTTTAAATTTTTGAAATTGAACTTTCTCATTCCTTATAATGGACATGGATTTATTTAGGCTATATCAATTCCATCAAAGGGTCTGAGATATCTACTTCCATTATGGAATAGAAGGGAAAAATCTTTTCTCATGTTATCTATTAATTCAGTATTACTCATAATGCACCCAACATATCCTACCTCACTGCGAATAGTGTGGCGTCACAGTTTTTTTTCAATACATCTAAGTGCACGATTTGTAATACTCATTAATAATAATCTTAAAGTCTAAGGACCAATACACATGTCCACAGATAGGAACATCTAATAACACTATGAAATGTGAATTTCCTGTTGGAGGGTCTCATTAACATAATATCCTCCTGGATATTATCAAGGGAAAACACCATGAGAAGATGCCTCAAAGTTTTATGAGTCCTCACCCCTAATGGCCTGTATTATTTGTGTCCCTAAAATAACATCATCCGACCATAAAACATATATATTCAAGAACAATGTTATGGCACTTCAGGGTTCTCGTCATAGCAAGGATCTGCTATGACCCTTTAATGTAACAGTTATCCTTAGGACATTATCACAATCATTGTCACGTAGAAGAAAAATCAAGATGTGATAAGGTATTTATTAATGAATAAAGTACAAATTAGTTAGTTCTAGGACACCAACTCCAACAGAATCCCACTTGGACTAGAGCCAACTGCTAAAAACCTTTAACCCACTAGCCCTCACATGATATTCATGCTTCTTCTAAGATAGGCCTTTAGCCATGGTTCCTACCACATTATCTTATGTAGACACTCTACTCACTACAACTTCACCCCTTTTATAGAAATCCTTCAATAGGGGATACGTTTAGAGAATGTTCTTTGTCCGTTGATGTGACCTTGGTTCTTTTGAAAGAGTCACTGTTGTAGTATGATCACAATACAATGTGATGGGATCTTTACTGCTAAGAACCACATCAATATTTTGGACAAAGTTCCAAATCTAGATGGCTTCCTTGGGTACATCAGAAGCCACTATATATTCAGACTCTGTTGTAGAATCAGCAACAACTAGATGCTTTGAACTCTTCCAGCTGATAGCTCCTCCGCTGAGACAGAAAACATATCCTGATTATAACTTTAGATCTTTCTGATCTATTTGAAAACCATCATCAGAATACCCTCTAATGAAAAGCTCCTCGTCTCCTCCATACACCAGGAGCATATCTTTAGTTCTCCTCAGATACTTAAGGATAGTCTTAAAAACAGTCTAATGTTGTTCTCCTAGATCTACTTGATATCTGCCTACCATGCTCAGTGCATAGGCAACATCAAGCCTGGTACATAACATGGCATACATGATGGATCCTATAGCCGAAGAATATGTGATCTTACTCATCCTATCTTTCTCCTGTTGTGTCTAAGGACACATTCTATTAGAAATATGTAGGCCATGTGACACTAGAACAAATCCCCTCTTGGATTGTTCTATACTAAATCTATTTAGTATCTGGTTAATATATGTACCCTAACTTAGTACAAGCAACCTCTTGGATCTATCACGAATGATCTTGATCCCTAGAATGTAGGTTGCATCACCTAAGTCCTTCATAGAGAAACACTTGTTCAACCAGTCCTTAACTGACTGTAAGACTGGTACATCATTTGCAATAAGTAACATGTTTCCAACATATACTACTAGGATAATGAACACATTCCCATTAAACTACTTATAAACACATGGCTCAAATTCATTATTAATGAAACCAAATTCCTTTATGGCTTCATCAAATCAAATGTTCCATGACCTGGATGCTTGCTTTAATTCGTAAATGTATTTCTACAACTTGAAAACCCATTTGGCTTCACCTGGTGTCACAAACCCTTCTGGTTGTGTCATATAGACATCTTCCTGAAGGTTCCCATTAAGGAATGTTATTTTGACATCCATCTTCCAAATCTCATAGTCATGGTAAGCTGTTATGCCAAGTATGATTCTTATGGATTTAAACATAGAAACTGGTGAGAAGGTTTCATCATAGTCAATTCCTTGACTATATCTGAATCCTTTAGCCACTAGCCTTACTTTATAGGTACTAACTTGACCTTCCATGTCCAAATTTCTCTAGAATACCCATTTTCATCCAATAGGGTATACATTAATTGGATCATTGACTAGAACCCAGACTTGGTTTTGATACATGGAATCCATCTCAGAATCATATCTTCTAGCCATCTTGCATCTTGTGAGTTTTATACTGCTTTCTTGTATGATAGAGGTTCATCGTTGTCCAACAATAGTGATTCACCATCCTCGGTGACTAGGAAACCAAATCTCTCTGGTTCCCTTACCTTTCTTGAGCTCCTACGTAGTAATTGTGTTTCTGGAACCTCTTCCACAGGGACCTGTAGAAATTTTTCCTGTACCAAATCCTATGTATCTTGAGCATTAACTTCGTTTAATTCAATCTTTCTCCCACTATCATTTTTTAGGATGTGCTCCCTCTCAAGAAAGATGGTTTTTCTGTCAACAATCACTTTCTTATCTAAAGGGTTATATAGGTAATATTCTTTCGTTTCCTTGGGATATCCTATAAAGATACACCTCATTACCTAGGGTGCTAGTTTGTTGCCTGGGAAGGCCTTAACAAATGCCTCGCATCCCCATACACGTGTGTACAACAAAATGGGTTTCATTCCATTCCATAAATCAGAGGGAATTCCATTTTCCACCTTAGTTGGTACTCGGTTTAATGTGTATGTTGCAGTTTATAGTGCATATCCCCAAAAGGATAATGGAAGATCTGCATGACTCATCATCGACCTCACCATGTCCAACAAGGTGCAGTTCCTCCTTTCACTAACACCATTCCATTTTGGTGTATAAAGAGGAGTGAGCTAAGATATAATCTCAGACTCCCATAGAAGATCGATGAACTCTTGGTTTATATATTCTCCACCTCGATCTGATTGAAATTTCTTTATCTTCTTACCAAGATAATTATCTACTTCATTCTTGAATTTCTTAATTTTCTATAAGGACTCTAACTTATACCTCATTAAGTAGACATAGACATATCTGATCAAATCATCAGTAAAAGTAATGAAGTAAGAATATCCACCTCTAGCTTCTACTGGAAATGGTCCACACACGTCTGTGTGCACCAATCCTAGAAGCTTTGTGGCCCTTTCACCCTGTCCACCAAAAGGAAGATTGGTCATTTTACCTTGTAAACAAGTGTGACATCTATCAATTGGTTTTATCTTAGTAGATTCTAAATAACAATCTTGGTATATCTTTTTCAAGTGCTTCTTGTTTACATGACCAAGATAGTGATGCCACAATTGGGTGATGTATGAGTCATGTGATTTTGTTTCGTTATCGATTGCCAACACTTGGTTTTCATAATTTAATACATACAAACCATTATTTAAATGTGCCATATCATAACATACATTGTTATTATAAAAGAAACAACCCTTATTTCCAAACTTGAAAATAAATGCAACCATATCCAAACATGATACAAAAATCATGTTCTTGGTAACACTAGGCACATAATAATAGTTATGTAAAATTAAAAGAATCCCAGTTGGAAATAAGAGATGGTAATCGCCAATGGCCAATGCAGCTAGCTTCGCGCCATTAGAAGCTCAAAGATCCACCTCCCCTCTGGAAATATTTCTTAATCGACTTGGTTTTTTCATTTGAATACAGATTTGAGCCCCCCAAGCTGTATCTAATACCCAATGTGTAGAAATGGAAAGATTACACTCGATAAAGAACACACCTTTAGCATCCCCATGCTTCTGGGTGTAGTTCATCTTCCAGTGGCCTGAATTTCTACATAAAAAACATACTGCCTCCTATTCCTTTCCCTACCTTTGAATCTTCCCCTTCTTGGAGGGATGGTGCTCAGAGGATTCAGACCATTTATGAATCCTTGGACCCTTTGCCTTGTACTTCCTTTTCTTATTCACTATAAGGACTACAGGTTTTTCATGCCCCATGTCCTTATCTACCTAGAGAATTAAGGTCATAAGTTCTGATAAACTCTTCTCATTTTTTCTCATGTTGTAGTTGACAATAAAGCTAGAGAAGGTCTTAGGTTGTGACGATAGGATGAGATCTGTACGCAACTCATCCGGGAACATAATCCCTAAGATGTCCAGGAATTCAATGTATCCAATAATCTTGAATACATGAGGCCCAACTGGCACAGTATCTCCAAGATTAGTTATAAACAAAGTTTTGGAGATCTAATATCTCTCTTGTCTCACCTTCTCTTTATATAGATCCTTAAGGAAAGACATCATGCTATATACGTCCATGTTTTCATGTTTCTTCAAGAGCTCATTAGACATGGTTGATTGCATGAAACATTGGAAATATATGGAATCATCCATATGTTTCATATTGAGAGATAGTTCTTCATCACTGGCCTCTTTTCTAGATGCAACTGGAATAGGCTCTTCCAGCATGTACAATTTCCTCTCATGGAAAATGATGACGCATAAACACCTCTGCCATTCCTAGAAATTGGTGCTGGTGAGAAGGTTTTATTTCTCAAGTATGGTTCATAATGATATGTTTGAAGTCCTTTTTCTTTCCATTTCTACAAATTAATATGATCAAAGGTTTAGTACTTTATCATGATAAAACTAAGACAAATAAATAATTTAATACTTATTAGTCTCCCACTATTTTATCAAAATCCAATAGCCCTCACCATTGAATTCATAATATTTTGTTTTCTGAATATTCTAGTGGTAAGTATCCATATTAACCTTCACATTACCCTAACTAGGGATGGTCAAAAAACTTGAAGAGTTTTAAGTAGGCATTCCAAATTCCAACTGCATTAACTCGCAGCTCCTTGATCCACTGAGTGGACTCCCCAATCCTGAAATCCTTTTATTTTGGATTTCCTCAACCTTTTTCTCTTGGTCACACTAAGTCCTGATATAGAAATCAACCCTTGATGTGAACAAAGTCAATTTAACCCAAAACCTTGAATTAGAATTCCCCGATAATTTAAAGCACCCCAACTAGGGTTGGTCAAGCACTTTGAACTATGGTTTGATTCTAACCAATATTATGGAAGGCTATACTGACTTAATAATTTATTTAAGGGATTTTATCCTTATATATAAATTTTCATTTTATTATCTTTGATTACATGCTTGTTAATATTAAGTGGGATATAATTAAGTGATTAACCATGTTTAAGATAATATTTACGCATAATTTGGTCCTATTTTAGTTCCATATTGCATGCTTGTTTAATTCATTAATTGTGTGATTGAGACAACACACCCACAATAAATAAACCATGAAACTGACAGAAATAAAATAAATGGTATAATCATGATCTTGTTCTATTGTTTAGTTTATCTAGTGGTTGATAAACTAACCCAAGACCTAGGGAAGAAACACCTTGAACCTTTTGGGTTCGTGTTTACAGTTTCCCACCTATCTACCTTTGTATCTCCTTGGATTGGTTTCACCTTAGATCTTAACTTGAGTTTCCTCCACTATCTTGGGAGCTCCATCCATTACATATTCTTTTATCTCACTCACGGGTGAGGGGTAAAACATAGTTTTACATAAAATAAACCTTGGTCACACAGGCCCTACATGTTAATTAGGAGAAGGCTCACATACCAACAAATTTAATTTAAATAAATTAATTAAAATAAAACATTCACATACAAAGGTCATGTTCTAGATCATTATCATACATACATTCACCAATATTTACGCATAAATAAAATTAGCATTCAATTCTTTAATCATTCTTTTTTAAGATAAATCACGCTCGAATCAATTAATTATCTTTAATTACTCAATCCTTTTATATTAAACCCTTTTTCTGAATTTCATTGAGATTATCATCCATCATGATTTTAAAAAAATAAATTCATTTAAAATTATCTTTGTACATAACTTGTACCTTGGAGGCAACCCGGTGAATTCTCATTCATAACTACCCAATGAGTAGAAATAAACATTACACAGATGTTAAATTAAACACATATATATAAAACATTTATCACGTGTTGTGCCTTAGATTTATTCCCACACTATGGTACACGTCTTGAGGGTTTTTATAATATAATAATAAATTTTAATAAATCTTTGTAATTTGGATGAGTACACGGCGTGTAGTTCTGACTATACGGTGTGTACTTTTGTTCACCATCCATCTGAAGCACATGCTCAGGGATATGGCATGTAGATGTAAATCAGAAATCTTCAGAGTACATGGTATGTTCAATGGGAAACACACCGTGTAGTATCCATGTTACATGGTTTCCAGTCGGGAAAGTTGTTTATGGGGTACACAGTACAACCCTAACCCAAAGGGACTACACACCGTGTTCAGTGGGCCACACAGCGTGTAATCCGGAAATCTTGTGCCACATGTTCCTGGTCAACACATAGAATCTTAAAGACTTAGATAGAATCTAATGACATAGCCTAGTTTGTCGGACCGTCCCAGTGTATGGAACCTATACTACACGGTGTGTACTATCGAATACACGTTGTGTGTTTTGGTGTTGTACGGCCAGGAAGCTTTGGCACCTCCGGATGAGAACCTCTGTTTTATTTTAATCAAAACTAAAATAAAAAATCGTTTATGTAAGGTGAACGAGAAATGAAAGAGGAGGAATAGATATAAAGATTAATATTTATAGAATGGTTAACTTGAATTGAAACAACTAAATTATTAAATGCGTAAATCACCAACGAAAAACTAAATAATTATAATCAACGATATAACCCCTCTGATACCACTTGTAGGTTTCAAGCGCATCGGAAGTGCGTTGGTGGGTGTACCCAACTTTAATTTTTTCATTAACAACGATCAATCCGAGATCTGTCACGATAATAAAACATCAGATCTTTGAAATAGAACTAAGAATAAAAGAAAGTAAGGGAGTACCAAAACCATAGATAGGATCATCATATGTTGGTTATAATTAATTTAATTAAAATACAAGAATTACCTTGATGGAATTCTCTCTCTGTTGATGTTTCTAGTCACAATCCTAAGTGATCCGTCATTGCTTCATAGAATCCAAGTGTATGATTCCTCTAGCGGTGATCCACATGTTCTCCACGTGTCTCTGGATGTCGCCGAAGGGATATCCAAGTGCTAGCACGGAAGATCCTTCGCTTGCGATGTTTGCCTTCGATTGCCTTGAGAGACACTTAAAAAGCACTCTCCTTGATTCGGTGGTGGAGGATCTCTCTCATACTATGAGAGAATTCTTGGAAGAAAAGAATTCTCTCTTAGCTTGAGAGATTTATCTAGATCGGTTTTGTACAACCACAAAAAATGGTTAGGTAAATGAGAATTATATAATTTGGATTTTAATTACTTAGAATAATAAAATGAATTAATTACCCAAAATCATTTATTCATTTCATTTAATTCTTAGTAAGACCCCATGTCTAATAATAACAGTTGATTATTATTAGTACTTGACATACGCTTAGTGAATTACACCTAATATTATTTAATTAAATAAATAATATTATTTCTCACAAATACCTAGAAAAATTAGACAGTGTGTATATTAATATACACAGCGTGTACTTTTGTTTTTCCATTTTCTTTATTTCCTCCACCACATTTATTAGACCTTGAATAATGGCTATTTATTTCTCAAATAAGTATCACTGCATTACTCACTAATAAATATATTATTTCGACCATAATATATTCTCTCAAATAACTAGTGTTGAAATAAATGTGATCAAGAATCCTTGAATAATTATTAAACCACAATAGAGAATAATCTTTATTCAAATTGTTAAATTAATATTTAACTAAGATACTTGGACACACTTAGTGTGTGACCCTCTAGGCCTCTTTCTCAGTGGAATTAGGTGGAGCCTATCTAAATTCCAAGGTTAGCATCTAGCAACACGCCAAGGCACCCATAAAGAAAGAAGTTAACGCTGTAATGATGTGTCACCTCCTACAAATGCTTACCGTGTAATGTAATCCCTTTGTCTCGATATCTCAAATCAAGCGGGTTATATGCTAGTGACATACCCCCATGTGCTTAATTATTATTTCTTTGACTTTCTAGAATTCAACTCGCTCATTCCTTACCATGTCCATGGATTTATTTAGGCTATATAAATTCCATCAAAGGGTCTGAGATATATACTTACGTTATGGAACAGAAGGGAAAAATCCTTTCTCGCATTATCTATTAATGCAGTATTACTCATGACACACCCAATATATCCTACCTCACTGTGAATAGTGTGTCATCATAGTTTTTATCAATACATCTAAGTACGTGAGTTGTAATACCCATTAATAATAATCTTAAACTCTAATGACCAATACACACATTCATATATAGGAACATCTAATGACACTATGAAATGTGGATTTCCTGCTGGCGGGTCTCGTTCTCATAATATCCTCCTGGATATTTTTTTTTAAATTTTGGGGTCAAAGCCTCATTTTATTATTAAAGTAAAGTAAAGACCTCTTTTAATTGGGTAGTGGGATACCCATTACATAGCCTGAAGGCCCAGTGGGCTTGTATCCCATTACATAGCATGTAGGCCCAAATTTTTGGCCCAATGCCCATTCTGTGAATAGTAACCTGCCTATTACAAAACCACCGCTGCTATAGTTCCCTATCGTCGCTACAGTACCCACTGATCTATAGTATCACCACTGCTACAATACCGCTATAGTACTGCTACAATACTGCTACAGTAACCTATGCCCAATGGGTTTTGAACCCCCATTTTTCATGTAGGATTACAGGGTTCTTACCACTAAGCCAAACCCCAACTACCTATCCTCCTGGATATTATCAAGGGCGCACACCATGAGAAGATGTCTCAAAGTTTTATGAGTCCTCACCCCTAATGGCCTGTATTATTTGTGTCCCTCAAATAACATCATTCGGCCATAGAACATATATATTTAAGAACAGTGTTATGGCACTTTCGGGTTTTCATCATAGTAAGGATCTGCTCTATCCCTTTAATGCAACAGTTATCCTTAGGACATTATCACATACATTGTTACATAGAAGAAAAATCAATATGTGATAAAATATTTATTAATTAATAAAGTACAAAGTATTTGGTTCTAGGCCACCAACTCTAACACCCAAAACCCACGCCAACGATTTGATTAAATAAAAGAAAACCCTCCCACGTTGGTTCATTATTATGATTCATTAATAAATCATAATTAATGAACCTAATAAACCACAAGCATTGTGGTTATACAATGAGAGTTTCAAGTCATTAAATGATCCACATTTATTTCTCTATGTTACACTACGGTCTCACCATTCACCGCTCAACGTTTGCAAAAAGAATAAAAGAATATCTTTAGTTATTTTATTATTATTTTTTCCGAAAGTCTGAAAAATTAACTTTTTCATCTGAATTTTTACGAATAAAGTTAATCTTTCCATAGGTGAATCTCAATGATACGAGTCCAATGGTGTCCTCAGTTTTTTAATCTGAGCACCAGTTCAAAAGATAGAAATTCATGCTCGCACGTTTACTAAACGTACCTTAAAAAAGTTCAAAATTTTGTTATGGGATCTTCGGGCCTCAGATTCATGTGCCGTCAATTTTCTCAGTCTCATAATAAAATGGGTGTGCCATTAAAAAGTAAAAAAACTGCATTTTTTGAAAAATGATTCTTTTATAAAAAAAATGAATTTTTTCTTGTATTATGTCTAAGAAACACATTTGATGAATGTTTAAAATTATATGGAATATATAAAATTCGAAATGTGGTTAATAGTATTCATAAATTCTAATTTAATAGGTAGGTTATATATCATATTAAATAATAATATTTTATTAATATACTGTTGTTTGGTAAAATTGGGTGTTGCATGTAACGCAAACCAACTCATTGTTGTGTGTAGAGTAAGCTTAACGTGGTGTTTAATAAAAAGAAAGAAAGCAATAAAATTAAGTTTATTCAGAAATAAAAATATTGTAAAGTCTTTGGGTGTTACAGTAGGATCATCATCACTCTGGATGAAAAATTGAAAATAATTTCGTGAACTACAAGATAAGTTGGCATCGTCCCCTGTGTTATAGTGTAACACCCCCAGTTTCTGGTATGTAACCCTTTCTTGATGCTTTTCTTGGTTTCAAAAGTTATGGGTGACGTATGGGAGAATCGGGAGATCCTGGAGTGAAGTTTGAAGCAAAGGGGAAGGAACACGGTCGGCGCACGGTTTTCCAAATCGTGTGGCCAAACCGTGCATGTCTGACTGAGGAGGCAGTGGATTCCGCACGGTCGGCACACGGTTAAGGGAAACCGTGCGATGAGGTCGTGCGTGAAGGATGGCCGAGGTAGAAGCTAACGCATGGTTAGTGCACGGTTTTTCAAACCGTGCGGATTAACCGTGCGTCCACTTAAAGTTAGATCCTAAAATTGTGGATCTAACTTGTTTTGACTCTAATTGCTTTGTTTAAACCTCCTAAGCGACCCTAACTTGGGATTACTCTCCCTTGAAGGTTGGAAGACTTCTCCCAAGCATTCCGAAAGTGATCCAAAGGCTTCTCTTGGTGAATCAAAGCTGGATTCTTAAGGTATGTGATCGTTCTTGATCGGTTTCTTAGATCTACTTAGATCTACTTCTCCTCTTCTCTAGTTTTATTAGATCTACGCCCATTATGGGTAGATCTAAGGGTGTGGATTCCAAATATGAAAATTTTAGTCTTGGTTGTGTTAGGAGAAGAGATCTAAGGAGAGTTTTTGGAGTTTTGACCTGGTGTTCTTGAGCGTTCTTTGTCCGTGGCTTGGTTTCGCCCAATTTGTTAAGGTAGGTGGTTTCACTCTCGATTCCTCTTTCTTATAACTTGAGGGCTTAGTTTCAATTTGTTTTCCTTGATTGAAATGGTTTGTTTATTTTCTGTGAAAGAATGGTTGAAACCCCTTTTTAGTAACGGGTGATGAAAATTGTGTGTTTTTGGAAAGTGGTTGTTGAAACAAATTTAAAATGGTGATTTTAAATTGAATATGGTTTTTCTGCTTGAATGAAATGGTTTTCAATAAAAGGGTGATTCTTTATTGAAAGTGTTTGAACACACTTGGTTTTGGGCATGGATTTCATGGGTTGTGGTGTGTGTTCATATGAATTGGGATGGATAAGGGTGAGAAGTACCCCCATTAAAAGGTTGGGATGGATAAGGGCAAGAAGTCCCCCCATAAATAGGTTGGGATGGATAAGGTCGTGAAGTACCCCCGTCAAGGTAGTTCACTAAGTGACGACTTAGTGGAAGGATAACTCACCACTCACGAGTATAGGGAGGTCCAGGTTGCATGCATGGTTGGTTGTGTGGATTTGTGGAATGGAATGAATGTGCAAAAATGGAAATGTGAATTTGATTGGAAATATTACTTGGTTTCTTTTCTTGAGAAAGATGGTTTTGTTGGAAAAAATGGCTTGGACATGGAACTTGTTATATTGTGAACTATTTTTGGAATTGTTTTATATAAATTGTTTTATATAAATGTGCTAACATGTTTTATTCTAGAGGCATGGGTTGGGAAGTCATCAGGGAAAACCTACTGAGTTTCATTACTCACCCCCTGCTTTGGCACGTTGGTGCTTTTACAGATTTCATATACCGGGATGTTGGCAAAGGTAAAGTGTCACATGTTTAGAGCACTGCTTCATGATACTTGGACTGGTTCGTGATGTTGGATCTTGGAGCTTGTGGAGCATGGAGTTGGGTTGTTGTCTTATAGTCTTTGAGTTGTCTTTCTGCTGTTTACTCAGATGTTTAGTGTTGGTTTACACTATGGTAATTTTGGTTGGTTTTTGATAAAATTAATGGTTGAGTTGTTTTGGTTTTAAATCATGCATCATATAGTGGTTTCTTGGAGATGTTTATCTAGTTGTTGTGTTTGTTGGTTGTTTTCAGTTAATGGGTAAATTGTCCCCCACGTATTTTGAAACCCTTTGAAATTTATTGTCAGCCTTTGGTGCCTTGGGGATGTCGCTTAAGTCCTAGTAATGACTCATTGAACTCTTAATCCAATGAGAATTGGCGGGTCATTACAAATGGTATCAGCTTGTTCGGTCCTTTCCTAACAAGTGGTCATCGATGTTCTTGGTCCTGGAGTTGAAATTCCTTCTTGTCTATTCCTTGGGTGATCATATTAGACATGATTAGGATTGTCGGAACTTGAAATGTATAGCATAAAATGACATAGCTAACCCGTTTATGTTGAACTTCAAGTTACCAGGGTGTTGGGTATATAAGTGTTTTAGATACACTTCTAGAATGTTGGAAATCTCATTGTCATGGGTCTAGCCAATGAGATGAGCATGACATGCATTAGAGGAATGACTTCCCACTAGGATGGAATATCTCATTGTGAAGAATGATTTATGATTTTGGGCAAGGTGCAATTTTTTGAAAAATGCAGAAATTGATTTCCAAATGAAAGATTTTGAAAAGTGGATATTTGGTATATTTTGAAAACGGGTGTATTTTCAAAAAGTATATGGGATGTTTTCAAAAATGGTTGAACATGTGGAAAATCTTGATGGATAGAAAACAATGATGTGATAGTTGATGTGATAGAAATTGAAATTCTAAGCCTTCAGTTGCTAGGAAGTGAGACTAATGGTGTGCGTTGTCTGTATAGAAAATGGCACCCGTTAGGCATTGTAGAAACCAACCTGAAGAAGCTGTGGAGAATGTGGTTGCACCTGAACCGCATGTGAACCAAGAGCTGGTTCAGAGTATCATTCAAGCATTTCAGGCTGTGGACACAGGGAATCAGAGGGATGAGTCAAGGCATTTAGACCATTCCGTCCAGTTCTAGAAGCAGAATCCACCCATCTTTCGGGGTGATTCTGAACCAGAAAGGGCGGAGGTGTGGCTAAGTAGGATGAATCGTATCTTTGATTTCATCGGCACACTAGTAGAACTAAAAGTCAAGTTGGCGATGTATATGCTGGAGGATCTTGCACGATAGTTGTGGGAGCTAGTGGTGTAGGCTAAGGTGGATCAAGGCCTGAGATGGGAGGAATTTGAGGAATTGTTCAATAAACAATTCTATCCTCACACGTTCAAGATCCAGAGGACAATTGGATTTTTCAGCCTGAAGTAGGAGAATCTCTCTGTCACGGAATATGCGGCTAAATTCATGAATTTAGTGTGATTTGCACTGGAAGTTGCTGCAAGTACGTCGCTGAAGGCACGCATCTTTGAATCAGGGTTGCGACAGGAGATTCGCTCGAAGATAGCTATGCTCTGTATTACGGATTATACAGAGATGGTGAACAGAGAAACAGTTGCTGAATGTGACATCTCTGGAGTTATGGGAGGAGGAAGTATGCTGATACCCACAGGAACATGTGGGAACTTTAATGCTGGGAACAAGAGGAAGAGGGACACCTACTTCCAAGGTGGGAGTGAAAATCAGAATCAGACGGCTGGATCGGTGAATTGTCCTCCACGACCCCAGAGAAAATTAGGTTTCTTTCAATGTGGTTCGACTGATCACATGAAATGAGAATGTATAGCACCATCGAGAGCATTTCACAATTTCAAGTAGATGGGGCATCTTCAGAGATATTGTTGGAGTACTCCACGGTTAGGTGTTCGTGACACTTATCAAGTGTCGCAAGCATCTTATGCTTCGACATGGCAAGGATAGCAAAATCAGTCTCACCAATAGAACAGAGCTAGTTATAGTGATTCCAGGAATACCATGACCCCTCAACCAGGGCAATCTCAGTAAGCCAACAAGGAGAGCAGTGCAGCGACGAAACAATTGTATGGAGCTGAGCAGATGATGGTCGATGATCAGGATGGACCATCTATGGTGAGAGGTACGATTATTTTGAATTCTACCCTCATGCAAGTGTTGTTTGATACTGGTGAATCACACTCCTTCATTTCTTCTCATGTTGTTGACTTGCTATGTTTAAAACTGGAAATGATTCCTTATGTGTTGAAACTGCAAACTCCTCTTTGTGAAAGAGAATGTCAAGCCTTAGTGTGTTGAGCATGTGCTATAACTGTTGATAAAGATGAGCTGGAATGGTACTTCTCCATGTTGGATATGGATGTTTATGATGTAATCCTGGGTATGGATTGGTTGGAAAGGTTTAAGGCTCACATTGACTATTATAGGAGAATGGTTAGTTTCACGACTGAGGACAGCATCAACCATCTCTTTAGAGGAGAAAGGATAGTAAAGAAAGGTAAAAAGAGCTTTTTGGAACCAATGGTGGGAACGATTTATTACCAATTAGTAGCGTTGACTTTGGAATCATTGGAAGAGATCTCGGAACTAAAAATATCTCAGGGTTACCACCTATAAGAGAAGTGGAGTTTACAATTGATCTCCTTCCGGGGACTAGTCCTATCTCACTACCATCTTATAGGATGGCACCAACAGAGTTACGGGAATTGAAAGAGCAATTAGAGGAGTTGTAAATCAAGGGTTTCATTCGGCCAAGCATGTCTCAGTGGGCAGCACAAGTTTTGTTTGTAAATAAAGCAGATGGAACTTTGAGGCTATGTGTGGATTATAGTAAACTTAACCAAGTTACGATAAAGAATAGATATCCACTTCCACGCATTGATGAACTATTTGATCAATTTAGGGGAGCTCAGTGGTTCTCTAAAATTGACTTGCAGTCAGGATATCACCAGTTGTGAGTTCGAAAGGAGGATATTCCGAAGACAGCCTTCAGAAGCAGATATGGCCACTACGAATATGTAGTCATGCCTTTTGGTCTTACAAATGCACTAGCAGTCTTTATGGCATTGATGAATCGAATATTTCAGAGATATCTAGATTCTTTTGATGTGGTGTTTGTAGATGATATATTGGTGTATTCAAAAATAAGGGCTGAGCATGAGAAACACTTGACGATGGTGTTGGAAATCTTGAGATACCATCAGTTATATGCCAAATTATCAAAGTGCGATTTTTGGATACAACAGGTACGTTTTCTATGCCATGTTGTTTCTGAGAAAGGTGTCTCAGTGGATCCAAAAAAGATAGAAGCTGTTCTTTCTTGGCAACCGCCGAAGAATGTTTTGGAAATACGAAGTTTTCTTAGTCTAGCTGGTTATTACCGATTATTTTTCCATGACTTCTCACGACTAGCTTTGCCTATGACAGCATTGACAAAGAAGAACAGTGCTTTTCAATGGACTAAAGAATGTCAGAGATCTTTTCAAGAGTTGAAATTTCACCTTACATCAGCACCCGTATTGATTTTGCTGGAATCAAGACAGGGGTATGTGGTGTATTGTGATGCTTTGGGAATAGGTTTGGGTTGTGTTCTCATGTAAGGAGACCATGTGGTTGCTTATAGATCAAGGCAGTTGAGAGTGCATGAGAAAAATTACCCAACACATGATTTGGATTTAGCTGCAGTTGTCCATGCCTTGAAGACTTTGCGTCATTATCTCTTTGGTGAGAAGTTCATTGTGTTTACAGATCACAAAAGCCTGAAACACATTTTCTCGCAATGAGATTTGAATCTGAGGCAGAGGAGATGGATGGAGTATCTTCAAATGTTTGACTTTGACTTAATGTATACATCGGGTAAGGGAAATTCGGTGGTCGTCGCATTAAGCAGGAAGTTGTATGCTCAGTTAGCAAAGGAAGCTTCAGATGAGTGGCAGTTGATGTCGGTCCTAGCCAACATGCGTATGGAATGTGAAGATCGAACTGATGTTGCGGTTTTCTTTCCAGTTGAGCTTGTTCCTGATTTGGTGAAGATAGTAAAGGACGCATAGGCATCTGATGTAGACTGTGTTTCAATGAGTTCAAAACTCAATGGTGGGGAGACCATTGAGGGATGTAAGATGGATGGGAGTTCAATTTTGCTGTTTTGAGATCGGATGGTTGTACCTCTAGCTGCTCAGGAACAACTCCTTCATGCTTACCACCATTCAATATGGGTTGTACATCCGGGTACATAGAATATGTATAAGGCATTGAAGGCGTAGTTTTGGTGGAGCGGCATGAAGCGGAAGGTAGCTGAATTTGTTTCAAGGTGTTTAACTTGTCAGTAAGTTAAAGAAGAACATCAGCGGCCAGTTGGTATGATACAATCTTTACCTATCCCAATGTGGAAATGGGATCAAATAGAAATGGATTTCGTTACAGGTCTTCCAAGAACGGTTCGGAAACATGATTTCATTTGGGTGATAGTGGATCATCTAACCAAGTTGGCCCATTTCATCCTGATTCTTAAAACTCATACGGTGGAAGATATTTCAAAAATATATATCCAGGAAGTGGTAAAGAGACATGGTGTACCAGTGTCTATCGTCTCAGATAGAGATCCGAGTTTCACCTCTCGTTTCTAGAAATCCTTACAACAAGCCCTTGGGACTCAGTTGACTATGAGCACAGCGTATCATCCTCAAACGGATGGGAAATCCGAGAGGACGATACAAATGTTGGAAGACATGTTTCAGGCTTGTGTAATGGATTTTTGTGGCTCATGGGAGGAGCATATACCCTTAGTGGAGTTCTCATACAATAACGGTTATCAGGCCTCAATACGCATGGCTCTGTTTGAAGCATTGTATGGACATCCTTGTCGTTCTCCACTTTGTTGGGTGGAAACAAGTGAGACTTCACTAGTTGGGACGAGCCTTGTCCAAGAAACAATGAAGAAGATCCAGTTGATTAGAAAGAGGATGGAGACGGCTTAGAGTCATCAGAAATCTTATGAGGATCATCGTTGAAGACCGTTGTCATTTGCGGTGAGTGATCATGTCTTTTTGAGAATCTCTCCAAGGCTTGGACAACATCGTTTTGGGAAGAAGGGAAAATTATCTCCTCGATATATAGGCCCTTTTGAGATACTGGAATGGGTTGCCGAGGTGGCGTATCGGTTGGCATTACCACCATGGTTCAGTGTAGTGCATAATGTGTTCTATGTATCTCAGTTAAAGAAGTATCAACCCAATCCTGACCATGTGATCAGATGGGATCACGTTGACCTAGAGTCGGATGCTTCATTGATACATATCCCGGTACAGATAGTGGATAGGCAAGAGAAATTCTTGTGGGGAAAAATCATCGGTCTAGTGCGAGTTTTATGGAAACATGGTCAGATTCAAGAAGAGACTTGGGAACACAATAAAGAAATGAAGGAGCAGTGGACAGAACTCTTTCAGACAAGCGATGGTTTTCTACTTTCTGGGGATGGAAAGGCCAATGGTGGGGAGAATTTAGTACCCCCAGTTTCTGGTATGTAACCATTTATTGATGTTTTTCTTGGTTTTAAAAGTTATGGGTGATGTATGGGAGAATCGGGAGATCCTGGAGTGAAGTTTGAAGCAAAGGGGAAGGCGCACGGTCGGCGCACGGTTTGTCAAACTGTGCGGCCAAACCATGCGTGTCTGACTGAAAAGGCAGTGGCTTCCACACGGTCGGTGCATGGTTAAGGGAAACCGTGCGATGAGGTCATGTGTGAAGGATGGCCGAGGAAGAAGCTAACACATGGTTAGCGCACGGTTTGTCAAACCGTGCGGATTAACCGTGCAGTCACTTAAAGTTAGATACTAAAATTGTGGATCTAACTCGTTTTGCCTCTAATTGCTTTGTTTAAACCTCCTAAGCAACCCTAACTTGGGATTACTCTCCCTTGAAGGTTGGAAGACTTCTACCAAGCGTTCCGGAGGCGATCTGAAGGCTTCTCTTGGCGAATCGAAGCCGGATTCTTAAGGTATGTGATCGTTCTTGATTGGTTTCTTAGATATACTTAGATCTACTTCTCCTCTTCTCTCATTTTCTTAGATCTATGCCCGTTATGGGTAGATCTAAGGGTTTGGATGATAAATATGACAATTTTGGTCTTGGTTGTGTTAGGAGAAGAGATCTAAGGAGAGTTTTTGGAGTTTTGACCCAGTGTTCTTGAGCGTTCTTCGTCTGTGGCTTGGTTTCTCCCAATTTGTTGAGGTTGGTGGCTTCACTCTCGATTCCTCTTTCTTAGAACTTGAAGGATTAGTTTCAATTTGTTTTCCTTGATTGAAATGGTTTGTTTATCTACTGTGAAAGAATGGTTGAAACCCCTTTTTAGTAACGGGTGATGAAAATTGTGTGTTTTTGGAAAGTGGTTGTTGAAACAAATTTAAAATGGTGATTTTAAATTGACTATGGTTTTACTGCTTGAATGAAATGGTTTTCAATAAAAGGGTGATTCTTTATTGAAAGGGTTTGAACACACTTGGTTTTGGGCATGGATTGCATGGGTTGTGGTGTGTGTTCATATGCATTGGGATGGATAAGGGTGAGAAGCACCCCCATCAAAAGGTTGGGATGGATAAGGGTGAGAATTCCCCCCATCAATAGGTTGGGACAGATAAGGTATTGAAGTACCCCCGTCATGGTAGTTCACTAAGTGACGACTTAGTGGAAGGATAAATCACCACTCGCGAGTATAGGGAGGTCCAGGTTGCATGCATGGTTGGTTGTGTGGATTTGTGGAATGGAATGAATGTGCCAAAATGGAAATGTGAATTTGATTGGAAATATTTCTTGGTTGGTTTTCTTGAGAAAGATGGTTTTGTTGGGAAAAATGGCTTGGACATGGAACTTTTTATATTGTAAACTATTTTTGGAATTGTTTTATATAAATTGTTTTATATAAATGTGCTAACATGTTTTATCCTAGAGGCATGGGTTGGGAAGTCATTGGGGAAAACATACTAAGTTTCATTACTCACCCCCTGCTTTGGAACATTGGTGCTTTTGTAGATGTCATATATCGGGACGTTGGAAACGGTAAAGTGTCACATGTTTAGAGCACTACTTCGTGATACTTGGACCGATTTGTGATGTTGGAGCTTGGAGCTTGTGGAGCATGGAGTTGGGTTGTTGTCTTGTAGTCTTTGAGTTGTCTTTCCGCTGTTTACTCTGATGTTTAGTGTTGGTTTACACTATGGTACTTTTGGTTGGTTTTTGATAAAATTAATGGTTAAGTTGTTTGGTTTTAAATCATGCATAATATTGTGGTTTCTTGGAGATGTTTATCTAGTTTTTGTGTTTGTTGGTTGTTTTCAGTTAATGGATAAATCGTCCCCCACGTATTTTGAAACCCTTCATCATTTATTGCTAGCCTTTGGCACCTTGGGGATGTCGCTTAAGGCCTAGTAATTACTCGTTGAACTCTCAAGCCAATGAGAATTGGTGGGTCATTACATACAGCATGGATCCCTTCCAGGCTAGAAACCCCATCCTCCTATGAATCAAACATGCAGATAATATGTTATAGTAGATTATATTGTAAAGAGATTAAAAATGAATGAGAAAATAGTACAATAAACAAACCAATGAAAATTTATTGACTTACCAGATCTTGAATTCGTTTGTCATGTAGAGTGAGATACAGTATAGACTTCAATTTATACCATGACGCATTCTCTAGTTTCTCTAATAGAGAGAATCACATCGTACACACACCCTTAATATGAAATGATGATCATCTTTCCCAGAGTTCAAGATAATTGGCATGTCGTCATCACCAATTGGCATCCTACCTCCCTGTTATCTTCACAAAATGAAGTGTTGATGACTGTCTTGGTGGAAATGAAATACGTTGAACACATCCAAACTGGCGCATGAATTTATCAGGCTGGTGCCACTCAATAATATAAAAGTTAATGAGAGGCATTGTAACCATCACATCATGAAGTACTGCAGTGTAGTGTGTGGGCAACTGGTATAATAAATCCTAGTATGACATCCATGTAATATGAAATGACATGTGATATTTATCAAAAAAAAATTTACTAAAAACAAAAAATGATGATATTATGAAATTGGTTAGTCAATGAAAGATTTTATATACTAATGTTAGTGGGTAGTATATTGTCCAACATGAGACAATATGCACCCAAATTGTGTCTCAGAGCCCTGATTAAGTAGTGTGCCTGACTCCAGCTATAAAATACAATATTGAAAGTGATAAATAATGATAAATTAAATTCAATAACTCATGCTAGCATCAGAAACCAATAGAGATGAGTGATCATACCAACTTCCATGTAGAGCATCACATAACACATCTATATATAGCTCCTAACTAACAACAATAGGGGTGAGAGTAGGGATGTGATCCCATGCCCACATCTGAATAATGATGAAACATCCCCTGAGATCAGTGCGATCTGAGCGACATGTTTTGTATAAGGCTCTGTATGTGTATTCCAAGCATGAAGATCCCCAGCTTTATCTCTCAACCTAATCAAAATCCTCCAGTATGACCAAATACATCATGTGTACATGAATACTAGAGTGATCAGTGCACAATGTCCCTCTAATGATCTGTAAGATATATGCACGGTCACGACACATGATAATATTCTCATCAACGTTAGTGGGTAACTGTGAAAAATGCATCTCCAGCCATCTCATGAATATGGACCCACCATCTGTAGCATCCTTATCCCCCAAAATGTTGAGGCTTAGAAATCACTGTACAAGCTCAGACTAGTCTTCATAAGTGGGTACTCTAACTTCATCCCCCTGGATAAAAAGACCGAGTAGGACTGCCACATCCTCAAAGGTAATGGTCATATCTCCCTCAAGCAATTGTATTGTGCGTGTCTTTGATCTACATATCTTAGTGAGGGTAGCAAGTATGTGGTGATCAATGAATGTAAAATCAGATACCATAATGCCATAGAATCCAACATGAAATAGGTATGGTATAATGATGGATGGAGGTAGAATATGATGATAATGGTGTGCTCGATGTACCCTGGTCCGTCGAACCTCATGGCCCACTAGAACATCACATGAAACATTCCTATACTGATTAGTGAGTATCATAGTATCCTCAATCTCTATGTAAAAAAATGAAATAAGACTTAAGTGTAAAATGTAAATATAACTTTATGGTCAGCAGTGTCACGACCCGTCCCCTAGGGCCCGTGCCATGACTACCTCAATCCCACCTTCCATAGGCCAGGGGTTGGCGACTAGCACTGGAAATGCATATCCCTAAAATGGGAAGGCATTGCCTTTAAACTTGTACAAACACACAATCCAAGAACACAACAAGATTCAACCACAAACTAAAAATGCAGTAGTAAAAGTGTGTATTGAAAGTAAAGAGTCCAGAATAAAAGCCCAACTGAAAAGATACAACTACAACTATAAACAGAAAAAAGAAAACAGATCATGAGTTCATCCACCAAGGATCCTACTTGAAGGGTAGGTACAACTCGTCTCCACAGATCTCCACGTCAACCAGTCACCTCTATGTACCACCAGTTCCTGGCTCCTTAAGTCTCAGCCAAGCTGCTTGTCATCTGCATAAGACGCAACAAGGTGCGGGTGAAGCCCGTGCAGGGGTGAGTATAACAATACCCATTAGGGAACCCGAGACCCTCAAAGGTCTCTCAGAATTCCACAAAGGAAAACCAAAAAGCATGATTTCAATCACAAATCACAAAGAAAAAGACTCATCTCAAACCAGGTATACAACTCAGAGTTCATAAATAAATATGATTAGTATTAAGTTATATCATATTATTCTATTAGAGATTTTCCACAACTTAACCATGAAGGAGTTGTTTCATTGTTGATCCACATAAGGCCGTATATCTCTGATCTGTAATGGGATGCTCGGAGGTTGGTCCTTGTCAGGCCGCACACTACTGATTCACATAGGGTCACTAGATTGTTGATCCACATAGGGTTGCTATGATGTTGATCCACAAAGGGTCGCTATGATGTTGATCCACAAAGGGTCTCTAAGATGTTGATCCATGTAGGGTCTCTAAGATGTTGATCCACACCAGGTCACTAAGATTTTTATCCACATAGAGTCACTACGATGCTGATCTACACAGGGTCACTAGGATGCTGATCCACACAGGGTCGCAACTCAAATGACAGCCAGTCATAAGATTCTCCGAACCCAGTGTGCTTGAGTTCTGTAGTATTTTCTCCTATGGATATCAGTCATGACTCAACTGCTATGAAGTTCCACAAAATAGTAACCCAAAGGACCGTCATGCCGTAAGGATTCCAACACAATAGACGGCGCTTCAACTGGACGCCCAGTCTATGAGTTATTGGCATTTTAGTGTTGAGGTCCCGGTTAGATTCGAGTATGATCCAAACCAGTTGTACTCCAAATTTCTCCAAAACTTATGTGGACTATCTCAAAATGACCATATCTCTCCAAGGATCCCATCACCGTAGACGGTTCGTCAAACGGACGTCTGGTTCGCAAGATACGACTCTTTAAGCGAAACTGGGCCCGAATGGGTTTGGGCCTGGCCTGACCCAACCTGATTGGGCTGGGCCGCGGACCGGGCCAGCCCACTAGCTAGACGTGGCCTGGTTCACTAGTGCGGCTCGCTAACCGGGTGGCCTCCCTACTAACCAAACGTCTCAAAGATTTGTTCGGTTCTTCAATCAGCGGCGTCATGTGGCACCGCCACATAGTCCGCAGGGCCCGCGGGGCACAGGTCCCCTGCCGCTGTAGCTTCGATTCTGCGACCCCTTCACCGCGGTGCCAAGCGGCGCTGCCCTCTTCCAAGACCGGTGAGCGCCTGCCACTACCTTCGCCACCGGCGCCACGCCGGTGGATCTTCCATGGGCCACGAGGTGAGATCCGGTGGTCTGTTTTCCCTTCCACTCGTGCCTACAGGCCTCCCAGGATTCCATCGTCATTGTGCGGCTCCCAGATTCAAGTTTCTGTTGAGTTGTAAATTTTTTTCCCAAATAGCGTGACAAGAACGAAGTGGCGGAGGGTCTGGGTCTTGTTCGTTTAGACCACACCCTCCATGTTAGCATCGTAACAAGAAGGTAACAATTTATTCATCTTCAAATCAAAGAATTAAACCATGAAAAATACCCCTACCTCGAGAATCATTGGAGTCATCACGGTGGTGGAAGGAGAATATACACTTTGATGAAGTCGTTGGCATTTTTCGTTTCTGGTTTGATCCCTCTGAAGTTGCTATCCAAGCTCCCGTTCCTCATTGGTGGAAGACGTCATAACACTTCGTTATAGGTTCCTCTCTTCTGTGCCAAAAGCCCACGCCTGAGCTTCAATTAAATAGACCGAAGAAACAACTGAGCTTCACAACATTAATGCGGTTCATTTATAAACCGCATTTAACATTCCAACATTGAGGTTACAAAAACAAAGAGTTAATCCATTAAATGGCTTGACAACACAGCGGTCCCGCCATCGCCGCTCAACCGCTGGAGAAAAATAAAATAACAATTACATGTTATTTTATTATTCTTTTAAAAGTCCAAAAATTATCTTTTTCTCCAGACCTACTGCAGTTAAATTTAAGTCTCCCTTAAGAAAATCCTGGCGCTGCGGATTCAACAGTTCCCTCATATTTCAATTCTGAGCACCAGTTCAAAAGTTAGAAAATTCCGCCTGTATGTTTACTGAATATACCTTAAAAATGTTCAAAATTCCATTCTAGGCACACCAGGCCTCAGAATCATGCACTATCAATTTTCAAAAACTTGTAATAATCCCAATTATTTTAAAAAAATACATGTAATTTATGGGTCTTTACATTCTCCCCACCTTAGGTATTTTCTTCCCTGAAAGCTACAACAAAACTAGGGGAACAAATGGAGGTAATGAGCATGTATCTGATTCTCCCACTCTCATGTGCTCTCCTAGATATTCTCATGCTGCCAACAAACTCTCACCAGAGGAATAAACCTCCCACTAAGGACTTGCTCTTTTTGATCTTCTATCTCCACTGGGAACTCTACAAATGTTGCTCCTTCGTTTATGTCCAGCTTTCCCAAGTCAATAACATGCAATGGGCCATGCACGTATCTCCTCATCTATGACACGTGAAATACATTATTCACCTGGTGCATTTGAGGGGGAAGAGTTAGATGGTATGCCACCTCGCCTACTCTGTTGAGGATCTGGAAGGGTTCGATGAACCTCAGAGATAACTTGTCACCCTGGCCAAACCTCTGTAATCCTCGTCGGGGTGAGACCTATAGGAAGAAATGGTCTCCCTCCTCAAAATACAAGGTTCTCCACCTCCTATCGGTATAATACTTCCATCGGCTCTGTGCAGTCTTCATCCACTCCTGGATGATCTGAACCTTCTATGTGGTAGTTTGTACCAACTCTGGACCCATAAGTGCTGACTCCCCTGGGTCTGTCCAACAAAGAGGTGATCTTCATGGTCGCTTATACAAGGCCTCAAATAGAGTCATGCCTATAGTGGAGTGATAACTATTGTTGTATACAAACTCCACTAGGGGAAGGTGGTACTCCCAACTACATTCAAAATCAAGGACACAATCACGAAGCATGTCCTCGAGTGTCTGTATGGTTCGCTCTTTCTGACCATATGTATAAGGGTGAAAGGCGGTTCTCAAGTGTAACTGAGTCTCAAATTCCTCCTACAATACCTTCCACAAGCGGGATGTAAAATGTGCATCGTGATCTGAGACGATCGCCGATGGAACCCCGTGAAGTCACACAATCTCCTGCACATAGAGACGTCTCAATCCCTCTACTGATCCCTGATCTCAGATGGGTAGGAAGTGGGATGAATTGGTGAGTCGGTCAATGATCACCCAGATGGAATCATGGCCCCTGGATGTACATGGTAGCCCCGTCACTAAGTCCATGGACATACCATCCCACTTCCACTCTGGTACCTCAAGTGGCTGAGCTAAGCCTATTGGTACCTGATGCTCAACCTTCACTTGCTGACAAGTGAGGAATTTCGATACGAACTCTGCCACTGCATTCTTCATCCCTGGCCACCAGTACTGACTTTGGAGGTCTTGGTACATCTTCACCACACCAGGATGTACCACCAAATGGTATGTATGTAACTCCCTGAACACCTCCTCTCGTAGTGTCACTAATACCAAAGTACGCCCTCTAAAGAGGATAACGTGCTCCCCACCTTCAGAAAATCCATTAGGAGCCTATCCTGAGGATATCTGAACACGTCGGGCCTCGCAGTCTACGTCCCCAAGTTGTACCTCCTGAACTCGCTGAAGAAGTGGGGGAGTGACAATCATAGACTGGAGGTAAGTGGCTCCATCTCTATCCATAAAGGATATCTGCAACACGACTAGTTGTTCTGTCACCTCACTCAGCAACTGTAGACCAGACCTCCTGTTGAGTGTGTCTACTACTATGTTTCCTTTCCCAGGAGTGTAAAATATCTCAAAGTCATAGTCCTGAAAGAACTTCATCCATCGTCGTTGTCTCAAGTTCAGGTCCTTCTGTGAGAATGTATACCTGAGACTCTTGTGATCAAAGTAAACAGTAAACCATTCACCCATCAAGTAATGCCACTACATCTTCAGCACAAAGATCATTGCTGCTAACTCCAGGTCATGGGTAGCATAGTTATGCTTGTGTTGTCTCAACTTCTTTGATCCTTAGGTGATCACTACTTACTCCTACATCGGGACACAACCTAGTCTAGTACCTAATGCGTCACAGTAAACTACATAACCAATTACCTGTTCGGGTAGCCTCAAGATGGGATCACTCGTCAATATCCACCTCAGCTCCTAGAAACTATTCTAGCACTTCTTTTTCCACAAGAAAGGCTAACCCTTTTTGTCAAATCTCACAAGGGTGCCACTACCCTATAGAAGTTAGGTATAAATCTCTAGTAGTACCCAACCAATCCCAGAAAACTCCTCACCTCGGTCACACTCCTGGGTGGCTCCCAAGAAAGAACTACCTCTATCTTCACTGGATCCACAGAAACTCTAGCCTCTGAGATAACGTGCCCCAGGAAGTGGACTTCCCATATCTAGAACTGGCACTTCGAGAGCTTTCCATAAAGCTAGTGATATATGAGTATATCCAGAACTATCTGTAAGAGTGTGACATGCTCCTCCTCTAATGTTGAGTATATCAAGATGTCTTTAATGAAGACCATTAAGAAGCGATCGAGGTATGGCTGGAAGATCCTATTCATGAGCCCTATGAACACTACCGTAGCATTGGTTACGCTTAAGGGAATCACCAAGAACACATAATGGCCATACCGACACCTGAAGGTCATCTTCGGTATGTCCTCATCCCGTACCCTGAGCTGGTGATAGCTTGATATGAGGTCTATCTTTGAAAACCATCGAGCTCCCTTTAGCTGGTCGAAGAGATAATCAATCCTCGGGAGTGGATACTTGCTCTTTATGGTCACCTGGTTTAGGCGCCCATAGTCCACAAAAATCCTCAGACTCTCATCTGCCTTCTTGGAAAACAAAATCAGGGATTCCCATGGAGAAACATTGGGCCTTATGAACCCCTTCTTGTGCAAGTCCTCCAAGTATACCCGCAACTCATGAAGCTCCGTGAGAGCCAGCTGATATGATAGAGTAGATATCGATTCCGTATTGGGGTACATGTCGATGTAGAAGTCTACCTCTCTATGAGGAGGTGGTCTCGAAACATCATCAGGAAATACATTAGCATACTGGTCCACCATTATAGGATAACTCAGACTCCTCACATCAACTGCTCTGAGGGTAAGGCTATCCAACTAACGAGTGATCGGCTACACCCTCCTCCGAGAAAGTCCATCTTATGCTGTAATGGTTCCCTTATCTTTGGTGAAGGAAAACCCAGTCACATCCTCACGAACACACCACACTTTTCACCTAAAACAATCAATCTGAGCATGGACTGTGGATAGCCAGTCCATACCCAAGAATGGTGTTTTAAGGCCTCGACGCTACTACTAGAAGATCTCAGCCAAATCTCTCACCTCCTAGAGTAATCTCACATTGCCAACACTAGTGTGTAATTGTCTAATCCTATCCCGTAGGAGTCTCCAATCGTAAAAATTGATCCAATGGCTCTATCAGAATCTCTGAGCTCTGAACGAGAACCATGGCAATGAAAGAGTGACTGACACCTATGTCTATAAGAACTGCATCTAGGGTATAATAGACATAGATCATACCTCTAATAATCTCTAGAGCATTGTGGTCATAGGACTCTGCCACTTGAAGCTGAGCTCACCCCTGTGCACTTGCTCCCTATGATCGGGGTGGACCACCTGGGGGTGGTGGTGGTAGAACCTCAAACCGTCGTCCACCACATACTGAACGATCTGCTCCTCTACCACTTATGTCGCCCTGAATACCCCCTTGATCAAATATCTACCTATGCCTCGGTGGTCCCTCGACCATATACTGATTGTCAGTATGGAGGGTCGGGCATTCACGAGCCATGTGGACATGCCCACTGCACGTGAAGCACAGTATACTTCCTAGCTGACCCCCTCTGCCTTGCGAGTTCTGCACCTCCGACCCTATGTCTTGGGGTCATCCTCCAGAAAGTCTAGCCCGCTTAGGCCTCTGCGTTATCTGCCTACTGCCTACTGCAGATGACTCGGCTACCTATCGCCCGATGCTGGCTCTCACAGTCAGTGCCTACTCAGATAAGAAGCTCTCCACCAACAATGCTTGCTCGAGCACTCCAGCCTACGTCGGGATATTCATCGATATCATCGACACTCTGATCTCCAGCCAGAGACCCTTATAAAAGGTCCGGGACCTGAATAATGGGTCTCATACCATGTCAGTGGAGTATCTCGAGAGGTCAGTGAATCTCACTGAGTACCAGGCTACTGTCAGGCTGCCCTATTTTAAGTGCAGGAACTCTTGAATACGCACAGAGGGTAGTGTCGCTGGAATGAACTCCGCCCTGAAGAGGGTATCAATGTCCAACTAGGAAAGTGTCACCTCCTCATGTGACTAAAGCATCAGTATCCACCATATTCATATTTTTCCTTTGAAAAGACTAGCAACTAGGATCACCATCTTCTCTGCTGGTGTCCCAACTAGGCAGAAAACTCTGGCTACAGCCTCCAGCTAGTCCTCAGCTACTTGGGAATCTGTCTCGCCTCAAAACCTTAGAGGCCTCTATCTCTGGAACTCGTGAAACATGCTCAGTCGGTGTGCATCGTCCGAAAGTGGGGTTGGTGTCAACTGCTACCCTCTGAGTGGTGGTGTTGTTGGTACACCATTCGAAGTTGCCAATATAGTAAGAGGGCCCTGCACTAAAGCCTCATTGCTCGGTGGGCCGTCATCGTGAACTTTCTCGGGAATCATGGATGGATGTCTACGTGGTGACATCCTAAAAAGAAACAAGTGTACCACAGTCAAAAAGTTATACCTGATGAGCTGACTCAAAAGAGATCAAAAGTAAAACATTTCCAAAACACACTCAATCAGTGTTTTCGTTCACCGAGTCAAAAATCAGAATTCAGGGTCTTGGTGTATGGATATGTCAGTTGCCGCACCAAAACTGGACTCCCTGAACTGAAAACCACACTCAAAACACTTAACACTATTGCTCCATTGGAAAGATCAGAGTCCTAGTTCTTTGGTAGAACCGACTCCTCTGATACCACTTTCCCACGACCCATCCCCTGGGGCCTGTGTTGTGACTACCCCAAGTTCAACTTCCATAGGCCAGGGGTTGACGACTAGCACTGGAAAGACATATCCCTAAAATAGGAAGGCATTGCCTTTAAACCTGTACAAACACATAGTCCAAGAACACAATAAGATGCAACCATGAAGTAAAACTTTAGTAGTAAAAGTGTGTATTGAAAGTAAAGGGGTCAGAATACAAGCCCAACTGAAAATATACAACCACAACTGTAAACAGAAAATAGAAAATAGCTCACGAGTTCATCCACCAAGTATCCTACCTAAAGGGTAGGTACAAATCATCTCCACAGCTCTCCACATCAACCAGTCACCTCCATTTACCGCCAGGTCCAGGCTCCCTAAGTCTCAACCAAGCTGCTTGTCGTCAGTACAAGACACAACAAGGTGTGTGTGAAGCCCGTGCAGGGGTGAGTATAATAATACCCAGTAGGGACCTCGAGACCCACGAAAGGATATCTCAAAATTCCACAAAGGAAAACACAAAGCATGATCTCAACCACAAAGCACAAAGAAAAAACTCATCTCAAACCAGGTATACAACTCAGAGTTTAGGAATAAATATGATTAGTATTAAGTTATATCATATTATTCTGTTAGGTAGTTTCCACAACTTAACCATGAAGGAGTGATTCCATTGTCGATCCACATAGGGTCGTATATCACTGATTTGTGGCGGGCTGCTCAGAGGCTGGTCCTCATCGAGTTGCGCACTGTTGATTCACACAGGGCCGCTAGATTGCTGATCCACACAGATTCTCTATGATGTTGATCTACACAGGGTTGTTATGATGTTGATTCACACAGGGTCGCTAAGATGTTGATCCACACAGGGTCGCTAAGATATTGATCGACACAGGTCTGTTAGGATTATGATCCACATAGGGCCTCTACGATGTTGATCCACATAGGTTCAATGGGATGTTGATCCCCACAGGGTCACAACTCAAATGACAGCCAGTCATAAGATTCTCCGCACTCGGTGCGCTTGAGTTCTGTAGTATCTTCTCCTCTGGATATCGTTCGTGCCTCAATTGCTATGAAGTTCCACAAAGGATTAACCCAAAGGACCTCCATGCCATAAGGGTTCCAATGCAATAGACGACGTGTCAACCGGACGCATGGTCTGTGAGTTATTGACATTTTAGTGTCGAGGGCCCAGTTGGATTTGGGTATAATCCTAACCGGCCGTACTCCAACTTTCTCTAAAACTCAGGCAGAGTATCTCAAAAGTATCTTCTCGCTCCAAGGATTCCAGCGCCGTAAACAGTTCATCAAATAGGCGTCTGGTTCACAAGACACGACTTTTTAAGCGAAACTGGGGTTGAATGGGTCTGGGTCCGTTCCGACCCAGCCCGGACCGCCAGGCGACGCAGCCCGGTGCGCTGGCACGGCTCGCCAGCCAGGTGGCTGCCCAGCTCCCCGAACGGCTCAAAGATCCGTTCGAATCTTCAATCAGCAGCACTACGTGGCCCACGGGACCCGCAGGGCGCGAGTCTCCCATTGCTACGGATTAGATGTCGTGGCCCCTTCACCACAGTGCACTGCCTCTCCAATGCAGATGACCGAGTGTTGACCGCCCCTTTGGGTTCGTTGCGGCACCACCCACTTCCGTGGCCGGCGAGCGCTGACCGCTGCCTTCGTCGCTGGTGTCAGTCGTCGGTGTTTCTGTGCCGGTGCCGCGCTGACGGATCTTTCGTGGGCCACCGGGTGAGATATGGTGGTCTGTTTTCCCTTCCTCTCATGCCTACGGGCCTCTTAGGATGCCTCTGTCACTACGCGGCTCCCAAACTCAAGGTTCTTTCGAGTTGGAAATTCGTCCCCCAAAGAGCGCGACAAGAACGAAGCGGCGGAGGGTCCAGGCCTTATTCATTTGACTCGCGCCCTCTGCATTGGCATCGTAACAAGAAGGTAACAAATTATTCATCTTAAACTCAAATAATTAAACCATGAAAAATCCCCCTACCTCAAGAATCATTGGAGTTGTCGCGGTGGTGGAAGGAGAATTCGTGCTTTGATGAAGCCGTCGACGTTCGTTGTTTCTGGTTCGATCCCTCCGACATTGTTGTCCAACCTCTCGTTCCTCATCGGTGGAAGACGCCACAACACTTCGTCAGAGGTTCCTCTCTTTCGTGCCAAAAGACGACGCTCGAGCTTCAACTAAATAGACCGAAGAAACAATTGAGTTGCACAACATTAATATAGTTCATTTATGAACCACATTTAACGTTCCAACGTCTAGGTTATAGAAACAAAGAGTCAAGCCATTAAATGGATTGACAACACAATGGTCCCACCACCGTCTCTCAACCGTTGGAGAAAAATAAAATAACAATTACATGTTATTTTATTATTCTTTTAAAAGTCCGAAAATTATCTTTTTCTCCCGACCTACTGCAGTCGAAGTTAAGCCTCTCTTAAGAAAATTTCGGTACTGTGGATTCAACAGTGCCCTCAGATTTCAATTCCGAGCACTGGTTCAAAAGTTAGAAAACGCCACCTGTATGTTTATTGAACATACCTTAAAAAAAAGTTCAAAATTCCATTTTGGGCACACCGAACCTCAGAATCACGCGCCATCAATTTTTGCAGGCTCGTAATAATCCCAATTAATTTAAAAAAATATATGGAATTTCTAGGTCTTTACAAGTAGAATTTTATGACTGATATAATGTAAGACATAACACGTATATTCTCATTTTTTATGTAGTTTTTCTTACCAAAGGAAAAGGGCATGTCTTCAGTTTTCTCAAATCATATTCATAAAGTGATTTTAGATATGTTTTTACCTTGGAAAGGGTGTTTTATAAGATATGGTTTTATATATTTATATATATATATATATAAATTTTGTCTTCATTATCTAAAAGTTTATTATAAAATAAGTCATAGAATGTTTTGTAAAGTGAGGTAAAAAAAAGTGAAAAAACTAAATCAGTTTATTTATCCATGATAAAATGATAATTATGATCATTTAAAGTGAAATGGCCAAGAACAAACCCATTAAATAACACATGAATGCTTTACAATAGACAAGAAATACCTTGAATTTTTTTAATAGAACAGTGTTTGGATGAGATGAGACTGACTTCATAAGTAAAGTAAAATCTAGCTTATTTTCAAGTGGCAGCTTAATAACATTTTCCAAAGAGACGTACTTAACTTTTTGAATTTTCAAAAGCTTTTGGCCTTCTAATGACAGACCTCCCCATACGGTAAATATTTCATTGGAAGGCCAAAAGAATTTAAAAATTCAAAAGTTAAGTGCATCCCTTTGGAATATGTTATTAAGCTACCACTTGAAAATAATCTAGATTTTACTTCACTTCTGAAGGCAGACTCATCTCATCCAAACTATGTTCTATTGAAAAAAAATCAAGGTATTTCTTGTCTTTTGTAAAGCATACATGTGTTATTTAATGGGTTTGTTCTTGTCTATTTCACTTTAGATAATCATAATTGTAATTTTATGATGGATAAATAAATTGATTATGATTTTATGTCACCTCACGTGTACTTGTCATATTCCTCGTAATGTGAATATGAAAGGCTTATTGTTATTTAATAGTAAAAGTATTTGGAAATGTCATAAAATTCTACAAAATAAAGGATTTTATATTAACACCATGTAATTAATAATATAAAAAAGATAACATTGGATAAAATACATCATTATGGCTGAGAGTGTGAACTTGATCCAGTAATGTTAGGGCATTGTTTCCTATTATGACCTTCTTGATGACATATGTTGCATCTCAAACACTTCCCTTGTTCTTGAGGATAGTTCATCTCATTTCACTTCCTACTGGACTTTGGTCTCACTAGTTGATGCAACCTATTGATATTAGGTATCAATATCAGTTGGTCTTCAGGTATTGGGAAATATTAAAACTCCCTAATAGGTGTCCATGGTGTAGTATAACAATTAGCAATGATGTCCAGTTGGTATACTGGATCAACATATTCTTCCCATGATATGTTCACAGAGGCACATGCTACGATGACATGTGCTCATGGAAATTGTAATGCTTGGAAGTTTCCACATTGATATTTTCTTGATTCTAGTAATACCACCATGGCTTGACCGCTTATATTTGTGATGAGGTCCGGACACTCTTGAACTTCAAATTGAGAGTATTCTTGGAAGAAAAAGCACACTCAATAAGCATAATCTTCTTTAATGTTCTTTTCAAATATCTTGTTGAAAGTGTCTTATGTACCTTAGCCCCTGTTGAATCTCATCCTAGGATTGTTTTTTTCTATCAACGAAGTAATTCACATAATGATAAAATGTCTACTGAACTAGGCCAGTTATAGGTAACTTATGAAGACCCTTGAAGACACCATTGATTCACTCCACAATATTTGTGGTCATGTGTTTGTACCCCCGTCATATGCCAATATCCATTTTTATTTTGGAATCTACATCATATAAATATACTCCTTGATTAGCTATGTATATTTCTTCAAAATGGTGTTCAAAACTTTGTTGATTCGGCTCATATGCTACATATAAGTGATCATATTTCACATAAATTAGTTTTATCATCAGGTTGAAAGATTGAAAAATATTAAAGACATTGCATACCAATCCTCATGATTTCCTTCTTCATAGGTTCATTATGTAATGTTTTTCACATGTTTCTAGTAATGTGTCTGATGCAGTACCGATGATGTGCATTTTGGGGTCTCCATGTATTAGTATTTTCATTTCTTTCTTCATTGATTGCCCAATAACGATCAAATATCAAACAGACACTCTGAATGTGGGTGAAATGGTTACTAATACATTCCAAAAACCAACTCTATGATTCATAGTTTTCTTTATCCACAATGGAAAATGCAAGCGGAAGAGGTGAATATTTCCATATTGGGTTGTTGTAAACAACAATACACCCTTGTATTTTTCATATAGAAATGTTCCATCAATCTGTATGAACTGTTTGCAAAAACGAAATGAAGAAATACAGGGGAGGAATGCCCAAAAAAACCGATGAAATTGAACACTAGATGGATCAAGTCAGTTATCTTGAGACACATGTTTGTTCATATCAAGATGGAAGACAACTTGGTCGTTGTGTCTTAGTATCGATATAAATTGTGAGAACACCCAATATGAGTCATCCCAATCACTGTAGACCTTCACAATTGTCTTCTGTTTCTCCATCCATGCCTTATTATAGGAAATATTATAACCAAAAGTTTGTTGTATCCTCTCTTGTACAAGGGCTACAGGAACATCTTGGTGGGTCCTAATTATCTCGATGACAATAGATGACACAAATTCATCTCTAATAAAGTATGATCTTGTATCAGTTTTGGATGAATGCAAGTATAAGCTGCCACAATCATCAAAATTCTCCAACCTCCAAATGCAATGTTAAGAATTTCCCTTAAGGGGAATCTATAATCATCCTCATATTTATCACATTGTATGATATATTTTATATGACTTGATTCTGAAACTAAATATCTACAATGCCTCTCAACATGAAATATTTTTAGTGTGTTTTTCAATGCATATTTACTTAGAAAATCCCTTCTAACATATAATGTTTTTTCCATCCCACTAAACCTATCCTCTACAACTCCTAAAAAATCAGTTGTAGGTGTGATAAGATTTCAGTCGAATTTAGGAAAACATGTCATTGCTTCCAACCAAGATGTGAAGAGTGGTGGATGATTTATTGTGGGTCGAGGCTGTGGTAAAACTATTGCATTTCTAGAAACTTCCTCCCTAAATTCTACAACTTCCTCCTCATCATCATTGGTGTCCCTGTTTGTTCCATCATTAGAGAATTTTTCATCGGAAGCTGGATTTACATGTATACTCGAGAGATAGGCTAAGTTTGCCTCTTCCACATCATAGGGAATAACCTAAATTTCTTGAGATGGACCTTCTTTAACTACTATTGCATGTCTATGTCTTCGTATAATTGAACATTGTTGTTATATAGTAGAAACCTTAACATATAACTCCATCATGACACCATATACCCGTTCAGAAAATATAGTTATTGCTTGGACCCAGTGCTCATCAACAACCATTGGACAAGCTAGATGCCATAGTGTAGTCAGGAATTGCAAATGTCTATAGCTAATATACTGGATCTTTTAATTAGGTCCCAGATTTAAGAAACCACGAATTCTTTCTTGAATTTCTCTTAGGGTTACACAATCAAATGTCATAACCATTTGTTGTTGGTTGTGTAGTATAAGAAGCTCCTTACTCGGTTTGAATAACCTCATCGTAGCAGTAGACACAAACAAACATGACTCTCTATGTCAAAAATCTTTTTTGATCAAGATTCTAATAGTGTAAATAATATTGACAATGACAGTTGACTATATAATCTTTATGATACTGAAAATTTATAAGATCTTCTTATATCCTAAAATATGACACTAATGTTTTGTAGTACAGTTTTTAATCTCCCTAAAAGTATTTCATTATTTTATAAAGAAAATATGAATCATCTAAATCATGTACCCTGAGAGTGTCAAATCAGGTATGTAGCAAGACCCGTTGTTGTGCACCAATTCCTGATTGAGCCTAGCTCAATGCGGTGTTTTTGAGTTTTATCCCTAGGTACATCTGTACCAGAGTCACCTCCACTTGTAGTATCCAGATAGAGATTTGATTGCTTAGATAACCACGTAATATTTATGATACCAAAATTTTAGAACGTCTTCTTATATCCAAAAAATATGACACTAATGTTTTGTAGTACAATTTTTAATTTTTCTAAAGGTATGTTCAGTGGTTTGTAAAGAGAATGTGATTCATCTAAAACGTATTCATCAAGAATAACAAATCAGACGTGCAATAAGGTATGGATCATCTAAATCGTAGGAGTAACAAATCATGTATGCAGTTAAACCTCTTTGTCATCTAGGTAGCCATATTTCATACTATGTTAATTCTATATTAATCAAAAGTTAGTCAGTAGATAATCATTAATTAACTATTAGTTTATCATTCTTTAATCATTAATTAATCATATATTAATTATGTCATGCCTCAATCATTCTTTAATCACTCTTTAATCATTAGTTAATCTTTAGTTACTCATTCTTTAATCATTAATAAATCACTAGTTAATCATTAGTTAATCATTAGTTAATCATTAGTTAATCATGAGTTAATCATTAGTTAAACATGAGTTAATCATGAGTTAATCTGTAGATAATCTTTAGTTAATCTTAAGTTAATATTTAGTTAATCTTTAGTTAATCATTAGTTAACCATTAGTTAACCATTAGTTAATCTATAGTTAGTCTTTAGTTAATCAATCTTTAATCATTGGTTAATCAGTATTTAATCATTATTTAATCAATCTTTAATCATTCTTTAATCATTTTTTAATCGTTAGTTAATCATCACTTAATCAATCGTTAATCTTTAGTTAATCATTATTTAATCATTAGTTAATCAATTTTCAATCACTAGTTAGTCAATCTTTAATCATTAGTTAATCGATCTTTAACCATTAGTTGATCATTCTTTAATCATTAGTTAATTAATCTTTAATCATTAGTCAATCATTCTTTAATCATTACTTAATCATTACTTAATCAATCGTTAATATTTAGTTAATCATTCTTTAATCATTAGTTAATCAATATTTAATTATTAGTTAATCATTAGTTAATCAATCTTTAATCAATAGTTAATCATTCTTTAATCATTCGCTAATCAATCTTTAATTATTAGTTAATTGATCTTTAACTATTAGTTAATCATTCTTTAATAATTAGTTAATCAATATTTAATCATTCTTTAATCATTCTTTAATAATTAGTTAATCATTAGCCGGTTATTCTTTAATCATTCTTTAATCATTAATCAATCATTATTTATTCATTAGTTAATCATTATTTATTCATTAACTAATCATTAGTTAAAAATTACTTAATCCTTAATTAATTATGGCTTACTCATTAGTTATTCATATGGTATCGATTAGTTAATCATATGATATTCATTAGTTAATTATTATTAGGTAATCATTGTGTAATCATTCTTTAATCCAAAGTTATTCGTACTTAATCATTACTAATAATAACTATTATTTCTAATTTAAATATAACTAACTAAACTAGTAAATGAACTACATATTTAGAACTAACTAAAAACAAATCAATTAAATAACTAAATAACTTAAAAATAAATAAGAAAAAATACATATAGATGATGCTTCGCAAAATTCAACACTTCTTTTAGGCCACCGAAACCACCACACACAAGGAATGAACCATCATACTTATTGTAGAGAGAGTGTGTGTGCAACTTAGAGTGGAGGAAAATTTTGAGTGAGAAGAGGGGGTGCCTTTTTATAGGCACTTCAACGAAATGCGACATCCACGGTGCCGTCTTTCGGTTTTATTTACACAAAAGACGATGTTACGAAAGCCGTCTTTCACTTTACGTTAGACGAAAAACGAAATCGTCCATATCACATTTGTCATGTTATCCATCCGTGTTGATGAGAGACAAAAATGACATTGATTATGCCGACTTTTAATTAATAGGGAAAGGACGTATATTAAAAAAAACTCCTCCATATCCCATCCCTTAAAAAAAAAAATCCCCATTAAAAAAAACCCCGATAACAACGGTTTCCATGGTAAAAAAAAAAAAAAAAACATTAAAAACAGATAAAGAGGATACGACCATAGACCGCATCCGTCAAACTTTCGACAGGTCGGCCGGAAGTCGAGCATGCAGCCCTGCCTCATGCCCGCCACTGGTCCCCGACTTCACACGCGATTTCTAGGGTTACAGGATCAGACCCACATTCTTTCTCTGTTTTCTATTCCCCCTAGTTTCACTTTGGACCGCATGCTCTTCAAGGTCTCCTGTAGCTTCAATGGCAGAAAACGAACGCCTAATCCCATTCAATCGAAGCGCGGAGAAAGTGGACGGGACATAAATAGAGCGAAGGTGAAAAGCAAGGAAAATGTGTGGAGTGTGGATAACGAGCTCGCGAAGGCAAAGAAAGCGAAGGGGGTTAGAAGGAACAGGAAGGAGCGGAGAGTAAATAAAGTGAAGAAGAAGTCGGGCGGTACGATATTAGTTTCCGGGCCTATGTTGATGGAGGTGGAGACTGTTCTCCAAACACAGGTACTTCGATGCGATGAGATGATTAATTGTCATCTAATTTCTGAGAAATTTTGGAAATGAATGCAAGTTTACTAGTTAACCTTTCTTTTAATTCCTCTGACTTCGGACTTTTATATTTTCTTTTTGAGCATTTGAAATTTTATGGCTTAGAAAATCCACAAGGGACTAATTAAATAAAATTTTCTTTGAACTGAATTAGAGTATCGTGTTTGATATCTAGGGTTCTGCTGAAGTTTTATTTTGATCACCAGTCTTGCTTTTGTGCTACTTCGGCGCCTCTTGGTTATGAATGATGCCTTGTTATCACTAGGGTAAAGTAAACATATAGCAACCTGAAGAGCGCCAATGATCATAATGACCCACCTTCGAGGAATCATCACTCAGAATGCATTTTAAAACGACGTCTTTGTTGGTTGCAACTAAAGATGAAGTTGGAGATTGTTCGTGGAGTTTCTTTCTTACCACGAGGAATACTTGCAACCCAAAACTGCTAGAAATTCATTCGCTGACATTGTGATGAAGAAAAAACATTTTGTTGCAAATGATGTTTTGCCACAGTAACTGTTCTTGATAGTTTTTTTTTTTTCAAAGTGAGTCTCAGAAGTTGTTTTCTGAAGATGTTTTTTTTTGCCTTTATTTACCATTGAGGATTAGTTGAATGCTGTCTTATTGATTTTCCATCAGTGATGGCCGGAGGTTTAGATCCCTACTTGTATGTGTGATAAATATTGCTTTATTTCTACAGCCAACCTCTTTCATTTGTCTCTGGCCTCTACCTTACCATTGGGATCAAAGATTGGACCATCGTTAAGGTGAAAGGATTTTATTTTTACCCAGCATTGATGGTTGGAATTTTAGAAATCTGAGCTGTGTTGAGCATGTTCCAATATTTATGAAGGTAGCCTGATATGCAAACTTCCAAGTTGGCTGTGTGACGGTCTTCCTTTTTAACTAAATGGTGAATGCTAATATATAATTTTTTTTCCAGGAACCAGTCATCCGACCTGCATGGAATACATTTGCAAGTAGTGTTAGTGGCATATGGAAGGGAGTTGGGGCTGTGTTTTCACCCATCACTGCTAAAATGGAGCCAATTGAAATTGGAAGCAAAAGCGAAAACCTATACGATTGTTATACTCTTTCATGCATAGAGGAAGCATCATCAGTTTTTGGAGGGAAACCATCTAAAATCCACAGGAAAATAAATTGGGTAACTTTTAATCCGCATGGCGAAGCACAGCTGCAGGATGAAGGCAGTGGTAGAATCCAAATGGAGCAGAAAGAAAGCGGTACAATGCTGATGGGAATGGAAAACGCAAATTGCAAGGATCCTGTTTTGCCTACATTTGCATCTCTCAATTTCAGGGAAAGTGATTTAATGGAGGAAGATGTCCTAGGGAACCATCCCGGTCTTGTTTTCTTCGAGGTAGCACCTTTGTTGTGTCTTTCTTAAACAAACTTGCATGGATTAAATCTAGGTGATTCTCAATAAGCAATCATTGCACCTAAAAGATCAGGCTTACAATGCAGATCTCACCTTAAAATTCCTCAGATGCGGCCAGGTTACATGCATAGACACAAGCAACACAATTTTTAATGCTTAACTGGATAAATGATGGTAACAACAGTTGAGTTTGGGCCTTTTTCCAGCTAGTTTTGTTATAAAGTATAATGTAAAACATCCACATCCGCTAAAAGCTGAGGCTGTTATGCTGTAGACTAACAATCACATTTTAACCATAATGATTCTTATTGTTGGTGTTGGAGTTTGTATCCCACATCGGATTTCGGTGTTTTGTCAACTTTATTATTCATTATAAATAGACACCAAGACCTCCTTTAAAAAGGCATCTTGGGTATTGGGTTCTCCTCTATATCATTCTGCAGTTGGAATATATTTTTGTCTCATCCTTTGGTTTAGCTTTATAGTTGTTTGCATGTAAGGGCTGGTTCATTGTATTTTTTATTTTTCCGGGTTGTTCCTTTTCTTTCAGTGCTTGTGAATTCTTTTTTGTGTTTCTCTGTGTTTCACTTTTATACATTAATTGATAGCTAATTCGACATATGTCCATTTTTCCCTCTTCCTCTTCTGTTTGGAGATTTAAATAGGATCCTTCAGAAACAAAAGAACACCAGCCTTTGGTTATAATGCTGAAATGCTTTCATGCTTGCTTTATTGTGGGGTGATTATTTTTTCTCCTTTGTTTCAATTCACCAGTTCAATCCATGGCTTCTTGATGAGGTGTCTGAATCCTGATAGATTTGCTTGAGTTGCAGGATGGATCTTATTCCAAGGGTCCTCTTGAAATTCCAGTTGGTGAAGTTGATGAATCTTCGTATTACATGTCTCCAACCTTCAAGTTTGAGCAGGTATTTTTTATCCTGTATCAGTTTTTTCTTTCTTTCTTTCTTTCCCACTAGCAAAGCAGGAGATTCTGGTGGAGTCTCATACCCTGCTGTTGATGGGGGTGCCAAAAATGCAAAAAATTATGATACTGGAAGTACTCCTCACACTGTCAATTGGTTTTGTGATGGATTTTTTTTTTTTTGTTTCCGTGCCTCTCCAGTGTTTGATGAAAGGCTGCAATAAAAGGTTGCGCATTGTCCACACGATTGAATTCAACAATGGCGGTGCTGACATACAGATTTTGAGGGTTGCTGTTTATGAGGAACAGTTGGCCAGGGCTGTAAATACTGATGAAAGGGACGTGGAGCTCGACTTGAAGCCCTTGTCACAGCGCAAGCGCACGCAGCCATCAGAGCTGGTTGGTTCATGGAAGGTGTTCGAGGTGAGTGCGACCCCGATCCTCAATGTACTTTCAACAAGAGAAGAAACCACAAGCTTGCCATACGTGTATTTATGCACAGAGACGATAAAGAAGATGAGTTTGCCGGAAACCCTAGTGTACTTCGGGGAGGAAGAGATGGTGGACATGCAGGATGCAACGATTCTGTGGCTCCCAGGCGGTGTCATGGGCTATGTGGATGTGAGCAAGGATGGCACCCTGTGTGTTGGAGTTGGATGGTATTCGGATGAGGGGGTTAATATTGTGATGGAGAGGGATTATGGTGGTGATGGGAAGCTCAAGGAGGCCAGGAACAGAACTGAGGTGAAGCGAAGGTGGCCTGAGCCCTTGCCACTGAGCTTTTGATGAACTATATTATGTGCTTGTTGATATACAAAACCAACCAATGCAGACAGGTAATAAACTCATGAAACAACCCATTTTGTCATAGCCATATCATCACCATAATGTGTAAATATACATGGCCGACCATGAGATGCTTTTTGGCTAACTTGAGGACCCATGGAGTCACATGTGTGTAATAATGACATTTATGACATTATTTTTTAAAAAAGAAGAGAAATATAACAAAGGTTTGTATATCTCAAGTAAAACAATTTTAATTTTGTTTACATAAATGATCTCTTAGACTATAAATAGTCATTGGAAAGCTAAAAAGATTTCCTACGTCGTGATATTTTTTTTTATAATTTTTAGATATTAAATAAATAAATTTATTTATGATACTATGATGATGCAATGATTACCTCATTAATGAATGATTTAAATAAAATGAAAAGATAATGTGAAATTTAAGACTTACACTTGTCGAAAACCTATTGGATGGGTGGATTTCGAACCCTTATTACCTTATCCTCAAAATATATCATTATGGGACTTTTAAAATCTGAAAATCATTTTATAATAAAGTAACATTTCAAGACTTTTTAAAAGTGACACTCCTCTCTCTTATAAAAGTCTTTCACCTCTATCCCCTTACCCACACCTCTCAAGCCCTTAGCTCGTCCAACCTATGCTCATATTATCTCTCCACATCCCTCTCTCACTCCTAGAAGCTTCACTTTGGGCAGAAGTCTTTCAAGAAAGCCTTTGACTCAAATCAAAAAGAGTTACCTGATTTAGAGGTAATGTCTTCTCTCGAGTTTCTTTCTTTTATTTTCCTTCTTCACTCACCACTATCTTTTTATTTTTGATCCCATAATAACACCAGTATCCTCAATATACTAGGATGTTGTTATGAAAAGGATTCTACCTACACTTACACGCACATTTGTCTAATGGTTAAAGAACATACTGTTTCTGTGAGTAGCAAATTACTGCCTCACGAAATGATGATTGTTCAATCTTCTTTTAACACCTTTTAAGGTGGCCATTATGATGTCACTGTATTTATATATGATATATATTATGTTTATTTTTTCTTTATGCTTCTGTATTTTTTATATATATAGCAAACCTTTATGGTTTCCATTATGTGCAAACACGATAATTTCATTTGAGCAAGTGCGGACTACCGCCCCCTCAAAGTGATATGACTCGTTAATACAATATGTGGTATGTATAAAAGATAGGTTTAATGATATTATATATGATACAATACTGGAATTATAATACTACTATGTATCATTATGTTTTAATTCCATTAAATATGAAATAGAAATGGAAGTAGCGTTCATGCGTACGTACGACTTACCGTCTCCATGAACGGTGCATTTCATTTCTTACCTCTAAATGTTATGTACTATTATAAATACATGTATATGCTGGATATATATGATATATATGATATATATGATATCCAAATCATGAATATCATTCTGGATTTAATGAACCTTTGACCACATGAACAACATGTAATTATAAGAAGTTCATTTTTGACTTAAGTACCAAATATCGACAAAACGAATTTTATTAACTTAAATGATTACATAATATTTATAACATGACAATAAGTGATATAAAAGAAATAATAAACTTGAAAAATGTTCTTAAGCAAGTAGAAATTGACTTTAGTTTATTATTCAGGAGATTAAAGAACGATCGAGTCAAGTCAGACACTAGGTAAGAAGATTTCTTATCTCACTTTTAATTCCGTGAGATTTCCATTGTTTGCCACTTATTTGTTGCATGTGGTGTATTGTGTACTGTCATTTCATATATATTATCATGATTCTATTTATATTCATGGTATTATGCGATTCATTTGGTGTTTATTATCTTTTGGTCATACGACTCGATTGATTACAACGAGGTAAGAGGTTTTTATCTCACTTTTTATTCCCGTGAGATTCATGCTACATTTTCCACTATTTCCTTTTGTGTGGTGTATGTACTGACCATGATTGTATTCTTTCTGTAATATACTTTAATTTATGGGTATTTACATCTTCATTGTATGACCTTTCTTTCATGGGGTGTACGTTTCGAAAGTTACCAAAATCGGTAAGGGAACCTTTCACCCTTCTCTTTTTAAAAGGCTTCTCTTTGTTAGGTCTTTTAATTTACATCTTATTATGTTGGGATATGTTCTTATATATCCTTATTGCTGTAAATTTTATGTCCAACTGATGAGATACCCTTTTTATCTCTCATCAACTCATTTTCTGAATTTTAAAGTGACGCCGTTAGGCTGTCAAATTTCTATAAGGGGACTTCTTAACCCAATTTCAATTCTTTCGGTTAAACCTCTACTCCTTGATTATGCCGTGTTATGAATATGTGTGGATGACCTCTGATTGTTTTACACTTAATATTCACTTATATTGGGTGTATTTATATTTGTCACACATAATTATGTAATTGATTTATCCTTAATCTAAGGATACCGTGTTTGTATGGGACTTCGTCTCAATCTCCTTTCATTAAGGTATCTTTTGATTTCTACACGACTTTATTTTATACGGTGCATAAAACCCTTTTGACTTTTCATTTCATTCAAAGGGAATCTTTTTCTACGAAACATTTTACTAAACGACAAAAAGAAATGTTTCTTTTAACGTACGCGGTGACAACAACCTTTCTGCCGCCACGAGTATTATTTGATCTTTGACTTCCTCAAAAAGCCGTAATGTTTTTTAAAATAAAATAAATACCATATACTCTATTATGTATTTTGGTATTGAAAATGGTTTTGATAATGAATTTGTTATGTCAATATATTTAAGTGATATATTGTGATTGAAATGTGGAAATGTTTTCTTTCCTTTATATTTGTTTTATGTCTTATGATTTTATAATGGTACTTGGACATTTGACGGGTGGTTACGTGATAAACCAAATGACGGGTGGTGCCATGAATACCAGGATGGGTGGTTACGTTATAACCTCCAATGCATTGGGTATGAAAGTCGGTCGTATGACTATTCCATTTAGTGACATGTGTGGAAGTCGACGTATGGTTATTCCATTTAAGTGTGTTTATGTCCCAAGTTACCTTTATATGTTATGTGTTCTTTATATGGGTAATCTTTTGGTTACAAAAGAGTAAGTAGTGATCTTTTATTCAGTGAAAAGTATTTACTACTTCATAAAGGTGAAAAGTATTACTTATGTTAAAGTATTCATGGTTTACTTGTTGTTTTGAAAAACTAATAGTTTCCTTATTTGTGTATTCCTTACTGAGCTTTTTATGCTCATCCCAAGTTTTTGAAATGTTTTTCACATGACATAATGTGGAATAGGGTCAAGGATGAGATTAAGGAAAGTCATGCTGTCTAAAACATGGAACTGGACATGAATTTTTTTTCAAGAGTTTTTATTTTATGAAAAAATGGAAACCGAGTAGAAGTGTCTACTTTGTAACTTTTGAGATGTAATAGTTATGGTCTAATTCTCTAAAACTCTAAACCTGAAAAGATCATCAATGTGAACTATTCATTTAATTCAAGATTAAGTAATGTTTTAAGGTCGGGGGCTTATAGTTGGTATCAAATGTCGGTTTAGATAACTTTAGAGGTTAGGGTATTCTTTAAGCACAAGTGACATTACCATAATGGTTAGGATTTCAGAAAGAGTCATAGTTTTTTTGATAAAGTGAATGAGTTTAAGATAACATGAATAATTATATCTTAGAATTATATGATTATTTTAATAATATACTCACACTGACCTTTTTGGTTTTAGTAAATGGCTGGATCTAACAGGCACCAAAGTAACAGTGGATGTGAAGAAAACTGTGACAGTTTTCTGAATGAGCAACTGAATGATATGGGAGATGAAATGAGAACTCTTGTGGTTATTATCAACAAACTATCTAGAGTCATGATTGACCACCTGAACCTTAGTGATTTTTATAAGGCATCATATATGTGAGAAACAAATCCCTACTATAGTTCAGGTAATAATCATAAAGGTAAGTATGATCCAAAACCTATGTGTCAAAGATGTGGAAAGAAACACGTAGGAAAATGTTTCAAAGGGACATAAAGATGCTATAGATGTGGAAATGAAGGTCATAAAGCAAGAACCTGCCATGAAAAAAGGAAACATCTAATTGACTCTAGGAAAGGGAAAACAATTCTTTCTAAAGGATCAATTGAATGTTTTAAATGTGGTGTGCAAGGTCATTATGCAAACACATGTCCTATGAAGAAGTTTCAGGAATGGGATCACCATGATCGTACAAATATTTGTTTACCAATACCTAATGCCATTCCGATTGAGGATGAAGAAACTGACAATGACCAATGAAAGGTATGGATTATTTCTTAACATATGTTTTCCTATTATTTAAATCTTAGGACATGATTCATGATTTTGTTTGTAGGAAAGAATTATTTCAGAATAAGTTGGAATGGAATGGTTAATGGATCATAGAGAATGTTGAATGAGTAAGAAGTCAACATATAAGGGATTCAAGAGTTATGGTAGATTTTAGGATGGTGAAATGCTTAAAAGTATTTAGGCTCTTCTGATGATGGGATTACATTAGAATACTTTTTATAGTATGTGTAACCCTGATGTTTGATATATGAAAATTTTATTCAAGGAATAATTATCTTTTCTTTTGTGGATATAGTTATAGAGAACCATTTGAGTTTATATGATCCTTGAATTTGAGGTAATTACCGGTTAATACATTTTGGGATGCAAAACGAAAGTTATTAGATAACCTTTGTGGTTAAAATATGTTATGGTTATTTTTGATGAATTTATCTCTTTTTGGGGAATGTTATAAAATTATATAGTTTCTTAAAAGGGAAAACACGCAGACCGTGTGACAACCCGTCGTGTCAGATGAAGCTGCGGGAATCGAACCCACAACCAAAGTGCGACTGATATTTATTGCCTACCACTGGACTACATGAAGTCCCTGGTTAGTATGACTTATTCTTTTTAGTTAGATGATTTTATGAATCATGAATAAGTTGATTTTGAGTTATCTATGGAAATGATTAACCTATCATGGAGGATATGTGATTAGGTTAATTACTTTTCAATATGATACTTTAAGAGTAACTGATGTTATTTGGAGATAAATGTTAAGATTTATCTTGGAAGACTATGTGATTAAATCCTTCAGAGATTTGGGTTTCAATCTTAGTTTGGATTACTTATGGATAGATGTTTATTGAATGGTCTTTGATGAACTTTGGGTTTTGTTGGATAAATTTTGGAGGTTAAGAGTAGTATTTCTTTTTATAAAGGATTATCCTTTTGGGGATTATCTGATCTTGTACTAACAATTTTGGTTTTGGTTAAGGTCTAAAGACATGGGGAATATATAGTTCATCTTTTTTGGATTATGTGATTCTCAAGAAGTTGATTATATCACTCTTAATGTGAACAAGTCATCCTAAATACTCATCTTTTGGAGAAAATATGAGTTTGTGTAAGAAATCTAGTAAGAGATGAAAGTCTACATGACAAGTAAGTATGTTTCCTTATGTTTTAGTTAAGCTCAAAAATAAATTCCTCAATGAAAAGTAACTTAAAACAAAAATGTTGTCAACTAACTTTTCCTACTAGGGAATCAAATACTGTTTAACCCATCAAAAGTTTGTGATTTTCGGGTGGTTAACTTTCTCTTAGACATGTTTTCTATCACTCTCCATCAGAACTTGACCCTTTGTTTTCTCTTCCATATCCATGTTTTCATGGAACCCTAGTATCTGCTGTCTTGGGTGACCTTTTTACTTCTCTCTCTTTCTTTTAAAGTGATAGTTTTATTGACTCCTTTTTCAATGTAGGGCTTTCAATGAAGTTTCCAAGCCCAATTTTAAAATTGCGAGGACGCAATTCCCAAAAGGGGGGAAGAATGTAACATCCCAGGTAAATAAAGAATATGACATTTTCATATTTATTAATATTTGTGAATAAAATGTTAATATTACTTTAAAGGGAATGCTATGTTCGATGGCGTACCAAATACACAACAATGAGTTTCTTTGAAATCTTACGTTGCACACTAATAATATAATAATATTATTTTAAATGGTAGTTAACACCTAGCCATTGTAATGGTAGGAATGAACAGAACTAACTAAAAAATGATTATACATGTTAGATATTTTTACATTTATTCAATAAAAGTTAGAGGCTTAAAATAAGAAAAGAATTCAATTTTAATCATAAATATTCTAATGTTCTTTAAAAGGTCGATTAACCGCCTTTTGATGGTGAACCCTTTTTAAATAAACTTTTTGTCAATTTTATATGTTATATTTGACAAAATAAAATCCTTCTTTAAAATCGGGACATCAAAATTTACTTTGTGTAAATTTTTGTTATTTTTCCGATAAAGTTCATTTTTTAATGAATAGTGAAAATGCTGTATTTTAATTCAAAACATCCTTTTAATATAATTTATTTATATGGTTAGATTATATTTTTAATTGGGTTTAAAGTTTAGTTGAAATATATTTTTACCATTTAATCCAATGGTGGTCATTGGAATTAATTTCACTTTGAAATTGGATATAAACAAGTGTCAATCTTTTGATAGATATTGTTTCATAAAAACACGCTATTTGTCTTGACAGTGGGAATTAATTATAAAATTAATTAATGCAACTTATATGTTTTGAATTTGGTAAAATGTAAATCATTTTTTTAATTTGGAATATCAAATAGACTTTGGATAATTTTTTTGGGTATTTTTCTGACAAATGTTCATTTTTAATGAATAGTGAAAAACACTGCATTTTACTTCAAAACTATTTTTTCATATAATTTAATTATATAGTTATATTGTCCTTTTAATTGGTTTTAAAGTGTAATTTAATTATATTTTTATCACTTAATACAATGTTGTTCATTATAAGTAATTTCACTTTTTAATTGGATGTAAAAACAAGTCAATCTTTTGATAAATTTTACTTCTTTAAAACCCGTCTTTGGTTGTGACAATGAGAATTATTTTTAAATTAATTACTACAATTTATGTGTTTGTAATTTCGTAAAATGGATTCCATATTTGTAATCAGAAGTTCCAAATGATGTAATTAAGACTCTTTTGTTTTTTGACATTATGAATAGTAACGACAATAATTATCTTTAATTATCATGATTAATTAGTAATCGGGTGGTTAAGGGTAACAAAATAATATCATAATAATATAAAATGACCCCAACATGTGTCCAAATCCCTTTGGTTGTGTCATGGCTGACCATGGGAAGCTTTTTACCTAACTTGAGGGCCCATAGAGTCACATGGGTGTAATAGTGACATTTATGACATTATTTTTAAAAAAGAAGAGAAATATAACAAAAGTTTGTATATCCTAAGTAAAACAATTTTAATTTTGTTTACATAAATGATCTCTTAGACTATAAATATTCATTGTAAATATAAAAATATTTCCTACATGGTATTTTTTTATAATTTTTAGAATTAAATAAATAAATTTATTTATGACACCATGATGATACAGTGATTACCTCATTAATGAACGATTTAAATAAAATGAAAAGATAATGTGAAATATAAGAATTAAACTTGTCTAAAACCTATTGGATGGGTGGATTTTGAACCCTTATAACCTTATCCTCAAAATATATCATTTTGGGACCTTTAAAATCCAAAAATCATTTTATAATAAAGTAACATTTCAAGACTTTCCAAAAGTGACCCTCCTCCCTCTTATAAAAGGCCCCCACCTCTACCCCCTTACCCACACCTCTCAAGCCATTGGATTGTCCAAAATCTGCTCATATTATCTCTCCACATCCCTCTCTCACTCTTAGAAGCCTCACTTTGGGCAGAAGTTTTCCCAAGGAAGCCTTTGGCTCAAATAAAAAAGAGTTACTTGATTTAGAGGTAATGTCTTCTCTCGAGTTTCTTTCTTTTATTTTCCTTCTTCAATCACCACTATCTTTTTATTATTTGATACCATAATAACACCAGTATCCTAAATATACTAGTATGTTGTTATGAAAAGTATTCTACCTACACTTACACACACCTTCGTCTAATTGTTAAAGAACATACTGTTTCTGTGGGTGGCGAATTACTGCTTCACGAAACGATGATTGTTCAATCTTCTTTTAACACCTTTTAAGGTGGCCATTATGATGTCACTATATTTATATATGATATATATTATGTTTATTTTTTCTTTATGTTTTTGTATTTTTTTTATATATAGAAAACCTTTATGGTTTCCATTATGTGTAAACACGATAATTTCATTTGAGGAAGTGCGGACTACCACCCCCTCAAAGTGATATGAATCGTTAATACCATATGTGGTACATATAAAGGATAGGTTTAATGATATTATATATGATAAAATACTGGAATTATAATACTACTATGTATCATTATGTTTTAATTCCATTAAATATGAAATAGAAATGGAAGTAGCGTTCATGGGTACGTACGACTTACCTTCTCAATGAACGGTGCATTTCATTTCTTACCTCTAAATGTTATGTACTATTATAAATACATTTATATGATGGATATATATGATATCCAAATCATGAATATCATTATGGATATAATGAACCTTTGACCACATGAACAACATGTAATTATAAGAAGTCCATTTTTGACTTAAGTACCAAATATCGACAAAATGAACATTATTAATTTAAATGATTACATAATGTTTATAACATGGAAATAAGTGATATAAAATGAATAATAAACTTGAAAAAGGTTCTTAAGAAAGTATAAATTAAATTTAGTTTATTATTCAGGATATTAAAGAACGATCGAGTCAAGTCGGACATGAGGTAAGGAGATTTCTTATCTCACTTTTAATTCCGTGAGATTTCCATTGTTCACCACTTATTTGTTGCATGTGGTGTATTGTGTACTTCCATTTCATATATATTATCACGATTCTATTTATATTCATGGTATTATGTGATTCATTTGATGTTTATTATCTTTTGGTCATACGACTCGATTGATTACAACGAGGTTAGGGGTTTTTATCTCACTTTTTATTCCCGTGAGATTCATGCTACATTTGCCACTATTTACTTTTGTGTGGTGTATGTACTGCCCATGATTGCAGTCTTTCTGTAGTATACTTTAATTTATGGGTATTTACATCTTCATTGTATGACCTTTCTTTCATGGGGTGTACGTTTCGAAAGTTACCAAAATCGGTAAGGGAACCTTTCACCCTTCTCTTTTTAAAAGGCTTCTCTTTGTTAGGTCTTTTAATTTACATATTATTATGTTGGGATATGTTCTTATATATCCTTATTGCTGTAAATTTTATGTCCAAGTGATGAGATACCCTTTTTATCTCTCATCAACTCATTTTCTGAATTTTAAAGTGACGCCGTTAGGCTGTCAAATTTCTATAAGGGGACTTCTTAACCCAATTTCAATTCTTTCGGTTAAACCTCTACTCCTTGATTATGACGTGTTATGAATATGTGTGGATGACCTCTGATTGTTTTACACTTAATATTCACTTATATTGGGTGTATTTATATTTGTCACACATAATTATGTAATTGATTTATCCTTAATCTAAGGATACCGTGTTTGTATGGGACTTCGTCTCAATCTCCTTTCATTGAGACATCTTTTGATTTCTACACGACTTTATTTTATACGGTGCATAAAAACATTTTGACTTTTCATTTCATTCAAAGGGAATATTTTTCTACGAATCATTTTACTAAATGAAAAAAAGGAATGTTTCTTTTAATGTACGCGGTGACAATGACCTTTCCGCCACTGCGAGTATTATTTAATCTTTGGCTTCCTCAACAAGCCGTAATGTTTTTTAAAAGAAAATAAATACCATATACTATATTATGTATTTTGGTATTGAAAATGGTTTTGATAATGGATTTGTTATGTCAATATATTTAAGTGATATATTGTGATTTAAATGTAGAAATTTTTTCTTTCCTTTATATTTGTTTTATGTCTTATGATTTTATAATGGTACTTGGACATTTGACGGGTGGTTATGTGATAAACCAAATGACGGGTGGTGCCGTGAATACCAGGACGGGTGGTTATGTTATAACCTCCAATGCATTGGGTATGGAAGTCATTTTTATGGCTATTCCATTTAGTGAAAAGTGTGTAAGTCGACCGTATGGTTATTCCATTTAAGTATGTTTATGTCCCAAGTTACCTTTATATGTTATGTGGTCTTTATATGGGTAATCTTTTGGTTACAAAAGAGTAAGTAGTGATCTTTTATTCAGTGAAGAGTGTTTACTACTTCATAAAGGTGAAAAGTATTACTTATGTTAAAGTATTCATGGTTTACTTGTTATTTTGAAAAACTAATAGTTTTCTTCTTTGTGTATTCCTTACTGAGCGTTTTATGCTCATCTCAAGTTTTTGAAATGTTTTTCACAGGACATAAAGTGGAATAGGGTCAAGGATGAGATCAAGGAAATTCATGCTGTCTAAAACATGGAACTGGACATGACTTTTTTTTCAAGAGTTTTTATTTTATGAAAAAATGGAAACTGAGTAGAAGTGTCTACTTTGTAACTTTTGAGATGTAATAATTATGACCTAATTCTCTAAAACTCTAAAACTGAAAAGATCCTCAATGTGAATTATTCATTTAATTCAATATTAAGTAATGTTTTAAGGCCGGGGGATTATACTCTTACCCATGAGTGAATTCCATATCATCATACGAGTTTGTACTCACATAAATTTTAATATATCATCCCAAAAATATTATATGACATATGATCATCGATTGTGAATAGTCAGAGTACTCTACTGTGAGGGGTTTATTATTACATCACATATCATATCAAAAGTACAAATATAAATGAATGAAAAATTGGATTTCTATGAAAGTAATACATGATATAACTATGCTCTTAATACGATGTCACATGAATAGCTCTGGGACACATGTACTTACAAATCCACTAAAACCAAATCCATCCCCCTGTGAATATAATACCCAAAAATTTTATATGAATTTTGAATTCCCACCACAATAGTGACATTGTTAGTGGATCAACTATGATTTCATCTACCATTTTAAAAAATATCCCTAATGAGATAGTATCTATAAAGAATCATTCTAAATTTTTAGTGTGATAGAGGCTACATAGCTTGTATGATTGCATCATTATTATCATAATAGTGTTTAATGAGATATATTGCGCTAGGTATAACCCCTAGTTAATTTATGAACTTCATAATCCAAATAGTTCCATTTGACACATTTAATGTTATAATGTACTCTGATTCCATTATTAATGTAACGTCATGATCTGGACCACCGGGTTCAAGCCGAAGGGTCAAATGTCCCCATGCGCACCTTTCCGTACGCAAGAGGCTGCCGATTAGCAGCGACGGTCTAAGACCGATAGTGGGGAGGCTATACCCTTTATATCGAGTCATAGCACAATAATAAATAACAATAATAACAATAAATAAACAATTAGAATAAACATGTAAATATGATAATGACATACATGTTAGATAAGCGCATATACTCCCATCGTGGGAAGCCGACCAGAGTAATAAGTGCATGAAAATTGTAAATAAAAAGATACAGGTCCGGTCAGTGTTCATCCTTGTCTACCATCCACTCCATGCTCATCTTCCCTGTCGTTCTCCACAAGGCTTTTCCCCTTCGTCGAATTCCTCATGGAATTTATAAGCATACTGAAATTTATGAGTAGGGTGAGTACAAGACTTAATAGGACACCACCAATACGTCATTAACCCGGTGTGGTCAAGTATAACAAGTGTATGTCATAATGATAATAAATGTGTAACGAGCATAAACATAAAATCCATAACCAAGTGATCGTGCACTAAAAAAAATGTCATAGACCCCTAACTATACTTGTTTCGGCTCAATGTTGAAAGGATAGTCATAATATGTCGTAATAAGCAAGGACCATTACTAAGCTGAAAATCCATCTCTTGACAATCCTAAGGAATCGAGTCAGATTAAGTCCCAAGGCTGTTGTATCTCGACTCCATCACTGGTCAGGCCCCAAGGCTGTCATGCCCCCCAGGTCAAGCCTCTAGGCCGTCACACCTCTTAGATGCCTCGAGTTAGGCCCCAAGGCCATCATAATACATCACATGATGTTTCACCTGTCTCAAGTACCAAAAAATAATCTCCAAGATAATGGCATCACACACCACAGTGTATCACTACTGGAATTTCGGATATTTGCGACAGGATCCCATCACAAAAACTCTTTTGCGACGGAGTCCCATCGCAAATAGCCTGTTGTAGAAAACGGCGCCGCAACTAATATTTTTTGTGACGGGCATGTCGCAAAAAATACTACTTGCGATGGGAAGCGGTCCTGTCGCAAATAGATCTCTGATTAAATGCATTATATATACAAGAACCTTTCGCGATGGGTCCGTCGCAAAAAGTATTTGCGACGGGTCGGCACCCCGTCGTAAATAACTTATATGTTATAAACCTGTTGCAACGAGCCCGTCGCAAAAAAGTTTTTGCGACGCCAAAACAATCCATCGCAAAAAACTTATATATATATATATATATAATATTTTCGATGGGCCCCCGTTGTAAAAGACCCCGTCACAAATACTTAATAAAAAAAATAATATAATTACGATTAATGAAAAAATAATATTAATATTATTAAAATAAAAATAAAAAATAAAAAATATTAAAATTCTCAATATTTGCAAATACTTAATAAAATAAAAAAAAATAAAAAAATTATGATTAATAAAAATAAAAATATTAATATTATTAAAATAATAAAAAATAAATAAATAATATTAAAATTTTCAATATTCAGAAAAAATATAAAAAAATCATAAAATATTATTATTATTATTATTATTATTAGTAAAATAAACAAACATTAAAAAATATAATACTAATAATAAATAATAAAATAATAAAATATTAAAAAAAATTATGCAATATTCACACCAATATAAAAGATAAAAACTGTGAATAGTTCATATTACAACAAATATTCAATTCAAATGTTTTTAACAGAACAAAAAAATCATTGGGGGGGATAGTCTTCTGGAGGAGCTGAAGGAGCTGGAGGAGCTGGAAGAGATGGTAGAGGAAACTCCATCCCTAAACTAAGAGTCAGACGACGCATGTACTCCATCTGCTCGTGTTGCTGCTGCTACCATCGATGCATGTCCTCCTTGTGCTGCTATTGTTGCTGCTGCCATCGACGCATGTCCTCTTCGTGCTGCTGCTGCTACTACTACTGCTGCTGACGCATCTCTTCCTAGACCAGTCAAAATATCCGCAAATCCGTGGGCCGATCCGTTAGCCCGTGGATTTATGTGGGTTAGGGCCTTGAAAATTTAGGCCCGCAAACATTTGGACCGCATTTGATCCAACCCGCAAAACCTGCAGCCCGCGTGGACTAGCCCGCCGGGTGTCCGCGGGTCCCATTTGACCCGCAATTATAAGTATTACAAAAAATTATTCTTGAAAAATAAAACAAAATAATATAATATAATAAATTAATGTGAGTGAAAAAATAGTTCAAGTTTTATAAAACCATACATAAATCATGAAAAAATTGACTCATTTAGATTTTAAACCCGAGGGTAAGGTTGGTTGTGGGATAGATGACACTAATGTGGTTATTTGTAACATAATAGAATTAATGTATTAAAAATTGATACAATAATTATGAAAATGAATATACAATACTACCATTTTTTTTATAATATAACTCTCTACTAATATTTTGATTTATGCATTTTAATTTTATTATTATAATTATATATATATATATATTTATATTACTATGAGTTTTTAAAAGTAACTTAGAAAAAATTAATAAATAAGAAACAATAATAATAAATTTATAATAGTATTATGTATTAATATATTTGAATTGAAAATCAAAACATGTATTTATTTTAAAATTTTGATAATCAAGTCTCCAATACAAATTTTCAGTGTAAAATTTCAGTGCAAATTTTGAGTACTGATTTGCACTTATAAGAGTAAAATTTCAATGCATAAAAAATATAATTTGATGATTTAAATTAGACATTTAAATGGAAATTTTAACTATAATTTTCTAATGGAAATTTCCATTCATAGTTTCCAATGTAAATTTTCAGTGTAAATTTATGATAAAATTTTATAGTTTTTATTTATGTATCATTATATTTTTATTGTAGTTTTAAGTGGATGTTTATAGTGGAAGTTTACTGTAAAAGTTTCTAACAAAAATTTTAAATGTAATTTTCCAATGAAAATTTACATTTTTATTTATGTTTTAATGTGTCTACATTGTAATTTTAATGAAAAAATCGAACTGTAGAAAACCTGTGAAAATTTGCACTAAGAATTTTCAGTGGCAGTTTGCACTGGAAAATTCAATAATGAAATTTGAGCATGCATTTATTTTAGAACTTTGTTAATAAAATTTTCAGTATAATTATAACAAAATTCAAATGTAAATTCTTATTATAAATTTAAGTGGAAATTTGAACTAAACTTTTCTATTTAAAATCATTACTGAAAGTTTTTCGTGCAAATTTCCAATGAAAATTTTCAGTTAAAATTTACATTTTTAATATATATATATTAATATAATTTTATTTTAGTTTTAATTTTTTGAAAAATTAAATGTTTTATTTAAATTTTAATATATCTACATTGTAATTTTATGTGAAAAATTAAAATTCCAATTTCTAGTGAAAATTTGCGTCACAAATTTCCAATAGAAGTTGCACTGAAAATTTCTATAGAAAATTTGTGGTTAAAATTTTTAGTGTGAAATTAAATTATCTATTTATGAGTTAAAATATTTAAATTAAAAATTTAATCATGCATTTATCTTAGAATTTTGTTAATCAAATTTTCAGTATACTTATAATAAAAAATAAGTTGAATTTAACACTAGAAATTTAACTGGATATTCCAATTAAATTTTCAATGGAAGTTTGTAGTAAACATTTTTTTGTAAAATATTTGCATTGAAAATTTCGAGTGAAAATTTAAAATTTTTATTTATGTATTAATATATTTTCATTATAATTTTAAGTAAAGATTTGAAGTGTAGATTTTCAGTGGAAATTTACACATGAAATTTCCAATATAAATTTGCACAGAAAAAATTCAATAGAAATTTTTTTATGTACATATAATAAATAATATATATTACATGTATATGTAATAAATATATTTTATGTATTAAATAAATTTATATAATAAATAAAAAATATTATTATATATATATATGTAGTAAATATTATATACATGAGTTGTATTGTTAACGAGAGGCGCAAGAGTACTGCTGTCCATAAAATGATTTGGATGGTCAAGTTAAATGACCCACCAGAGATGATATTAATCCCATAAATCATCAAAGATATAATCTTTTAATGGTTTTTGTTGTTGTTAGGGATATTGTTAATTAAAAACTAAATATTTTCACTAAATCTCAAACATTTCTATTTTTTAGTTCCACTTTATCATTGTTCATAAAGCTAAAGAATATTTTTATATATTATTTTTTTAAGCCCGTGGGCCGGCCCGTTAATCCGTGGGTCCCGCATGGTAGGGTCGGGCTTTTATTTTTTAAGCCCGCATTATTTGTGGACCGGGTCGGACCACACAATAAAATCCGCAGCCCGCATGATCCGCCCCACGGACTGACTCGCCCCGCCCCGTTAACACCTCTATCTCTTCCTACTGCTTCTGCAAACTCACTATAAGCTCAGTTTGAGCTCACAACTACTCCTGATACTGTGAGCCAGAAGATGATGCCTCTCCACGAGCTCCTCTCGAGCTAGACACTGATATCGCAACAGTACCATAATAAGTCCCAGAAGTCAAATGAGAGCCGATACCAACTAATTATTACTAATTATTACTAATTATTACTAATTATTACTAATTATTACTAATTATTACCAATTATTAATATTTATTAGTATTTATTACAATTTATTAGTATTTATTAGTATTTATTACTATTTATTACTATTTATTTGTATTTATTACAATTTATTAGTATTTATTACTATTTATTACTATTTATTACTAATTATTACTAATTATTACTAATTATTACCAATTATTATTAATTATTACTATTTATTACTATTTATTACTATTTATTAGTATTTATTACTATTTATCACTATTTATATGTATTTATTACTATTTATTAGTATTTATTACTATTTATTAGTATTTATTTCTATTTTATTAGTATTTATCACTATTTATTACTATTTATTACGATTTATTAGTATTTATTACTATTTATTAGAATTTATTACTATTTATTACTAATTATTACTATTTATTACTATTTATTACTAATTATTACTATTTATTTCTAATTATTACTAATTATTACTAATTATTAGTATTTATTACCATTTATTAGTATTTCTTACTATTTATTACTATTTATTACTATTTATTAGTATTTATTAGTATTTATTAGTATTTATTACTATTTATTAGTATTAATTACTACTTATTTTTATTTATTACTATTTATTAGTATTGATTAGTATTTATTACTATTTATTAGTATTAATTACTACTTATTACTAATTATTTCTATTTATTACAATTTATTACTATTTATTAGTATTTATTAGTATTTATTAGTATTTATTAGTATTTATTACTATTTATTAGTATTAATTAGTATTTATTACTATTTATTAGTATTTATTACTATTTATTAGTATTTATTAGTATTTATTACTATTTATTAGTATTTATTACTAATTATTACTATTTATTAGTATTTATTACTAATTATTACTATTTATTAGTATTTATTACTATTTATGAGTATTTATTACTATTTATTACTATTTATTAGTATTTATTTCTATTTATAACTATTTATTACTATCTATTCATACTTATTAGTATTTATTACTATTTATCAGTATTTATCACTATTTATTAGTATTTATCACTATTTATTACTATTTATTAGTATTTATTACTATTTATTAGTATTTATTAATATTTATTAGTATTTATTAGTATTTATTACTATTTATTAGTATTTATTAGTATTTATTACTAATTATTACTAATTATTACTATTTATTACTAATTATTACTATTTATTACTAATTATTACTATTTATTACTAACTGTTACTATTTATTACTATTTATTACTATTTATTACTATTTCTTAGTATTTATTAGTATTTATTACTATTTATTACTAATTATTACTATTTATTACTAATTATTAATATTTATTAATATTTATTACTATTTATTACTATTTATTAGTATTTATTAATATTTATTAGTATTTATTACTATTTATTAGTATTTATTACTATTAATTGGTATTTATTACTAATTATTTGTATTTATTACTAATTATTTGTATTTATTACTAATTATTAGTATTTATTACTATTTATTAGTATTTATTAGTATTTATTAGTATTTATTACTATTTATTAGGATTTATTACTATTTATTAGTATTTATTACTAATTATTACTAATTAATACTATTTATTACTAATTGTTAATATTTATTAATATTTTTTTCTAATTATTACTATTTATTTCTAATTATTACTAATTAGTGTTAATTACTATTAATTAATGCAAAATATAGCTACTAATTATTAATTACCGCTAATTATTTATATACATTACTAATTATCGTTAATAATTATTAATTATTACTAATTACTAAGAATTAGTACTAATAATTTAATTTTATTATTACAAATAAATACTGATCGCAAAACAATTTAAATCTAACTTAATTACAACTAATCAACAATAATTAAAATTAATATAAAGAAATGAAATAAATATTAAATTAAATAAAACATAAATACCTTTAAACTTGATCTCTTATAATTGTAGGTGGCTTCACAACTTCTTCGTAAAAAAAAACTAACTCTCAAAAATTTTCACTCTAAAATTGGAGTTTACAAAAGCAGAGGAAGAAGGAATTCAGGAGGAGAGAAGAAAAAACGAAGGGGGGGGGAAGGTATAGGTTAGATTAGTTGTGACAGGAGTATTAGCGACGAGAATCCCGTCGCTAATAGTACTTATTGCGACGGGTCCCATCGCAAATACCTTTAGCCGCATTAATTACTGTCGATAGTTAAAAGGTTATTTGTGACGGGACCCGTCGTAAAAAAGTAATATGTCGACACACTATTTGCGACGTGACAACATCCCATCGCAAATAGGTTTTTACCGCCCCCGGTTATTTGCGACGGGTCCCGTCACAAATACCCTCTGAGGGTCGAACTAATTGCGACGAGGGATCCCCCGTCGCAACTAGGTCTTACCGCCTCCGAGATTTTGCGACGGGCGGTGCCTACCCGTCGCAAATGCCCTTTCGCGTGGTTTGGTGCGCAAACCGCGACAATCCGCGTGTAAGTTTTTGCGACGAAGCGCCTATTCCCGTCGCAAATAGCGGTTTTCCCGTAGTGTATGCATACATGACAGACATAATATATCATCATGAGAAATAAGGTAGAAATATAGAACAACATGGAATCATAATCGAACCTGGCAACAAACCACTCCAACAATACCCATGTAATCAAATATCATAGTAGGTCTTGCAGTTTACACACACACACACTCACATACGATCATAATCAAGCATGATCATCAGCCATGCCAACACAATAATCATATAATGGAAACATGTGTAAACAAGAGCCTGAGAGGTAAGGAACTTTCTACCTCAAAGTTGTCGACATCAATGACAAGAATAAACCACCATGTGTGGAAACCTTAATAGTCAAGAACAACTCCTCACGAACCTTATTATCGTGGCTGTCGACACGTCAACACTCAAGGTTCACCAAGAGTTCATAGAACTAAAACCATCCATTTTATTTCAAAAAGAAATAAAACATCACATGCGGTGATACTTTCTCTCTCATTGATAGTTTTTAAATTATCGTTTAGGTCAACACATGCACTCGAAATATTCTTCACAAGAATAATTATAAAACCACATTTAATAATTTATATTTCTAAATTAATTCGAGAACACATGTGGTATTCCTTATAATTATTCTTTAATAAAACCATATAATCATCCTTAACAATTGCATAATTATCCTATGATAATTCAATATCTTTGTCACATGATAACTCTATTATAATTATCCTTGGATAATTTGTATAGTTATCTTCTAATAATTTTCTTTACAAATTATCCTTTCATAATTATCTTATGATAATTTGTTTCCACAAATTATCCTTTGATAATTTGATGCAATTATCCTTCAATACTTATTGATATTTATTTTCAATAATTTGCGTAATTGTTCTTTGATAGTTCTTGATAAAATAGTCCCTTGATAATTATTCCATATAAATTTTTCATAAATTATCCTTTGATAATTCGATATTTTATATTTTGATAATTTTGATAAATCATCCTTTAATAAATCAATGCAATTATCGTTTAATGATTCTTTAAAAATTACCTCTTGATAATTTGTATAAATTATCCATCATGGAATTATCCATTTAAAATTTATGGGGTCTATCATTTTTTTCCTTTTTACATTTCTTCTTATTTTCCTCATAATTTATGAACAAAGGAATTGGAAGATTAATAAATAATAATAATTAAAAAAACATAAAAAAAACTAACGTACCATTCTCTTTCCCAGGCACAATGCAAGAAGGAAACCAGATGGAGGTCCCATGCCGGCTAGACATGATTTTGGAACCAGGGCTGGATCGACCGTCTTCAGTAAACATGTGCAAGGAAAATCCAAGGTCGCCTGAACTCAACGAGATGAACCAAAAATCAAATGTCAAAAGCTTTCGACATATGGATTCCAACTGCGTATGCATCCCATTTCAAAATTGAAAATTCAATACCCCAATTTAATCTATGATTCAACTGAAGCTTAAATGCAGGGTCTTTATTTTCTCTCCATTAAAGTATTGCTAATTTTAATGGGTAAAAAATGAGTGATTTAAATCCTTCCGATTGAACCCATGTGAAGAAGATGGACCTGTGGTGTGCATGGAGGAGATGAAGAAAAAAAGAGGATTTAATAATTAAATTAATAGTATTAATATAATAAAAAATATTAATAGGGTTACCCTGTGTGCGATGTTACAAAACACCCGACACACACAAATATTATGTTGCGCCTAGGGTAAAATCTACGTCTCGGACCTAACGGAGATTTCAGATTTCTCATAAGATACACTATTCGAAGGATACTTCATTTTTTTATAAAAAAATTATAATAAAAATATTAAATAAATTACCCTCGCGTGCGATGTTACCAAACACCTAAGACACACAAATGTTATGTCGCACCTAAGGTAAACCTTATATCCTAGACCTAATGGTGGTTTCAGATTTCCTCTATGAGACACCATTTAAGATATATTTCATTATTTTTGGAAAAATAGCACGTATGTGATATAATTTATTTAATATTTTTATTCTATCTGCACCAAGCCTCAACGGGCCCTGAAATCCCGTCCTAACTCAATGCCTCACTTTGAAAATATTCCATAGAATATTCCAAAGTGTCAACAAATCTTTTACCTTTATGAAAATCCTTTAGATCATTCATTAAGTGTTTTTATTGAAAAATTACATTTTCACTTAAAAATGACAATAAATTATTAACAAATATGGTTTTTATTATCATTAAAAAGTATCTATATTAAAATTATCCCTCTCTAATTACTTATGATGCCCGACAAGTAACTATAGAGGTCTTTCTCAAACAACTCATGCCACTGATTTTGAACATCAAACTCGCACTCCCACATCTCTTCATGGATCCGTCCATGCTGTAACAAAATCTTGTCTAGTGGTATAGTCTTCCCTCATATAACTTTCTCAATATGATCTGTAATAAAAACTAGATGCTCTTCATAATATGCATCGAGCTCCAACTCAACGTCCTCATAGTTGATAACATGCACAGGATCTTCCATGTACCTATGGAACAATGACAAATAAAACACATCATGCATACCTTGGTAGTGAGAAGGAATATACAGATGGTATGAAACTACCCTTATCCACTCAGTGATCTCAAAGGATCCCACAAAACAAGGTGCAAGCTTTCCCTTCTTCCTAATAAGTCGTTGTCCTAACCGAAGAGTCACTCTCAAGAAAACCCTGTCTCCTACAACAAACTCCAAAAGGTCTCCTCCTATGGTCAACATAATATATCTGTCTACTCTGAGTGGTGATCAACCTCTTATAAATCAATTATAGTCTCTTGAAGGTCTCTTGAACCATGTTAGGTCCAACAACTACTGCCTCACCCGCCTCATGCTAATAGAGTGGTGAGTGGAATGATCTCCTGTAAAGAGCCTCATAAGGTTCCATCTAAATCAAAGCCTAGTAACTATTGTTGTATGAAAATTCAACCAAGACTAGGTGATTATCCTATGATCCACCAAAGTCCAAGATACATGATCGAAGGATATCCTCTAATATGTGTGTAGTCTACTCGGACTGTCCATCTGTCTGAGGATGATACGCCGTGCTCAATCTCAGCTGAGTCCCTTGTGATTTTAGAAATCCCTTCCAAAAGAGTGATGTAAAACATGTATATATTTATGAAATAATGCTCAAGGGAACTCTATGTAGGTGTACGATCTCTTATAAATATAGCTTTTCTAGCTCCTCCACCGAGCGAGTCTCTCTAATTGGTAAGAAGTGAGAAGTCTTCATTAACCGATTGAAAATCACCCAGACTACGTCATAACTCCTCAGAGTCCTAGGTAACCCCTCCACAAAGTCCATCGTGACATCCTACCACTTCCACATGGGTACAAGAAGTGGCTAAAGAAAACCATCAGGTTGCTAGTGCTCACCCTCTGACAGGTAAGGCATCGGGAGATGAAAATAGAAATGTCCCTCTTCGTCCCTATCCACCAAAACCGACGTCTAAAGTTGTGATACATCTTGGTCACACCAGGGCATACTACCCATATAGTGGTATGAAAATATCTCATCATTTCCTCTATTATGGAAGTAGGGACTACTACTCTCCTATACACCATAATAATATCATCATTGCCTATAGTCCACCTAGGTATCAGGTCACCTCGAACAATAGTTCCCTCATCAAAACTATGGGTTTGACTCCTGAACAGTATTCACTTGGTCCACAAGAGAAGATGTAATCACTAAAGGGAAAGAAGTCATAGATTCATGATCCACCAAATCATCCACCCTCCAGTTATACAATAATATCATCAAGCGCCACCGCTCCTATGAAGGCTGCTCACCAAACTCCTGCTCATCCAGTGTCTTACAACTAAGAGAATTTGTAACTACATTACATTTCCTAGGTGCATACATCATCTCAAAATCAGATTTCTACAGATCCTCAACCCAATACCTCTATCTTAGGTTCAAGTAACTCTATGTGAATATATATCAAAAGTTTTGTTAGTTTGTATAAATAAAAAAATATCTCATCAAAGAGTTAGTGTTTCCAACACTTCAGAGCATGGACCATGATTGCAAGCTTCAGATCATGTTTAGATTAGTTCCGCTCATAAGGTCATAAATGACGAGACCCAAAGGCTACTTCATTCTCTCTTCACATTAGTACCACTCCTAGAAAAAATTCAAATGCATCATAGTAAACTGAATAACTAATACCAAGATCAGAGAGTGTTAGTAATAGAGATATTTTCAACCTTATTTTTAGCTCAAGGAATTCCTCCTCACACCATTTCATCCACTGAAATTTCACTCCCTTATTTTACAGTGATGTCATGGGTGCTAATAGTTAGGAGAAATATTGGATAAATCATTAATAATATCTCGCTAAACCCAGAAAGATCCTGATATCAAACACATTATGGGGATGTGTCTAAGGAATGACTGTATCAAATTTATTAGGGTCCACAAATATACCCATCTCATACACCACATGTCCTAGGAACCTCAACTCTCAAATCTAGAAGTAACACTTTGATTTTTTTTGTAAAGATGATGTTATCAAAGTGTACTCATGAATATCTGTAGGATCCTAGAATGATGCCCATGTGTCAAAAAGTAGATGATTATGTCCTCAACATACACTATAACAAATGAGTCTTGGTAGGGGTGGAAGATCTTTTTCATGAGATCCATGAACATTTCCAACACATTCTTCATCCCCAACAACATCACCAAGTACTCATATACCCCATAACTACTCCAAAATTTCATCTTTGGAATATAATCCTCTCTAAATCACAATTTGTTATATCTCAATTATTTATCAATCTTGAAGAACCATCGAGATCTCCATAACTGATTGGAAAGGTCATCGATCTTGGGAAATGGATATTGGTTCTTCACCGTCACCTGGTTTACCTTTCGGCAATCAATGAAGATTTGAATACCATCATCCACATTCTTGGTGAAAAAATAGGTGCACCCCATGGTGAAATACTAGGTATGATAAATCCCTTCTTCTACAAGTCATCTAGATGCACCTTGAGATCCTTCATCTTAGTTGGTTCCATACGATACCGGGGTATTGAAATGGGTTGTGCACCCAATACAATCTATAACTCAAAGTCAAATCCTCTAGAAGGATGGAGTTCTATGAATCATCTAGAAATAAATCCTAATAGAGATCTATGACTGGTGGAAAAGATGTCGGGGCGACCACTAATCCTGCTAAAAGAGCCAAGCCCACCATCTATGTTGTGATCGTTCCAAAATGATTCAAGTCTAAACCCACTCTGCCTACTCCTAGTTCCTACCCTTCAGTTATCATGAACTTATATACCTTTGAAAAAATTAAATTCAAACATCTATGATAACAGTCTATGTGAGATCAGAAGCTGAACATCCATTCCATGCTAAGAATTACATCAAAGGTCATTATCTCAAGGATCATAAATTCTCACAAGTGTCCATAACTAGTGACAAATATAGTACACTCAAGGAATCATTAGAGATGAACCACATTTACGCCAAACAAAGTATCAAGGGAGACTATCTCATAAGATAACTTGAATGGTAGGTCAAGTCCAGTTACTACTTGGGTTGATATAAATGAATGATAATCACCAGTATTAAACAAATTAGTATAAAAAGTGGATGTGATCAAGACCATACCTCAAACCATAGATAACCCATCTTTGTCATTTGCTGGGGTATGATCCACCGTATAAACACATCTTGAGTCAACTCTATGACCTTGTCCTGATTTTCTATCGTATGATAAGTCTAAATCCTCCATGGAGAACCCTAGAAGAATACCTGGATCAAAGGCCATTACCATCCTCCACCTTTATGGAGACCCGATCTCAGGGATCTATGGGAAAAATATTGGATATGGACCATCTTTACACACTATTAGAACTTTTTTATTGGGTGCTGGGTATACTCAACTGTAGTGTTAAAACTTCCCACAATTGAAGCACTATGGGTCAACTCTAGAAGGAACTGAAGAAATAGAGCTCTGATGAACATGCATGCCATTACTCTACCAGATGTACCTAGCCTTCATATTCTTTCCATCATAAGAGGCACTCACAAAAACAACATTAGGTCCACTTTCTTGAGTAGTGATGGGTATAAAGAGACCAGTTAATCATCTTTCCTCTAAAATCCTCTCAATGTTCAGGTCCTTCCTTAGATACTTCAAATACGAAGCTATGTCGAAGCTCTAGAACTGCTGTCTAAGGTCATGTTGAAGTCTGATTTCAAACTTCCTAGACTTCTAGGCTTCATTATCAGATAGAAGTGGTGAAAAAAGGAGGAGTTTTGTAAATCCTGTAGAGTATGCTGATACTATCATGGTTCCCTTCTATAGATCCATGAACTCTTATGCTCAATTGATCTTCAGCATGTTGGAAAAAAATCTCTAAAAAAGAAGTCCTTGAAAACCTCCCAGGTGAAACCCTTATATTGTCTAGCCTATCCCATAACTCCCCACTAACTTCTGATGGGTACCTACATCATGAAGGCCACCATATTTACCTTTATATCTGATGGAATCTCAATAAGACCAAAGATACCCTCAATGATATCCACCCAATACTTGACATCCTATGGTCTTCCAGTGCCCTAGAATGCTGGAGGATGATAGAGCTATAAATCCTCGACATATTCTACCGTGGATCTAAGTGGTGGCTGGAATGGAACCAATGTCTGCACCATTGTGATATGTTAAAGAATGTGCTTAGGATCACCCTCCTACTCAGTTTTTGGTACCAATAAATGTCTGTGAGTTAGTATATTCTATAACAAGAAGGTTTGTTAGGAACATAATAGATCCTATATAGTTTATGAGATCATAAGGTTTCTCCTAAAATTCTACCCTCAACCCAAGGTATAACCCTCCTAGAAAAAACCCTAGTCTCTATACCTGCACATTACTCACAGTCATCATATATATACTAACATAATAATATGATCAGTTCAAATAGTCAATTCTAGTAATGATATACCGCAACGACATAAAAACATAGATATATCAAACAAATAGAAACTATCCTGAACAGAAAACAAAAATCAAGAAATTTAATTAAATAACTACTATACAACACAACAATAGGTATATATATATATAGAATATGAACCTACATGTCTAGTCATGATGCATGAATATACGTGAAATCTCAAAGATCACATATCAACATAATGCGCATCAACAACAAAACAAAAATTCCCAGTTTTTTATGGAAACTCATAGGTCCACTATATAATGCTATCCGAACACTGACATAATTACCCTACCCGAGTTCCAACCATACTATATTCTATCTATCATGTCCCATACCAATAAAATAGAAAAATACAAGTTAGAAAATCTCAATCCTCTAATTGTAACACCTCAACTTGAACCACCAGGTCCAAGCTGAAGGTTCGCATGACCTCATGCATTCCTCACCATACAAAATAGGTTACTGACTAACAGTGAGGGTCTGATCCTGATAGTGGGGAGACTATACCCTATGTATTGAGTCATAACAAAATAATAAATAACAATAATAACAATAAATAAATAGCCAGAGTAAACATGAAGAAATGATAATGACATAAATGTGAGATAAACACATGGTCTCCCATATTCAGAATCCAACCAGACTAATAAGTGCAAAAAAACAATACATAAAAATCTATAATCCCTAGTGGGGTCCATCCTAATATGCCACCTGCTTTACGCTCCTCTACTCAATAGTCCACCATAGGGACCTCTCCCTTCACCGGATCCGTTATGAAAACTACAATCACACCGAAACACCCAAGTTGGGTGTGATTACAAGACTCAATAGGAAACCACCAATGCATTCTTAAACTAGTGTTATCAAGTATAAAAATTATATGCCATAATGATAATAAATGCACAAATAGAATAAAAATATAGTCTAAAATCAAGTGATCATGCACTAACCAAGCTATCACAGACCCCTTGGGTATACCAACTTTGGATCCACACTAGAAGGATAATCATGTTATTTCATAATAAGCAAGGACTAGTACTAATCTTGAAATCCATCTCTTATAAATCATAAGGAATTGAGTCAGATCAGGCCCTAAGGATGTCTTATCCTGAATCCATCACGACTCAAATCCCAAGGTCATCTTGCCCCTTGGGTCAGGCCCCCAGGTCGTCACACCCCATAGATGCCTCAAGTTAGGCCCCAAGTCCATCAGCCCCTTGGGTCAGGCCCCTAGGCCATCACCCCATAATGAATTGCCTTTGGTCTGGACCCAAGGCTTTCATGCCCCATACCCCATGCTCAAGTCCTTAGTTGTTGTTGTCACAAGCCACACACACTCCCCCTCTATGGGATGCATATCACACGATGGTCCACCTGTCTCAAGTAAAAAACCACCAAGGAAATGGAATCACAGATCATAGGGTATGCATAAAAGGCAGACATAATATATCATAATGATAAATAAAGTAGAAATATAGAACAACATGTGATCATAATCAGACATGGAAACAAGCTACTCTAGCAATAGTCATAGAATCAAATATCATAACAGGTCTCATTGTTTACACACATACCCATGGGAGGTCACAATCAAGCATGACCATTATCTATGCTAACACAATAATTATATAATGAAAGCATGTGTAAATGAGATCCCAAAAGGTAAGGAACTTCCTACCTCAAAGTCATAAAAGTCAATGACAAGAATAAACCACCCTGTTTGGTTTTAAAGCTAGAGTGGAAACCTCAACAGTCAAGAACACCTCCGCACATGCCTTATTATCATAGTCATCAACACTTCAACACTCAAGATTCTCCAAGGTATCCTAGAAAAAAAATACATATTTTATTTAAAAAATAAATAAAATATCACATGTGATGATACTTTCTCTCTCCTAGATAATTTCTAAATTATAATTTAAGTTAATTTTGTCACTCACAATATTCTTCACAAGAATAATTATAAAACCACATTCAATAATTTATATATCTAAATTAATTTTAGAAAACATATGCTATTCCTTATAATCATTCTTTAATAAAACCATATAATTATCCTTGAAAATTTCATAATTATCCTATGATAATTTGATATCTTTATCACATGATAATTCCCTTATAATTATCTTCTAATAATTTTCCTTACAAATTATCCTTTCACAATAATCTTATGATAATTTTTTCCACAAATTATCTTTTGATAATTTGATGAAATTATCCTTTAATAATTATTGATAATTATATTTGATAATTCATAATTTTCCTTTGACAGTTCTTGATAAAATTATCCCTTGATAATTATTCCATATCATTTTTCATAAATTATCCTTTAATAATTCTAAAGTCTATATTTTGATAATTTTGATAAATTATCCTTCGATAAATCAATGCAATTATCATTTAATGAATCTTATAAAATTTTCCCTTGATAATTTGTGTAAATTATCCATTGATAACTTTTTTATGGAATTATACATTGATTTTTTTGGGGTTTATCATTTTTCCCTTTATTTATTAATTATTTTTCCCATAATTTATAAATAAAGGAATTAGAAGATTAATAAATAGAAATATTTTAGAAATAAAATAAAAAATAAAACTAACCTACCACCCCCTCCCCATGCATAGTGCAAGAAGGAAAGATAGTGGTCCCGTGCTGACTAGACTTGATTTTGGAACCAGGGTTGGATGGAATGTATTCACTAAACCCATGTAAGGAAGATTTAATGTCAGTTGAACTCAATGGGATGAACCAAAAATCGAATGCTGAAAGGTTCATATATATAAACCCCAACCATATACATATCCCATTCCAAAACTAAAAATTTAATACCCCAATTTAATCTGTGATTCAATTGAAACTTAAATGAGGAGTATTTAATTTATCCCCATTAAGGAATTTTCAATTTTAATGGGTCAAAAATGGGTTCTTTAAAGCCTTATGGATTAAACCCACATGAAGAAGATGGAATTGTAGCATGTATTGAGGAGATGAAATAAAATAATAATTTAATAAATAATTTTAATATTAATATAATAAAAAATATTAAAAGGGTTACCCCCATGTGTGATGTTACTAAAAACCTGATGTGCAAAAATGTTGTGCCACACATAGGGTAAAACCCACATCCCAGACCTAAAGGTGGTCTTATATTTCTCATACAATACATCGTTTGAGGGATACTTAAATTTTTTGTAAAATTTTTTTAATAAAAATATTAAATTAATTATTCTCACATATGATGTTACCAAACACCCGACACACCCAATTTTTATGTCGCACCTAGGGTAAACCCCACATACTATACCTAAGGGTGGTATTAGATTTTCCATATAATACACCATTCAAGATATATTCCATTATTTTGGAAAAAATAGCACGCACATGATATAATATATTTAATATTTTTATTCTTTATCTAGAGAGCCTCTATAGGCCCCAGAATCCCATTCTAGCTTAGCACATCACTATGAAAATATTCCATAGAATATTTCAAGGTGTTAATAAGGCTTTTAAATTTAAAAAAATCCTTTAGATAATTTATTAAGTGTTTTTATTGAAAAACTAAAATTTCACATAAAAATACTTATAAATTATTAAAAAAGAGGGTTTTTTATTATCATTAAAAATTATGTATATTACAATAAAATCATACAGGGTCAACTATTTTGAAATTTTTCATCTCATAAATCAACCATTTAGGAAAAAAAAATCTTTATAGAGATTTTAAATCATTTTTGTATATTTTGAATCCTACATAGATGAAACCATTTAAATCAATATTTTCCTCACCTCTAAATACCATTAAAACCTCCTTAGTCCACCTCAAGTACATATTAATATTCTTGACTTCCACCTAAATGAATCTCACTCAAGTTTTATTGGTATCTTCTCTTTATTCTCAATGCATAAGAGCTACTTTTTTAAGAAAATAACAGAAAATAAATGATAGAATAAAGTCAAATCATACATAATTTTACTTATTTGTCACCTTTATACATTTTTAAGAGTAAGCTGAGACTTCACAATACTCTTGGTATGTAACAATAATAAAGATTTTTCCTTGGATTTTTTCATGTAAAACCTATTTAGCACTTTACCAAAATAATTAGTTTGACATAAACCAATCAACCTTCTCAATCCATATCTATATATCTTCATTACATTCATTAAAGATACTCCACCCATTATATTCATCAATAAGCATTTTCCCAACCAAGAACTTTGAAATTGAAAAGACGAGATTCCATTTTTGATAAGTAGTTTGTCATCTTGACACAACACCAAAAAAAAATATTATACTTCCACTATTCTATTTATGTACACAAGTTTCATATTCATTATTGATGAAACTATACTATTAAATTACTTGATAAAAATAAATATTTGAACTTTAAAAAAAATGCTTCAATCCATATAAATATATCAACTTATATATCTTAGTAACATCATTTGGATCATAAAATCCTTCAAGTTTCATTATATATACATCCATAAAGAAGTTCCCAATAAGGATCATGATTTTGGAATCCATTTGATATATCTCTTAATCATAGTATTCTTATATGTCTAGAAGTATCTAGAAAAATTTAACTATAACAACTACTGAAAACATTTCTTCATAGTATACACTATGAATATGTTTATAACATTTTACTACTAGAAACACTTTATAGGTAAACATTATACTATCTATGCCTATTGTATTTATAAATTCCCACTCACACCCTATAGTTTTAATCACTTTAGGTTGATCAAACATGTTCAAAACTTAGTTAGTGTACATGGAATTCATCTCATACTTCATGCATTCTAACCATTTCTTAGAGTCAATAAATTATAATGGCTTCTTGGTAGGTGGTGGGTTCATCCTCTATGAACATTACTTCATCATTATCATCCATGATAAATCCATATCTCTTTATATTGTAATAAACCCTAAAAAACCTTAATGGTTTTTGTGTATCATAAGAAAATTCAAATTCTACAAATTATTATGGAACTATCCAATTTACCTTATCAAGCATGGAATTTTTTTTATTGTACTTGAACTTCACTGGTCTTAATTTCATTCACATTGGTTCCTTATGAGATATATTATTTCTCAAATAAAATAACACTTTGGGACACAATCACTATTGTGTTAATAAGTATGATAAAAATAATATCCCTTCATTTCTTTATGATACCTAAAAAACATGTATTAATCATATTTGAGACTAAGCTAATCTAAAAATATACACCTCACACATGTTTCTTATCCTTAAATACTTATAAATATGGTTTATAGTCTATATATAATAAGATTTATTTTAATTTTCCTTAGATAAAGCATAATTAAGTATGGATGCTATTATTTATAGATAATATACCCATAATTAAATTTAAAAAATAACCTGCCGCATCATTGATTGAACCTGATCTAATAATGCGTGATTTATCATTTCATATGCACCATCCATTATGGTGCCAATGAAGGAGTGAGTTGGGATAAAATAACCCACTATATTAGATAGTTAATGAATTCTTGATGTAAGTATTCTTTATATTGATATGATTGCAACACTTTAATAATTTTTATAATTTGATTTTTTACTTTATTCTTGAATATCTTGAACATTTCAAATGTTTCATTTTTGTCTCTTATTAGAATCACATAACCATAACTATTGAGATCATAAATCAAGGTTAAAAAGTATTATAAATTATATGGAGTTATTACCTAAATATATAATATCTAAAATAGTATTAACTATGTATCATATTACATGATTAAATATGATTGTAGTTCATAATTATCTATTTAAGATAGTATGTGGAAAAACCATTGGGTAAATTGAATCTTCTTTTTAAGATATCTCAATTGATTTAAAAATAATCATATCATGTGTTTAGGGAGTTAAAATCATAATTGGATTAAATTTAAATAGTTTAAAATTTAAGGGTCTCAATATTGGGTGGTTACATATGTTATAAAGATATAAAATTTGTATTATAACATATAATAGTAAAGTAGCATTATTGAAAAACCAAAGGATTATGTTGAATTGCCTGCCATGATATCACATATCATATGGAGGGACCCTATAATATTTTACGATATCCAATATCTTAAAAAAATACACAATGTAATTTCTATATCATTTTTAACAATATAAAAAATGATATATATTTTTCTTTTATTTCAAACATGATCTCATGAAACAAGATGCATTGAAAGGCTTTGATTGTAAGACCAGAGATTCAACTATATTCAATAAAAGCTTCATCACAAAAAAATATTACACAATTATCATTATATTATTTCACCATTATAATATAAAAAAATATAGAATTAAATTAATAATAACATCTGCAACTAGCACCATGGAACAAGTAAGAATAACATAAATACAAGTAATCAATCATAACAAAAAGAATCATATTTCTTCTATATAATTTTTCCATGATTTCATTTAAAAGTTAAAATTTATAATTATTAGAATTTAAATATGATAAAATTCAAATCATTTTTATATTATCATGTCAAAATTATCTCATGCTGCATTTTTGGAATCTTTCAAAAAATGTTGATTTTTTGGTGAATCGTAAAAAATGCAGTTTCTACGAATACCGTAACATTTATGACATCACTTTGATATAAAAATGAATTTAAATTTTATAGAAACCTATTAAACATATATTAAATGATATTATAATAAAAATATCATAAAAATATTATAAAATTAATATAAATTATTTTTTATGTTAAGATAAATATGAAAAACTTTATTCGTGCTGATGCACTACTTGCACAACATTAGAAAATTTAAAATTCGTTTCTTTGAGATAATATTTAAAGGGGAAATGGATATTAAAAACTTGAAGTATAAATATTATGAATAATAAATTATATATATATATATTTATATTTATGAATTTTAAAAATTATATAATAAGTTATTTATTTAAATTCTTACTCAATGCTTGCGCAAGTTGAGAAAAATAAAAATAATATCTTAAATATGTTTTCATGATAATAATGAGAATAAAAATATATTATGAAATGTACTATATGAAAATAATGATTAATAATAAATTATATTTATATTATCAATTTATTTTTAAATTTAAATAATAGGAAAATTATACAAATTCTTATGCAGTGCCGACGTAGTGCTTGTACATGCAGGTGGAAAGTCAAAACTGGGGGTATTAAAATTATATTAATGATAAGGTTTAGATTAATTACGAATCTTAATGATTTTTAGGATAAACATGATAGGTTAGAAATTATTTAAAATTTTTAAATCTGAATTTCATAGTTATCTAGATATTTTTAATGCCAAATTAAAATAATAACCCTGAAAATGATATTAAATGGTGTTTAATGTTAAAAATGATTTATAAATTAATAAAAAATAAAAAAACCTCAACTTTATCCAAGTATAGTTTTGAAAAAATCTATCATATCATCCATTTTCCACTTATTATCCACTTTCTGTTTTTAAATTATATTCTTGACCCTTAAAGATTGAATATTTTCGAAAATGTCATTAAATTTTTCCTATAAAAGTGGAATCATTCTACCCTTTATAAAACACATATAATTTTTTTTCTATCTTAATATTCTACCCAAATACCTATCTAAACTTACCTTTCCATGTATCTATTCACTTGTGTGACCAAAATCCCCTCCTTCAAAGGCTTTATGCTCAATCGAAAGGAGGTGACTCAAAGATCAAGGTAAGGGTTTCCAAGCCTCTTTCTCTTTTCTTATTTGAGAATATTTTTCTTAAAAATATTTTAAAACTACATTTATTTTTCTCCCATGATTCAAATATTATGGTTTTATCATCCTTTTAATCAATCAATGATGGGAGATGACCCATTACCTCTTACCAAACTCTTTTTCATAATCCGTTATTACATCAAAATATGGGTTTCTAAATTTTTGACATTTAATTCCAATTATTCTATTAAAATTTTCAATAAAATAATTAATATTTAAAATTAATAAATATTAGTTTAATTTTAATATAATTTTTTTATAAAACTCAAATATCTATTGATTTTTACCATTTTTAAACTCCTTTGAAAAATATCACTCTTCGTGGCGGTTTTACGCTACCTAAGTGAATGGCGATGTTTTTATAAACTTATGTCATTCATTAGTATCCATAAAAATTTATTTCATAATTTAATATAAAATTAATATTCATGTAATTTCATGATTATGTTTAATTAATAGAAAAATATCCATCATAATAATGAAATTACAAGTAAATAATCATAGTTATTATTAACTATAAAAAATAAGTTTTTCAAGTAAGATTCCCTAAATAGAAACTATTTTATGACTTATTAAACTATTTTTCTTTTAAAATGAAATAAAACATATAAATTAACACTTTTTTATCTTATATAACCACTTAAAAATTATATTTTAATTTTATAATTTTACCGTATTAGTTTTGAATATTATGAATCGAATGACCTCAAAATGATCGACGTGAATATTACCAATTTAGTAAATGAATGAAACATGATTAATAAATGAATAAAAATGAATAAAAATAATGAAATAAAAATTATTTTTTTAATCAATTAAATAAGTAATATAATTTTATTATCCAATAAGTTAGAGAACATATGAAGTGATCCGTGACTCTAGGTAAGATCTTTCTTTCCAAGTTTCCATTATTTTTAAGTATTGTTCTTTTATTTAAAATTTTATCTTCAATGAATCAATTATAAGTTTATAATTATTTAAATTACTATATTAAATTCATTTTTTATGAATATATGGTCTCCTTTCCTCCCCTATGAATTTATAGTTCATACTTTACTTTGTTTACACGGGAAATTTCCTATTCATTTTCATTCTCATGATTATGTTTTCTATCACTATATATATATATATATATATATTAATTTTCTATTTTTATTTCATGTCCATATTCTTTAATTTATATCTCATCCTTTATTTAATTTTTTAATTTATTTTTGACTTGACTATATACCCTTTACCCATACGGGATGAACACTCAATTTTAATTAATCTAGATTGAAGGATGTTTACCAAGAAAGTTATTATATTTATTGACAAGGGAAATATTGAAAAAGAATATACTTATTATTTCAATATGGAAAATTATTAATCACTAAGACATATTTATTACACAATTTATTTTTTATTTATTCTTTTCATATGATTAATGAATTGGACTTATTATGTGATGAGTGGTCTTTATAATTATATAGTCCCTTAATGAATTAGTAGGTCCTATGAGACAAAATTATAACGACCCATACTTTACATACATTGTTAATACTTCGAAATTGAAGCACACTTATTACAACATATGACAAAACCACAAAGGACCGTATAGGTATAGTGTCTTTAGAAACTGGGAAACATAAACAACTGGTTCATAAATCTTCTACAGTGTCTCCCATTTATTTCATCATATCTAGGGTCCCTTTTAGCATATTCTACTTAATATCCATCTTCCAGACCTGGGGAAAAGAAAACATAAAAGGGTGAGCTCAAATGCTCAGCAAGGGCAAATAAAGGAAATAAAAATCATATCATATCTTTATGAAGATCAAAACCTGCAAAAGAGATCATAATATCTTAACATGGAATAAATCATAGAAGTGAAAATGAGATCCCCATAATCATAAAACTTGAAACTTTGTGGCATGCACACATAATCATGGAAAATCATTTTTTGTTAGTCATGACTCATTGCCAAGACTATCTTAGTGGACAAAGTCCCTTTCTGAACCGAGTTCACTCCTCGTTTCAGTCCTGTATCACTGAACCAAAATAACCTTCCGTTCCAGCCATGTCTATCTCATGAGATATAAAATCTTTACCCAATGCATTGGAGGGAGATATAGGTCCCACCCATCTTATAATTAATCCTTTCTTATGTGTGCCACATAATCATAAAACATACATCATCGCATAACACATGTAATAAAAATGGGATTCTTGAAACATCATGACATCATAAAACAATTCATATAAGATAAAGGAATTCATAAAAATATTTCCATCACAACATAATCAAATCCATGTAATAATAGGGATAGAAACAGAACCCTTTATTATCTTAGATGGAAAATAATTTTGATAAAACACTTGAACTTCATTCTTGAGGAAAATATCCTTTCTTTTTCAAAAACATTTTACATTTCTTAACATGTCATACAACTTTAAACTAAAAGAAGTTGATTAAAAATAAACTTGAAAACTTTTAAAGGAAGCTTCTTGGAAATAATGTTTTAAAAATCCATTCTTGTCGTATAAGTTAAAAAAAACATTCTTCGTACTTTTGTCGGAAAAGTCAAAAAGTACCTCGTACGGAAAAACGACAAAAGATTCCTTTCATATTCTTTACTAAAAACTCACCTAAGGGTAAAATTTAAACTATTGTAAGTGGATGGAAACAATATTACATATTGAGGGAACATGGATGTGGATGATAAAATACACCCCAGTAAATACTTACGAATAAACAATCTCGGATAAAAATGAGATTGTGATATTTCCCTTACCTTAGGTCCGATTTGCTTTGTTCGTGTCCGAAGCTCCTGTATAATGGTTTAAATAATGTTATTGACTTATTCCAGAATCATACATATTGATATGATATCATATATGGTCGTATTATTAGCTTCTTGTTAGTAATATTTCATTGTTACTTGTTACTCGGGTCTTTATAACTTTTTGTTCTTATGCGTGTTTTGTCGAATAAATTCTTATTCTTATCTTTAGGTTATAGATAATTCATTTACAGAATGGTATTAGTGTAGTATATACCATATTCATTCATTCAATTCATTTATATAATCATTATGAAATGAAGATCATGTAGAACGAGTCGCATCACATCGTGGAGACGGTATTCCGTACGTACGCACGAGTGATGATATCGTTCCTATGATCGTGGAATTGTATTGGAGTATATATATATTATTTCAGTATCAATATTACTTCATAATAATCATATATAGTTACTCATTACACCATTATACCCATCCTTGTAAGGTGATGGTGGAAAATAGATTACACCACGGCGTGGAGACGGTATTCCGTACGTACGCACGCGCGGTGATTTCATTTTTCCGTAGGATGGATAGAAGGTGAATTAGGGTTGTTTCATATTTATAATAACATATCAGTATGTAAGTAATACTGATGTTATTACTTTATCATGAAACAACTAAAGAAGAAGAAGTTGAAGAAGAAAGAAATTGAAAAGATCGGTAATGGATATTACCTCTTCTTTGGAACGCCTCTTTGAATCCTCCACTTAAGGAACTAAGATTGGTCTTTGGAGAAGACCAGGACCTCTAGGATTATTCTAGGGAAGTTTAGAGGAGAAAATGGCAGGGGTTGGCCGAGCTTGAGTGCTCAAATTGGTGTGAGGAGGAGGGGGAGGAGGTTCCCTTTTATAAGGGAGGAGAGGGGCACCTTAGGAATATCTCAAAATATTATTTTATATTAAAGTCAAAATCGGTTTATAATGGTTCAAAAGGGTCTTATTTCGAAGATAAAGTTGGGATGGGTCGAAATCCTATCAACCAATAGGATTTAAACAAGTTTAGGGTATTATTTTAACCTTATCAATTAGATTTAACTCTAAGTTAATTAATTTAACTTTTACCGTGTCTTTTTGTTTTCTTTCACTATATGGTTAATACACTTACTATAACATGCCAAACGAACCCCAAATTGTTTATTATTAATATATATATCCTTATCTAAGTCATTTGGACGAACCTTAGATTTTTAGGAATAAAATAACAATTAATAATATAATATTTGATTTAAAAACTATTTTGTGTCAATTTTGACACTATTTGATATATGATTTTTGTGAAAGTCATAACAGAATTATATGTTCGAACCAAGTTGATGAAATCAACATTAATATATCATAGTAACCTAGAAAATTAGTGTAATTCATAAAAAGTCTTAAATTACATTTATTTTGGTATTTATATTATCAATTATGTCAATATTTCATTAATAAGATAATTACTGCATCATCTTTGTGTCATAAATAAATTAAATTATTTGATGTCTAAAAATTAAAAATAAAATACCATCATGTAGGAAATATTTTTAGCTTTCTAATGAATATTTACAATTGAATTTATCTTATGTATAACCCCATATTAAAAATGATTTACTTATTAAACTTTAAATTTAACTATTTTAACCCTTCTTTAAATAAATTAATAATAAATGTCCTAATCTAATCCAAGTGGGCCTAAATGGTCATATTTTATTCCTAAGTTTGTTTTTGGTCGAATTACACTTGTCCAATAGAATTAGGACATGTGTTAGGGTAATATTAATATCATATTTACCCTTAGTTACCCTATTTACTATTAACCGCGGTAAAAAAAGGTAAAAAGTTACTATTCACCAAAAAATTATTTTCATCTCATTGAACCACATTTTAGTCCTTGATATTAACCGTGTCTCTCGGATTTTCGAAATTCCATTCACAGAAGCGGTAAAATTAAGTTTTATGCAAAATTCAGTTTTTTAACCTACCACTTAGTGGTTTCACTATTCATCAAAAATTGAAAGTTTCCAGAAAAATACCAAAATTTCACCCTAGGCTAATTTCGATATTCTGAGTCCAAAAATGAAGTCCATTTTGAAAAATAAAATTTATAAAATTTCAAAAAGTGGTTATTACTATTCATAACGGCTAGTTTTAATAGCATATTGTTGTTTAGTGAAACTCGGTATTGCGTACGACGCAAGCTATCGAGGAAGGTCGCGATTGCGTGTAAAGAAAGCCAAGCAAGTGTTGTGTAGAAAAAGATTCCTTTGATGATTTATATAACATAAAAGTCTCGGGTGTTACATTCTACCCCCCTTAAAAAGAATTTCGCCCTCGAAATTCGTCACTTTGTTACAAACAGATGAGGATACTTCTCCCTCATCATATCCTCGAGCTCCCATGTAGCTTCTTCAAGTTGGTGGTTCCTCCATAAAACCTTCACTAAGCGAGTGGTCTTGTTTCGTAGGACTTTTTCGCTACGATCCAGAATCTCTATCGGTTGTTCTTCATAAGAAAGATCTTGCTCCAGCGGTACAACTTCTGAGCTGAGTACATGTGAAGGATCTGGTATGTACTTTCTCAGGAGAGATACATGGAACACATCGTGAACTTGAGAGAGATTCGGTGGAAGCGCCAATCGGTAAGCTACCTTCCCAACACGATCCAGTATTTCGAAAGGACCGATATATCTTGGGCTCAACTTCCCCTTCTTTCCAAATCTCATAACCCTCTTCCAGGGAGATATTCGTAAGAACACTTTATCGCCCACTTCAAACTCTAGGTCTTTTCTTCGGTTGTCGGCATAACTTTTCTGTCGACTCTGAGCTGCTCTTATGTGTTGTTGAATAGATCTGACCTTTTCTGCCATTTCATCAACGAGATCAGGTCCTAATAGCTTTCTTTCCCCAACTTCATCCCAGCAAGTTGGAGTCCTGCATTTCTTTCCATAGAGAGCTTCATAAGGAGCCATCTGAATACTGGAGTGAAAGCTATTATTATAAGAAAATTCCACCAAAGGTAGGTGTTGATCCCAACCTCCTTTGAAATCCATAGATCAAGCTCTCAACATATCTTCTAGGGTTTGAATTGTTCTCTCAGACTGACCGTCTGTCTGGGGATGATAAGCAGTGCTGAAACTCAACTCTGTATCCAGAGTATGCTGAAGACTTCGCCAGAACTTCGAGGTAAATCTCGGATCTCGATCAGATATAATAGAAAGTGGTACTCCATGCAATCTTACCACTTCCTTTACATATATCCTGGCAAGCTGATCTAGAGAGAAATCCTCTCTAATAGCAATGAAGTGTGCAGACTTTGTAAGACGATCAACTATGACCCAGATAGCATTATTGCCTTTGGATGTTTTAGGAAGTCCTGTGACAAAGTCCATAGTGATGTTTTCCCATTTCCATTCGGGTATGGGTAATGGTTGTAACATCCCCTTAGACTTCTGTCTCTCAGCTTTAACTTGTTGACAAACCAAGCATCGAGAGACATATTCAGCAACATCTCTTTTCATGCCATCCCACCAGAAGTACTCTTTCAGGTCCCTATACATCTTCGTGCTTCCAGGATGAATAGAGAATGATGAACTATGAGCCTCATCCAGCAGCTCATTCTTTAATTCGGGGATGGGAGGAACGCAAACCCGATTCCTGAACTTTATTATCCCATCACAATCAAGGTTGAATTCAGGAACATTTCTCACCTTCTTTTGTAACTCGACATCTTCTTTCTGTGCCTCTTTAATCTTCACATGTATAGATGGTTGAACATTCATTTGAGAAAGATAAGATTTTTCCCTTTCCATTATAATTCCAAGATCCATCCTTTGTAAATCCATAAATATTGGATCTTTTGTGATCCTCATCATGGATAAACTAGCATGGTCTTGTCGAGTTAATGCATCTGCCACCTTGTTTGCTTTCCCAGGGTGGTAATGGATTGAGCAGTCATAATCCTTAATCAGCTCCAACCATCTTCTTTGACGCATATTCAACTCCTTTTGTGTGAAAATATACTTTAAACTTTTATGATCAGTATAAATATCACACCTTTCACCATAAAGGTAATGCCTCCAAATCTTTAATGCAAAGATTACCGCATCCAACTCCAAATCATGTGTTGGGTAATTTTGCTCATGGATTTTCAACTGTCGTGAGGCATAAGCTATCACCATATCATTTTGCATAAGAACACACCCCAATCCCTTCTTGGATGCATCATTGTAGATCACAAACCTTTCTCCACTACAAGGCAGTGTGAGCACAGGTGCACTGGATAACCTTCTTTTCAACTCCTTGAAATTCTCTTCACATTCCTCTGTCCAGACAAACTTAACTCCTTTCCGAGTCAACTTGGTGATTGGATTAGATAATCGTGAAAAATCTTTTACAAAACGTCGATGATATCCAGCCAAACCAAGAAAACTTCAGATCTCAGTTACTGTTGTTGGTCTTGACCATCTTTCGATAACCTCTGTTTTTGCTGGATCCACAGATATCCCCTCTTTTGAGATTATGTGACCCAAAAATGCAACTTTTTGAAGCCAAAATTCACACTTGGTAAATTTGGCATAAAGCTTCTCCTTTCTCAGGGTCTTCAATATAATTCTCAAGTGATCTTCATGCTCTTCCTTGCTCTTTGAATAGACAAGAATATCGTCTATAAAGACTACCACAAATTGATCAAGATAGTCTCTAAAGACTCTATTCATTAGATCCATGAAGATAGCAGGGGCATTAGTAAGACCAAATGGCATCACTATAAATTCATAGTGTCCATACCTTGTACGGAAAGCCGTCTTTGGTATATCCTCCCTTTTGACCCTTAATTGATGATACCCTGAACGAAGATCAATCTTGGAAAAGTATTGAGCGCCGTGTAGTTGGTCAAATAATTCATCAATGCGTGGGAGAGGATATTTGTTCTTGATAGTGATCTTGTTAAGTTCTCGATAATCAATGCAGAGTCTCATTGATCCATATTTCTTCTTAACAAATAGAACAGGTTCTCCCCAAGGTGACGCACTAGGGCGTATGAATCCCTTATCAAGATTCTCTTGGAGTTGCTTCTTCAATTCCTGCAACTCAATTGGGGCCATTCTATAAGGTGTCTTTGAAATAGGCAAATCACCCGGTACGAGTTCTATTGAAAACTCAACTTCACGATTTGGTGGAAGACCCGGTAATTCCTCCGGAAAGACATCATCAAACTCCCGTACAATGGGAATATTCTTAATCGTGAGTTTCTCACCAACCATTTGAGATAAATAACCTTCATTTAGTGGAATCAAGACCCATAAGATGGAAGAAATTTCCACTGGAAGGTTATATTCATCCTTGCATCGATAGACGATCGTAGATTGATCTGGAATATGAAATGTGACTTCCCTTCTTTGGCAATCGATATGAGCTCCATGTAGAGAAAGCCAATCCATGCCAAGAATCACATCAAATTCCACTAAAGGAAGGATCACAAGATTTGCAGGAAGCACTTTCCCACAAACTTCGATCGAAGAAGAATTATAAACTTTTGATGCGATTGATGTGCCATTAGGTGTTGTCACAGCTAACTCAACATCTAATTGTTGAGGTAATACGGTGATACCCTTAGAAAAGTCTTCAGAAATAAAAGAGTGGGTGGATCCAGAATCAAATAAAACATTTGCTACTTTAGAGTGGATGGTAAGTGTACCTTTCACCACATCGTTATCGTACTCCACATCGCTGATAGAAATTGCATGTGACTTTCCTTTGTCTTTAGCCTTAAGAGTTTGTTGACGTCGACCATCATCATCAACCCTTGGATTTGGGCATTGATTGGCATAATTCCCCATCTCCTTGCACTTGAAACATTGAAGTGTAGTAGGTTCATTCTGTGTATCCCTTCCTTTGTTTGCGTCATTAGACATCTTCTTCCCATTATCACGGCATTCAAATGCCCGATGACCTTCTTTTCCACATTTAAAACATTTACTTGTCCCTTTAAGACAACTCCCTCTATGTTTCTTTCCACACTTTGAGCATAAGGAAAAGCTCATCTTCTTTTCTGTGTGCTCTTTAGATTTTTCTTTGAATTCCATCTTCCTCTTCTTATCAAACCCATGTGACTGATGGGTTACTCCAATCTCCATCTCGACTTTGAGAGCACATCGAACGATTTCCTCGTAGCTATTGAAGTCCCTTATGGCTAAAGCCCTTCGAAGACTTGGTTTTAAGCCACTAAAGAATCGATCGATCTTACTCTCAGGTTGGATAATAATACCAGAAGCGTACCTTGCCAGTCTTGTAAAATTTGCTTCATAGGTACCAACAGATTCATCATCCCTTTGCTTCAGTTCAAAAAACTCTTTCTCCATCTTTGTTCGGAGAATACGAGGGAAGTACTTATTGAAAAATAAGTTCTTGAACTCGTCCCATTCCATAGACACAATTTCATCCCTTTGCCTCGTATTCTTAACAAGATTCCACCATTGATCAGCATCTCCTTCCAAACGATACACTGCTAGGATGACTTTATCATGTTCAGAACATTGAAGAACTGAAAATATCTTTTCAGTAGTACTAATCTATTGTTCAGCAACTAATGGATCAGTAGACCCGCTGAAAGAAGGTGGACGCTGCCTCATGAAGGATTCAACAGAATGTTTCTCCCTCCTTTGCTCGTTTGGAAATCCTGCATGATTCATAGCTTGAGAAAGTTGTGTGAGCATGGCTACAAGATTTTGCATTCCAGCTCCCATATCGTTTGGTTGCTCAGGGGGACAATCATTGCATTGCCCATCGCATTCCGCATTAACACGGTTCCTTCGGGTTCCAGCCATTGACTAAAACCAAGAAGAATAGTGTGAGCAACACTAATTATAATAGGAAACCACATAATTCAAGAATAAAATTTTCATGCTTATGGTCTTATCCTAGGTTATTCAAGGCCATTTCTAAAACACTAAGATTGTGTACTATGCTTAGACTTATCCTTAGGGTTCTTACTAAGGCTTTCACATCCTAGTTTCCAAAGGTTGACTATACCTTTCCTTTGATACCAAATATAACGACCCATACTTTACATACATTGTTAATACTTCGAAATTGAAGCACACTTATTACAACATATGACAAAACCACAAAGGACCGTATAGGTATAGTGTCTTTAGAAACTGGGAAACATAAACAACTGGTTCATAAATCTTCTACAGTGTCTCCCATTTATTTCATCATATCTAGGGTCCCTTTTAGCATATTCTACTTAATATCCATCTTCCTGACCTGGGGAAAAGAAAACATAAAAGGGTGAGCTCAAATGCTCAGCAAGGGCAAATAAAGGAAATAAAAATCATATCATATCTTTATGAAGATCAAAACCTGCAAAAGAGATCATAATATCTTAACATGGAATAAATCATAGAAGTGAAAATGAGATCCCCATAATCATAAAACTTGAAACTTTGTGGCATGCACACATAATCATGGAAAATCATTTTTTGTTAGTCATGACTCATTGCCAAGACTATCTTAGTGGACAAAGTCCCTTTCTGAACCGAGTTCACTCCTCGTTTCAGTCCTGTATCACTGAACCGAAATAACCTTCCGTTCCAGCCATGTCTATCTCATGAGATATAAAATCTTTACCCAATGCATTGGAGGGAGATATAGGTCCCACCCATCTTATAATGAATCCTTTCTTATGTGTGCCACATAATCATAAAACATACATCATCGCATAACACATGTAATAAAAATGGGATTCTTGAAACATCATGACATCATAAAACAATTCATATAAGATAAAGGAATTCATAAAAATATTTCCATCACAACATAATCAAATCCATGTAATAATAGGGATAGAAACAGAACCCTTTATTATCTTAGATGGAAAATAATTTTGATAAAACACTTGAACTTCATTCTTGAGGAAAATATCCTTTCTTTTTCAAAAACATTTTACATTTCTTAACATGTCATACAACTTTAAACTAAAAGAAGTTGATTAAAAATAAACTTGAAAACTTTTAAAGGAAGCTTCTTGGAAATAATGTTTTAAAAATCCATTATTTTCGTATAAGTTAAAAAAAAACATTCTTCGTACTTTTGTCGGAAAAGTCAAAAAGTACCTCGTACGGAAAAACGAAAAAAGATTCCTTTCATATTCTTTACTAAAAACTCACCTAAGGGTAAAATTTAAACTATTGTAAGTGGATGGAAACAATATTACATATTGAGGGAACATGGATGTGGATGATAAAATACACCCCAGTAAATACTTACGAATAAACAATCTCGGATAAAAATGAGATTGTGATATTTCCCTTACCTTAGGTCCGATTTGCTTTGTTCGTGTCCGAAGCTCCTGTATAATGGTTTAAATAATGTTATTGACTTATTCCAGAATCATATATATTGATATGATATCATATATGATCGTATTATTAGCTTCTTGTTAGTAATATTTCATTGTTACTTGTTACTCGGGTCTTTATAACTTTTTGTTCTTATGCGTGTTTTGTCGAATAAATTCTTATTCTTATCTTTAGGTTATAGATAATTCATTTCCAGAATGGTATTAGTGTAGTATATACCATATTCATTCATTCAATTCATTTATATAATCATTATGAAATGAAGATCATGTAGAACGAGTCGCATCACATCGTGGAGACGGTATTCCGTACGTACGCACGAGTGATGATATCGTTCCTATGATCGTGGAATTGTATTGGAGTATATATATATTATTTCAGTATCAATATTACTTCATAATAATCATATATAGTTACTCATTACACCATTATACCCATCCTTGTAAGGTGATGGTGGAAAATAGATTACACCACGGCGTGGAGACGGTATTCCGTACGTACGCACGCGCGGTGATTTCATTTTTCCGTAGGATGGATAGAAGGTGAATTAGGGTTGTTTCATATTTATAATAATATATCAGTATGTAAGTAATACTGATGTTATTACTTTATCATGAAACAACTAAAGAAGAAGAAGTTGAAGAAGAAAGAAATTGAAAAGATCGGTAATGGATATTACCTCTTCTTTGGAACGCCTCTTTGAATCCTCCACTTAAGGAACTAAGATTGGTCTTTGGAGAAGACCAGGACCTCTAGGATTATTCTAGGGAAGTGGAGAGGAGAAAATGGCAGGGGTTGGCCGAGCTTGAGTGCTCAAATTGGTGTGAGGAGGAGGGGGAGGAGGTTCCCTTTTATAAGGGAGGAGAGGGGCACCTTAGGAATATCTCAAAATATTATTTTATATTAAAGTCAAAATCGGTTTATAATGGTTCAAAAGGGTCTTATTTCGAAGATAAAGTTGGGATGGGTCGAAATCCTATCAACCAATAGGATTTAAACAAGTTTAGGGTATTATTTTAACCTTATCAATTAGATTTAACTCTAAGTTAATTAATTTAACTTTTACCGTGTCTTTTTGTTTTCTTTCACTATATGGTTAATACACTTACTATAACATGCCAAACGAACCCCAAATTGTTTATTATTAATATATATATCCTTATCTAAGTCATTTGGACGAACCTTAGATTTTTAGGAATAAAATAACAATTAATAATATAATATTTGATTTAAAAACTATTTTGTGTCAATTTTGACACTATTTGATATATGATTTTTGTGAAAGTCATAACAGAATTATATGTTCGAACCAAGTTGATGAAATCAACATTAATATATCATAGTAACCTAGAAAATTAGTGGAATTCATAAAAAGTCTTAAATTACATTTATTTTGGTATTTATATTATCAATTATGTCAATATTTCATTAATAAGATAATTACTGCATCATCTTTGTGTCATAAATAAATTAAATTATTTGATGTCTAAAAATTAAAAATAAAATACCATCATGTAGGAAATATTTTTAGCTTTCTAATGAATATTTACAATTGAATTTATCTTATGTATAACCCCATATTAAAAATTATTTACTTATTAAACTTTAAATTTAACTATTTTAACCCTTCTTTAAATAAATTAATAATAAATGTCCTAATCTAATCCAAGTGGGCCTAAATGGTCATATTTTATTCCTAAGTTTGTTTTTGGTCGAATTACACTTGTCCAATAGAATTAGGACATGTGTTAGGGTAATATTAATATCATATTTACCCTTAGTTACCCTATTTACTATTAACCGCGGTAAAAAAAGGTAAAAAGTTACTATTCACCAAAAAATTATTTTCATCTCATTGAACCACATTTTAGTCCTTGATATTAACCGTGTCTCTCGGATTTTCGAAATTCCATTCACAGAAGCGGTAAAATTAAGTTTTATGCAAAATTTAGTTTTTTAACCTACCACTTAGTGGTTTCACTATTCATCAAAAATTGAAAGTTTCCAGAAAAATACCAAAATTTCACCCTAGGCTAATTTCGATATTCTGAGTCCAAAAATGAAGTCCATTTTGAAAAATAAAATTTATAAAATTTCAAAAAGTGGTTATTACTATTCATAACGGCTAGTTTTAATAGCATATTGTTGTTTAGTGAAACTCGGTATTGCGTACGACGCAAGCTATCGAGGAAGGTCGCGATTGCGTGTAAAGAAAGCCAAGCAAGTGTTGTGTAGAAAAAGATTCCTTTTATGATTTATATAACATAAAAGTCTCGGGTGTTACAAAAATAGTTTAGGTATTTAGTGTATTCCTTACCTATTTATGTATAATTTCTTAGCACGATTCCTTGATGGTGTGATTAAGATATTTAAAATTATGCATTCCATCATTATAAAATTATTTATTTCTACCTATATGATTATTCATATTATTATGTTACCCATATATATTCACACTCATGTTATTATTTGTATGGAAATATTTGATTATTATTTATCCCTACCATTTTATTCATACCTTTTTTATTCCTTGAAATCTTCTCCTACAAACCACCCCATCCCGAGTATATAAGATTACCCCTTTATTTTGATTTCCTATTCCCTAGGGAACCAAGAAAATCACTATGAATGATTTCAAGGATACACTAAGAGGAATAATAAAGTTTTCTCTTAATTTTTAAGATGTATTTTAATTTTTAAAATTTAATGTAAGAATCATGTATTTATATAGTCTCTTAAGACTAATAAAATATTGGATCCCATGTAATGTGATCTCTCATATTCTGTACCAATGTGATAAAGTATCCATTAGCTCGAGGTCATTGGAGTCAGTGTTATTACTATTGGTATCAAAGTAAGTTTAGTAGAAGCCTTAGGATCAATATTTAGAAGAACACAGTTATACAATACAAGCATTATGATAAAACCTTAGGATATTAAATATTTTTTTCTAGAATAATTTACCTATATAGGAATTGTGTAATATGATTCAATATTCATAATTTTATAATCTAATTAAATATATAAAATTTTCTAGAAATGGTACCTAATTGAAGGAAAAAAATTATTTCAACATCCATGATCTACATAGGGATTTCCTTCCTGAGAAATTTAATGATCGTAGAGTTTGATTTGAGTAGATTATAACTATTTTAGGGGAAATTACTTAGGGTATGGCTAATAAATTTTTCTATATAGAAAAACCTATTACTTCACAACATGGTGTAACAATGCTAGACCACTTTATGTGGAATAAACCTATAACCTTCAATAGAGCCACTAATCCATTAGGAACAATGGATTGAGTCCCTTGAGAAAATATTCCCCACTTGTGGAAGTATTTAAAAGGGGAAGATTATCATGGCAGTATATCATCTCAAGAAAGATTCTGATTAATTTTGTCCATTGATTTAAAACATCAAGGAAGAGTAGGAGATAAATATCATAGAATGAAATAATTTTAAGGTGATATTCTTTGAAAAATAATTTCCTCATGAGAAATTTGCTAATATGGAAAATAAATTTCTAAATTTAAGATAAAAGGAAGATGAAAATGTTTCTGAGTATGAGGATAACTTTACAAGGTTAAAAAGACATATTACGTACTATGCATATAATTCAAAAAGTGAGTTTTATCACTTATTTGATGGGATAAAGACAAGTCTTTGAAGAGAATTAATATCTAAATTTTTTTCAACATATGAAGATATAGTATCAAGTTCCATCAAGATAGAGAAAAAATTCTACATGTATTTTTATTTTCAAAGGAAATAAAGAGAAGAATAAGACGATTGAGCACCATGTAAAGAGAAATGTGGAAAATGAGAAGAAAGTAAGGGTGGAATTTCTGATATGTAATAATTATAGAAGGAAACACCCTATAAATTTATTTGAGGGAATGTGAGTTTAATACAAGTATAGAGATAAAGACCATTAATCCCATGAATGAAAATATAAAAGAGAATCTAGTAATGTCCAATGAAACAACTATAAGGATATGGGGAACTATTCAAACCTCTACCCCAAGCATTAAAGAAATTTATCTTAGAAGAGGATTAAGAAGAAAGGATAAGATTATATTATTACTATGACTAATTTTTAATTCCTAATTGATGTGGTAGAATGTTATTTTATTATAAAATCAAATTTATTTAATGTTTTATTTGATTTTGGATCTTAACACTCTTTTATATCTCACATGTTTTATAATAAAATTGAATTTTCCCTTGACACACTATGAAAGGAATTTCCAATCAAGACACCTATTGGAAATATTATTACAATGAGTATATATCAGGAAGTTTCTATAAAGATTCATAGAAATTCTTATTGGGAGGTGAATTCTATTTCAATTCACTAGATTCAGGTCACCAAAATTTCAGTCACTGAAAGTTTAGTTAACTATGGTGTACATAAAAAAACAATAGGATCTCTCCAGAGGTAGTAGGACCATCAAAATTTTATAGCTACTAATTGAGTTATGATTGAGTGATAGAGGTATGAAAGTTCTTTAAATAAGTAGAGTTATCGGTTTGTTATCTAAACTGTGGTGGCCATGTTAACCAGATAAAACTTACAATATAAGTGAGTAGGACCTTAGTGAAAAGTGATAAAAGTGGGAAATTAAAGTTATATAGTGGATATTAATGAGAGTGGAAAATATTATAAAGATTACTTGTACATAGTAATATTTTTTTATAATACTTTTCTTTGAATTTAATATTAAATAGAAAATATAGCAGCATTGTTTCTCCTATGTACATATGACTCATTGTTCAAAGCTTGTAAAATTTATTATGTTATTTTTTATATTTATTTTTGTGTATTTTTATGGAGGTATAATTTTTTTAAATATTAGGGTGAAATGTATTCCTACTTTTGGTACACTTAGTTGAGGAATTCCTCTAGGATGGACGATCGGGTTCCACTACACATCATCCTATAATATTTTTCCAGTGAGGTAATTCTGTTAGTCGATGAGGGAATATTTTTGTGGTTTTATCATAAGAATAAAAGAATGGGATTCCCAACAAGTGGTATCAAATAGCCACATTCAAAAAATATCACTCACCATTGCCTTGATGAAATTTTATTTTCAATGGAATTTCATTTTCAGTGAAAATTATGGCATCAGAAAAAGGGAAGGTATGGGTAGATAAGTTTGATGAAATGGATTTTGGATTTTAGAAAATGTAGATAGAGGATTATCAGATTCAAAAATACCTTTATGTTCCACTTACTAGAGTTCAACTAGATAAAATGGATAAAGCAGAATGAGAATGGATGGATAGGAAGGCACTAAAATTATTGAGGATGTAATTGGAATGAAATATGTATTTCAACATTTGGGAAAATAAAATAATAAAAAAGGAGATGAAGGTTCTAGAAGATATGTATGAGAAACCTACAACACTAATTTTTTTTTTCATGATACGATGAATATTCAACTTAAGGTTATCTAAATAAAGACAAGTGATAGATCATGTGAAAGACTTTAACATGATTTGTGGAAAGATCAAATCAAAAAAGGTAAATTTCATAGATGATATATAGGAAATTATTCAAATATCATCACTTCCGAAGATTTGGGATGTGATGATGAATGATGTTAGTAATTTTAGTGGAAAAAATAATTTTATGTTTGAGGATATGTGGAACTTGATCTTGAATGAGGAGCTTAGTGAGAAGGAATTCCAAGCATCATTTGGTAATAATTTTAATGATAAAAAATTAGGAAGATCACCTCAATACAAGATCAATCAAAATAAAATATTAAAATATAATCCATGGTAGAAGAGCTGAGGAAAGTTATCCAGTCCTGATCTTATATATTGAAAGTTTGAAAAAAGAGGACCCTTTAAGAAGGACTGCCCGAGTTTCAAGGAAATATACAAAATAACATCTGCTTCTATAATCTCAAATTATGTTAATATAGTAGATTAAAACAATACCTTTCTACTCAATATGAACATTCCAACTAATTCATGGGTGATTAACTTAGGAGCATTATTCCACTCTATAGGAGAACAGAGATGCATGGAATGTTATGTGTTTGGAAGTTTTGATAAAGTACATTTGGAAGACGATGAATCTCTAGAGATCATAGAAAAATGAGATGTGAATATTTTTATGAATAATGGGTGTTTCTTGAAGCTAAATGAAGTTATAAATATCCTAGGGCTATGGAAGAACTTAATTTTGATAGGAAAACTTGATGAAGTAGGCTATGGGACTAGCTTTTCAAATGGAGTTTGAAAAGTTAATTTAAGGTCCATGGTGGTTGTAAGAGGAGTAAAGGATGGGATTTTGTATTTTACTAGAATAAAAAATGTGATTTTAATTTCCATAAGTATAACTACTAATGATTTTGAGGTCTTTCATTGTAGACTTGTCCATCTTAATGAAAAGAACCTGAAATTTCTAATAGACAAAGACCTATATAATCTTGATCACCCAAAAATTGAAAGGTGTGAAAGTTTCATTCTGGGGAAACAGAGGTGGATGTCCTTAAATTTATATAGAAATAATTCCATAGCTCAAAATTTGGAGCTATTTCACTCAAATGTTTGGGGGTTTTCCCCTATCCAGTCCCTCAACAGTTCTTATTTTTTTATAAATTTTTTTGATGATGATACTAGTAAAATTTGGGTTTACTTTTCAAATCATATGTATGATGTTTTTTTTCTAGGATTTAACTCAATGGAAAGACATGATGGAAAGTGAAAGTGGTCAAAATTTTAAATTACTACATTATGAAAATAGTGGTGAATAAAATGGATACAACTTTTGAAACTTCTTTGCGAATAAGAGGATAAAGCATGAGAAGATGATTTATAGAATACTACAAAAAAACACATGAAAAAAACACATGGATAAAATTTTGACATAGAAGGATCACAACATGAGGATGTACTCAGAAATTCCTAAGTGAATTTGGGAAGGTGCACTCAACACAATTTCATACCTTGTCAATAATATTCTAGCATCAACTATTGGGTAGAAACTTTTGGAGGTGCTATGATATGGTAATGACTAATAGTTTTCCACCTTAAAGTCTTTATAAGTTTGTAATATATTCATATTTATTCTAAGGATTGAGATAATATCAATTTAAAATCTAAATAATATTTTTTCATCAGGTATATTGATGTTAACTTCAGTTTCTGTCCATGGGATGATGATAAGAGGAAATTAATTAGGTGTCAAGATGTTCACTTCAATGAATGGGTTCTTTGGAAGGAATATAACTTGGTGAGTAAAGAATTTTAAAGAAAGGAATCAGCTATCAAAATCCAGTTTGATCTGAGTGGGTATACCAAAAGAAGAAAAGTTATTAAGAACTCATATAAAATCACTAAATGTCCTAAGGTGAGGCCAATAGTAGATGTACTAAAAAGTTTAAGAATAACTAAATCTCAAGTGGGAGCACTAAAAGTAAAGTATCTAAAAGATAGAGAAAATACATGAAGTATAGAGTATCCAAATCAATTAAATAGATCAAATATAATTAGAATACCAATCTAAAGGCTTGAGGTTGATGTGAAATTTATACTCTTAATAGATGCAGGAGAACTAGAGAGGTTGAATGAGGTTACAATGCTTAATGATGTCAAATATTAGAAATCAATGATGGTTAAAGAGATGTATTTATTGAAATATAACTTAATTTTGGATATGAAAGAGTTACCATGAGGTAATAAGGAATATAAAAATAAGTGGGGTTTCCCATTTAAATAATAGACCAATGGAAATAAGTATTTCAAAGTATGGCTGGTGGGAAAGGGATTTCAAAAAAATGAAGGAGTTTATTTCTTATAAATATTCTCACTAGTATTTAAGCATAAAAATATGCAGATATAGCTAATAATGATATAATTAGAAGATTTTTACTTAGAACAGATGGATGTAAAGATTAATTTTATTCATGGTGAGTTAGAGGAATAAATATACACGAAGCATCAGGCAGGTTTCACTGAAGATGGGAACCGGAAATTGGTTTAAATTGAAGAAAATTATTTAGGGGTTAAATCAAGCACTGAGACAATGGAATCATAAGGTTTAAGGATTTATATTGGAAGAAAGATTTTAGATGTGAAACAAAAATATTTGTTGTTACCAAAATTAGTGGAATTTTAGCATCCTTACCCAAAAAATCGGGTCTAAGACAGAGTACCACACGACCTCATGAAAACCTCCCTGTATGAAAGAGTCCACTAACTAGTAGTGAGGGTCTAATTCCACCAATGGGGAGACTATAACCTCAATATCATGTCATAGATCACATAATAATAATAAATAATATAATAATTTGTCCGAGTAATCATACAAAAACTAAATAATCAAAGAGTACACATATCATACAGATAATCAATGGGCTCCCAAAGTAGTAAGACAAAACAGAGTATAAAGTGTGGAAGCTAAATAAATAAATAAAACTATAGTAATCCTCAGAGTCTATTCTGGTTCTTCCTCCAACTCCATGCTCTACAACTCAACCATCGACCATGTGCTCCTTTCCCTTACTCATAACCCTATACATGAAGTCTGCACGCACATCTAGATGCCCATGCAGTGTGTGAGTGTGAAACCCAATAGGACACCAACAATATATCCTTAATTGATGCGATATTGTAAAAAATGTATATAATAAATGAAAAATAAATGTGAAATCATTACAACCATCCAAAACTGATTGCTTGTGTGCTAACCAAGCCACCACGATCCCCAACCATACCTGCTTTTACTCTATACCAGAAGGAATGTCAAGATATTAGGAGTAACCAATAATTATCCATGAGGATAATAATCATGCTGCTTGAAATTGTGTGAACGGACTAGTTGGAATCCACTAGGCATCAAGTGAGTCAAGTTTTTGATATACACTAGTCATCGAGTGATCATACTACTTGACATCCACTAGGCCTTGAGTAACATGTTCCTTGATATCCACCAAATATCCAGTGTATCACATGACATAGACAAGGAATCATCATATGCCTACCCTATTAGTAGTTCCATACTTTCCATCATCAAAAGTTACACACACTCCCCTTATAAGAGATAAAAATTCTACTATGGTCCACCTTCTTTGAGCACTAATAATAAAACCACCAAAGTCACACATAATAGGGTAGAATACATAAGAAATCATAACATATAATCATGAGTAAAATTAGAAACATACAATACATGTGATAAACATAAAACATGAATAAACAAGCTATAAATGTACTCATGGAAACAAGTATCACATAAGGCTTTCACAGTCTACGCACCCACATACATGCGATCATAATCAAGTACGACTATCAATTATTTAAAAACAAGTGTTATATAATGGAAACAAGTGTAAACAAGACCCCTAAAAAGGTAAGGAACTTCCTACCACAAATTCATTGATAAAGAACTTAAATGTTCATTAAGTAAATGTCTATTGAGTCAAATCCATGTACTCATTGGATCAAAATGATCACCAAGGATTCTTAGAACTAAATCCAACTATTTTATTTCCCAAGGATTATAATACCACAAGGGATAATCTACCCTTTCTCTTGGATAATCTTGATTAAATATGATAATTCTGGATCATTTCTTAGAGAAAAAAGATAATTACACATGTGATAATTGATAATCTATCTAGGATAATCCTATATAAACCTAGAATAATTACAATTATTATTTTCTATAATTTTGGGTTACTGTTATTTAAATAATTATTTAATATATCTGTAGAAAGATTCATAAATATTTAAATCACATATGATAATAATTATTTATCAATCTTAGATAATTCTAAGATTATTATCATTTAATAAATTTTTATCCTTAAATTATATAATCTTGAGAAGAAATCAATTTACAAATACACATAAGAGAAATACCTAGAGATTTCCCCCTTAGAATGCAACTCCTAGAATAGAGGAGTGAGGGTGAGGTTCTTACACTCACGGAACTGGAAGAAAAACTTATTTTGGTCAAATAATATTTTAAAAAACTTGAATAAGGGGACTTCCAAGATACTCAGAATCAAAAGGATCACAAAAAATGAAGGCCACAAGTGTTTGACTATTTTAGAATATCAACACTACATATAGGGTAGTAGCATCAAAGCCACAAATTAAATTGATAAGTTAATTTATCTCCCAATTGTTTCTCAAAGGAAAAGCATTTAAATATTCATAATTAATTTTTATTAAGGTATGATTAATTAAAGAAATAAATTCCATAATTTATGTAATTTAAAGCCATTAAGATGTGTTGTAGGGTCAATATGGGAAAAAATAAGTAGAAATAGAGAAAAAAACATGTTTTACTCATAAAAAACACCATGTAAGAGGAACTTGGTTTTACAATCATGTAGATCCTAGACATCACATAAGGTTAACAATTTACCCAAACAAAAAATTCAGAAAAACCCATTTACCCTTACACATAGGCTGGATACCCTTACACAATTCTTGGATACCTTTACACAGTTCATGACTACCCTTATACAACATCTAGATTACCTTAAAAAACACTTATGCAATCTAGTACCCTAATGTAAATACCCTTACACAAGATAGTACCCTTACACAACCCATGAATTACTCTTACATAGAGCATATAAGGGGGATTTTATCCTTATGTAGTGGCTGTTACCCTTATGCAACCCTTGAAAAAATGGTGTTACCATTACACAAGGTCTCTAAAACCCACTTCACCCTTACATAATGACACAAAATCACGTATAAGGGTGTTTTTTATTGAGAAATTTAAAATAATTATAAATTATAAAGAAAATATGGTTTAATGATCAATTAAAAATTGAGAACATTATAGGAATGATGGGAAATTACTCATACTTCTTTTATATATTGATGACACATTTCTATTAGATTAAGAGGTTTTATGGATTCAAGGTGTAAAGAATAAGTTTTATAGAGGATTCAAAATGAGTGATCTTGGACATTCCAAGAAGATTTGGGGATAATGATTGAGAGTGATAGGAAATTTGAAACTTTGGTTATATCTTAGAAAGACTATATCCAAAAGGTTTTTAAAATATTTGTAATGACTAGATACAAGACTATATCAAACCCTCTTACTAGATGCTTTAAGTTATATAAGGAATATGCACCAATAATAAAATAAGAGATTCACTAAATAGAGAAAGTTATATATACATCAGCGGTTAGAAGTTTGAAGTATGGAATGGTTTGTACTCGGTCAAATATTGTGTTTGATGTGGGAGTTATAAATTGATTCATTTTTTATCTGAGAAAAAAACACTGAGTGTATATTAAATGGATCTTCTACCAATTTAAAGGAATGGTAGATACAAACTTATTATTTGGGACAAATGACCCTTTTTACAGATATGTTGATGCTAAATTCACTAAAGATCCAGAAACCTAGATGATCACAATAGGTTTTTTTTACTTATGGAGGAACAACGATAATTTGTATGTCATGACTATAATTTTTTTTACTTTAAAGTAAAAAAAATCAGAGTATGTGACTATAATATAATAAGAGAAGGAAAAGGTTTGGTTTCTACAATTTCTAAAGGATATTGGAAGAAGTTAGAAAGGTAAAATTTTATTATATGATAATTAGAGTGTGATCCACTTATCTTGAAATCCAATTTTCATGGAAGGAAAAATTATATTGTCCTAAAATAATATTTCACCCAAAAATTACTAAAGTACAAGGTTTTGGATCTATAGAAGATAGATGGGATCCAAAATCCAAAAAATTTTCTCACTAATGTGATAGTTCAAGAAATTATATGGTAGCATCATTCCTTCTTGGGAATTGGGTGAATTAAAGGAGAATGAGAAAGACTACAAGTTTCAAAGGAAAGGAAGTAATTTGAAAAAGTTTTAGAGAGTTTCTGGGTATTCCTTTACAAAATTACTCAAGTGGGAGACTATTGGGAGGTGAAGCCCATTTTAGTTCATCAGATTTAGGTCACCAAAATTTTGGACAACATAAGTTGAGTCAACTACGATGCATATAAAATATCAACACATTATTTCTAGGGGAATTAAGACCATCAGAGGTTTAAATCTTTTGATGGAGTTATGGTGGATTAAAGGAGGTCTAAAATTTCAAAAAATCAGAGGGTTACCGGTTTAGTATCCAATATATGGAGGTCATGTTGAGTTATACATAATTTTAGGGGACCATGTTTAACTTTTTAACTAGATGTATTATACTATATAAGTGAGTAGGAACTTAGTGCAAGGTGATACTAGTGGAGAAGTAAAGCGATCAAGTGGAGATCAAGGAGAGTGGTAAGGGTGTAAATATTACTTGTACTTAGTGATATTATTTTTTAATCCCTATCTTTGTATTTATAATTATAATCGAAAAGGTAAATTAGTAATTATTTCATACACACAGGGATCATTGTCCAAAACATGTTAAATTTATTATGTTCTTCCATTTCTTTCTATGTATGTTTGTGAAGGTTGGATTTGTGTGGTGATTAGGGTAAAAATACTTCCTACTTTTAATACAATTAGTTGAGGTATTCCTATAGGATGGAAGAACGGGTACCACTATGCATCATTCAAGATGGGTAATTCTATTAGCTAAATAGGGTATCTTTTAGTGGTTTTATTTGAATTATAAGTGAAGGGTATTACCAAAAATTCCCTTGTTAAAAACTTAACTTTTATATATATGGTTGACTTTAAAATAATCCTTGGTAATTATTGACTCTCAAAGTATAATATATGAATTTATTTTCAAGTGAAGAATATTACAATTTGTTATGGAGGTATATAATCCCTTGTTTTTAGAGGGTATAATTCATTATTTGAGTTCTGTTTAAATCCACCTCTAGTAGCTCACCTTAATTAAATTTTGGGAGAATAATAAAAGAAGACACAATTTATATATAGGAAATATGTCTTAATAAAATAGGATATAACTATTGTATAAGAATATATTAATGTATTTCCTAAATAATTACTTAGGAATACACTTGAGTGTGAAATTAAGTTTTCCATTAAACTCACCCCTAATGTAAAACCTATATATAAGCCTCCCTATAGAGTGGCCCCAATAAAATTTGTGTAGTTGAAGAAACAAAGGAAGAAGTTGTTCAGTAAGGGATTCATATGCCTTAGTGTTTCACCATTGGGAGACCCCATCCAATTTTCTAAAATAAAGTATGAGTATATGAGTTTGTACATAAGTTATAGAGAAATCAATGCCATTGAAATAAAGAATAAGTATCCTTTTCCACACATTGATTATTTTTTCATTTAGATTTAAGGGGATCAATATTTATCAAAGATCAATCTTTAGTCTAGATATCATCAATTAATAGTGAATAAGGATTATATAATAAAGGAAACATTTCATATGAGTTATACACATTATGAGTTTACCGTAATTCCCTTTGGATTAACTAATGAACCCATTTTATTTATAGATCTGATAAATAAACTATTCAAGGATTATCTTGATAAATTTATTGGGGTATTTATTAATTAAATCTTTATATACTCTAAAATATATAAAGAACATGATAATTATTTGAAAATAATTCTTAATACTCTTAGTGAAAAGAAGTTATATGGGAAATTTAGTAACTGTGAATTTTGGATCTATAATGTTTCTTTTAAAGACCATTTTGTCTCTAGGTATAAAATATCTACTGATACATCAATGAAAATGGTAGTCAAATAATGGACTACCCCAATTAGTATAACTGATATATATATTTTCCTTAGTATAGTTGGTTACTATATATGTTTTTTTGAATTTTTTCTCAATTAGCTCACATGTTAACCAAGTTGACATGAAAAGGGGTCAAATTCAAATGATTAAAGGAATATGAAGAATGTTTTTGGGAACTAAATATGGTATTGGTCAATTCAATAGTATTAACTTTACAATTGAGGAAATAAGGATTTTTTATTTATAGTGATGAATCAAATAAAGTAATGAGGTGATTTATTTTGTAAAATTATAGAGTTTTTTATGAATCATGGAAATTAAAGATCCAAAAAATGGTATAAATCATGATCTTGAGTTAGTAGTTGTAATCATTTACTTAAATATATGGATACACTATCACTATGGTGAAATATGTGACATATATACATATCAAATTTTTTTAAAGAACATATTCACAAAAAAATATCTTAACATCAGACAAGGGAGTTGACTGAAACAACTCAAGGACCATGATTTATTGATTCACTATAGCCCTGGGAGGAAAAAATATGGATGATGCATTGAGTAGGAAGGATTGTGGAGTTTTTACCATGATGATGATGAACAAGGATATTATATTCACGTATTTAGTAAAGTTGGATATATAAACTATTAGGGAATGAGTGACATCATTACTTTTCAAAGATATTTACAAACTATATTTACTAGAGATGATAAATGAGTCCCAACATGATGAAAATAGTTCACAAAAGAATATTAAATCCATGAATAATGGAAAATTGATAGAATTAATTTATGAATATTGAGTATTTAAGTCTGAAAAGAGACTATGTGTTCCATTGGTACCTATTTTAAAGTGGTAATTACTATATGAATCTCATAGATCAAATTTCTCTATACATCATGGTGGAACCAAGACATATAGGGATTTAAGAGAGAATTTTTTGCAAGATAACAAGAAACATTAAGTTGTTTATTATATTTAAAGATGCATGGTGTTCCAATAATTAAAGGTTGAGAGACAACATCCTAAGGGTGTTATGCAACCACTCCATATACCAATGTATAAGTATGATCATATCATAATAAGGGATGATATTTCCCTTTATATTCTTATATGTATCTATATCAATGAAGTTGTGACTTTCATGGCACACCTTTAATAATTATATATTAGATCATGATCCCTATTTTACATAAAAATTTTAGAGGATTCATAAAAAATTTCTCAATATTGAGATACATTTGAGCATAGACTATCAACCTCAAACTAATGAGCATTTAAAAGGACTATCCAAACACTAGAGGATATTATGTGGTCATGCTTTACTAGATTTTCAAGGAATATGGGACTGATATCCACCTCCAGTGTAATTTTATACAATAATAGAATTAATTTGAGTATACAAATGGCACCATATGAATCCTTTTATTGGAAAATAATTCATGCCCAAACCTACAAGGATAAATTTTTGGAAAGTAAGTTGATAGGTCCAGAACATATTAAGGAGGCAATTAAAAAAGTTTAATCCATTCAGAATTATATCAATATAGATTTAATAATATAGAAGATATATATAGATAATCATAGGAATAAATTAAAATTTTATATATGGGATCATGTTTTCTTAAATTCATCTTCCTGGAAGGGAGTTATAATGTTTTCTAGAAGGGGGATCTAAGTCCAAAGTACATCAGGACTTTAAAATTTTTAGAGAGAATTGTAGATGTGGATTATTATTTAGATATTCAACACAAACTCTCTAGAATATATGACATTATCCATGTATTATTATTAAGTAATTACATGCTGTACCCACCATATATACTTACCACAAAGGTAATTGAGTTGGAACTCGACTTATCTTATAATAAAGTGCCTATCGAGATTCTTAATGCCAATGAGCAAGTATTTTGGAATTAGAAAACTTAGCTGGTGAGAGTAATTTGGATAAATAAAAAGTTATAGAAAGAAAAATGAGAACCTAAGGAATCAATGATAAATAATTACCCTCATTTTTAAGGACTAACTCATACCATAAATTTCAAGGATGAAATTATTGGGGAGGGGACTTTAAGATCTGAGATTCAACTATAGTAAATAAATGCTTCATTAAGAAAACCATTTCACAATAAAAATTATAATATTTAATAATTATAATACAATATAAAAATATAAAATTAAATTCACAATAATATTTTTAACTAGTACCATAGAACAAGTAACAATAATAGACATAAAAGTAACCACTCATAACAAAAGAAATAGTTTTTATTCTTTATAATTTTTTTATGATTATATTAAAAAGATAAATCTATAAATGTTAGAATTTTAATTTTATAAAATGGAAATAATTTTTTGATTCATAATTTTGAAATCATTTTAGGATTATTTTTTTTGGATTTCTCTAAAAATGTTGATTTCTTAATGAATAATAAAAAAATATAGTTTTTATGAATATTGTAACTTTTATGACATCACCATGATATAAATTTTACTTGAAATTTTATATAAACCTATAGAACATGTATGATATTATAATATAATACAAATATATATAAAAAATATAATTAAAATAAATTAATTTCATGTTAAGATAAATATGAAAACATCTATTGAAGTTGACATAGTGCTTGTGCGACATTGGAAATGTCAAAATCAGTGTCTTTGAGATAATATTTAAGAGGGGATAAGGATATTATTAAATTCAAAAATAAAAATAATTTATAATAAATGATATATATATATATATATATTTATGAATTTTAAAAATTATATAATAAGTTAATTATCTAAATTTTTTCCCAATACTTGTGCAAGGTGAGAAAAGTAAAAATAATATCTTAAATATGTTTTCATGATAAGGATGAGAATAAAAAAATATTACAAATGGTACTGGATGAAAATAATTATGACTAATAAATTATATTTATTTTATTAATTTATTTTTCAATTTAAATAATAGGATAATTATCCAAAATTCTTAAGCAGTGTCAATGTAATGCTTGTGCAAGTAGGAGAAAAGTCAAAAATGGTAGTTTTAGAATGTTTAAAGTGATAATATTTGAATGAATCACGATGTTTCATTATTTTTTAGAATAAAAATTATAATTAATAAATGTTTTAAATGTTTAAATCTGAATTCCATAGTTATCTATATGTTTTTAATGCCAAATTATAAGAATAACCCTGAAAATAAATTTATATGGTTATTAATGTTAAAAATGATTTATAAATAAATAAAAAATCTTAAAACCTAAAATTTATCCATGTGTGGTTGGGAAATGACTAATTATATCATATATTTTCCATTTATGAGATACTTTCCACTTTAAAATTACATTATTAACTCTTAAGGATTGAATATTTGCAAAAATCCCATCAAATATTTCCTATAAAGGGGACTCATTCCACCTTTTCCAAAAAAAAAAATCTAAAATTTAGTTTTTTAGAGGACTGGTTAGGGATGTATTTAACACTAGTGGGGTGAATCATTTTTTATGATTTTTCTCTTACTTAAACTTATTATCCCTTTTCGTTTTACCACTATCACTATTAGGTGAATGGATATCTTGTTTTCTTTTCTCACCTTTGTTTTATTACGAAACACATCTGAATACACACATATAAGAGGAGTTTTTTTTATAAGTTTCACATTTTAAAACAAAAATATAGTCTCTTGGTATGATATAGATTCATAAAATATCATACGACCCACTAGTATCAAAATATGAGATACAACGAGTAGTGTTTATCCACAAACTTGAGTTACACATCTTCTAATAGTATATGGAACATCCCACACTTTAGTGAATCCCTTAATTTATAATGATATTATATGATTAATAAAAAATGAGTCATTCATAACTTTATATTTAAATTGATTATTTTATATGTTGGATCTTCCTTCATTTTCCCCTTCCATAGTGAAATTCCCTCCTTTTTGTATACACAACACCATACAAAACTTATTTTTCTTATTCATAGAAGAAAACATGAGGGATTATTATTCTTATTATATTACATAGTGTCATTCCACTTCTTTATTTGTGAACTTTATTTCATAACAATTTCTATATTTCCTATTATTTCTTCTTATTCCTCTTTATTTAGTGTTCTAGAACCGCACTAGACTTGTATTTTCATCTTCAAATCATAAGAATGCACAAAAAGTATTAGAGTTGGTCTTTATTACTTATTTTATTATTATTATTCAATGTGTTATATCTTCCATTAAATCAACAATGTTGTATTATTATATTGTTCTTTGATATATAAGATTTTAAACAGTGGCACAATATTAGTTTTCATTCACTCACTTTTTTTTGACCTATAGATTATATATATAAAGAATGATTACAGTAGCCATTTTTCTTTCTCACATATCTATATTTATATTACCACATGAATATATAATTTTTAATTACCAGAATTCTCAATAATTGAAAATTCCTAATATCTTAGCATTCAATCCTTTATATTCTTTTTCTATTCTTCATTAAAAACTTCCTAAAAACTCACCTAAAGACTTTACTTTTAAACAGGTAAGGCCAATATTCCCTTGAATTTATTTCTCTAATTAAATCCACAAATATTTAAAAATAGACTCCATGTATGCATGAGTTAATGCATGAAATAGTTGTGGTTCTCCTCCCTTTATGGTTTAAAGTACTCATAGATCTTTATATCTTTCTATCTCATTCTAGGATCATATTTGAATGATCATGATATTTCATTCTTTGAAAGAATAGTTTTCTTAACATGATCACATTAAAAACTCACTCATATGTGAATTACATGTAAGTGGTTTACTCATTACTAACCATTTTTACACCAAAATCTATATTTATATGTTGTCCACCATTAAATGGATATTCATTCATGAATTACTTTATATATATTTCCCTTATATCGATCTTTTTATATAATATTTCTATACCTTTTATACAAATTTCTTTCATACAAAATTTCTTTCACATTAGAAATTTATTATATAAGATATTTCATAAAAAGTATTTTATACAAATTATAACCTTTAAAATTTATAATATCTCATATGAACTTCTTTCATATGAGATATTTCATATAACAATATTCCATTCATAAGTTGAACCTTCTCATATGAAATTCAATCTTTCATACGATATTTAACTACTTTCATATGAAGTGTTCTTTTTCTATATTCTGGTGTACTTATAGTGTTCAAAACTTTTAGTGATATTCATAGGCTTTTTTTGATATTCAAATAACTTATGCATGATTGATGAATATTCTTCACAGTGAAATATAAAACACATACTTACACAATGTATTATCTTGACTGAAAACACATGACTTTTTAATAATGAAAAATTTTCTATTTACATGAGTCCCACATTGTAACTTTAGTGGGGAGGTTGCTTCCTTATTAACACTAACAATCCATAACATGTTAACAAAATTCCTTAGGGCCATAGTGACTCAATGGGTTAGCTGTGCCACCCTGTATGGTAGCTTCTTAACTCCTTTCTCCTGAACCACCCCATGTAGGGGATCTTCCTCCTCTATTCCACCTACAATACCACTTGAGATGGTTTAACACCTTTAAGATCAGTGATACATCCTTTTGATTCCCTAAATACTTTGGTGGATGTGATTTATTTTAATTAGCCATTTTTTTTATTTTTAACTCTTTATAATTTCCTTTTTAAAATAAAAAAGGTTGTAATACCAAATACTCAAAAACCAAACTCCAACCCTCTATATTCCACCCTTTGCTTCTTATATTTTAACTCATAACATTATCTAAGTAATTTTCATAAAATATTATTATTTAAGATTGTAAACACATTTATGTAATTCCTTAAAACACCATTCATCATAAAGATGAAAGATAAACCACTATTAATTCTCTATAGAACTCAAATTTTTCAAACATATTTTTCTCTGGATGTGAATGAATAAATAAAACTACAAATGAATAAGTTTTCACTTTTCATATTAATAATGACAAGAAACTAAAAAATAAAACCTCTAAGATTCATCTCTAATCCTTATTCACTTAATATAAAGTGAAACAATACTTGGGAACTCCATTCCTTTCTCAACATGCTTGGAATCTTCAACTTACTTCCAAGAAATTCCCCTTCACTCTAATTATTCACTCCATATTAACATCAAGATTATTTGGAACTTAATAGTCATTTAAATTCATTTAAAATTAATATAACACACACAAAGTGGTCTCAATAAACCAAAATTTATATTTTTTGTCAATAAACACTAAAATGATATGTCAATTTGTGTTCTTAATTTCTTAATCATCTCTTATTCTCCCCCAAATTATTATTTACTATTTATTTACCATTTTATTCTATTCCCATTATTGACATTTAAATACATAATAATTTAGAGAGGATGAAACCAATTCATACTTAAGTAATGTTCTATTAACCATTTTACTTTAAGTTTACATGAGACATGCTTGGTGTATAAAACAAGTGAATTTTATTTATAAATCAAAGCTTTCCATGATAAAATAATATGATACCAATCAAAAACTAATCACCCTTTTTAGGAGATGTCTAACTATTTTAAATATTATACAATTAATTTTCCATTTTTTTAAAGATTATCATATAATATTTTAACTATAATTCTTATACTCACTTCAAAACACACATTAAAAGAATTCAAATACAAATAAGTGGTTGAAAATTTTAGTAAACAAACCCAAGTATTCTAATTTTCACCTCCATGTTATTAGTTAAAAATAATTTCCATATCTTAATGTTAAGATTTGATTTTTTGTAACCAAGTATGAGAGAATAAGAAATCATATATCTTAAATTACACTTTTAAAGCACATTCTAGAATCCAGATTTGGTTGAAATAATACTTTTGGTAGCTTCTCAAAGAATTCTCCACAAGTCCCCCCCTTAAGAAGAAATTCCACTTATCTGAACCATGGGGAATCTATTTTTTAGATAAATTTCAACATTATAATGAACCAAAATGAATCAATTTAAGAAGATATCCATATCTGAAAACTCACCCATCCTCTTTAGCTCTCCCCATGAGAACCAACTTTGCCTTTAATTCCTTAAACGGTTAACATAAAAAATAAAAAAAGGTAAGTGGGTAAGGTGGAACTTCTTATTCCTCAATATAAAACCCTGATATTTTAGGATATATTTATTTTAAAATAAATTTAATTTCTTTGATAGATTGTGATTCACGTAACACTGAGTTTAAATGAACTGCAGTATACTATTAAAATATTATTATTTAATGTGACAGTTAATACCTAGCCATTGGATTGATGGGTATGAATATGAATAAATAAATTATAATAAATGTATAGTTTACACATGTATAAAATTAATTCATTAGTTATCAATTGATTAGAAATGAAAATTAAAAAAATTTTAAAGTAAAAGAGATGTTCTTATGAAAAACTATTTTTATATGCATAATGTGTTTTTATCTTAAAATAATCACTATTGGTGAATGATTTTAATGAAATTTATATATTATATATAAAATTAATTATTTTAACATTTATCTAATGTTTTTACTAGGTATGATATAATAAAAAATCCATATTTATTCTTAAATATATTTTTTTTTTCTGAAAAATGGTTTTCTTCATATTTTACACACTTATTTTAAAATGAATTTATGTCACTCTTTTGACTTTAATATCTATAATTTTTTTAGATAAGGATAAAAATAGGATAAGAATAGTTTTAAATTTTTATTTTAAATATTAATTAATTGTTTTTATCTTGGTGATTTATTTTTAATTTTTAGTGATTGAATAATCACCTTAAATGCTTACTCAACGTCAATAGAGTATTTATTCAATTAATAAAAAAATGAAATAAATAATTTTTTAAATATTAAAAGTAATATAATTTGATTAATGTTTGAGATACATAATTTTTTTAAATAAATATATCATTTTAAATATGTTTTAATGGTTTATATTTAAATTACTTTTCTATCATGATGTTTTTAAAGTCAAAGTAAATGAATAGTTCCAAAAATAACATTAATGATATTTCATAATAAATAATATTATATTAATTGATTTAAAATTCATAAAAATACTAAATTTATACAATTGAATTTTATATGGTTGAAAATATCAACCATGGTCCATTTATGGGTTTGTTTTCCATTTATAGTAACATTTCTGAATCTTGAAGAGAAAAAAATATAGATATCACAATAATTGTCAGAAGGATTAATGTGAGGTTAAGAGAAAAACATACGGGTGAAAAAATAACCAAAAATCATCTAAATTTTATTTTATGAGATGATTTAGACTCATAATAATATTATATTTGAATTATATCTATTTGGATCCATTTTCTATGAAAATCAATTTATATTAACTTAATACTTTAATTAATTCTAAGAGTAACCCTCCCCTCACTTATTAAAGGAAACATATTATACTTTCTTTCTCAAACATTTTCATACTTAAAGAAAAAAAAAATACCATAATAAATTCCTATATTCCTTCACCACATCCTATAGCTTTTGATCTTTCCAAAAGACTAGGCTTAAGGTGTAAGGCAAAAGTGGATTCTCAACAAAGAGGTATAACTCTTAACTGAACATTTTTAATTTTATTTCATATTTTATCTACTATAAATTCATGTTATAAATTATAAAATAATTAATTAATTATATCCCATATTATTATTTTTTATTATGATAATGTAACAACCCTTATCCACCTTTTTCCCATCCGTTGAAAAATGATGACGTCACTCGTGCGAACGTGTGGACTATCACCACCACAAAGTGATGTGATTAATTTTTCATTTATGATTTACATGTATGTTAATAAGGATATATTTAATGAATATATAAGATATATATTATATAAAAGTTATCATGTAAAGTTGAATTATTATTTACCTTTCCTTCGTTCCATCCATCGAAAAGTGAAAACATCATTAATGCGTATGTATGGACTACCATCTCCATGAACGATGTAAATAATTTTTATATCTCTATACTTTATGGATGAAACTATATATATATATAATGAATATATATCATATTTATATCATGATTAAAATTCTAGAAATTATTGAACCATGATCAAAGTACAAGGACTAGAACCACTAAATTGAAATTATCATAAAAAACGAAATAGTTAACACCTTGAAATGATGATTTTAATAAGGAATTATTAGTAAATGAGAGTTAAAATGTTATAAGTGGATTATATATGATATTATAAGTATGTAAATGATGATTACATAATATTATAATAAATTTAAATTTAATATATTGGAGGTTATATTTCTTTCTAAGGAAGCCAAACTTAAGGTAATAATTTTATATTACAATCTCATTGTTTATTGGGATTATTTATGATTAAGTTTATGATTATGAAATTTAATAATATACCACTCAATAATTATCATGAATTTTATTCTTTTATGGTTATTTCTAGATATTATATTTTTTTATTTCATTTTCCACTTAGTACTCAAGAGACCAATTTTTTTAAGGGAAACCAACTTTATTTCACTATTTGGTGCACATGTTTTCTTAAAATGTTTCAAGAATGTTTTTACTATTATAAAATTATTTTAAGGTCATTTTAAACCATGTAAGTTTTTTTAAAAATGGTTTAAAATGAATCTTCTTTTCATTTTCTAAACATGTTTTTTTGACTTTTACGGAAAATGTGAAAGGAATCTTTATTTTAACATACATGGCATGAAGAGAATTTCCTACTATCATGATCACTTAATGATTTGAAGATTTATTTACAAGTTTCAAAGGTATTATTCAAAGAAAAGTTTTTATATAATATTTTTTATATATTTTATATTTTAAATAATTGATTCCAAAATGAAAAGGTTATTTTCCTCAAGAAATATTCCAAGTGATATTTTAAATGAATTTTATTTTATTATAACATCCTTTGATGTTACTTATGATTTAATAAGTATATAATCTAATGATACCATCCTTATTATTTCTCTATTTGGTTTGTGATTATGATGAAAATGTGTTTATAAAACCCATATATTTTTCACTAATTATGATTTGATGAAATAAAAAAATGTTTATAAAACCCGTTTCCTTTTCACTAATTATGATATAATTAAATGATTATATAACACACATATGTATGATTTTTATTATGTGATGGGTGGGACCAGAATTATATAGCCCTAAAATTCATTGTGTAAAGACTGATATCTCATGAGATAATCAAGCCTGGAATGAGAAGTAAACCAAGTTCAGTAAGAATATTTGTCTACTATAATAGTCTTGGGAGTGAACCTTGACTAATATGATGGAATGGGGTGTGAACCCAATACACCATGATAGTCTTGATATTAATCCTTGACTATTATGGAAATTATTTTCTATGCTTATTCATATTCCCAAAAATTATATCTTATGATAATATTATGCTTTCATGGATCATGTTCTTTGATTTATTTATGATTCATGAATTAGGAACTGGAAATATTTATGCTATGATTCAAGATTATGATCTATGATATGTTGGGTATGGTTTTGAAATGTTAAAATCACATTCTCATACCCTTATGATCATGTTATGCTTATGTGATCATCAATATATCCATTTTTTTTACCTTTACCAAGAATTTGAGATCACCCTTTCTTATGTTTACTTTCCCTAGGTTATTAAGAAAGGTTTTAAGTATAATATGTATAAGATTAGTGATATTAGTGAATAACTTAGTGGGAGATGATATGGACATCTTATAAACCAATTTTTTATGTATCCAAGTTTACAAATATAGTTAACCTATATTATTCTGGTGTGGATCATTATGTTATGTAATGAATATTAATTTATTAAGATGTGATATATATGTATGAAAAGTATGGATCACTATAGTTAGTATCAGAGAAATGTTTAGTTACCTTTGGAAACTAGGAATAGAAAAATTTAGTAAGAACTCTTAGGATAAACCTAAGTATCGGAGAATTTCCTAAGTGATGGTAAAGAAAGAAGTGTGGGTTTCTTAGTAAAATATCCATGTCTAGATACTAAAAGTGTATGTGGTTTTGGCATAGATGAAACTAGGGGTAATAACCCCAAAAATAGATGGTTAAGTATATCTTGGACATCATTCTAGTTCATGGTGAGTGTAACCTTACTGTACACCTGGTTTAACACTCCTAAGGGATATTCTTGGGTTAATTCACATTTTCATTACAAAATATTATAAAGGATTTAAATAGATGATTACCATAAATGACATAGGTTAAACCTAAGTTTTTATATATTGAAAATAACATGTCTTGATTTAGATATTATATACATGATTTTTCATGATTATGTGGTTTCTCGTTATGATTATTATTTCCCAAAATATGATTTTTTATTTTAGTTAGTGGATGGAACCTGAAGAAACTATGTTAATGATGAATATGATAGACAATAAAGTGATTATCCTACCGAGAAAAAAATGTTATAGGATATGGAATGAAAAATATATTTTTTATGCTTATAAATATTTATTAAGATATGAATAACGATTAGTTTCTAAATGAGAAAATAAGGGAACAAAGTTCTGTTGAGTCCTTCATGAGGAAACATCCACCTTATATTAGCAGATCTAATGATTCATTATTTATTGAGAAATGAATTAGTAACATTGAAAATATATTTTCCTCTCTCTAGTATCAGAAACATGAAAAATTTATTTTAGCTGTTTATCAGTTGGAAGGTGAAACAGATCAATGGTGGAAACTTTTCAAGAACATGAGGCAACATGAAAAGATTAAATCCATGAAGTGGGATGAGTTTAAGATATTATTTTTCAATAATTACTTTTAGTTTTTATTTATATAAAATATAGAATGAATTATTTGAGATAAATCAAAAGGATGATGAATTCATTAGTTCCTATAAGGAAAATTTTAAAAGACTTGTGAGGTAATCTTCTAGTATTATCATTAAAAATTAAAGTTTGATTGATTCTTCAATGGATTAAAACCATGTCTTTAAAGGTAATTATCCATAATATAATTCAATATCTATGGAGAAATTGTTCAATGTTCTATCAATGTGAAAATGAATATTAAAGCGACTCATCAATCTTATAGTTTTGATAATAAAAGAAATATGCAATTCAACACAAATTATAAATATCATAGAGAGAAGAATATAGACTTTAATTTATGCTTTAATTGTGGAAGGAAACATGGAGGAAATTTTATCAAGGGAACTAGTAAATGTTTTATGTATAGAAAGTAAGTCATTGGGAAATAAAATTTCAAAGTTATGGGAATAAAAATTTATCCAATGATAGATAAAAAGTACTACAAAATGTACTTCCCACACTCCAATGCTTCAAATTCAAGAAGTATAGGAATTATGCTAAACAATTCTAGAATTTGAAGGTTAATGATGATGATTTATGTTACAAACCTATTAATCCTAGAGATAAAATTAAATATCATGAAATCACTATTACTGATGTGGGTAATAATAAAAAAGTGGTGAAAGGTACACTTACCATCCACTCTAGAACTGTGAATGTCATATTTGATTCTAGATCTACCCACTCTTTTATATCTAAAGAATTTGACAAGGTTATCATAATACCACCTCAATTATTAGATGTTAAATTATTATTAAAAACTTTTAATGGTACGATGATCATATCTCAAGTCCATGATTCTTCTCAAATTGAGGTTTATGGGAACGTGCTTCCAGAAAATATCATTATTCTACCTCTAGTTGTTTTTTATATTATCTTAGGAATGTATTGGATTTATTTATAGAAATATCACAAAAATTACATAGTAAGGGAATTCATGTTATATATTCTGAATAAACCAACGATCTTCTATGAGAGCAACGATAAATATGAACATCCAATAAAAATTACATCCATTGTATAGGTCTTGATTCTTATTTAAAAGAGGTTTTAATATTAGATGATTTGGGATAAACTTAACATAAAAGATATACCTATTGTGTGGGAGTTTTTATAACACCTCATAATTTTTTTAAATTTTTATTTCAAATATATTTATCTTTTTTGACAGTTTTCATTACATGCAACTACGAGTTTAAGAAAACTGTGATATACTATTTAAAATAATATTATTTAATTTTATATCCTATCTATTAAATTGGAGGGTATGAATAGGATTTAATAATTTATTAATTATATAAAAATTATCTACGTAATATAAATACTTAGTAATTAATCACTCAATTTTTAGTAAAGTCATTTTATTCTTCAAAAATATATTTTCTTCAAAAATGAATTTTTATTGATTTTTGGGAGAAAATATTATAATTATTTTTTGGATATTTTTTTATAAAATGAACTTAATTTTTGAAATAAAAATATAAAAATTATTTTTGTGTGAAATTTTGGTAATTTTTTTTAAAAATATTGATTTTTCAGTGAATATTGAAAAATACTGATTTTTATAAAACTGTCATTTCTCATTTTATATAAAGTATCATTGTGATTTGAATTTTATATCAAAGTAACATAAGTATTATTTAATTATATTTAATCTAATTAAATTTATTTTAATCATCATTATACATGATTTTAGAATCAGTTCATTTTTGTGCTTAAAAACACATTTTTCTAAAAACTATTTTCATTTCATTTTATGCATTTATATTAAAAGTATTTTATGAAACTTATAGAAATAGAATATTTAAAAATGGATTAAATATTTATAATTAGTATTTTTAAATTTGGTAAATAATCCCCTTTTATTTTTGATCAAAATGAATAGAAACTATTGTAAAATTTATCACCTTAGTAAAGGGTAAATCATATAAATATAGGTTAAAACTAAGTTACAAGGTAATAATTATTCATCAAAATTATTATTAGATGAATTAAATTTGACCCTTATCACCTTAATATCTAATATTTTTTATTTAATGGAAACTTTTCCATGAAAATAACTTATATATTATTTAAACCAAAGGAAGTTACAAAATGTCACTCTCTTATTTTAAATATCATTTATGTATTCACATAGGGAAAAAAATTAGTTATGAAGGAATATTAACATCAATTTTTGTGCCTAAGTAAATTATATTAATGATGTAAATATAGTTATATTTTGTAGGAATTAAATAATTACCCTAAATACTTACACAACGTTGATGCAATAATTTTCCCATTAATGAAAACAATCAAATAAATGATATTAAAAAATTTAAAATTATCATAATTTGAGACAATTAAGGTGATAGATGAATTTTATAGATTAACATGAAATTTTAAAATAATTGGTTCAAATTATAAGTTTTTTCTTGATGCTATTAAAGTTAAAGTAATGAATAATGTCAAAATTGATAATAATGATTTTTATGAAAATAATATTTTATTAAATTATTTAAAAAACATAAAAATTAATAAATAAGGACAAATGGGATAATATATTATTGAAAATTTCATCTATTATCAATTTAAGAGTAAATAGTTTCCTTATATATAAAATTATAACCTTTTAGAGTGAAAAATATGCTACCACAATTAATTTTAAAATAGGTTAATTAAGGGGTTAAATCAAAATATAAGGATTAAAATAGCACTTAAACCTATAAAATTTTTACAGGTTAATGATATTTAAACCATATCCTACCCTAGGTTCTAATTCATTACCATTTTTAATTATTTGGCTCTAGAATAGTCATATTATATTTTATTTTTTTAAAAAAAATCCGAAAGTGCCCCTCACCTCAATTACAATAGAGAACCTCATCCCTCACTTAATTACACCACTTTTAGCCTTATATCTCGACCATCCTTTTCTAAATTCTATTCTCCACTTCCCTAGATACATTCTTGAGGTGATGATCTTCCCAATAGACCAACCCTAGAACCATTTAGAGGAGATCTAAAGGATCCATTTCTAAGAAGAGGATGTTTGAACATGAGAAAGGAAACATGAGACTTGAGGTAAGGTATTTTCATATCACTTTTATTTTTTCAAGACATATGTTTCTTTTGTGTGTTAAGGGTTTATTTCAAAATCTTATAATTATTTGGGATTTTTTATTTTTAAGTCTCATTTGAAGAATATTTCTCTTCCATGTCCATTATTTTTAAATTTTTTCAAAAAGGATTTTATTATTCTACTACAGTTGTTTAAAATAATTTTTACCCATGTTTTATTTTTTGCAAAAAAACTTTAAAGGAATATTTTTATCATTTTCCAAATGATTTACTTTATAAAATTTCCAACAAAAATATGGAAGAATTTTTTTAACTTATATAAAATTAGAATGTTTTCCCACCATCTTAAAACCTTAATGATTTGAATCTTCCTTTACAAGTTTACAATTTTATTTTTTATTCAAATTTTTTCATTTATAAGTGTTAATGTTTTTCAAAAAGAGAAGTTATTTTAAAATTTAAAAGTTATTTTCCTAAAGAATTACTCCAAGTGATCTTTCAAAATATTTTTCCATATAATATGACATACTTTTGTAATACTTAATCTTTAATGGGGATATGATCCAAGGATATCATCCTTATTCTTTATCTGGATGGTTTATGTTTACAATGGAATGATGTTTATGAATCCCATTTTTTTTCCATGAGTTATGCTATGATGAAATGTTTATGATACCCATTTATTTTCATGGGTTATGATATGATGAATGATTTATGATCTTGTAGCACACACATGTATGATTTTAATTCTATGATTGTTGGGACCTATATATCCCTCTAATGCATTGGGTAAATATGGATAAATCATGAGAAAAAAATGCCATGTTTGAACCTGATTTCATGTTCACAGTTTTTTATGTGGATATGGTTTTCATATCCATAAGTTTATGAGTGTACCTGGATTTCATGTCTATAAGTTTATGTGTGGACATATATTTTATGTCCATAATATCATGAGTAGACATTGTTTCATGCCCATAAATTTATGTGAGGGCATGATTTCATGTCCTTAACTTAATTCGTAAACATGTTTCTATTTATCCATGTTAAAAAAGTTATAATTTTATGAAAAAATTTCATATATTATGTCAATGTTATGCTCTCATGGCTTATAGTCTTTTCTTTTATGATTCATGACTTATAAATTTCCAATCATTATACAATGAATCATGATTATGATATATGATATACAAGGTATAGATTTCAATTTTTAATATCATGTTCTCACACCCATATGCTTATTTTATCCTTATGTGATCATTGATATCTGAGCATCTAACATTACCCTTTATTATGTTTCCTTTCCCCAGGATATGAAGAAATGTTTTATAAATGACGTGTCTAAGAAGGGTTCCAGTTATGAAGAACTTAGTAGGAGATGATATAAATAATTTATGAACCAATTGTTTATATGTCCAAGTTTCTAAAGGCATTAGACTTATACGATTATGGAATGGATCAAAATATTCTGTAATGAATATTCATCTACTTAGATTTAATATATATGTATGAAAATTATATGTCTCTATAGTTGGTGTCATAGAAATGTTTAGTTAACATTTAGAAAATAGGATGATATAACTTTAGTAATAACCCTAGGTATAAGTCTAAGAAAAGGATAACATTATAATTTTTTTGATCATTGATAACCAAGGTTAAACCTAAGGTTTCGTATATTTAAAATAACATGTCTAGATTTAATCATCCAATGAATGATGTTTCATGATCATGCGTTTTTTCACAATGATTATAGTTTCTCACACTATTCCTTATGGTTTTAGTCAATTACTAGAGCCTAAAAGAATCACATGAACAATGAATGTGAAAACCAATGCAACAACCTTCTCATGAGAAATTGAAAGGATTAATGGTAGGGATGTAATATCTTGTGACTATGATCACTAAACTTTCCCAAGATATTAGTGGAAACACAAATCATTCTAAACTTATGAATACACCAAGGAGGGAACAACCTGTTATTGAATATTTTATGAGACAACAACCACTATCCTTATATTGGTATTACTATACACTAGTTTATGACAATGGATCAATATGATGAAAAAGATATTTTCTACTCTTCAGTGAACATACCATGAAAAAGTTGTCCAAGCTGTTTATCATTTTAAAGGTGAAGTAGATAAATGGTAAAATATTATTAAGAATATAAAGAAAGAGGAGGAAATTATCTCTATGTAATGGGATGATTTTATGGTAATATTTTTCAATAAATACTTCCTTTATATTGTAAATAAAAAAACGGAGAAGGAATTTCTTAAGCTTAATTAGAAGGATGATTAATCCATTGGTACCTATGATGAAAATTTTATAATACTTTAAAGGTATAATTCAGGTTTAATAATTATCCCTGAAAGTAAAATTTATCGATTCTTTAGTGGTTTGAAACCAAATCTTTAAAAGGAATTATCCATAAGGGAATTTGGAAGCTATAAAGAAATTGTTTGATGTGCAATGAAAGTGTAAATAAAAGATGGAAACCCTCAAGGTTCTGGTGATAAGAAAATGAAGATGGAGATTTATATAAACTCTAGTGGTTTGTCACATGGAGGGAATAAAAAGTTTCAATCGCCTACTTTCCAAAAATGTAGTAAGGATCACTCAATTGAATTCCTAAAAGGAATAAGAAAATGTTTCAAGTGTGGAAATCCTAGAAATTGAGCAAAAGAATTTTGGAGTGATATAAAGAGGCCGATCAATGAAATGAATGGATTGAGAGCTCAATAAAATACACCAATCACAATTTAGTTCTATAAATGTAAATAGTTTGTTCACTATGAGAATAAATTCCCTAATATAAGGACTATTGAATATAGTAAGCTACAACTACTTATGAAGTCAAAGGACAAAGAGAAATCTTAGTCAATTAATAGAGTTGAAGTGAATCTTGATAGTTAGGGAACACTTATCCTCTATTCTAGAATATGAGGTTCCATGTTAATGTTTTTATAAATAATCCCAATGAAAATATTGTCCTTTAGTTACGTTTTATGTGCGTATGAGCATTGATTAGATCTCCTTACATATATTCCATATATATTTATAGAATAAAGAGATTATATTTTATTTTGAATCCACCTATGACTATCTATCTATGCAAGGATGAACCCAAACCTCCAATGGAAATATTTTTTTTCTAAGTTAAGAGATTATTTAAATAATAAAGGGCATATTATATTTTAGAAGCATATATTATTGTGTCATTTTGGGAAATGATTAGTAAACCTTTGAGAATATATGATCAAGGTATATACATTTTGGTATGATAATTTATGAGTAATTAAAGTTATTTTTATGTTGATATTGTAAGGATATGAGATAAAATTATTTTTTGGTTTTGAATATGGTGGATAATATTTTGGAGGATTATTAAGGTTAAATACTTTTGGAATAGATTAATTTGAAAACTTGGATATTATTTTTTGAGGTTAAAGTATGATTCATCATATTCTGTACTAACCATTTTGGTTTAGGTAAATATTTAGAGGCTAAAGGAATGACTTATGGGTATTATGATTTGTTAAAATATCTTCAGGCATGAAAAATTCATCTCAAATATCCTTTTCCTAGAGTAAGAGATTAGGTAGAAATATATTGAAGCACAATCAAAGGATTAGATTATTCTTATGACATAGAAAAAAATCAAGTAAGTTTATTTTATTGAATGTTTTATCTAGATTGTAAAAGAATCCCATAACTTTGGGCAAAGTAACTTTAAATAAAAACGTTACCCATTTACTTATCTTATTGAGAAATCAATAGTATTTTAACTCATTATAGATTTATAGTTTTTTATGGTTAACTTTATCCTGACCATGATCTCTATCACTCTCTATCAGTACTTGGAAGTTAGGTTTTTATTCTATCCATATTTTCATTTCCCACCAATGTTATCCTATTTGGAAACCTAGTTATGTGTTATTCCAAATTACCTTTGTACTTCTCTTTCTCTCTTTTCAAGAGAAAATTTTTATTAACCCTTGTTACGATGTGGGTTTCTACAAAGGATTATTCAAATGAAAAAGCTTTGATTACCAAGAAAAAATTGTGAGGATTCAATTTATTAATTGGGGGGGGGGGGGGGGAGAATGTAACACCTTGATATTTGATGAAATTTTTATTTAAAATATTTTTAACTTCTTTAATATCTTGTGTTACACACAACCATAAGTTTAAGTGAACCGTGATATATAATTTAAAATATTACTATTTAATGTTATCACCTAGTTATTAAATTAGAGAGTATGAATAGTAATAACTAATTTATGAATTATATATGAATTCACTACTCAATATAAATAATTAGTAATTAATCACTCAATTTTTAGCAAAGTCATTTTATTCATCAAAAATACATTTTTTTAGAAATGAATTATTATTGATTTTTGTGAGAAAATATTATAATTAAATTTTAGAACATTTTTTTGATAAAATTAAATTAATTTTTGAAATAAAAATATCAAAATTATTTTTGGGTGAAATTTTGGTAATTTTTCAGAAAAGATTGATTTTTCATTAAATAGTAAAAAATACCAATTTTTATAAAACTATCATTTTTATTTTTATACAAAGTGTCATTATGATTTTAATTTTATCTCAAATTAAAATAAGTATTATTTAATTATATATCATATAATTAGATTCATTTGAATTATCACTATATATGATTTTGGTATAAGTACATTTTTTGTGCTTACAAACACATTTTTCTATAAACTATTTTTCATTGCGTTTTATACATTTATATTAAAAGTAATTTCTAAAACTTATAGAAATTTAATCTTGAAAAATGGATTCTATATTAAGAATTATTTGGTTCAAGTTTTATAATCAGAAACCATTTATTTTTGGCCAGAATGAATAGTAACTGTAGTAAAATTCATCACCACAGTAAAGGGTAAATTAGGTATATATATGTTAAAACTAAGTGATAAGGACATAATTATTCATATTAAATATTATTGGATAAATTAAATTTTACCATTATCACATTAGTCTCTAATTTTATTTGTTTAAAAGACACTTTTCTATGAAAATGACTTATATATATTATTTAAACCAAAGGTAGTGAGAAAATGTCACTCTCTTAGTTTTAAATATCATTTTTGTGTTCACATAGGGACATAAATTAGTAATAAATGAATATTAACATTTATTTTATACCTAATGATATTATATTAATGGTGTCAATTTATTTACAATTTTCAAGAATTAAATAATCACCTTAAATACTCACATAACACTGATGTAGTTATTATTCAAATAATGAAAAAAAATCAAATAAATGAAATTAAAAATATTAAAAGTATTATAATTTGAGATAATTAAGGTGATACAAAAATTTTATATATTACCATGAAATTTTTGGGATATTTTGAAATAATTGGTTCTAATTTTAACTATTTTCTTGATGTTATTAAAGTCAAAGTAATGAATAGTGACAAAATTGAGAATAATTATTTTTTATGAAAATAATATTTTATTAAATTATTTTTAAAAAATAAAAATATTAAATAAGGAAAAAAGGGATAGTACATCATCAAAAATGTCATCAATTTTACATTTATGAGTCAATAGTTACCTTATATGTAAAATTATAACCTTTTTAGAGTGAAAAATATATTACCACAATCAATATTAAAGTAGATTAATTAAGAGGTAAAATCTAAATATAAGGCTTAAAATAGCACTTATACTTATAAAAATTTTATTAGTTGATGAGAGTCTAAAACTATATGTTTGAATTCATGACCATTTGGAAGTATTTGTCTCTAAAATATTCTTATGATATTTTATTTTTTTATAAAATTCCAAAATTACCCCTCACCTCAATTATAAAAGGAACCTCCTCCCTCCCTTCATTACACCACTTTGATCCTTCTTGATCAACCGTACTTTTCCAAATTATATTCTCTACTTCCCTAGACACATTCTTAAGGCGATGGTATTCACAATAGACCAACCCTATAAATCTTTAGAGGAGTTATAATGGAGTAGTTTCGAAGAAGAGGAGGGTTTCATGTGAATAAGGAAAGGTGAGACTTGAGGTAAGAGATTTTCATCTCACTTTTATTTATATGGTACATATTACTTATACACTACATGTTTATTTTTTTTATGTATATACTTCCCATTAATGTATTTTTTGATTAATATCATAAAAATTATGGGAAATAAATATATATCTAAAGTTATTTCTTTCATGAGTCATATGATTCAAAAGTTACCAAAGTGGTAAGGGTTTATTTCACAATCTCATCATTATTTGAGATTGTTTATTTTTAAGTATCAGATGAGAAATATTCATCTTTTATGTCCATGTTTTTTAAAAATGGTTTCAAAAATGTTTTTAATATTCTACTAAAATTGTTTAAATTCATTTTTACCCATTTTTGACTTTTTATAAAATGGTTTAAAAGGAATATTTTTATCATTTTCTAAATGAGGTACTTTTTGACTTTTATGAAAAAAATATGGAAGGAATGTTTTTTTAACTTATAAAACATGATTAGTTTTTCCTGAAATCACGAATCCTCAATGATTTGAAACATCCTCTACAATTTTAAAATTTATTTTCAAATAAAGTGTTTTCATTTATAACTGCACAACTTTTTTAAAAAGAGAAGTGAATTTAAAATAGAAAATTTATTTTCCTAAAGAAATATTACAAGAGATCCTTCAAAATAATTTTCCATATAAGATGAAATACTTTTATAATACTTAATCTTTATTGGGGATATGATCTAAGGATACCATACTTGTTCTTTATTTTTATGGTTTATGTTTATGATAGAATGATGTTTATGAATCCTGTTTCTTTTCTATGAGTTATGATATGATGAATTTTTTATGATACACATTTATTTTCATGGATTATGATATGATGAATTCTTTATGATATTGCAATACACATATGTATTATTTTTATAATGTGATTTGTGGGACCTAAATCTCCCTCTAATGCATTGGGTAAAGATGGATAACTCATGAGGGAAAAAATATGCGTGAACCTAATTTCATGTTCAAAATTTTATGTGTGGATCTGGTTTTTATGTCCATAATTTTGTGTATGGACCCATATTTCATGTCCATAAGTTTATTAATAGACCTGAATTTCATTTCTATAAGATCATGAGTGGAACTCATTTCATGTTCATAAATTTATATAATGACTTGATTTCATGTCATTAACTTAATGAGTGAACCTATTTCTATTTATACATATTCAAAAATTTATAAGTTTTTGCCACAATTTCATGTCTTATATCAATGTTATGATATTATGGATTATTTTATTTGATTCTTGTTCTGGATCATGGTCTTAGGGACTAACAATATTTTATAACATGAGTCAAGATTATGATATATGATATGTAGGGTATAGTTTTCAAATATTAAGATCATGTTCTCACACCCTTATGTTCATGTTATTATTATATGATCATTGATATATCCCTTGTTTACCTTGACTAAGAATACATTCTCTCCCTATCTTATATTTCCTTTCCCTAGGTTATGAATAAATGTTTTAGAAATTATGTGTCTAAGAAGGGTTCTAGTTATGAATAACTTAGTGGGAGATGATATATATCATTTATGAACCATTTTTTTATGTGTTTAAGTTTCCAAATGAATTATAAATATATTATTCTAGCATGGATAAAAATTTTATGTAATTAATATTCATCTAATTAGATGTATTATCTATATATGAAAAGTCTAGGTTACTATAGTTTGTTGATATTTTTCTAAAAGAGTTTCTCGGTCTTCCACTTAATTGTGAAGTTGAGTTTTCAATAGAAATCATACTTGGTGCTAAACTTATTTTAAAGAATCTATATATAATGACACCTATTGATTTATAGTAATTGAAGAAGAAAATATAGGATAATATTGAAAAGGGATTCATTCATCCATGTGCGTTACCTTGGGGTGCACCTATTCTTTTTTGTTAAAAAGAAATATAGATCTATACGACCTTGCATTGATTATCAAGAACAAAACAAGATCAAAATCAATAATATGAATCCTATACCCTATATTTATGACTTGATTGATCAAATACATAGAGCTCAATAATTTTCCAAGACTGACCTTCATTTTGTATATCATCAGTTGAGGGTTAAGAAGGAGGATATTCCAAAGACAACATTCTATATAATTTAGGTAAACTATGAGTTTATAGTGATGCTATTTAGTCTTACTAATTACCTTGTTATCTTCATGGATTTAATGAATAGTGTATTTAGTGATTACCTTGATCAGTTTTTGGTAGTCTTTATATATGATATTCTTATACATTCAAAGGGAAATAAAGAGCATAAATATCCCCTAAGTATTATACTAAAGACCTTAAAAAATAAGAATCTATATGAAAAATTTAAAAAGTGTAAATTTTGGATATATAAAGTTTCATTTTTGGGTCATATAATCTCAAGTGAGAGTATATTGGTTGATCCATAAAAAATGAATATTATTGAATGTTGGACTAGAATAACCATTGTGAATGAGACCCATAGTTTTATTAATTTAGTTGGATATTATCGATGATTTTTGGAGAATTTATAAAGACTACCTAATCCACTAACCAAGTTAACTTGAAAGGAATATAAGTTTCTTTGGATAGATGAATGTGAGGAAAATTTAAAGAAACTGAATAAATGGTTATTCAGTACACTTATGCTCACATTAAACTACAATGGATAAGGGTTTGTAATCTATAATAATGAATAAAAGAAGGGAATTATATGCATACTATTGTATAATTATATGGTGATAACTTATACCTCATGAAAATTTAAATTTCATAAGAAAAATTACCCAACTCATGATTTTGAGTAATCTATGGTATTTTTTTTCTTTAAAGATATGAAGGAATTATCTTTATAGAGAAAGGTGTGACATTTATATTGATCATAAAAGTTTAAAGTATATATTTAGTTAAAAAGAGTTGAATATGATCTAGAGAATATGCTTGGATTTTATTAAAGATTCTGATTTCTTAATACATTACCACCCTGGGAAAACGAATAGGTGGCCGATGTTCTAAGTCAAAAGGAAGCTTATCTAAGATGAGGATCACAAAGGATCCAATATTTATGTATTTGAAAAGGATATATCAAGAAATATTGAATGAAAGGTAGAAATATTATCTTATTCAAATGAGATTTCAACCATTTATCAATTAGAGGATTAAAGAGGTAGAAAAGGAAGATGCAGAACAACATAAGAAGTTCAGAAATGTTCTTGAGTTCAACCTTTACTATGATGGAATGATAAGGTTTAGGAACCATGTATGTAACAACCTAATATTTTAAAATAAATTATATTATATAGTGTATAAAACATGAAACACCGAGCTTAAACTACCCAAAAATACATTTCCTTAAATTTAATCTCTTCGACAGCTTACAATACATGCAAATTCGTGTCTAAATGAACAATATACCATTATAAACCAACTATTAAATTGGTGGGTATAAAAATGAGTAACTAAATTATGAAAATAATATGGTTTGTATAAAATAAATTCAATGGTTATCTATTGATTATAAATAAAATAAGAATCATAATAAAGATAAGAAAACATTTTTTGAAAAACCGTATTTCTTTAAAAGGCGGTCTCGTCATGTTTTGTGCACATAATTTAAAATTAATTATTACCCCTTTTAGAAAATTCATTTTATAAAATTAAATTCATTTTTTTAAATTATAATTCAAAAATTACCTTAGTGTTAATATTTGATAATTTTCTGAAAATATTAATTTTTTGATGAATAGTGGAAAATACTGATTTTTACTAAAAAATGACTTTTCGTTTAAAGAATTTAATAGTTAAATCTTGATTTTAAATTTTTTAGAAGTAAAATTAATAAAATTATATTATAATAAATAAAATATATTATATTTTAATCCTATTATATTTTATTTTTTATATTAAAACTTTCTATACTTATGAGATTTTTTTCTTTGGAAAACCACCTTTTCGTTGCGTCCACGAGTTTAATTTTAAATTAAATTTTAAAAATTATGTGAATAGAATTTGGAAAAATGGATTCCATATTTTTAATAATAATAATTAATATTATATATTAAGTTAAACTTAATTTTTGATCATAATGAATAGCAAAAATAGCAAAAATAGTTAAAAAAGTAAAAATTAATTACCACGATTAAGGTTAAAACGAGTTTATTGGGGGGTTAAAATAAATAGATAAGGGTTAAAAAGACCTATAAAATTTTCAAATTTCTATTTTATGAAAATATTTAGACCTTCTATCATTCATGGTTTAATAATGATCCATTTTTGATACTTTTTTCATGTGAAAAAATGTGGATATCACTTTATCTTTTAAAAAATTCCAAGTGTGTCCTCTCCCCCACTTATAAAAGACCACCCATATCCTCTACCATTAACACTACCAAATCATTTTAGTTCAAAAAATTCATACCCAAATATCTTCCTCAAATCAATATCCACATACTAGAATCATTTGTTTTATTAGAAATCTAATCTATTAAGGCATTAGGTATAAACATAAAGAGGTTGTCTGAAGAAGTGGTAAAGTTCCTAAATATGCGTTTTCATTTTAATTATTATTCCAAATCACTAAATTATTCTATAAATATGATAAAATAATAATAAAAAGTATATAATATATACTTATATGTTATTATGTTAATGTAATAAACTATATCCATCTCCTCTTCCATCAATTGGGAAATAAAACCGCCGATCATGTGTATGAAGAACTACCACTTCATGAACTGGTGTAATTCATTTTACATCAAAACCTCTCACAATAGAATATAATAATTAATTTAACATATTTATATGATAATTTTTTCATTACTAAACTTCTGGAACTATAATATCACATATACCTTCTTACCTTCTAATCTGTTGGAAAACAATAACATCGCTCTTTCGTACGCATAGACCACTACCTCCACAAAGCGACATGTAATGATTTTTATTTTATTTTTACATGGATGGTAATATAGTTATATTTAATGAATATAAATGGAATATTTTATATAATAATTATTTTTTAAAGGTGAAACATTATTTACCTTTTTTACGTTCCATCTATTTGAAAAATAGATACAACATTTATGCATACATACGGCCTATCGTCTCCATGAGCGGTGTAACTCATTTTCTCATCTATAAATTTTATGAACTAGTAAAAATACTTATATAATTATTATATATAATATTTAAATCATTTTTAACATTCTGGATATTATGTAACTATGATCAAATTAAAATGATCAAAACTACCGAACCAAAACATACATGAAAAATGGAGAAATTATCACACAAAATATTGATTTTAACAAAGAATTTTTGATAAACGGGTCACAAAAGACTATAAGTAAATAATATATGGTATGAAATATATTATTATGGTTCTATAATATATTTATAATAAATCTATATTTATTATACAAGAGGTTCAAACACAAATGAAGGAAATCAAACTCGAGGTAAGGGTTTCTCGTGTCAATTTTACTTTTGTGATAAGTATTCCATATTCACCACTTATTTTTTGGTGTATATACTTCAAAATTTATATTTTATATCATAAATATATTTATATTAATTGTATATAAAGTTTTATTTTATTTTATTTCTTTTATGGGGATTATGATTCAAAAATTAACACAATGATAAGTGTTCATTTCACAATCTTATCATTATTCAGGATTGTTTATGTTTAAGTATCCCTTAGGGTAATTGTTTGATGTTTTTATTTTAAACCAAATAATTTTTATTCTCCACTTATTATTCATGAAATTTTAAAGTAATAGTATCATTTTTCTCTCTTTGGTACTTAAAATTATTGAGAAAATGTTTTTAAGAAAAGATGACATTACTTCTCTATTCGGTCAAAAATCATTTTTCTTCCATATCCATGTTTTCTAAAAATATTTTAATTTTTTTAATATTATCCAAATGATTTGTTAATTTTTTTTACCCATGTTTTAATTTTTTAAAAATGGTTTTAAAGGAATCATCTTTTTGTTTTTTGAATGAGGCACTTTTTAACCTTTTTCCAATAGTGTGAAAGGAATGTTTTTTAACTTATACACATGAAATAAATTACCCCCATCAAGAACAATCATTACTTTAAAGATTTATTTAAAATTTTACAAGGATATTTTTAAATAAAATATTTTTATCAATAATCTATAAATTTTCAATTTTTTAAAGTGATTTCCAAAGTGAAAAATATATTTTCCTCAAGAATGTTTTTAATGGAATTTTTACGGTATTTCTATTCATCAATGAAAAAAACTACATTTTAATTATTCCCCATTTAGAATATGCTTTAATGATACCATAATTATTATTTTATTGAAATTTTATGATTGGTTTTATTGGGTATTTACTATTTTTATACCATTATCCATATTACTCTGAATGTTTTAGGATTATATTTATTGATCGGGGAAAGTATTAACATTTCATATGTTATTTTCCAATATGAATGGTTATGTTGACTATGTTTCACAAATTTTATATGAGGAATGAATTGAAATTAGTATATTATGGGTGATCCTTCTATAGTAACTCGATGCATCAATAGGTCACATGATACAAAATAGATTGAGTTTTGGTTGAGACCTTACCCATTTATATAGATGTCTTGGCACAAAGCCTCGATGGTATTTTAGATGTCTTGGTACAACGCCTCAAAAATAAGTTTTAGATGTATAATATTATGTAGTCCATAATTATTCATTTATTTATTTATTTCTATATGATTATTTTATTTGTTATGATATCCATGGATGAGTTTCAAGATCATGAGATTTTTTATATGGAATTATTTGATTATCATTTATCCCTTTCATATTATTCATGCCTTATTACTGAGTATATAATATCAACTATTTATTATATTTACTTTCTCTATTATTCCAAGAAATGTTTTATGATTGATATATTGGTATATACTATAGGGAATAAAGATGATCTTAAAGAAAATACTTTGTTGTATTTTATGTTTTCAAATTTATGTCAAATTCAAGTATATATATAGTTTACCAAGACTAATAAACTATTATATTTAATGGTATGTGATCAATTGTATCTAGTGATAATTTAATATAGTAACCACTGATTCTAGGCTACTTGGGTTGGGGACTTTACAGTTGGCATCAAATCAAGTTCAGTAGAAAACTTAGGAACTTGGTTTATGAAAACATAAATTAGGGAATATATCCCTATGTATAACATTTAGGATTAGTATAAGTATAGGATATCAAACTAAAGTTTATATAAGGTATATATTTTGTGGTTTTCCTAGAAATGAATACCTATATAGATACTATAATTAGATGTGGTTCTGGAATAGTTATACCAAGGGATAATAACTCTTAGAAGGGTGCATTGGACTTTGACTCAATCGTCACTTAGTTCACAAAAATGGACCTTACTGTGCACCTATTTTGAAACTCCTAGGAAATATTATTAATATAATTAATATTTTCATTATATACCATTATGAAGGATTTGAAAATATTTTTATGATTTGAAAAAGTTCCCAAAGAAACCATGTTTTTGATTATGAGATTAGATATGCATAATTTTTTCAATTTATGTTAAGTGTTTCACTAGTTTTGGGATTATATATTATATTTCATAATTTTATGATTTAATCTAATGTATTACATTATTTATAAATGGTTCCTAGTGGAATTAATGGAAACTATATCAGTACGTGTATTCCATGTAGGGATTACTCCCTTGGGAAAAATAACAAAGCTGGAGCTAGAGCTGTAGTAGGAATTGATAAAAATATAAATATATTGGGATAACTAACTTAGGATATGTATAATAACCTTACCCATATAGAGAATTATACTAATATATAATGAGGTGTAACAATGTTATACTACTTCATGTATCAATAAACTCCATCATTTAATGGGGCTACAAATCCATTTGTAGCTGGAAATTGGATAAGTTCCTTAGAAAATATGTTTATCACCTTGGGAAGTAATTAAAGAGAGAATTTTGTCATGGAATTTTATCATCTCTCAGAGGATGCATATCAATGGTGGACATTTATTCAAAACATTAAGGATAAATAAGAAATATAAAACTTGGAGTGGAAAGATTTTAAGAACTCTTATGGGAAAAATATTTTCCTCATGAACAACAAGAAGATGTGGTGAGATAATTCTTGAGTATGAGACAAAACAAAGAGTAAAATGTTTCTAAGTATGAAACCAACATTATAGGGTTAGAAATATATTCCATAAAATATTTACATAATACAAAGAGTAATATTTCTTATTTCATTGATGGGATTAATCTGACACTTTGAAGGGAACTAACCTACCAAACATTATCATCATATTAGGATATAGTATCACGTGATATCAAGTCAGAGAAATTATTCTCCAAGTATTATGTATTAAAAGGAAAGTAATATAATAATATGAAATCAAAGAAAAAATTATAAGGTGAATAAGGTAAAGATTTATTTACCCATATATGATAATTGTAGAAAGAAATACACTGGTACTTGCTTAAAGGGAATCAAAGTTTTCTTCAAGTGTGGAGAGAAATTCCATTAGGAATGTATATTAAAGAGTAATAAAAAACCCTCTAATGTTTATTTTTTCAACTATAAATAGATGGGGAACCACCCAAAATAATAGTCAAAGCATCAAGGGAATATACCTCATAAGAAACTAAAGGATCAAGGATAATATTATACTATTAATATAGCCAAAGTGGGATGATTAAAGTGATCGTGTATTTGGATTCAAGAATCATATTGTAGAATTATTTTTACCAATGGTATTTTGGTTATAATAATTATAAAACATCTAAGAATCATGTTAATTTTATAAGAATACGTGTCTTCATTAACATAAGAGTTATGAATACCTTCAAGGTTTTATGAGTTTAAGGTTGATCATAAGTTTAATGTCTTAAAAACCCCCTTTTGAAGCTTTATGTGATGGAATTTTATAAATATTAAGGATGTATTTGGATAAATTTATAAAAATAAAACCCATTGGTTTGGTATATGTTTTAGTTAAAAATTTATTTAAAAAATAATGCCTTTAAATTTTGTGGACATAAGATTAAAGGTATTGATAACCTTTAGGGTCAATATGTTCATTGATGTTAAAGTAATAATAATCAATTAAGATTATTTGATTTCATGGAAAAATAATAATTTGTATAGAAAACACTTATGGTTAACAAGTGATTTGACTACCAATGTTATTTTTGAGGATATTCATCATATTTTTGGGAAAATTATAGGAATTATATTAATATGGTTTTAGAAAAAGGAAAACCCACATGCGAGGTGACAACCTATCACATCTGGTAAGACTGTGGGGATTGAACCCACAACTAAAGGGAAATAAGGGTATATATCCTACCACCAGCCTATGTTATTTACTAGTTAGTATAACATTGTTTTTACTTAAAATTATTTGACTAATAGATAATTATTTAATTGATTAAGTTGAACTTTGGGTGTCACTATTGAGGCTTAGAGACTAATGTATTATATTGGATAACATGTGCTAAACATTTTCGTTTTGGTAAATATTTAGAGACATATGAAAGGACTAGTCACCTTTTATAGATCATATGAACAATTAAAAGTTAATTTTAGTGCTTTAGGCTTAAAAAATTTATCTTGGATATTCATTTTTTGGAGTAAGAAATAAAGTGTAAATTGATTGAAGCATAACCAAATGATGAAATTGTAAGTATATTTTTTTGGTGTTCTATAACATGATAGTAATTTAAACCCTAAACTTTAGAAAAATAATCTTAAAAAATGTAATCCTATTACCCTCATATTTTATGAATCAATGGTATTTTTCACACCTCATCAATTTATGGTTTTGTAGTCATTAACTTTCTATTTATTATTCACTTTCTTGTGATCAATGATCTCAATCACTCACTATAATTATTTTAACTTTTCTTATATGTTTATATTTACACTTTCCACTAATGTTTTCCTACACGGGAACCTAGTTATATGTTATTTTAGATGACCATAATACTTCCCTTTCTCTCTTATCAAGAGGAAGTTTTGTTAACCCTTTTTTACGATATGGGTTTTAAACAAAGTTATTTTCATATGAAAAACAATTTATTTCCAAGAATAAGTTAAAATTGTGAGGATTCAATTTATTAAAGGTGTATAGAATATAATACCCCAAAATTTTAAAAGAATAACATTGTGTTCAATAACATATTAGATCCACAACACCAATCTTAAAAACTAAATGATTTTTATTTTATTTCTAATAAATATATAACCATTGAATTTATTTTATACATGTGTACAATATATAATTTTCATATTTCAGTTAGTCATATTAACACCCATGAAATATATTTCTTTAAATTTAATATCTTTGATAACTTGTGATACACACAAACCTGATTCTAAATGAACCATATATCATGATAACCTAGCCATTAAATTAGCAGGTATGAATACTACTAACTAAATTATGATATTTATATGGTTTAAGCATGTATAAAATAAATTCAATGTTTATTTATTGATTATAAATAAAATAAGAATTATTTTAAAGAAAAGGGATTTTTTTTTTGAAAAACTTTATTTTTCTAAAATGAGGTCTCATCGTGCATTGTGAACATACTTTAAAATTATTTTTTACCAATTTTAGAAAATTTATTTTATAAAATTATCTTCATTTTTGAAATAATTATGTCAAAATTACCTTAGATTGAATTTTTGAGAATTTTCAAAAAAGATAATTTTTTTTATGAATAGTGAAAAATACCTGTTTTTATTTAAAACTACCATTTCATTTAAAGAATTTAAAAGTTCCATTATGATTTAAAATTGTTTTAAAAGTAACATTATTAAAATTATAATATAATAAATACAATTTAGGCAATTATAATCATATTAATTTTTATTTTTTATATTAAAACTTTCTATACTTCTAATAATTTTCTCTTTGGAAAATTTCTTTTTCATCTTGTCCATGGGTTGAATTTTAAATTAAAATTTTTCACTTATATGATTGGAATCTATAAAAATTGATTTCATATTTTTAATTAGTATAATCAATATTATATAATAAGTTAAACTTATTTTTTTGTCACAAAGAATAATAAAAATAGTAAAAATTAATTAACATGGTTAAGGTTAAAAGAAGTTTATAAAGGGTTTAAAATAAATATATAAGGGTTAAAATAACCTTGAAAATTTCTATTTTATGCCCATATTCAAACCTCATCTGATCTATGTATTGAGAATTATCTGTTTTGGAGCTTTTCTTCTTTTGAAAAACATGGGTGTCACTTTTTCATCCAATACCTGAAAATATATCTTCTTTACATCCCCCCATAACCTATAGTAATTGGTTTGATCATAAATACAATCTATGAAGGAGTTGAGTATAAAATTAAAGTGTTTTCTTGAAGAATTGTTAAAGTTCCTAACTATAATTTTTCATTTTACTTCTTCTTACAACTCCCTCAAATGTTTTCCAAATATGATAAAATAATAACACCAATATCTTCTATATACTTAGATATTATTATGTTAATTTAATAACCTATATCCATATCCTCTTCCATTAAACTAGAAACGAAATTGTTGATCATGTGTACGGAAGACTACTGTATCATGAAGTGATGTAATTTGTTTTCCATCACTGCCTATCACAGCTAGATATAATGATGGATTTAACACACACACACACACACATATATTTTATTTATGAAATTAATATAATTATGGAATTATAATATCTTAAATACATTTTTACCTTCCAATCCATTATAAAAGAATAACATAAATCCTGCGTATATATGGACTACCACCACTACGCAGCGATGTGTAATGTTTTTCATTTTATTTTGACATGGATGATAATAAGGGTTTATTAAATGAATATAAATGACATATTTGATATAATAATGGTTTGTTAAAGTTAAAACATTATTATCCTTTTTATATTCCATTTTTTGAAAAAATTGAAACAATGTTCATGCATACGTACGACCAACCATCTCTAATAATAGTGTAACTCATTTTCTCATATATAACTTTTATGGACTAGTATACATATTTATATAGTGATTATATATGATATTTACTTCATGGTAAACATTATGGAGATTATTTAACCATTATTAAAGTAAAAATACCAAAACTATGGAACTAAAATGCACATGAAAAATATAGCAATTATAATATGAAATGGTAATTTTAACAAAGGACTGTTAATAAATGGGTCACAAAAAACTATAAGTAAATAATATATGGTATGAATTATATGAACATGGTTTTTTAATATACGTATAATAAATATATTTATTATATAAGAGTTTCAAAAAATAGATGAAGGGAATTATACCTGAGGTAAGGGTTTCTTGTCTCACTTTTACTTTCATTAGACGTGTGCCATATTCACTAATTCTTTATTTTATGTGGTGTATATACCACCCCATTGATATTTCATATAATAAATTTATTTATATTCATGTTATTTAAATTTTCATTTGAAGTTATTTATTTTATAGTCCTTATGATTTTAAAGTTACCAAAGTGGTAAGTGTTCATTTCACAATCTTATCATTATTTAGGATTATTTATATTTAAGTCTACCCTAGGATAATTGTTTTATATTTTCATCTTAAACTCAATAAATTTTATTATACTTTGTTTATTCATGAAATTTTCAAGTAATAGTACCATTTTCCTCTCATTGGTACTTAAAATTATCAATAAAATATTTTTAAGAAAATATGACTTTATTTCTATCTTTGACAGAAAATCCTTTTTATTCCATATCCATGTTTTATAAAAATATTTTAAAAAATGTTTATATCATTATCCAAATGATTTATTAAAGTAATTTTATCTATTTTTTACTTTTTACAAAATGTTTTGGAAGGAATCTTCTTTTTGTTTTATGAATGTGGCAATTTTAACCTTTTTACAACAGTGTGAAAGGATTATTTTTTAACATATACAATGTGTAAAGAATTACCCTCCATCATAACCAATAAATTATTTGAATATTCCTTTTCAATTTTACAAGTATATTTTTTAATAATTTTTTCTTAATATTATTGATTTTTTTGAAAGTAATTTTCAAAGTGAAAAGGATATTTTCCTCATTATTGTTTTTAATGAAAATTTTATGACACTTCTATTCATCAATGAAAAAAATAATATTTCACTTATTACCCATTGGGAATATGTTTTAATGGTTCCATCCTTATTATTTATTCATATGGTTTATGATTATTTTGAAAGGGGATGTACTATTTTATACCATTCACTATATTAATATGAATATTTTATGATTATGTTTATTGATTGGGAAAATTATTAAAATTTCATATGCGAGTTTTCAATATGAATGGTTATATTGATTATGATTCAACCCTTTTATATGAGAAATTAATTTGACTTATTATGTGATGGGTGTGTCCCTTTATATCCCCTAGAAGCACCGGTAGGTCTCATGAGAAAAACTTGATTGGGTTTTGGAAGAGGAATTACCCATTTATATAGATGTCTGGAATAAGGAATTTATAATATTTTAGATGTCTTGGAACAAGGTATCGATGCTATGTTTTATATGTATATAATCATGCATTCCATCATTATGAATTCAGTTATTGATTTCTATGTGATTATTTTATTTGTTATGATATCCATATATGAGTTTCTAGCTCATGAGATTATTTATATGGTATTATTTTATTATCATTTATTTATTTTAAATCATTCTTGCCTTATTAGCTTATGCTATATGATTACCCTTAATTATTATCCGATTTTACCCATTTATTATTCTTCATTTACCTAAGATTCCAAGAAATGTTTTATTATTGATATGTAGAGACAAGATAGAGGGAATAAATATGAACTTAAAGAAAACACTTTTTTATACTTTATGTTTTTAAATGTATGTGAAATTAAATTATGTATATAGTTTACCAATACTACTAAACTATTCGGTCCTATAGGATGCAATAACTTGTATCTAGTTCTAATGTAATAAAGTAACCACTGACTTTGGGATACTTGGTTTAGAGTCTTTATAGTTGGTATCAGAGAAAGTTAATTAGATACCATGGGAACTAGATTTAGGAAAACATAGATGAGAAAATATAGCCCTATGATTGACTTCGGGGATAAGTCTAAATATAGCATACAATCCTAAAGTTTTGGTATGGTATATATTATGTGGTTTTCAAAGTAATATATCCATATGAGGATACTACATGTGGATGTGGTTCTAGAATAGTTGTATCTAGGGGTAATAACTCCAAGAAGGGTGCATTAGGATTTAACTTGATTATCATATGGTGGACAACAAAGGGCCTTATTTCACACCTAGTTTGACACTACTGGGGGACATGATTTGGATAATTCATATTTTCATTATATACCATTATGAAGGATTTGAAAAATATTTTTATGATTTAAAAACTTTACTGAAGAAACTAAGTTTATGAATTTGAGATTATATATGCATAAAATTTTCAAATTATGTTAAGTGTTTTACTAGTTTTAGGATTATAAATTATGTTTAATAATTTTATAATCTAATCTAGTGAATTATATTATTTATAAATTGATTCTAGTGGAAGGAATATAAACCATATCAATACGTATAATCCATGTAGGGATTTTCCCTCAGGTAAAGATAATGAAGCTGGAGATGCAACTATAGATGGAACTAATCAAATTATAACTATATTAGGGTAGATGACTTAGTTTATTTCTAATAACCTTGCCTATATGGATTATCCTACTAATCCAAAATGAGGTGTAATAATGTCAAACTGCTTCATGCATCAACAACCTCTATTATTTAATGGGAATAAAAATCCATTTATAGATGAGCAATGAATAAGTTCATTAGATATGAAATTTCTTTATTTGGTAAGTAATAAAATATAGAATCTTGTTATGGTAGTTTATAATCTCTCAAGGGATGAATATTAATATTGGTAATTGATTCAAAACACTAAGGATAAAGAAGAAATAATAAACTTGGAGTGGAAGGATTTTAAGGTACTATTCTTGAAAAAATATTTTACTCATGAACAATGAGCAGATATGGAGATAAAATTCATGATTACAAGAAAAAATGAAGATTAAAATGTTTCTATGTATGAAATCAACTTTACATAGTTATAAATACATGCTACGGATTATATACATAATCTAAAGATTAAGATTAACAGTTTCTTTGATGGGATTATGTCAATACTTGAAATATAACTAGTCTTCCAAACATTCTCATTATATGAGGACATAATATCATGTACTATCAATATAGATAAATAATTCTACAAGTATTATGTATTTTAATGAAATAAATATAATAAGAGGATAATAGGGCAAAAAAAAAGGATAAGGAGAATAAGGTAAAGAGGTATTTTCCCACATGTGATAATTGTGGAAAGAAATACCCTAGTACTTGCTTGAAGGAAATGAGAGTTTTCTTCAAGTGTGGAGAGAAATTTATTTAGGAATGTGAATGAAAGGGTAAGAAATAAAACTCTAATGTTTAGTATATAAACTATTAATATATGAGTAACTATGAAAAATAATTCCTCAAGCGTTAAGGGAATATACATTAGAATAAGCTAAGGGATCAAGGTCAAGATTATGATATTAATATAACTGAAGAGGAAAGACTAAAGTGATTGTGTATTTGGATTCTATAATTATTTTGTAGAAGTATTTTTACCAATAGTATTTTAGTTATAAGAATTATGAAACATCTAAATATTATGTTAATTTTGGAAGCATATGCATCTTCCTTAATATAAGAGTTATGGATACCTTCATGGGTTTATGAGTTTAAGATTGATCATAAGTTTAATGTCTTTGAAACCCCTTTTTAAGAATTATGTGATGATATTTTATCAAGATTAAGGATGTTTTTGGATACATTTATGGAAATAAAACTCATTGGTTTGGTATATTTTTTAGTTAAATTTTTTAAGGAATATTGCCTTTACATTTTTTGGACATAATATTAAAGGTATTGATAAACTTTAGGGTCAATATATTTATTGATGTTAAAGTAATAATAGTCAATTAAGATTATATGATTTTATGGATAATGAAAAAGTCGTACAGAAAACCCTTATGGTTAAATATTGATTTGATGACCAATGTTAATTTTGATGATATTCATCATATTTTTGGGAACATTATAGGAATTATATTAATATGGTTTTAGAAAATGGACAACCCACATACCGGGCGATAACCCATCACATCTGGAAAGGTTGCGAGGCTTGAACCCACAACCAAAGGGTGATAAAGGTACATTGAATACTACTTACCTATGTGATGTACTAGTTAGTATGACATTGTTTTTAATTAAATTATTTTACTAATAGAAACTTATGGAATGGATTAAGTTGAATTCTGGGTGGTACTACTAAGGTTTAGAGACTAATGTATTATATTGGATAACTCATGCTAACTATTTTAATTTTTGTAAATATTTAGAGATATATGAAAGGACTTGTCACATTTTATGGATCATATTATACGTTAAAATTAATTTTAGTGCTTTAGGTAAAAAAATCAGCTTGTATATTCATTTCTTAGAGTAAGAAATGAATTTGAAATTGAATCAAGCATAACTAAATAATGAAATTGTAAGTATATTTTATAGTGTTCTCTATTATGATAATAAAATAATCCATTAACTCTAGGAAAATTATCTTGAAACAAAAATTTTATCCTATTACATTCATATCTGGTGAATAAATTTCATTTTTCACTATCACAAACCAAACTGGAGTTCCATTCAAACCAACATCCAACCCAGTCTAAGACATGGCCTGAAGGGTGTTCCCAATACCCATGGACAAGAAACTAGTGCAATGAATCAAAGATAATATAAATGGAATGATTTATCCCAATAAATAACTAGGATCAAATAGATAAACTTAACAAGTAGAAGAGCCAAGGATAACTGAATCTCAAATAAATATACAAGCTGATCCAGATACAATAACAGCTGAGAAAAACCAAATTGAATAAAAAAATAAATTATACCACAACAACAGGATCTTCACATAACCTCCTAGCCACCACAAACCCCAAGATCAAACTACTCTAATAATGAGCACATGAACCAAGAACTTGAACCTGGAAAATAGATCAGGTCTACCAACACTGAATGGTATAAGTAGGGTGTGAGCTTAAAAACTTAGTAAGAAACCACCAAAGAATCCATACATTTACTTTATAAAAATAGTCTACAAAACTAGTTTGAAATATATATAAAAAATAGGGTTTTCTCACTTATTAAACCTATACAACTTATCTTTTCTCAAAATAATTCACACCATATCTTTATTTTCAAAAGGGTTACCATTTAAAAATAAAATCCCAAACCAAAAACCCAAAAAAAGAAATACCAAGATATGATAAAAATAAATAGGAAATATAAGATGGAAACCAAGTACAATAGAAAACAAATACGAATATATAGATAGTAACCATGAGAATTTCCTAAACATCCTTAGAGTGATCCTTGGATGTACTTGAGTTGGACTCACCTGCCGACATATGGTGAAAGTCTATAGTATATAACCAAATGGATGCCCTAAGATGACCAATAAAGTGGAACATACCACCAAGCCCTATCAATTAAAGGGGGGTACCAACCCATCTAATCAATTTTAACAATTAAATGTCACTTGTCCCTCTAAAATATGCCTAGGAAACCCATGGTAATAGTACACTGTGTAAGTAGGAGGCCCTCACACACGTGAATCACCTTAATTTCCACCACCACACTTGACTAACCTAAACACTAACACCACCCATGCAATAACTCATATTGAGAAATCCTCCATAGGGGTGTCTAACTTACAAAAATCCATACACAGGTGGAAACCTGGACATCGCATCACATGATCTTTAAAACTGTTTCTCAAAACATGCTAAGATTCCAATCATGAATTTTTATTTCCAAATCCACATTCATTTTCAAATATTACAAACTTCCAAACAATCCTTACATAATGTCCATTTAAAATACATTTACAAAAAATTTCCAAAATAATATGAAACATCACTTTCATGCATACAATGCCAAATAGTCCTTTACCTTTCAAGTTCAATTCCATTTCAAAACCATGATGAAAAACAAATAACATACCTAAAGGTACCAAAAAGGTATTTCATACCATTTAAAAACTAACCATGTTCTCAAGGTACCAAATGGGCCAAGTCTTTAAAGATCACATTCAAAACCATTTTCAAAACCACATAATGTACCAACACAACATTTAGAAATCAAGAAACCATTTGAGAGAGCAAGGTTCAAGTAAAACATTATTTTAAGGTGCCATATTCATTTGAATTCCCATCCATGTGTGCACTATGTGCACCCATGGATATGACGACATCCAATAACACACTTGAAGTGTCTATTAAATCATCCAAAACAATTTCTAATAAACACCACTTTCCTTTAAACCAACACAAAAAGTCACACAATTCCAACGTTAAGAATAATCATTTTAAAGCCAGTAGAATCTTCCCAAAAAATATTACAATAGAGCACTATACCATAAAGATGCATTCAAACAACACATTAATCCCAATTTATAATTTCACCCCCACTATCAAAACATCAGTAAGGAAAAATAATACAACAAGAGTTAAAATTCACTTTAAAACTTGATTATAATTTCAAAAAACATTTTATTTGCATGACTATATTCATGTTTGAAGAAACAAATTTTTAAACCACTTGCACTAATTTTTTCCAACATAAAAACACCACAAACTTTGAAATTAATTTATTTTATTATTTTATTGGCTTTGGATACTTTGTTTGAGATTCAGGTTGGGTACCGATTTAAATTTTTTATTTTTTTGTTGAAAAGTGAAGTTTTGGGGCTTGGAAACAATGAGCACACAAACTAGGAACCTGAACCTGCAAAATAGATTGGGTCTACTGAAACCGAATGATACTAGTAGGGTGTGAGATTAACATCTTAGCAGACAACCACTACAGAATCCACATATTAACTTTCTCAAAATAGTCCAAAAACACTAGTTTGAAACACATATACAAAAATAGGTTTTTATAACTTTTTAAACGAACAAAACTTATCCTTTTTCAAAACAATTCACACCACATATTTATTTTAAAAAAGGGTTACCATTTAAAAATGAAATACCAAACCAAAAACCCAAACAAAGAAATACTAAGATATACTGAAAATAAATAGCAATATAAGATAGAAACCAATTACAATAGAAAATAAATAGGCATATGTAGATAGTAACCATGTGATTTTCCTAAACATACTTAAATAGATTCCTGAATGTACTTGAGTCAAAATCACATACTGACATATGGTGCAACTCTATAGTCTATAACCAACTGACCACCATAAACTGACCAATCTAGTGGCACATCCTACCAAGCCCTATCAAGTCAAGGGGGGTACCTACCTATCTAATCAGGGTTGATAAGAAACCATCACTCAACCCTCTAAAAGGCACCCAGGAAACACATGATAATAGTACACTGTGAAGTAGGAGGCCCTAGTATGCATGACTCACCTTACCTGCCACCACTGCACTTTCCTACCCCAAGCACTGAAACCACCCACGCAATAACCCATTTTGAGAAACCCTTCATAGGGCTTCTTGACATATAACAAGCCATACATAGGTTCCAATTGGTCTATCAGATTACATAATCTTTAAAAATATTTCTCAAAACATGCTAAGAGGCCTACCAAACATTTTTATTTCCAAAACCATATTCATTTCCAAATATTACAATGTTCCAATCGGGCCTTAAATAATGTCCATTTAAAATACATTTACAAAAAATTTCCAAAATAATTTGAAACATTAATTTCATGTGTACAATACCAAACAATACTTTACCTTTCAAGTTCAATTCCATTTCAAAACCAAGATAAAAAATGCAAAACATGCTTGAAGGTACAAAAAATGGATTTCATACCATTTAAAAACTAACCATATTCTCAAGGTACCAAACATGCCATGTTTTTAAATAGAACTTTAAAAACCATTTTTAAAGACACATAACATACGAAAAAACCATTTAGAAATCAAGAAACCATTTGAGATACCAAGGTTTAAGGAAAACATTGTTTTAAGGTGTCATCTTAATTTGAATGCCCTTCCATGTGTACACTCTATAAACCCATGGATGTGACAATATCCAATGAAATAATTGGAGTGTATATAAAATCATACAAAAACATTTTTAATAAAAAACACTTTCCTTTAAAACAACACAACAAGTCACACAATTCTAATTTTAATAGCAAGTATTCTAAAACTGGGTGAATATTTCCAAAACATCTTACCACAAAGTACTATACCATAAAGAGGAATCCAAACAACACATTAAGAATAAATTATAATTTCACCCCAACTATCAAAACATAACAAAGTCCAAAAAAATAAAAAGATCACAAATTTACTTTAAACCTTGATTAACATTTCAACAAACACCTTATGTGAATGAATATATAGCATTTTTGAAGAAATCCCTTTTTAAACCATTTCCACCAATTTTTTCCAACATAAAAAAACCATACCATGAAAATAAATCATACTAAAAACATGAAAAAAACATTTATATAGTATTTAAAAATGACCAAGCATCAAATAGAATGCATCAGAAAGAAAACATATAGAAACACCTACCCCAACAGAGTGCGAATACAATGAAACTTCAAGGGAAGGAAGAACTAAGCCCCATGGAAAATCTACACATCATAACATCAATAAAATCATCCAAAATAACCCAAACCTAACTCTAGGGTTCGGTCAAGAGAGGAACACATCAAGAGGTAACAAAGAAACCAAGATAAGTGAAGATAAAGAAGAGAAAGGAGGCCAAAAACCCAAAGAACTCACCTTAGATCCTTGGAGGAGCATCCATGTAGGGAGAAGAACCAAAGAAAGGGGGGGTCTTGGGACCCCTTCATGTGAAAAAAATTACTAATAGTGAGGGGGAATAAGTTAGGGTAAAAATAGGGGAGGGTAGATAAGGGGTTTTAAGATTTTAAAAATCTAGGCATGCTGTACAGTTTGGCCACATAGTTTTACAAACCATGTGGTAGACACTGTCCAAATGGATGAAATTGATCACACGGTTTCCAAAACTATATGAAAATTGTGTGCCTTACCCCTATACTACAAAAACAAGCTACATGGTTACATAGGAGAAGACACCCAGTTTCCCTTAACCGTGCACTGCCCATGAACCCCTTATTGCCAAGCCCCAAAACTCCACTTTTCAACCAAAAACAAAAAAATTTAAACTGAAACCCAAACTGAATATCAACCAAAGGATCCAAATCCAATAAAAGAAGAAAATAAATGAATTTAAAATGTCAAGGTGTGACAATTCTCCTGACCACAAAAACCTTTTGTCCCCAGAAATTCACCTAGCTGAAAGATGAATATAACTCGATTTCAAAACTAACTAAAACCAATCAAAACCATGATCCTAGGGGTGACCTTTCACTCCACAAGTCACACTCGAATGATTATAGAGAAAACACAACATGAAAAATAATGAGAGAACACAAGAGGGTTCTACCCACTATAAGAACTCAACTACCATCCCATGATTTAGACTCTCCACATGATGGATTTGAAATAGAAACACCAGTACAAGAACAAGGTAACTTACAATAAGAACCAACCTAAATTATCCATACAAACTAAGTTGAACTACAACCAGAACTGAAAATTTTCCTGCACTATCCAAAAACCACAACATAAGGGGATAACCCACAAAAATAACTTTAACTAAATAGTGAAACTAAACTCAATCCACAACAAAAAGTTTTCCTCAAAAATAGATTTCCCCAAACAAGCATGACTTAAAATAAGGAACTAATTTAGGAAAGAAAAACTACTTAAATATTCAAATTCAGATAAACAAAACTACTAAGAATATGAAATAAAAAGTTCACCACACTTTTATAACTGAAAGATGAACTTACAATAGTGTAAAAAAATAATAAAATGAGACTTCAATGTCTCTACCCTAGAACAGGAGACAAAAACTAGGCCGAGGTTCCACACACCCCTAGTGATTCCTGACTATGTACGAGCTTCACTCTGAGTCCTGTGGTTGGAGCCATGATGACTGAAGCATCGACTCCCTCATAGTCAGGCACTAGTATCCTCTGATTAAGACTTATTATTCAAGGAATTATTCTGAAAAAACTTCTCCAAATGATCTAAACAACCACAATGATGGAAAGAATTTGAAGCATTGTAACAAGATGACTTTGAATGACCAAACCGGCCACATTGGTGGAACACAAGTAAATGGTCTGAAGAACTGAAGATCAGAACCAAAAAAGGAGACTCCTCAAGGATATGTTCCTTCGACATACACTCATCTCCAGATGGAGAACCTTTACAAACAATGAGAGACACTATATTTACAACTGCCTGTGCTCCAGAAACCAGATTAACTAAGAACGCTTCATCCACCAGCTTCTCTAAATTAAGATCCTTAGAGGAGAGTAATCACTCCTTGATCTCTAAAATAAGACCCCCAATGAAAATATAATCCTTCAATAGATCCTATGAAGCTACCTCTAGAGAAAAGGAAACCAGCTCCTTGAAGTGGTAAACATAGGCCTCCACTGTCTGCTGGACTTTCTGAATACTCATGAGATCTTACCTTTTCTTCATCTTCACATCCTAAGGTCTAAACTATTGGATAAATACAGACTTAAACACTTCCCATTTCATCCAAACTTGCATCAATGACAGGAAAAAAATCTCCCATTTTTCTAAATTTTTCCCCTCAAAGAAACCCAAAACAGCTCGGACTCTAACACCTCCGAGAGTTCCCAATGATATAAAGACACTCTCTACTTCCTCAAGCCACTCCACTGCCTCTAGTAGACCTCAATCACCATGATAGATAGACAATACTTGATAAGAATCAGAAAATGGTCATGACTCACTAGAAACTTTGGGGACCTTTCTGGGGGGCATATTCTGAATAACATAAAGAACACCAATTCAAAACCAACATCAATCCAAAACACGATCTAAAAGAACATCCTGATATAAAACAATGGGATCATAAGCCAAACACTATAAGCACAACCAGAAATTATCTTTTAAAAAAATCATGACTTTCATTTTAATTTCAAAACAGCCTTCTTCTAAGGCCACTTTCCAAAAACTGAAATTAATTTTTATAGGACAATGACACACTTTTTCAAGGAAAAATAAAACCCAAATCATTTTTCACTCAAAACCCATTTTGGAATACCCAATTCAAACCATAAATTTCAAATACTCACCCATGGAATCCCATGAACCATTACATATGTGTCCATCCATCCCCACTTGCATCATCCATGAATATGTGTCAACATGAAATTTCAATACATACCCACACATATGTGAATGTATATATAGAATACCAAGGGTCAAACTTACCATTTCATTATCAAAACCCAAAAATTCATCAAATTTTCAATCCAAAACATTTTACTTTAAAAACCATTTTTCCAATCCAAAAATAATTTGAAATAAATCCTTTCTATATTAAAAACCATTTTCATTTTAAAATATTACTCACATCAACCAAGATTGAGACAATACATAAATCATGAAAAACTACTAGAATGAGGAACTCGTAGTAACACCTAACTGGACAACATGGTAGTAGGCCATGCCCCAAGTAAGCATTAACAACTAGGAGAAGTTTGAACTATGTACTCAGACTCCACATGGGTCACTACTCCATGTGAGATCACGACATGACACTAACTCACCTCCACTGTCCTCCCTCAATACAAAACAAGGATAAAAGGCTAAATTCTCAAACCACCCCTAGTAACTCGAGGATCAAAATGAGCAAGAGTTCATGATGCTGTTCCCGTACCAGCCTCCTAAGTATAAACAGTTCTAATCTCCAATCTACCTAACACCCCAAATAACAAGGGACTACTCTGATACCATTTTTTCACAAAGAAGACCATAGTACCATCCAAATCAATATCATAACTAGTTAGAGACACAACCTGAAGGGAGTTCCCAATCCCCACGGGCTGGAAACTAGTGCTGGCTATCAAATATAATCCATATGGAATGATTCATCACAATAAATAACCAAGATCAAATAGATAAACTTAACAAGTGGAAGAGAAAAGGATAACCGAATCTCAAATAAATATACAATCTGATCCAGATGAAACAACAGTTGAGTGAAAAAAAACTGAATACAAAACTAAACTAGACCACACCAACAAGATCTCCACGTGACCTCCTGGTCACCATCAACCCGAAGACCAAACTTCTCCAACAATGAGTGCATAAACCAGAAACCCGAATCTACAAAATAGCTCGTGTCTACCGACACTGAATGGTACAAGTTGGGTGAGAGCTTAACAACTTAGTAGGAAACCACAATATAATCTATACATTTCCTTTCCTGAAACTGTCCACAAACACTATTTTGAAATACATATACAAAAAAGGTTTTTCTCACTTATTAAACCAACAAAAATTCTCATTTTTCAAAAAAAATTCACCTCGTATCTTTATTTTCAAAATTTTTTACCATTTAAAAACCAAATCCCAAACAAAAAACCCAAACAAAGAAATACCAAGATATGCTGAAAATAAATAGGAAATATAAATCAGAAACCAAGTACAATAGAAAATAATTAGACACATGTAGATAGTGACCATGGGTATTTCCTAAAAATCCCTAGAGCGATCCCTAGATGTACTCAAGTCAGAATAACCTGCTAGTATATAGTGTAGTTCTATAGTCTATAATCAATTGGGTGACCTAAAATGACCAATCCAGTGTATCATACCACCAAGACCTATCGAGTTAAGTGAGTAATAACACATATAATTGGTGTTGAAAATAAAACAACACTCAACCCTCTAAAATACGCCCAAAAAACCTATGGTAACAGTACACTAAGTAGGAGGCCCTCACACGTGTGACTCACCTTACCTACTGCCACCACACTTGCCTAACCCAAACAATAACACCACCCACGTGATAACCCATATTGGGAAATTCTCCATAGGGTATCTCAACATAGAACAATACATACACAGGTTCCAACTGGGTTGTCACATCACATGATCTTTAAAATCATTTCTCAAAACATGCTAAGCTGCCAATCAGGCATTTGTGTTTCCAAAAACACATGAATTTACCAATATTAAAAAGTTCCAACCAAGCCTTACAACATTTACATTTGAAATAAATTTACAAAACATTTCCAAAATAATGTTAGACATCAATTTCATGTGTACAATTCCAAATAGGACTTTACTTTTAAAGTTTAATTCCATTTCAAAACCAAGATGGAAAATGAACAAAATTCTTGATGGTACCAAAAAGAAATTTCATACCATTTAAAAACTAACCATATTATCAGGGTACCAAACATGACAATTTTTTAAAGAGAACATTAAATAAATTTTTAAATAACCACATAACATACCAACACACCATTTAGAAATCAAGAAACCATTTGAGAGATCGAGGTTCAAGGAAAACATTATTTTAAGGTTCTATATTCATTTGAATGCCCATCCATGTGTTCACTCCATGCACCTATGGATGTTCCAAAATTAAATGACACACTTGAAGTGTACATGAAATCATAAAAAACCATTTTTAAGAAACACCACTTTCATTTAAACTAACACAACAAGTCACATAATTCCAACGTTAACAATAAGAATTCTAAAATTGGGAGAATCTTTCTAAAACATCTAATCACAAAGCACTATACCATAAAGAGGCATCCAAACAACACATTAAGCCCAATTTATAATTTCACCCCAACTATGAGAATATAAGAAAGGAAAAATAATACAACAAGATCTCAAATTTACTTTAAAACTTGATTAACATTTCAACAAACACCTTATGTGCATGACTATATAGCATGTTTGAAGAAACCCCTTTTTAAATTGCTTCCAACAATTTTTTCCAACATAAAAATACCATGCCAAGAAAATAAATCATACTAAAAACGTGTAAAACACATTTATATAATATTTAAAAATTACCAAGCATCAAAAGGAATGAATTGAGAAGGAAATGGATGGAGACACCTACCTCAATGGAGTGTGGATGCAATGAAACTTCAAGGGAAGGAAGAACTAAGCCCTACGAATGATCCACACACCCTAACATCAAAAAAATTGACCAAAATCAACCAAAAATAACCCTAGGGTTCTTCCAAGAGAGGAAAAAACCAATAGAGAACTAATAAACCAAGAGGAGAGAGGAGAAAGAAGATAAAAGAGGAAAAAAAATCCTAAGAACTCACCATAGATCCTTGGAGGAGCATCCATGGAGGGAGGATAACCAAAGTAAGAGGGGTATTGAGACCCCTTAGTGCACCAAAAATGACCAAGTGGGAGGGGGATCAAGTTAAGGTAAAATGAGGGGAGGGTAGATTAGGGGTTTTAAGATTTTAAAATCTAGGAATACCTTACAGTTTTCCAAAACGTGCGCAAACCGTGTGACCACCACTATCCAAATGGACAGAACCACTTGCACAGTTGCTGCATAGTTTTCCAAACCATGTGAAACCCATGTGACTTACCCATGGAATCCAAAATAATCTACATGGTTACCTAGGTGAAGCTGCACAATTTCTATTAACCATGCGTTTCCCATGCACCCTTTGCTGCCAAGCCCGAAAACTTTACTTTTCAACTAGAAAATAAAAAATTTAAACTGAGACCCAACCCAAATCTCAAAAAATGGATCCAAATCCAAGAAAAGAGTAAAATAAATGAATTTAAAATATTGGGGTGGTACATTCACACCTCATCAGTTTATGGTTTTTTGGTGATTAAATTTTTCTGGATCATTCACTTTTTTATGATCAATGATCTTGATCACTCTCTATAATTATTTACAATATTCTTATATGTCCATATTTTCATTTCCTTATAATGTTTCCCTACTTGGAAAACTAATGATGTGTTATTCTATATTACCTTCATACTTTACTTTCTCTCTTATTAAGATGAATTTTTAACCCTTTTTATGATGTGGGTTTTCAAAAAAGGTATTTTCTGATGATAAACCCTAGATTTCTAATTGAAATTTTAAATTATGAGGATGCAATTTTTTGATGATGGAGAGAATGTAACACCATGAGATTTTAAAATAATAACAATGTGTTTCATAATTTAAAATTCATGTGAAATTGAGATTAAATGTCCCATGAAATAAATTTCTTTAAATTTAATATTTTTGATAGCTTTCGATACGCGCAACCCGAGTCAAAATGAGCTCTATACCATTATACCATAGCTGTTAAATTAGAGGATATGAATAAGAATTACTAAATTATGAAAATTATATGATGTACACATGTATAAAATATATTTAATGGTAAAATATTGATTATAAATGAAATACTAATCATTTAGAAGAAAAGAGAATGTTTTCTCAAAAACTGTATTTTTCTAAAATACGGTCTCATCGTGCTTTGTGCACATAATTCAAAATTAAATTTTTACCAATTTTAAAAAAATTAATTTAAAAAATTAAATTTATTTTTTAAATCATCATGTAAAAATTATCTTAGAGTGAATTTTTGAGAATTTTTTAGAAATATTAATTTTTTGATGAATAGTGAAAAATAATGTTTTTATTGAAAAATTCCTTTTCTTTTAAATCATTTAAAAGTTACATTTTGATTTTTTTTAAAAGATAAATTAGTAAAATAATTTTATAATAAATAAAATTTAGGTTATTTTAATCATTTTAATTTTAATTTTTAATATTAAAACTTTCTATACTTATGAGAATTTTGTCTTTGGAAACCCACTTTTTCTTTACAGTTGTGGATTTAATTTTAAATTAAAATTTTACGATTCTATTAATTGTATTTATAAAAATCTATTAAATATTTTTAATAAGTTTAAATTAATTTTTGGTCATAATAAATAGTAAAAATAGTAAAAATTAATTACTGCGGTTAAGGTTAAAACAAGTTTACCGGGGGGGTTAAACTAAAAATAAAAGAGTTAAAATGACATATAAAATTGTAAAATTTCTATTTTATATCCATATTTAGACCTTATATCATCCATGGTTTAATAATAATCCATTTTAGAGCCTTTTGGCATGTGATTAACATGAGTGTCACCTTTCTCTTTTCAAAAATTCCAAGTGTGTCCTCTCACCCACTTAAAAATGGATATACAACCTCTTCTCATATTCATAATAAAAAAGATTTTGGTTCATCCAATAACTACCAAAAATATCTTAATTTTATCCATAATCACATCTTAGAGGTCTTGGTTTGATAGAAAATTCAATCTTGAAAGGCATTCAATAAAAACCTAAAGAGGATTTTCAAAGAAGAGGTAAAGTTCCTAACCATGCATTTTCATTTTAATTTTTATTATAACTCCATAAAATATTATAAAAATATGATTAAATAATAAAACCAATATCTAATATAAATTTATATGTTATTATGTTATTGGAATAACCTACATCTATCTCCTCTTCCATCAAATGGGAAATGAAACCGTCGATTGTGTGTACGGTGGACTACCACTTTGCGAATCAATATAATTCATTTTCCATCACCACATATCATTGAAAGATATAATAATATATTTAATATAGTAATATTATATTTATGATATTGATATATTTATATAATTATAATATTACATATACATTTTTACCTTCCAATCCGTTTGAAAATAATAACGTTGCTCGTGTGTACTACTGCCTCCACATAGCGATGTGAAATGTTTTTCATTTGATTTTTAAATGTATGATAATAAGGATATATTTAATGAATAAAAATTAAATATTTTATATAATAATGGATTTTTAAAGGTGAAACATTATTTACCCTTTTTATGTTCTAATTTTTAGAAAAATAGAAACATCATTCATGCGTTGTAGACCTACCTTCTCTATGAATGGTGTAACTCATTTTACCATATCTAAATTTTATGGACTAGTATAAATAATTATAAAATTATTATATATTATATTTAAATAATGTTTGATATTTTTTATATGATGAAACCATGATCAAAGTAAAAGTACCGAAACCACTAAACCAAAACATATGTGAAAAATGAAGGAATTATCACCTGAAGTAGCGATTTTAGCAAAGAATTATTAATGAATGGGTTAAAAAAGAAAATAAGTAAATAATATATGGTATTAAATAAATTATTATATCTATTTAATATATTTATAATAAATCTATATTTATTATACAAGTGGTTAGAACATGAATGATGGAAATCATACCCGAGGTAAGGGTTTCTCGTATCACTTTTACTTTCATGAGATGTATGCCATATTCACCACTTATTTATTTTTTATGGTGTATATACTACCCAATAGATATGTTATATAATGAATATATTTATTTAAAGTTTCATTTGTGGTTATTAATTTCATGGTACTTACAATTCAAAAAGTTACCAAAGTGGTAAGCGTTTATTTCACAACCTCATCATTATTCAAGATTGTTTTTGTTTAAGTATATCTCGGGGGAATTATTTGATATTTTATATTAAAAATTATATTTTATTATCATATATTTATTCATAAAATTTTGAAGTAATAATACCATTTTTCTCTCTTTGGTACACAAAATTATTTAGAAAATGTTTTTAAGAAAAGACAACTTTATTTATCTCTTCGATCAAAAATCCATTTTATTCCATATAAATGTTTTCTAAAAATATTTTCAATTTTTTTTTAACATCTCCAAATGAATTATTAAATAAATTTTTACCCATTTATTACTTTTTAGAAATTTTTTTGAAAGGAATCTTTTTTATTCTCTAAATGAGGCACTTTTTAACCCTTTTATAACAATGTGAAATGAATGTTTTTTAACTTATAGGGCATGTATGGAATTACCTGACATTATGAAAAATCATTAATTTAAATATTAATTTAAAAGTTTTCAAGGATATTTTTAAATAAAATATTTTTCTTAATATTCTAGATTTTTTTGAAAGTTATTTTCAATGTGAAAAGAATATTTTCCTCAAGAATTTTTTTAATGGAACTTTTACAGGGTTTATATTTATCAATGAAAATAACAAATATTTAACTTCGGACTCTTTGGGAATATGTTTTAATGATACCATACTTATTATTTATTCAGATTGTTTAGGATTATTTTGGTTGAGTATGTACTATTTTAATTCCATTCACCATATTACACTGAATGGTTTATGATTATGTTTATTGATTGGGGAAAGTATTAAAATATTGTATGAAAGTTTTATATATAAATTATTATGTTGATTATATTTCACCACTTTCATATAAGGAATAAATTGAAATTAGTATGTGATGGTTAGGTCCTTCTATATCCCATCGATGTATTGGTAGGTCCCATGAGACAAACTAGATTGAGTTTTGGTTGAGACCATACCCATTTATATAGATGTCTTGGCACAAGACCTCAATGGAATTTCAGATGTCTTGGAACAAGTCCTTAATAATATGTTTCATATGTTTAAAATTATGAATCCATCATTATGAATTAATTTATTGATGTCTGTGTGATTATTTTATTTGTTATGATATCAATGGATGAGTTTCTAGCTCATGATATTATTTTTATGGAATTATTTGATTATCATTTATTCATTCCATATTATTCATGAATTATTAGCTTCCACTATATACTTACCCTTACCAAGATACTAAGATCACCCCCTTCTTATGCTTCCTTTCTCTAAGATTCTAAAAAATACTTTATGATTGATATGTAGGGACACGATAGAGGGAATAAATATAACCTAAAATAAAATACTTTATCATATTTTATGTTTTAAAATGTATGTGAAATTCAGGCATGTATCTAGTTTACAAAGAATACTGAACTATTTGGTCTTTTGGAATGTGATTGCTTGTAATCAGTGTCAATGGAATAATGTAACCACTGAATCCGTGCTTCTTGGGTTGGGTTATTTACAATGTATGTGTTTAATCTATACCAGATCTGAAGAAGGAGCTATTGGATAAGGGTCATTGTCCATCTTTCTCTATTATTCTAGGAAGTATGAAGATGTATAGAGATCTGAAAGTGTATTTATGGTAGGAAAACATGAATAGATCTACTATAGAGTATATATCTCAGTGCATGGTATATCAAAAATTTAATTGTAATAGAAAAAAATATATGGGGATGTTACAACCATTACCCATACTAGGATGGAAATGGGAAAAAATCACCTTAGATTTTTTCATTGGACTCCCAAAAATATCCAAAGTACATAATTCTATTTGGGTTGTAGCTGATCACTTTATGAATTTAACACACTTCATTGACGTTAGATAACATTTATCTCTAGATCATATTAGTAGGATATGTTGGATCGATTTATACCAAATACACACAAGAGGGGGGTTAATTGTGTCTTTTACAATTTATTCATGAATCGTGATGATGACAGAGTCTGACCTTTTATCTTTATCAGGTTCTTTATGAAGAGGAAAATAAATAGTTAAAGAACTCAAGGATGTATAGTGGTTCGGGGAACAGAAGGCCCCTAGTCCACTCCACCAACGCTCTACTCCACGAGCTTGGTGATTTTCACTATCTGGTCCTCTTATCAACAGACTATCCACAATTGAGTATAGACAGTTGATACCTTTATAAGATAAGGCTAAAAATAGAGCATTCTGGTTCATATATAGAATTGAATACACAACTTAGAACAAGAAGAAAATTACTCAAAATAAAAAGCGTATTTGTCTTGAAATACTTTCCAATTGTTCTTCATAGTTGCAACAACACACAACTGACAGTCAATAGATCGTCATCTTCAGAAAGAATGATCTTTAGGTATAAGTAGTTCCGAGATGATTTGGTTGTAATAGATATAGAAGTAAATTCAGAAACTCTAACAACAATGGATTCACAATATACATTTAATGTAGAAATGATGAATCTTCAATTTGTTTCTTCTTCTTAAAAAAAACAGAGTTTGATAGATCATGGTAGCAGTAGATCTGTGTGAATCGTATATCTCTGTAAAACTGTAGTAGTGAAAAACTCAAGGAATTTTTCTTCTAATCTTTTCACAATTATTCATCATCCACACTATAATTCAAAATAACACAGATATATATAATAGAGAAAACTGTTTTCCTTTCAAATTTAGATCCATAAAAGTTACCTTTTAAATCATGATATTCAAAAGTTTGAATAACAGAGAAGTTGTAACTCTCCTTAATATTTGGCATAAAAATATCCTCTTAAATCGATCCTTTAAATCATAAATAAATGGCTTTGAATCAGTCAAAGATGTGCTTTAAAATCGGGATTTTTTTCTGGCTTGAAATCAGCCCGATAATCTACATAAAGACCGTTACTCAATAAAGACGTGTTTGAATCTCTGATACCAAATGCAGGGTTGAACTGCATAGCATACATTCTTTGAACGTAAGGTTCAAAATGTAAGGTTGATCAGGAAAGTAATATTTGATGATGCATTCTTAAAAAGTAAGGTTGATATCAAACATAAGGTTGATCATCCATACTTTTCTCTTCAACTTTCAAACATACGGTATATAATCCATACTTTTATTAGCTTCAAAATATAAGGTACATGATTCAACATAAGGTTGTTTACAAAATTAATGTTGGTGAACCATACTTTTGAGAAACAAACATGACATTCCATACTAACGTAGGTTTCTTCTTCCATACTTTTCTAATATCCCAAACGTAAGGTTCCTTCCAAACATAGGGTTCTTCTTCTATACTTTTTTCCAAAACGTATGGTTGATTAACCATACTTTTCTGATCACCTGTAAGTGACAAATTTCATCCTTAAGCTACACTCCTCATTGTAGGGTATGAACAATGTTTCTAGAACACGCTAAAGTAATTTCCGAACATGTAGAGCATGAACAATGTTTCTAGAACATGCTAATATGCTAAAACAATTTCCAAATACTTTATCAAATATTCCATGAAAATTACAATGCTTAAATATTATTCCAAAATAGAGAAATAAATAATATTAATTTCCTGAAATATACTCAAAGTAAAATCATTAGAATAACAAATAAGGGTATTTGTGAACATCAAAATCCTCATAAAGAGATAGAGTATTGTTCTCAACGATCTCCCCTTAATAAAATAGAGTGTTGTTGAAAACAACACTTTCTTAATAGTATATACATTAAGGATTTTGTAAAGTTGTATGGAGTACCACATTCTATTTTTCTAATCAGGATTCAAGAATTACCATGAAGTTCTTGAAAAGTATTCAGTAGGTTTTGGATACATAGTTGAGTTTTAGTACTACTTATTATCCTTAGAGAGATGTTTTTTTAGAGAGAACATTTCAAACCCTAGATGATAGGATTATATATTATTCTATGGATTTTAAAGGTGGTTATGAGTAAAAACTTAGTCTAGTTGAGTTTTCTTACAATAATATATTTCACTAAAGTATTCAGATGGATCCTTATAAAGGACTGTATGGAAAGAAGTATAGAACTACAACATGTAGAGATAAAGTTTTAGAAATAAATATACTGGTAAATAAGATAGATGAGTAAATGGAAAATAAATTCAGATCCATTCAGTAGTATATCATGGTATCTAATAGTCGACATAACATTTATACCAACAATCTTCAAAAAATATGAAATTTGAAGTTGGTGAGAAGGTATTCCTGCTAATTTCTCCATGGAATAAGTTTATATGATTCAGGATAAAAGGAAAGATGATACCCAGGTATATTGGTACCATTGATATTTTTTATCAATTAGGGATGGTTGCTTATAACATGGCACTTATACTGAACATCTCTCAAGTTCATGATATTTTTCATATATCACTCCTGAGCACGTAAATACCCAATCCTTCACATGTAATGAACTCAGAGATTGTATCACCAGAGAATGATAATTCCAATGAATAACATCTCATAAAAATCTTGGATAATAGAGATAAAGTTCTATAGAATGAGACTACTCAGTTGGATAAAGTTATCTGTAGGAATAAAAAATTCAAAGAAGATATCTGGGAACCCGAGGATGTGATGAAATAGAGATATACTCATTTGGTTGTATCAGAGTGATGGAATTTAGTGGTTAAAATCCATTTTAAGTGGATAAATATTATCACTATATTATTTTAGGATATATATATATAAATAAATTTAATTTGTTTTATATCTTATTATATACGCAACAACGAGTTTAAACAAACCATGATATACTACTGAAATATTATTATTTAATGTAAGGGTTACTACCTAGAAATTGGATTAAAGAGTATGAATATGACTAACTAAATTATTGAATATTTTTTTTCAACACATATATAAAATGAATTCATTTTCTATTAATTTATTATAAATGAAAAAAATAATTTGACAGTAAAATAGATGTTTTTCTAAAAAATCACTTTTTTGCATGCAATGTTTTTTTTAAAATTAATCACTATTAGTGAATGATTTTAATAAAATTTATAAATTATATATTGAATCAAATGTTTTAACATTTATCTAATGTTTTTTCTAGTCATGTGATAAGAATAAATCTAGTTTTATTCTTAAAAATGTATTTTTCTAAAAAATGGTTTTTGTCGCGTATTGCACACTTATTTTAAAATGAGTTTTTACCAATTATAGAAATTGAAACTTAAAAAAATGGATCCCATATTTTTAATCATGATATTAAATTTTTTTAATTAGACCCCTTTTATTTTTTATCATTATGAATAATAACTTTGGTAAATTTTTTTCACATCAGTAAGAGTAAAATAGGTAAAATACTGTTAAAACATTGGGTAAGGCTTTAAAATTTATCTAACACTTACCTTTATCCTATTAGATGAGTGTATTTAATCCATTTACATGAAAATATTGAATATATGGCCACTTGGTGAAATTATTCTTGGATTATTACCTTTATATTATTTTAAGAAATGAACAAATAAAAAATGTCACTCTCTTGAATTTAATATCTATAATTTTTTTACATATGGATGAAAAGAGGATAATTTAAGTTCTAATTGTTTATTTGAAATATTAATTAATTGTTTTTATCATTTTTTTAATTTTTAGTGATTTAATAATTACTATAAATTCTTACGTTACACTGACACCGTATTTATTCAATAAAAATAAAAATAAAATAAACGATTTAAAAATATTAAAATTAATATAATTTATGAATTATTTTGATCCAAGAATTTTTTATATCAATATATAATATTATAGATATGTTAAAGGTTTATATTTTAATTCATTTTCTATCATGATTTTTTGAAATTCAAAGTAAAATAATAGTTCCAAAACTGACATTAATGATATTTTATAATAAAATATGTTTTATGAATTGATTTGAAATTCATAAAAATCCTATATTTATCCAAGTTAATGGGATATAGTTTAAAATATCTGCCTAGTTTCATTTATGGGTCACTTATCATATTATGGTAACATTATTTCCCTTTAAATAATAAAAATGTTGATATCACGGTAAATGTCAAAAGGGTTAACAGGGGGGTTAAAACGACAAGGGTTAAAAAGCAGCTAAAACTTTACGAAATTTTACTATATGAGTAGATATAGAATAATTTTAATATTTTATTCAAATTATATCAACTTGGAGCCATTTTTTCTTGAAAATTAATTTATATTAATTAAATACTTTAATTAATTCCATGAGTGCCCCTCCTCTCACTTATAAATGGGCACCTCTACTCCTATATTCCTTAAAATTTTTGAAACTTATAGATTATCCAATAATTAACATATTACTTAACCAAATTATAGATCTTATGCAATTTCCAAAATACCATCCCTTCAAGGCTTAAGGTCTAATAAAAAAGAGGACTCTCAATGAAGAGGTATAATTCTTAACCAAGAATTTTCAATTTTATTTCTTCTTCTATCGCATATAAATTCATGGCATCCATTATAAAATAATGACTTTAGAATCTAAAATATTATTAATTATTATTATTATAATGGAATAACCATTACCTATCTTCTTCCCATATGTTGAAAAACTATAAAGTTACTCATACGTACATGTGAACTACCACATCCATGAAGCAATACTTTTATTTTTTGTTTATGATTTAAATAGATGGTAATAAGGATAGATTTAATGAACATATATATATGTATATATGATATAAAAATGATCTTGTAAAGGTGAATTATTATTTACCTTCTTTTGTTCCATCCTTTGAAAAGTGAAAACAACATTCATGCGTACGTATTGTCTACTGTCTTCATGAACAATGTAATTAATTATTCCATTTATATCCTTTATGGATGAATATATATATATATATTATAATGATTATATATGATATTTATATCATGATAAACATTCTAGATATTATGTTACCATGATCAAAGTATAAGGACCGAAACTACTGAACAAAAATTCTCATGAAAAATGAAACAATTAATACATATAAATGATGATTTTAATAAGGAATTATTAATAAATGGGAGTTAAAATGTTATAAGGGGATCATATATTATTTTATAAGTTTTAATTTTTTATAGGAGTATAATAAATTTAAATATATTATATATAAGTTTATAATTATTTCAAATCCAGCGAAACTTGAGGTAAGGGTTTTTTATTACAATCTCATTATTTATCAGGATTGTTTTTGATTAAGTTTCCAATGATGAGATTTCATAATCCACATCTCAATAATTATCATGAATTTTATTATCCCATCATTATTTTTGGATATTCCATGTTTTTCTTTAATTTTCCATTCTTTATGTACCTAAGATACCAAAAGAATTTTTTGAAGGAAAATCAGCTTTATTTATCTCTTTGGTTGAAAATCATTTTTCTTCCATGTCCATATTCTCTAAAAATGTTTTTAAGAATTTTTTTAATATTCTAAAATGATTATTTGATTTCATTTTCACCCATGTTTTTAATTTTTTTTAAAATTAATCTTCTTGTCATTTTCTAAATGAGGTATTTTTGAATTTTTACTAAAAATGTGAAAGTATGTCATGACCCGTCTCAATGGGGCCCATGCCATGATTCCCTAAGCCCGCCTCCAATAGGCTAGTGGATGGTGACTAGCATCGAGTAGATATAATACTAACATGGGAGGCATTGCCTAATTACCTGCACACACACACACACACATCTCCAAGCCCACAAATGCTGAAATGTAAAAAACCACTAAGGAACAAAATGCATGCATACATCTAAACCAAACCAATAGAGTACGACAAGAAGTAAAGTAATGAAAGTAAACTGGGCTAGAATACAAGCCCATAAAAAAAACAAGAGTATGAAAACTACAAAGTCTAACCTGTAAACACAAAGTGGTACTGGGACTACTGATCGTAGATGTAGAAACACCTCGGCCTGTAGGGAACTCAGAAAGCTCGGTCCTATCTTGGTCCACCCTAGACTCTATCAAAATGCTTCTCATCTACACAAGACACAAAACGTGCCAGAAAATTCCATGTAGGGGTGATAATAACAATACTCAGTAGAGAACCCTGAAAACTACAAAGCAATACACAAATGAAAGGTATAGGAAGATCTACACAATATATTTCTACTGAACATATAATAAGTGAACCCAAACCAGATATAATCAAAACCCAGACCCGTAGTCTAGAGACAAGTCACACAACTACATTCCCCCCATTAGGGATTCAGTTTTAAGATTCCAAGAAGAACTCATCTGGGAGAACTCACTCCATGAGTCTGATAGCTCTGATGACATCCTTCTAAGAAGTATCGTCCATTAAAAAAAGATACGAGAGATAGATACAATCATTTTAAGAGAACACACCCCTGAGTATGGAAAGATCATGACACACAGATGAGAATCACTACAAGGGCCTTGGTGGATACCACGAATCATCTGGATTCACCTACTAAGTAAATGATTAGTGACCTGTGGGGATAGTCACGTCGATACCTGACTCTACCTAGGATCAAGAATGTATAGAGGATCTCTCTCTGGTCCTCTTGGAGGGATACTTGACTCTATCCCGAAAAGTCCTCCTGAATGGATCATACTCTTGAAAAAGGAAATGATACCTGAACTTCAGGGGAACGGGAAAAGGGGAACTAACCCAAATGAAACACGTCCAAGATACGGTGGACAAGAAGATCAAGACATGTACTGAGAATTACCTGGCATGTAGAAGTGTCACACGCCGTGTCTTCTGATCCCAGGTACTTCCGGTGTACAATGTCCTATGTCATAAGGCTAGTCATGTAGAAGAAGAAATACATGGAATGTAAGAGAGTGACACGCCATGTTCCTCTATCCGGGGAGGACTCCATGTACACTTTCCATGTGCCCGTACACGACTTCAACCCATGTGTCACAACCCGTGTGGCCGATACATGGGGTAACCCATGTAGCCGTCCTGGTCTGGCCATGTGGTCAAGTACACGACCGTGTACCCCTCCCTGTGTCCATGTATACCCTGGATACATGCCAAGTCCCATATAAGTACCCACATTCTGTGTTCTTTTGAGAACATGCCGTGTCATCTCTTCACTCACTGTGGAACCCTATACACTGTTGATTTGGTCCCACATGGCGTATTCTTCGAAATACACACTACGTTCTTAGGAAATTTCTAGAATCGCTATTCTTCGCCGGTGAACCTCCCATGATCCTCAGATGTCCTTTATGGTGATCCAATCATCACGAAACTGAAGGGTTTAGGTCTCCTAATCATCAAGAAGCCGGTTCCATCAATTTTTGGCCTCCGATCAGCCTCGAAAATACATTCTGATCCACCCGCATGAAGAACGCTCGAATAATGAGAACTCCTAAACCATGTTGATTTGTCTACCACCATCTCCATCGCACTTCCTCTAGGTCGTCACGATGTCGGATCTCAAATTTGGGATCGTAGTGTTTCGAAATGGATGCAAAAAGATCTGTTGTTTATAACCCTACGAAGAACGCGAAGAACACAGGGTCAAAAAGAGAGAAAGAAAAACAATAAACAAAGAAGGAACACACCTCTTCCATCGTTTTTCATAGTTTTAATCCACTCCCATTAATAAGTTTAATAGTTGAATCAAAATGACAATTCAATAATTATCATATAATTAATTCCCGAATCAAAAACCCCAAAAGAAAAGGAAAGTGACACCCTATCGTAAGAACTCATGATATGCGGATCAACCTATTTGTGGGTTGATCCATGTTCATTATTTAATCCAAGAATGGGTGAAAGAAGAATAAAAAAGACAAGCCCTACCTCTATCTGGTTGAAGAACGATCACTGGGCCGCATTCGTTCATGGGGTTCGTCGAATCTAATATATGTTGATTGATCCCATCGTCGTCGTCCGCCAACGTGTTCTCCTCCAAATCGCCCAGAGGCTCTCTCTCTCTCTCTCAATTTACAGGGTTGTGAGTCTAACCCTACAAACTTTTCATAAGTAGGTATTTAAAAGGGAGGAATTAGGTCGCTGTGCAAAAAAGGAAACTTTTAAATAAAATAAATTATTACTTTATTTTATTTCCATTAAAGCGTCCAAAAAATAACTCTTGTAGCTAACCCACATTGGTTGATTTTAGGCCCCGCTTAAGGTAAAGTCACTTCTTTAAATGCAACAGTGCCCTCAGATTTCTGATCTGATCACCCATTCAAAAGTTATTCACTTTTTCAGGAAAACTGCCCACACACACTATTTAAAGTTTAAATTAATTCAAACATTTATTCCGGGAACTCCGGTCTTCAGAATTTCATTCCATCAAAAGTTTTGGTCTAGAAATAATTCCATATAATATTTAAAAATAATACATGGAAAACCCAAGACATTACACTCTCCCCACCTTGGGGATTTGCGTCCTTAAAAATCCCAAACAAGGCTACTCAAAAATATGTAAGTACTTGGCAAGAATATGAGCCTCCCTCTCCCATATGCTCTCCTGAAGATTCTAATACTGCCACTGAACATGCACTAAGGGAATCGATCACCCATGAAGGATCCTCTCCTTCCAATACTCGATCCCCACTAGGTACTCAGCAAAGGTCGCTCCATCCTCGATGTCCAGCTCGCCCCATTTGATGACGTGTGGTGGGTCATGCATATACCTCCTTAGCTGTGACACATGGGAGACATCATGTACCCAATGTAATAGTGGTGGTAGAGCTAGAAGGTATGCCACCTTGCCAACTTTGTGTAGTATCTAGAATGGTCTGATGAATATCAGAGATAGCTTGCTGCCCCGGACAAATCTCCACAACCCTTGTTGAGATGAGACCCTAAGGAAGAGATGGTATACCTCCTCAAACTCTGGAGGTCTCCGTTATCTATCATCATAAGATTTCTGCCAGCTTTGTGCAGTCTTCGTCCGCTCCCAGATGATCTGCACCTTCTTGGTGGCAGCTCACACCAACTCTGGACCCATGAGTGTTGACTCTCCAAGGTCGGTCTAGCAAAGCAGTGACTAGAAGGGTCTTCTATATAAGGCCTCGAATGGTGCCATACCAATGGTGGAGTGGTAGATGTTATTGTACTCAAAATACACTAGTGGTAGGTGGTTCTCCCAACTGTGACCAAAGTCCAAGATATAAGCCCACAACAAATCCTCTAGAACCTGAATGGTTCTCTCCATATGACCATCTATCTGGGGATGGAATGCTGTGCTCAAGCATAGATGAGTTCTAAAAGCCTCCTGAAATCTATTCCACAACCGGGATGTGAAGTGGGAATCTCGATCTAAGACTATTGTCAAAGGGATTCCATGAAGCCGAACTATCTTCTACATGTAGAGGCATCCCAAGTTCTCTACGAAACTCTTCTCTCTGATATCTAGGAAGTGGGGAAACTTGGTGAGTCGGTCAACGATCACCCAGATGGAATTGTAAACCTTATACTTCCATGGTAATCCCATCATGAAGTCCATCGATATTCCATCCCACTTCCACTTTGGAACTTCTAGGGGGTGAGCTAATCCTGCTGGAACTTGGTGCTCATCCTTCACATGCTGGCACACAAGGCATCAAGAAACAAACTCTGTTACTGCCTTCTTCATGCCTGACCACCGAAACTATCGTTATAGATATTGGTATATCTTCAGCACTCCAAGATGTACTTCCAAGGGGGATGTTTTAAACTCCCTTAGGACCTCCTCCTGTGATGCAACTAGTACAAAAGTGTGTCCTCTGAAAATAAGTACGTGCTTCCCACCTTGAGAATATCCATCAGGAGCATGTACTATCGATAAATGAGCACATAAATCCTCATAGTCGACATCCCCAAGTTGTGCTTACCTAACTCACTGTAAGAGTGGAGGGGTGAAAACCATAAACTGAAGGTAAGCTGAATCCTCTCTGTCCATGAAGGATAACTGCAACGTGGCTAACTGATCTGTCACCTCATTCAACAGTTGTGAGCTTGAACTTCTGCTAAGAGAATCTGCCACCTTATTCCACTTCCCAGGAGTATAGATTATCTTGAAATCATAGTCCTGGAGGAACTCTATCCAATGCCTCTGTCTCAAATTCAGATCCTTCTACGAGAATATGTACTTGAGGCTCTTGTGGTCAGAGTGGATGATGAATTGCTCACCCATAAGGTAGTGTCGCCACATCTTCAACGCAAAGACTACCAATTCCAAATCAAGATCATGGGTCACATAGTTATGATCATGTGGACTAAGTTGGCACGAACCATAAGCAATCACTGCTTATCTCTACATCAAGACACAACCAAGCCTGATCCCTGATGTTTCGTAGAAAACTATGTACTCAACACCCTCCTCCGTTAACCTCAAGACCGGGGCGCTTGTCAAATTTTACCTCAACCAATCAAAAGTCTAATATCACTTCTCCATCCACAAGAAGGGTTTCCCATTCCTAGTCAAGGCTGTCATCAGTGCTGATATTCAGGAGAAATTAGGAATGAATCTCTGGTAATATCCTACCAACCCAAGGAAGCTTTTCACCTCTATCACACTCTGAGGTGGCTCCCATGATAAAACTTCCTCCACCTTGTATGGGTCCACAAGTAATCCATCTGATAAAATGACATGTATTAGAAAGTGGACCTCCCAAATCCAGAACTGGCACTTCGAGAGCTTCCCATAAAGTTGGTGCTCTCAGAGTACATACAGAACCATCCGCAGGTGTCTCACGTGCTCCTCCTCTGACACTGAGTACACAAGGATGTCTTTGATGAATACTACTATGAACCGGTCCAAGTATGGCTAGAATATCCAGTTCATAAGTCCCACAAACATTGCAGGGGAATTATTCACGCCGAAAGGCATCACCAAGTACTCATAGTTACCGTAACAACATCTGAAATCTATCTTTGGTATATCCTTGTCCCATAATCATAATCGGTGGTAACTTTATCGAAGGTAAACCTTAGAGAACCACTGTGCCCCTATTAGCTGGTCTAAGAGGTCGTCGATCCTTGGTAGTGGATACTTGTTCTTCACTGTTACCTGGTTCAAGCACCGGTAATCCACGTACAACCTCAAACTCCCATATGCCTTCTTGGAAAACAATACTGGGGTCACCTAGGGTGAAACGCTAGGTCTCATGAAACCCTTTCTTTGAAAATCCTCCAATTGCACCCTCAGCTCGCGAAGCTCTGTGGGAGCCATCCAATATGCTGATGAAAAAATCAGTGCTGTCCTGGGGTGTAAGTCGATGAAAAAGTTGATTTCCCGATAGGGAGGTAGTCTTGGAACATCTTCAGAAAAGACATCCTCATACTCCGCCACTACTACTGGGAACTAGAAACTCACAACATATACTGATCCGAGGGTAAGGTTAGCCAAATCACGAGTGAACGAATGTACCCTCCTATGCATGAGCCCATTTTGTGCTGCCTGAGCCTCCCTTTCACTAACAAAAGAAAACCTCATCCCATCACTGAGGACACACCAAACTCTTCACCTAAAGCAGTCAATCTGGGAATGGACTGAGGATAACCAATCCATACCGAAAATGACATTGTAAAGCCTCGACGCTGCCACCAAGAGGTTCCAACCGAAACTCTCACCTCCAAGGGTAAGATCACAATATCTAAAAATATGAGTGATCATCAAGTCTCATTTCATAGGTGTCTCCAAGTGTAAGGACTGAGTCAACAACTCTACTGGAATCTCAAGGTTTCACACAAGACATGTGGCAAGGAAGGAATGACTGGAACCTGTGTTTATAAGTATGAAAACTAAGGTAGAGAAGACACAAATCGTACCTCAGATCTTCGCTCGAGTCCCTAGGTTATACGCCTCGACTGCATGTAGCTGTCCCCACCCCTATCCCCCAACTCCCTGAGCCTAGTGCGGACCTCCTGGGGGTGGTGGTGGAAGTAGATCGAAGCGTATGCCACCACCTATAGCTCTACCAAATCCTCTGCCATGTACGTTGCTTGGAGGGGCTGTCTGATCCACTCTCTACCTATTCCTTAGTGGTCCACCCACTACCTCCATATCAACAGCTCGATGGTTCATACAATCTCTAGAGAGATGTCTCCTACTGTCACACGAGTAGCATCACCTCTCTCTAGGCTGACTGGATCTAGCCTGAGAGACCTGGACTTTCAAACCCCTATCCTAGGTCCTCCTATGACGTCTCCCATGTCCTGATCCCTGTGCCTGACATCGAATCCCTACTGCCGAGGTCTCCACACCTGTCTACCTGCTACTGACTGCCGTCGGCTGTCTCTTCTCTACCAAGAAGATCTAGATCATCAAGGCCCACTCGATCACTTAAACATAAGTTGGAATGCAAAGAGGCACAACACTAGATTGGATGTTCTGTCATAGAACTCACTGAAAGGTTTGAGCTCTGAAGTAATGATCTCTGACCATATCCATCAAGTACTTGGCAAGGTTGGTGAACCTAGATGAATAGTCAACCACCATCAAACTGCCCTGCTAGAGCTGAAGAATCTCCTGGATACGCACTTCTCTCAACGTAACTAGTGATAACTCCTCCCTAAAGAGTATCTAAAACTATGACCATGAAAGAGTCTCCTCATCGTGAGTCTGTGTTGTCAGACTCCACCATCGTCCCGCCGATCCCTGAAGAAGGCTCACTCCTAGGATCACCATCTGGTCCATTGGTGTCCTCATGAGACAAAAAAATCTAGTCATCACCTCAAGCCAGTCCTCAACTGCCTGAGGGTCAGGATCACCTCGAAACCTGAGTGGTCTCTGTCTCTAAAACTCATGGAGTGTGCTTAGCCTCTGCCCCTCGTCTATCGGTACTGCAGGTACCACAGGCTGCTCCACTGGTGGTGGTATAACAAGTACACCACCTGGAGGTAACGCATAGGGAACCAGTCCCTGTATCAATGCCTCATCCCTAAGGGGGTCATCCTCGTGATCGCATTGCTGAATCCTAGTGGGTATGCATTGCGAAGGAATCCTGTAAGAAACAAGATGTACGAGGGTCAAAGAGTATATTTGGATAGCTGACACAAAGGACATTGAAAACACAACCCATTCCCATATGATGCATGTACCAATCTCTTATTTCCCCGAAACTAGTGTTTTCATATACCAATTCAAAAAGAAGGTTATCAAAGTCCTGGTGTATGGATACGTCGGCTTCCCACACCAACACTGGAGTCTCTGGCCTGAAAGCCGATCTAGAAAAACTTAACACTGTTTCCCCAACCCAAAATTATAGAATCTTGGTTCTAAGATAGAACCGACTACCTATGATACCACCTTTTCATGACCCGTCTCAGTGGGGCCTGCACTGCGACTCCCCAAACCTGCCTCCAATAGGTCACGGGCTAGTGACTAGCACCGATTAGGAATAACACTAACATGGGAGGCATTTCCTACGTACCTGTACACACACACACACACATATACAATCCAAAAAATGATTAAATTTAAAAAAATACCAAGGGAAAAAAAATGCATGCATACATCTAAACCCAACCAACAGAGTACGATAGGAAGTAAAGTACTGAAAGTAAACTGGGTCAGAATACAAGCCCACAAAAAAAACAAGAGTCTGAAAACTATAATGTCCAACATGTAAACACAAAGAGGTATTGGGATTGTTGCTCATATCCATAGGAAAACCTCGGCCTGTAGGGAACTCAGAAAGATCGGTCCTGTCCTGGTCTGCCCTGGACTCTATCAAAAGGCTGCTCGTCTGCACAAGACACGACATGTGCGGGCAAAGCCTGTACAGGGGTGAGTATATCAATACTCAGTAGAGGACCCCGAAAAACACAAAGCAATACACAAAGGAAAGGTACAGTCATATTTACACAGTATATGTATACTTAACATATTATAGGTGAACCCAAACTAGATATACTCAAAACCTAGACCCGTAGTCTAGAGACAAGTCACACAACTATATTCCCCTCACTAGGGATTCAGTTTGAATATTACATGAAGCACTCGTCTGGGAGAACTGACTCCATGAGTCTAATATCTCTAATGATGTTCATCCAAGAATTACTATCCATCGGGAAAAGTCATGATAGATAGATACACTCATTCTGGGAGAACACACTCTTGAGCGGGGAAAGATCACGATACACAGATGATGATCACTTCTAGGACCTTGATAGATACCATGACTCATCTGGATTCACCTTATAATTAGAGGATCAACGCCCTATGAAGATATTCACGTCAATACCTGACTCTACTTATGGTCAATAATGGATAGAGAATCTCACTCTGGGCCTCTCAGAGGGATACCTGACTCTATCTTGGAATGTTTTGTTGAAGGGATCATACTCCTAAAAAAGAAAATGATACCTGACCTTCAGGGGAACAAGAAAAATGGGAACTAAACCAAATGAAACATATCCAAGATACGATGGACAAGAAGATCAAGCCATGTATTGATAAGTAAATGATGTGTAGAAGTGTTACACACTATGTCTTCTGACCCCAGGTATTGCCCTTGTACAATGGACCGTTTCGTAAGGCTTATCGTGTAGAAGAAGGTATACACAATGTGTAAGAGAGTGACACACTGTGTTCCTCTATCCAGGGAGGACTCAGTGTACGCTGGCCATGTGCCCGTACATGGCTTCAACCCCTGTGTCACAACCTGTGTGACCGGTACACGGGGCAACCCATACAACTGGCCTGGTCTGGCCATGTGGTGGAGTACAGGGCCGTGTACCCCACCCTGTGTTTGTGTATCCCCTGGATACATGCCGAGTCTTGTTTAAGGACCCACATGCCGTGTTCTTTGGAGAGCACACCGTGTCATTGATTCACGGAGCACAGAACCCTAGCCACTACTAATTTGATCCCACATGACATGTTCTTCAGAATACACATCATGTTCTTAGGAAATTTCTAGAATCGCTATTCTTCATTGGTGCACATTCTGTGATCCTCTGATGTCCCTTCCGGCAATCTGATCATAACGAAACTATAGGGTTGAGGTCGACCGATCATCATGAAGCCAGTTTCGTCGATTTTGGGCCTCCAATCATCCCTGAAAACACGTTCCAATCCACCTTCACAAAGAACGCTCGAAGAATGAGAACTACCAAACCACATTGATTCATCTACTACCATCACCGCCCCACCTTCTCGAGGTCATCACGATGTTAGATCTCCAATTTGAGATTGTTGAGTTGTGAAATGGATGTGCAACGATCCGTTGTTTATAACCTCACGAAGAACACGAAGAACACAGGGTTAAAAAGGGAGGAAGAAAAAAAATAAACAAAGGAGGAACGCACCTTTGCCATTGTTCATCACGGTGTCGATCCAATACCGTTAATAGGTTTAACAGGTGAATAAAAATGATAATTCAAGATTTATCATATAATCAATTCTTGAATCAAAAACCCCAAAAGAAAAGGAAAGTGACACCCTCTTACAAGAACACACGATTCAAATATCACTATATTTGTGGTTTGATTCTTGTTTATCATTTAATCTAAGAATATGGAAAAGAAGAATAGAAAAAACAACCCCTACCTCGATCCGATTTAAGAACAATCTCCGGGTCACATTCGTTGGTGGGGTTCGTCGAATCCGAGATGCATCGATCGATCACGTCATCATCGTCTACCAACGGGTTCTTCTCCAAGAGGCTCTCTCTCTCTCTCTCTCAATTTGTAAGGTTATGAGTCTAACCCTGCAAACTTTCTATAAGTAGGTATTTAAAAGGTTGAAATTAGGTTTCTGCGCAAAAAAGGAAACTTTTAAATAAAATAAATTATTACTTTATTTTATTTCCAATAAAGCGTCCAAAAACTAACTCTTGCAGTTGACCCGCACTAGTTGATGTTAGGCCCTACCTAAGGTAAATTCGCTACTCTAAACACAACGGTGCCCTCAGATTTTTGATCTGAGTACCCATTCAAAAGTTATTCCACCTTTTCAGAAAAACCACCCGCATGTGCTATTTAAAGTTTAAATTAATTCAAACATTTATTCTGGGCACTCAGGGTATCAGAATTGTACACCGTCGAAAGGCTTGGTCTCGAAATAATTCCATATAATATTTAAAAATAATGCACAGAAAACCCAAGACATTAAAAATTAATATCTATTTTAACATACAAGGTAATAAAATAATTTCTCACAGTCATGATCAATCAATTATTTAAAGCTCACTTTACAAGTTTCCAAAGTTATTTTCAAATAATATATTTTCTATAATATTTTGAAAATATTTATATTTTAAATAAGTGATTTCAAAATGAAAAGGGTATTTTATTGAAGAAATATTCCAAGTGATCTTTTAAAAAAATTTATTTTATGATTACATCCTTTGATATTAATTATGATTTACTAGAGACATGATCCAATAGTACCATCATTATTCATTATATGGATGGTTTATGACTATGATGAAAGGATGTTTATGAAACCATTTTATTTTTCATGGGTTATGATATGATGAAATGTTTATTAAACACATTTACATTTAATGGGTTATGATATGATGAAATGATCTTGTGACACACATATATATGATTTTCATTATGTGATCGGTGGGATGAAAATTGTATATAATTTCTATGTATTGGGTAAATATGGATATATCATGAGATAATTAGGACTGGAATAGGGAGTGAACCCAGTTTAGTTAGGGACTCCATCCACTATGATAGTATTAGGATTGAACCTTGAATAATATGATAAAATAGAGAATGAACCCATTCCACTATGATAGTTTTAGAAGTGAGCCTTACTAAGGAAATGATTTTATATGATTATGTATATGCCATAAAATTATGTACTATGCCAATATTATTCTCTCATGGATCATATTATTTGATTAATTTATGATTCATGTCTTATGAACTATCAAAATTTATGCCATGATTCATGATTATGTTCTATGATATTCTAGGTATGATTTTCAAATGTTAAGATCATGTTACTATACCCTTATTCTCATGTTATGCTTATGTGATCATTGATATCTCCCTTGTTTACCTTTACTAAGCATATGAGCTCACCCTTTCTTATGTTTCATTTACCTAGTTTATGAGGAAAGGTTTTAATTATGATATGTCTAAGAAGGGTGATATTTATAAATAAATTAGTGAGAGATGATGTAGATATTTTATGAACCAGTTGTTTATGTATCCTTATTTCCAAAGATACTAAACCTATAAAATTATAGCATAGATCATAATGAAATGTAATGATTATTAATCTATTAATATTTGATATCTATGTATGAAATGTATGGGTTTCTATCCTCAATGTGAACAAAAATTTTGAGAGGATTTTATTAACCAAGTTGGTCTATTCTTTCCAGCCTTTATCATTGCACATTTTTTTGAATCTGATTTTTCTTTGGGAAACATGGAATTCTTCACTACTTCAATTTCTTTGTATGGGATACCCATATTCTCATAATCCATCATGTAATATGAATCTCGTGATGTAATCTTAATATTATTTAGGTATTTTTTTTATAATTCCAACATAAGTTAATAGTCTTTGTTAGTATTTCTATCCTTCTTCTATCTTATACATAGCTCTTTTGAAACTCTTAGGTTGTAATTTATGGAGAAACCCTTAGAAAATTAATATTCTTCACATGGAATAAATTTTTAACTTCAACACAAGATTTAACATGTTATTAATAATCTTACTTGTTTTCTATAAATAATATTTCCATATTATAGAAAATTTTTTGAAAACTGATTCAGACTATTTAGAATTTTCACATGGGTTCTTCTTAGTGCACATCACCAAATAATTCCATTTATTTATCTCTTGAACTGAGCTACCCATTTTCTTACTTCCATCAATATATAAATTTATGCATTATTTGTATGTGTCTATGGTATATACTCTATTTCCATAGTAGAATAAACTGATACTATTTAGTGTGTAACCCTTCTTATAATTCTTGTTATTCTTTAGAACAACATTCTTTTCCTAATTACTACCCAAGTATAATTCACCCTTCATGTGAAACTTCTTATTAGAATTATGATTTGAAATTTTTTTAGCTTAATACCCAGTACTGTATCTTATTTATTCATCAACTTGTGTGGTCTTATTTTCCCATTTTATTTTATTAAATACTAAGATAAATATAAACTATACCTATGACCAAAACCATTGTAAAAATCATTGATATTTTCAAGAATTTAGAATCTTTTCAAGTTTTATGGATTCCTCCCTTTCATATGTGGATACTAATTCTTCTCTAACTTTATTCCCCTTGAATTAGACATCCTTTTTACTACTATAATTAATGTATTTTACCAATAATTAAATTCTATATTCCCAAACCTACCTAACACCAATAATGACCTAAAAATCATGATTTTCTTTTCAAAGCTACAATATATCCAAATTTGATAGCTTGATATTTTTGTGATTTCTCCACCACTAGTTTGGAAATTTTAGGGATCCAACACTTAAAATCCTTCTTCTATCAACCATGGACATGGTGGTAGGATTATTATCATTTTTAGTCATCCATTTTTGTATATTTTTTGATTTTACATCTTCATTATCCATGAAAACAAATCTATAACAAACAATATAATTTTGATATGGATGGTACCTTTTTCTTTGATATTTCCAAAGATTGATCATAATATGACCTCAATGTATCTTTTGAAATAATTAAAGTAATTTTATAGCATGATCTCTCCTATGAAGGATGTACGATGGTAATAAGGTCTTCCTCATCCTCTTGTGATGAAATGGTTTGATTAGTTTTTAGAATTTCTAATTGGATTTCAATATCAATACACTTAATATTGAGAAGTTATTTCTCAGACCTTAATATCTTTAATTTTACTTCAATATACTTCTTGAGTACTTTAAATTATTCATCATGAATTTTAACCTTCTCTTGTAACAATTTGTCAAGTTCTTTAATTTTATTTTCCTTGATAACCAACTAAGAATTATTGACATAAATGTAATAATTTTGTGTTATTTTAAATAATTGGATACTCTTAATATTTTTCTTGACTTATACCTTATATTGAATTTATTTGATCCTTTTAATCTTATAATTATATCATATTACTTCATTTTCTACATTTATTTCTTCTATGGATCAAACTTTTTTGGAGAGTTTTATACAGGTCAATACTTTTTTCCTTAAAAGATTTATATATGTAATCAACCTCTTATTTAAGCTAAATGATATATTCCTACTGAATTTCAAAATTACCACAAATAAATGAAATAATTTATTTGGGAAGACTATGCAATATATCTTTTAAAGAATTAATTGATATTTCTTGTGAAGTTGTAGATATGTGATCATCCCTACCAATGATTGGTTCTCCTAAAGTATAGTTTTGAAAATATATTTCAATTACCTCATTATCACATAACTTATTTGATTCTTATGAGGTATAAAGGATTCCAATCATCTAGGTAGTAGATTGAACTTCCATTCCTTGTCCTCTTAATCCACATCTTTATTATTTAACATTATGTAATAGAGATATTTAAACTTCTTCCTCCTAGAATGTTAGGGATTCCTTATTTAATATTTTATTCTCTTTATTTTCCCTATTCATCATAATCTTGGTAAAAATTGAGTTTTTATGATAGATAAAGATATATTATCCAAAAATAAACTTCATTATAAATTTAATAATAGACTCAAATATTCAAAGATACAACAAATTCGAAATTAAGAATCCAATTAGAGGTGTACCTTGCTTTGATACCAATTGAGAGGATTGGTTAGGGATGTATTCAAAATTGAGAGGGGGTGAATCATTTTTGGTATATTTTTCTCTAAATTAAACTTTTTTATCCCTTTTATTTTTAAATATATTACTATTAGGTGAATGGATCACTTTTTCTATCTTCTAAACTTCATTTTAGCATGCAACACATCTGAATACACACTAATAAGAGGTCAAAATATTTACAAGGTTTCCTTTAAAAATGAAACTCTAGTCCTTAGTATAATTTGGATTCCACCTGGATCATATGAACCACTAGTAAAAACCTGTGAGCTCTAAAGAGTAGGGTTTATCCATGAACTCATGTTACAAATATCTTGAAAGTGTATGGTGTATTATGAACTTTAGTTCATTACTCACTTTAAAATTTTATGATATGTGTAACAATCAAGGAGTAATTCATAATCTAAGATTGAAAGTAAGTTGTTTCTATGCTGAATATTCTTTCTCCTTCCATCGTATAGGGAAATTATATCCTTTATGTATTCACATCACTACACACAACTTATTCTTCCTGTGCAAAATGGATCTCACAACACTCTCCTTCTCCACTCTTCTTTCTACTTAATCATCTTTCATCAGTGTGGATGAACTAAACTAGAATTATCTTCTTCTATTTGAATCATAAGAATGTATACTAAGTGTTTTAGTCAATATATCATCCTTATATACTTATTACTCTTAAAAATAAAACATCTTATTCCATAATAGTAGTGTTGGGTTATTATATTGTTATTTGATACCTAAAGTTTTTAATATAGGTACAATACCAACTTCCATCCACTCACATTTATTTGAGCCGTAGATTATATATATAAAGAATTTTTTTAGTATCAATTTCTATTTCATGTATCTCTGTATTCATAGTTTCCCATGAATATATATTTTTGAATTACTAGAAATCTTGATAATTCAAAATTCCTGTGACCTCAACATTTAATCCTCTATATTCTTTGTATATTTTATATTTAAAACTTATTGAAAACATTCCTGAAGACTATACTTCTAAATAGGTAAGGAAAATATTACCTTTCATTAATTCCTTATATGAAATCCATATATATTTAAAAATAAACTTCACATTCACATGAGTTCATGCATGAAACAATCATAATTATTCTTCCATTGCAGCATAAAGTTTTCATGGATCATTTTCACTTTCCATCTCATGCTAGGATAATGATTAACAACTATTGGTATATCATTCTTTGAAATATCAATTTTCATAGCATAAAAATATTTAGAACTTAATCATACTTGAATTACACATATGTGTTTTAATCTTACCTATCCAATCTTAGATCAAGCTCTATCTTTATACATTAACCACCCTTATATGGATTTCAGTTCATGAATCCCCTTATATAGATTCCCCTTATTCAAATCCTTTCATATACAATTACTTTTATATGAATTTTCTTTCATATTATATTCCTTTCATATGATCATTCCATTCATATGAGAACTTTCTCACATGATATATTTCATATGAAGTCTTTCATATAAAGAAACACATTTCATACATAGATTATCTCATATAAACTTATTTTACATGATGCCTTTCATACAAAGATCTTACTTTCATACGTTTTACCCTCTCATATGAAATTATAACTTTCATATAAGATTTAACTCCTTTTTTATAAAGTTTCAATCTACCATATATTCTTGTGTAATTATAATGTACACAACTTTAAATGACCTCACATGCTTATTTTGACATTCAAACAACTCATATATAATATTAGAATGTTATTTATACTATTATATAAAACACCCGATTTGATGGAATAATATTCAGATAGATAACATGTTAATTTTTAATAATGAATAATGATCTATTTACATGAGTCCTGTATCAAGGGAAATTATTTATCAACATTAACACTCCATAATAGGTTGAAAAAATTCCATAGGGTGTGCACTGGCCCGTTGGGGTTTCTATGCCACCCCACACTATAGCTGTTAGACTGCTGATTTTATTACAATATATACCACATGGTTTATGTTTTTATGATCTTTAAACCCTTTATATTTTTTATAATGATTTTATTTTTAAGTGTGTTTATCAGGTTTTAATCTTATTTAGTTTAATTCTATTGTAATTTGTAACTCTGTTGAAGTTTTCTAAAATTTGGCTATGTCTGAAAAATCAACTGTGTATAGAATTTGGCTATTTAGGATTTTGATACATGGTTCTAATTGACTATTTGATTCATTTGGATATGAAAATTTTAGCTACATGATCATAATGGCTGTGTAATTTGACTACATGAAAAAATTGGCTATATAAAGAACATCTACCTGGATCAATTCCATTACACGAATTCAAATACATGGATTTCATCTATGTGGTGATCCAAAATAGGATATGTTGTTCTATAACTCATGTATTTATTATTTTTAGAGTATTTCAAATTAAAATTAATAGTTATTTTAATGAATTAAATAATATACAACCTATTTATGATAAAATAAATTTCTAAAAGTTTACATATATCAAGAAAGGAAATACAGAGATTATTTTATTTCTTAGTGATTTTTTATAAGGAAATTTTTGTAAAAGGACTTCTTTAATTTTCCAATGATTCATGATTTTATTGGATATCATGATATGAAATAGTTTAATAGAAGATATACAATAATATTCTAATTATAGAAACAATACAGAAGTAACAAGAACAGTAGTAAAACCTATATCCCTCTCCCTCTCTTAAAACCTTATGTACTTCAATTTATCTATGATAAGGATAATAATAATAAGAATCAAGTTTTTATATAGATGTGATTTCATGATTAATATTAATTTATTTTTATGACTCTCCTCAAGCTATAATTCATTCTTATTCTCTCTCTTGGAGAGCTCTTCTCTTATATTAATTGTATCTGGAAACTGTGTGCTTCATTTTGTATTCTCTCATTATTCTATCTCATTTTTAGAAGTGATAACACCTTGTAATAAGTTTTGTAGGATTTTTTTAAAGTCTTGTAGGATCCTAAAAACATCTCTAGGATTTTGACTAAGTGATGACTGCTTTCACTTAGTTAGGCAACCCCTAAGAAAAGGACTGGTTCTAGTAAAATCACTAAGATCTTGGAGTTGAGTGTCAATGGAGTAGAATAAGGGATCTTTGTTCCTATAACCACTATAAATATTATATGTTAAATATTTTTATTAATGTTTTTCTTTCTGTTTATTTCTATTTGATAAGAAAATATCAGAATCCATTATACCTTAAAGAGGGTGGATTAAAGTGAATAAATTTTTAAGAACTCAATTCACCCCCTATTTTGTATTTGTATAGATATTATCCAAACAATAATTGGTTTTAGAGAGTGTTAATATTGAGTTATAAACTATAAAAGTTTACAGTCTTAAATATAATATTCAAATGGCTGCTATGGATGACAATAGAGAAGGAATATCTATGGTTATAACAACCTATTTCAATACAGAAAATTATAGTTGTTAGAAGGAAAAAATGATTATTTACTTGAGGAAACTTGGTCTAAAGGTTTACTTGAAAGTTATTAAGCCTTATAAAATTCCTTAAGAAGACCCAAAAAAATGGGATGCTACTATAGAAAGTGAATATGATTTGAAATCCAAATCCATTAATACTGTTATAATTGGACTTAGTCTAGACGAGTTCAACTGAGTTTCTTAATGTGCTACAACACATGAGATGTAGAAAAATATATAAATAGATTATGAATGTACTAATAATGTGATATTACTTTAGTATAAAACTACAAAGTTGAATCTTGACACATTTAAAATTATTGATGGAGAAATAATAACAAATATGAAATGAAGGTTAATAGAAATTGGGAATAATGTTGCTTCTCTAGGAGAACCAATTCCTGAACCAGATCAAGATCTAAATGTTGTTAGAGTTATAACATCAAAATGGAGTGTAATTTTATCTTCCATTAGGAAATAAAATTATGTAAAATATTTAAAAATAAAAAATCTCATATGAATACTCATGATGTATGAGGAAAAATTGGAAGTTGAAGTTGGTGAGAAAAAATGGTTAAAAAGGAAAATATTTATTTTAACATTTTTTCTTTAAAGGATAAAAAGAAGTGTAAAGGTATACAAATTTATAAATCATTTAATTAATACACTTCAAGAAGTTCTAATTTTGAAATTGAGCTTTCTCAATTTGTGAAGAAGTTAAAAAAGTTATATAATTAGAGAAGAGGATTCAAGAAATCCTTATAGAAGTACAAAAATAATAATAATGTAAGTTCTAAAGAATTCAGGTGCTATGAGTGTATGAATATTGTACATATCAAAATAGATTGTACACAACTTTAAGAAAAAATGAAATCTGACAAGAAAAAAAGGGAAACCAGAATTTAAGAAAAAAATTAAAAGAGATATGAAGGCCACATAAAGTGATTTTGAGGATTATATTGATGAAACATCTTATGAATCAAAATATTAAATCTAAAATCAAAATGTAAACATGTGATTTACATCACAATCTAATGAGGTTCACTAATTTTATTCTTCAAAGCATGAATTTGATTCTAAAGGAAAAACTTTCACTTTTGAATAACTAAATGAATATTTTACCATGCAAGGAACTATATTTGAATTCTTGAAAAAGAAAAAAAATCCATAAAAAATTATTATAATGTTTTTTAAGTAAATAAGAGGACTTAAAACAACAAATTTTAGACTTGAATTATTATCTAGAAAATTATGTTTATTTTTTATACTGAACTTGGTTATAAAATTGAAATATTTAAAAAAGAAGTTCAATAAATTAAATATGAAACTAGGGGTTTTAAAAAAGGGGAAAATTACCTGAATCAAATACATGGTAACAATAATATCTAGAGAGATAATTTTGGAATGAGAAAAGGTGAAGAAAATATGTACAAATATTATTTTGTTCCTAGTTAAATGAAATAAAACATGTTTAAATTTATTTATTTTTCATTATGGAGAACCTAGACATTATAATAATGGTTTAATTCTAAGAAACCCTTAGTTTTGTGGTGTTATTAATATTTTTATTTTAATAAATTTATCAAAATACAGTGTTAGAATTTATAAATAGTATAAGAAGATTTTTATTCCCAAATATGTGGTTGCAAAAATTTTAGGAACCAAGAGAATATAGGTAATAAAACAATTTATTGTTTGATTTATCTTTTAGGAAAAAAGTTACAAGTGAATCAATAAAAAATGGTATATTCATAGTGGATAATCAAGGCATATGAGTAGAATTTTTTTAAATTTATACTATTTATCCAAAATTGATGGAGGCTATGTCACATTTAGTGACAATGCTAATGGAAAAATTATCAGAGTTGGATCATTTGGAAATCCAAGATTTGTTCTCATCAAAAAAGTTATTTATGTGGAAGGATTGAAACACAACTTAAATAAGTATCTCTTAAGTTTGTGTTGAAGGTTACTCTAAATTTTTTTTAGTAATTCTTGTTCTGTTTTTAAAGATAAACTTCTTAAGTTTAAGGTACCTAAAACTAATAATGTCAACACTTAGATCTTAATTATTTATAAGGATAAAAGTGAAATATTTAAATGATGGAACAAATGAATATTAGATTTTATATATAATAATTAGACATTATAATGTTTACTCATTGAGAAATTTGTCTAAGAAAAATTTAATTTTAGATTTACCTCAACTTAAATTGAACTAAGAGAAACTATGTGATTCATTCCAAATGGGTAAGAAACACTAGTCATTTTTTAAATAAATAAAATAGGTTTCCACATTTAGGCCTTTAGAACTTATCCACATGTATTTTTTAGACCATCTAGAATAATAATACTAAGATTAAAATATTTAGTTTTTATATTAGTCGATTATTTGTATAGATTTAATTTTTTTTATTTTTGAGTCTTAAAAGGAAATATTGTTCTATTTTTATAAGTTTCTAGAAATTGGTTCAAAAAGGGAAAGATTCCAAAATTATTTCTTTGAGAAGTGACTATGGGGGATAATTTTAAAACCACGAGTTCACTACTTATTATTCAAAATAGGGTATCAAACATACATTTTCCCCCAAGACACCTCAATAGAATGGTGTTTTTGAAAGGAAGAGTAGGACCATACAATAAATTACAAATACTATTCTATATTAATAAAGAATGCTAACTCAATTTTGGGATGAAGTTGTAAATATAACATGTTATATCATTAAATAATTTTTAATTAGGTCTATTTTAAATAAAACATGTTATACGATATGGAACAATAGAAAACTAAAATTTGGATAATTTAATGTTTTTGGATTCAGAGTTTACATTTTTAAATCCATGAATAATCATATAAAATTTTATCCAAAGAATGATAAAGGAATATTTCTTGGTTATTATACTACTTCTAAGTCTTATAGAGTTTTTAACAAAAGTTCAAAGATTATTAAAGAATCAACTCATGTGAAATTTTATAAAAGTGACTTGTTTGATCATAAAACAAATCAAGTTAAAGATTTAATTGATTCTTTTAAAAACATGAGACCTGGAACTCTCTTTTTAAAATAGAAAGGATGATGATTTGGAACCTGAATTTAGTGAAACCAATCCTAAAAGGATGGATATTAGTGAATCTGAAAGTTTAATTCTTAGATAGCTTAAAACCACCCCTTAGATACTGTAATAGGAAGCTTAGTTGAAGGAATTATGACTAGAATAAGTGTAGTAATCCTTGTATAATTTTATAACTTTTTAACTCAACATAGACCTAAAACCTTAAAATATTAATTATCCAATGAATTTTGGGTTTTAGCTATGTAAGAAGAGTTAAACTAGTTTAAAATGAAAATGGTATTATAATTACTCGATAGACCATCTAATTACCTTATTGTTGTAAAAAAGTAGGGTTTTATAAATAAACCAAATGATCATGGAGTGGTAACTAGGAATAAGGATATATTAGTGTCTAAAAGGTACAATAAAAAGGAAGCAATAGACTATAATTTTCACTCATAGATAGATTAAAAGTCATTAAAATTATCCTATCCTATGCATCTCATATGGATTTAAAATTATATTAGATAGATATTAAACAATTTATAAAAGGTTTTCTTATGGGGGAAGTCTATGTTGAACAACCTTTTATCTTCTAAAATCCTAACTTTCCAAATTCTATCTTCAAACTAACTAATTCTATTTATGTTCTTAAACAAGCACCTAGTTCTTGGTATGATCATTTACATTATTTTATTTTATCAAATGGATTTTTAATAAGAGTGGTAGATCCTTCTCTTTTCAAGAAAACTTTATATAAAAATATATTATTATTTCAAATATATATTTATGATGTGATATTTTGTTCTACAAATAAAATATTTTGTAATGAAATTTCAAAACTTATGCCAAAATAATTTTAAATGAGTATTATGAGTGAGTTAAATTTCTTTCTAGGATTTCAAATTTATCAAGAAGATTTTGGGAATGTGTTGAATCAGTGAAAATACATACTTGACTTAATTAAGTAGTTTTTACTTTAAAGTAATAAAGTACATGAAACACCTATGATTTCTAATGAAAAACTTGATTTGGATGAAGTTGGGGGAAAGATTGTTAAAATTGACTATGGATATCCTAAAGAATGAACCACATACACCTTCTTCTGTGATTCGTTCTTCATTAATTAATTTGGTGATCTCTATCTTGGAGGAGACACCCAAATTTTTTCAAGTCACTTTCGGTCCGAATCTCTTCCCCCATCTGCCTCAGGAGCTCCTAGAAATAGGGTATGGGATTCAGGTGTGAATTCCTTTAAGGTGGGTTTTGTTAGTCCTCATGTCTCCACACTGAAGCCCTATCTTACCATAATTCTCAAAATTTATTTGGAACCTCAGCATGTGGATCATTTGTATGAATTTATGGTGGTGGATCTTTCGATAGAGTATATTGATGAGCATCATCATTCCATGACTTATCTCTGGTGGAGATATTTGGTCATGATAATCCCTCCCTATCTTTATTCGGGTCTTTCAAGGGATCACAAATCCTAGAGAATCTAATAGTGGTGTCATTCCTCTCTTGACCTACCTTATGTATCCACCTATCTTCTAGAAAGGAATTTGATAAGGTTTGGTCTAGAGAGGTTTGTTATTGTGAGGAGTGGATATTCTCTCTCTTGGTGGACCTAGGATGTACACTTTGGGAGGGGGTCTAGCTCAGCAAACATGTGGTCTAGGCTTCCTAATATCCCACTTCCTCTCCATAACCCCTCGATCTTGTTGGATTTTAGAAATGCTTAGGGGTGATTTATTTTCTCAAATGATGATATGCAATCATTACTATTGGCATCATACCCAAAAATATGCATTGAGATGGATTTGGTGGTGGTTCTCCAGACTCACATTCTTATCAGGGTCATAGAGGATTTTCTATGCTAGAAACATATTGTTTATAAGGTGTTATCCAGGTTTGTGTGGATTTCAATCTCCTGAGGAATTATATATCTGTATGTAGGCATAGGAAGCGAGGCCTTTTAGTGTCCAATCTGGTGGTTATCCCATCTTATGGTGATGATTCCTCTCTTGCTGGTTGTTTGCTTGTGGTGATGCAGGCTACTGGTTTGTTAGTGTTGAATCCCTTGGTCCCTCTGGCCTCTTCTCTAGGGTCCAAGTGCCCATTTACATTAGATTTAGGATTTTTATTTTTTCCTTAACATACCTCACACACCCATATTTAGTTCAATGCCACTACTAGATGAGCCTTATGAGGTTCTTTTCCCATCTTCAGATCCTGGTCATTTGATTTCTGCTATTCCTAGAAAAGGTGGGGTTGTCGATATGAGATCCCTATTTCCCGTATCTTTGATTCTGTCTTCTATGTGTTTTCCTCATAGTCCCACCGTTAGTGTCTTGCGGCCATATTCCATGATGAAGGATGGTTATCTCAAAAATTTTTTGCCCAGATTTGAGGCCTCTTTAGTGAGTTTGTCTATCTCCTCTCTTTCTCCATCTAAGAAGATTCCTATTCTACTAAGGAGAGGGGTGAAGGATGTACTTGCGACTCAGACACCCTATATGGAGAAGGTGTTGTCCTTCAACTCCTAGGTGGGGGTCTCATTGTCTTCCCATAATTCTTTGGGGTTCTCTCTTAAGGCCTAGGATAAGACATCTCTCCAGCTTCTGGAGTTGAGTGGGAATAACTAATTTTCCATCTTGGGTGACCCAGGGGATAAGGTGGCCTACATAAATACTCCTACATCCAATAAGGGAGATATTTGGTTTCCTTCCATGATTTCAGAGAGTGTTCAGATGAATCATGCTAAATCTAAGGAGGCTTCCAAATTGTTTCTTTAAGGATCTAAATTAAAGACCATGATCCTTATAGTCCTCTATTTCTCTTTGCCATGATTTAGTTATTTTTTTAGAATTCTCCAGGACTTAAGGATCCAGGGAATAGTTCCTTCATTACATTTGAAGTTTGTAGGAACCATATTTCTATCTTTTAAGTCTTTGAACCGATGATAAAATGAAATATGGTGTCTTCTTTTTCTAGGAAGTTGGGGTTTTCATTGTCCATGCATGGAAATACATTCAATCAATATCACGACCCATCCTCGGGGTCCATGCCGTGACTAACCCAAGCCCGCCTTCCATAGGCCAGAGGCTGGCGACTAGCACCAAAGGCGTAAATCCTGACAAAAAGGGGAAGACATTGCCTTTATAAAGTAAACAAACACCACAGAGTAATCCAACAAAAGTAAACAATAAGTAAACTGAGTACAATAGTAAGTGCGTAAAAGTAAGTGGGCCAGAATACAAACCCAAATTGAAAGTAAAGTACAACTGGAAAGGAAGTACAAAAACTGAAAAGTAAAGTAGCAACGCCGAGCCGTCCAATGGAAATACCACCTGAAGGGTGGGTACAGTTAGCCTTCTCAGCTCCTCGGGTCCTGCCATCTGCCCTGTGTACGTCCCGCCTAGTGGTCCACCTCCAGGTACCTACTTGTCATAAAATCCACCTCCAGGCACCGAATCGACGTGATATTCACCTCCGGGCACCGACTCGTCGTGAGTTCCTCCTCTGAGAATCGTCCAGCTCTACAAGCCTCAACCTCGATCAGTGATGTCCGTCATCTGCAACCAACACAACGTAGTGAGGGTGAAGCCCGTACATGGGTGAGTGTATATGATACTCAGTAGGGACCCCGAGACCCCCGAAGGACTCCCTGAATCCACAAAGGATAAGACACAAAGAAAAGATACAATCATAGAGTATCATCCAACACTACTTAGGTATATGACCATACGTATACCTAAGTCATCAATCCAGTTCAGCTCCAACTAATGAGCTCAAGTACAATCCAGTCCACTCAGGAAGGTAAAACATAATCCACACAGAAAAGCATAATCCAATCCACACAGGGAATCACAACTCAATCCACATAAAAAGCAAGTCAATCACATCAAAGATAATGATTGAAAGTCAAGACTCAGCTCACACAGGTATACATCATTTGTAAAATAAAAGGAGATGATCAGATGTAGTTACTGATTCATCTAGCTGGGACCCACATAGGATACTAGACCAGCTAAGTTGTCAGACCCACGTAGGATGCTACAACAGAGGTCAATACTGTCGGACCCACGTAGGATACAAGTACTGTAGTCGTCACCATCGAACCCACAGAGGATTCCAATACTATTTTCATCGTCGTCGAACCCACGAAGGATTACAGTACGAAATTCTTCATCGTCGAACCCACGGAGGATTCCAGCACGGTTGTCAGCGTCATCGAACCCATGGAGGATTCCAGTACGAAATTCTTCATCGTCGAACCCAAGGAGGATTCCAGTATGGTTGTCATCATTGTCGAACCCACAGAGGATTCTAGTACAAAAGTCTTCATCATCAAACCCACGGAGGATTCCAGTACAATTGTCATCTTCGTCGAACCCACAGAGGATTCCAGTACGAAAGTCTTCATCTTCGAACCCACAGAGGATTCCAGTACGAAATTCTTCATCGTCGAACCCACGGAGGATTCCAATACGGTTGTCATCATCGTCGCAACCAGCTCTAGGGTTCCCACACACAACATGCTCATTTCTGGGAGGGTCCGATTCACGAGCCAATGGGTCAATACATCAACTAACACGTAGTCTGGAGTTGATGTATCCCAAATTTCCTCCTCGTCGATAGGAACTCAACGTGACAGATGACGCATCAATCGGACGCCCGGTCTAAGAGTTAATGGCTCTTTCCTTCCAGGGGCCCGGTTGGTTTTTAAGTCAAAACCAACCCGAACGTAATCCAATTGTGTCCAAACCTCGAGCTAATTAAGCTAAAAGGTCCGCCTCACTAAGAGGAATCCAAAAAAGTCGACGGCACGTCAATCGGATGTCCGGAGCTCAAGTTATAAGCGTTTCCGCTCTGAGGGCCCGGTTGGTTTCGTGTTCGAACCAACCTTGCTATACCCAAAGTTCTCCAAAACCTTGAGTATAGTATACTGAATCGACCGTCTCGATCCAAGGATCTCCATGAAACTGACGGTGTGTCGATCGGAGGTCCGTAGAACAAGTTATGGGAAAAAGACCGAAGTGGTCCGAAAATGGGGGGTCTGGGCCCGATCCGACCCGATCCGACCCCCTGGGTCGGCCCGACCCGGGTCCGGGTCTGAACCGGTAGGGCGCGGCCCAGCCCGGATAGGCGTGGACCGGTCCAGTCCGCGCAACCCGGCCCGGCCCGGCCGGGTGGCACGCTGGCTCGACCAGCAGCCGCGCATGGGGGGGACGCGATCCCCCCTCCCTTTGCGCTCCGCGGACGCGGCGGGTGCCACATCATCCTCTGGATCCCGCGCAGCCGCAGGATCCTGGTCGCCTGCTGCCACAGCTTCATCCGTGGTGGTTCCTCCTGGCGGCTCGCCGGGATGCCGCCACCTCCAGTCGCTGGCGCTGCCGGGCCGGCGACCCGCGCCGCCGGTGATGTCCGCGGGCCACCAGAGTCGTTCCGGTGGTCTGTTCTTGCTCCCGTCTGCGCCTAGGGTCATCTTGGGACCCGTAGATTACTACGATGGACTCCAATCACTCAACGGTCCCGTTCCATCATTTCCCAACGTTTCGCACATCAAGAACAGAGAAACGGTGGGTTCAGACTTGTTCGTTGGTCCGCACCCACCGTGTTAGTGGTTCAAACAACTTCGAACAATTTCCGAACAATTATTCACATATCGAGGATGTAATCCACATACAGTAAAATAAATCAAAAACCCCCTACCTCAAAGAAGTTGTCGAGTGAGGATTGTCGTGGGAAAAGATGTCGCAGAAGATTGCGTCGTGGAAGAGGATCGTGGGCGTCGCGGTACACGGCGTCGCGAAGAAGAGGATCGTCGGCGTCACGTCGTCGATCTCTGAGGAACTAGCGTTCTTTTGTCATCTTTCGTCGGAGGCCGACGTTCTTCTTCATTCTTCTCATTCTCCAATGAAGAAGAAGAAGATTCGAAGGCTTGAGCAATTCCTCTTCAAACCTTCTCGCACAAAGAAATAATCCCCAAAGAAATAAGACTTTGTGTTATTTTATTGACACACACAATCCATCATTAAATTCGAAATTCAAAAGAATTCACAAATTAATTACATTGAATAACTTAATCAAATAATTATTAAGAGAGTTGACTTGGAATAAGTGGGGGTGCGGGTGTGTTACTCAAATAATGGGGGTTTGCTAACTTAATGGGAGGTTTTGAGGAAGTTTAAAAGGTAGGGCTCGTGTGGGGCCCACCTCACTAATTTCCTATCAAGAGGGGTTAGGATTTAGTGGGTCCCACCTCAACTTCCATACGTAGGTTTAAACTAATTAGAAACTAAAATAAAAATTATTGCACAAAATTTATTTTATTCATTAGTTAACCCATTATTTTTAATAACCACACCCGAGCAAACGCAATTCCAGAAAAGGTGTTCCTAAGAAATTACCGGTGCTGCAGTTTCATCGGTACCCTTAGATTTTGATTCCGAGTACCGGTTCAAAAGTTAGGAAAACCCGCTCATTCGTTCACTGAACGTACCTGAGTTAAACTTCAGAAACTGATTCCGAGCACACCGGGCCTCGGAATCAAGTGCCGTCAGAAACCGCGTACTCGTAAAATTTCAAAGAAAATTAAGAAAAAATTTCCCTTGAAATTTACAGGTCTTTACACTACTCCCACCTCAGGGCTTTACGTCTCCGTAAAGATACATCATAAACTAGGGAAACAAAAGAGGGTACTGGGCATGCATCAGAGCCTCCCATTCCCAAGTGCTCTCCTAGAGGTTCTCGTGCTACCATCTGATGTGAACTAGAGGAATCGACCGTCCACGTAGGACCCGCTCCTATCGATCCTCAATCTCCACCGGGACCTCTAAAAAAGTCACCCCATCGTTAAAGATATGCGTCGGGTCGTGCACGTATCTCCTCAGCTGAGATACGAGGAAAAACTTCGTGCACCTGATGAAACTGAGGTGGATGGGTCTAGCGGTAAACCACCTTACCTACCCTGTTGAGGACCTAGAAGGGTCTGATGAAGCGCGGAGATAACTTGCCTCCATGTCTAAAACTCCGTAATCCACGTCGAGGTGAGACCCGGAAGAAGACGTGGTCTCCATCCCCGAACTCTATTGGTCTCCGCCTCCTATCAGCACAAGACTTTTGTCTGCTCTGAGCTGACCTCATCTGCTCTTGGATGACCTGGACCTTCTCTGGTCCTACAAGAGCTGCTAAGATTTCATCTTTTCCGATAAGAGAAATCTTGTCTCATCCCCAGGATGAACCACGTTCTTTTCCTAATATAGTCAACCCCGACATGGATGATACTAATCCATACCAAGGATGACTTCGTAAGGCCTCGACGATACTACCAAGAGATCCAACCATTACTCTCACCTCCAAGGGTTGAGTCACACTGTCGGCATCAGTGTGTGGTCACTGGGTTTCCTCCAGTAGGAATCTCAAAAGTGAGGTTCAAGTCAACAGTTTAAACCAGAACCTCTTAGTAACCATACAAAGAGAGGACATGAAAGTAAATACCACACAGAAAGGTGTCTTTTATTACTACATCTCAAAGTACAAAGACACAAAGCATTTACAAACAAACATCAACAAAGCTAGAAGCAACATGAACAAAAGTATCTATGTCTGGATTTAGTCCCGCTCATGTCCATCTGCTCCTGGATCTCCATGATCGTAGGCCTCAGATTTCTGAAGCTGATCTCTCCCCTATCCACCCATTCCCTGTGGTCGGGGTGGTATCTCTGGTGGTGGTGGTGGTAGGGCCTCAAAGCGTCATCCACCACCCGCTGCTCGGCCAGCTCCTCTGCCTCGCCCGCCTGCTCCCTGCGGACCACCATGGTTGTACCTCTGCCTGGGAGGTCCCTATACCGCCTGATTCTCATCTGTAGGATGAGTCGGGCAGTCTCGATCCATGTGACCCTGCCCGCCGCATGCATAGCATTGCCTACTCCTCGTGTATCTGGCTCTCCTAAATGCACACATCACGGAGGGTGGTTGGGACGAACTCTGAGTAGAAGAGGCTCTCAAAGTCCGTCCAAAGGAGTGATGACTCGTCGTGCACCTGGAGCATCAGGATCCACCCTCTTCCTGCTGCCACATGCAGGAGACTCACTGCAAGGATCACCATGAGGTCAGATGGTGTCCCCACTAACCTGAAAACTCGAACAACAGCCTCCATCCAATTCTCGGCTGCCTGAGGGTCCGTCTCCCCGCGGAACTTGTGCGGTCTCTGACGCTGGAACTCATGCAGTGCACTAAGGCGACGTGCACTCTCAGTAGCTGGGGCTGGTGGCATCGGTGGCTCGGTGGGTAGAGGTACCACCTGTGCCTTCGCTGAAAAAGGGCCCTGCACCGAGGCCTCATCGCTCGGTGGGCTGTCGTCTTGCACAAAGCTCGAAACCCTAGCTGGCTGCCATCGTGGGTCCATCCTGAAAAGAAAAAGGTGCGCCACGGTCAAACAATATACCTGGTGAGCTGACACAAAGTAACCACAAAGAAAACTTTTGAAACACACATGCAACAAATGTTTTTGTGCATTGAGTCGGAAATCAGAAGTCAGGGTCCTGGTGTACGGATACGTCGGCCACCGCACCAACACTAGACTCCCTGGACTGATAACCACACTCAATACCCTTAACACTATTTCTTCATAGAAGAAAGGTCAGAGTCCTGAGTTCTGCGGTAGAACCTAAATCCTCTGATACCAATTTGTCACGACCCATCCTTGGGGTCCGTGCTGTGACTACCCCAAGCCTTCCTTCCATAGGCCAGGGGCTGGCGACTAGCACCAAAGGCGTAAATCCCAACAAAAAGGGGAAGTCATTGCCTTTATAAAGTAAACAAACACCACAAAGTAAGCCAACAGAAGTAAACACTAAGTAAACTGAGTACAATAGTAAGTGCGGAAAAGTAAGTGGGCCAGAATACAAACTCAAACTGAAAGTAAAGTACAATTGGAAAGTAAGTACAACAACTGAAAAGTAAAGCAGCAACGCCGAGCCATCTACTGGAAATCCCACATGAAGGGTGGGTACAAGTAGCCTCCTCATCTCCTCGGGTCCTTCCGTCCGCCCTGTGTACGTCCTGCCCAGTTGTCTACCTCCAGGTACCGACTTGTCATAAAATCCACCTCCGAGCACTGACTCGACGTGATATTCAACTCTGGGCACCGACTCGTCGTGAGTTCCTCCTTCGAGAACCGTCCAGCTCTACAACCCTCAACCTCGATCAGTGATGTCCGTCGTCTGCAACCAACACAACGTAGTGTGGGAAAATCCCATCTAGGGATGAGTATACGATACTCAGTAGGGACCTAGAGACCCCCGAAAGTCTCCCTGAATCCAAAAAGGATAAACCACAAAGAAAAGATACAATCACAGAGTATCATCCAACACTACTTAGGTATATGAACATACATATACCTAAGTCATCAATCCAGTTCAACTCCAACTAACGAGCTCAAGTACAATCCAGTCCAATCAGGAAGGTTAAACATAATCCACACAGGAAAGCATAATCCAATCCATACAGGGAAGCACAACTCAATCCACATAGGAAGCAAGTCAATCACATCAAAGATAATGATTAAAAGTCAAGACTCATCTCACATAGGTATACATCATTTGTAAAACAAAAGGAGATGATCATATGTAGTTACCGATTCATCTATCTAGGACCCACGTAGGATACTAACTAGCTAAGCTGTCAGACCCACGTAGGATGCTACAACAGAGGTCAATACTGTCGGACCCACGTAGGATACAATTACTGTAGTCGTCACCATCAAACCCACGAAGGATTCCAGTATGGTTGTCGTCATCGTCGAACTCACGGAGGATTCCAGTACGAACGTCTTCATCGTCGAACCCACAGAGGATTCTAGTACGGTTGTCATCGTCATCGAACCCACGGAGGATTCCAGTACGAAAGTCTTCATCGTCGAACCCACAGAGGATTCCAGTATGGTTGTCATCGTCGTCCAACCCATGGAGGATTCCAGTATGAAAGTCATCATCGTCGAACCCACAGAGGATTTCAGTACGGTTGTCATCGTCGATGAACCCACAGAGGATTCCAGTACAAAAGTCTTCATCGTCGAACCCACGGAGGATTCCAGTATGAAAGTCTTCATCGTTGAACCCACGGAGGATTCCAATACGGTTGTCATCGTTGTCGCATCCAGCTCTAGGGTTCCCGCACACAACATGCTTTTTTCCGGGAGGGTCCGCTCCACGATCCAAGGGGTAGATACATCAACTGACACGTAGTCCGGAGTTGATGTATCCCAAAGTTCGGCCTCATCGATAGGAACTCAACGTGATAGACGGCGCGTCAATCGGACGCCCGGTCTGAGAGTTAATGGCTCTTTCGTTCCAGGGGCCCGGTTGGTTTTTAAGTCAAAACCAACCTGAACATACTCCAACTGCATCCAAACCTCGAGCGGAGTAACCCAAAAGGTCCGTATCACTAAGAGTAATCCAACAAAGTCGTCAACACGCCAATCGGACATCCGGAGCTCAAGTTATAAGCATTTCTGCTCTGAGGGCCCGGTTGGTTTCATGTTCGAACCAACCTAGCCGTACCCAAAGTTCTCCTAAACCTTGAGTGTAGCATACTTAATCAACCAGATCAATCCAAGGATCTCCACGCAACTGACGGTGCGTCGATCGGAGGTCCGTAGCCCAAGTTATGGGAAAAAGACCGAAGTGGTCTGAAAATGGGGGGTCTGGGCCCAGTCCGACCCGGTAGGGCGTGGCACGGCCCGACTGGGCGCGGCCCGATCTGGTCTGCGCAACCCGGCCCGGCCCGGCCGGGTGGCACGCTGGCTCGGCCAGCGGCCGAGCATGGGGGGGACGCGGTCCCCCCTCCCTTTGCGCTCCGTGGATGCGGCGGGTGCCGCGTCTTTCTCCAGATCCCACGCGGCCACGGGATCCCGATCGCCTGCCGCCGTGGCTTCAGCCGCGGCGATTCCTCCTGGCGGCGTGCCAGGATGCCGCCACCTCCGGTCACTGGCGCCGGTGACTCGTGCCGCCACTATGTCCGCGGGCCACCGAAGTCGTTCTGGTGGTCCGTTCTTGCTCCCATCTGTGCTTGGGGTCGTCTCGGGACCCGTAGATTACTGCGACGGCCTCCAATTGCTCAACGGTCCCGTTCCATCATCGCCCAACGTTCCGCGCATTAAGAACAGAGAAACGGTGGGTTCATACTTGTTCTTTGGTCCGCACCCACCGCGTTAGTGGTTCAAACAAATTTGAACAATTTCCAAACAATTATTCACATGTTGAGGATGTAATCCACATAAAGTAAAATAAATCAAAAACCCCCTACCTCGAAGAAGTTGTTGAGTAAGGATCGTCGCATGAAAAGATGTCGCGGAAGACGATGACGCGAGAGAGGATCGTGGGCATCGTGGTACACGACGTCGCAGAGAATAGGATCGTCGATGTCACGTCGTCGATCTCCGAGGAACTAGCGTTCTTCATCGTCTTTCATCGAAGGTCGACATTCTTCATCGTTCTTCATGTTCTCCAACGATGAAGATGAAGATTCGAAGGCTTGAGCAATTCCTCTCCAAACCTTCTTGCACAACGAAATAATCCCCAAAGAAATAAGACTTTGTCTTATTTTATTAACACACACAAGCCATCATTAAATTCAAAATTCAAAAGAATTCACGAATTAATTACATTGAATAACTTAATCAAATAATTATTAAGAGATTTGACTTGCAATAAGTGGGGGTGCGAGTGTGTTACTCAAATAATGGGGGTTTTCTAAATTAATGGGAGGTTTTGAGGAAGTTGAAAAGGTGGGGATTGTGTGGGGCCCACCTCACTAATTTCCTATCAATAGGGGTTAGGATTTAGTGGGTCCCACATCAACTTCCATACGTAGGTTTAAACTACCTAGAAAATAAAATAAAAATTGTTGCACAAATTTTATTTTATTCATTAGTTAACCCATTATTTTTAATAACCACACTCGAGCAAATGCAACTCCAGAAAAGGTGTTCCTAAACAATTACCGGTGCTACGGTTTCATCGGTGCACTCATATTTCGATTCCGAGCACCAGTTCAAAAGTTAGGAAAACCCGCTCGTTCGTTCACTGAACGTACCCGAGCTAAACTTCAGAAACTGATTCTGGGCACACCAGGCCTCATAATCAGGTGCCGTCAGGAACTGCATACTCGTAAAATTCAAAATAAAATTAAGAAAAAATTTCCCTTCAAATTTACGGGTCTTTACAATAAAAATATTTGGTTATTCTGAAGAAATGACACTTCTATAGATATCGTCGCTGTCTCCCCTCAAATTATTTTATCAAAGTAATTGCTAGGGATTTTACTTTTATCCTATCTTTTGTTTATGATAAATGTGATCCCATGGTTAGAGTATAATTATGGGATCATCTATCTAAAATTTAAATGGGGGACTTACCTTGGTTTGTGTGAGGAGATTTCAACACTATAGTTGATGGATTAGAAAATAAGTGAGGGGTATCTTACTCAAGTAGTTCCATACAAGAATTCAAAGAATCTATGCTGAAATGTAGTCTTCTAGATATGGGATTTACTGGAGATCTATTCAACTGGTGAAATAACTAGAAGGTTAGTTGTATAATTTGAAGTAGGATAGATCGTTGTTTATCAAACCTTTAGGGAGTTGATTCCTTTACTCAATATATGGTTCTTAATATGACTCATTACCTATCTGATCATTCCACTATATTATTTCACCCCAAGGGGGATTATAGGATATGTTGGTCTCACTTATTTTATTTCTTTATTTGGGTGTAGGAAGAGGATTTCATGAAGACTATGAAAAGTACTTGGAAGAAACCGGTGTAGGGATCTTCTTAGGCAGGCCTTAATGATTGTTTAAAAAGTATTAAGAATCCAATTCGAGAGTGGGATTTGAAGAAGAAAAATATTGATTCTAGTTTTGAGAATATCAATATAGAAATTGATAATTTGGAAACAGGGATAGAGAAAGGATGGAGTGAGGATCTCTTCATCACTCTGGATCATAAGAAAGTATCATATTTGAGTGGTTTCTTAAATTTGAGAGTATTTTGAGGGAGAGATCAAGATATCAATGGATTCCTGAGGGGAAAAAAATTCAGCATAATTTCAGTCTTATCTAAAGGATAAGAGGGTCACTAGATGATTTAATCTTCTGCTTAAGGATGGATCCTTCATTGAGAATGTGGAGGTGGAAGGGAAGATGGCCAAGGAATGCATTTAAAGACTTTTCTTAGGGACGTCTAATATGGATGGTGGGGGATGATTAGGGGTGTTCTGGGAAGGGGATTTTTATATAATATTACTAGGCTAGTTTTAGAAAAGGATAATGAGGTCTTGAAGGATATTTTTAGGGAGAAATAGATTAAATATTCTATTTCTAGATCAAATTTTGAAAGACCACCAGTTTTGGATGGCTTCCCAAGATAGTTTTTTTGGGGTCGATTAAGATATTATCAAGGATTAGATGGTTGAATCTATTAAATATTTTTTCAAAGATTGGGTGATCACCAGGGAAACTTGTGCTTCTACCATGGTTCTGATTCAAAAGATCAAGGACCCAGTTTATCTAGACTAGTTCAGTATGATTTGTTTGTGAAAATTTGAATACAATATTCTTACTTTCATTCTAATAAAAAGACTTGTTTTTTTGTTTCCAAGGGTAATATTGGAGGAGAATTATGGTTTTATGAGGGGTCGTAGCATCCAAGTGACTATCATAATTTCCAAAGAAATAGTGGATGACATTAATGAAAAGGCATTGGGTTCCAATATCACGATCGAGGTATACATGGATAAGAATTATAATCGAATGGAGTGGGGATTCATCATCAAGGTTATGAGGCTTATTGGTTTCAAGGAATGGGTGAGAAATTTATTTTTTAGGTGTTATGCTTCTCCATGGATCTTGGTTTTGATCATGGGGAGGATATTTAGATTCTTCAAGACTATGCATGGTCTGAGATAGGGCAATCCTATCTACCCAAGTATCTTTGTTGTTGCTCTATAGGTTCTCAACAGAAACATAAAACAAGAGTTTAGGGAGAGGAGGATCCTTCCATATAGATATAGATATGGATACTACATTATTTATAACATCATATTCATTGATGATATGTTGTTTTTCATCAATGATAAAAACATTTCAATTGAAGGCTTTAACAGGATGCTGGATGCATATAGTGTTTGGATTAGGAAAGAGATAAATTGGATGAAAAGATGTGTCTATATTTCAAAACTTTGTGAGCACAATTGAATTATTCAAATTTAGGATATGTTGAGGATTTAAAAGTGGAATCACCCAATGAAGTATCTGGGAGTTCCCATTTCTAATGGAATGACCAAGATAGTTTATTTTGATAACATTTTAAACTATATCAAAACCCATATTTCTAACTTGAAGAATAAGTTTTTTTTCATTTGGAGGAAGGGACACTATGAAGAATTTTGTTCTCATGTCCATTCTAAGGCACATTATTTCTATTATCAAGGCAACCAAAGGAACTATTATCAAGCTGTAAAGAAATATTTTGGAAATCATATAAAATGGCGAGAAGGAATGTAAGTGTCATTTGGAATCTTGTGTCTATTTGGTGAATTCGATCAAGGAAGGGGGGATGGTGAAATTACCTATTATTTTAGATGTAATGAAAATCATGAAGGAAAGACTTTCGTGGGAGATCATTGAAGAGGGATCTCTATGGGTTAAGTGTATGAAAGATAGATATTGAGAGGATTGGAGGGGCTAGGATGACTAGTCTAGGAGAACTTTCTATATTTCAATTTGTATGATTGAACACCTAGAATTATTAAAGGACAATATGTAGTATGTGGTTAGGTGTAGAGATATAAAGTATTAGAAAAATAAAAGGGTAGGCGATGTTTTATATTTTTTGGGTTTCTGAGCTCCTAACATTTCCTTCAGAGAGGAAATCATATACCTTATCTTCACTGGTATGACCATTTCTTAGGACAAACAAGCCTTTCATGAGATTATTAGTCTGGTTGATTTACCTGATTAGTGTTATTTAGCTGGGTCAACATTTGGAGTATTCAATGCTAAGGTGTATCTCTCTTTCACTTAGGAGGGTCATGAGGAGGATAAATAGGTAAGCAATATTTAGTTCCATGAGATACCAGAAATAATAATTTATAGGTTCAGTGTATAAGGAATCAAAAATCCCTACAAATGATAATGATAAAAATAAATGATTTTACCTAGCATCTTGGTGCTGGTGATATAAGAATGCATGCTCAGAATCACTTTGGAATCTTTTTTTTCAAAGGATAATTGGCTGACATCATCTGGGAATTCATTGGACAATGAAAAATCATTGTTTTTAGGGATAATTTATACACGAATTATTATGTGCTTTGTTATAGGGGGAAATACACCAAAGTAATGATATTAAATCTCAAAGTGTGGTATTCAATGTGATATTCTAGTCACTTTCGCAGGCTAGGAATAAAGTGAGATATGGTAGACATTCTTCCCATATTGGAATCTATTTATGGGTGAAAATTTTTATTTTTCAACTCAGAACCCTCATTATAGGAGGGAGGTTAAATTATTTTATTAGTATAATTATCCCTCATCATGGAGTTTCTCTAAAGGATCAAAAAATTAGTCTTCATGGATTTGGGTGAAGTGGGAACCTTCTATTTTAGGTTTGAAACTTAATATTAATGGATCTTGTGTTGATGAATATATGGGGTGGGGGGGGGGGGGCTTCTTTGTGATGATAGGGGATCGACGGTCCTAGGATTTAGACCCTTATATGACTTGGGAAACTCTATTAGGATAGAGGATAGGGATATTTATAGAGGACTTTCATTGCGTAAAAAACATAACATTCATATCTATTTAGTGGAGTCTAATTCTAAAATCTTGGTGGGATATCTAAATGGAAACTTGAATATTTCTTGGGAGTTAATATATTTCATCATAATATGTAAGATTCTCATCGATCAAGGCATTTAGTTTTTTCATTATTTTATGGAAGATAATTTTTTTGGCTGATATCCTTGCAAGGAAAGGGAGTTCAAGCAACAGACTTACTATTTATCTTTGTAATTTCTATTTTTTATAACTATATATCTATTATTTATGGTGATACCCTTGTATTTCATTAATTTCTCCCTCCTTGAAGAGCAGAATCCATGAATGAAAAGTTAACTTTGAGTGACGATGTTTGGAAACTAGTTGACAACCACTTGTATAGATGGATAATTGGGAGTCTATTGTATTTAACTTCTAGTAGGATATAAATCATGTTTTTGGTATTATTGTGTTCTATATTCCTAGAAAATTCCAAATAATCACATTTGAAATCCCCACCAAAGAATATTGAGTTATTTAAAAGGAAAAAATTACCTTTCTTTACTTTTTCTAAAATCCTATGATTTAAATTTAATTTCATAATTAGATGCCAACTTTGGTGAGTGTATACTAGATAGAAATAGTACATTAAGAACCATCCAGTTTCTAAATAAATATCTAGAATCATATTCTAGTAATAAAAAACACTCATTTTCATTATCTACTACTAAAACAGAGTACATATCTTCTGGTAGTTTTTGTGAACAAGTGCTGTGGATGAAACACACCTTGATGGATTTTGGATTCAATTTTAGTCAAGTTCCAATTAAATGTGATAACACTGGTGCTTTAAATATTTCCAAAAAACCAATAAATCATTCGATAATGAAGTATATAGATCTATGAAATCATTTCTTGAGAGGTCATTCTCAAAAAGGTGATCTCTCTCTCAAATTTATCTCTACTAAAAATCAATTAGATGATATTTATAATAATCCCAATGCTTATGAGTTTTTTGATTTATTAAGTGGAAATTAGGTTTATTTTAATTCAAATGATTTTAACTTATTTTATTTTTCTTTATTTTAATTATTATTTATTTATAAATTTATTTTCAATGTCTTAAAATTTTAATTCATTGCGAATCTTAAGTAAATTTATTTTGATTTAATTTATTCTAAAAATCCATTTTACATTTATATTCTTCTTGAAAAATAAGTTTCATTTATTTAAAAATGTATTTGTTATTTTATTTTATTTTATTTCCTATTTTAAGTCAAACTTCACCCTAAACCTAATTCAGTTATATATCCCTATCTCAAATCGGGTATGTGTCCTAACCCTAAAATAGACCCTTTCCTTTAGCACCATTTGGATACATAATTTCTCCTACAAAATCAAAATGTCACCCCTTTGAGTCTCTTGAAACTCAACCGATATCTTAGATATGGGGAATAATAATAGTGGATATGAAATTGGTTCTAGATCTTTGAAGAAAGCCAAGGGTGGTGGTGCATCACGCCGAGTGTTTCTAGGGAAATCTATGGACATGAAATGGTTGAAAGTACTAAAGATGTTACTAATGAAGTTGTTCTAATTCCAAGGATATGATTTTGTTTATTATGAGAATAATCCATGATTCTTGTTTGAAGATGAGGTCAATGATTTTATGAGGAATACAGAGTTTTAGTTTGGGGAAACATGTGATGTGATTTCTATGAATGTAAATGGAAATGCTCTGTTAGTTTCTTCTATAGAAATAGAAATATCATGCACTGTCCTCATGAAGGTGAGTATATTTTTAGTCATACCCTAGATGGATCAAGCTCAGTTGGACCCTATGATGTATTTAAGTTTATTTTTGGGTGATTTACTTTTGAGGAGAATTAAGTGAAGAATTTAAAAGTTGACTGGAAGGTACTTTCCAAATTCATTCAGACTAGAATTGCTCAGAGAGTAGTAGAAATATATAATATACTATTTCAGGACATGTACCTCTTATATGTCTCGATCAATAATGTAAAATTTAATTTTACAAGGTATATATTGAGTTTCATGCACCATTATTGCCAAGGAAATAGAAATTTAGTACCCTTGGTTTCTGGTATGTAACCCTTACTTAATGATTTTCATGGTTATAAAGTTTAAGGGTGATGGTTGGGAGAGTTGGGAGAACTTTGGAGGTTTTTTTTGGGAAAATTGGAAGTTGCACGGGAGGCGCACAGTTTGTCTAACCATGCAGCCAAATCGTGCGTAGTTGGCACTTTTGAGGTAGTGGATCCTATACGGTTGGAGCACGGTTCGGGAGACCATGCAAGGAGGCTGTGTGATGGTCTTTCGAGGCAATGGCTAATGTAGGGTTAGCACATGATTTGTCTAACTGTGTGAACTAACTATGCAGACACTTAAGTGAGATCCTAAAAAGTGGATCTCACATGTTTTTCCTCTAAATGGATCATTTTCCCATCTAAGGAGCCATAACTCGGGATTACTCTCCCTTGAAGGTTGGAGAACCTCTCCTAAGTGTTTTGGAGGTGATCTGAAGGCTTCCCTTGGTGAATAAAAGGCGTATTCTTGAGGTATGTGATCGTTCTTCACCGTTCTTGATCATTTCTTAGATATATTAAGATATACTTCTTATCTTCTCCCGGTTTCTTAGATCTATGCCCATTATGGGTAGATCTAAGTGTGTGGATGCCAAATTTGATGAGATTTGGCCCTGTTCTTGATAGGATAAGAGATCTATGGTGGGTTCTTGAAGAATCAACCCCGTTTCCTTGAGTATTTTTTGTTCGTTGTGGTTTTTGTAAAACCTTGGAGTTAGGAGGCTTCTCTATTGACTCCTCTTGCTATAATTGATTGTCTTAGTTTCAAATTGTTTTATTTTAATGGGATTTATTGTGAAAATCATGGAATAAATATTCTTTAGTGATGATTTATGGTTTTAGTGAAATTGTGAAATCTTGGTGAATTGTTGTGAAAAGTGATTTAGCCTCTTGAATTTAAAATGACGATTTTAAATTAATGATTTGTTGGAATTGTTAAATGGTTTGATGAAAATTTGTTTTTAATAAAAAATGGTGTTTTATTGAAATGGTTTGGTATTGAAATGACTTTGATGGAATTGGTTTTCAATAAAAAGGGTGTTTTTATTGAAAAGGTGTTTTGGCATGATCCTTGGGTATATTGGTGTGTGAGTTCATATTTCATTTTTGGGGCTGGGTTGAAATTTGACCTTGTGCTCAGTGCCAAAGGTTAAATGGAACATGGGATATAAAAGTTCATGTTGCATATACAGGTCTTGGTGAAATATGACCCTGTGCTTAGTGCCAAAGGGTTAATAGAACATGGGAAACAATTACCTTGTGATGACTTGGTAGATCGATGAGAAACTACTCATGAGCATGGAACTGTCATAGCATAGAATGCATGGTTGATTGAATGGGTTTTTGGAATGGTTGGGTATGCCAAAACGGGGATATTTTGAAATAGTTTTAAAGATTGTTTAGTTATTTTTCTAGAAAAATAACTTGTTTGAAATTTTTTTTATATTACTCTCATATGCTTTTGGTTAATAATGGTTTTGGGAAAATTGTTTATATCTTGTTATAAACTATTTTAAGAAAATTATTTATATAAACTGTTTATTGTAAATGTTTCTAACTCTTATATCCTAGTGGCGTGTGTAGGGAATTCATTGGGGGGAAAACCTACTGAGTTTTATACTCACCCCTGCTTTGGCACTTTGGTGCTTTTGGAGATGCTATCTTCTAGGAAAGGGGAAAAGGAAATGTTTCCCATGTTTTCAGCACTACCTCGTGATGGTTGGGATGTTCAGAGATTATGGATCTTGGAGCTTGTGGAGCATAGATTCTTGTGGTCTTTTTAGAGTCTTTCATCGTTTATCCACTGTGTACTTTGATACATGGTTATTCTTCCATTGTTACATACTTTGATGTGGTTTTGAGATACATGAAGTTGATGAGTTGTCTTTCATTTGTTCATGCATCATATAGTGAATGTTTAGTTATGGTTGGTTGGTTTATTGGTTTATTTATTAAAGGGTAAATCATCCCCCACTTGTATTTGAAACCCTTAGGAATTTATTTCCAGCCTTTGGCATCTTGGGGATGTCTCTTAAGGCCTAGTAATGAATTGTTGTACTCTCAAGCCAATGAGAATTGGTGGGCTATTACAAATGGTATCAGTTTGGTCCTTCCTTGGTGGTACAAATGGTCATCAGTGTTATTGGCCTTGGAGTTGGAATTACTTTTCGTATATTCCTTGGGTTGGAATCTTAGATAGGAGTAGGATTTTTAGAACTTGAAATATATATCATAAAAGGACGTAGATAACCAATTTATTTTGAACTTCAAGTTACTAGGGTGTTGGGTAGATAAGTGTTTTTGATAAAATTCTAGAATGTTAGAAATATCATTGTCATCGGTTTAGCCAATGAGATGAGCATGGCATGAATTTTAGAGGAATGAATTCCAAATAGGATTTTATATCTCATTATGAGGAATGATTTATGATTTTGTGCAAGGTGAGAATTTTTAAAAAATGTAGAAATTGGTTTCGAATGAAAGATTTTAAAAATAGGATATTTGGTGTATTTTGAAAATGGTTTGATTTTCAAAAAGCATGTTGAATGTTTTAAAAAATGGTTGAACATGAAAAAATGCCATTTTGAAAACAATGTTGTGATAGTTCATGTTATATAATTTGAATTGCCAAGCCATCAGTTTCTAGAGAGTGAGATTGATTGAGTTTGTTATTGGTTTAGAAAATGTCACCAAGTAGGCATCATTGAAACTAACCTGAAGAAGCTGAGGATAATGTGGTTTCACCTGTACCACGGGTGAACCAAGAGATGGTTTAGAGTATTGTCCAAGCTTTTCAAGCCATGGATATGGGAAACTAGAGGAACGAACCAAGTCATGTGGATCATACCATCCAATTCATGAAGCATAATCTACTAAAATTTTGGGGTGATGCTGAACCTGAGTAGGTAGAGGTGTGGATAAGTAGGATAAATTGTATCTTCAATTTAATCGGCACACCATTAGAGCTCAAGGTCAAGTTGGTGACATATATGCTCAATGATCTTGTATTCCAACAGTGGGATTTAGCAATACATGCTAAATTGGATGAATGAATTACATGGGAGGATTTTGAGGAATTGTTCAACAAAAAATTCTATCCTTATACGTTCAAGATCCAGAAAACGATGAACTTCTTTAGCCTGAAATAAGAGAGCCTCTTTGTCATAGAGTATGCAGCTAAATTCATGAATTTAGACAGTTTTTAACCAGAGGTTGCGACAAGTGCATCTTTGAAGGAACACATATTCAAATCAGGGCTAAGGTAGGAGATTAAATCAAAGATTGCAGTACTTTGTATTATAGATTATACAGAGATGGTGAACAGAGAGACTATGGCTGAACATGATATCTCAGGATCGATAAGAGGAGGAATGATGATACCTATAGGGAATGGTGGGAACTCAACCATTGGGAATAAGAGGAAAATTGACACCTATTTCCAAGGTGGAAGTGGAAATTAGAACCAGATGGTGGGATCATTGAACCTTTATCCATGACCCCAGAGCAAAGCAGTTTTCTTTCAATATGGTTCACTTGACTACATAAAGAAAGAGTGTATGACACAACATAGAGCATGACATAACTACAAGAATATGGGACACCATCAGTGATATTGTCGCAGTGCTCAAAGGTTAGGTTCTCGAGACACTTATCAGGCATCACAAGCATCATATTCTTTGACAAGACGAGGACAACGGAATTAGTCTCATCAATAGAGAAGATCTAGCCATTGTGATTCTAGAAATACCATGACTCCTCAACCAGGGTAATCTCAGTAAGGAAACAAGGAGAACATTTTAGTGACAAAGAAATTGTCTAAAGATGAGCATATGATTATTGATGATCAGGATGAACCATCTATGGTGAGAGGTACGATTATTTTGAATTCTACCCTTGTGCAAGTTCTCTTCGATACTGGTGCATCATATTATTTTATTTCTTATCGTGCTGTTGAATTGCTATGTTTAAAGTTGGAAATGATTCCTTCTGTCTTAAAACTGTAAAATCCTCTTGGTGAAAGAGAATGTAAAGCATTTACATGTAGAGCATGTGCTATAACTGTTGATGGAGCTGAACTGAAATGGAACTTATCGATGTTGGACATGGATGTCTATGATGTAATTCTGGGTATGGATTGGTTGAAAACATTCAAGGCTCACATCAACTGTTATAGTAGAGTAGTGAGTTTTATGATTGAGGAAAACATCGAGAATCTCTTTATAGAAGAGAGGATGGTAAAAAAGGTGAAAAGTGCTTGTTGGCACCAATGGTGGAAATGATCTCTTATCATTTGGCAGTGTTGACTTCGGCATCAATGGATGAGATCGAGGAAACTAGTTTTCCCACAATTGTGGATCAATTTCTAGATGTATTCCCAGAGAACTTCTCAGGGTTACCACCTATAAGATAAGTGGATTTTATGGTTGATCTCCTTCCAAGGACCAGTTATATTTCTATTCCATCTTATAGGATGGAACCAACGGAGTTAAGGGCATTAAAAGTGCAGTTAGAAGAATTGGAAAGCAAGGGTTTCATTCAACCAAGTACGTCTCTATGGGAAGCACCAGTCTTATTCGTAAATAAATAAGATGGAACTCTTGGACTATGTGTTGATTATCATAATATTAACCAATTTAAAATAAATAATAGGTATCCACTCCCACGCATTGATGATCCATTTGATCAATTAAGGGGATCACATTGGTTCTCAAAGATTGAATTGTAATCAGGATATCACCAATTTTGAGTTTAGAAAGAGGATATTCTAAATACAACGTTTAAAATAAGATATGGCCACTACAAATATGTAGTCATGCCTTTTGGTCTAACGAATTCACCAGCAGTCTTCATGGATTTGATGAATCAGATATTTTAGTGATATCTAGATTATTTTTTTTGTGGTGTTTGTGGATGACATCTTGGTGTATTTAAAGACAAGGGATGAACATGCAGATCATTTGGAAACAATGTTAAAAATCTTGAGAGATCATCATTTGTATGCCAAATTATCATAGTGTGATTTTTGGATATAGGAAGTACGTTTTCTTGGCCGTGTCATTTTGGAAAAATGCATTTCTATTGATCTTGAAAAGATTGAAGCTATTATCTCATGTAAACCACCGAAGAATGTCTTTGATGTACGAAGTTTTCTTGGTCTATCTAGTTACTAACGACGCTTTGTGTGTGATTTCTCATGACTAGATTCACCAATAACATCTTTGAAAAAAAGAATGCTCCATTATAATAGACAGAGGAATACCAGAATTCTTTCTAAGAGTTGAAAGTTAGACTTACATTAGTACCTATATTGATTTTTCTAGAATCAGGACTGGGGTATGTGGTGTACTATGATTCTTTGGGATTAGGGTTGGGTTGTGTTCTCATGCAAGGAGACCATGTGTTTTCTTATAGTTCAAGGCAGTTGAGGGTTCATGAGAAGAATTACCCAACACACGATTTGGAGTTAGATGTAGTCATCCATGCATTGAAAACATGGAGACACTATCTCTTTGGTGAGAGATTAATTGTTTTTACGAACCAAAAAAGCTTGAAACACATTTTATCACAATGAGATTTGAATCTGAGACAAAGGAGATGGATGAAGTATCTTCAGATGTTTGACTTTGACTTGATGTATACACCAAGAAAAGGGAACTCAGTGGCATATTCATTGAGTAGAAAGTCATATGCTCAGTTAGAAAAAGAATCTTTAGATGAAAGGTAGGTGATGCCGTTCCTATCCAAAATTCACGTGGAATGTGATGACCGAGGTGATGTTATAGTTTTTTTCAACTACGTTTGTTCTTGATTTGGTAAAAATGGTCAAAGAGGCACAAACATCTGATGCAAAATGTTTGGTTGTGAGTTCAAAACTCAATGTTGGGGAGACCATTGAGGGATACAAACTTTTTTGGAGTTTAGTTTTGTGCTTTAGAGATCAGATAGTTGTACCTATCTCTTATTAGAAACAAATCCTTCATGCTTACCACCATTCGATATGGACTACACATACAGGTACACAGAAGATGTATAAGGTGTTTAAGGCGTATTTTTGGTGGAGCGACATGAAAAGAAAGGTGGCCGAGTTTGTCTCGCGAGGCTTAAATTTTCAGCAAGTTAAGGTAGAGCATCAGAGAACAACATGAATGTTGTAGTCTTTACCTATCCTAGTGTGGAAATGGGAAAAATAGTGATGGATTTTGTTACAGGTCTTCCAAGAATAGTTCAGAAACACGATGCCATTTGGCTGATAGTGGATCATCAGACCAAGTCATCCCATTTCATCCCTATTTGTGAAACTCATAAGATGGAGGATCTGTTAAACATCTATATTCGAGAAGTAGTAAAGAGGCATGGGGTACCAATTTCAATATTCTCAGACAGATATATGAGGTTCACGTATCGTTACTGGAAATCCTTACAATAAGCTCTTGAAACTCAATTGACTATGAGCACGATGTATCATCCCCAAACAGATGGTAAATCCAAGAAGATGATAAAAATGTTGGAAGACATGTTGCAGGCTTGTGTAATGCATTTTGGTGGCTCATGGGAGGATCATATACCCTTGGTGGAGTTCTCATACAATAATATCTATCAGTCCTTGATACATATGGCTTTGTTTAAATCATTTTATGGGTTTCCGTGTCATTCTACACTATGCTGGGTGGAAACAAGTGAAAATTCACTAGTTGGGATGAGCCTTGTCCAAGAAACAATAGAGAAGATCCAGTTGATCAGAAAGAGGATGGATATGACTCAGAGTCATCTTAAATCTTATGTAGATCACCATAGAATAATGTTGTCGTTCGCTGTAGGTGATCATGTCTTCTTGAGGATATCTCCAAGGCTTGGACATTGTCGTTTTGGGAAGTAGGGTAAGTTATCTTCTAGATACATCGACCCTTTTGAGATACTGGAATAGGTTGGGGAGGTGTCATATTATTTGGAATTACCACCAAAGTCCAGTTCAGTGCACAATGTGTTCCATGTATCTCAGTTGAAAAAGTATCAGCCTGATCCTGAACATGTGATCAGATGAGATCACATTGACCTAAATACATATGATTCGTTGATATATATCCTAGTAAAGATTGTGGATAGGAATGATAAATTCTTATGGGGAAAAAGAATCAGTCTAGTGTGAGTTTTATGGTAGCATGGTCAGATTCAGTAAAAGACTTAGGAACATGAGAAATAAATGAAAGATAAGTGGCTAGAACTCTTTTAGTTGCGTGAGGGTTTTCTACTTTATGAGGGTAGAAATACCAATGGTGGGGAGAATGTAGTACCCTAGGTTTCTGGTATGTAACCCTCACTACTGGAAATGTGGTTTTTACCCACGGTTCTTTACCAACGTTTTGCTAAAACCGTTGGTAGAGAAGGTTTAGGAAAGCCTTTCCGAATGGTTCATTAGAACTGTTGGGAAAGGGCACCCCTTTGCCAATGGTTTCATAAAACCGTTGGCAAAGGGGTGTTTAAGTTACCCTTTCCCAACGGTTCTACTAAACCATTGGGAAAGGGTACCCTGAACACCCCTTTGCCAATGGTTTTTAAAAACCGTTGGCAAACATTTCCCCCAAATACAATTGGGCTGCTGCTCTCCCCCATTCACAACAGAACCCTAAAATCAATCCGGCGCTCTGCTGCTCTCGCGAACTCCCCCATCCGAACAGGTGAAAAACCATCTGAATCATCTAAAATCAGGTATTTTATTCTTTATACACATATTCTACCTTGTTTTTATTGTTATTGATCTAATATTTTTGTTTTAAGTTTGGATTTTGATGTGATTTCACCGTGAAAAATAGGGAAATGAATGAATATTTTGTTAATTAATTAGTTCCCCATGGAATATCATTTGTTTTGTAATGTCCATGCTAAATAAAGGGGTAATATAATAAAATACATTGAATAAATTGTGGAAGTTGGGGTATGTTGCTTCTATGAGAGGTTTTTTGTTGTGTTTCATTGTATGTTGTAGGCTATTGTATGGTGATTGAGGTGACCAGTTGGGCTTTGTGATATGTGATGTTGTAATGTGATGGTTAGTGGGCATGGATGTGACATGTGAAGTTGTGTGATAGTGATGATGTGTGGTGGTGTTGTGCCGTGTTGAGGTGTTGTGTGATGAGGTTGTGGTGTATGATGTGGTGAGGTGGTTTTGGTTGTGCGGTGTTTTGTGATGTGCAATAGTTTTTTTTGTGATATGTGGTTATTTTGGTGAGATGGTTGGCTGATGTAACATGGCGACGATGGTTATTGTGATATGGTGAGTTTTTGTGTGGTGGTTTTATTAGTTTCTTGGTTATCTATGGAATAAATTATGCTATTAAAACAAGAAAACAAGATAGTAAATAAATGAGATGGAATAGAAATGGATGTGTGGTAAATGGATTTAATTAATTTAACATTAAATGAATGGAAAATGTAAGTCTGAATGAAGTGGCTTATAAATGAAAGTGGGAAATGCTATGTGTCTTGTGTGGTGGTGGTGTGGTGTAGTGTTGAATATAGTGGTGAAAGTGGTTGTGATGGTTTATGTGTTATATGGTAGTGGTGAAGTGTAACACCCCGAGATTTTATGAAAAATATTATTTTAATCTCATTAATGTCTTGTATTGTATGCTACACCAAGATTACCTTGTGCTATACGCAACACCATATTAGCTTGCAGTATACGCAACACTATTCTTGGATCGTGTTACACACAATTTTGATAATAGTTATTCTACGCAACATTGAGTATATATATATATATATATTCAATGTATAAATGAAATATGGTTGGATTATGTTATACGAAACAATGAAGGATTCTTGCACAGCACGCAACCCTAACTTGGCTTGCATTACACGCAATCACGACCTTCCTCGATAGCGTGTGTTGTACGCAATACTGGGTTTTACTAAACAACGATATATTATTATAATATTGTTATGAACTAGCCGTTATGAATAGTGTTAACTAAATTTTGAATTTTATAACATTATTATTCATCTTACACATTTCTAGAACATGGTATAAGAACAAAATAAATTTTTCGGGTAAAATAAGTATGTTTCAAAAAATACAGTTTTTCCGCCTTTTGATGGCGCACCCACATTAAATCTAGTTTTTGACATGTTTATAAGTTCAATTTGAAAAAATAAAATTCTTCTTTTGAATCAGGATATAAAAATTTACATTAGATAAAGTTTTGATATTTTTCCGATAACTTTCATATTTTAATGAATAGTAAAAACACGCTATATTTTAATTAAAAACAACTTTTTTTCATCGTAATATATTATGTGGTTAAATTATAATATTGAATGGTTTTAAAGTATAAATAGAATATATTTTTACCATTTAATATAATGTATGTCATTAGCATTGATTTTACCTTGAATTCGTAGGTTAAATCAATTCAATCTTTTGCAATGTTTTAAAGAAAAACCCATTTTCTTTCGACAACGGGATTAATTTTAATTTAATTTCTACAACTTTTGTGTATTGAATTTGGAAAAATGGATTCCATATTTGGAATCAGTGGGTCCAAATTATGTTAATAAGCTACTTTTTATTTTTGGGCATTGTGAATAGCAACTACGGTAAAATTTATTTACTATAGTTAAAGGTAAATTAGGTAATTAAGGGTAAATATAAGATTATAAAATTACCCTAACACTTGGAAAAATCCTATTTGATGGATAAAAGTAGACCCATATAACCTAAGGGTCGGATTAGATTCATTTTATGGACTTTTTTCCATGAAAATAATTTAATTATTATTAAAACCAAAGAATGTGACAACATATCACTTTCTTAAATCTTATAAGTATAATAATTTTACTTTAGTGATAAACTTCATGAAACTTCAAAAATGAATAGTCTCCAGAAATATAATACAATTATCTACATTATAAGAATTTATTTAGAATTTTTAGGGATTAAATAATTATCATTTATTATTACACAAAGATGATGCAGTAATTGTCTTATTAATGAAATATTGACATAATTGATGTTATAAATGCCCAAATAAATGTAATTTGAGACTTTTTATGACTTAAATTAATTTTATAGGTTAATATGACATGTTATTGTTGATATAGGTAACTTGGTTCTAACTTATCATTCTGTTATGAATTTCATAAAAATCATGTACCAAATAGTGTCAAAATTGACCTAAATTAGTTTTTAAAACAAATATTATATTATTAATTGTTATTTAATTCCTAAAAATCTAAGGTTCGGCCAAATGACTTAGATAAGGATAGATATATTAATAATAAACAACTTGGGGTTCTTTTGGCTTGTTATGGTAAGTTTATTAACCTTATAGTGTAAGAAAACAAGAAGACACGGTAAAAGTTAAATTATCTAACTTAAAGTTAAATCTAAATGATAAGGTTAAAATTGATACCTAAACTTGTCTAAATTATATTGGATGAGAGGATTTCGACCCCTACCCACCTTATCTTCGAAATATATCAATTTTCAGCTATTAAAAACCGAATTTGACTTTATAATAAAATAATATTTTTAGTTATTCCAAAGGTGCCCCTCTCCTCCCTTATAAAAGGGCACCTCCTCCCCCTCTTCCTCACACCACTTTGAGCCTTCAAGATCGGCCAAACCCTACCAATTTCCCTTCTCCACTTCCCTAGAAACATCCTAGAGGTTCTGGTATTCCTCAAAGACCAATTTTAGTGCCCTAAAAGGAGATCTCAAAGAGGAGCTTCAAAGAAGAGGAGGTTCAGACACATACAAAGCAAATCAGACCTAAGGTAAGGGAAATATCACAATCTCATTTTTATCCGAGATTGTTTATACTTTGAAATTTACTAGGGTGTATTTTATCATCCACATCCATGTTTCCTCAATATGTAATATTATTTCCATCCACCTACAATTTTTTAAATCCAACTTTACCCTTCGTTGAGTTTTTAGTAAAGGATATGAAAGGAATCTTTTGTCGTTTTTCGTACGAGGTAATTTTTGACTTTTCCGACAAAAGTATGAGAAGAATGTTTTTTTAACTTATACGACATGAATGTATTTTTAAAACATTATTTCCAAGAAGCTCCCTTTACAAGTTTTCATGTTTATTTTTAATCAACTTCTTTTAGTTTAGAATTGTACGACATGTTAAGAAAGGAAAAGTGTTTTTGAAGCAGAAAGGATATTTTCCTCAAGAATGGAGTTCAAATGTTTTATCAAAATTATTTTCCATATAAGATAATAAAGGGTTCTGTTTCTATCCCTATTATTACATTGATTTTATTATGTTGTGATGAAATTATATTTTTATGAATCCCTTTATCTTATATGAATTGTTTTATGATGTCACGATGTTTAAGATTCCCATTTTTGTTACATGGGTTATGCTATGATGTATGGTTTATGATTTTGTGGCACACATAATAATGGTATCATTAAGAGATGGGTGGGACCTATATCTCCCTCCATTGAATTGGGTAAAGATTTTATATCTCATGAGATAGACATGGCTGGAATGGTAGGTTATACCGGTTCAGTGAAACAGGACTGAAACGAGGGTGAATCGGTTCAGAAATGGACCTTGTCCACTAAGATGGTCTTGTCAATGAGTCTTGACTAATAAGAAATGATTCTCTATGATTATTTGTGTATTCCACAAAGTTTCATGTTTTAAGTTATGATTATTGGGATTTCATTTCACTACTATTATTTATCCCATGTTATGAAATTATTATCTCTTTTGCAGGTTAAGATTTCCAAAATGTTATGTTCTTATGAATATGATGTGATTGATATTTTTTTTGTTTACCGTTACTGAGCATTTGAGCTCACCCTTTTATGTTTTCTTTCCCCCAGGATATAAAGAAAGGTTTTAGGTATAAAAAAAGGAAGATCTTTATGGGAGATGTTGAAGATCTTTCACCACGATTAGAAGATTATATTCCGAGTTTCCAAAGACACTAAACTATTACGATCCTTGTGTGTGTTTTTGTTATATACTAAGTATTCCGAAAAAGTAATGTAATGTCCATGTACGTCAAGATTCAGGTCTCTACATGAATTGTTTGATTATGTAGTTAATGTGAACCCATAGGTTGGGTATTTTCCTCTATCTATATATCTTGTATTTTATGTTATTTCTACACATTCCCAACTAGAGTTGGATAAACTTACCAACGATCAGAGGTTTTGAGTTATGGGTATTTTTTATAATATCTAGGATGGTGGTTATATGGTTGGATAGCTACCATTTCTTCCCTACTCTTCCTTCATAAGTGATTGACCATGTGTTTTTAGGCAATATGCGATGTGATTGTCCATGTGTCTTTAGGTGAGATGTACAATGATTTCCCTAGTGTTTTTAGGTGAGGTGCGATGTGATAAGGCTATAATAAGATGTGGCATGTGGTTGGGGTCATGTAGGGTAGGAGGATGTAACAAGGTTGATGTTATTCATGTTCATGATACCCTACTAATATGGTTATGGGATGAGGCATGCTGTGATGTGATAACACATTAAGTTCTTGTTGGTTTTACATTTTTTCAATAACACATTAATATGTTTTTTTCACATGTGTAGTTGATACCTTGATTATTTTCTTCCTTAATCATTTACTTAAATGTATTTTCTATTAAATTTCAATCCTATTGAATTGTTTATGAAAAAATGACTTATATAAATTCTTTTTACAAAATGGAAAAAAGTTGGATTTATGAAACCAATCGGATCTCAAGCGATTTTCAAAACAATTTGGAGAGCTTTATAGATTTTTCATTTCACAATGCTTCAGATAGTGGTTGCATACACTTCCCATGTTCTAATTGTGTTGGTAGACCTTGGTTGAGCCGTGAAGAAGTCAGCTACCACATAACAAAAAATGGTTTTCAAGCAAACTACTTTGTGTGGTATCACAATGGAGAGAAAATGAAATCTCAAATTGGTGATGATTGAAATGAAAGGAATGGAATGGAGAATTGGTTAGATGATCAGTTTCTGTTTATTCGTCATCATGAAAAGGAAAGGATTTTGACTCAATAAGACTTCGATATGAGGACAGCTGATGCATCTAGTGAAAATTATGATATTTATAGGGTGAAAAAATTGAATGATTCTGCCACGAATCCAGTATATCGACAATGCGATAAAATGAAAAAGATGGAATTTTTAATCTGATTGTTTCATGGGAAAACTATGTATGGTATATCTAATACAACAATTGATTATATTCTTACCCTCATGAAGGATCTACTTCCAGATGATGCAGATATTCCCTCAAACCACTATATGGCATGGAAGTTAGTTGATGAACTTGGATTTTCAAGAAACAAAATTCATGCTTTCCCGAAAGATTGCAGTTTATTTTGGGAGGAAACCGCTGAATGAAATGATTGTATAAAATTTGGCACATCCCGATGGAAGTCAAAATCTGATGGAACACCATCCCGCAATCCACAGAAAGTAATGCGTCACTTTCCATTGATCCCCAGACTCCATAATCTTTTTATGTCTGATGACATATCAATAAAAATGAGATGGAATAATACCAAGAGAAATAAGACTAATGATGAGTTGGTTCATCCTACAGATAGATTTTTATGGCAGAGATTTGATGCTCGACATCCTGATTTTGCAGCTTACATGTGTAATGTGAGGCTAGGTCTTTCATGATACGGTTTTAATCCATTTGGGAAGATTCTTACTTCTCACAACACATGGCCAGTTTTTATACACATTTATAATCTTCCCCCATGGTTGTGTATGAAAAAACCTTTCACTTTCATGAGTATACTCATATATGGTCCTTTTGATCCTGGCATTGATATTGATGTATACATGCAACCTTTGATAAAAGAGTTGAATCTTCTTTGGGATGTGGGTGTGCGCACATACGATGCATGTTCGAAACACATATTTCAGATTCGTGCTATGCTTATGTGGACGATCAATGATTTTTCGGATTATGCAATGATTTCTGGATGGAGCACGAAGGGAAAACTGTCATGTCCAATTTGTATGAAGAATACATGATCCAGAAGACTGAAACATCGCTGTATTTTCAGTTTTATGGGACATCGATGATTCTTGCCAAAGGATCATCCATATAGAATGAATCGTCAAAGATTTTATAATACCATAGAGACCGATGATCCACCTCAGCGTATGTATGGGACTGATGTGCTTAATGAATTGAAAGATTTCAGTTTTTCATTCGGGAAGGGTCAAATGAAATCTAGAAAGAGAAAGAATGTTTCCACTGAAACCTGTTACAATTGGAGGAAGAGGAGTATCTTTTTTGATTTTCCTTATTGGTCAACCAATTTTTTACATCATTTCTTATACGTAATGCATATTGAAAATAATATATGCGAAATGTTGCTTTCAGTTCTTCTAAATGTCAAGGGGAAGACAAAAGATGATTTATGATCTCGGCGTGACTTGGTGGATTGGGGCATCAGACCAGAATTGCATCCTGTTCGTATCAGTGAAAATAAATGGCAACTTCCATGTGCTTCTTATGTGATGAAACCTAGGAAAAAAAAAATTTCTATAAGTATTAGAAACTATTAGAGTTCCTAATGGTTATTCAAGAAACATATCTAAACGGGTCAACATAAGAGAGTTGAAGCTAAAATCTTTGAAGACTCATGATTATCACATTCTACTGTATGAGTTGCTTCTAATATCAATCCGTCATCTTTTCTTCAATAATGTAAGGGTGGCTGTTATTCATTTGTTCCATTTTTTAGAGATCTTTATGCTAAGAAGTTGTCCAAGTCTTTCTTGTAAAAAATGTTGATAGATGCCCCATTAATTTTGTGTGAATTGGAGAAAATATTTCCTCCATCATTTTTCACATGCATGCTGCATATGAATGTCCATATTCCCACTAAAATACTTCTCAGAGGACATGTTTCTTTTCATTGTATATATCCAACTAAAAGAAATATGTTCACATTAAATTCTTATGTCCGAAACAAAAATCATCCTGAAGGTTCTATCATGAACGGTTACCTGGCTCAAGAATGTATGGATTTCTGCTCGATGTATTTGTCTGATCTTACTACAAGATTGAACAGACCAATGAGAAATGAAGAAGAATAGTATGAGAAAATTGAACTCAGTTTTCCATCACTTCCTCAAACAGGAGGAATTCCTGGATCATATACATTGAAGAAATTAATCCATGAAGAGCGAGAGATGGCACATCGCACAGTTTTGTTTAACTATGATTTGTTCGATGACTATATCGGGTAACTAAATTGATTATGTATATCTTACATATATATATCTGTTAAAATATTCATATTTTTTATCTACAGGGAACATAAAACAATGATAAATAGTAAGCATCGTTCTTTATCTTTGAAAAGGAGAGAGACTTTTCATAGCAAAGAGTTTTCTGCTTGGTTAAAATTAAAGGTAAAAATATTACTATTTAAATTAATTATTTCAATATTTAATTATGTTTAATAGTCATTTATATTGCAGGCATTGATTTTTTATGCTGACTCTATCTCTGAGGAAATAAGAGCTTTGGATTTTGGTCCTAATACCGTGGTTCGTGACTGTAAATCAATTGTTATCAATGGGTACAAATTTATTGTCACTGAACGAGCAAAGAACCTAAGAACACAACATGATGGTGTTATGGTTACTGCCACAACAGATTGTTATTCCAGTGCATCATATAGTAGACCGCGATTTGAAAATGTGGGTTATTATGGAGTCATTGAGAAAATAATAATATTGGATTATTACTCTCATGGACGAGTCACAATGATGAAATTCCATTGGTTTGATTCGATGACGAGACATGGCACATTTATTAATGATTATGGATTTCGAGTAATTAATATGACTCGCACTCTTACTGAAGAACCATATGTGTTGGCATCAATGGCTAAACAAGTTTTTTATGTCAAAGACCAACTTCGACCTGAATTTGGTTTCATAGTTGAAGTAATTCCAAGACATATTTTTGATGATGGTGATGATGGAATTGACACTGTCCCTATTGCCATTGGAACCAATCCATTTATTTCTTTTGATGACTCCAATAGCTCAATTGTCAGAGTTGATTTTGAACCTGAAGTTGTGATTGAAAATATATAGAATCATTCATCCATGTTCCTAATTCTTTTGGTTTACCTCGAGTTGGGTTGTTAAGGTTGGTAATATTCAAATTGATTTAGTATTGATCACAAATATGTTTTAACTGACTTGACTATTATGTGAATTTTCAATGTTTATTGGTTGCTATTTTATTTGAATTGCATTTTCTAATTTGGAATTGAACTGTATTCAAACCTAGTCAAACAATATTTCTAACTTGGTGAACATTACAACTTTTATGATTTATTAAATTCATTCAAGCTCTTCTAAAACAATTGATAGCTAAATTACCAATGAATCCCCCTATTCCCTCATATATTTAGTTTTTTGGTTTACACATTAGTTTCCTTTTTCTAATTAATTAAATATTTGTTTTCAAAAGCAGGAAATGCAGCCAATTGAAGAGAGACGAAGGAAAAAAATTATGGAGAACAATCGTCGGATGGTGGAGATGGGCATTCCATTATTAGTGCCTACAGTGAGTACTTTATTTCAAATATATATATATTTAAAGAATATATAATGTCATGTGATTAATTTTTTTGTAAATATTTTTGTAGGATCCACCTATACATCGACAATTATTCGACAAGGAGCCTAGTACTGGTCCTTGTACTCAGGCCGGTGGTACGAGGAGGGTTCGTACCAGAGGTGGATGATCAGCTGCGCGTGCCCGACTAGACCCTGTCCCTCTCATTGACATGTCATCCTTCCCACATTATGATCCCAGTTTGTCATTAGGGACACACGGGATATTTAGGCCTCCCATGTTTTCACTACCTTCTACATCTTCTGCCCCATCATTTTCACATCCCATGATGATTCCCACTCCCTAGTCAGAATCCGGTCATACTGCTGTCCCATATTCTTTTCCTTCTACTTCTATCTCTCCGAGCTTCTATATTCCATCGTCTTAGACTCCTGTTACACCACAGTGTGTTCCATCAGCTTCTGTGGATCCGGCGACGCTCAGCGATCAGACTGGCATAGGTATATTTATAAAACCCTAACAAATTTTTATAGCAATATTTATTTTCATTATAACATGTTTTGATAAAATATTTGTCTTTATTTCATGATAGATACATGTACTGATAGGAGGCGGGGGTGAGGGTGTACACGCATGTGTTCGGTGTGGAACTTCCACACACAAGTTATGGTGGATTACAATGAAGACAACCAAATGGTTGAGAAATCAGGGCAACAATGTTGGAGTTTTTTGGCGGCACTTTCCAAATACTCCGACATCATTCCCGTCAGCCCGCTGTCATGGAGAAATTTTCCACATGAGGTCAAGGATAGATCTTGGGAAGAGATATGGGTAAAAAAATCTATTGTATTTAATTCCATGAATTTTTTTTGTATTTATATGAATTAATATTTTGATGTCAGCTTCGATTTAATTTTCCCGATGGTGAGGATGCTTGAGCGGAACATCTAAAGAATTTAGGCGAGCTTTGGAGAGCCTACAAGCATGAGTTGTATATTGGATGGTGTGCTAGAGTTGTCACTGAGTTAGAGGCGGTACTAGTCATGGATGATTGTCCTATAGAGCAGTATCGTCAGATGATTACTCATTGGACGAGTACCAATTTTAAGGTATGAATTACATTTGAGGTATTTAAATAATAATTTTCATGTTTTGAATTAATATTATCCTTCAAATTATCTAATTTTATTTAGGAATCATCTAGAAAAAATAAAAAAAACATTGATGAAAAAAATACCTCCACACACTAGGACGTACAACGATGTCGGATCATGAGAGGAAGCAGGTAAGACAATTTTTTATAAGTTTTCTTTACGACTTAAATTTTATTTTGTTTTCTCAATTATTTAGTCGTTTGATAAATTTTTCATTTAACTTTAGTTTTCAATGTCATTTTAGAGGAAAATACAGAATATTGAAGGACGTGTGCCTCGAGAAAAACTGTTTTGCTCGAGTAGATGAAAAAAGGATGGAAGTGCCGTCAACGAAGTGACTCGGTAACAGATTGTAAGTTTTAATCTGTTGATTTTATATTTTAATATCTATTTTGTAACTTAATAATATATTTATATTTATAACAGGTTTCTTTAGAGGCCCTCGATGCCCAAGAACCCGACAATTTTGGGCCAACAGATCACTTGCATCAGGTGTTGGGAGAGAAGCATCCTGGCAGAGTACGCTGCTGACCTAGGATAGCCCCAACGAGGTATTGGCCCTTCGCAGGTACGAGCTGTAGTGCCACCGAGCTGCAAAAAGTTAGGGCATAGGTAGAATAGGCTGAGAAAAGGGCCACAGAGATGGCAGAACAGTCTTCTAGGGAAAACATTGTGTTTATGAAATTTATTGAAGTTCTACGTCCAACACTTCTAGTAGAGGCCAACCCAACTTTTGATGAGTATATGTCGTCGATATGTTCTATATATGGTTCAACAGGTTGAAGTTCTAGTGGTGGTCAGGATGATGTCTATCTTGACGATGATGATGGCGAGGAGTCTGATGCGGAAGAAGAGGGAGAGGAAGAGGGCGAGGCGGGTGGCGAGGGCGAGGAGGAGGGTGAGGTAGAGGAGGAGGGTGTTGAGGAGGGCGAGGAAGATTATGGGGATGAGGACGAGGGTGATGATGGTGATGGTGATGTGGGAAAAATTGATCCATTACATTTTGACTGATATTACTGATATTTGATATTTAATCTATTCTAGTTGTTGGTTTTATCTAGACTCATAGTATAATATTGGAGTTGAGTTACTTTTATATATTATTTGTTTTTATGTATGTTTTTGTCTTTTAGTGGTTGAGTGTTTGGGAACCCCCCTCCTTCCTGGACCCTGGACAACCCCCCACCATCCTCCTTGGACCCCGAACACCCCCTGGACAGCCCCCGTACAGCCCCCCTAACAGCCCCCCGGACAGCCCCCCACCCTCCTCCTTGGACCCCGGAAAACCCCCCGGAACACCCCCCAGACATCCCCCCACATAGCCCCCCACCCTCCTCATTGGTCCCCGGACAGCCCCCCGGACACCCACCGGACAGTCCCTTGGACAGCCCCACCAGACAGCCCCCACCCTCCTTGATTTCATTTACTACTAGAAAATCTATAATATATATTTTATTTATTTTCATCATGATAATCAATGTAAATCACATTTACACATCTAATCAATATCATAGATTTTTGGTATGTTATAAAAGATATGTATTCATTGGGCATGACATTGTTAGCTCTGAAATGTTTCATAGCATGATAAACTAAAATCTAATACATACTAAGAATGATATAAAAATATTCTATATGAATTTCCACAAGATTTTAAGTAATTACCATTCCACTAATAGACACATGAGTATTCTCATAAAATTGAAAACATTTTAAGTACATACGGAAAACCGAACAAACGCATTCGGTTTCCATTGAAACTTTAGGAGAACGATCCATGGGTCATATGTGACATGTACGAATCAAGACTACCTCAATCTGAGATACGGTGTGGCTGACACCACTCAAAGTGACTGTCTTTTGTTTCAAAAGGACATCATTTTAAGTGAAAAACATCAACTGCCATACGGAAAACCAACCAAATGCATTCAGATTGTGTAGATACTTTAGAAAAATGATCCACGAGTCATATGTGTCGTGTACGAGTCAACCCCACCTCAATCTGAGGTGCGGTGTGGCCGACACCATTCACAGTGTCTCTCTTTTGTTTTAAATGGACAGGATTATAAGTGAAAAGAACAACTAACATACAAAAAACTGACCAAACGCATTCTAAATGTGTTTATGCTTTAGGAAAACTATCCATGGGTCATATGTGATGTATATGAGTCAACCCAGGCTCAATCCGAGGCACGGTGTGTCCGGGATCACTCAAAGTGGCTCCCTTTTGTTTAAAATGGACAACATTTTAAGTACATAAGGAAAATCGACCAAATGCATTAGGTTTCAATTGAAACTTTAGGAGAACGATCCATGGGTCATATGTGACGTGTACGAATCATGTCTTCCTCAATCCGAGACGCGGTGTGGCCATCACCACTCAAAGTGTCTGTCTTTTGTTTCAAAAGGACGTCATTTTAAGTGAAAAACATCAACTTCCATACAGAAAACTGACCAAACGCATTCGTATTGTGTCGATACTTTAGAAAAAAGATCCATGGGTCATATGTGTCATGTAAGAGTCAACCCCGCCTCAATACAAGGCTCGGTTTGGCCGACACCATTCACAGTGTCTCTCTTTTGTTTAAAATGGACATGATTATAAGTGAAAAGAACAACTGGAATACAAAAAACCGACCAAACACATTCAAAATGTGTTTATGCTTTAGGAAAATGATCCATGGGTCATATGTGACGTGTACGAGTCAACCTGGGCTCAATCCGAGCCATGGTGTGGCCGGGATCACTCAAAGTGGCTCCCTTTTGTTTAAAATGGACAACATTTTAAGTACATACTAAAAACTGACCAAACACATTCAGTTTCCATTGAAACCTTAGGAGAACTATCCATGGGTTATATGTGACGTGTAATAATCAATCCCGCCTCAATCCGAGATGTGGTGTGGCCGGCACCACTCAAAGTGTCTGTCTTTTGTTTCAAAAGGACACCATTTTAAGTGAAAAACATCAACTACCATACGAAAAACCGACCAAACGCATTCAGATTGTGTCGATACTTTAGAACAATGATCCAAGGGTCATATGTGTCATGTACGAGTCAACCCCACCTCAATCCGAGGTGCGGTGTGGCCGACACCATTCACAGTGTCTCTCTTTTGTTTAAAATGGACATGATTATAAGTGAAAAGAACAACTGACATACGAAAAACCAACCAAACGCATTCGAAATGTTTTGATGCTTTAGGAAAATGATCCATGGGTCATATGTGACGTGTACGAGTCAACCTGGGCTCAATCCGAGGCACAGTGTGGCCGATATCACTCTAAGTGGCTCCCTTTTGTTTAAAATGGACAACATTTTAAGTACATACATAAAACTGACCAAACGCATTTGATTTACATTGAAACTTTAGGAGAACGATCCATGAGTTATATGTGACATCTACAAATCAAGATCGCCTCAATCCGAGATGCGGTGTGGTCAGAACCACTCAAAATGTCTGTCTTTTGTTTCAAAAGGACGTCATTTTAAGTGAAAAACATCAACTTCCCTACAAAAAACCAACCAAACACATTCAGATTGTGTCGATACTTTATCAAAACGATCCAAGGGTTATATGTGTCGTGTACGAGTCAACCCCACCTCAATCTGAGGCTCGGTGTGGCCGAAACCATTCACATTGTCTCTCTTTAGTTTAAAATGGACAGGATTATAAGTGAAAAGAACAACTGACACACAAAAAACCAACCAAACGCATTCTAAATGTGTTGATTATTTAGGAAAATGATCCATGGGTCATATGTGACATGTACGAGTCAACCCGGGATCAATCAGAGGAACGATGTGGCCAGGATCACTCTAAGTGTCTCCTTTTTGTTTAAAATGGACAACATTTTAAGTACATACGGAAAACTGACCAAACAAATTCAGTTTCTATTGAAACTTTAGGAGACCAATCCATGGGTCATATGTGACGTGTATGAATCAAGACCGCCTCAATCTGAGATACAGTGTGGCCAGCACCATTCAAAGTGTCTGTCTTTTGTTTCAAAAGGACGTTATTTTAAGTGAAAAACATCAACTGCCATACAGAAAACTGACCAAACGCATTCAGATTATGTCGATACTCTAGCACAATGATCCATGGGTCATATGTGTCGTGTACGAGTCAACCCCGCCTCAATATGAGCCCCGGTGTGGCTGAAACCATTCATAGTGTCTCTCTTTTGTTTAAAATGGACAGGATTATAAGTGAAAAGAACAACTGACATACAAAAAACCAACCAAACGCATTTGAAATGTGTTGATGCTTTAGGAAAAAGATCCATGTGTCATATGTGATGTGTATGAGTCAACATGGGCTCAATCTGAGGAATGGTGTGGCTGGGATCACTCAAACTGAATCCCTTTTGTTTAAAATGGACAACATTTTAAGTACATACGGAAAACCAACCAAACACATTCGGTTTCCATTGAAACTTTAGGAGAACGATCCATGTGACCTCTTAATAGGAACCATTTAGACCATTTAAAACAGGCACATGACTTGCACAAGGTTTTTCTAAACAATACGCCTCTTCCTAGGAAACCATATAGATGAGTTTTTCATTAATCTGAATTTTGTTTTAAAATTCACGAACACCTATTTTAGGCCCCCGACAGACTGGTACAACCTAGAAATGCTTTCTACCTTCCCTGGAGATCCTAATAAGAGTTATTATCTCCTTAGTTCCCTCCTAGAAGTGATTCAAATCTAGAGTAATTCCACTCGATCTTCTCCGAGTTAGTTTCCTCTCCCTGATTTTTATCTCCCACAATATCTCTTCTCCCCCATAAGGTTTTGTGAATCAAATTATTGATTTTTGGATCTAACATAATTTTTTGGATGTAAACCTAGGTTTGATGCATAGATCCTTATTTTCTTTGTTCTTCATAAGAGTTTTCCATTTTACAGCTTTGTGAATTGAGATCCTTTGATCCCAAGGTAGGTGGTTCTGTTACAATGCTCAATTTATCTTAACCCTAAATTTCTTTGTTTAATTTAAATTGTTTAAATTAAATCCAATTTCTTGATTTTGATTAAATTAATTTCAATTAGTTTTCTAGAAAAAACTAATTCCATTTAATTGGGGTTTTAAAAATGGGTTTTTTGGCATGAAATTAGAAAATTCCAAATTCCATTGAACTAGGGTGTGTTCATGGAAATTTGTGAAATTTAAATTGTTTAATTTAAATTTTGGATTTGATGGAAATTATTTCAATTAAATTGTTGAATTTAATTGTGAAAATGGATTGTAAAATTAAATTTTGAATTGATTTCAAATCCCTATTTGTGAAAATGGATTAAAAATGGTTTTGATAGAAACCTTAGGGTTTTATCTTAGTGAAAAGGCATGTTTTTATTAAAAACCCATTTTGGATTTTAAAGGTAAAATTGGAATATTTTAATTAGAGAATGGGATTAATTTTATTTTAAGGTTGATTGAAATAAATTTCCCATCATAGTTTTTACTAGAGTACAAGCAAGACGTAGGTAGTTATTGAGTTATTTGGATGACACTTAATGATTTACAATATTGTAAAACATCATATCAGCACATCACATCACATCCCTTAGGCAATGGTTATGAGTCCTATTTTGATTGAGTTCAAAGGGGTGTATGCAAATATCTTCTGTGTCACCTTGATTGTGGGGTCCCTATAGTATGGATCTATCATACCTTCTTAGGAATATGACCATGTTGCTCACTTGTTTGTATTTAGAATGAATATATGTAATTGTTGTAAACTATTTTACATGCCTTGTAATTTATGTAAACTATTTTTTATAAAATTGGTTATTTAATCCATTTTTAAAAAGTTCCATTGTTTTAGAAATGTTCCATCAATTGAAAAGTAAATACTTTACTTCATGTATTTTCATCTTTTAAATGTAAAGCGTGAATTGTTTTAATTATTACTATGAAATGAAAAACCTATTTATTTTAAATTGAAATCAATTTATTTTGTTAATTTAATATTATAATCTATTATAGAATCCTTGGTGATTCCCTACTAGGTTTTTTATCCCACATGCTACCTGTGCCTTCGGGTGTTTGTAGATTATCTACTTCCATGTTTGAGTAGGGGTAAAGCACCACTCAGATATGGTTATAGCTATTGATCCATGGACTTGGTGAGTTGTGTTTATTGGGAATTGGGTAGTTTTTCCTATTTCCTGGTACATGGTCGTAGTACTTTGGGTTTTTATACCTATTTGGATTCTGGTACATTAATCCTAGTGGAGTTTATTTTGTTTGTATATAGATTCGTTATCTTGCTTCCACATTGTTTGTGGAAAATTCATTCCCACATTCTTTGTGTATGATACCAAGTGCTAGTTGCTGAACTGTGGGGATCGGGAACACCCTTTGGGATATGTCAGGTCCGATTCGGTTATTAGGTTACTAGGGTATCTGGGATGGTTCATGACAAAGTGGTATCAGAGGTGTAGGTTCATGCATCTTACCTTGATGTCAGTATGCATTTGTGAAATATTGTCAGGACTTAGGAGGTAGTTTCAATTGAGTTCTTGGCCATCACTCACCACAATGAACCTTAAGTCTCCAAGGGTGGTTAAGGAAATACATCTTGAGGATTAGTTCTAGTCTTTTCCCTACTTTTGATTTAGATATATTGAAATCTAAATCTTGTTTGTCTATCTATTGGGATTAATTTTCCATTGTTACTCTATTTGAGTGTTATATGATGTATTCCTTATTGTCTACTGATGTTTTGTAGCATCATTCTTATGAGAAGACATGTGAATTAGATACAGGGGGAATCCTCTATTGAACCACAATTATTGAATCCTTTAGTGGACCTGAATCTGGTAGAGGTGATTGTGCGTGCTATCAAATCTTTAGGATTGACACTACTGTCATTTCCCATTTAGGAATTAGCTGTGGAACCTCATATGGTTATTCTTAAGATTGGATCTTAAGAGTTCCTTTTCCAAAATCTAGTGCTATTCAAAAGATCAAATGATTATCAAGAGGCTGATGAGTGGTTGAGTAGAATGGAACATGTTTTTGGGTTCTTGAACACACCTAATGAAATAAAAGTAAAGTGTGACAACTTCATGCTGGAAGGACCAAGGAGGAGATGGATAGAGACCATGGGGACAGGGAAGAAGAATGAGTTCTTAGAATGGAAATAATTAAAATTTATTTCCACTAAATAGTTCTATCCAAATTAGATGATACTGTCCATGGATATAGAGTTTTTACAACTTTAGTAGGATGATAGGACCATGAAAAAGTATACAAACTATTTTACTGATATCATGTATTTATCACCTGAGATAGTATCAAATAAGAAGATGAATTATCAAATATTAGAGTTGGGAATTATTCAGGATATTCATTCTCGATTTTTCTTGCAAAAACTACCTTCTTATGTTGATGTACTGGATAGATAACTAATGTTAGATATGGCCCTGGCTAGCAAGTCAGGGTTATCAGAAGTTTCTTTCACTCCCAGTGGCAGTGTGCACTCCTATAAGGGAAAGTGGAAGCATGATGATTCTAATGGTGGTTCTCAACAGCAAGGTCATTCTAAAACTACTACAGTTCCTAGAAGAGTTCCTTTGGTTTATTATTAGTGTGGAAAGATAGGACATTCAAAGAGGGTTTTCACTAAGACACCTCAGGTATGTGGTTTCTACAAACACTCAGGTCACTTTAAAAGGTTATTCCATGTTTATTCCACTCCACATAGTGGCATGAGATCATTCATACCTTCTAAAACTATGGAAAAATAAGATGCTTCACATGAAAAGTGTTCCATACACAGGCCTCCGAAATGAATATTATTCACATAGTATAAGAGTCTATAGAGGAAGAGGATATGGGTCCAGTGACTGTGAGAGGTACCATCACTATAACTTCATCCTTAGTGACTAATTTATTTGATATTGGTGCATCTAATTCATTTTTTTCAACCTGTATTGTTAATATTTTAAATATTCCTATGGAGATTTTATCTTTTTTAATGGATACTACTAAACCCCTTGGTGTAAAGAGAGAGTAGGGTCTCTGTTGTCTTGCTTGTGTTTTCTATCTCTCAAATGTCGATCTTGCTTGGATTTTTCTAGTTATTAACATGAAACCTATTGACATCATACTCATAATGAATTGGATCATTTCCAATAATGCTCAGATTTATTTTTATCTTTGATGGGTATCCTTCACTACACTTGATGGTGTGTTCCTAATCTTTCAAGGAGGATGGGAACCAAGGCCGAGCAAAGATGAGCCTTGTTATCCAGAGTTAGGGAAAGTGATGTCTATGTTTTGTTCTAATCTAGATTGAGAATATTTGAGTGGTGATCTCCCTAAAGTTTCCTTTGAGTTTCCCGATGCGTTTCCTTATAACTTCTCTAGTCTACCACCGGTAAGGGAGGTATAATTCTCTATTGATATAGTTCCTTGTACTCAACTAGTTTATGTTCCTTCTCACCATATGGATTCAGATAAAATGAAAGTTCTGAAGTCCCAATTGAGAGATCTTCTTGAGAAATGATTTATACAACCAAGTGCTTTACCTTGGGTGGTTCCGATTCACTTTACTAATAAAGATGATGGTTCACTCTGCCTTTGTGTTAATTATTGAAAACTTAATAGAGTTACTATAAAGAAAAAATATCTATTACCACCTGCAACCCCCAATGAGCTCACTACGGAGGTCGACCTGCAGAATTTGCAGCCTGTTACATAATACATGAGATGATGCAAGAACATCTAGAGGTGATGTATAAAAGAATTATTTCTGAAATATTAACATTACAAAGAGGCTGAATAATTGTAAAATTTATTTTCCCAAAGTTACAAGATGAGTTATTGATTCTAATATGAAGTTAATCTAGAAGAAGATAGATGAAGGAAGGTACACATTTGTAAGATATATTGAAGTGAAGAAAGAATGCAGATATATTTTCAAATGATGATTTGTAGACAAAATATATTGTTTATCCAAAAGATAAAGTACTGATAAATAGAAGTGGAGACATAAATGGAAGCTAAATGAGACAACCATCAAAAAGTTAATAAGGCTTTAATAGAAGATAAAAGATCTTAAGAATGTGGAATGAATTCTCATAGTGATACATAAGATTAGAAATTTCTTACATAATAGCTAGAAAGATAATATGTATATGTTACAATCAAAGTGATACATTAGGTTTATCTATTTGGAATAATTTCATGTTTCTTGAATGATACAACAGAAGTTACCTAAGATGATTAAATACTGATCATTTAATATAACAATCATCATGACTGTTGGAAAATTGTTCATGATTCATGCTGAGTATGGAAGATGGATTTTTCTATAATTGATCAAGAATTATATGAATGTTTTGAGTCTAAAAAATAAACCCAAAACATGAGGGATAAATATTTTGGAATGTGAATCTAGAAATTAAATCAATAGATTCTAAGGATTCTCTTAGAGCATCATGTACTATAAAGAAATTCCAAAATATAAAGTATAAATTGAAGAGGTTGATGTGAAAGATTGGAAGTAAGAGAAGTTAGTAATGATTCTTACATAAGTTGATGTAAATTTGAAAGTGTTTGAGTGTTGAATGTTTTATTGTTTAATTTATATATTCAATAAGTTCATAATTAGAATATAAGTATCTAAAATTTAGAAGATCAAAAGTTAAGAAAACCAGAATTATTCATAAGTTAAATGATTAGAAAAGGACCTTTATTTAGAGATTATTGAAAATTTCTTTTCCAAGTATGTTTAATGAAGTGCTAACGTGTTGTAAGATGAAGCAAAATAGAATCTAAAATACATTAAACTAAATGAAAAGAAAAACCATATCAGAATTTGGATAAATTATATACCACCAACTTCCAATTCAAAGTAGATTCACAATAATAATTTTTAAAGAAAGTTGGTTGATGTTGTAAGTGGAGATAGTGTCATCATGACTAATGTTTCTGACCCATTTGGAAGTCCATTAATAGAGTGGTGTGATAATATTTCTATCATTAGGTGTCCCAAAATGGGTAATCCTCATAGAGATGAATAACATGCTCCCTATGTCTATGAGTAAAAGAATTTTCTACATGCACGCCTTATTAAAAAACAGGTGAATGTTTTGATGGAATATTAAAGGAAAGTTAGTTTTAGTGAAGGAACCTCTCAAACACCTGGGTTTGTAGATTCAAAAGTGGTGGATTTTGGATCAGTTTTCCTGGTGGGTGATGATCCCACCTCAACCTATTCCCATGATATAGATGGCCATCCTTCCAGCATGAACATTGCTGAGCTTGTGGTTTCCTATAGGCTTGGCACTATCATCATAAATAGAGATTTAAAGGAAAGATCAAATTATTATGAATCTCTTTTTCATGTGGAGTCTCATGCCATTAATGGGAAGAAAGGGATTCATTCTATCTAGGACCCCCACCCTCCCGTGGTCCAAATCACTGATTTGATAATAGTAAGTGTATATCGATCCTTGATATAAACTTTATCTTGAATTTTATATTTGGGAAATATTTCATGTTTTTTATTTTCTAAATATTATCAGAGGATATATTAGAAAATATTTTGAAAATTTAAAGAGAAAATGTTTTCCAAAACCACATGAAATGTTTATTTCTATAAAAATTCAAAGATTTTCATTGCAAGATTGGTACATTGGGTATGGTAGCCCTAACATTTTGTTAATTGAATGTTCTAGATTTTTTTTATTGATTTGTGATTGAATTATAATCATACTCCTTTACATGTATATAAATCCTCTATAAGCATCCATAATTTTGAATATTAGAAGATGTTACAATGGAATAACTCTTGAAAATTCATATTTATGAAAGAATAATATTTATTTGAGCCTGAAAGGGGTGTGAAGATGATAATTTTACCAAGTTGAGAATAATTAATTTTAAGGAAAATAAAACCCGAAGAAGTTCATATATTTAGATGTAGAGAATCTTAGAATTGGGATTGCATATTTTTAAAGTTATTCTTGGAAAAAAGGAAGGATTCTATTACCAATGCAGTTAGAGTCATGTTTGAGTCACACTGTGTGGAACCCATGCTGGGTAAACCAAATAATATACATTAATGTAAAGTGGTGTGTGTTATAGAATCACTAGGAGATCAGTGGAGGGTTAGGTATATCTATAAATTTTTATCAATTCAATTACTAGATATTTAATTGAGAATTAAAAAGATGAATACATGATGAAATCTATATGAAAAAACAATTTGATATAGAGAATTATGATTTTTTGACCCATGAGTTCCAAATATGATTTGGGTTGAAGAATTTGAGGGTCTAGAGATTCAAGTTACAAATCATCAGTGTGTGAATTATAGATGATGTTGAAATGGAAGTCACTATACAAGACCAATATTTAAAAACAACCAACCTAAGTTTCAAATGTTGATGTACTGGAGGAATTTGAGGGTATAACAATTAATAAATAAAAAGATAGTGAGTCTAACCTATATGTTCCAAAGTGTCTACTGAGTCGAGGAAGTTCATTTCTTTTGATTCAGAAGTAACATATTCTAAATATTCCTTAATTCATGGAATATGAAAACTGGAAGAAACATATAATAAGTGTTTGGGAATCAAGTAATCAACACTCAGAAATGATTTTTCCCACAAACAATTAATTAAAACAATAGTATAAAATAAATAAAATTTTGAAACAATTCATCCATACATCAAACGTCCACACTGAAGGAAAATAAATAAACAAAAATAACATAGTACAAAGGTAGAAAAAAAATTAAACACATTAATTAATACCTCCACAACCACGATATACCTCTCCTATAAAGAAAACCATATAGCCACCTCTATTACCCTTATGGACCCTTCACAAAATATAACTACCCTTCATATGTAGAAAGTAGTAAAATGACTAAGTGGCTGATGTGATAAAGAAAATAAAATAAAAACTAAACTAGAGCATACCTGTCTCTTGTGAATATACAAGTCACTATCCCAATATAATAACCACAATGCCCCATGGGTCAAAACATGTTCCTACAAGAAAGGATGAAACAGATTATATTAGTTTAAGAGGAGGTGGTTCTATCTATGTTTTTGGTGTTGTTTAACTAGGATCGATTTTTTTGGTTATGTTATGTATAGTTTAATTTTGTTGATACTAGTTATTTCTATTTAGACTATTTCACATTAAAATATTTTTGTACACTTCAATTTTTTTTATTTATTTCATACCAAATCCAATTTATTATGTTTATTTAAATTATGTTTTGTTTTACCTGAGACTCTATTGTTATGGAAAATACATTAAATGAGGTTGATTGACATGTATATATAAAGTATTATATGGTGAAACATAACTACTATTAACATTTTGAATTCAAGTTTTCATAGTAGCATTTGTAGGATCATGGGTTTTTTTTAAAATATTACAGGACTTTTATGGCCATTCTAGATTAATATTTCAATGGTTAATATTTATAAGAAATGGTAGAGTATTAGATAATTTCTTCATGCACCTATGTGAGTAGTATTGGAGTGAATTTGTGCACATTTCAAGTAGGTAGTGATAGCTTCTAATTTCAGTTGTATGAACAATAGGTATACTGGTGTGATTTTGTCTGATTTTCCATTTCCCTGTAAGTGATTTGTAACTCCAATGAAGGTAAACCTCATAGTTATCAACTCTAGGATATGCTATTTTATTCCTTCTTTTCCACCTATCTTACATTTTCACATCCATTTCTGTATATAGATTTTGTAAAAAATTCAACCAATAATACTACTAATCCAAACTTATCCCTATGGTTTGACCTGGTTACTCACAAAATTATTTACTGTGGTGACTCTGTCCACTTGTAGGGGAGTGTTTTTTTCACTACAACACATTTACGCAATTAAATTTAGTTCCATTTCCAAGGAAATTGTTAGGAACATGGGATAACTAGGGCTGTGTAAGGGGGTATTTACTACCAAGTGGAATTATAGTATTTATATAGTTGGTCTATTTTGGTCAGATATAGTAGATAATGGTTGTTTTCTGGGTAGGTAGGGTAATAAATGGAGGTTTCTGTTTGGGAGGGGAGGGTCTAGTGTAGGGTAATAGGGAGGGGGAGGGGTTGGTGTAATAGAGGGGAGGGGGAGGGGTTAGTGTAGGGTAGTGGGGAGGGGGAGGGGATGGTGCAGGGTAGTGGGTAGGGGGAGGGGCTAGTGTAGTAGGGGTGGGGGAGGGGTTGCTGTAGGGAAGTGGGGAGGGGGAGGGGCTGGTGTAGGGAAGGGGGGAGGGGGAGGGGCTGGTGCAACAGGGGGAGGGGGAGGGGCTGGTGGAGCAGGGAGGAGGGGTTGGTGTAGGGCAGTGTGGAGGGGGAGGGCCTGGTGAAATAGGGTAGAGGGGGATGGGATGGTGTAGGGAAGTGGGGAGGGGGAGGGGCTAGTGCATTAGGGGGGAGGGGGAGGGGATGGTGTCGAAACAAGTTTCTCGAACATGCGTATCTCTATCTCTCACTTTAACTTTAGTCAAAATTTGGTGTGTTAAAAAGTTTCGATAAGATTTCATGCACACAAATTGTTTACCTAAGGCTCTACTAACATAATATTAGTGTTTATCTAGGTCAAATATCTCAAGTAATGTGGGAATCCTAGAACATTAGTCAAGTTTGGTGTTTAGAGCACTAAAAATTGGATCTAAAGTGAAAAAAGTGGTGTTTTTCTCTTATAAACAAGGTTACGATTCATTTTTAATTATTAAGGAGTATCAAAATCATCAAGTTAAAAAAGATACATCATCTTAAAATGAACTTAATACCACCCATTAAAACTAGATTGAAATATCTCATCATTAATTCCTTAATCCTAGAATTAATGATGAAACGTTGTCTCTAATTTAAACTAATGATAACCTATAATCCAAGATAAATTCACTAAATCATCTACCAATAATACATGGAGAATGATTAATGAAACTTAATAAGTTTCAATAATCATAAACTATTTCATTAAACACTACATAGACCCCCAAAATGGATCACATCCTAATGAATTAAATAACCAATAAACATTTTTTCACAATATTTCTTTACTTCAAGGTTTAGTAGCATCAAAATTTAACAAATAATGATGGATATTGATGCAATAAGGCAGTAAATCACTTAAGCAACAACATACAATGTTGTTTCAAGCAAGTGTAAATAGACAAATGGCACTAGAAGAAAATAGGTGAGATTAATAGAAGGATTACCAAAGAACACACTAATAGTCACTAAAAGGTAGACATAATATGACTAGACACAAGAAACACATGAAAATTAAAAAAAATAGATGACAAAATTAAAACCCAGTTATGAATAAATACATATTAAAACACTAAAAAAAAGTAAACTAAAAATAAGTTAGAAAAATTCTATAACCATATCTAAATATATAAATAACAACCAATCAATTATCTCAACCTACTACCAGCACATAAAATAAATAAAGAACAATTGAAAAAAGTAGAATAATGTTGCTCATGACTACAAAATAAAAACATAAATTATTTTTACCAAAATATTAATGCCTTATAAATATGTAAAATTACCTAAATATTCTCCTTTAGGATGAAAAATTGATGGGTGTAGTGATTACCTTGATCTTAGGAAAATGCGAGGAGAACGAAGATAAAAAATTCCATTATCTCAATCTTAGGCAAACTATACAAATAAAGAAATCCAAAAATGTAAATGAGCATAGGAGAGCACATGCAAAGAGAAATCAAAAGGGATAGTAACTGCAATTTTTTTCCAAAACTATTATCTAACACTAGAGAAAATCAAATGAAAAAATAAAAACTCAAACAAAAATATAATTTTTCAAAATTTGAATACCTAGAACTACTTTAGATATTATTTGTTTTAAAAGGTGATACCCAAACAACTATTATTTTATATAAAGTGATATTCACAAGAAACAATAATATTACCGTCAAGAGAACTAGAATAAATTTGGTTTTGTAAAAATATAGATGAGTAAAGTGAAAATGCATAATATTTATTATATAATTCATTATAAAATAAATTGGTAATAATTTCAAAATTCATTGAAATAATTATGAAATACTTATATGTAATCATGCAATTTCAAAGTTCATTGAAATCACAATTCCAAATAACACAATACATTGTTAAAAATTATGATATAATTCATTAGAAAATTCATATGGGATAAATTTTTTAAAATTTAAACCACATAAGTGGTAGAAATTAATTTAAAATTAATCCTATAGATGTGTTGAAAATCTTGATTTTTAAAGATAAAATGCTTAAAAGTTTTCCAAGTTTTATAACTAAATTCACTGTGAAATTTATTCTAATGAAATAAATTGGATTAATTTATTTATAATAGATCTAATTGATATATAAAACCAATAAAAACATAATTTAAATTTATTAATAAATTAAATTAAAAAATAGTTTTGAATTAAAATTCAATATTTTTCACTATTCATTAAAAATGAAACTTCTAAGAAAAATAACAAACATTTCACCCTAACCTAATTTTTATGTTTATATTTAAAAAATGAATTTAATTTTTTCATATTAAATTCATAAAATTTTCAAAATCATTATTTAAAGTATGTTCCCCATTAAAATGTGGTAAAAATGCCTTTATAACAATATAGGGTTTTATGCGTAATATTAGGTTTGTTATTATCTTATGCTTATCAAATCTATTGGATAAATGTAAAAAATATTATATTTAATAATATATATAGATATATTATATTAATATTACTCACTAAATGTAATTAATTTAATTTTTTAATATAAAATGACTTTTTGAGCAAAGAAATTGTTTTTTATAAAAACATTCCCTTTACATTCAATTGGTTTTATATCCATTTATAATTAATTTATAACCAATGAATACAAACATATATTTTTATAAGTTCTTTAATCCTATTTATAACCATTAATTTAATTTCTAGGTTGTATCTTATTATATTGAATAATAATATACTGTTGTTTGGTACAAATCGATCTTACGTGTAACACAGACTACCGTACAAAGTCATTCTTGCATTTATCAGAATATAACTTAGTGTTGCGTGAATTACAAGATATCTATTATATTTATTTAAAATATTAAATATATCATAAATTATTATGATGTTATATTACTTTTTACTCTTGGTATTGCGTGTCATACAAGATATTAAATAAAATGTTGTTAATTTTGAATTTCAGGGTGTTACATTATATCAGACTTAATTAATATAAAATTCAATGTAAAATGTAATAAAATTGAAAATTCATTACATGATAATTCAATATAAACTTCAAGATAAACTTCAATATAAATATTTATTTACATGGAAATATAAATTGAAATGTAAACTATAATTTCAGTATAGTAGAAACTAAAATATCATATTGCAATATAAAATGAACTATAATGAAATATAAAATGTGGTTTCAAATCATGATAATGAATACAAAGGGAAACAACATGTATATTAAGGAAAAATATATTTTAAAAAACTAACCCAATTATTCCTATCACCTAAAATCTAAGTAATTAAAGAAAATAGTAGAACAAAGATAAGAGAATAATGAAATTCAAAACTCACATGGCAGGGAGAACTGATAGAGGTGAAACTTTTTAGCAAGATCAACCACTTTATACTCATAAATAATCCCTACTTACCTTTCCAAAAGAAATAATCAAGGGAAAAATAGGAAATGGAATTATGTTTTGGACTCGAACATCCCAAAATCTAGGTAAACAAAATACATACCCACGATCGATTGACAGCCACCATAGGATGGTAGGTGGGGATCTGGATATAGGGAGGTGAAGAAGATGAGTTGGAGGTTAGGAGGTGAGGGATATATGGTAGAGATGGAGGAGGATGCAGATGCTTGGAGGGGGGATGCTGGTAGGTGGAGCCAGGGAGGGGGAGGTAGAGAAGTAGAAGTGGACTCGGACACGGAGGTAGGAAGGTGGAGGGAGGGAGGTGGGGTCCAGGAGGAAGAGGTTGGGAGGTCGAGGTAGAGGTGAAATCTGGGAGGTTGAGGCAGAGTTGGAGGCTAGGAGGTGGAGGCCGGGAGGTTGAGATAGAGGTGGAGGCTGGGAGGTTGATAAGGAGGCGGAAGCTAGGAGGTCGAGGTGGAGGCCAGGAGGTCGAGGTCTAGGTGGATTCAGGGAGGGGTGGGGAGGACGAAGCTCATAGGAGGGGATATTAGGGCTTTTCGAAGTGGTATGGGTAAGAGGATCCCAAGTGAGGTTGGATATGTAATGGGATATACCCATGATTTTTTAAAGAACCATCGGTATTTGTTTGATCAAATTTTCTATACCCACAATCTCTCTAAACTATGGGTATAGATCCATTTTCTTAAAGCTATTTTCTAGTAGTATATGACATGGGAATAACTAAAGAATGTTTTTGAGATCTAGATTTTCTTGGGTCTATCTAGGTATTATCTCCAGTTTGTGAAGGAATTTTTCAAGGTTGGATTCTTTGATGAATGAACTAACTCAGAAGGGAGTAAAGTTTTCTTGGAATGAGAAATGTCATAATTTTTTCAATGAGATAAATCATCTTGACTACTACGCTGGTGTTGAATCTTCCTAAGGATAGGTAAGGATATGTTGTCTTTTGTGATGCATCATGTTTAGGATTGGGTTGCGTTGTTATCCAAGGTGATCATGTTATTACTTATGGCTCTCATTAACTTATGAAACATGAGAAGAACTACCTGACCCATGACCTTGAACTTGTAGTTGTGAGGGAAATGCTTAATATTTTGTGGCACTACATTTTTGGAGAAAGGTTTACCATGTATTATGAACACAAGAACTTTAGTTATATCTTCCCTAAAAAATATTTGAATCTACACCATAGGCATTAGGCAGAATACCTAAAGTCTTTCAATTTAGACATCACCTATAACCTGAAGATAGGGAATGCCATTGTAGATGATTTAAGGAGGAAACTTCTGACCCAAGTAGTGAAATAATTTTCAAAAGAATATAACTTGATGGATCTCTTTGCATAGTTGAATATTTGAGTCTAGGAATTAGGGGATGAGGTTTCCTTGGCTAGTGTTTAGTTGGAATCTGCTCTTCTCGAATTTATTCTTTAGGAACAACAGTTTGATGATGAGTTTTGTATCATTAGAGACTCTCTTAATGGTGAGGAGACTATTCTTGACTGTTCTTTCTTCAAAGAGGTAATTATATGCTTTTGAAACTATTTTGTGGTACCATCTTCAGTAAGGAAAGCTATAATGGGGGATTTACATAGTCCCCAATGGGCTATGCACCTAGGATCCACAAAGATGTTCCATGACATGTGGAAAAATTTCTCATGGACATGCATGATTTAGTTTTTCTCTTGTTTCTATACATGAAAACAGGTTTAGGTAAAGCACCATAAACCTTTGGGTTTACTTCATCCACTTTAAATCCCTACTTGGAAGTGGAATGAGATATCTGTAGACATTTTTCTTAGGTTACCTCAAACTTATAGGAGGAAGAATGCAATATGGGTTGTGATCGATAGGCTAACCAAGTTAGATCACTCTATATTCATTTGTGATACAACCAAATTTGAGGAGTTGGAAAATATCTATGTGAAAGATATTTTCTGTTTGTACAGAGTACCATATGCTATAGTCTCTGATAGGGATCCTCAGTTTACTTATCATTTTTGGATAGGCCTTCAGGAGGCACTGGGATCTCACATTAATTTGAGAATGACATTCCATCTGAAGTTGGATGGACAAACAGAAAGATCAATATAGATTCTTGAGGATATGCTCCATGATTGTGTTCTTAACTTTGGTGGAGCATGGAAAGAACATTTAGGGTTGGTTGAGTTTTCCTATAACAATAGTTACTAGTTTTTGATCAGGATGGCTCCTTTAGAGGCCCTGTATGGTTACCCTTGAAAATATCCATTGTGTTGGCCAGACATTGGAGAAAGTTCCTTGGTTGGAATGATCTTGGTTCAAGAGACAACATCAAATATTCAGTTGATTAATCATAGGATGTCTACAACATAGATTTGATATAGGTCTTATGCTGATCATCACTGTATATATTTGGAATTATTAGTTGGTGACTAGGTATTATTGAAAGTTTCACACTAGTTAGGTCATTGAAGATTTGGGAGGTAATGGAAACTTTCTCCTCCTTTTGTGGGACCTTTTGAGGTTGTTTTGAATGTGGAGAAAGTTGATTACCATTTATAACTACCATCATAGATGATTTTTATACATAACATGTTCTATGTATCTCAGATATGATAGTATCTATATGATCCATCTCATGTTCTGAGATGGAGTGATCTTGAGGTTGAACATAATTTATCCATGAATGAACGACCAGTTGGGATAGTTTATTATGAAACCAAGGTACTTTGTGAGAGTACAATACCTTTTTTTTGGGTTCTATGGCATCACGGTTCTGATTTTCATGAGACATGGGAGAGGGCAACACTAATGAGAGAAAGGTGGCCTCATTTTTTTGGCATAAAAGATTCTTCATAGGCTTTATGGGGAAAAAATTTCATATGGTGGGGAGGTTGCAATATCTTGTTACTATTTTCAGGTATTCCTAAATCCCTATTTTTGATTATGTTTTGGTTGGGTTTCGTTTGGGAGTGTTTGGGTTGAGATTTTGAATGTTTTGTAAAATTTTGGGCTAGTTCATGGTTAGCACACGGTTTGCCCAAAACATGAACCCTCTTAGAGAAAAATGTGCATCCCAAGGTAGTGGTATTTAGAATGATTGGATCATGCTTAGTAAATCCATAAAACCTATAAAGAGGAACCATTTGGACCATTTAAAATAGGTACATGGATTGCGCATAGTTTGTCTAAACCATGCGCCTCTGGCCAGGAAACCGTGCAAAATAGTTTTTAATAAATCTAAATTTTGTTTAAAAATTATCAAACTCCTCTTTTAGGCCCCCAAAGGACTAGTATGACCTAGAATCATTTTATCCCTTCCTTGGAGATCCCAATAAGAGTTATTGACCCCTCATATCCGTCCCGTATGTGATTCAAAGTTAGAGGAATGTTGTTCGATCTTCTCCCAATTAGTTTCCTCACCCCAATATCTATCTCCCATGAACTCTCTTTTCCTCCGTAGGGTTTCATGAATCCCTGTATTGATTTTTTGACCTGATACCCATAGTTTTGGATCTAAACCTAGGTTTGATTCATAAATCCTTATTTCAATTGTTCTTTGTTGTAGTTTTTCATTTATGGGTTTTGCGAATCGAGATCCTTTGATCCTGAGGTAGGTGGTTTTTTTATGATGCTCTATTTATCTTAACCCTAAATTTATTTATTTAATTTCAATTATTTGAATTAAATTCAATTTCTTGATTTGGATTAAATTTATTTAAATAGGTTTTCTAGAAAAAACCAATTCCACTAAATTGGGGTTTTAAAAATGGGTTTTTGGCATGAAATTGGAAAACCCAAATTCCATTGAATTTGGGAGTGTTTATGGAATTTTTTGAAATTTAAATTGTTTAATTTAAATTGTGTATTTAATGGAAATTGTTTCAATTAAAATTTTGAATTTAATTTTCAAAAATGGATTGTGAAATTAAATTTTAATTTATTTCAAATCCCTATTTGTGAAAATGTCTTAAAAATGGTTTTGATAGAAACCTTAGGGTTTTATCTTGGTGAAAAGACATGTTTTGATTAAAAATCCATTTTGGGTTTTAAAGGGAAAATCATAATATTTTTAATTTGAGGATGGGATTAATTTTATTTTAATGTTTCTTGAAATAAAGTCCCCATCATTGTTTTGTACTAGATCACACGCAAGCGTTAGGTAGTTAGTGAGTTATTTAGATGACACTTAATGATTTAAAACATTCTAAAATATCATATCAGTACATCATATCCCTTAGATGAGGTTGATGAGTCATCTTTATTCCAAGTTCAAAGGGGAATATGTACATATTTTCCATATCACATTGAGTGTGGGGTCCCAATATCTTGTAACCAACATACTTTCTCAGGCATATGACCATGTTACTCACTTGTTTGTATTTCAAATGAATATATTCCATTATTGTAAACCATTTTATATGCCTTCTGATTTATAGAAACTGATTTATATAAAAGTGTTTATTTAAGACATTTGTGAAAAGTTCCATTACTTTGTAAATGTTCCATCAATTGAAAATTAAATCCTTTGATTAAAGTATTTCTATATTTTAAATGTAAAGCATGAATTGTTTTAATTATTCTTATGAAATTCCAAACCTATTTGTTTTAAATTAAAAGAACTTTATTTGGGTAATTTAATATTGGAATATATTATATAATCCTTGGTGAGACCCTATTGGGATTTTTATCTCACACTATACTATGCCTTTAGGTGTTTGTAGAGTATCTCCTTCCAAGTTTGAGCAGGGGTAAAACACCAGTTGGAGGTGGTTGTAACCATTAATCCATGGACTTCGTGATTTGTGTTCGTTGAGACTTAGGTAGTTTTTCCTATTTTATAGTACTTAGTTTTAGAACTTTGGGTTGTTATACCTATTTTACTTATGATACATTACTCCCAGTGGATTTTCTTTTGTTTTCATACCAATTTATTATATTTCTTATGCATTGTTTGTGGCTAATTAATTCCCACATTCTTTGGATATGATGTCAGGTTCTAGTCACCAACCCATGGGAATCGGGAATTCCCTTCGATCTATGTTAGGTTCAGCTCAGCTATTAGGTCACTCGGGTACCCAGGATGGTTTGTGACACCCTATTTTTATAGTAGGTAGAGTATTTTGTGTCAGAGTACACAAATCATTTTATGGATCTGGTTCATTTCACTCCGTAGGTGGTGAGGAATGATCATCTGAAAGCTCAAAAGTACCTGTTGGGTTTGTGACCAGATATCTAATTGTAGGTGTATATATTTAAGTTCACCACCCATACTGAAATAGTTGATAGGACTATAATGAAAAAATTAACATGATAGGAATGATTCGATATTATCCCCTTCCCTTCTACCCAGTGTCATCTTTAGTGGTGCATAGGTAAAGAAGAGGAAGTGGCTTGATCATTATAGAGTTAGTAGAGGTGGTTCTTAATAGTGATAATCCTATATTGCATTAAAATATACCATAAGTGTACCTCTGATTTACTACCAGTGCAAAAATTTCAGGCATACTCAAAGTTTGTGTCCCTCTTTCACAAAGATATGAAATTATTATCGCTATTATGACCATTTATAGAAATTCTTCTAGGACATGTCTAAGAATCATTATAGTCAGGGGCCTTTAGCTCCATAGGCCACTGTGGTGCAGTCAAAATATTTAAATTCCATAGGTCTCTAGCCATAGACCCCATGAGTGAAGAAAATTCATGTAGTGGTTGAGTTTCTGATGGAGGCTGATGCGGGTCCAGTGACAATGATAGGTACCATATTTTTTTTCATCTTCTATAAAAAATAATTTATTTGATACAAGTTCTTCACAATAACTTATATCTTCCCATTTTATTGATGTACTTAAATTTATAAAGAAGTTCATGATTTTTTTATAGAGTTGGTGACACCTATTGGAAAGAATAAAGAGTAGAGGTTTTAATGTCCAACATGTTATTTTTTATAGTTGACATTGAGTTAGTATGAGTTTTTTTAGTTCTTGTTCTAGATATATTTGATCTCATCATTGGGATAGATTGGACAATTCCTCACCATCTTGATATTGATTATTATCAATAGTGTGTTTTGTTATTTTCAGCTGATGTGAGATCTCAGGTGTTTTAGGGAGAGTGGGATCCAAGGTTTGATTATGAAGTACCTTCCCGCCTAGAGATCAATAGTTTTTTATCTACCATTTTAGTTGATCTTGATGACATTTCATCTTTTTTCAATCTTCCCTTGGTTGTTTGAGACTTATCATATATATTACATGATAAATTCTATAGTATTCCTATAGAGGGGTAGGAAAAGTTACTGATTGATCAAGTGTTAGGTTCACAACTCATATCAATACCCTCTTATCTCATGAAACTAGTTGAGCTAGAATAACTTAAGATATAGTTGGATGATCTGATAGAAAAAGTATTTGTTTACCCTAGTTTCACCATGGGACACCCCATCCACTTTTATAAGAAGGATAATGGTTCACTTTGATTGTGTATGGACTATTGAAAGTTGAAATAAGTGATGGTTAAAAACAAGTACCCTTTACCCCATGTGGATGACTTATTTGATTAGTTAAAGGGGGTGAAGTGGGTTTAAAAAATAAATTTTCTGTCAGATTATTATCAACTCAGTGTTCAGAAGTATGATACTCCAATGACTATTTTTAGAAATATGTACAACCATTAAAAATATCTTATGATTCATTTTGGTCTAACTAATGCTCCTATAGTTTTTATGGAATTGATGAATCAGATATTATATTAGTATATCGAATCCTTTTTTGTTGTGTTTGAGGATGATATCCTATTTTATCCAAGAACTAAGTGCGAGAATGTAAATAATCTTAATTTGGTTTAGTAAATATTAAAGATCCACCAAATTTATGTCAATATTTTAGAATGTAATTTATGGATTCAGGAATTTATGTTCGTATGGAATGTGATTTATAAATGTGGTCTATTAGTCAATCCTAAGAAGGTGAAGGCTATATTTTCATAGGAGTAGACACAGAATGTTATTGAGATTCAATTATTCTCTGGTATCATGGGATACTATTGGTGGTTCTTCAAGGATTTATCAAGGTTAGTATAGAATATGTACGATCTTACCAAGAATGGGGTGATATTCACATGGGATTCTAAATTTCAAACTTCTTTTGTTGATTGAAATAACTTCTTCCATCTACAACTATTTTAATCTTACCTGAGACTGATAAGAGATATATGGTGTACTTTGATGATTCTGGTGTAGTTATGGGTTTCATGACTATGCAGGGTGACCATGTTGTAGCATATGGATATCTTCATCTTTGGATGCATAAGAAAGATCACCCTACTCATGATTTAGAGCTTTCTATAGTTATTCATGTGATTAAGTGTTAAAGACACTATATTTTTGGGGAAATGTTCATGGTATTATTTGATAATAAGTTTCTAGGCTAAATATTTTCTTATAAGTAATTGAATCTCATATAAAGATGATGGGTGGAATATCTATAGTCATTGACTTCAACATTTCATATACTCTAAGGAAGGGGAATATCATCACAGATGCTATCAATAGGAAATGTACACTATATGCTATATTAGAATCAAAGGAAGAGTAGAAACTGATGGGTATCTATGATCAGTTATATCTATATGCTCTTAGGGATAATTTAGGTATATTTTTGACCAATGAAAAACTATCTTTATCTCTCCTTGAGTTTGTTTTGCAGGGTTAGGAGTAGGATTATGAGTTCAGATGGATTAGGGAAACCTTAAATGGTGGGGAAACCATTTGTGGTTGGTCTATCCCTTATGTTAGTAGTTTATGAATTAAGAATTGGTGTTTTATCCTAAAATATATGGGGAATTCAATCTTTCATGACAGTTATAATTCTTCATGAACCATTCACCCTAGATCTATAAATATGTATTATGATATGAGACAAAGTTTCTAGAGGCTGTGTATGAAGTGTGACATCACTATTTTTTTTATCACTATTACAAATTCCAATAAATAAAGAAAGAGAATATGAAACCTTTTAGTTTTCTAGAGCCTCTTCCAGTTCCAGTTTGAAAATGGGACAATGTGTCCATGTACTTTGTTGTTATATTACCACAAACTCCTTGAGGGAAGAATTATATATGGGTGGTGGTTGATCAGTTGATGAAATAAGATCATTTCATTCTGATTAGGGACACCACTAAATATGAAGACCTTGGTAAGCTGTATGTATATGAGATTATGAGGTTACATGGGGTTCCATCTTCCATTGTCTTAGACAGGGATCCCATTTTTTACTTTTGGATTCTAGAAGAGTCTCCAAGAGGTGATGAGGACTCAGGTTTGGTTGATTACAACTTATCATCCATAGATAGATGGTTAAATATATAATTATATTCATATCCTAGAGGATATGATCCATTCCTTAATATTGGGTTTTCTGGATTATGGGACATCCATCTAGGACTGAGAAAGTTTTCATATAGTAACAATTATCAATCATCGATTATAATGGCGCCCTTTGGGGCTTTGTATGGTCCCTCATGCATGTCACCTCTTTGTTGGGAATAGGTGGGTGAAACCTCTCTTGTGGGACTGAGTATTGTTTAAGAGAAATTTGTGAGTGTGTTAGATATGTGTCTATGCTTGGTTACACCTCAGAGTTAGAAGAAATCATATATAAATCATTCAAATTTCCCTTTAGATTTGTTCATTAGTGACTGAGTTTTCCTGAATGTTTCCCCTTGTCTTGGTCACTATTGTATTAGGAAATAGGGTAAGATAACTCTAATAAACATTGGACCATTTTTGGTCATGGATTGGTTAGGGTAGGTTTCTTATCGGTTGGAATTACCAGTTCATTTGATAGGTATTCATGATGTTTTCTATATATCACAACTCAAGAAGTACCATCTTGATCCTTCAGATGTACTGGGTTAGAGAGAGGTTGAGTTAGAACCAGTTGTTTTTTTGAAGAAACCATTAGAGATTATTTATACCCAAGGAAAGTCTTTCATGATAAGTCTATTCTATTTTTTAGTGTTTAATGGTGACACAAATAAGATTCTCATGAGACTTGGGAGAATGAATTGTCAGTGAGGGAGGAGTGACTTCACCTCTTTCCGGAGCATTCTTCTTCCACATGACTTCATGGGAATTGAAAGTCATATGGTGGGGATATTTTAACATCTTGGATAAAAAGGTATTCTATATTTATGTTTAAGATATTGTCTCTTGGGTTTATAGGGCCTCATAGTTATATTAGGAATTTTAGCAAAATATGTTGTTTGTACTAGATGTAGAGGAAATTTACACCATATAATAATAATTTTTGATATAAATTCCATGTTTTGAATAAGTCATGAAAAAAATTATTTTTTAAGATATTTATTAGTTAAACACTATTTTTACATCATAAAATCATTTCTCAGAGTAAATAAATTTTAGAAATTGTGTTTTTTAGTGTAAATGTAATATGGGAAATTAATGATGTAAATCAGTGATTTACTAGGTAAACCCCTCATATTGAGTAGGTTTTATTTTCTAATCATGTAACTCCTTCTTAATTTGGTAGGTTACTCCTCTCTCAAACACTAGGCTCTTCTAGGTTATTTTGGTTTTCTCTTCCTCTTCTGAATCACTTCGTTTATTGCTCGATCTCTAACTTGGTTGTATTTTTTCTCTTTGGGTAAGTAGACTTTCTTCTTTTTCATTGCTCATATTGTGATAATGGAGTTGGGATGTGATTATGGATCTATGATCATGTGATGTTTTTTTTCTTCAATCCCTTCTAGATATGTTGTGTGATCATCTTTCAGGGGCCATCCCTTGTGTTGGTTGTGGTGTGGAATGCTAGTTCCTCAAGGTATGTTGTGATCTATCCTCTCTGTAGAATTTTTCATTTATAGAATCGATTCAAAGTTGTGGGAATAATTTTCAGGGCCACTATTGTTGTCTCCTCCTTCCTCTTAATGTGCATGGATCCTATTACAGGTAGTTTGTGACCCAAGTTTGAGGTAGGAAGTTCCATCTCTAGTCTATATTTTATAAACTATAATTTCTCTTGATTTTATAATTTTTTTATAAAACAAATCACATGATTTATTTTTGTGTGTAAATGGATTTGTGATAAAATATGGGTTTCCTGTTGTTTTGGTAAAATAAAATGTATTTTTAAAGCACTGTGAAATGGGTTGTGAAATGGATTTTCAAAGCATATTTTTGATTGAGTAAAGGGTTGTTTGGAAATTTTTGTGAAATGTGAATCACTTTGAAATTTATTTATTAAATTCAGAACATAGTAAGAATTGGTCACTTATGTGTAAGGTAAAATATATAATATTTTTTATTTTATTATTAGGGGGGGTTCATTCATGGGGTGTTACTCTGATTCCTAGTCCTTTTATTCTAGGGACTATATATTGAAATTTCTCAGGGTTTTCACTTATAGTGTGTTACTCTACTCCTTATTCTTGTTTTCTAATGATTTGAGTACACACTAGTCATTACTTTCTGTATGAGTAGTCCACTAGCCCGACCTATTTTGATCCTTTTCATGTTTACCACTATGCTTTGGATTTTACTATTTTGGATTAATATGCATTCTTTTATGAAATGTAAATGATTAATTGGATTTATGATTTGAAATTATTTTACTAGAATTTTTTTAGAACTATAGAAAAAGTGAAATATTTACCATAATTTTGATAAAAAACTTTTTTTCTATTTAGAATACCATTTTTTATTTAAAATAATAATATTGGGATTATTTTTTTCAAAGACTAAATATAGAACACCTATGTGGGATCCTACTAAGACTTTTTTTACACCCTACACACCCCTTCAATGGCGTGTAGACCTAGTATTGTATTTTGATGTAGGAAAATGCAAGACACCATATGTAGTGAGGTTTATGTAAGATGGGTATGGGTAGATGGTGGTGAGATAATGGTTCATAGCCCATGTATCACATGGAGTTACAATGGTTGACTTTATTTGTTCTTTGGTTTTGTTAGATCTATAACTTTGGTTGTTTTAGATTTTAAGTTGCATCGATACCATTGTTTCTATTTGATTATGGAATATGTTTCTTCCACTATTTCATTATTATATATATATATATTTCATGAAGTTTATTTCAGGTTGGGCATAATAATTACTTCTAGTTGTTATTTGTTTCCTGGGTGCTAGTCACTATCCCATGGGGATTGGGAATGCCCTTCGGTTCTATTGAGAATCAGTTCAAGTGCTAGTTTTAGAGGGTATTTGTTATAGGCTGTGTATAGGTTAGTCTAGAATATTGTATATAGAATGAAACATAGGATGAAATTTGGTCCTTATTTGGTAACATCCACGACTATCTAACTTTAGGACTTAGGGTAGAGCCCACATCACTTAATCATTGATAGGTATTTCTATTTAGGGGAAACCATTGACTTCCCTTTGTATTATAAGCTTGATCATCATGTGGCACCATTGATTATTTATTTTAATTTTATTTTTTTGTTTATTTATGACATAGTTCATTTAATTTTTTTTTACTTATGTTGTGTGAGTGTGTTTTTCTCAGGGATTTTGGAAATGTCTTAAAAACGTGTGTTTTAAAAGAAAAATGGGATACACTGCACGTCATGTGTGATTTTGAAGGATTTTTTTTTCAAAGTGATGGTTTTTATTTAAAAGAAAAGTGGCATATAATTTTTTTAAAAAGTTTATAGATGTAATGTTGTTTATTTATTTCTCTATGCATAAACATATGAAAAACCTATTTTTTATTATAGTTCAAACTAGATCAAATGAAACATATTTTTAAAGTAATTGCACAAACAATTTGATGAAACCCTAATGGGTTTTTTTTATCGCACCCTATAGATACCAATGCGTATATGTATCCCTTATTGTTTCTATTTTAGGATTACATGGTTGGTACCTCCTCCATGTTAGATATTTGGGTTAGTCTAGTAATATTTTTATGGGATGTGATGAGTGACCATGGGTCACATTGATATAGGAAGTAGCTATTGGGATTTTGTTTTATTTTTGGTATTCTTAAGTATTAACTTATCTTTGTGTTCTTCACTTATTTATATACTCGTGTTTGTTTATTTATCTATTGTTTGGTTCATATGTTGGCTTGTTTTATGATAAATTCATTCATTTTTAATGTATTATTCTTTGATTTTAATGTTTCTTTTTAGTTTTATTATTAGATGTAATTATTACCAAGAGGATTTATGAAATTCCTAGGAACTAGTTTCTAGATTATGGGGATCAAGAATTCCCTTCATGCCTTATTGCGATCTGGATTGAGTAGTGGGTTAGCTCGACTAGGGATGGTTTAAGACATAATTATATTAGGGACTAAGTTCTTCAAAGGTATCCTAGGTTCTTGAGGGGAACTAATTTGATTTGGGGGTGTCAAGGTATAAAAAGATAAGGATAATAATGGGGAATAAAGTGGAAAATTATGGATAGGTTTCTGATCACCACCCTTTATGATGAAACTTGAGTTACCATGGGATATCTAGATTTGAGTCTTTATTTTAAGTTTCCATTTAGTTTGTTTGATGATATTTAGATCCATATTATGTATATAAATAATTTTAAGTGTTTAATTTAAGTTTGATGGTGGAAATGGTGATGGAAATAGAGTTGCATAGTTACCCCACATGGTATGGAAAACTATTCAGATCCCATGTACTAAGGGTATACAAACATTACCGAGACTTCTTTATGGATGATACATCATTTTCTAACACATTAATCCAAACCATGAATACCTCTATTTTTCCCCAAATTATTTATTTTTCCTACCTTAAATTTTGGATTAACTCCAATGGTTCCTACCATTAATGTGAGTGCAATTAAGGTAGTTTTGATTGTATAATTGAAATTTTTGGATTTAGTTTTGAATAATGTGTATGCCTGGTTGTTTGGGTTTATCTTTTTAAGGTTCGTTTTGTGTTTGTAAAATTGGTTTTTGGATGATAAAATTGATCATCTAGTTTTCTTTTGAAAATTTTGATCTTTTGGGGTGTTTTCTATTAGATGTGGAGTGTTTTAAAAAGAGTTTGATTTCAAAATGGAATTTTTAATGTATTTTCAGATTAAAGGGGTTTAATTCTTGTGAAATGTTTTCAAGGGTAGATGGTTTTGAAATATAATTGGAATGTTTTTTGAATGGGGATTAAATTTTTATGTAATATTTTGGTTTTATGATGCTAAATTATGCTATTAATTAGTATTGCAAATGGGGTTTTTCAAAAATTTAAAAAGGGATGTAATATTTTAAAGATGAGGTTTTTTAGGAATGAGAGTTTTATTAAAATATATTTCTTGAAAATATATATTTTTTACTATGAAATTGTGTGTTTTTACGTGGGAAGCATAGATAGATAAAGTTTATGTTTTTTGTTACATAGAGTATTCCCCTGGAATATATTTGAATAAAGTATGGAAAAAATATATCTCAGGTGATGAACCTAAGGGTAATTCTTCTTATTTTTTAGTTATGTATCTCCTTGTTATAAACATTACAAAAACTCAAAATAGAGTGGAATAGATGAAATTACAATTTCTATTGGATCCCATTCTATATTTTCTTTAACAGTACCCTTCATTCCACATTATTTGGGGTTTTCCTGTAATAGTGGATTGGTTAGAGAGGATGAAGATAATTCTTAGTTATTTGAGTTTTTTTGATCCATCCCATTTATAATATCCAAGGGATTGTATATTTTTTGTGGTTAAAGTTTTTTAATTTGAGTGAGTAGAAAAGTATGTCTTGTGTATAATCAATTTTTGAGAGATTGTTTTTGTTTTGGAATTATTATTTTTTAGTGTATTGTGGTTTTTGATATGGATTTTGAGGATGAAAATGGATTTTATTTTTGAGAATATCTTGTTATTTTGTGTTTTATTTTCTTGAGGTTTTATGAGTTCTCTTATGATATTGTTCTTTTGTGGTTGGATTATTAATGATTTGTATATGGTATACCTTAGTTTTAGTACATGGGTAACTATGATGAGTGTTTCATTTAAGTAGTGGTTCACTTGGTGATGGTAGTTGATTTTGTAGGGATTTACATGGGATGATGTTTTTTTGAAGTCTTTATTTACCCATTGGGTATGGTGACCCATGTTGTGTTCCATATATTGGTAATGTAGTATTTTTTTATTTGAGTTGTGATTTTGATTTTTTGGGTGTTAGGTTATCTTTTGGATATGGGTGCTTTAAGAGTTAGAGATGATTATTTGGTGATTGTTTTTGTTTGATGGGATTGGGTGATTATTGAGAATATTTTGGAGACTCATTATTAATGTTTATGTTTTGGTGTAGCAGTGTGCTCTCTTTTTTATATCAGTATTTAGATAAATTATAGATGATGGGGAGACCTATGCTTAGTCCTTGCTCCAATTCGGATTTTTCTTTATGTTCACAGTCATGTTCTGCTTGGAGATGATTAGGAATTTAGTGTAATTGATCAAATGTATTATAGGGATGGTTTTTATTCATTGGTTTTCTTCATTAGGGTATATCTAGTTATTTCCTCATACAAACCACTTCATTCCATAGGGTTTTATTGAGGCTTATTCTTAGATACTTTCACTTTTACTAAGGAATTTTTAAGGGAAAAAAGTGGCATGGTGGGTTGATTATAGCATCTCATGTCACTATAATTTTTTTATATCATATCAATTTATTTTTTGGTAATTTAAATTTTTATATGTTTTGGGCTAGAATTTTAATTTTTCTAGAAATGTTTACTCTGTGTATGGTTTTCACATGGTCACTAAACTATTTTTTAAACTGTATAAGTGACCCTTGTATGGGTGCCTTGGTTATCAAGGTGAAATTGATACATAGGTTGGTTTTGATCATAAATAAATACATAGATTATGGTAAATATTTTGTTTACCTTTTCATATCTATTTTCCAGTTTAGTTTATTCTTTCACGGTTTGTTCTGCATAAGAGACACATGCTTTGGATCAAACCATGTGAGTCTAGAGAGAAATTATGCAAGAATTTTGTATATATGAGTAATTTTACATGGTTTTGACATGGTTATTAGAAACCATGAAAGGAGAATTTACATAATGTGTTGTGATTAGGAAGTTCCAACTACATGGTTTACCAAACTATGTGCTCTAACCGTCTGAGTTCCCCTAAAATCAATTAAAAGAGAGTTTCTTGTTTTTCTTTACTCGAATTAAACGAGGAAAACCTAATTTATTCCACCCATTTGTTAAACTAGTCCTATTAATTCATTAGGAAACCATTTTTATTCCTATACTTGTATTCTAATATCCTACACTTCAATTCCAAGTGGATTTCTTCAGGAAAACCCCTATATTCATCTCGTTCTCCCTTCCCATTCCGCTTTCTCCCTTTTCTATTATTTTACCTTCCTTACTAGAACCCTAATGGATGTTGGGAGGAGACTAGGGTTTGAGGATAGTTATAATGTGATTTTTTTGTTTAATGGTTGTAGGGGTCATCTTATTCCTTAATTAAACATTCTCCATTAAAGGTGACATGTTGTGGCTTATTGCAAGTAGTATTTCTTGGAATGTGGTGTGTGTTTTTGTGTAAATTATTTAAATGGAATTTAATTGTGTGATTTTGTAACAACCTAGTTAATTTCAAGATAAATAATTTTAATGAATCATTAATATTAAAAATATATATAGTTATATTCATTATAAGAATGTTAGGTAATTTTCTAGTCAAAAGGAAAAGGAATTAATTCTTACCAAATTGAATATTCATGCATTATATGGTTTTATTTTAAAATTATAGAATTTAAATTTTAAAAAATGAACTTAATATCCAATTCAGAACAAAAAATTTTCGTAGTATTCTTTTTTCTGATAATTTTATGAAAATATTGATTTTTCCTTGAATAGTAAAAAATACAGATTTTTATTAAAAACATTATTTTATTTTAAAGAATTTAAAAAGGAAAAATAAAATTTGGATTAGTTTTAAAATTTAATAAGTTTTTTTATTAAAAACAATCCAATTATAGTTTTATAAATGAAATTTATACTAGATTTTGGTATAAAAATATTTTTATATTAAATTGTTTTTTTTCTGAAAAACTGCTTTTTATCACGTTTTACGGGTTTAATTTTAAATTAAATTGTAAAACTTATATGTTTTTAATCTTAAAAAATTGATTTAATATTAGGAATCATGAGGTTCAGATTTTTTAAATAGGTCCCTTTTTTCTTTGGTCATTATGAATAACAACCTTAGTAAATTTATGTCACCTCGATAAGGGTAAATCGAGCAACTCAAGTTAAAAATAATATAAAAATTACTCAAAAATGATCCCAAAAATTGTATTAATTTTAATTTATCAGTATATATTGTCTATAAAAATCCAAATGTAGAATATATTACCTTTTTTTCTATTTTATTTTATTTTGACCTTTATATTATGTTTTATAAATAAAAGTCAACAATGTCATTCTCTTTGTTTTATTATATATAAAATTTTGAAATATGGATAAATAGAGTATATTTTTGGTTATAAGTATTAATTTTAAATATGAATTATTTTATTTTATCATGAAAATTTATTTATAATTTTTATTTATGAAATAATTAGCTTAAATTATTATGCAACATTGACATAGCGCTTGTCCAAGCAGTATAAAAATAAATAAAATGATTTAGAAAACCATAAAAATAATATTATTTTAGTTATTTATAGTGTAAGATTAATTTTTAGATAATTATAACAATATTGGGGTGTGATAAAGGGTTATATTCTATTTTTAATTTTGTCTTGATGTTCTTAAAGACAAATTAAATGAATTGTTTCAAAAATGACATTAATGATATTTTATGCTAAATAATAATTTATTATAGGATTTAAAATTCCTAAAAACCCGATATTCAGCCAAGTTATTAGGATATGATTTAAAATCATTAACCATGGTCTATTTATGGTCCGTTTTTCCATTTATAGTCACTATATTGTCACCTAAATAATGAACAACTTTATTATCATGGTAATCATCAAAAGTGTTTATGTGAGGATAAAAAAAATGATAAGGGTATAAACATCACCTAATCATGTAAAAATTTTATTGTATGAGATAATTGTGACAAATAATCATCATATATTCAAAATATATATGTTTTTAGGCATTTTTACTTGAAAATTAATTTAAATTAATTTAATATTTTAAGTAATTCCAAGAGTTCCCTTCCAATCACTTATAAAGGGGAACCTTCTATCCTCTTTTCTTAACACTTAATTTTTTTTGGTTCTTCCATGAACTACCCAAATACATTAATTAAATCCATAACATCAACCCATATTCCTTTTGTTTATCAGAAAATTATCCTAGGAAATCTTATGGTGTAAACCTTAAGAGGTTATCCGAAGAATAGGTATGGTTCTTTACCAAGTATTTTCAATTTATTTATTCATCCACCACCTTAAAATATTTTCCAACTATGATGATATAATGAAATAAGTATCTAAAGTATACTATGATGTTATTACGTTAAATAAATAACCTATATCCATTTCCCCTTAAATCAAAATGGGAAAACAAACCATCATTCATGTGTATGGAGGACTACTGCCTTGTGAACCGATGTAATTCGTTTCCCATCACTGACACTCATGGATATTTATAATGATGAAATTCATATATATATGTATGTATGTATGTGTGTGTGATATTAATGTAATATTTATCATTCTGTAAAATTAATATACCATCTATCTTCTTACCATTCCATTTATTAAAAAATGATAACGTCATTTATGTGTACGTGTAGACTACCACATTCGTGAAGCGACGTGATTCATTTTTCAACACCGCATCACATGGATGATATATATAAGTATATTAAAATAAATAATATTCTATTAATGATATAATTATAATTATATGAAGATAAAATTATTTATCTTCTTTAAAAAATGATCATTGAAAATGGAAACATTACTCATGTGTACGTACGACCTACCGTGTCTATGATTGTAACATAGTTCATTTTTCATAATCATATTCCATATTTGGTTTTAAAATTATAATTTATGTATAAAAATAATAATTATTTGATGATAATTATTTTATATATAATGAATTAATGACCAATTTGACTATATTCAACCTATCTAAGTCATTTTTGATATATAAACCGAATATCGTTAAAATGTCCAATGTGAACTTAATTGATTAAATAATTGAATATAACATGGTAAAAAATAAAATAAAAGGAATAATAAACTTGAAAAAGGTTCTTAAGAAATTAAATAATTAATATAACTTTATTATTTAGGATGATATAGAATGTACGTGAAGAGTAAGACTCTAGGTATGGGATAATTTAATTCAAAAACCCCATTTTCAACATTTTCATGATTTATTTTCAAATTTTATTTCATATTATTAAAATTGATTTATGGATGTTTTTATATAGAAATAATATTATTATAAATGACATTTTATGTTTCTTTTTTTTACTTTATTTCAATTTTTTTTCAAAATGAAAATTTTAGGTGTTTTATATGGACCATTTTGACAAAAAGACAAAAAGAATGTTTTATTTAAATGTATATAACATCAAGGAATTTTACCACTTCCATAAATCTTATTTTATGTTTAGATTCCATTTAAATATTTCTTATTTTTAAAGAAAAACCCTCCTTCCCTTTGTTATGGGTGTTTTCAAAAGGGTTTTAAAGGGATATTTTGATATCCAGAAATTATTTTTTTATAGTTGCAATGAATATTTTTATAAATGTAATGATGAAGATGAAAGATTTAACATTTTATGATTATGTTATGGTTCTTGGTAATTACTTATAATGTTTGTTGGTTATATTATAAACCAATTATCATTGGTTATGTTATTAACCAAGGATGGGTGGTTCTATTAAAAAGAAAGGATGGGTGGGTCCATTATATTTCTCTAATGCATTGGGTATTGTAAGAAACCAATTCTTATTTTTGAGGTATGGGTTTCTCCTTTTACTTTTCTCCTTTAGTGTTTTTGATAAAATAAGGAAAATGGGAAAAAATCCCATATCTTGTGGGTACATGCTATGTACTTTTCCACACGCCGTGTTCTTTGGCCATGTGGGATGAGTACATAGGGTGTATAGGCCTGTCAGCGATGAAGGGTGTAAAAACTGACTACACGCTCTGTACTAGGTATTTACACACTGTGTAATCAGTCTGAAGGTGAATAGTAAGGTGGTGGAGCCAGCTGCCAGCTGAGCGACAGTACACGCCGTGTATTCAGGAATACATGCTCTGTACTCATGTCGATAGATAAACAGTGCCGTGGTGGAAGGAAGCCGCCAGGGGAATAGTTTAAAAAAACAAAAAGTACACACCATGTAATTGAGAGTACACACTGTGTAGTCATGAAATTTCACTTAAAACAGGCAGTAGCCTCCTCATTCGAGAGAGGAGGCAGAACCGCCGTTTGGAGCTCAGGAGGACGACCGAACCTTGGAGGATCACCCGATCGTGCACTGAGAGTCCGATTCCGCCTCCGTCAATCACATTGGGACCGTACGGGTAATCCCTACCCTCCCCTTGCACTATTCTTACCAATTATTTCTCAAGGGAAAGTTATTTGAGTTTGAATGAGTGAACGTTTATCCCAGATCTACTTCGTTCTTGGACTATTCGAGAGGTGTCGTTCACATATACCAATCAGAGACGATCGAGGTAGGTGGTCTGATGTTCCTTTCAACTATTGTGTTGAAATTATGTACCATTTTTCTATGCCCCCATGGTTGGGGTGTCATATGGATGAGGCCTTTGCTGAAAAGATATCTAGAATTGTGAAGATAATCTAATGATAAGTTTAATCTGCTGTTTGGGATCACTGCTTGGATCTAGGACCACCCCGGGGGTGTGTTCCTCTGTTTAGACGTTTGGACACAATACCCGAGGGTATTCCATGATCATATTATGTATTGCCTTTTCTTGAGATAAAATTTATATAAATTGATTGTTTATGCTTTGGGCTCGGCCCAGTTCCTTGCGCCTGAGGTCAGTGTTTGTTTAGCCTGAGGGTATTATCTCATACGCCTGAGCACAATATTTGTTATTCCTGAGGGCAATTGCCTGAGGGTGTGATTCTGATTAGACTGAGGGTGTGGTTCTGTTAGCCTAAGGGCAATATTCTAATTACCTAAGGTTAAGGTTTGGCATGTCTATGGACACTGTTATTTCGTATATTCACTGTGGTGATTTTTGATGTTGTACCTGCCAAGACGAAGCACAAGCTTATAGGTGATAAGTAATAATTAAAATGGCAATGAAACTGGTAGTGATAGTTAATTTTTAGTACTTACTAGTTTACTGCATTTAATTTTTCACACTGCTGTTACATATTTTCACTGTCAGTTGGGCACAAGCCTTTGGTGGGTGCCTACTGAGATTTATCTCTCACACCTTGTTTAGGTCATGTCTTCAGCCCAAATAGAATATGTTTTTGCATGTGTCAACATGGGAAAGGGTCCCTATATAGGTACATTATTGTATTATAGGAGTAGGAGAGCATGGGACCGAGATTAGGCTTGCGATGCTGCTGTGTTTCGTTTACTCTGCTTGTTTTCGTTGGCTGTAACTTGTACTTTGAGTTGTATTGTATTGTATTGCAGTGTGTCCTATTTTGGATTCTTTCATAGAATTAATGACATGATGCATCTTTATATATATGACTTCTGGTTCTCTTTTACATCAATAGTCCATTTCAGTTTTATATTGTTTACTACTTCCACTGTTTTATGCTATTTATCTTTTTCGTTGCACTACACTTTGACAAATGAGGGAATAGTTTCCCCACTATCAGACCTAGGAACTCGCTTCTAGTCAGCAGCCTCTGGCGTTTGGGGAAATGCGCTTGAGGTCATGTGACCAACCGGGTTCGGGGCACCCGTTGAGTGGCTTCTGGATCTGGGACGTTACAAAGTGGTATCAGAGGGGTTCTTTTATTGACTTACTATTTGGAGCCTTATTCAGGGATAGGACAGACATGGTAGTTAGTAATAAGATATGCCTGAGATTAGCTAACCCATTTATAGGAAAAATCTAGTCTACCTCGTTTATTCTGATTTTGAAAAATTTTTCAGTTGATTTTATTTTCACCATTGGGTGACACACTTGTGGTGTACTATTTATATTTTTATACCTAGGTTATATTTAGTTGCAACTCGATGAGATGATGGTATGCCATCACATGCATCATTTAGGCACATGTTAGAATCACATTCCATGCATAGTTTCCATTCCATATAGGTGCATTAGAAATTTCATGTTGTTGTGATAGATGCAGTGCTAGAAAATGCATGCTTTTGTGCTAGATTCCTTGATAAAATACCTTCTATTTGATAGGGTATTATTATGTGAGGTTTTGATATAATGAATTCCAAACTTTGGTTATTGAGGAGTATGGTCCCTTAATTACCGGAATTTGGTGGATCATCGACGTGTCTATTTTTTTTATAACATGTATAAGATGCCAAGCTTTGATTCATGGGGAGTATGGGCCCTCACGGATCAGAATTTGGCACTTAGGTGTTTTTTCCATATTTTTTCTGGGTTCTGGAGTATTATCTAAGGCTTACTATCTGGAAAACCCAGGATACATGCCGTTTAGTTCCATGGACACACCTCATGTGTTCTTATATTCGAGAAGAAATGAAAACTTTTTAAGTACACGCCGTATACCCTCCGTACATTCCATGTAGTCTCTTTCCGTGTCATAGGCCATGTGGGTAGGGACACAGGGTAGGGAATGGATTGGGGAAACACGCCATGTACCGGTTGTACATGTTGTGTAGTGCTGACCCGTTGTACACCCATGTAACTAACAACACAGATGGAGGAGACCTTAAGACATACATTCCATGTCTATTGTGAACACGCCGTGTATTCTAACCCAGGTACCCAGCCGTGTCACGAACAACACGGGTCAGTGTTATCTTTCCCAGTACACGCATGTCTACCTAGAACATTCTGTGTAGTGGCAGCCATGTAGCCACCGTGTGGCAAGCAAGACAGGTCAGTCTGGTGCTTATTTGAACACGTCGTGTCTTTTTGGAACATGGCGTGTAGTGTGACTTGGGTACACAGGCCGTGTCACGAACAACACGGGACAGTGAAAGCTTGTAGAGTACACACCGTGTACCTTTGGGACTTGCCATGTAGTCTTGTTTTAGGAGAGACGTGTGGCTTAGCCTTGTAGAAGGACTTAGGTAGGGAATAATGATTGAAGTACACACCGTGTATTCAGAAGACATGCCATCTAGTTGGGGTGTTACATGACTAGTTTTAGCTGGAGTACACGCCCATGTGGATGTCCTGTGAGAACACGCCGTGTAGTATTTATACACATAGTGTAGTAAAGTTTTTTAAAATCTTGAATGATTTCTTTATCCTGTTCCCTTATTGGCCTCCTCATTTTTGGTCTTTGATAATCTTGATCTAAGGTGTGCAATGACCTTGTAGAGTCATGACACCTAGACGACCACTGGTTGTTCTCCAGGAGAGGAGCAACAATTATACTCCTAAGATGGTGGGCTATGGGCTACTAGTGAATACTCTAGAAGTGCCAGATGCGGCGCCAGCCGTTATACCAGACACAGGTGTGAATGTGCAGTTCCGTGAAGGCTTCATGCGGTTCATGCAGACCTTCCAGGGAATACCATAGAACGCCACATCTATGGCAGAGCTGAACCATATCTTCCAACAGTAGCAACCTCCTATGTTTTCAGGGGATGGTAGACCACAGGATGCAGAGTCATGGATGGATTCGATGTAGACAATATTTGAGCATCTGGAGACGCCTCCGGGGAGGAGGGTCCAGCTCGCTACATACATGCTGTATGATTCTACCAAGAGGTGGCGGGATGTTACCACCCAGACTGAGCATCACCAAGACATGGCGTGGAAAGATTTTCAGGCAGCCTTCTATGAATTCTTCTTCCCGGAGATGCTGAGGGTAGATCAAGCTCGAGAGTTCATGAATCTGTAGTAGGGTGCCATTTCAGTGATGGATTATTCTTCCTGCTTCACTGAGATTCAACGCTTTGCACCTTTTCTAGTGGGCGATGAGGTGTTGAGGGATAGATGCTTTGAGGATGGTCTTCATTGTGACATCCGAGCACTAATGAACGTTTTCAGGTTGCCTACCGTGCATGCTATTGTGTACCAGGCACTGATTATTGAGCGGAACTTGTGGGAAGCTAGTGGTGTGGGCTAGATCATTTTGACACTTGTTTCTGGTACTATTTATACCGGTTAGAGGAAGAGGCAGATGTACTTATCTCACGACGGCAGTACTAGCCAGAAGAATACTCCAGGTGTCCAGGTCATTTTCTAACAGTGTGGTAGAGAGGGGCACAAGTGACCTTAGTGTCCCCGAGACCCAGTAGAGTGCCGAGCTTCCGGCAAGATGGGTCATCTACAACGCTTTTGTAGGGCGTTTCTACCAGTGTCTAGTGAGAGGGGTTCTGTGCAGACTCTACGTGCGGGAGAAGGACCAACAGCTTCTTACCAGTCGGGAAACTGGATTACGTCAGGGCGTTCAGGAAGAGATGGTGGTCATGGCTGTGGTAGCCAGACACTGGGATCCGAGAGGTAGCAGGGCGGGTCAGCTCAGGGTAGCCAGGATGTGTCATAGGGCCGCGACACTGGGAATACATATGTAGGGAAACATACCCAACAGGAGCAGGAACCCAGACCTTCCACTGTCAGAGGTACTATTCTAGTTGCTTTTGTTTTATCTTCTGTACTTTTCGATACTGGTGGTACACATAGATTCATATATGTAACCGTTGAAGGGAACCTTGGTCTCTGTGTTTCTTCTTATTCTAATATCATGACGCTAGACACTCTGTTGGGAGTGAGGACGGAAAGTGTGCGTTAGTGCAAGGAGTTCCCCCTAGAGGTTGGTGGGTGTCACTTCCTATGGGACCTCTATATCTTAGAGATGAAAACTTATGATGTCATTCTCTGGATGGTCTGGTTGGTACCCTTCTGAGCCTTTGTGGATTTCTATCTTCGCAGGGTGAGTTTCAAGTCACTAGAGGGTGGAGAGTTTCTATACAAGGGCAAGTGGGATGTCCAGGCAAGCCGAGCTAGACCCGAGCATCGTGGGAGAGGTAGAGTGACAACCCAGATTTTGAGTTTATATTTGGATGATCAGGGGACTTTTTCGAAGGATTTTCCTCCATTAGTTTATCGTTTTAGGGATGTATTTCTGTATAACTTTTCAGGTCTTCTTTCGAAGTGAGTGGTGGATTTCTCAATTGAGCTTGTGCTAGGAGCGACACCAGTTTCCATTCCTCCTTATAGGATGGATACACCTGAGTTGCAGGAGCTCAAGAGGAAGTTATAGGAATTGAAGGAAAAGGGTTTTATCTGACCCAAGACTTCTCCTTGGGGTTCTTTGGTCCTTTTTGCGAAGAAGACAGACGGTACTCTCAGACTTTGTGTGAATTATCGGAAGCTGAACCAGCTGACGATTAAGAACTGATATCCCTTACCGAGGATTGATGTTCTTTTTGATCAACTTCGAGGATCACGAGTGTTATTGAAGATTAAATTGAGATCCAGATATCATTGATTACATGTTAGACCATCAGACATACCGCTTACAACTTTTCGGAGTAGATATGGTCTATACGAGTACTTGGTTATTCCGTTCGGACTCACGAACGCACCATAAGTTTTCATGGCCCTGATGAATTGTTTGTTCCATTATTATCTTGATTATTTTGTGGTAGTCTTCATGGGTGATGTCTTGGTGTACTCTCACACTCAACATGGCCATTCCACCCATCTTGAGATCATACTGAGTCCATTGAGAGAGAATCAACTATATGCTAAGCTCTCAAAGTACAACTTTTGGATGGACCAGATACACTTCCTGTGTCATATTATCTCAGAGGCGGGAGTTGCAGTGGACCCAGAGAAGGTGAGAGCAGTAGTTTCCTAGGAGCATCCTAAGAAAGTGTTTGAGATACAGAGTTTCTTGGGGCTAGCTGGTTACTACAAGAGTTTTATACAGGACTTCTCCCGCTTAGCAGCACCGTTGATGGGTTTGACTAAGAAGGGTGTGAAGTTCGTTTGGTCAGAAGTTTGCGAGACAACCTTTCAGAAGATGAAGGGAAGGTTGACATAAACACCAGTCCTAATAAATCCAGAGCAATGGAAGATCTATACATTTTACTGTGATGCATCAGGTATTGGGATGGGAGTAGTGTTGATGCAGGGCGATCAAGTTGTTGCGTACGAGTCTCGGCAATTGAGGCTGAATGAGAGGAATTACCCGACACATGATCTCGAGTTGGCTGTAGTTGTTCTTGCATTATGCTGTTGGAGACATTATCTCTTGGGAGAGAATTTTGTGGTGTTTACAGACCACAAGAGTCTCAAGTATATCTTTACCCAGCGAGAACAAAATTTGAGACAGGGAAGGTGGGTTGAATACCTTCAGTCCTTTGACTTTGAGCTTGCCTATACACCTAAGAAGGGTATCACAGTTGCTGATGCACTGAGTAGGAAGACTCAGATATAAGAAGTTCATGAGGCCAGTAGTGAGTGGTAGCTTATGACTTTGTTCTCTGAGATGCATTTGGAGGTGCACGAAAATCAAGGGCAAACCTATCTTTCTTCCTTAGCTGTGACTTCTACCCTTCTAGATAGAGTGAGGATGAGACAAATATCAGATTCAGAAGGCCTAGTTCCTGGATAGACGATAGGTGATGATGAAGTAATACATTTCCATGGATGAGTGTGGGTTCCAGGGGATATACACGAGGAAATAATGTGGGAGTTTCATGCTTCATCTTGGGAAGTGCATCCCGGAGTTACCAAAATGTACCGTGACTTGAGTCGTTAGTATTGGTGGCTGGGTATGAAACGAGAGGTATCTGGTTTTGTTGTGAGATGTTCCACCAGTTAGTAGGTGAAGGTGGAGCCTCAAATCCCAGATGGACTATTTCAACAGTTACCCGTTCCAGAGTGGAAATGGGATGATGTCGCGATGGACTTCATGACTGGGTTGCCGAGGTCACCTCAAGGAAGTGATGCCATGTGGGTTGTCGTAGACAGACTTATGAAGGTAGCTCAAATTTTTCCAATCAAGGAGACCTTTGGTGTTGATGATCTTGAGAAGTTGTATATCCGAGAGGTAGTACGCCTTCATGGGGTCCCTTGTTCTATCGTTTCAGATTGGGATGCCCGCTTTATGTCTCATTTCTGGCATAGTTTTCAGAGGGCACTGGGTACACAGGTGCTTCTCAGCATAGCTTACAACCCTTAGACCGATGGCTAGTTAGAGCGTATGATAAAGGTGCTTGAGGACATGCTACATGCATGCATCCTGGACTTTAGTTGATCTTGGGAGAAGCACATACCCCTGGTCGAGTTTGCCTATAATAATAATTTTCAGGCAACTATTGAGATGGAACCTTACGAGGATTTATATGGCAGGCTATGATGATCACCATTGTGCTGGTTGGAGGTAGGTGAGGTAGATTTAATTGGACCACGTCTCATGCAGGAGACTTCAGAGAAGGTCCAGTTGATACAGAAGAAGATGTCTACAGCGAAGTCTCGTCAGAAATCTTATGCTGATCGCCGCAGACGACCCTTGGAGTTTGTGATTGATGATCAGGTTTTCTTTCGTGTTTTGCCGAGGTTGGGACACAGGAGAATCGAGAGACAGGGTAAACTTTCTCTGAGGTATGTGGAGCCATTTGAGATTCTGGAGAGAGTTGGGTCGGTTGCCTACCGGTTGTAGTTACCATAGTGGTACCAGGCCATGCACGACGTCTTCCATGTATCTCAGCTATGCCACTATCATTTAGACCCATATCATGTATTTCAGCCTGAGGAGGTTGATCTTTAGGTCGATGCATCCTTTGAGAAGCATCCAATTCGTATTGTGGATAGGATCATGAAGGTTCTCTGAGGCCCGTTAGTTCCTCTCGTACAGGTGCTGTGGCTGCATGGCTGAGTGTAGGACAAAACCTGGGAGCGGGGGACCGACGTACATGCTCAGTGGCTAGAGTTTTTCATAGCTTTATCTTCACCACCCTTGGTAGGCCAATTTGGGGATGAATTTATTTAAGGGGGGAAGTTTTTAAGAACCCGGTTATTATTTTTGAGGTACGAGTTTATTTTTTTTCCTTTTTTCCTTTAATGTTTTTGATTAAATAAGGAAAATGGGGGAAAATCCCAAATTTTGTGAGTAAACACCATGTACTTTTCTACACGCTATGTACTTTGGCTGTGTGGGATGACTACACTAGGTGTGTAGGCCTGTTGGCGTTGAAGGGTGTAAAAACTAACTACACGCCGTGTACTAGGTATTTACACGCTGTGTAATCATTCGGTAGGTGAATAGTAAGGCGACAGAGCTAACTACCAGCTAAGAGACAGTACACACTGTGTATTCAGGAATACACACCGTGTACTCATGTCGACAGATGAACAGTTCCACAGTGGAAAGAAGCCTCCAGGGGAACAGTTTAAAAAAAATGAAAAGTACACGCCATGTACTTGAGAGTACACGTTGTGTAGTCATGAAATTTCTCTTAAAATAGGTAGTAGCTTTCTCATTCAAGAGATGAGGCAGAACCACCATTTAGAGCTGAGGAGGATGGACGAACCTTGGAGGATCACTTGATCATGCCCTGGGAATCTGATTCTGCCTCCGTCGATCACGTTGGGACTGTACGGGTAAGCCCTCCCCTATCCTTTCACTATTCTTACCAATTATTTCCTGATGGAAAGTTATTTGAGTTTGAATGAGTGAACGTTTATCCCATATCTACGTCATTCTTGGATGATTCAGGAGGCATCGTTCACATATACCGATCAGAGATGATCGAGGTAGGTGGTCTGATGTTCCTTTCAGCTATTGTGTTGAAATTATGTACCTTTGTGCTATGCGCCCATGGTTGGGGTGTTGTATGGATGAGGCCTTTGCTGAAAAGATATCTAGAATTGTGTAGATAATCTAATGATAAGTTTAATCTGTTGTTTGGGATCACTACTTGGATCGAGGACCACCCCAGGGGTGCGTTCCTCTGTTTAGGTATTTTTCCATGATACCCGAGGGTATTCCATGATTATATTTTGTATTTCTTTTTCTTGAGAGAAAATTTATATAAATTTCTTGTTTATGCTTTGGGCTCGGCCCGGTTCCTTGCGCCTAAGGGCATTGTTTTTTTAGACTGAGGGTATTATCTTGTACGCCTGAGAGAAATATTAGTTATGCCTAAGGGAAATCGCTTTAGGGTGTGATTCTGATTATCCTGAGGGCGTGGTTCTATTATCTTGAGGGCAAGATTCTGATTACCTGAGGGTATGTTTTGGCATGTTAGAGGAAACTGCTATTTCGTATATTCACTGTGGTGATTTTTGATGTTGTACCTGCCAATTCAAGGCACAAACTTGGAGGTGATAAGTAATAATTAAAATGGCAATGAAACTGGTAGTGATAGTTACTTTTGAGTACTTACTCGTTTATTGCATTTACTTTTGCACACTTCTGTTGCATATTTTCACTAACAGTTGGGAACATGAATTTGGTGGGTGCCTACTGAGATTTATTTCTCACACCCTGTTTGGGTCATGTCTTCATCCCAAATAGACTATGTTGATGCAGGTGTCGACATGGGAAAGGGTACCTATACAGGTACATGATTGTAGCAGAGGAGTAAGTGAGAATGGGACGGAGATTAGGCTTGCAATGCTGCTACGTTTCATTTACTCTTCTTGTTTTGTTTGGTTGTACCTTGTACTTTGAGTTATATTGTATTGTATTGTAGTATCCTATTTTAGATTCTTTCATAGAATTAGTGACATGATGCATCTTTATATATATGACAGCTGGTTCTTTTTTACTTTAGTAGTCCATTTCAGTTGTATATTGTTTACTACTTTTGCTGTTGTATGCTATTTATCTTTTCCACTGCGCTACACTTTGATAAATTAGGGAATAGTTTCCCCAATATCAGAACTGGGCCCTCACTACTAGTCGGCAGCCTCTGGAGTTTGGGGAAATGCACTTGAGTTCATGTGACCAACTGGGTTCTGGGTACCCGTTGAGTGGTTTTTGGATCCGGGATGTTACATGTATAGAAGTTGACCAATTTGGTTATTATATTTTTAAGAGTGATATGAAAAATTATATCCCAAGTTACCTATATAATTTATGTATGATTTCTATAGTTTAATGGAAACCGTATGATTTCACAAGGTAATCTAATTAGATTGTGTTTAAAGGAAAGGATATACCACTTTATAAAAGTTTGAAATTATAACTTTATAAAATGTTTTTATATGTTTTTATGAATGAAAAATGAATATTTATGAGTTTCATTTTTTTTATTTATGAAAACTTATGAAATATTTTATGAAAATATTTGGGTATATAAGGTGATTTATTATGTATTTTTTTAATTTTGTGCCCAAATTTCATTTTAAAAAAGGAAACTTTTTATGATTTTTCATTGAATAATGGTTTCTTTATTTCTTTTTATGTACCTTACTGAGATTTTTGTTCTCATAAAATGTTTTAAAATATTTTTCAAAAGGTTTAAGGTTTATTAATAAAAAATTAGAAGAGAATTTTATATTCATGAATATTTTTCAAAAAAACAAAATGTATTCTATATTAAAAGTTTTATATTGTGGAGAAAATGGATACTAAGTAGAATTTTACAATTTGTAATATTTGGGGTTTTATACAAGAATTGTGGCATAATTATCTAAAAAACCAAACTATAAAAGATCCTCAAAATGTAATAAAGTGAATTCTAGTATAAAGGCACTAGATTATGTAATTTTTAAGGCTGGGTCCTTATTATTTCTATCAAAGGGATGATTTAGATAAATTTAGAGTTTATGATATGGTTTATTGAATATCAATGTAATATTATACATTATTCATAAGATTAAATGATATAGTATTTAATGATTACCATATTGGTTCATCTAAACTTTTTCTGTTGAGAATGGGTTTTTGAAGAGGGAATAGGGAAACCGAAGTAAGAATATATTGAGGGGATTATATCCTTATGAATCAAAAACCTAGAATGGTTGGAATTGGAATAAATTAGTTTTATTCAATGATATATTAGTTGAAATAGGCTATAAATGGAGGTGGTATCCATGCAAGAGAGAAACCATGTTCACCATAGAGAAACATGTCTATAATGGATAATTTCATGAGACAACCCCCTTCAACATTCAGTGGATCATCTTATCCTATGATATATAAAGGAATAATTAAATACTTAGAGAAAATATTTAAAATCATGGGTTATTCATATAATTAAATGTTAACCCTTGGTATTTATAATTTTAAAGGATAAGTCAGCTAGTGGTGGTCAATAATTAAGAGAATCAGAGAAAGATAAGATATTAATTAAATGGAAGGGAATGAATTTAAGAATATTTTACTTGATAAATATTTTCCCAATGTTATTTGACTTAGTATAAAAAAATAATTATAAGAATTGAGAAAAAGAGAAGAAGATTATATTGCTACATATAAAGAAAACTTCACCCAATTGGCAAGGTGTGTCCTAAATTACATCGAGGATATTGATAAAAAAACTAATCATTTTTACTCATGATTGAATCCAAGATATAGAAGGGGATTTAATTACATTGAATTAAAAATTAATAAGAAAATTGTTTTATGTTTTGAGAAGGTTGAAATGGAGTTTACTGAAGAACATGTATTCTATAAAAATAAAAAAGGTTTAAATGGTAGGCAATAGCAAAAAAATACATTAATGAAATTTAAAGGTAAGAAAATATTTCTGGTTTGTGATTGGTGTGGTAAAAATCACCATAGATAATGTTTTAAGAAATACAGGGAGTGATTTAGATGTGATAAGTCTAGTCATATGGATCGAGATTATAAATAAAATAATTCCAAACAATCCAAGAATGGGGAAGTAGATAACTAACCAATAGTGAGATGATTTAATTGTTTTGAGTTGAGGTATTGTGAAAATTTGTGTCTAAAGTTCATTACCTAGGGTATAAATAAACAATACTAAAAGAAAAAAGGGTTGGAAAAGTCAATTTCTACTACTATGATTGATTTTGGGAAATTTAGTGAAGTGGTGACATGTACATTAATTTTTTATTCAAAATATACTAATACCCTTTTTGACTATGGATCTCGACATTAATTCATTTTTTATAAATTTTCATGTAAAATGGGAATATTAACTCATGAAAATAAGATATAACTTTTGGTGAAAACTTTGGGTGGAAATATTAAAGAAAAAAATATTTATAGGAATCTTCATATTGTTATTAGTGGGATGGTCTTTCCTAAAAATATTGTTGAACTACGCATGATAGATTTTGATATTATTTTAGGTATATATTGACTTTTATTTTATCATGACAATATTTATTTAAAAACTAATAAAATTATGTTTAATGATTTCATACATTTTATATCCTACTACGAAGATGAGAAATTGGTTAGAGATGATAGTGAAAGTTTCTTATCTTATGTTGTCGAAAAGAAAGAAAATGTTCTATTAAAAATGTGCCAGCTATAAATAAATTTATGGATGTTTTATTGATAACTTTCATGGTGTTATTCCTAATCTTGAGGTTTAATTTTCTGGTGACTTAGTTCCTATTTTTAATCCTATTTCAAAATCCCTTATAGAATAGCTCAAGTTGAACATTTGTAATTGAAAAAGGAGATTCTAGAGTTACTAGATGACAATTTCATTCATCCTAGAACTCCACCATGGGGTGATTAAATTTTTTTAAAAGGAAAGATGGATCAATGAGACTTTATATTTATTATATATCTTGGAATAACATTACTATTAATAACAAGTACCCTATGCCTTATATTGATGATTTGTTTGATCAGCTTAAGGGAGCACAATAATTTTTAGAGATGTATCTCAGGTCTGGGTATTATTAGTTGAATGTAAAAGTAGAATATATTTTAAAAATTATGTTTTAAACTTGATACAAGAATTATAAATTTGTAGTTATTCCCTTTGGTATATTTAATGCACTATTTGTATTCATGGATTTTATAAATAGTGTTTTTCTTAACTATTTAGAATTTTGTTGTTGTAATTATTGATGAAATATTGTTATATTATAAAATTCATGAAGATTATGAAATAAATACAAGGATTGTTTTGAAAAAATTTAAACAAAATAACATATTTTCAAAATTTAGAAAGTGTGACTTTTGGTTATAAAAAATCTCTTTTCTCAGGTATATTGTTTCTAAATATGGAACAACTTTGGACCCTACTAAAACTACTTTTTTTAGATAATGTTCAAGACCAATAAATTCCATATAGATTCATAGTTTTCATGGATTAGTGTGCCACAAAGAGTTGTTTTTTTAAAAATTTTCTCAATTATATATCCCACTAGATAAGTTAACTTGTAAATTAGTTAAATTCATATATATGAAATATCGTGATGATTATTTTTAGTAACTGAAAGAAAGATTGGTGAATGATCCAGTTTTGGAACTTCCTTCTAGAAAAGGTGAAATTTTTATCTACAATGATTCTTCTTTAAAGGGACTTGGTTGTGTTCTGATGTAGAATGATCATGTAATTTCTTATACTTTATGGAAAGTGAAACCTCATGAGTTAAATTAGCCTACACATGATATGGGATTATCTTATGTGATTTTTTTGATTTAAAAATTCAGAGGCATCATTTATGTGGAGTAAAATATTAAATATATTCTAATCATAAAATTTTGAAGTATATATTTACTCATAAAGAGTTGAACATACAGTAGAGAAGATCAATGAAACTAATTAAAGATTTTAACTACACAATTCATTACCATCATGTAAAGGTAAACAAAGTATCCAATTCCTTGAGTTAGAAAAATAATTATAAATTTACTATGTTAAATTTTGAATATGAACCTTTGGTGTATTATCTGATTAATTTTGGATTAGAAATTATATATGCATAAACTTCCTAATTTTTTTTTCAGGTTTCTATAAAATAAAATATGTCATAATGAGTTATGAAATCCCAGAAGGTGGACCATGTTTAACAAGAAAATGTAGAATATATTAAGAAGGGTAAGTTACTATAGTATAATATTGATGAAGATGGTGTTATTAGGTTTTTAAAAAGATTATGTGTGCCTTTTGTTTCCTTGTTGAAGAAAGAATTGTTGAGTAATGATCATAGTTCCTAATTTTCTATTAACCGTGGAGTTACTAAGATGTACAGATAACTTCTGAAGAATTACTGGTGGGATGGAATGAAAAGTGATATTTCTGAATTTAACTTGAAATGTTTTACTTATAAAAAGGTTAAATCAGAATGGTAATTACTGAAGGGAATTCTTCATCCGTTTCTAGTGATAGATTGGAAATGGGAAAATATATCCTTGGATTTCATGGTGGGATTACCGAATACTTATCAAGTAAATAATATGATTTTGGTTATTGTTGATCAACTAACTATATATACACATTTACATCCCATTTAAGATATTATGTATCTAGTTAAAATTTTTAAGTTGTACCTTAAGGATATAGTTAGGATATATAGATTTACACTCTCCATTGTTTCCGATAGTGATCCAAGATTCACTTCAAATTTTTATAAAGGACTTATAAAGTCATTGGGTACTAAATTAAATTTCAACACAACTTTTCAACATCAATATAATCGAAAATCATAGTGAATGATTTAGACCTTAGAAGACATTATTTCTTATTGTTCAATTGATTAATAGAGAATTTGTTATAAACATATTTCATTGGTTTATTTTTCTTATAAAAATAGTTTTAATTCTAATATAGAGATGGAAAATTTGGTAAATTACATGGAAAGTGGTGTTGGACTCCCACATGTTGGGATAATATAGGAGAAAAGAAGTTGAAGGGACCAAAGTTGGTATAGTAAATGGTTTAGAAGGTGAAGGCAATTGAGAAAAATATGAGGATGACTTAGAGAGGGTAGAAAAATTTATGTAGATAATTAGAGGATTAATCTATCTTTTGAGGTTGGTGATCATGTTTTTCTGCATGGAAAAGTGTTATGAATTTTGGTAAAAAGGAAGATAAGTACATGGTTCATTGAACCATATGAAATCATGAAGAAACTTGGATCTATTTCCTAATGAGTGGCCTTTCCTATGAATTTATACTAGGTACATAACATATTTTATGTTAATAAAATATTTATTGAGTTCATATCATGTTTTGAGACCTAAAGTTGTTCAGTTGGAAGACAAAATTTCTTTTAAGGAATAAACTATTCATATTATTTACCATAGAGATAAATTTTTATGGAAAACGTTAATTCTTCATGTTATTATTTTGTGAAAAAACTATATAATTGAAGAAGAAACATGAGAATATGAAAATTCTACGAGGGAAAGATACCCCTATTTGTTTAATAAGTGAATAAAATTGTGAGGACACAATTTACAAAAGGGGGAAGAAAGTAAAAACCCAAGTAATTTCAAGATAAACAATTTTAATGTTTTTTATTATTCATAATTTATAGATTTATATTAATTATAATAATATTAGGTAATCTTTTAGTCAAAAGAAAAAGATTTATTTATAACCAAATTGGATATTCATGTATTATATGATTTTATTTAAAATATTGATTTAAAAATTATATAATTTAAATTTTAAAAAATCAAATTCATTTTTGAATTCATAATGTTGAAATTATATTAGGGTTAGTTTTTTTATAATTTTTAGAAATGATTTATTTTTTTTGAATAGTGAAAAATATCGATTTTTATTGAAAATAATATTTTATTTTAGAGAATTTACAAATACAAATACAAATTTGTTTTAGTTTTAAAATTTAATGAGTTATTTTTGATTTAAAATAATCTAATTATTTTCTTTAAAATTAAATTTATAATATATTTTGGTATAATTTTTTTTTATTCTTAAAAAGACATTTTTCTGAAAAAATGCTTTTCATCATGTTTTGCAGGCTTAATTTTAAATTAAATTCTTAATATTATATTTTTTTAATCTTGAAATGTAGATTACATATTTGGAATTATGAGGACCAAATTTGGTGCAAATAAACATTTTATTTTGGGTTATTATGAACAATAACCTTAGTAAATTTATGTCACCCTTGTAAGGGTAAATTAGGTAGTTTAGTTTTAAAAAAACTGATAAGGATTAAAAAATAACCCTAAAAACTGACTAAATTTTATTGGTTGACTATAAATCATACATAAATATATAAATGTTTAATATATGACCATTTATTTCCATTTGTCCATAATTTTTACGTTTATATTATTTTATATAATGAAAAGTAAAAATGTAATTTTTTTAGTTTTATTAACTATAATATTTTTAAACAGGGATGAATAGAAGTTATGTTCAATTATAAATATTAATTTTAATTATAAATGATTTTTTATCATGGAAATTTAATTCTAGTTTTTAGCGATGAAATAGTTACCTTATATTCTTATCCAACACCGACATGGTGGTTGTGCAAGCAAGAGAAAAATCAATAAAATGATTTATAAAAGATATAAAAATAATTTTTTGTTAGTGATTTATTGTGTACTAATTTTTTTATATAATTATAACATATTTTGGACACATATAATGTTTATATTTTTTTAAATCTTTGTATTAATGTTTTTAAAGTAAAATTAAATGAACATATTCAAAAATGAGATTAATGATATTTTATACTAAATAATATTTTATTAAATGATTTAAAATTTATAAAAAAATATATTTGGACAATTGATTGATATATGGTTGAAAGTATCAAACATTTTATATTTATGGGCCATTTTTCCTTTCATAGTTACTATATTGACCCCTAAAGAGTAATAAACTGTGTTATCACATAAATCATCAAAAGGATTAATGAGGGGTTGAAAAATAAGGGTATAAAAATCACCTAAAATTATTGAAATTTTGTTTTTTGATATTATTTAAACTTTTACTTTTCTTATATTTGATATATATATTTTTGGATCCATTTGGACATGAAAATTATTTTATATTAATTTAATATTTTAAGTAATTCTAAGAGTGCCCCTCCCCTCACTTATAAAAGAGAAACACATCTTCTATTTTCATCATGATTCAATAATATTTTGGTTCAAAAAATCTCTAATCAAATCCTAGATTTCTTGTTATAATCATTAAACCAACACATGAAATATTTTTGTGTAAACCTTAAGAGGTTTTCTGAATAATAGGCATAATTCTTAAGAAAGTGTTTACATTTTATTTATTTTATACCTCCTTCAAATATTCTTCAACCATGATGATATAATAAAATCAATATATATACCTTATAATTATATATTATTATTTTAATTTTATAAACTAAATCCATATCCTTTTCCATAAAAATTGGAAATGAAACTGTCATTTGTGTATACAGAGGACTATTGCTACACGAACTGATGCAATTTGTTTTCCATCACCACCTATCATGGATAATTAATGGTGGAATTAATATATATATATATATATATGATATTAATGATATATTTATCATTATAGAAAATAAATATACCATCTATCTTCTTACCATTCCATTTATTGAATGATGATAACGTCATTCATTTATACATGTGGACTACCACCTCTATAAAACAATGTGATTTGTTTTTCATCACCTCATCACATGGATGATATATATAAGTGTATTAAATTAAATAATATTTTATAAATTATATAATTATCTTTTTTTAAAGATAAAATAATAGTTTCTTTCTTCTAAAAATGCTCTTTTAAAAATGGAAACATTACTCATGTGTACGTACAACCTACCGTCTCCATGATGGTAGCATAGTTCATTTTTCATAACCATATTTCAGGGTTTCTTTTGAAATTATAATTTATGTATAAAAATTATAATTATTCCATGATTATTATTATTTACATGATTAATTAATTACCACTTTGACCATAGTTAACCCATTGAAGTTATTTTGTACATATAAGTTTAATGTCATCAAAACATCTGATGTGAACTTAGTTGAATAATAAATTAAATAAAATATAAAAATGAATAAATTAAATGGAATAAAAAATTTGAAAAATTTTCCTAAGAAATTAAATAATTAATATAAATTTATTATTTAGGAAGATAAAGAACATACATGAAGTGTTGGACTCGAGGCAAGGGACACATTACTTTAAAAACCCCATTTTAAATATTTGCACATTTTTTTTTATTTTTTTATATTATTAATTTTTTTATAGATGTTTTTATATGAAAATGAATGAATTATAAAGGAAATTTTATGGAACATTTTAATTAATTTTAAAGGCTTTCAAAAGGAATATTTTTAGGTGTTTTATACAGAATGTTTTAATAAAATTATAAAAAGAATGTTTTATTTTAACTCCTACGACATCAATGAACTTTCCAATCACTATAAACATTATTTTATGTTTGGATTTAGTTAGAAGATTTAATTTTTTATTTAAATTAAAACCCTTTTCCCCTTTTTTAAAGGTGTTTTAAAAAATGTTTTTAAATGGATATTTTTATATCTATAAATATTTTTCTTCTGGGTGAGAAGAATATTTTTATGAATATAATGATGATGATGCAATATTTAATGTGTTATGATTATGTTATTGTCATTGAGAATTGTTTATGATTATGTATTTTTATATTAAATTACCAATTATGGGTGTATATGTTATAAAAAAGGATGGGTTGTTTTGTTATAAACCAAGGATTGGTGGGTCCATTAAATCCCTCTAATTCATTGGATATGGAAGTTGACCATATTAGTTAATCCATTTGTAAGAGTGATATGGAATATTTATTCCCAAGTTAACTATATGATTTATCTATGATTTATATGGTGTTTAAGTAAATCTTATGATTTATATGGTTAAGATAATAAGCTTATGTTTAAAGGAAATTATATGCTACTTTCTAAGGGTTAAAAGTAAAAAGTTTGGAATTTTTTTTCATAAGTTATTCATGATTTAAAAGGAAAATTTAGAAGTTTTATTTTTTTACTTTAATAATTATTATGAAATTTTTTATGAAAATATTTTTGTAGATAAGGTGATTTATTAGGTATTTTTTTTATTTTGATCCCAAAGTTTAATTTGAAAAAGGAAAATTTTTATGAGTATTGATGGAGTAATGGTTTATTTATTTATTTTTATATACCTTACTGATATTTTTTTGTACTCATACCACATTCTAATTTTTTTTATTTGGTTCATTTATGAGTAATAATAAATAATAAGTGAAGTATAAAGTCATGAAGAATTTTTATGAAAAGAAAATGTGTTTTATATTAAAAGTTTTTTATTGTGAGAAAAATTGATACTGAGTAAAAGTGTTTACATTGAAATATATGGGTTTTTTATTAAATAATTATAGCCTAATTATCTAAAACTCTAAACCTAAATTGATCCTTATAATGTAAGAAAGTGAATTCTATTCAAAAGACACTAGATTATGTAATTTTTAAGGTTAGGTTCTTATATATTTAGCATTTTAAATGTTTTATTTTTTTAAATTACTCATATATGAAATGGTCTTGTTGGGATCAGAATGGTTTTAAAGTGATTCCTCACATGGTATAAATGGTGTTTAATGGTGTTGTCCAATTTTTTAAGAAATGAATAAGTTCCAAATGTTTTGTTATGTTTCAAAGTTTTCTTTTAAAAGTTTTTTTAATTGTAAACATATTTGACCCCATTTGGGTAGTGAAATAGATATAAAAGTGGTCTCTAAACATTAATGGGATTTAATAGAATGGTGAGATGTTTTGTCAAGTGTTTTTATAAAGTGGGTTTCAGGTAATTATTTTAAGGAATGATTTATAAATGAATTTTAAATGACATTAAAAGGTTTTGGCACTCTATTTCAGTTTACAAGAAGGCATGTTTGGAACTTTGAAAGGGTTTAAAATGTGCAGCTGTGTAAGACCCTCTTTGTTCCTCCTATGTTTATTACCCTTATTATTATTAGAGCTTTTTGTATGTGGTGATTATGCAATGAATAAAAATGGTTTGTTTCTTGCAAGTTAGTCATAGGTGAGGGTAAATTATTGTTTATGATTTATAATGATTGTACTAAATACTTATTTTCTCACCCTCACTTTGTTTTGGTCATGGGAACTCAAGTAACTAAGGGAGAAGTCTATATTAATACCACAATAGATGGTTATACACTACCATTTTCCCATATAGAGTGAGATATAACTAGATGTGGAATATTCCAAATGAGGCTGTGTGTAGTCTAGTCAGGTAGCTTGTGTATATGAAACAATATAAGTCCGTAGTTCATACATATTTGGTAAATACTAGGACTATATCACATTATGACCTAGTTTAGATCCCATGAAACCTAATCATATATATGTGGTTTGATTTAGGGGATACCTTTGAAATATTTTTATATTCCTTTTTTGGTGAAAATGTGGGACCATTGATCATTTACTTGAAATTTTTTGTTTATTGATGAAATGGTTCTTTTAGATAAACCTTTTTACTTATTTATTGTATGCGTATATTTCTAAAGTATTTTGAAAATGGCTTAAAAAGTGTGTTTTAAATATACCATGTATAACATGTATTATTTTGAAAGAAATGTTTTCAAAGTGAATGTTTTCATTTAAAATAAAAGTTGGATAGATGTTAATAAAATGGTTATAGTTGTAATATTTTTTCTTTATTTATTTATCTGTAAACATATGAAAAACTATTTTCTATTATAATTCAAACTATATCAAATAAAATTTATTTTTAAAATACCTACACAATCTCTTTGGTGAATTTGAATTAAGATCTATTTTCTTATACCATTCATATACTAATAGGTATATGCATCCCTTATGGATTCTCTTTTCAGATTCCTAGGTTGTAACCTACTACTTGTTGGATATTTAGGTTGGTATGGTAGTAGAAATGCGGGATGTTGAGAGTATCCATGGGTCACATGGAGATATGTAGTAGTTACTGGCCTTTGGATTTAATTTTGGGATGATATGTATCAACTTGTATTTGACTTATTTATTTATTTATGTGATAATGTTTTTTATTTAACTATTGTTCACTTTGTGTGATAGATTGTTTTAAAAGTAATTATTTTATTTCCACTAGAATATACATTGATTATATTTTTTTTAGTTAAAATATTGGGATAAATCATTTTGAAGAGTGTTTTTATGATTCTTGTGAACTAGTTTCCAGTGCATGGGGATTAGGAATTACCTTTAGGCCTTGTCATGGTCTGGGATAAATGAAGGATCAATTTGAACCAGGATGGTTCATGATGAATAATATTCCTTAATCTAGTGAATAAATATATTATTATATTTAAAATCAATAAAATTTAAGGATATTAAAAATACACTTAGTGTGTGACCCTCTAGGTCCATTTATAAATGGAAATAATTGAACTTACCTAAAGTTTAGATTCAACATCCAACAACACATCAAAGCACACATAGAGAAATTAGTTAATGTAGAAACTATAAAAACATTCCTATAAATGATTTTTTGTAATAACATTCCATTTACAACTCATATCTCATCAACCCAGATGCATACTTGTGTCATCACACTATATGCTCTATTTATATTTCTCTGATTTTATGAAATGAACTTATCTATAATATACTATGTCCATTTATTTATACTAAACACTTTGATTTCAATAAAAACTCTAGATATATATTATTCCATTAAAATAAAAGGGGCACAATTGTTTCTTGAATTATTTAATTCATTCCATATCAATTATGATTCAAAAAACTTAGAAAACCTCACCATGAGAATATGTCATCATGGATTTCACCCATAAATCAAATTATGTGATTCATGATACAAATTAATAACTATATCAAGTATAAATACCAATAAATATGTTCACATATAGGAATATCAAATGATAATTAAAAAATATGAAATTATTATTAGTGGGGTTTTCCTCAAAACCTCATTTCATGGATATTAAAATGTGTAATAGTCACCAGAAGAAGTATCAATGTCTTATGAATCCCCAAACTCTTATAATAAAAAATAATTTTTGTTATTTTAAACAAACATATGTAGACTATGTTACATATTGATTGAAGAATATTCTCATGACATTTATATATTCTCATTATTTTAAGGAATTTCTACAACCTATTAATGCTATGAATATTCTATCACATTAAAATTAGGTATAATAATAACAATAATTTGGTAAGTTTATATATATATATATATTATAATCTAAAATGAAAATCCAGTTGGTTTTAGGGAACCAAATAAAACAAAATACTACTTTCACAATATCCAACTGTTAACAACTCATTAACCACTATCTCTTACATGATATTTAGGATTATTATAAGGTATATATTTAGTTAAAATAGGTCTTCCACTTTTTTCTTTGTGGATAATAAAGTAACCATGTCTTCACACTTTTGAGTAAAATCTCTCAAGAGGTGATACTTCCAATGTGTATTCTTTATCTGTTGATGTGATCTGAGCTCTATGTATAGAACTATCGCTTTAGTATTATCAAAATAAAATGAAATTGGATATTAACTACTAGTAAAACACCAAGATCTTAGATCAAGTTGAATATCTATACTAATTCCTTAGCAGTATTAGAAGCTGTGATATATTTGGATTCTATTATAGAATCAATGAACATTGACTGCTTAGAAATATTATAGCTAACAACTCCTTTATTAAGGAAAAATAAACATCTTGATTGTGATTTTAGATTATTTTTATATGTTTATAAACTAGATTCTAGGTATCCCCTCACAACTAGTTCCTCATATCCACAAAACAATAGAAATATATCTATCATACACTTAAGGTATGTTAGGATAGTTTTTACAGTTGACCTATGTGGCTCTCCTAGATCTATATGATATCTTCCTTCCATGATCAATGTATAGGATACACCAATATTAGTATATATAATAGAATACATGATATATCAACTTGCTAACATGTAATGGATTATACTCATTCTTTCTCTATCATCTTGTATTTAAGGACACATTTTCTTAGAGAGATGTATTCTATGTGACTGAGGGAAAAAAAATCCTCTGTTAGACCTTTATATCTTTTATATTCATAATAAATTGTTAATATATATATCTTGACTTACTCCAACTCTCCTCTTATATCTATATCAATGGATTACGATCCCTATAATATTGGTTTTTCAACTAAATTCTTTGATAGATAATCATTTATTCAACCTTTAATTAACTAAATCTAAGACTAATATCTCATTTCAAATCTATAATATATTATCTAAATATATTAGTAAAATAAAAATAATGCTCCCACTAAACCTCTTGTATACATAGAGATCACATTCATTATTAACAAAACCAAAATCTCTTATGGATTCATTAAAATGAAAGTAACATGACCTTGATTCTTCCTTTATCCCATAAATATCTCTCTAAAACTTTCACACCTTATTGAAATCCTTTTGTGTCAAAAACCCTTCAGGTTGTTTCATATAAACATATTTTATAATATTTTCATTAATTAAAATCTTTTTGACCTACATTTTCCAAATTTCATACTCATGGAAAGATACTATTGAATGTATGATTCTAATATATTTTCTTATAGTGATTGGTGAAAAGGTTTCCTCATAGTCATTCCATGATCTTTGTTGAAAACTTTAGTAACCAATTGTTCCTTATAGGCACTAGCTTTACTATCCATTCCTAATTTCTTCTTGAATACCCATTTTCACAAAATAATATATACATAAATGAGAGGATATAACAAAATCCAAAATTGATATTGGTACATGAAATCCATTTTAGAATTTTTGGATTCATTAAACTTTTTAAATGATGAGTTTTTTACAACTTACTTTGTAACAAAACAACCCATTCTAACCTTCTATATCAATTGGTTTATCCCTCTACATGGATCAAGGTATATCATCGATCACTTCGAGCCGATGAATAACACTAAGGTATTAATTATAACTTATTGGAAACAATTTCACCCTTGGAATCCAATAAACAACAAAAATGATTCTAAATTAGAATCTTACATGACCAATATATAGGTTTTATATATATTCTAACAAATAAGCAGTTATAAAAATATAAATAATGTTAATCAGAGTATAATTAGTAACAATATCAAAATGATACATAACCAATATCAAAATACAACTAAAGAATAAAATACCAACATCATAGAAATAAATATGATAGTTAAATAATATTTCATACCAAGTTGTCCAATACATAACAAAAATCACAAAAATAAAAATATTAAAGAAGTGTATGTAAAAATTATTGGTCATGTAATCTTATCATGTCCTTTGGAAACAACTAAAATAGTACCATGGAAGTAGATATAGTCATTAAGAAACCATGATATAAAATAATATCCTTTAAATTTACCTATTTCATAAAAAAACATGTTTGTATATTCCCAAAGGCATATGTAGGGTGTGACGAAAAGCCCAGTAAGTTTACAATAAGAATCTAAATAAAATATATCACACACAAACTACTAATTCTAGTTTGAAAACATTGTTTTTAAAGTAATTTCTTTGAGAAAAAATTTATATACCCTTGGGTTTTTTATAAAGCATGACATGAACATGAATAACATGGAAAGTTAAATTAAAAAACACAACTAAGGGAAACAAGAGATAACCTATTTTCTCATAATGAAACAACACATGGTCATAAAATAATAGAAAGACAGAATTATATCAAATTAAATGTCAAACATTGGAGATATCTAACCAATAGGATTTAGGTGTCTAAGAATCTCTCATGGAGAAACATATAGCCTATATGATCCTAAATAAGTAATATATCCTAGGAACTCTTGAGAAATTATTATAAATGATTTCTATCTATCACATGCCTAAGTTTAGTGAAAAACCTGTCCCAAAAACACTAACCCAAGGCATCCTATCTTTAACCCATAATCACATCAAAGTAATAAATACAACTAATAATAAATAATTAAGTCCCAACCAAAATTAACTATAAATTTATATTTGGAAAACAAAATTAGAATCAAGGTTCTATTTAAAAAATTTTATAAAACACATTCAAGTCAGAAAAATCAAGTTGTTTTAATAAATCCTTTGAATGATTCATTTTTTCCAATAGAAAATAAGTGCACGATAACTCTACCAATAATATCCCCCAAAACTTATTTCCAACATAAATATTAAACCAAACTAAGGGAAAAAAATCTAGAACCGATATATGCGAAATGGAAAAGTCTGGACATGTATAGATTCCTGTCATAAAAGTGATGAAATGTTATATCCTTAATAAAATATTACCAAGGATGAAGAGAAGGGATCCTAAAAAACCTAAAATGAAACTGAACACATCAAACCCCAAAACTAAACCCTAGGTTTTTCCTTCTATGGCCATTTGGGTTTGATGAACAATAGATAAATAAGGAAAAATGAATGGGGAGAATAAAGAGGTGAAAGCCATGAAGAATCAATACTCACTTTAAATAAATCTACCAATGTCACTAATAAATCACCAAGGAGGAAGGGGGAGGAGTTATTATATGATTATAAGGGATAATTTGAATGATAGGGATAAATGTGGGAGGTTAGAGACTTAAATAAGGGGGAAAAATTGTAAAAGTGTATTTTCAATAAGCTAGATAATCCAGTTCATGATGTGAAATATGGGTTCACACCATGAATTCCTCATACAGGGTTGGTAGTAACACTTCCCTAAGTGGTTCACAATGTGAAAATTTCTTTAATTACTTATACCACCTACTATATATAATTTAAGCTATAGATGGGTTGGTTCCTAGTGTGACCTCATTGGTCATGGTGTGAATGAATAACTGCATAATTCTATAGTTTTTTGAAACTAGTTGATAACAAATAGAATTAGAATGATACAAAGGATAGATAAAATTAAACAAATAAGAAAAATTTCATACCTTAAAATTACACCAAAGGGGGTTTCAAAATTCTCCCCACTATGACACTTTATTACCCTAGAAAGTCTATAAGGATCAGAATTAGAGAAGAGGTGAGGCTAATGATACATCACCAAAGCCTCAAGATCCCCCATCTCATGGCAGTATCATCCATGATTCCACAACATATGTACTAAAAAAATTGAATTCTAATGTGGCACTTTATTCTATCGGTCAATAATATGCACCAAATTCTTAATAAAAGAAGCATTAGGTTTTAGTTCCAAACCCTCCCACTCAACCATGTGGGATAGATCTGGATGATATATCTTTAAACAAGACACATGAAATACATCATGAATCATTATAATTTATAACTATAGGTCTAGTTTATATGTCAAATTTTGAATATGTATTGTAATGATGAATGATCCAATATAACATGATGTTATCTTAACCTGTTTTTCAAATCGACCACACCCCAAACGAGGAGAAACTTTTAGAAACACCTAATTCTTGACGTAAAACTCTAGAGAGAAATAGTGGTGGTCAACATAAGATCTCTAAAAAATATAGTGCATTTATAATATCATCAGAATTAGTAAAATATAGAATTTATTCACCTAGATGATACTCGGTCCTAGCAATGAATGTTTTCTCAGTTTAGTATAACACAAAAGGGAATAAAATGAATTCCCATACAAATATTTAAATAGGTACATATTTATTAATCCCTAGTAACTGTTATTATAGGAAAAAATATCAAATGATTATTTTTTCTCCCATTAGTTGAAAAAATAAAGCATGTGAACTAGGATTGTATCCTCAATAATATAAATAGTCCATTATGTTTGGCCATTCTACTACAGATGGTAAACCAATGCACTCATTTTTCATGAAAAATTTTAAATATTTTTTATTGATTTTTATTTGTTTGAATTAAATCTTCCTATGTAATTAATGTTTTATTAAAATGTGGGAAATTAAAATTGAAGGATTAATATAGATAAAAAAGAATAAAAATGTTGAAATTAGAAGTTTTATTTTATTTTTAAAATTATGGTGAGAATTTTACTAATATTTTTTTATTATTCAGTAAAAAAATGGCCATCCCATTATAACCCTTAACCCATAGGTTGAAAGAATTTTATCCATCCCAATAAGGGATGTCCAGCCATGAAATCCCATGGGGAAGACCTAAAAGGTAAATAAATAAAGATCGATATGCACATAGGTGAGAACATAATAGTTTGAACAAAGCCTATAGATGGCTATTATTTTCAGCATGAACCATTTGAAGTTTGTGAGGTATATGTGGGTGACCATCCTCATAGTCGGATTCTAAGCCAAGGGAACTATTTTAATGTTTATATTTGAGAGATATACATTCCAAAAATATGATGTAAGAAAAGTTTCATGTAGTTACTTTTCATCACTCATAAAAATGGTACCATTCTATTTTATCTCCACTCCCCTATGATTGGATACACCCTTGATGACACCTCTTCCACTTGATGTTACCAAACCACCACCTTTAAATGCCAGAAAACTCTATGGTTACTACTGGAAAATCTCAAGATCGAGAAAAAGAGCAATACCAAAGCTTAAGATCACTATTGATCATATTTGGAATCTTGAGTGACCTTGGGGAATCCATTTACTAATGGTAATAGATCCCATTATCAAGAAGAATATTTATATAGCCACTGTGAAATTCGAATGATTTGAGGAAGAACCCTACACTTTTCCCCACCACTGCGCTATAGGTCTAAATAAAGGAGGGTGCTATGCCGTGGATTTCGAAATACATTTTGGAGATACCGATATAGGTAGAGAAAAAATATTAAAGAAATAAGAAAGAAGTGATGGCTAAACCATGGATATGATACTACCCTATTGAGGTAGTATATATAGTAGTAGATAAATGTTTAAAATAAAGGAGGCTCACCATGGTATTTTCACCACACCATGGGCATGATGACACTGGTATTAGAATGTTTTTAAAGGAAGATCGAGGTTGTTCCATGGATGATATAGTCATGTAGTATCCATGTAAGAACCATTCATGGAAGGAAGATGCTATACCATAAGGTTATCTAGCTATACCGTAGAATTTTTTGAACTATGATATTTAAAAACCCAATATTTTCAGAGATTCAATTCTGTGATTTCCAATTATCTATAGTCAATGATGAGATCTAAATATAAGATGAAAAAGGTAAAAATTTATCAATACAAATAAAGTAATATGAATAATAATCCCTCTATAAATAGGAGGTATTGCTACCATGCTATAATATTAGTGATCAGAGAATCATCTCGGTGACCAAGTAAAGGGCTTCCACTCTATTTTATTTTCTATTGTAGATTTATTTTATATTTTCCATGTAATTAATGCATATTTTTATAACTATATTTCATTCAACTCTCTCTATCTCTCTTATTATTTCCACAACAAACTCTTATTCTCAATAATGAGTGAATAAATCAAGGCTTGGCCTAAGATAAGGTATGATATGTTCCTAAATTCTTTACTTAAATTATTAATTTTTTTTGAATCATTTTGTAGTGAATGAGGTTGAATTGCATGAGTGCATTGATTTTCCACCATAGAATGTACCTTGAATTCATATATATTATTTTATCTACAAATTTCCATTCCCTTTAATTGAATTAAAAAACTCCATATGATAGAGTTAATTTGTTTAATTGATGAAGTAACATACGATGGAGCTAGGTCTTGGGAGCTGCCACACTCTCAATTGAGGTTTGTCATCAAGCATGATTATAAGAGGAATTAGAATTTTTTTCCAAGATATTCAATATTTCACACCCAATAAATTTAAAGATAACAGTTTGTATATGATATTTAATAATTGGACTATCAAATTTAATTTATATAAAAAAAGTGAATAATAAAGGAATTATAAACCAAACCCTTGGTCCAAGTACTTTATCTCTAATCCAATTATATTTACATTGTTTATTAGTATAGATTTTCATTATTCTTATCTTTCTATGATCACTTTTCATTGTTTGATAAAATAATAAAAACTAAAAAAGAATCTGTTTAGGTAAATTAGAATTATTAAGTGAACTATTATGAAGCTCCTCATGTGAGACAACCTTGGTCATCCATTATATTGTAATTGGAAAAGTTTAATAGATTTTGTATCACCATATGATAGAAAAATTAAAAACTTGGCACCATTTATGGGGATCCAAGTACTTTTTTATTTACCTTTAATATTTTTAAATTTTATATAGTCTTTAATTATTTTATAAACAAAATTGGAAAAAATATTTTTCCATATGTTTCTGAATTTCCCATATTATTCATTGACTGAGACTAATAGGTGAAACATCAAAAAAAGATGTTGAAAAAGTCATAAATGATGAGATTTAAATGATTGAAGAGAATATAGAGTTGGTGAAGATTAAAATCGAGAAAATTTCTCATGAGTATTTGGAGCAACCAAAACCTGAATCGGTGGTGGAAGAAATATCCCATATCACATTTGATGTTGAAGAGTTTGGGGGGCCAAAGAAGAAGATAACTGAAGATCCATTCTGCCTCTCTCTACCATTGTTGGAGGGGATATATAAGGAAGACCTAGATTATTATATTTTTATAATAGATCAACAAGATTTGGATAATTTAAAGATTGAGTATTAAGTGAAACATAATCCCTTAATATATTATAAAATGTAAGAGAAAAAAATATTTCATATCTCTCTATATTTGGAAGAATAAGAAACTATTGATGTGGTGGATTTTGAAAAATATATAAAGGATTTTGGAAACCTACCTCTATCTAGTAAAATAAACCTTCATAAGTAACTTTACACTTAAAAATAAAATGAAGATAAACCGAGATAGGGAAATGAAATTATCTTAAACTCTATCTTCTTTGATTTTTTTGAGTCTGAATTGAGTATCACTCTCTACTATTTTGAATTTTCAGATTCGGCCAATGTATGTTTTGTATTAGAGGAATATGATTAAAAATTGAATGAACCTAATAAGTAACACATGTAGTTCCTAACACATATTGAACTTACATTAGGGGAATTCCATGAGGAGATCAAAATCACATTTCTAAAGGAAAAAAATGCATAAGCTACTTACCTTGAAAGGGGTAATTTTGATTTTGATTCTAAATTTTTAAATTTTGTTCAAGTAAATATACCTTTTGAATATTTATTTGAATATTTAATTTATGTATCCCATATTGAGAATGAACTAGAAAATAAAGAAGAGGTTACACAAGTAGCACTTAAGAAAGGGGAGGAATGATACTTCATCCTACCCCTCTATGAAGGCTATACCTTATTACAAAGGCAATGGATTTGGTGTATTTTGTACATGGATTCCTCATCACTAAAAAGAAGAAGTGGAAGATAGAAAAAACAACATGTGGTGGTTCAAATCCAAGAAACATCAACCACATATAGATTATGGATGATAAATGGTATTTCACATATAAAGATAGTAAAAATTAGGGTCCCACTTAAGGGATTAAACCAATACTTATATTTCTATTTTCTTTTAAGAAAAATTTAAAGTTTTCTTAGGAATTATTTTATAATGTATCCCAATCCATCTATATTTTTTATCTTTAAAAAAATTATCGTTATGTTTTTAAGGATTGATTTTACTTTGTAGGATAATGGCAGAATAAGGTAACCCCCAAACAGTGAATAGGGGGAGAGGATTAAAGATTTATTGGAAATTGGAATTTATTATAACATTACTTATCCTTTAACTCTATATATTTATGTGTGGAAATATATTTTAAAATGGTAATTCTAGTATTTGTGTTAAACTAAAATTTCATGCCCACATTGATTTTTTCTTTACTTGACCTATCTAGGAGAGATGAATTTCTTAGGAAACCTATGATTCCATGTTTTAGATTTCAATGATAATGATATTGAATGAGTAAAATATTGAATTGAATAATTAATTTGAATAATGTATGATAATTTTATAAATAATTATTTGATGGAATTGGTTGATTCATGTAGATGTAATTACCTTACCATTTTTAACAATTTGAATTTATTAAATTCATGTGAATTGATTTTTTATTATTATCCATGCCATGAGTGGTTTCCCAATTTCATTTGTTCCATCCCCTAGAATATTTCTAGACTAAATAATTTCAATTTTATCTTTGACATATTTTATGAGTGATCTTGGGGAATGTCACCTTCTATAACTTGCATTGGAACTTTTCGGAACTACGACTCTGAAAAAACATTTAAAATGATTTTTTTTATTAATAATACATTATCCTTCTAAGAATTATCCAAATTTCAAGGTATTTATATTCATTCCTATCATAATCATGGTATTGTTCTTGGTATTATAAATTTTAAGTATGGGGGTTGGAGAAGTCATGGGAGAAGAATGCACTGCATTTTAAGGGAAAAGTGTGGTGGTTCTATTTTGGTTATTGTGAAAGGTTTATGAATCATTTACTATACTTATATTATTTTTACTTCTTGAAAAAATATGAAGAAAATGAAAAAATGAATATGGGATATGACTTGGGAAAATATAAAATCACAGTTACCCAATTGATGATTTTATCATATATGGTAAGGTGGTGGATGTGAGGTTTTTAACAAGCATATATTTCAAAATAGTTAAAAAATAGAAATATTAGTTTAGAATAATTTTTTTTTAAAAAAATAGAAAAAATTCAAGAAGGAGAAATTCATTCATTATGATTTCATATTTCATGAACTTACTTTAAGTCTTGGGAAGAATGTATTTTCATTTTGAAGGAAATATTTCTATTTACCATTAAATTTTTATATCATGAACAATTATTTAAGAATTAAAACTCTTATTTTGAGCCTTAATGTTTTTAACATCACTACCTACAAACATTATGACTCAGATTTTTTATAACATTAATTGAAAATCCATAATAATTTTATTTGATTTTTTTCTTTATAATATAGATAAAGTAGTTCCTTTGCATAGTTTTAAAAAGGTGCATGAATTCAAGGTATGGAAATAACTCTACTTCAATTTATTCCTTGAGTGATGAGAGAAAAATATTTATAGTGAGGTATATCATTACTTGGCATGTTTGATAATAATGAATGATGAAACTTTATTTGATAAAATAATGAGTTCCACCATTTTCAAAAGGGAAAAAAGTAAACCACATTGATGGATTATTTCTTTAAAAAATGATAATTTGAGTTGGGTTTTTATGTGTAGATTGAAAATCTCGTTAAACATTAATAATAATTTATTTCATTTATATTTAAATATTAGTATCATTTTTCCCTATTTAATTTAATGTTGAGATTCAATGGTTAAGGACAATCATAGTTCAATTATGGTGGTATTTGATGCATTCATTTTTATGAATATTTTTAAATAATTTTTAATTATTTTAGGTGGTTTGAACTCAATTTTACCTTGAAATTAAATGTTTTATTAAAATGTGTGAAATTACATTTAAATGATTAATATGGATAAAAATATAATAATAATGTTGGAATTAGTATTTTGATTTTATTTATGACATTATGGTGATAGTTTTACTAAGTGTTTTCATTTTATTATGAAAAATGTCGCAAACCCATGTTATCACTCATCCCACTGGCTATAAGAATCTTATCCATCCCAAGAAGGGCTGACCGTCTAAGAGAGCCCACATCGAAGGCCTATAAGGTTAGTAAAGGAAGATTGGGCTCCACACATATGAGAGAATAGTGGTTATGGAAAATCTTTTGGTGGGACGTGTATGTTAGAAGGACCCATTTGAAGTTTGTTAGGTGTATACAGGATCCTATCCTCATATCTGGATTCTATGTCAAGGGAGTCATAGAAATGTTTATATGTGAGAGATCCACCGACCAAAACCATGATGTAGGAAAATACTCACACAGATACTATTTATTACTTATTAAAATAGTTTTGTTCCACTTCAGCTTTATTCCCCCCTAATAAGATACCCCCTTAATGACACTACCACTACTTGACATTAGTGGACCACTTCCAGTACAAGATGATTGACTCCATGGTAGCCACTAGAAATCTCATGCTTGAGAAAAAGAGCACTATTAATGCTTGCGATCTCCATGAATCATATTTTGAATATCGAAAGACCTAGGTGAATCCCATTACAAAGAGGAATATATCCATTAATTAAGGATAAGATTGCTCCATCCACTATGAAAACTGAATGGTTTGAGGAGGAACCCTTTTCTATTACCCAACCACTACACCGCAAGTTCGAATAAAGGAGGGCGCTATGCCTTATTGTTGGACATGAACTATGTAGATACTGATATAGGAAGAGATGAATTATTAAATAAATAATAAGTAATAATAACCTACACCATAGAGATGTTACTGCCCCATATAGGTAGTATATATGGTAGTGGAAATATTTTGATAAGAAAGTAGGCTTCATCATGGTGTTCGAACTGCATATTGGGAATTTCAATATTAGCAGTAGCCTATTTTTGAAGTGAGATGTAGGTTTCAGCATGGAGGATATAACAACATCGTATTAATGTAGGAATCATGTATGGAAGGAAGATTCTATATCTCAAGGTTCTTAAAATAAGACATAGAATTTTATACACTATGATATTTAAAAACCTCATATCTTAAGACATTTAATGTGGAGAATATAAATTATCTATATTCAAAGTTGAGATCCAAATATATGGTGAAAAAAGGGAAACTTTAACCGATAAAAATTAGGGAATATGTCCAATTCTCCCTTTATAAATAAGATTTATTTTTGATGTTCTATAATATTAGTGATTAGAGGATCGACTAGATGAATGGATGAATGGATACTTCTTTGTTTTATTTTCTATTATAGATTAGTTTTATGTTTTCTAAGTAATTAATGCATATTTTTATTACATTTTCCATTAAAATATCTCTTTAAATCACTCAATTTATCTCTATCTCTATATCTATGTCTCTCTTATTCTTTCCACTGCAAACTCTTACACTTGATAATGAGTAATTGAACCGATGCTTGGTCATAGGGGAGGTATGCAGTGTTCCTAAATATTTTACTTCAATTCTTAACCATTTTGAATCTATTTATGGAAAATGAGGGAGAAGTGAATGAGTGTGTTTATTTTATACCATGACATGGATCTCAAATTAATATCTATTATTTTATTTAAAATTTTCCCTCTATTCCATTAAATCAAAACTCTTCACACAATGGAGTTGAGTTATTCAATGGATGAAATAGAATATGATGAAGTTGGGTCCTAAAAGGTGAAACACACTCTATTGAAGTGTGTCACCCACCATGATTATTGGAGGAGGTGGAATTTAGTTTACCTAAGTATTCTATATTTCACACATAATAAATTTTAGTATTGTATTTCTTGCATGAGATTTTATAATTAAACTATCAAAATGAATTTAAATAAAAAATTTGAATAATTAAGGAACCTAAAACCAAAACCTTGGTCCAATAACTTTGTCATTAACCCCATTATATTTTAATTTCATGTTAGTTTAGGTTTACAATCTCATTCTCATTCTACCATCTATTTTCATTGTCTCAGAAAATAATTAAAACACAAAATGGAGTATTTTAAGTGAATTATAATTAGTAAGTGAAGTACTATGAATATCCCCACATAATACTACCTTGGATAGCCATTGTACTACACTAGGATAAATTTAGTAGCTTTTGTTCCTCCCTATGAAAGGAAAATTCATAGACTTTACTCAATTTCATCTAAAAGACTATTAATTATTAATCAACCTTCTAATAATCTGAATTAAAACATTGCTGATCTTCAAAATCTCTCAGATGTATAGGTTCCCGTGATCCTCTACTTTGGTCATCTTCTTTATGGGTAGAAAATGTGATGATTTCATCAATAGATTGATAATCACCCAATTAGAATCATTTATATTAAGATACTACAAGAAAAAAAATCATAAAATCTATAGAGATATTATCCCACTTTCATATTAGAATGGGAAAAATCTACAACAAACCTGTCAGCCTCTAATGCCCAACTTTGATTCTCTGACGAGCGAGGCATCAAGATATGAAGTTTGTGACTGATAATTTCATTTTGAGCCAAAAATATCAATGTTTTAGATCATAGAACATCTTAGTATACCTCAAATGAATGACCTAACTTGAGTGGTGACCACCACCAATCACCTCCTACTTCAATTACAAAGGGACAACCAACCACTTTCATAAATAAATTGTTCCATATAGAGATCAAGACAAATCATCTAAGTTTTTACCACCATTTAATATGCCAATAATCGAATGGTATTCTGTATTTACTACCTCTAAAAGGTGAATCTGGTTATTAAAAGGGGTGGATACCTACACACTAGTTAAAAATATCCATTCATTATCATCTTCCAATTAAAAAATTAAGCTTAGTGAACAAGATCATCATACCTCATTATTCCTTAAAATCATTCACTATCTAAGTTGGTATTTTCCAAATCAATACATTAGTTACATCATTCCATTTTATTAGAGGGTATACCACATAAAAATATAAATTATAGAGGTAATCCACTCACTACCTCTATCTGAGATTTAGATCCCACTGGGAAAATATATACTTTAAATTTTTATAATTTGATTAAACCATGAAATTCCCCCTAAAGAGGTAGTGACACAATGTTTTTAGAGAATACATCACCATCAACCATTAATTTTCATTATATAGTTACTTTAATGATGAAATAAGATATTTGATTAATAGGATACCATGGGTTCATCTCATATCAACACACACCCAAACCTCATCCTTGATGTGTCACAGTACACAATGTAACCCATACTGGGCTGTAGGAGGATAAAAAAAGACTTGTAGTCAACCTCACTTTAAACTCCTCAAAAGAATCATGTAATTTATCTCTATATTTGAATTTCATACCATTATAGGTTATATCTATTAGATAATTTTCTATCTTATAAAAATAATACATAAAATACCCACAATAACCTACTAGGTCCAATAAGCTTTGGAACTCGAATATATTCTTAGATCTCTCCCAAGATATCACAACCTCAATCTTTTTCGGGTCCATGAAAATGATTCTTTAAAATAACACATGACTCAAGAATATCACATCATGGAACTAAAACTAGAATTTTGATAATTTTTATACAAACATAGGTCCCTCAATTTTTTTAAAACGATTCTCCAATGGCCCACATGTTTCTCCCTTATCTTGGAGTAGACTAAGATACAATCAATGAACACTACTATGAAAGAGTCAATATAATTATGAAACAAAAGATTAATCATGTTATTAAATACTTATAATTATTAGTGAGACTAAATGACATTTAAAAATACTCAAAATGTCTACATTATCTTCAAAATGAGGTCTTGGGAATTCTTGCCTCCCTTACTCTCAATTGGAGGTACCCCAATATTAGGTCAATAATTTAAAAACATTGGGCTCCTCTAAGATGATCAAATAAATAGTAGATATAATTAAATAGATATTTATTCTTGATCCTCATTTTATTAATCTTATATTAGTTAATTTAATTTTGAATGGTTTTATATAACTTATTTTATAAGAGCACCAATGATTTCCATGATGTAATGCTTGGGAGAATGAAACCCTTGATATCGAGGTCTTCTAGTAGAATATTTAGCTTCTTTAATTCAACCAGGTACATTCAATAATATGTAAAGGATATGGGGAATTTCCCCATGAGTAGGTCTATGGTGAACTCTACCTTCTACTGAGGTAAAAACACAAATAAATCAGTCAAGAAAACATCAGGTTACCTATTCACCAACAATTGATGTTGGAATCCTAAACCCAATTTAATAATTTAAAGAAGAAATCTAGAAATATGAAATGAATGATACTATAACACTAGAATAATAATACCTACCCCACATAATATTATATCCCACTCTCCAATAAAAATTCAAATTTTCCGATCACGGGAGTGAAACAAGACCTTCTGGTGGTGGTTTTCAATTCGATCCTTAACCCTCACCATACAATCCATGATGGAGATAAGGTTATAAATTTCTTTATCTAGAACTAAGAAATACCAAACAACCTTATCATCATCAATTATCACATGACACTCAATGCACTTAAAACCTATCTCTCTCATCTTTTCTAATGGAGTTGAGAGATCCATCACACATGGTATTAACTCGGACCAAAATACAAAGGAATTATTCAACTTGGTAGAAATTAGTGAATGGGATAAAATTATATAAAATAAAACCAAGTCCATAGATGAATAAAAAAATACCCTACTTTTGATGGTTGTTGGTCCTGCCTCTGACTCCTCTAGCTCATGATACTCTCCATAAAAATGACTAGATTTAGACCAAATTTGAGGATTATTTAAAGAATGAGATCCACAATCACTTTATAATGATATCCCACTCCATTTTATGTATTATATTGTACATTGAAACCCCATATATGATAAGAAACAACTTTTGTTCCTTGAGGAGGGTACCTGCAATACTGCTGAAGGTCTTATAGGCACCCACACTAGTGGTAGGTTCATGGAGCTTCTTGGAAGACCATCTTGGTATTATTAGATTATACATAATAATAAAAAACCATAATAATTCACTCTTATATATATCCATTGGAGTAGTATTATAGGGACAATATATATTCCTATTACTAACCCATTGTGACTCCTCGTGCTTCTTATTCTTCTCTAAAGAGGAGCTCTGGCTCCCACCTATGGTGGTAGGGGCATGAAAAATACTAGTCATACTTTCTATACCCTCCTTGTATATAGTAACATATTCAACCACTTTATTATAGTTTGGAAACCATAGAATAATAATCCTATACCAAATTTTCGACCTCAACCTCATTTCAAAATGAAAAACCTTTTATAACTACCCAATATTTTAGACCCTTTAAATTAATATTACCTTCAACAGATTGTGTCACATTCAACAAAAAACTAACATAAATCCAAACTAAAATTAACAGAGACACATTAAGATTACATGAATAATATAATCATTATTAGATAAAAAAATCTAAACAATTATATATTATTATCTTTGATTAATATTTTAAAAAGGATGCCTTTTGAAGAACCATTTTTAAAAAGGGTTATTGTAATTTACCTTATTAAATTAAATTTAAAATAGTTAAATGTTTATTATAATAGGTAATATTTGGATTCATAACCTAATATATCAATATTATATTATTTATAAATATATCTAAAATAAGATTAAAAACACTTGAAGTTTAAAAAGGTCATTTTTTAATAAAATTAGTTTTTATTAATACATTATATTTTTATTCAAAGGCTAATTTATATATTTTATAATTTTAATTTTGAAAAATAAATTCCTTTTTGGATTAAACATGTCAATTTTATATTAGTATTATTTTATTTTTCTAAAAATATTGATTTTTAGGTGAATAGTGAAAAATAACATTTTTACAAATAACATGACGTTTATGGAATTATTAGTATATAAGTATGAATTTCAAGTTAATTAAACCTTTTTATAAGATTTTTTTTATTTTATAAGTTAATTTATAATATTATTTTTCTTAATTTACAGACTCATATTTTTCATTTTAGAGCTTAAGTTATATTTTTTTTAAAAATTGTTTTTAATACATTAAACATTTAGTATTTTAAAATTATAATTTTATCACCTTAATAAAATAAATATAATATAAATAATTTAAAATTTAGAATCATTAGGTCCAAATTATATATAAGGTACCAAATTATTTTCAAGCATAAAGTATAAATTACTTTGTAAAAACTGGTTACCTTGGTAAAGATCAAATGTTGTAAAAAGGGGTTAACCAAAAGAGAAAGACCAAATAATTTTATAGAACATATATGAGGATATGTGGTTGAGGACATAATAAACCTTATACCTTACCCTATCCATTATTACAAAATTTTGGAGCTACTTTACTTGATAATTATTCCCTTTATTAAAATGTTCTAGGTATTTACAGAAATGCCATCCCTTTTCACTTATAAAAGGGGCACTCCTATCCTTACTTCCTATCATGAAAAAACCAACTTAGTTCATACCAAAATATACCCAAAACTCTCTTAAAAATTCCTAAACACCATAAATAGGTTATTTTATTTTCAAAATACCATCCATTAATGTTTTAACCCCCTTCCTAAAGGATATAATCCATATAGTGAGGTATAAATTTCTCATCACTACTTTGTCATTTATATTTATTTATGTGTAATTTTTCTCCATTAACTTCCATTACACCATATTAAAATGAAAAAATAATTATCCTTGTTATATATATATATATATTTTATTATAATTATGGTACAATCATTAACCACCTTTTCCATTTTCCATTAATAAAAAAATGTGAATTGTGTGTATGTGTGGACTATCTCCTCCACGAAGTAACATGTTAGTTTTTCTTAAAAAAATTTCATGGTTATTTAGAAATTTAATTTAATGTATATTTATGATATTTTTTAATTATTTAAAATTATGAAATTAAAACCATATTACACCTTCCTTATATTCTTTGAAAATAAAATCATCATTCATATGTATATAGGACTAGTGCCTCCATCAAACGACACATTCAGTTTTTCATTACCTCCTTTCATAGAAGGTACTTAGAATGGGTTAAGTGGATAATAATTATTTCTATGATTTCATTAAGGTTTTTATGAGTAATTTGAGAACCTATTAAGGATATGACCAATAAGAAATCATCATTTATTTTATCATTTGAAACAAGCGTACTAAGAGGAAAATATTTTTATTCATATTTTGTAATATTTTAATGTCAATTAATTATTATAATTCCTTATTATTAAGATATATAGAACTAATAAATAATAAATATTATCATGAAACTTTTAATATAATGATATTACAACTAAACCACCACATAATCATCCATTAATCGTGTCATTTTTATGTTTGGGCCAGTTTAACTACATTCTTGAACAGTGAATATGGATTTATATCATAGATGAATATTGGAAGTTAATTAATGGTATAATATGATATAAAAATGTAAAAAATTATTTTTTGGTTCTTTAAAGATAAAATTATTATTAAAATCATTAATTAATAAAACATATTTTTTTTGTTAAGAATCACCGAAACATGATCATCGCCAAGTTCACTTTCATGGTTTGTAACCAAAACTACCATGTAATGAAATTAAACCTTTATAAATATCATTTAAAATAAATTATAATACCTTTAATTATATTTGTATGATAAATTTTTTAACTAGAATTAATACTAATACCATTTTTATTAAATTAGTATAAAACAATCAAGATTACTTACACCCGATATTAAAAATAGATAACAACTAACTAGAATTAATATTGAAAATGATTATAAATAAACAATATAAATTCAAAATATATGAGTAAGGTTATGAATTATGTGATTTAGATAGATATGTTTGATATAGGAAGGTTAAATTATGTCCATGGAAGTCAGGATAATTGGTAATGGGTTCTTTGTATTTTTTTTAAATTCATGAGACATGTTTGATATTGCACACCATAATTTATTTTATGTAGTGTGATTACTAAATAATGAATATATTTTTATATATCCCTAAAATTAATGGCGTTTTAAGAGTCATATTATTTTTTTCTTTATATGGTCTTTAATTCAAAAGATACCAATGCTGTAAGGGTTTTCTTAGTCTTAATTTTGATTCTTTGAGATATAATACAATTTGTGCACCATGTTTTACTTGTATGATGTATTTACTACCCATGGATGTATATTTATAATATTTTTTTATATTCAATGGGATATAATAATCCAAATAATATTACCCTATTCAAATGGCTACTGATTCAATTGTTATCCTAGTTGTAATTATTTTTTGGAAACTCAACTTTTATTTATTGAGTTATGATCGTTGTCTTGAAATTATTTCATATAAGTTGGGTATATTCTACCCTTGATTGTGTAATGTGGTATTGTATTATTTTTCTATATGTATTTTCATTCCTACCACACAAATCCATGTCGAATTTATCTTACCTTATGTATTATGTTACTTGTAAGAGGTATGGATAGGTCAAGACTCCTTTCTTTGAGTTATAAAGTTTTATCTTGAACATTTTTCTTCAATGATTAGGTTATAACTCTATAATAATTTATTATATGTTATTTTATAACCCTCTTTGTAAAAATAATTTTCTAATAAAAATATGTTTTTATTAATATTTACAATTTGGGTTTTCAAAAAAGGTAATTTCTAAGTATTAAAAAAATTCCCTTTATAATAAAATGTTTTATATTTGGACCCACATTTCACATAGAAAACTTTATTCAATCTTCAAGGATCCATTATTAGAGATTAATTTTAAAAGTTAATTTTTTCAAAATATTTCACTTTATGTTTAAAAATGTTACTTTTAAAAGTGGCATATAAGTTTTTATTTTACATCAATGTTATTTTATTTTTAAAAGAACTTTTAATTTTTTGCCTCCATTTTCATTTTCATATTCAGAAATTTTTACACTCATTGGATTTATGTTACATGAATTATCCTTTAATAAATATAAATATTTATAATTTGGGGGACTGAAATTATAGTATAAAATAATTCGATTCTTGATCCCTTCTTGTGTGATACTATTCAAAACATTCTTTTGAATGGATGTTTTTCATCTATGTAAAAATTATTATGAGTTTCCTTTTTTACACTCAAGATATGTTATTTTTTATCCATCCACCATATTTCACTTGTTGGATTATATAAAGTTCCTTTTTATCAATAATATGATCAATCACTACCTCTATATTTCCTAACCATCCACCATAAATAGGGATAACTTTTATTCCAATGATTTTCTTTATTGAAACCCAGTTTTCTATTTTTTGATTGAAGGGTGTTCCCCAAGATACCATAATGTTAATTAATTAGATAAATTATTGACTAAACCATATACCATTTAACTATAATGTTTCAGTACCATAATCTATATTATATTTATTAAATGAAATATGCTTAAGAAGTTACTGAATATATTTAGATACCTGTTTATTTTCCATGGGTATATCATGTTATAATTATTTATGGAACAATAAAATTTGAAAGGTATATGAAACCCATTTTATTTTTATGGGGTTTTTATGATATGATGATGAATTATTGTATGTAGAATACATTTGTATGGATGATGATGGGTTTGGTCCTTTATTTCCCTCCAATGCATTGGTTAAAAGTTTTTATCTCATGAGATAAGTATCCAAGAGCTTGTTTTAGTTTCTCATAAGCATGGACACTGATGGTGTGGATCATAAATGTAATGTTCCATATATGAATGTTTTTACCAAATTTATATGGTATTCATATTTTATTATCTCGTGGATCATGTTTATTGACTAATGTTTCCAAAATTATCAAGTATATTTTGTTTTTATGATATGCATCACTTTAATGATGTACTATTATGTTATTCAATGATTTAAGATCTATTATTTGTTGGTTATAACTTTATTATTTATTCTAGCTATACCCATATATTCATTTTATACTCATTTATGATATTTTTTTATCACTTATGTTTAACCTTACTGAGTATTTGAGCTCACAATTTTCTTATTTTTCCATTTCACTAGGTTATGAATTTAAGAAAACTGTGAGATTTATATAAGTGTATCTTATATGGATAATTAGTGAAAAATGTTAATGAATTATTATGGATTAAGAAGTTTCTTATAGAGTGGGAAAATGTCCATTTTTCAAAAATTACATGAGGTTTGTTAGTTATTTTTTTGTTTAAATAATCTAAAACTCTAACATAAAATGTATTAGGAATGTATTATAATGGAATATTTTCTTTAAGTCATGTAATTTAGAAGGTCAAATTTGAGGATTTCAATAGTTGGAAGCATAACATGGTTTAAATGAGTTTATAGGATAGGATATTATTTTAGGATAATTTAATGGTTCATAAGTTACATTTGATCGTAATTTCCAAGGTTTAGATAATACATTAGATTAGTTGAAGTAATATTGAAGATTTTATGATGTTTGGATGTCAGGATACGATAAATTCATTAAAAACCATTGGGATTGTTCTAATTAGAGGATAAAATCATAAAATTTTGGAAAGTTTTGATTATTTTGTTTTCCTAACAATGATATCACTATCTGGATACCACTAGTGGATACAATATATGAAACAAATGTACCTAGGGGTAATAACACTAAAAAGGAAGAATTGTGTAATAAATTAATCTTCAATTGGTGCATGAAAATGAGTCCCAACTACACACATGGTTTGACACTCTCAGGGGATATGATTTGGTTAATAACATCATATTTACATGAAATTATGAAGTATTTAACTTGTTAAGGGATTAGTATAGGAAGTACATGAGAAATTGTTATTAATCAAAGTAGGTTGAACTGAAAGTATAAAAAAATAGAAATAAGGTTCAATTAGATAATACGTATTAGAGTAGAGTTTTATTGTTTATATTATCATTTAATGTAATTTTATTTATAACTGTTTTGGGTTTTAATATTTTGTTGAAATAAGATCGCAGATATAATGCTGAGAAAGGTATGCATATAGAAACAACTATGTCTTATAGCTTAATAAGGGAAAATACTTAAATAATTAAGAATATTAGTGTATACATGTTATTATTTAAAAGGAGAGTTTCCTTTTCTTACCTAAGGTAGAAATATTAATATCATAATTGAAATTAAATCATAATACTCTTAGATATTATCATTAGTGAGTGATATTTATCAGTGACATTGTCGTATTTTGCAATTTTTTTGAGAATATGTGAAACATATAAGGATTGTTCTACAATAGTTTTTATTTAAAGGTTTGTAAACATATATTAAATAGAATTAATAGCCTTGAAAAGTTATTTTATGAAAAAATCTATATATTTTCTAGGATAACAATTGAAGAACACATGATTGAGGGAGAAATAAATCTAGGTTTAATATATAATTAATGTTGATATAATATATTGTTGATTAATTTTGAAAAATAAGTTATATAGTATTGGTAAATATCACAACCCAACTTATTGGGGCTTTCATATCAAATATAATAATGAGAGGGACACCCCAATCCCACCTCTAATAGGCGAGGAGATGTCGAAAGGTGACAAGATGGAATAAACTAAAATTGGAGGCCTTAACCTAATGTACATGTATGCACACACAACTATCTCCTTGAAAAAGTGTAGAGGAAAAATAAAACATAGTAACATATAGAGGATAACAATGCATGAAATAACATATAGGGAAATACATAAACCATAGTGAAATAGTAATAAAAATTATAAAAGGGGAAAAATACTTCCCCGACAACAAATATAGAGGGAAAAATAAACTAACATCAATTGTAAAGACTAGAGTGGGGTAGATCCAAACTTCAAATCCTAGTATCTAAGCACAAAACAAGGTCATAACCTCCATGTTATGCTAAGATACACTAGTACCAAGTCCACCATAGTCAATGCTAATCACCCTTTCATCTACATAAGGCTTGACATGTGCAGGTAAAGACCATATAAGGGTGGGTATATATAACACCCTGAGATTTTTATGAGATAGAATTTTTTTAATTTATTATGCTATACGCTACACAAAGTTAATTTTTCACTATACAAAACACTGTATTATCATGTGGTATATGTAACACAATTCTTGGTTTGTTTTATACATAATTTCAAGTCTTTTTGATAGAATTCATTTCACACAAGACCATGTTTAAGGGAACAACTAGATATTGTTATGTTACCTTATAACCTAGGAATTATAATTTATAGTATAAAAATTATTAAATGAATTATAAAAATAATATTTACACATGTATATATAATTAATTATTTTATGAGAAATTAATTATAAATGAAAATAAAACCCTCTTTAAATAAAAAGAAATGTTTTTTTGAAAACCTATTTAAATGCATATAAGTGAGTTTATAAAATAATAAAATCACTCTTAATGGATTTTATTAATTAATTATATATGTAATATATTAAATATAATGTTTAAAATTAATCTAATATTTTTTCTATACATTATATAAGAAGAAATTCATTTTTTAGATAAAAGAAGTATTTTTCAAAAAAATGCAGTTTTACCACCTTTTGAGGGAGAACCCATTTTAAATATAGTTTTTTTGAAACTTTTATATATTATATTTAACAAAATAAACTTATTTGGAATTGGGACATAAAAATTTTGTTTGGATTATTTTTTATTATTTTTTTGATAATTTTCTTCTTTTGATAAATAGTGAAATACATATTTTTTTTATTAAAAAATATATTTTCTTTTAAGGTATTTATATGGTAAAATTATGTTATGGATTAGATTTAAATTTTAATTAGTTCATTATAATCTAAAATAGTAAAATTATTATTTTTGAAATTGATTTTATACTTAAATTTATTATAAAAACATTTTTCGTTTTAACAGGATATTTTTCCGAAAAACTCTTTCTTCGTTACATTTTACCGGTTTTATTTTAAATTTAATAATGAATCTTATATATTTTGAATTTTAAAAAATGTATTTAAAATTTGGATTCAGTATTTCTAAATTTGTTAAGTAGTTCCCTTTAGTTTTTGACTAATATGAATAGTAATATTGGTAATTTTTTTTACCATAGTAAAGGGTAAATTAGGTAATATAGGTTAAAAATATAATTATAAAGACAATAAAATGACCCAAAAAAATGAACAAATTTTATTTGATGAATGTAATTAGACCCTTAACACTTAAGGATCTAAATTATTTCATTTAATGTATAGTTGTCCATGAAAATGACATAAATAATATTTAAATCCAAGAAAGACACAAAGTTTCATTTTATTTTTCTTTGATGTCTATTATGTGTCAATATAGGTACAAATGGGTGGTATCTATGAATATAAATTTAAAATTTAATTTAGTGAAAATATTTCCTAATATAAATTCAATTTTGACATTTTGGGCCCATTTGGGTGATATTATGGTATTTATAATATTTTATTTAATGAAAATTTAAAGATGTCACATTCATATTTTAAATAATATATCATTTTTAATATATGGATATACAAAATATATATTCTAATATAAATACTTATTTTAAATTTAAAATAATTTTATTTATCATGATAATTTATTTTTAATTTTTAAAAATAAATAATTACCTTAAAATTCTATAAATTGATGATGCAGAAATTATTTAATTGATGGAAAATCAATAAAATAATTTTTATGATAATAACCATTAAAAGAAAAAAACACTTGAAAAAATATTATTGGTAGAGTATATCTTGACCATAATCATCTAGGGGATTATTTATTAACCATTTGGAGCCATATGTAAAAGATTATGACTCTTATAATATTTTATTTAAAGTGATGTTAAAGTTTTCATGTTCAAGCTTTAAAAAGTATAAAATTTTTAATATTGATTTTTTTGAATATATATTAGACTAAATTTTCATATTAAATATAGAATAATTATCTTCATTAAGGTATTTGTTTAATTTTTATTCAAAAAATTAGTATATTAAATAATTATACAATATGGATGTATTAATTATTTTATTAATGGAAATACCATATTTTTGTAATTTAAAATATTAAGATAAATATAATTTGGGATAATTAATACATCCAAAAAATTTTATAGATTCCCTTGACCCATTATGGATATAATAAATTATTTTTATCTAGGATAACATCTTATCTTTATATTCGTAAAAATCAATAAATTGAATATTTTTAAAATTGACACTATTGGTTGTTTATCAAAATTATGTATTATTAAATTAGTTAAAAATATTATTTTTTTTAAAAAAATATAGAATAAATATGATATGGTATAAAATTTTCTGAAGTATTGATTTATGGTCTAATTAATATCAAATAAGTAAAAATTACACTATTTTAATGTTGAAATATTTGTTACCTTAGTTAAAATTAAATAGAACAAATAAGTGTCAAACTAAAAAACATTTAGATAGATAGAAGAACTTGGCTAAAAATTATTGGTTGATTTTATTACAAACTTATCTAATCTCATATTCTAATCTAATACATTTTGGAGCTTTTTGAATGTTTTTTTTAATTTATTATAAATTAATATTTTTGGAAATTCCAAAGGTGCCACCATCCTCAATTATAAAAGGGCACATCCTCCCTCACAACTTCACTTCACTTTTAGACTTAAATCTCAAATATACCAGAACCATTTAACTTCTCAACTTCCTTATTCATATTATTGATGTTCTGGTATTCTCAAAAGACCAACTCTAGTTCATTTATGAGGAGATCTAGAGGGTGCTAGTTGAAGAAGAGGTAATACTTTATACATATTTTTTCTAACTTATTTCTTCATCTTCATGAGCTGTTTTCATCCTAAAGTTATAAATACAGTGTACATTATATGTTGATATGTTATTATGGTTATTAAAAAAACCATATTCTACCTTTCATCCATCCGATAAAAAATGAAATCACCACACGTGCGTACGTACGACTTACTATCTCCACACTGTAGTGTAATATGTAATTCATCACTAAATTACTTAGATGGGTGTAATGATGTAAATAATAACTATATATTATTACTATAATAAGATATTTATTATTAAATATTATATACACCATCCACTTCAATACCATTTTGTAAATATGGAAATAATATCTTCGCTCGTGCGTATGTATGACCTACCATCTCTACGATGCGATACAATTAATTCTACATGATCTTAATTAAAGAATGATTATATAAATTAATAAAATGAATAAAATGAATAAAATGAATAAAATGAATAAATATGATATATATTATAATAATATAATTCTAGAAATGATATAGCTATAACCTAAGAATATGAATAAGAAATTATCTGACAAACATGCGTAAGAAAATAAAGAAGTTAATACCCGATGGATGAATAATAATGTTATTAAAAAATTGGTAATAATATGAAAAATCTTGATATTATAAAAATGAATATGATTCTTTAATAAGTTAATTATGTTATTTAAACCCTTATATAGATGTTTTAGACACATACGAAGAAACTCAGACCTAAGGTAAGGGATAATTTCAAGATATCATTACTATCTAAGATTGTTTATACGTAAGTAATTTTTGGGGATTATTTATCATCCATGTCCATGTCTAAAGAAATGATTTCATAAAATGTTTTACTATTCTAATATGGGTTTTAAAAGTCATTTTTACCCATTTTTTACTTTTTACTACATGGTTTTAAATGAATATTTCTTTCATTTTCCATACGAGGTACTTTTTGACTTTTTCAAAAAAAGTACGAAAGAATGTTTTTTAACTTATATGACATGAATAGATTATTATGGTTTCATAATTTATTATTTCCATGAATATTACCTTAAAATATTTTAATTTTATTTTTCAAGAAATTCTTTTCTTTTAAAATTTCATGGAATTTTATAAAAAGAATTTTTTTTTGAAGAGGAAAGGATATTTTAGTCATGAATTAATTTCAATTGGTCTATCAAAATTATTTTCCATCTAAAATAGAATTATTTAATAGGGATATGTTTCAAGTATATTATACCTATTATTCCTATAGTTTAATGGTGTTTATGATGGAATTATATTTATGAAATCCATTTTTTTTACATGGATTATGTTATGAATGATGTTTAGGAAACCCATTTTATTTCTTGGGTTGTGATATGATTTATGATTTATGTTTTTGTGGTATACATAAGAATGATTTAATTATGAGATGGGTGTGAACTATATCTTCCTACAATACATTAGGTAAAGATTTATATCTCATGAGATAGATAGGGCTGGAATGGGAAATGATCTCAATTCAGTAATATAGGGCTGGAATGTCAAATAAATATGGTTCAGTAATACAGGGTTGAAACGAGGAGTAAACTTGGTTAAATAATGGACCTTTTCCACTATGATGGTCATGTCCATGAGCCTTGACTAATTTGAAATGATTTTATATGATTATTTATTTTCCACAAATCCATGTTTTATACGAATTTTATTTTCTCTTGGCTCATGTTCCATTATGTTTTATGCCGTATTAACTACCAATATTTATTTTATGTCTCAAGATTATGATATATTTTGAACATGGTATGATTTTAAAAAGTTATGTTCATGTTATTATATTATTATGTTCATGTTTTGTCTAATATTTTCTTTTTTTACCCTTACTGAGAACTGATCTTACCTATTTTTTATATTTTCTTTTCCCTAGTATTTAAAGAAAGGTTTTATGTATGAAAAATAAAGGTGAAGATATTTATGGGAGATATTGAAGATCTTTAACCAAATTAGAAGAAAATTTTCCAAGTTTCTAAAGGAACTAAACTAATATGGTATTTGGGAATTTTTTTGTGTAATGTATTAAGTATTCCAAAAAAGTAATTTTATGTCTATGTATATCAATATTGGGTATTTATAGTTGATATTAGAGAAAAGGTTTAGTTAACCTTTGGAAACTAGGATGCGAAAACTTTAGTGATATCCCTTGAGATAATTCTAAGGATATGTCTAGGGATGTCCCTAAGGATAATTCTAACTATAGTTTACAATCTTATAATTTTGGTAACAATTATGAATAACTTAGGATTAAACCTAGGGTTTCATGGATTTAAATATTATAATTGATTTCCCTTGGTTATGTGATTTTCTTCTATGATAATTGTTTCAATCATTTTTATTTCTAGTATTATTCAATAGCCGAAACTAGATAGAACATTGTTAACATTGAATGTTTCTAATTTGGAAAGTATGGGAATTATGAAAATGAATTTCTTAAGTTGAAATCTCATGAAGAGAATCATAAAGGTGGTACGAGTATTGGTTATATTGCTGAGTATAAAAATATTTTTAATGACAAGTGAAAGGTATGTGATATTCTTCGAGTGTTGTTTACCATAAACATAAGAATCCTAATTATATTAAGGTCTAGTAACCTTAATAAATGATTCACATTTCATATTCTTATAATTAATAAAATATTTAAGCATGAGTAATGGATTAAGAATATTGCTTGATTATTGAATTGTATATATTTTAGAATTCAACAATTATGATTAAGTATTTCCAGTATAAGTTTTTCATTAAGTATTGAAAAGTATACATTGAATGGTGATGAATACTTAGAAAAGGGATTTAAGGTAAAGGTAATATTTTGACTAATGGAAGGAAACTATTAATGTGTTAAAGATGTGGAGAAAATTGTGTTTATCTTGGATAAATATATTTTGGATATGATTAACTGGATTATAGTAATTATGGATTTTTTTAAATGTGGATTATGATAGCATGGATGCAGTATAAAGCTTTTTGGGACTTAAGGAATATATTCAATAAGTTTTAGAATAAGGAAACATGCATGTTTTCAATAAATATATATGGTAATTTAGGTTATTTCCATGACTCAAGAATATATAATGAAGGTGTTCACATATTTTGAATATGACCAATAAGTGATACATTATGATATATGGGGGATAAATGTTAAGCCAAGTTAGTGAAAATATTTCTAAAGTTTTGGTTTTTTAGATTTCATAAGGATTGTAAGGTTATTAATTTATGTAAATATTATGTTAAACTTGTGGGGATTTTTTTAATTAAGTATTATCTCGCTATAGGAGGACTTATTCATATTCGATAACTTGTAAAAACCTTTTTGTTCTGATAATGATTAATGGATTGAACCATAATTCTATTTATGGAGTGCATGATTTTATAAATCTTTAGGAATGAAACATTTAACTTCATATCATTGAATAATAGTTGAAGGGGAAATTTTTCAAGGCATGGACAATGGTGAGATTGTACCGAAACCAGTAAGTATATATTCTAATGCAAATTCTTCAACATTATGAAAAATGATCATGATGTAAAGTTGTGTCTTATTATCATTATTTTTGATGATATTGATGACCTCTTTCATTCTTCTTTAGTTTATGATTTTGTGATTTTTAACTTTCACTGGATCACTAATTTTCTTATGATCGGTGGTATTTATCAATCTCTATGATTATTTATGCTTTTCCTCCATGACCAAAACTTAGCCTATGTTCTCCTACATAGAGAGATGATTATGATTTATTTTGGGTAACTATTATTTTTCAACTATTACTTTTTAAAAAAAAGTTTTAAACTTTGTTTTCATGATGTGAGTTTCTATAAAAAAACTTTTAAGTATTAAACAAATGATAACCCAAAAAAATTTTGATGGAGAAATTAATTTTAAAGGGGGTAGAATGTAACACCCCAATATTTTTATGAGATATAATTTTTTAATGTCTTGTGTTGTATGCTATACCAAGTTACGTTTGTGCTATATGTAACACTGGATTAGCTTGAAATATATGCAACACTATTTTTGGATTATGTTACACACAATTTCAAGTCCTTTTGATAGAATTCATTTCACACAAAACCAAGTTTAAGGGAACAACTAAATATTATTATGTTACCTTATAATGTAGGTATTATAATTTCATGAATGAAAATTATTAACTGAATTATGAAAATATAATTTACACATGTATATATAATTAATTATTTGGTGAGTAATTAATTATAAATGAAATTAAAACCCTTTTTAAATAAAAGGAAATATTTTTTATGAAAAACTATTTAAATGAATATAAGTGAGTTTCTAAAATAATAAAATCACCCTTGGTGGATTTTATTAATGAATTATATATGTAATATATTCAATATAATGTTCATAATTCATTTTATATATTTTATATACATGATATAATAACAAATTAAAATTTTCCCAATAAAAGAAGTATTTTTAAAAAAAATACAGTTTTACCACCTTTTGATTGCACAACCATTTTAAATCCAATTTTTAAAAATATTATATATTCTATTTAAATAAATAAACTTTTTATTTTGAATTAGGAAATCAAAATTTAGTTTGGTTGAATTTTTGGAATTTTTATTATGAGTTTTATTTTTGATGAATAGAGAAGTGCATGTTTTTCTTTAAAAACTGAATTTTCTATTAGCCTGAATGGCCTAAAGGCCTTCATTTTTTATTGATTTTTAATAACCCCCCTTTTAAGGGATGAGGGGGAACCCTTAGAAGGCATGCAGGCTTAGAGATTACATGGTCCATAGTCTTAAGAGATTACATGACTTGAACGTCTTAGGGAATTCAACTAGACTATAACTACAAGGAACTACCCCTCCCCAACATCTACATCGTGATGATAACTCTCCAGCTTTACATGGACATCTGTATAGGATTCCCATGAAAGCAAAGGCTGGTCCCGATGGCATATCTATACCCTCTCATTATTCCATATCCATTTGGTTTTTCTCTGGTGAGTGCACTTTCTCTGAATCCTCCTCTAGGTTACTTCTTTTTTGCAGAGTATGTCTGGGGAAACTACACTGATCATTTGTTCTGAAGGCCTTGAGGTGGCCCGAAGATCTTAAAGGTGACCTTAAAACCTTACTGATCTGAAGGCCTAGGTGGCCCGAATGCCTTAAGGACTTCAAGCCCAAACCGGTGGCCCAAGGTAAATAGTTCCAGCTGCTATAGTACCTGCTACAGTAACTGCTACAATATTGATATAGTACTACTATAGTACTTGGAATTATGCCTCTTTCTGGTTTCGAACCTGGGTCTCGTAGATTCACTTAAAGATTCCTCACCCAACTATGCCAAGTCTCATGTGTCGATTAAGGTATTTACACTGCCAAATTATGTTTTGGATTAGTTTTATATTTTAATTAGTTCATTTTAATCTAAAATGGTATAATTATGGTTTTTAAATGGATTTTATACATAAATATATTATAAAAAAAATTACCATTTTAAAAGGAAATTTTTAAGAAAAACTCTTTTTCCTGTCATTTTACCGGTTTTATTTTAAACTTAATTCTTCAACTTATGTGATTTGAATTTTTAAAAATAGATTTCAAATTTGGATTTAGTAGTTATAAATTTGGTAATTAGTTCTCTTTTGTTTTTGAACAATATGAATATTAACAATGGTAAATTTTGTTACCACACTAAAGCGTAAATTAGGTTATATAGGTTAAAAAAAATTACAAAGACAATAAAATGACCCAAACAAATGAAAAAATTTTATTTGATGAATGTAATTCAAACTTTAACACTCAAGGATCGAAATTATTTCCTTTAATGGAATTTTTTTCATGAAAATTACTTAAATAATATTTAAATCAAAGAAATACATGAAGTGTCATTTTCTTTGTCTTTAATATCTATTATGTGTCCATATAGGGACAAAATGGGCGGTATCCATGAATATAAATTTTCATTTTTAACTTAGTGAAAATATTTACTAATATAAATTCAAATTTTATGTTTTGGGGCCATTTGGAAGATATTATGGTATTTATAATATTTTATTTAATGAAAATTTAAAGATTCCACATTCCTATTTTAAATAATATATCATTTTTAATATAAGGTTATAAAGAAGCTAAATTTACCTATAAATAACCATTTTAAATGTATTTTTTTATTTATCATGATAATTTATTTTTTAATTTCTTGGAAATAAATAATTACCTTAAAATATTATACATTGATGATGTAGAAATTATTTAATTGATGGAAAATCAATAAAATAATTTTTATGATAATAACCATTAAAAGACAAAAAAACTTGAGAAAATATTATTTGTAGATTATAACTCTACCATAATCATAGAATTATGGATTTATTGACTATTTGGAGACATATGTAAAATATTTTGACACTTAATTTTTTTTATTTAAAGTGATGCTAAAGTGGTCATATTCATTCTTTAAAAAATATAATTTTTTTAATATAGGATTTTCAAGAAGATATATTAGACTAAAAATATTCATCTGAAATATAGAATATTTATCTTCATTATGGTATTTTAATTTTAATTTTCATTCAAAAAATAAGTATATTAAATAATTATACAATATGGATGCGGTAATTATTTTAGTAATGGAAATACCAAATTAATGTTATCAAAAATATTAAAATAAATATAATTTGGGATAATTAATATATCAAAAAAAATTTATAGTTTAAATTGAACCCTTAGGTAAATAATAAAATATTTTTTTTGATGATAACATCTGATCTTGATATTTGTAAAAATCAATAAATTGAATAGTGTCAAAATTGACACTATTGATTTTTTATCGAAAGTGTGTATTATTTAATTATTTAAAAATAAAACAAAACATTTAAAAAAAATATATAATAATTATGATATGGTCTAAAATGTTATAAAGTGTTAATTTATGGTCTAATTGATATTAAATAAGTAAAAATTAATTTTTTTTAATATGGAAATATTTGTTACCTTGGTTAAAATTAAATAGAATAACTAAGTGTTAAATAAAAATGATAATGATTAAATGGACATAAAAAATTTAATAAAAATTAATTTATGGTTATATTAAAACCTTATATAATCTCAAATTTTAATCTAAGACATTTTTGAGGTTTTTAGATGTGGTTTTAATTTATTATAAATTAATATTTTTGGAAATTCCAAAGGTGCACCAAACCTAAATTATAAAAGGGCACATCCTCACTCACAACTTCACTTAACTTTTAGCCTTAAATATTGTTCATCCTCTACCTATTTACCTTCTTAATTACTTATTCACATTATATATTTTCTGGTCTTCTTAAAGTACGAACTTTAGTATGTTTAAGAGGAGATCTAGTGGGAGCTTATCAAAGAAGAGGTAATCTTTTCTACCGATTATTTCTAACTTATTTCTTCCTATTCCTCCTCTTCATGAGTTGTTTCCATCGTAAAGTAATAAATATAGTGTCACTTATATGATGATATGTTAGTATGGTTATGGAATAACCATATTCAACCTTATATCTATCCTATATAAAACAAAATCACCAAGCGTGCATACGTACGACTTACCATCTCCACACTGTGGTGTAATCTGTTATTCATCACCGTTTTACTTGGATGGATGTAATGATGGAAATAATAACTATATATAATTATTATAACATTATTTTTATTCTTAAATATTATATACACTATCCAATTCAACACCATTACATAATTATGGGAATGATATTGTCGCTCATGCATACATACAGTCTACCGTCTCCACAGTGTGATTCATTCCACATGATATTCATTAAAGTAGGATTATATAAATGAATATAATGAATAAATATGATATATATCATACTAATATAATTATATAAATTATATAAATGTAAGAAAATAATAGAAACAAAAACTTATCTGGAAAACATTCATAAGAAAATAAAGCAGTTAATACCCAATAGACAAGTAATAATGTTATTAACAAGTGAGTAATAATATGAACACTTATGATATTATAATAATGAATATGATTTTAGAATAAGTTAATGAAATTATTTAAACCCTTATATAGGAGTTTTTTACATGTATAAAACAACCCATACCTAAGGTAAGGGATAATTTAAAAATCTCATTATTATCTAATATTTTTTATACGTAAGTATTTATTGGTGATTATTTATCATCCATGTCCATGTTTTCAAAAAATATTCTTTCATAAAATGTTTTAATTTTCTCCTATGTATGTTTAAAGTAATTTTTACACTTTTTTACTTTTTACTACATGGTTTGAAAGGAATATTTGTTTTTTTTCTATATGAGTTACTTTTTCAATAAAAGTATGAGAAAAATGTTTTTTAATTTATAAGACATGAATGGATTATTATGATTTCATAACAACTTATTTCCATTAATCTTCCCTTATAATATTTCAAGGATATTTTTCAATAAATTATATTATTTTAAAATTAAATGGTATTTTAAGAAAATAAAATGTTTTTGAATAAGAAAAAATATTTTTATCATTAATTAATTTTAGGTGTTCTATCAAAATTATTTTCCATCTAAGATAGAATTATTTAATAGGGATATGTTTCAAGTATATTACCCCTATTATTCCTTTTTCTTGATGGTGTTTATGATGGAATTATATTTATTAAATCCATTTGTTTTACATGTATTATGTTATCAATGATGTTTAATAAAACCATTTTATTCCTTGGGTTATGCTATGATGAATGATTTATGTTTTTGTGGAATACGTAATTATGATTTTATTAAGAGATGGGTCAGACCTATATCTCTCTCCAATGCATTGGGTAAATATTTATGTCCCATGATATAGATATGGCTATAATGAGAAATGATCTTGGTTTAATAATATAGGACTAGAATGGTAAGTAAACCTGATTCAATAATACAGGGCCAAAACGAGGAGTGAACTCAATTCAGTAATGGACTTTGTACGCTATGATGGTCTTGGAAATGAGGCTTGACTAATATGAAATTATTTTCTATTCATATATGTTTTCCATAAATCCATGTTTTGTGCAAATCTTATTTTCTCATGGCTCATGTTCTTTTATGTTTTATGACTTAAAAACTACCAATATTTATTTTATGTCTTAAGATTTTGATATATGCGGAACATGGTGAGATTTTGAAAAGTTATGTTCATGTTATTATATTCTTATTTTAATTTTTTGTTTGATATTTTCCTTGTTTACTTTTAATAATCATCTGATCTCACCCTTTTCTTATATTTTCATTTCCACAAGATATAAATTATGGTTTTAGGTAGGAAAAATAAAGGGGAAGATCTTTATACGAGATGTTGAAAATCTTTCACCAAATTAGAAGAATTTGATCTAAGTTTCCAAAGGCACTAAACTAATATGGTATTTGGGAATTTGTTTGTATAATGTATTAAGTATTAAAAAAAGTAATGTTATGTCAATGTACATAAATATTGGGTTTTTACAGTATAAACATAGCCAGTAAGACACTCCAAAATCATGAAACTTGAAGCATCCAAAGAGACTATTCATCTCATTACCATGAGGGAGTGTTAATCATAATATGAGACAACAACCAGATTCAGAACATCCATAACCAAACTATACTAAAAATGAATCTTGAATGATAGATAAATGAAATATAAATTTCCAAAGCCCAGTTAAGAATGATAAGTATAACTGTATCTCTAATGGTCTTTCTCTAATTACCAACATCACACATAACCTCACAAGAATCTGTGTTGAGGGGGTCGTACCCCACTGTTGTTATCTACATCCAAGGGAACTTCAACTCCAATGGAGGATCCGCTCACTATATAAACTCAAATATGGGTGAGGACTACTCTATATACAGAGGACCTACACCATTATATAGTGTGTGGGAGTACCACATCTACTTATTTAAGAGTATGGGGGACCCATTACCTAACACGATAGGTGACTACTAACTACAATATCTCCTTGATTATCACACTTGATTGCTGCTACTTGTGTAAAGAGTATGGGGGAACCACACCCTAGTGAAAAAGAAGAGTTTCCAACCCTGATCTCTCTCTATGAATCAAACCGGATCACTTCCATTGGATAATAATCACTAAAATAATCTTCATGGTCATACCACCTCATTCCATATCTCCAATGTAAAAAAGTAGGACACTATATAGTTTTATATGATAAATTTCTTATGATAAGATACTCACTGTCCAAAACCCAAGACCTAAAGGGGGAGATAGGGAAGGTGAAAGATAAATAATTCTAACTTGTCTTGAAAGGAGTACAAGACATGTCCCATGGGGTACATGACATGTCTCTCTATATCTGGTAGTGACCATGCCTCATGATCACATGACATGTCTTCCTTTAGATACATAGTGTGTCTAGTAGATGTACATTGAATGTAGAGGTTTACCTAGAACTCAGAATAATCAATCTTCTAAATCCAATGTACCTTCCAATGTACACAACATGTGGCCCTCCATTCATGGAATGTATGAGCCACATGTCTCTTGGGCGTGTACTCCTTGTACATGATGATCCATTAAAAAAAATGGGTACACAACATGTGATCCAACCGCATAGTGTGTGGGATCACCAAATGATGTGTGATATTTATATCTACATGTAAAACCTATCCACCACTCAGATTGAACTATACATCATGTGTTCCTGAACTACATGCCATATAGTCACTATTCATATAGAAATCCGTAAAGTACATGAAGCATTTGATTATACCACCACTTCCACCATATCTACTTTCAAACATACTAGGGAGAGTATATATAGGGATAACTATGACTAATCCGTCATCATTGGCCAAATTCTAGCCACTTATTCTACCCGCAGAAAACCTCCATCACACTGTACCACTGAATGACGAAAACCACAAGAGGCCTCCTCTAATAAATCTCCCGAATCACCCATCGCACTATAAAACACCTCGATCATGATATTAATCCCAAATATGGACCTATAGAAGTGAACAATCTTACCAAATACTATCTACACAATGATTGTTTTTCATATATTTATCGAACCATTGGCTAAAGAAAATTCCAATGATAAATGTGTGAATAATGGTGGGATAAAATCATAAAATATGAACCAGAGGAACAAACCTTGACCATTTTTTGGCCTGTACTCAATTTTTTTATATTTATGAACAAATATAAATAAAAAAATATCATCAATTTTTATCCATAGGAAGATAAAAATATATCCACAAATCAATTATTGATCCATGAATCAATCTTATTAGATGTATTAACTCACATTTGATATGGGATAATAAAAGAGGGGTAAAATGAAAAAAATCAAATTCCCTACCTAAGTGTTGGATTGATAATTGATGAATAATATTTCTATATTGGTTTTATTAATGATATCTATGGACTATGCTAGTGTTGGAAATCCTAGCGGTACTCTGATCATCGATCCACGATCCCAAAGACTGCCCATAATCTCCTCTCAAATCCATAGGGTTAGTGGTTAACCCTAAGATTTTACCATAATTAAGTTTAAATATAGGAGGTTTAGATCTTGGAAAAAATTAATTAATCAGGTAATTAATTAATTTACCATTTCACCCATAACCACTTTTTACCAAACACTAGATACCAACAAAGGTTATGTCACGTCTAGGGTAAAACTTACACTCTATATTTATTGTTTGTATCTGATTTATTATTTGAGACATTGTTTTTGATTTATTAAATTTTCTCTATAAAATTTCATGTGTATGATATAATGTGTTTAATATTTTTTATTAAATAAATAGAAAGGATCATCGGGGCTTGGAATCTTACACCTTATTAGTTCTAGGATCCAAAAATATTATTTAAAATATTTCAAAGTCTTATGAAAAAATAAAGATGTTACATTCTCCCCAACTTTAAGGTTTTTTACCCCAAAAATAGAAAAACTACTCTCAAGTATGGATACTAGGATCTCATATGGGTTTCCCATTCCCATGAGCCATCCTAAAGGTTCTCATGATGTCAAAAAACATGCACCCTATAATTTCCCCCCCTAAAAAGCGTATTCTCAATCCAGTTCACAAATTCCACAAGGTACATCAAAAAGGAAATTCCACCCTCAACATCCATCTCATACTGATTTAAAATATGGAAATAGATGCACATATGTCTCTTTAGCTGCATTATGTGGAAAAAACTAAGTACCGAGTCTAACTGTAGTCACAGGGTCAATTATTACGCCACCTCACTAACCCAATATAGTAACTTGAAAAAAGTTCCTATGATATGTGTAAATACCCTGAAATCCAAACCAAATCCCTACGATCCTCTATGTGGTGAGATCTCTCAGAATAAAATATCTCCTATTAAAACTCCTAAGGCCTCTTTTAATAGTTTAAAATAGAATATTAATAGATAAAGGAAGTCCTCATCCTCCCCTAGATGAACTCTACCTTTCAAAAATATCATTATCACTAATACTAGGTCCACAAGTGTTGTCTCCCACTGGCTCTAAACAATATAATAGTGACATGCGAGTTTCCATACATAGTCTCAGAAAGTTCTACACTGATGGTGGTAACTACTAGGATATACAAAATCCACCAATGGTAGATTATCCTTCTAGATATGGTCCCAAACTAACATGCAATACTGAAGCATATTTTCTAGAGTCTGAATGTTCTAATTTACATGTCCATCTATCTGGGGTAGAAAATCTGTGCTCAACCACAATAGAGTCCCAAATCCTCCTATATTCTATCCCCAATCATGATGTGAAGTGATTATTAATGTATAAAATTATCATCAAGGAAATTCCATAAAGCCAAGATACCTCTTATATATATTGGTTTCCCAAACTCTCCACTAAACTCTACACTTATATGGTTAGGAATTAGCTCAACTTGATAAATTAATCTTCCATCACTCAAATAGCTTGTTGAATTCTCATTGATCATGGATTCTATATCACAAATTCCATAGTCACCCCCCCTTTCCAATTCCATCCATAAACCATATCATTTACCTATTAATAGGTGAAGTTTAGAGAGGTAAACTTAGAAACATTCTACAACATCCTTGGAAACTCATCAAAAATCCAAAGGATCTTGGTACATCCCCACCTCTATTGGATGTACTAAAAATGGAAAAAAACTTCATATCACCTAGTCTCACAGTATGATTAGGGCTATCATCCATCCTCGGATATAGATTATGTGCTCCCCACCTTTATAATATCCATCAAGATCATGTCTAGTGGGTGTCTTATCCTAAAAGATCTCATAGTCAGCACCTCCAAGAGGAGCCTCCTTAACACACTGTGAAAGTGGTGGGGTAAAAACCATTGACTTGAGGCACATTAAAACTTAATTATACTTAAGGTTAATCTAAAAATAGGCCAACTACTCTGCCTCCTTGTTCAACAAAAATGAATGGAAAACTTATCTATGAGTATCTACTACCAAGATAATGACTTTGGGTGGCCTTTAAGCTAGAACAACCTCAACCGTTGCTAGGTCCACTATCTCACCCATGTATGAGAGGACATATCCCATGAATATGGACTTATATAATCTATAACTAACTATAAAAGAGATTTAAATAGATCTATTACTATTAGAGCATGTCTTGATCCATCCTCATGTATTTTTTGTGCTCCACCACTAATATCGAGTGCATGAGGATTCTAGCACAAAATACCACCCCAAACTGATCCTATAAGAGTTTGAAGGACAAATTTCATAAGTCTCCATGAACTCAATGAAAATGTATAAGCTTTAAGAATCCACCTTTTGTATATCCTCCTCTCAAAAAAAGAGTTAGTGATAACCTATCCTGAGGCCAAACACCGAGAAACACTTTGTTGATAAGCAATGGTCAAAGAAGTCATTAGTTCTTGGGGGTGGATAATATCTATCAAGAGTCACCTAATTTTGGATATGTCAATACACACCAAACCTCAATCTCTCATCCTCCTCTTATGTGAAAAATAGAGGTCTGTCTTGGTGGTCTCACTAGATCAAACAATCCCTTGTTTTACTGACCACCCAATCACACCTTCAACTGTCATAGTTATACGTGGTCATATGATATTCTAGAACATATATTGTGTTGTACCTAGTGTAATTACATATATAAAATGAACTCCCAATGAAGAGTAAAACCTGGAACATCCTTAGGAAAAAAATTATTGTACTTCCTAATATCTCAGGAATTGAAATCTCATAGAATCTGCCACTCTAAGGGTCATACTAGCCAACTAATAAGGAATTGGGTATATACTCCTACACATGAGATCATACTACTATGCTTGGGATCACTTCTTAATAGAGGAGGAAAACTATATCCCAAGACTCAGATACATTACACTTCTCACTGGTAGTAGTCAACTGGGAATGGACTATAGGAAATTAGTCTATACCAAGGAAAACATTGCATAGTTTCATTGCTGACTATGGAATGATTTCACACATAAAACTCTCTCCTCTAAGAATTATTTCACATAGTTAGTAAATGTGTACGATCAACAAACCACTCTATAGGAGACTAAAAACATAAGGGTCAAGTAAAAATGATCCACTGATATCTCTAAGCCTTCAATAGGGGATACATCCCTATGAGAGTGTATTTCAATTACATACCAAAACTATAACTAGAGTATAGAAGAAACAAATCATACCTTGATCCCACCCTAAGAATTGGGGTCCAAATCATCTACCAAATGAATCCATATTTCCCCTTTCCCACCTATCCACCTTAAATCCGGTCCCACTTTGACACCTTATCACATCATAACAAAACCAAACATACAAGTCAAAGGAACTATTCCACCATACCTTGACACTTTCCTCTTTGGGTGGCACTAACTCACCCACACAATTTAATATCACTCACAAGAACATGTCTCAGTGGTGGAAGTGTACCTCTTCTATACATGTTTAAATACACATCAATAATCAACAACACAGGGCTCTAATAATTCCTAATGTCACCCTAGAAAAGTATCTCTACCAGGAACACCACCAAAAAATGGGTTATATCCCAGCAGAACTTCCATACCATAGGATCAAAAAAAAACTCTATCACATTAGATGGAAGTTATATCTCAGCATAAATCATGGGTGGTCTCTATCATCAGAACACATGGTGTACAATCAACATAGGTGCATCATCATCTATTACCACCAAAACAACTTCTTCTCTATGAGGAAAAATGGACCCAAGCAAGACCATCTAGTCAGTCAAGGTCCGAAAAAGGCAGAAAACTTGGGCCACCACCTTGAGAAAATAATAAACTTACTAAGGTTATGTATCATTGAAAAACTTGAGTGGTCTTTATCACTGAGACTCTCACAATGATCTAAGCATGTAACACCCCAAGATTTTGTGATTTTTTGAATTAATTTAATCTTTTCGATATTTTTCATTCCACACAAAATTGAATATAACTTGTATTATATGAAATATCTAAGTTATTATTTAATTGAACAATACACCATGTAAATATTGTGTTACATGTAAAATAGGCTTAAATTTCATTACACACAACACTGAGTTTCTACGAAACATCATTTTATTATTGTAATTATTTTAATTAGAAAATTATAACCTAGCCATTAGAATAGAGGGTATGAACAAGATTAACTGAATTATGAAAATATTATTTATACATGTATATATAATTAATTATTCGGTGAAAATTTAATTATAAATTAAAATAAAAACCCTTTATAATATAATAGGAAATATTTTTTTCTGAAAAAATATTTAATTGAGAAAATTTTTGTTTTAAACTAGTAAATAAAAATTCAATATTTTTTGATTATATTAATTAAATAAATATATAGATATAATATTAAATATAATTTTTAAGATTCATACTATGTGTTTTCTAGACATGATATAAGAACAAATCCAATTTTACTCATAAAAGATTTATTTTTTTAAAAGATAGTTTTATCACCTTTCAATGGTGCACTTGTTTTAAAACTATATTTTGAAACTTTTCTAAATTATATTTGAAAAAATTAACTTCTTATTTGAAATAAAAATATCATATTTATATTGGATGAATTTTTGGTATTTTTCTGATAAGCTTCATGTTTTAATTAATTGTGAAAATATACTGAATTTTAATTGAAAACAAATTTTTTATATATAAAATTTGAAGTGTTGAATTATATTTTGATTGGTTTTAAAGTATGATTAGATAAATTTTATATCATTTAATCCAATTTGGGTCATTAAAATCAATTTCACATTGGATTTTGATATAAAAATATTTCGATCTTTTAAACATTTTTACTTTAAAAACCCATTTTCTCATTCCGTCAATGAGATTAATTTTAAATTAATTTTAGCCAATTATTTATTTTTAGTTTTGAAAAATGTATTAATTATTTTTTATCAGATGGTCCAAATTTATTTAATTGTTCCCTTTTATTTTTGGATAACATGAATCATAACTTTATTTATTTTTATTATCACGGTTATGGGTAAAATAGGCAATTAAAGGTAAAAACAATATTACTAATATTATAAAATTATCCTAACACTTTAAAAAATGATATTTTAAGAAGTTAGATATACCCTTAACACATAATGTTTGAGATTGAATAATTTAATGAGTACTATTCCTTGAAAATGACATGGATATTATTAAAATCAAAGAGAGTGACAAAATGTCAATCTTAATTTTAATAAGTAAAATATTTTTAATATGGGGTTAAATAGAAAATATTATTGACTATATATATATTTATTAAATATAAAATATTTATCTATATCATGGAAATTTATTTATAATTTTTAGTTAATAAATTATTTTCATAAATAATTATACAATGTTGATGCATTAATTATTAAATTAATGAAAAACTAAATTACGTGATACTAAAAATATTAAAATAAATATAACTTTAATTAATTAAGGTTATATACGAATTTTAAATATGAATATAAAATATAATGGGTGTATTTAATGAATTAGTTTTAAGTTTTCTAGCTGTATTTATTTTCTTAATGTAAATGTAATTAATAGTGTGAAAATTGACATTAATGATATTTTATGAAAATAATATTATATTAAATTAGTAAAAAATCAAAAAAATCCTAAATAAAGATAAAGGGGATAAATTATTGTCTAAAAATAACAAATTAACAATTTATTTTCTAATTTAAACCTTATAAGTAAAACTATACACCTTTTAATATTGAAAATGTTCTTACCACAGTTAAAATTAAAATTGGTTTACTAAGGGTTAATAAAAGGATAAGGTTTAAAATTAAAACAAAACATTTATAAAATATATTAATTAAAGGAATTACCACCATATCTGAAATTATCTATAAATTTGTTTCCATTTTGAGGTATATGGATTGATATTTAATTTATTATAATTTAATCCTTTGATAAATTCCAAAAGTGCCCCTCACCTTCATTATAAAAGGACACCCCCTCCCTCATCCCATTTCACCACATTGAGTATTATATATAGAAAAAACTCTAGAATATTTTATTCTAAACTTCTATATCCACATTCTAGTGTTTATTTTCATCTCAAAGGACCAACTCTAGAGTCCTTTAGAGGAGATCTAAGGGATCCGTTTTGAAGAAGATGTAACCACTTCAACTGACCACTCCCTTTTTATACTCTTCTATACCAAATCTAAATATATGATATATTTCATAAAATATTAACTTGAAAATACTAAATATGAATAAATTATAGTATGAATTTGAACACACCATTATACAAACCCTTTCCCATCGAATAAGAAGTGAAAGTATTGCTCGTGCGTACATATGACTTATCGTCTCCACATAGCAATACAATTCATTTTGCATCACCATATTTTATGTGTGGGAATTATGATGATATAAATTTTCATATATAATATTTATGAAATTATTATACTTCTATAATGATTATATCATATCTACCTTTTACCACTAATCTTTTTGGAAAAGATAACGTCACTTGTGCCTACGTACGACTTACCATCTCCCTGATGTGATGTGATTTGTTTTCATATATATTTCACATGGGTGGAAATAAGTAAAAAATTTATGAATATATATGATATATATATCATAATAATTATTCTATAAATGATGATATCATGATCAAATTATAAGGATAGAGACTACCGAACCAAAACATGTTTGGAAAACAAAGGAGATATTACCTAGAATAGTGTTTTCAATTATTAAAAAATGGGTGATAATATGTTATAAAAAATAATACATGGTATCCTTGATACATGGTTATATAGTATATGTATAATAAATCCATATTTATTATATAGTAGGTTTGAATGTGAAAAAGGAAAGGTGAGACTTGAGGTAAGGTATTTTTGACTCACTTTTATTTCTGTGGGACACATGCCTTATACAAAACTTGTTTCATTTATGGTGTATATACCACCCATGAAAGTTTTTATGAGTATTATTCTGAATATTATGGTATTTTATTATCCATATAATTTTCTTTATTTCACATGGAATACTATTCAACTGATTATAAAGTGGTAAGGGTTTATTTCACAATCCCATCAATATTCAGGATTGTTTCATTTTAAGTATCTATTGGGTAATATTTATCTTTTATGTGTATGTTTCTAAAAATGTTTTCAAAAAGGTTTTTACTATTATCCTATGAGTATTTAATTTTATTTTTACCCATTTTATACTTTTTACTAAATAGTTTTAAAAGAATATTTTTTTTCATTTTCTAAACAAGGTTCTTTGGGACATTTCAACAAAAATATACGGAAGGAATTTTTTTTAACTTATATGTCTTGAAATAAATATTACACCATCATGAAGCCATAATGTTTTGAAGCATAACTTATAATATTAAAATTTTCTTTTCATAGATTTTTTTTATGTGTGGTTCTTTAAAAAATTATTTCATGGAGGAAATTATATTTTACCCAAGAATTATTTCAAGTGATCTTTAAAAAAAATCATTTTCCATATAAGATGAAATTATTTTATATTACTTAATATTTACAAGAGGATATGAACTAAGGAAACAATTATTATTATTTCTTTTAATGGTTTATTTTTATGATGGAATGATACTTATGAGATGTATTTATTTTCCATGAGTTATGTTATGATGAAGTGTTTATGAAAATAATTTCTTTACATATGTTCTGAGATGTGAATTATTTGTGGTTATTTGGAACACATATGTATTGTTATCTTTATTTTATGGGAGGTACCTATATATACCTATAATTAATTAGGTAATGAATTATATCTAATAAGATATTTAATGTAAATAAGTCAATGTGCTTGATCTGTGTTGGGAAACAAGTTGATGTGCTTGATCCATTAGGGGAAACACATGATAAGGCTTGATTTGAGAGTCTTAGTAGTTGAAATTGACATACTAAATGGTTTTACATACTTATGATGATGTCACACACACTTATCAAATGAAATTATGTTTTATGACTGAGTTATGATGAAGTTTCATTCTTATGATTCATGTATTACTAAATATTAATGTTTGATGCCATGAGTCATGTTTATGATCCAAGACAGGTTGGGTATGAAATTTTTATGTTATGATCATGATCACATACCTAAATTTCTTATATAATTCTTTAATAAGATAATAAATTGATATCTTCCATGTTTACCCTTACTGATCATCTGAGTTCACTCTTTCCTTATATATCCTTTACATAGGTTATGAATAAAGGTTTTAAGTAGGGGGACTAAAGCAGAATATCGTTGTGGGAAACATTGAAGATATTTTACCATACTAGAGGTTTGTTTTAAAAGATTAAAAGTGAATTAAAACATTGTAGTCCTCAAGAATGTGTTTGTGTAATGTAAATAATATTCATCTAAAAAATTATTTAATATCCATGTATGAAATCTTGGGTCCTTAGTGTTGGTATCAGATCCAGGTTCAGTCAAAATTTGGAAGCTTGGATGAGAAAACTTAGTGAGATCCCTAGGGATATTTGTAAGGATATTTATGGGTATTTATCTAAGTATAATCCTAAAGTTTCATATATTTGAAATTAGGTATCATGATTTAGGTATCCTATATGAAATTTTTAATGATTATGTGTTTTTATACTATGATAAGTGTTTATCACACTTTGATTTATGGTCTTAGTCACTAGTAGGAAATAGAAGGAATAGGATTAACATTGAATGTTTCAGATTTAGAATGTATGGGAATTATGAAAATAAATGTTCTAATTAGAAATATCATGAATAGAATCAGAAAGGTGGTATGAGTATTGGTTATACTACTGAGGATAAAGAGAACAAAAATGAAATTTGAAATGTATGGTATGTTCTTAGAGTATTGTTTTCATTAAACATAAAAATAACGATTAGATAGATATTTAGTAACCTTAATAAATGATTCATATTTCATATTCTAGGAAAGAATAAGATGATGAAGCTTGAGTAATGGTTTAATAATAAAGTTGGATGATTGAAGTGTATATGTTTTTTAATTCAAAGATTATATTATATAAATCATGAAATATATAATTATTTACTATATAAGTTATTCATTAAGTATTGAAAAGGATATTTTGAATGGTGCTGAAGGCATGAAAAAGCGATTTAATGGTAAGGTGATATTCATTGGAAACACAAGATTAAGGTAAAGATAACCCTTAATATGTTCTTAATGTTAAGATACCGATGTTTGGATAAATAAATATTGGATATGAATAAGTTAATTGGATGGTATTGATTACCTTGGAACTAATTAAGTATTTGTTGAAAAAGTGTTGTATGCTATCACATATGGAGTTTACGATATTTTTGGACTGAAGGGATATATCCAATAATCTTTTGAATAAGTAATAAGGAATTTTTTGAAAAAGGGTTTATGGTAATTACCATGTTTAAAGAGAATACATGATAAATTTATTCACATGTTTGGTATGTGACAAACAATAGATACTTTATGATATATTAGGGATCAATTATAAGGAGTTTTTAAGAAATTTATTGACCTTATTTCTAAGTTTTTGGAATTTAATAATTTGGAAGGGTTATAAGGTTAACCATTTATGGAAGTATTTATGTTAAACCTTAGGTGAGGTTATATATATTAAATTATTATCTCTCCATATTAGGATTTATGCTTACTCGATAACTTGCGATAAAATTTTGTTGTGATACAGATAGATAAAATGACCTATCATTCGATTTATGGATCTCATGATCTACCAACACTTTAGGAATGAAAAAATCACCTTAGTTTCTTGGAATAAGAGATGTTCTATCGTCAGGGTGGCACATTTATGGGTGGTGTGGAAATGGAAATATGAGAATCATCACGAATCCCTTTTTTCCATAGATACAGGTTCCTGTTGAGTTTACCACTCCTTTGCTTCGACCCGTTCAACGTAATTATCCTTAAAAGAAGGTTGAATTAACTATGTGGGGAACTATTGGTCCAAGTAGGAGATAGCGTGGGGGTAAAGAACTCATGTAATTGGTCCTTCTTAGATATAACTTCCTCGGATGGTCTCCAACGGGATTATTTATGGAGCCAAGAATGCCCAACAACCTTGGTATCCATGATTCATGGACCTGCTTTCCAAAGGTAGGCGCTCATCGACTGCAGATTTGGCCAAAAACACTTAAGGACTCTATTAGTCAAAAGGATGGGCGGTCAGGCCCACCACACCCTTATGAGGGAGAATTGTTTCTTGTTTTGAGACTCTCTTATAGATTGAAGTCATGTTAATATGTTTGTGAATCCTTGGTTCATTCCCGAAGAGTGTATCCATGAGATACCCTTGGTTTGCAAGATCTTCGTTAGCATGAATATATTTGATTCGATGGAGGTGATGCTGACTTAGCCATATTATAAGGTGCTCTAGAGTTTATTTTCATCTAGGGGGGACAGAAGGCAACTCGATGTTGGGATTGGGAAAAGAAGGGATTCCTATGTATCGTTGGGAGATGAATCAGAACCCACATAGTTCGGATTGTGTGGGACTTACACATGGGAGCTTCCCATTTAAGGAAACATGATTGGGTGGAACCTTTATAGATGTGAACCCATTTTGAGGTTGGGACTTCTAGTAGGTGTCTTACGTATCCTTCTTTGATTAGGAATCAGAGTTATCTTAGTTTAGAAGGTGCGGGGAATACGCATGTAAGTTTCCCATTTGATAGACATGATTGGGTAGAACTTTTTGGAATGGGCACCCATTCGATCTTTGTCCTTCTAGCAGGCCTCCTATGTATCCTGATTTGGTCAAAAATTAGAGTTCTCATAGTTCAGAAGGTGTGGGGATTATGCATGGAAGCTACCCATTTGATAGACATGATTGGGTGGACCCTTTTAGAATGGGAACCCTTTTGAGATTGAGCCTTCTGGTAGATGTCCTACGTATCCTGATTTGGTCAAGAATTAGAGTTCTCATAGTTCAGAATGGTGTGGATGTTGAAATCACTACGAACCTCTAAGACCATGTAAGTCATGATCAATGTGAGAAATTAGAAGATGTGAAAGATTCAACAATGAACATGCCTCCTCCCCTTTTGGTTGGGTAGGGAGAGCCTGCAATGAAAGAGGCTGGGGAGAACATGGGAATGGATGCGGAGAAATGAACCTCTCAATGAAAAATGACATTTAAGGTCACACAAATTTACCTCAGAAGATTGGGGACTTACCTTAGTGGGAGTTCCACAGAATGTCATATGAGGTATACTACAGTTTAAAGTCATATATCTTGGATGATGGCATCACTATTTAATATCATGTGGATGGGAAAATTTGGGGTCTTTTAGTTTAGGGTCATGCGTTGAGGAACGCTTTCTATAGAAACCATGATTTTTTGTAGGAAAATCATGTTTGGATATTACAATGTGCCTCAAACATGAGAGGGATGGAATGTGTAAACCATGATTATAGAGGATATCGAATCAGGTGAAATGAAATGAGGCACGAAATCCATATAGGAATATAGTGGTAGGATATGACTCTATTGAGGATGAATTTGACTTTGGTTGATGACCATTTTTGTGGGCAACATATGCAGAGCCACCGAGGCATGATGTGAATAGTCAAGCAGAGGTGTCCTCAGGACACTATCCTTCCTTCTCAGATATCCAAGGATGTTCATGAAGATATGAAATCACCTTGTATACTATATTTTTAATTCATATAGCTTGGAAAATGATTAACCAGAGGATAATAATGTTTGGATGTTCTGACATGCCTTGAACATAAGAGGGATGAAGTGTGTAAACCATGATTTTAGGGATTCTCGGATCAGGAGAAATGATATGGGGCATGGAATACATTAAGGAATACAAAGGTAGGAAATGACTCTCCTGAGGAAGAATTTTCCTCAAGTTGATGACTATTTTTATGGGAAACATATGATGAGCCACTAGGGCATGATGTGCATAGTCAATAAAAGATGTATTCAGAACACTGGCCTTCCACTTCTAATGGCTGGGGAGGTTTGTGATGATCCAAAATCACCCTATATATTACAATTTAAAGTCATAGAGCTTGGAAAATTACATAACTATTTAATTTAAGGTTTCTAGGACTAGTACCATACAGTTTAATGTCATGTGGTTAGGATGATAGCTCATAGTTTAAGGTCATAGAGTTTGGATTGATCATTATTGAAACCCACGATTAGCTATAGGATAATTGGGATGGAATGTTCTGACATTCCATGAAAAGGAGAGGGAAGGAAAGTGTAAAATATGACTTTAGGGATTCTCAAATCAGGAGAAATGATATGGGGCATGGAATCCATTGAGGTTTATAAAGGTATAAAATGACTCTCCTGAGGATGAATCTACCTTTGGATGATGGCCATTTTTGTAGGAAACATATGCAGAGCCACTGAGGCATGATGTGCATAGTCTAGCAGAGGTTTCCTAAGGACACTTAAATTCCTCTTCTGATGGCCATGGTGGTTTATGAGGATCTGGGATCACCAGATACATAGATTTTTATGGATGGAAAGGATGTGTTTAGGTGTTTAAGAAACATTCAGGTTGTGGTTTTCCATGGAGTTCTAGGTAAACTAGGCATAGGATACAGGTGATAGGTTTTTTTGGGAGGTGCATGAGGAATGTATCTTCTCATGGTATTTATAGGAAGGATGCTTGGGTGGCATAAGGGTGCAATGGAAAATGTTTTTGACCCGGCCTGAAAAGTTTGCTGGGCGACTGTCCATTTTTTGTGGGGGTTAGTGAAAGAAGTGAAAGGACCGGCCCGGAGGGCCGGGACCGCATGCCGACACTGACCTAAAGTGGGGGCTACGCCCTTGTGGTATGGACCGGTGGATGCGAACTATTTTCTACATAGGGAATTTGTGTAAGAGTTGGCCGTGTAAGAGCTGACCGCTTATGATGGTACGCAGACTGTCTGTTTGTGAAGGATGTTGTTCGCGAATGAGCTGGCTGTGTAGGATGGTATGTGGAATAGCTGACCACATATGATGGTACATAAATGGGATAGCTAAGAACTGTCTTCCACATAGGGGGCCCGTATACTGTCTTCTGCACATGGGCATCCGCTAACCACCTTCCACATAGGGGGTCTACGAACCATCTTCCACATAGGGGATTCCACATACTGTTTTACGAATATGGGAATCTACGAACCATCTATATTATATTTTTTTATTAGTTCTCTAGTTGGATGAGGACGGTCTTCCGAATACGGTTCATGAGGATAATTTTTTTGAACGGATTTCAACATATGGTTCATGGGATAGATTTCGCAAGCTGTTTCGGATGCAGGATGGAGTCCCGCAAACTGCTTTGGATGTGGGAGAAATTTTTCCCACACTATCTACATTATTCATCCACCTTTTCCCATCCCAGAGATCTCCCCCCTTCCTTCATCCCTCTCACCTTTCGATTAACTTGGTGGCCCTTTTATATAGTACTGAGGATGATATATCTTCTTTTCGTGCGATGCATTCTGCGGAAGCCCATGGAAGAAATTTGGCATGCAGACAGCTCAGAAAATCACGATTTTTTGAGGTGCAGGATGCCGCAGAATTCTTATCATCCTAGTACCACATCATTTTCAGGGATGGTATGGATGGAGTACTTCCGAATACGGTTTGTGGGTGAAAATTCACCACAAACATTTTCGTTCGCTGGCCAACGCCTTATAGTCCGACGCACCGTAGGCCTTCCATGTACCGGTGGTTCGCATTTTACGCCTTTCGCTAACCTTTCCTGGTGATGTTACATGGCCAGAAAGGATTCCTTTAAAAAAATTTATTTCTTCAATTTTGTTCTCAAATTTTTAATCAAACATTTATATCTCTGCATCACTTAACTTGTTGGAATATTTTATTTCAATTTGATGAATTTTTGGGACCCTAAAAGATATTAAAAATAAATTAATCACGACACAACAAAGGGTGAGGTTTTCTCGAAATCATGTAATTATATCCTCTCATGAAAATTCATTAACTTTAGGAAAACGTGTCTTGAAATACAATTTTTTCCTATTAACATCATTTTTATGATATCAATGACATATTTCAAGCCTATATGGGTTAGAGGTTTATGATCATTAGATTTCTCCTAACTATTTTCTCTATCACTCTTTAGTAAAACTTGATTGTTTAATTTCTCTTCCATGTATATGTTTTCACTTTACACCTATGTTCTTTTATGTGGAAACCGAGTTATGAGTTAATTTATGTATCCTTTATGTTTTTATTTTTTAAAGTAAGTTTTAGTATTTATTTTTACATTGTGGGTTCCCTTGAAAATAACTTTAAAGTATTAAACCTTTGATAACTCAGATGAATTTTGAGGGTGAAATTCATTTTAAGGGGGGTAGAATGTAATACCCCCAGATCCTTCATTTTTTTAATTATTTTAATATTTTAGATATTTTTCATTTAACACAAAAATAAATATATATTTTTTTATACTAAAAAAAACTAATATATTCTTTCACTTAATGCTACACCATTTTTAACTTGCACTACATGCAACACCGACTTAACTTGCATTATACACAATACTAAGTTTCTACGAAACACCATTTTGTTATTGTAATTATTCAAACAATACAATTATAACCTAGATATTATAATGGTGTGTATGAAAATGATTAACTAAATTATAAAAATATGGGTTACACATGTATATATAATTAATTCATTGGTGACCAATTAATTATAAATTAAAATAAAAACCCCTTTGAATTTACAATGAAATCTTTTTTTCTCGAAAACTATTTAATTGTGAAAAAGTTTATTTTATACTAAAAAATAAAAAATCACAATTTTTATGATATTAATGGAATATATATAATATATTTAATATAATGTTTAAAATTCATCCTATTTATTTTATATACGTGATATAGGAACAAACCCAATTTTACTCATAAAAGATGTATATTTATAAAAAGACAGTTTTAGGACCTTTCAAGGGAACACTTGTTTTAAAACTAAGTTTTGAAACTTATAAATTATATTTTAAAAAATAAACTTAATATTTGAAATCATAATATAAAAATATAATATTCTTTAATTTTTGGTATTTTTTTGATAAGTTTCTTGTTTTGATTAATAGTTAAAAATTATTGAATTTTAATGGAAAATATCTTTTTCAAATAAATAATTTGTAGTTTTAAATTAAATTTTCGATTGGTTTTAAAGTAAAATTAGCTCAATTTTATGTCATTTAATCCAATATGGGTCATTGTAATCAATTTCACATTGGTTTTGGATATAAAAAAACTTCGATCTTTTGAACATTTTTACTTTAAAAACCCATTTTCTCATTCCATCAACAAAATCAGTTTTTACCCAACATGTGTTGATAATTTTGAAAAATATATTCAATATTTTAAATCAGAAGGTCCAAATTTATTAAATAGTTTCCTTTTATTTTGGACAATACAAATAGTAACTTTATTAATTTTTATTACTATGGTTTATGGTAAAATGAGTAACTAAGGGTAAAAATAATATTATAAAAATTTGAAAATTACCACAACACTTGAAAAAAGGTAATTTTATGAATTTAATTTGACCCGTAACACATAATATTCTAAATTTAATTATTTAATGTATAATTTCCTTTAAAAGTGTCTTATATATTATTAAAATCAAAGAGAGTGACAGAATGTCACACTCTTACTTTTAATAAGTATAATATTTTTTATTTGGATTTAAATAGAAGATATGCTAAAATATACATATTACTATGAAATATAAAATGTTTATCTACATAATGGATTTTTTTTTAATTTTTAGTTAAGAAATAATTATTATATAAAATTACACAATGATGATGCATTAATCATTCAATTAATGAAAACTCCACTAAGTGGTATTAAGTATATTAAAATAAACATAATTTGAACTAATTAACATGATATGAGAAATTTTTATCTAAATATTATATACTAGGGGTGTATTAAATGATTTGGTTTGGATTTATCTTTCTGTATTGATTTTATTAAAGTCAATGTAATGAATATTGTCAAAATTGAAACTAATGATGTTTTATGAATATAATATTTTAGTAAATTATTTAAAAATCATAAAAATAATAAATAAGTAAAAAGGGGATAAATTATTTTATAATATATCCTAAATTTACCATTTATTTTTTAATTGAAACCTTATATGTAAAAATATCCACATTTTAATATTGAAAATATTGTTAGAGTAGTTAAAATTAAAATATGTAAACTAAGGGTTAATAAAAAATATAAGGTTTAAAATTTCCACAAAACTTGTCTAGAATATATTATTTTATGGTATTAACACCCTAAAATAAATTATATTTGAATAAATTTCCATTTTGAGGTATATTTATTGATATTTAATTTATTATAATTTAATATTATAAAAAATTTCAAAGGTGCCCCTCATCTTCATTATAAAAGGACACATCCCCCTCATGTAATTTTCACACATTTAGTATTATAGCTCAACCAAAATCAGAAAAATTCTATTCTACACCTCCCTATGCACATTCTATAGGTGATTTTATTCACAAAGGACCTGATCTTGATTTCTTTAGAAGTGATCTAAAGGATCCGTTCTGAAGAATAGGTAATCGCCATAACCAATCACTCTCTTTCTCTACTCTTCTATACCTCCTATAAATATATTATATATGTCATAAAATAATAACTTAAAAATAATAAATATTCTTAAATTTTATTATGACTATGAACACACCATTATACAACCCCTATACAATCGAACCGGAAGTGAAAGTATCACTCTTGCGTACATAGGACTTACCATCTCCATGTAGCGATATAATTAATTTTCCATCACCATATTTTATGAGTGGTAATTATTATAGTTTTAATGTTTATATATGATATTTATGACATAATTATACTTCTATAATAATAATATCACATCTACCTTTTTCCCACCTAATCTTTTGGGAAATGATAACGTCGCTCATTTTCATGTATAGTTTACCATTTCAATGAAACGATGTGAATCTCTTTTCATCTAAATTTCACATGGGTGGTAATAAGGATTAATTTTATGAATATATATGATATATATAACTTAATAAATATTATTTAAACTATGATACAACTATCAGAGTAAAAATATAGGGACTAATGAACCAAAACATGCTTGGAAAATGAAATAGATATCACCTAGAACAATGATTTTAATTATTAATAAATGAGTGATAAGATATTTTTTTAAAAAATAAAAAATCATATTATTTATACATGGTTATTTAATAAATGTATAATAAATACATATTTATTATATAAGAGTTTTTAATGTGATCAAGGAAAGGTGAGACTTTAGAAAAGATACTTTTTATCACTTTTATTTCTATGGGACACATGCCTTATACACTATTTGTTTCTTTTGTGTGGTGTATATACTGCCCATGAATTTTTTTATGAGTCTTATCCTAAAGATTATGGTATTTTAATATCCATATAATTTTCTTTATTTCATAGGGTATATGATTTAACTGATTATAAAGTGGTAAGGGTTTATTTCATAATCTCATCAATATTTGGGATTGTTACATTTATGTATCTGTTAGAGAATATTAATATTCCATGTCCATGTTATCTAAAAATATTTAAAAATGGTTTTATTTGGTGTGATTACTACCTAATGAATATTTTTTAATATTATTGATATTAATGGGTTTTAAAGATCCATATCGCGTTATTTAGTTATGGGGAATTTTATTCAATGTATACCAAAATTGTAATTATTTTCTTGGACTCGATCTAATTATTTGAGACATAATACATTTTATACACCATGTTTTCCTTGTATGGTAAATTTACTACCCATGGATTTATATTTATTATATATTTATATTATTTCATGGGAAATAATAAAAAATAATATTAAATTATTAAAATAGTTGCTGACTCAACTTTTACCCCAATATTAAGGACTTTTTTGGTGACTGAGCTTTCATTCACTTAGTTATGACCATTCTCTTGAAAATATTTCACATAAGTTGGGTAAATTATACCCTTAATTGCATTATGTGATATTATATCATTTTATATATGTATTTTAATTCCTACCCCATAAATTCTTATTGAATATATCTTTCTATATTGAGTATGTTGACCATAAGGGATATTGATAGCACAAAAATAATTTTATTGAGTTATAAAGTTTTATCTTGAACATTATTCTTCTATTTTTGGGTTCTCCCACCCTACTATTTTATTATATGTTATTTTATAATCCTATATTAATTTTTTTTAATTCAAATAAAATTTTATTAATATTTTTGCAATTTTAGTTTTCAACAAAGGTATTTTTAAAGTATTAAAAATTTTCATTTTATAACCAAAAGTTTTATATTTAGATCTACGTTTCCTATATAACACTTTATCTAATTTTAAAGGATAAATTATTACATATTATTTTTTAAAATAAAATTTCTTCAAAAATCATTCAATTTATATTTTAAAAATTTAATTTTGAAAGTGGCATTAATGATTGTATTTTACATCAACATTAAAAATGTTTTCTAAAATATATTTTAAGATTTTACATTCATTTTACTTTTCATATTCAAAAATATTTACACTCATGGTATTTTTGTTAAATTATTTATCCTAAAACATATAAATATATTCATAATTTTGGGGATTGAAATCGCAATAAAAAACAATTAAATTCTTGATCCCTTCTTAGGTGACAACTTTCAAAACATTCTTTTACAAGGATGTTTCTAATCAATGTCAACATCCTTATGAGTTTTTTGTTATTACAGTGGGGATATGTTCTTTACGTATGATTTAAATGGAAGGTAATAAAGACAGGTTTAGAGAAATATGTGATATATATGACATAATAATTATTCTAAACGGGATATATATATATTTTTTCATTTTTTCATTTCAACTATTGAGAAAATGGTAACAACATTGTTGCGTACTTATAGCCTACCTTCTCTATGAATGGTTTAATTCATTTTCTATATATAAATTTAATGGATTAATATAAATAAATATACAATGAATATATATGTTATTTATATCATGGTTACCATTATGTATATGATAGAACCATGATCAAATTAAAAGGACTAAACATACCAAACTAAAAAATACATGAAAAATGAATCAATTATTACCCAAGAAGTGATTTTAACAGGGAATTATTAATAAACATGTAATAAAACGTTATAAGTAAATTATATAAACTTGTTATTTTTGAAAATTGATTTTAAATATATTTTGATTAATATTCAATAAATTACACAAACACATTCTAGAGGAACGTAATATTTTAGTTTCTTTAGATATTAGGCACACACTCTTTTAATTCAGTGAAATATCTTCAAGAACTCCCATAAATATATTAAACTTTAGTAATCTTCACATACATACCCCAATTAAAAATTTTCTTCATACCCTAGGTAAAGGTAACATAATAAATGGTGAGCTTAGATGATAAGTAATAAAAAACAAGGGAGATACATAAGCATAACATGAATGTAAAGGTATGATAACATGAGAATAACATGTGAATAGCATAACCTTCATATCAAATATCATAATCTCGATTCATATTATAAATATTAAAAGTTTATAAGACATGAATCATATGGGAATTAAAGAATACAACCCACAGTAGCATAAAATTGTCATAATACGTAGATTTGTGGCATATACACACTCAAGTAAAATCTTATGTCAAGGATAACCAAAAAGACATTCATAACATATTAGGCTTAGGTTGACCACCCATGTAGCTAATTTGGGCTTGGTATAAACACTTGTATACCCTTTTTTAGGTTTTATATAACTTCCCATATACCCTCTTTAGATCATGGGATAACCTCCCTTGTACCCTATTTTGGGCTAGGGATAAACTACCATGTGCCATATTTTGAGCTTTGGATGACCTCAAATATATCCTTTGAGCTCATATAACATTAATCATTAACCAATGTATTATATAGTGATCTAGGTCCCACCCATCTCATAATAGAAATCATAAAAATGTGTTCTAAAATATCATAAAACATTCATCAAATCAGAAACCATGAAAAGAAATTGATTTTATAAAAATTGTATCATAGCGTAACATGTGGAAAAGAAATAGGTTTATAATTATTTCAATATTTCATCATAACATAACCCATTGAAAAAAAATTAGGTTTTATAAGAATTCTATCATAGTGTAACCTAGGAAAAAAGAATCAGTTTTCATAAAAATTATATCATGGTATATCCCATGAGAAAATAAGTGGGTTTCATAATAATTATATCATGTTATAACCCATGGAAAAAGAATCAGGCTTCATAATAATCCTATCATGGTATAACCCATGAAAAAATAAGCAGATTCTATAAAAATTATATCATCATAAATATAAATCATTCAGATAAATAATTATAATGGTATCCTTGGATCATATCCTTAGTAAAGCATAAGTATCCTCAAAGTTTATCATCTTATATGGAGACTAATTTTGAAATAAAAATAAATTGGAATGTTTTTTTGATGAAAATAACCTTTATAAAACAAAATTCTAAAAATAGACTTTATAAAATATTTTGGAAATCATTTTCCTTGAAAATAAACTTTAAAAACATATAAAAGAATATTTGAAAATCATTTAAAACATTTTGGAAGGAAAAAATACTTTTCAATTTGAAAAAAATTATTTTTAAAACATAAAACCTTTTAAAAATAATTTTATTTGAAAATTACAATTAAAAAATATAAATTAATCTTCAAAAATAATAATGGTATTGATGGAGGTAAATTCCATTCATTTCATACACTTTAAAAAAATATCAATTTCATATTTTTTGTAAGATATAAACAGACCATGAAAGGAAAATAATACAAAGATTCATTTTGAAGCATTTTTAAAAAGTAAAAATAGGGGAAAAATTACTTTAAACAATCATAGAGTAACATTAATTTTTTTTTGAATAAATTTCTAGAAAACATAGACATAGAAGAGAAAGTGATACCGAATGAAGATAGAAATATAGTCAGTTTTATTTAAAAAATATTTTCAAATATGGAGTGTGTAATGGGAGTAAAATGAAGGGAAAATATTTATTATCATGGCATAACCAAGGGATAATAAAATTCATGATTTTATTAATATATGGATCATAATATTTCATCATTTAAAACACAATCATAATTAATCCCAATTAATGATGTGATTGTATTATAAAAACCTTACCACTTTTGTAATGTTGAATCATAAGTACCATTACATAATAATATTAAATTGAACAATAAATATCATGAAAATAATGATATCAATGATATAACATTTCAAAGTCAGATTTATATACAACCCATAAAAAAATATAGGTTCATAACATAACAAATGTCTTAAAGAATGTAAATTGAGAGCTTACAGCTTTGGTAACTATTGAACCGTAAACCCCAAGAAAGTGAGATAAAAAAGTATAATTAAATTAAAATAATTTTAAGGATAATAATAATAAAAAAAATCATGGGAATAATATACACCACATAAAATAAATAGGTGCTGAATATGGTATGCGACTCACCGAGGTAAAAAGTGAAACGGAAATACATTACCTTAAGTCTCAAATTCCTTCGTACATTTTCATAACTAATTTATAATAAATATAATTTTATTATAATTATATTGAAAACCATACTTATATATATCATACCATATATTATTTATTTATAATATTTTTATTTGTTAAAATCACATTTTGGATATTAACGTCTTTTCTTTACATGTATATTTTGATTTGGTATTTTTGGTTATCTTACTTTTATCATGGATCTATAATATTCAGAATATTAACCATGATATAAATATAATATATCTTCAATATATATTTACTTAGATTAATCCATAAAATTTAGGGATTGAAAATGAAATACCCCATTCATGGAGACGGTAGGCCGTACGTACACATGAATGTTGTTTCCATTTTCTCGATGTATTGAATAAAATATAGTTAAATAATATACTACCATTATAGAATCATTTATATTTAATATATATATAAAATAATATTATTTAAACATATCATTTTTACAATCCATGTAAAGTGTACCTGAAGAATATATCACATTGCTTTGCAAGGTGGAAGTCCTCCGTACACACAAGCGACATTATCACATTTCCAAAGAATGGAAATTAAGAAGGAACATGTGATATAATTATTAAAAAAGAATAATAATATCATAAATATCATATACAAAAAATAAATCCATCCTTATATCCATTTGTGAGAGGTGCTAATGGAAAAATGAATGACATCAGTTCATGAAGAGGCAGCTCACCATACACAAAAATGATGATTTCATATACCATTTGATGGAAGAGGAGATGGTTATAGGTCATTACCTTAAAATTAAAACATATAATTATATGTAAGATACTGATATTATTATATCAAAATGTTTTAACATTAATTTAAGGAGGTGTAGGAACAAATAAAATAAAACACTTGATTAGGGACATTACCGCTTCTTTGGAAAACTTATTTTGTTTTGCAGTAAAAGGCTGGTTAGGTTGGATTTATGAAAAAAATAAGGATTATATGATGATATGATGGAATTAATAATGTTATTTGGACATTTATTATATGAATCAAATGGATTTGGATGTTTTAAGAGGAGAGGATAGGGGGTTTCCTTTTATAAGTGAGGTGAGTGGAACACTTGTAATTTTTGAAAAGAAAAAGGCATACCCATGTTTTTCACATTTCGGGATATTTCTAGCCCTTATCTTTTTAGTTTAACCCATGGTAAACTAATTTTTATCTTAATCATGGTAAATATTTTTTTTAATGTTTTTACTATTAATTATTTCCAAAAATTAAGTTGAAATTATTAGATAATATAAATTCTGATGATTAAAAATGAAAAATAAATTTTTAAAAATTTAATTCACATAATTGGAAATTTTTAATTTAAAATTAATCTCATATATGTGATGAGAAAACAAGCTTTCAAATAAAAAATGTTTAGAAGTTTAAAAAGTATTCATATAAAAACTCAATATGAAAATGATTAAAATTACCTAAATTTGATTAATAGATATAAAATTTATAATTTTTTTCTTTTAAAAACATCTTAATTTTTTAAATTTTTTTAAAACTTTAAAATAAATTAAAATTCTTTATAAAAACAAGTAATTTCACTATTAATCGAAAAACTAATTTGTTTTGGAAAAATCCAAAAAATTCACCCTAAAATAATTTTGACATGATAATTCTAAAAAATTAATTTTATTTTATCAAATTAATTTTTGAAAAGTTTTAGAAAATTAATTTTAAAATTAAGTGTGCAAAAGGTGACAAAAATGTTTTTTAGAAAATATAATTTTAAGCATAAAATTGGTTTTATTCTTATATCTTTTCTAGAAAACTCATAAGATAAATGTTAAAACTTTTATTTAATATATAATATATATATTTCATTAAAATCATTCAGCCAAAGTGATTTGATTAATTTATTGAGTTAAAAAATGTTTTTTCACATAAAAATATTTTTTTCAAAAAAAAAATTCCTTCATTTTTAAATATATTTTATTTTCATTTCTATTTAATTGGTCACAAAATAATTAATTTTATATAAATTTTTAAACCATATTTTTTTAATTTATTTAATCCTATTCATAAACACTATCCAAATATGTTGGGGATAATTATCATGTTAAATAATAATTTCTTAGTGGTAAGTCATGTTTTATTTAAATTCGATATTACATGTGACACAATATAAACTCAATGTTTCATGTAACACAATCCAAGATCAATGTTGTTTGTAATGAAAAATAATGAAATGATTAAATTTATTTGAAAAAAAATAAAACTTTCTCATGGTGTTATATTCTACCCCCTTAAAATGAATTTTGGACTTGAAATTCTTCACTTTTGTACCAAAAACTAAGGATAATTCTTCCTGATTACATCCTTAGGTTCCTAAATAGCTTACTCAATATTGTGGTTTCACAAAAAATAATTCATTAGGTGAGTGGTCTTTTTTAGCTCTTTATCTCTACAATATATAATCTATACCAGTTTTTCTTTATAATAATGATCTTGATCCAATGGTATGACCTCTGAGTTTAGTACATGTGAAGGATCTGGTATGTACTTACCCTGGAGAGATACATGGAACACATCACAAACCTAAGATATTTTTGGTGGAAGTTCCAAATGATAAGCTACTATCCCGATATGATCAAGTATTTCAAAGGGTCTGATATACCTATGGCTTAGATAGCCCATATTTCTTCCATAGAGAAATTAATAGAAAGATATTCTCACCAATTTAAAATTCTAAATCACGTAGATGATTATTATAATAACAGTTAAATCAATTTTTTTCTTCCATTATGTGTTTCTGAATGTCTCCAACCTTATCTTGCACTTTATCATCTTTCTCAGGTCCCAATAACTTTATTTCTGTAACTTCATTGTAATACGTTGGATTTCTACAATTATTTCTAAAAAGGGATTCATAAATATCCATATAAATGCTCTAGTATAAACTATTATTTCAATAAAACTCAACTTTAGGAATGTTTTTATCCCAACCACCTTCAAAATTCATAGAATAAGTTCTTTGTATATCCTATAGGGTTTGAATTGTTCTCTCAGACCAACCTTCTATTTGAGGATGATATGTAGTAATGAAACTCAATTTTATATCAATATCTTTCTAAATACTTCACCAAAACTTTGATGTAAACATAAAATATAAATCATATGTAACTGAATGTGATACCCTATGAAACCTCACTTTATTAATGTATATTATGGAAAGAGTATCCAGAGAGAAATCTTATATGATAGGAATGAAGTGTGCTGACTTCATATGGGGATAAACTAAAACCACTAATTACCTTAACATGAATAATAATATAAACCCTTTTAAGTTACCAGTACCTTTAATCATATGTCCACAAAGTGTAAAGTCATTCCTCCTAAAAAAAATTTATCACTAAAACATACACAAAATCAAATGGTTTTATCTCCATAAATTTCTCTTAAAATACCCTTAATATTAATACACTCCCATAAAATGAAACCTTAAAAGGGATGTCAATGAATTTTAAATTTTGATCAAACTTAAAACCATAAAACCATAATGGTATCCATAACTCTTTGGTTAATCATACCGGGATACATATATTCTTTCAAAATTAAATCCACCCTTTATTCCTTAAATAATATATTAACTTATATAGAAACATTTCCATTTGAATCTTGGGTTCAACCATAAACCAATAGAATATCATATATTATTATATTATTACATAACAAATATATAGGGAGATTATCAATTCTCCGAATAACATGAAATTTTACTAAAGCATGAACAATAATACTTTCATAGGGCTTATTCATACAAAATAAAACATGAAATTCCCTACTTAGAAGTAGAGGATAAGTGTGCCCTAATTATTATGATGCACTTCAAACATCATGATTGAATAATATTTTCCTTTTTACCTTTGTCTTCATAGGTTTTTGTGGCCTATCATCCTCATTTCCTCTAATATTGGGGCATTGAATCTCATAATTCCAATAATCCATGTATTTGAAACACTGGAGTGTGGGTGGTTCATTATATGAATATTTCACTATATTTTCATAAATAACTATCTTCTTCCCATTAATTTGGTATTTATCCACTTTATGACCTTCCTTTACATACTTGAAACATTTAGTATCACATTTAATATAATTTCCACTATGTTTTTGTCCACGCTTTGATCATAAAGGAATAATCATCTTCGTTTTTCCATGGTATTTTGACTTTTCCTTTAATTCCATTTTCTTTTCTTATAAAAAATGAAATTTATGGGTAACTATAATATTAATTTCTTCCTAGATTTCCCAATGAAAAATTTCTTCCTAGTTACTGAAGTCACTTATGGATAACACCCTTTTTAGACTAGATTTTATGCTATTGTATAATTGATCAACCTTAATTTCAGGTTGGATGATAATACTAGAATCATACCTTGAAAGTCTTATAAAATTTTACTCATAGGTAACAATAAATTCATAATTATTTTTTCTTTATATCAAGGAAATCTTTATCCATATTCTTATAATGAATAAAAGGAAATAACTTATTGAAAAATTAGTTCTTGAACTTATCCCAATCCATGGAGTCAATTTCATCCTATTGCCTCATATTTTTGATAAGAGTCCACTATTGATATAATTAACCTTCCAAATAATAGACAATGAAAATTAAATTCAAATGATTTAAAAACAAGAGGATTGAAAATATCTTATAAGTTGAGCTCACTCATCACACAGAAACAACTAGATCAAGATACCCTCTAAAAAAAGGTGGTTGTTTCCTCATAAAGGAATTAATATAATGTTTTCCCTCCTTTGTTCATTTGAAAGTATATCATGATTCATATATTGAGAAATTTGTGTGATCATAGAAACAAGATTTTTTATTCCCTCTCCCATGAAATTAATTTAATCAGTAGTAAAATCATTGTATTATCCATCACATTCAGCATTAACATGATTTCATTGGGTTTTATCCAAAAATTAAAACCAAAAGCATAGTGTGATAAATTATAATCATATTAGAGAACCACATAATCATTAAAAAACACTTATAGGATGTCTAAGTATTGAATTTTTTTTATTCTATGATACCTTAGATTTATCCTAGGTTATTCATAGTAATAATCTATTTAAATCCTTCATGATGGTTCATAAACAGTTTATGAACTTCAAAATAATACCCCCAAGTGTGTCAAACTGGGTGTGAAACAAGGAAATTTTTCATGAATGAGGTGATTATCAAGTATAAATCAATGAACCCTATATAGATTTATTACCCCTAGGTACCTATGTGCTAGAACCATGTCCAATTGTAGTATCCATAAAGGGATATAATTTCTTTGAAACCACTCACTCTATTCTTTACCAAAATTCCAAGTCACATTCTTTTACTTTGACTCATCATTATACTTAACCTTAGACATATCTCTTGTCATATCCTTAGTCATATTCTTTAGGGTCTCACTAAATATTTATCATCCTAGTTTTTAAAGTTTAACAAAACCTTTACTCTGATATAAACTATTGGGACCCAGGATTTTTGTACATAGATATTACATATTTTTCAATGAATATTCAATACATTACACAAACACACATGAGGATCATAATAGTTGTGTGTCATTGGAAACTAGGTAAAAAATATTCTAATTTGGTGAAATATCTTCAACATCTCCCATAAATATCTTCCTCTTTATTATTCTTCATAATCATACCCTACTTAAAACCTTTATTTATAACCTAGAGAATGGAAACATAACATAGGGTGATATCATATGCTTAATAAAGGTAAAAAAGGGAGATACATAATCATAAAATGAGTATAATGGTATGAGAACATGAGAATAACATGTAAAAACTATACCCATCATATCAAAGATCATAATATTTAGTCATAGAATAAATATTGGAAGTTCATAAGATATGAATCATAAGGGACTTAGAGAACATGATCCATGAGAGAATAACATTAACATAAGACAAAGATTTGTAGCATATACATAATCATAGAAAATATTATATCAAGGATATGAACCAATAAATTCATAAAATATTAGTCTTGGGCTAGCCACTCGTGTAAATTCTTTGGTATTGGGATAACCTCCTGTGTACCCTCTTTCAAGCTTGGGATAACCTCCCATGTACCCTCTTTAATGATAGGGATAACCTCATGTGTAAACTCTTATGGGATTGGAATAACCTTCAATTTACCCTTTGAGAACATATAAGATTAATCATTACAAAATACATTTGATAGAGATATAGGTCCCACCAATAATATAATGAAAATCATACACACATAAGCCACAATATTATAAAAAATTTACCATATTTGAACCCATGAAAAGAAATGGGTTTCATAAAAATTTCATCATTTCATAACCTATGGAAAATAAACTAGTTTATAATAATTTCATCCATTTATTATAGAATAAACTATGGGAAAAGAAGTAGATTTTATAGTAATTCTATAACAAAAAAAAACCCATGGAAAAAGAATTCGGTTTCATAAAAATTATATCATAATATAATATATAGGAAAATAAGTGAGTTTAATAATAATTCTATCATGCTATAACCCATGGAAAATAAGTGGGTTTCATAAAAATCATGTCATCATAAACATAAAATATTTAAACAAATAATAAGAATGGTATCCTTGGATCATATCCCAAGTAAATCATAAGTATCCTCAAATAATGTCATCTTAGATGGATAATGATTTTTAAAGAATAATAACTTGGAATATTTCTTGAGTAAAATAACCATTCTTTGAAAATAACTTCTTAAAAAAACATTATAAAATATTTTTGAAATAATTTTCTTTGAAAATAAACTTATAAAACTTATAAAGGAAACTTTAAAAACCATTTAAAACATTTCTTGAGGAAAATATCCTTTTAAATTGGATTCTTTTTAAAACATAAAACATTTCTAAAATTATTTTTCTTTATAAATAACATTTAAAACATATAAAGTAATCATTAAATAAAATAATGTCCATAAGTGTGGTAAATTACATTCATTCCATACATATTAATAAAAACATTCCTTTCACATTTTTTGTACGATACAATAGGTTATCTTTATAAAATGACAGAAAGATTCCTTTTTAAACATTTTTTATAAAGTAAAAAAGGGTAAATATGAATTTAAATAATAATATATTAAAATTATAACATTTTTAAAATGTTTTTAGAAAATATATACATATAAGAGGAAGGTTTATCAACCAAGGAGAGAAATAATGTCGATATTCTTTAAAATAATTATTTTGAAATATTGAGTGTATAAAGTGAGGAAAATGAATGGAAAACATATATTATCATGATATTAACCATAAGAGAAAAAAATTCATGAGTTTATTTATATATGTTTTATAATATTTCATCATAGGAAACCTAATCATAAAAATCTCAATAAACAATTAGATTGTATCATTAAAACCTTGCCACTTTGGTAACATGGAATCGTAAGTACCATATAAGAATAAAATCACACAAAAAATAAAATATAAAAAAAATAATGATATTCTTGATATAACATGTTAAAGGGATATGTATATACTTCTCATAAATGAAGTTTGGTTTATAAAATTACATATGTCTCAAAGAAGGAAAATTGAGACAAAAACCCCTTACAACTATGGTAAATTTTGAACCATAAACCACATGAAATAGATATCCTAAAATGGATAACTAAATAAAAATAATTTGCAGGATAAGATTAATAAAATAGATTCATGGGTAGTATATATACTATGTAAAAAATAGTTGGTCATTATAGCATGTGTCTCATAGAAGTAAAAATTGAGATGAAAATCCCTTACCTTAAGTCTCGGCTTACTTAATACAAGTTCATAACTCCTCTATAATAAATATAATTTTATTATACATCTATTGAAGAAAAATATTTTCATATATCATACCATATATGATATACTTATGAATTGTATATTTTTTAAAATCATGTTTCATAAAACAACCAATTTATTTTTTATCTATGTTTTGATTTGGTATTTTTAGTCCTATACTTTCATCATTATTTCATCATCTCCAAAATATTAACCATGTTAAAAATATTATATATATTTAGTACATATGTATTTAGATTAATTCATAAAATTTAGCAATAGAGAATTAAATAAACCATTAATGGAGATGGTAGGGTGTATGTACGCATAAACAATGTTTCCATTTTATCAATGGATTGAAAAAAGAAAGTTAAATAATACATTAGCATTATAGAATTATATATATAATATATATATATATATATATGAAATATAATTATTTAAAACTATCTTTATTACCTTCTGTGTAAAGATTACGTGAAAAATGGATCACATCACTTCACGTGGTGATATTCCACCATACACACGAACGACGTTATCGTATTTCAACGAAATAGAAAGTAAGAAGGAACATGAAATATCATGATTAAAGAAGTATAATAATATCATAAATATCACATATAAATAATAAATCCATTATTATATATTGAATTGACTAGTGGTAATGGAAAAATTATTAACATCGTTTCATGAGGTTGTAGTCTGTCGTACACATGAATGATGATTTCATAACCCATTTGACAGAAGAGGATATAGTTTTAGGTCATTCCCTTAACATAAAAAAATCCAAGTATATGGAAGATACAAATGTTATTATAACAACATAGTTTAATAAGAATTAAAGGATGTGAAAGAGGAAATAAAATAAAATTCTTGATTAGGGATGTTATCTCTTCTTCGAAAATATTCTTTTGGTTTTCACCAAAAGGATTCTTAGGTTGGATTATGACCAGACGATGGATTCTAGGATTAGAGGAGGGAATTAAGGAAGTTATTTGGGTAGGTCTTGGTTATACTAAAGGGGTTTTTAAGTGTGAATAGAAGAGTAGTGGGGGTGACTTTTTATAAGTAAGGTGTACGGTAAACTTGTAAATTTTGAAAATAAAAAGGTGTACCCACATTTTTCACTTACCTTGGTAAACCCCTTACTACCTTAAATTTGATATGTTTTTTTAATATTTTTACTATTAATTATTATCCCAAATTAAGTTGATATTATTATATAATATAAATTATTATTATTATAAATATAGAATCCATTTTTCAAAATTACATTCATATAAGTAGAAAATTTTAATTTAAAATTAATCCCACAGACCTAATGAGAAAACCAGTTTTCAATGAGAAAAATTTCAAAAGTTCAAAAAGTTTTTATATATAATTTAAATATGAAAATTATTACAATGAACTAAATTAGAATAATAGATATATTTTTGTAATAATTTTTCTTTTAAAACCATCTTAAGATATTTTTATGTTTTTAATACTTTAAAATAAATGACAATTCTTAATAAAAACAAGTATTTTTCACTATTTATAAAAAAATTAATCTTTTTAACAAAATACCAAAAAATCACCCTAAGATAATTTTAAAATTTTGATTTAAAAAATTAATTTAATTTTATCAAATTAATTTTCTAAAATTTTCCAAAATTTCTTTCAAAATTAAGTGTGAAAATGGCGACAAAATTGGTTTAAAAAAATATTGTTTTTAAATGTAAAATTAGTTTTATTCTTATCTATTATATAAAAAAAACATAATATGAATGTCAAAAATTTTATTGAATATATAATATATAAATTTTATTAAAATAAATCCCTAGAATTTATTTTTTAATTTATTATGGTAAACACATTTTTTTACATAAAAATAATTTTTCAGAAAAAGATTTTCTTTATTTTAATTTTTTTTCTTTCGTTTATAATTAATTGGTCACAAAATAATTTATTTTTTATACATATATAAACCATATATTTTCATAATTTAGTTAATCCCATTCATAAACACCATTCCAATAGCTGGGTTATGAATATTATAATAAATAATAATTTCTTAATAGCACGTCACATTTTTTTATACTCAATGTTTTTTTATAATGTAAGATAAACTAAATGTTGTGTATACAAGATCTAAACATAGGGTTGTGTGTAATTAAAAATATCAAAAATATTAACTTTATTTGAAAAATAACAATTTAAAAAGTCTTTGGGTGTTACATAAATCATATATGGTACGATAAATATGATTGTGGTTCTATAATAGATGTATAATAAACTTATATTTATTATATAGGAGGTTTGAACATATATGTAAGAATTAAAGACTTAATGTAAGGTAATTTCATCTCAAACTATCATTCTTGGGACATATGTTGTGTCATGCACCTATATTATTATTTTTAGGTGTATATACTACCCATTTGATATATTATATCATGAATAGACTTATTTTCAAGATAATTAAAGATTAATTTTAATTTATTCATTAATGGGGATTAAGATTTAAAATATTAACGAAGCGGTATGATAATTTCATCTCAAATTGTCTTCTTTTGGACATATGTTATGTTACACACCTATTTTATTTTTTGTGGTATATATAAAAAACCCATTACATGTAATATCATGAATTTATTTATTATTATTATATTTAAATTTTTATTCAAAGTTATTCTTTCATGGGTTTTGTAATTTAGAAGATACCCAAGTGGTAAAAGTTTTATATTACAATCTCATTATACATTGAGATTATTTATGATCAAGTTTATAATGATGAAATATGATGATATAATTATCAATATACTCATTTATTTTTTTATCCTCTAGTGATGTCATGAAAATAATTTTTTTCTTTCATTCTCCTACCTTTATGTACTCAATAGTCCAAAATAATGTTTAAAAAAAACCAACTTTATTTCTCTCTTCAGTTAAAAACACTTTTATTCCATGTCCATGTATTGAAAAAAAATATTTAAAGAATGTTTTAATATTCTATAAATATTATTTAAATTTATTTTAAACCATGTTTTATTTTTTTAAAATGGTTTTAATGTAATCTTCCTCTCATTTTCTAAATGAGGCACATTTTGACTTTTTACTAAAGTGTGAAAGTAATGGTTTATTTTAACTTGCATGACATGAATAGAATTTACCACTATTATGAACATTATTTTATTTGAATATTAATTTATATATTTTCAAGTTTAATTAAAAATAATATTATTTGCCCAATATTTTATGAATTTTTAGTTTTTAAAAGCTAATTTTCAAAGAAAGGTTTGTTTTTCATCAAGAAATGTTCCAAGTGATTTTATTTTAAAAATCATTTTCCAACTATGGTGAAATAAATTTATGTCACTTACACTTTATTAGGGATTTGATACAATTATACCATATTTTTTCTTTGATTATTTTTGTTTATGATGAATTTTTTTTATGAAACCCATTTATTTTTATGGGTTCTGATATGATAAATGTGTTATGAATCTCATTTATTTTTATGGGTTTTGATATGATAAATGTGTTATGAATCCCATTTATTTTCAAGGGTTCTGAAATGAGGAATGTTTTATGATTTTATTGAACAAAAATTCATTTATTTTTTTATTGGTGAGACTTATATCCCCCTCCAATGCATTGGATAATAATGGATAACTCATAGGATAAGTATGTTATGCGTGAACCTGATATCATGATAACAATCTTATATACTAAAACTTTATAGTATTGGGGAATGTATTTTTGAAATTTATTGATTATTAATATAAAATGATTCAATATATATTTATGAAATCATGAGATTATATATATGGTATGATTGGATAGGTTTAGTTAAAATTTGAAAACTGGGATAGAAAACTTTATTGAACAACCCATAAAATGAGTCTAACTCTAGGATAACATCCTAAAGATTTAGTATGGATTATATTATGTGGGTTTCTTTGAAATAAATCCTTATATAGATACTAAAAGTGGATGTGGTTCTAGAACAATTGTACATAGGGGTAATTACTTCAAAAATGGTGTGTTGGGATTGACTCAAGCATTACCTGGTACATTACAAAAAGTCTTACTGTGCACTTGGTTTGGCACTCCTCGGGGATATTACTTGGTTATTCAAATTTTCTTTATGAACCATTATGAAGGATTTGAATAAAAGTTTATCACATATGGTCTAGTTTAAATTCAAGATTTCAGAGATTGAAAATTTGGTGTCATGATTTGGACACCCAATAAATGAATTTTCATGACTATTTTTTTCACACTATGATCATTATTTCTCAAACTATGATTTTTTTAGTTTATGAATGGAACCAAAAGGAATCATGTTAATAATGAATGTTATGAAAAATTCAATGATTTCCCTCCAAAGAAACTGAATTTTATGGGAGATAGAATGAATAATATCATTATTATGATCACATAATATTCTCAATCTATAAATCATGCTTAACTTACAAACAAGAAAATTAAGGAAAAACGTTACATTGAGTCCATCAGGAGGAAAATCTGACATTATTTAATTGATTTTTCTAATAAAGAAGTTTTTAAGAAATGGATCAGTGCCACTAGAATGATAGTTTCTGTTTTACAATGTTCATAGTAAGAAAAATTCATTTTGTCTATCTATCGTTTGGAAAGTGATGTGGATCAATTATGGAATCTTATTAATAATATAAGGAAATGAGTAGGAATTGACTCTATATAGTGGGATGATATTAAGGTATTATATTTAATAATTACTTCCCTAAAATTGTTTCCACAAAAATGGAGAAGGAAATCCTCAAACATAATAAGAAGGAGGATGAATCAGTCAGTACCTATGAAGAAACTTTTACAAGACTTGTGAGGTACTCTTCTGGTATTATCATCCATCCTAAAATTTAGGTTGATAGATTATTTAGTGGATTAAAACCAATATATTGAGGTAGTTATCCATAAGGGAAATTAGATTATAAGAATAAATCTTTCGATGTTTACTACAAGTTTAAATGGAAGCTAGAAAATATATTAGTTTTGGTGATAAGAAAATGAAGATAGGGTTCCAGGGAAGTTCCAATGATATGAAACCCAGAAGGAAGAAAATGTTTCATCCTCCTACCTACCTTAAATATGGAAATGATCATATAGTTTAATACCTAAAACTAAATATAAGTTATTTTAAGTGTGGGAAACATGGTCATCAAGAAAAAGACCATAGAATTAATGTGAAGAGTCTTGTCAATGAAATTAATAGAGAGAAAGATCAACAGAATGCATCACACACACTCCACTATTTCAAATGAAAAGATTTTTGGAATTATGGAAATAAATTTCCTAATATAAGGGATAATGAGTATAAAAAGCTAATAAAACCTTTGAAGACAAATGAAGAAATTTTAAAGTTTATGAATTCACAATAACTGAAGTTAATTCGGATAGTTAGGGCACTCTATAGTGGGTAATTTCATGTTTTATTTTGTCTGAATGAGCTCTATAAAAAATTGTTATGAATTATTTAATGATATTTGATGTAATTATGAGTATTTTTTATCTATCTCTATATATATTATAGGATAATAACATACTATTTGGTATTACAAATTAACTTATGATTGTTTATAAATGCAATCATGAACCCAAATTTCCAATGGAAATGTTTTTGTCTAGGATAAGAGATTATTTAAGGAAAAAAATGTGATTTTTATTTTGAAAAAAATATGGTTTTATTGTGAATATGTATAAGTTATTAAAGTTTATATATTTTTGTGTAAGACTTTATGATTGTTAAGTTGACCATTGAAGGATATGAGATCAATTAATTCCAATAATTGGGATTTAATTTTGGTCAGATGTATTTTGGATGAGACTTAAGGTTAACTATTTATGGAATTGAATAAATATAACCTTGGATTTTATTGTATAACTTTTTATAACCATATTTTTTTGGTAAATATTTAGATTATGAAGGAATAATTTACAGATCTTATGATTATTTTAGTGCTTTAAAAATGAAAAAAAACCATCATGAATATTTATTTCATGGAATTAGAGAAGAATTGAAAATTTCTCGAAGAACAACCAAAGGATAAAAATGTTTTTATAATGTAAAATAAATTTGAGTGCTAGATATTTTGGTCCCTTTGAAATTAATGATTGTATCAGGACATTATTTTTTTATTTGGAACTTCCAAAAAATCTCTCTCAAGTTCATGATGTGTTATATCTATCGCTCCAAAGGAAGTTAATACTTAACCCATCACTTGTACTGAACTCAGAGGTCATAAAAATGGAGAAATATATTTCTTATGAGGTAAAATTGGTGGAGATTCTATATCGTACTGTGAAAGTTCTACAAAATAGGACCACTCACCTAGTCAATGTTTTGTGCTAAAACCACCAACATAAGGAAGCTATGTGGGAACCTGAGGATGTGATGAGGAAGAAGTATTCTCAGTTTTTATACCAAAGTGATGTAATTTTAAGGGATAAATTCATTTTAATGGGTTTATAATGTGACACCTCTAGATTTTGTTATTTTTTAAATAAATTGAATTCATTTGATAGCTTGTATTACATGCAATACCAAGTTTTAACAAACCATGTTGTCCCATTAATATTATTATCTAAAAATGATCGTAATAACCCAATAATTTATTTTTTTGTATGAATATGAATAAAATTCTTTTAAATATTATGTATATTGGTTTTATATAAATAAATAATATTGATAAAAGTCCTAATTTTTAGTAGTATTTTTATATTTCAAAAATAGAATTTTCTCAAAATAAATGTTTTTATTGATTTTTGTGAAAAAATAATAAACGTAATTTTTTTTAAATTATTAAAAAAATTATTTTGAATTGTAAACATCAATTTTTGGATCAAAATTGAAAAATTTTCTTAGATATAATTTTTTATATTTTACGAAAAGATTAATTTTTCGATGAATAGTAAAAATATTGATTTTTATTAAAAACCACCTTTTCATTTAAATCATTTACAAGATTAATTTTATTTTAAGATAGTTTTAAAAGTAAAATTAGTTCAATAATATATTTATTTATCCAATTTTGTGTCACGACCCGCCTTCACCAAAAGGAGGGAAGGGTCAGCAGGTTGCCAGGCCCTTCCTTCTTTAAGTTGAAGGAGAGATAATGACCCCCGAAACCCGCCTTCAATAGGTCCCGGAGTGGCGACTAGCACCAAGGGTATAGGAAGTTCTCGCAAATGGAAGGAATTACCCTTTTTATTTTATAGGTTCGAAAGATAAGGAGGAGAAAACCCAACAACACCAAGGTAGAAAGAAAAGTAAAGCCAAAAGTAAACCATTCCCACATGCATGGTTCAAAAGTGAAAGCCACAAAGTGCAAAAAGGTGACTACAAGGTAAGTACCAAAAGAAAAGGAGAACAACTGCAACGACTGCAAAAGTCCGAGCTAGTAAGGTCCTGCGTGATCCCCGAAGTCCTCCTGGAAACCTGAAATCAGTTTTATGTACGTAGGGTGAGCATACAAGTACACTTAGTAGGGAAAACCAAGACTCTCATGCACAAGTGGGGGAACGTACTAAAGTCTCGTGAGAAAAGAGAAGAACCAGAAACTAACAAGGCAAATATCCATCCCAGGCCTCACCAAGGCTCCCTCCCCAAATAACGCAAGTCAAGTAATATATATATATATAAGAGCACATCGATGTTTGGGTACCCCGCGCCACTTTCCCACTAGTTATTGAGACATCCTACGCATCGGACCAATCCCGCCATTCTTACCGCAGTCCCACTGCCACACCCGCCCGCACACACCTGGGCCACAACCACACGCAGTCCCACTGCCGAATCCCGCCCACACACACCTAGGCCTCAACTGCATGCAGTCCCACTGCCGAATCCCGCCCGCACACACCTGGGCCTCAACTGTCATATGTAACCATGCCTGCAAACACCTAGGCCAGAGCAACCACCGCCACGCCCGAAGACACCTGGGCCTCATCCCGAAGACACTTGGGAAACCACCTGCCGCACACACCTGGCCAACCACCAAAACACCCCGCCCGGAGGTTCTTGGGCTAATAATGGACTTCAGGCCATCACAGCCTGCCCGAAGGTACTTGGGGCTATCCGGGAAAGGGAGCAGAAAAGGAGCTAATAACCAGCCACTAAGGATAGTGTTGGGAAAAACAACCTTCCCCCATAAATGGGGGTCTTCGGCACTGAGTGCTCAACTTGGGTGGGGCGCGAATAAGAAACACAAAGCTACAAGTATAGATATAGGTAACAAACACTCACCCAAATCTTAGGTTTTCCTAGCCAACCTACAGAACACAACACCACTGCACCTAAGTCACAGTTCACGACCCTTGCCCACAAAACCATTTGTCCCATTCTTGTTCCACGTTCAGTCAAAATGTTCAATTAATTTTAAGAACTACTGGGCAACTACCATAAGCATAACCAAGGAAAGCGTCAAAAGCAAGGATCAACCAAAACACTCACACCCGGTTCTGTTAACAGAGGATCTCTCCCCAATTTGTGATAGAAACTCACAACCACTGAAACCATACCAACAGAAGATCCCATCCCCCAAATTCACACAGCCACCGAGAGTATAAAAGAACAGGGGATCCCATCCCCTCCCACATTTCCAGCAATCGGCCCGAAAGGAAAACAACCAACCACCGCTACCAACACAAGTCAGGAATTTTCAGATTTAAAAGATTTAACACACTCCATGATTTCAAATTTCCGTGTGTTCTAACCGGGAGTTATCACAGAAGGGTTGATCCTGGTGCTTTCAACTTATTCAGCCGGATATACGTGATTAACCAATTTCACAGCAGGAGTTCACAATTCCAGCAACCCATTTAAAACATCACGAGGGGATTCAATTGCACACACACGACCACCAACGGCCTCAATTTTCAGAAAACATAAACCAGCACAACTAAAAAGGATGATCACAAGATAAGGCATAAACAACGATCACAACCCCTTCCCCTTCTTTAACCAGTTATTATCTTCATTTAAAGGCTCAACCATTTCTCATGAGAACAAAAGATAATGCCCACCCCGCATGATACACAGAAGTGAGAGACGAAAAAAATTCCCTACTTGTTGATAGATGATCGACGTTTAGGCCGGGGGCGCGGAAATTTACGGATAACGACGCGGCGGTCCCGATGCACCAGAAGAGCCAAGATCGAAGAAGGGGGAAGCCACGGACTAACCCTTAATTTATAAGAGCCGGGGATGGTTGAGATGAAAATGCAAAACCGTGCAAGACGTGGGAGTCGTGGGTTGACCACACGGCTTGACTCATCATTAAAGGTGATGAGTGGTTTAAACCGATTCATGAATTAATGAAGAATTTAATTAAAACTTTTGTGCGCGTTTCGGGTTTCCAAGACATTTTTAACGAGGCAGAATAGGGTTTAAAACCCTATTTGCGAAAAAGGAGCGTTACTGGAACAACTTGGCAAGGTCGGGTGACGTCAGCTGGTTCCGTCGATCGGTCGCACCGATCGGTCGCACCGATCGGTCTCACCGATCCGTACACCTTAAGGATTCGGATTTTGGCAAAGGAAGGGACCAAGGGGGTCTGGGTCATCACATCAGATACCTCTTAAACGATTCTCGTCCTCGAGAATCAAAACAAACCAGAAGGAAGGAGAGGGTCCGAACAACCATCTTCGAAAGATACCTCTTAGGAGTGAACCTCTGCTAACTAAAAACACTCTCCTGACAAGAACTAAGCAACATACCATGCCAAACAGCCCGGTCATGTGGGTTTGGGGAGTTCCCCTCCCCCATGTCAAGATATTATCCGCTTTGGGTGGCACTGACTCGCCCGCACGAGTTCAATCGCATCCACCTTAATGCGTCTTGATTAGGGGTCGGGTTCCCTCTTCCCTTTAGCCGGGGCTTTTCACACACAATAGAGGAAAGGAACTGGTACATTTCATAGCCAAAAAGGTCAAACGTTCTACCACAGCAGGTACAAAAGGAACGAAGCTAAAAAAAACTTGGGGTATTGGGCACGCATCTGTGCTTCCCTTTCCCACGTACTCTCCTCGAGCCTGCCATGTCTCCACAACACACGAACCAAGGGAATATCTCACCCACGAAGCACCATCTCCTTGCGATCCTCGATCATCACTGGTTTTTCCACAAAGGTTGCGTCGTCCTCGATGTCCAGTTCACCCCAATCAAGGACCTGTGAAACATCGTGCAGATAACGACGGATCTGGGATACATGAAAGACATCATGTATCCTTAGAAGCGGTGGAGGTAACGCTAGCTGATAAGCCACTTCGCCGACCCGCCGTAACACTTCGAAGGGTCTGACGAATCTGGGGGAAAGCTTACCCCCTTGCCGAACCTCCGTTGTCCACGCCGCGGGGAGACCTTCAAGAACACGTGGTCTCCAACCTCAAACTCCAAGGGCCTTCTCCTGGTATCAGCATACGACTTCTGTCGATCCTGGGCCGCCTTCATCCTTTCCCGTATGAGCTGAATCTTCTCTGTCGTGTTCTGAACTACCTCCGGGCCAAGGATGCCTGCCTCTCCTACTTCGGTCCAACACATAGGTGAACGGCATGACCTCCCGTACAGAGCCTCAAACGGGGCCATACCTATGGTAGAGTGGTAGCTATTATTTTAGGAAAACTCTACTAGAGGCAAGTATCGCACCCATGACTCTCTTGAGTCCAGAACACATGCCCGTAGCATATCCTCCAAGGTCTGGATGGTTCACTCCGTTTGTCCATCTGTCTGGGGATGGAAAGCAGTGCTAAGGCGTAACTGGGTGCCAAACGCATGCTGCAATCCTCTCCAGATTCGTGAGGTAAACCGTGCATCCCTATCCGAGACTATAGACCTCAGAACTCCATGCAACCGCACCACCTCATTCACGTAATTCCGTGCCAAAGCATCCACAGTACTTGACTCCCTGATTGCCAGAAAGTGAGCTGATTTCGTCAACCTGTCCACCACCACCCAAATGGCGTCGCACCCTCCTTGGACCTTGGGTAGTCCCGTGACGAAATCCATTGAGATGTCATCCCACTTCCACTCGGGAACAGCTAAAGGCTGCAGTAGGCTGCCTGGAACCCGGTGTTCAGCCTTCACTTGCTGACATACTAAGCATTTGGCCACGAAATCTTCCACCGCTTGCTTAACTCCGGGCCACCAGAACTTCCTTTTCATCCCCTGGTACATCTTGGTAACTCCTGGGTGCACTGCCAGGGGTGAGTTGTGAAACTCACTGAGAACCTTTCCACGCATCACTATTGGAACAAACAACCTTCTTTGGAAAAGCATCCGGTGCTGACCATCCTCTGTCCATTCTCTCGGAGCATCGCCCTGGTCAACCCGATCACGCATCACTTCGCACTCGGGGTCTCCCCACTGAGACTCCTCCACTTGTTGAAACAGAGACGACCGCACTATCATCTGATATAGGCAGCCTCTGCCACTATCTATCTTTGCATCCAGGTGTAAGGAAGCCAACTCCTCCATTGCCTTACAGGTATTTGCCGACTCTCGGACCGCATCCTTCTGCGTCCTCCTGCTCAAGGCATCGTCCACCACATTGCCCTTGCCCTCAGTATAAGAGATTTCAAAGTCGTAGTCCTGGAGGAACTCCACCCATCTCCGTTGTCGCAAGTTCAAGTCCTGCTGGGAGAAGATGTACTTTAAGCTTTTGTGATCTGTGAAGACCACAAAGCTTTCCCCGATGAGGTAGTGCCGCCATAACTTTAGCGCAAAAACGACCGCTGCAAGCTCCAAGTCATGGGTGGCGTAGTTACGCTCATGGGGGCGTAGCTGCCTGGACCCGTAAGAGATCACCCCTTGTTGCTGCATCAACACGCATCCCAGGCCCTGTCCTGAAGCATCACAAAATACCTCATAGGCCATCCCTTCTTCTGGTAATCTCAACACTGGGGCACTAACCAGCTTTTATTTTAGGTAGCTGAAGGACGACTCGCATTTCTCGCTCCACACGAAAACCTGGTCCTTCTTGGTCAAAGCCGTTAAAGGGGCTGCTACTCGGGAGAAGTTGGGTACAAATCTCCGGTAGTAACCTGCCAGTCCGAGGAAGCTCCGGACTTCCACCACATTCTTGGGTGCTGCCCAAGAAACAACTGCCTCAACCTTTGATGGGTCGACCGCTACCCCCTGCTCAGACACTACATGCCCGAGGAAGTGCACTTCTCGTGTCCAGAACTTACACTTTGACAACTTCCCGTAGAGCTGGTGCTGTCGGAGGACTTCCAAAACTGTCCTCAGGTGCTCTGCACGGTCCTTTTCTGACCTTGAATAGATCAGGATATCGTCGATGAATACCACCACAAACCGATCCAGATACTCCCGAATGATGGAGTTCATAAGCCCCATGAACACGGCCGGGGCGTTCGTAACACCAAAGGGCATAACCACGAACTCGAAGTTCCCATACCTGCACCTGAACGCCGTCTTCGGGACGTCGCTATCCTTTACCCTCAGCTGGTGGTATCCAGATCATAGGTCGATCTTCGAGAACCATCCTGCCCCCTTCAGCTGGTCAAAAAGATCATCTATCCTCGGAAGAGGGTAGCGATTCTTGATCGTTACCTGATTCAGCCTCCTGTAATCGATGCACAACCTGAGGCCACCATCTGCCTTCTTTGCGAACAAGACTGGGGCACCCCACGGTGATGCACTTGGACGAACATAACCCCTCTTCATCAGATCGTCAATCTGTATCCGCAACTCCCGTAGCTCCGAAGGTGCCATCCGGTAAGGAGCCATCGATATTGGTCGAGAGCCGGGCTGCAGGTCTATCCCGAACTCGATATCACGTCGAGGGGGGAGAGTCGTCACCTCCTCAGGAAAGACGTCCATAAACTCATGAACGGTCTCTGGTACTTCCACCATTTCCGCATCTACTGATTCTATCGTCAGTTCGGTCAACAAGGAGAGGAGAGGTTCCTCCCTCCTGTTTCCCTTCGGACAGCTCCGCTCACCGGTGAAAGTAACACGCTGGCCGTCCAAACCGGAGAACACCACCCTTCTTTGGAAACAATCGATGACGGCGCACATAGAATATAGCCAGTCGATGCCTAGGATGACATCGTACGGCTGAATCTGTAGTAGAAGGAGATACCTAACCGACTGATGTGGTCCTAACATCGGTCTACATCCTCGACAAACGAACAGCAAGTCGGTCTGAACTCCAACTAGTGTGCTCAACACCAGGGGAACTGGAAGTATCTCGGCATCTAGAACCAAGGCGCGGGCTAGAATGGGTGCAACAAAGGAGTGCGAAGCTCCCGTATCGAACAAAGCATAAGCAAGAGTGCTAAACACACTGATCGTACCTCGAACAACCTCTGGCCCTGCTGGAACTGTTGCTTCTGCGGCGTGTAACTGTCCACACCCAGCTCCCCTGCCCCTCGGCTGTCGGCCACCTCCCCAACCACGCCCTGGTCGGGGTCCTTGGGGAGTGCCCTGAGGTTGGCCTCCCCCTCCTATGTCTGCCTGCGGAGGAGCGGGAGCTTTCTGTCCCTGCTGCTGCTGCCGGAAGGGTCTGGATGGAAACTGCTGCTGCGGCGGATGCTGGGGATGACTGCCACTGCTGTACTGCACCCGATCGGGGCACTGACTCCGGAGATGTCCAGGGATCCCGCAGATGAAGCACCATGGTCCCGAGCCTGAAGGAAAGGAACGTGGGCCAGGGGATCGAAACTGAAACTACTGCGGCCTGCTCCCTGCGGGTCGGAACCTGGAGGGTCCCGATGCTGGAGGCCTGGTGCTGACGGCTTTCCCCTTCAATGGTCCCAACTGGATCCCTTATCGTGACACTCCGCCCCGAGCGTGCATCCTTTCCACCACTTCGGCCTTCTTCTGAACCTCTAAGTATGTCGGAAGGGTAAAGGGGGTAACAGCATACTGGAGGGAGGGTCGGAGCGCCTCCTCCAAACGTCTTGCCCGAGACTCCTCATCGGGAAAGAGGTCCGGAGCAAAACGCAAGAGGTCCTTGAACTTGATTCCAAGTTCCCTCACGGACATGCTCCCCTGCTGGAGGGAGAGTAGCTCCTGCCTCTTCTCCGCCTTCATTGTCGAGGAGAGAAACTCCGCCCGGAACTCCCTCTCGAAATCCACCCAGGCAACCTCAGACTCTTTCCTACTCCCCAGGTGAAGCATCCACCACTGACGTGCCGCTCCTCGCATCTGGCTAACAGCCAGAGGAACCCAGTACTCAGTCGGGGCCCGAATCAGGCCGAAGGCTATGACTAGCTCCTCTAGCCAGCCTTCCGTCTTCATATCGGAGGTGCTGCCCTCATACTTCTCGAGGGCCTATCGCTGGAAGGCTCGAAGAGTCTTCTGCCACTGGTCGTCCTCTTCCTCTCGATCAGCTCTCTTCCGATTGGCCAAAGTAGTCTCAGGAGTCTCGATCGCCTGTACCACACGTGGTCGCCTTCCAGGTGCCATAGCTGCAAGGTAAACAAGGAATGCCTAAGCCCAGTAGTGCAAAGAAAATCGTTCTTAAAACTTATTAAGATTTAATTTATTCTTAATTTCCCAAGACACCCCAGAAACACAAGAACACAAGTCATTATGATGCATGTACCTTTCCTAGGGTCTCTACCCCGCAATCAGTGTGGCCTCACTTGGTCGTTCGGTAGGCCCAGAGTCCTTGCATCGGATCACGGGGGGCCTTAAAATCCCGTGCCCTAGCCAGTCTTCCCTGGCCTAATTCACGCTCCAAGGTCACCCAACACCGTTGCCTTACCATCCCATGCAATCCTCACTGTGCCTAACTCCAGACTCCGTCCTATCTCTCAACCTAGCCTCTGATACCATTCTGTCACGACCCGCCTTCACCAAAAGGAGGGAAGGGTCAGCAGGTTGCCAGGCCCTTCCTTCTTTAAGTTGAAGGAGAGATAATGACCCTCGAAACCCGCCTTCAATAGGTCCCGGAGTGGCGACTAGCACCAAGGGTATAGGAAGTTCTCGCAAATGGAAGGCATTACCCTTTTTATTTTATAGGTTCGAAAGATAAGGAGGAGAAAACCCAACAACACCAAGGTAGAAAGAAAAGTAAAGCCAAAAGTAAACCATTCCCACATGCATGGTTCAAAAGTGAAAGCCACAAAGTGCAAAAAGGTGACTACAAGGTAAGTACCAAAAGAAAAGGAGAACAACTGCAACGGCTGCAAAAGTCCGAGCTAGTAAGGTCCTGCGTGATCCCCGAAGTCCTCCTGGAAACCTGAAAGCAGTATTATGTACGTAGGGTGAGCGTACAAGTACACTCAGTAGGGAAAACCAAGACTCTCGTGCACAAGTGGGGGGACGTACTAAAGTCCCGTGAGAAAAGAGAAGAACCAGAAACTAACAAGGCAACTATCCATCCCAGGCCTCACCAAGGATCGCTCCCCAAATAACGCAAGTCAAGTAATATATATATATAAGAGCACATCGATGTTTGGGTACCCCGCGCCACTTTACCACTGGTTATTGAGACATTCTACGCATCGGACCAATCCCGCCATTCTTACCGCAGTCCCACTGCCACACCCGCCCGCACACACCTGGGCCACAACCACACGCAGTCCCACTGCCGAATCCCGCCCGCACACACCTGGACCTCAAATACACGCAGTCCCACTGCCGAATCCCGCCCGCACACACCTGGGCCTCAACTGTCATATGTAACCATGCCTGCAAACACCTAGGCCAGAGCAACCACCGCCACGCCCGAAGACACCTGGGCCTCATCCCGAAGACACTTGGGAAACCACCTGCCGCACACACCTGGCCAACCACCACAACACCCCGCCCGGAGGTTCTTGGGATAATAATGGACTTCAGGCCATCACAGCCTGCCCGAAGGTACTTGGGGATATCCGGGAAAGGGAGCAGAAAAGGAGCTAATAACCAGCCACTAAGGATAGTGTTGGGAAAAACACCCTTCCCCCATAAATGGGGGTGTTCAGCACTGAGTTATCAACTTGGGTGGGGCGCGAATAAGAAACACAAAGCTACAAGTATAGATATAGGTAACAAACACTCACCCAAATCTTAGGTTTTCCTAGCCAACCTACAGAACACAACACCACTGCACCTAAGTCACAGTTCATGACCCTTGCCCACAAAACCATTTGTCCCATTCTTGTTCCACGTTCAGTCAAAATGTTCAATTAGTTTTAAGCACTACTGGGCAACTACCATAAGCATAACCAAGGAAAGTGTCAAAAGCAAGGATCAACCAAAACACTCACACCCGGTTCTGTGAACAGAGGATCTCTCCCCAATTTGTGATAGAAACTCACAACCACTAAAACCATACCAACAGGAGATCCCATCCCCCAAATTCACACAGCCACCGAGAGTATAAAAGAAAAGGGGATCCCATCCCCTCCCACATTTCCAGCAATCGGCTCGAAAGGAAAACAACCAACCACCGCTACCAACACAAGTTAGGAATTTTCAGATTTAAAAGATTTAACACACTCCATGATTTCAAATTTCCGTGTGTTCTAACCGGGAGTTATCACAGAAGGGTTGATCCTGGTGCTTTCAACTTATTCATCCGGATATACGTGATTATCCAATTTCACAGCAGGAGTTCACAATTCCAGCAACCCATTTAAAAAATCACGAGGGGATTCAAGTGCACACACACGACCACCAACAGACTCAATTTTCAGAAAACATAAACCATCACAACTAAAAAGGATGATCACAAGATAAGGCATAAACAACGATCATAACCCCTTCCCCTTCTTTAACCAGTTATTATCTTCATTTAAAGGCTCAACCATTTCTCATGAGAACAAAAGATAACGCCCACCCCGCATGATACACAGAAGTGAGAGACGAAAGAAATTCCCTACTTGTTGATAGATGATCGACGTTTAGGCCGGGGGCGCGGAACTTTATGGACAACGACGCGGCGGTCCCGATGCACCAGAAGAGCCACGATCGAAGAAGGGGGAAGCCACGGCCTAACCCTTAATTTATAAGAGACGGGGACGGTTGAGATGAAAACGCAAAACTGCGCAAGACGTGGGAGTCGTGGGTTGACCACGCGGCTTGACTCATCATTAAAGGTGCTGAGTGGTTTAAACCGACTCATGAATTAATGAAGCATTTAATTAAAACTTTTTTGCGCGTTTCGGGTTTCCAAGACATTTTTAACAAGGAAAAATAGGGTTTAAAACCCTATTTGCGAAAAAGGAGCGTTACTAGAACAACTTGGCAAGGTCGGGTGACGTCAGCCGGTTCCGTCGATTGGTCGCACCGATCGGTCTCACCGATCGGTCTCACCGATCGGTCGCACCGATTGGTCTCACCGATCCGTACACCTTAAGGATTCGGATTTTGGCAAAGGAAGGGACCAAGGGGGTCTGGGTCATCACATTTTGGTTATTGGAGTTAATTTTTTATTGAATTTTTATATTAAAACCTTTTATAAATTTGAAAATATTCTCTTTGGAAAACCTCCCTCATATATGGGATTAATCTTAAATTAATTCCTACAACTTATGTGATATAAATATGATAAAATGGATTCCATATTTTTATTCATAAAAATTTATATTATATAATTTGTTAAAATTAATTTTTGGTCATGGGGATCAATAAAGACATTAAAAATTAATTACCATGATTAAGGTTAAAACGAGGTTTCGTGCATTACATGCAATTTTGTTAAAATTAATTTTAATCACATAGAGGATATTTATTTAATAAATTTTATTTAATATTTAGTATAATTGTGTCCTAATTATATAAGAAGTCTCATTATAATTTTATTATTAAATGGTAAATTACCTATGTAAATAAAAAGGGACTAGTCACCATAGTGAAAAATAAAATGGTTAAAGTGAGTAAACATAGTGGTTATAGAATAACATGTTTAAAACATGTGTTTATGTGTGTGTGGTGGAGGTTTTTAAAGACCTTATCTCCCATCCACTACTTTATTTATCAAATTTTTAGTGACATGGAATAAGGGTGACTTCCCATTATTTAATAGTTTTGGGTATTTACGAAAATGTCACTCCTCCACAATTATAAAAGGGTCCCTCCTTCTCTCACTTATTCAAAATTCATATTCAATTTTTATTGACCAAACCATAAAATAAATCCATGAAAAATAACATTTTACATGTTATATATCTACTAGTTATCCCAAATACCAACCCTAGGGTCCTTAATAAGAGATACAAAGGGGTTGTTCTATCTCTAATATTAATGGATTACTCTAAATAAATATATAATGAATATATAATATATTTATATCATTTTTTCCATTATAGAGAGTATAAAATAATGATCAAAGTAAAAGGAGAAAAAATACCAAACCAAAACATATATGAAAAACAAAGTAGTTATTACCAAAAGCATGATTTTAATAAGGAATTATTAATAAATAGGTAATAAAAGATATAATTAAATCATAAATTGTAATATAAATATGATTTTGGTTAAGTGATATATTCATAATTATCTTATATTTATTTTTCATGAGGTTTGAACATGTATAGACGAAGTTGAGACTTAAAGTAAGAGAATTTTGTCTCAAGCTATCTTATTTGGGACATATGTAATGTTATGCACCTATATTATTTTACGAGGTTTATATACTATCCATTTGGAATTTTATATCATGAATATACTTATTTTATTGATATTAAATGTATTATTTTATGTTATTATTTAATAGGGATTATGATTGAAAAGATTACCAAAGTGGTAAGGGAATTTCTACTCAAATTGTGTTCTTTGGGAAAAATGTTTTGTTATGAAACTATCTTATTTTTTGTGGTTTATATATATACCTTATTATATTTTATATCATGAATTTATTTTCTAACAATATATTTATAGTTTCATATAATTTTATTCTTTCATGGGGCTTACAATTCATAAGTTACCAAAGTGGTAAGATTTTTATGTTACATATCCATTTTCTATCAAAATTGTTTATTATTAAGTTTATAATGATGAAATATTATTATTTAACTATAAAGAGACTCATATATTTTCTTATCCTCTATTTATGTCATGAAAATTAATTTTCTTCCTTTCATTTTTCTCCATTTATGTACTCAATATTCTAGATTAATATTTTTAAGAAAAATTTACTTTATTCTCTCTTCGGTTGAAAATCATTTTTATTCCATGTTTATATTTTATGAAAATAATTTAAATAAAGTATTAATATTTTAAAAATATTTTTTAAAGTAATTTTTATCCATGTTTTACTTTTTTACAAATTTTTTTGAAGTAATCTTCTTGTCATTTTCCAAACAAGGCATTTTTTTGACTTTTTACTAATGTGTGAAAGGAGTATTTTCTTATAACTTGTACAAATTGAACTGAATTTACCTCCATCATCAAAATTATTTTCTTTGAATAATAAAATTTTCAAGGTTATTTTCAAATAAAATTATTTCTATAATATTTTATGAATTTCTAGTTTGAAAAAGGTGATTTTTAAAGAAAGGTTATTTTCCTCATAAAATGTTCCAAGTGATTTTATTTTTAAAATAATTTTCCATCTATGATGGAATCCTTTCATATTTCTTATTATTTAATGGGGGTATGATCCAGTGATATAGTAATTAATATTTCTATGGATTATTTATTTTTTTGATGAAAATATTTTTATGAAACCCATATCTTTTCATGGGTTTTGATATGATAAATGTGTTATGAAACCCATTTCTTTTCATATGTTGTGATATGATAAATGTGTTATGAACCCATTTATTTTCATGGTTTCTAAATTTTTTAATGTTTTATAATCTCATGTCACACAAATGTATGGATTATGTGATGGATGGGATCTATATCTCCCTCTAATGCTTTAGGTAAATATGGATAACTCTTGAGATAATTATATTATACATGAACCTAATTTCATTTTTACATGCTTATGTGAGGACTTATATTTCAAATCTATAATATTTTGTGATGAACTAAATTTCATGTTCATAAGATTATTATATGGCCTAGATTTCAAGTCCATAAGGTTTTTCATGGACCTGGTTTCATGTCTATAAATTTATGTGATGGCCTGATTAAATAACCATAACTTAATGAGTGGGCTTCTTTCTATTTATACTTGTTCACAATGTAATAATATTGTGTTTTTTAAATATTACTATGTCCATATTATTCTCTCATGGATTGTTTTCATTGACCCCCTTTATGATTCTTATCTTATGAACTACCAAGATTTATGCTATGATTCAGGATTATGATGTATTTTATTTAGGTTTTTGTTATCAAATGATAAGATAATGTTCTAAAAACCTTATGTTCATTTTATATTATAGTTATTATTGATACATTACTTTATTACACTTACTAAACATCCATTATCTCCATTTCTTATGTTTCCTTTCCCCAAGTAATTAAGAAATGTTTTAAGTAGGGTATGTCTATGAAGAGTACTAAGTGGGGAGATCTTTGTGGGAGATGTTAAATATATTTCATGAAATTAAAATATTATGTATATAGTATCCAAATACACTAAACCTATATAGACCTTGATAATGTATTAGTGAAATTTATTAAATATTCATATAAAAATACATAATATCTTTGTACGAATTATTGGGTATGTACATACATACATATATATATATATATATATATATCAGGTTATGATTATTGATGGAATTATAAATGTTTTTCTTTACATGATTCCATTTGAAATGTATATAAAACCCATTTTCATTACATGGGTTTTTTATTATATGGTGATTATTTATTTTATATGGAACAAATATGTATGGATAATGATGTTTAGGGTCTTATATCTCCCTCCAATGCATGGGTAAAAAGTTTATATCTCATGAGAAAAGTATTCATGAGTATGTTTTAGTTACTGATTAGAGTGTGAATTGAGGGTTTGAATCATGAATGTAATATTATCCATACTAATTTTTGTGATACATTTCTAAGGTATCTTTATGATATACACTCATGGATCATGTTTTTTGACTAATATTTCCATAATTCGAAAGTATTCATTATTTCAATGATATACTTCATTTTCATGATGTACTCTTATGTTATGAAATTATTTATGGTCTATGATTTATTAGGTATACCATTATTATGTTTTATAATTATATCTATATGATCATCTTATGCTCACTTATGATATTTTTTTATTACTTATGTTTAGCCTCACCGAGCATCTGAGCTCACCGTTTTCTTAATCTTCCATTTTCCTAGGTTATGAAGATAAGAAATGTATTTTATGTCTAGATGGGTATATTATATGGATAATTAGTGGGATATGTTAAAGAATTGTTATGTATTAATAAAGTACTTATATTGTGAAAACTGTCTATTAGTTGAAAAACATGATTTTTGTTAGTCAATGTTTTGTCTAAATTCTCTAAAATAATAAACAATAAATGTATTGTTAATGTATTGTAATAAAATATTTTATTTAATTAATATAATTTATATGTCCACATTTATAGGATGCTATACCTTTAAGTAGTCATTCGAGAGAAGATCGGGTGAGAAGTGAATGGAACCAATAAACAAGGTTTATTATTTCATGAAAGAATAGTAACCATAATCCAAATTCTTGAATTACAAACCAAGTAAAACTAATCATTAAAAATTTTCTAGAACCCAACCCAAGTAAGATATTCTAGAATCTTAGCTAATAAAACCAAGTCCCACTACCTCTAGACCAACTATTCTAGCATATAGGTATAAAATATCACCATTGAAATCTTAGTGGTCTAATGAAATTAAATATATATTTAATATTTTCCAAAAATTATACCAAGTTATGGGGCCCTTTGTCATCTTGGAATGTAGGAAAATTATACTTTGTTAACTCCTAAGCATGATCCGTCAACCAAAATTTCCTCAGATCACTATTCTAACTGAGTGAAAAAATAATTATAATCAATGATTCATTGATATGGTTGTCTTTAGAGGATTATCTGATAAAATATTCTCTAAAACTACATCCCTTTTATTTTTAGTGGTCCTTTTATGAGTAATGATAAAAAAACATAAAAAATAAGAGTCTAATCAATATATAATTCATTTAAAAACGAAACCAATAAAAATAACTTAAGGATTTATCCCGAAACACATAATTTTAATAAACCACCTCAAAATCCATTAAATTATTAATAATAAAAAATAAATTGAAAACAACATCACTGACCACCCTCGCAACTTGATGATCAACATGAAGAATATATGGAAAATAACTCCTATGCACCCTACTCTCAAATTTCAATGGTCCTACTCTATACTACCACACAACCCAAATATCAAGAGAGTGACTCTTATATCATTTTATAACAAACCAAATTGGGCTAACTTTACATGTCACCCCAGTCATCCCACCACATAGATTTAGATGTGCTCATGATTTCTCTAGGATGATGATTAATTCTAGGGTGTCAATTTATTATTACTGGGAATTAGTTCACCCTCCAAATCTAATAAAACAAACCAATGACTCAAACCTATATTCTGTATGAACCATTTATAAGTTGAACATCCAAACTAAAAAATAACCATTTATAAAAATATAAATCATTATAATAATAGTATAAATAACACCAACATAATAATAAGCCATAAATAGTATAAAAATACAACTAAATAAATAAATATCAATATCATATAAATAAACAGGAGATTCAAAATATATCCAAGAACAAGGTGGATGATATATAACCAAAATCCTAGAGGCCTCATTGGAAACAACCTATAGTTAGATGACTTATGTGATCCTAAATAAGTAATATAGACTAGGGATTTAGAGGCCTCACTGGAAACAACATCTAGCTAGATCATGCCTAAGGCTAGGGAAGTACCCATCCCAATACCATAGACCCTAGGACACCCATGTGAAACCCATAATGACATATACAATATTCAAATAATCCCATGATCAATAAATAAGTTCCCAATGAAAATAATCTTTTAAATAATCTTTTTAAAACAAAATTTGATCCAAGATTCTCTTTAAAACATTTTATCAAAAACTTTCAAGGCATAATATGATAGTTTTTTATGAAATCTAAAAAAAGAATAAATTTTCCCACACTAACCAAGTGCAAAAAAATTCACCCATAAAATCCCACAAAAACTATTACTAGCATAATTCATAATGAAATCAATGGAAAAAACTCAAGAACTAAGGCTAGAAAAAGGAAAATTATAGATATATAGACACACTTACCTCAAAAGTGATGGAATATTATTTCCTTAACAAAATATTACCTAGGAGATATGGGATCCTCAACAACCTAAAATAAAAGGAAACTCATAAAACCCTCAATATAAACCTTAGGTTTGGACCTCTGTAGATGTTTGGGTTAGATTAACAAAATAGAAATGGTTTAACATGGGCTAAGAAGAATAAAAAATAGAAAAACTAGGAATAATAAAGACTCAATTTGAAGAAATACACTAATGGAAGAAAAAAATCAATAAAGAGGAATGGGGTAAGGGGTTCTATATCCAGAGGGGAATTATTTGAACAAGGGGGAGAAATAAGGGTGGTTAGAGAGTTAAATCGAGTGACATGAAAACCGGTTAAAGTGGATTATTAATAACCTATATAGATCAGTTAATATAATGACATAGAGAGTTACACTACGAGTTCATCATCCAAAGTTTAGAGGAACACTGACCTGAGTGGTTCAAAGAGTGAACCATCCTTTCAGGCCTTAAACAACCTTTTATATAGAACTGTAGCTCTGGCTAGGTTGGTTCATGGTGTAACCTCCCTAGTCAAGGTGTGAACCAACTATAGCCCAATGCTGTAGTTTTCCAAATTACCTGAGAACCTATAAAAATAGGAATATCTAAAGGATAGATCAAATTAAAAAATAGGAAAAATCTCACACTTAAAATTTAAACAAGAGGGGGTGTCATGTTATTATAGTATAAAGGTACATTATTCGAAAATAATAATGTTTCACCTTCCACAATGATAAGAAAAATATTTTTTTTTTGGTTCTTTAAGCTCTTTTATTCTCTTATACATCACTCGTGTCTCTAGAATAACTTCTTCCAATGGGTCTTGTGGAATTTTTCTTATTCCAACTCTTGTATGTCTTGTGTTATAACTTCATAAAAGTCTATATTTCTCAAACTATATACTTTTGATATATTATCCATTTCTTAAAAAAGGTATTTCCACTCCATAATTTATTTTTTATCCCCAGGATCATAAATACAATTTGATTTTGATTCTATATGATATCTTAAAAAGAAACACGTTGTACGTCAAGATGAAAATTTATTGCTATAATTATCCTTAATAAATTCTTCACATCCCCATACAATGTATATATGATAGAACAAAATTCTTCCCATTCTATAAATCATATGGGATTTCATTTGATTATATGATTGTCACTTGGTTTAGTGTTTTTGCTTCTGATTGTATTGTATTTCCTTAAAAGGATAGTAGATGATTTTCATGACTCAACATCAATTTCACGATGTAAAACATGGTGTGATTACTTGTTTCACTTAAACCATTCCACTATAGCATATAAGGATGAGTGAGTTAAAATTGTATTCCAAAATATTTTAGATAATTGGGGAATTCTTGGTTAAGATATTCTATGCCTCTATCTGAGTGAAGTTTCTTTATCTTCTATCCAAGTTGTTTTTCTACTAAATTCTAGCATTCCTTAAATTTCTTAAGGTAATCATACTTATACATCACCAATTAGATAAATTCATATCTACTAAAACCATTATTAGATATAATGAAGTATGAGTATCCAACTCTAGATTCTTCTAGAAAAGGTATACACACATCAATGTGAACTAATTCAAGAATATCTATAGATCTTACACCCTTTCCACTAAAAGGTTCATTGATTATTTTTCCCTATAAACGTGAATAAAATATATCTAAGGGCTTCAGTTTAAATAAATATAAATACAATTATTGAAATTATTTTATCTTAAACATATACTTTACATGACCAAGTTGATGATGCCACAACATGGTGAAATATGAGTCATGTGAACATGATTTGCAATCAATTTCCAAAAATTTATTTTGATATTCTAGTATATAAATATAATTATTCAGATGCGTCATACCATAACAAATTATATCATTATAAAATTATAATCCTTAAATTATGAACATGAAAATAAAACTATCCATATCTAAACTAGAAACTGAATTTATTTGTTTGTTTACAATGTGCACACAATAACAATTATTATAAAATAAAATAATTCAAGTCAATAATTTCAGATGGTAGTCTCGTATAGTGAATGAAACTATTCTTAATCTATTGGTAATTTTAATAACCACTTCACTTTTAGTGATATTTCTTAATTTAATTTGTTATTATATTTATATATAAATGTGAGAACCATAACCTGTATCTAATCACTAATTCAAAGAAATAGAACAATTTTAATTAATAAAAAATATATCTGAAGCTTCCCCATGCTTCTTCACAAATGTAAATTTTTTATTCCAATGTCCCTTATTTATATAATAAAAACATAAAAAACCCTTTTATTTAAACTTCCATCGGTTATTTCTCTTCTTAGTAGGATTTTCTAAAGATTTATTTGGCTTATAAATTTCTTTAAACCCTTTTCCCCCTCCTTTCCATTTGATAATCATAATAAAATAAGGCTTATCATACTTCACATCATTATCCTCTATTAGAATCATTTTTAGAATATACAACAGCTACTTCTATATGTTGTTCATATTGAAATTTATAATAATACTTGAGATGCTAGGAGGTAGTGAAAAAGGATAAGGTTTTCACATGATTAATTGGTAAACTTGAATCGTAAATTCTCTAAATAATCTACACAACACATCATTTTGATCACATGTTTTTGATCATGATATCATTCTCCCAATTTCCATTTAAATATTTACTTGGAGATTTCATTCCTCTCTTGTCTCACTTTCTTCTGATAGTGATAGTGGAGATGACACACCATGAAGTGGGGATTTTTATCCTCATAAAGCTTCTGAATCCCACTAGTCATGGATGATAAAATGATACACCAAACATCTAATGAATCACCCATGTATTTCTAAAATACATTTTTATCCTCCTCCCATGACTCCATATAAGGATCTATTGGAACGAGGTATCCAGTATATATAACTTCCATTCTTGGAATAACATAATGCACAAGCACCTATACCATTCTTAGATGTTTGAACCAGTAAATTGATTCTATTTATCTATAATTGAACACAATGATAGTGTGTTATAGATTTCTATTATCCATAATAAATAATATAACATGTTTTTTAATTTATCTTGATTACCAATTAATCGATAATTAATATTTAAACTAAATTCTCTCACTATATTATCAAATTTTAATAAACCTCACTATTGGATTCAGAATATCTAGTTTCTTGAATTTTCAAGTGGAAATGACCTATATTACCTTTAAATAATATATAAATAAGACTTAAATAAATATTCAACTGTGTTTAGGTTAGATTTTTTACTTACTGCATTAACTTATAGTTCCTTGATCTATTGAGTGGACTCCCAATCTTGAAATCCTAAACTCGAAATTCCTCAATGTTTTCCCCCAAGTTACACTAGTCTTATGAAGACACTAAAACATTGATGATAAGTTGGTTAATTTGACCTAAATTGTTCATTATTACTCCCTAATAATTTAAAGTATTATGATTAGGGTCAAACACATACTTTGTACTATGTTTTTATTTTAACTCAAACGATGGAAGGAATTTTTATAAACAAATATTTAGTTGATGGATTTATTTATTTATTTATAAATACCATTTATTTTATAATTTTCATGATTATTAATTTTATGTGAGACTTATATAATATTTTACCATTTCATATAAGATCATTGACACTTATAAATTTTACCTATATAATTTATTTTGTATTAATATTTTTTAGTTACTATATGTTAAACTTATATATATAATCAACTATACCCAATAGAATAAACATATAAAATTTATTTAATTTTATTTAAGAATGTTTTTTAATTTAATTACAATATATCAAAACATAAAATCATCCAATTAAACCATGTATTATGTAAATAAATATATAACTATGCACTGAAAAAATAAAATAAATATGTGATATTATCATGGGATTTTATTTACCATTTATTTTATTATGAAGTGATAAACCAACCCTGAAAACAGTTGAAGAAACTATTTAAGAGTTATATTTGATTGAGTTAAAACATTCACTGGTATCCTTCATGTCACATTGGTTGGATTTATCTCTGCATGGGTCCTGAACTACCTCTTCTAGCCGGGAAACAATCCTTTAAATTTTTTACTCCCATACAGGTGATAAGTACCAAGTGTTTAGTGTTATATAAAATAATCCATGAACACTCAAGTCTATACAAAATAAAGGAAGGATGGATGAGTGAAATATCATCTTATTTAATTTAATTTCATATATAATTTTATTCAATTTAATAAAAATTATCACACAATAGTCCATGTATTAAATACTTAATATACATAAATAAATCTAACACAAACATAGGTAGGTCAAAGATCATGATCATTCAAAACATGTAACATCAACAACATTTATTATTTCTAGATTCAATTTGTAGTCATTATAATTAATAAAAACTAATATATTTTCTCATCATATTATTTTCTACCTAATTATTGATCCTTGAGACATTTTAATAATCCCACTAATTATTTTTAAATGAATTTAATATTATATTTAAAGTAATTAAGTAAAAGAAATATAATCCATATATAAAATTGTATCACTTATTGGAGTTTAATGTACCATATGATATCAATGTTATTTACTGCATACTAAAAGAGATGTAATTCCACATAACATGTCACATCATACACAACATGATACTCTTCATGGCCAAACCATGTAGCATTCACAATGTCTAATACAATATGATATGACATTAATTCATGTGATGTTCACTTCTAGAATTCAGATGTAGTGCATAGTGCATAATAAATGGTCACATGTCATATAATGGAAGTAATTTCATAAAATTTATTAATACCTTGTGATAACCCAGATGACTTGATGAAAACCACTCAGTGTGTACCTAGTGTGGAGTGAAACATTTTACATGACATGTATAAGATAACCAAATTCCATATAGCCTATTTATTTCTATATTACATACTGATAATTAATACATGACATATAATGATGCTATGTGTTGACCCATAAAATCCATAATGAATTATGTAGTGTGTAATTTGTGTGGGATTACACAACATGCACATGCCATATATACACCATGTAGTCCTTGTAAACACTTGTGTCACATTGGAAGTCAATACACAATGTGTAATGATTTTTTATATTGAAAGAGATGACACAATATGATTCCCATGACATGTTCCTTATATGATGAGATCCCCTTACACTACGTGTAATTTACCATTATAGTCCATGTAACCATTTCTTATAACTAACAACCTTGATAACTTTGTATTGGACTATGATAATTATTCACACATTCTTGGTTCACTCTTAGATATTTAAACATGGATTAATTCATGATACCAAAAATAAATACATGAAAACTTTCAAACCATCACATGAAATTGACCCATTAAATTATAAATAATTATAAATTATAATTTCACCACTCTAACATCACTTGAAGGTTTCATGGCATAGAAGAAGCATTGGGTGGGTTCCCAATTTTGGGTGTTAATTAGAATCAATAGTAAAATTTGAATATTTAGACAAATAAACCTCATAATTTCATATATAGGATCATGAATAATTAATTTATAATTAATTAAAACTATAATTAAATCATTTATGGTAATCCTCTCAATCAATATCTATAATGTCATTTATTGCATTATTGATATAGTAGAGAATCCAACCAAGTATTCCTCTAGATGTATCCATTGATACTCCAAAACACCTAAATAACATTCTTGAAATTATAAGTACTAGTGTAAAAGAATAAAGTTCTCTTGGTCATTAATCATTGATCACAAAATTATTAGATCCATGTTCTTTTTTTAAGCATTAAAATCCTTTTTATCTATTTTTTATATCTTCTGGTTGGTCTTGGAAAACTTTTTGGATGTTATGGATCATTGAAGGAGCCTCAATAATACTTCAATAGTAGTTCATGACATGAAATAGTGATTCATGTCCTGAAAGTTTATATATATGTTAAGCTAGTGAGCCCAAGTTATGTAATTTTTGTTGATGGTATGAAATACCTATTTACACCACGAACTAATAAATATTAAAGGATTCATGGAATGGATATTTTTTACATAGTGAAGCTATTAGACCAACTATTTATGTTATGGATTCTATGTTTTCCCCATGTTTGATTTAACATTTTTCTCACCTCTATTTGGAGAGACCTAAACTTGGAAGCATTTCACTCATGCAGACTCCTTTCTCTCTTTACACATTGTGTTATTTATATGGGGATTCACCCTATATCTATAAGAGACAACATGATATGTTTTTTCTCTTATCATTCATGATTTCCCCCTCTTAATTATATTTTTTGATCACCTTTGGGATATGGTAGTCAAGGGTTTGTTGGATTCATAATTTATTGATGAATATTTGTAGTTTAGGGTTTCCTTTCATCTTCGAAGTGTTTTATCTTCCTTTGGTTTTTGGGTTCCATCTGATTATCTAGCTATTACAAGTGTTTAGGGAAGGTGGTTTCATGAAAAGGAATTTTCATATGAATCATTATTGATTATTGTTTTTGGAAAGAGGTTTTATATTGTTTAAAGGAATGAATTTTATTTCCCGAAATCTGTTTTGAACGTGGAAAATAAAGTGATATGGAGAATGATTTTTGGGTATGTTTATGCCCAATTTTTGGGGATGTTTTTATTTGTTTGATAAAAATAGACATTTATTGATAAAATAACCATTTTAAATTATTTTTAATTGTGAAAATGGTGCCTCCATGAGGCGGGACACCCATGGGAGTGTAGGTATTAGGTGGTTAGTCTTGGAAAAGTATGAATAGTAATGGTTATCCTTCTAAATACTAGATATATATGAAAATCTAACTAAAAAGTATTATGGTGTAAAGACACATTATATTGATCTCTATTCCCGAGGCCTAAGTTCTAGGGATGTGAGTCTTCCACAATTTATTTATTTTACTTGGTCACTTGAGGTGTGAGGATCCTAGTAAGTCCAAACATGATTTACCTTAGGACTTCTTATCATGGTGATAAATTATTTTAAATGGTTTTATTTTTTATCATTGGTTATTGATTCATTTTTAAGAAAAATATATATACCTATATGTTTTAAAAACTATTATAAACTGGTTTATCACTATGTTATATTTAAAATCATGTAAATGTAATATTCATGTATTTCTTTTAAAACTATTTCAATGTAGATATTCTTCCAGTTTTAGATAATATTATGAAGAGATTAAATCTTACTATTTAATTTAAATAAATTGATAATAATTCATTTTTGAATAACTTATACTTATGGAACACTTGGTGGGACCGTAATAGTATTTTTACCTCACACCATACATAAAGATAAAGAGTGTATACAAACTTTATCATGTTTGATACAGGGAAGGGAAAGACACTACTTATAGGTGATGAGTATTTGAGTTAGTTCATGTTCATGCTATGGTGGTGGCATGGTGGGATGAGGACCAAAATATCATGTGGAATTTTATTTCATTACTCAATTTTGTTTCATTTTACATCTAGACTAGTACTTATAGTACCACTATGAAACCTCTATATTTAAATGATTTATATTTGGATCTTTCATGTTTCCTTGAGTACTTGTTTAGAGTTAATTTTATTTATGATATATTTTGGGTTATTTTTTATTCTTCTTATTCCTGAAAGATCTAACTGTTTATATATACTTATAGGAAAAATCATTCCAAAAGGTTTTTATTTGATTCTTAGTCACTTTTATCCAGCCTATAGGGATCAGTAACACCCTTTAGGTCTTACCATGGGTTGACTCGGGTGTCCTATTATGGGAATACTTGGGTTTGGTTTATGAAAAATTAGTATTAAAGGTGGTTTTAGGTCCATGTAATTTGGAATGTATTGGTTGAAAGGGGTTATGACTATTAGGTCTTAAGTGGTAGGTTGCATGTGAGTGCCCATATAACTATTATCATGACATGCAAAAAGTTTCAATAGGATGTATTGGAATGTGTGTTCTTGAGTTATCATTTCATTTTTTTCTCTTTTTTACAATTGATGTTTCCTTGATTGTCATTTTCTCCTTTTTTTAAAGTGTTGTGTAGTACTAATACCCCTAGAATACTTCCAACAAATCCTTAGGAGTGTTCCATGAATAACATTCCTTTGGAAAATTCTCTAGTTGATCATAATATTATTGGGGCTATAGTGCACGTAGCCCTTTCTATAGACTAAGTAAAAACTATAGTCCCTAATCATTACAAATATGTGAATATAGAGAAGGATGGTTATATGAATCAATCCTAAGAGTTTCTCTTTTAGAATCCACTATCCTTTTAGGGGACAAAAGGACCTCTAGAAGAAAAGTACTAGTTGAGAAAAATTAAGAGGATGTTTGAGTTTTGAGAGACTCCAGATTTCATTAATGGAAGGTGTGATTTCTTTATACTTGAAGGCCCTAGTCTAAGGTGGTAGTATCCATTAGTTTTGAAAAATAAACATGAGGGTTTGAAGTAGTTATTTAAACCAATATTTATCCAATAGTTCTGCTAAAAAATAATAATTTAGGCCAAGTATGTGGATTTCCTAACTCTTTAGTAAGGTGAACATATAGTAATGGAGTATGAAAACCATTTTTCTAAAATTTACCTTTCATTCCAAAGGTCATATTTACTTGAGACTTGATATCAATTTTCAGGTCTTTATTTTAAAACTTTCCACCTATACAAAGGCTCTGGATAGAATGATGATGGTAAAATTGATCCGGAAGGAAAGTAAATATTGGTTAGGATTCCTACCACATTTGGTGGTAGTTATAGTGGTCCTTATAGAAGGAAGATGAAGTGTAGTGAGGTTCACAAGAGAATTATTAATGGATCCAAGAAATATCCTCACTATATTCCTTCCACAATTACTAAAAGAGGCCCTATAACTTTCTAAAATTGTGGAAATCTAGGGCATATGAAATGTTATTACTCTGTAGAAATAAATATTTTCCAATATTGAAGATAATTGGGTCATCTATAATGTTTTTTCCTAGATTTATATTCCCAAAAATTTGGTTAGGAACTTTATCCCCAAGAGGAACATTGGTGGATTCAAATGATTCTAAGGTAGTAGGTTTTTAACTTTAGGATTATTGGGGGAAGACTAACTCATCTTCTATGGAGAAACTACTGCATGTGGTGGTAGAGTTTCAAGGAGAGGTCAAGGTGGGACATATTACTATGAGATGTATTGTTTTAATTATTTCATCAATGGAGACTAATTTATTTGATACATGTGAGTCTCACTCTTTCATATCAAACCACTTTGTGATTGTTTTAAATCTCCCTATGAAACTTATTCCATATATTAAGGAGATAGTAACACCTATCAGAAAGAAAAGGGAGTAGGGTTTGAGATGTCCCTTATTCACATTTTTTATTTTTGAGGTTGAGGATAATTATGTATTATTAGTTTTTTTATATGGATGTATTTTATGTTATTATCATAATGGATTGGTTGTATTCCCATATATCTCAGAATAATTATTATCATTTCCTATTATTTTCATTTCCCCTAGTGGGGATTCCCTAGTGTTTCAAGGAGAATTGGATTTGAGTTCCAGATGAGTGTTCCCTTCTTTGCTGAATCTTCATAAATCAATGTCCTTATTTATAGTTGAAATTTATGATGAAACCTTAAATTTTTAAGTTATTATATTGGTTAAATAGTTTCAAGATATGTTTGCAACCGAGCATCTTAGCCTACATCAAGAGAGAGAATTAGTGTTCACAATTGAATTAGTACTGGGAATCCAACCGATATCTATTACTTAATACTATATGAAAAATAATAAACTAAAATAGATGAAGATTTAGTTGAATGATTTGGATTATAAGGGATTATTTCATCTACGTGTATCTCTATGGGAAACCCCTATGCTCTTTTCTAAAAAGGCTGATGAAACTCTTAATTTATATATTCATTATCTATACCTCAATAGGTTGATAGTCAAGAATAATTATATTTTCCCAACATTAAATATTTATTTTGTTCAATTAATGGTGTTATGGTGGTTCTAAAATATTTATGTTTGTTCTAGATACCATAAAATTAGAATTAAGAAGTCAGATATTCCAAAGGCTACATTCAGAAGTAGGTATAGACACTTCGATTATATCATGATTCCATTTGTTTTGACTAACAATCCTATAATTTTTGTTGTTCCAATAAACCATATATTTAAATAGTACCTAGATTCATCCATTTTTGTATTCTTGGATTAGATATTGGTTTACTCAAGAAATGAGTAATAGTGTGAGATCCTCCTGAGAATTATTCTAGGAACCTTGAGAGATCACTGCCTTTATGCTAAGTGATTATAGTGGTTATTCTATATTAATGAACTTAAATTATTAGGACATGTGGACTCAGAACATGACATATTAGTTGATTCAAAATGGCGACTGTTATAATTTATGAGGAATATCTATGAAATTTTCTCATGATTATGAGCATTTTGGGTCTAGTAGGGTGTTACTGGTTGTTTTTAAAGGATATCATAAAACTTTTATGACCATGGAAAACTATCACTATGAAGGGAGTGAAAAAATATTGGTATTCAAGATTTTATCCATCCTTCAATGAACTGATTTTTTTTGAATTTATCTCTTATCATCATCTATCTAGAATCCAGATAGGTTTACATGGTGTTTTTTATGCTTTAGTCGAAGTTTTTGGTTGTGTTCTTTTGTGAGGGGATCATGTGGTGGTGTGCGGTTCTAGTCATCTTCATCTGCATGAGAATAAATACCCCAACTATACCCTAGATGTTTCTACAGCCATGAATTACCTTAAGAGTTAGTGAAATAAATTTTTAGGGAATGTTTCTTTTCCTTTTCAGATAATAAAAGTTCATGATATATAATTTCTCATAAAAACCTGATCCTTAGCCATAGGTAGTGGGTGGAGTAACATTATTTGTATGAATTGACATCACTTATACCTAGGGAAAGTGGAATGTTCCCCACTACAACCATATTAAGATGATTACTTCTTAGGATATGATGGACTCCAATGATAAATGGGACCTCATAGTACTTTTCACAAGGATTCACCTAAATGTAAAGGATAAAGGGAATAATGTTCAATTGGTGAGTATATAGTTGAAACCATCTCTTATTGATTTGATTTTCTAGAAACAGTAGTAGGATGGATAATTATAGAGTATCAAGAATTATTTATATCATGGGGAGATCACCAACAAGTGTTATTCCTATCTAAATGCTGTTACTTGTTTCTAGAACTAGTGCGTTCTTCCTTTACCCATGAGAAAAATGTGATGGAGCATTTTCATTGTTGTCAATGGTCCATTCACCCAATAGATACTAAGATGTATTATTATAAGAAGTTTTGGTTTTAGTATTCTATATTGAAGCATAACTTGAATGATTTCATATCCCATTCTTATACATTTCATTAGGTTAAGGTCTAGAACCAAAATCCTAATAGTTTTCTTTATACACTCCCTACGCCTATAAAAAATTGGAATAAGGTGTCCATGGATTTCAATTTTGGATTATTGTGGACCCATAAGAAGATGATTCTATATGGGTGATGATTTAATAATTGACATAGTCATGTCATTTTATCCCAATATGGGATACCCACTAAGGGTTAGGACTTGGAAAATTCATACATGCAAGAAATTTTAAGGTTCCATGGGGTTTTATCAGCTATCATTTTTGATAGGGGGCCCTAATTTTACCTTTTTGTTCTAGAAAGGAATCTAATAGGTTATGGATTTTAAAGTTATGATGAGAAAAATCTACCATCATTTGAAGGACGATTAATTAGAGTGAGAGAATCAAATTCTAGAGGATATGTTTCGTGCTTGTGTTATAGACTTTATAGGTTCTTGGGGATTACCATTTGGGATTGGTTGGATTTTATTAAAATAATAGTTACTGGTTATCCATAATAATGGATCCCTTTTAATAATTGTATAGATGACCTTGTGGATCACCCCTTTGTTGGTATGTGGTAAGTGAATCTTCTTTGGATTGGCTAAGTGTTTCTCAGGAGACTAAAATTAAGATCTAGAATATTCATCAGCAGTTGGTGATGGATCAAAGTCAGCATAAATATTACATAGATCTTTGATGTTTTACTTTGGATATTTTGGTTGGTGAAAAGATATTCATGAAATATTCCCCTTGGATCGGTCAATAATAGCTTAGGAATCAAGGGAAGTTAGATTTGTGATAAATGGGTCCTTTTGAGATCATTGATCTAATTGGAAAGGTGGAATATCATCAAGAATTACCACCTTATTTGAATTTGATCCATAATATGTTTCATGTATTGCAGCTCAAGTAGTAACATCATAACTCTTCTCAAATTTTGAATTAGGAGGATCTCAATTTAGATCTAGATGTGTCTAAAGTCAAGAAACAAGTTATAGCAGTCAAATCACAAGAAATGATACTACATAATAGATCTATTCAGTTGGACCAAGTCTTATGAAAAAAGGGATTATTATTATGAAATACTAGGATGAGAATCATTCATAAGGGAGAATTGGCCTCACCTCATTATTAATCAACCTTCTTAAACATATTTTTTTTTTGAAAAAAAGTGATATGGTGGAGAGAGTTTGACATCCTGATGTTTATTTTACGAATGAAATGTTCTTTTATCTATGTTTTGTTCCATGAACCCATCAGATCACCTGTTTAAATTATAACTTCTTTGTTTATACCTGTACTCGAGTTAACCATGTTTTCAAATCCTTTTGGCTAGATCTGAACCTGGGAGCATATCTCTTATAAATAATCCTTTTTCCCTTCACTCACGATGTGATTTTGGTGGGGATTCACACTATATCTTCACGGGACATCATAATAAGTGGTTTCTAACAATTTTTTTGATATTTTTTCCTTACCTCTTGTGTTTTTAGTTCACTATAGGGATATATAGACCTAGAGTTTGTTGAATCTATACTTTATTGTTTCTATATTGTGGTTTAGAGATTTCTTTCATCTTCTAGGAGCACTATCATCCATTTTTTGTGGGTTCTATATCATTTTTTACTATAAAAAGTGTTTGAGTAAAGTGGTTTCATAAAAATATGTTTTTATATGAATCTTACTTTATCAATTGTTTTTTGAAAGATGTTTTAAATTGTTTAAAGGAATGGTTTTGATTTCACGTTTTTTTTGAATGTAGAAAATGAATTGATGTTCAAAATGATTTGAAAGCATGTTTATGCAATTTTTTTATATGTTTTTATTTATTTAATGAATATTAATTTTGATTAATTATATGCCTCAATGAAATGTTTCTAAATTTTGAAAGTGGTTCCTCCATGATAATGTGAAAACCCATGAGAGTTTGGGTATTTGGTGGGTATTCTTGGACAAGAAAAATTAATTATAGTTAGAATACCTAGCATTTTATATATATGAAAAATATTACTAAACATTGTTAAGGTAGGGAGACACATAATATCGACCTCTAGTACCTAGGACTAACTATTAGGGAAGTGAGTACACACTGATTTATTTATTTTCCTTTTTCACTTGAGGTGTTGGGATCATAGCTATCCTTGACTCGATTTAACTTAAGAATCCTTATCATAGTGCTAAATTGGTTATGTGGATTTATTTTCATCACTAGTCATAAATTATTTTTTAAATAATTATTTATACACATATGATTTTAAATCCTTTATAAAATGGTTTATTACCAAGTTCTACTTTAAAACTGTGAAAAGATGTTCTTTATTCATTTATTTTAAAACTATTACAAAGTATCTATTCTTCTTATTTTATGTAAGATTATTAAAATATAAAATCCTACTATTTTATTTCTATAAATTGATCATAATTGATTTATTTAATAAATTATACTTATAGAACACTTGGTGGTACCCAAATGGGGTATTGATCTCACACCTAGTATACACCTAATGGGTGTATGTAGACTCTTTAATGTTTGATGAAATAAAGGGAAGTCACTTCTTGGATATGGTAGGTATTCAATCTAGTTCATGTTCATTTTATAGTCGTGGAATGGTGGGATGTTGACTCCCATTCCATGAAGAGATATGTTTCTTTCCTCTATTTTGTTTTATTTTACCCATAGACAAGTACTTGTACTTACACTATGACACAATTGTATTTTATTTCTTCATATACAGATCTATATTATTATAACACATACGTATTAATAGTTCCTTTTATTTATAATATATGCGGGGATGCAATTTATTACCATTATTCTTGACATATACTAGTTTTTATATGTCCTTATGGGAGAAATCATCCCCAAATGCTGTTATTGGATTCCTAGGTGTTTTTTGCTAGCCCATAGGGATTGGTAACACACTTCATGCCTTTAAATAGGATGGTTAGGGTGTCTTGTTCCGGGATGAACTAAGTTGGTTTATGACAATAATATATCTTATTCTCTTTATTTTCTTGAGAGGGAGGAAATGAGTATTTTTATCTCAAGCCCTTGGGAGAATTCTAGAGGATGTGTCTCAATCATGTTAACATATCTCAAATGAAGAGTGATATATTTTAGAATATATACATTTGGTCAAACAATGATAATTTCATAAATACCATTATCTATTATTTAATGTAAGTTATTCCCCATGTCATAATAATAATAATAATAATAATAATAATAATATCTCACATGGAATGTGTTTAAAATAATATCATTTATTAAATAAAAAATTGGTATTTATTAAAATTATATGAAATAAAATATGTCATTTACATTAGGTCATTAAAATTGACCCATATCTTCCCAAAATAGTATATTCACTAAACTTGTGGATAAATAGTTATTTTTAATATTAATTTATCTTAAATAAATATTTATTTTATTATATTCACTAAATTAGTGAGTAAATAAATATTTATTTATTACCTTGTGAATAATTCGATAGGAGATAAAATTCAATTACCTATTATAAGATTGAATATCTCATGATTGTGTTTATATGATCAGTATTTTACTAGAATAAATACTATCTCATAAACTAATGTACAAATTTATTCTTATATTTAAATTCAGTAGAATTTAATAATAGTTTGGATACACTTAGTGTGTGACCCTATATGACCCTTTCTCAATTGTAGTAGGTGAACTTACATGAAGTCCAAGATTAGAATCTAGATACACTCAATGGAACCCATATATAAATAACTTAATTTACAAACTACAATAAAATTCCTATAAATTCTATGGTGTAATAAATTTATTTTGTTGTCTGATGTCAAACTAAGATGGATACATAATTTTTTGATCACCATATATGATCGATTTATAATTCTTTAATTCTTTAAAATAAACATTTTTGAAAACTGAAATGATATGGATTTGTATGAGAAACATCCATTTCAATCAAATATCCAAATATATCTTCTTTCATTAAAATGAAAGTGAAAGAATATTTCTTGATATATTAAATTAATTCCATATACCTTATGATGAACTACACATATGATACCTTATCAAGAGAATATTTCATCACATTTTTTTTCAATACATCAAGTAAAAGATTCATTATGCACAATAATAATAATATCAAGTATAAGGACCAATACAAACATTCATATATAGGAATATCCAATGAAAATTAAAACATCTGGAATTCTTATTGGAGTGTCTATCCTCATGACCTCTGTTCTTATATATCAATATCTTTTAACTTCAAGTGAAGAATTTTAAATTTATTATGAGCTCCCAACACTAGATAGTAAAGTAACATCTATTTTTTAATATATATATATATATATATATATATATATAGACCATAAGACATTGATTTAAGAATATCATCCTAGAATCTATAGGTTCTCATTATAACATAGAACTTCTACCACATATTAATGTAATGAATATTCTAAGGGAATTATCACATTAACGATACAGAGAAGAGAAATGATTTTGTTATAAGTTTTTATACATATATATATTCTAGTAATCAAAATTACAAATTTATTTAGTTCTAGGGAACCAAATCCAAAACTATATGTTTTTAAAAAAGATTCCCCAATGCCTAATCTCTCTTCTTCTTCTCTATTTACTACTATGAGGTACTAGAATACAATGGATGTAAGTAGAGTCATAACCAAGTATTGAGTTATTCATCAACCGATGGATACCCTAGGAGGATGGATCCCTTTGGCTACTTATAAGTGATCATCATCAAGTGTGTGATTGAATACAAGAACCTTGACCATCTTTAGTATATTTCATGTTCTTCATTTTATATTATGCATCATTTAATTTAAAATCATAGATAATTTTGGTTTAAGGTTTTTTATGTCTTCTAATACTTAAATTATTGTTTTTACTACTAAAAAAAATCCATTACTAGTATCTAAGAAAATATATGCTATAGTTGATTCTTGAAATCATGTATAAAATGAAGAAAATATGATATCATTTATAAAATAATAAAATACAATAATGTTTTTGAACTATATTTATAAATACAATATATTATTTCATTATTTGTGATTGAATCACATCATATGATATACTATATCATGGAATATGATATAGTTTGATTCCATTAGTTTTATTATATCATAATGTTTGATAAAGTGTATCTTAGGTTGCAGTAAAGAGTTTATTCTATATTATACCATACAATTGAAGGAATGTTTTGCTAGGAAAATTTCGATTTACACTGATCGCATTTCAAAAAACAGAGCATCATATCATTTATATGATATACGTTATATCACAAGCAATGATAATCATCAATATAAGGGTATATTTCAAGCCTTAGTCCCTCTATCTCAAAACGTGATAAAGTTTTTGCATTGAAATGTGACCTATGATTTGGAATATATCATTAAATAAAATAAAAGTAAAAAAGTATGATTTTTCCATTTTTTAAATTATAAAATGATTTAGATAATTTTTTAAATTTTTTTTAGATACTAATTTAATTTATAGAATCTATAAAATAACTAATTTTTATATGTTTATAATTAAGTACTATATGTTTGTGAAACATTTTAAAAAAATCAATTTAATATTAATTATTAAAATTAATTAAATTTAATATATATATTGCATGAATTTTAATTTTTATATAAAATATTTATATTTAAATTATAATCTAAATTATAAAGTTTTTATAAATTAAAAAAATTAGGAAAAATATAAAATTGTGTATATTAAACTATGAATTTTTCATTTTTATTGTTCTGGAATGATTGAATTAAAAAACTTTTTTGAGAGTTTACTTAAACCATATCAAAAAGAGTTTTGATAATTTATATGATCAATGTTTAAATAATATTAATTGTGTGATTTTTTAATTATGTAAAATCTTTACATATTATTTATGAATTTTTGAAATTAAATATAAAATGTTGATATGTAATTTAAATATAATATATTTGGAAATCCCATATAAAGGAATGATATGGAGTTTATATCAAAGTTAAATATAAATTTTTTATGTTCATTTAATTATGTATTTTTCATAATTATTTACAAAATTATAAAGTGTTTATAATTGATTTATTTATGAATTCTTCATAAATGTTTATCTTATGTATATGTTTATTAAATTTTCATTTATTTAGTTTTATTCCCATATCAATTCATAGATATAAATTTTTAATACTAGTAATTGATATATTATTTAGTTTAATTGTTTTTAAAATACATACATAAATTATCATACATGAATTTAAGGATTTAAATGATAAATATGATAATTGGTTTAGTTTTGTTTATCCTTTATTTTAGACTGTTTATGATATATGAGTTTAAATTTAGAAGTTAATAATATTTTATACATATCATATATTATAATTATTTTAGAATTGATTTCTCTTGAGTATTAAACTATTGGTAGTGGGAATTTGGGCCGAACTTCTCACTAGAATAGAAGCTTAGGCTATTTTTAGAAAAGTGGGGTTTGCCTATATATCACACCATACTTTATATTATGGGGATTTTGATTTTATATTATTATTATCCTTTTCATGAAATGTTTTTATGTGTCTTATCATGTGATATATTTAGATATGTGTAAATATAATTGTCTTTTAATTTCCATTAGGAACAATAACTTTGGGTTGTGTAAATAGTTACAAATCAATATGGTTTGAACATATTGATTTGATGAAAGGAATAAATATTTTAAACTAAATCATTGGAATCTTTCCTACATGTAAAGAGAATATATGAGTAAATTCCTTATAATTTTAACAATTTTTAATACCTCATTTATCCAAATGAGTTGTTTATAAAAACTTTAGGTGCCCATGCATTTTCCTATACAAGAAAAGTAGGATATAGGTTACCCTAATAGGTATGTTTTTATTCATAGTGGAATAATGGGTCAGACTTCGTTGGGAAAACCTAATGGTTAAGATAATAAAGGAATATAGTTGAGATAAATCTATATGACAGATTGGGAAAAGAGTTATCCTCTTAACTATCCAAAAGTCATATGTTATTTGATTGAAATAATAGTCTAAAAAATATACCCATGTATTTTCTTATGATATTATCTTGGAAAATTCATGATGAAATATTTATTTTTCACAATAGTGGACATACTATAATTAAAAGGGGTCATCATTTTTAAGGGAATAATTTTTTTAAAAAAATCCTTATTAAATGATTATAAAACATGACACAAATTTAATAAAATATTATATTATAGATAAAATGGAATCATCACCATAAAATAATACTTTAAGATCAATTCTTGAAAAGGAGAATCTTAAAGGAAGAAACTTCTATGATTGGCATTGAAACTTAATAATTTTTATTAAAAAAGTATGAAAATTTAATGTTCTAGAGAAACCATTTTCAAGCATTTGACAAGTGAAGCTAGTAAAAAAAAATATAGATGTCTATTATAATAATTTAAAGTATTTTATTTATTTATCACCCTTATGACTATTCTCATGAATCCTATGTTTCAAAAACAATATGATAACATCAATGTGTTCAACATGATAGATAACCCAAAAAGGTTCTATACAGAACATGAAATTCATAAGAGTTATGAGGTTTTAATGTTATTATTTAAATATAAAAGTATAAAGAAACATTAATATCCTCTCATGCACTCAATATAATTTACTACATACATTACTTGTAGAGTATGGGGTCTTGTTTAAGGATTTATTTGGCTCTAAACATCATTATACAATAGGCACTAGAAATATTTCAGAATTTATTATAAATTACAACATGAGTGATTTCAATAAAATTTTAAATAATCAATTAGATATGATGAGTATAGGTGAGAAGGACATGGGAGGTCCAAAAATATGTTTTTTATGGATAGTGAAAGAAATTAAACATTTTAACTAAAATAATAAAAAATCTATTGTAACATCCAAAAATGTATTATATAATAACCAATTTATGTCATTGGAACTAAAGAGTACAGTCATGAAGGAGGGTAGGTGATTAAATTATTTAAATCTTGGTCACTAGAATATTAATCTATCATAATACCTAAAGGGGTTAAATAAACTCCATTGAGAGTCAATGTTAGGTATTAATGTTATAAAAATCAATTCTTATATTTGGAATGGTATGTCACAAACCAAATCTGGTCACCATCAAAACTGGTTCCAAACCTAGATCGTGATAAGGCCATAAGGGTGTTTCCTATCCTCACAAGATGGAACAAGTTCCCAGGTATCAATAAATTTTGTTTTGGGATGATTTTCCCAAGTATTAAAGCATAAAACATTGAAAATAGTCAATAATATGAATATGAAATTTTCATGCCAAACAAGACCTAACAGAAACTAGATCTGAATACATGGTTTTAAATAAAGTAAAATAGGTCAAAACATAAATAAAAACATCATCAAATCATCCACAAAGACTCCACACCACAAGGGGGTTATCACCCCCCGATCCATCTCCACAACACCACACCATAAGAGGGGACTAACAACCTGAACCTCCTTCACCCGAGGATTTTCCCTTACTTGTATCAAACATAATAAAATATACTTACACAAAATATATGTAAGTAGGGTGTGAGACTAAGACTAATATGTTACCACCCAAATATTTCAAAGAGTATGAAATTCAAGGTGAAAAAGCACATAGTTTTAATATGTAAGGAAAAGCGGTGATAAATTCCAAGAAATGAAACTTTCAACTGTATGACATTTTCAAAATAAAAATTTCATAATGTTAACACATTTGAATAATATATGTTATATACTGTAATTTAAATCCAAACACACCCTAATACAATGGTAAATACCACAAATCCAATGATCACCAAAACCGGGAACACCCCTAGGCACTAGATAGTCTCATGCCCTACGTACCTCATACCTCAGTGTAAAATAACCATAGGAAAACCCATTACCATGAATGAGTCACCATTAGGGAACATAAACATAACCTAGTGGTCCCCAATAATCATCAATATAGTCTTTTTAGTGTTTTATTTATCCATTTTTCTCAGTGAAATATGGACAAAACCCATCCAGATCACTAGCGTAATAGTACATATCCACCCACCTAGGTACCTGGGATTCCCCCTTTGTGATAAAACAATTTATGCATTCTAAATACATCCATTTTCATATAAAAACACCACTACTAGTCACATACAAACAATACAGTATCTATACACACTTTATACCACTTGAAACACGCAACAAAACATTTTTATTTTCAATAAAACAACTTCTCAAAATATCGCATTGTTCTGCACCCAAAACTCGTTGAAATCCCCACTTCAGACACTATGTGAACACTTATAAGTCACAAAAATATTGCATCCCAATACCTTTCAATGAATGAAACATATTATTTATAGGGAAGCCTTATATGAACCAAGAAGTGATATCTTTCTAAAACCTCATTTTTCACACAAAAACAGAACTTAAAGTTCATATGCTTCACAAAAACCATTAAAAAAAGTTATTGCAGTAACAAAAATAGGAGATAAACATTAAAAACATTATTTTCATCCATAATACATTTCAATAATATCAACTAAGTAGTTATAGGGCAGCCCCAAATGAACCAATAAAAGATTTGTATGAAAAAACTCCAATTTCACATAAAAAAGGATCTAAAACATCATTTGCTTTAAAAATACCACTAAAACAATTTTTTTCACCAATAATTAAATGATATAAGAATTAAAATTCTATAAACACAACAATCTAAGTTTCAAGGATTTCATACACATGGAATCACCAACCAAAATTGTTAAAACTTTGAATCCTTTGTGTGAAAATTCAATCGCACCACCGCCGCACCTCAAGGAAGGTAGATCAAGCCTAAAATCAAAATATTAGACCAATAAAACCAAAATTTAAACTCTAGGTTTGAAACCCTACCCTCTGGTCATTTGGGACTTCAAGGAAATTGGAAGAAACTTTATAAAAAGGGGAGTAACTAAGAGGGAGAAACACTTACTTGAGATTATGTGTAGTTCATCCATCAAATCCCCTTTAAAAATAGAGTTACAATGAGGGTTTGAGGTGTTTGGGAGGCTTCCATGGATGAAAGGGTCAAATGGGTGAAGAAATGAGAGAGTTTGGATAAATCCCGGTAGGCTAAATTTAGAATTACAAAAATATTTTTAATGACCTAGACACCTTTCACGATTTGGCTGCACGATTCAGTAAACCATGTGGCCCAACCGTGTGGCCTATTTTGGCTACACAAAAAGTGTTTTTTTGCCTCTATTTCCAAGGGTCTCCAAGGGGGAAACCTAGGGAAAAAGTAGTCCAAGGATAGAGGGAAATAATACCCAAAATAAAACCACATTTCCACCCCAAGACACATACAACTCTTGGGTATAAACCACCCAAACAACTTACCCCAAAAGAGGTGCCCCTAGGAGTTTCACAAATTCATTTCCAAAACACCTCATAATCATACCATCCCTTTGAAAAAGAGGAGTCCAAGTACCAAAAAATATCCCCAAGACTAAGGTCATAAATCATAAACACAATATATGCTAAAAATTTAAACTCGGATCACCCGAAAACCAAGAGAAAACCAAGAACCAAACTTGGTTTTGAAACAAAGGATAGAAATTGAAAATACAGGTGTGAAAAATCTCCCCACCATAAATCTTTCCACCCTTGGAATGACACAACAACACCAGATGTAAAAAAATCCCAAATTATAGACCAAGACAGACTCTCTTGCCATGTTTTCACCCGCCTTCAAAAGGCCAAACACCTCCAGTTGATGAAACAAAGTAAGAGAATACTCTCACCAACCAAAACTTACCCCAATTACCTGAAATGATCAAACAAATTCAAACTACATCCCAAAACAAAACACCTCAAACACTACCAGATGAATCTCAAACAATCCACCTGAAATGAATGACGAACCCGAATAACACTACCACAACCTTACTTAAACAAAACCATTGGGCATGCTCCAATCCCATATTTACCCAAGAAAGAAATTGGTGTCTAGATATCCTTGAATGAGACTAACTTCAACCAAGAAAAAATCAAGGATAAAACAAAGTCATTGATTCAGGGTGAGCTAAATAGACATCCCACCATAAGGGACAACTTAATTTCTGAGACAGAATCAGGAAACCAATTAGGGGAGGCCCAAATGGTCTCCCCAGCATAAGAGGTAAACTAACATTATAATTTTTCCAAGATAACATACATGAGACCCATGATAGGTCTCCACAATATAAGAACCAACCATCTTAACTGACTAGCACAAGCCAACATGAAAAGACCCCAAAATTTAAAGAGTTGGCATGACCGCATGGTTAGTCCGCATGGTTTAGGAAACTGTGTGCTAATCATGAAAAGTATTCTATCCAAAGGTAAAGCTTTACATGGTTACATGGGCCAAGACACAAGGCCGTGAAAATACTGTGCCATAGCTTTTATCGCTTATCTCATGGTTTCCTATGTTGGTTCACGGTTACTACTAACCATGCACAAACTGTGATCTTCAATATTCCTATCCCAAATTTAATCCTTTTCTATAAAAATTAAAATGAAACCCAAGGGAATAACATGAAATTAGTCAATAAATGGAAACAAGCTCCTCCTACATCTACCAAAAAATATGAAAAAAACTAGAATATTATGAAGACACCAGAGGTTTAAACTATTCTTATATTTCATACCGAGGATAGGACTTTGACCGAAGGTTTGAATGATTTCAATATTTCCCCTGTCTATGCACCAGCTTCACTCCATGACCTATAGATGAAGCTCATCTGATTGAAGAATCTCCTTCCTCACAATTAGGCTTTAAAAACCCTTGAACTAAATTTCTTCTTCATGTTCCACAAACAATTACACTATGATCTCAGACGGTATCAATTATACATGACACACATCAAACCCACTTTACCCCAACCCATCATTTTACCAAAACAAGGGATTAGAGGATGCACACATGTCACCCATTGTTCCTTTGTATGGAAAACATATAAATGAACGAACACATAGAAATAACTTCCTCTAGAACATAGGATTTCATAATTCCTTGAAGGGAGACATGCATTTGACAAAACTGAGACTCTCATAAGATTATAAAACCTTGACCCTTATAGTAAATGGAACACTGGACATAGAAAGGTGTCACCAAACATGACCATTGAGGCCAAAATAAAACACAATTAGATGGACCTTATGCTAAGTCCCAAACAATACACGATTCTAGAAAGCGGCCATTACAACCACTCTTGGACAGGTTTTCCACACTGGTTTCCTAACATGAATTATTACTTCGATGATACTGAAAAAAGAACCAAAGGCCCTTTAAGACATCATTATGCACTGATAACCCTGAATGAAATTCACATTCAACGACTCAGGCAACATAAGAAACTAAGGTCTATTTCAACCTACCACAATCTCTCTCCCTCTATAAGGGGATCCCCATAATTGAGAAATAAGAGGGGTAAACTCAATCTCCAAATCTCAAGAAGAAATTCCTTATATTGATCAACTAGAGGATCATCCAACAGTGATTCACCTGGGCCACACATGAATCATACATTAAATCTTTATGGGTTCTAACCTAGCCAACAAGAAAACTGAAGGAACCAATCAATCTGGTCATTTGGTCACAACATACCACAGGCCTGAATTGATCACATGATGGGAGCCACCACATTGGCCTCCCAAACTTTTCTTCAAAAGTGACCACTGAACAATGCTTCATTCCAACTTATCAATGAAACACAAACCCAAAAAATTGTTTAAAAAATAGGGGTTATTGAAATTGAAACATCCCACAATAATAATCCTAAAAACACATAATCCACACCTCCCAACCACACATTATCAAAACAGAACACTTTACTTCAAAATGTTTCTTAAAAAAACAGTTTTGGTGGGTTTCACATTCACCAATGGTATCTCATGAGACCCACACATGCATGGTTACATGCCACACCAGGTAACCAACTCATATCTATCTTGACACTCATCCAATCATGCCATTAACCATCCATATTCACATATAAACCCATGCATGTGGTCACCCATGAGAACACCACAGACCAAAACCAAACCTTTCCTTTTTTGAAATCAAAACCTTTTTAACCTGACTTTCCATTTCTCTAAACCACTGACTATAAAATCAAAACCCAATTTAAATATTACAAACCAATTTATAAAATCAACCACAATTCAATAAAAACTCACTTTCATACCTTGAAAAACCACTTAAAAACATTTCAACCCATTTTAAAACAATTCTAATTTCATGGAAAACACCATTTTATAAATCTCTATTTAATTAAGAACTCGAATCTTCTCATTTCAAAATAAGGTTATAAAATTTCAAAAAACATTTCAAATTCTCAGTAGTTACTAAATAAAAATCCATCTTCAACCCCCAATAATAAAATCTAGAACACTCAATTCAATTCAAAAAATATTTACATTGTTTAGAAAATTCTACTGGAAAAATATTTTCAAAACCCCCTTTAACATAATTCATACTTTCAAAAGAGGTGTAAACACATAATTTACCCTTTCAAAATAATTATAAAACATAATTTCCATAATTTCATAAATAAATCCATTTTCAATTTACTGGATAATAATTTCAAAAAAATCCACACTCCTTAAAATCATGTCATTTTTTATTTTAAAACCAAGTTTTCAAGATTCCAAAACAAAGATACACAGACAATGTGAGAGGAAACTAGTGTTAGTGGGTGACTTTGACATATGGTTGGAGGCCATATTCAAATAACTTCACAATCAAAGAGAGTATTTATGGGAAATATCCTTGGCTCCAAATGGCTTTCCAGGACCAATGAGCTCACTGAGACCCTTGACGCAACTCTCTTTTCATTTACCCCAATCATCAATGAACCATGAGAAATAATGAACTCAGATAAAACCCAACATCCCATGGTGACTTGAATCTCGTCACAAGGTGTGATGTCCAGATACACTACCGATAACTGTAATGTCAAGACGTGACAATCCTAGCTCCAAACTATCCTAACTATTCCCCAGATAATATGACCCAAAGAGAGCGGACTTCCTTTGATACCATTTTGTTACGAACCAAATCTGGCCTCCATAAAAAACGACACCAAACCTGACCCGTGACAAGGATCAAATGGAATTCCCTATCCCCATGGTCTGGATCAAGTACTTGAGTTTCAAAAAATTTGGTTTGGGATTGATTTTACTAAGTATGAATGTATAAAACATTAAAAACAATCAATAATATGAATATAAAATTTTCATGCCAAACAAGCCTTAACAGAAACATGATCAGAATAATTGTTTTTAAATAAAGTACAAGAGGTCCAAAAAAATAAAAACTATATAAAATCATCCTCAAATACTCCACATAACAAGGGTGTCATCACCCCAAGCCATCTCCACAATACCACACCATAGGAGGGGACTAACTACCCGAACCACCTTCACCCAAGGCTTTTCCCTTACCTATGTCAAACATAATCATGTCTACTTACACCCAATGGGTGTAAGTAGGGTGTGAGCCTAATCCTAATAGGATACCACCCAATTATTCCAGAGAGTATTCAATACAAGGTGAAAAAGCATGCAGTTTTAATATATAAGGAAAAGCAGTGATAAATTCCAAGAAATGAAACTTTCAGTTGTAAACAGTTTTCAAAATGAAAATTAATAATGTTAACACATTTTAATAAGATATGTTATATACTATAATTTACAGAAAAACACACCCTAATACAAGGGTAAATACCACAAATCCAATGAGCACCAAAACTAGGAACACCTCTAGGCACTAGATCGTCTCATGCCCTATGTACCTCGTACCTTAGTGTAAAATAACCATAGAAAAGTCAGTTACCATGAAAAATACACTAGTAGGGAACATACCCATAACCTAGTGGTCCCCAATTATTATCAATATAGTTTTTTAGTGTTGTATTAATCCATTTCTGCTCCATGAAAGAGGGAAAAAACCTATCTGGATCATTAGTGTACTAGTACATATCCGCCCTCCTAGGTACTCAGGATCCCCCCTTTGTGCTCAAAAAATTTCAGCATTCTAAATGAATCCCTTTTCATATAAAAGGGTCACATACAAACAATACTATATATATTCACACATTATATGACTTGAAACACACAATAAAATATTTTGATTTTCAATAAAACAACTTCTCAAAACCTCGCATTGTTTTGCACCCAAAACTCTTTGAAATACCCCCTTTGCACACTATGTGCACACATATAAGTCACAAAAACAAAAATGGTAGCCAAATACCTTTCAATGAAACCAAAAAATTAGTTATAGGGTATCCCCATGTAACCAAGAAGTGATGTATTTGTAAAACCTCTATTTTCACACAGACATGGCACTTAAAGTTCATATACTTCACAAAAACCATTAAAAAACATTTCACAGCAACAAACAAATGAGATAAACTTTAAAAACATGATTTCAGACCTAATAAATATCAATAAAATCAACCAATTAGTTATAGGAAAGTCCCAAATGAACCAATAAAATATTTCTTTGAAAACCCCCAATTTCACATAAAAATGGCACCTAAACTTTATTTTCTTTACAAGTACCACTAAAACCAATTTTTTCACCAATAAGAAAATAATATAAAAAATAGAATTTTATCAACACAGCAAGATAATTCACATGGATTTCATACAAATGGAATCATCTTAAAAAATTGTTAAGACTTGGAATCCATTGTGTGAAAATTCTATCGCACCACCGCCGCACCTCACAGAAGGTAGATCAAGCCTAAAATATTGGAAGATGAACACCCAAAGTTAAACCATAGATTCGAAAACATACCTTCTGGTCGTTTAGGACTTAAAATAAATTTGAAGAAACTTCATGAAAATGGGAGGAATTAAAAGGGAGAAACACTAACTTGAGATTGTGTAAAGTTCCTCCACCAAATTCCCCATCAAAATAGAGTTCCAAGGAGGTTTTGAGGGTCTTGGGAGGCTTCCATGGCTGAAATTGTCAAATTGGGGAAGAAAATGGACTGTTTAGATAAATCTTGGGAGGGAAAAAATGGAATTACAAATGTTTTTAATGACCTGAACACCTTCCACCATTTGGCTACACGATTTAGTAAACCGTACAGCCAAACCGTGCGGCCTATTATGGCCACCCAAAAAGTGTTGTTTTGTCTCCAATTACAAGGGGCTCTAAGGAAGAAACCTAGAGAAAAATATATTCCAAGGATAGGGTAAATAATCCCCAAAATAGAACCACCTTTCCATCCCAAGACTCATCCAACTTTAGGGTATAAACAACCCCAAAAACTTACCCCACAAGAGGTTCCACTAGAAATGTCACAAATTAATTTCCAAAACACCTCATCCTCATACCATCCATTTGACAAAAGAGGAGGACAAGTACCAAACTAGACCCCCAATACTATGGTTATAGATCAAAAAACACAAGATATGCCAAAAATTTAAACCCATAATACCCAAAAACCAAGATAAAACCTAGAACCAAAATTTGTTTTGAAACAAAGGATGGAAATTGAAAATCCAGGTGTGACATGGTATATAATACCAAAAATATATTATTATTTTTTGACTATGTATAAGTGTTCAAAATTGATAAATAGTAGGTAGTTATACCTTTATGTATGAATCCATGTGGTGATAAAAGGGTTTATAAAAATAAGGATTTGAATGTAGTATATTAATTTAGAATTTATTATTAGATCAAAATAAAGTTATTTATTTTTCATCTTATTTTCATCTTATGTGATAAGTTGACTTATTTTAAACAATGGTTATTACAAATTAAATAGATGATAATTTTGATACAAATAATATTTTTTTTTGTTATAAAAAAATCATCTTATGTATTTTTTTGTGTAATATCTTAATATTTTAAAATAACACTTTGTTCGATAATGTATACAACACACAACACTGAGCTTAAACGAACCATGAAATATTAATATTTAAATATTATAGTTATAAAAGAGTCGTTAAATGGGGGGGGGGGTATGGATAATATTATACGAATTATGAAATATATATAAATCTCGTACTCAATGAATTTTTTTTATAATTATTAGGAAATAAACACTCAGTTTTTTAGTAAATCCCATTTATGCTTCAAAAATATGTTTTCTTCAAAAAAGGGTTTTGTTGTTTTTTTGAATAAATATTATAATTAATTTATGTAACTTTTAGATATTTTATTTGAAAAAATGATATATTTTTTGATCCCAATAGTCAAAATTATCTTAGGATTATTTATTAATAATTTTATGAAAAGTGTGATTATTCAAAGAATAGTGAAAAAAATAGTTTTTAAAGAAAACTATCTTTTTTTTCAAGAACTGACAAAGTAATACTATATTTTGTATTAGTTTTAAAATATAATTAGTTCATTTTAATTGAAAATAATCCAATAAATTTTATCACAATCAAAATTATACCTGAATTTTATATAAAAACATTTTTATAATTAAAAATGATTTTTTTAGAAAATATTTTTTCTTCACATTTGTCAAATATAATTTTAAATTAAATTATGTCCTTTATTTGAATTGAATTTTATAAAACTGATTCTATATATGGAATAAAAATAACAAATACTATGTTATAAGTTTAACTTATTTTTTGGTGAATGTGAATAATATTCATAATAATTTTTTATTACCGTGGTAAAAGAAAAATAGATTAATTAGGGTTAAAACTAATGTGACAAGGCATATAATTTATTAAAAAACATTCCTTAATTTAATTTTATGAGTATATTTCCTCCATAATAAACCAAAACTTTTAAAACATTTCACTTTTTCCTTTTATCTTTGGTTTTTACCTTTATAAAATTATAATTAAGGGATAATGTTAAAAATGTCACTCTCTTGATTTTTAATGTTTTAAATATTTTTTGAAATAGACAAAAAAATTTATTTTTTGGATAATTTTTTTTATTTTAAATAAAAAATATATTTTATCATTTTAATTTATTTTTAATTTGTTGTGATAAAATAATTTCCTTTAATGCTTATGCTACGATGACACGGTTCTTGTGTACATTGTACAAAAATCATGTAAATGATTTTAAAACTATAAAAGTAATATTTTTTGGACGATTTATAATGTCCCAATAATTTTATAGATTAATATAACATTTTAAGAAGGTTTTGAATATTTATATTTGAATTCAATTACTATCGTTATGTTATTAAACTCAAATTAAATGAATAGTTCCAAAATTGACATTAATAAATATTTATAATAAAAAATATTTTATTAAATGATTTAAAATTCAAAAAAATACTTTATTAGGTGAACTGAATGGGATATGGATGAAAGAATAAAACATGAAAATTTTAGGTTAATGTTTCCTTTTATAGTAACTTTATTGACCCTTAAATTGTAAAAAACCTTGGTATTTAGGTAATTTTCAAAAGGATTGATATTGGGTTAAAACAAATAGATAAGGGTGATAACATAATCTAAACCTGTCCAAATTTTATTAGATGAGAGGATTTCAAATCATCATCATCCTATATTTTAAATATATCAATTTTGAGTCACTTGAACATGAAAATTAATTTATATTAATTTAATACTTTATGTAATTTTGAATGTTCCCCTCCCCTCACTTATAAAATAGAACCTACTCTCCTCTCTTCCTGACACCATTTTAGAGCTCTTTATTAGATAATACCTAATTAAATACCTTCCTAACAACTCTCCCCTTGTTTTAGAGGTCTTAGTTTGGGAATAATATGAAACTTAAATGGATTAAAATGTAAATAAATAGAGGTTTTTTTATGAATAGGTATAGATTTTAATCGAATGTTTTAGTTTTATTTATTGTTCAACCTCCTTTAAATATTCCTGAAACATGATGAAATAATACAACCAGTATCTACCATCTCCATGATAACAACAAAATTAATTTTTCCTAATCATATTTCATATTCAGTTTCAAAAGAATCATTAACTTATAAAAATGATAATTATGTCATGATTATTTTTTTATATGATGGAACAATTACCACTATGACCATGATCATTATATTAAAGTCGTTTTCAATCTATGAACTGAATGTTCTAAAAATACATGACATAGACATAAACAATTAAGTAATTAAATAATTCACTATGATAAATAAAATAAATGATAATGAAATAATCCTAGAAAAGGTTCCTGAAATAGTAAACAATTGATATAAGTTTATTTTACATGAGTTAATGGATTTATATGAAAATTATAGACTCGATATAATGGATTTTATCTCAACTTTCCTTCATTGAGGAATATTTTAATATTATGTACCTAGTTTATTTTATATGATATATATACTACCCTTTTAAATTTTATATCTGGAATACTTCATACTTAATGGTATTTTAAGTAGAAATCCAAATTATTTCATTCATCTGGATCTGAATTGAAAGTTACCAAGTGGGATGGTATTTCTTAACTAAATTTGCTTTCATTAGGTCATATATATTCTTTATTAATATTTCCATTCCATGATTATGTGTGAATTTATATCTAAATTGTTTTATTATGTATTTTCACCTTTTTTATGTGGATTTTCATATTTGCACACAATCAAATTGTGGATTAAATATCACTTCAAAAGTTATGATATTTTCAAGGGGTTTTGTTGTTTAAATCACATCTTATTGAGACATATTTCATAGTGTGCACCATGATTTCCTTTTATGGTGTACTTAATTATACATGATTTATTTTTATCCTATTAATTAATGAAATTCTTGTGATTTATAGAGACACATTATACTCTTTCTTTTAACCACTTATTATTCAAAAGTTACTAAAACTCTAAGGATTTTTATGATACAACATCATATTATTTTAGGACTATCTTGGTTAAATGTTCCTTTGGGAGGGATCATATGATCTTATTTTCTCAAATCACATATCTTTTCATCACCTCTAGCTATGAATTTGGTTTACATGTTTAATTTATATTTCCTCCCTTATTGATTAAATAAAAATCAAGAAACTTGTTTTTTATATGATATATATTTTGTATCTTATTTTAGATCATGAATATTTCTATTTCATATCCATGTTTTCTAAATTAATTTTAAAAAGGTTTTCAAAACATAAGTGATTTCAAAATGTTATGTTAAATGATCTTTAACCTTCTTATAAATGTTTTCAAAAGAAATTGCTTATAATTTTTCACATGGGTCACTTTTGACTCTATTTACAAAATATTGAAATGAAAGGTTATTATTAATTTTTATGACTTGAACAATTTTCCTACTATCTTGATCATTATTTTATTTTAATATAATTTTATAAATTTCAAATATTTTATTAAGTAATAGTATTTCAATAATATTTTGTGAATTTTTATTTACTTGAAGTTTTTTTCAAAGTGGAAAGGGTATCTTCATCAAGAATATTTTTAATGATATTTTTTATAGCATTTCTATTCACCAATGATAATATCCCTTGATTTTACTAATTATACAATGAATATATGTTATGATTATACCATATTTATTCTTTATCTATATGGATTATGATTGTTTCAAAGGGATTTTCATGGAATCCATTTGTTTTCTATGGATAAATCAAGTTATGGTTATTTTTATGTTGAAAAATTAAATCCTTTATGTGTTGTGATTATGTTATGGTTCTTGGACATTGTTTATGAATGGAAGATGAAACCGATATATCTCATAATAACGAGTGATCCTGATATCTCTCTCTAATGAATTGGGTAATGATGATGAGGATGAATGAATATAAATAACTCTTAATTGATAATGGAATTAATTGGGTAACAATTTTCTCCTTAGAGATTATGGATATTAACTAGGTATGATTATCCCGACCATAAGGTATCTTGTAAGTGTTCTATGATGATAATTCTCTAAGACACCAACATATTTTATTTATGATTTATACGGGAGTTTTTAATGTTTCCTTTGATCAAAATTGAAATCACATGGCTCATGAATGTTGATTATTATGAGTCTTAACTTTGATAAATATGTATTCCAAGTATTATGTTTTATGATCTAGGATTTTATGGTTATGAACGATCTTATGTTTTGGTAATTATTTTTTATTATTTCATCATACCCTAATGCTCAAATTATGAAAATAAATGACATTAAATTATTAATACATATGTTTACCCTTATAAAGAGTTTGATGTAACCATTATTATGTTTTCCCTTCCCTAGGTTATAAATAAAGTTTTTAATAATGTGAAGCCGATGAAGGTTACTAGATATTATGAACTTAGTGGGAGATGATGTAGATTTTTATGAACAATTTCTTTATGTATCCACATTGTTATGTAATATTTTTTTTCCAATTATTGAAAACACTAAACCTAATAGATCCTTTGGTATGTAAGTGATTCAATATTTCCTTTTGATGTTTTAATTTCTGGATAGTTGAAATTGTGTCATGTTTATTGATATCAAGGAAAAAAATATAATGATGATATTTTTAACACTGGATCAGGGAGTGTGGATTTGGGGCTATTAAAACTGGTATCATAATAGTGTTTAGATTTTTTTTGGATTTGGATGTTTTCTTGTGAGTTTTTTAAGAGTTATGGATACTATCATGGGGTTATAAGTTTATGTTTTTATCATTTTTTCAAATTCTTAGACTCCCTTTTTTTGGTTTTAAGTGATGGCATTTTAATGTGATTAATGATATTTTGGGAGACGTTGGGTTGAGGTATATATAACACCTCAGTTTTACATGAATTATTAATTCAATATAATGCTATTAAATTTTTGGGGATAAATTTTTAAATGTATGAGATAATATTTGAAGTTAAAACATTCCATAATAATGATGTTATTGAGGAATTTTGGGACATAAGGTAATTTATTTATGAATTAATCTATAATTAAACTTTTTTGATATTATTTAATTTTGTTGATTGATGTATTATTTCTTCATATGAAGTTTTATATATTTTTGATACTATATTTCCATAAAATAACCATTTAATTTTGGTTAATATCTAATGATAAGAGGAATGTATTGTTATCCTTATGTAGACTATGTGATCCATTAGAAGTCGATTTTCATTCTTTAAGAATGAAAAATTCAACTTTAATACTCACCGTTTGGAAGAACAGATGAGATTCTGGTGGAAGTTAATTAAAGGATAAAATTATACTTTTTAAGTAAGTATATTTCTTTATGTTCTTAGTTGATATGGTAAAATAATTCTTGAACTCTAGGAAAGGTATCCTGAAAAAAAATGCTATCCTATTACCATCATTTTGGATTAATTTATGGTCTTTTCATGCCTCATTAGTTTATGATTTTTTGTTCATTATCTTTCTCACGATCAATCACTTTATTCTGACCAATTTTCTCCATCACACTCCATCAATATTTAGAAATTAAAATTTTCCTCCATGCCCATATTTTTACTTCCCACTAATGTTCTCATATTTGGAATATTTGTTATGTTATATTCTATATGACCTTTATAATTCTATTTCCCTCTTTTTAAGAGGAATTTTTATTAAACCTTTTATGATGTGGGGTTTCAACAAAGGTATTTTAAACTGTAAAAACCTTGATTACCTAGATTAAGTTCAAATTTTGAAGCTTTAATTGATTAGGGGCGATATAATATCATGATATTTTAAAAGGGCACTATTTTTGATCACATATACAACATGAAACATTGAGATTAAACAAAACATAAAATATTAATAATTAAATGTTATAATTATAACTTAATTATCAAATCATTCTGTATAAGCAAGAGTTACCACATTATGAGAGAAAAATATATATATATAACAATAATACTCAATAAATATTTATTTCTTAATTCTTATAAATAAGCCCTCAAATTTTCAGTAAAATCATTTTATGCTTAAAAAATATGTTTTCTTCAAAAATGGGTTTTATTTCATTTTTTAAGATAATATTATGATTAATTTATAGTATTTTCATAAATCTTATTTAATTAAAAGTCTATCTCGTCTTAATTAATAATTTTAAAATTAGCTCAAGATCTATTTTTTATAATTTTATAAAAAGTTTAATTTTTCAATGAATAGTGATAAATACTAATTTTTATTGAAAATTGTACTTTCATTTTTAGTACATACAAAGTCATATTGTAATTTGGATTATTTTTAAAATGTAATAAGTTCATTTTTATTAAAAAATGTCCAATAAATTTTTTTATAATAAACATTATACATGAATTTGGTATAAAATGTGATGTCTTGGACCTGAATGCCACTTAATGGGTGCCTCGAGCCTGGTGGGCCACATGGCCTTAAGAGCATCTCCCAAAATTCCAGAGGATGCTGACTAGAAGCAAGGGACTAGGGTGTGTCTATGGGGAGACTATTCCCTCATTACCAAAGTGTAGCTCAACATGTGAGTATAAACATAGGGTAAATAGAAGAACCATTATAAGTAAAAAAATGCGCACAATGGAAAATAGGGACCAAAGTAACAATATATAAACACGGATAATAATAACTATAACAATATAAATTAATACAACAACTCATGATGATATGTCATGTCACTAGAAAACTGGAAAACATGGATACAAGATAGCAGGCATAACATGTTCCACAAAAGTATAATGGAAATAAAAATACTATCCCAAGCATCCTAAGATCTTACATGGTCCTATCCTATAAAGATCCAACCTAAATAGTAAGCAATCAAGTGTTTGAAGCCATGTGATTCCCTTTATCTACACCTATAGTCATGTAATCTACTTTGGGTACCAAACAGCACCCAAAGAGGTTGTGAGATAAATCTTAGTGGGCCACCACCAACAGTGTCTATAACATCCGGCCTGTGTAATGGAATATAACTATATGAAAGCATGTATATATAATGTAAAGCAATAAAATGTATCTAAATACCCAAATAACTATTTCAGCCTTTGGATGATGTATGAAATTGTAACCAATTCATCATTTGATAGTTATTAGTTTATAATATGTCACATGTTAATAATAGTAAATGTTCTAAGATGTAATAAGGAAACCTATAATGATATTTAATAATGTAGTCCCAAGGTAATAACCAAGGCTACATAGACCTCAAGGGTCACAAACTCAATAATAACTATAGCTTTACATAGGGTAAGAGTGTAATATAAGAAGTATAGTCCAAGTCCTTCTACAATGAGACAGGTACTAAGTCCAAGGAGTTCATCCCAGATAAAATGGGGCTAAGTAGAGACTAGGCCCAATAGGCTTTAACCATGGAACCTATTTGTAAATGTTGGACCTAAGGATCGTATCCAAGGAATTATATAGTACTATATGAAGGATCCTATGGTTTCATAACAGGCATCCAAATATTAGACAAGGATCGAGTTCTAAGTGGGTCTCAACCTAAGAAAGCTGCATCCTTGAATCAGAATGGGGTTCCTGAGTGCTCATGGTATTCTCTGATCATAATCTAAGGTGATATTGAGTCAGGCATTCCTATTTGATAGCGAAGTCATATAATAATTTAATTGGTTTAATCCCTGATTCCATTAGTGTGAATATTCCATGTAACATGTAACTCTTTAATCAATCCATCATTAATTAATAAATCCATTTGGTTCAAGCCTTTCCTTTCATTAGTGTGACAAGGCCAAGTAGCATGCAACCTTTGTTAAATCCATTTAATGTGTATTCAATAATTAATGTTCACTCCACTACCTTCCATAAATATGGAAAGGGGTGAAATAGACATTCAACCTTTATTTAAATACATTTAATAAAGCCAAGTCCTATAGTAGTATACCTTCCAAATCACATTTCACATTTAATTGTTAAATTAAAGAACTTACCTTTGGTGGGTAATGTGCTAAGAATACATGGTAATTTTCATTATACAATTCACACCATAAACAATCCATTTAACATAGAAACAATTACCCTTAGGAAGATCAAGCCAAGGCACAACCAAATGGTGGATCAAACGTGTCAAAACACTAAAAACCCAATTTTTACATAACACCCTACATGGGGTGTTGGGAGTTGTGGGCATAAACACCAACAAATAATCACATATTCATAAATAGAATAACTATATTTTTATAATGAGTATAATAATAAAATATGAATCCAATAAACAGCGTCCAATGAAATTGGTAGGCCCTATACAATAATTCCAAAATCAACAAACTTTAGGGATGAGTTATAGACAACCCACCTTTGGATTTTTTGACCCTCCTATTCTGGTATTGGTCCTTGATTTAGATCAAATCAATGTAGACCTAATAAAAGGTGAAAATACTCACAAAATTATATCTAGGTTGAGGGAAAGAGAGAAGAGGAAATGATTAAATAGACTTGAGTACTTATCGTTGCTCATCCAACGTGATGAACAAAAGATTGATTAGATCATAGGTAAATGAGATATTCAAATCCCAAACTTTGGACTTCAAAAAGATCCAAAATGAGAACCAGGGTGGTAAATCCCACATAATCTCATATTAGAGAATAAGGAGGGAGGTTAATTAGATCATTAAGGGAAAAGGACAATTTACCCTTAAAATAGTTTGGTCACGGTTTTTCCACACAGTTTGAAAAACCATGAAAAAACTATGAATGGGTACCTAGGAAGAAGGGGCAATCTCATAGTTAGGCCACATGACTATGCACCAACCATGTGAAGTGGTTCTATTTAGAAATTTCAACATGTACGGTAGGACAAACCATGCACCAACCATGCACTAACCATACGACATGGCTAGTTTCTTCAAAAGAATGGTTTCTAAGATCCAAACATTCCCCAAAAACCCCTAAAACCTTTTCTAACTCATTGGGTATCTATATTAGGTCCAAATTAATGATTTAGACTAAATTTTAAAGAATCCATACCTGAGTGAAAAACTGGGTTCTTACAGTCTTCCCCCCATAAAAGAACTTTTCCACGAGTTCACCTTCCAAGGGTGGAGAAACACTGTCTGAGAAAAATTATGTCCATTGGGAATGTACGTCTGCTTCCCTCTCACAAGTCTCATATTTTACTTTGTTTTTCTTCTATAGTACTCATATAAGAGGGAAAAACCAGTCTTATAGAGCCTTCGTTATCTAGTCAATGATGCATACTGGATACTCCTCAAAGGTAACATCAACATTTAACTCAATTTCCTTGGGGTCAATCTATGAGATGGGTCGGCATGATACTACAGAAAATATGAAATGTGTAAGATTTCATGCATGGAATTGTACCTCTAAGGTAGTAGAAACTGATAGGCTATAGGCCTGACTCTCTCCAGAATCTCAAACATCCCTACATAAGGAGGTGAAAACTTTCCCTAATTTCATAACTGTCTATGCCCAATCTTGGTTGATACCTAAAGAAAAACATGATCCCAAACCTCGAACTCAAGAGGTCATCAATGGTGATTGACATTATATTTTTGTCTAGAATTATCAGAAGTCATACACATCTTGATAAGATAAACCTTCTCTAATGTCTCTTGAATGAGACAAGGACCTAGTAGGACTGCCTCACCTAAATCTATCTAGAATAGGGGTGAACGACATGTCCTACCATACAAGGCCTCAAAAGGATCCATATGAATTGTTTATTAGAAGATATTATTATAATATAACTCAACAAGAGGGATATTATTCTCCCATGAACTACCAAAATCAAGGAAACATGATTAGAGCATATCCTCTTGAACCTCTATCATCTGCTCTGATTGTCCCTCAGTATAAGGGTGAGAAGCTATTATTAAAATAACCTACGTTCCCATAGATTTATGAAATCACTGATAGAACCATGACATGAAACAAGAATACCTATATGAAATGATAGTATATGGAACCCCGTGTAGTCATATAATCTCATGGACATACAGTCTTTAAAGCTCATTGACTGAGAAAGTCTCCCAAATAGGTATGAAGTGGGATGGTTTTGTTAGTCAGTCAACGATTAACCATATAGAATCTCTAACTCTTAGTGAACTAGGTAATCTGACTATTAAATCCATAGAAATGTCTTCCCATTTCCATTCTGGGACTGAAAGCAGCTACAGAAATCTCGTAGGTCTCTGGTGCTCCACCTTCACTTACTGATAGGTGGAACACCTAGTGATGAAGCCTGTGATTTGAATTTTCATCCCATACCACCAATATTGACGTCACATGTCTCAATACATATTTGAGATTCCTGGATGATCTACCCACTAATTAGTGTGGTACTCTTTCATAAATTCATATCTCATGTCTATAGAAAAAAAAATTCTTCCATGAATACGCAAGATGTAGTCTCTGTCTACAAACCAATCTAGAGGTGGGTTATCTCCTAGTATTCTCTCACATAGAACCAAAAATTTAGGATCTAAAAAATGTCTACCCCTCACCTTCCCAAGGAGGGAAGAGGTAGCTGTCAAGGATGAGAGATAAGACTTCTTGTGACTATCATGGAACTCTAAATGCAGCTGATAAAAGAGGGCCATTAAGTTCTATCCATCATTGGATTCTCGTACGGCCTATGTTTGAGTTTCCTAACTCAATGCATCTGAAACTACATTTCACTTCCTAGGCATATAAGAAAGCTCAAAATCAAAGGATTGTAGATATTCAACCCATATCCACTATTTGAGGTTCAATTCACACTGCAAAAAGATATATTTGTGTCTCTTGTGGTTCATTTACACCACAAAGCACTCACCCGCCAGATAATGTCTCCAGCAACATAAGTCATAGAAAATTGCTACTAGCTCAAAGTCCTGCGTTAGGTAGTTTCTCTCATGAGGACTCAACTCCCAAGATCCATTCACAGAAAATATTTCATCCTGCATCTGCACTAATCCTAGGATGATTCTTGATCAATCATAGAAGACTATATAACCTATGCCTGGCTCCGGAAGAGTCAGAATAGGTGCCGAAACAAGCCTCCCTTTCAACTCCTTAAAGGAATTATCAAATGATTCTAACCATATGAACTTGACACCCTTTTTTTAAGGAAAATAATAGGTTAATAAATACATGATAAATATTTTATGAAATTCCTTAAATATCTAGATTTCCCAGGAAAATCTGTATGCCAAACACGTTCTTCGGCTACTCTAAAGAAACTACAGCACTATCCTTTTCAAGGTCAACAGATACTTATGATTTTGAGATAATATGACCCAAGAAGTGAACATTGTTGATCTATAAGTGGAGCTTATAAATCTTAGCATAAAGATAATTCTCTTTTAGTATACTCAGAACGATCTCAATATGTTTGGAATAGTCACTATAAGTGTGAGAATACACCAAGATGTCACCCACAATGACTACGAAAAAAGATTCAAAATAGGGGTGGAACACCCTATTCATAAGTGACATAAAAATAGAGGGAATGTTCATAAGACCAAACGGTATAACTAGGTACTCATAATGACCATACATACTATGGAAAGTTGTATGAGGTATGTCTGATGGCTTGAATCATACCTGATGATAACCCAATCTCATGTCGATCTTGGAGAAAACCTTTGCTCCTTGGAGCTAGTCAAAGAGATAATCTATACATGGTAGTGGATATCATCTCTTGATTGTAAGTTAGTTCAACCATATGTAATCCACACATAGACATAAATTACCATCCACCTTTTGGGAGAAAATCATGGGCGAACCCCAAGAGAATGTACTAGGTCGTATAAAGCATCTGAACTCTAAATCCTCTAGCTACCACTTGAGTTCTTGAAGCCATGTCAGTGTCATCCTATACAAAGGAATGGAAAATGGAACTTCTTATAGAACATAATCAATAAAAAACTCTACCTCTCTTTCAAGAGGTAATCCAGAGAAATCTTCAGGAAAGGTATCCTTGAAATGATTTACTATTAGAGGGAAATCATCCTATTGCAAAACCTGATCCTATATGAAGAGATTTTCCACATTGGAAGTCACTACACCTAGCCCATAATGCTCTGGTCTAGCTCTAGCAGTTTGGACATCCCACTCAACCTTATGTAGATAACTGCTACCCTCTAGTGATGTTAAAGATACCCTATGATGATAGCAGTATAAAAAAGAATGACAGTGAACCAACAAGTCCATCTCGAGTATGGAATAAAATCCCTTCATCTCAAGAACAAAGAGGTTCCATAATAAAGGGTAACTTCCTACCTCAATGGGACAATACTTACACTAGTTCATGCCCTCTGTTCGTACCACTAATGGTGTATCTAGGGTTAATACACCATAGTGATATTGTATCTATAGTCTGAGACATTCCAAAATAGATACAAAGATAAAAGAGTTCAAATAACTTGTATCAAATAATATAAATTCTATAATAGATCCCAAAATAATAGTACCTCATACTATAGATGGTCCCAAAGCATGATCCATAGGTATCATCTTTAGTGCATTCAACTGGACTGATCCTTGTCCTTGTGTAACCGATGGACCACCCAAATCCAAACTACTCTGTTGGTGCTTCTAGTAATTAGGGGCCTGGATACCATGACCAAGACCTCCTCCTCAACTAGAACTACAAATACTATTCCAACTCACCACCTGATGCGGTGTAAAAGAAATCGATCTTGAAGGTGGAGCTAGTGAGGATCCTTTTCCTCTTGAAGATGGTGAAAGTTCCTACAAAAATGGGGAATATTCCCCATATGAGCACAAGACCTACACTCTAGTGGATCTCTATCATAAAGTGTCTTTGAATGACCCCATCATCCACACTGATGAAAAACCAAAGAGCTATCAAAATGAGTACTCTAGTTTTCACTTCCCTAATGAGAAACATAAAAAGAACGTTTCCTGCCACTGAAAAAGGTACATTACCAACACTACATTGATCCTTTAAACCCGATACTATTGTCGTCCCTCAGGTTGTGCTCTTTAATAATTGTTTGATCAACTATTGTAGAAAAATTAGGCAGGAAAAAGACATTCACCAGCATATAGATGGAGTACTAGAGCCCATCCTCGAAGCGTGTAGAACGTGAAATCTCATCACTGGCTTGAAGTGGTTTAAAGCACTGGAACTTTGTGAAACACACTAATTATTCCATATCTGACATAGAACCCTACTAACGACGAATCAAATACCTAGCTCTATCAGCTCTCAGTGTCTGAGGAAAGAACTGATCAGAGAAAAAAATATTGAAGTCAGCCCATAACATGTCTTGATGGTGATCAACCTGGGTAACCATGTCCCACAAACGTTTGGATGAATCCTGAAGCATGTATGTAGAAATCTTGACTCTATGATCAGAAGGAATTATTAGATGCTCAAAGATGGATAGGATAGACTCTATCCAAGACCCAGAAGCCTATAAAATTCCATCCCCATAGAAAGTAGGAGGATGATGCTATTGGAACTCATGGGTCAGATCATCCCACTACAACATATATAGTATTCATCAGCGGGTTTTTTGCCACAGTTTACAAAACCGTCACTATGTTTTTTATAAATAATTTAGCTGCAATTTATTAAAAACCGCCACTAAACTTTTTTTTTCAATGCTGAAACTTCACTCCCCAACCCCACATGACACGCCTTCTCCCCTTATCCCCTTCGAGACTCCCCCTGGTGACCCCCGAAGCCCTACGCCTCCCCTCAACACACCTCACCGCCTCGCCACCTCGCTGTCTTGCCACCCCTCAGTGCAGATCACCACCCATCACTGCTGAACCCCCAAAGCCCTAGCTCGCCTCCCCACTACAGGTCTTGAGATGTTAATGGACCAAGGAGAATGGCTAGGACATAGATATTTTGGGGCCACCTATGATTTGATGCAAGGACTTTGATAACCTACTGAACACTTTTAGGTGAAAGTGTAACTATTGAAAGGTATAAATCATAGGGAGGTACATACATCATTATAATTGGTTTCATTATCACTTACATATTGAAATTTTATATGTGTTTATCTTACTGTTCATGTGTCTTAGTTGTTAATTAATTGTGATTGTTTACTGAATTGGTTATATAACCTCAAATGAAATAGTAAAATAGTGATTAATTAGCATAAAATGTTTGGTTGGAACAATTACGAGACTTTAAATGTGTTATTACTATTCATGTTATAACATAATCCTTCATAAATTAAATTTTGTTTTCATTCTTAAAATGAATAGCATGATAACCTATTTTTCTAATATTTAGAATTATTACTGAAGCATGATTACGTTGATTTGTTGTGAATAGTTACAAAATTTTGTTAACCTATATAAAATGTATTACCTTAATTATATTTCATATTAGTATGCTGAAATGAATTATTTTTAAACCATGATTAGTAGTATCCCAGTTACTATTCATGTTGGAATACCATACATTATCTTTCATTCATGGTGTATCATAAGAATGTGTTGTGTAATGATTATAAAACATGGTTTTGGATATTTAAATACTGAAATTCCAAAAAAATTACCATCTTTATTATTTATAATTCATTTAAAATTTGAAAACTTTGACATGAATAACTTTATTCTTCTTTTTCTGAATGAATATAGTTTTTTAGAATTAATCCATTTATATGTTGTAAGAATATGTTGAAAATTTATCGAAAGGTTAAAATGTTTGATTCATTAGTTTCTAAATTTTGTAAAAAGTTAAACATGATTAATGATAACCATTAACAATTTGTATATTTTTCTAATAAAAAAATATATATCATCTTCCAAGAATGGTTAAGGGATTCATTATGCTAGATTGTTTATAAATGTATATATTGAACATCAAAATGTGAATTTCAGGTTGTGTGTTAACTTTCTCGACATGATATGTAACTTTTATGTGTTGGGAATTTATTGTAAGGATGGATTTTGATTGTTTGTTTTAGATTCCTAGAAAATAATAATCATGATTTATGGTAACCAATTGAGAATTTAACTTGTTTACATGGTTGAACCTATTCTTTTCAAGATAAAAAAAATTATAGTTCTAAAATAACCATGCCTCGATGTTAACCCAGGAGAAGATTATTATTGGGAGAGTTTATAAAGTTGAAAATATTTTTACATCTTGTTGTCAAATTTCTAGGGTGTAAATATTGAGCATATAGCATGCTTAGTATATTGTACTTAGAATATGAAATCATGTTCTATAATGATCATGTGGTATTTAAATATGAAGTAAAATAATGTTACCATTATTTCAGTTCCTTCCTTAGTGATGTAATGTTTAAAAACAATTTATTTTTATCATTTCAAGCAAGACATGTAATGATACATCATGTATAATTTTATTCTATGATATGAAATCATGTTTTATTTTGAAATCTGAAATTTTGTCACCTATATGAATTTTTTTTCAAGAAATGTTTAATTTTGGATTGGATAACCTGATGTAAGAGAATGTATAATGTACAGTTTTCTTTTCTATGGGAAACTTGTCTTCTTATAAATCAAATATTTAATTTAAGTATGCAAATTCTGATTTATAGTAACATATCATGTGCAGTTTTTTTCATTAACTTGGTTGTATGTTAGAGTTCTTGTCATGATGATTCCCTAGGGGTGTAGGGGGATTAAGGGGTGTGGGGGAGGGGGTGTGGGCTATCCAGGGAGGGGGTGGGCTGTCCAGGGGGTGGGGGTGGGTTGTCTAGGTGGGGGAGGGGGTGTGGGCTGTCCAGGGGGTGGGGGTGGGCTCTCTAGGTGGGGGAGGGGGTGTGGGCCGTCTAGGGGGTGGGGGTGGGCTTTCCAGGTGGCGGAGGGGGGTGTGGGCTGTCCAGGGAGGGAGGGTGGGCTGTCCAGGTGTGGGTAGGGGGCTGTCTGGGTTATGGGTGGGGGTGGGTTGTCCAGGTGGGGTGGGGGGGATGTCCAGGTGGGGGGGGGGGGTGGGCTGTCCAGGGGTGTAGTGGGGATGTAGGGGTGTGGGGGAGGGGGTGTGGGCTGTCCAGGGAGGGGGTGGGCTGTCCAGGGGGGGTGGGGGTGGGCTGTCCAGGTGGGGAGGGGGGGGGGGGGTGGGCTTTCTAGGGGGTGGGATGTCCAAGGGGGTGGGGGTGGGCTATCCAGGTGGGGGAGGGGTGTGGGATGTCCATGGAAGAGGGGGGGGGGATATCCAGGTGGGGTGTCCTAGAATTTGCTCTTAGCAAACCTCTTAAGGCATCAATAAGCCACATACCTATCTTAAAATTTGGAGGTGTGTTTACAATTAGGTGTGTTGTGATTTATATGTATGATATTCATCATTTAAACCAACAGTATTTTGGGGCATCTATAATTGGCTTGAAGTCATGCTAAAATTGGATAGATAATGGCTCTATGATTCACTTTGGAAATGTCATTGGGGAAAGGGGAAATCACCTACATGGTTAATTCCAATTTAAAAATTGGGCCAAGCACTTAGGATATCATTATATTCTTTTATGGATCTTTTTAATTTTCATGCTTTGGTTTTCTAGTGGGTGGGTTCATTATTTACCATATGCATTTATATAAGAAAACATTTTTTAACATATTTATATTTTTTTTCAACTATTATATATGAATCTCTTTCCCTATTTATTTATAGTTATGTGTTTTAATAGTTTTTAATATCGCGTAGGCACATTGTGATATGCATGGATAAAAGCTAGATCACATTACCGAGGAACATACCTCAGTATGTTAAGGGTTTGGAGATGTTTTTATATTTTTCAATTTTCAATTGATCTGTTGAAGGGAGAATAAATTTCCATGTCCTAAATGTAAATTTTAAAGATGGTTGAAGAGCGATGAAGTTTATGAACATTTAATATTGAAGGAATTCCCTGGTCAATATTTGTGATGGATTTGGCATGAAGAATCGAATGTTATAGAAAGATTTAACACTGATGTCAATCCACAGAATGAGCTCCCAACTTCGTCGACAATGAATAATGAAATAAAAAACAGTATAAATGAAGTATTTGGCACTGCAAGACACCACCATCAACATCAAAACATATCAGAACAACCATATGAGGGTGCTACAGATAGCAATGTGACAAGTGATGTTTTTTAGACTGTAGGAAAACCAGATAAAGATTGTAACATATCAGTGGATCCTCCTTTTAATTAAGTGGAGACAAAGGTAAGATAAAACTTCACTGAGGAAAATACGTTTCATGATTTAGTTGATGATGGAAATCAAGATTTATATAGTGGATGTTAGAAATATTCCATATCAAATGTATATGTGGAATTAAAAATAAGGCAATGTTCATGATATTGGAATTGTTGCGTGATGAATTTCCTGAAGCAAACATACTCAAGTATTTTAATGATATGGAAAAAGTTGTTAACATTCTTAGTTTGAATTATACAAAAATACATGCGTGTCCCAATGATTGTACGCTTTATTGGCGAGAGGATTCAAGTATATAGAATTGAAAAAATGTTATTCTTCTAGATGACAGTCAATGGGTGATGTTGGAAGTCTGAATCAACATGCTACCATGAAGAAGAAGAAAAGGAACACACCTACAAAGGTTTTGTGTTACTCTCTTTTAAATCCTCGATTGAAAATATTATTCCTGTCATCGAAAACTTCCAAACACATGAAGTGGCATTCTATAGATAATAACAATGATGGGTTAATGCAACATCCATGAGATTCACAATCATGGAAGACATTTTATTTATTACATCCAGATTTTTCAGCTTATCTTAGAAATTTTTTATTGGGATTGGATGCTAATGGATTCAACCTATTTGGGACTTTGAGTACCAGTTATAGCATTTAGCCAGTTTTTTGATCCCTTACAATATTCCTCCATGGATGTCTATGAAACAAACGTCTTTTATCATTTTGATGATTATTCCTGGGAAAAAAATGCCCAGAAATGATATTTATTTATACTTGTATCCTTTAATTGAAGAATTATTGGAGTTATGGAGAAATGGTATTGAGACATTTGATGCTTCTTCTAAAACAATGTTCAAAATTCATCCTGCTTCAATGTGGACCATTAGTGAATTTCATAGACTTGGGAATTTATCTAGTTGTAACACTTACATAGGTTTGTATTTTCCTATTTGTGACTTTGATTTTGAGCCCAAAAGGACACCTCACAGTAGAAAATGGTTCTTCTTGTGCCATCGAATATTTCTCAATGCATCTCATATATTTTGTTTGAATAGATCAAAATTTCACAGTTTCATTGATCATAGAACACCTACAAATTTGTTAACTGGTTCTGAAATATTGACAGAACTTTTAAATGTTAAAACATAATTTGGAAAGGTTCATCATTTGAACGATAGTGGGAAATAGGTTCAAAGTGCATCGTTAGGTGAAATCGAAATGCAACAATGGAAGAAAAAAAGTATATTCTTCAAACCTCCGTATTGGGAATTTAATTTGTTGCGGCATAATCTTGATGTGATGCATATTGAGAAGATTTTCTGTGAAAATTTGATCTTCATATTGCTTAATGAGCATGGAAAGTTTAAGAATAATCTTAATGATTAGAAATACTTACATGTAATGAACATAAAATGTGATCTCTGGCCAGATGATAATGAAAAGTATGATCCGAAATTTTTTTCAATGAAAAATAGAGATGAAGATACATTTCTTAGAATTTAAAAGCATGTGAAAGTATCTGATGGGTATTCAAGTAACATCTTGAGGTGTTTTGACTTAAAAAATTATAAGTTACATGGATTTAAAAGTCATGATTCCCATATTTTGTTACAGCAGTTACTACAATTGGCACTACGTACATTATTACCTTTAAAAGTTACTACTATTGTAATCTAATTATATACATTTTTTAGATAGCTGTGTATGAAATATCTACATCCATTTGAGCTATACAACCTTCAATAGAGGTTTTTGTTGACACTTTGTGCAATGGATATGGTCTTTCCTTCGTCGTTTTTACTGTCATGGTGCATTTAACTGTGCATTTGGTTGAAGAAGCTAAATTAGGAGGCCCTATTCATTATTGATGGATGTATCCAATTGAGAGGTAATTTATTTATATGTTTTATGTTAAGTAAACAATTTTTAGAACTTAATTAAATGCATAATTATGTTTTTTTATTTTATTTCACAGATATCTTGGGAATTTGAAATCATACGTGTGAAATAAAGCTCAACCAGAATGCTCTATTATTGAAGGCTATTTGGCAGAGGAGTGTCTAAATTTTTTTTCTAGATACTTGGATAATATTGAGACAATATTTAATTGATTTTTACGTGTTGAATACACATCAACTCAATCTCAAATACATGAGAAATCAAAAATATTTTTTTACTATTGTCCAATCAGTTGGGTGGATCTCAAATGTTACACTGACAGAAATGTAAATATTACAGGCACATAGATATGTGTTGCGAAATAGTGAAATTGTAGATTCATTTGTTGAAGAGTTGATGATACAAACATAGAGATGAATGAGAGGCCAAATATGAAATGATAAAGATATAATGAAAGCTGTTAATAAAGAGCTTGTAGAATGGTTTGCATGACATGTAAGTTCATAAATATTTCAATAAATATGAATATTAGGTTGAAACATATATTTTTAATTATAATAAAGTATATTTATTTTTTTAGATCATAAATACTGATACTCGAAAAGAGTTGTCAGAAGATTTGATGTTTCTTGCTCGAGGTCCTCTAAAACAAGTTAGAAAGTACAACACTTACAATGTGAATGGATTTAGATTTCATACAATCAATCGAGAAGAGGGTTTAAAAACACAAAATATTGGTATATTTATATTTTTTGAAGTGGGATACTATGGGAAGATGACTGATATTATTGAATTAAACTACCACTGTAATTTTTTAGTTATTTTATTCAAATGAAATTGGGTCAATATTATCAGAGGTGTTAAAAGATATTCCTTTCAATTTACTTCTATTAACTTCTCTCACTTGATGGATGTTGGTGATCGGGAACTTCATGATCCATATATCTTATCATCGTAAGAAAAATGGTGTATTTTGTGAATGATGTTGTGGATAAAGGGTGGAGTGTATTTTCTCACGTAAAAAAAATATTTGTATGATATGGGTGATGAAGTAAAATATTTGACCTCTGACATTGAATCTCATTAATAACAAGAATCAAAATTATTTGTCCACCACGATATTGAAAATATTAGTCTATCAAGGATGAATGAAGTGGATGAAGTAATGGATAAAAAAACTGACATTATTGAAGGATAAAATGATTGTATGTACAATTATTCACTCATTTAGCAACCACATATTTCATTTGTGATATAATTAATTATCATTGTTATATATAATTTGTTTGTTAGTACGGTGTATCTGTTATCATTTTTTATTTTTTTTTCTGCATAATTTTTTTTGAAATATATGTTCTGAACTTAATTTTATTTGATTAAATGACAGGAATTCCAAAGAAGAAGCAATAAACTATTTCATCGACCACAACAACATATGGAGATCCATCTATCTCCCTCTTTATGGCATCTGAGCCACCACCCGCTTTCCACCCTGCACCATCTCCCACTTCACCATCTATCACACCCTCTGTGAGTGTCCCTTTAGTAGCACAATCGTCGCCTCCCGCTTTAGGAGCCTCAACAACGGGGGAGCGGCGCAATACTTCTAGTTCTTCGTTGGTATAATGGATGGTGAATGTAATAGGTACAAATTTTAATATGAATAAATTTATTGAATTTTTTTAATACTAAATATTTTTTCATTAATGATGGAAACAATGCAAGTGAGGAGAAAAATATAAAAAGTTCATATGTATGGAATCTGACTGGAGAGAAGATAGTTTGACCATTTGATTCATATGGGGTCCCTATGGATGATGCCACAGGATTACTTGGCCAAATTTTAGGCTAGCTGGCCATGAAGTTCAGTGGTATTTCATCGACTTGAGTGAGTAGGTAAATCATAAAAATTCAACACCATTTAGTTTTCAAACTTATATTGGTTTTAAGTTTAAATATAAATATAAAAAAGTATTTAAATTTCAATATAATGTTCTTACAGGTGGTAGCAGGAAGTAGAGATGGAGTTGGAGAGGGTGATGAGCTATGTTCATCATCAGACCATGATTATTTGTATTGTTGATATGTTAGAAAAATATGATAATAGTCGGTTTGTATATATATCATGCGTGCAACATGTTTTCCACCAAACCTTTTCATGACCTAACATTTTCTTGATTTCTCATGTTTCCTTTTATGATTTTTTTTTTATTTCTAATGTTTCCTTTTCTATCTTGTTTTCTCAAGTGTGGTATGCACCATATATGTCTTGATTTCTCGAGTGTGGTTTGCACCAAATATCTATTGAACAATTGATTTTCTTGATCCTATTAAGGTAGAGGGATCATCCACTTTATTAATAGTAGAATCTACTAAGATCTATTGAACACTTGAATGTCTTACACTGCCAGAATTTGTATCTCCCCAAAAGATGTATCTGGTGGCTAAAATCTATAATACAATAATGAAGCATGTCATATATGGTTTGGATCATCCTTCCTAACTGCTCATCGATCTGAGGATAAAAGGTTATACACAACTTCAACTATCAACTCATAGACTTATATTATAATTACCAAAACTATGAGGTAAAATAGGTTGTCCTAGGGTGATAATCCCACTTCAACTATCAAATCTAACACTACCATAATTTATATGAACTCTAGGTGCCAAAGTACCCAACAAATATCTCTCCCAAGAGGTAATGTCATGATTATTTCAATGCGTGGACCACAAATACAAACTAAAATAAAGTATTAGAGTATTTCATCTTGTGGGTAAAAATATGATGAAATCCAAAGTGACTAATTTATCAATCTACATCATAACATATCCTAAGATAGATTCATAAGCATCATATTTCACTACATGTCCAATGTTAGGCTCAGGAATTATTATGATCAGAGCTGAAAACAACCACTTCTTCAACAATTTCAATACTTCCTAACACTAGTATGTACAATCAAACGTGAGTCCATTCATGGTAACTGTGGTCATTAGAAATGCTAAGTGAGAGATCTCCAAAATGATTCTCCTTTAATTCCCATAAAATCCAATAAAACATCAATTATCGATTAGATTCTTCAGTTATGAAAAATAAACAAATACATCAACATACTCGAGATCAACTACTATACCTGATTGTGAAACCACTATATAAAAAAGTGACACTTAATGTACCTAAAATAAATTGTATGTACCCAAATCATACTAAAACTATTACTCAAGTATCTATTATGTGATTCATATGAAAATTTTGGTCTTCTAGCATTCTTTAGGATGTGGGATATAGGTGTATGTGAAATTGGAATGGTTTTGCCTTTTAGGGTACTTGTACTGGGGTTGCAGAATCAACTTGTTTTTTTTATAAATCTGGCTTTAGCCGCGGTTTTAACTACCACTAATATTTTGTTATTTTTCTATCCATGGTGGTTAAAACTGTCTCTACAAAAAATAACTTATTGGAAGTTAAAACCACCACTGAACTGTTTTCATATTCCTTTATTATTTTGCAGCGGTTATCTTTGTTTTTGGGGTGATTTTCATGGTGAAAATGATGTTTTTAGTGGTGGTTTTAACCACCACTAAACATTTTTCATATTACTTTATTATTTCATGGTGGTTATATTAGGTTTAAGAGAGGTTTTCACGTCAAAAATGATTTTTTTAGCGGCGGTTTGAACTGCTGCTAAAAACAAAATACATTTCCGATGGGAAAACCGCCGCTAAACTAGAAGAAACAACCACTAAATGTGTCTACTACAAAGGTTTCCATAAACCACCGCTAAATCGAGTAAAACACGGTGTATTTAATGCCGATATATGATTTATAAGCAATTTTTTGAAATCTCTATAGAAGCATATGACGACGGTTTAAAATGCCGAAAAATTATCATTTTCCTGTAGTGTCCTTTGTAGGTGCAAGCCGTGGAGCACCATGCATGGGCTGCATTAGATGTAGGAAACTATCATGAACTTCAGAATCGGTTCCCAAATCATGTACAGTAGGTGGTGCCTCAAGTGGCACTGCTAGAGGTAATACTCTATGCTCATGGCCTACCACATCTAGAGCATAGTCATCGATACCTTCCTGGAATATGATACGAGGACATCATGGAAACATTGGTCTAAATTTCCAAGAACATGACTCAGAAAAAATTTTAGCATAAAGATAACATCACTAGCAGAAGCTAAATCCACAAAAACTCACTACCCAAGGCATAATACCCCAAATACCCACTTACATGGCCAGGTATTTTGTAAGTGCTCAAGTATACATTTCAATTCACTTTACATTTAATTTATAGGTTCACTCCTTTAAATTTTATAAACATGACAAGGAGGGATAAGGATGTGTAACCATTTCATTTTAGATTCCATGTTTCACTTTATAATGGATAGCCATTTCTGGTGAATCAGTTCCCATACACCTTTCACTAGAAATGACTCCCATTTAATTATAGCATAATGGTTCGACTCGGTAAACTACTCATCCCATCCCATGAGGGCCCATTCATATCATGAATTGAGACAGACAATCACTCAATCACAACCAAGAATAATACAAACATAATATATCTATCACAACATCACTCAAGAATCATACAGATATCAAGAAATGCAAAGTAGTGAAATTCACCTATATGGAATGACAATATGCATGACATGAAAATTCTAGGTGCCTATAATTATGCATGTAACAGTGCTACTTGTGGTCATATCCTTAGGAAAAGAATGAAAGAAAATCCTCAGTAGAGTAATAATAAACAACACTACACATTAAGTGAATCACCCAATGATGAAATAATATCAACTGTAATAGGAAAAATAAAAACAACAATTATAATTTTTGAAATTTGGTCTTTACCCCCAAAATAGGTTCACGACGCCCAAGAATGGATTATGACCATGCCCCAGGCATTAATAATCTCTAATATATTTTCTCTAAATAGTAAATGAAAAAATGAAAAGAAACCCCTTTGATACCACTTTATGACATCCCATACCCGAATTTCACTCAATGGGTGTCCTGAGCTTAGCGGGACACATGGCCTTAAGTGCATCTCCCTGAATGCTAGAGGCTGTAAAATTGCAGTGATGGCCATGGGTGTGTTCATGGGTAGGCTATTCCCTCATTAGAAAGTGCATTTTAGCGGGTAATTATAAACATAGGGTAAATAGTGGACACATCATAAAATAGGGATAAGAGTAATAATAGATAAGCATGGATAATAGTAACTGGAACAACATAACTTCATACAACAATAGATGATGATATTTCATGTCACTAGAAAACTAGAAAACATGGATACAAGACAACAGACATAATATGTTCCTCAAAAGTATAAAGGAAATCAAAAGACTATCCAAAGCATCCCATGATCCAACTCGGTCCTCTACTATCAAGATTCATCCTAAACAACAAGAAATAAAGTGTTTGAAGTTGTGTGATTCCCTTTATCAACACCTCCAATCATGTAATCTACTCTGAGTACCAAACAACTCCCAGAGAGGGTTTGAGATAAATCTCAATGGGCCACCACCAATGGTGTCTATAACATCCAACCTGTGTAATGGAATATAACTGTGCACAAGAACGCATATATAAAGTAAATAATTACAATGTAACTAAATACACAAGTACCTAATTCATCCCTCAGTTTTTTTTGAACATGTAACCAACTCATCATTTGATTGTTATATGTTTATAATTTTTCAAATGTTAATAATTTTAAAGGTTCTAAGATGTAAAAAGGAAACCTGTAATGATATCTAATAATGAATCCCCAACGTAATTACCAAGGTGACGTAGACCTCAAGGGTTTCCAAGTCAATACTAACTATAGCTTGGAATGGGTTAAGTGTCTAATCCAAGGAGCATATTCCAAGGTATTACAAAATGAGATGTCTACAGAGTCCAAGGAGTTCATCCCTGGTAAAATGGGGATAAGTAGAGATTGTTCCCAATGGGATTTAACCATGGAACCTACTTGTCAATAATGGATCCAAGGAGTGTATCCAAGGAATCCTATAGTACTACATAAAGGATCCTATGGTGTCATACTAGGCATCCAAACATTAGACAAGGATCAGGTTCTAGGTGGGTATGAACCTTAGCAAGCTATGTCCTTGAATTTGAATGGGATTCCTGAGTGCTCATGGTATTCTCCAATCTGAATTCAAGGTGTGCACGAGTCAGGCCATTACTATTTAATAGTGAAGTCATATAACATTTAAATTGGTTCAATACTTTCCTTCCATTAGTCTGAATAGTCCAAGTATCATGTAACCCTTTAATCAAGTCATCATTAATCAATAAATCCATTTGGTTCAAGCCTTGCCTTTCATTAGTGTGGTAAGGACAAGTAGCCAAAACCCTTTGTTAAATCCATTTAAGGTGTATTAAATAATTAAGGTTCACTCATATAACTTCCATCAACATAGAAAAGGTTTCTATGGACACACAATCTTTACTAAATTACATTTAATAAGGCCAAGTCATGTACTAGTATACTTGCCAAATCACATTTTACATTTAATTGTCAAATTGAAGCACTTACCTTAGGCGGGTCATGTGGTAAGCATAAATGGTTCTTTCCAATATGAAATTCACATCATAAATAGTCCATTTAATATATAAACACTTATCCTTAGGAAGTTAAATCCAAGGCACACCCAAATGGTGGATCAAACGTGTCAAAAAACTAAAAACCCAATTTCGGCATAACACCCTACATGGGGTGTTGGGAGTTGTGGGAATAACCACCAAAAAATAATCACATATTCAGAAGGAGAATAACCATATGGTTATAAAGATTATAATCATGGAATATGAATTCAATAAATGAAACATAATGAAATAAGTGGGCCTCACATGACAATTCCAAAATCAACAAACTTTAGGGATGAGTAATAAACCATCCACCATAGGCTTGTATGACCCTCCTCCTATGGTATTGGCCCTTGATTTGGATCTAATCAAAGTAGATATATAAAAAAGGAGAAAAATTATAACAACCAAATATCTAGGTTAAGAGAAAGAGAGAAGAGTAAGGGCTTAAATGGACTTGAGTACTTACCATTGAACATCTAATGTGGAAAACGAAAGATCGATCAGATCACAGACGAAGGAGATATTCATATATATATATATATATATATATATTTGGCATTCAAAAATATGCATAATCAGAGACATGGAGGTTAATTCTACATTATCTCAGATTAGGTATGAAGGATGGAGGTTAATTTGATCATTAAGGGAAAAAATCACAATTTACCCTTAAAATAGCATGTGCATGGTTTGTCCGCAAAGTTTGAAAAACCATGAGCAAACCATGAATGGGTACCTGGGAAGAAGGGGAACTCACATGGTTAGGAATCAAGAACATGCATAAACCATGTGAAGCGGTTAATTCTAGAAATTTCATTCTACATGGTTGGACAGACCGTGCACCAAACATGCGCTAACCATGTGACATGGCCAGTTTCCCCAAAAGGATTGTTTCTGAGCTCTGAACTTGCCTCAGACACCACTGAAACCTTTCACAAATTAGTGTAAATCCATATTAAGTCCAAATTAAATATTTATACTTAAGTTTAAAGGATCCATACCTAAGTGAAATTTTTTTCTTACATAAAAAATTTTTATATTTAAAAATCATTTTTCTATAAAATCGCTTATCATTACATTTTAAGGGTTTAATTTTATATTAAATTATTCCAGTTTGGTGAATTTAATTTCATAAAATGGATTCAATGTTTCTAATCATAATAATTAATATTAGGTAATAAGGATAACACAATTTTTGGTTAATATGAATAGTAGTCATAGTAATTTTTTCTAATCATGGTAATGGTAAAATGAGTTAATTAGGGTTAAGACTAATGTGGTAGGGATTAAGATTCATTCAAAAACTTTCCTTAATTTATTTTTATGAGTTTTTTTCATCCATAATCATAAAAAATTCTAAAATATGATATTTTTTCCCTTTTATATTTTATTTTTATCTTTATAATATTTTAAGTAAAGGATAAAGTTAAAAATGTCACTCTCTTACTTTTAATATTTTTTTTATTTTGTGAAATGTATAAAAAAAGTATGTTTAGTTACAAATTTTTATTTTATAAATAAATTATTTTTACCAAGGTAATTTATTTTTAATTTTTATTCATAAAATAATTTCCTCAATTGCTTACATAATACCGACACGACGCTTGTGAAAGAAGTAGAAAAATGAAGTAAATGATTTTAAAAAATTTAGAAGAAATAATTTATGGGTAGTTTAAAATGTACAATGAATTTTATAGATAAATATAAAATATTATAGATGTGTGAAAAAATTATATTCTAATTTTATTACTATCTTGATGTCATTAAAGTCAAATTAAATGAATTGTTTCAAAAAATTAAATCAATAATATTTTATAATAAAAAATATTTTATTAAATGATTTTATATTTATAAAAATACTATATATGAAAAATTAAATTATTTATGGTTAAAAATATCAAACATGGACCATTTATGGTTAATTATGTCTTTTATAGTAACTTTTTTGACTTCTATAGTGTAAAAAAACAATGATATATTAGTAGTGGACAAAAGACTTGATTGATGGTCAAAATAAATAGATAAGGGTGAAAAATTAATATAAACTTGTAGAAATATTATTGGATTATAGAATTTGAACTTATATTTATCTTATATTATAATTATATCAATTTTTATTCACTTGAACATGAAAATTAATTTATATTAATTTAATATTTTATGTAATTCCAAAAGTGCCCCTCCCCTCAGTTATTAAAGGGAACCTCCTCCCCTATATTTATCACACCATTTGAGCACTCTAGATTAGAAAAAAATTACCCAAATAACTTTCTAAAATTATTAAACACATTCTATAGGTATTATTTTTGGTAGAATACCAACCTTAAGGGATTAAGGTGTCAAAAAATGTTTCCCGTAGAAGAAGTATAGCTTTTAACAAAAAGTTTTAGTTTTATTTATTATTTTGAATCATTCAAATATTATTAAAACATGATGAAATTGTGAAAAAAGTATCTTAAAATTATTTATATTTTTTATGCTAATAGAATAAAAAATATCCATATCCTTCTTCCATTAAATGGGAAATTAATCCATCATTCTTGTGTACGGTGGACTACTGCCGTGCAAATCAATGTATTCCATTTTATATCACAACTCATTATAGATGTATATAATGATGTATTTAATGTATAAATACATACATACATACATACATATATATATATATATATTATATTGATGAAATAATTATCATTCAATGAAGTTAATATATCATATATTTTCTTACCTTTCCATGCATTGAAAAATGATAATTATGTTCGTGTGTACGTGTGAATTACCACATCCATGAAGTGTTGAGATTCATTTTTCATCTCCACATTACAAGGATGGTATATATAATTTATTTAAAGAGATAATATGATATTTATGATTTTATTATAATTTTAAACAGATAAAATAATACTTAACTTCTTTCTCTCATTTAAGTTGAAAACATTAAACGTTACTCATGCGTACGTACAAACTACCATGTTAATGAATATAACATAATTAATATCTCATAAAAATATTTCATATTTGGGTTTAAAAGAATAATTATTGTCTAAAAATTATAATCATTTCATGATTATTTTAATAGATGTTTGTCCTAGATGGCCAAATACCCTAGGGATTGGTTGAATCAGGGTATGATAGATTAAAACCACTACACCTTTGGATCTTGTTTCATTACTAAGAAAAACTATTTTCTCTCCCTTTCCCATAACAAAGTATGAACATAAATTAAATCATGCACATGAAAAAATAATTTTACTTGATTCACCCTCACTGGGCTATGTCCAAGGAGAATACACATACAATGTTCCAATGTACCAAATCTACTATAAGCGCACTACTGTTTACAATGTTTTAAGTGGAATCACTATCCCTACTAGTTTACAATGAACCAAAATTTGAAAGCTCACTGCTATCTCAACTAACATATTCTCACTGCTTCTTTAGAAGATCCACTCACAATTTATAGACTTGTAGGTTCTATCATTACAACTAAGGAATGCATCCTCATCTATATATAAATGCATTGTTAAAGTTCAATTTCCATCCACTGAGGAATAACCCATTGCCACTGAACACTAGGAAATACCTTTTAAACTCTTTTCACAAATATCACTACCTTCACGAAGCTCCTCTTTGGCGTATCTCAAACTCTCCTTCATAAAGCACCTTCTTTTGTGAAGCTCAAACCGACCTCCACGAAGCACTATCATTTTCATGAAGCTCACTTAGCCTTTGTGAAGCTCAAACTAGCCTTCGCAAAGCTGATAAGTTTTGGTTGGATTTTTAGGGCCTTCATGAATCCCTTACTTTTGTGATGCTTAGAACATTTGATTGACTTTAACAGACTTCACGAATGTCCTCAACAAAAACCTTCTTTTCTAACCTGCTTCACGAACTCAGAGGCTTATAATGTTTATTCACTCTATCTCTATATTTCTGAGGGGGGATATGCCTATTTATAGGCACTTAAATGGATTCTGGAACCTTCTGGGACATGTCATCACCATTTCGTGAAGCCCACATTTTTCCACCACAAAGCTCTATTTTTTACAAAGATCCACTGAAATTTCCCGTTCATGATTCCGGTCATCATCGTATATCAGTCCATCAAATAACCTTCATGGTTCTCATAGAAATTGTAAATCCTTCCATCAAAGACCATGAATATCTCTCTCACCATTTGTGATGCTCCATTTTCGTAGAATCATGAAGCTCATCGCTGTCATGAAGACCACCAACAGAATTCTTTGTTCCTTCGTGAAACACAAATTTTAAATCCCATATTCATGAAATTCATGAATTTTCCATAATTTTATGAGATCTTTGAGAAAATCCACTTTTCGAAATTCTCACCAAACTCCAAATTTTGGACCCCAAAAATTTGAAAAACACTAGGAAACTATGCCACCTTGTATCTATGATTTTAGTACTACCTCTAGATCTTCTATTCCTTTGTCATGGTTCTTTGTCAATGTGGATTGTCAACTATATCTCTGGAACTAAAAAATTCACCATAAAAACCTTATTTGTCAAAAAACATAACCAACCCAAAAATGCTGCAATGTTACCTTGAGGGATTTTTTCCCAACAATATACCACTTTGGGTTTGTAGACATCTCATTCATAATTTGATACCTTGTTGAAGGTTCTTCCATCCTATTCCGCCATTCGTCTCCTGAGATTTAGATAGAGATCAAATATTTACTCAACACATACTCTAAGCCCACATGAGTAATTCTTGGCATGAGAAACAAGAGTAGTTTAAAATTCTCATCAATGAATCACTTCATCTATGGAACCAATTCTTGAAACCTAACAACCCAAAAAAATTCTTTCATCAAGAACCTCAACTGTCATGATATATATCCTTTGATAAATCACTTTTAAAATCTTCAGATTTAATTATCCCACTCCTCTTATCTTATTTCTCCCCATATCTCGCTGCTCCCCCTGTTAGATTCTCCCCATGTCTTGCCAAAGACATTTTCTCCCCCTTGAATAGTCACACTTTTGAGCCCTTTGTCAGTGAACCCAAAGGTCACTCTTTTTTGGTCTCAAAAAAGGTAAATAACATAGTTCAACACATCATACCTCAGGGAGGGGGTGGGGAGATCCCACATCCATACTATTTCAAGTGTGGGGAGTCGACTAAACTCCTAGATCTAGTAGATGCCTCTCAAATTATTCTTTTTGTAATGCCTTTGTCAAAATGTATGAAACATGTAGTTCTGTAGGAATATACTCCACCTTTACAATCCATTGCTCCACTTTGTCCTTGATAAAGTGATATTTGTTCTCAATGTGATTTTTCCTGATGGACTAGATTTTTTTAAGATTATTATCACTTGAAATATTATAGTGTATTCTGAATAAAACTTCACATCAACTCCCATGTCATCAAGATGCCTCTAAATCCCTAATAAATGTATACACACTTGAGTGGTCAAAATATACTCAGCTTATGCAGTGATCAATGAAGTACAATCCTATTTCTTGCTTTGCCAAGAAATACACAATCCACCAATATAGAATGCACCACCTGACATTGATTTTCTATCATCTGCTGATCTAGCCCTATCTACATCTGTATATCCCAATAACTGTGGCTGAGATTTTTCATTATATATAAAACTGAAATCCACAGTGACGTTGATATACCAAATTATTGTTTTCACTTCAAGCATGTGTCTATCCTTGGGATTGATTTGGTATCACACTACATCACAAGTGGAAAAAACAATATCATTTCCTTTCACTGTTAGGTACAGTAAACATCCAATAATCTGCCTGTATTCTATGACATTAACTGAATTTCCATCATCATCCTTTTATAATTTCATCTGAGTAGAAATTAGAGTCTTAATATCCTTGGAATTCTCTATTCCCCATCATTTCAGAACCTCCTTAGCATATTGAGATTGAGAAATGAAAGTGCCATTCCTTCCTTGTGTCACCCGTAAACTAAAGAATAATGTCAGCCCACCAATCATTGACATTTAGAACATTCTTTTCATGAATTTGGAAAAAATTTTGTACTAAGATTCACCCGATCCAAAAAATATTATGTCATAACCATAAACCAACATTATCATACTTTTATTACTATCATTATTGAAATAGATATTGTAATCAACTCCAGCACGTTGAAATCCAAGCTTCTTCAAATACTGATCAAGCCTCGAATACCATGTTCTATGGGATTGACTCAACCCATATCGCACTTTATTTAGCCAAAAAACTTTTTTCTCATCTTCATGAATGTGAAAACCATCTGGAGACTCAATATAAAACTCTTTTTATAGAACACCATTAAAAAATGCAGACTTGACATCTATTTGAAAAACATTGAAATTCCATTGCACTGTAATGGAAAATAATAATATGATTTTCTCTAGACTTGAAATTGGTGAAAATGCCTCATCGACATTGATACCCTCTATCTAGGAGTAACATTTGAACACTATTCATCCTTTTTTTCAATTCACTATGCCATATTCATTCATCTCGAGGAGATAAACCCATTTAGTTCAGATGATATTATTTTCTATTGGACTCAAAAAATCTCCCCCATTTGATTCTTCTCAATCTGATCTAGCTCTTCATTCATAGATTGAACCCCATTTCATCTACAACTTCATCAATAAAACATTTAATATCTACATGTGATAGGAACAATGCATTCTATAATGTATTCAGTATTCCTGTTTAAACATGCGCTATCTTATCACTAATGATTTTTTCCTATCAATTTTAGCTCGAATCATTAGCTTCTTTGTAGATAAAAACTTAACTTCTTCTTGAGCATTGTCAGTATCTTCTTCTGAATCAGTTTCTTCCACTTCTGGTTCCCCTGTGTTTCTTTCCTCCTCATTGCTTTCATCAGGAATTTGTTTAATATTTTATTTTAATATTCTCTTTATTTTACACTATAGTGAAATAAGTTCTATCAACTACTTTTCCTAGCCTCTTATTAAACCATTCATATGCTTTGATTTGTTTTGAGTAGCTAAGGAATATCCCCTCATCTCCACTTGACTCAAATTTCTTGTGTTTTAACTTGTTGAGAATAAATCACTTACTTCCAAAGATTTGAAAGTATTTCATTAATGGATTATTTTCGTACCACATATCATATAGAGTCTTTTGTTCTTTCAGACACAATAGAGCCCTGTTAGAAATGTAGACCGATGTCAACACTCCTTCCTTCCAAAAAAATTTGGTAGGTATTTTTCAATAATCATTGTTCTGTCCATGTCTATAATGATCCAATTTCTCCTATCAAACACTCCATTATATTTTATATTTCTCACCGAAGAAACTTAAAGACTTATCTTGTGTTTCTTGAGATGGACTTCTACTTGACTATTTGGGAATTTTGTACCATTATCATTATGTATCTTCTGAATTTTCTATCTAAGAATCATTTCAGATTCCCTCCAATACTATTTTATTCAACAGAACACATAAAACTTATGGGAAATGAAAAATACCCATTCCATTATTCTATAGTCATCAATTAAAAGAACATAATACCCCTTCCTAACAACAAATATTGGTGATATATGTCCACAAACATCAACATGCACCAATTCAAGAACTCTTGTTGAATTATTTTCCTTTCCTTTCAATGTATTTATGATGATATTACCTTGTTGAAAATAATAATATGTTTGTGTGCAATCATGTGATAGCTTAGGGATGTATTTAGATGAATTATAATTCACTAGAAATTATAGGGATGGTTGGAATATATGTCCCAGTCGTTTATACCATAGCTTGTTTTCATTCTCTTATGAAAAAAGAACATATCTACTTCTCCACTTAAAAATTAGATATTTCCCTTTGTTGTTTTTCCCTATAGAACCACTGAACCATATCTTCCCTTGATGATACACATATTCTTATTAAACCTTATTGAATACCTTGAGTCAAATAGTTGACTGATGCTAAACAAATTGTGTCTGAGACCTTCTACTACTAAGATATCACCACATCTCATTTCTTTCCCCCTAAATCTGGCCTTCCCCAACATAATTATCTTATGGACTTCATCATTTCCAAATTTTAAAACACCTTATTTGTCATATTTTATTCCTATAACAAGATTCTTATTTTCTGCCATATGGTATGTGCAACAGTAGTTAAGGATCCATACACCAGAGAGGTCTGATTCTCTAAGTTCAATTTCTACAACCAGTGCCTTATCATATCTCTTCTTGTTGATCCATGTTTTTGACTCCATACTCAGAATAACTTGGAAATATTGAGCTTCCTTGGAGTATAATATACCATCTTCATTCTATAGAGATTCAAATTTATTTTGAATTATCATCTCACCAATTGATTCTTTGATTTTCTGCCTACGACTAGTTTGACACTATTTTGGCAGATTCCTCCATATGGTTGATGTACAATATCTAACCATGTGCCTAAATCCTATACATAAAAAATTATGTACCACGAAATATTATCTAGAGTATCATTATCTATTTGGATACCATTGCTGTTCTTGTGCGCTTCTGTATCTCTCGGCTATGGAACAAAAATTTAATGAATGTCCTCTCATTCCACAAAAATAACACCTAATGCAAGGTTCATTCCTATATGTCACTTCTACACCACTAAATATCCCTTGGTTCCTATGAATATTTGAATTCTTCTTTGCACATAAATAGATCTTCAATCTCAGAGCAGGTTCTTGCAGCCTGACTTCAACCATGGAAACTTTTTATTTAAGATCAAGACCCATACTTGCCTTATCATTCAGATTTGTCTATTTATTTTTTTTCAGGACCTTTATGATCTACTTCCAGTTTTTCCACCTTCTAAGTGGTTCTCTTTTTTGTTGTCACATTTAGAGTTATTAGTTTTTCTTGATACTTAACTTTTTCTCATATACCGACAACTTCAACTTCAAGTTCTCTAATAAGTTTGATTTGATCCCTTCTATTTTTATTCAAACTATCGATTTCACTTTTATATTCCTAAATTTTCATCTTGAACTTAACAGCCTTCTCTGAGCTCTCTAGAATTGTCAACTTAAGTTTTTCAATTTCTTTTATTATCCCAGACTTCTATTCTTACTACTACTTAATATATAGTTTGTAATCATGAACCACTTTGTTAGGTTTCTTAATTTTGGCTCTCCAAACATCTATTTCCTCAAGTGATTATTCCAATTCATCATCTATATTGATTCTTCCTTCAACTTATACTTTATCATTTTCACTCTCTTCCCTTTTCTGGGTGCTTCTTAAACTACCACTATAGCATTATCTCCTCGATATTTTCAGTTCTCTATCTCTTTAACCTCTTCAACCTCAGATTTATATGAACTATCAAATTTTTATTAAAGAAGATTATTTTTCATAAAGAAATTTTTATTGAACTGTTTGTTACCTTTCACATTGGCTAAAGCCTTATTCATGGGAATCTCAGCTTCATCCTAATCATATTCTTAGAACTTATTGAGGAATATTAATATAAGATGACCAACCTTTCCATATCTAAAGGAAGAAAGTTGAAGTTTTCCTTTGAACTTTTCCTCTCTGACCTTTTAATCTCATTAATATATATTCAATAGATTTTTCCACATATCATTTAATGTTTTCCATGACATCACCTTTGTATAGATTGTATTGGATATGGATCCCCCTAAAGTATTGATTCCCTTGGTGTCAGCATCTAATTAGCTTTTTAAAACTTATGATAAATCACCACTGTTGATGTCAGCTGAAATACTGTGCATTGCTTCTGTAAACACAACAATTACTGATGATAGAAAGTAGTGTTGCATCCAATTATTCCATAACAGAAATTTATTCTTGTCGAAGATCAGAATCCATTTGTGATTGAAGACCTCCATTGAGAGACAAATATATAAATTACCCTTTCCCTATTATACCAATTATTAGTCCCAAATACTCTGGTAGGGGGGGGGGGAATCTGGGTATGACAGATTAAAACCACTACCCCTTTGGATCTTGTTTCGCTGTTAAGGAAAAAATTTTTCTCTATATTTACTGCAGAAAAGTATGAACAGAAATTAAATCATGTACAAGAAACAAACATTTTACTTGGTTTACCATCACTAGGCTACATCCAAGGAGAATACACCAACAATGTGCTGATGTACCAATTACACTATAATAGCACAGATATTTACAGTGTTTCAAGTGGGCTCGTTGTCCCTCCAAGTTTACAACCAATAACTATTTGAAATCTCACTACTCTATCAACTTAAGTTTTCTCACTACTTCTTCAAAAGATCCACTCATAGTTTATAGACTTGTAGGTCCTTTAATTACCACTAATGAATAAATCCTCTTCTATATATAGATGCTCTATTAAAGTTCTACTTTCATCCACATATGAATACCCCTTTTCCACTAAACACTAGGAAATAACTTTTACAACCTCTTCACAAAGATCATTGAATTCATGAAGCTCCTATTTCATGAATATCAAAATGGCCTTTGTGAAGAACCTTCTTTCACAAAGCTCAAATCGGCCTTCAAAAATCACTATCCTTTTCAATAAGCTCACTTATCCTTCACGAAACACCTCTTTTGTGAAGCTCAAACTAGCCTTAGTGAAGCTGAAAGGGTTCAATTGTCTTTTTAGGGCCTTCGCGAATTCCTTTCTTTCACTATTCTTAGAATATTCAGTTGGATTTAATAGAATTCGCAAAGATCCTCGCTAAAAACCCTCTTTTCAAACCTCCTTCATGAACTTAGAGACTTAGAATTTTAATTGATTATCTATATATCTTCTAAAGGGGATAGAGGCCTATTTTATAGGTGTTTCCACAGATTATAAAATCTTCTAGGCCACATCATCACCATTTTGTGAAGTCCAAACGTTTTTGCTGCAAAGCTCCATTTTTTTGTGAAGATACACTAATATTTCTAGTTCACGAAGACCATCTTAATCATAGATAATTCCGTAAAAAAACCTTTATAATTCTCATCAAAATCAGAAATCCTTTTTTCAATGACTGGAAATAACTCTATCACTATTTATGATGCTCTATTTGATTTGAATTGAGAATCTCATCATTGTCGTGAAGACCATTGATATAATTTATTTCTCCTTCAGGAAACACAACTCGAAAAGCCCATCTTTGTGAAATTCATGCCTTTTCAATATTTCGATGAGATATTCAATGAAATCCACTTTTTGCGATGCTCACTGAACTCTAAATTTTGGACCCTAAAAATTGGACAAGCACCAAGAAACAACACCACTTTGTATCTGTACTTTTAGTAATGCCTAAAGATCTTTCAATCCATTTTTAGGTTTTTTGTCAACACAGATTTTCAAAAATATATCTGGAACTAAAAAATCAACCAATAATTCCTTGTCAAAAAATACAACCAACCCAAAAATCCCACAATGTTAACTAGAGATATTTTTTCCCAACAATGGATATGATGTATCAATTACCTCTTTGAACAAAATCGACATATCGAAGTCATTTTTGCAACTATGAACCAAACATCCTAAAAACACATGACATGGAATTAACCGATTAATTAATTAAATATATAATTGAGATAAATGAAAAAAACGACAATGTAATAAACCTATAAAAGGTTCTTAAAAAATTAAGTTATTTATATACGTTTATTATACATGAGTTAAAGGACATACATGCAATGTTTGGACATGAGGTAAGGGATTTCATCTCAATTTCATTTCATTGAGGAATATTTTAATGTTATGAACATAATTTATTTTATATGGTGTATATAATTTACTTTTATATGTTATATCATGAATCATTAATAGTTCATGAAATTTTATGTTTCAATAAAATTTATTTCATCCAATGGGATTCGACTTGAATGGTACCAAGTGGTAATGGGTTTCTTAACTAAATTTCCTTTCATTGAGTTATATCTATTATTCATTGATTTTATTATTCCATGAATATGTGTAAATTGGTCTCTATTTATTTTTTTATTTTCACTTATTTTATGTGTATTTAAATATGTACAAATAATAAAATTATTTATTAATTTTAACTTCAAATTTTATGATCTTTTAGGGATTTTCATTTTATTAATAACATTTTTGGAGACATGTTTCAAGTCATTACCCTTGATATCCTTATATGGTGAACTTAATACCTAATGAATGATTTTTGAAATATTACTTAATTAAATTCAATATATTTATAGATCCATATCATACACTTGTTTTAAATGTCTTATCATTCAAAAGTTACCAAAAATTTAAATATTTTTATTGTACAATATCATATTATTTTTGGGATTGTCTATGTACAATGTTCCTTTGGTAGGGATCATATGATATTATTTTATTGAAAAGAATATTTTTTTATACATTTATTATGTGTTTTGTTTACATGTTTTAGTTTCATTTCATCCATTATTTATTAAAGGAACATCAAGAATGTTTTTTTGTAAGTGATAACGATTATATATCTTATTTTATAATGGGAATATTTCTATTCCACATCCATATTTTCCAAAATGTTTTAAATAATGTTATTTTATAAATAAAAATTAATTACAAGAGTTATTTTAGAGGATCCATTACATTTTTAAAATTTTTAATGGAAATTCTTTATCCCTTTTTACATAGGTTACCTTTGACTCACTTTACAAAAAATTGAAAATAATGTTTATTTTTAAAATTTATGGCATGGATAGGCTTTACCAACATCATGATCTTTATTTTCATTCATAATAAATTTATTATTTTCTAGGTTTATTTTAAAATAAAAATGTTATAAAAATATTTTGAGAATTTTTAGTTTTTAAAAGTGATTTTTAAAGTGAAAAGTGTATTTTCTTCATGAATGGTTTTAATGATATTTTCATGGTATTTATATTCACCAATGAAAGAAATTATTGATTTTTTTTGTTTTTAAATGGTGATATGTTGTAATGACATTATTCTTATTCTTTCTATGGATATATTATGATTGTTTCAAATTTATTTTTATTAAACCCATTTCTTTTCCACCAGTAAATCAAGCCATGGTTATTGTTCTATTAAAAAATTAAATATTTCATGTGTTATGAATATGTTATAGTTCTTTGATATTGATTATAAATTATAAGTGAGCATGATATAGATCATGATTATAGATGAGTGTGATCTAGCTATCCAATGAATTAGTTAATGAAAACAGATTTGATTGAATATAAGTAACTCATAAGAGGAGACAGAGCTAACTAGTAATCAAGTTAATCATAAGTGATTATTAGTATTAACCAGGTATAGTTATCCAATCTATATGGAATTTTTTAAGGTTTCTATGAAGATAATTTTCCATGATACCAATGTTTTTTATTTATTCTTTCTATTGGTTTTTATTATTTTCTTTGGCCAATATTAATATCTCATGGCTCAAGATTATTGATTCCTAAAAATCATGACTTTTTTTAAACTTTATTACATGTATAATGTTTTATTATTCAGGTTTTTATGGGTATGAATTCTTTTATATTAGGATCGCACACTTTTATTATGTCATTATAACCTGATGATTATATTATACTCACTGATGAAATTCAATTATTAATTATTATGTTTACCCTTAATGGGAATTTGAGCTCACCCTTATTAGGTTTACTTTTCCCTTAGCTGTAAAGAAATTTTTTATGTATGATATTCCTAAGAAGGTTATTATATATAAAGAACATTGGGGTTTATGATATATAATTTTATAAAACAATTGTTTTTGTATCTAATCTACTATGTAAGAGTTTATACTAATTATCTAAAACTCTAAACATTAAAGGTCATTTGGTATGTACATGATATAATATTTTATTTATTATGTTATAGGGTTTAAATGGTTGAAATTGGGTTCTATTTATTGGAATCAAATCCAAAAATAAAAACATGATGTTTTTAGCACCAGATCTAGGAGTGTGGATTTAGGGTTATCTTTTATTTGATGTTATTGTTGAAATTCTTTAAAAGTTTTATAAAATCAATGTAGATTGGTGTCATTGTGTATAGATACGTAAAAATGAACCTTAGATATATTCTATCCTCAGAGACAAAAATCATGCAAAAACAATATAGAAAATTCCATGAATAGTGATCCTACATTACAAGGGGGACCTCAAGTTTTTTAGTGAAACCATAAAGAAATGGGGAAATTCCATAATAGAATATGTAATATTAAATTCATAGTCTAGATATAACAGATCACATTGTAATGTAATAAGTTTCACTATGAAATCTTGGTATTATATTTGGACTTAGTTGAGGTATGTAATGGTTATATTTAACATGTATTGAAGTTTAAGAGGTTTTGGGGTGAAATTGGGATAAATTGGAAGCATTATCAGCCTAGTATTGATTGGAGCATAGTCTCTTAGACCATGGAATCAGGCCTTGTAGGTTAAAGCAATGAAGTTATATGGGGATATTGAGTTTCATGAGAAACATACATGGTCATTGAGAGCAAACATATAGATCGGGAAACTCATGTGAATTTTAGATAGTTGGTGTCATGAGTGAATTTAATAGGCACTAAGATAGTGTAATCAGGCCATGAATCCACCTAAAACCCCTTCCAAAATTTCATTTTGAACCCATTTTTTATGATTTTACTCACATTATTATCCAATATCATGACTTCATCAAATAGGTGGTCATTTTAGGTGATATTTGGTGATTTATTCCTTTTAGATCTCATATATCTTAGATATCTGTGTATTTGGTATCCATATCTAAGGAAAGACCCTCAAGATCCTATCTTTTCCACTAATTAATGATTTATCTAGGTTAAAACCATAATTAGGTAGGGTTTTTGAGATTCTAGGGGGAGTTGTTTCTTTGATTTTGGGATTTTCGTTTTAAGTATTTGATACATTTAAGTGTATCTTAGATCATGAGTTTCATGCTGTGGTTTTATGGTATTTCCTTATTTTATGTAGGTGGATTATATTTTATGGTAGTATGTTATCAAATATCATATATTTTGTGGGATTATTTTTTTAAATTATTTTTTGGGATTAAAATAAATTTACGTGAATAATATTTTTTCTTGGGTAAACAAGGGTTTTTATGTTCATGTTTCTGGGTAAACACAAAGTGGTGTTTTTTTGAGCGAATGATCCATTTATAAAAAATTGTGTATTTATATGAAGTTACTTTGAATACTAAATTAGTTTCATTTGTTTTTCATTATTTTTTTTGATGCTTATTGATTTATTTTGTTTGTTTCATTAATTTTTTTTTGAGGGTTTAGACACGAGTCATGGAAACTCTTACTTGGGTGTGGGGATCTTACTGGTAACAATAATGTGATGTGGTGGAAAATTCCATTTGTGTATGGGGACCTTATTAGTAATAACAAGGTGAGGTTCAGGGGTAATTTTTAGTCTCATGATTTGGTGATACCAAACTCTTATTTGGATACACTTTGTGTAGGTTCCCTCTTATTTTATGGTTATTAATTTTGGTGTGTGAGTTGGAATTATCCGTTTGGTGATGATTTTTGGGTTTGTGATGAATAACTTGAATGTTTATTTATTTTAAATACTTATTTTGACTATTATGGTTCTTATTTTTATTACTTATGAGTTTTTTTGAAAATGTCAGGGTGGGGTAATATTTTATAAAACTCATTGAGCCTTGGTAGTTTTCACATATAAGGGGTTCATGTGAATCATTGGGGATATCATAATAGGTATATTACTTAACCCTATTCACCCACTCTATTATATGGGTAGATTGTTTATAGTGTGAAAAAGGTAACAGAACAATGTCCTACCTTACTAGTAGTGGTTTGTAGCTATGAATTGAGAGATATTATGGAGGAGGAGTTCCACTTAAAGGATTAATCATGGAGTTTTTTTGGTAGGATTGGAGGAGATGGTGGATGTTATTTTTGGCGAGTTACATTTTTGTGTCCTTATATTATGAATTTTTTAGTTTCATGTAAATTTTATTTTTATTAGGTTGTCTAACTACTTATTCTAGTAATATTTTTTAGCATGAAATATGTGATCCTAGTTGTACATTCTTCTGCTTAGTTATATTTTTTTCCTACAGGTTGTATATGTCTAATTTGTTGAAACAACATACAATTTTTTTTTGTAATGGAATAAATAGGGAGGGTATAGGTTTTGAGGCTAAATTATCTTATAGTGGTATTATTCAGACCCTAGAAATTTAATTTCCATCCTCTGGTGATTTGGTGGATTGAACTAAGTCCTAATAACACTCAAAATTGATTAGGGTAAGGATTACAGGTGAAGGGTCTAACTGAGATTTAAAAAATGGAATTACTTTTATATTTTGGGTGTTAGGTGTGGATATAGGATTATTTGAGACTCATTATATAGTTATAAATAGTAATATATAACCTATTTATATCAAACCATCAGTCACTAGGTTGTGAATATAGTTTAAGTGGTTTGTGAATCACTTATATATTGGTTGGAATCCCCATGGTTGGTTGTATAAGGTCATTGAAAACAAATAATCACATGAATCATAATTTAATTCATGGATATTAAATTCATCATGGTTTCATGTTTTTTAGAAATACTTTTTTTTTCACTGTGAAAGGGATTTGAAAATTCATTATTTAAAAATGGAAATATTCAAAGTGGGGTTTAAAGTGTCGTTTCATATACAAACATGGATTTATTGATTGTTGTTGTGATTTACCAAATAAAATAATTTATTTGTAGAGTAACCATTTGAGGTGGTATATTAAAAAACTTGTATGGATTTGTGTTATCCATGAATATTTATTTTAGAATTAATTGTTCTTCCTTGGGCATTGTAGATAGATTCTACCAAGGACACCTCTATAAAATTAAGGATAAGAATATAAAAAAACATTATTAATAAGTACCCACAATTAGATCAATAGTTTTTATAGTATTAGTAAAAGGAAAAATATATTATTTTTGTGGTTGATCTGTATAAAAAAACTAGGTTTGATCGATTATTATAATTCCAAAAAAAAACCCCTCTGATATTTATCTGGGATATTAGATCATAATAAGAAACTCGATGGTTAAATAGGATATATAAGATATTTTATTTATTAGATACCCCATATGTTGTTAAGGTAATGATATAAATGTATATGTTCAATGGGATTGCATATTATTTTTTTAGAATTGGTTTAGATAAATAAAAGGTTTTCATGGGAAGCACTTGAGAAGTTGTTTAACAAACACTTCTACCCTCACACATACCAATTATTAAAGGTAATTGAGTTTTTTGAACTCCATAAAAGGAATATTAGGGTTTTTGAGTATTCAACTCAGTTTATGATATTGGATTTATTTTCACCAGATATAGATATTAGTGAATCCTTTATATCTTGAAGGTCCGAGTTAGGATTGTGATCTGATTTACACTCAAATGTATTGGTTTTTATCCTTGAATATTATGTCATGATAGTTAAAAAGGATTTGGTGGATGAAAAAGATATTTTTAGAAATCCTCCAAATGGTTTCATTTTCACCCTTTCTAATGGAATTAGTGATTTAAGCAGTGGAAAAAAGTTACAAGAAAATGATTTTTTTCCATTTAGGAGCATCATATAATTGAGAAACACCTATAAATTCCTATATGGGACAAATAGATACATTAATGATATATTTTTAATATGGTTCTGTGGATTACTCAAAGAATAATTTCATATGTCAACCTTAGAACTATTTCCTTTATGGGAATCTTTCATACCTCAAACCAGTATTATAGGAACCCGCATAATTAAAATATGGTGAAAGGTTATATTCAGACACAAATATATCATGCCCAATTAGTTAGGACTTGATAGTTGGGTTAATTTTAGTAGTATCAACCTATGAGGATCATGTCCATGATTACTAAAGGACCTCAATAGATACAGTAGTGTGGAAGACCATATTAGGAGTATGCCGCAATTTTATTATTTTTAGCTAATTACCAATAACTAGAGATTAATACATGACCTTCTATAGTGATATACACTTTATTTCTTGAATCTAATCTCATGTTGGTATTTTTTCAATTTCATGTTATAAATTCATTTATTATGGAATGAATAACTAAAATGATAGGCTTACAAGTAGAAATCATGTCTAATGTCATGTTCATTCAAATGAATTGTCATTAACCAGCCTATGTTGACCCAACACATCACCCATTATGGCCCACAATAACGCCTCAAGTGCACCTCACTATGCACCAGTGGCTGATAACTAGTAGCAGGGGTCTAAAAGGATATAGTGGAGATACTGTAACCTTAGATCAGAGTTCAATAATGGAGGGAATAAACTGAAAATATAAACATCCATGAATATCAGAGTGCGCATAAATAAATAATTGAAACAACAGTAATAAATGGAATTTTGCATACAAACTCAACAAACTAAAACATACTTACATTGGTATCCAACTAGGAAGACCTCATAAAGATGAAGTAAAAAAAAATACACAAGGATCCACTTCTAATCTGAGCTAAATGACATACCCAGTATCCATGAAATCTAAATAGTTCTAGCATGAACCTCAAAATCCACATGAGAAGATCTTCATGAACAAGAAACACTTGGAATCTGCCTAATCTTCCTCACTAATCTCCACTTGAAAGAAGAAATAAGGTATATACATGCACTGAGGTGTACTATAGGGGGTGAGAAAAAAATATCAATAGGACATCCCTAATGATGGTCCTAACATCTGTTTTCATATCATGTGCATGAAACACATTTCATGTCCATCCTATCCAAATGTGACTACCAACATAAAATAAAAAAATTAAATAGAAAGGGAAAAAAATGAAAAAAGAAAATATTGGGATCTAATCTGACACCCTTAGGTAAAACTAACCTTTCTCTAGCCCGATCTGGAGGAATTGAAAAACATGTACCTCACAACAAAAACATCAAGAATGTCTCCATGATCATGAAAGAAATCCAAATTCCAATGCAAGGACATGAAAACATTAAAGACACTAGGATATAATCCTAGGTGTCAAAACAAAAAATAATATCTACCAGGTACTAGGACTCCAATGGTATGATATGAACTAGATGCAAGGTCTCCCTACCGGCCTCATGATATACTACCATGCCTAAAAGTCCCACAAAACATGATGGGAGGAATGAACCTATCATCACAATCATTGAGATGAATAGGAATTACTAATAAACCTCTAGAAAATATGATACCAAGAGTACAGTAGTCTACATAGTCCACTACTTTATCCCTAAGAGAACTATCAGGAAAAAGAGGCTGAAATCATCAAGATCATCTATTAGATACATATACCTACCTCAAAATAGCCAATAGACTAGTAGATGAGAGATATATAATCAATATAATGGAATAAAATCAATCCAATAATATCCCAAAGGTATCATATCAAATCCAATACTGAAGAAGAACAACCTTGAAACTCCAATATGTAGCTCAAACACTATGGTCGTCTCAAACCTACACTGTTTATAAAAAACTACTAAAACCTATAATACTTATCTTAGAGGAAAACCAAACACATGTTAGACACCATGATTCCCCATAACCTCAACTAAAATATAAAATCTTATAAAAGTATCCTCCAGTAAACCGCATCTTAGGTAGGACACCCTATAAGGGGCTCCTCAAAAAAACTAAACCTTAGGCAAAGATTGCTTAAAGGAAAGGTGGCTGGATTCCCCGTTCAAACACACAGAAAATCCTCCCAGAAGGGAAACCTCAATGAACAAACTTACTAAAAGGTAAATCCCAAGAATATGACCCTCATACCTATATAAAAATCTTATTAAAAACATACAGTTATACCAGACAACCCACGATGTTGACTCCCTAAAAGGATCCTACCGGTCCCAACTACAAGCAACCAGTCCTAAACCTCAAACAACCAAACTAATGACCCTAAAAAGGAATAAAATCAATCATGACATCCCTAATCTGTCCAAATAACCTCAATATGTCTCACCTATAATCCTTAATCCAAGGTGATCAATGAGCACAAACTCTCACATGATCCTCAAAACTCACAGCCCAACCCCCAGAAGGATCCAAGGATAAAAAATCAAAGCAATACTCACAATAACATCAACTAGTACAAAAAACCATCCATATAGCCTCTAAATTCTTAAATGATTCCTCAATTATGATCTACCTGATTTTTTTAGAATGGACCACTCAAAAGTCTAATTCTGACTCTAGGTAAAAAACAAGAAAAATGGTCCAGGGCAGGAAAAGTACAAGAAGTTTAATTGGGGTACACAATGAATAAACCCAGAATTCGTCCCTGGTTATGTGCCTCTATCCACTAGGTGTGTACTTTTCGTAAGTACATAGTGCGTGCCTCCTGGGACATAGCATGTAATCCAACTTGGGTACCTACTTGTTTAACTCAGCCCACTTGACATGTAATAGGACCTATTACATAGTGTGCACTGCCAGTGCATGGTGTGTAACCCCAAATGGGTTCCTTACCATGTACCTGGGCATGACCCACTCCTAGCCATGTATACCTATATGACATTAACCCCACATAGGCACTAACCATATACCCAACATGATAATATACCCCCATATGGGGTGTATAGCCGACTACATGGCCAATCCCAAACCCCCTACATGGCGTGTACCCCTGGTACATGGAATATAGTTCCTAAAAATCCATCTTCCCTAATTAGGAAGAAAAAACATCATGTTTTTATCAAACCACATGTTGTGTGATCAGGATTTCCCAAACAAAAAATCATTATGAACGCCTTGAAACCCCTAATTCGGCCGAAAACCACTAGATAAACCCTCTAGGTGTCCCCAAAAGCTAAAAAATGATACAAAAAATTAAAAATAACTAATCAATGAGGTTTTATGAAACAAAAATTAAAAAGGGACTACCTTTCGGTAGAAACTACCAAATATTCTATCTGATTCTCATTCCGCAACACCCTCATAAGGATCTGGCATGACCCGAGCTCCATGACAGTGCCTCCTCCTCCCTCCCTATCCCTTCTCTCCCTCTCCCCTACCTATTCTTTCTCTCAGCCGATGGAATCCTCAGGGAGGGGGGGGGGAATTAGAGACACACCAAGGGAGGAGAGGGAAGAAAAAAACCAAAAAAAAGAAAAAACAGAAAAAACAATAGAAAAAAGAAAATAAAAGATTAAGGAAAAGGTGGTTTATCCTCGAACCAAAACCCAACATGAGGTTATGCCCCACCTAAAACCCCCCCATTATAGAGTCAACAAAAAAGTTAGAGTTCAGATATAATGATTTGAATAGAATATCTCACTGAACGAACATGCATGAATAAATAATATTTAATTAAATAAGTATTAAATATTATACCAAAATTCAAACAGCTCATAGTTCTGGAAAACTCCCATCCTAGGGTAAAAACTCTATTTTGGGACCAATGGTGTTGTAATTTTTTTTTGAGATCTAATGATAAGAGAAATTATATTTTTTCTCCTGTAAAGACACCTGAGAGTAAAAATTCAAATTTACCCTCTTTATAAAATGTTCATGATGCAGTTCATGAAAAGATCCCCACTATAAATGATTATCGCCCCCTGAGAAGACTTAGTAGTGAACCAAATTTTGAGATTTACCCCAAACACCCAAACACCCACACTTACAACACTTCCATTACCATCCACTGATCAGTCTCATAGCGTCATTGACACACCCTATATGAGGGACATCCAACCGTGACTGACATGATGCCTTGCACCATAGGTGTATATTTACGATCTCCCCTCAACCATGCAACAAAAACTATAGACCTATCCCCTTAAAATACTAAATATAATGGAAATATCTTTAAAAACTACTCACACTAGTGAACCAGCATAGAACACCAACCACCAGTTGTTCGTAGCCCAAAAGAACCATAACCCCACACTCAAAAAACCTCTTAAAACAAAGAACACAACACATTATAGCCTACGGTGAACTCCACACCTATTGATTTATCAAGAATGAAATAAATCTGTAAACTCACATGGACCAACCGATACTATGCCTAACTTGTGTGCACATGCCTTCTTAACAATGATTTCTTCCAAAAATATAGAGTAACACAACTCCCCTCCTCAAGAAAGAGTCATCAATATAAAATCACTCAAAAACACTCATACTCAAGTGATTCACAAACTAAAAAATCTAGGTGAACACACTTAAACCAACTAACCATGCTCCTCACATAGTCGAATCCCAACAAACCAGAGTACCATCAAAACCCCCTTATGAAACAAGGCATCTCCCTCATTCCATGATTCCGTAAAATGACAACCCTACACACGACCTTCAATCCAAAACCACAAGAGCCAAAAAAACTCCCACCATGCTACACAAATCAAAATAAGAAATAATGGGGACAAACATCCAACCAAATATACCCTCTCAACCATCCAAAAAACCACAAAGATAACAAAAAACCAAGAAACAACAAACACTCCCAGTGCTCCACCACACAAGAACAAAGAATATTTAGCCTCACCAAATAACATCTCATGGACACCACAACATTAGGGAAACTTTATCTTGATTCAAACATCTCTCTGGAATCCTTTTCTTCACTACTCTAACCACCCCTAATAGCAGTAGGGCCTCCCAAAGCCCGTACAAACCTATAAGGGTTTCCACACACCCCTTAATGAAGGGAACACATCTACACCACTAGGGAACACCACGATAAAGTATACACATGACCTATCATCAGAATAAAGGAACCCACGGTTCAGCTGAGTAGAATTCCACCTAGTACTTATATGATAGAACACCGTATAAGAATCCACTTACAATTTAAACAACTAAACCACTATCATCAGTAAAAACACACACAGTTAGGCATATGTATCATAGGTTCTACAAATTATTCATAAGTGTGGATTCATTTTTCTAGTTCAAGAGAAAAAAAATCAAAAATAAAATAATCTATAGACATAAGTGCATCAATCTAGGTGAAAATCACTAGATGGTAATAATACAAACCAAGAATAGAAATCCAACAACCTTGGTAACCAAGAATTCCTACTGGAACAAGTGTTCCTGACATACCAGACTGGTATCCATCACAATATTTGAAACATTCCTACAAGTCCAATATAAAATCTTCCCAAATAGTATGATAAAGAAAAATAATCCTTTGATACCATTATGTTACGAACCGACTTGGTTTGACCTGACCCATCACCAAATTCGACCAACAACAAGTACTCAAGTGTTCCTACCAATATTCTAGAGGTTGTTAACTAGTGGTGGGGGAATAAAAGTATATAATGGGGGGGGATATTCCATTAGAATAGAGTGTAGTAATTGAGGAAATAAATTGAACATATAAACATCCATGAACATCAAAGTGTGTATAAATAAATTACTGAAACAACTATAATAAATGGAATGATTCATAAATAATAAATAAACTAAAATATATAGAACCTGGTCTCCCACTAGGCTGACATCAAATAGAATAAAATATATAAAAATAAATATACAAGGCACACTGATACTCTGATATGAACCACATACCCGATATCCATGATGGTTGAACAACTCAAGCACGAACCTCAGACTCCACATGAGTTTCTATGCTCAAACAAGAAACACCATGCCTATACCCGATTCTCTACAATATAATCAACCATGAAATAGACATAAGGTCTAAATGTACACCATGGTGCATGTTTAGGGTATGGGAAACAAATCTCTTCAGGCCACCCCCAATAGTGGTTCTAATATCTACTATCATAACATTGTGTATGAAACACATGTCATGTCCAGCCTTGCTGAACATGAATAACAACATAAAATAAATAATATACAAATAAAAGGTAAAAGGAAAAAAACCTTGGGTTCTAGTCTAACACTCATAAGTGAAACTACCCTCACTTTGGACCTAGCCAAAGGAAATGTGAAGCATGGCCCACACAACCAAAACATTAAGATCATCTTACAGATCAATAGGGAGATCAAAAGTCCAATATAAGGAAAAGCACACATTCCATACCCTAGGTTATCATCCTAGGTGTAAAATCACCAAATAACGTCTACGAGGCACTAGGAATCCAATGGTATGATCTAAACTAGTGGTGGGGACTCCTAGTTGACCTCAAAAGTATACTACCATGCCCAAACATCTTACAGAACTTGATGGGAGGAACTAACCTATCATCACACTACCAGGATACCTGATTAGGACAAATAACACTTGGAAAACTTGGTTCCAGGAATGTAATAGACTCTACGGTCAACTACCTTAGCCCTAGTAGAACTCACATGCTAAGCTGGATGCCCTCCTCTAGATCATACTTTGGCTACCTGGCCAACCACACAAAAAACCAACAAACCAATGGAGGAGAGCAACCGTATCAATCTCAAAGAATATTCCCAGTCCAACAATATTCCAAAGGTATACTCTCACATACTTTCATGAATGAGAACAACCTAAAACATCCAGGACATAACACAAACACTAGGGTTAGCTAAAACCTGCACCCTCTAACAAAAATAACTAAAACCAACACCTTCTATATTATAGGAAAAGTAAACACAGGGAAACCACCACAGTTCCTGAAAACCTCACCACAAACAGAAAACCCCACAAGGGGATCCTCCAGTAAACCTCAGCTTAGGTAGGACACCCTACAAGGGGATCCTCCAATAACAAAAAACCTCAGGCCAAGCCCACACAAAAAAATCTTAGATGGACTACCCACTCAAACCCACATAACAACTTTTAAGAAGGTTAACCTCAAAGAAAACCCTACCAAGAAGGGAATTCCCCAAAATTGGTTCCTTAGACCTATCTCGAACTCTACTCAACATCAACTAGCTGAACTAGTCATCCCATGATTTCAAACCCCCAGAAAGGCTTCAATTGATCCCAAACTCAGTCGACCAAAACTAAACCTCAAACAACCAAACTAATTATCCCAACTAGGAAGAAAATCAATCTCACCTCCAGAAATATGTCCAAATAACCTCAATTAAACTCACCTAAAATCTTCTTTCAATGGTGATAAATGAGGACACACTCTCACCTAAGCCTCACAACTCACAACCAAACCCTTAAAAAGATCTATGGACAATAACCTCAAAGAAATCCTCCAAAAACATCAATTAGTCCCAAAAACTATCTAGATGGTCTCTAAACATGGAAAGGATTCCACGACTGTGATCTACATAGAATAACACTCACAATTGAATACTCACAACTGTAATTCTAACTTTGGGAAAAAACTATAAAAATATATCAAGGTCAGAAAAGTACACAACATGAACTTGGGGTAAACAATGTGTAACCCCAGAATTCCTTTATATCCATGTTTCTATATCCACTTGGTATGTAATTATTTAAAGTGAATGGTAGGTTCATCCTAGTACATGATGTGTAACCTAGAATGGGTACCTACCCATGTACCTCATCCCCACTTGACTTGTAACATGCCCGAGTGCACGATGTGAACCGCCAGTGCATAGTGTGTAACTCCACATGGGTACCTACCCATGTACCTAGTTATGTCCCCTCCTAGGCATGTATTCCAACACAACGTGCACCCCACATGGGCATTAGATGTGTACCCTACACGAACAAGTACCTATTTGTCACGACTCACCTTCTTCAAGATGAGGGAAGGAGCGGAAAAGGGCCACGCCATTCCTTCTTCAAGATGAAGAAGAGATAATGTCCCCCGAATCCCACCTTTAATAGGCGCTAGAGTGGAGACTAGAACCAAGGGTATAGAATATCACTCAAAATGGAATGAATTTCCCTTTTTAATGAAAACATGATCGGGTGATAATACGGTAAAATCCCAAACCACACAAAAAATTTATATAAAGGGAACCAAAATCCAACCCCTATATGATTTAAAAATAAACTACGACAAAAGTAAAACCAAATCATCAAAGTAAGAACAAAAAGACAAAAAATTTAGCAGTAGCACAACAAATATCATGGCGCCCAAGCTAATAAAGTCCAACACGGTCCACAAAGTCCTCCTAGAAACCTGAAAATAGTTTTACCAACATAGGGTGAGTATAAATGTATACCCAGAAAGAAAAATAATGCCACCCATGCACAAGTGGGGTAACATACTAATGCCCCTATGAGAGAATAGTAGAACCTCAAAGAACCTTCCAAGGAGTACAAACCATCCCAATATCACCAAGGTACACTCACTAAATAACATAATTCAAGTAAATTAGTACTATAAGTACATCAACATTTGGGTAGTAGTCGGGGTTTGCTTAGTGGTAAGAACCCTGTAATAATACATGAAAAATGGGGGTTCAAAAACCATTGGGAAAGGTACTGTAGAGGTACTATAGCAGCGGTGGTAATGTTGATCGGAGGGTACTGTAACGACGGTAGGGCACTATAGTGGTGACGACACTGTGCAGTACTGTAGTAGCTAGGTTACTATTCACAGAATGGGATTTGGGCCAAAAATTTGGGCCTACGGGCTATGTAATGGGCTACAAGACCACTGGGCCTTCGGGCTATGTAATGGGTCTCCCTCTACCTAGTTAAAAGAGGTCTTTGATTTGATTTATTAATAAAAAATGAGGCTTCAACCCCAACCTTTAAAAAACATCAACATTTGGGTACCCCACACCACTTTACCATTGGTTATCTTCTCAATTATATCAGATAATGTCTTGATGATACCACTCTTCCAAAATGAATTCCCACTACCATAACCTAACCGCACACACCTGGGCCTCAAACCACACACAAATACAACCTGTAGACACTTGGGTAACAACCACACCACACATCTTGCCCACAGAAACCAGGGACACAACAACCATGCCTCTCACCCTTAGACACCTAGGCTCATCCCAAAGACACTTTGGAAAAACATCCTCACCCAAAAACACCAAGGACCCTCTTCCACAACAAACACATGTCCAAAGGATCTTGGACTATGGTAAACCTCAAACCAGTATGGCCTTCCCAGAAACGCACGTGTGGTAAGAACCCAGAAGAGGGTGCAAAGAAGAAATTCAGTAACCAGCCATCCATCATCCCACCAAGATGTTATGAAAGACACCCTCCACTATGAAATGGGGATGTTTGGAACATAATTCTCAACTAGGTTGGCGTGTATATAGAAATCACAAGGAACTACAATTTATATATATAGGTAAAAAAACACTCAGGCCAATCTATGAGTTTCAAAAAAACAACCAGCCCACATAGAATCACCTTTTATTTTTCCCCTATATTCACAACCACACAAATATACATAATAAAACACAATCCTAAAACTTTTTCATTTAACCACTTTCTATTCATTAATTAAGGGGTTCACATTAATTTGTTCCATTACTACCCGGGGTAACTACTAATAACAACATATGAAATTTTTTTTGGAAGGTTAAAGGCCATTGAACACAGCCAATGAAAACAAGGAAGTGGGGGCCAAGGTAAGGAAATCCATTTAACACCCATTCATAAATACAACAGAGAACAACCAACTTGCAGTCACACTGCACACCCATTTTTTCCTTGACACTTGTTCAAAAACTGCTAACTGTCATTCTTCAAAGTTATCCCACTCAATTATATCCTCATAGCCAAACTCGAAATCCCTACTGCACAACAACACCACACCCAGAACACCTATAAACACGATATCATGACAACCCAATCTTTCATCCCCGCTACCCAACCATTTCCCTGAAGAAGTACCACTACACAACAAGTCAATCTATTTGATAATCAATCAATCTCTCTAACTGAGATACCAAAACACCTCATATACCACCCCATACAAAAATAAGATATGAAAACACCACCAAAAAACACCCCCACTACACAAAAATACCCTTCATCAATCACAGTTCCAACCCCTCTATCCACCCCTGGTACCCACAACTGTGTTGCCAACAACAATACTAAACCACCCAAACTAAGAAAAAGACCCGAACAAGAACACAAAAAACAAACACACCATCAATCCAAGCATATCCAAGTTTATCTAACATGGGTTATTTAATTCCACATTGTTAAACAGGGGTGATCACACAACATGTTTGATACTGGTGTAAACATTTATTTAACCAAATATATGTGATTAATTAGATTTTATATTACAGCCAGTTAACAAAGCATCATAAAAAATAGAAAATAACCAGTAAAAAAGAAAAGACTACCAACAACCATGATTTTTAGAAGCCATACAACCACAATAATCCATAACAAATATATTAGATAAAACAAAAGATCAACATCAAACCATCTTCAATTCCCTACTAGTTATCTTTTGATTATCATCTCCCCCTCATTTATTACCCATTTAAGAAAATTATTCCCCCTTTCTTCACAAATAATCTTTAGTAAACCCACCCCAAATGATACAAAATTAAATAGAGGCAGAAGTATCCCTACCTAAAACAATAGGTGACCCAAAATCCTCTTTACAAAAAAACAATGGATCATGAGAGAAATAGGAAACTACTAGAAAACTGAGTAGTAAATTAATCTAGAATAGGTTCATGACTCGTCTAGAGAGAAGAGATCTTGGAGAACCAAGAGAAAAGAGAAGAGATGACCAACTATTTAGAAAAATTCATATCCTATATCAATGGAACATAAACAGTTTCAAAATTCATTAACATGGGATCATGGTCAAGATAACATGGTTTGAATATCTTAATGTCCTCAGAGTTCTATGATATTAAATATATACTTAATATCATTTGAAACACTCTTAAAAATGACTAAACAAGGATTTATACTCGTTTTGATCCAAATTGGTGTAAGAGGGGTAAAAATAGACAAACTTAAGAAACTGGAAGTTTAGAAAAGGTTGAGACACCGTTTCGGTGTGCCACCATCACAATGCCACTATTTTAGTGTGCCAATATTTTACTTCCACCATTATGACAATACACTATTTCAATGCCACCGTTTCGGTGTTCCATTACCATGGTGCCACTATTTTGGTGTGTCACTATTTAGGTGTGCCACCCTTTCGGTGTGCCATGGTTATGGTGACACCGTCTCGGTGAAACTGGATTTTAGGCATGCTCAAAAAACAAACCGCTTCAACCCCCAAGAACACATCAAGCATTAGATTTTTACAAATAATGGTCTAGGGAAATTTGATTCATCACATCAAATACCTCTCAAAATATTCTCGTCCCAAATAATTTAAAACCAAACTCAAAAAAAGAGGGGTCTGAATAACCAACCTGTAAGATACCTCTCCGGGGAAAACCACCCTGCATTGTTCAAAAACTGGAGAGGAAACCTCAACATCCAAGAACACCTCCTTGAAATCTATCTAGTGAACAATTATAAAAACACTAAGGACCCACTTCTTGAACATATGGATTAGGTAATCCCTTCTTCCATTTCAAGAAAATATATTGTTTGGGCAGCACTGACTCACCCGCATGGGTTCAATCGCATCTACAGTAATGCATATTGTTTTCATATTAGGTCCATTCCTCCCCACATTCGAAACTTTTCACACAAATTCAGAGAATAGGGAAACAACAAGTATGATAATGAACAAGGTTAACCATTACATCATAAAAAAATCAAAAATAAAAACATAAAAACAAAACTTAGAATTGCTCTGGGTACTGGGCAGAAATCTATGCCTCCTGCTCCCATGTACTCTCCTCGAGGGCAACATGCCTCCATAACACGCGAACCAAAGGAATGGTTCATCCAAAAAGCACCATATCCTCACGATGATCGATTATTACTGGTTTCTCCATGAACATCACATCATCCCTGATATTCAAATCTCCCCAGTCAATGACGCGGGAGTCATCATGTTGATACTGATGGAGTTCTGAGACATGGAAGACATCATGGATCCTCTCCAACCATGGTGGAAATGCCAGCTGATATTACACCTTAAAAACTCATCCCAAAACATCAAAAGGTCTGATGAACCTAGGATAATGCTTGGTCCCTCATCCAAAACTACAATGCACACATCGAGGGGAAAATATCAAGAACACATGTTCCCTAACATCAAACACCAAAGGCCTCCTCCCATGACCAGAATACCACTTTTGTCTGTCATGTGTTGCCTTCATCCTCTCATGGACCAGTTTCACCTTCTCTGTCATACTCTGCACCACATCCGGACCAAGAATAGATACCTCCCCAACTTCTATCCAACACAAGGGTGAATGACATGGCCTCCCATATAGAGCTTCCAACAGATCCATACAATTGTAAGAGTGATAACTATTATTGTAATCAAACTATACCAATGGAAAATGTCACACCCAAGACCCACTAAATTCTAGAAAACATGCCTATAACATATTGTCCAATGTATGTATGGTCCTCTATATCTTCCCATCACTTTGAGGGTGGAAAGTAGTTTTGAGGCTTAACTGAGTGCTAAAGGAATTCTTCAATCCCCTCTATACTCATGACGTAAAATGTGTATCCAGATCCAAGAAAATGGAGCTGGGAACTCCATGAATCCACAACACCTCATCTACATACCTATTTTTTAAGGAATCCACTACGATTGACTCCTTGATCACTAAGAAGTGAGAAGATTTCATCAACCGATCCACTACTACCAAAAGATAATCACATTCTCCCCAAGTCTTGGGTAATAATATGAAGAAATCCATCGAGATGTCATACCCAAAGATAATCACATTCATGTGGATATAACTACCTATACCCATAAGTGATCAATCGCTGCTACTGAATCAACACAAATCCCAAGCCTAGGCCGAAAGCGTCATAAAACACCTGTAATGTCACCCCTTCCTCTGGAAACCTAATCACTAGGACACTGACCGACTTCCCCTTCAGGTGGCTAAAAGCTACCTGACACTACCCACTCTATACGAAGGACAATAATTTTATAGTCAAAGATGTCAAAGAATCTGAAACTTGAGAGAAGTTGGGTACAAACCTCTGGTAATAGCCATATAGACCCAAGAAGCTGCAAGCCTCTACCACATTCTTGGGTGACTCCCAAGAAACAACCAACTCAAACTTTGATGGGTCCAATACTATCCCTTGATGAGACACCACATGTATAAGGAAGTGAACCTCTTGATTCCATAAATTACACTTGGAAAAATTCCCATAGAGTTGGTGGCATCGAAGGACCTCCAAGATTGTCATAAGGTTCTCAACTTGCTCCTCCTCTGAATTTGAGTAAATTAGAATATCATTGATGAATAAAATGATGAAATAGTCCAGGGACATGCGGAAGATAGAGTTCATGATCCCCATGAACACAGATGGGGAATTCCTAACACTAAAGGGCATGACCATGAACTTGAAGTGCCCATACCTGCACATGAAAGCAGTATTCAGGATGTCACCCTCCTTTAACCTCAATTGGTGATATCCAAACCACTGATCGATCTTGGAGAACCAACTTTCTCCCATCAACTGGTCGAAAATATATTCTATTCTTAGGACAGGGTAACAGTTCTTGACAGTTACCTGATTCAATCTCCGATATTCTATGTACAGCCTTAGGCCATTGTCTTCCTTCTTTGGGAACAAGACTGGAGAACCACACGATGACACACTTGGCAGGATAAAAACCTTTATCATCATGTCTTCAACCTGAATCTACAACTCTGAAAACTCAGAATGTGCCATCCGATAGGGGTCCATCGAAATAGAATGTGCACCAAGTTTCAAGTCTATTCTGAACTCAACATCACGTCGAGGGGATAGAGCCACAACCTATTTAGAGAAAAAATATAGGAACTCAACAAAAACTATTGGAACCTCTTCCATCTCTGTGTATACTAATCCCATAGATATTTCAATAGATAAGGAGATAAGAGGATCCTTACATCAACTTCCCACCTAATATCCCCACTCACCACTGAAAACTACACGTTGGGCATACAGAACTGAAAACACAACTCTTATCCAGAAGTAGTCGATAACAGAAAGCATAGAAAACAACCAGTTGAAGCCTAGGATGATATTGTGCGGCTACATCTGTAGTAGAAGAAGATCCCCACTAGAATGATGCAACTCCAACATCAGTCTACGTCAATGAAAAAATCAAAAAAACTAGTATGATCTATAACTAGTATTCTCAACACCAGGGGAAAGGGGAGCCTCTCTACTTTTAGTCCCAGATCATGGGAGAGACTAGATTCAACAAAGGAGTGAAAAGCTCATGAATCAAACAAATCATAAGAAAGAGTGCTAACAAAATTGATCATACATCAAAAAACCTCTAGCCCCATTAGAACTACTACGGAAATGGTGTGCAACTGCCCACATCCAGCTCCTCTACCCCTCTACTATCAAATAACTCCCCAACCATGCCCTGGTCAAGTTCCCTAAAGAGAACCTTGAGGCCAGCCTCCTCTAGTACCATCTACCCTCTATGGAGTGGGATCCCACTTCCCCTATTGTTGGAAAGGTCTAACCGGAAACTGCTGCTGCTGAGGTGGGTGTTAAACCTACCCACCCCCACCATACTGACCTTAAACTGGGCACTGGATTCTATGATTTTCATAACCTCCATATAAAGATCACCTCAGTCACAATCCCAAGGAAAAAGAGAGAGGACTATGAGATTGGAACTAAAATTACTGAGTCCTACTTCCCAGTGGAGGAAACCTGGAAGGCCCTAATGATAGAGACCCACTGCTTACTTCCATCCCCTTGGAAAAACTCAGATAGCTCCCCTCTTGCTGTACACTTCCCAACGAGTGCATCCTCTCCAGTACTTCGGTCTTCTTGTAAACTTCTATGTATATCAGTAAGGTAAAGGGAGTGAAAAAATAATGAAGTGAAGCTCAGAGTGCCTCGTCCAAGTGTCTCTCCCATGACTCATCATCCAGAAAGAGATCCGGAGAAAAGAGTAGGAGATCCTTGAACTTGATCCCCAATTCCCTCAATAATATACTCCCTTTTTGGAGAGAGTGAAGATCCTACCTCTTCTCAGACTTCATCATTGATGAAAGAAATTCTGCCCAAAACTCCTTCTCAAAGTCATCCCATGAGATATCGGTCTCCTTCCTCTCCTTATGTTAAAGCATCCAATAATGATGTGCCGCTCCATGCATCTGGATCACTACTAGAAGAAACCATTAATCCCTCGGAGAATGGATCAAGGTAAAAGTGATTGTCCACTCATCAAGATAACCCTCCTTTACTATGTCTGAAATGCTACCTTCATACTTCCTCAAGATCTTCCACTAGAAATCACGAAGGGTCCTTTTCTAAAAGTATTCTTCCTCCTCTCGATCGGCCCTCCGCTAATCAACCAAGTCATCCTAATGGACCACATCTTCTTGTACAACACATGGTTAATATCTGGGTTCCATAGGTAAAAAGGGTAAACAAGGTACTTATAATCCTGGTTAGTGTGTAAATTTTATTTTTAATTCATTCTAACTCTTCATTTATTTTAAATTTTCAAAACACCCAATACACACATAAACACAAGTCATTTTGATGCATTTACCTTTCCTAGGGTCTCTACCCTACAATTAGTGCAACCTCCCTTGGCCATTTGATTGGCTTAGGGTCCTTGCATCATATCACGGGGCCCCTAAAATCCCATGTTCTAGCTGGTATTCCCTGGCCTATCTCATGCACCATGATTTCCTAACACCATTTCCCTACCATCCCATGAAATAATCATTATGCCTAACTTTTAACTCCATACTATCTCTCAACCATCACCTCTGATACTATTCTGTTATAACCCACATACTTCAAGATGAGGGAATAAGAGGCAAAGTTCCATGGAATTCCTTATTTAAGATGAAGGAGAGATAATGAACCTCGATTCCCGCCTTTAATAGGATCTAGAGTGGCAACTAGAAACAAGGGTATAGAATCTCACACAAAATAGAAGGAATTTCCCTTTTTAATAAAGACAAGATCAGGAGATAAGATGGTACAAATAGAAAACATCACCGAACATTTATATAAAGGAAACCAAAATCCAATCCATGCCTGATTTAAATGTAAACTGTGAAAAAATTATAACCAAAGAAACAAATAAAGTACTTGAAGAAATAAACTAAGAATAATCACAAAAACTATCTCGGCGCCTGATCTAGTAAAGTCCAACATGGTAATCAAAGTCCACCTGGAAACTTGAAAATAGTTTTAAAAACATAGGGTGAGTATACATGTATACCCTGTAGGAAAACTAAAGCCACTCGTTAATAAGTGGGGGAACATACTAATTACCCTATGAGAGAACAATAGAACCTCAAATCACCTATGAAGGAGTGTTAACCATCATAGAAACACTAAGGCACACTCACCAAATAATGAAAGTCAAGTGAAATAGTAGTATAAGCACATTGACATTTGGGTACCCCGCAACCCCTTCCCACTAGTTATTTGCTCATTCCTAACCACTAACATGTTGACGCTACCACTCTTTCAAAATTTAGTCCCACAACCACAACCTTCTCGCACCCACCTGGGGCACAAACCACACACAAATACCACCCGGAGACACGTAATCCATAACCACACCACACATATCGCCTAGAGACACCTGGGCCACAACAACCGTGCCTCTTTCCCGACGACACCAGAGCCTCATCCCAAAGACACTTGGGAAAACAATCCTGGCCTACAAACACCTAGTCCCTTCATCCACAAAAAAAAAACATGTCCAAAGGATCTTGGACTTTGGTAAATATCAAGACAATATAGCCTTCTCCGACACACTTGAGTGGTAAGAACGAAGAAGAGGGTGTGAGGAATAAAGTCATTAACCATCCATCCATCCTCCCACTAGGATGTTGGGAAATACACCCTTTCCATGAAATGGGTGTGATCGACACATAGTGCTCAGCAAGGGTGGGGTGTGTATAGAAATCACGTGGAACTAAAACTTATATATTTAGGTAAGAAAACACTCATCCCAATATATGGGTTTCAAATAAACATCCAACCCACAAATAATAACATTTGATGCTACCCCTATATGCACAACCACACAATCTTCCACAATAAAACACAATCTTAACCCCTTTTCATTTAACCACTTTCCATTAATTAATTAAGGGGTCCACTTTAATTTGATCCAGCACTACTTGGGGAAACTACCAAGCATAACATATACAACCATTTTCAGAAGTCTGAAGGCCACTAAACACTACCAAGGAAAACAAATAATTAAGTACCAAGATAAGAAAATCCATTTTTTCACCCATTCATAAAAAAACAGAGAATAACCAACCTGAAATCCCACTAAACAACCCATTTTTTATAGATAGGTATTAAACCAATAATAACTGTCATTCTTCAAAGTTATCCCACTAAATTATTCCCTCGTAGCCAATCTTGGCAGGCTCACTGCACAACAAAACCACACCTGATACACCTATAAACATGAAATCATGACAACCCAGTCCTGAAACCCCACTGCCCAACCACTACCCAGAAGCAGTCCCACTACACAACAAGTACATCCACTAAAAAATCAATCAATATCTCAAACTGAGATACAAAACACCATTTGTACCACCCCATACACAAATCCCAAATCAAAACACCACCAAACATCATCCCGACTACACAAACATACCCTTCCCCATTCACAGGACCAACCCCTTTGTCCACCCTTGATACCCATAATCATGCTATCAAAAACATCAACAAACAACCCACACTAATTGAAAGACTCCAACAATAACACAACACACAACCACACCATCAATATAATCATATTTGGGTTTATCCAAAATGGGTTCTTTAATTACTCTTTGTTAAGTAGAGGTGATTACACAATAGGTTTGATCCTAGGGCATCCATTTATTTAACCAAATATACGTGATTAATTAGATTTAATATTTCTACTAGTTAACAAAGCATCACAACAAAAACAAAACATCACTAGTGTAAAAGAAAATACCACCAATGAACATGATTTTTAGAAGGCATACATCCACAAAAAACCATAAAAAGGAACAGAGATAACAAATATAACAAAATATAAACAAAAAAAATCTTTAATTCCTTACCCATTATATTTTTATCATCATCTCCCCTTATTTATTTATCATTTATGAAATGTATTCACCTTTTCTTCCCAAAGAATAATTAGTACACCCACCCCACATGATACAAAAATAACGAGAGGTAGAAGAATCCCTACCTAAAACAATAGGTGACCAAAACTCATTTTTTCCTAAAACAAGGGATCAAATGAGAATCAGAAAACTCCAAGAAAACTGAGTAGGAAATGGATCTAGCATAGGTGCATGACTCGACTAGAGAGAAGGTCTCTAGGCGCACCAGTATAAAAGAGAATATTGGTTCTCCGCTTTATAAAAATTTATATCCTATATCCATGGAATGAAAACACTTTCAAAATTGATTAATGTGGGATCATGTTCAAGATCATGCAGTTTGAATATATCAATTTCCCTAGAGCATTATAATATTAAAGATATACTTAATATCATTTGAAATTCCAAACACCCAAACATGGCTTTAAACTCAGTTTATGTCAAATAAGGCATAAGAGGGGTAGAAATGGAAAAACATAGTAAACTAGAAAATTGGAAAAGGGTGAGACAGTATTTCAGTGTGCCACCATGAAGGTTCCACTGTCACGGTGCCACCATTACAGTGCCACTATTATAGTACCCCCATTACAGTGCCACCATTTCGATGTGCCACTGTCATAGTGACACCATTTCGGTGTGCCACTGTCATAGTGCCACCATTTCTGTGTGCTACCATTTTGGCATGCCACCGTTACGGTGTGACCTTTTAGGTGTGCCACTATTACGGTACCACCATCTTGGTGAAACTGTTATTTTTAAAATAGATTTTTGGAAAAGTCCAGAAACAAATTGTTGCAAACCCCTTGAACACCTCAAGCACTAGATTTTCAAAAAGTAATGGCCTAGAGAAATCTAGGTCATTACACTATTGTAACCAAGTCATATTACACCTAGAAGTTAGAAATGGAGTCTAGTTTGTGTTTTTTGTAAATACAGACTGGGTTGATGAAGGAGTTTTCAATAAAAGTGTTTTTACGGTGTATATGGATTTAGTGTTGAAGGTGGTGTTGTTTCCTAGTGTTTTCCAATTTTTGGGTCCATGATTTGGGGGATAAAGATTGTTTTTTTCTGGAAAAGGAATTTACATGAAAGGGTAAATGTGAATTGAAATATTTTGTGCAAGTTAAGTTCTGAGATCATCACATCAAAATAATGTGAAGGTATTATCTTCATGCAAAAGGAGAAATTGTGTGAAAGACAAGTTTGTGTGACATAGGAAAGCTATGCTCCATGAAAGGTACACAAGACACTGAAATACAAAATACTACATCAAAACAAGAGCTGTACACATGGTGGATAGCATGAAAAGAACTTTCATATAGGTCCATATGTGTATATTAATAGACATACATCCCCTTTATTCAAATTAACTTTACTAATGAGGATCAGTTGGCTCTACCAAATAAAAGAGTTTCACATAGAAGAGTTGTACATAGTAAAAACTTTCACATAGAGTGTTACTTGTGTCTATTAAGATTGAGTGAAAATCTAGTTAATCACATGATATGGTTGCTATAATGACAAATGTTTCGTGAAAGTTACCTTGCACGACAAAACCAAAAGATTAACGCAAGCACATGTGTTGCGTGCAAGTTCTTGAGTTGTGAGACTACAAGTTTTTGTTTATCGAGTTTGTTTGATTATTTCTTTAAAGTGAATCCACATAGGTATATGATGATTTTTTTTTCTATTTTGGGATGAATACTTAAATAAATATCTACTAAAGTGACCATATAGTCATAATATTGGGTAAGGCTTCACCCAAAGTAGTGAGCTAGGGGGAGTCGATAAAAGTATTTTGAGGGTGGTTGTGTGCTATCCCTAAAATATTATAAAGGAAATTTTCCTATCACAAAGTAAATATTTATAAAAAATTTTATTCTAGAATAACTAGTTATGATTAGTGGATTTAGGTATGACCAACACACTTTCAGCTTATGCTCCTTATACAAGGATTTAGTGGTGAAAAATTTAAAGTTGGTGTGTAGTCTCTCTACATGTGAATATTTTATTACTGGATGATTCCATAAAATAGGTTTTATAGGTTATTACAAAAATGGGAACAAAATATTTCTATTTAAAAAAAAATTTGACACCTAGATTCACCCTTCCCTATTAGGGTGTTCTGGGGTCCTACATGTGGTATCAGAGGGAACCCATTAAAGGTGTTAAATATGTCCTCTGTTCTTTTTATGGAAAATTAATCAAATGTTAGGGGAGTCTATATATTTTTTAGAATAAAATTATATATTTATAAGAACATGATGAGATCTTATCTGATATCCCTTAAGATATAATTTATTATTTAAAAAACTCAAGGGGTTCAGGTCACTGATGCTACAAGTTTTTCTAGGATTGAAACAGATAAAAAAATTATTGATGCAGATTATAATGAACAAAATGACCTTTCTGAAGCACATTCTAATCAAGTATATTTGAATGTGATGAGTTTCACTACATCAAAATCTATGTGGGATAAATTGAAAGATAATTATAGAGGTGATAAAAAAGTAAAATAGGTAAAACTTTAAGTCTTTCAAATTTGGTTCAACGATCTAAAAATTCATTTAGATGAAAATTATGATAGATTCTTTAATCGCATAACTAAAATTGTTAGAGATATTCAATGACATGGAGAATAAATTAAAGATATTGAAAATTTGAAGAAAATCCTAATAAGGATCCCACCTCTGTATAATCTAAATGTTCCACCATTGAGGAAAGATATATGTATATGATTTCTCTTAATGATATGCCATGTAGTCTAGGGGATAATGAAATGAGAGTCAAACCAGATGTTTCATCCACTCGAGTAAGTATGAAAATGGAATTCAATTACATGGAAGAAATTTGGATTTCTATATTTAGTGATGAATAAGAAGAACTAATTAATTTATTTCACAATAAATTAAATATAGGAGAATGTAGATTTTATGGAAAATTCCATTGGATTGTTTTCAATGAGGTAGAGTTTGGCACATTGCCCCTCAGTTCTCAAGGATGTTTGATGATGAAGAAAGTGAAGTTGGAATGATGAATAAGCCTAAAAAATGTTTCCCTAAAAGGAAGACTTCAAATTAGGAAAGAAATTATAGAGAAATATTTCCATCTATAAATTGGAACAAGATGATAATGAATTTTTAGAGGATTTTAAACCATAGTTTAAATATAAAATCCATACATAAATTATGGATATAGTTGAAAAGATGGAAGTCTCAAAAGATAAAGACAATCAGTTGGCTGGTTTGGTTGATCGCAAGGTGGAACTTGAGGGTGTTATCGATAAGATTGAAATTCCATGAAAGAGATAAAGAAAAATGAGATCCATTATAGAAGAGTAATTAGAGTATGTTGGTAAGAATGATGTAGAAATTGATTGGCTGGAAGTAGGGGAATAAAAACATTTAAAAACAATTGAAACCTCAGAATAAGTTTTCAAATTTAAGATCAGGATTAGAGAGTAGGAAAAAATCATCAAGGATCTTACATCCAGATTGGAGGATAAGGCTAAGATAGTTGAGGGACATGATGAAGAATCTATTACTCTAAGGAGTAAACTGGAAAATGAATCCAAGTAAATGGAAACAAATAATAAATGATAGTTTTTAAGATTCTCAGATGAAAAGGCATTTCAAAGAGGTAAATGTGGTTATAAAGGAGTAGATAAAGCCTTGAATGATCAGATATCTACATACGTGGGAAAACATGGAATTGAATATGATGTAGAAACATCAATGGATGTGAATGTGAAGAGATAAAATAAAGGGAGGATGAAAGTTGAACACATCAAAAAGTCACTCAATGTCCCAAAAAAGAAATATTTAAACCGTACAAAAAAGTGTACTGAAAAAAATCCTCAAGTAACTATAAATGATCACCCATAATAAATCATTACAAGAGAAAGGGACATGTGGAGGAATGGAAGTTAGAATATTTTTTCCATTATGAGGTGTCAATTATATGTTTTTATAGGTCATACCCTGGCCTACTATGAAGAATAAAAAAGATATCTTAATGGAGAATCACCTGGATGTCAAAAAAATGAGAATAAGAAAATATCCTTCATCATATAAAATAAATAATTACTATGGATATTGTTTTTACTATTGTAATTATGGTCACAAATCTATTCATTACAGGAAGAGTAAAGGTAAGAAAAATAATTACAGATATCTAAGGAATTTCAATACCCATCAACCAAGCAGAATATCTCTTGAAAACATATATTATAATATAGAAGAAGAATATGAATATGATGAACCCATGAATATTGTATATAGATTGTAAAGGTTTTATTTTTCATTCACTCAATCAGGTATCTCATGGAAAGAATAGAAGAAAATCGAGAAATCCAACCTTGTATATTTATCCATCAGAGATACAAATAACATTAACACTAAGATTCTTGATAGTGGCTTCTCATTACACAATATAGAAAATAAAAATTTGTTGAATAATGTTAAGAAAATTTTTGATAGAACAATGATATTTGGAACAACAATCATTTAAAGATAAAAGGCAGTGGATGTACATAATTTGAAAATCCAAATCTATGGAAAAGTGAAGTTCTTTATATAAAAAGTTTTCATCAGAATATCCTGAGTTCTATTCAACTCTATGACTCGGGACTGATAGTGACATTTAATCAAATGGGATGCACTATAAAAGGAAAGTAATGTAATTATCTCATGAAAGGATTTATAAAAGATAAAAATTTATACAAGGTTGACAGTAAAGAGACCATTTGTTACTTAATAGTTGAATAAGAAAACAAATTTTGGTGTCAGAGGCTGGGTTACATTAATCAATATATAATAGAACAAATATCTATTCTTAATATAGTTGTTAACATTCCCAATCTGAAGTATGATTGAGAAAATACATGTACTGCATGAATTTGAGGAAAGATGGTATGTAGTTCATATCAGCTGAAGAATAAAAGGGCATTGAATTAGTATGACCTTATCTACATATATGTATGTTGTCCAATAAATATGGCGGCACATATAGAGATAGTTACCTTATTCTTTTTATTGATGATTATAGAAGAATGACTTATGTAATGATTATACAAAGGAAATAACAAGTGCTTGACTTCATGAAAAGTTATCGTCAAATAAAAAAGAATAAAACTGGTCACACAATAAGGATTATATGATCTAAAAATGGAAGGGAATAAACATCCATTTAATTTCAAAAATACCTCAAAACAATGAGATAAAGCATGATGTGGATGTAGTGAGAACCTGAAAAAATAGAGTTGTTGAACGTTGGAATAGATAGGCGAATAATATGGCTAGAACTATGCTGATTGAGAGTCATATTTATCATCATTACATGAATGAGGCTATTTAGTAGGTTCAAATTTTTCAAATATGTTCCCTTTATTTTTGACTTTATGAGTAAAAACTTTAGTTTTTTTTATCACGATTAAGGGTTAATCGGGTAATTAACAATAAAAATAATATTTTATATATTATAGAATTACCCTAACACTTGTCCTATTTTTTTTGGATGATTAATTTTCACCCCTAAGCATGAAAGGATCAGTTATGAGACTATTTATTACTTTTTGGATTAGAATATAACCTTTTTAAAATTATATTCAAAGTAAAGTCAAATTTTTCATACTTTTTTTAACAAGTGAAATATTTTTAATAAGGGGATAGATAAGAGATATGATCGACTATAAATAGTATTTTGAAAGATAAATTTATTTATCTAAATCATGGTAGTTTATTTATAATATTTAGGAAATAAATAGTTAAATTAAATGGTGACACAATGATGATATATTAATTGGTTAGTTAATGGATGAATAAAATAAATGATATTAATAATATTAAAATAAATATTATTTGAAATAATTCATGTCATCCACAAATTTTATGGAGGAATTTGACATGCTAGTGATGAGTTAATAGAGTTTTCTTGAAGATGTAAAGTTGTTATGATATATTTAAAAATTCAAAAAATGAATAGTGTCCAAATTGATATTAATGATATTTTAAATTAAATAATATTTTATTAAATGATATAAAATTCAAAAGAACATAATATTTGGAAAAATGATTTGGATAAGTCTCAAAATGTCATCAATTACTCATTCATTAGTCGTTTATCATTTTTTTATTTATATTAACCCTCAATGTATAATTTACATGATGTCACGTAATAAGTAAACATGTTAACTAAGGATTAAAACAAAGATATAAGGATTAAATAAATAATAAAAACTTATCAAAAAATCATTGTATTAATGGAATTATACCCATATCAATTTTGTATTGATGTTGAGTTATTAATGTACACTTGTCCCTGAAAATTACTTATATATAATTTTAGTCAAAGATAGTTATAAAATGTCAATCTCTTTGTATTTAATATATTTTATGTTTCCACATAGGGAGTAAATAAAGATATGAATGAAAATAAATGTATATTTTTATATAAATGATTTTTTTTCATTATATAATTTTTTTTATAAATTAAATATTTACCTTAAATTCTAATTCAATCCAAAAAAATTAATTATTTAAATAACAGAAAAATAAAATTATTGATTTCGATAATATTAATTTTGATATATTTTTGATGATTCGATGTGTATAACGAATTTTATAGATCTATAAGATATATTAATGATGTTTTAATGAATTTTATTTTAATTCCCACTTTGTATTTATGTTTTTGAAGTCAAATTAAATTAATAGTATCAAATTTGACAATAATGATATTTTATTGAATTAATATATTATTAAATTATTTTAATATCACAAAAAAGATAAATAATCATAATGGTGATAATATATAGCCTAAAATGTATTCCCATATTCATTTATAGGCCTTATGTAAGTATTTTGATCTTGAATAGCCTTATTATATTTTAATGTTTTGAAGAATTCCAAGAGTGACCCTCTGCTGTCCTATAAAAGGGAAATCATTCTTCTCATTTAAATACACAATAAAACATATTTAATTCGTTCAAAATCTAAAAAAATACCTTCCTATAATCCCTAAACACATTTTATATATCTTATTTTAGTCCTAACACCCTCTTTATAGGTGTTAAGGAATCAATCAAAGGAGATCATTCAAAGAAGAGGTATTGTTTTAAATTAAGTGTTTTTGTTTTGTTTTTTCTTCCACTTCCTTAAAATATCCTTAAAAAAAGACGAAATAATAACTACATAATCATAAATATACTGAGATTTTATTATGGTAATTTCATAACCTATATCCATCCCCTTTTATATCAATTGGAATAAGAATTATTCATTCGTGCGTATGTGTGAACTATCAGCTCCACAAACTGATATAATTCATTTTTCATAACCATATATCAAGAAGTATTATAATGATGTAATTAATGTTTATATATGATTTTAATTACCTATTTATCATTATTATAATATAATATATCATTTAAATTCTCACATTTTAATGCTTGGAAAAATGATAACGTTGTTCGTGCGTACGTGTGAACAATCACCTCCATGAAGCGATGCGATTTGTTTTTTATCACCACATCACATGGATGATATATATATGTATATTTATATGATTAATATTATATTAATTATATTATTACCATTATATAAATATAAAATAAAAATTATCTTCCTTCTATAATGGAAATTGAATAATGAAAACATTATTCATGCATACATACAGTCTACCGTCTCCTTGATTATAACGTACTTAATTTTTCATAACCATACATAATGGTTTTATTTAAAATTATAATTGATGTATAATTTTCATCATTATTTGTTGAATATTATTCTGGATATTATGTAATTACGACCACTTTGACTATTGACATCATACCAACTTCTTTTTAGACTCAAGTACCGAATATTATCGAAACACCTGACATGAACTTAAATAATTAAGTAATTTTAATAACATTATAATAAGTGATATAAAAGGAATAATAAACTTTAAATAAGGTTACAAATAAATTAAATAACATAATTTTATTATTTAGGAAGATCAATATTTTACGTGAAAAGTCGGACTCATGGTAAGCGAATCTTTAACTAAAACATTATCTTAAATATTTTAATGATTTATTCTTATAAATATTTAACTTTCTTGTAAATTATTTAATTTTTTATGAATGAATTTATATGTGCCAATTTTTTTTAAAAATTTTAAACTTTAAATTATTTTAATTTTTTTAAAAATGAATCTTTTTAATATTTTTTATAGGCGACTATATATTAAAAACTTCTTTTAAATTTACTCTTTCAAATATTTTTTCAAATGACAAAAGGATTGTTTTTTATCATATAAAACATAAATATAATTTCACACTTTCATGTCATGTTATTGTTTGATGATTTCTGTATAACATTATAGTTTTATTTTCAAATATTATTTTTCCATTTACCAGTGCACAGATTGGTAAAAATGAAAAGTTATTTCAAAGTGGGAAAGTTATTTTTATTTAATGCATGATTTATGTGTTATTCTTATGTTTTTGTAAATGGAAATTATTTATGAGTATGGGTGGTTCTATGATAAAATTAGTGAGTGTTATCATGTTATATCTTTCTGATTCATTGAGTAATGATATGGAGTTAACCAGTAGGGTTTCTCCCAAAATATTAAGGGAATATACTACAATGGTTTTTCCTAATGTAACCATGAAGTTTACTCCCCTTTTAGTATTAATTTCTAAAGTAAATGTAAGAGTTATATTTAAATGATTCCACAAGTAACCTTTATGATTTATGTTTTCTTTGTAGTTTTATAGGAAACTTATGATTTTATGAGGTAAGATAAATAACTTATGTTTTATGGTTGAAAAGTATAACTTTGTGAAATTTTTTAAAAGGGTTTATAAGTATTCATGGAATAAAAATTTCTTTCTTTATTTTTATGTCCCTTTATGAGATTTTTGTGATCATATAAAGTATTAGAATATTTTTCTTGGTCTTATGATTGTTAAGGAGAAAGAATATGAAATGATGGAAGTACTGAAGATATTTCCTAAAAGGAACACATGTTTTATTTTTAAAAGGGTTTCTTTTGGTGAAAAAATGGTTAATATATAGAAGTTTATACTTATAATTTATGGGTTTAGTTTGTAAGTGTTTTTCCAAATTTTATAAAAATATAAATTAAAAATATTCTTGTTCATGTATTATAGTTCAAAAAGACTATTATATGTAATGTTTAAGGTCAGGTCCATACAATTGGAATCAAAGGATATTTTAGAAAAATTTGGAGATTATGATGTCCTCTTAAGAGTTAGGAATACCATAATAGGATTAGAATATTATGGTTGATCCTAATTTCAAAATCTTAGAAACCCATTTTTTGGAATTATGTTATGAACTTTTAAGGTTACTCAAAGTATTTTTTTGAGACAATCATCTTTGTGTGTGGAAATTACGGGTTATTACATTTTGGGATAGAATATGAATAGTATGAGATATCCTTTTAGGTTAAAACATATTAGAGTATTATTTTATGATGTTTATTTATTTTTATAAGGATTATATTAATATAGTTTTAGAAAAATGTAAACCTGTAGGATGGGTGATAACCCATCACGTTCGGCAAGGCTGTGAGAATCAAACTCTCAAAGGAAGGGAGAAAAGGGTGCATCGTTTACCATTGGATACATGAATTCCTGATAAGAATGATTTTTTATTTTTAGTGAATAAATTTTATGGATGTAGAATATGTTGATTTTGAGGGAATATGTTTTATTGAATAGGTATTGGGAATTGATTTGGTGATTAAGTGATTAATGTTATTTTAGAAGATGGTCAATATTTTGGGAACATTATATGTTTATGGTAAATCGAATATTTTGGGGTTTTATTAGAGAAATAAAGGTTGAATTATATTTAGAGAAAAAATTAATTTTATAATTATTAATCAAATTATTAACCTATCTTGGATAATACTTGATTAGGGAAATTACATTTTGGTATAACACTTCAAGAATAAATGATTTTATTTTGAGATAATTTTTAAAATTAATCTTGGATCATTATGTGATAAAATAATTTTGATCTTAAGGTTTTAATATTATTATATAATATTTCTAATTAATTTTATGAATATTTATTTATTGAATCGTATATGATAAACTTTGGGTATTACTAATGAATTTTGGAGATTGAAGTAGTTTTTCGTAAAATAAGGTTTATTCTTTTTGGGAAACTATCTTATATTATACTAACAATTTTAGTTTTGGATAGTGTTTCAAGATAGGAGAAATAAATAGTTAATATTTTGTGGATTATGTGATTCTTGAGAAGCTGATTCTAGTGCTTTAGGCATGAAAAATTCATCGTGAATACTAATAGTTTGGAGAAAAAAAATGAGTTTGTGGTGGAAATTGAATAAAGGAATAAACTATACTTTTAAAGTAATTAAATTTCCTTATGTTATTAATTCAGGTAGTAAGAGTATTCCTTCAATATCTTAAATAGATCTTAAAAAAGTTATCTGTTTACTTTTCTTACTAAGAAATCAAAGACAATTTAATCAATCATATATTTATGGTTTTGTGATTCTTAACTTTCTTAGGACCATGTTCTATATTACTCTCCGTCATAAATTTCTTGTTAATTTTCTCTTCCATGTCATCATTTCACTACTTGTAAATCTATTATGCATTATCTCAAGTGACCGTCGTACTTCCATTTATTTCTTTTAAAGTGGAGGTTTTATTAATCAATTTTCCATTTTGGGATTTTAATAAAGGAATAATGAAAAGTCCAACCCCTTAGTTTTTGATTTTGAGTACAAATTTTTAGTTTTAAATTTATTAATGGGGATGAGGGAATGTAACATCCTGAGTTTTTAAAAGGAAATACTATGTTCTATAGTGTATATGATATGCCACATCGATCATAAGCATATATCTAAATATTATTATTAAAATGTTACCATTATAAACCATCTATCGTAATGGTAGGTTTGAATTGTATTAAATGAATTATGAAAATATGGTTTACAAATGTATATATAATTTTTTTATCTAGTGACCAATTAATTATAAATCAATGTAGAACCCTTTTTAAAATAAAATGATTTTTTTTCTAAAAATCTATTTAAATGAAAATAAGTGTGTTTATAAAATAATAAAATAATAAAATAAATATTTTTGGATTATATTAAAGAAATATATATATATATATATATAATATTCAGTATATTGTTTGAAATTCAAATTATATATTTCTATACACGATATAAGATCAAATTCAATTTTACAGATAAAATGAGTATTTTTCTAAAAGGTAGTTTTGTCTCCTTTGGATAGAACACCTATATTAAATATTATTTTTTGACCCTTCTATAAATTATATTTGAACAAATAAACTTTTTCTTTTAAATCAATGTATAAAAATTTACTTTTTTGAATTTCTGATATTTTTTGATAAGTTTTATGTTTTGATGAATAACGAAAAAATATGGTATTTTAATTGAAAAAAACTTTTTCATCAAATTTATTTACATTGTTAAATTATATTTTTGAGTTATTTTAAAGTATAAATAGATTTTTTTATCATTTAATAAAATTTAGTTCATTAAAATAAATTTCATATTAAAATTGGATATAAAAACATTTCAATCTTTTAATGATTTTTTACTTTTAGAAAACTTGTTCTGTCATTCTGTCAATGGGATTAATTTTAATTTAATCCCTGAAAATTTCATATTTTAAAATTTGAAAAATGGATTTGAAATTTTGAATCATTGGGTAAATATTATGTTAATAGGTTCCTTTTATTTTTTGACTTTATGAATAGAATCTTTAGTAATTGTTTGTTTGTCACATTTAATGGTTAATCAGGTAATTAAGGGTAAAAATAATACTATAAATATTATAATGTTATCCTAAAAATTTTATTAATATTATTGTATAAATATGTTTCATACCTTTGTAGTAATGATCGGTTTTAATACCATTTGTGGCCTTTTTTTGAGAATATTTCCTTTATAATATTATATTCTAAAGGAAGTCAATTTTGTCATACTTTTGTTTTTAACAAGTGAAATATTTTTAATATTGGTCTATATAAGCGATATTCAATACTATAAATAGTATTTAAAAATATAAAATATTTATATACATCATGGAAATTTATTTATAATTTTTAGGAAATAAATAATTAAATTAAATGGTGATACATTGATGATGTAGTAATTGTTTAATTAATGGATGAATCAAATAAATGATATTTATACAATTATAATAAATATTATATGAAATAATTTGTGCCATAAAAATATTTTATGAAGTAATTTTAAATGTTAGGTATTAGTTAATTTTTTTGAAAATATCAATTTTTTATGATATTTTTAAAATTTCAAATAATGAATAGTGTCAAAATTGACATTAATGATATTTTAAATTAAATAATATTTTATTAAATGATATAAAATTCATAAAAATAAAAAATTTATCCTAATTATTTGGATAAGTCTCAAAAATGATATAAATGACTTATTTAGTGTTATTTTTCAATTTTTAGTAATTATATTAATGCCTAATATATAAATTACATTATATCATGGTGGGAGTTAAGGAGGTTAAAAAAGGGTTAAATCAAAAAGATAAGGATTAAAATAATAATAAAAACATATAAAAAAGTAATATGATTATTAATATTCTACCCTTAACACATTAGTATCTAATTGGAGTTGTTTAATGGACATTGGCCCATGAAAATAACTTATATATTATTTATATAAAAAGTAGTTAAATAAAAGCCTTTCTCTTTGTATTTAATATATTTTATTTGTTCACCTAGGAAAGAAATTAAGATATGAATGAACCTTAATATATATTTTTATCTAAAGGAAACGAGATTTATTATATAATTTTATTTTTTATTTTTATAAATTATATAATTACCTTAAATTCTTATTCAATTCTAAAATAGTATTTATTTAAATAATAGAAAAATAAATAAATTAATTTTAATAATATTAATTTTGATATATTTTGGCTGAGTTAATGTGTATAAAATTTTTTATAGGCATATAATATATTTTATATATCTGTGAAAGTATTATATTCGAATTCCCACTTTGTGTTGATATTTTTGAAGTCAAATTAAATGAATAGTATCATATTTGACAATAATGATATTTTATTGAATAAATATATTATCAAATTATTTAAAAACAAAAAATGTTAAATAATCCAAAATTTTAAAATATATTGTCTATAATTTCTTCCATTATTCATTTATAGGCCTTTTATTTAATTCTCTGGCACTAGAATATCCATATTATATTTTAATGTTTTGAAGAATTCAAAGAGTTCCCCTCCCCTATCATATAAAAGGGTTCCCATTATTCTAATTTAAATACACATAAAAACCAATTCGGTTCAGCCAATATTAGACCACATACCTTCCTAGAATCAATACCCCCATTTTAGAGCTCTTATTTTAGGTATAAAACCCTTCTTATAGGTGTTAAGGTGTTGATCAAAGGAGAACATTCGAAAAAGATGTATCGTTTTTAGTTTAATATTTTTTGTTTTGTTACTTCTTATTATTCCTTTAAATATCCTTCAACCATGATGAAATAAGAACCCCAATATACTCAATATAATGATATTTTATTATGTTAATATCATCACCTATATCCATCCCCTTTCTATAAAATGGAAAAAATTATTCGTTCGTGCATACATGTGAACTATCACCTCCACCTTACGGATATAATTCATTTTTCATCACAATATCTCAAGAATGGTTATAATGATAGAATTAATGTTTATATATTATTTTTAGGAAATTTTTTTTATTATTTAAATATAATATATCATTTATACATTTCCATGCCTAGAAAAATGAAAATGTCATTTGTGTATACGTGTGAAATATATCTTTCACAAAGGGATGTGATTCATTTTTTATCACCACATCACATGGATGATATATATAATTTTTTATATTATTAATATGATATTAATGATATTATAATCACACTTTAATGTTAAAATTAAACTTAACTTTTTTCCACAATGGTCATTAATGAATAAAAACGTTACTCATACGTACATAGGGCGTACAATCTCCATGATTATAATGTAGTTCATTTTTCCTAACCATACATAATGGTTTTATTTAAAAGTTTAATTGATTTATAAAGTTAATTTTTATGTAATGAATATTATTTTATATATTATTTACTTAGGAAAACTTTGACTACTTATATCATACCAAATTTATTTTGGACTCAAGAACCAAATATCATCAAAATGTCTGACATGAAATAAAAAAATTAAGTCATTTCAATAACATGATAATAAGAAATATTAAAGGAATAATAAACATTGAAAAGGTTATAATTAAATTAAATAACCCATGTTTATAATTCATGAAGATAATGATTGTACGAGACAAGCCAAACTCAAGGTAATGGACACTTTAACTAAAGCCTCCTTTTAAATGTTTTAATTATTTATTCTTCTAAATATTTATATTTATTATCCATGATTTCAAAATTGTTTTTATGAATTAATTTATATGGAAATTATTTTTTAAAAATTTTAATCTTATAATTCTCTACTTTTTTTTCAAAAGGAATCCTTTTAAGGTTTTTTATGAGGGAATATCTTTTAGAAACCTCTTTTAAAGTTACTATTTCAACTATTTTTACAAAATACAAAATAATATTTTTTATAATATATGGAATAAATGGAATTTACCACTTTCATGTCACATTTAATGTTTTGATACTTATTTTATAGGTTTAAAATTTTATATTCAAATATTGTTTTTTTTATTTACGATCGTACAGATTTGTAAAATTGAAAAGTTATTTCAAAGTGAAAAAGTTATTTTTTTATGCATGATTAATGTGTTTTTCTTATGTTTTGGTTCTTGGGAATTATTTATGAGTACACGTGGTTTTGTGATAAAACTAGTGTTTGCGAACCCATTATAGCTCTATAATGAATTATGTAATGATATGGGGTTAACTGGAAGGGTTTCTCCTAAGAGATTAAAGGAATATACTATGGTGGTTATTCCAAATGTAACCATAAAGGCTACAACCCATATTGCTATGAGTACTACAGTAAATATAAGAGTGATATGTAAATGATTAGATAAGATACATTTAGGATTTATATTTTATATGGTTTTTATAAGAAACTAATGATTTCATGAGGTAAGGTAAATAGATTAGGTTTTATGGTTGAAAAGTACAACTTTGTGAAAATGTTTTCATGGATTTATAAGTAATCATAGACTGAAAATTTCTTTCTTTATTTTTATATCCCTTACTAAGATTTTTGTTCTTATCCCAATATTTATAATGTTTGTTATAGGTCTTAATATTTTTTAAGACAATGAATATGTCATGATGGAAGTATTTAACATATGTCATGAAAGGAACACATTTATTATTTTTAAAAGGTATTCCTCAGGAGAAAAATGGATATTGTATAGAAGTGTCCAACTGTAATTTATAGTTTTAATTTGTAAGAGTTTTTACTAATTCTATAAAACTCTAAACTAAAAAGATCCTTGAAAGTGAATTGTAGTTCAAAAAAACTAGAATATGTAATGATTAAGGCTGATTCCATACAAAAATCATCAGGAAAGACATCAACAAAATATCATAAAATAGGTATATATTTTATGTAGAGTTTCTCCCAAACCGTTTGAGATAAATATCACCATTTAATAAGAATCAAGACCCATAAAATGGGTGTAATTTTTATGGAAACCTTATAATCATCCTCTCATCGATAATCAATCATAGGGTTTTTCAAAATATGAAATGTGACTTCCCTTCCTTGGAAATTGATATGGGATTTGTATGAAAAATATGGTCCATACCTAAAATAACATCAAATAAAACTAGATGATTAATAACGAGATTTTGAAGAAGTATATTCCCAAAACAATATATTAGGGAGAAGATATAGACTTTATATGAGATCATAATACCATTAGAAGTTTTCAATGATAATTAAACATATAATCATTAAGGTGGTGATGTGATACCCTTTAAAAAATTAGATATAAATGAGTGGGTAGATCTAGAATCAAACCTGATATTAGAATTCCTGGAGTTGATAGTAAGTGTACCATTCAACACTTCATTATCATACATGACTTGATTAATATTGATCACATGATATTTCCATTTATTAACAGGATTAAAATGTTATTGAAATAAATCATCATCATTAACCCTTGAATTTGAGAACTAGTTAGAATAATTCCGATACTCTTTTAATTAGATTCACATTAGTGTGGGTGGTTCCTTGTGGGGAGTTTTCTCTCCATTCACATCATTAGATAACTTCTTCCAATCACCTAAACATTAAATTCATTGATGAAAACCCATTAAAAACTTAAATATTTTACTAGTTCCATTAAGAAAATTTCAGCCATTTTTATTTCCACACTTCTCTCATAAAATATGGATCCTCTTCATCCCTGCATGGTTTTCATTATTAAAATTTCCCTTAAATTACATCTTTTTTTTTTCTAATCAAAACCATGATATTAATGGGTGAATATGATCTATATTTCTACCTTTAAACACATAAAACATTTTCTTCATAGCTACTAATGTCTATTATAGATAACACCCTCTAAAGGCTTGGTTTAAATCTAATGAAGAATTGATCAATATTGATTTCAGGTTGGATGATAATACCAAAATCATTCCTTGAATGTATTATAAAATTGGCCTTATAAGCACTAAATTATTTATCATCTTTATTATTTAGTTCAATGAATTATTTATCCATTTTTTATGAAGAATATGAGGAAATTACTTATTAAAAAACAACCTTTTAAACTCATCCCACTATATAGTGTCAATTTCAAACTCTTTCATCATGTTATTGATAGGATTCCACCATTTATATTCATTTCCATCCTAATGATAAATAGTAATAATAATATTTTTTATTAATATAACACAAGATAATGAAAAATATATTTTTAGTCATATTAATCCGTTACTAAATAATTAGTGGATCAATAAACCAATTAAAAGATGGTAGATGTTTCCTCATGAATAACTCAATATAATTTTGTTTCTTCTTTTCCTATTTATAATATAAACACGATTCATGGCTTGAGAAAGTTTTATAAGATTATTAATGAGATTTTTCATTCCCACTACCAAAAAATTTAGTTTCTATGGTTGAAAATATTTTTTTTCAATCACATTCAATATTAACACTATTTCTTCAGGTTCTAGCCATTGACTAAAACCAAAAATCATAGTATGAAAAAAGAATCATTTTGAGAAACTGTATAATCATGGAAATAATTTATAGTATGTCTTAATTATGACCCCTTTTTTATATCTATAACACCTTATATTTAACCTAGGTTATCATTTGTTATCATTTATTAAAATCCTTTATAATGGTTCATAAAGAATATTTTAATTAACCTAGGAATATACCTATGGAGTGTCTAGCAAGGTGTGAAGTCTTAGAACCACTCATTGTGCACTATAATGATCGATTTAACACCAAAAATGATATATTAAGAGTTTTCACTCCATGGTGAATCTATTAAAAATCCACACACATTTGTTAGTATACATACTTGTATATATTTTTTCAGAAAAACACAATCCTTTCTTTACCATAACATAAGAATTTCTCATATATCTAGGATTATCCTAAGGGTTCTCATCAAAGATTTCAAAAAATGACTAACCCTTTATATGATACCAACTGAGGTGAACCAATCATTTAATATATATATATATATATATATATATTACATCTTATCAGATTAATATCCATTAAATATTATCAAGATCCATACCTAAACCATAAATTTTAAGTGTCTATAAAAACATAGATACATAAAAAATTGGTATATAAAATATATACATCATCTTCCACTTAGTTATTCATAATTAGAACCCCTATTAGATATATCATTCTTAAAACCTTTCTTTATATCACAGGGGAAAAGAAACATCATAATGGGTGAGGTCAAATGACCAGTAAGGGTAAAAAGGGTAATATAAATGATCATTTATAAATAAAATTATCATAAGTGTATGAGAACATGAGTGTAACATTTTAAAATCCTATGATGTAATTCATAGATCATAATCATGTCTCATGACATCATTCTTGGTAGTTTATAAGGTTTTAATTATAAAGTAATTAAAGAACATGATCCATGAGAGCATAACAATGGTATAAAATCATGTAATAAAAGAGTGAAATAAGTTTTGGAATATCATAATAACAGAAAGATTATGTCAAGATACCCACCAAGACATTCATAAAATGTTAGGCTTGGTATAACCACCCATGTAGCAACTTATGTTTTGGGATAACATAATGTGTACCATTGTTTGGATTGGTCTTACAACAATTGTACCATGTTTTGGGATTGGTATAACCTCCCACGTACCCATTGATATCATATAACTTACAAATTTACTCAATTAATTGTATGTATATAATATATCCACCTATCATATAATCATAATCCAATCATATGTATTATACAAGATCATGAAAACATTTATCATTTCATCATAACATAAATTGAGAAAAAAAACGAGCTTCAAAAATATTTCAACATAATAATTATAAACCATCTATGGAATTAATAAGTATGGTGTTATGGGATCATATCCCTAATGAATCATATGAAATACTTAAGGATTCTATTATGGATGAAAAATTCCTATGAAATATCTTTGAAATATTTCATATTGAAAATAAAATTTTTATTTTGAAATGACTTATTTCAAATATAAAAATTTTAAAAATATTAATGAAACTATTTTCATTGAAAAGAACCATGAAAACAAATAAATTAATCTTGAAAACATTGAGTGGTCATGGTAATGAAGAAATCCATTAGCGCAGTATATGTTAAACCAAAGATTCCCTTCACACCTTTGGTAAAAAGTACCTCATTTAGAAAATAAAAAGAATAATATATTCAAACCATTTAATACAAATTAAAAAAATTGTTAATATTTCTTAAATATATCATTATATAAATTAAAAAAAATATTGAAAACATTTTAAAGAAAATATAGACATGGAAGAAAATTACTCCTTACAAAAGAGAGAAATAAATCTATTTGTCTTCAGAAATTTCATTCGATATATTGAGTAATTAAAAGAGAAAAATGGAATAAAAACATGTAATTTATAGAAATTAATATAGGATAATAATGTAAATAATATTTTAGAGAGATATATAATATAATTTCAGCATCTTAAATTTAATCATAAGAAATCCGAGTAAAAAATGAGATTGTAATGTAAAACCCTTACCACAAACATGAAATGATTTTTAAGTGCTATAACATCAAAAATAATAAACTTAAATTTATTAAAATTATATACCAAAACCATATTCATATTTCTAATACCATACATGTTTTAAATTTAATATTTTATCACCCAATTATTAATAATTCTTTATTAAACACACTATTCCAGTTGCTAACTATTTTCTTTATCCAGAAAGATTTAGTTCAAACATTCTGGTCCTTGTAAAATTATCATGGTTACATCATCTATATAATTTTAATAATTATGTAAATATTATATATATATATATATTATATACATATTTAAATCCACCAATAAAATATAGAGATAAAAAAATGTATTACACCGTTAGTGAAGATGATAGTCTTTTGATATACATGGAAACTATTTTCATTTTATAAAAAAGAAGGAACTGAATTTAAAAAATATTTTATCATTCAAAAATAATAATTATATCATAAATATACAATTTATTTTGTAAATCCATCATTATAAATATAAAATAATTGAGGTGATTGAAAATTAATCACAACACTACGTGGAGGTGGTATTCCACACATACAAATGAACGATACTTTCATATCCAATTAGATTAAAAAATGGTGGAAAAACGATTTTCATTTAATTTTCAGAAAATTATACAAAACATATAGAAAAATACATTTTTTTGAAAAATAATTCTTTTTATCATTTCATGATTTAAATAAAAATTCAATGAAATTTTGTTAGTAATTAATCAATATATTTTAATTTTGGAAATAATATCTATATATTTTTCACAATTCAGTTAATCCTGTTCATAAATTCCAATATAATGGTTATGTTATAAAGTTTTACAATATAAAAGGTTTATTTTTTTACTCTAGATTGCATGTAAATAAAGCTATCTAATACTTCATGATTATTTCAAAGGAAGTGTATATAAAATCATGGGGTGTTACAAGAAGAATATTCTAGAACCTCAAATATAGGTGAGAACATGTCCATCTCCTTATCATTAAAGGAATTACCTCCTTTATCATACCCAACCATACCCTTTATCACTCTAGGGAGATAAAATCAATATCTAATACCACTCTTAATTACTCAAGGTAGACCCATAAACTAGTAATCAGGTTGCAATAAACAAGAAACAATATTCATAAAATACCACAAAAATTAAGCTAACACATCAACCAAATCTGTATATTACCTTTTCTAACTGATCTATCCTATAACAATCCCAAATGAAACCCTCAAGGTAAGAATACTTTTGTTGATGACCCCGCCAATACTCGTGAATTAAGGTGTGATTTACACCCTAACTAAAAAATTACCCATCACTCCCCATATAAGGGGTTAACGACACCCACACCAACATACCTTGTAAATTTAATGAAAAAATAAGAGTTCATATAGCGATACACATGAACACATATTCAGGTTGTGACATATAATATCATATGAAAATTTTAACATTGTTAGGACTTCCTACCACAATCCTAAGATATCATAATCACCAAGATATAATTTCAAAATTAATAACAAACTCACAAAAACCTGAATCTTCCCCAAATACCCATATTTAGGGGTTTGATAAAGCAAACCAAGTGATATAGGAATAATAAAGTAATTAGGTCTTAGATGTGATTTTTTTATTGGGAGAGAACCTCTATAATGAAAATTCCTCCAAATAGTTAAAAGATGATATTAAAAATAACGAATCACACAAAATAGAGCCCCCACATGTCCAAAATAGTATATGGGGTTGGGAGAGAAGACGGTATAAGTAAAAATGGAATTTTTAGTGTAATAACTAATCAAATTAAAAATACCCAAGTGAGTGGATCATGACATAGCCATAGGGGCGACTCTATGACACTTCATCCCTGATTAAAAATGTTGAATGGTCTATAGACCATGCCATAGGTACCCGAAAATAAAATGTAGGGTTAACCCCTATGGATTTACTTTAAAGCACTATAACCGAGACCAAAATTCCGGCACCCAAAAAGATGTAGAGGGGTCCATCCATATGATGACTACACCTTGAAGCATGAACCATAGGCATGAACCCTATAAAACAATCACATGGATACCAATGACATATTACTTGTTGTTATACCATTATCCTTACTTCACTCTAGTATCCTTTCTATATCCACTATCCCTATGTCACAACCATATGTAGTCTGTAGTATTTCAACTGCAAACTCAGGTCACATTTCTAAAAAACCCTATCGATCCACCTCTAATACCCTAAAAATACCACAACTATTAGAATTCACCATAATAGACATTAATATAAAACATAACACACATTAAAATTCCAAGGGTGTTGCAAGTATGGTGTGTGATCCCTGGATGGATGTTTTTTTAGAGAGAATGGACTAGGAATTTGATGACCTGATTTGAGCATGTGTCATGGATTTTGGTAGGTTTTGGGTTGGTCATATCTATTTGTTGGAGTTATCATATAATAATACATATCAGATTATGATTATAATGTCACCCTTATAAGTGCTTCAAGGGAGGACGTATCATTCTACCTTGTATTGGGAAGAATCTAGGGAATCTTATTTATTGGGCTTGCGTATTATTCAAGAAACCATTTATAAAATTTATATGATTAATATAGTAAATGAATATGGTTCATCATAGATAAAAGTCCTATTTTTATCATCATCAAAAAATTTAGAGTTCTTGGTATATGATCATGTGTTTCAAAAGGTTTCATAAAGGTTGTTTCAAATAAGGATTGAGAAGTAGTGAAAGTTGAGCCCTAGGATTTTGGTTCCTTTTGAGGTGACTAAGAATATTCAATATGTTTTGTTACAAATATAATTAAACCCCAATATACTTCTATTGATGATAATTTTCACATATCTCAGTTATAGAAGTATTTTCCTTACCCTTCAAATGACATTAGTCAGGATCAGGTTGAGTTAGACCTAGATAAAAAATTAATTCAAAAATTAATTTATAATATGGATCACTAATAAAAGGTGTTTAAAGCAAAGGTTATCTCATTTTACCTTGTTATTTGGAAACATGGTACTATACATAAATAGATATGGTATAGGGAGGACTTATTGTGTCAACAATGGACCGAGCTATTTGCCAACAACTATAGAGTCTTACTTCCCATGAAAGATAATTTCTATGATTGGAAGTATTTTAAGACCTATTTTTAGGTATTTAACGGTTATATTTTTTTTTGGGGTTAAAGGTCTTTGGGAGGAAATTTTGAGAAATATGAGGCCACTTGGACCTTAGACAGTTCAGTCTATGGTCACTAGGCTTGTACAGTTGGATTGTGTATGTTAAAATGTTAGAGATATTTAAGGATAATGAGTTTGATGGAAAAAAATGGATGGATAATATGACCATATATATAGGTATTGTATCTCATGTAGTGATTTTCACATGTGACTTACCAGGATACTGATACTGTGAATTTGGGCCATGTAACCACTTAAAACACCTCTTGATATTTTATTTAAAACCTGATATTGATGATTTCACTCACATTCTTCTCCACTCTCATGGATCACTTTAATATATGGTGATTTTTTGGAAATATTTTTTTGATTACTCTCCTAAATATCTTATTTCTATGTTTTCTTGTTGCATTTGGTGTATGGATCTAAGGTAATTCCCTCTGCATCCTCTCCTCTCCTATCATTTATGATTTATCTCAGTGAAAACCTTAATATGGTAGGGTTTGGTAGATTTTGGTGGGAATGTTTGGTTTAATTTTTAGAATTGGGATTTAGTATTTTATAATATCAAGTGGATCATGGATATTGATTCTCATGCAATAGTTTCATGGTATTTATAGATTGAATGTTGGTGGCTTCTCTTATACACTACTTTGTGATGAAATATTATTACTTTGGTTTTAATATTTGTTTAAATTATTTTATGTGATCAAAATAATTTATCTTGAATGATATTTTTTGGGAAAATAAGGTTTTTGGTGTGTGTTTTTTTAGTACACAAAAAATGTGGATTTTCCTAGTGCATGAGTGTTTTCTATAAAATGGGGTTTTATTATGAAATTAATTTTAATATTAAATTGATAACATTGGGTTACAAGTATTTTTTTATTGATAGATGTTGATTTATTTTGTTGGTTTGGTTGACTTACATTTGATGGATTTTTCACGAGCCTTGGAAACTAAAACTTTTGTGTGGGGACCTTACCAAAAATATAAAGGTGATATGGTTGAAAATCCATATTTGGTAATGGGAACTTTCTTGAAATAAAAAGATACGTTTCGAGGGTAGTTTGTTCTATTAGTAGTAGGTGATATGCAACTTTGGTTTGGTTAATCATTTATTAGGTTCTCCCTTAGTTTATGGTTATTATCACGGGTTCATGAGTTAGATTTGTCCCTTTGGTTATTCTTTATGGATTGTATGAGAATAACTTACAAGTTTATTTGTGATAAATACACATGTTTACTATTACATCTCATGTTTTCATTGATTACGAGTATTTATAAAATTTATTGGTCCGGAAAATGTTTTATAAAACTAGGCATGGCTTTAAGGTTTTTAACATACATAGAGTGCATTGGGATCATTGGTAATGTCTTATAAGGTCTAGTACTCACACCATATTCACCAAATATAGAGGATGGGTAGATTATATGAATTGTAAAATATGTAAGATGAATGTATCCTTATTCTATAGAGATGGTTTATCACTATAGCTTTGGAGATGTAGAGGTAAAGGAGTTCCAATGACTTCCTGAATCATATAGTTTTTCGGGAGTCTAGTTGGATCCAATGGATGTCCTTTTTTGGGGAGTTATTTTTTAGTGGATTGATAGGCCCTACTTTGGATTTGTAGTTTTTGGGTTGTTAAATTTATTATTTTGGTAAAAAAGTTTATCATGCATAATTTTATGCTAATTGTATATCCTTTAATTATTTAATATTTTTCTTACATGTATTGTATTTATGAGTTATAAACACATCGTTCTGTTATTTTCATTATTTTAATTGTGGGGAGGGCGTGGGTTACGTGGGTAAACTATCCCCCAATGAAATTTTCTATACCCTTGGCATTTTACTACCAACCTTTGGTGATATGGGTGACAAACCAATATCATGGTGACAATTACAATTGAGATTTGGGTAAGGATGATGGGTGAAAATCCTGGATAGGGTGGTATATATAATCCTTGATGAAGGAGGTCATTAGAGTTTTTATTTCTCAATTTTGAGGAAATTTCATCATGGGGACATCATTATTTCTTGAAATGGTGGATGTGGTTATATTTTTAAAAACATATCATAATTTATAAGTATGATAAAAATGATATTGATGATATCATTTTCAATTTATGAATGAAGTACACCATAATGATGTTGTCCATGTCATGACAATGGTGGTTATGTAGTACTAATTAGTTTTTAAATTTAATATCATTTAGAGAAATCTTTATGACCCAAATTTAGGGTGCTATAATAATTTTTTAATAAGGATAATGGGTGACTTTTTCAATGAAATATAATAATAAAAAAGATATCAATGATGATAAACATGAACATTCTCTAATGGGAAGTTATAGAGATATATCAATATATAAATACAAGAAGAATACTAGAGAGATAAAATCATGAATAGTGGAAGAATAAAAAGAGGAATTCCAGAATATTACTAGAAAAAAGAGAGTGTGTTTCCAAGGATCATATCCTTGGATGATTTTAGAGATCTCCATGTTGACGTAGAATAAAAATATTTCCAAAAATACAATTATAACCTAGATATTATAATGGTGTGTATGAAAATGATTAAATAAATTATGAAAATATGGGTTACAAATGTATATATAATTAATTCAATGGTGACCAATTAACTATAAATTAAGATAAAAACCCTTTTGAATATAAAACGAAATATTTTTTTCTCACAAACAATTTAATGGTGAAAAATTTTGTTTTACACCAGAAAATAAAAAATCACAATTTTTATGATATTAATGAAGTATATTTAATATAATGTTTAAAATTCATCCTATTTATTTTATATACGTGCTATAGGAACAAAACCAATTTTTCCCATAAAAGATGTATATTTCTAAAAAGACAGTTTTATGACCTTTAAAGGGAACACTTGTTTTTAAAACTATGTTTTGAAACTTATAAATTATATTTTAAAAAATAAACTTAATATTTTAAATCATAATATAAAAATTTAATTTTGTTTAATTTTTGGTATTTTTTTGATAAATTTCTTGTTTTGATTCATAGTTAAAAAATATTTAATTTTAATTGAAAAAATCTTTTTCAAATAAATAATTTGTAGTAATAAATTAAACTTTTGATTGGTTTTAAAGTAAAATTATCTCAATTTAATGTCATTTAATCCAATATGGGTCATTTTAATCAATTTCACATTGGATTTTTATATAAAAAAACTTTGATCTTTTGAACCTTTTTACTTTAAAAACCCGTTTTCTCGTTCCATCAACAAAATTAGTTTTCACCCAACATGTGTTTATAATTTTGAAAAATATATTCAATATTTGAAATTAGAAGGTCCAAATTTATTAAATAGTTTCCTTTTATTTTTATACAATAAGAATATTATCTCCAATAATTTTTATTACCATGGTTAATGGTAAAATGTGTAATTTAGGGTAAAAATAATATTATAAAAATTTGAAAATTACCACAACACTTGAAAAAAGGTTATTTTATGAATTTAATATAACCTATAACACCTAATATTATAAATTTAATTGTTTAATGGATAATTTACCTTAAAAATGTCATATATATTATTAAAATCAAAGAGAGTGATAAAATGTCACACTCTTACTTTTAGTAAATATAATATTTTTCATATGGATTTAAATAGACGATATTCTCAAATATTTATATTATTATGAAATATAAAATTTTTATCTACATCATGGGTTTTTTTTAAAATTTTAGTGAAGAAATAATTATCATAAAAAATTACACAATGACGATGCATTAATCATTCAATTAATGAAAACTACACTAAGTGGTATTAAAAATATTAAAATAAATATAATATGAACTAATTAACTTGATATGAGAAATTTTTATCAGAATATTATATACTAGGGGTGTATTAAATGATTTGTTTTGGAGTTATCTTTTTGTATTGATTTTCTTAAAGTCAGTGTAATGAATAATGTCAAAATTCAAACTAATGATGTTTTATGAATATAATATTTTATTAAATTATTTAAATATCATAAAAATACTAAATAAGTAAAAAGGGGATAAATTGTTTTCTAATATATCCTAAATTTACCATTTATTTTTCAATTGACACCTTATATGTAAAAATATCTACCTTTTAATATTGAAAATATTGTTACAGTAGTTAAAATTAAAATAGGCAAACTAAGGGTTAATAAAAAATATAAGTTTTAAAATGTCCACAAAACTTGTATATAATATACTATTTTATGGTATTAACACCCTAAACTACATTATCTTTGAATAAAATTCCATTTTTAGGTATATGTATTGATATTTAATTTATTATAATTTAATCTTATAAAAGCTTCCAAAGGTGACCCTCAACTTCATTATAAAAGGACACAACTCTCTCATGTAATTTTCACACATTTAGTATTATAGCTCAACCGAAATCAGAATAATTCTATTCTAAAATACCCTATGAAAATTCTAGAGGTGATTTTATTCCCAAAGGACCATATCTTGATTTCTTTAGAAGCGATCTAAAGGATCCATTCTGAAGAAGAGTTAATCGCCATAACCAAACACCATATTTTTATACTCTTCTATACATCCTATAAATATATGAAATATATCATAAAATAATAACTTAAAAATAATTAATATTCTTAAATTTTATTCTGACTATGAACACACCATTATCTAACCCCTCTTCAATCAAATAAGAAGTGAAAGTATCGCTCTTGCGTACGTACGACTTACCATCTCCACGTAGCGATATAATTAGTTTTCCATCACCATATTTTATGAGTGGTAATTATTATAGTTTTAATATTTATATATGATATTTATGACATAATTATACTTCTATAATAATAATATCATAACTACCTTTTTCCCACCCAATCTTTTGGGAAATGATAACGTCGCTCATGTGCACGTATGGCTTATCATTTCAATGATACGATGTGAATCTATTTTCATCTAAATTTCACATTGGTGGTAACAAGGATTAATTTTATGAATATATATGATATATATATCATAATAAATATTCTTTAAATGATGATACAACTATCATAGTATAAATATAGGGACTGCTGAACCAAAACAATCTTGGAAAACAAAATAGATATCACCTAGAACAATAATTTTAATTATTAATAAACGAGTGATAAGATATTATTAAAAAAATAAAAAATCATATTATTTATACATGGTTATTTACTAAATTTATAATAAATACATATTTATTATATAGTATTTTTTAATTCGATCAAGGAAATGAGAGACTTTACAAAAGATATTTTTTATCACTTTTATTTATATGGGACACATGCCTTATACACTATTTGTTTCTTTTGTGTGGTGTATATACTACCCATGATTTTTGATGAGTCTTATCCTAAATATTATGGTATTTTAATTTCCATATAATTTTCTTTATTTCACAGGGTATAAAATTTAACTGGTTATAAAGTGGTACGAGTTTATTTTATAATCTCATAAATATTTGGGATTGTTTCATTTATGTCTCTGTTGGAGAATACTTATCTTCCATGTCCATGTTATCTAAATATATTTAAAAATGGTTTTTAATATTCTACATTGATTATTTAATGTTATTTTTATCCATTTTTACTTTTTTTTGAAACAGTTTGAAAAGAATTTTTTTGTCGTTTTCTAAACAAGGCTCTGTGACTTAAAAAAAAAATATATATCAAAGAAATGTTTTTTAACTTATACTACAAAAACTAAATTTTCTTCTATCATTAAGCCTTAATAATTTTAATATTACTTTAAAATATTAAAAGTTTATTTACAAAGAAATTATTTCCTTTATAATTGAGTGGAACATAAAAGAAAATTATTTCATAAAAGAAATGATATTTTCCTCAAGAATTATTTCAAGTGATATTTCAAAAAACCAATTTCCATATAAGATGAAATTATTTTATATTACATGATATTTACTATGGATATAAACCAAGTATACCATTCTTATTATTTATATGAATTTTTTATGTTTATGATAAAATGATACTTATGAAACCTAATTCTCTTCCATAAGTTATGTTATATTGAAGTGTTTATGAAACTCATTTCTTTATATGGGTTCTGAGATGATGAATGATTTATGGACCTCTAGAACAAATATTTATAGTTTTAATTAAATGAATGGTGGGACCTATATCTCCCTCAAATTCATTGGGTATTGAATTATATCTTATGAGATAGTTAAGAGAAAAAACTTGATGTGCTCGATCCAATCAGGAAAACAGGTTATAAGGCACAATATGAGAGTCTTAGTAGTTAAACATTCCATATGAAATGGTTTTCTATACTTATGATGATTCCACCAAAATTTATGATATGAACTTATTCTTCATGATTGAGTTATGATAACATTTCATTCTTATGATTCATGTCTTTTTAAATGTCAATGTTTTGTGCCATGAGTTGTGTTTATGATCCATGAAAGTTTGGGTATGAACTTTGTATGTTATTATCCTAATCACATACCCATATTCCTAATATTATGCTTTAATAAGATAATAAATTAATATATTCCATGTTTAACCTTACTGATAATCCAATCTCACCCTTTCTTTATGGTTCCTTTCAACATGTTATGAAGAGAGGTTATAAGAAGGGGTACTAAAGGGGATGTTCTTTATTGGAAACATTGAAGATCTTTTAGTAAACAAGAAGTTTTCTTTCCAAGTTTCTAAAGTCTCTAAATTATTATGGTCCTTGGGAACGTTTGTGTGTAATTTAATGAATATTAATATAAAAAATGATTTAGTATCCATGTATGAAAATCTCAAGTCAATATAAAGAGCACACACTCCATCATCCAATCATGTTGGAGCCATATACTACTCAAATTATGGTATATTATCTTTCAAGACCACTATAAGAGCGTCTATGTGAAGCTCAATAGGTGGAAACACTAATTTGTTCCCACTTGGAGGAAACACCTCATGAGTGGGTCCCTAAACTGAAGCCTCGTAGCTCAATTGGTCATCATCAAGACACTGTCTCAAAATCCTAGCCTACTCTATCCATGGAGGATTCTTGAAAATTATCAAGGAATACCATGGTCAATGAGAATATCTGGGGAGATGGATCAAGTAAGACATGTAAACCACAACTAATTCCTATATGATACATGTACCAATGTTTGAACTTCAACCTGTTTCTATTTGGGAAAAGTCAACAAGTTGGTTACCAGAGTCCTAGGGAATATATATGTTGGAATCAAAACCAAAACTGGGTTCTATTTTCTAAGAACTGACCTCAATACACTATAACACCATTACCCTAGTTTTCAAACCAAACATCACAAATAGAACATCTCCAAACTTTGGTCCTATGAAGAAATTACACGATGCCACTATTTCACAACATGACCTATTGGGTCCCTTGTAGTATGTTGAAATATGAGTGTGACACCCCAAGATTTCCTATAATAGGATAAGTGATAGAAACAAGTTCCAAGAAGGGATAAACTTAAATGGGAGGCCTTAGTCTAATGTACGTATATGCACACAGACAACCACCTCCATGAAAAAAGTGAAGATGAATAATAAAAGAGTTAAACATCTAGTGTATAACCATGTATGAAATAATATAGAAGAAAATACATAAATCAAAGTACATTAGGAATAAAAATGACAAAAATGGGGAAAATATACACCCAACTAGAAATAAAGGTGGAAAACCCAAACTGACATCAACTGTAAGGAGTAGAGTGAGGTAGAGCTTGACTCCAAATCCTAGAGTCCAACCACTGAACACATTTAGTGCCTAAAAATACTGATTATATCTACTGGTAATGGGTCTACAATATTCAATTATTATTACCTTTTATTCTATATAATACACGACATGTGTTGAAAAATCCCATCAAGGGTTGAGTATAAACATACCCAGTAGGACATCCTGAAATCACCAAACACAAAGAATCAAGAGATAGTATTTAGATCATCACCAAGAGGTTATAAAAATAAAAATATGAGAAAAAAAGAACAATAATAAAATCTATAGCCCCTTTATTCTCAATAAGAATCCTAAATGAGAGAGAAAGGGGAACTATATCTCCATAGGAAAACTAAGAATGATGAGTTTTCCTGATGATCCAATGGTCCATCTCCGATTCCCAATATCATATGCAACCTCACAAGAATCTATATGGAGGGTTCCACACCTCACTACTACACTCAAAAGTGAAGAATCCATAACTCTAGTGGGGTACCCACTTCTTATTAGAGTTTGAAGATAGGGTAGTACCACTCCATAGATAAAGGACCTGTACCATGCTATAGTGTGGGAGAGTAATGACTCTACCTATGTAAATAGTATTGGGAACCTGTGCCATAATTCTACAGGGGAGTAGCAAACCCAGTAACCCTCTGATGATCACACCCGATCATTACTACTTGGGTAAATAGTATGTGGGACCCATGCTCTGTTGTGATAGGGGAGTTTCAAACCTTGAAACCTCATTACCGATCAAACCCGAACACTACCATCGACCAAGAATATATAAAAGAAAAATAACATTCATACCACCTCATGTGGTATCTCTAATTCCAAAAATAATTCCCCCACCACATTATATGTGAAAAACTTCTTAGGATATAATACTTGTGGGAAAAAATCTGATTCCCAAAGGGGGAGATAGACAATGTGGAAGACTAATGACCCAATATTTCTATAAAAGGTGTATAATATGTGTCCCATGGGGTATATGGAATGTATCTCTATATCTAGAAATCTCACGTCTCACTATCACATGACATGTATTCCTCCAAATACATAGCATGTCCACTAGCGGTACACGATGTATAGAGGTTAGCTTGGCACTCAACATTTTTCATCTGCCAATGCCTTTACACCTTTCTATGTATATGGTATGTGGTCCTACATACATGATGTGTATGGGAAAAAATGGTTTTATAGGTCTGTAATCATTGTACACATTGAGGTCTTTGAAAAAACGGGTACACATCGTGTTATCCAACTACCCAATGTGTGAGATCACATGTCCACCCTGAGCATGTACTCCTTCTTTACATCAAACCAAATAGCTAATGTTTACATAACATGTCATCCCATTACATGACATTTGATACTAATCTCTATGTGTGATCCCTAGATACCTCTCAGATGGGACTACATGGAATGTTTTCCTGAATTAAAGGTAATGTAGTTGGGATTTTTACATAAATCCAAAAACTTCATGTGTCATATGCTCACACCATCACTTCCATTAGATCTACCATCAAGTATATCAAGGATAGAAAATATTGGGTCAACTAGTCCTTATGCATCACCAGTGGATAAATTCCTTCTACCATTTCTACCCACAGACAAACCTTATCATGTTGCATCACTGAATGTCGAAACCCATGACTAACCTCCTCTGATTCATCACCCATCTCACCACAAAACACCTTGATCATCCTGTCGATCTTGAATTTGAACCATATAAATGAACTATCATTCCTAATACTGGATAAAAAATTATTTTTTATGGATATTCATTGAGTTATCAGCTACAAGAAATGCTAATGATGAATGTGTGGAGAACGAAAGAATAAAAAAAACATGAACACGAGGAATGAACCTAGGCCATTATTTGGATTTTACTCAATTTTTTATTATAGTTATGAACAAAGAGAAATAATCAAATATCATCAATTCCTAGATGTTGGAATATAAAACGATACTCAAAAATAAACTATTAATCCAAGAATCAAACTTTTTATAAGGATTGAATGACATTTGATATGGGATAAAAAATTGTTTTAAAATCAAAAACAAAATTGTATACATTAGGGCTGGATTGATCACCAACAAATAATGCTTCTAAATTATTTTCATTGACTATATTCATGAACTCTGTTGGTGTTTGAGATACCTGTGATACTTCGATCATCGATCTATGATCCCAACATCTATCAATGCTTATATACAATCTCCTCTAAAATCCCTAGAGTTATGTGACTAAATATAAGATTTTTCCATAACTAGGTATACATATAGTAGGTTCAGGTCATGGAAAAATAAATTAATCAATTAATTAATTAATTAACCATCTCACTCATGAACAATTTTTTACCAAAGGCCTGATACTGACAAAGGTTATGTTGCATCTAGGGTAAAACCCATATTCCATATTTAATGGAGGTCTCAGATTTCCATCCTAAAACTCTATTCATGATTTATTCTATTATCTACGAGAAACTAAGTGCATGAAATATAATGTATTTAATATTTTTATTATATAAACACTGAGGCTCACTGAGCCTCAAAATATCATGGTTTCTTAAAACCTAGATCTAAAAATATCCCTTAAAATATTTCAAAGTATTAAAAGGTTAAAAATGAGATGTTATAGTATCATTGAGATTGATAATTGATTCATGACATGTTTGGTTAAGTTTATCTCATTTTTGGGATTATAATATATAACGACTAGTGTGTGAATGAAAAATAGTGGTTAAAGATAAGAATTAATTTTTGGAGGAATATATGATTTCGGTATGGTTTAATGTATTAGATATTCAAATGATTTTGGGAAATGTATATAATATGAAATACATGATTAAGGTATATACCGACTGGGATACATGATCATATGAATGATTAATATTGTTTGGGAAAAGATATATTACTTGGTATAATCTAACAAAGTAAGGTAGATGCCATATTAGAATTTATATCCTAAATGATGGATATGTTAAGATTACGCTCTCCTATTTTTATCAGTGATTAATAATTAAAACTACAAGGATTTAATTTATTTTAGTGGGTAGAATTTAATGACCTGAGATTTTGGACCCTTTAAATTAATTCTATCTTCAATAACTTGTGTCTCAGGAAACACCAAAATAACACAAAACCCAACTAAAATGAACCATAAAATATGAAAATTGCATTATTATTATAATAATTAGTATATAAAAAGATAATAATCAATTTAAATAATTATTTATTATTTTCTTTGATTAATATTTTAAAAAGGGAGACTTTCAAAGAACCATTTAATAGGGGTTATTTTATTTTATCTTATTAAATTTAATTCACCATAGTTAAAAGTTTATTATAATAGATTATATTTTTTTATAGAGTAATATATCAATATTAAATTATTTATAAATATATATGAAATAATATTAAAAACACTTGAAGTTTAAAAAGATCAATTTTTAATAAAATTAGTTTTTATTTATATATTTAATTTTTATTTAAAGGCGAATTTAGAAATTTTAGAAATTAAATTTGAGAAAATAATTTTATTTTTGGATTAAAAATTTATATATTATATTAGGATGAATTTTTGGAATTTTTATAAAATGATTTATTTTATAGTGAATAACTCAAAATATTTTTTTTAAAATTACATGACTTTTAAGACATTATTAGTATATAATTATGAATCATAAATTCACGAAACATTTTTATAAGAAAAAATTTAAATTTTAAAATTGAATTTATAGTTTTATTTTTTTTATTTTTCAAACTCATATTTTATATTTTAGAATTTAAGTTATTTTTTTTTGAAAAAAAAGTTCTTTAATACCCTATACATTTAGTATTTTAAAATTAAATTTTATAAATTTTAGAAAATTAATATAATAAAATGATTTAAATTTTGGAATAAATATATTAAATTTATTTAATGAGGAACAATTTATTTTAATTCATAAAATATAAATTACTTTGGTAAAAACTAGTTACCTCAGTAAAAATCAAAAGGGTTAAAAAAGGTTTAACGAGGAGAGAAAGACTACAAACATGTTTAAAACATGTGTGAGAATAGGTGGTTGAGGCCTTGATTTATCTTATACTAGACCTTATCTATTAATTCCGTATTTTGGAGCTACTTTCCTTGATATTGACTTCCTTTTTTTTGTTTTTACGAAAATTCCATAATAAGGGCACTCATATACTCACTTCCCATCACACCAAAATCCACCTAGTCCAACCAAAAATATTTATTACCCTCTCTTAAAAAGCACTATGCATATTAATTAGGAACTGGTACTCTCTAATTACTATCCCTAAATGGTTTAACACCCTTTACAAAAGAGATAATCCAATTAGTGAGGTATAAATTTCTTAACACTCTTTTATCATTTCTATTTATTTATGTGCACTACTTATTCATAAAATTACATTACACCATATTATAATGATAATATAAGTATCATTAGTACAATGATATGTTATTATAATTATGGTACAATAATTAACCTCATTTTCCCCTTTCTATTAAGAAAAATGAAATTGTGAAACACACATATGTGCGGACTACCACCTCCATGAAGTAATCTATTTGTTTTCCTTCATTTCCTAACATGGATAGATAAAATAAAATTTAGTAAATAATTATGATATTTATGACTTATTTAATATTATGAAATTATAAACCATATTAATCCTTTCTCCCATTACATGAAAATGAAATTATCATCCATATGTATGCTCAGACTACCACCACTATGGAAAAATGCATTATGTTTTTCATTAACTCATTTAATAGATAGTCCTAAGAATGGGATTAATTGATAAATACTATTTTTATGATATCATTATGGTTTTTGTATGGACAATTTTATAAATTATTAATTATATGATCAATAAGTTATCATCGTTATTTCAATCATTTAAAACATACATGTTAAGAGGAAAATATTTTTATTAATATTATATTTTCATATAAATTTATTCTTCTTCTGATTATAATTAATATATATCACACTAGTAAACTCTAAATATCATCATTATGTTTTTTTTATAATTATATTATAACTAAAACACGACATAATAATCCATAAAGCAAGACTTGTTCATGTTTCAGTCAATTTAACCACCCACATGAACAATGATACAAATTTATTTCATAGAAGTATATGGGAAATTAATTAATGGTGTAAGATGAAATAACTATTTCAATAAAGATATATTTTTTTATAATGGTGAAATTATTATTAAACTTATTAATTATGAAAACATGTTTCATTTATTATGAATCATCAAAATATAATCATCAACAATTTCACCTTCATAAATTATAAGAAAAAATACCATCGAATGAAATTACACCTTTATAAATATCATGGAAAATCTATTATTGTACCTCTAATTATCTTAGGATTATGAAATTTGTAAAATAATTAATATAAAAACTATTTTTATGAGACTAGTACAAAACGATCATGATTACTTACGCCTGATATTGAAATTAAGTATTAATGAACTCGTATTGAGAATGATTATAGATGGAGATTATAAATTGAAAATATATGAGTAAGGTTATGAATTAAGATATTAATATAATTATTTTTGTGATCTATTAAGGTTAAATTACATTCATGGAATTTAGGATAATAGATAATAGTTTTGTTGTATCATTTTCAAATTCATGAGACATGTTTGATATTTCTCAGTATCATTTGTTTTATTTGGTGTAATTACTACCTAATGAATATTTTTTATATATTAATGATATTCATGGATTTTAAATATCCATATCATGTTATTTAGTTATGGGAAATTTTATTCAATGTTTACTGAAATTGTAATTATTTTATTGGACTCAATGTAATTATTCGAGACATAATACATTTTATACACCATGTTTTCCTTGTATGGTAAATTTACTACCCATGGATTTATATTTATCATATATTTTTTTAATTTCATGGTACATAATAAAAAATAATATTAACTTATTAAAATAGTTTCTGACTCAATTGTTACCCCAATAGTAAAGATTTTTTTGGTGACTCAGCTTTTATTTACTTAGTTATGACCATTCTCTTGAAATTATTTCACATAAGTTGGGTAAATTATACCTTTAATTGCATTATGTGATATTATATCATTTTTCTATGTATTTAAATTCCTAAATACTAAATTATTGTTGAATATATCATTCTATATTGAGTATGTTGACCATAAGGGATATAGATAGCACAAAAATCCTTTCATTGAGTTATAATGTTTTATCTTGAAAATTATTCTTCTATTTTTGGGTTCTCCCACCCTACTATTTTATTATATGTTATTTTATAATCATATTTTATACTTTTTTGTTTTAATACAAATAAAATTGTATTAAAATTTTTACAATGTGAGTTTCCAACAATGGAATTTTTAAAGTATTAAAAATTTTCATTTTTTTAACCAAAAGTTTTATATTTATATCTACATTTCCTATATAACACTTTATGTAATTTTAAAGGTTAAATTATTAAATATTATTTTTAAAAATAAATTTCTTCAAAATCATTCACTTCATTTTTTGAAAATTTACTTTTAAAAGTGACTTTAATGATTGTATTTTACATCAATATTAAAATTGTTTTCTAAAAGATATTTTAAGATTTCACTTTTATTTTCCTTTTCATATTCAAAAATATTTACACTCATGGGATTTTTGTTAAATTATTTATCCTAAAATATTTAAATATATTCATAATTTTTGCCGATTGAACTCATGGTATCAAACAATTAAATTCTTGATCCATTCTTATGGGAAAAATTTCAAAACATTCTTTTACAAGGATGTTTTTAATCAATTTCAACATCCTTATGACTTTCCTTTATTACACTGGGTATATATTCTTCACGTATGATTTAAATGGAAGGTAATAAGGATAGGTTTAGAGAATATATTTGAAATATAAGACATAATAATTATTCTAAAGGGGTAATATATTATTTTCCTTCTGTCATTTCAACTATTGAGAAAATGGAAACAACATTCTTGCGTACTTATAACCTACCTTCTCCATGAATGGTGTAATTCATTTTCTATATCTAAATTTAATGGATTACTATAAATAAATATAAAATGAATATATATGTTATTTATATCATGGATTCCATTATGTATATGATAGAACCATGATCAAATTAAAAGGACCAAACATACCAAACTAAAACATACATGAAAAATGAATCAATTATTACCCAAAAAGTTATTTTAACAGAAAATTATTAATAAACATGCAATAAAAAGTTTCAAGTAAATTATATAAACATGGGATTTTTGGAAATTGATAATAAATATTTTTTTATTAATATTCAATAAATTACACAAACACATTCCTGAGGAATGTAATTGTTTAGTTTCTTTAAATATTAGGCACACACTCTTCTAATTTGGTGAAATATCTTCAAAAAAACCCATAAATATATTAAAATTTAGTAATATTCACACACATACCCCAATTAAAACTTTTCATCATAACCTAGGTAAAGGTAACATAATAAATGGTGATCGTAGATGATAAGAAAGGAAAAACAAGGGAGATACATAAGTATAACATGAACATAAAGGTATGATAACATGAGCATAACATGTGAATAACATACCCTTCATATCAAATATCATAATTTTGAGTCATATTATAAATATTAGAAGTTCATAAGACATGAATCATATGGGAATCAAAGAATACAAGCCACAGGAGCATAAAATTGTCATAATACATAGATTTATGGCATATACACAATCAAATAAAATCTTATGTTAAGGATACCCAAAAAGACATTCATAACATATTAGGCTTAGGCTGTCCACCCATGTAGCCACTCTGGGCTTGGTATAACCACTTTTATACCCTTTTTTAGGTTTGATATAACAACCCATGTACCCTCTTTAGATCATGGGATAACCTCCCTTGTACCATATTTTGGGCTTGGGATAAACTACCATGTGTCATCTTTTGAGCTTGGGATAACCTCCAATATATACTTTGATCTCATATAACATTAATCATTAACCAATGTATTGGATAGAGATATAGGTCCCACCCATCTCATAATGGAAATCATAAAAATTTGTTCCAAAATATCATAAAACATTCATTATATCAGAAACCAAGAAAATAAAGGGATTTATAAAAATTTAATCATAGCATAACATGTGGAAAAGAAATAGGTTTATAATTATTTCAATATTTCATCATAAAATAACCCATAGAAATACAATTAGGTTTTATAATAATTCAATCATAGTGTAACTTGGGAAAAAAGAAGCGGTTTTCATAAAAATTTTATCATGGTATAACCTATGTAAAAATAATCAGGTATCATAAGAATTATATCATGTTATAACCCATGGAAAAAGAATAAGGCTTCATAATAATCCTATCATGATATAAACCATGAAAAAATAAGTAGATTCTATAAAAATCATTTCATCATAAATATAAACCATTCAGGTAAATAATTATAATGGTATCCTTGGATCATATCCCCAGTAAAGCATAAGTATCCTCAAAGTTTACCATCTTATATGGAGAATAATTCTGAAATAAAAATAACTTGGAACGTTTCTTTATGAAAATAACTTTTAGAAAATAAAATTATAAAATTAGAGTTTATAAAATATTTTGGAAATAATTTTCTTTGAAAATAAACTTTGAAAACATATAAAAAAATATTTAAAAATCATTTAAACCATTTCACAAGGAAAATATACTTTTCAATTTGAAAAAAATTATTTTCAAAACATAAAACATAAAACATTTTAAATATAATTGTTATTGAAAATTAAAATTAAAAAATATAAATTAATCTTCAGAAATAATAATCGTCTTGTTGGGGGTAAATTCTGTTCATTTCGTGCATGTTAAAAAAAGATTACTTTTATATTTTTTTGTAAGATATAAATAGACCATGTTTTGAAAATAATTTAAAGATTCATTTTGAAAAATTTTAAAAAAGTAAAACTAGGGGAAAAAATTACTTTAAATAATCATAGAGTAACATTAAAACATTTTTTAAATAAGATCTAGAAAACATATACATAGAAGAGAAAGAGATATCGAATAAAGATCAAAATATAGTCAGTTATATTTAAAAAATATTTTCAAATATGGAGTGTGTAATGGGAGTAAAATGAAGGGAAAATATTTATTATCATGGAATAACCATGGGATAATAAAATTCACGATTTTATTACTATATGGATCATAATATTTCATCATTTAAAACATAATCATAATTAATCCCAATTAATGATGATATTGTATCATAAAAACCTTACCACTTTTGTAACATTGAATTATATGTACCATTACATAATAATAGTAAATTGAATAATAAATATCATTAAAATAATGATATCAATGGTAAAACATTTCAATGTTAGATTTATATACAACCTATAAAAAAATATATGTTCATAACATAACAAATATCTGAAAGAAGGTAAATTGATAAAAAAATAGCATACGGCTTTGGTAACTATTGAACCGTAAACCCCATGAAAGTGAGATAAAAAAGTATATTAAAATTACAATAATTTTAAGGATAATAATCACAAAAAAATTCATGGGAATAATATATACCACATAAAATAAATAGGTGGTGAATATGGTATGTGTCTCACCGAGGTAAAAAGTGAGACGGAAATACGTTACCTTAAGTCTCAACTTCCTTCATACATGTTCATAACTAATGTATAATAAATATAATTTTATTATAAATATATTAAAAACTATACTTATATATATATATCATACCATAAATTATTTATTTATAATATTTTTATTTGTTAAAATCACATTTTGGATAATAACTGCTTTTCTTTATAAGTATATTTTGATTTGGTATTTTTGGTTATCTTAATTTTATCATGGATCTATAATATTCAGAATATTAAAAATGATATAAATATAATATATCTTTAATATATATTTATTTAGAGCAATCCATAAAAGTTGGATATTGAAAATTAAATACCCCATTCATGGAGATAATAGGTCGTACCTACACATGAATGCTGTTTCCATTTAATCGATGTATTGAATAAAATATAGTTAAATAATATACTACCATTATAGAATCATTTATATTTAATATATATATCAAATATTTTTATTTAAACATATCCTTTTTTATCATCCATGTAAAGTGTACCTGAAGAATATATCACATCGCTTTGCAAGGCGGCAGTCCTCTATACACACAAGCGACATTATCACATCCCAAAGAATGGAAATTAAGAAGGAAAATGTGATATAAGTTTTCAAAAATAATAATAATATCATAAATATCATATATAAAAAATAAGTCCATCATTATATCCATTTGTGAGAGGTGCTAATATAAAAATGAATGACATCAGTTCATGAGGAGGCAGCTCACCATACACAAAAAATGAGGATTTTATAACCCATTTGATAGAAGAGGAGATGGTTATAGGTCATTAACCTTACATTAAAACATATAATTATATGTAATATACTGATATTATTATATCAAAATGATTTTACAATAATTTAAGGAGGTGTAGGAATAAATAAAATAAAACACTTGATTAGGGACATTACCTCTTCTTTGGAAAACTTATTTTGTTTTGCAGTAAAAGGATAGTTAGATTGGATTTATGAAAAAATAAGGATTTTATGATGAGAGGATGGAATTAAGAAATTTATTTGGGTAGTTACTGTTTGAATCAAATGGATTTGGATGTTTGAAAAGGAGAGGATAAGGGGTTTCCTTTTATAAGTGAGGTGAGTGGCACAGTTATATTTTTTGAAAAGACAAAGGCATACCCATGTTTTTCACATTTTGGGATATTTCTAGCCCTTATATTTTTAGTTTAACCCATGGTAAACCAGTTTTTAACTTAATCATGAAAAATAATTTATTTTCATGTTGTTACTATTAATTATTTCAAAAAAATAAGTTGAAATTATTAGATAATATATATTCTAATGATTAAAAATGCAGAATAAATTTTTACAAATTCAATTCACATAATTAGAATATTTTAAGTTAAAAATAATCTCATAGATGTGATGATAAAATAGGATTTCATAGAGAAAATGTTTAGAAGTTGAAAACGTTTTTATATCAACACTCAATATGAAAATGAATAAAGTTACCTAAATTTGATTAATATATATAAAACTTATAATATTTTTCATTTAAAAGCATCTTAATTTTTAATGTTTTTAAAAAATTTAAAATAAATTAAAATTCTTTATAAAAACCAGTATTTTCACTATTAATCCAAAAAATAATTTTTCTTAGAAAAATCCAAAAAATTCACCCTAAAATAATTTTGACATGATAATTTTAAAAAATTAATTTTATTTTATCAAATTATTTTTCTAAAAGTTTTAGAAAATTAATTTTAAAAATAAGTGCGCAAAAGGTGACAAAACTATTTTTTAGAAAATATAGTTTTAAGCATAAAATTGGTTTTATTCTTTTTTCTTCTCTAGAAAACTCATAAGATGAATGTTAATTTTTTTTAATATCTAATATATATATTTTATTAAAATTATTCACCCAAAGTGATATGAATAATTTATTGAGGTAAAACATGTTATTGCGCATAAAAATAGTTTTTCAGAAAAATATTTCCTTCATTTTTAAATAGATTTTATTTTCATTTCTATTTAATTGGTCACCAAATAATTAATTTTATATATTTTTTAAACCATATATATTTTTTAATTAATTTAATCCTATTCATAAACACTACTGAAATATATTGGGGACAATTATCATGTTAAATAATAATTTCTTAGTGGTAAGTCTTGTTTCATTTAAAATCGACATTATATTTCACAAAAGATAAAATCAGTGTTTCATGTAACACAATTCAATATCAATGTTATGTGTAATGAAAAATAATGAAATGAATAAATTTATTTGAAAAAAATAAAATATTCTCATGGTGTTACATTCTACCCCCTTAAAATGAATTTTGGCCTTGAAATTCATCACTTTTGTACCAACAACTAAGGATAATTATTCGTAATTACATCCTCAGGTTCCTACATAGCTTACTCAATATGGTGGTTTCACAAAAAATAATTCATTAGGTGATTAGTCTTTTGTTGTTTCTCTTTATCTCTACAATCTATAATCTATACTAGGTTTTCTTTATAATAATGATCTTGATCCAATGGTATGACCTCTGCGTTTAGTACATGTGAAGGATCAGGTATGTACTTACCCCAGAGAGATACATGGAACACATCCTGAACCTAATAAATTTTTGGTGGAATCTCCAAATTATAATATACTATCCCAATATGATCAAGTATTTCAAAGGGTCTGATATACGTCGGGCTTAGATAGCCCACATTTCTTCCTTGGAGAAATTCATAGAAAGATATTCTTACCAATTTCAAATTCTAGATAATGTAGATGATTATTAGAATAACATTTACATCAAATTTTTTTCTTCCATTATGTGTTTCTGAATGTCTCCAACCTTATCTTCCACTTTATCATCTTGCTTAGGTCCCAATAGCTTTCATCCTATAACTTCATTGTAATACGTTGGAGTTCTACACTTATTTCCATAATGGGATTCAGAAAGATCCATCTAAATTATCATGTGAAAACTATTATTGTAATAAAACTCAACTTTAGGAAGGTTTTAATCCCAACCACCTTCAAAATTCATAGAATAAATTCTTAGTATATCCTATAGGGTTTGAATTTTTCTCTCAGACCAACCTTCTATTTGAGGATGATACATAGTAATGAAACTAAATTTTATATCATGAGATTGAAAAAGACTTCCCTAGAACTTTGAGGTAAACATAAAATATAAATCATATGTAACTGAATGTGGTACCCCATAAAACCTCATATTCTTAATGTATATTCTAGAAAGAGTATCCAGAGATAAATCTTATATGATGGGAATGAAGTGTACAGACTTCATATGGTGATCAACTAAAACCACTAATTACCTTAACATAAAAAATAATATAAACCCTTTTAGGTTACCAGTACCTTTAATCATATGTCCACAAAGTGTAAATTCATTCCTCCTCAAAAAAAATTATCTCTAAAACATACACAAAATCAAATGGTTTTATTTCCATAAATTTCTCTTAAAATACCCTTAATATCAATACACTGCCATTACATGAATCCTTAAAAGGGATTCCAATGAATTTTAACTTTTGATCATACTTAAAACTATAAACCCATAATGGTATCCATAACTCTAAGGTTAATCATACCTGGATACATATATTCTTTGGAAATTAAATTCACCCTTTATTCCTTAAATAATATATTATCTTATACAGAAACATTTCCATTTGAATCTCGGGTTCAACCACAAACCAATAGAGTATAAAATATGATTTTATTACACCACAAAAAATATAGAGGGAGATTATCAATGCTCCAAATAACTTGAAATTTTACTAAATTATGAACAATAATACTTTCATAAGGCTTATTCATACAAATTATAACATGAAATTCTCTACTTTTAAGTAGAGGATAAGTGTGCCCTAATTATTATGATTCACTTCAAACATCATGATTGAATAATATTTTCCTTTTTTTCCATTGTCTTCCAAGGTTTTTGTGGCCTATCATCCTCATTTCCGCTAAGATTGGGGCATTGAATCTCATAATTCTAATACTTCATGTATTTGAATCACTGGAGTGTGGGTGGTTCATTCTGTGAATATTCCACTATAGTTTCATCAATAGCTATCTTCTTCCCATCAATTTGGTATTTATCCACTTTATGACCTTCCTTTAGATACTTGAAACATTTAATATCCCATTTAATATTATTTCCACTATGTTTTTGTCCACACTTTTATCATAAAAGAAAGATCATCTCCGTTTTTCCATGGTTTTTTTGACTTTCCCTTTAATTCAATTTTTTTTTCTTATAAAAAATGTAATTTATGGGTAACTATAATCTTAATTTCTACCTATATATGCCAATGAACAATTTATTCCTTTCTACTGAAGTCCTTTTTGGATAACACCCTTTGTAGACTAGTTTTTAAGATATTGTAGAATTGATCAACCTTAATTTCAGGTTGGATGATAATACTATAAGAATACCTTGAAAGTATTATAAAATTGTACTCATAGGTACCAATAAATTCATAATTATTTTTTCATTATATCAAGGAACTCGTTATCTATCTTCTTATAAATAATACAAGGAAATCACTTATTTAAAAATTAGTTCTTGAACTTGTCCCAATCCATGGAGTAAATTTCATCCTATTGCCTCATATTTTTGATAAGAGTACACTATTTATATAATTCACCATCCAAATAGTAGACAATTGAAATTAATTTCACATGATTTAAACACTAGAGGATTGAAAATATCTTATAATTTGAGCTCACCCATTACTTAGAAACTATTAGATCAAAATACCCTAAAAAAGAAGGTGGTTGTTTCCTTATAAAGGAATTAATATAATTTTTTCCTGCCTTTTTTAATTTTTAAGTATTTCATGATTCATATATTGAGAAGTTTGGGTGATCATAGAAAAAAGATTTTGTATTCCATCTCCCATGAAATTCTGTTGATCGGTAGTAAAATCATTTCATTATCCATCACATTTAGTATTAACATGATTTCATTAGGTTTCATTCATAAATTAAAACCAAAATCATAGTGTGATAAATAATAATCATAGTGGAGAAACACATAATCATGAAAAAACACTTATATGATGTCTAAGTAATGAAATATTCTTTTTATTCTATGATACCTTAGGTTTATCCTAGGTTATTCATTGTCATAATCTATTTAAATCCTTCATGATGGTTCATAAATAGTTTATTAACTTAAAAATAATACCCCAAAGTGTGTCAAACTAGCTGTGAAATAAGGAAATTTTTCATGAACTAGGTGATTATCGAGTATAAATCAATGCACCCAATTTAGATTTATTACCCCTAGGCACTTATGTTCCAGAACCATGTCCAATTGTAGTATCCATAAAGGGATATAATTTCTTGGAAATCACTCACTCTATTCTTTACCCAGATTCCGAGACATATTATTTTACTTTGACTCATCCTTATACTTAACCTTATACATATCTCTTGTTATATACTTAGACATATTCCTAGGGATATCACTAAATATTTATAATCCTAGTTTTTAAAGTTTAACAAAAAATTTCCTCTGATACAAACTATTGGGACCCAAGATTTTTATACATAGATATTACATATTTTTCAATGAATATTCAATACATTACACAAACACACCCGAGGATCATAATATTTGAGTGTCATTGTAAACTAGGTATAAAATATTCTAATTTGACGAAATATCTTCAACATCTCCCATAAATATCTGTCTCTTTATTAATCTTCACAATCATACCCTACTTAAAACCTTTATTTATAACCTAGAGAGTGGAAACATAATAGAGGGTGATATCATATACTCAGTAAAAGGTAAACAAGGGAGATATATATTCATAAAATGAATATAATGGCATTAGAACATGAGAATAAGATTTAAAAAATATACCCATCATATCAAAGATCATAATATTTAGTCATAGAATAAATATTGGCAGTTCATAAGATATGAATCATAAGGGACTTAGAGAACATGATCCATGAGAGTGTAACATTAACATAATACATAGTTTTTTAGCATATATATAATCATAGAAAATATTATATCAAGGATACGCACTAAAAAATTCATAAAATATTAGGCTTAGGATAACCTCTCGTGTAAATTCTTTGGTATTGGGATAACCTCTTGTGTACCCTCTTTCAAGCTTGGGATAACCTCCCATATACCCTCTTTAATGATTGGGATAACCTCATGTTTAACCTCTTTTTTTATTGGGATAACCACCCATGTACCCTTTGAGAACATATAATATTAATAATTAAAAAATACATTTTATGGAGATATAGGTCCCACCAATAATAAAATGAAACTCATACACACATATGCCACAAGATTATAAAAAATTTATCATATCTGAACCCAGGAAAAGAAATGGGTTTCATAAAAATTTCGTCATAGCATAACCTATGGAAAATAAACTAGTTAATAATAATATCATCCCTTTATCATAGAATAAACTATGGGAAAAGAATTAAATTTTATAGTAATTCTATAAAGGTATAACCCATGGAAAAATAATCAGGTTTCATAAGAATTATATCATAATATAACATATAGGAAAATAAGTGAGTTTCATAATAATTATATCATGGTATAACCCATGGAAAATAAGTGGGTTTTATAAACATCATGTCATCATAAACATAAACTATTTAAATAAATAATAATAATGGTATCATTGGATCATATCCCAACTAATTCATAAGTATCCTCAAATAATTTCATCTTAGATGGATAATGATTTTTAAAGAATAATCACTTGGAATATTTCTTGAGTAAAATAACCATTCTTTGAAAATATTTTCTTAAAAAACATTATAAAATATTTTTGAAATATTTTTCTTTGAAAATAAACTTATAATACTTATAAAGGAAACTTAAAAAACCATTTAAAACATTTCTTGAGGAAACTACCCATTTAAATTTGATTTTTTTTAAAACAAAAAACTTTTTTAAAATTATTTTTCTTTATAAATCACATTTAAAACATATAAAGTAATCATTAAATAAAACAATGTCCATAATTGTGGTAAATTACATTCATTCCATATATATTAAGACAAACATTCCTTTCACATTTTTGGTATGATCCAAATAGGTCATGTTTGAAAAATGACAGAAAGATTCCTTTTTAAAAAATTTTAAAAAGTAAAAAAGGGTAAATATGAATTTAAATAATCATAGAGTAATATTATAATATTTTTAAAATGTTTTTAGAAAATATATACATATAAGAATAAGGGTTATCAACCAAGGAGAGAAATAAAGTCGATTTTCTTTAAAATAATTATTTTGAAATCTTGAGTGTATAAAGAGAGGAAAATGAAGGAAAAACATGCATTATCATGATATTAACCATAAGAGAAGAAAATTCATGGGTTTTTATATATGTTTTATAATATTTCATCATAGGAAACCTAATCATAAAAATCCCAATAAACAATGATATTATATCATTAAAACCTTGCCACTTTGGTAACATGGAATCGTAAGTACCATATAAGAATAAAATCACACAAAAAAATTAAATATATAAAAATAATGATATTCCTGATATAACCTATTAAAGGGATTTGTATATACTTCTCATAAATTAAGTTTGGTTTATAACAATACATATGTCTCAAAGAAGGAAAATTGGGAAAGAAACCTCTTACAACTATGGTAAATTTTGAACCATTAACCACATGAAATAGATATCCTAAAATGGATAACTAAATCAAAACAATTTTCAGGATAAGGTTCATAAAATAGATTCATGGGTAGTATATACACTACATAAAAAATAGGTGGTCATTATAACATGTGTCTCATAGAAGTAAAAATTGAGATGAAAATCCCTTACCTTAAGTCACGACTTACATAATACAAGTTCAAAACTCCTCTATAATAAATATAATTTTATTATACATCTATAGAAGAAACATAATTTCATATATCATACCATATGTGATATAATTATGAATTTTTTATTTTTTAAAATCATGTTTCATATAACAACCAATTTATGTTTCATATATTTTTTGATTTGGTATTTTTAGTCCTCTACTTTCATCATTCTTTCATCATCTCCAAAATATTAACCATGAAAGAAATATTATATATATTTAGTACTTATATATTAAGATTAATCCATATAATTTAGCAATAGAGAATTAAATAAACCATTTATGGACATGGTAGGGCGTACGTATGCATAAAAATTATTTCCATTTTCTTGATGTATTGAAAAAAATGTTAAATAATATATTACCAGTATAGAATTATATATATATATATAATATATATATGACATATAATTATTTAAACATATATTTATTACCTTCTGTGTAAAGAGTATGTGAAAAATGGATCAGATCACTTCATGAGGCGGTAGTCCACCATACACACAAATGATGATATCGTTTTCCAACGAAATAGAAAGCAAGAAGGGACACATGATATCATGATTACAAAAGTATAATAATGTCATAAATATCACATATAAATAATAAATCCATCATTATATATTGAATTTACTGGTGTTAATGGAAAAATGATTAACATCATTTCATGAGGATGTAGTCTGTCTTACACATGAATGATGATTTCATAACCCATTTGACAGAAGAGGATATAGTTTTAGGTCATTCCCTTAATATAACAAAATCCAAGTATATAGAAGATACAAAGGTTATTACAACAACATAGTTTAATAATAATTAAAGGATGTGAAGGAGTAAATAAAATAAAATTCTTGATTAGGAATGCTACCTCTTATTCAAAAATATTCTTTTGGCTTTCAAAAAAAGGATTCTTAGGTTTGATTTATGACCAAACAAAGGCTTATAGGATGAGGGGAGGTAAGTAAGGAAGTGATTTGGGTAGGTCTTGGTTGAACTAAATGGAGAGGAGTGGGGGGTGACTTTTTGTAAGTAAGGTGTGCGGTAAAATTGTAAATTTTGAAAATAAAAAGGTGTACCCACATTTTTCACTTACCTTGGTAAACCCCTTACTACCTTAAATGTGATATGTTTTTTTAGTATATTTAATATTAATTATCATCCCAAATTAATTTGATATTGTTATATAATATAAATTATTATTATTACAAATATAGAATCCATTTTTAAAAATTCCATTCACAGAAGTAAAAAAATTTTAATTTAAAATTAAACCCACAAACCTGATGAGAAAATGAGTTTTCAATGAGAAAATTTTTAAAAGTTCAAAAGTTTGAATATATAATTTAAATATAAAAATTATTCCATTGATCTAAATTAGAATAATATATATATATATAGTTTTAATAATTATTCTTTTAAAACCATCTTAAGACATTATTATGTTTTTAATACTTAAAAATAAATGACAATTCTTAATAAAAACAATTATTTTTAACTATACATGAAAAAGTTAATCTTTTTAAAAAAATCCAAAAAAATAAACCTAAGATAATTTTATTTTTTTGATATAAAAAATTAATTTCATTTTATCAAATTAATTTTCTTAAATTTTCCAAAATATATTTCAAAACTAAATGCGAAAAAGGAGACAAAATTGGTTTTAAAAAAATATTGTTTTTAAATGTAAAATTACTTTTATTCTTATATATTTTATAGAAAACACGTAAGATGAATGTAAAAAATTTGAGTGAATATATAATATATAAATTTTATTAAAATTAATCACAAGAAGTTATTTTTTAATTTATTAAGGTAAACACATTCTTTTACATAAAAATAATTTTTCAGAAAAATATTTCCTTTATTTTAAAATAGTTTTTTCTTTAATTTATAATTAATTGGTCAAAAAATAATTCATTTTTTATACATCTACAAACCATATATTTTTATAATTTTGTTAATCCCATTTATAAACACCATTCCAATAGCTGGGTTATGAATATTATAATAAATAATAATTTCTTAATAGTAAGTCCCATTTTTTTATACTGAACGTTGTTTATAATGTAAAATGAATTAAGTTTTGAGTGTAACATGATCTAAACATAAGTTTGTGTGTAATTAAAAATATTAAAAATATTAGCTTTATTTGAAAAATAACAATTCAAAAAATCTTTGGGTGTTACATAAATCTGTTGAGTCCATAAAGATTTCCTTATGACTTTTCCATTCCTTCTTGTTTTGAAAATCACAAACACCTTATACATTAGAAAATAGATATTTTACTTCTCTAAGGAAAATTTCCTTCCTTAAGGAAATTTTCCCTAACATAAATTTCCTTATACATATTAATATTTTTCTTAAGTATAAAAATCAGATTCGTACCTAAAAACTCGGAAACATAGAATACTTAGATATGAAGCATTCTATTTTAGGATCCAAATTCTAGATATGAACTCTAATGAAGTTCCTCTCCGAATTCTGGATATAAACTCTAATGAAGTTTCATTACAAATTCTGGATACGAACCCTAATGAAGTTATACTCTGAATTCTGGATACGAACTCTAATGAAGTTCCATTCCGAATCTCGGATACGAACTATCATATAGTTCGACTCTGAATTCTGGATACAAACTCTCATGTAGTTAAACTCCAAATTCTGGACTCCGAACTTCTATGAGTTTGACTCCGAACTTCTATGAGTTTGACTCCGAACTTCTATGAGTTCGACTCCGAACTTCTATGAGTTCGACTCCTAACTTTTACTATGTTCGAATCTGAACTTTTACTAGTTTGACTCTAAACTTTTACTAGTTCGACTCAGAACTCCTATAAGTTCAACTCTAAACTCTGTAAGTTCATATTCTAAATTCTAGTGAAACTAGACTCCAAATTTTCTTAGAAATTCAGAATTCAGATTTCTTCAGAATTCAGGTTCTGAATTCCTACAAAACAGAATCCAAATATCTCTTAATTATGGACTCTAGATTCTATTTTGGTTAGACTCCGAACTCTTGTTTTCTTACATTCCAAACTTCAGTTTTACTTATACTTACACTTGTTTCATTAAAAAATGATGTCATGCTTTTAGTTATTGACTAACCGTTGGTTTAGTGAAACGTGTACAGGTCCCTCCGAAATTCAAGGAGAAATATGACCGTTGGATGAGGGAGTCAACCATTGGAGCTTTGCCTATAAATTGGAGATAATTTGATTATGATCAGAAATGAAATTTGACATATCTTTGAGATCTGCACTTACATTCTATTGAAGTGATTTCTAGATAGATAGGATCCTTTCAACTCTCAAGATTCTGTAGAAAGTTTGAACAGCTTGTTCAAACTTTTCCTTGTGCAGACTTTCTTTGTGCAACTCTGATTTTTTGTGATTACAATCGAGGGATTCCGGGGATAGGAAGACAGAGGTTCCAACACCTTAAAGTTGAGGGCTTCCTTGCTGAGGAAGACAGAGGTTCCAACTACCTTGAAGTTGAGGGCTTGCGGGGATATCAAGAGAGAGATTCTAATCTTTGTATCGAGGGATTACCCAAGTGTGGGTAAGATATACTTTCTGGAAAGTATAAATCAAGGGACCTTTATCCAAGGTTGTTGGATACCCTTCTCTTTAGGTTGAAATATTTATATCTTGTTACTTGTTTTTGTTACAAGTTTTTCCGCTACATTTTATACTCCTAAGGAAAGTATGACTTTTTTATACTTCTTTACGTCTAATCTGATTTAGTTAGATTCTATATGATTTAATGTGGAATATAATATTGTAAACTTTGGTTAAGTGTCATTTTCTAGATCTATATTTCCGGAACCAGGTTTTCGGAATCACTTTCCAGTTTTAAGTGAGTGTATAGAACTAGAAGTTTGTAACTTCATACTTTGTCCCAATATTTCAATTGGTGTTAGAGGTGTTGCGAATTTTCTTAGTTTAACTTTGTTAAACTTATATATTTCCTTTTTAAGAAATTTTTTAAAGTGTACAATTCATGCCCCCTCTTGTATATTGAGCATCTACATCGTTATTTCGATCCTACAATTGGTATCAAAGGAGGTCTCTGAAATACTTATAATCACATATAAGTTTTTCTTTCTCAGTTTTTCATTGTCCTATATTTTTCTTGCTTAGGAATATTCTCCTTGAATCTGAACTTTTGTTATTAAAACGTTTTTGTGTAGAAATTTTTTTAAGATGGCAGGAATCAATGTTGGTTCCATCGACAACTTAAATCCTACAAGACCACCAATTTTTGATGGTAATGATTATGAGTATTGGAGAGATCAAATGAAGACTTTCGTTATCAATGTTGGAGTAGAAAAGTTTGTTATGCATACTGGAGGTTATCAAATTACTGATAAGGAAGTTAGTACTTTCACAAAACAAGAGAAGCATTATTATCAATTAAACTATAAGGTACGCAATACTCTACTATGTTCAATGAATAGGAATATATATAGCCAAATTTCTTCTTATGAAACAGCTAATGGAATATGGAAGAAACTCAAAGTTATACATTTTGGTACATCCAAAGTGATTGAGACCAGAAGAGCTATGCTTAGAGCTGATTATCATGGTTTTAACTTTCCTAATGGAGAACCCATTTGTAAGGTGAAACAAAGGTTTATGAATATCGTGAATAGATAAAAATCTATGGGAGAGAAAGGTCTGGATGATGAATATCCTGTTGGAAAGATCATTGATATTATTCCCAATTAGTGGGAATCAAATAGAATAACTATTAATGAGAATAGGAAGGTCACTCAAATTTCCTTAGATGAGCAGTTTGGAAATCTTCTCCAACATGAAACAAGGATGAAGAGAGATGCTGACAACATCAAAAATAAGAATGGGAATGGTACGGTTGCTTTTACTACTACATCAAATCATGTGAAAGATAATACTCTTGAGATAGTAACTAGATCCAATTATAAGAAGGTTACTATCCAATATGAATCTAGTGAGAGTGAAGTCTCAAAAAACGAGTTAGCTAATCTTGCTTGAAGGATGATCAAGATAGTTAGTCAAAGAAATTTCCAATCCAAATATAAGAAGAAGGAAAGGAAAGATAAGAATGATTCACAGGTCACATGCTATGAATGTAAGAGAAGTGGACACATAAGACCAGATTTACCTATGCTTAAAAAGAAATAAAGGAAAGAGATGCATTCTGAAAGGAACATGAAGAAGTTTTAGAAAGCTAAAGATAAGAAAAGTCTAAAAGCTAATAATACTTGGAGTACTAGCTGTGGAGACTCTTCAGAAAGTGAATCTTCAGAATATGATTCATCAGCTCAAAAGAATATGTGATTCATTTCTAATAGTTCTTTTCCACATACATGTTTTATGGTCAAGGTACGCTCTGCCGAGGCTTTAACAAATTTATCTCTTAATAAGAATTACTATTCCGAAAATAGTACTTCTAATAAAGATACTTCATCCTCAGAAAATGAAGAACCATCATATGAATAAGTATCTATATTTTCCAAGTTACTTGAATCAAAAAAATGTAAAATTTATAAAAAATTAGACAAGGAATATACTAGGGAAGAAATTATTACAAAAGAGATTTCAGATCTTTCTTCAGATCTTAATGATAAAGAAGAGTTTTTAGAAAAACTTTATAAACACCTTGAGAAAGCAAATTCTGATAAAGAAGAAATTTCTAAATATATTAAGAATTCTATTTTAGAGATGAAAATCTTTGAGGAAAAATATAACTCTAATGAAATGATTCCTGAGGATAGGAATTTAGTCATTAGGCTGAAATCTGAAATATTTTCTCTTAAGAAGCTTCTTGCAAAATTTACCTCTGGGAAGGAAAATTCTGACAAGATGTATTCTAAAATTAAACCTCAAGGAAACACTATCAGATTAGGTTATACTCACCAAAAACCGGTTTTCAAAAAACAACTATTTTTTTCCTTATAGTGACCCTTTTTTCACTAAGTGTCAAAGTGGTGGGAATTGGAAGAAAAAATATTCTTTGAATAGAGTTCAATATCTTGGGTTTCATAAAGATTATTTTTCTAAAAAAATGTGGATACCCACAGTTTTGTTGTCTAACAATTCCGGATCTAAGCAAGTCTGGATTCTGAAAACCTAACTTGTTTCTCATTTTAAAGAAAATAGAGAAAGTACCAACAACAATACTTGGTACATGGATAGTGGATGTTCCCAACATATGACTGGTAAAAAAATCTATTTCTAAAAGATTATCAACATGAAAGGAGGAAAAGTAACTTTCAGAGATAATGCACAGGGAGGAATTATTGGTATAGGTAACATTTTTCTTCTTGGAAAAGCCTTGATTTCAAATGTTTTGTTTGTTAAAGGTCTTAAGCACAACCTCATCAGCATAATTCAATTATGTGATGAAGGATACCTTGTGAATTTTAAGAATGATAAGTTCTTAGTACACAATTAGAAGGAAGAGTTTATTCTCTCTGCCCATAGGCAAGAGAATGTTTACACTTTGAACTTAGAAGACCTTAGGATCCAAGACTTACCTTGTCTAAGTGCAATGGAAGATCATTCATGGTTATGGCATAGAAGACTAGGTCACTGTAACCTTAGAAACTTATGTAAACTCTTTAAGAAGAAACTAGTTAAGGATCTACCGGAGCATAGATTTGATTCTTATAAAGTTTGTGATCATTGTCAATATGGCAAGAAACAAAAATCTAGTTTTAAATCAATCGGTGAAGTCTCAACAACTGATTCACTACAGTTGGTGCACATGGATCTTTTTGGTCCAACACAAATTGGTATCATTGGAGGAAAGTCATATGTATTTGTTTTGGTTGATGATTACACTAGATTTACATGGGTCTATTTTCTAGCAAATAAGTCTGAAGATTTTTCTTAATTCAAAAGTTTTAGAGCCCAAGTTAAATATGAGAAAATCCTTCCACTGAAAACCATTCAGAGTGATCATGGAGGAGAATTTCAAAATTCTGATTTTGAAACTTTTTATAGTAAAAAAGGTATTACTCACAACTTTTCAACACCTAGAATAGCTAAAAAAATGGTGTTTTTGAAAGAAGAAATAGAATTCTTCAAGAGATAACATGAACCATGTTGAGTGAGTATTCTATTGGAAAACATTTTTGGGCTGAAGCGGTAAGTACTGCTTGTTATACTATAAATCAAGTTTTGATTAGACCTTTTCTTAATAAAACTCCTTATGAGTTATGGAATAATAGAAAACCTAGAATTTCCTACTTCAAGGTTTTTGGTTGAATGGTATTCATCATGTATACTAAAGATAACTTACACAAATTTGCACCAAATTATGATGAAGTAATTTTCTTAGGCTACTCCACAACTTCTAAGGCTTATAGAGTTTTCAATAAAAACACTTGTACTTTTGAGGAAATAGTACATGTAAAATTTGATGTGTCAGACCCTTTTGTTTTAAAACCTTCCCAACCTACATCCTTGGATGTGTTTTCAAAAAATATTTATCTACCTTTGATAGAAGATCCTTCTGATAAGGAAATTTTTCAATAAGATTCTTCTAAAACATTTACCCCAGAAGATTTCCTACCCCATGTTGATGAACAAGTTTTAAAAAACCCAAATCAGTTGTTTCTTAAGAATCATACTAGTGATAGTATAATTGGTGATGTGAATCAAACTGTAAGTACTAGAAGTTCCTTGATAAATGAAGTAGAACATCTAGAATTCCTTTCCTAATTTGAACAAAAAAGCACTGATGAAGCTTTATGTGATGATGATTGGATCAAAGCCATGTAAGATGAACTTAATGAATTCTAAATGAATAAAGTCTGGACGTTGGTTGAAAGACCTAAGGAAACTTCTGTTATTGGAGTGAAGTGGGTCTTCAGAAATAAGTGTGATGAAAATGGAGTCTTAGTTAGAAATAAAGCTACACTAGTTTCTAAAGGCTATAATCAACAAGAGGGAATAGACTACGAAGAAACTTATGCTCTAGTATCTAGACTTGAATCTATTCGTATTTTACTTTCCTTTGTAGCATTTTTCAATTTTAAACTTTTTCAAATGGATATAAAATGTGATTTCCTTAATGGTTATGTTAAATAGGAAGTTTTTGTTGAACAACCTCCTGGATTTAAAGACACAAAACATCCTAATCATGTTTTTAGACTTACCAAAGCTTTGTCAGGCCTTAAAAAAGACCCTCGAGCCTGGTATGATAGAATAACAGGATTGTTTCTTCAAAATAACTATGTTAAGGGAAATGCAGATCCAACCCTTATTATAAAGAAAGATAAGAAAAATGTTTTGATTGTTAAAATTTATGTTGATGACATTATATTTCATTCAACTCAGCAATCTATTACTGATTCCTTTACAGATCTAATGAAATCTGAGTTTGAAATGATTTTGATGAGTGAGTTAACATTTTTCCTTTGTTTCCAATTTTCTCAAAAACAAGAAGGAATATACATATCCCAATATAATTATATTAAAGATCTTCTCAAAAAGTATGGGTATGAAAGAACTAAGAGTATAAGTACTCTTATCGGTACCTTGAATACACTCGATCTTTATGAAGCTAGGAAACCAGTAGATTAAACATCTTTTAGAGGAATGATAGGAAGTCTACTTTACTTGAGATCTAGTCGATCAGACCTGATGTTTTCAGTATTCTTATGTGCAAGATATCAATCCAATCTTAAGGAATCTCATCTAAAGGTAGTGAAACTAATTTTTCACTACTTAAAGGGAACCATGTATTTATGACTATTTTACACTTCTAGAAATGATTTTGTTTTAAAAATCTTTTCAGATGCTGACTTTGGGGGATGTGGAATAAATAGAAAGAGTACATCCAAAACATTTAATTTCTTAGGAGATTTATTAGTTTCTTGGTCTTGTAGGAAGCAACATTATGTAGCACTCTCCACTGCTAAAGCTGAATATGTAGCAGCTGGAAGTTGTTGTGCTCAAGTGTTGTGGTTGCAACACACACTCACAGATTATGGCTTGAGTTTTACTAAGACTCAAATTTTGTGTAATAACACAAGTTCCATTGACCTTAGTAAAAACCATTCACATCACTCACGTGAAAGGAACATAGATATTAGGTTTCAATTTCTTAGGGATCACAAAAAAAGGAGATATCATTCTTCAGTTTATCTGAACAAAAGATCAACTTGCTGACATTTTCACAAAATCATTACCCTCTGATATATTTGTATTCATTAATCATAAGTTAGGAATGATAACTGTGAGTTAATCTTCCTTTATTAACTTTTTTTTGAACCATTATTTTTACAGTAATAAACTCCATTTCATAGAGGGAGTACATTTGTTTGTTAGCTTTCAAAATTTTTCATAATGTGTTTTTCAAAAAAAATTCATAATGAGTTTTTCAAAAAAAAAATTTTAATGAGTCTTTAAATATTTTTCCATAATGACTCTTCCAAAATTTTTTGGAATTGAAATTTTCATAAAGAAATTTTCATACTGAAACATTTGTAATGAAATTTTCGTACTGAAACTTTCATAATGAAATTTCCGTACTGAAACTTTTGTAATGAAATTTTCGTACTGAAACTTTCGTAATGAAATTTATGTAATGAAACTTTCGTAATGAAATTTTCGTACAGGAAATTTTGTAATGAAATTTTCTCACTGGAACTTTCGTAATGAAATTTTCGTACTTGAACTTTCGTAATGAAATTTTTGTATTGGAATGTTTCGTAATGAAGCTTTCATACTAAGAATTTTCGTAATGAGAATTTTTGTAATGATAATTTTCGTAATGGGAATTTTCGTACTCATATTTTTCGTAGTGAGATTTTCGTAGTAAGTTTTTCGTAATGAGTTTTTCATAGTCAAATTTTATTGAAGAAGAATATTACATATTACGAATAAACTTATTAGCCAATCTGAAAGGTATTATTTCCTTACTTACGTCTTTCGTGGTCATTTTTTAGTTGCTGGTAGTTTATTTTTATTATAAAATTTCTCGGATTCATTTCTTCTTCTCAAATCTGATTTTTTTAAAAAAACCTTAAAAGGTCAGATTCAATATTTCCTTGCAGGTATGTTTTCAACTGTCAAATCATATCAAAGAAGTTTTCAACCATTAGATTGCTTTTGGAAGTTCAAAGGGCAGCTCTATCGCCTATATAAAGGGGACCCTGATGGTTGTCCCACATTGATTTTCAAGATCTCGCGTGTCGAAGCTCTGCATCAGTTGTTAAAGGCCATTTTGAATCCTTCAGAGCTCCATCATTCCGAATGACTGTTGAAGATACTTCCCAAGATGTGCCTACCACGAAGCCAATATCAAAATGGAAAGTGTGCAGAGAAAGACTGGTCCATCCGAAATTTTACATGTTCAATTCTATTATCTCCAAGAACATCAAGATGAATGGTTGGAAAGACGCATGTGTATCCAAGACAAGTGATCATGATGCAGTCTATCTAGAGTTACTTGTAGAATTATATGAATCAGTAAGTTTTTATGAGGAAGAGGGAAGATAAATTTTTTCTTTCAAGTCTTATGGAAAGACTTATAAACTTACTTACACCAAGGCAGTAAGCTTCATGGGGCTAGCATACGAAGGAGAAGCTGAATTTTGTTAACACAAACTCCTGAATGCTCAAGGTAGTTTTTTTAAGGTTAAGGCCTTACAATGTCTTGGAATTTCTTTTGTCAAGACAGTAAAGATTTATCACCTATATCCTAATAATTAGATTCTTCAGCTTTGGGTACAAGGTTTCTTGGTTCCGAGAAAGGGTGATAAAGATACCCTGAAGAAAAGTGACATATATTTCTTAGACTACTTTGTGAATATTATAAAAATAAATCTGATGAGGCATGTTCTTGTGACGATCAAGAACATCAAGGAAGGAAAATTGAGAGCTCAAATCATCATGTACCCCACGTTACTACTAAAGCTGATAGTTCGGTGTCTTGATTCTTTCAAGATTGCATGTAAGTCTATGGTTTGGAATTGGAAGCTTATGTTTGTTAGTTATGACATGCTGAAAAGAATGAATATGGATTTTTCTAAGGAAACATGAGAGTTTTATAATTTTCTAGAGGAAGAGGCTGAAATCATTCGGGAAAATGTGGAAAAAGCTGAGCCTATGAAGAAAGTTACTAAAAAGAGGAAGCTTAAGGAAGTGGTTGATGAATACAAGACCCCCAAATCTAAGGAAACCCAATTCGCACCTCCCATGCCGAAAAAATAGAAAGCATATCTAGATGAGGTTGCTGCTAAATGAAGAGAAGATAAGGAGAAAAGGAAAGAAGGGGATCTATAGTTCGAATTAGACCCCATTGAGGCTAAGGATTTAAGATAAAATGCTGCAGATGAGTTAGAGAAACAAGATAAATAGAAAAAGATGAAAAAGAATATGACAGAGGAAGATATTTTTCAATCTCTCTTAAAATACACAGAGGTATCCTCTAAGAAAATTCCTATTCCTAAAACTTTTGTTGTTAAACCTTTACTGAAGACCCCTGGGAAGATGTACTTCACTCTGGAAAAGTCCAAAGAGAAAGAGGTTGTTGAAGAAGAAGTATAGAAAGGATATGGTGAAGAAGAAGTGAAAGATCTTGTTGAAGAAATTGAAGAAGAAGAAGAAGTAGAAGAAGGAAGTGGTGATCTCGATAACCTGATTAAACAATTGGAAGATTATCAAAAGAAGGGAAGTCTATCAAAAAAACCACCACTCCGAACTTCTTAGGTCGATTCCTCAAAGCTAGTCACTCCAGGAAAGGGAGATGACAATGATGGTAAGAAATAAGATGTTGAAAAAGAATAAAAAGAGAATGAATCATCTGAGGAAGTAAGCTATGAGAAGCACTTTCTCGAAGAAGGAGTAGAGAAGGATAAACCAGATGAAGAAAAGATTGTTCAAGTATCTAAAAGCGAAGAAGAATCTTCTGATGAGGCAGTTCTGAAAGTTGATAAAGGGAAGAAAGTGCTCATGGACACCCCAACAAAAGATGTTATAATGAAGAAGGAGCTTGGTGGTTCTTATGAAAGGAAGTTGGTGAAAATGGAAGAAGAACAATCCCCAATCAAAGTGTTGGATTCAGAGTCATCAGTTGTGGGTCATGAGAGTGTTGTTGAATCATTGAAGAAATTGGTGACACAATTCTAATATTTCCCACCATAGACTTCAGATGCCAGATGCTACAACACAGTCTGAATTAGAAATCAAAATCCTTATCTATGGTAATGGATAAGTGTGTGAAGATTGAGGCTGATAATAGAAACTTACTTATCAATTATGATGTTCATACGAAATCTTGCAGAAAAATCACTTTGTGGTCTATGAAATTTGATGATGACTTGACTGATTTTGATCATTTTTAGAATGATTTCAAAGATTCTTTTGACATCGAGGACTCCAAGATTAATAATATTTAAGATAAGCTAATCACTGATCAAAATTATCTAAATCAACAGGTTAGAGACTTGAATGGGAAGGTTAACTCTCTTGCTCAAAATTTTAAAAGGGATAGAGATCTCCGGATTGAGCTCGAAGAAAACCTTGTAAAGAAAGATTAAGTTCTTAAGGCATAATCTGAGACCCTGAAAGCTCAAGATGAAAGGATAAAAGCTTTGGAGAACAAGTTGAGAAGGATTAGAAAGATTTGAAGAAGCTGAAAACTATTTTGAAGTAGCTAATCCCAAAGTAAAAGGAAGACAAATAGACTCAATCTGATCTTTTTTTGCATTTGATCTTCCTTGTCAAAATTCTTCCAATCATAATAGAACTATGGTTGCTTGTTTTCCTTGCATGTCTTTACTAATATTTCAGGTATCATATTTCTTTTCAATTCCCTCAACTCTTTTTGAAAATCACAAAGGTGGAGAAGGAAAAATAACTACTCAAAAGAGGGAGAAGGGAAAAATTTCTAAGTGAAGAACTATCCTTAAGTATGGGGGAGTTCCTCATTATGAAGTTTTCCATTTCTAATGATAATGAAAAACTCCACTCTGGAAATCCAGAATACAATACATAGAGTTCCAAAGCCTAAGGGGGGGGGGGGGTTAGTTGTATTCATAACCATCTATGAAAAAAGGGAGATAAGTTTTAATTTCAATGTCTAAAGAATGTTTTTCTAAGACCTTATATTCTTCTTAAAAAGGGTTGTTTGTGCTTTCCAAAAAGGGGGAGATTTTTGAGTCAATAAGGATTTACTTATGAATTTTCCAATCCTTCTTGTTTTGAAAATCACAAACACCTTATACTTTAGCAAATCGATATTTTACTTCTCTAAGGAAAATTACCTTCCTTAAGGAAATTTTCCCTAACCAAGATTTCCTTATACATATCAATATTTTTCTTAAGTATAAAAATCAGATTCATACCTAAAAACTCATAATCATATAATAATTAGATATGAAGCATTCTATTTTAGGATCCGAATTCTGGATATGAACTGTAATGAAGTTACACTCCGAATTATGGATATAAACTCTAATGAAGTTCTATTCTGAATTCTGGATACGAACCCTAATGAAGTTCTACTCCGAATTCTGGATATGAACTCTAATGAAGTTCCATTCTGAATTCCGGATACGAACTCTCATATAGTTCGACTCCAAATTCTGGATACGAACTGTCATGTAGTTCAACTCCGAATTATGGACTCCAAACTTCTATGAGTTTGACACCAAACTTCTATGGGGTTGACTCCAAAATTCTATGAGTTCGACTCCAAACTTTTACTAAGTTCAACTCCAAACTTTTACTAAGTTCGACTTTGAACTTTTACTAGTTCGACTCAAAACTTTTACTAGTTCGACTATGAACTCCTCTAAGTTCGACTCTGAACTCTGTAAGTTCAGATTATGAATTCTAGTGAAACTAGACTCCGAATTTTCTTAGAAATTCAGACTCCATATTTCTATAGAATTCAGGTTCTAAATTCCTATAAAGCAGAATACAAATATCTCTTTATTATATACTCCGAATCCCATTTTGGTTAGACTCAGAACTCCTGTTTTCTTACATTCTGAACTTCTATTTTACTTATAATTACACTTTTTTCATTACAAAATGATGTCGTGCTTTCAGTTATTGACTAACCGTTGGTTTAGTGACACATGTACAGGTCCCTCCGAAATTCAAGGAGAAATATGACCGTTGGAGGGGGGAGCTGACCATTGGAGCATCACCTATAAATATGAGATCATTTGAACGAGCTCAAAACTAAACTTTTACACATCATTGAGATCTATGATTACATGCCGTTGAAGTGATTTCTAGAGAGAGAGGCTCTTATCAACTCTGAAGCTTCGTGCAGAAAGTCTGAACATCTTGTTAAAACTTTGTCTTGTGCAAACTTTCTTCGTGCGACTCTGATTTTTGGTGATTACAATTGAGGACTTCCAGGGATAAGAAGATAGAGGTTCCAACACCTTGATGTTGAGGGATTCCTTGTTGAAGAAGACAGAGGTTCCAACTACCCTGAAGTTGAAGGCTTGTGGGGATAGAAAGAAAGATATTTTGATCTTCGTATCAAGGGCTTACCTGGGTGTGGGTAAGACTGAATTTCTTGAAAGTATAAATCAAGGGACCTTTATCCAAGGTTGTTGGATACCCTTCTCTTCGGGTTAGAAGATTTATATCTTGTTACTTGTTTTTGTTACAAGTTTTTTCGCTGCATTTTGTATAGCTAAGGAAAGTATAACTTTCTTATACTTTCTTACTTGTACTATGATTTAGTTAGATTCTATATGATTTAAGGTAGAATCTCATATTGTAAACTTTGGTAAAGTTTCATTTTCCGGATCCATATTTCTGGAACCAGTTTTTCAGAATCACTTTCTAGTTTTAAGCAAGTGTATAGAACTAGAAGTTTGTAACTTCATACTTTGTCCCAATATTTCAATAGGTGTTAGAGGTGTTGTGATTTTTTTTAGTTTAACTCTGTTAAACTTATATCTTTCCTTGTTTAAGGAAATTTTTAAAGTGTACAATTCACCCCCCTCTTGTATATTAAGCGTCTACATCATTATTTTGATGCTAAAAAATCATATATGGTATGATAAATATGAATGTGGTTCTGTAATAGATGTATAATAAACTTAAATTTATTATATAGGAGGTTCGAACATATATGTAGGAATTAGAGACTTAATGTAAGGAAATTTTATCTCAAACTATCATCCTTGGGACATATGTTGTGTCATGCACCTATATTATTATTTTGAGGTATATATACTACCTATTTGATATATTATATCATGAATAGAATTATTTTCATGATATTTAAATATTTTTTTTATTCATTAATGGGGATTATGATTTAAAATATTAATGAAGCGGTTAGGTAATTTCATCTCAAATTGTCTTCTTTGGGACATATGTCATGTTACACACCTATTTTTTTTGAGGTATATGTACAAAACCCATTACATGTTATATCATGAATTTATTTATTATCATTATATTTAAAGTTTTATTTTAAGTTATTCTTTCATGGGTTTTGTAATTTAGAAGATACCCTAGTGGTAAAAGTTATATGTTACAATCTAATTATATATTGAGATTATTTATGATCAAGTTTATAATGATGAAATATGTGATATAATTATCAATAAACTCATTTTTTTATCCTCTAGTGATGTCATGAAAATAAATTTTTTCTTTCATTCTCCTGCCTTTATGTACTCAATAGTCCAAAATAATGTTTAAAAAAACCAACGTTATTTTTCTCTTCTATTAAAAACACTTTTTATTATGTCTCCATATATTCAAAAAAATTATTTAATGAATCATTTAATATTATATAAATATTATTTAAATTTATTTTAAACCATGTTTTATTTTTTAAATGGTTTTAGTGTAATCTTCAGCTTATTTTCTGAATGAGGTACATTTTGAATTTTTACTAAAGTGTGAAAGTAATGGTTTATTTTAACTTGTATGACATGAATAGAATTTACAAATATCATGAACATTATTTTATTTGAATATTAATTTATATGTTTTCAAGGTTATTTAAAAATAATATTATTTGCACAATATTTTATGAATTTTTAGTTTTTAAATGCTGATTTTCAAAGGAAGGTTTTTTTCATCAAGAAATGTTCCATGTGATTTTATTTTCAAAATAATTTTCAAAATATGGTGAAATAATTTTTTGTTACCTACACTTTATTAGATATTTGATACAATTATATCATATTTATTCTTTGATTATTTTTGTTTATGATGAGTTTTTTATGAAACCCATTTCTTTTTATGGGTTATGATATGATAAATATGTTATGAAGCTTATTTATTTTTATGGGTTTTGATATGATAAATGTGTTATGAATTCCATTTATTTTCAAGGGTTTTGAAATGAGGAATGTTTTATTATTTTATTGAAAAATATATATAGATTATGTGATGGGTGAGACTTATATCATCCTCCAATGCATTGGATAATAATGGATAACTCAGATGATAAGTATGTTATGCGTGAACCAGATCTCATGATCAAAATCTTATACACTAAAACTTTATAGTATTGGAGAATGCATTTTTGAAATTTATTTAATATTAATATAAAATGATTCAATATATATTTATGAAATATTGAGATTATATAGATGGTATGAAAGGAAAGGTTTAGTTAAAATTTGAAAACTGGGATGATAAAACTTTAGTGAATAACCCATAAAATGAGTATAATTATAGGATAACATCCTAAAGTTTTAGAAAGGAAGATATTATGTGGGTTTCTTTGAAATAAATACTTATCTAGATACAAAAAGTGGATGTGGTTCTAGCACAATTGTACTTAGGGGTAATTACTTCAAAAATAGTGTGTTGGGATTGACTCGAGCATTACTTGGTACATGATAAAAAGTCTTACTGTGCACCTGGTTTGGAACTCCTGGGGGATATTACTTGGTCATTAACATTTTCTTTATGAACCATTATGAATTATTTGAATAATTGTTTATCACATATGGTCTAGTTTAAAACCACGATTTCATAGATTGAAAATTGGGTGTCATGATTTGGACACCCTATAAATGAATTTTTATGACAATTTTTCCACAGTATGATCATTATTTCTCAAACTATGATTTTTTTATTTTATGAATGGATTTAAAAGGAATCATGTTAATAATGAATGTTATGGAAAATTAAATTATTTACCTCCTAATAAACTGAATTTTATGGGAGATAGAATGCAAAATATCATTGTTATGATCACATAATATTCTCAATCTATAAATCATGCTGAACTTACAAACAAGAAAATAAAGGAAAAATGATCTATTGAGTCCATCATGAGGAAAATCTGACATTATTTAAGTGATTTATCTAATAAATCAGTTTATAAGAAATGGATCAGTTCCACTAGAATGATAGTTTCTGTTTAACAGTTTTCATAATAAGAAAAATTCTTTTTTTCTATCTATCGTTTGGAAATTGAGGTGGATCAATAATGGAATCTTATTAAGAATATGAGGAAATGAGTGGAAATTGACTCTATATATTTGGATGATCTTAAGAGATTATTTTTAATAATTACTTCCCTAAAATTGTTTATACAAAAATGGAGAAGGAAATCCTCAAGCTTAAGAAGAAGGAAGATGAATCTGTCGGTAGCTATGAAGAAAATTTTAGAAGACTTGTGAGTTACCCTTTTGGTATTATCATCCATACTAAAATTAAGGTTTATCGGTTATTTAGTGAATTAAATCCAATATCTTTAGGTAGTTATCCATAAGGAAATTTATATTCTATGAATAAATCATTCAATGTTCACTAAAAGTTTATATAGAAGCTAGAATCTATCTTAGTTTTTGTTATAAGAAAATGTAGATAGGGTTCCATGGAAGTTCCAATGCTATGAAACCCAGTGGAAAGAAAAAGTTTCATCCTCCTACCTACCATAAATATTTAAAGGATCACATAGGTTAATACATAAAACTAAATATAAGTTATTTTAAGTGTGGGAAACATGGTCATCAAGAAAAATACCATAGTATTAAGGTGAAGAGTCTTGTCAATGAAATGAATAGAGAGAAAGCTCAACAGAATGCATAACACACACTCCACTATTTCAAATGAAAAGAGTTTTGGAATTATGGAAATAAATTTCCTAATCCAAGGGATAATGAGTATGAAAAGCTAATATAACCTTCGTAGACAAATGTAAAAAATGAAAAGTTTATTAATTCATAATAACTTAAGTGAATTATGATATTTAGGGCACTCCATAGTGGGTAATTTCATGTTTTATTTTGTATGAATGAGCTATATAAAGAACATTTATGAATTATTTAGTGGAATTTGATGTGATTATGAGTATTTTTTATCTGTATATATATATTCTAGGATAATAACATACTATTTGGTATTCCAAATCAACTTATGATAATTTATAAATGCAAGGATGAACTCAAATTTCCAATGGAAATGTTTTTGGCTAGTATAAGATATTATTTTAAAAATAAAATGTGATTTTTATTTTGAAAAAAATATATGGTTTTATTATGAATATGTATAAGTGATCGAGGTTTATATATTTTTGTGTAAGACTTTATGATTGTTAAGATGAACATTGAAGTATATGAGATCAATTCATTCAAATAATTGGGATTTAATTTTGGTCAGATGTATTTTGGATGAGACTTAAGGTTAACTATTTATGGAGTTTAATAGATATAACCTTATATTTTATTGTATAACTTATGCTAACCCTATTTTTTTGGTAAATATTTAGAGTATGAAGGAATAATTTACAGATATTATGATGATTTTAGTGCTTTATGAATGAAGAAAAACCATCATGAATATTTATTTCATGGAATTAGAGAAGAATTGAAAATTGACCGAAGAACAACCAAAGGATAAAAATGTTCTTAAAATGTAAAGTAAATTTGAGCCCTAGATATTTTGGTCCCTTTGTAATTAATGATTGTATCAGGAAATTATTTTTTTATTTTCCACTTCCACAAAATCTCTCTCAAGTTCATGATGTGTTCCATGTATCGCTCCAAACGATGTTAATACTTGACCCATCACTTGTACCGAACTCAGAGGTCATAAAAATGTAGAAATATATTTATTATGAGGTAAAATTGGTGGAGATTCTAGATTGTACTGTGAATGTTCTAAAAAATAGGACCACTCACCTGGTTAATGTTTTGTGGTAAAAACACCAACATAAGGAAGCTATGTGGGAACTTGAGGATGTGATGAAGAAGAAGTATTCTCAGTTTTTATACCAAAGTGATGGTATTTTAAGGGATAAATTCATTTTAAAAGGTTTATAATGTGAAACCTCTAGATTTTGTTATTTTTTAAATAAATTGAATTCATTTGATATCTAGTATTACATGAAATACCTTGTTTTAAAAAACCATGTTTTACCATTAATATTATTATCTGAAAAAGGTCGTAATAACCCAATCATTAATTTTTTATTGTATGAATATGAATAAAAACCTTTTAAATATTAAGTATATTGGTTTTATATAAATAAATAATATTGATAAAAAGTAATAATTTTTAGTAGTATTCCTATATTTCAAAAATAGAATTTTCTCACAATAAATGTTTTTATTGATTTTTGTGAAAAAATAATAAAATTATTTTTTTTAAAATTTTTAAAAAATTTATTTTGAATTTTAAACAACATTTTTACATCAAAATGAAAAAAATTTCTTTGGTTTAATTTTTGATATTTTATGAAAATATTAGTTTTTTGGATGAATAGTAAAAAATATTGATTTTTATTAAAAACCACCTTTTCATTTAAAGCATTTACAAGATTCATTTTATTTTAAGACAGTTTTAAAAGTAAAATTAGTTCAATAATATATTTAGTTATCCAATTTTGGTTTTTGGAGTCAAATTTTTATTGAATTTTTATATTAAAAACTTTTATAAATTTCTGAATATTCTCTTTGGAAAACCTCATTTTCTTCTCATATGTGGGATTAATCTTAAATTAAATCCTACAACTTATGTGATTTAAATATGACAAAATGGATTCCATATTTTTAGTCATAAAAATTTATATTATATAATAAGGTAAAATTAATTTTTGGTCATGAGGATCAATAAATACAATAAATTTTAATTACCGTGATTAAGTTTAAAACGAGGTTTTTTGGATTACGTGTACTTTTGTTAATATTAATTTTAATCACATAGAAGAACTTTATTTAATAATTTTTTTCATATTTATAATAATTGTGTCCAAATTATGTAATAAGTCTCATTATAATTTTATTATTAAATGGTAAATTACCTATGTAAATAAAAAGATACTAGTCACCGTAGTGAAAAAAAACGGTTAAAGATATTAAACTTAGTGGTTATGGAATAACATGTTTAAAACATTTATTTCTGTTTGTGTGGTGGAGGTTTTTAAAGACCTTATCATCCATCCACTACTTTATTTATCAAATTTTTAGTAACATGGAATGAGGGTGACTTCCCATTATTTAATAGTTTTGGGTATTTACGAAAATTTCACTCATCTTCAATTATAAAAGGGGACCTCATTCTCTCACTTTTTCAAAATTCATATTCCATTTGTCTTGAACAAACCATAAAAAACTCCATGAAAAATAACATTTTACATGTTATAGATCCTCTAGTCATCCCAAATACCAACCATAGGGTCCTTATTAAGATATCCAAAGGGGCTGTGCTATCTCTAATATTAAGGGATTACTCTAAATAAATATATAATTAATATATAATATATTTATATCATTTTATCATTATGGATATTATAAAATAATAATCAAATTAAAAGGATAAAAAATCCAAAACCAAATAATATATGAAAAACAAAGTAGTTATTTCCAAAAGCATGATTTTAATAAGGAATTATTAATAAACAGGTAATAAAAGATATTATTAAATCATAAATTGTATTATAAATATGATTTTGATTAAGTGATATATTTATAATTAACTTATATTTATTATTCAGGAGGTTTGAACATGTATAGACGAAGTGGAGACTTAATGTAAGGGAATTGTGTCTCAAACTATCTTCTTTGGGACATATGTAATGTTATGCACCTATATTGTTTTACGAGGTGTATATACTATCCATTTGGAATTTTATATCATGAATATAATTATTTTAGTAATATTAAATGTATTATTTTATGTTATTCTTTAATGGGGACTATTAATGAAAATATTACCAAAGTGGTAAGGGAATTTCTTCTCAAATTGCGTTCTTTGCGTCAAATGTTTTTCTATGAACCTATCTTATTTTATGTGGTTTATATATAGACCATATTATATTTTATATCATGAATTTATTTTTTATCGAGATATTTATAGTTTCATATAATGTTATTCTTTCATGTGGCTTACAATTTAGTAGTTACCAAAGTTGTAAGATTTTTATGTTATAAATCAATTTTCTATTATAATTGTTTATTATTAAGTTTATAATGATGAAATATTATTATTTAACTATAAAGAGACTCATATATTTTCTTATCCCTTATTTATGTCATGAAAATTAATTTTTTTCCTTTCATTTTCCTCCCTTTATGCACTCAAGATTCTAGATTAATAGTTTTAAGAAAAATTAACTTTATTTTTCTCTTCGGTTGAAAATCCTTTTTATTCCATGTTTATATTTTATAAAAATGATTTAAATAAAGTATGAATATTTTAAAAATAGTTTTGAAAGTAAATTTTATCCATGTTTTACTTTTTTACAATTTTTTTGAAGTAATCTTCTTGTCATTTTCCAAACAAGGCATTTTTTGACTTTTTACTAAACTGTGAAAGGAATGTTTTCTTTTAACTTATACAACTTGAACTAAATTTACCTCCATCATAAAAATTATTTTATTTGAATAATATTTTTTTCAAGGTTATTTTCAAATAAAATTATTTCTACAATATTTTATGAATTCTCTAGTTTCAAAAAGGTGATTTTCAATGAAAGGTTATTTTCCTCATAAACTGTTCCAAGTGATTTTATTTTCAAAATAATTTTCCATCTAAGATAGAATAATTTGATGCTTCTTATTCTTTAATGGGGGTATGATCCAATGATACATTAATTAATATTTCTATGGATTTTTTTTTCTTATGATGAAAATATTTTTATAAAACCCATATCTTTTCATGGGTTTTGATATGATAACAGTGTTATGAAACCCATTTCTTTTCATATGTTGTCATATGAAAAATGTGTTATGAACCCATTTATTTTCATGGTTTATGAAGTTTTTAATGTTTTATAATCTCATGTCACACAAATTTATGGATTATGTGATGGGTGAGACCTATATCTCCCTCCAATGCATTAGGTAAATATGGATAACTCCTGAGATAAGTATATTATACATGAACCTAATTTCATTTTTACATGCTTATGTGATGACCTATATTTCAAATCTATAATATTTTGTGATTAACTGAATTTCATGTTCATAATATTATGCTATGACCTATATTTAAAGTGCATAAAGTTTTGCATGGACCCGATTTCATGTCTATAAGTTTATGTGATGACCTGATTAAATAACCATAACTTAATGAGTAGATTTATTTCTATTTATACTTCTTCACAATGTAATAAGATTTCGTTTTTCCAACATTACTATGTCTGTATTATTCTCTCACGGATTTTTTTCATTGATTCCCTTTATGATGATCATCTTATGAACTACCAAGATTTATTCTATGATTCAGGATTATGATGTATTTTATGTAGGGTTTGGTTATCAAATGATAAGATAATGTTATAAAAACATTATGTTCATTTTATGTTCAAGTAATTATTGATACATAAGTTTATTACTCTTACTAAACATCTATTATCACCCTTTCTTATATTTTGTTTCCCCAAGTAATTAAGAAAGGTTTTAAGTAGGGCAAGTCTATGAAGAGTACTAAGTGGGGAGATCTTTGTGGGAGATGTTAAATTTCTTTCCTCAAATTAAAAGATTATGTATCTAGTATTCAAATACACTAAACCTATATAGACCTTGATAAGGTATTAAATATTCATATAAAAATAGATAATATCTTTTTTTAATTCTTGGGACTATATATATATATCATGTTATGATTATTGAAGGAATTATAAATGTTTTTCTTTATATGATTCCATTTGAAAGTTATATGAAACCCATTTTTTTCAATGGGTTATTTATTATATGGTGATTATTTATTTTATATGGCACATATATGTTTGGATGATGATGTTTAGGGTCCTATATCTCCCTCCAATGCATGGGTTAAAAGTATATATCTCATGAGAAAATTATTCATGAGTATGTTTTAGTTACTCATTAGAGTGTGAATTGATGGTTTGGATCATGAATGTAATATTATACATACTAATTTTTGTGATACATTTCTAAGGTATGTTTTTGTTATACACTCATGGATCATGTTTTTTTACTAATATTTCCACAATTATAAAGTATTCATTATTTCAATGATATCCATTATTTTCATAACTGAAAATTATCTTTTTTTTATAAAAAACACTTTTGAGGGAAAAGTGATAAACCACAAGATCCATCCTTACAACCAAATATAACCATTAAAAGGATAATCCATTAAAATATACCGAATATGCCCCTCCCCAGTGATTAAACCTTGATGGAAAGCCTCCACCCTCGCATGAACGCTCGAAAAGCAGTCCTGTGCAAAGTTGCACGGGCACAGAACCAATGGCAGAGCTGTACCATCTCAAACATCCAATTCCAAATGGTATGTGCAGGTGAATGCTTCCTGCTCCTAACCTCTTCTGGAGCAGATACATGTAGTATGCCGGTAACAAATACATCAAAACTTCATAGCTAATTTAAACAGTAATCAACAAATAGATCATGAACAAAAAATGACATCCAAAGAAGCAGATTCAACCAAAACCAATAGCAGATTCCTCCCATTCACTGATGTCCAACCGTCCGCAACACACCTATAGCTCCACCTCTTCAAGGCATTCAACAAGAGTTCCACCGCTTCAATGTATTCTACCCAATAGATGAAAACCACCATAATCGAACCTACGAGATATTTCACAGGACGCTGGAAGCTAGAACAAGAGACCCCCCTCTGTGCCGCATCGGGACCAACACTGAGCCTCGCCAGAAGGAAACCATACAAGCCATAGCCCTTACCACCGATGCCGAGCCGAGAATGCTTAGACACTCACCTGAGGAGCTGAAGCTTCGCATGATCCATCTCCAGGCTGACAAAGGCATCACCGCCTATTTTGAGCTGAGATCCAACGCCAAGAAACTCACATGAGCCAATGTCGGGATGACATGCTAGGTCAATCGAAATTGGGAGCCTTGCCAGTTCATCGACCATGCCGATGTTGAGGAAAGGGCGGCGATGCGGACCCATCTGAGCTCATCCTTTTATTATTATTCCATTTTCCTAGGTTATGAAGATAAGAAATGTATTTTATGTCTATATGAGTATATTATATAAAGAATTAGTGGGATATGTTAAAGACTTGTTATGTATTAAGAAAGCACCTATATTGCAAATAATGTCCATTAGTTGAAAAGCATAATTTTTGGTAGTTAATTTTTTGTCCGAATTCTCTAAAAAAATAAACAGTAAATGTATTGGTAATGTATTGTAATAAAATATTTTCTTTAATTAATATTATTTATATATCCAAATTTATAGGATGCTACACCTTTAAGTAGTCATTCGAGAGTAGATTGGGTGAGAAGTGAATAGAACCAGTAAATAAGGTTTATTATTTCATGAAATAATAGTAACCATAACCCAATGTCTTGAAATTAAAAACAAGTAAAACTAATCATTAAACATTTTCTAGAACCCAACCCAAGTAAGATATTCTAGAATCCTAGAAAATAAAACCACGTCCCACTACTTCTGGACCAACTATTCTAGCACATAGGTAAAAAATATCACCATTGAAATATTAGGGGTCTGATGTAATTAAATATATATTTAATCTTTTATAAAAATTATACCAAGTTATGATGTCCTTGGTCATCTTGGAATGTAGGATAGTTCTAATTTTTAAACTCCCAAGCATGATCTGTCGACCAAAATTTCCTCGTATCACTATTCTAACTGAGTGGAAAAATTGTTATGATCAATTATTCATTGATATGGTTGTCTTTATAGGATTATCTCATAAAATATTCTCCACAACTACCTCCCTTTGATTTTTAGTGGTCCTTTTATGAGGAATTATAAAAAAACATAAAACATAAGAGTCTAATCGATATATAATTCATTTAAAAATGAAACTAATAAAAACAACTCATGGATTCATCACAAAATACATAATTTAAATAAACCATCTCAAAATCCATTAAATTATTCATAATAAAAAATAAATTGAAAACAACATCCCTGAACACCCTCACAACTTGAGGATCAGTATAAAGAAGAGATGGAAATGAACTCTTATGCACCCTACACTCAAATTTCAATGGTCCTACTCCATACTACCAAACAACCAAAATATCAAGAGGATGACTCTTATATCATTTTATAACAAACCAACTTGGGCTAACTTTCTATGTCCCCCAAGTCATCCCACCACATGGATTTAGATGTGTTCATGATTTCTCCAGGATGATGATTAATTCTAGGTTATAAATTTATTATTACCGGTAATTATTTCACCCTCCAAATCTAATAAAAAACCAATGACTCAAAACTATATTCTGTATGAACAATTTATAATTTGAACATCCAAACTAAAAAATAACCAGTTATAAAAATATAAATCATTATAAACATAGTATAACAAACACAAACATAATAATAATACCTAACTAGTATAAAAACACAACTAAATAAAGAAATATCAATATCACATAAATAAACAGGAGAGTCAAAATATATCCATGACCAAGGTGGATGATGTATAACCAAAATCCCAAAAAAAGAAAAGAAAAAGAAAAAATGGGATCTAAAATTTTTTAGTCATGTAATGTTTTTATAGCCCTTGTCCACCACTAAACCTATACCATGAATGTTGACATAGGAATTAAGAATCCCTACTATGAGAAGCAATTCCTTTATCTTTTTATGTGTTAGAAAAAACCATTTTTTATATGAAATGTGTGTAGAAAAAATTAGTATGTTACAACCATAATCTATATATTATTTTTTATAATGTAGATCAATAATTCATTTTTTTAATTTTTTTTTAAAAATCATTTATTTGATAAATTTTTTGTCATTCCTTTGGTGTTTTGTAAATAAATCCATGAAATTAAAAAACATGGAATGTTAAATAAAAAAAATACAATTGAGGGAACAAAAAATAACCAACATGCTCATAATCAAACCACACATAGGAATAAAATAATGAAAATCATAACAAGTACAAAGTAAATGTGAAATATAGGGAAACTATAGTATATAGGCTCAAGGTTTGTTGGACCCACCCACACAACATTGTATGACTTATGTGATCCTAAATAAGTAATATAGACTAGGTCTTTAGAGGTCTCACTAGAAACAACCTTTAGATAGATCATACATAAGGCTAGGGAAGTACCCATCCCAATACCATAGACCCTAGGACACACATGTGAAACCCATAATGACATACAAAATAGTCAAATAATCTCATGATCAATAAATAAGTTCCCAATGAAAATAATCTTTTAAATAATCTTTTTAAATCAAAATTTGAGAAAATATTATCTTTGAAACATTTTATCAAAAAATTTCAAGGGAAAATATGAGAGTTTTTTTATGAAATCTAAAAAAAGATTAAATTTTCCCACACCAACCAAGTGAACCAAAATTGTACCCATAAAATCAAACAAAATCTATTGCTAGAAAAATTCACAATGAAATCCAAGGGAAAAAATCCATAACTAAGGCTTTAAAAAAGAAAAATTATAGATATATAGACATACTTACCTCAAAAGTGATGGAATATTGTTTCTTTCATAAAATATTACCAAGGAGATATGGGATCATCAACAACCTAAAATAAAAGTAACCTCATAAAACCCTCAATCTAAACCCTAGGTTTATCACTCTGTAGATGTTCGGGTTAGATTGACAAAACTAAAATGGGTCAACATGGGATAAGAAGAATAAAAAAAAGAAAAACCAAGAATAATAAAGACTCAATTTGAAGAAACAAACCAATGGAAGCAAGAAATCAATAAAGAGGAAGGGGTTAAGGGGTTCTAAGTCCAGAGGGGAATTATTTGAACAAGGGGGAGAAATAAGGGAGGTTAGAGAGTTAAATTGAGTGACATGGAAACTGGTTAAAGTGGATTTTTAATAACCTATATAGATCAATTAATAGAATGACATAGAGAGTTAATCTATGAATTCATCATCCAATGTTAGGAGGAACATTGGCCTGAGTGGTTCATAGAGTGAACCATCCTTTCATTCCTTGAACCACCTTCTATATAGAACTGTAGCTCTATCTAGGTTGGTTCATGGTGTAACCTCCCTAGTCAAGGTGTGAACCAACTGTAGCCCAATGCTATAGTTTTCCAAATTACCTGAGAACCTAGAAAAATAGGAAGATCTAAAGGATAGATAAAATTAAAAAATAGGAAAAATCCCACACCTAAAATTTAAACAAGAGGGGGTGTCACGTTATTGTATTATAAAGGTTCATTATTTTAAAATATTAATGTTTCACCTTCCACAATGATAAGAAAACTATTTTTTAGTTTTTAAACTCTTTTATACTCTTACACATCACTCGTGTATCTAGAATAACTTCTTCTAATGGGTCTTGTGGAATTTTTCTTTTTCCAACTCTTGTATGTCTTGAGTCTTAACTTCATCAAAGTATATATTTCTCAAAATATATCCTTTTTAGATATTCTCTATTTCTCAAAAAAGGTATTTCCACTCCATGATTTATTTTTTATCCCAGGGATCATATATACAATTTTATTTTGATTCTTTATGATATCTTAAAAAGACACACTTTGTACCTCAAGATATAAATTTATTGATATAATTATCCTTAACAAATTCTTCACATCCCCATACATGTATATGTGATATAACAATATTCTTCCCATTCTATAAATCATATGGTATTTTATTTGATTCTATTATTGTCACTTGGTTTAGTGTTTGTTCTTCTGATTGTATTGTATTTTCCTAAAAGGATAATGGATGATTTTCATGACTCAACATCAATGTCACTATGTAAAACATGGCGTGATTCCTTATTTCACAGAAACCATTCCACTATAGCATATAAGGATGATTGAGTTGAAATTGTATTCCAAAATATTTTAGATAATTGAGGAATTCTTGGTTAACATATTCCATTCCTCTATCCGAGTGAAGTTTCTTTATCTTCTATCCAAGTTGTTTTTGTACTAAATTCTAGCATTCCTTAAATTTATTAAGGGAATCATACTTATACCTCACCAATTAGATAAATTCATATCTACTGATACCATTATTAGATGTAATTAAGTATGATTATCCCACTCTATATTCTACTATAAAAGGTCTACACACATCAATGTGAACTAATTTAAGAATATCTATAGATCTTACACCCTTTCCACTAAAAGGTTTCTTGATTATTTTTCCCTATAAACATGAATGAAATATTTCTAAGGGATTTAGTTTAAAGAAATATAAATACAATTCTTGAAATAATTTTATCTTAAATATATAATTTACATGACCAAGTTGATGATGCCATAACAAGGTGAAATATGAGTCATGTAAACATGATTCGCTATCAATTTCCAAAAATTTGTTTTGATATTCTAGTATATAAATATAATTATTCAGACACGTCATACCATAATAAATTATATCTTTATAAAATTATAATCCTTAAATTATGAACATGGAAATAAAACTATCCATGTTTAAACTAGAAACTGAACTGATTTTTTTATTTACAATGTCCACATAATAAAAATTATTATAAAATAAAACAATTCAAGTCAATAATTTGAGATGGTAGTCTCCTATAGAGAATGAAACTATTATTAATCCATTGGTAGTTCTAAGAACCACCTCACTTTTAGTGATATTTCCTAATTTACTTAATTTTTATATTTATATGTAAATGTGAGAACCATAACATGTATTTAATCACTAATTCAAAGAAATGGAACAATTTCAATTAAGAAAAAATATATCTGAAGCTTCCCCTTGAATCTTCACAAATGTAAATTTTTTATTCCAATTTCAATTATTTACATAATAAAAACATACAAAAACTATTTTATTTAATCTTATATTGGTTATTTCTCTTCTTAGTAGAATTTTCTAAAGATGTCTTTGGCTTATAAATTTCTTTAAACCCTTTTCCCCCTCCATTCCATTTGATCATCATAATAAAATAAGGATTATCATAATTCACACCATTATCCTCTTAGAGAATCATTTTTATAATATCCAAGAGCTACATATATATGTTGATCATATTGAAATTTATAATAATACTTGAGATGCTAGGAGGCAGTGAAAAAAGATAAGGTTTTTACGTGATTACTTGGTAAACTTGAATCGTAAATTATCTAAATAATCTACGTAACACATCATTTTGATGACATGTTTTTAATCATGATATCATTCTCGTAATTTACATTTAAATATTTACATGGAGATTTCATTCCTCTCTTGTCTCAATTTCTTTTGATAGTGATAGTGGAGATGACACACCATGAAGTGAGGATTTTTATCTTCATGAAGCTTCTGAAGCCCACAAGTCATCGATGGTAACATGATACATCAGACATCCAATAAATCACCTATGTATTTATAAAATTCATTTTTATACTCCTCCCATGACTCCATATAAGGATCCATTGGGACAAGGTCTCCTGTATATATAACTTCCATTCTCGGAATAACATAATGCATAATCACCTATACCATTCCTGGAAGTTTGAACCAGAAAAATGATTCTATTTCTCTATAAATGATCACAATGATAGTGTGTTATAGCTTTATATTATACATAATACATAATATAACATGTTTTTTACTTTATGTTGATTACCAATTAATCTATAATTAATATTTGAACTCAATTCTCTCACTATATTATCAAATTTTATTAAACCTCAGTATTGGATTTAGAATATCAAGTTTCTTGAATTTTCAAGTTGAAATGACCTATATTACCTTTAAATAATATATAAATAATACTTAAATAAATATTCATATGTGTTTAGGTTAGATTTTTTACTTGCTGCATTAACAGATAGTTCCTTGATCTATTGAGTGTACTCCTAATCTTGAAATCTTAAAATCGAAATTCTTCAATGTTTGCCTCCAAGTTACACTAGTCTTACTAAGACAACCAAAAATTGATGATAAGTTTGATAATTTGACCTAAAATATTCATTATACCTCCCTAATAATTTAAAGTATTATGATGAGGTTCAAACACATACTTTGTACTATGTTTTTATTTTAACTCAAGCGATGGAAGGAATTTTTATAAACAAATTTTTAGTTGATGGATTTTCTAATTATTTATAAATACCATTTATTTTATAATTCACATGATTATCTATTTTATGTGAGACTTATATTATATTTTACCATTTCAGATAAGATAATCGAAACTTATAAATTTTACCCATATAATTTATTTTATTTTTATATTTGTTAATTACTATATGTCGAACATATATATATAATCAACAATACCCAATAGAATAAACATATAAAATTTATTTAATTTTATTTAAGAATGTTTTTTAATTTATTTAAAATATATCACAACATAAAATCATCCCACTAAACAGTGTATTATATAAATAAATATATAACCATGCACTGAATAAATAAAATAAATATGTGATATGATCATGGGATTTTATTTACCATTTAGTTTATTTAGAGGTGATAAATGAACCATTAAAATAGGTAAAGAAACTATTTGAGTGATATATTTGATTGAGTTATAACATTCACTGTTCTCCTTCATGTCACATTGGTTGGATTTATCTCATCATGGGCCCTAAACTGCCTCCTCTAGCCGGGAAACAATCCTTAAATTTTTTTTACTCACATACAGGTGATAACTACCAAGTGTTTAGTGTTATATAAAATAATCCATGAACACTCATGTCTGTAAATAATAAAGGAATGATGAATGATTGACATATCATATTATTTAATTTAATTTCATATACAATTTTATTCAATTTAAAAAAAATTATCACACAATAATCCATGTAATAAATACTTAATATAAATAAATAAATCTAACACATACATAGGTAGGTCAAATCTCATGATCATTCAAAAAATGTAACATCAACAACATTTATTATTTCTAGATTCCATTTCTAGTCATTCAAATTTAAAAAAGTAATAGATTTTGTCATCATATTATTTTCTACCTAATTACTGATCCTTGAGACATTTTAAGAATCCCACCAATTATTTTTAAATTAATTTAATATTAGATTTAAAGAAATTAAGTACAAGACATATAATCCCTATACAAAATTGTATCACTTATTGGAGTTTAATGAACCAGATGATATCGATGTTATTTACTGCATACTATAAGAAGTGTAATTCCACAAGACATGTCACATCATACACAACGTGATACACTTCCTGGTTAAACCATGTAGCATTCACAATGTCTAATAATATATGACATTACATTAATGCATATGATGTTCACTTATAGAATTCAGATGTAGTACATAGTGCATAATAAATGGTCAAATTTCATATATTGGAAGTAATTTCACAAATTTTTTTGATACATTGTGTGAACCCAGATGACTTGATGAAAACCACTCAGTGTGTACCTGGTGTGGAGTGAAACATTTTACATGACATGTATAAGATAACCAAATTCCACATAGCCTATTTATTTCTATGTTACATACTGATAATTAATACATGACATATAATGATTATATGTGTTTACCCATAAAATCCAGCATGAATTACGTATGTGTAATTTGTGTGGGATTACACAACATTTACATGCCATATATAAACCATGTAGTCCTTGTCAACACTTGTGTCACATTGGAAGTCAATACACAATGTGTAATGATTTTGTATGTTGAAATAGATGACACAATGTGATTCCCATGACATGTTCCTTGTGTTATGAGATCCCCTTACACTACGTGGAATTTACCATTACATTCCATGTAACCATGAATTATAACTAAGAACCTTGATAACTTTGTATGGGACTTTGAGAATTATTCACACATTCTTGGTTCACTCTTAGATATATAAACATATATTAATGAATTATCTCAAAAATATATACATGAAAACTTTAAAACCATCACATGAAATTGATCCATTAAATTATAAGTAATTATAAATTAGAATTTCACCACTCTAATATCACTTGAAGGTTTCAAGGCATACAAGAAGAATTGGGTGCGTGCCCAATTTTGGGTGTTAATTAGAATCAATAAGAAAATTTGAATAATTAGACAAATAAACCTCATAATGTCATATATAGGATCATGAAAATTTAATATATAATTAATTACAACCATAATTAATTCATTTATGGTAATCCTCTCGATCAATATTCATAATCTCATTTATTGTATTATCGATATAGAAGAGAATCCAACCACAGATTCCTCTAGATATATCCACTCATACTCCAAAACCCCTAAATAACATTCTTGAAACTATAAGTATTAGTTTAAAAGAATAAATTTCTCTTGGACATTCATCATTGATCACAAAATTATTAGATCCATGTTATTTTTTCAAGAATTAAAAGCCTTTTTATATATTTTTTATATCTTCTAGTTGGTCATGGAAAACTTTTTGGATGTTTGGAATCTTTGAAGGAGCCTCAATAATACTTCAATATTAGTTCATGACATAAAATAGTGATTCATGTCATGAAAGTTTATATATATGTAAAGATAGTGATCCCAATTTATGTAATTTTGGTTGATGGTATGAAATACTTGTTTACACCATGAAATAATAAAGCTTAAATGATTCATGGAATGAATATTTTTTATATAGTGAATCTATCAGACTAACTATTTTGTTATGGATTCTATGTTTTCCCCATGTTTGATTTAACATTTTTCTCACCTCTATTTGGAGAGACCTAAACTTGGAAGAGTTTCACTCATACTGACTCTTTTCTCTCTTTACACATGGTGTTATTTCTATGGGGATTAAAACTATATCTATAAGAGACATCATGATATGTGTTTTCTCTTATCTTTCATGATTTCCCCCTCTTTATTATATTTTTTGATCAAACTTGGGAGATGGTAGTCAAGGGTTTGTTGGATTCATAATTTATTGATGATTATTTGTAGTTTAGGGTTTCCTTTCATCTTCTAAGAGTCTTATCTTCCTTTGGGTTGTGGGTTCCACCTGATTATCTAGCCACTCCAAGTGTTTAGGGTAGGTGGTTTCATAAAAAGGACTTGTCATATGAATCATTATTGATTATTTTTTTGGAAATAGGTTTTATATTGTTTAAAGGAATGAATTTTATTTCCCAAACTCTCTTTTGAAAGTGGAAAATAAAGTGATATGGAGAATGATTTTCGGGTATATTTATGCCCATATTTTGGGGATGTTTGTATTTGTTTGATAAAAATAGACCTTTATTGATAAAATAAGCATTTTAAATTATTTTTAATTCTGAAAATGGTGCCTCCATGAGGTGGGGACACCCATGGGAGTGTAGGTATTAAGTGGGTAGTCTTGGAAAAATATGAATAGTAATTGTTATCCTTATAAATACTAGATATATATGAAAATATAACTAAAAACTATTATGGTGTAAAGTCACATTATATTGATCTCTAGTCCCAAGGCCTGAGTTTTAAGGAAGTGAGTGTTACACAATTTATTTATTTTACTTGGTCACTTCGGGTATGAGGATCCTAGTAAGTCCAAACATGATTTACCTTAGGACTTCTTATCATGGCGGTAAATTATTTTATATGGTTTTCTTTTTTATTATTGGTTATTGATTCATTTAAAAAATATATATATATACCTATATGATTTTAAAACTATTATAAAATGGTTTATCACCATGTTATATTTAAAATCATGTAAACTTGATATTCATGTATTTCTTTTAAAACTATTTCAATGTAGATATTCTTCATGTTTTATAGAAGATTATGAAAATATTAAATCTTACTATTTAATTTATATAAATTGATAATAATTGATTTATTTAATAACTTATACTTATTGAACACTTTGTGGGACCCTTATAGGATTTTTACCTCACACCATACATAATCCTAAGGAGTGTATACAAACTTTATCATATTTGATACAGGGAAGGGAAATAAACTACTTAGTGGTGATGGGTATTTGAGTTAGTTCATGTTTATGCTATGGTGGTGGCGTAGAGGGATGAGGACCCAAATATCACGTGGAATTGTATTTCATTACTCAATTTTGTTTCATTTTTCATCTAGACTATCACTTATAGTACCATAATGAAACATCTATCTTTTAATGATTTATACTTGGATCTTTCATCTTTCCTTGAGTACTTGGTTAGAGTTTATTTTTTTATGATATATGTTAGGATATTTTTTATTCTTCTTATTCCTGAAATATCCAACTTTTTATATATCCTTATAAAAAAAATTATTCCAAAAGGTTGTTATTATATTCTTAGGCACTTTTATCCAGCCTATAAGGATCAGTAACACCCTTAATGTCTTACCATGGGCTAACTTGGGTGTCCTATTATGGGAATACATGGGTTTGGTTTATGAAAAATTAGTCTTAAAGGAGGTTTTAGGTCCATGTTATTTGGAATGTCTTGGTTGACAGGGGTTAGGAATATCAATTCTTAAGTGGTAGGTTTCATGTGAGTGCCCATATAACTATTATCATGACATTCCTAAAGTTTCAAAAGGACGTATTATAATTGTGTTCTTGAGTTATCATTTCATTTTTTTATCTTTTTTACCATTTATGTTTCATTGATTGTCATTTTCTCCTTTTTCTAAAGTGTTGTGTAGTACTAATCCCCTTAGAATACTTCCAATTAATCCTTAGGAGTGTTCCATGTATAAAATTACTTTGGAAGATTCTCTAGGTGATCATAATATTATTGGGAATATAGTGTACGTATCCCTTTCTATAGTCTAAGTAAAAACCCTAGTCCCTACTCATTACAAATATGTGAATATAGAGAAGGATGGTTATATGAATAAATCCTAAGATTTTCTCTTCTAGAAGCCACTATCCTTGTAGGGGACAAATGGACCTCTAGAAGAAAAGTACTAGTTGGGAAAAATTAAGAGGATCTTTGAATTTTGATAGACTCCAGTTTTCATTAAGGTAAGGTGTTATTTATTTATACTTGAAGGCCCCAGTATAAGGTGCTAGTATCCATTACTTTTCAAAAATAAACATGAGGGATTGAAGTAGTTATTTAAACCAATATTTATCCAATAGTTCTACTAAAAAATAATAATATTTTCCAAGTCTATGGATTTAATCACTCTTTAGTAAGGTGAACATATAATAATGGAGTATGAAAACCATTTTTATAAAATTTACCTTTCTTTCTAAAGGTCATATTGACTTAAGACTTGATATCCATTTTTAGGTATTTATTTTAAAACGTTCCACCTATGCTAAGACTATGGATAGAATACTGATGGTAAAATTGATCAGTATGGAAAGTAAAGATTGGTTAGGATTCCTACCACATCTGGTGGTAATTATAGTGGTCCTTATAGAAGGAAGAGGAAGTGTAATGAGGTTCACAAGGGAATTATTAGTGGATCCAAGAAAGATCCTCACTATATTCCTTCCATAATTACTAAAAGAGGCCCTATTACTTTCTAAAATTGTGTAAATATAGGGAATATGGAATGTTATTACTCTGTAGAAATAAATATTTTCCAATATTGTAGATAAATGGGTTATCTATAATGTTTTTTTCTAGATTTCTATTCCTAAAGAAGTGGTTTAGGAACTTTATCCCCAAGATGACTAGTGGTGGATTCAAATGCTTCTAAGGTAGTAGGTTTTTAACTTTAGGATTATTGGGGGAAGACTTACTCATCTTCTATAGAGAAACTACTGCATGTGGTGGTGGAGTTTCAAGGAGAGGTCAAGGTGGGACATATTATTATGAGATGTATTATTTTAGTTATTTAATCAATGGAGACTAATTTATTTGATACATGTGAATCTCACTATTTTATATAAAACCACTTTGGGTTTATTTTAAATCTCCCTATGAAACTCATTCCATATATTATGGCAATAGTAACACCTATTTGAAATAAAAGGGAGTAGGGTTTGAGATGTCCCTTATGCACATTTTTTATTTTTGAGGTCGAGCCTGATTATGTATTATTAGTTTTTTATATGGATGTATTTGATGTTATTATCATTATGGATTTGATGTATTCTCATATATCTCAGAATAATTATTATCATTGTCTATTATTTCCATAGCCCCTAGTGGGAACTCCCTAGTGTTTCAAGGAGAATGGGATTTGAGGTTCTGTTGAGTTTTCCCTTCTTCGCTGAATCTTCATAAATCAATGTCCTTATTTATAGTTGACATTGATGATGAAACCTTAAGTTTTGAACTTATTATAGTGGTTAAATAGTTTCAAGTCATTTTTTAACCGACTTTCTTATCCTACATCAAGAGAGAGAGAAGTAGTATTCTGGATCGAATTAGTACTGGGAATCCAACCAATATCTATTCGTTAATACTATATAAAAAATATTGAACTAAAATAGATGAATATTTAGTTCAATTATTTGGATGATAAGTTATTCTTTCATCTATTTGTATCTAAATGGGAAACCCCTACGCTCTTTTCAAAGAAGGCTGATAAAACTCTTAATTTATAGGTTGATTATCTACAGTTCAATAGGTTGATAGTCAAGAATAATTATCTTTTCCCAACATTAAATATTTATTTTTTTAATTAATAGAGTTATAGTGGTTCTAAAATATTTATGGTTGTTCTAGATACCATGAAATTAGAATTAAGGAGTCAGATATTCCAAAGGCTACATTCGGAAGTAGGTATAAACACTTCGATTATCTCATGATTCGATTTGTTTTGACTAACAATCCTATAATTTTTATGGTTCCAACAGACCATATATTTAAATAGTTCCTAGATTCATTCATTTTTGTGTTCTTGGATTAGATATTGGTTTATTCAAGAAATGAGTAATAGTGTAAGATCCTCATGAGAAATGTTCTAGGAACCTTAAGATATCACTGGCTTTATGCTAAGTTATTATAGTGTTTATTCTAGATTCATGAAGTTAAATTATTAGGACATGTGTACTCAGAACATGACATATTATTTGATCCAAAACGGTGACTGTTATCATTTATTGGGAATATCTATGAAAGTTACTCAAGATTATGAACATTTTGGGTCTAGTAGGGTGTTTCTGGTGGTTTGTAAAGGATATCACAAAACTTTAATCACCATTGAAAACTATCACTGTGAAGGTAGTGAAAAAATATTATTATTCAAGATTTTATCCATCCTTCAATGAAATGATTTTTTTAGAATTTATCTCTTATCATCATCTATATAGAATCCATATAGGTCTACATGGTGTTTTTTATGCTTTAATCAAAGCTTTGGGTTGTGTTCTTATGTGAGGTGATCATGTGGTGGTGTGTGGTTATTGTAATCTTCATATGCATGAGAATAAATACCCCAACAATACCCTAGATTTTTCTACATCTATGAATTCCCTTAAGAGTTAATGAAATAAATTTTTAGGGAATGTTTCTTTGTCCTTTCAGACCATAAAATTTCATGATATATAAATTCTCATAAAAACCTGATCCTCAGCCAAAGGTAGTGGGTGGGGTAATTTATTTGTATGAATTGAAATCACTTATACCTAGGGAAAGTGGAATGTTCTCCACTACAACAATAGTAGTCTGTTTTCTTTCAAGGATATGATGGACTCTAAGGATAAATGGGACCTCATAGTACATTTCACAAGGATTCACCAAAATGTAAAGAATAAAGGGAATAATGTTTCATTGGTGAGTATATAGTTGAAACTATCTCTTATTGATTTGATTTTCTAGTAACAGTAGTGGGATGTATAATTATAGAGTATCAAGAATTATTTATCTCATGGGGAGATCATCAACAAGTGTTATTTCTCCCTAAATGGCATTACTTGTTTCTAGAACTAGTGTGTTGTTCCTTTACCCATGAGAATGGATGTGAAGGGGAAATTTCATTATTCTCAATGGTCCATTCACCCAAGAGATTCTAATATGTATTATTATAATAAGTTTTGGTTTTAGTATTCTTAATTGAATCATAACTTGAATTATTTCATATCCCATTATTATACATTTTATTAGGTTAAGGTATAGAACCAAAATCCTACTAGTTTTCATTATACACTCCCTATGCCTATAAAAAATTGGAATAAGGTGTCCATGGATTTCAATGTTGGATTATTGTGGACCCATAAGGAGAAGATTATATATTTGTGATTATTTAATAATTAACCTAGTTAGGTTATTTTATCCTAATCGGGGATACCACTAAGGGTTAGGACATGGAAAATTATGAATGCAAGAAATTTTAAGGTTCCATGGGGTTTTATCAGCTATAATTTTGGATAGTGGCCCCTAAGTTTACCTTTTAGTTTTAGAAAGTAATCTAATAGGTTATGGATTTTAAATTCATGATGAGAAAAATCTAACATCCTTTGAAGGATGATCAATTAGAGTGAGAGAATCAAATTCTAGAGGATATGCTTCGTGCTTGTGTTATGGACATTATAGGTTCTTGGGGATTACCATTTGGGATTGGTTAGATTTTATTAAAATAATAGTTACTGTTTATCTATAATAATGGATCCCTTTTAAGAATTGTACAGATGACCTTGCAGATCATCCCTTTGTTGGTATGTGGTAAGTGAATCTTCTTTGGCTTGGCTGAGTGTTTCTCAGGAGACTACAATTAAGATCTAGAATATTCATGAGTAGTTGGTGATGGATCAAAGTCAGCATAAATATTAAATGGATATTTGATGTTTTCCCTTTGATATTTTGGTTTGTGAAAATATATTCATGAAAGATTCCCCTTGGTCGGGTCAATAATAGCTTAGTAATCAAGGGAAGTTAGATTTTTTATAAACGGGTCCTTTTGAGATCATTGATCTAATCGGAAAGGCATAATATCATCAGGAATTACCAACATAGTTGAATTTGATCCATAATATGTTTCATGTATTGCAGCTCAATAAGTAACATCATAACCCTAATCACATTTTGAATTGGAAGGATCTTAATTTAGATTCAGATGTGTCTAAAGTCAAGAAACAAGTTATAGAAGTCAACTCACAAGAAATGATACTCCATGGGAGATCTATTCAGTTGGAACAAGTATTATGAGAAAAGGGAGTATTCTTATGAAATACTAGAGTGAGAATAATTCATAGGGGATAATTGGCCTCACCTCATTATGAATAAACCTTCATAAACACGTTGTTTTTGAAAAAAAAGTGATATGGTGGAGAGAGTTTGACATCCTGATGTTTATTTTAGGTATGAAATGTACTTTTATATATGTTTTGTTCCATGATCCCATCATATCACAAATTTAAATTATGACTTTATTGTTTATACCTATACTCGATTTAACCATGTTTTCAACTCCTTTTGTATAAACCTGAACTTGGATGTATATCTCTTATACATAATCCCTTTTTTCCTTCACCTGCGGTGTGATTTTGGTGGGGAATCACACTATATCTTAAAGGGACATCAGAATAAGTGGTTTCTATCATTGTTTGTGATATGTTTCCTTACATATTATGTTTTTAGTTCACTATAGGGTTATAGAGACCTAGTGTTTGTTGAATATATACTTTATTGTTTCTATTTCCTGGTTTAGGGATTTCTTTCATCTTCTAGGGGCACTATCATCCATTTTTTGTGGGTTCTATATCATTGTTTTATATAAAAAGTGTTTGAGTTAGGTGGTTTCATAAAAATATGTTTTCATATGAATCTTACTTTATAAATTGTTTTTGAAAGAGGTTTTAAATTTTTTAAATGAATGGTTTTGATTTCATGATTTTTTTGAATGTAGAAAATGAATTGATGTTCAAAATGATTTTCAAGCATGTTTATGAATTTTTTTTGTATTTTTGTATTTATTTTATGAATATGAATTTTTATTAATAATATGCCTCAATGAAATGTATCTGAATTTTGAAAGTGGTTCCTCCATGATAATGGGAAAACCCATGGGAGCTTGGCTATTTGGTGGGTATTCTTGGACAAGAAAAATTAGTTATGGTTAGAATACCTAGCATTGTATATATATGAAAAATATTACTAAATATTGGTAATGTAGGAAGAAACATAATATTGATCTCTATTACCTAGGACTAACTATCAGGGAAGTGAGTACACACTGATTTATTCATTTTCCTTTTTCACTTGAGGTGTTGGGATCCTAGCTTTCTCTGACTCGATTTAACTTAAGACTCCTTATCATAGTGCTAAATTGTTTATGTGGTTTTATTTTCATTAGTAGTCATAAATTCTTGTTTAAAGAATTATTTATACACATATGATTTAAATCCCTTATAAAATGGTTTATTACCAAGTTCTACTTTAAAAATGTGAAAATCCATTCTTTATTCATTTATTTTAAAACTATTGGAAAGTATCTATTCTTCATATTTTATGAAATATTATTAAAAGATCAAATAATACTATTTTATTTCTATAAATTTATCATAATTTATTTAATTAATAAATTATACTTATATAACACTTGCTGGGACCCAAATGAGGTATTGATCTCACACCCAGCATACACCCAATGGGTGTATGTAGACTCTGTCATCATTGTTGAAAGAAAGGGAAAGTCACTTCATGGATATGGTAGGTATTCAATCTAGTTCATGTTAATTTTATGGTGGTGGCATGGTGGGATGCTGAATCCCATTCCATGAGGAGATATGTTCCTTTCCTCTATTTTGTTTCATTTTACCCATAGACCAGTACTTGTACTTACACTATGACGACATTGTATTTTCTTTCTTCCTATCTGGATATATATTATTAGAAAACATACGTATTCATAATAACTTTTATTTATAATATATGTGGGGATTCAATTTATTAACATTATTCTTGACATATACTAATTTTTATATTCCCTTAAGGGAGAAATCATCCCTAAATGTAGTTATTGGATTCCTAGGTGTTTGTTGCTAGCCCATAGGGATTTATAACACACTTCATGCCTTTAAAAAGGATGGTTAGGGTGTCTTGTCTAGGGATGAACTAAGATGGTTTATAACAATAATATATCTTATTCTCTTTATGTTCTTGAGAGGGAGGGAAGGAGTATTTTTATCGCAAGCCCTTGGGAGAATTCTAGAGGATGTGTCTCAATTGTGTTAACATATGTCAAATGAAGTGAGATATATTTTAGAGTATATTCATTTGGTAAAACAATGATAATTACATAAATACCATTATCTATTATTCAATGTAAGTTATTCCTCATTTCATAATAATAATAATAATAATAATAATAATAATATCTCACATGTAATGTGTTTAAAATAATATCATTTATTATATAATAAATTAGTCTGTATTAAAATTATATGAAATAAAATATATTATTTCCATTAAGTCATTGAAATTTTCCCATATCTTCCCAAAATAGTATATTCACTAAACTTGTGGATAAATATTTATTTTGAATATAAATTTATCTTAAATAAATATTTATTTTATTATATTCACTAAATGGGTGAGTAAATAAATATTTATTTATTACCTTGTGAATAATTCAGTAAGAGATATAATTCAATTCACATATTATAAGATTTAATATCTCTTGATTGTGTTTATATGATCAGTCTTTTACTAGAATAAATACTATCTCATAATCCAATGTATAAATTTATTCTTATATTTAAATTCAATAGAATTTAATAAGAGTTTGGATACACTTAGTGTGTGACCCTATAGGCCCCTTTATCAATGGTAGTAGGTGAACTTACATGATGTCCAAGATTAGAATCTAGATACACTCAATGAAACCGATATATAAATAACTTAATGTACAAACTACAATAAAATTCCTTTAAATATTATGGTGTAATAAATTTATTTTTTTGTCTGATGTCACACTAAGATGGATACATAATATTTTGATAACCATATACGACCGATTTATAATTCTACAACTATTTAAAATAAAAATTTGTGAAAACCAAAATGGATATGGATTTGTATGAGACACATCCATTTAAATCAAATATACAAAGATAACTTCTTTCATTAAAATAGAAGTGAAATAATATTTCTTGATATATTAAAATAATTCTATATACCTTATGATTAACTACACATATGCTACCTTATCAAGATAATACGTCTTCACATTTTTTTTCAATACATCAAGTGAAATATTCTTGATGTACAATAATAATAATATAAAGTATAAGGACCAATAAAAACATTCATATATAGGAATATCCATGAAATTTAAAATATCTAGAATTACTATTTGAGTGTCTATCCTCATGACCTCCCTTCTTATATATCAACATCTCCGAACTTCAAGTGAAGAATTTTAAATTTATTATGAGCCCCCAACACCAGATAGTTAAGTAACATCTATTTATTAAAATATATATATATAGACCATAATACATTAATTTAAGAATATCATTAGGGAATCTCTAGGTTCTCATTATAACATAAAACTTCTACCACATATTAATGTAATGAATATTATAAGGGAATTATCACATTAATGATACATAGAAGAGAAATGATTTTGTTATAAGTTTTTAAACATATATATATTATAGTAATCAAAATTACAAATTTAGTTAGTTCTTGGGAACCAAATCCAACACTATATGTGTTTAAAAAAGATTCCCCAATGCCTAATCTCTCTTCTTCTTCTCTATTTACTACTATGAGGTACTAGAATACAATGGATGTAAGTAGAGTCATAACCAAGTGTTGAGTTATTCATCAACCGATGGAGACCCTAGGAGGATGGATCTCTTTGGTTACTTCTATGTGATCATCATCAAGTGTGTGATTGAATATAAGAACCTTGACCAAATTTAGTATATTTCATGTTTTTCATTTAATATTATGCATCGTTTAAGTTAAAATCATAGATAATTTTGGTTTAAGGGTTTTTATGTATTCTAACACTTAAATTGGGGTTTTTACTACCCAAAATATCCATTAATGGTATCTAAGAAAATATATTCTATAATTGATTCTTGAAATCATGTATAAAATGAAGAAAATATGATATCATATATAAAATCATAAAATACAATATTGTTTTTGAAGTATATTTATAAATACAATATATTATTTCATTATTTGTGATTGGATTGCATCATATGATATAAAATATCATTGAATATGATATAGTTTGATTCCATTAGTTTTAGAATATCATAATGTTTGATAAAGTGTATCTCAGGCTGCAGTAATAAGTTTGTTCTATATTATACCATATGATTGAAGGAATTGTTTTCTATGAAAATTCCAATTTACACTGATCACATTTCAAAAAACAGAGCATCATATCATTTATATGATATAATTTATATCACAAGCAATGATATACATAAATATAAGGGTATATTTCAAGCCTTAGTCCCTCTATCTCAAAATGTGATACAGGTTTTGCATTAAAATGTGACCTATGATTTGGAATATATCATTAAATAAAATAAAAGTAAAAAAGAATGAATTTTCCATTTTTTGAATTATAAACTGATTTAGATAATTTATTAAAAAGTGTTTTCAGATACTTATTTAATTTATAGCATCTATAAAATAATTAATTTTTATGTGATTATAATTAAGTAAGATATGTCTGTGAAACATTTTAAAAAAATGAATTTAATATTAATTATTAAAATAAAATAAATTTAATAAATATATTGTATGAATTTGAAATTTTATCTAAAAATTTTAATATTGAAATTATAAGATAAATTATAAAGTGTTTATAAATTAAAAAAATAAAGAAAAATATGAAATAGTTTATATTAAACTATGAACTTTTCAATTTTATTATTCTTGAATGTTTAAATTAAAGGCCTTTTTGGGAGTTTACTTAAACCATATCAAATAAAGTTTTGATAATTTATATAATCAATGTTTAAATAATATTAAATGTGTGATTTTTTAATTATGTAAAATGTTTACATATTATTTATGAATTTTTCAAATTAAATATAAAATGTTGATATTTTATTTAAATATAGTATATTTGGAAATCCAATATAATAGAATGATATAGAGTTTTTATAAAAATTAAATATGATGTTTTTATATTCATTTAATTATGTATTTTTCATAATGGTTTACAAAATGATAAGGTGTTTATAATTGATTTATTTATGAATTGTTCATAAATGTTTATCTTATGTATATGTTTATTAAATTTTCATTTATTTAGTTTTATTCCCATATCTATTCATAGATATAAATTTTTAATACTATTAATTGATATATTCTTTAGTTTAATTGTTTTAAAAATACTTATATAAATTATCATACATGAATTTAAGGAGTTAAATGTTAAGTATGATAATTGGTTTAGTTTTTTACCCTTTATTTTGGATTGTTTATGAGATATGAGTGTAAATTTAAAAGTTAATAATGTTTTATAGATATCATATATTATAATTATGTTAGAATTGATTTCTATTGGGTGTTAAACTATCGGTAGTGGGACTTTGGGCCAGACTTCTCACTAGACTGGAAGCTTAGGCTATTTTTTGAAAAGTGGGGTTTGGCTATATATCACACCATGCTTTCTATTATGGGGATTTTTATTTTATATTCTTCTTATCCTTTTCATGAAATGTTTTTATGTGTATTATCATGTGATATATTTAGATATATGTAAATATAATTGTCTTTTAATTTCCATTAGTAACAATAACATTGGGTTGTGTAAATAGTTACAAATCAATATGGTTTGAACATATTTATTGAATCAAAGGAATAATGATTTTAAACTAAATAATTAGAATCTTTCATACATGTAAAGGGAATATATGAGTAAATTATTTATAATGTTAACAATTTTTAATACCTCATTCATCCAAATGAGTTGGTTATAAAAAATTTGGGTGCCCATGGATTTTCCTATATAAGAAAATTAGGATATAGGTGACCCTAAGAGGTCGGTTTTTATTCATAGTGGAATAATGGGTTACACTTAGTTGGGAAAACCTAATTGTTATGATAATAAATTAATATAGTTGAGATAAATCTATATGACATATTAGGAAAAGAGTTATCCTCTTAACTATACAAAATTCATATGTGATTTGATTGAAATAATAGTCTAAAACATATACCCATGTATTTTATTATGATATTATCTTGGATAAGTCATGATGAAATATATATTTTTCACACTAGTGGATATACTATAATTAAAAGGGGTCATCATTTTTAAGGGATTTTTTAAAAAAAATCCTTATTAAATGATTATAAAACATGACACAAATTTGATAAAATATTATATTATAGATAAAATTGAATCATCACCCTAGAATAATACTTTGAGATCAATTCTTGAAAAGGATAATCTTAAAGGAAGAAACTTCCATGATTGGCATTGAAACTTAATAATTTTTATTGAGAAAGTATGAAAATCTAATGTTCTAGAGAAACCGTTTTCGAGAATTTGACAAGTGAAGCTACTCAAAAAATATATATAGATGTGTATTATAATAATTTAAAGTATTTTATTAATTTACCACTCTTATGACTATGATCATGAATCCTATGTTTCAAAAACATCATGATAACATCAATGTGTTCAAGATGATAGATAACCCAAAAAGGTTCTATAAAGAACATGAAATTCATAAGAGTTATGAGGTTTTAATGTTATTATTTAAATATAAAAGTAGAAAGGAACATTAATATCCTATCTTTTACTCAATATAATTTACTACATACATTACTTGGAGAGGATGGGGTCTTGTTTAAGGATTTATTTGGCTCAAAACATCATTATACAATAGGCACTAGAAATATTTTAGAATTTATTATAAATTAAAACATGAGTGATTTCAATAAAATTTTAAATAATCTATTCAATATGTTTAGGATAGCTGAGAAGGACATGGGAGGTCCAAGAATATGTTTTGTATGGATAGTGAAAGAAATTAAACATTTAAAATGAAATAATAAAAAATCTATTGTAACATCCAAAAATGTATTATATAATAACCAATTTATGTCATTGGAACTAAAGAGTAGAGTCACAAAGGAGGGTAGGTGATTAAATTATTTAAATCATGGTAACTAGAATATGAATCTATCATAATACCTGAAGGGGTTAAATAAACCCCATTAAGAGTTTATGTTAGGTATTAATGTTGTAAAAATCAATTCTTATATTTTGAATGGTATGTCACAAATCAAATATGGTCACCAACAAAACCAATGCCAAACCTTATTTGTGATAAGGCCCTAAGGGTGTTCCCTATCCCCACATAATAGAACTAGTTCCCAGGTATCAATAAATTTGGTTTCGGAATTATTTTCCCGAGTATGAAAGCATAAAACACAGAAAACAATCAATAATATGAATATGAAATTTTCATGCCAAACAAGCCCTAACAGAAACTATATCTGAATAAATAGTTTTAAATAAATTACAATAGGTCAAAAATAAATAAAAACATCATCAAATCATCCAAAAAGACTCCACAGGACACGGGGGTTATCACCCATCGATCTATCTCCACAACACCACACCATAAAAGGGGACTAACAACCCGAACCGCCTTCACCCGAGGCTTTTCCCTTACTTGTATCAAACATAATCAAATATAATTACACAAAATATATTTAAGTAGGGTGTGATACTAATCCCAATATGATACCACTCAAATATTCCAAAGAGTATGCAATAAAAGGTGAAAAATCACAGAGTTTTAATATGTAAGGAAAAGCGGCGATAAATTCCAAGAAATGCAACTTTCAACTGTAAAACATTTTCAAAATGAAACATTCATAATGATAACACATTTTAATAATACATGTTATATACTATAATATACATCCAAAAACACCCAAATACAATGTTAAATACCACAAATCCAATGAGCACCAAAACTGGGAACACCCCTAGGCACTAGATAGTCTCATGCCCTATGTACCTCATACCTAGGTGTAAAATAACCATAGGAAAATCTGTTACCATGAATGAGTCACTAGTAGGGAACATAAAAATAACCTAGTGGTCCCCAATCATCATCAATATAGTCTTTTTAGTGTTTTCATTAACCATTTTGCTCAGTGAAATATGGACAAAACCCATCTAGATCACTAGCGTAATAGTACATATCCTTCCACCTAGGTACTTGGGATTCCCCCTTTGGGATAAAACAATTTATGCACACTAAAGACATCCATTTTCATATAAAAATACCAATACTGGTCACATATAAACAATAAAGTATCTATACACACTTTATACCACTTGAAACATGCAACAAAACATTTTTATTTTCAATAAAACAACTTCTCAAAATATCGCATTGTTTTGCACCCAAAACTCCTTGAAATACCCACTTCACACACTATGTTCACACTTATAAGTCACAAAAAATGGAATCCCAATACCTTTCAATTAAATCAACATATTAGTTATTGGGAATCCCCATATGAACCAAGAAGTGATATCTTTCTAAAACCTATTTTTTCACACAAAAACGGAACTTAAAGGTCATATGCTTCACAAACACCATTAAAACAAGTTTTTGAAGTAACAAAAAAAGAAGATAAACCTTAGAAACATTATTTTCAGCAATAATACATATCAATAAAGTCAACTAAGTAGTTATTGGGCAGCCACAAATTAACCAATAAATGATTTCAATGAAAAAACTCCAATTTCACATAAAAATGGATCTTAAACATCATTTGATTTAAAAATACCACTAAAATAATTTTTTCACCAATAATTAAATTATATAAGTATTAAAATTTTATAAAATCAACAATATATGTATCAAGTATTTCTTACACATGGAATCACCTACCAAAATTGTCAAAACGTTGAATCCTTTGTGTGAAAATTTAATTGCACCACCGTCGCACCTCAAGGAAGGTAGATTGAGCCTAAAATCCAAATATTAGACAAATAAAACCAAAATTTAAACCCTAGGTTTGAAGACCTACCCTTTGGTCATTTATGAATTCAAGGAAATTGGAAAAAACATTATAAAAAGGGGAGTAACTAAGAGGGATAAACACTTACTTGAGATTATGTGTAGTTCCTCCACCAAATCCCCCATAAAAATAGAGTTACAATGAGGGTTTGTGGTTCTTGGGAGGCTTCCATGGATTAAATGGTTGAATGGGAGAAGAAAGGGGAGAGTTTTTATAAATCCCAGGAGGGTAAATTTAGATCTTCAAAAAAAAATTTAATGACCTGGACACCTTGCACGGTTTGGATACATGATTTAGTAAACCATGTGGCCCAACCATGAGGCCTATTTTGGCCACCCAAAAAGTGTTGTTTTGCCTCTAATACCAAGGGTCTCCATGGGGGAAACTTGGGGAAAAAAATAGTCCAAGGATAGGGGAAATAATACCCAAAATAAAACCACATTTCCACCCCAAGACTCATACAACTCTTGGGTATAGACCACCCAAACAACTTACCCCACAAGAGGTGTCCCTAGAAGTGTCAAAAATTCATTTCCAAATAACCTAATCCTCATACCATCCCTTTGAAAAAAGAGGAGGCCAAGTACCAAAAAAGAACCCCAAGACTAAGGTCATAGATCACAAACACAAGAGACAATAAAAATTTAAACTCGGATAACCCGAAAACCAAGAGAAAACCAAGAACCAAAATTGGTTTTGAAACAATGGATGGAAATTGAAAATCCGGGTGTAAAAATTCTCCCCAACATAAATCTTTCCACCCTAAAAAAGACACAACAACACGAGATGTAAAAACAATGCCCAAATCATAGACCAAGAAAGACTCCCTTGCCATGTTTTCACCCACATCCAAAAGGCCAAACACCTCCAGTTGATTAAACAAAGGAATAGAATACTCTCACCAACCAAAACTTAACCCACTTACCTGAAATGATCAAACACATTCAAACTATATCCCAAAATAAAAAACCTCAAACACTACCAGATGAAGCTCAAAAAATCCACCTAAAATGAACTACGAACCCGAATAACACTACCACACCCTTACTTAAACAAACCATTGGGCATGATCCAATCCAACATTTACCCATGAAAGAAATTGGTGTCTAGATATCCTTGAACGAGACTAACTTCAACCAAGAAAACTCCAAGGATAAAACCAAGTCACTGATGCAGGGTGACCCAAATAGACTTCCCACCATAAGGGACAACTTAATTTCTGAGACAGAATCAGGACACCAATTAGGGGAGGCCCGAATGGACTCCCTAGCATAAGGGGTAAACTAAAATTAGAATTTTTCCAAGATAACTTACATGAGACCCATGATGGGTCTCCCCAATATAAGAACCAACCATATTAACTGACCAGTACAAGCCGACATGAAAAGACCCCAAAATTTAAAGAGTTGGCATGACCGCATGGTTAGTCCGCATGGTTTAAAAAATCATGTGCTAATCGTGAAAAGTATTATATCTAAAGGGAAATTTTCGCATGGTTACATGGGCCAAGGAACAAGGCCGTGTAGAGACTGTTCCATAGATTCTATCTCTTATCGCATTGTTACCAATGTTGGTGCACGATTACTACTAACCATTCACAAATTGGGATCTTCAATATGCCTATCCAAAATTTAATTATTTTCTATAAAAATTCAAAGGAATCCCAAGGGAATAACATGAAATTAGTCTATAACATGGAAAAAAGTTCCTCCCACATCTACCAACAAATGTGAAAAAAACTAGTCTAAGATGAAGACACCAGATGTTTAATGTTTTCCCATCATTCATACTGAGGATAAGACTTTGACCGAAGGTTTGAACGACTTTAGGATTTCCCCTGACTATGCACCAACATCACTCTAGGACCTATGGCTGAAACTAAGATGATTGAAGCATCTCCTTCTTCACAATTAGGCTTTAGAAACCCATGAACTAAATTTCTTATTCAAGTTCCACAAACAATTACACTATGATATCAGATGGTTTCAATTATACATGACACAAATCAAACCCACTTTACCCCAACCCCATCATTTTATCAAAACAAGGGATTATAGGATGCACACATGTCACCCCTAGTTTCATTGGTTGGAAAACATCAAAATGAAAGGACATATAGAAATACCTTCTTCTAGAATATAGGATTTTAGAATTACCTGAAGGGAGACATGCATCTGAAAATACTGAGACTCTCATAAGATTGTACAACCTTGACCCTTATAGTAAAATGAACACTGGAAATCGCAAGGCATTACCAAACATGACCATTGCGGCCAAAATAAAAAACAAGGTGATGGACCTTGTGCTAAGTCCCAAACAATACACGATTCTAGCAAGCAGCTATTACAGCCACTCTTGGCCAGGTTTTCCACACTGGTTTCCTAACATGAATTTTTACTTCAATGATACTGAAAAAATACCCAAAGGCCCTTTAAGATATCATTCTGCACTGAAAACCCAGAACGACATTCACCTTTGACGACTCAGGAAACATAAGAAACTAAGGTCTATTTCAACCTCCCAAAACCTCTTTCCCTCTACAAGGGGATCCCCATAATTGAAAAATAAGAGGGGTAAACTCAATCTCCAAAGCTCAAGAAGAATGTCCTTATGTTGATCAACTAGATGATCATCCAACGATGATTCACCTGGGACACACATGAATCATACATTAACTATTTATGGGGGCATAACCTAGATAACAAGAAAACCCATGGACCCATCCAATCTGGTCATTTGGTCACAACATACCACAAACCTGAACTAATCACATGAGGGGAGCCACCACACTAGCCTCCCAAACTTTTCTTCAAATGAGACCACTGTCCAACACTTCATTCTAACTTATCGAAGAAACACAAACCCAAAACATTGTTTCAAAGAGAGGGGTTATTGATCTTGAAACAACCCACAATAATAATCCTAGAAACACATAATCAACACCTTCCAACCAAACATTATCAAAACACAACACTTTCCTTCTAAATCATTCTTAAAAAAACAGTGTTGGTGGGTTGCACATTTACCAATGGTATCTCATGAGCCCCACACATGCATGTTTACATTCCACACCAGGAACCCACCACATATATATACTGAAACTCATCAATTCATGCAATTAACCATCCATATTCACTTATAAACCCATGCATGTGGTCACCCATGAGAACACCAAAAAATAAAACCAAACCTTTCCTATTTTTGAAATCAAAACATTTTTAACCACACTTTCCCTTTCTCTAAACCAATAACCTTAAAATCAAAACCCAATTTAAATATTACAAACCAATTTATAGAATCACTCATAATTAAATAAAAACTCACTTTCATACTTTGAACAAACATTTCAAAGCATTTCAACTGATTTTAAAACAATTCTAATTTCACGAAAAATACTATTTTATAAATCTCTATTTAATTAAGAACTCAACTCTTCTCATTTCAAAATAAGGTTCTAAAATTTCATAAAACTTTTAAAATGCTTAGTAGTTACTAAATAAAAATCAATCTTTAATACCCAATAATAAATTCTAGAACTCTCAATTCAATTCAATAAACCTTTCCATTGTTTAGAAAATTCTACTGGAAACAGATTCTCAAAACGCACTTTAAATTAATTCATAATTTCAAAAGAGGTATAAAGACATAATTTACCCTTTCAAAATAATTATAAAACATAATTTATATACTTTCAGAAATAAATCCATTTTTACTTTATTGTAAAATAATATTAAAAAAATTCACAATTCTTAAAATCAAATCATTTTTTCTTTAAAAACCATGTTTCCAAGATTCCAAAACAAAGATACACAAGACAATGTGAGAGGAAACTAGTGTCAGTGGGTGACTTGGACATATGGTTGGAGGCCATATTCTAATCACTTCACAATCACAGATAATGCTTTTGGGAAATATCCTCGTCTTCACATGGCTTTCTAGGCCCTACGAGCTCACTAAGACCCTTGACCCAACTCTCTTTTCATTTCCACCAATCATCAATGAACCGTGAGAAATAATGAACTCAGATAAAACCCAACATCCCATGGCGACTTTAATCTCATCACAAGGTGTGCTGGCCAGGTACACAACCGATAACTATAATGTCAAGACCTGGCAATCCTAGCTCTAAACTATCCTGACTCTTCCCCAAATAACATGACCCAAAGAGAGCGAACTTCCTTTGATACCATTTTGTTACGAACCAAATCTGGTCTCCATCAAAAACGACACCAAAAACGACCTGTGATAAGGCTCAATGGGTGATCCCTATCCCTACAGTCAAGATCGAGTTCCTAAGTATCAATAAATTGTGTTTGGGATTGATTTTCCTAAGTATGAAAGCATAAAACATTGAAAACAACCAATAATATGAATTTAAAATTTTCATGCCAAACAAGGCTTAACAGAAACGTGATATGGATACATGGTTTTAAATAAAGTAAAAGAGGTCCAAAATCAAATAAAAACTGTAGAAAATCAGCCTCAAATACTCCACAAAACAAGGGGTCATCACCCCAAGCTGTGTCTACAACACCACACCATAGGAGGGGACTAACTACCCGAACCACCTTCACCCAAGAATTTTCCATTAACAACATAAAAAATAATCAAGTATAATTACACCCAAGGTGTAAGTATGGTGTGAGATTAATACTAATAGGATACCACCCAAATATTCCAAATATTTTTCAATACATGGTGAAAAAGCATGCAGTTTTAATATGTAAGGAAAAGCGGTGATAAATTCCAAGAAATGCAACTTTCAATTCTAAACAGTTTTCAAAATGAAAATTTCATAATGTTAATAAATTTTAATAAGACAAGTTATATAATATAATTTATAGAAAAACACACCCTAATACAAGGTTAAATATAGAAAATCCAATGAGCACCGAAACTGGGAACACCTCTAGGCACGAGATAGTCTCAAGACCTATGTACCTCATACCTTAGTGTAAAATAACCAATGAAAAATCAGTTACCATGAACAATACACTAGTATGGAACATACCCATAACCTATTAGTCCCCAATAATCCTCAATATAGTTTTTTTAGTGTTGTATATATCCATTTCTACTCCGTGAAATAGGGACAAAACCTATCTGGATCACTAGTGTACTGGTGCATATCCTCCCTCTTAGGTTCTTAAGATTCCCCCTTTGTGCTCAAAAAAATTCAGCATGATAAATAAATTCCTTTTCATATAAAAAAACCACTACTGGTCACATAAAAACAATGATATATCTATTAACACTTTATACAACTTGAAACACACAATAAAACATTTTAATTTTCAATAAAACAACTTCTCAAAACCTTGCATTTTTTTGTACCCAAAACTCCTTAAAATACCACCTTTGAACACTATGTGCACACATATAAGTCACCAAAAAAAAAATGGTATCCAAATACCTTTCAATGAAACCAAAAAATCACTTATAGGGTATCCCCATATGAACCAAGAAGTGATGTGTTTGTAAAACCTATATTTTCACAAAGACATGGCACTAAAAGTTCATATGCTTAAAGAACACCATTAAAAAACGTTTTCACAACAACAAAAAAATGAGATTAACATTAAAGACATGATTTCATCCCTAATAAATTTCAATAAAATCCTCTAAGTAGATATATGGAATCCCCAAATGAACCAATGAAATATTTCTTTGAAAACCCCCAATTTCACATAAAAATGGAACCTAAACTTCATTTTCTTTACAAATACCACTAAACCATTTTTTTCACCAATAATAAAATGATATAAACATTGAAATTTTATAGACACAGTATGATAAGTCATAAGGATTGCATACACATGGAATCATCTTCAAAAATTGTTAAAATTTTGAATCTATTGTGCGAAAATTCTACCACACCACCGCTACACCTCAAGGAAGGTAAATCAAGCAAAAAATAAAAACACTGGACTAAGAAAAACCAAAGTTAAACCCTAGGTTCGAAACCATATCCTATGTTCATTTGGGTCTTCAAAAAAAATTGATGAAACTTCATGAAAATTGGAGGAACTATGAGGTAGAAACACTAACTTGAGATTGTGTGAAGTTCCTCTACCAAATTCCCCATCAAAATTAAGTTACAAAGAGGTTTTGAGGTTCTTAGGAGGATGCCATGGCTGAAATTGTTAAATTTAGGAATAAAGGGGAGTGATTAGATAAATTTTGGGAGGGAAAACATGGAATTACAAAAAAAAATAGAGACCTGGACACCTTGCATAGTTTAGCTACATGATTTAGTAAACTGTGCAGCCAAACCGTGCGGCCTATTATGGCCACCCAAAAAGTGTTGTTTTGTCTCCAATTAAAAGGGGCTCCAAGGAAGAAACCTAGAGAGAAGTATATTCCAACTATATGGAGAAATAAAACCCAAAATAAAACCACCTTTCCATCCCAAGACTCATCCATCTCAAGGGTATTAACCACTCCAACAACTTACCCCACAAGAGGTTCCACTAGGAGTGTCAAAAATTAATTTCCAAAACACCTCATCCTCATACCATCCCTTTGAAAAAAGAGGAGCACAAGTACCAAACTAGACCCCCAATACTATGGTCATAGATAAAAAACACAGGAGATTCTAAAAAGTTAAACCTATAATACCCAAAAACCAAGATAAAACCTAGAACAAAAATTAGTTTTGAAACAAAGGATGGAAATTGGAAATCCAGGTGTGACATGGTATATAATACCAAATATATATTATTATTGTTTGATTATGTATAAGTGTTCAATATTTATAAATATTTGGTAGTTAGACCTTTATGTATGAATTCATGTGGTGATAAAAGTGGTTATAACAATACAGATTTGAATGTAGTATATTAATTTTGAATTTTTTATTAGATCAAAATAAAGTTATTTATTTTTCATATTATTTTATCTTATGTGATAAGATGACTTATTTGAAACAATGGTTATTATATATAAAATAGATGTTAATTTTGAAACAAATAATATTTTTTTGTTATAAAAAAAATCATCTTATGTATTTTTTGTGGGTAATATCTTAATTTCTTAAAATAAGACTTTGTTCGATAATGTATACAACACACAACACTGAGCTTAAATGAAACATGAAATATGAATATATAAATATTATTGTTATAAACTAGTCATTAAATTGGGGGGGGGGGTATGGATATGATTATATGAATTATTAAATATATATAAAGCTCATACTCAATGCAATTTTTTCATAATTATTAGGAAATAAGAACTCAGTTTTTTTAAATCCATTTTATGCTTCAAAAATATGTTTTCTTAAAAAATGTGTTTTGTTGTTGTTTTGAATAAATATTATAATTAATTTATGTAACTTTTAGATATTTTTTTTTGAAAAAAGGATATATTTTTTGATCTCAATAGTCAAAATTATCTTAGGATTATTTATTAATAATTTTATGAAAAGTGTGATTTTTCAAAGAATAGTGAAAAAAATAGTTTTTAAAGAAAACTATCTTTTCTTTTAAAGCACTTACAAAGTAATACTATATTTTGTATTAGTTTTAAATTTTAATTAGTTTATTTTGATTAAAAATAATCCAATAAATGTTATCACAATCAAAATTATACTTGAATTTTATATAAAATCATTTTTATAATTAAAAATGATTTTTTAGAAATTTTTTCTTCTTCACATTTTTCATATTTAATTTTAAATTAAATTATGTCACTTATTTGAATTGAATTTTATAAAACTGATTCTATATATGGAATAAAAATAACAAATACTAGGTTATAAGTTCAACTTAATTTTTAGTGAATGTGAATAATATTCATAATAATTTTTTATTACCATGGTAAAGGTAACATAGATTAATTAGGGTTAAAACTAAGGTGAAAAGGAATATAAGTTATTAAAAAAATTCCTTAATTTAATTTTATGAGTATATTTACTCTATAATAAACCAAAACTTTCAAAACATTACCCTTTTTCCTTTTAGCTTTGGTTTTTAATTTATAAAATTATAATTAAGGGATAATGTTAAAAATGTCACTCTCTCGCTTTTAATGTTTTGAATATTTTTTGAAACGGATAAAAAATTTTATTTTTGGATATAATTTTGTATTTTAAATATAAATTATATTTTATCATTGTAATTTATTTTTAATTTATTATGATAAAATATTTACCTTTAATGCTTATGCTACAATGACACTGTTCTTGTGTACACAGTACAAAAATCAAGTTAATGATTTTAAAACTATAAAAGTAATATTTTTTGGATGAGTTATAATGTCCCACGAATTATATCTACACCTCCAGTCATGTAATCTAATATGGGTACCAAACAGAACCCAGAGAGGGTGTGAGATAAATCTCAGTGGGCCACCACCAACAGTGTCTATAACATCCAGCCCGTATAATGGAATATAACTATATGAAAGCATTAACATATAATGTAAAGAAATACAATGTATCTAAATACACACATACCTATTTTAGACCTTTCTTGATGTCTAAAATTGTATCCAATTCATCATTTTACTGTTATTAGTTTATAATATGTCTCATGTTAATAATAGTAAAGGTCTTAAGATGTAATAAGGAAACCTATAATGATATTTAATAATGAAGTCCCAAGGTAATAACCAAGGATACATAGACCTCAAGGGTCAAAAACTCAATAATAAATATAGATTGGAATAGGGTAAGAGTGTAATCTAAGAAGTATAGTCCAAGGCCTTCCACAATGAGACACCTACTTAGTCCAAGGAGTTCATCCCAGGTAAAATGGGGCTATGTAGAGACTATGCCCAATAGGCTTAAACCATGGCACCTACTGGTAAATTCTATACCTAAGGAGTGTATCCAAAGAATTATATAGTAATACATGAAGGATCCTATGGTGTCATAATAGAAATCCAAATATTAGAAAAGGATCTAGTTCTAAGTGGGTCTCAACCAAACAAAGCCACATCCTTGAATCAGAATGGGGTTCCCGAGTTCTCATGGTATTCTCTGATCATAATCTTAGGAGATCTTGAGTTAGGCCATTCTTATTTGATATTGAAGTCATATAATGATTCAATTGGTTTAATCCCTACTTCCATTAGTGTGAATATTCAATGTAACATGTAAACATTTAATCAATCCATCATTAATCAATAAATCCATTTAGTTCAAGCCTTTCTTTTCATTAGTGTGACAAGGACAAGTCGCATGCAACCTTTGTTAAATCTATTTAAGGTGTATTCAATAATTAGGGTTCACTCCACTACCTTCCATAAATATGTAAAGGGGTTAAATAGACATTCAATATTTATTTAATTAAATTTAATAAAGCCAAGTCTTATACTTGTATACCTTCCAAATCACATTTCACATTTAGTTGTCAAATTAAAGGACTTACCTTTCATGGGTAAAGTGCTAAGAATACATGGTACTTTTCATTATGTAATTCACACCATAAAAAATCCATTTAACATAGAAACACTTACCATTAGGAAGGTCAAGCCAAGGCACACCCAAATGGTGGATCAAACGTGTCAAAACACTAAAAACCCAATTTTGACATAACACCCTCTATGGGGTGTTGGGAGTTGTGGGAAAAACCACCAAAAAATAATCAAATATTCAGAAAGAGAATAACTATACAGTTATAATAAGTATAATAATAGAATATGAATCCATTAAATAGCATCTAATGAAATTGATAGGCCCCATTCGATAATTCCAAAATCAACGAACTTTAGGGATGAGTTATAGACAACCCACCTTTGGATTTTATGACTCTCCTATTATGGTATTGGTCCTCGATTTAGATCAAGTCAATGGAGACCTAATAAAAGGTTAAAATACCCACACCATGATATCTAGGTCTAGGGAAAGGTATAAGAGGAAAGGATTAAATAGACTTGAGTACTTACTGTTTCACATCCAACCTGATGAACAAAATCTTGATCAGATCCTAGGCAAAGGGTATATTAAAATCCCAAACATTGGCCTTCAAAAATATCCAAAATGAGAGCCAGGGGGGTAAATCCCACATAATCTTAGATTATATAAGAAGGAGGGAGGTTAATTGTATCATTATGGGAAAAAGGAAAATTTACCCTTAAAATAGTCTGTTCACGGTTTGTCCATACAGTTTGAAAAATCATGAAAAAACTATGAATGGGTACCTAGGAAGAAGGGAAACTCTCACAGTTAGTCCACACGACTATGAAAAAACCATGTGAAGTGGTTCTGTTTAGAATTTTAAACCTACAAGGTAGGCCAATCCATGAACCAACCATGCACTAACCGTGCGGCATGGCCATTTTATTCAAAATAATGGTTTCCGAGATCCGAACTTTCCCCAAACACCCCTAAAAACTTCAATAACTCATTGGGTATCCATATTAGGTCCAAATTAATGATTTAGACTAAATTTTAAATAATACATACATAAGTGAAAACTGGGTTCTTACAGTCTTCCCCCCATAAAATAACTTTTCCCTGAGTTCACCTTCCAAGGGTGGAGAAACACTGTCTGAGAAAAATTCTGTCCATTAGGAATGTACGTCAGCTTCCCTCTCCCAAGTCTCATATTTAACTTGGTTGTGCTTCCATTGTACCCATATAAGAGGGAAAAACTATCCTTATAGAGCCTTCGTTCTCTATTCAATGATGTGTACTGGATACTCCTCAAAGGTAACAACAACATCTAACTTAATTTCCTTGGGGTCAATCTATGAGATGGGAAATCATGATACAAGAGAAACTATGAAATGTGTATGACTTGATGCATGGAATTGTACCTCCAAGGTAGTATAAACTAATAGGATATAGGCCCTACTCTCTCCAGAATCTCAAACATCCCTATATATGGAGGTGATAAATATCCCTAATTTCATAACCATTTATTCCCAATATTGGGTGATACCTAAATAAAAACATGATCCCCAACCTCGAACTCTAGAAGTCATCAACGGTGATCGACATTAGATTTTTTTCTATAATTAGCAGCAGTTATACACATCTTGATAAGATAAACCTTCTCTATTGTCTCTTGAAAGAGACAAGTACCTAGTAGGCCTGCCTCACCTACATCTATCCAGCATAGGGGTGAAAAACATGGCCTACCATACAAGGCCACAAAAGGATCCATCTGAATAGTTTCTTAGAAGATATTATTATAAGATAACTCAACGAGAGGGATATGATTCTCCCATGAACTACCGAAATCAAGGAAACATGCTCAGAGCATATCCACTTGAACCTCTATCATCTGTTCCGACTGTCCCTCAGTAAGAGGGTGAAAATCTATTTTTAAAATAACCTATGTTCTAATAGCTTTCTGCAATCCCCGATAGAACCGTGATGTGAAAAAGGCATCCCTATAGTAAATGATAGTATATGGAACCCCATGTAGTCATATGATCTCATGAACATACAGTATTTAAAGCTCATTGACTGAGAAATTCTCCTAAATAGGCATGAAGTGGGATGATTTGGTTAGTAAATTAATTACTACCCATATAGAATCACTACCCCTTAGTGAACTAGGTAATCCGACTATGAAATCCATAGAAATGTCTTCCCATTTCTATTCGAGGACTGGAAGCAGCTGCAGAAATCCCGTAGATCTCTGGTGCTCCACCTTCACTTACTGATAGGTGGAACAACTAGTGATGAAGCTTAAAATTTGACTTTTCATCCCAGACCACTAATATTGGCGTCACATGTCTCGATACATATTTGAGTGTTCTGGATGAGCTACCCACTGATTAGGGTGGGACTCTTTCATAAATTCCTATCTCATGTCTATTGGAACCAAAATTCTTCCCTGAATACGTAGGATATAGTCTCTATCTACAGACCAATCTAGAGGTGCGTTATCTCCTAGTATTCTCTCTTGTAGGACCAAAACATTAGGATTAGATAACATTCTACCCTTCACCTTCCTAAGGAGGGAAGAGGTAGCTGTCAAGGATTAGAGATAAGACTTCTTATGACTATCCTGGAACGTAATTTTTGGGGAATTTAATTTCATAAAATGGATTCAATGTTTCAAATAATCATAATTAATATTAGGTAATAAGTATAACATAATTTTTGGTTAATAGGAATAGTAGTCATAGTAATTTTTTCTAATCATGGTAAAGGTAAAATGAGTTAATTAGGGTTAAAACTAATGTTATAGGGATTAAAATTCCTTAAAAAACTTTCCTTAATTTATTTTGTTGAGTGTATTTCATCCATAATAATAAAAAAATCCAAAATATGACATTTTGTTCCTTTTATGTTTTATTTTTTCCATTATAATCTTTTAAGTAAAGGATCACGTTAACAAATGTCACTCTCTTATTTTTAATATTTTGTTATTTTGTGAAATGTATAAAAAAAGTATGTTTAGTTACAAATTTTTATTTTATAGATAAATGATTTTTATCACGGTAATTTATTTTTAATTTTTAGTGATAAAATAATTTCCTCAATTGCTTATACAATACCGACACAACACTTGTGAAAGAAGTAGAAAAATCAAGTAAATGAATTAATTTTTTAAAAAAGAAATAATATATGGGTTGTTTACAATGTACAATGAATTTTATAGATCAATATAAAATATTATAGATGTGTGAAAAAATTATATTCTAATTTTATTACTATATTAATTTCATTAAACTCAAATTAAATGAATTGTTTCAAAAAATTCAATCAATATTATTTTATAATAAAAAATATTTTATTAAACGTTTTTAAATGCATAAAAATACTATATATGAAAAATTAAATTATTTATGGTTACAAATATCAACCATGGACCATTTATGGTTAATTTTGTCTTTCATAGTATTTTTTTTGTCCCCTATAGTGTAAAATATATTGATATCTTGGTAATGGCCAAAAGACTTGATTGAGGGTTAAAATAAATAGATAAGGGTGAAAAATTAATATAAACTTATAGAAATATTATTGGATTATAGAATTTCAACTTATATTTATCTTATATTGTAATTATATCAAATTTTATCCACTTGAACATGAAAATTAATTTATATTAATTTAATATTTTATGTAATTCCAAAAGTGACCCTCCACTAAATTATGAAAGGGAACCTCCTCACCTATATTTCTCTCACCATTTGAGCACTCTAGATTAGAAAAACAGTACCGAAATACCTTCCTAAAATTATTAAACACATTATATAGGTATTATTTTTGGTAGAATACCAACCTTAAGGGCTTAAGGTGTAAAAAAATATTGTCCGTAGAAGCAGTATAGCTTTTAACCAAAAGTTTTAGTTTTATTTATTATTTTGAATCATTCAAATATTCTTAAAACATGATGAAATTGTAACAAAAGTATCTTAAAATTAAATATTTTTTTTATGCTAATTGAATAAAAAATATCCATATCCCTCTTCCATTAAATGGGAAATTAATCCATCATTCTTGTGTATGGTGGACTACTTCCTCACAAATCAATGTATTCCATTTTATATCACAACCCATTATAGATGTATATAATGATTGGTTTAATGTATACATACATACATACATACATACATACATACATACATATATATATATTATATTGATGAAATAATTATCATTCAATAAAGTTAATATATCTTATATTTTCTTATCTTTCCATCCATTGAAAAATGATAATTATGTTTGTGTGTACATGTGGATTACCACCTCCATGAAGCGATGTGATTAATTTTTCATCTCCACATTATAGAGATGGTATATATAATGTATTTAAAGAGATAATATGATATTTATGATTTAATTATAATTTTAAAAAGATAAAATAATACTTAAATTCTTTCTCCCATTTAAGTTGAAAACATTAAACATTACTCATGCGTACGTACAACCTTCGGTGTTAATGAATATAACATAATTAATCTTTCATAAACATATTTGATAGTTTTTTTTAAAAGAATAATTATTGTATAAAAATTATAATTATTTCTTGATTATTTTTATGGATGTTTGTCCCAGATGTCCATATACCCTGAGGGTTGGGTGAATTAGGGTATGATAGATTAAAACCACTACACCTTTGGATCTTGGTTCTTTTCTAAGAAAAAAAATTTTCTCTCTCTTTCCCATAACAAAGTATGAACATAAATTAATTTTTTCACATGAAAAAATTATTTTACATGATTCACCCTCACTGTGCTATGTTCAAGGAGCATATGCAGTAGATGTTCCAATATACCAAATCTACTATAAGCGCACTGCTGTGTACAATGTTTTAAGTGGAATAACTATCCCTCATAGTTTACAACAAACCAAAATTTGAAAGCTCACTGCTATCTCAACTAACATGTTCTCACTGCTTCTTTAGAAGATCCACTCAGAGTTCATAGACTTGTAGGTTCCATCATTACAAATAATGAATGTATCCTCATCGGTATATAGATTCTCTATTAATGTTCAATTTTCATCCACTAATGAATACCCCATTGCCACTGAACACTGGGAAATACCTTTTAAACTCTTTTCACAAATCTTACTGCTTTCGCGAAGCTCCTCTTTGGTGAATCTCAAAATGGACTTCATGAAGCACCTTCTTTAGTGTTGCTCAAACCATCCTTCCCGAAGAAATATACTTTTCGTGAAGCTCACTTGCCTTTGTGAAGATTAAACTAGCCCTTCTGAATCTGATATGTTTTGGTTGGATTTTTAGGGCTTTTATGAATCCCTTACTTTTGCGATGCTCAGAACATTGTATTGGAATTAATAGACTTCACGAATCTCCTAGCCAAAAAACTTATTTGCAAACCTAATTCATGAAATCAGAGCATTATAATGGTATTTCATTATATCTGTATCTTCTGAAGGGGGGATATGCCTATTTATAGGCACTTCAATGGATTCTAGAACCTTATGGGCCATGTCACTCCCATTTCATGAAGCCCACACTTTTACACCACAAAGCTCCATTTTATAAAAAGATCCACTAAAATTTCCCATTCATGAATCCCATAATAATCGTATATCATTCCATCAAAAACCCTTCATGGTACCAATAGAAATTTCAAATCCTTCTATCAATGACCATGAAGAACTCTCTCACCATTTGCGATGATCCATTTTCTCAGAATCATGAAGCTCATCGCTGTCATGAAGACCACCGCCATAATTCCTTGCTCCTTCAAGAAACACAACTCGTAAATCCCATATTCATGAAATTCATGCATTTTACATAATTTTATGATATCTTTTAGAAAATTCTCTTTTCACAATGCTAAAAAACTCCAAATTTTGGACACCAAAAATTTGGAAAACACTGATAAACGATGCCACCTTGTATCTGTGCTTTTAGTAATGCCTCTAGATCTTCCATTCCTTTTTCATGGTTCTTGGTCAACATGGATTGTCAACTATATCTCTGGAACTAAAAAAATCACCATAAAAACCTTCTTTGTCAAAAAACACAACAAAACCAAAAATGTTGTAATGTTACCTTGAGGGATTTTCCCAATAATATCACAATTTGGGTTTGTATACATCTCATTAATAATTTTATACCTTGTTGAAGCTCCTTCCATCCTATACCACCATTCGACTCATATGATTTAGATATAGATCAAAGATTTACTGAGAACATACTCTAAGACCACATGAGTAATGCTTGGCATGGGAAACAAGAGTAGTATAAAATTCTCATCAATGAATCACTTCATCTCTGGCACCAATTCTTGAAACCAAAAAACCCAAACAACTTCTTTAATCAAGAACCTAAACTATCATGATATATATCCTTTGATAAATCACTTCTAGAATCTTCAGATTTAATTATCCCACTCCCCCAATCTTGTTTCTCCCCCTATCTCATTTCTCCACCTGTAAGATTCTCCGCATGTCTTTCTAAAGACATTTTCTCCCCCTTGAATAGTCACACTTTTCCCCCTTTGTCAATGAACCCAAAGTTAACTCTTTTTTGGTCTCAAAAAAGGTAAATAACATAGTTTGACACATCATACCTTAGGGAGGGGGTGGTGAGATCCCACATCCATACTATTTCAAGTGTGGGGAGTCGACTGAACTCCTAGATCAAGTCGATGCCTCTCAAACGCTTCTTTGTGTAAAGGCTTTGTCAAAATATCTGAAACCTGTAGTTCTATAGGCACATACTCAAACCATAAAATCTCTTGCTCAACATTCTCCTTGATAAAGTGATATTTGATCTTAATGTTCTTTTTCTCGTTGGACTAGATTTTTTCTAATATTTATATCACTTGAAATATAATAGTGGATTCTGATTAAAGACTTCACCTCAACTCCCATATCATCAAGATGCCTCTTCATCCATAATAATTGTGTTCACACCTGAGTGGCCACAATATACTTAGCTTATACAGTGATCGATGAAATGAAATCCTATTTCTTGGTATCCAAGAAATACACAATCCACCAAGATAGAATGCACCACATGCCATTGATTTTATATCATCTGCTGATCTAGCCCTATCTGCATCTGTATATCCCAATAACTCTCGCTGATACTTTTCAATATATATCAAACTGAAATCCACAATGAAATTGATATACCAAATTATTCTTTTCACTGTATGCACGTATCTATCCTTGGCATTGATTTGGTATCACACTACTTCACATGTGGAAAAAACAATATCATGTCCTATTAAAATCAAGTATAGTAAACATCCAATAATTTGCCTGTATTCTATGACATTAATTGAATTTGCATCATCACCCTTTGATAATTTCATCTGGGTAGAAATTAGAGTCTTAATATCCTTGGAATTATCCATTCCCAATCTTTTCAGAACCTCCTTGGCATATTGGGATTGATAAATGAAAGTGCCATTCCTTCCTTGTGTCACCTGTAAACCAAATAAAAATGTCTTCTCACCAATCATTGACATTTAGAATTCTCTTTTCATGAATTTGGAAAACATTCTGTACTAAGATTCGCCTGATCCATAAAATATTATGTCATCAACATGAACCAACATCATCATCTTTTTATTACTATCATTATTTAAATAGATATTGTAATCAACTCCAACACGATTAAATCTAAGCTTCTTCAAATAGTTATCAACCCTCAAATACCATGCTCTGGGTGCTTGCCTCAACCCATATAGCACTTTCTTTAGCCAATTTTGTTTTATTATCTTCATGAATGTGAAAACCATCTGGAGACTCAATATACACCTATTTTTCTAGAACACCATTTAAAAATGCATACTTGACATCCATTTGAAAGACATTGAAATTCTGGTGCACTATAATGGACAATAATAATATGATTGTCTCTAGCCTTGCAACATGTGAAAACATCTCATCGACTTTGATACCCTCTATCTAGGAGTAACATTTGAACACTATTCATGATTTGTTTCGATTCACTATGCCATATTCATTCATCTTGTTGAGAAAAAAACAATATAGTTATGATGATATTCTTATCTATTGGACTCAAAAAATCTCCCACATTTGATTCTTCTCAATCTGATTTAGCTCTTCCTTCATAGCTTGAACTCCTTTTTCATCTACAACTTCATAAATAAAACATTTAAGATCTACATGTGATAGGAACAGTTCATGCTATAATGTATTTAGTATTCCTATTTGAACATGCGCTATCTGATCACCAATGATATTTTTCCTATCAATTTTAGCTTGAATCTTTGGCTTAATTTTAGATAAAAACTTAACTTCTTCTAGATCATTGTCAGTATCTTCTTCTGAATAATCTTCTTCCACTTCTGGTCCCCCTGTGTTGCTTGCCTCCTCATTGCTTTCATCAGGAAATTATTTAATATTTTATTCAGTATTCTCTTTATTTTCCCCTATAGTGAAATTAGTTCTATCAACTACTTTTCATAGCCTCTTATTAAATCATTCATATGCTTTGATTTTTTTGAGAAGCCAAAGAATATCCCCTCATCTCCACTTGACTCAAATTTCCTGTGATTTTTTTGTTGAGAATAAATCACTTACAAATATTTGAAAGTATTTTATTGTTGGATTCTTTTCGTACTACATATCATATGGAATCTTTCGTTCTTTCAGACACAATAGAGCCCTATTAGAAATGTAGACCGATGTCAACACTGCTTCCTTACAAAATCTTTCTCGTAGGTATTTTTCAAAAAGAATTATTCTGTCCATGTCGATGATGATCCAATTTATCCTTTCAACAACTCCATTCTATTTAGGATTTCTCACCGAAGAAACTTGAAGACTTATCTTGTGTTTCTTGATATGGTCTTACACTAGAATATTTGTGAATTCTGTACCATTATCATCATGAATATTCCAAATTTTCTATCTAATAGTCCTTTCAGATTCCCTCCAATAATATTTTATTCAAATTAACACATCAGACTTATGGGAAATAAAAAATACCCATTCCATTATGCTATAATCATCAATAAAAAGAACATAATACCTATTCCTAACAACAACTATTGGTGAGATATGTCCAAAAACATCTACATGCACCAAATCAAGAACTCTTGTTGAATTATTTCCATTTCCTTTCAATGTATTTCTGATTATATTACCTTGTTTACAATCATTATATGTTTTAGTGCAATCACATAATTGGTTAGGGAGGTACTTAGATACATCAGACATCACTAGATCTTATAGGGATGGTTGGAATAGATGACCCAGTTGTTTATACCATATCTTTTTTTCTTTCCCTTTTGAAAAAAAGCACATATCTTCTTTTCCACTTACAAATTAGAGATTTACCTTTGTTGTTTTTCCCTATAGAACCACTGAAACATGTCTTCCTTCGATGATACACATATTCATATTAAACTGTATTGAATACCTTGAGTCAAATATTTGATTGATGCTAATCAAATTGTTTATGAGACCTTCTAATACTAAGACATCAGCACGTCTCATTTCTTTTCTCCTTAACCTGGCCTTCCCCAACAGAATTATCTTCTAGCCTTAATCATTTCCAAATTTTAAAACACCTTATTTGTCATATTTTATTCCTATAACAAGATTCCTATTTCCTTTCACATGGGATGTGCAACCGCATTTAATGATCTATACAGTAGAGAGGTCTAATTCTCTAAGGTCAATTTCTGCAACCTCTGCCTTCCCCGATCTCTTCTTGTTGATCCATGTTTTTGATTCCATACTCAGAATAACTTGGAAATATGGAGCTTACTTGGATTATAATGGGCCATCTTCATTCTACAGAGCTTCAAATTGATTTTTAATTCTCATCTGACCAATTGATTCTTTGATTTACTGTTTGTGACCACTTTGACACTATTTTGGCACATTCCTCCATATGGTTGATGTAAAATATCTCACCATGTACCTAAATCCTATACATAAAAATTATGTCCCTTAAAATATTATCTTGAGTATCATTATCTATTTGGATACCATTACTGTTCTTGTGCGCTTCTGTATCTCTTGTATATGGAAAAAAAATTTAATGAATTTCCTATCATTCCACAATAATAACACCTGATTCAAGGTTCATTCCTATATGTCACCTCTACACCACTAAATATCCCTAGGTTCCTATGAATATTCTAATTCTTCTTCGCATGTAAATATATCTTCAATCTACGAGCAGGTTCTTGTGGTCTGACTTCAACCATGGCCACTTTTTATTTATGATCAAGACCCATACTTTCCTTATCATTCATATTTGTCTGTTTCTTTTTTTTCAGGACCTTTATGATCTACTTATAGTTTTTCCACCTTCTAAGTGGTCCTATTTTCTGATGTCACATTGAGATTCAAGAGTTTTTCTTGATACTTAACTTTTTTTCACATACCAATAACTTCCACTTCAAGTTCTATGATAACTTTGACTTAATCCCTTCTATTGTTATCCAACTATCAATTTCAATTTTTTATTCCTCAATTTTCATCTTGAACTTAACAACCTTCTCGGAGCTCTCTGTCATTGTAAACTTATGTTTTTCAATTTATTTTATTATCCAATACTTCTATTCTTATTACTACTTCATATAGAGTTTGGAATCATGAAATACTTTGTTAGGTTTCTTCATTTTGGCTCTCCAAACATATATTTCCTCAAGTGATTCATCTCATTTATCCTATACTTTGAATTCTCCTTCAAGTAATGCTTTATAAATTTCACTCTCTTACCTTTTCTGAGTGCTTATTAAACTACCCCCATAGTATTCTCTCCAAGGTATTTTTAGTTCTCTATCTCTTCAACCTCTTCAACCTCAGATTCATATGAACTGTCACATTTTTATTAAACAATATTCTTTTTCATAAAGAAATTTTTCTTCATTAGTTTGTTACCTTTCATATTGGCTAAAGCCTTATTCATGGGAATATTTGCTTCATCCTCATCATATTCTTAGAACTTATTGGGGAATATTGATATAAGATGACCAACCTTTCCATATCTAAAGGAAGAAAGTTGGAGTTTCCCTTTGAACTCTCATTTTCCTCTTGAAAATTTGAAGAAGGGAATGGCATCACCTCATATGTATCTTAATACATGGAATCTACAATGGGGATATTCTCTATGGACTTAAATGCAAATTCATTAGATTTACCCTTTTCCACAACATTGTTGAAATTATTTCTCATTTAATATGCAACAAAGGTACTATGCACGTTATCCAGTGTGAGTGCTTTCAGATCATTATCTTCCAATACTGAAACTTTCAGATTAAACAGGGTTGGATGTTTCCTCAAGATACGCTTCATAATATTTATATCTTCAATGACTTCCACAAGAACTCAAATTCATTCTACTACTACATATACCATGTCAAATAATTCATCAACATACTCATTCGATTTCATTCTTAGATCTTCCTACTTGTTTCATTGTACATACAAATTTTCCTCTCTTACCATTGAATCTCATTCATATATATTAAATAGATTTCTCCACATAGCATGTGATGTTTTCTAGTACATCACCTTATTATATATTTTATTGGATAGGGATCCCCCTAAAGTATTGATTCCATTGGTGTCAACATTTAATTACCTTCTTTCAGCTTCTGATAAATCACCACTATTGATGTCATCTGAAATACTTTGCATTTCTACTGTAAACACAAAAATTCTTAATGACCGAAAGTAGTGTTGCATCCAATTATTCCATAAAAGATATTTATTCTTGTCAAAGATCATAATCCATTTGTGATTTATGACTACCATTGAGAGACAAATACATAAATTACCCTTACCATATTATACCAATTATTAGTCCCAAATACTTTGATGGGGGGGGGGAGGATTAGGGAATGACAGATTAAAACCACTGCCCCTTTGGATATTATTTCACAGTTAAGAAAAAACTATTTTCTCTATATTTCATGTAGAAAAGTATGAACAAAAAGTAAATCATGTACAAGAAACAACAATTTTACTTGGTTCACCCTCACTAGGCTACATCCAAGGAGAATATACCAACAATGTGCCGATGTAACGAATACACTATAAGAGTACAGATATTTACAATGTTTCAAGTGGGATCACTGTCCCTCCTGGTTTACAACCAATCACTATTTGAAATATCACTACTCTGTCAACTTAATTGTGCTCACCGATTCTTCAAAATATCCACTCATGATTTATAGACTTGTAGGTCCTTTAATTTCCACCAATGAATGCATCCTTCTCTGTATATAGATGCTATATTAAAGTTATAATTTCATCCACTTATGAATACCCCTTTTTCACTAAACACTAGGAAATAACTTTTACACTCTCTTTGAAAATATCATTGAATTCATGAAGCTCCTCTTTCGTGAATATCAAAATGGCCTTTGCGAAGAACCTTCTTTCACAAAGCTCAAATCAGCCTTCACAAAGCACTCTCCTTTTCGTGAGGCTCACTTATCCTTCATGAAACACCTCTTTTGTGAAGCTCAAACTAGCCTTAGTGAAGCTCAAAGGGCTAAGTTTTCTTTTTAGGGCCTTCGCGAATTCCTTTATTTCATGATTCTTTGAATATTCAGTTGGATTTAATAGCCTTCACAAATCTCCTCGCTAAAAACCCTCTTTGAAAACCTCCTTTGTGAAATCAGAGACTTAGAATTTTAATTTATTATCTCTCAATCTTTTAAAGGGGGTAGAGACCAATTTTATAGGTGTTTCCACAGATTATAAAATCTTCTAGGCCACATCAACACCATTTTGTGAAGCCCAAAGGTTTCTGCCAAAAAACTACATTTATTGTGAAGATCCACTAAAATTTCTAGTTTGTGAAGCCCATATTAATCATATATAATTCTATAAAAAACCCTTCACAATGCTCATCAAAATTGGAAATCCTTGAATAAATTACTAGAAAGAACTCTGTCACTATTTGTGATGCTCTATTTGATCTGAATTGCAAAGCTCATTGTTGTCGTGAAGACCATTGATAGAATTCATTTCTCCTTCGTGAAACAAAACTTGAAAAGCCCATCTTTGTAAAATTAATTCCTTTTATATATTTTTATAATATCTTAAATGAAATCCACTTTTCGCGATGATCACCGAACTTCAAATTTTGGACACTAATAATTGGACAAGCACTGGGAAATGAAACCACTTTGTATCTATGATTTTAGTAATTCCTAAAGATCTTCCATTCCATTTTCACAGTTATTTGTCAACATAGATTGTCAAAAATATCTCTAGAACTATAAAATCAACCAAGAAAACCTGCCTTGTCAACAAACGCAACCAACCCAAAAATCCTACAATGTTACCTTGAGATATTTTTTTCCCAATAATGTATATGATGTAAAAATTACCTCTATGAACAAAATCAACATATCAAATCCATTTTTGCAACTATGAACCAAACATCCTAAAAAACATGACATGAAATTAATTGATTAAGTAATTAAATATATCATCGAGATAAATGATAAAAATGACAATGTAATAAACATAAAAAAGTTTTTTAAAAAATTAAGTTATTTATATAAGTTTATTATACATGAGGTAAAGGACAAACATGCAATGTTTGGACATGAGGTAAGGTATTTCATCTCAATTTAATTTCATTGAGGCATATTTTAATTCTATGAAGATAATTTATTTTATATGGTGTATATAATATACTTTTACATGTTATATCATGAATCATTAATATTTTATGAAATCTTAAGTTTCAATAAAATTTATTTCATACAATGGGATTTGACTTGAATGTCACCAAGTGGTAATGGTTTTCTTAACTAAATTTCTTTTCACTAGGTTACATATATTATTCATTGATTTTATTATTCCATGAATATGTGTAATTAGGCCCCTATTTATTTTTATATTTTCAATTATTTCATGTGGATTTAAATACGTATACATAATAAATTTATTTATTAATTTTAACTTCAAATTTTATGAACTTTTAGGGATTTTAATTGTATTAATCCCATTTTTTGAGACATGTTTCAAGTCATTACCCATGATATCCTTATATGGTGAACTTAATACCTCATGAATGGTTTTTGAAATATTACTCAAATAAAATTAGATATATTTATAGATCCATATCATAATCTTGTTTTCAATGTCTTATCATTGAAAAGTTACAAAAAATGTAAGGATTTTTATTGTACAATATCATATTATTTTGGGATTTTATATGTCCAATGTTCCTTTGGTAGGGATCATATTATCTAATTTTATTGAAACACATCTTTTTTGTTATAAATTTATTATGAGTTTTGTTTACATGTTTTATTTTCATTTCATCCATCATTTATTAAAGGATAACCAAGAATGTTTTTTTGTAAGTGATAGAGATTATATATCTTATTTTGTAATGGGAATATTTATATTCCACATTCACGTTTTACAAAGTGTTTTAAAGAATGTTATTTTATAAATAAAAATGATTTACTAGAGTTATTTTATAGGATCCATTTCATTTTTAAATTTTTTAATGGAAATTACTTATCCCTTTCTGTATAGGTTTCCTTTGTATAACTTTACAAAAGATTGAAAATAGTGTTTATTTTTAAAATTTATGGCATGGATAGGCTTTACAACTATCATGATCATTATTTTCAGTGAATATAAATTTATTATTTTCCAGGTTTATTTTAAAATAAAAATGTTATCAAAATATTTTGAGAATTTTTAGTCTTTAAAAGTGATTTTCAAAGTGAAAAGTGTATTTTCTTCAAGAATGTTTTTAATGATATTTTTATTGTATTTATATTCCCCAATGAGAAAAAGTATTGAATTTTTTTTCTTTTCAAAGGGGATATGTTGTAATGATATTATCCTTATCATTTCTATGGATTGATTATGATTGTTTCAAATTTATTTTTATTAAACCCATTTCTTTTCCACCAGTAAATCAAGCCATGGTTACTATTCTATTAAAAAATGTAATATTTTATGTGTTATGAATATTTTATATTTCTTGTATATTGATTATAAATTATCGGTGAGAATGATATAGATCATGATTATAGATGAGCGTGATCTAGCTATATAATGAATTAGTTAATGACAACAGATTTGATTGAATATAAGTAACTCATAAGCAGTGACAGAGATAACTAGTAATCAGGTTAATCATAAGTTATTATTAGTATTTACCAGGTATATTTATCCAATCTATATGGGATATTTTAAGGATTCTATGAAGATAATTTTCCATGATACCAATATGTTTTTTTATTCTTTCTATTGGTTTTTATTGTTTTCTTTGGTCAAGATTGATATCTCATGTCCCAAGATTATTGATTCCTACTAATATTGACTTTTTTTATCTTTATTACATGTCTCATGTTTTATTATTCAGGTTTTTATGGGTATAAATTCTATTATATTATGATCGCACAGTTCAATTATGTCATTATAACCTCATGATTATATTATACTCACTGATGAAATTCAATTGTTAATTATTATGTTTACCCTTACTGGGCATTTGAGAACACCCTTATTAGGTTTACTTTTCCATTAGCTGTAAAGAAAGGTTTTAAGTATGCTATTCCTAAGAATGTTATTATATATAAACAACATAGGGGGTTATCATATAGAATTTTATAAAACAACTGTTTTTGTATCTAATCTACTATGTAAGATTTTATCCCAATTATCTAAAACTCTAAAACTAATAAGTCATTTGGTATGTATGGGATATGATATTTTGTTTCTTATGTTGTAGGTTTTAAATGGTTGAAATTGGCTTCCATTTATTGGAATCAAATCCAAAAATGCAAAGATGATGTTTTTAGCACCGGCTCCAAGAGTGCGGATTTGGGGTTATATTCAATTTGATGTGATTGTTTAAATTCTTTAAAAGTGTTATAAAATAAAAATAGATTGGTTTCATTTAGTATAGATAAGAAAAAAGGAACTTCAGATATATTATATCCTCAAAGACCAAAATCATGAAAAAACTATATAGACTATACCATGAAGATTGATCCCACATTATAAGGGGGACCTCATGTTTTTTGGCAGCACCATAAAGAAATGAGGAAATTCCATTAGAGAACAATTAAGATTAAATTCATAGTCTAGATATAACAGATCACATTGTCATGTAATTTGTTTCACAAAGAAATGCTGGTATTATATTTGGACTTAGTTGAGGTATGTAATGGTTATATTTAACATGTATTTAAGTTTAATATGTTTTGGGGTGAAATTAGGATAAATTGGAATCATTATAAACCTAGTATGGATTGGTGGATAGTCTCTTAGACCACAGAATCCAACCTTGAAGGTTAAAGTAGCGAAGTTCTATGGGGATATTGAGTTTCATGAGAAACATACATGGTCATTGGGAGAAAACATATGGATCATGTAACTCATGTGAATTTGAGATAATTGGTGTCATGAGTGACTTTAATAGACACTAAGATCGTGTACTCAGGCAATTAATCCATAAAATACATCTTACAAAATTTCATTTTGAACCCATTTTTTATAATTTTACTCTAGTTATTGTCCAATATCATGACTTCTATCAAACTTGTGGTCATTTTAGGTGATATTAGGTGATTTATTCCTTTCAGATCTCATATATCTTAGATATCTGTGTATTTGCTATCCATATCTAAGAGAAGACCCTCATGATCCTCTCTTTTCCAATAATTCTTGATTTATCTAGGTGAAAACCATAATTCGGCATGGTTTTTGAGATTCTAGTGGGAATGGTTTCTTTGATTTGGGGATTTTGGTTTTAAGTATTTGATACATTTATGTGTATCTTAGATCTTGAGTTTCATTGTGTGGTTTTATGGTATTTCCATATATGATATAGGTGGATTATATTTTATGGTAGTGTGTTATGAAATATCATAGATTTTGTGGGATTATTTCTATAAATTATTTTTTTGGATTAAAATAAATTAATGTGAATAATATTTTTTCTTTAGTAAACATGGGTTTTTACGTTCATGTTTTCTGGTAAACACAAAGTGGTGGTTTTTTGAGTACATGAGTCATTTATAAAAAATTACTTATTTATATAAAGTTACATTGAATACAATATTTTTTTCATTTGTTTTTCATTAATTTTTCTTGATGCTTATTTATTTATTTTGCTGGTTTAATTAATTTTTTTTCGAGTGATTAGACACGAGTCATGTAAACATTAACTTGGGTGTGGGGACTTTATTCGTAACAACAATATGATGTGGTGTAAAATTCCATTTGTGTATGGGGACCTTATTAGTAATAACAAGGTGATGTTTAGAGTTAATTTTTAGTCTAATGATTTGGTGATACCAAACTCTTATTTGGATAATCTTAGTCTAAGTTTCCTCTTTGTTTACGATTATTAATTGGGGTTTGTGAGTTGGCTCTATCCCTTTGGTGATGATTTTTGGGTTTGTTATGAATATATTGAATGTTTATTTATTGTAAATACTTATTTTGACTATTATGGTTCTTATTTTTTTTACTTAGGAGTTTTTTTTGAAAATGAAAGGGTGGGGTAATATTTTATAAAACTCATTGAGGCATGGTAGTTTTCAAAAATAAGGTGTTCATATAGATCATTGGGGATATCCTAATAGGTATATTACTCACCCCTATTCACCCACTCAAGTAGAAGGGTAGATTGTATATAGTGTGTAAAAGGTAAAGGAACAATGTCCTACCTTAATAGAAATGGTTTGTATCTATGGATTGAGAGACATGATCGAGGAGGAGTTCCTCTTAAAGGACAGATCATGGAGTTTTTTTGGTAGGCGTGGAAGAGATGGTGGATGTTATTTTTGGTGAGTTACATTTTTGCGTCCTTTAGTACCAATTTTTTTTGTTTCATTTCAATTTTATTTTTATTAGGTTGTCTAACTAATTATTTTGGTAAAATGTTTTAGCAGGCAATATGTGATCCTGGTTGTACATTCTTCTACTTAGTTGTCTTTTTTCCCTACAGGTTGTATATGTCTAAGTTTTTGAAACAACATAAATTTTTTTTGTAAAGGTATGAATAGGGAGGGTATAGGTTTTGAGGGTAAATTATCTTATAGAGGTATTATTCAGACCCTAGACATTTCATTTCCATCCTCTGGTGATTTGGTGGATTCAACTAATTTCTAATAATAGTCAAACTTGATCAGGGTGCGGATTACAGGTGAAGGGTCTAACTGATATTTTAAAAATGGAATTAATTTTATATTTTGGGTGTTAGGTGTGGATATAGGTTGATTTGAGACTCATTATATAGTTATAAATAGTCATATATAACCTATTTATAACAAACAAGGAGTCACTAGGTTGTGAAGATAGTTTAAGTTGTTTGTGAATCACTTATATATTGGCTGGAATCCCCATGGTTGGTTGTATAAGGTCATCGACAACAGATAATCATATGAATCATACATGAATTCATGGATAAAAAATTCATCATAGTTTCATGTTTTTTAGAAATACTTTGTTTTCACTGTGAAAGGGATTTTAAAATTCATTATTTAAAAATGGAAAATTTCAAAGTGGGTTTTAAAGTGTCTTTGCATGTAAAAACATGTATTTATTGATTGTTGTTGTGATTTCCCAAATAAATAAATTTAGTTGTAGAGTTACCATTTGAGGTGGTATATTAAAATACTTGTATGGATTTGTGTTATCCATGGATATTTATTTTATAATTAATTGTTTTTACATGGTAATTGTAGAAAGATTCCACCAAGGACACATATATGAAAGTAAGGATAAGTATCTACAAAAAAAATTATTAATAAGGACCCACAATTAGGTAAATAGTTTTTATAGTTTTAGTAAAGGGAAAAATATATTATTTTTTTGGTTTATCTGTATAAAAAACTAGGATTGATCGATTATTATAATTCCATAAGAAAAACCCCTCTGATATTTAGCAGGGATATTAGATCATAAGAAGAAACTCGAAGGTTAAATAGGATCTATAAGATATTTTATTTATTGGATACCCCATATGTTGTTAAGATAATACTAGAATTGTATATGTTCAATGGTATTGCATATTATTTTTTAGAATTGGTTAATAAAACTAATATAAATGAAGGGTTTTCATGGGATGGACTTGAGAAGTTATTTAACAAATACTTTTACCCTCACACATACCAAGTATTAAAGGTAATTGAGTTTTTTGATCTCCAAAAAGGTAATATTACGATTTTTGAGTATTCAACTCAGTTTATGATATTGGACTTATTTTCACCAGATATAGATATTTGTGAATCCTTTATATCTTGAAGGTCTGAGTTAGGATTGTGAACTGATTTACACTCAAAGGTATTGGTTTTTAGCTATGAATATTATGTCATTATAGTTAAAAAGGATTTGGTGGATGAAAAGGATATTCTGATAAATCCTTCAAATGATTTCATTTTCACCCTTTTCAATGGAAGTAGTGATTTGAGTAGTGGAAAAAATTTAAAAAGAAATGATTTTTTTCCATTTAAGAGCATCATATAATTGAGACACACCTACAAATTCCTATATGGGACAAAGAGATACATTAATGGTATATTTTTAATATGGTTCTATGGATTACTCAAAGAATAATTTTATATGCCAACCTTAGAACTATTTCCTGTGTGGGAATATTTCATACCTCAACCAGTATTATAGGAACCCGCATAATTAAAATATAGTGAAGGGTTATAACCAGACACAAATATATCGTGCCCAATTAGTTAGGACTTGAAAGTTGGGTTAATTTTAGTAGTATCAACCTATGAGGATCATGTCCATGATTACTAAAGGATATCAATAGATACAATAGGGTAGAATACCATATTAGGAGTAGGTCGCAAGTTTCTTATTTTTAGCTAATTAACAATAACTAGAGATTAATACCTGACCTTCTATAGTGAGAGGCGCCTTATTTCTTGATTCTAATACCATGTAGGTATTTTTTGACATTGGTGTTATAAATTCATTTATTATGGAATGAATAACTGAAATGATAGTCTTACAAGTAGAAATCATGTCTGATGCCATGACCATTCAAATTAATTGTCTTCAACTAGCCCATGTTGACCTGACACATCACCCATTATGGCCAACAATAAGGCCTCAAGTGCACCTCCCCATGCACCAGTGGATGATAACTAGTAGCGGGGGTCTAAAATGATATAGTGGAGATACTGTAACCTTAGATCAGAGTTCAATAATGGAGGGAATAAACATAAAATATAAACATCCATGAATATCAGAGTGTGAATAAATAAATAATTGAAACAACAATAATAAATAAAATTTTGCATAAAAACTCAAAAAACTAAAACATACTGACACTGGTATCCTACTAGGATGACCTCATAGAGATGAAGTAAAAAAAAAATACACAAGGCTCCGCTGCTAATCTAAGCTAAATGACATACCTAGTATCCATGATGGCTAAACAGTTCTAGCATGAACCTCAAACTCCACTTGATCAGATCTTTATAAACAAGAAAAACTTGGAGTCTTCCTAATCTTCCACTTTAATATCAACATTAAAAGAATACATAAGGTATATACATACACTGAGGTGTACTATAGGGGGTGAGAAAAAAATATCAACAGGACATCCTTAACGATGGTCTTAACATCTGTTTTCATAACAATTGCATGAAACACATTTCATGTCCATCCTATCCAAATATTACTACCAACATAAAATAATAAAATTAAATGGAAAGGGAATAAAAATGAAAAAAGAAAACATTGGGATCTAGTCTGACACCTTTAGGTAAAAGTAACCTTTCTCTAGCCTGATCTAGAGGAATTGAAAAACATGTACCACACAACGACAACATCAAGAATGTATCCCTGATCATGAGAGAGATCCAAATTCCAATTCAAGGGCATGAAAAAATTAAGAACAATAGTATATAATCCTAGGTGTCAAAACAACAATGAATATCGACCAGGTACTAGGACTCCAATGGTATGATCTGAACTAGATGCAGGGACTCCCTACCAGCCTCATGATATACTACCATGCCTAAAAGTCCCACAGAACTTGATGGGAGTAAGGAACCTATAATCACATCATTAAGATGAATATGCATGACTAATAAAACTCTAGAAAACATGATACCAGGAGTACAATAGTCTCCACAGTCCAGTACCGTAGCCCTAAGAGAACTATCAGGAAAAAGCAGCTGAAATCATAAAGATCATCTATTTGATACCTATACCTACCTTAAAATAAAAAAAGGACTAGTATAGGAGATCTATAGAATCAATATCATGGAATATAATCAATACAATAATATCCCAAAGGTATCATATCAAATCCAATACTGAACAAGAAAAACCTTTAAACTCTAATCTTTAGCTCAAACACTATGGTCGTCTAAAACCTACATTGTTTATAAAAAATTACTAAAACCTATAATACTAATCTTAGAGGAAAACCAAAAAAATGGTAGACACCATGATTCCACATAAACTAAACTAAAATATAAAACCTTAAAAAAGTATCCTACAATAAACCTCATCTTAGTTAGGACGCCCTGTAAGGGAATCCTCCAATAAAACCAAACCTTATCCCAATATTGATCAAAGGAACTGTGGCTGGTTTCCCTATTCAAACATACAGAAAAGCCTCCTAGAAGGGAAGACTTAAGGAAAAACCTGACCAAAAGGTAATTACCAATAATAGGACCTCAAACCTATCTGAAAATCTTCTTAACAACATACAGTTGTACCAGAAATCCCACGTTGTTGACTCCCTCAAAGGATATTACTGGTCCCGACCCCAGGAAACCAGTCCTAAACCTCAAACAACCAAACTAATGATCCCAAAAAGGAATAAAATCAATCGTTCCTTCCATAATCTGTCCAAATAACCCTAATAAGCATCACCTAGAATCCTTAATCCAAGGTGATCAGTGAGCACAAACTCTCACATGATCCTCACAACTCACAACCCAACCCCCAGAAGGATCCAAGGATAAAAAATCAAAGGAATAATCCCAAAAACATCAACTATTCCAAAAAACCATCCATAAGGCCTCTAAATTCATAAAGGATTCCTACACTATGATCTACCTGATTTTTTTTAGAATGGACCACTCAAAAGTCCAATTCTGACTCTGGGTAAAAACAAGAAAAATGGGCCAGGGAAGGAAAAGTACATGAAGTTTAATTTGGGCACACAATGAGTAAACCTATAATTCATCCCTGGTCATGTACCTCTATCCACTCGGTGTGTATTTTTCTTAAGAACATAGTGCGTGCCTCCTGGGACATATTGAGTAATCTAAGTCGGGTACCTTCTTGTTTAACTCAGCCCTCTCAGCATGTAATAGGACCTATTACATAGTGTGCACTGCCAGTGCATGGTGTGTAACCCCAAATGGGTTCCTTACCATGTAACTGGGCATGTCCCCTACCTAGGCGTGTATGACTATATGACATTAACCCCACATAGGGACTACCCTTATACCCAACACGATAATATACCCCCATACAGGGTGTATAGCCGACTACATGGCCAATCCCAAACCCCCTACATGGCGTGTACCCCTGGTACATGAAATATAGTTCCCAAAAACCTATCTTCCCAAATTAGGTAGAACACACATCATGTTTTTATCAAACCACATGTTGTGTGATCAGGATTTCCCAAACAAAAAATCCATATGAACGCCTTGAAACCCCGAATTCGCCCGAAAACCACTAGATAAACCCTCTAGGTGTCCCCAATAACTAAAAAATGATAAAAAATTTAGAAATAACTAATCAATGAGGTTTTATGACACAAAAATTAAAAAGGGACTACCTTTCAGTAGAAACTGCCAAAGATTCTATCCGATTCTCATCATGAAACACCCTCATAATGGTCTGGCATGACGCGAGCTCCATGGCAGTGCCTCCTCCTTCCTCACTCTCCCCTATCTGTATCTCCCCTACCTATTATTTCTCTCATCTGATAGAATCCCCAAGTGGGGGGGGGGGGCATTAGAGACACACCAAGGGAGGAAAGGGAATAGAAAAAGAAAAAAAAAAGAAAAAAAGAAAAAAAATAGAATAAGGAAAATAAAAGATTGAAGAAAAGAGGGTTTAGCCTAGAACCAAAACCCAACATGAGGTTATGCCCCACCTAGGAACTCCCCCCATTATAGAGTCAACAAAAAAGTTAGAGTTCAGATATAATTATTTTAATAGAATATATCACTGAACGAACATGGATGAATGAATAATATTTAATTAAATAAGTATTAAATATTATACCAAAATTCGAACAGCTTAGAATTTTGGAAAACTCCCGTCCAAGGGTAAAAACACTATTTTGGGACCAATGGTGTTGTAAAAAAAATATTCAATATCTAATGATAAGAGAAATTATATTTTTGTCTCCTATAAAGACATCTGAGAGTAAAAATTCAAATTTTCCCTCTTTCTAAAATTTTAATGATGTAGTTCATGAAAATATCCCCACCAAAAATGATTATCACCTAATGAGAAGCCTTAATAGTGAACCAAAATTTATAGATTTACCCCAAACACCCACACTTACAACACTACCATGACCATCCACTAATAAGTCTCATAGCGCCGTTGACACACCTTATATGAGGGACATCCAACCGTGATTGACATGATGCTCTGCACCATAGGTTTATATTTATCATCTCCCCTCAACCATGAACCAAAAACTATATACCTTGCTCCTTCCAATACTGAATATAATTGAAAGATGTTTCCAAACTACTCACACTAGTGAACCAGCATAGAACACTGACCACCAGTTCTTCGTAGCCCAAAGGAACCATAACCCCACACTCAACGAACCTATTAAAACAAGGAACACAACGCATTATAGCCTATTGTGAACTCACCACCTATTGATTTATCAAGAATGAAATAAATATGTAAACTCACATGAACCAACCGATACTACGCCTAACTTGTGTGCACATGCCTTCTCAACAAGGATTTATTCCAAAAATCTAGATTAACAAAACTCCCCTCCTTAAGAAAGAGTGATCAATATAAAATTACTAAAAAACACTCATACTCAAGTGATGCACAAAATAATAAATCTATGCTGACACACTTAAACCAACTAACCATGATCCTCACATAGTCTAACCCCAACAAACCAGAGTACCATCAAAACCCCCTTATGAAACAAGGCATCTCCCTCATGCCATGATTTAGTAAAATGACTACCCTACACACGACCATCAATCCAAAACCACAAGAGCCAAAAAAACACCCACCATACTACAAAAATCACAATAAGAAACAATGGGGACAAACAACTGACCAAATATACCCTCTCAACCATCCAAAAAACCACGAGGATAACCAAAAAAACAAGAAACAACAAACACTCCCAGCGCTCCACCACACTAGACAGAAGAATCATTAGCCTCACTAAATAACTTCTTATGTACACCACAACATTAGGGAAACTTAATCCTAATTCAAACATCTCTCTAGAATCCTTTTCTTTACTGATCTAACCACCCCTAATAGCAGAAGGGCCTCCCAAAGCCCGTACAAACCCAAAAGGGTTTCCACACATCCTTAAATGAAGGGAACACATATACACCACTAGGGAACACCACGATAAAGTATAAAAATGACCTATCATTAGTATAAAGGAACCCATGGTTTATTTGAGTAGAATTCCACCAAGTACTTATACGAGAGAGCACCGTATGAGAATCCACTTACAATTTAAACAAATAAACCACTATCGTTAGTAAAAACACACACAAATAGGAATATATATCATATGTTATACAAATTATTCATAAGATTGGCTTCATTTTTCTAGTTCAAGAGAAAAAAAATCAAAAATTCTATAATCTACAGACATAAGTGCATTAATCTAGGTGAAAATCACTGGATGGTAAGAATGCAAACCAATAATAGAAATCCCAAAACCTTGGTAACTAGGAATCCCTACTGGAACAAGTTTTCAGGACTTTCCAGACTGGTATCCATCACAATATTTGAAACATTCCAACATTTCCAATCTAAAATCCTCCCAAATAGTAAGATAAAGAAAAAGAATCCTTTGATACCATTATGTTACGAACCGACTTGGGTTGACCTGACCCATCACCAAATTCGACCAACTACAAGTCCTCAAGTGTTCCTAAAAATACGCTAGATGTTTTCATCTAGTGGTTAGGGAATAAAAGGATACAATGGCGGGGGGGGGGATATTCTATTAGACTAGATTGTAGTAATTGAGTATATAAATTGAACATATAAACATCCATGAACATCAAAGTGTGTATGAATAAATTACTGAAACAACTATAAAAAATGGAATTCTTCATAAATAATCAATAAACTAAAACATATAGAACCTGGTCTCCCACTAGGCTGACCTCATATAGAATAAAATAAAGAAAAATAAATATACAAGGCACACTGATACTCTGATATGAACTGCATACCTGATATCCATGATGGTTGAACAACTCAAGCATGAACCTCAGACATCATATGAGTTTCTCCACTCAAACAAGAAACACCATGACTATACCCGATTCTCTACAATATAATAAACCATGAAATATACATAAGGTTTAAATTTACACCATGGTGCATGTTCAGGGTATGAGAAAAAAATATCTTCCGGCCACCCTCAATATTGGTTCTAACATCTACTGTTATAACATTGTGTATGAAACACATATCATGTCCAGCCTTGCTGAACATGAATACCAATATAAAATAAACAATATACAAATAAATGGAAAAAAGGGAAAAAAAACATTGGGTTATAGTCTACCACTCAGAAGTAAAACTACCCTCACATTGGCCCCAGCCAAAGGAATTGTGAAACATGGCCCACACAACCAAAACATTAAGATCATCTTACCGATCAAGAGGGAGATCAGAAGTCCAATATAAGGACAAGAACACATTACATAACTTAGGATCTCATCCTAGGTGTCAAAACACCAAACAACGTATACGAGGCACTAGGACTCCAATGGTATGATCTGAACTAGTGGTGGGGAATCCTAGTCAACCTCAGAAGTATACTACCATGCCCAAATGTCTTACAGAACTAGATGGGAGGAACTAAACTATCATCACAGTACCAGGATACCTGAGTAGGACAAATAACTCCTGGAAAACTAGGTTCCAGGAATGTAATAGAATCTATTGTCGACTACCTTATCCCCAGTTGAACTCACATGCTATGTTTGATGCCCTCCTCTAGATCATACTTTGTCTACCTGGACCAACAACACAAAAAAATCAACAAACCAATGGAGGAGAGAAATCGTATCAATATCAAGGAATATGCACAGTACAGTAATATTACAAAGGTATCTTCTCACATACAATCATGAATGAGAACAACCACAAACCTCCAGGACACAACAAAAACACTAGGGTTAGCTAACACCTTCACCCTATAACAAAAATCACTAAAACCATCACCTTCTATATTATAGGAAAAGTAAACATAGGGAAACCACCACAGTTTTTGAAAACCTCACCACAAACATAAAACCCCACAAGGGGATCCTCTGGTAAACCTCAGCTCAGGTAGGACACCCTACAAGGGGATCCTCTAATAAAACTTAACCTTAGGCCAAGCCCACAAAAAAAATCTTGGATGGACAATAACCTCAAGTAAACTCCCACAAAGGCTCCAATCGATCATAAAGTCAGTCGACCAAAACTAAACCTCAAACAACTGAAATAATTATCCCATCTAGGAATACAATCAATATAACATCCAGAAATATGTCTAAATAACCTCAAGTAAACTCACCTAAAATCCTCTTTCCAAGGCGATAAATGAAGACACACTTTCACCTGAGCCTCACAACTCACAACCAAACCCTTAAAAGGATCTATGGACAATAACCTCAAAGAAATCCTCCCAAAACCTCAATTAGTCCCAAAAACCATGTAGATAGTATCTAAACACGGACATGATTCCACAAATGTGATCTAAATATAATAACACTCACAATGGAATACTCACAATTGTAATTCTAACTTTGGGAAAAAAACTAAAAAAATAGATCAAGGTCGGAAAAGTACACAACATGAACTTGGGGTAAACAATGTGTAACCCTAGAATTCCTCTATATCTATGTTTCTATATCCACCTGGTATGTATTTTTTTAAGTAAATGGTAGGTTTATCCTAGTACATGATGTGTAACTTAGAATGGGTACCTACCCATGTACCTCACCCCCTACTTGACTTGTAACATGCCCAAGTGCACGATGTGAACCACCAGTGCATAGTGTGTAACCCCACATGGGTACCTTCCCATGTACTTGGTCATGTACCCCTCCTAGGCATGTATTCCAACATAGTGTGCACCTCACATGGGCACTAGTTGTGTACCCTACACGAACAAGTACCTATTTTTCATGACCTACCTTCTTCAAGATGTGGGAAGGAGCAATAAAGTGCCACATCATTCCTTATTCAAGATGAAGGAGAGATAATGACCCCCCCGAGTCCCACCTTTAATAGGCCCTAGAGTTACAACTAGCACCAAGGGTATAAAATATCACTCAAAATGGAAGGAATTTCCCTTTTTATTGAAAACATGATCGGGAGATAATATGGTAAAATCCCAAACAACACCAAACATTTATATAAAGAGAACTAAAATCCAACCCCTGTATGATTTAAAAATAAAATGCGACAAAAGTACAACCAAATCAATAATGTAAATACAAAAAGAATGAAATTAAGCAATAACACAACAACTATCATGGTGCCCGAGCTAGTAAAGTCCAACATGGTCCTCAAAGTCTTCCAAGAAACCTGAAAATAGTTTTACAAATGTAGAGTGAGTATAAAAGTTTACATAGTAGGAAACATAATTCCACCCATGCACAAGTGGGGTAACATACTAATGACCCTATGAGAGAATAGTAGAAACTCAAAGACCCTACCAAGGAGTACTAACCATCCCAATATCACCAAGGAATACTCACTAAAAAATGTAATTCAAGTAAATTAGTAGTTTAAGTACATCACCATTTGGGTACCCCACACCACTTTCCATTTGGTTATCTGCTCAATTATAACAGATAATGTCTTGACGATAACACTCTTCTAAAATGATGTCCCACTGCCATAACCTACCCGCACACACTTGGGCCTCAAACCACACACAAATCCAACCTGCAGACACTTGGGTAACAACCACACCACACATCGTTCCCACAGACACCAGGGACACAACAACCATTCCTCTCACCCTTAGACACCTAGACCTCATCCCGAAGAAACTTGGGAAAAAAAATACATGCTGAAAAACACCTAGGACCCTCTTATAAAACAAACACATGTCTGAAGGATCTTGGACTACGGTAAACCTCAAACTATTATTGCCAGCTCAGATACGCTCATGTTGTAAGAACCTGGAAGAGGGTTCAAAGAAGAAAGTCAGTAACCAACCAAACATCCTCCTAAAAAGATGTTATGAAAGACACCCTACCCTATGAAATGAGGATGTTTGGAACATGGTGCTCAACAAGGGTGGGGTTCATATAGAAATCACAAGGAACTAAAGTTTTTACATATAGGTAAGAAAAAACTCTACCCAATCTATGAGTTTCAAACAAACAACCACCCCACATAGAATCACCTTTGTTGTTTCCCCTATATGCACAACTACACAAATAGAAATAATAAGACACAAGCCTAAACCCTTTTCATTTAACCACTTTCCATTCATTAATTAAGGGGTTCACTTTAATTTGTTCCATAACTACCTGGGGAAACTACTAAGAACAACATATGAAACAATTTTGAGAAGGTTAAATGACACTAAACACAGTCAAAGAAAACAAGGAAGTATGGGCCAAGTTAAGGAAATCCATTTTAACACCCATTCATAAAAACAAAAGAGAACAATCAACTTCCAGTCACACCACAGACTCAGTTTTTCCTAGATACTAGTTCAACAACTACTAACTATCATTCTTCAAAGTTATCCCACTCAATTATATCCTCACTTCCAAACTCGAAATCCCTACTGCACAACAACACCACACCCAGAACACCTATAAACACGATATCATGACATCCCAATATTTTAACCCTACTACCCAACCATTTCCCTAAATAAGTACCACTACACAACAAGTCAATATATTCTACATTCAATCAATCATTAAAACTGAGATACCAACACACTTCATGTAGCACCCCATACACAAATACCATAGAAAAACACCACCAAACAACACCCCCACTGCACAAAAATACCCTTCCCCAATCACAGTTCCAACCCCTCTATCCACCCCTGGTACCCACAACGGTGTTTCCAACAACAATACTAAACAACCCACACTAAGCAAAAGACCCGAACAAGAACACAACACACAACCACACCCTCAAGCCAAGAATATCCAAGATTATCTAACATGGGTTATTTAATTCCACATTGTTAAACAGGGGTGTTTACACAACATGTTTGATATTGGTGTAGACATTTATTTAACCAAATATATGTGATTAATTAGATTTTATATTTCAGCCAGTTAACAAAGCATCATAAAAAAATAGAACATCATTAGTACACAAGAATAGACCACAATCAACCATGATGTTTAGAAGGCATACAACCACAATAAAATATAAAAAAATATAGTAGATAAAAAGATCAACATGAAACAATATTCAATTCCCTACCAGTTATCTTTTGATCATCACCCCCCCTGTCATTTATTACTTGTTTAGGAAAAGTATTCACCATTTATTCACAAAGAATCCTTAGTAAACCCACCCCACATGATACATAAATAAATAGAGGTAGAATAATCCCTACATAAAGCAGTAGGTGACCAAAACTCCTCTTTATAACAAAACAAGGGATCATGAGAGCAATAGGAAACTACTAGAAAACTGAGTAGGAAATTAATATAGATTAAGTTCAAAACTCGTCTAGAGAAAAGGGATCTTGGTGCACCAAGAGAAAAGAGAAGAGAGGACCAATTATTTATAAAAATTTGTATCCTATATCAATGGAACATAAATAGTTCCAAAATTCATTAACATGGGATCATGGTCAACATAACACTGTTTGAATATTTTAAAGTCCCCAGAGTGCTATGATATTAAATATATACTTAATATCCTTGATACAATCTTAGAAATGCCTAAAAAGGATTTATAATTGGTTTGATCCAAATTGATGTAAGAGGGGTGAAACTATAAAATCTCAAGAAACTGGAAGTTTAGAAATGGTTGAGACACCGTTTCGGTGTGCCACCATCACAGTGCCACTGTTTTAGTGTGCCAGTATTTCGGTGTCACCGTTACGAGAATCCACTATTTCAATGCCACTGTTTCAGTGTGCCACTTCCATGGTGCCACCATTTTGGTGTGTCACTATTTCGGTGTGCCACCCTTTCGGTGTTCCACGGTTACGGTGCCACCGTCTCGGTGAAAACGTTTGGTGAAAATGGATTTTAGACAAGCTCCGAAAACAAACCGCTGCGACCCCCAAGAACACATCAAGCATTATATTTTTACAAAGGAATGGCCTAGGTAAATTTGAGTCATTACATCAAATACCTCTCAAACTATTCTCATCCCCAATAATTTAAAACCAAACTCAAAAAATAGGGGTTTGAACAACCACCCTGTAAGATACCTCTCAGGGGAAATACACCCTGCATTGTTCAAAAACTAGTGAGGAAACCTCAACATCCAAGACAACACCTTGAAATATATCTTCTGAACAACTATAAAAAACTAACGACCCACTGCCTGAACATATAGATTAGGGTATCCCTTCTTACATGTCAAGATACTATCTGCTTTGGGCATCACTGTCTCACCCTCATGGGTTCAATCACATATGTTGTAATTTATCTTGTTTAGGGATTAGGTCCATACCTACCCACAATAGTGACTTTTCACACAAATTTAGAGAATAGAGAAACAAAACATCTGATAATGAACATGTTTAAGCATTACATTATAAAAAGAACCAAAAAGAAAAACACAAAAAAACATATAATAGCTCTAGGTACTGGGAACAAATCTACGTCTCCTACTCTTAAGTACTCTCCTCGAGGCCAACATGCCTCCATAACATGTAAACCAAATGAATGGTTCATCCACAAAGAATCATCACCTCACGATCCTCAATTATTACTGGTTTCTCCATGAACATCACATCATCCCTGATATTCAACTCTCCCCAGTCAATGACGTGGAATTCATCGTGTAGATACTGATGGAGCTGTGAGATATTGAAGACATCATGGATCCTCTTCAACCCCAGTGGTAATGCAACCTGATATTCCACCTTGAAAAATCACCCCAAAACATCAAAAGGTCCGATGAAACTAGGAGAATGCTTGGTCCCTCTTCCAAAACTCCAGTGCACACATCAGGGGGAAAATATCAAGAACAAATGTTCCCCAACATAGAACTACAAAGGCCACCTCCCTTGATCAGAATACAACTTCTTTCGGTCATGTGTTGCCTTCATCCTCTCATGAACCAACTGCACCTCGTCTGTCGTACTCTGCACCATGTCCGGACCATGAATAGCTGCCTCCCCACCTTCCATCCAATACAAGGTTGAATGGCATGGCCTCCCATATAGAGCTTCCAACAGATTCATACCATTTTAAGAGTGATAACTATTATTGTAATCAAACTATACCAATAGAAAATATCACAACCAAGACCCACTAAAGTCTAGAACACATGCCTGTAACATATCCTCCAACATATGGATAGTCCTCTCTATCTTCCCATCACTTTGAGGGTGGAAAGTAGTTTTGAGGTGTAACTGAGTGCTAAAAGCATGCTTCAATCCCCTCTAGACTCATGACATAAAATGTGTATCCCGATCCAAGAAAAAGGATCTAGGAACTCCATGCAGCCGCACCACCTCATCTACATACCTCTTTGTTAAGGCATCCACTGCGCTTGACACCTTGATCACTGAGAAGTGAGAAAAGTTCATCAACCGATCCACTACTACCCAAATATAATCACATTCTACCCATGTCTTGGGTGATACTATGAAGAAATCCATCGAGATGTCATACCCAAAGATAATCACATTCATGTAGAAATAACTACCTATACCCATAATTGATCAACAACTGCTACTAAATCAATACACATCCCAAGCCTAGACCGGAAGTGTCATAGAACACCTATAATGTCACCCCTTCCTCGGGAAACATAATCAAAAGGGCACTGACTAGATTCCCCTCCAGGTGGATAAAATATACATGAAACTACTCACTTCATACCAAGGACAATAATTGTTTAGTCAAAGCTGTCAACGGATCCAAAACATGAGGGAATTTGGGTACGAACTTCTGGTAATAGCCCTCTAGACCCAAGAAGCTACAAGCCTCTACCACGTTCTTGGGTGATTCATAAGAAACAAGCACCCAATCCATTGATGGGTCCACTACTATCCCTTGATGATACACCACATGTCTAAGGAAGTGATCCTCATGCATCCAAAAATTGCACTTAGAAAAATTCAAATAGAGTTTGTGGCATTGAAGGACCTCCAAGACTGTCCTGAGGTGCTCAATGTGCTCCTCCTATGAATTTATGTAAATTAGAATATCATCGATTAATACAATGACGAAATAGTCTAGGGACATGTGATAGATAAAGTTCATGATCCCCATGAACACGAATGGGGAATTCGTAACAATGAAGGGCATGACCATGAACTTGAAGTGCCCATACCTGCACCATAAAGCAGTATTTAGGATGTCACCCTCCTTGACCCTCAATTGGCGATATCCAAACCAATGATCGATCTTGGATAACCAACCTGCTCCCCTTCATTAGTCGAAAATATCTTCTATTCTCAATATAGGGTAACAGTTCTTGACCGTTACCGGATACAGTCTCTGATATTCTATTTACAGCCTTAGGCCATTATCTTCCTTCTTTGAGAACAAGACTGGAGAAACCCATGATGACACACTTGGTAGGATATAACCCTTTATCATCATGTCTTGAACCTGAATCTACATCTCTGAAAACTCAGAAGGTGCCATCCAATAGGGGTCCATCAAAATAGAATGTGCACCGAGTTTCAAGTCTATTCTGAACTCAACATCATGTTGAGGGAATAGAGCCACAACCTATTTAGAGAAAAAATAGAGGAACTCTACAAAAACTCTTGGAACCTCCACCACCTCTATGTCTGCTAATCCCAATGATAGTTTGGTAGATACGAATAGAAGAGTCTCTACATATCAACTTCACACCTAATAGCCCCACTCACCAATAAAAACTACATGATGGAGATACACACATGAAAACACGACTCTTATCCAGAAGTAGTCGATAACAGCAAGCACAGAAAACAACCAATCGATGCCAAGGATGATATTGTGCAGCAAAATCTGTAGCAGAAGAAGATCCATACTAGACTGATGCAGCCTCAACATCAGTCTACATCAATGGAAATTATCAAACAAACTAGTATGATCTTTAACAAGCATGCTCAACACCAGGGGAAAGGGAAGCCTCTCTAAATTTAGTACCAAATCATGGGAGAGACTGGATGCAACAATGGAGTGAAAATCTCATGAATCAAACAAATCATAAGAAAGAGTGCTAAATAAATTGATCATACCTCAGACAACCTATAGCCCCATTAGAACTGCTACTGCAATGGCATGCAACTACCCAAAACCAGCTCCTCTACCCCTCTGCTATCGAATAACTCCCAAACCATGCCCTGGTTGAGATCCTTATGGAGTACATTGAGGTCGGTCTCCTCCATCACCATCTACCCTTGATGGAGTGGGAGCCTACTTCCCCTACTGTTGGAAAGGTCTGACCAGAAACTGCGGCAATTGAGGTGGGTGCTAAACCTACCCGCCCCCACCATACAGACCTCAAACTGGGCACTAGATTCAATGATTTTCACAACCTCCATAGACAGAGCACCTCAGTCACAAGACCATGGGGAAATAGAGAGGAATATGAGATTGGAACTGAAATTACTGAGTCCTACATCCCAGTGGACGAAACCTGGTAGGCCCTAATGCTAGAGACCTACAGCTGACTTCCATCGCCTTTGAAAAACTCAGATAGCTCCCCTCTGGCAGTACACTTCCCAGTGAGTGCATCCTCTCTAGTACTTTGGTCTTCTTTTAAACTTATATGTATATTGGAAGGGTAAAGGGAGTGACGAAATACTGAAGTGAAGGTCAGAGTGCCTCCTCCAAGGGTCTGTCCCACATCTCATCATCTAGAATGAGATCTGAAGCAAAGAGTAGGAGATCCTTGAAATTGATCCCTAGTTCCCTCAATAATATACTCCCTTGTTGGAGGGAGTGAATATCCGGCCTCTTCTCAGACTTCATCATTGAGGAAAGAAATTATGACTGAAACTCCTTCTCAAAGTCATCCCATGAGATATATCCCTCCTTTCTCTCCTTAAGGTAAATCATCCACTACTAATGCACCACTCGTCGCATCTGGATCACTTTTAGAAGAAACAATTAATCCCTTAGAGCATGGATCAAGGTGAAGTTGATTGTAAACTCTTCAAGATAACCCCTTATCTCTATGTCTGAAATTCTACCTTCATACTTCCCCAAGATATTCCACTAGAAATCACGAAGGGTACTTTTCTACATGTCTTCTTCTTCCTCTCGATCGGCCCACCGCTGATCAACGAAGTCATCCTACAGGGCCTCATCTGCTTGTACCACACATGGGTGATATCTGGGTTCCACAGGTAAAAAGGGTCAATAAGGAACTCCTAATCCTGGGTAGTGTGTAAATTTTATTTTAAATTCATTTTAACTCTTCATTTATTTTAAATTCTCAAAACAACCAATTCACTCATGAACACAAGTCATTATGATGCATTTACCTTTCCTAGGGTCTCTACCCTATAATTAGTGTAGCCTCACTTGGACATTCTATTGGCTCAAGGTCCTTTCATCAGATGACGGGGGCCCCTAAAATCCCATGTCCCTACTGGTCTTCCCTGGCCTATCTCATGCACCAAGATTGCCTAACACCATTTCCCTACCATCCCATGAAATCCTCAATATTCCTAACTATAAAATCCATCCTATCTCTCAACCATCACCTCTGATACCATTCTGTCATGACCCACCTTCTTCAAGATGAGGGAAGGAGAGGCAAAGTTCCATGCCCTTACTTCTTTAAGATGAAGGAGAGATAATGACCCCCGATTCCTGCCTTCAATGAGCTTAAAAGTGGAAACTACCACCAAGGGTATAGAATCTCACAAAAAATGGAATGAATTTCCTTTTTTAATGAAAACAAGATCAGGAGATAAGATGGTAAAAGTAGGAAAAAACACCAAACATTTATATAAAGGAAACCAAAATCCAATCCATGCATGATTTAAATGTAAACTGTGGAAAAATTATAACCAAATAAACAAATAAATTACCTAAAGACAGAAACTAAGAAGAATCACAATAACTATCTTGGCACCTGATCTAGAAAAGTCCAGCACGGTCCTCAAAGTACACCTGGAAACTTGAAAATAGTTTTAAAAATGTAGGGTGAGTATACAAGTATACCTAGTAGGAAAACTAAAGACACTCGTTCACAAGTGGGGGAACATACTAATTCCCCTATTAGAGAACAATAGAACCTTAAATAACCTACCAAAGAGTATTAACCATCATAGAAACACTAAGGAACACTCACCAAATAATGAAAGTCACATGAAGTATTAGTATAAGAACATTGAAAATTGGGTAACCCGCAACCCCTTCCCACTGGTTATCTTCTCATTCCTAACCACTAACATCTTGACACTACCACTATTTCATAATTTAGTCCCACTACCACAACATTCTCACACCCACCTTGGCCACAATCCATAGACAAATCCATCCCGGAGACACATAATCCATAACCGCACCACACATATCTCTCAAAGACACCTGGGCCACAAAAACCATGCCTCTCGCCCGAAGACACCAGGGCCTCATCCCAAAGACACTTGGGAAAACAATCCTGGCCTATAAACACTTGGTCCCTTGGTCCACATAAAAAACCTGTCTGAAGGATCTTGGAATTTGGTAAATATCAAGCTATTATAGCCTTCCCAAATACACTTAAGTGGTAAGAACCAAGAAGATGGTGTGTGGAATAAAGTCAGTAACCATCCATCCATCCTCCCACTAGGATGTTAGAAAAGACACCCTCCCCATGAAATGGGTGTGACGGACACATGGTGCCCAGCAAGGGTGGGGTGCCTATAGAAATAACATGGAACTAAAATTTATACATTTAGGTAAAAAACACTCAGCCCAATATATGGGTTTCCAAAAAACATCCAACCCACAAAGAATAACCTTTGATGCTACCCCTATATGCACAACCAGACAATCTTCCATAATCAAACACAAGATTAACCCCTTTTCATTTAACCACTTTCCATTCACTAAATAAGGGGTCCACTTTAATTTGTTCCAGCACTACCTGGGGAAACTACCAAGAACAACATATAAAACCATTTTCAGAAGTCTAAATGCCACTAAACACTACCAAGGAAAAATGGAATTAAGGATCAAGATGAGAAAATCCATTTTTTCACCCTTTCATAAAAACAACAGAGAACAACCAACCTGTAATCCCACTGAACAAACCCCCTTTTTATAGACACCTATTAAAACACTACTAACTACCATCATTAAAAGTTATCCAACTGAATTATTCCCTCATAGCCAAACCTGGTAGGCTCACTGCACAACAAAACCACACCTGATACACCTATAAACACGAAATTATGATAACCTAGTCCTGCAACCCCACTGCCCAACCACTACCCAGAAGCAGTCCAACTACACAACAATTACATCCACTAAAAAATCAATAAAAATCTCAAACTGAGATACAAAACACCTCCTGTACCACCCCATACACAAATCCCACATCAAAAGACCTCCAAACATCATCCCTACTACACAAACATACCCTTCCCCATTCATAGGACCAACCCCTCTATCCACCATTAATACCCACAATCGTGCTATAAAAACATCAACAGAAAACCCACACTAATTGAAAGACTCTGAAAATAACACAAAACACAACCACACAATCAATATAATCATATTTAGGTTTATCCAACAAGGGTTCTTTAATTCCACTTTGTTAAATATAGGTGATTATACAATAGGTTTGATCCTAGGGAATGCATTTATTTAACCCAATATACGTGATTAATTAGATTTTAAATTGCTACCAGTTAACAAAACATCACAAAAAAAAAAACAAAACATCACGGGTGTGAAAGAAAATACCACCAATGACCATGATTTTTAGAAGGCATACATTCAAAAAAACTATAAAAAGAATAAATATAACAAATATAACAAAATATCAACAAAAGAAATCTTCAATTCCTTACCCGTTATCTTTTTATCATCATCTCCCCTCATTTATTTTTCATTTAAGAAATGTATTCACATTTTATTCATAAAGAATCATTAGTACACAAACCCCACATGAAACACAAATAAAGAGAGGTAGAAGAATCCCTACATAAAATAGCAGGTGACCAAAACTCATTTTTTCCTAAAACATGGGATCAAATGATCAACAGAAAACTCTATTAAAACTGAGTAGGAAATGGATCTAGCATAGGTGCATGACTCATCTAGAGAGAAGGGATCTAGGAGAACCAAGAGAAAAGAGAAGATAAGTCATCCACTTTATAAAAAGTCATATCCTATATCAATGGAATGAAAATAGTTTCAAAATTCATTAATGTGGGATCATGTTTAAGATCAAACAGTTTAAATATCTCAATGTCCCTAGAGTGTTAGAATATTAAACATATACATAATATAATTTGAAATTCCAAACCCCCAAACATGGATTTAAACTCAGTTTATGTCAAATAAGGAATAAGAGGGGCAGAAATGGGAAAACTTAGTAAACTAGAAAATTGTCAAAGGGTGAGACACTATTTCGGTATGCCACAATCAAGGTTCCACTGTCATGGTGCCAGCATTTTGGTGCCACTATTATGGTACCACCATTATAGTGCCACCATTTCGATGTTCCATCGTCACAGTGCCACCATTTTGGTGTTACAACATCGTAGTACCACCATTTCAGTGTGATGCGATTTTGGCATGCCACTGTTATGGTGACACCTTTTCGGTGTGGCGCCGTTACAGTTCAACCATCTTGGTGAAACTGTTCTTTTGAAACTAGATTTTTGGAAAAGTCTAGAAACAAAGTGTTGCAAACCCCTTGAACACCTCATGCACTGGATTTTCACAAAGTAATGGCCTGGGGAAATCCGGGTCATTACACTATTATAACCAAGGCCTGTTACACCTAGAAGTTAGAAATGGAGTCTAGTTTCTATTTTTTGTAAATAAACACTGGGTTGATGAATGAGTTTTCAATACAAGTTTTTTAAGGTGTATATGGATTTAGTGTTGAAGGTGGTGTTTTTTCCTATTGTTTTCCAATTTTTTGGGTCCACGATTTGGAGGATGGAGATAGTTTTATCTGGAAAAAGAATTTACATGCAAGGGTAAAGGTGAATTGAAATATTGTGTGAAACTTAAGTTTTGAGATCATCACATCAAAATAAGTTGAAGGTATGATATTTATGAAAAAGGATAAATTGTGTGAAAGAAAAGTTTGTGTGATATAGGAAAGCTATGCTCCGTGGAAGGTACACAAGACACTAAAATGCCAGATACTACATCAAAACAAGAGCTGTACACTTGGTGGATGGCATGTAAATAACTTTCATATAGGTCCATATGTGTATATTAATAGACATACGCCCTTTTTATTGAAATTAACTTTACCAATGAGGATATATTGGATCTACCGCATAAAAGAGTTTCACATAAAATAGTTTCACATAGTAAAAACATTCACGTAGTGTGTTCCTTGTGTCTATTAAGATTGAGTGAAAATAAGTTGAATCACATGATATGGTTTCTATAATGACATTTGTTTCATGAAAGTTACCTTGCATGACATAACCAAAATATTCACACAAGCACATGTGTTGTGTGAAAGTTCTTGAGTTGTCCGACTGCAAGTTTTTGTTTATCCTGTTTGTTTGATTAGTGATTTCAAGTGAATCCACATAGGTCTATGGTTATTTTTTTTATATTTTGGGATGAAGACTAAAATAAATATCTACTAAAGTGACCATCTATTCATAATACTGGGTAAGGCATCAATCAAAGTAGTGATCTAGGGGGAGTCGATAAAAGTATTCTGAGGGTGGCTGTGTGCTATCCCTGAAAAATGATAATGGAAATTTTCCTAGCACAAATTGGGTATTTCTAAATTTTGTTATTCCAAAATAACTAGTTATTATTAGTGTATTTTGGTATGACCAACACACTTTCAGCTTATGCTCCTTAGAAATGCCTTTAGTGGTGAAAAATGTAAAGCTAGTGTGTTGTATCTCTACATGTGAATATTTAATTACTGCATGATTCCATAAAATAGGATTAATAGTTTCCAACCAAAATGGGAACAAAATATTTCTCATTAAAATAAAAATTTGACACCTTGATTCACCCTTCCCCTATTAGGGTGTTCTGGGGTCCTACATGTGGTATCAGAGGGAACCCATTAAAGGTGTTAAATATGTCCTCTGTTCATTTTATAGAGAATTCAACAAATGTTAGGGGAGTCCCTATATTAGTTAGAGTAATCTTAGAGATTTATAAGAACATGATGAGATATTATCTTATATCCCTTAGAATATAAGATATTATTGAAAAAACTCAAGGGGTTCAGGTCACTGATGCTACAAGTTTTTCTAGGAATGAAAAAAATAAAAAAATTCTTGATGCAGATTCCAATGAACAAAATAATCTTTTTGCAGCACTTTCTAATCAAGCCTATTTGAATGTGATGAGTTTCAATACATAAAATTCTATGTGGGATAAATTGAAAAGTATTTATGAAGGCGATAAAAATGTAAATAGGTCAAACTTTAATTCTTTCAAATTTGGTTCAATGATCTAAAAATGCATTTAGATGATAATTATGATAGCTTCTTTAACCGCATAACTAAAACTGTTAGATATATTCAATGACATGGAGAATAAATTAAAGATATTCAAAATTTGAAGAATATCCTAATAAGGATCCCACTTCTATATAATCCAAATTCTCTACCATTGAGGAAAGATATATGTTTAGGATTTCTCTTGATGATATGCCATGTAGTATACGGGATAAGGAAATGAGAGTCAAACCAGATGTTTCATCCACTCGAGCAAGCAAGAAAATGGAATTAAAATCCATGGAAGTAATTTGGATTGATAGAGTCAGTGTTGAATTATAATAACTAATTAATTTATTTTTCAATAAATTCAATATAGGAGAATGTAGATTTTATGAAAAAATTCCTTTGGATTTCTTTCAATGAGGTAGAGTTGGGAAAATTTCCACTTAGTTCTCAAGGATGTATGATAATGAAGAAATTGAAGTAAAAATGATGAATAATCCTAAAAAATGGTTTCCTTAAAAGGAATACATCAAACTAGGAAAGAAATTATAGAGAAATAGTTTCATCTATAAAGAGGAACAAGATGATAATGACTTTTTAGAGGATTTTGAACCATAGTTTAAATATGATACCCATACACCCATTATGGTTATAGTTTAAAATATGGAACCCTTAAAATATAAATATAATCAGTTGGATGGTATGGTTGATCTCAAGGTGGAACTTGAGGGAGGTCTCGATAAGATTGGAATTAAATGAAAGAGATACAGAAAAATGAGATCTATTATGGAAGAGTCATCAAAGTATGTTGGTAAGATTAATGTATAAATTTATTATCCGGAAGTAGGGGAATAAGAACATTTAAAAACTCTTGAAACCTCAGAATATGTTGTGAAATTTACGATCAGGATTGGAGATCAGGAAAAAGTCATCAAGGATATTACATCCAGATTGGAGTAGGAGGCTAAGATAGTTGAGGGACATGATGAAGAAGCTGTTACTCTAAGGAGTAAACTAGAAATTGAATCCACGTAAATAGAAACAAATAATAAATGATTGTATTTAAGACTCTCAGATGAAAAGATATTGGAAAGAGGTAAATGTTGTTATAAAGGAGTAGATAAGGCCTTGAACGATCAGATATATACATATGTGGGGAAAAGTGGAATTGACTATGATGTAGAAACATAAATGGATATAAATGGGAAGATATAAAATAAAGGGATGAATAAATATGAACACATCAAAAAGTCACTCAATGTCCCAATAAATAAATCTTCAAGCTGTACAAGAAAGTTTACTGAAAATAATCCTCAAGTAACTAGAAATGATCACCCATAATAAATCATTATAAGAGAATGGGACATGTGGAGGAATGGAAGTGAGAATAATTTTCCCATTATGAAGTGTCAATTATATGTTTTAGTAGGTCATACCCTGGCCTACTATGAAGAATAAAAAAGATATCTTAATGGAGAATCACCTGGATGTCAAAAAAATGAGAATAAGACAATATCCTTCATCATATAGAATAAATAGTTTTTATGGATACTGTTTTTACTATTGTAATTATGGTAACAAATCTTTTCATTACAGGATGAGAAAAGGTAGGAAAAATAATTACAGATATCCATGGAATTTCAATACCCATCAAACATAGAGAATATATCTAGAAAATATGTATTCTAATATAGAAGAGGAATATGAATATGATGAACCCAAGAATATTGTATATAGATTGTAAAGGTTTATTTTTTCCTTTACTCAATCAGGTATCTCATGGAAAGAATAGAAGAAAATAGAGAAATCCATCCTCGTAGAAATATCCATCAAAGATAAAAATAACATTAACACCATGATTCTTGATAGTGGCTTCTCATTACACAAGACAAAAAATAAAAATTTGTTGAAGAATGTTATGAAAATGTTTGATGGAACAATGATATTTTGTACAACTATCATTTAAAAATAAAAGGTAGTGAATGTACATAATATGAAAATAAAGAGCTATAGAAAAGTGATGTTCTCTATATAGAACGTTTTCATCGCAATATCCTGAGTGCGATTAAACTCTATGACTCAGGACTGATAGTGACATTTAATCAAATGGGATGCACTATGAAAGGAATGGAATGTAATTATCTCATGAAAGGATTTATAAGAGATGAAAATTTATACTAGGTTGACAGTAAAGATAACATTTGTTACTTAATTGTTGAAGAAGAAAACAAATTATGGTGTCAGAGGTTGGGTTACATTAATTAATATATAATAGAACAAATATCTATTCTTAATATAGTTGTTAACATCCCCAATCTGAAGTATGATTGAGAAAAGAAAGGTACTGCATGAATGTGAGGAAAGATGGTATGTAGTTCATATCAGCTAAATAATAAAAGGTAATTGAATATGCATGACCTTATATACATATATGTATGTTGTCAAATAAATATGGAAAAACATATAGACATAGTTACTTCATTATTTTTATTGACGATTATAGTAGAATGACTTATGTAATGATTATACAGAGGAAATAAAAAGTGCTTGATTTCATGAAAATTTATCATCGAATAGCTAAGAATAAAATTGGTCACACAATAAGGATTCTATGATCTAAAAATGGAAGAGAATAAACATCCATTTAATTTCAAAAATACCTCAAAAAAATTTGAGATAAAGCATGATGTGGATGTAGTGAGAACCTAAAAAAATGGAGTTGTTGAACATAGGAATAGGTAGGCGAAAAATATGGCTAGAACTATGCTGATTGAAAGTCATATTTATCATCATTACTTGAATGATTCTATTTAGTAGGTTTAAATTATTTAAATATGTTCCTTTTATTTTTGACTTTATGAATAAAAACATTAGTAATTTTTTTATTATCATGATTAAGTGTTAATCGGGTAATTAAGGATAAAAATAATATTTTATATATTATAAAATTACCCTAACACTTGAACTAATTTTCTTAGATGATTAATTTTCACCCCTAAGCATGAAAGGACCAGTTATGGGACCATTTATTAATTTTTGGATGTTAATATAACCTTTATAATATTATATTCAACGAAAAGTCAAATTTTTCATTCTTTTTTTTAACAAGATAAGTATTTTTAATATGGGAATAGATAAGAGATATGCTCGACTATAAATAGTATTTTGAAAGATAAATTTATTTATCTAAATCACGGTAATTTATTTATAATTTTTAGGAAATAAATATTTAAATTAAATGGTGACACAATGATGATGTATTAATTATTTAGTTAATGGATGAATGAAGTAAATGATATTAATAATATTAAAATAAATATTATTTTAAATAATTCATGTCATCCAAAAATTTTATAGGGGAATTTGACATGTTAGAGATGAGTTAATAGAGTTTTATTGAAGATATAATGTTTTTATGATATATTTAAAAAGTAAAATATTAAATAGTTCCCAAATTGATATTAATGACATTTTAAATTAAATAATATTTTATTAAATGATATAAAATTCAAAAAAACATAATATTTGGAAAAATTATTCGTATAAGTCTCAAAATCTCATCAATTACTCATTCAATTTTTGTTTATCATTTTTTATTATTTATATTAACCCTCAATGTATAATTTACATGATGTCACATAATAGGTATACATGTTAACTAAGGATTAAATAAATAATAAAAAAATTATGAAAAAATCATTGGATTAAGGGAATTAGTCCCATATCACGTTTTTATTGATTTTGAGTTTTTAATGTACACTTTTCCTTGAAAATTACTTATATATAATTTTAGTCAAAGATAGTTATAAAATTTTACTCTCTTTGTATTTAATATAATTTTTGTGTTCACAAAGGGAGTAAAAAAAGATATGAACGAAACTAAATGTATATTTTTATATAAATGAATTTTTTTTCATTATATAATTTTTTTTTATTTTTTATAAATTAAATAATTACCTTATATTCTTCTTCAATCCAAAACCATTAATTATTTAAATAAGAGAAAAATAAAATTATTGATTTCGATAATATTAATTTTGATATATTTTGGATGATTTGATGTGTATAACGAATTTTATAGATCTATAAGATATATTAATGATGATTTGATGAATTCTATTTTAATTACCACTTTGTATTTATGTTTTTGAAGTCAAATTAAATGAATAGTATCAAATTTGACAATACTGATATTTTGTTGAATTAATATATTATTAAATTATTTTAATATAAAAAAAAGATAAATAATCATAAAGGTGATAATGTATGGTCTAAAATGTATACCCTATAAATTTATAGTTCTTATTTAAGTCTTTTGATCTTGAATAGACTTATTATATTTTAATGTTTTGAAGAATTCCAAGAGTGCCCCTCCGCTCTCCTATAAAAGGGAACCCATTATTCTCATTTAAATACACTTTAAAACCTAATTTGTTCATTCAAAATATGAAAAACTAACTTCCTATAATCCCTAAACACATTTAATATATCTTATTTTAGTCCTAACACTCTCTTTAGAGGTGTTAAGGTGTAAATCAAAGGAGATCATTCAATGAAGAGGTATTGTTTTTAATTAAGTGTTTTTGTTTTATTTTTTCTCCCTCTTCCTTCAAATATCCTTAAAAAAAGATAAAATAATTACTAAATAATCCTCAATATACTAAGATGTTATTATGTTAATATCATAACCTATATCCATCCCCTTTTACATTAAATGGAAGAATTATTATTCATTCGTGCATACATGTGAACTATCAGCTCCACGAACTGATATAATTTATTTTTCATAATCATATATCAAGAATTATTATAATTATGTAATTAATGTTTATATATGATTTTAATTACCTATTTATCATTATTATAAGATAATATATAATTTAAATTCTCACATTTCCATGGTTGGAAAAATGATAACGTTGTTTGTGCGTACATGTGAACAATCACCTCCACAAAGAGATGTGATTTGTTTTTTTATCACCACATCACATGGATGATATATATATGTATATTTAGATGATTAATATTATATTAATTATATAATTACCATTCTATAAATATAAAATTAAAATTACCTTCCTTCTATAATGGCAGTTTAATAATTAAAACATTATTCATGCATACATACAGTCAACCGTCTCCATAATTGTAACGTGGTTCATTTTTCATAACCATACATAATGGTTTTATTTAAAATTATAATTGATGTATAAATTTCATTATTATTTCCTGAATATTATTCTGTATATAACTTAATTATGACCAGTTTGACTTTTGACATTATACCAATGTCATTTTGGACTCAAGTATCGAATATTATCGAAACATCCGACGTGAACTTAAATAATTAATTAATTTTAATAACATTATACTAAGTGATATAAAAGGAATAATAAACATTAAAAAAGTTTATAAATAAAGTAAATAACATAAATTTATTATTTTGGAAGATCAATATTTTATTTGAGAAGTCAGACTCATGGTCAGGGAACCTTTAACTAAAACATTATCTTAAATATTTTATTGAATGATTCTTCTAAATATTTAACTTTCTTGTACATTTTTTAATTTTTTTATGAATTAATTTATATGGGCCCAATTTCTTTACAATTTTATCCTTAAAATTATTTTAATTTTTAATATTTTTTATAGAAGACTTTATTTTAAAAACCACTTTTAAATTTACTCTTTCAAATATTTTTACAAATGCCAAAAGGATTGTTCTTTATCATATACGACATAAATATAATTTCACACTTTCATATCATGTTAATGTTTGATGATTTCTTTATAAAATTATAGTTTTATTTTAAAATATTATTTTTTCATTTACCATTTCATGAATTTGTAAAAATGAAAAGAGATTTCAAAGTGGAAAAGTTATTTTTCTTTAATGCATGATTTATGTGTTATTCTTATGTTTTTGTAAATAAATATTATTTATGAGTATGGGTGGTTCTGTGATAAAATTAGTGATTTTTATCATGTTATATCTTTATGATTCATTGAGTAATGATATGGAGTTAACCGGTAGGGTTTCTCCTAAAATATTAAGGGAATATACTACAATGGTTTTTTCAAATGTAACCATAAAGGTTACTCCCCTTATAGTATTGATTTCTAAAGTAAATGTAAGAGTGATATTTAAATGATTCCACAAGTTACATTTATGATTTTTGTTTTCTTTGGAGTTTTATAGGAAACATATGATTTTATGAGGTAAGATAAATACCTTATGTTTTATGGTTGAAAAGTATAACTTTGTGAAATTTTTCCAATGGATTTATAAGTATTCATGGAATAAAAATTCCTTTATTTATTTTTCTATCCCTTTATGAGATTTTTGTGCTAATATAAAGTTTTAAAATATTTTTCCTGGTCTTATGATTGGTAAGGAGAAAGAATATGAAATGATGGATGTACTGAAGATATTCCCTAAAAGGAACACATGTTTTATTTTTAAATGGGTTTCTTTTGGTGAAAAAATGGATACTATATAGAAGTTTCTACTTGTAATGTATCAGTTTAATTTTTAAGTGTTTTTCCAAATTTTATAAAAATATAAATTAAAAATATTCATGATCATGAATTATAGTTCAAAAACACTATTATATGTAATGTTTAAGGTCAGGTCCATATAGTTGGAATCAAAGGATAGTTTAGAAAAATTCAGATATTATGATGTCCTCTTTAGAGTTAGGAATACCATAATAGGATTATAATATTATGATTGATCCTAATTTCAACATCTTAGAAACCCGTTTTTTGGAATTATGTTATGAAATTTTATGGTGACTAAATGTTTTTCTGGAGGCAATCAATTGTTTTTGAAAATTATGGGTTATTACATTTTGGGATATAAAATGAATGGTATGAGATATCCTTTTAGGTTAAAATATATTAGTGTAATATTTTAGGATGTTTATATATTTTTATAAGGTTTATATAAATATAGTTTTATAAAAAGGAAAACTTGCAAGATGGGTGATAACCCTTTGCGTTCGATAAGGCTGTGAAAATCAAACTCTAAAAGGAAGGGTGAAAAGGGTGAATCACTTACCATTGGATACATGAAGTCCCGATAAGAATGATTTTTTATTTTTAGTTAATCGATTTAATGGATGTAGAATAAGTTGATTTTGGGGGAATATGTTTTATTGAATAGGTATTGGAAATTTATTTGGTGATTAAGTGATTATGGTAATTTCAGAAGATGTTCATTATTTTGGGAACTTTATATGTTTATGGTAAATAGAATATTTTGGGGTTTCATCGGAGAAATAAAGGCTGATTTATATTTAGAGAAAAATTTGATTTTATAATTATTCTTCAAATGATTAACCTATCTTGGATAATACATGATTAGGGAAATTAATTTTTTTTATAATACTTCAATAATAATTTATTTTATTTGGAGATAATTTTTAAAATTTATCTTGGAAGAACATGTGATCAAATCATTTTGATCTTAAGGTTTTAATATTATTATATAATATTTCTGATTAATTTTATGTATATTTATTTATTGAATGGTATATGTTGAACTTTGGGTATTACTATTGAATTTTGGATATTGATGTAGTTTTTCATCAAATAAGGTTTATTCTTTTTGAGAAATTATCTTATATTATACTAACAATTTTAGTTTTGGATAATTTTTCAAGATAAGATAAATAGATAGTTAATCTTTTGTGGATTATGTGATTCTCTAGAAGTTGATTCTAGTGCTTCATGCATGAAAAATTCATCTTGAATACTAATAGTTTGGAGATAAAATGAGGTTGTGGTGGAAATTGATTAAAGGATGAAACTATAGTTTTAAAGTAATTATATTTCATTACGTTCTTAATTCAGATAGTAAAATTATTCCTTAAATATATGAAAGAGATCTTAAAAAAGTTAACTGTTTACTTTTCTTATTAAGAAATCAAAGAAAATTTAATCAATCATAGATTTATGGTTTTGTGATTGTTAACTTTCTCATGAGCATTTTCTCTATTACTCTCCATCATAATTTTATTGTTAATTTTCTCTTCCAGGTCATAATTTCAGTAATTCTAAACCTATTATGCATTATCTGAAGTGACCATCGAAATTTCATTTCTTTCTATTAAAGAAGAGGTTTAATTAATCATTTTTCCAATTTTTCATTTTAATAAAGGAATAATGAAAATTCCAACCCCTTTGTTTTTTATTTTGAGTAAAAATTGTTAGTTTTAAATTTATTAAGGGGGATGATGTAATTTAACATCATTATTTTTTAAAAGGAAACACTATGTTCTACAGCGTATATGATATGCCACATCGATCAGAAGCGTATATCTAAATATTATTATTAAAATGTTACCGATATAAATCATCTATCACAGTGGAAGGTTTGAATAATATTAAATGAATTATGAAAACATTGTTTACAAATGTATATATAATTATTTATCTGGTGACCAATTAATTATAAATCAATGTAGAACCCTTTTTAAAATAAAATAATTTTTTTGCTTCTAAAAATCCATTTAAATGAAAATAAGTGTGTTTATAAAATAATAAAATAATAAAATTATTCTTTTTGGATTATATTAAAGAAACATATATATATATATAATATTCAATATAATGTTTAAAATTAATATTATATATTTTCTATACATGATATAAGATCAAATTCAATTTGATGGAAAAAAGGAGTATTTTTCTAAAAGGCAATTTTGTCGCCTTTGGATGGAACCCCAATTTTAAATATTTTTTTTTACTCTTTTATAAATTATATTTGAACAAATAAACTTTTTCTTTTAAATCAAAGTATAATAATTTACTTTTCTTTAAATTTTTATATTTTTTGATTAGTTTTATGTTTTGATGAATAGAGAAAAAATATGGTATTTTAATTGAAAACAACTTTTTCATCAAATTTATTTATAGTGTTAAATTATATTTTTGTGTGGTTTTAAAGAATAAAAATATTTTTTATCATGTAAGAAAATATAGGTCATTAAAATCAATTTCAAATTTAAATTTGATATAAAAACATTTCAATCTTTTGATGATTTTTTTTCTTTTAGAAAACTTGTTCTGTCATTCTGTTAATGGGACTAATTTTTATTTAATCCCTACAAATTCAATATTTTAAATTTTGAAAATGGATTCAAAATTTTGAATCATTGGGTAAAAATTATTTAAATAGGTTCCTTTTATTTTTTGCCTTTATGAATAGAAACTTTAGTAATTGTTTGTTTGTCACAATTAATAGTTAATCAGGTAATTAAGGGTAAAAATAATACTATAAATATTATAAAGTTAACCTAAAATTTTTAATAATTTTATTAGATAAATATGTTTCATACCTATGTAGTAAATGATTGGTTATGATACCATTTGTGGCCTTTTTTTCTCAGAATATTTCATTTATAATATTATATTCAAAGGGAAGTCAATTTTGTCATACTTTTGTTTTTAACAAGGGAAATATTTTTAATATTGGACTACATAAGAGAAATTTTATACTATAAATAGTATTCCAAAATAAAAAAAAATTATATATATCATGGAAATTTATTTATAATTTTTAGGAAATGAATAATTAAATTAAATGGTGATATAATGATGATGTAGTAATTGTTTAATTAATGGATGAATCAAATAAATGATATTAATACTATTATAATAAATATTATATAAAATAGTTTGTTCCATAAAAAAAATTTTATGGAGTAATTTTAAATTTTAGGTATTAGATAATATTTTTTTTGGAAAATATCAATTTTTATGATATTTTTAAAATGTCAAATAATGAATAGTGTCAGAATTGACAATAATGATATTTTAAATTAAATAATATTTTATTAAATGATATCAAATTCATAAAAATATTAAATTTATCCTAATTATTTGGATAAATCTCAAAATAGAATAAATGACTTATTTAGTTGTATTTTTCAAATTTTTTGTAATTATATTAATGCCAAATATATAAATTACATTATATCATGGTAAGAGTTAAAGAGGTTAAATAAGTGTTAAAACAAAGAGATAAGGATTAAAATAATAATAAAAACTTATTAAAAAGTATATGGTTAATAGTATTATACCCTTAACACTTTAGTATCTAATTGGAGTAGGTTAATGGACATTGGCCCCTGAAAATAACTTATATATTATTTATATAAAAAATAGTTAAATAAATGTCTCTGTCTTTCTATTTAATATATTTTATTTGTTCACCTAAGAAAAAAATTATGATATAATGGACCTTAATATATATTTTGATCTAAAGTAAATTATATTCATTATATAATTTTATTTTTAATTTTTATAAATTATTTAATTACCTTAAATGCTTCTTTAATTCTAAAATAGTATTTATTTAAATAACAGAAAAATAAATTAATTGATTTTAATAATATTAATTTTGATATATTTTGGCTAAGTAAATGTGTATAAAAATTTTTATAGGCATATCAGATATTTTATATATGTGTGAAATATTATATTAGAATTCCCACTTTGTTTTGATATTGTTGAAGTCAAATTAAATGAATAGTTTTATATTTAATAAAAATGATATTTTATTGAATTAATATGTTAAAAAATTATTTAAAAACAAAAAATGTTAAATAATACAAAATTTTAAAATATATTGTCTATAATTTCTTCCATTATTCATCTATAATCCTTTTTAAATTCTTTGGAACTAGAATATCCATATTATATTTTAATGTTTTGAAGAATTCAAAGAGTGCCCCACCCATCTCATATAAAAGGGTACTTGTTATTCTTATTTAAATACATATAAAAACCAATTCAGTTCCGCCAATATTTGACCAAATACCTTCTTCGAAACAATTAACCCATTTTAGAGCTCTTAGGTTACGTATAACACCCTCTTTATAGGTGTTAAGGTGTTAATAAAAGGAGGAAATTCGAAAAAGATGTATCGTTTTTAGTTAATTATTATTTTTTTGTTACTTATTATACTTCCTTTAAATATACTTCAACCATGATGAAATAAGAACTCAAATATAATCAATATAATGATATTTTATTATGTTAATATCATCACCTATATCCATCCCCTTTTCTATAAAATGGAAAAAAAATTATTCGTTCGTGCATACGTGTGAACTATCACCTCCACCTTACCGATATAATTCATTTTTCATCACCATCTCTAAAGAATGGTTATAATGAAAGAATTAATATTTATATATTATTTTTAGGAAATATTTATTATTATTAAAAGATAATATATCATTTATGTTCTCACATTTCCATGCACAGAAAAATGAAAACGTCATTTGTGTATACATGTGAAATATCTTTTCCACAAAGGGATGTGATTTTTTTATCACCACATCACATGGATGATATATATAATTTTTTATATTATTAATATGCTATTAATGATATTATGATCACACTTTAATGTTAAAATTAAACTTAACTTTTTTCCACAATGGCCATTGAAGAATAAAAACGTTACCCATGCGTACATAGGGCCTACAATCTCCACGATTATAATGTAGTTAAATTTTCCAAACCATACATAATGGTTTTATTTAAAATCTTAATTGATTTATAAAAGTAAATATTATTTAATGAATATTATTCTATAGATTATTTACTTAAGAACACTATGACTACTTACATCATACCGAATTCATTTTGGACTGAAGAACCAAATATAATCAAAAATATCTGGCATGAAATTAAAAAATCAAGTCATTTCAATAACATGATAATAAGAAATATTAAAGGAATAATAAACATTGAAAATGTTATAATTAAATTAATTAACCCATGTTTATAATTCATGAAGATAAATATTGTACGAGACAATTCAGACTCAAGGTAAGAGACACTTTAACTAAAGCATCGTTTTAGATTTTTTAATTTTTTATTCTTCTAAATATTTTTATTTCTTGTCCATGATTTAAAAAAATTTTCATGAATGAATTTATATGGACATGAATTTTTTAAAATTTTAATCTTATAATTATCTACATTTTATTTCAAAATGATTCTTTTTAAGGTTTTTTTATGAGGGAATATCTTCTAAAAACTTCTTTTAAAGGTACTCTTTCGACTATTATTACAAAAGACAAAAGTTTATTTTTTATAATATATAGAATAAATGGAATTTCCCACTTTCATTTCACATTTAATGTTTTTATACTTCCTTTACAGGTTTAAAATTTTATATTCAAATATTGTTTTTTTATTTATGATCATATAGATTTGTAAAAATTAAAAGTGATTTGCAAGTGGAGAAGTTATTTTTTATGCATGATAAATGTGTTTTTCTTATGTTTTGGTTCTTGTGAAGTCTTTATGAGTACATGTTATTTTGTGATAAAACTAGTGTTTGTGAACCCATTATAGCTCTATAATTAATTATTTAATGATATGGGGTTAACTGTTTGGGTTTCTCCTAAGAGATTAAAGGAATATACTACGGTGGTTATTACAAATGTTACCATGAAGGTTACAAACCTTATTTCTGTGAGTACTATAGTAAATTTAAGAGTGATATGTAAAATATTACATTAGATAAATTTATGATTTAAATTTTATATGAGTTTTAAAGGAAACTTATTATTTCATTAGGTAAGATAAATAGCCTAGGTTTTATGGTTGAAAAGTACAACTTTGTGAAAATGTTTTCCTGGGTTTATAAGTAATCATACACTAAAAATTTCTTTCTTTATTTCTATATCCCTTACTATGATTTTTGTTCTTATCCCAAGATTTAAAATGTTTTTTATAGGTCTTAATATTTTTAAAGAGAAAGAAGATGTCATGAAGTAAGTATTGAAGATATGTCATTAAAGGAACACATGTTTTATTTTTAAAAGGTATTCCTTAGGTGAAAAATGTATATTGTATAGAAGTGTCCACCTGTAATTTATAGGTTTAATTTGTAAGAGTTTTTACTAATTCTATAAAACTATAAACTGAAAAGATCCTTGAAAGTGAATTTTAGTTCAAAAACACTAGAATATGTAATTTTTAAGGCCGAGTCCATACAAAAATCCTCAATAAATACATGAACAAAATCTCATAAAATAGGTATTTATTTTATGTAGAGTTTCTCCTAACCGTTTGAGATAAATATCACCATTGAATAGGAATCAAGACCCATAAAATGGGTGTAATTTTCATTGGAAGCTTATACTCATCCTACCATCAATAAACAATCATAGGGTTTTTCAAAATATGAAATGTGACATCCATTACATGGAAATTGATATGGTATTTATATGAAAAATATGGTCCATACCTAAAATAACATCAAATAAAACTAGATGAATAATAATGAGATTTTGAAGAATTATCTTCACAAAAAAATATATTAGGGAGGAGATATAGACCTGAAATGAGATTATCATACCATTAGAAGTTTTAAATGATAATTAAACTTATAATAATTAAGGTGGTGATGTGATACCCTTAAAATAATTATGATATAAATGAGTGGGTAGATCTAGAATCAAACCCGATATTAGAATTTCTAGAGTGAATGGTAAGTGTACCATTCACCACTTCATTATCATACATGACTTGATTAGTATTGGTCACATGATATTTTCATTTATTGGGATGATTAAAAGGTTACTGACATAAATCATTATCATTAACCCTTGAATTTTAGAACTAGTGACAATAATTCCCATATTCTTTTAATTAGATTTACAATAGTGTGGGTGGTTCTTTGTGGGGAGTTTTCTCTCCATTCACATCATTAGATAACTTTTTCCCATCACCTCAGCATTAAATTCATTGATTACAACCCATTAAAAACATAAATAATTTAATAGTCCCATTAAGAAAATTTCATCCATTCTTATTTCCACACTTCTCTCATAAAATAAGGATCCCCTTCATCCCTGCATGGTTTTCATTATTAATATTTTCATTAAATTACATTTTTTTTCTAATCAAAACCAAGATATTGATGTGTGGATATGATCTATATTTCTACATTTCAACACATGAAACAATTTCTTCATAGCTAATAATGTAACTTATAGATAACACTATATAAAGGCTTGGTTTTAATCCAATTAAGAATCGATAAATATTGATTTTAGGTTGGATGATAATACCAAAATCATTCATTGAATGTATTATAAAATTGGCCTCATAAGTACTAAATTATTTATCATCCTACTTATTTAGATCAATGAATTATTTATCCATTTTTTATGAAGAATATGAAGAAATTATTTATTAAAAAACAACCTTTAAAACTCATCCCACTATATATAGCCAATTTCACACTCTTTCATCATGTTATTGATAAGATTCCACCATTTATCTTCTTTTCCATCCAAATGTTAAATATTAATAACAATATTTTTATTAATATAACACAAGTGAATTAAAAATATATTTTCAGTCATATTAATCCATTACTAAATAATTAGTCGATCTATAGACTGATTAAAAGATAGTAGATGTTTCCTCATGAATAACTCAATAGAATTTTTTTTCTTCTTTTCCTATTTATAATATAAACACGATTCATGTCTTGAGAAATTTTTATAAGAGTATTAATGATATTTTTCATTCCCACTACTAAAAAATTTGGTTTCGAAGGTTGAAAATAATTTTTTTGTCAATCGCATTCAATATTAACATTATTTCTTTAGTTTATAGCCATTGACTAAAACCAAAAATCATAGTATGAAAAAAGAAATCATATTGAGAAACCGTATAATCATGGAAATAATTTATAGCATGTCTTTATTATTACCCCTTTTTTATATCTATAACACCTTATATTTAACATAGGTTATCATTGGTTATCATTTATTAAAATCCTTTATAATGGTCCATAATGAATAATTTTATTAACCTAGGAATATCTCTCGGGAGTGTCTAGCAAGGTGTGAAGTCTTAGAACCACTCATTATGCACTATGATGATTGATTTAATACCAAAAATGAGATTTAAGAGTTTTCAAACCATGGTGAATCTATTACAAAACCACAAACATGTGTTAGTGTACATAATTGTATATATTTTCTTATAAAACCACAATCATCTCTTTACCGTAACTTAAGAAGTTCTCTTATATCTAGGATTATCCTAAGGGTTCTCATCACAGATTAAAAAAAATGACTAACCCTTTATATGATACTAACTGAGGTGAACTAATCATTTAATACATATACATTACATCTTATCATATGAATATCCATTAAATATTATCAAGATCTATACCTAAACCATAAATTATAAGTGTCTATAAAAACATGGATACATAAAAAATTGGTATATAAATTATATACATCATATTCTACTTAGTTATTCATAATTAGAACCATTATTAGATATATCATACTTAAAACCTTACTTTATATCATTGGGGAAAAGAAACATCATAAAAGGTGAGGTCAAATGATCAGTAAGGGTAAAAAAGGGAAATATCAATGATCATTTATAAATAAAATTATCATAAGGGTATGAGACAATGAGTGTAACATTTTGAAAGCATACGATGTAATTCATAGATCATAATCATGTCTCATAACATTATTCTTGGTAGTTTATAAGGTTTGAATGATAAAGTAATTAAATAATATGATCCATGAGATCATAAAATTGGTATAAAATCATGTAATAAAATAGTGACATAAGTTTTGGAATATCATAATAATAGAAATATTATGTCAAGATACCCACCAAGAGATTCATCAAATGTTAGGCTTGGTATAACCACCCATGTAACAACTTCAATATTGGGATAACATAATGTGTACCATATTTTGGATTGGTCTACCACAATTGTACCATGTTTTGGGATTGGTATAACCTCCCAAAAACCCATTGATATCATATAACTTACATATTTACTAAATTAATTGTAGGTATATAATAGATCCACCTATCACATAATCATAATCCATTCATATGTATTCTACAAGATCAAGAAAACTTTTATCATTTCATCACAACTTAAACCGAGGAAAAAAAATAAGAATCAAAAATATTTCAACATAATAATTATATACCATCTAGGGAATGAATATGTATGGTGTTATGGGATCATATACCTAATTAATCATATGGAATATCGAAGGATTCTATTATGGATGAAAAATTCCTCTCAAATTTCTTTGAAATATTTCTTATTGAAAATAACATTTTCATTTTAAAATGACTTAGTTCAAATCTAAAAATTTTAAAAATATTAATGAAACTATTTTCATTGAAAAGAACCATGAAAATATATAAATTAATCTTCAAAACATTGAGTGGTCATGGTAATGAAGAAATCCATTAGCGCAGTATATGTTAAAACAAAGATTCCCTTCACACCTTTGGTAAAAAGTAACTCATTCAGAAAATTAAAAGAATAATATTTTCAAAAAATTTAATATAAATTAAAAAATTGTTAAATTTTCTTAAATATATCATTATATAAATTTAAAAAAATCGTGAAAACATTTTAAAGAAAATATGGACATGGAAGAAAATTATTCCTAGTCAAAGAGAGAAATAAATCTATTTATCTAATAAAGTTTCATTCAATATATTGAGTAATTAAAAAGATTAGAATGGAATAAAAACATTTAATTTATATAAATTAATAAATTATAGTAATATAAATAATATTTGAGAGATATATATCATATAATTGCATCATCTTAAATTTAATCATAAGCAATCCGAGTAAAAAATGAGATTGAAATGAAAAAACCTTACCTTAAGCTTGAAATTATTTTTAAGTACTCTAACACCACAAATAATATATTTAAATTTATTAAAATTATATACCAAGACCATATTCATATTTATACTACCATAAATGTTTTAATTTTAATATTTTATTACCCATTCATTAATAATTCTTTATTAAACTCACTATTTGAGTTGTTAACTATTTTGTTTATCAAGAAAGATTTAGTTCAAACATTCTTTCCCTTATAAAATTATCATGGTTACAACATATATATAATTTTAATAATTATATAAATAATATATATATATATATTATATACATATTTATATCCACCAATAAAATATAGAGATAAAAAAATGTATTACACCGTTAATGGAGATAATAGTCTATTCATATACATGGAAACTATTTTCATTTTATAAAAAACAAGGAAATGATTTAAAAAAATATTTTATCATTGAAAAATAATAATTATATTATAAATATAAAATTTATTTTATAAATACATCATTATAAATTTCAAATAATGGAGGTGATGGAAAATGAATCCCAACACTACGTGGAGGTGGTATTCCACACAAACAAATGAGCGATACTTTCATATCCAATTAGATAAAAAAATGGTGGAAAAAGGTTTTTTCATAATCCTAATAACATATAAAAGTATTTATTATTCTTAATTAATCATTTAATATGGATACAATAAGTTTATATATTATGTAAGTAGAAATAAAATTGAAAGTACTTGGTCAAGAGTTATACCTCTCCATTGAGAAACCACCTTTGGCTTACACCTTGAGCCTTGAAAGGATCGTATTACGATCTAAATAGAACATCTAAGACACATTTAGGGATGTTATAAAAGTTGTTGGTTACGTATTTTTCAATATAATAGGATCAAACATTATGAATAATGGTGGAGAGGATTTTCCATTTTATAAGAAATGAAGAGGATACATTTAGAATTACTTAACAAATAGTTAAATATAATTAATGTCTTTATTATGTATAATGATTTAAAATGTAAATATATTGTAATTTATTATAATATATGTTGTAAATATCTCTATGAAAGAAAAACTAAACATGTTTAAGTGAAAATATTAACTTTATCTCTTGGTTTAACCCCCAATATACCAATTATAACCTTAACCATGATAAGTGATTTTTACAATTTATACAATTCATTATGACCAAAAATTAAAGTGGAATAATAAATAAATTTGGAAAAAGTGATTCCAAATATGTAATCATTTTTCTCTAATTCAGTTATTACAAGTGGTATAAATTTATTTTGAAATACATGTGAAAAAATGCAATGAAAACACTTTTTTAGAAAAATGCATTTTTAAGCATAGAAAAGAATATACTTTCATTATTTACATGATATATATTATAAAATTATTGTTAAAGTTTATGAGTGAATATATAATCTATAAATTTAATTAAAAACAATAATTAATAATTATTTTTTTATTTTATTATGATAAAAATGATTTGTTTATATAAAAAATAATTTTCAAAAAAATATAACATTTTACATTTGTATGATTTTATCTTTATTTATAACGATGAATAACTAATGTATGAATGATTATTCATTTGTTAATTTAAATTATAATTATATTTCATTTAAGTCATTTTTCAATATCGATCAACATACATTGTTAAGATAAGTATACAAAACATATAGAAAAATACATTTTTTTGGAAAAATAAGTCTTTTAATCATTTCATGATTTTAATAAAAATTAAATGAATATTTATTAGTAATTAATCAATATATTTTAATTTTGGAAAAAAACTCTATATATGTTTCACAATTCAGTTAATCCTATTCATAACTTCAAATATAATGGTTATGTTATAAAGGTTTACAATATAAAAGGATTAGTTTTTACTCTATATTGCATGTAAGGAAAGCTATCTAATACTTCATGGTTATTTCAAAGGAAGTATATAGAAAATCATGGGGTGTTATAAGAATAATATTCTAGAACCTCAAATTTAGTTGAGAACATGTCCATCTCATTATAATTAAAGGAATTACATCCTTTATCATACCCAAAAATACCATTTATCAATCTAGGGAGATCACATCAATTTCTAATACCACTATTAATTACTCAAGGTAAACCTAGAAACTAGTAATCAAGTTGCAATAAATAAGAAACAAAATTCATAAAATCCTACAAAAATCAAGCTAAATCATCAAAAAAATCACTATATTACCTTTTCTAACTGATCTAGCCTCTAACAAGCCTAAATGACACCCTCAAGGTAAGAATCCTTTGGTGGTTGACCCTACCAATACTCGTGAATTGAAGTGTGATTTACACCCTAACAAAAACATTACCCATAACTCCCTATATAAGGGGTTAACGACACCCAAACCAACAAACCTATTAAATTTAATTCAAAAATAAGAGTTCTTATAGTGATACACACAAACACATATTCATGTTGTGACATATAATATCATATGAAAATTTTAACATGGTTAGGACCTCCTACTGCAATCCTAACATATCATAATCACCAAGATACAATTTTAACATTAATAACAATCTCAAAAAAACCTAAATCATCCCCAAATACCCATATTTAGGGGTTTGATAAATCAAACCAATTGATATAGGAATAATAAAGCAATTAGGTCTTAGATGGGATTTTTTATAGGGAGAGGACCTCTGTAATGAAAAGTCCTCCAAATAGTTAGTGGATGCTATTAAAAATAACTAATCACGAAAAATAGTGCCCCCAAATGCCCAAAATAGTATATGGGTTTGGGAGAGAAGAGGGAATAAGTAAAAATGGGGTTTTGAGTGTAATAACTAATCAAATTAAAAATACCCAAGTGAGTGGATCATGGCATAACCATAGGGGCAGCTCTGTGACACTTCCTCCCTGAGTAGAAATGTGGAATGGTCTATATACCATGACATAGGTACCCAACAATCAAATGGTGGGTTAACCTATATGGATTTACTTTAAAGCACGGTAACCGAGACCAAAATTCGAGCACCCAAAACAAAGTAGAGGGGTCCATCCCTATGATAACTACACCTTGAAGCATGAACCATAGGCATGAACCCTATGAAAATATCCCAAGGAGTCCAATGAAATATTACTTGTAGTTATACAATTATCCTTACCTCACTATAGTATCCTTTCTATATCCCCTATCCATATGTCACAACCACATGTAGTTTGTAGCATTTGAGCTGCAAACTTGGGTCAAATTTCTAAAAAACACTACTGATCCACCTCTAATACCATTAAAATCCCAAAAATATTAGGATTCACTATAATAGGCATTAATTTAAAACACAACACACTTTAAAATTCTATGGGTGTTGCAAGTATGGTGTGTGATCCTTAGATGGATGTTTTTTAGAGTGAATGGACTAGGTATTTGAAGACATGATTTGAGCATGTGTCATGGATTTTAGTAGGTTTTGGGATGATCATATCTATTTTGTGGAGTTATCATATAATAATAAATATCAGATTATGATCAGAATATCACCCTTATAATTTCTTCAAGGTAGGATGTATCATTCTACCTTATGTTGGGTTGGGTGGAAGCTAGAGAATACTATTTATTGGGCCTCATTATTATTCATGAAACCATTTATAAAATTTATATGATTAATATAGTTGATGAATAAGGTTCATAGTAGATAAAAGTCCTATTTCTATCATCATAAAATATTTTAGAGTTCTTGGTAATTGATCATGTGTTTCAAAAGGTTTCACAAAGGTTGTGCCAAATATGGATCGAGAAGTAGTGGAAGTTGAGCCCTAGGGTTATGGTTCCTTTTGAGGTGATTAAAAATATTCAATATTTTTTGTTCCAAATATAATTAAACCCCGATATAGTTTTATTGATGATGTGTTTCACATATCTCAGTTATAGAAGTATTTTCCTTACCCTTCAAATGACATTAGTTAGGATCAGGTTGAGTTAGACCTAGATAAAAAATTAATTCAAAAGATAATTTATAATATGGATCACCAAGAAAAGGTGTTTCAAGGAAAGTTTATCTCATTTTGTATTGTTATTTGGAAACATGGTACTATACATAAAGAGATATGGTAGAGGGAGGACTTATTGCATCAACAATGGATAGAGCTATTTTCCAACAACTACACAGTCTTACATCCCATGAAAGATAATTTCTATGATTGGAAGTATTTGAAGACCTATTTAAAGGAATTTAACGATTATATTTATTGTTTTTTTGGGGTTCAAGGGATTTGGGAGAAATTTTTGAGAAATATGAGGCCACTTGGACCTTAGATAGTTCAGTCTATGGTCACTAGGCCTGTACAGTTGGATTGTGTATGTTAAAATGGTAGAGATATTTAGGGATAGTGAGTTTGAGGGAAAAACTGAATGGATAATATGACCATCTATATAGGTCTTGTATCTCATTTAAATTTTAGATAGTGAGTTTCACATGTGACTTATAAGGCTACTAAGGCTATGAATTTGGGCCATATAACCACTTAAAACACATCTTGCTTTTATATTTTAAACCCGATGTTGATGATTTCACTCACATTCTTCTCCGCTCTCATATGTCACATTAATATATGGTGATTGTTTGGAAATATTTTTTTATTACTCTCCTAAATATCTTATTTCTATTTTAACTTGTTGCATTTGGTGTACGGATATTAGGTAATTCCCTCTGCATCCTCTCCTCTCCTATCATTTTTGATTTATCTCAGTTACAACATTATTATGGTAGGGTTTGGTAGATTTTGGGGGGAATTGTTGGTTTACTTTTTGGATTTGGGATTTAGAATTTTATAACATCAAGTGGATCATAGATTTTGATTCTCATTCAATAGTTCCATGATATTTCTAGATTGAATGTTGGTGGATTCTCTTATACACTACTTTGTGCTGAAATATCATTATATTAGTTTGAATATTTATTTAAATTATTTTATGTGATCAAAATATTTTATCTTGAATGATTTTTTTGGGAAAATAAGGTTTTTTGTGTGTGTGTTTTTTAATACACAAAAAATTTTGATTTTCCTAATGCATGAGTGTTTTCTAAAAAATGGGGTTTTAGTAAGAAATTAATTTTAAAATTAAATTGATTACATTGGGTTACAAATATTTTTTTCTTGATAGATGTTTATTTATTTAGTTGGTTTGGTTGACTTAAATTTTAGGGATTTATCACAAGTCTTTGAAACTACCACTTTTGTGTGGAGACCTTACCAAAAATGTAAAGGTGATGTGGTGGAAAATCCCTCTTGGGTAATGGGAAATTTCTGGAAATAAAATGATATGTTTTGAGGGTAGTTAGTTCTCTTAGTAGTAGGCGATATACACCTTTGGTTTGGTTAATCATTTCCTTGGTTCTCCCTTAGTTTATGGTCATTATCATGGGTTCATGAGTTAGATTTTTCCCTTTGGTGATTCTTTATAGATTGGATGAAAATACCTTATAAGTTTATTTGTGATAAATATATATGTTGACTATTACATCTCATATTTTCATTAATTATGAGTATTTATAAAATTTATTGGTCAGGAAAATGTTTTATAAAACTAACCATGTCTTTATGGTTTTTCACATACATAGAGTGTGTTGGGATCATTAGTAAAATCTTACGGGGTCTAGTACTCAGACCATATTCACCAAATATAGAGGAAGGGTGGATTATATGAATTGTGAAATATGTAAGATGAATGTATCCTTATTGTATAGATATGGTTTATCACTATATATTGGGAGATGTAGAGGTTGAGGAGTTCCAATGACTTGATGAGTCATATAGTTTTGGGGAGTCTAGTAGGATCCAATGTATGTCCTTTTTTGGGGAGTTACTTTTTAGTGGATTGATAGGCCCTACTTTGGAGTTTTAGTTTTTCGGTTGTTTAATTGATTATTTTGGTAAAATGTTTTATCATTCATAATGTTATGCTAATTGTATATCCTTTCATTGTTTTCTATTTTTCTTACATGTATTGTATTTATGAGTTATAAACACATCGTTCTGAAATTTTCATTATTTTCATTGTGGGGAGGGTGTGGGTTACATTGGTAAACTATCCCCCAATGAAATTTTCTATACCCTTGGCATTTTACTACCATCCTTTGTTGATATGGGTGACAAACCAATAACATAGTGACAATTTCAATTGATTTGGGTATGGATGATGGGTGAAAATCCTGGATAGGGTGCTATATATACTCCTTGATGAGGAAGGTCATTAGAGTTTTTATTTCTCTATTTTGAGGAACATTCACCATGGGGAGATCATTATTTCTTGAAATGGTGGACGTGGTTATATTTTTAAAAGGATATCATACTTCATAAGTAGGATAAAAATGATATTGATGATATAATTTTCAATTTATGAAGGAAGTACACCATAATGATGTTGTCCATGTCATGAAAATGATGGTCAGGTAGTTCTAATTAGTTTTTAAATTTAATATCATTTAGAGAAATTTTTATGATCCAAATTTAGAGTGATATAATAATATTTTAAGAGGGATAATGGGTGTGTTTTTAAATTAAATATAATAATAAAAAATATATCGATGATGATAAAAAGGGACATTCTATAATGGGATGTTATTGAGATATATCCATATATAAATAGAATAAGAATACTAGAGAGATGTAATCATGCATAGTGGGAGAATAAAGAGAGGAATTCCAGAATATTACTAGAAAAAAGAGAGTGTGTTGCCAAGGATCATATCCTTGGATGATTTTAGAGATCTCAATGTTGATGTAGAATAAAAATATTTCCAAACATATCATGGTGTAATATTTTATTCATGATTTAAAAAATACAATGGCATTTCACTTGTGGGAGTAGTGATGTTTCCATGTGAGGAGAGTAGTGAGTTCTCAAAATTATTATCATGGTTTTAAACCTAGAGTTATAGTGACCCCACTTAGATTTTTTATGAAATATTAGAGTGATTATAGTAGATATTTATACACCAACACATTTATGGGTATATACACTTTATAATTATCTTAGTGTGGTTAAACCAATTAAAATAACTTGTGACTCTATTTTTGGATTTATTTCTTCCATATTATTCGGGTAAGAGAAAACTATGTTTATATTAACTATGATATAAGATCATTCAAAAAGTTTTTTTTCAATAATAACACCCTTATTCACCCCCAATATTTGGAAATATCCTTTGTGTGAGACCTTTAATTGATATTAGAGAAACATTTATAATTTTAAAGAGTATTGTCACATTGTAATCCATAGAACAAATTCTTAATCAAAAAATTATTAAGATCATTGGTGGAACCAATTTTCAAATATGTAAGAATTGGACTCAATAATACAGTGGATCAACTGGATTAAATATATATATGGATTTCATACATATAATTAATGACACAGTGGATATTGGATCTATATTGAAAAGATATAGTAAATAATTTGATACCGATGTCAAAGGAATAAACACATCACGATGAACATTGTCTAATGAAATCAACCTGATAGTTATGTTGTGAAAATCTTTACATTATATGTGTGAAAATATTATTGACACATATAAAGGTTAATTAAATGTATTTATAGAAAAATTAGAGCATATGAAGAAAAATTTCAAATATTTTAGGATCTATATAAAAAAATACATTGTTATATTCATTGATTGGGAGAATGTGATTATAGAGGAAATGGGAAAACATTTAAAAATACATGATGATATTAATATTGTAAATCATATTATTATAATATTTCCTCTTAGATTCAATACAATGTTTTTTGTTATCAAAGAAAAGGATCCAAAATATGGTTACAATAAATAGTATTTATTGTATCCTTATTTAATATGAGATAAGTAATAATGATGATAATCTAGCAGAAAAGGATAAATCTCACGATGTTCCATTTAAGGTGATAGACAAGGTTTTAGTAGAGTACGATTCTGAAGAAAATAAGCTTGATGAGGTAATTCCATACCTTTTAGAAAACCTTAAATGGTGAAAAGGAAAACTTTAATGGGAAACTTCGACATTCTTTCTTTTAGTGTGTAAAGGATGATAACCTTATTGGAAAGTGTCGCATGAAATTATGAGATGAAAAAAAGATAACACTCCATAAAAAATATTCAAAGGATGTGAATGTAAATAGAAGTAATAATGAAAATTTCATTAAGAAGGATAACCTTATTTTATAGGAGGATTTATTATTTAAAATCATTCAATAAATATTTTCTTATAGCTATCATAGAGACAAACACTTGGGAGGAAAATAATGGCAATGATACTGAGTTTGATGGTGTAGAAGGCCTCAATGTGTATTTGAAGGCTTTAATCATTGAGATAAATGTGTGGATATCCAAAATGGAGTAATTTAATAGGTTCAGGAATGATTTCAAACATTATATATAAATTCTAGAAAAGGATAAAGGCAAGATAATGTTTTGGATCAAATAAATTAAATCTAAGTGGATGAAAAAATTATAAAAATTAGTTGGGATCAAGCTCAAAGTTAAAGAGTATAAAAACATCATTTATGGATTGACCAACAGTTTGAAATAAAGGGTCAAAAGGATTGAGGATATTAAATGGGAAGTCATAATGATTTTGAAAATAACCAATTATTAATAAATATAAATGGCCAAGAAATATTAATTATCAAGAAAGATCCATGACTCTTGGGATGCGATTATAAATTTGAACTGTATGGGATTTAAAGTTTGTAAATATGAAGCGTGGTGATCTAAAAATTTAATTATAGGATTTTATTCAATAAAAAAGGTTCTATGGAAATGAAAATCAAGTATGGTTCTGGAAAATTAAATGATGATGATAATAATGGAGGAAAATAAATAGTAACCCACTCTTTGAGGGAAGATTAATTTGAAAGAAACACAAAATCCCACTAAATTATAAATTAATACGCATAAGAACATACCTAAAATCTGATGTTTTTGTTGTTGAAATATGTGGAATATACAAATATTCATTATGTTTTTGATAAAGACTATTGTTTTTTATGGATATGGATAAAAATCAATATATTTTTGATCAATTATGTGAAGGAATGTGCCAATTGAGACTCCAGGTGCTGTAAAATAGTAGTCCGTAGTGTTATTTCAAGGAAGTTAAAAAGTAAAGATAGGTTTATAACTTTATAATATTGTTAAGAACCATTATATATGTAGGAGTAATATCATCTTCTATTTGAAAAAAAACTCAATGTGTCCTCTCGTTATTTCTTGGGTGTGATTGTGTTTGTATACAATGTCAGATGACCATGAACGAGTATGGTTGATGTTTAATGAAAACATGTTTTTTAGGTGGCACAGTTTCCATTGTTTGCCAAATTTTTTGGCTTTAAATTGAGAATTTGTGTTTGTAAATGTATGGTTTTCTTCATAGGATTTAACGGTGTGAATAATGGTGAGTGAAATAAGAAAAATAATAGAAACATGGAACCCATGACATGGACTGCATACCACTTCTAGAAAGGGTTTGTGGCTGCGTACTAGGAAAAGGGAACAATATGCGAGAGCCATTCACAAAACCATAAATAGTTCACGACAATGGTTTGTGTTAAAGGGTGTGTGGTATGTGGAAGGATTCATGGTTCGAAGTATGGTGGAAGAGAATGGAACTGTGTAGGGGCAAAGGAAGTACATGGAACGACATGAAAAAATGGTTCATGGAATGGGTACGGTTCGCGATAGGAGAATCAATATGAGGTGGAGACCGCACTGAACCAAAGATTTGGTAAATCATGGATTAAAATATGAATATAATATCTTTTACTATATAAGGAGAGATAATTACACCAATTAGGGGAGAGCTAATATCATTAGAGAACATCTCTTTGCACTGGGAATTTGGTGATTTCTGAATGAAGTTCTCTAGGGAGAATTTTGAAAAAGATGAAGAGGTTCACACAAAAGGAATTATACTGAAGGGTTTTGTAGGGAATTGTAGTCCACAAAATAAGAACGCGGTATGCGGAGGGAGAGCTCCAGTACGTGGAATTGAATGCATTCTACGAATATAGAATAGTTTGATGATCGAGTGTGGTTCATAGAGGAGGTTCCTGAAGCCGATACGTAGATGTGGTCCATGATAGAGATGGTGAAGGAAGTCTACGAATGGAGGAAAGTTCGTGGATGTGGTAGTAGAATTCAGAGGAGGTGATTCATGTACCATACCTAGAACACAGTATGTTGGAGGAGTAGGTGGTATGCATAACACTCAAAGAATCTTGAAAATGCTTCAAATCAGTTTGCAAAAGTATATTCCGGTATCTAAAAATACATGGAATGTTGAACATCATTTATGGGTGAAAAAGGGAAATCAACAGAGAATCTACCTATAGTGGAGGATGCATGAATTATTGTAAATGAACGGACCTACATGTCTATAAACTATGTTTGACCTACAATTCCATAAACTGTGAGTGGATTCATTTCCAAGAGAAGTGAGTGAAGAAAGGGGAAGATAATGAACCTTTCCATAGGTAGTGATCTAGATAAAGAGGAATAAGGAGTGACCCTTGGGAATGAAGTGAGAAAAATATAAACCTTGTAAAGGCAGTGAGCCTAATCATAGAAGCTCTAGCCCGAAAATTGTACTCATTATTAGTAGTAAGTCTTAGTGAATTTGGTACATCGACACACCACTATTGCATGCTCCTTGGATGTAGCCTAGTGAGGGTGAACCCAATTAATTTTTTTGTATCTCATGCATGAGTTAAATTATGTTTATACTTTGCAGTGGAAATAAGAGAGAAGATATTTTTGTTTACTGACGAAACACGATATGAAGGGGAAGAAATTATAATCTGTCCTACACTGACTCACCCCCTTCTCAGGGTACATGACCTAGTGGACCTAACAATTGGTATCAAAGAGAAAGGTTTAAAGCTAGTGGTTCTCTCTCTCAGAAGAAGAAATGGAGGTGGTCAATCATAAATGAATTCCAATCGTCGATGGAAATAATTTTCAACTATGAAAGAATTGTCGGTAGCACTACTTCTGATCATTAGGAATGGATGTCTTCACATCATCTATGCATGGAATATCAGTTGACATCAATAGTAGTGACTTACCATAAGTTGAAAGAAGATAATTGGATGATGATGATAATGGTATCAATGCTTTATGGGGATCCCTATAAAAAACAATTCATAAGAAGGTGATGTCCTATAAAACATCACATTCTCTGTGGGAAAAGTTGTTGAACATTTATGAGGGTGACACAAAAGTCTGAGAAGCAAATATTTTGGTTCTATGGAACAAGTATGAGGATCTCAGAATAAACCCCAATGAGACTATTGATTCATTATTCGATAGGCTAAATGTTATTGTGGAAGACATGCGAGATCTTGGATAATTCATTGAAGATATAAAGATTTTGAAGCATATCTTGTGGAAACTTCCACCACCATTCAGTCTGAAATACTCAGTATTGGTAGATAAAGACTCAAAAGAGTTGAAACTGGATAACCTACATAGTACCATTTTAGCATATGAAATGAGAAATGATGATAATGATACATTAGAAAACGTGAATTCCAAAAAAGTGACGTTTGAGGCTATTAATAATCACTCTGTTAAAGATAGTTATGAGTTGGATAATTTGGATGATGTCATGTCATTTATTTCCTCAAATATGCTAAGTGTAAAATGGAAGTTCAAAGGTAAACTTCAATTTGAATGATTTTTATATGGAAAGATTGGGAATTTTATAAAAAAGTTTCCTAATAAGTTTGATGAGGACAATGAATAAAATGATGAAATTTAAGCAGAGTGGTCCATTAGAACCGATGAAACAATAAAATCTGAATGATAATGCCAGTAAAAGACATGATCTAAAATAGGAAGAAAGTATAGTTCAAGTCAGAACACAAGTACCAACTCTAAGATTGATGACTGATTTGGGTATGAAGCAGAATCAGAATATTCATAGAACCAAAGGCACAACTAGTGGTGCCACAATGCCACACAGAAATGTATCTAATATAAGATGCTATTGTTGTGGTAAGATGAGACACTCTCAAAATCTATGTTCCATAGTATGGAAGTAAAAAAGGGAACATGACCAACATAGGTGGTCGTACAGAGCTCAAAATTCTAGGTCTTCATTTGATGGCCTTTATTTCATGTGTAAAGGACTCACACATATGGAAAGATATTAGAGGTCAACAATTCAGAGGAATGTGCGGATGCAGAATGAATTTGTTCCTAAGAAGTAGTAAAATATATCATTAGGAGATCTGAAAATTCAAAATTGATTTTTAGATCTGCAAGATGAAGCTGGACGGTCATATATTGAGGAAGATCAATAATATCATTCCATGTCTGGTATGAAGTCAGAGACTTTGGTCAAAAAGAAAAGGGCGAAGCAGCCAGTGGTAATAGAAATTGCATTCAAAGAAATAAATTACATGAGGATATGGATCATTTAGAATGGATGCACATCCCATTTGATGGGAAATAAGGATATATTTGATGAAATCATGCATGATAAAGAAGGTATCATAAGATTCAGTAATGACGAGGGACTGAATATTATTTTTTTCAGAAAAACACAAGTCTAGAGGAAAATACATGAAATGAGTAGATGTCTTAGTTGTTTAAGAACTTAGTCACAACTTTCTTAGTGTTAGTAATTTGTGTGACTCAGGGCATTCCATAATATTTTCCAAGAAATTATGTATTATCAAGGAAAAGGATAGTGTTGTTGTATTGCAAGGAAAGCATACAAAAGGTAATCTATACCTCAAGAGTAGAGAAGATGATATGTGATTTCTGTCCAAGGATGAAGGAAAAAAGTAATGGAATATGTTTCTTGGACACATAAGTCAAACATCCTTGGAAGATATGGTGAAATATGATGCTTCTCTAAATCTCCCTAGATTATCACATGATCATACTCATATGTCTGATTCATTCAAAAAAGGTAAGATCATTCAAAATATATATAAGACAAAAGAGAAAAAGTAAACAAGTTTCCTTCAGTTGGTGCATATTGATATTTTTGGGCTAATTTCACTAAGGTCTATTAATGGGATGAGATATTATGTTGTCTTCATTAATGATTATAACAGATTGGCATGGGTTTTAATAATCACCCACAAATTTGAAGTGTTCAGTTGCATTGCATGATATCAATGGGAATATAAAAATATGCTTCGTCAGAAAATATAGATGATTCAAATAGATAATGGAATATAGTTCACAAATATCCAGGTTGAGGATTATATCAAGAAACATGGGACAAGTCCTTAGGTTATAGTGATAATAACTCCTCAGCGGAATGGAGTATTTGAGAGAAGAAATCAAATTATGAACAACATGGATAGAAAAATGGTCATAGAGCAATATTTTCCAGTGATGTTTTGGGAAGAGGTAGTAATGACATAAGTCTACACATAAAATAGAGCCTTATTGTTGCTAAAAGATTAGAAAAATCTATATAATCTATGGTATAGAAAGAATCCATCATGAAAATACTTTTGAGTCTTCGGAAGTAAGTGTTTCATTCTCAATAAATAAAAACATAAGAAGTTTTAATATAATGGAGATAAAGGGATATTTCTTGGCTACTAAAAGAAGTTAAAATAATAAAAATTCTTTAATAAGTGGCTGGGGAATTTTTTTTAAATCCATGTTGTAACAATAGTAGAGAATGAGAAGAATCATCATCAAATACATGATCATTATCAAGAGAATAGTGATGAATAAATAAGTAGATCAATAGATTATCCAGTTCTGGATATTTATTTAAAAGAATAATCAGATAATGTGAGTGATTATAATAAATTATTTTCTACGCAGAGACCAACAAGAAGATATGAAATTGATATACATAACATAATTGGTGACCAGACAACACTAGTAAAAACAAGGAGTATGAATTCTCTAAAAGAAGCATCATACTTATCACAAGTGGATCCTAAGTGCTCTGATGAAGAAGCTTGAGATGATAATTGGGTTCAGGAAATGAATGAAGAGATTGACCAAATTGAGAAGAATCATACATGGGATCTTGTTTCAAGACCAACAGAAAAGAATGTAATCGGAAAAAATAGTTCTTTCTAAAAAACAATTAATGAAGATGGTTTTGTAATTATAAAAAAAAGCATGACTTGTGTTAAAAAAGTTCTCCCTAATAGAGGGTATTGATGTTGATGAGGCATTTTCACCTATTTCAAGGCTGGAGACAACTTGATTATTCTATTCCATAGAAGTGCAAAGAAAATTTAAGGTTTTCCAAATGGATGTCAAGTCAACATTTATGAATGGAGTTCTGGAAGAAGTAGTTCCATTAAGAATCTAGATGGTTTTATCATTCATGAAGATGAGAAAAAAAAATTTTGGCTGAAGAAATCTTGATATGGTTTGAAAGAAGAACCAAGATCATGGTATTCAATGCTTGACCAGTTTTTGAAGAAGCTCAGTTTTCAGTGTGGTGGATTTGATTACAATAATTATTTCAATAATGGGAGTAATCAAATGATTATGGTTTTAGTTTATGTCGATGAAATAATATTTAGTGGATCAGATTAATCATAATGCAAACATTTTTCTGAATTTAGAAAAAAAGAGTTTGAAATGTCGATGATTGGTGAGATGACATTTTTCCTTGGCTTACATGTGACTCAATGAAGGAATGAAACTTTTATTTCACAATATAAATATTCCAAATAGGTTTTGAGATGGTTATGAATGGTTAATTCCAAATAGATGAAGACTCTATTTGTTACCTGGTTGAAACTATCATGGAATGGTGAAGACAAGCAGTTAATATCACATAATATAGGCAAATCATTAGAAGTATGTTGTACCTAACAATGAAAAGACCTCATATTGTATCTTCCACATTACAAGAAGAGAGATATAAAAGAAATCCGAAGTAAATACACATGATTTGAGCATAAATAATATTTTTTTATATCAGTGGCAAAATGGATTTTGGTTTAATGTATAATAAAAATTCTTATCCAGAGTTATTGGGATATACAGATGCAGATTGGGCTTGATCCGTAGTTGATAAGAAATCAATGTCTGGAGGTGCTTCTTATCTTAGAGGAGTTTGTATTTCTTGATTGAGAGTGAGACAATATTTCATTTCATTTAGAACAACAAAAGCAGAATATATTGTGGCTACTCAATCTTGGATGCAACTATTATGGATTAAACAACAGCTTGAGGATATAGGAGTTTTAGTGAAATATTCGATCAGAATTAATTATGATAATTCAAGTGCTATAAATCTTAACAAAAATACATTACATCACTCAAGTAGAATGTGAATTGAAATCAAATATAATTTTATCAAGGAGAAAGTGGAGCAAGGTCATGTGAAGTTGGAGTATGTGCCAACATAACAACAAGTTGAAGATATTATTATGAAGGTCTTTCCCAAAAATAATTTGAAATGCATTGACCAGATCGTGGTGTCCAATTGAATCCCCACACTTGAAATGGCTTGGATGTGGCACCCCCTCTCCCTGAGGTATGATGTGTTTTTCCCAAATGTGATGATATGTGTTATTTACCCTATTTCAAACAACCTTGAAGTGCCCTTGGGATTCGTTGACAAAGGGGGAGAAAGTGTGACTTTTTAAGGGGGATAAAAGACATGCAGAGAAGTTGTTAGGCAGGGAAATAAGATAAGGGGAGTTGAAGATGAGTTGAAAATGTTTAGAAGAGCTATGATATGGGGGGTGGGGGGAGGTATTAAATCTGATGATGTTATAAGTGATCAATCAAAGATTACATATCACGACAGATGAGGTTCGTGATGCATGTAGGAGATTGGTTTCAAGAGTTGGAGTGAGGAATAAAGTGATTAATTGATGAAATTTTGATTATACTCTTATTTCTCACACTAATAATGGATCATGTGGTCTTAGAGTATGTGTTGAGTAATTCTTTTATATCTATCTTTATCTAATGAAGTGAATGGTGGTTGAAGATGGAAAGAGTTTTAACGAGGTCTCAAAATATGAAGAATTGTTATGAGAAGAGTTTTCGACAATCCCAAAGGGGGATATTGCTGGGAAGAAATATCTCAATGTGTGCTCTAGAAATGTTTTAGGTATTATTTTTTTTGTTAAAAAATAAAAATTTTATCAAATTAGTATGGTTGGTGTTTCCCAAATATAGATTTTTAAGGTGGCGCAGATTCCAGTGTTTGTCAAATTTTTAGGCCTCAAAATCATGAATTTATGTTTAAAAAAGTATGGTTTTCTTCATGGGATTGAATGGTATGAATAATGGTGAACACAAATCATAAAAAAAGGAGAAATGCGGAGCTTGGGACATGGACTATGTACTACATTTGGGAAGGGTTCACATCCATGTACAAGACAGCTAGAACGGTACACAGGAGTGGTTCACAAAACCAGAAACAGTTCTGGGTAATAGTTTGTGGAGTTGGGCATGCGGTATTCAGAAGGCAATATGGGTCATGGTATAGAGGAAGATAATAGAGCCATGTAGGAGAAAAGAAATTACCCAGACTGCCATTGAAAAATGGTTCACGGAATGGGTTTGGTTCATGATAGGAGGATCAATATGTTGTGGAGGCTGTACTGAATCAAAGATTTAGTATATATTGGATTAATGGATTAAGGGGATATCATTACCTATATAAGGAAAGATAATCCCACTGATTAGGGGATACAAAATATCATTAGAGAACATATCTTTTCTCCAAGAATTTGGAAGAGTCCGAAGGAAGTTCGTGGGGGAGAATTCTGTGAAGGATGAAGAGGTTCGCCTGCAAGGAATTCCAATAAACGTTTTTGCGGGGCGTTGTAGTCCACAAATGAACAACATCCACGGAAGAAGAACATGGTACGCAGAGGGGGAACTCCAGTACATAGAAGTGAAGGTAGTTCGCAAACAGAGAACGGTTTGTGGATAAAGGGTAGTTAATAGAGGAGGTTCACCAAGTTGGTACGTAGTGGTGGTACATGAAAGTGAAGGCGGTGGAAGTACACAAATGGATAATGGTTTTCAGAAGTGGTATATATACCTAGATAAAGTGATCTATCTACCATACCTAGTACACAATACACAAGAGGAGAATGTGGTTCGAAGAACACTCTAGGAAACTTGAAAAATATTCAAATCATTTTGCGAAATTATTTTCTTGTATATAACAATAACTAAAAAGTTGGACTTCATTTGCGGGTGAAAAAGGGACAATAATAGAGAATCTACCTATAATCAAGGATTCTAAAATTCATGAAAATGAAGGGACCTACATGTCTATAAACTATATTTGACCTATAATTCTATAAATAGTGAGTGGATTCCTTTCCAAGAGTAGTGAGGGAGTGTAGAGGATGATGGTGACCCATTCCACCATCAGTGAGCTAGAGAAATATGCATAGAGAGTGTCCATTGGGAATGTAGTGAGAAAAACCTAAACCTTTTAAAGGTAGTGATCCTGGGCATAAAATATCTATCCCAAACATTGTACTCATTATTGGAAGTGAACCATATTGAATTTGGCACATCAACACACCACCATTGTATTCTCCTTAGCTTCTTCCTAGTGAGGGTGAACCGAGTAAAAATTACTCTGTCTCATGCATGATTTAAATTCTGTTCATACATTGTAATAAGAATGAGAGAGAGGAGAGATTTTTATAATGACAAAACAAGATCCAAAGGGGAAGATATTTTAATATGTCATACCCCGATTCACCCCACTCTTTGGGTATTATACCTAGTGGACCTAGCATTATCAATAAACAACATATGTGAATCAATAAGCTTGTGTGAGGAAGAAAAGGATGATAGGTATGTAATAGTGAAGATTTCTTTGAAACAATTATATTGATATGGTGTGTGTATTATTAATAAAGGATGCACTTACCATGCAATGTGAAATAATTATCTCATCACTGGAATATCATATAACCATTAATTGATGTCTAAATTTTGTAATGATGAGGGATTAAATATCATTGTCTATAGAAAAGAAAAAATTGGTCGAATGGGAATGAGAAAGTAAAATATTTTTTTCTTAACTTATTTAGTCAAACAATTATTAGAGTTGTCCTATTATATAAATAAATACATAAAATAAATTTTATTAATAAGGGTATTACTATCCTGGGAAGATATGGTTTAATTTTTATGTAATTAAAGAACAAAAATGAGAATCTTTATCCCATTAGCTAAAAAGAAGACACGTGTTTTGTATCCAATGAAGATGAAAATAAGTTGGAAAAAATACCTCATCCACTTATGATAAAAATACATGTAAGATTTGGAGAAACATGTTAGAGTACATGATATCCATATACACACACGTGATCATTCTCATATGTGTTTTACTTCTCAAAAGGTGAAGATTATTTGAAAGTATTACAAATTAATGGGGAAAAATTGATACATTTGATTATAATGGTTCATGTTGATGTCTTTGGGTTAATACGGCTAAGATACATTGACAAGAAGAGGAACTATGTTCTATTAATAAAATATTAAAAATTCATAATAATTACCCACAAGCTTGAGGTTTTTAATTAAATAACACATTATCAAATTTCGGTGTAAAATGATACTTTTAATGAAAATTCAAAAATTTAGGTCAATATTTCAATAGATTTTACTAATATCCATGTAAAGGTTTATCTCAAAAAGCCTAGTATAATAAATTGGGTTTTAGTAGTGAGGACTTATCAACAAATGGTTTCATTGAAAATATGAACAAGATAATAAACAACATGGGTCAAGTGATGTTAATTGAAAAATATTTTTTGGATAATTTTTATAAGGAAATAGTATTTTCTTGGATGATACAAAAAATCCTTGTTATATATGTATAATGAAAAGTATCTAAATTAGATGTGGTATGTGGATAATTTTATATTGAAGTACTTTTTGATTTTTTATTGTAAAATATTTATCACCCATAAGGAGAAGAACCACATAAATTTTGAATATCTTGTAGGTGAAAGAATATTTATTATCTAATCATCTAATATAAAGGAAGATAAATGTTTTAGTAAATAAATTTTCAAAATTATGTAAATTTAATAAGCCACTATATTATAAAATGAGTATATTTTTCAATAAAATAGTGAAAAAACTCCATTGGAAAAAGTTGATCAGTTGAGTAACTCATAGGAATCACAATGGGATGGTATTGATTTAGTTTAAGAAAATTATAATCATAAGAATAAAATAAGTTGTTAAAATACCAGGTGATTGATAAGTTTGGATGAAATTGATGATAAAAACACTGTTAGTGACTTGGAAGATTTAGTGAACTTAAGGAGGATGAAATTTATACAACAAAATTCACTCTTATCCCATGTTGTGTCTATTTTTTTGATAATGAAACCATGGATGAGTGTTGGATAAAAGAGATGAGTAACAATTTTTACCAAAATATAAAAAATAATATTTGGTTGGTTGTTTTAGGGTTGGTGGACAATAAAATTATCATAACCAAATTATTTTTCAAAAAATCATTCTTTGAAGAAGGAATTGTGATTTTAAAAAAAGAAATTAATTTTGTGTAAAGGAAACTCCCAAATTGAGGTAATTCATGCGGGTGAAATGTTTTCTCCTACAGTTATGTAAAGAAAATATGACTATTCATGTCTATATAGATGTTAAAAAATTAATGTGTTTTCAAAATGGATGTAAGATATTAATTCTTAATGGAGTTTGAGAAGAGGAGGTCCATATTGGCCATCCGTATATAATTTTTATTAATGAAAATGAGAACAATGTGTATGGGTTGAATAAGGTAATTTATAATCCAAATCAAACCCCAAGAGAATGGTATTTTAGTCCTTATGAGTACTTGAGAAATATTGGTTTCTAGAATTAAGGAATTGATCATAATATCTCCGTCAAAAAGAATAATGACGAAAGGATTGTGGTTCTTATATATGTTGATGAAATAATATTTTAATTATTGAATGAAGACCAATGAAAGTATTTTGATGAATTTATAAGGAGTTATTTTGAAATGTTAGTGGTTGGTGGGTTTAATCTCTTTTGGGAAAGTGAATATTTTTCAAGGATTGGGATTCAACTTACTGTATGGAGGAACTTTGTAATTTCTTCATGACTTTTTCAAGATAATTAGATTAATTGAATTTATCATATCAGTATGTTTATTAAAATTTAGATTTATTTTTATGGTCTTTGGAAAACTGGTCAGTTCAATAGGTGGGGGCCAAAAATAATCCATAGAAAATAATATTTAAGTCGGTGATGAATTCTATTGAATGGTGAGATTAATGGACGAATGAAAGCTAACTTTTTATAGAAGTGAATAAAATTTTATCAGATAATTACTTCTATAAAAAGATGTGGGACCAATGATAATGATATGATGAATCAATAATTCAATGTACTAGAATTTATGTTGAATCAAAGTAAAACATAGTCACTTTAGCTGCAGTGTTTTTAATTACTTATTGTTTTGGTAATATAAATTTTTGGTAGTGTTACATCATGAATGTAGTATAGATTTCCAATCCACATAAATCTTATGTTTCCTCTTTTTATTTCTTCTCTCTTTTAATTATTATTTATAATTTATCTGGAATTTTTATAAGGTGTGACTTAGTAGGGTGATTCAGTTAGTATAGAATTTATAATTTCAAACCTCTAAGACGTAGAGATGTTTTAGTGGTTGTTTCTGTAGTTCTAGATCATTTTATAGTACAATCTATTTAAGAACATTTGTTTTACCCTCTATCAATTACACAAAGGTTTTTTCACTACTAAAAATTTATTACTAGAGATTGGTAGGTAACAATCAGCAACTCATGTAACTTTCTAACTTTCCTAAATTTCGTATTGATTTTATTTGGGTCTACTATAATTAGAATATATGAATGGAATAATGGAAGGTTCAAATAATTTGTTTTATAGAACAAATTATATAATTTTGGAGAAGTATATAAAAGAATACATGACCTAGAAGTATCTCAATCTTCTGTTAGTTAGAGAGATACATTCTAATATAGATAAATGAGAATGAAAAAATATGGAAAAAAATAATTAGGTTTGATGTGTATGGAGTTTTCAAGAAATGTAACACTTTATATTTGAGATAAGAAGTCCATAACTAAGTTGATAGTGGTCCTGGATGACATGTATGAAAATCGATGACATTAGATAAGATGTTTCTAATGTAAAGGATATTTAGTATGAGGTTATTACAATGACAGTTAACAGTTAATCACATGAAAAAATTTAACATGATCTCAATTCAACTCAAATTAGTGAAAGTAACTTTCATAGATTATTCATGGGTGATTCTACTAATCCCAAAAAAACTGAAATCACAATGAAGTGTCCATAAATTTAGTAATACTGATATGTTGTGTTGAATCAATGGTGATATTTTTAAAATTCATTTCACTTGGAAATAATACTCTGTAATTTGTTAGAGTTTTGACCCAATCAAATCTCTAAATCCGACTCACCTGTATATAAAGATACGAAAGATAAAATGAAAGGTAAATCTTTTTTCAAGTTCTATTCTCAATGTGGGTACCTACTCCTTGATATGTTTTAAATCACTTGATATATATATTTTCAACTATAATTTTTAATAGAAATAGTAGTGGGTAAGGAAGGAATCACCCATAACCCTAATAATAGTGTGAAAGAATCACCATCAACCCATAAATTTTTGTTACCAGTAGTATCCAATGTTTCCTCCACTAATTTTAGAAATATATAATGAAACACTAACTACTTCAACTATAATGAAGATATTACCTTGATCTTATTAAGTATATTAAATCAACTCTTGATAAAAAACTAAATCTTCGAAAACATTCATTTGAAACTTTTTTTCCATATCTCTTTTGCTTCTTGAAATCCTTATTATGATATTCTTCGCAATAGTTCTTAGTACTCAATATAATCAATAAATTTAAAAATGATACTAACACAATTTATATACTCAATCTTCCTCTGAAAAGAATAATAGATGAATCTAAATACGAAATTACTATAAAAATCATTCTTTATTTGACTATCTTTAATGCTTCTAAATAAATTGTAGTAGAAAAATTAATAAAACTATCTTAAAATATAAGGGTTGATGAACATTTCCAAACTTCCCCAAATTTTAGTGAGAATCATGAAATATATTTCATGAATGTTTAATTTTTAATGAAAAACACCATACCACCAAAATTCATGTGACTTCATAAATTACATGTAATGTCATTCTAAAAATACTCCGTCCTGATAACTCTTTTCAGAAATGTCCTTCTAGAAATATACTTCTTTAACCCATATGTTATGCTGCTTATATTTTTTTGTTCAAGATATATCTTATTATTTTATTATGATAATATCAACTTAGTGTGATCATAAAATTATCTTTATAGATATCCACCCATTAAACACACAAAATGTTCTTCTAGAATGTTTGTTTTAAAATGTTCTTCTATCATAGTCATAAAACATCTTCAAAAAAAGTTATTCTGAAAGTGTTTTTATAAATAAATTATTCCATAAATATTTTCATTGAACTCATAAAATATATTTTGGAATTAATTTAATTAAACTCACAATAGTTATTCTAGAAAAAACACAAAATCCCCTTCTAGATAAATAAACTTTCTTATGGTAAACTGAAGGTTTTGTGAGCTTAGAAATGTTCTTCCAAAAATATTTCAGGTGAATTTAATTTTCCACTTTTAATTTTTTGTGATTATATGAAATAATTTATTTGATAAAACTTATATAGAGCCATTAAATAACTTGAAATATTATGATATTTGGAACTTTTAATAATAGTTGATAATTATGTGACTTTAAATCATGGACTTCTGAAAATGTTCTTTCAAAAAATTCTAAATCTCTCTTCAAGAAATTTTCATCCAAAAAATGTGTCCTAAAATATTTATATTTTGAAAATAATATATAAAAAATCTTCGTATGTTACCAAAAATTAAAAAATATTTTAAAAATAATTGTTTCTTTAATCTCTTTATTTTTATTTTTTATAAACATTAAAAAAACTCTTCATAAAAAACTCTACATAAATCAATAGCCTATCTCAAAGAGAAGTGTATCGACCCCATAACTATAGATAAGAATTTTTTTTGAGAGAGTTATATCCCTTAGAGACATGCATAATTTTTTCCATAATTTCAATGTATATCATAAATCATCCCAGGTCCACCTACCCCATCACCCAATTATTCCCAAAAAAGGGGTTAAGTGCACCTCCTCCTATGCCAATGGATTAAGACTACTGGAGAGGGCCTAAAAGGATATAATGTGGATATTTGGTTCTTCAATATCCTCATATGAATTTATTTATTACATTAAAAAAAAATTACAAACAGAACTCTACATAAATCCATATCCTTTCTTAAAGAGAAATTTATTGACACCATAATGCTAGATAATGAATTTTTTTTCAAAGAATTATATCCCTTAGTGACATGTATGTTTTTTCCATAGGATTAATGTGCATAATGAATCTGCCCAGGCCGACCAGAACCATCACCCAATCCATTGCAAAACAAGGCCTCAAGTGAACCTCCTCGTATTCGAAAGGATGAAGACTATTGGTGATGGCCTAAAAGGATATAGTGAGAATAATATTCCATATGATTTGAGTGCAATAATGGAGAAAAAACAAAGCATATACAAAACCATGAACATTAGAGTGAACATACCTAAATTAAGAACTAAAATAACTAAAATAAATAGAATGATACATACATAGTCAAAAAAATAAAACATACAGACACTAGTTACCCACTAGGTAGACCACCTATAGAATAAAATAAAGATAAATAAATAATCCAATATCTACTGGTATCCCTAGACAAGACACATTCTTGTCTTCAATGATGGATGAACAAATCCAGCATGAACCAACGACATTAGATGAGAAGATCCTCGAGAACATGGAACTCTAGGTAGCTTCTTGATCCACCTCATCCTATGGTTAACCTAAAAGAATAAATAAGGTTTAAATGTATACCAAGGTACACATATAGGGGGTGAGAAACATATCTCAGTAGGCCACCCCAATGGTGGTCCTAACATCTATTTTCATAACATGTGCATGCATTTAACGTCATGTCCAACCAAGTTTAATATGACAAAAACATATAATATAAAAAAAGGGAATAAAAGAGAGAAAAATGTATAAATAAAAAAGGGTAATTGAAAACCTCGAGTTCTAGTTTGAAACCTTCAAAAAATTATACCCTTTCTTTGGCCTCTTCTAGAGGAATTATGAAATGTGGGTCGCATAACCATAACATCAGGAACATTCACCTGATCAAAAAGGAGATCCAAAGTACAAGGAAAGGACAACTACACCTTCTAGGGCTAATAATATCATCTTAAGCATCAAATCTCTGAGCGCATCTACCACAAACTAGGACTCCAATGGTATGATTTGAACTAGTGATAGAGGATCCTTTTCAACCTCTGGGTACACTACCATGCTTAATAGTCTTGAAAAACCTAATAGGAGGAACAAACCTATCAACCCATCACCAGAAAACCTGAGTATTCCCAATACTCTTATAAACTGTGCCTTAGGAGTGAAATATCCTCCACAGTCCACTAAAACTAGATATATGAGAACATCCAATCTAAGGTAGTTCCACTCATCCAAATCACCCACTATCTCCCTAGCCTTGCCTCACTATGAAAATGAAACTAATATAAGTGATTAACAGAAACCATCTTGGGGAAAATTCCTGGTCTAATAATATTCCAAAGGTCTCCTCTCTCATCAGTATTAAAAAATAACATCCTCAAACCTCAAATACAAAACTCGTACACCAAGTTTGGATAAAACCTTCACCCTCTAACAAAACTACTCAAACTAGTGCCGAACACCACACATGCCAACCAAACACAAGGAAGATACCTTGGTTCAACAAAACATGGAACAAAAGAAAATCCTATAAGGGTTCCCCAAAAAACAACTATGGTAGGACGCCATACAAAGGGATCCTCCAGTAAAACAATCATTGGGCTAAGATCCCTCAAGGGAACTATGTCTAGACACCTAGATCTGACCCACATATCACCCACCCAGAAGAGAAACCTCAAGAAACACATCACCCAAAAGATAATTCCCTAGAGACGTCCCTCAGACATGTCTCAAAATCTTCTAAATGGAACCCATATGTAACTAACATCCAACAATGTTGAACCACCTCAATGGATCCTACTAGTTTTTACTTCAGGAAACCATAATAAAACCTCGAACAACCGAAGTAAAAATCCCAACCTAGAAGACGATCAATTATGCCTCTTGAAATCTATAAAACAAAGATCAAATAGACTAACATAGAATCCTAAATATAAGGTGATAATAAATTTTACACACTCACATGAGCCTCACAACTCACAACCCAACCTTAAAAATGATTCAAGAATAACAAACTCAAAGGAATCCACCCACAAAACTCCAATGTTAAAAAAAACTATACATATGGCCTTTAAATGATGAAGGGTTTAGTCTATTGTGATCTATATAAAAGAAAATTATAATGGACTAATCACTAGTTGAATTCTGACATTGAGGAATAAAGAGACTCAAAACCCCTTTTTTAGAAAATTAAACGATGTGTACTTCCTAATACATAATGTGTACTATCAAAGCTAAACCTGGTCATGTACTTTTACATTTCAAGTGAATACATGGGGTCTAGTTGTGTAATTGTTATTGCAAAGGCATACATGGCCACATACATGGCCACTCAAGGGAACCACGTACCCCTCACATGTTGTGTTTTCTTGAGTATATAGCCATATGGACATGTCATAATATTTAGGGTGTACCCAGAGTATATGGAGTGTACCTCCCAAACCCCGTATAACCATATATATGACTACAAGGATAGGTCCATAGAAATATAAAACTACATAGTGTTTACATATAAAAACTTCAACTTCCCCAAATATAAATAACACAAGACATGTGTTCATTAAACCACATGTCGTGTAATTGGGATTTCCTGAACAAAAATCCATCTAAGCTTCCCAAAACACCCTAATTTACCTGAAAACCATCAAATTGACCCATTAAGGACCCCAAACAACCAAAAAAAGATTAAAACTCAAAAAAACTAATCTATGAGTATTTTTGGTGGAGAAATTAAAAGGGACCTACCTCCTGGTGGAAACTGCTGAATCTTTGATTCAATTCACTTTGGAAAACACTTACATGACGATTCGACATGACTCGAGCTCCACAACAATGCCACATTCTCTATCTCTCAAAATTATATCTCTATTATTCCACTCTCCTTTCTATTGGTTAAAGGAAGCCCCAATGGGGTTGGGGGTTGGTGTACGTGACACACATGGGGTGGAAAAGAGAAAAGAGAAAAAAAGGGTGGAAAAAAGAAAAAAAAACAAAAAAAAGAGAGAGAAGAAAATGGGGCTTGACTCAGACCCAACACCTGAAATTATGTTATTCTATACCTAAGAACCCCTCTATCTTGAACTAAACCACGAAGTTAAAAATCATATCTGACTCTATAAAAAGAATAAGTCACTGAACGAACACACATGAATAGATAATATTTAATTAATTAAAATATTAAATATTCTTCCAAAATTCAATCATCTCATAGTTCCAAAAAAATAAATTAATAGGGAAAAACCTTATCCTAGGACCAATGGAGTGGTCAAAAAAATAATCTAAGATATCTTGATAGAAGAAATTTCCATTTTTCCATCAAAAACCACCCAAGAGAGAAATATTATAATTTTTCCTAGTTCATCATTAAATATCAGAACACAGTTCATGAAAATAACCCCACTATAAATTCTTCTCACATCGAGAAGCCTCAGTAGTTATCCAGCAACCGAAATTATCCCTGAACAACATAACTTACAACACTATCATGACTATCCACCAACTGGTCTCACAACACCGACGAAACCCCCAACATGACAGACATTGGATTACAACTAATATGATTATACCAACCATATAAGTATATTTATCATTAACCCTTAACAAAGAACCAAACTCCATGATCCAAACCCTTCCACAATTAAAAAAATACAAGAATTGGCTAAACCACCGACACTAGAGCACCAACATGAAAAAACCACCGCCCATTCCCAACCCACCACGAATGAAAAACCCACACTCAAAAAAACCTTAAAATGATAACCACACCACAAAATTTCCTATGTTTTATTACCAACCATATGTCTTCCTAAACACTAAAAAACATATTAGTCAACTCAAATAGACCAACTAGAAGTGCGCCTAACTAGCATGTACATGCCTTCACTGAATAAGGATTCTTCCCAAAAATCCATGCTAGTGACCACTCTCATTTTCAAGGAAGAGCGATCCGTGAAAACCATTTCTTACAATATCATGTGGAAATGATTCATGTGGTAATTAACCTAGGAAAACGTGTCTACATCCATTGTCCCTTCTCCTTACATCGGATAGTTCCAATGGACTAGTGTACTCTCAAAACTCCTCCTATGAAACTAGGAATCTCCCTTAGGCCAGTATCCACTAATACGACCACCCTTCATGAGGGAATCGATCCAAAAAAATGAGTGCTCAATGATTATCCCACCATTCTACCCAATGCACAACCAAAACAATTAAGTCTAGGCACTAAAAAAACCTTCTCTCTCAACCAGCCTCAAAACCAAGAAGCTAACCAGAAGACCAAGTGAATTGATCATGAAAACCCATTTAAGGGACAATGCAGATATTTCCGGAATGACATCACCAATTCATTTGGAGGTGGAGTTAAAAATTTCATGGTGATTCTTACCCAACTGTCTCAGGCTATGAACAAGAACTTGAATAATGTGTAACATTCACATACACATAAGAGTTATGTACTATATATTGAGTATTTTATGTGGAAATGATCGTAGATATTTAGTTAATCTTCTAATCCACCAGTCTCAGAATAGTGGGTCAACTCAATGGAAGATATTTTTCTATTATTAACTATTCTATGATAGATAAGGTGACTCTGGTCATCTAACATTTAGATGGAGAGGTCGAAAAATGGTGGGCATTTATTAAGAACCCTAAGCCTAAGGTTTAAATTAAAGAGAAGGAGTATTAAGACATTATAAAAATATATATTAATATTTATTTCCCTCAAAATATTTGGACAAATATGGAGAGAAAAATTATAGAGCTAAACCAAAAATAAGTGATTGATTCATGGCTTGTATAGAAAATTTCAAAATTATCACAAGGTACACCTTCGACATTGTTATAAAAAATGATATAAAAATATTTAGATTCTTTAGTGATTTTAAACCAAATATTAAAAATGATCCAGACATAAGATAGTTTGGGAGTTATGAATAAGTTTTTTATGTGATATTAAATTGGATATGGATTTTGGAGAAGAGTCCCACGACTATAGAGATAGGAAAAGAAAGATGGAGTTTCAAGATATGGGATCTAATGAAAAAGGTGGAAATAAATATCAAACACTAATATGTAAAAAATATGGGAAGAACAATTATGTGAATTTATAAAAAAGGTATGGGAAATTTCTTTAAGTGTTGAAGAGAATTCCACCATGCTCAAGAATATCAGAGAGACATGAATAAGATGACCAATATGATATAGGAAATGATATCACCACCCATGGTTCAATGCTTAAATTTTAGGGAGTAAGGGAAATATGAAATCAAGTACACTAAACCTCAAGTCCTAGAGGGTAATTTATGTCTAAATCCACTAAATTTAAAGGAGCCAGGGAAAACTTATATCGTCACTGATGCTGAAGTGGAGTAATAAAACAAAGTCATACAAGTTACACTTCATATTTAGGAAAGAATGGAAAAAGTATTTTTTGATTTTGGTTCTATGAATTCCTTTATATCATGAATGTTTTCTAAAACTATTAAATCAAATCCTCAAAAACTTGAAGTATATATATCCATAAAAACACCTAGGAGTGTAATCATTGAAACCCATGTGTTAGACTCTTCTCTAGTCGGTATATGTGGGAAGATTCTTCCATCAAATATCATGATACATACCATGCTGGAAATATATTCTATAATGGTAATAGATTGGATGTATATATATATATATTACACATCATATTTTAGGAAAAAAGAAATATCTTTTCAAATTTTTAAATATCCCATGTTCTTATACCAATGTAAGGAACATCATGAATCTCATTTTGAAAATACCTCAATGGTGTGTGTGTTGATTCCCTATGAAGAATCATACCTCACTCAAATGGTTAAGTCAAATGAAGGTATAAACCTAGAGGAAATTACCATTGTGATGTAATAGAAAGATGTATTTCCCAAAGATTTACCTAGACTCTCCTTAGATCGGGAGGTAGAGTTCCCAAAAGAATATTAAACCAGAGGCACTCCTATCTCAAAATGACCCTACAAGATGACCCCATTTAAACTATAGGATAAAAATAATCAGATGTAATAGAATTTTTACAAAGGGTTTATACACCTGAGTTCATCTCCCTAGGGTGTGCCAGATATCATTGTAAAGAAAAAGGATGGATCAATGTAGCTGTGTATCTATTATATGAAACTTGACGAGATAACTATAAAGAATAAGTATCCTCTTACAAGGATTGATTAATTCATTGATCAAATATGATGAGGTAAGTGATTCTAAAATGTGGATATTTATTTTGGATATATTAAACTATATGTGAAGATTGATGTAATTCAAATGACTATTTTCAATAAAAGGTATGAGCACTTGAGTTTATTATGTTGTTTGTAGGAATTAATAATTATAACATCCCAGGTAATGATAGAATAAGTCTCTTTCATAATTTTTAATATTTATAAATTAAATATTAATTTTATATTAAATTGGATCCTATTTATGATTGCATAACTAACATAAAATAGCGTGTTTATCTAAAATCTTATATTGCATGCAAGACTGATCTATAGAGAAAAATAATATATTGTAAATATTCTTATTTGAAGTGGTATTTATCTTTTATTAATTGGGTTTAAGATAATTAATAAGACTAACAATATTATTTTTACCCATTCTTATAAATGTTTTTACATTCCTCTAATAAGTTTTATATGCTTAAAATTAGAATAATTCCAATTTTAAGAATAAAAAGATCTATATTTTCAAAAGGTTATTTTACTGAGTTTTAATGGCGAACCGATTTTGAATATAATTTTTTGACACTTTTATATTCTTAATATGAAAAAATAAATTTCATTTTTGAAATAAGGATATCAAAACTTACTTCTGATTTAACTTTTGATATTTTTCATAGAACATTCACATTTTTATAAATAGTGAATAAAACTAAATTTTAGTTCAAAAATATTTTTTTCTAATTTATTTATATAGAAACTTTATGTTATTAAAAGGTTTTATACTATAATTAGATAATTTTTTATCATTTAAACTAATTTAGGTCATTGTAAAATTTCACCTTGAATTTATATATAAAAACATAGAAAACATTTGAGCATTTTTTCTTTAAAAAGCTCCGTGGTCAACCCATCTGTGGTATTAAATTTAAATTAATTTCTGCCGATTTTATTATTTTAATTTCAAAAAATGGATTAAATATTTTTATTTACAATATCATATAATATATATTAATTTGAAGTTAGTTTTTTAAAAATAAATATTAGTGAAACTAATTAAAATTAATTACAATGATTAAGAGGAAAATTAGATGAACAAGGGACTAAACCTAAAACATAAGATCAAAATGATGTTGAAACTTGTCCAAAATCCATTTTATATTCATATTTGTAATATATAACAACTTTTATATGATTTTTACTATTATTTGAGCAAAATTTCATAGAAAAAACATGGGTGAAATTCCCTTTTCAAAAATGTACATGAATGCCACTACTCCACTATAAAAAGGAACTCAAACATAAAATTTATTAAAACCTATCAAACCACGTTGGATCATCAAATACCTGAATAAATGAGCACAAAATATCCATTAACTCATATTAGAGGCCTCGCCTTGGGCATAAATTCATCCAAGAAGTCCTTCGGTGAAAACCAAAAGGAGTTACCAGAAAAAAGAGGTAACATTCTTCAATGTCCATTTATATTTTAATAGTTTCTCCATCACATAATTTCTCATTATTAAATTATTATATATAAATCCTAGAATCATAGATATACTGATATGCTTTTATATTATGGTTTCACCATTCATTTACATACACTTCAATCTAATGTGTAACAAACTTAGCATTTTTGGGGACAACGAACTACTGCCTCATGAAACAATGATTGTTTTTTCTTTTTTAACCACCAATCATAGCTATAATTATAATGAAAATTATATTTATATATGAAATATATGATACTTATTATGAATTTAATCTTTAATAATTTCTTCTATAACACATTCTATTATACTTTACCTTATGTGTACATATGATAACATCATTTGTGGAAGTGTTGAATAATTACACCTCAGAGCGATGTGATACATTCAAAAATTACATGGAATTTATTAATTATGTGTTTAAATAAACATATGTTACATAAATTAGATATATATGACATTTATTACATAATTACCTTTCTATAGATATAATATATCTGTTTCTTTTTTACCCTTTCACCCACTAAAAAAGTGATAAGGTTGTTTATGGACGTGTGGACTACCACATCCTCAACGTGATGTGATTAATATTAAATCACAAGAAATATATTTATAAGTACATTTTATTAAATAATATGGTATTTATTATATAATTTTATTTATATAAATATAATTTTTACTTAACTAAATTCTATAATGATCATTGAAAAATGGTTACGTTACTTATGCGCACGTACGACTTACCATCTCCACGCTAGTAATGTTGGTTCATTTTTCATAACCATAATTAATTTTATGTTTTAAAAATAGTATTTATGAATAATCATGATAATTATTTCATGATTAGTAATTTGGATATGTTTATATAAGGACTCATTTGATTATAGTTGACCTACCAAAGGCATTTTTGACACATAAACCGAATATGGTCAAAACACCATATTTAAAAATAATTGTTTAAGTAATTATTTAAAAAATTTTAATAAGTGAAACAAAAGTAATTGTCAAAATGAAAAATTATCTCAATAAATTAGATAATTAATATAAGATTTTTATTCAGGAAGATAAAGATTCAGGTGACAAGTCTTACTCAAGGTAAGGGTTTCGTCTCAATATCCTTTCATTGAGATATTTATTAATGATATGCACCTTTACTATTTTATAAAGTGTATATACAACACTTTTGTTATTAAATATCCATATTTTACCAATTATCTTGTTATTTAATATTTTTCTAAATATTTTTATTTCATGGTGCTTATTATTTTAATGTTCAAAGTTGTATGGTATGATTTCAATGTTTAAATATCTAATCCTTTCCTTTAATTTTTTTTGATATTATTGTACTTATTTATTTATATATATTTAAAAAGGCTTATAATGGAAATTTTATGTCTATTTTTAGTTCCATTCATGTTTTTTCAAAAAAGAATATTTTTACATGTTTTATATAGAAAAATTTTATAAACTAAAAAATAAATGTTCTATTCTTAACATACACAACGATAATGAATTTTCTACCCCCATGGCCTTTATTTTATTTTTATATTCATTTTCATGATTTTACGTTAATTTAAATAAAAATATTTCTTCATTTTTTGTGTATTTTGGCATTGAAAATGGTTTTTCAAAAGAATGGTGTATTTTGTATTGAAAATGGTATTTTTTCATGAAAATGATATTTTAATATATGAAAGTTATTTTCATGCTATTTTAAATGAGTTATTACTATGATGAAATGTTTTATTTAATGTTTTGTTCCTTGGATATTATAAATCATGGTTACACCCAGATAGTACCGGGTGATCCCGTTATGGATTAAACGATGGGTGCACCCATATAGTGCTCCAATTCATTGGATAATGATTATATTTAATGGAGAATTATAATGGAAGTTTTATATAAGATTTTTATAACCTATAGGGAGTTTTATAAGGGTTCTGTAAGGGTTGAATTTGATGATGTCCCAAGGTAACCACATGAATTTCTATGTTGCTAATGAGTTTTAATGGAAATCATTTTTTTTCCAAATGTAAAGTAAATGATGATTATTAAACAATGATATTTCCATATTTGGGTAAAAGGATATGTTTTCTAGTAAGTATTTTAACGAGATTTAATTTTTATTAATAGACTAATGATTTCCTTCTATTTCTATCCCTTGCTATTATTTTTATTATCATCCCACATTTTTAAGCTTTTTATAGGAATTAAATGTGATTAATGGATTGAAATAATTAATCTTAAAAGTCATAAATTTTCTTCTTATAAGAGATCAAGAATTATTTTACAAGTATTATATTATGAAAAAATTGATACTATTTGGAATTATGCACTTTGTGTTTTTATGTGTTTGTTATGTTTAAGATATATCCTAATTCTCTAAAAAAATAAACCTAAAAAGACCCTCAATGTTAAATAATGAAAAAATATTGGATTAAATCATTATTCTGTAATGTTTATTTATAATCCCTTATAGTTGGTATCAAAGGTTAGTCTAGATAAATTTAGAAGTTAGGGTAATAGTAATAAGTTTTAGTTAGAAAATTTTACCTTGTGGTGAAGTTAAAATTTTATAACACTTGAAGATTACTATATTACATCAGCTAAAAAATTTATATTCAGAAAGTATTCGGATAGATGAAATTGGGAAGTGTTACTGAGAAGGAAAATAGATGAATATATCCTTCCAAATCAAAGTCTTAAGATGGTTAGAATCAGAAAAGAATAGTTTGTCACATTGATGGATCCGTTGACTTAGGTGATAAATCATGGTAGTATCCATGATAGATAAGAACTCGATATATCCTGAAGAAATATGTATTTTTAGGGTATTTAATAAGGAATCATCTCACATTATTCAGTGGATCATATGAACCCGTGGTAGCTGAAGAATAGATCAATGCTCTGGAAAATATATTTGATGTCATGGGATATTTGGAACATGAAAATGAAACCCTTTCCATTTATCATTTAAAGGTGAATTTGATCTTTGATAGTATTTAGTTAAGAATACTAGAGAGAAATATGATCTTGATTCCATGGTATAGGAAACATTGAAAGAAACTATCCTGGAGAAATATTTCCCTAAAGGGTGTTTGAATATAAATGGAAAATCAATTCCTATAATTGAGGAAAAAAGATAAATATTCCATAGCTATATATGAACGGAACTTCAAAAGATGGTCTAGGTATGTGTGGTATTTTATTTTGGACACTAATAGAAAAATGAATACTTTTACTCAATATTAAAATGGATTTTATGAAGTGCTTTGGATGTGTGAGAACTTAAAAGGTATGAGAAAGTTGTTTGTTATGACCAAAAGGTTGATATAGAGTTTTATGAAACTTATGTTCATTGTGATGATGAAAGTAAGAAGAATTTAGGATAGAAACTAATGGGGAAACATGCAACCAAAAATAAAGAGGTAAGAAAATGAAGTATCAATATTATATTAAGTGTAGTAGAAAGAACCAAGAGGAATGTCATATGAAGACATGGGAAGTGTTACTGATGAGATAAGTTTGGGAACATGGACTGTGAATGTAAGGAAAATAATCCTGATGAATCAAAGAATGTGGAACCTAATAACCATGTGATAGTATAATGTTTTAGCTTCAATGATTTGGGTCATTGTGATAATTTATGTTTGATGTTAGTTTCACAGGATGGAAGTCATCATGATCAGAAGTAGGAAGGTGTAGTGAGGTCATTTTATACTAATAAATTTTATATTGGGCCATCAAATGAAGTGGTGAAAAGTGTGTTACTTTTTTTCAAATTATTTCAATACCCTATTTGATTATGGATCTTCACATTCTTTCATTTCTGAGATATTTTCTTGAAAATTGTGAATATTAACTCATGAATTTAAGAGATAACTTTTGGTAAAAACTCTTTGTAAAAGTATCAAAGAAACCAAGATTTATAAAAATATTACAATTGTTATTAGTGGGATGGTATTTCCTATAAATATTGTTGAACAAGCCATAATAGATTTTGATACATGTCATAGTATGGATTGAATTTTAGTTTTTCATGATAAGATATATTACAGTGTTAATAAAGCTTTGTTCAATGATTTCACACATTTTATAACTTACCAAGACGTGGAGAAATTGATTAGAGATAGAAATGAATGTTACCTAGATCAAATTTTGTAAAATAAAGAGACTGTTCAAATTAGTAATATTCTAGTAGTAAATAAATACAGGGATTTTTTCCAGAATATTTTCCTAGTGTTATTCATGATCGATAGGTTGTGTTTACATTTGACTTATTACTCGATGCTAAGACAATTTCTTAACACAGTTATTTAATTTATCAAGTGAAACTTATAGAGTTGAAAAAGAAGTTTTAGGTGTTATTAGATAAAGGATTCATCCAACCTTTCACTTCACCATGGGGTGATCCTATATTATTTGTTAAAAATAATTATGGATCAAAGATACTTTTCATTCATTATAAAGCATTGAATACTATCACTATTAATAAAAATTATACTTTTTATCATATCGATGATTTATTTGGTTAAATATATGGAGTGAAGTATTTTTCAGAAGTTAAACTAATTTTGGATTAACATGAGTTGAATTTAAATGAAGAAAACATTATGAAGACTGATTTTCCAACAAGATATAGCCACAATGAATTTTTATTTATTCAATTTTGGCTATCTATTTCACCTACTGTATTCATGTATCTTATGAATATAATTTTTTATGAGTTATTAGATACATTAATGGTTGTTTTTACTGATGATATTTAGTATTTTGTAGAAGAAAAGAGGAACATGAATGGAATATGAGTATTGTATTGGAAACCTTAAATGTAAAGAAGATGTATGAGAATTTTATTATGTGAAAATTATGGTTCCAAAAAAATTCATTCTTTGGTCACATTATTTCTAATTATGGAATAATTATTGATCCTGTAAAAATGGAAGTTGTTAAATAATGGAAAAGATCCAAAAATATCCCCGAGAATCATAGTTTTCCTGGATTAGAGGGTTACTACTAGTGGTTTGTTGAAAATATTTCTAAGTTGCCTATCCTTGTAACTAAGTTCACTCAAAAAGGATTTAAGTTAATCTGAAAAAAATAATGTGATGATTGTTTTCAAGAATTGAATATAATATTAGAAAATTATTTTATTTTTTCCTTGCCTTCTAGAAATGGTGAGTATATCATTTACATGATTTTTCATTGAAAGGTATTGGTTGTGTCCTAATGATAAATTATCAGGTAATTTCATATGATTAAGAATAGTTGAAGCCTTAGGAATTAAATTACCCTACACATGATTTGAAATTGGATGTTTTTATTTTTTCATTAACAGTTTGGAGGCATTATTTTTATAGAGTAGTGTAAAATATATATTGATTACAAAAATTTGAAGTATATTTTCACAATGAAATAATGGAACATGAGACAAAGAATATGAATATAACAAATTAAGTTTATGATTGTTTTATTCCTTATCATCGAGGAAAAGAAAACTTGTTAGCCAATGTTTTGTATCCAAAACATAATTCCTTATTAACCAAGTTACTTTTGGAACATGACCCTTTGGTTAATTATTTGATGAATTTTAGCCTAGAATTTTTGGATGCAAAGACATCCACTTTTTTAGGTTTCAATATAGTTGACTTTGTTAGAAAGAATTAATCGGGATCAAAAGGTTGATTAGTCTTTTCAAGAAAAGGTAGAATATATTAATAATAGTAAGTTACAAAATTTTGATATTGATGAAGAGGTATTTTATGAATTTGGAAATGATTATTTGCGCCTTGTTATTCATATTTGTGTAAAAACTTATTGACTAAAGATCATAGTTCTCCATTTTTTCTTCATTTGGGAAACAATAAGATGTATAGGTACCTTTGAGAGTATTATTGTTGGGATGGAATGAAATGTGATATTTATGAATTTATTATGTAGTGTTTTATGTGTTAGTAGGTTAAATACGGGTGATAGTTATTTAAGGGTATGCTTCAACCATTTCTTATAATATAGTGGAAGTGGCAGAATATATTAATAGATTTCACAGTAGGATTGCAGAACACTTATCAAGGTAATTATGTTATTTGGGTTATTGTTGAACAATGAAATAAATCTATACATTTTCATTCCATTCAAAACCACACGTATTTAGTGAAGCCTTATATACTATATCTAAAAGAAATTATTAGATTACATGGAGTTCCTCTATTTATTGTATTATACCGTGATCCTTGGTTTGCATTAATTTTTTGGAAATGACATTAGTGGTCATTAGGTACTGAATTAACTTTTAGTATGGATTTTCATCCTTAGTTTGATGTAAAATTTGAGTAGATGGTTCAGACATTGGAGGATATGATTTATCATTTCTTAATGGATTATCAATGAAGTTGGGATAACAATATTTCTTAGTTTGAGTTCTCTTACAGTAATTGTTTTCATTCCTGTATACAGATGGCACCATTTTGGAAATTATATGTAAATTAGTTTTGTACACCATCTTTTTGGGATGATGTAGAAGAAGATAAGCTGATGGATCTATAGTTGGTAGTGGAAATGGTAGAGAAAGTTTAGTTTATTCAATGACACATGAGGGAAGCATAGAGAAGGGAAAATTATTATATGGATAACTAAAGGAAATATCTATCTTTTGAGGTAGGTGATCAAGTATTTTTAAAAGTTTCTCCAAGGAAAAGTGTGATGCAGTTTAGAAATAAGGGGAAGCTGAGTCCATGGTTCATTGAACCATATGAATTCCTGGAGAAAGATTGATTAGTTTCCTACAAAGTGGATTTAACTATGAGTTTTTTATAGGTAAATAGTGTATTTCATGTTTCAATGTTAAATAAGTTTGTACTAGATTCATCTCATATTTTATATCCTAATATAGTTCAGTTGGAAGATAATATTTATTATTATGAATAACTAGTTTATATTCTTGACCATAGAGAGATTTTTTTCTAGAATAATGTAATTAACCATGTTAATTTTTTGTGTAAAAACCTTATGGTAAATTGTAAAATGGGAATCTAAACATTCTACGAAGGAAAAATATCCCCACTTATTTGATAAGTGAATAAAATTGTGAGGATGTAATTTCAAAAAGGGGGGAAGGATGTAACATCCCAAGTAATGGTAGAATAAGTCTTTTTATAATAATTTATATTTATGAATTAAATAGTAATTTTAACTTAAAGAGGTTGATACGTCCGATATCGTACCTAACACACAATAACAATTTTCTTTAAAATATTATGGTACATGCATGACTGAGTTATACAGAAAAATAATTTATTGTTAATATTATTATTTTAATAGGTAGTTATCTCATAGCTATTGTGTCTGTGAGAAGGAATAATACTAACTATATTATATTTAAATATAATTAATAAATATATTTACATTCATCCAAAAAGTTTGATAGGATTAAAATAAAAATAAATCCAATTTTAAGCATAAAAAGCTCTGTATTTTTAAAAGGTATTTTTACCGCCATTTAATGGAGAACCCATTTTAAAACTAATTTTTTAAAATTTTATAAGTTTTATATAAAAAACTAAAATTCATTTTTCAAATAGGGATAACAAAATTCACTTTTGTTGTATTTCCAATATTTTTCTTATAACATTCAGATTTTGATGAATATGGAATAATACTAAATTTTAGTTCAAAACTACTTTTTCATCTAATTTATTCATATATTTAAATTATGTTTTATATTAGTTTTAAATTATAATTAGATAATTTTATATCAGTTAAACTAATTTATATCATTGGAAAAAATTAAACATTGAATCTAGATATACAACTTTTCAAACTTTTGAACATTTTTACTCTAAAAACCCGCTTTGTCATCTTGTCTACAGGATTAAATTTAAATTAATTTCTGACACATATGTGATTGTAATTTGTAAAAATTTATTCCATTTGTTGAATAAGAATAATTTATAATTTATAATAAGTTCTACTTATTTTTTTATAAAATTTATTAGTGAAACTATTTAAATTTAATTTGAGTGATTAAGAAAAAAATTATCCTAACAAGGGAATAAACCCTAAAATTAAGAGAAAAAAATGACAAAGAAACTTTTAAAAAATTAATTATATGTTTATATCTCAACCCTATACTACATTTTATATAATTATAACAATTATTCAGTCCAATATTTATAGAAAAAACATGGGCAAAATTCCATTTTAAAAAATTTAAAAGAATGCCACTCCTCCACTATAAAAAGGAACTCAAACTTCCCATTTTTTCACACATATCAAGACACCTTTTTTCATCAAAACCCAATAAAAATAATCTACCAAAATAACTAATCTCACCCTATATTCCTCTATTTGGGAATAAATCCAACTAAGAATTCCTTTGGTGCAAACTAAAAGGAGTTAACCGAACAAAGAGGTAATATTATTCAATATCCATTTTTGTTTCATTTCATTCTCCATCCCTTAATTTATTATTATTACATGATTATATAATAAAACCAGTATCATAAATATACTAATAAGTTTTTTATTAAGGGTTTTACAAGAACTTACTCAACTTCTATCTAACGGGTAACAAACTTAACATATATATGTGTTTGGCGAACTACCACCTCAGGAAATAATGATTGTTCTTTATTCATTTACAACCCCTCATAGTGGTAATTATGATGGAAGAACATTTTATATATTATATATATGTAATTTATTATTAATTTATTCTTATGTAATTATTTTATAACCTATGCCTTTATACTTTCCATTTTGGGTATATACGATAACATCGTTTATGGAAGTGTGGACTACCACCCCCTCAAGGAGATGTGATGCATTCAAAAATTACATGGAACATATTAAGGATGTGGTTAAATAAACATATGTGAAATATATTAAATTTATATTATATCAATGAATTAATTAAATTTTAGTAAACATAAAATATAATTTTGTTAAATACCCTTTCACACACTGAAAAAGTCATAATGTCATTCGTGGACATGTGGACCACCTCGTCCTCGACGTGATGTGATTACTTTTAATTCAAAATTATTATATATATTAATATATATGATTAAATAATATGGTATTAATTATATAATATTCATTTTAGAAAGATAAGTTTTACTTACCTTCTTTCCATAATGATCATTGGAAAATGCAAAGGTTGCTCATGAGTACGTATGACATACTGTCTTCATGATTGTAACATTGGTTTATTTTTCAGAACCATATTTCATGATTGGTTTTAAAAATAATATTTATGTACAAATAAGATAATTATTTCGTTATAATTATTTTTAATATTTTTATATAATGATCCCTTTGACCATAGCTGAACTACCAAAGTCGTTTTTGACATATAAACTGAATATGATCAAAACACCCAATATAAACATAATTGTTTAAGTAGTTGTTTAAAACATTATAATAAGTGAAATAAAAGTAATTAAAATATTTAAAAAGGTTCTAAATAAATTATATAATTGAGAAAAGTTTATTACTCAAGAATATTATGACCCACATGACATATCAGACTCAAGTTAAGTGATTTGTCTCAATCTCCTTTCATTGAGACATTTCTTAATGACATAAAACATAATTAATTTATAAGGTGTATATACATCCCCTATGATAATATATATCCATATGTTATCAATTATAATGTTATTTAATATTTTTGAAAATATTTTTATTTCATGGATATTATGATTTAAATTTTCAAAGTGGTATGGGACTCTTTGAATGTTTAAGGTTTTAATTGTTTCCTTTCAATATTTTTGATACTATTATACATATTTATTTATATGAATATAAAAAGTTTTATAAAGGATATTTTATGTCTATTTTTAATTCCATTAAAATATTTTCAAAAATGAATATTTTTATGTGTTTGATATAGAATGTGTTGAAAAATTATAAAAGGAAGGTTATATTCTTAACATACATCGTGAAAATGACTTGTCCTCCACTATGGCCATTATTTTATTTTTAAATTCCTTTGTAAGGATTCATGTTTATTTAAATGAAAGAATCATTATTTAATTTTTTGGGTATTTTGTTATTGGAAATGGGTTTTCAAAATAAAAGTGTATATTTTTTATTTAGAATGGGATTTTTGAAAGAAAATGGTATTTTTATATCTGAAAGTAATTTTCACATGAGTTTAAAAGTGTTTTCCAATGATGAAACAATTTATTTAATATTTTGGTTATTGGACATTATAAATGATGGGTGTGCCTAGATAACATCGGGTTAGCCTATTATAGCTTAATTGATGGGTTCTTCTAGATAGCACTCCAACACATTGGGTAATTATTATATTCTCTAGATAATTATATTGGAAGTTGGCCATATTATTTTTAAAATTTTTAAGGGTTTTATAAGGGTTCAATTTTATTATATACCAAGGTACCTACATGAATTTTATATGTTTCTAATGAGTTTCCATGGATTTTTTTCCATAAGGTAAAGTAAATGATACTTATTAGACAGTGATGTTTTCTTCTTTGGGTAAAAAGTTATGTTTTCAAGTATGTATTTTCATTTTTTAATGTTTATCAATAGACTAATAGTTTCCTTATTTTTATATCCCTTACTGAGATTTTTTATGCTCATCCCATGTTTTTATTTCTTTTGATAGGACTTAAGGATGACTAAGGTATTGGAATAATTCATGTTAAAAGTTGTGAAGTGTAATATTAAAAGAGATCACACATTATTTTAAAATTTTTAGATTATGAAAAAATAGACACCATTCTGATGTGTCTACATTGTATTTTAATGATTTTGTTATGTGTAAGATAATAACTAATTATATAAAACTCTATACTTTAAAATATCCTCAATGTGAAATAAAATAAAATCCTTGACTTAAATTAATATTTTGGGTTGCGGACTTATACTAATGCCCAAAAAATATTCATTGATTTGATCAATAGAGTCATTAGATACTACCTTGAAAAATGTGTGTTATAGTTTATATATGATATTAACATCTACTCTAAGAGTAAGGAGGAACATAAAAAACATTGGTGGATTATTTTGGCGACGTTAAAGAAGGATAAATTGTATTCATTGTTTAGAAAGTGTTAATTCTAGATGTAGAAAGTCACATTCATGGGACATGTGGTCACAATTGTGGTAATTTATGTGTACCCTTAAAAAACAAAGGCAATTGAGGAAGGACCTATACCCCCTAGTGTCATAGATATCTATAATTTTATTAGCTTAGTATGGAACTACCAAAGTTTTGTGATAAATTTCTCATGATTGTGTAACCCTCTACTAACGTTAATAAGAAAAGGGGTAAAGTTTGTCTAGATAGAATTATGTAAGGGATGATTAAAGGAGATAAAGAAGAGTCTGATCATTGTACCTGTACTAACATTACCAACAAGTTTATAAAGTTTTGTTATATATTTTGATGATTCAGATAAATTCTTGTTTTATGTACTCATGAAGAATGATTAAGTGATATCCTATTCCTCATGGAATTTTATAATCCATTAGTATAACTACTCCACACATAATATGGAACTTGTAGGTATTATTTTCCTTGAAAATATGATGACATTACCTATATGGTGAAAAGTGTGACATATATATAGATCAAAAGAGTCTAAAGTATATATTCACATAGCAGGAAATCAACATGTGTTAAATTATATGGTTATATCTAATTAAGGACAATGATTTCTCTATTGACTATCCTCTTGGGAAGGAAAATAAGGTAAGTGATGTTCTTAGCATAAAAGAACATGTTACTCTATCGGTGATGTAGATTGAGAAAGAAAAAATACTCATGTCTATATATAAGATGAATTTGTAAATCATAAAGGCATAGAATACATCCTACCTTTAAAAAAAATATTGCTTACCCTTCTATCTAAGAGAATATCAAGGAGGCAGAAAGGGATGATCATGATCTTCAGAATATGGTGAATGTAGTAAAGGAAGGGAATATGAAAGAGTTCCATATCGATGATGATGGTATGATTTAGTTTTTAATGAGGTTGTGTGCTCCTTCATAACCTTATATTAAGAAGGAGATATTGTAAAATGAACATAGATCATATTTATATATCCATTATGGATGTACCAAGATGATCTATGATCTTCGAGAACACTACTTGTTGGACGAAATAAAGAAGGTGATTGTGAAGTATATCTCAAGTTGTTTAATGTGGAAACAAGTTGAAGAGAAAAAATGTATAAGGGGTTGATGCAACCTCTTACTATACCCATGTGGAAATGATAAAATGTTAATATGGATGTTGTTACTGGTCCCCTGAATACAACCAAAAAAATAATATGATATGTGTTGTGGTGAATTAAACCAATAAGAATTCCCACTTTATTATAATTTTGGATGATTTCTCACTTGAATAAATAGCTAGGATATATGTGTAGTATTTGGTGAGGATTTAAGGGGTTACACTATTAATCTTATTTAATCATGATCCAAGGTTAACATACAAATTTTGGAGAATTACCCAACATTCCTTGAGTAGTGGATTGAATTTTATAAGGTCCTATCACCCCCAAACTGATGGTCAATATCAAAGGATTATTCAAAAACCTGAAGACATAACAAGAGCATGATTAATAGAATTACAAGGTGGATGGTATCATAATATCCTATTGGTTGATTTCTCATACAAAAAAAACATCCACTCAAGAATCTTGAGGGCACCATATAAAGATTTATTTGGAAAGAGATGTAGAACTCCAACATGTTTTTATAAAGATGGAAAAAAACTGACATGGACATGATTTTGTCCAAGAGATGATAGATAAGGTTAAATCCATCCAAAAGCACATCAAAGATACTCAATGTTGGAAAAAGTGAATTTTTTTTAAACTATCTAAGGGAATCAAAGTTCGATGTTGGAGATAAAGTCTTCCTTCGAATATCACCATGGAAGAGAGTCATGCAGTTTGCAAAGAAAGGGAAGATTAGACCAAGGTACATTTTCCCCTTTAAGATCCTTGATTGCATAGGAGTAGTGGAATATTATCTTTAACTACAACCAAGTATGGATTAAATTCATTACTTGTTCTTTGTATTTATTTTGTGGAAGTACATACTAGATCCTTCACATCAAATGAACTCAGAGGTGGTATAGATGGAAGATGATCTCTATTATGAAGAGTATCCAATAAATATTCCGGATTGGAAATATATGGTTCAATGCAACAAGACTAACCACCTTTTAAAAGTGTTATGGAGGAAATAAAATTATGAAGAAGAAACTTGGGAACCATAGGAAGCAATGAAGAATAAATACCCTCACCTGTTTATGTAAAAAAAAAATTCAAGGTTGAAATTTCAAAAGGGGGGAAGAATGTAATGAACAAAAACTTTTATCAATAGAATTTATCTTCTAATAATTATGTTATTTAGTATAAAACACATATATAGAAAATAAATCCCAATAAAAACATCATACTTATAAACTAATTATGAAATAAGTGATATTTAACGAAATTAAAGAACCTATACTGTAGGAATGGTAACTTTCCCTTTGGAATAGTAACATGTCCATTAGAAATAGTAATATGGCCAATATAATAGTAACCTAATCTATTAAAGTATAAATAATATTTAGGAATCTTAAAAATGAAAATATGATATAATAATATCATATTATAAGTAAATAGATGTTATAAAATTGATAAATTAATTGTTGGTATTTTTTTAAAACATAAATGTTTAATTTCAAATTTATAATTAATATAATGGTTTAGATAGAATTTAAAATTCATAAAATAAATTTATAAATTAATATTTTTCCCTTATTATTTTAACATAATTTTAGGAGACCTTAAATAAATTTTAAGTGTCCTAAAATCAGTTGAAATTTTAAAATTAGTATTTTTCTAACAAATGATGATTTTTATTAAAAATTAAATTTATCATATTTATAAAATTATTTTTATAAAATGGATTTAATTTTTTAATTTTACACATTGTAAAATGGTTAGGAATAATATTTGGTATTTTTGTAAAATAATTGAATTTTTGGTGAATAGTGAAATCCAGTAATTTACATTATTTAACAAAAACAAGAATTATTGAGAAATAGATGATGTTTGGATGTTGTAAGACCAAAATAACTAAATATATATATACTTTTAGTGTATTTATTAATGTTAATAAAAACTATTCATAGTCTTAATCCAAAATAATAAAATAATGAATAAAATAAACAAACCCCCCTCCTCTATAAATACGGCCCCTAACTACCTCTTCTCCTCACACCTCAAAAGCATTGAATATTTTCAAATTTTTACCCAATCCCCTTCCCAAGACTCTTGCAAATTTCTATGGTCTTTTTTTCTCAACAAAATACCAATTAAAATTTCTATAAGGAGGTTCTCAGGATGGATAATTCAATAGGTAAAATACTCTTTCATTTTCTTTTAATTTATTTTCAATTTCCTGTCAATTATTATTTTATCATTAGTTATTATTATCCATGTTTAATGATATCTCAAGTGTATTATATATATTGTAATTTTATTTTGTTAATGGAACAATACAACATCAAACCTTTTCTCCAAACCTTTTTTTACGAAATATGAGAATAACATCCGTGATGTGTTGATTTACCGAGATTATAGACAATACAATTTCATTTTATTATATTACCTTACAGGATAGTAATAATACCATTATAATTGTTGAAATTGGTTTTATTATTTATTCTATATCCCTTTTATGGTATGTAAGTACTAAATATATATAAAATTAAATAATAAAATTAAACCGATTTGCAATGATTAAAAAAATGGAAATTTAATTTAAACTATGATAGTTAATTTTTTATCTACTGATTCATCACCATTACATTTAAAAAAAATGATATATAAGTTATATAATCATATATAAGTTCATTAATAAAATTTAACCTCAATTATGTAAAATGTTCCCCATTTTACATGAACATCCATACATGTATACAGGCAAGCCGATCATCGAAACCCATAAAAAAGACTCTCATAATGATGGAATTGAACTATATAAAAAATCATAATGACCATAATTGAACCTAAAAAATTAGAATAAAATAAAATAAATTTACAAGAGGTGAGTCTAATTTTATTATCAGGGATATTAAATTGAAGAAATTATTCAGATATAAGGTAAGAAGATTCTCAAATCCAACTCCTTTTTCATTGGGTTATTCCTCTTTAATTTCCAACTCTAGTGAGGATGTTCTTTTAATAATCCCCAAAGATGATTTAATTTTTATTCAATTTTCTTTTCAATTATATACATGTTTATAATTTTTTTTATGAAACATATAAATATTTTCCAAATTAAATCTTCTTTCAAATACACATTTTTACTCCACTTGAGACTATTTCTTCTTCACTCAAGTGTAATGATTATTATATAAAATATGCTTTTCCCTAAATCATTTAAGAAGCCTAAAGTTTATTTATGATTGTATTGTATATGAAACTAAACCCATTACATTCTATGTGTGGTATTTGACAACTAAAACATGATGTTTCATTTTTTTTTTGCATTTCCTCATTCCATGACTATATCTAATACTTACGGAAAAGATTATGATGATGATACTATTATTATGTTATGATGATGATGATTATTCTCACCATATATATATTGATTGATGTTCTTATCTATCCTCTTACTGGGCTTTTAGATCACCAATTTCTTTGATGTATATCCCCATACGATTACTTTTAATAAGGAAAAAATAAGGTCCAATAAGAATCGAGAGAAGAAGGAATTATTGTTTTTATGATTTATTATGTAGAAGTTATGTATGATTCTAATTTTCCCAATAATGGAAACCTTCGGATCCTGTCTTGGTGATGATTTTATATTGTTTATCTTTAAAATGTTGTAACATTTGTGTAAGAAATGAAGGGTCTCTATGTGCTCCAACCCAGAAGGGATTCCATGCATCCCTTGATAGATGGAATACATATTAACCACTATGGAATACCTCACAAAAGGATCCAAATGACATGTCATTATGAGAAAGGAACCTACAGTTTAGTTGAGAAGAATTCCAACAAGTAAATATATGAGAAAACACTATATATCAGTTGTTGACAATTTAAAAAACTGAACCTCTCTCATCAGTAAAAACACACATACATTGCTATATGCAAACCATTCTTTAGAATGATTCATGATAATAGAAATATTTCCATCATTCCAAGAGAAGAAACACCTAATTCATCAAATCCACAAACACAAGTGCATCACTTGAGGTGAAAATCAAAAAATGATAAAATCAAAAACCAAGAAGAGAAATCCCATAACCCTAGTAACCTTTAATTATTACTAGAATATGTGTTCATGAAGAACTTTTTTGTATCCATCATAAGATCTGACACATTCCTATATCTCATATCTGCTAACTCCCCAAATAAAATAATGAAGAAAAATAATTCTCTAATACCATTGCCTAATTTGGCTTACAATAAGGCCTCAAGTATGCCTCCTCAAACAATAAAGGCTTCTGACTAGTGGAGAGGGAATAGAAAAATAAAATGAGGATACTATTCCCTAACACTAGAGTGTAATAATGTAGTAAATAAACTAAACTAATACATAACCATGAGAATTAGAGTGAACATTAAAAAAGAAATAACTGAAATTACTAAAATAAATGGAATTATTTAGATATAATCAATAGGATAAAACATGCATAAATTTTTCACCCACTAGGTTGACCAAATATAGAATAAAATAAAAGAAAATAAATACAAAAGGCTATAATACTACTCCAAGATAAACCAAATACCCAATATCTATGATCGACGAATGACTCCAGTGGGAACCATGAACTCCACATGAGCAGCTCCACTCGAAAATACAACTTCAATCCTCTTCTTGATAGACTATATTCAGTGCTCAAACTAAAAATAAACATAAGTTCTGCACATACACTAAGGTAAACTTACAATAGGAAAGAAAAAACATATTACTAGGCCACCCCAATGGTGGTCCTAACATATGTTGTCATAACATGTTCATGAAACACACATCACAACCAACCTAGATGAACATGAAAACCAACGTAAAGTCTAAAAATGGTAGAAAAGAAACAAAAAGGAATAAAAAAGAAATATAGTATACCTCAAGTTATATTTTAACACCCACAAGTCTCTCTGGTCCTTATTCTAAGAATTAAAAATTAGGGATTGTAAATGCAAAAAATTAATTTTTTCTGCCTAATCAAGAAGGATCTCTAAAGTACAATGAAAGGACAAAAACACATGCCATACCATAGGATCAAATCCAAGGTTTCAGACAACCATGTGCATCTACCAAGCATTGGGAATCTAATGGCTTGATCTGAACATGCTGTATGGACTCCATGTCTATAATGAGGTACACCACCATGCCCAAAAGTCCTACATAAATAACAGATAGAGTGATTGTGTCATCAAATCACCAGGATACCCAAACAGGACCAAAATTCATATACACCTGAACCTAGGAGTGAAAAAGGATCCATGGTCCACTAAACCTAGTCCTGGGAGAATAAACGAGCTATGGTATTTCCACTCTTCTAGATTGTCCATTATCTCCCTAGCCCCACCTCAAAACGACTAGCCAAACAACAAAAGAGGGAAAAAAATAGTCTCATGGAAACTGACAGGTACAATAATATCCCAAATGTGTCCTCTCCCATCATTATTGTAGAAGAACAATCTAAATCCTCTAAGAATAGCTCAAACACTAGGGTTGGATAAAATCCTCAACCTCTAACAAAAACTACTAAAACTATCACCTACCATCTCTTAGGCCAACCTAACACAGGTTAGCCCCTAGGGTTCCCAAAAACTTGGAAAAATAGTAAATCCAAAAAGGGAACCTATAACAAACCACAACTCCAGTAGGACACCCTACAAGGTAATCCTACTATAAAATGAATATTTAGGCCAAGCCCACTAAAGGGAACCATGGATGGACTCTGAGATCTGACAGAATGAACACATGCCCAAAAGGGAATCCTCAAGCAACACCTCACATAGAATGGAATTATCTAGATCAGGTCCCTAAAACCCATCTGAAACTATATTAAATAGAACCCAACCATAACTAACACCCAATAATGATGAACCACCATGAATGCTCCTATATGTCCCAACATCATGAAACCTGACCTAAACCATGAACAACTGAACTAATGATCTCAACGAGCAAGTAACTCGATCCCACATCCTAGAATATATCCAAAGAACCTCAAGAATATTCACCTAGAATACACATTCCAAGGTTATCAAAAAGATAACACCCTCACATGATCCTCATTACATTAAACCTATCCCCAAAAAGGATTATTGAACCATATCAACAAATGAATCCTCATAAAAAACATTAACGGTCCAAAACACCATCTATATGGCCTCTGAATGCAAAAATGATTCCACCATTGTGATCATGGTTAAAAAACAATCATAGTGGACTACTCAGATGTTCAATTTTTAGTCAGGGTCACAAATACAACCAAAACCCATATTTTGGAAAAGTATATAGAGTGTAATTTCAAGTACATGGCATATAATCTCAAAAGATTCACCGAGCCATATACTTTTACCTGACCAGAGAAGTCATGGGGTCTTCCCATGTACCAGTACATGACCAAGGAATACTTGGGGTCTAGTCATGTAATACCACATGGCCTTGTATCCCTCACATGGGGTCTCTACCTAAGTACATGGCCACATGGCCCTTCCCTACAACATAGCATGTACATCGAGTATGTGACATGTACTTCCCAAACTCCAACATCCTATGCTTACTACCACATGGCTATGTAAATGACCATGTAGTACCACATGGTGTGTACCAAAAGTATATGATGTGTACTTATAAAATGATGTGTACTTATAAAAACCACATATTCCCAAAATAGAAATATAACATGGTGTGTGTTCATCAAACCATATGCCGTGTGATCAGGATTTCCCAAACCAAAATCACTTCAAAAGTCCCCTTCCCCTATTCCCCCAAAACCATCAGATCAACCCTTAAAGGGTCCCCTATAATATAAAAATGATTAAAACTTAAGGAAAAAACTAATATATGAGGATTTATAGAGGAAACATAAAAAAGTTCTTACCTGAGGGTAGAAGCCACCAAAGCTTCATTCTGACTCACGTTCCATAACACCCATATGGCGATCCTATGTGACCCAATTTTCCTGACAATGCCTCCTTCTCCCTCTTATTTCCCTATCATCTACTTATAATATCTCTCACTCAAAGGAATCCCAAAGGGGGGGGTGTACAATATACATTAATGGAGGAAAATATTAAAATGTAAAAGGGAAATTAAAGAAAAGAAAAATAAAAACAAAAATAAGAGATAAAATAAAAGGGGTCCCGACCTAGATCTGATGCCTGAAACACGGTTATGCCCCACCTATGAAAAATCTCCCTATCGTGAACTCAAATGAAAAGCTGTAATTAAAATTTAATGATATGAACCAAATATATCACCTAATTAACATAAATGAATAAATAATATTAAATTAATTAAGTATTAAATATTCTTTCAAAATTCGAACAACTTAGAATTCCACCAAACACAATTCCCTAGGTAAAACAATATTCTAGAACCAAAAAAGTGGTTATAAAAATTATCCAATATCTCTTGATCGGAGAAATTTACATTTTTATCCATGAAATGCACCAAATAAAAAAATTAAAATTTCACTTGTTTATCTTATACTATTACACTACAGTTCATGAAAATGTAGCCAGTTAATTAATTCACCTTTTATATTATCCACATTATATAAAAAATAAAACTTTATATTCTCATAAGACTAGAAAATATTTGTGAACTACTAATCTGACATTGAAAATGGATTCCAAAGTAAAGTGGGGGGTTCTCTATATCCCTTATAAAGTGGAAGGGTAAGGATGAACATGATATTTCAACCTTAGTTCCTCAAATAATTCATTTGAAAAATATATGGTGAAGACATATATAATTTGATCCTACATTAGAATATGTCTTCATTGTAATTATATATAAGAAACCATTTCTTTGATAAATTGATATCTTATATAAATATTTTTTGATGTTGAATGTTTTATTGAATTTTTAAAAGATAAATTCCACTTGTATTTTCAAACAAAATTTTAATGGATTTTCAACTTATACATTAAAATACTCTTGGTAACTTTTCATTGAAAAAATTTGAGTACATGAATGCCTAATAAAAATAAATTCTAATTTAGTTGTACTTAATCTCCCCAAGATTTGTTTCCTACTATTCCAACAGACAAAACATTCTCCCAAGAAAAATGTTCTTCCTAATGTTGAATTGAGATCATCAGAGTCTCAAGCCTAATTAGAATTTATAAACCTTAGAAACTTCAACATGTTTCTTGTTTTGTACACAAAGAAAAAACATAAAGTTCCTTTAACATATCTCAAAATTTTATTGTTATCCACCATGTGAGATTCTTTAGGATTACATTGAAATCATGTACATAATTTTAATAGAAATATAATTTCTCTTCATGATGTATTAAGATAGTGTAAGATTTAAATAATCTTTTAGATTTCCTTAAAGTTTACCCAATTTTATGTCTCATCATTACTCATCTTCATTCCAACAAAAATAGGTGTGAATTGTTCCTTTTAATATTCCATGAAAAAACTTCTTAATATTTAATTTTATTAATTTTAATGTAAAATAAAGATATAGATTTTAGTTTTCATGATCTATATCTTGAGAAAAAAAATCCATTTCCTCAATTATAGAAATCTAAAATCACATCATCGTTAATTTTGATAACTCTTCACACACACGATCATTATCACCTAAAAATATTATTTCATCAACATAAACTTTAAAAAAACAATGTTTTTTAACTGGTTACCATTATATGAAAACTACTACAACATTTTCTTCAAGAAAAGATTATTCTTTTCTTGTAATTATCATGGTTTTAATACCAGGGTGATGGAGTCTACTTCAAACCAAACAAATATTTTTTTAACTTATATATTTGGATTTCATTGTTTTCAATGGTGAATCCATCTATTTGTTCAATATAAAATTATTACTCAACTTCCCCATTTAATAATGTTGAATTAACATCTATCTGATATATGTTATATCTTCAATGAGAAATAATTTCCAATTTTTTTTATATTTTAAAGTCTTGCAACATAAGTAAATGTTTCTCCAAAATCAATAGCTTAAACCTTCAGAAAATCTTTATAGGTGATCCTAGTTTTCTTTGTTGAAACCTCTACCATTTCATTCTACTTATTCTAAAACACCCATTTATTTTATATGGAATTCTCATATTCTAGTCATAGAATAAGTTCCCATGTATCATCCATTTCAACCCTACCTACCCCTTCACTCATAAAATCATAAAATTATTTATTTTCAATATATTTTAATAGTGATCATGATCCAATTTGAGAAATGAAATATATTTGAAAATCCATTATTAGGTTCATTATTATTTATACTAGATATTCACTTCTTCAAACACTATTGGTTGGTTTAACAGATTTACATACATGTCAAAATTTAGTGTTTTACCCTTAGTTTCTTCCTCATCACTTGAAAAACTAGAGAATGTTCTCTTAACAGATGTATAATTATTTAATTCCTCCATTAATTTTAGATGGAAGGTGGTAATATTACTTCCATTGTAATTTCAGATCTATTATTACCTTAATCTATTCCATTGAACTTATTTTTAATAACCTTAACATCATATGATCCAAAAAATTTCTGTGATTATTTACTCATGCACTAATAGCGTCTTAAATTTATTTTATACAAGAAGAATAATCCTTCCTCATAACTTGTAACTTATTTTTTCCTTTTCAATAGAATATTAGTATCTTGGGATTTCCGGTATACTTAAGATTTATTTTGAAAGGTAATAAAATTTTTACTATCCTTTTTAATCCATTCATTCCCTTCTCTTTTCATTGAACTTGTATAGTTTGTTGAAATAATATTTATAACTTTTGAATTGTATGGTTGATTTGGAACCTATTTTGTATAATTAAATTTAATGAATATTCTTGATCTTTGGTGTTTAACTTTCCTTATTTATAAAAACATTCATTCATCATTTTTAAGGATTATTTTGTCTTTGATATATATTGATTGAGTATTTCCCAAATCATATTCCTTTGTGTATATTTTTACATCATTTTATTTTAACATATTTTGTTGTCCTATAACATTTACTTTTTAAGGATTTAATTTACTTAGGATATCATTATTCCTATATATGAAAATATACCATTCCAACTTTCTTACTAAGATATTTGAATTCCTTCTTGGTTTTTGTGTTTTTCTTGAGACACACTTCATGTTATAATCTCATAAAATATTCACTTTATATCTATCCACATTCTACTTATTAAATACTATATGATTATTCATGTTTCTTAACATGATACTTAATTTTAGTGAATTTTACAAAATTTATTTATTATATAAACTACTTCATTTGAGTAATTATCATCTTCCTTACGTATCATGATCTACCAAATTAATTTAGAATATCTTCGTTTGATATCCCTATATTGTTTTAATTATTTTGAATTTTTACAAAACTTCTTCTTTAGAGAAATGTTTATTTGTTCATCTTCTTTAAACTCACCCCTTTTATTTCATGGGAAGCCTATGGTAATGTGTCCAATTTACATCCACCTAAAATAATTTAAATGTTGTTTTCCTTAATACATTCCTTTAAGTTCAAATTTTTTTTTGTGATAAAATCCATCAAATGGGAATATTCATTTATATATGAATATTCATACTCTTATAAGTTAGAGAAATCTTCTTATTCTGAAGTCTTGACTTTATTAATTTCATCAAAATAAATTTCATTATTTCCATTACTCTTAATGACCCAAACATTAATTATTTGATAGTTAATGATAATTTTTTTTGAAGATCATCAAGAGAAATAGATTTTCGATCCTCAAAAGTATATATTTGATGATAAAATATATCTAGAAACATTCTATGATTTTTTAACTAATGGTTGAATCTAATAATGTTTCTCCAAAACCTCTCATGTTTCTGAATATTTAATTTACTCTTGTGAAATATTCATCAATGGTATTTTTTATTTCCTTTTTTATATCTTTAAATTTAATTTTCAATATTAAAATATTTTCTTCGTTCACTTTAACTTTTCCTTCAATAATACTTTTAAGTTTATCCTAAATATCCTTAGAAATTTGATGATCCATCACCTTTGTGAATACTAATTTTGAAGAAATAATTGAATATAATTTCAAGACTTACCATTATATTATAGATTCATCTTATCAAACATATTCATTTGTTCATCATTTTCTCTTGGTATAAATACAATGGTTTTAATATCTACCAATTCTAAGAAAAGTGAAAGAATATTTGGTATCTTCATATTCTTCCAACCATGATATTTCTTACAATAAAAATTATTAACTCCTCTAATTTTTAATAAATTTATATTATCCACACTACAATAAATAAGTCTATAGATAATGACTTTCTATAATACTAGTTTATTCTTCTAGTAATTTAGAACCACTGATATGGACACGTGGGTGAATCAGTGGTGAATTTTTTAATATTTCATTCAGTTTGTAATAAATCTTAGAAATGTTTCATATTTTTAGTCTACTTAAATTTTTAACTCCACCTCACTCATATATAAATATTTGATATATAAAATTCAAGGAAAACATTATTATAAAGTTAGAACCCAATGTGGGTATCCACCCATTTTTGTGTTTGGAATCACCCAATATATAGATTTTCCCCAAATATTTGAAAAATATAAAGTAATTGGTAGGGAAGGAATCTTCCTTATCCTAAATGGTGGTGGGAAGGAATCACCCCTAATATTCTATAACATTGTATCTAAAACATATTCTTAAATATTTTTAGTCTTATTAAAATCATTTCTCCAATATTTTTATTTGTGATTCTTAGTTCTTAACATAATAAAAAAACTATCTTATATATCCTTCCAAACTTTATATATTCTATAATCCAATGATGAAAATGAATAATAATAGGCTCTAATTTGAAATTCCTGCACAACTTAGTCTTAATATGACTATATTCATTTAATTTGAATAAATTAAATTTGAAAAACATCATAATACTTTTATCAAATATTTGTGTCAAGAAATGTTTTAAACCTTTTTTAAATATCATAGGGAGAATCATATTTTTTTTGGGAATATTGACCATTGAAAGAACAAAAAATCATTATCACAATGAATGTGACTTCCCAATGTATATATAAATACCATCTAAAAAATGCCTTTTGGATATATCCTTCAATAAAACTAATTCTTAAACTCTAATTTTTTTAACTCATTTGTTATGATACATACATTTTTTTGTTTTAGATTTAAATTAATATTTTGTTCTCATAATATAAACTCGGTGAGATTATAAAATTATCCTTCTATATTTCCACATATGTAAATAAAATAAATTTATTTCAGAACATTCATTTGAAGATTTTATTCTAGTGGAATTATAAAACATATTTTGAAAAATTTCTTATGGAAGTGTTCCTCTAAATATGTTCTTTCAGAAAACGTTTCATTTACCTCAAAAAATTTCATCAAGAAATAAATTCATGGAACTCAATTTATTTCTTCCAGAAATCAAATAGAATATCTTTATTGAGAAATAAACTTTATTAATCCAAAAAATTCTTTAATAAAGCTCAATGTTCGATGAAATTTCAAAAGTTATTTCAAAACTTGTTCAGGAGAAATTACTTTTCTCTATATGAATTTTCATGTTTCTCAAAAAAAAATATTTTAAAGAAATTTACTAGAACTATGAAAACTTTTGTGTGATCATGACACTTGGTATTTAAAATATTAAAAAAGAATTATCTAAATTAATATCCAGAACTTCAAAAAATATTCTTCCAAAAAAGTCATAATTTTTTTATCTAAAGCTTTCATTATGAAAAAGGTTTCCTCAAAACATTTTATATTCCAAAAAATCTCAATTTGTTTTATACTAACACCATATATAGAAAATTAAACAAAATTATGTGTTATTGGCATGGGATAACACGGTTACTATAGTAATTAATTCACATATAAATACTACTATATACTTCAAAGATGTCCATAACATAATCTTAAAATGGGAATACTAAATAAGAGAGTACTACATACCTTAGGAAAAAACCTAAATGTAGATAAAAGGGTATTATCACCTCAAATAATGAATTATCGATGGTAATAAGATAATTATAAAGATAATAAATAGAGGAATTTGACTAGTTCTAGTATCACATATTGTTATTATCGTAAGAATTGAAACCGCTTCAGGAATTAAAAAATTATCAAATAAGGTACTGTAATAAATAATTTTGGATGTTCAAAATCCTTTAAAACAATGGAAGAAAGAAGAAACCCTTTACGCCACATGAATATCCTATTGGAGTTATGGATGGTTAACTCTGATGAATCCTTCCAATCAATAAACAATTTGGGGTGTAAGATAATATATGTATCTGGAATCATTGGGAGAGTCTATATATTAGGGGATTAATCTTTAGAAGTGATTAGTAATGGTGATGAAAAAATCTATAATATGAGTGGTTTTTTCCTATGAAAAAATTATATAGACACTTTCTAGGTATCTAGAAAAATATAATCTCTGTAGGAAAATAGGATAATGTAGGGTACCAAAAAAACTTCATAAATGGTGTCTAGAAAGTGACTTGAGGATCAAAGGTTTTGTCATGGAGAGTAAAATAGGAGACTCTATATCTGACTAGAAGACTAGATGGAAGTGCAATTTATGGATGTACAACCTCTAAATATCTAGAGGTCTAGAATAGTAGGCTAGGTATTATTATTGAGGAGAATATAGAGGTTCAAATTTAGAAGATAATTTTAAATATCAATCACAAAACTGCTATATGTTTTGTGAGTCGTGTGTTGAGAAAGAATACATGATTTTTATTCGACTTGAATGAGCATAATACCATAGTCTAGAATCTATTGTTAGTTCACTAGAACATATGAGGAATTTCACTATTTTATTTCCCAAAGGATAAATATATTTTTTTCATCCTAATTAATGATGTGAAAAAAAGTTATGGGTTTATTTCCATAATCACAATACAAATATTTTCATTGATTTTATAAAGCAGAAAGAAATGGATAAATTATAGAGTGATTGGAAGCAGAATTTAATTATGTGAGACAATGGTGGTGAAAAAGTGAAAGTAACTTCCAGAAATTCTATAAAAATAAAGGAATCATGCATAAGTGGACTATTATTGAAGCTCCAAAATATAATGAATCATCAAGGAGAATGAACCAAATATTAACAAAAAATTTCAAAATTCAATTATGTACACTACAAAATGAAAAATTAAATTTAGGTATAAGTGATTAACATGATAGTATAATTGTATAATATAAGTCCATAAACTAATACAGAATAAAATATATAGGAAGATACATGGCCTGATAAGTCACATGTAGTTATACACATGAAAATATTTAAGAGAACATCATATGCTCTTACTAAAAAAATGGAAAAAGTCTATATAGAGGCTAAGTCAAAATCTTATTCTATCATGAGATATAGAATTAATGATTTTGGTTTAATACTATGGTGTGATGAGAAGCACCACATCATTACAAGTTATAAGATTATCTTTAATATGAATACCCTATAAAAGGATCTATGCATGGATAAATTTGAAGGTGAGGGAAAAAGGAAATTATTTAAGTCTATGTTGATCTGGATTAAAACAACAAAAAATAAACACTTCTAATAACTTTAGATACCTATGTGGATTAATTATAATTTTAAATATAAGATGAAATTATATAATACGTTAGGTTTTCTAGAGCTTGATGGAATGATTCAAAAGATGACCAGTCAATAGTCAAAGAACTATATATTATAATAACATAAGGAGAAGAATCTCAAGAAGAGTTGAGAAGATCTTCTAGAGTTGTAAAACCAATATAGTGTTATGGGATGGATGTGAGTTTCTTACTATTAATATAATTTTGGAACCCAAATTACTATAAGTGGAAAAAAACATAGTGCATACAAAAATGGGATTTATCTATGGGGGAAGAGATAAACTCATTAGAGTTTAGTGGAATATGGAAGACAAACAAACTATAAGAAGGAAAGTGATCACTAGAGGTCAAATAGGTCGTCTATTTGAAGGAATAATTTGAAGGAAGTATAAGATACATGGAATGATTGGTGATTCAAGGATTATAACAAATGGAAGTAGTCAATTTTTTGGAATTTTTTTCACCATTAGTTAAGAATATTACTATTCAAATGGGGGTGACTATTATTTCTTCTAGTGATCTACACTTGTATTATATGGATATTAATATTAACATTATTCATATTGATTTGAAGGAGTAGATCTATATAATGTATCCAAAGGTTTTTAAAGAGAATTAAAAAGAGGGGCTTGTTTCAATGTTTAATAAAATCTATTATGTATTGAAACAATATCCTCATTAGTGGAACTGAATCTTTGAAACTTTCATGACTAATGAAGATTTTAAAATATGCGACTTTGGCTATTATTGTTATTAGAATTCATAGAATGATAGGGAATACATCATTATTTAACTTGATAAGGATTCAATGTTTCTTTTGGGTCTATCAAGTTCTTAGATCTAGGAGTTAAAGGTAATATATTCTTGAGCATGTGAAATGAAAGATCAAGGTCATCAAAAGAAAATATTAGGGATGATGATAGAAAGGTACTGAAAATCTAGTACATTAGTGTTATCCCAGAAATAGTATATCCATAAGATCATTGAATGGAATAAAATATCTAGATATAAGTTTGTCTCAACTAAAATTACCAGAAATTTCAAGTTGTCTAAGGTATAATAACAAATATCAAAATATAAGGTCCAATATATATAGATGGTTCTATAAGAATATTCTATCAGAATATTAATCTATGTGATAATATATACATTAATGAATGCTTCCCTTTTATTTGGATTGTTAATTAAGTTCATGTTAAACCATAAAAGGTAACATTGGGAAGACATTATGTGGATCATTTGAAACTTGAAGGGATCATAATATAGAAAACTTTTTTGGTGAAGATGATCCATTACAAGAGTTCATTAACATGGATGCTGCTAGGGACCCAGATAGAAAAATGAGTAGGATGGGGTTTGTTTATATGTTTTTAAGAATAAAGACCTATTGGATGTATCGATTGTAGCCAGCGGTCACTTTATATCCAATGAAAGAGTAATAAATAGAAGCTATATAAGATTGAAAGTCATTTGTCTTATTAATGCGATTTATGAAGGAGTTTGGAAGGTCCAAAAAGTAGGAGTACTATATTTTAATAGTCAGAGTGCTATCCACCTTTCTCAAAATCACATGTTTCATTAAAGAATGAAACACATTGACTTCAAATTAAATTTAATCTAAAACTTCCATAAGACTACGTGTTCTAGTTGCAGTGAATAACATGGAAGTAAAATCTAGAAGACATGTTTACAAAGGCTTTAGTCCTTCAATTTCTGAGTTAGCACTATGGCTCAGTTGAAAATAGGAGAATAAAGAGGTTGGAGAACCCTACATGAATAAATGTATGAAGGATTTATTTTCCAAAATATTGGAGCATTTCAAGGGTATTCCTTTAAGAAATATTTAAATGGGATATTTTTTTGGAATTTCAGGCTTCTTCAGGGATTTGGATTCAACTTATTATAAGGAGTAACTCTAAAATATCATCAAGACCTTTTCTGGACAATAAATACAGTGTATTTAACACCCATGTATAATTTCTTAAAGTTATCTAACTTCTGATGGGATATAGAAAATTGGTCCATTCAACATATGGGGGCTATAAATAGCCAACCAATTTTTTTGGTTAAGTCAAAGATGAATTATTTGAATGACTAGGTGAATAGATGGATGAATATAACTTTTAGATGGTGGTTCAAACTATTTGATTGACTGATTACTTCTATAAGTAGAGGTGAGATCATATATGGATGTTATAATGAACCAATCATTCATTATACGAGACTATATAATGAATACAAGTTTTATAACCCTATCTATGTAGCTATATATATATTTTAATTATTTAGGCTTCTTATAGTATACAAGTTTATATTTTTTTCCAATGGATATAGTGAAAAAAAATTAGACACATAAATATTCATTGTTCTATTTATATTTTCTATATCATCGTGTGATTTGTTTTGTGAATTACATGGATATTGTGTAAGCCGGGACTTAGTAATTATGATTAGATTAATGAAAACTTACTTTTTTATGGTCTAAGTCATTGGGAATTTAAAGTGGTTATTTTCATAGTACTTAACCATAGGCAGTTATGATATTATAAAAAATGTAGGTTCTTCTATTTGTTGATTATAAAAAGTATTTATCACTTACCTATAGTTATTCATTATTTGATATATGATACAATGAAGTTATGAAGCCTTGATTTCTAAATACAAATATTCTATATAATTTCTCTAATGATTAATTAAAGAATACTTCAAGGATGGATAATGGTGATTTTATTTATCAAGATGTGGTTTTTAATGGATAAAAATTTCAAATTAATTAGTGTGATAGATTATAATAAATTGAATAGAAGCCTATTTTACTTAACAAAAACATGAATGTGATTTTTTCCAACTTATCATGTTACAAGGTAAAAATGTTTCGCTAAGGAAATCCACATTCTAATATTGAAAATGTTATTGTGTTATGTCAATGTCATGATGATTTTTTAATTTATTTTATAGTGAAAAATCATTATAATCACTATTTATATATATATATGGATTATGTTTATTTAGTGGATAATAGGATCTCAATATCTGGTAGTTAATTTTATCTTGGAGTTTTTTTTCTATTTCGTTTCTAATCAAGAAGTAATATTTCATTACATTGAGTACTTTAGAGGTTGAATATATAGAGACTAACTGATATTTTACAAAAATAACATATATGGATAAAAAACATGAAGATATTGGAGAGGAAGAAAAATTTCTTATTTCAATCATGTTTTATAATTATATATTTTTAATTTTAAAAAAATCCCATCCATCATTCAATAGAAAATATATATCAAAATATAATATAACTTTATGAAGGAGAAATTTGAGTGCAGTGATGTGATTAATGATCAAGTGAAGTCACATTAATGGGGAGGGGGTTATATATTGTAATTAAAATTTTAATAAATTATTTTCACATTAGTAATTTTTACCTTTTAACCAGTTATGAAGAATAAAACTTGTATGAATACTACATCACAACTACACCTTATGAAAGATGTGAATAAAATATATCACCAAACAAGATATTATTACACGGTTCCCCTTAATGTAGCAGACTATATACTTGAAATGCCCAAGTTGAGTTTGAGACATGGGTTATTCACTAATATTATAAAGTGAGTACACATGGGAAAGGTATATTTCTTGACTCTTAAGGTGAAATACCAAGATAGTTACAATAACTGAATATTATTTTTTACTAATTACCACTAGTTTAAAATTGTACATACACAAAAATATTGAACACGATATTTTATATGATTTTGATTTCCATGAAATTAAAATGATAAATCTTCTTCCAAAACTATGGTATTTGACTTCCAATGGTTTTTTAAAAACATATAACATATTTAAGACTTATGCATGATAATCAAAATGATCAAATTTTACAAAATGTATGAGAAACATTAACATTATCTATCTTCTAATAAATATATTTCTAGCCTAATGAAAATATTCAATATCAATAGATCCTCATTATTCAAGATTCTTGATGTATGTGATATTCAATTATAATAGAATAACATCAAACACACTCTCTCTCAACATTCATTTTTTATTCATCTTCAATGCTCAAGATATCTTCAAATAAATAATTCCTCAGTTCCTCTCTCACTGCCTCTTTTCCATTCTATTTATTTTTATCAACATAAATTAATTAGTTGGATTTTTCTGTATATTTTTTAATATAAAAAATCTATGATATTCATCATTATGATTCCATTATTTAAAAATGGTTACACATTCTTTGGAAATTAACTTAGTTTTTATATTTATTAATGAGATTCAAATCTTCATTTCTAAATACCAAGAAATATCAGGTGGGGAAAATTTTAATTATTATCATTCAATTTTACTTTAATTATAGTATTAGATTTTCTTGTTTTGTTTCTAAAAAATTTAAAGTTTCTTTTTATGCATGTATTCATGCAGTTTCACATGAAACAATCCTTTTAGTTAAAATATTCTTCTCATAAAATTAGATAATTAACATTATTATTGAGGTCTTATTTAGATATGGAAGATATTTCCAATTGTTGACTTATTTCATCATTCATAGAAAATAGTGTTTTATGATATTCACAAAATACATCACTGTAATGAAATTACATCCCGTATATCTCATTTAATCAGTCATTATGGAATGGCCTTCAACTTTATGGTGCAATAGTGTTCTTTAAACATTTTTTTGAATTAAGATGAATTCCTCAAGGTATTATGATATTTATTCATTAAATAAAAAAATAAAAAATAATTTGATTTTATCTTTTGATATTTTCTTTTAATTTTCACTTAATATGCATAATATAATACTCAATATTAATCTCAATATATCTAGAGAAGTCATATAAATGCCCCCAAAAATAATTTGAAAAACCTTATGTAAGAGTACTTTACTTAGACATAACATTTAAAACAATATAATTTACTATTATATAAGGAAAAACTACTCATAAGTAGTATCTTAAAATATTATATTACTCAAACACATATCTGTATCTTCTAAACATAATTATCCATATTTTTTTTATCTTTCAAAATTACTTTGACATATCTTCTATTTTTCTAGAGTTATTCTTATATAGAATTTTTTATTTCAGAACTACTGTTATATATAAGTATATTTTCTTAAACATATTATTCCATTGATACTGAATCTTTTGGAGTTAATCACATATAAATCCGAATCTTCTAAATTTAATCTTATGTAGTAATTTTTTATTTCAGAAGTCAATCATTTATATTAATAGAATATTCTAGAGTTATTATATTGTATCTTCATTACTACTAATAGAGTTGTTCTTTTGTGTCTTTATTTTATACTTTGAAACCTTGTCTAATCTTATCTAATATGGTAAACTCTATATTACTCTAATGCAATGATTATTATATTGATTCATTTTTATATACAGTTCTACTTTCATGTTTATTATTATATAGGTTCCAAAAAAACTACATTACTATTACATAACAAGAACATTGTCAATTAATTCTAAATCTACTACCTTGGATTTTATAAAACCATATATTAGACTCAATAACCACAAAATCATCCCAAAAAACATTAAATAAATTTAGAAAAATCATTTCATTATTTCCAAAACTCTTTAACTGAAATCCAAATTATTTTAGGATGTACCAAAAATCAATCATCTCAAAAACAGTCTCAATATTAGTCAATTAATTAATTGTAAAATAAATGTAGCACTGGGCTCATAAATTCAAAATATATTTAAACTCTTACAATACACATTAGAACTCTCTGATTATTTCAATAAATATTCCACTAATTCATCATTTCCTTAGTTTTTAATCACTATACAAGTAACACATATACTCTATGAATATATCTTGATGCCAAAACACAGGGATGAATTCCCAAATAAACTTAACTTCATATTCTTCATCGAGATATAAAATTTATCAATATACATACTTTAATGAGACTCATACTATTACCTTTTTCAATACATGATAATAACTAAATATCCTATATTTTTATTTTTTCCAATATATAAATAGATCACCGATAGAATATACAATGAAAAAAACAATTGGAAATCTAAGATATATCTCAAACCTTCAACCTTTTCATTCATTTATTCTTTCATCATTACCCAAAAAATATTGATAACCTTACTAAATTACAACAAATACAATCATATTCATAATCCATGCGGATCTTCAATCTCCCACATTAGATTTTTTTTGCAAAACCCTTTAATAAATCAATGTTAATATATTTTATATAGACCTTCTATTTTATCTCTGCCTTATTAAAATTAAATACAAAATTTATTTTTCTAGGGGTGACATCACACTTTTCTAATAATGGTACACAAATTAATACACTCAAATTCCATGTAATATTGTTGATTTAGAAAATTATGGAGATGAATTTAGACATAAAAAGTTTCCATAAAAACATCCATCATTTGATACAAACTCAAAAATATTCATTCACGGGCTATTCAAGAATAAATTATTTTATATTCTCAACATGATTCATACAATCATATCAAAAAATTGATTAAAATATTCAAAACAAGTTGGTTTCTCAGATTCTAATCTATATATTTCTCAATCGTTTTTACACAATTATTTCCACTCATTAATAAAACCCCCCTTTGAATTAACTATCATAAATATGGGAAATATATTAATCGTATAGTATCAATGATAGATACAAAACAATTTATATTTCTAATTCAATATAATATAATGATATACAATATCATATCACACTAAATCCCATCCAAGGGATGAACATCCTTAATTATGTAGAATAGATAATACTAATTATAGTTTTTACAATAATTAAAAAACTTTCACTTTTTTATATCAATATATGATAGATAACTCAAATTAAATTGAAAAAATAATATCATTATAGTCCTCTATATGAATATAATTTTTTTAATTCCCTGTATTGAAAAACAAATACACAAAAAGTAATGGTTATAATGTGGGTTAACTATTATTAATTAGTGATATAAAAAATGTTTAGAGTTGATTTATAACTAATAAAATTCTTTTAAACCAAATCTATATTTATGATAACTCTTTATTCTTACTCTCCTTTGATTTTATAAATAATAATTTCCGTTGGAAGAAATATCTTTATTCTTTCTCTATATTTATCATCACATGAAATTGGGTTTTCCCATCAATTAACAAGGTACTTATATTATCTTATTATTTATCCATATTATTTCATAAATCATACTAGTTTTTCAATTAATCATGAAATTTTCAAGGATGTACTCACCTTTTTTGGATCTTCCAAATGATTTAAAAAAACATTGGGCCACCATTATTTTCTAACATCAATGGAATTTTAAAACCATTTATACATATTTCATCCACTAAACTAATAACTTTTATATTTTTATTTTGTTTATTTTATTTATTATTCTATATTTCTATATTTATTATTAATTTTAGTGTATTTTTTAAAATGTTCCATAATGTGGCCCTTACTTCTATAGTAAAATAATTTTTTTAGTTTAGAATCATTCTCAATATGCTTTATTGTGTTTTGTTTAATGTTTTCCTTTTTCATACAGCCCAAGGTGAAATCAATTTATGTTATCACTTATTTATTTCTTATCACATGATTTTTTATTTAATATTATATGAATCATAGTTGGTTGGTATAATCTAATATTATTCATTATAGTGGTAATTTCTTTTAAAATTCAATAGTATATTAGAAGAACTTCAAATCCTTTTTAGTGTAATTTTTTTTATTATAATGTCTATTTCACCTCATATTAGTAGGATATCTATTGAATTTTATTTTATTTTTCTTGATATTATACATCTTCATAATCCAATGATTGATATGTTATGTCAATAGTTAATGGACAAATGTACCAAATTTTATATCACTAATAATAACCAATAAATCTTGTGTAGGCTGATGGAAATATTGAAAACAGGGGGGGATGAATTAGATTTATAAAAAATTACAATTAATATGAGATGTGAATAAAATAAAAAAATATAATAGATGTCATGTGCAAATATAAAATTAAATAATTATTAAGTGATGATGATATTTAATTGATCAATGCACTTAATAATTAATAATCCCCAAAGATGATTTAATTTTTATTCAATTTTCTTTTTAAGTATATACATGTTTATAATTTGATTTTATGAAACATATAAATATTTTCCAAAATAAATCTTCTTTCAAATACACATTTTTACTCTACTTGAGACTATTTCTTCTTCACTCAAGTGTAATGATTATTATACCAAATATGCTTGTCCCTATATCATTTAAGAAGCCTAAAGTTTATTTATGATTGTATGGTATGTGAAACTAAACCCATTCCATTCCATGGGTTAATTTATTTCTAATATTGATATATGTTCTATATGGAATGCATGATTATGTAAATGTTATGGTGTGACAGGTGTTCCCAAAATAATATAGCATTTAAATGCATTGGGTAATGTGGTGGATCTCATGAGATAATGTTGAATATGCATGAAAATGATGCAAGATTTTTTATAATGATTATTTTATGATTATTCATGTATTTTATGTGTGAACATGATTCTAGCTTTGTTCACAACTATGTGTGGTATTTGACAACTAAGACATGATGTTTCATTTTTTTTCATTTCCTCTTTCCATGACTATATCTAATACTTATGGAAAAGATTATGATGATGATACTATTCTTATGTTATGATGATGATGATTATGCTCACCATATATATATTGATTTATGTTCTTATCTATCCTCTTACTGGGATTTTAGATCACCAATTTCTTTGATGTATATCCCCATACGATTACCTTTAATAAGGAAAAAATAATGTCCAATAAGAATCGAGAGAATTAGGAATTATTGTTTTTATGATTTATTATGTTGAAGTTATGTATGATTCTAATTTTACCAATAATGAAAACCTTTGGATCCTGTTTTGGTAATTATTTTATATTGTTTATCTTTAAACTGTTGTAAAATTTGTGTATGAAATGAAGGGTCTCTATATGCTCCATCCCAGAAGGGATTCCATGCATCCCTTGATATATGGAATACATATTAACCACTAGAGAATACCTCACCAAAGGATCCAAATGACATGTCATCATGAGAAAGGAACCTACGGTTTAGTTGAGAAGAATTCCATAAAGTAAATATACGAGAAAACACTATATATCATTTGTTGACAATTTAAAAAACTGAACCTCTCTCATCAGTAAAAACACACATACATAGCCATATGCAAACCATTCTTTATAATGATCCATGATAATGGAAATATTACCATCATTCCAAGAGAAGAAACACCTAATTCTTCAAATCCACAAACACAAGTGCATCACTTGAGGTGAAAATCATAAAATGATAAAATCAAAAACCAAGAATAGAAATACCATAACCGTAGTAACCTATAATTAGTACTAGAATATGTGTTCATGAAGAACTTTTTTTGTATCCATCACAAGATCTGACACATTCCTATATCTCATATCCGCTAACTCCCCAAATAAAATAATGAAGAAAAATAATTCTCTAATACCATTTTGTTACAAACAGGCCTGGGTCGACCTGACCCATTACCTAATTTGGCTTACAATAAGGCCTCAAGTATGCCTCCTCAAACAATAAAGGCTTCTGACCAGTGGAGAGGGAATAGAAAAATAAAATGAGGATACTATTCCCTAATATCAAAGTGTAATAATGTAGTAAATAAACTAAACTAATACATAACCATGAGAATCAGAGTGAACATTAACAAAGAAATAACTGAAATTACTAAAATAAATAGAACTATTTAGATATAATCAATAGGATAAAACATGCATAAATTTTTCACCCACTAGGTTGACCAAATACAAAATAAAATAAAAGAAAATAAATACACAAGGATCTAATACTACTCCAAGATAAACCAAATACCCAATCTCTATGATCGATGAATGACTCCAGCGGGAACCATGCACTCCACATGAGCAGATCCACTCGAAAATACAACTTCGAGCCTCTTCTTGATAGACTATATTCGGTGATCAAACTAAAAATAAACATAAGTTCTGCACATACACTGAGGTAAACTTATAATAGGAAAGAAAAAACATATTACTAGGCCACCCCAATGGTGGTCCTAACATCTGTTGTCATAACATGTTCATGAAACACACATCACAACCAACCTAGATGAACATAAAAACCAACATAAAGTCTAAAAAAGGGTAGAAAAGAAACAAAAATGAATAAAAAAGAAATATAGTATACCTCAGGTTCTATTTTAACACCCAAAAGTCTCTCTAGCCCCTATTCGAGGAATTACAAAATAGGGATTGTAAATGAAAAACATTAATTTTTTTTGCCTAATCAAGAAGGATCTCTAATGTATAATGAAAGGACAGACACACATGCCATACCATAGGATCAAATCCAAGGTTTCAGACAACCATGTGAATCTACCAGGCATTGGGAATCTAATGGCATGATCTGAACATGCTGTATGGACTCCATATCTATAATGAGGAACACCACCATGCCCAAAAGTCCTACATAAATAATAGATAGAGTGATCCTGTCATCAAATCACCAGGATACCCAAACATGCCCAAAATTCATATACACCTGATCCTAAGAGTGAAGAAGGCTCCATGTTCCACTAAACCTAGCCCTGGGAGAATAACCAAGCTATGGTATTTCCACTCTTCTAGATTTACCATTATCTCCCTAGCCCCACCTCAAAACGACTATCCAAACAACAAAAGAAGGAAAAAACAGTCTCATGGAAAGTGACAGGTACAATAATATCCCAAATGTGTCCTCTCCCATAATTATTGTACAAGAAAAATCTAAATAATCTAAGCATAGATCAAACACCAGGGTTGGATAAAATCCTCAACCTCTAACAAAAACTACTAAAACTAGAACCTACCATCTCTTAGGCCAACCTAACATAAGTTAGCCCCCACGGTTCCCAAAAACTTGGAAAAATAGTAAATCCAAAAAGGGACCCTATAACAAACCACAACTCCAGTAGGACACCCTACAAGGTAATCCTATTATAAAATGAGACATTAGGCCAAGAATGCTCAAGGGAACCATGGATGGACTCTGAGATTAGACACAATGAACACATTCCCAAAAGGGAATCCTTAAGAAACCCCTCACATAGAATGGAATTATCTTGATCAGGTCCCTAAAACCCATCTGAAACTATATTAAATAGAACCCAACCACAACTAACACCCAATAATATTGATCCACCATGAATGCTCCTACAGGTCCCAACATCAAGCAACCTGACCTAAACTATGAACAACTGAACTAATGATCTCTACCAGCAAGTAACGCGATCCCAAATCCTAGAATATATCCAAAGAACCTCAAGAATACTAACCTAGAATACTAACCTAGAATACTCATTCCAAGGTTATAAAAAAGAGAACGCCCTCACATGATCCTCATTACATTAAACCTAACCCCAAAAAGGATTAAAGAACCATATCAACAAAGGAATCCTCATAAAAGACATTAACGGTCCAAAACACCATCCATATAGCCTCTGAATGAAAAAATGATTCCACCATTGTGATCTTGGTTAAAAAAAAATCATAATGGACTACTCAGATGTTCAATTTTTATTCAGGGTCACAAATACAACCAAAAACTATATTTTGGAAAAGTACATAGAGTGTAATTTCGAGTACATGGTGTGTAATCTCAAAAGATTCACTGAGCCATATACTTTTACCTGACCAGATAAGTCATGGGGTCTTTCCATGTACCAGTACATGACCAAGGCATACTCGGGGTTTAGTCATGTACTACCATAGGGCCTTGTATCCCTCACATGGGGTCTCTACCTAAGTACTTGTCCACAAGGCCCTGCACTATGACATAGCATGTACATCGAGTATATGACATGTACTTCCCCAACTCCAACATCCTATGTTTACGACCACATGGCTATGTAAATGGCCATGTAGTACCACATGGTGTGTAACAAAAGTATATGATGTTTACTTAAAAAATTATTTGTTCTTATAAAAACCACATCTTCCCAAAATAAAAAGAGAACATGGTGTGTGTTCGTCAAACCATATGCCGTGTGATCCGGATTTCCCAAACCAAAATCTCTTCAAAATTCCCCTTCCCCTATTCCACCCAAAACCATCAGATCAACCCTCGAAGGGTCCCCAATAATATAAAAAAGATTAAAACTTAAGGAAAAAACTAATATATGAGTATTTATAGAGGAAACCTAAAAAAGTTCTTACCTGAGGGTAGAAGCCACCAAAGCTTCATTCTTACTCACATTCCAAAACACCCATATGGTGATCCTATGTGACCCAATTTCTCTGACAATGCCTCCTTCTCCCTCTTCTTTCCCTATCATCTACCTATACTATCTCTCAGTCAAAGGAATCCCCAAGGGGGAGTGTACAATATACATTAATGGAGGAAAATATGAAAATATAGAAGGGAAATTAAAGAAAAGAAAAATAAAAATAGAAATTAGAGATAAAAGAAAAGGGGTCCCGACTTAGATCTGATGCTTGAAACAAGGTTATTCCCCACCAATAAAAAATCTCCCTATCTTGAACTCAAATGAAATGCTGGAATTCAAATTTAATGCTATGAACCAAATATATCACTGAATAAACATACATGAATAAATAATATTTAATTAAATAAGTATTAAATATTCTTTCAAAATTCGAACGACTTCGAATTGCACCAAACACAATTCCCTAGGTAAAACACTATTCTAGAACCAAAAAAGTGGTCATAAAAATTATCCAATATCACTTAATCGGAGAAATTTCCATTTTTATCCTAGAAATCCACCAAAAAAAATTAAAATTTCACTTGTTTATCTTATACTATTACAATATAGTTCATGAATATGTAGCCACTTAATTAATTCACCTTTTATATTCTCCACCTTTTATAAAAAAATAAAACTTTATATTCTCATAAGACTAGAAAATATTTGTGAACTGCTAATCTGACATTGAAAATGTATTCCAAAGTAAAGTGGGGGGTTCTCTATATCCCTTATAAAGTGGAAGGGTAAGGATGAACATGATATTTCAACCTTAGTGCATCAAATAATTCATTTGAAAAATATTTGGTGAAGACATATATAATTTGATCCTACATTAGAATATGTCTTCATTGTAATTATATATAAGAAACCATTTCTTTGATAAATTGATATCTTATATCAATATTTTTTGACGTTGAATGTTTTATTGAATTTTTAAAAGATAAATGACACTATTATTTTCAAAAAAAATTTAATGGATTTTCAACTTATACATTAAAATACTCTAGGTATCTTTTCATTGAAAAAATTTGAGTACATGAATGCGTAATAAAAATAAATTCTAATTTAGTTGTACTTATTCTCACCAAGATTTGTTTCCTACTACTCCAACATAAAAAACATTCTCCCAAGAAAATTTTTCTTCCTAATGTTGAATTGAGATCATCAGAGTCTCAAGCCTAATTGGAATTTGTAAACCTTAAAAACTTCAACATGTTTCTTGTTTTGTACACAATGAAAAAACATAAAGTTCCTTTAACATATCTCAAAATTTTATTGGTATCCACCATGTGAGATTATTTAGGATTACATTGAAATCGTGTACATAATTTTAATAAAAATATAATGTCACTTCAAGATGTATTAAGATAGTGTAATCTTTAAATAATCTTTTAGATTTCCTTATAGTTTACCCAATTTTATGTCTCCTCATTACTCTTCTTCATTCCAAAAAAATAGGTGTGAATAGTTCCTTTTAATCTTCCATGAAAAAACTTATTAATATTTAATTTGATTAATTTTAGTGTAAAATAAAGATACAGCTTTTAGTTTTCATGATCTATATCTTGAGAAAAAATCCATTTCCTTAAGTATAGAAATCTAAAATCACATCATTGTAAATTCTGATAACTCTTCACACACATGATCATTATCAACTAAAAATATTATTTCATCAACATAAACATTAGAAAACAATGTTTTATAACCGATTACCATTATATAAAAATAGCAATCACATTTTCTTGAAGAAAATATTATTCTTTTCTTGAAATTATCATGTTTTTAATACCAGGGTCATGGAGTCTATGTCAAACCAAACAAGGATTTTTTAACTTTTATGTTTTGATTTCATTGTTTTAAATGGTGAATCCATCTATTTTTTCAATATAAAATTATTACTCAACTTCCCCATTTAATAATGTTGAATTAACATCTATCTGATATATGTTATATCTTCGATGAGCAATAATTTCCAATTTTTTTTATATTTTAAAGTATTGCAACATAAGTAAATGTTTCTTCAAAATAAATAGCTTAAACCTTCACACACTCTTTATAGGTGATCCTAGTTTTCTTTGTTGAAACCTCTACCATTTTATTCTACTTATTCTAAAACAACCATTTATTTTCTATGGAATTCTCATCTTCTAGTCATAGAATAAGTTCCCAAGTATCATCCATTTCAATCCTACCTACCCCTTCACTCATAAAATCCTAAAATTATTTATTTTCAATATATTATGATAGTGATCATGATCCAATTTGAGAAATTAAATATATTTGACAATCCACTATTAGGTTCATTCTTATTTATACTAGATATTCACTTCTTCAAACACTATTGGTTGGTTTAACATATTTACTTACATTTAAAAATTTAGTGTTTTACCCTTAGTTTCTTTCTCATCACTTTAAAAACTGGAGCATGTTCTCTTAAAAGATGTATAATTATTTAATTCGTCCATTAATTTTATATGGAAGGTGGTAATATTACTTCCATTGTAATTTTAGATCTATTATTACCTTAATGTATTCCATTGAACTTATTTGTAATTACCTTAACATCATATGATCCAAAAACTTTCTGTGATTATTTATTCATGCAGTAATAGCTTCTTAAATTTATTTTATAAAAGAGGAACAATCCTTCCTCATAATTTGTAACTTATTTTTTTCTTTTTAATAGAATATTAGTATCTTGGGATTTCCGGTATACTTAATATTGATTTTGAAAGGTAATAAAATTTTTACTATCCTTTTTAATCCATTCAACCCCTTCTCTTTTCATTGAACTTGAATATTTTGTGGAAATAATATTTATAACTTTTGAATTGTAAGGTTGATTTGGAACCTATTTTTTATAATTAAATTCTATGAATATTCTTGATCTTTGGTGTTTAACTTCCCTTATTTATAAAAATATTCATTCATTATTTTTAAGGATTATTTTGCATTTGATATATATTGATTGAGTATTTCCCAAATCATATTCCGTTGTGTAAATTTTCACATCATTTTATTTTAACGTATTTTGTTGTCCTATAACATTTACTTTTTAAGGATTTAATTTACTTAGGATACCATTATTCCTATACATGAAAATATACCATTCCAACTTTCTTACTAAGATATTGGAATTCCTTCTTGGGTTTTGTGTTTTTCTTGAGACACACTTCATGTTATAATCTCATAAAATATTCTCATTATATCTATCCACATTCTTCTTATTAAATACTATATTATTATTCTTGTTTCTTAACATGATCCTTAGTGTTAGTGAATTTTACAAAATTTATTTATTATATAAACTACTTCATTTGAGTAATTATCATCTTCCTTACGTATCATGATCTACCAAATTCATTCAGAATATATTATTTTGATATCACCATATTTTTTTAATTATTTTTAATTTTTACAAAACTTCTTCTTTAGAGAATTGTTTATTTGTTCATCTTCTTTGAACTCACCCCTTTTAGTTCATGGGAAGCCTATGTTAATGTGTCCAATTTACATCCACCTAAAATATTTTAAATAATGTTTTCCTTAATACTTTCCTTTACATTCAGATTTTTTTGTGATAAAATCCATCACATGGGAATATTCATTTATATATGAATGTTCATTCTCTTATAAGTTAAAGCACTCTTCTTATTCTAAAGTGTTGACTTTATTAATTTAATAAAAATAAATTTCATTATTTCCATTACTCTTAATGACCCAAGCATTAATTATTTGATAGTTAATGATAACTTTTTTTAAAGATCATCAAGAGAAATAGATTTTTGATCCTCAGAAGTATATATTTGATGATAAAATATATCTAGAAAATTTCTATTATTTTTTTACTAATGGTTAAATCTAATAAAATTTCTCCAAAACCTCTCATGTTTCTGAATATTTAATTTACTCTTGTGAAATATTCATCAAGGGTATTTTTTACTTTCTATTTCATATCTTTAAATTTACTTTTCTATATTCAAAAATTTTCTTCCTTCACTTTAACTTTTTCTTCAATAATACTTTTAAGTTTATCCTAAATATCCTTATAAATTTGATGATCCATCACCTTTGTGAATACTTTTTTTAAAGAAATATATGAATATAATTTCAAGACTTACCATCATATTATAGATTCATATTATCAAAAAAAATCATTGGTGCATTATTTTCTCTTGGTATAAATACAATGGTTTTAATATCTACCAATTCTAAGAAAAGTGAATGAATATTTGGTATCATCATATTATTCCAACCATGATTTTTTTTACAAAAAAATTATTAACTCCTCTAATTTTTAATAAATTTATATTATCCACACTACAATAAATAAATCTATAGATAATGACTTTCTCTAATACTAGTTTATTCTTCTAGTAATTTAGAACCACTGATATGGACACTTGGGTGAATCAGTGGTGAAAGTTTTACTATTTCATTCAGTTTGTAATAAATCTTTGAAATTTTTCATATTTTTAGTCTACTTAAATTTGTAACTCCACCTCACTCATATATAAATATTTGATATATAAAATTCAAGGAACAAAATTATTACAAGGTTAGACCCCAATGTGGATATCCACCCATTTTTGTGTTTGGAATCACCCAATATATATATTTTCCACAAATCTTTGACAAATATAAAATAGTTGGTAGGGAAGGAATCTTCCTTATCCTAAATGGTGGTGGGAAGGAATCACCCTTAATATTCTATAAAATTGTATCTAAAACATATTTTAAAATATTTTTTGTCTTATTTAAATCATTTTTCCAATCTTTTTATTTGTGATTCTTAGTTCTTAACATAATAAAAAACTATCAAATATATCCTTCCAAACTTTATATATTCTATAATCCAATGATAAAAATGAATAATAATAGGCTCTAATTTGAAATTCCTGCACAACATAGTCTTAATATGACTATATTCATTTAATTTGTATAAATTAAATTTGAAAAACATCTTAATACCTTTTTCAAATAGTTGTGTCAATAAATGATTTAAACCTTTTTCAAATATCCTAGGGAGAATCAGAAATTTTTTGGGAATGTTGACCATTGAAAGAACAAAAAATCATTATCACAATGAATGTGACTTTCCAATGTATATATGAATACCATCCAAAAAACACCTTTTGGATATATCATTCAATAAAACTAATTCTAAAACTCTACTTTTTTTAACTCATTTGTTATGATACTTACATTTTTTTGTTTTAGATTTAAATTAATAATTTGTTCTCATAATATAAACTCGGTGAGATTATAAAATTATCCTTCTACATTTCCACATATTTAAATAATATAAATTTATTTCAGAACATTCATTTGAAGATTCTATTATAGTGGAGTTATAAAACTTATTTTGAAAAATTTCTTATGGAAGTGTTCCTCTCAATATGTTCATTCAGAAAATGTTTCATTTACCTCAAACAATTTCATCAAGAAATAAATTCCTTGAACTCAATTTATTTCTTCTAGAAAACAAATAGAATATCTTTATTGAGAAATACACTTTATTCATCCAAAAAATTCTCTAGGAAAGCTCAATGTTCGATGAACTTTCTAAAGATATTTCAAAACTTGTTCAGGAGAAATTACTTTTCTCTATATGAATTTTCATGTTTCTCAAAAAAATTGTTTTTAAAAAATTGAATAGAACCATGAAAACTTTTGTGTGATCATGACACTTGGTATTTAAAATATTAAAAAATAATTATCTAAATTAATATCCAGAACTTCAAAAAATATTCTTCTAAAAAAGTCATAATTTTTCTATCTAAAGCTTTCCTTATGAAAAAGGTTTCCTCAAAACATTTTATATTCAAAAAAATATCAGTTTGTTTTATACTAACACCATATATAAAAAATTAAACAAAATTATGTGTTATTTTCATGGGATAACATGGCTACTATAGTAATTAATTCACTTTTAAATACTGCTATATACTTCAAAGATCTCCATAACATAATCTTAAAATGGGAATACTAAATAAGAGAGTACAACATACCTTCGGAAAAAAACCTAAATGTAGATAAAAGGGTATTATCACCTCAAATAAAGAATTATCGATGGTAAGAAGATAATTATAGAGATAATAAATAGTGGAATTTGACTAGTTATGGTATCACATATTGTTATTGTTGTAAGAATTGAAACCGCTTCAGGAATTAAAAAAGTACCGAATAAGGTACTGTAATAAATAATTATGGATGTTCAAAATCCTTTAATACAATGGAAGAAAGAGGAAACCTTTTACTCCACACCAATATCCTAGTGGAGTTATGGATGGTTAACTCTAATGAATCCTTCCAATCAATAGATAATTTGGGGTGTAAGATAATACATGTATCTGGAATCATTGGAAGAGTCTATATATTAGGTGATTAATCTTTAGAAGTGATTAGTAAGGGTTATGACAAAATCTAGATTCTGAGTGGTTTTATCATTTGACAAAATGATATAGACACTTTCTAGGTATCTAAAAAAATATAATCTCTATAGGAAAATAGGATAATGTAGGGTAACAAACAAACATCACAAATGGTGTCTAGAAAGTGACTTGAGGATCAAAGGTTGTGTCATGGGGGGTAAAATAGGAGACTCTATATCTGACTAGAAGACTAGATGGAAGTGCAATTTATGGATGTACAACCTCTAAAGATCTAGAGGTCTCGAATAGTAGGCTAGTTATTATTATTGAGGAGAACATATAGGTTAAAATTTAGAAGATAATTTTAAATATCAATCATAAAACTGCTATATGTTTTGGGAGTTGTGTGTTGAGAAAGAAAAAATTATTTTTATTCAATTTGAATGAGCATAATACCATAGTCTAGAATATATTGTTAGTTTACTCGAACATATGAGGAATTTCACTATTTGATTTCCCAAAGGATAAATATATTTTTTTCATCTTCATTAATGATGTTAAAAAAATTTATGGGTTTATTTCCATAATCACAATTCAAATATTTTCATTGATTTTATAAAGCAGAAAGAAATGGATAAATTATAGAGTGATTAGAAGCTGAATTTCATTATGTGAGACAATGGTGATGAAAAAGTGAAAGTACCTTCTAGAAATTCTATAAAAATAAAGGAATCAAGATTAAGTGGACTATTATTGAAGCTCCAAAATATAATGAATCATCCAGGAGAATGAACCAAATATTAACAAAAATTTCAAAATTCAATTATGTACACTAAAAATGAAAAATGAAATTTGGGTATAAGTGATTAACATGATAGTATAATTGTATAATAGAAGTCCATAAACTACTACATGATAAAATATATAGGAAGATAAATGGCTTGATAAGTCCCATGAAGTTAGAAACATGAAAATATTTAAGAGAACATCATATTCTCTTACTAAAAAAAATAGAAAAAGACTATATAGAGGCTAAGTCAAAATCTTATTTTATCATGAGATATTGAATTAATGATTTTGGTTTTATACTATGATGTGATTAGAAGCACCACATCATTACAAGTTATAAGATTATATTTAATATGAATACCCTATAAAAGGATCTATGCATAGATAAATTTTAAGGTGAGGGAAAAAGGCAATTATTTAAGTCTATGTTGATCTGGATTAAAACAACGAAAAATAAACACTTCTAGTAACTTTAGATACCTATGTGGATTAATTATAATTTTAAATATAAGATTAAATTATAGAATACTTAAGGTTTTCTAGATCTTGATGGAATGATTCAAAATATGACCAGTCAATAGTCATAGAACTATATATTATAGTAACATAAGTAGAAGAATCTCAAGAAGAGTTGAGAAGATCTTCTAGAGTTGTACAACCAATCCAGTGGTATGGGGTGGATGTGAGTTTATTACATTTAATATAATTTTGGAACCCAAATTCCTATAAGTGGAAAAAACACATAGTGCATAAAAAAGTGGGATTTATCTATGGAGGAAGAGATAAACTCATTAGATTTTAGTGAAATATGGAAGAAAAATAAACTATAAGAAGGAAAGTGATCACTGGAGGTCAAATAGGTTGTCTATTTTAAGGAATAATTTGATGGAAGTATATGATACATGGAATGATTAGTGATTCAAGGATTCTAATAAATGTAAGTAGTCAATTTATTGGAATTTATTTCACCATTAGTTAAGAATATTACTATTTAAATGGTGGTGACTATTATTTCTTCTAGTGATATACACTTAGATTATATGGATATTAATATTAAAATTATTCATATTGATTTGGAGGAGTATATCTATATATGGTATCCCAAGGGTTTTAAAGATAATTAAAAAGAGGGGCTTGTTTCAATGTTTAATAAAATCTATTATGTATTGAAACAATATCCTCATCAGTGGAACTGAATGTTTGAAACTTTCACGACTAAGGAAGATTTTAAAATATGCGACTCGGGCTATTATTTTTATTAGAATTCATAGAATGATAGGGAATACATCATTATTTAAGTTGATAAGGATCATATGTTTCTTTTGGGCCCATAGAGTTCTTAGATCTAGGACTTAAAGGTAATATATTCTTGAGTATGTGAAATGAAAGATCAAGGTCATGAAAAGAAAATATTAGGGATGATGATAGAAAGGTACTGAAAATCTAGTACATTAGTGTTATCCTAGAAAGAGTATATCCATAAGATCATTGAATGGAATCAAATATCTAGATATAAGTTTGTCTCAACTAAAATTACCAGACACTTCAAGTTGTCTAAGGTATAATAACAAATATCAAAACATAAGGTCCAATATATATAGATGGTTCTATAAGAATATTCTATCAGAATATTAATCTATGTGATGATATATACATGAATGAATGCTTCCATTTTATTTAGATTGTTAATTTAGTTCATGTTAAACCCTAAAAGGTAACATTGGGAAGACATTATGTGGATCATTTGATACTTGAAGGGATCATAATATAGAAACCTTTTTTGGTGAATATGATCCATTACAAGAGTTCATTAACATGAATGCTTCTAGGGACCCAGATAGACAAAAGAGTAGGATGGGGTTTGTTTATCTGTTTGGAAGAATAAAGACCTATTGGATGTATCGATTATAGCCAGTGGTCACTTTATATCCAATGAAAGAGGAATAAATATAAGCTATATAATCTTGAAAGATGTTTTTTTAATTAATGCGATTTATGAAGGAGTTTGGAAGGTCAAAAAAGAAGGAGTACTATATTTTAATACTCAGAGTGCTATCCACCTTTCTCAAAATCATGCGTTTCATTAAAGAATGAAACACATTGACTTTAAATTCCATTTAATCTAAAACTTCTAAAAGACAACGTGTTCTACTTGCAGTGAATAACATGGAAGTAAAATCTAGTAGGCATGTTTAAAAAGTTTTAGTGCATCAATTTCTGAGGTAGCACTCTGCATCAGTTGAAAATGGGAGAATTAAGAGGTTGGAGAACCGTACATGAATAAAGGTATGAAGGATTGATTTTCTAAAATCTTGGAGCATTTCAAGGGTATTACTTTAATAAAAATTTAAATGGGATTTTTTTTTGGAATTTCAGGCTTCTTCAAGGATTTGGATTCAACTTATTATAAGGAGTTACTCTAAAATCTCATCTAGACCTTTTCCTGACAATAAATATAGTGTATTTAACACCCAAGTGTAGTTTCTAAAAGTTATCTAACATCTGATGGGATATAGAAAATTGTTCCATTCAACATATGGGGGATATAAATAGCCAACAAATTTTAGTGGTTAAGTCAAAGATATATTATTTGAATGACTAGGTGAATAAATGGATGAATATAACTTTTAGATGGTGGTTCATACTATTTGATCGACTGATTACTTCTATAAGTAGAGGTGAGATCATATATGGATGTTATAATGATCCAATCATTCATTATATGAGACTATATAATGAATAAAAGTTTAATAACCCTATCTCTGTAGCTATATATATATATATATTAATTATTTAGGCTTCTTATAGTATACATGGTTAGATGTTTTTTCCAATGTATATAAAGAAAAAAAATTAGACACATAAATATTCAATGTTCTATTTATATTTTCTATATCCTCGTATGATCTTTTTGTGTGAATTACATGGATGTTGTGTAAGCCATGACTTAGTAATTATGATTAGATTAATGAAAACATACTTTTTTTCATGGTCTAAGACATTGGGAATTTAAAGTGGTTATTTTCATAGTACTTAACCATAGGTAGTTATGATATTATAAAAAATGTATGTTCTTCTATCTGTTGATTATAAAAAGTATTTATCACTTACCTATTGTTATTATTTATTTGATAGCTGATACAATGAAGTTATGAAGCCTTGATTTCTAAATATAAATATTCTATATAATTTCCCAAATGATTAATTAAAGAATACTTCAAGGATGGAGAATGGTGATTTTATTTATCATGATGTGGTTTTTAATGGATACAAATTTCAAATTAATTAGTGTGATAGATTATAATAAATTTAATAGAAGCCTATTTTAATTAACAAAAACATGAATGTGATTTTTTTCAACTTATCATGTCACAAGGTACAAATGTTTCCCTAAGGAAATTCACATTCTAATATTGAAATTTTAATTGTGTTATGTCAAAGTCATGATGATTTTTTAATTTATTTTATAGTGAAAAATCATTGTAATCACTATTTATATATATATATATATGGATTATGCTTATTCAGTGGATAATAGGATGTCAATATCTGGTAGTTAATTTTATCTTCGAGTTTTTTTGTATTTTGTTTCTAATCAAGAAGTTATATTTCATTACATTGAGTACTTTAGAGGTTTAATATATAGAGACTAATCGATATTTTACAAAAATAACATATATGGATAAAAACATGAAGATATTGGAGATGAAGAAAAATTTCCCATTTCAATCATGTTTTATAATTCTATTTTTTTAATTTTAAAAAAATCCCATCCATCATTCAATGGAAAATATATATCAAAATATAATATAACGTTATGAAGGAGAAATTTGAGTGAAGTGATGTGACTAATGATCAAGTGAAGTCACATTGATGGGGAGGGGGTTATATATTGTAATTAAAATTTTAATAAATTATTTTAACTTTAGTAATTTGTACCTTTTTACCAGTTATGAGGAATAAAACTTGTATGAATCCTACATCACAACTACACCTTATGAAAGATGTAAATAAAATATATCACCAAACAAGATATTATTACAAGGTTCCCCTTGATGTGGGATACTATATACCTGAAATTCCCATGTTGAGTTTGAGATATGGGTTATTCAATAATATTATAAAGTGAGTACACATGGGAAAGATATATTTCTTGACTCTTAAGGTGAACTACCAAGATAGTTACAATAACTGAATATTATTTTTTACTAATTACCACTAGTTTAAAATTGTACATACACAAAAATCTTGAACACGATATTTGATATGATTTTGATTTCCATGAAATTAAAATGATAAATCTTCTTCCACAACTATGGTCTTTGACATCCAATGGTTTTAAAAAAATATATAATATATTTAAGAATTATGAATGATAATCAAAATGATCAACTCTTATATAATGTAGGAGAAACATTAACATTATCTATTTTCTAATCAATATATTTATAGCCTAATGAAAATATTCAACATAAATAGATCCTCATTATTCAAGATTCTTGATGTATGTGATATTCAATTATAATAGAATAACATCAAACACACTCTCTCTCAACCTTCATTTTTATTCATCTTCAATGCTCAATATATCTTCAAATAAATAATTCCTCAGTTCCTCTCTCACTCCCTCTTTTCCCTTCTCTTTATTTTTATCAACATAAATTAATTAGTTGGATTATTCGGTATATTTTTTCATATAAAAAATCTATGATATTCATCATTATGATTCCATTATTTAAAAATAGTTACACATTCCTTGGGAAATTATCTTAGTTATTATATTTATTAATGAGATTCAAATCTTCATTTCTAAATACAAAGAAATATCATGTGGGGAAAATTTTAATTATTATCATTCAATTTTACTCTAAATATAGTATTATATTTTATTTGTTTATTTCTAAAAAAATTAAAGTTTCTTTTTATGCATGTATTCATGCAGTTTCACATGAAACCATCCTTTCAATTAAAATATTCTTCTCATAAAATTAGATAATTAACATTATTATTTAGGTCTTATTTAGATATGGAAGATATTTCCAATTGTTGACTTATTTCATCATTCATAGAAAATATTGTTGTATGATATTCACAAAATACATCACCATATTGAAATTACATCCCGTATATCTCATATAATCAATCATTATGGATGGCCTTCAACTTTATGGTGCAATAGTGTTCTTTAAACATTTTGTTGAATTAAGATGAATTCCTCAAGGTATTATGATGTTTATTCATTCAAGAACTAAATAAAAATAATTTAATTTTATCTTATGACATTTTTATTCTAATTTTCACTTAATATGAACAATATAATACTCAATATTATTATCAATATATCTAGAGAAGTCATATAAATCACCTCAAAAATAATTATAAAAACCTTATGTAAGAGTACTTTACTTAGACATAACCTTTAAAACAATCTAATTTACTATTATATAAGGAAAAAATACTCATAAGTAGCCTCTTAAAATATTATATTACTCAAAAACTTATCTGTATCTTCTAAACATAGTCATCTATATTATTTTTATCTTTCAAAATTACTTTGACATATCTTCTATTATTCTTGTCACGACCCGACCCAACGGGGCTCGAGCCGCGACTCCCCAAGCCCGCATCCAATAGGCCAGGGGCTGGCGACTAGTGCCGAGTAGGCTATCACGCACATGGGAGGCATTAGCCTATGGTACCTGTACACACGCACCCACAAACACCTCCATGCAACAGTGCAGAGATATAGAAACTGAAAAGTATATGCATGCATACAATCTATCCCACAACTAGAGAGAAACAACAAAAGTACAAGGGAAAAACAGGGCCCACCAAAAGAAAACTACAAAAGAGTATCCAACCTGCTCTGAAGAAGGGGAACGCTGCCACAAACACCCGCCAGAAAGCTCCCTTGGCACAGCTCCAGTAAACACCCCGGTCAACTCGCTCACTAAGCTCCGCCTGCTCTGGGTCCTCCTGAGACTCCGTCAAAAGCCCTGTGGTCTTCACAAGACAGAAACATGTGCGGGCAAAGCCCGTGCAGGGGTGAGTATAAACATACTCAGTAGGCACCCCAAAAACCCAAAACCCAAGGGAGAAACTGAAAGGCAACAGTCTGGTCAACCCAGCCAGAGGGAACCCAGACGAGAGAGAAACTCCATCTCGTGACCATCCTCAGCTAACACAACAAGTCAGCTCAGCTCAGCTCAGCTCAGGTATACACAGCTCATGCCACAAAGCCACAAGAGGTACCGACCTCGTCACCAGCAACTGTCCACAACAAGGAGAGTACACCATGAACAATGTCATACCAGATGACACTCATCCGAGAGATACACTCCATCGGGTCGCAAACAAACATCTCAGACGCTCACCTGAGAGACCACGCTCGTCGGACAACATCACTGAGGAAACATCACTGAAACAACATAACCACCAAACTCCTCGGAGAGGGGATCACCACTAGGGTCCGCTAGGGGATACCAAGACCCACTCCGGTATACGTAGCTCATAGATAGGGGATCTCTCCCAGGGTCCGCTGGGGGATACCACAACCCGATCTGGCATACGTAGTTCTCACAGATGGGGGATCACACCCAGGATCCGCTGGGGGATACCACAACCTGATCTGCACTCGACAGAATCTTCACACTCAGCATGATGTGTATAGTAGGGTTACGGTATCGTTGGTTATACGATCCCCTCTCCAGCCCCTGGCCTATTGGAGGCGGGCTTGGGGAGTCGCGGGTCGTGCCCCGTTAGGTCGGGTCGTGACAATTCTAGAGTTATTCTTATATAGAATTTGTTATTTCAGAACTACTGTTATATATAAGTATATATTATTAAACATATTATTCCATTGATACTGAATCTTTTGGAGTTAATCACATATAAATCTGAATCTTCTAAATTTAATCTTGTGTAGTAATTTTTTATTTCAGAAGTCAATCATCCATATTAATATAATATTCTAGAGTTATTATATTGTATCTTTATTACTACTAATAGAGTTGTTCTTTTGTGTCTTTATTTTATACTTTGAAACCATGTATAATATTATCTAATATGGGAAACTCTATATTACTCCAATGTAATGATTATTATATAGATTTATTTTTATATACAGTTCTAATTTCATGTTTATTATTATATAGGTTCCAAAAAAACTACATTACTATTACATAACAAGAACATTGTCAATTAATAATAAATCTACTACCTTGGATTTTATAAACCCATATATAAGACTCAATCACCACAAAATCATCCCAAAACACTTTATGTAAATTTAGAAAAATAATTTCATTATTTTCAAAACTCTTTAACTAAACTCCAAATTATTTTAGGATGTACCCAAAATCAATCTTCTCAAAAACAGTCTCAATATTAGTTAATTAATTAATTGTAAAATAAATGTAGCACTAGGATCATAAATTCAAAATATATTTAAACTCTTACAACACACATTAGAACTCTCTGATTATTTCAATAAATATTCCACTAATTCAACATTTCCTTAGTTTTCAATCACTATACAAGTAACTCATACACTCTATGAATATATCTTGATGCCAAAACACAAGGATGAATTACCAAATAAACATAACATCATATTCTTCATTGAGATATAAAATTTATCAATATACATACATTAATGAGACTCATACTATTACCTTTTTCAATCCATGATAACAACTAAATATACTATATTTTTATTTTTTCCAATATATAAATAGATCTTCGATAGAATATACAATGAAAAAAACAATTGGAACTCTATGATATATCTCAAACCTTCAACCTTTTCATTCATTTATTCTTTCATCATTACCCAAAAAATATTGATAACCTTACTCAATTACAACAAATACAATCATATTCATAATCCATGAGGATCTTCAATCTCCCACATTAGATTTGTTTTGTGCAAAACCCTTTAATAAATCAATGTTAATATATTTTATATAGACCCTATATTTTATCTCTGCCTTATTGAAATTAAATAAAAAATTTATTCTTCTAGGGGTGACATCACACTTTTCTAATAATGGTACAAAAATTAATAAACTCAAATTCCATGTAATATTGTTGATTTAAAAAATTTTGGAGAGGAATTTAGACATAAAAAGTTTCCATAAAAACATCCATCATTTGATACAAACTCAAAAATATTATTTCATGGGCTATTCAAGAATAAATTATTTTATATTATCAACATGATTAATACAATCATATCAAAAAATTGATTAAAATATTCAAAACAAGTAGGTTTCTCAGATTCTAATCTATATATTTCTCAATCGTTTTTACACTATTATTTCCACTGATTAATAAAAACCCCCTTTGAATTAACTATCATAAATATGGGAAATATATTTATCGTATAGTATCAATGATAGATTCAAAACATTTTATATTTCCAATTCAATATAATATAATGATATACAATATCATATCACACCAAATCCCATCCAAGGGATGAACATCCTTAATTATGTAGAATAGATAATACTAATTATAGTTTTTAAAATAATTAAAAAACTTTTACTTTTTTATATCACTCTATGATAGATAACTCAAATTAAATTGAAAAAATAATATCATTATTGTCCTCTCTATGAATATTTTTTTTAATTCCATGTATTGAAAAACAAATACACAAAAAGTTATGGTTATAATGTGGGTTAACTATTGTTAATTAGTGATATAAAAAATGTTTAGTGTTGATTTATAACTAATAAAATTCTTTTAAATCAAATCTATATTTATTATAACTCTTTATTCTTACTCTCCTTTTATTTTATAAATAATAATTTCATTGGGAAGCAATATCTTTATTCTTTCTCTATATTTATCATCACATGAAATTGGGTTTTCCCATCAATTAACAAGGTACTTATATTATCTTATTATTTATCCATATTATTTCATAAATCATACTAGTTTTTCAATTAATCATGAAATTTTCAAGGATGTACTCACCTTTTTTGGATCTTCCAAATGATTTAAAAAAAATTGGGCCACCATTATTTTCTAACATCAATGGAATTTTAAAACCATTTATACATATTTCATCCACTAAACTAATAACTTTTATATTTTTATTTTGTTTATTTGCTTTATTATTCTATATTTCTATATTTATTATTAATTTTAGTGTATTTTTTAAAATGTTCCATAATGTGGCCCTTACTTCTATAGTAAAATAATTTTTTTAGTGTAAAATCATTCTCAATATGCTTTGTTGTGTTTTGTTTAATGTTTTCCTATTTCATACAGCCCAAGGTGAAATCAATTTATGTTATCACATATTTATTTCTTATCACATGATTTTTTATTTAATATTGTATGAATAATTGTTGGTTGGTATAAACTAATATTATTCATCATAGTGGGATTTTTTTTAAATTCAATAGTAGATTAGAAGAACTTCAAATCCTTTTTGTGTAATTTTTTTTATTATAATGTCTATTTCACCTCATCTTAGGAGGATATCTATTGAATTTTATTTTATTTTTCTTGATATTATACATCTTTAATATACAATGATTGATATGTTATGTCAATAGTTAATGGAAAAATTTACAAAATTTTATAGCACTAATAATAACAAATGAATCTAGTGTAGGCTGATTGAAATATAGAAAATAGGGGGGGATGAATTAAATTTCTAAAAAATTACAATTAATGTGTGATGTGAATAAAATAAAAAAATATAATAGATTTCATGTTCAAATATAAAATTAAATAATTATTAAGTGATGATGATATTTAATTGACCAATGCACTTAATAATTAAATTGAGTTATAACAAGAGTGATTCCACTATTATTAATTAAAGTGATATTGAATGATATTAGAACCTTATAATTTTAAAATAATATAAATAGAATAATTTCAATGTTAATTAAGTGAGAAATCATAGAAGAGTTACTAATATCAAAATTAAGTGATTATGCAATTTTATATGAATATGTAATTTAGAAATAAATAAAATAGAGAGTAAGATATTTGATAAAGGAGTCCAAAAATATCTTACACTAGTCCCCTATGTCCCCCATCATGTTGAGTGTATTTTTATCACTCCCTTAAATTTAAAAGAGATTATACAACTAATTTATAGCTTTCTGTTTTGTAGTTTTGGAAAGAAACCCAACGCACTTAATTTATCGATAGTAAGTACTGATTGATGAATATCCCTCAATTTGTTATTGTAATAATTTTATTGCACTTTGTGGTGGTGGGAACCCTTCTGAGAATATTAGTGAGAAAATATAGATTTTATTCATAAAAATCTATTACAATGGCCAACCCTTGTATCACAAGATAGATAATACTATGTAGTAAGAGTTTTGGAGAGCTGATGATGATGAGAACCTATAATATTTAGATTTGACATATTCTCTTGAAATGAAACATTGGGACTTTTGGATATGATCAATTTTATTCGATGTTAGAACAATTCAATTTTCCACTCATTTTACTCTTGATCTTCAAGCCTCTAAGGAATCTTATTTATATCCTCTAATAGGTTTAAGAATATTATGGAATTATTACCTATCATCAAGTACCATTTAAGTGTTATAGGGTCCACAAAAATTAAGATATTTGTATTCCTTTTCAAATTACACTAGGTAGTTGATACATTCCCATTGGGGATCCCATGTCCTAACACGAGGTTATCATTACTTCTAGAAAATTCCATCAGAGAGGTGGTATGCTCCACTGACTAGCCGATGACCTTCTCATATAACTTAGTAATCTAAATTCATTTACTAGTAGTTTAGTTCCTATCTATCACATTTCTGCTAGGTATTCTAAAATTATAATGACTCTGTCCACATAACATTGGATTACTAGTGAATCTTATTATTGCAGATTTTCCAAATAGAATTTTAGATTCCCATTATTTCCTATATTTTTTTGGGAATTTTTTATCAACATTTCAACACATTTATTAGGTTCTGGACAAGATATAAAAATTATCCTTCAATTTCATAAATATTTCAACAAGATTCATCAATATCAACAGGATTCAATTAAGGATTTATTAATTCTTTAACAAGATATTCTAAGGGTATTTAGACAACATCATTTGTTTTTATAATTGAATAGTTTCAGGTTTTATAATTGTAACTATAAATAACATAAATGAAAATATTAAACACAATATTGAGTTTTTGTGATCAGGAAAACACATTAGATAAAGAGAGAGAGAGAGTTACCACCTATCTTCATCACTATAGACCCATTAGCATGTGTAACTTCCCATACAAGTTTCTTTGTAGAATCATAAATTGAATACGTTTGGTCCACCTACCTAATTGGATTTCTAAATAACTATATGGGTTTGTGGTAGGTAGGATGATATAGGGAGTAATTTGAATGACTCAAGAACTAGTGAATAACATGAACAACAAGGTTCTTAGATAAAAAACAATTATTCAGATCAATATGTACAAGGATTAGGATCACATTAAATGTATCATTATCATCAAGGTATTAATAAGGATGGGTTTCTCCACATGTTCTATTGATATCATATTTAAACGCTTGAGTTCCCCTTGGATGGCCATTTCCATCCTAGGTAAAATATATAGATTCATTAACATAACATGAGGACGATGGGAAGGGGAACCTCTATCCCGCAATATATTTATCTTATCTCATGATGTTATTATATGGAAAATTAAAAAGTGAATATATAGTAGAAACACTCTTCCCTATTGATGGAGGGCCCTATCCACCAATATTTCTTATATCATGTTTGCAAAGGATAGTATAATTTTCTTGAATTCTAGTGAGATATTAGTTAGAGGAATGAATGGAGTTCTTGATAATTATTGTAATTTGAGAAGTCAGATTATCAAATGATTAAATAATAACACTTATGTCACACCCGTATTTTCAATTCTATGCTTTTTTCAAATCCTTTTTTTGTTCTTAGTATTTTGTTGGTTTCTAGGTGTTCCAGGTTCAAATTTTGGGCGTCTTCTATGTTCTTGAGATATGAACATAGTCTTGGGGGTTTTGTGTGGTACTTGGCCTACAATTTTTTCAAAGGGAAGTTATGAGGTTTAGGTGGTTAGGAGTTTGATTAGTGATACTTCTAGTGGCACCACTTGTGGGTTAAGTTATCGATGTAGTTTGTACCTATTAGTTGGATGAGTTTTGGGGTGAAAAGAGTGCTTTGTTATGGGAATTTTTTCACCCCTATACTTGGTATATATTTTCCATTTTGTTTCCCCATGTAACCCCTTAGAATTAGAGAAAAAACCACACTTTTTGGTTTACCTGAATAGGTTTCATGGTTTGGCCGCACAGTTCAAAATCATGAAGCCAAACCATGCAAAGGTGTCCAACACATTAAAATTTAATGCGTTTTGAACCTTTTTCCCTTCCAAAAAAAAAACCAAATATTACCCTCTATTATCCATTCTATGATAGAACTATATGGAAAGCCTCCAAGCTCTCCCCTCTCCCATGGAACTCCATTTTGAAGGGAGACTTGAGGAGCGAAACATAAAAATAATGAAAATATGTAATTCTCTCTTTGATTTCTTCCCTTTCCATAGGGTTTATTTCAGTCTTTATTGAGTTCGAAAATGACCATAAATTAGGGTTCATACCTAGGGTATAACTTCTTGTCTTTTGGGTAAAAGATTTTGGTTTTTGGTGGGATTTCACTTCCTTGGGGTGCAGTGATGGTTCAGTTGATGTTTCACACCAATATTTGGTGGTTTTGATTCAAAAGGTAATTGATTCCATGTTTAGAAATTCCATGATGAGTTATAATTCTTTATTTACTTATTTTTAATGTTCTTCATCAGTTTTGTGTGCTACAACAACTGTTTTTGATGGATTTGGTTAAGCATTTAATTTTATAGTTGTTTTTTTGCTTGAAATTGGTTGTTTTTCATGTGTAACTCTTTGGGTATTGTTTGGGTGTGTTTTGTAACAGATGAAATTTGTTTAATAAATATTTTTGTGATGAAAATTATGCTTTATTAGGGTTTGGGTGTGCCTTTGGGTTTAAAATAGGGTCTTTGAATGGATTTTTTTGTGTAAAACCATGTTATGCCGCTTTGTAAGTGTTTTATGAAAATGTATTTTTTTCATGTGCATCTTATGTGGTAATATTCGAGGTGATTTTATAATACTTGAGAGTGATTTAAAAAATATTTATAGGGCCTCCAATTCTATTTTGGATTGGTATTGGTGAGAGTTTGTCTTTGAAAGAGGGTGATAAAATAGGTTTTGGGTGAAAAACATAGTTAAACCCCTTGGATTTGTTTTATGAAAAATGTAAATGTTTTATTGGGTTAATGAAAGTGAGAAATAGATGTATATGTACTATTTTGGTGAGTTTTTTCACCTGAAATTAATTTTTTAAAGATAATGTGGTCATTTGTGATGTCAAACGTTTTGATATTGTTTTGTAATTTGTCGAGGGGATTTATGAAATTGTGATGTGGGTGGGAAACATGGTTGTGGGCTGTTTTGTGTTGGTGTGATGTCAAAAGTGGATTTTGTTCTATAAAAAGGGTATTATGTAGCATGTGGGTGTTCTGTTATGTGATTTTTAACATCTTAGGATATATTTTATAAAATTGTTAAAGGATTTGTTGAATTATGAAAGATATGGAAAATGTGTTGTGGGCTATTTTGGTGTGAGTTTGATTTCAAAATAAATTTGAATAAAAAGGGGGATGATGTGACTTCTGTGATGTACATGTGTAATATTTAGTGAATGTTTGATGTGGAAGTGGTATTTTCGTGTTAATATTATATTTCTTGTCTTGTTGAACTTTTTTGAGAACAAGAGGGAAGCCCTAATATCTAGGTGGGTGGATGCAGACTAGTATGCTAGTGATCCTGTGGGGTTTGGCCTCTTTTTCACATATCAAGGTTGATTCTTACAACACCAAATAAACTATGATGATTATGATGATGATGGGGAACTAATAGGTTATGTGTATTCTCCCTAATAGTGGTTTGTGTGCATGAGAACAGATATTGTGATGGTTACTCTCACCTAGATACACTGTACCTGGGACCCACAGCTAGCTAGTGCCTAGGGGTTATTTTCCCATTGATTGTTCTCAGTAGTTACATGGTTCATACCTTTGGCATGTCGTATGGTTCGATGGAAAATTCAGTAGTGTTGGAATTATTTTTTAAAAGAGTTAATTCTTTAAAATAGCCCACTTGAAAACTGTTTTTATTTAATGTTGCATCTTTCAGAAATTGTAACTAGCATTTCCTACTTATGAAAAAATTCAATATTTTAGTATTTGAATGTTTATCACATGGAATATCATGGTGGTGGTATTCTATTGGTGCTTGGATCATACCATACTTACACCTTTGTGTGTAAGTAGAGTTAGTTAATTTTTTGTAGGTTGGGTACAATTTTTAGTGCTCGTGGTTCAGGTTTCTAGCGGTCCTTCTCGGTGCATTTTCCCGAGGATGGATTTAGGGTGATTCCCCCTTACCTTGAGATGGTTATGGCTTATCCATTTTTGGGTTTTTACCTTTTTAATGGTATTTTGGCGTTGTTTTAAATTGTATAGTTTGGTTCTGATATTTTGTAAAAGATAAATGTGTTTGAAAAATCTAAATTCATTTTTTGGATGCATTGGTTTTTTATGTTTGTAATCATGGGTAAATCATTCCCAATATTCAGTTTATGATACCCAGGGCCTTTTTCCTGCCTGTGGGGATATGGAATTCCCTTAGGTCCTTATCATGGGCTGAGTATGGTGCTGATTTAGATGGTGACCAGATTCAGTTTGTGACAAAATGGTATCAGTGGAGGTTCAGGTTAACTCATTTGGGTCATGTTATTTGGGGAACAATCAGGATAGTAAAGAGTTAGGACTGTCAAGACTTGGTATTCCAGTTATGGGTAGTTTTCCTGATCACCACACCTCATTATGGAATTCAAGTATCTAGGGGATGTCAGGACTTATCTTTGTCCTTTGGTTTTCTTGGTATGATGATGATTAGGGGAAATTAAAAGAGAGTTGCGTTAATGGTCTTAGTGAGATCTTTGTGCCTAGAAAACTAAGTGGAGTTGGGGAAATTTTTCTAGAACACTCTTTGTGATGGTGAAGTGATTCATGTATGGCCTCAAACAATATGTCCAAGTCACTGACCAAAACTAGGTTCCTCTCACATTGTCTTGTGTACTTTAGTTTTCAAATCATGGAAGTTTAATTTTAAAGAAAAAATGACTTCATTTTAAGAAGCATAATGTTTTGGTGAAACAATTTTCTAATAAATAGGGAATGGTTTGATTTGTGAAATGATGAAATTGAATTTTCATAATGGTTTTGAAATGGAATATGGTGTGTTTACACCTTTTTTGAAACAAGGAACTAGGTTAAAGTTGGTTTTGGAAAAGTGTTTACAATAGAGTTATCTAAACTATTAAAAGGTGTTTTAATGGGATGATATGTTTTGAAATTGATGTGAATAGATTGAATGTGAGTTTTCAATTGAATGGTTATTACTTTATGAAAATTTTGGTAATATGTAATTTGGGTTTGATTTTTTTGTTAGCGGTTTTGAGTAAAAAGAAGTATTGGTTGATTATTTTGGTTTTTAAAAGTGGAAATATTTTTTGTTTTAACCTTTGTTATTTTCATGAGAGACAAAATGCATGGGGTTATATGGGATGATGGATGGTTGATGGAATGGATGGATTAATTCTGAGATGGATATCAGGAGGGTGCCTGGTGTGTCACAGACTCATGCATGTATGAGGCCCATGGGGTACCATTAAAGGATACATTAACTGCTGAACAGTTTATTTTCAAAATGGCGATTTTTAAGGAAAACATGATGTATTGTTGGATGGTTTGGGATAGTTTTCAATATGTAACTTTGAAAATTTTGATGTTGTGGGAATGTTTTCAGTCCAAGTACTCATCTTGTTTGAACAATGTTTTTGGTTTGTATTTGGTCAGTAAGATGGGTTGAAGGGACGATTAGTGGTATCTTCTTAGAAAAGTTCAGGAAGCCTTTATGGTGGTTCCCGTCATCCGTTCGGTTCTGGTTTGTGGCACATTTTTACCAATAGATCTTCTTAGTTTGGTCCTTGGGTTCTCTTGTTGGATTAAGTATTCCCCCATTAAGGGTTAATGCATGACTAAAGTGCATCCCTGATAGTTTTTCCATTGGAAAATCCTTGAGTTGATCGATATAAGAAATCATTTTCTCGAGCTCTGCAGATTGATTTTTCACCATTTCCTTTCTTTGTTTTTTGGATCCACTTGTAGTGAGAGAGTACTTGTGGAGGGTTGAAAGTGATCCTAGTTTTTTAAGTTAACTGCTTCATCGAAGGTGGATGTGGTTTGGGGTTGTTAGTGTGGATGACTATCTGGATGGTATTTAAGAGGACCTAGGGGTCCTTCGTAGTCTCTATAAATAATAAGTTCAAGTTAAACCACCTGTGTGGGAAATCTAGTCATAAGAGGCTACATTGGCCACTTTCTCGAATTTTGTGATGTTTTGGGACATTTTATAAAGCCCCCTCCTTGTACTGTTTCTATCATTTTAAATTGTCATGTTTAGTTACACATTGTGATACAGATGCTCATTTGACTATAATGGAATCTTTCATCCAATAATCTAAGATTCTTTGTTATGTTCGGAGTATGTATCCCTTTGAAAAAATTCTAAATACTCTATTTTATAGGAATGTGTTTATATTTTTTCCTTTCTTTCTGTTGTTTCACACCTAAAGAAACAAGGTGTAATGTGTGTGCATCTTCTAAGACCTTGTTTTAGAGAAATGTAATGTTAGGGTAAGGTAAGTTTGTAATGTGTTATGTCTTGGTAAAATTATTGGGGATTGTGGAGTAGTTTTTTGTTTCACCATAAGAAGACATTCTTTTTAGGGGTTTCTAAATCCCAACTGTGAGGCAAAAGATACTTCAATCTTTGGAGCTCAAGCCCTAGGTCTCGGAGAGAAGGTGGCACATAGTTAGAGGAATTACCAGGTTCATTCAAAGAGTTTTTTGAGAAAGGTTTGAAATTTGTCTATACAGGTTGACAACATAGTTTTCGCATGTTTATTAGTAACCGTGCCAGAGAAAACCATGCATGTAGAAGGATCCACATGGTTAGTGCACAGTTTTTAAAACTGTGCGGATTGACCGTGTGACTATCCCAACTCTTTTAAATTTGGGTTCTTCTTATTCCATACTATGATTTATGGTTAAGATGGTTGGTTATAATGGTGGGGAGACCCACTATGACTCTCATGTATGTTCCATTAGAAATTTCAAATGGAAGTATACCCCTTATACTGGGGATTTCGTTCAGGCCTCCGCTGTTAGTGTCTTGATCCCATCTCAAGAGAATTTGAGTTATCTCTTAGGTGGGAGGCCATTTGTGTCTCCCCATACTAGAAACTCAGTTTAGTACTTGGTCTTTTCTTGTTTGTAGTTAGTCTTGTTCAGAGCTATCTAACTTCCTACACTTACATGGGTAAACATTGGGAATGGAGAACGCTTAATGGTTTGGTTAAACCAAGGTAAGTGTAACTTTGTTTGTTGTTTTTGTTCTTTAGGGTAAAATTCTAGAATATTTTTTAGAAAGTGTTTGAAGAGTTTTCTTTTGGGATAAAATTTAAATGTGCTTGATCATTTTAGGAAAGTGATATATGTTCTGTTTGTGAGAGTATTCCATACCTAATTGATCACTGGAGGTGTTTTAGCCTTTGGGGGAAAAACATGGAAAGGAAGTCAATATTGGTTTATCAATTGGGTTTGGTTTTTGATTTTGGCCTTGCTATATCTTTCTGAGGGTAGAAATCTTTATAGTGGGTAGAACTATCACACCGTAATTTTCAATTCGATGCTTTTTTCAAATCATGTTTTGGTTCTTATCATTATGTTGGTTTTTGGATTTGAATTTTTGGTGTCCTTTATGTTCTTGAGCTATGACCTTAGTCTTAGGGGTTTTGTGTGGTACATGTACTCCTCTGTTTTCAAAGATATGGTATAAGGTTGAGGTGGTTTAGAGTTTTATTAGTGACACTCTTAGTGTCACCACTTGTGTGGTAAGTTGTCAATGTGGTTTGTACCCTTGAGTTTGATGAGTTATAGGGTGAAAAGAGTGATTTGTTTTGGGAATATTTCTCCTCTATCATTGGCCTATCTTTCCCCCTTGGGATTTCAATTGAACCCACATGGAATAGGAGGAAAAATAATACTTTTTGGGTGGCCATAACAGGCCGTACACTTCCAAACCGTGCAACCAAACCGTGAAAGGGTGTCAAACACATTAAAATTTAATGTGTTTTGACCCTTTTTTCCTTCCATAAATAAACCAAATTTGCCCCTCCCTTCTCCATTTCATGCCTTACCTCCTTGGACATCCTCCAAGGTCTCTCCCCCTCTCATATAAATCTATTTTAAAGGAAGATTTGATGGGGGAAACATCAAAATCATGCAAGTAATTAATTATCTGTTTGATTTATTCTCTTTCCTTGGGATTTATTTCACCTTTTCATGAGTTCAATAATTTCCAGAAATTAGGTTTCGTACTTATGGTTTAACTGCTTGTCTTTTGGGTAAAATATTGTGGTTTTAGGTTGGATTTCACTTCCTTGAGGTGCAGCGGTTGATGTTTCACACCAAGATTTTGGGTTTTTGATTCAAAAGGTAGGTGATTCTATGTTTAGACCTTCCTTGATGATTTAGAATTCCTGATTTACTTATTTTTAATGTTCCAAATATGTTGTGTGTGGTTCCAAAACTGTTTTATGGATTTGGTTAAGCATTTAATTTTATAGTTTCATTTTAGCTTGAAATTGGTTGTTTCTCATGTGTAACTCTTAGAGTATTGTTTGAGTGTGTTTTATAATATATGAAATTGGTTTAATGAACCTTATTGGGCTTCCAATTCTGCTTTTGTAGGGTCTCGGTGGGCCTTTGGGTTTAAAATAGGGTCTTTGAATGGGTTTTATTTGTAAAACCATGTTATGTATCTTTGTAAGTGTTTTATGAAAATGTTTGTTTTTCAAGTGCATAATTTGTGGTATTATTTGACGTGATTATTCAATACATGGGAGTGGTTTAATAAATATTTCCAGGGCTTCCAATTCTATTTTGGATTGGTATTTGTGAGATTTTATCTTTGAAAGAGGGGGTTAAAATAGGTTTTCTGTGGAAAACATAGTTAAACCCCTTGGGTTTGTTTTATGAAAATATTAAATGGTTTATTGGGTTAAATAAAGTGGGAAAAGGTTTTATATGTACTATTTGGGTGAGTGTTTTCAGAATAAATGAATTTATGAAAGATAATGTGGTCATTTGTGACATCAAATTTTTTGATAATGTTTTGAAATTTGTCGAGGTGACTTATAAAATTTTGATGTGTGTGTGAAACATGTTTTTGTGATGTTTTGTGTGAGTGTGATGTGAAAAATGGATTTTGTTTATAAAAAGTGTATTCTGTAGCATGTGGGTGATCTATTATGTGACTTTTAGCATCTTGGGAATGATTTTATAAATTTTTTGAAGGATTTTTTGAATTTTGAAAGATATGAAAAATGTGTTGTGGGCTATTTTGGTGTGAGTTTGATTTCAAAATCAATATGAATAAAACGGGAAATGATGTGACTAGTGTGATGTACATGTGGGATCATTGGTGAATGTGTGATGTGGAAGTCGTATTTGTTTGTGAAAATAATATTTCTTGGCTTGTTGAACTTGTTTGAGCATAAGTGGGAAGCCTAGGTATTTAAGTGGGTGGGTTTGTACTAGTATGATAGTGATCCCATGGGGTTTGGTCTCAATTGCATGTAGAAGGTTTGACGCTTACAATGATAACTAAAATATGATGATATAGATGATGGGGGACTACTAGGTTATGGGTATGCTCCCTACTAGTGGCTCATATGCATGAGAACATATATTGTGATGGTTACTCTTCCCGAGATATGAGTTATCTCGGACCCACAATAAGCTAGTGCCTTGGGTTTAATTTCCCATTTCTTGTGATCATTTGTTACTTTGTGCTTACCATCAGCATACAATATGTTTTGATAGAAAACTCTATAGTGTTGGCATTACTCTTTAAAAGATTTCATTCTTTAAAATATCCCACTTGAAATCTATATTTATTTAATGTTTCATCTTTTAGAAATTGTATCTATAATTTACTATTTATGAAAACTTTCAAGATTTTCATTTTTAAATTTTTATCACAAGGAATGTCTTTGTGGTGGTATCCTACTGGGCTTTGGATCACACCAAACATACAACTTTTGGTGTATGTAGACTTTGTTATTTTTTTCGTAGGTTTGGGTATAGTTTTTTATGCTAGTTGTTCGAGTTTATAGTGTTTATTCATGGTGTGTTTTTGTGAAGATGGCATGAGGGTGATTCCACCTTGCCTTGAAAAGGTTATTTTCTGTCCATTTTTGGGTTTTTACCTTTTAATGGTCTTTTGGAATTATTTTAAATTGTATAGTTCAGTTCTAAAATTTTGTAAAATATGATTGTGTTTGAAAATTATAGATTCATATTACTGGATTAGTTGGTTGTTTTACATTTTTAAAATCAGTTAAATCATTACCAATTTTCAGTTTATGATACCCAGGCACTTATGCTAGCCCGTGTGGATATGAAATTCCCTTCGAGCCTTGTCATGGGCTGGGTATGGTGCAAGTTTTGATAGAGGCTAGATTCAATTTGTGACAATTTACATATCGCAACATTTTTAGGAAAGGAGGGTAAGAATTATAACCAATAGTATGGGTATTCAGTGAAAAACCTACCCGGGGTATACCTGGGGTCTCCCATTTTCGTGCCCAGGTTATGAATAAAACAATTTGAACTAATTTTGGAGAGGATCAAGAGTCATGTAAGGAATTGGAATAATCAAAATATTTCCTTTGGTAGGAGTATTATACTTCTTAATAATGTGATCATGACAATTCCAATTCATACTCTCTCAGTGATTAGAGTTCCAAAGGTAGTCCTTCATAATATAGACATGATCCTGGATTCTTTTATCAGGGATTCTAATTCTGATTGGAAATATCATTGGGCACCAGCGAAGAGAATGTATATATTATCGTAGGAAGTAGGTATCAATGTAAGAAATATTATGGACACTTTTCCTAGAATTCATGAGAATCATGCATGAGATGTAGTTGAGGGTAGAGCACTTTGGGGACACTTTATGATAGTTTATGGTTGAGGGGATAACACTTTGGGGAAAGATAAGGGGGTATATGGTTGTGGGGAGAGGGAGGCAGTGGGAATATCCTTTTAGTCTGCGATCCAGTCTCATTACTTGAAACTCATGGTCTATGTTTGTTGGATCATAGAGATAGGTGAGAACCTGTTCCGGAACAACAACTAGGTTGGATTGGTGGTTGGATTTATAGGGTGTCCAGCAAAAGATATCACCGTTTGGAAGGAGACCCAAATTTCATTAACACAATTATAGACAAATACCAACACGATGTTTTTGATCTCATTGACATCATGGACAACCCATATAGGTTTGTTTTTAGAGAATCCACCTACTGTATCTTTTTGGGGAGGGATTATCTTATAATTATTACCACATCGAACCAATATGATTCATGGGATGAATTTATCTAGTGCTAGGAGCTTATAGAACATTACAATTTCATCCTTTGGATAATAAATAATTGATCTCTACCCATATTTGAGAATATCAAGAGGATTTGTATTGGATTAGAATCTAGTTGTACATGATGAAAAAATTGGGAGGAGGAAAGAACAGATCATCTAATTTTTGAAAATGAATGGGCATGTATGATCTGTATATGTTTTGGAGACTTAAAAGGCTTCCATGTGAATGATAGTGGGACAACTTATTTTTAGTAGCTAGTTTCAAGGAGAAGAATTAGATAGTCATTAGAGGATTGACAAAGTTTCCTTTTTTTATCATCGGGTGCTGATTTTTATGGAAAACGAGGAACACCATCCATTTTGAAGGGGGTTCTTGATCGAGTAATAACCCTATTAATCAGAATGAGAAACCTATTATTTGATATGATTTGTCTCATGATTACCTAGAATGATTCTCTCAACCTACAACCACTCCAGGAAGATATGCTCTTCTCTGGGGAATGAGGTTTGTTGGAACCCCCATGGCCCGGGTAAAAACATTAACACTAATAGATCATTCTCAATGAGTCTCATGTGGGGAAGAGGGGTGGTCCATGAATTTAGGAAAAAATTCATCTGTTCTTTCTCATTTTTTCTTAGTATGGTCTTTCTCTCATATTTATAGCCTTAGAAATTATCACGGGTCTGCTTATATGCAGACAACAAAATGTGAGTCTTATGGTAGTGGAAAAAGACTCTAATCCCATGTAGTTCATTAAATAATACCTACAATGCTCCCTATAATATTTACCTTATAGTCAAAAGGTGTAGTGGCCTTATTTTCAACAAAACCAAGATTATATACACATGGAACATAGAAAAAAAGTTATCTGATTTTATCTCCTATTTATCTAACCATGTGGTTGATGTTATATTCTTTCCATTGAAGATGTATCTACCTCTTGAGTGGAACTAGTTAGAGTTGATTGACATGGGCTTCACCACTACCATCTGACTCCAGGGACCATTATCTATACTCTTATCTATTTTATAGTTTTTTTTAGTTTTTGTAACTCTTCTATTTATAAATAAATAAACATTATTATAATTATGATTATTAAAAAAATAAATAAATAAAATAATATATCAAGAGTATATACATCAACATTATTTACCAATTTAGAATAATCAAAATGATAAATTGGAATAAATCATGAACAAATAAAATATATATGACAAAATTTTCATGAAAAATATACGATTTATTAAATACTACCACTTTTCATGCTAGAAAAACTCTTTTATTGGTGCATTGAAACAGAAAATGAAAAGTTCACCATTTGAGAGTTTGAAACACCAATATATTAATGAGGTAAAAAAATTATTAGTAATCTGAAAAATTAATGATTGATCAATGACATAAATTATTAATAAATAAACAAATTATTATAAGATATCAATGATAAGTCAAGTAAAAAAATAATTTTAACGACATCCCTTTTTCAAAATATAAAAAAAAATTCAATTTAAAAAAACATGAAAAAGATTATGAAGAGGTAAAACTTTCCTATGTAAAACATTTAAAGGGAGGTTTTATGAAAAAATATTAAAGAATATTCTATTTTTTATATATTTCAAACAAACCCTAAGGTAAGATATAAAAATCATAAAATATATATATTAAAGTATATGTGATAAATTAAGTATCTTTTCTCTAAAAAACTGTTCTAAATTATATGTAAGATTTATAAATAATATGGGATATTGAAAATTTAATAAATATGGGATAATATAAAATATAAATAAATAATATTTCCCTATATTAAATTGTTTGTTCTCATTAAAAAAGAAAAAAAAAATGAAAAATGAAAAATGAAACATTTTTGAGCTTGATGGACTATCCTCTGTAGAAAAACAACACTAGAGTTGAATGATCTAAAGTAAACATTGAGAAGCCACATGATATGAAAAATAATTTTGATGGAATAGTCTTAAAAAATATCAATTATGTGTACATTTTGGTACCCATGTGAACTTGGGTATGACAATATTAACTAATAATGATTTAGGAACCCAAACTTGTTTAGTATAATATTTTTATTAGAAATGTGGGAATAAAAATTAATATATTTTGATATCGCATATCATTCATTTTTCTAATATCAGCCATAGATAATATACCCAAATTTCCAAAAATAATTAAAACTATTTTTTGGTAAATCCCTTTACAAAAATGGTCTTTAGGGAAAAATTATTTTAATTTGAAAAACAAATTATATAGTTAACTTTGTTATAAAAGTGAGAACCCAAAATAATATTAATATAATGATCGTCATGAATTAATGTAGTAATAGTATTTAAAATTTCTTTTATTTGGAATTTTATATTCTCCATATTAGGTTGATAATTAATTATCAAAACCAAATATTCCATTTATTTTGAGATAAGACCATTTTCATTACAAAGTTGATCCTTTTCATTTAGAAATTGTTTATATTTATTATTGAGTTATTCTTATTTATAAATTAATTAATTATAAAAATTATCAGGTTCATTTAGTTCACTAAAGATCATCAAGAGCGTGATGAATGGGAGAAATTGAAGAAATAACGAGAGTGAGAGGAAGAACAAGAAATAGGTGAAGTAACCTAATCGACTACCTCATGTTTTTCCATGAGGAATTTAACACTTGATCCACTTTATGTGGTTTAGTTAAGGAAGTATTTACTATAAATAAAGTTTAATAATTTTAAGGATTTATTATATTTCTTATTTTGTTTAATATTATTTTCATAGATAGGACATTACAACCTAAAATATTGATATTTGATATAGTCTCCTAAAAGGATTCTTTGAGATTGTTTGATATGATAACTTTAATTTGATGATGGGTTTTTCTAATTTTTCATTCATTACACTATTGATCTTCAAGAATCCAAGGCCTCATATTTATAGCATTCATTTGGTGTAATAAAAATATATAATTATTTCATATGATTAAGAATTGTGATAAATTATTTTTGAGCTATAAGTCCCACTAAAATTATGATCTTTAACATGATATTTAAACAACACCAAGTAGCTAGTAAAGTCCCACTGGGTAGTCGGTGTGCTACCTAAGGGGTGAATTTTTCATTCATTACACTATTGATCTTCAAGAATCCAAGGCCTCATATTTATAGCATTCATTTGGTGTAATAAAAATATATAATTATTTCATATGATTAAGAATTGTGATAAATTATTTTTGAGCTATAAGTCCCACTAAAATTATGATCTTTAACATGATATTTAAACAACACCAAGTAGCTAGTAAAGTCCCACTGGGTAGTCGGTGTGCTACCTAAGGGGTGACTACTTTTGGAAAAAACCCCACAAGATGAGAAATATCCTCTTATAAGAAATAGGTATTTTGGATTCATCTGAGGGATAAACAATGGTTATTCTGTAGGAATAGTGGATTTATCCACATAGAACCATCTACATGGTTCACTAAACCATCAATTCTCTATGTCCTGCTATTGTGAAGCTTAAACATGGTCTTTTATAATTTTTATTTTTTTATATTTAATCCGAGAAATTATATTATGGATTTTATAACATTCGTAATGATTTCAATAATAAATAATGACAATCCTTTAATTTATTTAATATTTCATTAAGAATCATCATGTTCAACAAGATTCACCTAATGATTGTTAATTGTTTTAACAAAATCTTCCAAAAGTATTTACATCAATTATTTTTTCTCATAATTACATAACTTGATGTTTCAACATTTTAACTATAAATAACTCAAAATGGAAATATTGGATGAAAAATTGAGTGATTTTGATCATGAAAACACATCATAGGGAGGGAGATATGTACACCATTTTTATTTTTTTATGTTTATTAGCAATATATAATACTTTAACTCCTTTTTATTTTTTTTGACAAGAAACCCTTATTTTGTGATCTTATTAGGGAACAAAAAATCATGTAAGTGATATCATCCACCCATGATGTATTAGTGGGTTTATCATAATTTTTCACCACCCATATTTTTAAATTAATATCTTTATAACCTATTCTATCAAAAATAGCATTAACACAAAAAAAAATATTTGGAAAAGTGTTACATATTTATTTGATCATATAATGGATATATATTTAGATTATTTTAGTCCCTTATTTCCATTATAATGATTATTTTTATAATAAGTAGTCATATAAAAAACATCCTTGGATATACCTCTTCTCTTAGAAGTTTGGGAAGACTTAACCTATGATGTTTACATATTGTTTAGTTTACATCCAACTAAATAGATTTCATGATTAGTATTTTTTATAATCCTAAACTAATAAAATTATTTCTTTCCATTCTCTATTAATATTCCTAATTTATTATTAATAGGAGTTACTCATTTCCTATCATGAATTTTGAAGTTCATTCATCCTTTGGCCTTGATTTATGATAGATAATCCATTACATAATTGTCATATTTAGGAGTCTCTTCTAGTGTATAGATCCTATTTTCATATAATTTCTTTTTATTAATTTTCTCATCTATTTTATTATAAAATTATTCTTCTTATAAGGGGTATTTTTTTTAATGAATAATAATGCCTCTTCCCTAACTTCCATGTTTATGATTTGATTTTTACATGCTTCCAACTTCTCAGCCATTACATACTACAAGGAATCTATATCCATATCCAACAATTAATTATATTAATATTGAATCTTTTTGAACTCCAATATGTATAGAGATATTAAATGTAATATTTTCAAATTATCCTTTATTTAATATTAATAATAAAAAAATTATTTATTTGGAACATAATTATTACCACATAAACATAATTCTTTAGGAGGATAATTATAAAAAAAATCACAATGAAGTACAACATTTATTACCCTAAACTAGTGATGAATCCTAATTCTTTTTTCTCATAGATATCTTATTTATTTTATTTTTTTCATCCATTATATTCTTGTTATTAAATTTTTTACTAGATGAATCCTCCATGTTTTCTCTATCACGAAACTAAAAATATTAGTCAAATATAAACTTCATATAAGAAAGGTAAAATTAACTAGAAAAGAAAATAGACATAATCATAGGTTGAATATTATCCTCTAATACCACTAGAATTTCCCAATGATCTAGAATAGTAACACTAGGTGGGTGGTAAACTCGTGTGATATGTTTTCTTTCAAATTATTTTAAATTTATTAATTCGAAACAGTACACCTCTTAGGATGAATGATTATTGAACAAATTAGAAAACATAAGCACACCACATGTAAGAGAGAAATTAATTAGAGTATAACACACTATATTTTTATATGTTTCACCCTATAATTTGGGTGAGTACATCCTTAATGTTTTTGGTTAATGTATGATATGTGGGTTATTCATTATTAACATAAAATAGATATTCTTATAAAAGGTATCATCCTTGACCCCTAATGATATCTCTAAAAATATTTATAGTACCCAACAGGTTATTGGTACTCTCTCAAGCTAGTTTAAAATATCACTCCCAACCACACTTTTGAACATGATCTTTAATATGAATTTGGATTTCACAACATCAAATTGATATATCTTCTTCTTCTTCAACTATAGTATTTGAATTCTAGTGGATGTTCAATAACACAACATGAATAACTACCTTTTTACACAATATTCAGTATGATCAAAACATATAGAATATAATTGAAGCATTCATATTGTTGAATTCCTCTTAAATCAACTTCAATCCTTCGGAAAATCTTCAGCAACATTATCTCATCATTCTTCAAGATTCCTAATGTATGTGTTATTCAATAGTAGTATAATAACATTGATCACACAATCATTCTTTGTTTCCCTTCTGCAATACTCAATATATATTTAAATAAAAAAATTATTAGTTCCTCTCCCACTATCCATTTTCTCTTATTATTCTTATTCACATTATTAATTCAGAATAATCACATGGATAATTCTCTTATTTTATTAATATTAAAAATTCATTATATTTAGTATTATGATTATCTTATAAAAAAATGACCAAACATTATTTAGGAAAGTATCCCATATTTGAATTTCATTATTAGGGTTGAAATATATATATGTCGAATAAAAAAAATATCATTCCAAAACCATTTTTATTTTTATCATTTAGTTATATTTATATCTCAATATTTTTTCTTCCTTCATTTCTTTCTAATGAATTCTCATTTTCTATTTATCCACATTTGTATAGAGTTTTTGTTTTCTTAGGAAATCATATTATTATCTTCTTAAATAATTGGAAATTTTATTTTTGATATTATTTTGATCTTATATATCCTTTTGAACATTCCAACATATTCTTATGTTGGTTCAACTAACCCATACTTCATCCCTTGAAATATTAGATTAATCTAACACAACTCTATATATTTTTGAATTAATCTTCTATATAAATCAAATCATCCACACTAACTCTGATATAACATCTATGTTTTCAATGTTATTTTTATGAATAATTTTTTCTTCTATAACTACTCATACATAACAAAATATCTCCCAATTTTATTCTTTCATAAATGATGAGTTTTCAAGAATTTATCTCTCAAAAATCATTGTATTTTGGATTTAATTTTACATATTTATTTAAGATTCTAGGGTTAATATTTAGTATAAATTGGTTCTTCTAGAGTTATGTTGATGTAGATATATTAGGAATTCCTATATAATTCTTCTATGACACTATTTTATCTACCATGGCTTAGTTATATCAAACATAGCATGGTAGAATCGAGATATATCCTATGAAATTATTGTATTATAGATTTATTCTTATACAGATGTTGAATTTTAGGTTTACTCTTACATAGATACTGAAAAATATATATTACTCTTATGTATATAGTTTAATTTCAATCTCTTCAAAATCTTTATCCCAGAATTTACGAAACACCTCTCTCGGTTTGTAAACTTATCTTTAATTGATCTCCACCATCTAAAAATCATATGAATGAACTTAAATAATTTTTTTATAATTCATAACTATAACTCTAAAAATTTTCTAAAAAATTATAATATATTGGTTCATGTGTGAACTTAAAACTTCGCAAAAAATACTCTCAATAACATAGTATGAATTAATTATTAAATAAATATGTCCCTATCTTAATAACCATAGAATATATTAAAATTTTGGCAACACATATACAAACTTCATTAGTTTATTTTAATAAAGATTCCATATCCTCAATATTTCCTTACCTTATATCATCATCCATATAAAATTTTCACTCCTTGCATATTCCTTCATGAAAAAAAACACAAGGTCAAATTCTCTCCTCAATCAATTTTTATCTTGTTCATAGAGATAAAATATTTGTAAATATCAATTCTCAAATGAGAATAATATTATTCTATTTTTCAATAAATGAAATAAACCCAATATATTATCATATTATTATTTTCAAACATAATAATGGATATTATATATTATTGTATAATAACATACTGCATTGGAACTCGAAGATGTATCATAAGTATTCAATGAATTCATTCATTGGGTTCTTCATCATTACTGAAAAAATATTTACATGATTAATTATTGATAAAAAATATAATTATAAACCCAATGTATTAGTATATTTATAACTTTTGTTTAAATTAGAGTATGTTTCATCAAGAAATCAAATTGATAACTTAAAGAAAAAGGCTCATTCCAAAAAATGTGTTTGAGAAGTATTTATTGTCTCTTGGAGTAAAACTATCTCCATTCACGAAAATGGTTTATTGAAGGTACCCCAAATCCTATAATGTGATTTCCATTCCACATTTAGAGTTAAAGTATTTCACTCAACAGTGGTATTATCATTTTTAAGTGGTTCATGGAAGGGTATGATATATCTTATGTTTTTATTGGTTGAGTTATTATTTCTATTTTGTGATAATTAAAATAAGTGATATTGGGGTTCAATGAAAAAGGTAGAGATATAGGTCATGTTTAACTCAAATGGAAAGACATGGGGATGTTTTAAAAAATTATGAGAGGTATTTTATTTCTAATTAGGGGGGGGGTTTCTATCCCCTATTGAGAAATACAGAGAAATTTACTGAGAAAGCTTATGTGAGTTTTTATGAATACATATTAAAGGGGTGTTTCAAGTTGTATAATCATTTTGAATAAACATGTTATGTCAAGGAGGTTTCTTATGAAGTAATACTAGACTAAAATAGTTATCAAAAAATTCATGAAACAACAAGTGGTGTATAGAAGAGTTTTGGAATTATTATTGAAATGTGTTATCAAGGAACAAAATCAAATAAGTGTTTTATTTATAAATGTTTCATATAACTCATTTTTCCCATGATGAGGATGAATCTTATTATATTATGGTGAGTGATTCATGAATTTTTGAATAAATTATCCAAAGAAAAAATTTATCGTATGCATATAACTGCTGAAGAGGTTATTTTTATTTAAATATGTGTTATGTGTGTTTTCAAAAACCCAAATGGGAGGATTGTTATAAAAAATAATCATATTAATTTTTGATTTTTTAATTACAATGAATTTTTAAATACTATAAATGTCTCACGAAGTCATTCATGATTTTTTGTAATGTTTGGATATGTTTGGAGATATTTTATCCCGATGTACCAAAATCACTTGATGATAGTTCATATTTCACCATGATGAGTGATTTTATATCTCCAGGAGTACCATATGAAACTTTTTTATTAGATTATTTGAGCTATATGGTTTTTTAAATATTGATGGAATGGGTCCATGCTATGACAATAATGTATTATTTAATTATTAGAAAATAGACAATAGATCATGTTGTAATATCCTATATTTTACTATGAAACGATGGTATTTTATATGATGAGTATGGCCATGATAATTTTGGGTTTCTATAAATCAAGATCATTTTACCTTAGATAGAACAAATAACTATGTTTTAGTGAATGTGTTAATATTTTGAAAATGTGACCGTGTTGAAGAAGTAGGCGGATGAAGAAGTTGGCACCTTGATTCCTATAGAATAAAGGCATTATTATATGTTTATTTTAGTAATACCATGATGATAGTGATCATATAATTTTAACATATTTTTAATTTACTATATTTTATGGAATAGTTTTTTATCAGAATTCGAAGTGTCTGAATCTACATTAAGAGGCCGAATGAATGATTTTCCCTTAAAATTTAAGAAGAAAAGAAGAAATCAATTAAGGGAAACCTTGAAAATTTCTTATGTTAATATATATAGAGATATAATTAAAAAAATTGAGATTAATATTGATGTAAAAATTCAAATATTTAGTTTAAAATAATAATAATCTATATAGATTACTTAACAAGCAACACAAAACCCTAATCAAACATAGATATGTTATAAAAATATTATTATATATACGTGACATATCCATTGAATTGGTGGATATGGATATGTATAACTTAACTATTAAAAACATATATATTAGTCCTAATTAATAAAAATTTATTGATTAATGCTTAGGAAATGAGAACTAATTTTTTAGTGATGTTATTTTATGCTTCAGAATTGTTTTTCTTTAAAAATGATTTTATTTAATTTTTTGATTGTAAATTATAAATAATTTATACATATTTTATAATATATATTTATAAAAATTAAATTCATTTTTGGAATCATTATATATCTATTATCAAAGAGTTATATTATTAAAATTTTTTGTAAAAGATTGATTATTCGATGAATAGTGAAAAAATGTTTTTTATTGAAAATTGACTTTTTATTTTATGAATTTACAAACTACCATTTTATTTGAAAATTGTTTTAAAAGTATAATTAGTTAATTTATAATATTAATAATTAAAATTTGTTCATTGTGAATAACTTTTTGTTAGATTATGATATAAATTCTTTACACTTTAGGAAACATTTTTTTGGAAATATGCTTTTTATCACATATTACAGGTGTAATTTTTAATTAAATTATACTAAATATGTTACTTAAATCATGAAAATTGATTCTATATTTGTAATATGGTGTATTTTATTTTTTAACATGAAATTTTTATTTTTTTCATTATGAATAATATGTTGGGTAAATATTTTTCACATCGGTAAGGGTTAAATGAGTAAAACTAGGTTAAAAATTTGGGATAAGGCTGTCAAATTTCTCTAAAAATAACATTTTCCAATTATATGAGTTTATTTCAGCCATTTATATCCATTTCTTTAATATATGTCCACTTTTCCCATTTATATTTTATTATTACGTTTATATATTTAAAAAAAAAGAATATATACATAATGTCACTCTCCTGACTTTAATATCTCTATATTTTTTAAATATGGATTATAAGTGGATATGTATGGTTAGAAATGTTCATTTTATTGATAAATTATTTTTTATCATGTTAATTTTTTTTGGACTGAATAATTACCTTAAATTCTCATGAAACACCGACACAAAATTTGTTCAATTAATAGAAGAATGAAATAAATGATGTTAAAAATAATAAAAGAAATACAATATGGAGGAATTATAGTGTTTTATGAATATTTTAGAGATAAATAACAAATAAAGTATTTATTAAAAGTTTATATGTGAATTACATTGCTATAATGTTGTTTTAGAAGTAAAATTTTGGGAATAGATGCTTAAATGGCTGTAATAATATTTTATGTTAAATATATTTTATTAAATTATTAAAAAATCCTAATTTTTTTAAAAAGGAAAACATGGATGAGAAATGGTATAAAATATAATATCTGATACATTTATGAACTAATTTTGAACTTATAAGTAAAATTATAAACTTTTAATATTGAAAACATTATTGTCATAATTAAGGTTAAAATTGGATAACCAAGGGGTTGAACAAAAATATAATGTTTTAAATGATATCTAAACATTCATAAATTTTATTTTATGATTATCTTGAGACCTCATATTCCTTTTCGTAAAATTTAATTAATTTTTCAACCATTTCACATGTGTTAGACACATATTATATTTTAATATTTCTTGTATATGTAAAAATGACATTAATTTTATTTTATAATAAAAAATATATTTTATTAAATGAATTAAAATTTATAAAAATACTATATTTGGATACTTTAGTGGGATAAAGTTTATAATATGAAACATTGTCTATTTATGGGTCACTTTTTCTTTCATGGTGTCATTTACGACTATCAAATAGTAGGAAACATTGACATGGATTTAATTGTCAAAGGGATTGACAGAATGTTAATTCTAAAAGATAAGTGTTAAGATATCCCAAAAACAGTTTAAAGATTTTATTTAATAGGTTTATTTAAAAATTATAAGTATCATAACATTTAAATATTTAAATTTTGATTTAGAAAATTATAAAAAATAATTTATATTATTTTAAAACATCCTGTAATTCCAAGAGTGCCCCTACCCTCACTTATAAAAGTGAACCTACTATCCTCTCCTCCTCATACCTTTTAATCCATATAGATAAGAAACTATAAACCATAATACCTTCATATATTCATTCACCATATCTTATTTATCATTTTATTTCCAAAATACAATCCCGTCAAGGCTTCCAGTGTGTTCCAAGAGAGGTTTCTCAACGAAGAGGTATAATTATTAACAGAGGATTGCCAATTTTATTTCTTCTAATACCTCTTATAAATGAATTATATCAATTATAAAATAATAAATTTAGTATCTTAAGTATAATTAATTGAAATTATTATGATTTAACTATAATTATCCACCTTCATTCAATCATACGAAAAACGAAAGCATCGCTCGTGCATACTTATGATTAACCGTCTCCACATAGCAGTGTAATTCATTTATCATCATCACTATACATGGATGTTTATTATAATTTGTTTAAAGTTTATATATGATATTTATGACTAGATAATTATTCCGTAATTAAAATATAATATCCCCTTTCTTACCTTCCAATCCATTGTAAAATGATAACGTCACTCGTGCATACGTGTGGGCTGCCACCACCACAAAGCGATGGTTTTTTTCATTTCCTATTTACATTGTCTATAATAGGGATATATTAAATGGATATATATTATATATATTATATAATAATTATTTTTTAAAGGTTTATTATTATTTTATTTTCCTTACATCTATTAAAAAATTAGAAACAACATTCATGCATACATATGGCCTACCGTCATAATGATTAGTATAATTTATTTTTCTATCTGTAACTTTTATGGATAAGTAAATAAATAAATATAAATAAATATATCTTATATATATGATATTTATTTCATTTTTATAATTACATATATTTTGAAATAATGATTAAAGTACAAGGACCTGAACTTCCAAATGAAAATTCTCATTTTAAAAGAAATAGTTAAAACCTAGAAATGAGGGTTTTAAAAAGGAATTATTAATAAATGGTAAGTAAAATGTTATAAGTGGATAATATATGATATTATAAGTATATAAATTTTTTATTTAATTATAATAAATTAAAATTTATTAGAAAGGAAGTTAGATAATATTCAATGTAATTTGATCTTGAGGTAACATTTTATCATCTCAAATTACATTATTTCAAAAATTCGTTATGTTACGCACATATATTAATTTATGAGATGTATATACATCCTATTATAAATATTAATTCATGAATATAATTATTATAATGATATTTAATTTTTTATTTGATTTTATTCTTTCTTGGTTATTATGATTCCAAATTTTCCAAAGTGGTAAGGGATTTATATTAGAATCTATTTGTTTATCAGGATTATTGATGATTAGGATTATGATAATGGAATTTTATGACCCATAATATAATTATACCAAGTGTTTTATTATCATCTATTAAATTTATTTGATTTATTTTTTCTCTTTCATTTTCTTCTCTTTAATTACACAAGAGTCCAATAACATCTTTGCGAAGAAAATCAAATTTATTTCTCTTTTTAGTCAAAATTATTTTTTTTCCATGCCCATTTTTTCTAAAAATGTTTTTAATATAAGAATATGATTTTTAAATCAATTTTCACCCATTTAATTTACAATATGGTATAAATTTAATTTTATTGTCATTTTCCTATCGAGGTGATTTTTACTTTTTATTAAAAATGTTAATGGAATATTTTTTTTAACATACACAACATGATTGAGATTTCATACTATAATAGATGCTATACTATTTGAAGATTTATATATAGTTAACTGTTTTTCTTTTCAAATAAAATGTATTCCATAATATTTTAGGAATTTTTAGACTTTAAATAAGTGATTTCAAAATTAAAAGAGTATTTCCATCAATAAATATTCCAAGTAATATTTTAATGTAATTTTTCATCTATGATAACAACATTTCATGTTAGTTATTATTTACTAGGTATAATATAAAATTATACCATCCATATTATTTATTTGGTTATTTTATGGTGACGAGATGTTTAAGAAACCCATTTATTTTCCACATGCTATGTTATAATGAAATATTGATATGTTGAGATGTTAAAATATTGATGAAAACCATTTTCTTTTCATTGGTTATGATATGATGGATGTTTCTTAATCTTGTGGAATATATATGTATAATTTTAATTTTGTTATGGGTGAGATAATAATTATATATCTCTCTAATGAATTGGGTAAATATGTATATATAAAGATACAATACGGATTGTAATGGGGCATGAACTTAGTTTAGTAAGGGACTCTATCCACTTTGATAGTTTTGGTAGTGAACCTTGACTATATATATGATGGAATGAGAAGTTAACCTAATCTACTATGACAGTATTAGAAGTAAGTGTTGATAGGGGAAATTATTTTCTCGGCCTATGTGTATTCCACCAACTTATGTTTTATGCCAAACCTATGCTCTAGTACCTTATTTTCCTTGATTAATTTATAATTCATATCTTATAAACTATCAAACAGTGTGACATGACTGGATACTATAATCTTTTAAATAATGGTTATTGTTTTCAAGTGATGATATCTTGTTCCCAAACCCTTATAATCATGTAATGTTTAAGTGATCATTGATATCTCTCTTGTTTAACCTTACTGAGCATCTGAGTGCACCATTTATTATGATTCCTTGCCTTATGATATGAAAAGGTTTTATTTCTGATATGTATAAGAAGGGTTCGAGTCATAAAGATCTTAATGGGAGATAATGTACATGTCTTATGAATTTTTTTTATATGTATCCATGTTTGCAAAGGAAAAAAACCTATATTATTCTATTATAGGTCATTAGGTTATGTATGGAATATTTATTTAATAATATTTACTATTTATTTAGGAAAATTATGAGTCACTCTAGTTACTATTAGTGTTGGGTTTTTTCAATATTTATAGGTTATGATTTGATAAATTTATTTAAAACCTTAGTGACATACATATGTATAGGATCACATATCCATGGTTTTATAAGATATATATTATATTATTTTCATAGAAATACATCTTTTTCTGGATATTATAAGTGGACATGGTTTTCGAAAAAATGTATCTAGGGGTAATAATCCTGAAAAGTTTTGCTCGAGTATATCTTCACCATAATTCTAGTGCAGAGTTAATGTTCCCTTAATGTGCACTAAGTTTGATAATCCTAGAAGAAATTCTTGGATTAAATCACATTTTATTTATGAACAATGATGAAGTATTTGAATAAATGAGAACCAAGGATATCCTAAGTTAAACATAAGGAGTTACATATTGGAAAAAAGGTTTCATGATTTAGACATTATATAAATGATTTTTTATGATATCTCACTATGATTATTGTTTTTCATGATATTGTTTTTCACTTTAGACAATGGATTGATCCTAGGAGGGTTGATTTTAATTGTGAATGTGATGGACAATAGAATAATCATCATCATGAGAAACAACAAAATTAAGAACTATAAGAAGAAACCTTATGATTAGGAAAAATTATCTATCCTGATATATAATTAACAAAATAAACATTCGTTAGTTTCATAATACTTAAAATAATATAAAGATCTAATTTTTTGAAATTTCATGTTTTAATAAACAAATAGGAAAGAAAATTAAATTTTCTTCATGTCAAGAATATGGGAAGTGGAACATAAGAGAATATATCAAAATAATGGGAAGTTTGTTTTCTATATGGAAATGAAAACCATGGTGAATAAATATCTATGTAATTCAATGTCATATGTTTTTGGAACATGGGAATTTTCCGATTCAATGCCCCAATCTAAGGGTTAACTCATAGACCAAGGAATAAATTATGATATTCTAATCATTGAAGTTAAAGGATTGAAGTGTGTATTTATTAGGATTCATGAATTATGTTTTATAGGTTTTATATCAATGATATTATGGTTATAAAAATCACTAAACATCAAATTATTATTATACAATAGTTTTTATTTAAGTATTTAAAATAATACATTGAATGGTACTAATGACATAGAAAATTGAATTAGTTATATGGAGATATTTTTGGAAAATTCATTTTTTAAATTGATGTCTCCTTGATCAAAAGACAAAATAAAGGAAGAATATAAATATAAATAACAGATTACAATTGTATGAAAGTGGGAAATTTATTAAAAAAAATTCTTATTGAGGGATGAGATCTACTATGAGGTCATCCATCCATGAATTTTCACTACAAACTCCTTTATTGGAAAGACAATTCGCCACCCAGTTTGACTCATGATAAGAATGGGTGATTATAGGATTGATCTATGTTATTTATTGGAGGTAATCCATCCATGTTTATATAATGGTCCATGCTAGGTGGAACAACCCATTTTAGAGGGCTTCAAAGATGGTACTAGAGTATCTTTCAATCAATATTTTATGTGATTATTTTTTCATGATGGGACAGATGAAAATTATGATGTTGTACATCTATGCTTCCAAGGAGGATCCAATGCCTCATGTACCATAGAAACATCCCAAAATATGTCTATTGTGATTTCTCCACATCATTCTATAGTTTTCAGGTTCTGGGATTCCTTTTGAGGAAACATACAAATTTATTTTGATCCATCCAGAGAGCATGTGCTTCCATAAGACTTCCAACATACCATTCATTTGGCTGAATCGTGATTTTGATTTTGATCTAATGGGGAATAATAATATCCATGATAAAGTTGTGGTATGTACATGTTTGAATTATTTCAAATTCCTTTATTGCAATGAATATATTCATCTAAGCTACATGAATATTATAGGTATTATTATTATGAATGAAATAATTTCTTTCACACCAGAAGACATGAATCAGTTCTGCACTAGTAATGACAAAAAGATATTCGGTTTGAGGAGAGGCATCTATAACAGTGCATTATTAAAGATAAATCCAAATGGAGTCCAAAAATATCCATATAAGATCATAAATTTCAAATATATATTTCCATAACATATAATAAGTAACACAATATAAGAATATGTGGTCAACATCCTCTCTCTATTGATTATACATATGACATTTATAACAAAGTCGAATACCAAATATCTGAAGACAAAAATCAGTGGGAACACTATTGTGGGTTATTCTCTAGACTAGGGTGAATCTGTAAGGGCTAACCCATTTTTGGATAACATAATTTAACCAATAAAAATATTTGATTATATTACCAAAATTATGATTATATAAGATTTTTGAGTTTATAACACCATTATGAGATGGTTCACAAACCAAAAAATCATCAGTGTTGAAAAAAGGGTGGTTGGTAATAATAGTATTGATATGATTTGGTAAATTCGTCTCTGGAGAGTGCATGCAGTCATTAATGAAGATATTTATATTAGTATATAAATGCATGAAATCAGTCATCGAGGAAATAGAGTAACCATTCTAGTTATCCAACCAAAAGTTCAATGAATATTCTTTATTGAAAATCCATCTAGAGTAAGACATAATTTTAGAAAATGATTTCTTGATGGAAGTCCAGATAGAAGATTCCATGTTCATAGTCTTAAATTTATTTATATAGTTATAAAACCTACCTCCATGGAAATCAAATTCAAATTAATTATTGTTTATAAGGTTCACAATTAGTTTATATTGGAGGGATTCATTATAGAGAAAATTGTTCTTAATACCAAGCCACCATTTTAGGGGGTTTACAAAAATTATTCTAAGGAACAGTGAAAAGTTTCCTTTAAAGAGTTATTCCAATCTAGACAATATTTTTATTCTATTATTATGTTTTTAATTAATTTAATAGTCCATTTATAATACATCATGTTGTAATCCATTTTATAATCAAGGGTGGATTTGACAAGACAAAGATAGATTACCATCGATAAGGATTTTAATTTCTACAAGGAGAGTTGATTGATAATCTAGTCAAATATATTATACAAGTAAGTACTTCTTGGATTTCAATAGATGATAGGGACCCCAAGGTACATGAAGGAGAGGGATACCTCTTTTATTACAAGTTCATTTATAATTATATCCTTTATAGTTATAGGAAATATTTTGTCAAAGAGAATGAATGATATGTTCCAATTTCTGGATTGCCTAGACACATCCTCTATGTGAGAGAGGGAAGCATTAAGATTTTGGATGTTCTTTTTGCCCCCTTGAAGGTATAAAATAATAACATTCATATTAAATAGGTGAGATGGAACAATCATGTTTCTAGAGGCAATAATGGGATTAATTTTACCTTGGTTGACTAGATTAGTGATAAGTCTGATAAGGTTGTCCTATACAATAAAAAAATAAGATGGTAGGGAGAGGGTCCCCCTATCTGACACCTTTGGTGCAACAAAAATAGACCTTTGGATAACCATTATCCAAAACATAAAAGTGGGAAGAACCAAAAAGTGTTTTCATTTTGTTAACAAAAATTTCACTAAAGCCAAACTTGTTGAGGACCTTGAAAATAAAAGTCCACTACATGGTGTCAAAATATTTTCTAATGTCAAGTTTAATGGAAATGCTTCCACTTATATTGGTCTTTTTAATACTTTTTTACTTTAGGAGGAAAAGCAGATATAGTCTTGGATGTTTCTTAATTTAAGGAATCAAAATTGGTTTTAATAGATAATTTTTCTAGAAATAAGAACAAACCTATTAGCTAAAAATTTAGAGATGATTTTATAAATAGTGTTAATGTGATCAATGGGTCTAAATAGATAAATTTATAAAGAATTTACCACAATAGGAATGAGGGAGAAGAATTTAACATTAATCCCACAAGGAAGGTATCCATTTGAAAAAAAGGATTTAACCAGTTTACAAACATCATATTCAATAATATCCCAATAGTGTTGGAAAATAAAATTAGTTAAACGATCAGGACCAGGGGATCTATCATTTTTAAGATAAAAATTCATCTCATGCTCTTTAGTAATAGTAGCCAAGAGGGTATTTTCATTGTCACCAACTACGCTATGAATGATATCCAGATTTTGGACTTTATTAAGGCTAGGACCATTAAATATACTACTATTGTATGAGATAACATGACTGACCAAACCTTCCATATTATCAATAATGGTATCTCCATATTTAAGGAAGAAAAGGGGTATACAAGGTTTTGTAGATATTTTTAGAGAATTTTATAATTTAGTGTTTCTGTCACCACCTTTCATCTAGTTAATTTTGAAGGACTGTTTTCGTAGATTATCTTTTAAGATGAGAAGAGAGTTTAACTTACTATAAAGATTAATTTTTTTTAAGATAATTAGCAATGTTATTGATCCTAGAGTCAACCTAAATTTTATTGTGAGTGTTTTCCATGGAATAAATTAAATAATCAGTTCGTTTTAATCTTTCTTTTCACCATGAATTTATATTTTTCTTTAAAATTATTAATTTCATAATACAGAGAAGAGCATCATTATTAAAGTTCAATGAATTTTTAGTGTCCTTCATAATTTCATTACAATCAGAAGGAGAGTTCCCAAAATTATTAAATTGAAAGGGAATAATAATTTTGGAAATTATACTATTGTGACTAACTAAGATCGGTTAATGATTTAAGTTTAGTCTTGGAATGGTGAAACTAAAAATAGTGTCCCAATTATCCAGGGCTTGGTTGTTTGTGAATGATCTATCATGTTTACTATCCATAACCCTATTATGATGTCTTCTATATGAAGTATATTTTTCTCCTACATGATTTATCTCCATGATATTATTGTCCTAAAAAAAGAATTAAATTACATATAAAAAACATTAGAGTGAGAGAGACCAATTTTTTCACTTGGTCAAAGAATATCATTGATGTATCTAGAAATGACCCACGTTTCTTGGATATTTATATTTAAAAATGAAAGGTTTTTCCATAGAGATATCCTGTCATAATACCTATTATTTTCATAAAAAAAATATAAAATAAATGAATTTTTTTTAAAGTAAGATCACATGTGAAAGATTGACTATGAATATTAAAAACATGCATGTTTTTTAATGAAGAGTGACTAAAAATCCAAACTGAATCCAAAAAATTATTATTAGAAGTAGAACTAATAAAAATGTAGCTAATTTTATATAATCCAGTAAAACAAGAAGAAAAATGAATTTTAGGCTTATAGATAGAATTTTTTTAGTTTAATTATTATTAATAGTCTTTTTAATGTTTTGATAGTGTCCGGGTTAGCAATACACTGACAGTTTCAACAGAGAATATTATTTTGGTACTGTGTTTAGGGATGAACCCCATTTATTTTATACCTTCAAGGTTCTTATTCCTTGTGGATTTCATAAGAGGTTTGATAGACTTATATTTTCTCTTTGGTGAGTCCTTATCCTGTTTGAAAATGGGAATGTTTGGGTAAATAATATTATCTTGTTTACCTATCTTATCCCTTGTTTAAGTCTTTGGTTCTTCATCTCTATCTTTCTGATTTGAGACATATCTTTAGATATTGAGTTGTCTATCATCATCATCTTCATAATAATTATTTTTATCCTTGTTTTAATTTAAAATTATTTTTCCAATATCATTAGGAGTATGTTCAGATGATGGAGTCCACCGATTGTCTTTATAGGTACCTTTGTCTTAAAAATTCACTATTCATATATGAAAAAAGTTTTCACTCACATAGATCACTCCATCCCTTGAAATTTGATATATGTGATGTAGTATGGTTGTTTGAGACGCCTACCCGATCATTTATACCCACTGCATCACCTATAGGGACTTTAGTAGGTCCTTGATGTGTGCTCCTATTTTCAACATGAGGGTCATTCCTCTGACCAGCTGCAGACTGTGATAGCTTGGAGTTGTTCCTATAAGTCATGTTGTTGTGCCCATAGATCTCTATTTGATGAGAATGGTCTAATCTAGGTTAATCAGTAATATAAACCTCTAAATTTGAGTTCTAATCAACCCTAATAGAAAAAATGTATGAGAGTGAACCCATATGTATCTCTGGAGGTAGTCATTGATTTGATGTATTTTAGAGTTAAATAAATCTTTAAACCTGTCTTCAATGACTTATATGGAGATGTTATCACCAATCACAATGACCTTAGTCTCAGTTAACATTACAGAAGAATTAATATTATTTTATTGGGAAGTTTTTCCCATACTAATTCCTTGATCATCATTCACATCATTAGTTTTAAAATATTTTTAGGACTTAAATTACTAAATATATGATTCCAATTGAGGTTTTTTTACAATGTCTGTGGAATGGGTAATGATTTCATCAGCAATACCTTGTTCATTAATTTTAATCCCCTTCTCTTCAAACAATTAATCCCATTATTATCTAGGGGGATCCTTTATGGTTTATAGGTAACCAATCCTCTTCACCTATCCTTCATTTCATTTCATGGAGGCCTCAAGCTGATCCAAAGAATGATTTTTGTCCATATAATGTCTCTTAATTTAAGTACATTTCTTATCAGTGGGAGGATGGACTTGTTTTTTCACCACTCTAAAATTTGTTATAGAGTGTCCAATGATCTAGTAATATTAACAAATGGGTGGCTTTTTGTCATACTCTATCATGGCCATATAATTGTAATTTTTAGAATTAAAAGTGAGGACATGAGGTGTATTAAATTCCAAATTATATTCAACCGTAACTCTAGTATATAGACAAATATATTAATTAAATGTTCATTGGTCTATCTTAAAGGGGATCCAAAAAGAATAGGTGATATCGTTCCAGATTTTTGGGATCCAAAAATACCAACTATGCCCATGCAGTCTAACCCAAATTTGAGCCACATAATTCCTATGAGTGATTGGGTTGAAAGAATAATCCCATTTTGATAATCTAACTAAACATGGTTTTATTTTAATACTACCAATTTTCCATACAAGATCTTTGTCTTCCTCATAGTTCATAATAATTTGAAAATTGCCTTTTCCAATTGGAACTAATTTCCAGTTAGATGTTCCCCAAAATTGTTTGATTCTACGTTTAAGTTCCAGAATGTGCCACATTTTTTTCTCCTTTTAAATAAGAAATTTTTCCAAGGATATAGAAAATTCAAAATTGATCCTTTATTAATGATATTCGTGATCGAAATCAACTGTAAGGCCTCCATCAACCAAATTTTTTGAACAAAGGAGTCATTTATGAGGAATACTTTTATAGGTATGAACCCTTAAGAGAATAAACTATTTATATCACTTTAGTTTTTCATTTTAAGCTACAGTGGAGACATCATTGGGAAGAGCATGGTCATTCTGCCCATTAGGTGCATTCAGTTTGAAGGATCTCTCCAACTCCAGATCAATAGAGGCCATGAAGAATAAGATATATCTATTTCAATCCCCTCAACATCATCCAAATCAGCCCATGAATTTATAAGGGGATCTTTGTAGATAATAATGTTTAGTTTAGATAATGAGATTATTTATATTGATAAAGTAAATTTTGATTTTATTAGTTACCTTGAAATTGGTCAGTGATTTGATTGAAAATTGATTTTGGCCATTTTTTATGATGTTTACTGTAATTTTGGAATTTTGGAATTTATGGGATATAGTTAATTATAAAAAAATATATTTTTTCATTGAGATTATTTTGTTATAAATATTATTTTGGGAACGTATTAGCATGATTTATTAGAATATATGGTCGTTGTATTCGAATGTTTGGTATGTGACATTTTGAACAATTGATGCTATATGGGGATAAATATTAAAGTTGATCTTTAAAACAAATGCGATAAAATATTTCATATTTTTTGGTTTTGAATTTCTTTAAAGATAATTTTGGAGGTGTACAAAGGCTAAGCATTTTTGGAATTGATTATGTTAATCATTGGGTGTTAATAAAAAGGTTTTAGAGGTTAATGTATTGTATTTATCAATACTAGAAAACTTATGTTAAACATTATGGTTTTGGTAAATATTTAGAGGTATAAGGAATGTACTATAGATGTTATGATTAATTAATGATTTATTTTAGTGATTTTAGAATTAAATAATTATCTTGAATATCCATTTCCTAGAGTATGAAATGGGATACAGGTAGAGTTTATTAAAGCACAACCAAATAATTTAATTGTGATTATAAAATGGAAATAAATCATGTAATTATATTTTCAAATGTTATATATCTTAATATTAAAAGAATCCCTCAAATATATAAAATTTATCTTCAAATAACAATTTTATACTTTTACTTTCATTTTTGATGAATCAATGGTCTTTTAACCCATCACATATTTACAGTTTTGTAGTCGTTAACTTTTTCATGGCCATGTTCTATATCACTATCAACTTTTAATTGGACACTAGTTTTCTCTTAAATGTCTATATTTTAACTTCCCACAAATGATATCCATATACAAGAACATTCTTATATTTTAGTTTACATAACCTTGATGTTTCCAACATTTTCTTTTTAAAAGAATTTTTATTGTCCCACTATAAGATGTGGGTTTTGAATAATGATATTTTCAAATATTGAACCTTTCATGATCAAGAAAAAATTGAAAGGGTGAAATTCATTTTCATGGGGGATAATGTAACTACTAAGAAATTTTGTTTACAAGAATAATAATCTTGATAGCTTACTTAACATGCAACACCGAGCATTTAGTGAATTGCAATGTATTATTAAAATATTATTATTTTAATGTGACCAAGATGCTAAATTGGGGGGGTTTGAATAAGAGTGAAGATATTATGAAATATCATTATAGTATTCAAAAAAAAGTATTCATTAATTTTAATGACATTAGCACTCATTTTTTTGTGAAGTCATTTGACTATTCCAAAATTCATTTTCTTCAAAACTGATTTTTTGTTTATTTTGATTGTTGAAATTATAAATAATTTATTAAAATTTTAAATATTATATTTTCCAAAATTTCCATAAATTTTGGAATAACCATTTCCAAATTATATTAGAGTGAGTTTTTGATAATTTTCTGAAAGGATTGATTTTTTTGATGAATAGTGAAAATGATGATGTTTTTATTGAAAACTGTCTTTTCATTTAAAGAATTTATAATGTTTTATGTTTTATAAAATAGTTTCAAAATTGAATTAGTACATTTAAATTATTAATAATCTATTTATGGTAATTATAATTCATTATATGTTGTATTTTTTTTATAAAAACCATTTAAATTTTAAGAAACTATTTCTTATTGAAAACTAATTTTCCTCGTGTTTTTCTTGATAAATTTAAAATTGAATTATACCATTTGTTTTAATTTTATATTTAGAAATATATTTTTTATTTGAAATAAATATTATCAAAATTTTTAAATATATCCCCTTTTTTTCTTTATGAATACTAATCCAGTTAAATATTTTTCACATTATTAAGTATAAAATGGGTCAAACCAGATTAAAAACTTGGGATAAAGATTTCAAATTTATCTAAAACATTCAATTAACATATTTTATTATTTCATTTAAGTCATTTACATCTATTTATAAAATATATGTCCACTTGGTGCAATTTTTCTTTGATTATGCCGTTTGTATTATTTTTTAAAAAAATAAATATGTCACTCTACTGACTTTAAAATCTCTATAATTTTTACATAAGGATAAAAATAATATACGTTTTGTTGTAAATATTAATTTAATATATAATGAAATTTTTTATAAATTTAAATTGTTTTTATTTTTTATTTTTTTGAATAATTACCCTAAATTCTTATGCAACACCGACACAATATTTATATAATTAACAGAAAAATAAAATAAATGATATTTAAAATATTAAAATGAATTAATTTTTGATTAAATATTATATTAAAAGAATTTTTTAGATAAAAATAACATATTAGGGATGTTTGGATGTTTTATATTCAAATTCCTTTTATACCATGTTTTTTTGAGAGTCATATTATGGGAGTAGTTCCTAAAATGTCATTAAAAATATTTTATTATTAATATATTTTATTAAATTATTTTAAAGTCTAAAAAATATTAAAATAAAACAATTATTAATATAAACTGTCGAAATTTCATCCCTTTTCCATTTATGAACCATTTTCCAACTAATAAGTAAAATTATAAACTTTTAATATTGAAAATTTCATTACCATGATTATGGTTAAAATTGGTTAACCTATACATTAAATTAAATGATAAGGTTTAAAATTATATATAAACATGTAAATATTTTATTTTATGATTATATTAAGACAACATATTCCTTATCTTAGAATAAATTTTATTTTGGAACCATTTTATAAGATTTAGACACATATAATTTTATAATATGTTATGTATTTTAAAAAATAATATAAAAGATATTTTGTAATAAATTAAATCTTATTAAATTATTTTAAAATAATAAAAATAATAACTCTAAACAGTGAATTAGATATGGTTTAAAATATCAAAAATGTTTTATTTATGGGTTATTTTTTCTTTTATGGTATCATTGTAGACCCTTAAATAGTAGAAAACATTGATTTGGCGGTAATTGTCAAAATGATTAATGGGGTTCAAAACTAAACGATAAGAGTTAAAGCGTAAAAAAAACTAGTTAAATTTTTATAGAATACTATTTAAACTTAAAAAATCAAATATTTTAAATATTTAAATTTTTAATTAATTGATTATAATAAATAATTTAATACTTTAAGTAATTTCAGGATCTCCCCCATAACATATAAAAGGATACATCTTCTTCTCTATTCCACTGAACATTTTTGAGACTTATTTGATAGAAAATGACTACCATAATACTTTTTTAGTTTCCTTAAAAATATCTTAAATATTATTCTATTTCAAAAAGACCATCCCTTTTTGTCTTAATTTGTAAGCTAAAAAAGGTTTTTGAACAAAATGACATAACTCTTAACCAAGTGTTTTAAAATTTATTTATTCTTATACCTTATATAAATACATGGTATCAACTATAATTTATCTAATTAATAATATTAATTAATATTTATGATTATTATAAAAATGGAACAACCATTACCCACCTTATTTCCATCATACGGAAAGCGAAAACATCACTTGTGCGTACTTAGGACTTACCATCTCCACATAGTAGTGAATTTTTTTTTCAACACCGCTATACTTGGATGGTTATTATGATGGGTTTAAATTTAATATATGAAATTTATGTTAGAATTACTATTTTATAATAATAATATCATATCTACGTTCTTATATTCCAATCATTTTAAAAAATAACAGTGCTCATGTGTACATGTGGACTACCACCTTCACGTTGCTATGGGAATCATTTATCATTTATAATTTACATAAATGTTAATAAGGAAATATTTAATGAATATATATTATATATATATGATATAATAATGATTCTTTAATGGTGAATTATTATTTACCATGATTTCATTCTATCCTTTTAAAAATGGAAACAATGTTCATCCGTACATACGACCTACCATCTACATAAATGGTATAATTTATTTTTCTATACATTCATCTTATGTATGACTATAAAAATATCTATAATTAATATATATGATATTTATATCATGGTTAATATTATGGATATTATGAAACCATGATTAATGTATAAGTAGTTTGACTACCAAATTGAAATTATTAGAGAAAACAAAACAATTAACACCACAAAACGATGATTTTATTAAGTAATTATCAAAAAATGGATTTTAAAATTCCATAAGTGGATAATATAATATATTATAATTATATAAATTTTTATTTTATATAATTATAATAAATTTAATTTTTTACATTGGAGGTTTGAGTGGTTTCAAAGAAAGGTGAGTTGGAGCTTTGAGTTTATCACCTCAAATTGTCTTCTTTGGGACATATGTTGTGCTATGAACATATCTTCCTTTATGAAGTTTATATACAATTATTTCTATATATAAAATCATGAATCCACTTATGATAATGATATTTATATTTTTATTTGAAGTTATTTTTTGGGTATTATGATCTAGAAGTTACTAATACGGTGGGATATTTATGTAACAATCTCATTGTTTATCGATATTATTTATGATTATGTTTATAATGATATAATTTTATAACCTATCACCCAAGAATCAAATTAATATTAGTATTCTTTATTTTCTTTATATAGATTAAATTTTACCCTTTCATTTTCCACTCTTTTGGTACTCAAGATATTGAAATAATGTTTTTATGGAAAACTAAATTGAATTCTCCTTTTGGTTGAAAATCCTTCTTCTTCCATGTTATGGATTTATAAAAATATTTTCTAATATTTAATTTTAACATTTTACTATTATTTTATAATTTTTTACCCACTATTTATATATTAAATTTAAAAAAAAATAATATTTATTTTTTCTGAATGAGGATATTTTTGTTTTTTATCAAAATATGAAAGGAATATTTGTTTTAAGGTACAGATCATGAATGTGATTTTCTTCCACTCTTACCACTCAATGATTTTATTATAAATTTAAAAATTTCTCTATTTCTTTTCAAATAAAAATTTTCCATAAAATTTTTAAAAAAATTCAAATTTCAAAGAAGTTATTTCCAAATGAAGAGTATAATTTTTGCAAGAAATATTCAATGCAATACATTAAAATAATTTTTAATTTATGTTAAGATCCTTTTATGTTACTTTTTATTCACCTGGGATATGATTTCATGATACCATCTGTGTAATTTCACTATATAGTTTATTATGGTGGGATTTTTATGAGACATATCTATTATCCATGGTTTATGTTCTGATTAAATATTGAAATTTTTATTTAACCAATTTCATTTTCATGGGTTATGATAGGATTAAAATTTTATAACATTTGATAACAAAAATATATTATTTTCATTATGTTAGAGGTGGGATCAGAATTATATATTCCTTCAATTTATTGGGTAAATATGTATATCTCAAGGGATAATAAGGTCTGGTATAGAGAGTAAACTAAATTCACAAAGTGAAACTATCCACTATGATAGTATTGGGGGTGAACCATTAAAACAAATATGATGTAATGGGGATTTAACACAATATACTATGATAGTTTTTGATGTTATCTTGAATTAGGAAGTTATTTTCTATGATTATTATTGTACAACCAAAATATGGTTTATGCCAATATCATTCTCTCATGGATCATTTGTTTATTCCGTTATGATTCATGTACTTTTAACATCCATGATTCACGCCATGAATCAAGATTATTATCATTGATATATAGGGCACAATTTTCAAATGTTATGCTCAAGTTTTCATACACTTATTCTCATGTTATGTTCAATAAATCATTAATATCTCCCTTATTTACTCTTATTAATAATATTAGATCACCCTTTGTTAAGTTTCCTTTCCCAAGGTTATGAATAAAGGATTTAATTATTATATGTATAAGATGGGTGTTAGTTATCAAGAACTTGGTGGGAGATGATGTAAATATATTATGAATAATTTTTTTATGTATTTATGTTATCAAAGACACGAAATCTATATGATTCTAGCATTGATCTATATGTAATGTATTGGATAATAATATAATAATATGTAATATTTATGAATGTAGAGCATGGGTCACTATAATCAGATATATTTATTTTTCACAATAAGAGAAGGATAAGAGTTAGATAATATTTCTAAAAAGAAGAGACTGTTATCTAGGTGATTATCTCATTGGAAGATCATTCAATTTATTATGTGGATGAAGAAGGATTATATTGTTACAACTATATTGGTGTAATAGTTTATTCTTGAATCATAAAATATTAATGAATTTTTGTAGGATTATTATAAATATTTCTAAGTTAGTAGATCATTAAGCTCTAAAAATTGTTGTGAGAGTTCTAAACCTATGATGATAGTGAGTTCACTCTGTTTTTTTATAAAAATGAAAATAGTTATAGTTGATTTTTGAATACCATAACATTATTCAGTATATTATCCTTGTATATATCCCAATGGGGCTTCACTAAGTAAAATTTATTGTTTATATCTTTTATAATTAATTTCATCCATATTTACTGTGTAAGAGAGAAGTATGTTTTGAGTAATCACAAGAGAAGATAACTAGGAAGGGTTTTTTGAAATTGTGATACACTAAGACAAACCCCTCTCATGGTATCTTCCATGTATAACACTAATAGTTTAATCAAATTCTATAATGTGGTTTGAAAAATACGATAATAATAAAAATGATTTTATATAAAGATATTTTTTAGAATATGAGTGAAAAATTTCTACAGACAAATAGTGGAATATTTTAGAGAATAAAATAATATTTTGAATATATCACACCAAAAAAATATAATAACATATGATATATGAATTTTAATAATTTAATTTTTAAATATTCCTAGTAAATTAAAGATAATTTATTTTTAAACAAAAAATAATTGTGATTATTATTATTATATTTTTAGGAAAACATTGTTTCTAAGAGGCTATTAGGAGTATGTTTGGATAGAGAGAGGTTTAATGAGAAATTAATAAAAGATTATACGAATTTAATTTAAGGTAAAAATAACTTTATGAAATAATGTTTTTTAGGATGAGTTGGTATATAATGATATTAATTTAAACAGTTATATTTTATTTATTTAACAAAATGATCTCAAAGAAAATGTGTGAATGGAAAAATTCTAAGATGATGACAATAAACATAGAGAGTTTCCAAAATTGAAGGAATTTATATAACATAGTAATTTTAGATATTGTGAATTAAGGATTTTTTATACCTTTTTAATGATTTTAAAATTTGGTAAATGATTCATAATCACACAATTATTAAAATAATTTTTTTATAGTGTTACTCACTAATGGAGTGAGTGAGAGGTTTTATCAGATAGTCACACATAGATATGGTAGGATTTATATTGATATGTAATAATTTTACAAAATCCTTAAATTTATATCAAACATATGGACTCTCTTGTAGTCTATCATATTTTAATTAATTATATGAACATTCATATATGGTATTAAAGTGTTTTTAATGCAGTTTAAGAACATGAAATTTATCATGTTACAAATAGGAATAATATAATTTATCATCCTTTTATATTGGATGTTTGTAATAATGAAGTGAAATTATAATTAAACCCTCAAAGAGTAACCTAAATTTTTCCCTAAATGATTTTTGTTACTGAATTAAAATTTTTTTGGTAAAATATTACAGTTATCATTGGTAGGATTTCATATAGAGTTATAAAATATGCTCCCGAGACACCAAATTAATTTTTATGTTGGATGAACCACCAAGTATTTAATATATTGTATCATATATTATGTATTTGTTTTAATAGGGGTGGATGTTTCATTTTAAATCCCAATACCTAGGGTTATACAAGATACTTAACAGGATGAACTTCATACCTTGATACCTTATATAAAGCATCTTTTTTGGATCAACTAACTAATGGGTATTTGGGTTTGTATTTGATCATATCACTAGTTAAGGTTTAACAAAGACTGTATTTATCTTCTCATATGATTAATTTAACACTTAAGTTCTTAATTGAGATATATTGAAGAAGTTTATGTATATAGATAGATAAATTAAATGTTACATAATGAGCTATTGGATAAGGTGAATGTGATATTATCATCCATCATTAAAAAAACATGTTATGTGTTGTTAGGACCAACATGATAAGGATGATCATATTAATGTGTTGACATTTGTTGTCATTTCAGATTTAAAAGAAAAGGAAGTCCAAGAAGAAAATAAATCACCTCACTTTGATTTTGGGGAAAATCAGACTGACCATCATATTCAAGAAATTTAGAATCATAATGGCTGATAAAGTCCATCGTGTTGAGAAGATCTTTTCTAGATGAAAAGGATCATCACACTCACCTATAGTCCAGAATGGAAGAAGAGATTGTAATGGGGAAGAATCAGAGTCTGCATGACTATTATAAAAATGTGATGATGCTTTGATGATATTAGAGTAAAAATAAATCATAAGTATTATTTAAAACTTATGATGCTATATTGGTGTAAGAAAGTGGGAGAATAAGTGTTTAAAATTTTACTGAGAATCAAATTGGAAGAGAATAGGTTCTATGAATCCTATCCAGTCTAATTGTAATCATGTCAATCATATCTGTTCTGAGAATGAAAGAAATATGTTGATGAAATATTGGGAAATTAAAATAATTTCCTTGGTAAATCGGACAATGTTGATGCTGATCCTCAAAATAATCAAAGTCATGAAGGAGACCCTGATACAAGTTATGTTTGGAAAAGAAATAAGTTGTTAATGTCAAAGATGATGTCACCATTACATTGTATTTAGTACACCATAATATTCCTTGAATTTATATTTTTTTGTGTGAGAAATTTCCATGGTATCATATTTAAAAGAGAAAGAATATGCTCCATTGGACTCAGTATTCCATTGTAATCATTAAAGGATGATGTTTTTGGGTTTGATGAATGAAATGAAGAAGAAAAATATTAACTATAGATTGTTTGATGTTTTTTAAAAAGAGGATATTGAAGTTAAAATAAGTTTTTCATTTTTATGAGTAGGTATAGAGATTCTAAATGAAGAAGTCATATTAAGGAAATTTGAATAGTGCATACTTCTTCACATATGAGACTGGTATAGAGCATCAAAATGAAGAAATCATACTGCGAAAATTTAAATGGTAAATTATAATCAGACTGCTATTTGTGAAGAGATTTAGAAGAGAGATAAATATTTTAGAATATTCAAGAATGATCAAGAAGAAATGAGAAGAGGTTAGAAACATTTATGAATTCAACATGCACCCAAAATTCATGGAAAGATGAAAATTTTTGTTATTCGGTTGAGTGGGAAAGTTTTCATGAATTCCACTGAAACCAAATTTGGGGAATGTATAAAATGAAAAAAAAACATTTTACATTTCTAATGGAAGAACAGTTCATGATAGGTAGAGAGAAGGCGGAGTGATGATGAAATTCTAGAGTGAAAAAGTGATTTTTTTATTGTTTCTCTTGAATAAATCGTGATGGATAGATGAAAAATGAGAATAGATAAGATTGAAACATACTCAATTAATCATTATATTTATCTGATTATCATATTCAAATGGGGATCATATTGGGCATGATTATCATATTCTTCTAGTTATTGTAATGGGAAATAATTATCATATTTGAATTTCCAAAATAAGGAAGAAGGTGTTTATAATTATCTCAATTTTATTCTGATAGAATCATATATTTTTTATTGAGAATTTAATTGAGAATATTAGATTGTGTTTTATTATGATTTCTACGAATTTCTTACTAGATTTTGGGTAATAATGTGAAGAATGTTTTAATAATAATACATTTGTGAATGTTGATAAAGAATCACCATAACATGTTTTGTTACAAAAACATTGTATTAAATCATTTTTGATGGGAGGAGAACATACACTATTGTATTGTTTACGTAGTGATACACCATTGAAAGGAAAACATCTACTTGTTATATTCCACACAATAAGGATTGTTTTATAGTGGATTGTGTGGTATTGGATTATTTCCATACTATACCAAGGACATATCTTTTCTTATTGAATAGTTAACCTTATAAATTCATGTGTTCTTGTGGATGTTAGTTTGAATTGTTTTCAACAAGTAAAGTAATATTTAATAGGATGTGAAGGTTGTTTCATTTTCTATGGGAACATAAAATAAAATATATCACTGATTCACCACTCCCCCTCTCAATAATACAATTATCCTTTTTGGTAACTTACAATTTTTATCAAAGGGAGGTTCCCTTAAATTCTCATTTTTGAAGTTTTAAAATGATGTTTATGGAGAATTTGAATTGTGTGAACAGTAAAGGTACCCCGGTTATTGATTGGAAGAACTATCATATAAGTAAAGATATAATGTAGCCTTATCTTATGTTAATTGGTTATGATGTTCACAAATCCACAACAGATGAATTTCCTCATATTGATTACAAAGTTCCTCTTACATCTATTGATAATAAGAATCTTGAGAATGATGGAAGGGAGAAGAATTAATTACTGTCACCAAATTTTAAAAGTGAATTTATATGGGTGAAAATTATTTCCACAACCAAAGATATACAAGAAAAGTTAAAAAATATACAAAGTAAACATACAAGTGAAGAATGAAAAATTACAAATCCAGAGGATGGATTATGAAGATTAGAAAATGGGTGGGTATGAATCTATTGTGGACTTCTTTACCTAGGTGAATGACATTGTCAACACTATCAGATGTCTTGGTGAAAAGTTTTAAGATTCTATTATTGATGAAAAGATATTCAGAGTCGTTCCTAACATGTTTTATGCTAAAGATCCCTAATTGGAAGTTAGATATCTTGAAACATTTTCTCTATATTATTTTCATATCACTTTAATAAATTATATAATGATAAGGGATAAATTTTGGAAAATAAAAACAAAATCTGATATAGAAATGCATTTTAAGGCTACCAAGAAATATAATTGAAAGAATATTCTTACTGAAGAATAATATGGAGATTTCATTTTCAATAATGAGTTATATAAATATCATGACGATATTTTATCCGTTTTTTATAAAAAATGGAGAATAGGTCCAATTAAATATAAAGGGAAAGTTCCCTTAATTTTTTTGGAATGTGAAGCTATTGGGAACATTCCTGCAAAATATCCATGTATATATAAGGAAGAGTATAGTTATGATGAAGAAATAAATCCAAGAATATCAGGGAAGAAATAGGTTGATAAATATATATATTTTTCTAGAGGTAAAGATAAGAAGTTTTTCAAAACCAAAATAATGAGTATCTTATATAATGATGAAGAAGAATAAGATAACAAAGCTGAATATGAAAATTCTATTGAGTATATTGATGAGAATACTTTTATTGGAATAGTTGAGGATGAATAATTCAAAATCAGTAGTTATGATGATGAAGAAACTCAACTTAAACTTCATTTGAAAGAAGAATTGAAATAATTCCTGAGAAAGATGAGAAGGATTAAAATGAAAAATAAGAAGTCAAAATATTAATCTTCCTCAACAAAAAATCAAGAAAGTTTTCTTGAATAGAAGAAAATGTTTTTGGTGGAAATTGATGATTTGAAAAAATATCTTGGGGAAGAAAATAATCACAATAAACTTCCAAAAGTGACGCTGAAGGAAAATGGAAAAGAGTAGGAAGTTGTCTAACCAAAACATTATAAAGATGAATAGAGAAAAAAGGGTATCAAAAAATCATTCTTTGATGTAGGGGAATGTTTATATTATAATAAACCTATGAAGTATCAAAACCATTTACCATCAAAGGTTGATAAGAATGTTGTATGTGTTTTTGAAAATAAGAGTGTTTGGAAAGTAATTTATGTGGATAAGACTAAGGTTGTTGGGAATTATTTTTAAAAAAAAAATCTAAAGTAAAAAAAAATATTTATAGACATACTGAATAAGTAAATGTTTCTTTTAATTATGGTTCAAATAAGGTTGAGAAGAAATAGAATATTTATACTAATAATAAAAAGGTTGATGGTTTAGATAATAAATAAAATAAGGTTTCTGATAAACATTTTCAAAACTCTAACCAGTATTAAAGTTTCAGAGGAAAAGAATCTTTCTCTAGATACTAATAGTATTGTGGTGGATTTAGACCAACAAAAAATAAATTTTGGTTAAACCAAAAATATTATTATTATTCCATAGGTCTTGAAATGAATAGTTTGAGGGGGGTAGTCAATCAACTCAAAGAAAGAAGTTAGAGAAGGTTGTTTTGTAGAAACCTGATAAGGTTAGAGTAAAGATTTAAAATAGATTCCAAACCCTAGAAACTATTTGTGAAATATGTGAATAACTTCTAGATCTTGAAATGTTTATTTCTTGTTTTGATACCAGTACAAAAAAATTTTCTTAAAAATTATCTGAATCCATATGTGAATAAAGAAAAGGGAGAAGAAAAAGATCTTGTTGTTGAAACTGTTATAAAAGCTATAAAAGGAGAATGACCATGTATTATTAATAGTGCGTAATATTCTCATATTACATGAGACATAAGGTTGTTGAATTATGTGAAATACATAAAATAAGGAATGAATACATTTGGAAAATATGAATCATTGATAATAAAAGTTATTGGTTCATCCGTTATTAGGAAAGAAAACATGGAATCCAAGAAATATTTATATGTTTATGGATTGAAACAGTACTTTCTATGTGTTTCAAAACATTTTTATGAGTGTAACAAAGTTATCTTTAGAAAATATGGGATTTTTTTGAAAATTGAGGAATATAGAAAGATTTTTGCAAGAGGCCAACATAAAAAATAAAACTTATTTCAAATTGTTTAAATAAAAAACTCTTGCTACATAAGTATGGTGGAAGAGAATAAATTGTGGAATAAATTGATAGGAAACATGTTGTAGAGAATAATGGGTAATTTATCTAAAATAGAATGTATTTGAGACATCCTTTATTTCCAAAGAAATAGAGTATGGTGTTTTAGTATTTATCAGAAAGGAATTATTTCTAATTTAGTGTATAAAAAATTCGATATTTATTGAAACAAACCCCTAAAACATATCCATTTCGATGATTGTAGGATAATGAGAAAATTATCTGCCAAGGGAGATAATTATTTTGTCAATTTCATTGACGACTTTAGTCACATTACTTGTGTCATGTATATGAAACATAATTTATATTCTTTGAAAATGTTTAAATGTCTTAGGCGGAAATATGGGAAAGATTGTGAGTATTTAGCGAAGAAGATGAGAGTTGACAATGGTGGTGAATATAGAAATAAAAAAATTGATATTTATCTTGAGAAGTATAGAATTCAAAATGATTATTTTCCCCATTAACACTTCAAAAAAATGGGGTAGCTGAAAGAAAGGATATAAGTTTGGTGGAATTGGGGAGAACTATGTTACGTGAACATGATCTTTCTCATTACCATTGGAGAAAATCCATATGTACTGTTGTATACATTCAAACCAAAAATATTTTACAGGATAATATATGAAATGACTCCATATGAATTTTTATGGAAAAAATCCAAGTTTTAAACACTTAATAATTTTTGGGAATCCATATACTATAAATAATAAAGGTGGAAACTTGGGAATGTTTGAATAAAAAGTTAATGATGAAATTTTTCTTGGATATTCTCTGTAAGAAAGAGGATATCGACGTTTCAATAGAAAAATAGGAAGAATTGTGGATTATTGTTATATAGAATTCATTAAAAAGGCTGATTAAAAAATAGGCTTATAAAGATAAGGATGTTGAGAAATATAAGAAAACATATCTTAACAATTCCAATAATAATATATATAATTGTAATCCCATTGAATAATAATAATCATACTCAGCTATTACCATTGATAAGGATGATAATTAAAAATATCATCCTAGGCTAAGAAAGTAAGTGTAATATTAGAACATTATTGTTGATCAACATCAGAAATTTCAAACAAGAAGAATATCAAATGACATTACACACTATTCATTATATTGAAAAGTGAATCCTAAAGATGTTGATGAAGACATTGAGTATCCACAATGGGTTCATTCCATTAATGAAGAGGCGGATCAAATAGAGAATAATGATATACAGGAACTCATAACTATGTTAGATAATAAAATTTTATTAGTACAAAGTGGGTTTTCCAGAACAAGATAATGAAGAAGGTGAATTGATAAGGAACAAGGAAATACTTGTTTACAAATTTTATTAACAAATTGAAGGTATTTATTTTGTTGAGACCTTTTATCTAGTAGATATATTAAAAATCATTATAATATTTCTCATCTTTACTACACAAAAACTTTACAAATTCTTTCAAATGTATGTGAAATCTGTATTCTTGAAAGGTGATCTTTATGATAAAGTTTATATTGAACATCAATGTGGATTTATAGTTGGGAAAGATAAAAGTTATGTGTGTAAGTTAAAGAAAACTTTTTATGGATTAAAACAATCTATAAGGGCATGGTATATGAAATTTTATACTTTCTTATGAAATATTAGTTTCATGAAAGGAAGAGTAGATAATAATATTTACATCAAAGAAAGTAAAGAATTTTCCCTCACCGTAATTGTTTATGCTGATGAAATTATCTTTGATGGGAATGATGAAAGAAGTTGTGAAATATTTTCTAAATAGAGAAAAAAGTTGTTTGAGATGTCCATTTTGGAGGAAATGAAATAATTTTTTAGGATACAAATTTTACAAAAGAATAAATAAATTTCTATTTCTCAATAAAAGTATTCTATGAAACATCCCAAGAATGTTGGAATCAAAAAATAGAAACAAATTTCCACAGCAATTTCAGTTGTAACTATGTTGAGTAAAGATGGTTAAGGTATGGTAGTTTATAGAAAATAATGTTGGAAGTTTATTAGATGTTTTTTATTTTTGAATACCTCCTGACTCAAAAATATTTTATGCTATTACCTTATGTGCAATATTTCAGAGTGGTCATAATTAATAAAATTTAATTGCTGAAAAAATAATTATTAGATACATCAATGGAATAAAAAAAATTAGAATCATGTATGATAGCTCAAAATTTATTTATTTATTTGTGTTTTCAGATGTTGATTGTGTAGGAACTTTTTATGATAGAAGATCCATATCTAGTAGAGTGTTCTTTATTAGTAAAATTTGTGTTTATTTTCATACAAAGGAACAAAATTTAATAAATTTTACTATAACTGAAGTTGAGTTTATTTCTGCTACTCAAGCTACTAGTAAAATTATGAGTATGGAAACACAAAAAAGAAGAATTACTTGTTGAATTGAAGTTAACCTTTCTTTTGGGTTGTGATAATAAAAGTAAAATCAATCTCACCAAGAATATAGTTTAATATTACCATTCATAAATTGTTGATATAAAGTATCATTTCATTAAATAGAATGCATAGAATAATGAATTGAAGTTGGAGTATGTTCTAACATTGGAACAAGTTGCAGAAATTTTAACAAAACCATTACCAAATGATCCTTTTTATAAATTGAGGTTCAAGATGGGTATCCAACCTCATTATCATGAAGGCTGAGGTATGTGTTGTAGTTTTCTCCCTCACCTTACCTTTGGATGGTGTTTTCAAGTAGGAGAGTTATTTCATAAATCTATCCTTATGGGAGCATAAAAATAAAATTGTGGGTAAGTTGTGAATCCATCATTGTATGTGTGTGAACTATTCTAATTGTTTATTGTAGTTTTTTAGGAACAATAATTTTCATGTTCAATGGAAGTTGAATAAATCATTAATGTTTTGAAGAAAAGATAAAGATTTTTTATGATCCCTATTATTCAAAAACATGGATTTACTATTTAGGATTCTTGATTCCTATAATGATTTAGCTAACATAGGCTTAGAATTTTTGATAATTTATTCATATATTAAGGATACAAAGTTCAATGATTTATTTATTTGGTTGGAAAAAACACAAAGGGTGATATTGTTAGAACCTAGCTGATATGGATGATTTTATTAAGGGGTTGGCTTTTGATTTCAAAAAATATTTAAAAGAAATGGAATTTTAAGAAGAAAAGTAATCACCTCACATAGTTTTTGGAGAAAATAATACTGACCATTGTATTCAACAAATCCAGACTCAAAATTGTTGAGAAATTCCATCATATTGAGAAGCTATTTTCTGGAAAAAAATGATCATCAGACTCACCTTAGGTCTGGACCAGAAGAAGAGACTCTAATGGGGAAGAATCAGAGTATGCATGAATATAATAAAAATGTAATGTTGCTTTACTAGTCTTGGAATTCTCTAAAATCCTAAATATTTTGTGAAACTAGTGAAGCTATATTGATAAAAGAAAGGGGAGAAGAAGTGTTGATAGTTGTATTGAGAATCAAATTGGAAGTGAAAGGGTGATGTAAATCGTATTCAGTCTGAACACAATCATGTCAATCGAATTCAACATGAGAAAGAAATAAATATGTTGATGAAAGATAGGTATGTAATAATACATTACATAGAAAATGAGACAACATTGAATCTGATCATCAATATTGTCAAATTCATCAAGGAATTCAAGATACAATATAATGTTTGGAAATGAATAATGATTCTAAAGTTAATATTTTCACACTAGTCCATCATATTTAGTATAAAATTGTATTCATTAAGGGAAGAATTGTTTGTGAAAGAAAACATAGTGGTATCATATATTAAAGAGAAATAATTTTCGCTATCGAACTCAGTATTCCATCACAATCATTGGGGGAAGAAGTGTTAGGGAATGATTAATGCAATGAATAATACCAATATTACATAGAAATTTTTGAATGTGTTGTCAAAGGAGGAGCTTGAAATTCGAATAAGATTTTTTTTCATCAGTTATTATAGAAAATCATAATAATGTAGTATTATTAAGGCCACCAGAAATTTTTTGACTTTAGCATATATAAAACTGGTACAAAATTTCATAATAAATAAATCATACTAAGTTAATTAAATTGGGAAATCGTAACTAGACTTGTATTTGTGAAGATATTTATAATACAGTTGATTCATGTAGAAGATTCAATAATGATCATGTATAAATCAGAAGATCTGAGAAACATTAAAAGATTCATGTTGAATGTGAAATTCAAGGAAAAATAAAAATTCTAGAAACTTTGTTGAGGAGGAATGTTTTTAGGAATCCCACCCAAACCACATTTTGAGTGAGTATAAAATAAGAAAAGTATAATATAATTTTCCAATACAAGTACTATTCAATATAAGTAGGGAGAAGGTGGAATGTTGAAGAAATTCAAGAGAGAAGAATTTGTTTCCAGATTGTTTCTCTTGAAGAAATCAAATCAGATAGAAGATAAAGGAGGGGATACCAAATTGAAATTTATTTGGTTTATTATCATATTTATAAAATAATCATATTCATATGGGGATCGTATTGGGAATGATTATCACATTCAACCAGTTATCGTGTTGGGGTAGAATTATCATATTGAGATTTATGGACCGGGAAAAAAGGTGTTCAGAATTATCTCAATTATATTATGATAGAGTCATATTTTTCATATAGAGAATCATATTTGGAAAATTATAATTAGTTTTTTTATGAATTCCTAGAATTTATTTCCAGATTCCGGGAATGAAAGTGAAGACTTGTTTTGATAAGAATACATTTGTGAATGTTGATAAAAAAGAATCGTAACATGTTTTGTTACAATAACATTATATTAACTTAATTTTTTAGAAGGACCACATGCACTATTTTATATTTTGCATGGTTCTACATGAGTGAAAATGAATATACTATTCATTTTATTTTACACGAATTTGTTTTTTCAAGTGGATGTTGTGGTATAAGATTATTTCCCAACCATATAAAGGACATAACTATTCTTATTTAATAGAGAATCGTGTAAATTCATGTGTTTTTATGGATGTTTGTAGGAATTTTTATTAGATTGAAAAGTAATATTTAATAGGATTATAATGCTTTTTTGTATTATAAGGGAACATAAAACAAATATATCACTGATTCACCCCTCCCCCTCTGAGTGATACAATTACCCTGATTGGGGACTTACACGAGTAACATCCCACCCCTCACCCATTTTCTTGGGAAGATGTGGTGGGTGTCACTATAATTTTGTGAAATACCCAAGAAAATAAAGGATAGAAATAAATGACAAGGGATTAATAAAAATTGATGTGTTATTTTTCATTTGATGATAAAATATCCAAACAATAAAAATAACCAAACCAACCACAATATGATTCCTAAGTATTAAAAAATACAATGCAAAAAAAAAACTAAGACCAAAACCATGTTAGACAACTAAAATAAAATAGAAGGGAATTTTTAAGGAAAATAATAGAAAATAATCCAAATATACCATCAAAATCAAACCTATAACTCCAGATGTAACACCCTGAGTTTATACGAACATTTTTTTGCAATAAATTAAATTTTTATATATGTCTTGCAATACACTATCTCCAACATTTATTTCACACGAAACTAACTTGGTATACATTAAATTTCACCAAATATGCTTAAAATTCATGGAACATTTACTTGATGTATATTACACGCAACAAAGACTTAGAGTAAGTTACACACAACACCAACTTGGCGTACATTTCACACAACACCAATGTTTCCACGAAACAACATTTTATTGATATAATTATTTAATCATTTTAATTATAACATAGTTATTAAAATTAGTTATATGAATAGAAATAAATATTTTTTAAATATTTGTTATTATGGTTTTGTATAAATAAAAAATATTGATAATGGAAGATATAATTTTCGATAAAGTCCTTGTATGTTTTAAAAATACTAGTTTCTCAAACAAACAAATTTTTCATGTCCTTCTATGAAAAATATTAAAAGTAATTTTAGAAACATTTAGAAATTAAATAAGACAAAATAAACTTTTTTTTTGAATTTATATAGTCAAAAATATGTTAGGGGGATTTTTTTTGGATTTTTTAAAGAAAATTTATTTTTAGATGAATAGTGGAAAATATCTGATTTTAATTCAAAACTATTTTTAATCTTATTTAGTTATAAGGTAAAATAATATTTTAATTTGGTTTAAAAGTTTAATCAGAATATAGGTTTATCAATTAATCCAATTTAGGTAATTTTAAACAATTTTACATTCAAATTGGATATAAATACAAAGAAAAATATTGACCATTTTTACTTTAAAACCCTGCATTATTAACCCGACTACGGGATAAAGATTAAATTTATTTCTTCCACTTATGTGACTGGAATTTGTAAATATGGATTCTATATTTGTAATCAGAAATGATTATAATTTATAATAAAGTAAATTTAGTTTTTGACCAAACTGATTGGTGAATGTGATTAATTTTTTTTACATTAATTAAGGTTAAATTAAGCTTAATAAGGGACTAAATCAGAACCTTAAGGCCCAAAATGACCTATAAACCTATCCCAAGACATTTTGAGGCCTTATTTAGACCATGTTCTCCCTTTTATGGGATTTTTAGCATTATTGAATCTACTTTCAAATTGAAAAATGTGGGAGGAATTCTCTCTTCAAATATTTACAAGAGTGCTACTCCTTCTTTATAAAAGGCCACAAACTCTCTATACTATTAACACATATTAAAACAGTTATGATCATAAAATATCTGAAAAATAAAATTCTCAAAATCTATAAATTCTTCCTTTAAGCCCCCCTCTATGCATAATGTATTCCAACGAAGCTGTTTGGCACAAACCAAAAGGAGTTACACGACTAATAGGTAACACCTTCCCTCAAGATCCTTTATTTTATTTTCCTTATCCACCACCACAATTTAATTTATTCCATTACTATATACCAAAACCAATTTCATAAATATAATATTATGGTTTTATGTTAATGGATCAACCTACACTTACACACACCTCCATCTAATGGGTAACGAACATAAGATTTACGTGAACGGTGAACTGCTGCCTCACTAAATGATTATTGTCCATTTTTTCTTTACTATCTATCATGGTAGAAATTATGATGTAAAATATGTAACACCCCAACCATAGTTAACCAAATTCAATGCATTATTACATAACATTGGTATGATCACAAGGGATCAAATCCAGAAAGACCGATCAGTTTAGTAGCATTAGAGGAACTAAATACAAACATAAGTTTAACATTACATTATGAAATGAAAAAACAACAACACTATGTATCCTTTTAAAACATTCATGTCCCTTATACTATCCCTATAGGTCAATAATAATATAATTATTCACATCCTGGGAAAAATAAAACCTAGAAAGGGGTGAGCTCAGGTGCTCATTAAGGATAACAATATATAAGAAACTTTCATAAATAAGAATAAAAATTTAGGGAAATGTGTAAGATTAAAAAAAAGCCTTTTAAACATAAAATTTAGCTTAAAATGGGAATTATAAATCAAATAATTACATTTTCTTATTCACATGGATATTCTACTAGTCGAATAATCAAATGTAATATCAAAAACCAATTTCATAATGATGGAATGCATAATGTCAAACATCATAACCACATAGTCAAGGCCTTGTTCCAAGACTACAAATAATATTTTTTTCGAGGACTTTTTCCAAGATACTTGTTTGTCTCGTGAGACCTACTAATGCTACAAGGAGCTATAGTGGGCTCTACCCATCACATACTATGTCCAACACATTCCTCATATTAAAAGGTTGAAACATAACCTAAAAATTCATATTAAAACTAGCGTACAAAATGTTAATACTTTAACCATAAACCATGAATGGTATAAAAATATCAAATCCCCAGCCAAACATATAACAAAACCTTAAATACATTATGGATGATTATATCAAAATAAATCATCTTCAAATAAGCGTATAATCCAACAAAGGATGTTGACATAGATGAAATCAAAACTATTTGAGAGATTCATCTTTTTTCTATTTCAAAATCATTTAAATGTAATGAAAATTTAAAAGAAATAAATTATTTTAATAATATTATTATAATATTGTAAGGGATACTTTGAAGTTGTTATCATAGTGGGAAATAGCCGCACTCTCCATATAAGATAAAAAAAACATTCTTCCCTTAATTTTGTTGAAAAGATCATAAATGACCTTGTTTGGAAAATGATGAAATGAATCCTTTATAAAAATATTATAAAAAGTAGAACAAGGTTATATATGAATTTAAACCATAGTATAGGAAATAGTGAAAATGTTTTCAGATACATTTTTAAGAAACACTAATGTGGATGATAAAGAGGTCCTAGTAGATACTCACATATAAACAACCTCAGATAATGAAGAGATTGTAGAATTAACCCTTACCTTGTACTTTTCCTTGATTGAGGGTATGTTAACCTTATGTATAAAAGTTAAATAATTTTTATTAAATTATACAATAACCACATACATAAATATGATATCATATATGATCTTCTAATATTTCTTTGTTAATAATATTTCACTAGTATCATCATTTCAGGTGTTAACTAATTTGTTTTCCATTATATGTTTGGTAACATAAGACATGTTTGTTATGAATAGGATGTATTTGATTCATATCCAGAAATATAATATGTTATTGAACATTATTTTTAATCATAAAATAACAATTATTCTTGAATGGTTCTGATGGGGAATGAATTTCATCACGTTCAAGGAGATAGTAATCCGTACGTACACACGAGTGATAATATCATTATATTGATAGTGAAATCATATGTAATTGGATGATATATAATATATACATAATCCTTAACATGTTATATTTATTATTTACATCATTTATACTGATTATTATACCCATACAAATAATGAAGAGTTTGAATAACAAACTACACCACGACGTGGAGACGACATGCCTTATGTACGCACATATGGAGACTTGTCATTTATAGAATGGATAGAATAATGAATATGGTTGTACCATATTTATAATAAAAAAAAATATTTATAAGTTACTTTATTTATTATTTTGGTATGGAAAAAACAAATAAAGAGGATTTGGAAGAAGAAAGGAACATTGAAAGAGGTGGTGAAATTATTACCTCTTCTTCGGGTGGTTCCTTTTGAGTTGATCAAAAGAGATGTTTGGGTTGGATTTCTGAAAAAAGTAAGAACTATAGGTCAATGTTAGGGTAGTTGGTAGGATATTGGATCTGGGAGTTTCTGAACCAAATGGCTTTGGGGGTGTGATTTTGAGTGAATGAGAAGTACCCTTTTATAAACGAGGTGAGGGTCACTTTTTGGAAATGCTTGAAATATTATCTTATTATACTATCATATTCGGTTTATAAGGGCTAAAAAATGATTTATTTAGAGTATAATGTGGGTACGGGTAAACAAAATCTCAAAAAATTGGTTTTAGATAGGTTTAGGTTACCATATCAACATTATCTTTTAGATTTAACTCTTGGTTAAATATTTTAACTTTTACCATGCATTCTTGTATTATTATAGTAAATGGTAAATAAACTTACTATAAAAATCCAAGTGAACCAAAAGTGGTTAATTATTAATATATATAACTATATATAAGTATTTTGTCCAAGTATTAAATTTTTATGAATATTATATAAATTAATAATACAGTTTTTTTAAAAACTCTTCTATGTCAATTTTGACACTATTTGGTATTTTGTTTTTGTGAAAGTCATAAAAACTATATCACTTAGAAAAAAATTTATTTAATCAACCCTAAAATGTAATATTAACCAATAAAATTAGTTTAATTCATCAGAAGTATCAACTTACATTTATTTGGATATATATATAATATCAATTATTTTAATCTTTCACTAATAAGGTAATTACTGCTTCCTCATTGTATCATAAATAAATTTAATTATTTAGTATATAAAAATTAAAAATAAAATACTATTATATAGGAAATATTGTTATATTTCTAATGAATATTTATAGTAGAATTTATATTATCTATAACCCTATATTAAAAGTGGTTTAGTTATTTATCATTGAATTTAACATTTTTAAATATTCTTTAAATAAAACAATAATAAATGTCCTAATCTAATCCAACTAGACCAAAAGGATAATATTTTATTCCTAAGGTTGATTTTGTTTGAAATAAACTTATAAATTATAATTATGACATGTGTTAGGGTAATGATAATATCTTTTTTACCATTAATTACCCTATTTACATTTAAACGTGGTAAATAAAAGTCAAACGTTACTATTCACCAAAAATTATTTTCAACTTATTGAACAAAAATTTACTTACTAATGTCAACCATGTCTCTTGGAATTTTTAAACTCAATTCACATAAGTAGTAAAATTACGTTTTATGTAAATTTTCAAATGCGTCTAGAAGGTGGTTAAAAGACGGTAAAAAGTTCAATAAAATTATATATATATATATAATAATATTATTATAAAATGAATCAAATGAAGTAAATTAAACATATATAAGTATTATGTATCTGTTTTAACCTAATATAAATTTAAATAAAATAAATATTTATTAAAATAAAAATTCAGTTTTAAATAATAATGCAATGTTTTTCACTATTCATAAAAAATTTAATATTTTTTAAAAAATAACAAAAATTCACCCTATGCTAATTTTGATATTCCAAATTCAAAAATGAATCCCATTTTAAAAAATAAAATTTATAAAATTTCAAAAAGTGGGTATTACTATTCATAAAGGCTGGTTTTATTAGTCGGGGTGTGTTAGAACTCGAAGTTGTGTACAATGCAATCTACTATATTATTTAAAAGGAAGTGTACCGTGGAATCTTGTGGTGTTACAAAATATGTCTATATATGTTATATATTAAATATTTTATGTATTTATGTTATTTTATTCCTTTTATAAGAAAATATTTTTACTTTCTATTTGGTTTAAATACAATAATTTTGTTTGAGGAAGCGTAGACTACTACCCACTCAAAGAGTTGTGATTCATTCACACACTACATGGAATTTACTAAGAATGTATTTAGTAAAATTATATGATATATATAACATTATAATTCAAATATAATGATATTATATAAATAAATACATATATTTCATTTTCTTTCTTTCTTTCAATATGACAATAAAAATAGAAATAGAGTTCATGTGTTCGTACAGATACCATCTCCATGAACAGTGTATTCCATTTCATACTAAAAAATTAAATATATAATTATAAAATATATATAATTGTTATAAATAATATTTATATCATTCATTACATTATTTAATCATGATTTAGTTATAAGGGGTGACGACATAACAAATTAAGACACATGAAAAGAACAAAGAGAATATTATCTATAGTGAAACCATAACATAGGATGGTTATCAAGGGAATAACATAATGTTATAATAAAAACATATATGGTATTAGATATATAAATATGGTTATGTAAAATATGCATAATAAATATACATTTATTAGACAGGTTTATTTAATGAGTATGATGAATGTCAAGACATAAGGTACATGGATTTCGTCTCACATTTTATTTCTGTGAGATACATTCTATGTTTGCCACTCTTTCCTTTTGTATAGTGTATGTACTAACCATGATTGTATTATATTTATTTTATGATTAAAATTATGGTTATGAAAATATCTATTTTATGATATTTCTTTAATCAGGACTACATTTAAAATGTTTCCAAATCAGTCAAATAATTTTGTCTCAATTTTCCTTTTCTGGGACTCATGTTTTTGTATGCGCCTAAATTAATCTTCGAGGTGTATATACATACATTTTTCAGGTTATCTCAAAAAATTAATTCTTTTCATGTTATTTTATGATTCATGTAATTTCCTTTTCTGACACAGAGATTATGATCCCAAGTTACCATGTTAGAAGAGTTTACTGAAACAATCCCATTGTTTTTCAACATTGTTTAGGTTTATGCTTCATTTAATGAAATATTATGATCCATATATCAAAAAAACTAATTATTTTCTTTGTACTTTGTGTATTCAAGATATATCAATGTATTGGTACCATTTATTCACTCTTTTGTACTTAAGATAAAATTTCAAAATAAAATATGACAGCCTGTCTCTTCGGTCAAAAATATATTGTATTCAGAAACCATGTTTTAAAAAATTCTTTCATAAGATCTTTGAATCATATTTTCTTAGAAAAAGTATTTTAAAAAGGTTTTATCAGTTTCAATGATTACATTATAAGTTTTAAAATCTATTTTAAATGAAAAAGGTTTTCAAAAGTTTTTATGTTTTAAAAGGATTTTTTGATGAATAGAGTATATTTTTTTCAAGAAATGTTATCAAAAGATCAATCAAAATTATTTCTCATCTAATATAACATCTATTTGTGTCACTCGTGCTTTTATAGGAAAACTATTCAATGTTTAAATTCATATTATTTCTCCTAATGAATTTTGTTTTGAAGCCATGATATTTATGAAACCCATTTCTCTTTAATGAGTTATATGCGTTTGAAACCTATTTCTTTTCACAGGATATACTTATAATGAAATGTTTATGATTTTTTTCACATGTTTTGATTTCATTACATGTTTACAATACCCATTTCATTTCATGGGGTATGATATGATTCTTTATTATCTTATGGAACATTTATTTATAATTTAACTATGAGATGGGTGGGACCTATATCTACCTTGAATGCATTATGTAATGATTTATATCTCATGAGATAGACTAAGTTGGTATTGGGAGTGAACCTTGACTACTATGATGGCCTTAGAAGTAAACCAAGACTAATAATATGGTATGAAGAGTGAACTCATGTTACCAAGATGGCTGTGGGAGTGAACCATGATTACCAAGTTTGCATGGGAAGTGAACCTATACTACTAATATGGTCTTGGAAACTATGCATTGGCTAGAATGGAAATCATATTATATGCTTTTGTGTTAGCCACAATTCCTTGTTTTATTCCTATGTTATGATTTCCTGGATTATGTTCTTTATTTCTTTATGATTAATGTCTCATGAACTTACAATATTTATTCCATGATTCATGTATATGATATTTTCTATGAAGGGTATGACCATCTATTTTCAACGATCATGTTCTCATATACTTATTCTCATGATTATGCTTACATATATCCTTTTTTACCCTTACTAACCATTTTAGAAACCCATTTTTATGTTTCCTTCTCCAGTTTATGATGATATTTATTATGTTTTATGTGTCTAAGAAGGGTTCAAGTCATGAAGAACCTTGTGGGAGATAATTTAGCTCACTTATGTATCAATGTTTATGATTCTATTTTTCCAAAGGCACTAAACTAGTACAATATTTGGGTGTATGTTTGTATAATGTTTTTATTATTCTGAAAATGTTATGTAAAGTTAATGTATAAAAATATAGTATTAGTATAGTTTTTATAAGATAAATGTTTTAGTTATCCTTAGTTAGAAAGGATGAGAAAACCACAGTGATAACCCCAATGAAATGTCTAGGGATAAGTCTAAAGGTAAGGAAAAGTATAGGAAAATGTCATGGAATTTTGGTAAAGGATAGAGTGAGTGGTTTCTTATAAATACATAATTGGATGGATATTACAAGTAGATGATTCTTTGGTATAGATGTACGTAGGGGTAAAAACTATGAAAAGATGTTCCAAGCCAGACATGAAATAATCTGGTACATGAAAATGTAGCCTATTGTACATCTAGTTTGAACCTCCCAAAGGTTGTTCTTTTGGAATTCAAAAACTCTTCACAAATACTTTCAAAGAGTTTAAATTTAAGTTGGCTAAAAATAAACTAGGATAAACCTAAGGTGTCATTGAATATAGAATGGGGAATAACTTTGAAATCCTATAAGTGAATTTTCATGATTTTGGGGTTCCTCACTATGGTAAATAATTAATCATATATTTATTTTGGTTTTATTCAATTGTTGGAACCCTAAGTAACCACATTAATGTTAATTACGATTGATAATTCAACGATTTTCCTATTGAGAAACTGACTTCTATGGGAGATAAAATACAAAATCTTGTTGCTATTATGACATAGTTTTATCAAGCTATAAACCAAGGTGATCTTCCAAATGAGAAAAGGTAGTAACAAAATTATTTTGATTCCTTCATGAGGAAAACTCCTCCTTATTTTAGAGGTTCTTATGATCCACTTGTTTCTGAATAATGAATTAGTACTACTGAAAATATATTCTCTGTTCTCCAATTTTTTTAGTATGAAGATTTCATTCTGGTTGTCTATCATTTATAAGGTGGAAAAGAACAATGGTGGAATCTAATCAAGAATATGAGGCAACAAGATGAGATTGAACCCCCAGATTGGGACATGTTCATGAACTTATTTTTCAATAAGTACATTCCTTGGATTTTCTATACTGTGATGGATAAATAGATAATGTATTTGAAGAAAATGGATTCTGAATGTTTTGGTACCTATGAGGATAATTTCGCAAGGCTTGTGCGGTACAATTTAAGAATTATCATCCAACATGATGGTAAAACTAATAGGCTCTTTAGTTGCTTAAATCCAAGTCTTAGAAGGGAGTTGGCCATAAGATACTCTAGTAGCTATTAAGATATTTTCATTGTGAAATCAAGGTTGAAATGGAGGTTGGAGTCATATATCAATATGAAGGCATTTAAAAGAAGAGAATGATAGAGTTTAATGTAATTCTAAAAACCCTGGAGAGAATAACCTGAGCTTCCATTTATGCTCAAAATTTTGGAAGAAGGATTGAGGAATTTGTATTAAAAGGTATAGTAAATAGTTTATGTTTATAAAGGAAGGTAACCATGAAATGGATTATCAATGTGATGGGAAGAAATTATGTAACATTGCGAATGGGAAAAACCAGAATTGAAAGAACCTATCATGATTCAGTGATACAAGTGTTAGGAGAATGATAATTATGATAACCACTTCCAAAAATGCAAGGGTTGGTGATGATTATTGACGTCAACAACCAATTAAGTTGTGTGAAAATTGTAAATCTCATGAAATATCTATTTTTATGATGGTTTTTATAAGGATGTGATGAATGGTACACTCACCATATAATCTAGAACTAGAAATGTCATATTTGATTCTAGATCTACACACTCTATCACATTTAAATAAATTTCTATGGGTGTTAAGTTTCCACAAAAACAAATAGATGTGGAATTATAACTTTAAAACCCTAATGGTATGATGACTTCATCTCAAGTATATGATTCCTCTATGGTTGATTTTTATGGGAATGTGATTCCTATAAATCTTACCATTCTTCCTTTGGCTGAATTTTATGTCATGTTAACCATTGATTGTATTTCTTTGCATAAATTCCACATCAATTATAAAAGAAGGGAATGAACTTTTGATATTTATAACCCTCCTATTACCATAAATCCATGTGATGATAAGTATGAACTACCTATGGATATTACATCCAGTTTATGGATCTTAAATCCCATTCAAAATGATTTTTATCTCAAATGGTTGGGGAGAGAATTGACATCAATGATATGCCTATTGTTTTTGTTTTTTGATGTATTTCTCAAAGTGTTTTATATCCTTCCACCAAAATGCGATTTTGAGTTCTCAATAGAAATCATACTTGGGTCTAAGTAAATTTCAAAGACTCCTTATATAATTTATCCTATTGAGTTATAGGAATTTAAGAAGCAACTCCAGGAAAACATTGATAAGGGATTCATTCGGGAAAGTGCGTCACCTTGGGTTTCAATGATTCTTTTTTTGAAAAAGAAATATCGAATAATGTGACAATACATTTATTATCTAGAGTTAAACAAGATCATGATCAAGAAAAACTATTATCTCCCCCTATATTGATGACTTGTTTGATCAATTATATGGATCTCAATACTTTTCCAAGAGTGAACTTCATTCTAAATATCATCAATTGAGGGTCAAGAAAATGTATATAACCAAGACATCATTCCATACAAGGTATGGAATGTATGAATATATAGGGATGCCTTTTGGTCTTACTAATGTCTCTTTTAGCTTCATGGATTTAATGAATATAGTCTTTAGGTATTTCCTCAATCAGTTTGAGGTAGTTTTTATAGATGATATTTTTATCTATTTATTGAGAAAAGAAGATAATGAAGATAACTTTAGAATTATAATAAAGACCCTATGTAATGATAAGATGTTTGTAAAATTTACAGATCATGAATTTTGGCTGAAAAAGGTTTCATTTTTGGGTCACATAATCTCAAGAGATGTTATGGTAGTAGATCCAGCCAAGATAGAGGCTACTGAATGCTAGCCTTGACCAACCATAGTGACTAAGATCTATATATTTCTTATTTTAGTTGGATATTATCAATTAATTTTGTATTCTTTATCACTAATGTCTAATCTTATGAACAAATTAACATAGAATGGTGTCAAGTACCTCTCGAAAGATGAATGTGAGGGAAATTTAAAGGAACTCAAGAGAATATTAGTTAGTGCAGCTGTTCTAAAATTACCCTATAGTCGAGATGGGTTTTTAATCACTAGTGATGCGTACAGGAAGTGTTTTGGATGTGTTATTATGTAAAATAACATGATGATAGCATACGACTCATGACAGTTGAAGATTCATTAGAAAAATTACCAAACTCATGATTTGGAGTTAGCAACATTATTTTTTTCGTTAATGATATGGAGGCATTATATCTATGGATAAAAGTGTGAATTATATACTGATCATAAAAGTATGAAATAAATATCCACAAATAATCATTTGAACATCTACAAGATAAAATGGTTCGATTTGATAATGGACTGTTACTTCTCAATATATTACCACCCTCAGAAAGAGAACAATGTTTTCAATGCATTGAGTCGGAAGGATCATTATTTCTTATATATGATGAGGATAATAAAAGATCCAATATTTCTAGATTTTTTAGGATTGGATCTAGAAATCCTAAAGGAAGGGGTAAATATTATCTTTCTAAAATGAATTTTTAGCCCTCTATCCAAGTGAAGATTAAGGAGGTGTATAAGGAAGAATGATCTATGAGAAGAAGATCAGTGTTCTTCATTCACTATTAATCCTGGAAGTTCAATGAAGTATATGTATTTTAATGAATACTTCTGGTGTGATTTTATGAAGAGAGATATCATGTAGTTTGTATCTCGGTGCTTGGTATGACAACAAGTTAAGGCTTAAAGACAAAATTGAAAGGGGGTGTCGCATTCATTATCCATACTAGAATAGAAATGGGAGAACATCATTATGGATTTTGTCATTAGAATACCCAAAAAATATAAAGGGTTTAATTCTATATGAGTGGTTGTAATTCTCCCTACTATGTTAGAATAGTTAATAACTATCATATAAGACTTATATCTATATTAGAATGCCATGATATACATTAAGGAAGATTTACAGTTTCATGGAGTACCACATTCAATTGTATCAGATCGGTATCTGAGGCGTACGTCAATGTTTTTTCAAATTATTCTATAAGAACATGATATATAATTGAGGTTCCTCAATTATTATCATCCTTATATAGATGATGAGTCTAAAATAACAATTAAAATTCTAGATGATATATTGAGATCATGTTCACTGGATTTCAAAGGTGGTTTAGATCAACACATTCTTAAAGTTGAGTATTCTTACAACAATATCTCTCACTCATGCATTCAGATGGAACCATATGAAGCCCTGTATGGGATGGAATTTATATGTCCAATGTGAAGGAATGATTTTAGATAAATAAATCTTTGGATATCTATGATTTCTGAAGAAGTGGTCATGAAGGTCAGAACCATAGAGTAACATATCAAGGCATCTCAAAGTCGGTAGAAAAGTAATGCTGATAACCTCTGACATGACCGGGAATTTGAAGTTAGTGAAAAGTGATTATAATAATCTCAACATGGAATAATGTTATGAGATTATGGAATAATGGAAAACTAATCCCTAGGTATATTAATCCCAGTGATATCCTGGATTGTATCAAGATGGTAGACTATCGATTCTCATTTCCTAGAAATCTCTCTAAAATCCATGACGTGTTCCATGTATCTATACTGAAGAATTATATACATAACCCTTCACATGTACTAAACTCAAAGGTCATAGTGCTAGAGTAGGATTTTTCTTAAGCAGATAAACTTTTTGAAATTTTTGATCACACAAAACAAGTTCTATGTCCAAGACTACTCACTTGATCAAAGTTTTATGGAGAAATCACAAGATAGAGGAAGCTACATGGGAACCTGAGGATATGATGAATTAAAAGTATATTCTCTTTTTTACATTAGTGAAAAATATAAATAGATAAATTCATTTTAATGGGGGTGTAATGTAACACCAAGATTTTTATGGACATTTTTTTGAAAAAAATTAAATTTTAATTTATATTATGTAATGCACTAAGTCAATCAATACTTTCACATTGAACCAAATTTCATTATTTTAAACGAATCTAAATCTGTTCATGATACATGGGTCAACAACTTGGTTTACATTACACACATCACTGACTTGGAATATGTTACACCCAACACCAACTTGGCATACTTTACACACAATATCAATGTTTCTACAAAACATCATTTTATTTTTAAAATTATTTAAATGATATAATTAAAACCTATCCATTAAAAATCATTAAAAAAATATTAATAAATACTTTTTAAATTTTTCTTATAAATGTTTTATATAAATAAAATATTATGATAAATAAAGATATAGTTTTTTGGTAAATTCTTTATATGTTTTAAAAAATATTTTCTCAATCAAACTACATTTCATGTACGTCTGTGAAAAAAAATAAAAGTAATTTTAGAAAAATTAAGAAATTAAATATGTTAAAATAAACATTATTTTATAATTTATAATTTAAAAATTATATTAGGTTGAATTTTTGTGAATTTTTCTGAGAACTAAAATTTTTGGATGAACAGTGGAAAATATCGGATTTTAATTCAAAACTATTGTCCCATATAATTTATTTATAAGGTAAAATTATATTCTAATTTGGATTAAAAGGTTAATTATACTATATATTTATCAATTAATCCAATTTAGGTAGTTTTAACTAAATTCACTTTGAATTTAGATATAAAATCTTAGCAAAATAGTTGATCATTTTTACTTTAAAAAGCTGCATTGTCGACCCAAGTGTGAGATAAAATTTAAATTAATTTTATCCACTTATTTTATTGAAATTTTAAAAATATATATTCCATATTTGGAATAAGAATAATTTAAAATTTATAATAAGGCTAAAATAGTTTTTGACCAAAAATATTAGTGAATGTGTTTAAAATTAATGACATCGATTAAGGTTAAATGAAGATTAATGTTAGACTAAACCATAACCTTAGGGCCCAAAAAGACCTATAAAAATTTAAAAAAATCAATTTTACGGCCATATTTCATCCCTATACTCCCATTAATAAACATTTGATCATTATTGGATCCAATTTAAACTTGGAATAGGTGGGTGGAATTCTCTCTTCAAATATTTAAAAGAGTGCCACTCCTCCTTCCCTATAAAAGGACACCACCTCTACCTTTTATTCACACATATAAAGCCACTTAGGATCAGCCAATATATACCTAATAAACAACAAAAAATCCTTAACTTACTCTTTTAAGAAACAATTTTGGTATAAATGATTCCAAGGAATACTTTTTTCATAAACAAAAAGGAATTACCCGATTAGTAGGTAACACCTTCCCTCAAGCACCTTTTTTTATTTTCCTTCCCTACCCATAAAGTCTCTTTATTCCATGATTTTAAAACAAAAAAATTATCCTCAACATACTATGATTTCTTTATAGTTAGGTTATTAATCTACAAATACACATAGCTCCATCTCATGGGTAATGAACATACTGTTTAAGTTTACAGCGAACTATCGCCTCAATAAATAATGATTGTTCATTTATCCTTTACTACATATCATGGTGGAAATTATGTTGAAAAATTATTTTTATATATGTTATATATTATTCTTATTATGTATTTAATCTTATTTATTCTTTTTAAAACAAATATATTTTTTAATTTCTATTTGGATTATATACATTAATTTCGTTTGAGGAAGTATTGACCACTACCCCTGCAAACCAATGAGATTTGTTCACACAGAACATGGAATGAATTAAGGTTTGGCTTAGTGAAGTTATATGATATATAAAATTATAATGTTATTTTAAATATATTATATACATATGTATATATATTCCATTTTACATCTATCTTTCAGTATGAAAATAAAAATAGAAACAAGGTTCATGGCTACATACAACTTACCGTCTCCTTGAATAGTGTGTTCCATTTAGAAATGATATATTATATATATTATTATAATACAAATATATTATATATAAATGATATTTATTTTATGTTTTACATTCTTTAAACATGATATAAGTGTAAGGACCAACAATATAACAAATTAAGACACATGTAAAGAAGAAATCAAATATTAACCAAAGTGAAACATTAATATTGGATGGTTAACAAGCGGTAATATAATGTTACAATAAAACCATATATGGTTTTAGATAAAATAATATTTTTCTGTAAAAGATTTATAATAATTTTATATTTATTATTTAGTTGTTTTTGACATGTACGATGAATGTCAAGACAAAAGGAAAGGGGATTTCATCTCACTTTTTAATTTCGTGAGATACATGCTATGTTAACCACTGTTTCCTTCTGTGTAGTATATATACTAACCATGATTGTATTCTATTTATCTTATAATTAAATTAATGGGTATTCATGAATCAATTTTATGATATTTCTTTCATGGGGTTATGTTTCAAATGTTACAAAATCAATAAAATAGTTTTTTCTCAGTTTGGATTATTAGAGACTCGTGTTTTGTTATACAGCTAAATTAATTTTTTGTGGTATATATATCTCCATTTTCTATGTTATATCATTAATTTACTCCATTTAATGATATTTTATGCTTCATGTAATTTATTTTTATTACACAGAGAGTATTATCGCAATTTTCCAAGTTATAAGAGTTCATTGAAACCATCTTATCATTGTTCATGATTTTTTAGGTTTAAGATTCCATTGATAAAATATTACGATACATATATAAAAAAAACACATGAGTTTCCTTATACTATATTTATTCAAGATATATTCTTGTATTATTACCATTTTTACACACTTTAGTACTTAACAAAATGTTAAAAAGTAAAATATGATAGTCTCTCTCTTTGGCAAAAAATCTATTGAATTTAGAAAACATATTTTTAAAAATGTTTTCAAAAAAGTTTTCAACAGATCTTAGAAGACCATTTTCAAGGACAAAGGATTTGAAAAACATTTTATGGATTTTAGTAGTTCCTTTATAATTTTTCAAAGAAATTTTTAAATGAAAAGTTTTTCTAAATTGTTTTATGTTATTAAAATAATTTTCAAGAAAAAGAGACTATTTTCATTAAGAAATATTTTTAAAAGATATTTCAAAATTATTTCCCATATAAGATAACATCTTTTTGTGTTACTCATTCCATTATTTATAAATTATTCAATGTTTTTTTCATATTCTATCTCATAATATATTTTGTTTTGAGTCCATGATGTTTATGAAACCCATTTCTCTTTCACGGGTTATATGCGTTTGAAACATGCTTTCATTATGGGTTATGTTTATGATGAAATTATTTTGAAACTTGTTTTTTTAAATAAGTTATGTCATGTTTAATTTATTATAATCATAATTTCATTTCATGGGTTATGATATGATTATTTATGATCTTTTATAACATGTATTTATTATTTCACTATGAGTTGGTTGGTACCTATATCTCCCTCTAATGCATTAGGTAATTATTTATATCTCATTAGAAAAACTAATATGGCATTAGGAGTGAACCTTGACTAATATGATGGCCATGAAAGTGATCCATGACTACCAATATTGTATGATAAGTGAACTAATGCTACTAAGATGGATATAGGAGTGAATCTTGTCTACCAAGATGGTTTCGGGAGTGAACCCATACTACTAAGATGGACTTGGAAGTGGTGCCATAGATACTATGGAAATAATATTATATTCTTATATGTCTACTAGGATTCCATTTTTTATTCCTATGTTATGATTTTATGGATTATGTTCATTATTTCTTTATGATTCATGTCTTATGAACTACAAAGAATTATTCCATGATTCTTATATATAATCATTGATATGAAAGGTATGATTTTATATTTTTATTATCATGTTCTCGTACCCTTATGCTCATGATTATTCTTACATATATACATTGTTTACTCTTATTGAGAATTTAGGATCACATATTTTTATGTTTCCTTCCCTAGTGTATGAAGATATGTAGTATATTTCATGTGTGAAAGAAGGGTTCTAGTCAATAAGAACCTAGTGGGAGATAATTTATATCACTTATGTATCTGTGTTTATGTTTTCATGTTTCAAAAGAAAATAGAATAGTATGGTATTTTGGTATCTGTTTGAATATTGTCTTCAGTATTTAGTAAATGCTATGTAATTGTAATGTATGAAAAGTGGCGGTCACTATACCCAATCTACTCTAAAATATAACTTGAAAATAAATGACCATACTATTATGAAGAACTAATAAATAACTAAGATACCATTCCATTACCTGTGTCCTAATAGATGACATTAGCAAACACAAAACAGTTCCCAAGTAGGGGTGAGTCTAAACTCAGTGGGATTTCCACAATGACTTCCCAACTCACTCCACCGGGGAAAAACATGTTAGAGCATTATATAAAATAGGTTTTAAAACATAAAATATTTTTTATCAAATCCAAAATAGTTTTACATGGAATTAAATAAAGAAATATTATGAAAATATTTTCAAAATCTATTTGGAATAGACATTCCATAAATCCACACATCCACACATACTACATGGAAACATGCATGCCTATAAGACAGTTCCATATTCATGATAGTTCTCTCTTTGATCCACCAAGTTGTAAAATAGTAACCAATCCCATGTGACATTTCATATTTAGCACCAAAAACGAAGTCATATTTCAACAAGGCCCCATAAAATTCAACATGAACACATTCCACCATGTATACCCAAAAAACCATGACAATCCATTTACCATAAAACTATTATTCCTTTAAAAAAATTTACAAAATATTTTCCATGACACAATAAAATATATAATTTAAAACCTCACAATTTTAAAATTGTCACTCAAGAAAATTTTTCACAAAACCGTCCAATTTCCAAAATTTCCCCAAAATTATCACTAATGATGTTTCTATGAAGAATCGCAAATTAATATAATAACTATTTCAAGAAATATATATATTTCAAACTATCAAGTCAAGTTCCAATCAAGAATATTTTAATGAGAAGACTCTTACCTCATAAAGATTTGTGAAAATGTAGAAAGAAACAAGGATCCCCCAGATCGGATCAAAAAACAACTTCCTTCCCTATATCCAACTGTAAAAAATCACAATTACTATTATGGAAAACGAATTTATCATTAGAGGATTAGATCTATGGTTCTGGGAAATATAAGGACAACAGATCATTGAAGAACGACCAGGAACAAAGACTTACTGATGTGTCTAGATCTCTAATGTCCTTTAATTCACCTACAGATCACACACAGATCAAAGGAAACTATATTTCACTTATTGGAAGAAAAATGATTTCATGTTAAAGAAGAATCATGGAAAAATTAAGGCCTATAATATCTAATTATAATTAGATCTATATTGTTTTTGAGGGTTGACTGTACCCTGCATGGTTAGGCCGCACAGTTTAGGAAAACTTGTTCCAACTATGCAGTTTCTACTATCTCATGCCAAAAGCCTTCATGGTTCACTATTATAGTTAGAAAAACCATGCACCAAATATGAATCATATAATTTCATAAGATATCCATTCACATGGTTGTCCCACATGGTTAGATAAACTGTGCACCAAACATGTTTTTCCATCAGTCCAGTATTATACAGTTTCTCTTGGGAATCCATACAATTAGGGTAGGTCGTAGGACAATTGTGCACCTAAGCAATGAAAACTATTTTAACTTTCACATTTTAGAAGAGGTTCTTAATTATTTATACAAACCATCATCAGATAGTGAACCTCTATAAGAACATCTAGCAAGAGTCAAAGTTATTTTGAACACCCAAGACATAACCCAATTACTAAATATAGTTAAAATAAACAAATAAAGGGTCAGGTACCTGACACTAGGGGTGCTTCATTCTCCCCACAATTGGTATTTATTTCCTCAAAATTTAGAAACTAGAGTTTTTAGGGATGTTTTCTATCCACATCTTTAACATTTTATTTTCCGGATCCCACGTTTCTTCTTGAATCCAAATTTTGTCCCATAAACCCTATAATAGAACATTATGTTTCCCTTGTAAAACATTATCTTAACTATAAAAAATATATACGAAACATGGATCAAAGTTTCATATGGATCTATGTTAATGTTATGCCATGAATTTACATGGTTAAGATCCATTAGAAACATGTTTAACAGAAGTAAAATAAACACATCGTGCATTAAACTAAACCTTGGCGATAAGGACAAATTATATTCCAACTCAAAAACTATTTCAATTATCTTATAAGGGAAATTTTATTGAAGAGATAACATTCAATTCCAACCAAAATGTTGATGTCCAAGCCTTGGAGAGATTCTTAATAAATCATGATCACGCACATTAAATAACAACAGTCCTAGATGATGATATGTATATAATTTTTGATGACTCTGAGAAATTTCCATTTAATTTTGATAAGATAAATATTTCCCATTGTCTCTATAATAGGTCATGGTCCAAATAGTGAAGTCCAACCAATTTCTAGCCTAAAAAGTGGATAATGACAAGAATCCCATAAAATGATTCAAAATGGACATTATATATCAAGGGCTGATAATTGTTGTTGTATGATAACTCCACTAATGGTAAATTCTCCTACCATGATCCACCAAAATACATTTCATAAGACCTAAGAATGTCCTTCAATTTTTGGATAATCCTATCATATTCTCCATCCATTTGAGGATGATACGCTATGACTAAAATCAAATTTTTACCAACATATTAATGTACGGATTTATAAAAATGATATGTAAACCTGGGGTCTCTATCCAAAACCACAAAGACTGGAATATCGTGCCCCTAAAAAACTTATCAAATTTTGATTTTGGGAAATACCTCCATTGTATGATATTGAAGAATAGAGATAAAAGGATCAGGATTCATGAGTCAATCCACTATCCCTCATATGGAATCATGTTTCCTAAAAACACATGGTAAAATTTTAATAAAATCCATAGATATATATTCCCTTTTCCCCTTGGGAATTGGTAAAGACTACAACAAGCCCACTGGTTTGTAGTGGTCCACCTTAACTTAATGAAAAGTGAGAAATATCAATAAAAAAATCTTCCACTACCCTTTACATGCCAACCCAACAAATTTGTGATTTTATAACTCTATGCATCTTTTTAATGTCTGGATGAGTAGTGCATTTTAACTAGTGGAAATCATTAAGAATTTTGTCCTCACTATATAAAGGTTCCAAGAATAATTATCAAAACCAAAAAACTAAACATTGTTCTAGATTTTACCCCTTAATGGTATCCCAACCATTTAGTATCGACAACAAGAAACACATTAAGAATCTAATATGTGATCCTCTTTTACATGTTAAACAAAATCATGAACGAATGAAATTGGAAGATAATTAAAATATCACCCGGGATGGTACAATCCAAGAATATGTATTATATAATTTACATCAATTACTATTTAATCTAATATTATTATCTAATAAATTATATGAATTGCTACTTAATTATTCCACCATCTAATTTCTTTTAAATGATGAATAATTCAATTCAATAGTGAACATTTGATGGTATTCCATGTTTCTTATTTTCCTTAGATTCAAATCTCTTTGTGAGAAAATTTGTTTCAAACTCTTATGAAATGTAAAAACTATAAACATCTCACCAAAAAGATAATTATCCCATGTATTGAAATCTAGAACTACAGTAGAAAATTCCAAACTGTATGTTGGGTAGATATTATCATGAAATCGTAATTTTGGTGCACCATAAGCAACAACATGACACCCTTCTAGAAAAACATCCCAATCCTGATCCTGATGCATCCCAATAGACTACATAGCCTTGTCCTGACTCTATAAATATTAGAATAGTATCCGATATAATTTTATCCTTATGATCTTGAATGTATTTCTAACATTACTTGTTCCACTATAATAGAATTTCATTCATCATTAAATCTATCATCAGGGATGTGAAATGTAAAAATTATCATATCAGGCATTTTTAGTATCCCTCCATGCCAATGAAACTTTATATCTCAAATTCATTATTTTTTAGTTTCTATGATATAATAACTTATATCATTTTTGGATATAAGTAAACTCATTTTTCAAAAATGACATTGGCATGAAAGTATGCCAATTGTCTCTGTAAATCACACTTTGGTAACTTTAAATATAGACTATGCTCCTACAAGATACCCAACAATATAGCCATGCATTTCCCATGAACCACATTTTTCTTAGAATACACTATTACATCATATAAAAACACAACTACAAAATAATATATATAACTTTTAAATATATGATTCATAAATTCCATAAATGTTGTTGATGATTTTATAATAACAAAATGTTTAAAAATGAAATTACAATTTCTATATGTACTTCTAAAATCTATCTTCAGAATATCCTCCTTATGAACTCACAATCGGTGATATTCCGAATGCATGAAAATTTTAGAGAACCATTGGGATCCACTAAATTGATCAAATAGATCATAAATATGTGTTCGAGGATACTTATTTTTTATTGTAACATGGTTAACATTATGAAAATATAAGAAAATACAAAGAGATATATCTAATTTTTAAATTAAAAGAAGTGGTAATACCTATGAAGGCATACATGGTTAGATGAAACCTTTACTCTCTAACAATTATAGATGATCCTTAAATTACCTTAATTTTGTGGGTTCCATCAGATAAAACAAAAGATAAATTGGACAGGTCCCTAATAGGATTTAATTCATTAACCACACTTCTCCTTTTGGTAGGAACCCAGATAAATTATCATAGAAAACATCAAGGAACTGGTCTACAATGGATGGAAAATAACTATTCTCAATTTCACCTATCAATGCCAAATAAAATTCTATCAACTAGTAAGAGATAGTTCTAACCATCGGTATAAAGTGTTCTTCATTATTTTTATCGACTCTCCAATATCCTTTAAAAAGATTCATCACACCATACAAATATTTAAAACTCACATTCAATGCTTAACAATCGATATGGGTCATAATGTTCTACAACCAATCCATTAACAGAATCATGTCATAGAAATCCATATCTATGATAGATAAATTCTATACTAACTCAGTATCATTGCTTATTATCAAACATGATGCACATTTCAAAGCTCGAGACTCCAATTGTCACAAAGGTGTTTGGAGTTTCAAAATAGAAGGCATCATCTCAACATGTAATCAAAGAATACCAATATAATTAGAATCAATAAATCAATGGGACATTATTTTATGAAAAAAATATTTTATTAGGGTAGAATTTGAAGGAATCATACCTATCCCCATTGAAATACCTGATAAATCATCGATGATCACTTTCTTATATCCATATGACTTCTTAATTGATGAAAATTTATCTTTATCATCCTATTGATATTTGACTGGTTTATGAGTCATTATGTTCCTTATATTCACATGGATTTACTTATTTTTTTGATGATATATGTTCTACTGCATTTTTCCTATTAAAGCATTCAATGTCAAAGAAACATGAGAAGTGTCCTTAGCACCTGACCTTGGAGCACTACGAAAATAGCACTGATGGTATCCCATATGGATATAGTTATGACATGATATAAGTGCCACTATACAATATCATTTCATATAGATGAAATAAACACATTGATAAATTCCCATCATACATTTCAGTTGAGGAGATATACTTATTGATCCCATAGTCTGAATTTGATGTGGCCCACCACTTTGGAAGTAGGTATCCATCTTCCTCTTATTCCTAGCATTGGAGTTCCCACCAATTACTATAGAAATAAACATATTTAATCCCACAGTATTTCATAAATGTCACTTTTTTCTACCACCTATCTACAAATCATATCCAAATAACCCATTATACCAATTAAGTCAATATTTCATAAAATTTATGGACTCAAAAATATTAAAAAACAGACACCTTTATGATTGCACTTTTTTGGAAATTATGGTGAAAATATTTTTAATTTCATAAATTTAGTCACATAATATATTACTAAGATATTATCATAAAATTGAATAATTATGTTGTTCTAGAAATTCTAATCATGCAGGGATATAATTATTTCTTGAAGAATTCTTAAAAAACCTCATAAGACATACCTTGGTCCAAATCAGCATGAACAATTAAATCCCACCACTGGTATGCCAGTTTCTCTAGTATATATGTTAACAAATTTACATTAAACATTTATGGAGTTCCATAGAATTCAATGATTTTATTCATCCCATGCAGCCACAATTATTCCTTTTCTAGTTATGTATCCACCCAGAAGATTGGTGAATTATTCCTTTGTAACAAAACTGAATGATCCAATTACCTTGGTTAATCCTTTTTGTTCCCTCTATACATGGCATGAAATGACTATACAATACAATAGAAAAGATATTGGTTCACTTGTGTCTTAGTGCAACCGAATTCTCAGCATCCACTTCTAGTTGGTTCCTACAACACCTACCCGGTGCCATTCGTTATAACAAAAACAAAATCCATGTAGTCTCACTCAATATAAATTTAATGGTTCTCTATTTCAATTTACTATATTTACATATATTACCACATATGTTTTCAAAATCATGTTTATAAATAATAATTTATTTTAACCACTTTCAAAATACCACCACTAATCCTTTACAAAATATATCATTTTAAAAATATTTTTGATGATTTTCAATAACACCTTTTTTTTAAATTTATAAAAACCATTAAATAAATAATATAAAATTTATTCCTAGTCTGAATTAATTATATCAACTCATTTCATGCACCTCCCATTAGATAAATCCATGATGATGAGGTGACAACTCACATAAAAGTGTCTAGAAACATTCATGTACCCGAACCCCTAGTAACGTCAAGTTTAGCATAAAGATCTTAGAAATTCATTTTTATACTTTGAATTTCACATTTAGATGATCCTATAAATGTGATACCTTCCAAATAGATTAAATGATACCATTTTTAACTCTAGGACTGAACAAAACTGATAACCAAATGATCAAAACAACTGATAACATTTGTAATATCCCTCCCTTCGTCTATTGGATTTTGAATTGGTGGTAGGTGTTCCTGGACGTTGACGACATCTCCAAGGCACAAAAGGTTGGAAATAATTTTCCAGGGCTTTATAATAAATTGTTAAAAATTTTTCCTTTGAAGATAAAAACCCATGTTAAGAAAAAAAACCTCTATATAATTCCAGAGTACAAAAAAAAACAATTACCATATCAGAGTAAAAGTGGAGACCAAAAGATAACATCCAAAGAAAATCAATGACAACAACATAAAGACACCCTATAAATCAAAAAAGAAACTACCAACCAAATCCAAGATCTAACTCGAAAAGAAATTCCCATGGTATCATGAATAACTGCTAAATAAATGATATACCTTGTATCTGACTATGTCTTGATAGATGACATCAGTAAACAAATAATAGTTCCCAAGTAGGGGGTGAGTATATAATCCATAGGATTTTCCAATGACTTCCCAACTCACGATAGAGGGGAAAAACATATTATAAAATTTATATAAATGAGTTTAATACAACATAAAATAGTTTATATCCAATCCAATATAGTTTTCCATGTAAAGAAATAAAATATTATTTATAAAAAAAATTCCAAATCCATTTGGCATACCCATTCCATAAATCCACACATCCAAGGATCCACACATACACACATATACACATTCATGTCTAAGTGATAGTTATATGATCATGATAAGTCTCTCATTGATCTACCAATTCATAAAAAGGTAACTAATCCCATGTTCCATTATATCTTTGGTACTATACACTATGTCATATTTCAATAAGGACTCATAAAATGAAATCTGAATTCATGCCACCATATAGACACTAAAACCCATACCAATACATTTTCTATAAAACCATTATTCATTCAGAGCATTTCAAAAACCATTTTCCACAAATCTGAACAAATCCATAATTTTAAAAATCACCATTTTAAAAGTATGACTCAAGAACATTTTCTTCAAAAGCAATAAATTTCCATAATTTCCCAATAACCATCACTAATGATTTTTCCAACAAAAATCTAACAAAAATTTAATAATTATTTCAAGAAAAATATTTATTTAAAACCAAGGCCTCAAGTTAGAATTAAGTGGGGTCAAGAGAGAATCCACCTACCTCACAAACATTGGTGAAAAGGAAGAATTAAACAATGATTCTCTAGATTTGATCAGGAAAAAACTTTCATTCCCAAGATCTAACTATAATACATTACAAATACTATTATGGAATTTGGATCAATTTAAAATAGAATATATCTAAGGTTCATGTAATGATAAGTTGAAAAGATCAATAATTAATGACCATGAGCAGAGACTTATTAGTGATTTTGGTTCTCCAACTACCACTAATTTGCCTACAGATCACTCATTGATTGAAGGGAATCACATCTCACACATAGGGAAAAAAGACATTGTGTTATGGGAGAATTAAGGGAAAACTGAGGATTCAATGATCTAATTAGAACTAGATCCATAATTTTTAGTGGGATAACTATATGATGCATGGTTAGGCTACCCGGTTTGGAAAACTGTGAACCAACCGTGATGTTTCTATTATCTCATGATAACATTCTACATTGTTGGCTCACATGGTTAGACAAACTGTGTGATAACCTTGAATGATATACTATCATAATAAATTACTTCACAAAGTTGGTTCACATGGTTAGGAAAACCATATTCCAACAGTTATTTCCCCTCTATCCAGCATTTCATGGTTTCTTCTAGGTATCTGCATGGTCTGGACAAACCATGTGCGAACCATGCACTTTCCTAGTGACCATTATTTTCCCTTTCATAGTTTCTTGGAGGGGATTAATAGTTTATAATAACTATTATCAAATGGCGTACCTTCAAAAAAATACTTCAACAAGATTCAAAACCCCTCAGAACCTCCTAATACTTAACTTAATCATTATATATACTTATGATACATAAATAAAGGATCACGTACCAAAAATCAGGGGTGATACATAATGTGTCCCTCCATCTAGTCTGTTTATATGTAATGAATCAGGAACCTATATGTAACTATATATTATTTAATTACACTATGTCCCATAATTACTCAATATCTTGGGAAATAAATTATATTATTAGGCATAATTTTATATTAAATAGTAAGTGGACACTAACATAAATATAAATGTGTTTTATGGATGTCATGATATAAACCTTTATATATTGAGTAGAATTTATTTTGTGTCATAGGTTTCTATCTACAATAATTCATGTATAATATAATTCATAAATATTTTCAATTCTATAAATTCTAGTGGGGTCACACTTTGTGATTTATTGGACACTAATTATGTTTTATTATACTTATGGATCATCTCCAAAAGTGTTTTATAGTTTATCTAAAAGGAGTTTTTGATAGTTATTCACAAGAAATTAAATATGATATAATACATGGTGAAATTGATGACAAACCTCCCAATGTGTTTTAGAAATATCCAAAATAATATTTGGATATGTTTTTACAAGTTATTTCACATGATATAATATATAGTAAAATAGAATAAAAATTTACGAGGATTTAGTATAAATAGAATATAAATGTCAATTTTCACTAAATACAATATAACATATAATTTTTTTTGTCTATATAATATTTTAGTATATAGAGACATCTCATGGTATTATATCCATGAATCTAATTCATATTTTATTTCTTGGAGTAGAATATCATAAGACATAAAATGGTGATATCATACCATTACCTTTTAAAATATTGTGTTTTCAAAAAATGATTATATCAAAAAATTTATTATATTTTTTAATCAAATTATAGGTTTCGAAATTTTAGTTGAATGTTAAGCATGAAGGTTTAAATTTTTTCCATGTAACTAATCATTAATTGTTAATGTTTAATATGATAAAACATATAGTACAATCCTGAATTTATTTAAATATAAAATGTTCAAATCAACTGAATGGTTACAAATGGTTTGGAACTTGATGTCCTTAAATTTAAAATTATGAACATTTGAGTAAATGTATAGAGGCTTAGGAAGTATCCCTATGTTCCGTATAAAGAATATCAAGACTATAAAAATGGTGTCCTATTTATATGTGTGTGAAATTGATTCTATATATCCAAAATCTCTATTTTAATTTATCCTTTACAATATATAGGTACTAGTATACCATTTATGTAATGAGAATCATACACAAGATTTGGATAATTATTTATCCTGTTTCTACCCTAGGTGGACGGATCTATCTGGGTAATTTTAAATTTCATTAATCAATCGTATGATTAAAGATAATAAAATCATAAATCATTAGTGTATGATATGTTTACAATTTTATATTATACATGTTTTGAATTTAAAGGAAGTAATGATGTTTTAGTAATTTCTTATGTATTCAAATGCATTAATAAGTACAATTCTATACTATGAAACCCATCATAATATTCCTCTAAAAGTTTTATATTAAACCCATAAATAAAAAAATTAATCAATACTTTGAAAAAATATACAAGAATGAAATATAACTTTTTAAATAAAAAAACAATTTTATACTCAATATAAATAACCCATTTTCAAATTGATAAATAAAAACCTTTTACACATGAAAAATGATGAATCTAGATGTATTAAATAATAATAAGTAAAAAAATAGATTATTATTGGTTCATTCTATAAAATCAATCATGGAGAAAAAAACATAGGGTTCAATATAGTAAAATATAGCATGAATGACCATCTACTCATTATTAACAGTGTGAAACTATCCCAAATCTATTTTTGACATATTATAGAGGAGGAAAGGCTAATACCTATTTACATATAGAGTTAAATACACTTAAGGTGTAAATAATAATTTTACCCCCATATATTCATGGATTATTAAACCTTTATAGAATAATAATTTTTTTCACCAATATATTCTATAATAAGTATTATTGTAGAAAACAAGAAATTTACAATTGAAATATTTTAAAATACCCAAAAAAAGATAATAATATGAACATAAATTTTTTTATCAGTAAAATAGTTTCAACCATGAACATCCTGAATTTTTTTACTCATTTGTATTCCAAATTAGTCCATAATCATATTACTTTCAACAACATGTGACTTTAAAAGAACACTATTCTCAATAGTGTATTCAAGAATCAACACCGATCTTAAATAAACCATGATATAATATTACATAAAATCGACTAATATAATCTAAATATATAATTAGACTATACGAATATGATTAACTAACTTATGAAAATTATATAGAGTTCATAAAAAATATTACTCTATTTATAAATTATAATTAACTAGTCTCCCAAATTTAAACAATGTCATTTTATTTATCAAAAATTCATTTTCTTGAAAATATATAATTTTCACTTATTCTTGAGAGAAAATAATATAAATAATATTTTTCAACTTTTAGAAAATTTATTTTATAAAATGAAATAAGTTTTTTAAATAATCACATCTTTATTAATTTAGGTTAACTTATGGGATTCTTTGAGAAATATTAAATTTTCAGCGAATTGTCACGTACCAGATCTGGTCACCACCATTAATGGCACCAAACCCGGCCCATGACAAGGCCCGAAGGGCATTCCCTATCCCCACGGGCTGGCACAAGTGCCCGGGTATAAAACAATATGATTTGGGAACGATTTACCCGAGTATGAAAGCATAAAACAAATAAAACAATCAATAATAAGAATCTGAAATTTCCATGATAAACCATTCTTAACAAAACCAGATCTGAATACATATGTTTAAAGACACTACAAGTGGTCCAAATACAAATAATGACAACATAAAGACATCCCCAATCACTTCACACAACAAGGGTGTCATCACCCGCAAGCCTTCTCCACAACCCTGCCCCAACGATGGGGACTAACACCCTGAAGCGCCATCACCCTTAGCCTTCCCTTTACCTGAGTCAAGCATAAGAAGTTCTACTTACACCCAAGGGGTGTAAGTAGGGTGTGAGCCTAAGCCCAATAGGATACCACCAGAAGATTCCAAAGAGGATGCAATACAATGGGAACAAAACTAGCAATTTTAACACACAAGGTGAAAATATGTTAAAAATTTCAAGAAAATCAACTTTCAAATGAAAACAATTTTCAATCCAAGAATTTCAGAATGATAACACATTAAATAAACATGTGAGCTACTGTGAAGTACTGCCAAAAGATCCCACAACAAGGGTAAATACTACAATTCTAATGAGCACAAAAATTGGGAACACCCCTAGGCAACTAGATAGTCTCGGGCCCTATGTACCTCGTACCTCGGTGTAAAGTATCCAAGTCACAATCCTTTCCCGTGCACGAGCCACTAGTAGGGAACAAACCCATAACCTAGTGGTCCCCAAATAACATCCACATAGTTCAGTTAGTGTTGTCGTTATCCATTTGCTCAGTGAAACAGGGACACAACCCATCCGGTCCACTAGCCGTACTAGTACATATCTGCCCACCTAAGTACCCGAGATTCCCCTTTTTGTGCTCAAACAATTTCAGCAAACAACACACATACTTTTTCATGTAAAGTATCACTAATGGTCACAAACAAATAGTACAGTAGATACACACATTTTATATCATTTGAAACAGTCAATAAAATATTTTGATCTTCAATAAAACAACCTCTCAAAACATCACATTGTTTTGCACCCAAAACTCTTTGAAATATCCACTTTTCACAGTATGTGAACACTTGTAAGTCATCAAAACAAAATTTCAGTTCAACACAATTTAATAAAACCAAAAATTCAGTTATGGGGTAGCCAAATGTTAACCAAGAAATTATATATCTTAAAAACCACCATTTTCACACCAACATGGCACTTAATGCCCATTTGCTTCTCAAACACAATTTAAACAAACTTTTTCAGCCACAAACAAAAAGAATAAATATTTAAAACATTATTTTAATTCCTAATACAGTTCAACAAAATCAACTATGTAATTATAGTTCATCCCAAAATGAACCAATAAGAGACTTTCATGAAAAACCCTCAATTTCACCAAAAATTGTAACATAAAATTCATTTGCATTGTAAATGCAACTAAAACCAATTTTTACAGAAACATTAAAATTCAATAAGAATTAATTCACCCTCAACACAGCAAGCAAATTCCCAAAAATTGCACACACAATGGAATCACCTACCAAAAGATTCAAGAACCGCAAATCCTAGTGCGGAACTTCAACCGCACGACCACCGCGCCACAAGGAAGTGATATCAAACCTAAAACCAGAGGATTGAACCATGAAACCCAAAATGAAACCCTAGGTACGAAGCCCTAGCTTCTGGAAATTTGGGGATTCAAGAAAAAAAAGATAAATCTCAAGGAAAAGGAGAGAACTAGAAGGATAGTCACTTACTTGAGAAAACTGGACGTTTTTAGAAACCAGAGAAGTTAGGCCCTAATTCGCGACAGATGCGATCACCAAAGAGGGGGAAACTAAGCTGGGGGTGCGGCCAGGTACAGTGGGAGAAGGTGAGAGGTGGAATCACCGAAAAAGAATAAACATTGAATATTTTATGAAATAATTACAAAACAATTTTAAAACTGGAAATGGGCTTTCGGGTTGGCCCAATACCTAACTTGATCACCCAAATCCAAGATGCAAATGAATTTTTAAGGGGGCCAAAATTCATTGGTGGTTTTAATAGTTAAATTAAGGTCATTTTGGAAGTTGAATTGGTTAAAAATGTTGAAAAACGAGGGAGTTATTAAACAAACAAAATTTATTGTCAAAACTGGAAATGGGCTCTCGAGTTGACCCAAATTATGGAAACCCACCATTTCCTTAAAAAAATGCATTGAAAACCCCCCAAAAAAGCAATAATGTAAATTAAATAAAAAAATACCTTTAAAATATGTCATGTATGTGACAATTCTCCCCACCATGAAGGACTTTCCGCCCCGGAAAGTCAACATGATTCTTGGTTGGTAAACAAGAATGGGTACTCTTCCTCGACCCATGACTTTCGCTCCCAAGTCTCATGTGTATCATTCCCATGCCGCCATAAAACCCGAACTAATGGAATAGACTTCCCTCGAAGTATCTTCTCTTGGGAGTCCATAATTTTTACTGGCCTCTCAACAACAGACAAGTCAGGCTCTATCTCCAATTCTTCCCAATTCAACACATGGGACGGATCCGGGTTGTATTTCTTCAATTGAGAGACGTGGAAGACATCATGGATGGACGTCAGCTGAGAAGGTAAGGCCAACCTGTATGCCACCTTTCCAATACGCTCGGTGATCTCAAAGGGCCCGACATACCGTGGCATTAACTTACCTTGCTTCCCCAATCGACGATGGCCCAAACGAGGGACCACTTTTAAGAATACCCTATCACCCACAGTAAACTCTAGGTCTCGACGCCTCCGATCAACATAAGATTTATGACGACTCTGAGCTGTCAATAAGCGCTTCCTGATCAATTTGACCTTCTCAGAAGTCTCCTGCACAAGGCTCGGCCCCAATAGTGAAGTCTCTCCTACCTCATCCCAACATAGGGGGGACCGACATGGCCGACCATAGAGCGCCTCAAAAGGGGACATTCGAATTGAGGATTGGTAACTATTATTATAAGAAAACTCAACCAATCCCAAATGGCTATCCCAAGAACCTCCAAAGTCCAAGACACATGCACGAAGCATGTCCTCCAAAATCTGATTCGCCCGCTCTGTCTGACCATCCGTCTGAGGGTGGTACGACGTGCTCATCTTAATTTGAGAGCCCAAGGCCTTTTGAAGGCCTTCCCAAAATCGAGAAGTGAAGCGGGGGTCTCTATCCGAGACAACAGATAATGGTACACCATGGAGTCTCACCACCTCTTGAAGATACAAATGGCCCAACTCATCCACTTTAGATGTATCTCTGATCGGAATGAAGTGGGCTGATTTGGTCAGACGATCAATCACCACCCAAATGGAATTCTTACCCCGAGGTGTACGAGGTAAGCCAACAATGAAGTCCATGGAAACCTCGTCCCACTTCCAGGTAGGAATGGGTAATGGCTGGAGCAAACCGGAGGGCCTTTGGTGCTCTGCTTTCACCTGCTGGCATGTGTAGCATCTCGAAACAAAGTCTGCTATGTCTCGTCTCATACCAGGCCACCAAAAATGCCGACGGACATCATAATACATCTTAGTGGCACCTGGATGGACAGCCCACTGAGACTGGTGGCTATCACGCATCACTGCCTTCCGTAGAGATAACGGTACTACTGAACGGCCCTTGAAGCACAAGATGCCCTCGGGAGACGACGACCAATCAGAGGATGTCTCCCCACCATGAAGAAACTGCCTAGATCGCTGACAAAGCTCATCACTAGGTTGTTCCCGCTGAATCAACTCCAACAGGGAAGGATTCAACTGGACACTCGCCAAGAATGCCCCTCCACTGTGTTCCCTAGCCTCCACATGCATTTGAGAAAATTGCCCCATCAATGTCCACTCATCACTAGACTTCCTCAAAGCCTGCACTGGAACTCTTCTGCTCAAAGCGTCGGCCACCACATTACCCTTGCCTGGGGTATAGACAATGTCAAAGTCGAACCCCTGCAAGTATTCGATCCAGCGACGTTGCCTCAAGTTGAGGTCCTTCTGCGAGAAGATATAAGCCAAGATTTTGTGATCAGAGTAGACCACAAACTTCTCGCCAAAGAGGTAGTGACGCCGTGTCTTTAAAGCATGCATCACCGCTGCCAACTCCAAGTCATGGGTAGGGTAGTTCTTTTCATGTGGTCGGAGTTGGCGAGAGCCATAAGCCACCACGTGATCATCCTGCATAAGCACGCACCCAAGACCCATACCTGAAGCATCACAATAAACCACATAACCCTTCCCGTCCTCAGGAAAAATCAGCACAGGGGCGGTAGTCAACCGTCTCTTCAGCTCCTCGAATGATGCTTGAAATTCTGGACCCCATACAAACTTCACCCCTTTCCGGGTGAGCGCAGTCATTGGTGATGCAAGCCTAGAGAAATCCCGAACGAATCGCCTGTAGTAACCAGCCAGGCCAAGGAAACTCCTGATCTCGAACACATTCTTCGGCTGCTCCCATGACATAACCGCACTAATTTTCTCAGGGTCCACTGAAACTCCGTGCTCTGAGATCACATGCCCTAGAAATCTCACCTCTCTGATCCAGAAGGTGCACTTTGACAACTTTGCATAGAGGCGGTGATCCCGTAATGTACCTAAAACGATCCTCAAGTGATGTTCGTGTTCCTCCTCAGAGCTAGAGTATACCAGAATATCATCCACGAACACCACAATAAAGGAATCGAGATACTGATGAAACACCCTATTCATGAGTTCCATAAAGACTGCTGGAGGCTTCGGAGGAAGAGGACATGCTGGTCGGATATGCCCAGGCCTCCCACATTGGTGGCACACGACCGATCTCGCATCAGAAGCCGCAGAAGAAAACTGCCTGGAAGAGTGGCCTGAACTGCCCCCTCCTTTCTTCACATGATCCTCCCGCTTCCTTTTCTTCTCTGAGGAGCTTCCACTTCCCACTGCTGATACAGAACCATAGAAACCAGCCCTGCCTTTTCTATCAATCTCCACCATGCACGCTCGATCAACAACCTCAGCATAGGTCCTCAGCTTAAACAAGAACACCTGGGAGTATATCTCTGGTCGCAAGCCTTTCTCAAACCTTTGGGCCTTCGCTTGCTCAATAGAGACAATTTCTGGAGCATACCGAACCAATTCAGCAAAACGGTTGGCATACTTCATCACAGATAGATTCCCCTGAACAAGTTCCATGAACTCTCTAGACCTGGCATAAGCCAACACCTCAGGGCAATACTGTTCATTGAAGACAACCTTGAAATCTCCCCAGCGCATCTGCTCATTCTTCCCAGACTGAAGCACTGACTCCCACCATTTACGGCTGGGACCCTCCAACAGAAAGGAGGAACACTTCACCCTGAGCTCCTCGGGTGTTTCCAGGAACTCAAACATACGCTCGATCTTCTCGAGCCATTCTTCTGCTTCCTGGGGTTCTGAGCTACCTCGGAAGGTTGGAGGCTTATTTTTCAGGAACTCCTGGGCCTTGTCCTTTCTAGGACCAGTATAATCCTCTCTAACAGGAGCTGGAGCTGGAGCTGGTCCATATCCTAGAGCCTGGACAGCCCGGACCACGACCTCGACTAGCCTCTGATCAATCGGCGTGGGAGAACTCTCTCCAGCTTCCTCCTGTGGGTGCGTGGGAGCTTTCCGGGGAGGCATGTTGCTACAAAATGAAACAGTCACAAAACAAATAGTCAATACCACAATTCTGAAAATTGAAATCAAATACATCAAATATAAACAAACTAAACACATTCTTGTAATAAAAGAAACAACTACTCCACATCTGCCTGATGTCCACATGTGGTCTGCAGCCCACACGTCTCACCTGGAAGTGAAGTAAATCAGTAAATTCCAACATCCTCTGGTGACTCAAGGTCTGCCATGAGAGGTGCGGGCCAGGAACCCTACTCACAACCAATACCCCGAGCCCCGACAGTCCTAGCTCCTGTCTATCCCGACTCATCTCAAAATAACAATATAACCCAAAAACATTAACCTCCTCTGATACCATTTTGTCACGTACCAGATCTGGTCACCACCATTAATGGCACCAAACCCGGCCCATGACAAGGCCCGAAGGGCATTCCCTATCCCCACGGGCTGGCACAAGTGCCCGGGTATAAAACAATATGATTTGGGAACGATTTACCCGAGTATGAAAGCATAAAACAAATAAAACAATCAATAATAAGAATCTGAAATTTCCATGATAAACCATTCTTAACAAAACCAGATCTGAATACATATGTTTAAAGACACAACAAGTGGTCCAAATACAAATAATGACAACATCAAGACATCCCCAGTCACTTCACACAACAAGGGTGTCATCACCCGCAAGCCTTCTCCACAACCCTGCCCCAACGATGGGGACTAACACCCTGAAGCGCCATCACCCTTAGCCTTCCCTTTACCTGAGTCAAGCATAAGAAGTTCTACTTAAACCCAAGGGGTGTAAGTAGTGTGTGAGCCTAAGCCCAATAGGATACCACCAGAAGATTCCAAAGAGGATGCAATACAATGGGAACAAAACTAGCAATTTTAACACACAAGGTGAAACAATGTTAAAAATTTCAAGAAAAGCAACTTTCAAATGAAAACAATTTTCAATCCAAGAATTTCAGAATGATAACACATTAAATAAACATGTGAGCTACTGTGAAGTACTGCCAAAAGATCCCACAACAAGGGTAAATACTACAATTCTAATGAGCACAAAAATTGGGAACACCCCTAGGCAACTAGATAGTCTCGGGCCCTAGGTACCTCGTACCTCGGTGTAAAGTATCCAAGTCACAATCCTTTCCCGTGCACGAGCCACTAGTAGGGAACAAACCCATAACCTAGTGGTCCCCAAATAACATCCACATAGTTCAGTTAGTGTTGTCGTTATCCATTTGCTCAGTGAAACAGGGACACAACCCATCCGGTCCACTAGCCGTACTAGTACATATCTGCCCACCTAAGTACCCGGGATTCCCCTTTTTGTGCTCAAACAATTTCAGCAAACAACACACATACTTTTTCATGTAAAGTATCACTACTGGTCACAAACAAATAATACAGTAGCTACACACATTTTATATCATTTGAAACAGTCAATAAAATATTTTGATCTTCAATAAAACAACCTCTCAAAACATCACATTGTTTTGCACCCAAAACTCTTTGAAATATCCACTTTTCACAGTATGTGAACACTTGTAAGTCATCAAAACAAAATTTCAGTTCAACACAATTTAATAAAACCAAAAATTCAGTTATGGGGTAGCCCAATGTTAACCAAGAAATTATATATCTTAAAAACCACCATTTTCACACCAACATGGCACTTAATGCCCATTTGCTTCTCAAACACAATTTAAACAAACTTTTTCAGCCACAAACAAAAAGAATAAATATTTAAAACATTATTTTAATTCCTAATACAGTTCAACAAAATCAACTATGTAATTAGAGTTCATCCCAAAATGAACCAATAAAAGACTTTCATGAAAAACCCTCAATTTCGCCAAAAATTGTAACATAAAATTCATTTGCATTGTAAATGCAACTAAAACCAATTTTTACAGAAACATTAAAATTCAATAAGCATTAATTCACCCTCAACACAGCAAGCAAATTCCCAAAAATTGCACACACAATGGAATCACCTACCAAAATATTCAAGAACCGCAAATCCTAGTGCGGAACTTCAACTGCACGACCACCGCGCCACAAGGAAGTGATATCAAACCTAAAACCAGAGGATTGAACCATGAAACCCAAAATGAAACCCTAGGTACGAAGCCCTAGCTTCTGGAAATTTGTGGATTCAAGAAAAAAAAGATAAATCTCAAGGAAAAGGAGAGAACTAGAAGGATAGTCACTTACTTGAGAAAACTGGACGTTTTTAGAAACCAAAGAAGTTAGGCCCTAATTCGCGACAGATGCGATCACCAAAGAGGGGTAAACGAAGCTGGGGGTGCGGCCAGGTACAGTGGGAGAAGGTGAGAGGTGGAATCACCGAAAAAGAATAACAATTGAATATTTTATGAAATAATTACAAAACAATTTTAAAACTGGAAATGGGCTTTCGGGTTGGCCCAATACCTAACTTGATCACCCAAATCCAAGATGCAAATGAATTTTTAAGGGGGTCAAAATTCATTGGTGGTTTTAATAGTTAAATTAAGGTCATTTTGGAAGTTGAATTGGTTAAAAATGTTGAAAAACGAGGGAGTTATTAAACAAACAAAATTTATTGTCAAAACTGGAAATGAGCTCTCGAGTTGACCCAAATTATGGAAACCCACCATTTCCTAAAAAAAATGCATTGAAAACCCCCCAAAAAAACAATAATGTAAATTAAATAAAAAAATACCTTTAAAATATGTCATGTATGTGACACGAATAGTAAAAAATATAGTTGTTTTTAAAATTTTCATTTCTATTAAATAAATTAAGGACATTTATTATTTTAATTTTAGTTAAAATTAAATTATTATTTTTTATTTATATTTTGTTATATTATTTTTATTTAAATCATCTTTATACTATATTTCTGTATAAGTTTAATATTTGTTATAAAAATGCTTTTTATGAAAACAATTTTAAAGGAAATAATATTTCACCATTTTAATTAAATAAAAATACCCTAATTAGGAATTATTTAAATTAAATTTATATTTCATTGAACTAAAATTATAATTCTAAATTCATTTATATATAGTTATTATAGTATCGTATTTTCTTTAAAAAAATACATTCCCAGAAAACCCATTTTTTGACACGTTTAGAGGATTGATTTTAAATTAAATTCTTCCAATTATGTTATTTGAGTTATTGAAAATGGATTAAATAATTTTAATTATCATTATATATATTATATAAACAATTTAAATTAATTTTTTACCATAATGAATTGTAAATATTACTTACTGTGGTAAAGGTAAATACAAGTTTAACATGGACTAAGCTAAAATTAAAAGCTTTAAAAATGATGAAAAACATTTATAATTACTATTTTATGGTCCTATTTAGACATTATATATTCTAATTGTCTAAAATGGTCCATTTTGGAGCCTTTTTTATTGTAAAAAACATGGGTTTAATTTGTTCTCTTGGAAAATTCCAAAGGTGCTCTCTCCCCCCACTTAAAAAATGCCACCACCCCCTATCATTTAAAAACATACAAAACCAATTGGTTTGAAACAAATTACCAAATAACTTATTTAATTAATTCAGATCATCCTATAAGACTTTTTGTGATCATAAATCCATCATAGGAAGGCTTTTTGTGCAATCCTAAAGATGTTGTTTGAAGAATAAGTAATGTCCTTAACAATATATTTTATTTTTTTTCTTCTTGCACCTAATTAAAATATAATTAAATCATAATGATATAATAACCTCAATATATTCTATATAATTATATGTTTTTTATGGTATGGATATACAACCATCTCCTCATCCCTAAAATGTGAAACTAAATCATTGATCGTGTGTACGACGAACTACCACCTCACGAACCGACAAATTTTTTTTTCCATAATTGATTACCATGGATTGATATAATGATGTATTTAGTGTTTATATATTATATTTATGATATAATTATTCTTCTAGAATTATAATATCACATTCACATTATTTCTTTCCATTCCTTATAAAATAATATAATGTTGCTATTGTGTATGGAATATTAACATCTCACGAAGCAATGTGATTTAGTTTTCAACTATGTTTTACAAGGATAATAATAAGGATTAATTTAGTGTTAATATAGGATATTAATTAAATTAAAATTATTATTTAATATAAAAATATCACATAATTTATTATATTACCATCCATTGAATAAATTATAATGTCGTTTGTGTGTACGATAGACTATCATTCGTGAAGCGATGTGATCTGTTTTTATTACCACATAACATGGATTGTATATGAAAGTTTATTTAATTAAATAATATGATATTTATAACATTATTTAATTTTTAAATTTCACTTACCTTATTTTTATCATTATCTTTGAAAATTAAAACATTACATATGTATATGTATAACCTACCATCTCCACGATTATAACACAGTTCATTTTTCATACCCATAAATAATGGTTGTTTTTAAAATTATAATTTATAAATTTAAATAATAATAATTTTATTATTATTATTATTAAGATTATGGAAGAATGATTCTTCTGATAATAATCAACACCCTTACACTGTTTTGAATTAATGAACTGACAATCCCCAAAACACTTGACATGTAACTAATTATGAAATTAAATATGTCATTAAAATAAATGATGTAAATAGTTATGAATAACTTATTAAACAAGGAATGGTTATTTGGAAAAAATAATTGATATTTTTTTAGTATATAGTAGATAAAATACAAACATAACAAGCTTGTACTTGAGGTACATGTTTTCATCTCAAAACATTGTTCTTTGAGACACATGTTCTTTTATCCACCTAGTATTTCTTAAATGGTGTATATAATAACTTTTCAAATATTATATAATGAATAATTTATATTTAATCATATTTCAAGTTAAAATTCATCAAATTAATTAATGGTAAGTTATGATTCAAAATTTACCAAAGTTGTAAGGGTTTTTGCCTCAATCTCATTTTTATCGGGATTATTTATTCATTAAGTTCAATTTTCAGAAGTTATTGGATAATTTTATAATAAAACGATTTAGTTTTATTATCTTATGTTTATTCTTCAAAATTTTATGTAATAGTACTATTTTTATCTCTTTGGTAAATAAAATGATAGAGGAAATGGTTTTAAGGAAAACTGACATTATTTATCTCATTGGTCAAAAACAATTTCTCTTCCATGTCCATGTTTTAATTAAAGTATTTTGAAAATTGTTTATAATATAATCCTCTGATTTTTTAACGTAATTTTTACTCATGATTGTATTTTTACAAAAAATTTAAAAGGAATCTTCCAATAATTTTCCAATTAAGGAAAAGTTTACTTTTATTAAAAAAATGTGAAAGAAACCATTGGTTTAACATAATAAACATGTATGGAATTTATTATTATCAATACCACTAAAATATTTGAATAATACATTATAATTTTAATTTTTTTTAAAAAAAACTATTTCAATAATGTTTTGGAAATTTTTAGTTTTTCAAATGTTATTTTCAAGGTGAAAAGGTTCTTTTCCTCCCAAATATTTTTTTGTTCTTTTTAAAATTATTTCTATTCATCAATTAAAAATAATAATGGTATGGATAATTCTAAAATTAGTTTATATGCATCTCCTATATATAATTTTCTCACTCTACCTTACTTTGATTGGTTAATACAATCCATATGTTCATTTCTAAATCTCATTCCTTAATAAAGCTCATTTTTCATGTTATGAGACATGATTATATACCCTTTCATTCAATAAGAAATTCTTATGTTATAACTTATTATGTATCTAATTATGTGGATAAAAAAATATATGTACATGAAATGAATGTGATGGGTGGGACCATAATTATATATGCCTCCAATTCATTGCATAATGTTTTAGTCTCATGAGATGTCATGAATGGGATTATAGAGTAAACCTAATCCATTTCAGGATCTTTCCATCATGTGATGTTGTATTGAATGTAATCCTTGACTTATGTGTATGTCATATTTTATGTTTCTTCCACATTTGTTATGATTAAATGATATCATGATACTATGGCATCCCGCCTTTTTATAACATAAAATTTCATTACATTACGCAAAACTAAGGATCTTAAAGGTTTAGTGTCTTGGAAACCAAGAACAAAATACATGAAAACAAAATAAAACATTTTTATTAAACACTTGAAAGGCTTATCCTTAAGTTCATCCTAGGTTCATTATTGCATCTCATAACCTGGGGACATACATCAGAAAAAATGGTGAGCAGAAGGTCCAGTAAGGGAAACAAGGGAAACAGTTACCATGTGAACGTGAGATGCATCAACTATGTCATGAAAAAGATCTTTATGGAATGATAAATAAATCATGTGGTATATCATAATAAAAATAACATTTTTCATAACTTTAATATGTGGCTACATCATTTAACATATAAAATCATGAACATATCACCACGGTCCATCCCCAAGGTGTCATTTGAAAATTACCAAGGTTATTCACCAAGATATCGTGAAAATTGTAATCTCTGGTGGTTACATCATTACCCAATCCATTGGAGTGCTATCAGGGAACACCCTTAAAGTTTCCTTTATTATAATGTGATCCACATATATAATCATAAAATATTTCATAAATAACCCATATAGCATAAAGTAAATGGGTTTCATTTCATAATCATAACGTTTTAAAAACTTCTTTAAATACATGATTTTTACGTCACTTTAAACCCACGGAAGGGGAGAGCGGGTTTCATGTATGTAAACACAAGAATTTAAAATGAATATTTTGGTATATATGTGAATACCCCCTGTAGAAATAAGAGCTTTGAGTATTCACTATATAACATAAAATAATTTTTAGAAAATAGAGAGGCATTTGGAGATGAAAATTCTGCAGCATAACGTCTATGTTTCGTGGTTTTAGAAAACATTGAAAAGGGAGGGGACATTGGTCAAACAATCATAAATGACCCATAAAACAGTATAGGGACATAAAAATAAGGATAAATGAACATGGTAATGAAATTTCAAGGACATACCATTTGAAATGAAAAACATGGAAGGAAGAAAAAAATTAGATTTCTCTTATAAAAATTCGGCAGCCTAACAGCGCCACTTAAACATTCATAAAACGAATTGATGAAAGAAAGATGAGATCTCTCATCATATGAACATGAAAAGGGTAGTAATATTAATATATAATAACATACTCCAACATAAGAACATGGATTATAAAATAAATGACATAAAAGAGATTACTTGAAAAGAAGAGAGAGGTCAGATCCCTTACCTTAAAACGTAACTTTTAAAAATCAATGGTTTGGACCTTGAGGGATTGGGGGAACCTTGGGAGGACTCTTTGGGAGGTAAGGAGACCAGAACTTCGTTGAGTATGGTTTTGGAGTCTAATTTATGAGAGGAGGGCTTGGTATTTATAGGGAAAGTGAGGGGACAAGGCATTAATGGCCAAGGGACACCTCATTAGTGGTTTTGGAAAAACCATGGGATTTCCAATGGTATTTGCCCATGGTATTGGCCAATTGGGAAACCTCACACAATAATTCATCCCCTTTAGTCGACCATCCCTTAAAATATCACATGAAATCATAATGACACAGTTATGATGTCATTTAACATACCGAAACCCTAAAACTGCATTTTTTACTATTCACTGAAAATTCTTCTTTCTCAAAAAAACCCAAAAAATAACCATAACATAATATCGATGCTCTGAGTTCAAAAATAAAGTCCATTTTATAAAAATAATTTTCTAAATAATTTTAATTAAATTTTTAAATAAAAAACAATATTCACCCAAAAAAACTAATACTTGATTAATAATTTATGAAACCGTTATTTAACCATTTTCTTGAATCACATTACTTAATCAAGGTGTCTAAATTATATTAAAACTTTCATTAAGTGATATTACTAATCCGTTTGGTCACATTACTAATCCTAAGCGTAAAATCACTATTCATAATTTATTATTTCTCAAAAATTAAGTTGATTTTATTAGACTCCAAATTCCTTACTGAAAACTTTTACAGAAGGCCATTTTTTGAAAATCATTACACATCATTTATTATTTATGGTTTACATAAATATTTTTAAAATATCTTTTTTTCCAAAATTCATCAATAAAATCCATCCTAAAATTATCCGGACATTTGCAATTTCACAAACATCACTAAAGGAAGAAATCTCAATTTATTCATCCCAAAGGATTACACAAAGAAGCTACGGTCTAGTCACATACCCCCTTATAACACCAGCATATGAACTAAGTGTAAGGTGTGCTATGGAGAGAGAATCTGAGGGAGGCTCAGATAACATTTCCCTAGTAGTAATTTCTAATAACATGAACTTTTCCTGCAGGTGTTTCCGTTCAAGTTTGACACGCTGGAGTTTGGCTTGGGCTTGGTCCAAAGAGAAGCCCAAAGATGCCACCTCCTTCCCAAGCTCTGATAAGTGGGATTCATAAGGTTCGAGTCTACTGGATGAAGCCATCGACTCCTCTTTCTGCATTAACCATTAAAATATCTATTAAATCATTAAGAGTAAGTTAATAAACTAATTAAAATGTTTGGGTCGTTACATTCTTCCCCCCTTAAGAAATTTCATCCCCGAAATTTTATACTTGAGATCTAGTCGAAAAGGTGAGGGTACTTTTTCTTTATTGTTTCCTCATGCTCCCAAGTCACTTCTTCATATTTATGATTCCTCCACAACACTTTCACAAGGTGGGTGGTCTTGTTTCTTACGACCTTGTCTCTATGGTCTAATATCTCCACTGGCTGCTCCTCATAAGAGAGGTAATGTTCCAGTTGTACCTCCTCTAGGTTCAGTACATGCGAAGGGTCGGGTATGTAAATCCTCAAGAGAGATACATGGAAGACATCGTGAACTTGAGATAGGTTCGGTGGAAGTGCTGGAGGATAGGCCACTGCTCCTATGTGATCAAGGATTTCATAGGGGCCAATGTACCTAGGGCTGATCTTCCCTTTATTCCCAAACCACATTACTCTCTTCCATGGAGAAATTTGAAGGAAGACTTTGTCGCCAACACCAAACTCCAAGTCCCTTCGACGGTTGTCAGCATAGCTCTTCTGCCGACTCTAAGAAGCCTTTATGTGTTGATGGATGGCATGAACCTGTTCTGTCATCTCTTGTACAGGATCAGGCCCAAGAAGATTTCTCTCACCAATTTCATCCCAACAAGTAGGAGTTCTACATTGCTTTCCATACAGAGCTTCATAGGGTGCCATCTGAATACTCGAATGGAAGATGTTGTTGTATGAGAACTCAACTAATGGGAGGTGTTGATCCCATCCCCATTTAAATTCCATTGATCATAATCTCAGCATGTTTTCAAGTGTCTGAATAGTCCTTTCAGATTGGACATTAGTTTGAAGATGATAGGCCATACTAAAATTTAATTCAGTATTCAGAGCATGTTGAATACTTCTACAGAATTTTGATGTGAATCTTGGATCACGATTAGACACGATGGATAATGGTACCCCATGCAGCCATACCACTTCCTTCACATATATCATGGCATTTTGATCGAGAGAGAAAACTTCCCGAATAGAGATAAAATGGGCGGTCTTGGTGAGACGGTCCACAATAACCCATATTTCATTGTTTCCTTTGGATGTTTTTGGGAGACCAGTTACAAAGTCCATAGTGATATTATCCCACTTCCATACTGGTATGGGTAGCGGTTGTAATACCCCCTTGGGAAGTTGTCATTCTGCCTTTACTTGCTGACACACCAGGCACCTTGTAGTGTAATTAGAAATCTCCCTCTTCAAGTTATCCCACCAATAATGATCACAAAGGTCTCTATACATTTTAGTGCTTCCCGGATGTATAGAGAAAGTAGAGATATGAGCTTCATCCATCAGTTCTTTCCTTATCTCCAGAATAGTTGGAACACATATTCTTGTATGAAATTTCAATACACCTTCTTGATCAATATTGAAATCAGGAAACTTACCATCCTTTATAGCCTCAAACTTCTCCTGTAGCAAAAGATCTTCTATTTGAGCCTTCTTGGTCTTCTCTAGTAATGAAGGTTGAGAAATAATTTGGGATAAAGTTGATGATGTCCCTTCCCTTACAATTCCCATGTCCAGTTTTACTAGATCTTTAATCAAGGGATCTCATAGGATCCTCATTGTTGCCAGAACAACAGGGTCTTTCCTACTTAATGCCTCCGCAACTTTGTTTGGTCTTCCAGTATGATAATGAATTGAACAATAATAGTCTTTAATAAGCTCCAACCATATCCTTTGTCTCATGTTAAATTCTTTCTGTGTGAAAATATACTTTAAAATTTGGTGGTCGGTGTATATATCACATTTCTCCCCACAAAGATAGTTCCTCCATATATTTAGAGCAATAAAAACGGCTGCTAGCTCTAGATCATGCATAGGATAATTCAGCTCATGAATCTTAAACTGTCGAGATGCATAGGCAATTACCTTTTCATTTTGAATGAGGACACACCCAAGCCCTTTCTTAGATGCATCGCTAAAAATAACGAATCCTTCTTCGATAGAGGGTAGTGTTAACACAGGTGCAGTAACCAATCTCCTCTTCAGCCTTTGGAAACATTCCTCGCATTCCTTTTTCCAGATGAAGTTAACCCATTTTCAAGTCAACTTGGTTAGAGGATTAGAAATCCGTGAAAAGTTTTTCACAAACCTCCTATAATATCCTGCTAAACCAAGGAAACTACGAATCGCAGTTATGGTTGTGGGTTGAGGCCACTCCTCCACAACCATTTTCTTTGCAGGGTCAACCGAGATTCCTTCATTGGTTACGAAGTGCCCCAATAAATCCACTTGTTGTAACCAAAACTCACATTTGATGAACTTTCCAAAGAGCCTCTCCTTCTGCAGAGTTTTCAAAATAACCCTCAGATAATCTTCATGCTACTCACGACTTTTTTGAATATATCACAAAATCATCAATAAAAACTACCAAAAAGTTATCAAGGTAGTCTTTAAAGACTCTATTCATCAAATTCATGAAAATAGCAGGAGCATTAGTCAAGCCGAAGGGCATAACAGTAAACTCATAATGCCCATATCTCGATCGGAAGGTAGTCTTTGGAATATCTTCCTTTTCACCCTCAGTTGATGATAACCAGATCGAAGGTCAATCTTGGAGAAGAATTGAGCCCCACGAAGTTGGTCAAATAAATCATCAATTCTTGGAAGAGGGTATCTATTCTTCACTGTGATCCCGTTCAGTTCTCTATAATCAATGCATAGCCGCATTGATCCATCCTTCTTCTTCACAAATAGAACAGGTGATCCCCAAGGAGACACACTCGGTCGGATAAACCCCTTCTCCAACAAGTCTTCGAGTTGTTTCTTTAACTCTTCTAGATCCACATTTTTCATTCTATACGGGGACTTTGATATCGGTTGAGATCCAGGTACAAGTTCAATGGAGAACTCTACCTCTCTTTCTGGGGGAGGTCCAGGTAACTTCTCAGGAAATACATCCATATATTCCTGAACAATTGGAACATCTTTTATTTGTATACTCCCTTTTCCTTCTTCATCATCACTGATTAACTCCATAAAGAAAGATATAGGAGGTTCTTCTAGATAGGGATCAGTTCGAGATATATCTCCTTGGAAGATAATTGTAGGTCATTCATTCAAGACTATCGATATTTCCTTACTTCTGCATTTTATCTTAGCATTATACTTTGAGAGCCAGTCTATCCCTAGTATAACGTCAAATTCTAACATGGGAATGACTACTAGATTTTCCATAAGATTGTGATCAGTGAAGTAAACACTAGTGTCTCTAAACACTGTTGATGCATGGATAATCCCACTTGGAGTCTTGACTTACAATTCTAGCTCAAGTAGTTCAAGGATTGATTCTATATTCTTTGCAAACATGGAGGAAATAACGGAATGCGTAGAACCAGAATCAAACAATGTACTTTATAGTTTTGAGAGGACAACAAGAGTACCTGCTACAACGTCATTCGGAACTTCAAATTCAGTTGTTTTGATAGCAAAAGCACGAACTTTCTCCCTTGGCCTTTGCTGAGGTTGATGGTGATTCCCCTCCACCGCCCTCAGATTTGGACAGTGATTAGAAAAGTGGCCAAGCTTTCCACACTTGAAGCATTTGACTTCGGGTAGGGCCAGAACCATCTTACCTCTGTCGTTAGTGTTGGGAAGTTGAGGCTTCACATCACTATGAAAATTTCGAGAAATATGGCATTATCTTCCACACCTGTAGCACTTACCACTTCCGATCAAGCAGTTCCTCAAATGCTTCTTCCCACATTTATTGCATGTGGCATGTTGCATATGATTTCCACCTCTTTCCTGATCAAAACTTCCTCCCAGGATTGGTTCTGGAGTTCTATTCTTCTTATTAGATTTTTGAGACCATTGTGTCTCCCCAAACTCTAGTTCAACTTTCATAGAACTTCGAACTATTTATTCATAGCTATCATAGTCCCTGTTGGCTAGATTCTTCCGCAAATGAGGTCGTAGTCCACCAAAGAATCTATCAACCTTCCCATTAGGGTCCATGACAAAGCTTGGGTTATAATGAGAAAGCCTTGTGAAGTTCATCTTGTAGGTTCCAAATGATTCATTCTCCATCTGCTTCAGCTCATGAAATTCTTTCTCTATTCTCGTTCTCATCGAACGAGGGAAATAGTTATTAAAGAATATTCCCCGGAACTCTTCCCACTCCATAGATTCGATATCTTCTTGTGGATTAGTGTTTTTGATTAGTGACCACCACTGATCAGCTTCTCCCTCTAGGCGCTAAAGAGAAAGGGTGACTTTTTCTTGTTCCGAACAATGAAGTATAGAAAAGATCATTTCAATGGAGCTTATCCATTGTTCCGCAACCAATGGCTCAGTAGATCCACTGAATGTTGGTGGTCGTTGATGCATAAAGGACTCAACATAATGTTGTTCCCTTCGTGGTGAGATCGGCCTCTCATCTTGATTCAAGTTATTACTCATAACTTGAGTCAGTTGGTTCATCATTCGCATGAATGTTTCTATTCCGGCTTCCATCGGAGGGCCGTCAGTACATGGTGCATTGCGGTCACCATCTACACGGTTCCCCCTATTTCCCACCATTTTCTAAAAGAATAAAACCTTAGTGAGAAAATTATTTAATTTATGAATCTTTTAACTAATAATTCATGCTTAGACAATTACACTTCTCTATAATTCCTTCATAATGATTTATAAAATTCTTGCGATTAACCAAACATATCCCCCGGGAGTTTCGTAACCAAGAGTGCAGCAAGGCCCGTTATCATACACCAATTCCTGTTCGAGTCTAGCTCAAAGTGGTGTTTTTGGGTTTTACACCTATGTACATCTGTGCTAGAGCCACCACTACCTGGTCGTATCCAGATAGGGATGTATTTGTTTGATAAACCACGTGATCAATACCTACCAAAATACCAGGAAGATTCCCTATATTTAAACTTTTCAATAGGGTTCTTCCTAAAGTTATTATATCCTAATTTCCACAAATAACTAAAAAATCCTTTGATAATAACTATGGCATCCTGCCTTTTTATAACATACACTTTTATTACATTACGCAAAACTGAGGATCTTTAAGGTTTAGTGTCTTGGAAACCAGGAACATAATACATGAAAACAACATAAAACATTCTTCTTAAACACTTGAAAGGCTTCTCCTTAAGTTCATCCTAGGTTCATTACTTCATCTCATAACCTGGGGACATACATCAAAAGAATGGGTGAGCAGAAGGCCCAGTAAGGGAAACAAGGGAAACATTTAACATGTGAACTTGAGATGCATCAACTATGTCATGAAAAAGAACTTTAAGGCATGAGAAAGAAATCATGTGGCATATCATAATAAAAATAACATTTTTCATAACATTAATATGTGGCTTCATCTTTTAACATAGAAAATCATGAACATATCACCAAGGTCCATCCCCAAGGTGTTATATGAAAATTACCAAGGTTATTCATCAAGATATCATGAAAATTGTAATCTCTAGTGGTTACATCATTACCCAATGCATTGGAGCGCTATCAGAATGCACCCTTAAATTTTCCTTTATTATCACATGAGACACATATATCATCATAAAAAATTTCATAAATAACCCATATAGAATAACATAAATGGGTTTCATTTCATAATCATAGCGTTTTAAAAACTACTTTAAAGACATGATTTTTACGTCACTTTAAACCCATGAAAGGGGAGAGATGGTTTCATGTATGTAAATCACATAATTTAAAATAGAACATTTTTGTATATATGTGAATACCCATATAGAAATAAGAGCTTTGATTATTCATTTTATGACATAAAATAATTTTGAGAAAAGAGAGGCATTTTGAGATGAAAATTCTACAGCATAACGGCTATGTTTCGGGGTTTTTGAAAACATTGAAAAGAGAGAGGTCATGGGTCAAACAATCATAAATGACCCATAAAATAGTAAAGGGACATAATAAGAAGGATATATGAACATGGTAATGAAATTTCAAGGACATACCATTTGAAATTAAAAACATGGAAGGAAGGCGAAAATTAGATTTCTCTTATAAATACTCGCCAGCCTAACGACGCCACATAAACATTCTTAAAATGAATTGATGAGAGAAATATGGGGTATCTCATCATATGAACATGAAAAGGGCAGTAATATTAATATATAAGAGCATCATACAACATAAGAACATGGAGTATAAAAGAAATGACATAAAAGAGATTACATGAAAAGAAGAGAGAGGTCGGATCCCTTACCTTGAAACGTAACTCTTAAAACTCATTGGTTTGGACCTTGAGGGCTTGGGGGCACCTTGGGAGGACTCCTTGGGAGGTACGGAGACCATACTTTATTGAGAATGGTTTTGGAGTCGAATGGATAAGAGTAGGGCTTGGTATTTATAAGGAAAGTGAGGGGACAAGGCATTAATGGCCAAGGGACACCTCATTAGTGGTTTTGGAAAAACCATGGGATTGCCCATGGTATTTGACCATGGTATTGGAAAATTGGGACACCTCACACAATAATTCATTCCCTTTAGTCGACCATCCCTTAAAATATCTCATGACATCATTATGACACAGTTATGATGTCATTTAACATACCGAAACCCTAAAACTGCATTTTTACTATTCACTAAAAATTCATCTTTCTCAAAAAACCCCAAAAAACTACCATAACATAATATCAATGCTCTGAGTTCAAAAATAAAGTCCATTTTATAAAAATAATTTTCTAAATATTTTTAATTAAATTTTTAAATAAAAAACACTATTCACCCAAAAAAACCAATACTTGATTAATAATTTATGAAACCGTTATTTAACCGTTTTATTGAATCAAATTATTTAATCAAGGTGTATAAATTATATTAAAACTTTCTTTAAGTGATATTACTAATCCATTTGGTCACATTACTAATCCTAAGCATAAAATCACTATTCATAATTAATTATTCATCAAAATTTAAGTTGATCTTATTAGACTCCAAATTCCTTACTGAACACTTTTGAAAAAGACCATTTTTTGAAAATCATTACACATCATTAATTATTTATGGTTTACATAAATATTTTTAAAATATCTTTTTTCCCAAAATTCATCAATAAAATTTATCCTAAAATAATCCGGACATTTGAAATTTCATAAACATCACTAAAGGAAGAAATTTCAATTTATTGATCCCAAAGGATTACACAATGAAGCTATGATCTCATCACATACCCCCTTATAACACCAGCATATGAACTAAGTGTAAGGTGTGCTATGGTGAGAGAATCTGAGGGAGGCTCAGATAACATTACCCTAGTAGTAATTTATACTAACTTGAACTTCTCCCGCAGGTGTTTCTGTTCAAGTTTGACAGCCTGGATTTTGGATTGGGCTTGGTCCAAAGCGAAGCCCAAAGATGCCACCTTCTTCCCAAGCTCTGATAAATGGGATTCATAAGGTTCGAGTCTGCTGGATGAAGCCATCGACCCCTCTTTCTGCATTAACCATTAAAATCTCTATTAAATCATTAAAAGTAAGTTAATATACTATTTAAAATGTTTGGGTCGTTACAGATACCATGTTATTTATACTATTCTCCCTTATGATTACTCACACACCTTCTCTTTTATGATGTAATGTTTTACAAATGATACAAATGTTGTGTTTCCTTATGTTTTTTATTTCCATACTAGGATTTATATCTTAAAAATTACTTCTATGTATTTCCTAGGTTATGCTTTGATGTTCAGGAGCTAAAATTGATTGAGGATATCACTATAGAAAAGGAAGAAATAAGGATTCCTTGTTTAAGATTCCTTTGATATATTATGTTCTGGGTCTTCCAATGACACTCAGAATTATGATATCTGGGATGTAATTAATGTATTGTTATGTTATAAATCATGTTACAATATGTTTAAAAGTCTTGGGTCACTATTTTCGGTATATGATTAAAGGTAAGTAAAAATTATAACAATAGGATGAGAAAATATCACTAGGAACTCTAGGGATAAGTCTAAATATATGTTTATAGATAAGTCTACGTATAGTAAAATATCATTTAATTAGTTTATGTTTAGAGTGAGCAGATTGCAAGTAATTAAATCCACTTATGGATACTATTAGAGGATGTGTATCTATAAAAGTTTTATATATGGGGTGATAAATTTTAAAAGGGAATATTAAGATGGACTCAATAATCACCTAGAGCATGAAAATATGCCTTACTATACACATAGTTTGATGCTCTTAGGGGATTTTTTTAGAAATTTGTAAACACTTTGTGAACCATAATTCATGACATTAATTGAAAATAATCATGGATAACCTATGTTAAAACTAAAGTGTCTTCGTTTGATAAGTCTTAGGTTGATCATAAGTTTAAAGTCATAGTTACACCTTTAGTGGTTTTATGTTATAGAAGTATAAGATTATTAATAGTATTTTAGGAGAAATTTATGGTAACATAACCCACCAAAACAAATTCATAGTTTATCGCTAGTTTACTTGTTGTGAATTAATATATCACCACAAAATATATTGTGATAATTTAGCAGAATTTTTTTAAATAATAGTCACCAAAGTTTATCAATTTACTAAGAGAATACACATTCTCCTTGAGCCCCACTTCTCCCCTAGAGTACCACCCTCTTCCTTGAGAACCCCTACCCCTATCCATTTCCACCACTGCATTCCTCCCCCTCATCGACACTATGATTTCCCTCATGTCCCCCTATTCCATAACTGGTGATCCAGTTTCCCCCGATTCCCAGGATCCCGACCCCTTGTTGATGCTCTAGTTTCCCCCGAACCCCCAAACCATCTCCCACTACCTTACAAATGCTTCATTTTCTCCTAGGACCTGCTCTCCCTCTCCCATACTGAAATTATGGTTTCCCTTAATCCCCCTGATCCCTCTCACTTTCCCTCACTGCCTGTAACCTCTTCTCCCATGATCCATCTCTACTAGGAGGTCATCGGGTAATAACTAGACTGGGTACCACCATAAATTTTGGGGAATGGTATTTCAGTATCATTAATTCCATTTTAGATATCTCTTTGTCTATACCATTCCTCTCTATCATCCATAGTGGATTATTCTTCTTCCTTGGTTCTAGTGGCTCAGATTGATTGTGGAATCTCTCATCTGGAAAGGTAGGGCCCTATTTACTATTAATATTTTATTTCTTCCTCTTTTATTGGATTGTATTAGGTTAAATCATATCCCATCATTATCTATGGATGATATAATCTTATAATAACTTGAATTACTTCAAAGATTGTAGCTATAGAGGCTTTACTTAGTTGAACCTAATGTAAGTACAAGGTTTTGCTTCATTGATTTTTTCTCCTAAAGTACCAATAGATTTTACCTAATTATAATCCCTATAAAGGTGGTTGAGATTAGATTTTGGGTGAAATATATCTTCTTCCCAAGGTATTAAAGAGATGTCTTGTAATTGAATTAGATGGTTTCCCCCTTTTCCCTCTTATATCTTTAGATAGTTATCCTAGAAATGGTATACGTTCGGGAAAACCATATTGAGACTAAGAGTTTTAAACAAGTAATTGTTTTATTTTGACCCTTCATAGTTAGATTATTTTTTTGGATTTATTGCATGGGTTTTACATGTTTATCATTATATGGTAATTAAATTACATGTCTTTCTTTATATCATATAATTTTTCAGTATGCTTATTGGTTTGTTCTACATTATTAAGTATAACACAATATATATTTATCATATTTTTTATTTTTCATCATTTACTAAAGTGATATCATAGTTATATTCCATTCCATAATTTCTATGTTCATTGTGAAATACTCTATTAGACATATTAGCCATGTTGAGTAAGTTGAATACATATATGTTTTTATTCATAAAACCACAGCCTATTATATTTTTCTTCTTTATAATATATCTTTGATGATATTTTCCATGCTACATGTATGTTTTTTTAATGGCCTCTAGCAGATATCATATTTTTTTGTTTCATACAAGTATGAGTTGGTTTTCTCATAATAAATATATTATGAATCATTTGGAATTGTACTAGTATGAATTAGATATTTCCTTTGAGATCTCTTATCCTTTGTTTTTTTGTACTATAATGTTAATTTGTATCATTTTCCATCGCTATTTTATTTTCATATTACTAGTTTTAATTTGTTGCATCATATTCTATATCGTATACTTTGTTTAGTTTATTATTAATGTGAATAAATTGGTCCCCATTTCACCTCTTGTACTATCTCATGGATTATAATTAGTACGACCTAGATTTTGGATATTCAATTCCATATTCATTGTTTATATTGAAATTAATAAGCTTAAGTGGATAGTTTTATCTTGACTTGGGAGTTTTTTATATTTATCATAGTATTCTATTATTTTTAGTAATTAAATACATTATACTTAGCATTAACAGAAGAATGTGAATCAATTACCATTTGGTATTTAAATGGTTTCAAATGGTTTAATGTCTTGCAATAGAAAAAGGTCACCTGAAAAGTGTTTTTTAAATTTCCCCCTGGATTTTCTAATGGTAATTAAAAATTTAAAGGGGTGTCCAACATTTGTTTTTTTCTATAAAATGTCTGTGTGTTGTTTTATAGTTATGGTTTATGAATTGAATATTTCTGACCTTTAATATTTTTTTAAAGGGGGTTGATACCATAAGTCACACGGTGGCCTGAAATTTTTTTAAAAGGTTAAATTTTGAACTAGAAAAATGGGTGTTGGACACAAGTTGACTTCCTTTAAGGAGGGGTTTCTTGCCTTAAAATGTGATTTTTTAGAAATAGTTATATTTCTAAATTGGTTTTAAATGTGTAGTTTGACATATAATTTTCAAAAAACATTTTAAATGTAGTTTTCTTAATGATTGTATAATTTTTCAATTTATTCTATTTTACATACTACTATACTTGATTGAATTCCTTTTACTTTGAAATATCTAGTTGTCATATGAATCTTATTATAACTACATGGGTTGTGTTTTTTTCACATATATTTATCTCTTTTACTATTTAGTAATACATAGGTATTTTTTTAATAATGTTTAGGAAAATTTTGATATATATGGATACAATTTGTATCACACAACTGAGGTAAACACCTTAGTGTGCTAAGGGTTTAGAGGAGCTTTTAGATTTTTCAATTTTTAATCAATCTATTTATAGTAAAATAAGATTTCAATGTCCTAAATGTAAATTTATATTATGGTTTATGAGAAATTAAGATTATTAAAACTTTATATTGACAAAAATTCCCTCATTAATATTTGTGTTGGATTTTTTACGGTGAATCGAACATTACAGAATGTTTTAGCACTAATGCAAATCAATAGAATGATATCTTAACTTCTTAAAAACTGGAAAATGAAATGAAAAACCATATAAATTATTCTTTAAGAATTTAAATACAATAACTACCACATCAAAAAATATCATAAAAAATAGTTGAGTGTGTTAAAAATATTAACATAAAAAATATTGTTTTTGGGAATACAAGACAATGAGATCAAGAATGTAACATATCATTGAATACTTCCCTTGATTCTAAGGAGACTAATATAAGAGATAACTTCACATAGTAGAAAAATGCATTTCTTGATTTAGTTGATTATGGAAATTAAGATCTATATGTTGAATGTTTGAAATATTCAAAACATTCTTTTATTATGAAGTTGTACCATATAAATTGCCTATGCATAATTACATATAAGGAAATGTACATGATATTGGAATTTTTACGTGATACATTTCATGAAGTTATTATCTTAAATATTTTTTATGATATGATTTTTTAACAAAATTTGTTTGAATTAAACCAAAATACAAGCCTATCTGAATGATTGTATGCCTTATTAGGGAGAGGATTAAGAAAACATGATTTCAAAAAAAATTATTCTTCTAGATGATATTTAGTGAGTTCTATTGGAATTTTGAATCAATATATGACTATGAATAAGAATAAAAAACACACTTTCAAAGGTTTTTCATTACTTCCCTTTAAATCCAGAACTGCAAAGACTGTTTATGTCATTAGAAACTGCTGGAAACATGAATTGACGTTTTATATATAATAAAATGACAGTTTATTGATGGATCCAATAGATTTACAATCATGGAATAAATTTGATTCAATAAATCAATATTTTCATTTGATCCTAGGAATGTGAGATTGGTATTGGATACTGATGAATTCAACCCATGAGGGATTCAAGAGATTCACAAGTTTGTCTTTTCCTATTTTTATAACTGATTTTGATCCAAAAAGACTAACTTATAGTAAAAAATGGTTCTTCTAGTGTCCCAAAATATTTATCGATGCATCTCATAGATTTTGGTTAAACAAGTGAAAATTAAATGGTTCTATTAACCATAGAACACCTTCAATGTTGTTTACTAGTTATGAAATAATGGAAAAACATGTAAGTATTAAAACCGAATTTTGGAAGGTTCATCATTTGAATAATAATGGGAAATGTGTTCAAAGTAAATAATCAAGTGAAATTTTAATGCAATAATGGAATAAAAGAGTATATTCTATAAAATTATGTATTATGAACTTACTTTTTTGTGGAATAATATTTATGTTATGAATATTAAGAATAATATTTGTGAAAATTTGATCTTCACATTACTTAAGGAAAATATAAAATTGAAGGACCATATCAATGCCTAAAATAATTATAAACAATGAATATATAGTGAGATCTTGGGCTTGATGGGAATGGAATGTATGATCATGAAATTTTTTCAATGGAAAATAGGGATTAAGAGACATTTATAAAAAATTTGAAAACATCTAAAGGTATCTTATGGGTATTCAAGTAACGTATCATGAAGATTAACTGAAATAATTATAGGTTACATGGATTAAAAAGTCATCATTCACATGTTTCTTTAAATATTTTCTATCATTGGATTTTCATACATTATTACTCGATAAGTTTCATGTACTTGTAGTCTAATTTTTCACATTCATCAAATAACTATGTGAGAAAACTCTACAACCAGTTGATCTTGAAAACCTTTCGGAGACATTTTTATTGAAAATTTGTTCATTGGAGATTATATTTTCTTTGATATTTTTTACTATCATGATGTAATTAATAATGAATTTGGTTGAGGAAACTAAATTAGGAGGAAATGTACATTATCATTGGATGTATATAATTAATATTTTCTTTATTTATATGTTTTTAATCTTAAGTAAATAATTATTGGAAATTCATTAAATAAAAAATTATCTTATATTTATTTTATTTCATAGATATCTAGGTCATTTGAAATCATACATGAAAAAAAGCTTAAACTTAAAGAAATATTTCTAAAGGATAATTAGAATAAGAGTGTCTTAATTTTTTTTTCTCAATATTTAGATGAAATTGAATTATGATTCAATTAGGTTAGATGTATTGACCTCACTTCAACTCAATCTCAACAACATGGGGAATAAAAGATATTTCCTTCTATTGGATGATTAGTTGGGAAGATCTTAAATGTTACTCTAATAGAAATGGAATTATTTTAGTCACATAGATACATGATTCTATATAGTGAAATTAAATATACATTTATTGAATATCTCAGTGTACAAAAAAAGAGAAAAATGAGAATTATAACACTAAATAAGAAAGACATAAGAAAATATATTAACAAAGTTATTTTAGAAGAGTTTTCATGTTGGGTATGTTCATAAATATCATAATCAATATGGATATTATGTTAAAACAAGCCTTTTAAATATAATAATGTATATTACATTATTTTGATCACGAATACTGATACTCGAGATGATTTTTCAGAATATTTTAAGTTTTTGGATCGATGTCCTTTAAAACAATAATGATACACGGACATGGTTGTCATAATATTTGAAGATTCAGGCTTGAGGTCCTCTAAAACAGGCTAGAAAATTATTTGATTACAATTTCAGTGGATTTATATTTCATATGAGTGATCAAAAAAAGAATTTTCAAAAACATAATAGTGGTATATTTATAGTCTCTGAATTTTGATACTATGAACAGTTCACTGATATCATCAAATTATCTACGATGGGAATTTTTCACTTGTTTTATTCAAATGAATGTGGGTCGATATTACTGTGGTTGTTAAAAAATATTTCTTACAATTTACTTATTGGATCTTATCTCACTTGATGGATGTATGTGACCATGAATTACATGAACCATATACTTTATAATTTCTAGAGAAAATGGAACATTATTTTTAGTATGTCATGGATTAAGGGTAGAGTGTAGTTGTTCACATAAAACAAAGACACTTGTATGATTTGTGTGATGAAGTGGAAGTTTTGAAATCGAACCATGAGTCCCATCATTAGTAAGAAACTAACTTTTTGTCTACCTGGAATTTGAAAATAGTAGGCTTGCAAGGGTGGATTATGTATATTAAGTAATGATGGAGAATAAAAATGATCTAATTCAAGGACAAAATGATTGCATGTGCATTCATCTATTAATTTATCAACCACTTATGTTATAAATGTTTTCAATCATTATCCTGTCTAGATATATTGTGTTTTTTATTATTGTGCTTCTTTTATCATTTCTATTATTTTTTTCATGAAAATTTATAAATATATATTTTGATGTTATTTTTATTTGATTAAATGATATAAATTCCAAGTAAGAATCATTTCAGTAATCCCAACTGATTCTGAGTCAATGTTACCTTGACCATACTGATAGATGGTAATCCATTTTTCTCCCTCCCTACTGTATTCAATACACTCTCTTTCTTGCATCCTTTAGCATATCCCACACCATATTTTATTTTGTTAGCATATGGAACTAACTGCTTCACTATACCATCAACATCTAGGATAATTCCTCCCTATTCAATAATTTCAAAAGTTGGGAAACTTTTTGTCACTCTTGTTTCTTCCGAATTATATTGGAGACTGAAAATTATCTGTATTGATTTTAATGTGAATAAAGTTAGTTTACATTTTTATAGAACTAATTATTTTTCATAAAATATGAAAACAATGTTACTATGTGGAAAAGTATTAACATTTCACATGTTCGAAATCAGAATGGATTGAAGATAGTTTTCCCATTTGATTGTTATGGGGTCCCCACAGATGATATCACATGATTATTTGGCCTGATTCTAGGACATCAGGCATCTGAGCCAGTTACCCATTGATTACCTATGATAATTGGAGTCATGTACCTCAATCGTGAAAAAATAATATCTTTGATTAAAAAATAATGTAAATTTTAATATAATTGGTTTAATTTAATTTCATTACGTCATTAGATTATAATATTTTAAAAATTAATCTCTTTATACTGATGTTATTCCACATTATTGTTTTAAATTTTATTATATTAAATTCGACGTTGAAAAACATGGGTTTGAAATGGAGAGATTTTAAATGGATATTATGGAATGAATTCAACAATACAATGTAGACCACCCAGTAGTAGTATGATAAGGTACTTAAAAGGGATACCTAGAGTGTAGTGAAAGGGGTTTGTTTATAGGTATCTCTATGAGAAGCATGTGGTACTGAAATATTTATTATTATATTAATATCATTTTACATATAAACATTGATATGAAAAGTAGATGAAATTTCATACATTAGTATTAAATTAAATGTTATTTATTTCAAGATATATCAAGGAAAAATGAATTATGTCGAGCAATAAAAATCACCCCCACTTTGTTGGGTTAAATATTTTTTCTAGAAATAGATAGTGTTTGGTAATATTCTTATTAGTATAAATATTTATAAGATAACATTATCAATTTTATTTGTTAAATTATTAATTTATCATTGTTTAATGAAGTATATGATTTTAGGGCACTAATTATCCCAAATAGATATTTGGTTGTATATTCATACAAAATGTGATAGGAGATATATTAATGATCCCTCTATAGATTTTGGGGTATGAATTCCTTTTACATTGTAATAAATTATTTTAGGTTGTCACTATGTTAATATGTATTTCTTAAAATATGAATGATATTTTATTTATGGGTAAAAATAAATGAACTATGGGATGCTAATCCCATAAAGTTCTTATCGATCTCCTAGTATGATTTAGTTGGTCAAGTCCTTGGGAAGGAGCATCCTACTCACATTCACAAGATGGGTTTGGGGTAATTACTATTTGAGGTCTTTAGCATGCCACTAGGGATTATAGAAACATATAATATTATTTATAGTTAATCCCTACCTAGAGATTCTCAGAGGGAGTTTGTTGCTATGATAATCACAATTCAAGAACATTGTGCTCATATAAAGAAGAAAAATTAAAAGGTCATTACTTTTTAGTAAGTATTGATTAAATTATTTCAGAAGAATACTGGATCTATCCCAAGAGATATCGTGTCAATGGATGGTAGTGACAAGGTAAATCATACAAAATCATAATCATTTAATAAAATAAGTATATTGGATTTATGTTTTATTTCTAATATACAAAAATGTTTAATTTTTAATAAAAGAGTCATGAAAGTGCCAGTAGTAGGTATTGGATACTGAGAGAGGGATTGTGTTCATAAAAGTTCATTAGTTAGTGATTAGACTTTAATATGAATTTTTTGTTATGTGTATCTAAGATTATTAAAAACTAATTGTAATATGGTGACCTCGAAACCATGTTCAGGTTTCTATTAGGGATATTTTTGTTTCTCTTACATTTCATGAAAATCAATATGCATGGTTTATTTTTTATGTTTTATTCTAATGTTTACCTTATAATAATCCTTCTTAGGATTTTCAGGTTTTGTTTTTTTACTCCTAGAAATTCCACCACTTATTGTTCTTTTCAAAATCTATAGTATCTTTTAACTTTCTGTGGACTTTATTCAGTTCTGAATGCCACTTGGTAATTCACCAAGTACTACCTGGATAACTAAACACACCGGTTAGCTTTCATATGGACATACCACTAGTATTTTTCTTTTCTTTTTAACATATAACTTGTTAGCTCTACACTCCTCTGAAATAATGGATGATAAACCACATCATTTAGGGAGATAAAATTTCCACCAGTCTATACACTCTAAAAACCCTTCTATAATTGTAGTGTTACATTAAACCTCAGTTAATTCAATAATCTACAATAATAAACCTAAATAATGAGTATCTTAAATATCTTCATGATATAAGAAGAAACAACTACATCATCGTCAAACATCTTTTCAAAATGATTATTCTTCATGTACTATTATTAATAAAAGAAACTTCTAACAACATATCAACTACTATTTAGTATGGATAAACCATGAGAGAACATACAACTATATTCTCATCAGCATTCTTGGGAATTCCAAACTAATTCAAATATGTGATCCAAAATACCTTTTGAGTAAATCCATATTAGCTTCATCTTTATGGATGATAAATAAAAGAAAAACCTAGTGGGTTCAATATTTACACTAGATGAATCACCAATCAAGGCTACAAATTTTTTTATCCCACTCTTAGTGTCTATATGAATGTATTTTAGGGGTTTTAAAGTACACTCTATGATGTTACCAATATGTAAATTGTAATGTGATATATTCTAATTAAAAGATATTGGAACCATGTCACATACATGTTTTGGTGACGGAATTAATGACCCTTCATTATCTTTTTCCTCTTTTCCTATCACTTTTCCTATAAAATTATAATCATTATAGATTAACGAAAGGCTATATTCAGAAATATTAGTCATTTGAATCTATAAGAGGGGCCATCTTATAACTGTTAAAAGACACACCTGATGTTTGGTTTTATAGAAGTGAATTGTCCAAATTACATCCCTAAAAAAGAAATATCTGGTTTGGAATCTCCATATTTTAAGACAAAACTACAAGTCCTCCAAATAAGGATGGTTTGGATGTGGTAACATAAAGTTATTATTTATATGTAATAAATAATATTCCTTATTTTTCTTTTTTTCACATCCTATTTTATATTGGATCTGATTTATCTCTTCTATAACATCTAGAAAAATCATTATACTTAGATTACAATGATATTACAATAAAATCAAATCATATTAATCACGTACTCTATAAATGTGCATGATGGTATGACATGATATATAATTCACATATGTGGTTAAAATGAATTCCCTTATCTAGTTATATAAACTACTCCATCACAATGTTATTATCCATGGTGGTAATGAATTTCAAAACCAAAACAAATAATATTCTTGATAACATCTCATATGTCCATGATTGACATGAACTACCAACCCAAATTTCTATCAAAACTCCCAACATCATTGGAATCCTTATTCTACCTAATACACATAACCATTCTATAAAATCACATTTTATTGGTTGGAAGACAGACCCAAATCATGTCACAATAAACCCATATTAATGCCAATGATAGATAAACTAAAGAAACAATTAAAAAAATCACTATTCAAAATGATAACATTAAACATACAAAGAAAAAACAGAAATGTCCAAGGGTTCTTGTAGGATTGAAAAAAAATAAGACTAAATTCTATACAAGATAAGGTATCAATATGAACACACCCTTCCTATTTCGAATTACCAATAATTCATAAGGATACTATAACTTTTTCCAAACCTTAACATTCAATAATTTACAATGGAAGGATCCAGGGTTTATAAAGTAGTTCATTAGTCTATGTCATGCCTTAAAACACCCCACATGTGTTACTTTATATCATTTATGTATCATGAGGGAAAAATTATTGGTAATATGTGACCTAGACATCAAAATAAACTTATGATAAAAATAAAAAAAAACATTTTTCATGTTAATTAATTACTAGTTGTTATCGTTGTTATATTAATTATTTTTTTATATTATGATTTTTTATAAATTTAACTTGGATTGTTATGATTGTGTTTTAATTATACTAGAATATTTTATTTGCTATTTTTTTTATTATAATATCCATTTTTCTTATTGTTATTGGGATGCGGTTTTTGTTATGACCTGTCAACCGGGGTCTATGTCGTGACTATGCCAAGCCCGCCCTCCATAGGCCAGTGGTTGGCGACTAGCACTAAAAAGGTGTATCCCTAAAATGGGAAGGCATTGCATTAAAACATGTAAAAACATACAGTCCATGAACACAACAAGATGAAACCATTAAGTAAAACTATAATAGTAAATGGGTGTACTGGAAGTAAAGTGGATGGAATATAAGGGCAACTGAAAAGATACAACTACAACAATAAACATGAAACAAAAAATAGCTCCTAGAATCATCCAACAAGGATCCTACCTGAAGGGTATGTACAACTCGTCTCTTTAGCTCTCCACATCAACAATCACCACCATCCACCGTCAGGTCCTAGCTCCACGAGTCTCAGTCAAGGCTGCCTGTCGTATGCACAAGACAAAACAAGGCGCGGGAAAAGACCATGCATGGGTGAGTATAACAGTACCTAGTAGGTACCCTGAGACCCCTGAAGGTCTCTTAGAATTTCACAATAGAAAATCAAAAAGCATGATCTCAATCAAAAAGCACAAAGCAAAAGACTCATCTCAAACTAGGTATACAACTAAGAGTTTGGGAACAAAGATTATTATTCTTAAGCTATACCATTTTATTCCATTAGGAATTATCCAAAACTAAACCACAAAAAATTTATTTCAATGTCGATCCACATAGGGTTGTATATTGCTGATCCACAGTGGGATGCTATAAGGTTGGTCATCGTCAGGTCATGCACTACTGATCCACACGGGGTCGCTAGGATGATGATCCACACAGGGTCACTATATGATGATCCACATAGGGTGTCTATGATTCTATTCCACACATGGTATCTATATTTTGATCTACATAGGGTCGTTATAGTGCTGATCCACACAGGGTCGTATATCGCTTATCCATGATGGGTAGCTCTAAGGCCAGTCCTCATCGGGTTAGACACTGCTGATCCACACATGGTCTCTAGGATGATGATCCAAACATGGTGTCTGTGATCCTGATCCACACATGGTTGCTATGATTCCAATCCACATAGGGTCTCTAGATGATGATCCACACAGGGTCTCCATAATGCTGATCCACACTGGGTCTCTATAATGATGATCCATAGAGGGTCGCTATATGTTAATTCACATAGAGTCTCTAGATACTGATCCACACATGGTCAATATAATTAGGACCCTTATAGGGTCTCAATGATGTTGATCCACACATGTTCACTATAATGATGATCCACACTGGGTCTCTATGATGCTGATTGACACAGGGTCGCAAGATGCTAATCCACATGGGGTCGCTATAATGCTGATCCACACATGGGTTCTATTATGCTGATCCACACATGGTATCTATAATTCTAATCCTCATAGGTTCACTATAATGGTGATCTAAAAAGGTTATCTATATGCTGATCCACATAGGTTCGCAAGATGCTGATCTACATAGTATCACTATAATACTGATCCACACAGGGCCGTTATGATGCTGATCCACTCAGGGTAACTATAATGCTAATCCACCCAGGGTTGTTTTGATGATGATCCACATAGGGTCACTAGATATTTATCCACATAGGGTCGTTACAATGATGATCCACATATGGGAGCTATGATTCTAATTCACATAGGGCCGCTAGATACTGATCCACACATGGTCGCTACTCAGATGATATCCAGCCATTGGATTCCCCGCACCCTATGCATCTAAGTTCCATAGTATCATATCCTTTTTATATTTTTCATTTATAAACCTCTAAAAATATCCATGAAGTAGTTACCCAAAGGACCATTATGATTTAAGTGTTCCAACGCAATAAATTGTGCATCAACCGGACGCCCGATCTGTGAGTTAGTTCCATTTTAGTACCATGGGATCGATTGGATTCGGGTATGATCAAATATGGCCATACACAAAAATTCTCCAAAATTCAGGTGGAGAATGTAAAAAGTACCATCTCGCTCTAAGGATCCTTGTGCCACAGACAATTCATGAAACTGACATCTGGTTCACAAGATACGACTCTTTAAGCGAAACTAGGCCCGAATGTGTTTGGGTCCAATCCGACCGGCCCGACCTGGCCTGGCCTGACCCAACCTGACCCAAACTGAAATTGGCCAACCTAGATGGGTAGGTCCATGGTGGGCTTGGTATGAGAGTCCATGGAATGGGCTGGCCTAGCCAACTGGCTGGGTGCGGCCCACCAGGCGACGCGACTTGGTGCGTTGGCGCGGCTCGCCAGTGGGCTGAATGCGAAGCTCCCAGAATACCTCAAAGAGCCATTTGGCTCTCCAATCAGTATCACCAAATTGTTCGTGAGACCCACGGGAATGAGTCCACATTTTCCACATATTTGATACTGATACCCCTTCACCACAATGCGCGACGACACACATCCTTTCTAACGTGGCTGGTCGAGTGCTAGCCACCCCTTCAAGTCCAATGCGGTGCCAAGAGGTGCTTCCCTCTTCAGCTGCTGATGAGCGTCAGACTTTACCTTCATTTCCAGTGCTATTCACCAATGAATCCATGCTGGTTTGGCACCAACGGATCTTCCACGGGCCACCAGGTTAGATCTGGTTGTCTGTTATCCCTCTACTTGTGACTATAGGCCTCCCGGGATGCTGCCGCTGTTGCACGGCTCCCAGATTCATGGTTCTATAAAGTTGGAAAATCCTCCCCTGAAGAGCACGACAAGAATGAAGTGGCGGAGGTTCCGAACCTTGTTTGTTTGGCCCTCTCCCTCCGTGTTAACATCATAACAGGTAGTAGCAATTTATTCATCTTCAACTCAAATAATTATATCATGTAAAATCTCCCAACCTCGAGATTCATTGGAGACGCCGTGGTTGTAGAGGTTGAAGATTCCTTGTTCATTGAATTATTTAGTGTTCATCAATCCTAGATCGATCCCTCCAATGACTTCCAAGCTTCGGTTTGTCATCAGTGGATGTATTCATGTCACTTCGTCAGAGGTTCCACACTTGATGAAGTCGTCTCAAAAACTCCAACTCGAGCTCCATTTATATAGACGAAGTATGAGATGTTAATGCAGTGTAGCTTTAATGAGGTTCATTAATATTTTAATTAATGAACCTCTCATATCTTAATGGAGTGGTTATGAAAAAATAGGGTCAATCCATTAAATGTACTAACACGTCATCAGTCCTGCCACCACCACCCAATAGTTACAAAAAAAAGAAATAAAATATCATTGTTGTTATTTTTTTGTAAAGTCCAAATTTTTTTTCTCCCAACCTACTAAGGTAGAATTAAAGCCTCCCGTGAATGAATCTTGGTACTATGAATTCAACGGTGTTCTCAGATTTCAATTCTAAGCCCCAGTTCAATAGTTAGAAAACGTCACCTGCACGTTTATTGAAAATACCTTAAAAAAATTTCAAAATTATGTTCTGGGCGTACTGGGCCTCAGAATCATGTGTAGTCAATTTTAACAGACTCGTAATTATCTTAAATAATTTTAAAAAAATTACATGGATTTTCTAGGTCTTTACATTCTCCCCACATTAGGGATTTTTTTCCCAAATGATACAACAAAAATTTGGAAACAAATCAGTGTACTGAGCACATATCTGAGCCTCCTGTTCCTAAGTGCTATCTTGGGGGATCTTGTGATTCTAGAAAACATGTACCAAAGTAATCGACCACCCACAAAAGACCCGCTCCTATCAATCCTTTATCTCCTTTTGGAACTCGACAAACATCGCCCCATCGTTAATGTCCAGCTCGCTCGAGTCAATAATGTGAGATGGATCATGCACATATCTCCTCATATGCGACACGTGGAATACATTATGCACCCTTAGAATCTTTGGGGTAAGAGATATATGGTACTGCACCTTGCCCACTCTTCTAAGGATCTACAAGGGTCCGATGAACCTTGGAGATAACTTTCCGCTCATGCCAAACCTCCACAATCGTCGTCAGGGTGAGACCCATAGGAAGACATGGTCTCCCTCCTCAAACCTCAAAGGTCTCCACCTCTAATGGAAATAATAATTTTCCATTTCTGTGTAGTCTTCATATGATCCTAGATGACCGACACCTTCTATGTAGTACCCTATTACAACTCTAGATCCATATGTGTTGAATCCCCTAGGTATGTCCAGCAATGAGGTGATCTACATGGTCACCCATACAAGGCCTCAGAAGGATCCATGATGATAGTGGAGTGATAACTATTGTTAAATGAAAAATCTACTAGGGGAATGTGGTCCTCCCAACTATGGGAAAAATTGAGGAAACAAGCACGAAGCATGTCCTCGAGTGTCGTAACAACCCACTCAGTCTGACCATCTGTTTAAGGGTGAAAGGCAGTGATCAAGCGTACCTGAGTCTCAAATGTCTCCTGAAATCCCTTCCAAAAGTGGGATGAAAAACATGTGTTTCAATCTGAGACAATCGTTTATGGAACCCCATTAAGTTTCACAATCTCCAGTACGTAGAGGCATCCCAAGCCCTCTACTGATTCCTACTCTCAGATTGGTAGGAAGTGGGCTGACATAGTGAGTTGGTCAACGTTCACCCAGATAGAATCGTGGCCCCTGGAGGTATGTGGTAGCCCTATCATGAAGTCCATAGAGATACCACACAACTTCCACTATGGTACCTCAAGTTGCTGAGCTAAGCCTATTGGTACCGGATGCTCGGCCTTCACTTGATGACAAGTGAGGCATCGTGATACAAACTGCACCACTACTTTCTTCATCTATGGCCACCAACACTGACACTGGAGGTCCGGGTACATCTTTTTCACTCCAGGATGTACCACCATAGGGGATGTGTGGAACTCCCTCAACACCTCCTCTCGAAGTGTCACTGGTACCATGGTGCATCCTCTAAAGAGGATGACGTGCTCCCCACCTTCCATAAATCCATCATGAGCATGTCCTAAGGATATCTGAGCACGTCGGACCTCACAGTCCCCCATCACCAAGATGTGACTCCTGAAATAGCTGATTAAGTGAGGGAGTTACAGTAATATATTGAAGGTAAGATGATCCATCTCTATCCACAAATGATATCTAAAATGCGGCTAGAAATTCTATCACCTCACTTCGCAACTGAAGACCAGACCTCCTGCTGAGTGCGTCTGATACTATGTTACCCTTTACAGTAGTGTAGACTATCTCAGAGTCATAGTCTTATAATAACTCCAACCATCGTCATTGTCTCAAGTTCAGGGCCTTTTGTGAGATGATATACCTGATACTCTAGTGATGAGAGTAAATAGTAAACCGCTCACCCATCATGTAGTTCCACAACATCTTTTGCAAGAAGTCCATTCCTACTAACTTCATGTCATGGGAAGTATAGTTCTGCTCATGAAATCTCAACTTCCATGAGATGTAGGTGATCAACACTTGCTCTTGCATTAGGACACAAAGTAGTCCAGTCCCAGATGCATCATAGTAGACTACATACCCAACACCCTCTTATGGTATCTTCAAGATGGGTGCACTTGTCAATCTTGACCTCAGATCATGAAAACTCTTCTGTAACTTATCCTTCCAAAAGAAAGGATATCCCTTCGATGTCAAAGCCGATAAGGGTTATGCTACCACGGAGAATTCAGGTACGAACCTCCTATAGTATCCAACCAATTCTAGGAAAATTTTCACCTAGGTAACACTCCTGGGTGGATCCCAAGAAATCACAACATCTATCATTGAAAACCACCGATCACCCTTTAGCGGGTCGAAGAGGTCATAAATGCTCGGGAGTGGATACTTGTTCATCAAAGTCACTTATTTTAGGCACTGATAGTCCACACAAAGACTCAAACTCCCATCCACCTTCTTTGAGGACAAAAACAGGGATTCCCATGGAGAAACACTAGGTCTTATGAACCCCTTCCTAGAAAGTCCTACAACTATACCCACAACTCATGAAGCTCCGCGGGAGCCATCTAATTTGAGGGTTTAGATAATGGTTCCATCCTAGGGTATATATTGATGTAGTTTTCAACCTCTCTACGAAGAGTTAGTCCCAAAACATCATCAGGAAAGATATCAGCAAACTAGTCCAACACTATAGGATAACTCAGACTTCTAATGTCAAAAGCTCTGATGGTAAGGCTAGCCAATAGATTAGTGATTGGAAATACCATCCTTAGACAAATTCCATGTTGTTCTGCAAAGGCTTCCTTCTCATTGGTGAAGGAAAAACTGATCCCATCTTCATGGACGCAACACACTTTTCACCAAAAATAGTAAATCTGAGCATGGACCGTGGATAACTAGTCCATAGTTAGGATGAAATTTTAAGGCCCTGACACTGCTGCTCAGAGATCCCAGCCGAATCTCTCACCTCCTAGAGTGATCTCACACTACCTGCACTAGTGTGTAATCGTCAAATCTTTTTTCGTAAGAGTATCTAAACATAAGGATCGATCCAACAGATCTATCAGAATATCTGAGCTCCGAACGAGTGATATGGAAATAAAAGAGTGACTGGAACTTATGTCTATAAGAACTACAGATAGGGTGAAAAATACATAGGTCATACCTCTAATAATATCTGGAGTGCTGTGGTTGTAGGCCTCACTGACTTGAAACTGATCTCATCCCTGACCACCAGCTCCCAAAGGTCGGGGTGGACCACCTAAGGGTGGTAGTGGTATAACCTCAAACTGTCATCCACCGCCTGCTGCATGACTTACTCCTCTTCCATGTCCACCACCCTATGGAACCCCTTCCTTGAACATTGGCCACTACCTTAGTGGTCCCCTGATTGTCTTCTGATCATTGGTATGACAGTACAGTCCTTCACAAGCCATGTGGTCCTTCCCGCCGCATGTAAAGCACTACCTGCTTCCCTGTTGACCTCCTCTGACTCATGAGCTCCCCACCTCCGACCCTACATCCTATGGTCGCCCATCGGATGGTCTGGCCTGCTTGGACCTCTAGAACATCTACCTAAGGCCTCCTTCAAATTTCTTGGATACCTATCATCTGATGGTGGCTCTCACTATTGGTGTCACCTCATTTAAGAATATCTCCAGCAATAATGCTCGCTCGTGCACTCCAGACTACGTCGGGATATACATAAATATCATCAATGTTAAAATCTCCCTATAGAGACCCTACTCAAAGGTCCGGGCCCTGATGAATTGGTCCCGTACCATGTTTGTGGGGTAGCGCGAGAGGTCAGTGAATATTTCCGAGTACTGATCCACTGATAGGCTACCCTACTGTAAGTGTAGGAGCTCCTAGATATGCACTGAGCATAAAGTATCTGGTATGAACTCTCTCAGGAATCCTAGATAGCTGTCTACGTGGAAGAATTATAAAAATAAATAGGTTCTCTTGGTGTATAGATACGTCGACTACCAAAATAACACTGGAATCCCCAAACTGAAAACCACAATCAAAACACTTAACACTGTTTCCCCATTGGAAATATCAGAGTCCATGTTCTTTGGATAACTGACTCCAGGGATACCACATTGTCACAACCCGTCCACCGGGGCCCGTTCTATGACTACCCAAAGGCTACCTTCTATAGGCCAGGGGTTTTGGATGAGCACTGGAAAGGCATATCCCATGAAGCGGAAGAAATTACCTTTAAAATTGTACAAACACATAGTCTATAAACATAACAAGATGCAACCACAATGTAAAAATATAGCAGTAAAAGTGTGTATTGAATGTAAAGGGGTCGGAATACAAGCCGAAATGAAAAGATACAACTATAATAGGAAATAAGAAACAAAAAATAGATCCTGGAATCGTCCACCAAGGTTCCTACCTGAAGGTTAAGTACAACTCGCCTTTGCAGCTCTCCACGTCAACTTTAACCGTTATTCGCCATCAGGTCCAAGTTCCCCAAGTATCAGTCAAGGCTGACCGTCATCTGCACAAGACACAACAATGTGCGGGTGAATCCCATGTAGGTGTGAGTATAACAATACCCAGTAGGGACCCTGAGACCCCCAAAGGTCTCATAGAATTCCACAAAGGAAAATCACAAAGAATGATCTCAATTACAAAGCACAAAGAAAAGGATTACATAACTAGGTATACAAAACAGAGTTTAAGAAGAAATATGATTATTAAGCTATATCATTTTATTTCATTTGAAACTCTCCACAAATAAACCATGAAGGTGTTGTCCCAATGTTGATCCAAACAAGGTCATATATTGCTAATCCACAAATGGCCTCTCTAAGGCTGGTCCTAATCGTGTTTCACACTTTTGATCCACACAGGGTCGGTAGGATGTTGATCCACACAAGTTTGCTATATTCTGATCCACATAGGGTCTCTATGATTTGTGTCCATACAGGGTCGCTAGATGTTGATCCACATAAGGTCACTATAATGTTGATCCACAGAGGTTCATATATCATTGATCCACGATGGGCCACTCTAAGGCTGGTCCTCATCGGGTTGCGCACTACTGATCCACACAGGGTTGCTAGGATGCTGATCCACACATGGTCACTATATGCTGATCCACATAGGGTATCGATGATGGTGATCCAAATAGGCTATCTAGATGCTAATCCAAAAAGGGTAACTATAATGCCGACCCACACTAGGTCACTATAATGCGGATCCACATAGGGTCTCTATATACAAATCCACATCGGGTCTGTAGATGATGATCCACACACGATCGCTATAATGATGATCCACACAGGGTCACTATGATGTTGATCCATAAAAGGTCTCTATAATGATAATCCATAGAGGGTTTATATGATGATGATTTACACAGGGTCACTAGAAGTCGATCCGCATAGGCTCTCTATAATGATGTTCCACACAGTGTCGCTCAAACACGGTCACTATTATGGAAATCCACATAGAGTTGTAATATAATGATCAATGTATGGTCGATTGATGCTGATCCACATAGGGTCACTAAAATTATGATCAACATAGGGTCCCTATGATGTTGATCCGCATATGGTCTATATAATGCTGATCCACATAGGTTGTCTATAATGCTGATCCACAAAGTGTTACTAGATGATGATCCACACAGGGACGCTATGATGCTGATCCAAAGAAGGTCAGAATGATGTTGATCCACATAGGGTCTCTAGATGCTGATCCACATTGGGTCGCTACTCAGATGACAGCTGGCCACATGATTCCCCACACTCGGTGCACTTGAGATCTGTAGTATCTTATTCTCTTGAAATCGGTCATACCTCAACTACTAAAATGATCCACAAAGGAGTAACCCAAAGGACCATCATGTCATAAGGGCTCCAACGAAATAGATGACGCATCAACCGGACACCCGATATCTAAGTTATTGGCATTTTTGTGCTGAGGCCCCGGTTGGATTCAGGTACGATCCAACCCAGCCATAGTCCAAATTTTCTAAAACTCAGGTGGAGTATGTCAAAAGGGCCATCTCACTCCAAGGATCCCAATGAAGAATATGGTTTGTCCAACAGACGTTTGGTTCACATGATACAACTCTTTAAGAGAAACTGGGCCCGAATGGGTCTGGGTCGAGTCCGACCTGACCCAATTGGGCTGGGATGCGGCGGCCTCAACTCGTTAGGCTGTGGACCAACCCAGCCCACCGGCGGGGCTGGTCCCACTGGGCAATGTGGCCCAGTGTGCTGGTGCGGATCGCTAGCTGGGTGTCCACCCAACCCTCTGAACGGCTCAAAGAGCAGTTTGGCTCTTCAATCAGCGATTCCATGTGGTCCATAGGACCCGCAAGGTGCATGTCCCCCTCCTTAGTGAATTTGATTTTGCGACCCCCTCATCATGGCGTGTAATAGTGGGTCAGCTCACCAACGTGGCTGACTAAGTGTCGACCGCCCCTTCTGGTCTGTCGTGGTGCTGTCGTCTTGCACAGCCGAGAAGCGTCGGCTACTGCCTTTGTCGCTGAAGCCAGTTACCGATACCGCTGTGCTAGTGCCACACGAGTGGATCATTCACGGGCCACTGGGTGAGATCTGACGGTACATTATCCCCTCTTCTCACACCTACATGCCTCCCGGGATTCCACCATAGCTGGGCATCTCTTGAATTCAAGGTTCTTTTGAGTTGGAAAATTGTCCCCCAAAGAGAACGATAAGAACAAAGTGATGGATGGTCTGAGACTTGTTCGTTTGGACTGTGGCCTCCACGTTAACATCTTAACCGGTGGTAAAAATATATTCAAGTTCAACTCTAATAATTAAACAATGAAAAATCCCCCTACCTCACGATTTGTTGGAGATGTCATGGTTGTGGAGGGTGAAGAGTCCTTATTCATTGAAGGAACTGGCATTCATCGATCCCGGATCGATTCTCCAACAAAATCCAAGATTCCATTCCTCATCGGTGGAAGGAATCGCTTCACTTCATTAGAGGTTCCTTGGTTGATGAATCCATCTCAAAAACCCCAACTTGGGATCCATTTAAATAGGCAAAGGACAAGAGTTTAACACAATTTATCTTTAATGAGGTTCATTAATTAGTTATTTTATGAACCTACCATCTGTAAATGGAGTGGTTATGAAAACAAAGGGTCAAGAAATTAAATTTCTTGACAAGTCATCAGTCCCACCACCACCACTAAATAGTTACAAAAAAATTATGTTTCTTTGTTGTTATTCTTTTTTGTTATGTCTGAAAACTATTTTTTTCTCCCGACCTACTGCGGTCAAAGTGAAACCTCTCATAACCGAATCCTGGCGCTGTGAATTGAAAAATGCTCTTGAATTTTAATTCTGAGCACTAGTTAAAAAGTTATAAGATGCCGCCTAAATTTTTACTAAAAATACCATAAAATTTTTAAAATTCTATTTCAGGCACACCAGGCCTCAGAATCCCCCGCTGTCAATTTTCACAGGCTCGTAATAATCAAAAATAATTTAATAAAAAATTACATGGAATTTCTCAATCATTACAGTTTCTGTAGCTGTATTTTGTTAAATTGATATATAATAGTGGTTTAATACACTATGATATATTCCAAATTATTTATAGTGGTTTTTAAATCACCCTTTTCACCTCAACATTTTTTGTATGGGGAAACCACTGTTAAAAAAATGTTTCATGAAATTTCCATGTAACTGATGATAATAGATGGAACCATTGTGATTTTGTTGTCAATGAAAACTTTAGTGGATGTTTTTGGAATTTATCATGAAACCATATTATGTTGGTTTGAATCAATATGAAATAAAAAAAACCTCCACTATTAGTTTATTTAGTTGTATATACCCTTGGGTTTAAGAAGGGCTTTAGAAAAAAAGTCATTTGAGGATGAGTACTTTATATTTTATGGAAATAATTTTAATTGTATTGGTATCCATTATGGTTTATCCAATCATTGATATTAATATAATAACATTTAATGAATAATTTTTTATGTTGTGGGAGAAATAATTTCTATAGAAAACCTTAGTGGTTATAAACTAATTAAAAAGTTAATGTTATTTTGATGATGTTTATCAAATTTTTGAGAACATTATGGGAATTTAAATTTTAGAAAAAAAGGACAATGCATATTACGGTTGACAACTCATCATTTATAGTAAAGATTTAGGGCTTGAACCCAAAACTGAAGTCTTATTAGCATGAAACACAGACTACAATCCTACATAATGTACTCATTAGAATGACATTACTTTTACATAAATTATCTATTTGTAAAATTTTATATTGAACCCAAAACTGAAGTCTTATAACCATTATGTTTATGTAAAGGATTTTTTGGGTTATGTTTTTTGAGAATTAAGTTGATGGTAATGAGATAACCATTATGTTTAAAACCATGTTTTATATTGATGTTATTGATTTTATTTGGTATATAAGGTTATTTATTTATGGAATGATATATGTTAATGCATTGGTTCTATTATTGAATATTGGAGATTCATATATTTATATTCATTTTGGAAATTATCTTACCTTGTGCTTACCATTTCATGATTTGGTTAAGGTATGAATACCATAAGAATATCATTATTTCAAATTTTATATTCATGTGATCTATTAGAAGTTAATTTTATTACGTAAAGAAAAAAAAATTTAAATTGAATATTCATTCCTTTGAGAAAGAGGTGAAGTGGAATGTGTTCGTAGTATAACAAAAGGATAGAATAATGTATATCAAATAAAAAAATATCAAGAAGGTATAGTTTATGGTGTTATATATATTAATAGTAAAATAATCACTTAAATCCAGTGAAATGATTTTGAAAAAAACTTTTATCCCATTACATTAATATTTATTAAATCAATGGTCTTTTAATTCTTCACAATTTTCTAGTTTTTTATGATTAGTTTCTCATGATCATTCAATTTCTTATAATTAATTAACTCTATAACTATCCATAATTACTTAATATTTTATTATATGCCCATATTTTCACTTCTCACCAATGTTCTCTATCTTAGATCCCTATTTATTTGTTATTCCAGGTAAATTTTGTATTTCCTTTTCCTTCTTTTAAGAATAATTTTTACTAACCCTTTTTGTGATGTTGGTTTTCCAAAAAATAATTTTCAAATGCGAAACACTTAATAACATAAAAAGTCTTTAAATGTGGAGGAATAAATATATTTGTAAGGGTATAATGTAACATCCCTAGATTTTAAAATATCACTATTCTCAATAGCATATTCAACATACATCATTCAGTTTAAACAAACCATGATATCATATTATTAATATATAACATATATAACCTATGTGTTATACTATAGTGTATGTATATAATTTTATACTTAAATAAATATATATAATGTTTTTAATTAATATATATTTATTTAGAAAATCTAATTAACCAGTCACTAATTTTTTTAAAAGTCGTTTTATTAATCAATAATATGTTTTATTAAAAAAATGATATTTACTACTTTATGTGAAAAAATAAGATAATTATATTTTAAAATTTTATAAAATTCAATTTATAAAATGGAATTTATATTTTAAATCAATATATCTATATTAATTTAGAGAGGAAAAATTGGTATTTTTTGAAAATATTAATTTTTTTAGTCATTAGTGAAATATATATATTTTCATAAAAATTTTCATTTCGTTTTTAAAAATTAATTCCCAGTATAATTATAATTTTATTCAATGTTAAAATAAGAAATATATAGTTATATTAATCCAATTATTTATATTAAAATTATATTTATACAATATTTTATTATAAGTTTATTATTAGGATTAAAATGTTTTTATGAACACTTTTTTGAAGTAGCACAATGTTTCTCCATTTTAAATAATTAAAATAACCCCTAATGATAAATTATTTAAATTAAATTTATTGCCCATATATAAAAATATTATTTTATATTATTTTAATTATTATGACTTTTCATATAGTCATTATGAGATCATCCATTCATGAGAAAATGCATTCATGGAAAACCCGTTTTCTGACACGTCTGCGTGTTTAATTTTAAATTAAAATTTTCCACTTCCTTGAGTCGAATTTTGAAAAATGGATTAAATATTTTTATTAAAAATTATTCATATTATCTATTAAGTTCTACTCATCTTTTTAAGCTAATGAATAGTGAAAATAGTAAAAGTTATTTATAGAGAATCAGGTAAAATGGGTTTATTGGGGGGCTAAACTAAAAAATGAGGTTTAAAAATGACCCAAGACATGTATTATTACTATTATACGGTCATATGTCATCTTTATATCTTATAATGTTCTACAATGGTCGATTTTGTAACATTTTTAACTGGGAAAATATGATTTTAATAGTTTCATTTCAAAATAATTTAAATGTGTCCTCTACCGCACTTATAAAAGGCCACACACAATCCTCTCCTTTACACACATAAAATAACCATTGTATATAAACATAACTACCAAAATAACTTATTTAATTTCCTCACATCATCCTAGAGTTCTTGGTTTTATCATAAATCCATCATTGGAATTATTTTGTAGAAATCTTAATGATGTTGACTGAAGAAGTGGTCATGTCCTTAAGTGAGTGTTTTATTTTATTTATTCTTCCACCACTATAATTTTTTTAAATGAAATTATATAATAAAAATAGTTTTTCTTACAAATAATGAGTTGTTTTTTTGTTACTATAATGTCTTATAATCATCTCCTCCTCCCCCAAATGAGAAACAAAACTGTTGATCGTATTTACGGTGAACTATCATCTCACTAACTGATATAATTCATTTTCCATCACCACTCCACACAGGTGGATATAATTATGTATTTAATTTTTATATAATATGATTATTATATAATTATAACTTTTTAATAATAATAACACATAATCATTCATACTTACCATTCCTTAGGGAATTTGATAGCGTCGCTCATGTGTACTATAAACTACCACCTAATGAAATGATGTGATTCATTTTTCACCTACAATCTACAATGAAGGTAATCAGAATTAATATATTTTTCATGAATGATAATAATTACCTAATAATAATTATGAGAAACAAGTATATCATATATTTTCATACCTTATATCTATTTAATAAATGATAATGTCGTTCGCGTGTACTACAGACTACCGCCTTGTGAAGAGATGTGATTCATTTTTATTATGAAGTAAAATTGATGGTATATATAAGTGTATTTAAATAAATAACATTATATATATATATATATATATATATATTTGAAATAAAAAACAAAAATTTTCTTCTTTCCACCATGATCATTGAAAAATGGAAAAGTTACAGATGCATACATACAACCTTTTGTCTGTATGATTGAAACGTAGTTAATTTTTCATAAAAAATAATTTAGGTTCAAAAATGATAATTATTCAAAGAATATAATTCTAGATATGATGGAACAATGAACCCCTTGACCACAATCAACACACCTAATTCATTTTAATGTAATGAACTAAGCACCCTTGAAACACTAAATGTGAATATAACTAATTAAATAATTAAATACACTATTAAAATAAATGGAGTTAATTGATTAAGTATAAGGGATTATACATTGAAAATATACTTATAAAATAAATAATTTATGCAATTTTATTATAAAAAAGATAAAATACATACATGACTATCATACACTCTTGGTAAAGGATATTATCTCAAAACATATTTCTTTGAGACACGTGTCCTTTAATTAAAATAATTTATTTTAATTTATTTATATACTTATTATTTAATTATTATATCCTAAATCCTTCATAAAATATCATATTTTATGTATCATGTCATCTACTTATCTAATGGGATTATATGATTCAATATTTATCAATGTGATAAAGATTTTTTATTTAATCTCACTTTAATTGGAATTATTTATACTTGAATTTAAATTTTAGGAAAATATTTAATACTTATATAATAAATACCATCAATTTTATTCTATTATTTATATTCAAGAAATTTTCAATTAACTGTAAAATTTTCCTCTCTTTCTTACTTAATGTTATTGAGAATTGTTTTAAAGAAAACTGACTTTATTTCTCTCTTTATTCAAAAACCGTTTATCCTTTATGTCCTTGTTTTAATTAAAGTGTTTTAAAAAGTTTTTAGTTTCCTAATATGTTTTTTTAAATTATTTTTTATTCCTTATTGTATTTTTATGAATTCCTTTTTAAAGGAATATTCTTATTATTTTTCTAACAAGTTACTTTTGATTTTTCTTATAAAAACATGAATGGAATCATTGTTTTTACATACTTTGAATGTACAGAATTTCCTATCATCATGACCACTCAGCTCATTGAATCCTCAATTATAATTTTCCATATTCTTAAAGAAAATGTTTTGTATATATTTTATTATAAATTTACATTTTTAAAAAGTTATTTCATGTTTAAAATTTTATTTTCCTGATGAAGGGGTTTTTTATCTTTTTGAATGTATTTCTATCATCAATGAAAAAACCATTAATCTTATTGTATGATTGTAAAATAATTATATATGTATCTTTTATATGTACCATTATCACTATCCCTTCCATTGATTAGGTAACAAATTACTTATTTTAATATCTCATTTTCTATATCTAAAAATCTCTTTTGATTATGTTATGAGACAGGATTATGTAACACATTTCATTACTTGGAAAATTCTTATGTAATGCTTTAGGATTGACCTCATTATGTGGAACACATAAACATGTATGTGAAAGGAATTTTATTGATGGTAATGGAATTATATACCCCTCCAATGCATTAGGTAATGATTTAGTGTCATGAGACATAATAAACGGGATTATGGAGTGAACCTAATCAATTATGGTACTCTTTATACCAAGTGATGTTGTCTCGATAATTATCCTTGACTTATGTGTATGTAATAATTTATTTCATTTCCAAATTTCCTATTATTCAATGATGATATGATACTGTGTTATTTATCTTATGCTCCCATGTGATTACTCATGTTCCTTCTCTTTTATAATATCATGTTATACCTTTGAGTCACATGTTATGCTTCTTTATCATATTTATTTCCTTATTGGGTTTCTAGATCACCCATTTATTATATATATTTCCCAAGTTATTCTATGAATCTTCAAGAGCTCAAAGAATTTATGATATCAATATAGAAAATATATAAAAACATGGTATCCATGTTTTAGTTTTCATTGATGTATTATGATCCAAGTATTCTATTAAACGAGTCCTCACTATATTTGGGTTCCAATTAATAGACGATTATGTTAAAAATCATGTAAAAATATATGTAAAAGGATTTAGTCTCTATATTCACAATATCAAAATAAAGTTATCTTAATAATAAAATTTATATAAACTGGAATCCAACTAATTAATTCCATAAGATGTCAAAAAACTATTTATTTTTTAAAATATAATTAAAACAAGATAAATACATTGAATGATAAACATATCTATCACTTTTCATTAATCCAATTAAAATTTTGTAAATATAAATTTTAAAAAGCCATTAAATAACTAAAAAAACACATAACTTGAGTTTTTAATCAATCTCATATAAAACATTTGTTAAAAAATATGATATTTTTCCTAATAATTCATAACTACAATTACATGGACACAAAGAAAATATTTCAAAACATAAAATAAAAATAAAATTAAAATAAAAATAAATAATGTAAAATTCATGGAAAATTTTATAAAAAATTATACCTAAGGCCTATGTTATTAGTAGAATAAGACTAGGAATGAATTCATCAGGGCTTGAGAGAAATTATACAAAATTGAAATTATTATTATTTAAATGGCACAATTAAGTTAAGAGAGAGATTAGAGATGAACGAAAATATCCCGAGACATCTCTTGGTTAATTTGATTGATCGAATGGAATAAAAAACCTTTAAAATGTAAATACCTTGTTCCCAATATAAATATTTTTTTTCTACCGATTCACTGAGAGTGCAGAAATAAATGAATAAAAAACTTATATATTTTTAATAAAAAATACATTATAACCAGTTATAATGGTTAAAAATAAAATTCTTTTAATATTTTTTCTTAAATAATATTTTTTGTAATTTTAATAACTTATTTAAATATATAAAAAATCAAAAAAAAAAATCAATCACATAGAAGAAAATGATTAATAAGGATATCTATCATGTATTAATTGTCACATATTTAGAAATATTTATAAAACCCAATGATCACATAGTCCACTATAATCATTATGGATTAAAATGAGTTGGGGTTATCCTTGATCTAATGATACAATAATAAATCTATTTAATTATTTAATATTATTCAATATTGTTATAAGGAAGTTATTCATGATAAACAATATACTGAGTTTTCAATTTCTACAAATAAACTCTAAATTTATATAATGGAATCCCAACTTCATTTCACATTTTCACCAACTAAATTATTTAATAAAATTTTGACAAATAATTAAAATTAATAACCCAACTTATTCTTATCTTATTCTCTGAGGAATCATGACGAAAGAACAAGTCTTAAAAGGTTAATGAATAAAACATTTAAACACATTGAAAATACTATATTAATCCAAATATTCATCAAGACTATATTCAATACTCAGATATAAGTATCAAAACATCAGGAAAAGAATTATTTAATATATCATGTAATTTTTCAATCCTTTGGGTGTCTTCCTTCCCTTACTTTTCTATTACACATCTTGCAATTTGTGCAATAGACTTCAAATTCATCTAATTTTCATTCCTACTTTTAATTTTAAATTTCAAATCCAAGACATAAACATACATTAATAACCATAAAATACTCATCAATAATCAAACCATAAATGGATACAAATTAACAAATATGTTATCTATTATGTTTTGGAACAATAGGTAATATATTTGAATAATCATAGGTAACCCAAAAAAATTAAAATAACGAAAAACAAATCAAATATGAATTTTCTATCAAACCATAATGTGGTGTAATGATACAAACATGTATTTTTCATAAAAATATTAATTAATTTTAAAACCATTTGGAAACAATGACTACTACAAAGAAACCATGGTGTTCCCACTACCCATTTATTTCCTAAAAAAACAATGTTCAATTATTCAATGTGGTTTTGAGAATAATGAATTCCAATATCATTGACCATGGAAACTATGGATTTACCACATAATGGTGTCTTGGAACTTTTAATTCCATTGTATAGAGTAGAACCTAACTTCAACTTCACTATTCGATTAACTCTTTGAGAAATCACCCTAAAAAACTCCACAATATCACAACCTGGTTTAGCTTCCCCATGGAGATAATTTTTCAAATTATGGCCATTAATCCATAAATTTTCTTACTCCATAAAATTATGTTCTTAGAGGTGTAAACCATTACATGGGTTGTTGAACACTATGATATGCTACTCTCACTACATACAAGTTTAAAAAGGGAAATTAAATTCCAATATTCATCTATCTCTTTCCATATTACCTAATACTATCCAAGAACCACTGGGGAAAAAATATATTTTCACATTATTATTTTACATTTTGACTTTATTTTTGAATCGATGTTTATGAATAATATGTTAAAAATATATGTTTCAGTATCATTTTTAATAAACCGATGATGAAAAGAGATCATCATAGAGTTTTGGAATATGTTTAACTTATAAATGATTATGAAACACAATATTCATCATCAGTTATCCTATAAACTAAAATTGAATCTTTGGTGTTAAAAGGTTTTTAGCATCAGTTTAATTGATAACAAACATAAACAAATTTGGTTTTGTAGGTGTTATTTTTGGTTTATATAAAAACCAACACTAAATCTCTAGTCCTCCAATCATCAGTAGTGGTTTTCATATGAACTGAAACTAAATCTTAGGCTTCAGTAGTCTTTTATGTTTGTTTAAAAGAAAAATGACACAAAATATCCCAATTCTACAATATTCAGAGTTAGTTTTGTTGATAGAAGAAACCAAATGTCATATTCAGATGTTTTCCACATCAGTTTATATAAAAACTGGAACCAAAAATTATTTCTTCAATATTTCATTTCTAGGTTTTATTATAAACCAATGTTAAAAGTTGTAAATTTTTTTAAAAAATTAATTTTATGAATAAATTTCCCTAGGATCAGTAAACCTATAAATAGAATGTACATCACAATAAAAAGTAACCAAAACAAAAAAAAAAATCAATATAGAATGTAATATTCATGAATCATCCCCATGCTATTCTCTCTAAATATAACTACAATAGTTACTTTACTATAATAAAAATGATAAAATCAACCATCTAAAAAACAACTAAACTTAAATGCCCACATGTAAACATAAATAAATAAATAAACAACGAAATAAATTGTAGCCCAATTGGTAATTAATTTCACAAAATAGTCATTCATAATGAACTGAGATGAAGAATGATACTACTCATATTTATATGATTAATTTCACTTAATGGTAACTCATTCTAGTGAAAAAGAGAGCCTAATATCTTTTTGAGAAGAAACAACCAATCAAGAAAGAGGTTATACCACAATATTGAATATTCTATGTATAAAAACATTGCTTCTTTTAAATTTAAATATATTGATTCAATTTCTATAAAAATGTTAATGTGAAAAAATTTATATAAATATAACAATAATTTTACATGGAGGTGAGGATGACGAGTAAAATTTCCCCCAAAAACAAATCTCAAATGTTTGAGGTTCAAAACAAAAAATTGCAAGAATTAATATTTGGAAATATTGCACCTAAATGAAGAAGAAAAAGCCTTATTTAAAAATGTTTGTGTTGATATATATTTATACATAGGGTTATTACTTATTGGTACAATATTTCATCATGTGAAAAAATCATATAATCCCTATAGAAAGGTGAATCAAAGCCAAAACATGAAAGAATTCTTCAGAAAATCAACAAAATGAGATATTGATTAATGAAGAATAGATATGAATCACATGGAAATTTATATAAATTTTTAATGGTAATGAAAGATTTTATATCTTCTCTAGAATTTAAATCTATTTCAAAATGTGATAATCCATTCACAACCAAGATTCCAATAATGATGAATGATGGGATGGAGTGGGAACCCACTAATAAAAGTTGCTTTTATTTTTTTTGTTAAATAAGAAATATCATGGAAAATAAAATGATGTACATGAACCCTAATGAAAAATAGCTAATGATAGATTATAAAAAGTAATCTATCCAAGGGAGATATTCTATCATTGGATTAGTGGTTGATAATCTCGATGAATAATTTGAGAATCCTTCTAAGATGATAAAGGTAAAAAATGATTGATATATGTGTGTAATGAGAAATAATACAAGTCAGAGTACTATCATTTTAATTACATGGATACTAAAACCAGAAGAACTGATGAAATAAAAATTTAATTAACCATTGATACAAAGTTATCATATCTTTTTTTCTAGAAAAACATCAAAAAAGCAAGTTTATGAACCTAGTGACATATTAATAATAAAGCCTAAACAACCAGATGGTTCTAAAATCTGAGAGAAATATAAACATAGTCAAACTTATCTAGATACTAATTTAAGGAAGCCCATTCCATCTAAGAATAAAATTTTAATAGATAGGTAGTACACTATACTAATAGTGGTTTAAATTTACAATGGAATAAAAAGTGTCATACTTGATAATTTAAATCACAATTATACTTAGGAAATAGTTTGCAAACAAACTACAAAGATGGGTATGTTCTTCATTCATATAAGGCTTAGTTTCATTGAAAAGATACAATAAAAATGAATTTTATTAGATTATAAAATAGTATATTTTCCAATAAAAAACAAAATAATTAATATAATCAACCTTTTAAAATTTATTTTTTCTCCACTTGTGATTAAATCATTATTGTATCTTAGTACAAAATCATCAATTTCCACACTTCCTTTTTTATAAAAACACTAGATTTTTAAATTATTTAATTCAAAATTAAAACCAACACACACACGCACACATATAAAATTAAAACCAAATATTATCTAATATAGAAAATTATTTTCCATCACTTTAACATAATTCATTGGATTTTACTACTTTATCCACAATTTGTTTTAGTTAAAATTTTTCCATGACATTCATTTTCATATATATATATACATGGAATAAAAAATATGTACACATAATAATAATTATTAATAAATAACTTATAAAAAATAATAAAAATCACTTTTATAATAAGATACTAAATTTTTTATTAATATGACCTAATAAAGAGCAAAACTAATATAATGTAAATTCATTTGTGCAGAATATGTGTAACATTCAATGACCTCTACAATTAAAAAGTTCAAAAGTAATGATATTTTACTGAATATTAGTCCATTATTATCTCACTATTCTTACCCATCATGGAATGAAAAAACTATCTCCCAATCTTTGTATTTGAGAATCTCTCACATATATATGAAACTCTAGCAGTAGTAGTCCTATATTCTACATCCTTTGAAAGGAATGATCATTCTATAAAACCATAAATACCATAGGTATATTTTTTTAATGATAATTGTGTCTAGATACCTAATTAAATTAAGTATTGTAGTAATTCACTTGTAACTAACTTTATTTAAATAATTAAAGAAAACATGAAACATAAATTTACATACATGGAAAATATCTACAACATAGGGACACTAAGATAAAAAACAATAAGACCCATGATATATTTTTTGAATATTTTCTATGGATAGTTACTTCTCCAAAATATAATATGTCATCCGATACTCGTAAATATTCTCAAATGATTAAGAAGCCTAAGATATTCATTGTAAACCATCAGAAACTTTAAAAGTATGTGAAGTTGTTGATTCTTGAACATGTATTTGTTTATTTTGTACCAATTATTTAGATTTTAGATAGCTATATATAAAATAAATGTCAAAAAATAGTATAATGTATTTTAATAAAATATTAATAATGTTTTAAAAATAACGCACACCTCTTATATTAAATAATGTAGAAGGCTAGCCATCCAAAGTAAAAAAAATGAACCATACAATCTCCAACCATGGTAACCTCCCCAGAAGACAATGGAAATATACTATTTGGATTAATAATATCATTTCTTTATATTATAACCTAATGTAACTATATGTGTTGATGATGTACATAATCCCCAAAAATATGAATGACTCTGTACGCTGCAATACACATATGAGTATCTCCATCATACAAATTAATGCATACGGTTGGGTTAGAATGAGGAGGTGGATGATCTTTATTGTAAGGATGGGTAGGAATGATAGGTTGGCCTTGTAGGGAGGGTTGGGAAAGCTGGGATGATTGGGAAGGATGGGAATGTTCGTCAAGTTTGGAAGGCTAGGTTAGTAGGGATGGATGGGACTGTCGGGTCGGCTTGGAATGATTGATAGAAACCCAGGCTATGACTATCTCATAAATTGTTCAAAAAAATCATGTACAACTGATTGAATTTTATCTCCATTGTACTATTTCATCTCCTCACCTTGGATTTTGAAGAATATATTTCTGTACCCCATAATTTATTAATATGATAACCAAAATCATTTAGGATACTGACACCTGCTTCATATCCTATTACGTGTCCAGGGTGTTGTATATTTCTTAAAGTATTAGCCAGGACTTCCATTTTAACCTTAGGGAAAAAAGTTCTCTATGTATCTTTCTAATGAAGTGCATATTGAAATTAAAAATTAAAATGATATACTAGTGTTGTTAAATTTAAAAATTACCTAATTCATGGAAAATAAAAATTAATTTATTTCAATTCTATCACATACTTCATTGGGTTTTTATATAAGACACTATTTTTTTTCATTTTTCTCACCCTTTTAAATTTTTCATATCATGTGGTGGGAGATGGGGGACCATACGATACCTTTTTTGTACCACCACTAGATTAACCTCTCAATGCATCAAACTAAAATGTAATAATTTTCTCCTCCAATAAATGTGACCCTCCATGTGATAGAGTATGAGTGTATATGTTCTGGAATAAGATATCATGATGAGATCTCCTAGAATCCTACTACATAATAATAAACTAATAAATAATAAAGTAATATAAGGGAGATTTTACAATATAAAATAATTATTTTACCATCAATTAATTATCATGTCGGCTGGTGAAAAATTTCATTCATTTATATTCTTCTATAAACTCATACTTGAGACATGGGTTTTCATTATGTAACAGTGCAAAAGCATAATTTTTTTTTGTCAATTTTGTTTTAAAATCTCTCCATCAAACTATATCTAGATATAGGAATATTTTATAATTTTGTTATTTAGTTTAAAAATAAATTTTATCTTTCATAAAATAAATTAAATATTAGTCTTTTAAAATATAAAATATTTGAAAAATGAGAAAAAAATAAATGAATTGGGATATTTTACGGTTATAGACTCCCACAACCGATCTTTTGAAATATTTTCAAGGAGTTCCAATCAGGATATAAAATTTTAATCCTATAATGATGTAACATGAAAATATAACTGTTGACGATCCTTTCGTCACAGAATCTAAAGATCGGAAAAGGAAATATTTCAGCTGAAAGTGATTCATCCTTTGAAGAAAACATCAAAAATCGACAAAGGCATGAACAAAGGATCAACAGAAAATCCACCGCGCAAGTGATACCACCACCGCGCAAGTATACTTGCGCGGCTACCTTGGTCGCGCAGGTGACTTGCGCGACCTAATTGGTAACCGCCTGATAACCGCCCTGGGTCTTCTTTTGCCTATAAATAGACCCTGTGGGCCCCCCATTCGAGAGGATCTTTTTCCAGAAACTCGGATTGAATCTCCCAACGCCCAAGTCTCTTCTCAAAGCTTCCAGAACACTTCTAAGGTAATTTCTTACCTAGAACGGAAGATCTCAAGAGAAGAAGGAAGGCCTAAGTGTTGAAACTTATCAAACACTTGCGCGCCGACTTAATTCCTTCAATATAACTTGCGCGTCCCTTCTCTGGAAGAACCTCAAGAGGATTGTAAAGGGTTTTCTAAAGAGTCGCGCAAGCATTTCAATGCTGGTTGAAAATTGCGCAAGTACCACTCATGTCGCGCAAGTATACTTGCGCGACCAATACTTGCACGCCGCCGCAGGACTTGCGCGCCTTTAAAGACTTGCGCGCCCCTATCTTTTTGGGTGCCCATCTTGCCCATTTTACCCCTCTTAAGCCATTTCACCTTTCCTATTCAAGATTCAGTCTTCAAGATACTCTTCAAAGCCATTTATGGCATGATTTCTTGATTTGACATCCTTGTCTGAAAGGAATTCTGTGAAATATCTCTCAAAGTCTAGTGATTTAAATATCTTTATGTCACCAAAGATTGAGAGTTCATTCATTCAACCTCATCCTTTAAAAATGAGAGAATCCTTAACCTGGGTCTCCTTTTCAGGAATAATCCCCAGTTATAAAACCTTTGATCTGGGCATCCTCCTCAGGATTAAGCCCCAAATCTTAATCCCTAACCTGGGTATCCTTTTTTAGGAATAAGACTCAGTCATAACCTTGGGCTTCCTTTTCAGGAATAAGCCCCAAGTCCCCTTAAACTTCTCTTAACCAGTCATAAATTACCTTTGATTTGGGTTTCCTTTTTCAGGAATAAAACCCAATCATAAGTCCCCTCCTAACTTGGGCATCCTCCTTAGGAGTAAGCCCCAAGATTAGAGTATTCAAATCTCCATGAAGCACATATAACTTTGTGGACCCTGTTCATGGATTTTCTCCCTAAAAGTAAATCCTAAACCTTCATCTATCTGGGCAGTCATCTATACATAAGCCCCAAACAAATTCTTATGATTGCATCTTTTATGGCACAATTGTCTAAATTTTACCAATACCTCTTGTTTCTCACACCGAGCATGACTCACGTGAGCTTAGAGTGTAAAAGTAATTATGACATTCATCTTTGAGCCATCAATCATAAACATCATACTCCATTCCTCGAACTACGTGGTTTCTGATTCCTTTTCCGAAACAAAGGATACGTAGGTAGCCCATTTATGGGTTTGATCCCAACTTTGAAATAATCTATGTCCTTCTGAATGACGATAAACTTCAAGTGCCCCACTGAGTGGCTTTAAAACCAGCCTGGTCATCAAAATGACCAAGAGACTTTTATATAAATGTTTTTGAAGGATACCATTGACCAAGAATCTCTAAACAAATATAGATGATTCTATATTGATGAAGAACCTCGAATACATATAAAAGATTCTCTAAATTCCTTGCATATTTAATCATTGATTGTTAAAACTAAAGGAAAGCACATTTTATACTTGGTAATGTAATAAGGATTCACGAACATAACTTAAATCTATAAAGAGAGTCCCGGAGTAGACAATAATTCCCCACAAAAAGGTGTGACGAGTCCGACCTCCCATCCTCTCGACCAATGCAAATTCCTAAGGCTCATTAGTCCACAAGCTAATGGGCGCCTGCCTTTGGAAAGTAGGTCCAAACGGATGTGGAATCATAGGATGTTTCCGGTTCTACGAACAAACCCGTTAGAAACCGATCGGAACGTTTGAATCTCCCGTCCAGGAGGTCATCCCCGGATTCCGTGCGAAACAAAAATGGTGAACCCGACGTGAATCCTTAACCAAGTTAAAGTGATGTTCTTCTTATCTGTTAGGCCCCTTGGGCCAACAAGGCAATCATTGACATATGATCATCCAAAATATGCAGTAGCCGGATTCATCTTGATTATGTCTGTTACATGGAACAGGCACTCTTTTTTTCAAAGATCTTCTGCAAAAATGGCTTTCCTTAAATTCACCCCTGTGAATACTGCTGCTGGGAACACCTCTACTGTGAGGTCTGCTGCTGTGAAAACCAATGCTGCTACTCCTGCTGGAACGTCATCCGCTCTGAGGATGACATCACCAACTCAGTGTCTTCAACGCTGTGTTTCTAATGCACTGGTTAAAGAGTATCGTCGCAACGGTAATATCCCAACTCTGGAGGCCGCTCGTCAAGCCCTCCAAGTTAACAATTCTACCTGGTCGTCCGGACAACGGCGGCCAGCAATCAAGAAGCAGGCGGTGCTGACTACCGTCTCCAACCGTTTCGGGTCGTTATCCCCGGAACGCAATTTCCATTCACTCCCTTACTCCGAGGAAGTAAATGAGCAGGTCCCTCGGGGCCTTAATTCAAAAAGACAGGAGTCCTTCCCGAGGGCTCCCATCAACAATTGCCGCCAGACTCGTGCGGTAGTGCGCCCTCAACATGATGAGGGTACCGAATCCAGGCATTCAGCTCAGGTTCCTCGAACCCGAGCAGGCAAGATGAACCGCCGGAGACGGAATCCGGTTAACAATAGGCAGGTTGTCATCCCTGCCATCTCCGGAGAAGTCCACCAACCTAACTTGGTGGCAAACAATGAACAGGCACACACACCTGCCCGTTTTAATTCAGCTGTCCAGCAGACTCGTCTGGCAGCATCAAGCCGATCCCGCCAGGCAATTCCGGCGGAGTACCATAGGCAGGAACATACACCTGCTTATACATCATCAGTTAGTCAGCAGGCTCGTCTGACTACATATGATGGATCTCGTCAACCGTGTTTGGCGAAGTGTAATCAGCAGGCACATACACCTGCTAATACTAATCAAGCCTACCAACAGTCTCGCTTGGTAGCGCACAGAGAAGTCAGTCGGAAAGCCCCGAAGACAAACAGGAGGCAGACTAAACTCTCTGCCTCCACACTTGAGTACTGTCAGGATTCACTGATAGGAAAAGGAGGACAGGAGCAGGCACATACACCTACTCCAAGCCCGGAATGGACGTATATTCCTGTTCCGGCGGCTGAAGTCACCAAACATATTTTGTCAATGGTGAAAGAGCAGAAGCAAATTCCTGCTCATATTCTGGATGCTTGCCAGGATATCATAACATCTTCAGCATCATCTCAGGGACAGACACATAAATCTATCCCTAGCAATGGAGTGACACATCAACGATTCACTCCGGAACAGACACACACATCTATTCCAGTCCAAGAGGGTTGTGGGGCCTACTCCCCCATATCATACGGACAACCAAGTCAGGCACATACACCTGATTTGAGCGATGATCATCAGCCTAACCTGACCATCTTTCCTGATCAGGCACATACACCTGCTCAGAGCAATCATTTTCGTCATCAAGTGGTTCCTAAAGCGAGTAAGAAGGCATCTAAGAAAAAGATCCGCCCAACACAGTCAGGAGATCAAAGGCCAATCTGCAACCAAGCCTTGCTCGATGCTGGAGTTCTTGAAGCCCTCAGACATTTATCTGTCGGAATTCAAGATTCTACTCCCTCAGTTCCCAATATCAGGAACCTTAATTTTGAAGGTCTTCAACAGACACTTCCTCATGAAGACTTGCTTCATGAAAATTCGGTCAATCTTGAAGTTTCTTCTTCACATGAGAGCCACAGGAACCCTCTGTGTGGTCAAAAGGCGAAGGAGCAAGAGATTTTATCTTTTGCTGTAACCCATCATGATGGTCCTCCTCATGATGATGAACTTCGCTGCGAAAGTCCTCTCCGCAGTAGTGATTCACGTTGTCTCGAAAATTCTTCAGAAGGCAATGTAGTGACGAGAAATCCCTCCTATCTCGAGGCACTTGCAAACGTAAAACCAGTCATGTCTGATGCTTTACTATTGGCAGGTGAAACTCTTTCTCCATCAGAAGATAGCCTGGGGTTCAGGTTATTCTCCGAACCTTCCCTGGGTCATTCATCTTCTAGCATGAATAGTGATTCCTCTACCAATCTTGTTGAATCCGATGAAGCAACAAGGAAACACCAACTCTGGTCCAAACAGGTAGAAGAATCTTCATTTAATGATAAAGAGGAAATGCTGAACATGAGGAAAAAACTGGCAAAAGGTGAAGTACCAGTCATGTTTTGGCCTTTGGCTGACTCCCAGTACGACATTCCAAAGATGTTGACGGATGATGGAATCCATGATATTCGTCTCAACATATGGAAAACTCTTTGTCAATTAAAGAAGAAGGTATTATCTTACGATGAATATGAAAATCATCTTAAGATAATAGAAGGGTTACAACGCCAGATTGATTTGGCATCTCTATCAGTCTCTCGGTATCCGAAGGCTGAAAAGCAACAGAGAACCCTTCAACGTTCATGCCTTGGCGCACTAAGAAGATTGCGTCAGTTAATTTCCAATGCTCCATCTAATGTTCATATCAGAGGATGGGGTGTTCACGGAGCACTACATTTCACAGTGCTTTCCGGTCAGCAGAGCCCGCCGAAAATGGTCTCATGCAATGTTATTGCCCATGGCCGGCCACAGTCAATGGGCTTTGTTCATAATCAAAAGATTGCTCGAGAACAAGCTTCAACTAGTTCCTCTCAAAATCAAGTATATAGAGAACAGGTTGTTGAATTGCTCCTACATCAAGCAGGCGAGAATATTGCACAAGCCTCTCGTCTAGAGCAAACACGTCATCAAATGACAGAAGTTTCGGAAATCATCCAACGGTCTGTTGAACCAGGTGATAAAAGTGGATACAGGTTAATGCATCCATCTAATTTCCGAACTAAGATTCGCAAGATCAAGAGAGATTTCAAAAATATCTCAGACATAGCATGTCAAGAGACACCCCAGCTTGCCAGACTGGGGACTTCTCTAACCCAACCATTAGAATCAACGAATGGGATTCGAGGAGTTGAGCGGAAGCAACAGGAACACCCCCAGTCCACCGGACTGGGTACTTTTTCAAATCTTCAATCCCTCCCTCAGAGAAAGTCAGTATTCTCTCGATTAGGGAATAAGCCTCAAGAGGAACGAAGTGCCAAGATGTCAGGAGATTCTCTCCAAGTGACAGTTCTCCAAGAAATTCCTGAGGGATCAAGTCAACGGAATGCCATGTCTCATCATGGACGTAGAAGGAGACAATATCACAGAATTGCTGATAGAAAGGATTCCATGCAATATGCATCCATTAATGTCATCACTGCCGTTGCTGTTGATTCACCAGATGAGGCTCAATCAGAGGGATCAGACGAAGAGGTTCCTGCTCAAGAAGTCGCGCACGCAGACCTAAATTAAGAAGGTGTGCGCACACGTAATCAAAGGCTTACCCAAAATCTGGGTATTCCTTCAAGTAACCCACTTCCCCCTCTCCGAAAAGGATCCAATAAGGGGAAAGGAAAGAATCAGGTTACTTCTCACCCTTCCTCTGAAGGAGGTCAATCGCTCTCATTAGAGCAAAGATTTGCACAACAGGAGGAAGAAATGAAAGAATTAAGAAGGTTGAATGCAGAACTACTTCATAATAGTCTTCTTCTTAAGAATGCTGAAGTCCGACAGCAGAAGGAATTTGTTGTAACTACTGAGATGGATCAAGAATATCCTCCTTTGTCAGTACACCCACAGAGGTCTAATCCTACGGGTCAAACGCAACAACGGTTGGCAACACTACCATCAGTTGCATCACCAACCACCACGTCTGTCCAAGCTCCATTCATTGCACCTACTCAAAACCAAGTTCAACCTGACGTTTCTCAAATGTTAATAACTACTATTGAGTCATTAACAGCTCGGTTAGAAACTATGGAAGGGAAACGGGCGCAAGTTCAACCTGAAAAGAAAGTTTACCCTGAATGGGTAGATTCAATTTCTCCTCCATCCAGTTTTGGAAACCCTATTTTCCCTACTTTCAATGGATCAGGCGACCCTGAACAACATTTTACGCATTACGTATCTTGTTGTGATCCTATGATGGGAACTCCAGAGCAGCAAGAAGCAGTGAAACTCAGATGCTTCGTGCGAACCTTACAAGGACCAGCTTTTGTCTGGTATACAAGCTTGAAATCCCGGTCAGTCATCGGATGGGAGGATCTTCGTCAAAAATTCCTTCTTCAGTTTAGCTCAACTTTTCCAAAAACGACAGTTTTCGATCTTACAAACTGCAAGCAAAGGGATAATGAAAGAGTCTCTGATTTCATTGCTCGTTGGAAGGGATTAACGTATTCCTTGAGTTTATCACTCCCTCAGGAGGAATTGTTGCCAATCTGTGTGGCAAATTTGCGTGACGAATTACGCACTCCATTGATCCCTGTGAAATACACAGGAGGGTTTCGAGACCTTACTTCAATCGCTCAACAGATTGAAGATTCCCTAATACAGGCTAAGGTTAAATCTCGTGTAATTCCATCAGCTCCAGGAAGAATAATGGGTAAAGCAGAAACTGCTACAGTTATGCTTAAACAGGCACCTGTACCTATTTCTACTTCAAAACCTTCATCTTCTCAAAGGGCTCCACCTCCTGAACGCCAACAACAAAGGCTGTTTCGTCCAAATGATCAAAAAGATCAACGACGAAAACAATTTGAGGATATGAAGAGTAAAACATACTCTTTCCGAAGTGAGCAAGTTCCTGGTTACTTCATTTCAGCTCTGGAAAATAATTTGGTTCAATTACCAGTGCCGAAGAGGCCAAACAAGGAAGGAGATGAAGACCGTCCCAATTATTGTCCCTTTCATCAAATGTTGGGGAATCCCATCCAGGAGTGTTTTGTCTTTAAAGACCTCCTGCAAAAGATGGTCGACTTGGGACAAGTCAAATTGAAAGGTTCTTCAGCTCATGTAGCATGTATTACCGCTACAGATCCAGAAGAAGGAGGCAAGTGGCAGAAGTCAAAAGCAAAACAGCGAAAAAATATGATGATTGGATGGACAGAAAGATAATCAATCGGACCCATTCCATTTTGCGAACACAATTGAAGAAGCCAATTGTGTCTCCTACAAAAGCTGCAGTAAAGCCTCCATCAACGGACAAACCCTCAAAAGGGCAGCACAATTCAAAGAAGAAAGAGGAATCAGGAGAAGATGAGTATGCATCAAAGCCTAAATTGTCTTTGACTCTGGCAGATTTCATGCCATCTACTTCAAAGCCACGGGCACCGTCCCACCAAACGGCACAGCCTAAACAGGCTAACCAGGCAGAGTCTTTATCAGACGAAGAGTTAATCTTTGGTTCTGTTAATAAGATTCAATTAACAGATTCATATTCCAGTCTTGATGAGCCTGAATTCCCTGTATCAAATAAGGGAACCCGAGGAAGTTCTAGAGGTTCAGGATATAGGGGAAGACGTGGATCTTTCCGAAGCCACTACTCTAATTCTACCCCTGCTAGCACTGTATATGCAGCAGAAACTCGTGGTAGAGCCCTTCAGCGAGCTCAAAAAGAACAAGCAAGTTCTTCTGCAAATGGCCAACTCAGCTTCGGCACAGTTATTTTGGAAGACCGATTAAAGGTTCCATCTTCTTTATCTCATCAAGCAAATGGATCTAATCAGTCTAATTTTCCAAAACCAAGGATGTTGCCAACTTCAATACAAGATGCATCAGCTTCCAAAGCATCTGCTTCCAAGGTACCTGCTAAACCGCATATTCCCATTGGGAAACGCAGGCCTCTAGATCAAAAGTATGATATATTGAAACACTTGGCCCAAGTACCAGCCAAATTATCAATTTTGGATGCTTTGAATCTATCAAAAGATCTTCGGGAAGCACTCATCGAAGCTTTGTCAAGTCCTCAGGAGTTTGAAGCTGAAATTGCTGCAGCTGAAATTTATCACATAGAGAATAATCCTGCAGAATTCCATGCAGTGATATCTTTTACTGATAAAGATGAAGATGATGTTGTGCATGGGCACATAAAACCTTTGTACCTATCTGGAAAAGTCAATGGTATAGATGTTCGAAGAGCTTTTATTGACAATGGTTCAGGAGTCAACCTCATGCCCATTCGCACACTTCGTCGATTGGGCCTCACAGAATCTGATTTATCTCCTTCTACCATGATGTTGCAAGGGTATGATAAAAATGAACAAGAACCACTGGGAGAAGTTACGCTCAGAACTCAGTTTGGAGATCTTGTTTCCAATTCGGATTTTATGATTGTTGATCAGGACTCAGCTTTCAATATCTTGCTTGGAAGACCCTGGCTACATCAGCATGTAGCTATTCCGTCATCATACCATCAATGTCTCAAATACTGTTTCGATGGTCAAGTTGGAACATTGTATGGTGATAAGGCCCCGTTCAAGACATGTGAGTCTCAATACATTGAGGCGGAATTTTATCACATGAAGGGAAGAGAAAAATCTACAATGAAGGAAATTACCAAAGTTAATGCTCCATATGGTTTGGAAAAAATTCCAATAAATCCATTTTCACATGTGAGTACAGATTATGTGTTACCTATCAGTCAAATTGACAAACTAGGCCCAAATCAAAATACTCTTATGGAAAGATCCATAATGTCAATTACGGCAATCGAGCCAGACAACATGGGAGAAATTGGTAACTTACCAAGTAGTGATGAAAGCATAAGTGGTGACGTTTTCATTTCGTCTGCTGAAATCCAACAAGTCTATACTTTGCTAATCAGGCAAGAAGAAGTTATAGCAACACCAGAGGTGAATATTGATGTCGATTCTCAATCCATCATCTCCTCTTTAATTCCCAAAGAAGACCCTTTATCATCAATAGGGTCGGAAATGGAAGCTTCTTCTTCTTCAAAATGTGAAAATTTTGACATCTCTTATGGTCATGAGAATTTCATTGTTTCATCTACTTTGCAAGTAGAAACGGAAGCAATAACACATGATGAAGAGGAAGAGGAAGATCATAGAGATGCTCCTACAGCATTTGAAGAGGGTATCTCTACCACTGTGGATGAACTCAGAGAAGTAAATCTGGGTACAGAGAAAGATCCACGCCCCACTTTAATTAGTGCAGCCATGACCCTTGGAGAACAAGAGATGTATATTTCTTTTCTAAAGAAAAATAAAGATATTTTTGCTTGGAATTATACAGAGATGCCTGGCCTTGATCCTGATGTTGCCACCCATCATTTGGGTTTGCCAAAAGAACATCGAGGATTCAAGCAAGCTGCGAGAAGAACACACCCAACCTATGCTTCCAAAATCGAGGCTGAAGTGGATAAGCTTATCAAAGCTAACTTCGTCAGAGAAGTTCAATATCCCAAGTGGTTGGCTAATATTGTTCCTGTAAAGAAGAAGAACAGACAAATTAGGGTTTGCATCGATTTTAGAGATCTTAATCGGTATTGTCCCAAAGATGATTTTCCAGTTCCGATTACAGAACTCTTAATTGATGCGACGGCTGGCTATGCAGTACTTTCTTTCATGGATGGATATTCTGGATATAATCAGATCCGAATGGACCCAAAAGATGAGGAATATACAGCCTTCAGAGCTCCTCAAGGTGTGTTTTGTTACCGGGTGATGCCCTTTGGTTTAAAGAATGCAGGTGCAACATATCAACGCGCCATGCATCGTATCTTCAAACCTTTTCTAGGGAAATTTGTTGAATGCTATGTAGATGATTTGGTGGTTAAATCCAAACAACGTTTTGATCACATGGCTGATTTGGAAGTCATATTCCACAAGCTTCGACAACATAATTTGAAGATGAACCCTTTAAAATGTGCTTTTGGGGTAACCTCAGGAAAATTCCTCGGCTTTGTTGTACACCATCGTGGTATTGAAGTCGATCCTGAGAAGACCAAATCAATCCTTGGTATGTCACCTCCTCATAATTTTAAAGAATTAAGAGGACTTCAAGGACACTTAGCCTATATTCGGCGTTTCATCGCCAATTTGGCAGGCAAAAGTTTACCCTTTACCAAATTATTGAAGAAAGGAGTCACTTACCAGTGGACTAAAGAATGTCAAGAAGCATTTGATGTTCTCAAGAAATACCTCTTGAGTCCACCAGTACTCATGCCACCTGTTGAGGGTAGGCCTCTTATCCTCTATGTGACAGCTTTAGAGTGATCATTGGGTGCCTTTCTCGCTCAAAAGAATGATGCTGGGAATGAAAATAGTCTCTACTATCTCAGTAGAACTATGCTTGAAGCAGAAACCCGGTATTCGAGTATTGAAAAGTGCTGCCTAGCATTAATCTTTGCAGTTCAGAAACTGAGACACTACCTGCAACATCACGAGGTCAAATTGGTATCTCGTAATAATCCACTCAAATTCATCCTTAGTCGTCCAATGCTTACAGGACGTCTGGCAAGGTGGGCAGTTATTCTACAGCAGTTCGACATCCAGTATGTGTCTCAAAAGGCAATTAAGGGCCAAGCTCTGGCTGATTTCCTGGCTGAACACCCTTTAGTGGAAGACACGTATTCAGATATCGAACTCCCTAATGAGGAAGTTTTTTCTATTCAAAATAGTCCTCAAACATGGGAAATGTATTTTGATGGTGCTTCTAGAAGTCCAACAGGGAAGAAAATGGAAAATCCTAAATTCAACAAAGTTGGTTTAGGAATTGTGCTCATTTCTCCAGATAAGGCAGTGTTACCTTATTCCTTTTTGTTGTGGGAATGTGGTACCAATAATGAAGTTGAATACCAAGCTCTCATTGTAGGCTTGGAGTTAGCACTTCAAGCACAAGTGAATCACTTAAAGGTGAAAGGTGATTCAGACCTGGTAATCAAGCAAGTCAATGGAGATTATGCCATCAGAAAAGAAGAATTAATCCCTTTGTATGATTACGTCAGAGAGTTAATGTCGGAATTCCCTTCAGAACCGACATTTTTTTATGTCCCAAGATCACAAAATGCTGAAGCTGATGCACTGGCTAATATAGCCACGGCTTTAGCAGATCCAAATCAGGACGAGACAACCATCAGTATTGCCCACCGTCGTGCAATTTCACCTTATGTTCAAGTCAGAACAGAGGAAATTAATGAAATTAGTCCCATTCCTGAACTGTATGGTCATACTACAGGATGGATGTCACCTATCAAGGAATACCTTCAAAATGGAACACTTCCACCTGATAGAGCCGAGAAAGAACAAATTCGGCGACGTGTGGTCAATTTTACTCTTTATGATGGTCCAAACCACCTCGAGAAAATTCTCTACAAACATGGTTTTGATGGAGTTCTCTTCAGATGTATTGATGGTGAAGAGACAATGGCTGTCATAAAAGAAGTGCATGCAGGAGTCTGTGGTGCCCACCAGTCTGGACATAGACTGTCTGATCAAATTCGAAGGCTTGGATACTTCTGGCCTTCAATGATACAAGATTGTGTTAATTTCACAAAGAAGTGTCATTCATGCCAAGTATATGCCAACTTCATTCATCAACCTCCAGAGTTGCTTCATACAGCTAAATACTCATGGCCATTTTCCACATGGGGAATGGATGTGGTGGGACCTTACCCTTCAGATACGGCCAAGCAGTTTAAGTACATTCTTACTGCTACTGATTTCTTTTCCAAATGGGCAGAGGCAGTACCTCTCAAAGAAGTCAGTTCTAAATGCATTGTTAGCTTCATCAAGTCTAACATCATTACTAGATTTGGTGTCCCTCATACCATATTGACGGATAACGGCACCAACTTCTGTTCTTCTGAGGTAAATAAATTGTATCAAGAATACAACATTAAGTCCAACCATTCATCTTGATATCATGCAGCGGATAATGGCCAGATAGAGGCCTTCAACAAGACTCTTTCAAATATACTGCAAAAGATGGTGGATAAAGATAAGAGGTCATGGCCTGATAAACTCTATCATGCTTTATGGGCTTATCGGACTACCACTCGCAATGCAACACGGTCTACTCCATATTCATTAGTATATGGAACAAAAGCAGTCTTGCCAATTGAAGTTCAATTGCCCTCACTCAGAATAGCCATTTGTGATCAGTTATCAACAGATGAGCAATCCCAAAAGCGGTTGAATGAATTGGAACAGTTAGATGAAAAGAGATTGTGCACTTTGCACCACTTGGAAATCTATCAGAATCGAATAGCACGAGCTTTTAACAAAAAAGTTCGTCTTCGTTCATTCATTCAGGGAGAATTGGTATTGGTTCTCAGAACACCAATGATACCAGGAAAGAAGCCTCCCAAGCTTGAACCAAAATGGGAAGGACCTTATTCAATACATAAGGTCTACTCCAATGGAGCGTATTCTCTGATCTCAATGGATGGAGAACACATCACGACTCCAACTAATGCCAGATTTCTGAAGAAGTATTTTGTATAAACACAAAATATTGTTCCCAGAACCAAGACTCTTACATTTGGTTCATACAGTAATGGTCCAGTATGACCTTAAACTGCAACTTCTTCCAACATGACGTTAAAATGTGTCACCTTCAATGTCTTACATGACATTAAACTGTATAATGTCCTATCTACATGACATTAAACTGTACAGAAGTTCCTTATTTGTCCGAGATGACATTAAACTATATGTCGTCCAACATGACGTTAAACTGTGTCACTTCAATGTCCAAGATGACATTAAACTATATTGTGTCCTAGCAACATGACATTAAACTGTGTGGCACATTCATCGTCCAGCATGACGTTAAACTGTAAAAAGTCCCCAGAACTGATATCCTCATATTGGTTCACCTTAGTCCTAGCTACATGACTTTAAACTGTACAGCACCAGTTCGTCCTTGCTATATGACGTTAAACTATACAGCGATGGTCCAGTATGACTTTAAACTGCAACTTCGTCCCACACGACATTAAACTGTGAAAAATTTCCCTAAACCGTCCAGTATGACCTTAAACTGCATCATCCCTGGTCCATGTATATGACCATAAACTATTTGCAAATCCCTTATGTCCAGCAAGATGTTAAACTGTGATGTCCTAAATTACATGACGCTAAACTGTATAAAAGTCCCTCACGTCCGGAAAGACGTTAAACTATATAATCATCAAAGGTCCAACATGACATTAAACTGCACCATCCACGGTCCATGCATATGACCTTAAACTATTCGCACTTTCGTCCGACATGACGTTAAAATGGTACACTCTTTTGTCCTTACTGCAAGACATTAAACTGCACAGTCCCCCTTTTCATCCAATATGACGTTAAACTATATTGTCCCCATCGTCTTAACTACATGACGCTAAACTGTACAGAAAGTCCCCTTTTTTATGTCCTACATGACATTAAACTGTACATCGTTAAGGTTGTTATTACCTCTTGTTTCTCACACCGAGTATGACTCACGTGAGCTTAGAGAGAACATCAACCATAACACTCCCTTTGGGCCACTAACCATGTGTAAGTCCCAACAATATTTTTTATTAGATCATTGTCCACAAGAACAACTTGATCATTGATTCATTTTTTAATTGAACTACACGGACTTTGATCCTTGCCTTCCAGGCTGGGTATGTAGGCAACCTCCCAAAAGTTCAAGCCCAAAAACAATCTCTTCACATCGGTTCACCACCATCTCATATGATGATGATTTGTGAAACCACCCCTGGAATCAATATCTTTACATTGATTCACTTTCGTCCTTGTTATATGACGTTAAACTATACAACACTTTTGTCCGGTACGACAATAAACTACAATATTCTTTGATTTCCTCATTTGAGAATGAACCATTATTAACATTGATTCTTTTTCAATCATGGTTTTCATTTTCAAAAGACTACGTACATACATGGTAATGCCTAAACTTTTTATCTTAGGTTAAAACCATCATTGCACTAAAGTCCCCTTTCACCCTTCACATGTACGAACCAAATTTGTACAAAGGGTAGTTCTAGAACTACGTGGACTTGATTCCCATCCTTATGGGATACGTAGGAACATTCGAGTGTCCCTCGAATCCAGTCCCAAGTCTTTTGGGCCTAACCCCAAATTTCACTTTCAGTCCCTTGGCTGAAAAGTCTTCATGAAAACACACACTGTGTATTCATTATTATGGTCCGAATTCTATGACCCTAAACTAAGATCACTCATACTTTCGTCCTGCACGACATTAAACTGCATTTCAAGAACTACGTATGGCTTGATTCTCATTCTTATGAGATACGTAGTGAAGTCCAAAATTTCAATTTAGGACCCAGCCACAACATGATTATGGTTTTCATTGACCTATGTATCTCTATATACATTGGACAATACCCATATTTATGTGTTATAATCCTAACCTTAAATATTTTCAGATCTTCATAACCCTTTTCATGACTTCTAGTCACAAAAATGTCAAAATTCTGAGAATTCTTTTGCCTGACTATGCAGCACGTGCCCATAGGTGGCCCTGCATAAACAGTCCACATAACAGACTTGTCAGCCAAAAGATGCTATTTTATTTGACTATGCAGCCAATGCCCATAGGTGGCCCTGCATATTTCAACCCCCTAACGGGTTTTGTTAGATAATAGTAACTTCATTCTTGGGAAGAATGCCTCTTTTTTCCTTATTTGTCTTAAAACAACAGTATGTAGGGATCCGCAAAAAATAGCCATCCTTAACATATTTGTCCCATATCCTTTTTCATGATCTGAAAGTATTCAAGTCTATGGTTTATTCTTCTTCCCTATGTTTGGGTCAGACCTTCGTAGGAGTGATATTCATCCAGTTCTTCGATATTCTTGTTTGGAAATATCTTCTCCATATTCAAGTACCTCTTTCCATACAACAAACTCTATGCTTTAGAAAATTTGAATCTCCATAAACTTCCACTGGCTTTTAGCACTAGGAAAGTAAATTTCTGGGAGTTCTTTTGCCTGACTATGCAGCACGTGCCCATAGGTGGCCTTGCATAAATAGTCCACATAACAGACTTGTCAGCCAAAAAATGCTATTTTATTTGACTATGCAGCCAATGACCATAGGTGGCCCTGCATATTTCAACCCCCTAACGGGTTTTGTTAAATAATAGTAACTTCATTCTTGGAAACTACTTCTTCTAATGCCTTTTAGCTCTTTTTTCATATCATTCCTCAGATTCAAATATTCTTAAGCCATAGTTTACATTTTTTCCCTCATACTTGAGTATGGTAAATATGTTTTCAGATAAATTGTCAAGGAATTGAATCCATTTTAATCCATTTTCGGTCAAATCTATTTCGACCTTAAACATTAGCCACTTTATGTCCGGCGTGCATGACTTTAAACTGCCCACACAAAAGACAAAGGAACTCAGAATAAAAGTCAAGTTCCAGCTCACTAAATATACATTTTTTGTATGATTTAGGTAATATTGAGCAGTTAAAAAGTTCAAAGTTTGTAGGGTTATTTGTAATAATCCTAGTAAAAATCAAACTATGCTTACTAGGCCCATCGGCTTAAGTAAATTTGAAGCAGGTAATGGAAGAATGCAAGTACAAATGATTGAAGACAAAAGTGTTTTTTCATTAATACACAAGAGTTAGAAGGACATCCACAGACTGGAATCTCTTCTCTTTTTCAAGAATTACAGAAGATTGTCAACATAAGTCTTCATTTGATGTATAAAATCCTGAGCCTTATCAACAGTTACTTGAAGCTCGTGTACTTGACCAGCTTCACTCTTTTTAGCTTGCTGAAGTGCCTTCTTAGCATCTGCAATGGCTTTCATGCCATTCATATGAGTTTTATCCAATGATTTATTAAGCTGATCAAGTTCCCCAGTAACAGCATCTAACTGTTGCTGGAGTTGCACCTGCTGGACGACCTTTTCTTTGATTTTTTGCTTCAGATCCTTCATCTTGACAGCATAATCAGCTTCAGCCTGGGATATCGCAGCCTCAAATTCGCCTATGTTGACTGACAATTTCACTCTGGTCAAATCTTCGCGACTTATCTGCATTTGCTCCCTCCTGAAAATGATCTGTTTCACCGCAGCATGGATCTTTTCATATCCAAAACCACCAAGTCCCATTATAACAAATTGGGATGACAATCGGGAAATTTTTGATGGTAGCTCTTCTAAAGGCACCCCCGATATGATGTTCTATATGTTATTCCATGCCTTACGTCGTGAAAAGCTGAATGCTTTAAGCATATCTGGATCTGATTCAATATCATCGTCAGAAGGGGGTATGTAATCTGAAATTAGCGCGCTTAGGGAGGTGCCTTGTCCTGCTCTTTCCCCCCTGACTTGTGCTTCTTCACTTTCAATTCCCGTTGGGACAGAGGGTGAGGCCTCATCTTCGGGTCTAGTCATTGCAGTTGATGGTCCTGCATGATTAATTGAAAGGTTTAGTCAGCTTCAAAGGATAACAAAAGAATGTATTGTCTTGCAAATAAAGTACAATCACAAATATTGTTATCCATTACCCAATGGTGGTTCAGCAACCTGAGAAGACTTCTCCTTATATTTCCCAATTTCAACAGGATTTTCAAGATGGGTCTCAGGAGAGTTTATTGGATTTAGCTCTACTTGAGCTAATGTTTCTGCAATGATAGGGTTGACATCAGTGTCCACACCCTCTTCGAGCATTGGCAGTTCAGCGGCTTCTACGGAAGAAACTGCATATTATTTTACATCATGGTTAGAAGTATATTTTTTTTAAGAAAGAATTTGGGCGAAGGGTAACACTCACGCCCAAGGTCTTCTAAATCACATGACAACTCAGCATGATTATAAAATTCTTCAAAAGTCATTCCTTGATTCATCATTTCATCCAATGATACTTCAGAATCTTGATTAGTCTCACCAGTGGGAGTATTTTCTACGTCTTCTTGCCGACTTATGTCCTGCAACCCCTGACCCTGGACAACATCTTCAGTAATAGGAGGGATACAGGGAATGGATGGTAGCTCTTCTCCAGGAGCAACCAAGTCAGCCTGAGTCTGTGATTGTTCTACAGCACCCTCCACGACCTTTGAAGAAGGATCAGTCCCTTCCCTCAAGGGAGAAATTGAAGAAGCCCCTGCAATCCTCGGAAATATGAGTAACCATATGATTATGGGTATAAACTCATGATTGTTCGAAGGACTTACCACTGCTAATGAAACGTTTAGCTAGGGATTTCCTCATTCGTTGCCTTGGCTTCTTTTGTTTTTTCGGAGTACCAGTAGTCTCCCTTATTGGCACTTGGATTGGCGAATGAAAGGCTATGTCCAGTGCCTCATTCATGGCCTGCTGGCCTGGAGATATCTCGCCTGGTTCGCGAGGAGAATCAGCAGCATCCCCGATGGCGGTACCACCAGGGCTATATTGTGGCGAAGGAACCCCGATTCCTTTCTTTGCAAGCTGCAAGATGAAGAAATTAACTTCCTTAAGTAACAAAGATTCAACTAAAATAAAGTTGCAAAGAAAATAAGGAAGGAAAACTTACATCTTCAGGAGCCACGTACTCTTGCCATTCCTCATCTCCAGAACCACCAGCCCCCTCAGTGGTGCCACGATCAATCATTTTCTTTACCCGCCTGGTGATAGGAACCGAATTATCAGTGGCATATATGAGCATTTCCAGCTCTCTGATGTAAGCCCGCACTTCATTGGGGTTATCTCCGTATTGAAGGTCTTTAGAAGCTAGAAGATATCCTATCCCAGGAAGTTGTAGGCCCTCACACAAATCCAGCCAGGCGGTCTCAGTATCACAGTATAAGCTCTGCCATAGCTGAACAGCCTCTGGTCTTAGATATAAAGGCTGTGAGGAAGGTCCTACAATTTTTGATTTTAATTTCTACCGACTCCTGCAACTACAGATAGAGAATAAGAAAGTGAGACTTATTACTTTATAAAGTAGAAATGATTGAAGTTATTACAATCAAATAACTCACCAGGAGCTGATGGAGTGGGTCTTTTAACTCTGGCCGGAGGATTGTATCGTGCACGAAACCGTTTTGCTGCCGGTTGTGCCTCATCATCCCCATCGTGATAATCCGATGAATCAGTTCTAGAAGAGGAGTCTGTTGAACCTATTTCAGGTGGAGAAGCGTCACCTTCATGAGGAAGAGTTTCTTTCTCTACAGTCCTCTTCCTCTTTCCCACTTGATATACTGGGTGATTCAATATCCCTTTAGGTTATGATGCTATCCAGTGTTCGGCATAAAATTTAGTCAGATAATGTGCCGCTTTTTCAACTGGTAGATCAAATACTGCCCCAGTCTTCTCTCTTGATGTCAGCAACCATAGTTGTCGAGCAACCATCGGATGTTGCTCTAACCTGACATGTACTGGAGGGGATACAAAAATCTGTTGCAAACATTTGAATTGGTGTGCAAATCTATATGGAGCATAGGCCTCGCATATGATTTCTCCATCAATCCTGGCTACTAACACGCCATCCCTGCAAGCTAGCATGTATGCCCTCAAATCCAAATGGGCTTTCCCATCATCAACAAACCGCCCAGATGGCGGACTTCCATAAGGAAAGAAGTTGAATTCCTTATACATGCTTAGTCTTACTTTCATGTCATAACCATTAACATCTAATGGAGCAATTCCAGAGAATGCTTGCACTGACGGTCTGAAAGAGCTTCCAGGAATTTGTAATCCATTCTGTACATTGTAAGTCCTGAAGTGAGTGGCGATCCATCCCCACAAAACCTGGAATGGTCCCACTATTCTTAAAGGAGATTTACCCTGGAAGACGTGAAGTAAACTCCTGTGAATCTTTGCTAAAATGGGGGTAGCTAACCCAACCATTTTTCCCTCAGCCAACTTGGCCGCAATGACGAAGGTCCCTGGCCTAACGCCTCCCTTCGAATCCCTGACCGACAAGAGATAAACACTGAGCCACATTGCCAAGAAACCCGCCAGACGAGTTTTCTTTGGAATTCTTTGATTCACTTCATAGCCCCATTTTTCAAACTCTCCTGCTTCTAGAGTTGGCCAGAATGTGCCAGGAGCTCCTCTCTTCTCAGGTTTTGGACAAGTGGTAGGACGTCTGGGCCGGGTATCCTTGGATTTCTTCTTCTTGGATCCTTTTTCTTTTGGCTCCATCCCTTTCTTCTCAGTAAGAAACACATTCATCCATTCTTCCGGATGAATTTCTTTTCTGAAATGAGTTAATGAGGTCTCTGAACTCTTGAGCCTGTGAAAGATTTTAAATAATTCTCGAGCCAAAGCAGGAGTCTTCTCTGGATCATTCCAAGTCACCTTGGGAGGAATGAATTCATCATACATATCACCCAAGATTGGAGCTCCTGAAATCTTGTGGACATTCCACAAACTGATACCTACTTCTCCATGAGTCAAATGGAAAGAATTAGTCGCTGGGCTCCAGTGGCTGAGTATCTCTGGCACGAAGTTATCATGTCTGTAAATATATGTTTGCCCAACCCAAATAGCCTCATATATTGCAGCTCTCTTCAAATCCTCAATAAACTCTGCGCAAGTCTGTCGCACCCAGTATACCCACATCCAAGTTGGCTTCACACCTCCCCCAGGACGGAAATCCCAACTTTTCTTCCAGCCTTTGGATTGATCCATCTGAGCATTTCGGAAGATTGAAGGATGACAATGTGGTTGAAGCTCAGGTGTATGTTTTTTCAGATCTGGTGTGCAAGGGCTATGATGCATCACATAAGCCTTCTCCACTGTTCTAGCAGTTTGAAATACTCCTCCGCCTGAGATATTTCCTGAAGCAAAATTGATGACCATGACCATTCAAAGGTAGATAAGTGCAGTGAGGAAAGTCGCGATGATATTTCTTCAGATACTTAGCCAAATCTGGAAGAGTACTGTGTTTGACAGTATAGTAATCAGGGCCAATGATATTCATCATATCATCTATCCCCTTGCTAGCCAGTTCATCAATTAATCCAGGTCTAAGAGCCATTGAATCTGCACAGGAGTTGAATAAATTAAACTCTTAAGTGGGATTATTTTTTCATAAAATTTGTGAAAGAATTTGGAAAAAATGGCTAAGGCATTAAGGTGCGCAAGTATGGATATGTCGCGCAAGTGGTACATGTGCCGCGAAAGTTTTTGTCGTGCAAGTATTACCGCGCGAGCCCTATTACCTTGAGAGTAGCGCGGCAGCGAGGAAACAGTGAAAACAGGAGACTTGCGCGGCGACTAAGACTTGCGCGGCGAGAGCTCGAGAAGGGATGATGTCCGGAAATCCGGATACTTGTACGGAGGTGAGGCCTTGTATTTATAGGCTCGGAAGCCTACCTGCGCGCCATACCCAGAGCGCTTAAGGCCTGCGCGACGAAGACTTGCGCGCCACCCTCTGCGCCCTGAAAGACTTGCGCGCCCTCCCTTTTCCTTTGGAAGGATTCGATTTCCTCAGAGTCAAATCCTCATTTATCTCCGGATCCAACTCTGAGGGGGGACTTTTGATGACGCTCCTTTCGTCACAGAATCTAAAGATCAGAAAAGGAAATATTTCAGCTGAAAGTGATTCATCCTTTGAAGAAAACATCAAAAATCGACAAAGGCATGAACAAAGGATCAACAGCAAATCCACCGCGCAAGTGATACCACCACCGCGCAAGTATACTTGCGCGGCTACCTTGGTCGCGCAGGTGACTTGCGCGACCTAATTGGTAACCGCCTGATAACCGCCCTGGGTCTTCTTTTGCCTATAAATAGACCCTGTGGGCCCCCCATTCGAGAGGATCTTCTTCCAGAAACTCGGATTGAAGCTCCCGATGCCCAAGTCTCTTCTCAAAGCTTCCAGAACACTTCTAAGGTAATTTCTTACCTAGAACGGAAGATCTCAAGAGAAGAAGGAAGGCCTAAGTGTTGAAACTTATCAAACACTTGCGCGCCGACTTAATTCCTTCAATATAACTTGCGCGTCCCTTCTCTGGAAGAACCTCAAGAGGATTGTAAAGGGTTTTCTAAAGAGTCGCTCAAGCATTTCAATGCTGGTTGAAAATCGCGCAAGTATACTTGCGCGACCAATACTTGCGCGCCGCTGCAGGACTTGCGCGCCTTTAAAGACTTGCACGCCCCTATCTTTTTGGGTGCCCATCTTGCCCATTTTACCCCTCTTAAGCCATTTCACCTTTCCTATTCAAGATTCAGTCTTCAAGATACTCTTCAAATCCATTTATGGAATGATTTCTTGATTTGACATCCTTGTCTGAAAGGAATTATGTGAAATATCTCTCAAAGTCTAGTGATTTAAATATCTTTATGTCACCAAATATTGAGAGTTCATTCATTCAACCTCATCCTTTAAAAATGAGAGAATCCTTAACATGGGTCTCCTTTTCAGGAATAATCCCCAGTTATAAAACCCTTGATCTGGGCATCCTCCTCAGGAGTAAGCCCCAAATCTTAATCCCTAACCTGGGTATCCTTTTTTAGGAATAAGACTCAGTCATAACCTTGGGCTTCCTTTTCAGGAATAAGCCCCAAGTCCCCTTAAACTTTTCTTAACCAGTCATAAATTACCTTTGATTTGGGTTTCCTTTTTCAGGAATAAAACCCAATCATAAGTCCCCTCCTAACTTGGGCATCCTCCTTAGGAGTAAGCCCCAAGATTAGAGTATTCAAATCTCCATGAAGCACATATAACTTTGTGGACCCTGTTCATGGATTTTCTCCCTAAAAGTAAATCCTAAACCTTCATCTATCTGGGTAGTCATCTATACATAAGCCCCAAACAAATTCTTATGATTGCATCTTTTATGGCACAATTGTCTAAATTTTACCAATACCTCTTGTTTCTCACACCGAGCATGACTCACGTGAGCTTAGAGTGTAAAAGTAATTATGAAATTCATCTTTGAGCCATCAATCATAAACATCATACTCCATTCCTCGAACTACGTGGGTTCTGATTCCTTTTTCGAAACAAAGGATACGTAGGTAGCCCATTTATGGGTTCGATCCCAACTTTGAAATAATCTATGTCCTTCTGAATGACGATAAACTTCAAGTGCCCCACTGAGTGGATTTAAAACCAGCCTGGTCATCAAAATGACCAAGAGACTTTTATATAAATGTTTTTGAAGGATACCATTGACCAAGAATCTCTAAACAAATATAGATGATTCTATATTGATGAAGAACCTCTAATACATATAAAAGATTCTCTAAATTCCTTGCATATTTAATCATTGATTGTTAAAACTAAAGGAAAGCACATTTTATACTTGGTAATGTAATAAGGATTCACGAACATAACTTAAATCTATAATGAGAGTCCCGGAGTAGACAATAATTCCCCTCAAAAAGGTGTGATGAGTCCGACCTCCCATCCTCTCGACCAATGCAAATTCCTAAGCCTCATTAGTCCACAAGCTAATGGGCGCCTGCCTTTGGAAAGTAGGTCCAAACGGATGTGGAATCATTGGATGTTTCCGGTTCTACGAACAAACCCGTTAGAAACCGATCGGAACGTTTGAATCTCCCGTCCAGGAGGTCATCCCCGGATTCGGCGCGAAACAATAACTCATAAGGTGCAATACATGTGGACCGGAGGGGTTAATATTGTAATAAAAAATAATATGTAATCTCTCATCTTCATGTTCAAGTGACAATTTTGGTAAATGTGTAATACTATTTTTACCAACTCCAAAAATTGTATTCTTGGTAGAATGAAAATAATCCTCCGTAGGAGGTACATTAGTAGTCATGAAATTAATTTTTGTAAATTATATGTTTGATTTCATGAAACAAATATAATAATAAATATTTAATGATAAGAAATAACGTATACCTCACTAACTGTAACCCTTCCTCTATTTATGTCATTGAAATAGTAAAATGTAATTATATTATGTTGATCTACATATTATTAGAAAAGTGAATATTTAAAAACATTGATAAAACAAATCTGCATGTAAATAAATAATGACACACATATGTTAGTTTAAAAAATTAATAACGATTTCATTATTCTTAATAAAAAAAATGTGAAGATAAACTCTTATATATAAATAGTAATTCTAAAATGATAGAAACATTTCTAAATTTAAATATCATATTTACATAAAATTGTTTTTATGTGCCTAAATATAAATATGTCAGATTTAAAAAATAATAATGATTTCATGATTCTTAAATAAAAAAACATGAAGCTAAATTATTATATATAAATAGTAGTCGTAAAATGATATAAAAATTTATATATTTAAAAATAACATTTATAAAAAAGCATTTTTATATTCGTAAATATAACCAAAAAAATGATGTACGATGGGATTTTCCTTCAAAAAATATTTAACCATAACTGTTGAATATAATATTTGACTTAAAATATTTATTATTTATCAAATATATATAATTATGCATCCAATAATTAATATAAAATAATTTTTAAAAATGTAAATTTCAAAAAATAAATAAAATATAAAAATTTAAAAAATAAGTAGGAGAGTAATTTACTATTTTCTATATCCCTTCACTATGATTATATCTTACTACATGGACCATGCATGCATTATAGTTGTTGTTATAATACAAAAATTGTATTATAGATGACTGAGACTCATATATATCCATAACATCATCATCATCATCATCCTCATCACCCAAATGAATTACTTTCCATTGGAAAATGATAGAACCCAGATCATTAGTTGTATCAATGACATAACATATTTTTATTTCATGTTTCTCCAGGATAAATGGTTCCTCTTTTCAATTAAATCTTTTCAAATAAACTAGTGTAAACCCATAATGATCACATTTCACACCACTATTACTATCAACCCATTTTCACTAAATCATTTTGACTAAAAAATTATTATAATCAATTTCACATATATATCATGTAGAACTCGAAAATATAAAGTTTATTTAGAAATTGAGGTTTTATATAGTTCACTCAAAAAATTTACTATTTAAGCAACAAACATTACCCCCCTATTTTCAACGATACTCTTTCCATCCTGATTTTTTGGGTAACATGTGTATCTATTAATATAAAAACAGGACCATGTAATTACATTAAGATATGGTCCCCATTCCAACCATTTCAATGTTTCTAATTCATATATATATCTATGATTAATTTCTAATTAAACAATGAAAAAATGTATTTTTGTTCTCAATCATCATAAAAATATCATTTTTTTAGAATATTGTACATTTAATTCAGAAATATGTGATGATATATATGGTTCAACTACATGGGTGTTGTTAAAAATGTTTAAATGTTCCTACATCATATCTTCACATGAAATGAACATTACATTTAATCCTTGAATCCATCTACCATCTCTATAAACTTCCACATATCGAGATCTAGAGGGAACAAAAATCTCTACTTCATAAAAATAACTAGTATAAAACTATATCACCTCTTATGATAAATATTATCTAATAATTGAGGCATCTAGTAGGTGAGGATTTTAAATATATCACTTTATAATTTTCATATATCATTTAAAAAGACACATCCAAAATAAAGAAACCTACCACACTATTTTTTTCTCAACAACTAGTTGAATCACTAGATTGATGATTATATAAAAAAAACATAGGTAGGAAATACATTTCTAATTTATAGAGAATAATATTAGTTTAATTCTACAACACATATAAAAAATTTATATTAATGAATATGTTACAAATGGATTTTAAAAAATTACATAACCAGGTTATAGTCATTCTGACATGTATTAGTAATATACCATGCAATGCAACTAGCTATATTTTTTTTCATCAATACATGATAGCCATGAGATTTCAGACCAATTAATTTGAAATCCATAAGTTGATCCAAATTCATTACATTTTATTAATATCTGTTGGATACATTAAAAAAATTAAGACACTGAAAGGAATTGATTTTCTAACTATTTTTTAATGTGTGGAAAGATGGAGGTAAATATGTTCCATTTTCCATTTAGAGTGGGAGATAAATCCAAACATATTTTCACTGAAATCAAGTCCAATCTTGCATTAAACCCATATTTTTTTTCATTTATTTTATGTCCAAAAAATTCCCAATAAAATAGTCACTTAATGTTTAATCATCATGTATCATACCAATGCTACGTGTTATCTATAAAAATATCCAATAAGCTAGTTAAAAAAAGATATACAGTTTCTTCAAGATATATTTTTTGATCACTAGAACTTCCATTATTTCCAAATGTGGTATTAATATTTCTCACCAGGTCATAAAATTCTTCATTTAAAAATGGTTGAGGGTAAATATTATATTCCTATAAACCACTAAAAAGTATTCAATCTATGATAAATATGATCATCTCTCAAAAATAATCAATGTCCCATGTAAAAGGTTTTTCTTCCATTTTAGAATTGACAATTTAAAGTCTCTTATTCACAAATTAGAAATGATTTATGCCCCTTAACATTGTATATATATTAGTTTCTATATGAATGAAATTCGTTTATAGTGAAAAAAATCATAGCAAACAAAAGAAAATAATCTTTCCTATATGCATCAAAAAAAAACACAACACCTATCTTCCATAGAAGTTTACAATCATCAATCAGTGGTGAAAGATACACATCAATATCATTTTTTTGTTTTTTGTTCCAAAAAGAATCAAAATTATCATAATTTTTTTCTTTATACATATCTGGGGAGACAAGTATTAAATTACAATCAAAACATTCCATGAACTATGTTTTCTACTTAGGCTCCAATATAGATTCATTCCATCTGTGCAGAGTTTCATTATGAGATTTATAACATCACTTCCAAAACTAGGAAATTGTATATCAAATCTCTTCCACTATGATGAATCAGTAGGGTGATGTAATTTTCCATTAGATATGTGATCCTTGGTATGCCATCTTAACCATTTTTTTATCAATTGAATTTGTTAATAGATTATTCAAATAATGAATTACATGATGGTTCCAAATTTCTTTAGTGAGTGGTTTGATTCTTCTTCCTGAGAATGAGTCAAAGTTCAATTATTGGATTTATTGGAAGGAATTATTTTTTGGTACCAAATTGATTCAGTAGGATGTTAGATGTCAGTACCTAATAATGAATCAGAGTTGAATGTTTCACCCATCATATATTGTGATGTCCAGCACTGAGGAAGTTTTGATAAATATTAATTATCCTTCCAATACAACACATAATAAATGGGGAAAGCATGTTATTTTTTTATACCCATATACCCTTGGGAATAATATTTTTTTTCCTTATAATTTGAATCTGGAGACCGGCTTCCCTTTAGAAGTATCTCATTTAAATGTTAAAGGATGTTATATAAACGGTTATCAGTCAACCCATTTCATTCTTTCAATTTAACTAAAATCAGAAAATATGATAAAACTATATATTTTGTTCAACTTGATAATAATGTTTTCTTAGAATCTCTATACAATCATATAACATTTACTATTATTTTATGGTTTTTACACCTACATCATGAATTAACTCTTCAATGCAATCATCTTTCTCATTATTTATTTTTCATCAACATTAGATGATGAATGTTACATTGGTTCTCCATGCTAAATCCAACATGTATAATAATGGTTAAATCCATAACAAATTATATGGTCCGTGATTTCTATGGAATTTTACTTTCTCAAATTCAATCACTTCACACGTGAAAACAAATCATATATTTGTTTTGAATATTTTGTTTAGAAAATTCAGTGAAATCATCAAATCCGTTTTCATATTTATTAGTGGTTATTCATAACATTAACCAATTAAGACCCACTAAATACCTAAGATCATAATATAAAAGGTTAGTATATTAAAATAGATAAAAATTTAAAATATATATAAAAAAATAAATAAATATTAAACATAAAAACAAATAATTAAAATGATTGGTGATCAGGTGGGAGATATAAATTATTATTAGGAATACGGTAAAAAATAAATTATTCTACATATTTATTTTAATTAAAAAATTAATTATAAATTATTCTTGATGAACCTACTAAAGGAATACTAATAATTTTTTCTCGTTTTGATAGATTTTTTTAAATGACTATCAAACAACAACACTTACATACAACATAGATCCTTCAAGATAAACATCAATATTTCTTATTATATAACCTAGAATAAATAATGAATTTCAAAAATTCCTTATATATATATTCATGAATGTTTTGGGTAATGTGTGAACTATTATATTTTTTTTAGACTTTGTACACAAGAAAAATTTCAATGCAAGGAGTTGTGAGAGTGTTTTTTTATAAGTGTGTGCCAATAATTTTTATAGATAAAATTTATATTATTAATCCTTACTCTTATTTCAAACTCTATATACACTAAAAATGTCTTAAAATATATTTATATTATATATTAATATAATTACAAGTGATTTTTTATAAATGTAAAAAATATGGTGATACTTTTTCTTACTATAAAATGATTGAAAGTAAAGGTATCCCTTTTATTGTTATTTTTAAGATTATATGAGGTAATATTCATTGCATTGATTGGATGTTGATATAATGTTTGAATTGGTTTTTGTTTTAGTAGTTAATTTTTTTCTAACACATTTACAACATATTAATCATATTCAAACTCTTGTTAATTATAGAAGTTTCATTGTGGTAATGATTATTTCCGTGTTTAGATGTTATTGGTAATGGTATTGAATTGAAAAATGGAGATGGATATATATTTTATGAGAAACATGGAATGATTGGAAACAACCAATTGATAATTAAATTAAATAATAATTTGAAAAATTAAAGAAACATTTAAAAAATATAATTGACAATAAAATGAATTAAAAAAAATCTAGGAATCATATTTATAAATAATAAATAATGAATTTATATTAATTTAAAAAGATATATAACATTAGGTGTTATAAAATGAAACTTTGATCATAAATATTGATTTTTCCCTTGAATTTGTTTTCAGGGTGAACACTAAAATATAGAATAAATATTTTTTTTTTAAAATGCACAAGAAAAAAGAACAACAAAAAACCCTTAATTGTGGTGTCACCTGACCGTAATAGGGTGACCAGGTACGAAATATAAACCTGTAATGTGAAATAAGGATAATGAATGAAATATTGATTGTCACCAATGATGAAAATAATATTTAAATCAATAAGATCAAATAAGATTGTCGTTGAAGACAATTAGTAGCCGTCAGAGTCATCGTAGTCTGAGAGAAGAATGAGTAGTCTAAAAAACAAAATGAGGGGTTCAAGATGTTTTTTTAAAAAGTATTTTAAATTAAGTTGTTAATAAAACTAATGGTAAGACTATTTGAAATTTCAAATTTAGTTTCAGTTTTATTAAAAACCAAAACCACAAATGTTTTCGTTGAATGATTTATGGATTTTGTTTCTAAAAACAATCGATGCCAAAAAGCAATTATTTTTCCCTTTTTGGTTTCTATATTTATACAAACAACTTTAAAGAAATAGAGATTTTTTTTCCACAGTTTTTAAGAAAACTAACATAAAAAATGTTAGTATAATATTTTTTATGATATTTATTTGAATAATTGATATAAAAAATGTTGCGGTTACACCCATAACATCAGTTCTATGTAAAATTATAACACACCAAACATCTTGTGGTATATTTCTATTAAATACATTCTATTCATAGCCTTTTTTTGAATAACTGAGCCTCTATGAAACAAAACATGGTTATTTATAGTAGATAGTCATATCCGATCCATTAAACATAAATTTTCTAGTTCTGTGATTTGAATTTTTAAAATCTGACATACACAGTTATGTTCAGGGTGATATTTTGAGTCTGATAGAATTAACATAATTTTTGGTGAATATTATCTTCCCTTGTGAATAGTAACCTACCCGTATAAATACTAACATAACCATATGCATAGTATTATGACTCTTATGGGTGGTAACCATACCAATGTAGGTGTAAATAAAATTTAGGCACATTTAAAATGAAGATAGATATATTAAGTGTTTGTATTTTTTGATTAAATAATGATTTTACATAAAAATTAAATTTATCAAATTTGAAAAATTATATTTAAAAATGGAGTTCATTGTTTGATTCTACACATTGAGAAATGGTTAGGGTGAATTTTTTGGATTTTTCAAAAATACATTAATTTTTGGTGAATGGTAAAATACGTTAATTTATCATATAAATTCATTATAATTAAAATTAACTCTTTCTATCATCATGAGTGATGTAAGCAGCCAAATATCTAACTCACATGAATTTATTAATATCTAGGTACTGTAATACTCACTTTTTCTTGTTTTGTGAAGAATTAACAAATTAATGATTATAATATTAAGAATACCCTCCTCCTCTCCAATATATAAACCACCCGTCACCCCCTCTTCCTCCCACAAAACTGAAGATTCAAACCTTGGATAAATTATGTGAAATACACTTCCCAAGACCTCCACCCACGTCCAAGGCTTTATTGTCTCACCAAAAATCCAAAAACAAAGGCCTTAAGGGATTCTCTAGGAGGGGTACTCAAGAGGTGAACCTCTCTCTCTCTCTTTTCAAATTGTTTTACAAGTTTTATTCTTTTGTTTTTCTCACCTCACCTCCCCTCATCAAAATTCCATGATAATTACATTAAAATACATTTACTATATTCTCATTTTTATGATGGAATATTTCATTTTAATATCTCTTTTCTCCTTCCTTTTATACTATAAATTAAAACACCATCTGAGATGGGTTGTTTTTATCACACTCAAGGAAAACTGGTTTTTAATTTGCATAACTATCATCAAGACTACTCATAAAACCCTTTTAATTGCTGAACCAGATCATAATATATGTATATTATCTTATTTAATGTTTTGGAATCCTCACAAACTCATAATATGGAATAATAATACAAAACTATTTCATTGTGCACAAAAACTCCATGAAAAATCCAAGCATTTATCATTAAATTATCAAATGATTCATCCTCATGGTATATAAAAAAAACCATTATAAGATAGTTTATATCTATTTAAGGTCACTAATAAAATATATTAAACAATTCTGTATGTTTATCCTCATTTCAAACAAACATCCATTCATTAATACAAGTAAACAGATCATAAAAACCAAGAAAGAAAAATCTTTGAAAATAATAAAATTGAACCTCTTAAACCCATAAAAAGGCCACTAACGAACATAATAAGGTTACACCATGTAAAATTTTTTTGATGATGTTCTTGAATTATTAATTAATGATGCTTAATTTTATTATTATGTTCATTAAGAACAATCAAGAGCACCTTCGAGCATAAGGTAATGGATATCATAACTCAATTTCCATTCGTTGTGTTAAACATCATTGTCATTGGTTATGTTTTTACAAGAATATGTATTAATTAACTATGATTGTTTTATAATTTATATACAATTATATTGTGTGGATTTATATTTTTCCCGCATAATTATGTCATTGACTTATCCCCACTCTAATGATACGATCTTTGTAAGGGATCCTCTCATTCACTTTTATTCCAGAATCCCTCCTATGTTATGCTATTTTATTATTAATTCCAAATGATGGGGAATGTTTTTTAACATCCACATACTGTCCTTATGTTATATAAATGATGTAATACCCCATTATCTCTCATTAATCCCCCATAAGAACACCCATCAACATGCTGAAATGTTTGTAAGGGGTTTCTCATCTCCCTTTCAATTCCGTGGGATTTACATTGTTTGCCTCTTATTTTTTATAAGTGGTATATGTGTACAATAATTAAAAATATAATATCATTATTATCTTTAGGTTCAAGGTATTAAAAGATTCAATTTATGATTATTAATTCCTGGTCACATGGTACACATGATTTTAATGTGGTAACAGGAATTGTCTCAATTTTCTATTTATTTGTGACTTTCATTGTATTTTTCACCTTACAATTATTATGTGGTGTAACTACTACCCATTTTAGTTAAATTTTAGTTTTGAAATTATATTTATATTAAATATAAATAGTCTCATGTCTTGGATATTATTATTGTCTAATCCATATACCATTTTACATACGGTTTTTATTTTGAATGTTTTTTTAACTATGGAAGTGTTGATGAATCCATATCCTCTATTATATATGGATAATGTAAATTGATATTATATTTTATTTAATCTATGTATAAATAATTATTTGGAAATGCAGTGATGGGTGGGGCCTTCTATATCCCTTCAATGAATCAACATGTCTCATGAGACAATCAGTTGTTGACACACCCTTTGAGTTTGTTTCCAAAAATCTGATGGGTTTCTACCCAAATACTTAAACCATTCTAACGGTACAATGGTATCATATTATAGAAACATGATGTACAAAAAATAATCCTTATCTATATTCATTTTTAGTAATTAATATCCCTGAGGTTTTCACTATAAAAAAATCTTTGGATTTAGTTTGATTCTCAGTTTATTAATGGTGTGAGTTTTTCATTTATTCACCATGCCATATTGACTCTGTGAAGTTTTTTATGATTCAGTTATTATTGATTCATGATTTTACTATTTTTAAGCCTTAAGTAGAATTTTAGATCACCACTTTCATTTGTTTACCTTCAACATGTTATAAAGAGGAGATCATTTATTTAGTTTTTGTGGATGCAGTTTTTTTCTTAGTTTTGTTATGTATTGTATTTTGTTTCCTTTCCCAATGAAATTTGAGTTTCATATATGTATCTAGTTTTTTCAAGACTAATAAATTTATCATTCCTTTGGGATTTCATTCCTTTTAAGCATTCTAATGTATTAATTAATGCACTGGCTCTAGTCTAGAGGGGTTGGGGTGTTACATTTGGTATCAGAGGAAGTTTAGTAGAAAACGTACAAATAAGATTAGAAAATGTAGATTAGGGAAAATACACCTAAGGTAGTATTTATTGATAAATTTACACTAATTTCTTATTAATTTTGGTAACGAATATATTATGTGGATATTTCTAGAAAACACTTCCCTGTTTGGATACAAATAGTTTGAGATGGCTCTAGTGCAGATGTAACTAGGAGTGAAAACTCCGAAGAGGAGTTTCGAGATTGACATGGGGTATCTTGGTACACGACCATGATCCATTCTGCACTCCTAGTATTGAAACACCTGGGGGATATTCTTAGGGTAATTTAAATTTTTATTATAAGCCAATATGAAATATTTTAATATAAATTTTTCCTCAAAGAAATAATGTATATGAGATTAACTATGCATATGATTTCAATTTATGCTAAGTACATTTATAGTTCAGATTATAAGTTATGATTCATAACCTAATCTAGTGTATTCCATTATTTAGAAATGGTGACTAATAGAAGAAGGGGAATCAATACTCATGGAAAATTTAGGGATTTCCTCATTAAGAAAGTCAACATAGTCAATGTTGTTGCAGATCAGATCATGACTATATTGAGAAAAATTACTCAGGTTGGGATGAATAACCATGCTACACCTGTGTTGGATCATTTCATGGGCTAGAATCCCCCATCTTTTAGTGGGACTACTAATCTAGTGGAAGCTGAGAAGGAGATAAAGACCCATGAAAAAATATTCATGGCATTAAAATGAAATGAAAATGAAAATGTATTGCTAGCGGTGTATTGTCTCAACGGTGACACTAATCAATGGTGTTCCTTGATCCAGAATAACATAGAGGAAGAATAAATAGATGAGATGTAATAGAGGAATTTTTTTGGGAATATTCTTCGAAAAATATTTCCCTCAGAAGCAACGAATCGAAATGAAGAGGAAATATCTCATCTTAAAGAATATGGAAGAAGAAAGCATCTCAGAGTATGAGGATACCTTCACAAGGCTATCTAGGTCTGCCATAGATTATATATGTGACTTAGAAGACATGATTAATCATTTAATTGAAGGTATCAAGCCAAGTATTCAAAAGGTTCACTCTTCTCAAACAGTTTCATCATATGATGAAATTGTATTATGTGCCATCAAAATAGAGTGGGTGTTTTCTAGATCAAATTTGTTCAAGGGAAACCAAATTAAGAAGCATTACTCTGATATCAATGAAAAGGTTGAATAACAAAAGAAGAATAAGGGAATGAAGTAATTCCAATTATTCAAGAATAGTAGAAAGAATCATCCTCATCAATACTTGAAAGGGATGAGAGTATACTATAAGTGTAGAAAAGGGTGATCAATCTAATGAATTCATGGGGATGAAACAATTCAATGATGTTCAATGCTACAATTTTAGAGAGATAGTACACTATGAAAATTAATGTCCTAAGCTCCTTGTAAAATTTCCTCAAGAAAGGCCATGAGAGAAAGGGAAAGATTATGTGATTAAAAGCATGAAGGTTGAAGTTCCTAATTATGTGGTGGTAGGTATGCTAATTTTTTCCTCAATAATAGCCAAAAATTTAATTGATTCTAGATCATTTAATTCATTTATATAGTCCAATTTTTTCAAGAAAAGTAGACATGTCCAATTTGATTTAATAATGGAGTTGTCAGTTAGGACTCCTATGTGATGTGTCATTGAAAAAAAGACATGTAGATTAGTCCCCCTAATGAAAAATTAACGTTCTTCAGATTTTATCCTTATCATCATTCCAATGAATGACTTTGATATAATTCTCGGTATGAATTGGCTATCAAATTATTATGAAAAGATTTATTATAAGAAGAACGTAGTTACAATATTTTGAAAATGGTTTAGAATCCCTTATTTTTAGAGAATAAACCTAGCCATCTGATTATTATCTTGATCCACCCCTAGTATCTCTATTGAATGCAATTCTTGTAGAATAAGAGAACCCAATGTCTATGGGTGAGGAAAGAAATCTTAAAATTTAAGGTGTAAATATAGGGCAAGAATACCTTGACATATTTCCAAAGGATTTTACTAGGTATCCTCTAGAGAAGGAAGTTGAGTTCTCTATTGATTTAATTCCTGGTTCAAGACCCATATCAAAGACTCCCTATTGAATAAACATTGTGTAATTAATAGAGCTAAAGGAACAACTAGATGAATCAAGTGACAAAGGATTTATTCACCCTAGTGTTTCTATATGTAGATCCCCTATCCTCATTGTCATAAAGAAATATGGATCCATGAGGCTATGTATTGATTATAGGGAAATCAATGCTATTACAATCAAGAATAAGTATCCTATACCACAAATGTATGATTTATTTGATCAAATTCATGATGAAAAATACTTTTTGAAGATTGAAATTCAATATTGATATCATTAGATGGATGTGAGGAAGGAATATATTCCAAAGACAACATTTTGAACATGATATGGGAATTACAAGTTTATAGTGATTCCTTTTAGACTGACTGATGCACCCTATATTTTCATGAATTTAATGAAAAAAGTTTTCAAGGAATATATTGATAAATTTTTTGTGGTATTTATTGATGATATCATGGTATTATCCAATAGCTATGGAGACCATGGGAATCACTTGCAGATTTTTCTAAATACTCTTAGAGGAAATGAATTATATGGGATGTTTTGAATGTTTTAATTTTGGCTTCAATAACTTTATTTTTTTTCCATATTATGTCTAAGGATGTAATCTTAGTCGATCCTACGAAGACAACAGTGATCCAAGAATGACCCACAACAACGAACATAACCAAGGTATGTATTTGTATTTTCTTAGCAGGTTACAATCAGCATTTCATTTAGAATTATTTCCGAATGGAAAACCTTCTAACCAATATCACATTTAAAATAGATAATTTTGTGTGGATGAAAGAATGTACCGTATGCTTTGAAGAATTGAAAATAATATGGGTCAATGCTCAAATTTTGACTCTTCTATCTGGAAGTGAAGGATTTGTGATATATAGTGATGCATCAATGAATGGTATGGGTTACGTCATTATAAAAAATGATAAAGTTATTTCTTATGAATCAATGTAGTTAAAGACTCATGATAAAAACTATCCATCTCATGATCTTGAGTTAGCAACTGTAATATTTCCGCTAGAAATATGAAGATATTTTTTTTAGAGTGATAAAATGTGAGATATACAAATATCACAAGAGTTTGAAATAAATTTTCACACAAAAAGAACGCAACCTGAGGAAAAGGAGATGGTTCAAGTTACTCAAATATTATGTTTTTTCAATACAATACCTCCTGGGAAAGGAAAATATGGTGGCATATGCATCAAGCATGAAATATCATGGACATCTGATCCAAATGAGGATTGAGAGAGATCATATATTAATGGATCTATTAAAGATAGATATGGGAATTCTTAAGGAATGAGAGACATATATCCTCTTCCAAATGATTTCTAAACCATATTTACCAGAGAAGATAAAAAATCTCAATCTGATGATGAAAATCTACACAAGAAAATAAATGCTGTTAAGGATGGGAGATTTGAAGTATTCATGTATTAAGAACGAGTTCTGAAATTTGGGAAGATGATATGCATTCCATCAGTACCTAAGATAAAAACGGAAATATTAGATGATTCTCAGAGCTCCAATTTATCTATACACCATAGTAGCATAGAGATGTATAGAGATCTGATAAATTTTTTGGGATAATATGAAGTGAGAAATTGCTGAATACATGTCGTGGTGTCTAGTTTATCAACAAGTGAAGGAAGAGGGACAACATCCTATAGGGGTGATGCAACCTATACCTATTCCTCTGTGGAAGTAGGATGATATTATAATGATTTTTTTCACTGGACTAATGAGTACAACTAGAAGGACTGATGTAATATGGGAAATTGTTGATCATCTCAAACAATAAGCACGTTTCCTTTCTATAAGAGGGGATTTAACACTTGAGCGCCTGAAAAGACTTTATATTAATGAAATTGTAAGACTTTGTGGTGCACCTATATTGTTTTTCTCTGATCGAGATCCCTAGTTTACATCAATATTCTGGAAAACTCTCGAGAAGTATTTGGAAACTGAGATTCATATGAGTACTGCTTATCACCCCCAAACTAATGGACAATCTGAAAGGACTATTCAAGCACCGGAAGGTATGTTGAGATCATGATCTCTTGACTTTGAAGGTATGTGAGATCAATAATTTTCCATTGGTGGAATTTTCTTACAAAAATATTTTCCATTCTAATATTCAAAGGGCTCAATATGAAGAATTATATAGAAATCAATGTAAAACTCCAACTTATTGGGATGAAGTTGGTGAGAGGAAACTTATAGGCCCAGAACATATTGAAGAGAAAATGACTAAGGTAAATAAAATTCAATCCCATATTATAGTATCTCAAATTAGGTAGAAGAGTTATACTAACAAAAATGAATGGATTTGGAATTCCAAATTGGAGATAATATCATTCTGAATGTATCTCCATGGAAGGGTGTCTTATGGTTTGGTAGAAATAGGAATCTTAGCCCTAGGGACATTGCACCATTTGAAATTATGGAAAGAATTGTAGCAATAGCCTACCGTTTAGAAATGCCTACAAGTGTCTCTAATGTTCATGATGTGTTCCATGTTTCATTTTAGAAGAAATACACTCTAGAACCAATTCATGGACTCAACTATGAAGAAATATAGTTGGAACCTGATTTGTCATACTATGAAGAGCCTATCGATATTCTTGACACAAGGGAGCATGTATAGAGAAATCAGACAACTCATACATTATAGGTTCTTTGGAGAAACCATAATATGTAGGAAGAAATGATGGAACATTAGGATATTATGAAGAACAACCACATACATCTTTTTTTAAGGGCTTTATAAATGAAAAATTTCAAGGAGGAAATTTTTGAAGGAGAGAATACTATAACACACCAAAGATTTATGTTATTTTCCCCTTAAATAAATTATATTAAAATCCTATATTTCTTGAATCACTAAGTCTCGATGAATAAAAACACGGTAATTTATAGGAGATAATCATATCCTAGACATTAAACATAAAATTTTTAATTCGGTGATTTTAATTTTGAAAATCTGACATACACAGTTGTGTTCAGGGTGATATTCAGAGTCTGATAGAATTTACATAATTTTAGGTGTATAGTAACATACCCTTATGAATAGTAACATACCCTTTTAAATATTATCTTACCATTATGAATAGTAATATGCATCTTATGAATGGTAACCATACCTATGGAAGTGTAAATAAACTTTTGGCACCTTAAAAATGATGGTGAATATATTATGTGTTTGTATTTTTAATTAAATAATAATTTTAATTAAAATTTTAATTTATTATATTTTGGTAATTATATTTGAAAAATGTAGTTCATTTTTGGATTCTACTTGTTGAAAAATGGTTATGGTGATTTTTGGGATTTTTCTGAAATACTTGAATTTTTGGTGAATAGTAAAATACATTAATTAACCTCATACATACATTATAATTTAAATTAACTATTCCTAGAATGATGAGTGATGTAAGCACCCAAACCATGAACTCAGATACATTTATTTCTATTCTAGTTCATAAAATACTCACTATTTCTTGTCTTGTGAGGAATTAATAAATTAATGTTTATAATATTAAGAATACCTTCCTCCCCTCCACTATATAAACCACCCTCACCCCCTCTTCCTCCTACACCACTAAAGCTTCAAGCCTTGTATAAATTATAGAAAATAATCTTTCCAAGCCCTCTCCCCACATCTAAGGCTATCTGGTCTCAACAAAAGGCCAAAAACAAAGGCCTTAAGAGATTCTCAAGGAGGAGATCTCAAGAAGTGAACCTCTCCTTTTGTCTTTCAAATTCTTTTACATGTTTTATTCTTTTGTTGCTCTCTCCTCACCTCCCCACATCCAAAATCCAAGAAAATTAATTTACAAAACATGTAATATATTTTAATTGTGATAATGAAATATTTCAATATAATCTCTCTTTTCCCATCCTTTATACTATAAATGCAAACACCGTTCGGGAAGTGTTAATTTATCACACCTAAGGAAGATGAGTTTTCAATTTTCATTACTATCTTCAATACTGGTAATGAAACCCTTTTAATTGTTTAACAAGATCATAATATATTTATTTTATATTATTTAATGTTTTGGAATACTTAAACACTCATAATATGGAATTATAATACCGAACAAGTTCATTCTGCACAAAACCACCAAGATCAATCCAAGTGTTTATCATTAACTAATCGAACGAGTCATCCTCATTTTATATAAGAAAAATCATTATAAGATAATGAATATATATTTAATTTCATTAATAATTTATATTAAACAATTCTGGATGTTTAACGACATTTCCAATGAACTTCCATGCATGAATACAAGTAAACAGATCATGAAAACCAAAGAATAAAATGCATCCAAAACAATAAAATTAGACTTCTAAAACCATTAAAAATGCCATTAATGAACCTAATAAAGTTATAACATATCAATTACATGTTTATATGTTTCAGGAATTATTAATTAATGAATATAATTTTATTATTCGGGTCGTTAAGAAAAATCAAGAACACTTTCAAGCATAAGGTATGGGACATCTTAACTCACTTTCCATTCATTGAGTTAAACATCTCTGTCATTGGTTATTTTATTCCAAGAATATGTGTGAATTAACTCTTATTATTTTATATTGTGTATAAAATTTTATTTTATGCCTTTATATTTGTCACAAATAATTATGTTGTTGATTTATCCCCACTCCATTGATACGATCTTTCTAAGGGATCGTCTCTTTCACTTTTATTAAAGAATCACCCCTTTGTTGTGCACTTTTATTTTTAATTCCTAATAATGGGGAATTTTTTTACCTCCACCACACTCTACTTATGTTATATAAATTATGGGATACCAATTACCTCTCATTAAACCCACACAAGAAGACCCATTGCCATGCCAAAATGTTGGTAAGGGTTTTCTCATCTCACTTTCAATTTCGTGGGATTTCCATTATTCACCTCTTATTTTTTATAAGTGGAATATGTGTACTTTCCTTAAATATATAATACAATGATTATATTTATGTTCATGTTATTAAAAGATTCATTTGGTGATTATTAATTATTAGTCACACGAAATGATTGATTACAATCTGGTAACGGGCTTTGTCTCAATTTTCCATTTCGTAGTGACTTACTATTTATTGTGCACCTAATAATTATTATGGGGTGTACCTACTGACCATTTTAGATCAATTTTAATTTGAAATTATATTTTTATTAAATATAAATATTTTCATATCATGGAAATTATTATTTTCTAATTCTTATAACATTTTACATAAAGTGTTTATTTTGAATGCTGTTTTAAATGTAGAAGTGTCGATGAATTCATATATTCTATTCCATAAGGGTAATGTAAATTCATATTGAAATAGTATTGAATCTATTTATAAAGAATTATTTTTACAAGAAGTGATGTATAAGGCCCACTATATCCCCTTGATGCATCGATAGGTCACATGAGACAATTAGTTGGTGACAAACCCTTTGAGATTCTTTTTCCAAAAATCTGATGGGTTTCAACCCACATACATAAATCGTTTTGATGGTATAGTGGTATCATGTTCTAGATACATGATTTACAAATAATAAGAATTCTTTTAATTCATTTTTAGTTATTACTATCAATGATATTTTCATTATGAAAAAATTTATGGATTTAGTTTCATTCTCAGTTTATTAATGGAGTGAGTTTTTCATTTATTCACCAGGCCATATTGACTATGTGATGTTGTTTTTGATTTTATTATTATTGATTTGTTATTTTTCAATTTTTAACCCTTAATGATAATTTTAGCTCACTCTTTTCATTTTTTTACCTTCAACATGTTATGAAGAGGATATCATTTATTGAGTTTCCATATATACAGTGTTTTTCTTAGTTTTTTTATGTATTGTATTATAATACCTTTCCAATGTAATTTGAGTTAAATATATGTATCTATTTTCTTCAAGACCACTAATATAATCATTCATTTGGGAATTCCTTCCTTTTAAGAATTCCAATGTATTTATTAATGCACTAGCTACGGTCTAGAGGGGTTCGGGCATTACAAAAACTATTTTATTGAAGAAATGATAAAATAACTATTACATCTATTTAGTTATTCAATATATCAAAAATATCTTATTTTATATATTTTTCATGTTAATTGGGTGTTAAATTGTGTTAAAAAAAATTCCAACACTATTTTCTAGGAGAAACAAATTCTATATCAAAACCAAAGAACATAAATCTTGTAATCAAAAGTATCCCAGGGATTCAATTAACCCCCCATTGGATTTTGTGTTTAATAATTTAAAAAACATAACCTTTAGTCTAATATATGTCATTTTTGGAAAATAGAAATTATTTAATAAATTAAATCATACGTGTAAATAATTTTTGTAAGAAATAATAATGCCTAAAAAATAATATTATAGGAGTACATAAACAACTCTCAGACTCACATTAACATTATTTTCAAATATATGATCCTCTTATCATCTCAAATTTTCATGTTTATGTGAAAAAATTATTTCTTATAAAAATACATAATAAAAAATTAAAATAATTCATGTACTAAACACACACATAGAAAAACTAAAATAATATATGTTTTCTCTTTAAAACCCCTTGAATACATTCCCCCTTAATAAAAAGTCACTTTTATTTACGGGAAAAATATATTTTTAAAATTTATGATTTCCCCCCTTTTAAAAAATATCCCAAATACCAGTGATAATTTGGAGAAAACAACATACCTTATCTCTCAGATATATGAGGTTGAAATATTATCATCATCTTTAAAATTTGATATTTACCTTAGAAAATGGTTTTGTAAAATAATCTTCAACTTTCCATTTTATATTAACAAACAATAACATCAAATAACCTCATTAAAAAATATCTTTTATAAAGTAAAAACTTATATCTATCTTATTTCATTGATAATTTTGAACCAAATTTCCTGAAATATTAATTTAAAATTGATTATTGCATCCTACTGACAATGGTACATTTATGTCCATATTGAGATCTTTAAGTTAAATTATTAACTACATAAATAAGCTACTTCTTGAGTCAAAAATATACTCCACTTTAGATTCAATCAAAGTATCATAACATTTTTTCTTTGTGCGATAATTCACACATCTCTCTCCAGATAAAAACATTCCACTAGAAGAAAGAATTCCAATCAATAATATATTGAGGCCAGTCTATATAGGAAAATCCAACAGGATATATCTATCGTTTACTATAATATATTTTCTAAAAATTAATCGTACTTTAGATCTACCATAGAATCCTCTTCATTATAACAATTTGATATTACATTGGCACACTTTGATAATAAAAACATAATGTGAATTTATAAATTATATTCTCTATTAAATCACTCAAATAGATTAAAATTATAATATTTTTCAGAATAAAATCAAGAAAAACTACTTATCTTCATTATATTTTAGATTTTTTGTAACTATAATAATTGTAGTAGAAACTACCTTTTATCCCCCATCTTTAATCCTCTAAAATTTTCCCTAGAATTCATCTATTATGAATTGAAGACTTGAGCCCTATCTTTTAAAATTTTAGGAATCAATAAGTACTTCATCTACCACAAAAAGAAACTATCTCAAATCAATCATTCATTTGAGTGTAAAAGTCCTTGAAAGTATTTTATTTATTTCCAGTATTGATAATATCCTAAATATAGATTATAATAAAAAGATAAAACTCTTTACTTTCTTTGTGTTAGAGGTTTTAATCCATTATTCCTTTTCTAAAATTCATCTCTATCAAACATGAGTCATGCTTTAAATACCATTCCCTCAGATATTGTATTAACCAAAGTAATGATTTCCTTAACATGGAAGCACATCCCTTTTCATCTACAAGATATAATATAATGAGTACATCACTATACAGTTCTTCTTAATCATGTTTAAATTGTATAATTCTAACCATAAATACATTTGAAAAATCAATTTTCATCTTTTAATAGTGATTAAAATAAATATACATTTATTCCCAAAAAATAGAAAATGTATTTTAAAATTAAATACATTTAACATAAGAATAATACTTGATAAAATCATTGATTTTTCTCTCACCAGATCTCTTTTATTATTTCAACTTATTATGAATCACTAATTTTTATTAAAAGATTAATTTTTTTTTGATTAGAAACCTAATTGACAATTTTTATCAACTAAATATGGTCTAATTATTTATTAATATCACCCCCCACTAATAATGATTCAACGATTCTTCAAATTGTTTATATTTCACCTCTAATAATAAGGTGGTGTAGGATTATGTTCTCATAAAACTTCACATCTAAACAATCATACTTTTACCACTAATGATGTTTCAATACTCACACTTATATTATCAACCATGGATGAGATGAATTAATTATATCTTATTAGAGGTGAACCACATTTCTCTGGTTGGTTTATTATCATTGGAAGGACACTAGTAAGGAATAGTTCTGATTTTATCCCTTATCCATCTATGGGGAGGTTCATATATCATTCTTATGAATTCATACCCATCACTCACATAAATTGTCGGTCCACTATTCAAGACATTGATGTGGTTTCCATTTTAGTGTGTATGGTTGATGGTTTTCCGTCATCCAACCAATCTATTGTTGAGTAATAGAAGGTTATATTTATTAATATATTCACCCCAATTTCATAATAATAAATTCATAGGACTTAAAATAAGGATATTGAAAACAAATTCAATACCAATTGGATATATTATAAAAAGGATATTTTTGTTTTTCTCAACCCATGACCTGTCTTTATTCATTGCTCAAATAAATAATATTTTCCACTATACGTTCTAAATCCCCATTTTCATTCAAATATTATATGTTTTGATATATTTAATAGTTTTTAGTCATCCAAATGTGGATAAATACAGTCTTGATAGTGATTTGGTTGATTCCACCAAAATTTCCTCAATATTCATCGAGCAACATAATCATTCATAGCTTTGGAATTTTTTTTAGAGAATACATGATAGGATAGAATACCAAAAAATAGGTAAGAATTTTATTAGGAATTTTTATGAATAAAAGTTGATAGTATTATCTTATATAGTGCTTCGTCTAATTCAGAATGGAAACCCATAGTGGATTAAAACAAAGAATCATTTACAAATCAGAGGTCAAACATTATACCCATTATGAATTAAATATTTATAAAATACCATATTTTCATAATAAATTTTGGAATATAGTCTCCACATTCCACATTTATTTTGTATTTATTCATTCATATGGTATCCTTTAAATCCTAAGATAGTTTTGAAACCCATTGATGTATTAGATATGTGTAGCCCTGAAACTTAATGTAAAATTATTTTATTTTATATTTCTATCAAATACAACCTTATCTTTTTTAAATAGTTTTGATCTATTACCATATATTTACTATTGTTTCTATTTATAAAGAGGAACTCTTAATATCTCATTCAATGATTGATCATGATTGAGTTGTATATTTTTTAGTAAGAGGGGATAATGTTTTTACTAACCCTCAGAAGGAAGAATCATGTCTCACCAAATATTGGGAGAAACCTGGTTATTTAATAAATATGATCTCATTGTCATTACACGGGCTAAATATGCAGATATTGGAATTTTATTAGTAGTTCATAAAAAATAACCGATGACTAGATTAATTTTTTATAATCATGGTATTGATGATAATATTGGTACAATTTATAGTGTAGGTTCTTTTATTCATAGTGATAGAGAGTGTGATTTTGATAAGGAAATGAATTTCCTTGATAATTAACCCCTAATTCAAAATGATCATTTGGGTGATTAATGTTTCATGAAATTAAAATAAAAAAATGTTATTCAAGTATAGAAATCCAATAATAATGTGAAAATGGAAAAAATATATGGGATTTATTTTGAAGGTTTCAATCTTGTTTCAAGAAAAAAACATCCTTACATAAATTTTATTCATCTTCAACTAAATTAGCAATCACATGATCAACCAAAAAATTTATAATTGACTATGAGGAGGCTTCTGATTCATTAGAATTAAAGAATACACCATTAATCCCCTCTCAGCAGATTATTAATGATAATATTTATTACCTGTCATCAGATGAAGCTTATGAGAAAATCAATACTATAATGTTAAAACATGATCATTTGGTTAAAGGTGAATATTGGTATCATTGTCATGAGATTATTCTAATTAAAGAGTTATGGAATAGATTTAATTAATTTGGAATAATTTTCATTAGTTAGAAAATCATTGTATAATGATATGAAGAGTTAGGTTTCTCAAGGACCCTCAAATGAAATTATAGTGTTATCATTGAATTTAATTCATGATTCAACCTCTAATTAACTCTTTATTTTCTACAATAATAATTCTTGATTATAAATAAAAAATCAATATGTAATTTTTTTTTGTTTTTTTCTTTTCCACTACTGTAAAATAATTTTCAACAAAAATTGGGGTTTTAATAAATATTTCTCATAGAAATATTGATTCATTATATTATTTATCACTTTATATTGATGAATCATTATATTCCTCACATCCTTCACTCAATTCATATGCATTGTCATCACTTTCAGTATGCTATCTAAACATTTCTATATCTTATTTATCAATTTTAGAACACATTGTTTTCTATCCATTATAAATAAATGAAGGTTATAAAAGCTTCACATTATCATGAGAAAAAATATTGTTTATTTTCATATTGTAGTAGTGTATCCCCTTTGTTTATGTAGATATTTAAGGAAACTTCCATCAACACCTCATTGATAAAACTGACCCACATTTTCATTTTTCACTTTAATGATACAAGGGGTTCCAAATAACCTTAAATACATCATGATCAGGTTCTTACTATAGTATATTTTATGAGGATAGAAATCTAAATTTATATGACATAAGAACTACATTTATAAGAAATAATATTTTTTAATATAAATCTTTGTTGTACGTTCTAATATATAAATAAATGGAATGTTCCATGCCCCACTAAAATAATTCATGAAAACTCCACTAAAATTATATTCTCCTATTCAGTGGTATCGATTTTTAGAGGTGTATATAGTGCATCATAATCATGTCAAATACCATGGTTTTCAAAATAAGCTTTAAAATTTCTACTATAAATATTCGTTATTCATTTTGATTATTTTTATGAATAACCACGCTTCTTATAAAAAGATTAATCACAATCAAATAATATGATTTATACTTCACAAAAAATACTTATAATTCAATTAAATTCATGAAAAAATGAGATTATTCATTTAACTCTATTCATTGACCTATTATTCATAGGATCAAAAATATTTGAATAAATAACCTCTAATTAATGAGAAAATTGAATCTATAATTTATTATGTGATGAGTTATTCACCTTTTTAATATGGAAAATACCCAATCACTTATCTATTTTGTATAAGGAAATTACACACATATTCTCCTAAAAATTTATTCTTTATTTTATTTTTCAAAATGTGGCCAAGAAATTTTTGTCACAATATATTTTTTTATTTCATATTAAAGTATATAAATTTTCATTATCACTTACCTAAAATGAGTCAAATATTTTTAATTTTTCTATTATCAAAATATCATAAACATTAATCCAATTTTCCAATCATTTATATTTTTTGAAAATTAAATGGAATACCTTTGTCACAATGTTGACAAAAACTTAATGATCATTACTTCCAACCATACATAGAAATTGTATTCTTCAATTTCATCATAGTATATCAAAACTATAAAAAAACAAACAACTATTTTTGAGTGAATTATTACTCTAAAATATAAATTTGACTAGTATTAAATATCTAAATCCAATAATAATTATTATATCTCTTACTATATGGGATAGAAACCCACAGTACAAAATCTCTAAATGTTATTTTTGGGAGACTCTCAATAATAATTCCACCACAATACCTTTAAAATTTCTATTATTATTATTATTATTTTAAAAGTTATAATTTTTGTAATTCACATATAAATAAATAAAAAATATTATAAGTCAATTCCCATCATTATAATTTAGTTGGCCACATCTTATATAATGTTCTTTCAACATTTGAAATTTATTCTTCATATTCTCTTTAGAAATTTCAGATTTCTTCCTAAATTTATTTATTTGACAAGGATACCACAATTTCAATTATTTACATAAAAAAATTATAGAGATATTGAAATACCTATTTTTACCTTAATATCCTTTGTACCTGTTTTAATTCACTGAAACACAAATAGAATCCAGAAATGGATTTTTCTAATAAACAACTCATTTTCTTGACTGTGTCACCTACAATTCATCATTTGTCTGGCCATTTTCATATAATATTTTTTTTGTGAACAATATACCATCACATAAAACATATTCATTATTTTTTCTTTTTTATTTCTAGCATATTTTTCTTTATAGTTTACTTTATAGTTTATTGGGATTTTTCCTTTTTTTCTCTATAAACCTCAATTTATTTGTCCTTTATTTCATATCATAATCTCTTTATTAAAATAAATATTATTATATACCACTATGTTAGGTATTTTTGGATTAAAAATTCATCAAAATTATTATTAGATTCAATAACTTTCACATTTCCTATTATTATTTGACCAATTTCTTGAACCAATTTTTAGTATTTAAAAATGATATTGTTCATATGATTATTTACTTCTAAAAAATTTGATTAAAATTTTCAAATTCAGATTCCATATATATAACCTTCTCTTCGATTCCCTTATTTAACTCATTGAGAAACATCACTTTTAAATCATTAGTCTCTTTAATAAACATTTACTTCTTTTTAACATAGATTGAATCAATGTAGTATAAGTTTTGAGTGTATTTCATCAAGTTATTATTATCTTTATCCAAATTAGTTATCATTTAATGAAAACAAATTAACCCTCTCTTTACTATAAAATCCAATTTAGGTGTATTCTCATTTTTGTAACCATTATATCCATTTCTAGTGATTTCAACATCATTACACTTTGTAATAAATAATTTATCCTCTACTTCAATTGAATTTTTAGTAGTATTCATCTCACGCATAATTTATTCATCATCCAATTTAGTTAAGAAATTATAGTTTTTAATGTTTTTGAAAATTCTAACACTTTAAAATAGAGTGAAACTTCTTCTTATTGAACACTGAATTTTCCTTATTTGAAGATCTTATTAGTGACTCATATTCATTATCAATTTCTTCTTCCATTAAAATTTGAAAATTGGAAGTAAAATGTAAAATTGATTCATATTTAAATAAATTTAATAGTTTAAATTTTTTATAATTTTATTTACCTTATAGAATACTCATTGAGATAGATGATATAAACTTTGCAGATTTAAACTTCAAAACTACTCATACTTAAAATTATCTTCTACTGTCATGACTTCTTTCAAACTCTTATCTTAATTTATGTGTTTTTAAGAGATTTATTTTTTAACCTTAAACTTATTATTATTAGTGATTAAATTACTCATTTAATTTTTAATCAAAATTTTATATAAATTATCTAATCAATATTTATCAATAGTAAATTTTTCATGTGCCGATATCTTAGTATCAATCTTATATTGAAAGATAAGAAATATATTTTTGAACACTTATTATTCTTTAAGAGTATTATCAACACCTATAATTGACCCTACTGATTTGTTAACTCTTTAAATAATTATTCAATAGATTTATCATTGAAAAAACTTATGTCCTTGTACATCACAAACCAAATAAGTAATTTATCTTCTTTAAATTTTAAATTTTAATCATTGATGTTTTGTAACTTATATGAAATGCCCTTTTATGTATTCATTTTCCTGACATTAATATTTTTATTATATAAAAGAGATGATATAATTTACTTCATCACAAGCCTATAATTTCCAATATTACTCATATAATTTACCATCATAAAGATACATTTATCGATTGGAGTATTATGATTTTATGAAAATTCAAGAACCTCTATATTTATACACAATAGATGTAAAATAATCCCATAATTTCATATGTGATTATTACTTTCTAAAAGTTTCAATCTTTCCTTTATATTATCTAAATTAATATGATCCACTATAGAGATAAAAATTCAGATCCCACCATCTTCAAAATATAGAACACTCATTACTTCTATGTCCAAACAGTCCTTGCTGTCATCAAAGATAAACTGAAAAAAATTGTCTAATTTTTTTATAACCAAATGAAAATGTGTATATTGTTTCTAGAAGATTAACTAAGAGGGTAGGGGTGAATAGTATAATCAATTTTTTTATCTCTTTCAACAAAACAACCTTTATTATTGGTTATGTTGATTGTAAAACATGATGGATTGATTTTTATTCTTCTGCAATAAATTAATTTATGAGTTTATAAACTGAATTAAATAACCAAATAACTCTGAAAAGAATAATGAAATGGGAATAATGATTTACAAGGTTCACCATTACATTTTAATGGATTAATATGAGGAATATTTAACAACAACCTATAATCACTTGATCAAATTTATTCATAGTAGATACAAACGAGTAGGATCTAACCTTTTAATAATTTAATAATTATATATTTCACAACAAATTTAGTATTCTACCATATAATAAGGATTAATTTTTTAATAAGTATCAAAAAATTAGCCTTTGATCTTTATAAATAAAAACAAATGTTTTAAAAAAAATCCCAACTCTATTTCACGTATTCATTCACTAGATTATCCATACAAAATTCAATGAAATATAACATTAAAAACTATTATATTTTTTATTACTTAAATTGAAAATATTAATAAAATATGAATCCTTGTAACATTGATCAATAATTATTATCTCACAAATTTACCACATACACAAAAATAGTCCTTATTTTCTTCATTAGTTACTTCATTCCTCAATTCCTAGTATATTAACTTCAATAAATGAAAATTTCAATATCCTATATAATTATTCACTCTCTTGGGTTTATTATATATCTTCCTTATCTGTTTCAGTTTATGTATTTTTTTAACATAGTTACACATCATCTATCATAGTTTTTATTTTTTATTTTTTACTTTCAAATTCAATAATTAATTTCAACTATAATAACATTTTAATTAATATTGATCACTTATATCACTCTAAATCATAAAAATAACATTTTATTAAGTTAATGTATGTTTAATATTGTATTTGAATGATATTATGGGGAATTAATCATGATATATCATGAAAACCTCTCAAATAATTATTTTCTACTAATCCAATGTGTGATGTGATGGAACTATTATAAGTTTTTTCTAATATTCTCATATACGTTGAAAAATATTTTAAAACATTGATAAATATGAGGAAACCATTCTGTGTACACAATTAAGTTTCTTCTATATATCAAACCAAATTTAGTAAATCAATGTGGTTTTGGGAACCACTACATTAATTGTTATTGACCATGAACATGTTGGATTGATCATGACATAAAGTCTTGTAAATTTTTCTTTCATTTGTATAATGAAAAACAATAACATCCATTTCACTAGGCTATATGTTTTTTGGCCAATCTTTATTAAAAACACCATAATAACATGATGTGATTTAACTTGCCCACTGTGAAAAAGTATTTTTTTCATAGACAATGATCATTAATGTATCCATTTTATTATTCATCCAGAAGAAATTTTCAGAGGAAAAATATATAGAGTGGTTTGGTTAAAATACCGATATTTTTTCTTACCCTCACTCCAAATAGATTTAATTTGAAAAAATCATTTCTAGTATTCTTTTTTCTCTTAATGCATCACTTGATACACCTCTAAAAACTATTCAATCTAACTCCAAACATATTTCTTGGTAGATTTAACCCTCTGAATCATGTGTTGTGATACATTGATAAAAAATACAACACATATTTTAATTATATAACATGAACATCCAAGTCAAATACAAATAAATTCAATCATGGATTTAAAATTATATTATGGAGTCAACATAAACTTCTTAAAATGAATTTATATATTAAGAATTACCAAAAAATTTATTAACTAAATTATTAGTTTTCATGATTATCCAAAACATATTCCTAAACATTAATATATCTCTATAAAATTTTTAGAGATCCATGATCCCCAAAATGATCTCTTATCCATGAATTGTACCAATTATCTATAAAAAACATGAAAAAAATTATTTTTTCTCCCAAAACACTATTAAGTCAAAAATGAATAAATTATTAGTAAAATAAAAATATATCAATGAAATTTTAGGTGTCAAAGTATTAATCTCAAAATAATTTCTATCTTTTTATAAAACTCCTTGAAATTCCTTCAATGATTTTTAAATTATATTAAGATCCATTCATTATAATTTATCCATTATTATTAGAAAAAACAATGCAATATTCCAAAATCAAGAAACCCAAATCTATTTGTTATATTTGATTAATGTTATATAATATACGTGTTATTGGATGATCAAAAAACATAGTAGTCTGGGAAGACTAGATACATACATACATGATATTTGAAAATATAACATACAACTTGAACACATTGCGAGAACATTATTATATCTACCATCACATCCTTAAATATTACACATTTACATCATCCATATGTCCTTTGGATAGGAAAAAAATAAGGTTTAGCTAAGATTATAATTAAGTGAAAACATAAAGTAGAAATTTAAAAAACATAGACATGACATAAGTGATATGGAAATAAACAATGAACAAAATAAATCCATAATGAAATTAAATGTGAGGTAATTCTATATGCATTATACAAAATGAAAACAAGAATATTAAAAATAATTGACCTGATGTTGACAGAATGAATAATAGATGATATCCAAAACCTAACATCAAGGCCTTATTATTAGACACTTCTCATTTAGAACACAGTCAATACATCTTGTTGAATTGGATATGAAAATACCAAATATCAGAACTTATTTTTACCATGATACATATTGATGTGTTGGGATGATATATAATTTTCAGAACCACCTCCAACATACATAAGTATAATTCATTCACCATTACAGTCATTTAAACCTTTCATACCACTCGTTGAGGAACCTATTACCTAATAAAAAAAGGATATTAGTATAATTATGAATAATGGTTCGAAATACATAAAAATTTAATAGAATACTATGGATGCCTAGGAGAACATCCCTTAATCATCTTAAATATGTAGGGTATCATCAATGAAACTTGATGTTCCCTTATAAAATAAATATTAGGGTGAGGTTACTTCCCACGTACTAATCCATCCACGAAAGATAGTAATTGGGTTTAGTATATTTAATTAGTATGATAATAATGAAATGGCATGGAAAATTATTTATAATGGTTTATTAATATAACTTAAATCTACAAAATTATATTCCCAATGAGTGTTTTTCTAGGTCTGTGGTCTTAGTCCCACTCATCATGCATTAGTGTGATGATGGATTTAATGTTTAACAAACCCCATTTAGGCTTATTACCCCTAGTTTCTGAAATGATGAAACGACATCCACATTCTAGAATCCATATTGGAATTTTTTTCTAGGAAATAATACACAATTTTAAATCACCAAAACATATGATGGTTTTTCCAGTATAGAAAAGATTGAGCTTTATAATGTTTTTAGTAACTACTGAATCAAAAAAAATATTAGAGATGGATAAAAATATAGTCTTTTAAATCCCATAAATTTCCTGTGTAATATGGTATAATTTCATTCATGTAAATATATATACCATACAAAATAAAATAAGTTGTAATTATAACTTGATCCCCAAAGAAGGATAATTGAGATAGAAATTCCCAACTTATGGCTTTAACAAAAATTCAATCACAACCCCCCTAAAGAGGGGGAAAAACTTGACCTTAAAATATCGAGAATAAAATAATTTAAACGATATTAAATATAAAATAGGTTGTATATACTCCCAATAAACAGAATTAGGTTCATAATTCAAAACATGTCTCAAAGAGAGGAATTTGAGATAAAAAACCTTTCCTATTTTCTGGAATTTCTAAATGTATTTAACCTAAGGTATCATAAACATAGATCTATTAATCACTTAGTTAATATATATATTTTTTATAAATAACCTTTTATAAAAATAATTTAAATTGATAACTATGAATGATATTAGTGATTTTTATTCATCACATGATGATGGAATATCAAGGAATCATTTTGGAATCACGAAGACTATACATAATGGATTAATCAATGGGTTTAATGAAAGTGAAGGGTAGTATATCATCAATAGGGAATCAATTGTATTGTAAAGGGTTTATTATAAAAATATGAAATAGTAATCAACTAAAACATAAATGGATTATCAAAAAATAAGTACATGAATCCAAAATATTAGGACGATAACCACTAGTATTAGATCCTACTATTACATAGAGGTATGGATCCTTTTATGTTTTGTATAAAAATTTTCTTTTTACCTTAATGGAAGTTATTAATAAGGTAATGGGTGTTTCATATGTGTTAAAAAAAGTTTGGAGAAAAGAGTTCTTGTTTTTAATATAACTAGATGATGTGCACAGTTAGTTCTAACTATGTGACTCAACCATACAACTCCTAGATTATGTAGAATGGTTCATGAATCCATGAAACATGGGATGTATGACCATGAAAAACCGTCAAAATTTTTCAAAGGTGAGATAAATCGTGTGAAAATTATTTTTATAACTATTATCCTAGACCATGTGGTGTTTGGGCATTGGAACAATTACAACCACATAGTTTGTGCACAGTTTTTATAACATTGTGAATAAATTGGGTGAGGTGTGGCACCATGGATAGTATGTGAACAATGTTTGTGAACGATTTTTTTAACTTGTGACCAAATAATTAACCACTTTAAAAAGTGGGAAATTTCCTTTTTTCCATACCTCCCTTTAACATTTCTTATATATTTTCTTCTCCCTTAAACACACAAAAACCCATCTAAAAAAGAGATATCTTATTTTTTTCTTTATTATTTGAGAGAACTCTACCATCTGAGCTTTGAGTTGAACAACAGTAATTGATTTAGATCACCCTCGATAGGTCAATCATTCATATTACTTATTTTATCTATTTTCTTCACTATTTTGGATTCTATTTCTATGTGATCTTATAGAGAATATTTTCAATGTGTTTTATAGTTTTTAATTTTCTCCCAATCTAGCTCGAATTTGAAGCTAATAAAAGATCAGGAATCATATAACAATATAATTTGGGTTGTATAATACTTTAAACAAAAATTTATGTTTTTTATAATCTATTTTCATTGTTCTATACACTGTAATTTATGTACATTTTCTCATAAAATGAGTAATAACTTTGATTAAATGGTTATGCTGACCATAATTCACTTTATCCCCATCTACATGATTCAATGTTAATGAACTCAACCAAAATCACCCCTCTGAATGGGTTTGAGTAAATGCTAATGAATACTATTCATGCCTTATGAATAAACCACCCATTGTGTATGTTGATCATTCCACTTGGAAGTGGAATCTATAAATGAAAAAATGGAATTCAATAAAATTGTTTCATATAAAATTTATTTCACAAAACATGCTGGGATGACATCCAACCCAATGCCTGACCATACCCATGGCATTTCTCGAATGGTGTAACCAATCCCAATAGACTGGAAACTAGTTCCATTATATCCAAAATACAGTTTGCGATTGATTTCAACCATTTATATCACCATGAAAACCCACATGAATAAACACCACATAATTGATAATCATAAAAAGTGGAGGTAAAAAAAAAATTTCGATTCATTTTTTTACAAATTTGACCATAATAAAAATACTAAAAACTAATTGGAACCAAAACCATACAAAAAACAAAAATTCAACAAGAGGATCATAACCCTCAAGACACCTCCTCCAACACATTCAAGAAGTGGAACACTTACAGATGGATCCACCATCATGACCACGATACATCCTTCCTTCTCCAAGGTCATATAAAACAATGTCAACATATGACCAAAGGTGTATGTTAGCTGTGACCAAAAGCCCAGTAGGATTCCACCCCAAAAGAAAGATTCCATACTATAACATTAGAAGATAAATTAACCTGAACATTTTCATAAGATAATTTTAAATGTATTCATGAAAAGTTTAGGATGAAACCATTCTCAAAGAGACACTCTTAAGGAAATCATTTTGTAAAAAAGAATATTTATTCGATACAAAAACACTCAAAAGTTCCACCCTATACCAATAAAAAACACCATATTAAATAAGTATAATGTCACAAAAGAGAGCATCATGGGAAATACCTATAGGTAACTTGTACTAGTGGGACCCTAGAAACCTTATAAATCAATGATATTCTCTTCCAACTAATACCAACAATGTTCCCATGCATGATCCACTAGATGGAATCCCATCCCAAGGTCTAGTGGTATCCAAATTTTAAGGCACTAAAATAGTGTTCTCGTGCATGAGCCACGAGAGGGGATCCCTTCCCAAGGTCTGGAGGTCTTCGATCATATTACATGTTTAGTTAGTGTTGTAGCATCCATACTATTAGAATATACCTGGATCTTCCCTACTGAATCAACTAGTGTACTAGTTCTAGTTATCCATTCAAGATACTTGGGATTAAAATTGTGCTTAAATTGTATTTCGAATTTCACATAAACCATCACATTTAAACAGACATTCCAAGCATCATGAACACACATGGAAATCACCACTTTCACAAACCACATTAAACTAATGATAAAAGCTCACATAGAAACCATAATTTTCTATAAAAAACCACTTTCATTTCACACGCACAAAAAAAATTATTTGTAAACACATTTAACAACACTAAAACAATTAATAATTCCCAATTGGGAACACTACAATAAAATAACACACGAAATCCAACCACTTCAAAGGGAATGGATACTTTAAAATCCATACTCATGTCAAAATAATTTTTTAAAATATGATTCACACCATTTTTACAATTCAAAACATATTCAAGTTGAAAAAAAGAATATCACATTCCAAAAAAACCCATTCCTCATGGAAAACCAACTTTCAACACATTCTCACCTATAAATCGATTTGAAAACACTTTTATCTCCTTTAAAAAAAGTACCACAATACATTCAAGAACCATCACAATGATGCACATAGTAAATATAACCAATTTTCTTTATAAAATAAAATTTCATCACATATGAGCCTCAAAACCTTTTCACACCATATTTTACACCAAAAAAACAATAGAAATACACCTTTATAGAACCAATAATGTAAGCTAAAATACATTAATAATGTAAAATCATGGAACCACCAACCTCAAAATTGGAAACTTTTTGATTGCATTATGAAACTAAAAAAAACATTGAAAAAACCCTATAAATTCAAGATCAAAGAACAATCATCAAGATTTCAACTAAAAACACAATATCCAACCCTCATTAAGTCAAACAAAATACTCAAAAAGGAATACTGAAGAAGGAGGAAAGAGGAACCCTAGATAAAGGGATAAATCCAGAGAGAAATGACTTACATGATTATTTCTACAAGGTAAAAGGATTAAACCACAAAAATATTGAGTCTAATGTGGTCTAAGGAGTTTTGGAGGAAGCTACCAGGGCTGAAAATATTATAGGGTTCAGAGTAGTGGTGATTTTTGGTTAAATAATAGGAGGGTAAAAGTGAAATTTTCTACTTTTAAATGACATGGGAAGATGGCATTGTTAGCCCAAATTATTTTCGAAACTGTGTGGAATTAATGAAACCCTCACTGTGTAAGTGAATCAATTCCATATGGTTTCTTGGAGGAGGGAAAACTCTTGTGTGCCTAGTCATGTGACTTGGAGAGTGCCACTACCCTAGTAGAATGATTTTTTTTGGTTTGGAATATAGTTTCCCTTAACCATGTTCTAACTATTCCCCACTATCTATGAAGCCCCAAAACACCATTTTTCTATAAATACTCATAGAGAGCCCAAGGGATTAATATAATACTAAAAATAATAAATGAGTAACTAAAAATAAAATATATGATGTTAAAATTATTCCCACCATGAAAACTTTACTTCTATGGAAATTCATTCAAACGTCTGATCGGAGAAGAAAAGTGGATACCGGTCCCCAACCTAAGAATTATAATCACATATCTTATACACATAATTAATATGATTCCAAATAACTCATTCAAATGGTATAGACTTCCCACAATGCAGTTTCTCTTTGGAATCCATAATTTGTACTGGCCTCTCAAACTTAGAAATATCATTATCTAACTCAAAATCCTCCTAATTCAACACATGGGAAATATCTTGATTTTAATTTTTTTAGTTGAGAGCCATGGAACATGTTATGGATTTATGTAAACTAATAATTAAATTCTAACCTATATTTCACCATACCAAAATGGCATGTAATCTCAAAATGTCTGACATACTTCAATGTGAGATTCACTACCTTACCTAATCAATGGTGACCCAAGCGAGGATCCACTTTCAAGGACACTCAAACACCCATAGAAAAATAAAAAGCTTGGGGAATCGAATAATAATAAGAATTATGGTGGATTTTTAGTACTAATGAATTCTACCTATTCAGCTTGGTATTATCAATGGTTTCTTACACATGGCTATGTCCCAATAATGAGGTCTCACCCAGTTATGCACACCATAAAGGGGGAAAACATTATTGACCATAAAGGACCTCAATGGTGGAAATTTGAATCATTGATTGGTATCTGTTGTTATATGAAAACTCTACTAAAACCAAACAGCCATCCCATATGCCTACAAAATCCAAATGACATGACCCATGCATGTATTCCAAAATATAATTTTTCTGCTCCATCTAACAATTCATTTGAGTATGGTATACCATACTCAACTTGACCTTTGACCCCAATACCTTTTGAATAACTTTACCAAAACATGAAGTAAAATGGTGGTCTATAGTAGAACCAATTTCCAATGGAACACCTTGAAGCCTCACCTTATCCTAAACATACAACTAACCCAGGTCATCAACTTTAGCTGAATCCCTAATTGGGATGGAATGAGATGATTTATTCAGATGGTCTATCACCACTCAAATAGAATTCCATCCCCATGGTGTATAACCCCAAAATAATGTCCAATAGATATCTCATCCCAATTCCAAGTAAGAATGGTAAGTGGTTGAAGCCAAATGAAGGGCCTTTGGTGCAATTTTATGACTAGCCAACATATATAACACCAAGATGCAAAGTCAGATACACCCACCTCATTCCTGGACACTAGAACTACTGAGGAACATCATGTAATGTCTTGGTGAAACCAGGATGAATATCCCATAAATACTGGTGCTCATCCTACCTCACTACCTTCCTTAATGAAAATGGCACCGCAAATCGACCGTTGAAAAAAAAACTCCCCCATGAGACAATGACCATTCATAAGGCAACTCCCCAACACTGAGTAATTTCACATACTTCTAGTAAAAATCATCACAAGGATGACACCACTAAATAAATTCCATAAGGGAAGGTGTCAGGTGAACACCAGCCAAGAACACACCTCAACTATACTTCTGGGTATTGAGGTGCATCTGATAAAAAAGCCAGATCAAATTCCACTCATCACTATACACTTTCAATGCTTACACCAACACTTTCCTTCTCAAGTAATCTGAAACTGCATTTCATTTTCTTGGGGTATAGATGATATCAAAATCAAACCCCCTTAAGGTACTCAACCCAATAATGCTACCTCAAATTCGTATCTTTAAATAAGAAAATGTTGGCTATGATATAATGATCAGAATAGACCAAAAACAACTACCCAAAAAGATAATGACACCACATATTTAGGGAATGAATCACTAAAAATGACTCCAGGTCATGCGTTGGGTAATTATTTTCATGTGTCCAGAGTTGGTGTGAACCATACAACACCACATGGTCATCCAATATCAGAACTAATACCAGACCCATACTAAAAGAATCAGAGTAGGCCATATATCCATTTACAAACATTATAAGGACCATAACATGGTATGTTCCATCCACCACTTATGCTCCCTAAAGGAAATGTGAAAATATGGGTTCTATTAGAAATTCACCCCATTCTGGGTGAGCGTTGACATGGATGTATCAACCCTTGAGAAATCATAGAAAAAATTCATTTAATATCACACCATGCCCAAAAATATTTTGATTTCAAATATATTCTTATGCTAATCTCATGAAATCACAACTTTGAACTTTTAAGGGTACACCAAAACCACTCGTTCTAAGATCACATGACCCAAAAACATCACCTCCTGAATCTAGAAGGTGTAGTTAGAAAATTTCACAGAGAGGCAATGATCCCAAGGGGTTTAAAGAAAAATTATCAAATGGATCACATGCCCCTTCTCTGTTCCTAAGAAGAACAAGATGTCATCCATTAACACCATGAAAAAGGAATAAATACATTGGTGGAATACACTATTCATTTGCTCCATAAAAACCACTGGAGAATTTTTTAGTAGAAGGGAATGGAAAAATATTCAAAATTTATGTACCTACTTTGGAAGGATTTTTTCAGAACATCTGCCACTCTAATCCTTACTTTGTGATACTAGTAATGAAAGTCAATCTTAGAGAACAAATTTGACCCCTTAAGCTGATTGAAAGGTTAAAAATATAGAGAAAAAGGATACCTGTTATTGATCTCGACCTTATATAACTTCAGATAATAGATACACAATAGGATGGATCCATCAGCCTACTTTGAAAAGAGAACTATGGAAGCCAAAGGTGAGATAATTAGATGAATGAATCCTTTGGATTCCAAATCACCCAATTGAACCTTTAATTCCATAAACTCGGTGGGGGATATATGGTACGAGGGAATAGATATCAGTTATGTTTCTAGTTCCCAATCTATGGATAACTCCAAAACCTTCTCTAGAGGAAAACCCATGAAATACTATATACAACCTTCTAGTAATTAATCCATCACCTGAGGTAATCCACGATCAGGAGTACCATCACGATCCTCCAATTTGCGAAAAGAGATTTTAAAAATGATGTTTCCATATTCTTGAAGTTGAGATCCAAACCATCCCAACTAAGGATTCTAATCTTCTTGAAAAACTTGGGTAATACCACCAGGTTCAATGAAATACACTCTTCATTGATAAATATCAAATGGATCCTAAAAAATAACCATCCAATACATAGAGAGTGTGACGTTAAAGTGGTTAATCTAAAAAACTAATAAATCACATTCCAAATCGACCATTGATATAGTGAGTTCACTATATGGACACATAGAACTCTATTCTAGAATATTATCCAGAGACATTACCAAATACATCGCATATGAAATTAAATCAATTGGAATCTTTAACAGATCCATAAAATGGGACGATATTCCATAAAAATAGGCACCAATATAAAACAGAACAATATCCAAAGGTGATGCAATAAGAATGGTCCCTAAAACTTTTTATGGTCCTACATTCGATTCCACAGGTGATCATTCAAATAAATGAAGTTTCCTCATTTCCCCCCAACCTTAATAATGACCACAAGACTATGGATCTTCCCTAAACTAACTCTTTCCAAAAGATGATACAACCCTACCACTATGACCTCCAAACCAAGAGCCCACTATCCCAGATGGTTCCAAATGGGATGACCTCCCATTAAAATCAATAGGTCATCCACCACTCTAATATGGGTGTGCCACATTTTAAAATTACAATAACTTCCCCTTGGTTCCACACTAGTGGAATATCCTTGGTCGAGATGAACATGAAGAATGAATGTACCCTGCCTTTTCACACTTATGGCATACTATTGTCTCAACACATGAAGCCATTAATGAAGATATCTTGGAAGGATGTCCTGAACTACCACCTCACTTCTTTTCATGATTATCTCGCTTCATCTTCTTCAAAGATGAACTGCCTCTTCCCACTAGTGATAATAATACAGATGAACTAGACATGCCTTTATAATCAATTACTACTATCATAGAATGATCGACAACCTCATAAAAATTCTTAATATTGAACAAAAAAACATGATATTTGATTTATATCCATAACCCCATCTTTAACTTTTTATCCATTACCTTTTCATTGGAAATGAGATAAGGTGTGAATCGAACTAACTCTAAAAAGTTATTACCATACTCCATCCTAATCCAATATCCCTGGAGAAGTTCCAAAAACACTCAAGAACTAGAGAAGGTCGAAATATCAGATAAATAGCTCTCATTGAATATGACCTTAAAATCAGTCAAAAACATATATTTCTGCTTCTCAGTCTGAACCATTGAGTCCCATAACTTCTGATTGGGACCTCCCTACATGAACAAAGCATAATTCACTCTAATAGCCTTAGGATAATCAATATACTCAAACATCCTTTATATTTTCTCAATCGAATCCTCTACATCATTTTTTTGTGCTACCTTAACATGAAAATGGTTTTTTAGGAACTCATGATATTTTTCCCTTCATTGACTGGTTTTGACTTCTCTATCCCAAGAAGGACCAGAGACCACTTCTTAACCCAAATTTTGGATAGTCTAAACCTCTTCTTCCACCAATATATGATTGATTAGTGAGAAATAAATCCCTTCATCATCTTCCCATGGTTTCCCCAAAATTATTTGAGGAGGAATATTATTACAACAGAACACTGTCACATGGAATAACCATCAATACAATCATCAATGAACATTTTGAAAATTTCCATAAAAAACAATAAATCTAAAACACATAAATAAATCAAAAAAACCATACCCAACACAATAACAATACAAACCACTTCACCCCACCAGGTTTCCATGTAATGTATAAATGTTATACATATCACCTAGAGGAGAACTCAATACAAATTCTAAGAATCCCTTGGTGACCAGAGCCCTATCATGATGCGTGTTGGCTAGACATCCCACTCGCAACTAGAACCACGAGCCCCAAAAATCATAGCTCCAGTATATCAAGTGTCTTCCAAAATAACATGACACAAAAGTGTGAAACCATCTCTAATACCATTTTTTCATGAACTAAGCCATGATGAAATCCAACTTGACACCTGAACCAACCAGTGTCATGGCCCAAAGAGCATTTAAAATCTATAGGGTTTGGGAACTATGGCTTGTGTATCAAAAATACACTTTGGGAACAATTTCAACCATTTATATAACCATAAACAACTAATAAGAATAAACATCACATAAATGATAATCATAAACAGATGAGGTAAAACAAAATTTTAGATTCAAAGTTTATCATCCTAAACCAAGACCAAAAATACTTCAATGGAATGGGAACAAGTAACCCATCGCAAAAATCTCCATGCAATAATAAGGTCATCACACTCAAGACAGCATCCCCAACACCTGGAATAAGTTTAACACTAGAAACTGGAATCACCATTCCACAAACCAACCTAGAGGGGCCCATGCCATTACCACCCCAAGATTTCCTCTAATAGGACAAGTTCTGGTGACTAGAAGTGAGAAGGTATATCCCACAAATTGGAGGCATTAGCCCAATGTACCTATATGCCTGCACACATCTCTAAGACAAAAATAATGAAATGTAAAAACACTGAGTATGTAATGCATGAAAAACACTATAACCTGACCAAAGATAAATAATTAAAGGAATATAATATAAATCAGGCTAGAATACAAGTCCACTAAAAAGAAAAATTAATATGAAAACAAAACCCACACACGTTGTTCCCATCCAGAAAACTGAAAGCACGTGTTCTAGAAACTCATCCATAGAAAACCCCACCAATCAAACTTGAATGCTAGGATACTAGGACTATTTTCCTAAGCCATTGGAGTATACCTTAAATCTTTCCTGGCTATGCATCACCTATTTTAGGTCCAACTAGGGCTTTGTCAATGGGTTCATTGTCTGCATAAGACACAACACATATGGGAAAATCCCGTGTATGGGTGAGTAAAACAATACCTAGTAGGAGACACTAAAATAAAAAAAGAATAATAAAAAAAATATACCACACAGAATAATAAAAATGAATAACAAAAAATAGGATACCACATATAATACCACAATTGAATACCATTTTGAATACCATAAAAGAATAAATATTCAACTCACATAGGTATTAATCGATAGTATGAATAACATGATTATCTGTCTCATTTCATAAGACACAAAGTCTCAATATGAAACCTATTATTGATAAGGTACACAATATATATAAGGAATTAAGTCTCAATAACATACATATTCTTGATAAGACATGTTATATTGATAAGATACATTTTCTTGGTATGACACATAATCTCAAGGTCACATCCAGCCACATGATTTTCACTTACAACACCCTCATTATTTGAGAATCCAATCCCCATGGTATAAGGTAATATGCACACTTACATGAAAAACCACATAGGATATCTCAAAAGGCACATATGATCTCAAGGTTCCTAACACCACAGATGGCTCATGAATCTGATTCATGGTTTGAAAGAAATGGTTGCTTCATGATTTTAGAAGGGGGTTTACTATATCGTGGAACGACCATGGAGGTCTACCACCATAATCAACCATGCTACAAATAATATTTCTACCATAATAGTCAACCATGACCCAATTTCCATGGCCTCATGACATCTCGGTCAACCTCCATGGTCGATCGGGGCCCAGTTCGCCCACCGAGGTCCGACTCGGGTCCGACCCAGGTCCAACTTGATCCGGGGGTCTGACCAGCTCTGTTGGGTCAACCCAACCAACTAGGCACGGTCTAATCCATATATGACTAGACCACCTCATCATCCCAGACCATTCGGCCTATCCTGATTCACTCCGCTTTCTAATTCTAGCCCACTCCACTCCATCCTAGACCACTAGCCCTCTATGTTGCACCACCTATGCATCCCTAGATCCCTTTAACTCTACGGCTAACGCCTGTAGCTCTACTATATCCTCAAAATCTTATATCTTCTATAGGAACCTATCACTTTATCCACACAACTTTTCCCCTCCTCACATCGGCCATCACATTCACCGACGTCACTACCTCCCGCCGAAAATGTTGTTTCATCCAACCACCTTCAGTCACTATTAAACGCCGATACCTCACAAAACCGTAGCACCTCCAACTCAACTTTCTATCCCACAACAATAGAACATCACTAACTATCCTTTGTAAGGACCACTAGTCCACCTCCAATGCTCGGATTTCCAAATTTTCGAATATCTGGGATTCTCATGTCCCGACCTTCACAAATCCTTCCTCTAATGTCGATTCACCTCGAATCTGAGGGTCTAATCATGCTTGGAAACTCCTAGAAACATCAATCCGTAGACAAGGGGCCCCAATCGTGATTAAAATGAATAACGAAGGGATAAATCATAGTTTGTATGGTTTTAAAATCACCGTCGAATCATTCTTAGACAACAATCAAGATTAGACAATTCAATTCAGAAAAAACAAGAAAAAACTCTTAATAACCTACAAAAAAATCCCTCCCGCAACATACATGCAATCTAAGAGATAATTTCATCATGTATTATCTCACTTTCATCCCAAAATTTATGAATGGGGGATATAAATAATGAGACAACCTCCCTACCTCGATTTGGAATGATCATTGATGAAGAGAGAAGTCGCGTCATCGTCGCACATCGATCATTGATCCACTAAATCCAAGGTTGCATCGATCTATTATCATTCACAAACATTCTCTCAATAGGACCTTCTGCATGTCTCATAAGAATTCCATGGTTATCATTATAACCCTTGATTCTTCACAAGCCTTACTAAAAAGGAAATTACTACATCAAAACATAATTTATATTTAAATTATTTAATGATGATTACACCTTTTTTGGGATTTTAACCAAAAGGTCTATGCCAACCAAATTTAAGTTGTTCCGTGGTAAGAGCCACTCTTCTGGACTCAATAGTGCCCTTAAATTTATAATCCAGCCAAATATTTAAGATTTATTCCACTTTTTCTAGAAAACGGTGTGCGTATGCAATTAAAAAGTTTAATATTTTTCAAACATGTATTATGGAACATTGGGCCCCTGAATCAAACACCCATATAGTTCCTGTTATCTAAATCAACTCATATAATATCTAAAAAAAATACATGAAAAATATAAGATGTTACATTCTTCCCACCTTGGAGATTTATGTCCCTAAAAGACAAAAGAAAAGGATACTAAAAAAATGGGGGTAATGAGCACGAATTTGAGCCTCCCACACCCATGTGATCTCTTGAAGATTCATGTGCTACCACCAAATGTGAACTAGAGGAATATTTCACCCATGAAAGATATTCTTCTATTTATGGTTGATCTACACTAGGTACTTAGGAAAAGTCACCCAATCGTTGATGTCCAGCTCCCCCTATTCAATGAAGTGTGATTGATCATGCATGTACCTCCATAGCTGAGACATGTGGAATAATTATTGTAAAAAATCTAGATACATGGTTGAGACATGCGATATTACACTTCACCAACTCTACGCGGTATCAAAAAATGTTCGATTGACCTTAGAGATAGCTTTACACCTAATCCAAATCTCTATAGTTCGAGTCGAAGTGAGACATGATAGAATACATTGTCTCCATACTCGAACTCCAATGGCCCCTACTACCTATCATTATAAGAACTCTATATGATATGTGTAGTCTTCATCCACCCCTAGAAGATCTACATATTCTCTGTGGAATACCAAACCATCTCAGGACCCATGAGTGATGACTCTTCTGGGTTATTCTAGCAATGTGGTGACCTAAAGGGTCTCCCCTACAAGGCCCATAACACTTCCATGCCAACGGTGGAGTGATAGAAATTGGTGTATGCAAAATAATCTAGTGGCAGATGATCCTTCAAACAGTGGATAAAATCTCACATGCAATCCTGTATCATGTTCTCTAGAACTTGAATAGGACACTCAGTCTGACCGTCCATCTAGGGAAGAAACGTTGTGCCCAAGCATAACTAAATAACAAATTACTCTTGAAATCCTTCCAAAACTGGTATGTGAAGCAAGAACCATGATCTGTGACTCTCATATATGGTTCTCTATTAAGTAACACTATCTTCTACATGTAGAGGAATTTGATGTTCTCTATTAAAATATACTCCAGGATAGCTAGGATGTGGGTTGACTTGTTGAGTCATTCAATGATCAACCAGATGGTATCAAGTCCCCTAGACGTATGTGGTAAACCTATCATAAATTTCATCGATATCCTATCCCAATGATATTCTGAAACCTCTATGGGTTGAGTATAACCTACAGGAATATGGAACTCAACTTTCACCTGTAGAAAAGTGAGGCATAGAGAAACAAAATATCTAACTCCCTTCTTCATCCCTGAGCACAAAAAATGAAGTTAGTGGTTCGGGTGCATCTTAAAAACACATGGATTTACCTCCAGATGGGATTTATATAATTCCATCACAACCTCCTCCTGCAATGTCACTAGTACTAGTTTTCATCATCTGAAAAGAATGAATTTCTTCCCACCTTTCGAATATCCATCAGGGAAAGCCCTATGGACAACTGAGCATGTAGAGTCTCGTAGTTAGTATCCCCAAGGAGTGCCTCCCTAGCTCACTATATGAATGGTGGGGTGACAATCATCGACTGGAGGTAAGCTTCTACATCTCCATCCTTGAATGATATCTATAGTGAGGTAAAATAATCCAATGACTCGTTCAGAAACTATAAACAATATCTATTATTAAGAGAATCTGCCACTACATTTACATTACATGGAATATAGTAAATTTAAAAGTCATAGTTCTTGAGGAATTCCAGCTATTGCCTCTTTCTCAATTTCAGATCCTTATTTGAGAATATATACTTGAGACTCTTGTGATCAAAATATATGATAATCTGATCTCCCCTCAGGTAGTATCGTCACATCTTCAATGTGAAGACTACCACTACTAGGTCATGATCATGGGTCGTATAGTTCTACTAATGATTATTCAACTGATGTGAACTATAGGAAATTACTACTTTCTTTTATATTAGGACACAACCAAGACTTGTTCTTTATGAATCACATAACACAACATACCTGACATCCTCCTCTCGTAATATCAAGATGAGAGTGCTTGCCATCGTCTACCTCAGCTTCTGAAAGTAGTTCAGGAACTTATCTATCCAAAAAATGATGTACCTTTCACATCAAATCGGTCAAGGGTTCTTACAATTTGGAAAAGTGGTTTACAAACCATTGATAGTACCCAACAAAACCAAGGGAACTTTTCACCTTAGTAACAATCATGGGTGGCTCTGAAGTAAGAACTGACTCAATCATTGCAGGATCCACTGCAAATACACTGGAACTCCATCCTCTGAAATTATGTGTCCTAGAAAATGGACCTCTTGAATCCAAAAATAACACTTTGATAGATTCCTGTAAATATGGTTTTCTTTGAGTGTGTCCAGGACCACCAACAAGTGTCTCTCGTGCCCCTCCTTGGACGCTGAGTACACCAGGATGTCATCAATGAAGACCACTATAAATCGGTCTAATAAGGGATAGAAGATCCTATTCATGAATTCCATGAACCCTTCTACGACACTGTTCATGATAAATGGCATCACTATGTACTCACAGTGGCTGTACTGATATCTGAAGGCTATCTTCGGTACATCCTCATCCAGTACCCGTAGTTGGTGATAACATAATATGAGGTCAATATTTGAGTGCCACCATGCCCCATTAAGATAATAAAAGTCATCGATCCTTGGTAGTGGATACATATTATTTACTGTCACATGGTTCAAGCATTGGAAGTCCACACATAACATGAACCTCCCATCTTCCTTCTTGGAAAACAAAACTGGGGCTGCCTCGGGTGAAACACTAGCTCTCATGATGACCATATTCTAGAAGTTCCCAAACTACAACCTCAATTCATCAAGCTCTGCAGAATCCATCTGATATGAAATTGTAAATATTAGTGTTGGTCAATGATGTAGATCAATTTATATGTCTTCCTCCATGCAGGTAGGTACCATAGATCATCCTCAAGAATGACATCCTAATAATCTGCCACCGCTGTAGGAAACCAAGGAATCATATCATACACTACACTGAGGGTTATTCTAGAAAACTAATGTGTAATTTTCCACACCATACTATGAGTGATTATGTCATCTGATTCATTAATATCTATGTCACAGACAAAGGAAAACCTAGTCCCATCACTGCAGAAACATTGCACTCTATTCTAAAAATAGTCAACATGAGTATGAACTATGGATAACTAGTTCATACCAAGAATGATGTTGTATGTCCTCGACGTTTCTACCAAGATATCCCAACCAAAAATCACACCTCCAATATTAATTTCACACAATTGGAACATGTGTTTAATCTTAAAATCCCCTCCCATAGAAGCCTCTATGATTAAGGGTCGAGTCAACCATTCAACCAAAATATCTGAGCCCTGAACAAGGTCTATGGAAAAATATGAATGATGGGAACCTACGATTATCAAAACTACAAGTAGGGTGGAAAAGATATAGATCGTACCTATTACCATCCTCGGAACTCTAGGGTCATAAACCCCCATCGCATGTAGCTGACCTCATCCAAGAACATCAGCTCCCTAAGCCTAGCATGGACCGCCTGGGGGTGGTGGTGGTGGAGGTAATAAATAGAACCTTTGTCCTACTCCTACTATACTTCCTACTCCCCTATCACGTCTTCTAACCAATGGAACACTCTACTCCTACCTAAGCCTCTTCCATGGTATTCCATCAACCATCTCTTGATTGGTTGCATGATAGGTCAGGAAATTTCATGGTTGAGGTCCCTAACCACCATATGAAAAACACACCATTTTTCTCAGCCGACTCGAGTGGATTTCATATCCTCACACTGCAAATATTATGTGATGGGGTTGTCCATTTTATTGCTTGAACATCTTTTTTACCTATGAATATCCTCTTCTACCATCGATAGAGGACTTAGCTACATGGTTCCCACTGGTAGCTCCCACCATCGGGGTCTGCTATGATATAATGCTCTCCTCTAACAGAGCTCTCTCAAGTGCCCCAATGAAATTAGGGATGCAGAGGGATATCTTGGATGCCCTGATATCTTAGGGTAATCCACGAGCAAAGGTCTGATACCTAAAGAATGGGTATCATAACATATCATTGGAGTATCATGAAATATCAATAAATCTCATCCAGTACTCTGCTGAAATCATACCACCCTTCTGCTGATGTAGAAGCTCCTGTATAAGTACTGATCACAACATAACTGAAAAGTGATCCTCTTTGAAGATATGCCCAAAGTCTTACCAAGATATAGTCAACACATCATGAGTCCGGGTCTCTAATCTCCACCATCTACCTATAGAGTCTTGAATAATAATCATGACAATGAATTCTGTCTGGTTTGTAGGTGTCCTCACGAGGAGGAAGACACGAGTAATAGCCTCCAGCCAATCCTCAGTCACCTTGGAGCCCGAATAGCCCCTAAACCTAGTATGTCACTTCCTATGAAACTCATGAAACACGCTCAATATATATTAATCCCCACCTAGTTGTGCTGGTAGTAGATACTGCTCGGCAGGTGGTACTATACTAGGAAAACCACCTGGAGGTTCCATATTTGGTACATGCCCCTGTATTGATACATCATCCCTAAGCTGATCATCTTAATGATCATGAAAAATAATCTTGTATGATTGTATTCACGGAGGAATCCTAATATAAAACATGATGTACCATGGTCAATAAAGTATACCTGGGGAGATGACTCATGAAAGACATGAGAACACACTCAAATCCTCTATGATGCATGTACCATTATTTTCCCTATAAACAGTGTTTTCATGTACTAAGTCAAAAAGAAAGTTTCCAGAGTCTTGGTGTATGGATAGGTCAGCCGCTGCACCAACACTGGATTCATTGGTCTGAATGAAAAACTCAAAACAGTTAGCATTGTTTCCCCAAAAAATCCTCAAAGACTCCTGGTCCGAAGGAAGAATAGACTCTCTCTGATACTACTCTTTCACGACCTCTCTCAGAGGGGCCCATGTCGAGGCTACCCCATTACTGCCTTTAATAGGATAGGGGCTATTAACTAGTACTATGTAGTCATATCCCACAAATGGGAGGCATTATTATAATGTACCCATATGCACGCACACATCTCCTAGAAAAAAACTAAAATGTAATAAAATTGAACATGTAATGAATGAAAACCAATAAAACCTAGCCAGAGCACAACTTTGAAAGGAATGGAAAGTAGACTATTCTATAATAAAATCCCACCAAAAAGGAAAAGGATTTTGCAATCAAAATCCACACACATCATCCCTATCCAAAAAAGTGAAAGCATAAGTTCCTAAAAATCATATGCAAAAACATCCTACTTGGTCCAACCTGAAGGGGAAGGTACTAGGACTATGGTCCTAATATCTAGAACAAAACCATCTATTTGACCTCGTGAATCATCCCCTGGTCCTGGTCCACCTACTGATCTATCAATTGGTCAATCATCTGCAAAAGACATGGTATAGGTAGGCAAATCCTGTTTCGGGGTGAGTAAAACAATACCCAGTAAGAAACCCCATAACTAAAAGAAAATACTACAAAAAAGATACTAGAAAAAAATACCACCATGGAATACAAAAAAGAAGTTAACACAAAGAATAATACAATGTAATACCAAAATAAATAGCATAACGGAATGTATAGCCAACTCACACAGTTATAAGTCGATAGAATGAATAATAAGATTATCAGTCATGTTTTATAAGATAGATAGCCTCGATAAGACACTTAGTCTTGATAAGACACATAGTCTCTATAAGTCACATTGTCATGATAATACACATAGTCTTGATAAGACACCTAGTCTCGATAAGACACATATCCTCATTAAGACACATAGCCTAAAGGTTACAGCAAGCTATAAGTCTTCTACTTATAGAACACTCATTCTAGGAGAACCGACACCTCAATCCATTTGGTCATATTTAAATTTCCATTAAGTCCCACATAAGATATCTCAAAACGACCATATCATTATTAGGGTACCAACTCCGTAGAAGGCTCATCAAATGGATGCACGGTTTGAAAGATATGGTCGTTTGAAGATTTCAAAATGGGGGTCCACTGGGTTGTGGACCGATCAAGCACTTGGTCCACCAATTAGGGTGGTCTACCGCCATGTTCACCTACCCAGTCTAACCATCCCCACAGTCAACCATGTTCTGATAGCTTGATATTCAATGTCAAGAGACCACCAAGGTTGACTGTGGCCCGATTCAGCCACCTGGGTCCTACCCGATCCAACTTGATCAGGGGGTCTGATCCACTACGATGTGTCGACAAGCTACAATGGGTTTACTCGGATCACTGAGCCCAGCCTACATCGTATTGGGACATACCACCTTTCTATTCTGATCCATTTGGATTGACCCACACTAGTCCACCTTCCGTGTCTGGCCTGCTTTGCTCTAGCCTGGCCCGTTGGCCCTCTATGTTGCGCCACCTCTGCATCCCCAGCTCCCAAGCCCTCCACGGCTACCACCTGTGGCATTGATCCGACATCTTCATCTCAAGGATTCCATGAGGCTCTACCACTCAGTCCACAAGACTCTATAGATTTATATTCCAACCACCACATCCGCCGATGGAACCTCCTCCAGTTGCCAATGCCACCACATCCAATCGTTGTTGATCACTGCTGATCATCGACACTGAACTCTCCTACACCATCACTGTCCCTCCTCGCAAGAACCCCACACCAAACCTACACCAGTGGTCCCTTATATAGATCAACATTCCAACTCCAATGCCCAGATTTTGAAAAAGTGGTAGATCTTGGATTCTTGAGTCTTGATATTCACAGATCTGGCCTCTGATGTTGAATCGCCTCAAATATTACGGGTTCGATCATTCTTAGGACATCCCAAAAATGTCTATCCATGGACACGGGGGTCCAATGATGATTAAAACGAAGAAAATATGGATAAAATCACACTATATGAGGTTTTAACATTGTTTCACAAGCATTTTTGGCAAACGATTAGGATTGGGAGTTTGAGTTAGATAATGGAGAAAAAACTACTAATAACCAGCAACAAAATTAATCTCTCAATATACAACAAATATATGGGATAATATATTCATGGAATTCCCTGTGTTCATAACAAAATTCATGAATGTGAAAAATAAACAATGAAACAACCACCCTAACTCATGTTGGAATGATCGTTGATGAATAGTGGAGCCACATCATCATCAATCATCGATCCTTGATCGTCCAAATCCAAGGTTGTTTTGATCAGTCATCGTTCACCATATTTCTCTCTAGAGGTCCTTATCCACATATTTGAGTAATTATAAGGTTATGATGATATCCCTAGATTCCTTACAATCCTTAATAAAAAAGGAAATTATTGTGTTGATAAATAATTTTTATTTAAATTATTTAATAACGATTACATCCTTTTCTGGATTTTACACAGAATCCCCATGCTGACCTATTTTAAGTAGAACCTTGGGTAAAACTACTTATTTGGACTAAACAGTGCCATCTGATATCTAATATGAGCACCTATTTATGATTTATTCAAATTTTTAGGAAACATGTGTGCATGTGCTCTTAAGATGTTTAATATTTTTCAAACAATTGTTTAGGACACATCGGGTCTCGGAATCACATGTCGGCTCAATGATTGGTATCAAAATGAATCCATATAATCTCTAAAAATAATACATTTAATATAAATACATTACACACCATCGACATCATGATACATCATTCCTTTACCTGAATCTTACATAAAAACCTCTTCATATAACCAAATATGTATATCGGGTGTAATATAAATCCCAGAAGGATGACACCCTAAAGAAATATTCCATTCAATAAAATTATAATAAATATTAACATTCACTTTTTAATATGGATATTTGAAATGTTTATATGAAATTATTTTGTAGAAAAAATTCTCAAGGATACACTTTTACAGAAAATCTTTTCTTGAAATATAGTTTCTTTGAAATTTAAATGTTTACAAGGTCCACCGTATATTGACATCTAGAACAACATCATATAAGTATCATATCACAAAATAGTGAACCTTGGGAAATAAAAATATGTAACTAGGACAAGTGGGACACTAGAAACCTTATACCTCAGTGATAATATCCTCCAACCAATACCAACAACATTCTCTCGCACGTGCCCCTAGAGGAGATACCATCAAAGGTTTAGCGGTCTCTAAATCATAATACAATACAAACAAAATTCCTTTACATGGTCCAATATAGGGGATACCATCCCAAGGTATAGTGGTCTCCAATCATATCACATAGTTATTTAGTGTTGCGTCATTAATCCTACTAGCAGAAACTTGGCCTTGGCCCCACTGAATCAACTAGAATACAAGTTCATGTTATCCCACATATATACCCAAGATTACCTTTGTGCTCAAATTGTATTTCACATTTCACATAAATTATCACTGTTACATACACATGGAAAGAATCAGGAATATAAAAGGAAATCACAACATTCACAATTCACTTTGATCGAATAGTCAAAGCTTACATGAAACAACAATTTTCCATAAACAAAACCACTTTCATTTCACATGCACAGTCAAACAACTTTGAAACACATTTCACACCACTAGATTAATTCATTTATCCTATTTGGAAACACTACATAAAAATCACAAATTAAATCCAAACAATTCCATGTAAAATCCCCTTTCAAATCCATAATCATTATAAATTCATATTTTAAAACATGGTTCACACATTTTTTACAATTCATAATACAAAAAATGTGCACAAAAAAAAAATTCACATGCCAAAAAAACCATTTATATTTGAAAACAAACTTTCAACACATTATCAACTTTCAATACCTTTGAAAAATCATTTGACACCATTCACTCATGGCATAAAGCACATTAAATTAGCACCATAATAAATAACATATGGAACATATCCAATATCCTTTATATAACCTAATTTCATCACATATTAATCTCAAAAACATTTCAAAACTTATTTGGAACCCCCAAAAAATCTATATAACACAATTATTACATAAAGAAGAAATGAAAAATCATATAATATGGTAAATACATGGAACCACATACCTAATTCTTGTAAATTCTGAAACCTGGTTCTAAACAACATCTAAACCATGAAAGGACGCTCTAAAGGAAAGATCGAACAACAACCATCATATTTTCACCCAAAAACCCATTATTGACATCTCATTCAGTCCAATAACCCAATAGAAAATTAAAAGCCAAGAAATATGAATGGGGAACCCTAAAAGTAAAGACAAACTGATGGAGAAATGAGTTACTCAATAATTTCTTGAAAATAAATATATAAAACCACCAAATGATTGAATATCAGGAGGTAAAAGGAGGTGAAGAGGAACCTACAAGGGAAGAAAATTCTATGGGGTTCAAATTAGAGGTGATTTTTGTTTAAATCAAATTAGGATAAAAAAGTAATTTTCCACCTTTTAATGTCTGGGAGAGGTGACACATTTCTACCGCATGCTTTTCCAAACCATGGGGAAATCATGCATCCATAATTATCTATGAGGAATGAAGCCACATAGTTTCATGGGGGAGGGAATATGATTGAGGACCTATTAGTGAGACTTTGAAAATGCCACCATCCCATTTTCATAGTTTCCATAGGGATGATGCATGGTTTCCCTTAGCTGTGTGTCAACTGTGCGACACACACTATGAAGTAAAAAACTACATTTTTCACCAAAAACTCATGGAGAAACAAAGTGATAAATATAATACCAAAAATAAACAAAGGAATACCTCAATGTAAAATCATTAAAGTTATAAATTGACACTTCATAATATATATAATATTCTAATGGATATTAATGTGGACCATTGTATTTCTTTTATAGGATTTTCTTTCCTTGAGTAAGACCTCGATCTATGACCTGGGATGATAATAAAAAACCCATAGGTTTCTACCTGATTCATATATGTGAATTATAAGATTAATACCCCTTGTAGAATCATTATTTGTCTTAATTTTATGAATGACTCAGTGTGGTATTGTGGATTAATCCCCTCTGAAAATTTACAATGCAATGTATTATCCCACTAGATTTAGCTTGATGTCCTCAAACATAGACCTCATTAGAATATACAAGCTCCAAAAAAGTATATCATGTGGATACTTAGGATATGATCCACATTCTTAGTCAGAAACTTATATAAGTGGAAATTCCAAGGGTTCATCCTTTTGGATTACACTTAACCCACTTAGCCCAACAAAATCAGTGGCTGTTGTGAGTTGGTCTCATGGTTAAAATATGAAATTCCATGTGACATCTAGGATTTATTCCCTTTAAATGATTATTATACGTGGGGACTAATATAAATATTAATATTCTTAGACATATTACATATTACGATGATGTAGGTAGGATCAGATGGCTATACCATGAGAAACCTGAGTTGATGCTTGTATTATCTATTAGTTTATTGTGTTCATTATCACTATAACAAAACATTGTTTCATTGTATAAAGATAGACTGGATTTTATTAGGCCATTGTTCATTCCATAATGAGATTTAATCTCACCCTATTCAGGTTTTCGATTGGTATCCATGAAGACTCCACATATGCAATTAGGGATAAAGGGAATCACAATGCTATGGATACTAGATTTTAATTCTAGGTTTGTGTATGGGAGTAGAGGATCGAGATGGAGCATAGGATACTTAAAGAGATAGATTTTATAGTTTTTTATATTTTTAATATCAAGAATTTTGTATTCCTTCTCCCAATTTTCTAACAACATCACTTCATTATTTTGGACTCAGATACAATTTATTACTTATTCTTAAGATTTCTTGTTTGATTAGTTATTAATTATTCTTCCTTAATATTTATGTTGTTCTAATTATTATCCCACTATTATGTCTCACTCTGATAAATAGGGTATTTTATCCCCACCGTAACATCATATACTCTCATCACTAGTTCACAACCTCTAAAATATGGGGAGGTGCAATTTGGTCGATATATCCTCTCAGGTCAGGTCACTTATGAGTGAATTGGTTCCATGATTTCACATAGTGGTAAAAAAGGATATTTTTTTGAAGTTTTATACTAATTGTCTTTGGTAAACATGATAATAATATGATTGGGGACTTTTTAATAAGTCATTTGTTGGATTAGTTAACCAATTTTAGGGTAAATTCCATGTTTCAAGGAATGGGTTTTATTGTTTCTGGATTTTTCCTTTTATGGTTGAATTATATTCACCATTGGGTGACACACACGATTAATTATTTTTGTTTTCTTTTTAGATTTTTTCATTGGATGATTTCTGAAAGGGATCATTTCTTCATGCATCATTATAGGTACTTAATAATTTTTATGACATGCATATTCGATTTCTTGTTTATTAAATCAGCTGCATCTCTGGTTTCCTAATGTATGTTCCTTGATTGTTATACCCATAAATTTTGGTATATTTATTATAGGAATGTTAAGAAAAATAATTGGTTACTAAATAATACGAATAAAAATAAATTATTTTTCCCTCATAGCAAGATGATGTAACATTAATTACCTAATGATAACAGGTTTTTGGCAATAGAAATTAGTTACATGGATTGGAAAGCCAATTGGTTGTGATTAAATTGATACTAATTGTAATTTTTTAATGTTTAAGAATCTATAAATTGTGTATGATGATCTATATAATATAATCATCATATTTAGTGTTGTTACACCCTCAGACAGGATTTAAATGTCTTGTTGTAGTTATATGAAGTTCCAAATGTAATGTATAATGTTTTGAATTTATAACATAGAAATGGAAACTGATTGAACTGAATTTTTTCATAGAGATAAAGTTATTATTAAATTTTAAACAGTAGAAAAAATTGTTATTGTTAAATTGCGATTTCAATAAAAATAGAAATGGTGTTTTCATCTTTAAATTACAATTAAAAACGTATATAACAGAACCACTATAATTGAAACTTATAATCTTACCAATACCATGATCTTAGATTTGAGTAGTTTGGTTATAATGTTATGGGCTGTGAGGCTTTGTAACTTCCATATTACAGATCTTTAATATTATCACATGGTATCTTTTCTTAGGCATGTGATTGGTAATATAAGGATATGTCTCCAGGATGACCTTTTTTAAAGCACTAGGAGGGTGGTGATGACCATTATCCAGTGGTTTAAGGACTTGAACCACCATTAATGAAACATAAATATCATATAGTTATATCACTTATCATTCATATTTTTGGAACTAATTATTATCCTATTGATGGTTTTCAGGACTTGTGTGGTCTATACAAGGACTCCATGAACTACAGTGACTATTTTGGTGTTGACCACAAAGTTCCAATAGTACCACCAGCCTACATTCTCAAGCGAAGTATTTCAACAATATATTGAGTCATGGATGGAGTTTGTTATATTGATCTTCAAGCATATGAAAATTCCTCTAGAAGAAATGTTTAAGCTCCTAAATTACATTCGTTATAGGCCTAACAAGTGATGTTGGGGTTTCCTTAACAAGGTAGATCATTTTCAGGGTATGGTATGGAGGTATTTCCATAATACCTTTTATGATTAATTTTTCCCAGGAATGTTGAGATCTAATTGAGAAGAAGAATTTATGCATTTTTATTAGGAAACACCATTTATTATAGAATACTACACTCAATTCCTGAAACTCTAATATTTTTGACTTTGATTTTTAGGTGATGAGTTTTTAAGAGACATGTTGTTTGAGGATGGGATTAGGTATTCCATTTAATATTAAGTAAATATTTAATGCTCAACCATAATCTATAAGTTTGTGAATCTATCCCTTATCAACGAGAAACACATAAGGGAAGATGATTGAAATGGTTATGGTGGTTCATCTCCTATTCTAAGAAGTGCATCATTATGTGGTAGGAAACATCTCTTATTGATTTATCATTAGGGAATTAATAATCAGAGCATGAACAAAGTAATCAATTTGGTATTAAATCATTGTAAAAGACAAGGACACATATAGCCTCAATGTGATAAATACCCTATTGAGTGTCGATCCAACCACTAAATATTCTATCTCTAGAAATTTTTACGTACCTATCCCTATATTCACAATGAGAGAATATCTATAACAGTTTCAAGGCTTGGAGTGGGATCCATATTTCTTCTCTAGACTGGGAAGTACATTACTACATGAAACTTAGTTAAATGAGGTTGATGAGGATAAGGAATCTAGACTGATGATATATAACACCAATAGTGTATACCAACTCATAGAGGGCATGTTTTAGATTAGGTATAGGGATCATGGTAGTTACGTTTTGTACAATATACACCTTAGGAAAATACTGTCGAGACATCAAAAGTGAGAGTTATTATTTTAATTACCTAAACTTTAATATATGATTTATTTAATAGGTGTGTTTCACACTCATTTATTTCTATGGTTATCATGGAATGTATTAGGATTGAAATTGATTACTTTTTAAATCTCATGGATCTATATAATTCATTGGGTGTATGGTCTGAATGCATACACTAATGCAAGGAGTGCCCCCTATAGATTGGAAGTTACCATTTCTTATGTAATATTTTATTCCTAGAGATGGTGATATTTGACATTATATTTGGTATGAAATGGTTAGTACCTTATAGAGATCATATTGATTGTGATTATCGATGGGTTTATTCTATATCACTTGAGGGTGCTAACTATATTCATAAATTGGAATGTGTTTTCCAAAAAAAAATCAAGCTTAACATGAGCATCATGAAATTATAAGGGTGTTTGAATATATTTATAGTTCTTATCTTAATGACTGAGGAGTAAGAAATGTTGTCTTTTCCACGAGCTGTGGTCAAATCTAGAGATGTGTTCCCAGACGTTTTTTACATGTTACATCCAAATAGAGAGGTATACATCACCATCAATCATATTCCATGAGTAAAACCAATATATATCCCTCTTTACAAGATATCACCTACTGAGAGCCAAGATTAGAAGGGGTTATTAGAGGAATTTCAAGGTAAAGGGTGTATACAACCCAATACTTCTCCTTGGGGTTCACCTATCATTTTCTCTAAAAAGGTGGATAGAACATTAAGGAATTGTGTGGATTACCAACTTTTGAATCATCTTATGGTTAAGAACTGATACCCACTTCCTCATATAGATGATCACTTCAGCCAGATCCTAGGAGCTAGGGTCCAGTTGAAAACTGATTTGATATAGGTCTATCATCTAGTGTGATTTAGGCCTTAAGATATACCACAGACAAAATTCGAAAGAAGGTAGGCCTTGTACTATTATATGGTTATTCTTTTCTATCTAACAAACACATAGACCATTTTTATAGCTTTGATGAATCATGTTTTACAATTATAGATAAATTTATTTGTGTACGTTTTTGTCGATACCATATTAGTGTATTCTTGGAATCCACATCATCATGAAAAAACCACGACATCACATTTAGTATAGTGAGAGTGAACATTCTATATGCTGAAAATAATATATTTTATTTCAATATTGAAAATGTTAACTTCTTGGGTTTCATTATATTGGAAGCAGGGGTAACTATGTATCTAGAGAAGGTGGGATCCATTGTTTCCTAGGATCACCCTTATAACATCTTTGATAAATGGAGTTTCTTTAAGAAATAATATTACATTAAGTATATCATTATAAAATTTTAACACCTTTCTTCAACTCTTACAGTATTTCTCAAGAACAGTGTAATTTTTATATGGTATGATGCTAGTGATAAATCCATGTAGGAGTTGAATGGACGACTGACCTCAGTACTGATCGTCATTTAACCCATGCATGGAAGAGGATATATAGTTTATTATGATGAATTAGGAATCATATTTGGAGCTATATGGATTCTATAGAAGTAAGTGATGGCATACTGGTTTCTTTCGTTGAGACCACATTAGCATAATAACCTAAAAAATTTCTCATGTTATCCATTATCATTCACGGATTGCATTACTATAGGCGTTATTCACTAGGATAGAAGTTTTTTGTATACACAGACCAAATATGACTCATGTACATATTCAATGATCACCCCACGAGCCTCCAATAATAAATATCGGTTGAATAACTTTAGCATTTTTAATTTGAGCATTCTTACATACTTGTTAAAGGAAATCTGGTTAGTAAGACTTTGATCTGGATGAATCAAAATCATGTTATTTGGGAGGCTTGATATGAATGGAAGTTTATCATTTTTTTCTGAAATAAATCTATATTTTCAAGAATTTCACAACCAGTCTTTTGTCATGACTTAATTATTAGCCTCATTACATCGAGATAAGATAAAGAGGAGTTAACCTTCAGATATTAAAGGCTTGTACCAAGGATTTTTGGATGATAAATCACCACATGGTTGGGTTGTTGATGAGGATAAATTATTATATATCAATGGGTGTTATTTTGTACTTGTAGACATGTAAGAGGAGTTAATGTGTAAATGTAATGTTTCCAAGTGGGTAGTACATCTTGGACTCAATATGATTTACCATGAATTATTCCACCAATATTGGTGACCTGGGATGAAAACGAATATATCAATATTTGTTAATCGGTGTTCCACCAATCAATATGTGAAGGAGAAACAATAATGTCCTATCAGCATGTCACATTTGTTAAACATTCTGGAGTGAAAAGGGTATGTCATCATAATATATTTTTTATGGGAATTTTGAATTGCCTTTGAATAAATGACACCACATTGGTAATTCGGTATATAATGAAATGTTTCTAACATTTATTGACTATCCAAGAGAGGTTTTTAGTGAAAAACATGGAAGGATATATTTCCAATAGATCATACGCCTTCAGAGAGTTCTATGTACTATTACATCGCACATGGAAGCTAGATTTACCTATTAGTTTTGGTAGAGGATATAGATGACTGTTGGTGAATTGGTGATTCTGAGTAGATCATACCACCCTAAGAATTAAGGTTAGAATGAGTGTACTATAAAGTGTTTATAAGACAAACATCCAACATGCATCCCTGTTTTTCATGGCTATTGGGAGAAACACTTACGTCTCGTTTTTTTATAATAATAAATTCCATGAAACTATTCAAATGACTCTGTATGAGGCAATTTATTTTAGGACATGTTGTGTACCTCTATGATGATTGGAGGTAGGAGAGGAATCATTATTGGAACAATTTCTCATTTAGGATACATAAAATTATGTATATTTTATTAGGAAACATGTGGATCTAGATCAGTTTATGCATAGACCCTATACTGATTATTTCCTATGACCTCTCAATTTTGAGGTGGGAGATTGGGTATTCTTACATATTTCCTATATATTAGGTCATCAAAAGATTTAATGGTAAGATAATATGTTTCTTAGGTTCATAATACATTTTGATATTTTCAAGAGAGCTGAGATGGTATCATATCATATTTCTCTTACTTAGTTATATAGGATTATGCATGATGTTTTTCATGTTTCTCATCTGCATCATTATTATTCAGACCTTTCTCATGTTTTTTATCCTTGGGATTTGCAGTTAGTGGATGGTTCTTCTTTTTTAGAGTATCTAGTTTTTATCATTGATCACAGCATGAAGGCTCTATAAGGATGGCTAGTTCCTCTGGTTTGGGTGTTATGGAAGCATGACAATATTCAGTAAGAGATCTAGAAGAGAGAGTTGGATATACACACTCAATGGATACTATTATTCTTATATTCAGATCAACCACTCTCAAAAGGGAAACACATGGATTATTTTTTTACAGAGGTAAGGTTATGTGATCCATGTTTTTCATAGTGATACATAACCTTTTATGCTCCATAGAAACCTTTATTTTTTACCATAATGTAGGTACTTAAAGATATCAAGGTGGTTTTAGGAGAGTCTAGGTTTATTCAACGCATGAAATTTTGATTTTTAATAGAGTAAGATGACGGTTATGGTTGGACATGGTTATTTATAACCATACAGATAAAATTAGAGACTCATAGAGGGTGGAGAATTATTTACAAATCAAAAGAAAGGAGATGTATATCCATGAAAAACCTGAAACATATTTCTAAGGTCAAATTCAAGGTGCACACATGGTTTTTCTAATTGTGTTCCAAGACCATGCATAGTGTGGGATTTAGGATAGTGATAAATGAATGGTTTTCACACAGTTTTTATAACATTGTGCATAAACCCTATAGGGTGTGGAACCTTGGATAATAGGTTCACACGGTTGGTTGGTGGTTTGTTTAACTGTACGATTGAACCACGATCCAATTTAGAAAGTTGGAAATGACCATTTACCTTCCCATAATTACCCTTTTTTATACATATTATTTTCCTTTAAATGAAAAAAGAAAAATGACCATGATAGATCTATACACTTATCCTTCTATAGGGTTTGAAATATCTCCACCATCTAATCTCGGATTCGAATTCCATCGATTGCATTCGATCACCCTCAGTATGTTTTTAATTCCTCTTGATTATTTTATATCACTTTTTCAATGTTTTGGTTTCTATCCCCAAATGAGATTATATAATATATTTTCATAGTTTTTTTATGGTTGTTCATTTACTCCCATTTTACATAGAATCTGAAGATGATGACAGAAGAGGAGTTAGCTACAAGTCTAAGGTATGTGGTCGACTAAATTTACATAAGTGTCTATTTGTTTATAATTTTTAACCAATGTGATGCCTAATTTCAAGAATTGATTCTAAAATGAATAATACCTTAAATTAAAAGTATTATCTAGCCCTGATTCTGTTATCCACTTTAAAATGGTTTTAGGTTAATGAACTCACCTAGAACCACCCATTGAAGTGGGTTCCTGTAAATGATAGTGGCTACCAATCTTGCTTTATAACTTATCCACCCACTGGGTGTATTGAAATTTCCCCTACTAGTGGAATCCAAAAATGAAAAAAATGGAATAAATGTTATTTTTGGAAATACCACTTGATAATTGATAATTTTTAAATATCATGATGGATACTATCCAGGGCCTTTATTTTTCTGCTATAGGCATTGAATTCCTTGAGTGAGACCTGTATCCCAGAACATGGATGCCGATAGATAACTCAGGAGACACCATCCAAATAATTGATGAGAATTTAATGATACAAACCCATCTTGGATATATTATTTATCTTATTGTGATGAAAAACTCAACATGGTATGGTATATTCATCCACTCCTCAAAAATATTATAATTCCATGTATTATCTCCTTGGATTCATCAGTATTTTCCTAGACATGAACCTTCATGGATTATCTCACTAGGATAAAATCATGTATATCACATGGAAACCTAGGAAATTATCATAGGGCATAGTTATAAAATTATTGAAAAGGAAATTCCAAGGATCCAACCTTTTGGAATACACTTAACCCACTTGGATAAACATAATGAATGAATACTATGAGTTGGTCAGACTGTTAAATTCTGAAATGGAATGTAAATTCGTCAATTAATTATCCTCACATGACTATTATCCATGGTCCCCTAAATGATAGAAACAGTAACATGATCCGATAAATTAAATATTTGGCTAATTATAGTAGGATTAGACGTGTATCAGATGCGGAACCCAAGTTGGTGTGATCAATAATTATTAGTTTACTGATTTCATTATTATTTTTCGTCACAATTTTACATTGCATACTCTAAGACTAGATTGTATTATACACCATTGGTGGTTTCCTACTGAGTATTACTCATGCCCTATTTATTCCACTGATTGATACCCAAATAGACTTCATTGATATGGTAAGAGATTAAAGGAAGAACCAAACTATGTACAAATAATTTCTATTCTAGGTTGGAATGCTTTAGAAGAGGACCAAGCAAGTTATTGGTATTCTTATGAAGATATATTTTGAAATTTTTTATATTTTTACACAACATGTTTTTTTTTATTTCTATTACCAGTTTTTTTAGCATCATGAAGTAATCATTTTTGAATTTAATACTATTTATTAGTAATTTGTGTGACTGATTGTCTGGTTGTTTTTTAATTCCATTGATTAATTATTTTTGTTGTTCTTATTATTATCAGAACATTGTATATCAGTTTGATAGAGGGTATAGTATCCCCACCATACCATCATAGACCATGATATCTAGTTATCAGCCTCTGGTGTACAGGGTGGATCTCTTGAGTCAATGTGGCCCCCCAATTCATGTTACTTATGAGTGAATTGGGTCCAATAAATCACACATAACTTCACAAGTAGCTTATTAAAGCATCAAAATGATATTTAAACATTATAAACAAATAATATGGGATTTAAATGGGGATAGGTCTGGATAATTCTTGAACAATGACTTTGTGATGGATAGGGAAGATGTAAAGGGTGCGAGTGGTCACCTATTATAGGTGAAATATGAGCTTTATCTCGTAAAAGTAGAGTTGGATGAGGGGTAGGAGTGGAATCACATGGGTGTTAGGTGAGTTTGGTATGATTTGTGAATTAGTGGTAGAAACATGGATGAGACATGTGTGTTTGACATTTTTTTTTCCTAAAATGGTTATCTAGACAGTGTATGTGGCATTTTAAATTATAAAAATTCAAAATTCTTTATTTACACATTTTACTCTTATTAATATTGATTAATAATAAACCATGGAAAATATTTTATTACAAAAAGTATAATATAACCATTATTAATAATTCTCAATTGAAGGATATGAATTTTGAATCTAATTAATATAATTCATTTCATAAATATGATAAATATACTTCTAAATTGAATCAAATGACATATGAAAAAACTATTTTCAATGAAAAATGTATTTTATTTTTTAAGTGTTATTATTAATAATTCTTATTAACTATTTAATAAATGTTTTTATATTTTTTAATAAATTGTAACATTATATTAGATACATATTATAAATTATATTAATCTAATTTATTTGGATATAAATTATATAATACTTATAATATTAATTCTTTAACATCAACGATTTTATTTTTAATATGGTAATTAATATTTATCTTGTGTAGTTTATTTTAAATGAATGGAGAAAATATTTCCATGGTTACCTTATTTATCCATACTGATTTTAAATATATAGTTTATTTTACCAATAAAATTAATATGTGTTAGGAAAATTAATTTTAACATTTCTATTCATAATAATTTTTTTTATAAAAAATATAGAAAAAATATCTTAAGCTAAAATATTTATGATGAATTAAAAAAATTATGTTTCTTTTGTTAAAAAAAATTATACTTATCAGTTTTTAATTATTTACATATACTTAAAAATAAATTCCCTCTTATGTGAGCATTGTGTGATAGTTTAACATATCCTGCTTAACTGCTATAGAACAGTATGTAGAATGAAACCCCTCTTAAATAGTTTCATCCTCGAAATTATGGTATATATTGTTGGACTAGTATAGCCAGATCCTTTGGATGAATTTAGGATGACTACTAGTGGTCTATACTGATGACCATATCAGAAATCTCAGGGTTCAAACTCTATGGTGAGATTGTGGGGGGGGGGGGCAAGGGGAATCACACCCTTTCACAGGGGTAAAAAGGTACAAGGAACCCAAACAAAATTTTAGACACATTAGAGACTCTGACCATTCTATAGTAGTGATATCTGAAGAAACCAATAGGGATTTGTAGTAGTAAAAACTTACTTTAGTAGCATACGACATGGCACAATAACAATAAGGAATTTGATATGACATTGTATTAGGAGGTGATTAGAAATAGTGACATGTCATTATTGACCCCTAGTAATCCATCCATAGCTTACTGTATCACATTGGTCTTACATTGAGGGTTTTGGAATATTTTCATCCTCTTCATTAAGAGATCATCCATGATTGGGTTTGATGTACACTAAAATTATCTCTACAATTATAATACTAAAATCCTGAAGTATTCTTCCTTTGTGTAGATATATGTTTTGTTACCAAACCATGTAAATCACTATATACCAAGGTCAACTTATTTTTTTTCTTTTTTTATTTCTTTTTATAATATAATAACCATTATTTCACTGTGAATCCAAGATTTTCCATGATCACTATAATCAATGGTTGGTTTTTAAAGATCACATATCATTTTAATCAAATTTAATGATTGATATGGAATAATTCAAGTTGAATATTGATCACTTAAACTAAATTGACTATAGTTACATGAGGATGGAGACCAAATACTAAATTTATGAAATAAAATATTCACATACCACTTCTAGGAGATGATAGTGGGATATAGAGAATATGGTGTCGGAACTACTGAATCCAAAGGTTTTGCAAGTTGTGCTCCTTACATTGTCAAATAATGTGGCATTCAAAACCAGATAGGAGAAGATAATGTCTATGATGATGGAAGGTATCACTAATATGTTTTTGAATAATTTTTCATCAAACCAAGAATAAGTAATGCAATGATAGTTAAATATAAAAATCATGATGGTAAGACTATTAAAAACATAATTTATCTTATATGAATATTAAATAATTTTAATGTTAAACACAATAATACAAAAAAAATTATAGTGAAGTTTTCACATTTGTTATTCATAACCAATATGAAAATTTGGGCATATTACTCTTTCATGTTCGTTGATATGAAACTGACATGAAAACCTAGTTTTCAGGTCGGTTGTTGTCCAAACTGATAGGAAAGACTATGTCGTTGCTTCTATTTCACATTGTTGGTACAGTATAAACGACAAAAAAAAACTTTTCAATGTATTTTTTACATTGGGTATTATAAAACTGATGTAAAAAACATTTTAAAAATTTATGTATTGATCGAGGGATTCATTATGAAGGCTACCTATTTCAGAAAGGATCTCTCATTTCTCTGTCATCGAAGACCTAACATTCTGGTTTCATCAATTTTGTTGTCAAAATATCTCCTTATGTTCAAAACCGAACCATAGGTTTTTGTTAGCATCATGCTACACATCTAAAGTAATCCTTAAAAAATTATTTTTCTCTTTTTTCTGGAATTATATTAATTTGAATCCCTAACAGACTATTTTTCAATGAGGTATTACTCGTCCTCACATTACCATCTTTATTCAATTGGGGTTTTTTATCTTCATCATTGAGGGTTCCATTATTGATCAACTCATATCGAACTAGCTTTCTTGAAGGATTGAATTTGGAATTTTATATACATTTTTCTAGGATATTTAGGGGTTTTATTTGAATTTATGGTGTTTGATTCAGATTATGTTATATAAAATAAATTTTAGTTTTATGAGTTTTGTATGAAAATAGATGATGAATTAGAGGTTATTTTTTAGATTACATGCTCAGATAAACCATACAGTGTCTAAAAAACAATTCTACAATTATTTAATATGCTATAATATGTTCTAACACGATCATTAAAACAAGCTGGCTAATACATGCACAATTATTCATCCCTATTTTTTCATTATTATTCTTTAACTATGAATTTGATCCTAAAGAAGTTTATCATTCATTGAGGCAAATAAAATATTGGACTCCTGGTGAGTTGATGATATTATTTTTAATTTTGGTTGTTTTTTTGTATGTAGTTGTTTATATAGTCATTATAAAAAATGTATTTTATTAAATGTGTATTTTTTAAAATGTAATTGGATTTAAAAGTAGAACATATGTTTTTTAAACAATTATCAATACATTGTGGAAGTGTATCTGATTTAATAAGTTTATATAGATAGTGTTTCCAAATAACAGATGATCATTGATTTTAAAAATAAATATGGGTTCTTTTACATTCTATTGATTTGATTAAAAATTGTTTTCAATATTTATATTCTTTCATTTTGTGAGTCAAACCTAATAATGCATTATAAATTAATCTAGGTGGAAAATTACAATCCTAGTTTAGGATCAGACACTTTTAATTTTTGGAAGATTCAATGTTTCAATATAATATTCTATCTCCTTAATTGTTGAAAGTGTAATATAAATTAAAATTTAATTTATAATTCCCTTTTTTACCTAGTTGATAATTTCTATTATATTAATGTAACATTATATGAAATTAACATAATAAAAAATCAAATGTGAAATCTATTTTTTAGCTTTGCAGCTTGTTAGGACCAGTTAAATTCAAATTCTTAGTGCATGCCTGAAATGATTGAGACTGTATATTCTACTTCTGATTTAATAATGTGTTAATTAGTTCTTGTTTTTTTAATTCAACATTTTTATAAACTATAAGTCAATTTATTATTAAATTATATTGTTAATTACAATATAGAAGTAATTTTTTTATTTTTATAAATAATAAACTATGAATTATTTGTTTTCATTATATATATATATATATATTTTTATAGATATTGTTTTATGGATACCATTGTATATATTTTTTAATAATCTCATTTGGTTATATTCATTTATTTTCACATGAGACATTTCTTTAAAAAATAATATTTTGAAATTCCTTTTGTATAAATGAATTTTCTCATTAAAATTTTCTATTTTTCTTTATAATGTTTCCATTATTGGTTTTCTACATTTTTTGATGTCATTTCTAAACCCAAAATTGTATAAATTTTTACCATTGACTTTTATATTTATTTTTTATATTTTTTATAGAAATTGAATCATTGTTGGATAAATGCACCCCAAATAGGTGCTTAATATGTGGAAGGTGTTGATGATTTTTTAGAATTTTATAAACACAATGTTCCATTAAATGACATGTTTTTCTGTCTTTGCCTAAAATATTTAAATTTGAAGAAGATAAAATTTAGAGAGATCAAAGATAATTTAATTTTTAATGGTTTTAATTTGAGCTACAACCATTGGATTTAGTATGGCGAAACTTGATAAAATTCCAAATATATTTATGATGGTGCATTTAAAGATGATAAATATGATATATATGATAAATATGATGAAATGAATCATGATATTGAAGTAGAAGAAATTTAGAAACAACTAACAATTGATCATTTATATGGTGATTCCAAAAAACCATTGTATCTGGGTTGTATGGAATATACAGTTTTCTTGATGGTATTAAAATTGACAAACATGAAGATAAAACACAGATGGAGTGACAAGAGTTTTATAGAGATACTAAAACTGTTGAAATACATTCTTCATAAAGACTATGATCTTCTAGATTCACATCATAAGGAAAAGAAAATATTATTCCTGATGGGATTGGGGTAAAAGAAAATTCATGCATGCCTAAATGAATTTGTGCTATATAGGAATGAATACAAATTTCTTTCAGAGTTTTCTAAATGTGGGACATCATGGAATAAGTTGAATGAAAAATCACAAGCTAGTATAAAAGATTTAGAGAACCTTACCAAATAATTTTGTTATCTTCCTATAATTCATCATTTGATATGTTTATTTTCTAAATAAAATGATGAAAAAATATTAAGATGGAATGATGAAGAGAATATATGTGATAGAAAATTACATCATCTAGATGATTGTACACATTTGAAGAACATTGATCTGTAGTTTCATACATTTGGAAATAATGTTTGAAATCTCAGACTTGGACTTTACATAGATCGAATGAATCTTGATCTAAGCCTCAGTAGCACACATAGTTCATGACTTATTTAATTGGTAATTTAAAACATATCTATTGAATTTTCTATGATGCATAAATTTATCATGTTGATTTTAATGATCAGTAGACTAAAATAGTTTAGAAATGATATTGAAATTTTATTATCACCATTAATTGATTATTTGAAACTATTATGGGAGGAAGGTATATGGGTGTATGATTATTATAAAATGGAATATTTTAAACTACAAGGAATTATTACATTCACTATAAATGACTTCCTATAAAATGGATATTTTTTCAGGATATAGTGTTAAGAAGAATAAATCTTGTCCAATTTTTTAACAAGAGACTTCATATTGTCTACTGCATTATTAAAAAAAACATTTTACATGAGTCAACGAATATTTTTTCCTGTGGATCAATCTTATAAAATATTGATAAAATATTTATATGGATACCAAGAATTTTATATTGCTCTAAAACATTTATACACTGAACAATATTTTGAGAGGGTGAAAAAAATTAATGTTACATTTAGAAAGACACATAAATCTGTTAATGATAGAAATATTTGGAAGAAATGAATAATTTTTTTGACAAAGAATATTGAAGATATAATGATGTGAAACATAATGTTGATGTCACGCATGAGGAGAACAATATATATTAATGTTTTATTAGAATATTTTTTGATATTAAAACAAAGAATAAATATGGTTTCAATATAATAATGGATTTACGCTCAATGGGAGTACATTAGAAGATGGCTACCACTCCTCATGGATTGGGAACATTCCTATCCCCAACATGTCATACCTTATCCAAGAGGGAGAAAACTATATTTTTTCAATGGATTTCATGATATTATAGTTCCACATGGTTATTCTACCAGTGTAAAAAATGTTGTTTCTTTAATGGATTTCAATTTGATAGGTATGAAATCTATTGAATGAAACTTCATGATGTAATAACTCTTACCAGTTGCATTGCATATTATATTTCCCACCCATGTCATAATGACTATCATGGAGGTGTGTTATTTTTTTAGTTAAATTTGTAATATGTTTATTTCTTTATATTCAACGACCATTTTGTGGAATTAAGTAGTTTCTATACTTCTTCAATTTGGAATGTATTTTCCTCAATTTGTTTTGATATCATGGTGAATTTTATGGTTCATTTGGTGTGAGAAATAAATCTTTGTAGACTTATATATCTATGTGGGATGTATTCTATTGAATGGTATATGAAGACATTGAATTGGTATTTTATGAATACATCTCAACCAGAAGAATCCATTATTGAGTAGCATATATTTGAAGAGGCTGCAGTATTTTGTACGAGATATTTTTCTAACATTGTGCATAAGGGTTTTCCTACATCTCACCACAAATGAGTTAATTTTGGGGGGAAGGGGATCTATGGATTGAAAGTAAAATCATTGATTGGTGGAGACATAATGAAGATACAATTATACATATTAGAAAACATAGATTATTCTCAACTATATATAAATTTTCTTATTAATTAGTTGAAACAAAGTTATCCAATAAAAGAAGATATGTATATTTGTAATGAGTATAATAAAAAAAATTCTATGCTTTAATGTGACCATTAATCATGATGCATCAAAAACATTTAGATGGTTAGTGGGAGGTCCATGTTTAACTTTTATAACATGGTCTGAGTATTACATTGATGGTTATACTTTTCATATATATGATTATGAGAACAAAAGTGCAGTCAGAATAGTTGTGTGTCGTTGTTCAAAGAAGAAATGAATTTTTCAATTTCCAAATACAAAAACCCAATCTCTTCATCAACTGAATGTTAAAAAGTCATTGATGAAATATGGGAGTTTGATTACATTAAATTTCATGTTTCAGTGTCTAAGTTTTATTAGTTTACTAGTACCAACAGTGTTTAGAAATATTAATTTTGAATGACACTAGTTAATCTGAATAAATTGGATTACAAAAAATTGTCCATTTATCATGGAAACACAATATATTGTTTTCTATGATCTTGATCAATCTGATATGCAATGATCTATTGTTTTAAAATTAAAAAAACAATGTTTTGGGAATGATAAACATGGAAAAGATGCTGATTTATGTGAGATACCTACATCCATGTAACAATTAACAAAAAATATTGATGAATATGTCAAAGACATGGTTTGTACCATACAGAATGACCATGTTGAAGGATTTTGGTAAAATAGTATTTATCACATTCCTAATATTATAGGTAACATATGTTTAATTATGATTTAGTTTTTAAATTGCGTATGTTAGATATTTTAATTTAATTTTCTTTATTAAAACGTGTTTTATAAGGTAAATTGTATATTTTATATTAGTTTTGTTTTGTATAGTTTACGATATTTACTATTATGTAAATTATCTATTAATTTATTTTTTTTGAAAACCAATTATATTAAATTTAAAATTTAAAATATAAACAATATATATTGTACAAAAGTATATTATAAAAGAATTATTATCATTGTAAAAATGATTTATCATGTTGTTGGATTTATACTATGTCATTTCATCTCTCATGAATATTGTGTAGTTTTCATTCATTTATGTTATTTCTCCTCTAATTAATGTTTCTATAATTATATTTAATTATAAAAAATAAAAAAAAACGTGTTTCGCTATTTTACTTTTCTTTTTGTTTGATAATTGGTAATTTTTTATTCACATTTGAATATTATTGTTGGATTTGTATATTTTTGTAATAAGTGATGTTTCTTTAATTTTAGGATAATGAAATAACAATATTCTGATCCACCACATATTTCTAGAGATGATCATTATCATTCCAATGGGGAGGAACTTACACATTCTCCTATTAATGAGCCTACTCATTCTTCTTTACATGAGACATAACTTCCATAAGGGAAAAAGAGTTCAAGGGATGGTAAACGTGTCACCATATGTTTAACAAAATTATCAGTTTCCATAGAAAGTAATAGCGGTTAACAATATAATTTGATGATAATGACATTCCAATAGGTCAAAATTTAAAATAGTTCATGAATTTTATATCAGTACAATCTAAAATAAATGTATGTATTTTTCTTGAAAATTGTTTAAATGTTTACAAAATGACACTATCACTATGGTGGGAGACCATTTTGGTAATCTTGTTTACTATTATTTTAATTTTATTGAAATTTTTATATTAAAATATGTTTTTCTCCTTATTAACTGATGACATATGATATATCTAAAATTGGAGGAGTCAAGAAGAAATTTTTATCATTAACGACTATGAGATAGAGGGATTTTAAATCATTCCACACATCATAGTTCATTTTTCGGAATAGACAACATGTAAATTGATGTGATATATATATATCCATTTATAGATGAAGATACATGGAAGTTGTTTTTTGAAAGTAGATGATGAGAAGAATTTTTATTAAGTGCTATATTACCTTTTTTGGATGGTTTTTATATTAATTCCCATGTTAATGATATCTTTATTATTAATTAATTATTTATTGAAATCAAGGAGATCTCATTAGGAAATTCAAGATAGAAATGTATACCATCATATGTTATCTTAGAGAGGGTATATATTATTGGAAGAAAAAATGATAGAATAAAATTCAAAATCTCAGAGTTGATTCATAAAGATATCGAGAGGTTTCTCCTCCTTCCCCCCACTAGACATGACAAATGGAAGAGAGATCCAATGAGAAAAAGAGGAAAATATCTTACAGAAGTGTCAAGAGTTGGTGATGATAAGATTTTTAGATGATTATTTATTTATTAAAGATAATCAACTATTTTTATATTGTGATTCCTATAATATTTTTTCAAATATTTGATACAAGATTTTCTAGAGGAGAAGAGAACACAAGGGGTCTTTGTTGTTGAGGTTAGACATGATATTTTAGATATAGAATTAGGAAACCCTGAACACCTGGGTCATATATGAGGATACCTAATAGGTGTATCGATAATAAATGTGTTTCCACATTTAGATGTTGATGGAAAAGTGAATGTTTATAAAACAAGTGAATCTTTGGAGTCCAATGTTGAGGTTATTCGAGCAACGATGGATGATAGGAACATAGATTGTGTACAAATGCTATTTTTAGACATGCAATGGAATTTCTTACATTATTATATAACTCATCCACCACCACTAGTAGATCCCATTTCTTATTCTACTCACACATATTTGTTTCTAGACCTCACTCCTCCTTTTCCTACTGAAACATTCCCTCCTCTACAACTATGAAGTTTCTATTAGTTATTTGTTGATGATCCTCACCATATGACTGCATATAGAATGATATATTATATTAGCAATTACATTCATCATCACTAGATTAAGGTAGAGTAGTAAAGAGTCATTGTACTAGATATTGTAGATAGATTAAAAAAAATACAATGTCCTATAGATTAATTTATTACAATTGGACAAAGTATCAGACATTTTTTGGTTTTTCCATGTAAACTACATTGACATATTACTATAGAGGTATGTATATATGTTATATTTAACTTAATTTTTTAGTAAATTTGTTTTCTCATTACAATTCTTATATATGTAACTCTCCCAAATCAGGATCTACAAAACTAGTGCCCTGAGATGGGTAGTTACATAACCTCATTGTGCCTCCCCATACACCCGATGTTGCCGACTTGCAGCAATGGTCTAATAGGTCACATGGGGTGAATATACTCTCATTATTAGAGTAATTCAAAGTATATGATAATTTAAATAACAAAAAATGCAACAATCGATAACATGAATTAATAACCAATTCCAAAAATTCGGTACAACCATATACAATAGTAAATATGTCCTACAATGCTATAGTGTCAAGTGAACAAGACCCCAAAAGAAAGAAAATAATAGATTCCCCAAAATGGTCTGGAATCCATGTCTAGAACCTCACCCAACATGTCCCATGTCCAACTCAACTCCGTATCATAGGGCTCATTCCCTTGTCCTGACATGCAAGCATGAAATCTACTCGAGTACCCAATGGCGGCATGTGTAGGGTGTGAGTATAACTTAGAAGGTGACCACCAACTATGTCTAAAAAATAACCAGAAAAGTATATTGTGCCTGAAAATTATAAATAAATCCATGTACAGATGATCAGTTCAATATTCCATCATAGACTATGTTTCTTTTAATTATACTACCATTGAGTCCAAGTTCACTACTTAGGAATTTCATGATTTAATATACCCTTTTCATATGTTCAATGGATTTGGAATGTTCTATATTTTCAAGAATATGAAAAAAATCATGCCATATCTCACTACGAATCATATCACAACAATTCCTGGTATCCTCACCTTGAAGCCTCAGTTCAGGTGGAATGAAACCGTTAGAGGAATATAAATCAATCACCTTCCCTAACCTGTGAATTTAAGGGTGGAGTAAGACCCTCAGTCCAACTTGACCTGTGGGCGTATAACATCAAGTTGATACCCAACCCAAACAAACCATGTGAACATGCTTATTTATCATTCCCCATAATTAACAAAATCCCAACAAGCATATCCAATATCATGTACAACATCACATATTATCAATAAATGGTAAATTAACATTTTATATCAATTCATAACACATTCATAATTTATCTTTCTTAACTCATTATCCCAATTCCCCATTTCTCTTTCCAATATCACTAAGAATATTCAAGTAACAATCCAATCCCATAACATTTTCCCATTACAACATTTAACCCTTTTCTATGCCAACCTATCAACCTCTTAGGCCATTATCCAACCTAATTTTATTTCTAAAACCCCAAGTTCACATCCTTCAATCATATTAACATATTCATCATTGGCTCTATATTCTCTCACAATGGCCTACACTTACTTAGCTAACTCTATGTCTGGGGAATATTGGCACACCTAATGGGTGGCCATAATATCATTTGTTCATCCTCCATGTATCCCAAGAGGATCATCATGAGTTAAATTAACCATTTATAAACCCAATATATGAAAATAAATCAAAGGGATCAAAGAACCCAATAATAGAAAATTAAGACCATAACCCTACAAACACAAATACTCTTGAAACCAATGGGATACAAGTTATATACCACCTACCTGGAATCTGTTGGAGAACACAATCCCAATCAAAGCCTTAGATTCTGATTTAACCACACTTTGAAAACTAACTCCAAATCTCCAAAGAAAGAAATGGTTTTAGAGATTTAGAAGGATACAAAGATAAGGTGTGAATCCTAAAAAAAGATAAGCATGGTGGATATTATAATTACCAAGATCTTCAATCTGAAACTAATGGCACTCCAAACAGCCATGGATTGAAGGATAATAACCTCTTGGAAGATCTTGGATGCTTGTCTAATCACTAGGGTTGAAGGATGAACAAGGGGGAGAAATCCTGTGTTAGAACATATATTCTTGTAATGGAATTTTTGAAATTGTTAAATGTTTCTAGGAGACATGGTTTAACAACACATTTTTTCAAACCATGTGCAAAACCGTGAGGAGGCTACTTCTAGAACACCCTTCTCTCGAATGGTTTAACCAGACCATGCACAATCTTTGCAGATTTCTACTACCCCACATATTCTTCACTTTCACACCTTTCCAACCATCTTCAAACTGTGTAGATTTCCCAAAAATCTATTTTTTCCCTTTTTCATTTCCTAAACCCCCAGAACAATATCGAGCCTTCTCAAGGACTTCAAAAAAAGCTTTTTCAACAAAAAATGGGGACTTAAACTAAAACATAAACAAGAAGATACCATAAAAAGAAATCATGGATCCTACAACCTCCCTACCTTATAAAGGCTCGTCCTCAAGCCACTATACTCATGCTTCATCATGTTTCTAAAATAAAGAGGTCGGGCCACTGGGCTCACATATATGATTCCTGCTCCCGTTTTTCTTCTTGAATGTTTCCATGATGCCATAGAAAATGAACCAAGGGAATGAATCTACCCTATAAAACATACCCTCTATGATTCAAAATATGAATTGGGTGCTCCTCAAAGGATTCATTTTCCTTAGGCTTGACATCCTTGGAATTTATCACATGAGATGGATTAGGATGTTACTGGTAGAGTTGTGAACCATGTAAAACATCATGCTTCCTACTGTACCTCTATGGAAGATACAATCATAATGAAACTGACTTGTTCATTTCCACAGTCTCAAATGATACAACATATCTAGGATCCATCTTTCTCTTCTTTCGAATTTGATGGTGACCAATGTTTTTCAACCCCCAATGAAACACAATATCACCCACCATGAACTCAAGCGTTCTACGATGCCGATTCACATATGAATTCTGCCAACTCTAGGATATTTCCATATGATTTTGAATCAAAATATTGTTCTTTAACATCCCTTACAAAAGTCTTTGTCCAAATAGCTCAAATCCCCGACCTCTTACCAATACTACAGTGATCTACAAGGCCTCCCATAAAGTGCCTCAAAATGTTTCATCTGAACTGTAGCCTAAATGCTATTGTTTTTAGAAAACTCAATAAGTGACAAGTGCTTCTCCCATGAACCGCCGAAATCATGAGCTCATTACCTCAACTTGTCTTCTAATACCCGAATCGTACACTCTGACTACCCATTAGTATGTGGGTGATAATACATACTCAAAAACACATGGGTACCAATTTCATTCTATAATATGATCCAGAAGTGATAGGTGAATCATGGATCACGATCCAAAACTATGGTTCTTAGCACACCATGAAACCATACTATTTATTGACCATACAATTCCCCTAACTTTTTCACTTTATAGGTCTCTTGGATTTGAAAGAAATGATCCAATTTTGTCACTCGATATACCATAACCCAAATTGAATCATTATTCTAAGGCGTCCATGGAAGACCCACCAAGAAGTCCATCGTGAGGTCATTCCACATCCACTATGGAGTAATAAATGACTAGAACAACCCACATGGATGCTGATGCTTAGACTTCACCTACTGATAGGTAAGGAATCGTGACAAAAAACTAAGAATTTCTTTCTTCATTCATGGACACCAAAACTGCCTAAAATGATCATGGTATATCTTAGTTATACTCTGATAAACTTCCCACTTTGATGCATGTAACTCTCACATCCAATCCTCCCATACATCTGTAGGTACCACAACATGTCCATGAATATATCAAACTCTCTCAGCACTAAATGTACAACCAGATGGTGAGTCACCACCTCCAATACTATCCTTCATAGACAAACACTCCGAGTATACTAGGTGACTCTCATTAACTCAGCACAAAAGCACATAATCAACTACTATAGGTGCAAGGGTAATTTTCCCATGCCTATCCAGAACTTCCAAATACATTTTTACAAACAAGGACATCATCATCCACTATGAATTGGATTCATTAACTACTTGATTCTACATGTTCTGGCTTACAACATCAGTAACACTATTCACATTCACTGGTGTGTAAAATAACTCAAAATCAAAATACTACAGGTAATCAAACCACCATTTCTATCAAATATTCAAATACCACTAAGAGAAGATTCATTTTAGAATTTTATGGATGGAAAACATCATAAATGGTTCTAAAAAAATCAATGCCTCCAACACTTCAAGGCATGAACCACAACAACTATATCAAGGTCATGGGTTGGATAATTCCTTTCATGTAGACTCAACTGTCTCGACCCATAAGCCATAACCAGATCATTCTTCATCAATATAGACCCAACTCCAACATCAGACACATCACAAAACAAGTTTACCTCTTATCTGGTTTGGATAAGATAAAAATCAGTGCGGTAGTCACCCCATTTTCATCTCCTAAAAAGACTTCTCACAAGACTTTGACCAATCGAACATAACCCCCATCTTGGTTAGGCATGCGAGTGGTGCTTCCAAACAATATAAATCTATAATAAACATTTTGTAATAACCTACCAACCAAGAAAGCTACAAATATCAATGAAATTATTTGGATGCTCTTGAGACACCACTACCTACACCTTTAATGGATCCACAACACACCTGACTCAGAAATGATGTGTCCGAAAAATTGCACCTCATCAATCCGAAAACATACATTTTGATATCTTGGTGTAACGCTTATGATCTCTTAGTGTACTGAAGATGATGTGAAGATGTTTGGATTGATCATCATGATTTATAGAGTACACCAAGATTCCATCAATGAATAAAACTACAAAATGATTCAGATATGGGTGGAATATCCTAGTCATCAAGGCCATAGACACCACTGGTTCATTGGTCAATCCAAACGACATCACTAGTAATTCATATAAACCTTACCTAATTCAGAAAGATGTATTGGGTATGATAGAAGGTCTTAACCTCTATTGATGGTCTCCTGATCTCAAATTGAACATAGAAAACAACAAAGAACCTCTAAGCTAATCAAACAGGTCATCAATTCTAGGAAGAGGGTATCAGATCATAACTGACATCTGGTTCAACTTCCTATAATCGACACATCGACTCAGTTATCTGGAAGGGTTATTAGAAAAAAAACACTAGAGATACCCATTGTGATGTAATAGGACATATAAACCCCTTATTCTTTAATTCCTCCAACTTAACCATTAGTTCTATGAGCTTTGCTATCACCATTCAATAGGGTGGAATAGAAACTGGCTATGCTCTTAGAAAAAATTTGATTGTAAACTCAACAAATCTCTCGGGTGGTAACCCAAATAAGTCCTAAATAAACAATTCCTTAAACTAGTCCACAAAAAAAGTGACGAATATTTTTACCTTTTCCCATAATCTAACATAAGGCATGCCACTTCGGCTATGAGTTACCCAAACTGTTGGCATAACGTCCCTATATAGCCCGCTTGAGTATACTACTCACCACGAAAGACATAAGTGCTTCCATTGATAAATGTGAATATTAACCGATGTTGGTAACAACAGATATGAGCTTGAAATAACACCAACCAGTCCACTCCCATGATTAAGTCAAAACCTGACATCTCTAGGACAAACAGATCCCACAAAAAACCATAATCACCATCCCCTAGAGCATAATGCTTACACATCCTGATGTCGTCAACTCATACCCCTAGGGGAGTATCAAGAGACATTAAACCACATGAAGTATCTATTGTTAATCCCATCACAACTAAGAACTGAGAAAAAATTAAAGGAGTTCATAGTACATGTATCAAATAAAGTACTAGAATGCGTGGATGTAAGAAGAATTGTAGATCAAACAGTAGACTTGCATTACTCACCACCTTCAAGTGTCACATGTAATGCATTGAGATGACCTTCCCCTTTACCCAGGGATCCATCTTGAGTACCCTAAAATGAACTTCTCTATCAGTAAGGATGATCTCGCCCCTATGTTCCACACCCAGCGTATGTACTAGTACGACCCGAGGAGCTCCAACTGCCTTATTGATACAGGTTAACTGACCCCTTCCTACACTATGTATCTAACTCTAACCTCTATCATTCCTTGACTGTTGCTGCTTCCTGCAGAACCTTTGCATGTGGCCTAACCTACAGCATGCTCGGCACTCAACCGGTGGGAGAGGAAAATGGTCACGCTTGAACCCCGACCTACCACACTGATAACAGAAGACCTGGTTGCCACCCAGAGAAGCTGACACTCTCTTCTGACTGCTCTATGAGCTTCCACCTAGCTATAAAATCCCAAAAAAATTCTTCCTACTATCGAAATACGCACCAATTTCACTCTCAGCTGAAGGTAGAAGTTTACTACCTGATACTCCCTTTAGGTTTCCCTCTGAGATAATGGCTTCTTCCACAAAATTAGAAATACTTTTTAGATAAATGATATTCACCTGAGATCATATCTCATGTCTCAACCCCTCCTTGAATAATTTTTCTACAGCTTCCATGCCTCCTATCAACATCGAAATAAAGAACATCAAATCAGTTAAATGACTAGCGTTTTCCATCACCGATATTGTCCCCTGAGTCAACCCCATGAAATCCAATGATTTCTCCAACCACAAGGTTTCTAGGAATAAGTGCTCAATGAATTTCTCTTGAAAATCCTTTCGCATTGTTCTCTCATCCTCTCTATCTGAACCATGATGTCCCACCAATGATTTTCTTGACCTCTCAGTATATAGGCTACCAACATGACTCGCTTCCCAAGAGGAGCCTCTAGATGACCAAGAATAGTTTGGATGTACTCTATCTAAAACTCTGTAGCTTCTATCCCACCCACTCAAGTAATTTTTGGATGGCGCTACAGCTAAAAATACCTGGTCAACATAAACATACTCGGTGCAACCCACCCTGGGTATCATTCCATCAACCACATAAAACAACCTATGTTCTCACATAACTTCACTTCCCTATTTTCCAGGATCACCATGTTTTATGCTCCACTACTAGAGGAGCATTCTCAGCAACGCCCTCATGTCAACCAACTAGAACAGGTCTTTGGGGTGTCATTTCTCTACAATGCCAATCAAGATATTTAGAACGTAACCATAATTATTTTATGATAAGGAAAGAGATATATGAAGGCTCATCACTTTCCATAACCGAACCAGTTCATATACAAATCGAAAAATCTCCCACTCACAAACAGATCACTATCCTCAACCATCTCCCCTAAGGCCATGGATAACACGATATCTAATTTACATGGTTACACGACTTATCTTTTACCCCCATCCAAAACCATTCCCATATCCCCATTTAACCTTATGAAAGGTTAATCCAATTTTTTTCTTGGTTAAGAACCATTTTATAATTACTACGTACTCCTTTGATTTTCCAATTTACCCATTCAAACCTTCCCATTAGGCATAATTTCATTACTTTTAAGAAAACATATGCATCAAAACCGTTATATCCCACATATCCATCTCACGTGTGTGCCTATCATGATGCATGTCACTTACGTATATAGGTTACTAAAATGATTCATGAATATACAACCTCGTACCCTGTCATCCAAGAAAGAAATATCACAAAACCGTCAAATCTCACAACAAGTGCATCACCTGATGGTAAAATAACATAAAATATAACAACCCAAAATAGGAACAACAATCCCATCCTAGGGTAACATGGGTCTTCCCCATACAAGGTTAGATACTCCCCAGAACGAGGTCACTACCAATACCCAGCACATTCCTAACCTCCTCCATACCATTCCCAAATATTAATAATGAGAAAATAACTCCTCTGATACCACTTTTTAACATCCCTGACCAGGGAGCCACTAAACCAGTGCTTTGTGCCGAGTAGTTACATGACCTCAAGCACACCTCTTTATACACCAGAGGTTACCGACTAGAAGACAGGGTCTAATAGATCACGTGGGGGAACTATACCCTCATTACCAAAGCAAGACACAACCTATGATAATTTAAATAATGGAAACAATATTCAATAATGGATAAAATGCATAAATAACCAATTCCCAAAATTGGGTACAACATTATACAACATTAAATATGTCATGTAATGCTATAGTTCCAAGTGAAGATATCACCAAAAGAAAGAAAATATCTAAATCCCCAAAATGGTTTGGACTCCAAGTCTGGAACCTCACCCAACATGTCCGATGTCCATCTCAACTCCTTAACATAGGGCCCTTTCCCTTGTCCTTACCTACAAGAATGAAATCTGCTTGCGTACCAAAAGGCAGCCCGAGTAGGGTGTGTGTATAACTCAGTAGGCTACCACCAATGGTTTCTATAAAAATACAGAAAAGTATATAGTCCATGAAAATGATAAATAAAGGTAACTAGCGATGAACAGTTCAACATGCCATCGATGATTATATTCCTTCAAATTATACAACCATTGGGTCTAGGTTCACTACATAGGAATTTCATTATTTTATATACCCATCCATGTGTTCAATGTATTATTAATGTTAAATATTCTCATGAATATGGGAATAAAATCAAGACATATCTAAGTAGGAATCATATCACAACAATTCCCTATTTCATCGCTTCAAACCCTCAATTTGTGTGGAAGACATCTGTGTGGAGAATAGAACTCCATACCCTCCCATAACACGAGCAGTTAGGGGTGGAGCTAGATCCTCCATCCAACTCAACCTATGGGAATAAAACCTCATGTCGATACCACACTCAACCAAACCATGTGCACATTCTTATTTATCATTCACCACAATTAATAATATCAAAACAAGAATAGGCAATATCATTTACTACATCATAAAATATCAATATATAGTAAATTAACATTTTTCCTCAATCCATAACACTTTCATTATTTATCATTCTTAACCCTTTATCCCCATATCATATTTCTAATGCAAATATCGCTATACATATTCATGTAACATTCTAATCCCATTTAATTTTCCCATTACCCCATTTAACCATTTTTCATACCATCATAACAACCTCTTATGACATTACCCTACCATAGTGTATTATAAAAACCCCAATTGCACATCCTTCAATCATATTAACATATTCAGTAGGGGATCTATGTTCTCTCAAAATGTCCTACACTCACATACCAAACTCTATGTCTAGAGAATATCAATACACCCCTGGGGAGACCCTATTCTCATTTAGCCATCCTCCATTCATCCTGCGGGGACCATGAGGAGTTAAGTTTACCATTTATTCACCCAAAATATCCAAATAAATCTAAGGGAACTAAGAACATAATAATGGAAAATTAATAACATAACCCTTCATGCACCAATCCACTTAAAACCAAAGGGTTACAACTTGTAAACCACCAAACATGAATCTATTGGAAAAAGACTCCCAATCAATGCCTTAGATACTGATTCCACTACACTTTGAAGCCTTACCCAAAATCTCACTAGAAAGAAAGTGTTTTAGAGGTTTGGCAGGAGATATAGAAATGGAATGAACCATAACCCCAAAAGATAAGCATGGAGGAGATTTTACATACCGAGATCTTTAATCTGGAACTAACGGTATTCCAAACGTCCTAGGATTGAAGGAGAATCACCTATCAGAAGATCTTGTAAGCTCAGATCATCACTAGGGTTGAAGGAGGAAGAAGGGGGAGAAATCCCAAATAGGAAATTAAAATCCCATAATGGCATATTTTTAATTTTTTTAAATGTTTCTAGGTCCTATTATTTACCCGCACAGTTTTCCAAACTGTGTGAATATCATGCGGAGGCAACTACCCGCACCCCTTCTCTTGCCCGGCTATTCCAGATGTGTGAAAACCATGTAGATTTATATTACCCACATAGTATTCCCACCCATGGGTTTCCAAACCTTGCATAAAACTGTGTAGTTTTCCCAAAAATCCCCTTCACCCCCTTTTCATGTCCCGACCCCCAGAACACACCCAAACCTTCTCAAGGACATGGGGAAACACATTATCAACCACAAACGAGACTTAAAGTGAATCATAAACAAGAAATTACCTTATAGAGAAATATGGGATCATATAATATATTTCAATAAAATTTTCAGGAATACATTAATGGTAAATAAATAATATACAGACTAAAAAATCAATGTTCTATGACTTCAGAGAAAAATTCTACTGGTCTTGATCGATTGTCAATATACTCAAATTTCTTATTTGGGGTATATAAAATTAAATTTTATGCTAATAATTTTGGGTGTCCAATGACTATGAGCCTTTTTGAAAATGATATAATGGAGCTTGTAGCTAGATATCAATTGGGAATCAACACGATTCATGTTTTTTCCACATATGTCACTTAACAATTTTATTTCATTCCATCAATTTATTGAAAATTTCAAATTATGTGTGATTTTTATTTGATATATATATAAAATTTGTATAGAGAATGAAGAGAAATATGTATATTTATTTATGGACCCACAATGTATTTCTCCTATAGCTTTGATAATGATCGATGCTGAAAGAACAATTTATAAAGCTGAATGATTTTAGAAGAAAGTCATCATTTAGTTTTGGATTTTTCTTTATCTTGAAATTATTGGAATATTTATTCTCAAAAAGTATCATATATCACCTAACATATTAACAACTCATTAAAGTTTTTATTATATCAGTATTCATTGGATGTTGGGTGTTTTTTTAATTGAGAATACAGGTTTTGGCTGTGATCTATCCATAGTGAAGTGAATGAAAAATTCAAGAATGTAACGAACACATTGGTTTGAGTATATAAATAATTTTTAACATTATAATTAATAAAACTTATTATATTCATATTATTTTCCAAATAAGGAAAGTGATTTATTTAGAGGGGCGATAAGAAAGAAGAGCTGCATGAGAGCCAATATCAAATTTGTAAAAGATACGGTAAATTATCATTTACAATAAGTAAATTTGGGATATAATAATTAATAATGTTATTTTAAAATAAAATATATTTTAAATAGTGTCATAAAGAAAAAAGTGGAAATAAATGTGGATATTTTTTTTGATTCTTATATTAAATCATTACAACTGAGGCAGTTACAAAGTTTCATAAGGTTAGATTTCTTTAAAAAGATATCCATAGTAGTAAATATGTTTTATTGAAAATTCAAGTAAAATGATTTCTATATTATTTTTGTAGAATTTTGATGAAGAACATTTATATAGTGCAAACGAGTTGAGGAATTTATAAATTGAATTGGAAAATAATTTTATAGGTTTGATTGCTTTGTAGATTATTTAAACATTCAATGTAATGTGCATTGTGCTGGATTTTGGGTTTCCTTTGCTAATGACTATTGTTCTACTTTCTGGGTGTTGTTGGTGGAGGAGATGAGTTAATGTACCCTGCTATATTTTTCTAGATTTTTTTTTCTGTACAGATTATTTCTACTCCCAATTTTTTAGTTTTCTTATCTTTTTTGTCTAGCTACTAGTGCAGGAGGAGATGATTCATTTTACATTATTTTTAAAAAATTTCTACTTTTCACATCGTTTGTTTGATAACCGATGCAAAAAATGTATGTGCAAAATTTTTCATATCTATTATTTAATATCGAACATTAAAAACAATTTATCAAATTAGATATTTAAAATAACCGATGTGATAAATAGTTTATAACTTTTTTCATGTTGGTTATGGGATAACCAACATGAAAAAAATTATATAGGGGTTTTCATGTCAGTTATTCAATAAACGACATTAATTTTTTTAATTGGGTTTTCACATCAGTTATTGAATAAATGACGTGAAAAACAAATTACATAAGGTTTTTTTACATTCTTTATTGAATAATTGATGTGAAAAACCAATTATCATGTCAGTTATTTGAAAAAATGACGTTATAAGTGGTTCATAATTGGTTATTCATGTCATTTATTAAATAACCAATGTAATAAACCCTGAAAAAAATAATTACAACATCATTTCTAAATATCTGATATGAACAAAATAATTTACTACATCCCCTATAGCCACATTTCTTATAAATAGAAAGGAATAACAATAAAAACTCAGCATAAAAAACCCTATATGCACTAGTTCTAACATAATAGTTATACATCTATGGATTGAATGGTTTAGTATCTTGGGGAAATTAGTACAAGAAATCACTTATACATAAAAAAATAAATATTATTAAAATACTTCTTCTTTATCCACATAAAATATCTAATTTTTTCCTTAGTACATATTGTCACCTCAAGTTATACACAATATAAATGGGTGAGATAAAATCCCATTAAAAGGAAGGATAACATAGCTCAAATAAGAGTGATAAATCAATAATATATGGGTGAGCATACTAATCATAATGATATCATAATCATGGTATCATCAAAATAATCATGAGGAATACATTTGGAAATAGTTAATGGAATGTGGAGATGCATAAGAATGATACATCATGTCATAGTGGTAAAATATAACACATAGTTTTGAACATATCTAGCATCATATCCACACATAACAAATGTTCCTAAATAATTACATCATCATTGTGAAAAAAATATATCATCTTGTTCACCCATAATACACATAACCTCTTGTGATACATAAAATTAACCAATTTATTGGAGGGATATGTAAATCTAGTCCCACCAATCACATCATAATATTAAAATAATCATGTATTCCAAATAGAACATATAAACATCATAGCTATGAAATAAACCCTAGAAATGAATCTGTTTCATAAGGATTTTAAAAAGTACACTTTCTTAGATAAAGTATTTTATTCCAAAATGAATAATTTAAAACACATTTGGTATAAAAATCATAATTCTTGAGTGAATAAGAAACAAAACATCAGGAGTCAAAGATGTGGTTTGGAATGAAACATATTTTAGAAAATCATTATATTTGGCATTATAAAGGTGGAAACATGTATATCCACGAAAAGAAAATTTAGGAACAGTGATATTATATTTAAGGAGTACTATTTTAATATCAATATTAATAATTCATTAAATATGGATAACCTAAATAAGGAGAGTTATGTTTTGGAAGCCCCTTACTATAAATACCACTTTACTTGGTCACTTTAACACCTATTAAATAATAAACATTGGTTTATTAATCTATTCAAACATAAGTGATTTAAGATAATTTATATGAATATATATAAATTATAACTATTTTAATATATTTCTTAATATTTATTGTTGATTTTCAATCATTTTTGATATCATACGTTCTTTAAAAAGTTTCTAGTTTTTTGTAGATTCTTCTATTTTGTTCATGGTCATTTATACATAAGTTTAATTAATTATAGAAGCCTAAAATAAGAATACTTATAAATTTATATATCTTAAATAATTTACTAAATCCATCTATAAGGTTGGTTATAATAAATGAATTGGAAACATCCTCACTAGCAGTTAAGAAACCGTTAATGGGACATTATCAAAAGGGAGGGAATGGGATGTATGAAAATTTAATATGTTGTAAATATAATACTTATATTAGGATAAAATCATTAATATAACTATATGATAGTGATTATTCATACTTATAACATTTATCCTTGATTAATCTTGGATAAAAGTGTAATATTAGAGAATAATGAGAGGGATAATTGATGAAAACTTACACTATTCTCAATGTTGCTTCTTCTATATGGCACTAAAATACTTCGATGATTAGAGTTGGATGGATCTCAAAATATACAAGGTACTATAAGAGGCTTAAAATATGATATTTTGGTTGATATATGGACTTCAAAGTGAGGGAGGATTATTTTTCTAAGGGGAGGGAGAGGGGTTATTTATACATGGCGAGAGGTGTATTTTCGAGTTTAAATATTGAATAAAACAATATATCTATGGTAAACCGTTATCTATTGAAATTTTTTACATTATAATCTATATTATAGTTAGTATAATTTTTCTGAGACTTTTAATCACTTAATTATTTTTTTCATTATTTTAGTCAAATGGAATGGTAGAAAAATGAGAAAATATTATTTCAATGTAATATTTTTTATTTTATAAAATTGAATGTAATTTTTAGATAAAAAAAATTGTTTATTATATTCCAAATATTCATTTATAAAATTTAATTTTTTCCCATGAATTTGGTTCTATAACTAATTAGTTCATTATTACATTATTAATGTTTTAATTAAAGATATACTGGTTATGAGAAATGTTGTATTTTTATGGTTCACCTAAAAATTGATGTATTTTAGAAAATTAAACCCCCTTGGAAAATCTCAATGTTATGATTTAAAAAATGATATTAATTTTATAAAAATAATTTCTTAACATAGTAAATTTTAATTTTGAATATTAAATATTTGATTTAAAAAAATCCATTAAAATTGAGTTTATATAAAATGTGATTATATTTTTTTGATCTTTTTAATAATAATATTTATTTTTTCATATTATAATATCATTATTTTATTAAATTACACCTAATAAATATTATTTATATAATAATATATTATTGTGAGGTAATATTACTATTCAAATGTCCAGGTTAGTATTTCTAATGGTCTTGGTACTTTTCCCAATGGTCAATTTAAAATTCCAATGGTGAATTACTGTTCCAATGGACACATTACCTCTTATAAATACCTCTTCATTCCTTCATTAATTATTCACCTCAATTCCTCTCACGGTTCATCTTTTCCATTTTCTTTTACATTTATTGGAATTATCCTAATTTGTTTCATGTTAAGAGTGTTGTTTGTTAGAGGGATGATTCACTCTTATCAGTTTTATCCAAATTTTCCCATTGTAGTTTTTCTATTTCCTATTTTTTATCCCTTTGAAATATTTTTCATTTTATTTTTATAGTCATTGAACAATGCAACAATTTTGTTTAATGAATTAATGTGTTGTTGGTTTCTCTATGAGCTATATGTGTATATTTTATATATAATATAATATGACATACATTTATTTAGGAAACAATTATCAATTATAAAGTCATGGTTCTTACATTATTCCCTCCCCTTAAAAATCTCATCCTAGAAATTTCAAATAATTTTCTCTATTGAGAATAATTGAGGGTACTTTTATTTCATTCTTTCCTCTAGTACCCATGTTTCCTCTTCATACTTATGATTCCTCAACAACACTTTAAAAAACTGTGTTGTCTTGTTTGGTAGAGATTTATCTCTATGGTCTAAGGTCTCCATTGGATAATCTATATAAGATAGGACATTATTTAGCTGTAGAACATTTAGATTATGTACAAGTGAGGGGTTATGTATTTAATTCTTCTAGAGAGATAAATAGAACATATAATAACATGATCTATATTTGGTAGAAGTAAAAGAATAAAGTACACTACGTCTATGTGATAAAGGATCTTAAAGGGGAAATGCACCCATGTTTAAGCTTAACATTCTTTCGAAACTACATGAATCTCTTCCATGGTGATATTCAAAATAAAACATTGTCTCCAACTCCAAACATAAAATATATTAGATAGTTATCAGTATATCCATTTTTCAGACTTTAAACAACTTTTATATGTTTTTGGATTGGATTGAGACTTGTCTTTTATATCATTCACAAGATGAGGTTTAAGTAGATTCCTTTCTTCAACATCATTCCATCAAGTTGGAGTTTAACATCACCTCTAATACAAATATTCCTAGGTAACCATTTTAAAACTCATGAGGAATTTTTTTCTTTATAATAACTAATCTAATGGGATATGGTGATCCAATTCTCCGTTAAATTTTATTCAATAGGCTCTCAGTATTTCCTCATGTGTCTGAATAGTACTTTTATATTAGTCACCAGTTTAGGGGTTATAAGTCATACTAAAATTCAATTTACTATTTAAATCATGTTCAATAATTCTCCTAACGTAATATGAGAACTTTGGATCATGATCCGAAATGATTGAAAGTGGTACCTCATGCAGCCTCACAGCTTCCTTCACATATTTCTTTGAAAAATGGTCAAGAATGAAATATTTCTAAATAGTGATGAAGTGGGATGTTACGTGGATTCGAACCACCAAAACCTATTTACCATTGCTTACTTTCTATTTCTTTGGGCGACCAATGATAAGTACCATGGTGATGTCCTACCATTTACTTATGGGTTCAAAAAATGTTTTCTTCATCCCCTTGGACTTAGTTCACTCATTTTTAACTTAATAACAAACCAAGAATTCTAAGATATACTATGTAATCTCTTTCATCATGTTGTCACAATGAATGTGTTATCAAACACCACAATACACTTTGGTAATTCCCAGATGGATATTGAAATATTATATGTGCACATTATGAAATAACTCTTTCTTTATATAAGGTGATAAAAACATTAAAATTACACTTCCAAATTGAATGAAATCCTCCCAATAGATTTAGAACTCATGTATCTTCCATTACTTTACTTATTTTATATTCTTTTGAAGAACAAGGTCATTAACTTCATCCTCCTTGATACTATATTAGATAGATGGTTGGGAAATGACTTGGAAAGGGAGGGATGTATTCCATGATGTTGTGATTTCTAGATCCTTCATATGAATATCCACAAAAATAGGATATTTTTCAATCTACATCATGGATAAAGTAACTTGCTCTGTTCTTCTTGGAGTGCTATCTACATTGTTCAACTTTCCCAAATTGTAGGGAATAGAGGAATCATTTTGATTTATTATCCATAACCAAAATTTTTGATAGATGATGAGCTCCATCTATGTGAATATACACATTAGACTCATTTAAACCATATATATATATATATATATATATTCTCACCATAAAGGTAGTTCCACCAAATCATCAAAGAGAAGATCATAACTGCTAGCTCCAAATCATGCATTGGGTTGTTATGATTATGGATCAACAAATTTAATGAGGCATATACAATCACTTTATATTTCTATATGAGTAAAAACCGAAAAACATCTTTGAAGTATCATTTTATATCACAAAACCTTCTCCACTTATAGTTAGAGTAGGAATAGGTACAATTATTAGAAAATTCTAATTCTCCTTAAACCATTACTCGCATTCTTTCATCTATACATACGTTAACAAATTCCATGTTAACTTAGTTAGTGATCTAGACAATCCTGGGAATATTTTCACAAAATATTGGTAGTACCCACCTAATACAATGAATCCATGGATTTAATTAACATTTCTTGGGTCTATTCTATTTCTTTATTTACATTTCATTTGGAGGATCCATAAAAATTCCTTTATTAATAATCACATTCCCATTTAATGTGACTTGTTACATTCATAAGTCACACTTTCATAACTTACTATATATTTTTCTCTTCTATAACATTTCTAATACAACCCTTAGATGAACTACATATTCATAATGTACCGTGGATTAAATGAAAATATCATCGATAAAGGCTACCAAAAATTTGACAAGGTAGTCTCTAATGACTCTATTCATAAAATTCATGAATATTGATTGGGAATTAGTTAGTTTTAAGGGAATAACTATGAAATCATAGTGTACATAACTTTTAAGCAATTATGTCATCTAAATATATTCTTTATTCAAAATATTTTTCTCATTACAGTTGATAAAACAAGTCATGAATACTTTATAGGGGATAATTTTTATTTTTGGTGATCATGTTGAGATCATTGTAATCGATACAAAAATGAATTGATCCATCCTTTTTCTTTACCAAGAGCACTCTATCCCCCCAAGTAAATCCCTAGGGTGTATCAATCCTTTGCCCAAATTTTCTTACATCTACATCATTAACTCCTCCATATCTATTGGGGATATCCTGTAAGAGAATTTGGATATAGGAGTGGATTTACATATAAGCTATGTGGAGAACTCTACCTCATGATACGGGGGAAGTATGTGTAACTATTTTTAAAAATGTAAATGTATTCCCTCAAAATGGTAATTTTCTCAAGGTTTATAACTTCCTTTGACTCAAACATTTGGGAAAGGTATTCTTCTTCATATGGTATAAACTCCAACACCATTGATGGATTTCCCAAAGGAGATTCATGATCATCCTTTCATTTTTAGAGGAGTATGGGATGGTTTGGAATATATAAATAGAATACCAATTATAAAAAATTGGTTTGTTCTCTATATAATAGGACCAAATACATGACCATTATGGATTCAAATTATACAAAGGTAAGTATCAGAATATTTTTTTTAATAATCTTCCCATAGACAAAAAATAATAATACAACACTTTGGTTGCAATGATCACACAATTGGGTGTTTTTATAGATATATTTACTTCAAGGTAGAACACACCATGATTTTGTGAATTAATTTTTCTTAACTAATTTTACCTTTTTGATATTTTTTATTTTGAATAACACTAAAAATACTTTATTTTATACTAAATAACTATGATTTGATTTAGTTATACACGACACCAAGTTAATAGTACACTATATAGAACATAAATTTTAGGTTTCTCTACATAGAACATCGACGATATATTGTGACTTGGCCTATGATCCACTGAACACAAATTTGGTCTATGAAACATGCAACACCGACATAGAATATGTTTTACGCAACACCAAGTTTCTATGAAACATATTTTTATTATTATAATTATTTAAATGATATAATTATAATCCAGATATTAAAAAACGAAATAAAGATATTGATAACTAATTTTAATTTTTTTTAATGTTTTTATATAAAAAACATAATTATGATTGAAGATATAATATTTTTTAAAGTCCTTATATGTTTAAAAATACCACTTTTTTAAATGAACTACATTTTGTATACTACTTTGAAAAATAGTAAAATTTATTTTAGAAGTATTTATAAGTTAAATGTGATAAAATAATATTAATTTTTCAATTTATAATGTCAAAATTATCTTAGAAATTGTTTTGGGGACTATTCTAAGAAAATAATTATTGAATGAATAGTGAAAAATACCAGATTTTAAATAAAAACTGGGTTTCCATCTAATTAATTTGTAAGGATAAATAATAAATTAATATTTTTCAAAGAATAATTAGAAAATATTTTTATAAATTTATATAATTTAGGTCATTGTAACAAATTTCACCTAGAAAAATATATATAAAAACATAGCAAACTTTTGAATGTTTTCCTTTTAAAAACCCACACTGTTGACCCGAATGTGGGATTAATTTCAAATTTTTGTATTATACATTTGTGATTTGAATATAGTAAAAAGAATTAAATTTTTTATATTATCAAAATTATTAATGTCTAATAATTTCAAATTGTATTTTTTCCGAAAATATTAGTGAAAGAGATTAAAATTAATTACAGCAGTGAATAAAAAAATTAGGTTAATAAAGTACTAAACCATAAATTTAAGATCCATATAAACCTAGAGATTTTTCCAAAACCCTTTTTATGGCGATTATTATATCATTATCTTTATTTTATGGATTTGTTTTGGGTGGGTGTGACTTTTTTAAGGTGAAAATATTGGTACACCTAACTAGTTTTAAGAAATGAAATGTGTGTCCTTTCCCTTATCTATAAAATGCCACCACCTCACCCTATTCTTCACACCATAGAAAAATATTACGTTTCGAAAATATCTCCCTAATAAATTTTACAAAATCCCTAACTTCCTCCTAGAATCCTTCCTCTGGGTAGATCGGAATCCAAGGAATCCTTTTGGCACAAACCAAAAGGAGTTACTCGATTAAGAGATAACGACTTCTCTCAAGCTCTGTTTATTATTTTATCTTTCCACTACGTACACTCTATTTATTCCATGATTTTATAATAACAAAATTATACTCAATATACTAGGAGTTTTTTATTCTATGGTTTTGACCATCACATAACACACTTACATCTATTGGTAAACAAACATACCATTATATGTACACCAAACTTCCTCCTTTGTAAACTCTGATTGTTCATTTATACATTACCACATCTAATGGTTGAAATGATGATGAAAACTATGTTTATATATTAAATATGTTTTATTTATTATTTTTTAATGTTATATATTTATTTTTACTGTATTTTCATTTTTAATTTCCATTTGGGGTAAATATGATAATTTTGTTTGAGGAAGTGCAGACTACCACCCTCTCAAAGCGATGTGATATATTTAGACACTTCATGGAATGTAATAAGGATGGGTATAATAAATGAATATGATATATATTATATGATGAATCTAAATTAATAATTATATATGAACATATATATACCTTTATTTCTATTTCTTACTTTCTTTCAACACGAAAATTAAATAGAAATAACGTTCATGAGTACGTACAACTTACTACCTCCATGAATGGTGAATTCCATTTCAAAATTATATATTATATGTATTATAATAATAAAAATATACTAAATATAAATAATATTTAAACAATTTTTTACATTATTTAAATCATGATATAAGTATAAGGACCAATGGTATAACAAATTAACAAACATGTGAAAAACAAAGTGATTATTTCTTGAAGTGAAACCATAATATAAAATTTTTAAATAGCGGGTAATATAATAAAACCTTATATGGATTTATAATTAACAATATTTTTGGGATATTTATTTATAATAAAATTATATTTATTATATAGGAGGATGGTATGAGTTAGAATAGAGTCAAGACATAAGGTAAGGGGATTTCATCTCACTTTTTATTTCTGTGAGATACATGATTTTTTCACCACCCATTCATTTATAGTAGTGTGTATACTATACATGGATGTATTAAATGATTATTATAGTCAAATTTATGTGTAATTACTTATCCATTATATTACCCTTATTTCATGGGGTTTAAATTTTAAAAGTTAATGAATCAGTAAAATAGTTTTGTCTTAATTCCCCTTCATTGAGACTCATGTTTTGTTATGCACCTATAGTCATTTGGAAAGGTACATAATTCCATTTTACATGATATTTCATTAATATCCATATTTTGATGATATTATAAGATTCATATAATTCCCTTTTCTAACAGGGAGAGTATGATCCCAAGTTATTATGTTATTTGAGTTTATTAAAAAAATCTCATCACTTTTCATGATTTTTTATGTTTATGATCCCTTTGATGAAATCATATAACCCATATCATATGAACATTAATGTAATTTATTATCCTCTTGTTATTCATGATATACTAATGTATTTGTGAAATTTTTCCACTCTTTGTTACATAAGATAGTTTATAATGTGTTTTTATAAAATCCCAACATTACCCTCCCTTTGTTCGGAAATCAATGTACCTTAAAAACCATGTTTTATAAAAAGGGTTTTCTATAATATTGTATCATTAAACAATAATGTTTAAAATAAATTTTTAAAGTTTTCTAGTTTACCAATATATTAAAAGGAATTTTCTTATTTCACTCCAAACATGGAATTTTTCTAACATTATTACCATGGAAAATAATGTTCTTTTTACCATGCACGGCTTACTTACTGTCATTTCTTCAATCGTTCTTTTGAATTTTTAAAATTTTATTTTTTTAAAAAATGTTTTTGGAATTAAATTTCTAGGAAATTTGTTTTTAAAATGTTTTCAATATTTTTTACAAGATCTTATGGAAAATTGTTTTCAATATATTTTCAGCCTTATTTATATGTTTTCAAAGTATTTTAAAATTATTTTTTAAAACAAATTTCAAGATTCATTCATATATTTTCATGTAAAATGGTTTTGAAATCATTTTCAAGCATTATTTATATGTTTCTGAATTGTTTTTAATGAATAAATTTTGTTAATTTTTTTGAATATTATATTATAAGTTTTCACAGATAATGGTTTTCCAAATAATTTCAAGTATTCTTTATAAATTTTTAGAGAATGTTATAGGATAATTTGTTTTCAAATAGTTTTATGCATTAAAAATAAATTTTCAAAGAGTAAAGGATATTTTCCTTAAGAAATGTTGTTGAAAGTTAATTCAAAATTATTTTCCATCTAAGATGATTTCCATTGATGTTACTAATTCCCTGAAAGAAAATTATCATAAGGTTCTAGTTATATTATATCTATGAATATGATATGGTTAATGTCACAGCCTTTATGAAACCCATTTCCCTTTCACTGGTTATATGTTTATAAAATATGTTTCTCTTTCACAGGTTATGCATTTGATGAAATTGTTACGAAACTTGTATCTTTTTCAACAAGTTATGACATGTTTATATATTTATGATACCCATTTAATTTAATGGGTTATGATATAATTGTTTATGATTTTAGGGAATATTTATTTATGATTTCACTATGAGATGGGTGGGGTTATATCTCCCTCCAATGTATTGGGTAAATATTTATATCTCATGAGATAGACATAACAGGACTGGGTAAAGAAATCGGTAGAGTATTATAGGGATGAAATGAGAAATGAATTCCATTAATGAATACTGGGCTAGAAGGAGGAGTGAAATATGTTCTATAATATATGTCTGGAAAGGGGCATGAACCCGGTTTAGTAAAAGTCTTTGTCCACCAAGATGGCCTTGGTAGTAATGCCTTGAATACTGTGGAAATCGTTATTACATTATTATGTATTTTCAATAATTCCATGTTTTATTCCTATGTTTTTATTTCATGGATTATGTTTTTTATTTCTTTATGATTCACATCTTATGAACTTCCAATCTTTATGCTATGCTTCATATATATGATCATTGAAATGCATGTTAAAATCTTCTATTTTGATGATCTTATTTTCATACCCTTATGATAATTATTATTCTTACATATCTACCTTGTTAACCTTTATTGATCATTTGATCTCACCCATTTTTAGGTTTCCTTTCCCTATTTATGATGATATGTTTTATGTTTGATGTGTCTAAGAAGGGTGATAGTTAAGAAGAACTTAGTATAAGATAATGTAGTTCAATATGCACCCATTATTACATTTTCTATGTTTATAGAGTCGTTAGACTAGTATGGTAATTAGGAGTCATTTATATAATTTTATAAGTATTCCCAAAAATTTATGGAAATTCAATGTATGAAAATCAAGGTTCGTTATAGTTGGTATTAGTGAAAAGGTGTTCTTAACCCTCAAAAACCAGGATGAGAAAGCATTAGTGTGATACCTAGGTATATTTCTAATGATATGTCTTGGTATGTCTCTAAGGTTAAGTATAAGGATGATTTAATGTTTAGAAAAATGTCATGAAATTTTTATAAAAGATAAAGTGAGTGGTTTCAGATAAATACATCCTTGTATGGATATTACAAGTGGATGTAGATCTGAAACATATACACCTAGGAGTAATAACACTAACAAGATGTTCCAGTATAGACTTGAGGTAATATAGTACATAAAGATGGGTCTTACTTCACTCCAATTTTGACACTCATTGGGGATTTGATTTGGGAACTCACAAATATTCACAAACCATCATTAAGGAGTTATATATAAGTTGGATATGAATAACCTACGATAAAACTATAGTGTCATAGATTAAATAAGGTATCATGATTTATAAAACCTATAAGTTATTATTTTTATGACTGTGGTTTTTTCTGTGATAAGTAACTGTCACACAATGCTTATAGTATTAGTCAATTGTGGGAAAAGGAAGGAACTGGATTAACATTGAATGTGATGGACAATTTGATGATGAGGAGTCAAGTGGGATGATAACTTCAATGAAAGATGTTGTGATCTAGCCTTATCACGACCCGAACCTACCCAGGCTCGAGCCGCAACTACCCCAAGCCCGCCTCCATAGGCTAGTGGTTGGAGACAAGTGACTAAGGCTAAACAACTCGGGGAGGCCTTTTCCTAAGTACCTATACACACACACAAGCAGCACACTCAATGAAAAAGTGAAAAGTAAAAGAAAAGTAAAGTACCAATTGCTATAAATAAACCACAAAGTGCATCGACCTCTAAATAGTACAAAGCAAGTGTTGAAGGTAATATGAAAAGTAAAAGGGAAAAACACGTGCCCAACCAGAAAAGTAACACAACCCGTAAATAGGTAAACAAAAGTAAAATAGCTGGGAGAGTCCCACACCTAGAACCCAACTATGACCACCACACATGGTCCAAGCTCCCGAACTCCTAAGCTCCTCTAACATCATGACCCACCTGTCTGCCATCTGAAAGGGAAAACCAATTGCGGGAAACGCCCAAGAAGGGGTGAGTATAAAAATACCCATTAGGATGCCTCGAAGGCTTGAGGGAGCAACAAAGGAGGTACTGAAGAGGTGAGAAGTAAATCGAAAAGGAAATTGTACAGGAGTACAACAGAGAGTGTAGTAAATAGTATAGCTCAAACCAACAAGTGTAATAAAGTAGACTCATCTAAACACAATGAGCTAGAAACGGTGAGAAGAACTTCTCGTCGAGTCTTCGCTACCTATAGAAGGAGATTATACTCGTCCAACAATGAGAAGCTAGACATAGAAAGCACGTGGAATACCCCGCGTGTCTTCGCCTCTTCTAGAAGGAGAGTAACCAAAACCAAGAAGTGGGTACTGGAATAAGGAATATATATATATATATATAATATGTCATGAAACCAAAACAAGGTCGTAAGGGTATCTCCCTCCCGTAACTCAGTCCATGAAAGTGAGTAGCCAGCAGTCCCAAAATTAAACACCATCGATGCCCAGTATCCCGCACGTCTGCCACAAACTGTATGTCAAGGGGATAAAATCATCGTACCTTGACTCTATCCGCTTTGGGCAGTACTGACTTCCCTGCACGGTTTTAGGTCACATCTCAAGGACGTGTCTCGGTGGGGAAAGCGCCCCTCGTACTTGTGACTTTTAGAGAACGTCAAACCACACCTCATAACTGCCCCGCAGTTGAGAGGTCACCTCTATGTCGATAGGTGACCCCCACCCAGCCCCACTGGAGGGTAATCCCTAGAAGTCGACGGGTTCCCACTGGAGGGTGACCCGGAAAAAGTCGACGGGTGTTACACTACCCAGTCTGGTAAACGGGTAATCTACTGGATGGAGACTCATCAAAATCGTCGATGGGTCCCAAGCCTAGACCCGTGAAAGGTATCCGATGGAGGGATGCCCGAAATCGCCAACATGGACCACTTCCCAGCCCAGCTCGAGGTAAACCCATCATCAGGAACCACTTCCCCGCACCGCTGGAGGTAAACCCGGAACCGCTCTAGCCATCCCTACTGGATGGTACAACGCTGTCCATCCATGTTGGATGGTAACCCACTGTCCATCCTTGCGTAATGGTATCCCATTGGCCATCCCTACTGGATGGTACCGCACTGGCCATCCTGGCTGGATGGTACAACTGGCCACCCCTGCTGGAAACAACCTCGTCGCCATCCCTGCTGGAAACAACCTCCTGGGTAGAAGATTGGTGCCTGCATAATGTGTTGGTCACACCGAATCCACAAGAACTCTACCGGGGAACACGAATCAACTCTGCCGGCCAAACCATCGAGAACAGAACCAGGGGGAAACCACTCAATCCAGCTAGTCAAACAAACGAGAATAGAACCAGGGGGAAACTCAACATGGCTGGTCAAGCAAACAAGAACAAAGGGACCCTCTACGTTGTGAGAGGTCAAGGGTACGCATAGCAGAACACGACACACACATGGGGCCCACGGGATTTGTGGCCCCAAGTCAACTTTAACCAATTTCACAAAAGTTTTCATGTACAAACAACCACATATACCTCCAAGCGTTCCCATATACTCATAGAGTATACCATGTTTTCAGCCCAAAGGCTATTGTGCACACGACACCCAACATCAACGTGAAGGGCGTAAATGTTATAACTAAACCTTTCCACCACATCAGCCCAAGAACATCCAACTACATCTCTTCAAACATTTACTTCACTCACACTGGAGTTCACATGATCACATGCCAAAGGTTCTCTGCAAACACCGCAAAAGTAACCACCACCGGTACACCTATCATGCTTCAACAATTAAATGAGGTTTAAAATGAGTTTCCTCACATCCAAACAATTCTTACCATTGTAATATTTGTAGAAAAACATGCAAGATAGACTATTTACTTGCCTCAAATAGATATCTGATGGAAAAGTCACCAACATCGCTTTACGCCCGAACGACGTCTCATGATCCCGAGCCTCGGTCCCGAAAATAGTCAGGCACATCACACCATTGTGATACCCTCAGAAAAGAACGTCAAAAGGACTAATCAATTGAGTAGAACTGATATCCGGAGTAAATGATTCATTTCGTCAAACCACGTAGGAGCAGTTCTACGTGGGACCTGCACCCCGTTCCCGTAGCGCTGCCAACGGATCAAACCATTGCGATACTCTCAAAAAATTACACAAGTTCGACTATCCATTTATCTGAAATATACAACCGGTGATAAAGATAGAATGCACCACCAACTCCCAAAAGAGCCCTCATGGGGCCTGCACCCTCAGGCTGAATTAAAGCGGGAAGATAACAACATTGTAATGGCCTAGGAAAAACACCCAGAATCGACCGCTCGCATGCCCCAAATGGACATCCGATGAAAATGTTTCTAAAAGATGCACACATCTCAAAAGACTGGCCATGGGGCCCACACCTACACTCCAGTTTCGACGCCCGAAACCACACTAGAAAACTCCGGCTCAACGCTAGGGTCGCAACGCCACTGACGACACTCAATTCGGATATCAGATGTGTTTGCGCTGTCCAAAACAAGAACCCCTGGGAAAAGTGCTAAAGAACTTAAAGGTGTGTCACACCACCGAGGCCCCCATTTCGGGAGTTAAAACCCCCCAAAACCATCTCAAAATATTCACCTAGATTTAAGGGATGCGTCACCGCAGACGGTGTCCAAATCAGATGCCCTACGAATGATTTATGACATATAAATCATTTTCATAATAATAGTAATAATAATAATATTATTATTATTATTATCATAAACTAATTATTAATTTTAATTTTTTTATTCCTTTTTTTCTCTTTGTGGTCTTCTCCCTCGTCAATAACAGGACAAACGTTTCACGGGTCCTTCCCCTTGCACGCGACCGGGGTCGCCGCTGTGACCCTCATCGGCGAAGGCCATCGCTCCCATATCGCGTCACCGGAGGACCCCCGTGACTGGGCTCCCCTATAGCTTCCTGCTCTACCAAAGCCCTTGAATCCGAGCCTCTCTCTACTGCACTCCCTGCTCGACCGAGGCCCGACGCACGCTCACCTCAGCCACCGGCCTCCGCCGATTTTCCGTCCGGCACACCGCCTGCTGACCCGGCCACCGCTGCCGCTCCGCCGTCCGCCCTCATCCGTCCACTAGCCACCACACTCACCTGGACCAACACACACCTGAACCCTTTCCGGACCGGCCATACCCGCTGGAAAAAATCAATAACACGTGAACTTCGTCAGACATTTGCGAACATGTTTGGACACAGATTTTAAATCCGTAACAACCATTGGAAATCTCGGGATAAATACTACACAGATATGGGAATTTCTCGAAGAAATAACAAAAATTTAGCACTATGAATCAAGATCAATGTAGGTATGGGAATTTGAAATATACACAAGATCCTACTTTGCAGGCCGCAACCCGAAGCTTCTCGGTCGATCAGTGCTTTGCCGCCGTTGCTTCCGTCCTGATCAGAGGAAGGGGGAGGAGGTAGAGTGGTTGATGGGGATGGTAGGAGTTTCTTCCACTAGAGTAAATGAAAGGGTATGTGGAGGGGGGAATAGGGTTAAGTAGGGAATAAAAATTCATTAATTAAAAATTCATTAATTTCATCCTTAATTTAACTGGCATCAGAAACTATCGATGGGGTCGAGGTTAAGCATCCCCTAGGGTAAACACCACCTTCCAAGCAGAAATGGAGGTCTTATAATTTTAATTCGATGCCCCATTTAAAAGTTATTAAAGTAAACTCCCGAGGCCCCCAAATTACGAAAACTCCCCCAGTGGAATTTTTCACAGGAGGTCCATGCCCGCGAAAATTACACCCCTTATAGGGTAAACGACACACCCCAGACTCAACGATGCCCTCATTTTTCCAATCTGAGCAACCGTTTATGAGATACCTACGTTTAACCATTAAACGAATAAACTAATTATTTATTTATCAATTTAAGGTTCTGTTAATGGGCGAGGGGTCCCAACGTCCCGCAATGACATAATTTATGTCGTTCCTGGGGTAAAAACCTCATTTCTGACCCATCCGTACTCTCAGATTTAGGATCTGAATAACCATTTAGGAGTTATTTGATTTATTTGTCATGACCAGTGTGAACGCACTAAAAAATTTAATTCTGTCCACACCGGGGCTTGGAATCACACACCATCTGAAGGCGCTCCCATAAAATAACATCAAGAAAAAAATTCAAAAGTATTTTATAGCAAAAACCGAGTTCTTACATCATTACCTCGTTCATTATTTTTGTCCCCAAAAATTAAAACCAAGGAACAACTCAGGTTATTAATCCCACACCTGGCTCTCTCGTACCCAGAAGAACTCTTGTAAAGTTCCGCATCACCGCACATAGACAAAAGAATTTGATCTGTTCACGCAAGGTCTGCCCTCTACGATGATGTGAATAGGATAACACACACTTATTCTCAGGTGAGTGATGTGGGAGACATCATGCACCCACTTCTGACCTTGGGTTTAGGGCATGGCGGTAGACAACCTTGCCATCCCTTCGCGCAGTCACAAAGGTCTCGAAGTCTCTCGAGGGTATCTCACCTCCCCCACCAAACCCCTACGTCGCACGCCACGAATGGAATCACCGTTTGGACCTGGGGAAATGCCCTGTGCTTCCCTCCTTCAGAATATTCATATGGTGAAACACCTAAGGTTATCTGGTCACGCAAGGTTTCATAGTTGATGGCCCAAGACTAAGACTCTCTTACATGCTCGAAAGGCGAAGGAGTCACCACCATAGACTATAGAGAATGGTTCCACACCTTCTATTCTACCAACACAGGGTTACACCCGATGCCCTGTGTCACCCTAGCAGAAACTTTAGAAAGGAGTAGGGAGAAAAGAATTTCACACATAGAGTCTAAAAATTCTACATGAAAAAAAGTAGAAGAGTTGTAGAATGTACCACTTATCACCTCATGTTCTGCAGGATTGGAGACATTCAAAGCTCACAGCTGTCCGCGATCTCAACTGTCAGCTCTCAGAGCTTGATGTGGACCGCCTGGTGGTGATGGGAAGTCCTCGTAAAGTCTTCCCCCACTACCATCTCCTCCTGATCCTCTACAAGTACCACATCTCTAGGTACCACTCCAATCACGGTGCTTCCTCTACCGTGGTGGTGCACCTATTGTCTGCTTGATATTCTCAGCGTGGCTGGTCGGGCAGTCTCACACCAGGTGACCTCTCCCATTGCAAGCATAACACCAACTTTTTCCGGGCTACCCTGGTGCCCTCCGGCACCACTATGGTGTACGAACATGTCTCTGAAACTGGAATATGGAATGCCACTTATGTCGAGGTTCTTTCAACTGACGCCCGCTAGCTGCGGTAGATGTCTCAACTCTATCAAGCCTGCAGCCACCACCAACTGTAGAGCATGACAGAAAGCTCTCTGTCACCAACGCCTACTTTAGAACCTCGACATAAGTGGGAATGCCCATGGGTACTATGAAAGAATGAATCTGTCTATAGAGACACTACTCGAACATCCGTGCTCGGATGTTTTTTTCATGGACCACGTTTGGGAAAAAGCGTGCACGGTCTGCGAAACTAGTCGCATACTCAGTCACCGTCATCCCTCCCTGCTGAAACTGCAGGAGCTCCTGAATCCAAACAAAGCGTAAGAAGGAGGGTAAAAACTCCTTATCAGACAATAACTAAAAGTATCCCCACGAATGCGACGAATCGTCAATAAACTGAGTCACCAGACTCCACAAACGCCAAGCTGCTCTATGGAAAACGTTAGTGGCCAAAGCCACCATAAGATCTACCAGCGTTGGAACAAGCTTGAAAAGGCAAACCATCATCTCCATCCAAACCTCTGCTGCCTGAGGGTCTGGGTCACAACCAAACCTCAGTGGTCTCTGCCACTGGAACTCACAGTTCACGCTCAACCTGCACTCAATCCCCATCTGCTCTGCTGGAGCTTTCTGCTACCCACCAGGTGGGGGTGAAACTACCGTCCCACCTAAAGAAAGGGACTCCCATGGTGGGTCCTTGACTGAGGCCACAGAGCTCATTGGGTCGTTGCCACGAACCAAAGCTGGTATCCTAGCTGGTTATCTTCGCGGAGACATCCTGAATATTATCAAGGAGTGCCGCAGTCAGATGAGCATATATGTATATACCAATAAAATAATGGGGAGCTGACTCAAGAAGGACAGTGAAGACTCAATCATATGTCATGCACAAACCAATTCCCCTGCAATGCGTGTCTTATCATTCTAAGTCAACAAGCGGGTTATCAGGGTCCTGGTGAATGGATACGTCAGTGCCACACCATCACTGGACTCCCTGGCCTGAGAGCCGCTCTTGAGACACGTTAACACTGTTTACCGAGATCCCAACCAATTCCTTTTTAAGAATGTATGAACAATTTTCAATGGAACTAACCACCACTGATACCACTCTGTCATGATCCACCCTACCTGGGATCGAGCCGCAACTACCCCAAGCCCACCTCGATAGGTCAGGGGCAGGCGACAAGCACCGAAGGCTAAAAACTCAGGGAGGCCATTGCTTGAGTACTTGTACACACACAAACAACACACTCAATGAAAAAGTGCAAAGTCAAAGAAAATTAAACTACCAGCTGCTATAAATAAACCACAAAGTACATCGACCTCTAAAAATTACAAAGAAAGTGCTGAAGGTAAAATCAAAAGAAGAAGGGAAAAAAATGTGCCCAAACAGAAAATTTCCACAACATGGAAACAAGTAAACAAAAGTAAAATAGCTGGGAGAGTCGCACAACTGGAACCCAACTACGAACACTGCATGCGGTCCAAGCTCCCAAACTCCTAAGCTCCTCTGATGTCATGAACAACTCGTCCATCGTCTACAAGGGAACACCAAGTGCGGGAAAAACCCAAGTAGGGGTGAGTATAAAAAATACTAAATAGGAATCCCTAAATGCTCGAGGTAGAAACAATGGAGGTACTAAAGAGTTGAGAAGTAGATCGAACATGGAATATTAAAGGAGTACAACAGAGAGTGCAGTAGAGAGTACAACTCAACCCAACAAGAGGAAGGAAGTAGACTCTTCCAAACATAAGGAGCTAGAAACGGTGAGAAGATTAACTTCTTGTCGACGCTTCGCTACCTATAGCAGGAGTGTAGACTCATCCTACCATGAGAAGATAGACACAGAATGCACATGGCATACCTTGCATGTGTTCGCCTCTTCTAGAAGGAGAGTAACCAAACCCAAGAAGTGGGTATTGGAACAAGGTATACATATATATGCTCTATCAAGAAACACGAACAAGGTCGTAAAGGGATCTTCGTCCAGTATCTCATCCCAAGAAAGTGAGTAGCCAACAGGCCTAGAAGTAAACACCATCAATGCCCAGTATCCCACACATCTACCCCGAACTACAAGTCAAGGGGCTCAAATCACTGCACCGTGACACTATCTGCTTTTGGAGGCACTGAATCACCCACATGGTTTTAGGTCACCTCTCAAGGATGCGTCTCGGTGGGGAAAGCACCCCTCATACTTGAGAGTTCTGGGGAATTTCAAACCACACATCGTCACTGCCCCACAGTCGAGAGGTCTCCTCAAAGTCGATAGGTGACCCCCTGCCCAACCCCGCTGGAGGGTAATCGTTTGAAGTCGACTGGTTCACAGTAGAGGGGGACCCAGAAAAATTCGACGGGTGCCACACTACCCAGTCCCATAAAAGGTAATGCCTTGGAGGGAGACCCAGCAAAATTCATCCATGGGTCTCAATGCCCAGACCCATGAAAGGTATCCGCTGGATGGAGGCCCGAAATCACCAACGGGGACCACTACCCAGCCCAACTGGAGGTAAACCCATCATATGGGACCACTTCCCAGTCCTACTAGAGGTTAACCCGGAATCGCTCTGGCCATCCCTACTTGATGGTACAACGCTGGTCGTCCCTGGTGGATGGTAACCCACTAGCCATCCCTGCTGGATGGTAACCCACAGGCCCTCCCTGCTGGATGGTACCGCACTGGCCATCCCTACTGGATGGTACAACTGGCCACCCCTACTGGAAACAACCTCATGACCAGCCCTACTAGAAAAAACCTCCTGGGTAAAGGATCGGTGCTCACGTAATGTGTTGGTAACACCGAATACACAAAAACTCTACTGGGGAACAAGAAGCAACTCTGTCGGCCAAACCAACGAGAACAGAACCAGGGGAAAACCACCCAACCCTACTGGTCAGACAATCGAGAACAGAACCGGGGGGAAACACAACCTGACTGGTCAAAAAAATGACATCAGAGGGAACCTCTATGTCGTGAGAGGTCAAGGGTACGCAAAGCAGAACACGACATGCACATGGAGCCCACATGATGTGTGGCCCCAAGTCAACTCCAACCAAGCGCACAAACGTTCTCAGGTACAAATAACCACATGTACCTCCAAACGTAACCATATAATCCTAGAGTATACCACGTTTTCAACCCAAAGGCTATCGTGCACATGGCACCCAACGTCAACGTGAAGGGCGTAAACGTAACAACTCCAAATTTCCACCTCTTCAGCCTGGTCACGGCCAACTACATCTCTTTAAACATTTACTTCACTCACATAAGAGTGCATGCGATCGCACGCCAATGGTTCTCTGCAAGCACCGCGGAAGGAACCACCACTGGTACACCTTTCATGCTTCCACATTTAAATGTTGTATCAAATGTGGCTCCTTAAATCCAAATGGTTCATACCATTGTAATTATCATAGAAAAACATACGAGATAGACTATTTACTTGCCTCAAACGGATATCCGAAGGAAAAGTAACGAACACCGCTTTACACCCGAACGACATCCCGTGATCCTGAGCCTCTGTCTTGAAAACAGACACCTGCATCGCACCATTGCGATCCCCTCGGAAAATCACTTCAAAAGGACTAATCACTTGAGTGGAACATATATCCAGAGAAAAAGACGCATTTTGTCAAATCGCACATGAGCAGTTCTACGTGGGACCCACACCCTGGTCCTGAAGCGCTGCCAAAGGATCACACCATTGTGATCCTCTCGAAAAAGTACACAAGTTCGACTATCCATTTGTCCAAAATGGACACCTGGTGACAAAGATAGAAATCCCCGCCAACTCCCAAAACAACCCTCGTGAGGCCCGCACCCTCGTGCAGAATTAAAGCGGGTGGATTGTTCCATTGCAATGCCCTCGAAAAAACACCCAGAATCGACTGATCGCACACCCCGAACGGACGACCGATGAAAAGTTTCTAAACACCTCTTGAAACTTAAAAGATGGGCCGTGGGGCCCACACCTCAACTCTGGTTTCGATGGCCAAAACCACACTGGTAAACTCCAGCTCAATTCCAGGGTCTCAACTTCTCTGACGGTGCACAATTCGGATATCAAATGTGTCTGCGCCATCCAAAACAAGAACACCCAGGAAAAGTGCTAAACCATTTAAAGGTGTGTCGCACCACCGAGGCCCCCATTTCGGGAGTTAAAACCCCCTGAAACCATCTCGAAATATTCGCCTTAATTTAAGGGACGCGTCGCCGCAGACGGTGCCCAAATCGGACGCCCTGCAGATGATTTAAGATATATAAATCATTTCCATAATAATAATCAAAATAATAATAATAATAATATTATTATTATTATAAAGTAATTTTTTATTTTAATATTATTTTTATTCCTTTGTTTCTCTCTTTACGGTCTTCTCGCTCGCCATGAACAGGACCCGCGTTTCGCGGGTCCTCCTCCCACGCGACCAGGGTCGCCGCTGCGACCCTCACCAGTAGAGGCCGTCGCCCCCAGCTTGTGTTGCTAAAGGAGCCCCGTCACCAGCCTCCCATGCCACTACCGGCTCGACCGAAGCCCCTGCAGCTGAGCCTCTCCCTGCTGCGCTCCCCGCTCGACCGCGACCCGCCGCACGCTCGCCTCAGCCACCGGACTCCACCGCTCCGACGTCCGGCTTCCCTCCTGCTGACCCGCCTCCGCAGCCGCTCCGACGTCCGCCCTCATCCATCCACTGGCCTCCATGCTCACCTTGACCGACGCCCGCCTAAACCCTCGCTGGACCGGCCAGACTCGTTGGAAAACATAAAAAACCCGTGAACTTCGCTGGACATTTTCGAACACGTCGGGACACGGATTTTAAACCTGTAAGAACCATTGGAAATCTCTGGATAATTACTATGAAGATATGAGATATTCTCGAAGAAATAACAACAATTCAGAGCTATGAATCAAGATCAATATAGGTGCAGGAATTTTAAATATAAACAAGATCCTACCATGCATGGCGCAGCCCAAAGCTTCTCGGTCGATCCGCGCTTCGCCGCGGTTGCATCCGCCTTGATCAGAGGAAGGGGGAGGAGGTAGAGGGGTTGAGGGAGATAGTAGGAGTCTCTTCCACCAGAGTAAATGAATGGGGATGGGGAGAGGGGATTAAGTTTAAGTAAGGAAAAAATTAATTAATTAAAAATTAATTAATTTCATCCTTAGTTTAACCCGCATCCGAAACTCTCGACGGGGTTGAGGTTAAGCCTCCCCTAGGGTAAAAACCACCTCCCAAGCACAACAGATGTCTCTGAATTTTAATCCAAGGCCATGTTCAAAAGTTATTAAACTCAACGCCCGAGGCCTCTAAATTACGAAAACGCCCCCGGTGGCATTTTAACAGGAGGACCGTGCCCGCGAAAAATACACCCCTTCTAGGGTAAACGGCACGCTTCGAACTCAACAGTGCCGTCAGTTTTCCAATTTGAGAAACCGTTTAAGAGATACATGCGTTTAACCATTAAACAAATTAATTTATTAATTATTTATCCGTTTAATATTCTGTTAATGGGTGAGGGGTCCCAACGTCCCGCGCCAACATGCTTTATGTCGTTGTGGGGGTAGACAACCCATTTCGGACACATCCGTACTCTCAGATTTAGGATCCAAATTACCATTTATGAGTTATTCCATTTATTTGGCATGCCCAATGTGAACGCACTGAAAAATTTAATTCCGGCCACACCGAGGCTCAGAATCACACACCGTATGAAGGCGCTACTCTATAATAACATCAAGAATGAAATTCCAAAGACTTTTATAGAAAAAACCAGGTTCTTACAAGACTAATCAATTCTCATGGAACATGATTAACAATGTATACCTTAATTGACTTTCAAACTCCCTAAGGAAGAGAAAGAAGAAGATCAATAAGATTTAGGGTAATGAATACCATGGAGGAAAGAAGATTTGATATACTTTGTGTCAAGAACATAGAGAGAATAGACTCAGTGAATGTCTTAGAGGTACAAGAATATTTCATAAATGTAGAAAATTACACAAAGAAAGTTACATAAAGGGAAAAATTATGAGTTCGGTTAAGGAAATTGATGTTAAAATTTCCCTCCCTATAATATCATAAAAATTAATGTGTTTTAAAAGTGGAATAAAAATTCAATATGTAACTCACTGTCCCAAGAGGAAAGCTCCTGAAGGGGATCTACAAGGTGGTACAATTAATTGTTATATAGATGATGATAATGAGACTACATATGAAATGTTAAAGGAAAGAGGTATAGTCTAATAGGATGCAGTATCCTTGAAAATGTCACTAGATGAAGTGGAACAATAGAATTTTTGTTGTATTTGCATTCAATAATTATTTTATATTGAAGGGGAAGTATATAATTATTTTTTAGATATGTTTTTTACTACAGATTTAAAATAACATGTTGGATTGTTCTGATGGAATAGAAAAATGATATAATGGAAATGTCACGCCCATGTAAAACACATGTATAAGGGAAATACAACCCTTAATATGTTCCTTATGTTATGAAAATGTTGTTTAGATAATAATATATGGGATATGAATAAGTAAATTAGATAGTACGGACAACCTTGGAACTAATTAAGGGCTTGTTGAAAGGTAGTCTATGCAGTCACGGTTAAAGTTATAAACTTATTGGATTTATGGAATATATCTAGTAATCTATTGAATAAGGAGGAATGCATGTTTTTCTGAAAGGATTTATACTAATTCAGGTTTCTAACATGTTCCAAGAGAATTTACCACAAGGGTATTCGCATGTTTGGATAGTGAAAACTGAGAGATACTTTGTCATATATTGGGGATAAATGTTAAGATGATTTTGTTATTTCTTTATAATGTTTTAGATTTTAATATTTGAAAGGGGTGATAAGGTTAACCATTCATGAAATGTTTTTGTTAAACATCAATGGAAGTATTTATATAGTGATATTTTATTCAAAAACATGGTCAAAAGGATCTTTGGTGATTAACCTTTTTTCAAGGATGTCAATATATTTTAGAAAATATATTAGTGTGGATTTAGAAAATGACATCATTTATGTTGGGTGACAACAAATAAATTCCAAAAAGGTCGCGGGTTATGAACCCATCAGTGAAGGATGATAAGTGTTTCACACCTACCGCTAGCCTATATGATGTCATTGTTAATGTGTAATTATTTTTTATGAATAATTATTTTTTATGAACAGTAGTGTTAAGTTTTAATGTTTAGAGATTAATTTATCAACTATATTGATTTTTAAGAATATTTATTTATAAATAGTTATACTTTTGATTATTTTATAAGACTTAATATATATTAAAAATTTATTTTAGTGCTTCAGTAATCAATGCAAATTTCTAGACAACCATTTTTGGAAGTAATGTATGAATTATAAATAGTAAAACAAGTACCAAAGAATGAATTTTTTTATAGAAATATATCAAGAAATTATATTTCATTATATTCTTGGTTAATAAATTAAATAATAAAATAAATTATAATGATCATTTTTTTGATATAATAACTTAATTTTTTTGAATCGATGGACTTATAAATAATCATAGATATATGATATTGAGGCCCTCAGATTTTATTTGTTCATTCAATTTTTTGGGACTGATGATCTCAATCACTCCATATAAATATTTACTTTTTTCCAACATGTATAACATTCACTCTCAACCTATGTTCTCTTATGTGAAAAGCTAGTTATATGATACTTTTGGTAACTATTATGGTTTAAAATTTCCCTTTTTAAGAGAAGTTTTAGTATATATTTTTACGATGTGGGGTTCGATGAATGAAACTTTATAGTATTAAAATTTTGATAAACCCAATGAATTTTAATGGAGTAATTCATTTTTAGGGGGGTATAATGTAACACCCAGAGATATTGTGATTTTTTTGAATTAATTTATTATTTTAAATATTTTTCATTTCACGTAACATTAAAATATAGTTTATTTTATATTAAAGAACTATGCTTGTATTGCGTTATATACGGCAAAAATTTAATCATACACTACACAAAACATAATTTTTAGCTTTCTCAACTTTGAACACCAAGGTTAGATTGCAACATTAAATATGTTACACTCGACACTGACTTGTTGTATGCAATATAAAACACCAACTAGGCGATAATTACACGCAACACATAGTTTCTATGAAAAGTATTTTTGTTGTTATATTTATATAAAAAATATAATTATAATTTAACCATTATATTTATTTATATTAATAGTTATGACTACATTTAAAATATTATTTTATGGTTTTATATAAATAAAAAATATTTAAAATGAATGTTATAAGTTTTTGTGAAGTCATTAAATGTTTAAAAATAATATTTTCCCATATGAACTACTTTTAATGTCCTTTTATGAAAAATAATAAAATTAATTTTATACACATTTAGAAATTTAATTTATTAAAATGAACTTCATTTATGAATTTAAAATATTTAAATTTTCTTACGGAATTTTTTTTTTCATTTTTCTGAGAAACTTCATTTTTTGACGAATTGAAGGTTGAAAGAAGTTTAATTGGAAAGGTTGATTCACACGGGATCATGCTCAATTCGAATTGAACGAAGAGAAGATGATTGAAGATTGGCCTAATCTTGCTTTTCAATGGAAAAATTCAACCCAGCTTGGGAAAGATTGTTTCCACCTCATCATTTTGAACCTGAAACTCACTCAGATCTACGAGATCTCCCACGTAAAGTGTTGTCTTTCGTATATTCCCTTATAAGAACCTCATCCATCTTTCCACTTCAAAATAATCCACCTATAATAAAGAATTCTGGGGATAGAGCCGTCATGGTTGTTGCTGACCTCGATGCCATCAAGAAGAGACTTGAGGTCTATAGATTCTCGGTACTTGGACGTATTTCCTATGAAAAAAGGATGAAGCCCTGGTCTTTCACTAAACTAAATCTATGTATTTCACTATGTTGGAATTTAAACAATTGGATATTAATTCCCCTCAGAGAAGGTTACTTACATATAATACTGCAGAAGTAGGAGGAATTGAAGGCAATATAGAATCTTGGAACCCTTAACTTGAAGCTCGTGCTCTTCCACCTCTCAGAATGGGATCCCAATTTTAATACCTACACACAGAAACAATACATTTCTCAAGTACGGTCAAGAATCCATGGGATTCCATGGATGTAGTGGCATCCTAAAATTCTCAATGATCTGGCCTCTGGAATTGGAACACCTTTCAAGATTGACCAGCAAAAAATTAATGGATATCTTGGACTTTATGCCAGGGTCCTTACTGAAATTGATATGGAGACCTCACCTCCTGATCATATTGCACCAGATTCCAATGATCATCTTATTGAAGTTAGATTTTAATTTGAAAACCTTCCAAAATACTGTGAGCACTGCAGAATGGCTGGGGAAATGATTGATAAATGCTGTATTGTACAAAAAATTATACATCTGACATCAAGGAATGGATCATGGAAGGAGGTTCCTAGAAGGAAGGCTGCAGTCACTATGCATTATGTTAAAACGAGTGATAACAGGTCTTCAAAATAGGTTGCATGCGATAAAATGGTGGAATCAAGCAAGAAGTGGGAGGATCTTTCTAAAGAAGAACCACAACATTATCTCAAAAATGAAGGTGTTGTCCATGATAAACCAGCGGTTATTCCAGTGGAAGATAAATTTGTGGAGAAATATCCTCAAACATTATAAAAGGAGATATTTAATATTGTTCAAGGTATGAAACATGAGGAAATTAATTTAGATCTGATTAGTTTGGGTATTAATGAGGTAGTGGAAATAGATTCTGCTGATACTATTGACAACACTCTCCCTTCTAGTTAGATACTAATGAACACCCTTCCTTATATCCCAACTCAACATATGAATGAGTCCACTTTCTCAAAGGTAGATGTTGTCATTAAAACTGGAGATCAAGACATCCCCTTAGAGGTAGAGTGTAAAATTAAAAATGGTGATGACAGAAGGGATTGCAATGAATCCACACAAACCAGCATTATTTCAACTTCAGTTTCCAAGAAGGAGGACTTGAGAAGGTCTGGATGAAATAAGACACCTGTGACATGGAAAAAATGGGGTCTCAACCCCAAACATAAGTCAAAATGAATGTTTTATACTGGAATTGTCAGGGATTGGCCAAACCTCAAATATCTTTCTTCCCTTAGGCTGCTTATAAATAAATATATGCCTAACATTCTTGGGGTATCAAAGCCTAAGACCATGCAACATAACAATGGTTCCTTTATTCAAGGGAAGGGATATTGAATTCTTGGTTATCTACAGGATTCTAGTCATGACAGATTATGACTTTTTGTTCATAGCAATGTGGTCAACCCCTACTAATCTTCGAGCATGAACAGGCCCTCACATGCAGGTTTACTCAGTACTGAAAAAACATTCTATTCTCGATGGTTTATGCCTCCAAAAACTATATTACTAGAGGAGATTTATGGATTCATATTAAAAATATGTCATGTTACATCTCGGAACCATGGATTATCATGGGGTACTTCAATTCCATTCTACATGAAGATGAAAATCTCATGTATGTTACAGGTACCACTTCCATCAAGGACTTCAGAGTTTTTATTGAGGAATCTAACCTGACCCGAATAACTTTTTTGTGAGCTAAGTACACTTGGTATAGAATAAATTTTAATGGAATGAGGGAAAGCAGAATTTACCATGCTTTTGTTAACATGCATATGCCAGAGGACTAGAAAACCATTTCATGTGTTACTCTTGCACGACATAATTCAGATCATCATCCAATTCTGGTTAATTTCATTGACAAGGGAGAATAACTACCTCTTCCCTTTAAGTTTAACAATGCTTGGACCACCCTCCCATAATGTTAAAAGATTGTTTGAGATACATGGGCCATGTAATACTATAATCACAATCCACTTTCTTGTATTCTCAAGCTTCGGGTTCTTAAGCATAAAATAAAGCATTTGAGGAAAAACAAGTTCAGCCTTCTAGATGAGGAAATCGATTCTAGTGAAATAACGCTTCTTGAGATTCAAGAATGAATTACTCTCAATAACATTCCTGGAAATGATGACCAAGAGAAGTAGGTATCCAATGAGATACATAAACTCATTTTTTTTAGGGAAAACATCCAGATGTATTTGTTCAAAGTTAAGTGGCTTACTAATGGTGACAAGAATACCAAATACTTTAATGCACTTAAAATAGCTATAAAATTCAATAGGATTATATCTCTTCTGAAGGAAGGAGACTCTATAATTGATTATAGACAGAGTATCTCAAGCCATATTATCTCCTTCTATATGATTCTTTTCAATGGCCCCACAAGAAATGAAGGATTGATTAAGGGAATTATCCCAAAGTTGGCCATTGATATAGATAATACTCTTATCACCTCGAATCCAACAGATTTAGAGACCAGGGAAGTAGCTTTTGGTCTTAAAAATGAAAGCTCGCCTGGCCTGGATGGTTTCACCAATAATTTCATTCAATTATATTGGGAGGTCATTCAAGATGATGTCTATAAAATGGTTATGCATTTTGTCACAGAGGGATCTCACACTCAACGTCTTAATGCTCAGTTCATTGACCTAATAACAGTGGAAGAAAATGCAAGTGATATTGGTTAGTTCCAGCCGATTTTTCTTATCCACGGTATCCATAATATTATCACCAAACTTCTGGCCATTCACCTCACTCATATTTCTGATAGAATTGTCTCATGGAATCAGTTTGGTAATATCAAAGGAAGAAGGATTCAATATTGCCTTATAAATTCCTCTGAATGTATTAATATCCTTCAGAAGACCACACAAGGTGGAAACATTTATCTAATTCTTGACATTAATAAGGCCTTTGACAATATTAACTAGGGATTCATTGGACATATCCTGCATGAGTTTGGCTTCCACATCAGATTTATTCATTGTGTTAATGCTCTGATCAGATCTGCTCATATTTCTATTTTTATTAATGGATCTCAAGAAGCCTACATTAAATTATCTATAGTAGTGAGGCAGGTGAACCTTTTTATGATATTATATTTGAAATTTCCGAATATTATCTCATTCTACTTATCATTGATAGAGACAACAAAAGAAAATATCAAAGCCATACGTGCTGCCTGAGGTATCTCTGCCCCCTCTCATGTTCTTTTTGCTGACGACATCATTCTGTTTACTCAGCGAGACATGAGGAACATTAAAAATATCATGATAACTCTTCTTCACTATGAAAAAGCTTCTGGCCAAGCAGTTAATTGGATTAAGTCGTTCATTTTCTTTGGGAAAAACATCTCAGCCTCACAGAAGCAATGAATGATTCCTGAGCTGGGCATTAGGGAAGGGTCGCTTCCTTTTATTTACCATGGGGTACCAATGTTTCTTGGAAAACCTAAAACCTCTTATTTTTATGAAGTTTTGAGGCAAGTTAGAAGAAATCTTTCCACCTGGATGTTTAAGGCACACTCAATGGCTTGGAGAATCTTCCTAGTTATGCATGTGATTGACTCAAAGCTAGTTTATTCCTTCATGGTTTACTCATGGCCGACTTCCACCCATAAATTTATCAAGAAACTCATGAGGAACATTGTGTGGAGTGGAAGTTTTCTTGAAAGACAGATTATAATAGCTCCATGGAAGATCTGCTACTTACCAAACACAATGGGAGGCATGGGGATTAAAAACATCGAACTCTTCAATCAATCCCCTAAAGAACATTTCCCTTGGAGCCATATCAATGATAAATCTACATCCCTAGATTTACTTAGAACTAAACTTTAACGAAGTATGATTACAAAAAAATGAATTACATACAATCATTAGTTTGGCCAGGTCTCAAAAAACGTTCTAGAAAGATCAAATACAGTCTCACTGGTTGGTCACCAGGAACTCCTCCCTCCAATTCTGGAGGGACAAATGGACTGGTACCCCCTGATTGGTAGTGTGGAGAAGCAGGATCTGTCTAAAAATGACAATGCCACTATTAAAAACAATCTTGTGCAGTATCATCAGCTTCCACCTTAGATTTCATAGATGGTATCCTCCTATAATTTCATGGACACAGATGACATTAAAATTTCAAAACTAAGCTCAAATGGAATTCTGAACACCAAATGATTCTACAACACTCTTAAAAAAGGTAGCGAAAATGGAACTATGAATTACAATAAAAATGGATGATTCTATCTCAAGCTACACTCCTTTGGATCCTCCATCTCAACAAACTACCTGTGGATAAAAATCTACAGTGTTTTGGGATCTCCCTCTACTCGAGATGCGATCTCTATCATCAGTACCGTGATGATATCAACCATTTCTTCATGTCTTGTAAGAAAGCAGGCTGACTCTGGAATACGATTTTTAACTGGTTTGAGAATCAACCTCGGTATGTGAACAACATCGCGGACCTTCTAATACTACTTCCAGCAATCCATTTTTCGAAGCTGGTTTGAATTCTCTTACTTTCCACATGTGTTGAAGTCATTCATGTCATTTGAATGTACATAAACAGGGCTCGAAACACAAATGCTCGCATCAATTACAGGTTGCTGATCTAGGAAATTTTGTTTGCGGCTCAACAAGAAAACAATTTACATGATGAAAATTGTCACAACTTAGTAAGAGATTTCACTGTTCTGAAAAAACTGAATGTACAAGGTAACTATCCATGGACGATTGGAACCATGGAAGTCTTATGGTTACCTCTTTTTGTAGGCTATATTAAATGCAACTCAGATGAAGCCTTGAGAGGTAATCCAGGACCTGCTGGATATGGTTTGGTCTTTAGAAATCATGATGGTGACTTCCCTGATGGGGTTCATGGTACGTGTGGATTGGCCACATCTATTGAAGTAGAGATGATATCTCTCATCAAAGAAATTTACTTTTCCCATAGAAAGAATTGGGGGGAAATCTGGTTTGAAAGAGACTCTGACACAATTGTTCAAGTGGTTAGAATGGGTCAAATTCATCTCAATTGGAAACTAACATAGAAATGGATTATTTTCCTTGATATACCTACTTCAATGGATTATATCATTACCCATGTCTATTGTGAAGCCAACCAACTTGCTGATTTACTTGCAAACATAGGGGACTCTAGTGACACTTGTACCTATCATGCCACTAGTCCTTGTGGGATGTTACCTGTCCTTTATAGAGATAAATGTAAATTTCCTTCATTCAGACTTTTGTAACCCATGTTTCCTTTCTTTAGTTTTATGAAGCCTTGCTACTTGCTTTTCATTTTTGGACGAATTGTAAAAAATGCTGAATTTTAATTCAAAACCGCTTTTTCATCTAATTTATTTATAAGGATAAATTATATACAAAGTCGGTTTATAAGTATAATTATATAATATTTTTATAATTGAATCCAATATAAATCCTGGGAACAGATTTCTTCATGAAATTGGATATAAAAACCAAGCAATATTTTTAACATTTTTACTTTAAAAATCCGCATTGTCAACCCAAATCATGGGATTAATTTTAAATTAATTTATACCAATTCTATGATTAGATTTTTGAAATATTAATTCCTTATTTTTAATTAAAATAATTTATAATTTCTAATATGTTTAACTTAGTTTTTGACTAAAAATATTAGTGAAAGTGATGGAAATTAATTACAACAATTATGAGAAAAAATAGGTTAATAAAGTACTAAACCATATATTTAAGACCCAAAATGGCCAATAAACATTTAAAAACCCATTTTGGGTTCATTAATTGGACTTTTACAATTGATTACATATTTTGGTTGGTTTTTTATGACTTTTTTAGGAAAAACCTGGGTACACCTAACTTGTTTTAAAAAATACCAACTATGCCCTTTACCTTCCCAATAAAAGGCCACCAACTCTCCCTCTTTTTCACACCTATTAGACCTCTTAGGATAAAAAATTATCTACCCAATAAAATTTAAAAAATCACTCACTTCCTTCTAGAATCCTTCCCTTGGAAATACATAAATTCAAGGAATCCTTTTGGCATAATCCAAATGGAGTTACCTAAGTAAGAGGTAACAACTTCCCTCAAGCTCATTTCTTCTATTTTCTTTATCCACCCCTCCACTCTCTATATTACATGATTTTATATAAAAAAAAGTATCCTAAATATACTATGATTTTTTATTCTATGGGTTAGGCCTACATATATACACACATCCATCAAATGGGTAACACACATACTGTTTATGTGTATGGTGAACTACCGCCTTACTAAATGATGATTATTCATTTTTTCCTTTAATATATATCATGGATGAAATTATATTGGAAAAAATATTTATATATGTAATATATTATATTTATTATGTATTTAATATTATTTATTCCTTATACAACACATAAATTTTTTACTCTCCATTTGATGTAAATATGATAATTTCGTTTGAGGAAGTGTGGACTACCACTCCCTCAAAGCAATGTGATTCGTTCACACACTACATGGAATGTATTAAGGATGAGTTTAGTAAACCTATATTATATAATAAATTTATTTTAAAAATTTTATATATAAATATATATACATATATTTATTTTACTTTTTTTTCTTTCAACAGGACAATTAAATCAATATAGCGTTCATGTGTACGTACGACTTATCATCACCATGAACTGTGTATTCTTTTTAATAATTATATATTATATGATTTATTATAATAAAAATATACTAAATATAAATTATATTTAAATAATTGTTTAAATTATTTAAATAATTATATTATAATAAGGATCAAATATATAACAAATTAAGGCACATGCGAAAAACCAAGCGGATATTACCTGATGTGAATCCTTAACATAGAATTGTTAAAAAGCGGGTAATATAAAACCATAATCCAAAATTATATGGTATTATAAGTATGAATATGGGATTTAATATATTTATAATAAATTTATATTTATTATATAGTTTTTTGGTATCAGTACGTAGAAATTCATGACCCAGCGTAAGGGGACTCCTTCTCACTTTTTATATCCCTGAGATAAATGCTTTATTAACCCCACATTTGTTTTGTGTGGTGTGTAAACTTAACATTGGTGTATTAAAAGGTTATTATATTTAAATTTATGGGAATTTAAATATAAATTAAATTAACATTATTTCATGTGGTTAATGTTTCAAATGTTTCTATGTTAGTAAAATAGTTTTGTCTCAATTTTCCTTCTCTTAGACTCATATTTTGTTATGTGCCAAAATTCATATTTTGGTTTATGTACATAAATTTCATATGATATATCATGAATATAAATTTATTAAGGATATTATAAGATCCATGTAATTTACATTTCTAACATGGGGTGTATGATACCAAATTACGAAGTGATAAGAGTTTTTTGAAACAATCACATCAGTTTTCCAGATTGTTTATGTTTATAATCCCTTTGATGAAGTATTATAAGAAATATATTAAGAAAATTCATAAATTATATTCTAATCTATTTATTAATTATATATTCATGTATTGGCACCATTTTTCTACTCTTTAGTACAAAATTTAGTTAATAATGTTTTTTAAGAAAGGTTGAATTTACCTTATATTTGGTTGGGTATCTATGTTCCTTCAAAACCAAGTTTTCTAAAAAAATTTCCAAGAATATTGTAGAATTATCCTATAATATGTAAAAGAAGCCATCAACCTTATTTATTTTACAAATATTATGAAAGGAATATTATTTTCCTTTTCTTGAAGAAGGTATTGTACTATCCTTTTTACACTGAAAAAAGAATGTTCTTTTTACCTCTTATGGAATGTATAGATTTACCTACCATCATTTTATTGAATCATCCTTTTCATTTTTAAAAGGATAATTTTTAAGAAAATGTGTTTAAAATTAATTTTAAAGGAAAATTGTTTCAAAATGTTTTCAGTAATCTTTTATTTTATTTCATGGAATTTGTTTTCAAATTGTTTTCAAGCCTGATTTTTTTTGATGTATTCACAAGGAAATGGTTTTCAATTTTTTTGATGATTTATTTAAACATTTTAATGCTTTTTAATAGAAAAAGGATATTAAATTTTTTTACGATCATTTAGTATATATTGAAGGAAAATGGGTTTCAAAATTATTTCATGTATTCTTTATATGTTTTCAAAGTATTCAATATGAAAATTATTTTCGAATGGTTTTATGTATTAAAAAAAATTTCACAATGAAGAAAGGATATTTTCATAAAGAAATGTTTATGAAAGATATTTCAAAATTATTTTCCATCTAATATGATATAATTTTATATTACTCATTCACATCTATGGAATGATATAAAGGTTCCATTAATATTGTTTCTATGAATGGGATATTATTAATTTCATGGTATTTGTGAAACTACTTTCGAATTCATGAGTTATATGTTTATGAAATCCATTTCTCATTCACAGGTTATGATTTTGATGAAATGGATATAAAACATTTTTTTTCAATTAGATATGATATGTTTATACATTTATGATACCCATTTCATTTCATGGGTTAATATATGGTTTATATAATTTTGATGCACTTGTTTTTATGATTTCACTATGAGATAGGTGATACCTAAACCTCCCTCAAATGCATTGGGTAATGATTTATATCTCATGAGATTGAATTGGATATAATTATAAGTGAACATAGTTTTGTATTCTTAGGATAGAATGAGAAATGACATCAGTTCAGTAATACATGGATGAAATGATGACAGAACTTAGTTTAGTATTATAGGGCTGGAATGGGGAGTGATCTCGATTCAGTAAAGGACATTATCAACCAAGATAGACTTGGAAGCAATTTTTTTACTACCATATAAATAATTATTATATGATCATGTGTTTTCCATAATTAAATGTTTTATTCCTATGTTATTATTGCACGTCATTTGTTCCTTTTTTACTTATGATTCACATCTTACGAACAACCCTGATTTATGCCATGATGATTTTATATTATCTTTAATATGTATTTTATGATATTTTATTTTCATGAAAAATTATTTATAACCTTATGAATATGATAATGCTTATATATCTGTCTTATTTACCCATAATGAGAATGTCACAACCCGTCCACAGGGACCATGTTGTGACTACCCCATGACCTCCTTCTATAGTCTAGGGGATGTAGACTAGCCCAAAAAGAGAATCCCTAATAAAAGGGAAGGAATTTCCATTAAACCTATAAGACACACAGTCTGGACACAAGAAGTAGAAGCAACAAGTACTAATATAGAAAAGAAAGGTGTGCTAATAGTCAGTGGTCCATTATACAAACCCAACTGAACAACAAGTACTAGTACAAGTGAAAAGGGAAAACAACTCATATATTGTCCACCGGGAAATACTACATGAAGGGTAGGTACAAAACATGAAAAAAATCATCCCTGAGGTAAGCCCCGTCTAGTCCTGCTCTGAGCAGCCTCCCGTCCGTCACCCTCAGCCTCGATCACTACTAACCGTCATCTGTATAGAACAAAACATGATGTGGGAGAAGCCTATGTAGGGATGAGTATAACAATACTTATTAAGGGACCCTGAGCCACTTGAAGGTCTCCTAGAATCCACTAATGATAAACCACATAAGTAAGATACAATCATGAAGTATCTACCATCCAAACTTAGGTGTATTCCCAAACATATACCTTAGTTACCAATCAAAGTTCAACTCCAACACTCGAGACCAATCACAACCCATTCCAAAAAGTAAGTAAAGTCAATCATCTCAATGATAAAAATTGAAATACAAGACTCATCTCACACAGGTATACAACTCATGTAGAGGGGTACAGATGATTAAGTGAAGCCACTGAATCATCTCCTCTATCAAACCCACATAGGATCCTGGAACAGTATCAGTTCTGTTGAACCCATGGAATATCCTGGTACAGAATTCATCGCGGTCGAACCCACAGAGGATCCTGGTACATAATGTATCATTGTCGAACACACGGAGGATTCTATCGTCTCAGTCTCTACCAGCCATAGGGTTCCCGCACACAGCACGCTCGATTCTGAGAGGTTCCGCTCCTTGAGCCATGTTTCAATACACCGACTACCACAAAGTCTCGATTTGATGTATTCCGCAGTTCCTTCTCATCATAAGGAACTCAAAGTGACAGACAATTCATCAATCAGATGCCCGATCTGAGAGTTATTGGCATTTCTGTTCTAGGGGCCCGATTAGTTTTTAGGTTCAAACCATCCCATCCATACACCAACTATGTCCAATCCTCAAGTGGGGTATACCAAAAGTAGTGTCTCATTCTTAGCTTTTGGTCTCCATAGACGGTTCGTCGATCGGATACTCGTAGCCCAAGATACGGACAAAAATGTGATTTCGGGTTAAACAGGTCCGGAATGGGGTCCGACCTGGTCCGCGGGTCCGACCCGATCCGAGTGTCCGGCCCGGCCCCAGAGGGTGGCCCATCCCAAGAGAGGCCCAACCCGAGTGGGAAGCCCGGCCTAGCGGCCCGCGTGGCCTGGCCGGCCAGCCCGCGTGGCCAGGCAGGCCACTCCGTGGGGGGGGGGGGGGTGTCGCGCCCCCCCAGACTTCCGAAAGAACCGGTGCTATGGAACCCGATAGTTCCGGCCTTCTGGAGCACCCACTGGAGGCTGGCTCAGCCGACCACCATCCCCCATATGCCACTGCCTTTGGCCATGGTTCCTCTCCAACACGGTGCGACGACACCGCCCCCATCCCGTATGACCACCGCGACCTTCTTTGTCCCACCTTCTTCCTCCGGTGCGGTGCGGTAAAACCGCGCCCCTTGGGCACCGCCATGTCCCGCATGGCACTGGCCTGATCCTCTTCGCTGCGCGACGACGCCACACTCCCCAGGAGACCCAGCGGACCTTGCGCCACTGGTTCTTCTCGCGGCTGGCTCGTTGCCGGTTGCCACGCGTATCGCCACTGCCCGTCGGCCGCGACCCGTTCTTCCGGCACACCATTGTGCCACCACCGTCGCCATCAAGAGAAGATAAATGGGGGGGGGGGTCAGGCCGTGTTTGTGCGGCCCATTCCCTTGGCATTATGATGATAAACAAAAGGAAATTCTCAATCCACATTTAAAACAATGAATAATGAAGATTTAAACTCAAACACCTACCTCGATTCGATGAACATTGAAGTAGTCTCTGAAAAAGGTGGGCATCGATTCATCATTTGCCACTTTCGTTATGCACTCCTAATACACAAGATCGTGCATTAGAAGTGGTCGGAGGTGACGAAGTCAATTATGGCGTTCATCGTGTTCTTCGTTGGAGAGGATGAATTTATCTAAGTGTTCTCCAAAGATCCACCCAAAAAGAATGTGCCAACAAAAATAATGGGTTAAGCTAACCCATTAATTAATTTTTGGCCAAAATAGTTAAAAAGAATTCAAAATGAATTAATTAAAATAGAGAGTCAATTTAAATCATTGAGTGTTTTGGAAAATTTAATTAGTGGGGGATGTTCATGGGTTTCTCCCACTTTATGGAGAGTCACATGGGGGTTAAAGCTTGTTTGGGCCTCACCACTTTGATTGCAGGAGGTGTTAAACTTTAGGTGGGTCCCACTATAATAATATCCTCCTAAGGGAGGTTTTATGTGGGTGGGAACCACCTCTAACTTCCACTTGTAGGTTTTAACCACCAAACAAATAAAAATAAGTAAAATTTATTTTTATTTAATTTTATTTAAAAACACCAAAAATTAGATTCCATTATCATTGGAATGAAACAGTGGTGAAGGCCTCCTTAAGACAATACCAGTGCTGCGAGTTCAACAGTGCCCTCAGATTGCAATTCTGAGAACCAGTTTGAATGTTATAAAATCCCTCTCGTACGTTTTCTGAACGTACCTGAACAAAACATCAGAAATTGATTTTGGGCACACCAGGCATCAGAATCAAGCACCGTAAATTATTGTGGACCCGTAAAAATCCCATGAATTTACGAAAAAAACATTCACGTAATTTCCGGGTATTTATATTCTCCCAAACTCAGGCTTTACTCCCCCGTATGCTATAACTCACACTAAGGAAAAAAAGGGGGTATTGAGCACGCATCTGAGCCTCCCACTCCCATGTTCTCTCTTGGAGGTTCCAATGCTGCCAATGAACACACACCAGAGGTATCAACCATCCAAAAGGACCCACTCCTATCAATCCTCAATATCAACTAGAACCTCAGTGAAAGTTGCACCCGTCATCGATGTCCAACTCACTATGGTCGATGATGTGGGTAGGGTCATGCACGTATCTCCTCAGCTGAGATACGTGGTAGACATCGTGCACTCGGTTCCACTGAGTTAGAAGAGCCAAGCGGTAAGCCACCTCGCCTACTTTACAGAGGACCTAGAAAGGACCAATGAATCGCTGAGATAACGTTCCGCCTCGGCCAAAACTCTATAGACCTAGTCATGATGAGACTCATAGAAAGATGTTCTCGACATCATCAAACTCTAGTGGTATTTATCTTCTACCATCAAAAGACTTATACCTACTATGTGAAGTCTTCATCCGATCCTTTTTGATCTGAACCTTCTCCATCGTACCCTGCACCATCTCGGGTCCCATAAGTGATGACTCCACTGGGTCAGTCCAGAACATAGGTGATCAACAAGTTTGGCCGAAAAGAGCCTTGAAAGCTTCCATCCCGATGGTGGAGTGGTAGATGTTGTTATATGAAAACTCTACCATGGGTAAGTGATCCTCCCAGCTGCAACTGAAATCAAGGACGCATGCATGGAACATGTCCTCAAGAGTCTGAATGGTCCTCTCAGTCTGACCATCCTTTTGAGGATGGAAGGTGGTTCTCAAGCGATGTTGTGTCCTGAAAGCCTCTAACAACCCCTTCCATAGTTGGGAAGTAAACCATTTGTCATGTTCGGAGACGATATAAGATTGTACTCCATGAAAACGTGCTATCTCCTGCACATAGAAGCATCCCAAGCTCTCTATTGAACCCTTCTCTCTGATCGTTAGGATGTGGGCCGACATGGTGAGTCAGTCAATGATCACCTATAAGGAGTCATGTCATCTGGATGTATGTGGAAGTCCCATCATGAAATCCCTGGATATCCCATCCCACGTCCACTCTGGGACCTCTAAGGGATGAACTAATCCTACTGGAACCTGGTTCTCCGCCTTCATTTGTTGACAAGTGGGGCATCGTGAGATGAACTCTTCTACTACCTTCTCCATACCTAGCCACCAGTGCTGTCATTAGAGATCCTGATACATATTCTCCACTCTTGGCTGTACCGCTAGAGGAGATGTGTGCAACTCCCTCAACACTTCCTCCTGAAGTGCTACTGGTACCATAGTATGTCTTATGAAGAGAATGATGTGCTCCCCACTAATATAAAATACATTAGGTACCTGCTGAGTGGATATATGTGCAGGTCAAGCATCACAATCAACATCCCCACATTGAACCTCCCTGACTCTCTAAAGAAGTGGAGGTGTGACTATAAGAGACTGCAAAAAGGCTTCTCCATCCCGATCCACAAAGGATAACTGCAATGCGGCCAGCTATTCGGTCGCCTCTCTAACAGCTGAATGCCTGATCACCTACTGAGAGCATCTACTAAAATGTTCCCCATCCCAAGAGTATAGACTATATCAAAGTCATAGTCCTGGAGAAACTCAAGCCAACACTGTTGTCTCAGGTTAAGGTCCTTCTGTGTGAAGATGTACCTGAGACTCTGGTGGTCAGAGTAGACTGTAAAATGATCACCAATCAGATAGTGCCACCACATCTTTAAGGTGAAGACCACTGCTGCTAATTCCAGGTCATGGGTAGCATAGTTCTTCTCATTCTTTCACAACTGCCAAGAACTATAGGCCATCAATATTCACTCCTGAATCAGGAAACACCCAAGTCTAGTACCTAATGCGTAGCAATACACTACATACCAAACTCCCTCCTCTGGTATCCTCAAGATGGGTGCACTATTCAACCTCTTCCTCTCCTCTGGAACACTCCACTAGCATATCTCTGACCACACGAAGGGTTTCTTCTTCTTCATCAATGATGAAAGTTGTGCTGCAACTCTAGAGAAGTCTGCCACAAATCTTTAATAGTACCCAGCCTGTGTCAGACAACACCCCACCTCTGTCACACTCCTGGGTGGCTCCCAATAATGCATTGCCTCGATTTTTGCTGGATCCACTAAAACTCCATCCTCTGAGATGACATGTCCCAGAAAGTGTACCTCTCGGATCCAGAACTAGAACATCGAGATCCTACCATAAAACTAGTGCTCTCAGAGTGTGTCCAGTGCTAATCACAAATTGTAACCATGCTCCTCCTCGGTAGCTGAGTAGATCAGAATGTCATCAATGAATAATATCACAATGATATCAAGGTATGGATGTAATATCCTCTTCATGAGTTCCATTATCACTACTGGTACATTGGGTATCCCGAAAGGCATAAAAAAGAAATAATAGTGGCCATAACGGCATCTGAAGGTCATCTTCTGCACATCCTCACCCCATACTCTGAGTTGGTGATAGAGAGACCTAAGATCTATCTTCGAGAACCAACACGCTCCCTTCAGCCGATCGAAGAGTTCGTCAATCCTCGGGAGTGGGTACTTGATCTTAATGGTTACTTGGTTCAGGTGCCAATAATCAACACACATGCACAAGCTCCCATCCACCTTCTTGGTGAACAAAATGGGGGTTCCTAGTGTAAAACACTAGGTCGCATAAATCCCTTCCTCTGCATGTCCTCCAGCTGTACCCGCAGCTCACGAAGCTCAGCGGGAACCATCAGATATGCTAGAGTAGATATCGGTGCCATCCTGGGGTAAATGTTAATTTAGAATTCCACCTCTCTATGAGGAGGTGGTACTAGATAATCATCAGGGAAATAATCCACGTATTGGTCCACCACTATAGGAAAACATGGACTCCGCACATCAACCGCTCCGAGAATGAGGCTACCAACAAATGTGTTATTGGATGACCCCTCTTCTGGGTAAGTCCATCCTGTGCTGCAAGGTATCCCCTCTTGCTGGTGAAGGTAAACCTCATCCCATCCTCACGGACACACCACACTTTCCACCTAATGCAGTCAATCTGATCATGAACTATCGATAGCCAGTCCATATAAAAGATGACGTCGTAAGGCCTCAACGCCGCTATGAGGAAATCCCAGCCAAAGCTCTCGCCTCCTAGAGTAAGCTACACTACCGGAACCTGTGTGTAATCATCGAGTTTTCTCCCTTTAGAGTCTCTAGCCATAAGGATTGAGCCAACGGCTCTGTCGGAATCTCCGAGCTCCGAACGAGGGCATCGTCAATAAAAGAATGACACACACCTGTGTCCATAATTACTGCAGAATGGCTAGAGTAGACACAGATAGTACCATGAATCATATCAGGTGCACCGTGTTCGTAGACCTCAAATGCTTGTAGCTGAGCCCACCTCTGTCTGCCAGGTCCTTGAGGTCGAGGTGGATGTCCTGTTGGTGGTGGTGGTAGGACCTTGAAATGTTATCCACCACCTGCTGCTCAGCCAACTCCTATGCCACATTCGCCTTCTCTCAGTAGACCACCATGGTCAAACCTTTGCCTCTTCCTGGGAGGTCCCTCTATTGTCTACTGCTCATTTTCATGGTGGGTCGGGCACTCACAAGCCATGTGACCAAGCCCACCGCATGCATAGCACTACCTGCTCCTCATATGGATGACTCTGTCTCGTGTGCCCCGCACAACCAAACCTTTATCCTAGGGTTTCTCACATAATGTCATGGTCCTCTTGGACCTCCATGACATCTGTCTATGACCGGCTGTAGAAGACTCTGCTATGTGTCACCCTGTGGTGGGTCTCACCGCTAGTGACTACTCAGTAAGAACACTCTCCGCAAGAAGGGCTCACTCTAGCACCCCCTCCTGCATCGGGATGCTGATGGAGATCATCAAAGCCGAGATATCATGCATGAGTCCCTTCTCAAATGTCCGGACCCTGAAGAATGGGTCCCACACCATATCTGTGAAGTAGCTCGAGAGGTCGGTGAACCTCACTGAGTACTGAGCTACCATCATGCTACCCTACTTTAGATAAAGTAACTCTTGTATCCACACCGCATGAAGGGATGCTGGAACAAACTCTGATCGAAAGAGACAGTCAAAGTCTACCCAGAGTAGTGATGACTCGTCATGCACCTGGGGCATCGGGCTCCACCATCTTCTTGCTGCTGTCTATATAAGACTCGCGACAATGATCACCATGAGGTCGGCTGGTGTCCCTACTAATCTGAAAACTCTCGCGACAACCTCCTGCCAATACTTAGATGCTTGTGGGTCAATATATCCCCTGAACCTAGGCAGACTCTGGCATTGGAACTCGTGAAACACACTGATACAACGTGCACATTATACTGCTGCAGCTTGTGGTATCGGTGGCCCAGTGAGTATAGGTACCGCTGGTACCTGCGCTGTGATGGGGCTCTGCACTGAGGCCTTGTCGCTCGGTGGGCTACCATCTCTTAAAAAAATTGGAACCCTGGATGGCTGCCTACGTGGGGCCATCTTGAAAAGAAACAGGTGCACCACAGTCAAAAAAATATACCTAATGAGCTGACACAAAGTAATTATGAAGAAAACTTTTCAAAGGAAACACACACGCCATCAGTGTTTTCATGCACTTAGTCGGAAATCAAAAGACAGAGTCCTAGTGTATGGATGCGTCATCCACCGCCCAACACCAGTTTCCATAAACTATTAACCACACCCAAAACACTTAACAATATTTCCATTAAAATAATTTGAGTCCAAGTTCTGTAGTAGAACCGAATATTCTGATACCAATTTTTCACGACCCGTCCTCGGGGCTCGTGCCATGACTACCCCAAGCCCGCCTTCCATAGGCCAGGGGCTGGTGACTAGAACCAAAGTCAAATCCCTAATAAAAGGGAATGAATTGCATTAAAACCTATAACACACACAGTTTGAACACAAGAAGTAGAAGTATCAAGTACTAATATATAAATGAAAGGTGTGATGAAAGTAAGTGGGGCAGTATAATACCGTACTGAACAACAAGTACTAGTACAAGTAAAAATGGAAAATAGCTCCTAGATAGTCCACTAGGAAATCCTACCTGAAGGGTAGGTACAGAACTCGAACAACTCATCCCTAAGGTATGTCATATCCAATCCTTCTCCGAGAAGCCTCCCGTCCGTCACCCTCAGCCTCGATCACTGCCGACCGTCATCTGCACAGAACACAACAATGTGTGGGAAAATCCAATGAAAGAATGAGTATAACAATACTCATTAGCGGAACCCGATACCCCCGAAGGTCTCCCAAAATCCACTAAAGATAAACCACATAAGTAAGATACAATCATGAAGTATCAACCATTCCGACTTAGGTATATGACCATACAAATACCTAAGTTACCAATCATAGTCTAGCTCCGACACTCGAGCCCAAGCACAACCCATTGCACAAAGTAAGTAATGTCAATTATCTCAATGATAAAAATTGAAAGACAAGAGTCAACTCACATAGTTATACAAATCATATAGAGGGGTAGATATGATTAGGTGAAGCCACTGACTCATCTCCTCTGTCGAACCAACATAGGATCCTAGAACAGTATCAGCACTGTCAAACCCACAGAGGATCTCAGTATAGAATTCATCACTGTTGAACCCAAAAGGGATCATGGTATAGAAGTCATCGCTGTCAAAACCATGGAGGATATCGATATAGAATTCATCACTGTTGAACCCATGGAGGATCCTATCATCTTAGTCACAGCCAGCTATAGGGTTCCTGCACACATCACACTCGATTTTGAGAGGGTCCTCTCCATGAGCCAAGTTTCAATACATCAACTACCATGAAGTCTCAAGTTGATGTATCCCGTAGTTTTTTATCATCATAAGGAACTCAACAAGATAGACGACGCGTCAATCAGACGCCCGATCTGAGAGTTATTGGCATTTGTGTTCCAGGGGCCCTGTTGGTTTTTATGTTCAAACCAAAATGTCTATACCCCATATGTGTCCAATCCTCAAGTAGGGTATACCAAAATTACAGTATCGTTCTATGTTTTCCATCACTAAAAACGGTTCATCGATCAGACACCCGTAGCCCTAGATATGGAAAAAAATGAGATTTCGGGTTAAACGGGTCAGGACTAGGGTCCAACCCAGTCTGCGGGTCCCACCCGATCCAAGATTCTAGCCTGGCCCGAGAGGTCGGCCTGGAGTAAGAGCGTCCCGAACCATGTGGGCGACCCAGCCTGGCAGCCCGCATGCCCCGACTGGACACACCGTGGGGGGGGGGGTGTCATGCCCCCGTCTTCTGAAGGAAAAGGCGCTAGGTGTTGATTTGGTGTACCACGGGACCTGAAGGGTCCTACCTTGTGGAGGGCATGCTGGCAGCCAGATCAGCCAGCCGCCCTCCGTCTCCTGCAGTAGCCTTTCGCCGCGGTTCATCTTTGGTGCGGCGTGACGGCACCGCACCCATCCCGTCCGACCGGCACAGCCTTCTTGGCCGCGACTTCTTCCTCTAGTGCGGTGTGATGGCACCGTGCTCCTCCAGCACCACCGTGGCTCGATCCTCTATGAGGTGTGACAAATATGTGCTCCTCTAGTGACCCAACGTCCCTTGAACCACCGGTTCTTCTCATAGCTGGCTCATTGTTGGACGCCATTTGTGTACATGTGGCCCGTCGGCCGTGGCTCATTCCTCCGGTGTGCCGTTGCTCCGCCACAGTCGCCATTAAGAGAAGATGAATGGAGGGGGGGGGGGGGGGTTGGCCCTTGTTCATGCGGCCCACACCCTCCGTGATATGATGGTAAACAATAGGCAATTCTCAATCTGCAATTTGAACAATGAAGAACATAGAGTAAGACTAAAACCCCTACCACGATTCAATGAATGTTGACGAAGTCACGGAAAAAGGAGGGCATCGATTTGTCATTCGTCACATTTGTCATGCACTCCCAATACTCAAACTCGTGCATCGAAGTGTTCTGAGGTGATGAAGTTGAAGATGGCGTTCTTCATGTTCTTCATTGGAGAGGATGACGTTATGTTAGGGTTCTCCAAAGATCCACCCAAATGGAATGTGCCAACAAAAATAATGGGTTAAGCTAACCAATTATTTAATTGTGGCCAAGAGAATTAAAAATAATTCAAAATGAACTAATTAAAAGAGAGAGTTCAATTAATTGATTGAGTGGGTTGGAAAATTTAATTAGTGGGGGAAGATCAAGGGTTTCCCCCACTTTATGGAGAGTTACAAGGGGGTTAAAGATCATGTGGGCCCCACCTCTTTTAATTCAAGAGGTTTTAAACTTCGGGAGGGTCCCACTAAAATAATATCCTCCCAAGGGAGGTTATGTGTGGGTGGGCCCAACCTATAACATCCACATTGAGGTTTTAAACCCCAAACAAATAAAAATAAGTTACACATATTTTAATTTAATTATATTTAAAAACACCACAAATTAACTTCCATTATCATTAGAACGTAACTGCGGTGATGGTCTCTATAAGAGAATATCAGCACTGTGAGTTCAATAGTGCCCTCAAATTTAAATTCCGAGTACCGGTTAAAATGTTATAAAATCCCGCTCATATGTTTACTGAACATACCTGAACAAAACTTCATAAATTGATTCCCGGCACATCGAACCTCAGAATCAAGCATCGTAAATTTTCTCGGACTCGTAAAAATCCCATGAATTTAAGAAAACAAATCACGAAATTTTCGACTCGTTATAGAGAATCTGATCTCGCCCCTTTTCATTCTACCGTCCCTATTTTATGTAGATAAGTATTATATTTGATGTGTATAAGAATGGTGACACTTATGAAGAACCAAGTGAGAGATAATGTGGCTCATTTATGTACTAGTGTTTATGTTTTCCATGTTTCCAAAGGCACTATACTAGTACAATATTTGGGTGTCAATTTTTATAAAGATATAAGTATTCCACAAAAGTTATGTAATGTCAATGTATGAAATGTGAGGTATACTATACATTGTATTTAGGAATTGATTTAATAATTGTAGAAAGGTTTTGGATATAAATGATTGCGTATAACCAGAATCAAATAATTTTTTTCATTCTTGAGATAACGGGTAGTATACCATATATGAATTCATTTTCACACAAAAATTTAGCCATAGAGATGGCATGAGCTTTCCCTGTCTCATTTTAATTTGGTGGGTTCTGATGCTAATTTCCCTCAAGGACCCATGGTTTACTGAACTGGCTTACATACTTACCTTCCTCACTATAATAGAAGCATTAAACCAAAGGTAGTACATTAGGTGTAACCTTTATTTACTACATCATGTTGGTTAGTTTTTTCATGTCTCTTCTACCTTCAGGAGATTGGTGGATTCTCTCTCCCACTTAATTCATTTTCCCATATCTTTGAGTCTATAACCATGATTATTCTCCACAAATTTTTGACATGTGGATGGTTGGATCATGTTTCCTCTATATTCATTTAATACACTAGTGTTAAACTCCATTTTTATCTTCTTACCTCCTGAATAAATCACCAATCTACGAGGTCAATAAATACTTTGTGGGAACATTGAACCACTTCTTCATAACTCCTGGAGAATTCAATAGATAAATAAATTATACAGTTTGGTATTAATTCACTAAAGAATATATTTATATTTCTATTATTATAGATAAAAAAACCCCAAGGAATATCATTAAATACTTGTGAAGTCTTCCATGTAGGCTGTGAGAGATTCACCATCGTTTTGATTCAACTCAAATAATTCATCCTCAAAATTTGTTTAAAGTATTTGGGAGAATTAATTGTTATGAAATATTATCTTAATATCCTCCCACTTCATCTCTTCCATATCTTCCATTGACTTTCTGTTCTTTATCAATGTCCACTATTGATCATATTATTCATTTGAACAATTTAATATTGAAGTCTCCTTCTCTTTCTTATAATAGTGAGGAACAAAAAATATATTCTCTCTTGAGTTGACACACTATTCCATGATAAGTGGATCAGATGATCAAATGAAGGTATGTGGTTATTGCTACATAAAGAAATCAATATCCATTTTTTCCTTATTAGGAAATGGTCAACATTCTACATGGTTCCAGTTTGGATTCATAGTTTGATACAAGTGGATAAGAATACCCATAAAATTTCAAACTCCACATCCTATGTAATTGGGGATGTCATTTAGATAATTATTTCTTTGTCCCTCACATGTGTTTTTGGACTAGTTTCTCAAGGTTTCCACCATTTTCAAAAATGATACATGTTTTTAAAAAAATTTATGTCAATAATGAATGAATAAATAATTTTTTTCTCTATGAAAATTATGTCTAAAATAATAGATTATGGGATACATTTTCCTATAACTCTTCTAAAACAAATATTATTGGATGTATACCTATACTTATACTTTTCTAATGGGTTTTTAATAATTTTCTCTAATCTAAATTTCTAATTTATATAAACTATAACTATGATACAAACTATAACAACCATAATTTTTCTTAAATGGCTATTAAATAATTTTAATGTTAAACAACATAATAATTATGTATTCAACGATTGAAAGGTTTACTATATTTTGTTAATTAGGATCATACATCACTTATACATAATAAAATAAAAATATTATTGAAATATTTATTCTTTATGAACTTAATATATCACATATTATCCTTAGTACAAGTAGTCACCTGAGGGTATATATAAAATAAAGGGGAGATCTAAAAACCTATTAAGTGGATGGATAACATAACATAAATAAGATACATGATCCATAGTACATAGGTAATCAAAATTATCATTATCATTGGATAATATGCATAATAATGAGGAAGAAATTTATAAAAGGGAATGAAATGTGGGGATTCATAAAAGTTAAACATCATGTTTATGTGGTCAAATACTACACATTGTTGTGAATAAATCTAGCATCATGTTCATACATAACATATGACTATAAATAATAACATCATCATTTTGAACTATGATTCCATTATTTTTATGAATAATACACATAATCTCATGAGATAAAACCCATTCCCAAATACATTGGTGGGTTATATAATTATAGGCCCACCCATCGCACTATAATATTCCCATAATAAACTATTCGACATAGAAAATATAACCATCATAGTCATGAAACAAACCACGAGAAGGATTGGGTTTCATAATGATTATTTGAAGAATACGTTTATAGATAAACATTGGGGGTTTTTAAATGAATAATAGAAAAATAATTTGGTATAAAATTCTTCACTCTCGATCAAATAAGGAATAACTCAAGAAGAGTCAATGATGTGTTTTGGAAAGAAAATTATTATTTGAAAAAAAAAATTGGATTAAAAAAATGGTGGAAGATTGCATATCCTTCAAAATAAAGTGGAAGAATAGGGAAATGATATTTATGGAATATTATAGGAATATCATCATTGAATATGTCATGAACGTGGGATAACCTAGAGAAAGGGAGTTGGGTTATAGTACCCCTTACCTTAAATCATTCTTTATTTCATCACTTTTATTCCTACTATATAATAAACACTAGTTTTCTAAAACATTACCCATAAGAGAATTATGATAATTAATATTAATTTTTATAAATTAAAACAATTTTATGAATTTTTTTAATATCTTTTGTCGATGTTGAAGCATTTTGGTATCATGATTTCTGTAAAAAAATACCTTTTCTATTTCTTTAAATATTTTTTCAAGTTTATTTAAAATAAGTATAATTAAATCCAAAAAAACTAAATAAATATATTTATAAATTTATATATCATAAATAATTTATTATAAATAGACATAGGGTTATTGATAATAAGAAAACTGGCAATGTCTTTGTTTTCAGTTAGCCGATCGTTTATGGGACATTGTAAAAAGGGAAAGAATGAGAAGTATTATGATTTAAGATGTCGAAAATATAATAATTAGATAATTGTAAAATCTTTAAAATAATTCTAAAATAATACAAAATTATCAATATAATATTTTTATTTGAATAGGGGTGAATAAAAGAGAAATAGAAAAGGAGAATGAGATGGATAGTTGATCGGAACATACCCTCTTCTTTGTGTTGCTTCTTATCTATGAGACTAAAATCCATCGATGACTAGATTTAGATGGCTCATGAACTACCCAAGGTATTATAATTGGTTTAAAAGAGAGTTTTGGGTAGATATTTGATTTGTAATATGAGGTAGGAGTGTTTTCAAGGGGGGGAGAGGGGTTATTTATATTTGGGGAGAGGGGTATTTTTTAGTTAAAGTATTGAATAAAATATTATATATATGGTAGAAATTGTTATAGGGATATTTTTGAAATTATAAGCTATATTTGGATTATGTAAAATTAATTCAAGACTTTTGATCACTTTATAATTTTAATTCAATAGTTTAATCAAAATTAAATTTGGAAAAATGGGAAAATATCATTTTATTCTAATATTTTAGATTTTACACTTTGGAAATTAATTATTAGGTTCGGAAATCATGTTATTTTGTTTTAATGAATTATTCCAAAAATTATAATTTTTTTTGGTTGATACTAAATATTTAGACAATATTGGGTCAGTAATACATCATGAATGATATAATTTATGTTATACATATTACGTGAAAAATTTCATGGTTACGATAAACCATGGTATGAAAATATTTCATAAATTTACCAAAAAAACCCCATTGGAAAATTTCAACGTGATAATATTAAAAATGATATTTTCGGTCAAAATACTTTTCTATCATAGGTTATTTTAATTTTAAATATAAAAATTATGATTTTCGCAATGTCCTTTAAAATACTGTTTACAAAAAATGTGCTTATATTTTATTTTTGTTTTTCTAATCATATTTTTTATTTTTCAGCATCAAAATATTAAAAATTACTTTAATTAATCGTTTTAAATATTATTTATTTAAAAATCTACAAATTTTATGTTAAATTACTATTCCAATTGTCAGGTTATTATTCCCAATGGACAAGTTACTTTTTTAATGGGACATTTTCTATTCTAATGATCACATTACCTTCTATAAACACCTTTTCCTTCCATCATTCAATATTAACCTAAATTCCTCACAAGGGTATACATTAAATTTTTTATAGATTATATTTATTTAATAATATTTTTTTCATTAAAATTTAGTCGTTTATGGGAGGGATGATTCTATTTCATCTGGGTGATCCAAATTTTCTCATTATAGTTTTCTATTTTAATTTTTTAGAATCCTTTTAATATTTTGAATTTTAATGGGTTTAGTTATTGACTAATTTAATGATTGACATTAATTAATTAATGAGTTTTTGGTTTATCTATTATAACTTTGTGTATAATACTTACATTATATAATATAACATACATTTATTTACTAAAAAGTTATCATTTAAAATGTCTGGGTCATTACAATTATTTTTGGGACTACATCAATGAATTCAACACCATCTCAAGATATTTTTAATTAATTAAAATTAAACCAAATGATTAGGTATACAAAATTGTTTTAGTCTCTTAATTAACTGATTATTGGGAAGTGATTGTAATAATAGTGGTTATTTTATTAGGGAATAAGAAGAAGGCCTTAACTAATGTGCGAGTCCAGATCCCCAATTAGGATATTCTAAGAAGGGAATCTAGAAGATTCTATAGTTTTTATCTAAAACTATAAGAACTAAGAAGTTATGAATAATGATATAGTCACATAAGATGATTAAATTCAAGAGGAAAGAGTTGATTCAAAGAAATATGCTTGGTTATACCTCTTGGATTAACAATAAGAAAGGGAATTTCCAGTACCAGTGAAAAAAATATAGTGTTCCAAAAGGAAACACAAAAAAATGATAGTTTATGGAACAAATTATATGATTCCACATAACTATGATAGCCCCATGGAGTCTGGGATATTAGACATTGGGTTATCTTTCCATTCCACTCCAGAGAACGTCTTCCTAAACAATTAATTTTTTGGAAATTCTATAATTATACATCTTGTTGGTGATAAACCATGTACATTATATGGAAGGGAGATGCATGGATAAAAATAAATAGTTCAACTTTTCTCATTCTATAAAATGTGGGGTATATACCTGGATTAAGAAAAAAATATTATTTATATATGTATGCATTTTTTTTAGGTTTTAAGACCATATTCATTAGTGGTGGATGGAATATTACCAAGGAAGCTACGGTCATAACTCATGAGGTAAATAATGGAAGCTTGTACAACAAGACAAATACTTGTATGCAAATTATTATATAATTAAATTCGTTTAGGGATTTAGAAATGTGGACTATTGGTTAAGACACATGAGTGGGAAGGGGATGAAGGTGTGGGAAAACAAATGAATTTTATCATATCTAAAGTTGGAGAAAGTTTACATTTGTGAAGCATGTATCAATGGAAAACAAAATAATTCACCCATTAAAAAATGATGAAGAAAATTGAGGTCCAAAAATGTAGACATGGTGTAAACTGATTTTTGAGGACCCGCACCAGTACACCCCCTTATAGGGTCATAATATTATGTGACACTTATCACTGACCCAAGAAGGAAGGTATAGATTAACTTTTTTGAATTCTTTAACTTGTTTTGGAATTGTATGACCATAGTGGAGAATGAGTAAGGAATAAATATGAAATTATTAATGTCTAACTATGGTACATGGTATTATAGTTAGTGTTTTTGGAAAGTATATGTTAATAATAGAATTCAGTTAGAGAAGACTATTCCAAGTACACCACAATAGAATGGTGAAGCTGAAATGGTAAATATGACATTAAATGAATGTTCTAAGAGTCTGAGGCTAAAATAGGGGTTACCCATGAATTTAGGGGATGATTAAGTGAATATGGGAGTGTATCTCATAAATAGGACTCTATCTATACCAGTTATGGAAAATCTACTCTAAGTGATACGGTTTTGAAAGAAGCCAAGACTCTCACATTTACGATTCACTGGTTGTTTTCTTTATGAAGATAGAGATTCTAATGCATGTGAAAATTTTGATGATATGTCCAAATCTTGTTTATTTAATAGTTATTGTGATAAAGAGTTTGGTTACAATTTTTATGATGAAATAAGTAGCAATCATCCGAATCCATAATGTGATATTTAATTAAGGTGTCACATATATGTACAGTCATGGAATTAAAGTTGCTAGTGGGAATAAATAATTATAGTGCCTAGAGTATGTGAAGATTGAAGGTGTACCTAATTGTGTGACAACAAAATATGTAGAATAAAATCCATATGTGCAGTTGAAGAGATCAACCATGGTGAGAAGGCATATGCAAGATCTTAACCCTCCTTGTAATATTTTTTCCTTGATCTACAAAGGAGAAACCAAAATTTTTAAAGAGGAAATATAGTAGAAGGATTCGATCAAGTGGGAGTAAGATATGGTGGGGGATATTTCTTCATTGTATGATAAAAATAACTAGGAGTTGACACATTTACCAGAATGAATGAAATAATTGTAGAATAAATTTCAATATTGAGTTAAAAAAGAACATGATTATAAGTGGAGATAAAAGGAAATGATTATAGTGAATAGTTTTTTATAAATGGTAGGTGAGGATTTCACTAAAAATATATCACCTGTATTAAAGCATTACACTATCAGGGTAGTTATTGGTATTATTGCATAAAAATAATTAGATCTTCAATATCTCAACCTGAAGATAGATTTCCATCATAGAGATCTAGAGGAGGATATTTATATGAAATAACCTGATGGATAAGTTGAGTCAGAGAAGGAAGATATGGTGTGGAATCTTCATAATAGATTATATGGTTTAAAGTAAGAACCTAGTCTAGGGAATAAAAATATTCATGAATTAATGATTAAAAATTTATACAAACAATATGGGATTGATTAATGTTATTATTTTATGGCTATTGTTGATGGAAACATAATATCACTTCTATATGTGGATGACATGATCATTGAAAGATCATTAATGAATATGATTGATGATTTGAAATGAAATATGTATGAGGATTTCAAGATGAAGGATATTGGAAAAGCTGGTATGATTTTGGGGATGAAGATCGAAAGCGACTGTATAGAAGGAACTTTGATGTTATCACATGCCAACTATAATAGAACGGATCGAAGAATATTCTATATACTGGAAGAAAATATAATTTATATTCCCCAAAAAAATAACATAAAAAATATCAAAGGATAAATAACTGAAGATAATGGTTTAATAAATGGAATAGTTCAATATGAATCGTCTTCTAGAATCATGATGTGTTCAATGTTCTATACATGATCTGATACTTCTCATAGAATGGGATTTGTGATAAGGAACATGGATTTCCCTAGAAATAAGCCTTGGGAAGCTATGAATTAGTTACTGATATACCTAAAGATAAGAAATAAACTCTCTTTGTGCTTAGGGAATGTAAAGTGATTATTGGGGTATGTCGATGATGAACTTGAAGGAAATATTTAGGAGTAATATGGATTCTGTATGTATATGTGGAGTAATTACCACATGTTGGATATCTCAGTTGTGGAAGGTGGTGTATTTATCCAACACCAAGGTAGAATACATTTTTGGTAATGAAAGCCAATACTAAAATGGTTTGACTGAAACAATTATTAAATGAAATCATTATAAAATGAGAGAAAAATATTTTTTAATGTGATAGTAAAAGTGACATGCATAATTTAGAGAAACCATTATTTAATTACAAGATTAAGAATATTTAGTTAATATACCATTTTATCTAAGGCTTGATACATTATAGGTAGATGACCTTATGGAAGATTCATTGAACAAATAATCCGAATAATTATTGACAATGCTAATGGTGATAGAGAAGTTTAAGCACTAATGTGCCTATATTGTTCTTCATTGATAAATAGAGGGACCAAGGTCTGTGTTAATAGAACACAATGGGAGCATAGAATGGGAAAATAAGTGGAATTACATGAATCATAAACTATAAATTGAATCATTGATGGTAATTCTCTATCTGATGAGTGGAAAAGAGGAGGAGATGAAATTAATTTATTTTTCAAATCAGTAGTATTGAAGAAGGTCAGCATAGTAGACCGATATATAAATGAGTGATCATTGGAAGGATATCGTCTGATATATTAGATGATGTTAGGCCAAATGATAGTGAACAAGACTATAATAAATCCCATAACTCCCATGTTTTTACCACCAAGATGATGCCACTGGGGCTTATAGAGGTTTCTTTCGCCCACACAAGGGTTAGAGGGTTGAAAGGCCTTGGAAAAATTTTTGGGAACTACAATAACATTATCTATTCTATAGAAGAGATAACCAGAGTCACATAAATGTACCTATAATAGTTTAGACTTATTATATTAGCATATTAAAGGACACCATAGAAGTGTGGACATTGACATGAAATTATAGTAGTAGGTGATTGAAAAAACTGATAGGTCACTATTTCTGTACATGCTTCCAGCCATAGGTTGCTATAGCACAATTGATATAATGTGATGTTAGTGAAATAGTTTCACCATATTCATTTAAATCTCATTCAATCAAGGGGTAGATATGCTTCAAATACATCATGACAATTCTAATAAAGTAATAATGAAGTTTTATGCTAATCAATGTACGTAGGTATATTTTCCCAACCGTATAAATATATGTGTCCTATGTGTATATTATTATTGTTTTTTATTTCATTTATTCATTTGATAACCCATTTGATCTCAATGATTTCATGAATTTTTGCAACATATATCCAATATTTAACTAGTGTGGCCATCCCTTCCTTATATCTTCTATTAGTTCCTAGGATCCCTTTTATAATTTGTGAGCTTCCTAGTGGATTTGTCTAATTACATAATACTTGATCTCTTATGTCAATAATATGTATAGGTTATTCATTATAAGAGAAGTCAGGCTCCAACTCAATTCCCCAATATGTGAGAACATGTGTTGGATCTAACATGTAGTTCGTTATTAATAAAATACGAAAGACCTCTTGTACTTTATAAAGGATGGGAATCATATCCAATGATAAATCTTCACCTCAAATTTATTGATGTATTTTAAAATTTCTAATATACCTATTTCTTAATTTCCCCTTTTACCAAATCTCACTATCCCTTAACTGGTGAAACCTTTATGATTACATGATTATAAACGTGAAATTATATTTATTTACATTGATTATCTATATAGCTATTTTTTTTGTTTGGGATATTTTAATATGATTATGAAAATTTAAAACTATAATAATCATATCCTCTATAACCATTGCGAGAACTAGGTTTCATTCCTTTAATTATTCTTAGTAGGTTGGAGTATAATACTTCTTCCCATACAAAGGGTTTTATGGTTCTATATGGATACTCTAATGGATGCTATTATTGTATAAAAAATCTAAAACAAATTAGATACAGATTCCACATAGTATAGATGTCAAGTGAACAATATCTCAACAGTTATTCTCGAGTCTAGATAGTCCTTTCATATTTTCCATCAATTTGGGGATTATTGGGGGTTCTTAATTATATCTTATTGTCAACAACCCTTTAATGAATCATTTATAATTTTTATGTTACTGAGTGTCACAATCTAATATAATCAATAGAGGTACACCAGGAAGCCTTACAATTTCATTGATATAGATTTGGTCAAGGTACTAAAGGATTATATATTCTCTTATCAATAAGAAATAAAAATACATATTAAGACAATCAATAGGGACCCATATATAATCCATCATCCTTAGAGACTTTGGGAGTATCGTGGAAAAGTCCATTATAAAATTTTTCTCACTTATTTATAGGTATAGGCATTGGATTCCTAACTCCCTTAGGATGTAGTCCTTCAACCTTTAGTTGAAGGTATAATAAGAATTTGGACATATATTCCACAATTTTCTACTTCATACAATCCCATTAAAAATTATGTCACAAATCCATGTACATAATTATGCTACCATGATATATAGAGAGATATGTACTATCTGATTCTTCTAGTAGCTCCCTATTCAGTTCTGTTATTTATGGAACACATAATATCTTCTCAACCATCAACACACTATCTCTATAGATTAATTCCACAAATTCAAAATCATTCATTACTTTAATATTATTTTGAATTTTCTCATAATATTTCTTTTATATCTCCATATTTTCTTTTATGTATGGTTTAAGAATTTCCAAAAAATGTTATTTATCTCACCTTGCCAAAAAATCCCCATTTACACCATAACAATATCTCAATATATAATACCCTTGTTAATTATAATCATGGATAGAACTCCATGATCACTCCTACTCAATGAATCAACCACCTTGTTACCTTCTCAAGGTGGTAGTGTATCATGAAATCATAGTCCTAACATAGTTCCAACCATCTTATTTTCCTCATGTTGAGGTACCTTTGAGAGAATATATACTTGAAACAATTATGGTATATATGTGTATATAATTTTAACCATAGTGGTTGTTTGTCCATATTTTCAATGTATATATCCTTGATGTTATCTCATGTTCAAAAGACAGATAGTACAATTCATGGATTTTAAATTTTGTTAATGTATAGTCAAACACCCTACCATTCTATATAAAGACACAACCAATTTTTTTTTAGATTCAAAATTATAAATTGAAAACCATTCCTTACCAAATGGTAATTTTAATATTGAAACATTAATGAGTATCAAATTTATATCTTAGAAAACAATCCTCACATTACCTTGACCATGTGAATTTGGCCCCTTTGAACGTTCACCTGGTTAATGGGTTTCCTAGCTGGTAAAAATCACCAAAAAACCTTTGATAGTTATCAACTAAGAAAAAGAAACATTAGGTCTTGGTAATATTCATCATTTTAAACCATTATTTTTTGAGATGGTTTCTATAATAATTTTCAAATGAATTCTATTATTTTCATAGATCTAATGGTAAATGAAGATATTATCAGTGAATATCAATATAAATTTATCAAAATTACTCAAGAAAACTATATACATGATTTCCTTGAATACAAAAGGTTCATTACTTGTACCAAAAGGAATTACCATAGACTTATAATTTCGATACCTTGTTCATAATATCTCCTTCTGTATATCATTCTTATTCACCCAAAATTAATAATAGTCGGTGTGGAGATTGATATTTAAGGAGGACTAGGCTCCTTATTATTGACCAAATAACTCAAAAATGTGTTTAAATGAAACATATTGTTTATAATAATAAAATTCCAGTCTTTATAATCAATTCAAATTATCAATGAACCATATATCTTTTTTTGTGAATTAAAAAGGGGCTCCCCATAGTGAAACACTAGGGAATATAAATCCGTTATCACAAAACTCTTGTAGCTATCTCTTCATCCCGGCAAAATTCATCCATTACATTATATAAGGAGTTAAAGATATAGTCCATGCATCTGGAATGAGTTCAATAAGGAAATTAATATCATTCTCTAGTGGAAGCCTCAATAATTCATCTAGATGAATATCAATGGATTTTAAACTGTATGTACATCCATTATTCTTAAGTAATCTTCCTCGACCATAAATAATTTTTGAAATTCATAATTACCCAAAATTAAATTATGGATATCTACGAGGGAGAATCCAGACATGATATAGATGATGATGATTCCCCTTTTCTAACAAAACATTCCAACTCACCATCTTATATCACAATCTCATTCTCAAAGAAATAATTTTTTTCAATATACATTAAAATAAAATCTATACCCAGGATCATATCAAAATCCAACATAGGTATAATATCCTAGATTTCAAATAGGGTGAAAAAATTCATCATAAATGGAACTTCCTATCACATATTTTTTGTTATAAGACTTCCACTTGGTGAAATAATTTATAATTCCCTCACTATGGTGATAAGGAAATATATAATCTTTTTTATCAGACATGGATGATATAAAAGTGTGTGAAGCTCTATAAGAAAATAATAAAATATCTAACATTGAGTAAATAATCAAAAAATGTGAATACAAATCATTATGAACTTGGACTTACGTTGTGGTATTTTCATAAGCATAATATTGCTCACATGGTCATTTCTAAGGTAAATTAGATTTATGTTATTGAGATTGGTTTAAATAATATCCATTTTCCATAAAGATTAATCATAGAATATAAATAAATCATCCCATTCCCTTACATATGTGATTTTAATGTACTTTTTATATACACTTGTGACATACTCCAGTTCCCTTTCTATAATCTCAAGGGCGTTTCTATCCATAATTATAATATATGGGAAATCCCACTATTCCCTTTATCCTCCATTCTACATTTTTATTCACAAGATTCTAAATAGACCTATAGTTCTCATGATTTCTATTAAAAACATATATCATAGATAACTTATTTGTCATTTTAATGGATTTTGAGAATATATCCTCATATGAAGAAAAAGAATGAGAGACCAACTCCCTTAAATTTTTCGACCGTAACCCATCCCTGAAATTATAAATATTTTTCTAGTTTATATACAAAGTAAAAAATGTCTAGATAACATTGAAAAGTCACACTAATATAAAGGAGGACTTTAGAATCACTTGAATAGGCCTTTATCCATGCTACAAAAGAAACGACTACCGAAGAATGGTTACAAGGACAAGGTTTATATCAGCACTAAAAAATCATGGATGAAGAAACCTTTTATTGACACAATTATTAGTGTTAATAAATGATTCCATTTATCAATTCATTTACTTAGTGCTAATAAATGGATCATTTCATAGCGCTTCTATAAGTGTTCAGAAAAGAAGACATTACCCGTGTTTCTACATGTGCTCATAAGGGAAACCATTATGAGACATAATACATGGACTGATAAAGGGTTCCTTTATCAAAAATTATTTAAGAACCAGTAATGGGTCCTTATATGAGAACTTTTAGATGTGTTAATAAATGAACCATTTATTAGTTCATTTAGTGGAGATGAAAAAGTGTAATACTACTATGTGATGTTACAACACACTGAAGTACCAAAAATTGGACATACTATAGTGTTCTATAAAAACATACTTCATCACTAAAAACAACTATAGAATGTTTCAAAATCAGATAAAAATATATAATTTAAATTGAATAATATTAAAAATTGAAATATAATAAAAAACACTATTATAGATAAAAATAACACACCTATATAAAATAACATGCCACCCTTACTTGAGAAAAATAACAAACTTATACAAGAAAATAATTCTTATTCTATTATTAATGTAAATAGTTAAATTAAATAGAACGTGAAAATTTTAAACTAAAAATTGAGTCATCTTAAGAAAAAAAAAGTGTATTATATTGCATTGTGGTGAATTTTTACACATCACATGTCATTTGTTGTTGTTATTTAAGAATTTTATGTGTAAAAATTAACTAAATACGTATATGAAAAAGATAATAAGAAAATTAATTAATTAATAAAAGATATAATGATGATAAAACAATCTTGGATCGTTTAATCCGTTTTGGAGATGTGATGCATGTTTTAAACTAAAATGAGACCTATATATTGAAAAGACTCACTTGAATTCAGAAATGTCCCACTGTGAGTCATATCAAAGTTCAGATGATTCCTAAAATTCAAAAATAATATATAGATCATTTTATTAATGTATCAAAATAATATGAATGCATTTTGTTGTATTTTACTATGTCATATGTTTTTACAAAAAATGTAATTTCGAAATGAAAACACACACTCTAAGTCATATAGGATGTATCATGTACGGGTTTAATGTGATACTGATTCCTACAAAATAAAAATGATTTAAGAGTTATTTTCCAAAATTATAAAGACAATTCGATCATGGTTTCTTAGTTTTCAGTGAGCGACACTCTTTGTATTATAGTGTAAATTTTAATCACATAATAAACAATTTGCATCATACTAGGCACAAAATGTATTGGATTAAGGAGAGAATGATTCCTAAATGTCAAAAATGACTTATGGAACATTTTCTTAAAGTACCAAAACAATATGAATTATCTTTCTTGGTTTTAATTATGTTAGTTTCCTTATTTTGTTGATACAATTAACATAAATTTAGAATAAATAGAATCACTTGGGGTAATTACAGTCGCACTATGTGTCAGATTGAAGATAGGATGATCCCTACACATCCTAAATGACTTATGGATCATTTTACCAATGTATAAAAACAATACAAATATGTTTACTTGGTTTTGAGTATTCCACTTGGATTTTTTACTAACATGAAATTTCAAACTGGAAACACAGACATTTAGTCATACAGATCACATTGTGTCTATTTTTTAAGTGAATCTACTTCTTATGAATAAAAAATTAATTATGGATTATTTTCATAAATTATCAAGAAAATTCATGTGTGTTTACATTGTTTTCAGTAAGTGAAATTTTATTCTATTAAAATTACAATTTGAAACTTTTAGAAAACACATTGATTCATACTGGGACTATCCTGTATTAGATTGAGGTGGGGATAATTCCGAAAAATGAAAAATGAAATATTTATTTATTCATAAATCACCAAAACAATCTGACTATGTTTTCATGGATTTGAGTATGCCAATTGACCTTTTTACTAAAATTAATGTCAATTTTGAATAAAAATATGTACATGGAGTCATAATAGTCACACCATGTCTCAGATTGAGCATAGTCTCATTATACACTTCCCAAATGACATATGGATCATTTTAATAATTTATCAAAATAATATGAACGTGTTTCCATGGTTTTGAGTACACCACTTGTTGCTTTTTACAAAATTGTAATTTTAAACTAAAAACATGTACTTTTAGTCATACAAGTTACAATGAGTGTGGGTATGATATTATAATAATTCCTAAATATAAAAAATTAATTATGAATCATTTTCCAAAATTATCAATAAAATCCATGCACATATTCTTGGTTTTTCGTGAGTGACACTTTTTTTGTATTAAATTTCAAAGATTCTTCTGGCATGTGTCATGGGTGTTTCTTTAGTAATTATGGCATAACTTCTTCATTTAAGGGCAAAATGATGGGAGTAATTCATGCGGTCAAGTTTGACATTCAAAAAGGCTAGAGGAAACTATGGATTGAAAGTGATTATACCACCATTAATCAAGAAATTTGGAATGGTGTGACTCACCTTGCCTAACCTTTGATCAATCTTTGGATGCAGTGCCTGAACTCTATATATGAAATTGACTACATTACCATGCGTAACTTTAGAGAGGCTAATTTTATTGCTGATGCCCTTTCCAACAAAGGTGTTTATTAGACCATGACCTGGATGGACACCCTCCCACCGGATTTACGTCATCTATTTGATAAAGATTGTAAAAAATTCCCTTCTTTCTGTCTCCTGTAATCCCTTCAAATTTGTTATTCAATAAAATGTGCTTTGGTCTTTGACCGAGGAACCATTTTAATAAATAAAAGATAATGGGAACATTGAGTCCTACCAATGATATCATGTATCATATTGAGGTGAGGATAATTACTGCATTTAATAAATGTCACATGAATCATTTTTTTAATTTATCAATAAAATATTATTTTTTGGGTTCGGAGTATGCCAGTTGAATTTTTTACTAAAATTAAAGACAATTTTGAACAAAAAGTTGCACTTGGTATCATAACGGTAACACCATGCATCAAATTGAGTTTAAGATAATTACTAAACATCCTAAATGAATTATGAATTGTTTTCATAATTCATTGAAACAATCATAATTAATTTCCCCAATTTTGGGTATTCCACTTGTGTTTTTTACTTAAATATCATTTTAAACTGAAGACATTCACATTAAGTCATACAGGTCTCAACATATGTGGGTTTGATGCAAGAATAATTCCTACACATAAGAAAATAATTTTTAGTCACTATAATAAATTATCAAGACAATCTATGTACATTTTCTTGGTTTTTAGTGTGTGACACTTTTTTATTAAAATGTCAATTTTAAACTGATAATGGTTAAATTGAGTCATAATAGAACAATTGTGTATCAGATTGAGGTGATGTTGATTCATACATCTAAAAAATAACTTAAGAATCATTTTCCCAAAGTAAGAAAACTATCCGAATGAATTTTAATGGTTTTTAGTATATTAGTTGACTTTTTTACTAAAATTAATGTCAAATGTGAATAATAAGATGAACTTCGAGTCATAACACTCACATCGTGCATCTGACTGAGGTGGGGATAAATCTTATAAATCCCAAATGATGGTAACGTTTTCATAATTAAAAAAACTTGATGTGTTTATTTAGTTTTGAGTGTGAGACTTCTTTTCTTTACTAAAATATCATTTTAAACTACCAATATGCACTTTAAGTTATACAAGTAGAATCATGTTTGGGTTTAATGTGGGTTTTATTACTGAAAATCACAATTTAATTATGAATTTTGTTCCTAAATTATGAAGAAAATAAATGTGCATTTCCTTGTGTTTCAATGAGTGACACTTTTTATATTAAATTGTCAATTCTATACTGATAACGAACAGTTTGAGTCATACCGATAACATTGTGAGTCAAATTGAGGTGTGACCAATTCGTACACATAAAAAATGGAACATGTATCATTGTTCTAATGTACCAAAACAATAAAAATTAGTTTTATTAATTTTTATTATGTCAGTTATATTTCTTACTAAAATTAATTTTAATTTAAAAACATTTTGAATTCATTTTTTGGGTGGTGAAATAATCTAACAAAACATCATAATTTTTTATTAATAAAATGGGATTGTCTATATTATCGGTTATTTTTTACCGATAATGATGATGTGATTTCTAGTAATGATCTTGTAAACACGGTTAATTTTACATAATGAATTTTCACATGAATAATGAATGTTACATGTGTTGATTTTATAGGAATTTGTGATATTATATCATGTATCTAGTTCCCAAAAAATTACGTTTTTTTCTATAAAATAAGAACAATCATAGAAAATTTGAGAAACCATGTAAGTTCTAACCCATGAAACAATAAAGTGAATAAGAGTCAAAAAAAATATTAAAGCCACCATTTAAGTGGGGTTTTCATTTTTGAGGATTTTTTTATAAGTTATTTTCTTTTCATTTGAGGTTATATTTCCTTTGACACCAACCCTCCTCAATGACAATGATCTCTCAATTCAAGTTATCCTCCAATAGTTATCTCACACACCTGTTGGATTCTGTTATAGATTACAATAATATTTATTCAAACATTTAATTGGGGTTATATACAAATTTTATGATTTTATTAGTGTTGTATGACTCTCAATTGTCTATTGGCTACACTACTAATACCCTTTTTTATAGTGTAGAAATGTAATGTATAAGTATCTACCTCCATATTTTTTATTTTTTTCAGCTTTTTCTTGGTGAGGGGTTTCATTCACTCTTTATTAATATTTCACTGTAATAGGAATATGCTAATAGAGACTAAAGCCTATAATAACCCATTGGAACCAATAAGTGGTGTTTGATTGGTTTTTCAAAAAAATTCCACCACTTATATTATTATACAATGTCACCTAAATAATTGTTGATTTTTTTATCAATAATACACTTGAAACACTACAAAATGGATATTGTCTTACATGAAAATTGTTGTGTGAAATTTTCAACAATTATTCTCGAACACAATCTTTTTATGATACTCATTCTACTCCATTGCCAAAAAAAATTGTTATTTGAAAACCAAAACTTCGTCTCCTCCTCCACCTTGGTCTCTGCCTTGATCTCAAACTCTATTTTGTCATCCTCCCCATCCATCTCTAACTACAAATGCACCCCCCTTTACTTTTTCCTCTTCCTCCGCCTCTTCTTTTTCCACTATCTCCACCATTTCCACAAAAATTAATTTTTTTCAAGTCATAGATTATAAACAAATTGATATTTCCATTATATTTCTCCTTGAGAACCCGATCAAAAATTATATATTATAATTACAACACTAATATTTGACACCAAAAATATATAACTACGGTCATAACTTTTACTAGATTACAAAGCTAGGAGGTAATCACCTAAATTTGTCATTGAAATATATTCTATCAACATGTATGTCTCCCACTCATATCTAAGAAAAATTACTTCTTCTTTTAAGAACAATTAATTTTATAAATCATTATAGTACAGAGATAATATATAAAAAAATTACTTTGAAATATATTTAAGGAAATTTTAATCACCTTTGAAAATTACCCTTTGGGTTATTATGGTCTTTAATGATTTATGATCTCTCTCCTTAATTTTACAACAAAATATCCACTGTAAATGTTATTATATTACCTTAAACACTAAATAAAAATTGACCTAAATAATTAATTTTCCATGAATTTGTTTTATAGTTAAATATTTCAATTTATACTATAGCTTGTTTCCATTTTAGTAATCTTCAGGAATAATATTTTATAAAATGACTTCATTCCATGATTTAGAATGAATTTATAAACCTTCCTATCATAAAAAAATTCTTGTTAAAACATATATTGAAACATATAATTTAAATTTTATCGATAAACTTTTGATTAGAGTTTATTATAAATTTAAAATACAAATCATATTTGGTTGGATGGTTGGATATCCATGCATTAGATCCAAAAAATAAATATATAAGGTATCTTGATTGATTGATCTCTATATATAGTGATGGATAAAAGACCAAAAATAAATAAGAAATATAAAAATTAATAATATAGTCAATATCATTAGAAATGATATTATTACTTATGTATTTCTTGCATAAAAAAGTTTCTATCATCAGATGTTTATAATCAAAATCTTTGAGTAATTCATATCTATTATTCTCAATTTCATTTTTATGAAAAGTAAGTTTTTCCATAGAAATGATATAAGTATTAATTAATATAAATCATGCTTCCCTTTATTTTACCATTTTATAGTAGTAATACTAAATCCTGTTGAAAATATAAATAGTTAGTATCCTTAATAATCATATAATCTCACTATTTGTAGAGATGTATTACAAAAATGTACCTTATGTATGTATTCATAATTGAGACGCCCACCCATTCAGGCTTGAGAATATCACTAATAGTTTCAAGACCAATTTCATATGTCATAGAAGCTCAATATATTTATTTTTCATATGGAATGTAAGACATATTTTCCCCATTAAATGTGTTCTATGTATGATGTTATAATGATAATAAATTTAGTTTTGGAACTGGGAGGGAAAAGTTTCTCTTAGAATTCAATTATGATTTCTTGGTCAATTCACTAGATTTTAATGATTTGATCTATAGTTTCCCAAGTGATTTATCAATCAATTATATCATACCTTACTTCAAAACATTTATCATCAACCATTATAGGGTTTTAATTCTATTTTTTAAAGTTATAACTCATGTATATTTATAATATTAGTCAGCCATGTTATGAATGATCTCATAGAATCATTGACCATTGTAATATCTGGATCATTAAGTTGAAGATGAAACTCAGTAGTTGGGTCATGAGCTTTATTAATACCAACACTCATATGATATTTTGAGAGGTATTTATAGTTTATCTAGTCTCTCGAGATATTATACAATCTACCCATCACAACAAGGTAGTGCATGGGTGTTGATAGATAAAATCATATACAATAATACCCTATATAATTTTATTAATACAAAGTTATCATAATTTTTTTATTCAAATTTAAGAAAAAGTGTAATGAAAAAATTAATTACCTCAGGCGAGGTATGTGGTTTTTGGGAATGAATAGCCTAAAAGTTTGAAGGATCATTTGGTTTATGTGTGGATATTTTTTCCATCACAGGTTCGCTTTGATTATTTCACAAACATTAGTCTACCAAACCAGATCAAACAAAAATTCATTGTAAGGATTTTATTAGTGTCTTCCATCATCTTAGCATAATAAATATATCTTCATATTGTTTTATTCTCTCGAAATATAGAGACCGAAAAACCAAACCATCTGACATGACCATATTGTTCTAGCCACTTTAAAGATACTGAAAGTATCTTGTTTTCTGGTATGGTCACTACCAATTATTTTTTCAAAACCATATTAAAAATATGAAGATAAATAAATATTTTTAGGAAATACTTTTATAAATCATAACTAATTACAATTATATAATACTTACACATGTTTTTCATTCTATTTTAATCATCAACTTGTTTACCCTCCTTATTAACACGTGCCTATTTCCATAGCACATGACATGGGATATATTTGGCTTCATATTTAGATTCATAAATTTTAATATAAACAAAGAAACATATAATTTTTCATAAAACATAATTAAATTATAATTGTTGATTTAAAATACATACCATTTTATTCTCTAATAAGTTATACCCCATCTTTGATTTGTGAAAGGGGTACATTTTTTTATGTACATTCTTCATTTTCAACACCCTTTTCTATTTCATAAATTCATGGTTTTGAATCTCTTTGGATATAATAAGTAATTTCAAATAATTTATTACTGATTGAAATGACCATGAAATGATTTCTCATTATGATTATTGATGAAATCAGTCGATGTTCTATGTTTTATAATGCATGCATAACTAACTAGTGGGTGGGGAATTACATTCCCCTAAACATCCCTTTGATTTATCTTTGTAATAATAGTTTGGAATCCTCTTATGGGATCTCCTTGTATCCATTATGAAAGATTTATTAGGAAATTATTTAAAAATAAACAATCTCTTCACGGAATAATGAAAATTTAAAAAATGTGTCATTATATAATTTTTTTGTAAAACAGATAAAGTATATCTTAACATTACATTTATCTCTTTCTAAAGGATTTCCATTGTAACAAGTAGGACGAGGCACTATGAATCAATATCAATTGGCACATTAATAATCATTGTGACCCCAAGATATATAATGAACATTGAATTTTTGGGGTCAATAGGTTATCCACATTGATATCATCAAACATAAAATTTTATACGCTGAATTATTCCCATGATAATTTTATTCGACAATGTGATGTCACATCGTTATTGTTTTTTCATAATCATACTGTTGATCCCCAAATAATTACACATTTTCATCATCATCAAACTATTATTCCAAGTGATTGGTTACATCATAATATGAAAAAGATATGGTTTTCATGATTAGTCATACATTTAATTTATCATTAATGACAACAATGTAAACATGCATAAAGGATTTGAGATGGGTCACATGCACGCTCTATTACAAACTTTATAATATCTTTAACTCTATATTCATACACTTTTTTTCAAATGATTAGAGTAATTTAATTTTTATGGAAATGGATAATTTAACTTAAGAAATGAATCACCCTACTATGATAGGTATTATCCTTTTAATTCATTGAAAAGTGAAAGTTATAAACAACTATCATCCTCAACAACACCATCTCTAGAATAGTTATTTTTTCATTTTGTTTATTGATACTCATCCCACAACACTTATATACATGAACCTATGTTTCTTTAATTACTATAACCAAAATTCATCCCATAATGGGAACTAGAGATCATTTTGAATGACTAATGCTCAGTGTAGTTCAAACAACATTGAAGAGATGGAGGACGAGTTTCAATTAAAAAAAATTCAATAATAACTTCTTGAGAGATAAAGTTGGCGATGATAATAATTTTTTCCTTAAAACTTTTTAAATTATTACATCATAATTTAAAATTTAAATTTCCCTCTCAAAATTATCAAATTTCCCTAACACTACCATGAGAACATCAACTCTTCCCCAACTGAGTTTTTTCGACTCTAATCTTTGTTACAAGTCCTTTTCCATCACCAGTATCTCAAATATAGGAGCACGATGTCAAATGAGGTTAATTAGTAGGGTGTGGGTATAAAAATAAACATGTAAATACAAATCAGTCCCCTAAAATAAAAAACACATATATATGAGTATATGTTCAATGAAGTATCACTCAACATGTAAGTCATTTAATTGTGTACTAATGAGGAATATATGATAATCAAATTTAAAAACTTAATTTAATAATATTGAATTTTACAAATCATTCCACAATTTTATAGCATAATGTTCCATAACATTCAAATCATTTCACTAGTAATATGTTAATGTTTGAATCATACGCAGAGAAAAAATTATTTATATCCCCTTATAAATAACCACTCACAGGTACCATGAGATTCAACCTCATACACATAGATTCCAGGAATATCAGTCAGGTATAACCATCACATGTACATATTTCATTCAACTCATGAAATGATTATAACATATCCATTTTTTAGGATGTGAATTTTATATATGGGAAACTATTAACATTATTGGTTCCTTTATGAAATGACCACCTAATGGGTTCCATAATTGTTTGTTAAACCTAAATTCTAAAAAAATCATATTGATAAAAAAACAACAACACAAATTTCACATAACTCTCAGCATAGACATCTATGAGTCACTAAAATATCTATATTAACTCTCATTAAAACATACCATAGCGACCCCTCACATAAAACTTAACACTTATTATTCATAAAAAATATGTTTATCACATGTATACTTTGAACACACTCATAATGAAAAATAAGCTAAATGAAACTGGAATTATGACTTAAAACATTTTATAATTTAGAAATGATGGAATAAATATTCAAATAAAAATTAATCAAAATTATTATTCCCTTAATAAATTAAATTTTTTTATCCCTAATCCATTAATTTTTCTACATCACTATTTTTTATCCACAAAAATTGCCGAAATTCTTGCTTTTATTAGCCTTTAGAGCAACCATGTTCACTGCAATTAGTTTCACTAGAGAAAAATGAATCCTACAAAAATGTATTTAGCTTTATTTTTCTTAAAATACAACTATTTTAATAAAAAATTTATAAAAAAATTTCATAATGAAAAATGATTCATATCTTCTAAAAAAACCTCTATTGAACGAAATCAAAGCACGCTAAAAGAGTTCAAACAAGCCATTTAAATATGTAATCTTAATTTAGGGGTTACTAAATGAAATTTTATTTACCTTATACAATTTTTTATATTACCATTAATTATACTATATTTTATTCCCTATTTTATGTGTCTTTAGAGCCATTTGGAAACATATATCTAGGACTCCTTAAAGAAGTTGGGTTTCATTTGGTATCACTTACTAAGACCATATCATAAAACCTATGATAAGTGATTATTTATAAGTGTTTTTATATATAGTAGTGAAAAATATATTTAATGTCACATGCGATGGATTTATTTTGTGCATATCTTATATGAAATATAAACTTGTGGTTGTGTTGGAGTGAGGTTAATAAGAGTGATTGAAATGTGGATATTCCTCCAACGCATTAAGATAAAGTATCCTGAAGATGAATATAAAATTAAGGCCTATGAAATATGAGAATTTTTGAAGCAATACCTTTGAGAGTCATATCAGTCCCCTATTAAATTTATCCAGGTTAAAGGGGAAGATAATCAAAAGGTGTGTTTGGGATTTTTTTCACAAAAAATGTGCCACATGTGTAATTTCAGGAGGTCACCAATTATAGTAGTATTCTAATCCATGAATTCCTAACTATGGAGTTTTAATAGGATCTTATGTTATTGGACCAAAATTAAACGTAAATTTTGATGAAGTTTTTTCATAAGTAACATTGTGAGCCACATAAGAAAAATAATTCCATGAAACCAAAAAAAATCATTCATTATGTTTTCATTATGTTCTTGGTGCCATTTCCAGTGTTATCAGGAAGTAGAAAATGAATAATACGGAAGGATTAATGATTTAAATAATTGTTTGGGAGATGTGGTATTCAATACCATGGAACCATCTTTGATGGATTTTAATGAATTGATTCTGAGTGGGAGGTATTCCATCAAGGGACATTGGGACTAAAATGATGGTTGGAAGTCTAGTTTGAATGAGAGATTCCAATATATAATCAATGAATAGAAGGAAATAGAAAATATTCGGATGGATGATATAATGACATTGAAGGTTTGTTGTAATAGAGTATTGAAGTGATATATCTTTGTTCAAGACAGAAAAAATTTTCATGACTGATGCAAGAAAATGAGGAATTCTATGCATGAAGTGTATTTTAGTTTATATCTATCTGACAAAAATGATTAATTATTTAAAAAATATTTTTTTGAAACACATTGTCCTTTATAGAATTAACAATGATTATGAATTCTTAATCTATAAATGTAATCAATAAATAACAATTAACAACATATCTTTGTTACAAATGTTGAAAAGGTTGCATGACCTCCATCATAAATATAATTAACTTTTCCACACAACATACCACCAACCATAATGTAATCCCATAAAAAAATTTCTATTTAAAAAATTGATTTTATCAATTTGTTTGTAGAAAAAATCATTATAATCATAGATAAAAAATACTAGTTCTAAAACAACAAATTTTATAATATTTAAAAAAAATTTAACTTAATACCAAAAATAAATCTTTTATATGATATATCATCAAATCAAGATTCGATAATATATTAATCCTATGAAATTATATTTAGATTCATTTTCAAATTGTGCACAAAAAAAAATAATCAAATGAAATAAATTATTCAAGAAAAAACTTAAAATTATATCATTTTATAACATATAAAGAAACATCATTTATTTATTCTACTATATCACATATGGGACACTAATCATCTAATAATAATTTAGGGAAAATACACACCTATAATTCATTGAAATTTTCTGAAGATGATTTTCTCAAAAGACACACCTATATTCTAAACTATTCTAATTTTCATAAATTTTTTTTTTCATCTTTATGTGAATCCAAAACTATCGAAACAAGATTCAAACAATTACAATCCAAACTATCAAAAAGGTAAGTAGATATAATATAATGGAAACATCAAGAAAATCACCATCAGTTGCAACTGTGCAAGGAGAAGTAGTTCACAGTGGTATCATATTTTTTAAACATCATTTTTTAAATATTTAACTTTATTATTGACTTTTATATGTGATTAAAATGTACAGATAAGGACTACCCTTTATCAAAAATAAAAATAAAGCATAGATAAGGGGTACTCTTTATCAGAGCTAAAAATAAAGCACTGATAAAGGGTGGATCCTATGAGTTCATTTTTGCACCGATAAAAGATTAAATTTATTAATGTTATTTTTGGATAAATAAAGGTGAACTTTATTATTGATTTTTGTTAGAACTAAAAAAGGCCATCGATGTTAAAGGTCTATATTTTAGTAGTGTCAAAATCATATTTAGTAAAATGTTCCTTCTCATTTTTTCTATGATTAAGGAAATGGCCTCCCATTTCTACTCTTTTACCTCGGGTAAATTATTTTTCATATAAGATATCATTTAATTTACACTTTTGTATGCACTTTCTCTCATCCTACTCTTTATTCTTTTGAAATAGTAACCAACATTTGTCTGAATCTACCATCAGAAAATTGACCACCGTACTAAATTCATCTTTTTTACTACTTCCAAAATAGTGAAAGATATTCTCTAGGGACATGAACCATTTTTCAACTTCTAATGTAATAGTGCTTCCACAAAATTCCATAGTTTTTTATATCCTAAAGTGATTTGGAATAGTCACATCATTTTGTGGATCAAGATGTCATTATATAAGAGAATTTTTTTTAATATCCTGAGAAAATAAACCTAATATATTTATGAATTAATTAGTATCATGTCTATAATCATTATCTTGTTCATGCGTAAAATCCCTTAAATAATTATGAGTTTTGATATGGTTATCATTCGACCCATTAATTTTTATTTTTCTAAAATAGCATAAACATAATTTGATCATGAAATTGGATTATAAAATAAATTTTATAATATGTTTTCTAGTGTTTCCCAAAAAAATAATGAGTATTTTTAGAGTACATATTCAATCTTACTTGATTAATCTAAATCTAGTTCCTATGCTTTCTATTAATCATTATTGGATACAAACTGTAAAACAACAGACTCCAAAAACCCAACATTTGTAGTTATATTACATTTTTGTTATAGAAATCGAGATTTAACACTAGATCATAAAAATTAGTAGTCTTTATAGACTAGATACATAAATATATAGAATTTGAAACCTAAGATACAACCTGAATTTTTTTTATAATGTTATAATACCTTCCATTATTACCTTTAATATAACATATATACCTCATCCAGTTTTCCCAGGTGAAGGCAGTTAAATAATATTGAGATCAGATGCCCAGTAATGGGTAATATATAATATAAGGTTATATAAAATAAATATGTCATAAGTGATGTGGAAATAAATAATGAACAACAAGAAGCCATAATCAACTAAAATCTAAGGTCATACTATATCCATGAAAATAAATGAAAATGTGGATAAAAATATTAATAGGTTTCACAATAATATTTTGCATAACAATGAATATCTAAAACCTACCATGAAGGCCTTTTTCTAAGGATCTTTAACTATTTTCAAGACCACAGTGAAGACATCTTGATGAACTAGGTAGGCATACAATAAATTCCTAATTTTTTTGTATCATGAGGACCAACGTTGCATTGATTGGAATTATTATTCTCACCCCAATTGTTAATTTATCTAGACTAATGCATTCACCATAAGAGTCATGAAGGCATCTCTTATCATTACCTAAGGAACTACATACTAAACAATAAATTTCTATCCATATAATTTGTAATTTATATATCAAATACTTTCTTAATCAACAAAATAATTTCTAGGTCAAGGAGAACATCCCTTAGTCAATTTAAATGTTTTGGGGAATCATTAATATAACATAGTGTACCCTCATCAAAGAAATATAGGGGTTAAGGTATTTTCAATTTGTTGACTCATCCATGGAAGATAATACATTGGCTAAATATTTTGTATTTTTAGCGTAAAAAGGAAATGGTTAGAAAAATTCCATATCAAAGTTCATTTAGAGTGTGTAAATATTCGAAAGAATATCTTCCAAGAGTGAATTTCCAACTGTGTGGTCCAAGTCCAACTCATCATGCATCAAGGTGATATTTGAGTGAATTCTCAATGAAAACATTTCAAGGTGACTAACCATAGGTCAATCTATTACATAACCACAACCAAATTCTTTTATCAATATGTTTTTTTTTATTTTCTAATGCATTAAAGAATGTTTTACTTCACCAAAACCATTGATGATTTTTTTCACCATGTAAAAGATTGAGTTTCAAATTATTTTTGGTAATTCATGAAAATAAAATATGGGTGATGGATAGAAATATAGTCTTGTAAATACTATAAAATTCATGAGTTATATGTAAAAAAGTATTCTAGGAAAATATATGAGACACACAAAATAAAATAGGTGGTGATTATAACATGACTCTTAAAGAATGAACACTTAGATAGAGAACCCCAACTTATGGATTGGGTAGAAATTAAATCATCACCCCCTCAAAGAGATGAATATAAATTGATATTAAAATATCATTAATAATGTAATTTCATTAAATAACATATCGAATTTTAATTATATACATAAAATAAAGAAAATTATATTTATAAAATATAACATGTCCTAAAGATAAAAATTTAAGATTACAAAATATTGTATCATATCATGGATTCCATGAACACACATTAACCTCATATTTCATAAGCATAGATATCGTAATAATCAAATTCAAAGATTTTTTATATACATAAAACTTTATAAAATTCACTAATATGGATATACTTGAAATATATTATATTTTTTTATTTACAACACGTAGATGAAAATTCAATGAATTATTTTGGCAGTATCGTGACTATAAAAATGAGACAATATAATGGTGTTAATTAGAGGGAAGGGTAGTATTTCATAAATAGGGAATTATTTTTATAGTAATGTGTTTATTATTGACACAGGAAATCAGTATTAGTAAAAACTAAATGGTATTATCATAAAAAAGTACTTGACTCGAAGAGACTAGGATAAACCATACTTTTCTATACAGCCTATTAAAGCATGGGATGTGTCCATAGAACAACATTAACTCATTGGGTGGAATTTAGAGATATATAAGAAAGTAAAATTGAGGATAATGAAATTTAGGTTGTATTTTTATGAAATAAAGAACGAGGGGGATCTTATTTAATACGGGAAAAGAGGGTCTTTTTCATGGAAAGCTAAAGTCATGTAAGGGGTAGGATTGGAATTTCGTGGGTATAAGGTGGGTTTGTTAAGATAAGTGTATTTGGTATTGAAATGTTATGATAGAAATGTGGGTATGAATTTATTACCTAACTAGGATATTTATAAGGTTCATGTGACATTTTAATTATTAAAAATTCGATATTCTCTATTTACCAATTTTACCCATATTAATCTTGATTAATAGTTATACATGGAAATTATTTTATTAATAAAATATTAAGTTGACCCTTCATTAATAATTCGGACATGATGTATCCTAATTTCATATCAATTTAACATATTTAAATTTCAAAATATAATAATATTTACTTTTAAGTAAAAATATAAAATATAAGGAAACAAACGTCTTTATAAAAAATGTCTTTTAAATTGTATATGTTTCTTATTATTATTTCTTATTAATTATTTAATGAGGGTTTATATATTTTTTATTTTTTAATCATCCTATAAGAGTTATATTATAAATTTTATAACTCTTATAAAATCAATATTTTGAAAACAATCATTTTACTTTTACTGTACTTTTTAATAATTATCCTATTTAGCTTATTTTTAATGGCTAATATATAAATATAAAGTCAATTTTATCAATAAAATTAATATGTCTATTGAAAATTAATTTTAAATTTCTTTCGAATAAGATTTTTTTTTTAATAAAAAAATACCAAAAATCAATATTAATATAATATCTGTATAAAAGATTAAGAAATGAAGTTTAATTTGTTAAAATAAAATAATAACACTATGAAATTAAAATATAAAATATAATTAAAATTATAGGAAATTTACTGTGCTCATGGTGTGATAGTTTATGATATCGTATTCACCTAATACATTTGGGTATAATATATTATACACAAACCAACATCAAAAACTTCAATTATATATAATAATTTTAGTCACCTCTAAATATCATGAATACATTTTTAGCCACCCTAAAGTACATAAGAATAATATTGATTTCCACATAATGAATCCCACCAAATTTTGACTGATATTTTATCCTTATAATAAAACTGTAACACACATTAATTAATTTATATAATATAAAATACATGAACGACCTTATAGTTGAATCATATATGACTTGTTTACATGTATTTCCATTTTATATGTATAGAATTACATTGAGACTCTATAATAATTCTGTTATGTAATACTGATAAATAACCCTAATTGAAAATGTTCATATTAAACACTCAATACTTTACAAAAAAAATATTTTTACTCATACCAATAAAACATATAGATCAATATTTATAGATATTTACACTATTTATGAAAGCTACTTCAATCATTCCATTCACCACAACAAAATTTAACCACAATTGATATTAAAATTTAATGCTTTAGATACAATTTTTAATATGTATCATATTATATAATTTCAAAATAAGAAATAATATCTCCCCCATAGTCTTTTATTTATGAAAAAAATTTCTATTTTTTAATAAAACCATAATTTTTGACTGTTTCATCAATATAAATATTCAAACTATAAGAAACCTATTTCAATTCATAATTGGATTTTGAAACTCATATATTTTAGGTAAATCATTAGGACCTTAAAAAACATCATGTTTTTATATATATAGTTCCTCATAGAAGTTAATATTATGAAATATGATTTTGGAATGCAATTGACTTATCAAAAAATATTACTATAAATCTATGGTAAGAAGTATCCATGCATATTTAATTATAAAAACTATTGAAATTATTTCTCCAACTCTATAATATAAAACTCATTATCTCCTTTCAGTTAATAGATACCAATTATAGTTAAACATTGTTTCATAATTGTCTATATTTTTAAAAAATAAAACTCAAAACCTATATGATTACCCACTATAGGTGGATTAAACTGGTTTGGAACATCGTTCATAAATAATTACATTCATTAAATTCTATGATTTAATAATTTTTGATGGATTCATTGTTGTGGGTAGGTTAATCCTCTAAAAGTATTAAAAACCCATTATCATCCATGATAAATAATATATTTTAATTACATATAATATTTATATATGTTGTTGAAGCATAAAACCCATTTATATTGACAATAAGTTAAAGGAATGAAGAAATCAGGAACCACGTTAATAATTGACATAACTCATGTCTAGTTATTGATATAATATTGGTGATAAATAGTCAATAATAACCAATGGGTTGTTACATTAAAAATAAAGACATGGTAAATTGAATCTATATATTTTTTTTATAAGGAACCACTTCAACATATAATTTTTTTGATGTAACTTCTTTAATATCAAATGATATTCCAATATCCCCTTGATTAACGAAGAAATAAAAATTGATATTTGAAAAACCACACCTCATATTGGTGTGAAAATAAATAAATAACTAAACTAATTTTTATAGACAACCTTAATTAATGAAGGATCGTATTTGAGTTTGATCATTTAATAAATAATCAACCAACCCTCAACTGTAAACAATATGCATTATAACATAATATTTTTAATGCAAGTGGTTATTTAATTCTTTAACGATCAAATATAAGTAACACTTTGATGAATATAACATTAAATGTTTTATAAAATGGATAATATTATTTTTCACATGCATGGTACAGAATTGTAGGTATTGTTACATAATATATCACATATAAATTTACCTATGAAAGGAATATTATGGATAATTCTAAAAATAATATCTTAATATGGAGCATGGTATTTGAGGCATTATAACATTAAAACAATCTCTTGAAATAAATCCTCATAGAGTATATTCACATTTTATAGCAACCTATGAAATCATATTCAAACTATTTCCCCTAATATATCACAAAATATCTTATTTTAGAAAGATATATTTTTCCAAAATATAGTCTACTTATATAGATTAATGTGTGAACTACTTATTCTTTAATGAATTTATAAAGATTAAAAATTTATTATTCATAACGATAATCAAAGTGTGACATCCAAACAAGTCTTGATGCCACTCAAGAAATAAAGATAACTTGAGTGATATCCATCGAACATATGCATCTCTATAAAACACAAACAAAAAATGTATCTCCATATTTAATATAAAAGATTATATAATCAATTTTTATATGACCTCAAACAAAAATATTATCATATCCTTTGGATGATATCAATGTCTATCAATATATATTACTATCATACTGAGTAAATGTTACATGGGATTCTATCATAGTGTGAGATATTTAAAGCACAAAGAAATACATATGTAGGTCCTCACATACTATGGTAATAAAAAAAATCACTTAACATATCCAATGAACACCACCTATAAATTTATCCCTATACCGTCTATTGTCACACACATTTATTTTTATTTATGATAGTCAAACGATGATAGTTTTAACCTACATGAGCTAACTAGAGCCTTGTTTATTCCTAATAAAGGTGACACCATAATCTATAATGATGATTTTATTCTAACATTGACCATTTTATAGTTAATACTATGGAGAATACTATGTCCTAGTTTTATGCTATGCAGATTCCATTCATGGCCTCTGAATTTTATATGTGTCGGAATTGTTTTACTTCCTTAAAATAGTTATTTTTCAAAAAATAATGATCTTTTATTTAAAATTTAAATTTAAAATATTTAAAAAATTATTTTTATAAAATAAATATAATAATTGAAATTATCACATCAAAATTAGTTTAAAATGAATTTTGGGGATATTCTAAAATATATTATTTTTTATTAAATAGAAAAATACCATTTTCTATTTTTGTTATGTTTTATGAAATTGTATATATATATATAATAATGATGTAAAAAAGTAATTAAACATAATAATTGACCTAAAATATGTTATTATATTTATATAATGCATTTTATTGGATTTAAATCAATTTACAAACTGAAAAACATCTTTGTAAAGTCAAAGGTAGAAATTTTAATTTGAAAATCATTATTTTAAAGTAAAAATAACATTTCTACATCTAGATTAATATGAAAATACGTGTTTAAATTATAGAATATAAAAATAATATAAACTATGACTCAAATATTTAAACACTTGAGCAAAAATAAATGGTCAATCCAATGGTTTTTCATTTGCAACAACCTTGAATTCTAAGACCCATATTAGGAAATTATTAAAAAATTCCTCCAATTTTATTGTAAATACCCACAAATACCCCATTCTCATAAACTAAAAATAGGTAACCCATAAAAGTATAATTAAGACTTACAATATCCTGGTTATAAACCTTGGTGAAATTATTATGAATTTTTTCTTTTAATTTTAGAGTAACATTTTTTATTAATTATTTTTCTATTATATGCCTTTAGGTTCTTACAATCATTGGTTATTATTAAGCCCCATAGTCACATTATAAATATCGCATTTAATTTTTCCCTTATAAGGCTTTATGATCACCCCTTTCTTCAGATATATTTCCCTAGGATCTGGTATGTAGTAAAATTAATATAGGATGAACATATAAAGAATAATTTAATATCGATTAAACGAATATTTTTGTTTATTCATATATTATATTTCCAATTTTGAATAAACTCAACCTTAAAAGAACATGTCTGTGAATACCTATTGTACCATTTAGTTAAAGATTTATGAATTAAAAATGAAAGAGTCTATAGTTTGTATCAAAATATATATTAATTTTTTCTGGAAATTAGGATCTTAAAACTAAACCATTAAACCAAGGAACAAGTCAAAATATAGTAAAACACCATGTCATTTTTGGGAAGTATTAGGTGAATGGTTTCAATGAAATGAAATCCTTGTCTTGATATTACAAGTGGGTGGTTCTCTGGAATAGTTATACCTAAATATAAGAACCCTAAAAAAGGGATTATTAGGATTTGATGAAATCATAGCTTGGTGAAAGATAACATGACTTACATCACACTTGGATTGAAATTGTTGGGGATATTTTTGGTTAATCACTTCATTTTTATGAACCATTATGAAGGATATATATAAAATTTAATTTTTATATGTGGTGATTTGAATAATAATATATATAAAAATAATTTTTTAGTATTTAAAAACACTTAATAATAAAAAGATTATAAAGGTAACATATTTATTACTAAGGTTTTCATATTATAGAAAAATGTTAGGAAATAGGATGATATTTGAAAAATTATGAGTGAAATAAGTTATGCACCAATGTCCATCCTAACATGATGAAAATTGAAATTAAAAGATTCATGAGGTTGTTGAATAATCTATCTTAGGTTGGGAATAATAACTTGAATCATGTTGAGCATCTTGATTCACCTTGAAGGAAAAAATTTCTCTTGAGTCTTTAATGTGTCAAATAGTACATTCCTTTACTGGATCTTCTAATGTATTAATTTTTGAACAATGGATTACCAAAATAGAAAATAAATTTATAGTAATCCATTGTCCAGAGATAGATAAATTCACATTTGTAACATATCGCTTAGATAGAGATGCTGACCATTGGAGTAAAATAATTAAGAACAAAAAAAAAGAGGGTAGATTGATTCTTTGTAGTGAGAAAATTATATGAGAATATTTTTTGGTAAATATTTTTTCTCATTCGATTAGAAATAAAATTGTGATGGAATTCATAGAGCCGATAAATATGTAAAATGAATCAGTATGAAGCTATGAAATATAAATTAAACAACATTTACGATTCACTTCTTGGATTTTTATGTAACCTAAGAGATATTTTGGTAGATTATTTTGCAGACTGAGACCCCATCTATGGAGGATTCTAGGAAATTGAGACAATGAAATCTATGCAGCAATATATCAGAGTTCTATGATTGTTGAAATGAAATTTGGGGAGATAGAGTGGTCGCATGGGTTGAATTAAAAGACAAGAGAAAAAGATCCAAACATTGGTAATAATTTTTATCACAGAAGAGATGGAAAGATACTACCCTTGTGCACCAAATATGGGAAGAAACATTTAGGGAATATCATTTTGGGAGTGAAATGTACTAAAAGCGGGGAAGAGATGAACATATATATTGAAATTTTTATAGTGATGTTAATCCTTAACATATTAATCAAAACAATAATGGGAATATTGTGAAAGTAAATAATCAAGTTCAATGCTTCATCTATAGCTAACATGGAAACATTTGAGATAAATAATCCAATAATAAAACAATGGAGGGAGACCCCCATCAATATAAACATGGGATAAGGGAACAAATTCATGATTTATAAATAACAATAAATGATGTAGAATGTCCAAATGATGTGGTGGAAGGTACACTTATTATTAACTACAATTTAGAAAGTATATTGTTTGAATATCGTTCTACAAATTAATTTATTTCGTCTAAGTCTATAGAGAATGTAGAATCAATCCAACAAGTTATAAAAGTAGAGTTAGTTGTTAAAACTACTAGTGGAATTATCCAAGAATCAAAGGTGTATATAAAATCTAGTATCAACTTTGTAGAGATAAATATAATAAAAAATATAGTAGTGATTCCCAAGGTGGATTTTTACACTATACTAGGGGAGAACTAGATATCAAAATATAATTATAAGATCAATTATATAAGTAAGGAAATATTAGTGGTCTCAGATGGGAAACCTAAAGTAATTTTCAATGGAGAGATATTCGATATTGAAATCTATCTAGGAGATCCTTTTATATCAATATTTATATAAATTATTAGTGTAGCGATAATAATATTGATAAATTCTAAATATAAAAAATTTACCCATTTTTTTGGAATAAATTGATGTTTTTCATAAATAAAAACTTATATTTACCCCATAAATAGAGGTAGAGTTATCCATTGAACTTATAACCATATAAAAAAATAAGTACATCATAGAAAATGTAATATGTGGAGTTAGAGGAATTAAAAGAGAATTTTACCGATAATTTAGGTAAAAATTTTATTCAACCAAGTGCCTCTCCTAGGAGAACACCAATTATATTTGTAAAGACTATTGATGGATAAATGTATCTATGCACTGGTTAAAGATAAAATAATGGGAATAAAGGGCAGAAAAATATCTTCTTCCATGTATTGATGATTTTTTAACCAGATTCATGGGGATCAATTGTTTTTAAAGATTAAGTTTCTTATTGGGGTATAACAGTTATGGGTTATCAAAGAAGATATCACAAAAACTACCTTTTAAAAGTGAAATTTCCATTACATATTTTTTATTCCATTTTTATTGATTATTTCTCCTACCATATTTATGGATTTGGTGAACACACCCTTTAAATATTAACTTGATAAATATTTGATGGTTTTATTAACTATATTATGATATATTCTAAAATTCATGAGGTGTATGAAGATCATATAATTTTCATAATAAAAAATCATAGAGTGGAGAAGATATTTTTTATATAAAATAAATGTTACTTCCATTGAAAACAAGATGAATTATCATGAAACATATTGATAAGTGAAGAAATGATATTGAATCCTACCAAGAAAAAGGCCATGGAGGAGTGGAAACATCCTTATAAGGTAACTTATTTACATAGTTTCCACAGTATAATTGGATGATCTAATTTGTTTCAAAAAAATATTCAGCATTTATAACATACAAAACAATTAAACTCAAAATGGATTTATGATTATTAGGAAAAATGAGTTTGATGAATGTTTCCATGAACTATAGAAGAGGTTAGTTAGTGTACCTCTGATAAATCTGTCATTTAATGGGGAATTATTTTTCATCTATACAGATGAATCCTTAAAATTACATGGATTTTTACTTATGAATAATGATAAATTGATTCATTAGGCATTACAACATCTAAAGCCTCATTCTCAAAACAATTCTACTCATAACCAGTTGTTTGATCTAGTTATATTTTCTTTAATGATATATTAAAGGTAAAAATGTGGTTTATACATACAAAAATAAGGTTTTATGTATATGTTCACTTATAAGAAGATTAGTATGCATCAATGAGGTTGGATATATCTAATCAAGGAATACAATTTCTCTGTTCACTACCGTCCTAGAAAAAAAGAAGATAACAATTGACATTTGATAAAAGGAACATGATACTATATACATGATATATATTGACAAAGACTTGATCTTAATTGATTTGAAAGGGATGGATATGTTAATAATAATGGCAAGGAATAAATCATAAACTTTAAAATTATGTTCCAACCATCAATCTAATATAGTATCATTGGGGTACACATAGATGATTCAGGGCATCAAAAGATGGTGAAAGTAATAATAACAGGAAGATTCATGACATAATAATTGATGTAGTGTGTGTTATTTATTTTGGAAATATAATTTTTTTTCCTTATTCAGATAATATATATAAAGATAAATTGGATGATTCACATATATCATCATTCTCTATCTATCATAGAAGTATCTATTTGTACTGCGATATTTCAAATCTCTTATAGTAGGATAACATGAAGAAGTAGATCACTGAGTACACCTCAAAGTGCTTGTTATGTTACGAGTTTTAAAAATATAAACAAAATTATATGTGGATGATGAAACCATTTACCATAACAAGCCACATATAGATCTCTCTTTCATAAATCTCTATTCCTTCTCATATCTTTACAGTTTAAGATAATATTATATCAGGGGAGTGAGAAGGGAATTTCCAAAATAATGAGTGATTCATTATAAAAAATAGATACACAAAAGTTGGAAAATTCAAAAGGTTGTCCATTTTTATGTACCCCAAGCATCGATTGAAGATAAAAAATATAGATCAATTAACTTGGGTACGCGAAAATAACTCTAAATTTAATATTTACCAATGGATTCAGGTCTAATACTTGGTGGAATTTGGGATTTGGGATTCTATTTACCATAAATTAAATTATTACATTTTAATGGATCCTAATAAATATTACATGAACATGTGATGAGTGAAGAAAAATTAAAAATGGTAGAAAAAAATAAACTACCCAAATGATATATGACAAACGAGCATAGAGAAAGATGAATGTCGCAATCATGGAGTAGCTGGTATATGAGAACACTTTAGTGATATAATGATTAATGAATTAATATGAATATAGTTACATATTAATTGTAACTATAATGTCATATGAAGGATTATCAATGAAAAAATGGAATTAGAGTATGAGGACAAAAATAAAATATCTTGATTTGAAGTGCCAAAGTCATATCTATAACTAAATGAATGAAATCATAAATGAATTATTTGATATTACTAATTATAAATATTAGATGATTTATCCTTGAGAGATGTTGTGATAAGGTAAAACACATATATTTCAGATTAATATAATAGTGGAATTAGTTTGATATTGCATTGAAATATTTGAAGAAGGATGAATGTGATTTTTGGTGAGGGAAGCAACATCGTTCTACAACACATCAATTCACACAATTATTGTAACATAAGAGTAAACTTGAGATATATCTGAATATAAATCAATGAAATTACATCCTAATAATAGGTGTTTCACCATATAAGGGGAGTTTTCATTATAAAGAAGGTGGTATTAAATGGTTTTATAGCTATGGAAGTTCAGGTTGGTGGGATCTTTCTGCCATTGGTAGTGTTACACCATAACATAGTGATAACATTTCATTAAAGATAGTGTCATTACATAATAGAAGAGACTATTTCATTGGAACATTGGATTCATAATTAGAGTATAGGTCCATTATAAATTGTATAAATTTGGATTCTTGAGGTTGAATTTATTGTGCTAAAAAGGAATATTTAATTCCACAATATATTACATGAAAAAAATATAATGGTTATACAACTCCCTTATTCTACAAAGGAAGAAGGATATAAGACTGCAATTTTAGGAATAATTAGTTATTAAATCATTTTACATTATAATCATGGGTTCTGCACAATGAATTGGAGAGCATTGGAAGGTGGAATGCTGCAAAGGGATCATTCGCCAAATAATAATTGTAAAATCTATATTTTTTATATTTTTTAATTTATCTCAAATAAAGGTTGCTATTGCATAATATTTGGTAGAGATAATAAAATTTTATGGATGAAATTGTCTATAATAATCCATCTGGGACACCTAGAATGATCAAAGTACAAGTGACAATTGATAATTGATCCAAGCTATTTAACAGAGGGTTGAATGTTTAGGAACATTATGAAAACTACTATGGATGTTTTGGATATGTTGGAAGAGAGAATAATTAAATTGAATTGACTAGTTCTACATAGAGGAGGAGAGATAATATAGGAATTATTAAATGTTAGATCTATTTGATGGAAGATGAGGCTTGGGAAGAATAATTTTCATTATTTATACTTATATCCAGAATAAAAGAATGAAATTAACAATACAATTCCTCTAAAATATTAATTCTCTATATGATGTTTTTTATTACCACTTCTTTGATTATGGCGAGTTCATAGATTCATATCTCCTTAATAAATTTATCTCATCTAACATTCTATATTTATCACATCAAAATAAAGTTTAACATAACATCATATATGATGTTTCCAAATGCACAGGAATCTATTTCTACACTAAATTGGAAGAGTCGTGTTTTTTAATAAAATGATTCATTATTCAATGATGATAAAGGAGATGTTAGTAAATGGATTTTCCCTTATGTGAGTGGTGACTGATCCAAAATTTATTATTTGGAAATAAGTTATGACCCGGAGTAACTAGGGCCAAAAAATAGAATTCACTTAACAATGAGCATAACATATTTTGTTATACCATAAAATCATCATATGTATAATCCTGGAATGTACAATAGTGTAGGTAAACCATGTAAAATTTATGTGTAGTAATTATTTAAATATCAATATCTATGATTGATTTAAGCGACATATATGATCTCTAGGTTGAAGGAATTATGAAATAAAATTTGAATAAATGATTAATATAGAGAATTAAAAAGGTTAAACCTTAATATTTCTGTGAAAAAATAGTTATTATGGTGCACGTTAAACTAGAACATCAATTCTTCATTTGTGGATAGCTTCTACACATTAAAAAGTAATGTCCAAATAAGAATATAATGGATTGAAACCCCCCATCATCATTAACAGAGGCCAAGGGAACAAGGTCATGATTTATCAACAGAAATGATTAATATAGAGGCTCCAAATGATGTGGTCGAAGGTATTCCCATTATTCTCTAAAATATTGAGATGAAAATACTTTTATATGTTTATATTAATTATTTTATATCATCCATGTTGGTGATGAATGTATAGTCAAACCAAGAAATTCAACATTCAATGTTATTAGTTGAAATTTTGGGAGGAATTATCCACGAATCAAAGGTTTATAAAAAATAGTATAACCATCAGAGAGTAAAATATTATCACAAATACAATACTAATTCCCATGGTGGTATCTAAAACTATATTGGGGTTGAACTAGATCTCAATATATAATCATAATTTCAATTGTCAAATATATGATGTTTTTATGATCTCAAATGGACAACATAAATATATTTTTAATGGAAAGATATTATATAATGAAATTGGTCTTGAAGAACCTATTAAAGCATTATTTATAGAGATTATTAATGAAGAAAAATAACAATGACAATGTCTAAAGATAAATATTCCCATTTTTTTGTAATACATTGATGAATTTACTAATAATTTACCTTGATATAACTCATAAATAAAGGGAATGTTATCCACTGAACTCAGACCAGGATTTCAGAAATTATAAACAACATCATATAAAATGAAATATGTGGAGTTAGAGTGTTAAAAAATACAAATATTTTAGCTAAAGACCTAATTTAACCATGTGTGTCTTATAGGGGAACAAATGTTCTCTTTCTAAAGGAGTTGGATGGATCAATTCAACTATGCATTGATTATATTGAATATAATGTGAAAACTATATGTAATAAATATCCTCTTATAAATATTGATTATTTTTTTGACCAAATTCCCAGGGATCAATTATTTTTGAATATTGACCGTTGATTGGGGTATCATTAGTTAAAATTAAAGGAATATGTAATCCCAATGAGTATCCACAATAATATATGAGGTCATTACATGTTTTTTGTTATTCCATTTGGATTGTATAATTATACTACTATATTTTTTGACTTAATGAATATATACTTTATAGAGTACCATGAAAAATTCATGGTGGTTTTATTGATGATATTCAGATTTTTTCCAAAAGGCCTATGGAGCATTAACACCATCTAAGGGTCATAATAAAAACTCTTAAGAAGGAGAGTCTATTTTCTAAATTCAACAAATTTGAGTTCCACATATAACAATTTCCATTCTTAGGAAACATCATGACCAGGTAAAGAGTTTTAGTTGGCCATCCAAATATGAAGGCCGTGAAGGAGTGGCCACATCCATTTAATGTAACTAATATTCATAGTTTCCTTGATATAATGGGATTCTATATAATGTTTGTTAAAAACTTTTCATGGATTTATAATACACTAATGAAGTAAAATCAAAAGGTATTTATGTATATCAATAAAAATTGAGTTGAAGAATGTTTCCATGAATTGAAGCAGAAGTTGGATAGTGTACCTATGATAAAATTACCCTCTAATGGGGAATTATTATTCATTTATAGTGATTAATCCTTAAAATTATGCATATTTGTATTCATAAAAAATGATACAATGATTTATTATCCAACAAAAAAAAGTTAAATCCCTATGATAAAGAATATCTTACTCGTTACCAAAAGTTAGATGTGGTTATGTTTTCGTTAAAGATTAGGAGATGATATATTTAAGTGAAAAAATGTGATTTATACATAGACAAAAAAGGTGTCAAATATATTTTCACATAGAAGGATATCAATATGTGTTAGTGAGGTCAGTTATTGATAATCAAGGACTAATAATGTTCTATTCACTACCGTCTTATAATGTAAAAGAAGATAGTTGTTTCTTTCTTATGTAAAGAACATGCTACTCTATCCGTGATACATATTGAGAAGGACCATATCATCATGGATATGTACTGTATGGATCTAAAAATCTTGATGGAAGGGAACAAATAATATCTTTTAAAATTATTTCCCAACCATCATTATAATATAAGATCATGTAAGAAAAAATGGATGATCTGGGGCGTCAAAAGTAGCTGAATGTTTTAAATAGGGGAAGCTTAATAACTTCAAAATAAATGAAGATGGTGTCATTTAGTTTAGTACAATAAATTGTGTACCTTTTTATGCAAAGATAAATAAAGAGATATTGGAAAATTCTCATAGATGACTATTCTCCATACATCCTGGAAGCATTAAGATGTGCCGTGGTTTTCAAGATCACTTATAGTGGGACAAAATGATGATGTATATCATTGATTATACCTCAATGTTCTTATTATTCCAGTGGGTTAAATAATATAAACACAAGTCCAAGGGGATTATGAAACAATTTCCCATACAAAAGCATCATTTAAATATCTCATTAAATATCTATATATTCCATTCTCTTTATAATTTTTGATAATAGAATATCACGGGAGTGAGAAGGGTGTTTCATGTATATTGGGTGGTTCAGTGTAGCTGAAAGATACACCATAGAGGAGAAATTATAATGGTTTTTAATTATGATATTCTTCAAGCCTCATTTGAAGAAAATAAATATAAATAAATTTTGGTATTGTACAAAATAATAAATATCCATTTTATATTTATAAATTGATTCAGGACTAATCATTGGTGGTGATTGGAATTTTGGTTTTTATTTACTTTAACTCCCATGATTATTTTTAAGGGATCCTTATAAACCTAACATGAATATAGTGATGAGTTGAAAAATGCTAAAAATGGGATCCAAAAAAAACATCCCAAATTCTATATGATAAAAGATGATAGAGGAAAAATAATTATGTAATCATGGAGTAGATGGTATGTTAAAATACATTGGAGATATAATGATACCTGAATAATGACAAAGATAATTACCTAAAAATAGAAACTATACAAGTATAATATGGATTGATATTGAAAAAAATTCCATTAGAGTATTATAATAATCATAAAATATCGTGATTGGAGGTACCAAATCCATCTATATGACTACAGAAATAAAATTTTAATGCAATCCCATAATATTACTAAATATAAATATTAGTGGACATATACTTGAAAGATGTTATGATAAGGTAAACCATATATAATATATATTACTATGGTATTTGAAGTAGAGTGATATTGCATTGAAATATTTGAAGAAGGATTAATGTTATTTTTTTAATGAAGCAACATCATGTTGCATCACATCGATTCACACTATGATTATAGAATATGTGTAAACTAAAGATAGACATGAATTGAAATCGATGATATGACATCATAACAATAGGTGTTTCACCATGTAAGTATTGTTTTCATCGTGATGAATAACCTATATAATATCAGTACACCTCTGGATGTTTTCGATGATGGGATCCTTCCATCATTGGTAGGGTCACACCATAACATAGAGATAACGTTTCATAAATGATAGTTTCATGCCATAATAATAGAGGCCATGTCATTATAATCATAGCTACAGCATGAGAGTACTGGTCAATTTTAAATGGTGTGAATTTGGATTAATGAGGTTGAATTCATTTTACTAAAAGGTGGAATTTATTACACTACATATTCATATAAAAAATATCATTGTATAACAATATTGTGATATCAAGTGAAGAAGGATATAAAAAAGTGATTTTAGGAATAAATGGTGGTTAAAAACTCTTACAGACCAATAATGTTGCCCACTCCATAAATTGGGGAGAGTTGAAAGATAAAACACCATAAAGTGAGCCTTGACCTTATAATAGTGGTAAAATATATAATTTACAAAATTTTATTTAAATTCAAATAATGGTTGATGTAGATCAACATTTTGGGGAGATGATGGAATTTGTTGGATGAATTTGGCAATAATAACCGATGTGGGACCACTAGAATGATCATAGAATAAGGGAAAAATGATAATTTATCAAAGATATTTAATAAAGGTATTGAAAAAGGTATTGAAAGTTGATAAACATTATAAAAACTAATATGGATTTTTTGGATATGTTTAAAGATTTCAGGATCACATTGACTTTTCTATTTCTACACACAAGAGGAGAGACAATATGAGAATAATCCAATGATAGACTTATTTTATGGAAGAAGAGGCTTGTAAAGAATAAGTTATATTATTTAAATATATATTTATAATAAAATAATGAATTTAACAATATCATTACACTAAAAAAATAATTATTCTTCTTCAAAGGTTTTTTATAACACCTTCCATGATCATGGGGACTTCATAGATTCAAGTCATTATAAGAAATATTTCTCATCAGAACTTATATATAGATCAGATCAAAATAGAGTTTAACATCACCTTATATTAGGAGTTTATTGATTTTCATGAATCTATTTTCTACACTAAAATATAAGATACATATATTTCAATAAACTAATTCATTCGTCAATGATGTTTATAAAAAGTAAGTAAATGCATTTACCCTTGAGTGAGAAGTGACAGATCAAAAATATCTTATGATTAAATATGTTAAGGAATAGAGTAACAATGGCCTAAAAATAATATTCAGATAATAATTAGTTCATTGTATTTTGGTATACTATATAATCATAATGTGCATTCTCCTTTAATTTAGTTCAGGGTGGGTAAACAAAGTAAAATCTACATGTTATTATTCCTTTTATATAAATTTTTGTGTTTTATATTTACTGAGAATAAAAGTGAGAGAGGGAAATAGAATTATTTATTTCAATTATAGAAGGTAACAATATTCATTAGTGGATGAGGCTTAAATATTTAATATGAATGATAATATTTTGAATTTTATTACACTCTTATTTACCTCCACTCTTATTTTTACCATTGATTAAATTCATAATCCATTGGTTCTAATAACTAGCATCAAGGCATACTGGTTTAGATTTTGTGTTCAATATACTAAATGTATTTTTTGTATTACATTCAGATATATAATCTCTATAAAATCCTCTTATTTTTAATGATTATAAATTTTATGTTTGAAAAAATCATAAAGAATTTTCTTATTGTAATATTCCAGTGAGTTTGTCAAGGAGTCGATTCATCATGATTCCAATTTTAAAATTCATTATAAACGAGTTCATGATACAAATATTGAAAATAATATGTTAGATCATTGATCCAGGAGGTACAAAATAAAATGAATCGTTAAGTTGTTGTGTATGAAATTTGAAGAACCAAAGAAAAAAGTGATGGAAGATTTGAGGATGCTGATGATGTTTTGATTATATATCCAAGATTTAATTACAGTTCAATCAGAGATGAGATATCAATGATTTTAGATTCTATATATTTATAAATGTAAAAAAAAGATAATAACCAAGAGTATGAATCCACCAAAGATGATGGATGCACAAAATAGGGAGATTGTTTTTGATATTATTGATATATATTGATGTAATATTTTTTTGAAGATAATTTTTATTTTGTAAGAGTAATTTTCACTATAGAGATTATTGAAGATGGTGATAACATTGAAGATTTGGAAACAACATTAAAATGTAAATACAATGAATATTCTTACAATAAACAATTAGAGATCTATTCCTTACAAGAGAAGTTGTATCTATTAGAGAATACACATGGAGTGGAATATGAATTCATAGAATATTTTTTTATAGAACAAATGATTAAATAAGTAATAGTTTTCATTGAACGAATCCATTGGAATTCTTAGTGTAAAAATTTCATGATTAAATTGATGTAATCAGGGATATAACACATTAATTAGAATAATAAATCGACAAAGATACATGGTTTAAATAAAATTTTATCCTTATCAAATCACATATTGATGAGAGGATAAAATATAGAAGTTTGTTTTCCCAAGGATAGATCAATAAGATATCTAATTAAAGGGGAATAAATCAAGATTATATAGAATTAAATGAATTAAATGTTTTTGATCCCCCATGAAAACATCAATATGTGGATTTCACAAATATATAAAGATTGAATCAGTTACTAGAGGTACTTTTCTGGATAAATTCAAATGAGATGGTTTTCATTGTAAAAGTTAAATGAATTTCTATTACTATGGAGATATGGGATATAAAAGGGATGTTTTTTTTGAATCCAAAGATCAAAAAAAAGTAAATAAATATATACATCATCTCATCCAATAGAAGGATACATGAGGTAAATTTTTATTAGATTTTTTTATATTTAATAACTCTGTAGATGTAGAAAGATATTTTAGAAATAAAAGATATGAAGACACTAAGTTAAAATCACCCATTAGTGTACCAATAGAGAGGCAAGAATGGAAAGAAAAAAAATATATTATTTTTTTTATTTTATAGGAAGATTATGAGGAATAATTGATATTAAATGTGATTCATGTGCCACTAAATATGTTTTCTCAACAACTACCATGAAGTGAAAGGAAACAAAAATGGATGAAAAAGAAGGACATTTATCTTATTAATCATTTTAAGAAAGAAAGCATAAAGTGAGATATACTAAGTATAAAAATGTCGGATTTTGATATAGTGTATATATAAGAGGAAAATCATTAGGCTTTGATATGTATTCCTACATAATCAAATACATGGAAATTGAATAAGTCCAGTAGAAGAGATAATATTTTGTAGAGGATAAAATAATGATGAATTAATGGATGAGTCTTAAATATGTGGAATTATTCTCAAAATATAAATTAATTAAAATATATAAATTGTCTAAATCTAAAGAGAACATCTAGAAATAAATTTAATAATGTGGTTCTACTCAATGAAGAACCATTAATAAGGCATTAATATTGATTGAATGAGTAGTACTAATTCATGATGTCTAAAAAAATTCCTCTAATTACATATGTTTGAGAAGTAACTGTCTCCATATGAATTTAATTTTCATTAATTATGATGGTGTGACTTAGTTTTAAGAAAGAGATATAGACCTTAGGGTGAATGAAATATGAAGTAAAAGTGGACTCAATGATTAATTGAGAAAAAAGGTGTTTGAGAAATTCAAATCTCTATCAAAGCAAAAAAAATAAAAATTATTAGTATGTTAACTCAATTAGTATATAGGTAAATATTGAAATCCTAACTTCAAATCAAGCACATATTAACATAAAAAATGCGTATCTGACATTGAATGAGTAATAGGACACCATGACCGAGAATTAATAATAATGAAAAGTACACGGTTTATTTTTCATTATCTAATGGGTGATATAAATTTTTTATTATTAGGATAATAAAATATTTTAAATGAAGAATCCCACATTGAATAAAAATTATATAATTAGTGATGAATATGGAATCATTTAAGGGGATCATTATAACACCCCTATAATTTTTTAACTTTTTTAAATGAATTTATTTAATTATGTTTTTTAATTAATTTTTATAGAAGATTTAAATAATTATATTGAAAATTTATTGCCTTCAAATTAATGAATTTTCTAAAAATAAATACTATTTTTAGTATTATTTTTTGTAATAGAATATTTTAATATAAATATTTAATTATTATATTATAAAGTTTATTTTTACCTAAATATTAGTTAATAAAATATTTTAAATGAATGTAAACAATATATATAGAGGCTATTATAATTATTTTGATAAATACTAAATCACGCTGTGAATATATTCACTATAAATTTTCAACCCCAAGTATTTAAAAATAAATTTAATATAGAATGAATGAAACACTAAGTCCCTACGAAACATCACTTTGTTAAAACCTAGCCAATAAACACAATTTTTATGCCTCTGTGTTTGGAATAAAAAAAATATACATACACAATTACGTTCAATAGGATGTTTGAAGTCTATTCGAATCAATTTTTTTATGAATAGTAACTTACCCTTATGAATAGTGACATACCCTTTTGATTAGTAACATGACCTATATGAATAGTAATGTACCTTTATGAATTGTATCCTCACCCATGTAATTTTAAATAAAATTTACAAACCTTAATAATGAAATAGATTATTTTATAAATTAATAATTAAGTGTTGGTTTTTTTGTGTTTAATATATATTTAATTTTAATTTTAAATTAATAAATTTAATTAAAATAAAATTATTTTATATAAAATTTCATCATAAATAGATTTTTTTTCAATACTATGACTTTAATATTTATTAACAAGACCATACAACCTTTTTGGTGTATTATAAAATTAGATATGGTTTTAAAACAATATTTTCATGTAAATAATGGTTTTAATGAAAAATTAAATTTCTCATATTAATAAAATTATTTTCATAAAATAGAGTTCTTTTTTGGATTCTACTATGTTAAAAATGGGGTGGGTAAATTTTCTATATTTTTCTGAAGTACTTGAATTATTTGTGAATAGTAAAATTTGATAAATTATAAAATATGATAAATAAATGAATTTCAGCATCTTTCTTGAGAAAAGGATGATTTAAATGGAAATGGGATCAAAATAAAATGAAATTATTACTATTTTTGGTCATTTAATAATCAAAATTTCTTGACTTATGGAATAATAATAAACTAATGATTAAAATCATAAGAAAACCCTCCCCTCTTCCACTATAAAAACCACCCACAATACCGTCTTTTATTTACTCCTCTCAAGCCTTGTTCCTTACCTAAATTCTAGTCAAATATCCTCCCAAGATCATCCCCCACATCCATCATCCCTTGGTCTCAGGTAAAGGATAAATCCCCTCCCCCAAATAAGAACTTAATGAATATTAATTCAAGAGGTAAATTCCTATTTTCAATTCTTTTACTTTCTTTTCAAGTTCCTTTGTTTTATTTTTTATCCTCACTTACCCTAACCCAAATGTTATGACAACTCCCACAACATAATTGTACTATAATGTTGTTATGATTATTGGAATTGTTATGATCATCTATCATTTACCCCTAATAGTAAAAAACACTATCCGAGATGTGCTCATTTACCACATTCAAGGACGACGGGTTTTCAATTTCTATTATTATCTTGAACTATATTCCTAAAACCATTATTATGGTTAAATAAGAATATAATACGTGTATTATGTATCATCTATGGTTATCAAATCTTTTTTTACCCATGTTCTTGATTTATAAATAAAAACGAGTTCATTGTGTTCAAAAACCTTTAATTAACCCAAGCAATTATCATTAAATAATTTATATAATGATTCATCATCAATCCAAGTAACCAAATGAAATTTAAAAACATGTAAACTTTGGTATGTTCACTAATAAAATATAACACCAATTATGGACAACAAATATCATTTAAAACTATTCTCCATTCCTGTATATATGTATATTGATTAAAAAACAAACTGACTTGAAAAATGAAATTGAACCTCTTAACCCATAAAAAAGGTAATGAATGATTATAATAAAGTTATATTAAACAAATTAAATTCAGATTTGTTTATGTAGTTATTAATTAATGAACATAAATTTAACTTTTTAGGTCATTAAGATCATGTGGAGAACACCTCCAAGCATATGGTAAGGGTTTCTTCAACTCACCTTCATTTTTGTGAGATATTATTTATTCACTAATAATACTTGTCTATGGTGTATGTATACTAAATATTGTCTTTTAATATAATTAATCTCCCTATTTTCAAGTTTTTTTAGTGTATCACATTATGATTATTAATTTGGGGGCATATGATTCAATTGATTACAATGTTGTAAGTATTTTCTACAAAAACCTCCATTTTCATTAAAGCTGCTCTTATTCTCTAATAACATAAATGAAATTATTATTTATTTATATTTACACCTCATAAATTTATTTTTAATTTTTTATATATTTTTATATATCATAATCCTTTTTTATTTTACAGGGTGTTACATGTTCTCAAATACACATTTTACAAAATTGTTCCAAAATGAAATTCCAATTCATGGAACATCTCAAATTCATACCTATTTTGAAAATAAATCTATAGTTTATTTTAATCCATATTTACCTTTATAAAATAAAAAATTATAACTTGAAAAATCAATTTTGGTTCATTTTTTTATTCATGAAAGAAAACATTCATTTGTACTTTAAAATCCTTAAATATTTTCCTAAAACCGTAGTAAATATTTTTATTTCTAAAGTTTCATTAAAAACTATTTTAAATGATTTAAAATAAATAAAACTTTATTTAAGACTCAGATATATATTAAATGACCAGAACTTTTATTTTCTAGGATATACATGTTTAAAATCTGATTTCATGACAAATAAAAATGATTTTAAAAAATAAAATTTCTTTTCAAAGATAGAAGTATTTTTCTAATCTCACATTAAATTTTCTATGAGATATTCCTTGTTCACCACTTATTTCATTTGATATACCATATAAAGAGTCTTCTTATACTCATGATATTCAATGGTATTATGATTTGAAATTTTCAAGGTCGTATGGGACACATTGGATTCTTTAAGGACTATCATTTCAAGGAATTATCAATGGTATTATTCAAAAGTATCATCATATATATAAAATTATTTTGTTGATTATTCTACACCATTTAGGTTTATATAATATTGTATCATGAATCATGTATTATTGAATGGTTTATGATTAGTTTATTGTGGATATTCTATCCTGAAACCATTCATCATATTAATTCAAATGGTAATTGATTATGTTTAGTGATTGGGGAAGGTTATTTATATTTCATATATTGTTAGTTTAAATATTAATGTGTATGTTTTTTATGTTGATACCCATTCATATGAGGAAATAATTGGTCTTATTATGTGTTGGATGGGGCCTGCTATATCCTCTTGATGTATCGGTAGGTCTCATGAGACAAACTATGGTCTTGGCATGAGGCCTTGACAGTATGATTATTTATGGTCTTGGTAAGAGGCCATGACAGTATAGGTATGATGCCCCACATTATGAATTCTATCATTATGAAGATATTAATTTAAATTTCATGTGGTTATTCAACTAGTAGAATACACATGATTATTTTTTATTATGGAATACTTTATTTTATCTCTTATTCATTCCATAGTATATACATGTTAATTTTTAATGGAATGTGTTTTTAGTTATTCACCATGCCCAATGTTTATGTTTATAATATCTTCCACTATATTGTTTACCCATACAAAACATCTAAGATCACCCCTTTTCTTTTGTTTTATATTTCCACAAGATACAAAAAGCTGTATTATTAATGAATTGTAGAGATAAACATAGAGTTGTGGATATTCCCAATAAATTTTATATTTTTTATTTCATTTCATGTTGTAATGTTCAAACTATTTATGTACATAGTATTCCAAAACTACAAAACCATTTAGTCTTTTGGGACATGAATTTGTTGTAAGTCTGCCAAGGAAATGAAATAATGCACTGGATTTGGGAAACTGGGGTTGGGGTGTTACAATTACTACTAATATATGTTTTGTAGAAAATATGGAAACTAGATTTTGAAAATGTAAACTAGGGATCAATACTCAAGTAGTGTTTGAGGAAAAAAACACAATAACATCAAGAAATTTTTGTAAGGAATTTATTATGTGTATATTTCTACCAAATACATCCCAGTCTAGATACAACAAGTGGATGTGGTTCTAGAAAAAAATTACTAAGGAGTGAAAACTCTGATATGTAGTTTTAGGCTTTAGCCAGGGTATCCTGTTACACGAAAATGGGCCTTAGGTGCACCTAGTTGAAAACCCTCAGTGAATATGATTATCATAATTCACATTTACTTTACCCACTAATATGAAGTATTTATTCCGCTAATGTATCCAAAGAATATGGTTCTTGGATTTTCGATGAATTAATTTATGATATGTTTAGAGTTAATAGAGAGTTAATATTTTTATGAGCGAATATATTGCATGTAATTGATACAAAATGGTACATTTTAGAAGGAATGATAACTTCCCTTATGAAAGTGATGAAAATATTATGAAGGATCATATCTCTTATGGTTTTTAGACATCATTTCAAAGGAAGATAGTCTCCCAAGTGTCCTCATCATATGAGGAAATATTATCATGTGTTAAAAGGACGTTGTTTCCTCGACGGATTTTGGGGATGACCTCCTTGATGGGAGATTCAAACGTTCCGATCGGTTTCTAGCGGGTTTGTTCGTAGAACCGGAAACATCCAATGATTCCTCATCCATTTGGACCCACTTTCCAAAGGTAGGCACTCATTAGCTTGTGGACTGATGAGGCTTAGGAATTTTCATTGGTCGAGAGGATGGGAGGTTAGACTCATCAAACCTTTTTGAGGGGAATTATTTTCTACTCCGGGACTCTCTTTATAGATTTAAGTTATGTTCGTGAATCCTTATTACATTACCAAGTATAAAATGTGCTTTCCTTTAGTTTTAACAATCAATGATTAAATATGCAAGAAATTTAGAGAATCTTATATATGTATTTGAGGTTCTTCATCAATAGAGAATCATCTATATCTGTTTAGAGATTCTTGGTCAATGGTATCCTTAAAAACATTTTTATAAAAGTCTCTTGGTCATTTTGATGACCAGGATGGTTTTAAAGCCACTCAGTGGGGCACTTGAAGTTTATCGTCATTCAGAAGGACAGGGATTATTTCAAAGTTGGGATCAAACCCATAAATGGGCTACCTACGTATCCTTTGTTTTGGAAAAGGAATCAGAACCCACGTAGTTCGAGTAATGGAGTATGATGTTTATGATTGATGGCTCAAAGAAGAATGTCATAATTACTTTTACACTCTAAGCTCACGTGATTCATGCTCAGTGTGAGAAACAAGAGGTATTGGTAAAAATTAGACAATTGTGCCATGAAAGATGCAATCATAAGAAATTGTTTGGGGCTTAGGTATATATGACTTCCCAGATAGATGAAGGTTTAGGATTCACTTTTAGGGAGAAAATCCAGGAACATGGTCCATAAAGGTATATGTGCTTTATGGAGATTTGAATACTCTAATCTTGGGGCTTACTCCTAAGGAGGATGCCCAAGTTAGGAGGGGACTTATGATTGGGTTTTACTCCTGAAAAGGAAACCCAAATCAAGGGTAAATTAGGACTGGTTAAGAGAAATTTAAGGGGGCTTGGGGTTTACTCCTAAAAAGGAAACCCAAGATTATGACTGGGACTTACTCCTAAAAAAGGAGGCCCAGGTTATGACTAAGTCTTATCCCTAAAAGGGAGACCCATGTTAGGGGACTTGGGGCTTACTCCTAAGAAGGATTCCCAAGATTAAGACTAAGTCTTATTCTTGAAAAGGAGACCCAGGTTAGGATTTAAGGTTTGGGGCTTACTCCTGAGGAGGATGCCCAAGTTTGGGAACTTTAAGAATTTGGGGCTTACTCCTAAAGAAGGATGCCCAGATTAAAGGACTTATAACTGGGGATTATTCCTAAAAAGGAGACCCAAGTTAAGGATTCTCTCATCTTAAAGGATGAGGTTTAATGAATGAACTCTCAATCTTTTGTGACATAAAGATGTATAAATCACTAGGTTTTGAGAGATATTCCACCGAATTCTTTTCAGATAAGGAATTCAAATCAAGAAATCATGCCATTAATGGCTTTGAAGAGTATCTTGAAGACTGAATCTTGAATAGGAATGGTGAAATGTCTTAAGAGGGGTAAAATGGGCAAGATGTGCACCCAAAAAGGTAGGGGCGCGCAAGTCTTGAGAGGCGCGCAAGTCTTGCGTGGGCGCGCAAATTTTGGTCGCGCAGGTATACCTGCGCGACACATGGTGTACTTGCGCGATTTTCAACCAGCATTGAAATATTTGAGCGACTCTTTTTTAAACCCTTTAGAATCCTCTTGAGGTTCTTCCAGAAAAGGGACGCACAAGTTATATTGAAGGAAATAAGTCGGCGCGCAAGTGTTGATAAGTTTCAACACTTAGGCCTTCTTTCTTCTCTTCAGATCTTCCATTCTAGGTAAGAAATTACCTTAGAAGTGTTCCGGAAGCTTTGAGATGAGACTTGGGCGTCGAGAGCTTCAATCCGAGTTTCTGGAAAAAGATCCTCTCGAATGGGGGGCCCACAGGGTCTATTTATAGGCAGGAGAAGACCACGGGCGGTTACCGGGCGGTTACCCCTTAGGTCGCGCAAGTCACTTGCGCGACCAATGTTTCTGCGCAAGTGTACTTGCGCGACACTGAGATAACTTGCGCGGTGCAGTTGCTGTTGATCCTTTGTTCATGCCTTTGTCGATTTTTGATGTTTTCTTCAAAGGTTGAATCACTTTGAGCTCAGATATTCCCTTTTCCGATCATTAGATTCTGTGACGAAAGGAGCGTCAACAAAAGTCCCCCCTCAGAGTTGGATCCGGAGAGAAATGAGGATTTGACTCTGAGGAAATCTAATCCATTCAAAGGAAAAGGGGGGCGCGCATGTCTTCAGTGCGCAGAGGGCAGCGCGCAAGTTTGCGTCGCGCAGGCCTTAAGCGTTCTGGGTACGACGCGCAGATAGGCTTCCTGGCCTATAAATACACGGCCCTCACCTCCGTACAAGTATCCGGATTTCCGGACTTCATACCTTCTCGAGCTCTCGCCGCGCAGGTCACCTAAGCCGCGCAAGTCTCTTTTTCACTGTTCCCTCGCTGTCGCGCTCCTGTAAAGGTATTCGTACTTTCGTGGTTTAGACTTGCGCGTCAAAAACTAGCGCGGCACACGAAATACTTGCGCGCCATTGTTTAGATTTGCGCGACTTAATGCCTTGGAAATTTTTTCCGAATTATTTTCACAAATTTTATGAAAAATAAACCCATTTAAGAGTTTAATTTATTCAACTTCTGTGCAGATTCAATGGATCCTAAGGGAATTGGAACGGCTGATGAACTGGCTAGCAAGAGGATTGATGACATGATGAACATTATTGGCCATGATTACTATGATATCTGCGACAACACTTTCCCAGATTTGGATAAGTACTTGAAGAAATATCATCTTAATTTCCCACAGAGCATCTACCTGTCTCTGTGTGGTCATGGTCATCTGCAAGGAGTCAATGTTCCAAATGCAAACAATTATACACCTGAAATGCAGCTGCACTGCTACTTCTCTATTTCGGTTATGCTATGCATTAAGAGTAACAACAATGGTGTGAACATTCAAATTCTTCCTCCATGTCATTTCCTTGCAGATATGAAAATGGAAAACCCATGGGATGAAATGTTTTCCAGTAATGGTTGGTGGAGAGAAGACAAACATTGTATTAGATCAATATCTGAAAAGAGTACTCTCTCCAAATGGCTCTTTAATTCCAATGCTCCATTCTCAAATCCATGTATCCATCTTCCAAGTCTCTTGGAAAGAAACAGAGTCACTGTATGATCAGCAGAAAATTTTCTCAAACTGCACTCAAGAACATCCTTTTACAATTGTTCCAAGAAGAGCTGGTATCACTGCATCTCTTATTGTATCCAGTTGAATGAATGAATTCCAGGCGGTTGCTAATGAAGCTCGGGATGCCGTAAATCAAATGAAGTGTTATGTTGAAAGCCTCTTGTAATTCCTGAAAAAAGAGAAGAGAATCCAGTCTGTGGATGTCCTTCTAACTCTTGTGTATCAATGAAAAACACTTTTGTCTTCAATCATTTTGTACCTGCATTCATTTCACTACCTGCTTCAAATTTACTTAAGCCAATGGGCCTAGTAAGAATAGTTTGATTTTTACTAGGATTATTACAAATAATCCTATAAACTTTGAACCTTTTAAATGCTCAATCTTACCTAAATCATACAAAAATGTATATTTAGTGAGCTGGAACTTGACTTTTATTCAGAGTTCCTTTGTCTTTTATGGGCAGTTTAAAGTCATGCATGCTGGACATAAAGGGGATAATGTTTAAGGTCGAAATAGCTTTGACCAAAATAGATTAAAATTGATTCAATTCTTTGACAATTTATCTGAAAACATATTACCATACTCAAGTATGAGAGAAAAAATGTAAACTATGGCTTAAGAATATTTGAATCTGAGGAATGATATGAAAAAGAGCTAAAAGGAATTAGAAGAAGTAGTTTCCAAGAATGAAGTTACTATTATTTAACAAAACCCGTTAGGGGGTTGAAATATGTAGGGCCACCTATGGGCATTGGCTGCATGGTTAAATAAATAGTATCTTTTGGCTGACAAGTCTGTTATGTGGACTGTTTATGCAAGGCCACCTATGGGCATGTGCTGCATAGTCAGGCAAAAGAACTCCCAGAAATTTACTTTCCTAGTGTTAAAAGCCAGTGAAAGTTTATGGAGATTCAAATTTTCTAAAGTATAGAGTTTGTTGTATGGAAAGAGGTACTTGAATATGGAGAAGATATTTCCGAACAAGAATATCGAAGAACTGGATGAATATCACTCCTACGAAGGTCTGACCCAAACGTAGGGAAGAAGAATAAACCATAGACTTGAATACTTTCAGATCATGAAAAAGGATATGGGACAAATATGTTAAGAATGGATATTTTTTTTGCGGATCCCTACATACTATCGTTTAAGACAAATAAGGACAAAAGAGGCATTCTTCCCAAGAATGAAGTTACTATTATTTAAAAAAACCCGTTAAGGGGTTGAAATATGCAGGGTCACCTATGGGCATTGGCTGCATGGTCAAATAAATAGCATCTTTTGGCTGACAAGTCTGTTATGTGGACTGTTTATGCAAGGCCACCTATGGGCACGTGCTGCATAGTCAGAAAAAGGAATTCTCAGAAGATTGACATTTTTGTGATTAAAAGTCATGAAAAAGGGTTATGAAGATCTGACAATATTTAAGGTTAGGATTATAACACATAAATATGGGTATTTTCCAATGTATATAGAGATACATAGGTCAATGATAACCATAATCAAGTTGTGGCTGGGTCCTGAAAACCTGGACTTCACTACGTATCTCATAAGAATGAGAATCAAGCCATACGTAGTTCTTGAAATGCAGTTTTAACGTCGTGAAGGACGAAAGTATGAGTGATCTTAGTTTATGGTCATAGAATTCGGACCAAAATAATGAATTCCCAGTGTGTTTTTTCATGAGGACTTTTCAGCCAAGGGGATGAATGTGAAATTTGGGGTTAGGCCCAAAAGACTTGGGACTGGATTCGAGGGATACTCGAATGTTCCTACGTATCCCATAGGGATGGGAATCAAGTCCACGTAGTTCTAGAACTACCCTTTGTACAAATTTGGTTCGTACATGTGAAGGGTGAAAGAGGAATTTAGTGCAATGATAGTTTAACCTGATATAAAAAGTTTAGGCATTACCATGTATGCACGTAGTCTTTTGAAATGAAACATGACTGAAAAAATCAATGCCAATAATGGTTCCTTCTCAAATGAGGAAATCAAAGAATATTGTAGTTTATTGTCGTACTGGAAAAAAGTGTTGTATAGTTTAACATCATATAACAAGGACGAAAGTGAATCAATGTAAAGATATTGATTCCATGGGCGGTTTCACGAATCAACATCATATGAGATGGTGGTGAACCGATGTGAAGAGATTTTTTTTGGGCTTGAACGCTGGGAGGTTTCCTACATACCCAGCCTGGAGGGCAAGGATCAAAGTCCGTGTAGTTTAATTAAAGAATGAATTAATGATCAATTTGTTCTTGTGGAAAATGATCTAAATAAAAAATGTTGCTGGGACTTATACATGGTTAGTGGCCCAAAGGGAGTGTTATGGTTGTTGTTCTCTCTAAGCTCACGTGAGTCATACTTGGTGTGAGAAACAAGAGGTAATAACAGCCTTAACGATGCACAGTTTAATGTCATGTAGGACATAAAAAAGGGACTATGCAGTTTAAAGTCTTGCAGTTAGGACTATCGGTGCTGCACAATTTAGTGTCATGTAGCAGGGACAAAATAACAATTTAATGTCATGTAGGACATATCAAGGACTTTCTGTACAGTTTAGCGTCATGTAGTTAGGACGATGGGGACAAAATAGTTTAACATCATATTGGACGAAATGGGGATTGTGCAGTTTAATGTCATGCAGTAAGGACAAAATAACACACCATTTATGTCATGTTGGACGAAAGTGAGAATATTTTAAGGTCATATGCATGGACCGTGGATGGTGCAGTTTAATGTCATGCTGGACCTTTGATGATTATATAGTTTAACGTCTTTCCGTACGTGAGGGACTTTTATACAGTTTAGCATCATGTAGTTAGGACGTCACAGTTTAACGTCTTGCTGGACATAAGGGATTTGAAAATAGTTTATGGTCATATACAAGGACAAGGGGTGATGCAGTTTAAGGTCATGCTGGACGGTTTAGGGAATTTTTTCACAGTTTAATGTCATGTGGGACGAAGTTGTAGTTTAAAGTCATACTGGACCATTGCTTTATAGTTTAATGTCATATAGAAAGGACGAACTGGTGCTGTACAGTTTAAAGTCATGTAGCTAGGAATAAGGTGAACCAATATGAGGATATCAGTTCTGGGGACTTTTTACAGTTTATCATCATGCTGGACGTTGGAAGTGCCACACACAGTTTAATGTCATGTTGCTAGGACACAATATAGTTTAATGTCATCTCAGACAAAATATAGGAACTTCTGTCCAGTTTAACGTCATGTAGATAGGACATAATACAGTTTAGTGTCATGTAGGACAAAATATGAACCAGTGTGATTGTTTTTGGATTTGGGAATAATATTTTGTGTTTATACAAAATACTTTTTCAGAAATCTGGCATTAGTTGGAGTCGTGATGTGTTCTCCATCCATTGAAATTAGAGAATATGATCCATTGGAGTAGACCTTATGTATTGAATAAGGTCCTTCCCATTTTGGTTCAAGCTTGGGAGGCTTCTTTCCTGGTATCATTGGTGCTCTGATAACCAATACCAATTCTCCCTGAATGAATGAATGAAGACGAACTTTTTTATTAAAAGCTCGTGCTATTCGATTCTGATAGATTTCCAAGTGGTGCAAAGTGCACAATCTTTTCTCATCTAACTGTTCCAATTCATTCAATCGCTTTTGGGATTGCTCATCTGTAGATAACTGATCACAAATGGCTATTCTGAGTGAGGGAAATTGAACTTCAATTGGCAAGACTACTTCTGTTCCATATACCAATGAATATGGAGTTGACCGCGTGGCATTGCGAGTGGTAGTCCGATAAGACCATAAAGCATGAAAGAGTTTATCAGGCCATGACTTCTTATCTTTATCCACCATCTTTTTCAGTATATTTGAAAGATTCTTGTTGAAGGCCTCTATCTGGCCATTAGCCCCTGCATGATATTGAGATGAATGGTTGGACTTAATGTTGTACTCTTGATACAATTTCTTTACCTCAGAAGAACAGAAGTTGGTGCCGTTGTCCGTTAATATGGTATGAGGGACACCAAATCTAGTAATGATGTTAGACTTGATGAAGCTAACAATGCATTTAGAATTGACTTCTTTGAGAGGTACTGCCTCTGCCCATTTGGAAAAGAAATCAGTAGCAGTAAGAATGTACTTAAACTGCTTGGCCGTAGCTGAAGGGTAAGGTCCCACCACATCCATTCCCCATGTGGAAAATGGCCATGAGTATTTAGCTGTATGAAGCAACTATGGAGGTTTATGAATGAAGTTGGCATATACTTGGCATGAATGACACTTCTTTGTGAAATTAACACAATCTTGTATCATTGAAGGCCAAAAGTATCCAAGCCTTCGAATTTGATCAGACAGTCTATGTCCAGACTGGTGGGCACCACAGAATCCTGCATGCACTTCTTTTATGACAGCCATTGTCTCTTCACCATCAATACATCTGAAGAGAACTCCATCAAAACCATGTTTGTAAAGAATTTTCTCGAGGTGGTTTGGGCTATCATAAAGAGTAAAATTGACAACACGTCGCCGAATTTGTTCTTTCTCGGCTCTATTAGGTGGAAGTGTTCCATTTTGAAGGTATTCCCTGATAGGTGACATCCATCCTGTAGTATGACCATACGGTTCAGGAATGGGACTAATTTCATTAATTTCCTCTGTTCTGACTTGAACATAAGGTGAAATTGCACGACGGTGGGCAATACAGATGGTTGTCTCGTCCCGATTTGGATCTGCTAAAGCTATGGCTATATTAGCCAGTGCATCAGCTTGAGCATTTTGTGATCTTGGGACATAAGAAAATGTCGGTTCTGAAGGGAATTCCGACATTAACTCTCTGACGTAATCATACAAAGGGATTAATTCTTCTTTTCTGATGGCATAATCTCCATTGACTTGTTTGATTACCAGGTCTGAATCACCTTTCACCTTTAAGTGATTCACTTGTGCTTGAAGCGCTAACTCCAAGCCTATAATGAGAGCTTGGTATTCAGCTTCATTATTGTACCACCTTCCCACAACAAAAAGGAATAAGGTAACACTGCCTTATCTGGAAAAATGAGCACAATTCATAAACCAACTTTGTTGAATTTAGGATTTTCCATTTTCTTCCCTGTTGGACTTCTAGAAGCACCATCAAAATACATTTCCCATGTTTGAGAACTCTATTGAATAGAGAAAACTTCCTCATCAGGGAGTTCGATATCTGAATACGTGTCTTCCACTGAAGGATGTTCAGCCAGGAAATCAACCAGAGCTTGGCCCTTAATTGCCTTTTGAGACACATACTGAATTTCGAACTGCTGTAGAATAACCGCCCACCTTGCCAGACGTCCTGTAAGCATTGGACGACTAAGGATGAATTTGAGCAGATTATTACGAGATACCAATTGGACCTCATGATGTTGCAGGTAGTGTCTCAGTTTTTGAACTGCAAATATTAATGCTAGGCAGCACTTTTCAATACTTGAATACCGGGTTTCTGCTTCAAGCATAGTTTTACTGAGATAGTATAGACTATTTTCATTCCCAGCATCATTCTTTTGAGCGAGAAAGGCACCCAATGATCGCTCTAAAGCTGTCACATAGAGGATAAGAGGTCTACCCTCAACAGGTGGCATGAGTACTGGTGGACTCAAGAGGTATTTCTTGAGGACATCAAATGCTTCTTGACATTCTTTAGTCCACTGGTAAGTGAATCCTTTCTTCAATAATTTGGTAAAGGGTAAACTTTTGCCTGCCAAATTGGCGATGAAACGCCGAATATAGGCTAAGTGTCCTTGAAGTCCTCTTAATTCTTTCGAATTCTGAGGAGGTGACATACCAAGGATTGATTTGGTCTTCTCAGGATCGACTTCAATAACGCGATGGTGTACAACAAAGCCGAGGAATTTTCCTGAGGTTACCCCAAAAGCACATTTTAAGGGGTTCATCTTCAAATTATGTTGTCGAAGCTTGTGGAATATGACTTCCAAATCAGCCAAGTGATTAGAACGTTGTTTGGATTTAACCACCAAATCATCTATATAGCATTCAACAAACTTCCCTAAAAGAGATTTGAAGATACGATCCATGGTGCGTTGATATGTTGCACCTGCATTCTTTAAACCAAAGGGCATCACCCGGTAACAAAACACACCTTGAGGAGCTCTGAAGGCTGTATATTCCTCATCTTTTGGGGCCATTCGTATCTGATTATATCCAGAATATCCATCCATGAAAGAAAGTACTTCATAGCCAACCGTCGCATCAATTAAGAGTTTTGTAATCGGAACTGGGAAATCATCTTTAGGACAATACCGATTAAGATCTCTGAAATCAATGCAAAACCTAATTTGTCTATTCTTCTTCATTACAGGGACAATATTATCCAACCACTTTGGATATTGAACTTCTCTGATGAAGTTAGCTTTGATAAGCTTATCAACTTCAACCTCAATTTTGGAAGCATAGGTTGGGTGTGTTCTTCTCGCGGCTTGCTTGAATCCTCGATGTTCTTTTGGAAAACCCAAATGATGGGTGGAAACATCAGGATCATGGCCAGGTATCTATGTATAATTCCAAGAAAAAATATCTTTATTTTTCTTTAGAAAAGAAATATACATCTCTTGCTCTTCAAGGGTCATGGCCTCACTAATTAAAGTGGGGCGTGGATCTTTCTCTGTACCCAGATTTACTTCTCTGAGTTCATCCACAGTGGTAGAGATACCCTCTTCAAATTCTGGAGGATCATCTCTAAGATCTTCCTCTTCCTCTTCATCATGTGTTATTTCTTCCATTTCTACTTGCAAAGTAGATGAAAAAACGAAATTCTCATGATCATAAGAGATGTCAAAATTTTCCCATTTTGAAGAAGAAGCTTCCATTTCCGACCCTATTGATGATAAAGGGTCTTCTTTGGGAAATAAAGAGGCGATGATGGATTGAGAATCGACATCATTATTCACCTCTGGGGTTGCTATAACTTCTTATGGCCTGATTAGTGAAGTATAGACTTGTTGGATTTCAGCAGACGAAAGGAAAACGTCACCACTTATGCTTTCATCACTGCTTGGTAAGTTACCAATTTATCCTATGTTGTCTGGCTCGATTGCCGTAATTGACATTATGGATATTTGCATAAGAGTATTTTGATTTGGGCCTATTTTTTCAATTTGACTGATAGGTAATACATAATCTGTACTCACATGTGAAAAATGATTTATTGGAATTTTCTCCAAACCATATAGAGCATTAACTTTGTTAATTTCCTTCATTATAGATTTTTCTCTTCCCTTCATTTGATAAAATTCTGCCTCAATGTATTGAGACTCACATGTCTTGAACGGGGCCTTATCACCATACAATGTTCCAACTTGACCATCGAAATAGTATTTGAGACATTGATGGTATGATGATGGAATATCTGCATGCTGATGTAGCCAGGGTCTTCCAAGCAAGATATTGAAAGCTGAGTCCTGATCAACAATCATGAAATCCGAATTGGAAACAAGATATCCAAACTGAGTTCTGAGTGTAACTTCTCCCAGTGGTTCTTGTTCATATTTATCATAACCTTGCAACATCATTGTAGAAGGAGATAAATCGGATTTCGTGAGGCCCAATCGACGAAGTGTACGAATGGGCATGAGGTTGACTCCTGAACCATTGTCAATGAAAGCTCTTCGAACATCTATACCATTGACTTTTCCAGATAAGTACAAAGGTTTTATGTTCCCATGCACAACATCATATTCATCTTTATCAGTAAAAGATATCACTGCATTGCATTCTGCCGGATTATTCTGTATGTGATAGATTTCAGCTGCAGCAATTTCTGCTTCAAACTCCTGAGGACTTGACAAAGCTTCGATGAGCGCTTCCTGAAGATCTTTTGACAGATTCAAAGCATCCAAAATTGATAACTTGGATGGTACTTGGGCCAAGTGTTTCAATATATCATACTTTTGATCTAGAGGTCTGTGTTTCCCAATAGGAATATGCGGTTTAGAAGGTACCTTGGAAGCAGATGCTTTGGAAGCTGATGCATCTTGTATTGAAGTTGGAAACATCCTTGGTTTTGGAAGATTAGACTGATTAGATCCATTTACTTGCTGAGATAAAGAAGATGGAACCTTTAATCGGTCTTCCAAAATAACTGTGCCAAAACTGAGTTGGCCATTGGCAGAAGAACTTGCTTGTTCTTTTTGAGCTCGCTGAAGGGCTCTACCACGAGTTTCTGCTTCATATACAGTGCTAGCAGGGGTAAAATTAGAGTAGTGGCTTTGGAAAGATCCACGTCTTCCCTTATATCCTGAACCTCTAGAACCTCTTCGGATTCCCTTATTTGATACAGGGAATTCAGGCTCATCAAGACTGGAATATGAATCTGTTAATTGAATCATATTAATAGAACCAAAGATTAACTCTTCGTCTGATAATGACTCTGCCTGGTTAGCCTGTTTAGGCTGTGCCATTTGATGGGGCGGTGCCCATGGCTTTGAAGTAGATGGCATGAAATCTTCCAGAGTCAAAGACAATTTAGGCTTTGCTACATACTCATCTTCTCCTGATTCCTCTTTCTTCTTTGAATTGCGCTGCCCTTTTGAGGATTTGTCTTTTGATGGAGGCTTTACTGCAGCTTTTGTAGGAGACACAATTGGCCTCTTCAGTTGTGTTCGCAAAATGGAATGGGTCCGATTGATTGTCTTTCTGACCATCCAATCATCATATTTTTTCACAGTTTTGATTTTGAATTCCTGCCACTCACCTCCTTCCTCTGGATCTGTAGCGGTAATACACGCTACATGAGCTGAAGAACCCTTCAATTTGACTTGTCCCAAGTCGACCATCTTTTGCAGGAGGACTTTAAAGACAAAACACTCCTGGATGGGATGCCCCAACATTTGATGAAAGAGAAAATAATTGGGACAGTCTTCATCTCCTTCCTTGTTTGGCCTCTTCGGCACTGGTAACTGAACCAAATTATTTTCCAGAGCTGAAATTAAGTAACCAGGAACTTGCTCACTTCAGAAAGAGTATGTTTTACTCTTCATATCCTCAAATTGTTTTCATCGTTGATCTCTTTGATCATTTGGACGAAACGGCCTTTGTTGTTGGCGTTCAGGAGGTGGAGTCCTTCGAGAAGATGAAGGTTTTGAAGTAGATATAGGTACAAGTGCTTGTTTAAGCATAACTGTAGCAGTTTCTGCTTTACCCATTCTTCTTCCTGGAGCTGATGGAATTATACGAGATTTAACCTTAGCCTGTATAAGGGAATCTTCAATCTGCTGAGCGATTGATTTAAGGTCTCGAAACCCTCCTGTGTATTTCACAGGGATCAATGGCGTGCGTAATTCGTCACGCAAATTTTCCACACAGTTTGGCAACAATTCCTCCTGAGAAAGTGCTAAAGTCAAGGAATACGTTAATCCCTTCCAACGAGCAATGAAATCAGAGACTCTTTCATTCTCCCTTTGCTTGCAGTTTGTAAGATCGAAAACTGTCGTTTTTGGCAAAGTTGAGCTAAACTGAAGAAGGAATTTTTGACGAAGATCCTCCCATCCGATGACTGACTGTGATTGCAAGATTGTATACCAGACAAAAGCTGGTCCTTGCAAGGTTCGCACGAAGCATCTGAGTTTCACTGCTTCTTGCTTCTCTGGAGTTCCCATCATATGATCACAACAAGACACGTAATGCGTCAAATGTTGTTCAGGGTCGCCTAATCCATTGAAATTAGGGAAAACAGGGTTTCCAAAACTGGATGGAGGAGAAATTGAATCTACCCATTCAGGGTAAACTTTCTTTTCAGGTTGAACTTGCGCCCGTTTTCCTTCCATAGTTTCTAACCGAGCTGTTAATGACTCAATAGTAGTTATTAACTTTTGAGAAACATAAGGTTGAACTTGGTTTTGAGTAGGTGCAATAAATGGTTCTTGGACATACTTGGTGGTTGGTGGTGCAACTGATGGTAGTGCTACCAACCGTTGTTGCGTTTAACCCGTAGGATTAGTCCTCTGAGGGTGTACTGATAAAGAAGGATATTCCTGATCCATCTCAGTAGTTACAAAAAATTCCTTCGGCTGTCGGACTTCAACATTCTTAAGAAGAAGACTACTTTGAAGTAGTTCTTCATTCAACCTTCTTAATTCTTTCATTTCTTCCTCCGGTTGTGAAAACCTTTGCTCTAATGAGAGCGATTGACCTCCTTCAGAGGAAGGGTGAGAAGTAACCTGATTCTTTCCTTTCCCCTTATTGGATCCTTTTCGGAGAGGGAGAAGTGGGTTACTTGAAGGAATACCCATATTTTGGGTAATCCTTTGATTACGTGTGCGCACACCTTCTTCATTTAAGTCTGTGTGCGCAACTTCATGAGCAGGAACCTCTTCGTCTGATCCCTCTGATTGAGCCTCATCTGGTGAATTAGCAGCAACGACATTGATGACATTAATGGATGCATATTGCATGGAATCCTTTCTATCAGCATTTCTGTGATATTGTCTTCTTCTATGTCCATGATGAGACATGACATTCCGTTGACTTGATCCCTCAAGAACTTCTTGGAGAACCGTCACTTGGAGAGAATCTCTTGATAGCCTGGCTCTTCGTTCCTCTTGAGGATTATTCTCTAATCGAGAGAATACTGACTTTCTCTGAGGGAGGGATTGAGGATTTGAAAAAGTCCCCAGTCCGGTGGACTGGGGATGTTCCTGCTGCTTCCGCTCAACTCCTCGAATCCCATTTGTTGACTCTGAGGGTTGGGTTAGAGAAGTCCCCAGTCTGGCAATCTGGGGTGTCTCTTGACATGCTATGTCTGAGATCTTTTTAAAATCTCTCTTGATCTTGCGAATCTTAGTTCGGAAATTAGCTGGATGCATTAACCTGTATCCACTTTTATCACCTGGTTCAACAGATTGTTGGATGATTTCCGAAACTTCTGTCATTTGATGACGTGTTTGCTCCAGACGAGAGGCTTGTGCAATATTCTCGCCTGCTTTATGTAGGAGCAATTCAACAAATTGTTCTCTATATACTTGATTTTGAGAGGAACTAGTTGAAGCCTGTTCTTGAGCATGCTTTTGATTATGAACAAAGCCCATTTACTGTGGCCGGCCATGGGCAATAACATTGCATGAGACCATTTTCGGCGGGCTTTGCTGACTGGAAAGCACTGTGAAATGTAGTGCTCCGTGAACACTCCATCCTCTGATATGAACATCAGATGGAGCATTGGCAATTAACTGACGCAATTTTCTTAGTGCGCCAAGGCATGAACATTGAAGGGTTCATTGTTGCTTTTCAGCCTTCGGATACCGAGAGACTGATAGAGATGCCAAATCAATCTGGCGTTGTAACCCTTCTATTATCATAATATGATTTTCATAATCACCGTAAGATAATACTTTCTTCTTCAATTGACAAAGAGTCTTCCATATGTTGAGACGAATATCATGGATTCCATCATCCGTCAACATATTTGGAATGTCGTACTGGGAGTTAGCCAAAGGCCAAAACATGACTGGTACTTCACCTTTTTCCAGTTTTTTCCTCATGTTCAGCATTTCCTCTTTATCATTAAATGAAGATTCTTCTACCTGTTTGGACCAGAGTTGGTGTTTCCTTGTTGCTTCATCGGATTCAACAAGATTGGTAGAGATATCACTATTCATGCTGGAAGATAAATGACCCCGGGATGGTTCGGAGAATAACCTGAACCCCAGGCTATCTTCTGATGGAGAAAGAGTTTCACCTGCCGATAGTAAAGCATCAGACATGACTGGTTTTACGTTTGCAAGTGCCTCGAGATAGGAGGGCTTTCTCGTCACTACATTGCCTTCTGAAGAATTTTCGAGACAACACGAATCAATACAGCGGAGAGGAATTTCGCAGCGAAGTTCATCACCATGAGGAGGACCGTCATGATGGGTTACAACAAAAGATGAAATCTCTTGCTCCTTGGGCTTCTGACCACACAGAGGGTTCCTGTGGCTCTCATCTGAAGAAGAAACTTCAAGATTGACCGAACTTTCATGAAGCAAGCCTTCATGAGGAAGTGTCTGTTGAAGACCTTCAAAATTAATGTTCCCATTATTGAGAACTGAGGGAGTAGAATCTTGAATTCCAAAAGATAAATATCTGAGGGCTTCAAGAACTCCATCATCGAGCAAGGCCTTGTTGCAGATTGGCCTTTGATCTCCTGACTGTGCTGGGCGGATCTTTTTCTTAGATGCCTTCTTACTCACTTTAGAAACCAATTGTTGACGAAAGTGGTTACTCTGAGCCGGTGTATGTGCCTGATTTGGAAAGATGGTCAGGTTAGGCTGACGATCTCCACACAAATCAGGTGTATGTGCCTGACTTGGTTGTCCGTTTGATATGGGGGAGTATGCCCCATAACCCTCTTGGACTGGAACGGATGTGTGTGTCTGTTCCGGAGTGAATCGTTGATGTGTCACTCCACTGCTAGGGATAGATTTATGTGTCTGTCCCTGTGATGATGCTGAAGCTGTTATGATATCCTGGCAAGCATCCCGAATATGAGCAGGAATTTGCTTCTGCACTTTCACCATTGACAAAATATGTTTGGTGACTTCAGCCGCCGGAACGGGGATATACGTCCATTCCGGGCTTGGAGTAGGTGTATGTGCCTGCTCCTTTCCTCCTTTTCCTGTTAGTGAATCCTGACAGTACTCAAGTGTGGAGGCAGAGAGTTGAGTGTGCCTCCTGTTTGTCGTCGGGACTTTCCGACTGACTTCTCCGTGCGCTACCAAGCGAGACTGTTGGTAGGCTTGATTAGTTTTAGCAGGTGTATGTGCCTGCTGATTACACTTCGCCAAACGCGGTTGACGAGATCCATCATATGTAGTCAGACGAGCCTGCTGACTAATTGGTGATGTATAAGCAGGTGTATGTTCCTTCCTACAGTACTCCGCCGGAATTGCCTGGCGGGATTGGCTTGATGCTGCCAGACGAGTCTGCTGGACAACGGAATTAAAACGGGCAGGTGTGTGTGCTTGCTCGTTGTTTTCCACCAAGTTAGGTTGGTGGACTTATCCGGAGATGGAAGGGATGACAACCTTCCCATTGTTCACCGGATTCCGTCTCTGGCGGTTCATCTTGCCTGCTCGGGTTCGAGGAACCTGAGCTGAATGCCTGGAGTCGGTACCCTCATCATGTTGAGGGCGCACTATCGCACAAGTCTGGTGGTGATTGTTGATGCGAGCCCTTGAGAAGGACTCCTGTATTTTTGAATTAAGGTTCTGTGGGACCTTCTCATTCACTTCCTCAGAGTAAGGGAGTGAATGGAAATTGCGTTCCGGGGATAACGACCCGAAACGGTTGGAGACGGTAGTCAGCACCGCCTGCTTCTTGATCGCTGGCCGCCGTTGTCCGGAAGACCAGGAAGAGTTGTTAACTCGGAGGGCTTGACGAGCGGCCTCCAGAGTCTGGATAGTACCGTTGCAACGGTACTCCTTAACCAGTGCATTAGAAACCCAGCGTTGAAGACGCTGAGTTGGTGATGTCATCCTAAGTGCGGATGACGTTCCAGCAGGAGTAGCAGCATTGGTTTTCACAGCAGCAGACCTCAGAGTAGAGGTGTTCACAGTAGCAGTATTCACAGGGGTGAATTTAAGGAAAGCCATTTTGCAGAAGATCTTAAGAAAAGAGTTCATGTTCCATATAATAGACATAATCAAGATGAATCCGACCACTGCATCTTTTGGATGATCACATGTCAATGATTGCTTTGTTGGCCCAAGGGGCCTAACAAATAAGAAGAACATCACTTTAAATTGGTTAAGGATTCACTTCGGGTTCACCATTTTTGTTTCCTCGACAGATTTCGGGGATGACCTCCTTAACGGGAGATTCAGACGTTCTGATCGGTTTCTAGCGGGTTTGTTTGTAGAACCGGAAACATCCAATGATTCCACATCCGTTTGGACCCACTTTCCAAAGGTAGGCGCTCATTAGCTTGTGGACTGATGAGGCTTATGAATTTGCATTGGTCGAGAGAATGGGAGGTCAGACTCATCACACCTTTTTGAGGGGAATTATTGTCTACTCCGGGACTCTCTTTATAGATTTAAGTTATGTTCGTGAATCCTTATTACATTACTAAGTATAAAATGTGCTTTCCTTTAGTTTTAACAATCAATGATTAAATATGCAAGAAATTTAGAGAATCTTTTATATGTATTCGAGGTTCTTCATCAATAGAGAATCATCTATATCTGTTTAGAGATTCTTGGTCAATGGTATCCTTCAAAACATTTATATAAAAGTCTCTTGGTCATTATGATGACCAGGATGGTTTTAAATCCACTCAGTGGGGCACTTGAAGTTTATCGCCATTCAGAAGGACAAGGATTATTTCATAGTTGGGATCGAACCCATAAATGGGCTACCTACGTATCCTTTGTTTTGGAAAAGGAATCAGAACCCACGTAGTTCGAGTAATGGAGTATGATGTTTATGATTGATGGCTCAAAGAAGAATGTCATAATTACTTTTACACTCTAAGCTCACGTGATTCATGCTCGGTGTGAGAAACAAGAGGTATTGGTAAAAATTAGACAATTGTGCCATGAAAGATGCAATCATAATAAATTGTTTGGGGCTTAGGTATGTATGACTGCCCAGATAGATGAAGGTTTAGGATTCAATTTTAGGGAGAAAATCAAGGAACAGGGTCCATAAAGGTATATGTGCTTTATGGAGATTTGGATACTCTAATCTTGGGGCTTACTCCTAAGGAGGATTCCCAAGTTAGGAGGGGACTTATGATTGGGTTTTACTCCTGAAAAGGAAACCCAAATCAAGGGTAAATTAGGACTGGTTAAGAGAAATTTAAGGGGGCTTGGGGTTTACTCCTGAAAAGGAAACCCAAGATTATGACTGGGACTTACTCCTAAAAAAGGAGGCCGAGGTTATGACTGAGTCTTATCCCTAAAAGGGAGACCCAGGTTAGGGGACTTGGGGCTTACTCCTAAGAAGGATGCCCAAGATTATGAATGAGTCTTATTCCTGAAAAGGAGACCCAGGTTAGGAATTAAGGTTTTGGGCTTACTCCTGAGGAGGATGCCCAAGTTTGGGATATTTCAGAATTTGGGGCTTACTCCTAAAGAAGGATGCCCAGATTAAAGGACTTATAACTGGGGATTATTCCTAAAAAGGAGACCCAAGTTAAGGATTCTCTCATCTTAAAGGATGAGGTTGAATGAATGAACTCTCAATCTTTGGTGACATAAAGATGTATAAATCACTAGGTTTTGAGAGATATTCCACCGAATTCCTTTCAGATAAGGAATTCAAATCAAGAAATCATGCCATAAATGGCTTTGAAGAGTATCTTGAAGACTGAATCTTGAATAGGAAAGGTGAAATGTCTTAAGAGGGGTAAAATGGGCAAGATGGACACCCAAAAAGGTAGGGGCGCGCAAGTCTTGAGAGGCGTGCAAGTCTTGCGTGGGTGCGCAAATTTTGGTCGCGCAGGTATACCTGCGCGACACATGGTGTACTTGCGCGATTTTCAACCAGCATTGAAATATTTGAGAGACTCTTTTTTAAACCCTTTAGAATCCTCTTGAGGTTCTTCCAGTAAATGGACGCGCAAGTTATATTGAAGGAAATAAGTCGGCGCTCAAGTGTTGATAAGTTTCAACACTTAGGCCTTCTTTCTTCTCTTTAGATCTTCCATTCTAGGTAAGAAATTACCTTAGAAGTGTTCCGGAAGCATTGAGAAGAGACTTGGGCGTCGAGAGCTTCAATCCGAGTTTTTGGGAAAAGATCCTCTCGAATGGGGGGCCCACAGGGTCTATTTATAGGCAGGAGAAGACCCCGGGCGGTTTCCGGGCGGTTACCCCTTAGGTCGCGCAAGTCACTTGCGCGACCAAGGTTGCCGCGTAAGTGTACTTGCGCGCCACTGAGATAACTTGTGTGGTGTAGTTTCTGTTGATCCTTTGTTCATTCCTTTGTCGATTTTTGATGTTTTCTTCAAAGGTTGAATCACTTTGAGCTTAGATATTCCCTTTTCCGATCTTTAGCTTCTGTGACGAAAGGAGCGTCAACAGATGTGTACAGAATTCTATGAGTTTTACGAATTTAAATGGAATCAAGAAAAGAAGACCATGGTAGAGAAAAATATGGATAAAGGGAAGAAGAGAAAATGGTTTTACCACATGTGATAACCATGGAAACAATCATCCTGGTAAAATATTGAAGGGAATGGGAGTTTGTTATAAGTTTAGAGAAAGAGGGAACCTATTTAGTGATATCAAGGGTACAAAAATGGTTTCTGAGGTACAATGCTTAAACTAAAAGGAGACGTGTCAAAATGAGAATCAATGTCCCAAGAATCAAAGGAATATACCCCAAATAATGTTACGTGATAATGATCATGTTATGATATTTCCTTAGGTGAAGCGTAATGACTTATATTCCTAGTCATCAATCATGTCATCTGAATATTTTTCAGCAATGTACTAGTCATATGAATTATGGAGTATGTGAGGATTCTACTCCAGTAAAATTTCATTAAGGATTGATGTCATATGATGAATTCTACCAATGAAAAGTAACTTATTAACAAGTTAAAAATATGGAAAACTATATGGATGATGGAAAGATAACCCTTAATCTGTTCCTCGCACTGAGATATCTATTTTTTCATTAAGATATGATATATTAAGATAAAATAAAGTCGATATAACTTATTGTATTGAATCTATATAATTCTATATTTCCAATGAGATACAGTCTAAATCATCTTGGAATAATGTAAAAATTCAAAATTCATATTATAAGGAATCTAGAATGTATTCAATAAGGTTTTATGTTAATTGAAATTATTAAAGAGAATACCACGTAAATATACTCACATGTTTGTATGTGTTGTTTAAGAGCCAATTCAGGTTTCTTAATATGTTCATTATGGAAATTTAGTGATATTTATCTAAATTGTTCGATCATAATATTCTAGAAAATTTAACTATTTACGAAATAGTTGAATTTGATATTTGGTGATTTTTTTCGAGATTATTTTACCCTATGATACAACTTGTTCCATGAAATGATGTAGGACTAGTAACTAGAATAGCTGAAGAATAATATAGTATTAATTGAAATGTATCAATTATATATATATATCTATACATTAGTATGGAGTGATATAATTTCTCAAAATTAGGGAAAGGATCCAAAAAAAATGATAACCCAGAATATTTTTCCGATGGATCGAGTGGTTCTTTACTTCATCACAAATTAATATTAATGATCATGTTCTCTATCTCTCTCCATTAGAACATTACTGTTAGATTATTCTTCCATGTAATTTTTTTCACTTTTTGAATGCATAGTTTTGTAATAACCATTTTATCTCACTTTCCCTCTTATTAAGTGAATATTTTATCAACCGTATTTTTACTGGGGGTTTCCCAGATGATATTTTTCAAGTAGAAACCTTTAAATTATGAAGTGAAATTTAAAATTGTGATGATGTAATTTATTAAAGGATAGGAGAATATAACACCCCAATAATTTTCTTTATAGTTTTAAATAAATTTAGTTAATTATGTGTTTTAATTAACAATAAAAAACTTATTAATAATTATATTTAAAAAATTTATCTTTCAAATTAATTAATTTTCTAAAAAGAAATAATATTTTGTAGTTTTATTTTGGGTAAAAGAGTATTTTATGGTTGATATATAATTATTTTATTACAAAGTTCATTTTTAACAAAATATTAGTTAATCATATTTTTTAAATGAATAGGAACATTATATATTGGCTATTATAATTATTTCGATAAATACTAAATCATGCTATGAATATATTCACTATTAATATAACAACCAACAGTTTAAAAAAATTAATATAGAATGCATTAAAAACTAATTCCCTATAAAAAAACACTTTGTTATAACCTCTCCAATAACCACAATTTTTCAACTTATGTGTTTTATATTTCAAAAAATGGACATATATGGGTGCGTTTAGTATGATATTTGGTGTATAATAGAATTAATTCAATTTTTGATGAATATTAACTTACCCTTATAAATATAGACATACCCATATGAATAGTAACATGACCCATATGAATAGTAGTGATACCTTATGAATTGTAACCTCCCCCATGTAAGTATAAATAAAATTTAGGCACCTAATATATGAAATAGAATATTTTATATATTAATAATTAAGTGTTGTTATTTTTGTGAGTAATAAATATTTAATTACAATTTTAAATTATTAAAATTAATTTAAAATGATATTATTTTTTATAAAATGTGGTCCTAAATAAATATTTTTCTAGTACTATGATTTTAGAATAATTTAATAATATTTTAGATATCTTTTCATGGTATTATAAAATCAATTATAGTCTTAAAACTGTATTTTCAAATAAATAATGATTTTAATTAAAAATTAAATTTATCAAATATATATATTATTTTCTTAAAATGGAGATGATTTTTGGATTCTACACATTGAAAAATTGTTTAAATGAATTTTTGAGATTTTTCTAAAATACTATATTTTTTTCTGAATAGTGAAAATCGATAAATTATAAAATATGCTAAATAAATGAATTTCTGCATCATGCTTGAGTCATGGTTGTTGTCAATTCCCATTTTATCAGAATCAATTGAACATATTAAATTTTTTTATCATGAAATCATCAATATTTCTTGTATTATGTAAATATAATAAACTAATCATTAAAATAAAAAACCCCTCCTCTTATCGACTATCAAAACCACCCGCACTCCACTATTCTCTTCACTCCTCTAAAGCCATTTTCCATGACTAAATTCAACTAAAATACTTTTACAATCTCCTCCCATACTTCCATCAGCCCTCAGTCTCATAAAATGTACAAATACCTTCCCCTATAGAGGCTCTCAATGAAGATTACTTCAAGAGGTAAATTCCTCTTTTCAATTCTTTTACTTTCTTTTCGTGTTCTTTTTTATTTTTATCTATCCCTACCAATCCTCACCCAAATGTTATGAAAAATCTATTGATATAAATTTAATGTAATGATTTTATAATGATGTAATAAGTTATTATCATATCATTTGTACCCTTATTTTATGTTAATAGTAAAAAAACACCATCCGAGATAACATATTTACCACATTCGAGAACCATGGGTTTTCAATTTTCTTATTGTCTTCAATTATATTCACTAAAATATTATTATTCTTTAATTGGACTATGATATATGTATTATGTATCATCTATGGTTCTGGAATCTTTTTTTACACATGGTTTTGATTTATAAATCAAAATTACTTCATTGTGTCCAATACCCCCAATTAACCCAAACAGTATTCATTAAATAATTCATATTATGATTAATATTAAATCCAAGTAACAAAATAAAATTTACAACCAGGTAACATTATTCATGATTACTTATATTATATGTCATCAATTCTGGACAACCATCCCCAATTTACACGATTCACCATTCATGTATATAAGTATGCCGATCAAAAAATAAATAGAACCGAACAATGAAATTGAACCTATCAACCCATCAAAAAGGACCTGATTAAACATAATTTGGTTCTAATAAATAACATAAATAGAGATGAGGTTATGGAATTATTCTTTAATTAATCTAAATTATATTATTTTGGTCATTAAGATCAGGTAGAGAACACATTCGGACTTAAGGTAAGGGTTTTTTCTTCATCTCACTTCCATTTGGGTGATATACTCTGTATTCACTACCACAACTTGTGTATGGTGTATTTATAGTACCAATTTATGTTTCATATAATGAATATATCTATTTTAATTATATTGAATGTATCATTTTATTATTATTAATTTTGGGGCATATGATTCATTTTATTTAATGTTTGAAGTATTTTCTACATAAACCTCCATTTTCATTTGAGTTGCTCTTATTCTCTACTCACCTCAATGAAATTATTATTTATCCATATTTAGTCTTCATAAATTCGGTGTGAATGTTCTGTATATGTGTACAAATCAGAATAATGTTTTATTTTATGGATATTTACATGTTTTAAAAGAATCTTTCTAAAAAATGGTTCTAAAATGCTAGCTCGATGCATGGAACTTATAGAATGAATACATATTTTAACTTCACTATATAATATATTTTATGATATATTTAACTTTCTAAAATCACAAATTTAATCATAATAAATCTGTTTTGGTACATTTTTGGTTTTATGAAAGAATACTGGCCATTTTTTTAAAATCCTTTAATTTTTTCCTTAACACTGGTAAAATGTTTTTTCTAAAGCTTCTATAAAAAATATTTTTAAATGATTTCAACTCAATAATAATTGATTTAAATCTAAAATATTATTTCAATGAACATAAATTTGTTTATAGGATATACATGTTTATAATATGATTTCATGACAAATACAAATGATTTTACAAAATAACTCATCATTCCCAAGTAAAAAATGATTTTTCTAATCTCACTTTAGCTTTTATGAGATATATTATTTTTTAAACACTTATTTATTACATGTGGTGTATGTATTAACCTTTTTTATATAATATGAATAGTCTCAAAATTCTCATTATATTCTAAGGGACTATGATTTGAATGTTTCAAGGTGGTATGTGACACTTTTGAATGTTTATGGATTATTTCCTCAAGGATTTTCCAATGGTCTTATTTAAAAGTATCTTCATATATGTCAAAATCCATTGTTGAAGCCAATAATTAATAGAGGTTTATCTAATACAATATCATCGAACATGTTTTATTGAATGGTTTTGGATTAGTTTGACTATGGATGTGCCATCTCGAAACCATTAACCATAATACTCCAAATGGTCAGTGATGGTGTTTATTGATTGGGGAATGTTGTTTAAATTTCATATGTTAGTTTCAACATGAATGTATAAGTTTTTTATGTTTATCCTCATTCATGTGAGGAATGAATTATACTTAGTAGGTGTTAGGTGGGGCCCTCTATAGAGCCTTGGTGGAATGGTATGTCTCATGAGACAGAAAATGGTTTTAGCACGAGGCCATGAGAGTATGATTATATATGGTCTTGGAACGAGGACTTGAAGGTATGGTTATGATGTCCCAAATTATTAATTACATCATTATGAAGCTAGTAATTGAATGTCCAGGTGGTTATTAAACTATTAGAATACCCATGATTATGTTTTATTACGGCATAATTTATTCATCTCTTATTCCATACATAGTCTATAAAAGTTTTTTTAATAGCATTTGGTTTTAATTATTCACCATGCCAAATTTTTATGTTAATGGTATCTTCTTCTATATTCTTTACCCTTACTGATAATATGCAATCATCCCTTTTCTTATGTTTTATTTTTTCCCAAGATGTGAATAGGTGTATTATTAATGAATTTTAGGTATAAAATTAAATTTTTGGATGGTAAAAATAAAACATATGAATTGTATTTCATTTCATGTTTTAATGTGGAACCTATGTATGTATCTTGTTTTCAAAAAATTCTAAACCTCTTGGTCCTTCTAGATATTAACTTTTTGTAATATTTCCAATGAAATTAAATAATGCACCGATCCATGGAACTAAGGTCGGGGTGTTACAATATTATTCTGAATATGAATAATATGATTAACCCTATATGATAAAATTGATGATTTGAGAAAGATGTGTAATTAATTCCATAGTTAATATCAGGTTGTATGACTCACAAACTTATTTATTTATTTATTATTCATTAATAAATTTTTTATAGATGATCATAATCATAGGGAGATAATAAATAAAGTTAAACCCTTTGTTTTATGTCACTTTTTAAGTAATTGAATAAAATAAATTCAATATTTTACGTTAGACTCGTGTTTTATACATTTATTTTTGACTCAATTATCTATGAAGATTTTTTGATAACCCTTTTCTACATTTAATTTCAATCATTTAAAAACATTAATATTTATGATTTAGTAGTAATATTTCAGTGATTTTAATAAAAAAATTATAACTGAATTTCTAATTGAAATATTTGGATAAAGATGGCACATAAATGGTTTAAGGAGTTGAAAAGGTCTAAAATAGAAAAATTAACAATTTTGATTGTGTTATATGATAAATTGGGAGTTCTAAATCATTAAATCTAGATTTTTAATTATGTGTTTCAAAGATCATGGTTTATTTATTCTAAAAAAATATGGTACAATAAGGTAAAGAAAGTATGAGGATTTTTTGAGCATTAAAATATATTATAAATCATTATATATTGAAATTAAAAATACTATGAAATCATGATAATGAAAATGGGGGTGAATATATGATTATGATACCGTAGTAAATTTCATTACATAAGGGGTAAAATAAAAGATAAAAATATATTTGAAATACCCTTTGTATTTTATTCATAATGGTGGAGTAAAAAGAGTACTCCCATAAATCTATATACTCTTTATGGAATAAAATTTGTAGGACTTTGAAGATGAATTTATGGAAAAATTTTCAACAAAATAAAATAGGGGGTATGTATGAATTAAACTGTATATAGGAAAAAAGAGATTATAACATAATTTTTTGGTTTTCTAACATCGATTAAATAGAAAAATCATTATTTGTGATGTTTCTAATAGGATTTTTTATTACGTTTATTTTTAATCGATGTGAAAATTCATTAAATATTTATAATCAAATAAAAAATCACAAAATATGGTCAGATGTGTAGAATAAGAATGTTCATTCACATCGAATATTGACTACTTTATGTGAATGAATATTATTCAACTTTTTCACATTATTATAAAATATCCAACATGAAAAATGTATTAATTTTTAAAATTATTTTCAAATATGTTTCATGAATATCACACTAGTAGTAACACAAAAGACACTAAAATATGAGCTCAAATACAGTTTCATAACAAAAATTTAAATCACAATATTGTTAAAATAATTTAAACATTAGAATTTATAATTTAAGAATAAATATATATTAAAAAAAATATAAAACCCAATTACGCTGGTGGAATAATACTCTAATGATATTTGTATGCGATTTTACACATTTTAGGATAAGGTGGGGGATATAAAAAATTTAAATTTATAGGATGTAATTCATATTATATTCCTAATATAATTATAAGTCAAAATAATGTTACTGTTGTAATAAAATATATCCTAGTAGGATTTTTTAACTTTCCAAGTTGATATCATTTCAAATATAAATCATAGAAAAAAATATTCACATTCATGTACTCCTTATTCATGATTATAGTTTTATTTCAAATTAATTGTTATATTCAAAATAAAATTTCATCTAATTTACCAAACTTTTTAGTAATTATAAATTATGAGTCACCTTTCTGCACACATGTTTCATCATTTATTTCCCGTTTCCTATCACTTTCTAATGTAACCCCATTACCACTTTGAAAATTATATGTATGAAATAAAATTAATGATTTTTAATATATATATGTATTTAAATAATATAACCAATGAGTCAAATAATTTGTTAAAATTATTTTCAAATCACCATATATAAATTATAAAAAATAATTTGTATTCCATTTTGAAAAAAATATAAAAAATAAATTGGTCACTAATGTAAAAAATATATAGTGTGAGTTGTAGAATACCATACCAACTAACTATAAATAGTAATCAGACCAGTTATGATATGTGACATCAGACAAGCTGACTCCAAAGCCAATGTCTTGGAAATAGATATAGGGGTCTGGGGCTATACTATGAGGACACTAGACCCTTATATCAAAGTGAAAAATACTAAAATAATTAATTAAGCATCAGATATAATATAGAATAATTAGAGCATCGTATATATAAAAACATTAAAATAGTGAGAATGTGAATGTGGAGGGTATATAAACAATTATACCAACATGATTTTCAACTAGGAAAATAAGATTTAATGAATATAATAAATAAGTAAAACATAAATGGGTCCCTACTCCCAATTCTAAGCCTCACCTCATCCAAAGATCAATGAACACGTTAAGCTATCCCACTCGACCAATCTTGGTCTTTGGACCAATCTATCCATGTAACCATGTAACGGTCTACTCAAGAACTCAAGTGAAAAGGAAGCTCCCAGAAGGTCTAAGTACATAACACAGTAGGGATCCAACAACATGGACCCATACATAAATATAAAATGAAATGGTAAATGAATGTTTTATGATTAAAATAAATAAAAAACTACTGGAAAGTAAAAAAAATAAGTACAATACCCATCGAACCTTAGATCCTTAATTATGATCAACCATACCTGCATATAATAGTGATGGAGTGTTTCTGAGCATGTTTTGATGACCAGGAAAACCATATAATGGCCTATGGTTCAGTCTCCCCTGTATATAGATAATCAATCGAACACGTTATCCACCCGAGTATACAATTTAATTACTTAGGGAAATCTCCATTTCGATATCAAAACATCAGGAGTGCTCCATCATAGAATACTATAGTTTCTAGGAGTTAAGTCAAACCATTTAAAAGGATCGACTAAACAAACTGATGGCCCCAAATCCAATGGTAGTGAGTAAGTGGAAGGAATGATATCTTCTACCCAGATCAAATAATCCCAGATCTAAATCCATGGAAGCCCCACCAGTAGTATGAATGACCTCCACATAGGGATTTTTAGTGAACTTCTCATAGGTAGTAATATTGTCCTCCAAATAGAGAGTATTAAGAACTACCACATAGGTTGTTTTCTATTCTAAAAAATAAAAGTACTAATCCATTGGCGTTTCCCATTTCATATCAAAACAACCCTATGTGAGTAAACTTTTTCAAATAAAATTGCATCACCCCAAAAGTTTTTTCCAAGTCATTTATATAAATAAAGAATAAAAATTTGGGTTAATGATAAAACCGACTATCATAAACCACAACCAATCATACCCTATTAGGGTTGGTCCATAATCAGGGCACCTACTGATTTACCCTATGTCACATAACAAAACAAGCACCTATATGGGGTCCTTTCTCTTAATCTGATCTCATGGGTCATCTAGGTCAGTCCACTAATCATCCCACTTATCCTACCAATTTTATAACCACTTAAAAAATATGCCTAAAGGGGATGTATTACTCACTTTATAACAAATCCCAACAAGGTTAATTAATCTATGTTATGTCAAGGGCCACACTATTCTAACCACTAGGTTGTTTATCCCACAACATCACTCATAACTATTTGGGGATGATTAAGGATCCTACAATAGAGATATAAGTTTATTCATCGAGTTCATTTTTAATTACTCCACTCAATGGGTTCAAATATTAAGAGAATGCTCTTATAATCAATGCTTAGGAAAATAAAACCAGACCACCCCACACATATTCTCTAGGGGTCAAATAAGGAACATTTGTAACTTCTCCTAAATCCATTATATTTCAAATAAAAATCACAGGGGTTATTATGTCACAAGTTATACAACAATCATCAAGACACAACCATTTGTGACCGAATAGATAAAATTGAGCTTAAGGGTCCAATGTGGATCTCAACGTTTTTTATTTCACCAAAGTAATTTTCTTTTATGTTAACCATTTTTATTTAATTTAATAAATAAAATAAAATTTATTAAAAAGTCTCACTCACCAATGGATTTAGTCTGTATTTTCCATATACATATATGAAAAGTATAAATTCCATGGGTAAAGACAAGGATCATATACAACAATTTGTAGCCCTTTCCATGGTTAATGTAGCGCAACAATGTTCATTGAGACTTGCCCAATCCCAAATAGTCATTATCCAATCAATTGATGCCAGAACTCATGGAAATGAATATAATGATTAATTACAAACCATTATACTTAATTATCCAACTTACATGAAAAAAATTATAATTTACAACCATTTAATTAAACTATAAAACAACGGTAATCTACTCATTGGTCAGCCTAGTTACACCAAAACAAGAACCCAAAAACATTTTAATGATCAATGTTAGGCCCCCATCAACATTACATGAATAATTATCTACAAAAAACTATTACATTAATAATTAATTTTAATTTCATGAAAAAAGTCATTAAATGGGGGCACAATGTACGTCCAAAAAAATGATTAGTAGATTCATGAAGACGGTAACATAGAAATTCCATGTACAAAATGTATAATCCTCATCATACTAGGATTATTCCACTGTGCTCTAATAGAATCAATACTCAAACCCTTAACTAAAATAAATAAAAATAGAGTATAAGGAAGGACTGGTTGATTGAAGGGTAATAAAGATCAAATCTCACCGTAAATGTTCAAAAGAAAACCATAGAAACCATACATGAATAATGGGAGAAGATGGGGGATTGGGGATCCACCCCTATGACTTCATGATAAAGATGGAGGCAGAAAATAGGGATACCTATTTTTTAAAACCAAATTGGCCAAAGGATTATAGTTTTCCCCCAAAATACCACATTGAAAAGATGGTGGAAATATGAATTATGTAGGTGGAACTATACATCCATTGGCAAGCCGATATTGGGCCATTGACTATCCTGTGAGTATAGTAGGATAAGAAAGCTACATGAAAGGACACCAGATGGCTGGGGGCTATAGAATGCAGCCTCCTCTAGTTTATCCTCCTTCAGTTCCTTTATTCCATTCTCTTGATCCCTATAGTCACACATAAATATTTATCAAACTCTAAAATATCCATATAAAGGTGTTTAAAAAAATGAATTTTTTCTTTGATTCTAGGTTTAAAATATACCTATTCAATGAAATGAAAATATAAATTCATTTTAGAATTTTTGAACAACATGAACATGAGATGTTACATGGGTGGTTACTCATATTAAATAAATAATACATTAAGTAATAAATGTTTATTAATATTTATGATAAGAAAGAATCTAACACTTCTTTGTATCATTTTAAAGCATTTAATAAACATATACTATTATTTTTTTATATTTCATTAGTTTTGTAATTGGTGAAATATATTTTTGGTCAAAAAATATCTATATAGATTTTATATATGACTGAATACAAGTTTTTTAAAGATATATATTAAAAAAATAATCATAAGTATTATGTTTCATTAAATTAAAATAATATAAATTAATATAATAATTAAGTTACGTGGAAAATACTTTAATCATGTGGATTCAAAAAAAATATATAGTTAAAAGCTAAAGGATATCTATATTTAAATTCATGAAATTGATTTCATTCCATGAAATATTTCCAACCATTCAAATGTCATAAAAATACAATAAAATAGATCTACATGTTAACAATTTATAAATCCCACAATTGGTCGTATCTAAAGACATATATTCCATAAATATTTCTATATATTCACAATATATTTTCCATTTAATTATCCCTACAATATATATATATATATATATGAAAATAATAAAATAAATTTAACACCAATTTGAACAAAAGGATTTAACTTAATCATACATCAGTGGAAATTTTTAATAAATGTAAATACTTCTAATGTAAAAAATTGTCAAAAAACAGTCCAACTATAATTACCTCATCTTTATGAAATTTTACTCTAGATAATTAATTTATAATATAATATGATATTAACATAAGCTTTTCGATCATTTTTTAATGATGATTCATTTTATATTCAATATAATATGTACTCCTATATGAAATAATATTATACTAGGAATCCATATCAAATAAATCACAGTAGATGGGATGTTATTGATAAATAGTTATAGATAGTGGAAATTCACGTAGTGTTTGAGGATTTTGATATGTAGGAAAAGTTATACAAGATATTTATATAGACTAGAACAACATTTTCATGTCTACAAACATCTACAATACCAAATCATTGATATTATCCTCCACCATCTCACCCATATCCTAATGTTTATCTTAAAAAGGTTATACATTTTCATTTATATACATCATCATTTTAAGAAGATATTTAATAAATAAACTTTTTTTGACAAATACACCAACCCCATGTAACACCCAGACCAAACCGACAAGGTCTGAACTAGAGTTGCACATGAACTAATGCATATGTCCCTATATGCTTGAGTATACCATCTATCAGCAATGGTCTATGTACATCAGTGTAGAGAATATACCTTTGGTATCATTTCATACAAAATATATTAATATAATAAAAATATAAATGAATAGATAATCAATGTTAACATGTTAAAAACTAAATAACCATGATTTCTAATGAAATTCATAATATACAATATGAAAAAATGATAATTTAAACTGGAATGGAAAACCAGATTATATAAAGTGTTGAAAAATAAATGAAACTACAATGTATATTGTATGTCACGAAATCACATCTATATCCAATTATATATATACTAAACTCCATATCATATAGCCCTTTCCCTTCACTAGATCAATTGTCAAGATGTTAGTATACACACCAAGATTGCCAAGTAGGGTGTGAGTGATAAACACATGAGGACACCATGAATAGTTCCTTAAAATTAGTGAATATATATATAATTGGGTATGATACAAAATAAATAAATGTTCAAATGATCATATAGTCACACATGTGTTGAGTCATCACACACTAAACAAGCAACCATGAACCCCGACCCCACTTACATTTCCTTTTTTCTGGTATATACTTGAAGGTAATCTATCCAAATATCACCATTAACGAAACACTATATGCCCCACCATAATGGTAATTGTAATCAGTAACACCACAAACACCACCATTATTATAGTTATTATCTATTACTCTATAGGACCTTCCTTATTTTTGGTTGTTTTCTCAAATGATGGTATGTCCTACCCAACATGTTTCACATAAATAGAAAACTTGAAAATCCCATGAATGAAATTATCCAACTTCATCCAAAGGTAACTAATTGCCACATGACTTTTGGTTTACTCCCATACCAAGAAGCATGTCATAGATCCGACCTATACCAATGAATAATTATAGTCTATAGGCCTCACCATTTTTTCATGATTCCCTTCCAAGGGGCTATCTAACCAAGGATGATCTTATTTGTCATCCTCATACCTAAATAATGGTCCCACAGGCTATGGAATAATATAAAACTATACATTTCATAGAAAATAACAGAAATGAATACCAAGAAACAATCATAAAAATCTATATAAAACTATATAATCATAACTGATCATGGTATAAAGTTCACTCACAATACCACATGTAAAAATATAACAAGTATGAGTTATTTAGAATAAACAAACATGTCATGAAAATGTTATAGATAATGTTGAAAATTTTAAATGAACTTTATACCTCATGGATTCATAAATAAACATCATGGTTTGTTAAGGAAGCAGACCCTAAATCCTATTAATGTATTTATCAGGTCAAAATACTTAGTAAGGGTTCCTATAACAAAATCCAAATATTTAATTTCATAAACACACAAAAACACTACACATGATAATAGATTTAATATATTAGATAACATTGAATAAATATTATAACATTATATTATCTTTCATGATAATTACAAATTATCTCTAATAGAAAATATAGTTCCACATATGATAATAGTTTATCTCTCTTGAATAATCCGAGATGGTAAATAACAATAGAAGTAGAATAATAATAATAATAGTTTTCCATATTTCTAGGTTATTATATAATTAAAAAAATGTGTCATTTTTTTCAAATATTGGGAAATCTAATTGGTCAAATTTTATAAGAAATAATTTTAAAGAAATATCACGTAGGTTTTATCTTTTTAAAACGCTACACCCAATAATTGAAGAGATATATTGTGGTTTTACAATGCTTGGAAACTAGACGAAGAACATGGTTTAGTAAAATAAGGATTCAAAAAACATGAATAAGGGAAAACTAGATTGTCTAACACAAGAGAATGACCAAAAAATGATGGAAACAAGGGTTTATGAATTTTAAGAAACTACCCAAGCATTCTGAATCATAATTTTTTGGACCATTTAATTAATTCTTCATGTAGATCATGAAAACAGAGTGACTAATAAATTGAAAATAGGTGTTATAACCCTTAAAAGAGGTAATGAAATACATTATAATTATTTTTTTTATTTTAAAATAGTAAAGAAACATGATATTGTGTCTATCTATGGAAGAAGAAATGAAAATAGGAATAAAAAGAATGTTTTCTTCAATAAGGGAACCATGTAAGTATTACATGGTTTTACCCTAATGAAACTCATATGTGCCACATAAGTTCATAATGTTATCCTTATGTAATACTTGTAAATATGGAGTTACCCTTATGAAACTCAATCCTACACATACACACCCTTTATAAACTAAGATTCTACCTTTCATAGATCATCCTTTACACTTAAATATCCTTTAGAAACTATGTATTAACTTTATGAATATTTTAAGAGACCCTTACCCAGCTCGTCCACTACCATTATGTAGAGTATAAGAAAATGTGTTACATTTAAACAACATTTAGAAATTCTGAATACCTATATATAGTGATAGGTTTCCTCTATAGAAACATTATAAAATATTGAATATCCTTACAAATACAATAAAAAATCTATTTTACCATTTAATAAACCTATGTAAAAGATTAGTTACACTTAATAAACCTATATAAAATAGTATTAACCCTTATAAAGCATGTGGAAACTAAACTTTACTCATAAAAATTTTCCTTATAACCTTCCTTACACTTACAGAATGAATATGTGTGGTGTACAGGTATGAATTGACATGAAATATTTTAATTTTTCATACCATACATATAAATTATATAAACATCATATTTTATGATTATTATAAAACTGATAATTTTGCAATTATATCCTTAAAAACCATTATTCCCCAAGAAGTGCCTTTAGTAGTGTATCCAGAACAAATCAAGTTATTGAGAAAAAACATTTGATTCCCACTCCCGCATCTCAACCTAGATCCATCCACGCCACTATAGGTTATGGACATGTGGTGCCATATTACCCACAAATACTTCATTATATGGTTTGTTATCCACACTAGTTACTTCTAAAATGATGCATCTTTCTCTAACTGAATGTATCCAATGTCTTTAACATGTGTATGATCGAGCATGTGTCTTAATAGGTAAGAAACATGGAAGATGTCATACCTTACTTGATGATGTGGAGGAAGGTAAAATTGTAATGATATTATCCCAAACTATTTTATGATCATAAAGAGTCCAAAGAACAACAATGGTATTAACACATTATTCTGCAAAAAATGATTCCCCATTAAGTTGAAACTCATAAGAAAACCAAGTCACCAATAGAAAACTGCAAAGTTCATTCCTTATGGTCTATATATGATCACCGTCTTCTCTGACCAGTCACAAACTTCTTATTGATCAGTGAGAACCTATAAGACTTTTCATATACTATTTTATGATCAATAACAACAACATTTACCACCATAAGCTGACATAGTGGTGAGTAGCACTAATGCACATAAATAGACTCTAATGGTAAATTATATAGAGATCTCTGGAATCAATTATTTTAGGTGAACATTACTATGGATATATGTGCATCCCATGCTCCCCCGAAGTGTATGACACAAGCTCAACGAATATCCTCTAATATATGAATCTTTTTCTCCGAATGTATGACATTATGTAGATGATATGTTGTTCTCAACCTTAACCATTTCTCTTGGACCTTCGATAATCCCTTAAAAAAATAATGTAAAAAATTATTCTATATGAGATTATATTCTTAAGGGATATTTATGTAAGCATATGATCTAACAGATATAATTTTCCCATCCAATCAATGGTCTGATTCTCACAGAATAGTAAAAAGTACACAACTTCTTTTTGGAAATCATTAATTATAAATATATCAAAATTAATCTGCATGGTTGTGGGTTACCCCATAAAATTTTATATCATGAAATCATCCCACTTCCATGTGGTCATTTCAAGTGTCAGAATCAAAGAACCGGGATGACGGTGCTTAACCATTACCCTATCACACATAAGGAATCACGAAATAAACCAAATAATGACACTCTTTATCCAAGGCCATAAGAAATATCAACTAATTTCATGGGAAATATTAGAAACATAATTATATTCCAATCATATAGAGGTTTGGAGTCTTTTACAATCCCTAATATAGAAGAGGAAATGACTACTACTCTCCCATTTACAAGGATCACATGGGAATCACCCAACAACCAATCTAGTATATAGTCACCTCCAATGAACTGTTCCTGCATCACTGTAATGTCTTGACCTCAATTTCCTTGATTAAATGCATTATTTTTTACACTGGAATGATCACAAAAAAGATGAATCCCATAGTATCAATCAGTTTGGTATCCTTGTAAAAAACTAAATACAGATATAAATTTTTTAAATTACCACTTGAAATGAAAGAAAACATAAAAAATCATTTGAAAACATCCATATTAACATTCATCATCCCTATAAGTTATTAATAATTAATATCACTATAACTTTGAAAAAATTAAACATAAGAATGGGGTGATATTTGATGCCCAGTAATGGTAAATAATTCAGCGGAAGCTATCATAAATAAGCATAAACTTATAAGGAAATACGTATAAAACATATGAAGCCTTTTAAACATAAACATGATCATTATTTTGAAAAAATAAATCCAAAATTACCATATAAACTTCCATATGGATATTCTACTAGTCAAATAATCACATGTTATAACAAACCTTATAAAGATGGAATACATAATGTGGGACATCTTAAATACACAATCATGGATTTGGCCAAGAGACCCTCTATAATTTGGCAAGACATTAGCTGAAACCCTAATATAATTGTCTCATGAGACCTACCAATGAATCATGGGGCTATAGTGGGCCCCACCTAACACTTACAAAGTCCAATTCATTCCTTTTATGAAATGGGTAAAACATAAGCAACATAACCATTCTTTTTAAAACTTGGACATTAAATGTCCATAATTAAACCATAAGCTATGAAAGATATCAAAATTGAAAATCCATAGTCAAAATATCATGAAACATTCAATATAGTATGGAAGATGGTATCATAATATGTTAAAATTTATTATGCACAAAAATCTAGTAATGGGTGTTGAAATAGATGTAACTGATCAAGAAAAATCATTAGATATCTTTTAGAAATATCACTTTTTACATTGAAATCGATTGAAAGCCTGCATATTTATAAATGAAATCATTTCCTTTTTAAATATAATTGCAATATTGTATGGGAAACTTCAATACATTAAGGGGTCATAATGGTGGAAAATATATTCTTGCAATGTATAAGTTAAAAAAACATTATTTCCTTAATTTTTCGAAAAGGTATTATAGTAGCTCATTTCGAAAATAAAATAAATACTTCGGTCAAATTGTTTTATAAAAATTCATACATGGGTCTAAATGAATTTAAAAAATAGTTTAAGAATATAATTATTATTTTTAAATACATATATAAGAAATATAGACGTGGATGATAAATATTTCACAGTAGATAGTTATGAAAAAACAATCATGGGTAATAACGAGATTATGAAATTAACCCTTACCTTATACTTTCCTTTTGTCCAGGCTACATCAACCACCAGTATAATGGTTAAAAATTGTAAATAAATTATACCAAGACCATATACATATTTATTGTAACAACCCGATATTTTATGATAAGTATTCTTTTTTAATTTATTTGATGTCAGGTGTTTTATGCTACAATAAGATTATCTTGTGCTAAATGCAACACCATATTAGCTTTCAGTATACGCAACACTATTCTTAGATTGTGTTACACACAATTTCAAGTTTGTTTGATAATTTTCATTCTACACAAAATTGAGCATATATATATATATATATATTCAATGTATAAATGAAAAATGGTTTTATTCTGTTATAACGAAATAACAAAGGAGTCTTGCACAACACGTAACCCTAACTTGGCTTGCATTACATGCAATTAAGACCTTCCTTGATAGCGTGTGTTGTACGCAATACCGGGTTTCACTAAACAATGATATATTGTTATAATATTATTATGGAATAGCCGTTATGAATATTATTAACTAAATTTTTAATTTTATAACTTTATTATTCATCTTATAAATTTTCTAAAACATTTTATGTGAACAAAATAAATTTTTCGGGAAAAAAAGTATTTTTAAAAAAATGCAGTTTTTCCGCCTTTTGATGGCACACCCACATTAAATATATTGTTTGAAAGGTTTATATGTTCAATTTTACAAAATAAAATTCTTATTTTGAATCAGTATATAAAAATTTACATTGGATAATGTTTTGATATTTTTCTGATAACATTCATATTTTAATGAATAGTAAAAACACACTATATTTTAATTTAAAAAAACTTTTTTTCATTGTAATAATTTATATGGTTAAATTATAATATTCAATGGTATTAAAATATAAATAGTATATATTTTAACAATTTAATATAATCTATTTCATTAGCATTGATTTTACCTTGAATTCGTTGGTTAAATCAATTCAATCTTCTGCAATGTTTTAAACAAAAACTCGTTTTCTTTCGACGATGGGATTAATTTTAATTTAATTTATGCAACCTTTTTGTATTTAATTTGTAAAAATGGATTCCATATTTGGAATCAGTGGGTCCAAATTATTTTAATAAGATACTTCTTATTTTTGGGCATTATGAATTGTAACTACGGTAAATATTTTTACAATAGTTATAGGTAAATCGAAAAATTAAGGGTAAAAATAAGATTATAAAATTACACTAAAACTTTCCAAAATCCTATTGGATGACTAAAATTCAACCCATATCACCTAAGTGTCATATTAGATTCATTTAATGTATTTTTTTCCATGAAAATAATTTAATTATTATTAAAACCAAAGAAAGTGAAAACATATCACTTTCTTAAATCTTAAAAGAATAATAATTTTATTTTAGTGATGAACTTCATGAAACTTCGGATAAAAATAGTATCCAGAAATATAACAAAAGTATATACATCATATGAATTTATTTAGAATTTTTAGGGATTAAATAATTATCATTAAAGGTGACATAATAGTGATGTTGAAATTATTTTATTAAGAGATAAACTAAATAAATAGTTTTAAAAATAATAAAATAAATACTATATGAACTATTTAATATTCTCCACTAATTTTTTAGATACATATGACCTTTTATTAAGCTATTAAAGCATTTATTTCGAACATATATTCTGTATATATTTTATTTAAATTCAAATAAATGAATAGTGTAAAAATTGAGACTATATTTATTTTATTAAAATAACAAATTATTAAATTGTTTAAAAATCACAAAAATATTTAACACTTATAATTTGAAATTTATATAGTCGAAAATGTCATAAAGTATCCAATTTTGGAAAATTAACAACACATAAGTGATTATTTATAACCATTTAAAATTTAGAATTTTATTACCACAAATAAACTTAAATAGAATAAATAAGTATAAATCAAACTTATAAGGTTTAAAATAAGATCAAAACATGTGTAAATTTTATTGGTTGGCGAAATTAAAACCCTATATCATCTAATCTTCGAATTGAGTAATTTTTTGGGGGTTTTTATGTGGGGTTTGAATTTATATTATACTAATATTTTTGAGGATTCCAAAGGTGCCCCTCTCATCCCTTATAATAGGGAACCTCCTCCCTCTCTTCCTCAAAACATTTTGAGCATTAAATCTCGGCCAAACTCTGCCTATTTAACTTACCCACTTTCCTATAAACCTTAAATAGGTACTGGTTTTCTCAAAAGACCAAACCTAGTTCCCTAAGAAGAAGTTTAAAGGAGGTGCGTCGAAGAAGAGGTAATCTCTTCTACCGATTATTTCAAGATTATTTCTTCTTCAACTTCTTATTCTTTAGTTGTTTCATTATAAATTAATAACATCAGTATCACTAATATAATGATATGTTATTATAAATATGAAACAACCCCATTTGACCTTCTATCCATCCTATTGAGAACGAAATCACCATGCGGTGTATGTACGGAATACCGTCTCCACGCCGTGGTGTAATCAGTTTTTCCAACACCACCTTACTTGGATGGATATAATGGTGTAAAGAATAAATATACATAGTTATTATAACATCATAATGATTCTGATTTATTGTATCATCCACTCCAATTCAATTCAATAGTAATGGGAATGATATCATCGCTCGTGCGTACGTACGGACTACCATCTCCACGACACGATAAGATTCATTATCCATGTTAACCATACATGAATGATCATAAAGTTTATATAATGAATAATAATGAAATATATGAAATAATAATTCTAATGGATTTATGTATATATATATGTATGTCATCAATTTAGTTTCATTAAATTGAATAAGGAAACGAATACATTGTTCATGCGTACGTACGACCTACCGTCTCCATGAATGGTGTATTTAATTCATTTTATCGATCTATAATATATATGTATATGATGAATATATATTATATATAAATCATGTTTTACATTCTAGAATTATTTAAATCAGGATATAAGTAATAATATCAAGAATGACAAGTCGAAACACATACGATAAATGAAATGATTTTACCCAAAATGATACTTTATCATGGAATTTACAAAAGAACGGGTAATATAAAGTCAAAAGTGAAACATATATGATATCATAACAATGAATAAGATTATTTAATAAGTCAATGACATTATTTAAATCATTATACAGGAGTTTTAGATCCATACTAAGCATATCAGACCCAAGGTAAGGGATAATTTTTCAAATCTCAATTTTATCCGAGATTACTTTTTCATAATTATTTACTGGGGTTATTGCAATCGTCCATGTACATGTTTTATAAAAGTGTTTTCATGTATTTTTAAATTCCTTTTTACCCATTTTTTACTTTTACTACATGGTATGTAAGGAATCATTCTTTTTTTTACTTTACGAGGGAATTTTTTGACTTTTCCGGCAAATGTACGAGAATAATGTTTTTTTACTTATACGACATGAACGGATTTTTATGGTTTTATAAAGCCTAATTTTCATGAAGAATACACAAAAAGAATTCATGACTATTTTCAAAAAATATTTTTCTTTTAAAATTGAATGATGTTTTGTGAAAAGAAAATGATTTTGAAGAAGAAAGGATATTTTCCTCAAGAATTCATTTCATGTGTTTTATCAAAACCATTTTCCATTTAAGATGACATTATTTCATATGTGTATGTTTCAAGTATAATGTCTCTATGATTTACATGGATTCAATTTTCTTATGATGAAATTATATCCATTTGTTTTATATGGATTATGTTATGATGTGATGATATTTATGAGACCCATTTTTATTCATTGGGATATGATGACTGTTTTAAGTGTATTTTGTGGCTCAAGTAAGAATGATTTCATTATGAGATGGGTGGGACCTATATCTCCCTCCAATGCATTGGGTAAAGATTTATATCTGATGAGATAGTCATGGATTGACCGATAAGTTAATCTGTTTCAGTATTACAGGACTGAAACGGGGATTGAACTCGATTCAGAAAGGGACTTTGTCCACTAAGATGGTCCTGGCAGCAATGCCTTGGCTACCATGGAAATCATATCATGTGATTAATGTTTTTCCACAATTACAAGTTTTATTCCCAAGCTATTTTATCATGATTGATTTTCTATTATGATCTACGCCTTACCTACTTCCATGTTTTATGTCATTGCTCAATATTTCGATGTTTAAACATTATGTTCATGTTTTTATGTTCAAATGTATATGGTTTGTTTTATTTTCACCATGCTTACCCTTACTGATCATTTGAGCTCACCCTTTATTTGTTTACTTTTCCCCAGGATTTAAAAAAAGGTTTTAGGTAAGAAAACAAAAATGGGAAGATCTTAATTGGAGATGTTGAAGATCTTTCACCACAATTAGAATATTATTTTCCGAGTTTTCAAAGACACTAAACTATTACGGTCCTTTGGTAATTATTTTTGTTATGTATTAAGTATTCTGAAAAAGTAATGTAATGTCCATGTACGTCAGGCTTTAGGCCTCTACGATTTGTATCAGAGGAATGGTTTAGTGAACTTATGGAAACTAGGATGCAAAATTGTTATTGAGATCCCAAGAGATATTTCTATGTTATTTCTAGGGATGTCCCTAAGGATAAGTATACGTATAGGATATAGTCCTAGAACTACGGTAACGATCTTAGAATTTAACATAAGATGTTAGAAATTGAGGTTACTCCCCCTTTACTATGTTGTGTTTCCTAGCATGATTTTTTCCTCTCACACTATTCTTTGTGAGTTTTAGAAAATGGCTGGAAACAGGACGATTCACGATAATGGAGGATATGACGGACAATGGAATGATATTATTCATGATCAACCAAATAAAACGGTATTTAGAAGTCCAAACATCATTATTATTCCTAATCATAAATCTCATAATATGATCAATAATCTCAACTTTGGTAAGTTTCCCAACTCATATAATAAGTGAAAGATGGAGTTTCATGATGATTATAGAGGAAATAAAGTTCAATTTCCCCCATGTAAATCATGTGGGAAGAGGCATCATGGTGATTGTTTTAAAGGAACTAGAAGATGCTTTGGGTGTGGAAAAGAAGGATACAAAGCCAGTAAGTGCAAAGGAAAAGGATCAGTTAACACCATGGACAAGGATAATGGTATTGCTACGACATCAAAAATGATTAGATGTTTTATATGTGGATTGTGTGGGCATTATGCAAACCAATGCCCTAAGGGAAAATCTTATAAAGGGAATTAGAATGGTCATATGAGTAGTATTTATGTGGATGATGATGAAGAGACTACAAATGAAATATGAGTTGAAATAAATGATGAAGCTCAGTCAGTTGTCTAAGAAGTTAGTGGAATGATTGTATGTTTATAAAGAATAATTTATGGTACTATGGAATACAGATTCATTTAAGGATTGTTACACCATTGTTTTTCCTTAATTATTTGAAAGTATATATTGAATGGTATCGGTAACCATGAAAGGATATTTAGATATTTTTGGAAAGTAGATGATATGCGCATAATTAAGGGATAAGAATATAATGAGATTTTTGATTGCATTCATGAGCACATGATTGATATAAGGACTAAGTGATATCATGGTTTGAGTATATAGAAATTTTTGGGATTTTGGTATGTGGAAAGAGTTATCTTTTGATAGCATTCATGTTTTCACTAAGGTTAAATGGGTTTTTATTATCTTCAAGAGAATACATGATTAAGGTATTCACATGTTTAACAAGATATATCTTATGATATATGGGGGATAATTGGTGGCATTCACGTGATTGTTATGTGACATTTCAAGTAATCATTTTCTTTATACTATGAGCTTGGACCGAAATATTTTAGATAATCCTAAAGATTGGAGTGGATTATGTTGGACATAAGTTTTTTTTGTTTAAGGATAGAACTTTTTTGAGATATTATTGATGGGATGTTATAGTAATATAGTTTTAGAAAAAGGAAAACATGCACGACGGGCGGCAACCCATCGCGTCGGACAAGGATGTGGGAATCGAACCCACAACTGAAGTGAGACATGCCTTTATTTCCTACCACTGGCCTACAGGAAGTCCCTATTTAGTAGAAACCAGTTTTATTATATTACCCAATATGATATAAGATGTATAAGTCCAATTTAGGAACCATATATGATTAATATCACTATAGATGGACTTATGTATTTTTGATAACTTATTCTAACCTTTTTTTTTGAGATAGATGGAATGACCCATAATTCTATCACATGATATTATACCACTTCACGAATGAAAAATTCAACTTTATTTATTTAAGAGATGAAGTGGAAATTGTCCAAGGAATGACCGACAGTGAGACTATACCAAAATCAAGAATGTATTTCTTCTAATTCCAATTTCTGCAACTTTAGGGAAATCATCTTGAAAACCAAAAATGTTGTCCTAGAGCCCTTATATCCGATTAATCAGATGGTACCTTAAATCATCACGAATTTATGGCTTTGTGATTAATAGCTTTTTCATAGCCATGTTCTCTACCACTCTCTATCAGAACATGATGGTTAGATTTCTCTTCCATATCCATATTTTCACCTATGTTCTCTTATGTGGAAACCCAGTGATTAGTTAATTTGGGTAACCGTTATGTTTCATACTTTAGTTTTTAAAGTTATGTTTTGGTATTTCATTTTACGATGTGGGATTCAATTAAAGAAACTTTCAAGTAAAAAACCAGGTATAACCCTGATGAATTTTGAGGGAGAAATTCATTTTAAGGGGGGTAGAATGTAACAACCCGATATTTTATGATAATTATTATTTTTAATTTATTCTATGTCGTGTTTTTTATGCTACAACAAGATTATATTTTTCTATACGCAACACCATATTAGCTTGTAGTATACGCAACACTATTCTTAGATTGTGTTACAAACAATTTCATGTTCGTTTGATAATATTCATTCTACGCAACATTGAGTATATATATATATATATTCAATGTATAAATGAAAAATGGTTCAATTATGTTATAAAGAAACAACAAAGGAATCTTTCACAACACGCAACCCTGACTTGGCTTGCATTATACACAATCATAACCTCCTCGATTGCGTGCATTGTACGCAATACCAGGTTTCACTAAACGATGATATATTGTTATAATATTATTATGGACTAGACTTTATGAATAGTATTAACTACATTTTTAATTTCATAACTTTATTATTCATCTTATAAATTTTCTAAAACATTTTATGTGAATAAAATAATTTTTTCGGGTAAGAAAACTATTTTTTCAAAAAATGTAGATTTGTCGTCTTTTGATGGCGCACCCACATTAAATCTAGTTTTTGACATTTTTAGAAGTTAAATTTTACAAAATAAACTTCTTATTTTGAATCAGGATATAAAAATCTACATTGGATAAAGTTTTGATATTTTTCTGATAACATTCATATTTTAATGAATAGTAAAAACACGCTATATTTTAATTAAAAACAACTTTTTTTCATCATAATAATTTATATGGTTAAATTATAATATTGAATTGTTTTAAAGTATAAATTGAATATATTTTTACCATTTAATATAATGTATGTCATTATCATTGATTTTACCTTGAATTCGTAGGTTAAATCAATTCAATCTTTTGCAATGTTTTAAACAAAAACCCATTTTCTTTCGATAATGGGATTAATTTTAATTTAATTTCTGCAACTTTTCTGTATTGAATTTGGAATAATGGATTCCATATTTCGAATCAGTGGGTCCAAATTATTTTAATAAGCTACTTTTTATTTTTGGGCATTATGAATAGTATCTACGGTAAATTTTATTTACCACAGTTAAAGGTAAATCGGGTAATTAAGGGTAAAAATAAGATTATAAAATTACCCCAACACTTGAAAAAATTATATAGGATGACTGCAGGTCGACCAATATCACCTAAGGGTCGGATTAGATTAATTTAATGGACTTTTTGGTATGAAAATAATTTAATTATTATTAAAACCAAAAAAATTGACAACATGTCACTTTCTTAAATCTTATAAGTATAATAATTTTAGATTAGTGGTAAACTTCATGAAACATCGGATATAAATAGTCTTCAGAAAGATAATAAAATTATCTACATCACATGAATTTATTTATAATTTTCAGGGATTAAATAATTATCATTAATGGTGACATAATAGTGATGTTGAAATTATTTTATTAAGAGATAAACCAAATAAATGGTTTTAGAAATAATAAACTAAATATTATATGAACTATTTAATGTTCTCCAATAATTTTCTAGATACATATGACCTTTTATGAATCTATTAAAGCATTTATTTCAAACATATCTTCTGTATATAGTTTATTTAAATTTAGATAAATGAATAGTGTCAAAATTGACACTATTTTTATTTTATAAAAATAACAAATTATTAAATTGATAAAAAATCACAAAAATATTTAAAAATTATAAATTGAAATTTATATAGTCTATAATGTCATAAATCATCAAAATATGTATAATTAATAACACATAATTGATTATTTATAACTATTTAAAATTTCGAATTTTATTACCCCAAATAAACTTAAATAGATTAAATAAGGATAAATCAAACTGATAAGGTTTAAAATAATATCAAAACATGTATACTTTTTTTTGGTTGATGATATTACAACCCTATCGCATCTAATATTCAAATTGAGTCATTTTTTGAGGTTTTTATGTGGGGTTTGAATTTATATTAAACTAATATTTTTGAGGATTCCAAAGGTGCCCCTCTCCTCCCTTATAAAAGAGAACCTCCTCCCTCTCTTCCTCACACCATTTTGATCCTTCATGATCGGCCGAACTCTACCCATTTAACTTTCCCACTTCCATAGAAACCTTATAGAGGTACTGGTCTTCTCAAAATACCAACCCTAGTGCCCTAAGAATAATTTTAAAGAGGTGCGTCGAAGAAGAGGTAATCTCTTCTACCGATTATTTCAACCTTATTTCTTCTTCAACATCTTCTTCTTTATATGTTTCATAATAAAGTAATAAAATCAGTATCAATAATATAATAATATGTTATTATAAATATGAAAAAACCCCATTTCACCTTCTATCCATCCTATGGAAAACGAATTCACTGCGTTTGCGTACATACGGAATACCGTCTCCACGCCGTGGTGTAATCTGTTTTTCCAACACCACCTTACATGGATGGGTATAATGGTGTAAAGAATAACTATAAATAGTTATTATAACATTATAATAATTCTTATTTATTGTACCATCCACTCCAATTCAATTCAATAATTATGGGAACGATATCATCGCTCGTGCGTATGTACGGATTAGCGTCTCCACGATGCGATGAGATTCATTCTCCATGTTAACCATACATGAATGATCATAAAGTTTATATAATTAATAATAATGAAATATATGAGACAATAATTCTGATAGATATATATATATATATATATCTATTTCATCTATTTAGTTTCATTCAATTCAATAAGGAAACGAAGACAACGTTCATGCATACGTACGACCTACCGTCTCCATGAACAGTGTATTTCATTCCTTTTATCGATCTAAATTGTAAATGTATATGATGAATATATATTATATATAAATCATTTTTTACATTGTGGAATTATATAAATCTGTATATAATTAATAATATCAATAACGACAAGTAGAAACACATATGATAAATGAAATGATTTTACCCAAAACGCTGGTTTAACATGGAATTTACAAAAGAACAGGTAATATAAAGTCATAAGTGAAACATATATGATATCATAACAATGAATATGATTATTTAATAAGTCAATGACAATATATAAATCATTATACAGGAGGTTTGGATCCATACGAAGCATATCGGACCAAAGGTAAGGGATAATTTTTCAAATCTCATTTTTATCCGAGATTGCTTTTTCGTAAGTATTTACTAGGGTTATTGAAATCCTCCTTGTCCATGTTTTATGAAAGTGTTTTCATGTATGTTTAAAGTCCTTTTTACCCATTTTTTACTTTTACTACATGGTATGCAGGAAATATTTCTTTTGTTTATGTTACAAGGTACTTTTTTGGCTTTTCCGGCAAAAGTACGAGAAGAATGTTTTTTTACTTATATGGAACGAATTGATTTTTACGGTTTTATGAAGCCTTATTTTCAGGAATATTCCTCCAAAATATTTCATGACTCTTTTCAACAAAATATTTTTCTTTTAAAATTTCATGATGTTTTGTGAAAAGAAATTGATTTTTAAGAAGAAATGATATTTTCCTCAAGAATTCATTTCAAGTGTTTTATCAAAACCATTTTCCATCTAAGATGTCATTATTTCATATGTGTATGTTTCAGGTATACAGTCTCTATGATTTACATGGATTCAATTTTCTTATGATGAAATGATATCCATTTGTTTTATATGGATTATGTTATGATGGGATGATGTTTATGAGACCCATTTTTATTCCTTGGGTTATGATGAATGTTATAAGTTTATTTTGTGGCTCAAGTATGAATGATTTCATTATGAGATAGGTTGGACCTATATCTCCCTCCCATTAATTGGGTAAAGAATTATATCTCATGAGATAGACATGGATTGAACGGTACGTTAATCCAGTTCAATGTTACAGGACTGAAACGAGGAGTGAACTCGATTCAGAAAGAGACTTTTTCCACTAAGATGGTCTTGGCAGCAATTCCTTGGCTACCATGGAGATCATATCATGTGCATAATGTTTTTCCACAGTTAAAAGTTTTATTCCCAAGCTATTTTATCATGATTTATGTTCTATTATGATCTATGCCTTACGTATTGCCATGATTTATGTCATTGCTCAAGATTTCGATGTTTAAACATTATGTTCACTTCTTTTATGTTCAAATGTATATGGTTTTTTTATTTTCTACATGATTACCCTTAATAAGAATATGAGCTCACCCTTTATATGTTTTCTTTTCCCCCTGATTTATATAAAGGTTTTAGGTAAGAAAACAAAAAGGGGAAGATATTTATGGGAGATGTTGAAGATCTTTCAACACGATTAGAAGTTTATTTTCTGAGTTTCCAAAGACACTAAACTATTACGGTCCTTTGGTGTCTATTTTTGTTATGTATTAAGTATTCCACAAAAGTAATGTAATGTCCGTGTACGTCAGGCTTTGGGCCTCTACATTTATTATATCATATACTATCCACTTATCTATTATTTTTAACAATATTTTAGTATTACAATCATTTCCGTTGTTAGCTACATTGTTATTATATGCATATTTTGTTAAGTATGTCCTATTTCTTATGCATAGGATGTATTTTATTCAAACCCAGAATTTTATTATGTTCATATATATTATATTTACTTATCATATCATGTTTATAATTATTCTTGATTGGTTAATGTGGATAATGAATCTCGTCGCGTCCTTGAGATGGTAGGTCGTACGTACGAAAGAGCGGTGATATCATTCCTTTACTGGTTAAATGATATGTAAATGGAAGGTATATTAATTATAAAGAAGCATAATAATTTCATAATAATTCTTTATTTATATTATACTAATAATTATATGTTTCCAAATTATGTAATGTTGAATAACAAATAATACCATTGCATGGAGACGATAAGTCGTACCTACGTAGAGCTGGTGATATTAGTATTCATAGGTTGGATAAAATGATGAAAATGGTTATCCAATTATTATAATAAAATATAAATATTTGGATTATACTGGATTTATTACTTCGGTATGGAAACAACATAGAAATAGGATGTAGATGAAGAAAAGAACAATGAAAGAGGTGATAGAACAATTACCTTTTTTCTGGGGGTATCCTTTTGATTTGCACAAGAGGACTTCATAAGATGGATTAATGACTAATGTATAGACTCTAGGATGTATTGAGGGTAGTTTGGAGAGGAATGGGTTAGAGCTTGGATGAAACTAAATGCTTTTGAGGTGTTATTGAATAAGAAGGAGAAGTTGCCTTTTATAAAAGAGGGGAGGGTAACCTTTGGGAAAAAAACTATAAAATTAATATAAATTATGTTTTAAAAAAATGGATCCAAAATAGTTAATTTATAATATAAGGTGAGTATGGGTATAAATACTCTATGAAAATAAATTTGATACATTTTTTTCTTCTTTTTGAAACATTATTAGTTTGATTTGTCTTTATTTAATCTATTTAATTTTAATTGTGGTAATAACATTCAAAATAATAAATAGTTAAAAATATTGAATTATATGGTGTCAGTTGAAAATAAATATATATTTTATGAAATTATACAGCTTATAATAATCTCATTGAAATTTGAAAATACTTTTTATATTTTGAATAATTGAATAAAATGTTATTTTTATAAAATATCAATAGTGTCAATTTTGACATTATTCATTTCATTGATTTTAAATAAAATCCACATATAAGATAAATCATATAAAAACATTTAATATAACAAAAAAATGTCCTAGTAATCTATAAAATTATTAGATCCCATTAATTTGTTCGTATTATATTTTATTTAATATTTCTAAAACCATTAATTTTATATTTCTATTAATAAAAGAATTTATCCATTACTATTGTGTAATAATTAATGGTAATTGTTTAATATCTAAAAATTATAAATAAATTTATTTGATATAATTTATTATTTTATATTTTCATGGACTACCTATAGTGGATGTTATCATCTAGTTATCCATATATCAAAATTAATATACTTATCTAAAATGAGAGTGTGGAGTTTTGTCACATTCATTGATTTTAATAATATAAATGTCATATTCATGTGAATGTGTCCTTTAAGTGAATAAATATTAAACCATATATTATAAGAATCTAATTTAATCATAAAATATGGTTTTTATAGGTGTTAGGGTAATTTTATAATACTATTTTTACCATTAATCACCTGATTTACCTCAAAGCATGGTGATTAAAATAATTAGAAATGATACTATTCATAATGAGCAAAAATAAATGTATCCTATTAACATAATTTGGACTAACTAATTACAAAAATGGTATATATTTTTCATGATTTAAAACATAAATTTCATAATAATTAATTTAAAATTAATTCCTGTTGTCAAAATGAGGAAACATGGTTTTCAAAAGTAAAAACCATCAAAATATTGACATGTGTTTGTATATAATTGTAATTTAAAAATAATTCCAGTGAACTAAATTATATTAAATGATAAAAATATTATCTAATTATACATTAAAACCATTCAAATTTAAAAATTAAAACTATAAATTATTTCGATTAAATTTTTGTCCCAATTGAAATTAAGTATTTTCTGTATTCATCAAAATTTGAAATTTACTAGAAAAACATAAAAAAATTAACGAAACAAATTTTTTATGTCATTCTTTTATGGAGGAATTTTATTTTGTAAAATTTAATATATAAAAGTGTCTAATATTGTATTTAAAATGGTTCTCCATTAAAATGTGGTAAAATGAATTTTTTTTTGAAAAATACTTTTTTTATTCGAATGATTGAATTTATCATTATATCCTGTCTAAGAAATATTTGAGATAAATATTAAAATTATATGGAATATATAAAATTTTAAATGTGGTTTAAAACTATTGTTAACTTACTATTAATGGTTATCTGTGGTATTGTCGAACATAGTGTTGCGTGAAATGAAAGCTATTGAATTATTAAAAAGAAGCATGCCATAGGAGCATGGGGTGTTACATTATCCCCTCATTAAATAAATCACATCCTCACAATTTAAAATGAGGACAAAAAACTAGGGCTTTTAAAATTCAAAATTTCTTTGTTTAAATACCACATTGATAAATGGATTAACGAGACCACTATTTTAAAATAAATAAAGTTATGTTTAATGGTTACAAGAAATTACACATACTATGGTTACATGTTGGAAAACATGGTTATTAAATAAAAATGTTTCCATAATGTTATGATGGAGAGTGATAGAGAAAATTATTAAGAAAAATTTAATAATCGAAAAGCTATAAATCTACGATGATTATAGATACAATATGATTCATCGTAACAGAAATTACTAGGAAAACATTTTTTATGATCCTTTACCTAGTTTCATAGAATTTATATAATTAATATAATTAGAACCAAAGGAAGAATAAATAGTTGACATGTAGAGTTTCACCCTTTAACTACTTCCTACCAAAAACCTATCTTTCTTTTAAAAATATAATAAAACACAATAATATTATATTAATGTTGATTGTATAAGGATAAAAATATAAACTTATACCATTTATATAATTAAAACCGTGTTATACTAACCATGTGATTTTTTTAGGCCCATGGTAGGTTATAAAGCCTTGACACAATTCGGTTGTGGGTTTGATTCCCCCAACCGCAACCGATGTGATGGGTTGTTGCCCGACCTGTTGGATTTCCTTTTTCTCAATCTATATTACTATAACATTATGAAAATAACATTTAGAAATATTTTAAGCTCAAAAAAATAAAATACAATTTACAACGTAATCCATTACTACCTAAAGACTCTTCGAAAATACTTCTACCCAAATGAACATTAAAAAAATATCTCTAAATTTCCAAAATCAATCATTACATTAGATTCCCCGAACAACATAATATATCTTTTGTTGAAAAATATCTTTATAATCTCAAAATATTTAATGAAATAATTCATGAATCCAAATAAATATAGAATATATACCACAGTACAATCCATAATATAGTAATGTAATTCATGAATCCTAAAATATAAATTAATTAATTATTCCACTTTGACTATAGTAAAAACATAATGGGGACATTGATCCATTTTCTTATTATGAGCCATATTTCCTTAACTCTTTGAAAAATTATATGCATAATCTCCCATATAATTAAAATTATAATGTTTTATATTTATAGCTTCTTTCTTCCCCTTACAACCACGAGACTGGTGAGCCTTTTCTCCACACATCTAACAAACACGTATTCCTTTCAAGAAAGTACTAGGGAGTTTCTTCCCAAAATTTATATCATAATGGAAAAAAATTATTCCATTTTTTTCCTTTATTTATCTCTTTATCTACCATTATCTTCTTTTCTTGTGTTAAATTGATGTCATAATACTTATATAATTCTTTTTACATCTTAATAGCACACGAGCCTATATCTTCTTAGGATGATAATGATTGAGAGAATAGTCCTTGATGGCAGAATGATTTTGAACTATGAAATAATCAATAAATTATACTTATTGGGTTACCTATATAGTCTATAGCATGCCTCACTTATCTTATAAAGTTAGCTTTATACTTTGCATAATTCTTATCCTCCTTCCTTAGACTCAGAAATTGCCACTCACTATCAGCTTGTAGATCATGAGGAAAGTATTTTTATAGTAATAATTATTTTAATTTACTATATTCCATATTTGATACCTCTTCATCCTCTTTCATGTTTTTAATTATTGACCACTATTTATCTATGTCTCTTGATAAGCTAGATAATTCCATACAAACGTTTTCCCTTTTGTTACTCCCCATAGAAATAAATATTTTTTATAGGGAACTTATCCACCACTCAACTTCAAAAATAATTATATTCCCATTTAATTTTGGGGGACATTGACTCATGAAGTAGTCTAACATTTATCATTTGCATTGTGGATTAGGCCACTCCATACCGGGAAGGTTATTATTCATAACTTGAGTTAGTAATCTGAGTATGCTTATAGGCTATTCAGTGCCAGTTCTATCACCTACTCCATTATCATTACTCTTATTAGGAGGTAAATCCCTACATTTATTATGTGTGCTGATATTGTTTCAATTACTTCCACTAGGATCTATTTCTATATAATTTAATACACTATATTAGGTTATGCATCATAATACAGTAGTTCAAAGTAGTAAACTGATTAACCTAAAATGAAAAATATAGGCATATCTAACCCAAAATCATAAACAATATTTATTTAAAGAAATAGTTAATCATAAGTCCTTCATAATGGGTTTTATGGAAAATATGAATTTTCCTAAGCATACCCCATAGAGTGTCAAACCAGGTGTGCAGTAAGGCCCGCTGTCAGGTATCAGGTTACCCCAGGTCAAGCAGGGAACAATGTGTCAGTGTTTTCACCCCTAGGAACATATATTCCAAAAAACGTCCACTTGTAGTATCCATAGAGGGATGTAATTTCTAGGAATACACACATAATATCTATATTACCAAAATTCTAGGATGTTATTTTATACTTATCCTCAAATTCTATCTTAGGGTAATGTTCCCTAATAAAGGTATTTTTATAAATTTATTTGCCATGGTTTGTACTAAATTTCCTCTAATACCAACTATGATGCTCGGACCCAAGTTTCCTAGAGGATGTGAATTATTTATCAAATTAGAATGATCACAAGAAATTTGAATCCTGAATCATCGATCGTTTTAGTCTCCATGAAAAAACCTAGATACAAACATAAAATTTTACATTACATTTTGAAGTCAAATACTTTATCAAAACTCCTTTGAAAAAATTCTAATTCCATTTCCCCATACCTATAAGTAATTAATAATGTACATCTTCACATCCTAGGGAAAATTAAACATAATAATTAGGTGAGATCAGATGATCAGTAAGGGAAAATAATTCAACAGAAGCTATAATAAATAAGCGTAATCTTCTAAGGAAAGATGTATAATAAAAACAAAATACATTTAATCATAAAATAAAACGTAATATGGAAAGAATAAATACAAAAATACCTTATAAACATGCACATAGATATTCTAATAGTCTAATAATCACATTTACGAACTATACTCGTAAGGAGAGAATACATAAAATGGGACATCTTAAACACACTATTAATGCTTCAACCAAGACACCATACATAATTAGGTAAGACATTAGCCAAAACTAAAACATAATTGTCTTGTCAGAGCTACCAATTCATTGAGGGTCTATAACAAGCCTTACATAACTTTTACAAATTCAAATTCATTCCTCTTATTTAAGGGGTAAAACATATCCAACATAAACATTCATATTGAAAATAGCATATGAAATGTCAATATATAAACCGTATGCTATGACTGAATTCAAAATAACACACATATAGTCATACATTTTATGGATCCTTCCATACAATATGCAGGATGGTATCATAATATATTAACCTCAATTAATCATAAAATCAAACAAAGGATGTTGACATAGATGAAAGTGATCTAACAAAATCATTGAAACTATTTTAGAAAAATCACTTTTTTACCTTGAAAACATTTGAAATCATGCATAATTATAAAAGAACACATATTTATTGAAATAAACCTAGTAATATGGTAATGTATGATTAAAAATGTTAATGTTTCATAATAGTGTAAAATATCAACTCAAACTGTATACGACAAAAAAATATTACTTTTTAAATTTTTCGAAGTGGTTAAATTGTTCCTTGTTTAGAAAAAAATATTTCATTAAAAACGTTTTATAAATAGTAAAACATGGGTATAAATGACTTTCAATGATAGTATAGGAATATAAATATTATTTTTAAATACATTTATAAGAAACATGTATGGATGATAAATATTTCCCTGTAGATACGTATTTATAAACAATCTTAGATAGTAACGAGTTTGCGAAATTTACGCTTACCTTGTACTTTCCTTTAGTAGAGGGTGAATTAACATTCTGTTTAATGGCTAAATGTTGTTAATAAATTATACCAGTACCATATAACTATTTATGATATCATATACGATCATCTTATCTCTTTTTTATAGTATTTCAATATTATAATTATTTCCAGTGTTAATTGATTTGTTTTCCTATGCATGTTTTGCTAAGTAAGACATTTTTCTTATGAATAGGTTATATTTTCTTCAAAAACAGGATTATATTATGTTCATAAATGTTGTATTTACATATAATTTTTTTTTATAATAATTCATGAATTCTTAACAAGGAGAATGAATCTCAAAGCGTTATGGAGATGGTAGACCATCTTTATGCGTAAGTGATGATATCATTCCTTTAATGGTTAAATGATATAGAAATGGATGGTATATTAATTATAAAAAATAATAATCATGTCATATTAATTATTTTCTTCTATTATAATCATCATTACCCTTATGAAAATAAAGTAATGTTGAATAACAAATTACACCACGACGTGGAGTCACTAAGCCCTACGTACGCATGCATGGTGACATTGTTTTTCATAGGATGGATAAAATGATTAATATGGTTTTCCAATTTTTATAATAACATATAATTTTATTTATAATAATAGATTTATTTTTTATGGGAAAACATATAAATATGATATATAATAAGAAAATAACTTGAACAACTATAAAAAAACAATCACCACTTTTTCTGGTGTCTTCTTTTGGTTTGCAGAAAAGGACGTAGTGGGATGGATTTATTCCCAATTTATTTCCTCTAATATGTTTTAGGGATGTTTTTAGAGGAAATTTAAAGAGGTTTTTTGAGCCAAAATTCTTTATATGTGTGATTAAAGTAGTAGGAGAGGTGCACTTTTACTAGGGAGAGGGGGGCACCTTTAGAAATACCAAAACTATTAAATTAAAATAAATTACTTTTTTAAATAAAAATGGCTCTACCATGGATAATTTTGAAGATAAGACGAGTATGGGTTGAAATAATCTCAAAAAATAAAATTTAGACACGTTTTGAATTTTTTATTAAACCTTTCCATTTTTATTTATCCTTATTTAATCTATTTAATTGTAATTATGGTGAAAAAATTTTAAATATTAAATGGTTATAATATATTTAATTATATTTTGTAAATTGAGAAAATAAGGATATTTATGATAATTTATACCTTATAATTTTAACTGTTTAATTTAAATTTTTTTATGATTTTTATACAATTTAATAAAATTTAATTTTTATAAAATATAAATAGCGTCAATTTTGACACGATTCATTTCATTGATTTAAAATAAAATCCACAAGGAATATAAATTAAAAAAAGAATAATAATATGTCTTATTAACTTATAAAATTATTTCAGCACATTAATTAGTTTATATTATATTTTGTTTAATATTTTTAAAACAATTTATTTGATATTTCAATTAATAAATTAATTTCGACAACAGTATTGTGCCATAATTAATGATAATTATTTAATCACTAAAAATTGAGAAGAAGTTTTATTTATTCATTTAATTATTTTTTAATAATTAGAGACTATATATTTTCCAAAGTATCTCATAGTTATCTATATATTAAAATTAATATGCCTATATAACATTAGAGTGTGATATTTTGTCACATTTATTGATTTAAAATATATTAATATCATATTCAGGATAAAGTGGCTATTAAGTGATTAAATTTTGAACCATATATTACAATGTTATTATTTACAAAACTAATAGGATTTTTACATGTGTTATTTTAATTTTATAATATTATTTTTTCCTTTAATAACTCGATAAACCTTTAACCATGGTAATAAAAATAATTACTAAAGATACTATTTATAATGCCCAAAAATAAAATTATATTATAAACATAATTTGGGCCCACTAATTCCAAACATTGAATCCATTTTTCATGATTTTAAATATAGTAGTTTTACTAATTAATTTAAAAATAATTCTCATTACCAAAACAAGAAAATGAGTTTTTTAAAATGTAAAAACCCTAAAAATATTGACATTTATTTATATATAATTTTAATGTGATAATAATTATAATTAAAAAAATTATATTAAATGATAAAAATATAATCTAATTATTATATGAAACCATTTTAATTTATAACGTAACACTATAAATTATTTCAACAAAAAATTGTTCTCAATTAAAATTTAATATTTTTCACTATTGATCAAATTTTGAGTGGTTTAAAAAAACACAAAAAATTTATGAGAACTAAATTTTTATGTCACAATTATAATGAAGAAATAAATTTTGTCAAATTTTATATATAAAAGCATCAAATATTGTATTTAAAAAGGTGTTTTCATTAAAAGGTTGCACAAATGCATTTTTTAAAATACATCTTTTATTTTAAGAATTTAATTTGTTATTATATCATGTATAAGAAACAAATGAGAAAATATTATAATTATATTGAATTTATAAAATTCAAAATAGGGTTATTACTATTCACAATCACTTCTTAAACATCTAGTCATGGTGTTCTCAAATTTAGTTTTGCGTGCAGTGCACGCTATAGAATTATTTTAAAAAGCTTACCATGGATGCTTGGGGTGCTACAATCATGACACAATATGGGTTAGTGTCCTTTACAGAAATTAACTAGTATAGTAGAGTTTATATGATCACCAAAGGAGATAATTTTATTTATCTTTATAATCATCCATCATCCAGTCTGACAAAAAGCCCATCAAGTGTCAGTACTCCCCTGAAGGCCACTCACTAAGATCTTGTTGAACCTGTATGTTATGGCAAAGAGTATATATTATTAAATAACCTTTCCATGGTGTATAATATAGGTAAAAGTCTAATTTTTAAAGATACTATACCAAGTTCCTCTACCTCTAGTTTATGTCTCACTCTCATAAGATATAACCAAAGTTCATGTGGATAGTATAGACAATAAATATCCCACCAAAGAGATATTTTTGCAATCAATTTAGTATATGAACTATGAATACTAGATCCAAGTCATGAGTAGGGTAGTTCTATTCATTGGGTTGGATCTAATTTGATATATAAGCCACTACAAACTCCCACTACATTATCATCACTCATATACCAACTCATCTTGAATCACCATATACTACCTATCCGAATCCAAGATTAAGAAGTATCAATACTTTTTATATAGTCAACCTCTTATTATACTCAAGAATCACCTCATCACAATGGTTAATCCACTATAAATTTACTCCATTCATCATATCAAATCCATGTGTTATGATAATTGTAAGTGAACATGAATAAAAAATCTATTATGTCATACTAAACCCTGAAAAACCTTATGTTTATCACATTTCAAGGATGTATCCAAGACAACATTAAATCCAATTTCGTTGGTTCCATAGATATTCCTACCCTAGACACTACATACTCTATGAAATTCACCTCATGAATTAGTAATTTAAAAATTGATACATTATCATAAATCTGATGAGCTCAAAGTGTACTAAGGACAATCTCCAGATACCTTACATGATACTCTAGTGTCAGTGAGAAGATAATGATGTCATCAATGAACACCATGAAAAACATGTCCAGGTATGAGTGGAAGATCTTTTTTATGAGATCTAGGAACAAATTATTCACATTTATCACTTTATATGGTATCACTATGTACTGAAATTGACCATACATACTCTGATACACCATCACTGGGATGTTGTACTATCTAAACTGTAGTTGTTGATAACCAGATCAGGGATCAATATTGGAGATCCCATTTGTTCAAAGAAACTTTATGAAAATGAAAATGATCCAGGGAAATTGATATCTATTCTTCAATATCACGTAGTATTCATTTATATAATCAGTTCGATGTTGAAGACTACCATTCACATTTTTAGTGAAAAACATAGGTGTACCCCATAGTAAATTAATCAACAAGATAAATCACTTATTATATATTTCATGAAGCTATAGTTTGAGCTACTTTATCTATGATGAATCCATATGACAAGGGGTATTAAAAATGGGGTTTCACCTGATACAAGATCCATCTTTAAGTCGACTACTCTATTAAAAATGATTCATATTAATACATAAAAAAATCATTTTGTTAGAGATCTATGACTAGTTTAAATGATTAGAGGTATGTCACAAATCCAACAAAAAGAGTGAATCCCTTTATCTAGGATGTTATCATCACAAGATTACTCCACTATGGACCAAATATGTTTGATATAAGTTACCATTATTTGGTCGTCACATGAATCTCACCATTTATTAATAAAAATGAAACAAATCACTTATATAAATCATTGTGATATTGAAAGCTAGTTATCTAGTCCATATTCAAAATCACATGAAAGATCATCATCACTAGAATCATATAGTCCAACAAGTGTATATAGATTGTTAAAATTATAGGAAATGATGGGAATCACTGAATATTATCCAATTTTATGATGAATGGTGTATCAAGTGAAGTTATCTCATGGGATAACATGATTGGTAAGTTAACTCCATCAATGAATTTTTTAGATATGAGGGAATGAATAATATTTGTATCAATCAAGGTAGTAGAAAAAGTGAACATGATCAAAACCATACCTTGAATAATTGATGGTCCCATAACCCCATCTATTAGACTCTAGTCAATTACATAAAATCAACTTACCAAAGGTTTATGAACCTATCGAATTATTGTAATTCATTTTGATTACTTTATCCCCTTCTAAGGTACTCTACTCCGATCTAGTCTTGATCTTCAAGTACCCTTGCAAGAAACACTCAAAAAATATCAATGATGACCACAAACTCCAAAATGGTGACACTAAATAGATGTATTCCTAAAATCACATATATAAATACCCATTTTCCCACAATTTATGTAGAAATTGGAATGAACTCTCATAGTGGGTATTGAAGAATTCTTTCTTAGACCTGATTTTTTTGCTACCCTACTTATCCTAGTCTGGATTCATCTTCATACTTTTTAAAGAAAAGCTCAAATTATTGCGAGAATGATCAGTTACATGACATCTATGGATAGATGTAAACATACAAACAGTTATGTTGTATCCCCTTCTTAAAGACCAGGGCCTTGTGAAGAACCCAGGTGTATGTTGTCAAATCAAATTCCCTAACCTAACATCTTAGATCTGATCGAAGTATAATAAAAAACATCACAGGATGCTAGGAGTTTTCCCTAGAAACTATTATGGGAAATAAAAGTAACTCCATAAACTAAATAGAACAAGATGATATATTCATAAAACCAAGTAATAACTCTATGAAGTCCAGGGAATAGCCCAACTTCATCATACTAGGAATGTACAGACCAAGAAACACTTCCTTGAATGTTTCCCCAGTAATACCCTCTTGTATCTCTGCCTGGATGATGGAATTACACCATCTCCTAGAAGGTCCATAGATTATAAAGGTTTATATAATAACTCACTACAGTGACCCTATCTGTTAAACATAATATTACATGATTCTAAGCATAATTAACCATCAAATTACTATCCAAGGATCATAAACTTGACTTTATTTGGACGATAAAGTACATAAACTGAAATAATAAAAATATAATAAAACATAAATATTTTAATTACCCATAAACATATCTTAAATTTATTGTAGGTCCAATATATTCACAGGATAACCTGGGGATTATAAAAAAATGTGATTAGTTAAAAAGCCTATTAAGGGTATAGACAAATGAACAAAGAAAAGTACATTAGTTAGAAGTCCTAACATGATGATATAAAAATGAATTTATCATTAATAAGACTAATTAAGAATAACATGTAGATCATAGGTATCTTTATTCATTGAATCATAAGAATGTGATGGAAACACACAACATGACATAAGCACGAGTCAATGATAACTGCCAATACCATTTCACATGGAAGAAAACGCCACATAAATGAATTAGGTTCAATCCCTATCCCAACATGACATCTCATGAGGCTAAAAATTAACCAATTAATTGAATCCATATATGGGTTCACCAATCATAACATGTTCGTGCATACATGTACCACATGAATAATCAAGCATAAGGGTCACCCAAGAAAATAATTAGTTATTATAATCAAGTTATAAGGCATAACAAATGAAAATATCATAATGGTTTCCATGAAATAATGGAATTAAATCATACATAGAAATTCGTAAGTTAAAATATGATTATATCATGATACGTGATGGAAACGTGAAGTGAAAAATTTAAAAATAGTTTTTAAGAGATATTTGAAATGAAACATTTTAGTGTGGATTAAGGAAAATACTAAAGAGCATTTAAAGAAAAAATGGAATGATTGTTTTTATAAAACAAAAAACGATACAATATATTTTTTCATGATTAAATAATTAATTTTATAAAAAAATAATAGAGTCCTAAAATAGATCGTGGAGTGCACTTAAAAATGGGTAAGAAATTGGGATGATCCCCTTAATCGGGCTTGTTTATCAAGAAGAATTGAAAAATAAACCTTTTTAAAACACCTATTTTCCCATAAATGAATAATGAAATGATCTAGATACTTGATTTTGTAGAATATACATATAATTCATAATAATCACATAAAAATAAATAAGAGTTACATTGGGGCAAAAAGAGATGAAGGGTAACTAGAAGGGAAAATGGAGGTTTAGAGTGAATCCATACTGTTTGTCTGAATTTTTTTTTACAGATGTTCTTATTGTATTAGATAATAAAATTAAATCCATTAAGTAATTAATTAATAAACTTTTATAAATTTATTTGATTTATTATAATTATCTTTAGTTCATTTCTAGCCTTTTTGATGAGTTAAAAGATAAAATTTCATCAATCGGAGTGTTTGTTTCCTTGGTTTTCATGATTGGTTCACTTGTATAAATGTATTAAATATCATGTAAAACAAGAATAGTTTTCCAGAAATGAAGTAATATTATATTAAAGAAAATAAATATTATTAAATGGTTATATAATTATTTTGGTTATTTTTGGTGAGTATAAATCATTAGATAAGATGTTAGTGGTCATCATTTAGATTATTTTGGAGACTTAAGATCATTATAATGTAGTTTTGATTCATTATTTATAATTTTGTATAAATGTTAGATTCAGAACATAAAAGGGTTTTGAAATAACTTTTAAAATTCGTAAAAACAATTATAATTGTTTTTATTCTAGCCTTGAAGTTGGTAATGGAATATTAAAACATGTCATCCTTGAAGGTGATAAATCAACCATCACTAATGATATTTTCAGTTTTAGAATAAAAGAAAGTGGAGAAGAAATTTTATGGTGTAAATTACATTAAATTAACTAAATTAAAGTATATATATTATACTATAGTTATAATGTCTATTTGGAAAATAGAGGTGATGAGCATATATTAAAATAAAAGAAAGTGAAAATAAAATAAAGAAAGGGAAAATGGAATTTACCACTTAAAATTTTCTCCTTGGGAACCAATTAAGGAAGTTGGTTTTGGTATTTTTATGATCACTAAATTTTATAAACATGGGTGACAGACATAGGAAGATGAATTGGTGGAAATTTGACATGCTCCAAATCTTAAGGGGTGTGGGGAGAAGAGGTTCTAAGAGGAGGGATTTATAGTGGAGGAGACTAGTGTTTCTTGATTATATTATTTGTTTGTTTATTATTTTGGATCAGGACTATGAATATGGTCTATTCATGTGATTATGTATAGTAAACAGTGTGTGTGAGTTAGAAACAAAAGTAATTAAAGCAGAAATACACCATCCATGACTCAATAATTCACATGTTTAGCTTATACCGTAGATTACCATATTTGACTATTCACTAAAAAATAACTATTTTTGAAAAATACCAAAAATTTACCCAACCCATTTATTGATCTGTAGAATTAAAAAAATAACTCCATTTTATGAGAATATGTTTTTAAATATGAGAAATTAAATTTTTATATAATAGCATCATTTATTTAAAAAATACCAATTTTAAAATTATAACTTATTTTATAACACATTGAAATATATATTAAGGTCTCATAAAATTTTCATAAAATCATAAGATAAAAAATATTAATTTAGAAATATATTTAATAAAATTAATATTTATTTTAAATATTTATATTAATTATTAAATTTTAAATAAAAATTTATATTTCACAAACATTTCAATACAAAAATTATCATTTTAGAAAATTTATTTACTTATTCCATGATATAAATATATCAAAGTTCCATTTTTAAGATTCCTAAATTTTATTTATACTTTCATAGGTGAATTTACTATTCTATTGGTTGTATTTCTATTCTTAATTGTCACATTAATATTCAAAATTTCAAGTAACTATTCAATTGGAATTGCTTCCTTAATTTCAAAAAATACCTATTATTTCAATAACTATTCATTTATAATGTTTGTATTGTGATGTATATGTGATTTTATTTGATGTATATTATATGAAATAATTGTAAGAATGGATCATTATTATAATTATTGGTCATTACATTCTCCCCTGTATAAGTTTTCGCCCTAAAAATTTCATTTTACAAACTAAGTAGAAAATAGGAGTCGGTACTTCTCTTTCATTGCTTCCTCCAGCTCCCATTTTTCCTCTTTGTACTTATGGTTCCACCATAGTGTTTTTACTAGGTAAGTTATCTTGTTGGGTAGAACTATATCTCTATGATCCATGATCATCACTAACTTATCCTAATAAGAGAGATCATTTCCCAACACTACCACCTCTGAATTTAGTAATTGTGAGGGATATGGTATATTCTTATTAAAAAGGTATATATGGAATACATCATGTACTTGAGACATGGTTGGTGGGTGTGACCGTCAATATTAAATAGATCCAATATAATCAAGAATACTAATGGGGTCGATGTACCAAGGACATAGATTTCCTTTCTTACAAAATCTCATTATCATATTCCACAGCGATATGTAGAGGAATGGAATATATCCAACCATAAAGTCAAGGACTCATTGACAATTATAAAAACAGTTAGTCTATTTATATTAGGATCATTTGATTTACTATTGTATGGTTTTTTCCCTTTCTACCATTTCTTTAACCATTTCCTTTCCTAGAAGCTTATATAAACTAACTTGAACACATCATGCCAATGTTATACATCTTGTCCCATAAAGGGCTTCAAATGGAGACATTTTGATGCTTGAGTGGAAACTATTGTTTTAAGATAACTCAGAAAGGGTAATATGTTTGTCTTATCCTACTTTTAAGTATATAGAACATTCTCTAAACATTTAATTTAGTGTCTAAATAGTTCATTTATATTGTCAATTAATCTGAGGATGATAATAGATAATGAAATTTTGCTCAGTATTTAGAGCATATTGGATAATTTTCTTGAACATAGAGGTAAATCTCAAACCTCTATTGATTATAATAAATTGTGGTACTCCATACAACCTTAACATTTCTTTATTTGTATTCATCCAAGCTTCTCCAGTGATATTTCTTATTGAATTATGATAATGTGAGCAAACATCGTGTGATGATCCACAACAACCCATATAACATTATTTCTTCTAGATGTATTTAGAGGTCCGGTGACAAATTTTATTGTGATGTTTTATCATTTCCATGTTATTATGGGTAATGGTTGCATAAAACCCTTATAATTTCTCTTTTCATATGTCACTTTCTGAAATACATTGAGCATTGATGTATATTCTAAAATTTCTTTCAGCATATTGTCTCAATAATATTTCACTTAGAGATACTGATATATCATTGTGATCTATGGGTGAATGGATATGGTTATGCTATGTGTGTCACTCAAAATCTCTTTATTTATCTTTTTATTGAATGGTACACATAGTTTTGACCCAAATCTCATGAATCCTTCCTCATCCATTTAAAATTTGTAGGATTTCCTATTTTTGATAGCTGCCACTGTTTTCTAAATTTCTAAATTATTTATTTAAGAATACTTTACTCTATCCATGAAAAATACTTAAAAAAACATTTGAGAAAGTACTAATGATGTCCATTCAATTATTATTCCCATGTCAATCCTTATAAAATCTAGGATTATTGGATTCTTCTCATTTCTTATCATTGATAATGTTGCAGGATCCTTCCTACCTAGATAATCCGACACATTATTTTCCTTAACAGGATGGTAGTGGAATGATATGTCATAATACATGGTAATATCTATCCATATTTTAGTGCACATATTAATATCCCTTTTTGTAAATATATATTTTAGGATCTTGTGATCACTATATATTGTATAATTCTCCCAATAGAGATAATTCCGCCATATTTTCAATGTAAAGATCACAACTACAAACTCCGGATCATGCATGAGATAGATTTTATTATTAATTTACTACTATCTTGAATGTTACACTATCAATTTATCATTTTTCATCAGTGAAAAACCAAATACCATATTTGGAGCATCATTGTAAATTAAATATTGTTTCCCACCTATCGGTAGTGTTATCACTGTTATAGTAATTAGTATCATTTTCATCTCTTTAATGTTGTCTCCATATTCACTGGTCTAGATAAACCTTAATAACTTCTGAGTCTGCTTGTTTTTTTGTTTTACAATTATGATTATTTCTTAAATTTTTTTTTCATAATACCCAACTAGACCTAAGAAGCTACAGATCTCTATTATAGATGTTGTCTTGGGAATCTTCCCAATTTCCTTTTTGTCAGAGGGGTTCATAAATAAACCTTTTCTGGTGATAACATTCCCCAAGAATGATACTTCTCCATCAAGAACTCACATTTACTATAATTTTCATATGGTTTCTCCCTCCATAAAACTACAACACAATATTAAAATTCTCCTCATATTCCATCTTTCTCTTGGAGTGTTTCAAAATAACGTCAAGAAAGACTACTAGAAATTTGTTACAGTAGTATCTAAAGAATATATTTATTAAATCCATGAAAAATTATGAATAATTATTGAGTCCTAATTAAATGACGTTGAAATAATACTATCTATACCACGTTCGAAAGGAATTGTTGGGAATATCTTTCATCCTCACCTTTAATCGGTGAGATCCTGATAAATTTTACACCTTAGAGAAATAATTTTCATAATATAGTTGATCAAAAAAATCACCTATCTGTTGTAGGTGATACAATTTTTATCCTAATTTTGTGGAGTTCATGATATTCAATATAGAAGTGGATTGATCCATCCTTATTCATGATGAAGAGGACTGACGCTTCCCATTGTGAAGTACTTGGGAATATAAAACCATTATTTTGATTCTCATATAACTTCTGATTTATTAATCACAACTCAGCAATAGAAATAATATTAGGTTTCTTTGATATATAAAAATATATAGTTATATGTTCAATTTAGAACTCAGCCTCTGTGTCAAGATGAATAATATGAATTTTTTATGGAATACATCTATATAGTCCCTCAGAATGTAAATATCTTAAAGCATGATTATCTCATTTGCCTTAATCATTTGACATATATATTCTTACTCATAAGGAAACAATAACCAAAATTTATTTAATGATTTAGAATGATTTTACTTCTTCTCCTTACACTTGTACAAAGTTGGACGATGCTTTTGGATGTGAAGTGTGATATACTATTCCCAATAGTTAATGTTGTCTTTGTATAATGATTTCCAATCCATGACTAATACAACATTGAAGTCCCCCAATGTTTTTAATACACAATTTTATGAGTGTTTCAGTCCAAAAACATTAATTGGGGAGGATTTATACACTTTAGATGTAATAATTTACAATTTTTTGGTTCTCATAGAAAACTCAACCTCCAAATGTTTATGTGTTGTATGAATTTTACTACAAAACATGCAAGATATGAAAGAATGTGTATAAATAGAATCAAATAGACCATTCACTATTCTTGAATGAATAACTAGCATACATGTCATCACATCATTGTTGAGTTCCACCTTAGTAGTAGTGATTGTATATTCCCTTTCCCTGTTTCCTTGGAGTTTTTTGTTATTTATTTTTTCCAACAACCCATGGCTTAAAGAAACGGATTGCATAATTCCCATGTCACATGCCGTTGAAACACTAAACTATTAGCTGATTATTGATCTTAACCTCTCATTATTATCATCAATTAGTGGGATTCATTATATCCATTTGCTAGTTATTACCCATTTTCCCATTTCTTCTACATTTAAATCATCTATTGAATCCCTTTAAGCACTTTCCATGATTCTTATTCCCCAATTTTGACACGTGGGATTGTGGTTCTTCTTCCCATCATAGGATTTATCTATTGGTCCACCCGTATTATAATCCATCTCCCCTTTTTGTAATCGGGCACACGAGACCACTAATAGAATCTGATCTCCATTTAAACCTAAAGAAAAAATATAAAATCTCCTCATGACTATCAAAGTCTTGAATCACCATGTATTTACATAGACACAAATTTAGTATGATAAATAAATGTTCAAACTTGCATTCAATGTTCCTGGAAAAGCCGAGGGCATATCGTGAAATCCTTGTAATGTTTTCCATGTATACTCGAATAGAATTTTATTTTTATTCATTAGTCCAAGGAACTCTTTTTTTATGTTGAGATGAAGGGTTGAGAGAAAATATATATTGGAAAATATTTTAATGAATTACTATCAATACATGGAATCAATTTCCTCTTTGGACTTCATGTTCATGGTCTGTGTCCACTGATAATCATCTTCCTCATCAAAATAATATACCGCCACCACCACTTTCTCTTCTTATGTGAACTAAAGGATAGATAATATTTTCTCAATGGAGTTAATCATTTGTTTTTTGAAAAGAGGGTTTAAAGATCTTGTAAACACGGGAGGCCATTTCTCATAAAATATTCGACCTCAATAATAACTTTCTTAGGAGGAGGTGGGAATTTCCACTGAATCGCCTTATTATTTGTAACATGATCAATTTTCAAAAGTACTATCTTGATTTTTTGAGCACCCATTCCCATAATATTTGAAACATCATTAATGAAATCATCCCCTTTTCTATCAGATTTATTTTTGTATTGGATCTCCTATTTCTATCCATTAATGATGAGAATAAATTAAAATTATGGGGTATTTAATTATAATATAATAAGAATATAAAATTAAAACATTGAACCTAGAATGATAATCTTGTAGTTGAAATGTATTTCTGAGCTTATGACACCCTATATTTCAACTTAGGTTATCCATAGTGAAAGAGTTATCCCATGGGTTATTACTAACTTTATCTTGTTATGATCTACAAAAATAATGATAACTTTATATTATACCTACTATAGTGACCCTAGCCTTTTACACATATCAGTACATTATTTTAGGTATAATTATCTATCAAATTATAGGCCAAGGAAGGGAATTTCATGTAACATTTGACTATTAGTTACATAAAAAATCAAAAAATGGAAATAAAATAAAAAATATATGTTTTAATCATTCATAAAGAGCTTCCAAATTCCATTTATCTCCTAAATCTACATAGGATAACCTGGTGAATACATGAACAAAAGGGATGAGATAAAAGGCTTAGTAAGGGAATAAACACAGGAATAAAGAGATTACATAGGTAGAAGGCATAACATGATGGCATAAAAATGAATGGAACATAAATAATAATAAGGAATAAAAAAATATATAGAATGGGGGAATGTAATATTGGAATGATAGAAATGTGGAAACCACACACAACGTGATGTAAGCTCATGTGAGGGATAATTGCCAAAACCATTGAACATGGAAGGCATTGTCCCATAAATGAATCAAGATCACTCACTATCCGAAAATCATGTATCAGGAGACTTAACAATACCCAATGCATTGGAGTGGTGTTCTGGCACACCCATCAAGTAATTTTTATGTATATGTGTTCCTCTTAGAGAATCATGAATAAGGGTTACCCATAGAATGAATTAGGTTTCATAATCATATAATAAGTAATTGAAAAATAGAATATGTTAATGGTGTCCAAGAAATAATATATTTAAATCATACATGTACATGTATATGGTAATATTGGTATATATTAAGATAAGGGAACTGAAATTGAAGTGAAAAGATGTAAATAGAATTTTTTAAATACATTAGAAATGAAACATTTTAGTACGGTTTACTGAAAATTTTAAAGAGAGTTTAAAGAGGAAGAAAAATATTTGGATAAACAATCCGGAAATGAACAAAGAGATATTTTTATGATAAAATGATTTATTTTAGAAAAAATAATGGTGGATTGAAATATATTATATAGTACACTTAAAAATGGGTAAGAAATCAAGATGTTCCCTTTCATTGGGCTTTATAATTTGGAATAACTAACAAGGCGACATTTTTAAAACATGAATTTCCCCATCATCGAAGGATTTACTAATATAGATATATGAGACATAAAAATATAAATTGAATTTATAATAAGTGTATAAATATAATTTATAGTTACATTTGAGTAAATAGAGAGAAAGCGTAACCCAAAGGGAGAATAATGGTTTGAAAAGAATCCATTGGCCTATGTTCGAAATTATTCTACACTTGATCTTAATATATTAGATAATCAAATAAAATACATTAATTAATTAATTAATAACCTTTTACACATTTATTTTATTTATTATAATTTTATTATGTCCATTTATGGACTTAATGATTAGTTATAATATAAAATTTCAACATTCACGGGTGTTCGTTTCATTGGGTTTCATGATTGTTTCACTTGTATAAATGTATGAATGATATTATAAAATGGGAAATGTAATCTAAAATCGAAGTTATAAGTTATTAGTGAACATAACTAAGATTAAATTATTATATAATTCATTTGGTAATTTTTGGCGAGGATGAATCCTTAGATAATATATTAGTGATTAACGTTTATATTTTTTTGGATAATTTTCCATAATCATAAACTAATTTTGTTTCATTATTTATTATTTTGTATAAAAGTTAGTTTCAAAAAATAAAAAGGGTTATAAAATATATTTTAAAAAATGTATCAATAATTATAATGTTTTTTTGTCTAGTCTTGAAGGATATAAATTAAAATTAAAACTTTTCATCCTCAAAGGGGATAAATCAACACCTCACAGATGATATTATCATTTTTAGGTTTAAAGAAAGTGGGGAAGAGACATGATGGTGGATTTTACTATAAAATAATAAAATAAAAGTATATATATTATACTATAGTTATCATGAATTTTGTTATAAATGATTATAGGAGAGTATAAGAAAATAAATGAAAGTGAAAAGAAAATAAAGAATGTGAAAGTGTATTTTACATCTTTAATTCTTATACTAGAGAACCTAATATGGGAAATTGTTTTTAGACATTTATTGAGAAAATAACCTCCTTCACTTGGTGAAGGGATATGAGAATAGGATTTGGAATAAACTTGATAAGCTTCAATACTTAAGAGGTGTGAGGAGAATAGGTGTTGAGGGTTGTATATATATTGGAGGAGAGGGTTGTTTATTAATATATATTTTTAATTTGTTTATTATTTTCTCTTAATAATATAAATATTAGAGATCATTATGAATTTGTAACGTTACTATTATATGTGAATTCGAACATAATTTTCTTAGATCTTGGATAAATAATCCATTACTCAATAGCTAAAATATTTATCAGATACTATAAAATATTGTATTTCATTATTCACTAAAAAATAAACTATTTTAGAGAAATTAAAAAAATTCACTAAAACAAACTTTCAATACATATAATTCAAAAATATACTCCATTTTATCAAAATAATGTTCTAAATATGGGAAATTGAATTTCTAAATAAAATCTTCTTTTATTTGAAAAATTCCCATTTCAAAATTAAAACTGATTTTAGAATAGTTTGAAATATAAATTAAGGTCTCATATAATTATCATATAATAATAAGATAAAAAATTATTAATTTATGATCATATTTTAGGAAAACCGTTTTTATTTTAAATAAATATATTAATTATAAAATTGTAAATGAACATTTATGTTTCACAAAAATATCAATACAAAATTTATCTTTTTTAAAAAATTTAATTACTTATTTCATGATACAGATAAATAATGAATTCATTTATAAGATTTTAAAATTTTATTTATAATTTCATAGTTGAGGTTTATATTCTATTGGATGGATTAATATTCTTATTGGTCATATTACTGTTCCAAAAGTCATGTAACTATCCCATCAGTGTGTGTTAATTAATATCTAGAAATACAACTATTTTCAATAAATATTTATTTATAAAGTTTTAATTGTTTTATATATGGGATTTTTTTGCGATTTATAGTATATTAAAAAATGTAATAATGAAAATTCTCATTGATGGAATTCTGGGTCATTATACTCACACCCTCTATAGGATTTTGGATCAGCTAAAAAATTCTCTTGATAAATTCCACCTAGTATACAACAACTTTTGGGCCACCAATACCCGTACATGGAAGAGGATGTTAGAGATGGAAATCCTAGGACTGATTGATCATATAAATATTAAGAGTTCAATATTGGACATGAATGTCTAAAATAGTTCTCTCTTAATGGGATCTGTAGGATGGATCTCATGTGTCTGTATGAGAGTGTGTTGGGGTTTGGTCTCCCAGTGAATTAAATTTCATTTACACCATTATACCACTATTTTAAAATAATATTTTTTTGGAAAATTCCATATCTAATAAAAAATTACACTTAATTTTTGGTTTAATTTGTCAACTTCATCAATTATAGAAATGGAAACATTATATATTTTTATTGGGGGATGTGATTTGGGGAGCTGTCGATAAAATTCATTTAATACCAACCAGAATGCGAAAGAGACCGAGAATTTATATGAACTAAAATGAATTCTAAGGATAATATGTTATTCTAATTAGGCCGAATATTTATGATAAAATTAATATTCATGTGAGATACATTTTTCTACAATACCATGAATCAAATTTTTTCCATTTGGTGGCCTTAAATATCCCAATGTTGGAAAGAATCTATAATATTCACAGTTTCGAGATTAATTCAATAATTTGGAAATATATTAGGATGTAAGCCTCTAAATTACGGAATATTTTTGCTAGATCTATTAAATAGGTGGAAATTTTTTCTAGTTGTATTCAATGTAATATAAGATTATTATAGCCACAATCATGATACAATTGGTATTTTGAAATCAGAATTCCGCAAAAAAAATTTCCCCTTTGAATATAATTCGTACATTGGGAACTCCATTTGTATATTAAAACAGGAGGAACAGTTGTACCATTTGGATACCCTAAAGAGTCCTATCTCTATCCTATATGTTTTAGAGGCCCTTATCATCATTTAGAGATCATGGATGGAAGAAAATTTCATCTCGAGCCTCCTCCTCCTCACGATGATGTGCTAAATTGTGGAGGGTCAATTCAAAGTAACTACACGCAATAAGAGAGGGAGTCTATAATTTTTTTATTCTATTAGTTTTATGATTTATTTAAACCATTTAATTTAATATTATCTAATTACAATTGCTATTTTTATTTATTAGTTTGGTTTAATGAAGTGACACACTTTTTATCTCAACATTAATTGGGTTGATATTTCATGTGGAAATATTATAACTCTTTAATTAGAAAAGAAAAGAACCCTTTTAAACTCACACCTAAATTTTATTTAAGTATATTTATGTAACCAAAATTCCATTCTTAATGTACAAACATTTATATCATGATTTTTTTTTCAAATGATGGTTCATTGAGCATCATTTTAAATTGTATGATGGGACTCAAGATCTTGATTACCCTCAACCAAAGGATTCCATTAAACATATTTTAATATTCATAAAAATTAACTAAAAATATTTTTAGTGAACTTGAAATTAATTCCTTCACTAGTAATGCTAAAAAATATCCTTTTTGTTTATTATTAAACTATTTAATAAAGTTATTTTATTTTTGAAACTATTTTAGAAACTACCCCTCTTTTAATAATTTGTTTAAATATTTATACTTTAAAACTCTAACTCTCCTTGAGGGAAAACCTAGGATCTCTTGTAGGTTATAAATCAACATTAAAAACATAATCAGTTTGATATATCATGACAAATTGATCATATTTTTTCGTAATTGATGGGGAGAGGATCTATTTTAACTATTCATTTCTCATAAGAACACTATGTATTTGGTAAATTTTTGGGTGCTTATATTCATTTATTACATTGTTTATAATTTTATTTTCGAAAATATGCTTTTGGTCTTGTGAATGAAGAGATAATCATTTGATGAACCACTTATATTTGAAAATGAACTAGAGAGGTTATTTCGTCATCGATACCAAAATGCACTCAAAAATCCTTTGGATGAGGACACATAAAACATTATTTGTTTGTTAATCCTACGTTTTCATATGAAACTAACATAATATCAAAGTGAAATTTAATTATATCTATGAAAATAACTGGACTTTAAAATAACTAACTTTACATGATATATATATCCAACCTACATATATTCAAATAAAAAACAATAAACCAAATTTTGACCTAAAATCCAAACCCATTAACTTATTAAAAAAATCTGTATTCTAGTTGGAAAAGACCCACATATGAACATAAATGAATTACATACTCAATGTTAAATATTAAAACAAAAAAATAGTGACGAAGAAATGTTTAGTCTCTGCTAATTCCTATTCTTCTTTGAGGACACTAAAAATTATTGGTTATACTATGTTAACTTAAGAAATCGAGGATTGGTGAACATGAAATTCCTTTCCCTTGAAAAATTTCCAGCCAATCAAACTAAACCAATAAGGAATGAAGTATGTGTAACAATACAATCTAACGGGGAAACACATCATGAATATTGAAAACATTTTGAATGAAGTTTTTCATGTTTCCCACACTACAAAATATGTGAGAAAGTTTTAATATAATAATTTTATAAAGGATTAATTCCAATCAATCATAACATGATTTATGCTACTATATGTGGTTTACTAGTAGAAAATTCCCTAAATTATGCATGGTATCTCATCAAAAAAACTTGAAAAAAATAGTCAAAAGTTTTGTACAGGGACCAATGTAACTATGAGCGGAATCCATGAAGTAAAAATTTCTAATTTAGAGAAGAATATAGAAACAAAGTTTGATGAGGTGAATAAACTACTCTGATAAATTTCTCTTTTACATGGGAAATACCAACCACCTCTAATACATTGCTGTATATTCATCATGTAAAACAATTTTTATGACTTATTCCCTTAATTAGGAGACCATTCAGATAGTTGTGAAGAAATGTCCTAGGCTGCCCCTATAACTAACCAGTTAGGAAATTACCAGACTATCCATCAGAATATGGGTTTAAATATAATAAAAGCCTATAATAAGGGGGTATTAAAAAAATCCTCAATAATACCAGAACTTCATAGGCAAGAGAAGTCATCCCCCACTCCCACCTATAAATAATCGATAAAAAGAGAGGCCTTTCCAATGACCCCCTCAAAAAATTAAGCCCATCCTTGGGGAAAAAAGAAATAAATGGGATAAAATAATCTCAAAGTCCAAAAACCCACCTAAGTATAATTACAAGATATGAAAACTAAATTAGGAAAACATAAAAACTCATATGTTTAAATCCAATGTCAAGGGTCTGGAAAAATACCCTCCCAACATGTTTATAATCCAAAATAGAAAGGTAATTTATGTGTTGTCACAATTCATAGTGGTAAAGAAAATTCTCTTTCCAGTGATTCTACACATCAGGTATTTCCTCTTCAAAATATATATCATTATTTACCATTATAAAATTTATGAGAATAAAAAAACCAAAAGGGTATAAAAGTTACCATTGATTATTCGCATAAACAAAACAATCCTTTTATAATTCCTCAAAGTATATCTTAATCTAATAAAATTTAGATAATTAAATTGATAAAGAGGTAATGGATACATTTAAATAGGTAAATGGTAACATTATTCTCATAAATATTGTTAAAAATTATATTATTATAACAAATTTTTTAATGGATATTAAACCAATATATGGTGAATAATGGGGATTGAGAGAGTTAAAATTTGATGGAATTTCTTAGTCTATATAAAACTAATGATTCCTAAAAAATATAATGATACATCCACTTAATAATACCTTTTACCATAAAGGATACTTTATTTTATAATGTAATTATTAGTTTAGGTTCTTTGATTAATGTGATGCATCACTCTGTGTATACATTTATGTAGGTTGGAGAGAATCAAATAATATGAATCATCCTTGAAATTTCTTACTAGAGTATAACACACATGATAAGAGTGACCAAGGACATCCTCATGTTAGTAATGAATCTCACTTACTTGAATACTTATGTGTTCATAATATAGAATCCATATGGACCTATGGACATTATCCTCTTGTAATTGGAAGGAAATTCCTTAATATTATTATGACCTTAATGAATGTTCATAGTGGCACACTTTCTATAGCGTTTGGGGAAGAAAATGTTCGTTTTAACATCCTTGACGCTATGAAATACCCCATTGAATCAAATTAGACTATTCCAGTCTATTTGATGGATTTTCTCCTGAAAGAAACACAAAACCTACATTCTTTCCTCAAACAATACACTGATTCAATTTCCTCCACCTTACACTTTGATGTTTTTGGTATATAATCCATCTTTTTTATGTTTTTTTGGGATTCAGAAAGTAAAAATTTTGTTTTTTAATTGATGAGAGTGTTCATTATAGAGTACGCATGACCATTAATGGTTATAAAAATCTCATTTCCATTTATTCTATTTCCCTATAGAATAAACATGAGTAGAAATAAATTTTTTTGGACCTCACTCCCCCTAAAACCCTTCCCTAAATCCTAAAACCATTGGTATTAGAATTAAAAACACTTCCATCTAATTTAAAATACCCCTATCTTGAGGGTATAGATCAATTAATCATCACTATTTTTAAAAACTATATCAATTTCATGAAATAAAACCACCTAGCCTTCTATTAGAGTGTAATAATCTGATAGGATGGACATTGGATGATATTTATAGGAATATCCCATCAATTTTTACGCACTATATAATTTTAGATAACATTTCTTATCTATATAGAAAGATCAATTAAAATTAAATCCCACCCTCACTAAAGTATAAAAATTATAAGGTAGTAAATTAATGGCCTATACGATCATCTATCCCATAACTCATAGTAAACATGTCATCCTAGTGAAAATTGAACCTTTGAAAATATGAATAATTGTAATTTTATAAGAAAAGAATAATTCTATTCTAAATCTTGTCAAAATTGGGTGTAGAATTTATATTTTCTTTCATTGTATAAATCATGACACACTAAAGGACTAGTTTACTCAACCTTTCATGGAATAAACATTATAAATATTTGTTGGTAAGCCCCATTATTGGTTCCTTGACGGCTATTAGGTTAATTTTCAAACCCATTTAGTCCATGAGGATTTAGAGAAGAAAATACTTACTAGTTAATTTGACACATTCTCATACAATGAGAGTACATTTAGTCTATATAATACTCCAGGTACTTTTCAATGTTGAATATTGATTATATTTTTTGAGTAACATGAAAATTCTATTAATGTTTTAATGTATGATTTATTAGTTTATGACTCTTACATTAATGATTATTTTAAACACCTTGGTTCATTTATCCACTATTACAATTAGAATGTGCTCATATTAATTTATAAGAAATTTCATTCTAATGTATAGTGGGGGATAGTTATTAGGAATATTATTTAGAGTAAGGGAAATCAAGTTGATGAATCAAAATTGAAATAAATCTCTCCCTTCAATTTCCTATTTTTTCGTGAGGTGCGATCTTTCTTGTGTCATGTAGGGTTTTAAAAACAATTTATTAATGAATTTTTTAAGATCACACCTCCCTTATATATATTACTAAAAAAATATTTTGAAGTTAATTTTAAAAAAAATTTGATGATGATTTAAATTCACTAAAAATGACTCTCAGATAACATCCCATCAGCTAAACACCAAAGTAGGATCATTACTTTAAACGTATGTGCGATGCCACTAACATTGTAGTTGGGAATGTTTTGTTATATAGAAATAAGAGGTATCACCATGTCATTGTTTATTCCTTGCACACCCTTTATTCTATCCATTAGGTGCGGTATAGTATTAAAATAAAAAATAGTAAAAAAATCACAATCAATGGGAAGTGGTAGAATAAGATTCAATAAACTATACTAGAATCCTTAGTGGAAGAATTCCACATTAAATAGGTAGAATACCATATTCATACCCCATGTCTTATCCTTATTTCCCATATTATATTTTATTACAATGAGTATATTTCACACTCTAGGTGTGTGGGGAGGGTGGGAGGGTACATTCTTGGTTTAGTATGTAATTTCATATTCTTTCTTATATTTCCACTTTTAGGATTTTGTATGGTATTTTCACCTTCCTGATTTTTTTGACTTTTGTTCTTTAATAATTATTCTTGATTCCAACATAATGAAATAAATTATTAAAAATCATGACAAATTTTCAATTTCCAAGTTGTTTTAACATTATCAATTTTTTAATAATGTCATGTGTTTTTGTTATAAATTTAACAATTACCAGTAATTTTTTCAAGTATATTATTTTGATACTATTGGTTGTATTTCAATAAAACCTTTGATATTATTGATACACTACTTGTGAGTAGTTTATGGAAAATTTTATCAGTTAAAATCAACACACATCTTTCAACCCAACCTTGAATTGTGAAAATTTAACAGTTAATAGAATATAAATATAATTTATGTTAATTTTTATTATATTTCCAAAATTTATTTTCAATATGTTCATTAATTATCCAATATATTATATTACTATACTATATTGTCCTACACATGGGTACATATTATCATATTTTTATATTCCCTTAAAAATTAATAAAAATTAATAATATTGGTAGGGATGAAAAGTATATAATATGTGGATATATATGTTAGTATATAATTCCTTGAATTAAAGGAATTATTTAGTGAGTGAAACATGAAATTTCAATTTAATGGATATAGAGGATGGTTTGGTTAAAGGAATTAACTAAGAATTATTTTTAGTTAACCTATATTTACTATATAGTAAGTTGAAATAATTGAATGAAATAGATGTCGCACAAAAACATATACACATGGATATATAGTAACAGGATTTAATTGTTAATTTATTATAAATAGTATTATTATACATATCATCTAATTTCATTCTGATACAATTTATGGGTCATATTTTTCCTTGATCACTAATAATAACTCATTGGTTTTGTTTTTTTATTGATCACATTGCTCTCAATAATTTTGTTTTATCTAAATTTTAAATCATTATTATCTTTGGAATATCTCCATGAATTATTTTAATAAATGTGACTTTTCATAGGAGTGAATATTTATAGGTGTGGCGGGTGTGATGGCAAAGGGATTCAGTATTCATTTCCCCCCTTACACCACTATTTTCCATAGAGGATATATTATAAATTCAAAAATATAATAAAAACTTTCACTATAAATTTTCTTCAATTAGTTTATTTTATTCACTATTAAAATGGTATATATTACTTTTTTCTATGATTAAATTGTTGGAGGAGGTGATTTAGAGAGCCCAAGATGAAATTCAAGAAAAACATGCCACCATTTCTAATATCCCAAGAATATAAGTGGACTAAAATTCAAACATAGTACAATATGTTCATCCAATTTGGATAAAAACTAGTAGGATAATGAAAAAACTAGGGGGACACATTTCTATAGTAGATAGCAGATCCCAATTTGTCCATTTATAGGCCAAGCATGTTCCATCATTAGAGAGAATCTTCACTATTCACAGTGTCAATTGTTTGTTAATAATTTTGCAATAGAAAGGTTTGTAGGCCTCCAAGTAATGCCAAATTTCTTGAAAATATATTCAAGACCCATGGTTACAACTTTTATTAATTTTGAAAAATTAAATAGGGATTCCTACTCTACCAATACCATGATCCAACCGGTATTTCGAATCCTAGGTTCCCAAACCACCTACCAATTTGCCTATAAATTAGTCTCATGGGAACCCAGTTTGTATTTTTGGTTACAAGGAAATGATATACTATTTGGGAGAACCAAAGGATGCCAATATTTATCCTAAAACATCCATTGTCACCTATCCTCCCTAAAATATCTTAGATGAATGTGAATTTTAACTCATTCCTCATCCTCCTCTCGATGGAGAGCTAACAGATGGGTGGTAATTTAAATGGAGATGAACAAACTTATAGATAGAGTTATTACACTTTTCATACTATTATTATTTTTTATTTGTGTCTTAAACATTTAATTTTTATTTTTTATTTAAATTCTACTTATTTTAATTCATTGTTTTAGTTTAATCAAGTGAAACAAATTTTATATCCACACCAATTGGGATGATATTTAAATTTGGAATCTTGGGTTATTGTGATTGGAAAACAAAAAATAAAATTTATACCAAACAAATATGAGATTTCTGAATTATTTGGTATCCACAATTCTATTATTAATGTCCAAAAATTTATTACAAGACTTTTGTGTCAATATTTGGTTCTTTGTGCATCATTTTAAAATGCATGAGGGGAATTGAGATCATGATTAACCTCAATCAATGCACTCTGCTAAAACTCATGAAATTTTAAAAATAATTAACTCTCCATGATTTGTAGTGAAATTAAAATTACTTCCTTATCTCATATTTCTAAAATCATCACCTTTATATGATAACGAATAAAATATTTGATTAATTTATTTTATTTTTGAGAATATTTCCCATTCCACCCCTCTATTAGTCATTTTTATTAATGATACACAATTTAAACGTCAAATTATCACTAAGTGATGACTTAGGGTCCTCTATATCCTATAAATCATCTTTAAAAACATAATAAATTTGGTGTGTCACAAAACAATATTCAGGTTATATCCTCTAGAACTATGGGTGGGGGATTGCAACACTAGGGTCCAATGCAATTTTCAGTCCCACCAACCTTTTCCAAGGCCGTATCTCTGAATTTTTGAAAACAATTAGATAATTTAGAAGAAATATAAAAGCATATATAGAATCACCTAAAGGTTTCTCTAAGAGTCTACCCACAATCAATGGTATATCCCCAGTAATAATAACCCAATTTCTTGTCCTTGGAGGTTAAGCAGAGTTAACATATATATATATATATAACAATATAGTAAGCTTAGTTAAAATAATAAATTATAAGAAGAATATATCAATAGTGGATTCCAGAACTGATATATCACACAATCATAAATATAGGTTTCTCCAAAATAGATTTTAAATATCATGGAATTTAGATATATAACTAAAATGCATCAAAAAAAATTGTTATATATATATATATATTCATATATGGGATATGAACCTAGGTTCCTAATCATGATACCTGAATATAATCAAAATCCTATAAAAATAGTAACAATAATCCAATCCATTATAACTCGAAGGTGTGTTACACATGATCTGTCCAAGCACATGAAAACCCCCCCTCCTAGTTCCCACAAAACAACATCATTTATACAATATCATAGGTTAATCTAAAATGAAATCAATAAAATCCAATCATACTATTCAGTAACATCTCTATTTGAACCACTAGCTCTGAACTATTGTTCTAAATGAACTCATGCATGCATCCAAATACACAAGAGGATACTGATTAGGAGAATGGGTCTAAGACCATATATGGTGAGACTTTACCCTAAGTATCTTCTCATTGGATATATAATTATAAAATATAAATAAATAGATAATCAGAGTTAATATACAGAAAACTATATAACATTGATGTTAGATTGAATACATGTCATACAATAATAAATAAAAGGGCTTCCAATGTTATAATCAAAGATAGAGTATTTAAATTGTTGAAAAAATAAATGAAATAGTAATGACTATTTTTTCCCAACATCACCTATATATCCAAGTATATATCTACTGAAATCCCCTACATTAGGCTCTTTCCCCTCACTAGATCACTATTCATGAATTTTGTACACACAATGAGATGCTTGTGTAGGGTGTGGGTAATAAAACCAATAGAGGAACATAAATGAATCCCTAACATAGGTGAAAAAATATATAATAGTGTGTGACATTGAATAAATAAATACTTAAATAATCATATTATCACACATGTTCCATGTCAACTTGTTCTGACTATGCCACCATGAACAAAAAACCCAACTACATTGGATTTTTGCCCATAAAATGCTAGGGTAAGTAAATCATGTACCTCTATTACGGAAACAATTTATTCCCTATAGTGAATATGGTTGTTATCAGTAACACCCTATTATCTACCCTAATAGTGGTAGTTATATGGATCTTTACATGCCCCACCCTATTAGTGTTCATTATCCTCAAATAATTGTAGATTCCACCTAATTTTTTTGAAATAATTTTATAAACTAAAACCCACTACATGGAATTATCCATCCTTAGGAAAAGACAATGGATATTCATCCCATTCCTGGACTACTCGATAATCATGTATTCGATCCGAACAATTCCACCAAATTAGCCAGTGTATGGACTATTTCATGTCATTGTGCTTCCCCTATGAGGGACCTTCTAAACATGGATGAGAAACATGTACATCAAAATACATGAAAAATGTTACATAGGATATTCAGATCAATAATAAGTACATATCATAGCAAGTAACAAAAATCCATATAAAAAAAATCCCAGTATGCTACACACAATAATAAGATCAGAATTAAACAAGGTCTCAAGGTCACTCATACGACTACATTAAAACATAAAACATTCATTAGTTATTATGAATAAATACATATATAAAGAAAAATTCATATATAAGGTCCAATAACAGTATGGAACTTCCCACCTAAAGGTTTTTGTTATTAATGGAATGTTCTGTCAAGTAAATGACCCTTGAATCCTGTCCATATATTTGTAATATTAATACACTCTCTAAGGATTCATAGAACCACATCAGGCTATTTTATTTAAAATATAAATTGAAACACTAAATGAGATAATTTATTATCTATCTTGTATAATCCAAAATAATAATAATAATTATATAATATATATCTTTTTAATTCCATATTATTTCTTAGTGACTAAATAAAATACCACATGTTATAATAATGTATCTCTCTATAATAATTCGAGATGGAAAAGAATAATTCTAGCTATTATTTTCTATAATTATAGGCAATTATCATTTAAAGAAAAATTATTAATTTATAGAAATATCTAGAAATATAATTACAAAAACTAACTAGGAAATCAATTAATAGAATTATTTCACTAGTTTGTCTTTTTAATGTAAATATCAAAAAATAAAGAATCGAAGGTGAGGTTCTTCCATGCCGAGAAACTAATTGAAGAACTCAATTTAGTTAAAGAACAATTCATCAAACATAGGTGAGGAAAAATGGTCTATATAAATTAATATAATAACCAAAAACTAATTTCAGTAGGGGTTTAGGTATTTTTGAAATTATCTAGATGTTTCGATACATGATATTTGGAAAAACTAAAATTAAATTTCCATTTAACTAATTAATTACAAATATCATGGAAGCAAAGTGATTGAAATACATAAAACTCAGTCTATGAACCTTAATTTTTTTTTTAAATTAATTAATTTTTTTAAATTTAATGAAGATAAAAATGTGTAAGTGTATTATTTTTAGAAGTGTAAATGAAATTAAGAAAAAAAAAATATTTTTTAAAAAGGGCACTACATAAGTATAACATGGTCTTAACCTTACACAACTAAAATGTGTCACATTAGGGTACTGGTTCACCCATATATAATGCTTGTAAAGGAGTTACAATACACAACTCAACCTTACCCCTACTCACCTATTATAAATTTTTGAGTTACCCTTAGACAGCTCATCATTTACCCTCTAAAAAACTTTAAAAACCTAGGCTCAAACATACACATAACATATGATACCTTTATATAGATCAGTGTTTACACTTATACAGTGTATTTAATTTATGGTTTACCCTTATAAAACAAGTATAAATTTCTTATACCCTTATGTAATGGTATGTTTTCCTGAAGAAACATTTATAAAATAGGGATTACCCTTATGCGACGTATGGAAGAATTCCCTATCCCTTACACAACCTATGGAAATGTGGGTTTATGTTTAAATAACCTATAGATAGTTTATTTACCATTACAAAACCTATGAAAAGAATTATTTACCCTTAAAAACATATGAAAAAACAAATTTAACCTTTTCACATTCTATTTAAAACCCATTTTACCCTTTATCAAAGAAAAGGTGTTGCGTAAGGGCAATTTTTTTTTTTTTTTTATATTTTATTTAAAATATTATTATAAATTGTATATAAAAGGGTTTTATGAGAATTTTAAAATATATAATATTACACATCAAATCCTAGTACAAGACAAGAGTGTTTAGGATTTTCCAACACAATAGTTTAAATAACCTTCCTAGACTCCGATATTTTGTCCCTTATTTTCTATTCTCCTTAAGTGATTCCTATATAAAATATATGAAAATTTTGTTAGTGAATCATATTATATAATGAATTGAAAAAAATCACTCAAATTAATTAATTAACTCCTTATATTTTTGGCAATCATTTTCTCTTCTATTAATTTATACCCTATATGAGATAAACTTTGAGGGAATACAAAATTTTATTGTTATTTTTGATGATATATTCTCATCTAATATTAATTTTTGATAAAAAAATTAGTAATACGATAATTATTATAAAAATACCTATATCAGCTAGCATTTCACTCAAAAAATGATTCTTTGATCAATATACAATAAAATTATTCCACTTATAATAATCTAGAAAATGATATATATTAAATTGAATTTAATTTTGTCTTTTTTGTAGAAATTAAATCAGATGTTAGGGTTTGTTTTAAATCCATCAATCTTTTAGAAGAAAAGTATTATCATTTCTTCTTAACTCTTCATGTTTCAGGTATATCTTATATCATCTGGTTAGAAAGAAAACCCAATATATTTATAATATAATGTCTTGATAAGTAAAATAATAAATTTCTTTAAATAAATATTATTTTATAGCTTATGTTACACAAAATAGTAAACTAAAATCGCACATACCATGATTTATTGAGAAAGAATATTTGAATTATAAACAAACATTAATAGATAACGATGAAACTATAACAATAAATAGTAGGAAAATTTTAATTGGAGAAAATTATAAATTATATAAATATTAAATCAAAATATAACATTTATTCCCCTGCTAAACCATAATGATCAAAATCCAGGTCAAAACATGAAATTAATGGTTTAAAAGTTTTAATACTACTAGCATTCTGATAGATAAGTAGTGGTTTTATGGATTTAAGTAATATTATATAGGAATGAAATATGGATGTTTGGATTATATAAATATTGAGATTATATAGCCAGTGGACCCATATGGTAGTTGGGAATATATATCTATTGGAATTATATGTTCATTTCTCTTACATAGTCATTGTGTATAATACTAGTAAATTTTTTAAAAAAGAAATCATTTTATAAGATTATAATCATATTTATTAAATAATTTTGTTACTTTGTTGTGAATTTTATCATAATAAAATAATAAAATAGAGAAATCATTAAGAAGATATATTATGTTTCCTCATATGAACTAATATAATAACATTCTTATAATGTTTTTTACTAGATAAAGAATGAGTATAAATGTATTTTATAAAAAAATATTTTATTCAAAATGTAATTTTTTAATTTTCTTGACAATATTATGATTAATTTACGATACTTTTATAAAAAAAATTATGAATTATAAATCAATTATTAAAACATCATTAAAATTATTCTTAAGATAAATTTTTGGTATTTTATAAAATGTTTTTAAATGAATAGTGAAAATACAAATTTTTAGAGTATTATCACTTTTTTGAAATTATAATGATATAAAAATGAATTAAAAGTATATTAATTTTTATAGAATAAATATATTATTTTAAATCTATATAATTCATTTTAAAGGAAAAGTGTGTTATTATAAATATATTTTTAACAGTTTATAATTTATGTAATGTTTTTATTAGAATAAGAACTGTTCTAGTTACATTAATTAAATATAGTTTTGATAATATTGTTCCTAACTTGTATTTTTTTAAATAAAAATATTATCCTTTATTTAAACTAAGGAAATTAAATCTTTTGTAATTATTTGTAAATTTATTTTTATATGAAATAATTTTTATGCTTAAAATTAAATGTTTCTAAAATAAAATTTCATTACATTTTTCATACATATGTTAAAATTTATTTTTATCCAATATAGAAATTAAATATTTTAAAATTGAGTTTATATATTGAATCATTCAATTAAAATTTCATAATAAGGTCTATTTCATTTTTTTCATTATGAATAGTAACCTTGGTTAAACATTATCAACACATCAATTTGTAAAAGAGTAAACGAGAGGGTTTAAAATTAGAGATATGGTATAATTAACATAATTTTTGAAAATTTGATAATATGAGTAAACTTATAATAATACAAATCCTAGATTAAAAATATTTCAATTTTGTGTCATTTTCCTTTAATAAAGATATATAATATAATTACAAGTATTATGTATTTACATGTGTGACACTCACCACAATTATAAAAGGGAACACACTCTCCTCACATCGTGACATAAATTTTGATATTTATCTTGAATAATTACTACAATAATACCTTATAAAAATCCATGTCCATGATATATATGTTATTTTCCCCCCAAAAATATCATCCTATGATGACTGAAGGTGTATCCCAATGGAGGTTTTCCACAGACAGGATATAATTATTAATTGAGTGTATTATATTTATTTATTATACCTCATCATTGAAATATTATTTAACCATTCAAAAATAATATAATTAGTATCTTAAATATACTAAATTATTATTATTATTATTGTGTAACAACAAAATTTCATTTCCTTTTCAATCAAATGGGAAATTAAAACATTTCTTTTGTGTACATGTATACCACCACCTCTTTGATATGATGTGTTCCTTTTTTCATTATCTGATCATATGAATTCTTAAAATGATAGGTATTAAGTATATTTATGTTATTTATTAAATAATTATTATTAATTAATTATAATATATTTCTTATCATCATTCTCAACCATATGTTGGAAAGTGATAATGTCGACCATGAGTTTTTGTAGGCAACCTTCATCATGAAGTGACAAAGTATTTTTTTTCCATTTTTACCTTACATGTATAGTCATAAAGATGGGTAAAATAAATAATATTGTGTTTTATAAAATATATAATATATTTATAAATCTGTGTATTATCTAATTTATTTCCTTCCCACCTTGTATAATAATGAAAACAACCATCATGTAAACATTCAGACGGCCACCTCCATGAAATTATGTGATTCATAATTCAAATAAGGCTCCAATTATTGGTTTTCAAAATATAATTAATGTATAAATCGGATAAATATTTCATTTTTACAATTATTATGGTCATGTTACTATAAAAATGTTGACTAAGGTCAATGAACTGATGTTTTTTGAGGTTATAAACTAAGTGGGAACAAAACAAATAATTTTAAATTGACCATTATATTAATTAAATAATACAATTTATTAAATGAAGTAATTTAGAAATTAATATTTTAATGACCCTTAAAAAATTTCATTAGATATTTAATTACATATATAACTTTATAATTTAGTATTTGTTGAATATACGATGTTATATGAGACTTAAGATAAAGGAATTTTTTTCAAAATAATTTTTTAATGTTTTACTTCCAACTCTTTTCATCCATGATGAGGTTATGTTAATAGTTCAAATAATTTTAAAATTTATCCTCAATGTTTTAACATGATATTTTTTCACTCTATTAGAAATTTTTTTCAATTTTTTTAAAAGATATATTTTGAATTTTTTTATGAGTTAGTTTTGACTTTTTATGAAAGTTAAAAAATAATAGCTTTTTAGTGTATATGGATTGGGAAATTTTATTAGTGTTATTTATATTTATCATTTAAAACATTAAATTAAATGTTAATATGGAATTTTAAATTAATATCCTATTACTAATCTTCTAGGAATATTTCAATTTTATTTTTTTCTTAGAAAACTAATATTTTTCTATATGATTACGTGAAAACAGAAAGTGTTTTCCATTTGTGTTAAAGAGTTTTCAAAGAGTTTCGTAAGGTAAAATTGAATTATTATATATATTTTCATCATGGTATGATATTTGGGAAGTATTGATGATGAAAAGTGGGGCCAATACTTCTTAGGATAATGAGTAAACCATATATGGGTCTCCAATGCACTAGGTAATGATTTAGTATTTGATGGATAAAAATAGGGAAATACCCTATTCAGGTACATCTATGTAATTAATTGTTAATTGGTAATTCTAACCTAGGATAATCATGAGTGAACATGAGTTATGAATATTTTTCATTAAGATACTATTTTATTCTTTCAAAATGTTTTTTAAGGAAATATTCTGGTTTCATGAGGTAAGGAAAGTTTATAAACAATTAATGGTGAAAGGTATAGAACTATTTTATTGAGGTCTTACATACCTCAAGATGAAAAATGGTTTTATATTTCATTATAATGGGTTTAATTTTTTTAATTTGAGAAATGGATTTTTTAATATTTGGATATGTTTTATTTATGAACTCAATAGTTTATTGTTAAAATGTAAACATCTTCATAGGTTTCCTTGTATTCACTCTACTAATGGGTTTCTAGTATTTATATATCTAATTTTTTTATTATCATCTCCCATTTTCAATTTATATTAAATTATATCTCTTAAAAAGGAAATATTCTTTGAAAAAATATTTTTTTTCATCAATGAATCAGATATTATAACTTAATAACATTATTTTTGTTGAAAAAATGTACACTGTGTGTCAGTGTTCTCTATATAATGTAATAATTTTCCTAGATCTCTATGAAAATATACCTAAAAGATCATAATAGTATAAAAATTTGTAATAATTTCTATTGATATAATATTTATGGGATATTAAAGTAGCAAGGTATTATAGTTAGTATCAGATAATGGGATTAGATATAATTATAGTTAAGGAAGTTGTTTGAGGAGAAAACATCAAGGGTCAATATTTTTTTTGGATCATAAGTTATAATAATTATGTAATGATAAATAATACTATTTTATGATTAATTTGGGATATTTTTGGATTTGATATGATTTATAGGTTAAGAAAAAAAACTAACCCTGGTCTATCCCATGGTGAATTAATATTTTCTTAAATTAATAGAAGGGTGTCTTAAAGTATTAAATTCAAAAGATGGAAAAATAAATTTTATTAAGTTATTAAAATAGATTTTATTAAGATCTTATTGGTTATTGAATAAAAAATTTCTGTCATCAATGTAAAATATATTATTGAATATGGATAGGATGATGGAAAATACAAACCTAAGATCTCTTCTAGAGGATTCACATGAAATAACAATTGAAAAATATTTCTCCTATAATTTATAATCCTTATCTAGTTTTCAGTTAATTATAAGGAACATTATAATAAATCCCAATACACTGATATAATTTAATATCATGAAGTTCCCAGAGATAAATATGACCATGTTAAGAAAACAACTACCCAATCACACTCATTTTACAAAATACCATAAGTAAATTTATCATGTTTTCACAATGGATGACTGAGAAAACATACTTCTGACCCTTTACTAAGATATAAAGAATGTCTAGAATATTGATATGGTTTTGAGGAATTTTAAAAATTTATATTCTAAAACAAATAGATAATGGTGAATCAATATTTGGAAATGATATTTTTATGATTGGTGATATACATTTACAATGATTATGTAATGAATGATCTTATTTTGTCAAGATTCGTCACTCATGTTGGGTCACTATATGGCCCAAAGTGAATTACAAATCAACAATTACTAAAGACAATAACTTGTATATCAAAGCACATAACCATGGGAATTATTTTACACTAAAACCACAATATAACATGTCTCATGTATAAAAAATTAATGATAAGAAACCAGAGTAAATGTTTAGCAAAATGAACATAACCTTGAGACATAATAAAACAATTTTATAAGTCAGATCGCATAAATTGAATAAAAATTAGTTTATATGGGACCATTTGTCATAACCATCTCAAAACCACCATGAAGAATCCTCGACCAATAGAATTCATTAAGATACATAACACTCTTACCTTTACATGGATCGTATATAACCAAGTCTGTGTAGACCTATTGTAACAAACAGGGTGGGAAGAAAATTAATAGTCAGATACCACCCTGGATATACATAATTAATGTCAATATAAATCCATTAGTTCTATATTTAATATGAAACAAGTTTTATAAGGAAGTTTCTGTTGAATTGTTTTTCATAAAATATCAGTTGGTATACTTTACAAAAGTTCACATTAAAATATATCATGAATAATAAAATATTAATGTAATGTATATATATGAAAATAATAAAACCCATCCATGTAAAATCATAATATAAATATATGACATTTAAAGTCATGAAACATCTTTCTCATGAATAAAAAAAGAACAATGATAAAATGGCTTCTAACATAGGATAATACATAACTAGGGCATGCAAGGTACACTATCCATTGAAAATTTTATTCCTAACGATATCATTTTCATCCATAGACTATTATTATCACAATAATAAATCTAATGGTTCTAAATTAACTAATTTTATCATATGTCCATATCTTTATACACCCAAGGTTCCTATATTCTATGTTTTTAACGAACACCTAATTAAAAAATACACATAGAAAAATATTTACCACTCCCATGCTTAAAAAAGCAGTATAGATTCAAAAAAATTGAGGAATTTAGTCAAATGAAAGATATGTGTTTTTAACACCCCCCTTAAAAACTATTTCTCATTCCACCAATGATAAAATTATCAATAAACCCTCATATATTACAAATTATCAATTTTCATATGAAAAACAAAATGAAAACCCAAGTATAGAATGTTCTTGCATGATAAGGAAGAATTTTAAAGAGACGCCTACCATTCCATTGAAGGCAGCCTCATCAACTTAAAAAATAATTATTTTAAAATGAATGAAATATGTCCTCTAAATACTATATATATATAATAAAAATCATTAATAACCTATAAAAACCTCATGATCATTCCATCACTACCCGTAAGAGGTTGAACACTTGAAAGAGAAGAGTGACCAATGAGAGATATAAAAATAAGAGGGGAATATTTGTGTAAATCCGAAAATAATTCAAATATATATGCTAAGAACCAATTATAATCCCTGGATAATTAATGAGATAAAAACATTTAATGTTATGGAAAGGATGTATTGAGCTAATGGATTGTTAGGGTGAGATTCAGATTGAAAACGAGCATGACAATATAGCTGATTATATATTATTAATAAAGTCATATGGGTCACAGGATTACACCAAAATGTCTGAAAAACATGATATAATAATGATATAACTAGTACCCCTAGAATATTGAAGTGCATGAATTTCTAGAAATATTTGTTTAGATTTCCATATTGTGGACTACCCATGAACCACCTCCAGAACCAAACCTAACCATAACCATAATTTTCTTGGATTTCATGCATGGTTATTTAAATCATGATCAAAATATTCAAAATTCCATTAAATTTATAAATCTATATCATATTGTTGTTTTACTATTAATTTTAATTGTTCTAAGATAATGCACCTGAATGTTTTCTCTTAAAATTACAAAATTTGAATATATGACTCTTAAGAACCTTGAGATCCTTAAGTGAGATAAATTAATCCCAAAATATTAAATAACTATGACATTTAGGGTGTTTCATTATGAATTATTTATGTTTAATGTATGAAATATGTCTATATTGAGGTTAATGAATTTCTTGACCTAATTAATATTATTGATTATAATAAGGATGTGTTAGGGAATAAGATGGAAAATAATGGCATATTATTTTTAAAGAAAGAAAAATTATTTAATTATTAACATTTAGGGTTTTATGTGTTATGATTTAGTGGTATCTTAGTTAAGGATTTATAAGTTAAAGGTGAATCGTATGTTAATATGAATATACACTATTTTTATTCTTTAAGTGATCATAATTTCAACATGGTTATGATATTTTAAATTAATATTTTTTTGTATTTTAATATATGTTCCTGGAATATGTACCTCATAGGTTTACCATGTTGATTAGTGTGATTATTTTTTTTGAAATAATACAATTATATTTTGGGGATATAAATTTAATGGTTTGGGTATACTTTTGGTTATGTAACTTGATTTGTAAAAAATAATGTTTTGAGATATATGTTATGTTTATATTTTTATGAATTTGTGATAAAATATTTATGAATTTGGTTTAAAATTTACCTTGGAATATTTTATAGGGTTTTAGGATTTTTTATTTATATAATGATTTAAGTTTATCTTTGTGTATTAATGGTGAAAATTTAGTGATTTATAATAGAATATTAATTCCTGGTATTATATTTTATTATGTTATCCATTTATGAATAATTAATGTTAGGAGAAATTAATTTTTATCCTTTTATTAAAAAAATGAAAAATTAAGATATTTTTTTATTTAGAGAATAAAAATTATTCTTATTCATTGACTATTAAGAATTTAAGATGAAAAAGAGGTGAAAATAGTTAAAAAAACTCAATAAAATGACGAAGTTGATTTTTTTTGAATTAAATAAATGAAGTAAGTATATTTCCACATGTTCTATGAATGAATTATAATAGAATAAATCAACAAAAAATTATATTTAAATGAAATGATAGCATTTAATGATATTTGTTGATGAATTAATATACATTTATTTTCCTATAGAATTTTTTTATCATACAATTAAAAATTATTGCATTAGTGGATATTATTTTCAAGTACCTATATTTACGTCCCACCAATATTCCACAACTTATTTGGAAAACAGATTTACATACTACAATAGTTAACATTCATATTTCCTTCTTCCTCCTTTTAGGAGGATGTTTTGTTATGCCATTTTATGATGAGGGTTTTTAGTAAAGATATTTTAAAAAATTAAAATGTGCCACCTCTCATGATGTTATTTTTTATTTACACTATAAGTTTACATGTTAAACCCCATATTTATTTTCAAGGTAACATTTTTGAGATTTATTTTGAAAGTATTAATGTCCAAAGTCTACTTTCACCCATGGTAATCAATTTTCAATTTTTTTAATTTATACATTTCATAATCCAATCATTACTGAGATCAAGATAAAATTTAAAGGATGTATTTTTTATGGAAATAATATATAACTATATGGTATTTTATAATGTATTTTTACTCAAATAAAACGTTTTCAATAGATATTGTTTCATTAATTTCTATAATGAAATTAAATATGATATGATTTATTGAGACAAATATATTACATTTTTGGATAAAAATTAATATATTATAATGAAACTATAATAATCACAAGTAAAAAAATATAGTGGGAATATATAAAAATATATATAAAAATAAAATCATTATATAATATTTATCTTCGTGTTTGAACAACATGAATATAATCCCAATCACAACTATCGATAAAATGATAAGAAGTATAAATGTTGTTTTCTTGATGAGGGAGAATTAATGATTTTAGGGATATATACGAGATTATATCGGAAAGTGACATGGTCGATGGGATTATATTTTCATTGGGATTATATAGAATTTTTACTCCTATAGATGTTTGGATTGTTGAACAGATACAATAATATCATTGTTGGGCATATATAGTCATTGGGTATAATGGTTGTATTTTTTTATAAAAATAAATGATTTTATATGAAAAAATATATATCTTTAAAGAGAAATTTAAATTAGTATGTATGTAATTTATTATAAATAATTAGTAAGATAAAAAATATGGTAATGAAATTATTTCATATATTAATTTATTAATAAATATACTAACATTTATCTAATAGTGGTTAGCAGAAATTGAATGTGTATAAATTCATTTTATCATTTTTAAAAGAATATAGTTGATTCTATTTTGTGTATATATATTTTGATTAATTTATGACACTTTTATATTTTTTATTTTAAAATTTTTAAATCATCTTTAATATCATCATGTTAAAATTATCCTAAGATTATAATTTTTTTTGTATATTTTGAAAAGACTTATTTTTAAGTGAGTAATGAAAAATACGTATTTTACAAGTATTATCACTTCGATGATATTATCATGAGATAATAATTTCTTAAATGTTTGTGAGATATTTTTCATATAATAATTATATATTTAATAAATAATAAAACTTATTTTAACATAAATTATTGATATTAAAAATCTGTTTTCAAATTTATGGACATTTAAGTAATTTTTTTTGTCAAATAAAAAGTATTTTACTTCCTTACATTTAATGTACTATTTAAAAGTTATTTAAATATTTTTTCATGGTTTGAAACAAAAACAAGTCTTCTTTAATTGAAATTAATTTAAAAATTTTTATAGTAAACAATAGAATACATTATTATGGTATAAAATCATTTATTTTCTTAAGAAGCACATTTTCCCAAAAAAAATTTAATTGTGGTTTTTATACTTATATTTAAACTAATTTTTACCAATTATCCAACCATAACTGGGAATATGGATTTTATATTAAGAAACATGTTTTTTATTTTTTTTAATAATATCAATTTCATTTTTAGTTATTATGAATAGTTACCTTTATAAAAAACTATCTTCATGGTAATGGTTAAATGAGTTAACAAGAATTTTAAATTTAATAGATAAGTTTTAAAATATAATGAACGTTTTTATTGAATTCAGGTGGGTTTTTATGTGTTTTAAGTAAGATAATGTTGTTTAAAATAAGTTGGTTGATAATTATGAATGTTTGGTTAAATTGTTTTCTTTTATTGAGAACATAAATAACTCAATATTGTTGAGTTGAAAAAGTGACCATATGGAGTCCAACATCTCAAGGATAATATAAAATTTCAATTATTTTAGGGTAATTGTATTGAGTGTATAATAAATTCTTTATCCAAATATCCATACAAGATCCACCATATATCTTGTTTAGTGACGTTAAATCATGTGATGATTTTCTGCTCCTAAAGTTCCAAAAACCATGAGTACTGAAATTTCTCATGGTCCAAGATTACAAAAAAGGGTATATTGATGTGTAAATATAGAAAGTTCTTTAATTTTTTTTTATGAAAACTAGACCAATGATATCTAAAAAATGTGTGACTATGAAAGAAATCAAGACTTGAAGTAATGATGTTTCAAAATTTTATGTTTAAGGTTTATCATGTTATTTATAAGTCATGGTATAATGTTTTAGTGGAATGGTTTGTTTTTATAAATTTTTTCAAAAAAAGTCTTGTAGATGCATTTAATAGAATTAACTAGAAAAGTGCTTCTGAAAGAGTCCACTAGTTGAATATTTGTTTAAAAGTATAAAAGATTGTGAAGAGGCTTAATGTTTACCAAAAGATATATTTCATGAACAATGGATTTATATAATTCTTTATTGTGTTTGAATTATATCATACTGAATTTTACCAACATTGGAATTGATTTGGTTTCATGATGATTAGACAAAAGTCTCTGTTTCACTAGAGAAAACAGTTTTAATGAATTCATCATGCCATTGTCTTTAAATTATGTTCAACTGAAAGTGGTTACCATGTGAGAGAAATAATGGAAGGTCTTGGAGTAATGTTAGTGGATAAAGAAAGATTATTAAAAAATATTTTAAGATGTTATTAAGAATGTATAAGGGAACACGTACTAAAGTTTCACTAGATATAATGTTTGAATATTCTTTATGAGGTTTTCATAAATCCACTTACGTGATGATGCTGGGGTGTTCATTAAATGTTAAAAAAATCATAGAGTAATATCATTATTAAATAAAATATTTGGGTAATGTTGTATGATTATTTTTTATTCCATGACTTATGGAATGTATTTAAGTTTTAATAGGTTCAAATTTTATCAAGTGATGTATGTTCTGATATATTCATTCAATGTATTGAGTGGGGAGTTCAAATTTATAATTCACTGTTCTCAAAAAATATTGGATATGTGATTTCTATAAAAATGGGATTTGTTGTTATGAAAATATGTTGGTGAACTTTTTTAGCAGGAAGAAGTGATGTTGAAGTTAAGATTTGATTAGTTGAACAGTGCTTTAAGGCATCAATTTAATGGTTTCCAGAAATAGTATCATATTAGTTGATATCAGATGAACAATGTGTAGAGGTTATTTGTCAAATTCCTTTAAGAGGAACAATAAAATATCAATAAGGGGAGAACCATAACATTAAATTGATCGCCCATATATTGCTGATTAGATCAACAAAGCATCAGATATAGTATACTAGATGAAGAAGGGATTAGATTGACAGATTCATACAGAAGTCCAAGTAGAAGTTCATACTCCCTGTTGTGCATGAGAGTGAAGTGGAATAATTAGTACCTAAATATAAGGAAAGCATAAATACTGTTCATGTATCACAGTGAAAATGTTTTAACTTTTTTGGTGAATGTAACAACATGAGATTTTATGGTATATTTTCTTTGTTATATTACTATACAGGCAACCCTAACTCTAAATAAACCTTAATTTTGTATACTATTATGACATATACTTTAAATTGGTGGGTATTAGTATGAATGAATAAATTAAAAAAAATTAATATTTATAATAATTTCTCTTGTTATTAATTTATTGTAAATAGAAATAATATATTTTTAATTTAAAAAATAATTTTTCTAAGAAAATTATTATTTTTTGTATAGAATGTGTTTTTATCATAAGAAATTAAATTAATCACTATTAGATAAGGATTTATAAATAATACTATATCATATATTAAAATAATTTTTTAACATTCAAATAATGTTTTTTCTAGGAATGAGATAAGAATAAATCCAATTAAAATCATAAAATTTTATTTTACTATAAAAAATATTTTCCTCTCATATTGCACATTTATTTTTAAACAAATTTCATCCAAATATAAAAACAAAATTTTTTAAAAATTGATTCCTTATTTGGAATCATAAGGATCAAATTTGGTAAACACGATTGATTTATTCTTGTTCAACATGAATAGTAACTATAGTAAATTTTTATCACCCTAGTCAGGATAAAACATGTAAAATAAGGTCAATACATTGGGATAAGGATTAAAAATTTTACAAAACATTTACAATCCTTTTGAATGAGTATAATTTTACCATTAACGTAAAATAATCGAATATATGATCACTTGGTGTAATATTTCATTTATTATGACCTTTATATAAAATTATGAAATCAAGAATACAAAATATGAATCTCTTAAATTTAAAATATCTATAATTTAATATGTAAGGATACAAATAAAAAAATCATGTTATGAAATTTTATTTTAAAAATTATTTAATTATTCAATTATAGTAATTTATTTAAAAATTTCAGTGAATTAATAATTAAGATAAATATTTACAAAATGTTGACACTGTATTTATTACACTAATAGAAATATTCAAAAAATGATTTTGAAAATATTAAGAGTAATACAATTTGGAAAAATTATTTTCCTAAAATTATTTTTTATATAAATATAACATATTAACAATGTTTGAAAGTTTTATATTTTAGTTCAATTTTTATCAAGATATTTTCATTGTAAAATTAAAATATTCTGGCCAAAATGACATTAATGATATATTATGAAAATAACATTTTATTAAATTATTTAAAATTAATAAAATATTGATGTTGGAAATTTCAGATTTGATAAGTTATATAATTTCATTTGTTTATCAATTATGAGAAAATTATCGCCTTATAAGTAAAATTACAACCCATTAATAATTAAAATTTCCTTTCCATGGTTAAGGATGAAATTGGTTAACCAGGGGGTTAATAAAAAGATATGGTTTGAAATGAAACAAATAACTATATAAATTTCATTACATGAAAATTTTGTATCTGAGTATTTTTTTCATTTGGAATCATCATTCTTGATAATGAGACAATTATATTTTTAATATATTTTTTAATTCTAAGAGTTCCCTTCCCCTCATTAATAAAAGTAAACTATTCACCTCTATTTATTACACATGTTGAGAATTTTATCTCATCCAATACCTACAATAATACCTCATTAGATTTCATCACCCTATCCCAAACCTTCATGTTTTCCAAATATAAAATCCCTTCTAGTATAGATGTGTAACCTAATAGGGTGTTGTCAACAAATAGAAGTTTTTAATGCATATAATAAAATAAGAGACTTGAGGTAAGGGTTTTATATTTCAATCTCATTATTTATTAGGAATGTTTATGTATATATTCTGATGATGAAATTTTATGTTATATTTCTCCAGAAACTAAGGAATTTTATTTCTATTTTGGTTATCTCTATAAATTAAATTTTTCCATTAATTTTAAAAAATTTATGAACTCAATTCCATGAAATAATGCTTTTAAGTGGAAAAAAATATTTTAGTTATTGGTTGAATATTAATTTTTTTTATATATCACGGTTTTCTAAATATGTTTGCATGATTTAGTTGTCATTATATAATTATGTTTATAGTCATTTTTAAATATGTTTTACTATTTATAAAATGGTTTAAAATGATTATTTTGGTCATTTTTCAAATGAGTTACTTTGGTATTTTTCCCAAAATTAGAAATTAATAATTGTTTTAACAAACATGAGATTAAAAAAATTCCCCACTCCCATGACTATTTAATTATTTGAAGCCTCCTTTACATATTTTCAATTTTATTTTAAACAAAGGTTGTCTTTAATATATCTGAAAATTTTAGATTTTAGTTATGTGATTTCACTATCAAAATAGTATTTTCAAAAATAAATGTTACAAGTGATGTTTAAGTGAACTTTTCTATCATAGATAACATCCATCAATGTAACTAATATTTATTAGATATATGATCCAATGATACCATCTTTATTCATTCTATTTATTCATTATGATTATGTTCAAATATTTTAATGAATCCAATTTATTTTCCCAATGTTATACTATTATGAATTGATGAAATGTTTATGAAACCCATTAGTATTCCATGAGTTCTTCCACAGTGAAATGATTATGAAACAAATTTATTTTTTAACGGTTTTGATATGATGAATGTTTTATGTTCTCATGGAACTCATATGTACAATTTTCATTACGTAACATGTTTTATTAGACTTATATAGCCCTCCAATGCATTGGGTAATGATGGATATTTCATGAGATAAAACACACTATATTGGGTAGTGATCAAACTCCAATAATGGACACTGCCCACTATGATAGTATTGTGAGTGAACGTTGAGTAATAAAATGGAAAAGGGTACATAATATATTTACTATGATAGTATAGGTAGTGATCATTGGATACAATAAAAAATATTTCATATACTTATGTGGAAGAAAAAAAAATATATCACATGGCATTTTTATGCTCTTATATCTCATATTTCATGGTTCATTTATGATTCATATCTTTTTCACTACCGTGATTTATCGCATGACTAAATATTGTGATTTACGATATGTAGGGTACGTTATTAAAATGTTAATATCATAACCTATTTCTCTTATTCCCATGCTATACTTATCTGATCATTGATATATTCCATATTTAGACTTACAGAGCATATGAGCTCACACTTTCTTATGTTTCCCATCCCCATGATATAAATGAATTTTTAATTTTTATAGGTAAAAGAAGGGTGAAATTTATGAAAAATAATGTGAGTGACAATGTATATCTTATATTAAAAGGTTGATTATGTATCTAATTTTCCAAATTCTATATAATAATATTGTTTTGGTGCAGATTATTATTGTATATAAAGAATATTATTCTTATTGGACATGGAATATATGTATGAAAATTATGGGTTGTTATAGTTTGTATAAGTGGTAGGTTTATTTACCTTTGGAAACTAGGAAGAAAACTTTTTTAGAAACCCATGGGATAAGTCGAAGCATATAATAATAAACAAACTTTTTTTAAGGATCATAAATGACATAGGTTAAACCAAAATTTTCATATGTTGAAAATAAGGTGTACTAATTTAGATTAACTATAAATTATTTTTCATGATTATGTGGTTTCCTATTATGAATATTATAGCCCACAGTTTAAATTGTGGTTTTAGTTAATGGATGGAAACTAATAGAATGATGTTAATTCTAGATGTGATGGACAATGAAGTTATTTTCCTCCTTCCCAAACACATATGATGAATGATGGAATGTGAAATATCATTGATATGATTAAAAAAAATATTAAGATATAAATCATGAAGACAATCTGAATGTGAAAATAAGAAAAGAATGTTATATTAATTCCTTAACAAGGAAGCTACAACCTTATATAAATGGATATACTTATATATTAGTTATAGAGTAATGTATCTATACAAGAGAAATTATATCTCATATTCTCCAGTTTTTGTAACAATATTATTTCATTTTATCATCTATCATTTAGAATAAAAAGATGATCAATGGGAGACTCTTATTAAGAATAATGGATAATGTGAAAACATTTACTCCATGGTGTGTGTTGAGTTTAATAAATTGTTTTTAAATATATAATTTCAACATATTCTTCATATGAAAATTGAGAAGTAATCCATTGATCTTAAGAAGATATTTAATAAGTATTATATATATGAGGAAAATTTAACAAGGCTTGTTGCGTACACTCATTGTTTTATCATCTAACATTAATGTAAGGTTGATTGATTCTTCAATAGATTAAAACCATGTATCCAAATGGAGTTATATATAAGGAAATTATATAGATATAAGGTAATCATTAGATATTATATAAAGGTAAAAATAGATATTAATGTAAAACATCAATATCATTGTTTTGATAAGAAAATAATTATGTAATTCCATGGAAATTCTAAAAAAACATTGACATAAGAAGATGGTCTTTCTTTTATTCTTGAAGTGTGGATGGAATCATGGAGAAATATATCAGAAAAGGCTATGCTAATTTTTTTAAAATGGAATGTAAGGTTATTTGAAAATCTAATTCTAATTTAATGTGAAAAAGAAGTTAGTTAATGATGTAGAGAAAGATCCATAGAATGAACCACCAACAGTCTTGTGTTTCATATGTATGAATTATGGGAATTATGATAACTAGTGCTCAAATTTGATGGTTGATGAGGATGATCAATGTCAACAAACTATTAAATCTATAGATATATGGAAATATCATATTATCTCTATTGCTGATGTAAAGGATGATAATAATGTGGTGAAAGGCACACTTACAATCCAATCTAGAACTTATTACATATTATTTGATATTGTATATACCAAATAGTTTATATTTAAATAATTTTTTAAGGGTATCACAATACCACCTCAATAAATTTGATTTTTAATTAATAGTGAAATCTCAAAATGATATGATTTTCATATCTAAAATATATTCCTTTTCACCAATTGATGTTTTTCAGAATGTGATTCTTATAAATCGCGTTATATCCCTCAAATTTAATTCAACTTTATTTTTTACATGGATTGGATTTATTTATGAAAATACAAAATTAATATGAAAGTAAGTTAAATAATATTTTATATTCCTATCTTACCGATGTTCATTTATAGTTTTGATGAAATATGTGAAATTATAATGGACATTTCATCAATTGTACGGGTCTTAGTTCCTTTTCAAAATTGTTGTTTATATGAAAAGTATTGGGAGATACTCAATATAGAATATATGCATATATTATAGAAGTTTTGTTATGTTTTTTATAAGTTTTTACTAGTATTCCATTGAATCTTGATGTTCAATTTTCAATAAAACGCATACATTATAACTCAACTTATTCAAAGACTCTATGTTGAATGGTCCCTATGGAGTTATAGAAAAGAATAAGACCCTCTATGAGAATTATAAAGAAGGATACATTCAACCAAATGAATCTCCTTAGGGTGAACAAGAAATTTTTGTTAAAAATAAATATGGGTCAATCAATCTATAAATTGTTTATCAAGAACAAAAAAATATCACAATTAGGAAAAATTATCCACTATCCTATATTAATGATTTGTTCAATCAATTTTGAGGTACTCAATTCTATTTCAAAATTGATCTTCGATCTGTATACTATCAGTTGAGGTTCAAAATTGAAGATATACCAATGAAAAACATCATGTAAGGTATGTAAAGATTGAATTTATTTTGATTTCATTTGGTCTCACTAATTCATCCATTTTCTTCACTGGTTTATGGAAAAGTGTTTATAGACAACCTTCATCAGTTTGTGGTATTTTTATAGAAGATATTGTTATACAGTTTAATTGAAATGATTATTATTGATATCAATTTATGATTTTACTAATAACCATGATAAAGGATAAGTTATTTTAAAAATTTACCAAGTGTGAATTGTTGGCTACAAAAATTTCTCTTCTAGGTCATATAGTCTTAATTGTGTTTATATCCGTGGATCCATGAAAAATACGTTATTTTGAATTAGCCCATGCTGACCAATATGATTTATATCCTTTTATTTCTTAGTTTGGTTAGATATTATCAATCCTCTTTGGATAATTTCTAAAATTTTTCTAATACCGTCAAAAGGATAACTTGGAAGGGATCAATGATACTTTTGAAAGATGAATGTGAGGAAAATTTAAAGGAAATGAAGGGAAGTTTAGTCAGTGTACCTATTAATGTACCACTCTATAGTGGTTAAGTGTTTGTATTCAATTGTGATTAATCAAATATAGATTTATAAATATTAATGATGCATATTGATATAGATATATATTATTTGATATGAATGTTGAAGGTACATTTAGTAAATTACCCCACTCTTGATGTGGAGTTAGCTTTAGTAATTTTATCATTAATGATAAAGATGAAATATATTTATGAAGAAAAGTGTGATATATATAATAATCAATTAAATATTTAAATATTAATTCACTATGAAAGTGTAGAGTCTGTGGTAGAGGCTATGGTTGGAGTTGATTAATGATTATGACTTCTAAATACATTTCCAGCACTAGAAATAAAACAAGGTGGAATATTCTGAGACTAAAAGTTCATTATAGTTTATCTTTGATGAGGATGTCAAAAGATATAATATTTTTGGATTTACAAACAATGGTTCTATAATTCTTTATATAAGGGGAGAACTATTATCTATCTTAAATGATTGTCAAAATATCTATTCATATGAGGATTAAAGATACACCAATGGAAGATATGAAACAAAAGAAAAAGATATAAATGATTCATATTTTGACCTTGACTATGATGGAATGATAAGTTTCAGGAACCATGTATACATCATGTTAATATCATACATGAAGAAAGAGTAATTAGATAATGTTCACATTTCATCAATATCAATTCATCCTAGAATAATAGAAGATTTATAGAGATATTAAAGAGTATTTCTAGTGAGAAAACATGAAAAAAGATATTGTGGAGTATGTATCGTGGAGCATAGTTGTTCATCAAGATAAGGAAAAGGTATTTAATTATAAAGAGATATTACTGACATCACTCATACTGAAATAAAAATAGTGAAATATCACCATGGGTTTTTTATCAAACCCCCAAAACATATAAATCTGATAATTCTATTGGGGTAATACTCAATTGAATTGTGAATTAACAACACATTATTTCTATTATAAAATATTTATCTCTTGATACGATATACATAAAATACTTTACAGATGTGGAAATGTTTCGAAGAGTACTTAATTCTATTGTATGCCATCAAGATCTGTGGTTTACCTAGAAGTTTATTAGAAGAATTCAACATGGTCTGGATAGATTATTTATTCATAGTGTAGATTATAAACCCCATATAAAGGGTAATTGTGGTAGGACCATTCAAACCATAGAAGACATAATAAGATAATTTTATACGGATTTAAATTTTTGTTGGGGTCAACATCTTCTTCCAGTCAGGTTTTCATAAAAAATAGTTTTCACTAGAGAATTCATTTGGATCCCTAGGATGCACATAATTGAAGCAAGTCTAAAAATATAATTTGGTGGAATTATTTTATATAAATAATACTATCTAGATTTGAACTAGTTGCGGAAATGGAAGAGATAGTAACAACCATTCCATAACTAATAATTATAGCTCAGTGTTGAAATAAAACAAATATTGACAATCATAAATGAGATATAGAATTTAATTTTTTTGAGAATTTTTTTTGTATATTTATACATGGAATATGTGTATGAGATTTGGAAATAATGTATCATATTTACATAAGTATATTGGCCCCATAGATTTTATTAATCTATTAGGGATGGTTGATAATAACATCAGAATTCAATCGAAGATCTGTCAAATCCATGTTGTGTTCTACATATCTCTCTTGAGGAAGTACATACCGATCCATAACATTTACTAAACTAAGATGTTGTACCATGTGTGAATTATCTTTAATAATAATAAAAACATGTGGAAATCATGTATCATAGTGATAATCTATTATAAAGAAAGACTACTAACTTAGTTATAATTTTTTTGAGGAATCAAAAAATAATAGAATATAATTTGGAACTTGTGGATTTGATGAAATATAGATATAATAATTTTTGGTGTTCTATAGATATAATTATTAGTGATAAATTCATTTTATGGGGGGTTGAATATATCACCCATTGATATTATGATATATATTTTTCAATAGTTTGTGATACACACATTCTTGAGTCTAACCGATCCATAATATATTATAAAGTTATAACATTATGGCTAAAATTGATGGTATAAATATTACTAAATAAATTATAAAAAATTTAATTCTTAATGTATTTTAATAGGTTAATAAATAAAAATAAAATCACCTGAATGTAAAAAATATATTTTTCTACAAAAAATGTTTTAATGTGTGTAATGTGTTTTTATCAAAATAAATGAAATTAATAAATACAGTTGAATTATTTGAAATAAATTTATATATTATATATTCAATTAAAATTTTAAATAAACATATATTTTGTTTTTTTGGGAATGAGGTATATTAAAATACTTTTTAATGCTTAACAATGTATTTTTTGAAAAAAAAATGTTTTCTTCATATTTTGTACACTTAATTTAAAATGGATTTCATCCACATATAAAAATTAAATCTTGAAATATATATACCATATTATGAGTCGGATGTATAAAATTTGGAAAATAGGTTATTTTATTGTACGATATGAATAGTAAACATAGTATTTTATTTCACCCTGGTAATGATAAAATGGGTAAAAAATTATTAAAATTTTGGTATAAGAATTTATAATTCATCATAAATGTATATTTTTTATATTTGGGAGAATTATTATGTTCCATTAATATCACTGAAAAGTAAAACATATTTATAAATTTTAATTGGTTTATATTTTAATTCTTTTATTTTCAAGTTGTTATCAAAGTAAAATTCAATTGATAGAGTAAAAATGACATTAATTATATTTTATGGAATTAGTATTTTACTAAAATATTTGAAAATTATAAAAATAATTAAAAAGGGAAATATGTATAATATATAGTCTAAAATGTCATCCATTATACATTTGTGAGACATTTTTTACCTTATAAGTAATAAATAAACCATTAATAATGAAAAATGGAATTACCAAAATTAAGGTTAAATTGGTTAACCAAGGGGTTAATAAAAAATATAAGGTATAGTGTGAAGCAAAAACATTTATATATTTAATTGTTTGATTATATTTCAACCATATTCCCATTTCCATTGAATATTTTACAATTTTGATGTATTTTACATGGGGAATCCTCAATTATATTTTTAATCAATTTTTAATTCCAAGGGTTCATCTCCCATGATTTTTAAATGGAACCCTCCATTCCTCTATTCTTCTGTCTTTTTGATCCTTCTATTACATAAAAAACCTTCAATAATAACTCATTAGCTTCATTCGAAACATCCTGAATGATCTATTCTTGCAAAAATAATATCAATTCAATGATTAAGGTGTATTCCGAAAGTTATTTCTCAATGAATGGGAGTTTCAACTATGTATGGATATATTTGAGACTCGAGGATAGTGTTTTATTTATTAATCACATTTCTTAATAGGACTATTTATGATTAAGTTCTGATGATAAATTCTTATAGTATACTTCTAAATAATATCAAAAAATTTATTATCATTTTGTTATTTTTTGAAATTAAATGCATACCTTTCATTTTACATTATTTATGAAATAAGGACACTAAAAGAATGTTTCTTAATAAAACCAACATTATTTATCTATTTGGTTAAAAAATAACTTCCTTTATGTGTCCATATTTTTTAAAAAAATTGTAAATTTTGTAATATTAACCAATGATTATTTAAATTCATTTAATAAAATGTTTTTATTTTTAAAAATTGTTTTAAAAATATTATTCATTCCTTATTAAAAATGAGGTACTTTTGGACTTTTTTTCCACAAATGTCAATGAAATATTTGCATTAATGTGTACATTATGAATATAATTTCCTAGTATCATGATTTCTCAAGATAGTTAAACATACAAAAAATGTTTCAATGGATCCTTCCAAAGAATATTGTTTCTTTAATATTTTTGAATTATAATGTTTTTAAATAAATAATTTCAAAGTGGAAAGGGTGTTTTTATCAAGAAATATTCCATGTGATCTTTTAAAGGCATTTTACAACTAAGATAAAATTATTTAATGTTACCTAATCATTACTATGGATATGATCAAATGATACATTGATCATTATTTTTATAGATGGTTTATGAGTATGATGAAAAGTTTTTTATGAAATATATTAATATTCCATGTTGTATGATCAAATAAATTGATTAAATGTTTATGAATGATTTTTCTTTTCCATTAGAAATTCCATTATTAAATAATTATAAAACACATTTATTTTTTCACGGTTTATGATATGAGGAATATTTTATGATTATATAGAAGATATTTGTGAAATTTTCATTATGTTATTTCTGGGATAAATATTATATATCCCTCAAATTAATTTGGCAACAATGTAAATATAATGAGGCAAACAGACTAAATTTGGGAGTGAACCTAACTTAGTAAGTGACCCTTTCCTCTATGATAGTCTTGGGTGTCATCCTTCAATAATGATATGGAATAAAGAGTGAACCAAATCCACTATGATACTCTTGGAAGTGATCCTTTTATACTAAGTAAACATATTTATATTCTTATGTTATGCAAAAAAATATAGGATTATTGAAATGTTAATCTCTCATAGATCATGTATGAATCCTTTTGAATTTTTGTCTTATGGTTTTTCATGATTTTGACCATATCTAATGATTATGATCTATGTTATGAAGGTTATAGTTTTCAAATGTTAATTACATGGTTTTATACCAATATTCTCATGTTATGGTTATATAATCATTGATATCTCTCCCATCAAACTTTTTTTAGAATCTGATATGACCATTTCTTATGTTTCCCATCCACGTGATATGAAGTAAATTTTTATTAATAATTTTTATAAGATGGGTAAAATTTGTGAATAATTAATTGGTAGATGACGTGGATCATATATGAAAAAGTTGTTTAGGATTTAAATTTTCTAATGTAACAATATCTATAAAACTCTTGTGTTGATCTTTATGTTATGTAATTTCTATTCTTCTAATAAGATGTCATATCTTTGTATTAAAAGTATGGGTCATTGTAGTGAAGGTTTATTTAGTTGTTATAAATAATTATTATATCATTTATATGTGTGATGATAACTTTCCATGTTCATTGATTATAGTTCTATGTAGGTGATAGGATATTACCTACTTGTTATAAGCATCCAAAAGATTACTTTCTAGTGGTATGTGTGGTCTTAAATTATTATCAAATAATCAAAATACCTATTTACACATATTAGGACGTGATGATTGTAAATAATTGTGTTTTGATGGTTGTTCTTAGTGGTTTGTTTTAAAAAAAAAGTTATTTCTCTCTAATCAGAGGTGAAGGTTATTTCATTAGTTGAAAAAATAAAAAAAGAATACTATTTATTCACCCCAACAACTCTGAATGATAATATATATCTTGATTATCCCTTTCATGTTTTATTAGATTGATGATTCCCTTCATTAAATATTTTCATATTTTTGAAGAGAAGGAATGTATTTAGGTATATTTAAAACATGGTGAATATTAATGGGATTCCTATATTTTATGGGAAAAATATTATATATGGAAGGATAAAATATTTCCATATATTATATCCATTGACCATAAATATTATAAAGATTTTAAATATGATATACCTCTTCCCTAATGATGGGTTTCCATAAATAGCTATTGAAAAAAGGAATTTAAAGAATTATGGGGGTGCAATAATGATATAGTTTCCTAACTCTATGAATGTAAATTTTGGAGGGTTAAATTTATTAAAATTTCTAAAGGATTCTATACAAGTGAAATAACAACTATTAAGGAAATAAAATAATTAAATTAACCTATTTTATAGATCTAGAAATTTATGTATGATGATATTAAAACTGGTGATGATGAATCTATTGGTGATTTAATTATAAGAGTAAATGATATTATAAATACCATATGTTTATTTGAGGCAAAGTTGTAAGATTCAATTATTCATGAAATGATTACAAGAATACTCGAAGAGAAATTATATTTGAAGTTATCATCTTCAAAATATTAAGAACATAAATTATATAATTAGGTGACCTACATATAATTATCATCACTTAAAAATAGTTAAGTGAAAAGGTTATGAAGAAAAAATGTATGTTTGATCAAAACATTTTCTTTCAAATATAATAATAATGAAAAATATAATAGTGTTCTCATGGAATAAATTCTTGGCATTAAAACCAATGATATGGTATACAATTTTTTTATTAAATTTTTTATATTTTTTTCATAAATGGGTGATATTAGGAATAGGTAAGTATATTGAAAATTTCACTTTATTCTTATTTAGTTGATGATTAATTAGAATCAACCGAAAAAAATTTCATTCTTAAGGAAAGATAAAAAAAGTGATGAAGACTATATAAATTCAAGAATATCCCTCAAGAAGTGGGAATTGAAATAAAATTATATTGAAGGGGAAGGTATAAGATGTTCTGAAAATATGTAAGAAGTGATATTTGGTTCAAATGTTAAGAAAATGATGAATGATAGGTGGAATATGAATACTCTAGTGAGAATGATTCTAGAAAATTACTTTTCGCAAAATTTAATCAGGATTATTTTATAAAAAATTAAATAAGTTGTTATGAATAACATGATTGTGAGAATCAAATAGTGTTTATACTTAAAATGCTGATAAGATAACGTCTCACAATGATTTTTAATCTCGAGATAGATCAAGTTGTTAAAGAAAGAATATCATATAGTAACTAGACATGAATATATAATTGGATAAAAAATCTATGATTCTAAATGGAATAAAAATTTGAATAAGTTACTTGATAAATAAGAAATAATGAACATTATTCATAATGATATTTATAATGGTTAAGGAGAAATAATTTTATTTTCATACAAAAATGTTAAAACTAATAGGGGAATAAAAAAATCCCAAAATTGATCTTAGAATTCGGTGAGAGTTATAAGAAATGTAAAACATAGATGTAATAACTACATTCATCCTCATAGGATAATAACAAGTTCTAATATGTTCAGCAAAGAAATAATGTTATGTAAAATGTGTAGATATACAAAAACATTGAGCAGCTAATTTGGAAATTTCTAATGATTCATAGTTTGAATCAATAGATATTACTAAAGGATATCCTATTTAAATTGATATGATATCTGAGATGATGAATAATATGTAAATTTTCTTATAAAACTTTGATACAGATTTTTTTCCATGATGGGTGGTAAGATTGATGATGGAAAGAAGGTTCACAGTTTTAAATGTCATATATGTTACAGAGGAAAATATGATTTTTAGGTCTATTACTGGTACTATGGAATATTTATGAATACATAAAATATGTAATGGTTCAATAATAAAATTTAAAATAAATCTAAAAATTACAAGAGATTGATTCTAATGGGGTGTCAACTATATGATATAATAAAACATCAGAAAGTCAATTTGAAGATCAAAAATAGATTCCATCCTTTGGAAGCTTTATGTGAATGATATGATCAACATGGAAACCTTGTTAATGGATTTCAAGTTATGTTGTTAGAAAAAATGTTTAAATTAAAAATAAAAAAAATCCACATGGGAATGAAGAAAGGGATAGGAAAAGGGATAAGTTATTCATATTGTTCTTAAAGATACACAATGAGAATTTACTTGGATATTAGATAGTCGGTGTTCTTTACATGTAACTTTATATTTTATGTCTTTGATGATTGTTAAAGTTTTAAAAATTTTGACAGTGAAATTTAGAAATTCTGAGTCCCTCTTAATTAACGGTGTATGATATTCTTGCATTAGGATGAAAATTAAAATCCAAAAGAGGATTATTTATTGATGGATTGAAACAAAACATGTTATATATTTAAAAACATTGCAATAATGGAAAAAAATTGATTATAAGGGATGGTTTTTGGTTATATTTTTCATATAGTAACATTTTTACAAAAGCAAAAGGAAATAAGGGAAACTTGTTTCATCTTAGAGACACATAAATTTTACACTATCATTGAATGTTGAAAGAAAATTGGCTATGTCATAATAGGTTACAGTATACGTGTTTGAGTAATATGAGTTTATTGACAAAGAGAGAGAGAGAGAGTACTCTTGATATTCTTAAAAGGAAAATAATGGGATATTCATGTGGTTTCATATTATATAAAGGTAATGTTGCAAACTCATCACATAATAATGTTGGGATACATTTTACTCATCACTCAGATATAATACATTCATATGTATTCTTTCCCACAATAATTTTATCAAAAAGTATAGATAAGTAAATTACTCAATTTTTTTTAATGATTTCAGTTGTATTATATGTATTATGTTTTCTAAAATTTAACTTAGAGGCCCTAAAAACATTTAAGTGATTTACGAGAGTTACATGAAACGAATAAAGATATTCAATGAAAATTGATAAAATTAATAATAGTTCTAAGTATATAAATGTTAATTTTGTTGATTTTCTTGAATAACATGAAATTCATCATGAATTCAGTACACCATACACACCATAATCGAATAATGTTTCTAAATTTTTTTGATTTTACCTGATAATTCTCCATACATTTCATGGAAAGCAATTAAAGAAGTAATATATATTCAAAATCATTGTTTCTAAAGTCAAAAATTTAATATGACTCCTTTTAAGATATACTACTAATAAACTCAAAAATTAAAATATTTAAGATATTTTTGGTAGGCCTTGAATTATCAATGTTAATGGTGCGCAAATTTCTTGGATTGGTTATATAGGTTGTGATGGAACATTTTTTGGCCATCCTCCCAATAGTTAATAATACATGTTCTATAATAAATAAATTATAAATATTGTTGAATCTAACGATGTGAATGTTTATGAATGAACTGATATGAATGTTTAATAAAGATTTGAAGATATAAAGTAAAGGGAAGATGATTTTTTTAGATAATATCATGAAAGAGTTCCTCACAAAATTAATAATATTAAAGTCATATAAGATGATGGTTATGACGTAGCTGTCTCATGAAATGAGGAATGATTAAGTTCCCCACACCTTTAGATGAGGAAGATTGTGAATGACTAAAACATTATTACCTATAAAATAAAATAGGTTCAAACTAGAATTACATCATGGTTAGTTTCACACACTTACATACAATTATAGGTGGATCCTAGATATTATAAGTTGGATTTGGAACATCATGATTGGATTGAATACAAGAATGAATATCTATATTTGATTGATATAATTGATACATGGGAATGTTTACATAAAAGTGGAAATAAAATTATAATGAGAAAAAATGGGTATTTCATAACATTTTGAAAGGTAAAGGTGATGTGATATGGAATAATTCATGACTAATTTGTAAGTTATACTTATAGATTTAAGAAATTAATTTGGAGGAGAAATTTTTCGTTGAAAATGACTTAAAATGATCAGAATATTTATTTATATCATTGAAAAACATTAATATAAGAGATTACAGAGGGATATCAAGTCAATTTTTATTAATAGTGATCTTTATGAAGAATTATATATTGAACAACCACGTGGAATTATGCTTCTTCATGATGTATGTTATGTGATAAAGTTGAAGAATTATTTGTATTGGTTGATGTATACTATGAGTGAACTATATTATAAAATCCATACATGCATTAAGATAATGAATTTTATGAAAGTACGTTTCCATAGAAAAATCTACATAAAATAAATTTAACATTTTTCTATTATTCGTATTTTTTATGTTGATGATATATTATATGCAGGGAATTATGAATAAATGTTTACGAAACATGCTATGAAAAAAAAGTTATTTGAAATGTATGTGATTTATGAAATGGAATAAATTCTTAGCATAAAAATAACTTAGAAGAATTAGGAAATTTTACAATCAAAAGATATATATTTTTGGGAACCTTTGAAGAAATGTTTCATGGGAAACTGCAATCCTTTTTCAACACCAATTTTAATGGGAACAAGGCCTTAAAATGATTTAGATAGAAGGATGGTTGATCCAACAGATTTTAAAAAGTAGGTTAGATGATGTATATATCTTATGGATTCATGGACATATATACTGTATTATGTTACACTATCTTCCTATTATCAATTTGATCCAAAGTAATCTCATCATATAATTGGAAACAGATTTCTCAGACACATCGATGGAAAAATTAACATTGGAAAAAATATTACAAAAACGAAAGATTGACCTATTCAGTTATATAGATGTTGATTGGGTAGGATGTTTTGATTATGGAAGATCCATATCTAGTGGATATTTCTTCTTGGATAATGATTCCTAAGTTAGAATAAAAAAGGAAAAATTTAGTAACACATAGTATTTTTAAAACTAATGATGTAGATACCACTCAAGCTACAACATTGTTAATCTGTATAAGGACATAACTAGAGTATTTTTTAGTTTTACTCAAAACTATCTTTTACTTATCAAAACACAAGGACATTGGAGGGGTTTAATGTGGCACTTCCCAATTACATCACCAGAAAAAAACTAGTTTGAATTATTTTGAAGTGAGACATTTCTATGTAAAATAATGAATCATTCACATGGTCATCCCATTAATTCTACTTTATCCAATGAAAAATTCCACCCCCTCTATGTGTGAGATATCATTCTATCACAGATTATGAGATACCTAGATATCATGATATAATATGAAGTAGACCATGTATTATTATAATTATTATAAAGAAACTGACAAGGTATACAGAGTTAGACATGATGATGGAAATAACAAAGCTACACATATTTCAAAGAGTAAGATTGTGGAGCATTGTTATAACTTTCACTAAAAAAAGAATTTCACAAACCATAATATGAAATAATTTGAACTCTATAGACACCCTAGTACAATTCACAATTATACATTATCACATAGTACCATGAGATAATGAATCATCCACATTCAACATATGTACATCACTGGGAGGTTTCTACTGAACTCACCTTCCATACGAAATAGTGGACCTGCCTACAAGATAAGTTGCCAAAATTAGGAGTATCCCTCTTATAAGGCCCCGACCTTAAACCTTACTTAATATTGAATTAAATGAATAATTCACATTGAGGATCTTTTCAGGATTAGAGTTTTAAAGAATTAGGACATAACTATTACATCTCAAAAGATTACAAAGTTGAAACTTCTACTAAGTTTCCATAAAATAAAAACTCCTAAAAAGAAGCATGTCTAGTTCCATGTTTTAGGTAGCATGACTTTCCCTTGATCCCATCCTTGACCCTATTCCATGTTAAGTCCTGTGAAAAACATTTCAAAAACATGGGATGAGCATAAAACGCTCAGTAAGGGTTTTAAAAATATGGATAGGAAACATGAATTCATATATACATAAGAATGAAATCATACTTTACCCATAAAACATAGGCACTTTAACATACCACATCAAATCATGAATAAATCATAGAAATCATAAGACATAAAAGTAACTTGAGGCATTCATAACATTATTACGTAGAGAGTAACCCTCTTCGTTACATTTGGAATACCCATCACAGTATATTCCCTAAATCTCTTCAGAGAAACCTTAACGTTTCGCTCCTTCACGTTACCCAATGCATTGGAGAGCTATATCGGGCTCACCCGCCCTTAGTTTATCACGGAACCAACCGTCTTCATAAAAATTCCCAAGAACCACAACATAATCATAGAACATAACTTAAGCATAAAGTAAAGATTACATTCCCACATTGCAAAAACAATATAACATTTTAAGATATTGAAATAATGAATCCATTCTAAAACACATTTTCAAAACCATTTAAAACATTTAAAAAAGAGATTTTTGAATCAAAGTGTCCCATACCACCTTGAAGCTTTTAAAATTTTAAACCATTAATATCCATATAAATCAATTCTTAAAACCATTTTGAAAACATGGATGTTAATAAGAACAAATCATTAAAACATTTAAAACCATATTTTAGTTAAAGGGTTTTTAACAAAATGAGAGACACTTGAATACAATAATTGAGAAATAACATTTAATCAGAACATTATAATATCATGAGAATAAAGGAATTAATGATATAATATTCCAATGGACAGTAAATACACCATATAAGAGTGAATTGGTGCATAACAACAGTGAAGTCTAAATAGAAATGTAAAATGAGATGAAATCCCCTGTAAAGAAGGTATCCTTCAATCAAGGATAAATCAATCTCATAATTATGTGTGAGAAATATAAATACACCCAATATAAGTGGATATAAAGTGTAAAACAATAAAATTTTATTCAAACATATTCAAAGGATGACATATTCAATAACTACATGTTGAACCCAAAGAAATTGAAATTGGGTTAAGAAGTTCCCTTGACAGCCTAACGACGTCACATCAAAATGAGTTGATGAGAGATAAAAAAAGGGTATCTCATCACTTGGAAATAAAATTTATATCAATAAGGATATATTAGAACATATCCCAACATAACAATATGTAAATTAAAAGACCCAACAAAAGAAGTCTTTTAAAAAGAGGAGGGTGAAAGGTTCCCTTACCGACTTCGGTATCTTTCAAAACATACACCTCGTGAAAGAAGGACAATAAATCATTGATGTAAATACTCAGAAAAGAAATTATATTACACAATGAGTAAAATAGTGGGCAGTACATACACCACTAAATGGAAATTATGGCAAATGTAGCATAAATCTCACGGGAATAAAAGTGAGATGAAAAATCCCTTACGAAAACTCGGCAGCCTAACGACGCCACATAAAACTTAAAAAAAATGGATTGATGAGATAAAATAGGGTATCTAATCATATTAACTTAAAGTTTATAGAAAGAGTAATATAAAAGAACATCCCACAACATAACAAAGAGTAGCTTAAAAGAAGTGACATAAAGGAGAGTACTTAAAAAGAAAGAGAGAGGTTCGATCTCTTACGAAAATTCGGCAACCTAACGGCGCCACTCAAAACATCCAAAATGGATTGATGAGAGAGAATAGGGTATCTCATCACATGAAAATAAAAATTATAGTAAGATTAATATAAAATAATATACCAATAACATGAAATATGAGCCTTAAAAGGAATGACATAAAAGAGTGTACTAAAAAAGAAAGAGTGGAGTAGGATCCCTTACCTCTGGTCCGACTTGACTCGATCGTTCTTTAATATCCTGAATAATAAACTTGAGTTAATTTATACTTCCTTAAGAACCTTTTTCAAGTTCATTATTCCTTTTATATCACTTATTACCATGTCATAGACATTATTTAGTCATTTATGTTAATAATGTTTGTTTTGTCGATACTTGGTTCTTAAGTCGAAAGTGGACTTCTTACAATTACATGTTGTTCGTGTTGTCAAAGGTTCATTATATCCAGAATTGTATTCATGATGTATATATCATATATATAATATATATCCATTATATTCATGCATTTATAATATTACATAACATTTAGAGTTAAGAAATGAAATGCACCATTCATGGAGACGGTAAGTCGTACGTACGCAAGAACGCTACTTCAATTTCTATTTCATATTTAATGGAATTAAAACATTATGATACATAATATTATTTTAGTTCCAGTATGGTATCATATATAATATCATTAAATATATCCTTTATACGTACCACATATGGTATTAACAAATCGAATCACTTTGAGGGGGCGGTAGTTCACACTTCCTTAAATGAAGATATCGCGTTTACCCTTAATGGAAACCATAAAGGTATGCCATAAAAGAAAAATACAGAAGATTAAGTAAAACATAAACATATTAGATATCATATATAAATATAGTGTCATCTTAATGTCCACCTTTGAAGGTGTTAGAAAAAAGTTGAACAATCATCGTTTCGGGAGGCAGAAATTCACCATCCACGGAAACAGTATGTTCATTAACTATTAGATGTAGGTGTGTGTAAGTGTAGCTCGAATCCTTCTTATAAAAAAATCCTATTATATTTAATATACTGGATGTGTTAAAAAAATTAATAAAAAGAGTTTAGGGGTTTGGAGAAGAAAAATAAAACTAAAGAACACAAGTGAAGACATTACCTTTAAATCGGGTAACTTTCTTTGATTTGAGCTCAATGGCTTCCTTGGAAATGATTCCACCAAACATGAGGCTTCAAGGAGTTAGAGATGGATGTGGAGAGATGAAATGCTCAGAGGTTGGCTGAGAAAAAGTCTTGAGAGGTGTGGGTAAGGAGGTAGAGGTGGGGGCCTTTTATAAGAGGAGAGGAGGGGCACTCTTGGAAAGTAAGAAAATGATACTTTATTTGAAAATGATTTTAGGATTTAAAAGGTACCAAATTGATAAAATTAGTGAATAAGGTGATAAGGTTTCGAAATGAACCCATCCAATAGGTTTTGGACATGTTTAGGTCTTATATATTACATTATCTTTTCATTTTATTTAAATCGTTAAATAATGATGTCATCGCTGCATCATCATGATGTCGAAAATAATTTAATTTATTTAATGTATAAAAATTATAACAAAACTACGAAATCATTTTATCTTTCCAATGAATATTTATAGTAAATAATCTGACTTGTATAACACCATGTTAAAATTGTTTTAGTAAAACATCTCATGTTTGTGTCATTTTTACATTATCATTAAATAAAAAGGTATTTATGTCATTTTCCAACCAAAGTGGCTCCATGGGGTCCCCAAGTTGACCCATGGATTTTCTTGGTCGGACATTACACATCCAATGAGGGTAGGACATGTGTCTAGGTCATTTCATTTTATTAAAACATTATTCTTACCTTATACTACACTAATTACCTCTAATCGCGATTAAAAACTTAATAAGTTACTATTCACAAAAAAATTATTTTAATCCCATTGAACCAAATTTTAATTCATAATGACAACCATGAATGTCGGATTTTTTGAAATTCAAAACACAAAGGTGGAAAAATTTCAGTTAAACAGAAAATCAGTTTTTATAAGTACCACTTAGTGGTTTCAATATTCATAAAAAAATGAAGTTTATCAGAAAATTACCAAAAATTCACCCTAAGCTATATTTGATATTCTGAATTCATAAATGATGTCTATTTTAAAAAATTCAAAACATATAAGTTGAATTAATTAATTTAATAATTAATTCCCGCTGTCAAAACAAATAGCGTGTTTTTATGAAACAAAAAGTATCAAATGATTGACACTAGTTTAAGTCCGATTTCAAAGTGAAATTAATTCCATCGACCACTATTGGATTAAATGGTAAAAATATATTCTAATTTAACTTTAAAACCAATTCAAAAGATAATGTAATCATATAAATAAATTATATTAAAAATAGGTTTTGAATTAAAATACAACATTTTTCACTATTCATTAAAAATTGAACTTTTTTGGAAAAATACCAAAAATTTACACAAAGTAAATTTTTATGTCCCGATTCAAAAGAAGAATTTTATTTTGTCTAATATAAAACATAAAATTTTCAAAAAGTGGATTTAAAATAGGTTCTCCATCAAAAGGCTGTTAATCGACCTTTTAAAGAATATTAGAATGTTTACGCTTAAAATCGGATTCATTTGCATTTTTAATCCTCTAACATTTATTGTAAAAAGTAAAAATATTTGACAATCATATATAATCATTTATTAGTTAGTTCTGTTCATTCCCACCGTTACAACGGCTAGGTGTTAACTACCATTTAAAATAATATTATTTTCTTATTAGAGTGCAACGTAAGATTCCCAAGAAACTCATTGTTGCATATTGGGTACGCCATCGATCATAGCATCCCCTTTAAAGTAATATTAATATATGATTCACAATTATGTATAAATATAAAAATATCATATTCTTTATTTACCTGGGGTGTTACATCCTTCCCCCCATTTGGGAATTGCATCCTCACAATTTTAAAATTGGGCTTGGAAATATCCTTGAAAGTCCCACATCGGAACAAGAGTCGGTAAAACAATCACTTTAAAAGAAAGAAATGAAAGTACAATGGTCACCAGAGTTAACCCATACTAGGATCCCATGTAGGAAAACATGGACATGGAGGAGAAAACGAAGGGTCATGTTCTGATGGAGAGTGATAGAAAACATGTTTAAGAGAAAGTTAACCATAAGAAAATCACAAACTTGTGATGGGTTAAACGGAATTCGATTCCCCAGTAGGAAAAGTTAATAGACAATATTTTTGTTTTAAGTTAATTTTTATTGAGAAATTTATTCATAAGGAATCATAATCACTTATCATGTTGACTTTCAAATTTTATTAGATTCTTTACACAAACTCATATTTTCTCCAAAAGACGAGTATTTAGGAAGACTTGTTCACATTAAGAGTACTATAATCAAATTCTAGAGAATCACCTAATCCACAAAAGAGATCTATATACTTCCCATGTCTTTAGACTTTAACCAAAACCAAAACCAAAAAGGTTAGTATAAGATCAGAAAATCCAGACAAGGATAACCCCTTATAAAAAGAAAATCTATTCTTAATCTTCAAAATTTGTCCAACAAAACCCAAAGTTCAACGAGGACCATTCGATAATCAATTTGTCCATAAAATTATTCAAAGTAAAACAAACTAATATTGAAACCCAAATATTTTAGGGATTTAGTCACATATTCTTCCAAGTTAAATCGTAACATTTATCTCCAACAACATTAGTTGCTCTTAATGTCTCGTATTGAAAATTAATTAACCTAATCACATATCCTCCATGATAGGTTATTAAATATCCATATATAACCCAAAATCAACTTACTCTTAATTAATAAAATAATCTAACTAAAAAGTATCAGTCAAACTAAACAGGGACTTCACATAGTCCAGTGATAGGTGATAAATACCAGTTCCACTTTGGTTGTGGGTTCAATTCCCGCAGCTTTGTCCGACGCGACGGGTTGTCACACGGTCTGCGTGTTTTCCTTTTTCCAAAACTATATAATTCTCAAATAATTCCCCAAAAAGAGATAAAATCATCAAAAATAATAGTAACATAATTTATCCTCAATTTTATCTCATGCCTTTCACTTTCATCATAACGTATAGTAACCCATAATTACCTCAAAAGTAAGGATCATATAAACACTAATGGTTACCTTTATAATTATTACCTGAACTTCCACATCGATTGGTCATCTCGTTCATGATGCATTATAGAACATACCAAGGTTCAAGTGGTTTATCATGACTCCATGATAGTTGGTTTAGAACAACCATGAGTTTCCTCATTGAATCCACCATTTTATCTAGTATCTTAAACAGAGAACAACCACAGTTTCCTTTAAACCTGTTGTCTCTTTGGTGCCTGCTAGATCCTTCCATTCACTAAAAAAAGAAAGGTCAGTGTGAGTATATCAACATAACCATCATGTACTAATGAGTGAGATAAACACTAAGATATACTTACTAATTCACTTTATCTAAAAACTATGACACTTTCTAAAATCCTAGCCAATATGGTAATGTCACTTATGCTTAAAGAATACCCTAACCTCTAAAGTTATCTAAACTGACCTTTGATACCAAATATAAGGCCCCAGCCTTAAACCTTACATAATATTGAATTAAATGAATAATTCACATTGAGGATCTTTTCAGGTTTAGAGTTTTAGATAATTAGGACATAACTATTACATCTCAAAAGATTACAAAGTATAAACTTCTACTAAGTTTCCATAAAATAAAAACTCTTAAAAAGAAACATGTCTAGTTCTATGTTTTAGGTAGCATGACTTTCCCTTAATCCCATCCTTGACCCTATTCCAGGTTAAGTCCTGTGAAAAACATTTCAAAAACTTGGGATGTTGATAAAACACTCATGAAGGGTTATAAAAATATGGAAAGGAAACATGAGTTCATATATACAGAAGAATGAAATCATACTTTACCCATAAAACATAGGCACTTTAACAAACCTCATCAAATCAAGAATAAATCATAGAAATCATAAGACATAAAAGTAACTTGAGGCATTCATAACATTATTACGTAGGGATTAACACTCTTGGTTACATTTGGAATACCCATCAAAGTATGTTCCCTAAATCTCTTCGGAGAAACCTTAACGTTTCACTCCTTCGCGTTACCCAATGCATTGGAGAGATATATCGGGCTCACCCGCCCTTAGTTTATCATGGAACCACCCATCTTCATAAAAATTCCCAAGAACCATAACATATTCATAGCACATAACTTAATAATAAAGGAAAGATAACATTCCCACATTGCAAAAACAATATAAAATTTTTAGATATTGAAATAATGAATCCATTCTAAAACCCATTTTCAAAACCATTTAAAACATTTAATAAAGAGATTTTTGAATCAAAGTGTACCATACCACCTTGAAGCTTTTATCATTTTCAACCATTAATATCCACATAAATAAATTCTTAAAACCATTTTGAAAACATGGATATTAATAAGAACAAATCATTAAAACATTTAAAACCATATTTTAGTTAAAGGGTTTTTAACAAAATGAGAGACAGTTGAATACAATAATTGAGGAATAACATTTAATCAGAACTTTATAATATCATGAGAATAAATGAATTCATGATATAATTTTTCAAAGGACAGTATATACACCATATAATAGTGAATTGGTGCATAACAACAATGAAGTCTTAATAGAAATGTAAAATGAGATGAAATCCCATGTAAAGAAGGTATCCTTGAATCAAGGATAAATCAATCCCATAATTATGTGTGAAAAATATTAATACACCCAATATAAGAGGATATTAAGTGTAAAACAATCAAATTTCATTCACACATATTCAAAGGATGACATATTCAATAACTACATGTTGAACCCAAAGAAATCGATATTGGGTTAAGAAGTTCCCATGACAGCCTAACAGCGTCGCATCAAAATGAGTTGATGAGAGATAAAAAAAGGGTATCTCATCACTTGGACATAAAATTTAAATCAATAAGGATATATGAGAACATATACCAATATAGAAATATGTAAATTAAAAGACCCAACAATATAAGTCTTTTAAAAAGAGCAGGGTGAAAGGTTCCCTTACCGACTTGGGTATCTTTCGAAACATACACATCGTGAAAGAAGGACAATACAAAATTGATGTAAATAGTCATAAAAAAAAGTATATTACACAATGAGTAAAATAATGGGCAGTACATAAACCACTCAAAGGAAATTATGGCAAATGTAGCATAAATCTCAAGGGAATAAAAGTGAGATGAAAAATCCCTTACGAAAACTCGGCAACCTAACGACGCCACATAAAACATACAAAAATGGATTGATGAGATAAAATAGGGTATCTAAACATATTAACTTAAAGTTTATATAAAGTGAAATATTAAATAACATCCCCCAACATAACAAATAGGAGCTTAAAAGAAGTGACATAAACGAGAGTACTTAAAAATAAAGAGAGAGGTTAGATCTCTTACGAAAATTCGGCAACCTAACGATGCCACTCAAAACTTCCAAAATGGATTGATAAGAGAGAATATGGTCTCTCATCACATGAACATAAAATTTATAGTAAGATTAATATAAAATAATATCCCAATAACAAGAAAGATGAGCTTTAAAAGGAATGGCATAAAAGAGTGTACTTAAAAAGAAAGAGTGGAGTAGGATCCCTTACCTCGGGTCCGACATGACTCGATCGTTCTTTAATCTCCTGAATAATAAACTTGAGATAATTTATACATCCTTAAGAACATTTTTCAAGTTAATTATTCCTTTTATATCACTTATTACCATGTCTTAGACATTATGTAATCATTTAAGTTAATAATGTTTTTTTGTCGATACTTGGTTCTTAAGTCGAAAGTGGACTTCTTACAATTACATGTTGTTCGTGTGGTCAAAGTTTCATTATATCCAGAATTGTATTCATGATGTATATATCATATATATCATATATATCCAGTATGTTCATGCATTTATAAGGTTACATAACATTTAGAGTTAAGAAATGAAATGCACCGTTCATGGAGACGGTAAGCCGTACGTACGCATGAACGCTACTTCCATTTCTATTTCATATTTAATGGAATTAAAACATAATGATACATAATAGTATTTTAATTGCATTATAGTATCATATATAATATCATTAAATATATCCTTTATACGTACCACATATGGTATTATCGAATCAAATCACTTTGAAGGGGCGGTAGTCTGCACTTCCTTAAATGAAGATATCACGTTTACCCATAATGGAAACCATAAAGGTATACCATAAATGAAAAATACAGAAGCTTAAGTTAAACATAAACATATTAGATATCATATATAAATATATTTTCATCTTAATGGCCACCTTTGAATGTGTTAGAAAAAATTTGAACAATCATCATTTCGGGAGGCAGAAATTCGCCATCCACAGAAACAGTATGTTTTTTAACCATTAGATGTAGGTGTGTGTAAGTGTAGCATGAATAATTCTTATAAAAACATCCTATTATATTGAAGGTACTGTAGTTGTTACAATATAAATGAATAAAAAGAGTTTAGGGGGTTGGAGAAGCAAAATAAAACAAAAGAACACAAGTGAAGACATTACCATTAAATCGGGTAACTTCCTTTGATTTGAGCTCAAAGGCTTCTTTGGAAAGGATTCTTTGGAAAGGCTTCTGCCCAACATGAGGCTTCAAGGATTTATAGAGGGATTTTAGAGATGAAATGTTCAGAGGTTTGCTGAGAAAAAGGCTTGAGAGGTGTGGGTAAGGAGGTAGAGGTGGGGGCCATTTATAAGAGGAGAGGAGGGGCACTCTTGGAAAGTAAGGAAATGTTACTTTATTTGAAAATGAGTTTCAGATTTAAAAGGTCCCACATTGATAACATTCGTGGATAAGGTGGTAAGGGTTAGAAATACACCCATCCAATAGGTTTTGGACATGTTTAGGTCTTAGATATTACATTATCTTTCCATTTTATTTAAATCGTTAAATAATGAGGTTATCACTGCATCATCATGATGTCATAAATAATTTAATTTATTTAATGGCTAAAAATTATACTAAAACTACTATGATGTAGGAAATTTTTTGGCTTTCCAATGACTATTTATAGTCAATAATATGACTTGTATTACACCATGTAAAAATTGTTTTAGTAAAACATCTCATGTTTGTGTCATTTTTACTTTATCATTAAATAAAAAGGTATTTATGTCATTTTCCAACCAAAGTGGCTCCATGGGGTCCCCAAGTTGACCCATGGATTTTCCTGGTCATCCATGACACAACCAATGAGGGTAGGACATGTTTCTAGTTCATTTAACATTATTAAAACATTATTCTTACCTTAAACTACACTAATTACCTCTAATCACGATTAAAAACTTAATAAGTTACTATTCACCAAAAAATTATTTTAATCCCATTGAACCAAATTTTACTTATTAATGACAACCATGAATGTCTGATTTTTTGAAATTCAAAACACAAAGTTGGAAAAATTTCATTTAAATGGAAAATCAGTTTTTATAAGTACCACTTAGTGGTTTCACTATTCATCAAAAATTGATGTTTTTCAGAAAATTACCAAAAATTCACCCTAAGCTATATTTGATATTCCAAATTCAAAAATGATGTATATTTTATAAAATTCAAAACATATAAGTTGCATTAATTAATTTAATAATTAATCCTGCTGTCAAAACAAATAGCGTGTTTTTATGAAACAAAAAGTATCAAAAGATTGACACTAGTTTAAGTCCGATTTCAAAGTGAAATTAATTTCATCGACCACTATTGGATTAAATGGTAAAAATATATTCTAATTTAACTTTAAAACCAATTAAAAAGATAATGTAATCATATAAATAAATTATATTAAAAATTGGTTTTGAATTAAAATACAACATTTTCACTATTCATTAAAAATTGAACTTTTTCGGAAAATTACCAAAAATTTACACAAATAAATTTTGATGTCCCAATTCTAAAGAATAATTTTATTTTGTCAAATATAACACATAAAATTTTCAAAAAGTGGATTTAGAAGAGGTTCTACATCAAAAGGCGGTTAATCGACCTTTTAAAGAATATTAGAATATTTACGCTTAAAATTGGATTCATTCGCATTTTTAATCCTCTAAAATTTATTGTAAAAAGAAAAAATATTTGAAAAACATATATAATAATTTTTTAGTTAGTTCTGTTCATTCCCGCCATTACAACAGCTATGCATTAACTACCACTTAAAATAATATTATTTTATTATTAGAGTGCAACGTAAGATTCACAAGAAACCTGTTATTGCGTATTGGGTACGCCATCGATCATAGCATACACTTTAAAGTAATATTAATATATGATTCACAAATATGGATAAATATAAAAATGTCATATTCTTTATTTACCTGGGGTGTTATTCCATGTCATGACCTACCAAATATAGGACACCTAACTACTACACATGTGGTAAAATGTGAACTTAAATATATAAAAGGTATAACCACATGATTTCATTATTCCAGTTCTAATATTCCCAAATAACAGAAAACACAACATTAAGAACCATACCACATTACTGAACCTAATTGGTGTGTTTCTTAATTACAATTAAATAAGATGTTAGAAAGTCAAAAATGATCTCACCCCAGAATGAAAAATACAAAAAATTGATGAAGATAAATCCATAAAAACTTGTGTTGTCACTCTCAAAAAATAAGCCAAATGACATCTAAAAATTGGGTCTCTCGCAACTTAAGAAGTGAGTTTCCAAAATGGTTCCTTTATTCTAAATGTTCTCCATTATAGAAAGAGATCAGTTACGTGCCCACAAAACGATAAAATTATTATTCAACAAGAGCTTCCTACACTATTTTTTGGTATCCCACTCGAACAGCTCTATTTTTCAATGTAACAATGAAATTTAAATCGATGAAGTAAAATAGCTAGACTTCCGGTTGAAAAACATACACTTTTCCGGTTCATTAACAAGTATAATCCTATAATGTAGAGACCTTAAATACTAATCAATATTTGTATAAATGAATTTGATGTTGGAATTACTATGTAAAATCAATCCCAATGACTATATATCTAGGAAAACGATAATATTTCCTATCCCATTATCTTTCTAGTAGTAAAAATACCATCACCCAATGACCCATCAAACTCTATGCTTCAAATATTCAAAATGGATGAGTATGGAATGATCCATGCTTTATAATATACAGATTTTATCCATGCATCTTCCACATTCATAACGGTATCTATCATTCATGAATTTAAACCATAAATAATTCCCTTTAATAACGTCCAAATCCATTTTACTAATATTCTATGCTTGTTCCTATACACTCACTACACCTTGAAACCACCTTCAAATGTGGGCCTCTCATTTGTCAACATTTATTCCCACGGACATTTATCCTCCTATTATAACTCCCATATGAAATCATTAATTATTCTTATAGAATTATGACAATTATTTTAAATACATTGATGATAGAGAAAATATGCATAGACATTGATTTAAGTACACTGCTGTCCAAAATTATCTTTCCCCAAATGAAATAAATTTGTTTTCAAAACTAAACATGTATGTAAAAACATTACTGGATAAATACTTGGGAAACATAATTTTTATTTTTTACATCTAAAAGATGATCCCTCATATCATCAATTGTGAGTATCCTTTTTTGAATATCTAGATTATCCTTAATCATATTTTGATGCTAACTAAAATAAGATTTTGGGATAAAGAGGATAATCATTTTAATTTTGTTCCTATTCCCACTATATAAACCATATATTTATATTATATAATTTAAACCATCGATTTAGTTTTTCTTTATATTAATAAAAAACAACATATCATCAATAACCATTTTGTGAGAGATAATTCATGTCATAGAACTATTATTTAACACTAAAATGGTCCATTAAAAATTCTATATTTATAGTTCCTTATTAATGCCTCCAATTTTGGAATGATTTTTCTAGGAGGGATTAGATCTCCCTGGCATATACCATTTACCAATTTTAAAAACCCAATGATATGGTGAGCCAGGGAGATGCAATGCATCAAAAAATAAGATCACAAGACGATCCCCTAACGCCTGATATTTGCATGAACTTCAAAATGAAGTCCCACTTTATAATTATTATAATCCAATACACATAATCCTTTATCATGATATTATACCTAAGATATTTTATATGTATATCTTTCCCCATATCCATAAAATTTTCAATTTCCACTTGAACACACTGACCCTACATGCACCCATGCGGCTCATCCTAAAAGATATATGGAAGCACCCATCCAAGCCTTTTGTTGAATATACTATTAATAATCTAGTTTCTAATGTTTTCTAAACAATTGGACTATATAGATTAATATTAATTGGATCTTTTACTTTTTTTATGAGAACCAACTTAGACGAACAATAAGATCATTTAATATAACCCTCATGGATGAATTTCTACACAATTTTGAACAGCAAAGAGCAGATGAAACCCTATTTAGAAAAATGAAAGGACTAATGAGTTCCATACTAGTCAGGAGAACTATTAGGGTTAACTGAAAGAACATCTTCAATGATGTCTTTCTCAACCAGGGTGACCTCAAACTCATCATTATCCTTCTACTCTACCAATGACGAAATGATTTTTGATAATTTCACATTTTTTAAACCCATTTAGAATTCACTATATCCTAGAACTCATTAAATAGATAGAAGTTCCTTAAAATTTATTTCTTCTAGATTCTCATGCACTTTCAAATCCCCAAATTCATTCTATCATCCAGCACGAGCTTCATTTTTTATCACATATATACTCTCATTCATAAATATATGAAAATTTTCAAAATCCTATATCCCTCCCAAAATTTAAGGGATCTATAATTCTTCATTGAAACATACTATATTAATGGAATATTCTCATAAGAATATTTTTTTATATTTTTTCCCATCTATTGTGTTTTGATCATCAATGTTCTATAAATATCACTATGAATATAAATAAATTGTCTCATTATAAATATATTGATATTAAAAATCTCTAAATTATAAATCATGATTAAATAAATTAACTAAACATATAGTTTCTTTCAATAATATGTAATGTTTATAAAATCATTACTAATCAATTTTCAAAGGAAACATTTGATAGGATAAGGTTGTTCATGGGTGTAAAACATAACTCTCTTAAATGAAGTGGAATTAGGTACTTCGTACCCTCTCTTATATTTTCTTTGGATAGTGTTTTGAATGGGGGAGAAGTTTTTTAAAATAAATATATCCTTTGGTATGCGATTTAATTTTTAAGGATGAGTATATATTTAGTGGGAGTTTTGAAAATGGTTATTCCATGCTTTTAAAATGTGTGAACTATTATAATAGTTTATTAATGTGAATATAGGATTTCAATTCATAATATTATATAGGATTTGAGATAAAAAGAGTCTTTAAATGAGATGATTTGAATTTTTTTATGAAGAAAATGGTTGAATGAATGTTTTTGTTAAGTCCTTATATTTTTTTTTAAAATCACATATTATGGAAATAATGGTATTATTGATCAATGACTGTTTTTTCCTACATTTAGTTTTGTCAACTAGGATTCGAATTTTTGTATAAGTGATCTATTTAATGAGTTGAAAAGTTTTATTAATTTACATATCTTAGTTTTTAACAAAATCCAAAAAGTTAGTTTATTGTGGTCCGGAGGTTTTTGGGTTGCTTCAAGGAATCCAAAGCCGATAAAGAACAATGTTGTTGAGATATAATAACTATTTTATTAATGTTATATCTTCCTTTTGAGAAAATAAATTATTTAACATTATTTATTTAAATAAGTGATCAGACAAAGTGTAATGACTTTAGGATAAATGATCTTGCCTATTGGTGTTGGGTCACTAAAAGTATTGTAGAAGAATTTTTTTATAGATTTATCCTTACAAGATCTACTAGAAAAAATGTTGGGTGAAGCTAGATCATGAGATAAATTATAGTCCTTAATGTTCTAAAAATAATGTGAACTAAAGGTTCTCATGGTCCATACTTAATTAGAAAATGCATATTGAGGCATGGTTGTTGAAAGTTCATTCTATGTTATATTCTGAAGTGCATCATACAGATGGTCTAAAAAATCTATGGTTTTGAAAAATCTCAAGACATGAAGTAATAATGCAAACAAATTCTTTGTTAAAGGTTTTTGATGTTATGGAGTTGTAGTGGTATAATATTTTTTCAAAAAAAAGTTTCTCAAAACATTTATCAGACATAATTCAAATTTCTTTATTGAATATGAGTCACTAAGAAATGTCATCAGAAAGATTCCATTGAAAAAATTTGTTTTTTAAATTTCATCAGATAGGGAATATATTGTGATTCAATGAAATGATATTTTATATTATTATTAGATATAAATATTGTTTTCCTTTGCACAATGTATTTTCGTCAAACCTGTAAAAGAATGTGGCATGAATGTGTTATAGAATGATTAGACAAAAGTTTCGATATCATCATATAAAATACTATGTATGAAGTCATTAGAGCAATGTTTCCCAATAAAGTTCATTCGATAGGGGATAATAAAAAAGGTATATTTTTTAAGGATTAGAATGAAAGTTAGTGGATGAAAAATACATGTTACAAAATATTTAGAGATGTTTATATAAATATATGAGGGAAACCCGACCAATATTTCACCAGATAGAATGTTTAATGATTTTACTAATTGTTTTTTGTAAATAATTTAATGTGATGATGAAAATATTGTCATTCAACATTCCAATAATCATAGAGATTGATTTCGATATATAACAAGTATCATGGAATGATGGAATAATTTTTTTGAAACCATGTCTTATGGAATCTTCCAAAATTTTAATAGGATTAAATGTGGTTAGATGATCTATGTTTTTTTATTTTATTTTCAATATATAGAGTGGGATGTTTGAATTTACTGTTTGTTCTTATAAACAAAATTATGGAGAGGTGATACCTATATAGAGGCGAGATATGGTGATTAATAAGTGTTGTTGAATTTGTATAGTTTGGAGAAGTGTTGAAGTACCAAAGAGATGATCAGACAAATAGTTTGAATAGTCATAACCATAAAGGGTACCATACTTAGATACCAAGAATATAGTACTAGAAAAATGGAGCAAACATTTGATTTGTAAAATAGTATAAATAGGTAACATACTAATAATAATAAGTGAAAACCCATCAAATAGAATATGTTCTCCAAATATAGTTGACCAGATATACATGCAATCAAAACAAGTTTTATCAAAAAATGTATATCAGATGAATAATTGATCAGAAGGACTATTTCCTTAAAAATATTAGAATAATTTCTTTCTTGAAAAACTAAAATAAAGTGATGTGGTAAAATATGTACTTGCATGTCAGTTATGTGTGACTGAAGTTCTATAAGTATATTGAAAACATATCAAATCTTATTGGTGATGGTTATTATGATTATAACAAATCATTTTTTATGTTTTATATTTGAAAGGATTACATAAAATTTTGATTTATTATAGTGATATAAAACATAATGGTTATTACATTCTTTTTGAGAAATTGAAAGGATTATTTTATTGTGGTTTGTGTGATCTAGGGTAATTTCTAATCAATGAAGATGAATAGATTTTAATTAAAAAAAATTTATTTTAGGTACCAACCTATAGTTTTAAGTTGAAATCCATATATTTATCTTAATGAAAATGACTAATGAGGTTATGGAATAAAACATAGTTTTAGGGACAGTTTAAAGATTATAGCCCCAAATCTTTCAGAAAGTAGCTCAGAGATATTGTTAGTAGAAATAATGTTTTCCAGACCACAATGGTTAGAAAAACAATGTAGGTTGTTTCAATTCTCGATTGGGGACTGCGTAGTTTAACATAAAAATGAAACATTGGTGGTGTATCTATATTAGTGTTTTAGTTCCAATTGTAGAGATTTTTTTCATCGGTTTTGAGTAGTTAGTCTAACTGTGTGACTGGACCATGTGAAGAGAGTATTTGGTTAAATATCGATGCATGGTTGGTGAACAGTTTACCCAATCGTTTGGAAAAACCATAGAACTATTAATTTTTTGGGAAAATTCCATTTCTACCTCCTTTATTTTGAAGAGAGAAACTATATTTCTCCCATTTTATCCGATAGATGGATACCCCTAACCTCTTTATGTTGAGAGCTACTCCAAGACTAAATTTAGGCATTGATCTTGTTCATGTTGTTTATACTCTATTTGCAATGATGTCAGTTGTGTAGGATCACCACAAGTAATAGCTTTAGTGCACTCTCTTATTTCTTTTTCTTATCTTTCCATCTCCTTCAGTGTTTGGGAATGAGATAATTTTCTCTATTTTTTGGGAATTGGTCTTTTCTTCCATTTTATATCGATTAAAGATTAAACAATGGTCAATAATTGATGAGGAATCGACTGTGAGCATAAGGTTGCTGGTCTACGAATTTTTAGTCATTGTAATTTTTTTTTAATTTTTGCATTGCGTGAAAACCAGTTTCAGTGGGATTTTATTCTAAAATTATTATTCCTTTAATTTAAATTGATTAAAGAATATTCAAAGGCCCTAATAATACTTTTTTATTACATTGGATGTTGATAAATCAATGCTGACCACCCCATTAGGATGTGTACCATGTTATTCATTATTTACCATTATTGTGATTATTCATAACCCTTTTTAGCTATGATATATTTACCTTTAGTAAAGAAATTATCTGAATTTTATGAAGGAAAAGTAATTATCTATATTTAATGTGTATATTCATATGTATAAATAAAAATTTTTAGGTTTTATTGAGTTATGACCCCTTAACATGAATGATGAAAGGTAATTTAATGAACCTAATGAAAATTTATATTCCATAATTTTTACATAGAATCAAATGTATTTTCAAATATATTAAATGAATATGGTGAAAGTTTCTTTTCAAACATTTTCTTATTTATTGAAATGTTTCGACTTGGTTTTGAAATGGATTCCTAATGGAATTAATTTATCAATCAAAGGATACCATTATGATTCATTGAGCTAATTTACAAGGGATATACCCACCTTAGAACATTGCCTTTTTGTATTAGTCAATTCCTGACAAGATGTTAGTGAATCCCTTCAATTTATTTTTGTAAATTAAACTCCTTATATACACTATATGGATTTAGTTTATGTTAATGGACATGTGACACATTAGATCATTCTCATTGGGTCCAATATTTGTATGAATAATATTTACTATTGGCGTGCTCTATATAACTATTTAGAAATTGTTCCTATGTAATGAAATTGGTGTACATCTTGGATTGATCTTAATTCATCTTGCTACCTATTTGTATACCAAGAGATCTATCTACTTCATATGGTCAAATATTACATGGTTTCTTTTCGTATCCCCTAATATTACCATTATATTTTACATTACTATTGACACTGTTATATTAACTTCTTATCATAAAAAATAATAATCTATTATATGAATTAATATTCAGGGACACCTATTGAGGATGAATATGGTATTTGTTGTTTACATTCGTACCACTTGACTTTTTATATACTCATACACTGTACATTTATATTTAAATACTAGATAGGTTATAGACACCATTTATGGTAGATTACTGAGATTTCTCTAACACCATGTTTGGGCTGTCGTTTTCCCCTAAGTAGATTATATGATTGTATGTGTGAATAAATGAAAGAGTGTTTCTTTGGACACCTATCTACTATCTTTTTTATGTGATCCTAGTGGTAGATGAATGAACCAATAATCTATATACCCAGAGAGTTTTTTTATAATTTTAAAACAATGTATTTTATTTTCAACTTATTTAAATGTATTCTTGTATTCCCATTTTATGGATACATCCCATCAAAATTTTCATATGATAAAATTTATAGAATTTGGTGATAACTATTTATTTTGATTCCCATGCTTGTTATTGATTCCATATTCATTGTTATTATTCTTCCATTGATTTTTAATTTTTTACATCTAAGATTCAATCTAACCATCGGGCATAGTCTCCCCACCGACACAGTGTAGGTTTTCACTACTAGTCAGAATCCTTTGACATATCAGGAGGCCCGATTAGGTCAGTGTGTCTACCTAGGTTCACTAAATTAGGATTGAATTGGGTCTGGGATGTCATGAAGAGGTATCACATGGTTTATTTTCCTATTTTAGTATATACAAAATTAGGGTATGTTATTAGTAATGAATCAAATATTGTCCATAATCCATACCTGGGAGTACCTAACAAACATTTTGTTTAAACCCCTGGTTTCCATAGAATAAAAAATTGTTGATTTATATCCCACCTAATATAGTTGATATATTTTCACTGATGGGTGATTCACATTAATTGCTTTACTCGTATTTATTAATTTTTATTATACCTTTTCATGATATAGAAAAAATAATTTCAATGTGAATCATTATATGAACCTAGGGATTTAAAGGAAATGCATATTCCCTGCTATATAGGTACATTGTGTTTCTAAAATTACCTATGTGGAATGTGTTTTTTAGTGTTTGTTGGTTGTTCTATATGTTTACTCTATTTATTTATTTTTTATGAATGGTAAATTGGTTTCATTAAATTTTATCATAATCCTAAATGATTATTTACCATCTATTGTTATGGTGGCATCTAAAATATAAAATTTTGAAGCATGTAATCTATGTACACCTGGTTGCGTGAGATGAGATTTTGAAATGGTTATATGAGTATGAATAGTATTATTTAAAGAGTATGGGACTTTATAAATTGTAAAGTGTAATGGATTAAATCGAGCCATCATATTTTACACATTACATTAAAAGACCTAATTTAAGAAAGGTTGGTTACAAATACAATAGTATCAATCTCAGTTTATAAACTGTATGGTACATTATAAAACGGGAATGATAATCAATTTAATTGACCAAATATTATGTATATATTCACATACAAACATAAAATGAAAATATTGAATTATAAATAAAATGGTATCTAGTAAATTGGAAGAGAATGTGAAAATTAAGTAGTGGTTTCCATCTTTATGAAAAAATAACACCTCACAAATACTAGATCCTCTATGGTTGAAAACCTAAATACATAACATTAACTTGACCTTAAAATCATGTAGTTGGGGTTGTTTTAAGTGGCTAGTAATTCCACCAGATCCTAATCCCCCCTCCCAGTCAGTGGGGGTAGACTTGTGATTTCATCCACATGGAAAGAATATGTTTGATCATGGCTCAATTCTACCCATCCCGACAATATCTATTTTTCCGAAGGTCCCCGTTCTCTTCCGAGAGGATCCTAAACTTTCATTGCTTCCAGAAAATAATAATGGTACCTCTAGTCTTTGCAGGATCACAATGGTGGCCCGCTTCTGTCTCTAGCAGCCCTCGATCGAATCATTTGATCACCTCACCTCTGAGTCTTAGAAGCTACAAGAGCGCGCGATCGTCCGTTTGCTGGACCGAAGACATTTCATCATTCACTTTGGATCAGAGGAGGAATTAATCTATTACTAATCCAATTACCCTAGAATATTCAACATGGTGTCTTTCTACCAATTTCGCTGGAGCTTTGACTTTCACATGTGGCATGACCCATCGACATTCGTGACCTGGGTAAGTATTTCAGATCTACCTCTATCATTTCAGAATCCTTATTTCTTGTGTGCAATTGGGAACATGATTGGAACGTACCTTTAATCTTATTGGCATACTGAGTTTGTTTGTCATCCTATATGCCCTTGAATATGCATGTAATTTGATGCTGTAAGGCCGCCGATACGATGCATTTGGATTATAGATGAGCATGATTTTCACTCGAAGCAATATGTGGTTTTGGATTCATGGATGAATTTATGTGTGTCTTGAAACTTGAGTTTTCATCTGGCATTGAACTATCATAGTGAGAGGGTGAGTGGTTTCTCACAGGTTATGCAGACGATTCACAGTCACAGGTGCACTACTACTCGTATGGATAAGGACTTGAGAACGGGACACTTGGGTGATGGTTTGATAGCAAGAAGGGGTGAGGCATGAAAAATGTTGGCCTTCGAGGAGGGCGTTGGGTGTGTCGGACATGAAGATGTTGTTGAGCAGGATACTGGGATGGGAGAACCTCTAAATGACAAGTTATAAGTATAGGATCTAGTGGCACTATCTCTCATGAAAGGGGTGGTCCGAGAGCCATTGGTTGGAAATGCATTAGTAGATGAGCCAATGCCAATAGTGCTCATGAAGGGGATGACTTTGAATGGTGCCGATGTGGTTCCTATTTGCTCTTTTGAAGAGATGTTGGGAATCCAGGTGGGAGAATTTGATACTGATGTGGCTGAGGATATTGAGCATTCTGTTCCCAAGAACATGGTGCAAGATATAGTGGATGGGCAGGAAGTTGATGCTGGAGGAAGGGTGATCATGGTCTCTTCTGGAAATAGATTCCTTGAACTGAAAAACGAGGAATAATTGTATGAATAGGAGAATGATGCAATGAAGGAAGGTTGCCTTTTGCATCTTGCTATTTCTCCATTGGATGCTGCAACCAGGGAAGACGTGCAAAACCCAGTAGATCTGCCATAATGTCTTGTTTTAGTGGATGCTAATAGGTAGGTCCAACAGGTTTGTGGATTGGAGGAGGGTTATCAAGAGGTGAAAATCAAGGAAAAGTGGGGTTAAATCATGAATAGTGATAAAGAAAAGGTTAGTCACGTGGTCCAACCCTAGTATAGTGATGTTGTTTATGGAGAAAGGATAAAAGTGCATGGGGAAGAAGATATTAAAACTAGCCCACCAGGATGAACATCAAGAAAATATTATTCTTATCTTCCAATGCTGGTGTCTACCAGAACTTCACTTGGGAAGGAAATTTGGGATATGCAATCCATGAAAGAGTTCCTATCCATGGAGAAGATGAATCTTAGAAGGAAATATGCCATGGTTCTTAAGCATTATGAAAGCTCGGAGTGGGAAATAGACATTTCATATGACATAATTTCTAATGGGGGTGGTGATGGGTATGATTTCTATGACTTGTAGTTGTTTTTTTTTGACATTTTTTACCTGTTGAATGCCTTTTCTTTTATTAATAAATATCCATATTCTTGCCTCTGACTGAGCATTTCTGGTATTATGAGTCATCTGTATGAAATTTTTAGAGATATGACACCACAAAATCCTCATGTTGGGATCTAAGTCGATGGAAATGATCATGCTCCAAAGTTGGTTGGCCATGATCCACCAATGATACCTCTAAAAGTGACAATTGTGAACTAACCTATTTTCCCAAATAGTTCACTAACAACCAACATTGGGAGAGTTTCCAATTCATGATACACTCTCTATAGGGTTCTTTACAACCCACGCCTATGATGTATGGCCTTGATCATGAGTTCCAGTAGCAGCATCTTACCATATTCTCAGAGGATGGTGGTCCCTTGTTTATTGTGTTATGGATAGAAGCCATGATAACTATATTAAAACACATAGGGATTCCTTTAGAGAGTAGGTTCAAGATCTGCATTTGTTTTCTTCGTGATTCAACTAAGAACTTATGGGATGTAGTCATGCATTCTGATCATTATACAGTCATGTAATAAGTGGGCTTCCAGACTAACATCTACAATTACTTATTTCAAGATATGATAATAGATGACTATGATAGGGTGTTCATGGACCTATTATAGGGTACTATGTCTGTGAAAGAAAATTCAGTGTTCTTTAATGATCTTTAACATTATACATAGATTCTTTCTGATGATGTTATATCACTAGAGAGACACTTCAAATATTGGATCAGGTATTCAATTTCCTATTAGGTTAATTTATCCAACCTATCTAACATTTTTGTATAGTGAACAAATATCTTATCACTGGGAGAAACATGATGGATAATGATAGTGAAAGTAATATAGGGTTACTGTCAATATCGTATAGTAGGTCTCCTAGAATCAAGAATTTTCTACATGAGGATTCCCATAAAAATAATGTGGAGGGAAGAGTATATGCACTGGTAGCCCTGTTATATTCCATTAGTGTGAAGGACAAGAGAAAGTATGACATTGTTTAATAGAGACTTACTAGAGTGCCTTGGTTGTGGCGAAATGGGTAATCATCATATGTATTTTGGACCATTTTCTATGATTCTAGTGGAACATTACCCACACCGGCTCCACCATTAAAAGCATGATCAATGAATCCATGTCATGTAGGAACCTAGAGCAGCACCATCCGAATATAAATAGAAGGTGGTCAAGGCCAAGGTAGACAATCTTCTAATTTTCAGCATAGGCAGAGTGAAACTACTTAGGGTAGTCTATCTGCAGCTTAGGGATGTGGATCAGGCTATTTTCACACATTATTGAATATAACTAAGGAGAATAGTGATGGATTTGATAATGTACTAGGAACTATTCTAGTATGATATACTATCATATCTTTTTTTGATACTGTATCCTTATACTCATATATCATTATATCGAACAAGGAATGTTTTGGGATTCCCATTTAGTATTTTTAGGTGGTGACGGCTATTGGTAGAAAATTTGGTTTATTGTAAGGGGCATATTTAAATTAAATGACCATCATCTTAAGATTATCTATTATCACTACTTTTTGAATTTCATTATCATTGAGATGATATGGTTTGAATTAATACTTGGGGTCAATTTTCTTGTGCCTTATCATACCCACATTAACTATTATTTATGAAGGGTTACTTTAACATCACTTGATGGATGCATATATATGGATAAGGGTAAATGGGATGCAGAGGATAGTTGACACGCATGAGAGAATCATGGATTGGCGGGGTAAAAAACTTGATTTCCAACCTTTTCTTGGATGTTTTGAATAGGGGACCTGATATATTTTCTGTCAGGGATGGATCTTTTTAGGTATGTTTTCTAGGATAAATTCAATAGACTATCTTTTGGTAGAGGGTCAGAGTTTACAATTATAACCCTTTAAGGAGAAACTCTATTATTTATTCTTCTATATAGGATAGAACATACTAAGCTCTGTTAGATCAAGACATAATTGGAGTATATTATATCTAATGGTTTTATTTAAAACAATATTTTTTCCCATTGGGGATCCCTTTTTCCATTTCACCATGAAAAGATATGTGGACCTTACAATTTTCATTGATTACCGCTGGTTGAACCAGTTTACAATTAGGAACCACTATTCATTCCCCCAAATTCATGATTACTTAAACTAGAATTAATGATATAGAGTGTTCTCAAATATATACCTCAGATCTGGATATCACAAGGTGTGATTCATGACTTTATGTATACCATGTATGACCTCCCAATGTTGGTATATATTATATGAGTACCTGGTTTTGCTATTTGGTGTTACTAATTCACCTGCAAATTTTCTAACCTTGATGAATCGTGTATTCCAGCCCTATTGGATTCTTTCATTGTGGTTTTTGTGGTCGAAATCATGGTGTATTAACATTGTAATATCAACCATCGTAGATATATTGATTTCAAATTGAATACTTGAATAGAACATTAATTATATTCCGACCTATAAAACCTCTACTTTTGGACCACGTGGTTCACTTATTTGGTAATATTATCATATAATTTGGAATATTAGTTGACCTATATATAGAGAGAGATATTTTTTCTCATAGTAGTCCATGAATGTGTTTAACAAGAATTGTTTCTTGGGGATATCTGACTATTATAGGAATTTTATAAAGGGAATTTCACACCTTTTGGAACCCCTTACCAATCTAACTAAGAAGGGTTTGATGTTCTTATAGTATGAACCAAGTAAGAAATACTTTTAATCTTTGACAGGATTAATTATTTCAAAACCAATCCTAATTCTACCGAATATTGGAAGAGGTTCTAAAATGTTCTGTGATTCATTGGGCATTGTTATGAGTGTATTACTAATGCTGGAACATCGATTCATTTCATACAGGTCCCTCAATTTGATATATCGTGAGCATATTTACCTAATTCATGACCTTAAGAATGTATATCCCATTTAGGGATATAATTTATTGAGAAATTATATTATATGGAGAGCACTTTATAGTGTTTACAGGCCACATAATCATAAAACATATAGCTATTCAGCATGAAATGAATCTATGATAGTTAAATGGGACCAATTACTTTTGTATTTTGATGTTGAGCTTTCCAATATGCCTAGAATGTGAAATTACTTAACTGATGCACGGAGAAAGAAAAATTAGGCATAATGAACACATGAATCTAGAATTGAATTGATGTTGATGGTCATATTTTATAAGATGAATATAGAATTTCAAGAGTGTCATGATTGAAATTTTATTCCAGCCTTTACATTTACATCCTAACTCATGGATATAGTGAAGATAAGGTGAGTTTTAGACCCTAAATGTTTGGTCCTATGAGAATATTTTAATGTTGGGTACGCACATTTAGATTGGTCTATTGATGGATATGAGATCTTATATGTACATGGATGCATTTGGGTTCCAACAGACATGATCAATGGATAGTGTACCCTGGTATCTCTATGATGGTTTGTGATATGTGCCACTAGTGTTAGTGGCCTATGATGAAATGTGATATCACAATTTTGATAACTTGGTGTTAAACCTAAAAGATGGTGAATGTGGAACACCAGTAACCTACTGGAATGTTACGACCCTTACTAGTACCAAAATGGAAATGGGGGGACACCACGATAGACATTGTAACTAGTTTACCAAGGTCACCTTGAGCTAGTGACATGGTTTGTGTTGTTGTCGATAAGATGAAGAAGGCATCCCAATTCCATTCTATTGGGGAGACCATCATAGTAGATGATATTGGAAAATTTTATGTTTTTTAGGTTATACACCTAAATAGGGTACCATGCACTATCATTTTAGATAGTGACACTCATTTAATTTAGAGGATCCAACAAGGGTTACAAATATCATTGGGTACAAAGGTGATTTTGAGAACCTCTTTTAACCCTCAGACTGATGGCTTGTTACAACATATTATACTAGTGTTGGAAACATGATTAGAGAATGTAATCCTAATTTCATGGGTTCATGATAAAACAAATACATCTCTTTGAGGTTTATATAATAATATATTTAATTAAAAAAATAGATGGATTCATAAGAGGCCATATATGGTAGTCCATTACATTCAACTCTATGATGGCTAGTGGTAGGGGAACCTGAACAACTAGGTCCTATCATTGTGATGGAGGCTTTGGAGATACTTCAATAGATTAGAAAGAAGATGAATAATTAGTAGTCCAGAGATAAATAAAAACATGACCATCATTGATGACTTTTGGAATACATGTTCAGGGATTAGATTTTCTTGTGAGAATCACCCAATCTTGGGAATTGGTGGATATGGAGGAAAGAGAAGTTGTTTCCACATTCTTATAAACCTTTTTTACATCTTAGAGAGAGTTGTTCCAATAGACTATAAGTTGTAGTTACCTCATTAGTACAATGTCATGCATAACATCTTCAATGTTTAACATCTTCACCATCACGATGCCAGACCATCTCATTCTTTTTATCATTTGGATATTGAATTGGATACTGATGATTCGTTTGATGAATATCCCATTCACATCACTGATCACAGAATTAGACATATTAATGCTAGGTTTCTTCCTTTGGTATGGGTGCTAGGGTAGTGAGACCATATACGAAATGAATCATGGGATAGAGAAAACAATGGTTGTGCTCAGTGGAAGGAGCTATTTTTAGATTCTCTTTACCACCATTGGAATAGAAAACCATGAATATGTTTCATTAAGGGTAGGAGACTATAAGAACCCAAATTATCATTGAGTTAGAAAAATATTATATTTTATATTAATTACATATATTTATTTTAAGGAAATTCTTAATGATGTTATGGGATAAATGAAGGTGTATGGGGCTGGTACAAATCCGAGAGATCTAGAATTTAGAGAAAAAAGATGGTCCAAATGGTTATTAAGAACTTCTAGACCATGTTCACATTGTTAGAACAATTATTTCAGATCATTTCAGTGCTCTCTAGAAGGCCAAAAGTATTGAATTAACCATGATGTCTAGACATCCCCTATGTGTGAGTGTTGCAGGTCTTGTTGTATGGAAGTTTTTCATGGGCTATGCATGGATAGTCTAACTATGTTTCAAGCCCCTATAAGTGGTGTCTTGAGATAGCTTTGGGTGCATGGTTTTCACACAATTTGTAAAAACATTTGTGAAAACGTTGTGTCTTTTTATTTTTTGTTTAAAATACCATTTTTACCGCATTGTTTTACATTGGATAACCCTAATTCACGTTTTTTTATTGGAGCATAAATCCCCTAACAACTTCATGTTGAGATCTCCTCCAAGCCTAAATCATTGATTTATTCCCGTTCTTCCTTCCCGACTCCAATTTTTTTGGTGTATGTTGCATTAAATTTCCACTATAATATATTGATTATGTTTTTATGTATTCATTATTTATCTCTCCATATTAGGCACAATTATTGTTTGAGATCGTATGACCTATTTTAGGTGATTTTTCTATTCTAATACCAATTTAGGAAAGACCAACAATGTATATTATATAAGGCATATACAATGGGCTTAGGGTAAGTGGTATTTGACTTTTACCTCAAAGTCTCACAATTTATAAATTGTTTCCCTTGTGGTCACGTCATTTTATTAAAGAGTTTCATCTAAATTTATTATTCCTTTAATTTACATTATTTAATGTTTTTTATAATCCCTAATGATAATTTTTATGCCATTGTATGTTGAGAAATCAATGCTTACCACCCATTTTGGGTTTGTATGATGTTATTAATTTTTTACCCATATTGTGATTTTCAGAAACACTTTTTGGGTGTGATCGATTGACCTTAAGAAAAGAAATTCATTTCATTTAATAAATTAATAATTATTTGTTAAATTTAAAATTTATATGAATATATATAGATATATATTGTCCCTAATCAATTATAATTAATTAGATAATTAGTTGCAATCCATTATTTCACCTTGTAATGAATGATGAAAGGTGATCGAAATAACATAATGAAAATGTAATTGGAATAATATTACAAGAACATAAATAATTCATGATATATATTAAAAATATAAGTTTCTTATTGAATATGGGTCTTTTTATTCATTATATAAATTATCAGATTTGATCTTTCCTTGGATTCTAGAGGTAATTCCTTGAGAACTCAGAGTACACCATTCAGATTCGTCATGAAAGATGCCAAGCGATGTTACAAACTTGGAGAATTTTCTTTTTCTATTAGTTTATTCATGATATGACATCATATGATACCTTCACTTTCTCTATACAAATTAGAATGCCTTAGATTCACTCTTTCGAATTAGAAAGATGTCTACAGACCTGTGATATCATATATTATTCACCATGTGTATACACATCATTAGCAAAAAAATTACTATAGACATGATCTAAAGAATATATTAGTAAATATTCCCAGGGAATTCATATTGGTTACCTCTTGAATTACACATTTTCCCCTATGCTTGGATGCATTTCTATATACCATGACCTGGACTGACCATCTAAGGTCAGGGATGCCTTGGTTTCACCTCGATCCTCTGTTATTATAAGTATCTGTTATAGTAAATTAGACACATTTATATTATCTTATTATTACAAAATGAAACATAATAAGTTAAATTAATGAATTTATAGAGACACCATATCAAGAAGAAGAATGTATGGGTTGTTTACATTCACACCGCTTTACTTTTGATATACTAGTACAATATAAATTTCATATTCTTAGACTGGATTTGTTATAGGAACCATTGGTGGTGGAAAAATGAGATTTATCTAACACCCTGTCAAGGACATTTTTGGCACCCATAGAATATTATATGATCACAAGTGTACTCATTGGGATGGGTCCTACCATGGACCCCTAACATCTTTCTTTAGGATGTGAGCATGGTATCAGCTAACTGGTCTAGTTCTTGGGATGCATGGATAGTTTTTTTATATTTTTTTTATTTATTCATATACCATGAATTTTACTGTAGGATTTCTTCTATGTGTGCATGTTTGGAATTTTCATAATGAAATTTCATCATATTTTTCACATTACATAGTTTACATGTTTTGATGATTAATATTTTCTTTAGTGATTTTACTATAACCTCTAAGGTAATTAATTATTATTGTACATCCATTGTTTATTCATCTATTCACTAATATGATGAACTCTGGAAAGAGGGTATAATATACCCATTAGAAAACCCAAATCCCTATATTCTAGTCTATGTACTCTAGTATAGAGGGCGTGGGGATTTCCTATGAGGATATTATTACATCTTTTCTGAGCTGTTCATAGTGGTGAAAATATGAATAAACAATGGAAGAATAATAACAATTAATTTCGTAGTGGAAACACATATATGGTTTAAAGAAAATAGTTATAATCATATGTTTCAAACTGTATCATATAAAAAATATGATGAATTGTATCTATAAAAATAGAATACAAGTGCACATAGTAGTAGTCTGACAATACATTGCATTGTATAAAAAATACTCCAAAATGGAAAAAACAATCCAAGCATCTGAAGCTCTGGTTCAGTCTTATGAGACCATCCTCATGTCATAATATATGTAGTTATATGTCCATGGTGGGACACTTCCCCTTTTCCACACCTATGCTTATATAATCTAACATGGTTGAAACAGTAGCCCAAATAAGGTGTGAGATAAATCTCAGTATTCCACCACCAATAAAAACAATAAAAAATCCATCCCATGCAAATAACATTTATAGTGTATTATTATATCTATGTAAATTAGTTAGAAAGTAATCAACCTACACATGTTTCTTCCTGAGATGGTGTCTCTGAACATGCATTCATTTAATTTATTACGATTTAGTTTATAATAAGAAGACAATATAAATGTTCTACAATACTATAAAATATAAATATAAAAATAAACGATCAATGGTGAAACCAAGGAATCCCTAACCATATATGATCGACCAAGTCTATAATATACAATAATGAATCCAAGCATATGGGAATAAGTGTAATCCAAGAGGTACTCTAAAGGATTTCCACTAGAATATTTACTAACTAGGTCCACACATCATGTCCACAGTAAATTCTGGGCTGTGAATGACTATTCACTTTGAGAATGATCTAATATATCGTTGGTATATAGATGTCATACAGATTATATGGAGTATATCTAAGCAATTTTTATATTTAGAGGGAATGTGAAGGGATCCTATGACATCATACCTGGAATCCACTAACTGAGAAAGACAGTGTTCCAAGGTGGGTACATCCCATAACAAATAGCTCAGTGAATCATAATGGAATCCATTGAGTTCTCTAGGACTTCCCCCAAGAGTACGAGACCAGATAATGTTTGAAAATTTAAATAAATAATAAAAATTTCCATATGGAATAAGAACTTTATACGTTTAATATATATCATATGTTATTAAATACTCTGTAATAATCATTCCCAATACACTTTCATTATTTTGATACCATTCTCCTTCAGCTTTCATTAGATGATTAAATAAGGACAGAAACTAATTATCAAATTAATTATTAAGGATAAATATTTAATATTACTTTATTAAATTTAGTCACTTAATTTATTAAAGATCAACCGATCACACCCAAATGATGTTTCGAATAATCCCATAATGTGTCAAAAAAGAATAACATGGTATAAAACCTAAATGCGTATCAAAATTGAAATCTAAACCTCCAATGGAATAAAAAAGTATAATTAGGGAATTAGAATAATCCTTAAACAATTTTAATTAAAGGAGTAATAATTTATAGGTAACTCCCGGTGAAATCGACATGCACAGAATAAAAAAATTATAAACTGTGAGACATTGAGGTAAAAGTCATACACCACCTACCATATGACCATAGTAAATTCCTCAACAAGTATCAAGAATTGGTTTGGCCTGAATTGGATGAAATTGGTAGAGTAAAAAAATTACCTTAAAATAGGCTATTCGATCTCACACCAATATAGTGCCTAATACAGAGAGATTAACATGGAAAACGTAAAAACACTAAATATCTCACTAGTGCCAATTCAGCACAACTAACAACTTTGAAAAAGGAGTTGACAAGGATTAATGGTAATAAATTCATGCCTTAACCATGCAGGATCAACAAACATGAAGTGGGGGGGGGGATTTAAACTGCGTGAAAAGGGGGAAAAGAGGGAAATCCTATTTTTTAAAAGGATATAGATTGTTTTTTAGACAAAAATATTAAGTTTCATGTTTTTCCCACAAAGTTTTCCGAAATATGTGTAGAATATGTTCCTAAATCCCAATAAAGTCACTATACACAAGGGATTGGAACACTGTTAGACTAGCCATGTGTAGCCCATGAAAAAACGTCATAAAAAAGACCTACAACACTCACACGATTGTGTGTCATAGGCATAATTTTTAATTTAATCCTTCTGCCCTATTTCAGATAACTAAAATAAACCAAAATATTTATTATAACCATGTCAACTATGTATCACAATTTCTACTAACCACATAGATCCGCAGTTTTCTCCCAAATTTAGAGTTCCAGGCTCATAAAAGCCACAAACACCCTCATTTAATCATGAAAATCATTAGAAATTTCCATTAAGATTAATATATGAAATTAGTCTAACAAATAAACATTATATAAATTTATGTAATGTTGGGTTCCGACATTTCCCCCCTAAGATAATTAATCCATGAGTTTCCCTTCCAATGGTGATAAAACATCTTTTGAGAATATCACCTTTCCCTCAGCATAGTGATCAGCTTCTCTCTCCTATGTTTTTATATTAAATGTTCATACATCCATAGAAACCATACAAAAAGGATTCCACCCTCCTAAAAGAGCCTTAATTCTATGTTCAATGATGTGAATGTGATAATTTTTTAAATGATGGCCTCAACCAAGTGTTTCATGTTTATCTTTTCTAACCATATAAAATCTTATTTAAAAAATATGAAATAATAACATTTGTATCATACATACTATGGAATATTATTAATATTATGGTATAACACTTTTCATCTCAATTTCTATCCTATTGGAAATTAAAATATTCCTTATGCATTCATGTGAACTGCCACCACCACAAAGCAATGGGTTTTATTTATATCACTAGGTCATGTAAATGGTTAAATTAATGGATTATATATGTAGATTTAATTTATGAAATAATTATGATTAATTAATGATAATATATCAAATACCCTCTAACCTCACCATCCATTGTAAAATGATAACATTACTTGTGTGTATGTGTAGACTACCAACTCTATGAAGAGATGTGATTCACTTTTAATTTACACGATACATGTCTAGTCGTAATGACATAACTAATTAATAAATATGGAATATATATCATATGTATAATTTTTTTAAAGACAAATAGTATGTAATTTATTTCCTTTACATGTAGTAGAGAATTGAAAATGTCAATCATGCATCCATATAGAGTACCATATACATGGAATGTCGTGATTCATTTTTCACAACCAAATAAAATTATCAACTTTAGAAATTTATTTAATTTTTAAATAAGTTGATTAATTTATATTTAATATTATATAGGGACTGTAAATATAACCCCTTTGATCAAGGTCAATTCAAAAATATTTTTTTGAGTTTATAAACTGAACAACCCCAAAACATCCTATGTGAATGTTACCAACTTAGTAACAGAATTTAATGTGGTAATAAATGAAATAAATGAAATATTTGTAATATAATGAGAAAGAAAATCATTGTTTCGTAATTAAATAAATAATATAATTTTATTATTTAGTATTTAGAGAATTTATAAATTTACACAGTACTTAATCTATGAGACTTTTTTTTATAATATTATTTTAATATTTTTCTACCTTTATTTTTTTTACTTTCAATGATTAATATAAATGTTTCAAGAATGTTCTCATTTATGATAATAGGTATATAATATTCATTTTTTGTATATTTGACAATCTTTACAAAATTTGAGTAATTAATCTTTTTGACATTTCCCATATGGGTTATTTTCATCTTTTTATAGAAGTTAATGATGAATTTTGTTACTATATATATCTGAACATATTTCTCTCAAAAGATGTGATTATTAATTATATTAGTTTAATTACATGTTATCATGGATTTTCAAGGAATATATTATTCCTAATATTCTTAGATTTTTTTTATTTGTAGGTGTCTTAAAAGAAAATGGATATTTCTCCAAATGATCATGTGAAAATTGAAAGTGTTTCTCTTATGGGATTAAATGAGTTTTTTAAGGGGTTTTTTTGGGAAAAGTGAAATATTATAATATTTTTTCATGATATAGAAACATTGGATTATAGATGATGATGAATGAGAATATAATATATCATGATTCCATGTGGGCATGATATATGTCTCTAATTCATTTGGAAATGAAATATTCCTTAATAGAAAAAATGATGGATATTTCTTGGTAGGATAATCTATTTGAGTTAAATGGGCATCAAATATCTTGACATGGTTTAAAAAGAAATGAATGTGCATTATATAAATGATGTTGCAAGATACTTTTTTATTCTTAGAAAATGGATTTTAAGGAAATATTTGGATTTCGCGATATAAGGAATGTTTCAGAAAATGTAAATGCGAAAGGGTTTGAAATTTGTTCCAGAGTTCCTAAATACATCAAGATGCCTTCACAGGGTTCAAAGATTAATAATGAGTTATATTTTTTTATTTTATAAAAGGTTGAATTTAATATGTTGAAATACCTTATTTATGTGCTCAATATTCTATTGTGAAAGTTAAAATATTTTCACATGTTTTCATGTTTTAAAATGGTCTAATGAGTTTCCATTATTTTGATATTTGTTACGAAGATATTATTCTAATCTATCATTTTCAAATGTTTTTCATAGGGCCTAAAGAATAATAATTACCATTTCATTGTCTAGCTCCAAATAATAAAAATTCACCTTTAATTTAAAAAGTATGCCATGAATGAAATAAATATTTGAACTTAAAAACATTTTTATTGTGTAAAAATAGACATTGTTTTTTGGTATTTTAATATCTGGAGATTTTTTGATAACATATTTATAATGCAACACCAATCATAAATAAACCGTTAAATATTATTATTTAACTATGTCTATCATACCCTAGATGCTATATTGGAGGGTATAAATTGGATTATATAATTTTATAAATATAGATAAAGATTAAATTAAATAAAATTTTTTAGATTAATTTTTATCAAATAATCACTCAATATTTTGTAAAAATATATTGTTCTTCAAAAAAATCTATTTATCAAAAAATATTTTTTTTATTTTTATTGATTAATTTATAGAATTAATTTTTAAAAAATTTATAAATTATATTTGAAAAAAAATACATTTTTTAAATAATCATTTCAAAATTATTTTATGGCGAAACATTGAAAATTATTTGAAAATGGTGGAATTCTAATTAATAGTGAAAATGAATGATTTTTATTAAAAATTGTATTTATTTTTGATTATTTACAAATAAATATCCTCTTTTGAATTAGTTTTAAAATATAATTAGTCATTTATTTTTAAAAATAATCTAATTATGGTTTTTGAAATTAAATTTATACTTGAATATATTATAAAATAATTTATTAACATAAAAGTTCATTTTTTTAGAAAAACTAGTTTTCTTCATGTTTTGTCAGTTTAATTTTATATTATACTATTATTATTATGTATATTGAATACTGAAAAACTGATTACCTATTTGGAAATTGTGTGTTTAAATTTAGTAAATAGAACTTTTATATTTTTAGTCTTTATAATTTATAATCATGGTAAATTTTATTACAAGGTAATGGGTATATCATGTAATCAAGGGTTAAAAATAAAATTATAAATACATGTAAATGAACCTAAAAAATTAATTTATTTTATGGGATGTGTCAATTTTATCAATAATCATAAAATATTTTGTTATACTAACTTTTTTACATTTTAATGTGGTTAGGATATTCAGAATATTTTATTTAGTGAATTGTTCAAAATGGCACAATATTGTTTTTAATAACTATGATTTTGTAAACATGGTTATAAAAATAAGATATTTTTGGTTTTAAATATTAATATTAAATATATATTTTTTCCTTCGTCATGTTAATTTATTCATGAATTTTATTTAATAAATAATTAATTTAAATATTACACAATAGAAATGCAGAAATTATTCAATTAATAGAGAAATAAAATAAATAATACTAAAAAAATATAAATGTAAAATAATTTGTGATTATTAATGTTTTTAATAAGTATTATATATGAATATAATAGGTTACATATGTAATATAACATTTTATTTTCTATTTTCAAAAGTTTTATTAATTTCATTAGATTCAATGTAATGGACAATTGTAAAAATTAAAATTATTTATATTTTATAATATATAAATTTTTATTAAATGGTACAAAAATCTTAAAAATATAATAGTCGTATATTGAATTATTATGGGGTTTATAATGTCATCCATGGTCCTTATATGGTCCATTTTCACATTTATAACAACTATATTTACAACTAATGAGTTAAAAAGCTTATCATAATAAGTCTGAATGAGGTTTAATAGTGGTTAAAATCAAAATATAAGGGTAAAAACATAGTTAAAACATGTTTAGTTTTTATTTAATGAGTTTATTTTGACCATTTATCAATATATATTTTCAATATATTAGTTTTTATCCATTTTTTATTAAAAATTAATTTACATTGATATAATATTTTGAGAAATTCCATGAGCACCCTCCCCTCTCTTATAAAAGGGAATCAGTAATTATCTTCACTTAAGAATTGAAAAAAAAATTATATCAATAAATATCAATATATATAACTTCGTAAAATCCATAAATATGTTCTATAGGCATTATTTATATAATAATACCAACCAATGTGTTCTTAAGGTGTAAAGAAAAAGAGGATATCTTAAGAGGAGGTATCACTCTTAACCAAGTGTTTTAATATTTTTTTCTTACCCATCAATAAATTTTTCATTACTATGATAATATAATTACATTATTATATTTCCTATAATGATATTTTATTATGTTAATGGCATAACCTATATCTACAACTAATCTACATCAACTTGTAGAGGAATTCATTATTCATATGTGTGGTGGACTACCACCTCATGGACAGATGTAATTATTTTTTCATCCTCACTTCTCACATCTATTTATAATAATTTATTTTATTTTTATATGATATTCATGATATATTTTTCATTCTTAAAATCTAATATATCATTTATTTCTTACCCTTACAATCCTTAAAAAATGATAATGTCATTCCTATATATGTGTGTACTACAACCTCTATAAAGGGATGCGATTCATTTTTCAAAATCACATCAAAAGAATGATATAAATAATTATATTTCATGAATTAATTAATTATATATATATATTGTATAATTATCATTCATTATATACAAATTAAAACATACATTATTTCTATAATGATCATCGAAAAATGGAAGTGTTTCCCGTGCATACATATGACCTACCATCTCCTTGATTGTAACATGGTTACTTTTACATAACCATATATAATTATTCGATTTAAAAGTGTAATTAATTTTTAAAAAGGATAATTATTTCAATATTATTAATCATTATAAGATGTAATAAAAAAATCATTAACATAAAGCAACCTATAAAAATCATTTTTATCTTATAAAACGAACGTCCAGAAAACACCCAACAAATAATTAATAATTAATTAATTAGATATATCATTAAAATAAAATAAATAAATGTATTATGGATAATATGTTGTACCCATGATGTTTCATTTATAGAAAATTTGACTTATTTAATTATCCTAGTGTTAAAAGACATATATAGGGCGTATAGACTCGAGGTAAAAGAGACCATATCAATTTCATTTCATTGAGTTATATTTTATTATTATAAACACAATTTATTTGATATGGTGTATATAATACAATTTTTCATGTTATACAATGAATCATTAATACATCATGACATTTTACAATGCAATTTTTATTATTGAATCCAAGGATATTTGGCATGAACGTTAACAAGTAGTAAATTTTTTTAAACTCTATTTCCTTTTGTTGGGTAATAAATCTTCTTCAATGGATTTACTATACTATGAATCTATTTTAATTATTATAAAAATTGTTTTATTATATATATAAACATTATTTTTATGTATTTAAAATTTATATACATAGTAGTTCAATTACTTACTTCTCAATTCAATGATATGATCTTTTAAGGGTTATTCGTCTGAAATTATCTTTCTAAAGGACATATGATGGTGTTATGTACCGAAAATATTTTATCAGGTGAATATACAACTATTTTGACATTAAAGATCATTAATATCACTATTATAATGATATTTATATATTCATTCGACATTATTCTATCAATGGCGTATGATTGAACACTTACAAAAGTGGAAAAGTCCAGATGTTAGAATCTATTTTTTCATTGAGTATTTATTATTATCAATGTTATTTTTGGTAAAATAATATGTTCTTAATTTATTAATGTAGAAATTTTATTTTCGTTTTGTAATAAATATGATTTTCTTGTTTAATTTCCATTTCCGCATTTTGAGGAAAAAGACATAAATAATTACATTTTAAGTGATGCTGATCTTGTATATTCTTTTAGATCATAAATATTTCTCTTATATAAACAAAATTTTTTAAAATTGTATAAAAATGTGATTTTATAAAAATAAACTATTACATAAAATATATTTTACATGATATTTTTAGTTTTTTTAAAGGTTTTTAAAAATGAAACTTCTAATAATTTTTCATGGTGGGTCACTTTAGACTCATTTTCAAAAATGTATAAATAGAATAATTATTTTTGACATGCATAAAATGAATAGTTTATAACACCATTATGACCAATATTTTCATTGAATAATACTTTATACATTTCTACAGTAATTTCATAAGTCCTTCTTTCAAAATAATTTGAATATTTTTATTTTTTAAAAAACATTTTCAAAGTGGAATGTTTATTTTTCTTTAAGAATATTATTTATGAACTTTAAAGGGTATTTAAATTAATCAACACAAAAAAATTGTGGATACTTATTCTCCATTTTGGATAGTTTTTTATGATAAAATGCCTATTATTTCAATAGATTTATTATTATTGTTTCAAACATATTTTTGTTGAATCAGTTGCATTTCCAAAAGTTAATCAATTCCTAAAAGGAATTCTATACATTAACATATATGGTGATAGTGACTTTTCCTTCCATTATAATCTTTATTTTATGTTTGGATTAATTTATAATAGGTATTGAAAAACATTCATTCTCTCTTTCTGGGTGATTTATGTTTTAGTAATGGGGTTTTAAAGGAAAATGGTAGTTTGATATCTAAATGTGGTTGGAACGCAATTTCAAAATATTTTATAAAGGGTTTTATTCTTGATATCGTACTTGGATACTATTTACAATGGGGTGATAGCCATTATAGGTCAGGGGTGTTATTGATAGAGATTATAAAAATGGTATAACCCATAGTGTATTTCATGTGAGTAATAGATATAGTTTATAGATTAAGTGGACCCAGATATTTCTCTAACGTATTGCGTAGTGATTATTTTCATCAGAGAACTATATTGGAAGTAAATCTAATGGTTATTAAAATTGTAATAGTACTATAATGGTTCTTGGATGGTTATTTCCTAAGGTACTAAATTTTTTTATTTATTTAAATCTATTGGATAAAAATGATTAAATTGATTCTGATTGAAATCACACGGATCACGATTTTTGATTATTATGAATCTATCCATTGTTAAGGATTTTTAAAATGCTTCATTATTGATAATACAAGTATGGATGAGTATTAATTAACTTATTTTATTATCATTTACATTGATTATGTAATTATTCTGTTATTCCCACTATATTCTTATTGATGACATTCGCTTATTTATTATTATGTTTAACCATAAAGAATATTTGAGCTCACCCTTTTTCTGTTTCTTTTTTCAATTATTTTAAGAATGTGGTTAAATGATTTTTGTTTAGAATGGATTAAAATGTGACAAATTTTATGGGTGGTGTCGAAGACATAATATGTTATTTGAAATGATGGGTATACTGAGAGATGATGTTGATCTTCTTGAACTAATTTTATATGAATCCAGGTTGTTAAGTGTTCTTTCGAATTCTCAAAAATTCAAAACCTAAATGGTACTCATATTTTTAAGTGAATATATATATTCATTTTAATGTTGAATGGTTCAGATGGAAACACATGGGTTGCATTTATCAGTATAAGAGCTATAAATGTAATGTTTATGTTCATACTACTAGGTCCAAGAGTGTTCTCTTAGGGTTTTCACAAGTGTTACTCATGTAATTTAAATATGTGTTTAATTATCTAATAATTTATACCTAAAAGATCATGGGAATTTAAAAATGTGAATTCATTACTCTTAAACACACATTTCCATGTTATTAATGTCATGGGGTATTATACCTAGGAGTAGATTTATTATAAAACAAATAATATATAATATAGTCCTAACTATGTGAAACTATAAAATTTGTTAATTGGGTGATACCATGATTACCAAACATTGATCCCTTGTCTTCTCAGTAGAATTAAAAGGCTCATATGAAGAAGGATATGAAGGCTCTTTCACAGAAGTATGTTCACAGTCAACCACAAAATTTTGGGGTGACTCAAATATTTGATTTGAAATTTTCTTAAAAATAAAATAAAAAATTTATTAGTATAGAAAAAAATCCAACTATTACATATAAAATTATATAAAAATTTCAAAATGATCCAATAAAAACTACGATGAATGCATGTTTATTATTATTAGTTAATATAGTTAACTAAAATGCTAAGAAATTATTGAATTATTTAAAAATAGTTGAAATTTTATATATAGAGGAATAAAAAAATAATTAAAATATTATAAAAATAAAATTGTTATATAATATTTTAAGAATGAATTTTTAAATTACACATAAAAACCAAATGAAACAAAAAAACCACTCTTTATCATATTCATTATTTTAGTTAACAAACATGTTAAATTTATATTGAATTTTTTTGTGAAATCACCTAAAATAGACAAAAGAAAATAAAATAAAGAAAGAATATATAAATTGAACTAATAAATAAAAATAAAAATTTGAAAATGATAAAAAAATAAAACCAAATCATTATCATTTTTTATTACTAAAAAATGATAAATAATACAAATAATTTTTAGGAAAATATTATATATAAAAAAAGACAAATAAAAAGAAAAAGATATATACAAATCTAATATATACATAAAAAATTGAATAATAGAAAATTAATATAAAAACTCTAGTATTAAAAATAAAAAACTAGTTATATTTATTGAAATATTTGTTTTAAGTAAAAAATTAAAACTAATATTTCTAACATGTTATTATTTTTTAAAATATAAAAAAGAAATAAATATATTTTACCGGTAATATTGAAATATATATAATATTTTTATTTTTATATTCTTTCCTCGTGACCATTTTATATTGAACATACCATTTATATGATGTGGTTATATATATTCTCTGATAATATTCCTTTGTATTTATGGATATCACATAAATCATAATAATAATCATCATTTATCATTACCAAAAAACATATTTTCCAAAATAAATTATAGACCACTTCACCATAAATGAATCAAGAAAATATAAAATTTCATTGTCACATGTTTCTATAAAAAAGTATGACTTGTTTTTTTTAATATGTTAATATTTAGTAGTTTATGCCCAATTCATCATGTTTTACATTTTTGTTAACAATAACAAAATTTCAATTAAACAATGAAAAATTAAATTTAATATAATCAATATATCATGTTTCTTCAATAAATGTGTAATGTGAATTTGACATAATGAATCATTATTTAAATTATAAACTAAAAAAATTAATTAGTTCTATTATCATCAATAGAATATTATTATGTAATTCACCTCTCTTTTCATAATCTTTAGTATAAAATGTGTACAAATTAATGTCAACCCAATAACATGTTATTAAAATTATACATGGTCCAACCATTAACATCCTCAATGTGATTTATAAATCTAATCTATAATGCATGGTTTTTGTAAACCATGGTAAAAATGGATTTTTCACATTAAATATTCAAGTATCTTTCTTCATTATATGATTTCTTATAAATAATTAATATATAATGTTATATAAGAATGTGTATAATATTTTTCTAAATATTTATAAATGTCCTTTATTTATTTTTTCAAATTTCAATGATTTTAATTTTAAGCCACATATTCGATTTCCCCCAAAAACTACTCTGTTAATGGATAAAAATAGGAAAAATTATGTTCTAACTATCATAAAGTAGTTTATACAAACAATATAAACTTTTCATAAGTAAAATTATTATCAATCCAGTTTTCTTATCAATATAGATTATTAACACATCTATTCAATATATTCATATACCATTGAAAAGGTTACATCTGATATAGACATACATGGAAAAAAATTATTTCTCAACCCAAATTAACTATTAAATATTTAATTATGTAAAACAATAAGGTGGAAGGTATATTTAAAGTTGAAAACATATTGAAATTGCATCATTCTCCATATTCATTTATGAGTTTAGATAAATCATTTTCTTAAAAATGTTATTTAAAAAATATAAAACCTTTATGACAGTAACTATGACACAAATGGTTAGTATTCTATGCCAGAAAAATTGTAGGATCCCTTGCATCATGACATAATAATCTTGATATTTCATACTTGTTAACTAGAAATTATTAGTCACACAATATTTTTTAAAGAAAAACCATTTGGAACTTCGAAAAAATAGGGGAAATGAATAAATTTAATTATATATATATATATTTAATAATGTATGAAAATATAGAGGTAGGTATGTTTATATAATGTTAGGTTCAAGGGATAACTACAAACATATTACCACTTGATGTAAGTTCAATCTTATATTTAACCTTCCCTTCGTCTTCCCTTAAATAACTAACTATGTTGTAATCAAACTGTCAAAACATATTGTACTTAACATACATGAAATTAATGTTTTTTTAAAATAATGACATATAAAATGTGGAATTATAATAAATTTTCATTTTATTTCATATATTCCTTTCACGACTATATTTTTTTCCTTTCTGAATGGGACATCACTCTATTTTTGTTCAATAAAATACTGATATATTGATAATATTTTTTGGTGAATGTAAAATTATTTTGATCTATTGAATTTAATTTTTTTCCCTTCTATAAGATTTATCCATATACAAAAACCTTCAACAATAAAAGTATAATTTTTCTCCCATGTAGTAGTTGATAATATGAAGTTTCTTTTTCAAGAATTGTAAATTCCTCATAAACCTTAGTATTTAATGCAAAAAACATTTTATAAACTAGGCAGCTTTTTATAATATACTTAATAAATTAAAAAAATTGTAAATATACATTTATATAAGAATCAATATCTCAAATCCCTTCTTATCAAAAAATTTCAAATCATTATTTAATGATGATAAGAAAACTCCAATATAATTTATAGATTATTTTTTTCTAGTAATCATTAAACATGAAATGATATATTTCTTATTCATAAAATCATCTCAAGATATGTTATAATTTTTTAATTAATATATCTATGAACTAGTTTTCTACTAATTATCTAATAAGAATTAATTCTGTTAGTGTAGAGTCGATCAATGATATTTATAACATCATTTTTGAAGGTAGGAAACCATTGATCAAATTTCTTCTACTATGGAAAATCATCCATATGATGTCATTTTTCCTTCATATATTCACTCATCAACTTCAAATATTATTCTTTTTTCACCATTTGAATTTTTAAATAAAATATTTATAAAATTAATTATAGAAAGATAACATATTTTTATTTTAAATGTTCTTAGAAATTTATATGTTAGCACATTAATTCTCATGAATCATAAACTATTGTATCCCAAAACAAAGGATCTATTTTAAAATTTTACATTACTCCCAAAATATTACACAATCACTAAAGAAATCATGCGACTTCTAATATCCAAACCATTAGGAATAATTTTTTATTCAAATTATAATGTGAATATGGAAGTTTATTTTTATATAATAAGTATGTCTTTCAACAACTGTGGGAACCCTATAAAATTCTTATGACTCCCTCCCATTATAACATTAAAGATAATAAACCTTAAAATCCTTGATAAAACTATACATTTCATAAAATCTTGATACAATGGTTTCTCAAAATTATCATATATGTGCTTGATAATCTATGCTTTCTCAATTTCCAATACTCTAATATTATGAATCATTCCATCAATTTTATTAGACTTATCAATAAAAAATATTCATCATCAATATATCTTTAATTATTCCAAATTTCACCAACATAAATATATGGAAATTATAAAATGTTAAAAACATGAAAAATTAATTGATCATTAGTTAATATACTTTTCAACTATGTTATGTTTAGAAAATTAAAATATGTTTAGAAACATAGGTAGTGGTTTTGAACATTTGAGTTATAAAATTCCAAAAAGGCATCAACTCCTTTCACATATTCATCATATGTTCACCTTCCATTATTCCAACTATAACTCACTATTAACAAATATAAATTTAAATCATTGAATATAAGTTACCATATATTAAAATATTATTTACGATTTACTCATATAAATAATAATGAAAATGATGAAATATAATAATATAAGTAGCCAAATTATTTTTGAAAATCTATAATTTTTTTTAATTTTAAAAAATAAAATTCTAATGTACACATATGTTTTGATTAAAATATATTAATAGATGAGAAATTATCTATGCGTAATAAAAAAAATTATAAAATAAACAATAGGATATTAACAATGCAATCCTCTAAGTGAAATAGTTCTATAATATCCGCCATTATCATTAAATATAAATTTTTAGAAAATATTTCACACATAATATGTAATATTTTATAGAGTGAAATAATGGGAAAAAAAATAAATATAGATGAAATGATTCCATGTTTATGAATAAACATAATAGATTATTTTGGTTTGGAAAGGGATTCCATACACTATTTATTATATTTAAAAAATGTAATGCAATGTTAATACAAGAACATAATGAAATATGTTATTTTTAGAGTACTATAATGTGGGAATATTTTTATATATAATCTAACAATGTAAAGTGAAGTATAGAAAAATTAGTTTTTCTATATGATAAAATTGACAGAAAAATAAGTATGATTATATAAATTGAATAGATATTTCTGATCAAAAATTAAAATATCATACTTGTTTTTACATTATCATTGGATTGGAATGTGAGACATAATAAGTAATTAATTATAAAACCCCTATATAATAATTAAATGTAATATTCACATATAACATCCATTCATAGTGCCTATAAACTATATGTATTAAAATACAAAATATTGATTTAGTAAATTACGCATATATTATATTCCATAAAGATATTAATTCATAAACCCAACATAAATTATATTATGGAAAAAATCATTGCAATATTTACATGACAAATATTTATTACATAATCATTAATGAATTGTAACACTGATTAAACAATCATTAAATCAATTTAAACATACCATATATTCCACGACCCCCAGTAAATATACCTCAAACACCTTAAGGAATTAATAATATTGATGGTCAATTCATTGAAGGATGTTATGATGATGTGAATTATCTATATTCTGGCTTATTATTATAATGTAATGAATGTTATATTAAATAGAGATATTTGGAGATGGAAAAAAGTTATTTTTTTAGTAAAGGAAGTAACATTACACCATAACACATTGAGACCCACATGGATTGTTTTTCGTGAGAAAATTTGGGCTGTAGAAGAAGAAATGTTTTATAATTCACATTATAATAATAGATGTACTATCATGGATGTAGGGGATACGTTATGATGAAACCCACATAATATTTTTGTGCATCTATGGAAAGTTATGTTTATGGGATCATTACATAACAAGTGGTTTCATGCTGCAATTTGGAGATGAGGTTTGATCAATTAAAGTATAAATTAAAAATATAATTGATTGTTCGAATAGATGGATGGCTATATCAAGAGAGTGGAAGGCCATGATAATATTTTGTGACACTAGCTAGATGATGTAAAATTCATTACACCATGAAGGAGGATGTTAATCACCAATTTATGTTTTTATAAAAATATTGATGGACAATATACCCATGATTTCAAAAGTATAATATAGGGATAATGCCATCTTTTTTTGTGGATTTTTTTGTTCAAGAGTGATGGGATTCAGTTAAAGATGTCATAAAATTAATTTGATATATTTGTAAGGTGTAATTCTACAAGGGGTACCGTAATGACATGATGCAAAAATTATCTATAATTTATGTAAAATTAGTAATATTTAAAATGGAGGATGATTTCACTCAAGACTATGGAAGGATACTGGATAAGGGCATATGAATTTTACAATAATAATTCATACAGGACCCTTAGAATGATATCTATACAATAGATGAATGAAAAATGATCCTATCCATTGAATATATGTATTAGAGTTTGAAGAACATTATGAAATCATTCAAAGTATTTACATATATGTAAAAAGATATTACAAGTACATTGACACATTCTGTTCTATGCAATACATTTCATTTTTAGATCGATTTTTTCGGTAAATGAATATCTTGAAAAATGAGTTCCATTATTTTTATCTAAATTTAAAATATAATAAAGAGATCAAATAGATAATTATAGTGAAATAATTTGTCTTCAATGTTATTTTTTATTACCACTGCTAAGATCATATAGAGTACGTAGATTCATGTCTCCAAAAAGAGTTGATTTTATTTGGATATAAAAGAGAACAAACCAATGAATAAGATAATTTATTTTATTGATGACTTTTTTATATGGAGTTATTTTTTTTTTATTACATTATCATAGAGAGTATATATATTCAGGTGTCCATAAATAGTTGATATCATCTATACATGGATAAATAATTAATTAATAGGTTTGTTTTATGTTTTTTCCCATCTAGAGCTCAGTATCTTAAAAGAATTAGTATAAATAATTACCTAGAAGAGATATACACTTTTACAAAATCATTCCTTCTTTAATGTAGTAATCAAGTCATTAAGATAACGTCAGGTAAAACATATATCTAATAAATAGTGTTTATAGTTAATTTTAAGGCACCGATACATTAGTATGTGAATTATCCTTGAATGTTCCCCATAACTGGGGAACCATATAAAAGATATGCATTCTTATACATCATATTTTTTAATGCGTGGTAATTTTTTAGTGGGAGACAAAATTAAGAAGAGTGATAGATTAAATAAATCCCTTCTAATGAGGGGAGATTATCTGTTGGTGATCAAGGATGAAAAAATTTAATATAAGGGAAAAGGATTTAAATTTTAAAACACCATGAATCAACCCCTATAATGGTTTTTCAGGATATATATTCCAACTCACGTGTTCTAAAAATCATATTATTAATGGAATGTCCCATCAAGACATGATAGTGCTAATAATATAATGCACTTTATGGACTAAAATATATATTCCAAATTTCTCATGGCTAGAGACTATTGATATGGGTATACATTAATCAATGAAGAAGAATTAACCCTATGATAAAATGATAATTGATAAGTAATATAAATAATGAATCAACAAATCAGATTTAATCCAAATAATATTATTTATAGAATACAAAAAATATATACATATCATTTGACATATTCACAGAATAAAATAACTATATTATATAAATGGAATATGAAATATAAAACAAAATTTCAAAAATGTAAATTAAATTAATAAATTTTGTCACCAAAAATCTTTGTCTGACATTCTCCATTCTTATTATCTAAATCTCCATCAGCTACCATAAAATACATTTATATAAAAGTTGATTTTAAATTTACTAAACCATGAAATATAAATTATATTTTCATTGAATATGTATTTCTAAATACTACGAGTATTACTATCTAAACCACTTTTATTATTTGTTGTATTTTAATTTAATGTGAATCAATGAAATTAATAAATGTCACAAGCCCTGAATGTTTATATAAACTATTTATTATAATTTCTTTGGGGTTCTCAAGAATAAAAATGAGTATTTTCATATCTTTGAGGTAAGATGTAAGTTTCTATGATTATTGAGTAGAATCATGGAGTTCACAAGAATGTTATAATGACATGGGTTAACTTATAATGATTTTGTGACTATTAGTGATTTTCCTTGTAATCATATAAGTGAGGAATGTTGATGACATCACATTTATTTTATGTTAAAGGAAATTTAAATGATGTCCTACCATTAAGTTCAAGGAGTTCAATTCAGATAATTAAAAGGTATTTGATTTGTTTTATTATTTACCTATCTGTAAAACCGTATAAGAACTGTATGGAATTATAATAGAATACAAGTAAAAAAGGGATGCATGTGAATTTTCAAAATATTACACAAAGAAAGAGGAAAATCCACTATTTTATGGCTATAAATTTCAATGCATTTATATTTAATCAAATAACATGTTTTTTATTTAAATTTATGGTAATGTCCTGATAATCATCATGTGGAATGGGTGAGATAATACTATTCATACATGTTTTGATTTTTAAGAAGTCAAATCTTGCATTAGGGAAGGAATTATGGTAGTCCATGATACTACCAAAGAGAGGATAAATTATATTACCTCATACATTCCATTACATAAAAGTGATGTTAGTAAATTTTTTATCATGAATATCTCAAATATGAATAAGGATTTTGTGGTTGTGAAGAAATGAATAATAATTTCTACGGTGAATCAGATGTTACAATAATGGGTGTCCTACATAACTATACCAGAGAAATTATTACATTGTTTTTGGTTTTTTTATAAGTGTACATGATAATAACACAAATCTTGAAGTTGAATTAGAATTATTAGAGAAGGGATTTTAGTAGATAGTTTGTATTAGTGTAAAATAATAAATGAAAGTTAGAGCTAAAGAAGTAATACATATATAACACCATGAATGGTTTTTTAGATTTAGCAATGATTTATTATTGGAAATCATGATAAATTAATATCCACAAAATAGTTTTAAGAAAAAAACATGAATTACAATGAAATAAAATGTCTTACATTAATATTAAAAATAAATAATTGGAAGTCATAGAAAAAAAGATTAAAGAGATTGAAAATTTGATTCTAGAAAAGATTAAAATTTATGAATATCATGTAAGAAATACATGAAATTAATTTTAAGAAAAAAGGACTGAAATTTAAGGATTTATAAAAATACTCAATAATATATTTTTTGATTTTTATGCAATATTTATGAATTTAGAAAAACAAGAATCTATTTCATAAAAAAGATAAAAAGAGTGATTATAACACATTTAATTTGAAGAAGGGTTCTTATGTAAATATAAAAATTTCCAATATAAATAATATAGTTGTTTCATATAATGATCATTGTATAGTTTCTGTAAGGGAAGAGGTTACACCTTTCTCAAATTCAATTGTTTGTATTAAATTTATCTTTATGAAAAATACCAATTTTTGGTCAAATAATATATAAAAAATGATGAGGATAAATTATGAGAATCCCACCAATATATCTAAAATGGTTAGAAGAATGAGAATAATAGGATATTACCATGTTTAAATCCAAATAGAAGATGTAAATTCCAAAAAATATTAATTTATATATTATTAAAAGCTTTGATAGCATGCCATCAAATGAAGAAAATGTCGTTTTTCCAGTATGTGAAAGTGTTGTGAAATATTTTAGCACAAAAAATTTGACTATATGATTAATATATTAATTTTTGATGTTTAAAAAAAATCATATAGTGATGGGGATTAAACCAAAGATAATATAACATTCGTATATAAAGATGATAAATACACAAATCTCTATTAGATGTGAAAATCCAGGAAATATAATTGGTAATTAAAATGATGTTAGTAACATGACTGATGTAAGATTGATTAATTAATATAATCACCAACCAAAAAAATATGAGGTGGACCATTGAATCTGTTAAAGGGTAGAGTTACAACCTTGGGAAAGAAGGTATATATTATTGAAAACCAAATCACTCCAAATAAAATTCAAAATAAGGGATAATTTAATCCATTGGAAAAAGGTGTAAACTCCACCCTGAATCACTATGAAAATTATCCAGACTATCACACTACATAAATTCAAGTGAGAATTCTTATATGCCGAAGGTATCTAACAAGTGGTGAGGGTATATAAGGATATCATAGGGAGAGTACAACTTATCCTCAGAGAATAAAAACATATTGAGACAGTAGCAAGTATAAAAACCATGAATAATTATGATCACATATAATTTATGAATGTCACAACAATCAAATACAAAATCTCATGCTATAACAATAATGGGTATTCCAAACATACTAGGGATCCCCCTTGGGTGAATTAATATATGAATAAATATAAAAAAATAAAAACATAACAAAACTAATTCCTAAATTGGGACTTTGTCATACTTTTGCTGCATAATCCATACATAGCCCTAGTATTCCCTAAAAAACAAAAAGAAATGGACCATTTACACAAAACTATAACTTGTAAAAAAATCCTACTTTGGGGTCCAATTTCAATGGAGGCCGGAGTAGGGTGTGAGTAAAACTCAATATTCACCCAAAAATCGATTCCCTAAAAAACCAGTTTATGAGAAATTGAATTTAAGAGTGATATATATAATAATTTATATAGTTAACCAATTTATTAGTCTAATAGTTAACCAATTAAAAAATTAGTTAAAAACCAGTAAAACAGCCACTAATGTATGAGGCTCCATAGTGACACCTAACACCATGTTCAAACTACTTTGACTAAGATGGAATGTCTTTAATAATTTTAAATTTAATGTATCAACTGGTTCTGAGGAATAATACCAAGGAAAATGATATTTATACAACCCCAAGAGGATACATCTGGATTAACCGGTAATTCCCTCTCATAAAATCATACAATGAATCTAAAGGAAAAATTTCCATGGAATTCCATATATCAGAACTACTATTAGAAAAACAAATAAGTATAAATAGAATTCAGAAGCATTCTGTTTTTGGAATCCTTATCTTATACCAAAAATATTATTTCAAAAATTAATTAATCAAAATCTTGGGAGGTCATCTTGAGACATTCACTATGGTACCTCACAATAATCCATGTAATTATTCCATGAATTTCAAAAAATATAGAAATTACCCATATCTAAGGGGGAGCCTCTCTATGGCATTCAGGAAAAATAATCTATGTGTAATGCAATGATTTTATTATTGTATTCAATAGTATTGGACCTCCATGAATCCAATGTTGTGATTAATCCACAGAATTAAATCAATTCTTCTAGTTGAATCCAATTCCCTCTCATGATATTCCACATGATTCTATGTCAATACAAAGTCTATGAAAGACTAAAAATTAATTTCAACCCATCATCATTTTAGGGGATAATCATTTAACAATTATTTATTTTTTAAGATATAATTTACAAATAATAAAATCATCACTCAAGAATAAAACCCCTAGGTATATCTTATGTACTGTTACTATTAGTTATCCACAAAATAAATATATATTCAATAAAACCCATTGCATTTAAGAAAACATTTATCTCTTCCACATTCAAAAAATTAAAAAACACATTACCATACACCAATTGATTTTTAAAACCCAATTCTCATTTAAAAATGGTATTATTCATTTACTAAAACATTTATCCACCTAATATTAGAATTCAATTTACAATATAAATGGTTTTGAAATTCTATTTCTCAATTATTTATTTAATTGAAAATAATTTACTTAATCACTTTAAAATATAACTATCCTAATAAATGTATGAAACTAAATTTATATTAAAACCCTACAAATTAATTATCCAATTATTCATTCAAAATCATTTTGATGGTGATCAAATAAGAATCAACATATTTTATGGATCATGGAATTAAAAATGATGTTTAACAATAGGATATAATATTTTTGACCATTTTGAATAAAAATATGAATAATTCATAGAGAAAAAAGATGATTGTACAACCAAAAATCATGAAAAAATTACTGAGAATGTCTTAATTTAAATTTTCCACCTACCGGTGTGTCATATGAGTCTACTAGTTCAATATAAACCACAAGTTTAGAAATAGTTATAAGAAAACCATAATGAAGAAAAAAAATTAATAAGAGTTCATATTATTCTAGCCAAGCAAGAAAATGATTGAAACAAAAAAATCATTATAAGGAAGTGGATGTGTATTCAGACCTCCATATTCAAACCATATGTGATAATGCCTAAAACAATAAAGGAATGGAGATGATCTTATATGGGAAGTAGACATGAGAGAGAGAAGGTTGATCATGAGGGGTTATGGAAAAAAGGGAAAGAAAACGGGTTTTAAAAAAATATGATAGGTAAATTTTATTATATTCCAATTATTAAAGAGATGAACTATTTAGAAGCATTGTTTAACAACAATTCACTAGACATGTAGACCCTATAGTCAAGAAGATTCCATTTCAAACAATTTTGATGAAAGGTTTACAAATAATACACCAACTATGAGAATTCCTCTACACAATTATAAAATAACATTCAATAATTCTAAAATCTCCAATCATTTTCAAATAACCCATTTATTGAAAAATATTTTGACACACGGTTTGTGTGAATGGTTATCCCAAACCATGTTATTTTCATGAATCTAATATTATTTTCCTTAAAATAGAAATTATAATTATTCAAGATCGCAATGATTATCTTAGTACTGAAGAAGACACTAGTAACTGAAACTACTTCTAAAACAAGCCATTTAAGATATTACAACCCTCATGTTCTTATTATAACCCTTGGTTTTATGAACGATCCATCAAATAAACTCAAAAATCAAAATCTACAGAAATTAAAATTCATATGTGGATGAGAGAATTAAAAACACCCTACTATAGAAATTCTCAAGATTAAGATGTAATGGTGCTCATCTAACTATATCCCTTGAACTATTCTAGTAGTAAAGTCTCATATAACAACCCCATTCCATTTCAGAGTTCATAATGTTCTTCCAAAGTTCCTCACCCAAAAACAACAACACCACATAGTACAACAAGAGACACTAATATCAGTGAACTCCATAATTTTGAGACAACACTCACTAAATCCTATCTCTTCTAAAACAGAATTGAGTTGTTACCCCACTTATTATACGGTGTATGGATCTCCCCACCATAGACCGTATTCTATGACATCCAATTTAATTCCATGTTACTCCCCACCAACATAATTTCTTAAAGAAAAATATTATTATCATTAAATGACACCGCTGGTGCAATATCAAAGTATTTCACATGACCGTACATTAGAAATCTAGACTTACCCTAGTTTTTTTCATCATTTTCAATCTCCCAGCCAAAAAAAGCTCCTACACTATCTTAGAATAACCCAAAACACTATATTTTCCTATAAAATCCAGGGAAAACTGCAAAAAATTTACATCACATACAATATAATATGCATGATGAATTTTTAAAATCAACATACTCTAATATTCTGTAAATAAATAGTTACACCCCCTTTGACAAAACTATCAAAAAAGTGTTCATCTTCCCCTACATACGCATACTAAAACTAATAGAGTAAGATACCATGATTGATGAGGTACTCCTACACTCATCTTATAACACACCAAGATCTAACCCAAACTCTGAGATGATTCAATAAAAAACAACCCACCTAAAACATCCACCTTACCATCATCCAATAAAAAAACTTCTACAACTAGAACCATGCTTGAATCACACCATTCCATCTCAACTAACAAATTACAACTCAAAATCTGATTAAACCACATATAAAATAAACTCTAATCTTACTATGTAATCCTATTTTAATCAAAAGTACACTCCCACTGATATTCAGTTTCCTCAGGACTATCTAAAGACTAATCCCACAATATAACTACCCTTCTCACACAATATTCACACACAAAACATTTTAATGATACTAACCACCATATGAATGCGGTCTTCATCATTATACATGGTCAAAACCACTCTCTTATTGGATATGTCCCATTTGACACCAAACATAACGGTTGGACATGGCCAACTCAAGTGGAATGAACCTCTGTTTTTTATATCATAACCTTTTCATTCTCTAATCATAGAACATCATCCTATACATTCATAGAGACTCAAAAAAGAATGTTTCATTCTCTATAATGGATTACAATGTGATCCCCACCATATAGACATACTTATACAAATCATTGAGAACCAAACAGAATAGTTCATGACTTTAGAAAATGTGTGATGATATTTTAACACAGTACTGATCAACCCATTGTTTCCTAACAAGTATATATTACTTTTATTGGCTATGTGATCACCTCCATGTCTTAGCAGATGCCACCCTTCCCAATGATGGTTCTTTCCTATTTTCAATCCAAACCTCATGAAACAAATACCAAAATTAATCATCAATTCTATATATCCCAAAAACATATATGACCTCTAATAGATCCCAAATATAGTTCCACCTTTCTTTATATTGTACACTTCCTTGATCAACCAAATAAAAATTGGCACAAACTATTATACCAACCGATAATACAAGATGTATAAGGATCCAACCTTATTCATTACATATTCTAGATTTTTTTCAGAATTTCCCACCCTTAAATTTTAGGATATTTTCTAGTTTAGAGTTCTAGAGAATTATGTCATAAATCATACTTTATAAAACCATATAACACAAATTGGACACTTCTGATTAGTATTAATTTTTCCAATAATTTGAAATTTTTTAAATAAAGCATGATGCATTCTCATATACAATCTTCATGACTTCAAAATTGAATTATTACATTCCATTACAAATTATTATATTTAATTTTTTTAAAATGTGGTTTTAGAATAAAAATATATTCAAGGGGTACACTAAGAAGTAAACTCATTAGTTAGGAGAAAACATGAAAACTCATATATCATTTATCTTTATCATTATTGTTCTTTGAGAATCTAAAAAAATTTAAATTTCACATTAAATATATGAACCCATTTTTTCTCAATTAAATTCATTAAAACCAATAGAATGAAATTAAAACCCTTCATGGTAACATAGAGCATAACATTCATAACCTATTTCGAACACATGTCAGATGTAACTGGAGACTAGTTAAATACATTGGAGAAATACTTTGGTAACACCATCCTTAATGACAATTAATAATTAGAACAATTACCAATGAATTAGAGTTCTATCTGGGAACACCCATAATTTAAGATGTAACATACTCACACAACACTATATGTGATACGACATCGTATAAGCTATAATAATCTCACATAATTCTATTTGGGCCGATTCATCACACAAGTTGTAACAGGCCTACCCGATGTTATATTGGCTCAATCATTTCTCATTTATAATACCCACATACCATATTATAAATAAAATTTTTATTCCTTAAGTTATCTATTATGATAATTTTAAAACTATTATAAACTTGTAAACAAATAAATCATTTATATCAAAATAATGTTTTATTTATTTCAAAAAAAATTAATATAAAATTATATTTTAGTTTAGAAAAAATAAATACAAAAATAACCAAATAAAAAGAAAAAGGTGTTTTCATTAAATTATAATTTGAAATAAATAAAAATAAAAAATATATATTAATTGTCATCATGGGGGAAAATTCAATATCTATGTGTATGTTAAAAATATCAGATTTCATTTTTTTGTTATTCAAAATATTCCGAACAGAAGAAATAAAAAGAATTTTGTTGAAAAGATTTAAAATGAAATTAAAAATAAGAATAGAATATACATCATAAATAATTAATATTCATATAAAAATTATCATTAAAACAGTTTAAAAAACATGGAAAAGTTAGGGAATGAGTGTTTTATTGAATACCTTAAGAGAATTAAATAAGAATAAAGGTCTCTTTTCCCATTGGAAATATTTAAATTGTTATCCCCATGAAATAATAAAATTTTAAAAAAATTAGATACCATTATAAAAGTTAAATTATTGGTATAGTAAGTAAAATGGGTTTTATATACAACTTATAAAATATTTATGGTGCATAACATTACAATATGCATCAAGGAATGGAAATTCAGTTCATGTCCCTTACCTTGAGTCTGATTCTTCATGAGTCTTTTTATCTTCTTAAATAATAATCTTATGGTAAATATTTAATTTCTTGAGAATATTTTTAATGTTTATTTTATATTTTATTCTAATAATTTAAAAGTTATTTACAATTAATTAATAAATTATTTTTGTGTAGAATTGTTTAACAATATTTGGATTATGTGTCAAAAATAGTTCTGGTAGGTAGAATATGTTCAAAGTGGACACTATTTAAAATTATATAGAATAATGATAAAATAATAATAATAATATGTATTCATAAAATGTTCTTTTAATTTTTTTTGAAATATTGTGATGACAAATGAACTATCAATATAATCATGGAGATGGTTTGTCCTATGTATGCATGAACACCATTTCAATTTATCAATGGTATTTATTAAAAAAGGTAAGTAATTATTACCTGAAAAAAATTTCATTATACCATAAAAAAATATTATTTAATTATATATATTTATGAATATCGTTATTGTCATGTGGTGATGGAAAATGAATCACATCGATTTTAGGAGGCGGTAGACCACATATCCATGAACGACGTTATAATTTTTTCAGTGAGTAAAAGGTCAATATAAAATGATATATTATATTTCTATAATGATTTATCATCCCTTAATATCATAAATATTTCAAATATATCATATTTATTTATTATTTCTACCCTTATAACCTAAAATAATATGCACTAGTGACAATCAAATAACATCACTTTGTGAGACGGTAGTCTAACGTATACGAAAGCGACATTATCATATCACTTACGAAATGAAACATAAAATGAAATATAAGATATAATTTAAAAATAGTTATAGTTATTTTATAAATATCATATATTTAATTTCTATCCATAATCATACCCAACTATGAGATTTGGTAATAGAAAAATAAATGATATCATTTCGCAAGGCGATAGTCGACCGTTCACACAAATGATGATTTCATAACCCATTTGATGGAAGTGTGTTGTTGAAGGTAATAACATAAATATGAAAAAACTAATTATATTCAAGATATTATGATTATTATATCATCAAGGTAAAATAATCATTTAAGGTGATGGTGGAAGAAGTAATACTAAAAGGATCATTGATGAATAATACATCTTCTTTAGGTATCTCCTTTTGTTTAGAACTAAAGGCATTAAATGGATTGATTTATACAACAATTAAGGATTATATAGTTAGAAAATGGAATTTCATAAGTAATATAGATATTTATTGTTTGAAACAGTTTTTTAAAGGGTGAAGATAAGAGAAGAGGGGGGTGGACTTTTATTAGTTGGGTGAGTGGCACACGTGTAATTTTTTGAAAAGATAAATTCCACCAATTTGTTTCATGTAACTAGGGATAATAATATAATAATGTAGAAAAAAATGGTATAAGGTGGAAATATGGCCACACAATTTGTGTTTGAAATTTTTTGGGTAATTTATGCACCTTTAAATCTATGTTTAACAATGAAGTAAACCAGTTTTTCCCTAATCGCTGTAATTATTTTTAATTATTTTCACTAATAAATTTGTTTAAAAATTAATCTGACCTTATTAGAAATTATAATTTATGAAAAATAAAAATGTTTAATCCATTTTTTAAAATTCAATTCACATTGATGTGAAAATTTAATTTAATATTACTCCTACAGATTTGGAGAGACTATGTATTTTTATAGAGTATATTTTTTAGAAAAGGGTTATTCTATATTAACTCTATAACCAATAATAACCATTCTATGAATATTATATATAACCTAATGAATATTATATATAAATTTCAATTAAAAAATCACCAGTAGTAATTATTTTAATTAATTTAAACTTACAAACATTAATAATTTTAAAATAATTTTTTGAGAAACCTATTTTTTAATGAAAAAACAAATTCAAACTCAATAAAAATAAAATTTTGATTAAATATTTATTTATTAGATTAAATTTAATTCAATAATACTTATTTTTATCTAAATTGTATTAAAAACACATTTGAAATCCTAAATTAATAAATTTATTTAAAGGAAATTACATTTTATAAATATAGGTATTCATCAATATTCACTGAAAATTAAATAGTTTCCAAACAAAACCCTAAATTTCACCCAATATAGATTTTTATATGTTGATTTTATAATTCAAATTAACTTTATAAAATAAAAATTTAAAATATTTAAATTAATATTTTAAATAAAACCTTATTAGAATATTAATTAATTAGAATAATTTATTTTTTTGATAAAATTTACCTAATATTTGTATAACTAAATTAAAAATCTAAATAATAAAAAGGAATGAATATTATTTATTCTTTTTTTTCCTATGTTTTTATATTCTTCAACCTTTTATAAATTCCATTGTCTATATTTTTTAATGTTATTAAATAAGTGGTTATATCTTTCCCGTATATCATTTTTATATTCCCATGATACCTCTTCAATCGTATAGTATTTTTATAAAACATTAACCTGTTTAATCACATGATTCAAGAATGTATTGTCTCTATGGTCGAGAATATGAAATATATGTGCCTCATAATAAATTTTTTCATACAACTGAACTACTTTAGGGATCAATGCATGAGATGAATCAGGAACATATTCCATTAACATTGAAACACTATATAAGTTATTTACGTGAGATAAACATAGAGGAAAGGCCATTCCAGAGGAAAATAATCCAATATATATAGAATTTCATATGTTTTAATGAACTATGGACATAACATTACCTTTTAACAAAAATACAAAACACTTGTCCTTGGAAAAAATTTAGATAAAAATGATCTCATACCTCGAAAGACAGATATTCCCTCTATTTATCCACATAACTTCTTTAAAAAATCTAATCTATTTTCTAGTGTTGGTAAAAAAACTAATAAAATTTTTCTATTTCCTTAACCAAATCTAGTCCCATCACCTTCATTTATCATAAATAAAAAAAAATATGCATTTATGACATCAGTTTCTATAAAATGACTCAATTGGTGAAAATTTTTATAATATGAAAACTCACCCTAAGAAAGATAAAATACCAAGCTTCGCAAGTAATACATTTAAAATTAATAAATCATGTCTTCCATGGCTTTAATTTTATACTCAAAATTTCTATCATATTGATGATCAAAATATATATTTAAATTTAATTCTATACTCAATGATCCCTAAAGTCCTTTCCAATAAATATATATAAACGCCTTGTCATAGTCTAAAATAATGGAGACATGCACTCTATATAAACATTATATCACTTTTAAATATTATCTAAAAAAGATAAAATAAAGTCATTTCATCACGAATGGAATGGAAATGAATATTTTTTTATTTGGTCAAGAATAACCCAAATCATATTATTACCTTAAGAACTATTTGAAATTACTACCATTAAATCTGTTGATATCTTTTCCCACATACACTTTGGCACTAGAAATGGTTGAATCATCCCCTTTGGTAATTTTTATCATACTTTAACCTACTAAAAAGTAAAACATTTCACAGTAAAGTTAGTAATATATTTTTTCACTTAATCCCACCAGTAATAATTTTGATGATCTCTGTACATATTAGTGCTTCCCAGATGAACAGAGAACAATGAAGTACGATAATAAGTCAACATTTATTTCTTCATATAGGAATCAAAAGCATCACATAATATTTTTCCCACTCAAAAATATATTCATCCTCGATATTAAAATCAAGAAACATAATATTAATAATGGGTTCTACCTTTTACTACAATGATTGTTCCTCCTTTTGATATTTTTTAATTATTTTAATGAATGTAGACTACACTGAATCATGAAACAATTTTTTTTTACCTAAATCCCCAAATTATTGGAAGAATTTTATTAAATCATAAAACAACGGGAAACTTTAAAATTATGCAGTGTTTAACATAACATTATTATTTTTCAACTCAGAGAATCAGTGCCATTACTTGATTTTATAGGTTTATATTGAATCTTATAGTCATAGTCCATGATTAGTTCTAGATATCTTCTCTATCACCATTACAATTAATTTAATGTGAATATATACTTGAAAATTTGGAAATCAATACACATTTCACACTTTACTCTATAGAAATGAAGCCTCATAATTTTAAAATATAATATAATAAAAACTAATTCTATATCATGTGTAGGGTAATTTAACTTTGGAGGTTTCAACTGATGTGATGAATAATAAATTACATGATCATTATAAATTATAATGAAATAGATTCCTTTCATTTATGAATCATTTTAAATGCATTTTTTTCTTTCTAGAAGGATGGGAAAAAATTAGAGTATTCAAAAATCCTATTTTTGATTCCTTAAAATAATCCTAAAATTATTTTGTAATGATGATCATAAATCCTTTCCAAGTTGACGTAGTCAGTGAGATAGAAAACCAAGAAATGTTTTCGACAAACTTCTAGTAGTAACCCACTAATCCATGAAAACTCAAAATCACTATTATATTACTTTTACTTTTCCACTCTTAAAAATCTTTAGTTTTATATTGGAAAAAATTTATTCAAATATTTATAGTCAATATATATAATGCATGTTATTTCATATATCCAAAAATTACCTTTTTAAAATATTCTATATAGTTTCATTTCTCTCAAGGTTTTAAAAACAATCATTAAGTGTATTTCATTTTGAACGTGAATTTTTTGAATAAAAAAATGATATCAACAAACACAACCAAAAATGTTCCCAAGAACTCATGATAAATTCTATTCATATGGTCCATAAATACATTATGTGTATTAGATTACCCAAAAACAAAACTACAAACTCATAGTTCCCATATCTAGTTCACAAAATTGTCAGCAAAATGTTTTGTTCCTTCACATTCAACAAATGGTACCCATACCATAGATCAATCATTGAAAAATATGGTTATCCATAGGGATGAAAAAAAAACCAATGATATATAGAAAATGTTACTTTTTCTCATTACTGATGTTATTCAATGACCTATAATTAGTGGATATTATAATTAAACCATACTTTTTTACAAAAAAAAAGATAACCTGATGGTGATGTGCTTGGTCAGATAAAACATTAATCTTATAACTCCGATAATTTATTTTTCAATTATTAAATTTCCACCTTATCTATTCGATATGGTGTTTTAGAAATATTCTTAGCATCATGTATTAATTCAATAACAAACACAGCCTCTTGAATAGGAATAAAACTAGGAAATTCCTCAAAAAATACATCCATGTATTCATTTACAAATGTAACATAATTAATTTTAATAGTTTCATTATTTTCCATGATGTGAGCTAGGTAACTGTTACTACCACCTCTAATCTCTTTCCGAGATTCCTGGTATGTTCTCCAAGTAATAAAATCATTTAAAAATTACTTCATCAAACTAAAATCTATATTAGAATGATAAAATGAATTATAATCCATAAAAAGAATTATATCAGAATGTACTATGGCTAGTTCAAAAAGTCATTCTGTAAATACTATCCCACTAATAAAAATATCATTATTATTATAAATCCTAGATACATTAATAATTACACCAATAATATTCACCAAAATTTCTATCTTTAATATATTAGGTGATATTACCCTTTTACTTGAAAGTGTAATAGAAATTAAATAATGAGAAGATCTGGAGTCAAATAGGGCATTGGCATAATTTGAATACATATGTTACATACCAACCACCACATCATTTGACAACCCAAAATCAACCGTATTAGTAGAAAACGACCTCACTTAAATCTTTTAGGTTTTTTAACTCAAATATTTCTATCATTTGAAAATAAATTCAAACACATATTATGATAATTACCTAAACCAGTGCAACTAAAACACCACACCATTAGATAAATTTCAGTTACCTCATTCTTTAGTTTTTCAAAAAATGTTTCAATACTGTCACGAACCCTATTAGAAGACAAATCACACAAAAAAACATTCCAAATATTATTAAATATTAATTTAAATATCAGTTTCCACCCCTGAAACAATATTTTGTATTAAATCCAAACTTATCAGATGGATTTTTATTATTTTCTTCCAATTTTCTATTTTATTATATTTTTCATACTGGGGAACATAAGAGTCATAAAACTCCATATAAATTTTCTCATGAAAACACACGACTTATTCATAATTTTTAAATTCAAATATGGCCAAATATCATTGCAATTTTGGTTTCAACATTGAGTCAAACCTATTAATTTTTCTATTAGTTTCCCAAATAAAATATGGAACATGCCTCTCCAATATTGTAATGTTTACATCATATAATTCTATATAATCTAACCCTTTTTCATTAGTTCTAGGAACTATTGTTCCATCCATGGTCACACAAACATAGAGAAATATTTCTAAAGGGAAAGGTCCTTGAATGTTTCCCATTGTATGGAATCAAAATCAAATATATCTCTAGTATCCTTAACCAAATAACACCATTGATCAAATTAACCTTCAAAAGGATTAATGTAAAGAGTTATGTTTTTACATTCTAAATGTCCCATGAATGCAAATATATTTTCTAGATCATTATTACATTCTTTAGATTCCACAATTTTAGAAACTCAATATATTATGGGGGATTTTTACTCATGATATGGTTAACAAAAGACACATTCCTTCAAGGTATATTGGGATCATCTCTAGAATATATACCTCCACAATTTTTATATTATATCAATAGATCTAACATTACAACAACCTTTTCTATTATAATTATATCCATCTAAGGATACATATTTTGAAAGACATTTTTTTCTCAGTTCTATCTCACTATAGTTTCTATAAGGACCCAACCATAAAACATTACATAATCTTGAATGAAATGAATAATTCACATTGAGGATATTTTCATGTTTAGAGTATTAGAGAATTAGGACATAACTATTAAATTATATCACAAAAATTACAAAGTAGACAATTCTACTCAGTTTCTTTTTTTCATAAAATAAAAACTCTTGAAAAAAGAGTCATGTCTACTTCCATGCTTTAGACAACATGTCTTTTCCTTGATCCCATCACTGACCCTATTCATCTTTAAGTACGGTGAAAAACATTTCAAAACATGGTATGAGTATAAAAATATTAGTAAGGGATATAATATAAGGAATGAAAACATTATCTCGTCAACAAATAAAAAACAATTAAACCGTAATTTTCCATTATAACATACATTATGAAATCATAAGATTTATGAATAACACATAGAAATCATAATTCACAAAGGTAACTTATGGAATCCATGTCATACTTACATAGTAGCTATCACATCTACAATGGGTGTTACATTTTCAATACCCATCATAGTTTACTCCCAAAATCTATTAGGAGAAATAATAATGTTTACATCCCTCATGTTAGCCAATGCATTGGAGAGCTATCTCGAGCTCACCCGCCCTAGGTTTTTTACAGAACCACCCATATACGTAAACAATTCTCAATAACAATAACATAATCATAAATCACGACACAAACATAATGGAAATATAACATTTCCAAATTCCAATCAAAATATATTAAATGAAGATATTGAAATAAAAAATTATTTATCAAACCAATTTCATAACCATTTAAAACATTTAATATATGGATTTTTTAATCAACTTGATCCATACCAATTTCAATCATTTAAATGAGTTATCATTTGAAAACATTAATGTCTATATAAATAAATCCTAAAAACAAATTTAAATACCTGTAAATTAATGAGAAATGTTTGTAAAAATAAATCATTAATACATTTAAAATGAAATTTTAGTTAAAGAGTTTTTAACAAAATTATAGACACTAGAATACAACTAATTGAGGAATAATATTTAATCAGAAATTTAAAATATCATGAGAATAAAAGGATTCATGATATAATATGAAAAAGTACAGTATATACATCATATAAGAGTGAATTGTAATATAACAACAATGAAGTCTCATTGGAATGTAAATTGAGATGAAATCCCCTATAAAAACGGTATCCTTAGATTAAGGATATTTCAATTACATAATAATGTGTGACAAATATAAATAAACTAAATATGATTATATATTTATTGTAAATAAATCAGAGTAATTTTACACATATTATTGTAAAAACAACACCAATGACAAGGATGTTTAACTTAATTAATAGAGATTGAGTTAAAATTACAATTATCATGTTTATATTGATGATGTGAGAATTTATCAATGGAGTGATTATGCGTATAAAAATTATATCCATAAAAGGGGAGTGTAAATTAAATTGTAAATAAATAAATAGTGATTCCACACAAAATAATAACAAGAAATAATTATGAATTAGAAGATTAACCCAAAGAATTGAAATTGGGTAAAGAAGCTCCCTTACACAAATTCAAATGCCTAACGACATCAATTTACAATTTAGAAAATCGTTTGATGAGAGAAAAAAGGGTATAAAATCATCTAGACATAAAATTTAATGAAATAAATATATATAATAACATATCCAATCATAAGAAGATGTAAATAAAAAGACACTACAAAAGGATGTTTTTTTGACTAAAAGAGGAAGGTGAAAGGTTTCCTTACCGATTTGGTAACATACAAAACATATACCCCCTGAAAGAAGAATCATAAAAAGAAAATGTAAATACCCAAATGTGGAATTATATTACATAATGAATACAATAATGGGAGTACAGACACCACACAAAAGTAAATAGTTTCAAATATAGCATTAATCTCATGGGAATAAAAAAGTGAGATAAAACCCCTTACCACATTGTAATCAATCGAGATGTGTGAGCAAATGTAACGACCCAAAAAATTCATTAATTACCATTCCTATTGGATTATTTAAATGTATTATTATGGTTATTAAGAATTTATGAACATATTTTGATTTATTTTAAATTACTTTTATGAATTGTGACCATTTCTAATATATCTGTTGAACAGTGATCACATGATTAGCATAAATATAGGGATTTAACAAATCCAATTTACTCAGACAAAGGAAGAGATGGCTTTATCCAGTAGAATTTCCCCATATGAAGCCCATTTTTTCGGAGTTTAGAAATGAGGTTGTGTCATTGGGCTTCTCTCTTGACCAAGCCCAATTCAAGATTGAACACGTTAAGCTTGAGTGCAACCGACTACGGGATTAGTAGAAGTTAATACAGATTACCAACCAGGTGACGTTTTCTGAGCCACCTCAAGAGTATATCACTATCGCACACCACAACCTTCAGTCTTATGTAGGTATTATAAGGTTTTATGTTCCAAGAACCTAGCATTATAACTATGTACATTATTTTTGTATAAAGAATTTACATTCATTTTATTATTGTTACCTTGAAAATAGTTTTTAAAGCAAACAAAATATATTTAGTTGATATTCAACTAAGAAATCTATTTTGATGAATTAATCAATTTTGGAATTCAATCTTATTTTAATAAAATATTATTATAATTAAATTATTTTTTATTCAATATAAATGATCATATACTTATATTAATGTAATTGAATTTTATATCATGTTTTGAAAGCTGTTTTTGTCAAAACCCATGAATTTTCGGTAAATGTCGGTTTTTATTTTAAAAGTAAAAATTCAACTATATATAAATTTATTTATATAAAATTAATATTATTTTTGGAATGAGGATGTTGAAATTATATAGTGGTGAATTTTTTATAATTTCCTGAGACAATCGAATTTTTGGGTAAAAATTAAATACCGTTTTAAAATATATTGTGTTTTAAGACATCATAATGACCAAATAGTGGTGTAATAAAATAATATAAACATTATATCTGGCCAATATATGTTATAACATGGAAATAATGTGATTTTGGGCTTTTTGATTTATTTTACATTGTTAAAATGGACCCTTCAAGGCTTATAGAACATTTCGTCTTTTTAAATTGTTTTCCTTGAGAGTGTGACTCACCTTCACATAAGAAACCATATTATTTTAAAATTATAGGAAATTTTCCTCATAAAATATTGTTTTCCAATCCACCTTTTCAATACCCATGGGCAAAAACCATGTTCTGTTTTGTGGTTTTGATTAGTTTAATTTGAGGTGTCCTAAACATAAATAATAAAGAATTCCCTATCCTTTCCTATATAACCCCACCCAATCTCCCACATACTCTTCCAGAAAAGCCTATGGAGTTTGACCAAACCCATGCCATCCTATCCCTTGAGTCCTTCCATGGATCCCCAAGCTCCCAAAAAGCCTATCTCAAGCCTCTCCCAGGCCTTTAGTATCACACTTCCAAGTAAGGAATTTCTTCCTTTCTCATATAGTTACCATTTTATTTTAGTCGTTATGCCCTTTTTTGAATTAAAAATGTTGGAGTATGATCTCGAACCACCCCCATACTATCCTAGTTATGTTAGGATGATGGGAGACCACTTACTATCTCGTTAATGCCTCCAATGTAATCCTGTTACCATGCCAAAATTCTTTGAGGGATTTCTCTCTCCTCTTTAACATCCAAGTAATTATTTTGTTTTATGCATCTAAATTCCATTATGTTTGATGAGAAATGTATCTATATGAACCCCTTGATGTCTATTTCTTGTATATATGTTGAGACACCCTTTTTTCTCTCATTTACCATTTTCATGAATCCTTATGTCATGTCGTTATGCTGCTGAAATTGCACCACATTTTTCAAAGCCAATATCATTGTGTAGTGAATACCATACCCATGTCTCTATCAAGGGTATTCATCTTTTTAAACATATAAATATTGAATGTTACTTTCATTTATTTATTACAAATTAATTAATTATGGAATATGTTATGATGTTGATTGATTCCATGATCCATGTGGCACACTAATACATGAAATGAAATGTTTAAGAAGGGTGCACCCTGATAGGGCTCAATGCATTGGGAAAAGAATGTTATCATGATACGTCATGTGAAATGTTTTTTGACACATGATAATTCATGCGAAATGAAGGTTTACTCGTACTTCATGTGCAATGAGGGTTTACTCATGCTCTTTGTGCAATGAGCCTTGGCTCATGATAATTCTATGTTAAGTGTTGATTCCACATTTATATGTTATGATTATCATGATTTTTCATGCATTTTGGTTCATGATTCTCTTGTGATCCATTGATATGTCTATTTTCTAACATGTATTCTATTTCTCATGTTATTCTTTGTTTATTCCCTTACCGGGCTTTATAGCTCATCCTTTTCTTATGCATGTCCTCAGATTATCCCATGAAATGCTATGTATAAGGGAATGTGTTGGTCTTGTAAAGGATGTTTTCAATAAAGATGTTGTGTGTTTTATGTTCTAAGAAGTTATGTAATGTTCATAATACACAAAGACATTTGGCCTCCTGATCTTCTATGTTATATCAAGTGAATATTTTATGTAATAAATCAGGATTATATATGTAAAAAAGAAAAGGGTTGTTATAGTTGGGATCAGAGGATAAGTTTAGTTATTTTTTGGATTAGGATTAGAAAACCCTAGTGAAAGCCTTAGGTATAAGAATATGTATAATAAAAACATCCATATGATTTGGTGAGTATTGAGAATGTGGTTTATCAAGAAAATACATCCCTGTCTGGATACGAGTAGGTAGAGGCGGCACTCACATAGATGTACCTAGGGGTGAAAACCCTGACAAGGAGTTTCAGGATTGACACAAGGTATCCTGGTAAAAGACAACTGACCTTGTTTCAATCTTGGTTACGATACTCTTGGGGGATATGAATTGGTAAATTTATAAGCTTAGTATGAACCATCATTAAGCGAATTCCCCAAATAATATATGTTAGAATGTAGATCATGGATAACATATATTAAATCCTATAGATTCGTAATTTAAAGAAATAAAACCTATTTATAAGTCATTCGTTTTTGTATTTGGATTACCCTTTTTGTGTTACCCATAATTCTTTATTCCTTATGAAATAATAAATCATGAGACTTCAAGTAGTTTTATATCAAAATTTTACAATGTCAAGAGGGTAACTCATATTTGATATCTTTCATTAGCAGGATAAAGGATAGTTTCGAGATGTAAGGGGAAGAACCTCATAAAACACTCTTGTCCCTTCTTAAGGACTCGCTAGCTATTATTATTCTGATATCAAGATTTCATAGCATCTAAAACGTTTCCAATGTCCATCATTCTTTCCAGACGCTCTACAAAATATACAACACCTCATCTATACTGCGAAATAATCAAGGATCATGGCACACTTATGATCAAATATTAACCTCCCAACTCTACTACCATTCAAGATGAGGGAGGTACCATCAGGGTATTTTTAACTATCTCACACTATCTAAAGAGTATGATTCTCTATTTGATTTTAGAATAGCTTCCGAATAAGGAGACCTCCAAGATGACTATATATATATAGTCTTTTCTTCCTGATTTTCTTGAAACGTAGAAAATATATTAGAAGAACCACATTTCAAAAATTTCCAATTTGACTCTCTAAGACTATTTGACAAAAACCTATTACATGATGATGTTTTGAAACAATACGTTAGAAACAATTATTTTCTGAAAAGTGCATCATATTTCCCATCAGTATGATCCATGTTGCAGAAACTGTGTCTAGAATAAGGAAGGGGATGTCTTTGAAGGTTCATTGATGTATTTTTGCACTATGTAGACCCGATCTCTCCATGATCGAAATTATAACGAGGGTAAGGGAATTCTTAATGGTGGTGGGTATGAACCCCTGATGTCCTTTATAAATTTTCTCTTTTTTTCATGTAATCAAATAGTTAGGATGCAATTTTTTTAATGGGGGAAGATTGTAACAACCAAAAAAAGTCATTAATGAAAATTCATATTAGTCAATTTAAATTTAATCTTATAGTTATGTAAAATATATGCACTTATTTTGTTTTATTTTATAATACTATTATTAATTGTTATTGTTTCTAATATATCTATTTAACAGTGATCACATTATTAGAATACGTATAGTGCTTTAACAAATCAAATTAACTCAGAAAAATGAAGCGATGGTCTCATCCAGAAGACATGTCACATACGAATACAATTTTTTGGAGCCTAGAAAGGATGTGGTGTCATTGGGCTTTGCCCTTGACCAAGCCCCAAGACAAGCTTGAACAAATTAAAATTGAGTGGAACCGAAAATGAGAGAAGGGGAACTTAACAAATATTACCACCCAAGCGATGTTATTCGAGCCACCCCAAGTGTCTATCCCCATCGCACACCTTATCCTTCGGTCATGTGCAGGTATTATAAGGGGTTATTTTACAAGACCCTATCACTATGACTTTGTACATTATGTTAGTATAAAGAATGTTTATTCATTTTATTATTGTTACTTTGTAAATGGTTTTTAAACGATAAATAATATTTTTAGTTAATATTCAACTAAGAAATCAATGTTGATAAATTAATGAATTTTTTAATTAATTAATATTTTTATAAAATATTATGAAAATAAAATTACTTTTTATCAAACAGAAAAGATCATATAATTTTATGAATGAAATTGTAATTTTTATTATTGTTTGAAAGCTGTTTTTGTCAAAACCCATGATTTTTTGGTAAATGTTGGTTTTTTTTAAAGTAAAAATTCGAATATTTATAATATTATTTTGATAAAATGAATATTATTTTTGGAATAAAGACTCTAAAATTATCCGATGGTTATTTTTTCATAATTTTCTGAGAAAATAGAATTTTTGGTAAAAAAATTATATACCATTTAAATATATAATGTGTTTTATGACATCATCATGAACCAATAGTGATGTAATAAACTAAATATAAACATTATGTTCAGCTAATATATTTTATAACATTAAAATTATGTGATTTTGGATTTATTTGAATTATTTTACGATACTTTAGTGGACCCTTTAAGGCTTATAAAACATTTTGTCTTTTTAAATTGTTTTCCATGAGAGTGTGACTCACCTCCACATTAGAAGCCCTATTATTTTAAGAAGTTCTGCCATTGGCATTATAAAATATTTTTTTACACTCCTATTTGGAAAAAAACATGGTAAAAAACCATGGGGTGGTTTGTGTTTTTGATTAGATTAATGTGAGGTGTCCCAATCCTAAATACTAAACAATTCCCTCTCCTTTTCTATATAAACACACCCAAGATCACACATCTGATTCACTCAAAACCTTTGGAGTTCGATCAACCCCTTACCTTCTCTCTCTATAATCGTCCCAAGGTTCCCCATGCTTAATATAAGCCTCTCTCAAGCCTCTCCAAAGCCTTTGTGATCAAACTTCCAAGTAAGGGATTTCTTCCTTTCTCAATATTGTCCATTTTGTTTTAAGTTTTTGTGCCATTTTATTTTCAATTAGGAATTCTGGGGTTTTATTATTAACCTCCCACATACTATATTCTTATTTTTTGGATGATGGGAGACCCCATTCACTCTCATTAATGCCTCCCATGTACACCTGTTACCATGCCAAAATTCCTTGAGGGGTTAACCTCTCCTCTTTTAAATCTAAGTATTTCTTTTGTATTATACATCTAAATTCCATTTATTTTGTTGGGAAATGTTTATATATGACCCCCTTACATTCCATTTCATGTATATATGACGAGAAATCCTTTTCTCTATCATAAACCATTATCATTAATCCTTATGTCACTCTCTTATGTTGTCGAAATTACACCGCGTATTTCCAAGCCAAGATCATTGTGTAGTGAATACCATATCCACGTATCTATAAGGGTATTCAACTTTATAAACATATAAATATTTAATGGTACTTTCATGTATTTATTCCAAATTACTTAATCATGTAATAAATTACAATGTTGATTGATTCCCTGATCCATGTGGCACAGTTATGTATGAAATGAATGTTTAAGAAGGGTGTGCCCTAGTAGCACTCCAATGTATTGGGTAAAGTATGGTATCATGATAAGTCATGTTCAATGGGAGTTGACTCATTCTAATTAAAGTGAAATGAGGTTTTACTCGTGTTACATATGCAATGAGGGTTTACTCATGCTTCATGTGCAATGAGCCTTGGATCATGCTAATTCAATGTTAAGCGTTGTTGACACATTTCCATGTTATGATTATCATGATTTATCATAACTTTAGGTTAATTTTTCTCTTGTTCTCCATTGATATTTCTATTTTATAACATGTATTTTATTCCCCATGTTATTCCATGTTTATTCTCTTACTCGACATTATAGCTCACCCTTTTCTTATGCATGTACTTTGGTTATCCCATGCAATGATTTGTATGAGGGAATGTAGTGGTCATGTAGAGGAAGTTTTCAATAAATATTTTGTGTATTTAATTTTATAATTTGGTTTTTAATTTTCCTAATTCCCAAATACACTAGACCACTCAATCTTCTATGTTGTATCAAGTGATGATTTTATGTAATAAATCAGGTTTATGTGTGTAAAAAAGAGCCGGGTTGTTATTCCAAAAGATTATAACCACAAAAAGAATCATAGAATACCATGAATAAAAATATAATCATGATAATATATATCATATATAATTACTCAATACACCAAAAACATTAAATAATCATGGAACAATAGATATCTCACAGAAATAAAAGTGAGATAAGAAATCCATTTCTTCATGTTTGACTTGAGTCGATCGTTATTTAATCTACTAAATAACAATCTAAATTAAATTTGTACTTGTTTATGACCTATTTTATGTTTTATATTCCTTTTATATCTAATATTACCTTTCATTACAATTAGTTATGTATTTTAGGTCAAATATGTCATTTTGTCGATGTTCAAAACATTAGTTAAAAATGAACTTGTTATAATTATAAATTGTCCATGTGGTAAAAATTCTATTATCTCCAGAATGATATTAATGATTTATATATCATATATATCATATATATATATCCAGTATATATTTGTATTTATACTATTATATAACATTTGAAGAAAATAAAATAAATACACCATTCATGGAGAAGGTAAGTCGTACGTATGAATGAACGCTACTCTCATTTATATTTCATATTTAATCAAATGTAAACATAATGATACATATTTATATTATAATTCTAGTATAATATCATCTGTAATTTTATTAACTCCATCCTTTATACATTCCACTTATGGAATGAACGAGTCCTATCACTTTGAGGGGCGGTAGTCTGCACTTCCATAAATGAAATTATAATATTTACCCACTATAGAAAACCTAAAGGTATTCAATAAATAAAAAATACATAAGCATATAAAATATTTAAATATAATATATATCACATATAAATACAGTTCCCCATTAATGGCCACTATAGTAGGTGGTAGGAAAATATTAAACAACCATCGTTTCGTGGGGCGTTAGTTTGTCGTCCATAGAAACAGTATATTCCATCCCCATTAGATAGAGGTGTGTGTAAGTGTCATTATAATCATTCAGGTAAAAACATCCTATTATATTTGAGATACTTGATTTGTTATAAAATAAAGGAATAGAAAGAGTTTATGTGTTGGAGAAGTAAAATAAAACAAAAGAACATAATAGAAGACGTTACCTTTAAACTAGGTTTCTTTCTTTGGTTCGAACAAAAAGGTTTACTTGAATTTCATTATGCCTAAGAGAAGTATTATAGAATTAGGAGATAGATGTAGGGTGATTAATTAGGAAGATTTTGGACTTTCCAAGGGGCTTGAGAAGTCTGTGGAATGGGTTTGAATTGAAGGATTTTTATAAGGGGGAGGCGAGTCTCATTAGGAAAGTTTTAAAATATTAATATATTATATAATGATTTTCAATTTCAAAAGGTCCAAAACTTATTAAATTAGAATATAAGATGACTCATGTTAGAAATAAAATCATTAAATAATAATTCTATAGTTTTTGGACATTTGTTTAATCATTATAACAATATTTATTTAAATCATTCATTAATGAGGTAAACACAACATCATTATTGTTTCATAAATATTTTTATTTATATGATGTCTAAAAATTACAAAAACCTATCATGATGTAGTAAATATTATAGTATTTCAAATGGATATTTATAGTAAAATCGATAACTTATATAACCCCATGTAAGAATTTATTTACTAAATGATATATGTTTATGCAATTTTTGTTTTTATATTAAATTAATTATTATAATGTATCATTATCACTTTCAAGTGGCTCCATGAGGTACCAAAATGTACAAAAAGATTCCCATGGTCGAAAATATATCAAAAAACAGGACTAGGACACTTGTTAGGGTTATTCAATATTATTATAATAATATTTTGTTACCCTTATTTACAAGATTTACCCTGTAACCATGGTAAATAAAATTATTACTGAAGTAAATATTTGTAACACCCGAGACTTTTATGTTATATAAATCATCAAAGGAATCTTTTTCTACACAACACTTGCTTGGCTTTCTTTACACGCAATCGCGACCTTCCTCGATAGCTTGCGTCGTACGCAATACCGAGTTTTACTAAACAACAATATACTATTAAAACTAGCCGTTATGAATAGTAATAACCACTTTTTGAAATTTTATAAATTTTATTTTTCAAAATGGACTTCATTTTTGGACTCAGAATATCGAAATTAGCCTAGGGTGAAATTTTGGTATTTTTCTGGAAACTTTCAATTTTTGATGAATAGTGAAACCACTAAGTGGTAGGTTAAAAAACTGAATTTTGCATAAAACGTAATTTTACCGCTTCTGTGAATGGAATTTCGAAAATCCGAGAGACACGGTTAATATCAAGGACTAAAATGTGGTTCAATGAGATGAAAATAATTTTTTGGTGAATAGTAACTTTTTACCTTTTTTTACCACGCTTAATAGTAAATAGGGTAACTAAGGGTAAATATGATATTAATATTACCCTAACACATGTCCTAATTCTATTGGACAAGTGTAATTCGACCAAAAACAAACTTAGGAATAAAATATTACCATTTAGGCCCACTTGGATTAGATTAGGTCATTTATTATTAATTTATTTAAAGAAGGGTTAAAATAGTTAAATTTAAAGTTTAATAAGTAAATCATTTTTAATATGGGGTTATACATAAGATAAATTCAATTGTAATTATTCATTAGAAATATAAAAATATTTCCTACATGATGGTATTTTATTTGTAATTTTTAGACATCATATAATTTAATTTATTTATGACACAAAGATGATGCAGTAATTATCTTATTAATGAAATATTGACATAATTGATAATATAAATACCAAAATAAATGTAATTTAAGACTTTTTATGAATTCCACTAATTTTCTAGGTTACTATGATATATTAGTTTTGATTTAATCAACTTGGTTCGAACATATAATTCTGATATGACTTTCACAAAAATAATATATCAAATAGTGTCAAAATTGACACAAAATAGTTTTTAAATCAAATATTATATTATTAATTGTTATTTTATTCCTAAAAATCTAAGGTTCGGCCAAATAACTTAGATAAGGATATATATATTAATAATAAACAATTTGGGGTTCGTTTGGCATGTTATAGTAAGTGTATTAACCATATAGTGAAAGAAAACAAAAAGACACGGTAAAAGTTAAATTAATTAACTTAGAGTTAAATCTAATTGATAAGGTTAAAATAATACCCCAAACTCGTCTAAATCCTATTGGTTGATAGGATTTCGACCCATCACCACTTCAGCTTCGAAATAAGACCCTTTGGAACCATTATAAACCGATTTTGACTTTAATATAAAATAATATTTTGAGATATTCCTAAGGTGCCCCTCTCCTCCCTTATAAAAGGGAACCTCCTCCCCCTCCTCCTCACACCAATTTGAGCACTCAAGATCGGACAACACCTGCCATTTTCTCCTCTCCACTTCCCTAGAATAATCCTAGAGGTCTTGGTCTTCTCCAAAGACCAATCTTAGTTCCTTAAGTGGAGGATTCAAAGAGGCGTTCCAAAGAAGAGGTAATATCCATTACCGATCTTTTCAATTTCTTTCTTCTTCAACTTCTTCTTCTTTAGTTGTTTCATGATAAAGTAATAAATCAGTATTACTTACATACTGATATGTTATTATAAATATGAAACAACCCTAATTCACCTTCTATCCATCCTACGGAAAAAAGAAATCACCGCGCGTGCGTACGTACGGAATACCGTCTCCACGCCGTGGTGTAATCTATTTTCCACCATCACCTTACAAGGATGGGTATAATGGTGTAATGAGTAACTATATATGATTATTATGAAGTAATATTGATACTGAAATAATATATATATACTCCAATACAATTCCACGATCATAGGAACGATATCATCACTCGTGCGTACGTACGGAATACCGTCTCCACGATGTGATGCGACTCGTTCTACATGATCTTCATTTCATAATGATTATATAAATGAATTGAATGAATGAATATGGTATATAATACACTAATACCATTCTGGAAATGAATTATCTATAACCTAAAGATAAGAATAAAAATTTATTCGACAAAACACGCATAAGAACAAAAAGTTATAAAGACCCGAGTAACAAGTAACAATGAAATATTACTAACAAGAAGCTAATAATATGACCATATATGATCTCATATCAATATGTATGATTCTGGAATAAGTAAATAACATTATTTAAACCATTATACAGGATCTTCGGACACGAACAAAGCAAATCGGACCTAAGGTAAGGGAAATATCACAATCTCATTTTTATCCGAGATTGTTTATTCGTAAGTATTTACTGGGGTGTATTTTATCATCCACATCCATGTTCCCTCAATATGTAATATTGTTTCCATCCACTTAAAATAGTTTAAATCCAATTTTACCCTTAGGTGAGTTTTTAGTAAAGAATATGAAAGGAATCTTTTGTCGTTTTTCCTTACGAGGTACTTTTTGACTTTTCCGACAAAAGTACGAAGAATGTTTTTTTTAACTTATACGACAAGAATGGATTTTTAAAACATTATTTCCAAGAAGCTTCCTTTAAAAGTTTTAAAGTTTATTTTTAATCAACTTCTTTTAGTTTAAAGTTGTATGACATGTTAAGAAATGTAAAATGTTTTTGAAAAAGAAAGGATATTTTCCTCAAGAATGAAGTTCAAGTGTTTTATCAAAATTATTTTCCATCTAAGATAATAAAGGGTTCTGTTTCTATCCCTATTATTACATGGATTTGATTATGTTGTGATGGAAATATTTTTTTGAATTCCTTTATCTTATATGAATTGTTTTATGATGTCATGTTGTTTAAGAATCCCATTTTTATTACATGGGTTACGTTATGATGTATGGTTTATGATTATGTGGCACACATAAGAAAGGATTCATTATAAGATGGGTGGGACCTATATCTCCCTCCAATTCATTGGGTAATGATTTTATATCTCATGAGATAGACATGGCTGGAACAGAAGGTTATTTCGATTCAGTGATACAGGACTAAAACGAGGAGTGAACTCGGTTCAGAAAGGGACTTTGTCCACTAAGATAGTCTTGGCAATGAGTCATGACTAACAAGAAATGATTTTCCATGATTATGTGTGCATGCCACAAATTTTATGTTATGATTATGGGGATCTCATTTTCACTTCTATGAATTATTCCATGATAAGATATTATGATCTCTTTTGTAGGTTTTGATTTTCAAAAAGATATCATATGAATTTTATTTCCTTTATTTTCCGTTGCTGAGCATTTGAGCTCACCCTTTTATGTTTTCTTTTCCCCAGTTCAGGAAGATGGATATTAAGTAGAATATGCTAAAAGGGACCCTAGATATGATGAAATAAATGGGAGACACTGAAGAAGATTTATGAACCAGTTGTTTATGTTTCCCAGTTTCTAAAGACACTATACCTATACGATCCTTTGTGGTTTTGTCATATGTTGTAATAAGTGTGCTTCAATTTCGAAGTATTAACAATGTATGTAAAGTATGGGTCGTTATAGTTGGTATCAAAGGAAAGGTATAGTCAACCTTTGGAAACTAGGATGTGAAAGCCTTAGTAAGAACCCTAAGGATAAGTCTAAGCATAGTACACAATCTTAGTGTTTTAGAAATGGCCTTGAATAACCTAGGATAAGACCATAAGCATGAAAATTTTATTCTTGAATTATGTGGTTTCCTATTATAATTAGTGTTGCTCACACTATTCTTCTTGGTTTTAGTCAATGGCTGGAACCCGAAGGAACCGTGTTAATGCGGAATGCGATGGGCAATGCAATGATTGTACCCCTGAGCAACCAAACGATATGGGAGCTGGAATGCAAAATCTTGTAGCCATGCTCACTCAACTTTCTCAAGCTATGAATCATGCAGGATTTCCAAACGAGCAAAGGAGGGAGAAACATTCTGTTGAATCCTTCATGAGGCAGCGTCCACCTTCTTTCAGCGGGTCTACTGATCCATTAGTTGCTGAACAATGGATTAGTACTACTGAAAAGATATTTTCAGTTCTTCAATGTTCTGAACATGATAAAGTCATCCTAGCAGTGTATCGTTTGGAAGGAGATGCTGATCAATGGTGGAATCTTGTTAAGAATACGAGGCAAAGGGATGAAATTGTGTCTATGGAATGGGACGAGTTCAAGAACTTATTTTTCAATAAGTACTTCCCTCGTATTCTCCGAACAAAGATGGAGAAAGAGTTTCTTGAACTGAAGCAAAGGGATAATGAATCTGTTGGTACCTATGAAGCAAATTTTACAAGACCAGCAAGGTACGCTTCTGGTATTATTATCCAACCTGAGAGTAAGATCGATCGATTCTTTAGTGGCTTAAAACCAAGTCTTCGAAGGGCGTTAGCCATAAGGGACTTCAATAGCTACGAGGAAATCGTTCGATGTGCTCTCAAAGTCGAGATGGAGATTGGAGTAACCCATCAGTCACATGGGTTTGATAAGAAGAGGAAGATGGAATTCAAAGAAAAATCTAAAGAGCACACAGAAAAGAAGATGAGCTTTTCCTTATGCTCAAAGTGTGGAAAGAAACATGGAGGGAGTTGTCTTAAAGGGACAAGTAAATGTTTTAAATGTGGAAAAGAAGGTCATCAGGCATTTGAATGCCGTGATAATGGGAAGAAGATGTCTAATGACGCAAACAAAGGAAGGGATACATAGAATGAACCTATTACACTTCAATGATTCAAGTGCAAGGAGATGGGGCATTATGCCAATCAATGCCCAAATCCAAGGGTTGATGATGATGGTCGACGTCAACAAACTCTTAAGGCTAAAGACAAAGGAAAGTCAAATGCAATTTCTATCAGCGATGTGGAGTACGATAACGATGTGGTGAAAGGTACACTTACCATCCACTCTAAAGTAGCAAATGTTTTATTTGATTCTGGATCCACCCACTCTTTTATTTCTGAAGACTTTTCTAAGGGTATCACTGTATTACCTCAACAATTAGATGTTGAGTTAGCTGTGACAACACCTAATGGCACATCAATCGCATCAAAATTTTATAATTCTTCTCCGATCGAAGTTTGTGGGAAAGTGCTTCCTGCAAATCTTGTGATCCTTCCTTTAGTGGAATTTGATGTGATTCTTGGCATGGATTGGATTTGTCTACATGGAGCTCATATCGATTGCCAAAGAAGGGAAGTCACATTTCATATTCCAGATCAATCTACGATCGTCTATCGATGCAAGGATGAATATAACCTTCCAGTGGAAATTTCTTCCATCTTATGGGTCTTGATTCCACTAAATGAAGGTTATTTATCTCAAATGGTTGGTGAGAAACTCACGATTAAGAATATGCCCATTGTACGGGAGTTTGATGATGTCTTTCCGGAGGAATTACCGGGTCTTCCACCAAATCGTGAAGTTGAGTTTTCAATAGAACTCGTACCGGGTGCTTTGCCTATTTCAAAGACACCTTATAGAATGGCCCCAATTGAGTTGCAGGAATTGAAGAAGCAACTCCAAGAGAATCTTGATAAGGGATTCATACGCCCTAGTGCGTCACCTTGGGGAGCACCTGTTCTATTTGTAAAGAAGAAAGATGGATCAATGAGACTCTGCATTGATTATCGAGAACTTAACAAGATCACTATCAAGAACAAATATCCTCTCCCACGCATTGATGACTTATTTGACCAACTACGCGGAGCTCAATACTTTTCCAAGATTGATCTCCGTTCAGGGTATCATCAATTAAGGGTCAAAAGGGAGGATATACCAAAGACGGCTTTCCGTACAAGGTATGGACACTATGAATTTATAGTGATGCCATTTGGTCTTACTAATGCCCCTGCTATCTTCATGGATCTAATGAATAGAGTCTTTAGAGACTATCTTGATCAATTTGTGGTAGTCTTTATAGACGATATTCTTGTCTATTCAAAGAGCAAGGAAGAGCATGAAGATCACTTGAGAATTATATTGAAGACCCTGAGAAAGGAGAAGCTTTATGCCAAATTTACCAAGTGTGAATTTTGGCTTCAAAAAGTTGCATTTTTGGGTCCCATAATCTCAAAAGAGGGGATATCTGTGGATCCAGCAAAAACAGAGGTTATCGAAAGATGGTCAAGACCAACAACAGTAACTGAGATCCGAAGTTTTCTTGGTTTGGCTGGATATTATCGACGTTTTGTAAAATATTTTTCACGATTATCTAATCCAATCACCAAGTTGACTCGGAAAGGAGTTAAGTTTGTCTGGACAGAGGAATGTGAAGTGAATTTCAAGGAGTTGAAAAGAAGGTTATCCAGTGCACCTGTGCTCACACTGCCTTGTAGTGGGGAAAGGTTTGTGATCTACAGTGATGCATCCAAGAAGGGATTGGGGTGTGTTCTTATGCAAAATGATATGGTGATAGCTTATGCCTCACGACAGTTGAAAATCCATGAGCAAAATTACCCAACACATGATTTGGAGTTGGCTGCGGTAATCTTTGCATTAAAGATTTGGAGGCATTACCTTTATGGTGAAAGGTGTGATATTTATACTGATCATAAAAGTTTAAAGTATATTTTCACACAAAAGGAGCTGAATATGGGTCAAAGAAGATGGTTGGAGCTGATTAAGGATTATGACTGCTCAATCCATTACCACCCTGGGAAAGCAAACAAGGTGGCAGATGCATTAAGTCGACAAGACCATGCTAGTTTATCCATGATGAGGATCACAAAAGATACAATATTTATGGATTTACAAAGGATGGATCTTTGAATTATAATGGAAGGGGAAAATATTATCTTTCTCAAATGAATGTTCAACCATCTATACATGTGAAGATTAAAGAGGCACATAAAGAAGATGTCGAGTTACAAAAGAAGGTGAGAAATGTTCCTGAATTCAACCTTGATTGTGATGGGATAATAAAGTTCAGGAATCGGGTTTGCGTTCCTCCCATCCCCGAATTAAAGAATGAGCTGCTGGATGAGGCTCATAGTTCATCATTCTCTATTCATCCTGGAAGCACGAAGATGTATAGGGACCTGAAAGTGTACTTCTGGTGGGATGGCATGAAAAGAGATGTTGCTGAATATGTTTCTCGATGCTTGGTTTGTCAACAAGTTAAAGCTGAGAGACAGAAGTCTAAGGGGATGTTACAACCATTACCCATACCCGAATGGAAATGGGAAAACATCACTATGGACTTTGTCACATGACTTCCTAAAACATCCAAAGGCAATAATGCTATCTGGGTCATAGTTGATCGTCTTACAAAGTCTGCCCACTTCATTGCTATTAGAGAGGATTTCTCTCTAGATCAGCTTGCCAGGATATATGTAAAGGAAGTGGTAAGATTGCATGAAGTACCACTTTCTATTATATCTGATCGAGATCTGAGATTTACCTCGATGTTCTGGCGAAGTCTTCAGCATACTCTGGATACAGAGTTGAGTTTCAGCACTGCTTATCATCCCCAGACAGACGGTCAGTCTGAGAGAACAATTCAAACCCTAGAAGATATGTTGAGAGCTTGCTCTATGGATTTCAAAGGAGGTTGGGATCAACACCTACCTTTGGTGGAATTTTCTTATAATAATAGCTTTCACTCCAGTATTCAGATGGCTCCTTATGAAGCTCTCTATGGAAAGAAATGCAGGACTCCAACTTGCTGGGATGAAGTTGGGGAAAGAAAGCTATTAGAACCTGATCTCGTTGATGAAATGGAAGAAAAGGTCAGATCTATTCAACAACACATAAGAGCAGCTCAGAGTCGACAGAAAAGTTATGCCGACAACCGAAGAAAAGAACTAGAGTTTGAAGTGGGCGATAAAGTGTTCTTACGAATCTCCCTGGAAGAGGGTTATGAGATTTGGAAAGAAGGGGAAGTTGAGCCCTAGATATATCGGTCCTTTCGAAATACTGGATCGTGTTGGGAAGGTAGCTTACCGATTGGTGATTCCACCGAATCTCTCTCAAGTTCACGATGTGTTCCATGTATCTCTCCTGAGAAAGTACATACCAGATCCTTCACATGTACTCAGCTCAGAAGTTGTACCGCTGGAGCAAGATCTTTCTTATGAAGAACAACCGATAGAGATTCTGGATCGTAGCGAAAAAGTCCTACGAAACAAGACCACTCGCTTAGTGAAGGTTTTATGGAGGAACCACCAACTTGAAGAAGCTACATGGGAGCTCGAGGATATGATGAGGGAGAAGTATCCTCATCTGTTTGTAACAAAGTGACGAATTTAGAGGGCGAAATTATTTTTAAGGGGGGTAGAATGTAACACCCGAGACTTTTATGTTATATAAATCATCAAAGGAATTTTTTCTACACAACACTTGCTTGGCTTTCTTTACACGCAATCGCGACCTTCCTCGATAGCTTGCGTCGTACGCAATACCGAGTTTCACTAAACAACAATATGCTATTAAAACTAGCCGTTATGAATAGTAATAACCACTTTTTGAAATTTTATAAATTTTATTTTTCAAAATGGACTTCATTTTTGGACTCAGAATATCGAAATTAGCCTAGGGTGAAATTTTGGTATTTTTCTGGAAACTTTCAATTTTTGATGAATAGTGAAACCACTAAGTGGTAGGTTAAAAAAACTGAATTTTGCATAAAACTTAATTTTACCGCTTCTGTGAATGGAATTTCGAAAATCCGAGAGACACGGTTAATATCAAGGACTAAAATGTGGTTCAATGAGATGAAAATAATTTTTTGGTGAATAGTAACTTTTTACCTTTTTTTACCGCGGTTAATAGTAAATAGGGTAACTAAGGGTAAATATGATATTAATATTACCCTAACACATGTCCTAATTCTATTGGACAAGTGTAATTCGACCAAAAACAAACTTAGGAATATAATATGACCATTTAGGCCCACTTGGATTAGATTAGGACATTTATTATTAATTTATTTAAAGAAGGGTTAAAATAGTTAAATTTAAAGTTTAATAAGTAAATCATTTTTAATATGGGGTTATACATAAGATAAATTCAATTGTAAATATTCATTAGAAAGCTAAACAGATTTCCTACATGATGGTATTTTATTTGTAATTTTTAGACATCAAATAATTTAATTTATTTATGACACAAAGATGATGTAGTAATTATCTTATTAATGAAATATTGACATAATTGATAATAGAAATACCAAAATAAATGTAATTTAAGACTTTTTATGAATTCCACTAATTTTATAGGTTACTATGATATATTAGTGTTGGTTTAATCAACTTGGTTCGAACATATAATTCTGATATGGCTTTCACAAAAATCATATATCAAATAGTGTCAAAATTGACACAAAATAGTTTTTAAATCAAATATTATATTATTAATTGTTATTTTATTCCTAAAAATCTATGGTTCGGCCAAATAACTTAGATAAGGATATATATATTAATAATAACCAATTTGGGGTTCGTTTGGCATGTTATAGTATGTGTATTAACCATATAGTGAAAGAAAACAAAAAGACACGGTAAAAGTTAAATTAATTAACTTAGAGTTAAATCTAATTGATAAGGTTAAACTAATACCCCAAACTTGTCTAAATCCTATTGGTTGATAGGATTTCGACCCATCACCACTTCAGCTTCGAAATAAGACCCTTTGGAACCATTATAAACCGATTTTGACTTTAATATAAAATAATATTTTGAGATATTCCTAAGGTGCCCCTCTCCTCCCTTATAAAAGGGCACCTCCTCCCCCTCCTCCTCACACCAATTTGAGCACTCAAGCTCGGCCAAACCCTGCAATTTTCTCCTCTCCACTTCTCTAGAATAATCCTAGAGGTCTTGGTCTTCTCCAAAGACCAATCTTAGTTCCTTAAGTGGAGGATTCAAAGAGGCGTTCCAAAGAAGAGGTAATATCCATTACCGATCTTTTCAATTTCTTTCTTCTTCAACTTCTTCTTCTTTAGTTGTTTCATGATAAAGTAATAACATCAGTATTACTTACATACTGATATGTTATTATAAATATGAAACAACCCTAATTCACCTTCTATCCATCCTACGGAAAAATGAAATCACCGCGCGTGCGTACGTACGGAATACCGTCTCCACGCCGTGGTGTAATCTATTTTCCACCATCACCTTACAAGGATGGGTATAATGGTGTAATGAGTAACTATATATGATTATTATGAATTAATATTGATACTGAAATAATATATATATACTCCAATACAATTCCACGATCATAGGAACGATATCATCACTCGTGCGTACGTACGGAATACCGTCTCCACGATGTGATGCGACTCGTTCTACATGATCTTCATTTCATAATGATTATATAAATGAATTGAATGAATGAATATGGTATATACTACACTAATACCATTCTGGAAAGGAATTATCTATAACCTAAAGATAAGAATAAAAATTTATTCGACAAAACACGCATAAGAACAAAAAGTTATAAAGACCCGAGTAACAAGTAACAATGAAATATTACTAACAAGAAGCTAATAATATGACCATATATGATCTCATATCAATATGTATGATTCTGGAATAAGTAAATAACATTATTTAAACCATTATACAGGATCTTAGGACACGAACAAAGCAAATCGGACCTAAGGTAAGGGAAATATCACAATCTCATTTTTATCCGAGATTGTTTATTCGTAAGTATTTACTGGGGTGTATTTTATCATCCACATCCATGTTCCCTCAATATGTAATATTGTTTCCATCCACTTAAAATAGTTTAAATCCAATTTTACCCTTAGGTGAGTTTTTAGTAAAGAATATGAAAGGAATCTTTTGTCGTTTTTCCGTACGAGGTACTTATTGACTTTTCCGACAAAAGTACGAAGAATGTTTTTTTTAACTTATACGACAAGAATGGATTTTTAAAACATTATTTCCAAGAAGCTTCCTTTAAAAGTTTTCAAGTTTATTTTTAATCAACTTCTTTTAGTTTAAAGTTGTATGACATGTTAAGAAATGTAAAATGTTTTTGAAAAAGAAAGGATATTTTCCTCAAGAATGAAGTTCAAGTGTTTTATCAAAATTATTTTCCATCTAAGATAATAAAGGGTTCTGTTTCTATCCCTATTATTACATGGATTTGATTATGTTGTGATGGAAATATTTTTATGAATTCCTTTGTCTTATATGAATTGTTTTATGATGTCATGTTGTTTAAGAATCCCATTTTTATTACATGGGTTACGTTATGATGTATGGTTTATGATTATGTGGAACACATAAGAAAGGATTCATTATAAGATGGGTGGGACCTATATCTCCCTTCAATGCATTGGGTAATGATTTTATATCTAATGAGATAGACATGGCTGGAACGGAAGGTTATTTCGGTTCAGTGATACAGGACTGAAACGAGGAGTGAACTCGGTTCAGAAAGGGACTTTGTCCACTAAGATAGTCTTGGCAATGAGTCATGACTAACAAGAAATGATTTTCCATGATTATGTGTGCATGCCACAAATTTTATGTTATGATTATGGGGATCTCATTTTCACTTCTATGAATTATTCCATGATAAGATATTATGATCTCTTTTGCAGGTTTTGATTTTCAAAAAGATATGATATGAATTTTATTTCCTTTATTTGCCCTTGGTGAGCATTTGAGCTCACCCTTTTATGTTTTCTTTTCCCCAGGTCAGGAAGATGGTTATTAAGTAGAATATGCTAAAAGGGACCCTAGATATGATGAAATAAATGGGAGACACTGTAGAAGATTTATGAACCAGTTGTTTATGTTTCCCAGTTTCTAAAGACACTATACCTATACGATCCTTTGTGGTTTTGTCATATGTTGTAATAAGTGTGCTTCAATTTCGAAGTATTAACAATGTATGTAAAGTATGGGTCGTTATAATATTCATAATGTATAATAATAAAATATACATATTTAGATAATTTGGACCTCATTATTTCATATATGGAATCCATTTTTCCAAAATTAAAAATTTAGAAGAGGTAGAAATTAATTTAAAACTAATTCCCATTGTAAAAAAACAGCGTTTTTAAGAAATAGTAACTATCAAAAGAGTAACACTTATTTATTAACAATTTCAAAGTGAAATTACTTCTAATGAATAAAATTGGATTAAATTGAAAAAAAATAATCTAAATAAACTTTATAACCGTTTTGAAAGATCATATGACCATATAAACAAATTAGATTAAAAGGCAGTTATAAATTAAAATACCGTATTTTTTACTATTCATTAAAAAGTAAACTTTATCAGAAAAATACCAAAATTTTATACAAACTAAATTTTTACATACCAATTTTAAAAAAGAATATTATTTTGTCAAATAGAACATATAAATGTGACCAGAAATATATTTTAAGAGGGTTCTATATTAAAAGGTGGCAAATTGACCTTTTAATGAAAATTAGAGTATTTGTGCTTAAAATCAAATTCATTCTTATTTTAAGTCTCTAAAATTTATTGGATAAATGTAAAAACATTTAAAATATATGTATATTTATATTGTAGTTAGTTCTGTCCATTTTCACCAATACAATGAATAGGTGTTAACTACCTTTTAAAATAATATAATATTATTATTTTTTAGTATGACCCTGCATTTTGTGCAACATAAGATTTCGAAGAAACCCATTGTTGTGTATCGGGTATTCCATCAAACATAGAATACCCTTTAAAGTAAAATTAATATTTAATTCCAAAATTTTAATAAATATGAAATGGTTATATTCTTTATTTTTATGGGATGTTACATCTTTCCCCCCTTTTGGGAATTGTGTCCTTGCAATTTTAAAATTGGGCTTGCAAACTTCATTGAACGTTCCACTTTGGAAAAATAGTCATAAAAAATATCACATTAAAAGAAGGAAAGAGAAATATATAGGTCACCTGAGATATCAAATATTAGGATTCGTTGTTGGAAAACATGGATATGGAAGAGAAACAAACCTTCACAGTTTGATGGAGAGTGGTAGAAAACATTATTAAGAAAATTTTAACCACAAGAAAATGAAAGACTTGTGAAGGGTTAAATGGCCTTTCATTCCCCAGTACGAAAAGTTAACATACAATGTTTTTGTTTTATGTTAATTTTCGTAAAGTTGAAGAATCTATTTATGAGCTTAACTAAAACCATAATGAAACCTACTTACTTTCCAGGTATAATTTCTTCCTTTACTAAATTTCTACCACAAATTCATATTTTCTTCAAATGATGAGTATTAAAACTCACTTAGTCACATTAATAGAACATTAATAAACTAATAAATTATCAGATAATCCACGAATAATTAACTATATATTTCCCCTATCTTTAGACAACAACCAAAATTGAAATATTTAGTACAAGTCTAGATAATCACCAAAAAAGGATAACACTTTAAAAAAAAGAAATACTACTCTTAATACCCAAATTTTGATAAAACAATACCCAATGTTGGGAAAAGGGCATTCAGTAAATAAATGTCCTTAAAATTCATCAAAGTAACCTAATCTAATATTGTAACCCAAAACATAGTAGGATTTAATCACATAGTCTTACACAATAAATCTTAACATTTATCCCCAAATAAAATTGATTACTTTTAAGTTATCATACTGATGTGTAATTAACCAAATCACATATTCGTTATGATAGATTTATCATATCCATAGCTAACACAAATATCCATATCTCCATAATACAAATATTGATTCTTCAAAAATAAAATTCCAGCATTACTCTTCAAAAGTAAATGATGGGAAAAAATCCCTCAAGGCATCATTGCATCATTTTTGGGATTCTTGTGTTTGTGGAAAATATAGGTTTCCATGGTGAATTGTCGAGTTATAGAGATGTTATTAACAATCTATGTTGACAAATAACCATGACAATGGAACATAAGATCTGGAGGCGGTAAAAAAGAATAGATACAATGTGGCACCATTTTCCAGTGTTTGGTGAGAATTGGGGAATTTGGATTTCCTTGAAGATCTCATCTAAATATGGCAAAGACATGTGTTTCTAAATGATAGGCTTCATGGATTTGATTTCACGAAGACAAGATTAATTTTGATGGTGTTCTTCGCGATTACGACGAGCATCACAAAAGGAAGAGTTAAAGGGAAATGAGAGCGGGCTCCGCAGTGGCGGTGCAAAGTAATTGATGGAACACTCTATAATTAAGACGAGCTCTGCAATTGGAAAATTTCTATAGTGCTTCGCAATATTGAGATAATTTCAGTATAAATTTAATAGCATCACGATTTGAGATGACGTGGCACTAACTTCCTGCAGATGGTTTGAGAGTCGGTGGAATCACCTATAAATAATCCTCGACTCCCTTAAGAGAAGCAGAGTGTTTTCCAAAGAAAAATTCAATGATCTTGAATTTTGAATGTGGTTCACGATGTTTTTTCACAAAGGAAATGTGATTCACAAAAGAGGGGAGCTGTGAAGCGGCTAATTTAGCTCCGCAAAAGTCGTGTGCTCTACCTTGGCTCAGTGAGCTTCATGAAAGAAGTCACTTTGATAATACCTGAGATCCATGACAGCCTGAGCTCTGCAAAGGTGTGATCTATACAAAAAGTTATGAGCTTCCCTACGTCTTGATTGAGCTTTGCAAAATTGGGAGCTTCATGAAGTAGGGTGTTTTGCGAAGGTACTTCCCAATGGATGGTGCCCAGTGTTCAAGGGTAAAGGGGTATTGATCAGTGGAAGAAATTTGGACTTCAATAGAGCATCTACATACAGCTGAATATGCATTCATTTGTGGTAATGAATATACCTATAGTTCAATAAACTGTGACTTAATCTTCTGATGAAGTAGTGAGATCACTATAGTTAAGTGAGTAGTTAGTTCACAAATTGTGAGTGGCTGTAAACCAGGAGGGACGGTGATTCCGTTTCGAACTTGTATACAATAGTAAGCTTATAGTGTAATTGTTACATCGAAACATTGTCGATTTATGACCCTTGGATGTAGCCCAGTGAGGGTGAACAATGTAAAAACTGTTGTGTCCAGTGCATTCTTTAAGGTTTATTCATACTCTACAAAAGGAAGGGTAGAGAAGAGGGTTTTGTATAACATCCAAACAAGATCAAAAAGGGTAGCTGTTTTAATCTTTCATACCCTGATTCACCCCCTTAGGGTATCTATCCTAGTGGACCTAACAGAAATGATAAAAATTCCTTGAATAACAATATCATAAATCAAACTTTAGGGTTACACATACTATAAAAATTCTTCTAGTTTAATCCCTTCCTCAAAAGAGCCTTAATACATTTAAGCATTTCATCATCATAAAATCTACCATAACTCTTGAATCCCTTATATGTTGACTTGTGAATCATTCAATGTTTTTCATTATATGTTTTCCATTACTTTCTAGCTAATTCTAAAATAATTATTTGCTACGAAAAAAATCATGAAGCATATCCTATGATTCAATAATACCAAAACATATGTTAAGACATAATTCATACCTTTCATTGGTCATTGTAATTTTCTTCATCCTCAATCAGAATGGAATTAGTTATTGGAAAAAAATATTTGTACGATCCGGGTGATCCCATTCCCGAAACTTGTTCGTGGGACATCTGTTAGTATAATGACCATGCACTCCACATATAAAACATTCAAATGATCCCTCAAAAAGAACTTCATTCCTTTTATTAGAGTCAACTAGATGCCTATTTTTTTGGAAGGTTCATTCTTTATGACCTTCATTCCAAAATTTATTTCATCTTCCCGTCCCTTTGAAGCATTTTTCTAGTTATTTATTTCTACATCATTGACACATAGGTTTTTCAACATACTTACATTTATCATTATTAAATGAACTTTCATTGGGATTTGTTTATTTCATATATGATGCCTTATAAAAATCAACATGGTTTAGGTGGTCAATCATGACTCCAAATAATTGGTTGAGAAAAACCACAGGAGTTTTCATTGAAACTCCCATTTCATTTAGTTAATCATTCTGAAAACTGTCACAGTTTTCTTCACAGCCACTGTATCATTGGTGCCTACTAGATCCAACCATTTACTAAAACCAAAAAAGTCATTGTTAGTATATTAGTAAAATCATCATATAATATCTTATGAGGTGGGTAAATACTAATATATATTTATTCGAATTATCTTAAACTCCTTCAACAAATCTAAAATAACGCTGGCTCTTTATTATATGAAAACCATTATGGTTATTTCACTTATTATTAAACAATACCCTAACCTCTAAAGTTATCAAAACTGACCAATGATACCAACTATAAAGACCCAACCTTAGAACATTAGCTAATCTTGAATTAAATGATTAATTCAGATTGAGGATACTTTAAGGTTTAGAGTTTTAGATAATTATGCCATAACTATTACATTACATCTCAAAAATTAAAAATTAGACAATTCTAATCAGTTTACTTTATTATAAAATAAAAACTCTTAAAAAAAGAGCCATCTCTTGTTCCATGTTTTAGACATCATGACTTTTCCATGATCCCATCATTGACCCTACTCATCATTAAGTCCTATGAAAAACATTTCAAAACTGTGGATGAACATAAAAATCACAGTAGTGGTAATAAAATAAGGAATGAAAATAGTATCCTATCAATAAATACAAAACAATGAAACTGTAAATTTCAATCATAACATTCCTTATGAAATACTAAAATTTATGAATAACACACAGAATTAATAAATCATAAAGGTAACTAATGGAATCCATATAAAAATTACATTATAGATATCACAAATATGTTGGGAGTTACATTTGGAATACCCCTCACAGTAAATTCCTTAAATCTATTAAGAGAAACATTAAGATTTACCTCCATCACGTTACCTAATGCATTGGAGAGAAATCTCGGGCTCACCCACCGTAAGTTTATCACAGAACTACCCGTATACATAAAAAATTCCCAATAACCATAAAATAATAAAAACTCATAACAAAATCCTAAAGGAAATATAACATTTCAAAATTCAAATTACAATATATCAAATCAAGATATTTAAAAAAACAATTCTTTATCAAACCATTTTAAAAACCATTTAAAACATTTAATAATGGGATTTTTGAAACAAAGTGTCCCCCACCACTTTGAAACTTTTAAATGAATTATAATTTGAAAACATTAATTTCCATATAAATAAATACTAAAAACCATTTTCAAATCATGGACATTAATGAAAAATATTTAGAAGAATAAATCTTTAAAACATTTAAAATGACATTATAGTTAATGCGTTTTTTAAAAAATGACAGATGCTTGAATAAAAAAAATTGAAAAATAATATTTAATCAGAACATTATAATATCATAAGAATAAAGGGATTCATGATATAATATGCAGAATGATAGTATATACACCATATAAGAGAGAATTATTTCATAACAACAATAATTTCTCAATGGAATATAAATTGACACGAAATCCCTTAAAAACTGTATCCTTAGATTAATGATAAATCAATTACATAATAATGTGTGGAAAATATAAATACACTCAATATTATGTGATATTTATTTTAAATAATTCAGTGGTCATTCACACATATTTTTGTAAAAACAACACCAATGAATTGGAAGTTTAACTCAAGGAATTAAGATTGACTTAAAATTACTCTTATCAAGTTCATATCTATGGCTTAGGAATTTATCAATGAAGTGATTATACATATAAATAGAATATACCCAAAAAGGACCATATAAATTTTAACAGAAATAAATAAACTGTTATTCCACAACAAATCATAACATGACATAATTAAGAATTAGAAGATTAACACAAATAATTGAAATTGTGTAAAGAAGTTCCCTTACAAAAAATCGGCAGCCTAACGACGTCACATTAAAAATAAAAAAATGAGTTGATGAGAGAAAAAAGTGTATCTCAACACTTGTAGCTATAATTTACAAAACTAAGGATATGGAATATCATATCCTAACATAAGAAGCTTTAAATTCAAAGATATAAAAAAAACAAGTCTTTGAATAAACGAGGGGGTGAAAGGTTCTCTTGCCAATTTGGTAACATAAAAAACATACACCCCATTAAATAAGGATCATAAAATGAAGATTTCAATACCCATAAATTGAATTATATTACACAATTAATACCATAATGTGTAGTAAAAACACCACACAAAAGGAAATAGTGTCAAATATAGCATGAATCCCACGGGAAAAAAGTGAAATGAAAACCCCTTACCACGTTGTAATCAATCGAGTCATATGAAAAAAAGTTTATAACAAAAAAATGAATCGCATAATACCATGTATATAAAGGAAATAAATATATCATATATCAAATAGAAGTACTCAGAACATGACATGAAAAAAATAAGTGGTGAACAATGTAAATATCTCGGAATTAAAAGTGATATAAGAAATCCCTTATCTCGTGTCCTATTTAACTCGTTAGTTCTTTAATATCCTGAATAAAAACAAAAGATAATTTCTACTTTAATTAGAAATTTTTTCATGTTTATTACTACTTTTATTTAAATTATTACCTTGTTATAACAATTAGTTAATTATTTTTTTTCATATCAGACATTTTGTCGATGTTTGAAACATGAGTTAAAATTGAACTTGTTATATTTATAAATAGTCCATGTGGTCAAAATTTCATTATATACAAAATTAAATTTATTATTTAGATATCATATATATCATATATATTCATTTTATATATGTATATATAATAGTACACAACATTTGGAGATAAGAAATGAAATTCACCATTTATGGAGACGGTAAGCAGTAATTACGCATGAATGATACTTTCATTTCTATTTCATATTTAATGGAATTAAAAATAATGATACAAAGGTATATTATAATACCAGTATAATATCATATATAATTTCATTTAATACATCCTTTATACATTTCTCAAATGGCATGGAAGAGTCGTATCACATTGAGGGGGTGGTAGTCCGCACTTTCACAAATAAAATTATCGTATTTACATTCTCTCGAAAACCATAATGGTAACATATAAATTCAATAAAGAAGCAAATAAACAATAAAAATATAATATATATCACATATAAATATATTTACTTCTTAATGGAAACCATAATAGGTGGTAGAAGAATATTGAACAATCATCATTTCGTGAGGCATTAGTTTGTCATCCACAGAAATAGTATGTTTTTTACCCTTTAGTTAGAGGTGTGTGTAAGTGAAGATAGAATCATACTGATAAAAATAACCTATTATATTTAGGATACTATTTTTTATAAAAAAAATTAAAAAAAAGAGTATAGTGGTTGGGGAAATAAAATAAAACAAAAGAACGTAAGAGAAGACGTTGCCTTTAAATCAGGTATCTCTCTTTGGTTTGTACCAAAAGGTTTACTTGAATTGAATTATGTGTATGGGAAGGATTTTAGGATGAGTAAATGGATTTAGGGAGATAAATTGAGAAGATTTTGGATACGAAATGGGGCTAGATAAGTGTGTGGAATGGGTTAGAAGTGGGGGATTGTTTATATGGTGGAGGAGGGGCTCTTTAGGAATGTTTAAAAAAATTATTTTATTATATAGTAATTTTATGTTTCTAAAGGTCCAAAACATATTAAAGTTAAATAAGATATGACTCATGTTCTAAATAGAATCATCCAATAATAATTCGACAGGTTTTGGATATCGTTTTAATCTTTATAATCTTATTTATTTAAATCATTCATTAATGAGGGAAACACTGCATCATTATTGTGTCATAAATATTTTTATTTATTTGATGTCTAAAAGTAAAAAAAAATTATGTATGAAATATTTTTAGATTTAAAAGGAATATTTTATATTTATTTAGATATCTTATATAACCACATGTAATAATTGTTTTACTAAAAGATATATTTTTAAATCATTTTTATCTTTACTTTAATTAATTAATCTAAAGATTCATTATCACTCCCATGTGGATCCATGGGGTCCCAAAATCGACCCAAAGATGCCCATAATCGGATGTGAATCAACAAATATGATTAATACACAAGTTATGGTATTTTAATATTATTATAATAATATTTTGTTACCCTTATTTACCAGATTTACCTTTTAACCATGATAAATAAAATATTTACTGAAGTAAATGACCATAAGGTCTAAAACAAAATTATATATTTACACAATTTGGACATCCTGATTCAAAAAATGGAATATATTTATCCAAATACAAAACAAATTAGTGGAATAAATTAATTTAAAATAAATTCCCTCTGTCAAAACAAAAATCGGGTTTTTATGAAATAATAACTATCAAATTATTTTCATTTATTTATGTCCAATTTCAAAGTGATGTCACTTAAAATAACCCATATTGGATTAAATGGTAAAATTCTAATCTAATTATAATTTAAACAAATTTAAAAGGATAATTCAACTATATAAATAATGTATATTAAATGGCAGTTATGAATTAAAATATAATATTTTTCACTATTCATAAAAAAATGAACATTATCAGAAAAATACACAAATTTTATCCCAAGTAAATTTTCATGTCCTGATTCTAAATAATAATAATATTTTGTAAAATAGAATATATAAATGTGGAAATAACTCGATTTAATGTGGGGTCACCATCAAAAGAATGTAAATCAACCTTTTAATGAATATTAGAGTATTTATGCTTAAAATCAAATTTTTCTTATTTTATGTCTCTAAAATATATTGGATAAATGTAAAAACATATAAAAAACAGGTATATTCATATTTATGTTAGATTAGTAAATTCCTGCCAATACAACGACTTGGAGTTAAATGATATTTAAAATAATATTATATTATTTTTTTCGTTATGACTCAGCATTATCTGCAATATAAGATTTAAAATAAACTCATTGTTGTTTATCAGGTATGCCATTGAACATAATATCCCCTTTGAATAAAAATAAATATTTAATTCACATATTTAAATAAATATGAAAATGTTATAGTCTTTATTTTCCTGGGATGTTACAGTTTTCATATTCCTTATGTGGAAAACTATTCTGAAATTGAATAGTTTATAGGAAGCAAGATGGTAACATTTAAATTCAATGTAATTTTAAGTTAACCATAATTTGTAATCATTCAAATAAAATTTAATAACTTTATCATAATCTCTATATGTATCTAAACCATCCATTGATAAAAAATATAATGAACCTAACTTATGAATTACATTATCTTGAGTTTTATGTCAATAATTAATTATCTTTCATTTCACTATGAATCCAGTTATAGAGTTTTAAAAATTATGTCATAACATATATATTAATAATACATATACCAAAATGTGGATACATCTATTTAGAATCTTTTTTTTCTATAATAAAAAATAGTTAAAATAAAGAATCATTTCCTTTCATGGGAAATACTAATGAATTACTAAGAGACTTTACACTTTCCCTTATCCTTCATTAAATCTGGTGCAAGAATAGAAAAATAGAGGATGAACTCAAAAATATTATAAAGGGACACAAAAATAGGAAGAACAATTACTCTAGTGAAAAAATGAAAATCAAATAACATTTACCTTTATCGTTATTGTTATTTGAACAAATGATATAATAATTTTCACATAAAAACAAATACATGTTTTTTATCCAATTAATTAATTAAAATAAATAAAATGTAATTAAATATTATTCTTAGTAAATTAGAGCATCAAATTTAAAACCCATTTCAAAACTGTGTCAGAAGTAACTAGATTCCAATTAAATGCATCAAGGAATCCATTTAGTATATCCCTTATTCTTTCTTATTTGGACTCATAAAATTGTTTAATACGTTGGAAAACTATTTGGGTGGAACCATAATTTAATCTGTAATGGTATCTACTGATGCTATCTTGATCACCCCCTCATACATGATGTAATGGTCTCTCCCATTACTATATTGGAAGCCCGATCAAATAATATGTAAAATATCACCCATCATTATCTCGGTGAACCCATTTCACATGTATAATTATTATGTACCATTTTAATAATTTTTTTATTTTTTCTTGAAATGTTCTACTTTAAATAATTCTTAAAAATCTATTATACATTAAATAAAGTTACTTTTAGAAATCAAAATACCCATTTCTTTTAAAATCCTATTTTCAATATAAGAAATAACATTTTCTTTTAGAAACCCATTTTAAATAACAAAATTCCCAAATTAAAAGAAAATTGTTTTACTAAAGGAAAACAATAATGCTTTTAATATAAGTAAATAAATCAAATAATGTCAATGGTGGCAGAAGTCATTGTGACTTCATATGTTAGGAATTTGACATTATTTATGCCATATGTCAAATTGTTCTGTATGAAACACATAAAAAGATTCGTTTTCAAAAAATGTAAAATAAAATTTTAAGAGATTTAAAATGTAATTTATAAATTTTTAGGTCCATATAAATTACTTCATAAATATATTTAAAAAACATAGTCATGGAAGTGAAAGAATGTTTTATAGAAATAATTAACAAAAAATTCATTTAAGAGAATAGTCCAGGTTCACTTTGGAAATATGTAAACCATAATCCCCATGAAAAAAATAAAAAATAAAATAAAATACCATGTTGAATTATAAATTCTGTATGTAACATATTAAAGGATATTTATATATCCCTTATAAAATATTAAATGTTCATAAAAAATATGCCCCAGGTAATGAAAATTGAGATGAAGTCCCTTACCTTGAGTCTAATTAATTACATGAGAATCTATCAACCTAAATAAGAGGGTTGTTTCAATTACTTTATTTATATACAAAAATATTCAGTTTTTATTATTAATTTAATTTCACTTATTAATGTGTTATATAAAATCAGTCAATCAATTAAGTTTAGGTAAGATTTGATGACCATATTTGGATTTTGTTTTAAAAATGGATTTGGTAGGTCAACTATCCAAAGAGGTAATTATTAAAATATATCTAGAATAATAATAATGATATAATTATAACATTCATACATCAATTATACATTTAAATCCAATCATGAAATGTGGTTTTGAAAACTAACTAACATTACAATCATGGAGATGGTCGGTCGTACATACGGTTGAGTAACATTTCCATATTTCAATAATCATTATAGAGATAAGGTAAGAAAAATTTATCTTTACATACTGATAATAAAATCATAAAAACCATAATATTTAATTTTATATAATTATTTATCATCCATGTGATGTTTTGATGAAAAAATAATTAAATCTCTTTGAGGAGGTGGTAGTCCATACGCCCATGAATGATGGTATAAATTTTTTAGTGAGTGTATAGGTAAATAAAAAATGATATATTATATTAAAAAAATTATAAATATGTAATTAATATCAGAAACAATTCTTTTATTTCACAAATATTTAATAGTTCAACCCTTATTACCTTCCATGTAATGCGTTAGTGGAAAAAAAATCACATTGCTTCGTGATGCAGTAGCCTTGCACACACACGAGCGACGTTATTGTATCCCTTAGAGAACGAAATTTAAAAGTTTATATAATATATAATGTCTATATAAGTACAATTATGTTATAAATTTCTTATATAAACTTTATATCAATCATAATACCCAACTGTGAGAGGTGGTAGAGGAAAAATGAATGACATCTTTTCACGAGGCAGTAGTCCACCACACAAATGAATGATGATTCAATAGAAAAAATTGATAGATGTGTGCATGGTTTTAGTTAATAAAAATAACCTAAAAAATATCGTTATATGAAAGATAATATGGTTATTATATAATCATGTAAAAATAATTTTTTATGCTGGTGCAGGAGAAAATAAAACAAAAATGCTCGTTGATATATGTTACCAATTATTTGTGTATCTCTATATTTTTTCCACCAATGGCCACCCTTTAAAATATTTCATCCAAAAAAAGTATTATAATTTTAGAGATTTGGATTAGAGAAGTTATTTTAGTAGGTATTGGATGAACCATTTTTTTGAAGGTGTGAAGAGAGGAGAAGGGGGTTGGCCTTGAATAAATGGAATGAGTGGAACACTTGTAATCGTGTTGAATGAGTGAACTACCCCAACTTTTTTAATGTCCCGAGACCTAAATAATGATATATATTAGAGAATATAATGTATAATGTTTATATATGTCCATAAATTGGTTTTTCGCACAAATGGTGGGTTATTTTTTTCTCCTTTTAAATAATATTATACGATATGTAAACTCATATTTATGTTGATTATAGTAATTAATTTTAATTATTTTCACTAATAAAACTGGAACAAATTTTAGTAGAACATTTTATAAATTATAAATTATCTTGATTCCAAATATGGTATATATTTTTCCAAAAAAAAATTAAAATTTAATAAAAATTAATTTATTATTATTCTTTTAGATGCGGAAAGACAATGGGTTTTCAGGAATAATATATTTTAGATAAATATGATTACAAATTAATTCCATGAAAAATAATAATCATTGCATGATACTAAAATAATATTTATAGATATATAATATATAGTTTTCATTTAAAACATTCCACTTTAGTAATTATTTTAATTCATTAAAAAAATAAAAAACATTATTTATATTAATATTTTTCTGAGAAAATCCTGTTTTATACAAAAAATTAAATTGACACTAAAAAACAATATACTGTTAATCAAAAATAAATCAAGTGAATTAAATAGATGTAAATAATAATTAGGTTACATTAAATCATATTTGAAACATATCGTGACTCCTAAATTACAAAAATTATTCAAAAGAAAGGGTTTTTTATTTAATTGGTATTTTCCCTATTCATTTAACATATATATTTTCTGAAAATTCCCAAATATTTAGCCAATATAAATTTCTATATGATGATTTAAAAAATGATATAAATTTTATGAAATTAAAAATCATAAATTTAGGAATTAATCATTTAATTAAAATATGATAATAAAAGTGTGTTATTAAAATAATTTACCATTAGATTAAAAATTACATAATACTATTATAAGTAATTTAACATTATAAATCATATTAATAAATATTAAGAAATTTTATTCTATAATTTACTAGGTTTTGACATCCTAAATCACACATCCTTGAGTTCAGTCACATTTAACCTATGATCATTCACATAAACCACTAATCAAGATCACATACTGGTTAACCCAACCAAATTAGATGTAACCTCGAAAGTCCTTTTAAAAAAATGGATCCTTATTTATTAAAAGTTCCAACTCATGACGTTCCACCTATTTAAATAGTTAAAAAATAGACACTATATTACTACGTTGTCACTAAGATACTGGAAATGTATGTCGAACTGAACAAGGCTAGACACCTGACCACTTCTTGTCTCTATCCCCAACATTGATACTAAGCACCAACACCCCATGAGACTTCATTTTTAATACCATAAAAGGTATCACCTCACCTATTCCATATACCATATTGAACCACCCATTTACGTATATAGGAACCAAACACACGACCTCAATTTAATTAAATCAAAATGAGATCACTCATATATAAATCAATATCATTGAGACCTATGGGTGACATGCTTCACCGTTGAAAATTATGAAAACCTGAATCATAATCCCCTAAGTTGATAATCTCCAATCATAGGCTTACATTCCTAACAATAAAAAATTCACACACCTACCATATTTATTTATCTTATATATGGAGTCCTATATTCCCTATTATAAAAATTCTTGACACGGAACATGTGTCAAGGTTAAGCGCATGACCACCCACTATCCGAAGTGTCATTTCCTGAACCCACAGGGCTTATATACAAGGCCAACCCATATTAAAATAACATCCAATACTAACAAGGTTAAGAATATTTATGATTATTACCTTCAAAACCTTCCTGGAAACAATTTATTTGTACTTATAATTCTCACATAACAAATCAAGGCTCTTTAAACACTTTCCAAAAAATCTCTTTGAGGGTTTCGAAATAGGTTTTCCATCTAATGAACATCCTAAAATACACCACCATAGTCTAAATCATTCAATTAAATATCCGTAAGTAATTTTTACTTTACTAATACACACATCCCATGGTACTTATGAGATCATAACATAATGTATGGATTAATCCATGCTTCCCAACTCAGATTCACCAACAAAACTGGGGCTAGCCCTACTATGGGTTACTCACCAACATCATATGAAACATACACACTAAACCTGAGTCTCTCTCTAAAGTCAAAATGTCCTACAACCTATCCCCTAAATCAATCATTGCAAGGGTCACCACCCATGGGAATACATACATTTCCATGCCATAGTCACATTATATATAATGTGTCTAAACATTTATCTCAAGGTACCCATCAACTTGCATGAAACTACACTTTTTTACTAAATCTTCGGTTAGATACAAAACAAAGAGATCACAAGAGTTGATACTACTCATAAAATCTTATTATAAAACAGAATCATAAAATATCAATCCAAAAATGCAATAGGTGTAGCATTTAATTTTCAATACACTACACATTAAGAAAGGATTTATAAATAGGGATATCTTTCTACCCCAAATCATTCTCGAAACTTTCTCAACACTATACATAGTTATATTCAATAATTAGAGAGCCACATAACTCGATCAATCACAATAGACCACTATCCACACACCATGTCAGTCCAAGAACAGAAGTCTTATACACCACCTCACTCACATTGGGATAAAAACATAACAAATTTAGGTTATTATTCCCTTACCATTTCAGACGGTACACATTCCATGGATGGTTATATAGAATTTCATACACATTTTTTAGGGATAATTAATAATTAGTTTATTAATTAATTTTTTTAACCCAGCCAGAATTCTTAAAAAAAATCTCACTCTCTAATGATTCCCACTACTATAGAGCATAACAATCACATCATGGGAAAATTTACATTTCGTTTATTTAAAAAAAAACATTTTATATTCGATAAGGTTTATCAAGATTTCCATGTTCTAAAGACAGGATTAAATGGGGGTTTATTTACATTATTTAAATTAATATGACATATTAGTTTTTAACTGGAACTATATTTGACCACACCACCTTTTAACTGATCATTTACACCTTTCTAATATCCACACATTGATTATATTCATGCTACTAAATGTTTTCAAATATCAGAAGCATTATTAAATAAGTTATCATTATAAATCTATAAAAGAAATATAATTGTAGGATTCTAACTAATAAGTCATTTATATAAGACATTCATAAATCCTTTAATATCAACATATATATCAGTATATCATCTCAAAAATTGGTCAAATAATATTCAAACGAAGACTTATATGGAAAACAACATATCATAAAATATTGACATTCTAAATACCAACACACTTATTAGAATTAAATTTGGGAACATTGGAAGAGATAAATGAGACCAATATAATCATTGGTTAATAGAAATCATAGAAAATACATATGTCTGCTGAGAATAAGAGTTATGTTTTTCAGAAACATGTTAGAAACATATCAATAGTGATAATTATATAGAGTATATTCAAATCCTATGTTCCTAGAATGATTCAGGAATATTCACTCACTATTTTTATTTACTAATCCAAGAGAGAAAATCACCAATCCCATAACATCACAAGTTAATTGTCTCATCTATGGTTAGATGGAAATATAACTATTAATTAAACGTCCTGGAATAATGAGTCATATCCCTAGAAACTTGTGTTTTACCCCATATATTTTTTGATAAATCTATTGAATATGATAATTACCATGTTCCTACATATTCATAGTCTACTTCTTATCATGTTGTAATAGAAATAAAAATGAATAAAAAGGCTGATACCATTTTTTAATTATGAGTCAAATATCACTATGAATAGTCAGCGAACCAGTGGGCCACATGGAATGAAATGTTCCTCACCATATGAAAACGTCTACCAAATAGTGGTTAGGTTATATAATAATATCATGGGGAAACTATACACTCTGGTAGAGTACCTCAGGAAATTGAAATAGTAGAAAACCTATAAATTATACCGAATAAAAAATATAAAAGAAAAAAATTTCCAATAAATAAATGCAATGTCATATGATAAAATAATAAGTGGTAATTAATACATTAAATGCATCCCCCATGTGTGGATCAAATATAATAACAAATATAAAATATAAAAACAAAATTTAAATCATACACTATATTGGCTCAAGAAAAACCTGGCCTCATCATCCTTATACCACCCTAGAGTTTTATGAAGAGAATCAATCAATGGGACATTGTCTTAAAACTACGACCAATAAATGGATAGTATTCATCTTTTTTACCCATGTTCAATGAAATCCCACTAATTATGTTAGTATGACTCAATAGGCCACGACTGACGATGTCCCTAAAATAAGTAATTGAATAAATAGTTGATAGAGTATTTATATAAATAATAATTTTCAAAATGAACCAATTTATGGTCCTAAAAACTAATAGATTAATAAATTAAATAAATAATAATAAAAAAACTATTGAATCTTGTGTCTCTATGGTGAAACCTGACACCTGTTTATTCAGACATTAGCCAAATTCAATGAGTGTCTAATCGAAAAAATGACATTTCTCCTCTTGATCCATGGTATACTACCCTGTGTAACGTTAGTAATACAAGCTTGAGGGGTTCCCTATGGCCAAATTGGGTATTGTCAGCCAAAAAATACAATAGGGGTTGTAGGTTGGGGTGACCATTGGTATTCCAGCAATCGAAACAACAATTTTGGACTCAGGGAACTATCATCGACTCTTTGAAGAATGTCTTGATAGGTGTCCTCATCTCACAAACACAGAATTATAACCAAAATATGTAAATATTAATCTTGGTAGGTCACTCCAAGATATTCACCAAGTAACATCTCAAGAATCCATGAAATTAATATATAGAATTTGATAAATTTAGAAATTACATGAATCTAGAGGTCCTCCTAAAGGAATTCAAGATAATAAACCTATGAGAAATCCACTTTCCTCCCCCAGGTATTCCATATCATTTGACCTCCATGAATCTAATGGTATCATCACACCATATCCATCATGAAAGTACCCTATAGTAATTCAATGCTTGTGGGGGGAATTCCATATGATTATAGGTCCCAACAGACTCTATTGAATTATCCCAAGGTATTCTAAACAATCATCATTTTATGGGACACTGATTTAACAATTAATTATTTATCTGAAAAAAAATCAATCATAGAAATCATCACTCTAGAAAAAACACTAGGTCCTCGTCATGAACTATTTATACAAGTTATAAATAAAGATTATATCCATTCTGTAAACCATATTCCATTCCATAAATTCGTTATCACTTTTCTATTTATACTAGAAAACATATCATTATCATATGACTATTAATTTTTTTAAACCACTTATCATTTGGTATGGTACATGTTCATTTACCAAAAACATTACCCATATAGATTTCCAATTCTAATTGAATTATCTATGTCTATTAAATTCCATTTCAAAATCATTTATTTAATTACCAAACATTAATTTGTAACCATTCAAATAAAATTACCCCATTAACATTGGTCAAAAACTTTTACCTATACTATATTACCAATTAATTATCCAATTAAAAGGGAAAACCCATTTTATGGTGCTCCACTATCAACCCCCATTTTCTATGGCTCAGGGCCTTTAAATGAACATTGAAAATTAGAAAATGGTATTTTAGTGCATTTCATTATAATAAGAGGCCAATTTATGGAAATCCAACTTGCCCAAATAACCTATGAACAACGAAAAATTAGTAATTCTATGGGTCAATTTATATGTTCCACATATATTAGTCTCATTTGAGGAAACTCATCTAATATAAGCTACCAGATTGACATGATTCAGTAGAAAATGTAGAATCATAAAAAATCACTAAAAATACGGAATATTAAGCTAAAATAGAATCTTAGAACTTTTAAAAAATAAATATTATAAAGAATAGAATGAATATCATAACAATTATCCCAAAACTACAAGTTAAATTACATTAAATGATAAAGTAATGAGTAATATCACTCATGGGTGAGGGAGATGATAGAGAGGGTCGAGTGTGAGGGGTTCTAGACACTGGGGTAAAGGTAATGGGGTAAAAACATATATTTTTCGAAGTGAAATTCCACAATTTTACTATTATTAAATATGTGATTGGTTTAACAACCGTGTAAAAACTATTTAGATCCCACCATATAAGGATTTACATTGCACAAGAGCATAACATGCTATTAAAAATACGTATGTTAATTCTATGAATGACTCTTTAATATTCTAAAGACACATTCAATATTTACTAAAGATCCATGATTTGTCATATTAACTAATCACTTAAATATATCTAGCCACATTGTTGGGGGTATGGTCTCAAATTTAACAATGAACCCACCATGCACCTAGTGTTCTTTTGTCTCAAAATAAGTCTTCAAGCACCAATGCTACATAGTGTAATCTAATCACTTGAGGAACCTATAGGGGATCAAATCGTATACAACAGAACTATTTTATGATGTTAAATCCCTTATGTTACCAATCCAAACCTCAATTTTAAGAACATCCCATCTACCAATCCCAGAACTCAAACTTCCCTTGAAATTTTAATGCACATACAGATATAAGAATTTGAAAAAGTATAAGTACTAATTATATTAATGTAAAACAATTAAGATCAAGAAGGGTGTCAAACCAAATAAAATAATCTTATTATTTTGTTGCAAAATATTCCACAAGAATAATTATTATGAACAATCCACAGAAATTATGATAAATAAAAGAAATTAAAAGGATATAATTGTAATTATAATCTAGGATAAACTTAAATGGAAGGATATGATGTAGATCACTCCTTAGAATCTTTGTGAAGGAACTAAGAAGTGTAATCATAAATAAAATGATATTATGATCATTATTCTAGTTGATTTAAAAAAATCTTGCAAAATAGAATGAATATATGAAACCTCAAGTGTAAAATGGAAGGAAATGGTTTAATATAAAGAATCTAAATTTACTGAGTGTTTTTTAATTATATTATAAACAAATTGATTTAGAGGTGTTATGTGTGAAATTCATGTTTGGTGGATGAAACTCAACGTTATGTTTAATAATTATATTATCTTAATAGGTAATCACGAAAAATATTAAGGATACAACAAGTGATTCCTATGCCTCGATATATTATGAAAAGAATAAATCCCCATTTAATATTAAATAAAATAATGAAAAATATTCTATGATAACTCAGAAAACATCGAGATCATTAAATTCATTAATGAAGAGTTCATGTAGACATAGATCTAAATTAGAAAGGGAAAATAGGATTAAATGAAATTCTTAACCCAACTACTCACATTAATGAACCTTTATTCTAGCTTTATTCATATAATATATATATTGTATTGTTTAGATTAAAATTAGAGAATTAGGGGTGAATCATGTTATCAATAGAAGAAATAATGAATAAAATAATTGTGGATAAATACTCTGTATACTAGGTTGTCACCATCTTACCAAGATTTGTTAAATGGTATTTCAAAGAACATTAGATGAAATGATCAACCTTGATGAAATATAGACAGATATCATTCCTTATGTGGACATTTAATTAATGATTTCTGTATGAATGTTATCTCACACTCATTTATGAAAGACTTAAATTAAATGTTAAAGGGGATAAATATGATTTTAATTAAAATTAATAAATTAAAATTAAAATTAGAATAGATGTATAAGAATATTTAAAACACATATTACATACACTTGAATAATTTCTTACATGTGTATGAGTTTATAATTTTATGTTGTAATTCCAAAAGAAGTGATAAAAATTAGTTTGTGGAACATAGTGGATGAATGGAAACATTTGAACCACAAATAAATGTATTCTGTTAATTTTCATGATTTGGTATAATTTTTCATATACTAATAAACAATATTGATGTCCAAAATTAAATCCTTATATTTTATACAACGATTATTGATCATGTAGACATAGAGTGGGATGATTTATGGAAAATTGATAACATATGAGTTGATACTATAATATATATATATATATTGTATTTATTATAAATAAGAGGGAGAGAACAAAATGAATGAAGAAAATGAGAAAAAGGATATATGAAAAGAGTAATGTTATGTCACATGTTGACATATCATTTTCTAGGATGTATTGACTATAAATACCTGGGGGATTATTGGATCCACATGTTTCTTTTTTATATATTATTATAATCATATTTTGGTGTCTTATTCACTTATGGGTTGTTATTATTTTTTTAGTTTTCTTGTGGGGTTATAGGGTAGACCAAAACATGGAGTAGGTGTGGAACTAAAAACATAGTGGTAGGAGTTGAAGTTTGTATTCTAGCTAGCAAATGAGACCCTCATTCTATCTGATGTGATTAGAAGGGGTAATAACCATTGGTTGTTTCCATTTCTTATTTATAGATTCCCCCAGGCCTACTAGTGAATTTGGTAGTTTATAAAATAGAATGTTAAAGCCACTGACTATCCAGTAGGTCTCCATCTATTTACCAATGGTGACATATTAATAATATTTTTATAATCGGATGTTATGACTTTTTTCACAAAACCCCAATCTTATTTTTAACCAATTCCCACTTACACACTAGACTAATCCATAAAAACATTAAGAGCCTCATTAGTGATTTTGGATCTCCCGATATCAATTCTTGGTAGATCAATGTTTCATTCATTTATATGGTTCCCGATCAGTATGTCTGACTCCTTTTTCCCTTCTATAGTTCATCTTCATATTGATTAATTCTTCCACAAGGTTATCATAGCTTAGGGATTCACTGGATCTAAAATGGATGATGTTCATTTATTATTATTGTAACATTTCATATTTCCTTCAAGATCACCTTCACTAATTTTGTGTTCTCCATTAGAGGAAACACATCTCAAATTAATTATGGGTTTACCCATGATATTATTAGGTAGGTTTTTTGATACCATTTAATCATCTAGTGATCCATTTATTTATTGAATTATTATTTATTATGTTTTATGTTGGTTAATCTTTGTTTATGTTTTTGGGTCATAAAGGATGATTTTTTATGGAAATTGTATTTTAAATGAAAGGTTTTATCGTGAAAATTCATTATTTGGTAAGAAATTGAATTATTTTTTTCTAGTACTGGGGGATTTGGATTTGGACATATAAATCCAAAATTCAATGAAAATAGGATGAATCCTTAAATTTAATTCAAATTGGATAGTTTTTTTATGATTCATAGAAATATGTTTTAGATGAATTTAAAGAATAATTTGTGTCAATTTGTTTTATAAAGGATAATTGCAATGAATTTTCAAAATTTTAAAATCGATTGATTGTTATTTCATGTTCATTGATTAAAGATCCATTCAGGACATTAAATGGGTTTTAATGGAAGCCGGTATATAAGGAACATTTGAATGGTTGGATTCAATAGAAGGTTTATTTAATTAATAACGGGATGGTTTATCCATTTTTTTAATTTAATGGTTTTTTGTATAATATGATGTTAATTATCATGTTGTGAAAATCCTAGATTAACCCCTTATATATGCTTCTACAAGATGAAGGGTTCTTGGATAACATGGTGTCTAGTGTGGGAAATGGAGTTATACCCTTTTGGGTAGCATGGGGATGAGGGTGAGATGTTGATTTTGATATTGTGGATTTATGATTGTGCATGTTGAATTTTTTATAGATCTATCTGGTGATCCTTAATAGTTGTTAGCTTTTCTCAGTTCTACAGATTAAATCTGGTAATATTGTGTAGTTATATGAGAATTCCTTTGATTTATTCTACTATATTGTGGACTCAAAAGTCAAATAGTGTCTCTGTAGGGATTTTGTAACATCCCAAGTAAGTAATGAATAATATATATTTTTATCTATGTCTATTAATGATTAAGATAGTGTTATAGAGGATTAAAATGAAAATAAATACAATCTTATGCATGGAATACACTAATATTCTTGAAAGATTGTTTTACTGCCTTTTGATGGAAAACCATTTTTGAATCTATATTTTGACAATTTTATAAACTATGTTTGTCAAAATAAACTTATTCATTCTGATTGGGACATAAAAATTTACCTTGTGTGAATTTTTGGTATTTTTCTGACAATGTTCATTTTTTTAATGAATAGTGAAAAATACTGCATTTTACATCAAAAATGCTTTTTAATCTATTTTATTTATATGATTAGATTATGTTTTGAATTGGGTTTGAAATTAAATTAGAATATATTTTTACCATTTTATCCAATGCTGGTCATTGGAATCAATTTCACTTTGAAATTAGACTTAAACTGGTGTCAATCTTTTGATACTTATTGTTTTGTAAAAACACACTATTTGCTCTGGCAGCGGGAATTAATTATTAAATTAATTAATGTGACTTATATGATTTTAATTTTGTAAAATAGACTTCATTTTTGAATTCATAATATCAAATATAGCTTAGGGTGAATTTTTGGTAATTTTCTGAAAAACTTCAATTTTTGATGAATAGTGAAACCACTAAGTGGTAATCAAGCAAACTGATTTTTCAGTTAAATGAAAGTTTAACACTAATGTGTATTGAATTTTTAAAATCCGACATACATGGTTTTCATTAAGAAGTAAAATTTGGTTCAATGGGATTAAAATATTTATTTGGTGAATAGTAACTTATTAATTTTTTAATCGCGATTAGTGGTAATTAGTGTAGTTTAAGGTAAAAATAATGCATTAATAAAATAAGATGAGCTTGACACATGTACTACCCTTATTGGTTGTGTCATGGCCGACCAAGACAAGCCATGGGTCAACTTGGGGACCCCATGGAGACATTTTGGTTGGGAAATGACATAAATAACTTTTTATTTAATGTAAAAGTAAAAAGGACACAAACATAATATGTTTTACGAAAACAATTTTTACATGGGGTTATAAAGCTCATATATTTGATTATAAATAGTAATTGGAAAGATAAAAAGATTTCCTACATCATAGTATTTTTTTATGATTTTTAGACGTTAAATAAATTAAATTATATATGACATAATAATGATGCAGTGATGACATCATTATTTGACGATTTAAATAAAATGGAAAGACAATGTAAAATCTATGAACTACACATGTCCAAAACTTATTGGATGAGTGGATTTAGAACCCGTATCACCTTATCCACGAATTCTATCAATGTGGGACCTTTTAAAACCGAAACACATTTTCAAATAAAGTAATATTTCTTTACATTCCAAATGTGGCCCTCCTCTCCTCTTATAAAAGGCCCCCACCTCTACCTCATTTCACAAACTTCTCAAGCCTTTGGCTCGGCCAAACCCTGCCCATTTACTATCTCTATATACCTCTCCTCATCCTAGAGGATTCCCTTTGGGAATAATCCTTTCAAAGGAATCCTTTAGGCTCAAATCAAAAGGAGTTACGCTTTTAAAGGTAATTCATTCTCTCATGTTCATTTGTTTTATTTTGCTTCTCCAACCCCATAAAATCTTTTTATTTACTTATTTTGTAACAACACCAGTATCTTAAATATACTAGGATGTTGTTATAATATTTATTTGAGCTACACTCTCACACAACTACATCAAATGGTTAAAGAACATATGGTTTCTGTGGATGGCGAAATTCTGCCTCTCGAAACGATGATTGTTCAATACTCATTTAACACCTTCAAAGGTGGCCATTATGATGTCACTATTTTTATATATGATATATGATATGTTTATGTTTTCCTTAAGCTTCTGTTTTTTTTTCATTTTGGGTATACCTTTATGGTTTCCATTATGGGTAAACACGATATCTTCATTTTAGGAAGTGTGGACTACCGCCCCCTGAAAGTGATTTGATTCGTTAATACCATATGTGGGATGTGTAAAGGATAAAGTTAATGATATTATATATTTTATTATACTGTAATTATAATATACTCATATATTATTATGATTCCACTCCAGAAAATACGAAATAGAAATGGAAGTAGTGTTCATGCGTACGTACGGCTTACCGTCTCCAAGAACGGTGCATTTCATTTCATACCTCTAAATGTGATGTAATATTATAAATACATGTATATGATGAATATATATGATATATATGTTATCCAAATCATTAATTTCATTCTGGATATAATGAACCTTTGACCGAATTAACAACATGTAAGTGTAAGAAGTCTATTTTTGACTTAAGAACCAAATACCGACAAAATGAACATTATTAACTTAAATGATTACATGATGTTCATAACATGGTATAAAAGGAATGATGAACTTGAAAAAGGATCTTAAGAAAGTATAGATTAACTCAAGTTTATTATTTAGGAGATTAAAGAATGGTCGGGTCAAGTCGGATACGAGGTATGGGACATCGTCTCAGTCTCCTTTCATTGAGGCATATTTTATTTTATACACAACTTTATTTTATACGGTGTATAAACCCCTTTGACTTTTACGTTTATTCAAAAGGATTCTTTTTTATACGAAGCATTTACTAAACGATAAAAGGGAATGTTTTTGTCGTACGTATGCGGCGACAACGACTTCTCCGCCATCGTGACCGTTATTTGAGTTTCGGCTTCCTCTACAAGCCATACCATCTTTTTAAAAGAAAAATAAATACCATGTTTTACTTTTCTTTTATTTTGGTATTGAAAATGGTTTTCACAATGTTTTGGTGTTGTATTGATATCTTGTGATTGAAATGTGGAAATGTTATGTTTCCCTTATGCATGTTTTATGTGATATGATTATGTTATGGTTCATGGGAATTATTATGAAGAAGGGTGGTTCCATGATAAACTAAGGGCGGGTGAGCCCGATATAGCTCTCCAATGCATTGGGTAATGCGAATGAGTGAAACGTTATGGTTTCTCCGAAGAGATTTAGGGAATATACTGTGATGGGTATTCCAAACGTAACCAAGAGGGTTACTCCCTACGTAAGAATGTTATGAATGCCTCAAGTTACCTTTACGTCTTATGATTTCTATGATTTATTCATGATTTTATGAGGTATGATAAAGTTCCTATGTTTTATGGGTAAAGTATGATTTCATTCTTATGTATATATGAACTCATGTTTCCTTTCCATGTTTTTTTATAACCCATACTGAGTTTTTATTCTCATCCCAGTTTTTTGAAATGTTTTTCACATGTTAAGGGAAAGGTACATGATAAGATGATAGAGTCAAGGATGTGTCAAGAAATAAACCATGTTTTATTTTAAATGTGTTTCCATTGATGGGAATGAAGAATACTATCTTTATGTTACCACTTTGTTTATAAGTGGAATGTAATTCAAGTTTTATGATCTAATTCTATAAAACTCTAAACCCGAAAAGATCCTCAATGTGTAATCTTGTAATAACTCAAAATTAAGTAAGGTTTAAGGCTGGGGCCTTATAGTTGGTATCAAAGGTCAGTTTAGATAACTTTAGGAGTTATAATTCTATTAAATGGTTATCCAAAAATATTTTTTTTGAAATGATATAGCATTTAAAGATTACCATGTTGCTTCATCTAAGACATATTTGTTCAGAATGGTTTTCCGAAGAGTAAACAGGGAAGCAGTGCTAGGAAGGCATACAGAAGGAAATAACCTTCCGAATCAGCATCAAGAAATGGTCGGAATTGGAACTGAACAGTTTGTTGCAGTAATGGCGCAGTTGACTCAAGCGATAAATGGCGGTGGTATCCATACACCAGATCATCCAGACCAACCACAGAGGAACATGTCAGTGGTGGAACATTTCATGAGGCAACATCCACCATCATTTAGAGGATCATCTGACCCTGTGCTAGCTGAAGGGTGGATTAACGCACTGGAGAATATTTTTGATGTCATGGGGTGTTCAGAAAATCAAAAGGTTAGTCTTGCTATTTACCGTTTGGAGGGTGAAACAGATCAGTGGTGGTCTATGGTTAAAAATATCAGGGACGCCGATGAGATTGATGCTCTTGACTGGGATGAATTCAAAGGTTTGTTTCTTGAGAAGTATTTTCCTAAGGATGTTCGACTTAGGATGGAAAAGCAATTCTTGGAATTGAGGCAAGAGGAAGACTAAGTGGCTTACTATGAAGAAAGGTTCACTCGATTGGCAAGGTATGATCCAAATTTTATCCGGGACCTTGATAGTAAAATCAATCGTTTTTACTCAGGATTAAAGCCAAAATATCGAAGGGCATTAGATTCTCGTGAGTTTAAAAGTTACGAAAATATTGTTCGATGTGCTAAGAAGGTGGAAATGGAGTTTGCCGATGACCAAGTTTTCTATAACAACCAGTAGAAGAAGAGACCGAGGTGGCAGGAGAAAGGTAAGAATTCTTCAAAAAAGTCTGATGGTAAGAGAACTAAATTTCCAGTTTGTGATAAATGTGGCAAAAGGCATGCTGGGGAATGTCTTCTGAATTCTGGGAAGTGCTACCGATGTGGTAAGATGGGACATAAGGCTCGTGATTGCACTGAAAAGGATTAAGGTGAAGGTAATAACAAATTTGATTTACAGTTAGTGAAATGTTATAAGTGCAATGAGATGGGTCACTATGAAAACGAGTGTCCGACAAGGAGCTTGAGTGATGGGAAGCAGTTAGACTACAAGAAAGAAGGGGTGGTGAAATACTTTGCAACTACTTCAGCAGATGTCGGGCCATCAAATGAAGTTGTATCAGGTAATTTGTTTGTTTTTTCAGATTATGCCAGTGGGTTGTTTGATTCGGGGTCTACACATTCTTTCTCTCTGAAACCTTTTCTAGTAAAATGGGAATACCATCTCAAGAAATTACTCCTGAACTTTTGGTAAAAACACCTGGGGGTAATGTTGAGGAAAAAAGAAGTTATAAGAATCTTCCTATCCGTATCTGTGGAAAGAACCTACTTGCAAACCTTATTGTTCTACCTCTAGTAGAGTTTGATGTTATCCTGGGTATGGATTGGCTCTCTATTTACCATGCTAACATTGACTGTAGAGCTAAAGAAGTTTCTTTTCAGAAATACATTCTGTTTGTTTACAAGAATGAACCCTTACTTTTGATAACATATCAAGAGGTCGAGAAACTTTTAAAAGATGGAAATGAATGTTACCTTGCACACATCATTGAAAATAAAGGAACTGTTCAGATTAATGATGTGCCAGTGGTAAATGAGTATCCTGATGTTTTTCCTGATGAGTTTCTTGGAATAATACCAGATCGGGAAGTTGAGTTTACTGTTGACTTAGTTCTTGATGCTAAGCCAATTTCAAAACCCCCTTATCAAATGGAACAAATTGAACTTTTAGAGTTGAATGAGCAATTTCAAGATTTATTAGAGAAAGGTTTCATTAGACCAAGCACATCACCATGGGGTGCTCTTGTTTTATTTTTTAAAAAGAAAGATGGTTCTATGAGACTTTGCATTGATTATAGTGCCTTGAATAATATCACTGTTAAGAACAAATATCATTTGCCTCATATCGATGATTTGTTTGATCAGCTCCAGGGAGCTCAGTTTTTTTCAAAGATTGACTTGATATTGGGGTACCATCAGCTGAAGGTAAAGGAGGCATATATTCCGAAGACCATGTTCCGTACGAGATATGCCCATTATGAATTTGTAGTAATGCCTTTTGGGCTAACCAATGCACCTGCTGTATTCATGGACTTAATGAATAGAATTTTCCATGAGTTCTTGGATAAGTTTGTGGTGGTTTTCATTGATGATATTTTTGTGTTTTCTAAATGTAAAGAGGAGCTTGAAAAACATTTAAGGGTTATCTTGCAAACCTTAAAAGAAAAGAAACTGTATGGGAAATTCATCAAGTGTGAGTTTTGGTTGCAACAAATTTCTTTCCTTGGTCACATTGTTTTTAAAGATGGAATAACTGTTGATACTGCAAAAACAAAAGTTGTGGAAGAATGGCCAAGACCCACAAATGTAACCGAGATTCGTAGCTTCCTTGGTTTGGCGGGCTATTACCGAAGGTTTGTTAGAAATTTTTCACGGTTATCTAGTCCAATGACTAAGCTAACTCGGAAGGGTGTTAAGTTTATCTGGACAAAAGAATGTGATGATTGTTTTCAGGAATTGAAAAGAAGATTGGTGAATGCTCCAGTTTTGGCACTACCTTCCAGGAATGGTGAGTTTGTTATATACAATGATGCTTCATTGAAAGGACTTGGTTGCGTCCTAATGAAAAATGATCAGGTAATTGCTTATGCTTCACGACAGTTGAAAACTCATGAGGTAAATTACCCTACACATGATTTGGAACTAGCTGCTGTTGTTTTTGATTTAAAAATTTGGTGGCATCATTTGTATGGAGTAAAGTGTGAAATATATACCGATCACAAAAGTTTAAAGTATATATTCACTCAAAAAGAGTTAAACATGAGACAAAGGAGATGGCTGGAATTAATCAAGGATTATGATTGTACAATTCATTACCATCCGGGAAAAGAAAATAAAGTGGCTGATTCTTTGAGTCGAAAAAGTAATGCTTCATTAACAATGTTGCTTTTGGAACGTCATCCTTTGGTTAAGGATTTGATGAACTTTGGCATAGAAGTTGTTGGTGCAGGAAGTCCTTCTGTTTTGTTTCAGGTATCAGTGAGATCATCTCTATCAGATAGAATCAAGCAAGCACAGAAGCAAGATAGTGAGTTGCAGAAAAAGGTAGAGCTGGTTCAGAAAGGTAAGTTGCCTGAATTCAACATTTATAATGATTGAGTTTTGAGATTTGGGAAGAGATTGTGTGTGCCTTGTGATTCACAGTTGAAGAGAGAGTTGTTATGTGAAGCTCATAGTTCTCCTTTTTCAGTTCATCCGGGCAGTACTAAGATGTATAGAGATCTGCGGGAGTATTACTGGTGGGATGGAATGAAAAGAGATATTGCTGATTGTACTGTGAAGTGTTTGACTTGTCAGTAGGTTAAAGCAGAGCGGCAGTTACCGAAAGGGATGCTTCAGCCTTTACCAGTGCCAGAGTGGAAATGTGAGAATATATCCATGGACTTTGTTGTTGGATTACCGAAGACATCTCGAGGTAATAAAGAAATATGGGTTATTGTTGATCGCTTGACCAAATCTGCTCATTTCCTTGCTATACGAGATACTTTCTCTCTTGATCAACTTTCCCGTTTGTATCTTAAAGAGATAGTCAGGTTACATGGAGTTCCTCTCTCCATTGTATCGGATTGTGATCCCAGGTTTACTTCTAACTTTTGGAAAGGCCTTCAGAAGTCGTTGGGTACTGAATTAAATTTTAGTACAGCTTTTCATCCTCAATCAGATGGGCAGTCAGAACGAACAATTCAGACATTGGAGGATATGCTACGAGATTGTTCTATGGATTATCAGGGAAGTTGGGACCAACATATTTCTTTGGTTGAGTTTTCATATAATAACAGTTTTCATTCCAGTATACAGATGGCACCATTTCAGGCATTATTTGGGAAGCGGTGTCGAACTTCAGCTTTCTGGGATGAAGTGGGTGAAAGGAAGTTGATGGGACCAGAATTGGTAGAAGAGATGGCAGAAAATGTTCAGCTGATTCAGAAACACATGAGAACAGCTCAGAGCAGGCAGAATAGTTATGCGGATAACCGGAGGAAGGATCTATCTTTCGAGGTAGGTGATCATGTTTTTCTCAAGGTTTCTCCTTGGAAAAGCATGATGAGATTTGGTAAGAAAGGAAAGTTGAGTCCAAGGTTTGTTGGACCTTAAAAAATTCTGGAGAGAGTTGGATCAGTTGCATACCTAGTGGCTTTACCTCTGAGTTTATCTCAGGTACACAATGTTTTTCACGTTTCGATGTTGAGAAAGTATATGCCAGATCCATCTCATGTTTTGAGTCCAGAGGTAGTTCAGCTGGAAGAGAACCTATCTTATGAGGAACAACCGGTCCAGATTCTTGACCACAGGGAGAAAGTGTTACGGAATAAGGTGATTAAGCAGGTAAAGGTTTTATGGAAAAACCAAATGATTGAAGAGGCAACATGGGAATCTGAAAATGCAATGAGGGATAAGTACCCCCATTTATTCGATAAGTAAATAAATTGCGAGGACGCAATTTTCTAAAGGGGGGAAGGATGTAACATCCCAAGTAAGTAATTAATAATAGATATTTTTATCTATGTCTATTAATGATTAAGATAGTGTTATAGAGGCTTAAAATGAAAATAAATACAATCTTATGCATGGAATACACTAATATTCTTGAAAGATTGTTTTACTGCCTTTTGATGGCAAACCATTTTTGAATCTATATTTTGACAATTTTATAAACTATGTTTGTCAAAATAAACTTATTCTTTATGATTGGGACATAAAAATTTACCTTTTGTGAATTTTTGGTATATTTCTGACAATGTTCATTTTTTTAATGAATAGTGAAAAATACTGCATTTTACATCAAAACTGCTTTTTAATCTAATTTATTTATATGATTAGATTATGTTTTTAATTGGTTTTGAAGTGAAATTAGAATATATTTTTACCATTTTATCCAATGGTGGTCATTGGAATCAATTTGATTTTGAAATTAGACTTAAACTGGTGTCAATCTTTTGATACTTATTGTTTTGTAAAAACACGCTATTTGCTCTGGTAGTGAGAATTAATTATTAAATTAATTAATGTGACTTATATGATTTGAATTTTGTAAAATAGACTTCATTTTTGAATTCGGAATATCAAATATAGCTTAGGGTGAATTTTTGGTAATTTTCTGAAAAACATCAATTTTTGATGAATAGTGAAACCACTAAGTGGTAATCAAGCAAACTGATTTTTCAGTTAAATGAATGTTTACCACTAATGTGTATTGAATTTTGAAAATCCGAAATACATGGTTGTCATTAAGAAGTAAAATGTGGTTCAATGGGATTAAAATATTTTTTTGGTGAATAGTAACTTATTAAGTTTTTAATCGCGATTAGTGGTAATTAGTGTAGTTTATGGTAAAAATAATGCTTTAATAAAATAAGATGAGCTTGAAACATGTCTTACCCTTATTGTTTGTGTCATGGCCGACCAAGACAAGCCATGGGTAAACTTGGGGACCCCATGGAGACATTTTGGTTGGGAAATGACATAAATAACTTTTTATTTAATGTAAAAGTAAAAATGACACAAACATAATATGTTTTACGCAAACAATTTTAAATGGGGTTATAAAGCTCAGATATTTGATTATAAATAGTAATTGGAAAGATAAAAAGATTTCCTACATCATAGTATTTTGTTTATGATTTTTAGACATTAAATAAATTAAATTATTTATGACATAATAATGATGCAGCGATGACATCATTATTTGACGATTTAAATAAAATGGAAAGACAATGTAAAATCTATGAACTAAACATGTCCAAAACGTATTGGATGGGTGTATTTATAACCCTTATCACATTTTCCACGAATTCTATCAATGTGGGACCTTTTAAAACCGAAACACATTTTCAAATATTGTAATAGTTCTTTACTTTCCAAAAGTGCCCCTCCTCTCCTCTTATAAAAGGCCCCCACCTCTACCTCATTTCACACACTCCTCAAGCCTTTGGCTCGGCCAAACCCTGCCCATTTACTATTTCTATATCCTTCTCCTAATCCTAGAGGATTCCCTTTGGGAAGAATCCTTTCAAAGGAAGCCTTTAGGCTCAAATCAAAATGAGTTACACTTTTAAAGGTAATTCATTCTGTCATGTTCATTTGTTTTATTTTGCTTCTCCATCCCCCTAAACTCTTTTTATTTACTTCTTTTGTAACAAAACCAGTATCTTAAATATACTATGATGTTGTTATAATATTTATTTGAGCTACACTTTTACACAACTACATCAAATGGTTAAAGAACATATGGTTTCCGTGGATGGCGAAATTCTGCCTCTCGAAACGATGATTGTTCAATACTCATTTAACACCTTCAACGGTGGCCATTATGATGTCACTATTTTTATATATGATATATGATATGTTTATGTTTTCCTTAATCTTCTTTTTTTAATTTTGGGTATACCTTTATGGTTTCCATTATGGGTAAACACGATATCTTCATTTTAGGAAGTGCGGACTACCGCCCCCTGAAAGTGATTTGATTCGTTAATACCATATGTGGGATGTGTAAAGGATAAAGTTAATGATATTATATATGTTATTATACTGGAATTATAATATACTCTTATATAATTATTATTCCACTCCAGAAAATACGAAATAGAAATGGAAGAAGCGTTCATGCGTACGTACGGCTTACTATCTCCATGAACGGTGCATTTCATTTCTTGCCTCTAAATGTGATGTAATATTATAAATACGTGTATATGATGAATATATATGATATATATGTTATCCAAATCATTAATATCATTCTTGGATATAACTAACCATTGACCGAATTAACAACATGTAAGTGTAAGAAGTCTATTTTTGACTTAAGAACCAAATACCGACAAAATGAACATTATTAACTTAAATGATTACATGATGTTCATAACATGGTATAAAAGGAATAATGAACTTGAAAAAGGTTCTTAAGAAAGTAGAGATTAACTCAAGTTTATTATTCAGGAGATTAAAGCACGGTCGGGTCAAGTCGGATACGAGGTATGGGACTTCGTCTCAATCTCCTTTCATTGAGGCATATTTTATTTTATACACAACTTTCTTTTATACGGTGTATAAACCCCTTTGACTTTTACGTTTATTAAAAAGGAATATTTTTTATACGAAGAATTTACTAAACGACAAAAGGGAATGTTTTTGTCATACGTATGCGGCGACAATGACTTCTCCTCCATCGTGACCATTATTTGAGTTTCAGCTTCCTCAACAAGCCATACCTTCTTTTTAAAAGAAAAATAAATACCATGTTTTACTTTTCTTTTATTTTGGTATTGAAAATGGTTTTCACAATGTTTTTGTGTTGTATTGATATCTTGTGATTGAAATGTGGAAATGTTATGTTTCCTTTATGCATGTTTTATGTGATACGATTATGTTATGGTTCTTGGGCATTATTATGAAGACGGGTGGTTCCGTGATAAACTAAGGGCGGGTGAGCCCGATATAGCTCTCCAATGCATTGGGTAACGTGAAGGAGTGAAACGTTAAGCTTTCTCCGAAGAGATTTAGGGAATATACTGTGATGGGTATTCCAAACGTAACCAAGAGGGTTACTCCCTACGTAAGAATGTTATGAATGCCTCAAGTTACCTTTACGTCTAATGATTTCTATTATTTATTCATGATTTTATGAGGAATGTTAAAGTGCCTATGTTTTATGGGTAAAGTATGATTTCATTCTTATGTATATATGAACTCATGTTTCCTTTCCATGTTTTTTTTATAACCCATACTGAGTTTTTATGCTCATCCCAAGTTTTTGAAATGTTTTTTCACAGGTCAAGGGAAATGTACATGATAAGATGATAGAGTCAAGGATGTGTCAACAAATAATCCATGTTTTATTTTAAATGTGTTTCCATTGATGGGAATGAATAATACTATCTTTATGTAACCACTTTGTTTATATGTGGAATGTAATGCAAGTTTTATGATCTAATTCTCTAAAACTCTAAACCCGAAAAGATCCTCAATGTGTAATCTTGTAATAACTCATGATTAAGTATGGTTTAAGGCTGGGGACTTATAGAATGTGTGTTTAGGGTAGGGATCTCCTCTAAATATGTTGGTGTGTGAGGAGTCTATAAACTTGTGTACATGGTACATGCATAATTTTCATGATGGATGGAATTTGATGAATTTTATTTTTTTCAGTGACCTAACTAAATAATCAAGGACACCCATGATATATTACAAAGAGAATTTATATTTTATACTATTTATATATATATGATAACCTAATATCTAATATGAACTATATTTTAAATCATTGGATTTATTTAGTACAATATCTTCTTATTTCTTTTAGTCACTTACTTTACCCATGTATCCTCCTTTGACATATTGTATTGCTCCATGGTATGTGGTAATATCAAAATGATTCTTGAATCCTTTATGAAATTATCTATTGAAATAGTTTTCAATATTTTTTTAGGAAGTAATATTTTTTATAATGTTTTCAATTTTTTCAATAAATATGTAAATTTATTTTAATAGGAAAAGGAATTATTTATATATTATGCTGTATACAACTATATTTTATGGATTTATAACTCTTTAAAAGTTCACATGCCTTATCATTTTTCGATGAAATGTTAAAAATATTTTACTACAATTTTATTTCAAAAATTTATATCTAAACATGTATTTGTGTAGAAATTTTATAGACTCTTCATTAGGATCCTACTTGGTTTTTTTTGTTCTCAAACTTATAAAAAAATTGATGTATATAGACATCACGTTTCAATAGTAGCTATACATGTTATCTTCATCTTATTTTTATGGGGTCTTGCATGGTTTTTTGAGGGATTGTTGACTGGGAAATGATGGGTGGTAATGGTCCACAATGAGATTGTTTCTGGTACTGGTGTTCATTTATATTTTGTTTATGAATATGGCATCATCATCTTGTATTTGGATGTCATCGTACTATGTGATATGGTTGTTTTTTGACATCCATAGATTTTTGTATTGGTCTAATAAATTAATTTATGTTTGCTTTGTGTTATTGGATTTATCCAATCAATTATTAGGTTAGAATCATTCCCAAGGGTTGTTTCTTGATGCCCAGGTGCTTCTCACCATCACATAGGGGTCAGGAATACCCTTTGAGCCTGTAGCGAATGGAATTGGGTGTTGGTATAGATAAAACCCCTAGTTTATTCGATATAATTATTATCAGGGAGAGGTATAATTTCAAATTAATTTTATAATTTGGGATGATTCATAGTAGAATAGAGATTAGGAATATGCCATTACTCATGGGTTAGTTAAAGAATGGGTGAATAATTATCACCATTTAAAAAAATACTTCAGTTACCTGGGAAACTGAGGATTTGAATCTTTCGATTGAGATACATGTTCTCTATTGATGATGATATTTTGATTCCTAAGGATAATATCATTAATTTTTGTTATCTCTGGGTGGTTTTGGGTTGGATCAGAGTGGTGAATATAGTTTCTCAGTGCCTTCATGATCTTTTAAATATTGATTAGTCAATGTTCTTGATTTGGAAACAAATCCAAGAAATGTTGTAGGGATTGTTCAAGATTTACCATCCCACAAAACCAATCAATGGATAGTTCTATTTTGAAACTGAACATGAATTTTTTCCCCAACTTATAAATTGAATTCACTCTCATGATGTTAGTATGGGTTTTTTGATTTTTAGATGGAAATTAATTGGTGTAATCATGTTTGATGCTCATGTTCAATAATCCTTGTTTAGTATTTTGAATTGTTGGGTTTTAAATTCATTATAAAATCAAATATGATATTTAAAATAATTTATATTTCAATTATTGAAAAATGGTTTCCAATTAAAATGTGTAGTACTATGTACTATTTGTTTCAAAATCTAGTATTAAAACTTGTTTAAATGTGTTTTTAAAGTATATTTTAGATTAAATTGTTTGTATTGGGTAGGATCATTAAATAATAATGGTTTTGAAATGGGAATTCAAAAATAATGTTTTGAATAAAATAGAAAAAATTCCATGGGCATGTAAAATATTTAATAATGTGATGATTTTTATATATACATCATAATTTGAACTGAAAATGTAATGTTTTAAAAATGATTAAAACTTGAGTATTTTAATTTGTTGTTTTTTAGTTACAGTGATTTTCTTTTTCTTCTGTGTTCTGTCATGGGTTTTATATTATGATTATTATCTTTATTGTTTAATGATGTATGGGTGGATGAGATCAGGATTCAAATTGTCTACAAATTCCCTTGAGAATTTTTTTCATGAAATGAATTTGTTTCCCACAAATCTGATCATCAATGTATCACTTTGTGTCTTCTAGAAGTAGAATTTGAAGATGAAGACTCTACCAATACTCAGAACTGAGTAGTAGATCCATAATATTTTCAAAAAATAAACCCCATAAATATATACTTGTTCCATCATCCCCCATTTTACAATGATTATTGAGGTTCTGATTAGGCAATGAGGTGGATATTTTAAATTTAATGAATATTTGATTCTCTTAAGAAACTTCATTCCCTAAATATTTGGATTTTCAATTATTTTTTTGATAGACTGGACTGAGAGTTATTGGATGTTTTTTTACCTTCCCAAATACATGAATGTATTTAATGGTAATTATTTATGTCAGTCATCATTCTTTAGTTATATCCTAAGGAATTAATGAAGGGTAAATTTTATCAACTCATCAATCATAGTTAAGGCGATATGTCTTTTGAGTAGCATTTTAATCATCTTATTGGTTTTAAGTGTTATGAATTTTAGATTTCTTTTAAAGATTACGTTAAGGACCCTTATTTCAAAGGAGTTACCCACCCAATCATTGGAGTTGTCATTTCATATATTTTTTCGACCACTTATCTGAATGTTCTAAACAAGGACCTAATAGTTTATGAAAAGATAGAATAATTAAATTAAGTGAGTAATGACTCAAGGACGATTAGATTGGGGAATATTTCATGGCTGCTGAATAACATATGATGTTTATATAGGGATACTATTATTAGTGGAGAAAGTGAAAAATTATTTCATTATAATTAGGGGTACCTAATCATTCTTAGTGGTCTGACTCGAAACCATCTAGAGTTATTCAATATTGTGGAAAACTAGGTCACCTTTAGAGGTTTTTTATGTTGGATTGTTGAAAGTGTAAGATTCGTATGTAATATATTTTTGGTATCCTCTTTTTTTATGGATCATTTATGGATTATTTGGGATCATTGTAGAATTTCACTTTGGGGTCATGGTTTTTGTCACTTACGTGAAGTTATTGTGATGGTATAATTATTATACTGTGATTTATTTAACTAATCCATGTGGAAGTGAACTTATGAATTGTGTTAGTATTGGACATATTTTTTTTCTTCCTTAAGACTTGTTTCAATATTTTGGATGATGTTGGATATAATTTTGGGTCAGTTATTATCCCTATATTATCCAATATTTAGTGTTGTTTTGGTGACAAATAAATCTTGATGTTATTAGAGATATACCTTTTAACAAACTCATGGTTATTTATTGTGCACTAGCCATGCTGTTTTGATATAATTTTTATTATACATCAGTATGCCTTCAGGAATATTTAGGTAACTAGGACTCTGTTGAAACCTATTGTATTTGTATCTTAGAAGTGACCGTAGATTATTTGGTGATAACATAAATGGGTGATACTCTGTATAGTAAGTCCTTGGTTTTCAATGAATATTAATCCATGGTAGATATACTTGTTAGTGATGTGAAATTATTGTGACAGATTAAGAAAATATTAAATCTTGAGGGTGTTTTCCTGGATGAATTAATTTTTTTATTGGTGATTTCAATCCCTTAAGTGATTTTATTTCCTCTCATAGATGATATTTTTGTGGTGATTAATTGAGGTTTCATATTTGAGATGAATTGTTGTTTTATTAGTGAATGTGATCCAATTTATACACTATTGTGTATTTTCATTAAATGGATGGGAGCCCTATTATAGGCTTTTGGTCCCTCTAATATTTTTCTCATAAATGAAATGTTGGTGATTTATTTTGATATGTGTAATAATATTTGATAATATTATTTATGGATTATTTAAAATTTTACTCACTCATAATGCAAGAGTTGTTCCCAGTGGACTAATATTTTTTCAGTCTTACTGAATTTTAGGAACTGACCCCCTTACCATTTGGGGGAGGGGGGGGGGGGGGTTCTTTCTACCACATAATTTTAATATTTTAAGGATATATTATTATTGGGGATAAACTTTGATATGGTTGGAATAATTATCACATCTTGGTATCACCGTCATCAATAGAAAACATTTTATTATTTTTATTAAGTTAATAAAGGGATTATATGGTTGATTAAATATCTAGAGTATGTGGGGACCAACACTTATAACTGAATGTGTTTTAGTGGGTCCACATGATAGATTTTTGTTATGGAATGGCTAACAACCTTCTTCTATTATCCCCAACTAATTCAGAGGTCTCCAATGAGTAGTCGATGGTGCCACTATATGTGGATTTTAGTAGCGTTTATGATGATTGATTCTAAATAAAAATTATATTATTATTTCTCCCATTTATCTCAATCCATTAATGACCTATATGAACTTTTGGATCCCTTTTTGGGATTATGATACACTTAAACACTATTCATGGTGGATATTGGTGTTTTCCACGATAGTGGTTCCTAATCAGTAATCCAAACTCCTTATAGAATTTTATCTCTCTTATTCCACCTGATTAATTGTTCTTAAAGTCCATCACTTACTAGTGATTCAAAATATCTATGATTTTGGATATGGATTTATGATTCTATAATTGTTTATCTCATATCGTGAGATCAATCTTCAATGATTCATAATTTTTTATCAAAGGAGACACATATAACACTTATTGTTGTTTGATCCCACATATTACAAGGTAGGTGTTCTATGAAAATTCTTCTTATATTTATTCAAGTGTTTCTAGAATTTTTATTTATTCTATTTTGAATTATCTGAGAATGGGTTATTGGTTTTGATGCCGGAATGAGGATTTTTATGGATTTTTTTGATATAATGAATGGTTTAATCTTGAAATTGAATCGTTTTTTTGAAAATTATTTTTCATGTTTTCTATACTTGGTGGATTTGTGTTTCAAAATGGAAAAAATATTTTATTATTATTAAATTATGATTATATATATTTTACTACAAATTTTTAAATGTTTATTTTTCAAATATGTTTTTCTTTGAATGATGTAACAATAACATGTAATTTTTTTTAATGGTTAATTAAAATGAAATTTCAAAATATTAATAGGGAAGTATTTTTATTTTGTGTTCGACAATTAAATACCAATGTAGAACATTAAATAGGTTTTAAAGGAAGTAGTTGTGTATAAATATTAATAATGTATTATTTCTCATGATGTTTAATTTCATTGATAATGTATTGGTTTATAAATTTGGTATTACTTAATGGCATTTATTTCATTTTACAATGTAAAATCTCCTGTTTTCGAAATTGTAGATGAATCCCTTATTTTTGGTTTTCCATGATAAATGGTGTTTGGTTCGCAATATGATTGTTGTTGGAAATGACATTCTACTACATGAGGGAGCATGGGATTGAGTTTTATATATTGAAATGGTATACTATGGAATATTTATTGGGACTATTGATGTGGTTGTGGATCAGTGTTACAATCCTTGTTTCATGTTATCTCACTTAACTCTAATGATTGGATATGTGATACCATGATATTTATAGGATAATACACTTGATTCATGATATGTTGTATAATTCCCACACACATGAGATATTCACCATAGGGAATGTGGATTTAGGAAAGGGATGTACTCTATGAAAGTGGGTGTCTACTGAATTAGAATGCATGTGTACATTGTAGATAATTTTTTTTCATATAGTTGATCATATGATGTATCTTCCTACCATTGGTGGAATCATGATAATATATAGGACTTAACCAAAAAAATATAACCTCGATCCTTGATATATGATACTATTTATATTTCTCTAATATCCTTATTAATACATTGAACTTTAGTTTTTATGTATGACTACATTTAGTTTTTTTAAATGTCACTATAATACAATTTCATTACCTATGTATCTTCATATAATTTTTTATAATGATATTTGGTACAATATCATAGATTATTTATTCCTTTTTGAAATTGTGTTGTGAATAATTTTCAGTGATTTTCTAAAGAAACAGATATTTGTTTGAAAGGTTTAAGAAATTTTTTCATTATATATTTATAAAATGATTTTAAATAGAAATGGTATGATTTAGGTTTTATGTTTTTAATAATGATTATTTATGGGTTTATAAATCTTTTAAATTATGACATAACTTATAATCATTTAAAACAATATGAAACACTCTTTTTTATTATTTCATTTCAGACAAGAACTCTTGAATTTATTTATAGATGTAATTATAGAGATTCCTTGTGGGTATTATATTAGTATTTGTTTTTATCACAAATAAAATAAATAATTTTGGTTATACAATATTGATATTTCATTACAATGTATGCGATGTTTATTTTTCTTCCTTTTGTGGGTTCATGCTTGGTGGGATGGAGAAAGGTTCCTTCAGACACAACTGGTTATTGTGGACCATTTAGAGATGGTTTATGGCTGTCTTGTTCATTAACATTATGTTTGTTAATGTGTTAAAACTCCTTGTGTTAATATTTTATATACTTGGGCGATAATATTATTTATTTTTTTATCCATATGTTTTTGTATTTGAATACTAAATCGAATTATGTTTTCATTGAGTTATTTAATTTTTGATATCTTTAATTTGGGGACAATCATTTCCAAAGGTTATTTATTGATTACTAGGTTCTTTTAAGAAATTCATGGGGTCCATCAATACCCATAGGGACAATAGAAAATTGGTTAGGTTCCAGTAATGATGGAAACATGGGTCAGTTGGTTATAGTGAACATGTAATGGCTGAATGTTTATTAGAAATATCTGTTCAGTGAATAAATTTGTGTTGGGTTATATTTTATAATATTATATACATAAAAAATATACTGAAACCAAAAAAACAATATATCATTAATAAAAATCATCAGATTAGTTAAAAACATAAGTAATGAAAATTCCTAACATTCCAATTGGAAAATATAAAAAATAGAAAATATTAAATGGGATAATATCGATTTCCTCGATCTTTTAGAATCATTACCCTCATAACATACACTAATAAAATAAAACGAAATATTATTACTCCAATAAAAATATTATTAAATGGAATTATATAACCTTTGGAGGAGTATTAGTGAATATTGATTAAAATAATTATGTCTAATTTATTGGAAGTAATGTGAACAACGGAATAATAATGATACATTTGTAATAGTAACCCAAAAGATGGGAATTTTAGAAAGACTATTTAAAAGAGTAACAAGATAATTGGAATAGTAATTTGATAAAAAAATAATGAAATTTGATATAAATACAATTTATCATGAGTAATTTAAGTAAATATAAATATTATAAGTCCAAAACGATACATTTCATTATTAAGAAACACATATAAAACATAAGCACATTCTTGATAAATTGTATATTAATGTATGTATATTATAAAATAAAATTACCTATATTGTAAAATTATTTGCATAAAATTAATATCATTTTTCAAATTCAAACATGAAAATTTTAAAAGGGTGGTTTCTTGGTTATTTTCTAAAATACTTCAATTTTACGGTGAATAGTAAAAATACCGTTTCCATATAATTGATGTATCTTAAATAACCTAATTCTAGATGTAATAATTACTTAATAATTTATATAAATTAATGTTCAGTTGAAATATATTTAATTTTATAAATTATTCATTAAAATAATAAATTATTAATTTACAAACCAAATAAGCATTTCCTGAAACCTAAAGTCAAAAGTGATCACATAAAATAACTTCTTTCTTTTTTTCACTAATATTTTTAATAAACTAAGTGAATTAAATTTATAATGTATTTAAGTTTGTTAATATTATTCAATTATATTTTTATATGGTTTATTTTTTAAAAAATCTACTTTTATAAGTTTTACTTTTGAGATAATAATTAATTCAATATTTAATTATAAACATACCCCTTTCCTCATGTATAAATAACCCCTCTACCTTTACTTGAAAAACCTTTACTTCTTAACTATAAAAATAAATTTTTTTAGCCATATAATCGCTGTAAATACCCATGTAAACCTTTTGGATTTTCAGGAGTAGTGATACTCAATTCATTAAGGATGTATAGTGTCGTACAAGGGATGTCACACTAAGGAATGTTTTTTTCAAAGTCTTATCTTATTTAATTTATTTTTCTCTATTTTCAAAACATCATTCACAAAAAAATCTTTTAAGATTTAATTATAATGAATTCGGAAATTTTTTAAATTATTTTAAAATACATAGGATAATATAATTTCTATGTATTTATATTTTATTACTATTTTTTATCTTTAGACAACATTCCTATTAATAGTCAGTAAACCACCAGTGAGGATGTTTACAACATATTTTATTATCAGCAATATTATGTATAGTGAATTTAAATTATAAATTATATATATATATATATATTATTCTTCACTAATTTAATAAACTTATGTATAAGTTTCCTTCATTAAAATAAAGAAAACAAATAAAATATTATTTTAAGGAAAATAGGATATCAAAAAAAATTAAATTTCATCATTGAAATTAAGAAATATAAAAAAGTGATTATATTTGATAAAAAATAACTAAAATTAAAATAAATAAAATTTGGTCAAATATTTTGATAAACACAAGTTAATAATTCAAGAGAAGGAAAAGAGATGAAATTGAGCGGGAAATAGGGCAAGGGGATTCTCAATCCCAAATCAATTTCATTGATTTATACCATAATCCTAAAATATTCATTATGAATATTCCTCTAAGATTTTTTAAATATATTTCCAGTATTATTCTATTTTCTTTTCTAGGATATACATGTTTCCACCAAGATTTATAAAAAAATACAATTATTTTCCAATAATGTATTTTCATTCAAAAAAAATATTTAACTCCTCATGTCTTGTGTCATATCAAAAGAAAAATAAAATTTTAGTCCAATGTATGATCTTTATTTTTCATTTGGGGACTCCAATATTTATTCATGATATTATGATTTATAAAATCCTTATGAAATCTATTTATTTCCCTAGGTTATTTCATTACTAAAATTGTTATACTTTCTATGTGGCATGCAAGACTATGTGAATACAATGATGTGATGGGTGGGTCTAGAATTATATATATCCCTCTAATAAATTAGGTTATGTGATTTATCTCGTGAGATAATGTGTAACATGAGTCTATATTTTTTAGAAATCATAATGTTATGATTACAAACATATGTTATGCGTGAACACGTTTCTACCTTTATTCATAACTGTGTTTGGTATTTGACCACTATAATATGATGTTTTATTTTTATACATCACCAAACTCTATTAATTTGTTATATTTATTCCTTATTATTAAAATGATGATCCCATGACTATGATTCGATGATGATTTTTATTCTCAGCCATGTATTATTGATTGAAACCTCATATTTCACCTTCCCCTTATAAGTATTTTTGCTTATCCCATTATTTGGTTTATATACTCTAGTGACTACAAGTACTTGAGAGAATGTGACATATTGATAATGATAAATATGAAGAATTTAAATATATTCATGTGTTTAATATTGTTCCAGTGATGTATGAATCTAATTTTCCAAAGATACAATACCATTTTATACTCAAATGTATAATTATTACATATTATATCATTAAAAGGTGGTAATAATAATTTAAGAATAAATAAGGTCTCTATATTTAGTTTTTCAAATATTCTCGAGTTGATTACCCAGTTACCTTACACTATGAATAATAAGAAATGGAATGATGGATGTAGACCTTAATTAAAGAATGAGAATCTAGCCATTGAGTCCTTCATAAAGAAACAACCACCAAAATTTAGTTGATCTACCGACCCATTTGTCAGGGAATAGTTGGATAACTAGATGTAAAATATATTTTCTGTGATCCATTATTTTGTGAAGAAGAATGTGACACTTGGAATCAATTTTTTAGATGGAGAGGCTAGTTAATTTTTGGAATTGATAAAAAACACCAACATAAAGGCATAAATTGAAGATATGGATTGGGTAGAGTTTAGGAAATTATTTCATAAAAATTATTTTCATCAAAAACCCACAAAATATAGAGAGAAGAATCATACAGATGAAGAATATGGAATTATAATATATAAAAAATTACAAACCAAACATCACAAGGCTTGCATGATATACCTCAATAATTATTGACACGTATATATATAGTGGTTTAGAACTATACAATTTAAAGGGTATAACTATCATATACAATGGGATTTACAGAGAGGTAGTTTCATTTATTGTAATTTATAGATAGAGTTTGGAGAAATGTCCCATGGTTTTGGATGTAAGAAGAGAATAATAGAGTTTTATAGTGGTGTGTTAAATTAAAATTTTGGAAAAAGGATCCAACCACACACATGTCAAAAATGTGAGAAGAAACATAACAATAATTTCTTCAGAGGGATATTGAAATTATTTTATCGTTGTAGAGGAGGCCATATAGTGAATAAATTTCAATGAGACATAAAGAATCTTCCCAACATGGTGGAGGAAGGGAAAAAACCTCACAATTAAATACACTTGGTTGACATTAGGGAGCAAGGTATCTACGAATATAGTTCAATAAACCAAAGGTCCTTAATGGTAATCAATGTCTGCACCACTAATTTCAAAGGATAAAGGGAATACTTATGCTATCAATTCTACTAATGTGGTGCATAAAACTTAATTCGTATAATATATAATTACTATAATATCAAGAATATAATACATTTTATTTGATTCTGGATCTATGAATTACTTTATATAATTCCTATTTTCTAGAATATTTGAATCAAATACCAGATATCTTGATGTTGAGATATCTATAAAAATACCCAGTGGTACGATAATTTGATCCCATTTATTGGACTATATCCATGTTATCAAATGTTAGAAGATTCTTTTGGAGAATATTATAATCATTCCCTTTAGGATTTAGATTCCATACATGTCATGTATTTTCTCTCATTATATATGGAACCCATTATATATTTGTAAGATGAAATTTCATTTAATATTCTAAAACATCAAATTCTCTTTTACAAATAAAAGTAATATCATGAATATCCTGTGGAAAATACCTCAATGGTCAAGGTGTTGGAACCCTATAAAAAATAATTCCTTTCCTGAATTGAAAAGATAAAGGATGGTATCAACCTAGAAGAAATGAACTTTATGAGGGAACACATAGATGTATTCCCCCATGATTTACACAGACTTCACCAGGATAATGAGGTAGAATTCTCAGTAATTTACATCCCCAAATCTACTTCTATATCAAAATTACCATACTCATTAAACCAGATTAAACTAGAGTTAAAGAAGTGGCTTCCAAATAATTTGTTAAAAAACGTTCATATACCCATGTTTATAACCTAGTGTTGAGAATGATATTTTTGAATAGAGAAATTATGGATCAATGAATTAGTGTTTTGATTGACGATTGATTAACATGGTCACCATAATTAAAATTTATCCCCTTCTAAGGACTGATGAATTTTTTGATCAACTATAATAAGATCTGTACTTCTCAAAGGAGGAAATTTATTAAGGAAATCATTATCTAAATTTAAAGAAGTTTTATATTCAAAAAACAACCTTTCATACATGGTATAGATATTGTGAATTCATAGTTATTCCCATTATTATTACTAATTCCATTAAAATATTCATACATAAGATGAATTTTGTCATTATATACTACCTCATCAATGTTTTAGCAATATATATCAATGATATTCTCATTTACTACAAGAGTGAGGTAGATCATAATGGGAATATAAGGATTGTTCTAGAGATAATTAAGAATCATAAAATGTATCCTATATTCAGAATATTTTAATTTTGGCATTCAAATGTCACGTTCTTATAGAAATAGGATCGCAAATGACAAAATTTATATTGAACATTCAATGAAAAAAAAGTGATTTTGGAATTTCCTAGACCCACTAGTTTCATGAAAATAAATAGTCTTCAAGGATTATTAGGGTATAAATATATTTTTTTGAGTAATTTATTACAATTTTAATCCCTAATAACTATGTTAGAATCTAAATAGGTAATGTATGTATAGACCAAATAGTGTGTCGAAAGCTTCATGGAGTATAATAAGAGGATAATCACAACAATTATACTCTAACAATGAATAATTGGAGAAGGTTTTTTTAATATAAATGGATTTACTGAAGATAATATTTGTGTTTGAACTCATTAATAATGATAAATTGATAGCCTATGCCTCACGATAGTTTAAAATCAATTATAAAATCTACCTAATGCATTATATAGAGATATAAGCTATGAGATTTTCTTTGAAATGTTTTTATCAGTACCTATATGGTAAAAATTTGGAGATTTATATGGATTAGATGATTCAAAATTATATTTTTAAATAGAATTATCTCAACATGATCCATAAAGGATAGATATACCTAATCATGTTTTTTTATTTCTATATTCACCGTGATTCCGAAAAGGAGAACAATGTAGTTGACTCAATTATAAAAAGGAACATGTACTCTATACATGATGTTGATTGAGAAAGTCCCTATCTTCATGGATATAAAATGTATGTATATAGAAATCATAATATTATGTGATACATCCTACCACTAAAACATGATTTCCAAAAAATGTATCCAAGAGAAGATTAAGGAGGCACAAAAGAATGATCTAGAGAATCAAAAAATGGTGAAAGAATTAAATGAAAAATACACAAGTTCCACATTGATGATGACTGTGTGAATCAATTTAGAACTAGGATTTTTGTTCCTTCACCACCAGAGATAAATATGGATCTATTTGATAATTCACAGAGCTCATCTATCTCTATCCATGTTGGATGTACCAATATGTACCATGATCATTGAGAAAACATCGGGAGGGAAAAAATTAATAAGGATATTTTTGATTATATCCTAATATTATTGGTATTTAATCATTATAAATCCACATGCCAAATGTACAATGATATTTTTCAACCACTTCTTATAAACACATGTAAATGAGAGAATATCACTATGAACTTTTTCTTAGTCTCCTCAATAAATCAAAAGAATTCAATGTGATATGATTTGTGATAGATAAACTCTCCAAAAATTACCAAATAATTTCTATTAAGGAATAGTTATCATTTGGAAAACTTGTTATGCTATATGCAGTGGAAGTGATAAGGCAGCTTGGGGTAAAAATATTTACTATTTATGATAATTATTGAAGTTTGACATCTAAATTCTTAATGAATTCTTTAACTGGATATGATTAATGACTTTTATTATATCATAGTCTATCACATCCATATTTATGACCAAACAAAAAGGAATATTAAGATGATCAAGGATGTGCTAAGAACTAGATCAATGGAATTTAAAGGATGGGTTTTATAGCTACCATTAGTTTATTTTGGAAATAATAATAGATTCTAGTCATTTATTAAGATTGATCCATATTATGATCTATATGGAAAGTTATAGAGATGTCTAAATTGTTTGGATGAAGTTGTAGAATGAAAGATACTTGCACATTATCTTTTGATGGAGTTGACCGAGTGGGTTGATTCTATCCAAAAACATATAAAATATATTCAATTTCATAAAATAGATATAATGAAAAATATTAAAGGGAATTAGTGTTTGGATATAGAGAAAATTAGTTCCATAAAATATGAAATTGGAACAGAGTCATGTGGTATGGAACAAATGGGAATGTTAAACCGAGTTACATTATACAATTTGAGACCCTTGATCGCATAAGATAAGTGTCCTATATAATTTTACATGAACCAAATTTGAGTCAAGTTAATGATTTTTTACACATATAAATCTCTAGATTTTATATACCTGACTCCTCATATGTACTAATTTTGGAGGTGCTAAAATAGGAGTATGAACTCTCAGGTGAGGAGTAGTTTTTGAAGAACTTGGACTATAGTTACAATGTTATATGCAACAAGAATACTAACCTAATAATTTTTTTGGGGAGGAAATATAATTATGAAGTAGTGATTTGGGAACTAGAAGGAAAAAATGAAATTGATATACCGTAACCAATTCCCAAAAGATGATATGTGTTAAACTTTTGGTGATGAAATTTATAAGGGGGGGGGGGAATGTAATGACCATGTTTTAGGAGTAATATTATTTCCTAAATAAAGTTTTGTTTTATTATATTTTATAATATTATACACATAAAAATATATAGGAAGAAACAAAAAATTATTTCATTAATAATGATCATCACATTATTCATCTACAAAACCAATGAAAAATATAAGATTACAATTGTGGAAAAAAATAAGAAACATAAAAGATAAAATAGAAAAATATTGATCATTTCAATATGTGAGAATCATCACCCCCATGACCAAAATTATTTAACCAAAAAACATCAAAGAAAATGAAAATATATTTTCTTGTTAGTAATTATAGTGAAGATTATTTTAAATAATGAAGTGGTATTTTTAAGAGGTAATTTGATCATTGGAATAGTAATGTGACCGTTAGAATAGTAACCTGACCATTGTCAATTGTAATATAACAATTATAAATAAAAACATGACCATTGGAATATTAATTTAACCTTGATAATAATTAATTGTGATATAAATAATATTTATCACGAGTAATTTAAGTATGTATACATTTTATATTACCAAAAAAATAAATATTATGATTTAATACTCATATAAATATAATCCCATTTTTAACACACAATATTCATAAATATTTATATTAAAGAATAAAATTAACTATGTCAGAAAATTAATTTGATAAAATTAATATCATTTCATAAATCAACATATCTAATTTTTCCTAGGTTGATTTTTTAAAATTTACTAAAATACATCATTTTTCAGGGAATTGTAAAAATATGGTTTTTTAGGTAGGCAATGTATCTTAATTAACATTATTCAGATTAAAATAGTTCCCAAATAAATTATAGAACTTTTTTATCAACCAATATATATTTTATTTCATAAATGATTCATTAAAATACAACAAACATAATTTCCAAACTTAAAAAAATCATTTTCCAAAACCTAATGTCAAAAAAGATTCCATAACTTAACAATTTTTCTTTTTTCCCAGATTACATTCAAATGAAATATTTGAATTATAATTATAATGTGGTTGATGTCCTAAATAAATTTTATTTTTTTATTTCAAATTTATATTGTTAAAAATTTACTGATATGTTTTTTTTACATTTGACATAATATTTCATCCCTAAATATACCCCTCTCATAAAATATAAATAACCCCTCTCCCTCCCCTAGGAATAAAACTTCTCCCCAACATTCCACATTCAACATTCTACCAAAATACTATCTATTAAATTCAATATCAGTGGTATGGATGTTCTAGACTAAACCAAATCCATTTATCAATTAATTCAACTATCTAATAAGATAACCCACAATAAAGAAAGGGTATGTTTTTTCCAGACTATTGTCGTGTTTTCTTCTTATTTATCTTTGAACAATTTATTTAAAAATAAAATAAAATATGATTTGATTAGGAATAAATTTAAAAATATTTTAATTATATAATCATACTAGAAAAATTGTATTTTTATCAATTTATTTTAAATATCTATTTTTCTCCATATTTAGACAATGCTCCCATTAAGAGTCAAATAATAGAAAATTAGGACATTACTAACATATTTCTTTATCACCAAACTTATAGTTGATTAATATATATATATATATGTTTAAATATATTTATTTAAAACTTCTATTTGAAATTATAGTTATGTATAAATCTTCATGAACAATATAGAGAAATCGAAGAAAAGTTTTTTTAAGGAAAAGAAGATATAAAAAAAATATATAAAATCATAAAAATTAATAAAAAATTTATTATTAATTATATATAGTAAAAATAATGAAAATAATTAATTTCTATTTTTTATTTTAATAAAAATATTTTTATTATTTAAGAAATGGAAAAGAGATAAAATAAAGAATGAATTATGGTAAGGGGACTATCAATCCAAACTTATTTTCCTTTGGTTATACCACATTCAGGAAATTGTAAATATTTTTATTCATATAATATTCCATAAATATTGTTTCATTATAAATCCATTTATTTTTGGGGATATACCTGTTTCCTCCTTTATTTTTAATCCAAAAAATGATTCCAAAACACTTTTTTTCTAATTTAATTATTCAACTCCTCATGTGTTATTTAGTATCCAAAGATAAATGATCTTTTATTAAATAGTATGATATTCCTCTTTCATTTGGTCACCCAAATAATTATTCATCAATGTATCCTTCGTGAAATCCTTATAAAAACCATTCCTATCCATGGGTAATTTGATGACTACACTTGTTATATGTTCTAAGTTTCATGAAAGATTATGTGAATATTATGTTGTCAAAAGTTCACCAAGAATTATGTATCCCACTAATGTAATGGGTAATTGATATATCTCATAAGATAATGTGTATTATACCGGAACACGATTCTATATTTTTTTTCAGAATTATTATTTTATTATTATCAACATATTGTATAGATTAACATGATTCTAGATTTATTTACAACTATATAAGATATTTAAACACTATGAAATTATGATTAGTTTTTATGCATCACCAACTTCCATGAATTTTTAAAATTTCTTCCCCATGTTCATGAAGATGATACCATTCTATTTATACGATGATGGTGATTATTTTCACCAATGTACTATTGATTCAATACTCTTATTTATCCTCCACCCTACTAGGATTTTATCTCACCTATTTTATTGATATATATCCTAAGGTTACCATGTGTACTAATGAGAATGGCAGAGATTTTTGAGGATAAATAAAAAGAATTTAAAAAAATGTTTAAGTTTTTTTATTTTCAAGTAATGTGGGATCCTAATTTTAATATGAGTTTATTCATTTCGATCATTGAATATATAACTATTATTTTTATCATTATAATGATGTAACAATCCTATATGAAATATTATGAATTCTATACAATACAGAGGAAATAAGTCAAGGGGAGTTACATGCTATCAAAATTTGTCGGATATGTTTCTCGGATGTTTTTTTTAAAGTTCCCAAGTATACTGAAGAGTAGCCTAATAAATTAGAAATAATTTAGAAGTTCCAAAACTTATTAAAAAGAATCATATTGTTCCCAATAAAGGTATTGTTATGTGTGAGGAATTTTTATTTGATGAAATAATTGATTTTCTTTGTAATAATTAATGTGATTCAAGATGTTTCCATCAATTTATTGTTTGGAAAAGAAAATATAAATTATATTTACAAAGGATTTATGGTGTTCTAGTCAAATGATGGAAATCATATTTGATGGTGTGAGTTTTTACTACCATTATTCACATATAAAATAATGAGGTTGATGCTATGAGTCTATGAGTACAGTTTTTTAGGGAAGAATTATTATGTTTAGGTAGGTTCTTCCTCTTGATACATTTTTATATGATTGCATATCGAGTCACTTGGAAATTTTTTAATTGAATAAGCTACTTCTGGATTATTGATATACATATCTAGTTCAAGTAGATTTTAGAGGATCCATAATTAATGCTATTAAATGTATAATATCAATTTAAAATATACGTTTATGGTGTTTTATGATTATTTTATAAATGTAAGTGAGACTATCAATATGATAATAAATTAGTATTTGATGTGGATGTATTCTATACATCATTTGGTAGACATTTTGGAATTTCTTATATCAAATTACATGAATAATTATTATTATTATTTAATGATGGATCTAGATGATGTAATGATAATAAATCGATGAATATTTTGTTGATGTTTAGAGATAAATAAATGATAATATGGAATTTGATTATATGCTTGATAAAGAAACTTTCAACGAATGTGAAAAGCACTCATAGAATCATGGATAAAGTATTTAAGGGTTTGAGACTTCAAAATTATCAGAAATGTCATCTTATATTTAAGATATACAACATTTTTAAGGTTCATACATTAATTCATATTATTTAGAAAACAACTGTTGTAAGTCTTAGTCAATGAATCAAATTATTGAGACATGTTATCCATGTATTCATAATGTCATTTTGAGTCATGGTATGGTATTGGAATGGTTCCTGTAGTGTTTTGATATTTGGTAATAATGGTAAGAAATTGACTTGTAATGGTTGGTATAAGACCTCATATGTTTATAAAATCCCATATTGATGTTCTTGGTAACATTATAAGGTTCATCAGTGAACATCGTAAGGTTCATGACATTGTGAATTAAGAAAAGTGGATAATACAAAATTTAAATATTAATATGATTGAACAATCTAATATTTTGATTGTATTAATATGTTATTCTTGTTTCCAATATCATAATAAAAGTAATTATTTTGATTGAAGGTGATATTGGAGGAAGAGTGGCCAAAGTAGAAGTTGGTTCTGATATGACTTCCACACCACATCATAGTGTATAAGAACATGAATAGTTGGTTGATAAATTCAAATGAATTAAAATCTATGATATTTTTCTTTATTTTGAAATCATGAAATTTAAATAACTATATGTTTTGGAGATCCAATTGTTAAGAAATAATGTGTGAATATCGTTATAAGAATTTCCATGAATAATTAAATAATAAGTGTGTACGGAAAAGTTAGGAACATATATATAAATATATTTGTTCAGAAATAATATTAAAATAATATAATGTGAATAAAATAAATCAAGAAAAAAAAAGAGATACGTTGGTGTGATTTTTTGCGTATTTTTAATATTTTAGAACTCTAAGAAAAGATAAGAATTTTAAACGTCCATGAAAGACCAATATTCTACTACGCGATTGAATAGGAAGGAGTTTCACTAATAAAAAATCAATTGAAAACTTTTTGTATCAATGAATGAAGTTAGGAAGAACAAGTGATTACTATAAATGAAACAATTGTTTCTTTAAATAATGAAAATAATAAGTGTGGGAGAAGGAGGTGGTGGTAGTGGAAAAGATATCTTATCATTTTTATAACAATTATTTCTATGCTTCTTAATGTGAGGGATGCATCCTACATATCTATTACGATTGATATGAATGAATTATATTTAAGAATACCATCATATTTTTGTAGATGGGAATTAAGGTCAACTATTGTTCAATCCTAGAATGTACTTATATTATCATTGCAGTCTAATATACCAATGATCAAGATAAATTATTTATCTCAACTAAGAGAAATGCGATTTGTTTCTTTTGATAAATTATAATTGGTTCTAGAACATTTATAGCTCCAATTATATTCTCTTTCCCAATTTCATTTTGATAATAAAAATTGATTTGTGTACATGGGATAATACATGTGATGCACTTGGGATGAATTAAGACATCATGGAGTAACCCACATTATCAAATTCTTGTGTCCTTATATATTATTTAATTTTTTATATTTTATGAATTCCAAAAAATGGTGAGATAATATCAAATAGAAAAGATATCCATTTAGAGAAAATGTGAGGAGATGAAAAGGGATGAAATTTTATATCGAATAAAAAGAATAATTTTTTTATTTACCCTCTCCTAGTGTGCGTGAATTATCCTATAATTATCCTATCAATAATTTAGTAAGATGATATCAAATATGCATAATAGAAACAATTTTTAATGATCAAATAATAATGCTAATTATGATTACTAATGAGTTTTATGCTTTATGATAACATTTTATCCTATAATGAAGATTGGAGATATTTTTTCTATGTATGGGAAAGACCCACCGTATGACTCTACTCACCACCATCAAATTACTCACAATTTTAGATGACTCACCATATGAATGGATATTCGTCTAAGTATTGGAAATAGAAACCATCAAATATGATTTGATGTTGAACCCAAATGAAAATTTCACTATGGGTTGATAACACTTACCGTCAATAACTAGTCAACACAAGGATAAAAAATTTGTCTAAGTGTTGAAACTACCTACCACAAAAAATAAGTCACCGTTGAAGATGAACTAAAATTATATTTTACCTACCATAAATAAATTTGGAAAAGTGTTGATATTAAGAACCATTGAGAGAAGTCATCAGTGATATGAGTTGACATTGGCATGAATCACAGCCATCTGAAGTCACTAGTAGAGTTGTCTCCTCATTTGGATGAGTCACCATCACTATTTTTGTTTATTTTGAATTAAATATTTTAAATGGATTATTAGTGAATTTAATAGTGATAATTATTTTAATTACTATTCTTATACAATTTTAAGGATGTATTAATGTTTGTGCCAATCATCTAGTTTGAGGAAAAGTGGATCCAGATTATTCTTCTTGTGTGACACTGATATATTGGGTATTGGACTCCCTCACGTGGATACACAAAGAGATACATACATAGAGATATTCAGGTACAAGAATGGAGATATATAATATTATAATAACTAAAATAGATCAACTTACTAAATATATTTACATGAAGAATGTTTTCCTATAAAAAATAATGGAAGATTAAAGCACAAAAAACATCTTGTTTCCTCCCATATTTATAATATGTGAGTTTACGACTATATATTTTACTTTTATTTTAGAAACATGACTTGAGTTTCTATTAATACTAAATCCATGGGGTCTTGTGTATCATAGAACACTAGAATGAGAAACACTACCTTCTCTAAATTTTTACATTTCATATCTACTTACTACATTTAAATTTTGAGGATTGTGTGATATATTCTATATAGTAGACACACAAAAACATATTATATTATATAATTAAACATGACGATACTCAATATCATATCTACTACCTTTACTCTTATTCACCCAGGTGTTGTGTAAGAGGTCTTTGAGTGGCCTATGTTTGTTTCATTCCCATGATTGTTGTGGATGAGGTCCTACATGACCTAGAAAAATGGTATTTTATTTTATACATAATATTGGTTTCTGATCAAGGATTCTTTATATAATCTCATATTTATAAGTTTATTTCCACGTGGACAAGACTAGGCCTCTGTTTGAGACAAAAACTCTTTTATTTATTTCATTGTGTGTTTTGTTTTTTAATTTTTTCCATTAAACCAAATGTGTTTTAAAATCTAAACAGAACCACTACTTTGATAACTATTCATAACTACTGTTTTTATAATTTTTTGATTTAGGAAAGTGATTTCAAAATTTTATGTAGTATCCATATATTGTTTTAACCAACACTTAGTCACTCTTTGAGAAATTTCATAAAATATTAAAACATATATCGATCTTCTATTTTGAATAACAGGGATGCGTTAATTATATTTGGGATTTCATTTAAATCTATTTTGAATAGAAATTTTGATTAGGTACTCAATTTACCCACTATTGAGATACTCAATCGAACCAACATTTGGTATCAATAGTTTTTCAATTGCATTTTCAATAGTGGTTTTTAGTTATGATTTTAAGGTCTCTAATTTCTGTTGGTTCTAAATTTATTTATTCAAATAGATAATAATCAAGATGTCTGTGTAGCCAAAATAAATCCTTAATTTAATAGAATTAACTATGATCAATGTGTGACAATGATAAATATGTATAATGAATGTATGGGTTTTGAAATTTGGAAAGCAATAGAGGATAAAAATGTATTACCTACAATTTATAGAAAGGACTAATATGATGGTACTAAATAGTATTATAATTTCATTTAAAAATCCATGAATTCACATTAATATTTCATAGGGGATTAATAGTATTATTGGATAACATCTATAAAAACAGCTCATAAAATTTGGGATACATTATCTATTTCTCAATAAAGAACTATTAATGTTAATGAAATGATATTAAACACTTATACAATGAAATTTGATACATTTAAACTAAAACATGATGAGATTATTTTTGAAATGTATCTCAGGTTCAATGTGTTATTGAATATAATTAGCTCCAATGGAAATCTAGTGTCAGAAAAAAATATCCTGAGAGTGTTGGTATGTCCTCTAGAAATATGGATCAGGATATTTTTTTAATAACAGAATATTTTAGAATTAGTAAAATACATGTTAAATAAATAATTATGAAGTTAATGATATATGAGGAAGTGAATAAGTTTATTCATGAATAAGATAATCAATGAAAGTGTAAATATTTTTCTTTCAATACGACTAAATCAATATTAAATGAAATGGAAAATGTTAAAGCTTAATGCTCTAGTGACGATGAATCACTGAGCAATAGTGATGATTAATCCCTAGGAAATAGTGATGAGGAAATGATGTATATAGCCCGAAGGTTTAACATTTTTTAAAAGAACAATAAATTCTTCATAAAATTAAGCTATAATAGAATGTATGATAGTAGGGGAAATTGGAAGAAGGACTAGAAAAGGGATGATAAGTAAAATGAAATTACTATTTATGAGTGTAATAAAATATGACATGATAAGGATAATTGTACTAAGTTAATGTAAACAAAATATGAGGAATGAATAGAAATTATAGGAACTACATTTAATTCACATTGAATAACTCTAGGGATAGTTATAATTACTTAGACTCAATGCAAGAGGAAAGTACTATTAGGTAAAATATATGCTTTATGAAAAACATGTCTGACGTACCTACTGTATCTCTTGTACATAAGAATCTTCACTAAGAAGATGAAAAAAATACTTATGAGAAGTCAAAAAAAGAAATTTTTTAATACTAAAATATTCTTGAAGATAATTCTAATCAACTAAAAGGAAAATATAATGTTTTAAATAACAAAATGTTTTAACTGGTAGTGCTATAACTAAATTCACTATATAAAAATTCAACAATGATCAGTTGTTGAATGAAGATATAGAATTGTTATTGTCCACTAAAAAAATAATAAATACATAGTGATATTTTCAAATGTAATAGAAACTATCATTCATAAATTTGAGAAAAATATGATCAAAAATATATTACGGGTATCCATTACCAACCGAAAAAAAAGAATTGTTAAGTTAATTTTTCTTCCCAAATCCACTTCAGCAAATTATATGGGATGTTTTTATTAAAGTGGGACTAATAGTGTATTTATATATAAAATATTTTAAAATTTTTATATCAAACATATTATGAATATATGAATTCCTAAGGCCCTTATAACTAACATATCAAGACCCATGTAAATCTGGGCACCAAAATCATTCCTGGAATAAACATTGTTTTGTAGGAAAACTGCTTGAAATATTCCTATAGAAATATTTGGTACATGGACAACATATATTCCATGCCTATGATAGGAAATTTCATGACCATCATGAGACTAATAATGGTTTATATTGTTCATGTCAACTTTGGTGAAAATGATAAAAGAGTGATCATTTGAATTTTCTAAATCGGTAACACCAACTCAGTTTTAATTTCTAAAGTACATTTTTTTGTTGGTATAAAATAGAATCTTCTTATCATATTACAAATATGTGATTATTTTTTCCATGTGATATTTTAAGACAATAATTTTAATGTTTTCAATTCTTAAAATTAATTATTATTTAATCTTTAAGGAAATTAGAATGTTTATTCCATTTTTCATGAATCTTCAATTTCCCAAAAATATATGTTACATAAGTTCATTTCATAGAGAATCATCTATCTAGAATAGGAGGATAGAATAATGTAAGATTCACTAAAATAGAAATCTCACTAGGAATGGATGATTTATAGAACTATAAAAACTTGAATTCATAAATGAAAAAGTATACAACCACTATCAAAATAGGAAGAAACACAATATTTATTTTAAACTTAATAAATAATTTTCATCTTCTTACCCATTTGAATTGGTCAATGAGGAATTATTTTGGAAATTTTTAGTATAAATTGGATTCCCTTTGTCTATGTAATTTTATATGAATCCTTTAGTCATACATGGGTATTATTTTTATTTCATAAAAGTGAAAATTCTTCTTATTTATCCTAATATGCTAAATTTATAGAAAACCTAAGTGGATATAGAATCAAGATGTTAAGAACTGACCATAGAGAAGAGTTTTACAATCATGAATTTGTATCATTCTGATCAAAAAAATTCAATAACAATAAATTCCCTCATCCAGGTACACCTCAGAAGAATGTAGTATTATAAAGAAGGAATTGAAAAATTCATTATATATCTTGAAAAATGATTAATTAATATGACTTACCTTTTTACTCTTGGGTATATTCTATGAACACCACCTTCAATATAATTAATGCAGTTTTATTTATACATATATTGAATTAAACCCATTTTGAACATTGGAATAGTTTGATTAATAAGGTTAATTACATTAGTGTTTTTAGTTGGAAAGTCGTTATTCATAACACTATAGATTATATTGAAAAATATCCCTCCTAGAGTGATGACATATTTTTATGGGTTTTTCCACTTCTAGTAAATCATATTGAGTTTTTGAGAGAAAATCCAGTACCATGTAAGATTCACTCCATGAAATGTTTTACTAGATAGATTCAAATGATCATAAAAACTATTTTGAAAACCATGAGGTTTATTTATTTACATTTAACATAAATTCTAAAGCTTCTGATTCTACCTTAAAACATTCCAAAAAATTATCCAATTTGGAGGAGCATCTAAAACTTTAACATGAACCTATAGGGGCCCCAGAGGTGAGCAACCCCACTTTTTCTAGTGTTTTAAGAACTCATAAATATCATCCTTTAGATAATGTCAGTTGAGAAAAAGATAGAGGTAAAAAAACTAAATATTATCTATAAAAATAAGTTACACATCAAGTTTAATTGTCACAAAATGAACCAAAGAACATAAATGATTTAATTAATGATGAATTATAGGTAATATAAATGTAAAAAAATTAATAAATTTGAAGGAAATAAATTTTGGAAACTTGTTGAAAGAACAAAAGAAGCATTGTGTATAGGCACCAAATGAGTGTTTATAAATAAGGTTGATGAATATAAAAAAATAGTGAAAAATAAATATTGTCAAAATGCACAAGGGGATATTCATGGAGAGGGTATAAACAATGAATAAAACATCTCAAACATATCAAATATTGAAGCCATTAGAATATTTCTTTCCAATAAAAAACATCATGATTATAAAATATATCATATGGATATTGAATTTTAATTCTTTAATGGGTATATTGTTGAAGAAGTTTTTGTTTAACAAACCCATAGATTTTAAGATACCCATTTTTGAAATCATGTTTTTAAATTAAAAAATTTATTAGATGGTTTGAAATAGGATCATAGTTATCCGTGGGATAGGTTTAGTTATTTTATTATATCAAAAGTTTTTTCAGAAGGCATAGATGATCCTACACTATTTATAAGAATATTTTAAAATGATTTTTTAGTTGTTCAAATTTATTAGATGATATTTTTTTCTAATCTTAAATATATTATTTATGTATTTTGTTTTTAGAAATGATGTAAAATGTGTTTGAAATAAGTTTAATGGGTGAATTTTTATTTTTAATTGGTTTTTAGATTTTTCAAAAATAAAGAAGGGATAAATTTAAAACATATAAAATATACTAAATTCATTTTAAAATGTTTTGGTTTGGATAACTATAGAAGTAGTGACCATCATATGAGTCCCAACTGTATGTTGGATCTTGATGAATCTTGGAAAGTAGTGGATCAAATCTGTTACAGAGTTATGTTTGGTTTTCTTGTCAACTTTAATTTTAGCTAACTTGACATTACTATTAGTGTGTGTAAGTGTGATTTTTTTTCATGAAAACCCAAGTGGTTCACACTAAAATTTATTAAAATGGTATTTTAAATACCTCATATATACTACAAATTTAGTATTGTTCTATTATAGAAGAAATTTTTTTATCTTGTTAGTTATTCAGATGCTAATTTTGGTGGTTGAATCTTAAATAGAAAAATAACATTTGTGACATGTGATATTTTGGGAAACCCACTAGTAACATAGTGTAGTATGAAATAAAATTATATTTGACTACCTACAACTAGAAATGAATACATAGCTGCGGGTAGCTGATGTGCCCCAATAATCTAGTTGAAACACTCATTTCTACAATTTGGGTATTAATTCCAACATGTAACTATAATTTGTGATAATACATGTTCTAAAAAAATTTATACGAACCATTTATATCACTCTATAACAACAAAATTATTGTAAGACATCAATTTCATATATATTATTTTCAAATGGGTGATATAATTCTTTAATAACATGGTATTGAACAACATCTTGCCTATGTTTTCGTGAATACATAGAATTCATAGAGAATGAACTACATCAAAGTTGAGTTTAGAATAAGTAATTTTATTTTAGTATAATATTATTTAACACAACGTTGGTGTTTAACCCAACATTGAGTTTTACCCAACATTGGTGTTTTACCCACCATTGAGTTTTACTAAGCATTTGTGTATTACCCATCATTGTGTTTACCCAATGTAGTGTCTACTTAATATTGGTTTTTAAGACACCTATCTATTTTTTCTATATTTTATTTATTTAATTTAATATTATTATGAATCAAATGTAATTTTTTGTAACAATTTTCATTTTAAAAATATATAAATTCTTATATTATATAAATTTGATAGTTATCAGATTTCAATTCTCTCACTCCTTTATGCCATACTATTGATCCTTTTCATGACCTTTTCCCTCCCATATGTCAACCTTCCCTCCACTTCAGTAAAACCATTTGAAGTGATTTCAATTTTTATAGGTAAGAAATACACTAAAATTTTTCAAGATGATTCACGTCCCCAAATGAAGTTTAAAGGGGAGTCAAGATGTAAAGATGTTATTGATTCGACGAACTTAGAGCTTGGAAAATTTATACCTATACATGAAAATTATATTCATTTTGAATGGTTTCTATCATTTAATTCAATGATTCTTAGAGTTCTTCAAGACCAGGAATGGGACTATTCGGTTTCTCCTAATAAGATACCCTTTAATCCTAGGTTAGTGAACCAATTCTATTGGTTTTCTGAGATTATTTTTAAAGAGGACGAAGACTGGGTATAAAGAAGAATAAATAGACATAAAGTTTTCTTCTATTAAAAACAATTGGAATGGTTTCTTAATCTTTCTCATGAAGGTGTCTTAATTTAATATGATGTAATTATTCCAAGTTATGATGAATCTTTTTTATGATTATTTCTTTTTAGAGTTTAGTGGAGGTAAAACAGTAAGATTACTAGTTGCTACTGGATGTGATGGTGAATATCTCTCTATTTTCTTGTTTTCCAAACATATGGAATTCCAAAAGGTAGATGAATTTTCAAAATGAGGTATAGTGAGGTGTATCTTTTGTTTCTTTTGAAAATATTAGAAATGATCAATCTGTATAGATACATAATTTTTTTTATGATAGATAAGTGAAAAACGTCTTACCCATAAGATACAATATTTTATCCAATGTTTATTTAAAACATGAATGAGTAAATGTGTTTATTTAATTCATGGAAAGAAATTATATCTAAATTTGGGGGTATTTTCATTACATGGGTTATTTACAAAATAATTTAGATAATTTGGAGCCCCTTTGAAGAAGTATTGGGTTGAGAATGATGAAGTACTATATGAGGAGTTCAATCCGATTATTCGTTCATTCATACTAAATAATATTTTGGATAATGGATTAGAACAAGATGAATTGGTGGAGTATTAATAATATGAAGAAGAGAAATCTTATTCCTTTGGTGAAGAGGAATAAGAGTTTTCAATCGATGAGGGTAGTGACCCATACATTCCTCAAAGTTCTCCATCAATTAATTAGGGTTCTCAAACCCTCCTCGATATCTCTCTATTAGATAACCACAAATAAATGAAAGAATGGGGAATCAAAAAAGTTATTGGACAAGAATAGTTAAATAGAACATCAAAATTGTTATATGAAAATTGTGATAATTTTGAAGATGATGAAAAATAGGGAGAAGAGGATGAAGAAAATGGATAAGGAATAAAAGAAATAGATGGATATGGAGATGATAGTGATGGAGGTTATGATCGTGATGGACCTACAGTCTACATTGGTGTTATAGATGTTGAGTTGCCTCGAACAATTTTTTATTATCTATATTTATCAGTAGTCTTTAGTTATAACGATAAATTGATCCTAGTTGAAGAGGTTTATAGAAAAAATAGAGATGAGAAGTATGAATCTATTGAGGTGGAGGAATATCCAATATTGGAGATTCAACATGTTGATCCTATTTTTGATGGAGATCATGTCGTGAATATACAAAATGGATAATAGGTCTTTGAGTAGATAGTTTCTGATCTGTCTATTGGTGAGTAGATCGAGGTTGATGCTACAATTTTTGTGGATACTTTTTCCGACTCTTTTATTATTATGTCCAATGGTCTATCTTCTATCAAATTGGGGGACCCATAACATGGAGAATGGAATATTTTTATAAAATATGTTAGATGTGGTCTATAATAATATGATTCATATGAGTATGGATATCCCCCAAAGAAAGGCGGACATACTATTCAAGATGAAATAGATTCTAAGGACTCAATGGTATAACTAATTGATGTTTCAAGAGAGTTATAGTGGTTTTATCCTGCTATGCATACTGGATGTGTGCCTATAGTTGAACCTACCTTTGATATTTTTTCTACGACCTTACCTACACCTATCATTGCATCCGTGAAATTTGATGTTATCACCAGAGTGGACATAGAATCATTAAAATATACTATTCTCTCTGATTTAGGTTTTTTATTAAAAGATAAAACTTTATTGATCACCAAGCATATAAAAAATGATGCAAGAAACTAGTTAGTGATTTTGATCCAACACATCTAACACAAAATTGTGCTTCAAATTTATGAAGTGAAGATGGATAATATATTGTTATAAAATGAGTTGGAGACTTTGAGATATATAATTGATGATATGAGGACATCCTTAACGTGTTCTATGGATTCCTTATAAAAAATGTTGGGGAAATTTTCTTCCATGGTTTCTACATCCAGTTCTCCACCTCATACTATTGATGTTGAGTAAATTATGTCAGTGTTTAGAGTGGATATTTATGGTGTTTTATCAAATGTACCTAAAATCAATCAAAATTGTTGAAGGAAAATCCATCATAATAGTGTTCAATTGTATAAGATGGTTAGATAATATATAAAGGATACAATAACAGATATGGAGACAATAAAAAAAGAGATGAATTGTTATATATATTAGATTTATACTAAGAATGAAATGAATTATCATTTTAAGATTCTTGTTCAGAACCTAAGGATTCCTTTGGTAAATCATGCCTTTAAAGAACAAGTTAAATATCTAAATGTGATGAATATAGTGTTCAATATATTTAATGAAGGTAAAAAGTATTTTTTTAGTGATATAGACTTGAGAGAAATCATTATTATGGAATTCATAAATTTTATGAAACCCTTTCTTCTTGATTCTATAACTGTTGTAGTGGATGAGGATTCCAATCCATTTACTACTCATCTCACCAATTTTTCCTCTGATCCAGAGTTCCTCCTAACTAGTGTTAATATAGATGTAAATTCTCCCTTTCATACTAGTTTCAATCCCTTTAGTATGACTTATAGAAAATAATTCCGTCAATTTGGGCCTATCATTATTAGAGAGACTCATTCTTTACATGTTGTTCATATACCCATCCCTATAGATCCCTCCAGCTCTGCTGCTGAACCTTTTGGTTCAGATAAAGAAGGGAAACATTGATTTTTCTTACTACCCAACCTAATGAATGTTGGAATTAGAAATTTAGTATTTATGTGGATATTTGTGTGACTTTTTTGTATCTTTTGGAAATACTTCCATTGCTTTTATAAATTGAAATTTTATTATTATTAATATTCAGTTTCTTTTCTTTTCATATTTTATTCCATATTTTTGATAATCCCAAAAGGGTGATAATAAATCTCTGGAATTTATTTTTTCTTTATATAGTGATTTTTTATGCCCATTAATACCCATGACAATACATATTTAACAGTAATCCAATCCTTTGATACCATCCCCAATGATATACCTTTGATTCCATATATGTTTAATTCTTTCCTTTTATATGATATTGTCTTTTATATTGTTTACTATCTGAATACCTTTTATACCATGTGTATTTAATTTATGATGAAATGATCTATATATCTATTTATAGTGGTAAGAATATAAATTTTAAACCCCTATTTTATTCAATATTAGGGTTATAAAATTCCTTGATTCATGATTATAAAAAATTAATAGATTATAGGAACACATGTTTTAATGATAAAAAAGTTATATAAATTATTATTAATAATTAATTTTAGGTGTTATGGTTTTATTTTATCCTATAAAAATGAATAGTGAAATTTGGGCTATACATGGGAAAAACCCACCATCAGACTAAACTCGCCACCAACAAATTAATCACCATTTGGGATGACACCCAATTAGAATGTATTTATGGATATGTTTGGGAAATACCTACCATCATATAGGACTCTCCATAGAAACATCGTAAAAATTTCACTACGTATAGAAATACCCTAATATTAGAGGCAATTCATCACCATGATAGAATATTTGGCTATGTTTTGAAATGAACATTCTATATAGATAAATCACTATTTAATATGACCTTCCAACATACATTAACATCCAAGAAGAAAATTTGAAAAGTGATAAGAGGACCCAACATTTAGACAAGTCATCACTAAGTGGAGTCACTATAGGAATGGCTCAATGCTAGTTACTATGACCTACAGATTTGTCTAACTATTTAGAAGTTTCACCATCAATTTTATATTTTTTTTGAATTTACTATTTTTATGGATATATTAATGATTTTAATAATGAGAATAAATTTAATGATTATTCATAATCTATTTTCGGGATACATTAATGGTTGTTTTATTAATATAGTACATGGAATAGAAGATTCAAATGACTCTTCTAACATGATGCTGATATATTGGGAAGTAGACTCCCTCATATAGATACGAAGATTGATTAATAGAATGATATATTAACATACACAAATAGTGTGATGTTATTGACAGAAATAAAAGTTATACAAGGGATAATGAGTTTTAGTTGAATCATTATTTCCTAAAATCAAATATGGATGATTGAAGAACATTGAACATATAGTTCATTTCCACATTCAAAAAAGGTGTATACCACACACTAGGTTACTCCTATTTTCGGGAAAAAAACATGATATCCTATTCAAGATACATCCATGGAGTCTCATGTTTTTTATCACATAAAACATTAAACACTACTTTTTCTACATATTTACATTAAATTTATTCTTATTATATTTAAATTTTTTGTAGTGTTTGATTTAATATATATAATTAACACACACAAACTATCTCATTCACTTTATCTAGAAGGTACTCAATATATTTTCTACTCTCGTTACACTTATTTCCCTACATGTTGTTTAAGAGGTCACTAAGTGGACTATTTTTGTTTTTTTCACATGTTTATTATAGAAGAGGACCTAGGTTACCTGAGCATATATTTTTTTATATACCTGATCCAGGCTATGGAATAATGAATATTTAATATAATTTTCTTGGTATATGGTGATTTACAAGTTGACAGGAGTATGTCTTTACTTGAGATTGATCCTATGGTATTTATTCTGCTGTGTGTTTTGTTTTGATTCATTTCTATGCTTTAAAATGAACTTGTTTTAATCTATACAAAAACCAATACATTAACTGTTAGTCTAAACTAGTATATATATATATAAGGATTTCATTAAGTCTTTTTCTTTCATATGTAATGTAACATCTATATATCATTATAACTATGACTCAATAACTATTTGAGAAATATCTTAATTAATCAAAAAATATTTTGATATTCTTTTTTTGATTAACTGGGAATTTTTAAAAATAGGGAATTTTATTTGAATCTATTATGAATATAAATCCTTATTGGGTAGTCAGTTCACCCTCTCTTAAGATACTCACTTCAACCATCAATTCCAAAACATATATACTAATATAATATGTATCTTTTTTTATTGTGAAATGATAAATAAACCTGGTTTTTTAATTAAAAAATAACAAATATATTGAGCTATTTTGTGCTAATATATCTACCAGAATTTTAATTCATTAATATTTCATCAATTTTGGGAATATAAAAGTGGTATGGAGTATCACATGATTATCCAATTCACATCATAAAACAGGGATGATGTAATTATCTATCTAGATAATAATAATTCTGATGAAAACACATCTCATCCATTAAATAAAACACCAAATGGAAATAACCCATACATAACATATCCTAGTGTATACAAATCTTATATGAATTTATGGAATAACTTATTAAATGGTGATACACCATAATGAATATCACATTACCACTATTAATAACATATTACAATTTATCCAAGGAATAATATTTTTTCAATTATTTCATAACTCATTTCACGATCAAAACATATCAATAGAAATTACTAATATAACCAAAAAATTCAATAGAACCTTATAATTGTTAAAATATATTGATTTAGTTTATATATATCCTTTATTTTACATTATTGATTCATTAATAGATTAGTAAAAAAGATAAATCCATAATGAACGAAAATTTCATGAATCAATTAATTGATATAAAACATAAAAATTAAATTTAACACATGCATAATCAAAATAATAAAACTATTATATTATATATAAAAATATTTTATGTTTTTTATAAGAAATTAATTTATAAGTGTTCATTTATATACTTCATTTTTAATTTCCATTATGCACCCATATATTTTCTTTGGAAACGTAGATAAAATTACGTTAGGGGTTAGACATGACCTACCACATGTTTAATAAAGGATAAATATTTTGAAAAAATAATTAAATCACAAATAATAAAAAAAAATTCATCAAAACATAAAATCAAATGTTAATAGTGATGTTATTACCAAAAACCAATGAACCATGGATAATAAAATGATCAATGAAAAGGATTAACATATCCTTGTTCTCTAGAATCAAACACCATTGATTGATTGATATTAAATTATGAAAATTTTATTTTATAGAGGATTATAGAGAATAATAATTAAAATATTAATACATGTTACTATTCATATAGAGTAAATTCGTGAAAAATGTATTTATAATCAATATACAATAATAAATTTACCAAGTCGAACACACATATTCCTAAAATTGAACATAAAACCCTAGTGTCATTATAGATATAACTACATATAGGTATTAAAATAAAATTAGGAGGTCCATCACACGAGTCTCATTACCTCTTAGGCTATATGCCTAATAACTCAATATCATATGGAATTATCGAGTGTTAGTTAGAAGGGTACCCACTAGCCTCCAATAAATAGCACAAAGGAGGCATGTCACATTTTTTATCCCATATCTGGATCCATATTAAGGATTTACCTGTCATTAAGACAAATAATACTTAATTTGGACTCACCCATAAATTAATGACTGTAATTACAAACTCCTACTACAACCATTGTAGTAAAATATTGAGAAATGAAAAAAATAAGTAAATGGTTCATATGATCGTGACAATTATTATCTACTTTCAAAAGTATAATAATAAATAACTGACCCTCCCATAATCAAAATAATGGGGAAAACATATACCAATGGAATGATAAGGATAATATATACATACACCAAATAAAAACCTAATAAGATTCTATGTCCAATCAAACCATCCCATTTCCAAAATTATTGTTTCTCATATGGTTTTTATTCTATCATACAAAAAGAAAAAATATAAAAATATAAATTATATAAATTAAGATCGCACAATCATAAACACATCATAAAAACACATGTTTTGAACATGAGGTAAAATAGAAAATAACATACCTCAAAACAATTCCTTATAGCTTTCCTTTAAAACAAATTTAAAACCTGTTCTAGGAAAATCATATTTGATTTGAAATACCATTAAAAACGAATATAATTCATTAATTACACATGAATTAATCAATTAATTCATTTCCTTAGAAAACATATATAAATACAATATACACATTCAATTATATTTAAAAGTAATAAGGGAATAATCAATTAAAATTTCACATAAAAATGTAAAACCTTTTAAAAAAAATAAAAAATGAAAAAAATATTTTCTTTGAAAAATATAAGTCCTACCTCCATGAAAACTATAAAATAGAACATCAACATTTATTTGAATAGTAAATCACCAATACAATATTTGGGGAGATATACAGTCCCTATTATTTATTTGGTTATTGTGATCCTATCATAATTTATATTATAATAATTATACAATGTCATATGATCATTTTAAAAATAATAATTATAAAAAAATTTAATAACATCAAATTAATGATAGAATCAAACTTTTAATGAAAATTACCTCATATACTAATCAATAATAAATCTCATCCTTATGGTGACCAAAAACCATCACCTAAATACAATTTCAAATATGAAATCGCTTAATTGAAACATTTATTCATTTAGAACTTTTATATATTTTTAATAATTGTTGAAAAATTTATCACGTTTTGTATGGGTTCTGAAACTATAATGAATACGGTAAAATACACCCCAAACATACACCAAAGCTTAAACAATGCAATATGTCAACATAAAAACATTGAATCAAATAACATTTTTGTTAAATTTCTTTAAAAAACTTGATTTAATAAATCAATGAAATACCTTTATTTATTGACATGTAACATCAATAGTCTAGACTTCCCATGTCTATACTATTTATAACACATCAAATCCCCTTTATTACAAATTGATCCCACATTTCTCCAATGTTTTCCTTGTATCAACTGGAATATTTCCATCCCATACTTACATGAATTATATAAAATGTTAAATCACTATCATACTCAAGACATTTTATGTATAGTTTTTTATAGAATTAAAAATACCTTAAAACCCCATAAATTCCACTAAATAGAAAATTTTCACGATACCAAACTCTTAAAATGGTATAAATACATTATTTAATGTTAAATACTTTTGAATAGTAATTATAGTTCATAATCAATCCCTCTCTTCATAATTTCATGTAAAAAATAATTTGTAAATCTGTAATAATTATAAAAAGTAAGAAAAATCATTAGGATATTGAAATACATTAAAACACATGAAAAAATGTAGTCCTTAATAAAGGAGTTTATGATCTTATAAAACATAATATATAACACAAATCTAACATAGTTTCTATGAAATTATAAAAAACTCATAAATAATAATAAATGACAATATATGTTCATGAAAGTTCCTTGGAAAAGAGGGGAACTTTTGAAAATGATTTTTTTGCACAAAATATTTTAACCATTAACAGATTGTAAACATTACATCATTAAATAATTAAACATCTTATCTCGTTAAATTGAAAAAATCATTAAAATTTAAATAGATGTATAATGGAGAAAATAAAACTTCATGCGACATATTATTCATTTCCAACATTACAAATCACTCTCACAATGAAATAACATATTCAATTACCTCAAAAATATAATTATTAACGAATAAATCACAACCCAATTCATTATGGGGATATATCCCAATGCCAAACATCATTATATATAATTTAAAAGTATCATGAAAAGAATTAAACACATTGGATTAATTAAATATTAATTTTACTATTTTCATTAATGATCATAACATAAAAAAATTTCTATATTCTTTTCCTTTAAAATTATTGATAAGAATTATAAAAGAAACATAGTAGAATTATTCATGTATGTTGTGGAACAATCCCAAAAATGAGAATGCTATATAGAAGAATTTATTATTTTATATCTTAATTTAGTTATTATAATTTTTTATAATATTTTATTTACTTTAATTATGCTATATTAAGGTTATATTTTAGATTCAAGAACATGTAAAGGAATAAGAATAACAGAATAAACAAAAGAGAAGATAATACTTATGCTATATAATCAAATTTTCTATTAAGGATCAAATTTTCAAAGTAATATTTAGTAATTATTATTTTGAAACATGTTCAAAATATGTTTATAATGATTCTAGGGGATTTAATATGGGAATAATGTTGATAAGAAACCAAACTAATGATGTTTGGAAAAGGTTGGAGTAAGTGTGAGTTTATAGAAACATATGATCAAATTTATATGAGGATTATGTTTGAAACTATCATTTATCAAGGTAGTTGTATTAAAGTATTAGCTTGGGAATTCCTTATCATCATATCATAAGATTCCTTATTTTTTTAAATCTCATTTTATGTGATTTTAGTATTTTTATGAAAATATATCATTTTAACATTGAGTTTTTATCTCAAGCTGCACATTAACTATGTTTATATTTTAAAATAATATTTATTTTGACTTATTATACACTATTATCTCTTGAATAAATTCTTAAAAATTATTAGTTATATATGTTTTAATAAATTTTATATCAATATATATTCTTTTAATTTTTATAATAACACTTGAAGGATTAGTTTTTTGATATTTATTTAGTTACAAAAATACTGGGTAAGTATTTTCAGAACCATTACAATAATTATTTACCATTTATAAAATATTATGATAAATTATTATGAAAACATGTAATATAATTATCTAGATTCATAATTTTTATGAAAATAATAAATATTTATATTAAATAAAATTCAAAAACCATATATTTATTTATCATTTATTAAGTTTACTACTCGGTATTTATTTCTTAATATTTTTTAACTATTCAATGTCAGTAATTCCACTGTCCTAAATTCAGATAATTTTTTTTAAATTTATAGATATATAAAACAAATTAAATTAAAATTTACCCAAACATGATTAAAATATAAATAACAAGGTTCTATAGGATTAAATTGATTAATGGTTACATATGTGATATGAAAACACAAAAATAGATACATATAAATAAAATACATGGGTTTAGGATTTATTAGAATAAAAAAAGAGGACCATAGCTATATAAGGTTTAAAAGGTATTTTAAAACATAATTTTTAATAACTTAAGTGAAAAAATATGCACAATGAGAGACACATGGATTTTAAAATTCAAATAAGAATCATGAAGTCAAGAGATCTCTTGTATAATAATAAAAGGTCACAATGATGGATTAAACATGATTAACCATGTGATACATGATCTTAGAAATGATTAAAATTGACCCACTTCACACTTCTCAAGAGTGATTAAAACCAACTCGTATTAGGTTAAATCCATTCAAACATAGGATTAACTCTAAAACATATGTGATACTAAAACATTATTTAAATTTGTGTGAATATAAACCTATATAAGAAAAATTATATAGTTATGTGGTGTATTTTAGATTAATATATTCCCATTATCGATTATATTACTAAGGAATATTAACTCACTGTGGAATATGCTAGATCAAGTCTCATGGGATTAATTCTATGTGGATGTTTAACTTAAATATATTTTATTATTTGGTAATCTGTCTCATTGATTCATGGAGTTTAAAAAACCTGGGAAGATGATATAGTGACATGAAAAAAATACATAAATGTTCCTTGAATGTACTATAGTTATAAAAGAATATGATGAATAAGGAAACATGAGATCAATCATATACCACGAAAGTGATGATGAACCAAGGATACAACGTGAATTGGGAATCTTATGCTGAAACACGTTTAGATTATGAGGACACAAGAAGCATAGAAAATAAAACATGATGTACAATGTCGTTTTATTTTACATGGATCATGTGAAAGTTAGGCCATGTATTGTGAGATACATATTAGTCAATGGTTTTTGTCTGTATAGAATATAAGAACCTACTAACCTCCCACTATTGAAAAATACATTTAACTAATATAACTTTTTATAATGAAACTATATTATCATATCTCACATTGATAAATTCAAATATAAAATAAGTAATAACTAATAAAAATACCACATTATTAAAAAATATATTCATTTATAATATTTTATTATAATTGAAACATATATACATAATGAAATTTTAATTTTTTAAATTATTCATATTATGAATATAAATTAAAAAGAAAAATAATTTGTTACAATTTATTAACCATATAATAATAATAATTATATTTTGGGATAACATAAAATTAACATTCAATAATTACTTCAATTGATATATAATGACTTATGGGGTCCTTCCTTTTCAATACCTAGAATTTCATTATGTAGAACAATATTTAATAATATCGATTAAATTTTGAGGTTTAGTTTTTTATAAATTCTATGCATAACACATGATAAATAAACATTATTACTATCCACATGAAAGACCTTCATTATAGATTCATCCCAGGTCATGTTTTACTACATATCATATCCCAGGGATATATATCAAAGGAAAGTGGAGAGTATAAATCCCAGTATGGGAATAAAAACTTAATCATTTAGAATGTGATTACGAGAAATAAGAACAGAGAATAATCAATATCACATGAAGGATATTATAATATAATTCTCATGAATCATAACATGAAAATGTTGATAAAATTAAAAAATGGAACATTCAAAAGAATATCACCATTATTTATCAAGAAGGTTTTATAAAACAAAATTACTAAGGTTATTCACCATGGTATTGTGAAACTTGTTATCAATATAGATCAATTATTTACCAAATGCATTATATCACTATTAGGGAACACCCTTAATATGTAAAAATTAATGTTGGAATGTATATTATAAGAAATCATTTCATTAATAACCTATTGAAAATAATGGGAGAGTATCAAGAAACATTCCATAAATACAAAAATTCATAATGATATGATAGCTATGACATTTAAAACCCATGAGAAAGGGATTAAATTTTTATATTTAAATATCTCCCATCCCTAAATAGTGGTTAAATATAGGTGAACACCAATGTGTAGAGAAATTGGATGGGAATTAACTATACAAGGTTATCTCAACTTAATGAATCAAATTTAATGTAATTCTTCTAACAACATAGTCGGTATACAAAATGGGTTATTAAATTGGATTAATGAGAGGTTAGAAAAGTATATCATTAATAAAATATAAATTATATAATAATATAATGACATAAATTCATGAAATCTTAATAACATGAAAATACATCACTATAAAGGTATTATTTGAAAGTAATGGATGAAATATGAAGATAATTCCATTACCTTGAAGAGATTCTCGTTATAACTAGAGGATGACATCTAATGAATTTAATGAATCTATGGTGGGACACATTAGGAAGTAAAATTATATGAAATTCCTGGTTAATTTTTTTATAGTGTAGAGGAATGGTGGTATCTATGTGTATTAATCGTAAAAGAGGATTTATTTTTAATTCCTAAATATTAGTCTAGGAATTAGTGGACGTGGAAAACGAAAATGGATTTTCTTATCCATGTTTTTCCCATATTTTTTGCCAATAAGTCATATTTTAAAAAATGTTAATGAATTACAATCGAAATAAATTTTTAATATTTCATTTCCCATGGACAAGTAATGTTTCCAAATGTATATTTTTTAAACATATTAATTTCCATTTTAGTCATTGAAAATAAACTCATAGGTTTCATAATTGATTAAAATATATTAAAACACATAATAGTAATAAAATAATAAATTTATTGGTGTGAATGACTTGAAATAAATTATTACACAATTTTTTATTTATGATGTCACAATAATTAACATAAATGACACTATTAGTTATACTATTCCCCACAATTTTACTATCATAGAAAATTATGAAAAATTCACAATTTCATAATTCAGACATACTAGTTTAAAAATATATCATAAAATTTATTAGAAAAAATTTCTAAAAAGAAGAAATTTTATTATTAAAATTGACAATAGTTTTTAATTAATTCCACAATTTTTAGTATTCAATAATATTTTTATACCTTAGAAACACTATATAAAATTTCATAAAAATACTTTATAAATAAATCTATAGTTTTAAAACTTTAATAAACATTATTTTATTAAATCTATTTAAATGAAAATTAAATATATATATATATATATATTAAAAAAAATAAAATCATAGACTCATTGTATAATAATATATTGTATACTATTATCTAGAAGTATGAATTTTTTCTAAGGGTGTATCACTAAATAAAAATTCAAAATCTATAAAATTGTTAATTGAATTACAAAATAATGGAAACATAATACTACTGGGGACTAGATACATAAGCCCTTATTACGATATCTATTCAAAGGGAATGGTGTGTAATGGTGGTATTTTTATAAGCTGGTACAACCTACATTGATCAATTTATGGTCTCTACTAGATGTAACTTCTCCAATAGGTGATTTAGTTCAATCCTCTCTTGTTGAATCAATGCATGAGATTCCTCAAGATCAAACCCCAATGATACTAAATCATTCATTATCTCGTACAAATGAACTTAATAATGTGTGGTTATACTATATGAGGCCATCATTTCATCCAATTTCATCAGTTAATTCATTTCATTGACATTAATATAAACTATCCTCAATAGTCACTTTATAACATCAACATTACTAATGTTCATAATTCCCAATGGTTATATAGACAAATGATCATATTGAATAATGATGATGTAATATCAATGTAACAGTCATACCATAACTATCACATTTCTAATTATATCTTATATATTAACCACCAAATATCAAAATTTAATAATTCTTTAAGAATGGTTTTTAAAATTCCATTTATAATTTCCATCATATTACTAAGTTTTGTTGTTCCCTTTTAATTGTTTTTATGGATGTTGTATTCTTCTGGGAAGCATTTCATCCTATAGTGTATATAATTGTGTGGTAGTTAATGTTTGGTTTTTTATACCTATGTACATGCCTTGGCTGTAGTAATTGGTCTTATTGCATGAAATGTATTATTATTATTTTAGAAGTCTTTATGTGTAATTTCGTTATGAAATATAATAAAATAGTGATTATAGAAAAGAATAAACCATTAATTAATCCAATAATTAATTTTTAGTTTATTACACCCCTTTAAAAATTTCATCGTCCAAATTTGAATCCTATATCAATAAAATAAGGTTATTTCCATACAGATTCATCAAACTTGTGATTTCTCTATAAGAAATTTACAAGACATGTTTACATATCCTTATCACTTTTTCACTTCTTCTAAGATTCTTGACTATATTCCTCTTTATATTAAATATTATGTTCATATTCTACATAATTAATTTCAATTTATTATGTTGTATCAGACATGTAGTTTATAGTAGATAAACATCGAAGATATCATCGACACTGGGAATATTTAGTGGTGGTTACAATTGATATAAAAGATCTCTAACATGTTCCATAATTTCAAATGGTCCACTATACCTTAGATTCACATTAACCTTCTTTCATAATATTGTAACTCCATTCCAAAGTGATATATTTATTAATACATTACCCCTGTCATGAAAATATTTGTCCTTCATATGATTTTCAACATTACATTTATCTAAACTATGAGTATCCTTGATTTATCTCTAAATCACGTGTATATTTTATGTAGTTTCCTTTTAATACCATCACTTCCCTTATTGGACATCATCCTATAATGTTTGAGTTATACAAATATTTCTATAGAGAAATTATAAAGGTTTAATAAAAATACTCAATTAGAAATTATTTTTATTGGGAAATAAAACAAGTGAAAGATACTGGTGCCAAGTCCCTTAAAAAAGTGAGATATCTATTAGCATAAATTCTAATCATTGAAATTTCCTTGCAGAAAACCCATTGATTTGTGGATTATTGGTTGGGATCAAGTTTACTTATGAATTCAAAGAATATTAATGTCCCATCTAGAGCATTGAATAGAATCTTATATCTCAATCCGAATCAATCAATAAATGTACTCCATTGAGTCTACCTACATCTGGAATATGGAGGTGAACTGGGTGATTTAGGAAGGAATCCTCTCTTATGGAAATTAAATAGGATTAATTTTTAAACTACCAATGATTATTCATATATTGTTTTTTCCTTTGGATGCCTTTTGTCAGCCAGGGACGATGTCTTTAGTGATGTATCCCCATATCCAAAGAGGTATGGGTAGCGGTTATAATAGAGATTTAGGAATTTCTCATTCCACCTTAATTTATTAACAATGAAAATTTCTTTGTAATTCATAATCTCTTTATTCTTATTATCACACCATTAATGATAACAAAAGTTCCATGTACATTATAGTACTCCCAAGATGTATAAAGTATATAGTTATATAAGATTCATTAATGAATTTGATATTTATATCCATAATATAAAGGATACATAACTTTGTAGAAAAATAAAATACACCTTTCATATCCGTATTAAATTCAGGAAATGTCCCATTTTTCACATCCACTATCTTCATTTTCATCAACGGTTCATCTCTTAGTGTTTTTATGATTTCTTTAGTAATGATGGTTTATAAATAATTTCGTAAATGATTGATGATTTTCCATCCCTTATCATTGCCATGTACAACCATAATAAGATATTTAAAAACATATATCCTACAATCCTCATCATTATATGAACACTATGATCTTTCTTAATAAATTTATATCTAACATCATTTTATCTTATAGGGTGATATTGAATTGGAAACTAAGTCTGTAGGATGCTATATCATAATAATTTCTCACATGTTCAGTTACTTTTGAGTGAATATATACTTCAAATGATGGTGAATAGGTTACATATCATATTTTTTTCCCATAAATATAGTTTCTACATATTGTTAGAGTAAAAATGACCTTTGTTAAGTCATGTTCATGATTAGTATAATTATACTTATGAAGAATTAACTATTGAAGTTCATTGGTGATCACATTTTAATTTTTCATGAGACCACAACCAATCCATATCATAGATTCAATAGTATAGAAAAATATCCTTCTATAAATTAGGGTAATTTTAGCATTGGTGTAATAACCAACATCTTCTTCAGTTTATGGAAGCATTCTCCAAACTCCTCATTTCAGGTAAACTTAAATCCTATTTTTGTTATGATAGTTATTGTATTATAAAGACATAAATTTATTTTCCAAAACCATCTATAATATCACACCAGTCAAAGTAAAATATGAACCTCAATTACTATTATAGGATGAGGTCACTCTTCTAAAGAAATTTCATTGAAATATCTACTATGATTTTGTAACTAGTTACAATGTGCACCAATAATGAAACATTTTTAATAAAAAAACACACTTGCTAAATTTACTAAAAGGATTACCCTTCTATGAATTTTGTTATATTTTCATTAAATGAACATCTTGTTCCTAAAAAAGATTATAATATATTAGAATATTTATATTTATGACCACATAATTTTTTTCAAGGCTATCTTTATTAACTCTATTAATCAAATCCATAAATTGGAATATATCATTAGTAAAACCAAAAGTTATAACAATAGAAATTGATAATTTTCATTTATTTTTCAAAATGAAGTATTTGAGATATCTTATTTATTAACCCCAAACAAATGAAATCCCAAATAGAGATAATATTTGAGATGAATTGAGACCATCATTATTTGTAAAAAATCCTCAATCAGTAGGATATGGTAGTTTTTATTTATAGTTATTCCAATAATCACTATAAAATCAATTCAAAGTTACATCGATTGATTTTTATTTTTCAAAAGGAGAAATATTTTCCCTTTTGATTAATACATGGATGAATAAATCCTTTTTCCAAGATGTTTGGAAATATTTTCCCTAATATATATTATACTAGATATTAAATTCTACACGGGGTCTTAAATTTTTTCTTTGATATATGTATGAGTTCGATGGATAACTCTACATTTATTTTTCTGTAAGTTATAGGTAACTCTTAATGAAATATATCAACATATTCCAAAACAATAAGGAATTTTTTTTATCTTTATATGTTTACATTCTTCCACCTCTTCACTAATCATATGTATAAAGAAGGCAATGGGAGTTTCTTTTTGAAAAAGAACAGACCGATATGTCTCTCCATTGAAAATAACTGTAGATTGTCTATTAATGAAAATTGAAGTTTACTCACATAAACATTTTATCTTTTTCTTATAATTTTGGAAAAAATGCATCCCTATAATAGAGTAAAATCCCACTATGGAAATAAATACATTATTTGTGTTGATATTATACATGAAAAGGATGATAATAAAGTTTATATACATCCTTTATTATTGGTTAATACCTCTAGGATTATTAACTAATAACTATAATTATAAATGTTCATCATTTTATTTGAAATTCTTTAAAAACATGGATAAAAAAGGAATGTGTATAAATTTAGTGAAATAATATACTTCCTAGATTTGAGAGAAAATTAATTATTTTTTCCACCTAATATTTTGATGCATCTACTTTATCCATCATGATTGTGAATACAAGGCCCTACTCTCATGGCCTATGATAAGGTTAATAGTGGTTACCCTCAATTATATCATAATTTGGTAATTGGTTAGAAAATTACCCATGTTATCTACACAGAAATCATTGAACATATGGATGTGCTTTCATTATATTTCCTCTATTGATTACCTTAACATGTTAAGGCTTTTCCTCAACCTAAATTTTATGTGATATATAGAAATCTCTTTTTCAATTTTAATACTTTTTACGTCATTTTAGATAGTTTCATGAATATTTATTCATATATTTTTTTCCATGATATTTGTTTTAGTTTATTTACATCAATTCCATGATAAAAATTCATCATTGGGTTTGTCTCTATTACTCTCTATTTTTCATTAGGGATATGAGGCTACTATGTCTCCCCAAACTCCATTTTAAACTTCACCACACTACATAATATCTTCTCATACGTTTCATAGTATCAATTTTTTATATTCCATCAGATTTTGGGTATTTTTCCTTTATATAACCTATCATCATTCTATTAGGATCCATAACAATGTTAGAAGTGTGACGAGAAATACTTTTGATGTTTATTGTATTGTTTCCCAGTAATTTGTTTTAATTTTTCTTCATCTAAAAGAATTAATCCACTATTTTTTCTCATTGAATGGGGAATATATTTACTAAAAATGATTCTCCCAAACTCCCCCATTGCATCAAATTAATCGACAACTTTACTTAGTGTTCATAATGATTTTCCACCACTGACAATCATGACATTATAAATGATAAATGTCTATGGTGATGTTATCTAGTATTGAATAATAGTGTACAAAATGTAATTTATATTGAGTTAATCCTCTGTTCTACAACTAATGGATTTAAAGATCCTATAAAATAAGGTGTTCACTTATGTAGGAAGGTCTCAGCAACAAGTTCTTCTCGTCAAGGTAAATCTAGGCGCTCCACATTATGTATGTTATTATTTATATAATAACATAGATAATCTATCATCATAATTATGTTTTCCATTACATATTACTTCATGTAAGGAAGTCCACTAGTGCCTCATCCCTTGACTTTATCATTTACATGGTTCCTCCTATATCCCACCATTTTCCTAAGAGATGAAAATCATAGTGAAAAATATGTTACTTTTGGTATAATTTATTTATAAAGGGATTTTCATTCCTAAAACATCTTGAATAAAATAATTTATTCATTAACATCCTATAATAATCATAAAAAATTATATATATTCTTCAAATAATTTCATAAATATAATGAAATTCATTAAAAATATCACTCAAGAGTATCAAAACAAGTTTTTATCATGGATTGTTAGTCGTGAACTAGGTATAGATTATGTTAATAACCAAATCTATCATTTCCCAATTGTAACCTTTAGTTAAAAACGTGGAATATCCAAATCAAATAGTAGTGTCCATACATGGATTTTATTTCATAGAAATGACTCACTTTACACTTAATCAAAATGTAGGTTTCCTTCCTATATTAGAGATAAACCTAGTGATCATAAGAATATTGTATAAACCTATTTTTTAAAAATTACAAAAACTTTCTTTGATACCATCAATAGTGTTCCACCTATCAAATATATAAATATTCATTATGTAGTAAAAAATTCAATAATAAAGCCAATATTTTGAGGTTTTTCATTGAAATTAGGAAGGCAATGCATGAAAAAAAATTAATCTAATACACATGAAATTGATTTTTTATAGATAAATACATAGTTTGATTTAAAACATATCATATTCATGGGATACACCACAATAGAATGTGGTGAGTGTAAGTTCCAGTAAGGGAATAACGAATGAAATACTAAGCATGTGATCATAAGGAAAAATAGTAAGGAGTGATCATAACAACAAGAGGGATACAAAATATAATGTCCATGATTCATAAGATTGAAATGTGTCTACAAATTATAAAATTATACGTTCATATGAATATCACCAAGGATTGTCACCAAGGTTTTATAAAAAATAATTACTATGGTTTTCCTACATGATATCATAAAAATATAATCTAAAGAGAGTAATTATTCACCGAATTAATTGGATCTTTATTAGAGAACATATTCTATATGTCTACATTCATCTGTGATACATTGATCCTAATAAAATTTTTTATTAAATACCCATTGGAAATAATTAACTTGATTTATGTAAAAATCATTAAATTCATAAACACTTAATGGCATTTGAATTAAATCATTTTTCATCCATCATAGAGGAATTAAGGATTCATATTTGGATGTCCCAAATAAATGAATTGTGTTAACATCTAGTTTAATACCCATCTATAATAGTTTTAGGTAGTACAAATATGAGAAAATTTATTGGAAATTTATGAAAATTTAATAATTACTTTGAAAACATTTCATATATATGGAAATTATTATTCATTAAGAATATTGAAAGAGTATTGAAGCCAATAATTAATTAAAAAAATAAATATATTAATGGAATCATTTAAATGAATTAAATAACAATAATATGAAAATACCTTTCTATAAATGAAGTAATTTTATATAATGGTGGAAAGTGTAAGGTAATTCTAAATCTTTGAGGAGTTGCTTCCTAGAAAATTATGATAGATCCATAAGACCTTTAATATTGTATAGTTGGAAACATTGGGAGGTAAAAAGTGCATAACATAATGCTTAAATATTTTATAGTGGATAGGTTGGAGGGATTGGGTGGAATTAATTGTAATAGAGAACATAATTTCTAAATATAGGGCTTAGAATTTTTAATTTTTGAAAATGAAAAATGGTTATCTTACCCATGGTTTTTTCTCAAGGTATTAGAAATAAAAGACATGTTTTAATAAATTTCAATGAATTAGAACCAAAATCCATTTCTTTATTTTGTAATGGAACTCAATATTTACAAATAATATAGTTTTAAGTATCATAATTTCCATTTTAAACTTTGGAAAGTAAATTATATTTTTGTAAATTAATTTACATAATTTAAAATTAATACTATTATTGAAACAAGAATTTTTTTTTTGAAATTGAAATCTTTAAATTAATTATTAAATCACTTTTATCTATTTGTGTTCTCATTATAAATATCATATATTATAATATATTTTAAAGTTTACTCCAAAATTTCAATGGCTCAAAAAATTAAAAAAAAGTACTATTGGAAAATTTTGAGGTGATAGTTTCGAAAGTGTCGTTATTTTTATTTAGAAAATATTATAATTTTGGGAAATTAATATTTTAAATATAAATTAATTATTTTTTGATATAATTTTTTTTATAAAATAATATTTCTATATCTTAGAAAAACTATATTCAATTTTATCAAATTATTTTATAGATAAATTCTTTTGATTCCAATGAATTATAAACCATCATTAATAAATTTTATCTTAATGGAAATTAAATATGTATGAATGTTTAATAATAAAATAAATATTTATTTGTATGAAACCTTATTTTATAATATTTTATAATAAAATGAATTTTATACAATGGTGTAACATTAAATAAGAATGTATAATCCATAGAAATTGTAAATTATTTTCTAAAATAATTGTACCCAATACTAATAGGCATAGATACATAACCCCTTACTATAGAATAATAGTCTCCAAATAAAATTTTGGTGATGTTGTTATTTTAGTGAATTGGTTTTTATAACATTGATATGGTGATGATCTCTAATAGATGGAAATTATCACATAGGAGATTTTATTCAGTCCTTCCTTATTGAAGCTAGTTTTGGGATTGATGAAGAGTAAAACTGAATGATGTTACCTCCCTACCTATCTCTAAAAAATGGGCATCATGAGTTCTTATTATAATAGTTGAGGCCATTATTTCTACCTTCCATATTATATTTACTCTTATCATTTCCCATAAAATTAATTAACCCTAATAGTCAATTTATAATAGCTACATAACAAACTGCAATAATTATTAATAGTCAAATAAACCAAAAATCACATTAACTAATAGTCATATTACAATAATATGATGGTAATACCTTAATATTGAAATTTTATATTACAATGTATATATAAAACAAAAAACATAAACAATTACTCATTCATTCAATTTTTTTACAATTCCTTTGAAAATGTATTTTTTATTATAAACTTTTACTAATCTTTTAATAATTTTCAAGGAATGTGAAATCATCCAAGAAGAGTTAGATCTTAAAGTATACCATTATGTTAACATTTTCATTAGTTTTTATAAACATATACTTGTTATATCTATAGTAATTGGAATTATTACTATACATCTATTATTATATTTATTATGTAAAATTTATTTTATGCACTTTGATTGTGAAATATAATAAAATTGTCATTATGAAAAAAAGAGTCATATTTTTAATAAAAGAATGAGTTTTTGTCATTATCAAACTACCCCCAATGGTTATATTTTTTATATATAAAACTACAAATTTTATTAACTCATTTCATAAATAAATCCATTTATATTTCAACTTCTATACCTTCTTCCTATAATTATATTGAATGTGACTATTTTCACTGGGGACCATAATGGTTAATATATAATGTTTTTGTTCATTTTCTACCTAATTTTTATTATCTTTTTATACATTTTTTATTTAGTTTAATAATACATAATTATTAATGTTATATTAATAAAATAAATATTATTTATTTTATGTTATAATAAATTATTATTATTATTATTTATAAAAATTATTATAAGCGAAATATAATATACCAAAATATAATCCATGTTAAAACACATGTCATTATATCCCATCATTTATTAAATTGTATCCTCTTAATTTTATTTCATTAAAAAACAAGTAAAAATATCACTATATTCATGTTATTGGAATTTTTTACATACAATTGAAGCATATAACTACATCATAAACATTTAACCACGATTTGGTGTCATTTAAAAAAATAATATCTTATAAAAAGTAAGAATTATTTCAAATTATTCATCTATACTAATATAATAATAGTTATAATATAATAAATTTATTAAGAAATTAATTAATACCTTCTCTAGAATCCCTAATTTTCATTTTGGGATCAAAATGATAGGGTTGAAAAGGTACAATAATACATTGAATATTTTTCAAAATCAGTTACTTATATTTAAAATAATTATAATTAAGCCTAAATTAGTGAGTACATATATTTGATTTTAGAAAAGTAGTATTTCAAATAATTGGTTTTACAAATGATAAATGAACAATATTTGGGTAAAGTAATTTGATAGAAATTGATTTAAAAATTAAAAAATGTGGTTTATTGAAAATACCTATAGCATTTTCTTAATTGAAGTTTTCGTGTGTAGAAGGTGTAAGGAATTATAAAATAAGGACCCAATAAGGAATAACCATCACCTAACGATCACTTGTGTGTTTACTAAGACACCACAAGCATCGAATATACATGCTTTAGATAGATTTTGGATATATATAAATATATGTTGATGTTTTAAAGAACTATCCACAAGGATGGAATTTATATTATATATAGTCTTCAATGAATATTGTCATGATAGTAATTGGTATCCAAAATTCATCATGTGGACATGATACTCTGTATCATCTATCTACTGTGTGAAATGATACTCGACATCCAATAAAAACATCAAAATCATATAGACATCAATTGTATATTCTATACAACATCTAGTAGTCATTGAGAAAACATGCGACATGAAATTATTTATTGACCACTATTCCCATAACCTATTCCAAAGAATGGATTCATTTTCATTTTATATCTTGAAAACTACTCTAATAAATGGTATCCATGACATGATGGTCCACCTATATTTATATGAAGGAAATAAATTCTAAGCAATAATAAAACAACTAAAATGGTATTGGATACCAATTAATAACATAAAATGTCATCAAGAGAATATTATATAATCATACAATACATGCGATCAACATCAAAGAATAAAAATAGAATAAATAGAATATTTATTTCATTGATAATCATAAATTCATCACATGGGATACACACAAACACACATGTGATCATTGTCAATCATAGAAAAAATTATGCCAACCCAATAAGCATCTTAATGAAAAATATTATTATAAGGTCCTTAAATATTAATGAATAACATATCTCAATGTTTTGACAAAGTATTATGAGTATCTTCAATAATTGAAAACTAAATCACAAAAAAATTCAATAAGAACACACTCCCAATTAAAGGCTCTATAACTTGGGTTTATTTTAATCTAGAAATTTATTTGGAATAAAAAAAATATAATTAAATGTCGTGATGGATAGTTCTAGACTACCATACCTTAAAGAGACCATCAACCAAACCATTACTATGTTATGTTGAGGTAGAGGTCACCAATTCACTAGGTCCACTTTGAATGGAAGAAGAATCATGAATTAAATTCCAATTATTGAAGAGAGACTTCGGTCGAAAAAATGATCATCGATCCCCCAATAATCCGTAAATGAAAACAGTTAATAAATAATAAATAGATATGATAATGATCATTATATGATCAATTACCAATAAACAACCACAATTCTTGAGAATTATTTCTTATGTCAGGGGGGGGGTTGGAGTTCACACATTAATATCTCATTTAATTTTATAGTGAACCATATTATTATTAAGGAACTATAATAAATCCACTATTGAGATTATTTTTAGGAAGAATATTCAATAACTCAAACCTATGTAAGACTTTTATGAATTAATAGATATTTTTAATCAAGTAATGATTCCTGATCACTATATATTTTACAAATATATGCAAAAAAATGGAGAATTATTCATCATCTGTGTATAAAAACGAAAAATACATCATATATACATGCTTATATTTGATGGAAGAAGAAGGATTTGGTATAAATCTAAATAAAAAACATACAACATAAAAATTACCATATCATTAAAATAAATGAGATTGAAGGGGATATGAACGAGTTGAATAAGAATCAAGAGACGAGGTTAAAAATTATGAATTTTCCATTGGGGGTCATAATTTCATAATAAAGATGGTAAAAAACATTTTGGAGTTGAAACCCACAATTGGAACTTAATATAACCCTAGACAGGCTTCACTAGTGAGCCAGTGGGCCTCATCGGTAGACAAGTGGTAGAAATTGATTTCCCAACATGCATCCTTTTCCATATGAATGTGGGTGGATTCCCACCGGTTGGACGAATGCTTCTAGAGTTTTTAAAACACACAAATATCACCGATGACTTGATGAAGGATTCCCATTGTCATTATGGTGGCTCTATTTTAGCAACCATGCATCCCTTAATATAAACCTCTTTAAAATTCGTCTATTACCACCTGTATCATAAATTCCTACTTTAGAAGAACCTAATTTCGAGAAAAAATAGAAGAGAAATGTAAATTTTATGGTCATTAACATCTCATACATTGAAAAAATCTGAATATGTTATATATAACTCTGTTAGTGAATTACCATCCTTGAGAAGTACTTTCAGGGGACCAACTCAAAGTAGTGCGACCACTATGCCTAGAAATCATCCTATGACTCCCAAATATACTTTTGGATCAATCTATAACATGAAAATATAATTAATAGTGGTACCATCCTCACTTGAAGGGAATTCTCTTTTCGATCTATAATTTACATTGGGTTCTCCACATATGATATGCTAATATCTTTTTCAATAACCTCATAGTCAATTAAATTCACAAAATCATGCATTTATCGCTAAAGATGAGACACATAAAAAAATAAGGAATTATTCTGTATTTATAAGGATTATCTAGGTAATTCCCCCTATCCCAAATCACTGAGTGTTCTATAGGTGTCCAACATACCATTATTCTAGCATCCCATTCTTCCTTAAATGTGTGTGGCCAAACTGAGGAGTCACTCTATGATGAATCTTGTCACATAAATTGAATAAAAAATTTCTCCTCATATGGTTAGATAAATACAATATCTGGATCTTTTCTATGATTAAAATCTTCTATATCAGGTTCACTCTCTGATAGGTCTCATGTTCTATATTAGGCCACATAAATACTGCCTCTCAAACATCATTGTAATAATGTGATGAATAATGTGGAATCCCATAAAGAGTCTCATAAAGTTACACATGAATAAAAGCCCTGTAAATGTTGTTTTTTATGAACTGAACTATGTCCAAGTCCTCATACGAAGCTATATTATGGTCTATAATGAAATATTATATTATATAGTCTAATATGTGAATTGTTAACACTAGAAGTTTGTCTATCTATGGATTGTAAGATGTGCTCAATATTAACTATTTCCCTTAGGACCTGCACCAGATCTTCGATGAATTTGATGTAAAATATACATATATGTCAGATACAATGTTGTATGTAACTCCATGTAAGCATCTAATCAATCAAAAATATAACATTACCAGACCATCAATTGAGTGAGTCTCATGGATTGGAATGAAATGATCAAAATTCATTAGTTCATTGACCATCACCCAAATAGATTCATTACTCATTGTGGTCTTAGGTAATCCCATTATAATGTTTATTTTGATGTCCTCCCCCTTCCATAAGGTAAAATAATATTAATGATGTAAACGAGAAGGATGATGGTGTTTGGAATTTATCCACTAGAAGGTAAGGAATATTGAAACAAATATAGAAATGTAATTATTTATACTTAGCCCCCAAAACACTCAAATGAAGTCATGGTACATCTTTTTCTAATGAATATTTTCCAAACATATAGTATAATAATGGCATTTTATCTTCTCCTCCTAAATGAATGTAGGGAATATAAATCTTCAATTTAAAATGATCAAATCATCGATATCTAATGACCACCTAGTTATCAGGTCCCCAGAATCTTTCTACTCCATCATGAAACAAATTCGGTCATTATCTTGTCAATATTTTACCCGTTATACTAAAGAATATATGACCAAAAATGGGGGAAAATTCATTTCTCCCTCATCCTTATAATCATATATCCTTTTTCAAATCAGCAAGCTCATCAGGTTTAGTTGTTCCTCCAAAGGCTGTAAAATTGGTTTCTAGGAAACTTGTATATTGTGGCTACGAGAATCTACAATGATGTTAACTTTACATGGTGAATAATCCATCTCAAATTAAATCATATATATACTATTCCCAATTCCGTTCATGTAGGTTTAGTTCCAAATGTTTAAATATGTAGTAAAGTCTCTTTTTCTCCATGTAAACAACAAGACCATCACTGAAGATATTGTGTAACCAACAATTCAAAGCTTGGGAAAACACTCCCAAGTCCAAGTCATGCATATTATAGTCCTATTCTTGGGTACTTAGATTATAATACCCACTCAAAACCCTACACTCATTCTACAACATTACCTCTCCCAAACCAATACATGATGTGTTTCAAAATATAAGATATCCAATCCATAGATTAGGATGTATCAATAATGAAATTTTATTCAACCAACTAATTACCTCAAGAAAATACTATTCACACTACTCTACCCACTAGAACATAACTCCATTCTTCAGAGTTAGAGTCATCGGTACTGATATTTAGGATAAATATAAAATATATTTTTTAGTATCCCAATGAACTAAAAAATCACATATTTTCACACACTTTCTAGGGATGTGTCCAAGTCATCATTTCCTCCAATACATCATATTCCAAGGATAAAACAATCTTATGTACCACATTCTGTATGAATTTATCCTCATGAATATGATAGTTATAGTTCGATATCTTGTTAAAGCACCATTGTGCTCAATGTGTACAAATATATATCTCAAGATAACTTTCACGAAAATCTGGGGTTGATGGGTTGATGGGTTGATGTGAATGTTGTTAATAAAAATGATGATGAAACAATAGAGGTATGGGAGGAACATATTTTCCAAGAGGTCTATGTGAAAATATAGCACATTAATCAATCTAAATACCATCCCCAAGTACTTATATAGCCTATAGATTCCACGGGCCTCCAACATCTTGATAACCTCATCTCTAATTCAAATTTTTTAGATAGTTTCGTCGAAGATAAATCATAGAGAACCAACATGATCCCCTTTATTGATCAAAGAGATCCTAGATCACAGTGAATGGATATCTATAATCCACTATCATCTGAATATGAATTACTTATTCAATGTAGAGTCATGTAATACCAGTACTTCATATAAAAAAATATAGGTGCATCCCACAGTGATGTATTGGATTCCTAAAGACCTACATCTCTAAATCATCATGTTAAATTATGAGCTCCATCAAATCAGCCAGTTACATATGAAAATGGTGTAGAAAAATGGTCCACACACGTAGAGAGAGATCTATCTTGAACTAAATGCCTCTATTGGGGGGAAGTATCATGATATTTTCCAAGAAGATATCCTCATAGAGATCCACCTTTTAAGGAAAATAAGATTGATATTAAAATTATCCCACTAAAAGAGGAAATAACCAATTTATGTTCTGATCAGGCCAAGTTGACTCTAGTCTGGACCAACTCTAATTAGTTATAATTCCCATTCACTGGTCATCAATAACATAACTCTCTTGATAGATATAAAGGTTACTAGAATATCATTGAAATCAATGTGAACGTAGTAATTATCTATCCAACCCATGCCAATAATATCATTGAAGCTCGTTATCTCCGGAATCATTAATTCTAATTTATGACCAAAATTAATAATGACTATATGAAACTATAAGATTCATTGAATATAGTTCACTTTCAGTCCCAATCTTTTTATGAAGAAAGTAACACAGATGATTACAAGGCCAATAAGAAAATTAAAATTATAAGTTATAAAAATATAATGGATTGGATTGAATATGTATAAAAAATCGTTAGACAACAATGATGTTATCAAGTCCATAAGTGGAATACTAGAAGATCCATCACCATCATCTGATGGAGTCTGATCCACTATATAAAATCAGCCTTCCTCCTCTTTGCTACCCTAACCCTCAGAAATGTGATCTTCCAGAGTAATTTTCCTTTAAACCTAAAACTAATGACCTGAGAGAAATCCTTGGGTTCCTGACTACATCAATCCACTACAAAAACATATTCTCATATCTTTAGAAAAAAATTACAAGGGATGCCCAATATTGATGCATTCCTGACACTAGATCTGAGGGGTTGTACATGACCTTCAATAATGACCAACTATTCTATAATTATATCATATGGTACTCCATAAAAAATTGAATAAATCAAAATCTCTTAAATAATAATTTCATAACTCATCTAGATGTCTATTGTCATCCACTTCCTCTAACCCGAAGAGGCACTCATCATATTAATTTGAGGTCTCGCCACCTAAAAACAAAATGGTTAAAGGAGGTATACCGCTCGATCATCCTACATGATATTATCAATAATAAAGGCCTTATATATATCCTTAATGCATGTTGTAAATTCTATGGTCCTAAAATTTTCTCATGATTTTAGGATAAAGAAAAATCATGAACTTCTAAGCCCTTTATGCGTTGTTTCTTACCATTAAAAGGGAAAATGAAGTATCTTACTGAAACAAGACGTGTACACAGCTACTGTAAGGGAATCTTAATGTAGTTCCATGAAATCTAATACCCATTACAAATTTAGTAAATTTGGAAATAATTCCATAAAAATATGTTCATGATGGTCTCATAGGTGAGGCCTTATTGCTTTCTAGGATACCTCGTCATACCCCACCAATGCATGGAGGGTCCTTATAGAATGAAAAATTCTAGCATCATATTCTTATCATTAGGATTCTATATGTGGTAAAATACATCCTCGATGAGGTCTACGTCTTCCACATCATCCTATGGTCAAATGGTTCCCTATAGGTCTTATATTTACTAGATAATATGTCTATTTCATTTTCAAATATGAACTATAGTGCCCCAATTCCCTAGATGGGAATAGGGTAAGAACTCTCGACTATGGTGGGGACACTACCTACACCACTAGAGTAGGTGCAGGTGCATACACTACAATAAAAATTATCACCATTGGTTGTGTAACTAGTGAATGATATCTATAAAGATAATCCCATTCCATTTCAACTAGTATTCCATATAGACTCCTTCAAGAAAATATATTTTATAAATTGAAGGAAATGTTTTGAAGAAAAGTAGAATCATTTCGATAAATCGAAATCACTCTATGATGTCATATAGGTTTCTTTTTCAATTGACCCAAAACCTAGTGTATATCCAAAATAGAATTAAAAATGGTATCCATATATAAAAATTAGTTATAATCATAGACACACACACACATATATATAATTCATTCTCCTGTTACACTAATTAATTGAAACATATATATCATAAAATAATGAAAGGTTGACATGTCAATTTCCCAAAGAATACAAGTCTACCCCAAATATATATAACTAATAATGTCATTAAATTAAAGAACTATTATGAAACATAAATCATGTATATATATATATATATATATGGATTTTGAACCTATGAGACTAGTCATAATGTATGAATACACCCAACATTCCATAAAATATTACAAATAACCCATCAATGGTAACATGGAGGTCCATTACACATAATCAATCCTGGAACAAGGAAACTCCCCTACCAATTGCCCCCACAAAAATAACCTCTCTATCACATCGTAGGTATGTCTAAAATAATTGATAAATATATCCTCTAATTTTAGTTTTCTAATATCCAACACAAACCACATGTTCCAAGTTAGAGATCCATCAGACCGCAAGCATGCCTCCATATATGCAAGATTCTAGCAAATAGATTGTAATGGTCTGAACATCATCAGTGGCGAGACTACACACTTAGAATCATATATTTTAACAAATAATAAAAAAATTAAAAAATAATAATTAGGTCAACATGTGGAAAAAACAATAAAGATAACACACTAGTAATACGAAAGAGTAAACCAGGCTCCCAGTATAGTAATCCAAACAAAAAAATAAGAAAAAGATGAATAATTAATAAAATTAACGGAAATAATCTATAGTATTTCATGGTATTTTAACTATATTTGTTCTTTTCTACACAACCATCAACCATGGGATCCTTTCCCTTTAGTAAATCCATATATATGAACTATTCATGAAAAACATGATTCTTATATAGGGTGTGAGTTATAAAACCTCGTAGGATACCACTATTCATCCTTAAAAAATGATCACTTCTATAACATTAGTCAGAAATTATAAAATTTGTTTATAATATATCATAACAATCACATATCAAGTACTCGTGTGCTAAGGAATTCACCATGAACCGAGGTCACACCAACTTCTATTTTTTGACAGAAAGATATAAAATGATGTTAGTGTAGTGACGAACTAGCTCTAGGGATATTCCTATATATCCTAATGTCATCATGAGAATGTAGTACTCATCATACCAATGACATCAAGTGGTCATAGAACTTGACATCCTCCAGTTATCATGTGAACATGCTACCTGACATCAACTAAGCATCTATGTATCTTCTAAGCATCATGTGTAAATTGTAAACAACATCGGTTAGGCATTGATTAAAAATGAAAAAAGAACATAATTATACACTAATATTCCCCAAAAGTGTTTCAAGGTACAACATATTCATCATCGCATACCATGATAACTTTCCCTCTATGGTATAAACATGACATGATAGTCCATCTATATCAATATCAAGGAAAAAACTCCAATGGAATAGTAAAACATATAATGTGGTATAGAATAAAAATTAATGACCACACAAGTCACTATGATAAAGTATTATCAATATAAAAAATGTTTTATACTTAAAAAATTAAAAAATTTAATAATTATCACTGAATTGAGAATTATAAATGGATTTCATGGTCTAAACACACACACATGAAATAATAATGATTTGTGGATCTTAAGAAGGATAATTCAAGAATAAAACCAAGAATACATGTATATGTAAGGTCCCCAAATGGTATGGAACTCCCTAAATTAAGGACATTGACGAAGGGCTCCATTTTCTTAATAATTGAAGACTTAATTACCCCACACACCCACAGAGAACATGACTACACATAAATGATTTCAAAATTGGGGGTTGGCCGAACAATAAAGTGGCGTATATTAGATAGTCAACAAAATTAAATTTCAAGAAGTGTTTTTATTGAATCACATTCATTAATTAGTTTATAAATGAAACAAATTTGGACGTATATCTAAGGAGGGGTCACTAATTCCCTACATTCATTATCAAGTGAATAACAGATAATGAATTCCTCAAAATTATTTTAAAAATCCCTGATTATAGACAATGATAAATGATACAACATCAATCTATCAATTGAAAATAGATTCATAATAATATAAACTATCAATAAGATCACATGATGATTACTCTAGTTTACATCAGCCAAAAATGTCAACCAATCTTGAAAATCTATCATAAAGAATGGGGGATTCCATAAGCTTCTCAATTAATCCTATAATTTAAAAAAATCAATTTATTATGAAAATATTATAAATACACAATCAATAAGAGGTTTGGGAAGATTATTCAACAACACGTACCCATGAAATAATCATATTCAGTACTAGATCTTGATTTGATCAAGGAATGATTTCAACTCCCTATATCTATCATCACTCATCAAAGAAAGGTAGAATTTACCATTGTATTAGTATAGAAACTACATATCCATCGTCGATCAATTTTCATATATCATGTGGAAGAATTATTTGTTATAGAAATAATAAAAAACAAATTGTTTTGGACTTACTAGGTCACAGTAATGAAGGAGGGATATGTGGGGATGAATTAGAGGACCATGAATTAAGGGAGGAAGAAAAAAACCTATTATGTGATTGGGGAGTCTATTTTTTTAATAAATTGGGTCAAATCCATGTGGATTTTAAATTCATGTAGTTCATTTAATGTACCCTCTTACTAGGCACGTTGGAGTGTTTGTGGGTCTCACTAGTAGGCTGGTGGAACAAATGGTTGGCCATTGACTAGCCATCATCCTATTAGTTGGCCTCAAGGAATTACATCCATTCAACCATGTCTATAGGTGTACTGATGGCTTTCCACTGGTGATCCATTGTAAATTCACATTTATATACCACCTTATTGAACCAACTACTAGTTGGTGTCCATTTTTTAGGCATTATGAATCCCTTAAGATTTAAACCATTAAAATTCATCTACAGACAACATATAATATAATAGAAAACTTAAAAAACTAAATATTCAAAGATTGAATATAAGAGTAATGAATAAATTTATTAACATTAATGTCTCATATATTGAGACAAATAAGGTCATTAGAAGATATCATGATATTTCTTACTATATTCGAAACCAAAAACCCAAGAAACTAATACTCCAAAAACTAATCAAATATTTAATCATAATTAACATCAATCATGTTCATATATAACTATAATCAGATTATTTATACCCTAACTATATATTATCCATAAAATTAACACAATAATTATCCCCTAAATAAATTTATATATGAGAAAACAATTTCTAATATATACCCTAAGCAGGGATGTTTGTAAAATACCATAAACATTTCTGAAATAAAACTTTTATCACATTTCCTACTAAATCACTCTTCAATACCAAGGTTATTTATAAGTTTTATTTCATATTCTCAATATCAAGATTTTTTTTTCATAAATAACCATAATTACCTCATTATGAAATCATATATCATCCATCATGTTTATCTATAACAAAATCATATATTCTTCCTAAAAACCAATAAATTTTTTCCAATATATCATTAATAATCCTAAAATCTCTATGAAAGTATATTACCCATGATTGTATCTATTGCACATAAATTATAATCAAAAAAAATCTTCATAGACACTAAATTAATTTAAACCATTCAATAATTCAAATTGTAATAGTTAGAACATAATCAATCCATAATTTTGGAATTTATAGAGAATATTTCATTAGAGACATACTGAATACCTTTAAGGTTTATAGTATCAGGGAATTTGTAAAATACCATACATAATAAGACACATACATTAAAAAGTTTATATTTTTTATCACAAAACCAAACAATTCAAATGATATCCAAACATCATTCAAAGATTAAATCTAATAACTAAACATTTGTCATTATATTCATTCCAACTCACCCTCAAGGCCTATACAAATAATTTGGAAATGAGGAATGTACATAAGAAACTTCGTAATCAATATATGAATAAATAAAAACCTTTTAGATCATTGAAATTCATAAAAACCCATGATTTTTTTCCCATTATACAAATAAATTTTATATCATGTAAAACATACTTTTAATCAAGAAATTAAATTAATTTCTAAAAAAACTAAAAACATCAAACTCAAAATCATGTATAATGAAAATATAACATTCCCGAATGTTTCATAGAAAATATGAGAACTTATGAATATACATTAAAAAAACAAAATAGTTTATCCTTTAAAAGATATGAATCATTCCTATAATAATGAATTCATCTTATTATCTCAGGAAGTCTAAATATATCCATTAATACTCATATGAAATAATAATGTATCCATGAATGATTCTCTCGATGTCATATTCATTAACGCCCTTACAAATCACCCTATGAAATCACCACAACAATGGAATATCTTATTTATTTATTTCATAAATATCATATATATATATATATATATAATCATTACCCAATGAATTAAAAATATATATTTAAGTCCCACCAATCATTTTACACAATTTATAAGTTCTATAATGTGAAAAAATGTAATGGTGCGAATTTTACCATTACATGAATAAAACTAATAAAAATATACATTTAAACCTATAAACACAATAGTTTAAGTTATATAATATATAATTATTAAAGATAATAAATTAATCAACTTACTAATGAGAGTAAAATGATAGTGAGGCATATAGTATTTATATTGATCAACAAGGATATGAAAATAATTATTATTAAAAAACAATTTAGATAGATATGAGAGAACTATTTTGAAACAAGAAAGAAAATTTATACATTATCTAATTCATAAGTTAATTAATTATAATAATTACATACTTTCATAAAAATATTTTTTATGTTTATTATTCCATTTAATTTACTTTTATCTATTATTTACTCGATTAAAATTTTCATATGTTAATTGTTGTGAGGTTTGCTAGTCAAAATATCAAAATATATTCAGTATACTGGTAGTGGTCATATATTATTTTCAAATGGTTCTATATGTTTTTGATGTCAATATATCTAAATATATGTATATATATATATATATTATTTCATTCTAGATAAAATATGTTCAATTATATGATTTATTGATAATATTTGAAAAACATTCATCATCAATATTATATAAAATGAATAAAAATGTTATTAATTTTTTTCTCTATATAACAATATATATTGTAAATATTACATATTCCATTTTTGTTATAAATAATAAAAAATATTAATAATATAATGCATCATGGAATTATATTGTTGAAATGAAGCAATCGTAATCATGATTCAATGAAGAATTAATTATAAAAACTCAAATATTAATTTATTGTACATTTATAAAATAATTATATTGACCCCATTATATGTTATTATGGATATAAATAAATTTCATAAAGTATTATAGGAACATGATTATGAGAATAAACCAATTAGAATAGAACACTAGTGTTGCATAATCAAATACTTTTCTTAAGTATCTCAAAAAAATATCAGGCTCTATATCTTATAAAAAAATACATAAAGATATGTAAAATGATTATAGTAGATGTAATTCATGTTGAATTTTTTAGGAAAACTATATCTATATATTTAAAAAATGGTGGTATATATTCCCTTTTATAAATGAACATTATAAAAATTATGTAAATACAAATTTTTTAAGTGTTTGGTAGAGAAGTTCAAAAAATTAAGTAATTCATAATTAAAGATAATATCAAAAATAAATTATCATTATGTTTTAATATTCCTTGTTTATTTATATAATATTATTTTCTTTGACTCCCATTATTTTTCTATAAAATATAGTTTCACAATATTTAGTAGTATCTAATGTCTCACCTTATTATCTTTAAATTTTTAAAATAAATTTTGTTTCGAAATCTTACACCCATCACTATCTTATATAAATTTATAATATTTTTTATTTAACAAAATTATAATATCATAGATATACAAATTTACTACTCTTTCTATGTTCACAACACATATAAGATAAGATCCATGCTGTTTCTTTTGTTACATAATTAGTGAGTAAATATTTCTATATTTGTTATGAAACTATTGTTTTTGTTGATTGAATAATATGATATATTATCTTGTATGAAATGATATATTTTACTATAAAATTTGAAATATAATTTTGGAAAATAAAATATTAATAGTATATAAAATTTAATTACCATTTTATATTATTTACTTAATTAGTCAATATATATTTCTTCATATTTTTTTTCTATTTTTAAATGGTCGGACTCACTTAATCGTGAATTTAGAATATTTTTTAAGTATTATGTGGAAAATAAAAATATTAATTAAAAGAAAAATGATCTATATATGATTAAAATATAATAAACATTGTTTTATAGGATTAACATGTCAAAAGGATAACTAAGTTTTATTCAAACACAAAACAATATTTATTTGAATAAACTGACTGAAATGTTTTTTTCATGATTTTCCAAATACGTCACTTTTTGTGTTAGTGAGAACCGAACAAGAAAAGGAAAGAACAAGAAAAGGGAACCATACATGTCTTGTGCTTGGATCCACCAACAAGTATAGACCTACCCAACTGAGAAACCAGAAAACAAGAACCAAAATCACATTGAGACAAAGTGAGAACTGGGGAAAAGGGCCATCGAGACCGACCCGCCAAACTGACATGGATGCAACACTAAGGATAAGTCCCACTGAACTACCCCTCGGAATCGTAGAGCCATCAAAAACTACACAACCATGCCAAAATAGTTCCCCAAATGACGCTACTTCACCGAAGACACCAACACATTCCAATATGTCATACAATCCATCACACCCAGCTAAAATGGGGCCATGCGTAAAGGAGGATAAGGAAATGGAAGAGGAAATTGAGGAGTAGCATATCTATCTAGGCACAAAAAAGGAAAGGCCATAAAACAAACCATAAGGGAAGGAGAATCCAAATTTCTAGGAGAAACACCACCGACACTGAGCATTCCTACGTCCGCAATTCGTGTCTGCGTACTGACCTAGTAGTCAAAGAGGACCCTACCACATTATAGGATGTTAATTACTATGTATGGATCATCATTATAGGAACTAATCATTGTTAGAATCAGAAGGTAAAAGGTAGGTTTATGTGTGACTAACTTGATGATTTATGATCACACATATATGGAAAATTGACTCATGTTTTATTTCTCATGTATGATTAAATTTGATCCTTATAAGATTAAATAAGTAAGAATATGAGCTTTATTTGACTAAATAAAAAGACACATATGATTATCTATATAGGGCATCTTAAATTAATATTATTATTACATAATCATAATTCTATACTCTCAAGATATTTATTATAAATTAATGTGACCTGCATCAGATTCAATATCTGACCACATAATATTAACTCACTTATAATTACTCATTATAAAACACTCTGGAATATCTCATGTGAGAATAATTCACCATTATTGTTTAACAAAATTAACCCTCATGTTTATATGATTTGTATCCTAATATCTGATAATTTTAATATGCATAGTAATATGTTATGATTCCATAAAACAATCCACCAAAGGGATTTAAATATGTCACATATATGAATAAGATTGTGAATAATGAAATATGTGATTGAACATTCATTATTAATGTAATGATTCATTGAGGCTGCAATGTGGATTAGGATGCTCGTTCTATAACTAGTTTGGTTAAAGAAGTAAAAAGTAGAATATAAACTAATATATAAGGCATGATCCAGTGTAATATTCCAAAGAAAATGTGGTAATCATATATGGTATTAAGAGATACATATTATTTTGTTTTTTTATGTCCATAGAATATATTAACATACTTACGACCTATTTGTAAAATATATATAATTGAAATTTAATATATGAAAGGAATATTATCATATCACGATTTGAAAATATAATAAATAAAATCTATAATAATTATTATAAATCCTACATAATTATCAAAAATAACCATTTATAATATTTTATAATAGATGGAACACAAACAACCTTTAAGGTCAATATTAATTGAAAAATTCCAAACATGAATAATTATTAAACATATAATTTATTTATTAAAAATAAATAATAATATCACATATGTTATCTTCTAGGATCACAACATGCTTTCCCTCAATGGTTAAATCATTGGATATACAAAGACTACCGTCTATTGTAATATTTATTCTATATAAAATAAAACATTTTATTCTTACATTTTCCCTTAAAATGTCCTACATATTTTTACATTCACATATTCTTTCTATAATTAGTTTTTATGGGACAATTTTCACAAGGTATCACAATGATAAATATTTCACCCATAATGATGATTTTTATTTTATTTGGGATTTCATATTTTACTCACATTGATCTTATGAAGGGTATTCATTGTTAATATGTACTTTTATATTTGATTTGTCCATGGATTGTGTAGTAACACTAAGAGGGGGTGGATCCAGTGTGGCCAATTTTATTTAATACCTTTTTATCTTTAATTAACACCTATTTCACTTTTTATTATGAGTGGATCATACACCTAATGAATAATGTAAATTGAACACAAAAAACAATCTTTTTTACGTGTTTCGTAACTACAACCTAAATCCTTAACATGTTTGTGAGACCCCCAACCTAGATTATTAATTATACACTTTTTATCAATTACAATGGTTTAGAAAGAAACTTGTTATACACCTTAGTAATTGATCCACCGGTTGATTTTGGTTATACCCCTAGAAATCCCACTATTTTTCCTCTATTGGTAGACCCCTTAACCGTTCCACTAGTTTGATCCCCAAGTCTCTCCCGAGCCTCTTCAACTACTGGTTAGACCCCCTAGTCACTAGATCCTTCTTCGAAAATCTGATCCATATATAGGATGGTAACTTTGATCTTCCCCCATAATCATAATACATCAAACTAGAACTTATAAAATTTAATTACCATTACACTAATGTTGTTCTTGCTCAGATAAACTCTTATCACTGAATATAATTAGTTTCCTAAATAAAAAAAATCATGAGAAAACATTATTTCTTTTTCTACAGAACTGACCTCACTTATCTCTAAAAACACAGATATTAAAATATTCTATATCTCCTATAGATATAATGACTAGGATTTTTTATCAGACATAACTGCTTACTATGCAATGTATATTGTTCATTCACTTATTCAAAAATCATTAATTTATTTATTAAATTTCAGGGCCATCTCATTCTATGGATTTTGTGTGCATGTTCTTAAATTTGTTATATGAATATATATTAAATATATGAATATTCTTTATGAAAGAATACTACCTTTTTACACACCATTTAATTACACACACAATTTAATTCTTTTTTGCTAACCATTCGACACACTCTATATCTTTGAACACACACGCTGTATTATTTATTCTCTTTTATGCACACATTGGTTTCTCTCCATGGAACTAAAATTTTCACGCTTTGATCATTTGAAAATATACTTCATTAAAAAGTATTTTATGAAATGTCACCACTATTCAAACCCAATTATATATATTTTACCAATTTACTACTTCATTGAGCACGTGTTTTGTTTTCACTCACATTGTGTCTCAAATATTCATGTACAACGACTATAATGGATATAAACATGGTGCGTGAAAAATCTTCATCATATGTAGTGTATGTATACACTATGATATGGAAACTCAAAGCCTTCACACAACATTGTATCTATTACCTCAACATTGTCCCTATAACCGCACAGAAACAAGTGTCTTCATGAACCACAATGAGTGTGATATGTACATGTATAGTGATTTCTATCATTATCTTTTCTTTGCCCCGACAAGACTATGTGGGATCCTTCATGATCAAGACACTCACAAATCCTCATTCTCCCTAAAAAACGATCTCATATGTGAGATAAACAATAACTGTAAGTGTTTTCGACATCCGAATATATAGGTGTTTACCATAATCACAAAACATTTTATAATCACAATGACAAACCCAGCTCATTTCAACATCCACACTTCTATGATTATAAATAACATCATCACTAATTATTAATCATTTACCCAATAATAAAATCATGGTTTTCATCCATTTATTATGTAAAAAAGTATAGTAAAATATTTTGATCAAATTCATGTCACCAAAATACATAGATGTTGATTATAAGACATGATTCAATCTTCTATTCGTTATCTATAGAGAACTGATGTACAATACTGGTGAGTGGAGCTTCCTGGTAAAGATAACATGAAATAATGATCAGACTACTTAGATAATGAAATTAATATGAGATCATGAGTAATATAAAAGTGAGATGTTGAGATGACTATCAAAACATGTTCTACCCAATATGATGAGCATGATTTATCTGGATCTAGAAGACTAGAACCTACATAAAAATTGATAGTGTTTAGCTACTTAATTATATTACAAATCAAGGAAGAATCAACTCACAATTATCTTCCCCCTCTTATAGTTCCTCCTCATATTGGTTCCCTACAGTCATTTTCTTTCACCCATCTTTGCCTCCATGCCACACTTCATGGTGGCACTCCACTCTTGATCTGCCTCACATAGGAATTCCTACTACCATGACTAAAACCACATGTTGGTAGGCATGGGGTTAAGCTTAGTTTCCCATATTAGTGTGTTCATTTCCTTTATTTAGCTATCTTGGAGAATGTTTTTTATAAATAACCTCAAAATGCAAATGAAAATTCCAAAAAAACTATTACCAATCGCCCAATATGTATAACACAACCCTAATAAATCCTCATGAAAAATATTTTTTTTCATGGTATCTTCCCCCATTATTTTCAATTAAGATAATGTTATAAGAATGTGATGTTATTCGCATTTCCAAAATTAAACTTCTATGAATATCCTCTTCTCTTCTAACAAATATTATTTTATTTACTTCTATAAAGGGTGTAATATCTATTATTTTCACCTAGAGCTAAACGTAATCATCACTGTGTTTGTTGACTTGTTTTTCCTAACATTAGAAGTCATAGATACATTCCCATTATTGCTCAGTATTTTTTTTACAATATGAAATTGTCAATGAATATTTACCTAAATGTCCAGATATATTTCACCAGTCATACAAAACATTACAATTCAACATGTTACCACATTTAGGAAACTTTTTATATTATTCATTAGTAATTTCATTCCATATATCAATTAGATGTTGTTTCTTCTGAATTTTTTCTCTATTTGATTTTATTTTTATTTCTTCAATATGAATGTTCATGGAAAATTCATAGAGATCTATGATGTGAAATTTCTTACCACAATACAAATATATTCTCTTTGATGAGTCACTATTCTAATCATTATTCACAATCATTTATGGAGCTTTTTGTTTAACAACATTATTGTTTAGTTTTCATCCCACAGTTAACCTATCAACATAATCCCTTACATTCCACACATTCTATTGGGGTCTTATATTCACATCAATAGATGATTTGTACATGATTAGTATATTCCATCACTAACCATAAAATTTACAACTTCTTTAGGAATAATCATAAATTTTTTCAATATAATCATATCTATTCTTGACAAACTAATACATATTCTAAGAATTTATCATCTTTTGTGAAGGTTTCAATTTATCATCTACAATGAACCCCCCAAATGTAAGAATTACTTAATTTTTAAAAACTATCATATTGTGCCAAAAATTAAATTCTTGATGACCAAACATCAAATAGAACCAACAGTATATAATAAATCTCGAATTCATCATCTGTAACACATTCTTACTATCATTGAAATTTTAGTAGTTTTAGAGAGCATAGTTTTTCTCCCGTTTTTTCTTTTTTGGAACAAGAATTTACAGTATTCTTAATTATTTTCTTTTAACCACGTTTGTTCATATTTAAATGTTCAATCTACACTTTTTAATAAAACAACATTAGTAAAAAAATTTTTTTATCACAAATGGTTACCTTCTCTAGGGAGAAAACAATAGATTTATCTTTAGGTAATAAGAATCTATTCTTTCCACTAGTTAGATTCTTTTAATAAATAGGGCACTTATTAGATGGATCCCTAGAACTAATTCTTTTCTCATCAACATGAGACGTTTTCATGTTGTTTCTCTTCCAAATTTATCAGTTTAATTTATTATTAAAGACACATTATGTTGAGAGAAACCTTCTCATCTTCAAAAATTTCATGCCTTCTTCCCACTGAAACCTCATCTTATGAATTTCATCTTCATGCATATGATTATTCTTTAGTAAATAATTGTCATGATATTTGATTCTTGATGAATTTGAAATTATTTGAGCATCTTTGATATTACTAGATACATTATTAATTTATCATGTTCATTGATAACTCCGGTATAAACAATTTCAAAAAAAATTCCTCACAAACATTAATTTCCAATTCTTCAATAGCTCTAGAACATCCTTCTTTTCAATGATATATTTTATATATTTTTCTTTCCCAAGTCTTGTGAGAGTTTTGAAAATTCCATCCTTTTTATTAAATTCTTCTTCATTATCATTTTCCTCTTCTTCTTGGTGTAATTTCTCAACCCTATGTTCCTTAAAAGCTATATTCATACATGTGAACTATTTTTTGGAAGTCTCAATATTTTTTTTGAATTAATAATTAATCATATAGAAATCACAATAAGAAATTTATTTATCATAATTATGACCAATTGATATTACTGAAATTTTTTTACTCTAATTGTCTTCTAATTCCAATTGATTTTCATTCATCTTTATATTCTACATTAGCATATGTGCCACTCTGTACTACCTATTCCTTGCTGATTTCACTAGAAAACCAATATTTTTAACATATAGACTAGAGGTTAGATTTTCCATTTGAATCACTTTTGAATTTTCTTCACCCTAAAATCTAAACTTCATATAATTATGATATAAACAACTAGACAAGTTGAGTAGATCAAATTAGACATAAAAAACCCTCTAATAACAATTAAAATATCCTAGGATTGTGCAGTCACACTGAGATGTAGGGTAAATTAGGTTTGAGAAATTTTATGGAATTATTTTTCAGGTTTTACTCAAACCTCATTCACCAATTAAGATTAGTGGATCTTTCATGAAATGTACAATGTAAATGGAAAACAACATATAATATTTTTAAAAGGTTTGTTACTAAGGCATACAACTATACCATGTTTTTTTGACCCCCCAACATAGATTATCCACTATAATATTTTAATAAATTAAAATGGTTTAGGTAGAAATTGGTTATACTCTCAAATAATTGATCCTCTAGTTGATTCTGGTTATTCCCATAGCAATACAACTCTTATACGTCAGTAAGTTAGACGGCCCAACAATTTGACTAGTTCGACCCCACAATATCTCTCTAGCCTCTTCAACAAGTTGTTATACCCCCCAGTCACATGCCCAATCATATTTTGAAATCTAATCAACATATAGTATCTTTAATTTGTTATAACTCCATAATCATGATGGGTCAAACCTGATCGTGTAAAATTCAAGTACCTTTGCACTGATGCTGGTCTTGATCATATAAAAATTGATCACTAAATATAATCAGTTACCGTAGTAAAAAACACCTTCACAAAACATTCTGTCTTCTAGTAGAGGCCCGAACACACATACCACTAAAAACTCAGATAGAAAAATATTCTGAATCCCAAATAGAAATATTTTCTCAGCTTCTGTATCAGATATCACTACATATTGTGCAATTAATATTTCACATGCACTTAGTCTAACATCATCCATGTATTTAAAACAATGCATGGCCTTACCAATTTGTTGCTAATGTGTTCATGTGAATACCATTATTCTATGCATGTGTATTGAAATTATGAATCTGCTTTATACAATAATATTAAATTTTTGAACAATAGTTATGAAAAAAAGACTAATTATTGTGCACTGAATATTTCAAAAACTATGTATCTTTTCACAAACACGCTATCAAATTTATGTTCCTTTATACACACACTATTTTATATATTGTGGACTCAAAATTGGATACTCTGATCACATGCTCAAATATTTCATCCAACATTATTTTATGAACTATCACCACTATAGAATACCAATTAGATATATTGTGCCTTTTCACTAATCCATCATGATAGTGTGTTTTTTTCATTCACATTGTTTCTCAAACACTCACACACATATTCTAGAATGTATATAAACATGGTACGTGATAAAACTTTATGATATCAGTGTATGTATATACTATCTTGTGGAAACTAAAATCTATCATATATGGAAGGGATATGCTCCCAATCATGTCCCTATTTCTTCAAGAAATCAAGATTCTTCATAAACCACTACGATGTGCTATGAACATGATGAGTGATCATAGTCATTTCACTTTCTCTACAAAAACAAAATTGTGCGGGATCCTTCAAGAGAGAGAGAGAGAGAGAGTGAAAGATCATTATCTCCATCTAAAAAATATCTCTCAAATGTGAGATAAACAAAAACAAAAATAGATCTTGACTTAAGAATTTATAGGTGTCAATCATTTCCTTAGAACATTTTAGATTCACAATGACAAACCTACCCTGTTTCTATGTCCATACCTATTTTATTATGAATATCACAATCATAGATTATGAATTTTTTTCAAAATGATAAAATCATGGTTTTTCATCCTTTTATTTTGAAAACAATGTTGCATAAACTTTTTTCTATCATATTTTGATAATCAAAACACTCACATGATAATCAGAGGACTTGAGTCATGCTTTTGTTTTTCATCTATGGAGAACTGGTGTAGAGAATTGGCGAGCAATGATTCTTGGAGAAGATAATGTGGAACACTAATTTCAAGGATAAGATAATAGAGTTAATAAGATCCCATGGTTGGGATCATAGGGAGATGATTGGATGTCTAAGATAAAACATTCAAACCTATTGGAATACAACATTTTATTCATCCCTAATAAACTAGATCCTCTATTAAAACAAATAGATCTCATTTTCTTCTTTATGTTACAAACCTTGATAGAATCAACTCATAATTCTATTCCCCATCACATTATTTAATTCCCATTATAGGTTATTTGTGAGGATGGTACTACACCCACCACTTCTTCTATTCCACCCCACATGATGGAGCTCCACCACTACTCTACCACATATAAGCATGCCCACAGCCTCCTCTATGGCCTCAATCTGGTCGGGATGGGTTAAATCTATGTCACCCATTGTGGTTTCTTTCTTAACCCTACATGTATGGATTGTTGTCCAACTTTATTAAAAATCACCTTACAATTTTATTACTGATTCCAAATATAACAAAACTAGTATCAAGAAAAGTAAAACATAACCTCAAATCCTCTTCATGTAAAATAATTATTTTTTTCCTGGAAACTTCTTATTATTCTTCAAATAAGTGTAGAAAACATTATCCACTCATGTTTTCACAAGTCTTTGGATCCTAGAACCAATTTTACAATTGTTACATTTAAAACTATGATTTTTTTACAACAAATTCAACTTTCCCAAATCACTTGACCCCTTCAATATTAACATCATAATTTTTTTTATTTTTCTACTATACAGAAATTCATATTTTAATATATAAAACTTATTATGAAAAAAAAATAATTTATCTTAACATAATACATTCTAAATCCTATGTTATCATAATCCAACATTAATCCACAATAACCATCAAATTATGATAAGAACAAAGTAGATGGAAATGTTTGGAATGCGATGTGTGATCATGTTATGCTATAATGAACAGAATGGGGAACATAAAAACAAAAATGAGCCTTTGAAGTCTAAAAAGTTTTAGTAGATATTAATAAACTATAATGGTGTTCTTAGAGTATGGTTCCATCAGATAGTGTATTAGGCAGTGTACTAACATGTGAGGTTTAGTGGAAGTTACAAAATGCTACTAATGGTGCCCATATGGAATGAACTTCTATAAATTTTCAGTAAGACTATAATTATTTCATGTATAATATTATTTGTAAATATATTTTTTAAAATTTCTAGGATCTAATGATTAAATTAAAATATGATATGATGAGATTCATTCCTCATATATGGGAAATTAACAATGAATAATTAAATTTTGTGATATTGAACAACTAGGTATATAGTTTCTTGGAGATTCCCATAAATATGGGGATTAATGCATTATTCTAATATAAATTATCGAAAATTATTAGTTCTTAAAGGATCTGTGTATAAAAACTTTTGGAGTGATTTTATGTATTCCCTCTACATATTTTAAAGTGTTATGATGCTAATTGAGGATTCATGGAAAAAAGCATGAAAAATAGCATTGTCGGGTCATCATTTAGTTTAGAATACCATCAATATTTGGTTATGAATCACTCAACATAAGGACAAGAAAAATATATCTAAGGGTAAGAAATATAGATTGTATGATTAATAAAAATGACTCTTCTGTTTGAGGTGATATTTAATATTCTCAGAATATTTCGGATAAGCACCACATATGTTTACGATAGAAGATTTGTAGGGTCGGTATAATAATTCATAAGGTTAGAGTAAGTAATTTTAAGGTAAAAATTTACCATTTAAATAATATTATATTTCCATAATTAATCTTTTAGATAAATGATAAATAATTCATATGATGTGAAATTTGATATTTAAGCAATCAAACAGCCTGATCACTCAGGTTGTTTGTGAATAAAGACAAGATAAAACCTACAGTATCTGAGGAAGAATTATATTCAATGATGAATACCATGATATAATAATGATTTAAATTCCTAACAAAATTAGTGTCTTAGACATTAAAATATTTCAAAAGAAAAAATAAATTGTATTTTTTTTCCAAATAAATCACTTTAGACAATTTAATGGAGCAGTGGTTTATGATATGATAGATTTTCAATTAAAATAAGATCACATTAAAGAGTTCTGTTTGACAAAGTCAAAACATCCTAAGCCTTAGGAAAATTAATATAGTACTTATGGCCATTGAATCGACCATAGATTTTTTAGAAAAAGGCTTTAAATTCATTTTATTTCAATGGAAATGCCAAAGGGGAGAAACAATTGTTAGCTAGAAACATTGTTTATGAAGTCGAAACTCGACAAATGAAAAACACTAGTCATGAACCTCACCACTGAAACCTCACAGTTGGAACCTCACCATTCTAGAACCATAGTTCATGTACCTCACTATTGAAACCTCACCATTAGAACATCACTATTCAGGAATCATTTTTCATGAACCTCACCATTGAAACCTCACCGTTGGAACCTCAATGTTCTGGAAACACTTTTCATAAACCTCACCGTTGAAACCTTAACGTTGGAACCTCACCGTTTGGGAAACACTATTCATGAACCTCATCATTCAAACCTCACCATTGGAACCTCACTATTATGAAAACACTTTTCATGAACCTCATCGTTGAAACGTCACCGTTCTAGAAATATTGTTCACAAACCTCTTCATTGAAACCACACTGTTGGAACATCACCATTTTGGAAACATTGTTCATGAAACTCATTGTTGTATCCTCACCATTGGAACCTTACCATTCTAGAAACACTATTCATGAACCTCACCATTGAAACCTCATTGTTAGAACCCCACCGTTCTTGAAACACTATTCATAAACCTCACCATTGAAACCTTTCCATTGGAACTTCACCAATGTAGAAACACTGTTAATGAACTTCACCATTGGAACCACACCGTTCTAGAAATACTGTTCATGAAATAAATATTTGTCCTTGGAAAGAGGATACTATTGGGACCTTACCATTATGATATAATTGTTTTTGAAGTCAAAATTTGGCAAATGAAAGAGGCTACCATTGGACCTCACCATTCACACTGATCACATATGTCAATATATGACATTATTCACCTAAGGCTACCATTGCACGATTCACAGAATAGTAAATTTGGAAATGTGTTGGGGATATGTCACCTTGACTTCCCAGAACACCTCAAACACCATATGTGTTCAACGAAATAGACCATAGAGGTCTGGGACATTACAAAAAAAATATCTGTGCCTTGTTCCACATGGCCATAAGAACACCTCCTCGAATCAATGTCATAACGACATCAGATGTGTAACAATACTCTATCATAAATATATAAATCAACATCCAATCAATTTCATAACAACACCAGATTTGTAACTCACCCATTTCTGAATCCCAATAATAGCATACAATAGTGGAAACAGAAATACAATAGTAATGAAATAAATAAATAATTTAAAATTAAATTTGTATATACTAACAAAAAAACTTACATATGTAGTAGGTCATAAAATACAAGATTCAGAGAGAATGCTAATTGCTGACCTTAATACATACATGTAAGCATTGTGCGACAGAAATAAAATGGAAATGAAACTCCAACTATGGTTTTTTATCTAAGGTATCATGCATTTTATCCCTGTTATCTCATGAACTGTGATCAATATTTTTGGTCCAGATCCATTTAATGAAAGTAAATTCATTAAATCTAAGTCTTTCCTAGAGATCCTGTGTAGGGTTTGGGAAAGAATCTATGTAGGACACCACAAAACAGTGCCTATTTAGCTTTTTTTGATAAGAACGTGTGTATAAAATATATAATGATACATAACATCACAAATTAATAATATTACCCCGATCCCATTTCACTCAGGAATCATAATGTAGGTATCAACATCATCGACCAACATAGGAATTCTGTATTGGAATGGATCCTTAACTAAATCCCTTGCAATTGCCTATTTTAATCATCCACATTGAACCCTCTGTTTCACATCTAATAAAATCACCCAAAACCTCATTAATAAAGACACATAATGTCTACAAATTTCCAACGTCCTGAAGTCAAGACAAAAAAAAACAATACATGGACCCGTATTCCCCTACTCAAAACTAACTCCTTCAGGATGATGCCTGACGTTTAAGGCATATTGATATATTCCCTCCAAGTAATATCATTTTCAGAATAATAATAGTTTTCTCAACGAAAGAATATTTCCCTCTCCACATATATTCCAAGAAAAACACCATCATGTGAGGTGATCCTCAACCTCCAATCGGCAATTTCAACTCTATAATCTGATGGATTTTCACAATCCCTATGGATTTCTACAGAAATCACCCATTAATATTTCCAAAATCCACATATAAGGGAAACCTCTATAATCATTGGTGTTTAATAACACCTCAATATTTTTTTCCCACTATGTCTACATACATCAAAATGGTGCATACACAAAAATAGTTGAGTTGAAATAACCAAATAAAAAACTAGGCCAGACCATTACACACTTCATGCTCCTGCGACCATGTTTCTCGTCTAATGGTTAACACCATCCCATGTCCCACCAGGAATGCACATAGACTAATGATATCATCACCTCATATTCATGTCCTAGTACACAATCTACTGATGAACATCATCCAATTTTCATAGTCCAAGACCATCCTAATGATCATATCCCCACAATTTAGATGTCCAACAACATATCAATATTTTGTTTCTCACTAACACTTTCCATTGAGCTCCATATAAAAATCAATCTTAATTAATTTAAATCAATGAGTTTAATTTATTATATAACCAACACCCCAGAGTAACATTATCATTGTCCAAAGCCTCTTTCTAGATTAAACCATTTGAATACATATAGGATCATTCCCATCAGAATCCCATATGGGTTCAATTAATAATTTAAAGGAAAACATTTAATTTATAGGGCATGTCTCAGACTATCCAATATAGATGACAAAAGAGAACCCAAGAAAAAATATTTAAAGAATAATGAAATATATTAATCACCTTCCATGGGTTGTTAGATGTCTACTCATCTTATCATACCCTCTAACTCGATTTGATATGGAATAAATCAGTGTTTTAGAATAATTATTTGAAAATATATTTAATCATCTCATAATGATTTAGAACTATGTACCTCAAGTGAATGGAATTACGTAGGAAGTATGATTAAATGAATTAAATATATAGAACAAACTCCATAGATATATTGATGAATGAATCTTGGATTGGTGACATGGCACACAACCTAGTAGAAGTTATAGGGAGGAGGAATCTTCTGTTGGATTCATCCAATAATGAAGAAAGAATGGGGGAGGAAAATAAATACGACATGGGGGAAGTTTCACCTTTTCTCACATTTAATTTCTAATATGGTTATCTCACATGTTTTGGAAAATGATGCACCCATAGTTCACCACCTACAATCCAAGCACCCATATTGTAGAGTTCTTGCACAATGTTAGTGATACCATTAGCAAACCATGTTTGATCACTCTATAAAAAACTATTAACATGACTACATGTCCACAAAAACCATTCTACCAAGTTTGAAAATCCCTTTCGACTAGACCTTTTGGTCATCATGGTTTCCACTTGGTGGGCGCACAATTTTACCAAATTATGTGCCTTAGTCTGTGCCCCCAAAAACCAGGTTTTTTTCCTCTAGTGGGCCTAAAACTGAAAAAACTCCCATTGATAATTTCTATAGTTATTAATTATTTTAAAAAATGTTTATTGGACAATGTTAAAGTACAAAATATTTTTCTTTTATTTAGAAAAGTATTGTTCTACCCACCAATCCCTATAAATTAAAAACAAACATGGAATTTGACCTGCTCCAAAAACCTAGAATGTAACACATAAATCATAAAAATAAAATGATCCTTATTCGATAATTTATACCCAATATATCTATATATATAATCCATTTTTTCATATAAAAAGTTATATGTGTGTGAAAAATTAATGTTTACCAAGGTGTAGGTAACACATTGAATGCTATTTTAACCATAACAATGATAAATTTAATTATGGTTTATACCTTTCATAATGACCATAAATTAATATTATGTTATTAATATATATTAATTATGATGATTAATATTTTATATTCCATTTTTTTAATTTACGTCTTATATTTTTCTGAATATAAGTTAAAATTAAACTGAAAAAATGCATACAAAAACTATTTTACATGAAATGAATTTTAAAATAATGGAATGATCCTATATGATCTCTATGACATGAAATAATCATTATTGGAATTTAAATTCATATAAAATGATATATAATTTATAGAATTAATTTATGTCATTCCATATTGGGGTTTTTCAATTAATTAATATGGATAAACATTATTCACATAAAAATAGCTTTCAGAAAACTGTAATTTTACGTATAAAAATAAACTTCTGCCAAATCATAAAAATTATAGATTCTACTAAAAATAATTATATTATTTTAAATAAAATTTTTCATTTTTAATTTAAGTAGTTAATGTAAAATATAGTTGGAATTTTTTTACTTTTATAAATGAAAATAAATGATAGTATTTTAAAAATAGGTAATTATAACAAATCATTAATAAAGAAATCATTCTTGGAAGAACACAAAATTACCCCATGATATAATTTTAATTATTTTATTAAAAAATTGAATACTCAATTTTGAAAAGAACTATAAATTTTTTATAATATTTTATCACTTACTAAAATAATAATAATTTCTGAAAAAAATGTATTTTAATGAAGACTCATATGTCCTTAGAAAATTGGGTTCTTATTTCCTAGTCATTAATAAATATATTTATATTGACAAGGTCCTTTATATATATTTCATAAGATAATTAATCCTATTCATAAACATTGATTTAATATCTCTGTAAAATTTTCATATTTAAATAATCATGGATCATGTTGGCATGGTGTTTCTTATCATATAAGCTATCAAACAGAGCTTTATACTTTTAATACTTATGGTGTTACATAAACCACCTCGCTAGCATCAAATAACCATGGTATGTTCATGGATGAATCATTTTATATGATATTCTATCAAGGATGACTATGGTCATTTTATTTCTACTACAATATGATATAAATATGTAAATTATAATTTTCTATTTTTTGTAAATGTTATGTAAATATTAAACTCATTAAAAAATAAAAAACATTTCATTTGTTATGGTTAACTAAAAAATGCTCACTATCAGTTCTGTCATTTAGGGTAAATAATAAACCATCTGGAATGGTATATTTAAAAAACCATTATAAAACATTATGTTCAATAACATTAATAATCTAGGAATAATTTATCTTTTCATAAATAAAATGTCTTCACTTATCTCTTATGAAACTAATACAAATAATCGAAATTATAAACACTGGAAATTGAAAAAATATAAAACAAATAACCAATATTATTGTAGATATTAAATATATATAATTTTTATAAATGTTTATAGCTATGAATATGGTTTTTAAAATTTGTGATAATGATAGTCATTTATTTTATAAGTGATTTTATAGTCATTTTGTGAAATAAAGGGTATTAGATAAGTGCTTTCATTTATTATTCCTCTCTTTGACAAATATTTTTTATTATTAACCTAATTCAATTTATGTGTTGTATATAATCTATATTTAAGATATTATATATCTAATAATCCTATGTTAATTTGAAATTATGTTCAATTAAAATATCTCATATTGTTTTTTATTTGATTAAAATGCTCCTTATGATTTATGGTGTTTTGTTAACTCAATTCTCATTCATTCATTTATTCATTTTCATATTGATTTTTTTTTATAATTTGGGAAAATTATTACCTCTTAATGAATTTTTAATTATTTACTAATGATTTATGGTGATTTATATTTTCACCAAACCAACATCTATTCAAAATTATCTATAATCATAAAATAGGTCATCTATAAGGGATTTATTATCACTTAAACATATTTCATTGAGTTATAATAGTTCTTATAAAAAATAGTTGTTTTATTTTCAATATGTTCTTCCATCTAAAAATTAATGTTATATTATCCCATTTTTATATGTTTTAATTATGTTTTTATATAAATATATATCCATAAATTTATTCTTTTCTATTAAAATTATAATATATATTAAATTATTCTAATCCTTCTTAAGTTGTGATCTCTCTTCTATATTAATATTTAAAAATTCAAAAAATATTCTCCAATAATATTTGGAAACCATATATTTTATTAACCAATGTAATGAAATTTTTCAATCTTACGATTTCTCAGAATAATAATTTCTCAATACATTATTGATGTGGGTTTTATAAAATCATTCTTTTAAAATATGAAGTGGGGTTTACCTTCCATGAACAGTGGTTTTGTCATCCAATCGAAATTTTGTATGATACATATATTTCCTTTTCTTGTTTGTATTTTTAGAGAATACTTTATTTATATTTGATTCCAAAAAATTCATATCCCCCTTTTGAAAATGTATTTGGAAAATTACTCATAAAATAATATACATAATGTTGTTGGGAAATGTTATATATAAAAATATTTTATGTTTTTCTTTCATTGTGTACGTAAAAAAAATATTTGTTCAATTTGTTTATGTATGATGAATCTCCCTATTTATAGCTTTTGGAAAAAAATTATTTTGGAGATTGAGTTTTGGGTAACAACCATTAAAGTTAAGGAATTTGTATTTTGTTATACTATTTGAAAAATATATGAAACTAATTTTCATTTCTTGAGTTTTTTTTGATATAATTAATGATTAATATTTTTTTGAAAACATATTTAATGTTGTTGATTTGTGGGGTCCAATATCACTATATAAGGGAAAATTTATTTATTAATATCACATGATAAAAATAATATACACGAGTTATATCCCACTAAGAATGATGTTCATGAGTTTTATCCCACTTGTAATGAGGTAGATGGGATGGAACAAAACCCTAATAGGTAAACATGTTTTTTTTCAATCTGATAGAGGTACGTAGGTTTCTTCCGAGTAAAAAATTGGTCAACATTTTATATCTCGATCCAAAAGATATTCATGTGTTGATACATGATCCTAAAGAGTTACATGGGTTATTACATAAACCAATTGAGGGTACACTTATTTATAGACATTTCCCAATATGTTATCTGATTTGGTTAAGATTCATCCTCAACTATGTGATTTTATTTTCAAATTTTTTTGTTAGTTTAATTTTTAAGGATATTCAAATCTCTTTTTATGTTTCCATTAATCATGAATATATCTATTAGAATAAATGTTATAATATTAGTTTTTCTCTCTTTGATGTCCAAATAATGGTCTCATAATTCAATGTTCATTTTATGATATACTAAACTTCTTATCCACATTGCCTCACTTTCTTTAATCTAACCCATATTTCCAATTAAATTGATTTTGTTACTAAGGATTTGAACTCCAACATTTATTATATTTTCATTCCCCACGATATGAGGATGTGGTTAAAATATGATATGTTTATAATAATTTATGTTACGATGATAATTTCATGCAACGATCATATTATTTATTGAAAAATATTTTTATGAAGTTGATCTCCAAAGATACTAAAAATATTAGTTTTCAAAATTATGGATGGTTATGTGATATATATGTTTAGATATGGAAACGAAGTAAAAAATAATAATGTTTTTACTTCATTTAAATATATTATTTGGTATATATTCATTAAATTTAATAAATATAAAATAATTTATTAATAATATATCAATAAATTAATTCATTGTTAGAAAATGATTTTTTAAACACATTTTTTTCACGTATTTTTTTTAATGAATCAATAGATTTTTAAATTCTTATATTTATGAAAAAAAAATTTCTATTAATTAATTGTAAATTGAAATGATATTCTAAAAAACACTATTTGTGAATTGGAAGCCCAAATCACCCTTTCATATTTTTGTTGAAAAAATATGAAAAATATCATTTACAAGGGGAGAAATTATATTTCACAAACATAAGATTTAATGACCATGTCCTTAATGTAATGAATATATACCCAAGGAATAGGTCAAAAACATCATGTGAATACCCATTTAGTGGTAGATTATAATTTTACATAAACATTTCTAGTTTTCTAGAAAACTAACTCATGATTATTCTTTATAAGACTCTATACTCGTTATAGCGTCTAGCAATCATTTACAAACAAAAAGTAATGAATTGGAAATTTTCACCCTCCTTGTTTTAATTATTTTTTTTATATTCAAATAAAGACTACCTCTTTATTTCAACATCATGTCATAAATAAACTCAAAATTCACATTAAGCATAATGTTTCACAACATAATACAAAAATACCACCAATATAATATAATTCAATATTTACTTCATTTTCATTCATTTGAGCATACAAAAAAAATATTAGATGAATTAAAGGAGAGGTGTATCATTCATGATAATATAGTATGCATCATTAAAATTTGATATCAAAGGAAACAATCAATTATATTTCACAAAATATTTTGGAAATAGATTTATTATTTGGGAATTAAGTGGAATGGAATGTATAATAGAGTGGATGATAAAAAATGGCATGTATTCTACTCATTGATTAGAGTTTAGATTTCAACCATGCGCCCCTACGTTATTATTAGAAGTTGATTCCTAATTTTACATCCATTATCTAAGGATTATTTATCATATGATTATTAATTAGAATATTGGTAAGGGATCTCATGGATAATTAGATGATGAATGAATTTTTTCTATTCAATATGATTTCATGGGGGATATAGTAACAACATTTCTATACAATTTAGAATAATATATATGTTTTAATTTTTCTCTAGGACGAGGATTGATTAATCAAATCATAACAAACCTTGTTTTCATATATTTTTTATTCACTAGTCATAATAAATCATCTCCAATTTGGCATTATTATTATGGTATTTCAGGAATTGGATCATGAGAATCTCGGTGATACACATATGCCTACCCCTAAGTGGAAGGGTAGGATAATGATGTTATTATAGTTTGATTCCCCATGGTGTTAGAATAATAAAAAGAGTAACTGTATAAATATATATTGTAATCCTTTAATCCATCGTGATTCCGTTTAGAAGGAAAACATAGTGTTCCAAAATATAGTAGTATCGGGTACACTAATATCCGGTTAAAGTCATTCAATTTAAATGAAATTTCATTCCTCATAATATGAAACTGTGAAAATAATATTATTAAAGGAATTGTTACTTTTATATATGGTATGTTGCCCTAGGTTTGGAAGGTAAGAAGCTTTTTGCTAATAGTGATCCAGTTTAATAGTCATTACAATATTTAACACATTGTTAATCATTTTCATCTATTATGGAATCTACCAATAGATAACACATCCAAAAAATCGTATAGAAAAATGATTTCCAAATTTATGTGATAATTTGGGATATCAAAACCAAGGGCCCTTTTGAACTCACATTGGTCAAGTTGATGGGAGTTCATGCTCATTGAACCATTTTTATATTGAATTACTTCATACCCTAAGATTCCCTTATAAAATAATGATGTATTTGTGAATATACTATAAAAAAAATATTAATGGTTACCCTAATAAAATGATCAGATACTTAATCCATCTTCATATAATGGGGGTTTTATTAACAATTCCAAATGTATGTATATGATGTCCTCTACACATTTCTTATTATTTTTTTAGCAATGCCTAGGAGCATATATTTTTAATCTGTATAACCATGAATAAAATATTTTACTACTTTCCAATGAGTTGATTTTTTTTCCCGGATGGGATTAAATATTCATGAGGTTTCACTTGTATCCTCTTTATAATAGGCATAAAAACACACATAGTTCATTTTGGTCCAAGCCATGTAGATAAATTTTTTGCAAAAAGAAAAAATATGAGGGAACATCACCATCATGTGTGGATATAAAACCTCATGAATGAATCATAAGTATCCTTATTATTGCAATAACTAGAGTCATTATAGTTACTATGCCCTGATCTCACTAGTGGGAGGTAAAAAATGAATACCAAAGAGGGTTATTTTTCTAGGTTATACTAATAAATGAATACCTTAGTGACATAAACAAAAGAGGATTCTTTTGTTTGGGGGTATACTTATAATTTCACTAATATGGGTTTTCAAACATAGGTTTCTTTGGTTGGGGGAATTTCTCTATTCTATTGATATTATTTTTAAAAATATATATCTTAATATTAGTCATGCATAGTGTTAGAAAAATGTTATATCATTCGATTAAACTCACTGAATATGGATTTTGGACTTATGCACTAGGAAGGACATAACTGGGCGTTTTAGATAGATATTGAACCATTAGATTGAATCATTTGTATCACAGTAATAATAGGTATTAGAGTACTCATAGTTCAATTGTCTTTTGAATTAAATAATGTATGAGGAATAATGATAAACCTATAAGATCTTTTGGGCGCCATTAGCTGGAGATTACTAAATATGGAGTGATATGAACCATGATGAATTACTAATTGGAGATTGGGACTTAGTAAGGAATCTTACATATCTTTTATATATAGGAATTATATTCATCATTGACTAAAAATGTGTATTCATGAGTGTGTCATCCAGAAAATGTTATCCTATCTCGCGGTGTCTACCTAAAGCTGTTGACATGTCAATTAATTATTGCCTGGCATGATTGACATGTTGGGGATGTCTACTATATATTACCTAGTTGTCTACCTAATATTTTGGAGGATTTTTGCCATCAGACCTAGCAACTTTTCATAGATGACAATCCATGACAAGGATGACATGTGAAAATAACATCCCATGACTAAATTAGACATGTCCCGGGGCTTCAAAATTATTCAACAATATTGTAGAAGAATATTATTTTGTGATTAATATATACACATACATGGGTTTCATGTTAATATTGATAACATGTCAATGGGATTCCAAAATATATTTCTGACATGCATGGAGGACTACATGTGGTTTGATTGATATTCAAGGAGTACTTCCCATAACATGGATATCTTGTTCAAAGTACTTCACGTGACATGGAAAACATGTCTGGATTAATTCACATTAAATGAATAACATGACCAAGTTCAATAATATGATATAGATAGATCATAGGAAGGGAAAAATTTCTTCTCTTAAAAATTATCATATCCATATTCATTTAAGGCCTCCAATTTTTCAGCTATTATTGAATAAATTTTAAACATTTATATGTTATTTTCTTATTTAAACCACTAATGACCATGTAAATAAATGTTAAATACTGACCACAATCATCATTATGACACTAGATTCCATTTAAATAATATGGTGATCACTATAAAAATATTAACATATTGTGTCATCGCGTAATTAATTCCTCGTGGTTACCTTTTGGATAGACCTTTTGATTTCATGGATGTGTCTTATAAGAAGTTCACACCCTTCTTCATGCTCTAGTGTGTGTCTATTATCAAGTATGGGGATGAATTTATTAGACACACATTCAAAATACTACAACACCTTTTGTAGTGTATATAAAAAAATATTCTCTTCAGTTAGGGGAGCATTAGGCGCTTTGCATGAGCCCACCACGGGTCATCTATGATGTCATCCTTTTGTCACATTATGAATAGAGGTAAAATAAACCCACCTTCATTGGAATAGGTATTAGAATTAGGCCATGTCATATTTATTTTTTATATTAAAATTGACATTTCATTGGCATTTCATTAGATCATGTTGAAATATTAGGGAGTCTTCACGATAATTTAATTCCTATCGAAGTGGATATCACTTGATCGATAAAAAAAAGTATGGAACCCATTGCATGATCATGTTCTATTGTTATAGTGATTTGTATGAAAAATATTGAAACAAACCTTGAGATAATAGACACACTTTTTCATCTTTTTATTTTATAAATCCTATAGAGATCACCGATCTATCATTCATTAGGGTGTGATGTGGTAAAATGGAATGTTTGTAATCCATTATATGAAGGAGGAGAGATGTCCATATGCCTTCACATAATGAGGCTATAATGAGGAAAAAAATTTACATGATAAATGTAATGATCATGTGAATTGCATACACATATCATGTGAAGAACAACATATCTTCCATTCTTATAAGGATTATTCCCTTATGTTCTTTTTATCTCCAATTTTACAAAACCTTTGAGTTTTAATCATTGGTTTTCTATCATTGAATCACATGCCCAAAGATAGATATCCTAATGACCTTTCATCCTAGTAATGTATAACGACCCATGATTAACATAGAATAAAATTACAATAATTTAGATGAATATTTAGTATATTAATATAATACATTTTTGGGGACTATACTAGTTTAGTATCATTGGATACATGGAAAAAAATATCTATCCCTGTGAAATATCTTCATCATATCCCATATAGATATCCACATTTTTTATATCTACCTAAAACCATACTCTATAACCTGCAGAATCGAAACATAAGAGGGGGTGATCTCAAATTCTATATATCGTTCAATAAAGTATATGTGAAGGAATAAAATGAAAAAGGGTATGGAACGTGAGCATAATAGTTGAAGATAATACCATACATATTAGATATCATAATAATTATTTGATATTCATAACACATGTGTCACATTATAATTAATATCATATGTAATTAATGTAAAAACTTGCAATGAAACAAGGAATTCTGAAAGACACATACGAATCTTGGTAGTATTTGTTCACTACCTGAAGAATCTTGGTAGTCATGGTTAACTTCCATGGATATCTTTGTATCACTATTTATCTCCTCATATAATATTGGTTGTCAAGGTTCACTCCCATAGTCATATTAGTTGTCATGTTTCATACCTCAGACCATAATATTCTATCACATGAGAATTAAATATTTACCCAAGGCATTGGAGTGAGATGTAGGTCCCACCCAACTCATAATGAAATCATACATAATTGTTCCCCAAGATAATAAATAATCTTATTATAACTTATGAAGAAAGATACATATTAGAAACCTTTAATCATATCATAACCTTAGGAAAAGGCATGCTTCATAACTATTTTATCAAAATAAAGACCAATGAAATGGAAAATTATTTCATAAAAATATAACCCATGAAAGGGAAAAAAAATTCCTAAATTAAATGACATAAAAAATAACCCATTTATTGAAATTATATGATCAAAACCTTTTGATTATTTATATAAGGGGATCAGTAATATTATCATATATCATCTTAAATTTAAAATAATTTAGAAATATCTTTTAAAAATGTTTCTAGTGAAAAATATCATTCAAATTTGAAAATTTATTTTTAAAATATAGACTCGTTTTAAAATTATTCCCTTATTAAATAACTTGAAATAAAATAACAAATACACTAAATAATATTAAAAACACATTTCATTGAAATATTATAAAATAATATTCACATTATTTTAAAAATAATCTTTTAAAACAGATTTAAAACATATAAATAATTCATAAAAAATTATTGAAAACATTTTTAATATACAAAAAATCATATAATATTTAAAATGATTTCAAAACAATTTCATTGAAAAGAAGATGAAATAATATAAGTAAATATTGAAAAAATTTAAAAAATGAATTTGTTTAAAAGACATTAAAAACTTATAAATAGATCATAAATATGATTTGAAATTTTGTTTACGTGAAAACATTAAATTGATGGGTGAAAGTGTTTTGAATCCCATTTTTTAAAAATTTAATTGGAAACTTATAAATAAAGATTGAAATCATTTTGAAAAAAAAATCTATGATATAAAATTTGAAACAAATTATTAAAATTTAACTATATTAATATGAAAATGAAGTATTAATGAAATGATGGTAGATAAATACATACAAGTCTTACAAAATAAAATTAACATTCCAATTTCATTGTAAAAATGTTAGAGAAATAGATATTTCAGAACGAAATATTATGATTCATTAGAAATTACTGGAAATAGAAAAAAGGGTAATTTTTTTAATTATCATACGATATTAATAGAATATTATTGTAATTTTTTTTATAAAACATGGTTTTAATGGAACATAGAACTCTGAATGAATATAGGTAAAAGTGAGGCTATCTTAAAAGAACTTTATTAAAATATTATATAACAGAAAGAGTTAAATTGTACTAATACATGGATATATTTTGAATAAAAACATGATATTGAATATAAAAAATGCTTTTTGAGATACGGATCGTATTATTTCATCATATAATTATAATCAATAACCATCATGAAAAGTGATGCGATTAAATTAAAAAACTCTTACCACATGGTTACATGGGATCATACTCTCCATGTATGTAAATGAAATTAAAATAATCATTAAAAATAATGGAAATAAGTTAATTCATGATATGAAATTCAAAATGGAAGTATATACACCCTGAAATAGAATTTAGGTTCATAATAAAACATGAATCTCAAAGAAAGAAAATTGAGAACAAACTAATTAAAAAATTTTGTTACATTTGAAAAATAAAACCCTTGAAAGAAATATCAAATAATTTATATGTGAGTACCAATAAAATTTATTATAATATATATATATAATTAAAAATTGTTACAAACATACACTACATAAAAGTAATTAGAGGTGAACCTAGTATTTATCTCACAAAAGTAAAAAGTGAGATTTAATCATTGTACCTTGTGTCTAGGATCTCATTGTACTCATTCAAAGCATCATGTAAAATAAATATAAATTTATTATAAAAACTTTTAAGAACAATATCATTATATATATTAAAAAATATGTTTTCATTACTTATGTAATATTTTAAACCTCACAACTAGTTTATATTGTTTATCCTTCACATCATCCTTTCAAAATCTGTAACAATCGCAGTTACACATGGGGTAACCATATATAAGAACACCAAAATACACATACCCAATGAATTGAACGGAAATATAGGACCGAATATTTATAATAATCAATTCCCCATAACCATAACACAATCATACGCCATGAGTAATTATATAAAATCATTTCTTTTCAATTTGTAAAATAGAACTTTAAGAGGGTTCTTAAAAGGAAATTTCCTTTTAAATATCATATAATTGAAGTGAGATATAAATTTTGGGATGGAAAATGTACATAAACTATAAATAGACATAATTAAAAATAATATAGTCAAAATTTATCCACAAAATAATTTTAATTCCACATAAATAACAAGGTATATTGTTAACCTAATGAATAGAAATTGGTTTATTAATTCCCTTACCTCGGAAATGTATTACTTCAAACTCATTTAAATCTCTTGGATTATGATTAATTTTTTGTTAATATATTATAAAACTTATAAATTTTTATAAAACCATATATGATCATTTCATAACATCAATTAAACCTTTAATTATTAGTATTTTTTCATCCATTATTTTTGGTGCGTTCTTTATATGATTTCCATGATCGGTTCATGATAGATATTCTTGTCGATTCGAAGTTCAACTATAGAATTTATATGGAGTGGTATTTATATATATTCTGAAAAATAAATTATAAAATTTATATTTTTATTTCTGACATGATTATTATTAAAATGTTAAAAATATGATTGATATTTGTATAGCTTATTTTGTGGTTCATCAATCGTAATGAACTTATTGTGTTTTATAAATTAATAATCTATGTAAAAATATATTATATAAACTTATATAAAATAAAATACATAATATAATAATCTATTTCTTCCAAAAAAAAGTTTTCATGAACTATCATTAAGGATGTAATAAAAATTGATATTGTATCATCCACGATGTGTGTAAATCAACACGTCACATGCAGTGTTTAAATTTCATGAATTAGTGGGAGAGGAGAAGAGGTATAATGGTGAGTCTTATATAAACATGGTGAAATAGAAAATATGTAAGATACTAGATAATTATTTCCTCTTTTATAAGGGGAGATTAGTAATGGAGACGTAAAGAAATGAAAATGAAAATAAAAGAACGAAAACAAAAGTGGATATTTATCTCTTGATCTCTTCTCCTAGAGATCCTTCTTAAGGCCATTTGTATTTTCCCTTTGGTGAGACTGGAAGCTCTAGGACATGGGGAAGAGAATTGGGGATATAATTTTGTAGAAAATAGATAACTCTTAAGGAATGAGAGGTGTTAGAAGAAGATTGTAATGATGGTGTTATTTAGAGTGGTGTAGTTGAGGGATTTAACAATATTTTAATAATTATTTTTAAATTTTGGTTAAATACTATGAATAGTCTTGATTAATGAGACCCAAAATAGTAATAATTGAATCTGATTTTGAACTATATGGGATAATATCATTCATAGATCATCTATAAGGCAGTAAAAAAGGTATTTAGCATTTATCATAATTTAATGTTTTTTACATTTCATAAAATATTGATGAATTTTAGAAAAATAATAAAAAATAACCCTAACCATTTATGGATGTGCATAAATCAAAAATGATCTAAATTTTTTGAAAATTAATTATTTAAATATTATTAATTAAATTTTAAAATAAATCATAATTTATTCAGAAATTATAATTATAGAACTATAACTGCTTTTATGTCACACTAAAAAAGTAATCAATATGTCATTATCATAAATCCTAAAAAATTAATACAATTTACTATTCATTAAGGTCATATTAGAATTCATATTACTACTCATTAGGGGGTGTTAATATTCACAACAAAAAATTGTTGGTTCTATGAGACTCCAAATAACAAACTGATCACAACGGTAGAAAACCATTTTTTCAAATTTGAATCATAGATGATGAAAAATTATTTTTAAAGGCTAGTTATAACTATCTACATATAATATTTTGTTTATGAATTGTAATTTATTTTAAAAAAACATGGTGTGTTATAGTAATTAATCAGTGTCTTTGGAAACTTGGTAACATAAAATTCTATCCTAGTTAATGATGTTCTACATCTCCCATAAATATCTCCACCATTAAAACATCTACCATGAACCATTATTCATAACCTTGGAAATGGATTTATGAAAGGTGCGAGGTATAATGCTCCAAAATTGTAAATAAAGTAAATGTTTAAAAATAACATTGACAAAGTGTATAAAACATGATCATTTCATTTTTTGGTACAACCATTTATATTAGAGATCATAATAATTATCGTAAATTCATAATACATGGATCATAATATAATTAAGTGCATAAGTCATGAATGAACAATATAGGAATAAAACATGGAATTCTTTCAGATACTTAAGAATATAGTATGATTTCCTTAGTAGCTAACGAATCACTACCAATACCATATTGGTAGTATGGGATCACCCCTATAAAATCATGGTAGTCAAGGTTCACTCCCATTCCCAAATTAGTAGAAAAATATCCGTCCTGTTACCATCTTGGTTGTCATGGTTCACCCCATGGATATTTTAGTAGTCTAGGTTCATTCCAGAGAGCATATTAGTCTATATCATCATATTTTAATATTTACACAATGCATTGGAGGGATATATTGGTCATACCAATATCATAATGATATTATGCATACTTGTTCAAAAGTATCACAAATAATCATATCATACCCCAGTCAATAAATTGAGTATTATAATCATGTAATCATATCATAAGTGATGGAAAAAATTAGTTTCATTATCATTTATTCAACAAATATAACCCATTAAAGGGAAACAGATTTCATAAAAATTTGACCCATTAATGAGAAACATGTTTCATAAATACCCTGAAAATAATCATAACACATTCACATAAATAGAATTAATAGAACATTTAGAAAATTTCCTTGAAGGGAACTAATTAAATCAATAGATGTCATCATTTATGGAAAATAATTTTCTAATACCTTTGAAAAGTGTTTCTTGAGTAAATTTTATTTCCACCTTGAAAAATAATTTTTATATCATAAAATCAATGAAAATTAATTTCCATATTATATAAAATGAAAAAATAATGACGAGTATCATTCAGTTTGAAAACAATTTAACTTAAAAAATAAAAAATAAACATCAAAATATTTTAAAAACCTTTTCATTTGAACCCAATTCAAAAAATAAAAAGTAATGAACTATTTTTTTGAAAACCATTATACTTGAAAACATATGAAACAATCATCAAAATGTATTGAAAATAATTACATTGAAAATACATTAAAAACAAATAATGATTTATTGAAAATATTTTGAAATAAATTTCTTTAAAAATACATTAAAAAAATATAATGAAAGGGGGATGTTATTTTGAAAAACATTTTACAGGAAAATATTTAAAAGAAGCATGAAATTTTATTGAAAACCATTTCGTTAAAAAGATATTGAAAATGTAAAATATAGTGTTGAAAACATTTTAAAACTAATTTTCTTGGAATAATAGTTTTAAAAACAGTTCCCTAAATTATAACCATTTAAAAATTCAAAGGGGGATTCAATGAAATTACAATTGATAAATTTTTTCATGTTATATGATGTAAAAAACAATATTTATTATGGTAAAAATGGTAGAGAAAATAATCATTCAGAAATAGACAAAAATATTTCTTTGATAAATTTTGAAAAAGGGAAAAATGGTAGAAATATAATTTAATGATCATAGTATTTTGTTATTATAATATTGGAAACCCTTTTTAGAAAAAAAAATTATTAAACGAACATAGTATTCTGATCGAATAATGGAAATTATTGGCCTTTCTCAAAAACATTTTATTAACTATCATATATAGCATAGATTATAAAATAGTAAAAATAAAAGGATAAATCTAGAATAAATATTGTTGACCTCACATGTTTTGATAATCCCAATTATGCCTTCACATACTTTGATAATCCCAATTAATGTTTATCTATATTCAAATTATCTCAGAATATATGATATTGTTTTGTCAATATGATAATAATATTAAAATAGTCTCTGAGATATGTTAATCAATGTTTGTCTATGTTTATATAAATTTTGAAGTAATTCTAACCCAATCAGATGTGTTTTTCATTAAATAGATAAGTGTTAAGTCTCTGATCTGCTTATAGCTACTGATAATAGAGCTACCGGTACATAGTCTACTGATAGACAGAGTCACCGATAATCTAAGGCTACCAATATATAAAGAGATACCGACAGAAACTGAGCTACCGATAGAACCATTTCATAGAAAGTTACCGATAGAAGTCTGCCGATAGTGTAAGTCTACCGATACGAGCGAGTGACCGACCTACTGATACACAGACTTGAGACGATATGAAGTGACTGGCATAATCTACCGATACAAGTACATAGTCACCAATACATCGAGCTACCAATAGCCCAAGAGCTACCAATGGATTAAGAGCTACTGATGAATTAAGAGCTACTGATAGAATGAAGTCACCAATATAAATAGCTACCGATACAAGTTCAAAAAATCTACCGATGGAAGGTCATGTTACAAAAATCCACTAAACACGTCTACCAATAGAAGGCTACTACTGATTGACCAACCAGTAAAACTCTATACTCTCAATACTATTTATCTATTAAGCTAATGGTTACATTTGATGTTTTGAATGCAGTTAATGTTATTTAATGATCTTTGTTGCCATGTTAGGGAACCGTACCTAGTACCCATGCAAAAGATAATCATTCCCATTTTCCAAAGCTGAAATCTATAAAAGGGAAGATAAAGACCTAGTTAAAAGGGGGTGACGTTGTAATGATATGAACAAGGAGCATTTAACTAGAAAGCAACAAGAAGCAAGAAGTAAACATGAAGAGTACATACAAGCATCATACTAAAAAACAAGATGCACACCGAAAGACATATATACTCCCAGAACACTGGATATACATGAAGAAACTTATTCTAGAGGAGAACACAAGCTGCATCTTGAGTGAAGAACTACAATAAAAACATCATGCACTCACGATGATAAGTTTTACCTGGAACAAGGACGAAAAGGAAACTCTGTTTTTCAGAGAAAAACCAGAGAAGGAAACAAAAGATTTTTGGAAAAATCAATCAAGTCCAGAGCTGTACTGTCGATCACTAAATAATTTCTAAACTCATTCACATTTTCTTTAGTGATTCATTCTTCACATTTAGAGTAGTGTGTGTACCCTATTTATTTTATACAGACACTGTCTTCTGATCTTAATAGGAGGATTCTTAAATCCTCAGTCAAACTCCATAACTCTTTGTTTCCCACTGTGGATAGTGGTAGAGGTTTAGTAAGACCTGGACAGCTGTGAGCTGTTGTTTGTATTCCCATGTAGAACTATGGTAGAGTTCTTATTACTTGGACAGTGTGTTCACTGTTGTTTACCCCGATCCAGGGTGTGGATCAATTTATATAAATTGTTTGAGAGGACTATGTCTCGGATGGAGATTAAACCTCTTGGATACATCTACTGTGCATTTTAGTTTAAATCATATGTATAATATATATATATATATATATCACATTCCACGGTAATTACTTTGAAATACAAAACTATTTTAAAGATATTTTGATATTTAAATTAGCATGTGTTTATACTTATTGTAAATCATCAAGTTAGTTTCAAAATTCAATTTAATCTTCAGATTAAGCTAACTGAGACCTAATAAATCTTTGAGAAACTGATTGAACATTTAAACTCTATATAGATTCACTACAGTTTAACTTAGTTTTTAAATAGGGGTATTTTTAAGAGAAATATTTTTACAGATATTTTAATTGGAACTCAATTCACCCCCTCTTGAGTATACACTCCGACCAACATTTGGTATCAAAGGCTTGTTTATTAATACAAATTTTCAAAGCATTATATTTTTCAACTGTGATTTTAGTTGCATCTTTAAAGATCTTAAATTTTTGTTAGTTCTAAATTTTATCTCTTTAGAACAATTTTCTAAAATATAGTTATGGACAATATACTAGAGTGTGATGCAACTAACCGACCACCTTTCTTTAAGGGTAATAATTATTCCCAGTGGAAACTTACGATGAAAATACATTTAAAAATCATGGGTTTTCATATCTGGACTGCTATAGAATCTCAATATAAAATTCCAGAAACTGAAAGAACAACATGGGATGAACCTGAAAAGACTACTTAAAAAAATTGTAAAGCTATGAATACCTAGTACTATGCTCTAGGAGATGAAGATTTTAATAGAATATCTGCTTGCAAAACTACTTATGAAATATTGGATACTTTGGGTGTTTCTCGTGAAGGAACAACCAATGTTAAGGAAATGAGATTGAATTCTTATACTATTAAATATGATAATTTTAAAATGAAGACTGATGAACCTATTTTTGACATGTATATCAGGTTCAATTTGATTTTAAATACTATGAGCTCACTTGGAATGGATTTTCTAGAAAAGGAACAAATCATTAGAATCTTGAGATGCCTACCATATCGATGGTGGGGCACTTCGGTTTCAATTAGAGAATCATGTGACATTGGTGCTCTCCCTGTAAAAGAGATTATTAGTAAATTAATGATGTATGAGGAAGAACTTAAGGTAAATAAAGAAGAAGATGATGAACCCAAGAGAAAATACATGACATTCAAGTCTATTACTTCAAAGAGAAAAGATAAGGAGAAAATGCATACACCTACTGAAAGTTCAATAAATGAAGATTCAGATTCAGACAGTGATGCTGTGATGGCTCAAATAGCCAGGAGATATAAGATGTTCTGTAGGAAGAAGAAGTTCTTTTGAAATTTAAATTACAAAGGAAATTATGACAACAAGGGTCACTGGAAGAAGGACTAGAAGAAATATGATAAGGACGATGATATAGTATGTTATGAGAGTAAGAGGAAAGGACATATCAAGGCTGACTGACCAAAATTAAAATTCAAAACGAAACATGATTATAAGGACAAGAAGTACAAGAATGCTATGAAATCTACTTAGAGTGCTTCAGAGGAAATCACAAGTGAATCTGAGGTTTTTGATTCTGAAAAGAACCCCGACATCATGTGCTCCATGACTAATACCTCTGAGATACCTGTTTCCCCTATGTTGAATGATTATTATTCTAGAAATAACAGTGATTCAGACAATGATGAAAATATATGTAAGGATGAATTGTTTGAATATTGTAATATGATGGAAGAAACATGAAATGAACATAAGGACAAAAGTCACTAAAGAAACAACATGCCCTCACTGTCAATGTTAAATATGCTCTTGATATAGAAAAAGAAAAGAATGCTCAATTGTGAAAGGAAAATACCGAACTGAAAATGTATATTGAGAAACTTAGAAAGGACATAGAAAAGTTCAAAAATGGGAAAAGAGACACTTAATCAAATGTTAGGAAAAAATGTTGCACCAAAGTACACTACTGGTTTGAGATACCAATTGGGACAGAGACAGTTCACTAAAACATGATTTATTTCAAAGTTTGGAAAAAATCTACTAGCTCCAGTTCTATAAATTCATATGATTTAACTAGTTATATATATGGTTATTGGTAAAATAAATTTTATCGTTCAAAATTTCTGGATTCTGTAAATTATATGAAACCCATAAGACAAATATGGGTACCTAAATCATTGATTGATAACCTTTCTGGACCCAAGAAGATCTGGGTACCAATGTCATTTTCCATCTAAATCTGTTTTGTAGGAGACCAGTTTGAAGAGTTCTCACAAGAAGGTATGGTACTTGGACATTGTATGTTCAAGGCACATGTCTGTAGATTATTCATGCTTCAAAATCTTAATAAAGGTTGATGGAGGCGTTGTCACCTTTGGTGATAATTCTAAAGGAAAAATCATTGTCTTAGGCTAGATTGGTAACACTGATTCAGTTTCAATTTATAAGGTTTTATTTGTTGATGGACTTATGTATAACCTGTTCTGTATTTCTAAATTATGGGATGATGGATTTAATGTTAAATTTGAAAATGATTCCTGTGATGTTTTTTACTCTAAAAATGTTTTAGTATTTTCCGCTTTAAGAAATGAAAATGTTTATGCTGTGGATCTGAATTCTTTTGCAAAATAAATGTTAGGTGTTTAAATGCTTTCCATAAAGAGTCTTGGCTGTGGAACCGAAGATTAGGACACTACAACATCTATTCACTTAGAAAATTGACTATGAAGAACTTAGTTTGAGACCTATGTAAACTTGAATTCCCATCAGACAAAGATTGTAATCCCTGTCAAAAGGGAATGCAACATAATGTTTCTTTTAAATCAGAGAAAGAAGCTTCAACTTCTCAACCTCTGGAGTTGGTTCACATGGATTTATCTGGACCTTCTAGAGTTTCTAGTCTAAATGGTAAGAACTATGTCTATGTACTAGTAGATAACTTTTCTAGATATACTTGGGTATATTTATTATATCACAAAAGTGAATCTTGTTCTTACTTTATCAAATACTCCAAATATGCAGAAAACCTTAATGGACTTAAGATTAAAACTCTGAAGTGTGATCATGGCCGTGAGTTTGAAAATCAAGAGTTTGAATCTTATTTCTCACACAATGGATATAGTCACAACTTTTCTTCTCATAGGACAGCTCAGCAAAATGGTGCAGTAGAAAGAAGGAATAGAACCCTTTAAGAAATAGTTAGAAGCATTCATAACGAGTATGACCTGCCTATTTATTTTTGGGCTGAAGCTGTGAATACAACTTGTCATATTATTAATATTGTATTGATTATACCTGTTCTTAAGAAGACCCCATATGAATTATGGAATAATAGAAAACCTAGAGTTAGTTACTTCAGAGTCATTGGATGTAAAGATTTTATTCTTAATACAAAGGATAATATTGAAAAGTTTTCATCTAAAACTGATGAAGGAAATTTTATTGGTTATTATTTAACTAGAAAATCCTATAGAGTCTTTAATAAAACAACCAAATGTGTGGAAGAATATGTTCACAACATGTTTGGTTAAACTGATCCACATGAGCCTAAAACCTCTCTTGAAAATCATGAAGAATATTTTACTGTTCTGGACCATAATGATGAAACTAAAGAACCTAGTGTAAAAATATCTAGTTCTAGACATATTTAAAAATCTACTTCTATAGAACCCGAACCTATAGATGAACCTGAAATTTCTAGTCCTACCTTTACTAGATCAATAATGATTCTAAAGAATCATCCTTTGGATGTTGTTTTTCATAATCTTGATATAGGGACACAAACTCGAGCATCACTAAGAAACCAGGTTGAACATCAAGCCTTTCATTCTTTGCTAGAACTGAAAAATATCAACTATGCTATCAATGATGAATTTTGGGTAATGGCCACGCAAGAAGAGTTAAGTCAATTTGAAAGCAACAAACTCTGGGAATTAGTTGACAGACCCAAGGACGCTTTGACAATAGGCACTAAATGGGTTTTTAGAAACAATGTTGATGAATCTGTACACATAGTTAGAAAAAAAGCTGGGCTATTTGCACAAGGATATAGTCAAGAGGAAGGTATAGACTATGAGGAAACCTTTTCACCTGTAGCTAGATTATAAGCTATTAGAATTCTACTTGCCTATACATCTCATCTAAATTTCAAGTAACATAAAATTGATGTCAAAAGTGATTTTCTAAATGGTTTTATAATTGAAGATGCTTTTGTTTAACAACCACTTAGATTTACTAATCCTCATTTTTGAAATCAAGTTTTTAAACCTTATAAAGCTTTATATGGTTTAAAACAAGCTCCAAGATCTTGGTATGATAGACATAGCAATTTTCATATTTCAAAGAGTTTTACTAAAGGGATTGCTGATCCAAAATTTTTTATTAAATGAATTTGTAAAGATGTTTTAGTAGTAAAAATCTATGTTGATGATATTATTTTTGGATCTTCTAAACACTACTTATGTACTAATTTTTCAAAGAGTATGAAAAATGAATTTAAAATGAGTTTAATGGGAGAACTCAAATATTTTCTTGGATTTCATGTTTTTCGAAATGAAAATGGTGTTATTTTGAATAAAACTAAATATACAAAAGATCTATTAAAACGTTTTGGTTTGGATAGTATTAAGGAATGAGATAATCCTATGAGTACAGTTTGTAAATTAGATGCAGATGAAACTGGGAAACCGGTTGATCAAAAAAATTACAGAGGTATGACTGGAATCTTACTTTACCTTACTGCTAGTTGAAAAGATATTATGTTTAGTGTATGTATGTGTTCAAGATTTCATGATAATCCAAAAGAATCTCAATTTCTTGATCTTAAAAGAATTTTTATGTATCTTAAACACACTGTAAACATAGGTTTGTTTTACCCAAAAGGACAATCCTTTGAGTTAATGATTTATTCAGATTCTAGCATTGCTGGTTGCAAGTTGGATAGAAAAAGTACATCAGGAACATGTCATTTATTGGAAAAATCCTTAGTATCTTGGTGTATTAAGAAGCATAATTTTGTATCATTGTCCACTTCCGAAGTAGAGTACATTGTTACTGGTAGTTACTGTGCACAAATTCTGTGGATGAAACACACCCTTTTGGAATATGGATATGATTTTAAGCATGTATCTATCAACTGTGACAACAATAGTGCAATAAACATTTCGAAGAACCCTGTGTCTCACTCTAGGAACAAACACATTGATGTAAGGCATCATTTATTGAGAGATCATTACCAAAAGTGTGATATTATTCTTGAGTTTATTGGCACTGAACATCAATTAGCTGACATTTTCACCAAACCTTTGAGTTTGGATAGGTTAAGTTACATTACACCTGAGTTAGGTATGATTAACCTTGATCGGTAGCTACCTCACCGATGTAAATTCTCACCGATGTGAATTCTCATCGATGTAAATTCTCACCGATGTAAATTCTCACTGATGTGAATTCTCACCGATGTAAATTCTCACCGGTGTCAATGCTCACCGATGTGAATTCTCACCGATGTGAAACCTAACCGATGTAAATCCTCACCGATTTAACCTCGATGTTGTAACCTTGCCGATGTAACCTCCCTAATAGGAATTCTCACTGATAGACCCTACCGATGAGTGCACTGTTTTTAAACTTATGTTTTCCACCATAATCTGAATCATTTTTACTTTATCATATTTTATTTATTTATTTTATGATTCCTAAATGATAAAAATAAAGTCATAGATACTTCTAAATCCACTGAAACTCAAACCCTTACCATCAAACCTTAACTCCCGAATCATTTGAGAACCCTAAATCCCTCAAATCCGAGATGGCAGAAACCAAACTTCCTACCATCAGAGATGACTCCAATGAGCCGAATGCCATGAAGCAAAAGTCTGAGCCAGAAGAAAGTGGTAATGTTTGAAGAACAAGATCAAGAAGACGACCAGTAAATCATCATTTGTAGAATAGAGTTGTTGTGTTCGAAATGGGGCTCTTCATGGAATGGTTGTTGCCTAGCAAGTCATTAGTACTCAAAGTGCGGAAAGATCAAAAGTGGGTAGATTGTTTTTCAAAAAAAATTGTCTCTACTATCCAAATCTAGTAATGAAATTTTATGAATATGTAAGTTTTTAGAAATATTAAACTGAGAACCAAGTAACTTCGTTTGTGAATGGAAATGAGTTGTCCTTTTCATCGACTGAGTGGGATGAATGTCTGAATGATCCTCATGAAGGTGTATCTGGATATGTCTCGAGAGATATACCACCTACTAGTGATATAATTGATTATGAGACTACCATGGAGGAACTCACCGGTGATGGAAATCAAAGACTGGTAGTAGCTGCAGAAATGGATGGAGAGAACAGATTGTTGTTCAAGTTTGTTCGGCATGTCTTAACACCAAAGAGAGGAGACTTTACAAATTTAATATATTAGGATATCTATCTCTTGCATATTTTGAGACATGGAGTCAAGGTGAATCAATGCATATTTCTAATGACTAAAATGGATGATATTATTAGACCCAAGTCAAAAAATAATTCCTTGTTATTTTCCAAGTTGATATTAATAATGATCAAATTGAAAGGAATAGCTGAGTCTCAAGATGAGACAGTGGTAGTAAGGAACAATTTCTATGTCACCAGAATAGTTTGAAAATATATGAAAATAAATTGGAACTCATGGAGAGGATAATGGGTCACAGATGACAAGAAGGTGTATGATAAGTTTAATCCTGTGGAAAATCCTTCAAGACCTAAGGATGTGAGGGATCCAGGTCTGGGAACTGATGAAGAGGATCCAGAATACAGTAATGATTCAGAAGAGGAAGACTCCTTTGATGATGAAGGAGGGGACCCTGACTTACCTTCTAGCCTAGCTCCTGAAAATCTAGATCAACATAAATCAGATAAGGAAGAAGTTGCTTTAGAGGATGTTGAAGTGGTTTCTGTAGAAAATGAAGAAGATACTAATGAATGTGAGGCATCTCTATCTACTGATTTGAGCCTTTGTCCTATGATTGGAAAATATTTAGTGCCTACTAAGGATGAAAATGAAGTAGACATACCCTTGAATATTTTGGAAGACCCTCCAACTATTGCAGAGAAATAATTCATAGTAGAAGATTCTCCTGAAAAAGGAATACCTACTAAGAATGTTGCAGAGAATGCTGTTGTTTTACTTGAGGATGCACCAGTTGAGGGGGAGCAACAAACAATGTTTGGAAGTGTTACAGTGGCTATTGATATTGAGTACTGGGCAGAAGACCCAGGTTTTGTGATCTGTGGTTTAGACAATCCTGATTCAGACAATGATGCATATCTAAATAGACCAAAAATCATGTATGATGTTGAGACTGAGTCACTACCTGAATATGTGGTCAGAATTCATGACCTGGATACTTTGAAGAAAAAGTTTAAGGAATGTTTTATGGAAGAGGTAAAGAAGATGGAAGTTTCACTGGTATCATCAATTAAATCGATCATGACTGACTTAGTGGTCAGTTCATCATCTGAAAGAGAATTTGTTGCAGTTTCTACTACTGATATGATCACCAAGGCTGACCTTGAATCCTTAAAAGATAAGCTGAAAGAATATTTTAGTGCCTCAGTTACTGAAATAAAACATTGTTCTGTTGAAGATATAAGTATGTTGGAAAGATCTTTTGAACTCTCTCTAGGTTTTAATTTTTCAACCTTTATGGAAGAAATAGTGGAAGAAGTTAAAGATTTCCGAACTCAAATATCTAGACTGGAAGAAGATCTTGAAGCTCTAAAGAAATTGGTTATCTCTTTGGAATCTCACATGAGCTCAAAATCCCAAGAAGAAAAGGACTTATCCTATGTCAAAAGTGTTATGATCCATATGGTTTCAGTGTTTGATGGTTTTAAAACCTCAATGAAAGATCATGTTAAAACCCAGGATTCTAATGTCCAAAATCTTATCAGTGGGTTGACCAAAAACATCAAGGAAATAGTAACCTTCTTTATTGGTTCTGTTGATCTAATCCCTCAGTGGATTTGAATCAGTTTCGAGTTGTGATGAAGGAGGAGCTTGGTCAAGCTTCATCCAGTGGTTCTGTGGACTCATCCGAACTGAGAAAAGTTGTGCTTGCTAGTAGATATTCAGCTAGAGAAATAATGAAGATAGTTCAAGACTATATGAGAGAAGATTCTACCTCTCATAAAGAAGTGAAAGATAAGGTGGACTCCTATTTCACTAAGATATTCACCAAGCATCAACTCAACAATCATTTCAAACTTCTGTTAGAAAATCTGATGTTACCTCCATTCAAACAAGCCTTCAGAGAGCAAGTCAGCAAACAAAGGGAATTGACTCCAGTGCGGGAAAAATTTATGGAGAACAAGGATGAATTCATTTCTGCTATGGAGAGAGGAGGAGGAATAATTATGGATTTTAGAAATCTATTACTGCCTTTCCTGCATGTCGATGCTTGGACAATGATTATACCTCTAGCCTTACCTGCCTCAGCCTCTACTACTTCTCCTATTCAGATGAATCCTACCCATGAAATTCGAAGCCTTACACCTATGATCACTCAAAGAACTCCTCAGTACATGCCTGGAATAGTTTTTGTTGCTCAGCCTCCTATGATCATTTCTGGAATTCCTAATCCTTCAATTGAATCCACACCACCTGAATCCTCTTCTGATTCAAAGGGAAAATCTCACATTGAGGATGTGGATTGAAAATGGGGCCAGGATGTTTAATAGGGGTCCCTTGTATTTTGTTTTTTTCTATGTACCATTTTGTAACATTTAATACATGTGGATTTCTTATATTTACTCATTTTGTTCCTCTTCTCTTTGTTGTTTCCCACTTTTTGATTATCACAAAGGGGGAGAAATATTCTACAAAGATTCTATAAAGGGGGAGAGATATTTATTTATAGGGAGAATAAATAATGTGGAGAATGTCTCAAAGGGGGAGAAATTTTCTCTATGGACGATCTATCATACTTTTCCCCTATGATACTGTTACATTTCATTCTATGATACCATTTCTTTTAACTCTACCTCTGATAAATTATGTTTTCTCTGAGAAAATTGAATTTAATGATATATCCTCAAATACAATTACTCACTATTTTAAAATGATAATTTCATAAGTTGTGATTATCAAAAGGGGGAGATTGTTGACCTCATCTGTTTTGATCATCCTAATTATGCCTTCACGTACTTTGATAATCTTGATTAATGATTATCTATATTCAAATTCTCTCAATATATGATATTCTAATATCAAGATGATAATAATATTAAAATATTCAATGAAATATGTTAATCAATGTTTGTCTACGTTTATATAAATTACGATGTAATTATAACCCAATCAGACGTGTTTTTCATCAAACAAATAAGTTTTAAGTCACAGATCTTCATATATCTATTGATAACAGAGCTACCTGTACTTATTCTACCGATAGACAGAGTCACCGATAAGCTATGGCTAGCGATATGTATAGAGCTACCGACAGAAATTGAGCTACTGATAGAACCAATTCACAGACAGTTACCAATAGAAGATTGCCGATAGAGTAAGTCTACCGATACGAGCTACCAACCAGCCTACTAATACACAGACTAGCGAATGAAATGAAGCGACTGACATAGTCTACCGATACAAGTATAGAGTCCCTGATACATTGGGCTACCGATATCCCAAGAGCTACTGATGTATTAAGAGCTATCGATTAATTAAGAGCTACCGATAGAATGAAGTCACAAACATATATAGCTACCGATAGAAGTTCAAAAGAGCTACCGAGGGAAGGTCCTACGACAAAAAGTCCATTGCACACGTCTACCAATAGAAGGATACTAATTATTGACCAACAAGTCAAACTCTATACTCTCAATACTATTTATCTATTAAGATAACAGTTACATTTGATGTTTTTAATGCTGTAAATGTTATTTAATGATCTATGTTGCCATGTCAGGGAACCTTACCTAGAACCCATGGAAAAGATAATCATTCCCATTTTCCTGAGCTGAAAGCTATAAAAGGGAAGATAATGACCTATCTAAAACGGGGTGTCATTGTAATGAGATGAACAAGGAGCATGTAACGAGCAAGAAGCAAGTAGTAAGAAGTAAACATGAAGAGTACATACAATCATCATACTGGAAATTGAGCTGCACACTGAAAGACATCCATACTCCAAGAACACTGGATATACATGATGAAAACTATTCTAGAGGATAACAAAAGCATAATCTTGAGTGAATAACTACAACAAACACTTCATGCGCTCAAGATGATAAGATGTACATGGAACAAGGAAGAAAACGACATTATGTTCTTCATAGAAAAACCAGAGGACTCAGAATCTTTTTTGACAAATGAAACAAGTCCAGAGCTGCACTGCTAGTCACTAATGATTTTCTAAACTCATTCACATTTTTAGTGATTTATTATTTACATTTTGAGGAGTGTGTGTACCCTGTTTATTTTATACACACACTGTATCCTGAGATTAACTCGAGGATTATTAAATCCTCACTCAAACTCTATAACTCTTTGTTTCCCACTGTGGATAGTGGTAGAGGTCAAGTAAGACCTGGATAGCTGTGAGTTGTTGTTTGTTTTCCAATGTAGAAATGTGGTAGAGGTCTTTGTACCTAGACAATGTGTTCAATGTTGTTTACCCCGATCCAGGGTGTGGATCAATTTATTTAAATTATTAGAGAGGACTAAGCCTCAGCTTGAGACTGAACCTCTTGGTTACATATAATGTTCATTTTAGTTTAAATCATATTTATAATATATATATATATATATATATCATATTCTGCTGCTAATTACATTGAAATGCAAAAATATTTTAAAGCTACTTTGATAGTTAAATTAGAAAGTGTTTATACTGATTGTAAACTAGTAAGTTAGTTTCAAAAGTCAATTTAATCTTCAGATTATGTTAACTGACACCTCATCAATCTTTGAGAAACTGATTGAACATTTACACTCTCTATAGATTCACTATAGTTTAATTTAGTTTTTAAATAGGGGGATTTTTAAGGGAAATATTTTTTCCAGAAATTTTAAAGGGAACTCAATTCACCCCCCCTCTTGACTATCTACTCCAACCAACAAATATATTATATAAAATTTCATGAGTTTTCTTGAGAGATGTATCATAATATTTCCCCAAATATTCATAATCATTAACTATCTTTAAAATCAATTAAATTTTTTCAATAAACTCTTAGCACTTAGTTACATTGGATCATACTATCCATGTAAGAAAATAAAATAAAATTAAGCCTAAAATATTATGAAAATATGTAAATAGAAGTTATTACATGTAAAAGGTAAATATATATACATAGAAACATAATTTAGGTACATTTTAAAACATCAATCTAAAAGAAAAAAATTTAGAGAAAAATATTTCCTATATTTGATAACATATAAAATATAAAATCCATGAAATAAAGGTTATATGTAGATATTTTATTACACAAAAATTTATTTATATGATAAATATAATACAATTCTTGTAATAACATACACCACACAAACTAAAAGAGTGGAGAACATAGCATGTATGTCACAGAAATAGAAAGGAAGACGAAATCCCCATACCTTTTGCCTTCACTTTCTCCGTACACCATCAATACCAAAATATAATAAATAAAAATTTATTTTATATCTTTTAGATAACATTATTTATACATATAATATAATATATTGTTGATTACTACAATTTATTACTCTCTTGTTAACCATACAATGTTATGGTTTCACTTTTGATAATATTCCCTATGTTATTTGAATGTTTCCCAATTTGTTTTGTTGTTGGTCCTTATTAGTATATCATGATTCCAAAATTACCACCATATTATTAAATATAATTTATATCAATTATATTCTTCTTATAATAATCTCTAAAATATATATGTATGAAATAAAATAAATTCTTTATGGGGACGGTAAGTCGTACGTACATATGAACATTGTTTCTATTTTTATTATCGTATTGAAAGAAAGAATGAAAATAAAATATATTAATATATGTATTAAATATAATTATTTACATCATAATATTATATATAAATAATAATTTTACTAAAAATACCCTTAATATATTAAAATTATTTTGTGAGCAAGTCACTTCACTCTGAGGGGATCGTAGTCCTGACATCCTCAAACAAAATCTCTTATTTACAAAAAATGAAAATTTAAATGATATTTGTTGTAAAAGGAATAAATAATCCTAAAAACATAATAAATATAATATATAAAATATATAAATATATTTTCCATCATAATTTTCACCATGAGAGGCATTAAGGAAAATTAAACAATCATCATTTTGTTAGGCAGATGTTCCTCGTACACCTAAACATTTTTTTCATTACCCATTAGATGGAGGTGTGTGTAAGTGTAGGAATTCCATAATAATAATAAAATACTAGTATATTTAAGAAACTTTTTGTGTTATACAATCATGGAATAAAGTGATAGGAGGGGTGGATAAGGATAATACATGAATGGAACTTGAGAGAATACCTTACCTCTTAATCAGGTAACTCATTTTGGTATTTGAAAAAAGGCTACCATGGATGACATTGTTCCATAAGGGATTCTCAATTAAGGAATTTACGGATGTTGTTATGTGTATTAGGTTTCTATTAGTCTAACCTATGTGGTTTTAGAGCTATTATAAAATAGGGATAATTGTTGGCCATTTATACGGATGGAGGGGTGGCACTCTTGTAAATATTGAAAGAGAGAATTCCAACCATGATTTTCATGATGCATTTGGACACAATAATGATCCAACATCAATAAAATGGATTATAAGATCATAAAATTTCAATCAATACGATTTTGGAAATGTTTCAAGGTAATTTTGGGTCAAATGTATTTTTTTAGTCATTAGTGAAGATTAAATTTACGTTAACTGGTATAATTAATTTTATTTACATTCACTAATTATAATATTAAATGAATATGTTGAACATATTGTAAATTATAAATTATTATGATTAAAAATATAAAATCCATTTTCACAAATTCCAACCAAAGGAGTAGATGAAATTAATTTAAAATTAATCTCGCAGATGGGAGGACAATGAAGGGTTTTAAAGTAAAACAATTGATCAAAACATTACTAAATTTGAATATCAAATTTCTATGAGAAATAGTTTCAATTGACCTAAATTGGATTAATAGATAATTATAATATCTAATTATACTTTTAAACCAATATATAAAAATAATTTATTCTTACAAATAAACTCGATGAAAAAGATGTTATGATTTAAAAATAGTATTTTTAACATTTGATTAAAAATTGAAACCGAACAGAAAAATACCAAAAAATTCCCTAGACTAATTTATATGATTAAATTATAAATAGAAATTATATTTAGTCATATTATATCCTTAAAATTTCAAATAATTGTATTTAAAATGGATTTTCAATAAAATGGATTTAAAACTACCTTTATAAACAAATATATGTTTTTATGCATAAAATTATGTTTGTTCTTATTTTACTTCTATGAAATCTATTAGATTAATACCAAAATTATTTGACTAAATATATGATATATATATTACATTAATATTACTCACTAATTGTAATTAATTTAATTTATTTGGGTAAAACATCAATATGACTATAAATATATTAATACATTATGATCAATTAGTTTCCATATTTATTTCTAATTAATTGATAACTGATGAATTCATGTTATATTTTTGTAAAACATATATTTTAATAAATTTTATAATACTATTAATAACTGATATTTTAATGAATAGGTTATATATTATTATTTGAAAAAAATAATATTTTAATTATATATTAATTTTCAGAAAAACTTAGTCATTCTTGTTAAAAAATCCATCAAGAAAAGTAATTTTTTCATGTAATGCAAGCTAACCTCCATGTTATGTTTATAGAATACTAAAATATTTGTTGGATTTTTTACATTATTATCATGGTCTTTTATATAACACCAGACATACATAGTTATTTTATATTAAATAAACTATATTCAGTGTTTTGTGAGATGAAAAATATTGAAAATGGTTTATTAATAAGGGAAACAATAATTAAAAGAATCTCAGGGTGTTATTTAATGGATGATCACTCTTTTTATGTAATTAATCGTGAGAAATATGATGGATCTAAAAATGGTGTAGATGTATTTTCAAATATATTTTCATTTTATGATTAATGATCTGATGGGGATTTACAGAATCTAAGGGACATGTTTGAGGGAGTTTTCTTGGTGATGGTGACATAGTTAATGGTTTTCAGATAGAACAAATGATATACCTATAGGGATATTTCATGATCATTTAATTGATCACGTGACATATATGAAACACTCATGTGAAAATCCACAAAACATACACTATATGATGCATCCACTTTTTTCTGAATTAACATCATAAGGGGATTCCGGTGACTGTGAATTATATATGGATAACATATCTCATAATCAGAGTAACTCCCTTGGTATCCTTTACATGACTATGGGGGGTTCTCAAAGGGGATTCATTCGATTATGAATAGATCACACATATCACAAGAATCATTCAACTGACTTTCCTAGGCTATTATGATCATGTTTCTTCATGGGGATAACATAATCCATAAGACCTACATGCCTGGTCTCCTAATAGAAAATATACTCCTTACATACTTGTGCAGATAAAATAAAACATATGATTCAGTTATTTAAGAGATTATAAATGTTTTTATTCTCCATTGTTGTGAGTTAAAAATCCCACCTCCACCTCTTTGGAGAGGATCACAGGGACAAAGACACAATTATATGGAATGTAAATGGATTCATGTTCCCTTCAGATCTCAAATTGGTTGTTTTTTGGAGGGGTGTAACACCCCACCCCTACCTCATTGTCTTGAGGAGGCAGTGAGGGTTACATGGCCTTAATCGATTTTCCCAAGGCGCCAAAGGCTGGAAATAAATGCCGAGGGCTCTGAGAACAATTGGGGAACGATTTTCCCTTGATACAAACCAACAAAAAAACCACAACTACATGATGCATGTCAACAAAACCAAACCCATACATTACTAGGACAACCAAATAATCCATAATCATCCATTCCCACACACCCAAAACAACATCAGAGTACAATGAGAAAGACTCAACAAGGAACACCACAATCCAAGACACCACCACGGCTCCACACCAATCTCCAAGCTCCATGATCCACCAAGACATCACAAAGCTCCACTAAAGGATGAAGATTCCTTACCTTTGACCACGTCACGGTACACGACATCTGCAAAGACACATACATGCCAAATCAGGGGGTGAGTACTAAAACTCAGTAGGTTTTCCCCAAATTACATCCTTATACATGCCACTAGGATGAAATTGTTAGCACATTTATATAAAACAGTTTATATAAAATAAATCACCAAAGAAACCATTTTCATAAGCCAACATTGCCTTTACCAAGCCATAACACCCAACCCAAGAAAACAAGGGAAAGTCAATAAACATTCCACAATCCATTTCAACATTCACATTAGCACAAAAATTCCATCTTGCAAAGAAATTCACAACAACCGCAACATAAATGATGGGAACTCCACCCAACCTGTTCACCCATTCACAACAAAGCTAACAAACTGATGGGACTTCTTCCCAACTCGTTCACCCATTAACGAGTTGCAGAAATTCCCACCACTACCCCGATAGTGGCTCTTCCAACCACTATCCATCACCTCCCTGATTATGGTGGCATTTTCTCGACCACTAGCCTTGATGGTGGCACTTCCAACTAGTATCCATCCTTCTCCCTGATTATAGTTGCACTTTCTCGACCACTATCCTTGATGGTGGCACTTCAGACCATTATCCATCCTTCTCCCTGATTATAGTGGCACTTTCTCGACCACTAGCTTTGATGGTTGCACTTCTGACCATTATCCATCCTTCTCCCTGATTATAGTGTCACTTTTTCGACCACTAGCCTTGATGGTAGCACTTCCAACCATTATCCATCCTTCTCCCTGATTACTATAACATACCCAGTAAGTAATGAATAATTTATATTTTTATCTATGTCTATTAATGATTAAGATAGTGTTTTAGAGGCTTAAAATTAAAATAAATCCAATCTTAAGCATGGAATACACTACTATTCTTAAAAGATTGTTTTACTGCCTTATGATGGAAAACCCTTTTTAAATATATCTTTTGACAAATTAATGAATTATGTTTGTCAAAATAAACTTATTAGTTATGATTGCGACATCAAAATTTACTTTGTGTGAATTTTTTGTATTTTTCTGACAATGTTCATTTTTTAATGAATAGTTAAAAATACTGTATTTTACATCAAAACAGCTTTTTAATAAAATTTATTTATATGATTAGATTATCTTTTGAATTGGTTTTGAAGTGAAATTAGAATATATTTTTACCATTTAATCCAATGGTGGTCATTGGAATCAATTTCACTTTGAAATTGGGCTTAAACTGGTGTCAATCTTTTGATACTTATTGTTTCATAAAAACACGCTATTTTCTCTGACAGCGGGAATTAATTATTAAATTAATTAATTTGACTTATATGTTTTGAATTTTGTAAAATAGACTTCATTTTTGAATTCGGAATATCAAATATATCTTAGGGTGAATTTTTGGTAATTTTCTAAAAAACATCAATTTTTGATGAATACTGAAACCACTAAGTGGTACTTATAAAAACTGATTTTCCGTTTAAATGAAATTTTACCATCATTGTGTTTTGAATTTCAAAAATCCAACATACATGGTTGTCATTAAGAAGTAAAAAGTGGTTCAATGGGATTAAAATAATTTTTTGGGGAATAGTAACTTATTATGTTTTTAATCGCGATTAGTGGTAATTAGTGTAGTTTACGGTAAAATAATGCTTTAATAAAATAAGATAAGCTTGACACATGTCCTACACTCATTGGTTGTGTCATGGCCGACCAATACAATCCATGGGTCAACTTGGGGACCCGATGGATCCACATTTGTTAGGAAATGACAGAAATAAATTTTTATTTAATGTAAAAGTAAAAATGACAGAAACATAATTTGTTTTACAAAAACAATTTTTACATGGGGTTATAAAGACAATATTATTGATTATAAATAGTCATTGGAAAGATAAAAAGATTTCCGACATCATAGTATTTTTTTTTAATTTTTAGACTTTAAAAAAATTAAATTATTTATGACATCATGATGATGCAGCGATGACCTTATTATTTAACGATTTAAATAAAATGGGATGATAATGAAAAATATAAAACCTACACATGGCCAAAACCAAGTGGATGAGTGGATTTTGAAGCCTTATCACCTTATCCTAGAATTATAGGAATGTGGGACTTTTTTAATCCGAAACTCTTTTTAAAATAAAGTAACTTATCTTTACTTTCCAAAAATTCCCCTCCTCTCCTCTTATAAAAGGCCCCCACCTCTACCTCATTTCACACACTCCTCAAGCCTTTGGCTCTGCCAACCCCTGACCATTTACTCTCTCCACATCCCTCTCCTCATCCTAGAGGATTCCCTTTGGGCAGAATCCTTTCAAATGAAGCCTTTAGGCTCAAATCAAAAGGAGTTACAATTTTAAAGGTAATTCATTCTCTCATGTTCATTTGTTTTATTTTGCTTCTCCAACCCCCTTAACTCTTTTTATTTACTTCTTTTGTAACAACACCAGTATCTTCAATATACCAGGATGTTGTTATAAGATTTATTTGAGCTACACTCTCACACAACTACATCAAATGGTTAAAGAACATACGGTTTCCATAGATGGAGAAATTGTGCCTCCCGAAACGATGATTGTTCAATACTCATTTAACACCTTCAAAGGTGGCCATTATGATGTCACTATTTTTATATATGATATATAATATGTTTATGTTTTCCTTAAGCTTCTGTTTTTTTTTCATTTTTGGGCATACCTTTATGGTTTTCATTATGGGTAAACACGATAACTTCATTTTAGGAAGTGCGGACTACCGCCCCCTGAAAGTGATTTGATTCGTTAATACCATATGTGGGATGTGTAAAGGATAAAGTTAATGATATTATATATGTTATTATACTGTAATTATAATATACTCTTATATCATTATGATTACATTCCAGAAAATATGAAATAGAAATGGAAGTAGCGTTCATGCGTACGTACGGCTTACCGTCTCCATGAACGGTGCATTTCATTTCTTACCTCTAAATGTGATGTAATATTATAAATACATGTATATGCTAAATATATATGATATATATGTTATCCAAATCATTAATATCATTCGGTATATAACGAACCTTTGACCAAATTAACAACATGTAAGTGTAAGAAGTCTATTTTTGACTTAAGAACCAAATACCGACAAAATGAACATTATTTACATAAATGATTACATGATGTTCATAACATGGTATAAAAGGAATAATGAACGTGAAAAAGGTTCATAATCAAGTATAGATTAACTCAAGTTTATTATTCAGGAGATTAAATAACGGTCGGGTCAAGTCGGATACAAGGTATGGGACTTCGTCACAATCTCCTTTCATTGAGGCATATTTTATTTTATACACGACTTTCTTTTATACGGTGTATAAAACCCTTTGACTTTTACATTTATTCAAAAGTAATATTTTTTATACGAAGCGTTTACTAAACGACAAAATGGAATTTTTTTGTCATACGTATGCGGCGACAACGACTTCTCCGTCGTCGTGACCGTTATTTGAGTTTCGGCTTCCTCTACAAGCCATACCTTCTTTTTAAAAGAAAAATAAATACCATGTTTTACTTTTCTTTTATTTTGGTATTGAAAATGGTTTTCACAATGTTTTTTGTGTTGTATTGATATCTTGTGATTGAAATGTGGAAATTTTATTTTTCCTTTATGCATGTTTTAATGTGATACGATTATGTTATGGTTCTTGGGAATTATTATGAAGACGGGTGGTTCCATGATAAACTAAGGGCGGGTGAGCCCGATATAGCTCTCCAATGCATTGGGTAACGTGAAGGAGTAAAACTTTAAGGTTTCTCCGAAGAGGTTTAGGGAATATACTGTGATGGCTTTTCCAAACGTAACCAAGAGGGTTACTCCCTACGTAACAATGTTATGAATGCCTCAAGTTACCTTTATGTCTTATGATTTCTATGCTTTTTTCATGATATTATGAGGTATGTTAAAGTGCCTATTTTTTATGGGTAAATTATGATCTTATTCTTATGTATATATGTACCTATGTTTCCTTTCCATATTTTTATATCCCTTACTGAGCTTTTTATGCTCATCCCAAGTTTTTTTTGAAATGTTTTTCACAGGTCACGGGAAAGGTACATGATATGATGATAGTGTCAAGGAAGTGTCAAGAAAGAATCCATGTCTATTTTAAATATGTTTCCATTGATGGGAATGTAGAATACTATCTTTAAGTAACCACTTTGTTTATATGTGGAATGTAATGCATGTTTTATGATCTAATTCTCTAAAACTCTAAACCCGAAAAGATCCTCAATGTGTAATGTTGTAATAACTCAAGATTAAGTAAGGTTTAAGGCTGGGGCCTTATAGTTGGTATCAGAGGTCGGTTTAGACAACATTAGGAGTTAGAAAATTGTTAAATTATAAGTTAAATTATTGTATGACTGAAATGATATAGCATTTAAAGATTAACATGTTGCTTTGCCTAAGATATTTCTACGTTAAGAATGGTTTTCCACAGAGAAAACATGTCAGCTATGTTAAGAAGGCATACAGAGAGAAATGACCTTCTAAATAAGAAACCTGAGATGGTCAGAATCAGAATTGAAGAGTTTGTTGTAGTGATGGCTCTGTTGAATCAGGTGATAAATGGTGGTTGGGTTTATTGATGATATTTTGGTGTTTTCTAAAAGTAAATAGGAGCATGAAAGACATTTAAGGGTTATCTTGCAAACCTTAAAAGAAAAGAAACTCTATGGGAAATTCAGCAAGTGTGAGTTTTGGTTGCAACAAATTTCTTTCCTTGGTCACATTGTTTCTAAATATGGAATAACTGTTGATCCTGCAAAAACAAAAGTTGTGGAAGAATGGACAAGACCCACAAATGTAACCGAGATTCGTAGCTTCCTTGGTTTGGAGGGCTATTACCAAAGGTTTGTTATAAATTTTTCACGGTTATCTAGTCCAATGACTAAGCTAACTCGGAAGGGTGTTAAGTTTATCTGGACAAAATAATGTGTTGATTGTTTTCAGGAATTGAAAAGAATATTGGTGAATGCTCTAGTTTTGGCACTACCTTCCAGGAATGGTGAGTTTGTTATATACAGTGATTCTTCATTGAAAGGACTTGGTTGCGTCCTAATGCAGAATGATCAGGTAATTGCTTTTGCTTCACGACAGTTGAAAACTCATGAGGTAAATTACCCTACACATGATTTGGAATTAGCTGCTGTTGTTTTTGCTTTAAAAATTTGGAGGCATCATTTGTATGGAGTAAATTGTGAAATATATACCGATCAAAAAAGTTTAAAGTATATATCCACTCAGAAAGAGTTAAACATGAGATAGAGGAGATGGCTAGAATTAATCAAGGATTATGATTGTACAATTCATTACCATCCGGGAAAAGCAAATAAAGTGGCTGATGCTTTGAGTCGAAAAAGTAATGCTTCATTAACAATGTTGCGTTTGTAACGTGATCCTTTGGTTAAGGATTTGATGAAATTTGGAATAGAAGTTCTTGGTGCAGGAAGTCCTTCTGTTTTCTTTCAGGTATCAGTGAGATCTTCTCTATCAGATAGAATCAAGCAAGCACAGAAGTAAGACAGTGAGTTGCAGAAAAAGGTAGAGCTGGTTCAGAAAGGTAATTTGCCTGAATTCAACATTGATAATGATTGTGTTTTGAGATTTGGGAAGAGATTGTGTGTGCCTTGTGATTCACAGTTGAAGAGAGAGTTGTTATGTGAAGCTCATAGTTCTCCGTTTTCAGTTCATCCGAGCAGTACTAAGATATATAGAGATCTGCGGGAGTATTACTGGTGGGATGGAATGAAAAGAGATATTGCTGATTTTACTGTGAAGTGTCTGACTTGTCAGCAGGTTAAAGAAGAGTGGAAGTTACCGAAAGGGATGCTTCAGCCTTTACCAGTGTCAGAGTGGAAATGTGAGAATATATCCATGGACTTTGTTGTGGGATTACCGAAGATATCTTGAGGTAATAATGCAATCTAGCTTATTGTTGATCGCTTGACCAAATCTGCTCATTTCCTTGCTATACAAGATACTTTCTCTCTTGATCAACTTTCCCATTTGTATCTTAAAGAGATAGTCAGGTTAAATGTAGTTCCTCTCTCCATTGTATCGGATCGTGATGCCAGGTTTACTTTTAACTTTTGGAAAGGCCTTCAGAAATCGTTGGGTACTGAATTAAATTTTAGTACATCTTTTCATCCTCAATCAGATGGGCAGTCAGAACGAACAATTCAGACCTTGGAGGATATGCTACGAGCTTTTTCTATGGATTATCTGGGAAGTTGGGACCAACATCTTTCTTTGCTTGAATTTTCATATAATAACAGTTTTCATTCCAGTATATAGATGGCACCATTTCAGGCATTATATGGGAAGTAGTGTCGAACTCCAGCTTTATGGGATGAAGTGGGTGAAAGGAAGTTGATGGGACCAGAATTGGTAGAAGAGATGGCAGAAAAAGTTCAGCTGATTCAGAAACAAATGAGAACAGCTCAGAGCAGGCAGAAGAGTTATGCGGATAACCGGAGGAAGGATCCATCTTTCGAGGTAGGTGATCATATTTTTCTCAAGGTTTATCCTTGGAAAAGTGTGATGAGATTTGCTAAGAAAGGAAAGTTGAGTCCAAGGTTCATTGGACCATATGAAATTCTGGAGAGAGTTGGATCAGTTGCTTACCGAGTGGCTTTACCTCTGAGTTTATCTCAGGTACACAATATTTTTCACGTTTCGATGTTGAGAAAGTATATGCCAGATCCATCCCATGTTTTGAGTCCAGAGGTAGTTCAGCTGGAAGAGAACCTATCTTATGAGGAACACCCGGTCCAGATTCTTGACCACAGGGAGCAAGTGTTACGCAATAAGGTGATTAATTAGGTAAAGGTTTTGTGGAAAAATCACATGATGGAAGAGGCAACATAGGAATCTGAAAATGCAATGAGGGATAAGTACCACCATTTATTCTATAAGTAAATAAATTGAGGGGACACAATTTTCTAAAGGGGGGAAGGATGTAACATCCCAAGTAAGTAATGAATAATAGATATTTTTATCTATGTCTATTAATGATTAAGATAGTTTTTTAGAGGCTTAAAATGAAAATAAATCTAATCTTAAGCATGGAATACACTAATATTCTTAAAAGATTGTTTTACTGCCTTATGATGGAAAACCCTTTTTAAATCTATATTTTGACAATTTTATAAACTATGTTTGTCAAAATAAACTTATTCGTTATGATTGCGACATCAAAATTTACTTTGTGTGAAATTTTGGTATTTTTCTGACAATGTTCATTTTTTAATGAATAGTGAAAAATACTGCATTTTATATCAAAACTGCTTTGTAATATAATTTATTTATATGATTAGATTATCTTTTGAATTGGTTTTGAAGTGAAATTAGAATATATTTTTACCATTTAATCCAATGGTGGTCATTGAAATCAATTTCACTTTGAAATTGGACTTAAACTGGTGTCAATCTTTTGATACTTATTGTTTCATAAAAACACGCTATTTTCTCTGACAGCGGGAATTAATTATTAAATTAATTAATTTTACTTGAATGTTTTGAATTTTGTAAAATAGACTTCATTTTTGAATTTGGAATATAAAATATAACTGAGGGTGAAATTTTGGTAATTTTCTGAAAAACTTCAATTTTTGATGAATAGTGAAACCACTGAGTGGTACTTATAAAAACTGATTTTCCGTTTAAATGAAATTTTGCCTTCATTGTGTTTTGAATTTCAAAAATCCGATATACATGGTTGTAATTAAGAATTAAAATTTCGTTCAATGGGATTAAAATAATTTTTTTGTGAATAGTAACTTATTATGTTTTTAATCGCGATTAGTGGTAATTAGTGTAGTTTAAGGTAAAATAATGCTTTAATAGAACATGATAAGCTTGAAACATGTCCTACCCTCATTGGTTGTGTCATGGCCGACCAAGAAAAGACATGGGTCAACTTGGGGACCCCATGGATCCACATTGGTTGGGAAATAACAAAAATAAATTTTTATTTAATGTAAAAGTAAAAATGACACAAACATAATATGTTTTACGAAAACAATTTTTACATGGGGATATAAAGATAATATTTTTGATTATAAATATTCATTGGAAATCTAAAAATATTTCCTACATCATAGTATTTTTTTATAATTTTTAGACTTTAAATAAATTAAATTATTTATGACATCATAATGATCCAGCGATGACCTCATTATTTAACGATTTAAATAAAATGGGAAGATAATGAAAAATCTAAAACCTACACATGGACAAAACCAATTGGATGAGTGGATTTCGAAGCCTTATCACCTTATCCTAGAATTATATCAAAGTGGGACCTTTTGAATCTGAAACTCTTTTTAAAATAAAGTAACTTATCTTTACATTCCAAAAGTGCCCCTCCTCTCCTCTTATAAAAATCCCCCACCTCTACCTCATTTCACACACTCCTAAAGCCTTTGTCTCTACCAACCACTGACCATTTACTCTCTCCACATCCCTCTCCTCATCGTAGAGTATTCCCTTTGGGAAGAATCCTTTAAAAGGAAGCCTTTAGGCTCAAATCCAAAGGAGTTAAACTTTTAAAGGCAATTCATTCTCTCATGTTCATTTATTTTATTTTTCTTCTCCAACCCCCTTAACTCTTTTTATTTACTTATTTTGTAACAACACCAGTATCTTCAATATACTAGGATGTTGTTATAAGATTTATTTGAGCTACACTCTCACACAACTACATAAAATGGTTAAAAAACATACGGTTTCCGTGGATGGAGAAATTCTGCCTCCCGAAACGATGATTGTTCAATACTCATTTAACACCTTAAAATGTGGCAATTATGATGTCACTATTTTTATATATGATATATAATATGTTTATGTTTTCTATAAGCTTCTGTTTTTTTTCTTTTTGGGCATACCTTTATGGTTTCCATTATGGGTAAACACGATATCTTCATTTTAGGAAGTGCGGACTACCGCCCCCGGAAAGTGATATGATTTGTTAATACCATATGTGGGATGTGTAAAGAATGAAGTTAATGATATTATATATGTTATTATACTGGAATTATAATATACTCTTATATCATTATGATTCCATTCCAGAAAATACGAAATAGAAATGGAAGTAGCGTTCATGCGTACGTACGACTTACCGTCTCCATGAACGGTGCATTTCATTTCTTACCTCTAAATGTGATGTAATATTATAGATACATGTATATGCTGAATATATAGGATATATATGTTATCCAAATCATTAATATCATTCTGGATATAACGAACCATTGACCAAATTAACAACATGTAAGTGTAAGAAGTCTATTTTGACTTAAGAACCAAATACCGACAAAATGAACATTATTAACTTAAATGATTACATGATGTTCATGACATGGTATAAAAGGAATAATGAACTTGAAAAAGGTTCATAATCAAGTAGATATTAACTCAAGTTTATTATTTAGGAGATTAAAGAATGGTCGGGTCAAGTCGGATACGAGGTATGGGACTTCGTCTCAATCTTCTTTCATTGAGGCATATTTTATTTTATACACAACATTCTTTTATACGGTGTATAAACCCCTTTGACTTTTACGTTTATTCAAAAGGAATATTTTTTATACGAAGTGTTTACTAAACGACAAAAGGGAATGTTTTTGTCGTACGTATGTGGCGACAACGACTTCTCCGCCGTCGTGACCGTTATTTGAGTGTCGGCTTCCTCTACAAGCCATACATTCTTTTTAAAATAAAAATAAATACCATGTTTTACTTTTCTTTTATTTTGGTATTGAAAATGGTTTTCACAATGTTTTTTGTGTTGTATTGATATCTTGTAATTGAAATGTGGAAATGTTATGTTTCCTTTAAGCATGTTTTATGTGATACGATTATGTTATGGTTCTTGGGCATTATTATGAAGACGTGTGGTTCTGTGATAAACTAAGGGAGGGTGAGCCCGATATAGCTCTCCAATGCATTGGGTAACGCGAAGGAGTGAAACGTTAAGGTTTCTCCGAATAGATTTAGGTAATATACTATGATAGGTATTCCAAACGTAACCAAGAGGGTTACTCCCTACGTAAGAATGTTATAAATGCCTCAAGTTACCTTTATGTCTTATGATTTCTATGATTTGTTCATGATTTTATGAGGTATGTTAAAGTGCCTATGTTTTATGGGTAATGTATGATCTCATTCATATGTATATATGTACCTATGTTTCCTTTCCATATTTTTATATCCCTTACTGAGCTTTTTATGCTCATCCCATGTTTTTTTTTGAAATGTTTTTCACAGGTCACGGGAAACGTACATGATATGATGATAGTGTCAAGGAAGTGTCAAAAAAGAATCCATGTTTATTTTAAATTTTTTCTGTTGATGGGAATGTAGAATACTATCTTTATGTAACCACTTTGTTTATATGTGGAATGTAATGAAAGTTTTATGATCTAATTCTCTAAAACTCTAAACCCGAAAAGATCCTTAATGTGTAATTTTGTAATAACTCAAGATTAAGTAAGGTTTAAGGCTGGGGCCTTATAATTACAGTGGCACTTTCTTGACCACTAGCCTTGATGGTGGCATTTCCGACCATTATCCATCCTTCTCCTTGATTATAGTGGCACTTTCTCAACCACTCCACAACATCACAACACATGCCAATACAACCTTTCATCCATATCCCCACAATATCTAAACAATCACAACCAAGCATACAACATCATGTAATCAACCAAATTCCATTGCATATAAATCCACTTCAATAAATCACTACTTTATTGAGAACCATTTTCCATGCCAAACCAAATTTCAATAAAACAACCTCTTTATTGAAAACCATTTCCATCAATCGTTTTCAGAAATCAACCATAGCATCCCATTTTAAAATCTCCATTTTATAATCCACAACAATAGCATTTTACCATAAAACCTCATTTTTCCCAAAAATCCCCAAAACACCACCATAGGGATTTCCAACAATTTTTTCACAAAAAACACAATTAATTTAAAGCAAAAATTAATTAATTGTAAAAAATAACCACTAGTTCAAACCAAGTTGAGTCGAGGGAGAAGACACCAACCTTTAGGGTTCCGGTGAACTTGACCCACAACCAACCGCACCGCTAATCCGGGGAACGCACCACTGAAACCTCTCAAGATCACCTTCCCTAACATTACCAAGCCTTAATATTAATATCCAAGGTAACCCCAACCCTAGATGTACACACCACAAGTGTAGATCTAGAAAAAAAAGAAAAAGATATATGTAAATATAGAAAAAAACACAAGAGAAACAATATGAGAGACTTACCCGGGATAAATAAGCTTGAATCTACCTTGAATCCTCTTTGAATCGCTCCCAAAATGAGTGGGAGAGACCCTCAAACCCTAGAGAACCAAAAATCCCGAGTGAGGCTCTAGTGGGAAGAAATTTGGACTCAAAAGAGGAAAGACCGAAGGAGCCCAGGTTTTAAAACCCTATTTTTATGTGGCCGCACGGTTTAGCCCGCACGGTTTAGAAAATGGTGCGCTAACAGTGTGTACTCTACTGCCTCGAGATCCATGGTCCGCACTATTTAATCGCACCATTTGGAAAACCATTCACAGGTTTTGTGCAGCCTACTGTCTCCCCCTACATGTTTCATGGAGCATCCGCACTGTTTACACTAACCATGCTCAAACCGTGCACCCCTTTAAAAGCCTCCAAACTCATACAAAACCATTCCAAATTCTCCCAACCTCTTCTCAACTCATCCCATGTAATTTAAACACATAAAAAATCATAAAAAATGGATTCATACCTCAAACTGGGGGTGCTACATTCTCCCCACCATTAGACTTTCTATCCTCAAAAAGTAGTGAACCCGCCCTTTGCAGAAAGAGCTCGGGCCATTGTTAGATCATCTCTTTCTCCCGCTCCCATGTATCCTATGGAATCTGACCATGTTGCCAAAAAACATGAACTAAAACGATTCATTTACCATGAAATACATTTTCTTTCCTTTTCACAACCCACACTGGCACGTGCACCAACGAAGCATCTGGTTCTAGCTCAACATGATCCCATCGAATCACATGGTCACGATCCGGCTTATACCTTTTCAACTGCGACACATGAAACACATTGTGCACCACACTGAACCAAGGTGGCAAGGACAAATGATAAACCACCTCACCAACCCTCTCAAGAATCTTAAAAGGCCCAATATACCTCAGAGATAACTTTCCCTGCTTCCCAAACTGACGATGTCCCAATCCAGGAGAGATCCTCAAGAACACATGATCACTCACCTCGAACGACAAAATCCATCGACGATGATCTCCATACGATTTCTAACGACTCTTAGCCATCTCCATTCTCTTCCAGGATCAACTTGATCTTCTCTGTCATTTCTTGGACAAGGCTCGGTCCTGCCATCGAGGAATCACCTGTTTCCACCCAACATATTGGAGAACGACACATAAAAACATACAACGCTTCAAACGGAGCCATATGTATGGGTGCCTGATAACTGCTATTGTATGAAAACTCAACCAACGACAAGTTCTCCTCCCATGAGCCACCAAAATTCATGACACAAGCCTACGACATATTCTCCAGAGTTTGTATCGTCCTCTAGGATTCACCATCCGTCTGAGGGTGATATGTCGTACTCGTGGTCAGCTGTGTTCCAAGGGATTGCATCAAGGATATCCAGAAACGAGATGTAAACATTGGATATCTATCTGATACAATCGAAACTAGAACACCATGGCTCTTTACCACATCCCAAATATAGATTTTGGACAGATGATCCATCGTATGAGATTCACGAATTTGGATGAAATGGGCCGACTTCATTAGTCGATCCACTATCACCCAAATGGTAGCGTGATTCCTGACCGTCCTTGGGTGACCTATGAAAAAATCCATCGTTATCTGCTCCCACTTCCAAATAGGGATTGGTAAAGACTGCAACATTCATGCTGGCCTCTGATTCTCTGCCTTGTCCAGCTGACAAGTCAAGCATCTCGAAACAAACTCATCCACACTTCTCTTCATACCAGCCCACCAAAACTACGCTTTCAACACTTTATACAATTTTGGAATTCCAGGATGAACAACCCACCTAGAATGATGATACACCCTGAAAAGATCATCCTGAAAAACAACTAGTACAACCATCCGATTTTGAAGACACAAAACTGAATATCCATTCAGTTGCCAACCCTCAATGGTCTCCCCACCATTGAGTCCTGAACCCTTGGTTACATACTCAGAATCAGATTTTTGTGTCTCTCTAACCAGGACAATCAAGTCAGAAATCATCAAAACCAGAAAGTAGACCACTCTATTGCCCTGGTCCTCACATTCCAACCCCATCTCAGCTATTACTGACATCAACTACCACTGGTCTAATGCATGTTTCACCGCCTGAGCATATGAGTATCTACTTAATGCATCTGCCACAAAATTTCCCTTACTTGGTGTGTACATTAAGAGAAAATCAAACATCTGGATATATTACATCCATATCCTTTGCCTCAAGTTCGAATCTCTTTGTCAGAAAATGTGCTTCAAGATCTTTTGATCTGTCTATATCGTGAACTTCTCACCGAAGAGATAATGACTCCACACTTTCAAAGCATGGACCCCCGCAGCCAACTCCAAATCATGAGTTTGGTAGTTCTTCTTATGCACTCTCAATTGCTGTGAGCCATATGCAACCACATGATTCCCTTTCATGAGAACACACCCCAACCCTGATCCCGATGCATCAAAATTCAACACATAACCTCTTCCTGGTTCTGGAAGAACCAAGATTTGTTCTGGTGTAAGGCGACCCCTTAGCCCTTCGAAACACTGGTGAAACTGTTCATTCCACTAGAATGGAACATGCTTTCTTGTCAAAGCTATCATCGACGAAGTCAACCATGAATACTCATGAACAAAACACTGATAATACCATCTAGACCAAGAAAACTCTGTATCTCATCTATTGATTCCAACGACAAGACTGCCAACTGATACGATAACGTACCCACTGCTAGTGCAACCAACCTGTTGCACCCTGCCTTTCATGTATCTCTCCACTAAAGAGATGTCTAACACCATTGTGTGTTGTAAAATACATTGTCCGTTCATCACAATCGATATGTTCCCTAAACGCCACCATACAATCCATTCCTAGGATTACATCATAGTCATCCATCTCAAGCATTGAGAAATTTCACACTATCTCAACCTCACCCACAGCGATACACATTCTCTACACAAGAAGACTCGACACTCTCTTCAACCAAGAGGAGTTTCATGTTTCAAAACTGAGGGCATCATTTCTACCCTTAAACCTAGCAAATCAACCACAATTGGAGAAATAATAATGTGTGAAACACCCGTATCAAACAGCACTTGCATCAAGGTAGAATTTAAAATAATATTACCTTGCACCATGGATGGTCCTGACTGATCGTCCATCATAACCTGCTCGGATCCAAACTCATGTTTTCATTCCACACTGTAGTATTGATTTCTCTGTTGAGGCATCGTGGTATTTCGAGAATCACCATAACCCACTTTACTCTGCTGTCGAGGGGTATACTTCCTCGTCCTGTCGAAGCATACGACATCTGCGATCCTTGAGGAGTGTCATGCTCACCTGACCTTGGAGCATTCTAACAATAATGCTGAAAATGCCCCATCTGCATACAATTATGACATTCCCTAGGTTGTGTCGTACAATCCCGCTTGATGTGGAATATAGAGCCACACTGAAAACATCTGGGCTTACTCTGGGGATTTAGAGGAAGATTCACCGATCCTTCCATCAAATTATTTTCCATATTCCTGCCCTGGGAATAAGTGTCTCTCTTCCGCTTGAACCCAGAGTTAGAGTTCCCACTATTCGCAATGGGTAGCACCATGCTTCCTCCACCCGGAGCACACAGAAGATCCCGCTCAGCCGGTGATGCTCTATTCACTATCTCTGTGTAATCATCTATACACAACACCGCAATCATTGAACAGATTTCTGGCCTCAACCTCCCTTCTAAGATACAATCTTTCAAAAATGTGTTACCCGCCACATCGGGTGGAAACCGCACTAAGTTCATAAACATAGTAGCATACTCCGTCACAGACATATGCTCTTTCTTGAGACTGAAGAAATCATTTGTGCGCGTACTCTGGTCCATTTCTATAAACATAAAACTAACCATGTGTCTCACTTCCATATACAACATGAATTCCCATTTCAAATTACATTACACAAAACTATCACAAGAAGGTTGTCCACAAGTTCACATTTCCCATGTTTCACCATTTTTGAAAACCAAACCATTTTCAAAATACCTCTAGTTTCCATGTTTTTAATCCATCCATATTGAAACCCAGTTCAAATATTTTTCCAAAAATCCACACATTCATATCATACCATAAGTCATTATACCCCAATGAAATATGCATCCTAGAGGGAAGTAATTTCTACCATGCATTCCATTCTCATCTCATTGGATAATCCCACGACAATGAGATATCCATTGCCTAGAAGTTTCTCGAAAACGCTTATGTACCCAACTCCCTGGTAACATGAATTTTAGCATAAAAGGGTTAGCTACATTCTTTTATGCTATACATTTCAAGTTCTGACATTCCTACACCATGCTACCATCCCGACTCAAGGAATGTACCACAACGAATGTAAACTCCAAATCCAAGAATCAACTCCAAGGGACTGAACAAACTGATACCACTTGTAACACCCCTCCCCTACCTCATTGGCTTGAGGAGGAAGTGAGGGTTACTTGGCCTTAAGTGACGTTCCCAAGGTGCCAAAGGCTGGCAATAAATGTTGAGGGATCTGAGAACAATGGGGGAATGATTTACCTTGATACAAACCAACCAAACAACCACAACTATATGATGAATGTCAACAAAACCAAACACATACATTACCAGGAAAACCAAATAATCCATAATCATCCATTCCAACACACCCAAAACAAAATCAGAGTACAATGTGGAAGACTCAACAAGGAACACCACATGCCAAGACACCACCACGACTCCACACCAAGCTCCATGCTCCATGCTCCACCAAGACATCACAAAGATCCACTAAAGGAGGGAGATGCCTTACCTTTTCCCACATCATGGTACACGACATCTGCAAAGACACCAACATTCCAAAGCATGGGGTGAGTACTAAAACTCAGTAGGTTTCCCCCAAATGACTTCCCTACACACGCCACTTGGATAAAACCATTACCACATTTATATAAAACAGTTTATATAAAATAAATCACCAAAGAAACCATTTTCATAAGCCAAACATTTCTTTACCAAGCCTTACACACAACCCAAGCAAACAAGGGAATGTCAATAAACATGCCACAAGCCATTTCAACATTCACATTAGCAAAAAAATTCCATTTTGCAAAGAAATTCGCAACAACCACAACAAAAATTATGGGAACTCCTCCCAACCCATTCACCCATTCACAACAAAGCAAACAAACTGGTGGGACTTCTGCCCGACTTGTTCACCCATTAATGAGTAGCAGCACTTCCCACCACTACCCCGATAGTGTCTCTTCCAACCACTACCCATCACCTCCCTCATTATGGTGGCACTTTCTCAACCACAAGCCTTGATGGTGGAAATTCTGACCAGTATCCATCCTTCTCCCTGATTATAGTGGCACTTTCTTGACCACTAGCCTTGATGTTGGCACTTACGACCATTGTCTATCATTCTCTCTGATTATAGTGGCACTTTCACGACCACTAGCCTTGATGGTGTCACTTCTGACCATTATCCATCCTTCTCCCTAATTATTGTGTCACTTTCACAACCACTATCCTTGATGGTGGCACTTCCGATCATTATCCATCCTTCTCCCTGATTATAGTGGCACTTTCTCGACCGCTAGCCTTGATGGTGGCACTTCCGACCATTATCCATCGTTCTCCATGATTATAGTGGAACTTTCTCGACCACTCCACAACATCACAACACATTCCAAGAAAACATTCCATCCATATTGCCACAATATCTAATCAATCACAACCAATCATACAACATCATGAAATCAACCAAATTCCATTGCATATAAATCCACATCAATAAATCCCTCATTTATTGAAAACCGTTTCCATGCGAAATCACATTTCAATAAAACAACCTCTTTATTGAAAACCATTTCCATCAATTATTTTCACAAATCAACCATAACATCCCATTTTAAAATCTCTATTTTAAAATCCACAACAATAACATTTTACCATAAGACCACCTTTTTCCCAAAAATACCAAAAACACCACCAAAGGGATTTCCACCCAATTTTTCAAAACAAACAAAATTAATTTAAAGCTCAACAAAATTAATTGTAACAAATAACCACTATTTCTAACCAAGTGGAGTCGATTGAGAAGACACGTACCTTTAGGGTTCCGGAGAACTTTACCCACAACCAACCACACATCCAATCCAGGGAACGCATCTCTGAAACCTCTCTAGTTCACCTTACCTAACATCCCCAAGCCTTAATATTGACATCCAAGGAAACCCCAACCCTAGATCTATAGACCACAAGTGTAGATCTAGAAAACCAAGAAAATGATGGATGTGGATCTAGGGGAAAACACAAGAGAAACAAGAGGAGAGACTTACCCGGGAGAAATCAGATTGAATCCACCTTGAAACCCCTTTGAATCGCTTCAAAAATGAGTGGGAGAGCCCCTCCAACCCTAGAGAACCAAAAATACCTAGTGAGGTTCGAGTGGGAAGAAATTTGGAGTCAAAAGAGGCAATCCCGAGGGAGCTCGGGTTTTAAAACCCTATTTTTAAGTGGCCGCATTGTTTAGCCCACACTTTTTAGCAAACGGTGTGCTAACCATGTGCACTCTGCTGCCTCGAGAGCCAGGGTCTGCACCATTTACTTGCACCATTTGGCAAACCATGCGCAGGTTTTGTGGAGCCTACTGTCTCCCCCTGCATGGTTCCTAGATCATCCGCATGGTTTACACTAACCATGCTCAAAACGTGCACCCCATTAAAAGCCTCCAAAGTCATCCAAATCCATTCCAAATTCTCCCAACCTCTTCTCAACTAATCCCATGTACTTTAAAAAGATAAAAAAGAATAAACAATGGATTCACACCTCAAACCGGGGGTTCTACATTCTCCCCACCATTGGACTTTCGGTCCTCAGAAAGTAGTGAACCCGCCATTTGATGAAAGGGCTCGGGCCACTGTTTGATCATCTCTTTCTCCCACTCCCAGGTCTCCTCTTGAATCTGACCATGTTTCCACAAAACACGAAATAAACTAATGATTTTACCACGCAAGACTTTTTTTCCTATGCACAACCCACACTGGAACGTGCACCAATGAAGCATCCGGTTCTAGCTCAACATGATCCCATCGAATCACATGGTCACGATCCGGCTGATACCTTTTCAACTGCGACACATGAAACACATTGTTCACCGCACTGAACCTAGGTTGCAAGGCCAAATGATAAGCCACCTCACCAACCCGCTCAAAAATCTCAAAAGGCCCAATATACCTTGGAGATAACTTTCACTGTTTCCCAAACCTATGATGTCCCAATCTAGGAGAGATCCTCAAGAACACATGATCACTCACCTCGAATGACAATGGACATAGACGATGATCTTCATACGATTTCTGACGACTCGAATCCATCTCCATTCTCTTCCTGATCAACTTGATCTTCTCTGTCATCTCCTGGACAAGGCTCGGTCCGGCCATCAAGGACTCACACATTTCCACCCAACATAGTGGAGAATGACACGACCACCCATACAACACTTCAAACGGATCCATCTGTATGGGTTCCTGATAACTACTATTATATGAAAACTCAACCAATAACAAGTGATCCTCCCATGAGCCACCAAAATCCATGACACAAGCCCACAACATATCCTCCAGATTTGTATCGTCCTCTCGTATTGACCATCCATCTGAGGGTGATATGCCGTACTCATGGTCAACTGCTTTCCAAGGGCTTACTGCAAGGATCTCCAGAAATGAGTTGTAAACATCAGATCATTATCTGATACAATCGAAACTGGAACACCATGGCTCTTTACCACCTCCTGAATATAGATTTTGGAAAGATCCTCCATCTTATGAGATTCATGAATTGGGATGAAATGGACCGACTTCATTATCCAATCCACTATCACCCAAATGGCATCGTTATTCTTGACCTTTCTTGGGATACCTATGAAAAAATCCATCGTTTTCTGCTCCCACTTCCAAACAGGGATTGGTAAATACTGCAACATTCCTACTGGCCTCTGATGCTCTACCTTGACCTGCTGACAAGTCAAGCTTCTCGAAACAAACTCAGCTACACTTCTCTTCATACCATCCCACCAAAATTGTGCTTTCAACTCTTTATACATTTTCTGAATTCAAGGATGAACAATCCACATGGAATGAAGATACACCCTGAGAATATCCTCCTAAAAATCAACTGGTACAACCATCAAATTCTGAAGACACAAAACTAAATCTCCATTAAATTGCAAACCCTCAATGGTATCTCCACCATTGAGCCCCGACCCCATGGTTACACACTCAGAATCAGATTTCTGTGTCTCTCTAACCTGGCCAACCAAGTCAGGAATCAACAAAACAGGAAATAAGACTTCTATTTCGCCCTGTTCCTCACATTCCAACCACATCTCACCTATTACTGAAATCAACTACCACTGGTCCAATGCATGTTTCACCGCCTGAGCATTTGAGTTTCTACTTAATGCATTCTCCACCAAATTTCCCTTACCTAGAGTGTACATTAATTCAAAATCAAACATATGGAGATATTTCATCCAGCTCCTTTGCCTCAAGTTCAAATCTCATTTTGAGAAAATGTGCTTCATGATATTATGATCCATCTATACTGTGAACTTCTCACCAAAGAGATAATGTCACCACACTTTCAAATCATGGACCACTGCTGCCAACTCCAAATCATGAGTTGGGTAGTTCTTCTTATGCACTCTCAATTCTTGTGAGCCATACGCAACCACATGATTCCCTTGAATGATAACACACCCCAACCCTGATCTCGATGCATCGAAATACACCATGTACCCTCTTCCTAGTTATGAAAAAACCAAGATTGGTGCTGGTGTAAGGCGACCCATTAGCTTTTCGAAACGCTGTGGACACTGTTCATTCCACTGGAATGGAACATGATTTCTTGTCAAAGCTGCCATCGGCAAAGTCAACCATGAAAAATCATGAACATAACACCGATAATACCAGCTAAACCATGAAAACTCCATATCTCTTGTATTGATTCCAACGATAAGACTACCAACTGATATGATAATGTACCCACTGCTGGTGCAACCAACCTGTTGCACCCGATCATTTATGTATCGCTCCACTAAAGAGAAGTCTAACACCATCGTGTGTCGTAAAAGCCATTGTTCTCACATCCCAATCGATTTGTGCCTTAAACGCCACCATCCACTCCATTCCCGGGATTACATCATAGTCATCCATCTCGATCATTGAAAAATTTCACACTATCTCAACCTCACCCAAAACGATACACATTCTTCACACAAGAAGGCTCAACACTCTCGTAGAAGAAGAGGAGTTTGATGTTTCAAAACCGAGGGCATCATTTATACCATTAAACCCAGCAAATCAACCACACGTGCAGAAATAAAAGAGTGAGAAGCACTCGTATCAAACATCACAAGCATCAAGGTAGAATTTAAATGAATAGTACCTCGCACCATGGATGGTCTTGATTGATCATCCATCATAACCTACTCAGCTCCAAACACATGTTTTCTTGCCACAATATGCTCTTTATTGCTCTGTTGAGGTGTCGTGGTATTTCGAGAATTGCCATAACCCACTTTACTCTCTTGTCGAGGGGTATGCTACTGCCCTCATCCCGTCGAAGCATACAACGTTTGCGATCCCTGAGGAGTGTCACGCGCACCTGACCTTGGGGCATTCCAATAATAATGCTGAAGAGGCCCCATCTGCTTGCAATTATGACATGCCCTAGGTTGTGTCGTGCAATCCTGCTTGATGTGGCCTGTAGAACCACACTGAAAACATCCCAGCTTACTCTGGGGATTCAGAGGAAGATTCACTGATCATGTCGTCGGATTATTTGCCATATTCCCACCCTAGGAATAAGTTTCCATCTTCGGCTTGAACCCAGTTTAATATTTCCCACTATTCACCATGGGTACCACCATGCGTCCTCCGCCCGGAGCGCCCAACAGATCCCGCTCAGCCGCCAATGTTCTATTCATTATCTCTGTGTAATCATCTATAAACCGCACCTCTATCTTTGAACAGATTTATGGCCTTAACCCTGCTTCAATGATATGATCTTTCAACAATGTGTTACCTTCCACATCAGGTGAAAACCGCACTAAGTTCATAAACATAGCTGCATACTCCGTCACAGACATATGCTCTTTCTTGAGACTGAAGAAATCTGTTGTGCACGTACTAGGTGCCATTGCTATAAACATAAAACAAACCATTGGTCTCACTTCCGTAGACATCAAGAATTTCCATTTCAAATTATATTACACAAAACTATCACAACAAGGCTATCCACAAGTTCACATTTCCCATGTTTCACCATTTTTGATAACCGAACCATTTTCAAAATACCTCTTGTTTCCATGTTTCCAATCCTTCCGTCTTGAAACCCAGTTCAATTTTTTTTTCAAAATCCACACATTCATATCGTACCATAAGTCATTATACCACAATGAAATATGCATCCTATAGGGAAGTAATTTCTACCATGCATTCCATGCTCATCTCATTGGCTACACCCATGACAATGAGATATCTAATGCCTATGATTTTATCCAAAACATTGATGTACCCAACTCCCTGGTAACTTGAATTTCAGCATAAAAGGGTTAGATACGTCCTTTTATGCTATACATTTCAAGTTCCGGCATTCCTACACCTTGCTACCATCCTGAATCAAGGAATGTTCCATAATGAATGTCAACTCCTAGGGACCGAACAAAATGATACCACTTGTAACACCCCACCCCTACCTCATTGGCTTGAGGAGGCAGTGAGGGTTACTTGGCCTTAAGTGATGTTCCCAAGCTGCCAAAGGCTAGAAATAAATGCCGAGGGATCCGAGAACTATTTTGAACAATTTTCCCTTGATACAAACCAACCAAACAACCACAACTACTAGATGAATTTCAACAAAACCAAGCCCATACATTACCAGGAAAACCAAATAATCCATAATCAACCATGTCAACACACCCAAAACAACATCAGAGTACAATGAAGAAGACGCAACAAGGAACAACACAAGCCAAGACACCACCATGAACCCACACCATGCTCCAATTTCCATGATCCACCAAGACATCACAAAGCTCCACTAAAGGAGGGAGATGCCTTACCTTTTCCCACATCATGTTACAAGTCATCTGTAAAGTCACCAACGTACCAAAGCAGGGGGTGAGTACTAAAACTCAGTAGGTTTTCCCCAAATGACTTCCCTACATATTCCACTAGGATAAAACTGTTAGCACATTTATATAAAAAAGTTTATATAAAATAAAACTCCAAATCAACCATTTTCAAAAGCCAACAATGCCTTTACCAAGCCATAAAACCCAACACAAGAAAACAAGGGAAAGTCAATAAACATGTCACAAGAAATTTCAACATTCACATTAGCACAAAAATTCCATATTGAAAATCAATTCACAACAACCATAATGAAAATTATTGTAACTCCTCCCAACCCGTTCACCCATTCACAACAAAGCAAACAAACCAGTGGGACATCCTCCCAACTCGTTAGCCAATTAACGAGTAGCAGCACTTCCCACCACTACCCCGATAGTGGCTCTTCCAACCACTATCCATCACCTCCCTGATTATAGTGGAACATTCTTGACCACTAGCCTTGATGGTGGAACTTCTGACTAGTATCCATCCTTTTCCCAGATTATAGTGGCACTTTCTCGACCAGAAGCCTTGATGGTGGCACTTCAGACCATTATCCATCCTTCTACCTGATTATAGTGGCACTTTCTTGACCACTAGCCTTGATGGTGGCACTTCCGAACATTATATACCCTTCTCCCGAATTATAGTGTCACTTTCTTGACCACTAGCCTTGATGGTGGCACTTCCGACCATTATCCATCCTTCTCCTTAACTAAAGTGGCACTTTCTGCACCACTATCCTTGTTGGTGGCACTTCCGAACATTATCCATCCTTCTCCCTAATTATAGTGGTGCTTTCTAGACCACTCCACAACAAAACAACACATGCAAATAAAACATTCCATCCATATCTCCACAATATCTAAACAATCACAACCAATAATAGAACACCATGCAATCAACCAAATTCTATTGCATATAAATCCACATAAATAAATCACTCGTTTATTGAAAACCGTCTTCCATGCCAAAACACATTTCAACAAAACAACCACTTTATTTAAAACCATTTCCATCAATAGTTTTCACAAATCAACCATATCATAAAATTTTAAAATCTCCATTTTAAATTCTACAACAATTGCATTTTACCACCAAACCACCGTTTTCCCAAAAATCCCCAAAACACAACCAAAGGGATTTCCAAACAATTTTTCACAAAAAACAAAATTAATTTAAAGAACAAAAAAATTAATTGTAACAAATTACCACAAGTTCTAACTAAGTGGATTTTATAGAGAAGCCACCTATCTTTAGGGTTCCGGTGAACTTGGCCCACAAACAACCGCACCTCCAATTCGGGGAACACACCACCAAAACCTCTCTAGATAACCTTCACTAACAACCCCAAGCCTTAATATTAACATCCATGTAAACCCCAACCCTATATCTACACACCACAAGTGTAGATCTAGAAAACCAAGAAAAATAGTGATGTAGATCTAGAAGAAAACACAAGAGAAACAAGGTGAGAGACTTACCCAGGAGAAATCAGCTTGAATCCACCTTAAAACCCCTTCGAATCCCTTCCAAAATGAGTAGAAGATCCCCTCCAACCCTAGAGAACCAAAAATCCCAAGTGAGGCTCAACTGGGATGAAATTTGGAGACAAAAGAGGCAATATCAAGGGAGAAGAGGTTTTAAAACCCTATTTTTAAGTGGCCACATGGTTTAGCCCGCACGGTTTAGCAAACGTTGCGCTAACTGTGTGCACTCTACTACCTCAAGATCCTGTGTCCGCACTATTTACTCGCACCATTTGGCAAACCGTGCACAGGTTGTGCGGAGCCTACTGTCTCCCCCTGCACGGTTCCTTGAGCATCCGCACGGTTTACACTAATCGTGCTCAAACCGTGCACCCCTTTAAAAGCCTCCAAAGTCATCCAAAACCATTCTAAATTATCCCATGCAATTCTCAACTCATCCCATGTACTTTAAACACATAGAAAATCATAAAATAAGGATACATACCTCAAACCAGGGGGTGCTACAAGGGGAATATGATCTTTTGGGAGACCTTTGGTATTCATTGGGAACCCTATATATATTGGATTAAGGGAAATGCAAATTCCACTAGAGCTCCAAACCATCACAACTCTTGTTATATCCTCCCTCATTTGAATTCTTCACATTTTCTCTCCATCGGAAGTTTTTTCATGATCTGATAACATGATATTTACATATAAGTTCATCAGATAATTTCTTTTTCTTAATAACTCATGCCTCATACATTCAAATAGATCGATGGAAACTTGGTTGAACCATGATATATTTCATTTCTAGAGGGTCACTTCACATGCTTCTCATGGTATTATAAACTATCTAAGGACCACTAAACCATTATACAATTCATGGGATATTCAATTGGTCACATGATCACATGTTTTTCAATGGATCACACTATATTTAAATGTTACATAAGACACGTGATTCATGATACCTATAACGGATTATGTGATCATGAACCCTTACATTAGTCATGTGTTTTAGGGAAATTTCATCTTCCATGTGTTTAATTTAATTGATTATAATTAATTATTTCACTCCTTCTTGAGTATGACACATTCTATTTTGCAGATGACTTCCACATTTCAGAATTCCCTTGGTGGAGTCTGTCAAAGGGTTTTGATTGTTATGTATCACAATTCAAACCCTCATTAATAGTTATCTTTGGGAAATGATGTTTTTAAAGGGATTATTCTGATAGAACTATAGAACCTCCCTCTATTGTACATAGTGAATTTTTATATATACTATCTTATAGATGACATTTCCACTCTTCTTTCATACTATAATATTTCTATTCACTATTGTTTCCACTTATCTCAATTGAATTCAAATGAAAATTAATAAAAATAGTAAATTGATCATGGAACTACTCCAAGGGTTTTTCAACACATGGGATAACACCCCCTTGGGACCAGATCATTGAGATATCTTCCACAAAAAAATTAACATATTTATTCGAACATATTTATCATTTATATGAACAATTTTAGAAGAGTATTTAGTTAAATGTGTGACTTCTATCCTAGTGGTAACATTTTTGATTAATATACCTAGCCATTATTTGATACACATTACTCCACAATGTTCTTTTATCAACTATGAGTAATTTTTATTTATGAGGTGATTCAGATTTCCCAGCGTGTTGTTTAACATTAATCAAATATCCTTAGAAATATGATTATCCACTATTATAACAACACTAACTGTAACATCCAAAGTAAGTAATGAATAATAGATATTTTTATATATGTCTACTAATGAGTTAGATAGTGTTTTATAGGCTTAAAATGAGAATAAATCCAATCATAAGCATGGAATACACTAATATTTTTAAAAGATTGTTTTACTGCTTTTTGATGGAAAACCATTTTTAAATCAAAAAATTGAAAATTTTATAAGCTCTATTTGTCAAAATGAACTTATTATTTATGATTGGGACATTTAAATTTACATTGGATAATTTTTTGGTATTTTTCTGACAATGTTCTTTTTTTTATGAATAGTGAAAAATACTGCATTTTACATCAAAACTGCTTTTTCATCTAATTTAATTATATTCAAAGATTTTCTTTTGAATTGGTTTTAAAGTTCAATTAGAATATATTTTTACCATTTAATCCAATATTGGTCATTGGAATCAATTTAAATTTGAAATTGGACGTAAACTAGTGTCAATCTTTTGATACGTATTGTTTCATAAAAACACGCTATTTGCTATGACAGTGGGAATTAATTATTAAATTAATTAATGTAACATATATGTTCTGAATTTTTTAAAATATACATCATTTTTTAATTTGGAATATCAAATATATCTTAGGGTGATGTTTTGGTATTTTTATGAAAAACATCAATTTTTTATGAATAGTGAAACCACTAAGTGGTACTTAAAAACTGATTTTTCGTTTAAATGAAATGTTACCACATCTGTGTTTTGAATTTCAAAAATCCTACATACATGGTTTTCATTAAGAAGTAAAATTTGGTTCAATGGGATTAAAATAATTTTTTGGTGAATAGTAACATTTATGTTTTTAATCACAATTAGAGGTAATTAGTATAATTTAAGGTAAACATAATGTTTTAAAAATATGAAATTACCTAGACACATGTACTACCCTTATTGGATGTGTCATGTCCGAAAAAGACAATCCATGGGTCAACTTGGGGGCCCCATTGATCAACTTTGGTAGGAAAATATCATTAATACCTTTTTATTTAATGTTAAAGTAAAAATGTCACAAACATGAGTTATTTTACTAAAACAATTTCTAAATGGGATTATTCAATTCATATTTTTTTTACTATAAATAGTTATTAGAAAGATATTTATATTTCCTACATCATAGTAGTTTTTTTTATAATTTTTAGACATTAAATAAATTAAATTATTTATGACAACATGATGATGCATCGATTACATCATTATTTAACGATTTAAATAAAATGAAAATATAATGTAAAATGTAAGACCTAAACTTGTCAAAAACCTCTTGGTTGGGTATACATATAACCCTTATCACCTTATCCTAGATTTATATCAATTTTGGACCTTTCAAATCCTAAACTTATTTTAAAATAAAGTATCATTTCTTTACTTTCCAAGAGTGCCCCTCCTCTCCTCTTATAAAAGGCCCCCACCTCTACCACCATACCCACACTTCCAAAGAATTTGGCTCGGCCAAACCCTGCCCATTTTGTCTCTACAAATCCCTATATAACTTCTAGAAGCCTCACTTTGGGAAGAAGCTTTCCCAAGGAAGCCTCTGAGCTCAAACCAAAGGGAGTTACCCGATTTTAAGGTAATGTCTTCACTTGAGTTCTTTTGTTTTATTTTGTTTCTCCAACCTCCTAAACTCTTTTTATTCATTTCTTTTGTATCAAATACAGTATATTCAATATACTAGGATGTTGTATAATAATTATTAGAGCTAAACTTACACACACCTAAATCTAATGGTTAATGAACATACTTTTTCTGTGTTTGGCGAATTTCTGCCTCACGAAACGATGATTGTTCAACACTCATATAACACCTTCAAAGGTGGCCATTAAGATGTCACTATATTTATATGTGATATATAATATGTTTATGTTTTACTTAAGCTAATGTATTTATCATTTATGGCATACCTTTATGGTTTCCATTATGGGTAAACGCGATATCTTCATTTTAGGAAGTGTGGACTACCACCCCCTCAAAGTGACTTGATTCGTTAATACCATATGTGGTGCGTATAAAGGATAGATTTAATGATATTATATATGATAACATACTGGAATTATAATACTATTATATATCATTATTTTTAAATTCCATTAAAGTATGAGATAGAAATTAATGTAACATTCATGCGTACGTACGACTTACCATCTCCATGAATGATGCATTTCATTTCTTATCCCCAAATGTAATGTACAATTATAAGTACATATATATAATAGATATATATAATTTATGTTATATCTAAATGATGAATATAATTCTGGAATTAAAATATACATATCACGCATTTAGTTTTAATTCCATTAATATGACATAGAAATAAAATTAGCGTTCATGCGTACGTACGGCTTACCGTCTCCATGAACGGTGAATTTCATTTATTACCTCTAAATGTTATGTAATATTGTAAATTCATATATATACTAGATATATATGATATATATGATATATACATCATTACTATAGCTCTGGATATAATGGATACATGAACAACATGTAATTATAAAGATCATATTTTTGACTCATGTACCAATGATCGTTAAAACGAGCATTATTAACTTAAATAATTACATAGTGTTCATGACATGGTAATAAGTGATATAAAAGGAATAATGAACTTGAAAAAGGTTCTTAAGCAAGTAGAAATTAACTCAAGTTTATTATTCAGGACATTAAAGAACGATCGAGTCAAGTCGGACCCAAGGAATGGGACTTCGTCTCAATATCCTTTCATTGAGGCATATTTTGTTTTATACACAACCTTATTTTATATGGTGTATAAACCCCTTTGACTTTTATGTTTATTCAAAAGGAATATTTTTTATATGAAGCGTTTAGTAAATGAAAAAATGGAATGTTTTTGTCATACGTATGCGGGGACAATGACTTCACCGCGGTTGTGACCATTATTTGAGTTTCGGCTTCCTCTACAAGCCATACCTTTTTATTCAAAGAAAAATAAATAGCATGTTTTACTTTTCTCTATTTTGGTATTGAAAATGGTTTTCATAATTTTTTTTATATCAATGTTTTTTATTGATATCGTTTGATTGAAATGTGGAATTGTTAAGTTTACTTTATGCATGTATTATGTAGTACGATTACGTTATGGTTCTTGGGCATTGTTATGAAGACGGGTGGTTCCGTGATAAACTAAGGGCGAGTGAGCCCGTTATAGCTCTCCAATGAATTGGGTAATGTGAAGGGGTTAAATGTTGAGGTTTCTCTGAAGAGATTTAGGGAATATACTGTGATGGGTATTCCAAATGTAACCAAGAGGGTTACTCCCTATGTATGAATGTTATTAATGCCTCAAGTTACCTTTATGTCTTATGATTTCTTTGATTTATTCATGATTTGATGAGGTATGTTAAAGGTCTTATGTTTTATGGGTAATGTATGATTTCATTCTTATGTATATATGTACTCATGTTTTCTTTCCATATTTTTATATCCCTTACAGAGCTTTTTATGCTCATCCCATGTTTTTGAAATGTTTTTCACAGGTCAAGGGAAAGGTACATGATATGATGATATTGTCAAGGAAGTGTCAAGAATGAATCCATGTTTTATTTTAAATATGTTTCCGTTGATGGAAAAAATGAATACTATCTTTTATGTAACCACTTTGTTTAAATGTGGAATGTAATGCATGTTTTATGATCAAATTCTCTAAAACTCTAAACCTGAAAAGATCCTCAATGTGTAATCTTGAAATATCTCAAGATTAAGTAAGGATTAAGGTTGGGGCCTTATAGTTGGTATCATAGGTCGTTTAGATAACTTTAGGAGTTAGAATTTTATTAAATGATTATCCAAAAATATTTTTTTTATGGCCAAATTGAAATGATATAGCATTTGAATATTACCATGTTGCTTCATCTAAGAAATGTTTGTTCAAAATGGTTTTCTATAGAGGAAATAGGGAAGAAGTACTAGAAAGGCATACAGAAGGAAATAACCTTCCGAATAAGAATCTTGAGATAGTCAGAATTGGAACTGAACAGTTTGTTGCAGTAATGGTGCAGTTGAATCAAGCGATAAATGGTGGTGGTATACATGCACAAGATCAGCCAGATCAACCGCAGAGGAACATGTCATTGGTGGTACATTTCATGAGGCAACATCCCCCATAATTCAGAGGATCATATGACCCTGTGCTAGCTGAAGGGTGGATTAATGCACTGGAGAAGATTTTCGATGTCATGGGGTGTTCCGAAAATCAAAATGTTAGTCTTGCTATTTACGGTTTGGAGGGTGAAGCAGATCAGTGATTGTCGATGGTTAAAAATGTCAGGGACACTGATGAGATTGATGCTCTCGACAGGGATGAATTTAAAGGCATGTTTCTCGAGAAGTATTTTCCTAAGGATTTTCAACTTAGGATGGAAAAGCAATTCTTGTAATTGAGGAAAGAGGAAGACTCAGTGGCTGCCTATGAAAAAAGGTTCACTCAATTGGAACGGTATGCTCCAAATTTTATCCGAGACCTTGATATTAAAATAAATAGTTTTTACTAAGGATTAAATCCAAAATATCGAAGGGCTACAGCTTCTTGTGAGCTCAAATGTTATGAAAAGCTTGTTCGATGTGCTGAGAAGGTGGAAATGGTGTTTTCCGATAATCAAGTGCTCTATAACAACCAGCAGAAGAAGAGACCGAGGTGGTAGGAGAAAGGAAAGAATTATTCAAAAAGGTCTGACGGTAAGAAAACTAAGTTTCCAGTTTGGGATAAATGTGGTAAAAGGCATGCTGGGGAATGTCTTCTGAATTCTGGAAAGTGCTACCAATGTGGTAAGATGGGACATATGGCACGTGATTGCACTGAAAAAGTTCAAGGTGATGGTAAGTCCAAATTTTATTTATAGTTAGTGAAATGATTTAAGCTAAATGAGATGGGTCACTATGCAAACGAGTGTCCGAAAAAGAGCTTGAGTGATGGGAAGCAGTTAGACTACAAGCAGAAAGGGGTGGTTAAATCCATTGCCACTACTTCAGTAGATGTCGGACCATCAAATGAAGTTGTATCAGGTACTTTGTTTGTTTTTTCAGATTATGCCAGTGTGTTGTTTTATTAGGGGTCTACACATTCCTTCATCTCTGAAAGCTTTTCTAGTAAAATTGGAATTCCATCTCAATAAATGACTCCTGAACTTGTGGTAAAAACACCTGGGGGGAAATGTTGAGGCAAAATTAATATATAAGATTCATCCTATCCTTATCTGTGGAAAGAACCTACTTTCAAACCTTATTGTTTTACCTCCAGTAGAGTTTGATGTTATCCTGGGTATGGAATGGCTCACTATTTACCATGCTAAGATTTACTGTAGATCAAAGGAAGTTTCTTTTCAGAAAGGCTTTCAGTTTTGGTACAAGAATGAACCCTTACTGTTGATATCTTATCAAGAGGTCGAGAGGCTTGTCAAATATGGAAATGAATGGTACTTTGTACATATTGTTGAAAATAAGGGAACTGTTCAGATTAATGATGTGCAAGTGGTAAATGAGTATCCTGATGTTTTTCCTGATGAGTTGCCTGGAATAATACCAGATTGGGAAGTTGAGTTTACTGTTGACTTAGTTCCTAATGCTAAGCCAATTTCAAAACCCCCTTATCGAATGGCTCAAATTGAACTTTTAGAGTTGAAGGAGAAATTGCCAGATTTATTGGAGAAAGGTTTCATTCGACCTAGCACATCAACATGGGGTGATCCTGTTTTATTTGTTAAAAAGAATGATGGTTCAATGAGACTTTGAATTGATTATATATCCTTTAAAAATATCAATTTTAAGAATAAATATCCTTTACCGCATATCGATGATTTGTTTGATCAGCTCCAGGGAGCTCAGTATTTTTCATAGATTGACCTGAGATCGGGGTACCATCAGCTGAAGGGAAAGGAAGAAGATGTTCCGAATACTGTGTTATGTACAAGATATGACCATTATGAATTTGTAGTAATGCCTTTTGGGCTAACCAATGCACCTGCTGTATTCATGGACATAATGAATAGAATTTTCCATGAGTTCTTGGATAATTTGTGGTTGTTTTCATGGAAGATATTTTAGTGTTTTCTAAAAGTAAAGAGGAGTATAGAATACATTAAAGGGTTATTTTGAAAACCATATATGAAAATAAATTGTATCGTAAATTCAGAAAGTGTGTGTTTTTGTTGCAACAAATTTCTTTATTTGGTCACATTGTTTCTAAAGATGGGATAACCATTGATCCTGTAAAAACAAAGGTTGTTGAAGAATGGCCAATACCCAGAAATGTAACAGAGATTCGTAGTTTCCTTGGTTTTGCAGGCTATTACCGAAGGTTTGTTAGAATTTTTTCACATTTATCTAGTCTAATGACTATGCTAACTCGGAAGGGTGTTAAGTTTATCTGGACAAAAGAATTTGATGATTGTTTTCAAGAAGTAAAAAGAACATTGGTGAATTCTCCAGTTTTAGAACTACCTTCCTGGAATGGTGAGTTTGTTATCTATAGTGATGCTTCATTGAAAGGACTTGGTTGTGTCCTAATGCAGAATGATCATGTAATTGCATATGCTTCACGTCAATTGAAAACTAATGAGGTAAATTACCCTACACATGATTTGGAATTAGCTGTTGTTGTTTTCTCCTAAAAAATATGGAGGCATCATTTTTATGGAGTGAAGTGTGAAATATATATTGATCACAAGAGTTTAAAGTATATATTAACTATGAAATAATTGAACATGAGACAGAAGAGATGGATAGAATTAATCAAGGATTATGATTTTAAAATTCATTACCATCCGGGAAAAGAAAATAAAGTGGCTGATGCTTTGAGTTGAAAAAGTAATATTTCATTAACAATGTTGTGTTTGGAACGTGATCCTTTGGTTAAGGATTTGATGAACTTTGGAATAGAAGTTGTTGGTGCAGGATATTATTCAATTTTTTTCAGGTATCTGTGAAATCTTCTCCATCAAATAGAGTCAAGAAAGCACAGAAGCAAGACAGTGAGTTGTAGGAAAAGGTAGAGCTGGTTCAGAAAGGTAAGCTCCCTGAATTCAACATTGATAATGATTGTGTTTTGAGATTTGGGATGAGTTTGTGTGTGCCTTGTGATTCATAGTTGAAGAGAGAGTTGTTATATGAAGCTCATAGTTCTCTTTTTTCAGTTCATCCTGGTAGTCCTAAGATATGCAAAGATCTGTGAGAGTATTATTGGTGGGGTGGAATGAAAAGAGATATTGCAGATTTTACTATGTAGTGTTTGGATTGTCAACAAGTTAAAGTAGAGCGGCAGTTACCGAAAGGAATGCTTCTGACTTTACTATTACTAGAATTGAAATGGGAAAATATACCCATGGACTTCGTTGTGGGATTCCAGAAGACACCTCGAGGTAATAATGCAATCTGGGTTATTGTTGATCTCTTGAGTAAATCTGCTCATTTCCTTGCTATACGAGATAAATTTTCCTTAGATCAACATTCTTGTTTGTATGTTAAAGAGATAGTCAGGTTACATGGAGTTCCTCTCTCCATTGTATCTGACTGTGATCCGAGGTTCACTTCTAACTTTTGGAAAGGCCTTCAGAAGTCATTGGTTACTGAATTAAATTTTAGTACAGCTTTTCATCCTCAATCATATGGGAAGTCAGAACGAACAATTCAGACTTTGGAAGATATTCTACATGCTTGTTCGATGGATTACTAGGGAAGTTTGGACCAACATCATTCTTTGGTTGAATTTTCATATAATAACAGTTTTCATTCCAGTATATAGATAGAACCATTTGAGGAATTATATGGGAAGCGGTGTCGAACTACAGCTTTCTGGGATGAAGTGGGTGAAAGGAAGTTCATGGGACTAGAATTGGTAGAAGAGATGGCAAAAAAAGTTCAGTTGATTCAGAAACACATGAGAATAGGTCAAAGAAGGCAGAAGAGTTATGCGGATAATCGAAGGAAGGATCTGTCTTTTGAGGTAGGTGATCATGTTTTACTCAAAGTCTCCCCATGGAAATGTGTGATGCGATTTAGTAAGAAAGGAAAGTTGAGTCCAAGGTTTATTGGACCATATGGTATTCTAGAGAGAGTTGGATCAGTTTCTTACCCGAGTGGCTTTACCTCCGAGTTTATCTCAGGTACACACTGTTTTTCATGTCTCGATGATGAGAAAGTATATGCCAGATCCATATCATGTTTTGAGTCCATAGGTAGTTCAGCTGGAAGAGAACCTATCTTTTGAGGAACAATCAGTCCAGATTCTTGACCACAGGGAGAATGTGTTACGAAATAAGGTGATTCATCAATTAAAGGTTTTGTGTAAAAACCACATGGTTGAAGAGGCAACATGGGAATCTGAAAAGGCAATGAGGGATAAATACCCCCACTTATTCAATAAGTAAATAAATTGTGGGGACACAATTTTATAAAGGGGGGAAGGATGTAAAATCCCATGTATGTAATGAATAATAGATATTTTTATCTATGTCTACTAATTAATTATATATTTTTTTAGAGGATTAAAATGAGAATAAATTCATTCTTAGGCATGGAATACACTAATATTTTTAAAAGATTGTTTTACTTATTTTTGATGGAAAACCGTTTTTAAATCAAACAACTAACAATTTTATAAGCTCTATTTGTCAATATAAACTTATTATTTATGATTGGGAAATTTATATTTACATTGGATAATTTTTTGGTATTTTTCTGACAATGTTCTTTTTTTAATGAATAGTGAAAAATACTGCATTATACATCAAAACTGCCTTTAAATATAATTTAATTATATGGTTAGATTATCTTTTGAATTGGTTTTAAAGTTCAATTAGAATATATTTTTACCATTTAATCCAATTGTGGTCGTTGGAATCAATTTCACTATGAAATTGGACTTAAACTATTGTCAATCTTTTGATAATTATTGTTTCATTAAAACACGCTATTTTCTCTTACAGTGGAAATTAATTATTAAATTAATTAATTTAAAAAATATGTTTTGAATTTTTTAAAATATACATCATTTTTGAATTCGGAATAACAAATATAGATTTGGGTGATGTTTTGGTATTTTTCTGAAAAACATCAATTTTTGATAAATAGTGAAACCACTAAGTGGTACTTAAAAACTGATTTTTCGTTTAAAAGAAAATTTACCACCTCTGTGTTTTGAATTTCAGAAATCTGACATACATGGTTTTCATTAAGAAGTAAAATTTGGTTCAATGGGAATAAAACAATTTTTTGGTGAATAGTAACTTTTAAGTTTTTAATCGTGATTAAAGGTAATTAGTGTAATTTAAGGTAAAAATAATGTTTTAATAATATAAAATGACCTAAAAACATGTCCTACCATTATTGGATGTGTCATGGCCGACCAAGACAATCCATGGGTCAACTTGGGGACCCCATGGAGCCACTTTGGTAGGAAAATGACATTAATTCCTTTTTATTTAATGTTAAAGTACAAATGTCACAAACATGAGTTATTTTACTAAAACAATTTTTACATGGGGTTATACAAGTCATATATTTGACTATAAATATTAATTGGAAAGATATAAAGATTTTCTACCTCATAGTATATTTTTATAATTTTTAGACATTAAATAAATTAAATTATATATGACATCATGATGATGGATCAATTACCTCATTATTTAACGATTTAAATAAAATGAAAAGATAATGTAAAATCTAAGACCTAAATTTGTCAAAAATCTATTGGTTGGGAATATTTCTAACCCTTATCTCCTTATCCTCGAATTATCTCAATGTTGGACCTTTAAAATTCGAATATCATTTTAAAATAAAGTAACATTTCTTTACTTTCCAAGAGTTCCCCTCCTCTCCTCTTATAAAAGGCCCCCACCTGTACCACCTTACACACATTTCCAAAGCCTTTTTCTCGGCCAAACCCTGCCAATTTTGTCTCTCCACATCCCTATCTAACTCTTAGAAGCCTCACTTTTGGGAGAAGTCTTCCCAAGGAAGCCTTTGAGCTCAAACCAAAGGGAGTTACCCGATTTTTAGGTAATGTCTTCACTTGAGTCCTTTTGTTTTATTTTGCTTCTCCAACCCCCTAAACTCTTTTTATTCATTTATTTTGTAACAAATACAGTATCTCCAATATTCTAGGATGTTGTTATAAGATGGATTCTTTCTAAACTTACACACACCTACATCTAATGGTTAATGAACATACTGTTTCTGTGGATGGCGAATTTCTGCCTCACGAAACGATGATTGATCAACACTCATCTAACACCTTCAAATGTGGCCATTAAGATGTCACTATTTCAATATATGATATATAATAAGTTTATGTTTTACTTAAGCTTCTGTATTTTTCATTTATGGCATACCATTATGGTTTTCATTATGGGTAAACGCGATATCTTCATTTTAGGAAGTGCGGACTACCGCCCCCTCAAAGTGATTTGATTCGTTAATAACATATGTGGTACGTATAAAGGATAGAATTAATGAAATTATATATGATACCATACTGGAATTATAATACTATTATATATCATTATGTTTTAATTCCATTAAAGTATGAGATAGAAATGATAGTAGCGTTCATGCGTACGTACGGCTTACCGTCTCCATGAACGGTGCATTTCATTTCTTATCACCAAATGTAATGTACTATTATAAGTACATATATATAATCGATATATATGATTTACGTTACATCTAAATGATGAATATAATTCTGGAATTAAAATATACAAAACTCTCATTTAGTTTTAATTCCATTAATATGACATAGAAATCAAAGTAGCATTCATACGTACGTAAGACTTACCGTCTCCATGAACGGTGCATTTCATTTATTACCACTAAATGTTATGTAATATTGTAAATGCATATATATACTGGATATATATGAAATATATAATATATAAATCATGAGTATAACTCTGGATATAATGGGTACATGAAAAACATGTAATTATAAAGAGCATATTTTTGACTCAAGTACTAATGATCATTAAAACGACCGTTATTAACTTAAATAATTAAATAGTGTTCATGACATTGTAATAAGTGATATAAAAGGAATAATGAACTTGATAAAGGTTCTTAAGAAAGTAGATATTAACTCAACTTTATTATTCTGGGCATTAAAGAACGATCGAGTCAATTCGGACCCGACGTATGAGACTTCGTCTCAATCTCCTTTCATTGAGGCATATTTTGATTTATACACAACCTTTTTATACGGTGTATAAACCCCTTTGAATTTTACATTTATTCAAAAGGAATCTTTTTTATACGAAGTGTTTACTAAATGACAAAAGGGAATGTTTTTGTCATACGTATGTGGCGACAACGACTTCTCTGCCACCGTGACCATTATTTGAGTTTCATCTTCCCTTACAAGACATACCATTTTTAAAAAAGAAAAAGAAAAACCATGTTTTTCTTTTCATTATTTCGGTATTGAAAATGGTTTTCATAATGTTTTTTATATCAATGTGTTTTATTTATATCATGTGATTGAAATGTGAAAATGTTATGTTTCCTTTATGCATGTATTATGTGGTACGATTATGTTATGGTTCTTGGGCATTGTTATGAAGATGGGTGGTTCCATGATAAACTAAGGGCGGGTGATCCCATTATATCCCTCCAATGCATTGGGTAATGTGAAGGGGTTAAAAAGTGAGGTTTCTCTGAAGAGATTTAGGGAATATACTGTGATGGGTATTCCAAACGTAACCAAGATGGTTACTCCCTACGTAAGAATGTTATGAATGCCTCAAGTTACCTTTATGTCTTATGATTTCTATGATTTATTCATGATTTAATGAGGTATGTAAAAGTGCATATGTTTTATGGGTAATGTATGATTTCATTATTATGTATATATGTTCTCATGTTTCCCTTCCATATTTTTATATCCCTTACTGAGCTTTTTATGCTCATCCCACGTTTTAGAAATGTTTTTCACATGTCAAGGTAAAGGTACATGATATGATGATAGTTTCAAGGAAGTGTCATGAAAGAATACATGTTTTATTTTAAATATGTTTCTGTTGATGGGAGAAATGAATACTATCTTTTATATAACCACTTTGTTTAAATGTGGAATGTAATGCATGTTTTATGATCTAATTCTCTAAAACTCTAAACCTGAAAATATCCTCAGGGTGTAATCGTGAAATATCTCAAGATTTAGTAAGGTTTAAGGCTGGGGCCTTATACTAACTCGTTTCATATTTCTAGTAGATATGTAGGGATCAACCGTTTAGATATTTACTCGTTGGTAGAAATACCTCATCTTATGGAGATGTATGATCAATTCCTCAATACTAAAAATATGTTTTGTTACACCAAAAAAACACCAACATAGGAAAGAGACATTCTCACTATTGTGAAGGTTAAATAAAAAAGGATCTGGACATAAACTCACTCAGTTTGATCGATGATTGGATCAAAATATTCCATTATCATAGAGAGATATGGAAAACCATTATATTTCTTCATAAATGACATTATCTACAACATTATGATAAAATTAGCTCTTATTAGGACATTCTAAATTATGGATAGCATTCCTCATTTAGTTATTATGTGAGGCCTAATGTTTCCCCAAACCATTTTCATGTATCAATTATTATCCATGTATTGGAGTGGATGGATTTACATAGAAAAAATTTATGATTTGGTGATCTATTTGGTACATTGGGGATGTAATCCCAATAGAAATTTGGAAATACCTTTAATCTAGTTTTATAGAAACATTATGGTATCTAACATCTCCTTAGTCATATCCAACAAGGAATGATCCCCTTCTGGATAGGTGGACCTTCCAATAATTATTTTCAATGATTTGAGATAATTTCCAAAGTTACAAATATCATAACATAGATAATATTTCTCTTTCATTATTAAATTATAGAATGATGAAAATTTCTATGGTCTTGGTGATTATATTAGACATGAATGAGGTCAATGATATATTGATCATGTCTGACCATTTAAACCTCATTTCCAATTCTACATGGATTGGGATGGTTGTTTTTATTTTATAGTGTCTCTCTTGATGACACGTCATATGAAATAACACTTTGGTATGGGGTTCTTGTAGATCATGTATAAGATTTGATAATATCAATCCCATGTAACTCATATAACTTTTCATTATATTTTTACAATATTAAGATGGTTCTACAACATTCCATATGTTGTGTGTATGGATAATGACATATCGGGATCATGAACCATTTTTTTATTATGCTAGCCTGTGAGGATAAAAATGATGAAATCATACTTCCACATGTTTACGCCCCAATAATCCTATCTTAAGACTATTACCAAGGTTGTTTGGTAGATTACTTGGGTAATAAATTAATTCATCATGTACATTGTGTGGAAAAGCCTAGTGTTTCCCCAAGACCCTTATCAGTGGTTGTAATAGAGTATAAGTAAGTCTCATTGGATCCCCCAAGGTTACCCTATCACCAAAGTGGTGATGTTACCATTGTTAGGAAAGTTATTTTTGATGATGTTTTCCAGTTAATGCTGGAGACCAATGATGTACTGATATGAGGGGAATAATTGAGACTCTTTATCATTATTGCTTATTGGCTCAGTCGATCCATCCTTCAACAAACTTTTTACCAAGATGGATGATTTTTTATATATTCCAAACCATAATTATAATGAATCCCTTATAAAAATTTTATTAACTAGAGTAATATAATTTCAAGATATTTGGTCTTTTGGGAGTTTTTGGCTTCAACTATCAATAATTGAATGATATCATGCTATAGATTGTCTGGTCTCAACAACATTTGGTCTAAAATAATATATAATTCATTTTTTTATAAGGTACAAAACCTCTGGCTAAATTAATAAAACAATATTCATAGGTTCTTGAACATACACATCAAAAAGACTCTCAATATCATGTCTAGATGGATGACATGAATATACAAAGAGAATAACATGAAGCAATCACGTCTTATGTAAAGTCCCATATTTTTATGTAATTGTCCCTATTAGAAACTACATAAAAAATTGGTGGTATTTTTCTTCTTTTATTCCGGCTCTTCATCTTTATGCAGTTGATGATTAAATGGAGAAGCTTCATTTCATCAATCAACTATCACATATCACTAGAATATAGATTATTTCAAAAACTCAGATGAATTTATTTTTATTTAAATCCAACAATAAATTGTTTTTATTTTTTTGGGTTGTTACCATGAAGGGTATCAAGAATGTGGAGATTCAGCCATCTTCTACACATTATTATTGTAGAAATATTTTATAAATTACATTTCATTTCCAAGAATCCATTGATTTTCTATATGCATATAATTTAATTTAATTGACATCATATAGATCATTAATGATACTGATCCATGTTACAATACCATGTAACCCAAAAACATGGATCTAAACCCTTAAAGCATAAAACATTTATCATGGTAACTTCTCGTCACTGGATAATGATATGAGAATATTTTTTGATGTATCAACTATAGATTCCCTAAGATCACCTTGTTTTAATATATCGTTTGTGTAAATATATATACAATATGGATAGAAATAATGTTTTTTCTTACCCTAGAAGTCAATATAGAGATAAAAATGATTTTTATTGGGACATATATTGATCCCGATATTCTTTTTGTCTTTTTTTATTTCTCATTTTTACCTAATATTTATATTTGAAAATATTAGAAATAATTGATAGGTATTTTTCTAAGACCTCTATTTTACAGGGGTTTCCCCCAATTTTTTTTGAGTTTCCCCTTTTATAAGTGCTCAATATTACGTATATCATTAAAAGTGTATTTCTAGTGAGTAGAGGATTGTGTTTTTCCTAGTATTTTATTTTTGATTTTTCATTGTAGAAAATATTGAATCTCATTCAATTAAATTTTTAAGAACATGAAAATTAGATCCTGTTTATAGTTCACGTACATAGTGCTTTGACCATCTATTGTTATAATTTATTGTATTTTAGATTAGACCTTCAATTTAAGTAATTTTATGGAATTTTATCCCAGAAAATTTATTATTGTATTTGAAGTTATTTTGTCACATACTACATATTAATTTTTTAAATGTATTATGTCTCAGACCATAAATTGGAGTTGTGTAGGTTATTTTCACTCAGAATATATAATGTTTTAGTTTATGGTCATTTATCATTGACTATTTAGTGATGTGGTTTATGGTCTTCAATTTTTATTACTGAAAGATAGTTATTCATGATGTGTTCAAAAACCATTAATTTATTATGGGATTATAAGTAATGATTGTCTATGACGGGTTTCAATAACCTATATTCTTAATTGATATTCTCAACAATGGATTCTCATGAAGGGTTATAGAACCCTGATTTCTTATTTAAAATAAGAAATATGAATATATATAATGGTTGATAACACCTTTCACCCTCTTTGGGATTGATTTTGATATATGGTCAAATATTAGAGTTGTTGATTCCCCATATATAGTTTGAATATGGGTTTCCGAGGTCCTAATTGTTTTTGAAAATATGAACATTAAATGGGGAATACTTGTTGGGGATGACTACAAATCACCATAATGTGATATGTTCCTCTATATATTTTTGGGTCTCATTATAATTGGAGGATCCTTCCATATATAACGAGGTACCACAAGTTGATGTTACAATGGAGCCTATAATTCGGTCCATAGTGATTAAACACATGTTCAAGAAAAGATATTACCCTCTTTCATCCATGGTACATAAAATTTTTATATAATATAAACATTTGGAGGAAAAATTGGGGTATAGAGAAAGTAGAAATCTAAGAAATATTATAGAACCCCAGGGTAGTTTAGTTTATATTTGGGAAGGGTAGGCCCAAATACATGTGGTTTGGAGTCACATGGTTTGGATAATCAAATGATTTAGGAATGGAATATCACATTCCTTCTTTGAGATAGGGTATAATATATTTTGTTGAAAATTCAAGGATATTGAATACTCTTGTATTTTCTACTTATAGGGAATTTAAATCATTGTATATGAATATATTATGTAATAATATAATGAATGTATTGTGAATGGGAAAAAATTGATAATGGTGGAATCCAATATTGCACAAATTTAGAAAAATAATCCTTGGAATTAATTGGGACTCACCATTAGAATAGAAACATACACTAAGTACAATTTCTATGTATTTTCATTATTCATGATAAAATTATTATTGTAACCCTTTAGATCTACATGTACTAGTTTCTAGTTTGATACATGGGAGAATAGAGTGTAGGGACACATGAGGCCATGATTTTATAAAATAAGGATATCAACATGAATAATATTTTTGTATCAACAAAGATATTGAAGATATGAATTTGTTTAATGGAGAGCATATGATTCCAGAAGGGTTTAGAAACCCCAATATTTTTTCACAACCTAGTGAAAACATTATCATATTAAGGAGATCAATTAAATCATTTCTATAAAAAATTTATAGACCATGGGTCCAAGAATAATATCTCATATTTCATTGATACATCAGTTAGTCCCATTGATCTTTTTCAATTTTATTCTAAAACATTTTCATAATCTCTTCTGTTGAAGAGAATAATAGGGGAGATATAAAGTTTCAAAAATCAACCATTTTTGGATTTTCAACCAAATATATTTCATGTCTAATAAACTATTATTATAAGATCTTGTAATTTTGACCATGAAATTCCAAAGTATAATGTCATAAAACATTGACAAAAGTGAATGATAACTATTTTCATGATGTACATGGACTTTTTTTGAGGGGAGTGTTACAGAATAGCCTATTTATAATTCCCATGGTCATAAGTAACATAACTTCTTCACAAGAAGAGGATGTGAATGTTGTAAGTCATGGATAAAGGGTCAAATTTAATGAGTAATGATAAGGAAAAATTATGTCGATGGTGATCGAGAAACACTTTATAGTGAGGAGATCAAATGTGATTTTGGCAGGGCTCATAAAGATCATAAACCTTTCTGTATAGAAATAGACACATTTTGTGGATGTATGAGTCCTCATATGAAAGAAACAATGGAATAAATGAATATTCAAAAAGTATCCCTTGAATATGGGTGTACTTTTACAAGGGCTGTGGAAGGGTCATGGAAATTCAGGACACTTAAGACATGAAGTGTGGTTTATGAACTGAGGTGATCAAAAATATGATGGAATCAAACTAAATATTGGTTCACCTAGGTGAGGATATTATGGTCTAGTGGTAAAAAATCATGATTGGTGTCGGCCTTCACATTTTAGACCAACTTCTGGGGAAATAATATTTTTTAGTTTAATTTCATATGATAAGGATTGTTTCTATGTAGTTTAACAACTTAAGTTATAGATGTAAGAAATGAATATGAAATTGTGAAAGATATCATTTATAAAACCTTTTCCTGATTAGGGGAATTTAGATAATGGAAGAACATTTTACCAAGAATATTATTATGTATGGATTTCCATATATTGGATACCTACTTTCGTAGATTTTTCACATGTTAATGTAATAATTTTGTAGATCTCACTTGTACATATATAGAGTGAGTATGTGGGAATTGTCTCCATTTAAATAGAGTTATATGTAATTTTATATTGTTGGAATTTCCTAGGTTTCACTATTCATAATATAATGGTATGAATCATTCAATAGTTAGATCCATTAAGGTTATCCCTATTCCAATATATTACTCATATACAAGGGAACGATGAATTCTATGTTCTTCCCAAATTTTGACTCTATACCATTGTCTGTTAATTGTCCATTGTATTGATTTTTCATTTATGAATGAATAGGTAATTCCTATATTTCAATCTAGTATGGAAGTTAAATATTCATAATATAATAAAAATTCATGTTTAGGATATCCCACAATATACAATATTATATCTTGCAAGATGGAATAAATATAATAAATCTTATTTCCTCGTGACTTAGATATTGTTATTTATTTTAATATCAAATGTTTATGATGTTGTCATGAAGTTTAATGTCTTCTTAATAGAATGTAAAACTTATAGAAGTAACCATCTCATGGAAATTTTATCTTCACAACAGATGCATACCTAAAATTAATGGTTATAAAAATACAATGTCATATTCTTGCTTTAGAAATTAGTATATTGCACATATGTGTGGAAATTAGATTATATAAATACACTTTAATTGTGGGGTATAAGAATTTTAAATCAAGAACCATTAATATATGAGATAAATGGAGTTCTAAATAGGTGATTATAGGACAATAATAATCAAGTATGGAATCTTGTATTCAAAAAAATCTTGACAATAAATCCCAAATTTTTTTGAGGTCTATCCTATGTGATCAAATCATAAACGTAGTGAATTCTCTAGTGATTTGTATCATTCTTGATCGAATCATAGAGGATTTACATTTGATTAACAAGTTTATGTTACCAACATTCTATTTAAGATATCATAGATTAGGGTATCTCATAGTCTATGATGTTCCAAGAGAATGATTTCCCATAAGGAATTTGATGGTATCAACACAAATATCAATGAAATGAATATGGTTGATTGTGAAAATAATATTAAAGAAGTGATGAAGCACCCTAAATGATACAATAGAAATTATTGGACATAAATCTAGGAAAGAGGATAAAATATGATATTATTGAGTTCACAATCATCAATATGGACGATCTGTTCAATATAAAGACCACTTATCATGTAGTTTAACAACATGTGACTTGCAATTTATTATGATGGTTAGTTTGATGTTAGTAAATATTTATTCCCTCTACTATAAACATATTGATCATACAAGACAATGTGGCATACCATGTTTCCTTAAATCACATTATCTATGTTTGAAGTGAGAAACTTGATAAAAAATATATTCGATTAAGCTACATAAGAATAAGTGGAGGAGAATATAAAGGGGTTTTCACAATTAATTGTGAAATATGACTTCAACAAAATCATACTCACATGGAGGAACATGATTATTTGTGATTATATTACATGATTAGGCCAAAAATTGTGGATCCATGTGTCACCAAGTAGCTAGTAATGTTAGGAATCAATACACACATAGTTAATAACTGGAAAACTCACCAATAGAGTCTAACCCATTTGAAAAGGGGGAATTTTTTAATATTATATTTAATTGAATTTGATATCTACATTTCACTACAAATATTTTTATCATATGAGTCAATCCAAACATATTTCTTGAATTGAATACACTCAAAGTATGTTTTTACGATGATTATAGGGGAATTATTCCATTTATATAGTTTATGAAACCATGATTTGGGATCTAGTTTTCACCAGTTATACTTGTATGGAATCAATTAAAAATACCTAGTTCATGAATGGAAAACTCTTCACATAGGAATGAACTATATGTACAAGGAAAATTATTCCTATTTATGTAGTGGTTGGACCTAGGATTTTTTATTTGGGTGTTACTGTGTATCTTGTGTAGGAAGGAATCAAGTCACATGTTCTTCGTGACTAGAAAGAATCCCTATATGTATTTTATTCACACACAATGATGGTTGTGCATCATTTTCCATAACAGATATAGCCCATGTGTAGTGAATAATCATTAATGTCAAATTCTACATGTTGTATAACATCATGTAGTAATTATGTCCTCTAGGTCATTAAATGTCATGTGGTAAGGATTAGTGATTATTTACAATTATATTCTTACATCTAAAACCAATGGGTTTATGGTAGCCTTGAATGTTATTTTGAGAACCCTTTAATTGGTGGGTGGTGCAATGTGTTCCCCATATATTTTGGATAATGAGAAAGATCTATTAGAATGTACCAATTCTATAATTTAGGCCCTTCATACATGGGTTAAAAATTTGGAGGCTATGATCCATTTATTAATGTGGATATAAGAGACAACACATGTTCTCCATATATTACTAAGTAGATGAAATCCTATTAATTTAATTTACATGTTTTCGGATTCAGGTGAAAATCATGGTTTTATAGTAAATGCAAACATTTATCATTATGTCATTCTAACTCATCCTATTTATTTTTCAATTAGTTATTAATAAATATTATTTCTTAGATATTAAAATTTATTAAAAGAGTCGTACATCCAATTGGATAATCAACATTAGTTACATACATCATTGAATATGGTGTTTCTTGCATGGTAGTGCACATGGTTGTACAATATGACCATTATGCATGAAAGAGATGCTCTATCTATGAAATCCTTGTCATTTCCACCATTTAATTTATGATATTCTATAGATTCTTTATTAAGCCCTATATTTATGTACATTACTAAAAAAATATCTTTTTTAATGGTTGGATTATATGTTTTACTCTGGGAATAATTTATTAAACTCCATATAACAAATTTTGGTACCATTGTTTGTTAGTATCTTGTGAGGATTTCAATATCTAGTGATGATATTGGACATTACTCTGTTAATTACATTCTTATCCCCGACTTCTTTATTGTGTATTTAATTATATGATATAGTAAATTATGTAGTATCTTTAAGTATATACTAAATCATCATATGTGTGGATAGGGATATGACCATAGAACATCCATTTCTTAAAAAAACATGTAATATTTAGTTGTATGTTTCATATATTGTGGTCAATTGATGAAATTTTCAGCAGTCTCAAATACATGATATTTTTGTGTCAATACTAGATATCCCTTTCAATTTTTCATCCCAATAGTAATCAATCCTCCTAATTTATTAGGGGAGTCCCTCCCCTGAGTTATGAGTTTCAAATGAGCATACAAGGAAGTCATCTGTAACAATGGGGTCTCTCCTTATATAATTCTTATGGGGATGATTGTTTCAATGAAACGTTTGTAGATGGTTTATTTATCATTTGGGCCTATCATGATGGGTAATTTTTCTTCTTAGAATTGATAAAATTATATTTTAGCTTAATAAAAATGTAGGAACCATTTTTAGGTAATCTAATATGGCCTCCATCCATCTTGGGGTGGATAATAGTTCATTACATTGTATGAAATATTTACATGATTGATTTCCTTCATGTTATAAATGATGACTAATTAGGAAACCCATCATTGTGTGATGTGGATACCCCATTTTTTATCAGGTTCAACTATGAGTGTAGATGAATTTTTTATTCCATTGACACGACCATTTTTTATCAAGGGACATGATGTAATTTTTGTTCGTTAGGGTAATTATTCCACTAGTCCTCCAACATAACCAATTAGAGGATAAAATTATTCCTTTTTGGTGGCATACTAACATTTTATTTAAATGATCACTAACTCTAAATCATATAAAATATTTCGGTAGGCTATCATAAGTGGTAATGGTAGTTCAAATATGGTATTGGGGGCTGGGAATTCAACAATAGAATTAGAAAATCCTTCCCAAAATAATAAAGTGTTGTAAAATATTTGATGGTTTGATTAGTCCAACCTATTAGACCGTTTACTTTTCCATCCTATTTATAATAGGACATCATGAGGTAGTTTCATGGTATATATCCCATTTTGTGGGGCTGTCAATGGCTATGAAAATCTTTTTTTATATAAGTCCCCTTTCCACTAGTGTTATTTTGAGGGCAATATATTCCAAAATAAAATTATAGAGGGTCTAAACTTAATCTTTCTTCCATGAACTAGAAATGATATCATCATACTTCATAATAATTAATCATTGCGCCATATTCATTGTCAACAGAGGGAGGAAAAAGATGTACTTGAGCTGGGAAATATGAGAGACAATGTGGAATTTATGATGTTGTATGAAATGTATCATCATTAACACTATAAAGATGAATGGGAGGTTGTTATGGCACATAATTTAATACATGGAATCTGTACCAAGAATCATTATACTACGATTGAAGTGTATGTTTTCACCCCATTAAATATGTTTATGACCAAAAAGAGAACCAAGATATCCTTACATGGAGTCCACATAAATTATATTTGACATTCCTTTTACCTGATAGGTTAAGGATAGTTTAGGATGTAAATATTTCTTGTAATTTTCAAAGGCATCTTGGTTGTAATCATTCAATAACTATGCAACTCACTTCATCATTAATAGGATGAAGGGGAGGGTACTTCTTGAAAGGATAACTATTAAGTCCATAATATATAATATTATTATGTGGAGACCCTCCTGTTCATTATTACTATGAGGAGGTAAAATTTATTTTATTTTACTATTATATTTGTACATAACTCAATTCCACAGTTTCACACCACAAGACATTATAATCTAATAGCTGTTACATCATAACAGAATTTGGAGGATTCACTATCAAACTATACTACCAAAACTTTTGGTATATTTTATTGATGATATGTGAGGTGATCACATAACTATTGATATTTTAATTCCATGTCATTAACATAATATTTGGTTATTCATCCCAAAAATTTCTTAATGATATGATGCATGACACGTTTTTATGTTGTAATTTCTTTTATTAATCCATAGTGCACGACATGATAGAAAACGATCCACTTATTTGCTGTAAAGGCTATGACATCCACATCTTCATGGGATATTTTAATCTTATTATAACGTAAATACCCATCCCTGATGGAAAGGCCCTGGAAACCAGTAGTTTCACGGATAAAATTGGTTTTTATCATAAATTGGAAATCATCCTTTGGGAAGATTCTATTAAGATCTCAAAATTTGATGTAGACCTTGATCCGCCCATTCTTGTTGTTGACAATGATGATGTTGGTGAACCATAATGGGTACTAAACTTCCCAAAAAGATGTAATTTATCAATTAATAAATTTCTAATTATGAAATCATAGCAAGAGATGGGATCATCCTTTTGAATATTTTTCTAAAACCCCAATGGTCATAGGGTATACCTTTGTAATCCAAAGCCACATCGATGGTCATCATGGGATTATTTTATAATTCCTAGTTAAAAAATTACTATTATTCCTTAAAAATGAAATATAAATCTCATTCAATTAAATTCAAATGACAAAAATAATCTGCGTGGTATTCTGGTAAAATTTTATTATTATAGTCACCATCCATAGGTCATCGATGGTAGTGGAGATATCCTCAAATGTGGGAGGGTATTTTCATGGGAAATCATCATCCTTATCCAAAAAATCATTTAATTATCTAAAATATGTTAATAGTATAATTAATGTGTTCATTATCTATTTTGGGGTAAGTTTCGTGGGGTGGTGTCTATTCTCTTGATATTGAAGGGAAGAAGCCAACATGAGTTAGAGCATTTTTTGGGATCTTGATATGGTTATTTGTCTTCTGTATTTTCATATGTATGATGATTAAATATGCTTATGGGTGGTGTATTATATGATTTATCCCTATCTAAAATGATTTTTTTGTTTTTGAATCCATTTTCTTAAGGTGGCATAGACCCTATCAACTATCATTTGAGTCATCCAGTTCTCAATATTTTGATTATACTGGGTTGTAACTTCCTTCCAACCACCCCTTTATTCTAGTTGGGATACCATTACAAAATTCACACGTGCCATGAAAGTTTCATGTATCACCTATCAATAATCAACCATGCTTTTGAGGATGTCATTGAAGACAACGAAGTCCAGGATGGTGTGACCCAGCCACAAGTAGAACTGGAAGAAGTTGTGATGATCAGCGAGGATTACCTCATTGTGTTTCCTAGGATACACTTGCTGGTGTAGGTTATATTACATGGAAGGATAGAAAACCTAGGTAACATTTCATTTCAAAATGAATACTCTTTATTAATATATTCCTGAAATTTAGGTTGACTATAATATCTTTTTTTCTTCTAGGTGATTGATATTTTGATGTAATTGTTTTTCAATACGAGGAATAAGAAAATTAGAAGCTTATCCTTGAGATTGAATGGGTATTTCTACTGGTATGAGGGTAATAATAGCAGTATATTTTATAGGAGAATTTTCTTCTAGTCCAATGTAATGGGTAGAGATTTAGATCATGGTCGTTGAATAGTATGTTTTTAGAATTCACCCATATATTTCAATTCACAAAATCTTATAGGATATTTAATATAGATGAATGGTTTATACATATCATCCTGAATATCTTCATCAAAATTTTATAGTTGATTCTTGTGAGAGATTGGAATGTGGATTTGTTAGGTTAAACCATTCCATCAGGAGAGAAACTAAAAAAACAACCTCATTTGTTTCTTGTTTTTTGTTTTTGTGGTCAAAAATTAGGATTTTTCTTTGTGTAGTGATAAACAAATAAATGAAATGATGATGAAATCCTTAAGAACCTACAATATATCTGGCTAGAAGGATCCAATACCAAGAAAATGATTGTCCTAACAGTGGATGTAAAAAACTTTCAATCTTGGTAACCTTCTTATAATCTCTAGGGACCATCATCAGGCTGCATAAGGACTTTAAATGAATAAGATGGTTTTCTAGATCTCCAACGTCATCTGTTATTGAGACGATAAAATTCTATTAATTGGGGGGGGATTTATATCCCCTATTCTTGATATACCTTTTTATTGGGTTACACATGTGTATTTCACAATTCCATTGATTCCATTCTAATATCCATAGATTCATTACTATTGTAGATTTTATGAGGTACCACTATCTACACGACATATTTTATATATGGTGTGGGAGAATTTCGAAGACATAGACTAATTTTAATGTCCTATTGAATATCAGTCTTTTCTAAAACTATATGATCACCCTAATGAGGGAGAAGATGACATTTTAAGACAAAAATTTATTGTTTATCCTTGAATACATTATTAATTAAGACTAGATTCCCACATCTAGAGTTGTCTTGATGATAAAATGCTACTCTTGTAGGTGAATTTAATCTAACCTAATTAATGGTAGGATGAATACTCTCTTATATTTGGATATGGTGCCTAGTGGGAATGATTCCACTTATTAGTTCAATATTATGATGCATTATATTTTATAAATCATTGTCACAAATTTCTGTATAGTCCTCCAAGGAGGGAATTTTGGATCCTCGAGGGGATGAGGGAGATATATATATACCTTCCCATTTAACTTGGGTGTTGTTCTATAATAGAGGTTAAAATTCAATATTTATATGTTCCTTGATCTATATCCTTATATTATTCCATAGATGTACATTCACATTTCATAAATCCAAATTTCACACCCATCGAGGAATGGCTTCTGCATTGTGTCACTCTACATTTATATCATGGTCTACATCATTCATATTGATTATGGTGAAGACAGTCACTTTGGTGTATCTAGAAATGTTAGTTATTCCACTACACTACATGTACTTGGGAAATTTTTCTCCACTAACCCCCCTCCCATAGGATTTCATCTTGATCAATTCTTTTACACCATTCCATATTAGACAATTTTATCTTATGAACCATAATGGGTTTGATAAACACTGATCTATTTTCCTCCCATCGTGATCTATAAATAATGACAATAAGGGAGTTTTTATATCATGCTTTATGAATGATCACAAAAAAGATTTGGAATTACTTGCAGCGGGTGGAATGGATATGATGTCGGCTTCCAATATATACCTCCCAATATGGAAAAGGTTAATTTATTATAGGGTGATGATAATGATAAAATGCCTACTGCATTATAGGAAAGGGGTGATTTAGGACCTCCATTGGCACTTTGTAATCCTATTATAGGAAATTGGATGATTCATATTAGGGATCTAATTACACTTGAGATGGAAATTGTGATATTAATGTAATATCCCTATGGGATAGGGTTGATCAGGAAGTATAACTAATTTCATAGAACCCTCATAGTGAGTGTTGAACAAGGATGTAGTGATTGAGATAAAAATTTTCCAGTCCTAAGGGATGAGGTTCGTTTCTAAATACCACAAAAATTTACATTATAATTTTGTTTTCTAATAACCTTGTTAAGGAAAAATATTTTAAAAACTCTCCTCTACATGTGTATTGGGTTCATTTCTGGTAGCTCACATGATGAAAATTATAGCGATCATTTCGATTTGGCACAATTTAGATCGTGTATGAGAAGACTAAAATTGATGACAATGATGGGAGTATTTTTATTATAATTTATGTTTGGAGGTCCAAAATTAAACGTCTATGTATGAAATTTGTTACTATTTCTTTGGGGTCCCAAAATAGATGTCTTTTTTTTCTTGCCTAACCCTCTATTTGTGATGATTTTTCATCAATAGGGTAGGGGTGGTGGATCTCTCTATATTGAAAAAATAAACACTAAATTACCTGGTCCACTAACTTCTCTTGGGGATATGACATTACAAGATTCCATAACTATAAATTTATATTTTTATATGGAATTAGTGATGTAAAATACTCTATATATTCCTATCTTATAATACATATATTTGATGAGAGCTCGATGGTTAGGTGTTTCATAGTTTTGGTGCATAGTGGTAAGAATAACGTGTATCATTTTTTCCATTATTGTATTTACTCCTAATCCATAGAGATATCATCCATGTCAATTTAAAAATAGAGTGTAATTTTTTTTCTAAAGTTGACCCATGTATCTTGGATTGGGGAGTGGTCTAGCCTTTGCCCGATGATGAGTCACCCACATGTGTTAGAGAAGGTAAGGCATTCACTCTTTCTTTATCTCATCTAGAATATCATTGTAAGAATTGGAGATGGTCCAAAACAATGATTGGTGGTCTATATTTGGATTATAGTCTACATAAATAAATTTCATCATCTTATTCAACAGATTTTTTATCATCCATTAGGTCAGACAATAGAGGATTCTTCTCTAGCTCTCTCATTAGCTGCGGTGAAGTGTTACAGAATGATCATGGAGAAATATGTGTGGTTACTCCTAGTTTCTCAAGGAACTCACTATATGAATATTTCTGAGTTCTAATAAAATATCCATATGAAAATTTTAGTGAAATTTTGGGATTTTTCTATCTAAGAGAGATATCACAACTGGGAGGTTGACCATGTTGGATTTCCGGAGTAGAGTCCATGACATCCAAATTTTCACCTCAATGAGGATGAATATTGAAGTACTTATCAACATATAGATTTATATAATAGTATAAATACCTATGAGGTGCTGCAAATATGCAGGAAATATCATCAAAGACAATGTAATTTAGATGTTAAGATATATAAGCCTCACTCTACATCATGTATAGAATATGTCAACCCTCTTTTTAGGTCTGAGCAGTGATATAGGCCTCCAACATGATGGTTTCTAGAATATGTTGATAAAATTAGATTGCTTCATGGATATAATACCTTTATAGATATTGTGTAAGAATATTACATTATTATTTTGTATTATTGGTGGGAAAATGATTTTTCTTATGGGTTACTGTTGGAAAATGCTGGTCAATCTTATTTGAAGAGGGGGTATGCATCTAGTTTAAATATTAATCCCCTATAGGAAAATGTTGATGGACCTCTTTAATTGGAGAAGGGATAAGATCCACCTCCTCTATAGCCTCTAATGGATGCTAGTGTAGTTATTAATTAATGGATATAAGGGATTTTTTTCTAGAAAACCATGAAATGATGAAATATGGTGACTATACATATTGGAAAGGATATGAGATTAATATGAGGTTAGATTCTTATTTTACTTAAAAACAATAGTTGGAGATGGTACATGAGACCATATTTATGAATTTTTAGTATTTTGCTAATATTTTCCAATATGAATGTGGCCCTTTCCAATGGAATGTTCCTATCTGAACCGGTGAGCCTCAGTTGGAACCAAGATATGAGCATTTCCCCTGTTGGAGTATTCCACCAGTATTTTTCACTAGAAATGTGTGACAGTCTTGAGGCCTGTTACAAACTGAGATGTTGAGTACCAGTAATAATGGGGATATGATCTTGGTACTTGGCCCCATACTTTATAGAAATATTCTAATAATTATCCTAGATGGGATTATGAATGTATGCATGCTTTGATGTATCCACTTAATCATACTGATCAGGGTGAAATTCTACACTCCCATATCAGATATATATATGAATATCCATGTATTTTTACCAATCCCAAAATATGTTTCTTGGGCTTTTCAAATATTTCAAGAATGTTGTGACTCATTCGCAATTTTTTTTCAAGAATGTATGCATGCACATTCTAAGTATCCATAATATCATAGAAGATATATTCCATTATTGATGGAATAAAATCCTACTTCTTTCATTTTTTTTATGAAAAATGAATATTCATATGGGGTTTATGCATGGGGGAATGGATATGTGTCTACCCAATTCATGTTTAAGGAATATGATACCGGTCTTGAACTGAGTGAGAAAAGATATGTTCCACTATAATATGCTGAAGATATACTTTAGTGTATGTGTGTATATGATCTCACTACCATTAATCCATATATTTCTTCACCTACAAAGACATCATTGGCACCTATGAATGGGATTCTAGAGTGTCCATTCTCATGTGGTGCTCTCAGGAGGCGACAGAGGGGAACCTGAAGGATGATGAAGGTGATGGCAGTTGAAAAGAGCCCTACATGGTATCCCATTTACTGTTATAGAGAAACAATATACTTCTTGATCCAACATCCTATGATATCAAAGGTATTGATCTCTACACTTCATGGATAGGGTTCCGAATTGATCAATGGGGGAAATAGTTACCACACATTTCATTAAATAATTCCTTGAACAAGATAGAGTTTCAACATCATCATATAGAAACATCAATATGAATCCTTTTGTTTTAGGATCATACCATGATGGTCATTCACCTAGAAATATTTTCATCCACATGATGTTGAAGGTAGTGTATGGGTGAGGTTTTTTTGAGACATATAGAGTGTAATATAATTGACGAGCTTCCAAAATATTATATTTATTAAGAGAAGATCTCAATTCAAGATATATTAAATTATAGTTTCAATACTCCAAAAAAAAGGATAAATTCAAAATTCATTTTATTATTTTTGGGGTCATCTAGTCGTCTTCTTAGTACCTCATCTACATGAACATGACTATGTTTGTTCATTATTGGATAACCTATGTTGAGATCCTACGGACTGGTGCCTAGTATCTTTTATAGATGACTCAAATATGTGATTCCAAATACCAACTCTATATGCCTATAATCCCTCAAACATGACGATATCTATCACTAATTTCCACTCCAATACCCTAATATTGTTGGGAATGAAAAAGGGTCTCGTGATGGAAGAGATCTCACAATAGAGTCCTTGTTCAAATATTATTACTTAGAATCATCTATTACTATTCGTTTTTATAGAGTTCTATGTATGACTTGTGAACCTCATAACATATTCGTCCACAATAATACCTCCCTACTGTTACTCAATAGATCATTAATCCAAAAATAGCGCATGAAAGATGGATAGTAATCCTCACAAAATAACTTATAGAAGTTGGTCCACGAGAGTGTTGTCTCATTGTGGATCTTGGTAACTGGACTCCACCATCACCTCTCTAATCTTTGAAAAAGTATGCCATCCTTCAAAACCACTTGATTTTTCAATTCCTAAAAAATCCAAAAATAAACAGACCATAAATATGGAAAATCCACCACTCCCTAGGGATATTCCAGTCTAATGAAGATCAGTGAACTCTAGCATTGGACCTTAAAATATTCGTATATCCTATAAAAATCGTTATCATGCTCTGTTAGGGTGATTTTCTACTCGATAAGTGGTTCTGCTACACCATTACCACATGGATGAAGAATCTTGGGATATGGACCCTAAATTAAGGCCTTATCACTCATCATACCATCTTCATGATATGGAACTAATATTTTATCATTCTATCATAATATATTCTTCCAAAAAAATTAATCAATGTGTTTCGGGGTTAGATGAGAATATTTAAATTTATAAAAATGGGGATCTGACTAAAGAAGTATAGTCAAATAAACATCCCTATATGATTCAAATACCACTAATCCCAACATTGAATGTCATGGTGAAAATACATCACTAGAAAATTGTTGTGGAACAGGTTAATGGACTCATTGGCATCCCTAACCATCCCAGAATTCCATAGCCAAGGACCCTCCCTCGATACACTTTGACATTATTTCCAAAATCCCAAAAAATCATCATAAGGTTACTACTCTTAACTCCATCATATGGATCGAACCACCACTAATACCAATATATATCTACTCCACCATATCCTAGGATCAAGATAAAAAAACACCAAGCTCACCTCCATCAGAGAGGGGTTGTGTACGAGGGCCAAAATCCATATTGATAATGATGGGGATTTCCCTAATGTTCTTGTATAGACACAGATGAAAATCTCATTATAAAAGTAAATAGAAATTATAATGAAAGTATATAATATCTATATTGTAATTGGAGAAATAAAAACATCTAGGTTTTACATGAGTGAGAGAATAAAAACAATAAGTTAAAGGGGTATAATACCCAACCAATAAGAAATATGCCTCAAATTATAAAATCATTATCTTAAAATGTGGAGAGATCATGGAGACCAGTCTCTATAATATAACCACCATACACATACCAAGGCACCCAATATCCATAATCCCCTAATAGGTAACTTCTTACATGTATTTTTTCTTATTATGTTGTGAGATGTGTAGGAAAATCCTATGTAGGGGTGGGTATAAACATTCCCAGTTAGACACCCAAAAAGAAAATGGGGTTTTAGTAAGAGAAACTATTGGAATGGAAATATTGTGGATAGTAAATAATGGAAAACTAATCCCAAAGAAAGGATGTAATCTCATCCAAACACAAGAGTTAAGCATGGTGTGTAGGTGGACTACACCTTGAGTCTTGTACACACATATTAGGATAACAATAACATCCATCCATAGAGATATTAACATGGTGAGTAGGTGGTCTACCTAGCACATCCCTACATATCCTAGAAAGAGAGTAAAAATAAAAATACTTGGATACTGATATATATATATATATATATATATATATATATATATTATCCAACAAAACCTAAAATAAAAGCGAAAGGGGTCTCCAACTCAAATCCTAGATAAGGAAGAGAGTCTAAAATAGTTCTTCAAATCCATTAAGGATTCCTAAAATCTTTCACATCTTCCCAGTAGAAAAAATACAAATCAAACATTACCTCTCTATAGTGTCACATTGTTTAGGGGCCATAATATCTTGGTAGAGGTACAATATCCAGATACAACTAGAGTGTTCCAATAAATAGATTAATAATGGATTCATACACTATTAACATTGGACTGTTCAACTCTAATAGTCGATAGAGAACTCATTCCCTTCCCAACTTGAGTGTTAGAATCTAATAGAAGAGGTCTCATGCCCAGATTTCTTATTAGGGTTCTACAACAGAAATTTATGGAGGACCCATGCCCTAACAACTAGGAGGGTTCTGCTCTAATGGTCTATAGAGGACCCACACCCTAACCAACAAGGGGTTTTCACTTTGAAATATGGATTATACTAATATTTCATATTAAGAGGGTTTTATACAAATAGGTAGGTAGAGTAACCATTCCATATTCCAACATGTGACTTCAACACTCTGTTGATAGAGGAACAATTCCCTAATTAGGTATGAGGGTTCCATTTTTATGGAAAATAAAGGCCCCATTCCAAGGACAACCGGAGGGCTTCACTCCAAGAGCCATTAGGGACCCTATGTGATGACTGGATTTGTTAGGCATCCCCTAAATAATAATCATGTCTAAAAAATATCAAATCATATCTCAAAATCCAAAATCAAATCTAAAATCATTATCTATTTGAAAAAGAATAGGATAAGATACTATGGGACCAATATGGTTGTCAAAACAATTTAGATATGTGAGATTAATGTTTCCTATAAAAGAACCAATTGCCAAACTACATGTGAGGGGACCCACATGATGTGTAGTCCTTCTCCATCTCCTAGCCCTATAAATACCTATACAAAGATCACTGACCATGTATTGATACATAAAATATAGCTGGTCTATGTAGTATGAACAATATACTAATGGTCCTAAGTGTGTTGTTTGACATGTTTGGGAACTTTTTTACACGGTGTGGCCCAGATATTCATTCTCACACAAGGTCCAACCCATGTTCTCTTTAATGGAAATATTCTTCCTTGGTAATGTGTTATATGATGCATAAATGGTTTAAAATCCATTCCATACTTATATTTCAGGGGAGAACCTTACCGTTGAGGCAAAGGCCCTATACATTGTGTGTTTATCATGGTACATAGTGAATATATATGTTTATTTAAATTCACATATCAATATCAGATATTATGGACCTAAACAAATTAATCTTTGTATATATCATCCATGAATCAAAAAAATATTTGTAAATCCCATTATTCATTAATTCTGGTCATCATTCACAGAAATCATATTCTAGTTTCATCCACACGATTACGCGCATACGACAAAACCTTTTGATACTCTTAGTACACCATATGTTCAATCGAACAATGGTGTAATCACTAAAATCCCAATAATAATGAAAGTAAATCATTGATTAGTCATCCCATCCCTAAAAAATGACATTTTCAGGAATTTGAACATTTGATTGGGCTCGTTACCATTATAAATGTCAAACTATTATCGCAGAGTCTAATTACTGATAACCCAAAAACTTTAAGGGGGATGGAATAAAAGGGTATTTCAATTTCTACCCCTAATTATTGGACAACTATATAGAATGGGTTTATCTAGGGGTAGAATTTAATTAAACAATCCATATAAATCCTTACATGTTCCCATGAAATGTGAAACAATTGATGGTTATCAAAAAAGTGATGAACCTAACAATTCAATTTAATTAAAATAGGAAAAATACACATTTTGATGGGTCCCTCCAAGATATGTAATGATTTTATTTCATATAATGATCTCAAAAAAATATTGAAGGATTTAATTGCATTAAATTTTCTTCGATCTAAATCTATATAGAGATTACTTTTTATTCGATGTCAATTCACCAATAGAAGGAGAGGAACACTCTAGTTTCTCCCTTGGTTTGTGAAATGACCCAGAGAAAACAACCATAAATGAATTCTTATATATTAAATTTTCGGTATTGTTTTATTAAACTAAATAAATTAAAATTTTAATTAATCCACTATATGTACCTCCAATAGTGAGGTAATCTAAATGCCCTATACAGACAAATTTCATTTTCTAAATTTAGTAATGATTTCGTTTCAGACATAACCACGACCTCAGATTTATGATATAATATTAAATTAATGATTTATATCATATTTATTGAGTAATAGAACATGAATAAAATAAAATATATAAAATATTTTTTATATAATTTTTTTTGGGAACATCTGGCCTCAAAATCACTCCTTGCCTCATTTAATGTCCCTATTGATATATATTGAAATATTTCAAAATTATATAAGGAAAAAATGGTCACTAAAATGTGTATCAATAGGAATTTCAAGTTGAAACAATCATATGAGATTTATAAACATGGAAATCTATGCATGGTAAAATATTATAACATCATGGTAAAATAATAATGTGGAAACATCATAAATCATGACCTAATAAGAATAAGTCATGGAAAAAAACTGAGAAAACATAACATAGTGTTCTTATTATATCTTCTTGAGAACCATACATGGTATATGATGAGTAAAACCATTACCTAATGCATTATAATGATATATAATTTTGGACTGACCTGTCACATTTATATCATGTATCTGCATATGCATGGAACATAGATCTTACAACATAATAACATATTTGATATCTTATAATTTCATAATTACAGTGTGTGGGACATATATAATTAGAAGTACCTAATAAATTGATTATATGTTGATCCAGTTTTAAACAATTGAGTGGAAATATTGATGTGTTTTCACAATAAAAAAAATTCATGTAAAATAACATGATTATTTATTTAGCGTATCAAGTTTATATAATGGTTTATAAAATAGATTTCATATAATAAAATATGTTCCATGGTTATCTATGAATCATAATGGTAATAAAAGCTTCTATAAAAACTCATTAAAACCATAAAAATAGGAATTCAAAATTCCATGAACAAAAAAACCTAAATAAAAAGGATAGGTATAAAATTCAATACCATGAGATGCTGATTCAAGATTCTTGTGATGACCTTATTAATATAATGGAAAAACATTGGGGGGATTTAGAGTGCTATAAGGATATTAAATGTATGATTATTTTGGTTTTTATTATGTGATATGCTATGTTCGGAAAAAATTTATAAAAAATTGATTTGGGTTTAATATTAATTTTTAAACATAAGGATTGAACCACAAATGATTTAATAAAATCCAAAAACCATCCAATGGGTTCTTCCATTGAATCCCCTCATGTATATTTGTTCTAAATTTTTAAATTGTTTTATAATTGAAATAATTAAAATAATAATTTTTTTGTTCAAATGATTCATGTTAAAAAATTATTTTATCCACAAAATATAATATGGGTTCTTTAGGATTCAATAATGGGTATTAATATTAATAAAATAACATCAAAAAATTTAATTGAAAATATTTTTTTGTTGATTATATTTCTGTTATTTATATCCGAATATTTGGGATATTATGTTGTCCTATTACATACCATATACTCATAAAATATTTAGTTTTTAACCAAAAATTACACTACCTCATAAAATTATTATAACTTCAACATTATCTAATTTATTTGTTTTAATTTAAAAATTATTTTTCATACAAATATAATATTTTATGTATGATAATATTATCTTTTAATGTAATTCTATATTTATTATATTTTTTTTAAAACTATAAAAAAATTATTGCCGTTATTAATATTTCGTTGGAATTCATAAAATTATATGATTACATATATTTAAATAACTATTATTTAATAATAGTATATCATGAAAATTGTATTCATTTTTTGAAATTATTGATTTTATTTAAAATTATATTCATTAATAGGAACTATATATTTCACAAGAAAATCAATTTTGATTTCTAAAAATCAAGATTTATTTTTTATCAAACACATTATATAATTATGTATAATTTAATAATGAAAATTGATAAATTTAATAAAAATTTTATTAACAACTATATATAAAAAATAAAACTATTAGGTTATAGATACATAACCCCATTATACACTGGATTATTCTCAAACAGTAAGGTGTATAATAGTAGTACATTATTGGGGTATTTTGGTGAACATGGTTTAAGACATAATCTTGACATGTTTTAACATTTCCCATAACTATTTTTCAAGAGTACTAATTTTTGAGTCACAACATGGGCATGGTCAAGGGAAAATACATCATATACCATAACCCTTAGAAGCACTGATTGATGGGCCTTAGATTATACCATTATACTAGTAAGGACATCACAACATCTGTATGGGTCAATTAGACATTATTATAACCCTATGTTTAGGTATTGAGTTGTTATTCCCATTTTTTGGGTACTATTTGATCAATCCATGATGTCTTAAGGTTGTGACATTTATCTTCATAAAAACATTAACATAATATATGGTTTTATGATCTCAAATATCAGTTTTTATTACCTTATCGAACTCATAATGTGATTTTTTATGTTGGGGAAAATGTTTTAAATGTGTCAATACCTTTGATAGAATTTTGGGGTTGTTTAAAAAAAGAACAAATATTACATACATAATATAAATTTTTTTTGTTAATGGACTAAAAAACATTGTTTTTTCGATAATAGTAAATAAATTATCTATTTAACCATTCTAGGGATCATAAATTATAGGTTTAAATGAATAATTCAATGCGAATTGTTGTATGGTATGAAAAATAGTGTAATATGTTTACGTAGTCAAAATTAATTTAAAATAATTCAATTTAAGTAACCATAAAATCTCCCAACCCATATAATTTTTCCCCTAAATCAATTTATTAATTTTAGAAGGGAATCATAGGATGATTTAGATGGTTTCTTGTATTCTATATGTTGAATCATTATAGAACATTCGATGTTTATCATTATGTCATTGTTAAAATATAGATTTACTTTCACTCTCTTTATATTTTTAATTTTTATCTCTGATATAAACATATGGAGGTCATATCTATTTATTTATAGTTATAAATTTTGATTCCCCACCAATATTAATTTATATGTGATTGATCTATCCTATATTTCATATCTTATAAAATATTATTGGTAAATTATAACATGAAATTTATATGTATTTGGATTTGATACCTTTGATGAGATTGATAACTATTTTTTCACTTTATTTATTTAATGTTATAACAAAATAATTACATATCGTGATTACTGTTCAATACAATTTTTTTAAAAAAAATATCTATCTTTATGTTAAAACATTACTTAATGAATTATAGATTTTATAAATTAATAAAAAAAAAATAATAATCTATCAATTAAATTTTTTTGCTGGATAATGTATGTTTGATTGGGTTTGACATTTATGATGGTTATTTTTATTATAAATGAGTTTTTAATGAGACAATATAATTTTAGAAAAATTTATTAAGATATTATTTAACTTTAATAAAATGTTTTATTTGATATGATTTATATAATACATGAATGGGTGTGTTCATGAGTGGGAAATGGATTTTTATGGTACTTTTTTGAAAAATATAAAAAAAATTCCATGGTAAAGGGGGGACATATAGACCACGCACCAAGCTAAGAAATATTCATGTTTACTAGAGGGAAGGTGGATAACCCCATTATTTAAGGTTTGGACTTGTGATTGGTCACACGTAGAAGTAATAAGTGAGTGATTATTTATCCTAGAGTGGTAGATAATTGATCAAGATATATAGATAGCCTAGAGTTTATAGAATGTATTATAATTTTTCTATTTATTTGGATGAAAAATTACCAAAATATTGATTTTTTTTCTTTTCATAGATAATTATATTGTTTTAATTAATTTTTTATAAATTTAAAAGAAATATTTTTATATTATCAGATTAATCATGTTGGAATAAAATTAAATTCATAAAAGTAATCATTTTGAGTTTATACTGACCACTTATATTAAAACATTTGATATGTATGAATTATTTATCATGATTCTATGAATCATAAGTATTTATTCTTCTATATTAGTGATGTATAGGTTCATTTATATTAAATTAAAAATGTGAGGATTCTAGGGAACCTTATTTATTTATGTCATTATGTTATCCTATATTATATTTTACTATAATATATATTATTTTTCTACAAGAATATATTCAATATTATTTCATTTTTAAATGTTATTAATTTATTTGAATGATTTTACAGTAGGTCTTTATTTTAAAATTAAACCCCAAATTATTTAATTTTATACTGTGATATATTATTTTATATGGTACTCCTTTGAGTGCAAGCTTAAAGACATGTTCCATATGGACTCTGGTCTTATGTTTATGGTTTAAAGCTTAGTGAATTTTAATTTGGTAGTATAAGTTCATCCATAGGCTATTAATTGGTAATTAAAGGTATTTATGGATGTTTGGATGGTCAGGAAACTATATATACCAATATGAATACAAATATAAGAGTTTTATAGTCAAATTCATGTTATCATCATGTATATATAGACAAAGATAATGGTAATGACCTATTATTTTCATAAATTTAGAGAATCTAACACACAAAATTATGAAATGAAGTATGTTGTAAATAATATTATTTTCTGTGATGATTGCATAAAATGAAAATATTTTTGAAAAAAAGAAATATTTCTTGAACAAATATCAATAAACCTTTGGTTTTTGGTTTTTATATTATATTTTGAAAATTAAGTAGTTATAGATATTAATATTTTCATGAAAATCACATTCAGAATGGGATTAGCCAATGGAAATTGATAGGAAGCCACAGAGACATTATGACGAGTGAAAACTATGGATAATTTGGATTAAAAAATACATTATTTTTATTGAAATATTTTACCTACAATAGTTATAAATATATGAGGGTAAGGAAAAAGGATTAATCCAACTAATCCTTTGTTAGTGAGCATGATTGTTAATGCCATCCCTAAATTTTTATGGTATACTAATCAGGTTTGGATTTGAGAGGTGGATTGTGCCTTTGAATTTTAAAAGTAGAATCCAAAATCATTTTTAGGTAATGAATTACCTAATTGGATGGAAGGGTATTTAAAAAAGAATATCTATATATTTTAGTTTTTAAGAACTTATGAGACCTATATGTGGTTGTTTAAATCATATTTATTTCCTGGATTAGCATGGATGTTGTAGTATTCAATCAATGAATGATGTAACTACAATGACCTTAATTTGAAGAGATTATATACAATAATAAATTATTAATGATGACTAAAATATTTAAATCTATATAAATCTAAAAAGTTTATCAGTTTTGATAAAGGAAAAATGTCTAATATGAAATATGAATTGAAATTTCTTGGATTTGTGAAATGTGTTATGTAATTTTTGTTGAATGATAACATGATGACCTCAAGTTTTTTGAGAATAATATGACCAACAATATTATAAAATATTATACTAATCTAGATAATATCATATTGAGTGGCAATTATAAAAGAGTCAAAAATATTGTTTTATATTTTGGACACATACTATTCAATAATTCGTCATCGTTAATATTTGGGGGGGTTAAAACATATACTTTTTTAGTAGATGATGATAAAGGAAATATAAGTAATATATGTGTTTTAATAATCACATATTCCTCATGAATATTAATAAGGTAGTTCTTCTAGAATGGTGGAGTGGGATAATTAAAGTAAAAACATATTTATCTTCCTCACTTATATTTATAGTGTGGGAATGTGGGCCACCGAAATACATATTTTGGTCGGTTCTCATGGATGGGGAATGGCGGTGCATCCCACCCTGTTTATGTGTTGTGGAATCATTTCACTAGGTCATGGATGGAAAATTTGAGGACTCATCGTATTCTTGGGATACCATGTAAGGAGGAATATTCTACAACACCAATGACTCAATGAATAATTTTTATATATGAATAGACATTAATGGATTCTATGACTTGTGTTGGAACATCTGTAATGTGAGGTACCATTAGAGTAGCTTTTGTGATAATTTATACTTTTTTTAATATAGGATAAAAATATTCACTCAATATTATTTGATCCAACAATTATTCGAATTTTTAAAAGGAGACAATGTTTTAGTTTAGCAAAATATAAACTTCACTACAATGGTAGATTTATCGAGTTTTTAACTGTTCATCATGCATGACTATGATTGGTGATATATACATTTCATGTTAATTTTAGTTATTGAGATGAAAATTTACCATTTAATTACTCAAATGGAATGGTAGGGCATATTTAGATCACTAAAAAATTATTATATTATATGAATTCACATTACAACATTGAATGAAACAAATTATGATTTTAGTGGATATTTTTATTTTCAAGTTACCATGGTAGGATTTTTAGATTTCATATTAGATATAAAATTTATTAATTAGAAGGTGATTTTATAATAGAAATGTTATTAATGGTGAACCACAACCTCATAGAGTGGTGGTGTAGTGCCCAAAGGTTTTTTATATGGGATTTTATTAAATTACCATTGATAATGGACATTGAATTGTCTATTTACATAGTACATGGGAGCATCATTATTAATTAACCTATTACAAAATGGAACCAATATATTTACAAATAATGAATGTCTGTATATATAGGATTAAGATGATGGGGTCCATTCAACAATGTTACTTCCATGGGTGACCCTAGATTTTTACCAAAGGACTATAGGTTCCATAATGTTTTGTATTTTCTTGTGATGTTGAAGATGGTTATAATGAATTACAAGTATCCAATAACCCAAAATTGATGATTAATTTTACTATATTATACTTTATCATTTGATTTCGATTGAAATAATTCAGTTCTATATTACTAAAAATGGTTAAGAGAGAATGATATTCAAAAAGGGTATTTTCAATGTATATATAAACATTATAAAATTTTAGTAATGACTTCTAGGGTTACAAAATCGCTGTTAGCATTCATGAAATTAATGAATCCAATTTCTCACAAGTATCTATATTCTTTTTTATTGTAATAATTATATTAGATAGTTACGTACTAAATATTTCATGAATTTAATCAGAGGTAAAAAGATATCATGATATATATATATATATATTGTGTGATTATAATAAATTTACCAAATTTTATGAATAACATTTACAGATACCCAAGTTGAAGTTACTTTACCTTATTTTTTTAATTTAATATCACATGATCCATAAAAGGTTTTTATAGTGATTTTCAAGGGGATCTTATTAAAATAAATTAATTATGATGTTTTTTACATAAAATTATATTAAACGAGTTTAATTTAATATATATATTATATTCATTCTTCCATGACAACTTCATCTTATACGGGAGGAACTATTTATTGGAATATCAAATTTAATGGAGACTTTTGGTAATTTATGGTGGGACATAATTAATTGCATGTTTTGATTATACATAAATAACGAGTTTATTATAAAATTATTTTCTACAATACTTGATTTGGATTAATTTGTATTCTATTGTAGTCAATCATGTTTAAATTTTCTGGTTCTGTGAATGTGAGGCACCATGTGAAAAACAACCCTACACAAGACTTGGAATTGGATATTATTGTTAATGATATTGTGAGTAACATGAAATTACCTTTCTATTATAAATATGTTTTATATTAAAATTATATGAGTTTGAAGTATTCTTTCACATATAATGATCTAACCCATTAATGGATTTTGATGTTAGAAGACATTTAATTTTTAGATTTTCAGTAGACGTATACAATGGGGAAAATAAATGAAATCCATAATGATATGGTCAGGAAAACAAAAACATTGTCAATGAATTATTATAGTGATAAGTGGGAGTTGATGATATTATTGGATTATTTTCATGTGTTATTAGATGACATGAAAATGGAATGGTTGTTTTTAGTAGAAAAAACAATTACAATTGTTTCAATAATGTTCCCCAATAAATATTCTGATATAATATTGGTGAACTATAGAATTAAAGTATTTTATAATTAAGAAATACTAAACCATTATCATTGGTTAATTTATATTCCAATTTGAATATAAATATATTATAAAATCCCAACAGTTTTATTTCAACATTTCTAGATAGACAGAAAAACTTATGATGTAAAATAAATTAATTTATTGAATTTTTTTAACATTTATATCCTTAAAATGACAATATATGTATATATATTAACACTATTTAGCATTTATAATGAATTTAATCATTCATAGAATCTTATGGTATTATCCAATTTCATTATATCAAATATCATCATCTAGTGTTTAAAATGATCATGGTTTAACATTGAATCATTGTAAATAAATGCCTATGTTAAAAGGATATATGTGCTCCGAAAAAAATATAAGGTAAATATTAAATATTTATTATAATTTCGAGTCTTCAATAAAATTTAAAAGTATCAAAAATTATTTAATCAAATTTTATACTCTTCATCACCACTTTAATCACTGAAATTCTAAAATTTACTAAACAAACTCTAATTATAGCTCATCCCAAATAATACATTTTCATATAAAAGGAGATATTTATGTCATGATGAGTATATTATAATCAAACTATAATAATAAACATAGATAATATTCTATAACAAAAAAGTAATACTTTCATCAATTAAGACTTAAATCACGAGTTTTTGTGGATCCTCTTTTTAAAAGTGACATTGATGAAAATAAATAAGAAATATTCTCTTCATCTAATGTGATCCCTTTTTTATAATCACTATTTATATTATTTTTATTGTAAATTATTGTAGTTATCTTAATTAGTGGATATATTTTTTAATTAATTGAATATTAATTCCATGTTTTAAGTTTTTTATTTCACTAGATATATGCATGAACATCTATACATTTTTAGGCGGTATTTTATTAGTGGTGGTAGCTATGTTTCTTCTGAAACGAAGATTGTGCACATAAATTTATGTGTAGGAAATATATATAGCACTTGAGACATTTTACATGGCCTGACACTAGTGACCATGTCAAGGTGCTCATTTAGATTATAGAGACTGGTATGGGGAAAAAATGAGAACCACTGTTAGGTATATTCGTTTTTTATTTCTGGATTCTTAACTATACTATATATCATTATCCATTAAGATATTCATTATTTATGTGTGAATTTATAGAAAATTTGGGCACCATATTTTATATTAGTGTATTATTTTTACTGTATAATTGTTTTTATAAATATATAAAATACACTCCAATTTTAATTGTTATAGGTATATTTATGTGATATATATGTAATTATTTTTAATGATATTGAGGTTATAGTTCCCAATTATTAATTGTTGAATCCTCATTTAAATTGAGTATCCTCTAGTATATGGTAATATAAGGGAATTTTATGACTCATATCATAACTTTTAAGAAATAAATGGGTTGGGGATGTTGCATTTTATTAGATGGAGTATGTTTGATTTTTTTCAAAATCAAGATTCATAAATTTTAAAATTACTCTCAGACATCAATGATCTTTTTTACTTAGTCACAGAAAATATAATCATAATGTGTCTCAATAATATTCACTAAAAATAAATTCAAACTCAAAACATGAGTACAATTTTCTTATATCGTATAACTCATCACATAATGATTATCTTATATTATTGAACACAAGTCAAACACCTAAATTATTCTAATTTGGAATATGATTTATATGTTAATATATATATCGAATCACATCTATATTATTTTTTCCCAAAAGAATCACTGTATTTATATAAAACAGTGGGGAACATTTTTTTCATTAGTTTTCACTGAAGATCATAATGAACACGGAGATAAAGAAAAATATTATTGTTATTGGGAGTTGTAAATAAGATGATTCTTTGATGATTTTTATTTCCTAAAGGTCATATTTTTATATAACTTGTGATGTAATCCTTTGGAAGGAAAGAGAGGAAAATGTGATGCCAATAAAATTCAGTTGTGATTGTAAAGAATGATGTTATTGGAATACAATGAAGTTGAAATAAATTCATTTGATACTCTGATGACGCTAATGGTGGTCGCTAAAAGTCTATATATCACGATAGATAAGGTTCATGATTATAGCATATGATTGTTGAAGAAAAGAGATGTCGACGAAGAAGCATGTGTGGTTCGTTTTTGGTAATGGAATAATTTCAGCATCGGAGTGAATGAGATGAGGAAAGGGGAAGGAAATTAGAAAAGGAAGAAAACCATGAATCTTAGAACATGGAACAAATATCATGTCTTGTAATGGTTCCCAGACATGTACCATGTAGTAGGAAAGGTACGTGGGGTGGTTCGTGGAATAGGTCGTGGTACCAAAAATGTCTCACAGTGGAAGGAGTTACAATACGTGAGATGGAACATCATTGGAGAAAGAGATGTAGTACAATGCCCAGAAATGATATGGTATGTGAAAGGTCAAAAGTACATGGAAATGGTTCACAGTATCTTGTGGACACTTACAGTTCTCGGATGGATTTTAGTATACAATGGTGATTGAACCACATTGAAAATTTGTGTAAATCAGATTACTGAAATTTACAGAGTTATATTCCTATATATGGAGTGTAGATCCCATCATTAATAGAGAGGGAATTCAATAATGAATTCTTATAGTTTTAGAAGTAGTAGTCTTGGTTTGTATGTTTTCTCTCTATCAGAATTCTACGAATGGAATTAGTACATGGTAGAGATTTTGTGTTTGCAGATGTGGTACGTGAAAGACGAAATGGTTCACAGAAATATATGGATCAGTCAATGGAAGGGATTATGTGTAAGAAAAAAGTGGGATTTGGGAGATGAAATGATTAAAAGAATTTGATGTAGTCCAAAAAAGGAAGATATGTTTTGAGGATTAGAAAGGAACAGTCTAAAGAAGAAGGAATTCTGCCAAAGTTGATTCTTCTAGATGATAAAACATATGGGGGTGTTATTCAAAGGCTGAACAGAAAGGAGATATGTGGAGGTGGTACATGAAGATGGCATGATATGCAGAGTAGGAATGATACAAGGAATAGTTACAGTTATCGGAGTAGACATGGTACTTGGAGAAGGTGTAGTGTATGTGGAAGGCAAGGTACTCTGGGTAGGCACGGTACGTAGGACTAGTACATTACGCGGGGTAGACACAATATGCGGGGCAGACATTGTACGCGGGGCAAGCACAGTATGCAGGGAAGACATGGTATGTAGGGGTAGCATGGTACGAGGCATAGGAACAATACATAGGGAAATAACGACACATGGGGAAGGCATGTTATTTGGAACCGGAACGATATATGGGTCGGTGTGGTACATAGGGTAGGAACGGAATGCGGCCAGGTGTGGTAAGTCAGGAAGTCGTGGTATGCGACGTAGGAATGGTGTGTCGAGAAGGTGATGTATAGTGAGAAGGCATGGTACAGATATCCTAGACGATACGTAGAGCTGGTGTAATATTAAAATTAGAGATAGTCTTCAGAATCATAGACAATTCACAGAAGCAGAAACATCACACAAAAGAGAACCAATATTTCATGCATTATAGATATTTTGGATCATATACGAATAAGGAGTGTGGCCAATTTATATTCAATTATTTGGGTCATATTTTGTATGATGATTCTAAGATGATCTTGAGTTCATTTCATGAACAATCATATAGTTACTTGTGATTATGGACAAAAAAGAAGAAGATTTAAGATATTCAGTTATTTCACTAAAGGATAAGACTAAATATAAGTTGGAATCAATTCAGGACATCAATTCAAGTAGTTTCTCATGAATAACTGAGACAATGACATCTTTGACAATCTATTGAAGAGAATATTAATTCTATAAACCTAGGGAGACTTCTCCATAGGTAGTGATCTTGGGGGTGTCAATAGAAGAGATCCAAGGTAAACAGTGATCAATCTTTGATATTTTTAAATGCAGTGTTCCTAGGACAGTGGGATTGATCCCAAACCTTTGTAATCCACAACTAGGAAATATTACTGGAATTTGGTACGACTAGAAACCTATCGCCATATGCTCCTTCGATGTATCCATTAGAGGGGAACAGAGTAAATGTGTTATGTTGTCCTTCTTCATGTGAATGTTTTAATAACTTCACATATCCACCATATTGGTTCAAACATGTTACTACCAATATTGGAAAATGATCTAGTGAAGAACATAAATAGTTGATATGTTGATTCACACCCCTTCTTTGTGTGGTATAGGGTCCTTCTATTTCTATCAAAGGGAAAAGTATTACGTATGTTGTATAATCTACATTAATCTTATTACGAATATGATTTGAGTATTATTTCTTATGTTAACAATTAAGAGAAGTCTTGATGAATATTCATTCATCTTATAAAAAATGTATACATCTAGCAGGTCAATGAAAAAATAGGAAAAATAAATAGAAGGGACGACTGGTGAAGTCCAACATTTCCAAAGAAGATGCAATGTCTGTTTATCCATGCCCTACCAGTAGTGACAAAATATTAGGCTTGGAAATTACAGAGTATGTGGATCATGTTTCTGCCAGAGGAATGGAAGTCAATTCTATTTAATTCTCAATTGACCATGAATAATTAAGAGCTTATCTGCATGATATTCTTAAAGAATGATTAGATTCTATTTGTATAAATTTTCAATGTATATAGGATGAGATCACACGAAATGTAGTGAAGCCACTAATGAAGATAAAGGCTTTGGAGGGAAAATTCGTGAATGTTTAAAGCTCACAAAAAAAATTAAATCCATTGAAGAAAAATATGAATTTAATAAGACTCTTGATGAAAATATTGATGCACACGAATCTGAGATAAAAAGATAACTAAAGTAAAGAGTTTATATTTGGATGAATCATCCATAAATTATAAAGAACATTACTCTTTGTTACAAAACAAAGTCCATTTTCATGAAGTTGATTTTTAATGGATGAAGAATATGATGATGATTATGATTGAAGATCAAATATTCATCATCAATATGAAATTCCAAGAACACAAAAACTCTGTTGACCAATATTGAGAAGACACATATTGAATATTCTCAAAAGAAAGAATTCATAACATCCTGGTTCTAGAAGCCTCCCAGAAGCGTCCCGTACCCACTTTGTCACATGGAATCAAGCACATTTCCCATAATGACAATTGTTTCTAGCAAGAAGTGATGACCTTGTGTGTGATAGTGAGGAAACGAAGCCCTCATTGGAAGAGTAGCCCAACGCAAGAGAAACATGTAACAATAGTGGAAGCAATGATATTAGCATACAAATAGAAACAGAGGAAGATGGAAGAAATAAACAGCTGGAGCACATATATAATGAATGATACATAATACATAAGTCTTGGAAAGTAGCCAATCAAGTCACAATACTGAAATACAAAACAAAACCAATGTACTAGAGAAACATGTAAACATATCCCAAGAATCTCAAGACCCAGCTAGGTCCAATACTCTCTATATCCAATGAAATCATGTACCTGAAGTTGAAGGGTGATTTCCCTTATACCTACCTACAACAATATGATATGTTTGGTCCAAAAATCATGTCCCACATAGGGTGTGATACTGAATCCCAATAGGCAACCACAACAAGATCTGTTCCTAATAGTCCGTGAATACATATGGTAGACAATAAGCATGAATGGGAGCAGTAAACAAAGAATACTCAAATGTAAACAATTCCACAGTTTCAAATCATTCAGTTCTACATATCATGTAAATAGATCATCATAATTATGTAACCCTCTATGAATTACTCATATCCTAACCCCTATGGTTCAACAATACAATATATGCAACACATGTATCCCTTTGGGTAGTACACATAGCCTCACCCCTCTGGTTCAACTTTAATAAAGACTTTCCGGGGAAGCACTCACCATTAATTCACCCTATAGTCTTGTATTGGTAACTAAAATGTTCTCTCGGGAAGCACATATGTCTCATTCCACCTATAGCCCACGTCGAGGAACTACATACACTCTGAGGAAGCACTTACATCTATGCCCCCATATGGTCTCACATCGTAACCATAAAAACAGAACCTCTAGAGAAGATCTTACATCCATTCTCATTGTGGACTAGTACATCAGGTACTCACGGCCCTGTGTAAGTCAAACAAGCATGTTAATGCAAAGTAGACATAGTAAACCTCAAGAACTTCAAGGCTAACTAGTCTATAGCATAGCATCATGTTAGATAAACCATCACTCTATCATAATAATACTTGGAATTGGAAACAAATAGATGCCAAACAGGCAAACATACCCAAATGGTCATAATCCGAAACATGCATGGGAAACCGCTTTCAAAGAATATCAATTATCCCTATTCACATCTAATTACCCTCTAATAATGCATACAAGCATAGAAGCCAATTAAAAGTGAAAAAATTATCACATGTAGTACCCCGTTCAAGGGTATTGGTAACATTTGAACATATAACTCAAAAACATTCAACAAAAAGGCACAAACAACCTACCTCGGTGTTGTAGGATCGGTATACATGAACCTCAAGCCCTGAATCACCCAAGAACATCATAGATCTTAAAAAATTCTCAAAACTATCAACTAAGGATAACTTGAGAATGAGGAGGAATTAGTAAACGAATATATAAAAGAGGGTAGAGCTTACCGTGTCGACCCCAAATTAGTCGACATCGGTCGATTCAGAGAAAGAGTGCAAGATTAGGGTCTTGGAGAAGAATCATGGTTGTACAGTCTCTCTCAAACGAAACAGACATAGAAGGAGACGATTTTTTCCATCAGATGTGACCTTGGCACTTTTAATGAAAAAAAATAAAGTACACGCCATGTACTTCCCATTACTGGCCCCCGAATTAGGTGGTCTCTAGGTCACCACACATAGCTGTGTGAATGGCCGTGACATGGCTAGCAGGCATCTACCTACGGTAACTGATTACAAGGAATTTACATAAAAATTACATGTCTTGTACTTACTAAATTTTTAGAAAAACCCACTTTCTCCTCAAAAACACTAGAAAAAGGAAAACATAGAAAAAAGATGATCTGGGTTCTTACAAACTTCCTCCCTTAATGAAATTCATCCCTAAATTTCCCTAGCAAGGAGGAGTAGAAAAAGAATCCTCGAACAACTCTGGAAACTATGATCATACATCGATCTACCTCTCCCAAGTCTCATCATGTACTCACTTGTGCTGCCATAACACTCATACTTGAGGAACATACCGTCCACGGAGAACCATCATACTACGATAAACAATCCAGATTGGATGCTCCCCAAATAAGGAAACCACCTATAACTCAACCACTTTAGGCTTAAAAACATGATATAAGACTAATAAGTAATGTCAAAGATGAGAAATGTGGAATACTTCCTGTAGATCTTGGTACCTATGAGGAAAATGCAACCGATAGGCAACCAGCTCAACTCTCTCCAACACCTCAAATGGCTCGACGTACCTTAGTGAAAGCTTACCCTGTCTCTTAGTAATTTTGTGCCCCTAACTCAGTGGGACATGAAGGAAAACCTTTTCACTGACCACGAACTCTAAAGGTCATATATGGAAATCAACATAAGAATTGTTTCGAGACTGTGGAGTATCCATCCTCGTTCGAATCATCTCAATCTGCTCTATGGTCTCATGGACAAGATGAGGTCCCAGAATAACTACCTCTCCTACATATATCTAACATAATGGTGATTTTCATGGGAAATTGTACAATTCGTGATATGGTTCCATCAAAATAGTTCCATGGAAACTATTATTTTAGTAAAACTTCATAATTGGTATGATTATCTCCCAAGAACTTCCAAAATCTAGGATGCATACTCGAAACAATTCCTCAAGCACCTGAATTTTATGTTCGGATTGGCCATATGTTTGGGGATGGTATGTTGTAGTCAAAAGTACCTATGTTCCCAAAGCCTTCTGTAATCCCTACCAGACCCAAGAAGTAAAACAAGAATCCCTGTCTGAAACAATGGAGTATGGAACTCAATGTATAAGCACAATCTTGCGGATGTACAACCATCTAATCTCATCAACACTGAAGGTCTCCCTGATCGGAAAGAAGTGAGACACCTTCCCGAATCTATCAATGAAAATCTAAACAACGTCATTCCCCCATGGAGACATTGTTAAACCAATCATGAAATCCATTGTGAAATCTTTCCACATCCACTCGGGAATGGGTAACTGCTGTAAAATTCCTGTTGGTCACTGATGGTCCGCCTTCACATGCTAACAAGTGGAACACCTGATGATGAAACCAACAACTTCTCTCTTCATACTTGGCCACAAATAATAATGATGTAGATCACGATACATCTTGGTGATGCCAGGATGACTTACCCAAACTGAGGAATGGATGTCCTACATCTGCACCTCGGTTATGTCTTCTGACACCCATACGCGCCCATAAAAATGCATGATTTCATCTTTTCTATTGTTCATCCATGAATAGGGTCTTCTCCATACACATTTTCTAGTAGGACTAGGCCTTCATAATCCGATAGTTCCCTCATTCGCACTTGGTCATGATGATTATAGGAAACATCTATAGAAGAATGAAATGTCTGCCCCTATTTGTCATGCACCTCCTAATGCATCTTAGAGAACAACGCCATAACCTACCACTTACTACTAGCCTCCTGAACTGTATGTATGTGAGTCCTCCTACTCAACACATCAGCCACTGCATAGAAATTCCTAGGAGTGTAGGAAAGCTCAATGTCAAAAGACTGAAGGTACTCAACCCACGTTCATTATCTCAAAATAAGGTCATGCTGAGTGAAGATAAACTTTATACTTTTGTGTTCAGTGAAAATGACAACAATAGTCAGCCTGAGATCATGTCTCGAACAGTGCATAGAATGAACAACTGCAACCAACCTGAGATCATGTGCCTGGTAACTCCTCTCATGTGGACACAACTACTGGGACTTGTACACAACAACCCCTTCTCCGTGTATAAGCATTGCTCCCAGCCTGATAACTGATGCATCACCATATAAAGTATAGATTTTTCCTAGCTCTGGAAAATCTTATATTAGCGCCGGAGTAAACCTCTCATTTACCTTCATAAAGGAGAAGTCACAATAATCTGACTACGAGAACATCAAACCCTTTATAGTCAGGCCTGTAAGTGGCCATACTAAGCATGAAAAGTCATGTATGAAATGTGTGTAGTTAGCATCCAGCCCTAGAAAACTCTGTACCTAAATGCTTTTCTTCATTTGTTCCTAGGAAAAAACTATAATCACTTTCTTTGGGTCTACTGATACTCCTGTCTCTGAGATACCATGACCATAGAAGTGAATTTGGTCTATCTAAAAGTGGCATTTTGAGAGCTTATCATATATTTGATGCTCTCTCAGTGTACTCAAAATGATAACAAAATGTTTTCCATGGTCGTGTCGAATGTGAGAGTACACCAAGATATTTTCCTGGAAGACTACCATGATATAATCCAAGTATGGGTGGAACACACGGTTTATTAGTGCCATGAAACTTCCAGGTCATTTATGAGACCGAACGACATAACTACATACTCATATAAACCATAGCTACTCCGAATGGCTATAAGAGGTACATATGATGGTCTAACATGCAAAAGATGATAACTGGATCTCTAGTAAATCTTTGATAACACCCGGGCTCCTCAAAGTTGATCATTGAGATCATCCATTCTTAGTAAGTGATATTGGTTCTTGACCGTCAAATGGTTCAACATTCGATAACCCACACAAAGTCAGAGGGTATTGTCTACTTTATTTGCAAACAGGATGGGAATACCCCAAGAAGATGTATTGGGTCTGATAAAACACTTTGCCTGCAACTTCTCTAACTCTTTCTTGAGCTCCTGTTACTCTGATGAAGCCATCTTATAAGGAGGAATGGACCCCAGTGTTGCACTTGGAACGAGTTTAATAGAAAATTCCACCTCTGCCTCCGATGGAAAACATGAAATGTCCTCTGGAAAGACATCTTTAAAAAGATCCACCACTAGAGGAAAGTACATCGGTGAAGTACCCTAGTCATCCAAATATATACTAACACTATGTGTTGTAACTCCTCCCAACCTAAGATTCTCAGGTCCTGCTCTACTCACCTGGACATCCCTTTCGCACTTATAAAGAATTGATCTGCCCTCTGGGGGTGTGAATCTCACCTTATGATGATAACAATGTACAACTACCTAGAAGGAAAATAACTAGTCCATTCCGAGAATGATATCATAGCATGTCATCTCTAGGATATAGAGATCCCATAAGAAGTGACACAAACCATCCTCAAGAGGGAACTCCTTGAACTATTGTACACTAGCTGTTCTTTTCCCCAACGTTGTGTCTATAGTCATGATATTAGTAGAAGAAAAGATACAGTGTCCAAGGCTCTCTGCAACAACAAAAGATATAAATCTATGGAATTCCCCTATATCAAAAAGAGAAAAAGATAAAACTAAGACAACTAGGATCATACCTCGAACTGTGGAGGGTCTGGGTTCCTGCTCCTGCTAGGTCTACTCCACTACAAATGTTTGCCCCGTACCGTGGACCTGTGACCCTACCTGGCCATTCTAAGCTGATACACCATGATGTTGCTGATATCCTAGAGACTGGCTACCATGACCAGGACCTCCACCTCGGCCTGAACAACTAGATGAACTCCAGTACCATGACTGATGACAAATTGGTGGCACTGCTCCTAGAAAAAGATTCATGAAAGTACCCCTATCAACAATTTTTGGTGATAAGAACTGAGAAAAGCACTGAAGATGACCCATCTGGTCGCAATATAGGCACCCACTGGGTCTCTCAGAAAATGTGGCCTCGTATTCCTTCTATTCCTTCAATGGTAGCACACCACCTGGATAACAAAAGAAGTATATCTCCTCCTTGGATCACCACGCGAAGACCCCCCACAACACCTCATATTTATAGTAGGAAGGATATAAAATCTAGAGGTCAAATCTCCATGGCTTACAACTCTAGAATCCCTCAAAATGCACACCATGATCAGTACCTAGTTGACGATAGAAGTGATAGAATTAAACCTAAAGATATTACCCTGTTATTGGATGTTGTGCCTTAGACCATCCTTAAACTTACTTTGTAGGAATAACTCATCACCTCTTAGAATAGGCAGGATGTGCTCCAGATCATTGAAGTTAGAAGAATACTCCTTAACAAAAAGTGTACCCCTCTCCAGACTCATAAACTCTTAAGCTCAATCAAACATCAATGTATCCAGATAGAAGTAGTTGTAGAAGGCACACTGGAACTCATCCCACTATATGAACAGTTGGCATCCCACCTTTGATATTACATCCCACCATCTCTTGGCGGAATCCTGAATCATGTAGGTAGCAAGCTTCACCCTCTTCTATGAAGGCGTTTCCAGATGCTCGATGATAGAAAGCATGGATTCTAATAATGAATCTACATCCTGAGTTCCCCTTTCTTTTATGAAAGGTGGGAGGATGATACTGCTGAAAGACACACATTAAATCTTCCATAGAAGGGAAAATATGTGGTACTCCTCAGAAGGTATGAATAAACCTCATAAAGCCTTCTCGGGACTATGCGTCAGAACCTTTGTTTGGAATGACGGCTGATGTCAAGACTGGCACAACTAGAGGATCTTTTGGAAGCACCTAATCAATAATGTATGGTGTCTGATCACTACCTTGCAACTGGAATATATCCAGAGGATGTTTCGGCGACATGACTCTACATGGTCAAACACACTCATTTGATCAATATTATCAAGGACTGAAATCTGGAAGGGTAAGAAGGGAACATGAGAAATAAATCATTCATGTTTTACAAAACATGGATACATGGAATGTATACTTAACTACATAGCGCATTCCCTTATTCCTTCCCATGGGTGTGCACTTCAGCAAAAACTAGTCATGTAACACTCCAAACACAAGGCATGTTTTCCTAACACACGACATGTACCCGAATCCTCTTCCCCTTCCCGAGTCCTTCAACACGGTTATGTTACATGGTTCTCCTAGAACAAGACTACATGGCTTGTTTGTTCCAGACTCGGTGTGTACTAGATGAGCTTCACCGACCCCTGTTGTTAGTGACATGGAAAAATACACGGCTCACACTACACTGCATCTTCCAGATGGACACGACATGCACTAAATGATTTCCACCAACCCATGTTGTTAGTTACCCAGCTAGATTCCAGGGATTACAATACACGACATGTTCAATACCGAGATAGCGTGTATTACTTATATTTTTATCCATCCGTTTCATTAGTGACACGGGTATACACAATGTCTAAACACAGGTGACGTTCATTTGGTACAAGGTGTTTCCCACCAAAATTTTCCAAATGTCTTGTCTCTTCCCACATTCCTAGTGACACAGTTAGAAACTACAATGTGTGTACATAGAGTACACAACATGTACTTAAGAAAAACAATTTCTTGTCAAATAAAATAACACATGGCATGTATTCAAAACTACCCGGCGTGTATTGTAGGTTTTTCTGAACAGCAAGGCTCAGAAACTACTCCAGTGCCTTGAAAAAAAAGAAATGAACATTAATGTGCCAAATTCCAATCCATGAGGGCCCATACTCCTAGAGAATCAATGCTTGGAATCTCATACATGTCATATTCATGAGAAACAAGGCAATGATCCACCGTATTCTGATCCCTGAGGGCCCATAACACCTTAAGGAACAAATTTTGGAATTCATTCAAACAAAACCTTACAAAAATTAATACCCTATCAAACATCTAGTACATAATCATGGAATAAATCACAAAAAAATGCATATTGATCACATAATGTATCACAACAACATGAAATCTCTAATGCACCCTAAATGGAATGGTAAGACTAAAGAAATAAATAGTTGGAGAACATATATAATGAATGGTGCAAGATATATATTCCTAGGAATGTATCCAAACAAGTCACGATGATGTAGTACATAACAAAACCAAATTACTGGAAAAAATGTAAAGGGATCTCTTGTATCGCCAGCCTCAGCTTGGTCCCATGCTATCCTGCTCCAAAGTAGTAAAGCACCTAAAGTGGAACGATGCTTTACCTTATCTATAGCTGCAACAATATAATCTGTTTAGGTCCAAACTCATGACCCAAACAGGGAGTGGCTCTAAATCCTCTTAGGAAACCACCATGAGAACTCTTCCTAATATTCAGTTAATACATATGGAAGACAATAAGAAATAAACAAAGAAGTAAAAAAGGAAGTACTCAAAAGTACACATTTCCATAGTTTCAAATCATTAAGTTACACATGGCAAGTAAACAGCTCAACACAACCCAATAACCCTTTGGGAAGTACTCACAGCCTAACCCTTCTAGTTCAACCAAAAAACACAAGAATCCAAAGTAACCCTCTAGGCAGTACACGCAACCTCACCCCTCTGTATCAACATTAGTAATGAATCTATGGGGAATCACTCATCATAAATTCCCCTTATAGACTCATATCAGAAACTATAAGGGACTATGGGGAAGAACTTATGAATTATTCCTCCTGTGGCCTGTGTCGAAGAACTAAAAACACACTATAGAAGCACTTACGTTAATTAACCCTATGGCCTCACATCATAACAATGAAACAGCCCCTCTAGAAATTCCCTTACATCCATTCTCACTATGATATACTACACAAGGGTCTCATGTACCTATGTAAGTCAAATGGGCCTTGAAATGAAAAACGGTCAAAGTGAACCTCATGAACTACTTGGCTAACCAGTCTATAACCTAATAACATGTCATATAAAAAATCACTCTATCCTAACAATACTAGTAATGGGGAAAAAGAACAGCCTAGTAGGAAAGCAGAACCAAATGGTCATAATCCAAAACAGAAATGGGAAACCACTTCCAAAGAAAATCAATTAACCATATTCACATCCAATTAACCTCCACTCAATCATACAATCATAAATGACAATTAACATGGCTAAAATCATAACACACAATACCCCGTTCAAGGGTATAGGGAAATTTTTCACATATATCTCAAAGACTATTAATGTAATTGAACAAACCACCTACCTCGGTGTAATAGGATCCTCATACGTGAACCTCAATCATTGAATCTCCCAAGAACACTGTAGATGTACAAAAACTATCAAAATGATCAGTTGAGAATAACTTGAAAAAGAAGTGGAATCCAGAAATGAAGCTCTAGTAGAAGGAATATATTTTTGTGGTGATCCCAACATAATTGATGGTGGTTGATTCTGAGAACAAGTGATCGATCAGGCACTCAAAGAAGAATCATGGTCGTACAGTCTCTCTCACACAAAAAAGACCTATAAAGAGACTCTTCTCCCTGTCAGATGTGACCCATGAACATTTAATAAAAAAATAATGTACATTGCGTGTACATTATAATTACATGAAATGTACTTTCGTTTACTGTCCCCCGCATTACATGGTCTCCAGATCACCACACACAGTTGTGTGCATAGCCATGACATGACCACTACCAAGCTACATGCAGTAACTGATTACATGGAGTGTACTTATAAAGTACACAGCATGGACTTAATAAATTTCCATAAAACTCATATGTTTCCTCAAAAACACCAGAAAGAGGATACCATACCTGAAAATAAGATTCGAGTTCTTAATGAAATGGTTGATGCGGGTACTCAATTACGATAAGATGATTCTACTAGAAATGTCCTGCAATATATCATTATAATATCATGACTTCACTCATTGAAATGTCACAAGTATCTTGGAATGTGAAGGTACCATCAATAACAACATTTAAATTTCTTTTTATAAAAATTACAGGTAGAAAGAAAAATTATAATCAACTATGGATGGGGGAAGATCATGAGAATAAACTTACCACAATGGATAGGGTGGATAGATAGAATAATTTGTAAGATAGTTCCTTGCATAGAGCCCAACACTTGAAGAATAATTCCCAATGATGATATATATAAGATATAATGAATAAAATATCTTTGGGTCAGTGATACTGAGACAAGATATTAGAGAATTGTGCACTAGATTTTTTGTACAATCCCATATCATACAAAGTACAATGAAAGCCTATATCAAAGGGCATAAATGAAGAGAAGAATAAGTGACATGAATAGATCCAGAAGCACCTATATACTGAGAAAATATTTGGAATTCTAGACAACATATGTGTTGTATTAAATTGGAGTGGTTAAATGAATGGTGCTTCATTATCTCCACATATATCAGTAGATGATAAGAATATAAGATCACAAAATCTAGAAAATAATACAGAATCTTCCTTGACAAGAATCTAGGAAAATTTTGTAAAAAAAAATTCTTTCAAGAAAATTCCATGAAGCAATGGTGATAATTCATTGGACTCTAAATCCTAGAAGGAGAAGTAGGGTATATCCAAAAAAACACTATGAGGTATGACACTCATAAAAAAACCATGTAAAAGGAAAAATAATGATGAATCAATTCTTAATAATATATAGGTTATCTGGAAAGAAGTCTTATTAAGAATGTGAAATATTGAAAACTAAAAATCCAATGCCAGCACAAGATGTAAAAATAACATACCACGTGATCAAGGAAAAATGAATTAAGGGTTTCCATCAAAAGGCAACTCATGTATTAAAGGGTTTTGTGTGAAATTTATAAGAATTCCAGACACATTTCATAACATTTTCTAACCCTACAACCAAAACAAGAAGCACCCTTAAATAGGAGGAATGATACATAATACATGATGGTTGGTAAAGAAAAAATTTCTCCACACCAAACAGAATAGAATCTGAAATGTGGAGAAAGTAGAGAATCATGGTTTTGAAAACCATCCTAACCTTTCTATTTACAATTATGAATCAAGGAGAATCCACCTTATTCACTAATATGTTTTTGTATTTTATTTGTTCAGATGATACAGAGAAATAAAGGTGATGCAATATATCCGGGGGAGAACCAGACAAGTAGTGAGTTCGTTCAACCCATGATAGAAAATATGAATAATTTTCTACCCTTTCTGGATTACTCAATTGGTAGTAAAATAATAATGTGATGATGTATCACTATTGATAATGATGATTAATTGTGTTTATTTTGAGGGGAGACAAATGAAGAATATGACAGTGTTATATCTCAGTTGTTATCAAATTCAGTCACTCTAATAATTCATTAATGATCATTTCATTGGAAAAGGTATGTCATTTTTAAATGTCTCATCCATGGTTAGTCAATATAATGATCATTCTAAAAAGTGGGATTAAATGAATTTCATAGTGACATATGATGAATGGTTGTGCCCCATGGAAACTTATCTATCCCATTGCACATGATTGTTTTTAAACTATTTGACTAATTCAGTGTTATAGTTTCATGTTGATTGTTCTTGAAAGTTTCCTATAACATCAATTATCTTCATCCTGTAATGATAGTTGAATTATCCTTGAAGACAGGTACATTCCATTTTCATATTATGAGGTATCATGATCAGTAGATAATGAACAGGTTTTTGGTCTTAATCAAATACTCTTTTTTTATAAATAGATAATTGCTTATGTAGACATATTGTAAGATGATTTATGGAACATTTCTTACATATATACTAATAATGTCTCTACATTAACAATGTATTTCTCTTCAATAAGGGGTATATAATGGGAAATGATTGTTTGAATGAATTAATAGGGTTATAGAGGAATAATAATTTTATATTGAAATATGAATTTAAGGAGAGATTAAAAGTATTGACAACAAAATTAGAAGGGTGATAATTTTGGGACCACTTTCTATGTAAGGATTTAATTTTTGTCCACAAATGTCAATGATGATCAGAATGAAGAAGGAGATGAAGAAGAACTCTAATGTTATTGAGAGAAGTAAATAAGATGATTCATTTATAAATTTTATATCCCAATGATCATAAGTTTATATAACTTCAGATGTAAGCCTTTTGAAGGAATGGGGGAAAAAGGAGATCCCATTCACATTCAGTTATGATTGGAAAAAATGTTGTTTCCTGAAGATAGAGAAGTTTCAATACATTCCATCGCAACAGTAATGATGCAAAAGGTTATTGGTGAAATAATATATATCATGAAATATACGGTTCCGGGTTAAAATATCTGATTGTTGAAGAATAAAGTTTACAGTGAAGAAGAATGTGTGTTCTAGACGAAGAAGATGATTCATTTCCCAGTGTTTGCCAAATTTTATGACCTCCAAATTAGGATTCTATTTTTGGCAATGTAATGATTTTTTCATAGGAATAAATGAGAAGAGTAATGGAGAAGGAAATTAAAAAAGGAATAAAACTTCTTACCTTATAATATGGATCAAATTCAAGGAACCATAATGGTTCACGACCACCTACCATGTAGGAGGAATGGTATACGAGACAATTTGTTGGACGGGTCAGAATACTGGAAATGGTTCATGGAAGAAGGAGTTGTAGTACATGGGTAAATTTTTGTTGTTATTAGAGATGTAGTATGCCATATAGTAGGCTAACGATACATAAAATGTCAAAAATACATGGTAAAGGTATACAGTATGTAGTTGAGGCTTACAATTCACAGATGATGTTCAGTATTCAGGGACAATTATACCCCATTGAATATTTAGGTAAATCGGATTAGAAAAATTTGAAATTTCATTTTCCTATATACGGAGTGGTGATCCCATAATAAATGGAGAGTGAATTATACATGAAATATCATCACTATAGATAATGTCAGCAAGGTATAAATGTGTTCTTAGAGGATGAATTATGTGAAGGGAAGTGGTATGCGGGAGAGATTACACGTATGATGAAGTGGTATGAGGAGGAAGAGACGTTTCATACAATTAGAAGATGGAGGTCAATAATGAGATTATACATAGAGAAAAGTGGTATGCAGGAGACAAAATGATTCATTCAATCTGAATATGAACTCTGTGGATGGATGAAATGGTTTGTGAAGTAGGAAGGAATAATCCACTGAAGAAGGAATTCTACATAAGATGATGTTGTACAATGAAATGATACACAATGGCCGTACACAAAATATATATGAGAAGGTGGTACGTGGAGAAATCATGGTATATAGAGTAGGTGTAGTATGAAGAGCGTGTGTGGTACATTGAGTAGGCATGATATGTGGAGAAGGCATTGTACAAAGAGAAGACGTGATACACAGAGAAGGAATGTTACAAAAATCTTGTGCGATACGCAGAGTAGAAGCGGTATACGGGCTAGGTGTGGTACACCGTATAGGGGAAATACACCGAGTAGCGTAAGTATGCTAAGTAGGCATAGTATTCAATGTAGCCACATTTTGTAGATAAGAGAATGTTAGTGGAATTAGTGACAGTTCGCAGAAGCAGAAAAAATACGCATAAGTGAACTGATACATCATTCATTACTAATATTTTGTATTATGGATGGAGTGTGGACAGTTTATAATCATTTTTAATTGTCATGTTAACTATTATTATGCTTAGATGAGATGATCATAATTACTTTAACTATCAAAAAGGTACTTTTGATTCTAGTTGAAAAGAAGATAATGATTTAGTGCATTTAGTTTGTGCAATAATGGAAAAGATTGAATATAAAAGAGAATCTATTTGGGACATTGAAGAAATATTTTTGTAATTCTAAACAACGATAATGACTTCCATTAAAAATTGATGAATATACATTTATGTTGATAAAATGAGTTAGAATTATACAAAGGAAGTGAACTAGGAGAATCAATGGATGTGATCAATGGGAATTAGTGAGCTATCTGTGAACCTTTGTAATTTCAGGGTTCCAAGGACAGAGGGATTGTGACCTAACTATTGTAAACTATAACTAGTGAATATTAGTAGAATTAGGTATGATAGAAAATCTATCAGTGGATACACCATGGAAGTAGCCCTTAGTGGTGAGCCATATAAAAGTGTTCTGTTGTCCTTCTACATATAAAAATTTTAATTACTACACATATCCATTATACAGGTTTATACAATTCCTACCATCAAGGAAACACGATCTAGAAAAGAATATAAAAATTTGGAACCATGACTCCCACCCTCATGGTGGAATAGGGTCCTTCACAAACATCTACAAGAAAAGAAAATTCACAAACAACAAATCCTTCATTTACCTAAAAAATATCCCCCAATGGATTTTATTATTTGATTGTAAGATTAAATCTACCATACACTGAAATCATTACTAATAAATTTTATACTATGTCAACGTACATATTATAAGAATAAAGGATATATAATTATAATGAAAAATCATCTGTAAAATTAACCCACATTCACCTTCAATCTTCCCTCAAAATTCTCTTATAAACTCTTATTATAAAAAAAACCATGAATACATGCCACATCCCTTTATTATACATATATTAAATAAAAAATTATAATATTTCATAAACCAAAAAAAAGTATATTCAAATCATCAAATTAAATATAAAAATCACATATATATTCTAATGTCATAGATTTTCCTATTACCAACTCTAACTAAATATATAATCCTACCAGATTTGATATTGCACACTCATAAATAATATATAATCATTTTAATTTATAACATTATATTTCTTCCCATTAACAAGAAAAATCTAAATATCATGTGTGGAGTAGATAACTATACCACTCCTTATACTGAATAATGTAGATGGTGATCTCTCAATATCATCCTCAATTTCTAAGATGCATCCTTATGAATTGGTTTTTAAAATACATCCAGCACATTTTTTTTAATAAGAACATAATATATATTTATAATGAATAGTTATAAATAATTTTAATAAAATGGTAAATAATATTATTATTCATTAATTCATAATAGTATAGTATTTTTATCAATAAAAAAATACAATGTTGATTATAATAGATAACTATAAAGGGTCTCTTCACATCAACATTGTAATTTCTTGTTGTGTCTCAAAACACCTCAATTGAATTTTTTACTTTGGAGTATGTATAGTACTTCATGTTCCTAATGCTTATAGAAACAAATTGTAATTCCTTATGTAACGTGTTATATAGCTATATCCTAAATATATTTTAGTAAACATGAACTTCTAATCATTAATACATCAATCCCAATACATATATGTATATCCAACAGGCTTGATATTTCTATTACTGTTACACATCAAATAATAATTTTTGTGACTTTTATATACATTAGATTTCTCTTAGCTATTAATAAATTTGAATACTTAGAAAGACATTGATATGTTCAGCATAGTGTGACAATATATGCCACTATTCTAAAAGACATTAAGCAATGAAATCAACTAATTAATTTCTATATTTATATTTTGTTAATATTATCTCCATCATCATCATTTGACAATTTAATTTATTACTATAATTGGAGTATAAATCATCATTAATTCCTCCATTTCAAACTTATTAAACAATTCTTGAGTATATTTCACTTTTAAAATAAATAATATCAATTATTTTTAGATAAATTTAAGGCCCCATGACATAAAAAATCTCTCTAAATATTTATATATTAAACACATCCGTTAAATTTGTTGAATAGGATATAAAAAACAATCTCCATGAAACTAAATAATAATATCATTAATATATATGATAGTATTTAGTTATGTATACATTATTTTTTAATATATTTTTTCATCCACTCTCTATTTCATGAATCCCATCAATAGAAATCAGGGGTCATGGTTTAAATACCATACTCTCAAGTTTTTGTAATCCCATTAATTTTTAATCACAATGTAAACACACAATGCATCGAATCTATGAATTAATCCCTATGGTCTCTCAATGTACACTTACTCCTCATGTTCCCTATTGTAGAATGATAACTCTACCTCAAATTGAAATAATAATCAATCATCATCAATAAAATAACAGGAAATATCTCTGTAATTCTACATGAAATAATAAATTCATATGTATTATTCAAATCCGTTCCTTTATCCAAATAATACCCTTTATATATAAACCAACATCATTTCCTTTTCACTTATACTATAGTGACCCATGTATAAGTGAATTTATTCAATGTGTTATTTTGAATTAAATTTAATAATTCCCTAAATAAAAATTGGGATTATTTTAATTTCATAATATTTTATTATGGGTTATATATTTTTGAGACATTGTCAAGGAATTATCCATGTATGTTTTCAATATTTGGTGGGTTTTCTTGTTTTCGATACATCCAATAAGGTTTAAAGGTATGAGTATGATAATCTTGTTAAAACATTATATTATAGAACTACATGTCAAATCAGGTACACTGTTGTCATATTTCATGTACACAGTTTTTTTATTACATTTTTTAACATGTTGGTGATCATGTTTTTTTCACCAAAAATTTATTTCACCAATTTTTCAAAGATTCATGACTAATTCGTCTAACCCATCCATGATACCTTTTCATGGATCCTTGTTGATTAATTTATATCATAATATTTCTCTATTGATCTATTTACTATAAATACAATTTAAAAAAAAATAAAATAAAATATCTTATAGTTATACTATAAAACCTATTCTGCCCTTATTTTTGTAATTTTTCAACTCCTACGTTACTGGATGAGAATTAATTGAACATAATCAAGATGAAATTCATAATATTTTATGGGTATTCTTATTGAATTTTGGATATTGGATCTTGGAATTTCATTCACATACCATCCATCATTATGTTTATAAGAGGTATTTGAGGTTAAAGTTATTCAACGAGTTATTCGGTTTTATCTAGTTTAAAGGATAAAAAGAGGGTTTATATTATGTATTTTTTTATAATATTTGAATTATTTTTATTGTTTTATACACCTTATTTTAATTAGGTTTACCATTTATTGTTCATGGTTCTTGGTAACATTTTAATTTTTCCATTATGGTATGTTATGTCATTGTATTTTAGGTGATTATATTTTATTTTTGGAATAGGGAAAACCCATTTACTGTTATGATTGGTCGTATCAACCATCCATATGGTTTTTGGATAGCCCAAAATCAAGAGCACCTAATTTTTTCTTATTATTATTTTGGATTTACATAATGATTCATAAAAATCAATTGATGATTTTGAAATTGTATTGTTGTGTAAATAGTGTTTTATACTTAATGTTTTCCAATATGATGTTATGTATTGATAGAGATTTATTATAATCTCTTTGTAACGGTTTCATTGAAAAATGTGGGTAAATTTGATATCTTTTTATTCAATGTGATTATATCATTTTTCAATAAGAAGGAGCAAGGTTATGCTTGTCTGTTATTGTTGGGAACAATTTTTTCTTATTTTATAATTACATAGAAAATTTATAGTGGGAAAGGAACTTATTTTTGAATAAAACCTAATGGGTTTTCTTGTTATTTTAGATAGAGTATATTCTCTATGGGTCTTTTCAATTATTTGCATGGTCGTACCACTTCTTCCAACTAAACTGAAAATAATAATATTTTAAATAACCATACAAACCCATCATTCAGATGATTTATTTGGTGATGATATTTTGTATGGGTTTATTTTGTGGAAAAACTAACTTGGGAAATGAACATTCCTTTTTTCAAAATCAACGTTAATTTTGATGATCTCTAATTAGGGATGTTTTTAAAATAGTAATTTCAACATGATCTATGTTACATAAAACTAAATTTATTTAATGTTTCATGTTCTGTAAAACCATATTTTTGGAATTATTTCCTTAATTAAAATCAACCCAATGGGTATTTTTCTTCCTTAATTAAAATGTCATGACATATTACTCCTACCCTATGAATAATTTTTTCATGAATGATTAAAAAAACATTTTTTTCAGGTATTAGATGGGAAAAAATTCATATTATGAAACTAACATTGACTTGGAGGATAAATATTATAAATGGTGAAAACATGGTTATGGATAAGTCATATATATTCATTAATTTTTTATTCTAGGAATAGAATTCCAAAAATACCAACACTAATTTTTGAAACATTAAATTTTTATTTATTAGTCATGTTTACTATAATGAAATGGTAAATATGGAATGAGTTCTATGTCACTTTCTAAATATATAAAATATCATTTCTTCTATTTTTTTGATATATTTAAGTGATTAAATGGTTGTTAAATAATTCATGGGGTGGTTAAATTTTAATTGATTCATTTTCAGGGAAATTTAAGTATCTAAGAGGGTCTTTGACAAAATTATAATTAAACAATGTGGTTATCTTAATGAAAGGTTTTTATGGAATTTTAGATATTACATGCTTAAAATTCAGATCATATTAAAATTATTATTATATGGAATATTTTATTTATTTTCTTCATCAAATGATATATAAATTTTTTATTTCCATGCCTTTAGAATTATATATTAGAGGCACACACAACCAACCATTCACCAAATTGTCTTTTGACCATAAATTAGTAGACCAATCTTTGAATAATTACCTAATATATAGATTCATGTCATCCAATTTTATTTCTATGGTCCAGATTATTGATCATTTATATTTTTCCCTTTTATGGTGAACAATTTTTGCTATGGTATATGGTTTTCTATTCAAAATATTTAAATGAATTATACACTAAATTTACATGATATCATAGAGTAAGATATGTTATGTCTTTGAATATAATATATATATTTGTAAAAAAGTATTTTCATTCAGACTTTGGGTATATTATATTTAATTATATGATAATTTTTTATTTTGGATGCTGATGGATGTTATATTGTGTAGATTTGTTAATTCATTGTACCATGAATCAAATAGCATGATTCATTTGGAACAACCAGAACTCACCTAGTTATATGAAGGTAAAGTAGTTATCATTTGAATATCATACAAATTGGAACTAATTCACTATACATTGTATAAGTCGATATGAATAGAAGAGTTATTGGAAAAGTCTTTTAAGATTTATAACGAATGGATTTAATGGTACATTTTTTAATCATTTGATTAAAAATGTGTTTTGAGGAGTGTCCATGTATCCTATATAAATAATATCATGATACAATATTTTATGTGTGTTAATATCAAATAGTCTCTATTTGAAGCTCTCTTATTCCTTCGTTATCCGATTATAAGATTCAAGAAAATTATGAAGGATATGACATTAGTGACAAAATACATTGGGTGATTCAGTGAAACTAAGGGATACACATTATAGGGATGATATATTAAGTTTTTTACTGGAGTTATTTATTAAAAATTGAATAAATGTGATGTAGGGGAACACTATGGTTTAATGAACCAGATCTCTATTTCTAGAATCATATTATTTAATTTTCTATGTTAGTGCGATCTTTGGTAATTTGGTTCTAAAATGTTTTTGGATACTTCCATTAATTTTTATTCATTATTTATAAAACTTTTATTGGTTTCCTAGTTTGTTTATTCATGAAATCATGATGATGAATGATTTTTATAGTTATAATTCGTATTTTAGTATGTATAATAAATTACTATTTAGAATATTTTTCTACATGACTGGTTCAGAACCTCTAATATGGGATATCTAAGTGACTGACTAAGTAAAAATATCTTAGTTTTGATATTGAAATGAAAAATACATTGGGATAGATTAAATTATAATTGCATTTTCTAATAGGTTTTAAATAAATTATTGTACCACATTATCCATATCAATGTAGATAGTAAAATATGATGGATAAGTAATTTCTTTTCACCAATTCAATGTGTAGTGTCATTAATATATAAGGTTAACTAAATTTTAAATTCTTTTCATTACCAAAAATGTTTACAAACCATTCACATGTCACATATTATGAGCAACGATATGGTTATCGATTGCATGGAATTACTAATTTTTCTTGGATTGATTAAGCATTGCAGTCCTACCTATAATATTATATAATTGAACATATATTATTTATTATATTATAAAATTAGAGGTTTTTTTTGTAATTTTATCTTTTGAGTTGAATTATATAATTTATGATTAATTTATATATTATAATTAATAGTTTTTTTGGGATATTTATAATTTATAATTGTAACTATAATTTAATTAATTATAAATTGTTTATAATGATTAATTAAATTTTTTTGAGTCATTTATTAACCAATATTCCATAATATAATATTTTAATAATATACCTAACTCTAGATTATTTTACATGGATAATAATTTATATATAAAATCTTTATATTGAAATTATAATTTTTTTTTATAAGATGATTATGAATTACAAAAATTAATGAAATATATTAAAACATTGGATATAAAAATTATGATTATTTGATAATGTTTTCCATGAATTGGTAAATTTAAAAGTAAATAATTTAAGATAATTATTTAAACGATACAGGAATTGGTTTGATAATTTATTTCATAAATGGATCTAATGATTTTAAATAATTGATATTTATATTATAAAAATAATTCAAATAATATTATTTAGAATTAAAATATTTTATAATTTATTTTATATCATATATTTAATGTATGATCTATATATTTAATAATGAAAAGGATTTAATAATGTGGAATCAATATAGAGTGTATATATTTTTCTAATTATGGTTTTACTATAATATATTATAGGGAGTCTCTGATTTTTTATTTATGAATACTTAATGAATACATGTCACTTTTTTATATTCATGAATTGTTTATATTATTATTATTCACTATTTAATTAATATATAAACATTCTATATATAATTCATTTTGAGGCTAGATTAGTTTTATAATATTTTATACATGAATATAAGGAGCTAAACATTGTGTATGAAGATCAATTTAATTTTCTTATATGTCTACTTTGTCATGGATTTATCTATGATTTCTAATTTCTAAGTTATTTATTATTTTTGAATATTATGTTTTAGGTATGTGATGGAATGGAGATATCTCTTATGTAATGTATCCTTCGATAGACAGACATCAAGTCTGACTTCCCACTAGCGTAGAGGAATATGCCATATTCTAGAAATGTGGGGGTTGACTATTTGTCACTCTAGGAATACTCATAAAGGGAATAATTATTTTATATTAATATAAAAAGGAATGAAATAATGCAATTTACATAATTCATATAATGAAATTCGATATATTTTAATGGAGTCAGATTTTTATTTGGGTTTGTAACATGATTTGAGATACATATAAGATAATATATATATATATATATCAATATATATTGAACTTTTTGATTCATTGTAATTAATATTGTTCAAAAAATCACCAGATTCATGATGTCATAAAGGGATTAACATGAGATAAGACAGAGATGTTGAAACTCTCTAAAAATACATGTAATAAGAATATGTTAAAATAGAACTTTTTTCAGGACCTCAATCATCAAACCATGGTTGTTATTCTAATTCTAACTTCCCCTATATTATCTCGTGTAAAGAATAGATACAATAATGACCTAAAATTTATTCGGTGTGAATTCATGAAATTCTATTTGGGATATAATTTTATAAGATACATTAATAATTATTGATTAATAAATTAATTATCACGGTTTTAGTCATATGATGGATAAGTAAATGAGTTTTTTGATCAACCATGTAATATATTAACATGATATGTTTGGAATAATGGCATACCTGAATAGATAAATAATGGGATAAATGCTATTTTCACCCAAGACATTATACAATATAGATCTTATAACACTAATTTTTATTATGTCCGTAAAAGGGATTTCCATTTTAGTGGCTGGACATTAAAATATATTTCTTAATAGAAGAATGTATATTATGGTACTCACCTGATAAAATCATATTCTAAAGACAATATCATCACTATCATCGAGCGGGACATTGATGTTTATGGTGGGTAAGAAATAAACTAATAGATGTAATTTATTTTAATTATTTCTTCATGTTACGAATAATTATTGTGAAATTAAAAAATATGTATGTGTTGAGGAAACTCTATACTGAGAAATCTACTTGTCAATATGTTCAAAAACTGATATAGAATCTTATGATAAGAATATGATAAATTCACTATATGTATCTAACCTAATTATAGTCCCCTTGATACATTGTTTTCATAAGAAACGTATCAATATAAATTCTTATAATTTGGTAGATGAATAATTTTTTTATTTAAAGATAAATCTTTTCATGTGAGGTATACAGTTCTAATAAATATCCTTCATTGAAATATATTATAAGTAACATCTATTTCAACTCATTTACTCTAAATGAATGGGTACATCAATATCATCAAGAGGATTTTTTCAATAATTAGACCTAATATATAGATATTATTTTCTAAAAGTATATCATGAATGATTTTGAAAAAAAAATATAAACTATAAAATGATTGGGTTCAATAATATTTCACCGAATAACATCAATATATTGATGATCGTTGAGATGGGTTTGTGATTTCCATAAACATGTCTCATATTTAAAGAAATTAAGGGTAATTGAAAATATCATTCTAGAGATATAAGAATATATACAATGATGATTAAAATATACATACTAAACTAATGAAAATAAATAATTGTTAGAGGTTTCATTGTTGAAATCACTATCATTCGAGAAGGGTCTCTAAACAATTCATGAAGGGTTGTAAGAATCCTTATGGATAATCCACCAAATTTATTAATGTTAGAGAATTAAATTCTACTATTCTAAATAAAATGTAATTCCAAAAATATATTTTACAAGTATTATATTTATAAAAGTGTTTGGATGTTATTTAACAGTACAATAGAAATGATTAATTTTTTGTTTGATTGATGGAGAAGAGGTTTTAAATATCAAGGCGTTAGATTAAATATATATAGTAGAACATAATTTGACTAAGTTATTGTGTGTGTTTCGTAATCTCATTTTACAAATTATTTTATAAAAAAGGTTCTATTTAAACTTTTTTATGTTAAAAAAAATGAAAAAAATTGATACACATTGTTTTAAAAAATTAATATTCTGTAACTTCCTTAAAAAAATAATAAATATTAAATAAGTTTTTTCTGGGATAATATTTATTTCAATTAAAATTGTGAATTATGATTCATATAACTAACATGGAATATTTTATAAATTATTATTTTATGTAAATATAAAAAAACATATAGAATACCATATATGATTTGGAAGTAATACATTATCTTTTAAGAATTCGAACTAAAATAAATATAATTTATTTTATAAATATAAAAAATATAATGTGTTATAGAATGATACAACCAAAGAATTATAGATTTTAAGAATATTTTCATAGTATGATTAAAAATAAAAAGATCAAAGTTACCAAATAAAATATTATTTTTATCAATGTTAAAAATAATGTTTCACTCATTATGAAAAATAGTTTAGGGTATATTGGATTAGACAAATAAAAATGTTATATTTTTTTACCATAAGTAAATTAATGTCCCATTAATATTATAATTTCATATAATATATATTGGTAATGATATAATTTAATAAGTAATATTAGTAACTTGATGATTATAAGGGGTTCTTTTTTAAGAATTTCAAGAATTATAAAGATAAACATATGAATATTTCTTTCTAGATAATAGAGTCTATTAACATTATATCATTGGATGTTGGGAAAATAATAAGATTTAATATATTCAAAGTGTTTAATATTTGAAATTTTAATACAAAATATGATTATTATTAAAACAAGATTACATTAAAGATGTTATTCAAAGATTTTACTATGAGGGTTTTATATTATGGTCACATAGTTATGGGAAAATAATTACCTAGATATTTAGTTAGTAAAAAAACCACTAAAATTATAGAAAAAATTAGTCTAATATGGTAACCTTTCATATATGATATGTTATTATGGTTATTGGGTAAGGTTTTACTAAAATATTAGTAATGTGGTTGAGAAAATAAATTTTTTATTTTAATATAAAATGATGAATTCAATAAATCAATCTTTAAAAAAGGATATATATGTGAATTTATTTGAATTTATTTCCCAATGTATATATATGTGTATTCGTGATCGATGTCTGGTGAACTATCTTGTTATATCAATTTTCCCTAATATCATGGTTTTTCACATTGCTCACCCTCTGTCTGATAATTCCACATTACATGTCTCTTTGGGCCACAAGAAGTCCATAGGTGATCGGTTCCAAATTTATAGAGGAGATATATTTTAATCACATTATATGTTAATCATTGTAAAGGACATCACATGATATTTCAGGGCAGCACATCATAAAAAAATAGGCACATAATTAATTATTGTCATGCCTTGAGAAGGATCCAGCCTTCGTAAAGGAATGATGTATAGAATATTATGATAGACATAGAAGATAATGAATCAATACTATAATAAAATAGGATGAATCCCATTTTCTGAGATTGTGTATAGAATGAATTTTATGATCAACCAGCTATTGAGACACTAATGTATGGTCGATGAGAAATATAGGATTAAAAATTTATGGTAAGGTGATCATAATTCATGATTCATACATGGATTTATTATATAGAGGAATCTCACTCATAGACCTAACATTTTTTTGTAGAAAAACATGTATATGAATTATAGGGATGTGGTTGGTCTCATGGTCATGTCCCATTAAATGTTTCTTCTTACACAACACATCTATATACTTGAAAGAGGATATCTAACCTGGCTCTTTGAGATTCATGATACCTTTACATGGGTAGTTTTTGAAAGGGAAAATGAGATCGTAGAGTCTATTCCCTAAAAAAAATATTTCTAGTTTAGTCTAGTTTCTTATCCTACAATGTGTTCATATTCTAGTTGGACTCCCAGGATCGTTTTACCAATCTACGTGGGATATAGTGAAGGAATAATTCATGAATTTGGTCTAGGAACTTTTCTGTTGGTGTATAATTCCTCTTCTATCTAGTTCCTATACACTTGTTCTTGTTCCAAAGGTGACAGATCCTCAGTTTCTAAAATAGTACATGCTAATTTTCATGTGAAATTTTCACTAAAATGTGTCTTCTAGTATCATAATCATAATTATATCAAACATTCTTCGAAAATGGTTTTTTGTGAGAAACATGATTTTACTAAAGGGATTTTGATCCTATGGGATATTTGCCTAACTCAAGATATTATATGTGACACCATCTAGAATTATGATTTCTCTAATATAGAAATAAATAACAATGTGTATAAGAAATATTCTATACATGAATGTAATTTTATTCTTAAGTTATTAACTGTTTAACGATTATCTACAAGGAAGTATAATATTCAATTTCATTGTTTTAGTTATTTTGGATCTCCACCTATTCTCTAGGGAAATTGTTTGGTTTTTTAAGTTAATTTTGGGGGCTTTGTAAAGGTGGTCAAATATCACCTACTTTATTTATTCAACCGATATTATCATAGTAAACACATCAATTAAGGTATCCAATGGGGAAACATTATCCCATACTGCTTTAATGATCCCCCTAGAGGTATTTAGAATTAAGTGTTTTTAGATAAAACTATCCAATTTTTTTATTCTATAATAGTATCAATTCACAGTATCAATGATATTTTGGAGGAGTATTGAAAGAGGGGAGGGGAAAACGTATTTAGTATAGAAGAAATTTTTTTTCCAATAAATGTCTAGAATTGAGGGAAAAATTCATAGAGTCCATTCATGATATAAAAAATGGTAATTTTTTGATGGAGGATATAGGAAGCCCAATTTCACCTAGGATATTTAGAATTCATCATTTTTATAAATTTTTTAACCAAATAACTCAGTGTATAATGATATGGAAAAAAATTTCATATACTTTGGAGTAATAATTACATTGATCAACTATATCCTATCCTCATTTCATATGCACGTTTTTTTACAATTAATAATTCGTAAGGTGTCATTGACAAAATTTAAAATATAAATAGATCCTTCTTATGTGATGTGAAGTATAACAATAAACACCATTGGGCTTCCTGGTCTTGGATGGGAAGAAAATTTTCTAATGGTAATATCAATATCCAAAGTGTTTCATGTACTATATATGCAGTATATGGTAATATAGAATTAGAGGTTATTGAGGGGTAGAAAATTTGGGAAAATAACATGAAGTCCATGTTCATATAAAAAATTGGTAGGCATAGTAGTAATACATTATAGGTTCAGCTCAATATTCAACCAGATCTAGAGTGCCTTAATCAGCATACTCATTAGATTTTGTGGAAAGTAAAGATCTCATTTTTTCCTCATTCTGGGGTGGGAACCATTATTTTCTTTTTTAGACCCCCTACATCATATATGTAAATTCGAAAATCTATAGAACACTTTAACATTTTTCATGTGGTTCTAGACAATGTTCAAAGGGAATATTTTTGAGAATATTGTGTTCAACTCGTAGCAGGACATATGCATCATCAAGGAATACTTATTAAGGGATTTATTATTGAAATATTAAAAAAATAATTGTGTCACATACTAATCATTATGAATGTGGAAATAATATTTGGTGTAAAAATATCTTGATGGTGAATTATATATCACCCAATTTACACTAAGGAGAATATTAAGAAATGGGGCATTAGTGTCACCTTGAGATGTCACTGTTTTAGGGAGCTGAGGATGGAGACCTCTAAACAAATTTATTTTATATAAATTGGTTGAAATCTATGTGTAATTAATTTCTGGGATTTTACTATGTTGCGATCACCCGAGAGTATGAATACGGTCTTATTATATCAATTTATCCATGTTGCAGGGATGTCAAGACTGCTAAATAAATCATTATTTCTTATACACGTGGTGGGATTGTGTTATATTTGAAAATTGAGAAACAATGGATTTCACAGTGTATACCTTAGAGAATTCATATGATTTGTTTTCAAAACCAAGTACACCTTATGCGATATGATCTATCTTTATAATGGGATTTGGGGGAGTCCCTTTTATTAGACTACTTCAGGAATCCAATAGAATGTATAGTTGTCCGAACATCTTGTTTAGATGGTAGTTACGATGGTCTCCTCATCAGTCAGGAATCAAATTGAACATTGATGGGTCATGAAACACTGTAATTATGATTATTAGGGGAGTTATCCATCAATCATGGTGGTATGATATTTGGGATTTTACAATATATATTGGTAGATGTGATTCAATGTGTATGGGATCTTGGGAAATGCATATAGTTTTTCTCCTATGTTGTTCGAGGAGAATTCGGCTAGATGTAGTTGAAATAGAATCCATCATTATTTATAACTCTTTATAAGGACTTGTTTCAGTTCACTTGTCTATTGATTACAATATTCAATGGTGAAAGGTGTTCCTGAATAATAAATTTTATACTACTCATACATGGAGTGAAGGTATCTTAGTTGATGAATATCTTTCCTCCCTGATAACTTATGGTCAGTGGACATCATGTAACACTTTTCTGGGATTTCTTCCTCCTAAGGCAATGAACATGGTGAGATAGTATTCCCTTTTGTTCCATTACATCAAAACCCTGTGATTCTTGATTTCATTTTTGTTGTTTCTACCACTTTTATGATAATAATATTTGTCTTTTTTGTAGGATAATGATATTTTATATATTAAAGTATGACACTGAGGAATCCAAAAAATATGTTTTTCATTGAGTATTATAGGTTTTAAAGATATATTATGGTTATCATTAGTGACGTTATTATATCAATATATCGAATATGATTATAAGGTAAAAAACATGATTACTATGCTAGGCATCTTCCATGTAATTTCACATAGATTTCCATTCACTATAACATTGGTATTATTGCTATTCATTGTACATATTTAAACTAATTAGTGCTATAGGTTTGTGAGAAACCTATAATGACAACCTTTATACTTTTTACATTTCATATACATGCCTTGACTCTTAGATAATAATTTTTGGTTGAGTATGTTGTTGATTATGTCGTTAGATGGAGATTAAATAATATGGGATTTGTCCTATAGTATGCAATTTATGACATATAAGACCTCAATTGATAGGGAATATTTAAACAATTTCTATAATTAAATGTATCATATGAGTTCTATGTCTACCTAACTAAGGGACAATTGATGTGATCAAATACTAGATGAATCACATGTGGTTTATTCATTGATCATGTCAGTCTACACAGGGATAATAACAAATGTATGAGTAGGATATATGGGATTTTTATTTAATATGTTCCATGTTAATTTGATGTATTACAAATATAGAACATTTAAAAATAAATTCCTCTAGAAGATTTATTAATTAGAAATTTTTTTGATACTATTTGTTGATAGAAGTCAACCATGATACCATTGTTTCATTAATATAATATATTCATATCTAAAAACTTTTAGTTGCATTTATAGTTTAGATTATTCATATTTTTTTCAACACCACAAAGACCCATGAGGATATTATTTTTAGATGAATGAATTGGGATAAAACATTAATCATATAGATTAACTAAAAATGATTACGAGTTTCTTTCATGAGGAATTTGGGATGCGGTTTTCAAAAGTAAATTTATTATAATGTAATATATAATAATTATAATTATAATTTTTTTATTTTTTTGAAATATATCTAAAAATATTTCTTGATATGGTTTCATATGTTGTTATATAAAATGTGATATTAGATGAAATGAAAAAAATATTATCATTATTATTGAATTTCTGATATTGAAGTGAATATCACAAAAATAAATATAATTTCATATGAATAAATTTGGTATATCAAATATAATAATATAAATATTGAGAAAATAATTAAATTTAGTTCAATAGGTATATAATATATAATAATATTTGGAAATAGTATATTGGTTTTGGACCATGTAGTATTGTATGACTTGGTTGTGTTGTAGTACCTTGAATTGAATAGTTCAATTCATTTAGAACATATATGATTCACACAGATAGCCCAATTTTATTTATTTAAAATTATAATATACTATATTTTTTGTATCATTAATGTTTCCTTTCATAAGATGAATCTATAATGAGATTTTTTGTTAGGGGTTACATGTGTTGTAACTGAATGAAATTTTCACATATTTATGGAATGTATGATTATATCTATGGGAATTAGTTTTATAATAAAATACTTTATACATGATCCCAAACTGTGAGCCTTGGTGTTCATGATTATCAAAAATCCTCTGGTTGAAACTATCTCCCTCACAAAGCTCTCTTATCGCTTTCATATTTTCAGGTATGATACTCGTATATTTGGAAGTATATGAAGAATTTCCCTAAAACGTTTCAAGGATTTAGTGTATCCTATTTAGACAAATTAAAAATAATATTTTATTTTATTTCTTTACAATCATCAACAATATCCAAAAAAGGGAAAAATTACTGCACAACCATTTATGATACACATTCTCCATTTTTAGATTAATAAAATTCTATTTAAAAGGTAGGGAGATATATATTTATTTGTTTTCACAATATTTCTGATTCTTTATTTAATAATTTATAATTAATTTTAACCATTCACCACTTATTATATTGTTATTGTATCATTTTTAAAATGTTTAAACATAATTCTTTTGTAAAAGCTACACATGAATATGGATATATATATCCCATATAAGTATATGATTTTCCCCTTTGGTGATGATAATATATATATTGTTCTTCTCTATACCAATTGAGTGACCATTTTGATAGGGATGATATATATATATAGCTCCTCTATATAAGAATATGACAGGCTGCCTAGGTGTGGTTGAATTCATAAAGTTCCACTTTATGAGAAGATGAGTAGTCTCCTAGGTGAGGATGACAAAGATAAATTTTATCATTGTGTTGACTTGAGTGGAATCACTAAGAGTATGATCATAGGTGAAAACACACACACACACACAAACACACACACACACATATATTTATTTGTGTATATATATATATAAGATTTTATGTTTCTTCCTATTGAGTATGAAACCAGAATTCTATATATGATTCCTTTCAATACTCCAATATTATATATAATTGGATAGATCCTCTTAGTATATGGATAAATTTTTATCAAATTATTTTGGATAATGAGTGTATTTATATTTGTTTTATTTCATTCTTTTAGTAGTTCGAGAAAGGGTAATATATATATATATATATATATATTATTTAATGTGTTGAATTTTTCATGCATGAACCTATCTATCAATTATTGAGTAAGGATATTATATGTGGTTAAATGTTTAATATTTAGATTCACACCTATCATGGATACTCTAGTTGATATATAGTTCTCTTATAAATTTTATCTTATGAGAATTCACATGGTCAGAAAATGGATTTTCATGGAGTTATTTTCTATGTGTAAAATAATAGGAAATTTGGTATCTACATTGGTGTTGTAGCTGGTGGAATGTTTGTTAGAGGGCCTATTAGGCATAGGGAGTTTCATCTAGGTTAAACATTAATTATACAATATTTAGATTCATGGAAAACTTCCATTCGTCTATAACCATATGGTATTGAAAAACACTATAAAGACATTATAATCTAATATTATGAACCATTTAGGTATGAGTGTTTTTGTCTCTACATCTCCCTTCTCTTTCATGTTTTTGTATAACACCCACATCATTCAAATAATATTCTAGTTTTTTAAACGAACTACTATGTGGTATTTTTCTCTTTAAAATTAATATTTTTATTCATGTCATGGATCCATTCTGTTATCTTTAATTCATCATTAACAATCAATGGGTAAATATGAAGAATAAATAATTTTTGGGAAATTGACCTAAAACAGTTCCTTCTCTAAACATATTTTCCATAATTATGAAAATTTTAATTAACTCTACTATCATTCTAATCATTGTATGTACTAAAGTTTATCATTCTCCATCACTACATATGGTTTAGTCAACATTATCTTCATCTCCATCTCTCAAATCATCTACATTTCAATAAATTAAGGAATTATATCTAACTATTTCATCATTATATTAATAAACATTAGATGGTTTTTGTTTATTCATAATTCATACTAAATGAGTTTCCAAAGAATATCATATCCTAAAAATAATAAATAATTCAAAATTCATTATTATGATAGTGGTACCCCGTTATATTTTAGTTGACAACTATAGAAAATTCCATTTACATATCCTATATAAAACATTTACATATTCCAAACCATTAATTTTATTTAATGATATATAAAACAAAATTATATAAATAAATCATGGGTTGTGAATGATATAATTATAATATGGAGATATATATGAGTTTGAACTCAATATGAAATGTATTTTAGTTTGAACATCCATCCTAATTTTTTACCTCCAAAACAAATGTGATGTTTCACTTTAAACCAACATTTTTTAATCCCTCTTAATAGAACATAAATTCATTTTCACAATGACAAAATATTTTTTCTGGAATATGGTGGACAATAATAATATCAATTTCCATTTTTTTTAAAAATAAACTCCAATACATTATCTTTTATATTAATATCAACTATCTAAATAGATACTCTTGAAATAATAACCATATTCATTTTGAGAACATCAATAGAAACATCTAGGCCTCATGAATTTGTTATACTTGTACCTCATAAATATATTTTATGTATCTTGTTTAATGTTCAGAATTATTTCAATATAAAATTTTTTGCTGATGATTGATTTTAATCTTTATTATTTTATGAAACAAATTCCAGATATTTTTCTTTTAAAATATTGATAATTCATCTCTCTCTTTCTACCTCCATCTCTCTCTCTCTCATCAAAAATTACATATCACCGAATTTTTTTCAACAATTAATATAGAAATATTATACAATTAAATCATTCAATGTATTCTATACTAGAAACTAATTCTCTTAAATCATGCCAAGGTAATTGGAATTTTTAAATTCTCCAATATGAAATTGTTTTTCACTTGTTTGATGTCCTTGAGTAATAATTCATCCATCATTCAAATGATTAACCAGACATTCCAACTTATAAAACAGTAATTAATTTCATTCATGAATTTTTTTTGAACCGTTTAGTGGGATAAATACTAATCCATCAATGAAAAATTACTCCTTGTCATTAATTTTTTATTTCCAATCACTATTTATCCATATCCATATATTTTGATTGATCCATAATTGCCAAACTTGAATGATCATTATATATAATTCTCAAATCCGTTAACCAAAAAAATATTTTCTATCATATGTTATCAATAACTATTATCAAGTATATATGGATAGTCCTTTTCAGTTACCTTTAATACTAGTCACTTAATAAGAGATTAATACCTTCCTTTTTATTATTTCCTATAAAATCATTTGGAATTATTTGTATATAATTAAATGGGAAAACTAGTAATTTACTCTTCATCAAAGAGTCCAAAATGATAAAATATTCTACATAATTCATAAAAAACATGAAAATAAATTCTTCTCAAAAAAATATGAATTGTATGTATCATTATAATCTTAAAATATTTTAGTAGGATACCCCCCCCCCCCAATTCTACCATATAAAAAATTTATAAATATATGATTTCACTGTATTAAGGAAGTAACATTTATAAAAAGTATTTAACATATAAAATAGTAACATTATCCAAATTATGAAATTATTCTTTTGAAAACATATATTTATATAGAATATGACACTCTATTTCCATCACTTTTATTACAAATTTTACGGTACCAATTCTGAAAAATATTTATGGGGTTTCCCTTATATTTTTCCTAACATGTCAAATATAATACATGAATGATTAATCATTTCCTATTTCATAACATTTTTCTTCAAGACTCTATTTTACGATCCTCCAAAATTTGGATATTATATATTTAAGATATAATTCATTTTATTATTTCATTTTTCATTATCTATTACCATATTCTCTATATATATTTATATTTTTAAATTAAATTAATGATAATATTTTTTATCATAATTATTATAAAAATTAACATATTCTTTATAAAAATTTTCATTCCACTTATAGATTCCACCAATTTCTAATATAAGATTTTAAAATTTTATCATATAATCCTTAATATTATCATTACCATCTATATAAATTTATAAAAAATTTAAAGATATTTTATTTTTATTTTAACTTATATTTTTGTACATAATTTATTTTCATCTCAAATATTGGTTATAAATTTAATGCCTCAAACTCAGTCTCCCTTTGAAAATCCTTTTCTTGTTTGTATTTATCATTCTCATTTGAAGCATGAGGTACTATTCCAAACAAATTAATTTTTTACCCCTTTTAATCAACATTTTATACATTCATTTAATTATTAATTCAAAATAAATTCTATGCCTATTCTTATTTATATTATTTTCTATATAACTCTACTTAATACACGATGACAATCAACAATTTGATACCATGATCAATAGGTAATTAATAATCTTTTCCTTCAATTTTATCTCAGGCTTCTTCCAAAATATTCTAATAATAGCAATTGTTATTGTATTTATAAAAAAATTTATTCCATTATAAGTATCATCATAATAATAAATTATAAATATTGTTTCCTACATGCAATAATTCATTATTCACATATATCAGAATTATAGTTTTCCTTCAAAAATAGAAAATTTGTTACAATCAATTAAATTTCGAGGTGGACCATGACATGTTCTACAAAAATGACTCCAACTACACCAAAATTGCATCTTCCAATTAGAAGAATATGTTAAATTTTTATGGAAAATAATATTTTCAGTTATTATTTTGATATTAAATATAAACCACAATCATTATCATCATATTTTTTCAAAACCAATTATTCAATGGATAATTTACATATTTATAATTGATATTCCACATTATGTTGGAAATCTTATTTTTATTCCCCATATATAAATCATGATCATTCTAAATTCCTCTTAAACATGGTATAATGAAATTATTTTTTTCATTCGACTTGAAAGTTTAAAATACATTCAATGACTAAATTCACTAATCCATGGCAATATTTTTTTCCATGGAATGTATTTTCATTGAACAAATAATGTTACCTTCCTAATATATATTCCTACTATATTCACAAGATTTTTAGATGAGTCATGAACTATGAAGGGGATTTATAAACATCATGTAATAGTTTCATAATGTTCCCTAAAAATAGCGTCCAAATTAAAAAAAAATCAATATTTACCCTACACGTAAACCATCAATTTATGAACTTCTTAACACTCCTCACCACATTTAAAAAACCCACGGTCGTCTGATTTTCAATTTAATTTAAATGATGATTATAAATGAAAAAATATATTTATGACATCCTAAACATCATATTCTAATAAAAGATTGTATTTAAATAAAATAACTCTTGTGGGGTGGGATATTAATAATCATCAATGTAGATTTTTATTCTAAACCTTAACCTCTATGTGGGATATATTTTTATTGATTAATTACATGATAGGTAATTATATAATAAATAATTAAGGATGATATGTGATTACCTAAATAATAGGGGACCCCAAAGGGATATTCTATTTAACATGATTTAGTTTTATCATTTAATTGGATGAAAAAGGTACCAATTTATCTAAATTTGTGTGTTTTATAGTATTTGAGATATCTAACTTTGGAGAAAAAGAATTTGAGATTCCTAAATGTATAATGACATTTTATGCATGTTTTAATTATTTGAAGAAATGTAATTTCTCTATCTTTTTTATTATATTTCTCATGTTCTCTTGGGTACATGATAGTGTTTTGGTATTATTGGAATGAATCATGAAATAAATTATTTTCTTTTATATGTGAAAAATGTTTTCATATATTATTATTTAGAATTATATAATGAATTTTTTAAATCATGGGTTTCTAACGTTTTTCATATAAGATAGAGATCCCTAGTTTAAATCTATATTGTCATAGGGAATCCAATGTTCAATGGGATAATAATAAAATATCATTGTGACTTATCCCCACTAAATTAATTGATATATAGAATGTGTTATTCAAACATTAAGAAAAATTATGTGATAAAATGTTCGTGATTTTTGGAGGAATTAGGATGACTTCATTTTATAGGTGTAGATTTCTTATAAAATCAATTATCAAACATAAATGGGAAACTATTTAAATTACATCACATATAACCTAGATGATCAAAAAAAATTTAGGCTATGACCATAGTGTGTACCAACATATGGCCTAGTATTTTTTAGGATATTATAAAACTGTATTAATTTGTTCAATAGTTCACGATATCAACAATGATATTGAAAATGTATTATGTTGATTGTTTATGGAAGGTCTTTAAAATTGATGATTTATGTTTTCCTTCATTGAAATTATCTACTTTGTTGTGGTAATTGAAAAACTAGATTTAAGGGGAATTTTTTCCATATTAGTTTTCCAATTTTAAATAATTATATAAATTAGATCAGGATCTTATCGAGTGGATTTATCATTTTAATAATCTATAATTAATAAGATTTTATTTGTTTCCAAAATAAATTATTATCAATTAAACCGAAATATTTATATAAATTGGGATATATATGATTTGACGAGTAATTTTATGATGTGGGAATACTTATTCTTGTTTTGGATAATATATATATGATATTTAGTGCAAATGGTATAAAATTGGTATGAGTTTAATTAGAAATATGAGATGATCAGTGAAGTGAATTCAGAGAGGGGGGTTGATATGTAGTACAAAAGATTTAACTATTTAATTTTGATTGTCCCTAGTAACTTTTTGGGATTGAAAATAACATTTTTTGGGAGATTTAATGTGACAGGGATTTGTTATTTGTGTTAGTTTAGACATTTTTTGTAATTGTTTGATGTAAAATTAATTATTTAAGGGATTCATGTGGATAATTCAAATTAAATTCCAGAAATAGTATGCTATATAATCTCAACAGTTATTTATATGAAACTGTTGAATATAAAATAGTGTGATTACATTGATGATGATATCCTAGGGGGAAGCTGTATTTTTTAGTTATGTAATAAATGATTTTATAAAGGAATTGTTTACACATGCGGATTCTAGAGACCATTTATCAATATTTTCATTATAGGTTCCAAAGAAGAGTAAAATTCATGGTTTGATTCTCAATATTAGTGGTCATGAAAAGTAGTTATATAGTTGTGATTATGTCATGGGAATCATTTTATCTCAACCAAAACTACTTCATACAAAAAAATAATTTCTCCTAGAATCCTTATATATTTTCCAATGAATCGGGGAATAATTTTTTTATATCTCTCATTTTATATTATAGTATTTTGAGTGTAGATAAAATGTTTGAAATTGGATATTGAGTAATATTTTTATATAAATTTTCCCTCTTGATATTTCTCATCTTATATCATAGATATGTACTTGACGATATTGGATATAGATAATTATGTGTATATCTATTAGCAAATTATTTATCATTATAAGGAATAGAGGGAATTATACCATTTGGATATCTTAGATATTAGATTTTTATAATTCTTGAATGACATGTTTATGTTGGTTTTCAAATACCATCTATGAGAATGATGAATCTCAATATTCTTTTCTTACTGATTATTGTATCGAACTAAAGAACGTATACTTGACCTGTCAACTAATGCTTCTCTTTATAAGGCCCAAAGGGAATTCCTGATCCTCACAAGGTAGAGACTATTTATGAAGTGTCAATTTTCCATACATGTGAATAATTTCACCCTAGAAACTACGAAATAAATAACAAAACCAAACTAATTTTTTTAATAAACTATACATATGATGGCTGCCCATGTAAATAAATTTATTAAAGATGAATAAATTAATAATATTAATGTAGTACTAAATTTTCTAGGAAACAATTGAATTATAATTAATGGTATCAAAACCTATCCACCCGAGATGAAAATTTGAGATAGTAATTCACCCATTATTATATACATGTTGTGATAGAAACATGCATAATAGGATTTCACCCATGATTTTATGGAGTTCCATTCATATTTCATTCCACATAATCTAGATTGAATATAATTTCTAGAATATGTTTTTAATAGGTTAAATAATAGGAAAAACATCAATCGAATTTTTATTATTTTCATTAAAATAGTAATCCAAATATTATTTATAATAATATAGTATTTATAACTAAAATCAAGTGTCTCAAAATAAAAGATACAGAAAAATTCCATTAATTTTATTTTGAGTTTAAAAAATATTATTTTAAAATATAAATAAATTATAATCCATTATTTTTCAACTTTTTCAAAGTCTTATCCCAAATTCATTCAACAAAATAATAATCATTTCCCTTTAAGATCAATCTAAAAACTCATTTTTCAATAGAGTATGAAAAGCAACCAATACCACATAGAAAGTGTAATATTTATACAAGGGGACACTAAAACATTAATAGTGTTGGATATATGTAATTAATAGATAAAAAATGGTTCTTTGTAACCAATTCAAGTGATAGGGTATGAAAACAAAGAGTATAATATATTACCTCAAATAATCCTCAATGGGATCGATAAATTATTTATACTCCCTAGGCCCTAACATAAATTTTATTTCAATCTTCTTAAATGGTCACTAGCTAGCTTTAGGGACATACTGCTCTTAAAAGATCATGTAGTCTCATTATGTCCAAATCCATCCTATTATATCACTTAGCCTAATTAGGAGGTAATTACAAGATAGTGAGTAATAAACACTAGGGTTTAACTCTACTAGAACATTTTCTTAGCTACCAAGGGATCTCATGACATATCAATCAAAGGAGGTGAGTATAAAAAAATCATGAAATCTATATTCAATTAAAATAAATAAATAAATGGGTATAAAACTCATCTCACCTAAAACACCCCCTCAAAAAATATTCCCTTTTAACAATCAATAATCACATAAATAAAGTTGTACACATCCATTATAAGGACACAAGTCTATAAAAAAAAGAATCAAATGTCTCTAAATAATTGTGAAATGTTATCTTATTAGATAATTATAAAAAAGTCAAAATTATCCTTAAAATATATCATCATTAAACTACATTGGAACACTTATTTAAAATTTATTTTCATGTATCTAGAAGGAATGTTTCAAAAAAATCATTATATAGTATAAATATTCACCATTTATCAAACAAACCCACTTTTAAAACAGGAATAGATTATTAAAAATTATATCCTTTGATAAGAATCCCATAAAAAAATTTGAATCCCACATTGAAATTTTATCACACCCTTTCCATGCATAAACATTAATTTTCAGGATGAGAAAATTATAAAACCCACAAAAATCTTTTAATTCCAAATATAGAAACCATCAAGAACAAACTAGAGTATCATTGACACACACACGCGCACATCTATATATAATAATTTTATGTTCCCATGAATCAAAGACATGTAATATAGTAGAATTAATTAGATACACATAAATAAATCTATTTAAAATTATTCTCAATGAGCCACATTTGATTACAAGGTCCCAAAAAAATAAGGAAACACCCTCTCAATAGCTAATCCAAAACACCTTTGTTAGACCCACCCAACATAATAATTTCAAGCCAAATTGACATTAGTTTCTAGAGGGAATATGATTATCATGGGGGTAATTGAGTATATAATATTAATGGAAATGAGAAGAGTATGTTTCCATGAAGGATCATTTTAAAACGAAGGAGTAGATACAGGAAACCATGGAAGAATAATGTTCACCCCCATTGGGCTCTTTGTGATTAGGTAATAAAAACATAAGAGTATAAGGGGAAAATACCTCTAATAAGTCAACAAGTTAAATATCATAAAACAACCATAATAAAAAAAATGAGCCATCGAATTTCCATAATGCGATCTTATGCACAACGGTGTGGTTCTCATTCCCAGACCTCAACTACATAGAAATCATAATGGATTATGGAATGGATTCCCTCATCAAAAAACCAACCATGTAGAACTCCCATCCTATAGTGAAAATCGTATCAATAATTCATAAATGATTACCTCCATACATAGTCCATCATGGATTTCCCTTCTCCTCCATAACAGAAGTAACCCATCAAACAAAAACATCATAACATATCGATACCCTGACAACATGTTTGATACGTATTCTAAAAAATTGACAATGAGGTCAAGAAAAATCTCACTAGAAAATATTGAACCCATAAAATTAAACCCATGATCTATAGTACAACCATCCATCACACCAAAAAATTCACAAATTCAAGGAACCATGTTGCAACATATTCTCCATATGCCACAGTATATCAACTGAAAAATAACATGTATACATATTACTAATTTTAGAATAATAACTAATATATAGTCCAAATAAAAATGTCATATATCCCTAATTGTGTAATGTACATGGGCACTATATAGAAAAACATATTTTTTTTAACTACTATCATTTTATAACTACTATGAACTCGTACACATGAATCCAATTCTAAAAAAATATTTTCATTTTTAGAATTAACACTAGAAAACATAAAATAATTTTATCCATTAAAAAATATAACATCAAAACAATGTATTGGATCACCTCCATAGCCAAGACACATTATGTTTTGTAATTTTAAATAATTAAGAAAAAACCTTTAATAGAGGACACTTCGGAAAAGTATCCATTTATCTGAAAAAAATATGTTTAGTATAAAGACATACTTGATTCATTCAATGAAACGTCAATATATAAAACTATTTTTTAAAACAATTATCAAACAATCCTTAATAATTATTAAAAATTATATGAAACATGGTATTTACAGAAAAAACTCTTTTAACGGCCATAAAAGTAATTATTTTGTTATTTTTGGGAAAACATGATAACACCTAAAATTTTCACATTCTTTAGTTAATTATTTGAGAATATATATATATATAATATCAATTAATAAAATAAATTTTTTTATCAATGAATCCCTTTAATCCCAATATAATAATAATAAAACCCCTTCTACGAAACATTGAGAATTATATTGACAACCATTTTCACAAATATAATGATCTCAATAAAATATATAGGGGAAACATCCCTTATTAACTCATTACATAACTTTAAATAAAAAACAATTACATAATATATTAGAGATAAATAACATTATCACCTTTCATATATGATTTATCATTTTTTCATGTCATATATTTTAAATTTGGATCCCTATTCATATATGATATATTAGTATAAATAACCATATAAGATATATTAGGCTCTCATTTCACCATCTGTAGTGCTCAAGTTACCACATCATAAATAATATTTTTATAAGAACTATTTTTTATATTAAAACCCTTAAAAAACACTTCTCATTCAATTGTAAAATAATTATCAAAAATTAAAATATATTTCCCATTAAAACCTCATTTTCCAAAATAAAATACCTACAAAAAATTGGATAAGTTACTTTATTTAAGGAAAGTATATAATAATTCGTATTTATAAAATTAAAAACCATGGTTTTGATGGTTGGAATATATATATCCATCATATAGATTAAAATGGGAGATTCATTTTTCCTTTTGCAATGAATGTCGAATAATACAATTTAAAAGACATACAAAAATTTCTTTTGAAAGAATTAATATGTAATTAAAAATAAGAAAAAAATTCCATCATAATTAATTTAATTCCTTTACAATACATCAATTTTTTTTTATAAATATGAAAATGGATAATGATATAGTAAAATTACTCTTTAAAACATTTAATATTAATTTTTAGGTTAATGTGTCCACTAAACTATGTTTGAATCATATCATACATTTTTTATCTTCATTAATTATAAACTTATATTATTTATTTACATCACAAAAAACCATTTTAATTTTTTTTAAACTTTAATAATCCCCATTTATAAAAATCATGAAATTTTTTTATTCACTTACTTCATCATTTATGATTTCATCAATTGTTTTGGACAATGTTAGAAGGATGAACAAGGTCAAATAATTTTTTTTCCATTATATAAATAATAATCATCTAGAAATAATTATAAATTTTATAAATTAATTATTCTTCCAAAAAAATATATTAAATATGGTTATGGAAAATGATTTACGATCCAATCATGGAATCCTTAGGATACACATACCCAAGTGTAACGTTGTCATTTCTCAAATAAAATGAGAAATTGGTTAATTATTATTTAATATTTAAATATTTATTATTATATAATAAATATCATATTTTATCTTTAGAATGAATTATATGTAAAATCCATGGGATGCGGTGATGAAAACATAATCACATCACACCACAGAAAGTGGTAATCCCCATGATTGCATGAATGCTGCTATTGATTATCAATGGATGGAATGGTAAGAAAATATGTGAAATATTATATTTATATAATTATAATTATTTCATTATTATCATAAATTTAATATTAATATATCCTTATACATATCTCTGAGTGGTGTTCGTGGAATACTAATTATATTTGTTCGTGTGGTGGTCGTCCTACATACAAATGAATGCTGGATTTATATCCCATTTAGTTGATTAACAAGATAGATTATAGTTAATAAATTAACATTATAATATCTAAAAATATTTTTTCAAATTATTTTACTATATAAAAATTTTTATAATATTTTTAAAGTATGTATTATAAAAATTAAACCTTAAACATTCGGTTATAATCTACAACTATTCATCGAAAAAAATCCTTTTATTTGTACCTTAATTCATGTCAAGTTTGTATTCTTGTCATGATAAGACATATAATGTGTGGGTAATGATGTTGGGATGTGATGTTTATTTATATATTATTTCTTATATTTCTCACAATGTGTGAGGAATATATATCACAAAATGATTCTTTATATATGTGTGGGAAGGAACACTATTAGAAATAAATAATTTTTTTAGATAATATAAACTAATTTTATTTTTCATGGGTAAAAAAATTAAAAATAATTAAATAATAGGATGATGGTCATTCTGAATCTACTCATCCATTTTTTTTAAACTTTTAGTGATGCTTTCATCCTTATCTCTTTGATTTAACCCATATTAACCCTTTTGACGTTTACTGCAATATCAATGTTTATACACTTTAGGGGGCTAGAAATTTTACTATAAAAGGGAAAGTGAAACGAAAATAGACCATAGATGACATTTTATACCATATCTCATACCCATTTCCAATTATAAAATATAAATGAATTTTACATCACTTATTTAAATATTTTTGTATTATAACATATCATTAATGTATTTTTTTGGAGATATTCATTTTATTTGAAATTAAATTCATCAATATACATATTCAATTTTAATATAGAATAAAATATATTTTTTATTTTTTATTTAAATATATAAATTTACTGGGAAACTCTGAATGACCAAAAAATTACCCTAAGAGTTTTTAATATAATTTAATAGATTTTTTTAATTCTTGTGCAAGCACTAAACTAGTTTTGGGTAAGAATTTTGGTTATTAATATCATCACTAAAATTTACAAAAAAGAAATTGTTAAAAATTATTTTATATTTAAATTATCAATTTTATATCAAACATAAATGTTTCATTCTTTATGAAACAAATTATGTGACACTAAAACAAAGATAATGTCATTTTAAATTTTATTTTTTATTTTAAATTATATTATGGTCGCTATTAAATAATGTAACATGAAATTGAAAAATTCTTGAACCATAAATTATCATTTTCGAAAAAAAAATATCTAATATAATATATATGGGTGTATTGGAGAATTTTATGTCATATCACATTATTTTTAACATTAATTATCTAATATAACATGACTAAGGTGAAAAATATTTACTACTATTACTATTTCTAATTGTCAAAAAATAAAAGGGATATCATATAATTATTGAAACCACTATATTCCTAATTTGGTATAACATTTTAATGATTCAATGAATATATTATTTATAAATCATTCTTAATATAAATCTATAAAACAAAACACAATACCTTTTTAAGAAAAACCTGTTTTAAATAAATAAATGAACTTATACCAAAATTTAGAATAAATTGATTAAAGTGTATTTAATTTTATTTTATATACTTAATATGAAAAATATAGAATTCGGGAAAAATGAACATCATAATGGGAACTTTTGTAAAATAAAATTATAGTTATAAAATATCATTATTTTATATTATTCACTAAAAGGCAATAATTCACGAAAAACCAATAATTTCACAATATGATAATTTTGTTAAATATATTTGAAACATAGTTAAATTATGATCCCAAAAATAAAAAAACTTTTTGTAATTAATCATAATACTTTCTCAGAAAATAAAATATAAATCATTTTGGAAGAAAGTGTATTTTTGAAAAATAAATTGACTTTTCTAAAAATTATGAAATTAGTTCGAAATTTTTTTAAATACATTTTATTTGAGTAAGGGATACATTTCATTGTTTAATTATTCATTTTAATAAATATCAATTCATTGTATTTTTTATAATTATAATTATTAAAAAATAATATTTCATGGTTTGTTTAAGCTCAATGTTGAGTATTGTATACACTATTGAACAAAGTGATTTTTTAAATATATTGGTGTTATAATCTACTAAACCCCTAATAAATTGAATCATTAATATTTTAACATTATATTTGGAATACAATTTTGTCATTTGTAAACATCTTTGTTAAAATCCAAAATCATAAAAAGGGTTATTAAAACTACCTCTTGCATATGGGTGGTTGTACTATAAAGATCATTTGTAATGACACGAAATTATATTTAAAAATATGTGTGAATTTTTCGGAAGTTCTTATAATATATTATTAGAAAAAAAATTCCTAAATATGGGTAAAGTGTTATAATAAACATTGATCATAAAAATTTAAATGATAATGAGAAATATCAATGACCAAAATAACCTAAATCAATGTGGTGAGAAAATGACAATAGATTCATCAGAAATAAATGTAATAGGAATATATTTTTTAAATATAAATTTACTATAGTTTAATAATTCTTTATCCATATAGACTAATTTAATAATGAAATATTATTTTTTTGACATGTTGAACTTCATCAATTAATCAATTTTCACCACAACATCACCATTTAATCCAAATGATTAGTAATAAAGAATAATATTTCATGGATAACATAGTAAAATTAAATTATAATGGATTATATAATTACCTAAATTATAATAAGTTATACTACTTTTCATTAATAAAATGTTAACGGTTTTCACATGATATGATATGAATCAAAATGAATAAACATTTACCTGAAGATTAAAAACATCATCTTTCAAAATTTAACACTAATTCAAATGACTAAACATAGATCATTCCATGAATAAATTTCTCTATATCCCAAATAAACTCAATATCCCCATAATTGATGAATTATTTTAAACAAATTTTTTTTCTCATAACTTTCATCTAACATCACTAAAAGACCTCTATTGAAAACATCTTAATAAATATAATTTTCTAAAAAATCCTCTAATACATACTATAAGTACCCAAACTTATGTATTTTATAATCCACTATCCGTAAACTAACGTTCAAATTATTTATTATAAAAGTTATTTTTATGATATTTATTTTAGAAAATTTAAAAAAAGTCATTATAAGTGGAAAATTCTAGGCAATATGCCTTTTTTAAACAAAATTAGACTTTTATAAATACATGCATTCTTCTTTCAAGATAATAGATTTAACATAAATTGTAACATTATTAATTTTTATACTCAACCATATTCAATATGATTTGTTTTGAAATATTGGGATGATAATAAATTATACATAACAAAACAACCAAATATATAGTGCCTCATTTGGTTCAATCTGAATAATTTCTTGAAATATTTTTCTATAGGAATCATTTAAAAGATAAAATTGCTTCTCCCAAGAACATCCAAAGTCATGGATGGGTGTTCTAAAACAGCTCTCCAATACCCATATTGTATAATCAAACTAACTATTTATTTTGGGGGTGATAAATTTGACATAGTTGAATATATGAACTGAGTGACTTATGCAACCCTTCCATGAACTATGACATAAACTAAGTATCCATGTCCATTGATATGGAATAAGGAACACCATGAACCCAAATAATTATCTAAAAATACTTTCAATCATTATTTTTACATTAAAGTGTCTTTTATAAGTATAAATTGTAAATACTTGGTCAATAAATCAATGATAACACTTATAACATCACCGCATTGTCAGGCTCTCATAAATCCCATCAAGAAATCGTTGATGACATAGTATCATTCACACACTGGAATGGATGGAGGATATAAAAGCCTAGTAGACTATTGGATCTCAATGTTCACATGAAATAGGAGGAGAACCAGGTGATATGACCTTCAATATTACTCATTATACATATCCACCAAAATTATAGGCATACATCATAATTTTTTTTGTGATTCGTGGATAGAGATTCCAAATTGAGGGATCAGATTCAAACACCAATTATTCTTGTATGTTTTCATTTATACTTACACACCCAAAGTGTGCAGAATGTCACCATCATCAATAACCTAAATAGGTGGTGCTCCACACATAATAAAAACATCCTTAAGACTGTGAACATTATATCAAAAATAATTCTCGCCATTAATACCTCCCAAGGATGAGACATCACTACTAATGATACTAAAACAAGGTTCCATGAAACTCATAATCCACAAGATACATCTTCAAAAAAAGTTCCATCCACTACCACTCACTATTGGCCTCCTTAAATACCTGGTTCTAATTCTTAAATCTCATAGTGTCATGAAATGAATTAAAATTATAGGTCATATAATGAAGATGGTATTGAAGGATGGTAGGTATTCTTCCTCCCATCATAATAGGGATTTAGGTCACGCTGTGTGATGATTTACTGGAGGATTATTTTTCACAAATACACAAAAACATTATCTAGTAGTAATATTTTGATTAAAAAATAGTGATTATTTTATTGGTAATAAATGAGATAATTTCCTGATATTGTGTGAAATATTTATAATTAAATTACATTTTATATTACATCCCTCATCTTCAAATTTGGTGATATTTCTAGTATTGAAACGTTAACGATCAATGTTTTATTTTTGTAATATATGTATTTATATATCATATATATATGTTTAAAATTTTATAAGAATTATTCACATAATTATCAAAACAAATTATTTTGTTCATCCAAATTCGATCCATAATTTTAATAGTGAAAATGGGTATTTAATATAAAGCTATGCTGGACTCACTAGATTAGAAACAACATCACCTTTGGGCCATATCATATACATATTGTCTTGTATGGTGATATAATATTCCTATAGATAAAGGATCAAATTAATCATAAGTATTTTTTCTATAAGGAAAACCTATTCATGTGTTTGGAGAGTAAAAATTCTATAAATTTTAGATTAAAATATTTTTATCAATTATCATTCACACAATAAAACACAATACAGATGGGACTACACTACTATAGAAATATGTTTTATTCTCAGTTTTACGAGGTTTTAGGTTTGTTAGTATTTCTATGGTAGAGGATAATTGGTTCCACAACAATTATATAAGAATTTTAGGAGGATGGGATCTTGGAGTAGTGGTCCCTTCATCATATCATTCTTCTTCTTCTTCTTTGCTAAGTATTAATTTTTTTAATGGAAAATATTTATAACTTGTATTTACTGTGTTAAATTAAAATTATTTAGTTTTTATTTTGCTTCATTATTATATAAATAAATATGAGGATCATTATTTGTTGATTCCATTTTTAATCCTTTGTGAATGAAACTCATTTCTATGACGACTACATATCCCATGGAACAGTAGTTTCTATTAGTAATCGATATACATCTAACCTTTTTCATTCCATTTTTTTAATCAATGTGATTATATAATTTATATAATATGATCCATTAGTACGGTTTTTTATCTTATAATATAATATGAAATAAAAAAAACTAAAACATAACATTTGAGGTTGAGTAATGTGTGAATTGTGATAGTGTGATATTAATTTTTAAAAAAACATCACAAGATCAATGCATAATGTTAATAAAATATATCATAGCTAAATTCATCCTAATTTATAGAACTGATATGTTCTATAAATTATCACTAAAAATAATCTATGAATATAATATCAATGAATATAGGGTGATATGATTGAAAGTTTCAATGATAGTCGAGGTTTTAATAAATTTTAGGATTCTGGTTTTGTTAACTCCTTTTAAGTTTGAGGGTAAACAAATTGTATGATCATATTGTAGAGTATTTTATTTTAAATTATAATTATTAATAACTAATTTAATATATATATATATATAGTTATATCAATTACACCAAATAATATTTATCAAAAAATAATATTCACATTGGGTATAATCTATCAAATTTAAAAATGAAAAAAACTCTTATTCTAGGATACATATATTAGTTTTATATTTGTTAAAAAATCCAAACCTTTAATTTGGTGTGTTTATATAATTTTAGTTTATTTATAAAATAACATTAATATGTGGTTTTAATTACACCCTCATTTGATACAGAACCATGGATAACCACTCTAGAACACCATAATACCTAATAGCACAACTGAATTTAGAGTACTTATGATAGTGGATTTTATATTTTTGGTATTTCATGGTAGGGTAGTATATTTTTATACTAGTTAGAGGTATTTTTTTATTTTATCCTTTTTCTATTTCACTATTTTTTACTATTTTGGAGTGTCCATTTAATAATATTATAATGATATTGTGAAATATTCTTCTTACATTGTCCCTTGAAATTGATTTATGACATGTTTCAGTCACAAGGATCTCTTTGATTTAGAACACAAGATTGAATCAGCCTTAGAGATTGAATAAGATAATATCATCAAATGGGAAGTTTCATCATTTATTTAATTGGGAAAATTATTCCATTCTTGAAACATTTATATTGGAAGCACATCAGTAAAAAATTAAAAGTTGAACCAATGTCTCGAAATAATAACAATGAAACTAGTAGAACCATTTACGAATTTACTACACCCTAAATTAACTATAATCCAAATTTTGGTACATAATGAAACCAATAATAAGACATTTAATTAAAATAAGGATTGATAAAACGTCCTCATAAATTTGATGTAATCTAATATAAAGATCCCAATAAACATGTAAATAAATTTTATTAGGTTTTAGAGACCCTAAAATTAAAAAATTCTTCCAAAAATCAAATCAAACTAAGAGATTTCACATTATCACTTGATGAAAATGGAAATGATTAGATGGGTTGTTTAGAACTAGAGGACATAAATATTTGGAATTTTTTGAGACACATTTTATTAAGGAGATATATAATATAATCAATGACCACAGTCATTCATAAGTAGATATCGAGGGATCAAAAATTCATAATGAGAGTCAATTAATGAGTAATGAGAGTGAATGTAATTTTTTTCACAATATTTCTGTATCCTAAAATAATTATGAAAATCGCCATCTAATTTTTTACAAAGGCCTCATAAAAGGGAGAGGTATATGGTGGATGTTACAGTTGGAGGGGAACTAGTAAATAAAACAACTGTATCTATTTTTTCCTTGATTGACAAAATGGAACAGAACTACCAATAATTTAGTCATCGAGGTACACCACATGATATTTTAGTGAAGTAGTTATGTCTATATTCTCACGATAAGTATTTAATTTAAGCCATGTGATATATATGGACTAGTTTGGTGTTACATGATGTCTTGGATCAAAATAAATCACAACACAATCATATAAAGTCTTATATAATTTTCACGGAACTAGACCATCCAACTGACATATTACCCTAATAAAGGGTTGAAGGATCACTCATGTAGGAGGTATAAATTTTGAAGAAAAAAATACACCCATTTCAAAAAAACATCAACTAGACCCTATCATAAAAATAAGGATTTGGACAACTCTTAATGAGGTTTTAAGCCCAAATAATCAACATGTTAATGAAAAAAACGTGATTCTAAACAAAATTTTGAGTGTATTACTGATGAACATTTGAAACAAATTTTTCTTAATCAACATAATGTGGTGAAGAGCTACTATTTGGTGTTGTGATAGTTAAAAACCAGAATGAGCTCTATTTACACTACCCACCATGAACTGTTAAGTATAAACATTGAAAATCTTAATTCACAACCAACATCAAGTCACATTTTGAATTTTAGTTCCATCACGTTGAAATGTGTGATGAATGAGATTGATAAGCCTAGTCCTATCATTCCACCTAGATTCCCATCAGCACTTGAGATGGACCATTCTAGACCAACTGATGAGAAACCCCTTATGAAAGATGAAGGTACAAAAAATATTGATGATTTAACTCCTAAACACATTCCACATCCAAATATATTTGTACGGTCCAAGAATAGAGATGATTATTTGATGAAAAAATAGATGCGAGATAAATTCTAGCACATTATGATCAACATCATTATACTTTATAAAATAAATCAAATTCCACAGTATTTCATGTTATTGAAGGAATTATTTACAAATTTTTGATTGGAAAAAGGAAATGATTAGACTAAACAAGGGAGGAATGTATCTTCACAGATACCACAAAAAATGGAGATTCTTATAAATTAATAGGACCCTAGCACATTCACTATTTCAAGAAACATGCAGGAGTGAAATTTCCCTGATGATTTATATGATGTGATTGCCTCTATTAATTAGAGGACTCACTCTATTTTTTCATCCATGCAGGTTAAGAATTTGAAGTCATCAAGGATGAATGTGAAATTAGATAATAGGGCCAAAAAATCCCTGAAGGGAATCATAATGAATTACTTTTTTTAGAAAGGGAAATAAACATTCATCAGGATCTCTATATACTAAATATGGAGTATGATCAGTTATGTTCTCATACTCCAATAAATTTTGGAACTCTCTACATAAAAGATACCAAAATATTAATAAACATCCATGAGGTTATACTTTCTATTGAGTTGGGTCATGAGATCGTATTATTTAAAATTTTAGAATCCATGAAGTAGAACTTAAATGACCATTCATTTTTCGTTATCTCCCATTCTGACCCATCTCTTTAATATTACATTAATAATTATTTTCAATCTTTTTAAAATGGGGATAATTCCATACATAGAGATATTTTGATCATTGGTTTGATATTGATGCTAAAAAATACTATCACACCTATTTTCTATGATCAACCCACACTAATTCCTAATTAGGATATGAATTATAATTAATATTTCAATAATATATTTTATGATTATATCATTTATGTTTATTTTTCAAATAGATTTAATTACTTATTTAATTTTGTTAATGACATAAATTTAAAAACTAATATTCATTTCTCACATATATTAGTTCCCACACCACTTATATCATGAAATAACCAACCCATATCGGAACTCAAACAATTTCTAGAAAACAATTAAAATATTCTTACCATTTAAATGATGATATATTTCCTGTAATAATTTTTTTTATCACCAACCTAATCAAGAAGAAAACAAATTTAATATTTTTTATGGAAATATTAGGGATATTTGGTGTACCTTATAATACATACCATGTATAAGCACATACATTTTTATGCATTGGATTGTATTGAAGGTTGTGGAAAAACTTATTCAGTAACCTCAAAGTAGAATTATCCCCATGCTATTATAAAATCGGAAACAATAGTCAAAAACTTGCTTGAAGGAGGTATCATTTACTATATTTTTTGACCTAATAGGTTCATCACCTTCTAGTATGTACCCATGAAATCATGGTTCACTATTATAAAGGACGAAAATATTCAGTTAGTTCATGTTAGAGCAAAATACCGTTGTCTAGTGTGCATATATTATAATAAACAAAATCAATCCAAAGGTAAATAAAATTTCCCACTTCCTTTAATTGACTAGAATCTTTATATACTTTTAGTTAGGACACACTATTAATTCATGGATGGTTTATATGGCTATTTCAATGTACCCTTTATAGTGTATAACAATGAAAAGAAAACATTCACCTATCAATTTGGTTCATTTTACTTCCATATGATTCTATTTGAACATTTTAACATCACATGTATCGTCCAAATATTCCCGGTGAGTATATTCCCTTACATAATCGATACTTCTACACATGTATCTATTGATGATTTTACAAGATAAATTTTTTTATTTGATGAGTTTCTATTAGGTTTGGGAAATTTGTTTCACCAAATAATTGAGAAAAATCTATTTTTGAATATTATGAAATTTCATTTCATTGTAGAGATTAGAATTATAATATGTCTTTTAGTGTCACATTATTTAATTTAGGTTGATATATATAAGTTATACTACATATCTTACTTTGAAAATCCTATATGTGTGTGTGATGTTTCATCATTCCATGTACATTTTAGTTTTTATTGAGACATCCTCAGAGATTTCAAAAATATCACAAGACCCTTCTCATGATTTTTTAAAACAATATTTTCAAAAATTTATTTAAGGATTCATGTAGGGTACAAAATGAAATGGTAAATATGTTTTTGAAAAACCTTATAATATATAGACCCCATGGTGGGAACATCCATTTGATCATATATGTTATGCTTCAACAATTGTAGTGGGAGAAGGAATATATAATAGGGTAGAAGGACGATCCCCTGGGATTGATTATGTATCACAGACACTGTATTTTGTCGTAGAAAATTAATCCAAAACAAAAAAGGATATTCTTTACGTTTTCTATTCTATAGAAAAATTATACTCATGTTAATTGGGATCTAATGTGGTTTTATTCTATTTATATGTTTCTTCGACACTCCTCTTAATGATTAATGATTAAAAGACATGACTTATTCAATGGATGTTCCATCAATAGGTGTTATAAATTATGATCAAGTATAAGAAGGTTTCAGATAACATGGTGGATGAACACATGAGTAGGACCAATCACATGATATATAATGATAGAAAAAACAATTACCACTTCAGGGAACATTCGTCAATGAGCACCTCTATCTCATCTTAGGAATACATCCTTTGTTTACAGATTTACTGAATTACATGTTTGACTTTGAAATTATTAATTACCTATAGAAACACCAAGTATAAAAATGGAATCAAGGCTCTAGGTTTAATGTGTGGGATGATCCCTACACTTAGGGAATTTTTATTTACCAATTCATTATGATATGTATTATCGATTGGGAGTTTTAGAATATTTTTTATTTTTTCATACATTTCATTATGGTGGAAATGTAGGATTCCATTAGATAGCTAAGACGGTCATTGAATCAAGATTCTATTTTCCTACCTTGTTTCAGGTTTCCCTTTTCTTATTCATGTATTTATATACTTTTTATTACATTAGAAGTATTCTATGGAGACTTCATGTGGTAGAATAACAAATATTTTTTTCCTATCATTTTTTGTAATGGTAATTGATTTTTTGGGTCCTTTTCCAATATCATTAGTGTAATTGTAAATTGCATTATTTTTGGATTGTAATAGTAAATTGGTGTAGGATTAGGTCACTTGGATTGAAGATTATTAGGTGGTATTTCAAAGATACATCTCAATTTTATAGATTTTTTGTAGTAATAAGGCCTATCATTAGAGAAAATAGTCAAATGTTTTCCATTAAAAATTGGATTTCCTCATTTATCTTTATTGGGTGACACATTAAACAACTACTCAACATCACAAATAAACAAATGAAATGACAAAGGTTTAAAATTGGGAGTCGAATCAAATTTTGGGGAAATCACAATGTTGGATAAGTTGGATTAGAAAAAGGTCTTGGATATTCTTTATGGTATTATAGGACGGCATTCAAAATTCCATAAGTATTTCGCTCTTCAAGATCATATGTGGGAAGTAATATTATCATCCTATGGTGGTCGAGTAGCTGATGTATAAGGATATAGATAAATGAAACATAGAATTTTAATAAGATGATGATCAAAGGAATATATAAATTCAAGACCATGATGAGATTTGATTATAATCATTTGATGACTCAAATATCTGCAATGAAATATCAAAATCAGATCATAATAAAATGACCCAAAAAGGTGTTTAATATGCAAGAGAATGTCTTTCCCTAAAGTTCGTGATTGAATTTGATAACTAGTTAGATATATTAGACATAGTTGGGTCCATATATTTTATCTAAATTTATTCCTTATGGTGTGTTATAGATCACACAATAAGATATAGGAATGATAATTATAATAATTTTGAATCAATTGATGTTGTAATTATAGTGACTTCAGACTGATGAAGATGATTTCATCACACTGAATGATGCAACCCTCTGTTGAGAATACAATTCCATCTCTTTACCATTATATTTTATATTATTTTTCATATTTAAAATTATGAATTTTATGCAAAATTTGTATTCCATTGGCCGAAATTTTGGACAATGAAATATTTTATATTGGGTAGGAGGGGAAATCATTTGGATGTATCTTATTTAGGATTCCCATTTGTGTGTTTCATCATTTCTTAATGTAAATTTTTAAATAAAATATGTATAAAAAACAACAAGTAACATTATCTTATACATGTGGAACATATAGAAAATGATTTTTTTAAAAATTAATTTATATTAGGATAATTATGAAAAATATTTCAATAAAATGGTTTAGGTTTATAAAAATAGACTTCATAAATGATAAAACTAGTTTTTTCATTAACTAAATTTTATATTTTTTATAGCATTCATTGTGATATGTTTTCATGGTAATTTGTGTAATTGAATTCTCCACACAATAATTCAAGCAAGAATGGCTTGTGAAACTAATCCTAATAAATTGATAATATATAATAGTTTGGTGAAAAGCAATATTATATCAATGATATATATATATATATATTATTTTTGTTCTAATTTTTTCATTATTGTACCAAATATAACATTTTATGTATACTATATTCTAACCATTTAACTCCCTTAAAAAAAATAATAAAAATAAAAATGATAAAAAAAATAAAAAAGTATATCTTAATAAATTTGGCAGTGATTAAATGATTTACATGTGGGGATATCTAGGCTTCTAGATTATGTTTTGAGTTCTTGGGAATTCATAGGTGTGTGGGTCATAGAATTTGAGTGTAAAAGAATATATATGTGATTTGGTGTAATTAAACAACGTAAGAAGAGATATTTGTAATGACCTGTAAATCCCATGGAATTTTATTTGATATATGGGATTTTTTCGAGTCCGTGAAAATTTACGGTGCTTGATTCTAAGGCCTAGTGTGGCCAGAATCAATTTATGAAGTTTTTTTCAGTTACGTTCAGTAAACATGAAAGCGAGATTTTATAACTTTTGAATCAGTGCTCAAAACTGAAATCTGAGGGAACCATTGAACTCTCAGTGCCGATATTCACTAAAGAAGGCTTTCTCCTCGACAATATATGGTCGAGAATGGAAGGTAGATTTTTGGGTTTTTTATAAAGTTAAATAAAAATAAGTGTACCCTTTTTTTATTTTAGCAGTTAAAAACTCCACGGGGAGGTTGGAGGTGGGGGCCACCACATCCGAACCTCCCATGGGAGATTATGGTGGTTGGGACGACCCAAGAATAACCTCCCTTGGGAGGATAATTAAGGTGGGGACCACCCGATCTTCTTAAATCATTGAACTCCACATAAGTGGGTGAAAACTCTTGAACTCCCCTCATTGATGTGCCACTCCACATGAACTAATTAATGGGAAATTAATTAATTAAATTTGAAATCTCTTGAATTCATTACAATAATAAAATAATAGAAAAATATATTATTTCATTTTGGTTGGCATCTATTCATTTGGTGGAGCTTCAGAAGAACATGGGGAATTATCCTCCCAATGAAGAATGCCTCTTCTGCCAATGAAGAATGCCTCTCCTGCCAACTAGGAAGCTTTGATCGAGGAACGAAACTGTTTCTGACGAGGAACATCGATGAAGTTGTCTTTGACTTAGTCTTCTCCAAACTCCCCTTCCACCATCTACAAACAATGAACCCGAGGTAGGGGTCGTTTTGATTGATTTCGATCTTCGTTAATGGTTTATAGCAACCACCCCAACATGGAGGGAACGGGCTGAACAAACACGGCTTGACCACCCTCCAATTTTCATTGTTTTTTGTGATGATGGCAGGAGAGCAATGACGGTCGGTGACGAGCCGGTCGTGAAAGTAACTGGAAGTGCAAGGGTCGTTGGGTCATCAGAAGAGCGTGGTGCCGTCGTGCTGTGTGGAGGACTGGTCCGCGGCCAGCGCGGGCCACGATGGAGCAAGATGGTCAGACGGCCGCCGGAGGGGCACAGCGTTGTATCCCCACATTGGTGGAAGGGCTACGTCTAGGAGGGCTGTGACGGTCAGATGGTGGGATTGGCGCCGGAGCGCCGCGACCATGCTGGCTGTGGCAAACGGAGGAGGGCGATCGGCTCAGCCGGCTACCGGTTGGTGCGCCAATAGTAGGACCCAAAGGGTCCAACAGATTCTGGGCTGGCCCCAAAATCCGATCGTCACAGGGAGACAAGGGGGAAATGACCCCCCCTTCACTTGGTCAGGGAGGGCCCTGCGAGGCGCAACATCCCGCTGGCTTTGGCCAGCGGACTGCCTCCCAGCAACGCGGGACGGCACACGGGTCGGGCCACCTGTCGCGGGCTGGGCCGTGTTGGACCGGTGGACTGGGTTGGACCCCAGTCTGGATCTGGACACTGGTTGGGTCAATCCGAACTGGGTCGGGTCGGTCAAGGCTGGGGGGTTGGGTCGGTCTAGTGGGGCCAGACCTAGTTCTGACACATTTCACCTTTTCCCCATATCATGGGCTACGGGTGTCCGATTGATGAACCATCTACACCAACAGAACGATTTGAATGAGATGGTTCTTTTGGAATACCCCATTCAAGGTTTCGACACGGTATGGGTATGGCCGGGTTGTATTGAACCTAAATTCAACTTGGCCCTTGGATCAGAAACACCAATAACTCACATATCGGGCATTCGGTTGATGTGTCGTATTTCATGTTGAGTTTCTTATTATGTGACGAAATTACATGATACATCAACTTGAGACTTCTTTTTAGTTGATGTATCGACACATGGATCGAGGAGCAGAACCTCCTGGAATCGAGCGTGCTGTGTGAGGGGGCCTTATGGAAAGTTATGACTGAGATGACAAGATCCTGTCATGACCCATCCTCAGGGCCAGTGCCGTTACTACCCCAAGCCAGCCTTCCATAGGCTAGGGGCTGGAGACTAGCACCAAAGGCGTAAATCTCAAAAAAAGGAGGGAATTGCCTTTAAATAAGAAAACAAACACCAAAGAGTACACAAGCCAAAATAAATACTTAGTAAACTGGGTACAAAAGTAATTGCTGGAAAGTAAATTGGGAAGAATACAAACCCAATAGAACGTAAAGTACAACTAAAAAGAAAGTACAACAATAGAAATTAAAACAACTACTCTGAGTCATCCTCTGGAAATCCCACCCAAAGGGTGGGTACAGATAGTCTTGTCAGCTCCTCGGTCCGGCCGTCCGATCCGTGTAAGTCCTGTCAAGTGGTCAACCTCCGGGTACCATCCAGCTCCCCAAGCCTCCACCTTGATTAGTGATATACATAGTTTTCATCCAACACAACGTAGGGCGGGCATAGCCCGTGCAGGGGTGAGTATACAATACTCAGTAGGGACCCCGAGACCCCCGAAGGTCTCCCAGAATCTACGAAGGATAAACCACAAAGGAAAGATACAACCATGAAGTATCAAGGACACTAATTAGGTATATTCCCTTACATATACCTAATTCATCAGTTATAGTTCGGATCCATCTCTCGATCCCATGCACAACCTAGTCCACATAGGAAAGCACAACACAATCCACATAGGAAAATAAAGTCAACCACATCAAGGATAATGATTGAGAATAAAGACTCATCTCACCCAGGTATACACTTCGTAAGGCGATAGAGATGATTAGATGTAGCCACTGATTAATCTAAGCTGTCAGACCCATGTAGGATACAAGAACAGCTAATCTGTCGGACCCACAAAGGATACAAGACCAGCTACTTTGTCAGACCCACATAGGATACAAGTAAAGAGTCAAATAATGTCGGACCCACATAGGATACAAGAACAATAATCATCTCTCTTGAACCCATGGAGGATCCCAATATGGTCTTCGTCACTACTGAACCCATGGAGGATCCATGTACAATCGTCCTCGCTGCCGAACCCACAGATGATCGAAGTGCAGTCATCATGGTTGCAGTCGCAGCCACCTCTAGGGTTCCCGCACACAACACACTCAATTCCAGGAGGGTCTGCTCCCGAGACAAGGGGGTGATACATCAGCTATCATGAAGTCCAGAGATGGTCTATCACAATGTTCTATCTTGTCAAATGGAACTGAACGCGACAGAATGAACATCAATAGGACACCCGGTCTGAGAGATTTTGGATTTTTCATTCCAGGGGCCCGGTTGGTTTTTAAGCTAAAACCAACCCTACCGTACTCTAGTTGTGTCCAAACATTGAACAGAGTAAGCCAAAAAAACTGTCTCACTACGCGGAATCCAACAAAGTCGATAACACGTCAATCGAATGTCCAGAGCTTATGTTATAAGCGTTTCCGCACCGAGGGCCCATTTGGTTTCATGTTCGAACCAACCCAGCCATATCTAAGGTTCTCTGAAACCTTGAGTGTAATATACTGAAACGACCATCTAGATCCAAGGATCCCAACACAGCTGATAGTGCATCGATCGGAGGTCTTCTGCCCATGTTATGGGAAAATAACTGAAAACACTCTAAAGTGGGGGGTCTGGACCCGGCCCGACCCGGGAGCGCTCGGCCCGGCCTGTTCCGCGCGACCCGCCTAGCCCGGCCATGGGGGGGGTGTAGGCTCGGCTAGCGGGCCAAGCAGGGGGGGAGGGGCGCGAGCTGGGCCAGTGGGCCGAGCAGGGGGGATGCGGTCCACCCTCCATTGCGCTCCACGTATGCGGTGGGCTTCGCGTCCTCCTCTGGATCCTGTGCGGCCGCGGGATCCGGATGCCTGCCGCCACCGGCCGGGGCTGTCCACCTTCTCCGACCACCGGCGCTGCTGCGCTGGTGCCCCGCGCTGCCGGAAACCTTTGCAGGCCACTGGAGTCGTTCTGGTGGTCCATTCTTTCTCCTGTCTACACATGCGGTCAACTCGGGACCCGCTCTTCACTACGACGCCCTTCAAATGCCGTTTTGGTCCAGTTCCATCATCGCCCAACATTCCACACATCAAGATCATAAAAACGGTGGGTTCGGACTTGTTCGTTTGTCCACACCCACCACATTAGTGGTTTCAAACAACTCCCAACAATTCCCCACAAATAATAATCCCAAACCCGCAAATAATAGTTCGCAGATCAACTTGATAATGAGTTGATCTGCATTCATGTTTTAGAGGGAAAAAACATGGGAGTATTATCATTCTCAAAATTAACCCCTACCTCGACAGGGAATAGGATCGTCGGTGTCGCGGTATACGGCGTCACAGAGAAGAGGATCGTAGGCATCGCGGTACACAGGGTCACAGTGGAGAGGATTTGGCGATACGTCGTCGATCTCCAAGGAACCAGCGTTCTTTGTCATTCCTCATCAGAGGCTCCTATTCTTTGTCCAAAGCTCCAGAGTTTCCCCCTCGTTCATTCCTTCGCCAACGATGCTTTCCCAAAATTAATAAATAGGATCCACCTATTATTTAATTTCACTCGTAAATAATCTCTCCCATAATAACTCACCCCATTAAATAAAACGTGCTGACAATTATGTAAGGAAGAGTGGGATAAGTTTTCCCCATTATTGAACGCGTTGGAGGTTACATTTAAAAGGGGAAATAAGAAGGTTCAACATTAATTATGAGTTGACACAATTTAATGGATTTAGGCCACATTAAAAAGGATGTTTGTCAAAATAATGGGTGTTTACAAATGGGTTTAGAGGGAGTTAAATGGTGGGGGAAGTGAATGACCCACCTCTCTAACACCCACACTTGTGTAGTTATATGGCTGTAGACCCCACCCTTAACTACCCATGGGAGGGAGTATCATCCCTTAGTAATAAAAATTATTCTGACAATTTTTATTTATTTCTTAAACAAACCCCCAAAAATTATCTTCTCCTCTTTTGTGAACGCAACTATGGTAAGTGCCCCCTTAAGAAATTACTGGCACTGTGAGTTCATCTGTGCCATCGGATTTTAATTCTGAGCACCGATTCAAAAGTTATAAAAACCGGCTCGTTCGTTCACTAAACGTACCCGAGCTAAATTTCAAAAATTAATTCCAGACACACTGGGCCTCAGAATCATGCGCCGTCAGAGGCTACTGACTCGTAAAATTCCAATGTATTTAAAAAAATCATTGAAATTTATGGGTCATTACATTACTCCCACCTCAGGTCTTTACATCCCGATGAAGCTACAACAAAATCCAGGGGAACAAATGATGGTACTGAGCACACATCTGAGCCTTCCACTCCCATGTGATCTACTAGATGTTCATGTGCTACAAACGAATGCGCACCAGAGCTATCAACCGTCCACATTGGACCCAATCCTATCGATCCGCGATCTCCACTATGACCTCCGCAAAAGACGCCTCGTCGTTGATGTCTAGCTCTCTGTGATCAATGGCATGCATCGGGTCGTGCATGTATCTCCTCATTTGGGATACCTGGAAGACGTCATGCACCCGCTGCAACTGATTTGAAAGGGCCAAGCAGTAAGCCATCTCGCCTACCCTGCTAAGGACCTAAAAAAGCCTGATGAAGCCCAAAGATAACTTGTCGCCCCAGCCAAATCACCATAATCCACGTCGAGGTGAGACCCGTAAGAAAACGTGATCTCTATCCTCAAACACCATTGGTCTTCGCCTCCTATTAGAATAGGACTTGTGTCAGATCTGAGCAGTCCTCATCTTCTCCTGAATGATCTAAACCTTTTCTGTCATAGTCTGAACCATATCTGGTCCCATGAGAGCTGACTCCCCAGGGTAAGTCCAGCATAGAGGTGATCTACAAGGTCGGCCATATAGTTCCTCGTTAGGTGTCATCCTGATGGTGGAGTGGTAGCTGTTCTTGTATGAAAACTCCAACAATGGTAGGTGATCCTCCTAGCCACGTCCAAAGTCAAGGACACATGAAAAGAGCATGTCCTCGAGCGTCTAAATGGTCCTCTCTATCTGGCCATCTGTCTACGGGTGAAGGGCAGTGCTCAGGCGTAGCTACGTCCCAAAGGCCTCTAGAAATTCCTTCCAAATCTGGGAAGTAAAATGAGTGTTTCGATCGAAGATTATAGATGATGGCACAACATGAAGTAGTACGATCTCCTGAACTTAGAGACACCTTACGATCTCAACTGATACCTACCCTCTATTCGGTAGGAAGTGGGCCGACTTGGTGATTCGGTCTATAATCACCCAAATGGAGTCGTGTCCTCTAGAAGTATGTGGAAGCCCCGTCACGAAATCCATGGATATCCTGTCCCACTTCCACTCCGGGACCTCTAAGGGTTGTACCAAGACTGCAGGTACCTGATTCTCTGCCTTCACTTGCTGAGAAGTGAGGCATATAGAAACGAATCCTACCATAACCTTCTTCATTCCCGGTCACCAGTACTGTCTTCTAAGGTCCCGATACATATTTGATACTCAAGGATTTATTGCTAGGGGGAAGTGTGGAAATCCCTCATCATCTCCTCCTATAGTGGAACTGGTACCATTGTACGTCCCCATAAAAGGATGACATGCTACCCTCCTACAGAAAATCCCTTAGGTGCTTGTCCTGAGGATATCTGTGCACGTCGCATCCCACAGTCCACATCCCCATGTTGTGCCTCTTTGACCCGCTGAAGTAGTGGAGGAGTGAATGTGATGTACTGAAGATTGGATGCCCCATCACTATCCACAAAATATTTATGCAAAGCGAATAACTGCTCCATCATCTCTACAAGTTATTGTATGCCCGATCTCCTGCTGAGTGCATCAGCCACAACGTTCTCCTTCCCAGGAGTATAGAAAATATAAAAGCCATAATCCTCGAGGAACTCGAGCCATCACCATTGTCTCAGGTTCAGGTCCTTCTGTGAGAAGATGTACCTGAGAATCTGGTGGTCAGAGTATATTGTAAAGAACTCACCCATCATATAGTGTCACTACATCCTCATGCCGAATACCACTACTGCAAACTCCAGGTCATGGGTGGAATAGATCTGCTCGTGCGGCCTTAGAAGCCGTGAATCGTAAGCGATCACTGCTAAATCCTATATCAGAACACACCCAAGTCTGGTCCCTAATGCGTTGTAGTAAACTACGTACCCTACTCCCTCCTCTAGTAGCCTCAAGATGGGCGCACTGGTCAATCTCCGCCTCATCTCCTAGAAGTACTACTAACATCTATCTGACCACACGAAAGGTTTCCCATTCTTTGTCAATGTTGAAAGCAGTTCCGCAACTCTGGAGAAGTCTACAACAAATCTCTGATAGTACCCAGCTAGACCTAGGAAACTCCGAACCTCCGTCACGCTCCAGGGTGGATCCCATGAAAGTACCGCCTCGACCTTCACGGAATCCCCTGCAACTCCCGCCTCATAGATGAAGTGCTCCAAGAAGTGGAACTCTCGATTCCAGAACTGGATCTTCGAGAGCTTACCATAATTTTGGTGCTCTTGGAGTGTGTCCAGTACAACCCGTAATTGGTAGGCATGCTCCTCCTCAGTCGTCGAGTAAATCAGTATGTCGCCAATGAAGACTATGAAAAACCGATCAAGGTAGGAATGGAAGATCCTATTCATGAGACTCATGAACACTTCTGGAGTGTTGGTCACACTGAAGGTCATGACCAAAAACTCATAGTGGCCATACCGACACGTGAAGTCCGTCTTCTGCACATCCTCATCCCAAACTCGGAGCTGATGATAGCCTGACCTGATGTCTATCTTCGAGAACCAACGTGATCCCTTGAGCTGATCAAAGAGGTCGTAAATCCTTGGAAGTGGATACATGTTCTTCACATTCACCTAGTTCAGGCTACGGTAATCGACACACAATCTCAAGCTTCCATCTACCTTCTTGGCAAATATAATCGGAGAAGCCCAGGGTGAAACACTGGGTTGGATGAAACCTTTCCCTTGTATGTCCTCCAGCTGTACCCGCAGCTGAGAAAGCTCAGTGGGTCCATACGATATGCTGGAGTGGATATCGGTCATGTCTCGGGGTACATGTCTATATAGAAATCTACCTCCCTTCGAGGAGGTAGTCCTGGAACATTGTTAGGAAAAACATCCGCATACTGGCCCACCACTACAGGAAAACCCGAACTCTGCACGTAGACTGCTCCGAGGATGAGGCTGGCCAACAGATGTGTGATCAGTTATCCTCTCCTCTGTGTGAGTCCATCCTGTGCTACGATGCTTCCCTTCCCACTGGTGAAGGTGAACCTGGTCCCATCCATGTGGACACACTGCACCCTGTGCCTAATAAAGTCGATCTGGGCATGGACTTTAGATAACCAATCCATACCAAAGATAACGTCGTAAGTCCTCGACAACGTTACAAGAAGATCCTAGCTGAAGCTCTCGCCTCCTAGAGTAAGCTCACACTGTCGGCACCAGTGTGTATTCGTCGAGTCTGCTTCCGTAGGAGTATCTAGATGCAAGGATCGAGCCAACGGCTCCGTCGAATCTCCGAGCTCCGAAAAAGGGTAGTGGAAATGAATGAATGACCCGCACCTGTGTCTATAATAACTGTAGCAAGGTTAGAGTAGACTCTGATAGAACCTCTAATAATCTCGGGTGCGCCATGGTCGTAAGCCTCTACTTCCTAGAGCTGAGCCTGGCTCTGCCCACCAGCTCCCTATGGTCACGGTGGACCTCCTGGGGGTGGTGGTGGTGGAGCCTCGATGCATCATCCACCACCTGCTACTCATCCAGCTCATCTGCCTCGTCCGCCTGCACACTGTGGACCACCACGGTCGAACCTATGCCTCTACCTCGAAGGTCGCTCCACTATCTACTGCTCTTCTGCATGGCGGGTCGGGCAGTCACGAGCCATGTGGCCCTGCCCGATGCATGAATATCACCGCATGCTCCTCAGAAGGCTAGCTCTGCGCTGTGTTCCCCACACAGCCTAACCCGTATCCTGAGGGCGCCCACCTGACGGCCAGGTCGGCTTAGACCCCTGCATCGTCTGTTGACTGCCTGCTGTGGATGACTCCGCTCTGTTCCATCCTGCAGTGGGTCTCGCTACTGATGGCAGCTCGGTGAGAAATATTTCCACTAGCAGGGCTCACTCTAGCACCCATACCTGAGTCGGGATGCTGAGTGGAATTGTCGAAGGTCTGATCTCATGCCTAAGCCCCAGCTCAAAGGTCCAGGCTTGAAAGAATGGGTCTCGTACAATGTCCGTGGAGTAGCATGAGAGGTCTGTAAATCTTTCCGAGTACCGGGCTACTGACATGCTGCCCTACCACAGCTGTAGTAAATCCTGGATGCGCACCACATGAAGGGTGGCTGGAACGAACTCCGAGTGGAAGAGGCTATCAACGACCGTCAAAAGAAGAGATTCCTCATCGTGCATCTAGAGAATTAGGATCCACCATCTACCTGTTGTTTTGTGTAAGGGACTCACAGAAAGGATCACCATGAGGTCAGCTGGTGTCCCTGCCAACCTGAAAACTCAGATGATAGCCTCCAGCCCATCCTCGGCTACCAGAGGATCCATCTCTCCGCAGAACCTAGGCGGCCTCTGCCTCGGAAACTCATGCAACACGTTGAGGCGGCGTGAACTCTTCGCTGCTGGGGCTGGTAGCATCGGAGGCTCGACGGGTAAAGGTACCTCCAGAGCCTCCGCTATAAAGGGGCCCTGTACCAAGGCCACATCGCTCGGTGGGCTTTCTTCTCGCACAAATCTCGAAACCCTAGATGGCTGTCGTCGTGGGTCCATCCTGAAAGAAACAGGTGTGTCACGTTTAATACAGTATACCTTGTGAGCTCACACAAAGTAATCACAAAGAAAACCTTGAAACAAACAAGCAATAAATGTTTTCATGCATTGAGTTGGAAATCAGAAGTTAGGGTCCTGGTGTATGGATACGTCATCTGCCGCACCAACACTGGACTCCCTGGACTGATAACCACACTCGTTACTCTAAAATTTATTGCCTCACAGAGAATAAATCATCAGAGTCCAATGTTCTACAGTAGAACTGACTCCTCTGATACAAATTTGTCATGACCCGTCTTCTGGGACCATTCCATGACTACCCCATGTCAGCCTTCCATAGGCCGAAGGATGGAGACTAGCAACAAAGGTGTAAATCTCAAAAAAAGGGAAGTCATTTACTTTAAAAAAACAAACACCACAGAGTACACAAGATGAAGTAAATACTAAGTAAACTAGGTACCAAAGTAATTTATGGAAAGTAAATGGGATAGGATAAAAACCAAATCGAATGTAAAGTACAACTGAAAGGAAAGTACAACAGCAGAAAGTAAAACAACAACTCTGAGTTGTCCTCTGGAAATCCCACCTGAAGGGTGGGTATAGATAGTCTCCTCAGTTACTCGGTCTTGCCGTCCGCTCCGTGTACATCCCGCCACGTGGTCCACCTCCGGGTACCATCCTGGTCCACAAGCCTCCACCTCAATCAGTGTTGTCTATCATCTGCATCCAACACAACGTAGTGCAGGCATAACCCGTGTAGGGGTGAGTATACGATACTTAGTAGGGACTCCGAAACCCCCGAAGGTCTCTCAGAATCCACGAAGGATAAACCACAATGAAAATATACAACCAAAAAGTATCAAGAACACTACATAGGTATATGCCCATACATATACCTAAGTCATCATTTACAGTTCAGCTCCAGCTCTCGAGCCCAAGAACAACCCAGTCCACTTAGGAAAGCACAACCCAATCCACACAGGAAAAGCAAGTCAACCACATCAAGGATAATGAATGAGAAACATGACTCAGCTCACCCAGGTATACACATCGTAAGGTGATAGAGATGATCATATGTAGACACTAATTCATCTAAGTTGTCGGACCCACGTAGGATACAAGACCAGCTAAGTTGTCAGACCCACAAAGGATACAAGACCAGCTATTCTGCCGGACGCACAAAGGAAACAAGTACAGAGTCAAATACTGCTGGAACCACATAAGATACAAGAATTGTATTCATCATCATCAAACCAACAGAGGATCCCAGTATGGTCATCATCACTGCCGAACCCACAGAGGATCCAAGTACAGTCGTCCTCGCTACCGAACCCACGAAGGATCGAAGTGTAGTCATGATGGTCGCAGTCGCAGCCAGCTCTAGGGTTCCCGCACACAGCAGCTCGATTCCAAGAGGGTTTGCTCCACGAGCCAAGGGGGTAACACATCAACTGTAACGAAGTCCAGAGTTGGTGTATCACAAAGTTCCGTCTCGTCAAAAGGAACTCAATGCGACAGACGGTGCGTCAATCGGACGCCCGGTCTGAGAGATATTGGTTTTTCCGTCCCAGGGGCCCGGTTGGTTTTTAAAATAAAACCAACCCGACCGTACTCTAGATGCATCCAAAACTTGAGCGGAGTAATCCAATAGAACCGTCTCACTATGAAAAATCGAACAATGTCGACGACACATCAATCGGATGCCTCGAACTTAAGTTATACGTGTTTTCGCTCTGAGGGCCTGGTTGGTTTTGTGTTCGAACTAACCTGGCCATACCCCAAGTTCTCCTAAACCTTTAGTGTAATATACCAGAATGAACATCTCAATACAAGGATCCCAATGCAAATGATGATGCATCGATCAGAGGTCTCAAGCCCATGTTATGGGAAAATGACTAAAAATAGTCCGAAGTGAGGTGTCTCGGCCCGGCCCGGCCCGACCCAACCCCCCTGGGTCGGCCCGAACCTGGGCAACCCGACCAAGGTCTAGGCCCTACCCGAACCACCCCGCGCAACCCACCTCAGTCAGGCCGGGGGGGGAACTGGCTCGGCCAGTGGGCTGAGAAAGGGGGGACGCGGTCCCCCCTCCTTTTCACTCCACAGACGTGGCGTGCACCGTGTCCTCCTCCGGATGCTGCACGGCTGTTGGATCTGGCCGCCTGCCGACGTGGCTTCAGCCGCGGCGGCTCTTGTCGGCATCACGACGGGGCACCGTCGGAAACTTCTGCGGGCCACCAGAGATGTTCTGGTGGTCCGTTCATGCTCCCGTCTGTGCCTGCAATCAACTCGGGAACCTCTCTTCATTGTGACAGCCTTCAAACGCTGTTGGGGTCCCATTCCATCGTCGCCCAACGTTTCTCTCATCAAGATCATAAAAAATGGCGGGTTTGGACTTGTTCATTTGTCCGCACCCACCACTTTAGTGGTCTGAAAAAACTCCAAACAATTCCCCGCAAATAATAATCCCAAACCCTCACAAAATAGTTTGCGGATCAACTTGATAATGAGTTGATCTGCGTTCATGTTTTAGAGGGAATAAATCAATATAGTATTATCATTCTCAAAATAAACCCCTACCTCGACAGGGAATACGATCATCAACATCGTGATACTTGGTGTTGCAGATAAGAGGATCGTAGGCATCGTGGTACACGTCGTCGCGGTACACGGCATCATGGTGGAGTTGATTTGGTGGTGCATCGTCGATCTCTGAGGAACCAGTGTTTTTCGTCTTTCCTCATTGGAGGCCATTGTTCTTTGTCCAAAGCTCAAGAGATTCCTCACATTATTTCCTTTTCCGACGATGCTCTCCCAAAATTAAATAATAGGTTACACCTATTATTTAATTTCACCCGTAAATAATCTCTCCTGTAATAACTCACCACATTAAATAAAACGTGTTGAAAATTACGTAAGGAAGAGAGGGAGAAGTCTTCCCCATTATTGAACGCGTTGGCGACTAAATTAAAAAGGGGAAAGAGGAAGGTTCCACATTAAATATGAGTTGAAACAATTTAATGGATTTAGGCGACATTAAAAAGGAGGTTTGTCAAATTAATGGGTGGTTTACTATTGGGTTTAGAGGGAATTAAATGGTCGGGGTCATGCAGACCCCACCTATCTAACACCCACATTTTGGTAGTTAAGTGGCTGCATGCCCCACCCTTAACTACCCATGGGAGGGAGTAACATCCCATTGTAGTAAAAATTGTTCCGACAATATTTATTTATTTATTAAACAAACCCCAAAAAAATTATCTTCTCCTCTTTTTCAAATGCAACTACGGTATGTGCCCCATTAAGCAATTACCGGAATTGCAAGTTCATTGGTGCCCTCAGATTTTAATTCTGATCACTGGTTCAAAAGTTATAAAACCCCGCTCGTTCGTTCACTAAACGTACCAGAGATAAATTTCGAAAATTGATTCCGGGTAAACCGGGCCTCGAAATCAAGCGTCGTTAGAGGCTATTGGCTTGAAAAATTCAAAAGTATTAAAAAAATTCTTGAAATTTCAGGGTCTTTAGAGATCCTATGAGGACCTACTACTCTACCAGGATCCTCCTTGTGTTCGAAAATGATGATACTGTACCAGGATCCACCGTGGGTTCGACATTGACGATACTGCACTGGGAGCCTCCATGGGTTTGACAGAGATGACTTCTGTACCGGGATCCTCCATGGGTTCGATAGAGGAGATGATTCAGTGGCTAAATCTAATCATCTATACCTCTATACATGAGTTAAATACCTATGTGAGGAGTATCATGTCTATGTGATGTTATCATCAAGATGATTGAATTTATTCTTATGTGGAACGGGATGTGCTTGGGCTCGAGATATGGAAACAGTTTTGATTGGTAACTTAGGTATATGTATGGATATATACCTAAGAAGGGATGGTTGATACTCTATGTTTGTATCTTACTATTGTGGTTTATCCTTGGTAGATTTTGGGAGACCTTTTGGGGTCATGGTGTCTCTACTGAGTATCATTATACTCACCACTGCATAGGATTCTCCGACACCTTTTTGTGTTCTATGCAGACGAAGGTCACTAGTGATCAAGGCTAAGGGAGACAGACTTGAGGCTGCTCGGAGCTGGACTAGACTGTACGTACCTCATGGACGAGTTTTTCGAGATCTGTACGTACCCTCCATGTAGGATTCCACGATGGATGATCCAAGAGCTGTTTTCCCTTTTTACATGTACTTGTACTTGTTGTTCAGTTGGGTTTGTATACTGGCCCACTTACATTCAGCACATTTTTCTTTTCAATGTTAGTACTTGTTGCTTCTACTTGTTGTGTTAATATTGTTTTTGTTGTAGTTTTAAAGGCAATACATTCACTTTTTATCAGGGATTCTCCTTTGGTGATAGTCTCCAGCCCTTGGCCTATGGAAGGCGGGCTTGTGGTAGTCACATCATGAGCTCCGAGGATGGGTCGTGACAAATTGGTATTAGAGGAGTCGGTTCTACCATCAAACATGGACCCTAATTATTTTATCAAAAATAGTTTTAAGTTTTTTGGGTGTCGTTATCAGTTTAGGGAAACTAGTGTTGGTGCGGCGGCCGACAAATCAATACACTAGGACTCTGACTTCTGATTTTCGGACTAAGTGCACGAAAACATAGATTGTGTCTGTGCTTCCTTTGAAATATTTTCATGTTTATTACTATGTGTAATATCAACAAGTATATTGTTTTTAATATGGCACACCTATTTCATTTCAGTATGGCCCCACATAGGCATCCATCCTGGGTTCTGAGTTTTGTACAAGATGGTAGACCACCGAGCGACGAGCCCTCACTGTGGGGCCCCATAACAGCAGATACACCAGCGGTAACACTACCATCTGGGCCACTGATTCCAAGATCTCCAGCAGAAGTGTGTGCACACTGTCTATGTCCATTTCATGAGTTCTAGAATTAGAGGCTACCCATGATCAGGGGTGAGATGGACCCACAATCAGTTGAGGATTGGTTGGAGGCAATTGTGAGAGTCTTTGGATTGGTAGGGACACCGTCCGAGCTTATAGTGATCCTTGTAGTGAGCTCCTGCAGGCACCAACAAATAGATGGTGGAGCCTAATGTTCTATGTTCATGATGAGTCATAACTTCTCTAGGAAGACATTGGGAGCCTCTTCCGGTCAGAGTTTGTTACAGCCACACTTCGGGTCGTGCAGATTCATGAGCTGGTTCATCTGCAGCAGGGCTACATAACGGTGGCACAGTACTCTGTGAGGTTCACCATCCTCATGTGATTCTCCATAGATATGGTGTGGGACCAGTTATTCAATTCCAGGACCTTCAATAAGGGACTCAGGCATGATATCAAGGCTTCTATGATATCCCTCATCATCCCGACGCAGGTGGGGGTGACAGAGAGAGCCCATCATGTGGAGAGTTTTCTTTGTTCATTAGTCACCAACAGTGAGACCCACCACTGTGTGACACGTAGTATAGTATTCTGCAGCTGGTAGTAGACAGATGTCATAGAGGTTCAAGTGGACCAGTCCATTAGGTGGGTGACCCCAGGATACCGGTTTGGTTGTGCGGGGCACACGAGACAGAGCCAACCATATTAGTAGAAGGTAATGCTATGCATGCGGTGGTCAGGGTCACATGGCTCATGACTGCCCAACACGCCCTGTATTTGAGCAGAAGACAGTAGAGAGACCTCCCAGGAAGAGGCAGAGGTTCTACCATGGTGGACCGCCATGAGAAGTCAAATGTGCCAGTGGAGCTGGCTGAGCAGTAGGTGGTGGATGACGTTTTGAGGTCCTACCACCACCACCACCAGGAGGTCCACCCTGAGCATAGGGAGCTGGAGGATAGGGGTGGGCTCAGCTCTAGGCAGTCAAGGCCTATGACCACAGCGCACTTAAGATGATTTGAGTTACAATCTATGTCTACTCCACCCCTGCTGCACTACTTATAGACACAGTTGTGAGTAATTCTTTTATTGTCGTTGCCCTCGTGTGGAGCTTGGAGATTCCGGTATAGCCATTGGCTCGATCCTTATGGCTTAGGACTCCTACGGGAGATGATTCTATTATAACACACTGGTGCCGGTAGTGCGAGCTCACTCTAGAAGGAGATAGCTTCGGTTTGGATCTTCTATGTAGCGGCGTCAAGGCCTTATGACGTCATCTTCGGTATGGACTAGTTATCCACAGCTCGTGCTCAGGATGACTGCATTATGCAGAAAGTTTGGTGTTTCCGTGAGGATGTGATGAGGTTTACCTTCACTGGTGAGAAGGGAGCCTTTGCATTGCAGGATGGACTTACCCAGAAGTGTGTGCAGCCGATCACACATCAATTGGCTAGCCTCATTCTCTGAGTGGTTGATGTGTGGAGTCCATGTTTTCCTATTGTGGTGGATAAGTACATGAATATCTTCCCTGATGACGTTCTAGGACTACCTCATTGCAGATTGGTAGACTTTTTCATTGACTTGAACCCCAAGACGACACCGATATCCAAACAAGCATATCGGATGGATCCTGTGGATCATCGTGATCTGCGGGTACAGCTGGAGGACTTGCAGGGGAAGAGATTTATCCAACCGAGTGTTTTACCCTGGGCATCCCTGATTTTGATTGCCCAGAAGGCGGATGGGAGCTTGCGTTTGTGTTTTTATTATCAGTGACAGAACCAAGTGACCATGAAGAACAAGTAACCACTCCTGAGGATTGATGACCTCTTTGATCAGTTGAATGGAGCACGTTGGTTCTAGAAGATAGATCTTCGGTGAGGCTATCATTAGATCAGAGTACGGGATAACGATGTGCAGAAGATGACCTTCAAATTTTGGTGTTTCCACTATGAGTTATTGTTTAATACATTCGGCATAACAAATGCACCAGCTGTGTTCATGGAACTCACAAACAAGATCTTCCAGCCTTACCATGGTCACTTTGTGGTAGTCTTCATTGATGAAATTCTAATATACTCACCTACTGAGGTGGAGAACGCCAACCATTTGCATGTAGAACTAGACACACTCTGAGAGAAACAAATTTATGGTAAGATCTCGAAGTTCCAGTTTAAATCCGAGAGGTACACTTTCTAGGACATGTCATCTCAGAGGTTGGATTTGCAGTGGATCCAGCGAAAATCGATGCAGTACCTGCCTGTGAGCCACCCAAGTGTGTGACGGATGTACGAAGTTTTCTGGGTCTGGATGGGTACTATTAGAGATTTGTTCCAGACTTCTCCAGGGTTGTAGCACCACTTTCAGAATTGACGAAGAAGGGGAAACCCAAAGTGTAGTCAAATAGATGCCATCAGAGTTTTAAAGAGCTGAGGTAAAGGCTGACTAGTGGCCCGATCTTGAGGCTACCAGAGGAGGGCGTTGTGTACATAGTCTATTATGATGCATCAGGGACTAGGCTCGGATGAGTCTTGATGTAGGAGCGAGAAATGATAGCTAATGGTTCTGATCACATGAGACAGCATGAGCGGAACTAGGCCACTAGTGACCTAGAGTTTGCAGCAGTGGTCTTTGACTTGAATATGTGGTTGCACTATCTGATGGGCGAGCGTTTTACAGTCTACTAAGACCAATAGAGTCTCAGGTACATATTCTTTTAGAAGGACCCGAACCTGAGACAATGCAGTTGGCTTGAGTTCCTCTAGGACTATGACTTCGAGATAGTCTATACTTCTGGGAAGGGGAACATTGTTGCAGATGCTCTCAGCAGGAGATCAGGAATTCTGCTACTAGGAGAGGCAACGGTGCAGCTGGCCACATTGAAAATATCCTTTATGGATTGAGATGGAGCATCCATTCAACAGTCTCTTATAGTCACACATCCACTTCATCTGAGAGTCGGGGAGGTGCAATATGGGGATGTTCACTACAAGGCTCAACGTACATATATATCCACATGACATGCACTTGAGGGATTTTTTTTAGGTGGGGAGCACACCATTTTCTTCAGGGGATGTACCATGGTACCAGTGTTGCTTCAGGAGGAAGTGTTGAGGGATTTTTACACGTCGCCTCTATCAGTACATCTAGGTGTGGAAAAGATGTACCAGGACCTCCGACGACAACAATGGTGTCCAGGTATGAAGAAGGCACTAGCAGAGCTTGTATCATGATTCCTCACTTGTCAGTAAGTGAAGGCGGAGCACCAGGTTCTAGCAGGTTTAGTTCATCCCTTAGAGTTCCTACTGTGGATGTTGTACGAGATATCCATGGAGATAGGGACGTGACTTCCACTTATATCTAGAGGTCACCACTCTATTTAGGTGATTTTTGACCTACTCTCCATGTCATCCCACTTCCTACCAATCAGAGAGCAGGGTTCAGTAGAGAGTTTCGAAAACCTCTATGTACAAGGGATTATATGGCGTCATGGTGTTCCATCGACAATCATCTCTAATTGAGATTCTCATTTCACATCCTGGAAATGGAATGGGCTACATGAGGATTTTGGGATGAAGATTTTCTTTAGCACCACCTTCCATCATCAGAAGGATGGACATACTGAGAGGACAATTCAGAATATCAAGGACATGCTCTGCGGAAGCTTCCTTAAATTAAGTTGAAGCTGGGGGGATCAATTACTCTTGGTAGAGTTTGCGTACAATAAAAGTTTCCACTCCACCATCAGGATGACACCTTTCAAGGAACTGTACGACCGACAATGCAGATCACCATTGTGATGGACTGACCAAGGGGAGTTAGCACTCATGGGAACAGAGATGGTGCAGGCTACGACAGAGAATGTGAAGTTCATCTAGGAGCGGATGAAGACTACACAGAGCAGAAAGAAGTCCTATACTGATTGGATATGGAGTCCCCTAGAGTTTGAGGATGGTGACCACGTCTTCCTATGGGTCTAACCTAGATGAGGTTTATGGAAATTTGGCCGGGGTGGGAAGTTATCTCGAAGGTTCATCGGACCCTTCCAGGTCCTCAGCAGAGTAGGCGTGGTGGAATACCACATGGCTCTTCTACCTCAGTTACACTGGCTTTACGACATCTTCCACATATCTCTTCTAACAATATATGTGCAAAACCCATCCCACATCATCGACCATGGATAGCTGAACATTGATAACAGGGAGACTTTCACAGAGGTTCCAGTCGAGATTGAGGATTGATAGGAGCAGGTCCTTCTTGGATGGTCGATACCTCTGGTGCATGTTCGCTGGCATTACGAGATCCTCCAAGAGAGGACATGGGAACGGGAGGCTCAGATCCGTGCTCAGTACCCCCATTTGTTTCCCTTGTTTTGAGTTTTTTCTTTCAAGGACGCAAAGTCCAAAGGTGTGGAGAATTTAGTGATCCAGAATTCCCATGTGATTTTTTTAATACATGCGATTTTTGATAGTCCGAGAAAATTTACAGCACTTGATTATGAGGCCTGGTGTGCCTGAAATCTATTTCTGATGTTTTGTTCAGGTATATTCAATAAATGTGTGAGCAAGATTTAATAACCTTTGAACCGGTGTTTGGAACTGAAATCCGAAGGCACATTTGAACTTGCAGCGCCGATATTCACATAAGAAGGCTTTCGCCTCAATGGAAGATGGTCGAGAATGGATGTTATATTTTGCGGTTTAAAATAATGTTAAATAAAAATAAGCGTAGGTCTTTTTTAATTTTGGTAGATAAAATATCCAAGGGGTGTTTGGGTGTGGGGACCACCACACCCTAACCTCCCATGGGAGTTTATGGTGGTGGGACCCACCCAATAATAACCTCCCATGTGTGGATAATTAAGGTGGGGACAACCCAAGCTTCTTAACTACTTGAACTCCCCATAAGTGGGGGAAAACTCATGAACTACCCTAATAAAAGTGACACTCTACTAGAATTAATTAATAGAACATTAATTAATTAAATTAGAAATATTTTGAATTCATGACAACAATCAAATAATAGACACGTATATAATTTCATTTTGGTTGGTATATATTCAATCGGTAGAGCTTTAGAAGAACATGGAGAATTATTCTCCCAACGAAGAATGCCTCTTCCACCAACGAGGAACCTTCAACCGAGGAACAAAACCATCGCCAAGAGGAATGCCGACGACATCGTCTTCGACTTCATCTTCGACTTCATCTTCTCTGAACTGTCGTTCCACAGTCACTGAACAATGAAACCGAGGTAGGGGTCATTTTGATTGATTTCTATCTTCATTCTTCGACGTTCTGGAGCTTCGTTAATGGGTGATTGCTATGACCATAACACAGGGGGGGGGGGCACGGTTCGAACAGACACGACCCAATCCCCTTAAACTGATTTCATTTTTTTGATGATGACGGAGGAGAAACGGTGGTCGGAGATGGGAAACCATGAAAGGAACCGACAACACAAGGGTTGCTAGGTCGTCGGAGGAGCGTGGTGCTATCGCGCTGCATGGAGGATTGGTCCGCAGCGGAGAAAAGCGGCCAGACAGCCACCGGAGGGGGGCATCGCCGTCGCAACGTGTGAGTGGAAGGGTCGTGACCAGGTAGGTTGCGCCAGTCAAGAGGTGGGAACGATGCCATGACATCGCACAGACCTGCATGCAGGCATCCCTCGGTGGATAAAAGAGGGCGGTCGGCTGAGCGGGCCACCGACAGGCATGCCACTAGTAGGACCCGTAGGGTCCCATGGATTCTGGGCCAGAACCACGTGTTTATCATTAAAAGGATATGGGGGGAGGCTGACCCCCCCCCCCCTCCATTATTTCAGTCTGGGTGGGCCCCACGAGGCTTGGCAAACCGCTGCCTTCGGAGGGTGGACCGCCTCCCAGCCATGCGGGCTGTGCCACCTGCGGGTCGGGCCGCCGCCCAGGCCAGGCCGCCACGTGGGCCAGGCAAGTTTTAGGTGGGCCGGGTCGGACCTGCAAATCGGGTCGGAGCCCGGTCCAAATCCGGACCCAGTTCAGGTCTAACCAAACCGGGTCAGTCTGGCCCATCCCGGGTCGGGTTTGGTCGATTCGGCTGGGCTGGCCCGGACCCGGACCTAGTTCTGACCGATTTCACCATTTTTCCCATATCTTAGGATATGGGTGTCTGATTGACGAACCGTCTTTTGGCAATGGAAATCTTGGAACGAGATGATTCTTTTGAAATAAACCAATCAATGTTTTCACATAGTTTGGGTTTGGCGGGGTTGGATTTAACTTAAATCCAACCGGGCCCTCAGAGCATAAATTCCAATAACACACATACCAGGTGTCCTATTGACGCATCTTTTGTTATGTTGGGTTCTTTATGATGTGAAGGAACTAAAAGATACATAAACTCGAGACTTCATGGTAGTTTATGTTTCAAAACTTGTCTTGAGGAGAGAACCCTGCCAGAATTGAGCGTGTTGTGTGCGTGAACCTTATGGCTGGCTGTGACTGAGATGATAAGATCATATGTGGACCTACTACTGTACCAGGATATTTCGTGGGTCTAACAGTGATGATACTACAATAGGATCCTCCGTGGGATCGACTGTGATGATACTAGAATGGGATCCTCCTTGGGTTCGACAGCGATGACTTCTGTACTGGATCCTCCATGGGTTCGACAACAATGAAACTGTTCCTAGATCCTATGTGGGTTCGACAGAGGATATGATTCAGTGGCCAAATATAATCATCACATCCCCTCAAATTGAGTTTAATACATGTGTGGGGTGTGTCTTGACTATGTGATATTATCATCAAGATGATTTACTTTGTTGCTATTTGGAACAGGATGTTCTTGGGCTCGAGAGATATAACTGGTTGTGATGGTAACTTAAGTATATGTATGGGAATATACCAAAGAAGGGATGGTTGACACTTTGTTTTTTTATCATTATATTTTGGTTTATCCTTTGTAGATTTTGGGAGACCTTTGGTGGTATTGGGGTCTCCACTGAGTATCATTATACTCACTCCATCATGGGCTTCGCCCGCACCTTCGTATGTTATATACAGATGACGGGCAGTAGTGATCAAGGCTGAGGGAGATTGACGGGAGGCTGCTCGGAGCATGACTAGACAGGACGTACCTCAGGGACGATTTGTTTGAGATCTGTAAATACTCTTTAGGTTGCATTTTCTATAGGACGATCCATGAGTTGTTTTCCCTTTTTACTTGTACTTGTACTTGTTGTTCAGTTGGGTTTGTATACTGGCCCACTTACTTTAAGTAAAAAAAATCTATATTAATACATGTTTCTTCTACTACTTATTTTTAGAGTATGTGTGTTATAGGTTTAAAGTCAACACCTTCCCTTTTTATCAGGTATTCGCCTTTGGTGCTAGTCGCCAGCCCCATGCCTATGGAAGGCGGGCTTGGGATAGTCATGGCACGGGGCCTGAGGATACGTAGTCACAATATTTTACAAATCATGAGTTTACTAAATAATGGGTAGATATATGAGGTTGAAATGGTTATCACAGAAACATGTAGGAAATTAGTGATATAATAATCCCATAACTCATTTATATATGATTAATTTCATCCAAATCACTAAATTTTTATTTGATACAATTTATAAAATAATAAAAAAAATTATTTTTTGAGAATAAAATTGTTAGGATATTCTTTAATTTCAATATTTTGTCAAATTATTGGTAAATATAAACAACTATATCCTATCAAAATTGTATAGAAAACATGAAAAGTGAAATTTCTCATTACTATAAAAGGGTATGTGTGTGGTGTTGGTAAAACAATTATGGAATATTTTATTAAAAATAAATTACATCATTTCCTCATATTTTGTTAAATATGTATATTTGTAGAATATTTTTGTTTGATCATTCACTTAAAAATTTGATGGAAATTTATGTTTTGGGATTTTAATGTTCACTAATACATTTAAGGAAAAAAAATATTTTATATATAATATTTGAAACTGAAAATTTATAACATTTTTATTCAATTAATTTGCTAAAATTTTTATTTCATTTTTCATAGATGGATAATGCATTTGATTATAGTAAATTGGGCATGAAGTTAATGATGGACTTGACTGCCATGATTGGTCACCAATTTATCCTTTGGGACATATATTATACATAATAAATAGGGATTGAATAAAATTTTGAATGTAGATAGAGACACCCATTTTGAAATAAAGAATGTTCTGGAGGGACAATTGTTTTAAATTTTATGGAAGTCAACAATTCAATTAATATTAGATTATGAAAATTTTCCTACTTTCCTATTATCACATTATATGTCATGAAACCTTATAATCAACTCTACTAAATAAATATACGTTTTTCTCATTTGGAAAGGGGTTGGAAGTAAATTAAAAATTCCATCGAAGAGGATAAGTGGTTACACTTAAATTCTCCATGCATTGAAATTGGGGTATCTCATAAATAAATGAATACTTAATCAAAGACTTCTTCTTCTATGTATTGTAATGTTTGTGGTTTTATCATAAAATACCATTTTTTCATTCACCTATTCAGTTATTTCTAGTTTATTTATTAAATATATTTTTATTGGGACTGTAAATCAGTATTAGAATCATTATTTGTTTTTCCACATTCTATAGTTATGAAAAATCAATTCTCCCCTATAATATCTACAATATACATGGAAGAGTATATTTTCATAGTAATCAACCTACATCTGGACTTATTCATTTTTCTAATCAATATGATTTTTTATTTCAAACTATATTATATTTGAATAGAGTTTTTTTATGATTATAATAAAATATTCTTGAAGTTGAACAAGTAAAAAAAATGGGAGGTTGAGTAATGTATGAATTGTTAGAGTGAGATATTAATAAGTAATAAAGTATATCATGGGATCACATTTTGGAACTAAAATAAAATATTAAATCTTAATTAATTCACATTTATAAAAATGGATATGTTCTTTAATTTTCTACAAATCATGATTTGGACTTATAATAAAAAATCAATGTTGGGTGCATAAATTTCATCTTCTTATGCTATAATATGGTTTCATTAATTTCATCATTATTTTTAAGACAATTATTGTAGTTTTGAAAGGATAGAAAATTAGGGGATCATAATTATGTGTATTTTAATTTTAGTGATAAGGATTAATAAGTAATTGAATTGGTCATGTAAGATATATAATTCTTTGTAAAAAATCGTTCCAAAAAAATATTATCATATTATATTATTAATAAAATTTAAAAATGAAAAAAATAATATACTCTATTTATAAAATATATATTCTATTTGTGTACAAATTAATCAACCCCAATTAATTTTATGTACTCTATTTATTTTATTTTATTATTTCCAACATTATTTACAGTTTTGTTTTAATTACATACTTTTTTGAGAGGAATCCTTGGTCAACTACTCTATGAAACCCTTATACCAAAATACAAACAACATTTGCGAGTAACTATGATAGAACATTCTTGTAGTGAATCCATCAACTGGAATGAGTAAACCACATATTGATTCCTGAGATCATGTTTTGGGTATTTATACTCATGAGGTCTCAAATGATGAGACCCATATGCCAATAATTACTCATCCATCATCAAGAATTATCTTATCCATATATCCTATGCAACATTATTAACATTCTACCACAATCTTAGATCTAGAGTATTGAGGATCAGTGTTGATGTCAATATTCCATTAATGTCCTAAAAAGTTGTTTCATATGCTTCAGACCAGTTAAACATGTCGTAACTTTTTATTCAATCTTGTGAGAGGTGCTTCTTAGTGTGATATATCTGGAATGAAATTATTATCCTATCCATACATCCCCATGAAACTTACTATATCCATGATTATAAAGGGAAACTCTAATGTGCATAGAGATCTCAACTTCTATAGGTCAAAATATACTCATTCATGTAAGATGACCTAATATAGAAAGTGGTTGTTGTTTATCCAAAAGTCACATTTGGTGACCTTAACATAAAATTAGTGATTCCCAGAGTATTTATAAGAAACTCATATTTTTCTCTATGACCATGTTGAGTATTAGAAGAAACCAAGATGTAACCCATGACAACTACCTAAAAAATAATCAATATATAGGTTGAAAACCTGACTCCATAAATCCATGAGAACTATAGGTTCATTTGTGATACATAATATCATGACCAACTACTCATACTAGAAATATGAACTATAGAATGTTATGTGAATTATTTTTTATGGTTTCACATGCACATAGTTATAGGCCAACCTTAGATAAATCTTCAATAAAACCTAATATTCTAACAGTATGTTGAATAAGTCTTCTATACAAGGGAATGGGTAGCAATTCTAACCCATAAACCAGTTCAATATATGGTAATCCACCTAAAGTGTATGGGCCGCATCTTCCTTCTTTAAAAATATGGATGGTGAAACCCATGGTGACTAAAATGTTAATAAACAACCCTTACCTACAAAATTCCCTATATTATTCTTGAGTTCCTACAGCTCAATTGGTGACATTGTATAAGGAGGAATGGAAATAGATTCTTCTCTTAGAACTAGCACAATATTGAACTTCACTTCTATTACATGAGGGTGTCTAGAAATTTATTGACAGAATACATATTTGAAATGATGCGATACAGGAGGGAAATCACAATTTTGTTTTCCTTGATCACTGTCAATTATAACTTAAATATGGGTTATTATACATCCAATCCTAGGATTCTCCAGTCTTGATCATCTGTCTTTTACATCCCATTCACCAAAATGAATATGTTTACCTCCCTCTGGGGATGTGAAATAGAACTAATGTGGATAAAAATTGACTTTAGTGTGATAATATAATAACTAATCCATCATGATTATGTCATTGAATTCAATCATCTTATTGAATATGCGCTTCCATGTAAAAATGAAACCACCTATCTCAATGGGGAATTCCTTGCATAATGGTATGTTTTTTTATCATAGAAGCAATGGTGTTTCAAGAGCTATTACACCATATAATAACTCTATATCTTGTCTTATATTATCCACAATTACCTAATATATAGTATAATGTGAGCATCCTATGTCAAATAAGGTAAATATTGATGTAATGTTTAGTAGAATAGTACCTATAACAATTAATAGCAAGGTTATCTGCTCCTCATGGGTAGGATTCACTAAATGGATGGGGCCATATATTTTTCTATATTATAAATCCTAACGTCATTGTGAATTCACACTCTACTATTTTCATATATCTAAAGCATGGATACCACATCAATGACCACCTCTTATACACCAACATCTAGTTGTACACAAGTTTTTCTCTTGGTTTTTTTATTGATATTAATCCTTTATGTGGGGAGAATATATGCCCTATCCTACACGGAATTGATGGAAATTTCATGTAAAATAGTATTGATTCCCATCCATTGATTTTCATCATACTCAATAGGATCTTAGGGACACTAGGAATTCTTATTCCTAGGCTTACTACATTGGAAACACACCACACAACTATATGTAGGTGTCATCCGACTACTATTTCGCAAGTGTCCGTACTCTAGGAGATGCTTCCTGCAACAAATGATCCAATTAACTAACATTGCAAAGAACTTCCCCTGACCATAGAAAATGATTTATATTTGTTCATATCACTGATGAGTTACAGATTCATTATCTTGAAAACAATAGTCAACAGAAAGACATTCACATATGATCAGGTAGTTTATTTAAGACCATCCTCAGACCAACTCGTTATGGTCAACTCAGCACCACAAAGTGGTGGTGTGAAGTGATAAGTTTTACTGAAATGTGGTTAATACTACAAAATAGTCTTATAAACCAACAATAGGTTCATAAAATTCGATTTTATGTCATCCCACATCATCTAAAGAAAGATGTTGTCATAGAAGGCCATCTAGAAATCATCACAGAATATAAAACTGATGATGACCTATGATTATTAGCATATCCCAAAAAATCTTGGTAGAATGACATACCATAAAAGTCATGATCTTGACCCTCAATTATTGTGGCGTATATAAATTCACAATGATGGATTACATGGTCCCGATCCATGAAACATCATCTTGGGGTCCACCACATACCACAAAATTTGGTGGATAATTCAACTAGATTTCTGATGTCAACATTAACATAGTAGGGGTAGGTCATAGTGATCGCTACATTGATTACATAAATTTTAGGAAGCTATTTCCTAACTGATAATTGGTGAACATATAATGAATATCATCAGGTGCTTTATGAGGCACTTTCAGGGAAAATTCAAATGGCTCATGTCCTTCCACCTCCAGATCATGATCTTCTACACACACTTGGTGCTATACTAGAGGATTTCATAGCGGGGTAGATCTAAAATTCACAAAACATGCCATTTATAAGGTTCAATAATAGATAAGATCATATATTATAGAGTATGATAGGTACATAACTTTAAATAAAAGAGCCACACCACTCTACCTACTTCTAAGGAAAGGTCTACATTATATGGTATATCGAAAAATGGAACACAAGATACCCCATATAGAACCCTATAATAATGTGGGATTAAGGTCATGGTCTCATGAAAAAAAGAAGAGGTCTCGATATATAGTGTTTCAATTGAATGGTTTAGATTAAACCACAATTTCTGTAGAAATTGGAATCCCTATTTAAGGATTACCGATTTTATTTATGAAGATTCTGTGTGTTATGTATGTACTCATTAATATTTTAATATGTATCATAGTCTAGTTATATGAGTCACAATTACTAATATATAAATACTTAATTATTATAATATTCAATTTGATTTCCATGTACTTGTGACCTCACCAATACATTTGGAATTAGGATGTATCAGGTTGTATAGAATGAATTTATTACATAAATCACCAATCCCATTTAATTGATGTACATTCTTTATTAATTAGATTTTTTACTCTTGTATGAAAATAAATCAAAATATCATCATATGTTACACGTGGTCCATGGATAAAACATGGAGCAATTGGTAAACGAAGTTTACACCATCTAACTATATGGACATACGCAATTTTGGTTGATGGAGAAACATTAATTAATAAAATTATTAAATATCTAAATGAAAATCTCGTAAATTTGTGAATATAACAATAATGGAACATCTAATATATAATACAAACGCATAATGTAATATTAATATGACATAGATTATTTGGGACATGTGAATTCTGAGGTTCCAATGATGATGTATGATCAATTCCCCCATTCCTTTTCAATACATGCGTGAAAGAAATCAATAATATTAATAACTATAATAATTACATACATCATGTACATAAATTAATGGGGAAATAAATAAAATTATTAAAAGAAAAAAATTCATAACAGAAATGTCACATCCCATAGTTTTTTTAATTTCCCTTTACATGGGTTATGTAATCCTAAGAATAGGCTCATGAAAAAACTGACAAATTCCTAGTCACCAAACTAAAAGCCCAAAAATTTGAAAAAATAGAAAAATATATTGGATTCCATTTTTTATTTCTCGAACCATCAATCTCAAAAACATTTTCTAGACTGTTCTCCCATATGGCCTCAAATGTGCAAGACCATATGCTATATGATACTAACTAGAGTGTAGTGTTTAAGATGGTATGGTGGGGAGATTATACCATCATGGTCAAAGTGTCCTAAAAAGGTATTAATAGTACTAAATAAAAGGAAAAAAATCAAATGAAACATAGATAAATAAATCATTCTGTTGTAATAAACATGTCGAAATGGATTCAAAATCTTATATTAAATTAAAATCACATAATTAATCTCTGAAAAAGGTGAAATACATGGGGTACAATTGTACATGAACATAAGAAATTAAATAAAAAATAAATTTGACAAAAAATATTTTAAATAGAATATGTAGCATAAGACTATATTTTTTCCTGTACTCAAACCTTTTAAGGAATATTAGGCAACCATAGAAGGACATTTCCTTTTTTCCCTTCCAGCATCCATAAAAGCTGTACAGGTAAAAATCAATGTCATGAACAGGGTGTGATTTATACTTAGTAGTTTACTACCGACACTATGTAGTATCATTTAGCCGTTGTATATAAAATTATAATTTTCTCATATAATTTTATTCTGATAAAAATCTAAATTGTAAGATGTATGCTTTGGATCAAAAAGGGCAGTTGACCAATACTACCTACATCAGCCTTAGTAGGGATAACTATAACATTGTGACTATATATGTATATATGATTATATATATATGAAATATATGTATAGTGATATATATTGACCTATATATATAATCTATTACTTTTTGAGACTCTAGGAATAACTTGGCTATACTTGGATTGATGTAAGAGCCTCATAGTGTGATAAGGGATTCAATTCCTGAGTATCATAAATCATATGGGTAACCATGATCTAGTAGTACACGTATATGGTAATTCAATCCTTAGTATCACATGTATATAATACACCATTCTTGAGTATAATAAGTACTCGAGATTCCATTCCCATGTATCATTAGTACATTAGACACCATTCCAGAGTATCAAAATTTTATGGGATTCCATGACCGAGAAACATCAAAATGTGGGAACTCTATACCGAACAAGAAAAGTAAGTTTCAATTAACAAATGATATATTCATTGAGTTTTCATGATTTATTATAATAATTATATTATTGATATTTATACATACACATTTTATATGGTAATTTACCTATATTACTTATTGTATCAAATGGTTATAGAAGTTCTCATACTATAATAATATCCTTGAGATACTATGAAAATGACCACAAACATAAGTCTTACGGTCTAGATACATTATGATGACGGGACACATATCATTTATGACTATATGTTTCTTGATTATTATAATCAATTAGACTTATTCTCTTAAAGGACACATTTGGTGATTTCGAGTAGATGAGATCACTAGGAAAAACCTACCAATTGGAACACCACATACTTAAGGGGTAATTGGAAGTTCATATATATGAACACATATAATTGTATCTTAAAATTATTTTTTTGGTGTATAACACATTGTCGTGTAATTTTATAACAAGTAAACACACCACTCAGCCAACGAATGTTACTATTAAAGCTCAATTGGCATATTAAAAAACTCATGTTTCATTCTTACACATAAGCATAAACTATGAATTATCTATGAAATTATTTTTAACAAATTATAATAATTTCAAAACAAAAAATATAGTCTAAAAAAGAGTTCCACATGTATTCAAATCATGTATAAATATTAGTTGAAACCATTCAAGGATCATAAACATACTTCAAAATGTAAACAAATGGACACACCCATCTCGGTTGAGTGAGAAGGTGACCAAACTCCTAGAGAAGGGGTGATTTAAGCCTCAAGGACCATTCAAACACCTTAGAATCCAATGAAAATCGAGTTTTAGAAAAACCCTAAAATTTTGAGTTCAACCAAGATATGGCCCACCATTGGACAACCAAAAAATGAAGGGAAGGAGAGAGATATAGGAGGAGGAGGAAATAAATATAAAACCAAAAAAATTAACCTTAGAATCAAAGGGAATGCTCTATTGAGGGAGTTGAACTATAAAGAAGGGTGGTTTGTGCCCCTTATTATTCCATGAATGACCAAGGAGGTGGTGGGATCTGGTTATGGTAAAATATGAGGAGGAAGAAAAAAGGGTTTCAATAATTTAATGTCGTAGAACGATTGCACAATTTGGTGGCATGATTTACCAAACTAGGCACCAACTATGTGGTAGACACTACATAAGATGAGACCAACCACATGACCAGACCACATGACTTGTGAGGCCAAGGAAAAACTATGGTGTTGCTTCTTTCCATTTCCTAGAATGGTTGCACAGTTACCTAGGCTGACCAGGATGGTTTCTACTAACTATGTGGTAACTGTGTGCAGGCTAAGAATGCCACCTGAATGTTGAAACTGAAAAAATAATTTACTCGATTTCAATCCAAACCTCATTATTAATGATCCAAGACCAATAAAAGGATTAAATAAATAGGTATCTAAGGTTAGGGTGTGAGAAATTTTATTTATTTTAATATTTTAAATATAATTAATTTGTTATTTTAATTATTTAAACAACTAAGGCATGATCATGATGAATGAATTAAATTAAATAATATCTTCAGTAAAATTTGAAAATAAATTATAATTATGAAAATAAATTTATTATCATAAAAGTTAATATTTATCGATGAATTTAACATATGTGTGACCATATATTCAAATTGATTTATTCATTAAAATTTCGATCATGGAATTCTTAGCATATCATAAAATCAAATATAATAAATTTCATATTCTAACCCAAGTGGAATAAAATGGGTTTTGACTAACCTATTATGGCTTATAGTTGAACACCACTTGTCTAATGAAATTAGGACAAATTTGTGTGTAATTTTATAATATTAAAATATTATTTTTACCATTAATTTCTCGGTTTACCCTTAACCATAGTAAATAAAAATACTAAAGTTATTATTCACCAAAAACATGTTGATAATATTAGAGAGAAAAATTTTATACTGATTACAACCCTGAATGTCCATTTTTTAATATTTAATTCCCAGATGTTTCAATATTTATTTTAACATAATTCCCATAAATGTGGCGAGAAGGCGGATAACAGAGATATCAAATAGTTCAATACTTTTTTAAATTTAATATGACTAAAAAATGTTTCAAAATACCTAAATATGATTAATATATTCATTATTTATATATTTTAAAGTTAAAAATTAATATAAATCACATTAATTTTTTAAAAGAAATTGAAAATTTCAACAACAATGCAATATTTTTCATGATACATAAGACTATGAAACATCTCCAAAAAAAATCAAATGTTAATTTTGAAATTCCTAATTATATATTTTTTATTTTACCAATTTAAATATCTAATAGGGTCTAAAATTAATTTTATTACTATTCATGGAAAGTCATAATAATAAGTTCCTGTAAGGTAATTGTTTTTCTAAACTTATATTGATTTTACCAAAAATTATTATGTTTCTCATTATAAATATGAATTATTTATATAGAACCATTATAAATAATATGAGAAAAAATAGTTATTCATATTCATATTTTAATGATTAATTTCTAGGTTATAACTATGTCATTTAAATATTTAAAATTGTAAATTGTTGTTTTGTAGAAACTCGATGTTCTATGTAATGTAAGACAAGTCATCGTTAAGAGTAAAGAAAACATAACTTTGTGTTAAATATAACATAATCAATACATAGTGGTTTTATATAAATTTAGAAATCTGTATTAAATGTCATGATAATTAAAAAATTTCAAAAATATTAAATTCATTCAGAAAAATAAAATCACATTAACATGGGGAGTGACATTATACCCCTTAAAATGAATTTCCCCCTCAAAATTCATCGGGGTTATTAAATGTTTAGTCCTTGATATTTTATTTCAAATAAACCCACATCATTTTAAGGAATTTTTACCATTCCATTTTAAATGTTATAAATGAGAAAAATATACATTAATTAAATCATAACTGTGTCTCTATGTATGTAAATATATGTGAAAATTTGGGATGGGAGGAAAAACATAAATAATCATAGAGATTAATAAAGATCATTGACAACAATAAAGTGAGTGATCCATAGAATTTTAATAATGACAATATAATCCACTAAAGAAACATGAAAGGTTCATTGGTATCAAAAAAATGATGATTACATGATAATATTTTTACATCTTTATTTTTTCCTCATGTTAAAAATTTTTCATGAGAAAACATACATACATGATTTCATCATATATCAACCCTTTTCCTGCAATGAAATTATATCACTTCAACTCTTATTCCAATTAATGATGTTGAATTTATCACTTGTGAAACATTATGAGAACCAGATATCCATAATGGAATGATATTTCATTCTATCATCCTTTATCACCACAAAAAGGTTAGAATAAGTTATCAAATAATCCCAAATCCACCTATGGTTAGATAATAATTGAATCCCACAAACATATCCAATGTTTTTCTTAAAAATTCCATAAATTTATAATCCTATAATCCTTCTGAAAACTAAAACATCCAAAACATTAGAATGAAGTGTACCAAATCTATTTAACACTTATGCCCCGTATATCATGAGGCAGCTCTTGGTTGTCACATTATAATAATGTAAATACCAAAATCATTTATTTTCTTGATACATGGAAATAATATAATTTAACATACATAACTTTAAAAAAAATTCGTTTTATGTTATTCTTATGTCCATAAATTTGTAAACATCATCCATGATAGCATAACTGACATGCCAATTAATACTTTTTTAGTTACAAGGTTACTAGTATCGTCCAATTTTATTTTTCATATTCAAAATATATTTATCAAAATATTACTATCTCAACATCAAGTTCATATTAATTTATATCATTCACTTAATCATGTTTCTTTTCAAAAAAAAATCAACTTATTTCTTGAATTACCTTTTATTTTTATCATTACTATTCAACATATGCTCTTAAATCCATAATTTAAAACTATAGTGGTCCAATACCTAGAAGTTTAATTATTCCATAATACCATAAAAGTACTTCTATGATATTATTCCCATATATAAACAGATAATCATTCCACAAACATCAATTTGTTACCCCACATTTCCAATTGTAAATGCATGATATTTTCAATTTCCATTATCCTTAATGGTGTGCTGAAATTGATTATCATTGATGACCATTGGATTAGGGATCTAGTTATCATAATTTCCATTCTACATACAATTAATTAACTGATGTAAGGTAGGTTAATTATTTGTTACTTTATATCCATTCACATTGTTAGCTAACTTATTCCCATCACTTCTTCACTCAACAACCTAATAAACCGCCTTTATACAGAAAAAACCATTATTAGACCCCTTATGAAAATTTCATGCATAATTTTTCCCAGTAATAGAACATAAATCAAAGAGATTATTTTTCTTCTTATGGTTTTTCTATTTCTCTACAAATGCCAATTTATTCTTCTTTAAAAACCAATGGGACCAGTACATGAAACCATTCTCCATTTAAAACCTATGTTGCACATCATAAAATCCCTTCATAGAAAATAAAATCTCTTATGACTAACACCCTACTCAGACTCGACATTAATAAAGTGAAGAACCTATCAAATTTACCTTTAGGATTGATGATAATTCCCAAAGAATACCATGTGTGACTTGTAAAATTTTCTTTACAGGTACCAACAGATTCATCACCCCTTTACAATAAAATTAGAAACCCCCCATTCATTTTTATCAGCAGAATAAGAGAAAATTAATTATTTAATAATATATTCTTGAACTCCCCCAAATTCATGGATTTAAAATCAACTTACCGTCAACTATTCTTGATTAGTGAACACCATTGGTCTTCTTCAACTTCCAACTGATAAACAATAGCAATATAATTCCAATTTTTTGAACACTAGAGAATAAATAATATCATTTCAGTGGTACTCATACATTTTTTTAGAAAAATGTGGATCATAAGACCCACTGAATGTCGAAACATATTGCCTCATGGAGGACTCAATAGAATGTTGTTCCCTTAGTTTCTCATTCATAATTCCGTCATGATTCATAGCTTGATAATTATGGGTGATCATTGAAATAATATTTTTCATTCTAAATCCAATATCATTTGACTGGTTATAAAGAAGTTTATTACAATGTCTATCACAATAAAAATTAATTTTGTTCCTATGGTTTCCAACCATTGACTAAACCCAAAGTCATTGAGTAATAAATTATTATAAAAATTAGTTTCCACGTAATAATTAAACAACACTTATATAATGTATAAATTATGAGGCCTTTTTAATATATAAAACCTCAGTTTAACCCTAGATTATTCAAATTAAAATTTTAATTTAATCCATCATAATGGTTCAAGATATGTTTTGTGAATTTCCAAAGATTATCCTATGGGGTTTCAAACCATATTTTAGGTAAGTCATGTTTCCGTTTACCATGTTATAATCATGTTAGGCCTAATTCATGTTGTCATAGTTATTACCCCTATATAGATCTATGAAAATTCCGCATCCATTTTTAGTATCAAAACATGAATGAAATTCAAGAAAACCACAAACTCTATCCTTTACCCAAATTTGAATACATTTTCCTAAATATTAACTCATTGTTAGACATGCCTTTAGAGACATCCCTAGACATATAAATTATAATTATCTTAAGGATCTCACTAACATTTCCAAATCCTAGTTTCCAAAGGATGACTACACCCTTTCTTTAATACATAATATAGTTAACCTCGCTTTTTATATGTAGAAATTACTTCAGTATTTTAGAATACATAATGCATTACAGAAATACATTACAAAACATCTTATTAGTTTAGTTCAGCTTTTAACATGGAACAAATTATTCAAATTTGGTGAAAGATCTTAAAAATATCCCATAAATATATTCCCCTTTAGTAACAGAAATTAAAACCATTTCTTATAACATGTTTAAAATAGTAATTAAGAAACATGGTGAGATCAAATGACGTGTAATAGTAATGAATGGATACATGTAGTCAAAATCATGAGTCTAAGGGTATGAAAACATAAAAATGAAAATAGAAGATCATACCATGAATATGAAAGATCATAAACATGATTATTGAACAAATTATTAGAAGTTAATATAACATCAATCATAAGTAAATAAAGAACATGTTCCATGAAAGCAAAACATTTAAATAAAACATGGAATTTCGACATACACATAAGCATATAATAATGATTTACACTGTATTCAAGGCATCGATTCCAAGGAAATATTATTAGTATGTGTTCAATTGTCATACCATATTTGTAGTGATTATTTTCTCCCATAACAATCGTAGTGTTCATGGCCCACTCACATAACCTTATTTGTCAGTCAAGGTTCACTCGCTAGACCATCTTAGCTGAAAAAGTCATTCATGTCTATCTCTGATGATATCAATATTTTCCAAATGCAGTAGAGGGATATATTGGTCCCAGACATAATATAATGAAATCCATAGATATTATGCCATATGAATATAAATCATTAATCATAACATAACCCAATGAATAAAATTGGTTTCTTAAACATAATTCAATTAAAATATTAACCATTTAGATAAAATAATCTGAATGGTATTCTTCAATAATAAAAATGTACATCATCTTAGATTGGGAGATATAATGAAATACAACTAGTAACATGAATTGTCCATAAAAATTTTTTTATAAAACATTTACCCTTTTCACAACACTTTTATTTGGAACCACTTTGAATATATACAATGGAATCTGGAAAGTTAATTTAAAACATGTATTGAGGAAAATATTTTACATGGAAATCATTTCCATTTCATAAATTGTTGTTTAATTTTAAAAGGAATAATTTTATTTGAAATCAACATTGTATAATTGTAAGGTAGGCTTCATCGAAATAAGTTCCAATGAAAACAGAAAAAAAATCAAGACATAGAAATTAAAAAAAAAATTCTGCTAGAACATTTTTCCTGAAATATGAAAAAGTATCTCACATGGAAAACAAAAAAATATTCCATTAAAACCATTTATTAATAAGTCATACATTGTAAAAAATGACTTTTATCATTTTTAGAAGTTTAGTAAAAATATTTTAGAATACATATTTATGAAACATTTATATGGATGATAAAAAATACCTAATAGATAATTACAAATGAACAATCCCGAATAAAAATCGATTTCGAAATTAACCCTTATTGTAACGATATACATATTGAACTAGATTAAAAGGCAAGGGATTTTTGAACTTTTTCAATTATTGAAGGGGTTATTTTTTAAAATATTCCTCAGAATTTATGTATGATGGTTGGGTGAATTCAATGAAATGTTTTTGGACTTGGATGATGGTCCCTTATGATTCCGGGGTGGCTCGCAAATTTTATCGAGTTTCAGAAAAAAAATCCTCTTTTTAAAATGTCATTAAAGGGGACATAGTTTGATCACAAACATCCATACTGTGTCTCCCACAATAGCTAACCATGTACCATTTCATAATGGAAGAAGAGGTGTTTCTCATGGGATGCACATGGTTTCCCAAACTGTGTGCCTATCCCATGTGAGGGGAGTTTCATAAATAGAGGGGTATCAGAAAGTTGGTGTATGGTTTTCCAAACTATTTATGTTATGTAGTGTGTCAAATTATTTTACATGAATTAAAATATATTTTAAAAATAAAATGTAATCGAAAATAAAAAACTCATCTATCTCTCCCTCCCCCGTCATTCGTATGATGCACCATAACAATGAGGATCTGCCGATTGACGCACAATGCCTCCTTCGACCTCATCTCTTTGCTTTTATTTTGGAAGTATGTCTCAATTTTCATTAAATGAATCTCCATGTAAGATTACCTCCTTCCTTATACTCCCTATTTCCTACTTCCCATCAGCCTTCATATCACCCGGTTGAGTTCTGCCAATTTCCATAGGGATATGGACAACTCTCTATTCAGTTTTCCTTCAGTATAGGTTAGTTTAAATGGTGTATTGTGATCCATTGATGTGTGCTCTCACAATAGCCACTAAAGGCGAGGTGGTTCATGTTGTTTCAGTCCACATACGTTTCTATAAAGTAAGATTATGTTCATGTGGATACCTTTTCAACTAATAATATATATATTTTTTAATATTAATTGGTTCTTGGTACTTTATTTACGCTGTTTTAAAAGAAATTGTATGCTTTCAGGTCATTGGGTCAAGGGAGACTCACCTCCGTGTGCATAAGTATATATATTAATTTGGGTTCCCCCACTACATGTATAATCATCAATGGTAGTGATTATATGTGTATGGGGTTTTGTGTTCCCATATATATATATATATATATAAATTCATGTGTAGGTGAATGGATACATACATATGCATATAAGCCTGTATATAAGGATCACATTTCACATTCTCAGGGCCATGCGGGTGTGTGCATACAATCTAGGAGTCCTTGAATGTGTGTTGTGTTGTATACACTCAGTAGGGGATTATCATTCAATAGTTAGAATGTGCTAATATCGGATGAGGAAATCTTAGTTCTATTTGAGGTAGAATCCCTTTCTCAGGCCCTATATGTTTTTCAATGCACTAATTAATAAGGTGTCTTATTGTATAGTTTATATACTTAATTAATACAACATGTCTTCTAGGTTTATATATTTTCATTGATATGTATAATGAGGCACATGAAAGTGGTAGTTCTATATTAAATAACTAAATCATATTTTTTGTAATAAAACCCATCAATCAAGGTGTGCTGCCTTCAAGAAAAATATGTAGTTATAGACTATTTTTCTACCTAACTTATTTCATAGATTCATTTAGTATAAATTGTTTAGAATTGTTAAAGGAAATTCTAGGCTTATTTGACCCTTTTTTTCTTTTTCCCATGTCATTACATACCTTTTATCGTTGGAACAACTTAATAAACTTGAAAACTTAAAACAAATTTTCCATGTCTTAGAAAATTGGATGAGATGAACATAAATAGAAAACATCCCCTAAATGATCTTCCTTGATTAAACGGTTCAACCATATTCATTTCATACCTTCTATTAGGGGGATTGAATGAAATTGATACATAGTAATATAATTGTGTATGTATATGGGCATACATAATAAGTATTCACCTCATGCTTGAAATGATCAAATAACCATGTCATTGGAAATAATTCTGATCTTATGCCTTATGTACTATTGGAATTAATGTATATGAAAAATTTGTTAATGTTTTTATTAGAATACTTAAGATGGGATTCGTTAAGTTTTAGTCCAAATGATATATATTTAACCTATGAAATTAAATTCTGTAAATGAATGTTTTCATGGGGATACATAGTCATTCCATATCTATTGGTTTCATTATAAATGTAATGAATCATTTGATTTATGATTTCGTTAAACAATGTAAGATGGTTTTCCTTACATTTCATAACATTTTAATTCCTATATCATTTCTATGATTGTGGATTCCCATAAATGTTGGTGGTAGGTATATTTACTTCTCTCTATTGGTTAAATTTTTGTGGTAGGTATATTTAGTCCATTCCATTCAATTATATGTTGGAAACATGCATTATTTCCCTGAAACCTTCTATTAATTGTTGTTGGTTAGTATATTTACCATGTTCCATATTTTTAAATTTGTGCAGTAGGTATATTTACCTTGTTTCATTCTATTAAATTTGGGTATTAGGAATTTTAGCCATGATCCATTCAGTTAAATATTGGTTGTATGCATTATGACCCCATTACATTATCTTAAATGGGGATGGTAAGAATTATAGCTCTGTGCCATTATCTCTCATGTTGGATGTTGGCATTATAGCCTCATCCCTTTTTCATATATATATATATATATATATTTATTTATTTAATCTGGCATCATAGCTACGGGTTTAAGCAGGTATCTCCATCAACTGTCTTATAAGAACCTGGAAATGTGTAACTTATTTATTCAATTATGTCTTTGATACATAATACATTCACACTATTAAATTTATATTACATGGTCCGGATAGGTCTAGAATACATTGTTGTTGTCATTATGAGATTTTTATATCACACAATACTTGGGAACCCATTGCAATAAGGTAAATGAATGGACCTTTGCTGTTTATAGGAATGGATACCATGTACCTTTCATGTTGTTGTATTCATGGACCTGGGTTTTGGAGAAATGTACCGAGTTAGGATTCAGGATGCTCATGGAGGCTGCCTTATGAATTTTTAGTTCTTTTCCTTATTTTACTCATGTATTGTTCTATTGTGAAAATGATTTTTTTGTTTACATTTTTCAAATTAAGTATCACGATGACATTAATTTATTTCATAAATTTTCTTCTCTCACTCGTGTTCAGTTACAACTAATATTTCTTCTTCTACTTTTTTCAACCGGTTATATACTACTTATGATATTTATATTATTTATTCGTTGATATTACCTCTATGAATCTCTGATAAGCTGGTATAGTCTCCACATTATCACCTCAAAGTACCCTCACTTATAGTCATCAGCCTGTGGCATATAGGGACATGCGCATGCGGTCAACAGACCCATCAGTCCTGGTACTGGGTTAATGGTCAGTCAGTACAGAATGTTACCAAGTGCTATCCGAGGAAACGTTTTCCTTTTTCTTTCTATTTTGGGCTGGTATACAGATGCCTAGGAATGTTTTGGTTCATGGTTAATAGTTGTGCTCATGACAGATCATCCCACATATGGGGAATGACTATGAGACCAAGGATGGGATTGTGGTTTATATTGTTTGTTGTTACATTTGATATGATTTCTACTAGAGTTAATGTGTTACATTCCACTACCTATGATTTATGGTATTTATATTAACTATACCCTTGGCCTCTTATTACATGGATGTTACATAATACACATCATAATAAGGGCCTATAAATTCGCATGCCATGCATAGTTCCAGGCCATGTGGTTACATTAATAGGTTTTTTTGGCGAAAGATAAATTTTGTACCATTAGTGTTATTCTATGATTAGTGTTTATATTACATTATAGGTTCTCAAATATCTTGATTTGGTGTACAAGATTCTGAAAATTTTTATAATTCCTTCCTTGATAGTGTAACACGTTTCTGTGTAAGCTACATGTTATTCCAGGCTTTTACTTTGTTTAGCATTAATTCTGCTTTTACTACATTTGATGGGATGTTTTTCCTTGTTATATACGAGTTTTGAATTAATGAGATGTTTTTTAGGATTATAAGTGGTTTAGTTTCCTTATAAACGAGAATGGGTAACCCGTATATTCAAACCATTTTGAGCATGACAATGTACATACATTTTAATGTTGTTGATGAAATGTAATGGGATTAAAATGCCAAAATGTAAATTTCATGGGTGATTTATTTGTTTTTACATCACCACCCATCTATCTACAATGTCATATATATAAATATGTGAATGTGAAAATTCTAATGTGATTTTCAGTTTGATAAATGGGAGGAAATTTTCATTCCATGGAGCGTATGGGCGCTTCAGGAATTGGGAAATGGTATCCCATGCTAAATATGTTGACATGATTCTTTATAAAATTCTTATCTATGTACAATTTTTTCAATTTTAATCTAATGTGAATTGGTTTAATGTCACAATTGAAGGTTTCTTTAATTATTAAAAATTAATTTAGATACTAAATATCCTATCATAACTTGACTTGATAAGTATTTATGTGTTTAAAGAGGATGTTTGATATTATTTATCTCTTTTTACCTAAGGTAATTGGATTGATCAAGTACCTTGTGTTTTTTAAATGGTACATGATGTTTTTTTAAATTAAATCATTCAATGTTTAAAGATGAAATCTAAATAAATTAAAAAGGGGTAGAAATGAAACCATTAGAGTTGACCTTGGTAAAAACCTCATCTATACATAGCATGAGATGGACACTTATGATATGCCTTGGAATATAACAGTAGGTGATTTCCATAGGTTCTTATTTTTTTAGAATTACTTAAAATGTTTGGTTGTTGAGCCTAGTACTTTAGTTTATCTTGACCCGTTGTTAGGGTTGATGTTTTTTCATCATGGGGGATAGTTTGTGGTATGTAGCTCCCTTAGAATCTGAATGACATGTTGAATAATATGAGCTATCTTACATTTGGTACCATTAATGTACTGTTTTCCCTTGTAGGTCATTTGGATCCAAATGACACCCTTGTTCCGTCAGGTGGTCATGCTTTTCTTAGACCCCTGATATGGGTCTGATCATTGGGTAATGCTCTGATTCAGTTTTTAGACATTCCTTGGGCATGGATGGCAGCTTCAATGGTTGTTTGACCCTTCATTTCTTTATAGATGGTCAAATCAGTATGTTTTCATCAACATTATAGGTTATTTGTGATAATATGTCTCTGAAATGAACCTTTAGTGCATCTAAGTGCGGTCTCATGTCATCCCTAGGTAATGTGACTTGATCATTAAATAAATAGGGTTTTCCCAAAGATCTGGATGACATTCTAAATAAACAAATGTTTTGATACACGGATTGTTTTGGTTTTTGTTTCATCTAGGACTTCATCTTCATTTATTCTTGATGTAGTGGTGGTAGCTCAGGGTAGCGTCACACAACTGTTTGTGTTTTTTTGGACTAGCGTGCTTATGTGTAGGTAGTTATCACCTCCTGACAGCTAAAAAACTTGTAATGATGAGGATCATATCTAATCAGGTCAATGTGACCTTCCATGTAGATGGTATTCTAAATAAAATGTCTTTTTGGTAGTGGTTGACTGTGTTTGAATGTATTTGAGGCATACAGGTTATAAATCGTGTTCACACGTCTATAGGTGAAGCTGAGTTTCATTCAATGTATGTATACCAGTGGTGGTTTTTACCTTCCTCCTTCCGATTTTTTGCTGTGATTAACTAGATGAAATTTCAATCGATTAATTTTACATTGTTACACGAAGAGCCTATCCCCCATCTTATCAACATTTTGAATACACTAAGAGAGAATCGTTTTTATGTCGTGATAATTCTTTAATGTTTTTGTTCTTGTTCTGGAGGTTCTCTCTTGGTGTTTCATGAAGGTTGCATGGTTTCATTCCTTGTTGGTCCCTTTAGAAGTCAAAATAAGTTGGATGTAGGATTCACTATTCTTATTTGTTCTTAAATCGAGATTTATTGGGAGAAGGCATCATGGTTCATCATATAATATGTAGTTTGTCTATGTTGGGAGTCCTCATAATTAGACATATTTTGTGGCTAGACTCGTTCCCCTATTTTTCAATGGTTACAGTTGGTGAAGAGCTGTTTTAAATAACGTACTCAATAGTATATGAGTGTGGTTGGTGTCCGTCATGACGTTTTAGGAAAATCTGTCTCAACTAAGTCTTTGGGGTTGATGGGAAATCAGTCATTCAATTGTTTAACCATAGTATAAATCATTCTAGGAGTGTTTCATGGATGTTTAAGGGAGACATTTTAATGAATATTCCAATGGTGGTTTGAATGGGGGTCTATAATTTGTATCTTAACATTAAAGCCTGGTGTGGGATGTACCATTTGCAGGATGATTAATGAGACAACTATTTGATTGTGTCTCTAGTTGGATGGTCTTGGGAAGTGTCCTCTAAATGACTCTTTTGGAATATTAGTGTTGGATTTTACATTAATTTTTTTGGGTGTCGCTTGCATAAATGGATGCTTTAGAAAATGTTGAGTGCATGGGAATTGAACCCTACCGATTTAATGGAGTGTCTCAACCCTCATAGGATAGTTAAAGTGTAAATTGTTCTGGAAGGATTCTATGGGATGAGATGTTATATGGGGGGAAGGTGTTAACGATCTACATTTTAGACCATATTAAAATGTGATGGTTTTAGAACTTTTTTTTACTGAAGCTGATGTTATAATGAATGATGCTTTTAATGGAATTTCATAGGTTGGGTCACTTTAAATGATGATTTTATACTTCGGTGAAGGCCCATTATGTTTCCTGGGGGTCTCACAATTTTTGAAGAATGTTGTTCTTGAAAAACATTGAGTTTTCAAAGACAACAGATGGAACACATTTTGCACATGGTCTGCCAAACCATGAATCCCACTGGAGGTAACAATGCAACCTGTATTAAGGGGGAAGAGTTGTTTCACATAGGGTGTCCATGGTTTTCCATAACTTTATCTTATAAATTGTGAGGGGAGTATCCAAAATAATGGGGTACTGCATGGTTGGTGTATAGTTTCCCAAACTGTGTGGGTAAAACCGTACATCCAAGTATTTTTAATGATATAAATTATTATTTTTAAATTTAAATGAAAATAAAAATAAAAACGTAATCATTATCTCCCCACCCATCATTAACACGATGCACTAGCACATGGGGGTTCTCTCCTTCGACGCACAACAACACTTTTTTTCCTCCCCTCATAACTTCAATTTCGACTAGATTTATCTCATTTCAACACATGACTCTCCTATGTAGAGTCCCTCTTCTATTCTATTTATTTATTTTTTGGCTTTGTATCTTCCTATTTTGTAATGTCCTGATTCCATAAGCCACCCATAGGTTCCGCATACCTAGTTGGTCACATGGACTTAAGCGCATTTCCCCAAACACCAGAGGCTGCTGACTAGTAGCAAGAGCCTTGGGTGTGATAATGGGGAAACTATGCCCTCATGGGTAGAGTACACAGTGGAGGAGAAACAAATAAAAAATAGAGGAAGTACTAAATAATCCCTATAGAAGTGAATAGAATAAGACTAAAAATTATAAATAGTTGGAGCACATACATATAAAATGATGCATGTTACATATGTCATGGAAAATAGCCAAACAAGTCAGAACGATGAATAAAAATAATTCTAAACAAAAAATACAGGGAAATAAATAACAGCTCCTTAACATCGCAAGCCTAAGGTTAGTCCCATTCTCTCCGGCTCCCCATCAAGTTGAGTATTGGAAGTAGAAGGTCACTTTCCCTTATGTATACCTGCAACAATTTAATCTGTTTGGGCCCAAAAACATGTCCCAAACAGGGTGTGAGACTAAATCCCAGTAGGCAACCAACACGAGGTCTATGCCTAATAGTTAGTGAATATATGGAAGCTAAAAGTACCAAAAGTAGTAAATAGGAAAATACTCAACAGTTAAAAAATCCATAGATTCTAGCATCTAATTTACACACATGTATGTAAACACTCTAGAAAGTAGAACAAACTCGTAACCCTCTGGGTAGTTCTCACACCCTAACCCCTATGGTTCAACCAACAAGTACTAGCAACCCTCTGGGAGGCACACACAGTCTCACCCCTCTAGTTCAGCTAAATAATAGACTCTCTTTGAAAGCACTCACCATCAATTCCCCCAATAGTCTTGTAACATACTAAAGGTTCTCTGGGGAAGCACTCAATGTCTCATTCCCCCTGTGGCCCACGTCGAGGAACTACATACACTCTTTAGAAGAACTCAATGTCAATTCCTCATGTGGTCTCGCATCGTATTATAAAGACACTCTGGAGAAGCCCTTATGTGGATTCTCCCTGTGCTCATCTACAGTAGGTTCTCACGGCACTGTGTAAGTCAAAAAGAATAGCACACATTTCGGCCAAAGTAACCCGAAGAACTACTTGGCTAGCATTCTACTTCATATCAGCATGGATGAACAACAGTCACACCATCCTACAATACTAGGCATGGGAAAAACAACAGCAGTCAAAAAGGTAAACTAGACCCAACGACCTAGACAGACAAGAACATGCATAGAAAACACTTCCAAAGACTAACAATTTTCCCAAAACACAATCAAAATCCTCTACTTTAGTATACAAGAAAAGAATTCAATCCATGGGGTTAAAACGGTAAACATGGAGTACCCCGTTCAAAGGTATTGGTGGAATTTTCACAAAATATTCAAATAAATTCAACAAGAAGGAACAAATCACCTACCTTGAAGTTAGGAGATCAATATACTGGAACCATGGGGCTTGAATCGCCTTAGAACGTCGAATATCTACAAAAACATCTAAAACATTCAACCCAAGATAACATGGAAAATAGATTGAATTGGGAATCGATGCTCTTGGAGAAGAGAGAACTCGCCACGACAATTGAAACACACTCACTAGTGTTATAATCGGAGGACATACAGAGGTTCAGGGGATCGTCGAAGATCCACGGTTTCTAGGCACTCTCGGATGATGATAACCTAAAAGAAGTTGATTCTGGCGATTAGAAAAGACCCTAGTGCATTTAATGGAGAAAATAAAGTACATGGCGTGTACTCACCTTTTACATACTCCAATTTAAGAGGCCCCCATGTTACCCCTACATGGCTGTGTGTGTGGCTATGACACAACCCGCACATGGCCTCTAGCGGCATCGAAGTACACATCATGTGATCATAATGTACATGGCGTGTACTTTGAAAATTACCACATTTTCCCCTTTTCATCAAAAACGACCAGAAAAGGAAAAAATACCTGAAAAGAAGATCTAGGTTATTACAAACTCCTCCCATAAAAAAATTTGATCCCTAATTCCCCTAGCGCGGCATACAAGAAGAAACCTCGAACAGTTTCAGCCACTGTTCTCACACATCAGCCTCTCTCTCCTAAGTCTCATCCAGTACCCGCCCGTGCGGCCAAAACACTCATACCAGATAAACAGAATGGCCATAGAAAACCTTTGTACTGCAATCAAAAATAAATATTTAATTCTACTCGAATGATGCATCCACATCAAGATCAACCTCCTTGGGTTGACAGACATGAGACAAGTCTAAAAAGTAACGTTAGAGCTGAGAAACATGAAACACGTCATGCATATCCCAGTACCCCTGAGGTAACTACCACCTAAAGGCAACCGGACCAACACTCTAAAACACCTAAAATAGTCCGATGTACCTTAGTGAAAGCTTAACTTGTCTCTTAATCCTCTTCTGCACCATCCTCGGTGTGACATGTAGGAAAACCTCATCCCCGACCTCAAACTCTAGAGGCCATATCTGCTGATCAACATACGACTTATGTCGAGACTGTGTTATAGGCATCCTCTTCCAAATAAAATCTATCTACCCTATGGGCTCCTCAACAAGGTGAGGTCCCAGCAAACCTGCCTCCCCTACCTCCAGACAACATAAGGTTGATCTGCATGTCCTTCCATACAAAGCCTCAAAAGGTTCCATTTGAATAGTTTCTTGAAAACAATTGTTGTAGGCGAACTCCAAAAGGGGAATATGCTTCTCCCAAGAACCATCGAAGCCCAAAATGTATGCTCAGAGAATTTCCTCAAGCACCTAAATCATATTCTCAGACTAGCAATCTGTCTGGGGATGGTATGATGTACTCAAAAGTACCTATGTACCCAAAGCTTTCTGAAGCCCATACCAGACCCAAGAAGTAAAACGCTCATCGCTGTCTAAAATAATGGATTGTGGAACTCCATGAAGAAGTAAAATTTCCCAGATGTATCATCATCCTTGCTCATCAACAATGAAGGTCTTCTGGATTGGAAATAAGTGAGTGACCTTCATAAGTCTGTCCACGATGACTCATAAATCATCATTCCCACGAGGTGATCTTAGCAACCCTTTCACGAAGTCCATCGTGATGTCATTCCACTTCCACTCAAGAATGGGTAACTACTGTAAATGACCTACTAGTCACTGATGTTTTGACTTCACCTGCTGAAAATTAGAACATCTCATGATGAACCAAGCAACATCTCACTTCATACCAGGCCACCAATACTAGCGGTGAAGATCACAATACATATTGGTGACACCCGGATGAACTCCCCAAATAGAGGAATGAAAATACTACATCATCTCCTCATGTATATCTTCTGGCACACATACACTCCCCTAGAAACGCAAGATCTCATCCTCACCTACAGTCCATCCAGGAAGAAGGTCCTCTCCTGACACACTCTCCTACAGGACTAGGCCTTCTATGTCTGATAGCTTCCTCATCCGTACATGATCAAGATGGTTAGAGGTAACATATATAGAAGATAGAAAAGTCTACCCATGTCTATCGTACACCTCAAAATGCATCTCGTAGAATAGAGACATAAGCTTCCACTCACTACTGGCCTCCTAAACATCCTGTAACAGAGTCCTCCTTCTTAATGCATCAGCCATAGCGGTGCATTCCCATGCATATAGGAAAGCTCAAATTTTAAGGACTATAGGTACTCAACCCACCTCTAATGACTCAAATTAAAATAAAGCTGAGTGAAAATGTACCTGAGACTTCTGTGGCTGGTGAAAACCACAAAATTATCTTCTAGAATATAATTTCTCCAATAGCATCAGGCATCAACAATAGCTTCCAACTTCAGATCATGTGTTGGGTAGTTCCTCTCATTGGCCTCAACTGCCATGACCCGTACACAATGACTCGATCTCCCTGCATAAGAAAAGATCCTAGACTAATACTTGAAGCATTACAGTAGGCAGTACAACTCTTTCCCGACTCAAGAATGACTAGTATCAGTGTTGATGTCAACATCCCTTTCAGATCCTGAAAGGTTGACTCCCAAGAATATGACCATAAAAACGTCATACCATTATTAGTCAGACCTGTCAATGGTGCTGCTCAGCATGAAAAGTCATGTATGAAGCATATTTAGTATCCACCCTGCCCCAAAAAACTCTTCACCTCAACGAAGTTATTTGGCTTCTCCCAGGAAAATACTGCTCTCAATTTCTCTGGGTCAAATGATACTCCTGTCTTTAAGATAACGTAGCCCAAAAAGTGAATCTGGACCATCCAAAAGTGGCACTTTGTGTGCTTATCAAATAACTGATTCTCCCGTAGTGTACACAAAATTATCTCATGATGGGTAGCATGGTCATGTCAAGTGTGATAGTACACCAAGATATCATCCACAAAGACCACTACAAACAAATCCAAATAAGGATAGAACAATCGGTTCATCAGTTCCATGAAAATTGCCGGCGTGTTTGTGAGACCGAATGGCATAACCGTATACTCATATAGAACATACCTTCTCCTAAAGTCAGCAAGAGGTATATCTGATGGTCTAATGTGAAACTGATGATAACTGAACCTCATGTTGATCTTCATGAACACTCGGGATACATGAATCAAATCAAAGTGATAATCAATCCTCAGTAGGGTATATCGTTTCTTGACCAAAAATTGGTCCAGCTTCCGATATTCCACACAATTACTAAGGGTTCCATCTGCCTTCTTCGCGAATAGGACATGCGAACCCCAATGAAAAGTACAGGGTCAGATGAAACCCTTTGCCTGCAACTCCTCCTACTTCTTGTTGAGCTTCTGCAACTCAGGTGTACCCATCCTATAAAGAGGAATGGACACCGTTGCTGCTACTGGAACGATCTCAATAGAAAATTTTACCTCACACTCTAGAAGAAAACATGAAAATTCCTCTGAAAATACATTTCTTGAATGATCCACCATTGGAGTAAAAACTAACTGCGAAGTCCCATGGTCATCCAGATACAGACTGTCAATCAGATTTCTAACTCTACCAAGCCCATGATGCTCGGGTCCTACTCTACTCGCCTGGACATCCCACTCGTCTCGATGAAGAAAAGGTCCACCCTCTACTGATATGAAACTCACCCTGTGACGATAATAGTCGATGAATGCCTAGAAGGGAACTAACCAATCCATCCAGAGAATGACATCATAGCCTGTCAACTCTAGGACATAGAGGTCCCATAGAATGTGATACCCAACCACCTCTAGAGGGAACTCCTTTCACTGATGTAAACTATCCATCGTAGTCCCCAACAGTGTGTATAGATTCAACATATCGGTAGAGGAAAAAGATGTAGAGCCCAAGGATCACCATAAATTCAAGAGAGATAAAGCTATGGGAAGCCCTTGTAACGAAAAAAGCCTAAGATAAAGTTGAGGCTACTAAGATCGTATATCGAACTGTAGAGGGTCCGGGATCTTGCTCCGGCTGGGTCTGCTCCACTACAAAAGCTAGACCTGTACCACGACCCTGTGACCCTGGCAGACTGCTCTGAGCTGATCCACCCTGCTGTCTCTAAAAGACTGGTGACTGAACACCACGACATCGACCTCCACCTCGGCCCGAATGGCTTGAATAACTCCAGTTTCTAGACTGGTGAGAAACTGGTGGCATTTCTCTTGAAGGAGGAGTCATGGATGAACCCCTGTCACCTGCTGCTAGGTAGAAAACCTGACAGAAGTGGTGAAGGTGACCCCTCTTTCCACATGATAGGAACTCCACTGGGTCTCTTTGGAAGTAGGACCTCATATGCCCTACCCTTCCACACTGGTAGCATACCAATGGGCTACCTGAAGATATATCTCGCTACCTCGGATCACCGCTCGTATACTCTCTATGGCGCTTCCATACGTCATCTGGTGAAGCACTAACTCTAAAAGAGGAAATTCCCTAGCTCTTAGCTCCAAAATCACTCAGATTGCGCTCCACAATCTGTGCCTGGTTGACAAAGGAATCTATGGAATTCAACCTTAAGATATTCACATGTGATTAGATCTCCCATCTGATACCATCCTCAATATTTCTTTCCAAGAACAAACCATCTCTGCCCTAGAGGGTTGTGAAACAACAAAGCTCAGTGAAACAAGGGGAATTCTCCATGATTGAAAGGGTACCATACTCTAGGATCATGAACTCGTAGTCCCGATTGACCCTCAAGGTCTCCGGATAGAAGTAGTCCTTAAAGACACACCAAAACTCATCCAACAACATAACATACAGATGACCCACCTGTGAGATCACATCCACCCACCTCTTGTCAGAGTCTCGTAGCATGTAGGTAGCGAGCTTGACCCACCTTTCTAATGTTATCTCCAAATGCCCAAAGATCATAATCGTGGCTTCTAGCCATGACTCAACAGCCTAATGTCCTCCTTCCCCTGAGAAGGTGGGAGGAGAGTACTACCAGAAAACCCGCATCAAGTCTGTCATAGTCTAGGCAGGAGGTGGTGCTCCCTAGAACGTCTGAATCATCCTCCTTAATCCTTCCCTAAACTGCACATCAGTGCCTATAATCTGTATCACTACTGGTGCCAAAGATGGCACAATAGGAGGATTTGAAGGAAGTCCCTGATCAGCCATATATGGGGTCTGATTACTGCCATGCTACTGGTAGAAAACCACAATATGTCTTGGTGGAATGGCTCTACAAGGTCTAATGCATACCTTAGATTCAAGATTATCAATGAATGAAAGAATAATGTGAAAGAAAGGAATAAAAGAAAGGAATCATTCAAGTTTTATAAAACATGACTACATGACGTGTACTTTTACTACACGACGTGTTCCCTTAAGTCATTCACATGGGAATGTAATTCAGTTTAAACTGGTCATGTAGCCCCCCCAAACACACGGCATGTTGTCCAAACATAGGGTGTGTACATGAATCCTCTTTCCCTGTCGGAGTCCTTCTACATGGTCAAGACACACTGATCTCCTAAGACAAAACAACATGGCGTGTTCTAGGTAGACACGACATGTACTAGACAAGCTTCACCTGGCCCATGTTATTAGTGACATGGTTATACACAAGGCTCAATCTACATAGCGTGTTCCTGACAGACAAGGCATGTACGTGAAAAGATTACACCGACCTGTGTTTTTTGTGATACGGCCTAGTTCCTAAAAGGACCAGTTTGGGATATACCTAACATTGAGAGTGGGGGTGAATCGGTGTTGGGGACTTTTTAAACCAATTCCAACTTTTATCCCTGTACCTCTAGACCTGTTAGGATCTTGATTATCTTATTCACTTTTCCCTGTCGCATGCAATAACAGAAAGCGGTAAAGATATGCACATGATTTTTTTACAAGGTTCACCACTCAATAAGAGTAGCTACGTCCTTACCATGCATGGGGATGACCAGTGCATGGATTCTCCATTATAATGTAAACTGATGTTACAATGGAGTGGCTAGGAAAACAATCCTCTAACCAGTGTGAGTCCCTACACTTTGGAGGGGGGTGGGAAAAAATCCTCTTCCCTGGACTGGTGAAAGCCTAGTCCAACTTGTAGCCTATAGCTGGTTCTTTATACTTCCTATGAAGACAGTCTCTTGCGGCCTCTAGCTAGTTCTTTATACTTCCTATGAAGACAGTATTCTCTCTGTTAAAAGAGTTTGAAACACCAAAAGAATATTTCACCTGTTGACACCTATTGGATGTCACAGTGCTACTTTGGTCTTCCTCTATTCAATTATTACCTGCCTAGCAGCATGCAGGTAAACAACCACTTCTTTCTCTGCAGCAGACCGGAAATCTGCACAATCTTCTTCCCCTTCTTCTTCAGTGCAAAACCAGCTACACTGAGATCGCTTCTGCTTCAATATACTGGAATCACAAACTCCCATTGTGATTATCAGAACAATGAAGACCAGATCATCTTAGCATCATCAGAATTAAATTGCCCGGAATAATTGTCAGCCTTCAGTTGGGCATACTTTGTTCTTCTTTTTCTCTTCGTTCTCTTTGACACGGTATGATTACAGTGTTCTAATATCTTTCTTCAATTCTCAATACCAACACAAGAGTATATTGGTATACTACCTTCTTCCGTGGAGAAGATATGAATTCAGTTGCACATCTTGTTCTTCCTCACTTCACAATGCACAATGATAGTGTTAAACACCAGTCGTGTGAGTGTAGTTCATATTCTATTTGTGAAACTGAATGGTTCACAGTTCTTTCTTTTTCGCAAATATGCTTCAAGAGTGCTATGCACCTATCGAAGGCCTTATTTTTTGTGCAACCTTCTAGGTGGCTTGCACGTAAAATTCAAGCCTTGCACGTAAAACACCTTTTGGCGCGAAAAACCCTTTTCGCGCAACCCTTCTTTTTCACACAGAACTTCCCTTTTTCGCGCAACACTTTCTTTTTCGCGCAACCCTTCTTCTTTTCGCGCAATACTCTATACTTCAATTTTTCTTGCGCGTTAGAGCTCGGGATTTGTCTATGTGTCAAGTATTAACAAATGAGAAGGGTTAGCCTCATATTTATAGGCATTTTTGACCCCGCGGGAAAAACACTAATCCGCGCGTAAAACCTCCTCCATGCACGTAAAAACTCTTTTATGCAACTTCATATTTCGCGCCATGCTTCAATATTTCATGCACCTCATGCATTTTCCATTTTTCATCCTTCTAACCATGAAGAACCAAGTGCACACAATATTCCACACCACGTTCCATATTGCGCGCAAAACCAATCATTCCCGCGACATCATATTTTGCGCACTGCTCAAATCTTTCACACATTTTATGCCTTTTCCAATTTTCAAGCTTCTGATCTCGAAACACCTTTTGCGCGAAAACTTCATTCCTCAATTTCACGCACCATGCCAATATTTCGCACAAACTTCATTTTTCGCGCAGCCCGCTGATATTACGCACAGAACTCTCTTTTTCGCGCATCCCGCTGATTTTTTGCGCAACCCGCTACTATTTCGCACAACCCGCATATATTGCGCGCAATACTTTATTTTTGCACGCAACATGCCTAAATTTCCATGCACTCCATTCCTTTGTAATTTTTCAATGTTCTATCATTGAATAATTCCTTGCACGTGAAAATATAAACCATCTTCATTCTTGCGCGCAACATCCATTTCCAAGCACATTTCTTCATCTCCCGATTTTCAGGCCCTAAAATTTGGCAAACACTGGAAAACGACGCCACCTTAAACTGTGCTTTTCTACCATCCCCAGATTGTCTATTGCTTTGTCATTTTATCTCTTTACTGCTTCCCATAACCATTCTTCTACTCTTATCACGAATCCCACTATCGTGATATTTATCCTTTGATAGATCAGCTTATACATCGTCAGAGTTGCAATGGGAACTGAATCTTCCCTATCTCCCAACAGCATCATTCTTTCCAATCAAAACATTATATGATTGGAATCATCATTTCTACCCCTTTCCTTCATAAGGCTTGCATCACAAGTTCTCCTAACTCATGATATGTGTGAAATACATACAAGCAAAGCATCGTCTGATTTAGAATATAATGCGAAATGCATGGTTACCTCAGAATGTCAAGCCCTTCCACATTCTCTCATCTTTATAACCATCATTCTGCAAATCATGTGATTCTATTCTTCAAGTAAGATCTTGCATGGTTCACATGAAATCATGAATCATTGCATTGTCTTCTTCAAATCCTCATTCTTCTTCAACCATCCTTAGATAGATGATACTTCACCATTCTGCTCCAATCATCCTCAAATGGATGATACTTCTCCGTTCTTCATTGTTGTAAACAATGTGTCACCTTTGACACAATTTCTTTGAACATAGGATCGGTTCAACAATGGTATGAATTTATCATCTAAGAGAATTGCTCAAGTATGAAATCCAATACTATGATTCCATAATAATTCTCTAGACAACCTCACTTCAGTTGATCTCCATTAACTTTGGAGTTCTTCTTCATATCCTTCTTCATTTTTACAAGCATTGACAAATCTTGACAAAAAATACAATCTTCAAACACAAAGTTGTCCCCACAGTTCCTAGGATTATACTACACGACGTGTTCAACAGGGACACAACTTGTTTCCACTAGGCTTTTCCCACCCTGTGTCTCTACCCACATGACCTAAAACATGATCAGAGAGTACATGCGTGTACATAAAGTACATGGTGTGTACTTAAGAGAAATTGTTTCTTGTTAAACAGAACAACATATGGTGTGTACTTAACATTACACGACATGAATTCTGGGTTTCTTCGGATAGTAAGCCTCAGAAGCTACTCCAGAACCCAAAAAACACAGAAACAAGCATAGAATGTGCCAAATTCTGATCCCTAAGGGCCCAAACTCTTCGTTAATCAAGGTTTGGCATCTTATACAAGTCATAAACAAGAAATAAGTGCAATGATCCACCAAATTCCAGTCCATGAGGACCCATAACACCTCAAGAACCAAAGTTTGGCGTTCATGAAACAATACCTTACACAAAATACTCTACCAAATAGCTGGTATTTCTATCAAGGAATCAATCACAACACCATGCATATTCTACACAACATCTATCACAACAACATGTAGTCATTAATGCATCCTAAATGGAATGGAAAGAGTTCAGGGAATGTAATTTCTAACAAATTCCAATATGATGCATGAGATGGCATACCCTCATCTCATCGGGATGCAATAGAAATTGAACCTCAATAATGTCAATAGTAAGAACACAAAACATGTGAATCACCCAACGGTGAAATCAATCAACTTTAAAATTGCAATCTATAAAAATAGAAATAACGAGGTAGATTGGATTTTACCTGTACACGGGTTAGCTAATCTTGGGTACAATGTAATACCAAGTTCCTATTCCTTTCTATCCCTGACTAAAGGCTCTAAACAGTAAATCAAGAAAAGGAATCCCCTTGATACCACTTTGTAAAATCTTGGTTCAAGAAGCCACCCAGTGGTGCCCCGTACCCGGTTGGTCACATGGCCTCAAAGGCATTTCCCCAAACTCTCTAGGATATTGACTAGTAGCAAGGCCCCTGTGTGTGATAGTGGATAAACTATTCCCTCATTGGCAGAGTACACTACGAAATAGAAAGAAATAACAAATAGTGGAAGTAGTAAAAAATCCACACACAAGTGAACAACAGAAGACTAAAAATGATAAACAGTTGGAGCACATACATATAAAATGATGCATGTTACATATGTCTAGGAAAATAGCCAAACAAGTCACAATGTGGAATACAAATTGTACTAAACCAAAAATACAATGAAATAGATAACATCTCCTTAGCATCGCAAGCCAAAGCATGGTATCATGCTCTCCATCTCCCCTGCAATTCAAGTACCTCATGTAGAATGGTGCTTTCCCTTAACTATACCTACAATAATATAGTGTGTTTGGGCCCAAAAGGTTGGCCCAAATAGGGTGTGAGACTAAATCCAATTAGGCAACCACCATGAGGTCTGTGCCAAACAGTCAGTGAATATATGACAGGTAAAAGTACAGAAATCATTAAATAGGAAAATACTGAACAGTAAACAAGCCACAATTTCTAGCATTTAATTTACAAATAAGAAAGTAGCCACTCAATAAAGTATAACAAATAGGTAACCCTCAGGGTAGTTCTCACAGCCTAACCCCTATAGTTCAACCAATAAGTACTAGAAACCCTCTGTGAGCCACACACAGTCTCACACCTCTAGTTCAGCTAATGTGTAGACTCTCTAGGTAAGTACTCACCTTCAATTCCACCTATAGCCTCGTATTTTACTAAAGGAGCTCTGGGGAAGCACTCAATGTATCATTCCACTTGTGTCCCCCATCGATGAACTGTAGAAACACTAAGGAAGCACTCAATGTCAATTACCCATATGGTCTCACATAGTATTATAAATACCATCTGGAGAATCCCTTACGTCGATTATCACTATGGACTACTACCCTAGGTTCTCATGGCCTTGTGTATGTCAAAGATCATAGTGCATGTATCGGCCAATGTAACCTCAAGAACTACTTGGCTAGCATTTAAAGCATCACAACATGGAATAAAAATAGTCACACCATCCTACAATACTGGGAATGGAAAAAAAACAGCAATCGAAAAGGTAAACTAGACCCAATGGACAAGACATGTAAGAACATGCAAGGAAAACACTTTCAAAGCCTAACAATTTGTCCAAAACATAATCAAAATCATATACTCAAGCATACAAGAAAAGAAAGCAATCAATGGGGTTAAAATGATGAACACTCATTACCCCATTCAACGGTATTGGTGGAATTTTCACAAAATATTCAAAGACTTTCAACAGGAAGGAACAAAACAACTTCCATGATGTTAGGAGATCGATATACTTGAACCATGGGGCTTTAATCGCCTTAGAACGTATGAGATCTACAAAAGCGTCTAAAAAGTTTAACCTTTGATATCTTGGAAAATAGAAGGAATTGGGAAACAATGATCTATGAGAAGAGAAAACACACCACTCTGATTCCAATGCACTCACCGGTGTTCGAATCAAAGGATAGATGGATGTTTGGGGGGCTCATCGATGATCTGCACCTGCTCATTGCTCTCAGACGAAAACGACCTAAAAGAAGTCGATTCTTGCAATTATACGTGACCCCAAAATGTTTAATGAAAATATAAAGTACGCGGAGTGTACATTTGGAGTGTACATCCGATACTCACCTTTTCTGTACTCTACTTTAGGCAGCCTCCATGTTATCCCTACATGGCCATGTGTGTGGCCATGGCACGGCCTGCACACTGCATCCAGCGGCATCGATGAACACGGAATGTACTCATAATGTACATGGCATGTACTTTGATATTTTTTAGATTTTCCTCTTTTCCTAAAAAATTACCAGAAAAGGGAAAACATACCTAAAAAGAAGATCCAGGTTCTTACACCGTTGTCGCCCGGTGGCATTTATCAAAATACCATAGGTATAGGGATAACTCTATTTTTTGTTTTCATTCAATGTGTGGTTTTTTGAATGGTGTATTGTGATATGTTGGTGTGGGATCTAACAATTATCGTCGAAGGTGAGGCTATTTGAATGGTTTCGGTCAACCGATTTTTCTTCGATGTAAGTTTTTGTTGTTTTTGATTTATTTTCACTCACTAATTTAGATTTATTTGATGTTAATGGGTTCTGGGTACATTATTTTGAGTGTGTTAACCTATTTTTTCTGGTTTCAGGTCTTTGGGTCAAGAGAGGCTCACCTGTGTGTGCATTGTTATGTAAATATTTCTATTGGTTCCCCCCACTATGTGTATAATAATTGATGGAAGTGACTATATGTGTTAGTGGATAGGTGTTCCCATTTAAATATATAAATTTATGCATCCAATAGTAGAGGCATGAATATTCATATAAGTATTTATTTAAGGATCCCTGTGCACTTCCTCGTGGACATGCATGTGTGTGCATAGTGGCCAAGTGTCCTTCCATGTGTTTGAAAGTTCACACGTTCAGTGGGGGAGTAGCAGCCTTCAGATTTAATGTTCTATGACCCGATGTGTACAAATTAGTTCCATTTGAGTCGGGATCCCTTTAACCATCCATTTATTTTTTAATGCATTAATTAAATACGTTTATTATTTAATAGTTCTTATATTTAATTAATGCAATTTGGTTTCCAGATTTTATTTTTCCCTAGATATGGATAATGAAGTACGTAAAAGTGATGGTTTACAATTGAATAATTATGTTATTTTTGTATAATGACCCCTCAATCTAGGTTCAATACCTTCAAGCCAAAAATTTAGTGATATACTATTTTATGTATGCCTTATTTCCTTACAACATTCATTATACAATTTTTAGAATTTATAAAGGAAATGTTAGGATTCTGGGATCTTTTATATTTATTTTTCCCAACTATGTACATTCTTTGTAGCATTGGCACCTCTTAATACACATGAACCATTAAAAACAAATTTCCATGTTTAATAAAATTGGATGATATTACCTTGAAGAAGAAAAATCTAATAAATTGTGTCCACTGATTACATTGTTTATCCATGTTTTTTTCTTGACTTATATTATGGGGTTAAAATGAAATTGTTTCAAAGGAATGGAATTGTGTATGGATATGGGAATACATAAGAAGTCTTTTCCTCTTTCTAGAAATGAATATTTTACCATGACATTGTAAATACAAAATATTTATGCCTTAAATACTCATAGAATAATTGAATGTGACCAGTGTGTTGATGTTTTGAATCTAATCCTTAATATGGGTTACCTTTTGAATTAATGTGAATGATATAGCATGAACCCAAAAAATAAATTCCATAAATGAATATTTTCATTGGATGGAATGGTCATTCCCTTCCTATTGTTCTCAATATAATTGCAATAAAAATTTTCATTTTTTTGTACTTTAAATAATGTAGCATTATATTCCATACATTCCATAACAGGTAAATTCCATTATCATTGATATGTTTGTCGATTAACATAAATGTGGGCGATAGGTATATATACCCAATGTTATTCTATGAAATTTGGGTGGTAGGTATATTGAATCAATTCTATTTTTTTTCAAATTATGGTGGTTGTAATTATAACCACAATCAATTCCACTAATCGTGTGAGGTAGGTATGTTTACGTCAATCTATTTTTTTTATTGTGGGAGGTATGCATATTTACCTCGTTCCATTGCGTTATATTTGATGGGGAGTAAATATTATATCCCTGAGCCATTCTATTAAATCTTGGTATTAGGCATTAGAGACCCAATCCACATTGTAAAATGTGTGGGATATGAATTATTACACCATGTAATTATCTCACATGTGGGTAGTAGGCATTATAGCCCCATGCCATTTATGTCAATATATATAAACCGAGAGACATAATCCGACACACCAGCCATGGGATGACACATGTATCACCATCAGGTTTCCTATGGGTTCCTATATGGTTTTAAGTTATTTGTTCAATTATTTGTTGGATATATCATACATACACACTATTAAATTTATAATACATTTTCTGGATAGGGCTAGACACCGGTGGTGCCGGCCTACTGAGAATTATATCTCACAACCTACTCAGTTCACTATTACAATGGGTTACCCAATTATACATTTTATATTCACATGACTACAGTACATGGACCTTTCATGATTATGTAATCTTGTACATGGAGTACAGATCAATGGATGGAGCTGGAGCTCATGATGCTTGTTGAGTTTTCCTTGGGACTTTTTTGTTTTATTATTATCTGATTCTATATTGTTCTATTGTGAAAGGAATATTCTCTATTTACTGATTTCAAATTATGTATCACTACAAAATTCCTTTATTTAATATAATATTTTTCCACTATTGTTCAGATACATCAAATCTGTCTTCCACTGTTTTGACAACTGTTAATATTATTATTCTGTTGTTTTTTGTAATAGATTCTTCCATATTACCACTCTACAACTCTTATAGGAGGATATACTTTCCCCAATATCACCTCTTGAGTCCATCATTTCTATTATTCCACCGATGGAATATGTGAAGTCACACCTAAGGTCATGCGACCCATCGGTCTGGCTACCATGTTAATGGCTAGTCGGGATGGGACATTACACTTACAACTTTATAACTAGTAAAATTGTATAACCCATGAAATAAATTTTTTAAGATTATAAAATTAAATAATATTACATATAATACTGATAAATGACATTAATTAAATTTATATACACCATGTACATGAAACAAGTGGTGTTTGAGGTATGTGTCTCGTAGAATTTAAGTTGAGACAAAAATCCTTTACCATAGGTCTTATTCCCATCGTACATATCTGAAACTCCTTTATGGTGGCCTTAAACATATTATTAACTTATAATATTATCATAATAATTTTTATGATATCATAAATGAATTATTTGTGACTTAAAATTAACCATTTGTTAACTACACATAATTAAAGCAATGTTTCAGGTAATAACAGCTTCATTTTCCTAAATGGCCAAAAGGCCTTATTTTTTTTAAAAAAAAAATCCCCCATTCATGAGATGGGGTGCCCGTTACAAGGCCCATAGGATTTGATATAATATTAATCATAGTTATTAGAGGAAATATACAAATTATAACTACATGAACTACTCATCCCTATCTTCTACATCAAGATTTAGGCACACCACCATCTCATGGCTATTCAGTTAGGCTTCCCATGCATGCAAATGATGGACCAAATGGTAATTATGTATCGTATAATTCTTCAAAATAGTTTTATTCTATAATGGTAAATGTGCCTACTCTGAATCCTCATCTAGATTTTGGACCTTGTAGAGTATTCCTAGTCCATCAATCATGGTTTATGGTGGCCTGAAATCCTTGAGGTCGCCCAAAAGCCTTGGGATGGACCTAAGGCCTTGAGGTTTCTTGAAGGCCTTGAGGTGGCCTAAAATCAATACTCGCCCGAAGACCGTTGTAACACCTTGAGATTTTATGGGAAATATTTTGTTTTTATGTATTATGTTTTACACAACACCAAATAAATCTTTCAGTACACACAACACTATCTTTCTCTTGCATCACACTGATATTTTATGAGAAATATTTTGTTTTTATGTTTTATGTTTTACGCAACACCAAAGGAATCAATCACTATACACAACACTATCTTGCTCTTCCATCACCTTGAGATTTTATGAGAAATATTTTGTTTTTAAGTATTATGTTTTACGCAACACCAAAGGAATATTTCACTACACACAACAATGTCTTGGCTTTCGTTGCACACATGATAAAATTACCTCGATAGCTTGCATTGTACGCAATACCGAGTTTCACTAAACTGTGATATGTTAATAAAATATTATATAAACTAGCTGTTATGAATAGTGATACCCACGTTTTGAAATTTTATAAATTTTATCATTCAAAATGGACTTCATTTTTGGATTCGGAATATCGAAATTAGGTTAGGGTGAATTTTTGGTATTTTTTTGAAAACTTTCATGTTTTGATTAATAGTGAAAAACATTGTGTTATAGTTAAAAACAGAATTTTTATTAAAATATATATTTATTTTAATTAAATTTATTTTAGATCAAAATAGATACATAATACCTATATAATTTTATTTAATTCATTGGAGTCATTTTATAATAATTTTAGATATATAAAAATTTTATTTAACTTTTATCGTCTTTTACCCGCCTCCTAGGAGCATTTGCAAATTTACATAAAACATAATTTGACGACTTCTGTGAGTTGAATTTGGAAAATCTGAGAGACACAGTTAATATAAAGGATTAAAATGTGGTTCAATAATATAAAAATAATTTTTTGTGAATAGTAACTTTTAAATTTTATTTAATACTGTTAAAATTAAATAGGGTAATTAAGGGTAAAAATGATATTATTATTACCCTAACACGTGTCTTAATTCTGTTGGATAAGTTTAATTCAACTAGAAAAAACATTATGAATAAAATATGACCCTTTAGGTCCACTTGGATTAGATTCGGATATTTATTATTATTTAATTCAATGAAGAGTTAAAAGAGTTGAAATCAAAATTTAATAACTAAAACATTTTTAATATAGAGAAATAAATAAAATAAATTAGAATATAAATATTAATTAGAAATCCAAAAAGGATTTACAACATAATTATATTTTATTTATAATTAATAGACATTAAATACTTTAATTTATTTATGACACAATGATGATGCTGTAATTACCATATTAATGAAATATTAACATAATTGATGTTATAAATACCCCAATAAATGTAATTTGAGACTTTTTATAAATTAAACTAATTTTATATGATACTATAACATATTAGAGTTGGTTAGATGAATCGTTTTCGAATTAATACTGCTGTTATGAAATTAAAAACACAAACAAAATACCAAATAGTTTCAAAATTGACATAAAATAGTTTTTAAAACAAATATTAAATTATTAAATGATATTCTCTTACTAAAAATCTAAGGTACATCCAAAATACTTATATAATTATATATATGACAATAATGTACCAATTGAGGTTTGATAGGATGTTTATAGTAATTTTATTAACCATATAGTGTAAGAATACAAGAAGAAACGGTAAAAGTTAAATTATATTACTTAGAGTTAAATCTAAATGATAAGGTTAAAATGGTAACATAACATTTTATAAAACATATTGGATGAAATTATTTAATCCCATCCCCCTATCCTCAAAAAAAGTCTCTATTGAGCTATTATAAATCGAATATGAATTAATTATAAAATAATATTTTATGTTTTTCCTAAGGTTCCCCTCACCCCTCTTATAAAAGGGCACTCCCCCTTCTCTCTAATTCACACCTTCAAAGCCATTTGGATTGGCCAAACTCTTCCCAAATAACCTCTCAACTATCCTCCATTAATATTAGTGGACATACTTTAGTTATAAATCCATCTTAATGAGCCCTTTTGATCAAATCAAAATGAAGAACCCGAGGAAGAGGTAAATATCTCACCACCTATTTCAAGTTCCATTCTTCTTCCACCTCCTCCTTCTTTGTTGTTTCCATTATAAAATAATAACTCCAGTACCTTATATATAATGTGAGGTTATTATAAATGTTAGAACCATAGTAGTTATTTTATCCATCCTATGAATGAAAAAGTCACCACATGTGCGTACGTACGGCTTACCATCTCCACGTCATGGTGTAGTTTGTTATTCAAACATTTCATCATTTGGATGGGTATGATAATGATTATAAATGATATAAATAATAAATATAACATTATTATGATTCTTTAAATATGATATATCATCCAATTATATATGATTTTAGTATCAAAATAATGGTATCATCGGTCAAGCTTTTGTACGGACTATCGTCACCTTGATGTGATGCAACTCATTCTACATGATCTTCATTGAATAATGTTTATATAAATTAATTGAATGAATAAATATGATATATATTACACTAATAACATTATTTAAATGAGGTATTTATATCCTAAAAATAGGAATATGATTTTATTCGACAAAACATGCAAAAGAACATAATGCTATGAACACCTGAATAACAATTGGCAATGAAATATTACTAATAAAGAGATAAGAATATAACCATATATGATATCATAAAGAGGAATAAAATTCATTAATAAGTCAATGAAATTATTTAAATCATTATATAGGATGTTTGGATACGTACAAAGCATATAAGACCAATGGTATGGGAAAATCTCACAATCTCATTTTATCTGAGATTCTTTATACTTCAGAATTTACTAGGGCATATTTTTCATCCACATCCTTGTTTCCTCAATATGTAATATTATTTCTATCCACCATTTTATTAAATAAATTTTTTCCTATTGGTGAATTTTTAGTAAATTATATGAATGGAATGTTTTTTCATTTTTAGTAGGAGATGATTTTTTACTATTTCGGCCAAAGTATGAGTAGAATGTTTTTTTATCTTATACGAGATGAATGGATTTTTATGATTTCATAAAACATTATTTCCATGAAGCTTCCTTTACAATTTTTAAGGTTTATTTTTAATTAAATTCTTTTATTTTAAAATTTTATGACAAGTTAATAAAGGAATGATTTTTTTGAAGTGGAAAGGATATTTTCCTCAAGAATATAGTTCAAGTGTTTTATCAACATTATTTTCCATATATGAAAATATATTGTTCTGTTTCTATCCCTATTTTTACATTGATTTTATTATGTTATGATGGAATTATTTTTATGAAGTCCTTTTATCTAATATGGATTATGATATGATGGAATGATGTTTTAGAATCCCATTTTTATTACATGGGTTAAACTATTTATGATTTTGTGGCACACATAAGGATGGTTTCATTATGAGATGGGTGGGACCTATATCTCCCTCCAATGCATCGGGTAATGATTTATATCTCATGAGATAGACATGGCTGGAATGGAAAGTTAATCTGGTTTAGTGATACATGAATAGAACGAGGAGTGAACTCTGTTTAGAAATGGACAACGTCCGCTATGATATTCTTGGTAATGATTCATGACTAATATGAAATGATTTACTATTATTATGTGTGTATGCCACAAAAATTCATATTTTATGTTATGATTATTAGCATTACATTTCACTAATATGATTTATCCCATGTTATTATATTATGATCTCTTTTACAGGTTAACATTTTCAAAATGTTATGTTCTTATGAATATGATATGATTGATATTTACTTCATTACCCTTACTGAGAATTTGAGCTCACCCTTTTGTATGTTTTCTTTTCCCCAGGTCATTAAGAAGTTTATTAAGTAGGATAACCAAAATGGACTCAATATATGATGAAATAAATAGGAGACAATGTAGATGCTTTATGAACCAGTTCTTTATATTTCTCAGTTTCTAAAGAAACTATACCTATACATTCCTATCATGGTTTTGTTATATATTGTAATAATTATGCTTCAATTCTGATGTAATAACAATGTATGTAAAGTATGGGTTGTTATAGTTGGTATCAGAGGAAAGGTATAGTCAACCTTTGGAAACTAGGATGCGAAATCATTAGTAAGAACACTAAGGATATGTCTAAGCATAGATTACAATATTAGTGTTCCAGAAATTTACATGAATAACCAATGATAAGACCTAAAGTGTAATATTTTATTCTTGATTATGTGGTTTCCTATTATGATAAGTCTTTCTCACACTATACTTATTGGTTTTTTTCAATTACTGGAACCCAAAGGAACTGTTTTAATGCTGAATGCGATGGGAAATGCAATGGTTGTCCCACTGAGCAACCAAACGTTATGGGAGCTGGAATGAAAAATCTGGTAGCCATTCTGAAAAAACATTCTAAATATTTGAATCATGAAGGACTTGTAATGGGGAAAAGGAAGTATAAACATTCTGTTGAATCCTTCATGAGGTAGCTTCCACCCTCAATTAGCAGGTCTACTGATCTATTAGTGGCTGAACAATGCATCAGTACCACTGAAAAGATATTTTCAGTTCATCAATGTCATGAACATGATAAAGTCATCTTCGGAGTATATCGTTTGTAAGGTGAAGCTGATCAATGGTGGAATATTATCAAGAATATGAGGCAAATATATGAAATTGAGTCCACAGAATGGGACGAGTTCAAGAACATATTTTTAATTATGAACTTCCCTCGTATTCTTCGAACAAAGATGGAGAAGGAGTTTCTTGAACTACAGCAAAAGGATGATGAATCTGTTGGTACCTACAAAGAAAATTTTACCAGTCTTGCAAGGTATGCTTCTGGAATTATTATCCAACCTGAGAGTAAGATCTATCAATTCATTAGTGGATTAAAACCAAGTCTTAGAATGGCGTTAGACATAAAGGACGTCAATAGGTATGAGGAAATTGTTCGATGTTCTCTCGAGGTTGAGATGGATGTTGGAGTAACCCATCAGTCATATGGGTTTGATAAGAAGAGGAAATGCAATTCAAATTTAAATCTAAAGACCACAATGAAAAGAAGATGAGTTTTCCCTTATTCTCAAACGGTGGAAAGAAACATTGATGGAATTTTCTTAAAGGGACAAGTAAATGTTTCACGTATGGAAAAGAAGGTCATCAGTAATTTTAATGCCGTAATGATGGGAAAAAGATGACTATTGATGAAAAAAAAGAAAAGGATACATAGAATGCACCTCATACACTTCAATGTTACAAGTTCAAGGAAATGGGGCATTATGCTAATCAATTCCCTAATATAAGGGTTGTTGATGGTGATCGACGTCAACAATCTCTTAAGGCCTAAGATAATCGAATGTCCCATGCAATTTCTATTGGCGATGTAGAGTACGATAACGAAGTGGTGAAAGGTACACTTATGATCCAATCTATTGTAGAGAAAGTTTTATTGGATTTTGGATCCACCCACTCTTTTATTTCTGAATAATTTTCTAAGGTTATCATTGTACTACCTCAACAATTAGCTGTGGAGTCTGTTGTGACAACTCTTAATGGCACAACGGTTGCATCAAAAGTTTATAATTCTTCTCTAATTGACATTTTTTGGAATGTGCTTCCTGAAATTCTTTTGATCCTTCCTATAGTGTAATTTGATGCGATTATTGGAATGGATTGGCTTTCCTTATATGGAGCTCATATCAATTTCAAAAGAAGGGAAGTTATATTTCATATCCATGATCAATATATGATCATCTATTGATGCAAGGATGAATATAACATTCCAGTGTAAATTTCTTCCATCTTATGGGTCCTGATTACAATAAATAAAGGTTATTTATCTCAAGTGGTTGGATATAAACTCACGATTAAGAATATTCCCATTGTATGGGAGTTTGATAATGTCTTTCCAGAGGAATTTCCAGGTCTTCCAGCAAATCGTGTGAAATTCCCCGACCCTAGTTTCCCAGAGTTGGTGCATTATTACATAACATTGGCGTTATCACAAAAGATCAAGTCTCAAAAGAACGATTAGTTTAGTATTCTTGTAAACACTATATATATATATTCATAAGTCTTATATTACATAATAAAGTTAAAAAACTACAACAACATCTTGTCTTCATATCCCCTCATACTATCCCTGCAGGTCATTCATAAATTACTTCTTCACATCCTCGGAAAAATAAAACATTAAAAGGGGTGAGCTCAGATGCATAGTGAGGATAACAATATAATGGAAACAATCATAAATAATCATAAACATTTAAGGAAATTTATAACTAAAACAAAAGCCTTTTAAAAATAAACTTCAGTATAATATGACAAAGATAAACTGAAATAATTCCATTTACATATTCACATGGATATTCTACTAGTCAAATAACCACATGCAATATCAATAACGACTTTCATAATGATGGAATGCATAATTCTAGACTATCATAACCACATAGTCAAGGCCTCCTACCAAGACTACAAATAAGATTTTGTCAAAGCCTTGTTCCAAGACACTAGTTTGTCTCATGAGACATACTGGTGCATCAAGGAGCTATAGCGGGCTCCACCCATCTCATACTATGTCCAATGCATTCCTCATATGAAAATATTGAAATATAACATAAACATTGGAATTAAAACTAGCATACAAAATGTCTATACTTTATCCACAAACCATGAATAGTATAAAAATATCACATCCACAGTTAGAAATAACTCATTCAATACAATATAGAAGATTGTATTGTATCAAATTAACCTCAATCGAGAATAATGAAGGATATTGACATAGATTAAAATAATCCTCAAAATATTGAGGGAAATATCCCCCTTTTTCTTGAAAACATTTAAAAGTCACGCTATTTTTCAAGAATCCATTTAAAATATATTTTTTAATCAACGTGTCCCATACCACATTGAAACTTTAAAAAGGATTTTGTTTGAAAAGTTTAATTTCCGTATAAATAAATCCTTAAAACCATTTTTAAAACATGGACATTAATGTGAAATATTTAGAATAATAAATCTTTAAAACAATAAAAATGATATTTTAGTTAGAGTTCCTAACAAAAAGAGACAATTGAATAAAAATAATTGAGGTAATAAAATCCTTGTAATATCATGATAATAAATTGATTCATGATATACTATGTCAAAGTATATTATATACACCATATAAGAGTGATTTGGTGTATAATAACAAATGAGTCTAAATGGAATGTAAATTGAGATGAAATCTCTCATAAAGGACATATCCTTAGGTTGAAGATAAATCGACAGAATAATTATGTGTGAAAAAAATACACTCAATATGATTGGATATTTTTTGTAAAACAATCAAAGTACATTCACACATATTCTTGTAAAAACAACACCAATGAATTGGATGTTTAACTCAACAAATCAAGATTGACTATAAATTACTCTTATCATGTTCATACCGATGACATTAGAATTTATCAATGGAGTGATTATGTGTATCAAAAGTATATCCACATAAAGTTGATTGAAAATTATGACATAATCAAATGAATAGTGATCCCCCCACATAATCTTTGAGTAAAATAATCAATGATGTATGCGTAAAGCCAAATGAGTGGAAATTGAAATTTCAAATTCCCTTACCGATTTGGTAACTTACGAAACATAAACCCATGAAAGAAGGATAATACAATGATGATGTAAATATCCATTAATTAAATTTTATTACACAATTTATACAAACATGGTCATTACACACACCACATGTAATAAATAAGTGCTGAACAATGGAAATCTCACAGAATTAAAAGTGAGATAAGAAACCCTTTACTTTATAATTTTTCCATGATCGAGGGTAGGTTAACCTCCTTTATAATGGTAAAATTATTGTTATTGAATTATAAAAGAATCATACAAATTAATATGATATCATATATGATCCTTTAACATGTTTTTGTTGATAATATCCTAATATTACAATCGTTTCAAGTGTTAACTGATTAATTTTCCTTCATATTCTTTGTTATGTGAGCAATATTTGTTTTGGATCGGATGTATCTTCTTCATATACAGAATGATATCATGTCTATAAACATTATTTTAAATAATCAAATTAAATTTATTCTTAAATGGATATGATAGGGAATGAATCTCATCGCGTTCGTGGAGACGGTAATCCGTACCTACGAACTAGAAACAATATCATTCTTTTCATATTAAAATAATATATTATTGGATGGTATATCACATATACAAAATCATTATCATGTTATATTTATTATTTACATGAATTACACATCATTATTATACCCATCCAAATAATAATATATTGAATAACAATTACACCACAACATGGAGACGGAAGGCCGTACATACGCATATATGGTGACATGTCATTCAAAGGATGGATATAATACGGAATATAGTTGTACCATATTTATAATAACATCACAATATATATTATATACTAGATCTATTATTTTATAATGGAAATAACAAAGAAAGAAGTAGTTGAATAAGAAAGTAACATGAAAGAGTGTGGTGAAAACATTACCTCTCCTTCGGGTTCTTCCTTTTGATTTGATCAAAAGGGTTCTTTAGGTTGGCTTTACGATCAAAATAATGACTCTAGGTTGATGTGAGGGAAGTTGAGAGAATATTTGGTCAGGGTTTGGCCGATCCAAAAAGCTTTTATGGTGTGAATTAGAGAGGAGGGGGAGTTCCCTTTTATAAGAGGGGTGGGAGGCACCTTTGAAAAAGCTAGAAATATTATTTTATAATACATTCATATTCGGTTTATAATGGCTCCAATGTAGATTATTTAATAGTTAAGGTGTGGATGGGTCTAAATGATTTCAACCAATATATTTTAGACCGGTTTGTGTCACTATATTGACAATATCATTTATATTTAACACTTAGTTAAATAGTTTCACATTTACCATGTCTCTTTGTATTTTTATATTATATAGTTAATAAACATACCGTATACCTCCAAGAGGCCCCCAAGTGGCCCATTAATGATACACCTATGATTATATAAGTCCATTGGCCAAACATTAAATTTTTATGAATATAATATCAATTAATAATTTAATATTTGTTTTAAAAACTCTTTTATGTCAATTTTGACACTATCAGGTCTTTTGTTTCTGATAATTTCATAACAGTATTATTACCTCAAAATAAATTTATATTACCAATAAAAATAGGTATATTAACCAATAAAATTATTTTAAGTCATAAAAAGTCTCAAATTAAATTTATTTTGATATTTATAATATCAATTCTTCTAATATATCATTAATTAAGTTATCGAAGAATTTTCATTGTGTCATAAATAAATTAAGCTATTTATTTTCTACAAATTATAAATAAAATTCCATTATGTAGTAAATATTTTTATCTTTATAATTAATATTTATAATCTAATTTATCTTATGTATAACCCTATAATAAAAATGTTTTAGTTATTAAACATTGATTTTATCTCTTTTAACCTTTCTTTGAATTAAATAATAATAAATGTCTCCATCTAATCCAATTGGACCTAACTGATAATATTTTATTCCTAATGTTGTTTTTGGTCGATATACACTTGTCCAATAGAATTAGGACATGTGTTAGGGTAATATTAATATCATTTTTACCCTTAATTACCCTATTTACTTTTAACTGTGGTAAATAAAAGTAAAAAAGTTACTATTCACCAAAAATTATTTTCATCTCATTGGACAACATTTTACTCCTTGATATTAACAACGCCTCTCAGATTTTAAAAATTCCACTCACAGAAGTGATAATATTAAGTTTTATGTGAATTTCCAAATTCTCTTTGGAGGTGGGTAAAAGACGGTGAAGAGTTCAATAAAATTTTTATATATCCAAAATTATTCGAAAGTAACTACAATGAATTAAATTAAGCTTATATAGATATTATGTATCTATTTTTATGATAATTAAATTTAAATAAAATAAATATTTATTTAACTAAAATTTGGTTTTAAACTATAACTTAGTATTTTTCTCTATTCATGAAAAATTGAATGTTTTCTGAAAAATACCAAAAATTCACCCTAAGCTAATTTCGATATTCCAAATCCCAAAAAATGAAGTCCATTTTGAAAGATAAAATATATAAATTTTCAAAATATGGGTATTACAATTCATAATGGCTAGTTTGATTGGTTATGGTGTGTGTTAGAACTCGAAATTGCGTACAACACATGCTACTGTATTATTCAAAGAGAAGCGTTCCTTTGAAGATTGGGGTGTTATATTCTCCCCTCCTTAAAATAATTTCGTCCTCGAAATTTTTAAAATTGGTATTGGGAATATAATTGAAAGTCCCACAATGGAAAAAGAGTCTATAAAACTATCATTTTAAAAGAATGAAATAGAAGTAAAAAGGTCTCCCAAGATAACTCATACTAGGAATCTATGTAGCAAAACATGGATATGGAAGATAAACTAAGTGTCAAGTTATAATGGAGAGGGATAGAATACATGTTTAGGAGAAAGTGAACAATAAGAAATCCACAAAATTTTGATGGGACAAACATTCATTAGTTTCCCAGTAGGACAAGTATACAGACGACATTTTTTTATGTTACATTCCATAAAGATGGGGAATTCATTTATGATATTGACTAAGAAAATTAAGAGATATACTTACTTTTTAAGTAGAGTTTCATTCTTTAATAAATTTCCACCACTAACTCATTTTTTTAAATGATAAGTATTCAAGAATACTTGGTCACATTGGATGATCTAGAATAAACATCTATAGAATAACATGATCCATGAAAGATAAAGTATATATTTACCTTGTCTTTAGAGATTAATCAAAACCAAAATGGTTAGTACAAGATCTGATGATCCCTCAAAAGGATATTCCATTAGAGAAGGGAACACTAATCTTAATTTCTAAAATTAAACCCAAAATACCCCAAAGTTAAATAAATAACATTCAATAAACAATTTTCCTTACAATCCATCAATAAAATTCAAACTAATATTGAAACCCAAAACATAGAAGAATTTGGTTCTATAGTCTTCCACATTAAATTGTATCTCCAAATGACATCAACTACTCTTAAAGTCACGTACTTAAAAGTAATTAACCAAATCACATATTCTCTATTATAGGTTAATCATTTCCATAAATAACACAAATCACTATAAATCTACAATAACAACGTAGATAAAAATCCACTATTACTCCTCAAATGAAATCCCATATTATTCTAGTTTCCTTGGGCATATAGTGTTCCAAACAAAGAGAACATCTTATAAAATAACATTAATCACATAATCACCAAATCATTTTCCTATACTAAGGGTATTTATTTTAGAAGACATAAGAACTCAAATCAACTTATTATTGATCAATAAAATCACTTAACTAAATATAATTAGTCTCACTAACCGGGGACTTCACATAGTCCAATGGTAGTGGATAAATCCCAATCGCACTTTAGTTGTGGGTTTGATTCCCACAGCTTTGTCTGACTCGAGGGGTTGTCACACAGTCTACTTGTTGTCCTTTTTCAAATACTATATATTATAACATCGCCAAAATGAGATAAATTCATCAAAATAACTATAACATAATTTTAACCAGATATTTTATCTCATACATTGCATTTTCATCCCAAAATATAATAACTTGTAATTTCCTCAAACCTATTGATCATATAAAACAAAATGGATATTTATTACTATATCCACACGGGAAAAGATAAGTCTTTCTGAAATATCATTCTCACATGAAAAAATGCGGGGTTACAAATAAAATAGAAATTTTTTCCAAAGTAATCCCATCAACAAGGAGCACTAATGCATTTAAACATTTTTCCAACCATTTATTTCCACATATCTACTTCATTGACCAAGAAAATATCCTATAGAATATGGAATTCACTCGGGTAATGGCCAGGTCCCCTAAATTTATAGAAAATGACTGTAAATGTATTTTTGGGATCATTTTTATTTTCTTCCATAGTACTCTTCACTTTTCCTTGACAATTATTCACTTTATGTCCCTTTTTCCCACACATAAATCATTTCTTTGTTCTATTGAGACACTTTCTTAGGTGTCTACTTCCACATTTCCTGCCTGATAGAAATTCAGGATTATTTTCTCCAAGGTCTCCACTGCTGGAGCTCTTATCATTCATCACCTTTCTCTTCATTGTTGAGTCCGGGTGTTGGTTAATATATATGTTGTTTATCATATTTTTGGAAAACTGATTTGGCATGAACATGATATCTGTTACACCTATAATCATTCAATTTTGTTTCTCATTTCAACCATCGTTCCCACCTTGTACATCATTCTCAAAGTTACAATGACATCCTTGGACTCCATCAATTGACTAAAACCAGAATGAATTTAGTGGGTAACAATAGTAATAAAATCATTTAGAGAATACCATGACACTATATTATCATTTTGAAACACCTTAGGATTATCCAAGGTCATTTATTCTCATCTTATATTAAAATAATTCAAATTGGACTGTATAAAAAAAGTAAATTATCCTAATAATATCCTCCGGGAGTGTCGAAACCAAGAGTGCAGCAAGGCCCTTTGTCGTGCACCAGTTCCCATTGGAGTCTAGCTCAAAATGGTGTTTTCGGGTATTACCCCAAGGTAGATTTGTGCTAGATCCACCTCTACATACTCTTATCTAGATAGGGATGTATTTCTTGTAAAACTCACAAAATATATACAATACCAATATTCTAGGAATTTCTTCAATACAAATCCTCAAAGTCTATATTAGGGCTAAGTGATCTAATCATAGTTTATCTAAATCTAGTTTCCAAGGTTTGTACTAAACTTACTCTGATACCAACTGTAATGCCCCGACCCTAGTTACCCAGAGTTGGTGCATTATTACATAACATTGGCATGATCACAAAAGATAAAGTCTCAAAATACCGATTAGTTTACTAGTCTGGGAAATAGTAGATATATTCATAAGTCTTATATTAAATCATAATGTAAAAAAAACTATAACAAAATATTGTCTTCATATCCCCTCATACTATCCCTGTAGGTCATTCATAAATTATTTCTTCACATCCTGGAAAAAATAAAACATTGAAAGGGGTGAGCTCAGATGATTAGTGAGGATAACAATATAGCGGAAACTTTCATAAATAAACATAAACATTTTAGGCAATGTATAACTAAAACAAAATCCTTTTAAACATGAACTTCAGCATAATATGGAAAAGATAAAATGAAATAATGCCATTTACTTATTCAGATGGATATTCTACTAGTCAAATAACCACATGAAATATCAATAACCACATTCATAATGATGGAATGCATAATGCCAGACTATCGTAACCAGATAGTCATGGCCTCGTGCCATGACTACAAATAGGATTTTGTCAAGGCCTTGTGCCAAGACACTAGTTTGTCTCATGAGACCTACCAATTCATCAAGGAGCTATAGCAGGCTCCACCCGTCACATACTATGTACAATGCATTCCTCATATGAAAAGATTTAAATATAACATAAACATTTTCATTAAAACTAGCATACAAAATGTCTATACTTTATCCCCAAACCATGAATAGTATAAAAATAGCACATCCACAGTCTAAAATAACTCATCCGATACAATATAGAATAATGTATTGTATCATATTAACCTCAATCGAGAATAATGAAGGATATTGACATAGATAAAAATAATCATCAAACTATTGAGAGAAATATCCCCCTTTTTCTTGAAAATATTTAAAAGTCACACTATTTGTCAAGAAGCCATTTAAAATAGATTTTTGAATCAAAGTGTCCCATACCAATTTGAATCTTTTAAAAGGAATTTTGATTTGAAAACATTAATTTCCACATAAATAAATCCTTAAAAACATTTTTAAAACATGGACATTAATGAGAAAGATTTAGAATAATAAATATTTAAAACATTTAAACTGATATTTTAGTTAGAGTTCCTAACCAAATGAGAGACACTTGAATACAAATAATTGAGGTAATAAAAACTTTGTAAAATCATTATAATAATGGGATTCATGATATACTATGTCAAAGTACATTATATACACCATATAAAAGTGATTTGGTGTATAACAACAAAAGAGTCTCAATGGAATGTAAATTGAGATGAAATCTCTCATAAAGGCCGTATCCTTACATTGAGGATAAATCAACGACATAATTATGTGTGAAAAAAATAAATACACTCAATATGATTGGATATTAAGTGTAAGACAATAAAACTACATTCACACATATTCTTGTAAAAACAACACCAATGAATTGGATGTTTAACTCAACAAATCGAGATTGAGTAAAAATTACTATTATCAAGATCATACCGATGACATGAGAGTTTATCAATGGAGTGATTATGTGTATCAAAATTATATACACATAAATAGGAGTGAAAATTACGACATAATAAATTGAATAGTGATTCCACACAAAATCTTGGAGTAAAATAATCAATGATGTATGCGTAAAGCCGAATGAGTGGAAGTTTAAATTTCAAAATCCCTTACCGATTTGGTAACCTAAGAAACATACACCCATGAAAGAAGGATCATACAGTGATGATGTAAATATCCATGAAATAATGTATATTACACGATAAATACAAACATTGGCAGTACACACACCACATAAAATAAATAAGTGGTGAACAACGGAAATCTCACGGAATTAAAAGTGAGATAAGAAACCCATTACTTTGTACGTTTTCCTTTTTCAAGGGTAGGTTAACCTCCTTTATAACGGTGAAATAATTGTTATTGAATTATACAAAAATCATATAAATCAATATGTTATCATATATGATCTTTTAACATGTATTTGTTTATAATATCCTAGTATTATCATCGTTTCACGTGTTAACGGATTAATTTTCCATTATATTCATTGTTATGTGATCCATATTTTTTATGGATGGGATGTATATTATTCATATAAAGAATTTTATAATGTCTATAAACATTATTTTTAACCATAAAATGAAATTTAGTCTTGAATTGATATTATAGGGAATGAATCTCATCGCATTCATGGAGACTGTAATCCGTACATACGCACTAGAAACAATATCATTTTTTGATATTAAAATAAAATATAATTGGATGGAATATCATATATACAGAATCATTATCATGTTATATTTATTATTTACATTTGTACACATCATTATTATACCCATACAAATAATAATATATTGAATAACAATTACACCACGACGTGGACATGGTAGGACGTACGTACACACGTATGGTGACATGTCATTCAAAGGATTGATAGAATACTGAATATGGTTGTACTATATTTATAATAACATCACAGTATATAGAAGATACTAGAGTTATTATTTTATAATGGAAATAACAAAGAAATTTGATGTTGAAGAAGAAAGGAACTAGAAAGACGGTGCTGAAAACATTACCTCTCTTTTGGGTTGTTCCTTTTGATATGATCAAAAGGACTCCTTAGGTTGGCTTTCTGATCAAACTATGGCCTCTAGGTTGAATTAATGGAAGTTTATAGAATATTTGGGTAGGAGTTGGCCGAGCCAATAGTCTTTTAATGTGTGAATTAGAGAGGAGGGGAAGTTCCCTTTTATAAGTGGGGTGAGGGGAACCTTTCAAAAATCTAGAAATATTATTTTATAATAAATTCATATTCGGTTTATAATGTCTCAAAAGAAGATTATTTAATATTTAAGGTGGGTACGGGTCGAAAGTCTTTCAGCCAATATATTTTAGACCGGTTTGGGTCACTATATTGACATTATCATTTATATTTAACACTTAGTTAAATAATTTGACATTTACCATGTGTCTTTGTATTTTTATATTATATAGTAAATAAACATACCATATACCTCCAAGAGACCCCGAAGTGGTCCATTAATGATAAAACTATAATTATATAAGTCTTTTGGCATAACATTAGATTTTTAAAAATATAATATCAATTAATAATATAATATTTGTTTTAGAAACTCTTTTATGTCAATTTTGACACTATTGGGTATTTTGTTTTGATATTTTCATAACAGCATTATTATTTCGAAAAAAATTTATATTCCCAATCCTAATATGTATATTAACCTATAAAATTAGTGCAATTAATAAAAAGTCTCATATTACATTTATTTTGATATTTATAATATCAATTATTTTTATATATCATCAATTAGGTAATTACTGAATTACCTTTGTGGAATAAATAAATTAAATTATTTATTGTCTAAAAATTATAAATAAAATACCATTATGTAGAAAATATTTTTATCATTCTAATTAATATATATAATCGAATTTATATTATGGGAAACACTATATTAATGATTTTTCAGTTATTAAACTTTGATTTTATCGCTTTTAACTCTTCTTTGAATAAAATAATAATAAATGTCCTAATCTAGTCCAAGTGGACCTAAATGATAATATTTTATTCCTAAGGTTTTTTATGGTCGAGATACACTTCTCCAATATAATTAGAACATGTGTTAGGGTAATATTAATATCATTTTACCCTTAATTACCCTATTTACTTTTAACCGTGGTAAAAAAAGTAAAAAAGATACTATTCACCAAAAATTATTTTAATCTCGTTGAACCACATTTTACTCCATGATATTAATTGTGCGTATCAGATTTTTTCAATTCCACTGACAGAAGCAGTAATATTAAGTTTTATGTGAATTTCCAAATTCTCCTAAGAGGTGGGTAAAAGACGATGAAAAGTTCATTAAAAATTATATATATATAATTATTCTAAACTAACTCCAATGAATTACATTAATCTTATATAGATATTATGAATCTATTTTTAACATAATTAAATTTAAATAAAATAAATAATTATTTAAATAAAATTCAGTTTTAAACTATAACTCAGTGTTTTTTTCTCTATTCATCAAAAATTGAATGTTTTCAGAAATATACCAAAAATTCACCCTAAGCTAATTTCGATATTCCGAATCAAAAAATGAAGTCCATTTTGAAAGATAAAATTTATAAAATATCAAAATATGGGTATTAATATTCATAAAGGCTAGTTTGATTGGTTATCGTGTGTGTTTGAACTCGAAGTTACTTTCAACACACACTATTGTATTTTTCAAAGAGAAGCGTACCGTGGAATCTTGGGGTGTTACATTCTCCCCTCCATAAAATAATTTCATCCTCAAAATTTTTTAAATTGGGCTTGGTAATATAATGGAATTTCCCAAATTAGAAAAAGATTCAATAAAACTATCACCCTAAAATAATGAAAGAGAAGTGCAAAGATCTCCCAAGATAACACATACTAGGATTCTATATAGGAAAACATGGATATGGAAGATAAATTAACTATCAAGTTATGATGGAGAGGTATAGAAAACATGATCAGGAGAAAGTTAACAACAGGAATGACACAAAATTGTGATGGAACAAACGTTCATTAGTTTCCTAGTAGGAAAAGTATATAGACAACATTTTTTAAGTTGCATTACATAAAGGTGAGGAATTCATTTATGGGATTGACTATGAAAATAAAGAGATATACTTTATTTTTTAGTAGAGTGTAATTATTTAATAAATTTCCACCACTAACTCAATTTTTTTAAATGATGAGTATTCAAGAAGACTTTTTCACACTTGAAGAGCTGGAATAAACTTCTATAGAATAAACTGATCCAGGAAAGATGAACTATATATTTACCTTGTCTTTAGAGATTAATCAAAACCAAAATGGTTAGTACAAGATCTGATGATCCCTCAAAAATATATTCATTTAGTGAAGGAAACAGTAATATTAGTTTCTAAAATTAAACCAGAAATACCCCAAAGTTAAATAAATACCATTAAATAAACAATTGTTATTAAAATCCTTCAATGTAATCCAAACTAATATTGAAACCCAAAACGTAGAAGAATTTGTTTATGTAGTCTTCTGCGTTAAATTGTATCTCCAAATGACACCAACTACTCTTAAAGACACATACATAATAGTAATTAACCAAATAACATATTCTATATTATAGGTTAATCATTTCCATAAATAACCCAAATAACTATAAATCCATAATAAAAACATAGATAAAAATCCACCATTACTCCTCAAATGAAATCCCATAGTATTCTAGTTTTCATGGGAATATAGTGTTCCAAACAAAGAGAACATCTTCAAAAATAACATTTATCACTTAATCACCAAATAATTTTCTTATACTAAGGGTATTTATTTGATAAGACATAAGAACCCAAATCAACTTATTATTGATCAATAAAATAATTTAACTAAAAATAATTAGTCACACTAACCAGGGACTTCACGTAGTCCAGTGGTAGGCGATAATTCTCAATCGCACTTTGGTTGTGGGTTTGATTCCCACATATTTGTCCGACGCGATGTGTTGTCACACGGTCTGCCTGTTTTCCATCTTTAAAAATGATATTTTATCACATTACCAAAATGAGATAAATTCCTTAAAGTAACCATTACATAATTTTATTTAGAAATTTTATCTCATACCTTTCATTTTCATCGCATAATATAATAACTTGTAATTTCCTCAATCCTAATGATCATATAAAACCAAATGGCTATTTATAACTATATCCACGAGGGAAAAGATAATTCTTCCTCAAATATCATTATCACATGGCAAACTATGGGGTTACAAATAAAAGAGAAAATTATTCCAAAGTAATCCCATCAACAAGGAGAACTAATATATTTAAACATTTCTCCAACCATTTATTTCTACATAGCTTCTTCTTTGACCAAGAAAATATCCTATAGAATATGGAATTCACTAGGGTAATGTCCATGTCCCCTAAATTTATAGAAAATGACTGTAAATGGATTTGTGGGACCATTTTTATTTTCTTCCATAGTACTCTTCATTTTTCCTCGGCCATTCTTTACTTTATGTCCTTCTTTCCCACACGTAAATAATTTCTTTGTTTCGTTGAGAAACATTCCTGGATGCTCCTTCCACATTTCCTTCTTGATGGAAATTTAGGATTCTTTTCTCCAAGGTCTCCACTGCTGGAGCTCATATCATTCATCACATTTCTATTATTTTTTGAGTCCCGGAGTTGGTTAATATATTTTTTGTTGATCATACTTTTGGAAAAATGATTTGGAATGAACACAATATCTTTAATGCCTATGAACATTCCATTTTGTTGCTCATTTCCACCACTATTACCACCTTTTACATCATTCTAAAAGTTACTATGACATCCTTGGACTCCATCCATTCACTAAAACCAGAAAGAATTGTGTGAGTAAGAGTAGTAATAAAATCATTTAGAGAATACAATGACACTATATTCTCAATTTGAAACACCTTATAATTAATCAAGGTCATTTATTTTCATATTATATTAAAATAAATCAAATTGGTTTGTATATAAAAAGTAAATTATCCTAATCATATCCCCCGGGAGTGTCGTAACCAAGAGTACATCAAGCCCCGTTGTCGTGCACCAGTTCCTATTCGAGTCTAGATCAAAACGGTGTTTTCATGTTTTACCCATTGGTACATATATTCCAGAGCCACCACTACCGGCTCGTATCTAGACAGGGATGTATTTCTGGGAAAACACACAAAATATATACAATACCAATATTCTAGGAATTTCTTCTATACTAATCCTCAATGTCTATCTCATGGCTATGTGATCTAATAAGATTTTATCTAAATCTATTTTCCACAGTTTGTACTAAACTTCCTCTGATTCCCACAGTAACGCCTCGACCCTAGTTACCCAGAGTTGGTGCATTATTAAATAATATTACCATGCTCACAAAATATCAAGTCACAAAAGACCGATTAGTTTAGTAGTATTGGAAACACTAGATATATTTATAAGTCTTATATTACATCATAAATTTAAAAAAACTAAAACCACATCTTGTCTTCATATCCCCTAATACTATCCCTAGAGGTCATTTATAAATCACTTCTTCACATCCTGGAAAAAATAAAACATTGAAAGGGGTGAGCTCAGATGCTTAGTATGGATAACAATATAGATGAAACTTTCTTAAATAAGAATAATCATTTATGGAAATGTATAACTAAAACAAAAGCCTTTTAAAATTGAACTTCACCATAATATAGAAATGATAAATTGAAATAATTCTGTTTACTTATCCACATGGATATTCTATTAGTCAAATAACCACATGAAATATCGATAACCACTTTAATAATGATGGAATGCATATTTCTAGACTATCATAACCACATAGTCAAGGCCTCGTTCCAAGACTACAAATAATATTTTTTCAAGGCCTTGTGCCAAGACACTATTTTGTCTCATGAGACCAACCGATGCATCGAGGAGCTATAGCGGGCTCCACCCGTCACTTACTAAGTCCAATGCATTCCTCGTATGAAAATTTGGAAATATAACATAAAAATTCATATTAAAACTTAAATATGAAATGTCAATAATTTAGTCACAAACCATGAATAGTATACAAATAGCACATCCACAGTCAAAAATAACCCATTCAACACAATATAGAAGATTGTATTGTATCATATTAACCTCATTCGAGAATAATGAAGGGTATTGACATAGATTAAAATAATCATCAAACTATTGAGAGAAATATCCCCCTTTTCTTGAAAACATTTAAAAGTCACACTATTTGTCAAAAAGCCATTTAAAATAGATTTTTGAATCAAAGTGTCACATACCACTTTGAAACTTTTAAAAGGAATTTTGATTTGAAAACATTAATTTCCATATAAATAAATCCATAAACCATTTTTAAAACATGGAAATTAAGGAGAAATATTTAGAATAATAAATCATTAAAACATTTAAAAAGATATTTTAGTTAGAGTTCCTAACCAAAAGAGAGACAGTTGAATAAAAATAACTGAGGTAATAAAAACTTTGTAATATCATGAGAATAAAAGGAATCATGATATAATATGTCAAAGTATATATACACCATATAAAAGTAATTTGGTGCATAACCACAAAAGAGTCTCAATGGAATGTAAATTGAGATAATATCTCTCATAAAGGCCATATCCTTAGGTTAAGGATAAATCAACGACATAATTATTTGTAAAAAATATAAATACAATCAATATGATTGGATATTAAGTGTAAAACAATCAAAGTACATTCACACATATTCTTGTAAAAACAACACCAATGAATTGGATGTTTAACTCCACAAATCGAGATTGAGTAAAAATTACTCTTATCAAGTTCATACCGATGACTTGAGAATTTATCAATGGAGTGAATATGTGTATAAAAAGTATATCCACATAAAGGGGAGTGGAAATTATGACATAATCAAATTAATAGTGATTCCACACATAATCTTGGAGTAAAATAATAAATGAAGTATGGGTAAAGTTGAATGAGTGGAAATTGAAATTTCAAATTCCCTTACCGATTTGGTAACTTACGAAACATAATCCCATGAAATAAGGATAATAAAATGATGATTTAAATATCAATGAATTGATGTATATTACACAATTAATACAAACATGGGCAGTACACACACCACATGCAATAAATAAGTGGTGAACAAGGGAAATCTCACAGAATTAAAAGTGAGATAAGAACCCGCTTACTTTTTACCTTTTCCTTGGTCGAGGGTAGGTTAACCTCCTGTATAATGGTAAAATAATTGTTTTTTAATTATACAAGAATCATATACATTAATATGATATCATATATGATCTTTTAACATTGATTTGTTGATAATATCTTAGTATTATCGTCATTTCGGGTGTTAACGGATTCATTTTCCTTTATATTATTCGTTATGTGAGCCATATTTGTTATGGATGGGATGTATCATATTCATATACAAAATTATATCATGTATCTAAACATTATTTTTAATCCTAAAATGAAATTTACACTTGAATGGATATGATAGGGAATGAATCTCATCGCGTTTGTGGAGACGGTAATCCGTACGTACGCACGAACGACAATATCATTATTTTGTTATTAAAATAATATATAATTGGATGGTATATAATATATAAAGAATAATTATCATGTAATATTTATTATTTACATGAATTACACATTATTATTATACCCTTCCAAAGAATAATATATTGAATAACAATTACACCATGACGTGGAGACGGTAGGCCGTACGTACGCACATATGGTGACATTTCATTCAAAGGATGGATATAATACTGAATATCGTGGTACCATATTTATAATAACATCACAGTATATAGAAGATACTAGAGTTATAATTTTATAATTGAAAACAACAAATAAAGAAGAATCTGAAGAAGAATGGAACTTGAAAGAGGGTGGTGAAAACATTACATCATTTTCAGGTTGTTCCTTTTGATTTGATCAAAAGGGCTTCTTAGGTTGGATTTATGATAAAAATAAGGCCTCTAGAATGAATTGAGGGAAGTTTAGAGAATATATTTGTTCAGGGTTTGGACGAGCCAAAATGCTTTTAAGGTGTGAATTAGAGAGGAGGGGAGTGACCTTTTATAGGAGGGGTGATGGGAACCTTTGGAAAAGCTAGAAATATTATTTCATAATAAATTCATATTCAGTTTCTAATGGCTAAAAAGTTGATTATTTAATAGTTAAGGTGGGGATGAGTCTAAATGATTTCAACCGATTGATTTTAGACAAGTTTGTGTCACAATATTGAACTTATCATTTATATTAAACTCTTAGTTAAATAGTTTGACATTTAGCATGTCTTTTGGTATTTTTATATTATATATTTAATAAACTTAACATATACCTCCATGCGACCACAAAGTGGTCCATTAATGATACAACTATCATTATATAAGTCCTTTGTCCGAACCTTATATTTTTAGGAATATAATATCAATAAATAATATAATATTTGTATTAAAAACACTTTTATGTCAATTTTGACACTATTGGGTATTTTTTTTTTGATAATTTTATAATAGAATTATTACTTAGAAAAAAATTTATATAACAAAATCTACTATGTCATATTAACTTATAAAATTATTTTAATTCATAAAATGTATCAAATTACATTTATTTTGATATTTATAATATTAATTAATTTTATATTTCATTAATTAGGTAATTACTGCAACACCATTGTGTCACAAATAAATTAAATTATTTAATGTCTAAAATTTATAAATAAAATACCATTATGTAGTAAATATTTTAGTTTTTTAATGAATATTTATAATAGAAATTATCTTATGTATAAACCTATATTAAAAATGTTTTAGTTGTTAAACATTGATTTTATCTCTTTTAACTCTTCTTTGAATTAAATAATAATAAATGTCTTAATCTAATCCAAGTTGACCTTAATTGTAATAATTTATTCCTAAGGTTGTTTTTGGTTGAGATACACTTGTCAAATAGAATTAGGACATGTGTTAGGGTAATATTAATATCATTTTTACCCTTAATTACCCTATTTACTTTTAACCATGGTAAATAAAAGTAAAAAGTTACTATTCACCAAAAATTATTTTCATCTCAATGAACCACATTTTACTCATTGATATTAACCTTGTCTCTCATATTTTTGAAGTTATACTCACAGAAGCTGTAAAATTATGTTTTATGTGAATTTCCAAATTCTCCTAAGAGGTTGGTAAAAGACAGTGAAAAGTTCAATAAACTTTTTATATATATAAATTAATATAAATTAACTCCAATGAATTAAATTGATCATATATAGATATTATGTATCTATTTTTAAAATAATTAAAAATAAATAAAATAAATAATTATTTAAATAAAATTATATTTTAAACTATAAGGCAGTTTTTTTCACTATTCTTCAAAAATTGAATGTTTTCAGAAAAATACAAAAAATTCACCCTAAGATAATTTCGATATTCCAAATCCAAAAGTAAAGTCCATTTTTAAATATAATATTTAAAAAATTCCAAAGTGTGGGTATTAATATTCATAACAGCTAGTTTGATTGGTTGTGTTGTGTGTTAGAACTCAAAGTTGTGTGCAACACACGCTACTGTATTATTCAAAGAGAAGTGTATCATGGAAGCTTGGGGTGTTACATCATGAAGTTGAGTTTTCAATTGAACTCATACCAGGTGCTACACCTATTTCAAAGAAACCTTATAGAATGGGCCAATTGGGTTGCATAAATTGAAGAAGAAAATCCAAGAGAATCCAGATAAGGGTTTCATACGACCCAGTGCATCACCTTGGGGAGAACCTCTTCTGTTTTTTGAGAAGAAAGATGGATCAATGAGACTCTAAATTGATAATAGAGAACTTAAAAAGATAACTATCAAGAAAAAATATCCTATCCAACGCATTAATGACTTATTTGACCAACTATGTGGAGCTCAATACTTTTCCAAGATTGATCTTTATTTAGGGTATCATCAATTAAGGGTCAAAAGGGAAGATATACCCAACACAAATTTTCGTACAATGTATGGACTCTATGAATTTATAGTGATTCCATTTGGTCTTACTAATGCACTATCTTTCTTCTTGGATCTAATGAATAGAGTCTTCAGAGAGTATCTTGATCAGTTTGTGGTAGTTTTTAAGGACGATACTCTTGTCTATTCAAAGATTAAGGAAGAACATGAAGATCACTTGATAATTATATTAAAGACCATAATAAAGGACAATATTTATTCCAAATTTACCAAGTGTAATGTTTGGCTTCAAAAAGTTTCATTTCTGGGTCACATAATCATAAAATAGGGGATATCGGTGGATTTAGAAAAAACAAAGGTTATTAAAAGATGGTCGAGACCAACAATAGTAACTGAGATCCGATGTTTTCATGGCTTGGATAGATATTATCAACATTTTGTGAATGATTTTTCACTATTATCAAATCCACTCACCTGGTTGACTCAAAAAGGAGTTAAGTTTGTTTGGACAGAGGAATGTGGGGAGAATTTCAAGGTGTTAAAAAAAGGTTATCCAGTGCACCTGTGCTCATACTTCCTTGTAGTGGAGAAAGGTTTGTGATCTACATTGATGCATCCAAGAAGGTATTGGGGAGTGCTCTCATGAAAAACAATATGGTGATAGCTTATGCCTCACGACAGTTGAAAATCCATGAGAAAAATTACCCAACTCATGATTTCGAATTCGATGCGGTAATCTTTACATTTATGATTTGGAGGAATTATAATTGTGGTGAAAGGTGTGATATTTATAATGATCATAAATTTTAAAGCATATTTTCACACATAAGGAGATTAATATGTGCCAAAGTAGATGGTTGGAGCAGATTAAGGATTACTACTGGTCAATTCATTACCACCCTGGGAATGAAAACAAGGTGAAAGATTCATTATGTTGACAAGACGATGCTAGCTTATCCATGATGAGGATCACAAAAGATCCAATATTTATGGATTTACAAAGGTTTGATATTTGAAATATAATGTAAGGAGAAAAATCTTATCTTTCACAAATGAATGTTCAACCATCTATACATGTGAAGATTAATGTGGCACATAAAGAAGATGTAGAGTTACAAAAGAATGTGAGAAATATTTCTGAATTCTACATTGATTGTGATGAAATAATATATAAGGCCCCAGCCTTAAACCTTACTTAATATTGAATTAAATGAATAATTCACATTGAGGATCTTTTCAGGTTTAGAGTTTTAGAGAATTAGGACATAACTATTACATATCAAAAGATTACAAAGTAGAAACTTTTACTAAGTTTCCATAAAATAAAAACTCTTAAAAATAAACATGTCTACTTCCATGTTTTAGATGGCATGAAATTCCCTTGATCCCATCCTTGACCCTATTCCACATTAAGTCCTGTGAAAAAAACATTTCAAAAAAAACATGGGGTGAACATAAAAAGCTCAGAAAAGGATACACAATGAATGAAAACAGTTAGTTTTTCAAAACAACAAGTAAACCATGTATACTTTATCAAAGTAATACTTTTCACCTTTATGAAGTAGTAAAAACTCCTCACTGAAATAAAAGATCATTACTTACCCTTTTGTAACCAAAATATTACCATCAAACCCATATAAAGATCACATAACATATATAGGTAACTTGGGACATAAACATACTTAAATGGAATAACCATATGGTCGACTTCCACACATATCACTTAATGGAATAGCCATATGGCCGACATCCATACCCAATGCATTAGAGGTTATAAAGTAACCACCCGTCCTGGTATTCACGACACGACCCTTCATATGGTTTATCACGCAACCACCCGTGAAATGTCCAAGTACCATTATAAAATCATAATATATAAAACAATTATAATGGAAGAAAAAATTTCTACACTTTGATCACAATATATCACATAAATATATTGACATAACAAATCCATTATAAAAACCATTTTCAATACCAGAATACATAAAAGAGTATATGATATTTATTTCATTTTAAAAACATTACGACTTGGTGATGAAGCCAATGACCAAATAATACTCACGGCGGCAGAAAAGGTCATTGTCACCGAGTACGTTAAAAGAATCATTCCTTTTTTTAGTTTAGTAAAATGCTCTATAGAAAAAGATTCCTTTTGTATGAAAGTAAAAGTCAAAGGGGTTTATATACTGTGTAATAGAAATTTGTGTATAAAATGAAACATGCCTCAATGAAAGGAGATTAAGACGAATCCCTTATAAAAATCAGTTTTTTAATTAAATAGATCTATTATGTGTATTCACTATAATTACTCATAAAGAAAGTAAAAATAAAAGATAGGAAAAAATAATATCTTGACATAATTTGAACGTTGGAGATTAACCCAAAGAACATAAATTGGGTTAAGATGTTCCCTAACCTTTGTCTGACGTGACTCGATTGCTCTTTAAACTCATGAATAATAAACTAGTGTTAATTTATAATTGCTTAAGAACCTTTTTCATGATTACTATTCATTTTATATCAATTATTTCCATGTTATAAGAATTATTTAATCATTTAAGTTAATAATGTTTGTTTTGTCGATATTTGGTTTTTAAGTCGAAAGTTGACTTCTTACAATTACATGTTGTTCGTGTGGTCAAAGGTTCATTATATCCAGAATGATATTCATGATTTGGATATCATATATATAATATATATCCATTATATACATGTATTTATAATATTACATAACCATTTAGAGGTAAGAAATGAAATGCCCCGTTCATGGAGACGGTAAGCCGTACGTACACATGAACGCTACTTTCATTTCTCTGTCATATTAATGGAATTAAAACAAAATCAGAGATATGTATATTTTAATTTCAGAATTATATTAATAATTTAGATTTATCATACATCATATATATCCATTATATATATGTACTTATAATAGTACATAACATTTGGGGATAAGAAATTAAATGCACCGTTCATGGAGACGGTAAGCCGTACGTATGCATGAACGCAACTTTCATTTATATCTCATATTTTAATGGAAAGAAATAATAATGATATAAAGATATATTATAATTCCAGTATAAAATTGTATATAATAACTTTTAAATACCACCTTTATATGTCCCACATATGTCATTAACAAATCAAATCACTTTGAGGGGGCGGTAGTCTGCACTTTCTAAAATGAAGATATCACGTATACCCATAATGGAAGCCATAAAGGTATGCCATAAATGAAAAATACATAAGCATAAGAAAAACATAAACATATTATATATCATATATAAATATAGTGACATCTTAATGTCCACCTTTTAAGGTGTTAGAAGAATATTGAACAATCATCGTTTCGTGAGGCAGAAATTTTCCATCCACAGAAATAGTATTTTCTTTAACAATTAGATGTAGGTGTGTGTAAGTGTAGCTCAAATTCTTCTTATAAAAACATCATAGTATATTGAATATACTTTATTTGTTACAAAATAAATGAATAAAAAGAGTTTAGGGGGTTGGAGAAGAAAAATCAAACAAAAGAACACAAGTGAAGACATTACCTTAAAATCGGGTAACTCTCTTTGATTTGAGCTCAAAGGATTCCTTGGGAAGACTTCTACCCAATGTGAGGCTTCTAGGAGTAATAGAGGGATTCGGAGAGACGAAAAAAGTAGAGATTGGCTGAACCAAAGGCTTGAGAGGTGTGGGTAAAGAGGTAGAGTTGGGGGCCTTTTATAAGAGGAGAGGAGGGGCACTCTTGGAAAGTTATGAAAAGATACTTTATTATAAAATGATTTTCGGATACAAAGGGTCCCAGAATTATATATTTAGAGTATAAGGTGATAAAAGTTATAAATATACCCATAAAATAGGTTTTTGACATGTGTAGGTCTTATATTTTACATTATCTTTTCATTTTATTTTAATCGTTAAATAATGAGGTAATCACGGCATCATCATGGTGTCATAAATAATTTAATGGTTTTAATTTTTTAAAATTATAAAAAAAATATCATGATGTAGTAATTTTTTTTTCTTTCCAGTGAATATTTATAGTAAAAAATATGACTTTTATAACCCCCTGTAAAAACTGTTTTAGCAAAACAACTCATGTTTGTGACATTTTTATTTTAACTTTAAATAAAAAGATATTAATGTCATTTTCCTACCAAAGTGGCTCCATGGGGTGCCCAAGTTGACCCATGGATTGTCTTGGTCGGCCATGACACATCAAATAAGGGTAGGACAAGTGTCTAGGTCATTTATTATTATTAAAACATTACTTTTACCTTAAACTACACTAATTACCTCTAATCGCGATTAATAAACATAAAAGTTACTATTCATAAAAAAATTATTTTAATCACATTGAACCACATTTTAATTATTAATGAAAACCATGTATGTAGGAGTTTTGAAATTAAAAACACAAAAGTGGTAAAGTTTCATTTAAGTGAAAAATCAGTTTTTTAAGTACCACTTAGTGGTTTCACTATTCATCAAAAAATGAAGTTTTTCAGAAAAATACCAAAACTTCACCCTAAGCTATATTTGATATTCAGAATTCAAAAATGATTTATATTTTACAAAATTCAATACATATAAGTTTCATTAATTAATTTAATAATTAATTCCTGCTGTCAATACAAATAGCGTGTTTTTATGAAACAAAAAGTATCAAAAGATTGACACTAGTTTATGTCTGATTTCAATGTGAAATTAATTCCAATGACCACTATTGGATTAAATGGTAAAAATATATTCTAATTACACTTTAAAACCAATTTAAAAGATAATGTAATCATAATAATAAATTATATTAAAATGATATTTTGAATTAAAATACAACATTTTTCACAATTCATTAAAAAATGAACTTTATCGGAAAAATACCAAAAATTTACACAAAGTAAATTTTGATGTCCCGATTATAAAGAATAATTTTATTTGGTCCAATAGAATTTATAAGAGTGACCAAAACTATATTTAATGATGGATCACCATCAAAAGGCGATTAGTGGACCTTTATTCAAAATTAGAGTATATATGCCTAAAATTGATTTCTTTTCATATTTTTAGCCTTTATCCTTTGTTGGATAAATGTAAAAACATTTAACAAACATATATAATCATATTTTAGTTTTTTTATTCATTCCTTCCACTAAATAGACTACGTGTTAACTACCATTTAAAATAATATTATTTTATTACTAGTGTGCAACGTAAGATTTCAAATAATCTCTTTGTTACGTATCGGGTATTCTATCGAACATAGTAACCCCTTTAAAGTAAAATTAATATTTAATTCGAAAATATTAATAAATATGAAAATGTTTTATTCTTTATTTACCTGGGATGTTATATCCTTCCCCCCTTTTGGGAATTGCATCCTTGCAATTTTATTCACTTATTAAAATAAGTGGGGGTATTTATCCCTCATAGCATTTTCTGATTCCCACGTTGCCTCTTCAACCATATGGATTTTCCACAAAACCTTTAACAGGTTAATTTCCTTATTTCATGACACTTTCTCTCTTCTGTCATGAATCTGGACTGGTTGTTCATCATAAGAGAGATTCTCTTCCAACTGAACTACCTCTGGACTCAAAACATGAGATGGATCTGGCATATACTTTCGGAACATCGAAACATGAAAAACATTGTTTACCTGAGATAAAATCGGAGGTAATTCCACTCTGTATGTATCTGATCCAACTTTCTCCAGAATTTCATATGGTCCAATGAACCTTGGACTCAGCTTTCCTTTCTTACCAAATCGCATCACACTTTTCCACGGTGAATCTTTGAGAAAAAAATGATCACCTACCTCAAAAGATAGATCCCTCCTTCGGTTATCCGCATAACTCTTCTGCCTACTCTGATATCTTCTCGTGTGTTTCTGTATCAACTGAACGTTTTTTGCAATCTCTTCTACAAATTCAGGTCCCATCAGCTTCCTCTCACCAACTTCATCCCAAAAAGCTGGAGTTCGACACTGCTTCCCATATAATGCCTCAAATGGAGCCATCTGTATACTGGAATGAAAACTGTTATTATAAGAAAATTCAAACAAATAAAGATGTTGGTCTCAACTTCCCTGATAATACATCGAACAACCACGTAGCATATCCTCCAAGGTCTGAATTGTTCGTTCTGACTGCCCATCTGACCGAGGATGAAAATCTGTACTAAAATTTAATTCAGTACCCAATGACTTCTGAAGGCCTTTCCAAAAGTTAGAAGTAAACCTAGGATCACGATCAGATACAATGGATAGGGGAACTCCATGCAACATGACTATATCTTTAAGACACAACCACGAAAATTGATATAGATATAAAGTATCTCTAATAGGAAGGAAATGAGATGATTTAGTCAAGCGATCAACAATAACACAGATTGCATTATTACCTCGAGATTTCCTTGGTAATCCCACAACAAAGTCCATGGATACATTTTCCCATTTCCACTCTGGCACTGGTAATGGCTGAAGCATCCCTTTGGTAACTGCCGCTCTGCTTTAACCTGCTGACAAGTCAAACACTTCACAGTAATATCAGCAATATCCATTTTTATTCCGTCCCAACAGTAATACTCTCGAAGATCTCTATACATCTTAGTACTTCCTGGATGAACTGAAAATGGAGAACTATGAGCTTCACATAAAAACTCTCTCTTCAACTGTGAATCACAGGGCACACACAATCTCTTCCCAAAACTCAAAACACAATCATTATCAATGTTGAATTCAGGCAACATACCCTTCTGAACTAGCTCTACCTTTATCTGCAATTCACTGTCATTATTCTGTGCTTGCTTGATTCCGTATGATAGGGATGATCACTCTGATACCTGAAACAAAACAGAAGAACTTCCTGCACCAACAACTTCTATGCCAAAGTTCATCAAATCAAAAATCAAAGGATTTCGTTCCAAATGTATCATGGATAATGAAACATTACTTTTTCGACTCAAAGAATCATTCACTTTATTTTCTATTCCCGGATGGTAGTGAATTGTACGATCATAATCTTTGATTAATTCCAGCCATCTCCTTTGTCTCATGTTCAATTCTTTCTGAGTGAATATATACTTTAAACTTTTGTGATCAGTATATATTTCACACTTTACTCCATACAAATGATGACTCCTAATTTTTAGAGCAAAAACAACAGGAGCCAATTCCAAATCATGTGTAGGGTAATTTACCTCATGAGTTTTCAACTGACGTGAAGCATAAGTAATTACCAGATCATTATGAATAAGGACACAACCAAGTCCCTTCAATGAAGAATCACTGTATATAACAAACTCACCATTCCTGGAAGGAAGTGCCAAAACTGTAGCATTCACAAATATTCTTTTCAACTCCTGAAAACAATCATCACATTCTTTTGTCTAGATAAACTTAACACCATTCCGAGTTAGCTTAGTCATTAAAGTAGATAAAAGTGAAAAATTTTCAAAAAACCTTCGGTAATAACCTGAAAAACCATGGAAACTACGGATCTCAGTTATATTTGTGGGTCGTGGCCATTCTTCAACAACTTTTGTTTTAGCAGGATCAACAGTTACGCCTTTTTTTTGAAACAATGTGACCATGGAAAAAAATTTGTTGTAACCAAAACTCACACTTGCTGAATTTTCCATACAGTTTCTTTTCATTTAAGGTTTTCAAGATAATCCTTAAATGACTTTCATGCTCCTATTTACTTTTAGAAAACACAAAAATATCATCAATAAACACAACCAACATTTTTCACCTGAGAGAACTGATCCATCAATGCAACAAACTATTTAGTCCTGATTCTAACCATCTAAGGATACTGATTTTAAAGGTCATTTCCCACTGTATTCCTTCCTATAAAAGTTTTTCTATTTCCTCTATAAAAAACCATTCTTAACAGAGAAATATCTTAGGTGAAGAAACATGGTAATCTTAAAATGCTATATCATTTCAATCATACCATAAATTAATTTATAATTTAACACTTTTCTAACTCCTAAAGTCGTCTAAACCGACATCTGATACCAACTATAAGGCCCCGGCCATAAACCTTACTTAATATTGAATTAAATGAATAATTCACATTGAGGATCTTTTCAGGTTTAGATTTTTAGTGAATTAGGTCATAACTATTACATCTCGAAATATTACAAATTAGAAACTTCTACTAAGTTTCCATAAAATAAAAATTCTTAAAACGAAAAATGTCTACTTCCATGTTTTAGATGGAATGACATTCTACTGATCCCATCCTTGACCCTATTCCACATTATGTCTTGTGAAAAAAACATTTCAAAAAAACATGGGGTGAGCATAAAAAGCTCAGTAAGGGATACACAATGAATAAAAACTGTTAGTTTCTCAAAACAACAAGTAAACCATGTATACTTTATCGAAGTAATAATTTTCACATTTATGAAGTAGTAAAAACTCTTCACTGAAATAAATGATCATTACTTACCCTTTTGTAACCAATAGATTACCATCAAACCCATATAAATATTACATAACATATATAGGTAACTTGGGACATAAACATACTTAAATGGAATAACCATACGGTCGACTTCCACACATATCACTTAATGGAATAGCCATACATCCAACTTTCATACCCAATGCATTGGAGGGTATAACGTAACCACCAGTCCTGGTATTCACGGCACCACCCATCATATGGTTTATCACGTAACCACCCATAAAATGTCCAATTACAATTTTAAAATCATAAGACATAAAACAAATATAATGGAAAGAAAACATTTCCACACTTTGATCAAAATATATCACTTAAATTAATTGACATAACAAATCCATTATAAAAATCATTTTCAATACCAGAATACATAAAAGTTTATATGGTATTTATTTTATTTTAAAAACATTACGGCTTATTGAGGAAGCCAAAGACCAAATAATACTCGCGGTGGCGAAAAATGTCGTTTTCACCATGTATGTTAAAAGAAACATTCATTTTTATCGTTCAGTAAAACGATTCGTAGAAAAAGATTCTTTTTTTATAAAAGTAAAAGTCAAAGTTTTGTATACGCCGTATAAAATAAAGTTGTGTATAAAACGAAACATGCCTCAATGAAAGGAGATTGAGACGAAGTCCCTTACAAAGAACAATTTTTTTTATTAAATAGATCTATTATGTGTATTCACTATAATTACACATAAAGAAAGTAAAAAAAAAGATAGGACATAATAATATCATGACATAATTTGAAAGTAGGAGATTAACCCAATGAACAGAAATTGGGTTAAGAAGTTCCCTTAACTTTGTTTGGCGTGACTCGATTGCTCTTTAATCTGATGGATAATAAACTAGTGTTAATTTCAACTTTCATAAGAACAGTTTTCAAGATTATTATTCCTTTTATATCAATTATTTCCATGTTATAAGAATTACGTAATCAATTATGTTAATAATGTTTGTTTTGTCGATATTTGGTTCTTAAGTCGAAAGTGGACTTCTTACAATTACATGTTGTTCGTGTGGTCAAAGGTTCATTATATCCAGAATGATATTCATGATTTGTATATCATATATATCATATATATCCATTATGTACATGTATTTATAATATTACACAATCATTTAGAGGTAAGAAATGAAATGTACCATTCATGGAGACGGCAAGCCCTACGTACGCATGAATGCTACATTCATTTCTATGTCATATTAATGGAATTAAAAATAAATGAGATATATATATATATATATATATTTAATTCCAGAATTATATTAATCATTTATATGTAACATACATCATATATATCCATTATATATATGTACTTATAATAGTACATTACATTTGGGGATAATAAATGAAATGCACCGTTCATAGAGACGGTAAGCCGTACGTACGCATGAACGCTACTTTCATTTCTATCTCATAATTTAATGAAAAGAAATAATAATGATATAAAGTTATATTATAATTCCAGTCTAACATGATATATAATTACTTTAAATCCATCCTTTATACATCCCACATATGGCATTAATGAATGAAATCACTTTGAGGGGGCAGTAGTCCGCACTTCCTAAAATGAAGATATCGCGTATACCCATAATGGAAGCCATAAAGGTATGCCATAAATGAAAAATTAATAAGCATATGGAAAACATAAACATATTATATATCATATATAAATATTGTGACATCTTAATGGCCACCATTGAAGGTTTTATAAGAATATTGAACCATCATCGTTTCGTGAAGTAGAAATTCACCATCCACAGAAACATTATGTTCTTTAAGAATTAGACGTAGGTGTGTGTATGTGTAGCTCGAATGCTTATTATAACAACATCCTAGTATATTTAAGATACTTTTTTTGTTACAAAAGAAATGAATAAAAAGAGTTTATGGGGTTGGAGAAGCAAAATAATACAAAAGAACACAAGTGAAGACATTACATTAAAATAAGGTAACTCTCTTTGATTTGAGCTCAAAGGCTTCCTTGGGATGACTTCTGCCCAAAGTGTGGATTCTAGGAGTAAGAGAGGGATTGGGAGAGATGCAAAGATCAGAGCTTTGTCATACCAAAGGCCTGAGAGGTGTGGGTAAGTAGGTAGAGGTGGGGGCCTTTTATAAGAGGAGAGGAGGGGAACTCTTTGAAAGTTAAGAAAAGATACGTTATTATAAAATGATTTTCAGACAAAAAGGGTCCCATAATTATATATTTATAGGATAAAGTGATAAGAATTCTAAATCCACCCATACAATAGGTTTTTGACATGTATAGGTCCTAGATTTTACATTATCTTTTCATTTTATTTAAATCGTTAAATAATGAGGTAATTGCTGCATAACCATGGTGTCATAAATAATTTAATTGTTTTTATGTCTAAAAATTATAAAAAAATTATCATTATTTAGGAAACCGTCTTATCTTTCCAATGAATATTTATAGTAAAAAATCTGACTTTTATAACCCCATGTAATAATTGTTTTAGAAAAACAACTCATGTTTGTGACATTTCTATTTTAACTTTAAATAAAAAGATATTAATGTCATTTTCCTACCAAAGTGGCTCCATGGGGTCCCCAAGATAACCCATGGATTGTATTGGTCATCCATGACACATCCAATAAGGGTAGTACATGTGTCTAGGTCATTTCATATTATTAATACCTTACTTTTACCTTAAACTACAATAATTACCTATAATCGTGATTAATAAACATAAAAGTTACTATTCACCAAAAAATTATTTTAATCCCATTGAACCAAATTTTACTTCTTAATGACAACCATGTATGACGGATTTTTTAAATTCAAAACACATAAGTGGTAAAGTTTAATTTAAATGAAAAATCAGTTTTTTAAGTACCACTAAGTGGTTTCACTATTCATCAAAAATTGAAGTTTTTCATAAAAATACAAAAACTTCACCCTAAGCGATATTTGATATTCCAAATTCAAAAATGATGTCTATTTTAAAAAAATTCAAAACATATAAGTTCCATTAATTAATTTAATAATTAATTCCCGTTGTCAAAACAAATAGAGTGTTTTAATGATACAAAAAGTATCAAAAGATTGACACTAGTTCAAGTCCGATTTCAAAGTGAAATTAATTCCAATGAACAATATTAGATTAAATGGTAAAAATATATTCTAATTGCACTTTAAAAAAAATTCAAAAGATAATCTCATCATCTTAATAAATTATATTAAAATGCTGTTTTGAATTAAAATACAACATTTTTCATTATTCATTAAAAAATGAAATTTATCGGAAAAATACCAAAAATTTACACAAAGTAAATTTTGATGTCCTAATTATAAAGAAGAATTTTATTTGGTCCAGTAGAATGTATAAAAGTGACCAAAACTATATTTAATGACGGTTCACCATCAAAAGGCGATTAGTGGGCCTTTAGTCAAAATTAGAGTATATATGTCTAAAATTGAATTCTTTTTGTATTTTAGGCCTTTATCCATTATTAGATAAATGTAAAAACATTTAACAAACATATATAATCATATTTTAGTTGTTTCTATTCATTCCCGCCACTACAACGGCTACGTGTTAACTACCATTTAAAATAATATTATTTTATTACTAGTGTGAAACGTAATATTTCAAAGAAACTCTTTGTTGCGTATCGGGTACACTAACGAACATTTCAACCCCTTTAAAGTAAAATTAATATTTAATTCATATATATTAATAAATATGAAAATGGTTTATTCTTTATTTACCAAGGATGTTACATAATAAGGTTCTGGAATCGGGTTTGTGTTCCTCCTATCCAAGAATTAATGAAGGAAATATTGGATGAAGCTCATAGTTCTTCATTATATATTCACCCTGGAAGCACGAAGATGTATAGGGACCATAAGGAGTACTTCTGGTGCGATGGAATGAAAAGAGATGTTGCTGAATATGTCTCTTGATGCTTGGTTTGTCAATAAGTTAATTTTGAGAGACAGAAGTCTAAGGGGATGTTACAACCCTTACCCATACCAGAATGGAAATGGGAAAAAATCACAACGGACTTTGTCACTGGAATTCCTAAAATATACAAATGTAATAATGCTATATGGGTTATAGTTGATCGTCTTACGATGTCGGCACACTTTATTGCTATTAGAGAAGATTTTTCTCTTGATGATCTTTCCAGGAAATATGTGAAGGAAGTGGTAAGATTCCACGGAGTACCAGTTTTCATTATATCTGTTCAGGATCCGAAGTTTACCTCAATGTTTTGGCGAAGTCTTCAGCATACTCTAGATACAGAGCTGAGTTTCAGAACTGCTAATCATCGTCATACTGACAGTCAGTCTGGGAGGAAAATTCAAACTCTATAAGACATATTGATATCATTAACTAAGGATTTAAAAGGTGGTTGGGATCAACACCTACCTTTGGTGGGATTTTCTTATAATAATAGATTTCACTATAGTATTCAAATGACTCCTTATAAATCTCTCTATGGAAAGAAATTAAGAACTCCAACTTGCTGGGATGAAGATGGGAAAAGAAATCTATTAGGACCTGTTCTTTTTGATGAGATGGTTGAAATGGTCATATATATTCAACAAACACATAAGAGCAGCTCAGAGTCAGAAAAAATGATACGCTAACAACCAAGGAAAAGACCTAGAGTTTGAAGTTGGTGATAAAGTGTTCTTATGAATATCTCTTTGGAAGAGAGTAATGAGATTTGGAAATAAGGGTAAGATGAGCCCTTGGTATTTTGGTCCTTTTGAAATACTGGATCGTGTTGGGAAGGTAGCTTACCGATTGGTGCTTCCACAAAATATCTCTCAAGTTCATGATGTGTTCAATGTATCACTCCTGAGAAAGTACATACCTGATCCTTCACATTTTCTAAGCCCATAATTTGTACCATTGGAGCAAGATCCTTCTTATGAAGAACAACCAATGGATATTCTGGATCATAGCGAAAATGTTCTATGAAGTAAGACCACTCAATTGGTTAAATTTTTATGGAGGAACCACCAATTAGAACAAGTTACATGGTAACTTGAGGATAGGATGGGGGAGAGGTATCTTCAACTTTTTGTTATGAAGTGACAAATTTCGAGAGAAAAATTCTTTTTAAGTGGGGGTAGAATGTAACACCCTAAGATTTTATGGGTAATATTTTGTTCTGTTGTATTATGTTTTACGCAACACCAAAGGAATATTTTACTACACCCAACACTATCTTGCTCTTGCATAAAATTGATATTTTATGACAAATATTTAATTTTTATGTATTATTTTTTACACAACACCAAAGGAATATTTTACTACACACTACACTGTCTTGGTTTGCGTTGTACGCAAAAGCAACCTTCCTCGATAGCTTGCGTTGTACGCAATACCATGTTTCACTAACTGAAGATATGTTATTAAAATTTTATATAAACTAGCCGTAATGAATATTAATACACACATTTTGAAATTTTATAGATTTTATCTTTCAAAATAGAAAATATTTTTGGATTCGGAATATCGCAATTAGCAGAGGGTGATTTTTGGTATTTTTATGAAAACATTCAATTTTTGATGAATATGGAAAACCACTAAGTTATAGTTTAAAACCGAATTTTTATTTAAGTAATTATTTATTTTATTTAAATTTATTTTAGGTCAAAATAGATACATTATACCTATATAAATTAAATGTATTTCATTTGAGTCATTTTATAATAATTTTAGATATATAAAACTTTTATTTAACTTTTATCGTCTTTTACCCACCTCCTAGGAGCATTTGCAAATTTATATAAAAGTTAATTTTACCGCTTCTATGAGTTGAATTTAAAAAATCCAATAGAGACAGTTAATATCAAGGAGTAAAAAATATGGTTCAATAAGATAAAAATAATTTTTGGTGAATAGTATCTTTTAACTTTTATTTACAACGGTTAAAAGTAAATAGGGTAATTAAAGTTAAAAATGATTTTATTATTACCCTAACACAAGTCCTAATACTATTAGATTAGTGTAATTCGACCAAAAACAACCTTAGGAATGACATATGACCCTTTAGGTCCACTTGGATTAGATTAGGATTTTTTTTATTATTTAATTCAAAGAAGAGTTAAAAGAGTTATAATCCAAGTTAAATACAAATTTTTTATATATAGTGTTATACATAAGATAAATTAGAGTATAAATATTAATAGGAAAGATAAAAATATATCCTACATAATGATATTTTATTTATAATTTTTAGACATTAAATAATTTAATTTATTTATGACACAATGATGATGCAGTAATTACCTTATTTATGAAATATTAACAAAATTGATGTTATAAATACCCAAATAAATATAATCTGAGACTATTAATGAGTTAAACTAATTTTATAGGTTAATATAAAATTTTAGCATTGGTTAGCTGAATATTTTTAGAATTAATAATGCTTTTATAAATTTATGAAAAACGAAATACCAAATAGTATCAAAATTGACATAAAAGAGTTTTTAAAATAAATATTAAATTATTAATTGATATTCTATTCCAAAAAATATAAGGATCATCCAAAAAACTTATATAATAATTTATATGACAATAAAGAACCAATTTGGGTTCTATTGGTAGTTTACAGTAAGTTTTTTAAACATATACTGTAAGAATAAAATACAACACTATAAAAGTTAAATTATTAAACTTAGTGTTAAATCAAAATGGTAAGGTTAAAATGGTATCCTAAACTCTTTTAAAACATATTTGTTGAGAGTATTGAGAAAAATTCCAATTCTATCCTTGAAATAAGTCACATTGGAGCCATTATATATCGAATATGAATTTATTATAAAATAATATTTTATATTTTTTCTAAAGTGCCCCTCACCCCTCTTCTAAAAGGGCACTCCCCCTTATCTCTAATTCACACCTTCAAATCCATCTGTCTCAGACAAAACCTGCCCAAATACCCTCTAAACTGTCCTCCATTAATCCTATATGCCATACATTATTCATAAATCCAACCTATTTATCCCTTTTGATCAAATCATAAGGAAGATCCCGAGGAAGAGGTAAATATCTCACCACCTATTTCATGTTCATTTCTTCTTCCACATTCTCCTTCTTTGTTGTTTCCATTATAAAATAATAACTCCAGTATATTATATATAATGTGATGTTATTATAAATGGTACAACAATATTAGTTATTTTATCCATCCTATGAATGAAAAAGTCACCACAAGTGCGTACATACGGCTTACTGTCTCCACGTCGAGGTGTAGTTTGTCATTCAAATATTTCATCATTTGGATGGGTATGATAATGAGTATAAATTATATAAATGATAAATATAACATTATTATTATTCTGTATATGTGATTTACCATCCAATTATATATTTTTTTAATATCAAAAGAATGATATCATAACTCGTCGGTAAGTACGGCCTACCGTCTCCACGATCTGATGTGACTTGTTATACATGATCATCATTGAATAATGATTAAACAAATGAATTGAATGAATAAATATGATTTATATTACACTAATACCATTCTGTAAATGAGGTATCTATAACCTAAAATTAGGAATAAAAATTTATTCGACAAAACATGCATAAGAACATAAAGCAACGAACACCTGAATAATAAGTAGCAATTAAATATTACTAATAAGAAGATAAGAATTTAACCATATATGATATAATAACAATTAATATGATTATTTAATAAGTCAATGAAATTATTTAAATCATTATACATAAGGTTTAGATACTTATAATGAATATTGGACCTAAGGTAAGGGAAAATCTCACAATCTCATTTTTATGCGAGATTGTTTATAATTTAGAATTTACTGGGGCATATTTGTCATCCACTTCCATGTTTCCACAATTTGTAATATTATTTCTATCCTCATAAAATTTTATTATAAATCCAATTTTACCTATTGGTGAATTTTTAGTAAAAGATATTAATGTAATCTTTTGTCATTTTTAGTACGAGACACTTTTTGACTTTTCATGCCAAAGTATGAGAATAATGTTTTTTAACTTATATGGCATGAATTGATTTTTATGATTTCATAGAACATTATTTCCATGAAGCTTAATTTACTAGTTTTCAAGTTTATTTTTATTTAACTTATTTTAGTTTAAAAATTTATGACATGTTATGAAAGGAAAATTGTTTTTTAATTAGAAAGGATATTTTCCTCAAGAATGTAGTTCAACTATTTTATCAACATTATTTTCCATCTAAGATAATATAGGGTTCTATTTATATCCCTATTTTTACATATAATTAATTATTTTATGTTGAAATTATTTTTATGAAGTCATTTTATCTTATATGGATTATATTATGATGGTATGATGTTTCAGAATCCCATTTTTATTACATGGGTTATGATATTTATGATACTGTGGAACACATAATAATGGTTTCCTGATGAGATGTGTGGGACCTATATCTAAATCCAATGAATTTGGTAATGATTTATATCTCATGAGATAGACATGGCTGGAATGGAAGGTTAATCTGGTTAAGTGATGCAGGACTAGAACAAGGAGTGAACTCGGTTCAGAAATGAACTTTGTCTGCTATGATATTCTTGGAAATGAGTCTTTAATAATATTAAATTATTTTCTATGATTATGTATGTATTAAAAAATGTTTCATGTTTTATGTTATGATTAGTGGGATTACATATCACTACTATGATTTATCCCATGTTATGATATTAGGATCTCTTTTGCAGGTTAATATTTTCAAAATGTTATGTTCTTATGAATATGATATGATTGATATTTTTTTTGTTTACCCTAAAGGAGTATTTGACCTCACCCTTTTGTATGTTATATTTTCCCCAGGTCAGTGAGAAGGGAATTATGTAGGATATTCCAAAATGGACTATAGATATGATGAAAAAAACAGGAGAAAATGTAGATACTTTATGAACTAGTTGTTTAGGTTTCCAAGTTTCAAAGACACTACAGCTATACGATCCTTTCACGATTTTGTTATATGTTTTAATAAGTATGCTTCATTTCTTAAGTAATAAAAATGTATGTAAAGTATGGTTCATTACTACCGTCGGTTTTCCAAAGGTCATCATGGACACAAAGACCAAATAAGTGGCCCGAAAGCCCAAAAAGATGAATTGTTAAGGATTCTATAGTACAAAACAATTCCTGATACATTACCACAATAGTATCCTATAAATTATGTCTCTACAGGGATTTGAACTCTCTTATCTTGGATGCACTTGTTGAGTCCACAACAACTGGGCTGAGGCTCTCGTGCAACATCTTTGTTTATCATACATGTTTTATTTTTATACATGTTCATATTAATTAGGACATGATTTAATTACTTATAGAATATATAAAATGAGTTATAAAAGATATATATTCATTTTATAAATATATATAATATTGATATATGAAATGGAAAACACAATTCAATGATATGTTAAGCGGTATATATGCCTGAGCATTCCTTCCGTTTTCTTATTGTACTACTATAAAAAAGGTAAATGAAATATATATATATATATTAATCTTTTTGATTCATTATGGAATATATTTTTTATTTATTCATTATATACATTTTTACAATCATTCTTGAAATTGTTATCATGGAAGATGTATCTCATCGCGTAGTGGAGATAGTAGGTCGTATATAAACAAGACTAATGATATCATTCACTTAATTGTAAAAGGGTGAGAAATTAAGATGGTATATTAGATACATAGAATAAATATCATGTAATAATTATTTTTTATCCATTATAAACATCATTATAACCATCCAAATAATGTAATTATGTAAAATAGATTACACCATGATGTGGAGATGATAAGTAATATGTATACAGGCATGGTACTCTCATTTTTATTTGATGATTAAATGATGGAAAATTGTTTTTCAAGAATAATAATAATTTCAATGAATAAATTTCTTAATAGATGTAATACATTATAATTTAATTAACAAATTATGAGGAATTTGAATAAGAAACAGTTTTTAATGAGTAATAAGATTACCTCTTCATCCATGCTCTCCCTCTAGATCACCTATAAGGAATACTAGAGTTGGTATTTTTTTGAATAAAAAATATATAAAATGTTACTTGGTAACATGATAAGGGAAATGGGTTGAGGATGGCCGATACTTAAGGCTCAATGTGATGAGAATTAGTGAGTGTGGTGGTTCCCTTTTATAATTGTTGTATGGGGTTCTTTACGAAACTCTTAAAATATTAAATTTATATAAATTAATTTTTGATTTCAAATATCTCCAATGTTCGTTATTTAGAATTTAATATTATTATGGGTCAAAATAATCCCACATAATTATATTTATACATGTTTAGGTCATAATAGTATCCTTATCTTTTTTCATTAACCCATAGTTATACGCTTTAACTTTTACATTGAAAGCATGATGTTTTAATTTTTAGTGTTAATATAGTTACCATAAAAAGAAAAAAGAACCCCAATTACATAAGTTTTGAAAATTTAATCCTTATTCTAGTTACGTATCCAAAATAATGATATTTTTTTTGAAGAAAAAATTGTTTTTTAAAGTATAATTGATGTCAACTTTTATACTTTTCATTATTTGTCTTTTGTATATTATAACATTAACATTATAACATAGAAACCACAACAATAAATTCTTACAGATATGTTAAATATATCTACAAAATATTTATATGTCATTAATTATGTAAAATTATTTTCATTTTAATATTTTTAATGTTATTAATGTCATATTTTCAGTAACTGAATAATTATGACATCATCATTATACATGCATTTAATTAAATTATTTGTTCACTAAAAATTAAAAATAAAGTTTCGTGATGAAAATAAATTTCTTTTATTTCACAATATTATTTATAGAGTAATTCATAACATGTATAACCCCATATTAAAATTTAGGTATTTAGTAAAATTATGAGTGTGAAATTTTTACCTATTATTAAATAAAATATAATAAATGTCATATTCTTAGAGAAATGACATATAATGCAAACCATTTCTTCTTAAGGTTGATTTTATTAGAATCCCACTAATCCAATAACATTTGAATATCATTTAGTGTAATTTAATAATATTATAATATTTATTCTACCATTAATTATCTGGTTTACCCTTAACTATGGTAACTAAAAATACTAAAGTTAATAAACAAAAAAAGTTGACCCCAGTAGAAAGAAAATTAATACTCATTACAATAATATATGTCCATTTTAAAATTTAATTCTCATAACTGACTAATCTAATGTTATCAGTAACCCTGTAGATGTTGAAAGAAGGCCGAAAAAAGATATGTTCAAACAATTGATAGGATTTTATATCTAATTTCATTATAAAATTATTCCAAATTACTAAATTAGATTAATATATTAATTATTGAAATATTGTAACATTAAAAAAATTAATCATAATAATTATTAAAAAAAGTCATTTTGGAACTACAATGCAGTATTTTTCACTATTCATATTTAAGAAAATTCTATGAAATTGGAAAAAATATTTACCTAGGTTAATTTTAACATTTAGATTTAAAAAGTGATTTTTATTCTACCAATTAAATTTATAATATTTACTTAAATTAAAAATATTACACTTAATAGAGGGACATAAAAACAAATCCTTTAAGGTAATAACATTAATGAACATATAATGATTTTAAAAAAAATTATTATGTTTCCCATTTTCAATATGATTTATTTATATATATACATTATATAAAAATTCAAAATATTAGTCTTACTCTTCATATTACAACATTTAATTGATTGGTTATAAATATTTAATTTAAATAAACATAATAGTAAAATGATGTCTCATAGAAACAAAATCACGCATTTAATGAAAGACAAGATAGTGTTGTGTGTATCAAAAACATAAGTTGGTGTTGTGTATAATTGAAATATTAATTGGGTGTAATGTGAAGTGTAAAATATAAAACTGATTAAATTAAATTAAAAAAACCAAAACAAATCAGGGTGTTATGAATAAATTCCCAAATCACATAGTGTATCTCGAGCATTTCAAATACCAATTGTGTCATTGTCTTCATCTCAAACTACATTGGACATAAGATAAAATGATTTAATTTTCTTGATCACGTGACACCTATGTGGACCCACCATCATTCAATGTATTTTTTGATCTCTTTTATACAAAACTATATTTTCCTCAGTATTATCAAATTATTTGAATTGTAGATTTATTGCAATATAATGACTACATTCATGGTGTATAACTGATCAAGAGAGCCTCATTATCAGAATATGATCACTAGAGATGGTCAGAAATATATTTCTCATTTTCTGAATTATGAACATAACTAGACCATCGATGGAAAGTTGTTGAAGACGAAGACCTAATCCAATATACATATCATGAGTTTGATCTAACCACATGGAGTTGTTTTAATTGAACATCAGTGTATTATCTATATAATTTATTTGCAAAGAAATAGTAGACTTCTTATTTAGTGTCCCAACAGTCTTTTTTGATCATTTCAGCTCTCTGTAATAATAATCAATGTTCTAAGGATTCCACAAACATGCACTAGGTTTCGAACATGGTCACACATCACGCCCCAAATGGGTAAAATGAATCATCATCCCTATGCACACCTCCAATGTACATTGTTCAGTTTCTCCATGTCTAATAACATTTGTCCACTCTCAATGGGTTCTATGAGTTCACACATGCATTTAAATTTTCCATGGCTAGATACACATCCTTTCCTCCCACATGGTCAAACCCTTGTCCCATATGTTATTAAGGTGGGTCGTTGGATGCCCACTGTCACACCCCAGGTAAATAAAGAATATGACATTTTCATATTTATCCATATTTGTGAATAAAATATTAATATGACTTTAAAGGGGACGCTGTGCTCGATGGCATACCCAACACGCAACAACGAGTTTCTTGGGAATCTTACGTTGCACTCTAATAATAAAATAATATTATTTTAAATGGTAGTTAACATGTATCTGTTGGATTATATATGTTTTTAAATGTTTTTACATTTATCCAATAAAAGATAAAGGCTTAAAATATGGAAAGGATTCAATTTTAGGCGTATATGCCCTAGTTTTCACTAAAGGTTCACTTATCACATTTTGATGGCGAACCGTCATTAAATATAGTTTTTTTCACTCTTATACATTCTATTGGATCAAATTAAACTCTTCTTAAGAATTGGGACATCAAAATTTACTTTGTGTAAATTTTTGGTATCTTTCCGATAAAGTTCATTTTTTTAATAAATAGTGTAAAATGTTGTATTTTAATTCAAAACCTCTTTTTAATCTAACTTATATATATGATTAGATTATCTTTTTAATTGGTTTTAAAGTGAAATTAGAATATATTTTTAAAATTAAATCCAATAGTGGTTGTTGAAATTAATTTCACTTTGAAATCAGACTTAAACTAGTGTCAATCTTTTGATACTTATTGATCCATAAACACACACTATTTGCTCTAACAGCGGGAATTAATTATTAAATTAATTAATGTGACTTAAATGTTTTGAATTTTTTAAAATAGACTTCATTTTTGAATTCTGAATATCCAATATAGCTTAGGGTAAATTTTTGGGATTTTTCTGAAAAACATCAATTTTTGATGAATAGTGAAACCACTAAGTGGTACTTATAAAAACTGATTTTTCCATTTAAATGAAATTTTTCCATCTTTGTGTTTTGAGTTTAAAAAATCTGACATACATGGTTTTCATTAATAAGTAAAATGTGGTTCAATGAGATAAAAATAATTTTTTGGTGAATAGTAACTTATTATGTTTTTAATCGCGATTAGAGGTAATTAGTGTAGTTTATGGCAAGAATAATGTTTTAATAAAATTAAATGACATATACACATGTCCTACCCTCATTGGATGTGTCATGGCCGGCCAAGACAATCCATGGGTCAACTTGGGGACCCCATGGAGCCACTTTGTTTGGAAAATGACATAAATATCTTTTTATTTAATGTTAAAGTAAAAATAACACAAACATGAGATGTTTTACTAAAAGAATTATTACCTGGGGTTATACAAGTTATATTTTTTACTATAAATGATAATTGGAAAGATAAAAATATTTCCTACATCATAGTATTTTTTTTATAATTTTTAGACATTAAATAAATTAAATTATTTATGACATCACGATGATGCAACGATGACCTCATTATTTAACTATTTAAATAAAATGGAAAGATAATGTAATATCTATGACCTAAAAATGTCCAAAACCTATTGGATGAGTGGATTTAGAACCCTTATCACCTTATCCTCTAAATAAATCAATGTGGGACCTTTAAAATCCCAAACGCTTTTGAAAATAAAGTAACATTTTGTAACTTTACAAGAGTGCCCCTCCTCTCCTCTTATAAAAGGCCCCCACCTCTACCTCCATACCCACACTCCCAAAGCCTTTGGCTCGGCTGAACCATGCCCATTTTGTCTCTAAACTTACCTCTCTTACTCCTTGAAGCCTCACTTTGGGAATAAGTCTTCCCAAGGAAGCATTTGAGCTCAAACCAAAGAGAGTTACCCGATTTTAAGGTAATGTCTTCACTTGTGTCCTTTTGTTTTATTTTGCTTCTCCAACCGCTAAACTATTTTTATTCATTTATTTTGTAACAAATCCAGTATCTTCAATATACTAGGATGTTTTTAAATGAATAATTAGATCTACAATTACACACACCTACATCTAATGGTTAAAGAACATACTGTTTCCGTGGATGGTGAATTTCTGCCTCCCGAAACGATGATTGTTCAACATTCTTTTAACACCTTCAAAGGTGGACATTAATATGTCAATATATTTATATATGAAATATAATATTTTTATGTTTTCCTTAAGCTTCTGTATTTTTCATTTATTTCGTACCTTTATGGCTTCCATTATGGGTATACGCGATATCTTCATTTAAGGAAGTGCGGACTAACGCCCCCTCAAAGTGATTTGATTCGTTAATACCATATATGGTACATATAAAGGATATATTTAATGATATTATATATTATACCATACTGGAATTAAAATACTATTATGTATCATTATTTTTTAATTCAATTAAATATGAAATATAAATGGAAGTAGCATTCATGCGTACGTACGGCTTACCGTCTCCATGAACGGTATATTTCATTTCTTATCTCAAAATGTTATTTAATATTATAAGTACATATATATAATGGATATATATGTAATATATTACATATAAATTACGGATATCATTCTGGAATTATAACATATATATCTCTCTCTCATTTTGTTTTAATTCCATTAATATGACAAAAAATGAATGTAGCGTTCATGCGTACGTACGGCCTACCGTCTCCATGAACGGTGCTTTTTGTATTTTATCTCCAAATGATATGGAATAGTATAAAATTAATATTTACTGGATATATATGATATTTTAATCATTAATACTATTCTGGAAATTATTTACATATAACTAAATGGGGAATCTTTTTTCAAACAAGTTCATTTTTGACTCATGTACCAAACATCGACAAAAACGTCTGATATGAACTAACATTATTAAACAATTATTATAACATTATAATATTTGATATTAACTGAATAATAATATCTAAAAGAGGTACTTAGGAAATTATTAATTGACCAAAGTTTATTATTAAGGAATATAAAGAAATGAACAAGACAATTTGGACTTGAGGTAAGGGATCCCACTCCACTCTTTCTTTTTATGTACACTCTTTTATGTCATTCCTTTTAAAGCTCATCTTTCTTATTATTGGGATATTATTTCATATTACTCTTACTGTAATTTTTATGTTCATGTGATGATAGACCCTATTATCTCTCATCAATCCATTTTGGATGTTTTGAGTGGCGCCGTTAGGCTACCGAATTTTCGTAAGAGATCTAACCTCTCACTTTGTTTTTAAGTACTCTCATTTATGTCACTTCCGTTAAGATCCTATTTGTTATGTTGGGGGATGTTATTTTATATTCCTATTTCTATAAACATTAAGTGAATATGATGATATACCCTATTTGATCTCATCAATCCATTTTTGTATGTTTTATGTGGTGTCGTTAGGCTGCCGAGTTTTCGTAAGGGATTTTTCATCTCAATTTTATTCCCGTGAGATTTATGCTACATTCGCCATAATTTCCTTTGAGTGGTGTATGTACTGCCCATTATTTTACTCATTGTGTAATATAATTTCTTTTATGAGTATTTACATCAATGTTGTATTGTCCTTCACGAGGTTTATGTTTCGAAAGATACCCATGTCGGTAAGGGAACCATTCACCCTCATCTTTTTAAAATACTTCTTTTGTTGGGTATTTTAATTTACATATTGTTATGTTGGGATATTTTCTCATATATCCTTATTGATGTAAATTTTTATGTCCATGTTATGAGATACCTTTTTTTATCTCTGATCAACTCATTTCGATGTGACGTCGTTAGGCTGTCAAGGGAACTTCTTATCCCAATTTTGATTTCTTTGGGTTCAACATGTAGTTATTGAATATTTAATCCTTTGAAGATGTGTGAATGAACTTTGATTATTTTACACTTAATATCCACTTATATTTGGTGTATTCGTTTGTCACACATAATTATGTAATTGATTTATCCTTAAACCAAGGATACCGTATTTGTAAGGGACTTCGTCTCAATCTCCATTCATTGAGGCATATTTTGTTTTATACACAAACTTAATTTATACGGTGTATAAACCCCTTTTACTTTTATGTTTATCCAAAAAGGAATCTTTCTTATAAGAAGCGTTTTACTAAACGACAAAAGGGAATATTTTTGTCGTACGTATGCGGCGACAACGACTTCTCCGCCTCCGTGACCATTATTTGAGTTTCAGCTTCCTCTACAAGCCATACCTTCTTTTTAAAAGAAAAATAAATACCATGTTTTAAATTGCATTTATTTTGGTATTGAAAATGGTTTTCATAATGTTTTCATATCAATGTGGTGTATTGATATCTTCTGATTGAAAGGGGGAAATGTTATGATTCATTTATGCATGATTTATGTGATACGATTATGTTGAGGTTCTTGGGCATTATTATGAAGACGGTTGGTTCCGTGAAAAACTAAGGGCATGTGAGCCCGATATAGCTCTCCAATGCATTGGGTAACGTGAAGGAGTGAAACGTTAAGGTTTCTCCAAAGAGATTTAGGGAATATACTATGGTGGATATTCCAAACGTAACCAAGCGGGTTACTCCCTACGTAAGAATGTTATGAATGACTCAAGTTACCTTTTATGACATATGATTTCTATGATTTATTCATGATTTGATGTGGTATGTTAATGTGCCTATGTTTTATGGGTAAGGTATGATTTCATTCTTATGTATATATGACCTCATGATTCCTTTCCATATTTTTTATAACCCTTACTGAGCTTTTTATGCTCATCCCATGTTTTTGAAATGTTTTTCACAGGTCAAGGGAAAGGTACATGTTGTGATGATAGTGTCAAGGATGTGTCAAGAAATAATCCATGATTTATTTTAAAAATGTTTCCGTTGATGGGAAGGATGAATACTGTCTTTTATGTAACCACTTTGATTATATGTGGAATGTAATGTAAGTTTCATGATCTAATTCTCTAAAACTCTAAACCTGAAAAGATCTTCAATGTGTAATCTTGTAATAACTCAAGATTAAGTAAGGTTTAAGGCTGGGGCGTTATACACACAAGCATGAATTTTATTTATATAATTCCAATCAATAATTTCATAGTAAAACAAAAACTATTAAGAATATTCCATGGAAACTAAAATTATTCATTAAAAATAATTCTAGAAATAATGAAATATATTTTTCATTGCATTGGAAATTTTATTTCAATAAATTATTCATGAAATTATATATGTGTGTGGTCTTAAAAAAATTCGATGGAAGGTCAATAATTAATGAAAACATGTTCCTATTCAAGAAAATAAAAATTATTTTCAATGAATTGAATAATTTCACTTGATCAAATTGTTTTAAATATTCTTTGATTATTAAGAGAAGGCTATAGAATTAATAAACAATACAATAATCATAAAAACTATTTTTTGAAAAATATAAACATACGAATAATTCAATTAATCTATTCTTATATTATCTAATAAATATTGAAACGTTATTAACAACACAATCATTTCAACTCTTCTATTTTAATCATTATGTAATAGGATTCTGCATTCCAATCCCCATAACAATTGGTTACCGAGGAGGATGATCAGTTTCATTATCATTCAAACTATTTGTTTGATATATTCCTTTTTCTTCCATCCAATGACTAAATAAAAAAATAATACTATAAGAATAATGTAACAATTTATACCGAAGAATATAATAAAGATATATTACATCATTTTAATGAGTATTTAATGTATCACTAAAATAAAAATGAATGTGAACTCTAAATGTTTAGGATACTCGAGGTCTAGATATATAAATAATTTTTTAAAGTGAAATATTAATCCTCATAAAATAGAATTATTTATATATGGAATACTTCTACACTCATCATAATTAGTACACATATTTATATAATGGGGATGATTAATATTTAAGTAGGGGTGAGCCCAAATTATAATTTAAGGTAAATATGTGACATACTAATAAATGACCATATGTAAGGAAATCATGATCATTAGGGTATTATTACATGCTATTGTGGATAGAAAATCCTACCCTAAATTTCAATGATCAATACACTACTAAAAACCTCAATTTTTTACAACGTAAGTATTTATCAGCATTAAGAAAGAGCTGATAAATGGAATCTGTATCAGCTCTAAGAATGTGCTAATAAATTTATCCTTTTATCAGTGGGTTTTTATCACTAATAAATGAAGATTTATCAGTATATTATTTTTATCACTGATAAAGGAAACCTTTATTAGTGCTTTATTCATTGCACTGATAAAGGGTAGCCTTTATCGACGAATTATTTTGAGAACAAAAAAATGATACCCTTAATCAAATCTTAATTTTTAGCATTGTTAACTATTTATTTCATCATCTATATTTAGCATCGATAATGGTCAGAATAAATAATTTCATATAACAAATTAAATAAATAATTAAAATGACTTTATTAAAAAAAATATTACACATTTTATTTATTAAATCATTATTTAAAAATTGATTAAAATGATTAAACATTATTAAAAATTAAACATTTGATTAATTAGATAAATATGATTAATAAGGTTATTAAATTATATAAATTAAATATATAGATATATATTAAATTTTATAAATTTTCTTTATATATTTCAATATATTAAAGAAGTTTATATTAGATATTCATTAATATTGTTAAGAAAATATTTGTAAAAAAAGATAAAAAAATAAACATAATTATAAATATATGATTACTATATTAATAAAATTATTTTTTCATAATTATAAATAAATATTTCTTTAAAATTTATTAATATAATTATAAATAAATTATTATACATAATTAAAAAAAAATTAAATCAAAAAAAAATTTACTTAAATAAAAGATATTATATATACATATATATTATATATTTATGACTAATTATATATATATATATATGAATAATTATATATATATATATATATATATATTATTTTCTAATAGTTTTTCTATAATTACAATGAAATAATTTTATAATTGAAAAGAAATAATTATAAATAATAAATAAATATATTTAAAATTTAATATATTTAATATATTTATATTAATATATATTAATTAATTATAAATAATATTTAAAAAATTATTGTTAATTATAATTATAGATCATTTATCAGTTCATAAGTAATAAGTGCTGATCAAAGCATCATTAAAGGTTCTTTTTTCACTGATAAATATGATGCTTAAACAGTGCTAAAAAGCACTAAATAAATGAATATTTATTAGAATTATATATTTAGTGCTAATATATGTACAATTTATCAGTGATTATTTGTAAGCGTTGATGAATATTTCCCAATCTATTTCAAAATCGTAACCCTTTGCGAACCTGTCACGATATCATATGATTTTAGTATAATCCACCCGATATCGTCACTCCTACTTAACAAAATGAAGCTCAAATTACATCACTATACTGCCTCCAGTTGGTCAAAGATCTCATTTGAAGCCCATTGTTTAATTTCAGTTAGTGTTTCTGAAGAGGGTCTCAAATTTTCATCGACCAAGAGAGATAGTCCTTCCAAATTTTTATGTGTATTTTTAGTTTTTTATTTATTCTTGTCTAGTGTCGTTATTTATTGTAATTTATTATAGTATTTTAATTTTTGATTATAAACAGAATTATTTGTTTTTAATCAATTTGTTTATTGACTATCGATGTATTGACCCTCTAAATATATTGAGTTCTTGGTTATATTTGACAATGAACATTGTATTTTATCATTATAACCTTACCGCTATGTTTTATAAGTTCATAATAAATAATTTTTCATATGTGTATATAAATGTGTATAAATATTCATTTATATTATTTTTTATTAACTACTAATTTGAGGTACATTGTTCGTTCCATAATTATTATATATACAATGACACCATCAAGGGACACCTAAGTTGACATGCTGCTTCACAAGCTATTTTCTGTATCCCTGTTATTGGTGTGATTTATATTCCTCTTTTCTTTATATATATATATCATATAATTTAGTTCCTAATAAAATTTTATAGGGTCATTAGTTTTCTTATGAATAAGAATCAAAGGGGTGTTCCCCCATCAATCACATAATGTTTTATCAAATCAATCATTCACTTTTTGAATCTTCTAGGGCCATTTATTTCATGTTTTGTTTGAATATATGTGTTTTATCTATTTTATATTTCTCATTAAATATATTTGGGTTTTTATGCAATACATGTATCGATGTTAATATATCTATTACATCATTTATTAACTGAGTTTTTCATTTAATTGGTATACCTATATTGGGCAGTGATGATTTTGGGTTTGCATGTCCATTGACCACATGGGCCATGCAAGAATTTAGATCCCCCTCTACTTCTAATTGATTTTATTGGGGGGGGGGGGTGGGGTACTTCCATTTGTTGTTTTCACACCCTATTTTTAATCCATCCTTTAGTGACATTGATGCATGTTAGTGGTCATACAATTTCTTTAACGGGTGTAGCTTGGGTAATTTAGGCTAGGGCCATTACACTATCCATCTTTCAGTTTACAATTATAATGTTTAGTGATAATATAATTTATTTTCTTCATTTATCTCCCTCTTGTTATCGTATTATTTGATATGATTCAACATAATGTATCGATCCATGTCCTTATCATGTATCGTTTTATCAGAGACATAAATAATAACACGAATCATCAAAAATATGATGTATCCCACATTTTCAATTTGTAGGCATATTTCTCACCCTCACTCACTCTATGTGGTTGATAATCAGGTTTAACAGATTCTAAAAAATTTAACTTCTATTATTGTAATAATATAATGATTTATTGTTTTTTATTCTATAATATTTCATGGTGAATTAGATTCAATTTATCCGATTTAAGTCATAAAAAAACTAATGTAGTCCGATAACTTTCCATTATCTACAAAAAATAATTTTATATTTATAAGATTTTAATGAATACATATTGTGATGTTATTAATGATTATATTATATCTCTCACTATGTTTTACAAATCCCAATATAAATTATTGTTGGATTTCAAATATATATTCACTCATATATCTTATTAGAAATGTTCCATATTTCTCTTCATTCCTTTCTGCAGAAAGCACCCAAAAAATTACTCTCTAGTAAAACCATTTCACCCATAGAGTGTTAAATTTTTCACTTTTATTAAAGTAACCAACACATCCATTTTAAAGAGATAAATTTAACTTCCTCTTTCAAATTGTAGAGATAATCTTGATATTTTCATTGTATAAACAGTATCCATATAATTAATTTATGATTTCTAATTTACGTTTAATTTTTTTACTGAGATAATACTTTTTTTATTATATTGGTGGACTAATTTGTTTGATTTGGGGTCCTTTGTCTATATTTTATGCATTTATACACAAAAAAATCCACATAAAAATTTTCCCTCAATACCATTCACCCATAATTTGCAACAACTCATGAATTTATGAATTAATTATTTTTGGAATTAAGTAATTTTTTGATATTTGTTCTTCATGAAAAATTGAATATATATTATGTAAATAAAATCAATATTTTTGGAATATGTTATATGAAACAGAATGGTAGGCTTTCACTTCATGTGATACCAACTTTAATTACGCTATAAGAAGCATGGACTTTGTATGCCATGTACGTAACTTTGTGTTTTTATAAAACATGTTTTTATAAATATACATATATATATAATTAATTAATTAAATTTGATAAATATTACATAGTATTTAAACATATTTTTATGAATAATAACATTTTATAAATTTATTTTATATAAATAAACATATTGATAATGAAAGATATGTTTTTTTGGTAAATTCCTTCTGTGTTTAAAAATATCATTTTCTCAAACGAACCACTTCAAATAATGTATGTAATTTTTGAAAAATTTATAAAATAAATTTGATAAAATAAACGTAATATTATAATTCATAATGTAAAAATTATTTGAGGATTATATTTTGGTATTTTTCTAAAAAGTTACACTTTTGTATGAATAGTGAAAAGTACTGCGTAATAGTTTAAAACTCAAATTTTCATTTAAATAATCGTTTTATTTTAAACTTATTTTAAAGTCACAAAAGTAAAATAATACATATATTAGTCTAATTTAGTTCATTGGAATTAATTTCATAATATATTTTCATATAAAAAACTATTTAACTTTTGAACGTCTCTTTTACCAGCATTTTAGCTGCATTTACTGTATTAGTAGTAAACATAATATTACAGCTTCTATGAATTAGTTTTTGAAAAATGGAAAAATATGGTTGTAAAATCTATGAAAAATTTGGTATAATAGGTTCAAAATTTCAGATATATATAGGGTTATACATAATGTATATTTGAATATATTTAAAAATTTCAGATATATGAAATTTATTTTCATCATGTTATTTTATTTTTAATTTTTAAAGAACTAATTAATTAATTATATACATTTTTAATAATGATGTAGTAATTTATTAATTAATTGAGATATCAAATAAATGATATTAAATATATTTATCTAAATATATATGTACTTAATTAATGACAGAATTATATTTAATAGATAAATTAGATATTATTTTTACATATTGGATTTTTTGGTTCAATTCTATCATGTTGGAATGATATTTTTTTAAAATCAAATATTGAATATTATCAAAATTATACTTTATGAAATTTTTAAATAAATAATATTGTATTAAATTTTATAAAATTTATAAAAATATAATCTATAACCAAATATTTTTTATATTATTAAATATTTCATAAATGATCCAATTGGGAATCGTTAGGAATTTCACTGTAACTATATTAACCCTGCAGTGTAAAAACAATTTCTCCCGATAAATGTTAAATTGTTTAAATAAGGCTTAAATCCAAACGATAAGGTTGATTTTATAACATAAACATGTATTAAATTCCACAGATGATGATATCAAGACTGTACTCATATCATCCTAGAATCGAATCGCTTTGGATCCATTTTTAATTGAAAATATATCTTTACTAATAAAATATTTTTTGAAATTCTTAAAGTGCCCATTCCCTCTCATATTAAAGGGAACATCTCCTTAAATTTAATTCGTGGCTCTAAATCCCTTTTTACATACCAAAACCTTCCCTTTTGACATCCAAAATTTCTTAACTATATACTAGAGTCCATGATTTGGGCAGAAATATAACATATGGAATCCTTTTATACAAATCAAAAGAAGATACCAAAAACAAGGTAATTGTTTTTATCATCTCTTTGAAAGGTATTTTCATTGTTCTACTTCCTCATTCTATGTTTCTTCAAAAACAATGTATTAAATCAGGAATATACTATCTTTTAAGATTATTTAATGATAATGGGAAAACAATATTTCTACTTTTATTCTTCCAATAAAAAATAATATCACCATTGTGAATACGTACGACTTATCGTCTCCATGTAGTTGAGTAGACTGTTTTTATGTATACAATATTTTATGGTTTTGAAGATGAATTTAAATGAAGTAAATAATTAATATGAAATATTATTGTTTTTTTATAATTCATATTCCAACCAATTCTCTACTCTATAAAAATATGGAATGATATCATCCCTCGTGCATACATACAGCTTACCATCTCCACAATGGGATGAGATTCAACTTCCACATTCTCTATTAAAGGATGTTTATAAATGTATATATATATATCTCTCTTAATAATAAGTATGAAATTTTTTATATAATAGTTCTAGTGGAATTTTAAATATTTATATAAATATGTACATATATGTAATTCACTTATTTTCATTCAATACGATAAGAAAACAGAAACAACGTTCCTGATTATGTATGTCCTAGTATCTCCCTGTAGGGTGTTTCGATTTCATATATTTATATAATATATATAATTATATTCTGAATATATATGATATATAAATCATTTTATAAATTCTTGAATTTATTATATCATGACCTATGTAATACGATTAAGAATGAGAAGTTAAAACAACTAAGATAATGTATGTGATTGTTACCCATAATTTTACATTAACATTGAAATTATTACTAAAAGGGTAATATATATCCTTTAAAGACTCATATATGACATCATAAATATTATTATGATAATTTTATAAGTCAATAATATTTTCTAAAACCATTATGCAGGTGTTTTAGACACATACAAGGATTATCAAATTTATGGTTAGGGAATTTCGCTTCACTTTTAATTTTTAGGAGATATAAGCTGTATTCACCACTAGATTCTAGTGTGTGGTGTTTTTAATTCCCCAATAATATTTTATATCATGAATATTATTATCTTAATGTTATTTAATGATTAATTATAATATACTGGGTATATAATTTAAATTTTTTTCATGGATTGGTAGGCTTTTAATGATTAATGAATAAATCCATTATCCCTTTCAATATTATTGGAATTTTCAAACCTATTTATTTATATGTATATAATGGATTATAATGAAAATTTTATGAAAATTTTTAATTTAAATAAATTTTTTTCGAAAATAAATATTTTTTTATGGTTTTATGTAAGGGATTTTGGTCTCACTATTATTTCTATAAACTAAATTTTTCTTATATGTGGTCTTTTTACTACCCAAGAATGTATTTTATGAGTAACATTTTGTAGATTATGATATTTACATTTTAAATTAACTTTATTTTTAAATGTGGAATACGATTATATTTTTTATAAAGTGATATCACAATCTCTTCTATATTTGGAATGGTTTCATTTTATGTCTCTATTGAGTAATATTTATAATCTATTAGTATGTTTTATAAAAATGAATTCATAAAATGTTGTATTATTATATTATGGTTGTTTAAATCCTTTTTAACCCTTTTTTTACTTTTTACGGCATTGTATTAATGGAATAATTTTTTCATTTTTTCAATGATTTACTATTTGACATTTTTTTGAAAAATTAAGAGACGAATGCTTGTTTAATGTATGTACAATTTACATTTTCATCACATTCATAATGACTTATTTCCATGAAGCTTACCCTTCATTAATAAACATATTTTTTAACTAAAATGTTTTCTTTTAATAAAAGAGGGAAATTTTATAAAAAGAAAAATATTTCAACAAAGAAATTATATTTTCATCAAGAAATGTTTTAAATGATTTTCATTATTCTTTTATATGATATAATAGTGGTTTTAATGAAAAGGGTTTTTCAAATATTTTATAATTTAGAAATTTAATTGTAAGGGAAATTAATTTTTCTAGTTAACATTCAAAATCCTTCCCCACCTATGATGAAAATATTTTTATTGTTCATGAATACAATTCATATTCGTTTTTAGAATTGTTTATTTTTTAATTGAATGATGTTACAGAAACCCCACTACATTTCACTAGTTATTCTTTTGATGAAATGAGTATGAAACATGTATCTTTTTGATAGGTTATGAAATTATTACATGTTTATGATTTCCATTTTATTTAAGGGTTATTTTTTATGATAAATGTTTTATGTTTTTTGTGGAAAATGAATGTATGATTTCATTATATGATCGGTCAAACCTATATCTCCCTCGAATTCATTCAGTATAGATTTATATGTCATGAGATAAACTAATATGGACATGCGAGTGATCCTTGACTACTAAAATACACATGGGAGTGAACCTTCACTACTATGATAGTATGAAGAGTGAATTCATTCTACTATGTTGACCATGGAAGTGAACCATGACTACTATAATGGCATGGGGAGTGAACCTATACTACTAATATGGTCTTGTCGATGATTCCTTGGCTACTATAGAAATTTGTATGTGATTATGTTTTTCCAAAATTTAATGTTTTATTCCTATTATAGGATTTCAAACACATGTTCTTTATTTTCTTATGATTCATGCCTTTTAAAAATCCATTATTTAGGACATGATTATTGTATATGATCTTTTTTATACAATTTATGATATTCTATTTTCAAGATCATATTCTCACACCATTATCCCCTGATTATGCTTACAAATCTCCCTTTTTTACCTTCAATGAGCATTTTTTCTAACCCCATTCTTATGTTTCATTTCCCCATGTTACGAAGAATGGTTTTAGGTAGAAGTAATAAAGGTTGAGATAATTATGGTACATGTTTAAGATAATTCACTAGGATATAAGATTTTATTCCATGATTCCAAGGACACCAAACTATTACAGTCCTCTGTAATGTATTATAGTATTGTGCTGAATATTTATCTAAAATTATGTAATATTAATGTGTGTTAAGCCTATGTCACTATATAAAGTGTGGATGTTTATGAAATCCATTATTGTTCCCTCCACTTCTTAATAGCAGAGTTAATCTTTATATTTTTATAGTAAAATAACATTCCATAGAATAAAATTATTTTTTCATATTTATTTTTAATATATTACATTTTCGTGCTACTCATAATTTTTTTCATATTCAGATAGATTTTTTTGAGTTGATGTGGTTTTTTTGAAGCTCTTCATGTAGTGTGTCTAGTTATAAAATTAATGTCAATTAAAACCATGATAACAATTATATTTAGGATTGTTATGATTCATTGGGACATGTAGGAATATTCCACGCCTCAATATGACCCTTGATGTGAACCGTATCACTCCAGGTACTTATTTATATATAACATTGACATTAATAGTATTAAAAAGTCAACTAGAATATAAAAAACCAAGATAACATAATCATATTATTATAATAAATTCTGAAAATGATCCATAAGAAATTTTTGATTTATAAGAATATACCACACATAATATGATACTAGATGTGCCTAATATGATTCAACGTGTTCGTTATCATTTGGATATTGACATTTCACACTAAAAAGTGTCACTCACTAAAACCCAAAAAAACATGCACATATTTTTTATCATTTAGTGCATCGATTCCAACATCATTTGTCCGATGTAGGAGTCTGTCTCAAATAAAATAGATACATGATGTGATCCATATGATTCAAAGTACATCATTTACATTATAAATGACATTTTAGTAAAAAAAGACAAGTGATGTACTAAAAACTAATAAAACAAATTCATATTGTATTGATAGTTTATAATAATTATCCATAAATGATTTGAGACATGAATGAAATATTCTCACCTCAATCTGATGCAAAGAGCGTCAATTATGACTCAATGTGCATGTTTTTAATTAAAATTTTCATCATTTTTATTTACAAAGCCATCTTACCTACCCAAAATTAGGTAAACTAATTTCCATTGTTTAAATAAATTATTTTAATAATATATAAGTATTTTATTGATTTGTATGAATCAGATATAGCTCAATCTGATACACAATGTGATCACTATGAGTCAATGTATTTGTTTCAATTTTAAAAAGTAATTTTAGAAAAAATGTAATGTGACATACTCAAAACTCTAAAACTACATTCATATTGTTTACAAATAAAAGATAAATTATCCATAAGTCATTTTGGATTTGTAAAACTCTATAAATATTAAATACGACACAAAATGTGACTAGTATTTCTTAATGTTCTTTTTTTGTTTAATATTGACATCAATTTTAGTAAAAATAAAAAATGACCTATTAAAAATGAGCAAAAACATTCACATTGTTTAAATACTTTCTTAAATTACACATAAACCATTTTTTATGTTATGTAATCAGATGCACCTAAATATAATACACAAAATTATGGGTTTCTGTCAAGGTATGTGTTTCAATTTTTAAATTAAATCTATGTAAAAAATACAAGTGACACACTCAAAATGGTCATAACACATTCAGTGTGTTTTGAAACATTTTGATAATGATTCATATTTATTTTTTTATGTTTCAGAATTATTTGCCCAAAAATTTTACATAAAATGTGACTTCTTTGACTCAAAGTTCATATTTTTATTTTCAATAATCCATAATTATTGTAAAAAGAAAACCTAAAGTACTCAACAATGAGAAAAAAATTAACAATATTTAAATACATTATAAAAAAATACAAATGTCATTTTTTATTTTTATGATTTAGCCAGACATCAATCCAATACACAATGTGATCAGTGTGATTCAAGGTTCGTGTTTCATTTTTAAAATGACATTTTTGAAAAAAAAAGATAAGTAAAATACTAAAAACTAAGAAAACATAGTCAGATTGTTATGATAGATTAGTAAAACTATCTATATGTCATTTGGGATGTTTAGGAATCAGTTTCACCTCAATCACACAAACGATGTGACCAATCTGCCTCAAATTTGGTCTTTTTATTTAATATTTTTTGCAAGTTATGTAAATTGAAAAAATATCCAACTCAAAGACAAGAAATAACATTCATATTTTACTAATAAATTTCGACTATAATCGATATGTCATTTGTGATGTATATGAATTATCCTCATGTAAATATGATTCAAAATGTTCCCAGTATGACTCAACGTTTCCATTTTCAGTTTAAAATCTACATTTGAGTTCAAAATGTTTCATTCAATGAAAACTGATCAAACACACTCATATTTTATTGATAATTTATGAAAAAAATACCATATTTTTTTTGATGCTTAGGAATCTGTTTCATGTCAAACTAACACATGATTTGGCCTAAATGAGTCAAAAGTGTGTGTTTTGATTTTACAATTCCTTTTTTGGTAAAAAAGATAACTAATGTACTCAAAGTGGATAAAACCCATTAAAAAGACATTAATAATTTATAAAAATGATCCACAATTCATATGTGATTTTTTAGAATCATTCAATCCTCAATCTTAAGAATGGTGTAACCAATATGACTACAAGTTCATCTTTTTCTTAAAGTGACTTAGATTTTAGTAAAATTAACATGTACTATTAATTTATTTCATTATATTTTAAATAACATAATATTTTTTTTGATATATAGGTGCATTATTTTTATAGAGAATGGGTGGATTTTTTTTGAAAATTTCATATGTTGGATTAGGCATAAAAGATAAAGGAAAATTTTTTTGTTTAATAAATGATATAATTTGTATTTATATAATTTTATAAACCAATTATTGAAATGTTTATGATATCATGTTTTCCTATTTTTAGGTTTTATATTTAATTTAGTTTAAATCATATATTGGTACATATTTTTATTGATATGTAGTTTGTTTTCAGTATTGTGAGGTCCTGTTAGAACACGCTACATTATGACCCTTTTTCAGTTCTTTTTAAAGTTCTAATAATCTTCTACATTATCAATGCTTTTAAAATAACTGATTATTGCAAATATATTTTCACTTTTAGTATCATGGATAAAGGTTTATGTTATTATATCTTTTATAATAGTTGATAAAATACTCTTTATCAGCACTTTAATATGAACTGATAATAGACCATGGATTTTAACCTCACTCATGTAGTCAATGATTTTATAATGGTGATAATGGCCATTTCTAGCACTGATAAAGGACATTTCAAGCACAATTAAAGGCTAGTTTTGTAGTAGTGTAATCATGAATCATTTTATAAAAAAATACTATGTTAGGGGATTTGGGAATCATTAAAATATAAATCATGATACATGCGATAAAATTATATGAATATCAACATTTCATATCTTTATGTCATAATCATGTTATAGAATATATATCATATTTCCAGGATAACTACTGAAACAATAATAACATAGTGGAATAGGCCGTAGCACTTATTTTCAATATCATAGTTGACCAGGAATCCCTACTTGTTTAATATAGTGGATCGATCAGATTAACTCATTTCTCATAATTATTTAATATGATATAAGTATTTAACAATTTAATTTTGGGATATATAATTATGGTATTGCCATTTTATAAAACATTCATTCATATCAATTCCATAAAATCTTAAAACCATACTCATGTCATCATATAATAACCTTTGGAAAATAAATAAATTTCATTAAAAATAAATAGTAAAAATAATAAATCATATAAATAAATAATTATTATGTTATCATTGGATTACATCTTAATTAAATAATAACAATCCTTATATTATTGTAACATAGCTAAAAAACATTTGTAAAATTTCTTTCATAAATTTCATTCAAAACATGAGTAAATATCCATTACATTTGATAAAATTTGACTAAAATTTCAAATAATTCTTAAAAAGTAATTTTCATTGATAATAACCAATAAATATATAAAGGAATAATTAATTAAAATAATGTTTATGAGTGTAGGGTATTCAATTAATTCTGTTTTTATTAAAAGAAACATTATTTTCTGAAAATTTTAAATGACATGTAGGAATACATTAACAAATATTCATTTATAAAAAAATTTAAATTATTTCAAAATTAGTGAATATAGTTTTTTTTAAATATTTAATATATATTTAAGAACATTCATAAAACTATTTTGACAATTATGGATATCGAAGAAATTTTCATCGACCAAATTGTAAATTAAGTCAATTTTTATTTTAAATATTTTATTGATCATTTCAATTACCAAATAGAGAAAATGAAAGAAATAAATTGAAATTATAGAATTAAAAATAGGCAATAATACTAAAGGGTATTAAATTATATCATCTATAAAACCATTTTATATTTAATTTATCATAGAGAATCCCAAAAATAAATAGGATTGTAAAATAATCTACTACCTAAACAATGAATTGATATACAAGAGTACTAAAAACATGTATAAAAAGATAAATTAAATTTAACTCTATATAATATCTATATAAAAACATGTAATATCATTTATTATGAACTTATAACATTTCATCACCCATTTATAAATATTTTATTATAAAAATTGTCGTTTCTATTTGTTAAAACCATCAATGTTCAAATAATTTCTGGTTCTGGTGTACTGATCCGTGAAAATTTATCATGGTTCCATTATATATATGATTTTATACATTATATAATTATAATATATATTTATTTTATAGATGTTTATAAACATACATAAAGGTAGATATGTAAAAAATAAATTATACGATTTAGGTAGATGGTAGTTTGTACATACACATGAATATTGTTTTTATATTCTAAAGAAAATAAGTAAATAAATATAAATAATATGTTGTCATTCAATAAAAATATTTATATAATAAAAATAATAAAAATAAATTTTATCTACTATTACAAATATTTATTTTAGGAGGTGATGGAAATTGAATCATATTGTTGTGTGGAGGTGGTTGTCCACACATATGCATGAGAGATACATTCCTTTCCCACATGATTTAAATGAGGCCAAAATGGTTATTATTTCAACTTAATAACCTATCAATAAATTTATAAAATTTATTATATCATTTACTAGTTGATACAATCATTTTATATGATTTAAATTTAGAAACAAAATTAAAAATACATGATTAATATTTATACCTCTTCTTTGAGAGACCCCCTTTGGATTAATCATTTAGCCATGAAATATTGATCATAGGAGAAGAAAATGGTATCTAGGAAAATTGGAAGAAAAACATGAGTAATGTTTTGTTGATATTAGTTATGATATCATTAAATTTATTCATGAATAACATTGAATAGGTTGTATCCTTTTATAAGTGAGAGAGAAGGAACACATGGATTTTGGATAGGATTAAAAAATAATAATGAATTACTCATGAAAAGTAGATCTAAAAAGGCTCGTATTAGTTTAGTAAATCCTAATTGATCTAAATATTTCAATTCAATAATATTTAGGCATGTTATTAGGTTATTTTAACCCAGATAATTTCATTTTAAACACTTTTAACATATTTTACGAATTACCATTTTTTCAAACATTTTTTTACCAAAGATATTATTTATAATGGAAAAATTAAAAGAGGCCATAATAAATAATAAGAAAATTTTTAATAAAAATATAGATACTATTATATAAATTCAATTTCTATATTATTAATTTATAAAATTTCATAAAAACTACCAAAACATGATGAAATATTATTTTCTAGAAAAATACATTATGAAATATAAAAATGATTTTACAAAAAGCCTAATAATAATAATAATTATAGTAATAATTATTTTTTTATGTTTAATCTATATTAACTAATTAAAATGTTATATCAATTAATATAGAACTTGACTTTTTTAATACTTAAATTAAGAAATAGTTATCCTCAAATTTAGTATTATTTCCCAATTCAATGAAAAATTATTAATTGTAGAAAAGTCCCCAAATTTCATCATAAGATAATGTTTATAAAATTATTCCAGGAATGATATCATATATTAATAATAATGCTTCTCAAAAGGGTATAATTTAATTATTATATCCCATTAAAAATGGCCCAAAATCATTTTTTAAGAAATTTGTTTTTTATGCATAAAATGGTATTATTATTATTTTGTTCCAAGAGAATTAATTAAATGAATGTTAAGGTATTTAATTAAACATATAATATATATATATATTTAATTATAACCATTAATCAATTATGATTTAATTTATTTATTATGAAAAAAATCATTGTTCATATAAATTTTTTTTTACATAAAAATACACCTTTTTATATTTAAATGATTTATCTTAATTAAAAACTTTTAGAAAACTAATATTTGGATAATTATTAATATTTTAAAAATAAATTATCAACATATTTTACTGAAATTAATTCCAAATTTTTTTAAATATGATTTTTTAGAAAATCACAAATAACATTATGAAAAATACATTTCTTCAAATAATAACTCATTTTATAATTAAATGATTTTAAAATAATTTAATTCGTGCCAAAAAAATTCATAATAATAATCTATTTTATTGATATTTAATAATGTAATTAATATAATTCATTCATTATTATCCAAAAACATAATTATAATGATATACTATATAATTGTTCACATACAATTGGGGTTACTGGTAAATAAATATATCTAATAATTAATGTCTCATTCAAATGAAATACATTTGAAGTCCTTGTGTAGTACAGACAATGTGTACTACATCCATAATGTCCCCCAACAACATGGGACTTCCTAGAAGACATCAATATGCCCGGAACATTGAAAAACATCAAATTAATTAAATATTAAAACAATAAACTGAAACAATGACATAGTCATGTAATAATTCATATATCTAGGCCCTGTTATTACCTAATATGTTGTATGTTAAAAATAAAATGTAATGAAAAATTAACATCAATATGTTATATCGATGGTGAGGGGAAATGTTTTAAATGAGAACTAGAAAGAAAAACAATTCATAAGTTCCAATAGAACCCATCCTCTAGACCACTAGAATCTCAAATCAAATCCCTAACCTCAAGCATCACAAGAGGAACACTAAGAGAAAATAATAATAACATAAGTATCCTTTCCATTTATAATTTATATATAGTACTAAAACAAAAATTTAAACACATCCAATAGAGAAATTAATCAATATAATAATAACATTTTCATAAAACATCTAATGGAAATCATAATCCTTCTTGATCATTAATGACCATTCAAAAATACATTTCACCATAACCAAAATACTATATATCTCAATGAAATATGAAATGACAAATAAACCATAATTTTTACAAAAAATTTATCCAAAAACCAAACCACCAACCATATCAATAAATTGGATGGAACAAATTGATAAGGATCTTACCCCAGTGTAGATAAATAATTTTTCATCCCCATGTCCCAAATTTACAAAAAGGAAACTTATCGATAAATTCATATAATATGATCAGCTAGTGACCCAATAAAAATATCTTCCTCAAATCATGAAATGTTTAATAGAAAAAATTCTCCTAGTCATTATTATTAGAAAAGTTCACCAAAATTTTTTCTATGTTTGATCCATCCAAAGAGATCCCACCCCATAGATCACTCAATGAAAAAAATTGTTAGTATATGGAAACAATGAGGAATGAAAACGAAATTATGAATAGAATGCGTAAATAAAACAAAGGGTAACCCATAGGATTAATCAATTATATTCACCTAAGAGTCTTAAATATATTCTTAATTTCTATAAAAGAGCCCCAAAACAATAGATAAGGATATAAAATTACATACCTTCATAAAAATTCCCTACAAATGAAATATCTACAAACCACTTATATATATTTTGACATACCAAATACAAAAACTACTATTATGAGGTTATTATAGGTGACTCATCCACAGAAATGAGCATTGAGAGATCATTGAAAAAAGGATCATGAGAATATGTGTTGGATACATCACTATAATTAGAGCCTGATTATGTCAAATAGAGAAATAAATCACCAAAAAAATCATTCTTTGTTATCAAACTCCTTTGATCACCAATACCTTTTTGGGAGGAATAAAAAAAATTAAATCGTGAATCCTTCAGATTCATGATTCTAAATCAAATTAATCCATCCCTTAAAATCATGGGTATAATTAAAATTCCACTTCACTAAAACCCATTTTATAAATCATCATCAAGTTGAGTTTCATCATTTTATTCAAATTGAATATAGAAATGAACATTCATTTTGAAAAAAAATTATATTTTCACTTATATATCAATGATTTTAATTAAAATCAATAACGGGGAATTAAAAAATTCACACTAATTTTGAAAACAACTAAATCCTTTCAAAATAAGAAACATAGTTTTATATTTATCCATTCTTTTGAAAACACAAGATTCTATAAACCATTTCAATTAAAACACCTGGATTTTCCATTCATATCTAAAAAATCACGAAGATACACTAAAATGGAAATAATATTAATTACTCATGTGAAAAAAATGATTTCAAACAAAAATGTAAAAAAAATTGAAAAAAAAATCAACCACATCATGCCAAATTCTAGGACAAAAAAACATATATAAAAACCAATCTCTAAGGAACCATTTTTGATCAATTTTTCCGTCAATAATATATGAATTCTTTCATAATAATTTTTTTTATAAAAACTAGTTCAAATATTGTAACTGTGATGTTATGGATTTAGTTCAACTAAAATGGTTCTCTGAAATAGTCAGTCACACGGTCTCCAGTGAACCTCCCAGAATATTACTGGCATCAAACTAGTAATAATGGTTTGTTGATTTTACTATGGGAAGAATATACCTTTTGGATCTAAAAAATAGATGGGAATAGTAATAAATAATGAAACTTAGGATATAATATAAATTAATGAATGTGAAAGAATATAATTATCTTGTAAATTTTTTAATTTCATATACATATAACCCTATATGAATATTTCGACGATAAAAAAATCTAAAAGATGTATTCACGAAATAGTTGATAAAATATAGTACATTTATAAAATAATGGACAAAATATAAAAGGAGCATATACATGAGTATCATAATATCCAACTCAATATTATTCTCCTATAAACCAAAACTACGTTAACAACACTATCATAAATCCTTAAAACTGACCATATAATAATGATTTTTTCTCATCTACACCACTATAATGGTGATATAAATATTGAGTGAGTTATACTCATTAAAAAACCACCAATAGTATTTAATGATATCCAGTCCATGTATATAAAATATAGTAGTGTTTTGGTATATCCATAACGATGTAAACAAATAAAAAATTCAGCAAGTCATCGCTAGATCCCCAAGGAAACATGGTCGACCATTCATTCATTATCCTAACATATAATCTCTATGTACACAAGCCTCCATGTATATGTTTATATATATGATATGTATATATGTATATAAATAATATATATATATTGATGTATATATACATACATATATAATAGTACAAGTCATTACTCTATGTGTAATTCAAGCGTCCTTATATAATTATAGGAGTTATAATTTTTAATGGTTGACATGCCCGAGTATCACAACTTATACTGTATTTCATTTTTTAGTATCACGATTAATAATTCATTCAATTCTTGAGTTACATAATATTTAAGGGATTCCATTCCTTTGTATAAAAATATACAACAAATTTCATGCTCATGTGTTGAAATTCATAAGAAACGTTATGGAAGAGTATCACAATATATACAAGACATTATGACCATCTGTCAAAAAATATATGTGTTTTCAGTTCCATGTATCACCATATACAAGGGATTAATTTATCAATTATAATATAAGTGATATTGTGTTCAATGTGTTCATAAATACAAATACTATTCTCGATGATTTTTCAACATAACTGTCCAATTTACAATTTATTAGGAAGGCCATGTACATACCCATTCCATACTCTGATTTAATTATGAAAAAATGGGGCCCATGAACCTAGTCATATCAATTCATAATTGAAACTGAATATTTCATTCGTTTCATTTATAAGAAAAATTATGAAATCCATTGGAATGAATATTCCATTCAACATTCAAATATTCCCATTTTTATTCCCCATTATAATTATTAAGAAAATGCAACACATAGATGGTTTTATTATAAAACAACCATTTTGGTAGTCATTCCCAAACCACATAATTCAATTTAACCATACCATACATGGTGTATTAATCTTCACATATAAAAATGAGTTAAAAAATTTGTATGAAACTATAGTTAAAATAAATAGAAACATCACCCATAGGGGGTGTCTAACATCATTGATAATGTTATGTCCATGGTCTTAAAAATATCTAATTTTGAGTAAAATGAGCTAGAACATGGAAATTATTTCACAAATCACAATGGTGTAAATTATAAATCAAAATGTATTTATAGTAAAAACTATATACCACTTCCCTTTAACTAAGGGAGTTTCGTCCATCAATTATCAACTTTTAAATCTTTTGAAAATGAGAGAGAATATATGATTTGAAAATATCAACAAAATAGGAAATAGATATAACATGGAATTAAAATTACATATATGAAGATAAATAAATTATTAATGATGAATCAAGAGCTTACCAAGCGATATAAAATGTAATAGATAATGAATTATCTAGATATCTATTGAAGGATATTCAAATAACCCTAGGATAGAGAGAGGCGTTTCTTCCAATACCACTTGGTTCCCTACCATTTTTTAAATAAAACACATAGAAGGCATTGAGATCCTATAAACCCATACACATCATTCCCCTCATGACTCATAATGTGAACCATATTGACATTGTGATTTCCTCATGGAGAACCCCATAGTCTTTCAGGTTTGGAATCATCCCATTGGTGAAACATATGTAACCCATTTACATTGTGGAAGGGATTCATGATGTGAATGGATATATGTAGCAGTTTTCAATAGTCCATGCAATCTTTTCATCCTATGGTGTTTTCTTGAACCCTCAATGCTATAACTGAATCATAACACACATATGAAAACAAAACATATAGATTATTATACCTTTAGAACAAAAAAATATAGATTATAAATCAAACCTTCCTCAGATAAAAAAAATATTGGAAATGTTATCTAGTTCAAAACATTTGATCTTATAGAGACACAAAAACATACAAAAATTATTCATTTCTACAATATGAACATATCTGAAGAATATCCTTGATTCATCCCATATTACAAAAATCACTCAATTGAAATAAAAATAAAAATTTATATATGGGATACATGGATTTTTTGGCCTAGTTGTATGCTTTAATAGACTATGAGATGAACATAAAACCACAAATGTAATATTTTTCTTCCCAACCATCTAGTCCCTATATGGTTTTTAGGTCATGTAAGACAGTTTTACTTCATTGATCCATTTTTTAATATTTATCTAAAACCCCAATTAAACCCCCAAGTAAACTCACACAATACCATTGTGGATAAAATTTCATCAATCAATATTTTAAATAGGAAAAAATTTCAAAAGATAAATTCATTTCCTTATTCAAATAATTAAATCCTATGATTACATGAGGCTATAGATTTGAAAATGGTCGCCTGAATTATCACATTCCAACCTCCTGAGTTCTGACCTAAATATTTATATATATAACCTATCATTCCAAAATAAAAAGATTAAATCTCAATAACATCTACACTATAATAAACCTAGACTCTGATACAATTATTCAATGAACTTGTGCAAGCTTAACTGGACCATTACTCCATTCATCTTTCTATAAGACTCAAAGTGAATTTTCATTCCTCACATGTTGGAAACTGATGTATGGTTGTCAAGAGGCCACACATTAGAATTATTTCAACATCAAAACTACAACATAAAAAAGTTCATGGTTCTATTAAAAATCAAACATGACACATATATAGACTGTAAAAATGCTAAAATAAATTAACACTTTTAAAATAATGAAACAAAATTAATGTGTAATGAACTAACAAATCATACATAATAAGAGACACTTATATTTAATAATAAATAAATTAGTAAAATTGTATAAAATAATAAATAATAAAGCTATCATGATTTGATAATAAAAAAAATTAATCCTAAATAATACATAAACATGGATATCCACAACACATATCCACATGACCCACAACAAATCAACCTAAACTAAATCTTTTAGTGTATCCAAATGAATACCAATTAATTGAATTTTAACATAATAACCATAGATAAAAACATTAGAACTAGATACACATATTGTATTATATTGGGTGTGAATAAAAAATTCTTATTAAGATTTCCAAATGGATTTTATTCATTTATTTTAATGTTATATGCCGTAAAAATTCTCTATTTAATATAATTTCAGAAGTTGATTTTTCGTTTTTGAAAATATAAGAATATATATAACATATTGTATCGTTTTTATTTTAAAAACCGTGACAATGAATTTTATCAAAACCGGAAATGTCCAAATTAAAACCAACATTTCATACTATGAAATAGAAAAAATGTATTTGAAATTATTTTCAATTCACAATAGGGTTTTTTTTAAATTTATAGAATATAAAATAAATTTTTATCCCACTATTAAAAACTTCTTTCTAGGATTCCATTTACAAAATAATCATCATTTTCTTTTAAAATCACTTATACCCAAAATAAATCGAATATATTTAATTATAATCCAATACTATAATGGAATTGTATTATGAATAAATGGAATCATCAACATGTCAATATAGGTGAATAGATAAATGAAACAACTATAATAATGGTTATCTATGACCAGGTAAAGTGTGAGTGGATAGAAAAAGAGGCTGGGTTGATATACCTAAAATAATCCTCTATTGAAATTAAAAATCACTTGAAACTCATTATTCTATAACATAATGGTATTGGTATTCGATCATGAGATAACAATTATTTTACAGAATCCCAATTATTATTGGAGCTCATGTATTCTCATTGAATAAAAATCCATTCAATTAATTCACCTGGATAATATGATCAAATTCATTGCAATTATTTTAAATAATAAAAATAAATTTACATGTTTAGTTATAATATTTAAAAAAAATTAATGATCTTGATATAAGAAGGTGTATTCAATTTTTAGTGTGTTTATATTTGATGTTTTTTTAAAAAGAAAATGACTTATTTTTAGTAGAATTTGTTTGCTTTGTTGATTCCTGGTTGATTGATTTTGTAACGATCCCAAATTATATCAATGAATAATCCAAACTGATAATTATTCCATATAGTATAAATCACATAAAATCAAATAGATTACACAATATAGTCATTATAAATGAATTATTAATTAAATATGTGATATTTTCAAAAATTAAGGAACCTATATCAAATGAACAGTAACTTAAATAGTGGAAAAGTATAGCATCCATTATAAAAAGTAAACAGAACAAAAGAATTGTAACATGTATTAGGAATGTATAAAAAGTTAATTTTCATATATGAAATAATATTATATATTTAGATATATTTTAATATGTAAATAAATTATATCAAAATGATAAATTATGTGTTCGTATTTTTGTGACACGTATAAGTTTTATTTACAATTGTAGAAATAATTAATGATTTTTTAAAACATTTATCTTTATAAAATAGATTCATAAATATATAAAAGGATATTTATGATTATAGGATAAACTTATGATGCCTAAAATAATTTTTCAAAGTTTTATAAAATGAGTTTTGATTTTAAAACAAGTATTTTTTTGAAGTAATGAAGATTTAAATTATCAATTAATTTTATAATATTTTGTAAAATATGTTCATCAGATTGAGTTCATTTATGAATTCTACACATTAAAAATTGGTTATAGTGAATTTCTAGGATTTATCTAAAACACCTGAGAAAAAAAAAATTTGTAAATTATTTTCATCGAATATTCCATCATTATATTATTATATTAAGTTATAGTCCTCTATATATTAAAATTCATTATCCAATATAGTATACTAATGAATAAAATAATGAGAAATACCTCTCTCATTGACTATAAATTCCACATGTCACCACCCCTTCTTCTTCCACATCATATCCAAATCGCTTGATTAATTTCTAAAAATTTCCATTCCCAAGCCTCAACTCCACATCCAAGACCATCGAGTCTCACCAGAATTCCAAAACCAAGTGCCGTATAAAGGTTCCCATAGAGAATAATTCAAGATGTAATATCATCCTTTTTCATTTATTTACTTCTCAATTTGTTTTCTTATTTTATTATATCCAAAAATACCCTTTCCAAATAGACATGATATCTCTCGTTTGTTTTATATACTATAATTTTATTTTTTTAATCTGACATCCACCGTCAAATCTCGCATAATATATACTTTTTCTAAAAAAATAAAAACATTGTCTATGATGTGCCAATTTACCATCATCATAGATGATGTGTTTTTATTTTCATTTTTTCCATCATATATGGTCATAAAACTACTAATAAGGTCATGTATGATTTTATTATACAAATTATGTGTTAGATAATTTTGGAATAAATGTAAAAACATGCTACTAAATTAAATGATATAAGTTTGTGATGGTCATAAAATCACAATATTGAATAAAATCATTTTTATGGATGTTTTATCTAATCAATAATCCTAATATAAAATAAGGATATATGAAATAATTTCTGACTCTAGGAATATGTTAATACTAGATCATTTCACGTCTATAGTCTATCTTCCCCATGATAAGAAAATCCAAAATGAACCAACCAAAAAATCCATGAAATGAACACAACCAAGACAACAAAAATAATTTTTTAAATAATATATAGGAAGAAATATGTTATAAAATTATCATTCAAATAATTATAAATATGAATATAGTTCATTAGTTAATTAATATCTCCCATTAATGTATTATATAGTATCATTTAACACATTTGAAGGATGATGAACATGAGTTAATGAATATTTATTTAAAACACCTCTTTTAATTCATTTCTTCTCAAAATTCCAATTGAATGTATTTATGATAACGTTTTTCATGTATTATGATTATGTTCAGCATCATAGTCATTGTTTATTATTATTTTTGAGAACATTATATCTCTTTAATTTATTGTGTCAGATTATGTTGGTGGTTAATCATATGTTTACTGCCAGGGTAACTGCAATGGTTATACAATAAGGTAGCCTTGAGGGTTATGTCATAAGGTAGTCATGATGGTTACATTTTATTATAGACATGGGGGGTTAAACATTATATTATATCGATGAGGGATAAAATATTATTCTTTTAATTCCCGAAGTTAAATTTTTGGTTATTTATGATTTATATGTTTTATGGAAATCTCTTTTTATCAGAAGTTAGTATATGATAAATTATGGGTGAGAAGTACGTCCTTATAAAAATGACTCCATATGATTATAACTATTCAAAAAATTAAGAATTCATTTCTTTTTTATGTCCCATAAGGTGATTTTTATTCTCAACCAATGTTTTAAAATGATTTCTATAAGGTTTATGGATGGAGAAGAGAAATGATCAAGCCAAGATAAATGATGTGAATTTTTTTCATGAAATGTTTTCATGATTTTTCTTATATTATGGATTAAATGGAAATTTTTTAGTAGTACAATCATATTATTCTTATGGTTTTATATGTATTAATTATTTCCTAATTCTCTAAATCTCTAAAAAAGTTATTTCAGAATGTAATTATATTATTGTAGTTGAGTAAACTATATTATGAAAAGTTAATGGTCGGTTCATTATAGTTTCTATCATAGAATTGTTTAGAATCCTTCATGGGTTTGTAGAATGTAACTAGAATAATAAAAATTATTTTTACCTTATTATTTTATTGAAATAATTTAATATTTAATTATTACAATGTTGGTTCATCTATGACATGTATGTTCAGATTGGTTTTCCTTATATGAAACATGGTAGCTGAAGTTAGAAGGCACTAAGAGGCTTATATCCTTCAAATCCGTAGCCTGGAATGATGGTAATCAGAACTGAGTAGTTTTTAAATGTATTGTAAAAGTGGACACATGTGATAAATGGTGATGGAGTCCATGAAATAGGAAAGCTTGAGCTACCAGAAAAGAAAATAAAAATAGTTGAACAAATTATGTGGCAACACCATCTTGTTTTTAGTGGACATTAAGTCATAATGGTGGTAGAGTGTGGATTAAAGCCTTTGATAAGATATTCAATTCCACAGTGGTTTATATTATTAAAATTTTAGTCTTGATATTTTTTATTTTGATGGATAATTTTACCAGTGATGGTCAATGGTCAATAATTAAAAGGATAACAATGAGATCAATGCCTTCAAATATGATTAATTTATATATCCTTTCCTTGATAAATATTTCCCCAATGTGGTTCTAAATATGAATGGAAATAAATTCATTCAATTAAAACAAAATTAGGATGATTTGGTGACCCTGTATGAATATTGGTTATCCCTTTTGGAAAGGTATGATCCAAATATTATTTTAGATCATGATAGTAATATCTATAATTTATTAATTAGTTTTTATGTTATGATATTTAAGGGATTTGGATTCCCATTTATTCATATATTAATATAATCTTATCTATTATTCTGATAGAGTATAAATAGAGTTTACAAATTATCATGAGTTATTCAGAAACAAGAAAATAGAAATGTCTACATAGTATGAAGGGGTAATAATCAATCAAATAAATCAGACGCTAAGAAATTTCTAATATACCATTTTATTGAAATTTTATGAAAATGTTTTTGGATTTTGTTGACAAATATCCTTTTTTCTATTTAAATATTTCTTTCTAGGAAAAATGAATTTTCTGAGTTAGAATGAAAGAATATGTTGAAAACAATGTCGCTGAATGAAGAAGTCTTTTTTTTTGTAAATGTGTAATGATAGAGGATGTTGATAAAGGTTGAGAAGTCAGTAGTCATAATGTTTTTTGAAACATTAAAAAAAATGATTTTTTTCTGTTCAAAGAGTTCTCAAAAATAATTACGAAATTCATGAAATATGATTTTCAAGAATTGTTGAAGAGGATGGAGGAAATTGTATTCAATAAATATAATCTAAAATCAGATCCTATGTTATTGATACCAAAAATGGAACCATGATTATGAGAAAATAAAAACCATTTTTTTATGAAAAAATAGTACCATGATTTTTTAAAAATATTAACATGTTTACTAAGAAAAATCAGAACCATGATTCTATGAAATCTGGGACAAATTTTCTCCGCAATATTGGAACCATGATTCTCAGTAAATCTGAAATTTTTTTATGATAAAAATCAAAATCATTATTCTAAGATAATCAGGACAATTTTTCATATAATAATCAAAACCATGATTCAGAGAAAATATAAACTAGTTTTCTGAGAAAAAACAAAACAAATACCATGAGAAAATCAAATTTAATTTTTTTATAAATATCATCACTAATATTCTAAGAAAAGCATAACATGTTTTTTTAGAAAAATCAGACCCAATATTCTGAACAAATTGTAACCATGACACAGATTTATGATACATAAAAATCGTACCTATGATCCAACATTATTATTCTGAGAAATATATGAAGATTTGAAGTAGTTAAACATGAATTTTGATTTCTCATAAAACTTTTAAAAAAATAAGGATATTTGAAGAAGTCAAATATTAAACATTAAATGAGAAAGATTATTAGAGTTTTTATATTTAAAGAAGTGGGAAATATTTTGTGTTTCCTACCATTGCTTTTTCGAGTTTCCTATAAATACATGACTATATATTTTAAACATTTTAAACATTAACATAAGAAAAAAAGGAAGAGTATTGTAGAATTTATTGTAAAAATGTTCCAATCAGTTTTAATATTATTTGTTTTTATTTTTTTACAAGTGAAAAATAGGAATAAATATTATGCTAAAATTAGAACAAATATTCTCAAAATAATAGAAACACTATTCTATGAAAAATGTAACCAATTTTCTAAGAAAATTAGATCCACAATTCTACAAAAAATAAATCCAGAATTCTATGTTTGGTTTATATTCAACAAATCATTTATTGATTTTTTTGGGATAATTGTTTTTAATTGGAAAAAAATTATAAACTGATGGGAGTCAATAAAATCATTCCCAGCAGGAGATAAAAGGTGTCCAATGGGAGTTGGAACATGTTCTATTCAATTTATCAAAATAATGGATTTATATAGATCCATGGGAGTGGTAATGGTAACAACATTATTTCTAATACTAAGGTTGAACCATGTAAATCATATTTTCTTTTCATTCTTTCCATCATTTGCATGAATTAGTGATTTCTAATGGTTGATATTGTTGTAAATCAAAATATGTGGTTGGTGTTATGTTTCTTAAAAATTTGGTACTTATAAAAACTGATCAAATGAATCAACGTCCCCCTTCTTAGTTGTTATTTGATCCTTGGAACATCAATTGTTATTAGAGATAATATTCCCTTGTTGAACCGTTATCATGGATAATATTGATTCTGTCAACAATATCGTAATTCCTACATTCGATAGAAAAAAATTATTATGGATGGAAAATAAATTGATTCCCTATGTCCTTTCTCCTATACTAGAATTTATTGATGCAAATAGTATTTCTTTTCCAAATATTTAAAAATGTCAGCCTATAACTGTAACATCCCAAGTATGTAATGAATAATAGATATTTTTATCTATTTCTATTAGTGAATTATATAGTGTTTTAGAGGCTTAAAATGATAATAAATCCAATCTTAAGCATGAAATACACTAATATTTTTAAAAGATTGTTTTACTACCTTTTATGGAAAACCATTTTTAAATATGCATTTTGACAATTTTATAAGCTATGCTTTTCAAAATAAACTTATTCATTATTAGTGGGACATCAAAATTTACTTTGTGTGAATTTTTGGTATTTTTCTGATAAAGTTCATTTTTTAATGAATAGTGAAAAAATGTTGTATTTTAATTCAAAACACCTTTTTAATCTAATTTATTTATATTATTATATTATCATTTGAATTGTTTTTAAAGTAAAATTAGAATATACTTTTACCATTTAATCTAATGGTGGTCATTGGAATCAATTTCACTTTGAAATCGGACTTAAACTAGTGTCAATCTTTTGATACTTATTATTTCATAAAAACACGCTATTTGCACTGACAGTGGGAATTAATTATTAAATTAATTAATGTGACTTATATGTTTTGAATTTTTTTAAATAGACTTCATTTTTGAATTTGGAATATCAAATATAGCTTAGGATGATTTTTTGAAATTTTTGTGAAAAACATCAATTTTTTATGAATACTGAAACCACTAAGTGGTACTTATAAAAACTGATTTTTCATTTAAATGAAATTTTACCACTTCTGTGTTTTGAAATTCAAAAATCCGATATACATGGTTGTCATTAAGAAGTAAAATGTTGTTCAATGGGATTAAAATATTTTTTTGGTGAATAGTAACTCTTAAGTTCTTAATCGTGATTAGAGGTAATTAGTGTAATTTAAGGTAAAAATAATGCATTAATAAAATGAGATGAGCTTGACACATGTCCTACCCTCATTGGATGTGTCATGGCAGACCAAGACAATCTATGGGAAAACATGGGGATCCCATGGAGCCACTTTGGTTGGGAAATGACATAAATAACTTTTTATTTAATGTAAAAGTAAAAATGACACAAACATGATAAGTTTTACTAAAACAATTTTTACATGGGGTTATAAAGATAATATTTTTGATTATAAATATTCATTGGGAAGATAAAACTATTTCCTACATCATAGTATTTTTTTTATTATTTTTGTACTTTAAATAAATTAAATTATTTATGACATCATGATGATGCAGCGATGACCTCATTATTTAACGATTTAAATAAAATGGAATGATAATGTAAAATCTAAGACCTACAAATGGCCAAAACCTATTGGATGGTTGGATTTCGAACCCTTATCACCTTAACCTCAAATTATATCAATGTGGGGCCTTTTGAATCCGAAAATCTTTTTAAACTAAAGTAACTTATCTTTACATTCCAAGAGTGCCCCTCCTCTCCTCTTATAAAAGGCCCTCACCTATACCTCCTTACCGACACTCCCAAAGACTTTGACTCGGCCAACCCCTGCCCATTTTGGCTCTCCACATCCCTATATTACTCCTTGATGCCTCACATTGGGCAGAAGTCTTCCCAAGGAAGCCTTTGAGCTCAAATCTAAGAGAGTTACCCGATATTACAGTAATGTTTTCTCTTGAGTCCTTTTGTTCGATTTTGCTTCTCCATCCCCCTAAACTCTTATCATTCATTTTTTTAACAAATACAGTATCATCAATATATTAAGATGTTGTTATAAGAAGGATTTGATATACACTTACACACAACTACATCTAATTGTTAAAGGACATACTGTTTCCGTGGATGGTGAATTTATGCCTCCCGAAACGATGATTGTTCAACATTCTTTTAACACCTTCAAAGATGGACATTAAGATGTCACTATATTTATATATGATATATAATATGTTTATGTTTTCCTTAAGAATATATATTTTTCATTTTGGGCATACCATTATGGTTTCCATTATAGGTAAACGCGATATCTTCATTTAAGGAAGTGCAGACTACCGCCCCATCAAAGTGATTTGATTCATTAAATACCATATGTGGGACATATAAAGGATTGAATTATGATATTATAAATGATATTATACTGGAATTATAATATAACTTTATTTCATTATGATTCCATTCTATAAAATACGAAATAGAAATGAAAGTAGCGTTCATGCGTACGTATGACTTACCGTCTCCATTAACGGTGCATTTCATTTCATACCTCCAAATGATTATGTAATATTATAAATGCATGAATGTACTGGATATATATGACATATATTATATGTACATCATAAATACCATTCTGGATATAATGGATACATGAGCAACTTGTAATTATAAAGGGATTATTTTTTACTCAAGTACCAATGATCATTAAAACGACCGTTATTAACTTAAATAATTACATAGTGTTCATGAAATGGAAATAAGTGATATGAAATGAATAATGAACTTGAAAAAGGTTCTTAAACAAGTATAAATTAACTCAAGATTATTATTCAGGACATTAAAGAACGACCGAGTCATGTCAGACCCGAGGTATGGGACTTCGTCTCAATCTCCTTTCATTGAGGCATATTTTGTTTTATACACAAACTTCTTTTATATGGTGTATAAACCCCTTTGACTTTTAATATTTTTCAAAACGAATATTTTTTTTACGAAGCATTTACTAAACGACAAAAGGGAATGTTTTTGTCGTACGTATGCGGCGACAACGACTTCTCTGCCGCCGTGACCATTATTTGAGTTTCGGCTTCCTCTACAAGACATACCTTTTTTTAAGAAAAATAAATACCATGTTTTACTTTTATTTTATTTTGGTATTGAAAATGGCTTTCATAATGTTTTTATATCAATGTGTTTTATTAATATATTGTGATTGAAAGGTGGAAATGTTATGTTTCCTTTATGCATGTTTTATGTGATACGATTATGTTGAGGTTCTTGGGTATTATTATGAAGACGGGTAGTTCCATGATAAACTATGGGCAGGTGAGCCCGATATAGATCTCCAATGCATTGGGTAATGCGAAGGAGTGAAACGTTAGGGATTCTCTAAATAGATTTAGGGAATATACTGTGATGGGTATTCCAAACGTAACCAAGAGGGTTACTCCCTATGTAAGAATGTTATGAATGCCTCATGTTAACTTTATGTCTTATGATTTCTATGATTTATTCATGATTTGATGAGGTATGTTAAAGTGCTTATGTTTTATGGGTAAATTATGTTTTCATTATTATGTATATCTGTACCCATGTTTTCTTTCCATATTTTTATATCCCTTACTGAGCTTTTTATGCTCATCCCATGTTTTTTTGAAATTTTTTTCACAGGTCAAGGGAAAGGTACATGATATGATGATAGTGTCAAGGAAGTGTCAAGAAAGAATCCATGTTTTATTTTAAATATGTTTCCATTGATGGGAAAGAAGAATACTATCTTTATGTAACCACTTTGTTTATATGTGGAATGACATGAAAGTTTTATGATCTATTTCTCTAAAACTCTAAACCCGAAAAGATCCTCAATGTGTAATCTTGTAATAACTCAAGATTAAGTATGGTTTATGGCTAGGGCCTTATAGTTGGTATCAAAGGTATGTTTAGATAAATTTAGGAGTTATAATTCTATTAAATGATTATCCAAATTTTTTTATGGTCAAATTGAAGTGATATAGTATTTGAAGATTACCATGTTGCATCATATAAGACATTTTTGTTCAGAATGGTTTTCTGTAGAGGAAATAGGGAAGCAGTGCTAGGAAGGCATGCAGAAGGAAATAACCTTCCGAATCAGCATCCTGAGATGGTCGGAATTGGAACTGAATAGTTTGTTACAGTAATGGAGTAGTTGACTCAAGCGATAAATGGCGGTGGTATCCATACACGAGATCAGCCAGATCAACCGCAGAGGAACATGTCAGTGGTGGAACATTTCATGATGCAACATCCCCCATCATTCAGGGGATCATCTGAACCTGTGCTAGTTGAAGGGTGGATTAAAGCACTGGAGAAGATTTTCAATGTCATGGGGTGTTCAGACAATCAAAATGTTAGTCTTGTTATTTACCGTTTGGAGGGTGAAGCAGATCAGTGGTGGTCGATGGTTAAAAATATTAGGGATGCTGATGAGATTGATACTATCGACTGGGATGAATTCAAAGGTATGTTTCTTGATAAGTATTTTCCTAAGGTTGTTCGACTTAGGATGGAAAATAAATTCATGGAATTGAGGCAAGAGGAAGACTTAGTGGCTTCCTATGAAGAAAGGTTCACTCGATTGGCAAGATATGCTCCAAATTTTATCCGAGACCTTGATAGTAAAATCAATTGTTTTTACTCAGGAATAAAGCCAAAATATCTAAGAGCATTAGCTTCTCGTGAGTTTAAAAGTTATGAAAATATTGTTCGATGTGCTGAGAAGGTGGAAATGGAGTTTTTCGATGATCAAGTGTTCTATAACAACCAACAGAAGGAGAGACCGAGGTGGTAGGAGAAAGGTACGAATTCTTCAAAAAAGTCTGACGGTAAGAAAACAAAGTATCCAGTTTGTGATAAATGTGGAAAAAGGCATGCTGGGGAATGTATTCTGAATTCTGTAAAGTGATACAGATGTGGTAAGATGGGACATAAGGCTCGTGATTGCACTGGAAAATATCAGGGCGAAGGTAAGACCAAATTTGATTTAAATTTAGTGAATTTTTTTAAGTGCAATGAGATGGGTCACTATGCAAACGAGTGTCCGACAAAGAGATTGAGTGATGGGAACCAGTTAGACTACAAGAAGAAAGGGGTGGTGAAATCCTTTGCAACTACTTCAGAAGATGTTGAGCCATCAAATGAAGTTGTATCAGGTACTTTGTCTGTTTTTTCAGATTATGCCAGTGTGTTGTTTGATTCGGGGTCTACACATTCTTTCATCACTGAAACCTTTTCTAGTAAAATGGGAATACCATCTCAAGAAATGACTCCTGGACTTTTGGTAAAAACACCTGGGGGAAATGTTGAGACAAAAATAATTTATAAGAATCTTCCTATCCTTATCTGTGGAAAGAACCTACTTACAAAACTTATTGTTCTACCTCTAGTAGAGTTTGATGTTATCCTGGGTAAGGATTGGCTCTCTATTTACCATGTTAAGATTGACTGTAGAGCTAAAGAAGTTTCTTTTCTGAAAGTCTTTCAGTTTGTGTACAAGAATGAACCCTTACTGTTGATAACTTATCAAGAGGCCAAGAATCTTGTAAAAGATAGAAATGAATGATACCTTGCACACATCATTGAAAATAAAGGAACTATTCAGATTAATGATGTTCCATTGGTAAATGAGTATCCTGATGTTTTTCCTAATGAGTTTCCACTACTGGAAAAGAGACCTATACCCACGGTTTTGGGAAAAACCATGGGTATAGGGGTGCCCTATACCCACAGTTTTCTAAAACCGTGGGTATAAGTATAGTGTGGGAACCTATACCCACGGTTCTAGAAAACCGTGGGTATTGGTCACCTATACCCACGGTTTTTCTAAAACCGTGGGGATAGAGTGTTTCTCGAAGCCCTATACCCACGGTTTTACAAAACCGTGGGTATAGGTATTTATTTCTAGGGCTATCCCCACGGTTCTTCAAAAACCGTGGGGATAAAAAAAAATTCGAAGGCCTATCCCCACGGTTTGGTAGAACCGTGGGGATAGCCTATGGCGGCAAAAAAAAATAGCTCCGGAAGACAAAAACAATTTGGCGGGGAAATGTTTACCAATGATTTGAATTCATATATTTAGGTTTATAAAAATTAGTATATAGAAAAAATCGGCAGCTTGGTTGGTCAATCCGTGCGGCTCGTATGCCGGACGTCGCGGTTTCAAAACCCCTTGACTGCAAATTTTTAATATGCACCGTTTGAATAATATGAATATAAATATAAAAATGCATATTAATATAACAGAATCGAATTACAGCTTAGTTGGTGCGGCGAAGTTGCTCCTGCGAGATTCGTTAGAAGAAGCGCGGGTTCGATTCCCGCTGGAGGTTTTTTTTAAATTCAATTCGGCGTATTAATATATATACGTAGATATATGCTTATATATTAAAATATAACAATGGCCTGGTTGGTCTGATAATTCGTCCAATGCGGAGGAGACCTGGGTTCGATACCCAGCAGCAGGTTTTTTTTGAGAATTAACATCCCCACGGTTTGAGAACCGTGGGGTCAATGTGTTGCCAGCGTGGCCACGCACTTGCCACGCTGTGTGAAACCTATCCCCACGGTTTCTCCAAACCGTGGGTATAGGGTGACCCCCCTATCCCGACGCCATTCCAGCCCACGGTTCCCAAAACCGTGGGTATAGCCTATACCCACGGTTTTGGGGGCTATACCCACGGTTTTGAACTGTGGGTATAGGGCAATTTTCCAGTAGTGTTCCTGGAATAATACCAGATCGGGAAGTTGAGTTTATTGTTGACTTAGTTCCTCATTCTAAGCCAATTTCAAAACCCCCTTATTCAATGGCTCAAAATGAACTTTTAGAGTTAAAGGAGCAATTGAAAGATTTATTAGTGAAAGGTTTCATTCGACCTAGTACGTCACCATGGGGTGCTCCTGTTTTATTTGTAAAAAAGAAAGATGGTTCAATGAGACTTTGCATTGATTATAGAGCCTTGAATAACATCTCTGTTAAGAACAAATATCCTTTGCCTCATATCGATGATTTGTTTGATCTGCTCCAGGGAGCTCAGTATTTTTCAAAGATTGACTTGAGATCGGGGTACCATCAGCTGAAGGTTAAGGAAGCAGATGTTCCGAAGACCGTGTTCCGTACAAGATATGGCCATTATGAATTTGTAGTAATGCCTTTTGGGCTAACCAATTCACCTGCTGTATTCATGGACATAATGAATAGAATTTCCCATGAGTTCATGGATAAGTTTTTGGTGGTTTTCATTGATGATATTTTGGTGTTTTCTAAAAGTAAAGAGGAGTATGAATGAAATTTAAGGGTTATCTTGCAAACCTTAAAAGAAAAAAAACTGAATGGAAAATTCAGAAAGTGTGAGTTTTGGTTGCAACAAATTTCTTTCCTTGGTCATATTGTTTCTAAAGATGGGATAACTGTTGATCCTGCAAAAACAAAGGTTGTTGAAGAATGGACAAGACCCACAAATGTAACTAAGATTCATAGCTTCCTTGGTTTGGGAGGCTATTACCGAAGGTTTGTTAGAAATTTTCACGGCTATCTAGTCCAATCACTATGCTTACTCGGAAGGGTGTTAAGTTTATCTGGACGAAAGAATGTGATGATTGTTTTCAGGAATTGAAAAGAAGATTGGTGATTGCTCCAGTTTTGGCACTACCTTCCAGGAATGGTGAGTTTGTTATATACAGTGATTATTCATTGAAAGGACTTGGTTGCATCCTAATGCAGAATGATCAGGTAATTTCTTATGCTTCACGACAGCTGAAAACTCATGTGGTAAATTACCTTACACATGATTTAGAATTAGATGCTGTTGTTTTCGCTTTAAAAATTTGGAGGCATCATTTGTATGGAGTAAAGTGTGAAATATATACTGATCACAAATGTTTAAAGTTTATATTTACTCAGAAAGAGTTAAACATGAGACAGAGGAGATGGCTGGAATTAATCAAGGATTATGATTGTACAATTCATTACCATCAGAGAAAAGAAACAAAAGTTGTTGATGCTTGGAGTCCAAAAAGTAATGCTTTATTAGCAATGTTGCATTTGGAACGTGATCCTTTGGTTAAGGATTTGATGAAATTTGGAATAGAAGTTGTTTATGTAGGAAGTTATTCTGTTTTGTTTCAGGTATTAGTGAGATCATCTCTATTAGATATAATCAAGCAAGCACAGAAGCAAGACAGTGAGTTGCAGAAAAATGTAGAGCTGGTTCAGAAAGGTAAGTTTCCTGAATTCAACATTGATAATGATTGTGTTTTGAGATTTGGGAAGTGATTGATTGTGCCTTGTGATTCACAGTTGAAGAAAGAGTTGTTATGTGAAGCTCATAGTTCTCCGTTTTCGGTTCATCCTGGAAGTACTAAGATGTACAGAGATCTGCGGGAGTATTACTGGTGGAATGGAATGAAAAAAGATATTTCTGATTTTACTGTGAAGTGTTTGACAAGTCAACAGGTTAAAGTAGAGCGGCAGTTACCGAAAGGGATGCTTCAACCTTTACCAGTGCCAGAGTGGAAATGGGAAAATATATCCATGGACTTTTTTGTGGGATTACTGAAGACATCTCAAGGTAATAATGCAATTTGGGTTATTGTTGATCGCTTGACTAAATCTGCTCATTTCCTTGCTACACGAGATACTTTTTCCCTAGATCAATTTTCCCGTTTGTATCTTAAAGAGATAGTCAGGTTACATGGAGTTCCCCTCTCCATTGTATCTGATCGTGATCCCAGGTTCACTTCTAACTTTTGGAAAGGCCTTCAGAAGTCGTTGGGTGCTTAATTAAATTTTAGTAAAACTTTTCATCCTCAATTAGATGGGCTGTCAGAATGAACAATTCAGACATTGGAGGATATACTACGTTTTTGCTCTATGGATTATCAGGGACGTTGGGACCAACATCATTCTTTGGTTGAATTTTCATATAATAACAGTTTTCATTCCAGTATACAGATGGCACCATTTCATGCATTATATGGGAAGAGGTGTTTAACTCCAGCTTTCTGGGATGAAGTGGGTGAAAGGAAGTTGATGGGACCAGAATTGGTAGAAGAGAAGGCAGAAAAAGTTCAGCTGATTCAGAAGCACATGAGAACAGCTCAGAGCAGGCAGAAGATTTATGCAGATAACCAGAGGAAGGATCTATCTTTCGAGGTAGGTGATCATGTTTTTCTCAAGGTTTATCCTTGGAAAAGTGTGATGAGATTTGGTAAGAAAGGAAAGATGAGTCCAAGGTTTATTGGATCATATGAAATTCTGGAGAGAGTTGGATCAGTTGCATACCAGGTGGCTTTACCTCCGAGTTTATCTCAGGTACACATTGTTTTTCACGTTTCGTTGTTGAGAAAGTATATGCCAGATCCATCTCATGTTTTGAGTCCAGAGGTAGTTCAGCTGGAAGAGAACCTATCTTATGAGGAACAACCGGTCCAGATTCTTGATCACAGGGAGCAAGTGTTACGGAATAAGGTTATTAATCAGGTAAAGGTTTTGTGGAGAAACCACATGATGGAAGAGGCAACATGGGAATCTGAAAATGCAATGAGGGATAAGTACCCCCATTTATTCGATAAGTAAATAAATTGAGGGGACGAAATTTTCAAAAGGGGGAAGGATGTAACATCCCAAGTAAGTAATGAATAATAGATATTTTTATCTATGTCTATTAGTGAATTAGATAGTGTTTTAGAGGCCTGAAATGATAATAAATCCAATCTTAAGCATGGAATACACTAATATTTTTAAAAGATTGTTTTAATGCCTTTTTATGGAAACCCATTTTTAAATATGTTTTTTGACAATTTTATAAGCTATGTTTGTCAAAATAAACTTATTATTTATTATTGGGACATCAAAATTAACTTTCTGTGAATTTTTGGTATTTTTCTGATAAAGTTCATTTTTTAATGAATAGTGAAAAAATTTTGTATTTTAATTCAAAACCTCTTTTTAATCTAATTTATTTATATGATTAGATTATCTTTTGATTAGGTTTTAAAGTGAAATTAGAATATACTTTTACCATTTAATCCAATGGTGGTTATCGAAATCAATTTCACTTTGAAATCAGACTCAAACTTGTGTCAATCTTTTGATACTTATTGTTTCATAAAAACACGCTATTTGCTCTGACAGCGGGAATTAATTATTAAATTAATTAACATGACTTATATGTTTTTAATTTTGTAAAATAGACTTTATTTTTGAATTCGGAATATCAAATATATCTTAGGATGAATTTTTGGTATTTTTCTGAAAAACTTCATTTTTTGATGAATAATGAAACCACTAAGTGGTACTTATAAAAACTGATTTTTCGTTTAAATGAAATTTTACCACATCTGTGTTTTGAATTTCAAAAATCCGATATACATGGTTGTCATTAAGAAGTAAAATGTGGTTCAATGGGATTAATTTTTTTTTGGTGAATAGTAACTCTTAAGTTCTTAATCGCGATTAGAGGTAATTAGTGTAGTTTAAGGTAAAAATAATGCTTTAATAAAATGAGATGAGCTTGAAACATGACTTACCCTCATTGTATGTGTCATGGCCGACCATGAAAATCCATGGGTCAACTTTTGGACCCCATGGAGTCACTTTGGTTGGGAAATGACATAAATAACTTTTTCTTTAATGCAAAAGTAAAAATGACACAAACATGAGAGGTTTTACTAAAACAATTTTTTCATGGGGTTATAAAGATAAGATTTTTTATTATAAGTAGTAATTGGAAATCTAAAAATATATCTTACATCATTGTATTTTTTTTATAATTTTGAGACTTTAAATAAATTAAATTATTTATGACATCATGATGATGCAGCGATGACCTCATTATTTAACGATTTAAATAAAATGGAATGATAATGTAAAATCTAAGACCTAAACATGGCCAAAACCTATTGTATGGGTGGATTTCGAACCCTTATCAATTTAACCTCGAATTATATCAATGTGGGACATTTTTAATCCGAAACTCTTTTAAAAATAAAGTAACTTATCTTTACTTTCCAAGAGTGCCGCTCCTCTCCTCTTATAAAAGGCCCCCACCTCTACCTCCATACCCACACTCCCAAAGCCTTTGTCTCGGACAACCCCTGCCCATTTTGGCTCACCACATCCCTCTCTTACTCCTTGAATCCTCACTTTGGGAAGAATTATTCACAAGGAATATTTTGAGCTCAAATCTAAGAGAGTTACCCGATTTTATGGTAATGTCTTCTCTTGAGTCCTTTTGTTTGATTTTGCTTCTCCAACCCCCTTAACTCTTTTTATTCATTTCTTTTGTAACAACTACAGTATCCTCAATATACTAGGATGTTTTTATAAGAAGGATTCGAGCTACATTTACACACACCTACATCTAATGGTTAAAGGAAATACTATTTCCGTGGATGGTGAATTTATGCCTCCTGAAACGATAATTGTTCAACATTCTTTTAACACCTTCAAAGGTGGCCATTAAGATGTCACTATATTTATATATAATATCTAATATGTTTATGTTTTCCTTAAGCTTCTGTATTTTTCATTTTGGGCATACCTTTATGGTTTCCATTATGGGTAAACGTGATATCTTCATTTAAGGAAGTGCGGACTACCACCCTCTCAAAGTGATTTGATTCGTTAAATACCATATGTGGGACGTATAAAGGATGGAACTATGATATTATATATGATATTATACTGGAATTATAATATACCTTTATATTATTATGATTCCATTCTATAAAATACAAAATAGAAATGAAAGTAGCGTTCATGCGTACGTACGGCTTACCATCTCCATGAACGGTGCATTTCATTTCTTACCTCTAAATGATTATGTAATATTATAAATGCATGAATGTACCGGATATATATGAAATATATGATATCTACATCATTAATACCATTTTGGATATAATGGATACATGAGAAACTTGTAGTTATAAAGGGATTATTTTTTACTCAAGTACCAATGATCGTTAAAACGACCGTTATTATATTAAATAATTACATAGTGTTCATGACATGGAAATAAGTGATATGACAGGAATAATGAACTTGAAAAAGGTTCTTAAACAAGTAGATATTAACTCAAGTTTATTATTCAGGACATTAAAGAATGATCGAGTCAAGTCAGACCCGTGGTATGGGACTTCGTCTCAATCTCCTTTCATTGAGGCATATTTTATTTTATACACAACCTTCTTTTATATGGTGTATAAACCCCTTTTACTTTTATGTTTACTCAAAGGGAATCTTTTTTATACGAACCATTTACTAAACGAAAAAAAGGGAATGTTTTTGTCGTACGTATGCGGCGACAACAACTTCTCCGCCCCTGTGACCATTATTTGAGTTTCGGCTTCCTCTACAAGCCATACCTTTTTTTAAAGAAAAATAAGTACCATGTTTTACTTTTCTTTTATTTTGTTATTGAAAATGGATTTCATATTGTTTTTATATCAATGTTTTTTATAGATATCTTTTGATTGAAAGGTTGAAATGTTATGTTTCATTTATGCATGTTTTATGTGATACGATTATGTTGAGGTTCTTGGGCATTATTATGAAGACGGGTGGTTCCGTGATGAACAAAGTGCGGGTGAGCCCGGTATAGCTCTCCCATGCATTGGGTAACGCGAGTGAGTGAAACATAAAGGTTTCTCCGAAGAGATTTAGGGAATATACTGTGATGGGTATTCCAAACGTAACCAAGAGGGTTAATCCCTACGTAAGAATGTTATGAATGCCTCAAGTTACCATTATGTCTTATGATTTCTATGATTTATTCATGATTTGATGAGGTATGTTAAAGTGCTTATGTATTATGGGTAAATTATGTTTTCATTCTTATGTATATATGTACCCATGTTTCCTTTCCATATTTTTATATCTCTTACTAAGCTTTTTATGCTCATCCCAAGTTTTTTGAAATTGTTTTCACAGGTCATGGGAAAGGTACATGATATGATGATAGTGTCAAGGAAGTGTCAAGAAAGAATCAATGTTTTATTTTAAATATGATTCCATTGATGGGAAAGAAGAATACTATCTTTATGTAACCACATTGTTTATATGTGGAATGAAATGAATGTTTTATAATCTAATTCTCTAAAACTCTAAACCTAAAAAGATCCTCAATGTGTAATCTTGTAATAACTCAAGCTTAAGTAAGGATTAAGGCTGGTGCCTTATAATAACGTATGCTGATAAGAAAAATATAGATGTTGATTGAATGGAAAAAAATTAAATCCTTTTGTCCATATCAAAAAACATTTATCATAAGGTGATGGGTCTCAAAATGTACAAAGGTATGTGGGACAATATGGAAAGTGTTTTCAAATGGAATACTAAAGGCACAGAACAAAATCATTAAATATAGTGTTGTATGTATGAATACATCAGAATGAGGGTTGACGAAACAATTGATTAATAATTCACTAGAGTAAATGAAATTTTTTCATCATTGGATGATTCATAGATTTCCAGTGAGATTCTAAAATTGTGAGTAATATTTTGGTAAACCTTCTAGATACTATTGATTCTAAAATTTCACATTTGAAAAATAATTATGATTTATCTCTTGATGAATTTCATTACATTATTATAGCTTTGGAAATATGGAAATCCCCAATTTGGAAAATGTTGTTGAATAATAAAATGGATTTAGAAGCTTTGAGAATGATGAAAAATCATCCTAGAGAATAAGAAGATCCTTGTGAGCTAAAAGGTAAAGAGTTTAGTGAGCGGAATGAAATAATCATGTCTATAATATCCAAGAGATCTCTAAGAAGAAGTTAAAATTATACAAGTAAAATTTATATGAAATGTTTTGAGTGTATTGGAATCAGACACATTTCTAAGAATTTCCCCAAGAATAATGTTGGAGAATATTGAGATCATTCCGTTGAAAACCCTTGATGGAATCACTGGGAAAATGGTAAAGATGGAAAATCGTCCAATAGATACAACAAAAATTTTATTGAAAAAATAGAAGAATGATGGGTTATAATGTTGAATCAGACTCAACTAAAAATAATTCATTTGAAAATAATGTTCAAAAAAATTTAGAACCATCATTGAATAAACTAGTAAATAAGAAGATTCCACAAATATTTTATAAGGCGGTGAAAAATCTTATTGACATTTTCAGCTCAAAACTAAACAAGTTTCATGTGTTGATAAAAAACTCTCATGAAATAAGTTATATTAATAATGAAGGATCATGATTAAGTTTATGATGGAATAAAATATGTCATAATGATGGAGGAAGAACACATTCTAGTGATTTTATATTAAAATATTATAATTGTGGAACATGGATAGATGATTGATTTTCAATGTATGAAGCATGAAACTAAAGATGAATTGGATGAAAAGTCACAATCAATACTTATTTAAGTGTAATGTTCCATGATTAAGATAAATTAAAACATCAAAAAATATTTTGATGTAAAATATATGACATTGGAAGTCACTGAGAAGGCTCAATATGAGAATTACATTAAATCTTCACTTTCCAACAAAACATTTTTCATCTTATTATTTATAAATTATAAGTTGTTAAAGATTATTTGGAAATAAGGGGTGGATAATGTATATAATAATGCAATCAATTCTAAAAATTTCGATCACTCGCTCAAAGTAAATTCTAGTTTACGTCTTAAGCATGTCAGAGCATTTATAAGTTACAATCCTCAACAATGTTTCTATTGAGAAATATCTTTTTCAAAATTAAAATCAATATTTGATTTCTATTTCCAATACTTTGGTATCTTTTATAACATATATTATAATTGTAGGCACATTTTTTCTTTACCCATAAGAAGGTTTGTAAAAAATATAATCAATATTTAATGAAGAGTGACTAACTTTCCTAAATTATGGGGAGTTGAAAAGGTGAATTATAAATATTTCATAAATATTCCAAAAATAATATATTTGAATTTCTTGAAGAAGTTTGTGGAATATGTGACATGTCTATTCATCATTCCAAAATATTTATGAAAATCCTTTTATAAAATGATTCATATGATATAAATGAAAAGAGATCTGATTTGTAGATGGTTAAGGAAATTTCATTCATTGTTTTAGATCGCATTGAAAGCATGTAATACGATAAAACCATTGAAACCTTATTGAAGTTCCTCATCACACTTGATAGGACATCTAAAAATATTGAACATTTTGAAAGTCATGATATAGGATTAGTTACTTTTCGTAGTGATAATTCTTCAAAATTATGAGGAATTTTATTTATAGTGGTTTAAGTAGTGAAATTGAAATCTAGTGAAGATTTACTTGTCGATGGGATAAAGCTTAACAAACATCGTGTATGTCAACATTGTGATGATGGAGAATAATTAATCATAAAAAATGATTATTGTATAATCAAAAGTATAAAAGATGGAAAATTCATTAAAAAGGAGAAAGGTCAAGTGGGAATCACTTTCAAATAATATAATTGAAAAAAGCTTATTAGATGAATACTATGGATGGAAACAAATTTTGTCATATAAGGCGTGGAAACCTATGGAAGAAAAACATGAATAAACATTAGAATGTAGATGTTTTCCTTTATATAATTGAATTTAAAATAACATATAATGATATTTTTAATACACTTCATAATGGAAATATGACGTAAAAATTTCATAAAACTGTTGAGATTCGGTCATCCAGACTAGTTGATCTTATTCATTCTGATTTATATTGTCAAATTATATATTAATCAAGAAAATAAAACTTATAATTCATCACTTTTATTGATTATTTTATATTAATTGAAAAAATAATTTCCATGAAGCACAAGTAATATTATATTGAAAAGATAAAATTTCATAGAAAATTTGTTGAGAAAAAATTATAGATTTCAAAAAATTTGGAAAGTAGTTCAAACAATCCTTATCATGATTCTGAATAACCATGTGATGATAAAATTTTATCTAGTAATGAAACATTAAAATTTATTTACTTACAATAACATGTTGATTTTGAAAAAATTATTATATAACCTAAGGCTCTAATTAAAACTAGATAGATGTAGATATAAGAAAATATGACATCACTTATCTCAAAATGTGATATAGATTTAGTTTCAATGGTTATTAAAAATTAATAATTGGTGGATGATATAAATTAAGAGTGGAATGAAAATGAGGAGTATGAAACACGAGAACTTGTTCAAAATCTAGTAAATAAAAATGTTATTTGAACCAATTGGGTTTATAAGAACGCATTAAATTAGCATGGAGAACATTCATGAATTAATGAAATACTCGATTATAAAGGATACAAAATGGAGGAAGGTGAGGATTTAGATGAATCTTCACCCATAGTTGAAAGGATAGAAACTATTTGAATTTTTTTTGTAGTGGTTGGTCATTATAATTAAAATGATTATCAGATAGATTTAAAGAAAAAAATGATAAATGTTGATGTTGAGGATGAATTGTACATTGAAAAACCTTATGATTTTTTACTTGATGAGGATGAAAAAAATGGTTGTAATTTGTAGAAATCTTGTATAGTCCAGGACATGATCTATTTACTTGGTATATGTGGGTGGATTTTTTTTGAGAATGATGAAATTTTCAAGAAGAAATGTTTATAAGAACATATACATAAATAATGTTTACTCTGGAACATTAATTATCATTGTTTATGAGGATTATATAATTTTTACTATGAATGAAGAAATTTTATTCGATGTTATTAATGAAGAAATGATAAGGAATTTTGAAAATAAATGTTGGGGTAATTAACCTTGTTAGTTGGCCTACAAGTTCAATAAAAAGATAAATATATATTCTAATCTATAGATAAGAATTTAATAGAATTGTTATAGAAGTTTGGGATGAATGAATTGAAATTATTTTCAACTCCAATTATAGTTAGGAAAATGTTGAGTAATGATCAATCAAGATTACGTTCAAATTAAAAAGGATTTTGGAAGGTGATAAGAAGACTTCATAAAATTTCAGCTTCAAGGCTTAATATTTTTATGCGGTGACATTATGTTCTAGGTATCAATGTAATCTGAAAAATCCTATTTTTTGGTATCAAATATGATTATTGGGTATTTCAAAGGAAACACTTTACATTAGTATTATACAAAATAAATTGATAGACTATGTTTATTTGATATATTGATTCTGATTGGGTTGAAGATTATAATGATAGAAAGTCAACCTTAGGAGGGAATTTTTTATGGTCGAATGTTCTGTGAGTTGGCCTAGTAAGAAAAAATGTTCGTTATATTTGAGCATAACTAAATATAAATATTTTTTAGCCACTCAGGATTGTACACAAATATTGCGGATCAAAAATTAGTTGGAAGATTTTAAACAAACAATTACTATACAATTAAAGATACTTTGTGATAATCAGATTACAATTGATCTTTTTATGAATCCTTCCCAACATCCAAGATCAAAAGTATATATAAATATTAACATTATAAAAGATAATTTTTTTTATGGATATATTTTTCATGAATAAATTTTAAAAAATTATATGATTTATTATACCTTTAAAAAAGAGATGTCGAAGGATTTTTTTTATTTGAAGCAGCAAATTCATGTACATCCTCTAGTAATGTATTCTTAAACATCATAATGATTTTCCCCCATTGTGATTTGAATTATGTTGATAAAGGTGGAGTTAATGTAAAAACATTATACTTTTTAATAAGTTTTACTTTTCTTTTCTTTTTATTTGGAATCTGAATCTATGGTTATCATATAATGGGGGAGATAGAAAATATCTGAGAAATGAAAAGACAATATTAAAATAAGATGAAATATGAAGGAGAGTTATCCATACATAGAATCAAAATTTTATTGCAATTGAGGGATGAAATTACTTAAAAAACATTACATTATATAGTATCATGGTGTTTGGACAATCGGTTTTTTGAGTGGATATGTTTTGATAATAATCAATAAAAAACATGAGTTTTTTCAAAAGATGACTTCTGAAAAAATATAAGTGTTGGATATGTTGTAAATGAGGGTAGTCAAAAAAATCTAAATAGGGAGATTGAAATACCATTATAATAAATTTTTTTAATAGAGTATTTGTATTGGTTGACAAACTAACCTTTTTTATAATAATGTTTTTGTTATATAGGAATAATGAATATTATATAGTATAAATAATGAAGATACTAAATGATGTTTTTTTTGCTGATGAGTTTGAAAGAGGATGTTGATAAATATTTAGAAGTTAGATGTTCGAAATTTTCTCAAACTTAAAAAAATAAAGATGATAGTTTTCTGATAACAATGTTCTCACAATTCCTGAAAACCATCAAGAATAACAGATTTGAAGAAATTGTGGAGAGGCTTGAAGAAAGAAAAATCACCAGAAAGATAATGATATTAGATCCAAAATAAGAGTTATCAAAAAAAGAACCTTGATTATGAGATAATCAGAACATGTTTTCTGATAAAAAACGAATCCATGCTTCAGGGAAAATTGTGTCTAGTTTTCTAAACAAATCATATCCATGATTCTAGGAAAATTTTAACTAGGTTTCATTGCAAATTCAGAATGACGATTCTGATGAAATCCGAACTAGTTTTCTAAGAAAAATTGGAATAATGATTCAGGGAAAATTATAATCTTTTTTCTAAGAAAAAACAGAACCAGGATTGTAAATAAATTGAAACCTGTTTTCATATAAAATATGGGGAAAGATTCTATGAAAATCAGAACTAGTTTTTGGGGAAATAACAGAATCTAGATTCTGGGCAAATTCGTAATAGTTTTCTAAGAAAAAATGGAATCATGATTCTAAGGAAATCAAAACCATTTTTCAAAGAAGTATTAATAATATGATTGAAATTATATTAGATCTCATATCATATTGTACCATATTTCAAAAAATCAGACCCAAGATCTGGCATTATAATTCAAATAATGATATGAATAGTTGAATAAGTCAAAAAAATTCTAATTTTCAAAAATCTCATATAAATGAATGGATGTCAGAATAAGTCATTGATGAAACATGAAATGAGAGTGATTTAAAGTGTTCATGAGATTGATGGATGCTGGAAGGATTTGATGATTCATGGATTTTGTTTTTTTAGTTGACTATAAGTAATCTATTATATCATTAATTCATTTGATATATTTACATATGAACTAATTCTAGAGATCAGGAAAAGTTTAACAAAAAATGTTCCAGACAGAATGAAGTATATTTTTATTGATTGGTTGGGTAGAAAAAAATAATAATTAGTATTTTAGGAAAATTAGAACAATTATTATGAGAAAAATGGAACCATTATTTTGAGAAAAACATGACCACTATTCTATGAAAATGGGATCCATATTTTTAGAAAAAATTGGATAAAAAATTCTGTGTTGAGCAGATTCGACATAGTATTTACTATTTTGTTTGTATGAATTGTTTTTTTAATAAAACATAGTAAGATGATGGTAGTCATTATAATATATACTATATGGAGATAAAAGGTGTTTAATAGTAGGTGGCACATTTTGTATTAACATCTTTATAAAAGTGGATTCCCATAGACTCATAGTTGTGGCTATGGAATGGATATAGGTTATCACAGTAAGGGAAAACCTTGTAAATCCCTTGTGATTTTCATTATTTCATATTATTTCATTCATGAAAAATTACTAATGCTTCAGTAGGATATAAATCATAACTGGTGTTAGGGGTTATGTTTCAAAATGTTATGAAATTTATGAAAATGTGACATCTAATTCCACCCCACCCACCCCCCCTCTATGTTTTTTTCAAACCATAGAATTTATAGTCCATTTTCCAATTTTTGGGAAGTGTGTTAAAACTAACCATTGAAAATGCTTTCAAAAAATTGGGATTTGTTTCTGATGTGGTAATTTTGGACATGTTTCCTAACATTGAAATAAAAATGATATTATATTTAATTATGATAAGAAAACTATATATTGTTTTAAATTTGGTGAGATGGTTCATTATGAAAATACCTTCCCAATAAAATATCTTCATGATGGGAAGAATCTAGATGGTAAGAATAATGGTTCAGTGAAATCCTTTAAGACCACATTAGCATATATTTGTCAAGCCAATGAAGTGGTATCAGGTATTTATTTTCTTTAATCATTATTTTATAATATTTGGTTTGATACATGGTCTACACATTACATTATATCAAATTAATATTCTAGTAAATTGGAAACTTCACATCCTAAAATGGAATTATAACATTTGGTAAATTAACCATGGAGAAATATTTAAGTGAAAATGTAATTATAATAATCTTAATGTTGTAGTACGAGGAATGAAATTACCAGCATTCCATGTTGTTTTACCCCCATTATAGTTAGATGTTATTTTTCGTATAGATTTTCCATCTATTTACCATGCTATGATTGATTGTAAATCCAGATAATTTGTTTTTGTTTTTGAAAAATGATCAATTTATATATAATAATTATCCCATATAACTCATAACATATAAAAAATCTGAAAAACTGGTAAATGATGGAAATGAAATTTATTTTCCTCATATTGTAGTAAAAAAATGAAATCATTAGATTAATGATATGCTATTGGTAAATGAATACATGAATTATTTCCTGATGATTTTTTAGTTTTTACACCTAACTGGGAAGTTATGTTTCCTATTAACATAGTTCATAATCCAAATCCAATTTCAAAACCCCCTTATAGAATAAATAATTTAAAACATATAGAATTTAAAAATATGTTAGTAGGTGTTTCTGGATAAATGCATCATTAAACCTAGAACGCCACCTTGGGGTGCTCTTATTTTTTCATTTAAAACTAATAAGGATCTGTGATACATTTCATTGAATATTAATATTTTAATTACATTTAATCAAATAATAAGTATTGATTTGCACATACGAATGAATTATTTGATCGTCTCTAGGGAACTCAATATTTTCTTAATACTTAATTCAAATATGGGGACCATCAGCTAAAGGTTATGAATGATGGCATCCTAAATACATCATTTTATAGTAGACATAGACATTATGACTTTGTTTCAATTCCCATTTTATTGGAAAATCCTCATACTGTATTCATCGATCTTATGAATTGAACATTCCATCAATATTGGAAAAAAATTATTTCTTTTATTGATGATATTTTTTTCTTTTCAAAATTTTTTGAAGATCATGAAAAACATTAAAGGGTTTTCCAAGAAACTATCATAGTGAAGAAGTTATATGGGAAATTTATCAACTATGATTTTTGGTTTCAACATATTTGTTTCTTGCGATCATTGTAAATATGAATGATATAATTGTTTATCGTGCCAAAAAAAGTTATAGACAAAATTTCCTAGATATACAATTGACATCAAAATTCATATTTTTTAAGTATTATAATTTTATTTTTGATGGTTTCTTAAAAAAATTTCACGGTAATCTATCTAGCTAACTAGGATAAAATGAAAAGGGGTTAAATTTATTTGGATATAAGACTATGATGTTTTTTGAGGAACGTAAAAGGGGATTTGGGAATGATCCAATTTTTTACCAACCTTCTTGAAATAGAGATTTCCGACATCATTAGTGATGCTTTATTAAGGGTATATGGTTTTTTTGAATGAAGAAAGATCAAGTAATTGTTTATTCTTCAAGAAAAAAGAAGCCCCATTTGAAATATTATCCCTCATATGATTTTTAATTAGAATCATTTGTTTCTTAAAAGTATGGACATATAATTTATATGGATTGAAATGTGAATAATATAAATACCATAAAAGATTCGCATATATATTCCTTTAAAAGGAATTAAACATGAGGGGGATAAGATGGAATTAACTTGTAATGGATTATGATCTCATTATCAATTACCATACGGGAAAATAAATCAATTTCATGGATTCCCTAATTAAAAAACATTATGCTAAATTAATGATGGTACATTTTGAACATGTGAACATTATTATGGATTTTATTAATTTTTTCTTGGAAGTTGATTTTTGTATTAAATTCCTATCTTTTACTTCATGTGTAAGCAGAGTCCTCTTTTTAATAAAGAATTAATCAAGTCAATAAATAAGATTGTGAGTTACAAAAAAATGAAATATTAGTCAAGAAAGCTAAATTGTATGAATTTAATGTTGATAAAGATTGTTTCATGAGATTTGAAAATAGATTATGTGTTCCTTTTCTTTTATAGTTAATGAATCATTTTAAATGTGAACCTGATTGATTTTCAATTCATCCTAAAAACAATAATATATAAAGAGGACCTACTTAGTAATACTAGTGGAATGAAATGATAAGAGATATTGTTGAGTTTACAATGAATTGTTTTTATTTCTAATAAGTTAATGTGCAATGAATACTACAAAAGGGGATTCCATAGCCTTGTCCAGTAACAGAGTGGAAATGGGACAATTTATTTATGGAATTAGTGGTGGTACTACCAATAAATCCTTGAAGAAACAACATGACTTGGGTTATTATTGATGAACTTCCTAAATCTAAAAAATTACTTTATATTAGATACACTATTTTTCTATAAAATTATTATTGATTATAACTCAATGTGATTTCAGGTTGCACGAAGTTCCTCTATCCGTTATAAATGACCGAGATCCAAGGTTCATTAAAAAATTTTGGAAAGTCAATCTATATTATTTGGTTATTTAAAAAAATTTCTTTATAAACTATCATTCTGAATTTGATTAATATAGTGAGTGAACAACTCAATCAATTGAATAAATGTTATGTTCTTGTTTAATTGATTACCACATATTTTGGTATAAATATATTTCGTTAGTTAATAATATATTTCTTTCTAATATTAAGATGCAATCATTAATAGAATTATATGGAAAGTGTTGTTGGACTCCATTATCACAGGACTATGTTTAAGAAAGGATGTTAAATGGAAAAGAATTAATAGAGCAAGTTGTTTTGAATGTGAATATGATCCCGCAACACAAGATGATAGCTCAAAAAATGTATAAAATATATGAACATAACAAGTGGAAAAATTTTCATTCAAGATAGATGATCATGTTTTTCTTAGAATCACCCCTTGGAAAAGTTTTATTTTTTACTAATAAAGGTAATATAAATCAATATTAAATTATAAATAATGATTTAAAATTGGAATACTGAGTAGATTTTCCTCTGATTTTATCTCATTTACACAATCATTTCCATGTTTCTAGGATGATAATGTACGTTCTATATTCATCTCATGTATTGATCCTAGAATTATTCTATATTGAAGACAAATATTCATAAAATGATAATCCAATTATGAATCTTTATCATAGGGAGAATGTATTGCAGAATAAAACAATTCAAAAAGTTTTTATTTTTTGGAAACCCACATTGTTGAATAAGTTACATGGGAATATGAAAATGCTATGGGGTAAGGGTATTCACACCTGTTTAAATGGTAAACAAGAATGGTAAGGATTCAATTTATAAATTGTTTGGAGAATGTAATGGCCCAGAATTATATCAAGGAATTTCATCGGTATATAATTATATAATATAGAAAAAATCAATGAAAATAATATAGATTACATAATACAAACCTCATAAATGATTAATTAATGAAATACATGTTTTTTTAGGAAATTATAGAACCAATACTGATTGAAAAGTAAATTTACCAATTTAATATTAATGTGATAAGTATGTTTAGTGAATTGACCTCTAGAATAGTAACATCACCTTCGAATGTATAAATAAAATGTAAGTATCTTATAAGTGAAAATATGATATATTTTTATCATTGATTATGTAAATATTTTTTTTGGAATTGATAAAGTATGTGATGGTATTTTTGTGGAATATAAATTTTTATTTATAATTAAATCATTAATGTTTTCAATTAAAATAAAATTTGTCCCCATTAAAAAGAATCATGAATTAATATTTATCTATTTATGTTTATAATATAATTTTAGGAGAACATATTGAATTTTTTTAAAGAGTTATAAAATTAGTTATGAATGTAAAATTGTAATTTTTGGAGTAAATTATGATTTTGATTAAAAATTAATAGTATCATTTTTAGAAAATTATATTTCAAAAAATGGAATTAAATTTTTTTATTATATAGTTTCAAAATGGTTATGGTAAATATTATAGATTTTTCTAAAATACATGAATGTTTTTTGAATAGTAAATTACAAATTTTTAGGATAAAAGCTAAATACCTGAATTATTTAGTCATAGATTCTCTATAGATGATGTAAGCATGTAATATAAAATAATAATTATTTTGTTTAATATATTTAATAATAATGATAAAGATATTCATAGTCTTTATCCAAAAATAATAAACTAATGAATAAAATAATAAAAAACACCCCTCTTCTCCACTATAAATACCACTCCTCACTATATCATCTCCCTACAACTAAATACCATATAGAATTATTAATGTATATCCAATTACCATCCTCAACCATTTACCCACATTGAAAAATTTTTGTTCCCACTAAAAGGCCAAAACAAAATCCATTTACAAGGATCTCAATGAAAAGAATTTATGAGGTAAAATCCACCATCTTTTTCATTTAGTTTCCATTAAATTTATTTTTAGTTAATATTTTCTCCTCAAATACTTTATAAAAGGTGAAATTATAACTCTAGTATCTTATATAACCTATAATGTTATTATTTTACATGAATATCCACTAATAATCCTCTAATATTCTCAATTTTTTACATAAAAATGAAAACATTTTCTATGATGTGTCGATTTACCATTATCGTGGATGGTGTATTTTTAATTTTTCTCCACCTCCAAGTATGGTAATAAAATTATAATTATTTTCAAATAATAATTTATTACCCATAATATACGTTTTATAATGTACTGGAACAAATTTATAAACATGATATTAAATATAATGATATATGTTTGTGATAATTATAAAACCGCCTAAATAAATGAACTCATTTTAAATCATGATTTTTCTAATGAGTAATTATCATTTGAAAATTAGTTATATGTAATAATTTAATATTCGAGAAATATTATAATTCCATTCCATTCCACATCGTTATTGTTTCATCCATTTTAAAAGAAAAATAAAAATTGTACCACCCATGGATGCCATAAAAAATGCATCCAAAACAACGGAAATAAAAAAATATGACTCCAAATTTGTGGAAATATAATATAATTGTATCATATAAATAATTATAAATTTTAATATAGTTCTATAATTTACTAATAACATTGTTTTAAACATTATACAGGGGGTTTGAACACATTTGGAGGAAGTCAAACCATAGGTAAGTGGATTGTCTTTAAAAATATGATTTTAAATCTCTATTTTCAAACTTCAAAAGGAAGTTTTTTATGAAGAATGTTTTCATCTTTTATTATTTTTTTATAGATATTGGTAATTTTTTATGATGATTTTTGGGACCAATATTTTCTTGAAATAGAATGGGTTTGTTTATATAGGAGGTTGACCGTTTAGTTACTCCCCGGGTGACTAAGATGGTCACACCATAACGTAGCTATGAGGGTTACATCATGAAGTATCCATAAGGGTTAAATTGTAAGATATTCATTATGGTTACTAATAATATGGTATCATTAAGGGTTTGAATATTATGTATTGTATTTATTATTTTAATTTTATGTTTTTATTTATTTTTCTAGGTTTTGTTGAAATATATTTCTTTCTCAAGTATGTATTTGATAATTTTTGGGTGAGAATTATGTCTATGAAAATGAATTCATATGTTTATAAGTATTTTTGTTTTAATGGTGTCTTATTTTTATTTATCATAAAAAACCATTTTTTCTCATCGCATGTTTTTGAAATATTTTTCAAAGAGCTTAAGGATGAGAAATAGTAAAAGAGAATCCATGATTAATGATGTGATAATTTTTAATGATAAATTTTAATGGTTAATTAAAAGAATTTTTATTATTTAATAAATTTATAATGTTTTTGTAGTTACCATTTTTTACTATTGTGGGTTCATAACATTGAATAATTCCTAATTTCATTAAAAATAAAAACTGAAAATATATTTTATAATGAAATAAGTTTATTTTAGTTTAATTAGCTTGATAATTTAATGATAAATACTGAGTCCTTATGAATTTGGTTTCATTAGTAGGTTATAATTTTTTAAACATTTTTTTATTAGAATATCATTTTTTTTCACAAAAAAACTAGACGTAGTTAAATTTTTTATAAGTGGTTTTATATGATATGATATTGAAGAAATATAATATTAGAGTTTATGTTGGTGAAAAGAATTTTTTTTGAATTTTTTGAAGAATCCTATTTAAATAAATGATTTATAGAAAATAATTTAATGTAATAGATACTTTCATAGATAAAGGTTGAGAGGATTATAAAATAATTTAATTCTATCTGATTAAATCATGATAAATTTGGTGTAGCTAACAGATATTTGATTAATTTTTTATTTTTCTATATTTATATTATTGTGTGATTATGGTAAAATGGTATTTTTATATGTTTTTTTGGATAAAATGGGCCTTTCCATTATTTTTAGCGAAACCAGAATTTTCATTAATTTTTTTAAAATGGGTTTTTCATAGATTATTTAATGTAGAGGGATTTCACAAGTGATATTTTCATATAGAAAATATGTTTTTTGATTTTTTTAACATTTTTTCTTTTTGATATGAGATTTCTACAAAAAATGGTTGATTTGGAAATGAACAGATATTATTGGTTTTTATAAATTGGGTTTTCAATATTTTGGGGAATGAGTTGGTTAAGCATTCTTTTGATTTATCATATAATGATATATATTTCATTTTTGGTGTTTTCATTCATGAATGAATATGGGAGAAATTTTCCAAATATTATTAATTTATATTATCCATTTCACAAACACATTACATAAAAGTAAAAAATATTTTCCATGATATTAATATAAGGAAAATTGTGTTCTTGATTAATGTTGATCGATAAATCCGTGTTGTAGATATGGTGTATTATATTAATTAATGAAACTATATTTTTCTATGTCATAATATGAAATAAAAATTCCACTAAACAATATTTTTTCAGAAATAACATATTTTATAAGATGTTATTTATTGAAATATGTTTTATTATAACATAAATAATTTATTATTGTTTTCATGAGGATTAAAACATTTGGAAAATGATTATTTTTATCCAAATCTACTTTTCCTCTAACAATGGTGATCCACGTATTCAATCATAGATTTATGGTATCCTCATCTTGGACTCGATATTTTGGTTCTAATGTTTTTCTTCTAAATTTGTTTCAATTTCATGGAATTCAGGAATAATTAGAAAAAATACACCAGATTGATTGATAATGATGAAAATTAATTCATGAAATCATCGTAGCCAAAGGAAACTGGAAGGTATAATTTTATCATTCTGACTTATGTGTATAAATAAAAGGAAGTGATAAAAGGAAGAATTATTTTCCATTCAATAATGTTGAATGTCATATTTGATTATGAGTTTACATATTCTTCAATATCATTATCAAATTACATTATTGATTCCCCCATTAAATTATGGTTTTTATGTATTCTATTAAGACACCAACTATATTAATGATTACTTCCAATTTATATAGCTCTACAATATATTATATTTTTGGGAATATACATCCCATATATCTATTTATTCCCCATTTAGTATAATTTTGTGAAATGTTATTATTTTATAGCATATCTCTACATAGATAAAATATTAATATATGGAATAGTAAAATATATATTTATATCAAAAATAATTATAAGAAATGATATTGTTAAAGGAATGATTATTAACATACTATAGAAATTAATACCTTAACATGGGTATAGAAATCGAATAATGATGTATTCTTGGATCCAATGGTGAGTGAAAATTTAATCCTTAAATATATTCATTTTTTTGGAAATATTATTATATATTACCTAAAAAAATTTATAGTCTCTCCTCATATCAAAAAATTCATGTTTCAATTTGGATGTATAGTTTGTGATATTACAATATCAAAGAGACCTTATAGATTAGTCCCTATTGAGTTCCATGAATTCAGAAAAACTACAATATAATTTGAAAAATTGTTTTATATACCCATTTTCATCACTAATGAGAGTTTAAATAGCCTATTAAAAATAATGATGGGTTACTATGCATTTCCATTTATTATTGTGAAAATAATAAGCTAATGATCAATAAAAAGTAAAATGGATGTCATATTTATGACTTGTTTGATTAAATTCATGGTATTTAATAATTTTCAATGTTGTGTCCACAATAAATTACCACTCCATAAATCAGAACAATGTAGTTTATTCCATAAACATTAAGGAACATGATACCTTAACCGTGATGAAGATTGATAGTGACGCAACAATTATTCATATCTAATATATGGATATTGAAATCATAAGGCGATGTACTTAGTATTAAATTTCAGAAATGTATTTTAAACTATCTATTTCTTTAATGTTCAAAGGGCTATAGAATATTGATGTGGATATATAAAATAAATTTAAAAAATAATATTTCAATATTAAGAATGATGGATTTATAACATTTTCAATGGAAATTTATTTCTCAAATATACTATATTTTAAAAATTAGTTGTTGATCATAAATATATCAAATTTTTTTCTTTTCCTCCATGAATAGGAAAATAGATATCTTATTATAATTTTATTATGACAACATAAAGAGTGAAATTGTATATAATATATTAAAATGTTTGGTCTATTAATATGTTAATACTATACATCACATGTATAAGTTTATTGTAAAACTCTTATATATAACCATATTTAAATGGGATACAATCAAAATAATTTTTTGCATAGATATTCATAATTCCAATAAATGGAACAATGAAATTTGGTGTTTCACAACGGTATTATAATGAATTAATTCACATTATTTATACTCAATAGTATTCACACTTAATTATACTGATATTATATATTTAAAAGATGAGGTAGATTTACATAGAGTACCAAATTCAAATGTATCAGATTAAGACCCAAGTTTTATCTGAAATTTCATGTGAGTTTTTTTAAATTTAAGAAATTGTGACCAAATCGTTAGGATATATTATCATAATTGTATAGATATTCATTATAAAATTACTATTCAAATATTGGACGATATTCTTGGATCATCTTATATGGATTCATAAGGATGATTGGGTCAATATTTTTAATATTTAACATCATATATAACAAAATATACCCCTCAAAAATCACAATGCAACTATATAAAACATTTAATGGAAATTGATATTGGGCATTAACCATATGTGATAATTTTTTGAGAGAAATCTATCAAGGATGGATCATGAATAATAGATTGTAGAGGAGATCCAAATTATTAAGTAATATGTTGTACCAGTAAAAATTCAATGGTAGAGGTATATTTATAATCATCAATCAGGTACATAGTTTGATATTGGGGAAATAATCATTAGAATATAACTATATGATATTTAGGATTTATAGGATATTAGTAATGTTAAACATAATATAATTATTCCATTCTAGATACTTCATGACGTGTTAATTATATCCTAGTGACTATAACATTCACCATACCTCCCTAGAGTGCACAATTTATTTCATATATAACTTTTAAGGATGCAAATACAATATCTATCACATTTACAAATTTTACAGGTTTTTTAACAGGAGAATAGTAACTCTTAGGAGAAATAATCCATTGAGATCATATATTATAGTGATAATGTAAAATAAATCATGAAAATTTACTTGGTCAATATTATATAGAAAAATAATTAGTATGTGGAAATTATGTAAGAAGCAATATAGGTATGAAACAAAATAATTCATATTAATTCAAATATGAATATTGTATTTTCATGAGTGAATTTTATATATTGGATAATGTGACACCATAGTTTTTTTAAATTTTATTCTTTAATTTCTATGTATCTTGAATTTGAAAAAAAATCATCCAAATTTATGATATAAGTGATCAATGATTTATTTCAATAATTTTGAATATTAAAAAATGAGATGAAATAATCATTATACGATATTAAAAGATGGCTACATAGAATACTATTGTAAAAATTGTTATAAGACAACAAATATATGAGAATACAAAGTCTAATATATTTAAATATTACCCACCATGGTATCCTTTTAAAATCATACCACATAGATTAAATATAATTATAGGAAAAAAATTATAAATATGATAAAAATGTGTAATAACAAGTATGTAATTAACCAAAGTGGTTGATAGGGGTATTTAAGGGTATATAATGATATATAAATTCTTAGTATAGAAAACCATAATATATATATACTCATTAAGTATATATATATATATATATATATTACAATTTCATAAAATTTATCACTGAGATATATAATTTTATTATATACTTCAATAAATAATATTGTGTACCCAAGCGATGTAACCATCTGAATTGATAGTTATCATTTATATATTTACATAGTGTGTATAAAAATAAGTAATTGAAAATTAATATTTATGTAGGAAGGGATAATATATTAAATCAATTGGGATAATACAAAATAATTAAACACTTTTTGTATTGTTAACGAGGTAACATCACATGATTTTCCATTTATAACCACAACAACGACTTTAATTAGAGTAATTTGAATGAAATCATTTACAAGAGATGTTCAACATTATAAAAATCACTATGTGATCTCTTCTAGATAAGCCACTATTGATGGATACAAATAGTTCTTATATAACCCTTATAGTGTATAAATATATATGTATCATTATTGGTTATGTAATAATATGTGAAGAATTAATAAATATGCAATTAATAATTTTAGTAAAAAATAATAAATATTTTTATTATTAGTGTTATTATCAACCTGATATTTTCAAATAACTACATCAATAATCATAGATTATTCTAACATGAAATTTAATATATTACAAACTTGTAATAATTTTAAAATGATAATAAATAAAGATATAACAATTTGGATCAAAGTAACAGTTTTTATTATTTAATATTATTTTTATATATTATGTGTTTTTATATAAAACATTAAGGTTATAAAATTTAGATATAAAATTTAAAAAAGTGTTTTTTATATTTGGATTCATGAAATTAATATTTTATTAAATTAAAAAAAATCAATTTTGTAGATAAATTATGTTTTCACAGTGAATAGTAAATATACATAGGTAAATATGATAAATGTAACATCCCAGGTAAATAAAGAATTTGACATTTTCATATTTATTAATATTTGTGAATAAAATGTTAATATTACTTTAAAGGGAATGCTATGTTCTATAGAGTACCCAGTACACAACAATGAGATTCATTAAAATCATACGTTGCACACTAATAATATAATAATTTTATTTTAAATAGTAGTTAATGCTTAGCCATTACAATGGCAGGAATGAACAAAACTAACTAAAAAATTATTATATATGTTTTTTAAATATTTTAGAAATTACCCAATAAATTATAGAGGCTTTATTGCAAATGAATCCTATTTTAAGAATAAATATTCTAATATTATTTAATAGGTTGATTAACCACCTTTTGATGGCGAACCATTTTTTAGAACTACTTTTTGTTAATTTTATATGTTATATGTGACAAAATAAAATCCTTATTTAGAATTAGAGCATTAAAATTTACATTTTGTAATTTTTTGTTATTTTTCTGATTATGTTCATTTTTTATAAATAGTGAAAAATGCTCTATTTTAATTCAAAACCTCCTTTTAATCAAATTTATTTATATGGTTTGATTATATTTTTAATGGTTTTGATATGTAATTAGAATATATTCTTATCATTTAATTAAATGGTGTTCATTGGAAATAATTTCACTTTGAATTTGGACATAAACAAGTGTCAATCTTTTAATAGATATTGTTTCTTAAAAACACGCTATTTGTTTTGAGAGTGGGAATTTATTTTAAAATTAATTAATGAAACATTTATGTTTTCAATTTGGTAAAATGGAAATCATTTTTTAATTTGGAATATAAAATTTACTTCTGATAATTTTTTTTATTTTTATAACAAATGTTCATTTTTAATGAATAGTGAAAAATAGTACATATTTTTTCAAAACTGTTTTTTCATCTAATTTAATTATATAGATAGATTTTCCTTTTAATTGGTTTTAAAGTGTAATTGAATTATGTATTTATAACTTATTATAATTTAGTTCATTAGAAGTAATTTCACTTTTAAATTGGATGAAAAAACATGTCAATATTTTGATAAATTTTATTTCCTAAAAACATGTCTTTGGTTGTGACAACGTGAATTATTTTTAAATTAATTACTACAATTTCTGTGTTCGGAATATTGTAAAAAGGATTCCATATTTGTAATCATATGTTAGAAATTATGTTATTAAAACTCTTTTGTTTTTGGACATTATGAACAGTAACGACAGTAATTATCTTTAATAATCATGATTAATTAATAACTAAGGGTAATAAAATAATATCATAATAATATAAAATGACCCCAACTTGTGTACACATCCTATTTTGTGAGTCATGGCAGACCATGGGAAGCTTTTTACCGAACTTGAGGTCCCATGGAGTCACATGGTTGTAATAGTGACACTTATGACATTATTGTTTAAAAAGAAGGGAAATATAACAAAAGTTTGTATGTCCAAATTAAAAAAAAAAATTAATTTTGTTTAAATAAATGATCTCTTAGAATATTAATATTAAATGGAAATATAAACATATTTCCTAAATCAGGATATTTGTTTTATAATTTTTATAAATGAAATAAAAAAATTTATTTATGACACCATGATGATGCATTGATTACCTATTTAATGAACGATTTAAATAATATGAAAAGATAAGGTAAAATCTAAAACATAAACCTGTCAAAAACCTATTTTATGGGTGAATTTATAACCCTTATTATATTATAGTCGAAATATATCATTTTGGGACCTATAAATTCCGAAAACCATTTTATAATAATGTAACATTTCAAGACATTCCAAAAGTGACCATCCCCCCTCTTATAAAAGGCCCCCACCTATACCCCCTTACACACACCTCTCAAGACCTTTTATTACCCAAAATTAGCTAATATTATCTCTCCACAACCCTATATCAGTCTAAGGGGCATCACTTTGGGCAGACGTCTTTCCAGATAAACCTTTGGCTCAAATCAAAAAAAGTTACCCGATTTAGAGGTAATGTCTTCTCTCGAGTTTCTTTCTTTTATTTTCCTTCTTCTCTAAACACAATATTATTATTATTTGATACCATAATAATAATAGTATTATCAATATACCATTATGTTGTTATGATAAGGATTCTACCTACACTTACACACACCTCCGTCTAATGGTTAAAGAATATATTGTTTCTGTGGGTGGCGAATTACTACATCACGAAACGATGATTGTTCAATATTTTTTTAACACCTCCCATGGAGGCCATTATGATGGAAATATATTTATATATGATATATATTATTTTTATGTTCCCTATATGCTTCTGTATTTTATATTTATAACATACCTTTATGATTTTCCTTTTGTGCAAATGCGATAATTTCATTGGGGGATGTGCGGACAACCACCCACTCAAGTGATTTGACTCATTCACGCCAAACATGTAATTTATAAATAATGTAATTAATGAACTTATGTTACCTATATAACATATATATAATACTGTAATTATAATATATCTATGTCCCACTATGTTTTAAAGTCTATAAACATGACAAAAAAATGAAAGTAGCGTTCATGCATACGTACGGCCTACCATCTACATAAACGGTACTTTTCATTTATTGTCTCCAAACATTATGGAGTATTATTAAATACATATATAATGGATATATATGTTATTTAAATTTTTATTACTATTTCTGAGATGATGTCTTATAACTACATGGAAAAATCTATTCAAACAAGTTCATTGTTGACTCATGTACCGAACATCGACAAAACGTATGATATGAACTCACATAATTAAATAATTGTTATAAAATGATAATATGGGATATGAATTGAATAATAAAATTTAAAGTAATTCCTTATGAAATTATAAATTGAAAAAAGTTTATTATTCCGGAATATAATGAAACGAACAAGGAAAATCAGACTTGAGGTAAGGGGATTTCTTATCTCACTTTTAATTACTTGAGATTTCCGTTGTTCGCCACTTATTTATTGCATGTGGTGTAATATTTACTGACATTTGACATATATTATCATGATTATATTTATATTCATTGTATTCTGACATTCATTTGGTGTTTATTATCTTTTGTTCATACGAATCGATTTATTACAACGAGGTAAGGGGTTTTTATCTCACTTTTTATTCCCGTGAGATTCATGATATATTTTTCACTATCTTCTTTGAGTTGTGTATGTATTTACCATGATTGTATTCTATGTGTAATATACTTTAATATATGGGTATTTACATATTCATTGTATGATTCTTCTATCATGGGGTGTATGTTTTGAAAGTTACCCAAATCGGTAATGGAACATTTCACCCTCCACTTTTAAAAAGACTTCTTTTTGTTTGGTATTTTAATTTACATCTTTTTATGTTGGGATATGTTCTTATATATCCTAATTTCTGTAAATTTTATGTACAAGTGATTAGATACCCTTTTTATCTCTCATAAACTAATTTTCTGAATTTTAATGTGATGTTGGTAGGCTGTCGAATTTCTGTAAAGAAACTTCTTAACCCAATTTCAATTCTTTGGGTTAAACCTCAACTTCTTGATTAGGGAGTACTATTAATATGTGTGGATGACCTATGATTGTTTTACACTTAATATCCACTTATATTGTGTGTATTAATATTTTTCAGACATAATTATGTAATTGTTTTGTCCTTAATCTAAGGATACCATCTTTGTAAGGGACTTCATCTAAATCTCCTTTCATTGAGGCATAATTTAATTTATATATAACCATATTTTATTATATGTATAATAAAGAAATTTGACATTTAATTTCATTCAGAATGAATCTTTTTAAATGAATCATTTTACTAAATTAAAAATGGAATGTTTTTGTCTTACGTATGCGGTGACAATGACTTCTCCACCATCGTGACCATTATTTGAGTTTCGGCTTCCCCAACAAGCCATAACTTTTTTTAACTGAAAAATAATTACCATGTTTTACATTCCTTTAATTTAAATATTGAAAATGGTTTATATAATTTTTCTATTATATAAATGTGTTGTATTGATATCTTTTGATTGAAATGTGGAAATGTTATGGTTCCTTTATGCATGTTTTATGTGATACGATTATGTTATGGCTCTTGGTAATTTTTTATGAATTCGGGTGGTTCCGTGATAAATTAAGGGTGGATGAGCCTGATATTTCTCTCCAATGCATTGACTAATGTGAAGGAGTTAAATGCTAAGGTTTCTTTGAATAGATTTATGGAATATACTATGATGTGTATTCCAAACGTAACAATGAGGGTTACTACCTATGTAAGAATGTTATGAATGCCTCAAGTTACCATTTGTCTTATGATTTATATGAGTTATTCATAAATATTATTATATCATGAGTTATGTTAAATTTTTTATGTTTTATGAGTAAAAGTATTATTTCATTGATTCTTATGTATACATGGACTAATGTATTCTTTCCGTATTTTTATATCTCTTACTGAGCTTTTTATGCTCATCACTTGTTTTTGAAATGTTTTCCACAGGACATAAAGATGAATAGGGTCAAGGATGGGATCAAAGAAAAACATTATGTCTAAATCATGGAAGTTGTCATGTTTCTTATTCTAAGTGTTTTCATTTTATGAAAAAATGGAAACTGAGTAGATGTGTATACTTTATAATCTTTTAAGATATAATAGTTATGTTTTAATTATCTAAAACTCTAAACCTAAAGAGATTATAAATGTGAATTATTCATTTAATTCAAGATTATGTAATGTTATAAGTGCAATTCCTTATACTTGGTATCCTAGGTCGGATTAGATTACTTTAGAGGTTAGTGTATTCTTTAAGCATAAGTGACATTACCATAATGTTTAGGATTTTAGAAAGAGTCATAGTAATTTTTATAATGTGAATGAGTTTAAGAGTACATGAGAAATAATATCTTACTATTATATGATGATTTTACTGATATACTCACACTGACCTTTTTGGTTTTAGTAAATAGCTGGATCTAGCAGGAACCAAATAATAGTGGATGTGAAGAAAAATGTGACAGTTTTCCGAACGAGAAACTGAACGATATGGGAGCTGGAATGAGAACATTAGTGTTTATTCTCAACCAACCATCTAGAGTCATGATTGACCACCTCAACCTTGGTGATTTTTATATGGAATCATATATACGAGAAACAAATCCCTATTGAATTTCAGGTAATAATCATAAAGGTAATTATTTTCAAGAACCTATATGTAAAAGATGTGGAAAGAAACACATAGGAAAATGATTCAATGGGACAGAAATATGATATAGATGTGGAAATGAAGGTCATAAAGCAAGAACCTGCCATGGAAAATTGAAGCATCTAGTTGACTCTATGAAAGGGAATGAAGTTATTTTTGAAGGATCAATTGAATGTTTTAAATGTGGTGTGCATGGTCATTATGCAAACACATGTTGTACGAAGATGTTTCAGGAATGGGATCACCAAGATTGTACAAATATTCATTTACCAATACCTAATGACATTCCTATTGAGGATGAAGAAACTAGCAATGACCAATGAAATATATGGATTATTTCATAACATATGTTTTCCTATTATTGAATGTTATGATATGATTCATGATTTAGTTTGTATGAAAGAATTATTTATGAATAAGTTGTAAAAGAATGGTTAATGGATCATGAAAAATGTTAAATGAGAAAAAAGTCAACATATAAGGGATTCATGAGTTATGGTGGATTTTAGGATGGTGAAATTCCTAAAAGTATTAAGGCTATTTTGATGATGGGATTACATTAGAAGAATTTTTATAGTATGTGTAACCCTGATGTTTGATATTTGAAAATTTTATTCATGGAATAATTATCTTTTCTTTTTTGTATAAAGTTATAAAGAACCATTTGGGTTTACATGATCCTTGAATTTGATGTAATCATAGGTTAATACATTTCGGGATGATAAATGAATGTTATTAGATTATCTTTATGGTTAAAATATGATATAGTGATTTTTGAGGAATTTATCTCTTTTTGGGGAATGTTATAAAATTATATAGTTTTTCAAAAGGGACAAAACACAGACCGTGTGAAAACACGTCGCGTCGGACAAAGCTGTGGGAATCGAACCCACAACAAAAGTGCGACTGGTATTTATCACCTACCACTGGACTACATGAAGTCCTGGATAGTATGACTTATTATTTTATTTTATATGATATTATAAATCAGTAATAAGTTGATTTTGGGTTATCTATGTAAATGATTAACCTATAACGGAGGATATGTTATTTGGTTAATTAATTTTCAATAAGATAATTTTAGAGTAACTGATGTTATTTGGAGATAAATGTTAAGATTTATCTTGGAAGACTATGTGATTAAATCCTTAAAAGATTTGGTTTTAAATATTAATTTGGATTACCTTGAAGAATTTTATGGATAACTGTTTATTTAATGGTCTTTCTTGAACCTTGGGTTATTTATGTTGAATTTTGGAGAATATGAGTAGTATTTCATTTTATAAAGGACTATCCTTTTGGGGATTATCTGATCTAGTACTAACAATTTTTGTTTTGGTTAATTTCTAATGACATGGGAAATATATAGTTTATCTTTTGTGGATTAGGTGATTCTATAGATGTTGATCATAGTGCTCTTAATGTGAACAAGTCATCCTGAATACTCATCATTTAGAGAAAATATGAGTTTCTCTAAGAAATATAATAAGTTATGAAAGTCTACATGACAAGTAAGTATGTTTCCTTATGAATTAGTTAAGCTCAAAAATAAATTCCTCAATGTAAAGTAACTTAAAAAAATGTTGTATATTAACTATTCTTACTGGTGAATCAAATACCGTTTAACCCATCACAAGTTTGTGATTTTCTACTGGCTAACTTTCATCTAAACATGTTTTCTATCACTCTCCATCATAACTTGACACTTTGTTTTCTCTTCCATATCCATGTTTTCATGGAATCCTAGTATCTGTTTTCTTGAGTGACCTTTGTAATTCTCTTTCTTTCTTTTATTGTGATTGTTTAATTTACTCTTTTTCTGAGGTGGGGACTTCAATGATGTTTTTGATCCCAATATTAAAATTGCGAGGACGCAATTCCCAAAAGATGGGAAGGATGTAACATTCTAGGCAAATAATTAATATGAAATTTTCATATTTATTAATATTTTTGAAAAAAATGATAATATTAATTTAAAGGGAATTCTATTTTTGATGGAATACCCAATACACAAAAATGAATATCTTTCAAATCTTACGTTGTACACTAGTAATATAATAACATTATTTTAAATGGTAGTTAATACCTAGCCATTGCAATAGTGGGAATGAATATAACTAACTACAACATTATTATACATGTTTGTTAAATATTTTATCAATTACCCAATAAATGATAGAGGCTTAAAATGCAAATGAATCCAATTTTATGAATAAATATTCTAATATTTTTTAAAAGGTCAATTAACCACATTTTTAAAGAGAAAATTTTTCTTATAAATAATTTTTTCAATTTTTAATGTTATATTTGACAAAATAAATCATTCTTTAGAATCGGGACATCAGAATTTACTTTCTTTAAATTATTGTTATTTTCCCGATAAAGATCATTTTTATTGAATAGTGAAAAATGTTGTATTATAATTCAAAACATTCTTTTAAATTAATTTACTTCTATGGTGATATTATCTTTATAATTGGGTTTAAAGTTTAATTAGAATATATTTATACCATTTAATTAAATGGATTTAATTGGAATTAATTTCACTTTGAAATTGGACATAAACAAGTGTTAATCTTTTGATAGAAATTGTTTCTTAAAAACATGCTATTGGTTTTGACAGATGGAATTAATTATAAAATTAATTAATGAAACCTATATGTTTTGAATTTGGTAAAATGGACATCATTTTTCAATTTCTAATATCAAATTTACTTTTGATAATTTTTTGGTATTTTTATGACAAATGATCATTTTTAATGAATAGTGAAAAATACTGCATTTTACTTCAAAACTTCTTTTTCATCTAATTTAAATATATAGTTATATATTCCATTTAATTCGGATTAATGTGTAATTGAATATTGTTTTTATCACTTAATACAATTTTTTTCATTGTAAGTAATTTCACTTTTCAATTGGATGTAAAAACATGTCAATATTTTGATAAATTTTACTTCTTAAAACCTCGTCTTTGGTTGTGATAACCAGAATTTGTTTTTAAATTAATTACTACAATTTATGTTATTGGAATGTGGTAAAATGGATTCCATATTTTGAATCAGAATGTCCAAATAATTTAATTAAGTCTTTTTTGTTTTTGGACATTATAAAAAGTAATGACGGTAATTATCTTTAATTATCATGATTAATTAGTAATCTGTTAGTTAGTGGTAATAAAATAATATCATAATAATATTAAATGACCCCAATATGTGTCCACATCCTCTTTTTGGGGTCATGGCCGACCATGGTAAGATTTTTACCGAACTTGAGGGCCCATGGAGTCACATGGGTTTAATAGTGACACTTATGACATTATTTTTTTTAAAAGTGAAATATAAAAAAGGTTTGTATATCATAATTAAAACATTTTTAATTTTGATTCCATAAATGATCTCTTAGAATAAAAATATTCATTTAAAATATAAAAATATTTCCTACATCATGATATTTTTTTATAATTTTTATACATTAAATAAATAAATTTATTTATGACACCACGATGATGCAGTTATTACCTCATTAATGAAAGATTTAAATAAATTTAAAAAATAAGGTAAAATCTATGTCATACACTGGTAAAAAACCTAATGGATGGGTTTATTTTGAACCATTATCACCTTAGACTTTAAATATATCATTGTGGGACCTTTAATATCCGAAAACCATTTTATAATAATGTAACATTTCAAGACGTTCCAGAAGTGACCCTCCTCCCTCTTATAAAAGGCCCCCACCTCTGCCACCGTACCCACACCTCTCAAGACCTTGGATCCTCAAAACACTAATCATATTTTCTATCCAAATCCCTCTCTCACTCCTATATTCCTCACTTTAGTCATAAGTCTTTCCAAGGAATCTTTGGCTCAAAACAAAAAGAGTTACTCGATTTAGAGGTAATGTCTTCTCTCGAGTTTAATTATTTAATTTTCTTTATTCACTCACAAATATATTATTATGGTTTGATCCCATAATAACACTAGTATTCTCCATATACTAGGATTTTTAATGATATTAATTCTACCTACACTTAGACACACCTCCGTCTAATGGTTAAAGAATATACTGTTTCTTTGGGTGGCGAATTACTGCCTCACGAAACGATAATTGTTCAATATTCATTTAACACCTCTCATGGTATACATTATGATGGAACTATATTTATATATTATATTTATTATATTTATTTCCCCTCTATGCTTCATTATTTTATATTTAAAACATACCTGTATGCTTTGCATATTGTGAAAATGCGATAATTTCATATGAAGAAGTGCGGACAACTGCCCCCTCAAGTGATGTGACTCGTTCATTCCAAACATGGAATTTATAAAGAATTTAATTAATGAACTTATGTAACCTATATAACATATATTTTATACTGGAATTATAATATATCTATGTCTCATTTAGTTTTATTGTCCATCAATATTTCAAAAAATGAAAGTAGCGTTCATGCGTACGTACGACATACCGTCTCCATGAATGGTGTATTTTATTTCTTATCTCCAAAAATTATGGTATATTATTAAATACATATATACTGGATATATATGATATATAAATCATGAATACCATTCTGGAGATGATTTACTTATAACTACAAAGACAATTCTCTTCCAAAAAATTCATTGTTGACTCCTGTACCAAACATCAACAAAACTTATTATATGAACACACATAATTAAATAATTATTATAACTTGATAATATGTGATATTAATTGAATAATAAACTTTAAAGGATTTACTTATTAAATTTTAAATTTACCAATGTTTGTTATTCAGGAATATAAAGAAACGAACATGACAAGTCATACTTGAGGTAAGGGGATTTCTTATCTCAGTTTTAATTCCGTGAGATTTCCATTGTCTTCCACTTATTTATTGAATGTTGTGTATTGTTTAATGAAATTTTGATATATATTATCATGATTATATTTATATTCATGGTATTCTGAGATTCATTTGGTGTTTTTTATCTTTTGGTCGTACGACATGATTTATTACAACGAGGAAGGGGTTTTTATATCACTTTTTATTCTCGTGAGATTAATTATATATTTGTCACTATCTCCTTTGAGTGGTGTATGTACTACACATTATTGTATTATTTGTGTAATATACTTTAATTTATGGGTATTTACATCATCATTTTATGATTCTTCTGTCATGGGGTGTATGTTTTTAAAGTTACAAAAATCTGTAAGGGAACCTTTCACCCTCCTCTTTTTAAAAGACCTCCTTTTGTTAGGTCTTTGAATTTAAATATTTTTATATTGGGATATGTTATTATATATCCTTATTGATGTAAATTTTTTGACCAAGTGATGAGATACCCGTTTTATCTCTCATCAACTCATTTTCGGAATTTTAAAGTGACTCTGTTAGGCTGTTGAATTTCTGTAAGGGAACTTCTTAACCCAATTTCAATTCTTTTGGTTAAACCTCTAATTATTGATTATGTCATACTATGAATATGTGTGGATGAACAATGATTGTTTTACACTTAATATCTACATATATTGGGTGTATTTATATTTGTCACACGTAATTATGTAATTGATTTATCCTTAATCTAAGGATACTGTCTTTTTAAGGGACTTCATCTCAATCTCCTTTCGTTGAGGCATACTTCAATTTATATTTTACCTTATTTTATTAGTTTTATAGTGAACCATTTTGACTGTTAATTTCATTAAAAATGTATCTTTTTACATGAAGTGTTTTACTAAATGAAAAAAGTAATGTTTTTGTCTTACGTATGCCACGACAATAGCTTGTCCGCCACCGTGTCCATTATTTGAGTTTCACCTTCCCCTATAAGCCAAAAAATTTTTTAAATGAAAAATAAATACCATGGTTTAATTTCATTTTATTTTGGTATTGAGAATGGTTTTGATAATGTATTGATTATATCAATGTGTTGTATGTAAATCTTGTGATTGAAATGTGGAAATTTTGTGGTTCCTTTATGCTTGATTTTTATGATATGATTATGTTATGGTTCTTGGGCATTGTTTATGATGTATGGTGTTTCTGTGATAAACTAAGGGTAGGTGAGCCTGAAATAGAACTCTAAGGCATTGGGTAACATGAAGGAGTTAAACTCTAATGTTTCTCCGAATAGATTTAGGGAATATACTGTTATGGGTACTCTAAACATAACCATGAGGGTTACTCCCTATGTAAAAATATTATGAATGCCTCAAGTTACCTTTTTGTCTTATGATTTCTATGATTTATTCATAAATATTATGATTTCATGAGGTATGTTAAAGTGATTATGTTTTATGAGTTAAGTATGATTTTATTGATTCTTATGTATACATGGACTAATGTTTTCTTTCTGTATTTTTATATCCCTTACTCAGCTTTTTATGAGCATCCCATTTTATTGAAATGTTTTTCACTGGAATTAAAGATGAATATGGTCAAGGATGGGATCAAAGAAAGACATGCTATCTAAAACATGGAACTAGTCAGGTTTCTTTTTTTAAGATTTTTTATTCTATGATAAAATGGAAACTGAGTAGAAGGGTCTACTTTATAATCTTTTGAGATGTAATATTTATGTCATAATTCCCTGAAACTCTAAACCTGACAAGATCCTCAATGTGAATTATTCATTTAATTCAACATTATGTGATGTTGTAAGGACGGGTCCTTATAATAAATATGATATACATTTAAAATTACTAATATGTTATTAAAAATAGAAAAAAATTGTTAATGAGGAATTATTAAAAGTTAAATTCATTATAAAATTTCATATTATCAATGTATGAGTTACTCTTCATAAAATATTACATTTCGTAGAAATTAAGAAATATTTGACTGCATAACTTCAACTCAAACTCTATCTATTTTAGAGGTCTTACTCTACCTATTCCAAACAACATATATATGTTGTTATTTTTTCATTAATACACGTTAATCCTATACATTATTATAATTTCTCAGATTTATTATCTTTTTTCAAAATAAGAACTCACAAGTAATTAAAAATAACAAAGGTCCTTGGGTAAATATATGATTCTTCAATGTAGAAAATATTTTTTCCATAATTACATTCATTTATCTAATATTTATCTCCCATCTCATGATTAATTAATTAATTAAATAAAATAATCATTATTTTTTAACATTTTTAATATGAATATTAAAATGATATAATTGTTTTATTTCTCTATATGGAACAACCATGTCTGGGTTGGTTTGACAAACAAAAATAATAATGATACCTTATAATATGTATTACTGACATGGTGGATTAATAATAGAAATTAAAAGTTATATAAGTAATAAATTATAAATATTGGTTATTTTTTATTGTTTTCAATTGTATTATGAAATGCAAAAAAACATTATTCGAAATGACATCTTATGATATTACAATAATTTTGGAAAATCTAAAATCAAATGATATTTTATTCTCAAACGTAATGGTAATTACCTCTTATAAAGACTTGGAAATTTATAAGTATTTTTATCATTTTAATTTATTTAAAAATATATTTTTTATATTTGAAACTCATTAATTTTATAAAATATCAAAGATTACTATACCAAATAATATATTGAACATTTTTAAATATTAACATTCTTTGACTATATGGAAAATGAATGACCAAAAAAATACGTAATATTATTATATAATCACACTATAGTTTTAGAAAGATCAAAATGAAATATTATTATATTATCAATCTATAATTCAAATTATAAAAAACTATTTTCGAGTCACAAATCATCACATTATGTGTTATGAAATCTTTGTGAGATCATTCCCCAATCATACTATGAAAATTTCCCACATTTTGAATTTAGAAAACTACGTAAAAATATAACTATCTCCTTTAATATTATAAAAAAACCTAATACCCCTCTTTAAATTCATTTCCTGGTAAACACAATCATCACTAATTTAATTTTCTCTAGTATTCAAAATTTACTAAGTCATCTTTTATAGTGAACCATTATCAAATTAGAAAAAAAATCTATATTATTCATTTCTCTATCTCATAATCATGGCCATAAGGGACATCCAAGAGATGAAATTAACTTATGTAGTAAACAATAAATGTGAACACTTACGACCTCTAAAATATAATTTGTGAAGCACGTTAATTTAAGCAATTTATCTTGAAGGATCAATGTATAATTTCAGAAAATTAAATATATAAATATATTCTCTTCGCTAATCATTATCATTAAATTATATTATCTAGCCATAAACAGACATGATTGAATCAATTTTTTTTGATAAAATGAATGATAACAATATATAATACCTATTAAAATATGTTTTTATCTTTTATCTATGAATATATATGAAATAATTTTTTTAATAAAATAAATTTTTTGTCCCAAATAAAGTGTAAAAATCATTAAGATTTATGAAATATTGCCCAACTGTAGTATATTTCCTTTTAAAATATTCACATAATTACTTATGTTGAAAATATTTAACTTTTTTAATTCATTCACCAAAATTTTACATCAGATAAAGGAATTTTGGTATTTTTATTTTTATGAATATATAGTCTAGAATGCTACTCGAGGGTACACCACATGAGATTTTATTTGTAATCTATGTGAAACTCCATGTCCCATCAGCGCCACATTCATGGATGAGCTCCATGAGTATTATCACTCCTTGTTCATATTGAATTATTATGGCATACTAAGATTAGGTAAATTTTTTGTTGGGCCCCGCCACACATTCACATCCAATGATATGGGATGGATCTTGGTTTTTAGGTACTTCCAACACAAGTTTCCCTAAAACCTTATTTTACCTTATACCAAGGGTAAGAATCATTTCCTGATCAGCTCAATTTAAATACTTAAAATTGTGCAACCACATGGAATTATAATCACACATACATTTCTCAACTACTTTTCAAATTCCACAACGTCAATTCATCCTTTCTAGGATATTTGTTATTGAACTTTAAATACCATTTACAAAATGAATTTTCACTATAGCATGGTTATAATTTTACTAGTAGTTTGTTTTGTGGTGAAATTGTGTCAAAATTACAATTTTTGACCATGTTACTCAATCCAATCTCTTAATACATTTCATAATTTTGAATAATTTTTTTCATCACTATTTTTTCACTTAATAGTCTTCATGTAGTGGTTCATAAAATATTTTCACCACTTCAATTTTTAGTCCAATGATGACATCTGTTGTCCCAGAAAAGCATGAGAGAATTGTATTTGGTATCATAAGGATCAAATATGGTCATTCCAAGAATAGGTTACATTAAGGTGTTTCATAATTAGTTGAATTAGTTTTTCAACATGGACCAATACAACTATTATAAGTAAAATTATTATAATTAATAAATGATATTAAATAATAAATAATAAAATTTTTATTTGAAAATAATGAATAAATTATGTATATCAATAAGGTAACACAACAATAGTTGGTGAGAAGACCTACATCAGTTCCTATATTTCTTTATAATTTTTAATCACTCAAGAATGATGTTGAATAATTATAATTGGAATGGACACTAGATATTTACAGATAAAATGTTCTACCTTGCGGCCCAAATTTAAAAAATCTAAAACATTAATAAAAAATGAAATATATTTACTTGAGAAATAAATTATTGATGGTTTATAAATTTTTTGTTTATATTGTGATATAATTACATTTTCACATTGGGTCCCATCAATCATGAAAAATAAAAAATTTGTAAATTTAGTTATCTTGTACAAAATTTAATTTATTCCTCATAGAAATTAAAATGAATTAAATGATCCCCATACAATAAATTAATTTAAAATAAAAACAAGATTACATTGATAGATAATTTATTTCATTGAATAATTTGTATCATTACATTTTCTAAACCATTAGGGATATTCAACTTGATAAATATAATAAAAATGTTAAATAAGAATTATCACATATTCATTTTACAATCACTATTTTTCTATTGAATTTAATATTCCCTCAATATTTAGGGAATGGGTGAAATGATACACATATGAAGAAACATAATCTTGTCATTCTACAATCTCAGTCTATTATTTAATAAAGGTCATAGAAACTTCTATTTTTATATTTTATTTATTATATATTTGTGATAGTCCCCTCACAAACCTCATGAGATGTAACACATAGACCATAACATACATTTTTCCCATTTTTTGATAATGAAATATTGAAATTCATCTCACCTGAATTTATAGAATGAGGAATACACAAAGAAACATTGGAAAATATTACATTCTTACAAAAAACTCAATCCATTTATAAAATAGATTTTTCAGAATACATATTCTACTATATTGAAACTCCCAATCCATTTTTCATTAGTAAACAAAATTATTAGGGTCACATTATGATGTATGTATTCACACTGACTGAATGGCCCGAAGGCCTTATTTTTTATTGATTTTTTGATAACCCCCATTTAATGGGATGAGGGGGAAACCTTACAAGGAAATCAGGATTATGAATTACATTTCCTATAGGATTGGAGACATTACATGACCCATAGGTCTTAAGGAAATCATACAGACTATGACTACCTGAAGCTTCTCCTACCCATTATCTGCATCATGATCATCTCTCCACATTTTCATGACTATTCTGCTAGCATTTCTTTGTGTCGGGGTGCACAAGAGCGATACCGATGGAAAATTCCATACCCTCTCAATCTTCCAATGTCAGTTTAGACCTACTCTGGTGGATGTGCCATGTTCTTTCCTCTTCGAGATTGGTTTCTTGTAGAATCTGTCTTTGCACTGCAAATTAGGTGTCCCAGAGGACCCTAAAGTGGCCCGAAATCCTTACTAACCCGAAGTCCTTGGGTGGCCTGAAGTCCTTATAGACTCCAAGCCCAAACTAGTGGCCCAAGGTGAATAGTTCTAGCTGCTACAGTAACTTCTATAGTAGCCGCTACAGTACTGCTTCAGTGCCCCGAAAATTATGCCTCCACCTGGTTTTGAACCTCGGTCTCTTGGATGCACTTAAAGAGACCTCACCAACTGGGCTGAGGCTCATGTGCATGTATTCACACATATATCAGATTAAATACTTCTGTTTTCTACTTCACTGGAGTGTTAACCATTATCACTAACCATTAATATATCCAATACCACAAATATATTTAGTTGTATTTTCACATACATTTATGGGTGAATCAAAATAGTCTAGTATAACAATGTCCACTAAATATATATCTAAAAAAACTGAAAATAAAAGTTGTATGAGTATATTATCAGTAAAAAAATAATTATCTCTAGAACATTATGAAAAAAATAACCATTGTTACGATAATATAAAAAAATATCCATGAAAAACTGACGGTGAATAAGTGTACATATTGAAAAAAAATCTAATGATGAATGAAAACCTATATTATTTCATAAACCATTTAAAAACATATAATATGTTTTACTAATATGTCAATATATATCCCACATAATCATTCAAATAATAAACTATTTTTAAAATCTTCCAAGATCTAGTGTTTTAATTATTCAATTCATTACTTAGGTTATAATATAATAATCTAGTGAAATTCTAAATTATAATATTTTTCCCATATTGTATCCTTGGTTTGTTATGCACCCTTAAAAACTGACCTATACATATAATTTGGGAAATTCAAACCCCTAGAAATTCTTGTGTAGTTGTGTTTACTATTTAGAACTAAAAGAGAATATTATTCTCCAAAACCTATTAAAATGCATTAACAGAATAACTTGTGACACCATGATAATGCACAACCACATAATTTACCTTCTCTAGTCAAACCATTATCTCATAATGAGGAAGTTTGAATGTCACTCACATCATAATCAAAAGAGAAACATTCCCCCCATCTCACTTAATCAAGAATTTATGAACCATTTATATCATCCTAATATTTGAACATTAATAATAAAAAAAAGATACAAATATCTCTCACGCAACCTCATCCACATGAATGGAATTTATAAAACAAAATCAAATGAAAATATAATAAAGTATGTCATAATTCCAAAGTTATTCATTACAATTTATGTTGGATAGATAACTCTTAGTCAACTATCACCCATTATTAAATCTATTTAAAATTCCTATATAAATCCAAAAATTAAAAAACACTCATTTCTTATCAAGATCACTATAATTCCATAATGAGTTATGTAATTAATTAGAAAAATATTCAATACTCGGAAAAATAGAGAAACACTAGTATTACTGAATTATCATTAGTCACATCATTATAATAACATCACTATTTATCATTTTTGTATAATTGACTAACATACTCCGTAATAAATAAGTACTCCCCAGACTAATTTTAATGATCCTTTTATATCACAGGGCCAAGAATGGTTATAGTATAGTTATTTTCCTTTTTTATGGATGTCGTTACTGATGAGGTTTTCATAATGAAAATAAGAAATAGTCTTGGTCATATAGTATAAAAACATCCTCCAAAATCCATGAAAAAATAGAATACATCATATTTGGGACCCATATGAAACATTCTATTTGAATATATTTATTATAAAATGTTGAGAATAGAAATTTCAGACTCTAATCAGAGGATAACACATGTTAAAAAACACGACTTTAAACATGGTCTATATAATTCATATTTATTTAAATTTACATTATTGATCATATATAATAAATGATTCTCAAATACATTACGTAACATTTCATCAACGGTGAATTTTCTCCCTTATAAAAATTATATTTTAAAGATATTTATTTTTTTAAATGTCATCAATATATGTGTCGATGATTTCCTAAATAATGTAAAACTTCATTCCATTAGGACATGGTCACCTCACAAATAGAAAAACTCCATTATTGACTATAATATAACAATGAGTTGTTGACCTTACATAATGATCAATGATAATCAATTGAATACATGGTTATCATATAATGAATCATTTCAATCATAACTAATCATGTATATTATCATTGTAAATAAACATGGGTTCTATCATAAATTCATGTTGCATTCCTCAATATAGGTTGGATGATGGATGATTTATATTCTCCCCATTATGCTGCCATTATCCACTCTACTCACTCGAACATGTTCCCCAACATGAATAATACCTCAGAAAATATATTCCATCATCTATTTTGTTCTTGGTACCACTAAAGGGTCAATTTATTGGATTTTATTAATCATAGTGGATAATTTATCAACAATGAAGATATATTTTGTTGATTAATCAATTTTGTGTTTCCAATGATCCTCATGAAAGTTGTCTGACATAACCAGCTTACAATTGTACAATTTATCTATATCCTAATTGAAATATTGTTAATGCCTAGAATATATAAATAAAACTACTATAGAAAGAAATAAACCCAATTTTATTACCAATACTTTCATAAAAGATATATTATCTTTCTTGATCTCACTTCCTAAAAACTAATTGTTTTTCAATATGTCAATAGGTGTGATCTCATTATCTATTTATTAACATAATCTCTATTCAAATAGAAAAACAATCAAAATATTATCAGTACAATAATATTTTATTTTATTTATAAAAAAAACTCATATTTGTTTGAGAGGGAACCAAATATAGAACATCATAAAATGCTAATCCACATTACACCATTTGAAAAAAACAAACACAACCCATGAACATTGGGTTTCCCAAGAACTATTTTTCGAAACATTGCTGACGATGGCAATACACATGGATATCAATGGTTGAAAGAATATGGAACACGAGGCCAAATTTTCCGTCAATGATTTCCACAATTCATTTGAATGAATGTATCTTATAATCCAAGGCTTGCATATATTTATGATTGTGGAATATAGTTCCTTTTATCATCTTCTCTTAAGTACCAAATATTGGAAACCGCCCATTCTCTTTAGCTATCTCCATTAAAATTTACAGAAATCCAAACTATCATAGAATATGATATTCTAACAAGAAATTTTGGAGAACTTTCAACAATAAAAGATTAAGAAAAACTAGATAAATAATGATCAGCATATATATAAATGATAAAATCATTAATATACATTCAATCATTAATAATCGAGTAACTATAATAGAAAAAATAGTATAACCTCATAATATAAAAAAATGTATGTCATGATGAACAACCACCATGAAGAATAGAAAAATGTTTCTTCAAACATTACAAAACCTCCTCTAAATCTAGAGATTAATGATAGTTTATTAAAAAGATCTTCCACACCTTACCCCATTACTATCATAACACAACCTAATTTTCCCAAATATGTAAAACTATGTCAAGAACACTTTACCACTTCTAAAGATAATATCATTTAATAGACATTCCTAATAGTTGCCATAAATGTAGATTTTAGATATAATAATTAAAGAATGAAAATGCATAGGGAATGGTATAGGCTATCTATAAATGAAAAACAAACCATGACTGAACAACTAATGAATAAGAGAGTTCTAGTGATGAATGTGAGAAAAAGAAAAATAGAAATACAAAGTGGAGGTTTATGCCAACATCTATATTGGAATAACTACAAATCTCCGCCTTTACTATCCCAATACACTATAAACACTATCTTTCCTAAACAATCATAGTTTAAGTCATCATGGAACATGAAAAAAAATGAAAAACGTCGAATGAGGCTATAACCTATATTTCAACACATCTAAAATCACAAAAAACTAATAGGGAAAACAAGTTATAAATTCAATAGAAGGAATCCCAAATAAATTTAGATGATGAAAATGAAACACATTCACCATGATAATCCCTAAACCACAACAAATATCATCATGCATAACCGATATAGAGTTTAACATGATGTGTTGGTAGAATTGAGAAGTGATTGAGAGTGATAAGTCCCTTGATGTTGCGGAAAAATGGCCTTAAATATCAATGATTATAATGCCCCAACAACAAAATCCATGAGAGGGTGCGTTATTTTATTACATAGACATGATTACAATGAATAATATAAAGTAGTACCTATTAGATTATGAGTCTTGGAAAGTCATATTGAATACATGATACCCATACAAGCAGGATTCATGAATAAAATAAACTGAATCCTTGAAGGATTATTAAAATATTAATTTTTTATAAACTAGGAATGGAAACAAAAGAAGGGTGACCTCAAACTCTCATTAATTTTATATAAATCAGAAGTAATGTGGAATTAATGGGATGAAATTGTCCTAGAAAGATAAATAACAAACAAGATATGACCTTTAAATTAATAGAAAATAAAATATCTATATGTCAGGGTATGAAACAGAGGCTCATGCCATCTGAATCAATAACTTGATAAAGAAATTTATTGATTGATATGTTGATACAAAATCTCATGTATTTATAATAATTTTATCTAAATTAGGGAAATGATTCATTATTGGACACCATGTTCACAAGGTACATGGTACCATTACCATAAAAATCATTATCAATATGGTTTAAAACATATTAGGTTAAAAATCACTTGATTTGGACAAATAATTCATCACTTGATACTACATATTAATCAATATATTATCTGTAATCTGGACCAACTCGTTTCGTACTAGTCCAAAGGATTCATCATATATCAAATAATTGACTTAAAAATATACCTTATTAAAATATTCATATTGAATAAAAGATTTTATTTTTCAATAATTCCCTAATGGAGTATATGTAACAATAAGGGATGTTTTGATTAATATAGGGAATGACCATTGAAAGTTCACTTGAAAAGTCATGAGGGAAATGTCATTTTAAAGAATTCAATGTGTCCTATAACACCTTGAAACATTAAAATAATAAGAAAAACGAATTAATATTATTAAATGGGACATATAATATCCTGATAATTAGGTTTTTCATGATATAAAGTTTTTAAAGTTAGTATATACACCAAATAAAAGTTAATTAGTGCCTAATAATAGATAAGAATCAATGGAATGTAAATTGAGATGAAATTCCCTTTCCATAACCTTCTATTTGTAGTGTGTCCTTTATAATCAAATATAGTGGTTTTAATTATTTTAAAAACATATACAAAAATAATAATCATTTTTATATTACAATATTTACAATTTTACATTATTTTATTATCTATTTTTTAACATCCTTTCAATATTTTAACTTTTTTGGGAGTTTACTGCCAAGATGTTTTAACTATATTTGGACATGTATGTTGTTTTTATATTGATTAAATAAGGATTTAATAAACTCCATACTATTAAAAATAACATAATTTTCTTATATGTTCTGTAAATATGGATTTACAACTGTCCATAATATTTGGGGATATGAAATGAAGTGCATTTTTTATAGAGATAGATGGTCGTATGTATACAAGAACACTACATTATTCTAATTGATGTATTTAAATGAATGCCAAGTAAATGATACATATGTATATTATCATTCATGTATAATATATAATATTAATATTGTACAGAGGTTTATTAAAACCATCCATTATACATTTTGTCATTATTGTGAATGATTCACATTGCATTGAGGGAGTGGTAGACCACACTTCCATAAATGATGTTATCTTATTCCAAAAAAATGGAATATATTGATTTATGTGTTATAAAAAATTATGTAATGATAAAGAAATTATAAATATCATATATATTATAAATAAATACAGTTTCTCACACTATCTCTACCATGATATATGGTCATGGAAAAATGAACGATCATTATTTCATGATACTATAGTTTTCCAGACATGTAAATATTATGTACATTGTTCATTAAGTGGAAGTGTGTTTATGTGTAGTTATAACCATTAACATATAAAAATTCTACTATATTTAGGAAAAATTTATATTTATATAATCATAGTATAAGTAGATTTGATGGGGTGGATAATTGAAATGAAAATAGAGAGATTGAGAGAATACATTGCCTCATAATAATATAACATCATTTGGATTATACCAAATGGATTCCTATGATAGATTTATTACCAATGTGAAGATTATACGATAAGAGGAGTTATTTTGAGGAGATATTTGGGAAGATATTTTTGATCTGATGTTTCTTTATAGTAGTGAATATGTGGAAGGTGTAGAAAACATTTTATAGTGGATGAGGACTGTCACTCTTGTAATTTTGGAAAAGGGCATTTCAAAAACATTTTTAGAATGTCATTGGATACCATAATAGACCCAATATGATACATGGGATGATATGGTCAAAATATTTCCATAAAAGAAATTTGGGAAACTATAAAGGTCATTTGTTCTCTTATGATTAATGTGTAGTGTGTTATTAAGAATAATGTTACCTTAATCATTGTAATTAATTTCTCTAATATTTTTTCTCAAAAAATAAGTTGACCATATTGGGAATTATAAATAATTATGATTGTAAATATAGAACCCATTATTCCAAATACAAATAAAAAAATTCACAGTGATTAAATTAAATATATCTTGCAGATAAGATGACATTGTGGTGCTTTAAGGTATAAGAGTCCAAATGATTTCTATGCTAATATAGTCAATTTCAAAGATAATATGATACAAATTAACTAAATTGGATTAATTGATAAAAACATTATGTAATTAAACTTTAATATTATATTTTAAAAAACTAATCATTATAAATATATTAAATAAAAAATTGATCAATAATTCTGTATTTTTCACTATTAATTAAAAAATGTCTCTTAATAGAAAATTATCAAATAATAAAAATTAAATAATTTTTCTATTCTACTTCGTAATTTGAATCTTATTTTTATACATTTATTTATAAAATGCACAAATTTTTTTTTAAAATTGTACTTTATTAAAAACTAGTAAAACTACCTTTAAAAATGTAGTATTTTATTTTTAATATTAGGTTTCTTCTTATATTATGTATATTTAAATTATTTAAATGAGGATTAATATATGTGGTAAAATATATAATATATAAATATAATATAATAACTCTCTAAAATTGTTATAATTTAACTAAATACATAAAACATGAGTGAATAATACAATCATTAAATCAGGTATTGTGTGCATTGAAAACTCATAAACAACATCTAAATGAAAATATGGTATAGTATTGGGGTGAATCATTATTTCCTAATTAATAAATTTTGTCCTTAATATTTTAGGGTTATTACCTTAAAAACGATGTAGGTACTTCACATTAATTTAACATTATGGTTCCCACATTTCTTCTTATATTTTGTGATTCCTCTAGAGAACATTTACTATATGTGTCGTCTGATTCCCCAATACATGATCTTCAGTATCAAGAATGCATAAGTATTCTTATCAATATGATATGCCAGTTTCTAAATCATGTTCATCATTTATGAGTAAATTTTTTTTCTTATGCATGTAATTCCTCAATAGAGAGATATTTAAAACATCACGAACCCTTGATAGATTTGGTAGTATTGAAAACATATAACCAATGACACCATCCTTTAATGAATTATGTAGGGTCCAACTTAATAGGGAATAAATTTTATCTTCTTACCAAATATAATTACACCCTTCCATAGAGATACTATAAATAAAACATGTTCATCCTGTTGGAACCATAAATCTTTCCTCTAATTATTGGCATATCACATCATTTAACATTGAGTGGATTTCAAATGAACTTGTATGGATTATACCATTATCGTCCTCTCTTCGACATGTTCCCGACCAACAAGTATCAATTCACCAACTTCATCCCACTATGTTGGAGTATGTTATCTCATTCAGTATAATTCATTATATGGTGCGACTTATTTACTTGAATGGAAACTATTATTATTGTAAATCTCTACCATATGTAGGTACTAATCTCACATACCATGAAATTCAAGTGATAATGATATAAAAATGTATTCCATTGTTCAATTTTTTATCAGAATATGTATCTATTTTAGTATATCAGGTATTGAAAAAATGTATCACAGTAATGAGATCCTTCAAAAATAATTTTCTAGAATTTTGATGTAAGGAGAAGATATCGGTAAAAAACAATTGATTGAGATGAGCCATGGTACTTTGAAACATCATTAAATTAGAGTCTTGTGAAGAAATCAAAGGTAATGTCTTGTTTTATTGTATGTTAATGAATGTATTTGGTTAAAAACATTGAATAAACATGGATTATACCTTCAATACTCACCATTATATAGAGGCTTTCCAATAATAAACCCCATAGTGATGATTATTTAGAAACTTGTGGAATTTTTGTCTTTTCCAAAATCATGTTATTAAACCAACATTGGTTTGATATTTATCATCTATTCTTATCATGAAACAAAACCTCATGTCAATATAATATACTATAAGACATATTTGAAATCCCCCAGCTAGACATTTCAAGTATCTCGGATCTGCTAGAACAATGCATGACAACATAGGCTTCACATCAGATTAAACCTATATTCCTAGCAGTTGATGCTGAAAATTTTCAATTTGTCAAAATATTCAATAATGAATTTATTCACAATAAAAAGGTATTCAATATGGAAATATACCTAGTCTGACTCATCATTTCTACAGAAAAATAGCATGTAGTCGTGTCACTACTGCAACATGGACCATGACTTCCTGGTCCCCATAAAAATGGGTGTCCATGGTATGTACATGCTATATACGAGTCCTCTTGAACACTTTTTGTGGGATCCCCTCCACAAATTTTTTAAAATGATTGGGGTTGGATCCTGAAAAGGGAACCAAGGACATTCTAGATGCGGTTTCATTTTCAATGACCATAATGGAAAAGCCAACAGAAGTTTCTTCAACTCTTACGACATAGTCTCCTCACTAGAAGGCGAAATACTCAGTGTTGTTCGTGCAATATATTATATGAGGATTAGTGGTAAGAAAAACATTCGGCAAGAGATAGACTCAACAATGGTGGTGCAAGAAATGTCGAAGGGTGTGATTCAATTATATTCAATGCTCACTACCAGGTGGATGCATTGTCTCAATATAATTTTGGAGCTCAATTACATAGTCACACAGACAAACATGGTGATAAGAAAGGTAGTAAATTGGATCAAGAATAATGGAATAAAAAATTATCTAATTTGTATTTATGTTCCTCCAACAGATTTGAATCCTATTTTAGTGAATGACTGTACAAAATGTCTCCTATTCGATTCATGTATCTTCATTTTTTTTCTATAAACATATCATGTCCTATTTGTCCAGGACACCCTCTTAAAAAATACATAATCAGTAATTTCATACTTCTTTTAATCCCACATAAAATGTGTCTTCAATTACCTATACATATTTATACTCTTGGGGTGTATATATAAGTTTCAGTTCTGATAATCATCCAATAACACCATTTTTAGCACACGAATAGATGGAACACATAGAAAGTTTCCAAATTTCAGATCACCAAGTCATGACCTTCCTCCATCAAGACAATGGAAGGATTAAAATATTGGCATGCCCTTCTTCCCACATGATAAAGGAGAGATACATCCCATGGGGTCCCACTTTCAATAGGCCACAGAGTGGGGAATATCACCAATGGTATATAATCTCACATAAAGTAGAAGGAATTTCCCTTTTAATGGAACAATATCAGGAGACAAGATAGGAAACCACAAAAACTCCAAATACACAAAAAAATTGAGAATCCAAAACCCATTTCCCAAATGCATGTTCGACATGTAAATCTGATACAAATAAATCAACACTCCAATGTAATGTACCGAAATAAAATATATTAAACAATAAAAATAATCGATCCCGGTGTCCAAGCTAGAAATGTATAGCACAATCCTCAATGTCCTCTTGGAAAATGGGAAGTAGTTTTATATACGTAGTGTGAGTATACAACAATAATGAATAGGAAAAATATTGCTTCTCATGCTAAATAAAGGTTACATACTAATGGACCTGTGAGAAAATAGTAGAACCTCGATGCACCTCCCAAGGAATACTAACTAACCCAAACACACCAAGCCACACCCAACAAATAAATCAGGCCATGTAAAGTAGTAGTATAAGACATTGATATTTGTGTATCTGGAACCCCTTTCCCACTGGTCCACTACTCATCCCTAATGGCTAATGTCATGATGCTACAACTCTTCTCATATGTAGTTCTACTTCCCCCACTCACCCGCGCACACCTGGGACTCAAATCACTCACAATCTCGCCCACAAAAACATAGGACACAAATACCACATCTCTCGCCTGATGACACCTAGGCCTCAACCCGAATACACAAGGGAAAGAATTGGTCTAGGAAACACCTAGGACTCTCATCTAAAACAAACCATCTTCGAAATAATCATTGACTGTGGTAAACATAAAGCCATTATAGCCTTCTGGGATAAGCTCAAGATGTATGAAACCATAGGATAGTGGGAGGAAGTAATTTAGTAACCAACCATCCATCCTCCCACTGGGATGTTAGGAATGATACCCTCCCCCATGAAAATGGAGGTTTTTGGAACATAGCTCTCAAAAAGGGTGGAGTGAGAATGGTAATAATAATGAAATATAATATATATATATATATCTGTATGTATGTATGTAAGAAAACTATCATCCCAACCTATGGGTTTCTGAACAAACAGCCAACCCACATAGAAACACTTTCGCTGCCACCCCTATATGCACACACACAAAAATTAATGACAAATCATAAACCAAAACTATTTCATTTATCCAATTTTAATTTAAATATTAAAGGTATTAATTTTAAATCAAACATGATTTACCAAGAAACTACCTATAATATTATGTACAATCACCTCAGAAGATGAGGTGTCTTATTAACAAAACTCACAATAAGCAACCCACTGCCATCTATCATTCTGCATAACTACACCACCCAATACTTATCTCACAAACCAGTCCCATATCCCCACTACCCAAAAAATCCCCCAATATAGTCCCACTACCCGAAATGTCTATATATACACAACAGTCCCACTAAACAACGTCGCATTGTGACAACAACACAAAAAATGTTGTTGAGTTTCTTACAAGGTCATCCATTCCACAATCAATAAATATCTCATAAAGTGATTATAACACACCACCCATACATCCCCATACACAAAATGTACAACAACTACCATTAAAACAAAAAACCTCTTCGCACACATAACACACCCTTCTAACATGACTACCTGCTCTATCTACCCCTGTACCCATAATCTACAAAAGACTATAACCCCACAGAACACAATACACATCAATACCTATGAAACATGATATATTCAAATTTGGGTAATGATATTATTTATTACACATTGATAAAATAGGGTTCATCACACAAGGTATTTTATCCAGGGGAATCTATTAGATTAACCATATACATGTGATTGTGTAGATTTCTTGTTAAAGCCAAATACTAGACATCATAATGAAAATAAACCGAACACCACTTGTTTGCAAGAAAATTCCAAAAAATGACATTATTTTTAGAACTATTTATAGCCAAAATAGATCACAACATCAATCAGGATAGAAAAATAAAATAGACTATCAATCATCAATCCACTCCTAGCTTGTTATTTCATTAACTCTATCTTATTTTGATCATAATACCTTCTTATTTATATCTTGTTTTAAGATATGCATTCAAATGTTGTTCACAATGAATCATTAAAATAATATACCCTCATGTTTCAAAATTAAATCGAAGAAAAATAAACCCCTAAAAGATGATTAATTAATTGAATTTCTCCATTTTTCCAATAATAGGGGTCATGAGATCAGTTGGGAAGAACTCCAAGAAAAATGACCAGGAGAACTTTTGCAGAAGAATAAAAATCATATAGGGAAGATGGATCTAGGAACACCATTGAAAATGAAATAATAAAAGAAAGAATATATATAGGTCTATGAAAGTGGGACATCTTAAAAATATGAGAGACAATTTTAATGTTCTTGAAAATCAGATCATGGTTTAACCACACGACATAGAAGTTACAAGGCCTGTGGAATGTTATGAGATACATGAAATATAATAATTCTCCTACGTAATGGTGGAGATAGACCAACAGACATCTGTGAGTTGATAGGTTACCATTACATAGAGGAAAACACATTACAAGGGAAAAACTAGAAAAACAAATAAATAATGGGAAAAAGGAAATGAGTCATTGATGGGCGAGTCATTGATGTTGATCCACTGATGGGCGAGCTACCGATGCAACCTACCAATGTTGATCCTCTAACGTTGACCAACGATTCCATGGTTTACCAACATAATGACCTTCCAATTCATTTACCTAATGGAACCTTGAACAATATATTCATCAACCTACAGAGACCACAATGTACCGACACATTGACCCTCTGATATTGACACCCCCAACTCACTGATGTTGAATCCTTCGACTCACTGATGCTGATGCCCTTACTCTCTGATACTGATTACCCAGACTAACAAATGATAATGCACTGACATTCTGATACAGTGGAATACTGATGCACTGACATGCCAAAACACTAACATATCGATGCAATGAGATACCGATGAAATGAAATTCCATCGGACTAATATGATGATTGAAAAAGTTGAAATTTGGAAGACTCTTTATGTAAGACACAGATAGCTCCCACAATACCTCAAATACTATATTTTCACAATGGAAGGGCCTAGGGATGTCTAGTTTATTACATCATATAGAACTCAAACTAATATCTTCCTTGATAATTCAAAACCAACATAGAAAAAAAGAGGTCTGAACAACCATCCCTTAATATACCTCTCTAGAGTAAACAACCTTATGTTGTACTAATGCTGGAGTGAAACCAAATCATTAAAGGATATCTCCTCAACATATATCTTTTGAACTATTTTTGAAATAATACCACTCAAAAACCTCTATAAACAACACAAAAAACCAAAGGACACACTATCGAGAATCCTAGATTAGGGAGCTCTTTCCTCCTTGTAATGATATTATCATCTTTGGGACTCAATTTCCCACCCACATGGGTTTAATTACATCTGAATTAATGTACCTTTATTATATATCATCTTGTATCCTCCACATAGTCCTGAATTTTCTCACAACATTACAGAAAAAAATTATCACACTTCAAGAGAGAACAAAATTTCATCAAAAATAAAGTACAAATAAAAACTCCAGAATAAATTCATAATAGCTCTGGGTAATACGAAAGCGTATGTTCTTCTCACTCCTAAGTACTTTCCTTAAGGCCAATATGCATCCACAATAGATGAACCAATGGAATGTTCTATACATGTAGAACCTTCTCATTATTATCCTCAATTCATTCTAGTTTCTCAAAGAACAATTCATCATTCTCAATATATATTTCTCCCCAGTTTAGGATGTTTGATTCATCATTTATAAATTGACATAGCTTATAGACATGAAAGACATCATGGATCATTTCCAAACGTGGTGAAAATACTAGCTGATATTCCATTTCCCCAACTCATCTCATAACCTCATATGGTCTAATAAACTAGGATAAATCATTCATCCTTTGCCAAAACTCTTATCTCCAAATAGAGGGAGACCTTTATAAACATGTGGTACCCAAATGAAAACACTATATACCTTCTCGAATGGTCTTAATATGAGTTCTTCTAGTCCTAATCCACATTCATTCTCTTCAGAACAAGTTGAACCATCTGTAATTGTGCTCAACAATATCTCTAGTCCATGAAGGGATTCTTCCTATAGTAATGTCCTGCACATGGGTGTACAACATGAATTTCCAAAAAAGGAATCAATAGGTTCCATGCTAATTGAAGAGTGATGGATATTATTGTTTGAAATCTTTACCAGGGGAAAGTTTCATACCCATGATCCTAGGAAGTCCAGAATGATTTCTCACAATATATTCTCTAACATAAGGATGATCCTTTTTGTCTTCCCATCTTTCCTAGGGTGGAATGCAATGCTAATGTATAACTAGGTGCCAAAACAATGATGCAATACCCTCCAGAATCGTGATGTAAAACATAAATTTCTATATGAGGAAATGGATCTTGGAACTCTATGTAGCTTTACCACCTCATCCACCTACCTATTTTACAATGAATCTGGTATACTCAACTCCTTGATCACCAAGAAGTGAGTAGACTTTGTCGACGATCCACTACTACACAAAGAGGATCACTTCTTTTCCGATTCATGGGTAATACTATGATGAAAACCATTATGATATCATTACATATCAACTCAGGAACATTAAAGGTATACAAAAAATTACAGAAAACAAAATTCTTAACCTTCACCTACTGATAGACAAGTCACCTTTCTACAAATTTTTCTACTACCCGCTTCACCCAGGGCCACTAAAACAACTCCCTTAGGCCTTGGTACATCATTGGGACTCCTAGATTCCCAGCCAGTGGTGATCTATGAAACTCACAGAGAATGACCCTTTGAAGTGTGATAACACATCACAACAGCCTTTGAGTCACCCCTTAAGACTTATCTACCAACCCCACCATGGAAGAATGTAAAATCATCCTAAATAGATATCCTCTTTTGTCCTCCCCAACGTCCATGCGCAAGGAGGCCAACTTATCTATTTCCTTCAAATCACTCATGGATTTATGAACTACATCCTACTATGACATCCCGTTCAAGGAATCATCCACCATGTTCCACATACCTGTGGTGTAAGAGATCTCATTGCTGAAATCATAGAGAAAATCTTTCCCCATTTGATCCCTCATGTTTAGTTTTCATTGGGAAAATATATACCTCGTGCTCTTCTAATCTATGAAGTACACAAATCTCTCTAAGATTAGGTAATGAGGCCACAACATTAGTGTGAACACGACCACATTAATCTCTAGGTCATGGGTGAAATAGTTACATTAATGAGGACATAACTTCCTAGACCCATAAGAGATCACTCCCTACTACTATATCAGTACAAAACCCAGCCCTAAGAAGAACACATCACATAACACCACAAACATCATTCCCTCCTCCAAAAACCTATGCATTAGAGCTCTGAACTGCCTCCCCTTCAGATAAATAAAAATAGCATTACACTTCTCACTCCACACGAAATCCTAGTCTGTTCAGGTCAACGTAGTCAATGGACCATAATCTCAAGAGACTTTAGGTACTAACCTATGATAATTTCCTACTAGAACCAAGAAATGAGGAACCTGTTCTGCATTCTTGGGTTCTTCCCAAGAATCAACCTCTTAAACCATTGATGTGCTATTTTAATCCATTACTATGACACCACATGTCCAAGGATGCGCACCTCTCGCATCAAGAACATGTACTTGGACAACGTTAATTAATTTGGATGCGTCGTAGGACCTCAAATAAAATCCTTATATTTTGGAAATTTTCTCCCACTAACAATTATTATATTAGGATATATTTGATGAACACAATGACAAACTAGTCCAGGTACTCACAGAAAACATAGTTCATGGGACCTATGAACAGGACAAGTGCATTCGTGACTCCATAGGGCATGTCCATGAACTCAAAGTTCCCATAACTACACCTAAAATATGTATTCATGATTTCACCCTAAATTACCCTCAACTGGTGAAAACCAAACCATAGATCAATCTTATAGAACCAACCTCTCCCCTTTAACCTGTCTAAAAGACAATGAATCTTTGAAAGGGGGAAATGGTTCATGACCATCGCTTCATTCAGCCTCTGAAAGATTATGCCTAGTTTCACTCCACCATCCGACATCTTTGTGAAAATTATTGGATCACCCCACGATGACAAACTTGTCTATATAAAACCCTTGTTCATCAGATCATCAACCTTAATCTATAACTCCTTCAACTATGAAGTCCCCATCTGATAGGGATCAATTGAAATCAGATGGGCATTGGGTTGAAAGTCTATCACGATATCAATGTCACATTGAGGGCGTAGAGTCACATCCTTTTCAGGGAAGACATCCATGAATTCATTGAGAACACCCCAAATATACACCATCTTTGAATTTGATGAATCTGCTGACATTTTGGCTAACAAAGAAAGATCATTCTCTAAATTCCAGTTTCCCTCCTAACGAATATGATTCACAGTGAAGGCTATAAGATAGCTAACCATATCTGATAACATTACAATTATCCAAAAATAGTCAATAATAGTGTGCATGGAAAAAAACACTCGATGCCTAGGATAATATCATATCAGTGCATCTGTTGTAGCATAATATCCCCACTAGATTGATGAGGCCCTAACATAAATTTACATTCTCTACAAACAAAAATATTATTGGTCTAACCAACTAGCGTACCCAACCCCAGGGTCATGGTATGTACCTCTTCATTTAGTCCCATATAGTTTGATATAATTGGTTAAATAATGGAGTGTGATGATTCAAAATCAATCATGGTATACACAAGGGTACTAAACAGATTAGTTTTACATCGAACAACCTCTAGCCCTGCTAGAACAGAAAAATCTATGATGTGTAACTGCCCAAGTCTAGCTCCTCTATCTCTCTACAATTGACCACATCCCTGACCAAGTAGTAGTCTAGGTCCCTGTGTGGTTCCATGTGGCTGGACTATGCATGAGTCAGGTGCTTGCTTCCCGTACTGTGAGAAAGGCTTGAGTGGAAATAGTTACTGTGGAAGTGTGTGATGAACTTTCCCACCCACATAGTACATCACTCAAACTGGTAACTAGTTCTGAATTTTTCCACGACCTCCAATGATAATGTACCTCAATCCTAGGACAATATGGAAAGGGTGAGGACTAGGAGATCAGAACTGTAACTACTGAGGCCAACTCCCTGCTGGTCGAAACCTTGAAAGGACCTGACACTGGAGATATGCTGCTAATAGCTTTCCACTTTGATGAACAAGGTTGGATCCTATATAATTGCACACCTCCCATTTATTTAATCCTTTCCTCTATCTTGAAATTTTTTTGAACCATTATGTACGTCAGTAGAGTGAAAGGAGTTACAACATATTGAAGAGAAGGTCATAGTGCCTCCTCTAAGTGTCTCGCTTGAGAATCCTCGTTCAGGAAGAGATATGTTTCGAATCATATGAGATCCTTCAACAAGATCATTAGTTCGCTTGAAAACATAATCCCTTACTAAAGGGAGAGTATCTTCTTACATATTCTTTCTCTTTATCATGGAAGAAAAGAATTCAGCCTGAAACATCCTTTCATGGTCATCCCACGAGACCTCAGTTTCCTTCCACTCCTTGAGGTAAATCTTCCACCACTGACATGATTCTCCTCATATCAAGATCACTTCTAAAGGATCCCAGTACTCTGTTGGATCCATGGTAAAACTAAAAGTGAGCCAATGGTCCTCATGCCAGTTCCCCATCTATATGTCTGAGTTTCTTCCCTTGTACTTCCATATAGTCTACCTTAGGAAGGTATGAATCCTCTTCTACCATAGGTCATCTTCCTCATCTCAATTGTCACTCTATTGATCAACTGGGTCAAGTAATTAGGCCTCAAATGATTGAATCATTGATTGGGGGGGACGTCTGCGTGCCACCGCTAAAAATGTAAACAAGGAACTCCTAATCCCGAGTAGTGTGGAAAATTACTTTTAACATTTCTTTGACAATTAATTTATTTTAAAAATACATATCACCCGTGAAACATAAGAAATAATGTCATTATGATTTATGTAGCTTTCGTAGGGTCTATACCATTAAATTGGTGTAGTCTCACTTACTGGTTCAGTAGGTCTAGATTCCTTGTATCAGATCACAAGGGGGCTTCAATCTTGTGTCCTATATGGTCTTCCCTATCATATTTCACATTCTGAGATTTCCTAAAACCATTTCCCTTACATCCCATATAATCCTCTCTATTCCAATCTCCGAACATTGTCCTATCAGTCAACTCCTAAAACCAACTCTAATCTTATTTTGTCATGGACTTCCTTTTGAAAGATGAGGGATGGGATAAAAAAGTTCCCCAGCCTTTCATACTGATAATGAATAAGAGATAATGGCCCCCTCGAGTCCCTCCCTAAGTAGGAACCATAGTGGAGACTGGCATCAAGGTTATATAATCTCACTTAAAATAGAAGGCATTTCCCCTTTTATTGAAAAAATATCATGAGAAAGAAGGTAAATCCCAATCAAAAACTAATACCAAAAGTAAATTTTAATCCAAAACACTTCTCCAACATGATTGTTCAATATGTAAATCTGATACAATGTACAAAAACACTACAAGGTAAAGTAAAAAAAGAAAATATACTGAGAAATAATAGCAACCGATCCTAATGCCATAGCGTGTAAAGTCTAGCATAGTTTTCGATGTCCTACTAGAAGCCTGAAAATAGTATTATATATGTCGGGTGAGTAAAAAAGTATACTCAGTAGGAAAAAATCTACATGTTAAAAATTGAGGGATCATACTAATGTCTCTATGAGAAAACAGTAGAACCTCAATGTACCCCATAAGTAATAATAACTATCCTTTCCTCACCAAGGCTCAGTCATTATCATCATTTAATTATTTATATAAAAAAGGCACATAAGAGAAATAACTATCCCAAACAAAGAACCATGTTTCTAATGGACCAATGGTTCAAGAGACATGAAGCTATGTGGGGTTAAAATAGTGTCTCCCTATAGTGTCCCCTCAAACCAGATGCTCCCCCTCAAAAATCATCAAGACAATACCCGGAGAACAAATTATACTCTTCTCTTGGGTTGACAAAGGAGAAAGATATCCAGTAACCTTATTTCCCTGACACCATATTTGGATAATGTCATAGGTGGGATCCAATAGATATTTGCATTTCCTCATGATGTATGCATTCGACCATGGGGTGGATCATTCACCTGATAGGGAGTTTGAGATTATAATATTGTTAGCTTCCACTAAAATGATTTTCCTCCTCCTGGCCAACTACAGGCCAGAGAGAATTTCAAGTGCTTCAACCTGCAAGGAAACACCCATACTGAAGTTTCCCACAAAATAATCTATAACCACACCCTTCATGTCGCGGATCCCCCCCATGGTGCCCATCATGCCCGAGACATCACTATTCAATTTGGGACCTGAGTATAGGGAGAACCATTGAACCCATTTCCCTTTTCAGATGATGCTAGCAATAAATAATGAGTCATTATAGTCTAAAACCATCTTCGTAGTAGGGGCATCCTAAAAACCATGACCCACATGAAACGGGTCCAAAATAATCCCAACCTTGCCACTACTGACCTATGAGAATAGGTAGCCCCCTCGAATAAAGCCTTCTTCCAAGCTGTCTAGATTCACCTGTAACCTACTAGCAACACCAATGTGTAGGCCTTCAACATAGGGATCTGGACATCTTTACCACAGAGCCATCAATCCATGAAGGTGGACTCTATCTCATCCCTAGAATCCTAAAATGTAATGTCACCAAAGCCTAAACAAATAGCGGTGGCCTAGAAATCCATAAAGAATACATGATCCGCAGTTTACACCTTATTATCCCTACAACAGCAGCTGTGTGAAGCCTTGTGGATTACCATGCTTTTAACATTTTCATCAGTGGAGATTTCATGATTCTGGATCCCCCAAAATATGAAATTGTATTTGGTGAGTATTTCCTTTTTCCATAGGGTTCCCCCAAGGCATCAGTGTAGAACGATGTTGTAATGACACTACAAAACTCCATCATTGAGAATGCACCCAAACTATAAGCAATGAAAACACCTCTCTCCCACAGATTTTTGTATTAAAAAGATCGAAGATATCATGATTCTCAATGTTCAGAACAACCCCATCAAAAAAAGGATACATGCTTGCATCGTGAAATGAAATATTGTTCATGGGACAACCAAGGAATCCCATATTCAATCCAAAATAGATAATGTGATATAAATAAATCTCCCCTCTCCACATGATCCATCTAGAGTGTGTATGAATGGCATCGATAAAATGAAAAAACAAGAGCTAGAAATAGGATGCAAGACCAATTTGATACCCCTAACTCTGCTTTGAATCTATAAACCTACCCCACGACAAGTAGACCTCGGTAACATCCTTCATATGTTTAGCATGTATGGAATGCATTGTACCAAATATGCTCCTAACATTGATGTATCCCTCCTCATTCATCATTGATAGTCCCTCCTAGGATGAAAAATGATGCTTCCACTCAAAATTAGCATACGAGGACAATGAAATCGTGATCATGTCGAGGTTTTCAAGCACTCCCATGGGGTCTTTAATGGTGGAAAGTGTGTGGATCAGAATTGAAGAGAGGACACTATTAAAAAGTGTGATCCATCCTCCAAATGACAATAACATGATCTTCTAGTTGGTAAAGCGAATACTAATGTGAGAAACAATCTATTCAAAATATTGAACTCGTGACCTTACCTGTAAAAAAGGCGCACCCAGGTAGCTCATCAGGAATGAACTAGGAATCATGTTAAACTGTATTCTTAGTGACTCAATCGATGAGTTTGGGTGTTGAATCATGATGAAGAAATTGATATTGTAAAAATAAATGCACTAGACACTCTAGTAATTGTAGTATTCCAAAATTTTGTTTGACCCTTTGATGGATGACATGTTTGCATTCCTAAAAATAATCATGACCTCAACGAACGAAATATGTGGTATATAGTTCTATATCTAACTACACCGAAAATCTGAAATGATACAATTGGTGATGGTTATGTTGATATGACAATTGAGGAAATACATTCCCAAGATGAAAATGATTTTTGAAAGGGGGTCCACTTTTTTCAGGCCACAGACCTACATAAAAAACCATGATACTTTCCCATGAAGTAGGCAGACAACTATGTAAATATTATTCACTTTAATGTTAAATCAACACAACAAGTAAAACCCCCAAGATAGAAATAAATTTGATGATAAAACTACCCTCCATGCAGTCATAATCTTTGTCCATGTACAACATAAGAGCCAAATTTGAACCATGAACATTCATGTTAAGGTAACCAATATCCTTCTAGGACAGAGCAATCACCCACTGAATGGATCAGCCTTTATTAAATCCATGAAACTCATCCGAGTTCAAGATGCAGAGATGAACCGAATGTCTCATATTAATTATTGTTGTAACAATTTTATAAGGGACATTACACATACTCACAATTCTATAATGGTGGATGGATGAAGGATCAGTGATCTTCAAAATTAGCACCAGAGTGGGGGTGTAGGAAACTCAATGTAGGCTTACACCCCTGTAAATTCCATGCACTTCCTCAATTAGGTCTCCATTCACCATGCCCCATGTATCCCTATAGAAAGAACATGGGAAACCATCTAGCTTAGGGCCACTCTCTGGGTTAATGCCCACCATCGCCTTGTGAATCTTCCTCTCTTTTAGGATAGCTCCCAAAATGTCATTGTCCTGGCTTGAGAGAATGACAAGAACCACCTAAAAAATGCATCATGGCCACTATAAAATCCCTCCATCATGTGAGGTATATGGCCTACCAACAGATCTTTGATGTGCTCTTTAGCCATGTTCCCCACCAGGTTGGAATCATTAGTGAAGCTACCATTAGCAAGGAAAATATTTTGCCTAGAAAATAATTTTTTTCCATGATGAATTCTTGAATATTATCCAAATTCTTGCATCTCTCATGATTCCACATGGTTCATGTTGATCTCAAACCACCCACGCCTCTAAAGGAATCATATCTTCCACGTCGACCTTCTTGCAAGAATGATCCTCAAACAGATCATCACGCCACATAGATTCTATATGGGATTTCATTTGTTCAATCTCTATAGTAAGGGTAATTAGATCGTTGTAGCAGGGGATATGTCCATTGATCTACAATTGGGTTTCACCCTATAGTCTTCTAAATTTGTAATGGAAATAAATCTAGTACGAGCCTTGAACCGACTTTCACAACCAGTCCCTAACCACATGGTGGAAACCAATAATGATGGGCCATGTGTGGGAAAAGACACATCGATGTGCTTGATCCTATTATGGGGATAGGGAGACCGAAATGGGGGAATGTTCTGAAAGGATTCGGATGAGATGAATAACAATGGCATTGGGAAATATTGGAACTGCCTGAACATTGGAAAGACAATGATCAAGCCAAAACCAAGTGCGCCAGGATCCTCTTCGGTTGTTGCACAATGTGAAATTTTCTATAGTGAATCCAAAATTTATTTGATGCCTTCGTCCCATGAAACCGACAAAATATGCATTGGAATTGCGAGGAAAAATTCCTCTCACTTTCTTTTTAGTTGGATACGCAATGATGTTAAAATCCCCTTTTACGATCCACGAAGTATCCCCCAGGTCGAGGGATTAAAGGACATGCCACAAGGGCTCTCTTCTGTTATCATCATAGCTACGATACAAAAAAGATAACAGGAAATGTAATGATCCAGATAATATTTTAGCAGTGGTACTCGGATCCGAGGCTTTTGATAGCACCGCGATTCACTGTTTCATTTTCACCCTTACACAACAGTGCTAATCTTATTTTATATTGGAAATTATAAAAACAATAATAAGTTTCATTCAATTTTTAAATCATTTAGTTTGTCTTTATCACAATTAAAAAAATTCAATGATACTTGTTTGGATGATTTCATTGTTGGAAGAGGTGATTCGGAGGGATTGTAATGATGTCCATGGAAAATGGGCCAAACTGTGCAGATCCATGCACACCAGTGCACTCAACTGCATATTTCAACTATCCCTTACATCTGATTGGGATGAATTTTTTTGTGGAAGTCAAATATTAATTGGTCTAATTTTCATTAGAATAAACCCAAGACTCATTCATTCATCTGCTAAACCAACCGACCTGAACACTCCAGCACATCAAATCTACAAAATCTCAAAGGTGGTGTTATGTATTTTATCAATATCTAGAGATTTAGTATTCAAAATGGTTCCAAACATATGGTAGAGATAGGAAGGTGGTGAGGAATTATGTTTCTAGTTTTTTCCAAAGATATATTCGAATTTAATGTAGACTAATGTCATGGACCAAGTGGTTTTACACAATCAGTGAGCCCAAAACAACCTTTCACATTGCCTATAAAATGGATCTTGGGATCCCCATTTGGATGTTCGGCCAAAAAGTAAAGAACTACCATTTTGAAGTCCTATAGGAGTCTCCTCATTATCCTTGATGTTTTGGAGGCCCCTATTTTCATAGGGGGATGAATAATGAAAATGGATTTAAACTCTAGCTTGCTCATCTTCCCGATGTCGAGCTAAACGGTGGACATTCGTTGTGAGGGAGCTATGCACTTTCCATGGGAGTTACGATTCTAATTTTAGCTAATGTATTCAAGTAATTTGGTAGTGAAAACATTTATTTCCATTTATCTTACTTAATTCATTATTTTAATTCTTGTTTTGATTCATGTGATTGAGGTACTCTTAATTTCTAACTGATCGACGTGATGATTTGAGTGTGTGACTTGTGTTGTTCTGATTGGACAAAAAAAGATTCCTTTTCATACTCACCATATTGAGATTTAAATATACTTTAGAAGATTTTATTCTATGCATATGTTCTAGAACATCACAATAGGACTTTTATGTCAAGGTTTTGTTCATTAAGAATTGAAATAAAATCGTAGGATTTAATTAGGATTCCAATTAATTTCAATCATTGTTTCATGAGGCGGTTGATTGTTGTACACATAAAAAATATGTTCGATATCCATTAGATGGAAGAGTGTGTATGTGTAGGAATAAAACATCACATAAAAACATCATAGTATATTTATTACACATTATTTATCTATATAATCATATAATAAGAATATTTTAGTGGGAGGAAAATGAAAAAATAAACTTGAGACCTTGAGAGAAGATGTCACCTATTAATCAAGTAACATATATTACATTATTCCTAATGGAATCCTTGGATTGAATTATGAACAAGGGGAGGAATATAGGATTATGGGTTTTGTTTTTTGGATCTATTTGGGTAGATATTGTTCAACATAATTATTTTTAGAGGTGTGAATATGTGAGAGGAAATGAGGCCTTTTTATGGTGGATGAGGAGTGATTGTCTTGTATTATTTTTAAAATGGAATTCCAAACACATTTTTCACATTTATTGTGACCCAATTATGGATGAAATTATATAAAACGGATTATAGGGTTGAAATATAACCATATAATGAATAATATCAATATTTTAGGTCATTTGTACTCTTGTGATTATGGTTTATTCACATATTAAGATTAATTTTACCTTAATCATTATAATTAATTTTAATTACATTCACGAATATTTTTGATAAAAACTATGTTTGCTGTATTATAAATTATAAATTATTATGATTAACAATCCTTAATCAATTTTTCTAAATTCCAATCACATAAGTCGAAGAACATAATTTAAATTTAATCCTGTAGATGGGGTAACAATACGAGTTTATAAATTAAAGAACTATACAAGATTTGTTTTTTTTTGTTTACTTAATTTCAATGCCTAATCGAACCCAATAAACTTAATTGGATTAATTGATAAAAATATGATATAATTTATATTTATAACCAGCCTAATACATAATTTATCTTTATAAATAATTTATATTAAAATATGTATTGATCTAATATTCAATAATTTTAAATATTCATTAGAAAAATAATCTTCACATAAAAAATTGAACCTAATGAAATTTTTTATGTTTTTATTTCAAATATAAATTTTATTTCGACATATTAAATTTAATTAATGGTGAAATTATATTGAAAATGGGTTCTCTATTATAAGTTTTATAAACTACATTAATAAAAATATTGTATTTTACATTTAATATTAGATTTGATCATATATTATTCCTATCTAACAGATATTAGATGAATTTAAAAATATTTTTTGGCTATATAATATATATATATATAATATAATATATATAAAAATTATATTTTAAATCACAATGAAATTTTTTACTAAATAATGACTTTTTTTAAATCAAGTGTAGTGTGCATTTCAAAGATATCAAAAACATCTAAATGAGAATAACTTAAAGTCTTAGGGTGAAACAATGTGGAATACCACAAAGGATATTAACACCCATAACTGTAAAAATACATTCAATCTCCAAGGAATGAATCCCCAAAATGGGGTAAAAATAGAACAATGGATAAGAAGAATGAGAAAATTTCTAGGTTGTAAAGATTCATAACATGTTAAAGGAAATTAATAAAATGAGACACTTGGGAAAAGTGGCGCACTTGGGATAAAACCATTTTGGTAAAGACATTAGATATTTCACAACGATACCATTGATAATTTCTCAAATATGAGGGTCAATATCCACCACCATCTTACCAAAAATTAAAATCATCTTAAAAAAATAAACTATGAGACATATATAATCTTATAGAATATAATAACATAGAAATATAATTAATAAAAATATAATCTTTATAGAAAAATTATAACCTCAAATCAGGGCTAGAATTTTGATTGGAGAATTATATAATGTATCATTATCATTTACAATCACAAATCGTATAGAGGTCTTGACATTTTTAATAGAAGTTGGTGTGAGGCCCTCACATTTAAACCCTTGGTAGAATTTGACATCCTCATCATGATCATTTTAGATTGTATCTAAGAAAATAAAAAATTATATTCTTTGATAGTTATTGAATTCAAAATAAAAATCCAAGTAATTAATACCATATCTAGAAGAAATTAAAAATTTATACTTAATTTAAATGTAATAAATAAGGGTCATATTAAAGAAATAATTATAATTTCACACAACATTTAGTCATAAAATAAGTATATAATCATATGGAATAATTTAATAAATCCATGACCTAGACACTATATGATTTATGTTTTTACCAAACTATTCATCTGGAAATAGTTATTTATGATCTCATATTTTTGAACAACTGACTGTAATCCTTTCCAATGTATAATATATATATGCCAAATCCATTTCTATGGTTTCATGGGGATAAATAATGAACATAAATTTATTAAATGGTATTATGTCGAATTTCTAATAACCAAAACACATTAGGTGAAAATTAAGATTCCATTATTGATCCATAACACACAATGACACAACTATAAATTCATATAACCACATACAGATTCTTCATAGATTGAAATTAGTGGGTGGTCTGCTATCTCGAGCCTTTCTCCAATTGTTCATGGATTGGTGACCTGTTTTCATACGGTATAAACCATAAATGGGGTAAATTTTCAAAAAATCCTAAATACACATATCCCTACGAAACTATTAAAAAATATCCATATAACATGATAGAATAATTGATTTATTAAAAATAATGGTTATTTATACATGAAGTGTTATTTCAATCAAAATTATTTGACATGTTACAAGACCTAATCATAATATATATATTTTTTATAAATGTAACTATAAAATATACATATTTACATATTCATAGAAAGTAATCAATAATTGACTCGGAATAATATCTACTTATTCTTTTCAACAGATTAACATTGATCACCCCAAGAATACATCAACTCTTATAAAATTGAAAACAATAATAAATATTGGATTGCAGAATTTCATAAGTGTCCAAGAAATGTTTAGGTTAAATTAATTTTTAATAAATCCCATTATTTTAGAATCACCAATTTCATTATCATATATTTATATTAATCAAATTATCATAAAAATTATATATAATCCTTAAATATCTACTTCATTTCATTCAATATGAATTCATTTCAAATATTAAATTAGGGGACAACATTATACATTAAATATATAATTTATACTCTTGTAGTATGTAGAATATATGTAAATAATTCTATATTTCAATAATATCATTTATATAAAAATAAAAAGAATTTAAATGAATATATACCCTAATATAGATCTGAAATATAATTAAACATACACATTAGAAAATGTCACCATGTAGAAGAAAGATTATTCCCCACTGATCAAGGTATAAAATAAAGTATTTTCATAACCCTAAAATGGAGGATCAAATTGTCCACAGCCTATTGTTGTGTACAGTACTACCGAAGAACCATGTTTTAGTCTATAGAGGATCACACAAGAATAAACCAATATTCAAAAAGTGGAATAAAAAATACTTCAAAAGAAATTTTATTTTAATATTTACTATAAAAATTCCATGGTTATAGGGATGTACTTAGATGAACTCATAATAATGGTACACTATAACCCTATAATATAAATAACAAGGAAAATTTAATTAATCACATATCAACCCATTGTAAAAAATTACATAAACAATATTATAATTCAAATTCACCACCATAGAATATATCAATTCCGTATAAAAATTAAATCACAACTAATTACTCCATATCATAGACATAATTATATAATTAATATCTCCCTAGGTTATTAGATTGAATGAGATCATGTATTGTCCTAAATATCATCTCTTATAGTCAATTATTGGTCAATAAGATTTCCAAAAAGAAAAACAACATCCACTACACTAGATAATATTCATGAAAAAAGGGAATTCTATGAGATAACACCAACTCATGTTTTAATCTCTCCCTATGAAATTTACCCACCTATAGTGATGATTATGTGAATCAAATTCTTTAGTATTTGTATCTTGTTTACTCATTATAAAAAAGAATAATATTATAATTTTCACAAAACTCAAGTCACATTAAGATAATATAAAAATACATTTTCATTTAATTCCAACATCATTCCACAAATTTAATTTTTTTTGTATCCAAAAAAATTCATTTAGAAAAAACACCATAAAAAATTCTTCACCTCACATACTAAAATACACTAAAATATATTACTCTAGATAATTAATTAAAAATAAAATATAAATTTTCTCACTAAATTTTACCCCTAATATTGTTTATAAATACCTAAAATATCCATTATAAAATTTAAAAAATAACATTTTTATTTAAATATATCACTATCCAGATCTACAAGAACAAATATTTAAAATTGAATTTTTATGTGCCTAAATTAGAAAAATATATAATAAAGTCGATCATTATAAATGTAGAGTACATAGGGGCCATGTGGTGTCTCTATGGAAGGTCATAATAAGTTTTTTTAGTTGGATAAATATAAATTCACAGGGTAGTGGTGCCTCATTAACATAGAAAATGAAAGTATGAAATGGTTTATTTTGAGATAAAATTGATTGATCTAAAAAAACTTTTCTACCACTATATGGGTCCTACCTACCTTACCATCCCTCGTGATGGGATATGTAATGAGGAATTATATATCACCCACTCAAATTTCCTTTAATCCATTGTGATGTATCACAGCTATTGAATCCCCCAAATTCTGATCTTCTGGGATGATTAGAAATCACCCATGTGGCCACAAAATAATGTTTTCTGAATTCCAAGGAATGGTAATTTGTTTAATATGATTGTCTAATTTTTTCATTACCTACTGTACCCCTAAAAATACCCCAATAAACCAATCCCACTTAAACTAACATAATCATGGGAACCTTGGATTGATGGTTACCTATTATGATAAATGATGTGTAAATCACCCACTCATAGAATTTGGATACATGATCTATATTCAAAACACTTGTAAACAATTTCATTCATGATAGATGGTGTATGAAATATTAATCACCAAATAGTTACCCATAATGTTTTATTTAATCTGAACTGCACCTCCCTTAGTAGTGGAATTATGCTCTGTGGAATCTTTATGATTCATGGTCGTCAAAACTCAGGAGCCCACACTGTTGATTATGGTCACACTCAGGTGTGTGTCATGAAGGAGGTTCCCACATTGTGGAAGTATGAAGTCAAATTTTAAGATACATTATTTTATTAATAATTATATTTTAATAAAATAACTAACTAACTATAGTTAAAACATTATAACAAAATTTATGTGATATGACAAAAAATTCATATATTATATTATAATGTGGACTCAACAATATTATGTCTTAAATACTTCTATCACATCCATTGTTTTTACAGACTTATTTTTTCATTGTAAAATATATAGAACAAATTTAATTATAGAAAAAACCATCCACATATTAAAATAAATGGACCTCTTGTCTCTCAAGAACCCAAGAATTCTAAAAATCGCCTCTGAGTGAAGAACATATACTTGAATAATACCACGACAATGAGTTTTGAATCCTTGTTATAGATTGTGAGATTTTTTTAATTTTTCAAAATTGGTAATTTATTATTAATTTCTAAATTCTAGAAATGTGATAATTTTCACTTAAAAATTCATAAATAAAAATCTTAAAAATTATACTAACATGTACAAGAACTCATACCATAAAAGAATTAAAAAATAAAAACAAAATTAAATTAATGTATTATTAATCAAAAAAAATATCACACATTTTTTACTTATATAAATTCTTATAAATTTATCAACCCAAAAACATGTTTCATTCATAATGGAAAATATCAAATATATAACTAAAAACAATTTATTGTATGCAGATTATTGTATGTATTATTTTTAGTTGATACTTTGCTCCACTGAAATTTTAATTCAAACCCATTAACATTATTTGAATTTATTCTCTATTATTATTTTCTTTCCTTTTTATGAGTACGTATGATTTGTATATAATATTAATATATTAAAATAGTTTCATAATTGTTTCATTATATTGTATTTAAATTAAATAAAATATGTCAATGTATAGTATATTTATTAATAACTATTTCAGATCAACATATCATGTCACATAAATAAAAAAATCCATAAGGACTAAATAATGTTCTTAGTCTCTATATGATGTAAACAATAGCTGATGGTATCAATCATACAATTTATGAATTATTTAACACTATAAATATAATATATGAAACAAAATACTCTTACAATGAATTCAAGAATAATTACATATTTTTGGTTGGAGTGGATACTCAAGAGGGGGGTGAATTGATTTCCAATTAAAATTTCTATTAAAAATTTTATGATTAAAACCCCCAAATTGAATAAAAATTAAACTATAGTGAATTAATAAAGATTGTATGTTTTCAATTAGTATCTAAAGAGGTTGATTATTTCTCAGTTATCTCAATATGAAGATCAGTTGATTTTTGAAACCAACTTACTGACTAACAAAAGTTATAAACACTTACAAGTTTAATTGTCAGAGTTACTTTAAAATAGATTTTCATTTAATGTACTTAGCAGTGGAATATAAAATATAGTTTTAAAAAAAATAAATAAGCACAACTGTTTTAAACAAGTAGTTCAGTCTCAATCTGAGACCAAGTCCTCTAAAAAATTTATATAAATTTTGATCCACACCCTAGATCAGTGTTAAACAACAGTACAAATACTGTCAAGGTTCAATAACCTCTACCAAAGTTCTACGTGGGGAACAGAACAATAGCACAGAGGCTATCCAGGCCACACATGACCTCTACTACTATCCGTAGTGGGGACAGAGAGAATGTGAAAGATAGTGTGAGTATTTATAAATCCTCCAGTTCAGCACATGAGACAGTGTGAGTATGGAATATACAGAGTATACAAACTTCTCAAAAGTAAGTAAAAGAATCACTATGAGAGAGTATATATGAGATTATAATGCTCTATTGATTTAAAGTGCAGCTCTGGATTCATTTTGATTAATTAGAAATTCTTGTGTGTCATTCTCTTGTTTTTGTCTAAAAACAGAGTGTCGTTTTCTTCCTTGACTTTCAGGTTCATCTTGATTAACTTGAGTGCATAAAGAGCTCATTGTTGTTATTCACTCCTTGATTAAATTTCATCATGTGTTATCTTCTTGTATTAATGGCCACGTGTATGTCTAGTATTCTTCGAGTAAGAGAGTGAAAGGATGTCGCCTGTTTTTGTATATATGTGTATATATTTTCAAGTGTATGTAATCCTCTTTGCGCATCTTCTATTTTTCCTCTTATATATATCCTCATCTCCGACAATGGGAATGATTTCATTTTTATAGGTATGAGGTACGGTTCTTGAAATTCATACCGCTATCATTAATTAATTGCTGGTGCATTAAAATCATCAAATATGACTGTTTCTAAATAAACAAATAGAAATAGAGTTTAGAGAACAGTGACTAGTTTCCATCGGTAGCTGTTACTCCTTGTAACAGTAGGTGTTACACATTATAACAGTATCTCCTTGTATATATCTGTTAATCATTGTATCAGTGAACTTATTTCCGTAGACTTGTAACGGTGAACTTTGTATCAGTAGATTCCTTGTATCGGTAGTTGTTACTCTGTGTAACGGTAGTTGTTAAATCTTGTAACGGTAGCTCCTTGTATCAGTTAGAGACTCATTATATCAGTGAACTTCTATCGATAGATGTAACTCATTATAATAGAAGATCTATGTATCGGTAGCTATTCCATCAATTTATCCTTGTATTGGTCACTTTATATAGCGGTAGGTCTCTGTGTAGTGGTGAGATCTTACGGTAGCTCTGTGTTCTTGTACCAGTAACTCCTTGAATCGGTAGACTTGAGTAGAAATTAATTCCTTATACAGAAGGACTTCATAATGGTATAATTTCATACCAGTAGACTTCATAATGGTAGCTCGTATCGGAAGACTGTGTCTTTTTGTTTGTATCGGTTGGTCTATATCAGTCGACTTGTGCATACCAGTGAACATGATCTATAAATAGCTGTTATGTGTATCAGTGACCTTGACCATATCAGTAGACTTCATTACCAGTGTACTTAGTGTTATTAGTAGCTATATATATTTATTTATCAGTAGACTTATTCTATCTATATCAGTGAACTTCATACTTATGGACTTAACACTAACTTATTCTATGAAAAACATGTACATATCAAGTTAGAACTATTTCAAAGTATGTATAAACACAGATAAACATTTGTTAACATATTCCAATGATTATTTTGATATTTTTATCAACTTAATAATATAAAATCATATATTGAAAGACTTCATATATAGATAAACATTATTTGGGATTATAAAATCATATTAAAGAATAATTGGGATTATCAATACTTATTAAAGCATTACTGGGATTATCAAAATAGGTGAGGTCAACAATCTCCCCATTTTTCATAATCACAACTTATGGTATTTGTAACCCAAAATACTCGTTAATGTATTAGTATGAAATAAAATGGTTCTTATTTCTCCGTTTGAGTAATGGAATTTTCAAATGTGAGATTTTAAAAGAATATCAGAGGATATAGTATTAAATTCAATCGTATCAGAGGTACTGAAAATAAAAATGATATAGAGTTACAAAACAAATGTACTATAGAATATATTGTAAGATGAAAATGTATCATAGGTATGAAACAACTGTATCGGAGATATACAACACATGTAACATAGGTAAAAATTTAAAACAAATGTACCAGAGGTAAATGTAGCATGCTTATAATATATAATGATTCTTTATATCAGTTATCTCCCTTTGTATTATTTCACCCTTATTATATTATTTCTCCCCCTTATAATATTATTTCTACCCATTTGTGATTAGATAAAAGTGGGATAGAGTGGAAATACAGGAAAAGAGAATGAACATAAGGTAAAAGAGACAAGAAAAGAATCTATATATTAATTGAGGATTAAATATATAGAAATACATAAGTGAATAAAAAGAAATACATGTGATTCCAATCAAAGATACTAGCCAATAATCAATCCACCTCACCAACATGAGATTTTCCCATGGGATCAGAATAGGATTCAGGTGTGGTGGATGCAGGTGGAGGCTTCGAAATAACAATGATAATCAGAGGAGGCTCAGCCACTGAGACAGTGTCTGGCCTATATTGTGTAGGTCTCTTGGTGATCATAGGAGTGAGGATCCGAATGGCTTGGGTTGGAGTCATCTGTGGAATTGAGGTAGACTGAGCAGAGGGAGGTAGGGATGGAGGAACAATGATAGAGATGTTGTCTCCATGCAGGAATAGGAGAAACATATTCCTAAATTCTATAATGATCCCTCCTCCTATCTCCATATAAGAAATGAAATCATCCTTGTTTCTATACATTTTTCCAAAGCTGGAGTAAGTTCCCTGATCTTTCTTACTTGTTCTCTGAAGGCTTTATTGATATGATGTAATTTCAGATTTTCTGAAGGAAGTTTGAAATGGTTGGTCAACTAATGCTTCGTATACACTTTCTTGGAATAAGAATCAACTTTATACTTTACTTCTTTTTTAGAGGCAGAAGATTCTCTCATATAATCTTGAATAGTTTTCATGATATCTCTAGTGGTGGTGACCACCTGGGTCATGGTAGCTGGGTCCATAGAGCCACTGGTTGATGTTGAACCAAGATCCTCTTTCATCAAAGCATGAATCTGATCCGACTCTACTGATGGTCTGGAGGTAATAGAACTAATAGAAAAAGTCATAGTTTCCTTGAAACTTTTAGTTATCCCTATGAGGAGATTTTTCAATTCTAAATCTTGGGTGCTAACATGATTCTGTATGGAATGATTAAAGTCCTCAAAAATGGATACCATCTGGCTAACAATAGTCTTCACAAAAGCCAAATCCTTGTCTGCTTGAGATTTACAACTCATATAGGATTCCAGAGGGAAAACTTATTTCATTAGAAGTTTAACATCTTCTACCAAGCTCAACACTTGATTATGGAAAACCATGACATCATCCACCATATATGTTATAGTGCTTGACACACTACAACCAAGAGATATTTCAATGGATTTATACATGTTGCTCAGCTCCTCAACAAATAAATTCTTTAAATCGGAAATAGATGCATTGAAATACTCTTTCATCCAATCCTTTAAAGACTCAAATTCATCCCTGGTTACCATACTAGCAGGAACAAAAATAGGTGCTCTTTCTAAAACAATACAGTCCATAGAGGCATTCATAATAGATTAGATAGATAAAATCAGTGAGGTTTACATTCTCCTTAATTATTCCACAAAGCTATCCTTTATATTAGACATTAACGGATTCATATCAGGTTTTCTAACTACATCCTCATTTAATAACTTAGAGAGAATATCATAATTGAATTTAAGTCTACTAAGGGATGCCTCATTATCAGAATTCAGATAATCCAATACACAAAACACAAAACTTGGGTCTGATGTCCAGTCTTCAAATCCATCATCTTCTGAAACACTTCCAAGTCTAGTTGGATGACCCCCCTCAACTGGTGCATACTCTTCTATACTGCTAGTTCCCTCATAATCTTGGTATTCCTCAGAATAATCTTTCAAGACCATCTCCACTTATCTAACCACATGAGGCTCCTCAATAATAGGATCATGTCTATCTACTTCAACAAGAATAGCCTCTAAAGGCATAATAGAACTTCCAATCAAAGGAATAAAACATAAGGTGGAAGAAGTAGATGCTTCAGTTTCCGATTCTCTTTCTTCTTGCTCGTTATCTAGGGTGGCCTCTTCTTTATCTGATATCTACTAGTCTTCCTCATACATAGGTGCCTCTCCACTGCTTACTCTCAAAATAGTTTCTGTACTAGGTAGGTTCAATGAAGAATTTTCCTTTTCCTGTGATACAATTTCAGGAGAAAGGCTAGGAGGCAAGTCCGGATCTCCTCCATCTGTTGCAGAGGAATCCTCCTCATCGGAATCATCACTATACTATGGCTCCTCCTCATCAGGTCCTAGACCTAGACCTCTATTATCTTTTGGTCTATTTGGATGGTCCACTAGATTGAACATGTCATATATGTTCTCATCATCAGTAACCCACTGCCTTCTCTATGGGTTCCAGCTAATCATCATGTACTCACATACTATGCGTTTGATATAAAAATTGTTCCTTACAACCACTGTCTCATCCTATGACTCAACATCCCCCTTTACTTTAATCATAACAGAAATCAATTTGGAAAGGAATATTGCATTGGTTTTGGATTTGGGTCTGGTCATATCTTCTATTTGAATCATTAACAGCCGACACAGATTCACCTTCACACCATTTTTTAAGAGATGCAACAAATAAATATCTTGATACATCATATTTGCAAAGTCTAATTCTCTTGGACGTATCACATGTTGAATGAATTTGAACAGAAATCTATTTTCCCCATCCATCTCAGTAGCCACTGCCATTATCTACTTTCCACTACCAGTGAGCTCCTCTAAGGTAGTCTCATATTCAAATATGTCACTAGTATGAGGCATTGTCTTCGATGAATACCAAAACCCTCCTTAATGTGGTACCTTTATGCATTCTTCCCATTCAATGGATGAAAAAGCTATTTCTTTTCCATTTACTAATGAAACCATTCTATTATACTTATCTGATTTCTCAAAGTGCACAAAAGCATAAAACTCGTTTATCAGCTTTGGAAAATAAGAACCATTGTTGTTTGTGAAACATTACAGCCATCTTTACTCCTCCAATATTCTTAGTGTCAGCGATTTTCTTGGAAAAATCCATTCTCCACACATCTCATTCTCGATTACAATTTCTCTATTTTGCAAATGTGGGTTCACCAGACTCCTCCATGACGTTTTTCGATTGACACTGCTACATGATTCAGGTCCTGTCTTCTACTTATTTGCATTCGCCTCATGAAAGTCATCTCTTATAGTCGAAAGACTGGTTTTTCCATCTCTGGATTGAAGAACTTTGGGTTTTTATGAGATTCGGGGATTCAAGGAGTTGGGTTTGAGAGAGGAGAGTCTGGTGGATTTAGAAGTAACTAAGACTTAGTTTTTATCATTTATAAATACCAGAATAAATAAATAAAAAATAATAAGTAAAGTATAAACGGTACAGATTCTGGAGGCTAAAGACAGAAGTTTAAAAACAGCACAAACATAACAGTTGGGTATAACAGTGAGAATTCATAATGGTGACATATTCTTATTGGTGAGGTCCACTAACAGTAAGGTATAACGGTGAGGTTCATACTACTTAGATATAATAGTGAGGTACATATCACGATGTATAACAGCTAGGATTCATACCAGTGAGGTATAATAGTGAGGATTCATATCGGTGAGGTATAACAGTGAGGATTCATACGAGTGAGGTATAACAGTGAGGATTCATCCTGGTAAGGTATAATAGTGAGGATTCATACCGGTGAGGTATAATAGTGAGGATTCATACCTGTGTGGTATAATAGTGGGGATTCATACAGTGAGGTTTTTAACCAGATTCTATCATTCCTAACTCATGTCTTCTGTAAAATAACCTATCCGAACATAAAGGCTTGGTGAAAATGTCAGCTAATTGATTTTCAGTACCTATAAATTCAAGAGTAATATCACCCTTTTTGTAATAATCTCTCAAAAAGTGGCTCCTTACATCAATGTGTTTGGTCCTAGAGTGAGACACGATATTATTAGAGATATGAATAGCACTAGTGTTGTCACAGTTTATTGAAACATGATTAAAATCATATCCATAGTCCAACAAAGTATGTTTCATCCATAGAATTTATGCACAACAACTACCAGCAGCATTGTACTCTGCTTCAGCATTAGACAATACAACAGAATTCTGAATTTTACTAAACCATGATACTAGGGACATACCAAGAATATGACATGTTCCAGAAGTGATTTTTCTATCTAACTTTCAACCAGAAATTTCATCAATTTAATTACTTATTAAATCGAAGGAATATATTTTGGATAAAATAATCCTAATATAGCACTATATTTAATATATTTGAATATTATTTTAACAGTAAGAATGTGTGACTATTTTTTATTAGCTTTAAATCTTTCACAAATACATACACTAAACATAATATCATGTCGACTAGTATAAAGGTAACGTAGACTTCCAATCATACCCCTGTAATTTGTTTGATAAACTGGTTTCCCAGATTCATCAATGTCCAACATATAGGTGGTACTCATGGGTGTATCACTTTCCTTAATACTATCCTATCCAAAAAGTTCTAAAAGATACTTTGTATGTTTACATTGATTTAAAATAATACAATTTTAATTTTGAAAAACGTGAGATCTTAAGAAATATTTGAGTTCTCCCATTGAACTCATTTTAAATTCATTTTTCATAATATTTGAAAAATCAATACACAAAGTATCTTTAGATGGTCCAAAAATAACATCATCAACATATATTTGTTCTATCAAAACAACATTATAAATACTTTGGATAATGCGATTTGGATCATCAATCCCTTTAGAAAACCCATTTGAAATTAGAAAACTACTGAGTCTATCATACCAAGCTCGAGGAGCTTGTTTCAAACCATATAAAGCTTTAGAGAGCTTAAAAACTCGATTTGGAAAATAAGGATTAGTAAATCCATGTGGTTGTTCAAAAAAACATCTTAAATTATAAAACAAATTAAAAAAGAACTTTTGACATCCATTTGATGTAACTTGAAATTCAAATGAGCAGCATAGGCAATTATAATCATAACAGCTTCTAATCTAGCTACAGTTGCAAACTATTCCTCATAGTCTATTCTTTCCTCTTTACTATACCCTTGTGAAACTATCCTTGCAATGTTTCTAATTATGATTCTTGATTCATCAAATTTATTTCTAAAAAAAAATTAGCGCCTGTGGTCAATGTTTCCTTAGGTCGGTCAACTAATTCCCAGACTTTGTTTCTTTCAAAACGATTTAATTCTTCCTACATAGCTATTACACAAAATTCATCATTGATTGCATCATTTATATTTTTAGGTTCCAACTATGACAGAAAGTCTTGATGTTCAACCTGGTTTCATGGAGAATCTCTAGTCTGTGTACCTCAATCAATATTACTAAAAATAGCATCTAAAGGATGATTATTTAGAATCCAAATTGATCTAGTAAAGGTAGGACTTGGAATTTTAGGTTCTTCTCTAGGTTCGAGTTCACCAGAAGAAGATTCCGGAATATGTCCAGAACTGGTTGTCTTTACAACAGGTTCAATGATTTTATCATTAAGGTCCAGAACAGACGAATCTTATTAATGATTTTCAAGATAAGACTTAGGTTCATTTGGATCTGTTTCATCAAATTTGATGTGAACAAATTCTTCCACACATTTGGTTCTTTTATTAAAAACTCTATAGGATTTTCTAGATATATAATATCCTAGAAAGATTCCCTCATTACATTTAGAAGAAAACATGTCAATATTATCTTTTGTATTGAGAATAAAGACTTTGAAACCACAGAAATTTAAGTAAATAACTATAGGTTTCCTATTATTCCATAGTTCATAAGGGGTCTTCTTAAGAACAGGTCTAATCAAGACTCTATTAATAATACAACAAGCTGTATTTATAGATTCAACCCAAAAATAAACTGGGAGGTCATACTCATTAGTCATAGTTCTTGCAATTTCTTGAAGGGTTCAGTTTCTTCATTCTACTACACCATTCACGGTTAGGTGTCCTTGGGGCAGAAAAGTTGTGATAATAGGCATTGTGTGAGAAGTAAGATTAAAACTCGTTACTTTCAAACTCATGACCATGATCACTTCTCAAGGTCTTAATCTTAAGTCCAATATGGTTTTCTAAAGACATATAGTATATAATAATGTAATAACAAGCTTCATTTTTGTGTGCTATGAAGTATACCAAAGTGTACCTATAATAGTCATCTACTAAGACAAAGACATAGTGCTTCCAATTTAAACTAGAAACTCTAGAAGGTCCAAACAAGTCCATGTGAACAAACTCGAGAGGTTGAGAAGTTGAATCATCTTTCTTTGATTTAAGAGAAACTTTAGGTTTCTTTCCCTTTTGATAGGTATTAAAAAATTTGTCTGATGGGAATTTTAGTTGAGGTAGGTCTCTAACTATGTTTTTCCAAGTCAGTTTTCTAAGTGAATGAATGTTGTAGTGTATTAATCTTCTATGCCATAGCTAAGACTCTTTAAGAAAAAGCATTTAAACAAGTAACATTTTGTTTGGATAAATAATTTAAATCAACTGCATAAACATTTTCAATTATAAAATAAGAAAATACAATAATATATTTGGAATAAAAAACATCACAATAATCATTTTCAAATATAACATTGAAACCATCATTACACAACTGAGAAATACGTAACAAGTTATATTTATGTCCATCAACAAATAGAACATTAGAAATTAAAACTGAATCAGTGTTACCAATATGGCATAAGCCGATGATTTTTCCATTTGAATTATCACCAAAGGTGAAATGGCCTCCATCAACTTTGATTAAACTCATGAAGCATGAGTAATCTCTAGTAATATGCCTTGAAAATCCACTATACAAGTACCATACCTTCTTATGGGAATTTTTCAAAAAAGTTTCCAACAAAACAAAGTTAAACAGAAAATGATTTTGGAAACCAGATTTTCTTGCATCCAGAGAGGTTATCCAGAAAAGCTTTGAGTACCCAGATTTGTCTAATGGGTATTATATAATCAATAAGTTTAATATATTTTGAAAGCTAATTTTTTTTATCTATATCCATGTGAATAACTAGTTGAAGAATATGAATTTCAAGAACTAGAACTAGAAACATTCTGTTCAGATTTAGGAATAAATCTATTTTTTGTAATCTATCTCTATACAGGATGATAGCCTGTTTCAGTGGTATATTTTGTGGCCACTTGTTTTACTAGAATTTGAGTAAGAGTGTTCTTTCCATTCATGAAGTTATTTATGTCTTTTATAAGTTGTTCATTGTACAATTTTAGTTCAGTATTTTCCTTATGTAATTGATCATTCATTTAATTTTCCATTTCAAGTGCAGATTTAATAGAGCTAGTCAAAACATACTGTTTCTTCAAGGTTTTATACTTGTCCTTCAATTCATTGCATGTTTCTTATAGCATATTACATTATCCAAATAATTCACCACTATTCATGTTTTCAGATTCAGAATCAAAATCAACTCTAGGATAATATGAATTTAAAGTAGTAGTATCCAATGTTACCTCAGATGTTTTTGTCATAAAACTCATGTTGGAATGATTCATTTTAGAATCAGAAGTCTCAGATTCACTCGTGCTATCCTCTGAAGCACTCAATGTTTCCTTTATGAATTTATTATATTTTTTGTCCTTATAGTCTTATTTCTTCTTGAACATTATCTTAGGATAGTCATCCTTAATGTTCCATTTCCTTTTACATTCATAACATACAATTTCATCACTCTTATCAGACTTTTCTAATCCTTCTTCCAACGACCTTTGTTGTCATATTTTCCTTTTTAATTTTGTTTTTTGAAGAATTTCTTCTTCCTGTAGAACTTCGGGAACCGTCTGGCTATCTGAGCCATCTCTTCATCACTATTAGAATCTGAACCTTCACTTGTTGAGCTTTCATTAGGTATTTGAACTTTCTCCTTTTCCTTGCTCTTTGAGGCAGTAGATTTAAATGCTTCTGACTTCATTTTTGGTTCATTATCTTCCTCCTTGTTTACCTTGAGTTATTCTGCATACATCATTATCTTACTAATCAGTACATTAATAGGTAGTGAACTTATTTCCCATGATTCTCTTATTGAGAATGATGTGCCTCTCCATCTTTCTGGTAGACATATTTGTATTCTGATAATCAGCTCCTTTGCAAGAACTACTTTTCCAAGTGAGCTCATTGTATTTACAATTTCGTTGAACCTGAGATACATGTAAGAAATAGGTTCATCAGGATTCATTTTAAAATTATCATATTTAGTATTTTAGGTGTTCAATCTCATTTCCTTAATATTGGTTGTTCCATCATGGGAAACAACCAAATTATCTTAGATTTTGTAAGCAGTTTTACAAGCAGATATGCGATTAAATTCCTCATCTCCTAAGCACAATACATGGAATTCATAGCTATACATTAATTATTGTAAGCTGTTTATTAGGTTATTCCCAAGTATTTATTTCAGTTTCTAGAATCTAATATTGAGTCTCTAAAGCAATCCAGGTGTCAAATCCCATACTTTCTAAATGAATTTTCATTTATAGTTTCTATTGGGCATAATTAACACCACTAAATAAAGGTGTCTTGTTGGTAGCAACACATTCAAGTCTATTATCTAAAATTAGATCTTAGAAAATATATTTAAAGAGATAAAATATATAAATAACATAAATTTAAGGTCGTTATGACAAAACTAAAATTACAGTTGAAAAATAGATTATTTTGAAATCCATTATAAATAAGAAACTACCTCTGATACCAAATGTTGGTAGCTGTGGATACTCAAGAGGGGGGTGAATTGAGTTCCAATTAAAATTTCTGTTAAAAACATGATTATTAAAACCCCCAAATTGAATAAAAATAAATCTATAGTGAATTTATTAAGATTGTATGTTTTCAATTAGTTTTCCAAGAGATTGATTATTACTCAATTCTCTCAATCTGAATATTAGTTAGATTTTGAAACTAACTTACTGACTAACAAAAGTTATAAAAACTTACAAGTTTAATTGTCAGGGTTAATTTAAAATAGATTTTTATTTAAAGTACTTAGCAGTGGAATATTCAATATAGTTTTAAACAAAATAAATAAGAACATCAGTTTTTAACAAGAGGTTCAGTGTCAAGATGAGACTTAGTCCTCTCGAACAATTTTTATAAATTTTTATCCACACCCTGGATCGGGGTTAAACAATAGTACAATGACTATCCAGGTTTTTTAACCTCTACCATGTCTCTACATGGGGAAAAGAACAACAGCACATAGGCTATCCAGGTCACACATGACCTCTACCACTATCCATAGTGGGAACAGAGAGTATTGGAAATCTTGAGTGGGGATTTATAAATCCTCAAGTTCAGCATAGGAGAATGTGTGTGTATGGAATATTCAGAGTATACACACTTCTCTAAAGTAAGTTAAAGAATCAATACAATAGATCGTATATGAGTTTATAATGATCTAGTGGTTTGTAGTGTTGCTCTAGAAATCTTTTGATTAATCAGAAATGATTCTGAGTCCTTATCTGGTTTTTTCCTAAAAAACAGAGTGTCATTTGCTTCCATGACTTTCAAGTTTAGCTTGATCATCTTGAGTTCATGAAGAGATTGCTGTAGTTCTTCACTCCTTGATTAAAGTTCACCTTGTGTTATCTTCTTGTATGAATGGCCTCGTGTATGTCTAGTGTTCTTCATGTAAGAGAGTGAAAGGATGTCACTTCTTTTTGTGTATATGTATATATCTTTTTGTCCGAATGTACTACTCTTTGTGTGTCATCGAAGTTTCCTCTTATATATATCCTTAGCTCCGACAATGGGAATGATTTCCTTTTTACATGTAAGATGTACGGTTCCTAAAATTCCAACCACTATCTTAATTAATAGATGGTGCATCAAAATCATCAAATAATATTGTTACAAAATAAACAAATAAAAATAGATTTTAGAGAACAGTTGCTGGTTTCAATCGGTAGTTGTTACTCCTGGTAATGGTAGGTGTTACTCATTGTAATGGTAGATCCTTGTTTCAGTAGGTGACTCATTGTTTCAATGAACTTCTGTCGGTAGACTTGTAACGATGATCTTTGTATCAGTAGATGCCTTGTATCAGTATATGTTACTCTGTGTAAAGGTAGTTGTTGCTTCTTGTAACAGTAGCTCCCTGTATTAGTCGATGACTCATTATATAAGTGAACTTATATCGATAGCTATAACTCTTTATAACAATAGCATTATGTATCAGTAGCTCTTTCATCAGTAGCTCCTTGTATCAGTCACTTTATGTAGAAGTAGGTCTCTATGTAGTGGTGAGCTCATATCGATAGCTCTTTGTTATTGTACCTGTAAATCCTTGTATTGGTATACTTGAGTTGCGATGACTTCATTATAAGGGTGGACTTCTTAACGGTATACATGCATACCGTTGGACTTCATAACGGTAGCTCGTATCGGTAGACTTTGTCTTTCTGTTTGTATCGGTAGGTCTGTATCAGTCGACTTGTGCATACCGATGAACATGTCCTATCGGTAACTATTATTCATATCAGTGACCTTGACCATATCATTAGACTTTTGTACTAGTGTACTTAGTTTTATCAGTAGCTATGTATCTGTTTGTATCGGTAGACTTATTCTATCTATATCACTGAACTTCATAACGATGGACTTAACACTTATCTGTTCTATAAAAAACATGTCCATATTGGGTTACAACTATTTCAAAGTATATATAAACATAGATAAACATTTAATAACATATTCCGATGATTATTTTTATATTTTTATCAATTAAATAATCGAATATCATAGATTGAAATAATTTATATATATATAAACATTATTTGGGATTATCAAAACATATTAAAGAATAATTGGGATTATCAAAACAGGTGAGGTCGTCACATATATATTGGATATTCCTATAAAATAATATGAGAAATTAAATTATGAACCCATCAAAATGAGTCACAGTAACATCATGACCTGATAATACCCCCCAAAGGCCACGAAATCAAAATCTATAAAGTCATACAAAATGTTAAAAGATGAAAATGTGTAAAAAATGTGAAAAATATGACCAATGTGATTAGTATATGATAAAACCCAATATATTCCTAGAGGATTAAAATATAATAATAATCACTCCATTTGTCCTATGTTCACCACCAAATCCAAACATCCTGCAGCATCCTAAAATCATATAGATAAACACCAAATAAAGAATCCATGTAATGTTTTATTTCATAAAATATAAAAAGTCTATATAAAACTCATTGTGAGATTGTAGGTTTTAAAAATTTAGGCTATGGTATAATAGACCACCCTGTATATGGGGGTGAATCAATGGTGGATAAAATAATCAACACTCACTTTCATACAATGAGATTCATATTGTCAATTTGTGTGAATTTTTTTATGGAGGTTGTGTGGTGATGAATAAACGAGTGAAAAAGAACACGAATGGAAGGAAATGATTATTAAAAGGATGGTTAACCCTTATTATCTAGTGGATTTTACTTAGAAAGTAATGGTTATGATCCTACTAACAATGATTTATATTTAATATTAAACGAAAAAAATGGATCAAAAGAATTGAATTAAACTATGATTAAAAAATGATAGGAACCAGAAAGTAAAATAATCATTTCATATCATATATAATGTGCCCTCTGTAATATTTATTTTGTGTCAAGCATTATTCTAACCCGAAATAACATATTATATCACTCCTATAATACTCCTATGATTTGAAAATAACTATTTATTTTAATAAAAAAACTTATTTAAGTGGGTAAAAAAAATTATAGTATCAATACAAGTGTCTTGATATGGATATCATTGTTTTATAAAAAAGATAATATATGAATGAAATGTAATATTGAATCTCATTGATGTTAATGAATCTCAACATATCAATATTGGATTTCTGGTATTAGTAATTTATTATGTTATGACACATTTAACATAGTCAAGATCATTACATGCTATTTAATTTAATGGAGTGTAGTATTACACAATTAACTAAATATTTTAGGTTGAAAGATTTGTTAATTTTCCAATTTCTACTAGGCTCCCAAAAAAACCTGAAGAAGCTAATATTTTCACATATTTTATACTGTAATTTAATTTTTATAAACCCACAATAGTGTTATTTAATGGGAAATTGTTACATATTAAGGTTTTGGTGTTATTTTGAGCCTAAATGCAAAAAATAGCCTAATTCTGGATTTTTAACAGATTTTTATCACAGGGGTATTTTGGTCATTTCTTATAAAATATATTTCCAAATTTTGTGATTCTAATTTTGTTGGAACCCTTATTTTATTTTATTCAACTTTGTCTTCAGGACCAGGGATTGAATCGATATTAATGGTGCCCAAAAAAATCAATGAAGTTGACAATTGTTTCCGGGCGGACTACATTGACTCCACCATAGTAATGGAAGAAAATTTCGGCCTACACTACTCCAAAGGATGTGATTCTACCTGGCTATGACAGAGGACTCCACGGCTCGTCTCCTCAATAAATTTCAAGCCGTTTGGAATCCTTTATGATGGCCGTTTAGTGATAGATTTTTGAAGGAAGGTTCCAGGAAGCTTCATCCAGAGAAATCTATTTTTAATAGAAAAACCATATATCACTCAATACGAGTCCAATTAATCTGAAATTTTGAGGGTGGACGTCAAAGAGATTTAAGAACAATATTGATGAAGAGGTCAAGGCGTTGATCGGCCATTTAATGGGTCTAAAACGCGACAACTTTGTGAAGATAAAATCTGCCTATAAAAGGAGAGGATCTCCTACCTCTCAAGATATTCCATTCTTTACCACACAATCTATCACAAAGGGGTATGGCTTGAGAGAGCAAGAGTATAGGAGTATTAAATGATGTAATAAATCCATGAAGGGCTAAATCCAAGTGGTGGTGGGAACGTATATCCGAAGACATTTCCCTTTTTGAGTTTGTGCTTTCATTGTAAAATATTTTCATTTAAACTAACCTGGAACTTGTTTGCATGAATAAATGAAGTCTTTTTCTCTCGTGTTTTCAATTTCTTATAAATTATTCTACATTGCTTATATTCTAATGAATTTAAGGTGGTTTTACTCATGGTTTAAATTTCTTTGGCGAGGTCTCGCTTTTGAGCACGATGAGTTCATCCTGTTTTGGTTACTCGGAGGTCTTTGGGTAATCAGAACACTTTCATTAGAAGATCAACACCCATGTATGAGGTTTCAATATAGTATCTAGATTATTTAGGTGTATACCTTGAGGTATTAAGGTATACATTGGATAATTTAATGAAAATATATTCGTAAACAATGATAAAGGGAGTGTCCAACGATCAACGTTTGTCCACCTCTGCTACCTTTAACTTGTTCTTTCCAGTTCGATTTTCTTTGGTATTTTAATTGATAATGTAGATTTAATATTTCATTTTGATTTAATTTTCATAATCAAAATCCCCCATATATATTATATATGTTAGTTTTATATTAGTTAAATTAAAAAGTGACAATTGAAAATATAGTGCGTATAAGCGGCCTCCTTGTGATCGACCCTAGGTTGTGCCACTATGGTACACTCTTAGGAAAATAAGAATTTAATTGAGTAGGGTAAAGCGACTGAAATCCCCAAACATCAATTTGGCGCCATTTCCGGGGAGGCCAAGTGCTTACACACACTATTTTTCAAAGAAAAAAAAAGAGCCTTGTTGCATATCATTCATTTCATCAGCCAATATGGATTTTTATGGAAATTATTATAATTATTGGCTTGTGGATAACTTTTATGATGAGACAAGTAGGGAAGATACATTGAGTATTAAAATTCTTGAAAATTCCCAACAATTGAAAGAAAATTCCTTGATAATTCAAGAGAATTGCAGAAAGATGGAAAAAGCAAGCAAGATGATATCATCGTTGGCCGCCCAAGTTGAAGATGTTAAAGTCTTATGGATGGAACGACAAAAAATAAAATTTGAGGAGAATGAAATACTTGATCCACCTACATTTAATGAAGATAATGATGAGGTTGAAGAAAATATTAAGGACCCACTTCCCTCGCCAACAAATGAGTTCCCAGCTACCTTGCTTACGGAAAAGGGTTCTAAAGCTGAAATTTCTGAGGGAGTTTTAAATTCTGAGCATTCATTTCATTCAAATTTCATTAATTTTGAACTTAAATCTAATATCCCTTATTATGAATTTGTAGATTCAGCATCACTACTGCAGGATCTGGATGAAGAAGAAGAAGAAGGTCCTCTTGTTGAGGAGAGAATGGAGGTGCATGTTGTGTTATGCATTGGTGCATTTGAGGATGATGGCAAAAAAGAAGAAATAATTGAAGAACCAATTTACGAACATGAACTAGAAGAGAAGCCACTTCCTATTCTTCTATTTTCAACACCGGTGGACACCACTCCTCCAGATTACAAAAACAGGGAGCACCCCTACAACCTTTTCCCTCCCCCTCTTAATCTCAAATTCTATTTTCCATCTCTTCTAGGGGTTGGGGATATTTTTCTTTTCTTTGGGGGTTCTCACTTTTGGCATCCACATATGGATATCAGGATAAATAATTTGTGGTGGTTTCTAAGCAAGAAACCCCATCCACCTTAGGATTGGGGTTAACCTGCTGCAACTGCCTGACTAGGGGCAGTAAAAACCTAGCACCCACTTGGGGGTCAAACCAAGCATTATCACTTCCCTTTCACCATTCAATTTTTTCTAATTCATTTTTTTTATTTATTGATTTATAGGAAGAAGTGGTGCCAACTAGGAGCTTAACTCAATGGTACTTCTAGAAAAATAAAGTCAGGTTGTATCTTTCCTTATATTTAGTTTTTTTTCTCTTCCCTTATTAATATTTTATCAAGACAAAATGAAGGGTACTGAAATTTAATTATGGGGGGAGTGTCGACCTGCTTATTTTTTTTGTGTGCTTTCATTTTTTTTTTCATTTTTTAGGAACCTTGAGCTTTAATGATAATTCTGATCTCATTTCACACAATAATTTATTTTGATAAAATTGAAATTATTTTTGAAAAAAAAGGATCTTAAATGATTGTTGATGTGAATTTTTTTCCCTTAAATTGGATTTTCAATCATTTTTATGAGTTTAACTGATTTTTGAAATCCGTAGCCCTGAAACACTGACTCAAAATATTTTTCTCATCCTGTGAGGTATTCTAAAACACTTTTACATATTCTTTATAATACCCACACTTTCTTGAGGGAAAGCTGGATTTTTTTTGAGAACCAGAATTTGTGATTTTTCTCTTTAGAAGCTTTGGATTTCATTTAATGTTTTTAATATGATTGAGGCACTACTTTGGCTAGACACATATTATCCTGAGACTTACCTTTACATTTATCCTTCGTTATCCCTTAGATGCCATGAATTGCATTATAGGTTTAAGCCACAATACAAGCTAATTTATCCTTACCTACCCATTCTCTTGGTATTGTTGCATGGATATTTCAAGTTTGAGTGTGGGGGAAGGGTCATTCGTGTGCGTTCATTGGGATTTGTTTTATTGATGGGTATTGTGTGGTATGCATCAACATTTTGGGCAATGAAATAATTGGGAATGAGTCATAATCTTTTTATGCTTCATTTTGTTTCATTCAGTTCTCCTTCAAAAAAATGAAAATAAAGCTGTGCCTTTCTGGAGCTTAAAAAAATATATATATAAAAAAGGAAAATAAAGCTGTGCCTTTCTGGAGCTTTAAAAAAAATGGGGAGAACTTGGATGATTTAATACCTTGAAATCATTTATTGGCTCATGTAACATTTAAAATAAATGGGGGTGGTGTTTTGTTTCACATTCTCAAGGTGGATTGAGTGAGGAAATCTCTGGGTTTTCACTTGATTATTCATGCATTGTACCTTAGAGTCAAACATTCTCTTTCTAGCCTTGATCTTTTAGATCATTTAACCACCAACCCAAAGATACAGAGTCATTTGAACCATTGATGAAAGCCCTCATGATTGAATTCATTTTTATGTTTCACGCTGTGGAGAAATTCGAATTGTCACAAGCCTATGGTGATACATGCAATTTCCAAGTATGAGCATAACTACAGAATTTATTTCTCTTGAGTGAAGAGTGACATAAAATTCAATGTGAGGTAGGTTGTAATTGATCCATGGATGGATTTATGAGGTTGAACAAATTTAAATTTTTGGAATGAAAATAAAAGGAAATTGTTTTTCATAGAAGAGACATGATGAAATTTGGTTTTTAATAAGATCATGGATGTTTTCTCATTTTTGATTATTGTGTGAATTTTGATTTGAATATATGATAATTTCTCAGGAGTGCAATGCTTAAGTGTGGGGGATTGATGAAGCTAATATTTTCACATATTTTATACTGTAATTTGATGTTTATAAACCCACAATAGTGTTATTTAATGGGAAATTGTTACATATTTAGGTTTTGGTGTTATTTTGAGCCTAAATGCAAAAATGGCCTAATTCTGGATTTTTAACAGATTTTTATCACAGGGGTATTTTGGTCATTTCTTATAAAATATATTTCCAAATTTTGTGATTATAATTTTGTTGGAACCCTTATTTTATTTCCTTCAACTTTGTCTTCAGGACCAGGGATTGAATCGATATTAATGGTGCCCAAAAAAATCAATGAATTTGACAATTTTTTCCGGGCGGACTGCATTGACACCACCATAGTAATGGAAGAAAATATCGGCCTACACTACTCCAAATGATGCGATTCTACCTGGCTATGACAGAGGAATACTCGGTGCGTCTCCTCAATAAATTTCAAGCCGTTTGAAATCCTTTATGATGACCGTTTAGTGATAGATTTTTGAAGGAAGGTTCCAGGAAGCTTCATCCAGAGAAATCTATTTTCAATAGAAAAACCATAAATCATTAAATACGCGTCCAATTAATCTGAAATTGTGAGGATGGACGGACAAGACATTGATGAACAATATTGATGAAGAGGTCAAGGCGTTAATAGGCCATTTAATGGGTCTAAAAAGCGACAACGTTGTGAAGATAAAATCTACCTATAAAAGGAGGGGAGCTCCTACCTCCCAAGATATTCCATTCTTTACCACACCATCCGTCACAAAGGGGTTTGGCTTGAGAGAGAAAGAGTATAGGAGTATTCCATGATGTAATAAAGCCATGAAGGGATAAATACAAGTGGTGGTGGGCAACGGAGATCCGAAGACATTTCCCTTTTTGAGTCTGTGCTTTCATTGTAAAATATTTTCTTTTAAACTATCCTGGAACTTGTTTTCATGAATGAATGAGGTCTTTTTCTCTCATGTTTTCAATTTCGTATAAATTATTCTAGATTGCTTATATTCTAATGAATTTAAAGTGGTTTTACTCATGGATTAAATTTCTTTGGCGAGGTCTCGCTTTTGAGCACGATGAGTTCATCCTGTTTTGGTTACTCGGAGGTCTTTGGGTAATCAGAACACTTTCATTAGAAGATCGGCACCCATGTATGAGGTTTCAATATGGTATCTAGATTATTTAGGTGTATACCTTGAGGTATTAAGGTATACATTGGATAATTTAATGAAAATATATTCGTAAACAATGATAAAGGGAGTGTCCAACGATAAACGTTTGTCCACCGTTGCTACCTTTAACTTGTTCTTTCCAGTTCGATTTTCTTTGGTATTTTAATTGATAATGTAGATTTAATATTTCATTTTGATTTAATTTTCATAATAAAAATCCCCCATATATATTATATATGTTAGTTTTATATTAGTTAAATTAAAAAGTGACAATTGAAAATATAGTGCGTATAAGCGGCCTCCTTGTGATCGACCCTAGGTTGTGCCACTATGGTACACTCTTAGGAAAATAAGAATTTAATTGAGTAGGGTAATGCAACTGAAATCCCCAAAAATCAAAACCCATAAATTAATAATCATTTAGTGGTTTTTATAGAATATTTATCTTCTATTTATCTCATAATATGCACCATTTTAGTGTAATAATCACATCCATAGTGGGATTTATCTCAAATCATGTGAACTTATTCAACAAAATAGGTTTAATTTAAAACCTCATCCTCATATAGGATTTTCTCGTTCTTCAAATAGATAGCACTATGACCTAACCAAACATATTGTGTCATTATCACTCAAGTGTAAGATTAATACATTTATTTATAAGAATATCTCTTAGATCCCAAATTTTTCATCTAAGGTATTGAATTTATTATTATATATTAACACAACCCAATAATGGTGTGATTAACTCTTTCATACACTAATTTAACATCTAAAATAAAACATCCCTCAATTTATTTTTTTCATCTACCCTCAATTGTAATGTGATTTTAACTCAAACATGATAATGATTATGAAGAATAAATCCAGAATACATCCCGGAGTTGTCCATATATTATTATAAATAAATTATTAATAAATTTCCTCAACGTTTATGGTTATCTAAAGGAGTCACCATGGAGGGAATAATCCATAAATGAAAACCCCATCCCCCAATATAAGATAAATTCCATATTAATCATGTAAAATTTGAGATCTACTCAACTCTCTATTTTTTAATTCAAGTACGCGAGGGTTCTAAAATATAAAATCATGCAATTGGGAACTTACTGTTTTATATAGGTCCTTTCATTCTACCATATGCGATATAAAACTATCTTGATCAATGCCCCTTGGTTATTTTTTCATATGGGTACTTTACCATCATCAAAAAAGGCCTATTGCAAGGGGTTTATCATCTCACATATTTAGTCTAGATGATTTATCATTCTCATCCCATGTGAGAATAGGGACATAGACTCATTGAATAACATGTTAAATTCATATTTTGATGATTTGTAGAAACACAAAAGTTCAATTTGACTTATTTCACAAACCATGGTGTGTTTTGGACATTAGTTCCAAAAATCATCCCCATAACATTAAAAATGATGTTCAAACATAACCCCTAAGAACAAATACAAATCTACAGGTCCTTTCATCACACCATTAACATTATTTGGGCTATGTCTCACTACTTCACAGTTCTATTTTACTAATGACTCAATTCCCAACACTATAAATTATATCATGTAGGTTTAGTAATCCCATATTATATTTATCATACATAATAAATTCCCCCTCATCCCATGTGGTACTCGATACGTAGCCTCAGGGAATAACTTTTTTAGGGTTATAATGTAATTCTTTGTAGGCACTTGGGAGGGAATATTTTATCATACCTTGAACCTTATGAGGATTTCTAAAAATAATGATTAAATAAATTTTAAGATACCACTAATAATATATTACATTCTTTCTAGAACACAAAATCAATTTTTTAATTTTAAAATTGGACATAATATAATATTTCTATTATTAGAATAGTTTATGAGTAAGAAAAAAATCATGGACATCAAAAAATATTTTCAAAAAAAATATTATTTTGATTCATTGTAAACTCAAAAAATCAACCAATAATACATTTTTTGAAAAAAATTTACGTCAATAAATAATTAATCTTGAATTTAAAGGAAAATAATTAAATAATATTATAAAATCTTTATTTTGAAAATTTTAAAAATCTAATCCTTTTTATAACCTAATAGAAGATTTATTTAAGAAAATATGAATAATAAGAACTAGGATTATCTTTGATGTAATAAATATAAGGAACATAATATTTAATAATTTATGAAACCTAATTATTATGGAATCATAAAAAAATAAAACATGAAATAAAATCATGAATCATCCACATAAAAAACAATGTTTTAGTACCAAAAAAGGAACATTTAACGATGGTTTTGAAAATGATTGATATTTTTTTTATTGTTTTAATAATGTATTTACCACACTATATCCAATTATATGATCATTTATAAATTAATATTTAAATGATTATCATACTGTTCAATGTTAATTATGAAATATTATTTAATTAATATTATTTTTAATAGATTATTCAAAAACTAAAAAAATGTTAATTATTAATTATTTCAAAATTATTAATTACTACTTAGTAATCATTAATTTTTTAGTATTTTTATATGTGTATAATATTATATAAATGCACAGACACACAGAGACATATTGAATCCATGTTAAAAACATCCTCACATAACAAGTATATTAATAGTATTTGAAAATCAGACACCAGTTTATAATTACCATAAATTGTATAGTGAGTGTTCATTTTTTTTATCATATTTGTGAAAATAATATAATTATAACTATTATTAGGTATGATATAATTTGGGAATAATTTTTGATAATAACTTTATTGAGGTACTAATGGAAGTTATAATTGGGACTACTGCATCAAATGACCATAACATTTGATTTGGGTGTCTATTTGAGCCATGTGACCTATTAAATCAAGAATCAAAATGTGGTCTATGATATTTATACCTAAAAATCTTGTAAAAAACTTTTATCTATCCATATGGGAATGAAATTCTTCCAAAAACGAGTTTCAATATAAGGGAACCAAATGTTAGATCATTAAAAATATTTATAATTATTTAGAGGGTAATATTGTCCTTTTGATGTGGTGTGTGAATTTATGTTATTTTATTACATTCTTGTTCATATTATTTTTTAAATATTTTACATTTCTTCTATCTTTTAATGATTTTCTATTCTTATGTGTCTTATGTGCTATGGAATTTCAAATCTCATTTAATATTAAAACTTCTCCCTTAGAATTATAAATGATTTGATTTCAATGGAATGTATGGTTAAACATTAGTGGTCATGCACATCCATTATAAATGTATTTTAATGTTAATTATTATGTATGTTTTTGTGTCTTATTGTATTTATTGTTATACATATATGTTTATCCATGTATCAATTTATGAATATTTATTTATATATCTATTTTTATATATATTAGTGTATATATATAAATATATTTATTTATTTATTTACATGTAAATTTATATTTTTATATATAGATATTTATAGGTATTCATGTATATATATATATTGTGGTTATGTCTCTGTTTGTGTTTACATATCTATATAATTATATTAAATAATATATATATATATATATATATTTATAATTATATTTATTTATAAATATATTTATTTATAAATCATTATATGGGTTCATCTATGTTTATAAATATTTATTTGTATTTATTTGTTTTCATATATATATATAATGTATTTATGGTTGGGTCTATGTGTAAATAGGAATATAAACATATGTATTTATATATGTGTGTCTTTAAATATATATATGAGGGAATTTGGTTTGTGATATCATGAATGAGAGATCATTGTGGTTACTAGGGATTGATATTTTCTATGGTGTTAAATAGGGATCCTGAAGTCAAACCTTTTGATTGGGGTGTGATTTCATGATAAACATATCATATTATGTATTTTATTTTTAACATGGACTACATTTTACATCTTGATGGATGGAATTAAAAGGAAAATGACATCTCAATATATAATTTTTTCTATTGGTATGAGGGAACACAATCCAAATAATTATGCAAGGTAAAAATATGCAAATTATTTCTAATTAAGAGGTGATTTATCTGAGATTTTACATTTGGAAATATTATATTATTTATTTTCCAAAACATTTTATATAATTGAATCAATGGAGGGTTGATCATCTTGTTATCTATATTTTTTATGATCTTCATTGAATGGAAATGTCCCTAAAATGGGTTTTATAACATTCATTTGTTATTCTTCTACAGTGAATTAAAGAAAATTTCATAGAGATTTGGATCTATTTAATTAAAACTAGATGTAATGTGTTTATAGAATATTGATTCACATATTAAAAACCTCAATTTTAATTACACGTGAATTTAGTCATGATTTAATGATTTTGGTTTTAATAGGAAATTATTGTATCCGAAGATACTTTTTATATTGTTTTTCCCATAGGAGTACCAATCAATATTGATATTTCAACTAATTAATAATGGTATGGGTACTTTTTTAGGTTTATATGAGATGATTTTTTAAAATCAACATTGATAAAAAGTAGTTCCATAAACATTTAATGATTATCCCAATGTGAGAATAGTTTATAGATAATTTACCATGTTTTGTTTCACATTTCATTTTGTGGTGATTTACAAATACACTTTTCTTAAGGTAGTAGATTTCACATTATTTTTTATAATGTACTATAGTTCAATAATTTTTTTAAAGTGTAATGTGATACAATTTTGGGGTCAATAATATAGTTGGATTTGGGTGTTCATAATGTGTAAAAGTATAGGTAACAAATAATGAATAAGCTATTATTGAATTTAATGATTTTGGAATATGGGATATTACTATTAGAAGAATGAGTGGGTCAATTATCCTCGAGAAAAAAATGTTTATTTTCCCAATGTTGGATTTGGGTTATAGCTAATCTCTGTAATATTGGATCTCTATTCTTTTAGAAAGAAGGTTCTTATCATGTCTGCTTTGTTGTATGGGGGAATTTTTAGTTAAGGGTTTGGAACTACTGATGTACATGTTTACAAGTTTCTTGATCTTGTGATTTTTTTTCATGATGTTGGACTATTTGTATCTTGGTAATGTAATTATGGAGGTTTATTTGGGTATATGTGATGAATCTTCCTCTATGGTTACAAACAAGAAGAGGACCATGTAGTGAGCATCAATGTGATTAGTGGGTGTTTTAAATGGAATTGTAAAATCATCAGAGCAGGGAACTCTACTATAGAATTTGTATGAATGGAAATATTAGTAGATATAGATTCATTATAAATATTATGAAGATATGTTAATAGGAATTGTGGTCTTCCATGTCATACAAGGTTTATCTCCATCTATTATCAAATATATTGTACATTCCTTTATGAAATATCTTATCAAGAATATTCAGATGTCAATTCACACTTATTTAGAAATGTTTGACAACGAATATCTTCATATATAGAGAAATATATTTTGGTGATGTAGGGGAATCTATTTATTTATTAATATCATCCAAAACATAAGAAAAATATTGAATATGATTCATATATGACACCCAAATCCATAAATAAAACAAAAGTTCTACTACCTTTTATGGGTATGGTTATGACTTCTAACTCTTATGAAATATTAGCTGATTCATAGAGGATAACCAACCATTGAGTTATTTTTTGGAAAAATGTCTATAGAGTTTGGGAAATGAAGCAAGAATTAGTGAGGATGTTTCTAGGGTTACTGATCATCCATGGGAGTATTAGTTATTAATTTTAGTTCTTAGCCAGTAAAAGTCAATGAAGCTTATAATATCTTTGTTTTGGTTATTTGGAATGAGGTTATGATGGATTTATATGACCCTATCCTCATTTGGTCAATTTTAATTATTTATATAATATATCATCTTTGAACCTATCTTTTTTGTATGATGTACTTCATCTTGGTTTAGGAATGTAATCACCTTTGATTCATTATGTCAATGTATTTATGTACACTTGTTGGATAATCATTCATATCTTTTCTCCATCATGCTATTTTCATGGCATTTATTGTGTTATCATGTTATTGCTATGATGAAATTTTGTTTTGGTGCCCTAGTGTTTTCTCACTGATGGTGGTAGTTTATTTCATCATAGTGGAGGTTTTTTGGTAATATATAGGTGTGTAATTGAAGATGATTCAGATGAGGTGTATTTTATTGACATGATACATAAAATATGTTTCAATTATTTAGTGGTTCTTAGTGTGCATTGTATTCTAAGTGGAATTTGTTAGGGTGTGATAGTGGTTCATGTTCATTTTACACATTCCCCATTCTAATTAGAGTATTTGGTATTTCAAATGTCCCAAAATTCAAAATTATGAAAATTATATTTAATAGCATGTATCACAAAAAAATCCTGGGATAGAATTGTATACAATTTCTTGAGATATTAACATATATTTAATTATAAATTAAATCTATTCTATACCTTGTAATTTACCCAACACTGAGTAATCTGGCATTACATTCTAAAAGGACATTTTTTGATAGTTTGTGTTAGACACAAGCCTATGTTTTACTGACAAAAAATATATTATTAAAAATTTAATATTTAATATAATAATATATTACCAAGCTAATAAATTTGTGGTTGTGTATGGGGTTAACTAACACCTTTAAATATATTTTTTAATTCATTGGTTAAAAGTTATTAATAAATGTATATCAAAACCAATTGAATATATAAGAATTTTTTTTATAAAAAAAGAATTTCTAGGGAAAAGTAATACTATCTTGCCTAATAATAGACTATGATTTTAATGATGACTATATATTATATTTTCATTCTAATAATTTTTATATTCATCCAATAAATTGTATACTCATTAGGTCAGCATATACACAATATTACACATAAAAAGCTATGTTTTTATAAAATATATTTTTTCACAATTTAATTGATATCATAAATTAATACTAAAATTAAGACAATTTATAAATATAATATTTCAAAATAAACTTAAAGTTTTTATTCACAATATCAAAATTATATAATGGTGTATTTTATGTATTCTTCCTGAGAATTTTAATTTTTTTATGAATACTAGAAAATACTGAATTTTAACAAAAAATACATTTTTATATATATAATTTATAATGATAAATTATATAATATAGAAAGATAAAATTTTTATTGGGTAAATTTTACAAATAAAAATACTATTTTGGTCATTTTATCAATAGTTTGTTTATTTTTGATATAAAAACATATCGAACATTTGCACATTTTCCACTTTAAAACCCCACTTTCCAATCACAACTACGTGATAAATATTAAATTTATTTCTATAATTTATGTTATTCGAATTTGGATGGATTTTTTACACATTAATAATAATATTAATTTATAATATATAGTATATTCAACATTATTTTTTACCAAAAATATTATTGAATTGAATTAAAATTAATTACAGTGATTAAGATAAACACTAGTTTAACAAGGAAGTAAACATTAATCTTAAGAGTCAAAATGACCTAGAAATATGTACATATCCAATTCTATTTCAATATGAGTAAAATATTATACCTTTTTATTTTTAGTTCATTATTGGTGGTACATGATTTAGGGGATACCTCCCAATAGTGTTTACCTACAAATATTTAGAAAATTGTCACTCCTCCTCTAATATATAGTGGAAATCACCCCTCTAAATTATTCACGCATCTAAATATTTTGTGATCTACTAACCCATCCTAAAATACCCCCAAACAACCTTCCACTCATCTAAAAATCCTTAAAATTGATTGAAATCTGACTAGGAATGCATTTTTTTTATACCGAAAGGAGTTTCCATAATAATAGGTAATGTTCTTCAATGATCACTTTTGTTTCATTAAATTCTCCATTTGATAAATTGTTTAAATATTTTTATTAAATAATATTATAAATATACTAAATATAAATAATTTATTTTAACTTATGGGTATTACCTATACTGACACACACCTTTATCAAACATTATACACAACCATCGTTCATTTGTACGGTGGAAAACCTCCTCATGAACCAAAGTCAAGTGTTCATTAATTACCACATTTAAATGATGTGAATAATGTGGGAATTTTAGTTTATATATTATATATCTAATTTCTTTATTATTAAAGAATTTTTATAGAACACATGACTTTATACTATACATTTTGTGAGAATAAGATAATTTCATTTATGGTCATGTGGACTACTAGCTCCTCAAAGTGATGTGATTAGTTTATGATACAAATGGATTTTATTATGGATGTAATTAATAAAAATATAAAAAATATATGACATAAATTTTATAATTTAATAATGAATGATATATATATATATATATCAATTTATGTATAAATTAGGAAACAATGGAATTAATGTTCATGTGTACATACGACCTACCTTCTCTGTCAAAGGTGTATTTATTTTTATATCTCCAAATTTAATGAATCATACTAAAATCATATGTACTGAATAAATATTATATTTAAAACATGGATGAAATAATATATATTAATAATTAAGATCTAATAAAAAGTAACAACACTATAAAGTTAATACATACTTTAAAAATAAGGTAATTAACACCTAAAATGAAGAAAATGACAAAACTTTATTAATAAATGGATCATAATATTATATAAATATACATTATATGGTTTTGTTGGTATTAATATATATATGTTTAAGTTAATAACTTTGTTAAAACAATTATATAGGAGTTTAATGACGGTTAATCCAAATGTATTCATAAGGTAAAGGAATTTCATATCACTTTATAGATATGTGATATAAATATCTCATCATCTACTTTAATATGTTGTGTATTGTATCTACTTAAAATATTGTATATTATATAATTGATACACATATATTCACATTATTTATTGTTTTTTGGTAGTTATTTATTTTATTGGTTTTATAATTCAAAAGCTAATATGTGGAAAATGATTTTCATCTCACATTTTCCTTTTGTTATATAAATTTCATATTTACCACATACATTCATTGTGTTTTTTATATACATACCATTTTGTAATTTATATGATGAATATATTTATATTCATGTTGTTTATAGTTTTATTTGATGTTATTTCTTTAAGAGGTTACTATTCAAATGTCACCAATTTGTTATGGTTTATTTCAATCTTTTTACATTTGTTAGATAAATTTAAAATTTAGAATATACTTATTTTGTTTCGTGTGTCTACTAACAAGTTTTTATAATATGTCATGAATTATTCTATATTTATGTTAATTAAATATTTAATTTGATGATTATTACTTTTTGGGATTTTGTTTCTTAAGTTACCACATATCTATATGATATCATCTAAATTTACATTCCATAGAGACTTCCATGTTATTATGCACCAATTAACCTTTTAATGTTATACATGAATTCTCTTTGAAATGTAATATCATTGATTAATTATTAATTAATGTAATTAAATAATAACTTTTAATTATCTCATCAATGCGGATTTGATTTGTTAAATAACAATTGTTAAATTTTATCTTTTAATCATCACATTATTTTTTATTTTTAACATTATCATGAAGAAATCACATTTTTGTAAACATTTTTCATTGGAATTTACATTTATCCAATATATATAAAATGTATATGTTCCTTTCCTAAAATTTCTTACATTATTAAATACAATATTTATTTTTATAGTTGTTTTATTTTATAGGGAAATATTGATAAATATGTGTTAATTAATTAATATAGATACAAAATATGGTCTATAGTTTATTAATTATATAAATAAATATATATATATATATAAGGATTTATTGGACTGGAAATGATGGGTTGGGGCTGAAGATTATATATCACCTTTATGTTTAAAAGTGTTCTAAATATCAAAAATAAATGGGTTTAAACCTATATATTTAAACCATCTTCTGAAAGGTATTGATAGTATAGATATTAATGTACTTTAGAAATTACATAAAATATTTATGAATTACATACATTGAGAATTCAATTATTATTATCATTATTACTCATCCATGAGATTTTATCTTTCACATTATCTGAGGCTGAATTTCATTATTATCCTATGGATTAAATGGAATTTGTTTCATTTATTCTCATTACCATATTTATTATGCCGTATTTGGTTATTTATATAGAAATTGTGTTTATTTATTTACCTTTATATGTTTATTATTCTCATTTATTCATTGTTTCTCCATTTTACTTACCCTTACAGTGTATTTGATTTCACCCTTGTGTTTTTCTTTTCTAGGAGTTATGAAAAGGAATCCATTGAATAATTTTCAATATTTTCGAGCATTCATTTTAATTATTCTTCAAAATTTAATTATCCAAATGTATTATGGTTATCTTATTTGTAATCTGGTTTCCTATAAATACTTAACTGTTTTGTCCTTTAGGATTTGATTGCTTGTAATCATGACAATGTAACAATGTAAGTCATTAAATCTTGTCATCTAGGGTTGGGTAATTATGATTGGTATCAAATGATGTTTATTAGATACCCTAGAAACAGAAATAAGAAATGATTAACTATGGAACATTAAACTAAGTTATATAATGAGTATAAGTGTATAATAACATCCTAATGGTTCATTAAAGTATATATTATATGGGACATCCTAGTAAAACATATATGTCTAGATTATGAAAGAGGATGTGGTTTTAGAAAATATGTACCTTGGAAGAACAAATCGGAAAAGGTGCATGAGGCTAAACTTAGGTCTAACCTGGTAAACAAAAATAGTATTTATTGCGTATATGGTTTTAAAATATAGAGGGATAAGATTATGATAATTAAAATTTAGTATTAAAATAATTATTAAGGATTTGAAAGAATATTTTTCCCAATGAAACCATGCTTATGATTTTGAGATTATTTTGGAATAGAATTTTCAATTTATGTTATTTATTATTTCCAATATAGAATTATAATATCTACATAATTTTATAATCAAATTTAGCATATTTCATTATTTAGAAATGACACTTGTAAGTAAAAATTGTATCAATAATTGTAAACAATGTAGTGGTTTCCTTGATGAGGAAGTAAATATAGATGGTATTAGAACTCCCCATGTTATGTATATAAAAGGCTGCATTAAATAGATTATTAAACAAAACCATTCCTAGATGGAGAAACATATTTCATAGAGGGATTATAAAATATTATATCCCATTATGTGACAAAGGACTCCATCATTTAGTGATACTACAAATCCAATAGTTGTTGAGTAATGTATTATATATTTGGAGATGATATTTGTTGCATGGAATGTGGTGAAAGTATATTGTTACACTTTCCCTATACTATATCATAGGTGATGTGAATCATCAGTGGTAGTTGATACAAAATAATATAGGGGAAGAAGAAATATATATCATGGAATTAGAAACCATCAATGAGAAATTTTTGAATTAATACATACCTCATGAGAAAAAAATTGAGATAAAGATAATGGTCATATGTTTATATAAAAATATTAAGAATGTTTTTTGGATTTTGAATATACAACTAGTAGGTTATAATGGTGTTATATTGATTTCTTAGACAACACCGAATTCATATTAATCAATTGTTTTAAGGAACTATGCTCTCATAAGGGATCTTGTGTCTCAAACCTTTTCTTTATATGATGAAATAGTTTTATACGCTATCATGATTGATAAATTGTTGTCCAAATCATATAAATTAAAATGTAAGCAAGCATAAGAATATGAGAGAAGAGAAAATAACGGATACAGGGAATAGGGGAAAATAGATTTTCCCAAATGCGATAACTCTGAAAATAAAAACCATGGTACTCATTTGAGGGGATGATTATTTAGTTATATGTTTCGTGAAAAGGGTAACTTGGAAAAAAATGAAATTTTAATAATTAAAATACTGATATTCAATGACAAAACTACAAGGACATCAGGAACTAGGAAAAACAAATTCCCCAAAAATTATAATAATATACATTATAAGAATCTAATCTATAATGTTAAATTATATTTTACTGACATATCAATTGAGGAATGATTAATGTTCTACAATATTTGGGTCTATGATATTATTTTAAAAGTATTTTTCTGATGGTTTTTTCAACATATGATTTATTAAATGCATAATTATTGAATTGAAGTAATTTTTCATTGAATAGTTGAGTTCATAAATTGAATGGTACTAATAAAATTGATTCAGGAGAAAGTTAATTTATTTGGAAAACTCATTGGTGATGGAAATATAAACATCAATATGTTCCTTCTATTGTGGAAATGATGATGGGTAAAGATATTATTTATAGGGATAATGTAATTTAGATACTTCTAATTACCATGGATATTATTCTAATATGTTGGATCATGATATTTTTCATAAATTTTATTCTTTTATGAGATGTATTATCTTTAACCTTCGATGTGGTTTTAGAGGCCGATGTGTTACATCACCATTTAATGAAATGTATGATAATAGATGAATTAAAATAGTTCAAGGAATAATAAAAGTATGATATTATGTTTATATACATTTATATTTACTGATATGCATAGAGATTGAAGAAATCTATCATCCGTAGGAAAAAATTTCAAATTTGTTTTCCTATTATCATTATTTTATGACATAAATTAAATTTATTCAAACGCCAAGATTTTGGTTTTGTGGTAAAAATATTCTCATAATAGGGTTCCTTACCACTCTCTATTAGAACATTATAGTAATATATCACTCCCATGTCCATGATTTCACTAGTGTTCTCCAATTCGAATGACAAGTTTTGTGCTGATCATTGCATATCCCATTACATTTTAATGGGTAAATGTTCTTTTATTCCTATATATGATTAGGGTGATTATATAATAGTGTTTTAAAATATGAAATGAACTATTATTGAGATGATGCTTAAATTGACATGACGTTATTTAATTAAGGTGGGGAGAATGTAACACTATCAAATTATACTTCCAAAACATTGTATTTAATAGCATGTATGATAAGAAAATCAAATAATAAAAAAGAATAAAAAATTATGATAATTAAAAATATATTCAATATTTTAAATATATTTATTATATATCTTGTAATTCAAATAACAATGTGGTAGGTTTCATTACATTCAAGAATGAAATTGTTCGATAGTTTCCATTACACAGATGACCGGGTTTAATGAACATCAATATATTATTAAAATGTTATTATTATATATAATAAAATATATAATAGTATTTATATTTGTGGTTGTTAATTGTAGAATATATCTTCTTAAAATATATTACATAATTCATATGTTATCAATTATATATAAACGAATATCTAAACCAGTAGAACATATAGGAACTCTTTCTATAAGAAATTTTATTTCGTAAAAAATGAGTTTTATAATAATTAAATTTAGTGGATTATATTAATGAAATTTATTTATCATATATTAAATATTTTTTTTAATCTCATCCAATAGATTATAAATCCAAAAGGTAAAAAAATACAATATTACACATAAAAAAGCTGTATTTTTATAAAGGCAGTTTTGCGACCGTTAAAGGGGGACTGATTTTAAAACTAAATTTTGGAAATTTTGTAAATTATATATTTCAAAATATTTTTTTTAAATTGTAACAAAAACATTAAATTAGGGAATATTTAGTTTTATTTCTCTAGGAAGTATCATTTTTTATTTGGAGTAAAAATACTGGAATTTAATTAAAAATATATTGTTTCTATAAATGTTATAGTGTCAGATTTTATTATGAATTAGTTTTAATGAATAATTATTAAAAAAATTCACCGATTCAAAGAATTTTAGACATTTCAATAATATTTATATTTATTTTATATATGAAAACGTAGGGATCTTTTGATAAAATTTCTCATTAAAAACCAACTTTCTTGTCTTATCTCTAGAATTAATTGAGATTAATATTTTCAAATAAATTTATATTAATTTTCAAATGTGTATTAAATTTTTTGAATAAAAATAAATTATTATCTAAATTATCTTCAAAATGGATTTTTAAAAAATTATTAGAGAATGAAATTAAAATTGATTCAATCATGTAAGGTGAAGACATGCATAAAAAGGGATTAATCCATAATCTTAATGACCCAAAATTACTAAGAAACATGTCCTAAAACTATTTTTATTTCACTATATCTACCATATACTCCATGGATAGATGTTATCTCATTAATAGTGGAACATGATGTATTTGATACCTCCAAATAGTTTTTATCTTTTTATATATATATAATAATTCCCCTCCTCCACCACTCTAAAAAATAACCTCATCCCTACAACTTATTCACAAAAATAAATCACCTTTTCACATAAAAAAATGTCAAGTTATGTCCACAAAATAACTCCACTTATCCTAGAATCCTCAATTTTTTTCCAAAATATATCCAAGTAAGTCTTTTGGTATAAACCCAGTGGTGTTCCTCAAATAAGAAATAACATTATTAGACAATAACTTATATTTCATTTCATTAGCCAGTCATTAAATTAATTATATATATTTATTATGTAATAAATTATGTATCCTTAAAAATAGAGATTTTTTATCTTAATGGTAAAATATAAACTAACTGACACTTCAATCAAATAGGATATTAAATCATCAATCATGTGTACAATAGTCTATCACCTCTTGAATCATTGATGTATGTTTTTCTATTACAAACACTAAAGGTTTTTAATAATGATGGATTTTTATTTTATTTATATTATATATATGATATTTATATTTTATTTTTTATTATGTAATTTTTATATAAATAATACCATTAAGAGTTCAATTTTGTGGGCATCAGAAAACATCGTCCGTGATCGAGAGGACTATTGCCTCTTAAAAGCAATGTGGTTCCATCATTCCAAAAATTGAATATATTAATAATCATTTAAATTAAAATATTTTACAAATAATTTATAAATATGATACTATGATTAATATATTCATATGTATATATCACTTTATTTTTAAATAGGACAATGAAATCGAAGTAGCGCCTATACGTATGTACGACCTACAGTCTCTAAGAAGGTTGTATTTCATTTCTTATATAAATATTTTATGGGTTATATTTAAAAAAAGTATAGAATATATATTATATTAATGTCACGTCATACATCCATGATATGATTAAATCGTAATCTAATTAATAGGATAAAAAGTAACAAGTCTACACATACTCGAAAATAATTTCAATTAACACCGAAAATGATGAAAACTATGATGTATTATTAATGAGCATGTTATAAAATGTTCTAAAATGACTATATATGATATAATATATATTAATATTTTTATATAATTAGTTTATAACCTTATTAAAACCATTATTACTTATTTTAAAGAGTTGTCAGCTAAAAACATTCTTAGGGTAATGGATTTTAATATAATTGTTACTATTGGGAGATGAATATCATATTCACCACATAAATCCCTTGAGTTTTATATATAATTATACCGTTGTAATTTATATCATTAATAAATTTATATTAATTTAATTTTTAGTTTAATTTGATGTTATATATTTTATGGGCATTATATTTCATAGGTTATATATTAGTAAGGGATTTTCATCGAATTTTTTACGTCTACGATATAAATTTCATTTTCAAGACCATATTATTATTTTATGTTTTGTATACTAACCATATTGTATTTTATTTCTGGAATAAATTTTTATTCATTTTATTTATAGAATTTTTTGAATTTATTTCTGTAATGTTTATTATAATCCCAAATTTACCATGTGGTAAGGGATTATCATCTCATTTTTTACATCTATGAGTAAAATGTTATATTCTGCACTTACATAATTTCTATGATTTATATACTAACAATTATTATATATAATATCATTAATTATTTTATTTTCATATTATTTAATCATTTCATTTTATGATTATCACTTTTTGGCTTTTTAATTCACATGTTACCACATTTTAATGTTATTTAGTCTCAATTTACATTACATTGAGACTTTTATATTATTATAAACTGAATCACTTTTATGAGGTGTTTATAATTCCCCATTAAAATTTAATACAACAGATACTTTATTTTTCATGGGATTTTTTTGTTTCAATTTGAATTACATCATCCAAGGTGATTTGATTTTGAAATTACCATTTGGTAAAAACTTATGCTTTCAAAATTACTTTATTTTGTAATTGATAAGATTCTCTTGAAGAAATAAATTCTTTATAATCATTTTTCATAAAAAAAATAATTTTCTCATAAATATTGACATGATCATCCTAGATATTTTTATTGCTTAAAATATATAGCATTTTTACAGATGGAATTTATATTCCTAGTTTTTTATTATTTGGGAAATATTGATGAATCCTTATTTATTACTCAATACCGATATCTGATAAGACATTTTTTTATTAATTAAATTAATTACTTTATATATCTGTAATTATTGGGATTAGTAGTGATTGTTGGGTTCATCAAATTTTACATCACCTTGATGAATCAATAGGATATCTTAAAAAAATGGGGTGAAAAATTTAAATTTGATTCTATCTGTTGTTTTAAACCATATTATTAATGGAATTGATGATATATATTTTCATGTTCCTTAGAAATGATGTCAAATAATTAATAATTTACATCATCCAAAATTCATTTATTATTACTGTTATTCATCAATGATATTGATCACATTTACTTTATATATGGATTCATTTTATTCTAATATTATTGATTTAATGTCAGGTGTTTTAGTTATTTTCATTTCAATATTGATTGTGAATTATCTACATATCTATATGGAATTGGTGTTAAGTTATTTATCATTCCATGATGTTTATTCTCATTTATTAATTATTTCTTCTATTTTACAAACCCTTATGATGTATTTAAGTTCTTATTTATTCTTGATTCCTCTCTGTTGATTATAAATATGAATCCTCTAATTGAGTATCATGGATAGTGAGATTCTATTTTATTATTTATTTTCTTTTCCCAATGTATTATGGTTATTAAGTACGTAATCTGGTTTTCAAAAATTACTTCAGTATTTAGTCTATCTATACATCATTCCTCGTAATCATGCTAATTTAGTAATGTAAGGCATCAAATCCAGTCCTCTTGGGTTGGTTTGTTATCATTAGTATCAATGTATATTTTATAAAGAGCATAAAAACATGATTATTGAATGAATACATTAGGACACATAACCCAGATGTATACTTTGAAGAAAATTACAGAAGAACATCCTAACATGGTTTTAACATAGAGATTATATTGGTCTTCCTAGAAATACATTAATTTTTTGGATACTACAAGTTTTTGTGGTTCTTGAATAGATGTTCATTTGGGTAATGACTCCGAAAAAGTACATTAAGCATGAATTGAGTGTATCCTATTACACAACAATAAATTATACTTCACACATTGTTTAAAACTCTAATGTGACACACATATGATAATTCAAATTTTTATTACAAATCATATAGAAATATTTTAATGTAATGATATACCAAGAAAAAAAATGTTTATGATAAAGATATTAGCTATGAATAGTTATTTCAATTTATGTTCATTGTTCTTCCATATTTAGAAGTATAAAAACTATATAATTTTTATATATAATATATTAAATTAAATTATTTAATAATGGAATCTAGATGGAAGAAGTGTATCAATACTCATGGGAAATGTAGAGGTTTCCCAGATGAGGTGGTCAATATAGATGGTATTGGAATTCAGTATGTTATGGATATATTACAGAAGCATAATCATGCAATTAAAATTAGACTATCCTAGATGGGCCAACCAATTTTTTGTGAAATTAACTATTGATGGATCTGATGGTGAAATAGAGCCTCCCATCATTTTGTAGGACTGCCACTCCAATGGTAGCTAAGAAATGGATAAAGACATTGGAGAATATATTTATGGAATTTGAATGTGGTAAAAAAGAAATGGTTACACATTAAAAGTATTGTCTCATTGGAGATTTAGATTATTGGTTGTTGTTGATCCTAAATAATTGGAGTAAATAAGTAATTAAATTTATGGAATGAAAATCCATTATTATGATATTTATCGATAATTAATTCCCTCATGTGAGTTTTTTTATGAAAAACAAGTTTGTTTAGTTTTATGAAAAAGTGGGATGCAATTTTTTATTTTATGAATCTATATTTTCACGGACAAAAAATTATTCTACAGATTTCAAGACAATTCTATTTTGACTATTCTAATAAGGTAATTAAGCCATGTTTCCGTAGGGCACTGGTGTGAAAAATATTTTCTTCATACGATGATTTTATTTTCTATGAAATCGTGATAGGGTAAGAATTATACAAGTAATATAAATTAAAAAATAATCACTGTAATAATGGGATAATAGAAAAAATAATAGATAATGTTAATAATGAAAATAAGGATTCACCTCTATATTAAAACTGTGAAAATAAACACCCTTGTACTTTTATGATGGGAATGGGAGTTTGTTATTTTATAATAGAAAAGGGACACCAGGAAAAACATTGAAAAACAATGAAAGAAAAATCACATATTTCTTGTTACATCTGAATGGAAATTAGGAAATATGAAAATGATTTCTCTAAATGATTAAGAACCCGGGTTTTTGGAATGGGTCAAAATCCAGACCCTATTTAAAATTTTGACTAGTTTTTGAGGAAACTAGATTAAATGGGAAGTTTCAGGAAATTTCTAGACTACACGCTGTATACTTAAGGTACAAGCCGTGTATGTGTAGGCGAGTGACCGGCCATGTGCCCGCCGAATACATGATTTGTGGTGACCGTGTAGAATTTTCTTACTACATGGCGTGTAGATTTGAACACGCCGTGTATACCCCCGACCGTGTGAGGTTATACATGGCATGTAGGCCTATTGGCTGGGTAGAACCGAGGACACGCCGTGTTCCCCTTGGACACGCCATGTAGTCTAGATGTGTATAAGGGATACACATGGAATGTCAGTACGTCGGTGAGGAAAGGAAGATGAACGATGTACACGTCGTGTACTCGTGTCGGCAGGTTCAGAAAGTAAGTCGGTGGAATCTTTCCATCTTATGAATAGTTAAATGAACCATACACGGAGTGTATTCCCAAAGTACATGTCGTGTACATTATTTTTTTTCTTAAAATGGGCAGTATCCTCGTATTGAGGAAGAACCTCATATCCTCCGCCCGGATACGCAAACCAGGCCAGCCGAACCTCTCTTCCCCTCCCGATCGTTCATCCGAGACCTGATTCGAGCTCTGATTAGTGCATTGGAACCCCCTTGGTAAGGCCTCGATTCAACTTTGGTTGTTGTGTTTGATTTTCGTTCTATAATGAGTTATAGGCGTTTGAGAGGGTTTGAATATTTTGTATATTTACCCCGTTTTATACCGAATTGGTGGGTGTCGCTGGAGGAGTAGCATCGTGTGAGTCTCAGGTAGGTGGTGCATACTTCATTTTGTGTTTTCGAGGTTGTTTGGGTAACGCAGCCTTCGACGCGTTTTCAGGTATTTTGAGCGGGATAATTTTTATCTGCTTTTTCATACTGTAATGCTTATGGGACCTCTGGGATGCTTTTGGGCATGCCCAGTTACCATTTTGCATGAGCAAGGCCGGGTGAGGGGCTGTTGCCCGTTGAGGCATTTTGGCCAGGGAATACTAAAATGGTTTTTATCGAAATGTTAATGTTATAATGTTTTAGTTTAATTATTTGATGTTTTATATAAAATATGGAGGCATTTAAGAGCTCAGTGTTGGTTTGGGACAACACCTGGTAGAGTGCAATTCAACTATTTAGTTTGTTTTTCCGGTTAATAGTTTCTGTTTAAATAGGTATATATGAAAATAATGGATTGCATCAGTTGGACCTTTTGGGATGTTTTGGGCTTTGCCCGGTTACGCTTGAGTGATGTCGATCACAGGTTGGGGCTTTGCCCGGGTTATGATGGGTGGTTTTGACCATGAGATTGGGCGTCATGGACGTCGGCTTGAGGTAGTACGACTGTCTGGTTGGGCATGGACCAGGTTACTAGGGTGGCGATGACATCGAACTTGAGTGACATGGTCGTAGAGATACAAGGTTTCAGATGTGTTGGTGGCTTAGGAATATTTTTGGGTGATTACCGCTCACCAGGACTTTGAGTAGTGTGCACACAGAGATACTCCGTGATACGGTGGTTTTGACTACTCGTGTGGGTAGAGGCCCCCATATTTTTGGTTAGGTATTTTGTTTGGGGGTGCCTTCCATAGAAATCCATAGGGGAGGTGAGGAGCCTTTAGGGAATGGGTGTGCCTTCGGGACGTCGGTACATGAGACTTGACGTGTTAGGAGGCACGTGGTGCCAGGTTACTATTTTTGGGAGTGCCTTCGGGACGTTGGTACTTGAGACACGAGGTGTAAGGAGGCACATGGTGTTGAGTTACTATTTTTGGGCGTGCCTTTGGGATGTCGGTACTTGAGACACGATCTGTCAGGTGGCACATGGTGTTGGGTTACACGATAGAGATTCCGGTGTTGGCCGAAGCAGGTGACGCTCCATGGTGTCTGTTTAGCACTAGTAGAGGTGGTGTTTAATTTTGAATTGTATTGTTTAATTCTTTTCTTGTAATTTCATGATTGCATAAACACATATATTTGGTATTCAAAGTTGGGTGGCATCCAACTGAGATTTGTCTCACACCCTGCACAGGCACTTCAGGACACGTGCAGACTTTATGGATTTATGTGCAGGAAAGAGGCCAGCTTCAGGAGCTGGACTGTGTTAGTTATTGTATAGAGATGGTATGAACCTTGAGGACATGTCTAGTAGGTTTTACTTTGTTTTGTTTACTTTTCTGTATCGGTATGCTTACTTATTGTAGCTACTGTTGGTTAGCCATTGGCGCCCTTTTATTTTCTATTGTGTATGACTTTCTCTGGATGCATGTTTTACTATTCAGTTGTAGTTACATATTATTAGCATGCTATTGTGTTTATTTCTTCTTCTATTGTTATATTTATTTCTTCTGTTGTTTATCTATATTGATTATGCTTCCGCTCTGTGGGTATGGTTCGAGTCTGCTGAGTCTTACTTTCCGCTGTATCTTTACTATTATACTTGGACCAGTGCCCTTATTATGATCCTCCGAGAGGGTATAGCCTCCCCACTATACCAAATAGACCCTCTCTGCTAGTCAGCGGACATTGGCGTTCAGGGGAGGTGCGCCTAAGGTAGTAACACATGACCCCTTCGGCACTGTTCGGGTGGCTGGCCGGGTCTAGGACATTACAAAGTTGTTTGAGAGGGGTTATTGATAGGGATTTAGTAGAAGCATTTTACTAGATACTAATGAGTTTTAGGCTTCTTGTTTCTTTCTTCTGGTTTTACTATTTGGGATATGGTATACTGGAGATAGTTTGTTACAAGGACTGGGATTCTAGCTTGTGCTTGGGTGTCTGAAGCCCCAGGTACGAGGGATGGACCCAGTTTCTGCGGGTGGGAACTGCTGTTTGTTTTTCTTAGATAATAGTTGATATGATTTCCACCTCAGTGGCTCACTTGATGTGTGATGTTGTTGGTTGTGATATGTGACCCTTGACTCGGTGTGGTAAGGGAGAATTGGACCTTGGCCCGGTATGGCAAGCCTTGTTTTCTTGGCTTTTTATAGGCACATTTTAGGGTATTTCAATTTCATAAATGAATGTATGCTTTGTGAAGTGATAATTCCATGTGAATGAAATATAAAATGCCATGATTTATATGCATTAAAATGTGAATTGGTGAAATTTATGATATAACTTCTAGTTGTAAAAATGAGTATGCCATGATTTATCTTTTTTAGAATGGAATGTTGCAGGATATTTGGGTCTAACTCTTACGAGAGTAGGCATGTACAATGATTGAGGCAATGTAACTATCAGGATTGGGCAACACGGATGTCGTTTTGAGGAAACGCGAGTTGTCGGGATGAGCATGGCGCGAGGTACTTTAATACTTGGCTCTGTTGAGCGGGTAAGGAGGCCATGAGGCCGGGATGCCGTGAGGCATGGGTTGCGGTGAGGGGGAGTAAGGGTAGTTGTTACACACTCCCTTTTAATGCTTTCCTTATCTGCGTAGAATATATTGTCATATATATATGGGTTGTCTGAACATTTATGGTATTCAGTGGGTTACTCCTTCATGGCTCGTTGGAGCGTCAGGAAGGAGATGATACAGTGTCGTATGATCAAGGTCAAAATTCGGTACCAGCAGAGTATGAGCTGCAGGTACAGGCTTGGGAACAGGAATAGGTTCAGGATCTAGTGCGAGTAGGAAAAAATCCGGGTTTGGAATCGTTCAGGTCATGGCTCGGCGAGCAGCTTCAAGCTAGCCTGGTACGTGTCTTGTAGGGGCTTGACATAGGCGCACCAGGTACAAAGGATTCTATGGCGTATCTGACGTGGGAGTTCTAGTCACCGCACCTGCCACTTTTTCAGTGTGAGGGTGGTCTCCAGGTAGTTGAGAACTGGATAGAGAGTATGCAAATGATTTTCGAGCAGCTCGAGACGCCTCCAGGGCAGAGGGTCAAGCTGGAAACATACATGCTGAGAGGACCGGCAATGCGTTGGTGGGATGTACAGGTATAGGCTCGTAGGCACCAGGTACTGGATTGGAAGGACATTGAGGATAGTTTTTTCGATAACTTCTATCCAGATACACTAGGGGAAGAGAGAGCTCGATAGTTCATGAGTCTTCAGCAGGAAGACATGTCTGTTATAGACTACACAACTACTTTTACTGGGCTATCTCACTTTGCACCTGGTATGTTAAGCGACGACAGAGCTATGGTGAGGTGCTTCGAGGTTGGCTTACAACATGCCATTCGTGTCCAGGTGAATATCTTCCGGCTAGGTTCTTTCTCCGAGGCGGTAAATCAGGCATTCATAGATGAGGGAAACGAGAGAGAGAAGTCACTCTTGGGCAGGGTTACAGCTTTAGGAGATGGTTTGGACAGTAGGAAGCGAGGGCGGGATGAGTTCTAGCAGGGCAATCAGGCCGGGGATTCAGCTAGATCACCTCATTGTAGTTATTTGGTGATTTGTGTCCAGTGTGGGCAGTCAGGACATGTTCAGGATCAGTGTAGTAGGCCTCCAATGGAGTGCCGAGCATGTGGACATGATGGGAATCTGGAGAGGTTTTGCAGGTAGCCTTCTCAGATAGCTGGCAGGCAGGGACCGGGACAGACCGTAGAGCCTAGAGTTAGTTCAGGTATGGTACCCAGAGAGGGTAGTCGAGGTTCAGATGTCCGTGGAGGTCATGATATAGATGGTGGTACCCAGCTGAGGGGACAGTGGACGGAGACTAGAGAAGCATCAAGAGGTCAGGCGTCAGGTAGTTGTGTTTCAGGCCAGGTGCACTCCATGGAGCTTCCAGAGGCTGATCAGGCTAGTGAAACGATGATAGTTACAGGTACACCGCGGTGTGACCATGACCTACATGTTTCCTTTTTGGAAAGACCTGTAGAGTCATGTCTGTTTTGAGTGCACGTGGTCTACAGGATCTATTTGGACTGACTAGATTCTAGTCAGTGGGATTTTAACCATATCGAGTGCGTGATATGTATATATATGTATGAGGTGTTTTGGGGATCGGGGCATCGTGGATGTGGGTTACTTGAGGTGTTTTGGGCATTGGGGCATCGTGGATGTGGGTTACATGAGGTGCTAGGCACCAGGACCTCGTAGAGGTGGACACCGTTGCAGTTCGGGTTATGTTGTGTGTCAGAAGCAACACAAGAGAACCAACGTGGTGTAGGGGTGACGATGCATCATGGGAGGACTATGCGTTCAGAAATCAGGTTAGTAAACCTTCTATTCTAAAAATTTTGTTCGTTGAGACCGAGTAGGCAATTCCTAAGGTGGGGAGCCCCTAGAGGAATTTAGCCAGAACCTTGGGAGCAGGTTAGTCCAGGTTGTTTAACTAGGATGGGCGTGTTCAGTTCCATATCCGGGTTTTGTTTGGTAGCTCGGGGATGAGAAACATTAAGGTGGGGAGTTTGTAAGAACTCCTGTTTTTCAAAAGGGTCAAAATCCTGACCCTGTTTAAATTTAGGAATGGTTTCTGAAGAAACTGGATTAAATGGGATGTTTATGGAAATTTCCAGACTACACGTCGTGTACATAAGGTACACACCATGTATGTGTAGGTGAGCGATAGGTCGTGTGCTCGCCGAGTACATGCCGTGTGGTGACCATGTAGAATTTTCTTACTACATAGCATGTAGTTTTGAACACACCGTGTATACCCCCGAATGTGTGAGGCCCTATATGGCGTGTAGGCCTGTTGGCCCGGTAGAACTGAGGACACGCCATGTTCCCCTTGGACACGTCGTGTAGTCTAGTTGTGTATATGGGACACACATGGAAAGTGATTACGTCAGCGAGGAAAGGAAGAAGAACCAAGGACACGCCGTGTACCCCTAGGTACACGCCGTGTACTCATGTCGGTAGGTTCAGAAAGTAAGTTGGCAGAATCTTGTCATATTATGAATAGTTAAATGAACCGTACATGGCGTGTAGTCCCAAATTAAATGTCGTGTACATTATTTTTTTGCTTAAAATGGGATGTAGCCTCATATTGAGGTATAACCTCATATCCTCCTCCCGGATACGTAGACCAGACCGGCTAAACCTCTCGTCCCCTCCCGATCATCCATCTGAGACCCGATTCGAGCTCTGATTAGTGCGTTGGAACCCCCTCGGTAAGGCCTCGATTCCCCTTTGTCCGTTTGGTTTGATTTTTGATCTATAATGATTTATAGGCGTTTGACCGTGTTTGAATATTTTGTTGATTTACCCCGTTTTAGACCGAATTGGAGGGTGTTACTGGAGGAGTAGGATCGTGCGAGTCTCAGATAGGTGGTGCATACTTCATTTTGTGTTTTCGCGGTTGTTTGGGTAACACGGCCTTGGGCACGTTTTCGGGTATTTTGAGCAGGACCTGTTTTATCTGATTTTTCATACTATAATTCTTATGGGACCTCTGGGATGCTTTTGGGTATGCCCGGTTACCTGTTTACGTGATCAGGGCCGGGTGAGGGGTCGTTGCTAGTCGTGGAATTTTGGCGGGGGAACACCAAAATGGTTTTAACTGAAATTTTAATTTTATAAACTGTTAGTTTAATTATTTGATGTTTTATAGAAATTATGGAGGCATTTAAGACCTCAGTGCTGGTATTGTACAAAACCTGGTAGAGTGCAATTCAACTGTTTAGTTTGTTTTGCCGGTTTATATTTTCTTTTTAAATATGTCTATATGCAATTGCTGGATTGCATATGTTGGACCTTTTGGGTTGTGTTGGGCGTGCCCAGTTACGCTTCAGTGATACCGATGACAGGTTGGGGCTTTGCTCGGGTTACAATGGGTGGTTTTGACCACATGATTGGGCATCATGGATGTCGGCTTGAGGCAGTACGACTGTCTGGTTCGGCATGGCCCATGTTTCTAGGGGGAAGATGCCATCGGACTTGAGCGACATGGTCACAGTGACACAAGGTGTCAGATGTGTTGGTGGATTAGGACTGTTTTTGGGTGATTAACATTCACCAGGACTTTGATTAGTGTGCACACAGAGATACCCCATGATTCAGTGGTTTTGACCACTCATGTTGGTAGAGGCCCCCGTAGTTGCGGTTATGTATTTTGGTTGGGGGTGCTTGTCGTAGAAAGCCACATGGGGGGTGTGAGGAGCCTTCAGGGAATGGGTGTGCCTTCGGGACGTCGGTACATGAGACATGAGGTGTCAGGAGTCACGTGGTTTCGGGTTACTATTATTGGGCGTGCCTTCGGGACGTCGGTACTTGAGACACGATCTATCAGGTGGCACATGGTGCTGGGTTACACGATAGAGATTCCGGCGTTGGCCGAAGCAGATAGCGCTCCATGGTGGCTATTGAGCACTAGTGGAGGTTGTGTTTAATTGTGCATTGTACAATTTACTGCTTTCCTTATAATTTCATGACTGCTTAAACAAATATATTTGGTAAGAACCATTGGGTGGCATCCTATTAAGATTTATCTCACACCCTGCGCAGGCCCTTCGGGATGTGTGCTGACTTTATGGATTTACGTGCAGGGAAGAGGCTAGCTTCTGAAGATGGAATGCGATAGTTATTGCATGGAGATGGTATAGACCTTGAGGTCATGCCTAGCTGGGTTTACTTTGTTTTGTTTACTTTTTTGTATCATTATGCATAATTGTTGTAGCTACTGTTGGTTCGCCATTGAAGCCCTTTTATTTTCTGTTGTGTATGACCTGCTCTGGATGCATGTTTTACTGTTCAGTTGTAGTTACATGTTATTAGTATACTGTTGTTTTTATTTCTCCTGATGTTGTTATATTTATCACTTCCGCTGTTTATATATATTGATTATGCTTCCTTTCTGCGGGTTTGGTTCGAGTCTGCAGAGTCTTTCTTTCCACTACATCTTTACTATTATACTTGGACCAATGCCCTTATTATGATCCTCTAAGAGGGTATATACTCCCCAATATACCTAATATACCCTCGCTGCTAGTCGGCATCCTTTGGCATTCAGGGGAGGTGCGCCTAATGTAGTAACACCCGACCCATTCGGCACTGTTCGGGTGGATGGTTGGGTCCGGGACGTTACAAAATGTCAAGTGAATATTCCTTAGAATAAGTTAAGATATCAACGTTATTCTAATGATATTAACAAAAGTATTGTGGAATGATTAATTTCCTTGTTTATATGGATATATAAAATATGACATAAAATTATTTTATTGATGATGTTATCATCATGTGACTAAGGAAATATATAATTATTTTACTCAGGTAATTTTTTAAAATATTTATGATGAAATGTTTAATGGTAAAAAAAATTATTTGGTATAAAAATAATCTTTCACTCAGAACATGGGATTGATAAAATGATAAGATTGATTATACTCATGATGATTTGAAAATGATATAGGATAAAGAGATTATTGATATGGATAATGTAAATTAGAATCTACTGACAACCATGGAATTTATTTTTATGTTTTGTAGAATGATATTTTTGAAAGGTAAACCATTTATGAAATTTTTATGTTGAACATTTGATGTGGTTTTAATGGTTAATGTATTACATCACCATTTGATGAAACCTAATGTAAGAGATAATGTATACATTTTACAATGAACAGAAAACAGATAATATACTATTTATACAAATTTATATTTACATATATCCAATGATATTGGATGAATTGTTCAACTATGGGACTTGAAACATAGTTTATCCATTTTATTATCTCTTCTGATGATATAAATAATATTTATTCACTTCTTTGGTTTGAGGTTTCTATTCAAAAGCAATATCTTGAAAGGGTTATCTATCACTATACATCAGAATTTTATATTTATAGTTCTCTTCAATGTCCAGGTTTTTACTGACATTCATCTATTCAAAAGTGTATATTAGGGGTGACCAAAACATTTTCTTTTTCATATTATTATGTATATGTGTTATTAACCCTCTTTATGATGTTGGTTTTTTTACATTAGTATTTTCAAATATCAAACCATCTACTACATAGATCACATTAAAATTGTGAGGATACAATTTAATTAATCAAGGGAGAATTAAACACTATGAAAATGTAAGGTATGAATGTTCTATTTAATTGTGGGTATGTGAAGATAATCCAATCAGAAAATAGAATTTAATATCATGAGTATTTATGATATATTATATAGTTTAAATAAAACTATTCTACATATTTTAATTCATTCAACACTAAGTTATCATATATTACATGAAAGATTGAGTTTTAACGATCCCCAATATATTACTCAATTATTATTATCTAAAATAATAACATATAAACTATTTGTGTAATAGGATTAAATGAATAGGATTAACTAACATATGGAAATATTATTTTAAATGCTATTTTAATAATTAAATATAAATTAATATCAAATCTAATTGAATATATAGGAAATTTTTCAATAAAAACTAATTTTATGTGAAATAGGAATTTTTACTTATTTACTATTAGTGGTTGATTTTAATAAAATTTATATTTTATATATTTAATAACTGATTATTTATATTCATCCAATATATTTAATAGTCAAATGATAAGAAAAATCCCAATATTATGCATATAAATCTTTATTTTTATAGAGGCAACTTTTCTTCTTTATAATGGCGCACCTATTTTAAAAATAAATTATTTTAATTTTTTAAAAGTTTACATGAAAAAATAATATAAAATTTTGAAATACGAACATACAAATTTTATTAGGGCGTATTATCACTATTTTTTTTGAGATTTTTCATTTTTTATGAATTGTGGAAAATACTGAAATTCAACTAAAAACTACCTTTTCAAATATATAATTTATAGTGTTAAATTATATTTTTTATTTTTTCAATATTTTATTAGATAAATATTTCATATATTAATATAATTTAGGTCATTATAAATCATTTTTTATTGAATTTAGATATTAAAATTTAGTGATCCATATTACATTTATTACTTTAAAATCATGATATCTTGACCCTTCTATGGGATTGATTTTAATTTGTTTCTACAAAAATTGTGATTTGAACTCAGAATAATGTGTTATATATTTTTAAAAAAGGAATTAATTTTTTTTTTAGAAATTTTAATTAATTTTTTGACCAACAAATATGTGAATGTACTTAACATAAATTAAATCGATATAGAGACAAACTAGATTTACAAGGGACTAATCCTAAAACACCAGGGCCAAAGTAAACTAAAAATATGTCTCAAACCGATTTTATAGAAATATATCTACCATATTATCCATTTAATATAATTTAGATCATAAATTAGGGACATTATGTATGATAGACCTCCCAATAGTTTCTAAATTTTTATATATACATGATCATCCACTATATAAAGGCACTCATGCCTCCAACATATTAAATCATATCAAAAAAAATTCATTTCCAAAAAAATCCCAAATTATTATGAATGATCCATGAAATAAAATTATAGGACTCAATTTTGGTTGAAATTAGATCAATGTTGAATTTTGATATTATCCAAATGGAGTTACCAGAGTAATAGAAAACGTTCACAAACACTCACTTTTGTTAAATTTTATTCACTGTCCAGAGAATTCATTACATACATTTATTATTTAATAACATAATTATACTATATATAAAAGTATTTTTTTTACTTTCATGTTAAAACCTATAGTTACTCACACTTCCATAAAATATAATACACAATCATCATTAATGGGTATATCAAATTAACACCTCATGAATTGATGCCATTTTTTCATCGACTACAACCATTAAAGGTTGGGAAAATCATAGATTAATAATTTATATTATATATATATATATATTATTTATAATGTAATTAATATTCTATAATTATTATTTAACACATTAATTTATCATTACATTTTATGGAAATACAATAACATCATTTCGAGATTTATGGACTATTGCCTCCTCTAGGTGATATGATTCATTCATGCTACACATAGAATGTACTAATGATGGGTTACAAAAATATGTCACATATATTAAATAAATATGATTCTAGAATTATAATATACAAAAAAAATATCAACTTGATTTTATATAAAATAATGAAATAATGGTAGCGTTCATGCATAGGTATGGTTCGTCATATCCATGAACTGTTTAATTCAATTACTATCTCCAAATATTGTGGATTTCTATAATCACATATTTACTGAATATATATGTTATTTAAATCATTATTAAAATCATTCAATTGTTGGTAACATAAAATAACTAGTAGGAAAAAAGTCAATGTATACTAAAAAAGCAAGGCAATTAACACCCAAAATGATAGAAATGGTAAATTACTATTAATAAAATGATTATAATTTGTTATAAAAGGACTATATGTGATATAATAGATATAAATATGGTTATATTTTTTGTTTTTTAAATTATTAAAACAATTATATATGATGTAAACGGGCGTTTAACCCAGAGGATGCATAAGGTAAGGTATTTTCATATCACATTTTACATCTGTGAGATAAATGTCATATTCTGCATTTATTTATTTGGTGTCCTGTATATAATAACCCAGTTTTATTTTATATAATTAATAAATCTATATTAATTACTTTTTGTGTTTAATTTGAAACTATTTATTTCATCGAGACTATAATTCTCAATTTACAATGTGGTAATGTATTTTCATCATCCTTTTTATATCTTTGAGATAAATTTCTTATTCACCACATAATTAATTTTATGGTGTATATACATCTAATTTTATAAATTATATCATTAATAAATTTGTATTAATGTTATATAGAGATTCATTTTATTTTATTTCATTCACGTGGATTATAATTCAGAAGTTATCAAGTGTTATGGAAGTTTCTTCTCACTTTTTACATCTGTGAGATAAAATGTCATATTAATCACTAAATTATTGTTTTTGGAAAATATAAAACTTATTTCATAAGTTATATAATGAAATAATTTATAATAAGGATATTAAAATGGTTCATTTGATGATTATTACTTTTTTGGATTCTGATTCTGATGTTACCTATGTAGTAAGGGATTTCTTCTCAATTTACATTATATTGAGACTTATATGTTATTTGGAACAAAATAATTATTATGAGGTGTATATAAATTCCATTTGAAATACAATATCCAGAATATTTTATCCGTCATGTTATTTTATGTTTCAATTTGAATTATTTTATTAAAGGGGATTTTATTTTGAAATTAACATGTGGTAAAAGTTATCCATGCAATGTCATTTTCAGGTGTGATCATTAAATTTCTCTATAAAGGATAACATTATTGTAATACTTTTTTATTATAAATTACATTTCTGATAAATATAAAAATCATTTTAATGGATATGATCATTTATTAAACCATATAATATTTGTACACATTGTATTTACCAAGGAATTTCTTAGAACCAGGCGAACCCGATTGCAAAAAAATTATTAAAAGAAAAGAGTAAAAGGAACAAAAAAATCAGGTAGTACAGAGGGTTTATGCACTCATCAATGGATTAATCTAGACTTTTCATCATTCACCAAACAATAAAAACCATGCTTGATCTGAATGCCCTTGTGGTACATTTGTTATTTACTTTGATAGTTGATTGATTACCGTGTTAAATATTGATAAATCCATAATCATTACTCAAAAATTATTTTTGATATGTAATATTGTTTAATCATTACAAAGATTACTTGATATATGACGACTGATTTATTCTGATAGTTATAGTGGGTACCAAACATTATATTTCATATTGATGCTTTGACATGTTCACATGGGACAAATTTTCTATCCAAATTACAGTGTTTAAAAAAAGAGTTTTAATCCATCTTTTTAAAGGTCATGATGGTATAGGTTTCCAAGTTCCTTGATGATGATTTCCATTAATTACGAATTCCATTCAATGAGAATTAAAATATTATTATTATTATTATACATCCCTAATATGATCACATTTAAATTATATTTGGATTTATTTTATAATTACTATATTTATTAAATGTCATATATTCCATTTATTTAGCTTGATATATTTATTATCATTCATCAATATATTTATATGGAATATTTTCTATATTATATACCTTTTTAGATGACTTTTTTCAATGATTCTATATTAATTTTACTTTTCCTTACCTTAGGGATAATTTTTCATCACCCTAATTTTTTAACATTCCCTATGTTATGCAGAGGAATCCTTTTTAATGACTTTAATGTATGTTGAGATTTAGTTTTTATTATTCTTTTATTTATATTCTTTCTATATTATCAGAATCATGAATGAAATATTCTTCCCCTAAAATTATAAATTATTCGGTCTATTTGTGTTTGATTTCTTGTAATCATGATAACGTAATAAAGATAGTTATTGACTCTATTCTTATGGGCTAAGGGAATTGTAATATTTACCCTCATGAAAAAATCTTCATATAGGTGATGATAATATATTTTACTGTATTGGTTCTAATGATATGACATGGATGAGTGGTTATGATAGAGTGAAATGACAATGTTTCCATTATTCTCACATGAGGCACATGGCATGAGGGTGACATGTATCCTCAGGACACCAACATCACAATTTATATCATTCCAGTTTAAAACTGATAGTCTTATATATTATTCAAAATATTCATGGAATTTTTTAATCTATTGTCATTTTTTATTGGTGAGAGTATGAAATTTCATTGGTCTTGTTCCCACACATCCTTTTGATGTTGTTGTTATTGAAAAATTAATAAATAATCAAATTTAATATATATAATAGTATATATATATATATGTGTGTGTGTGTCTGTGTGTGTTCATATATAGATATTTGAATATATATATATATATATTGAAATGTATATATTTATATATGTTTATATATATTTAGGTAAATGTATTTATTGTTATATATATTAATAGATATTTAAATGTTTTAATTATGTATTTTTATAATACTATATATTTATATACATATATAAATACATTATACGGTTATATATATCTCCATATATGTGTGTTTATATATATATTTATTAATTTTTTTATATATCTTGTGGGTGTGTATATATATAACCCATATATGTATAAATATATATATATATGTATATATCATTCTATGTGTATATTAATTGATATACAGATATATAATTATATATATTGTTTAATTTTTATGTATTCATTTATAATAATATTACAAAAAATTATATCTATATAATGAATATATAATTATATATAATTATTGATATTTTTATTTTATGTCACATAGATGTCATGTGGTTGTTGTTGGGTATGTGCCTATAGGCTACTAGGGTTCAATGTATAACTACAACATTTTTCCCTCTATTAAAAAAGAAGATTTTTATTCACATGCATTATGATTTATTATGGATGCACTACATGGATGGGTCTAATATGTGGCGGGACAAGGGTCCAACCCGAGAAAGCATGCCTAGTGACATGTGGTATGACGGTGCTAGTGGAACGGTGGTCTATTAAATAGATAGAACAGAATATGGAAATAATAATAATAATAATAATAATAACAACAACAACAGTTTTACATATAAATATATATTAAATAATCTACAATTTTAAAATTGTAATATATAATAAATTAATACTTCTAATAAATTACAGTGTATAAATTTATAAATTAATAAATTTCATCGATCTTTTATAAATAAAAGATCATTTTAAAAATTAAAAATTACAAAAAAACTCCTTGAAATTAATATTTTGTCCTAAAAATTACTTTTTTATTGTTTCAAATTTATTTTAAAAAAATAGCTCAAAATAATTCCTCTCATGGATTTTTAGGGAAATTTTTGTTTTTTCACTTAATCAGAATCCTAGGAAACACCCAATGTCATCAGGGGAAAATATTAGTTCAGATTGGGTGGAACCATCTTCATTTATATGACATGATCCAAACAATATAGCTTCCAGTTTAATCTAATATTTCCTCTTTATGTGTGACCAACTAGCATGATAATAAACAAGACTAATAGATATTAGACACTGCATAATCAGATATATTATGGTCATCATCTCTCTTTATTCCAACATAGCTACCCAATGATCTAATGATGTTTTATATCAGAGGCGAGTAAGAAAATCAATATGTCAAAGGAAAAATATTGTTCATATTTATATCCAATGATAAAAAATTCACATCACAAAATAATAAAACCCAAAGAATCAATCACAAAATAGGGTAATATCTTCAAGGAATTCATAATGAAAATTCATTATTCCTTTACAAAAGTAGACTTTAGTATTACCACAACATAAAAAACTATAAAAAATTTATTTCATGATCCACAATGAATGAAAAAATTGAAATAAATATAATTTATAAAATTTAACCATCAATTTATTATCAAAGACAAAACTGAAGTGAATTAACATATTCAAAAGAATTACATTTTTGAATAAACAAACAATTTAATATAAAAACTACTTATAATCTTTAAATAACCCTCTTAACAATTAAATGGACTATGATACACCAAATTTGACTCAAATTTCATTACAAAATACATTATGTTTGTTCTTTCCAAACACCTTTTGTCCCGAAAATAATGATTTAAATTCAAGTGACAAAAATTCCATGAAAATTATATTTTATGACATTATGAAAAAAAAGAATTGAAAATAATTTATAGAATTATAAAAGATTCTATATAGGTATTAATTTGATACACAATGTGTATAACACACAAGAATAAAATGTCATTATATATAAATGAAATTTCTAAAAACCCCTACATTAATCCATGGAAAATAATAATAGTATTACAAATTGTTTAAATTTAATGCTAATGAATGTTTTCATATCCCCTAAACACCAAAAAACAATAGTTTATGAAATTATTATTATTTTCTCATGATCTATATCCATTTAGATAAAGGATAATGTAAAATAAGATAGGATAAAATGAAAAAATTGAAATGAAGAGATTAATAATATAATTCAATTGGAATTTAATAGAATATCATCAGAGTACATAAGAGGGTGAGAGGGTTATTGGCTAATATTACCTTAAAATTACACTGATAGATGAGTGAAATAAACAAATAAGGGTACCAATATAAATGAAGTAAATGAAAACATACCACTTTTCTAAATAAATAATTTGTATACCATGTTGTTTATGAATAAAAAACCATGACTTCATTTCTAGAATAAAACTCTACCCACATGATACATCGATTTATGATCGACAAAGTCATTAATGAATAATAAATCCTATTAAAATAGAATTGTTTATTTTTTTTCCTAAATCCACTAACAATAGAGTGAATAATTAATACAATAAATAAATACTCATATGTGACATCAACATGAGATTATGAAGAATCATCTGGATAACATCACTTCATTTGAGGATAATTATTGTTGGACTTCTAGATGAAATTATTTGTCATGGGAACCTAATTTCAATGGTATTCTCACATTCAATAGATTTTACATCCATTTTTTTGAATCTTATCATAATTGAAATGGATAGGAAATATGCATAAGAAGTTATTAAGTCTATCACGATCCATTCAAATATGGAGGTCGGCTCATAAAAATTACCAATTATTGACTTCATTCAGGTATGTGAAATCTCCCTTTTCGCAACTTGTGTTTTATGCTCTCATCATAGAGGATGTTTTGATCATCTCTACCTCAGTTGTGCAATGACATCGGTGATATGGAGGGAAGTTGCTAATATTTTTGATATTTCACTACCTCAAACCAACTCAATATGTATCTTAATTAAGATTTTGAATTTTTTGAAACATTCGCAACAAATCAGGAATTTTTGTAAGCTGCGTGAGAAGAAAATATTCATTTCATATAGTCTTCAAGGAAATATTTCAAAGATGATTTGTAGTGTTTTCGGGTTGGTCCTAGTCTTGCAGTTATTCTTACTACTATGCATGAGGTGTAGACATCTAAATAATGATTGCATACAATTCAATCCATGATTTATTTGTGCTAAATCAGATTGATATTAAATGTAATCTTATATTCCTCTTAGTACAATGGATTTCATATGGCAGACACATTTTTGTGGGTGGATTAAAGTTATCTCTGATGGTTCTTCAAGGGGCAACCCGAGTCCCCCTGGTTTTGGTGCTATCTTTAGAGTTTATCATGGGAATGCTCTGGGATATATTTATAGATCATATGCTATTTCCTCCTCTTTTTAAGAGAAGTTTATTGGTGTTATTGTGGTAGTGGAGTAAGAGGAAGAGCGTTGTTGGAAGATGATTCAGATTGAGTGGGATTCTACGACTATTGTTTTTGCCTTCCGAATTGGGTCCCTTCATCTTTCATGGAAGCTCACTAATGGTTGGATTAGATGATTAGAATCACATTACTCAAAGGATCATTTGTTTTCTCAGGTTTATAGAGACGAAAATGCATTGGAAGATGGGATTTCTAATAAGTTTGTGAATGGTAATGATTATCATTGGATGAATCATGTGCCAGATGATCTCAATCGTCTCTTTATGAAGGATCATTGTTAATCATCTTCTTTTAGACTTGTGTGTGTTTTTTACTAATATAGATGTCTTTATCTTCCTGGTAGTATCTCATTTTGTCATAAAAAAAACTAGGAAGACATGATATATGGACTCTAATAATTGTTGATCATTTTTTGAAAAGGAAATGTAGTCATCATTCTACATTCTCAAGAAATTATGGAATTGAAAACACTTTAATATACAGAAAAAATAAATTTGGGATTCCTAAATCATCCAATACCACTATCACAATGATACTCTATTATTGAATTCAAGATATTGGGGACATTGACACTTGGATGATATCTACTAAAAATTTTTCACCTACAATCTCTTTTAAATAAATTTAATCTTCTCATTGTGTATTATAATTTATGTAGTTCTTATAATATACCATCACAAAAATTATCATAACCTAAAGAAAAACACCCTACATAAACATAGGATTTATCACTATATCCAACTGTAACCGGTGACCAATAATGAAATGGTATAATCCAAGTAATCCTTTACATGATCAGAAAATATAGTAATGAAACCTCATGAATGCGTCCCCAAGAAATAGAAGATGTTGAAAAACATTTACGGTCTATTTAATATAGTGTAGAGATGATACCCTTTGGGAAAAGTAAAATTATCAAAGGAAATAAGTGTAATGCCCCAACCCCGGTTTCCTGGAGTCGGTGCATTATTACATAACATTTTAAATATTACAAAGAATCATCTATCGAAAGACCATCCAGTTTAGTAGTCTTGGAAATAGATTACATGCATCAACTTCACATTACAATTTCAAAGATAAAATATAGCATGGATAGTTCTTTGAGAACACCATTATTCCCTTTTATCATAACCCTTATTATCAAGCATAATACACTTCTTCTTAATCGTGCGAAAATAAAACATAAGAAATGGGTGAGCTCAGATACTCAGTAAGGGTAAACAATTTTGTTGAAGATAACATAAATAATAGTAATGGTGTATAATTAAAAACAAATTCCATTACAGACAATAAACATGAACACATTATGGAAGAAATATGATCTCATTTAATAGTTCCATAATAAAACATAATAATTCATATTGTACTTATCAAATGACCACATGAAATGTCAATATTAGTTTCAAAATGATGGAATGTATAATGTTGGACATCCTATAACATTTTGTCAAGGCCACAACAAAGATGTATAAAAATGATTAAGACCTTGGCCAAAACCATATATCAAATTGGGAAGGACCTTGGCCAATTCCACGTCTAATTGTCTCATGAGACCTAACAATGCATCGAGGAGATATATTGTGCTCCACCTATCACTTACTATGTCCAATAAATTCCTCATATGAAAATGATGATATACAACATAAACATTCGTATTAGAACTAGCATACAAAATTTTAGTACATTAAAATGTTATAAAAATAACACATCCATAGTAAAAAATGTGATCAAACCTTCAATTAAATATTGATGATTTTTATCATAATTAATTAACATCAAACAAGTTTAAAATCCATCAAAGGTTGTTGTCATATATGATAATGATTTGTAAAACTCTTTGAGAGAGATATTCCCTTTTCATGAAATTATTTAGAAGTCCCATTATTTATAAAGGAATTCATTTAAAAGATAGTTTTGAATGAAAGTTTCCAATACCACTTTCAGACTTTTGAAAAGAATTAACATTTTAGAATAATCATTACTATATAAATAAATCCTTAAAGCCATTTTGAAAACATGGACATTAATGAGAAATGTTTAGAAGATTAAATCATTAAAAAATTAAAACTTTTGTTTTAGTAAAATAGTCCCTTAAAATAATCCCTTTGAAAAAACTTTTATGAAACACGAACAAGGATAATAAATATTTCATAGTAGATACTCATGTAAAAACTACCTAAGATAATAACGATATTGGGAAATTAACCCTTACCTTGCACTTTCCATTGGTAGAAGGCACATTTAACCTACAGGATAATGATCATAGTATGTTACTAAATTATACCATAAACATATTCATATTTGTTATTTCATATTTCATTAATTTATTACTTTATACTACCCATTTAATAAATATTTACATCTTAAATTAACATTTTGGGAAATAATCAATTTCTTTATCGTACGTGTTTAAACATGTTATTCTTGATCGTATCATTTAGATCATGATTTAAATAATTCAAAATTATAAAAAAATATTTATATATCATCTATATTTTGAATTTAAATTTTTATAATAGATCGATATATGAAATGAGAGGCATTGTTAATGGAGACGGTAGGTTGTACGTTCACATAAACACTATTTCCATTTTCATATCATATTGAACGAAAGTAAGTGAATAAAATATAAGTTAGTACATAAAGATATACATAAATACACACACACACATATATATATATATCATGTAGAATTATTATGTCATAAATTACATACTTATTAATAATATATATTTTTATAATCATCATTGAATGGTGAACATGTGAATGAATCTCATCGTGTCGTGGAGACGAAAAACCGTACGTACGCACGAGTGAAAATATAATTATATTAAATGTAAAATCGTATTTAATTTTATTTTATATCATATATACATAATAATTAACATGTAATATTTTCTATTATATCAGTTATACTCATTATTAAACCCATACAAATAATGAAGTGTTTGAATAACAAACTACACTACGATGTGGAGACGGTAATCCGTAAGTACACGAATATGGTGACATTGTCATTAATAGGATGGATTAAAAAATGAATATTTTTGTACCATATTTACAATAACATCACAAAATTTAGGAGGTACTGGAATTATTAATTTGATATAGAATCAAAAATGAAAGAGGAAGTGTAAGAAGAAAAGAAATTGAAAGAGGGTGGTGAAATTATTACCTCTACTTCGGGTGTTTCCTTTTCTGTGGATCAAAAGGGAACCATAAGTTATATTTATAACGAATGTATGGACATTAGGTATATGTGAGGGAGGTTGGTTGGATATTTGGTCATGGTATGGCTACGCCAAATGGCTTTGGAGGTGTGATTTTGAATGAAGGTTAGGTGCCCTTTTATAAAAGAGGTGTGGGTCACTTTAGAAAAATCTTGAAATATTAATTTATAATAAAAAAGTTATCGGTTTATAATTGTTCCAAAATTATTTATTTGGAGTCTATTATGGTTATGGTTCAAAATAATCTGAACCAATATGTTTTAGTCATGTTTAGGTTACCATTTTAACCTTTTCCTTTAGATTTAACCCTTAGTTAAATAATTTTACTTTTGCAGTGTCTTCTTGTTTTCTTACACTAAATGGTTAATAAACATAATATAAACATCAAAAAGAATATTTGTTAATTAATGACATAAATATTATTATTTAATCCCTTTGGAAAAACCATAGTTTTTTAGAAATATTATATCAACCAATAATATAGTATTTGTTTTATTAATTACTTTATGTCAATTTTGACAATATTTGGTATTAGGTTTTTGTGAAAGTCATAACAACCAGATTACTACGACCAAGATACATTTAATCAACCCTTACATGTCATATTCACCAAGAAAATTCGTGGATGTCATAAAAACTTCGAACTTATAATTATTTTAATATTTATAATACCATTTATATGATTCTTTCATTAGTAAGTTAATTAATGCATCATCATTTTGTCAAAAATATATTTAAATATTTAATTTCAAAAAATAATAAATAAAATAATATTATGTAGGAAATCATTTTATCTTTCTACGAAATATTTATAATCAATTTTTTCTTATGTACAACCTAATATTAATAATTGTTTATTTATTAAACTTTGAATTTAACTCTTTTAACTCTTCCTTAAATAAAACAATAATGAATATCCTAATCTAATATAAATGGACCAAACATGATTTTATTTTATTAATAAGGTTGTTTTTTGTTGAATTACATTTATCTGATAGAATTAGAACATGTGTTAGGGAAATTAAAATATCATATTTACCATTAATTATAGTATTTACTTTTAATTGTGGTAAATAAAAGAAAAAAATTACTATTCACCCAAAATTATTTTGATCTTATTGAACAACATTTTAATTACTTATGTCAACTGTGGCTCCCTTGTATTTCTGAAATTCAACTCACAAAAGCGGTAAAATTATGTTTTATGAAAATTTGAAAATGCTATAGAAGGTGGGTAAAAAACGTTAAAAAATTCAATAACATTTTACATATCTTATTTTATTATAAAATGACTCCAATGAATTAAATTAAACTTATACAGGTATTATACATCTATTTGGACTTAAAATATATTTAAATAAATTAAATAATTATTTTAAAAAATTATCTGTTTAAAATAATAACGCATTATTTTTCACTATTCATCAAAAGTTTATAGTTTTCAGAAAAATACAAAATATTTACCAAAAGAAAATTTTGATATTCAGAAATCAAAAATGAATTTCATTTTACCAAATTCAAAAAATTTATTTCTCATTTTTTTTATTTAAACTTAATTACCGTTTTCAAAACCAAAAGGTATGTTTTTTGAAAAATAAAACTATCAAAAGATTGGCATGTGTTTATGAGAAATTGAAATGTGAAATTACTTATAATGACCTAAATTTTATTAAATGATAAAAATAGAATATAATTATAATTAAAAAAATTAAAATTAATAATGTATCAATATAAATTATATCGATTAAAAATGTTGTTTTTAATTAAAACAAAGTATTTTTAACTATTCATCAAAATATGAAAGCTATAAAAAAGTACCAAAAAAATATCCAAAGTATATTTTTATTTACTATTTCTAAATATGAATTTAATTTTAAAAAATTGAAAATATAAAAGCGTCTAATATTTTTTTAAAGGATTCACCATTTAATAGTTGGTAAAATTGTTTTTTTAATACTTATTTTATCTAAATCTTTTATTATGTCCTTATATTACATATAATAAACCCAAAATCTAAATTTTAAAATTTTATAGTATATATATATAATTAAAAATGTAGTTAATACTATTCATAACTACTTTTTTAATGTCTAGATTGGTATTTCGTGGTGCGGTCGAACTCGTTGTTGAATGTAGCGCAAGTTATTAAATTACTTTAATGTGATAATGTACTATGAAATCATGGGGTGTTACATTCTCCCCTACTTCAATTAATTGCATCCTTTCAATTTGAAATTGTTATTTTAATATAAAATATAAAAATATTTTTGTGGAAAACCCTCATCGGAAATTGTGTTAATAAAATTTAGTCTTAATAAGAGGGAAATGGAAAGAGAAAGTGAGCACAAAATTATCATCCAATTAGGAGAAAATTGGGGGAAATTAAGGACACATAATTAGAGGAATAATGTAAATATTTATAGGGAGTGATTTTGTTCATCAATCGTAAATATGTGAAAATTTTAGGGCCCCAAAACCATCAGTCTGTGATGATTTAAAATATCGTTAGTTTAAAAAACAATTACGTATTAGAAAAAAAAAATTTATTTTAATATCCCTTCCCTAATGTTTAAGAATTAGTTTATTCATCTAATAAGATGAAAAAATATACTTGACTAGTATAGTTTCATCCATCAAATAATTCCTAACACAATCTAATCTTTCACTCCAAAAGATAATAGTAATAAAAAATATTTTATTTAACCTAATCGTATAGGGTTCCAAAAATAATGAATTTATAATTTATTTTTCAGAATAAAAAATACATTATAAAACAAAGAAATCCCATATTATAGTTTTAGGTGATCCACCCTGGCCGCATTTCGGTTTCAGGTTCATGTCTAGCGGCCTAGCAGGATGTGACGGGTTGTCACCTGATTTCTGAGCTGTCTTTTTTATGACAATCCAAATAAAATCTCAATAAATAATTTAAACATAAAAATAATATCCAATGTCAAACGTAATCAATTCCAACCTTTAGACATGTCCAAAATACTTCTGTCCGAACTCTGAGTCAAAAATTTATAAGCAAGGTATACACAATGAATGTCCTTTTTTCCATGTAATATCATTTGAATACCTTCATCATATATTCTTTTAAAACACTATAACACCCTGAATTACCATAAATCCTTATTGATTACATTCATTCTCCCTTATTCCTTATATAATACTAGATATATTCCTTATATCCAAAAATTTTATAAACTCCAATAATGATGGAATATACAAATAATTAATCAGTTTCATGGAAGTCAAGAATATTCAATATAATTTATCAAAATCAATCATATATTATTCATAAATTAGTACCTCAGTATCAGAACCATATTATGGTTTTTCATTCTCTCAACCATATATATTCCAAAAAAAATTAACCTGAAACCGTGTCACATTACATGGTACCATACAATCTCAAATCCTTAATGAAATTGTACTGTAGTAAAATCATTATTTATTTTGCTAATTCACAAAACCAGTATATCGTTTATACCACACTCAAATGAAATAATTCTTTAATAACTACATAATAATACTAGTCATTCCTCTTCATCTGTGGTAGTATCATTACATGATTATTATCCAATATCATCAATTGGGGGATACTCTAATGATTTGGACATTGATTTGTGTTGTGTCCCAACTCCTTGAAAATTAAGCATTGTACTTTTGACACATTTTTCATAACTTTTCAGTCACATACTGGGTGTCCCTTTTTCCACACTTTTAAAAAACTCTCATTCCATCAATATTTTACAAAGGTGATTCCTTCCAAAATTACAACATATGGAAAAATCCTTCTATCCCCTCTTCCCTTTATCCATCTTTGTCTCTACCATCCATTTCTTCTCTTTCTTCCCTTCAAAGTCATTGGACTGAAGGAATTATTCACTTATCTTATTAAAACATGATACTATTTCATCATATGATGATAACTTGTGGGAGAATATTTACCTTCTAAATGTTGTATTAATAACATGAAGTATATTATCATTCTTAATATTTGGATCATGCGTATTACTGGAGTTCTCATTCCTTCTACTAGGAGCCATTTCTAAACAATGGAATTCACTAGGTTAGTTTGTGAATCACTATTCACAATTCCAAACATGAAAAATAAATAAAGTAAATTTAAAATTTCAAGCATATAATCAATAATCAAAATATTTTTCATTGAGAAACTATTTAATCCTAAATCCTTTATAATGGATTGTAATGAAAATGTGAATTATCTGAAACATATCTCCTGACAGTGTTGTAACCATGACTGCAGCATGGCCCGTTGTCTTGTAACCAGATACCTCGATTCAAGCTTGAAACTCCTTGTTGGAGTTTTCACTCTTAGGTACATATCTTCCAGAGCCGCCACTACATACTCGCATCCAGATGGGGTTGTATTTCTTGGAAAATTCATAAAATCTATACATTACCAAAATTTGATGAATATCTTCTATAATAATGATAAATGTCTATCTTAGGGTAATATTATCTAATCAGAGTTTATCTAAATCTTTTTTTAAGGTTGTTTCTAAACTTCCATTGATAACAACTGTAACGCCCCGACCCCAGTTACCTAGAGTTAGTGCATTATTCCATAACCTTGGCATGATTACAAGGAATTAAATCTCGAATGACCGATCAGTTTAGCAGTCATGGAAATTGATTACAAACATCACCATCAAATTAAATTTTCAAAGATAAAATATATAATATATAGTTTTTTTAGGAATTCCATTATTCCCTTTAGCTAAACCATACATATCAATCATAATAAACTTCTTGGGAATCCTGGGAAAATAAAACATAATAAATGGGTGAGCTCAGATGCTCAGTAAGGGTAAATAATTTAGCAGAAGATAACCTAAACAATAGGTATGGTGAATAATTGAAAACACATGTCGTTACAAACAATAAACATGAACACTTTGTGGAAGAAATATGAGACGAGTAAATAATTCCATAATAAAACATAGTCAAGGGTATTATACTAGTAGAATAACCATCTGAACCATCAATATTATTATAATAATGAGGGAATGTATAATTCCAGACATTTTGAATCATTTTGTCAAGGCCTCGACCAAGAAATCTAAAAATGATTAAGGCCTCAGCCAAAACCATATATCAAATTGGGATAGGACTCAGTCAATTCCATATCTAATATATCATGAGACCTACCGATGCATCAAGGAGCTATAGAGGACTCCACCCGTCACTTACTAAGTCCAATACATTCATCATATGAAAATGTTGAAATACAATATAAAAAATTGTATTAGAACTAGAATACGAAATGTCAATACTTTAACCATAAAAAATGAATGGTATAAAAATCACACATCCATAGTCAAACATATCAAAAAAACATTAATCCAATATGGACGATTTGTATAATAATAAATCAACTTCAAACATGTTTAAAATCATTTAGAGGATGTTGAAATATATGAAAATTACTTATAAAACTCTTGGAGAGAGATATTCTTTTTTTAGGAAGTCATTAAAAAAGTAACTTAATTTATATAGGATGTCATTTAAAATTTAGTTTTGAATCAAAATGTCATATACCACTTTGAAACTTTTTAAAGGAATTAACATTATAAAACATTAATGTCCATTTAAATAATTCCTTACAACCATTTTTTAAACACGGACATTAATGAGAAACTTTTAGAAGAATAAATATTAAAGAAATTTAGAATGATTTTTTAGAAAAAGAGTACCTTAAAAAAAATCCCTTTAAAAACACTTTTATGAAACATGGACATTGATTATAAATATATCTCGGTAGATACTCATGTAAAAACAACTCGGATAATAAAAAGATTGTGAAATTAACAGTTACCTTGCACTTTCCTTTAGTTGAGGGAATGTTTAACATCATGTATAATGACCATAGTATGTTATTAAATTTTAACATAAACATATTATATTTTATTCTATCATACATGATTAATTTATTATTTTATATTTCCCATTTAATAATGATTTCCATGTTATAATATCTTTTTGGGAAATAATCACTTTATTTATCGTACGCATTTTAACTTGTTATTATTGATCGTATCATTTAGATCATGATTTAAATAATTCCAGATTATAATACTTTATTTATAAACCATATATTTTTAGAATATAAATATTTATAATAGATAGATATAAGAAATTAAATACACTATTTATGGAGACGGTTAGCCGTGTATACGCATAAACGTTGTTTCCGTTTTCATATCATATTGAACGGATGTAAGTGAATAAGATATATGTAACTAAATAAATATATACATATATATCATCAGTAGAATTGTTATTTTATATATTGAATATTTGTTAATAATATATTTTTTTATAATCTTCATTGAATGGTGAATGTGGGAATGAATATCATCACGTCCTGAAGATGGTAATCCGTACTTATGCACGTGTAATAATATCATTATATTGAGGGTGAAATCATATGTAATTGGATGTTATATCATATATAAAGAATTATTGACATTTTATATTTATTATTATTTACATCAGTTATACTCATTATTATACCCATTCAGATAATTATGTGCTTGAATAACAAACTACACTGCGACGTGGAGACTGTAATTCGTACGTATGAACATATGGTGACATTGTCATTTATAGGATGGATAGAATAAAAAATATGGTTGTAAAATATTTATACTAAAATAATATTATGTAGTAGGTACTTTAGTTATTATTTTGGTACAAAAACAACAAATAATGATGATGTAGAAGAAGAAAAGAACTTGAAAGAGGGTGGTGAGGTTATTACCTCTTCTTCGTGTGTTTCCTTTTGAGTTGATAAATATGGCTCCTCATGTTGGATTTATGATCTAAGTAAGTACTATAGGATTATGTGAGGGATGTTGGGAGGATATTTAAGAAGGGGTTGGCTGAGACAAATGGCTTTGGAGGTGTGATTTTGAGAGTAGGGGAAGTCCCTTTTTGTAACAGAGGTGAGGGCCACTTTAGAAAAAACTTAAAATATTATTTTATAATAAAATAATTTTTGATTTATAATGGATATAAAATTATATATTTAGAGGCTATGGTGGTTATGGGTAAAAATGAGCTCAAAAAATAGGTTTTAGAAAATTTTAGTTTACCATTTTAACCATATAATTTAGGTTTAACTGTTAGTTAAATAGTTTAACGTTTACCATTTCTTCTTGTATTCTGACACTATAAGGTCAATAAACATACATTAAACGTCCATGGTAACCTAAAGTGGTTCATTAATGACATATATATCATTATTTAAGCCCTTCGGCTATACCTTATATTTTTAGGAATATTATATCATCAAATAATATAGAATTTGTTCTAAAAATTATGTTATGTCAATTTTCACAATATTTGGTATTTGGTTTTTGGGAAAGTTATCACAACTTTATTACTTAAAAAATGATACATTGAATCAACCCAAACATGTCATATTCAATTAAATAATTCATGGATGTCATAAAACTTTGAAATTGTAATTAATATAATATTTATAATTGCATTTATATGATTCTTTCAAAAAGTATGTATTTACTACATCATCATTGTGACATAAATAAATTTAATTATTTTATTTATAAAAAATATAAAAAATATAAAATAATCTAGGAAATCATTTTAGATTTCTAATTAATATTTTTAGTCAAATTTATCTTATGTATAACCCAATATTATAAATGGTTCAGTTATTAAACATTAAATTTTGCACTTTTAACTCTTCTTTAAATAAAATATTAATAAATGTCGTAATATAATAAATGTCGACCAATTTGGATCATATTATATTCTTATGGTTGTTTTTGAACGAATTACCCTTATCAAATAGAATTAGGACATGTGTTAAGGTAATTATAATATCATTTTTACCTTTAATTACAACATATACTTTAACCGTGGTAAATAAAACTAAAACATTACCATTCACCAAAAATTATTTTCATATGATTGAACCACATTTAACTTAATGATATCAACCATTTATCTCAGAGTTTTTAAATTCAACTCACATAAGTCATAAATTATGTTTTATGCCAATTTTCGGATGCTCCTAGAAGGTTGGTAAAATCGATAAAAAGGTAAATAAACATTTATACACTTGATTCTATTATAAAATTACTCCAATGAATTAAATGGAAAATATATATGAATTATATATCTATTTTTACTTAAAATAGATGTAAATAAAATAAAATAATATTTAAATAAAAACTAGATTTTAAATAATAACGTAGTGTTTTCCACTAGTCATAAAAAATTGAATATTTTCTGAAAAATAATAAAAATTTACCCTAAGATAATTTTGATATTACGAATTCAAAAATGAGGTCCATTTTAAAAAATTAAAATAATTTATGTTACATTTATAAAATTAAAACTAATTCCCCTTATCAAAACAATAAGGTTGGTTTTTTAAAATGTAAAAACTATCAAAGGATTGGAATGTGTTTATGTTTAATTTAAATGTGAAATTACGTATAATGACCTACATTGTATTAAATGTTAAAAATATAATCTAATTACACTAAAAATCCGTTAAAATACATAATTTAACTCTATAAATTATTTCAATTAAAAAAGGTCTTTTCAAATAAAACATAGTATTTTTCACTATTCGTTAGATTATGAAATTTATCAAAAAATTACCAAATATTTATCCAAACTAGTATTTTATATCCTAATTCTAACGAAAAAATAAATTTTATTATATTTAGTTTATAAAAGTGTGAAATATTTGTTTTAAATAGGATTCTCAATTAAATAGTTTATAAAATTGCATTTTTTTTAAAAATCATCTTTTATCCGAAGAATTGAAATTCTCATTATATTATATATAATAAACACAAAATATGAATGTTAAAATTATATAGGATATATATAAAATTAAATATTCAATTAATACTATTAATAAAATATTTTTGAATGGATAGTTTGGTAAAGTGTGGTGTCCTCAAACTCGTTGTTACGTGTAGCGCAAGTTATTGAATTACTTTGATGAGATAACATTCTATGAAATAATTGGTTGTTACAATAAGATAAATAATAATAAAATTGAAATTGTATATATAAAGGCATAACAAAGAAAAATATTAATAATAATAATTGATCATTCTTTTCAATAATGTATTTCAGTATAAGTGATGTACCAAAATTTGTTCACGTAAACTAAAAATATACTCTAAATAGAAACTCTAAAAACAAGTCACATATCCCATGCTTGGACCTATATCAATAATCCAATCCCATCTGGTATTGAAATAAATCATGTATTAGGTCCATTTCACATTCCTATACTAACAAATATGTTTTCTTTCAAGGTACCAAATGATGATTAAACAGGGTGTGAGTACAACCTTTAAGGATACCACACATTGTGTCTACATAGAACTTTATGAATATATAGTGCATGTAATTTTAAGATAAAAAGAACACTCATTCATAAATTAATTCTTAATAATAATTAACATATTTAACCTAGATCTCTGAGTTGACACTCATTTTCAACTGAACCATCTTTGAGGATATACCTAATTATTTTGTTGTTGAAACATAATGAGACAACAATAAGGTACGACTAGTCGAACTAATAATATCTTCTAAGAAGGAATCCCATTTGAAAAAATAAAATCTATTCTAGGATATAAAATCATGTCTATCCTATAATGTCATCCACGAGGGAACATCATGTCCAATAAATAATATCATTTTTTATGGAAGGCTATGTCCACATCATAATCCCATTCAGCAAGGAATGTGATAATAGTATCCGATGGTTTCATGTAAGTAACAATTTTTTATTTTTATTATATAATGTATTTGGTTGATGTTTTGGAGAGTTTAGAGGTCTTCTGAAATGTTTTTGGGCATTTCTAGAGGTGTAAGGTTTGAGCATGGTTTTTAGAAATAATGAAAGTACAACCAAAAATATAGAAAGTGAGCCAGTGATATCGAGATAGGTTTTTGGTTTTTCAAAACCATCTAGCCACCTCGTAGTGAACATACATTTTTTCTTAGAAGAATGTGCACAGTCTGCGCATGGTCTTCCTAACTGTGTTCTCCAAGTGTGATCATCTAAAAATTAGATATAAACATTGTAGATTCAATGGGGTTTATCTGCACAACCACTCATTATCCTCTATTATAAAACTAACTCATTTATTTATCATCCCACAGAATGTGGAGAAAATTCCCTTTAATCTGATAGTTATTTGTAGGAAAATCATGGTGCTTTGGGGGTATGATTCTATGGTTAGTCTATGTTCTTGGTTTTTTCTTAGATATATACTATTTTTCTCACATTGATTAATAGATTCAATCCTTTGGGAATAAATCCATGTTAGTTAATTCGAATCATGACTATATTTTCCTACATGGATGTTATTCAATTGTATCTAAGGTGGGGTTTTGGATTTTCTACTAGATTTGTTTGAGAATTATTATTGTTTTTCGTTTTTTCTTATGTTAGGAGAGGTAGGATGTTTGTGACTTGACTAATCTTAGTATAACTTGAATTATTAATTTAAAATTGTTTGAATTTATAAAAAATGAATATTTATATCCAAATATTGGTATAAACCAATGTTAGTGATTATTGTAGAAATTGTTGAATTGTGGTATTTAGTTCATCATGGAATAATTTTAAAAAGATGGTTATAGAATGTTAATTTCATTTTATTCATGTAAAATTGTTTTGTGGAAATTTTTTAAATAAAAACACAATATTATTTAAATGGTCTTTCAAAATTGTTTTGTACTATTATTTGTAAAATCGAGTTGGTGTGTCTTGATATTAATTTGGATCTTATAATTGTGTGATGATTCCAGTAAAAATTAGGATGTATAAGTGTATGAACATTCCCTAATGAAAATGGTTCTCTATGTGATTAATTATTTAAATAATTACTCACCGATCATAGGGTATAGAGAGGTCCACAATGTCAATCTTGTGTGGACTTTTGGATAAGTGGAATAAATTGATTATACCAAAATGGAATTTCGGAAATGGTTTAAATTATTGTTTAGTTGTTTTCCCTGGAAATGGATTTGGTTTGATAAATTGTTTCAGTTAAAAAACTATTTTCATTAGATATGGTTTGGGTTTGATATATTCATTTTTAAACTATTTTATAAAATTAATTTTTTATAAATGAGATAAAAAATCTTATCCTAGTGGTGTGAGTAAGTAAGTCATTTCGGGGAAGCCTATTGAGTTTCATTACCAAGCGCTTTATATGGAACTGTGGTTCATTTGTAGATATTGTTTATCAATATAGATGTAAATGAGAGGTATATAATTACATTATTGACTCATCATGATACCTTGGGAATGACTTGTGGAGCATGATCTTGGATCACTTTTGGATCTTTAGAGATGGTGGATTTTTAGCCTTTGAATTTATTATTTTTTTCACAATATATATAGATATTGGTCTTTGTTTATATATTTTATTGTGATATGGTGATTGGATATAGTTTTATATTTTTGTTCTTTTGTTTTATAATTTATTCACAAGTGTAATATTTTTATTTTTGTTATGGTATACATGTTTCGTGTAGTTTTATTTTCAGGGGGATAATTATCCCCATCTTTGTTGAATCCCTTGGAATGTATTTCCTACCTTTGAAAAATTGGGAATGTTTCCCCTGGACAATTAATTTCTTAGTTTATTCTCAAACTAATGAGAAGAGGGGATGTTACTATTGGTATTAGTTGTGGCTGATCCATCTTTATTTTTTGAACAAATAGAGTTGTTATTATTCAATCATGTATTTTAATGTTCATTTGGGTTTTGTTCATAACATGGGATCATAAAAATGAGTTCTATTTTTCGGAAATGAATTATGGATCATGAAAAGGTATAGATAACCTATATATACTAAAAGTCAGGTTATAAGGGAGTTGAAAACAAAATTTGTTTGGGAACCTTATAGGATTTGTAACCTAATAGTCATTGGTTTATCCACTGAGAAGAGAATGACATGCATTGAAAGAAATTACTTCCCACTAGGAAATAATTTTTCTTATTGCGTAATGACTTATGTTTTTTATAAAATTTTTTATTTACTAAAAATTTGATGAAATTATAATCAACTCTGATATTTTTCAAATCCATGGTATGGGTAATTATAAAATGATATTTTTTTGAATGAATTGTGTAATTTTGAAAATTGATTTGAAAATTGAAAAATATTGAATTTTGGAAAGAAATATAGTTATATACGTGATGTGTTAGAAGATTAAATTATTAAGCCATAAGTTCACAGAGATTGATTATTATGGATTTTTTTACATAAATGGAACATGGTATGCATAGATGAAATGAATAGGAAGATGCTACTAATTATGTGGTTGCAACTAAGCCACATGTTAACCAGCAGCTGATTCAACATACTCTCCACGATTGTCAAGATATGTATATATGGAATAAGACGAATAATCCATGAATAGTGGAACATTATATTCAGTCAAAGAAGAAAATTTCACTCATATATTGCAGGGATTATAAATTTTAAAACGAATACACACACACACACATATATCTCTGAATATGATGAATCAAATAACTCATTTCATTGGAACAATATCTATGATAAGGAAAAGTTCCCAATATATTGGTTGGAAGATATTGAAATCTAGTTGTGGTATTTAGATGTTCACCATAAAATAGACTAATTCATTGCATGGGAGGATTTTTAATAATTATTAAACAAAATATTATATCCTCACACAGTTATAATTTCTATAAAAGTAGATTTTTTTAGAATGAAACAATATATTGTCTCAATTATAGAGTATGCAGATAAATTTCTGAATTCAGTCTTCTATACACCATATGTTTCTACATTTACAAAATTAGAGGGACAAATATTTCAATCAATAATAAGGAAATATATTCACTAATTAGTTTTCATTATTTGTATAATCGATTATATGTAGCAGTACATTATTCAGATAGTTGAAGAAAATGACATATCCGGTAGTAATAATAGAGGAAGAACATTGATACCTATAGAAAATGGTGGGAAATATAATGAAGGAAATTAGTGAAAGATGAAAATTAATTTCCAAGGTAGTGGATAGAATTAGTATTGGGCAGCAAGATATCTGAATCTCCCTCTATGAATAAATTAAACAATGGGTTTTTCTCAATGTGGATATTTTGATCAAATGAAGTGAGATTATATGAAACCACCTATAGCATGCCACAATTGCAACAAGATGGAGGATCCTCAAATCTATTGTCATAGTACTCTGAGGTAGAGTTTCTGGGACACATCTCATGTTTCTAGACATCATACGCTTTTATAGGATTATGGAAGTAGAATACCTCTTATCATCATAGATGAGTTATCCATGGTGATTCCAAGAATACAATGACTTCTCCCCTCAGGAAGTTTCAATGGGACAACAATGAACAAACTGCAGTGAGTAAGTAGTTATATTTAGTTGATCATGTTATCATATATAATCAATATCGACCATCGACAATGAGAGGATTGATTCTTTTAAATTAAACAATTATGAAATCTTTGTTTGTTATGAGTTAATCCTATTATTTTATTCCTTCCTGTGACTTTGATCATATAAGATTAAATTTTGAGATGATTTCATCGATTTTTGAGCATGAAACTCCTATTGGAAGACGATATTATCTAGAATTAATAGGGCAATAATGTTCTATAATGATTAATGAAGCACAGTTGATATGGAATATCACTATTCAGTTGATTCATATTTATGAGACAATCCCATGAATGGATTGGGTGACTATATTGAAGGCTCACGTCAACATTTATACTCGAATGGATAGTTATATTAATAATGATGTCATTGAGCATATCTTTAGGGGTGTGAAGCATATAAAGGTTGGTGAAAAAGGTGTTTAGTACATACAGATGATTCTATTTCAAACAATTTGGAATCATTGACAATAGAATAAGTTGATGGTATTAGTTATAGTGGTTTTCTAGAAGTTGGGGATCAATTTATGGACAAATTTCCAGATAACATCTCAAGTTTCCCACCCAAAAATAATTTTTTTTTCACCATCGATCCCATTGAAGGGACCGGTACTATTTAAATTCTTAATTATCTAATTGAATTAAAAGAGAAAAGGGAAATTAACTTCTAGTTGCAAGTGTTTACTATCACATCTGTATGAGAAGCACCAGTCTAATATATTAAAATTCATATGAAACCCTTTATAATTTTGTAGATTAACATATTCATATGAATGTTATAAAAATGAATTGGTAACAACATTCTAAACACTGATGATCTATTCAATCAATAGAGGATAGCATAGTGGTTCTCTAAAATTGACATTCAATCAGGATATCCCCAACTATGAGTTCATAAGGTGGATATTCCAAATTTAGATTTCACGAGTAGAGGTGGCCATTACAAGTATAGAGTTGTGCCTTTCAATCATACAAATTCACAAGTGTTATTAATGGAATTGGTGAATCAGATATTTCAATGTTATCTAGATTCTTATGTTGTGGTGATTTTGGATGACATATTTATTTATTCAGGTAAAAGGGCTAGTTATGAAATTATATAATGTCAATGTTGGGGATTTTTCAGCATCATTTTTTTGTATATAAATAATAAAAAGTGATATTTTTTGATATAAGTGGTTTGTTTCCATAGACATTTAATCTATGAAATACGTGTTACAGGGGATTTATAAATTATAGAGGTTGCAATATCATTCCCATCACCAAATAATTATTTTGAGATACACATTTTCTTTGGATATTGTAGTTGTTACCAACATTTTGTTCATGAATTATCATGAATATTTTGACAAATTAAATAATTTACATTGATTAATGTTTCTTTTCAATTGAGTAAGGAATGGGAAAAAACATTTCATAAGAATAATTTTCTCTTTATATACACACTAGGGTAGTATTTCAAAGTTATCTAGATTCTTTACGTGGTTATATTTTTCTTTATTTCAGTGGTATTGGATGTTAGATATTACTGAAATGAACTTGGATTGTGAAAAAATGGGTTAGTATTGTGAGTTACTTTATAATTTAATTAGTTTCATTATATGGATGAGGTGGATAAAGAGGTACAGATATATGGGGCTAACTATATGTCTTTGAGGCCAAAACACAATGGTAGGGAGACAATTTATAGATGACAACTGAATGTTAGTCAAATTTATTAGTCACAATATCAAATGTTCATACTTTTTGTTTATCATGAAGAAGTAATTCATTATTAAGATCCATAGATATTGATTATTCATCCTATAATAAACAAATTTATAAGTGATTGAAAGAATGGTTTTGGCGGGTTGGAATGAAAAGTATGATGGATGAATTTTTGATGAGATGTCTCACCTGTAGGCATTATTAGGATGGGAACACATTTCCATTGTGTATGTTGTAGTATTTTCCTACTCTTAGATGGAAATTAAAGAAGATATTTATTAATATTGAGATTGGCCTCCAATGAATGGTATGAAAATAAAAAATCATATGGGTGATAGGGTATCATCAGTTACAGTCGACCCATATCATCCTTATTCATAAAACAGATATTATAGATGTTTTTTCTAAAATAAAAAATTGAGAATTAGTAATTAGGGATGACATATCAGTATGGATAGTATCAAGTAGATACCCGAGGTTTACTTCTCATTTCTAGAAATCCTAAAAATTATCCCTTAATACATAGTAGATTATGAGTACGACATATCATCCCCAAAAGGATAGATTGTCCAAAAATAATTTTAAAAACATTTTAAGGCATGCTTCATGATTTTTTAATGCATTTAGGTGACTTATGGGAAGATCATGTATCATTATTAGAGTTCTCGTATAACAAGTGTTCTCATGATATGAAACATATGGATCCTTTTGAAGCATCATATAGGAATCCTATTTGTCTTACACTATGTTTGGAGGAGACTGATGAGAATCCCCAGTTAGAAAAATAAATTTCTATTATATTATAGAGATGAATCAGTTGAATATGATAAGAATGGAGTTATCCCAGAGTCTTCATAAATCGTATGTGGGTTACCCACAATAACAATTTTCATTCAATCCATGTGATCATGTGTTCTTGATATTATCTCCCATTCTTGGGTATCACCATTTTTTAAAGTATTGAAATATAATTGCTCAATACATAGTCCATTTAAAATTACTTGACTGGGAAAATGATGTGGATTACAGGTTTGATTTTCCACCGTGGTTCTATGAAGCTCACAATTTGTCTAATGAATCTCTCTTGAAAAAATCTCATCTTGGTCCAGTCCCTGTGATTCAATGGGATCACATTATCCTATATTTGGAGGAATCATGGGATAATATTCATTGATCTCTTATTATTTATTGTCATAGATTTTTATATCTATCTTTTTGGGGATATATCTATTATAGTTAATTCCAATAATGTTGATATTTTGGTATTTTGATGTTAGGGAAAATGTTATAAGGTGGTTTTTTGGAGTTTCAAAAAAATTTGTTGAGGAATTTTTGATATTCATCATTGTTCACCTATGTTGGGTATGTTAGGTGTCCTCAATATTAACACCTCTTATTATAACTATAATGATTGAATTCAATTTCTTATTTGATTGAAGATTTTTATTTTTGTGAAAATATTGGAAGAAATATTCATTAGTAATGGATTGGGAATTTTAGGAATTGTGGTTTAATGTGAATTATTGACCGACATTAAATGATGTTTTTAAAATATTTTTTTGGTTTGATTAATAGAAATTGGTTTTTTGGTAAAAAAAATAATTTAAAATATTTTTTTATTGAAATGGATAAGCATAATTGGTTTGGTGTGTGTTGACGCTCCTTTCCGTCACAATGTCTAACGACTTAAAAATGGAAATACCTATGTCCAAAGTGATTCATCCTTTGAAGAAACATCAAAAAAAGAGAGAAAGGGATGAACAAGGAGAACATTTCCCATAGCTCGCACATGTTCCAATATGGCTGCACAAGTATACTTGCGGGCCACCTAATGGTCGCGCAAGTGACTTGCATGCCCTAAGTGATAACTGCCCTGGGTCTTCTCCAGCCTATAAATAGACCCTGTGGGCCCCCCATTTCAGGACGAATTTTTTCAGAATTCAGATAAAGAGCTCTGAATGCCCAAGTCTCTTCTTCACATCTTCCAAACACTTTTAAGGTAATTATTTACCTAGAATTGAAGGTCTAATCAAGCTGAATAAGGTATGAGAGTTAAAATTCACTAACACTTGAACGCCTAAGTGTTTTTACCCTTAAGGTAAATGGACATACTTACGTGCCTCCTTACATATTCATTGAAACTTGTGCGCCACTCTTCTATAAATACCTCAGGATGATTCTAATTTCTTTGGTCAAGAATCACCCATGTATTACTCTAATGGACAAGGATCGCGCAAGTACCCATGAGCCGTGAAGGTATATCTGCGCGACCAATACTTGTGCGCCCACGCATTACCTACGCTCCTACTAGGACTTGAACGCCCTTCTACTTTTGGGTGACCTTCCTGCCCATTTCACCTCTCTTATACCATTCCACCTCTCCTATTCAATATTCAGTCTTCAAGACACTCTTCAAAGCCATTTATGTCATGTTTTCTTGATTAACTTCTTTATCTGAAAGGAGATTCATGGAACATCTCTCAAAACATAGGGATTTTCATATCTTTATGTCACTAATGTTAGAGATTTCATTCATTCAAACTCATCCTTTATGATGATAAAATCCTTAACATGGGCCTCCTTTTCCTGAGTAAGCCCCAGTCCAAATCCTCATTAATTTGGGCATCTTCATTAGGAGTAAGCCCCAAGTCCTTATTAATTTGGGCATCCTCCGTAGGAGTAAGCCCCAAGTCCTCGAACCTGGGCGTCCTTTTCAGGAATAAGCCCTAGTAATAATTCCCCAATTATGGGAATCCTCATCAAGAGTAAGCCCTAAACCTTAATTCCTTTAACCTGGGATTCCTTTTCCAGAATAAGCCCCAGTCTCAAATATGGGAATCCTCGTTAGGAGTAAGTCCCAAGTCCCTTAATTTTCAAATCCCTTTATCCTAGGCCTCCTCCTTAGGAATATGCCCCAGTCTTATTTTCTCTTAACCACTCATAATTCCTTTTGATCTTGGCTTCCTTCTCAGGAGTAAAACCCAATCATAAGTCCCCTCATGACTTGGGTATCTTCCTTAGGACTAATCCCCAATATTACAGTATCCAAATCTCCATGAATCACATATACCTTTATGGACCCTGTTAATAGATTTCTTCCATGAAGTAAATCTTAATCCTCGTCTATTTGGGAAGTCATACATACATAATCCCTACATTATTGCATGGCACAATTGTCCGGTTTCACCAATACCTCCTGTTTCTCACACCGAGAATTACTCACGTGAGCTTAGTGTGTAAAAGTAACCATGACATCTTTCTTTGAGCCATCAATCATGCATAAAAATCATACTCCCTTACTCAAACTACGTGGCTTCTGATTCCTTTTCCAAAACAAAGGATTCGCAGGTACCCCATCAGAGGGTATGATCCCAACTCTGAAATAATCCACGTCCTCCTGAATGCCAAAAAACTTCAATTTCCCCACTGAGTGGCTTTAAAACTAGTATGGTCATCATAATGACCACAATAATTTAATGTATTTAAGGATACCATCAATTAAGAATCTCTAACAAATACAGATGATTCTCTATCAATGATGAACCTCTAATACTTATAAACGATTCTATAAATATTCTTCATATCAATCATTGATTGTCATATTTAAAGGAAATCACATTTTATACTTGGTAATGTAAAAAGGATTCATGAACATAACTTAAATCTATAAAGAGTGTCCCAGAGTAGACAATAATTCCCCTCAAAATGGTGTGATGAGTCCCACCTCCCAGTCTCTCAACCAATGAAAATTCTTAAGCCTTATCAGTCCACAACTAATGTGCAGTTACCTTTGGAAAGTAGGTCCAAATGGATATGGAATCATTGGATGTTTTCGATTCTACAAAAAAACCCGTTATAAATCGATTGGAATGTTTTAACCTTCAATCAACGAATTCATCCCCAATTTCAGAGGGAAAAAATGGAGAACATGACGTGAATCATTAACCAATTTAAAATTATGTTTTACCAATTTTTAGGCCCCTATTTAAACTCAATGAGAGGGGAAACATGAAAATCAATAACATTTGTGCTCATCCAAAATATGTAGTAGCCGAACTTATCTTGATTATGTTTGTTATATCGAAAAGGCACTCTTTTTCAATGATATTCTGTATTACAAGAATGGATTTTATTAAGTCCACATCTGTGAATACCTTTGTTGTGAAAACCTCTATTACAAATTCCACAACTGCTACTCCTAATGGATCATCGTCTGCTCTGAGAACAACATCACCTACTCAGCGTCTTCAACGCTAGGTATAAAATGTGCTAGTTAAGGAGTACCATATACACAGTACCATTCAAACTCTGGAGGCTGCCCGACAAGCCCACCAAGTGAACAATTCACCCTGGTCGTCCGGACAGAGACGACCAGCGATCATGAAGCAGGTGGTGCTAACTACCGCCTCCAACCGTTTCAGGTCGTTATCCCCAGAACACAATCACCATTCACACCCATATTCTGGAGAGGTCAATGAGCAGGTCCCTGAGGGCCTTAATTCAAGGAAGTGGGAGTCCTTCCTGAGGTCTCCCCTCAAAAATTGCCGCCAGACTCGTGTGGCAGTGACCCCTCAACATGATGAGGGTATCGAGTCCAGGTATTTTGCTCAGGTTCCTCGAACCTGAGCAAGCAAGACAAATCGTCAGAGGCGAAATCTGGTCAACAATGAGCAGGTTCTCATCTCTTCTATCTCTGGAGAAGTCCACCATCCTAACTTGGTGGAAAACAACGAGTGGGCACATATACCCATCCGTTTTAATTCTGTTGTCCAAAAAACTCATCTGCAGCATCACACCAATCCCACCAGGCAATTCCGGCGGAGTACTATAGGCAGGAATATACACCTGTTTATACATCATCAGCTAGTCAGCAGACTCGTCTGACTATATATGATGGATCACGTCAACCACCTTCGTTGAAGTACAATCAGAAGGCTAATACACCTACTAGTATTGATCAAGCCTACCCAATGTCTCGCTTGGTAGCACTCGGAGAAGTCAGTCGGAAACCTCCGACGACAAAAAGGAGGCAGACATAGCTCTCTACCCCCACACTTGAGTACTGTCAGGATTCACTGAATAGAAAAGGAGGACAAGAGCCAGTACACACACCTACTCAAATAATGGAATGGACATATATGCCCATTTTGGCGGCTGAAGTCACCAAACATATTCTGTCAATAGTGAAAGAGCAGAAGCAAATCCCTGCTCATATTCTTGATGCTTGCCAGGATATTATAACAGCTTCAACAGCATCTCAGGGAAAGACACATAACTATATCCCTACCAGTGGAGTGAAAAATCAACAGTTCACTCCAAAATAGACACACACATCTGTTCCAGTCCAAGAGGGTTGTGGGGAATATTCCCACATATCATACGGACAAGCATGTCAGGCACATACGCATGATTTGAGTAGAGATTGTCAGCCTAATCTGGCCATATCTCCAAATCATGCACATACACATGCTCAGAGTAGCTTCTTTCGTCAATAAGTTGTTTCCAAGGCGAGTAAGAAGGTGTTTAAGAAGAAGACCCGCCCAACACAGTCAAGAGATCAAGAGCCAATCTATAACAAGACCTTGCTTGATGCTGGATTTTTTGATGCCCTCAGACAATTATCTATTGGAATCCAAGATTCTACTCCCTCATTTCCCAATAGTGGGAACATTAATTCCAAATGTCTTCAATAGACACTTACTCCAGAAGGCTTGCTTCATGACAGTTCGGTCGATCTTAATGTTTCATCTTCAAATGAGAGCTACAAGAACCCTCTGTGTGGTCAGAAGACCAAGGATCGAGAGATCTCATCTTTTGTTATAACCCACCATGGTGGTCCTTCCCATGATGATGAATTTCACTGTGAATGTGATCTCCACAGTAGTGATTCACATTGCCTGGAAAATGCTCTAGTGGAAAATTTAGTGTTGAAAAAGCCCTCTTATCTTGAGGCAATTGTAAATGAGAAACTAGTCATGTCTGATGTCTCATCGCTAGCAGGTGAAATACTTTCTCAACAAGAATATAGTCCAGGTTGTAGGTCATTCTCTGAACCTCCCCTCAGTCATGCATCTTCTAGCTTGACCAGTGGATTATCTTCCAATATTGTTGAATCTGATGAAACAACAAATAAGTACCAACTTTGTTCTAATAAGGTAGAAGAATCTTCATTAAATGATAAAGAGGACATGTTGAACATGAGAAAAAAATTCATGAAAGGTGAAGTGCTAGTCATGTTTTGGCCTCTGGGTGACTCTCAATATGACATTCCAGAGATGTTGACGGAAGATGGAATTCATGACATTGGTCTCAACATATGGAAAAATATTTGTCAGTTAAAAAAGAAAGTATTATCTTATGATGAATATAAAAATAATGTAAAGATAATAGAAGGGATACATTTTCAGATTTATATGGCATCTCTATCATTCTCTCGATATCTGAAGGCTGAAAAGAAGTAGGGAGCCCTTCAAAGTTCATGCCTCAGAGCACTAGGAAGATTGCGCCAGTTAATTTCCAATGCCCCATCTGGTATTCCTGTCCGAGGATGAGGTGTTCATGGAGCACTACATTTCAGTGTGCTCTCCAGTCAGTAAAGCCTGCCGAAAATGGTATCATGCAATGTTATTGACCATGGACGGCCACAATCAATGGGTTTTGTTTGTAATCAAAAACTTTCTCAAGAATAGGCATCAACTAGTTCCTCTCAAAATCAGGAACACAGAGAACAAGTTGTTTAATTACTCCTACATCAAGCAAACGAAAATATTGAATAGGCCTCTCGTATGGAGCAAGCACATTATCAAGTGACATAAGTGTTAAAATCATCCAACGGTCTTTTGAACCAGATGATAAAAGTGGATATCGTTTTATGCATCCAGCTATTTTCTGGACTAAGGTCTACATGATCAGGAGAGATTTTATGAAAGTCTCAGACATAGCATGTCAAGAGCCACCCCATTTTCTAGACTGGGGACTATTTTAACCCAACCCTTAGAATCAACAAATAGGATTCGAGGTGTTGAGAAAAGGCAGCAGGAACAACCCCAGTCCACCAGACTGGGGAATTTTTCAATTCATCAATCCCCTCCTCAGTGAAAGATGGTCTTCTCTCGATTGGGGAAGAATCCAAAATAGTAACGAAGAGCCAAATTATCAAGATATTCTCTCGAAATTACGGTTCGCCAAGAAGTTCATGAGGGATAAAGTCAACAAAAGGTAATGTCTCATCAGGGGAATGGCAGAAGGCAATATCATAGAAATGATGATAGAAGGGATATGATGTGTTAATCATCAATTAATGTCATTAATGCCGTTTTTTATGATCCTCTAGAAAATGAGGCTCACTCAGGTCACTCAGATGAAGAGGTTCTTACTCCATAAGTTGTACGCACAAACACAAATGAAGAAGGTGTGCGTACATGAAATCAATGGATTACCCAGAATCTTGGAAATCCTTCAAGTAACCCACTTCACCCACTCCAAAAGGGAGATAACAAGGTTAATGGAAAGAATAATGTTACATAACCTTACTTTAGAGAAGGCTAATTGCTCTCACTAGAGAAAATATTTTCACAATAAGAGGAAGAACTAAAGGAATTGAGAAGGATGATTGCAGAACTACTTCAGGGTAGTCTTCTTTCTAAGCATGCTGGAGTCAGTCATCCAAGGGAATTTGTTGCAGCTACTGAGATGGATCAAGAATATCCTCCTCTATCAGTACACCCTAACCTTTCTAATCCTACGGGTCAAGTGCAACAAAAATTGGCATTGCTACCATCAGTTGTAGTACCAGCTGGTATACATGTCCAAGCTCCAGTCATTGCACCTGCCCAAGTCCAAGTTCAACCGAATGTTTCTCAAAAGTTAATAACTACAATTGAGTCATTAACATCTCGGTTATAGACTATGTAAGGGAAGAGTGCAAAGGTTCAACTAGAAAAGAGAGGTTACCCTGAATGGGTAGATTCAATCCTTCCCCCATCAAGTTTTGGGAAACTCGTATTCCCTATTTTCAATGGACCAGGCAATCTTGAACAGCATTTGATGCATTACGTGTCATTTTACGATCCTATGATGGGAACTCTGGAATTGAAAGAAGCAGTGAAACTCAGATTCTTCGTGCGAACCTTGCAAGGACTGGCTTTTGTATAGTACACAAGCTTGAAATCTCGGTCAATTACCGGGTGGGAATTTCTTCGCTAAAAATTCCTTCTTCAGTTCAACTCAATGTTGCCAAAGACAACAGTTTTTGATCTTACAAACTGTAAGAAAAAGGAGAATGAAAGGGTCTCATATTTCATTGTTCTCTAGAATGGATTAACATATTCCCTAATCTTATCACTCCCTCAAGGAGAAATGTTGCAAATATGTGTGGAAAATATGCATGGCGAATTATGCACGTCGTTGAACCCTGTGAAATATACAGGAGGGTTTCGAGACCTTACATCAATCAATAAACACATTGAAGATTCTCTTATAAAGACTAAGGATAAGGCTTGTATAATTCAATCAGCACCAGGAAGGAGAATGGGTAAAGTAGAGACTGCTACAGTTATTCTTAAACAAGCACATGTACCTGCTTTTACTTCTAAACCTTCATCTTCTCGAAGGGCTCCACCTCCTGAGCGCCAACAACAAAGGCCATTTCTTCATGAAAATCAAAGAGATAAAAGACAAAAACAATTTGTTGATCTGAAAAGAAAAACATACTATTTCTGAAATGAACAAGTTCCTGGTTACTTCATTTTGGCTCTGGAAAAAAATTTGTTTTAGTTGCCAAGGCCTAAGAAGCCAAACAAGGAAGGAGATGAAGACCGTCCCAATTATTTCCCCATTTATCAAATATTGGGGAATCCCATCTAGGAGTGTTTTGTTTTCAAATACCTCCTGCAAAATATGGTCAACTCGGGACAAGTCAAACTAAAAGGGTCATCATCTCAGGTAACATGTGTCACTGCTACAGTTCAAGAGGAAGGAAGTGAATGGAAAGATTTCAAAAGAAAAAATGCACAAAAATATGATGATTGGAGGTTCAGAAAAACAATCAACCGAACTCATGCCATTTTGCGAGAGAAATTGAAGAAACCAATTGTTCCTTCTGCCATGAATGTTGCAGCAAAACCCTATTCATCAGAGGGAATATCCTCAAAGAAATGGCCTGATTCAAAGAAAGAAAATTTATCTGAAGAAGATGAGTATGTGTCAAAGCCTAATCTATCTTTGACTTTAAAAGCTTTCATTCCATCTACTTCAACGCAACGGGCACTGACCCACCAAATGGTACAACCTAAATTGGCAAGTGAAGTAGATTCTTCATCGGATGAAGTGTTAATCCTTGGTTCTATTAATATGATTCACTTAACAGATCCTTATGCCAATCACAGTTTCGATTTTGATGAGCATGAATTCCCTATATCAAATATAGGAATCAAAGGATGTTTCAGAGGATCAGGATACAAGGGAAGATGGGGATCTTTCAGAATCCACTATTCCAATCCTACCTATGCTAGAACTGTGTACGCAGCAGAAACTCGTGGCAGAGCCCTTCAGCAATCTCATCAAGAACAATCAAGTTCTTCCACCAATAGTGAATTCAACACTAGCACAATTATTCTGGATGATCGGTTGAAGGTTCCATCTTCTTCAACTCAGCATGTAAATAGACCTAATGAGTATAATATTCCAAATCTAGGAGTATTACAAACCCATATACCAGTACAAGATGCATCAAATTCCCAGGCATCAACTTTCAAGGCACCTGCTAAACCAGATGTTCCTATTTGATAACACAGACCTTTGGATAAAAAGTATGATATATTGACACACCTGGACCAATTACCTGCCTAGTTATCAATTCTTGATGCCTTTAATTTCTAAAAGGATGTTCGGGAGGCACTCATTGAGGCTTTTTCAAGTCCTCCAGAGTTTGAAACTGAAATTGTTAAAGCTGAAGTCTACCATGTAGAGAATAATCCTGCAGGATGCCATGCGGTTATATCTTTTACAGATGAAGATGATGATGATGTTGTGCATGGACATATTAGACCTTTTTATTTATCTGGTAAGGTGAATGGCATAGAAATCTGAAGAGTTTTCATTGATAATGGTCCAGGAGTCAACCTCATTCCCATTTGTACACTTTGTCGATTGGGCCTCACAGAATCTGATTTATCTCCTTCTACATTGAGTTACGAGGATATGATAAAAATGACCAAGAACCCCTAGGAGTGATTACACTCAGAACTCAGTTTGGAGATCTTGTGTCCAATTCAGATTTCATGGTTGTTGATCAAGACTCAGCCTTCAACATCTTGCTTGGAAGACCCTGGCTACATTGGCATGCGGCTATCCCTTCGTCATACCATCAATGTCTCAAGTTTTGTTTTTATTGTCATGTTAGGAAATTATATGGTGATAAGGCCCCATTCAAGACATTTGAATCACAATACATTGAGGTGGAATTATACCACATGAAGGGAAAGGAGGAATCCACAACAAAAGAGATTACCAATGTTAATTCTCCGTATGGTTTGGAAAAGATTCCAGTAAACCCATTAGCACATGTGGGTACAGATTATGTGTAGCCTATCAGTCAAATTGGCAGGATAGACACAAATCAAAATAATCTTATGGAAATATCCATAATTTCAATTATGGCAATCGAACCAGAAAACATGTGAGAAATTGGTGATCCACCAAACAATGAAGAAATCTCAAATGGGGATGTCTTCATTTCATCTGCTGAAATCCAGCAAGTATATATTTCACCAATCAGGCCAGGGAAAGTTATATAAATGTTAGAGGTAAATAATGATGTCGATTCTCAATCCATCATATCCTATTTATTACCCAATTAAGACCATTCATAATCAATCGAGTCGGAAATGGAAGCTTCTTCTTTAAGATGTGAAAATTTTGACATCCCTTCTAATCATGAAAATTCTGCATCATCATCTACTATGTATGTGGAAACATAGGAGATAAAACATGTTGAAGAAGTAGAGGATGATCTCAAGGATTCTCCTCCAACATTTCAAGTGGGTATCTCTACCACTGTGGATGAATACAGAGAAATCAATCTGGGTACAAAAGTAGATCCACACCCCACTTTAATCAGTGCGGCCATGACTCTTGAAGAGAAAGAGATCTATATTTAATTTTTAAAGAAAAATCAAGATATATTTTCTTGGAACTATACAAAGATTCGAGGACTTGATCCTGATGTTTCCACTCATCATTTGGGTTTTCCAGAAGAACATTGAGGATTCAAACAAACTGTTAGAAGAACACACCCAACATATGCTTCCTCAATTGAGGCTGAAGTGGATAAGCTCATCAAAGATATCTTCTTCAAAGAAGTTCAACATCCCAAGTAGTTGGATAATATTGTCCCAGTGAAAAAGAAAATTGGGAAAATTAGAGTTTGCATTGATTTCAGATATCTTAATTGGTATTGTCCTGAAGATGATTTTCCAGTTCTGATTACAGAACTCTTGATTGATGTGATAGCTAGTTATAAAGCACTTTCCTTCATGGATAGATATTCTGGATATAATAAACACAAGATTCCTTCAGAATATGAATAATCAAAAGCCTTTAGAGCCCCTAATTGGGTGTTTTTCTATTGGGTAATGCCCTTCATCCTAAAGAATGAAGTCACGACATATCAACATGCCATGCATTGTATCTTCAAACCCTTTCTGGGAATGTTTTTTGAATTTTATGTGAACGATTTGGTGGTCAAATAAAAAACAATGTTCTAATCACTTGGCTGCTTTGGAAGTCATATTCTGCATGATTCAATAAAATAATTAGAATATGAACCCCTTAAAATGTGCTTTTGGGGTAACATCATGAAAATTTCTCAGCTTTGTTGTACGCAATCATTATATCGAAGTCGTTCCTGAGAAGACAATGTCAATCCTAGACATGTCACATCCTCGATATATAAGATAATTGATAGGAATTCAAGGACACTTATCATATATTAGGCATTTCATTGCCAATTTGGAAGGCAAAAGCTTACCCTTCACCAAATTGATTAAGAAGGGATTCACTTACCAGTGTACTGAAGAATGTCAAGAAGCATTAGATATTCTCAAGAAATATCTCTTGATTCCATCAGTACTTATGCCACCTATTGAAGGAAGACCACTTATCGTCTATGTGACAAATCTAGAGTGATCATTAGGTGACTTTCTTGCTCAGAATAATGATGCTAGGAATGAAAACAACCTCTACTATCTCAGTCAGACTATGATTGAAGCAGAAACCCAGTATTAAAATATTGAGATGTACTTCCTGGCATTAATCTTTGCAGTTCAGAAGTTCAGACACTACCTGAAACATCACAAGGTTCAATTGGTATCTTGCAACAACCCTATCAAATTCATCCTTAGTCGTCCAATGCATATAGGATATCTGGCAAGGTGGGAAGTTATTTTACAGCAGTTCGACATTCAGTATGTGTCTCAACCAACAATAAAGTTCCAAGCTTTGGCTGATTTCCTAGCTGAACACCCTTCGGTGGAAGACACATATTCAGATATTGAAATCCATGATGAGGAAGTCTTCTCTTTTCAAGACATTCCTCAGGCATGGGAAATGTACTTTTATGGTGCTTTTCAAATTTCAATAGGGAGGAAAACGGAAAATCAAAAATTCAACAAAGTTGGTTTAGGTATTGTACTCATTTCTCGAGAAAAGGGAGTGTTACCTTATTCCTTCTTATTATTGGAAGGTGGTATAAATAATGAAGCAGAATACCAAGCTCTCATTGTAGGATTGGAGTTGGAGCTTCAAGAACAAGTGAATCCCTTAAAGGTGAATGGTGATTCAGACCTGGTATTCAAACAAGTCAATCGAAATTATGCAATCAGAAAAGAAGAACTAATCCCTTTGAATGATTACGTTAGAGAGTTAATGGTGGATTTTCCATCAGAACTGACATTTTCTTATGTCCCAAGATCACAAAATGCCCAAGCTGATGCACTGGCTAATATAGCCATAGCTCTGGGAGATCCAAATCGGGATGAGACAACCATCAGTATTGCCCACCATCATACAATTTCACCTTATGTTCGAGCCAGAATAGAAGAAATAAATAAAATTAGTCCTATCTATAAACCATATGGTCACACTACGGGATGGAAGACACATATCAGGGAATACCTTCAAAATGGAATACTTCCACCCGATAGAGTCGGGAAAGAACAAATCCTGCGATTTGTGGTCATCTATACTCCTAATAATGGCCCAGATCACCTTGAGAAAATTCTCGACAAGCGTGATTTTGATGGAGTTCCCTTAATATGCATTGATGGTGAATAAACAATGGCTATCATGAAAGAATTGCATACAGGAGTTTGTGGTGCCCACCAGTCTGGACATAGACTGTCTGATCATGTTCGAAAGCTAGGATACTTTTGGCCTTAAATGATACAAGATTGGGTTGATTTCTCAAAGAAGTGTCATTCATGCCAAGTACATTCCAACATCATTCATCAAACTCCAGAGTTTCTTCATACAGCTAAATACTCGTGGCCATTTTCCACATGGGTAATGGATGTGGTGGGACCTTACCCTTTAGCTATGCCCAAGCAGTTTAAGTATATTCTTACTGCTACTCATTTCATTTTCAAATGGACAGAGGCAGTACCTCTCCAGTAAGTCAATTCTAAAAGCATTGTTAGCTTCATGAAGTCTAACATCATTACAAGATTTGGTGTCCTTCATACCATATTAACGGACAATGGAACCAACTACTGTTCATCTGAGGTGAAGAAGTTGTATCAAGAGTACAACATCAAATCCAACCATTCATCTCGGTATCATGAAGTGTCCAATGGCCACATATAAGCTTTAAAAAAGACTCTATCAAATATATTGAAAAAGATGGTGGATAAAGATAAGAATTCATGGCCTGATAAACTCTTTCATGTTTTATGGGCTTATTGGACCACCACCTGCACTGCAACGCAGTCAACTCCATATTAACTGGTATATGGAACAGAAGCAGTTTTTCCCATTGATGTTTAATTACCTTCACTCAGAGTATCCATTTGTGATCAATCATATACAAATGAACAATCTCAAAAGATATTGAATGAATTGGAATGGTTAGATGAGAAAATATTGTGCACTCTGCACCACTTGGAAATCTATCAGAATCAAATAGCACGAGCTTTCAAGAAAAAAAGTTCTTCTTCGTTCATTCGTTCAGGGAGAATTGGTATTAGTACTCAGAACTCCAATGATACCAGGAAAGAAACCTACCAAACTTGAGCCAAAATGGGAAGGAACTTATTCAATACATAAGGTATATTCTAATAGAGCTTATTCTTTAATCTCAATGGATGGATAACTCATCCCTACTCCAACCAATGCCAGATTTTTGAAGAAGTATTTTGTATAAACACAAAATACATTATCCACCGTGCATACATATGACCTTAAACTATTTTTATTACTATCGTCCCACACGACGTTAAACTATGAAAAAGTTCCTTAATTCGTCCAACGTGACGTTAAACAGTGTTCCCTTCATCGTCCTTGCTATATGACATTAAACTATACAGAAACGGTCCATGCATACGACCTTTAACTATTTTCATTTATTTCATCCAACATGTCGTTAAACTGTAACATCCTAGATACATAACGCTAAACTGTATATAAGTCCCTTACATCCCGCAAGACGTTAAACTTCATAACCAACGGTCCATGCATATGACCTTAAACTATTGGAACTTGCGTCCAACATGATACTAAACTGTATCGTCCCTTTTTCATCTAACATAACGTTAAACTATGAAAAAGTCCCTAATACATCCAACATGACGTTAAATGGTGTACTCTATTGTCCTCACTACATGAAACTAAACTGCACAGTACCCCTTTTGTCTAACATGACGTTAAACTATATTGTTCCCATAGTCCTAGCTACATGATGCTAAACTATACAAGATGTCCTTTGATACGTCCTATATGACATTAACCTATACTTTTTCCATGCTACATGACACTAAACTGTGCAGCACCAATAGTCCTAACTGCAAGACTTTAAACTGCATAGTCCCTTTATATGTCTTACATGACATTAAATTGTGAAACGTTAAGGTTGTTGTTACCTCTTGTTTCTCACACCGAGTATGACTCACGTGAGATTATGGAAAATTTCATCCATAAAACCCTCTCTGGGCCGCTAATCACGCATAAGTCCCAACATCATTTTTAGGTCGTGGTCCCTAAGAACAACTTGATCATTAATTCATTCTTTAATTGAACTACGCGGACTTTTATCCTTTCCTTTTAGGCTTGTTACATAGGAAAACACCGGAGTTTCAGTCACAAAGCCAATCTCTTCACATTGGTTCACCACCATCTCATACGATGTTGATTCGTTAAACCATTCCCAGAATCAATATCTTTTCATTGGTTCACTTTCATCCTTGCTATATGACATTAAACTCTAAAACACTTTTTTTCATGTACGACAATAAACTAAAATATTATTTGATACCCTCACTTGAGAGGGAATCATTATTTACATTGATTTTAGATCATGTTTCATTCAAAGACTACGTGCATACATGGAAATGCCCAAACCTTTTATCTTGGGTTAATCCATCATTGCACTAAAGACCCCTTTCACCCATCACATGTACGAACCAAATTTGTACAGAGGATATTTCTGGAACTACGTGGGCTTGATTCTCATCCTTAAGGGATACATAGGAACATTCGAGTGTCCCTGGAATCCATCCCCATGTCTTTTTGGGCCTAACCCCAAATTTCACTTTCAGTCCCTTGGCTGAAAAGTCCCCATGAAAACACACACTATGTATTTATTATAAATGGTCCAAGATCTAGGACCCTAAACTAAGATCTCATATATTTTCATCCCACACGATGTTAAACTGCAGTTTAAGAACTATGTATGGCTTGATTCCCATCCTTATGGGATATGTAGTGAAGTCCAACATTTCAATTAAGGATCCAGCCACAACATGATTATGGTTATCATTGATCCGTGTATCTCTGCATACATTGGACAATACCCATCTTTATTTGTCATAAGCCTAACCATAAATATTTTAAGATCTTCATAACCCTTTTTCATAACTTCTAATCACAAAAGTTCTGAAATTCTAAGAGTTCTTTTTACTGACCATGCAGCACATGCCCTTAGGCGGCCTTGCATAAACAGTCTACATAACGGACCTATCAGCCAAAATATGCTATTTATTTGACTATACAGCCAATGCCCTTAGGCGGCCTTGCATAATTAAACCCCCTAACGGGTTTGTCAAATAATGTTAACATCATTCTTGGGAAGAAAATATCTTTTGTCCTTGGTTGTCTTAATAACAATATGTAGGGATTTGTAAAAAAATGGCTATCCTTAACATATCTACCCCATACGCTTTTTCATGATCTGAAATTATCCAAGTCTATGGTTTATATTCTCCTTCCGTACGTTTTGGTCAGACCTTTGTAAAATTGATATCCATCCAGTTCATGGATAATCTTGTTTGGAAATTTCTTATACATATTTAAGTACCTCTCTCCAAACTAAAAACTCTATACTTTGGAAATGTTGAATCCCCATAAAAATTCACCGGTTTCTTAGTAGTAGAAAAGTAAATTTATGAGAGTTCTTTTGTCTGACTATGCAGCACGTGCCCTTAGGCGGCCTTGCATAAGTAGTCTACATAACGGACCTGTCAGCCAAAAGATGATATTTATTTGACTATGCATCCAATGCCCTTAGGTGGCCCTACATAATTCAACCCCCTAACAGGTTTGTTAAATAATGGTAACATCATTCTTGGGAACTACTTCTTCTAATGCCTTTTTATCTCTTTTTTATATCTTTCCTCAGATTAAAATATTCTTAATTCGTAGTTTACATATTTTACCTCATACTTCTGTGTGGTAATATGTTTTCAGATAAGTTGTCATGGAATTGAGTTAATTTTAATTCATTTGGTCAAAGCTATTCGACCGTAAAACATTAACCTTTTTATCTCTGATATGAATGAATTTAAACTACCAATAACCACAAAGACCCCAGGTTTCTCCTTTTTCCCTCAGATTCAAATCCTCTTTTCTCTCCTGATCCAACTCTGAGGGGGGACTTTTGTCGACGCTCCTTTCCATCACAATGTCTAAAGACTTAAAAATGGAAATACCTATGTCAAAAGTGATTCATCCTTTGAAGAAACATCAAAAAAAGAGAATGGGATGAATAAGGAGAACATTGCCCGTAGGTCGTACAAGTTCCAGCATGGTCGCACAAGTATACTTGCACGCCGCCTAACGGTCGTGCAAGTTACTTGCACGCCCTATGTGATAACCACCCTAGGTATTGTACAACCTATAAATAGACCATGTGGGCCCCCCATTTCAGGATGAATTTTTCCTGAATTCAGATAAAGAGCTCTAAATGCCCAAGTCTCTTCTTCAAGTCTTCAAAACACTTATAAGGTAATACATTACCTAGAATGGAAGGTCTAAACTAGAGGAATAAGGTCTAAGTGTTAAAATTCAATAACACTTGCGCGCCTAAATGTTTTTTCCCTTAAGGGAAATAGACATACTTGCACGCCTCCTTACCTATTCTTTGAAACATGCGCACCACTCTTCTGGAAATACCTTAGGATGATTCTAAAGGCTTTGGTCAAGAATCGCCCAAGTATTAATCTACTGGACAAGGATCTCACAAGTACCCATGAGCCGTGCAGGTATACCTGCGCGACCAATACTTGTGTTCCCACACATTACTTGTGCGCCTACTGGGACATGCACGCCCTTCTACTTTTGGGTGCCCTTCCTGCCCATTTCACCTCTCCTATGCCATTCCACCTCTCCTATCCAAGATTCAGTAATCAAGATACTCTTCAAAGACATTTATGGAATGTTTTCATGATTAAATTCCTAATCAAAAAGGAGCTCCGTGGAACATCTCTCAAAACTTAGTGATTTTCACATATTTATGTCATTAAAGTTAGAGAGTTCATTCATTCATCCTCATCCTTTAAGATGAGAGAATCCTTAACCTGGGCTTCCTTTTTAGGAGTAAGCCCCAGTCCAAATCCTCATTAATTTGTGCATCTTCCTTAGGAGTAAGCCCCAAGTATTCATTAATTTGGGAATCCTCCTTAGGAGTAAGCCCCATGTCCTCTAACGTCGGCCTCATTTTCAAGAATAAGCCCCCATCATAATTCCCCACATATGGGCATCCTCCTCAATAGTAAGCCCCAAACCATAATTCCTTTAACCTGGGTCTCCTTTTCAAGAATAATCCCCAGTATCAAATATGGGCATCCTCTTTAGGAGTAATCCTAAAGCCCCTTAATTTTCAAATCCCTTTAACCTAGGCCTCCTCCTTAGGAATAAGACCTAGTCTTATTTTCTCTTAACCAGTGATAATTCCTTTTGATCTGGGATTCCTTCTCAAGAGTAAAACCCAATCATAAGTCCCCTTCTAACTTGGGCATCTTCCCTATGAGTATGCCCCAAGTTTATAGTATCCAAATCTCCATGAAGAACATATACCATTATATACCATGTTCATGGATTTCTTCCTTGAAGTAAATATTAATCCTCTTCTATTTGGGTAGTCATACATACATAAGCCCCACATTATTGCATGGAACATTTGTCTAGTTTCACCAATACCTCTTGTTTCTGACACCGGGCATGACTCATGTGATATTAGAGTGTAAAAGTAATAATGACATCTTTCTTTGAGCAATCAATCATGCATAAACATCATACCCCCTTACTCAAACTACGTGGGCTCTGATTCTTTTTCCAAAACAAAGGATACGTAGTTAGCCCATTAGCGGGTACGATCCCAACTCTTAAATAATTCATGTCCTCCTGAATGACAATAAAATTTATGTTCCCCACTGAATGGATTTAAAACGAATATGGTCATCATAATGACCAAGAGAATTTTATCTATTTAAGTATACCATCAATTAAGAATCTCTAACAAATATAGATGATTCTATATCGATGAAGAACCTAGAATACATATAAAAGATTCTCTAAATTTTCTTAATATCAATCATTGATTGTCAGATTTAAAGGAAAGCACATTTTATACTTGGTAATGTAATAAGGATTCACAAACATAACTTAAATCTATAAAGAGAGTGCCAGAGTAGACAAACATTCCCATCAAAAAGGTGTGATGAGTCCGACCTCCCATTCTCTCGACAAATGAAAATTATTAAGCCTTATCAGTAGACAACTAATGAGCACCTACCTTTGGAATGGAGGACCAAAATGGATATGGAATCATTGGATGTTTCTGGTTCTACGAAAAAACCCGTTATAAACTGAGTGGAATGTTTGAACCTTCAATCAACGAGGTCATCCCCAATTTCAGAGGGGAATAGTGTGGTATATGAAATAATGTTTTGGATAGTTTATCTATGTATTTCAGATTGATATGGGAATGATGTTTACCCCATAAAAAGTATGCAAATAAGGTTATGATCATTACCCCATCATAATTTTTCCCTAAATGATTACTCAATGAAAAGATTACTCCCCACTCTTGAGTGTAGAGAATCCCTTGGTTTTATTCACGTGTGGATTTTTAGAAAAGTGGAATTGAAGAGATTATTTTAAAATGGAATTTCTGAAATGGATTAAAGGATTTTTTTGGTTGTTTTCCTATGAAATGGTTTTGGTTTTTCAAACTAATTTTGAATCAAAACTATTTTCCATATAAATGTTTGGATTTTATATAAAATATTATTAATTTTTTATATAATTTATTTTAAATTGATTTTCTATCATGTTCTATCCATTTGGAATATGTAGGGAATCCATTTTGGGAAAACCTATTTAGTTTCATTACTCACCCCATTCTTGTGAAATGGGGTGCATTTACTGATAATTTTTATTGATACAAAGGAAATGGAAAACTATCTATGTTCATTGGTGATTCATTATGAAACATTTAGATTAACTCATGGATTTGGATCATAGTGGATATTGGGAGTTGGGGATTTTTTCTTTTTGGAACCTTTGATGTTTTTTAGTTTTTTCTTTCTCGTTATACTATGTTATAGGTCATGGTATCCCCATTGTACTATGATATAATGATTTTAGTTTTTTATTTTTTAATTCAGTATTGTTATGTGGTGTTGTTTATTATAATGAAGCATACATTTTTTTGCTATTTTATTTTTCTTTGCGGTTTTTTATTTTCAAAGGTAAAATAATAACCCAACTTTTTCATCCCCCTAGAAGTTATTTCTAGACATTGGTGTACTGGGGATGTATCTAATGTCCACGTAATATCTTATATCTATAAAAAACAACTAGGAGCGGTGGGATTCTATAATCATGTCCATCCATAATCTCATATAGGATGGAACAACATGTTCCATCCACTATCTCATATAGTAAGGAACACCCTATATAGCCTATAATCTCATCATGGAATGAACACTATGTCAAAACTATAAATTCATATCAGTAGGATCGTCAAATCAAGAAGATAAGTTCATATTTCTTAATATAGTTACCAATGAGTTATGAAAATACAATGATCTATGTAATCCATTTGTCACACCAAACACCCATATGAAAAACATGTCATCCAAATACTTATTGGTCATATAATCGACTATATTATTACTGTTCCATATAATCTATTTACCAAATTCATTACAATAACAAAATTCAACAGAATTAAAAATCTCTTCCATGTTAACAATTATCACAATTGTTTTAACTATTTTTATTTCACCTATCATTTAAGAACAATTACTGTTAAACATATAAAACATATCCATATTTCTAGAATACATTATACAAATTATAATTACATTGTAAATTATAATTCATATTATATGTAATTTTTTCTCATTCCAATTATCAAAATTTCCATTTAAATCATTATTTATGTCAATCCATTTTCATAAATCAAGTACCAAACCATATCAAATTTTTAATCTAAATCATAATCAATTCCAATTTTTTTTGGGATCTATATTCATTCCATTCAACTAGAATCATAGATTAAATGGTAAGAACACCCATGGGGTAGCTGGAATCCTTAGTTTGAATACCAATAGGAAAAACCATAAATAAAGGGGGATAATGAATATGGTTTTAACAATAATGATGGTATATAATTATGATAGGTCAAACACACATTTCTTGGATGTGATCACATTAATTTCATACAATAAAAAAAATAACGAAATAGATTTTAATGATTTTTATAGACCAACAATCTCAAAAGAAAATAGTTTTTAGGAAAATGTTTAATTGATAGGGTGGAACTAGGTTTCCCATTCCTATACATAATAAAAACAAAAGAATTTATTTTATAAAATTTTTATAATCCTATATTTATGTGTGGATGTCCCAAAATAATGTTCTTTTTTACGAAAAACTATTGAAATAATAAATTCAAGGATAACCAAGAGGGTTAAAATAAATTTTTCAGTATTGTGTACCATGATCCAACAATATATTCCATTTGATTTAATAGAGATCCAAAACTCACCTAAGGTAACATTGAAATTAGAGAGATAATATAATTATTAATGGGTGAAATGCATGTCATAAGAATTAATATTATTAATCGATATATCCTCTTTCACATAATAGACTAGAGACTCACCGCAAGAATCATTGAGTTGTAAAATATGCATAAAAAATTATAGTATTGGATTCAAATCCTTAAAAACCCATTAACTTTTCGAATCAAATTTCTCTTAATGAATTGATTCTAACAAAAAACCATTCACGCTTGGAATTAATTTAAGGAAATCTTACGGGAACCATTCATGTCAGAAAAATCATTCACAATAGTAATTGGTTTGTGTATAAAAAATTTATCATCACCACTATTATTTCCTTGAAAAATAATTGAAACCCAAACCTATCAGTGAAAAAAGAATCATCTATTGGATTTAAGGGATAAACACAAAATGAGGAATGCAATTTGGAAAATACGGGATCCAAAAACATCCAAACAAATAATAGCTCATCCTTGAGTAGGTATCTCATGAATAACTGAAGGATATTGGTACACCACTCTAGCCACTACACCTACATATCAGAATACCACTCCTAGTTATCTTTTTATAGATGCATATTCATTCACTATAGTTCGTATTGGGGTATTATATCCCCTTAAATAACCCTTTAACTATGGTCTATGATATAGATTTGAGTATCCTTAAAGGGAAAATGAACATCAAGCTCAACATCATCAATATATATCATGTGAGAAGGTGATGGGTGATATATTTGATGAAATGAAACATGAAACACATTGTGGATAAAACTCTATCATTATAGAAAGTCCAAAATTTATATCAATGGACCAACCCTATACACTATATAAAACGCCTAGATAAACATGTTTGATAGATAAACCTATTATAGGATAAAAAAAATTTAAAAGCCTATGAGACACTGAAAAAAACATGATGATTGACATTCTAATCAATTGGGGGTCATTGAAAGGAAATATGTTATTTCATCATACTAAACATGGTTTTAGGACTCTTTCTAATCAATCAAACATATTTCAACTTCCCATATATGAGACATATCCCAGAAATAGTTGAATCAGCTACCAATATCTAATATAGAGGTGTTCATAATGAAATTCCATAAAATTACACAAAAGGATCCATTTGGATCGATTCATGGAAGCTATTTTTATATTTAAATTCTATTAGATTTAGAAGATTCTCCCAATAACCATCATTTTTCAAAACAAAATAACATAAAATATCCTCTAGAACCTAATTTGTCCACTTACATTTATAGAAACCTAGGGATGGTAGGTCTTATTAAGAATAACATTCAATCCCAATCTCATATAAAGTCCTTACAAGAATCATGTCATGGAACAAGGATCTCAGAATGAAATGATACTTCTAGGAACATCATGTAATAAAAATACCTCCCTTAAATAGTGACAACCTAGATCAAAACTGGGGAATATATCTCCAATAGAAAATAATTGTTATTACTTCATTATTTAATCCACAATCACCCATTCTATAGAAATTCATTATGATATTTTGGGTAATCATTTTATGGAGTCCATGGTGAAATCATCCAACTTTAATTCTGGAATTGGAAATAACTATAGCAACACAACAAGCCTATAATGCATTTCCTTCAACTAATTATACATTAAACATATCAACACACTTTATTCTGCCTCTTCCATTATTCCTAACCACAAGTATAGTAATATCCTAATTTTTTAATGTAAAAATTATGTTAGATAGCATACATGATACACCACATCAAGATCAAATAACAACAATATATTTTTATTAAATTTTTTTCATCATAACATATATGTTAGATTGGTCAGAATGAATTTTATTTATTGAATAATAAAAATAGTGGGTGCGCATTTTTATTCAATTAATCATATGTTTAAAAATCAATTAGAAATGAAAGTAAATTTCTATTGAATATGAAGGATGTGTTTTTGTATAAACTAATTAAGTGGGAATAATTATGTCTCTAAAATTATAAAATACCTATTTTTTTATTATATTAATTAATTATAAATTGAATTTAATCATTAAAATTCAAATTAAATGTTTTCTATACAATATATTTGAATAAATATAATTTTACACATAAACGAAATATTTTCCTCAAAGGAATTTTTACTGCCTTTTGAGGAAAACCCCAATTAGAATATAGTTTTTTCTATTTTATGAATTATATTTGAAAAAATAATCTTTTTATATAATATAAGGACATCATAATTTCCTTTGGTTAATATTTTGATAATTTTCTAATAATATTCATATTTTAATTAATAATGAAAAATATTTCATTTTTGTTCAAAACTAGATTTTCATATAATTTATTTATATAAATAGATTATACATTTTGTTTTCTCTAAATTGTAATTATATTTAGTTCATATCATTTTATCCAATTTAGTTTATTGTAATCAATTTCACATTGAATTGTGTATAAAAACATTTCGAATTTTTTAACATTTTACTTTAAAAACATGTTTTATCGTTCCAAAAACAGGAGTAATTTTAATTTAAATTTAGCCACATCATTGAATTTAATTTTGGAAAATTGATATTAAATTTTGTAATAAGTATGAAAATTAGATCTTATAAGAAAAAATAATTTTTGTTGAGTGTTAAATTTTGTATTTTATTTAACACGGTTAAAGGAAAATGATGATGTTAATGGTAAAAATAATATTATGAAATTATGAAAATACCCTAAAACTTGTCCAAATATTATTTACTGAGTTATTATTGAAGAAGAAAATAGTTATGTTTAATTTGTTGGAATTTTTAGTGTAAATGTTTTTGAATATGACATTTATAAAATTTTATTTTATATAAAGACTATCATGTAATTAACATGTCTCTTATTTCAAATAAAAATTAATATGGGTGTGTATAAGTGATATATTAGACTATAAATATTCCTTTTAAATATAAAAAAATTACATACAACAAGTTAATTTATTTATAATTTTTAGGAAATTTATATTTTAATAAAATTGTGACACACTGGTGATGCAATGATTGATTTATTAATGAAATATTCAAACAAATAATATTAATAATATTACAATAAATATAATTTGAAATATTTTATTCCAGACATGATTTTTTGATCAATATGATATTTTATGGATTATTTAATATATATTTTTTAAAATTAATCAATTTATATGACATTTTTAAAAAATAAACTACTGATTATTGTAAATAACTGACACTTATGAGATGTTAAAATAAATTATATTTTATTAAATGAAATAAAATTATTAAAATTCATAATTAGAAAAATAGTTGGGATAAGGAATATAATATCATAAATTAATCATATTGGGTTATTTTTTTTATAAAAACTATTTAACGTTTAAAGGGTGAATTACTTTATAAAAATGTAATAATTTAAAAGGTTAAATAAGGATTAAAACAAAGATAATGTTGGAAAAAAAATAAATACATATAAAAAAATTATAGGTATAATGGATTTATGACCATCCTAATATTATTTTCTAATTAAATGACTTTGGTGTCATGTGGAGTTACAAATTAATTTCTATTCATTTAATATTTTAATAGTTTCTAATGGTGCCCCACCCCTCTAATATAAAAATGAACCAATTCCTCTATGTTACTAAAATATAAAAACCATTCATTTCATATAATATCTACTTAAAAAATCAAAAATTACCCCCAAACATTCTACATGATTCATTTTAGATATAAAACCATTTTAGAGGGGTTAATATTTTATGAATGGTGGTCATCTGAATGAAAGAAATTGTTTTTATTTAAGTCTTCCTATTTTATTTCTTCTCCAACATCATTCAAATATTCTTCAAACATGATTAAATAATAAATAAATTATCATAAATATACAGATATGTTATTATGTTAATATCATCACCTAAATCCTTATCTACTTCCATTAAATGAGAAAATAATTAATCGTTCGGGTGAACGGGGGAACCCTTACATCCACAAACCGAAATAATTTTTTTTCCATTACCATCTCTCATGGATGGTAATAATGATGGATTTAATGTTCGTTTGTTATATTAATTGAAAATCTATCATTATTATATAATCTTATATCAATTACAATAATATGTGTCATGCACATAAAAATTATAACGTCGCTCATCTGTATGTGTGAACTATCACCTCCACGAAGCAATGTTATTCATTTTTAATCACCACATCCCATGTATCATATATACTAGTATATTTAAATGATTAATATGATATTAATTATTTTATTATAAATTCATAATGATAAAAAATACATACCTTCTTTCCATAATGATCAATGAAAAATGGAAAATGTTATTCATTCGAACGTACGACTTACCATCTCCATGATTGTAAAATTTTTCAATTTTCAAGTCCATATTCAATGAATGTATTTAAAAGTATAATTTATATATAAATATTATAATTATTTATTTAATTATACTATTTATATTATGTAATTTTGACCACATTGAAAATTGACACCATACCATGATCATGTTCAACTCATGTTCCAAATATCGATAAAACATACTATGTAAACTTTAAAAACTATGTAATTGTTATAATATTATAATAAGTGATCTAAATGTAATTATAAAAATGTAAAAGTATCTAATAAAATTATAAATTTACCTATATTTATTATTTATGAAGATAGATAATAAACAATACCAGTCAGACTCAATGTGATGGACTTCATCTCAATATCCTTTTTTGAGTCATCTTTTGATAATATACCATACGTTGTTTTATAAGGAGTATAATCAAACCCATTTACATTTAATTTCATTCAATGGTCCCTAAAAGTAATATTTATATATGTACTATTTTAATTTATTTTCAAAATAAAAAATGAATTTTTTTTAATGTATTGGTAGACAACAACTTCTCTACCACCAATACTGTTATTTGATATTTGGAATCCTCTATAAGACAAAAGTTATTTCAAATGGAAAATAAATTTCTTATCACTTTTTAGTGGGAATTTTTGTTTTTAAAATGGGTTGGAAAATTATTCACTATTTTTATATAGTTACATTATTTCATTTTATTGAATAAGATATTTTATGATTGAAATGTTGATAATTTCAATATTTTATGTGTTATAATAATAAAATGAAACATGGATATTTCATAGGTGGTTACATGATTAAAACTATAGAGTTTGTTCCATTATGAACCAAATATGAGTGGTTCTATGATAAACCATGGATGGATGGTTTTTATATAACCGTCAATGCATTGGGTATGGAAGTTGTCTATATCGTTATTTCATTAGTAATACTGATATGTATGGAAGTCAACCATATGGTTTTTTGATTTATATATGATTATGTCGTAATTTTTTTAGATGTTATATGATATTTATATGGGGTTTATGGTAATATTTTGATATAAAATGTAAGAAATGAGATTATAATAAGAGAAAATTATTTTATAATTCTTTAAGGTGAAAGGTATTACATTATAATAATGTATTCATGGTTTACGTATTTTTTAAAACTAATATTTTTCAACATTTAAGTATCCCATACTAAGATAATTATGCTCATCCAAATTTTTGAGCTTTTTTTCATAGGATATATGGGGGAATAGTAACAATAATGGTAAAGAGGTAGAAGTTGTGATGTTTGAGCATGAAAAGAACCCAAATTTCATTTTAATAATATTTGTCTATGAAAATAATTTGATAGCGAATAACAGTGTATAAAATGTAATATTTGGGATATTAAGTATGATATAATTCAAGATTATCTAAATATTTAAACATAAAAAGATCTTTAACATGAAATAAATTAAACTTTTGGACATAAATTGATATTATGTAACGTTTAAGGATGGGTCCTTATAGTTGGTATCAGATGATGGACTAGACAACATTGGAGATTAGGATGTTTTTAAATAGTTGGGGATATCATCATGAGTCTATAAATTTATAGTTTATAATAACTTTACAACATTACAATCCATTTTTTAGTTCTATGTTATGAAAATGTAAGGTTACCAATAGTATTTTAGGAAATAGTCACCATTGAGATGATTATGGGTTGTTACATTTTGGGATGAAAAATTAATGGTATGAGATAGACTTTATGGTTAAAAATTTTTAAGGTTAGTTTTTAGGAAATTAATATATTTTCTGAATTATATGGTTTTTGAAAGGGGATAACCCATAGCATATGTGACAACCTGTCACATTGGAAATGACTCCAGGAATTGAAACCACAACCGAGGGTTGGTAGGGTTTCATCACATACCACAAGCCTACATGATTCTCCTAGTTATTATTACTTTTTTTATACAGTTAAATGATTTTATGAATTATGAATATTTTGATATCGAGATCTTATATTTTAGCAAATGGATATCCCTGATACATGAAAATATTTGTCTAGATTATGAAATGTATGTTCATTATATATATATATTATCTATTTTTGGAATCCTATATGATCAAAGAAAATATTATACTATAGAATTTTATTTTAGAATATAAATATTGAATTATATTTTGGAAAAATATATTATTTATTTGTTGAATTATGGTGATATAGGTTATATATGGAAATAAATAGCATATCATAGAGATTATGTTATTTAAAAAAATTCATTTTTGGTATGAGACATTAAGAGTTGTTGGTGAAATATCGATAAAATTTTTATATTAGCTATTGAATATTATGTGCTCAAGTAATTTTGGGATTCAATATTATTTTACACTATTTTGAATAATTTTATGGATAGTTGGATGACCTATGTTGAACATTGGGAATTATTGTTGAATTCTATTGAATAGAATCTACCATTCATCAATTTAAGGGTTATTATGTTTTGATAATTATCTTATCTAATGATAATCATGTCTGTTCGAGTTAATTATTTATCATGCAATGAATATATATTTAATCTTTTAGGGATTATGTAATTTTCTAGTAATTAGTTTTAGTTCATCACATTTACAAAAATCATCATGAATAATAATTGATAGGAGAAAAAGATGATTTTATAGTGGATATTGAATAAAGGATTAAAATATAATTTTCAAGAAAGAATATTTCATTACGATTATAGTTTTTATTGTTAATTAATTCCACAACTCAATTAAATTTATCTTAAAACTAATCTATTTTTCCTTTACCTTCCATACTACGAAATAAAATACCATTTAATGAATCACAAATTTATGTTTTTGAGATGTTAATATTTTTCCTGACAATGTTTTTTCTCGCTCTCTATCATGACATGATTGTTTTTTCTTCTATATCCATGTTTTCCAACATGTAACCATAGAATTTTATGTCTCACAAAATATTTTAACTTCCCTTTATTTCTTTTAAAGTTGAAGTTTTATTTATCCTTCTATAGATATGTGATTGTAATAAAGGAATTTTGAAAATTCATACCTTATTTACTGACCCCAAATTCAAATTTTTATGATGAATATTTAAAATGGAAGGGGGAGAATGTGACATCCTGAATTTTTTTGAGAAAACACTATTTTCTATAACATACATGCTACACAACATCATGTTTAAATGAAAAAATAAATATTATTATTTAAATGTTTTCATTATAATATATATTTTATATTAGAGGGAATTTATAGTATTAATTAAATAATGAAAATAAGTAGAACATATATTTATATAATAAATCATTCATTAAGAAATTAATTATAAATAAACATAAAAACCAATTGAATATAAATGATTTTTTTAAGAAAAAACATTTATTGTGAATAATTGTGTTTCTAAAATAAAAAAATTACATTTTTTGTAATATATTAATGCAAATTTGACTTTATCTATTGATTATAAATTTTCTTATATGTTTTTTCAAAATTATATAAGAAAAAATACAAATTTATGCATACAAGGAGTATTTTTCAAAAAATCCATTTTTACCACCTTTTGATTGATAACCCATTTTAATCAATAATTTTAAATTTTAAAAATTTTATTATAAAAATAAACATATTATTTTTAATAGGGATATAAAATTTTACTTTTAAAAATGTTTAATAATTTTAATGATAATATTAATATTTTAATGAGTAGTGTGAAATACTTCATTTTAGATCAGAACAACTTTGTGTTCGAATTTCATTATATAGATAAATTACATTTTTAATTATTTTTAATGTCCAATTAGAATTTCATTATCATTTAATCCAATTTAGGTCATTATAATCTTTTTTATATTGAAATTTGATGTAAAAAACATTGTGAACATTTGAGCATTTAACATGAAAAAGTCATTTTCTCATTTCAGCAACTATATTAATTTTAAATTAAATTGTGCTATATCTATGAATTTAATTTTGGAAAATTAACATAAATGGTTGTACTAATTTTTAAAATTATGATATAATTGGATCGATATGTTTTTTGAATAATTAGTTTTTATTGTATATACCACAGTTCACGTTAAATTGGGCAATTAAAGGTAAAAATAATATTATAATATTATGAAAAAACCACAACACTTGACTTAATATTTTTGGATGAGTTATTATTGACCAATAAAATAATTTTTCCTAAATTATGGTCTTTGGAAGCTACTTGACTGTGAATATGAAAATTTTAAAAATTATTTGATGTAAAGTTAGAGATGTAATAAAAATGTGTCTCATTTATTTTTTACAATATGTAGTTATATAAGTGATTACATTGTCTAAATATATTTCTTATAAATATAAACATTTTACCAACATCATGGTATTTCATTTATTTTTTTTATTTTAAATATCATTAAATAAAATTGTGACACAATGGTGCTGTAATAATTTATTAATCAAATAAATTTTCAAATAAATGATATTAATGATATTAAAATAAATATAATTTTTAATATTTGAATCCATAAATGATATTTTTGAATGTATTTGATATTTTAGAGATGATTTTATGTAATTTTTCAAAGGATTCAATTTTTTTACACTTATAAAAATCCATTTAGCGAATTATGTCATAATTGAAACTTATATTATTTTATAATTATTTATATTTTGTTAAATAATATAAAATTAATAAAAATAAAATCTCCATCAAAATATTTTGGATAAGGGAAAAAATAATCGATGAATCCTTTATTTTTTGGTTAGAATATTATAGTAACTATTTTATCGTTCAAATGTAAATTTCATTATAAGTTAGTAAAAATTAAAAAGGATAAAGAATGATTAAATAAAAAAGATTAGTCTCCAAATAAAATCAATAAATTTTTAAAGATTATTGGTTGAGTAAATATCGATTCATACTCATATAATTATCTATATAATAAAATTTTGAGTCATTTGGAGTAAAAAAATAATTTATATTAATTTAGAATTTTAGGGGTTTCGAAGGGTGCCCCTCCCCTCTCCTATAAAATGAAAACCATTCTTATCTATTACTCACATATAAAAACCATTTATTTATTCAATGATTGGACTAAAACCCTTCCTAAAATCGTTCACACATTATATAGGATTTATTTTACTTTGGGCACCCACATTCAAGGTGTTATGTTCTTATGAACGGTGATCATTCAATGGAATTGTAATGTTTTTATTTAACGATTTCAATTTTATTTCTTATTCTACATTCTAAAAATATTATTCTTATGAATAAATAATAACTCCATTATCATTCGTATACTCAGATTTTATTTTGGTAAAATCATCATAAAAATATATCTCTACTTCAATTAAATTAGAAAATAATTAATCATTCATTCGTACGTGTGAACACTCACCGCTATAAACCGATATAATTAGTTTTCCATAACTATCTCTCAATACTAGTTAAAATGAAATAATTAATGTAAATATGTTATATTAATGTCCTATTTTAATTATAATATAATAATATATCAAATTCATTCCTAAATTCGATGAAAATAGAAATGATAATTTTGTTCGTGCTTACGTGTGAACTATCACCAGAATGTAGTGTTGTGTTTATTTTTCAATAACCACATCATAAGTATGATATAAATAAGTATGTTTAAATGATTAATATGATATTAATTATTTCATTATAAATCTTTAATTATAATGTAATACTTAGATTACTTACATAAGGATAAATGAAAAAATATAAAATGATATTAGTGCGTACGTACAGCTTGCAGTCTACATGATTTTAATGTTATTAATTTTCCTAATCCATATTTAATGAACAGATTTAATATTATAATTTATTTCCACCTGATGTAACTCTTATATTTTATTTATAACTAGGGTTTTTGTTCTCATATTTATATGAAAATTTGTAATTATAATTTGATATATAATAGTGTTTTTTTATCATGAATGTTATCCATGAGAGGATGGAATTATGACATCATAAACTATTGGAGCCATATGAAGTTCATTTTCAACTCATGCACTGAATATAAAAGAAACATCTAATATAATATAAATAAGTATGTAATCGTAATAACTTGGTGATATATGATATTAATGTAATAATGAACATGAAATGTTTCTCAATAAAGTATAAATTATCCTATTGTTTTGGTTTATGAAGATAAAAAATGTATCAGATTAGTCAGACTCGAGCTAAAGAACATTATATCAATCTCATTTCATTTAGGAATATTTTTAATATAAACCACCTTCTTTTATAAGGTGAATAATAAACCCCATTAACTTATAATTTCATTCAATGTATTTTAACAGGAATATTTTTATATAAAGAATTTTACATTCTTTAAAAAAATACAAAAGGGATGTATTTTAATATATGTGGCCATAATGAATTCTACATTTCTATGACTATTATTTGATATTTGGATTCCTTTATAAGACTTATTGTTTTTAAAAGGAATAATAAATCCATTACCCATTTTTTGGGTATTTTGGAATTGAAAATGGTTTTGAAAATGGATTGACTATATCAATATCTTTACATTATTTCATGATATTGAAATAGAAATTTTATGAGTGAAATATTTACAATTTAAGTCAAATATGTTTTATTATTATACATTGGTACATAGAACATTGACAGGGGTTTATTTGAAAACCCAAATTTGGGTGGTTCCATGATATAGCAATGATGGCTAGTTCTGTAACGAAACAATGAGAGGTGATTACATTAGAACCACTAATGGATTTGTTATAGAAGTAAAATATATAAATATTCCATTTGTAAGAGTAATATATATGAATGTTGACCGTATTGTTATTCCATTTCTGTATGATTATGTCCCATGGTACCAATATGTGTTATGTGTTATTATGTGGGTTTATGGTAATATTTTTATTGAAAAAAGTAATCTAATTGGCTTATAATCAAAGGAAATTATTTAGTACTTATTTATGGTGAAAATTATTACATTATGATAAAGGTTTCATGGTTTAAATGTTTTTTTAAGACTAATTATTTACCTTCTTTTTAAATCCCTTACTGAGAATTTTATGCTCATAAAATGTTTTGAAATTATTTTAAAAATATTTAACGGATAAGTGATAGAGGGATTGAATCAAGGGAAACATTGTGAGGAATGGAACACAAAAGAAACCATATTTACTTTAAATATTTTTTTTATAAAAATATATAGTGATTAGATGTTTCTTCTTTGTAATATTTTATTTGTAATGATTGATTTATGGCCCAATTCTAGATATCATTAAACATGAAAAAATATTAACATTTAAATGATATAAAATTATTGAAATAACTTGAGATGATCTAATTTTTATATTCGGGTACTTAAATTTACTACCCATAAAGATCACAATACATATTTTCCATACCAGGATATACATCCCATTTTTTGGAATTATGTCCCCATTTTATTTCCCCACCCAATCTTGGAGAGGTACATAAATGGTTGTGGATATGATGATCCACAAAACAACACAGAGACCATTCTTATGGTCAATTTATATCATATATGATTACCCTTAGAGAAAATGCCCCCAAATAATAATACTAGTCTCTTTTAATCAATTATTGGTGTATAGTTATAATTGATGAAAAAATTATAGTTTTTCATACATACAAATCCTTATCATAAATATACGTTCCTGTAAATTGTTCCATATGCTTAAACTACTCAAACTACTAATACTATAGACCTATATACATCCTCTTGTGAAAAGAATCACCAATAGTTTTCTCCTTTAATTGTGTTTTGGACAGTCATTGTGGAAATACTACAAAACATATTTTAATACCCTCAAACAAAGGTTCAGTTATCGTTGGTGAATTTTGTAGTTGAGAATATTGTAACTTGTGTACAACAAAATCCTTTCACTAATATGATACATTTACCATCATCTCAAATTATTCTCCACCATTATAGATCCAGAATGTGTGTATGATAATTCCTCTAATGTGATATCAACAACCTTGACCCATACACTACACCTCAATCCTACTTCATCAAAACTACTCAATGTTTTACTCAAGATGTCTTCGAGTATGTGGTATACTCATTACAAAGATAAGTTAAGTTGTGTATTTTTACTGAGTTCAGGCTATGTTACATATCCTGATATTTCCTATTGTAATCATATGGTCATGGAAACCATAACCCTTTCTTTCTCATTTAGAACTTAAATTCTTTCAGAACTGTGAATTCGTTAATGAATCCCTAGTTATAGTATACTAGTCCAATATTTCCCAGAATATCACAGACATCCATGGGTATCTCCTGAGATAACTTATCCATAACATTCTCCATGTAAACTAATACACACTCTTTTGAGATATATTAATAGAAGAAGTTCACTTTTTCAATATAAAGATTGTATTTAGATAAATGTGGAAAATTAGATTCTCTCATAGTAAACATGGGATGATGTCGATATGTTATGAATTATCATATAAAAACTAGGATTATATCATGATTACATAGATGTAAATCAGCCAAACTATTCTATGAATGGTCGATATATCTAATTTATCATGTCCATGATTATCAATTCTATGTTTTAAAAAACAAATAGCACCACCATGATTTCATACAGACCATATCTGCTCAGAAAAGATGTTTGATGAATGTTCAATTGTATCACCTTCAAAATATGTTTCCCAAACCTCGAGTAAATACTATAGAAAAATAAGGAACCTCTAAGCTGATTGAATTTATTTTTAATGCGTGAAGGGGATAATTCTTCTTAACTTTCCTCAGGATAAATTTATAATTATCCACACATAAGCACAAATTCCATCTATACTTTATGTATAAGATCATAAAATAATTTCAGGCCATTTACGAGGTTATATAAATTCCCTTTCCTCTATATCTTCCAAATACTCATTCGATTCCCATATCTATACTAGCAACATTTTTTATGATTAGTCTGAAACTGGATACACTACAAACACCAACTTGATATAGAAATATATCTCTCTCTAGGGTTTTAAGATAGATTACCCTTCAATAAATCCACCTAAAAGAAAAATACTAATTGAGGAAATTTAATCCACCACATACCACTATCAACTAGAACACTATTTACTATCTGATCCATGAGTCAATCCAACATGTACTGAATTGGTCTTGTATGACTATCTTGAAGATCTCATTCACCCAGGTGAACATAGCTACTCCTACATGAGATATAAATGTAACTCACCTCTTATAATAGTTGATATGAGCCTGGTATAAAACATACCAATCCATAAAAAGAATCAAATTGAACCCCACTATTTCAAGAATGAAATTCTCCCAATGAAATGAATGTTATGAATTTTATGAGATCCCCCTTTTTAGTATCTTATACCCCTTGATCACACCACTATTTTTGTATCAATGATAATAAAACTATTTGGGATCCACAAACCGACAAAAATCCAGGGAAACGTTGAGAATATATTATGAAATATCAAGCTATTATATCAAGAAAAGAAAGGGTAGATGATCCAAGAATAATTATTGTGATAGGGGATGTTCCGACATCCAAACTTATGGTAAATTATTTTATATACATATACCTTCATGTTCAATTAATGGTATTTCTAGGATATTGTCATTCCTCCAGTGCTAAAATTTTCTATGGGTTTTGTTATGCTTTCTCCCTAATGGTGGTAAAAATTTCATCATGTTGGAGGTTTTTTTTAATTTTTGCATAATTTAATAGCATTGGGATAAAGTGGTTGTTTTATTTTCATATTACATAAACAATGTAGCAACAAAGCCTAGGTTCTTAGGTGGAATTGTTTTATCATGTGATTTCTAATAGTGGTTCTAGTTATTTTTATGATTTAATATTATATATAGATGGGTTTTTATTGGATCATTTAGTATTCATCCTCATGTAGATATCAGCATACCAATTCTTGTAATCTCAATTGATGTGTCAGTTCTTATAATGATAAGGAAGTGAGTAGTGAAAATGGAGAGTAGTGATGTAGATTCCATGGTCATAAAATGTGGAACATGGCTTGCGGGTTACATGAATCATCAATCCAACCCCTAGGCAGTTTGTATCCTTCCATATTTTTTGAGGGAGTCCTTTATATGGTTCAATTTTTTTTAATTTTCATAACTATAAATTTGTACTGATTTTTTTGGTTTGTGAGAGTTTGAAATAATATGGATTGTGTTCCCACTAAACCATTAAATGTGGTTATTATTCAAAAAATAAATATATAATGGAGTGTTATATATATAAATATATAAACATATTCATATATTTTTATTATTATATATTTTTATTTATTTATATTCACATGTAATTTTTTATATCTTTTAATATAAATATATATAAATTTATTCCTTATTGTATATATTTATAGATATCTATATGTATTTATGAATGTTCATATATACATATATATATTAATATAAATTTATATATATTATATGGGCATTTAAATTCATATATGTTTGTTTATATATATGTATATACATACATATATATATATTTCAATATATTTCTATATATCATGTGGGTGTATATATATATAGATATATATAGAAATATGTATATATATATATCACTATGTTTATAATTTTATATATAATTGTATTTTTATATTTTCATTTACATATATTTTTTATATTTATTTTATTAGTTTATATATTTCCCTATAATGAATTATAATTATATATATTTATATATATTTATATATCAACTCGCCTAGATTTCAACTAGATGTTTCTGCTTATAAGATACAAGTGATCAATTTCTAGCTGCATCATTTTGCGATCCATTAACAATGGTTGGAGATGAGTTTTACACCCATGAGTTGGGAGTGACTAACAAAGGAACTGTCACAACCCGTCCTTGGAGCCCATGCAGTGACTACCCCAAGACCGCCTGCCATAGGCCAGGGGAAGGCGACTAGCACCAAAGGGGTAAATCCAGATAAAAGGGACGACTTTTACTTTTTATAGTAAACAAAAACAACAGAGTACATGAAAAAAGTAAGAACAAAGTAAAACTCTATAAAAAATTAAGTGCTGGAAAGAAAAGGGGTCGTAAATACAAGACCAACAGTAGGTGTAGTACAACTGAAAGTCTAGTACAACAGCAGTAATGTACAACAAAAACCACTGAGTCATCCTCCGGGAATCCCACATGAATGGTGGGTACATATGGTCTCCTCAGAAACTCGGGTTCGTCCGTCCGCTCCGTGTACCTCTCACCAAGTGGTCCACCTCATGGTGTCATCTAGATCAAAAAGTCTCTACCACGATTAGTGATATTCGTCGTCTGCATCCAACACAATGTAGTGCGTGCATAGCGTGTGTAGAGTTGAGTATAACAATACTCAGAAGGGACCCTGAGACCCCCAAATGTCTCCCAGAGTCCACGAAGGATAAACCACAAAGGGAAAGATACAATCAATAAGTATAATCCAACTGTACTTATGTATATGCCCATAAATATACCTACGTCATTAATTCATGTTCTGCTCCAACTCTCGAGCCCAAGCACAACCCAGTCCACATAGGAAAGAAGTCAATCACACCGACGGTAATGATTGAATGTCAAGACTCAGCTCACATAAGTATTCATCATTTATAAACTAATAAAGATGATCAGATGTAGTTACTGATTCATCTAAGCTATCGGAGCCACGTAGGATACTAGACCAGCTAAGCTGTCGGACCCACATTGGATACTAGGCAACCTACTCTGTCGGACCCACGTAAGATACTAGAACAGAAGTCAAACTGTTGGACCCATTTAGGATACAAGAACAGTAACCATCGCCGTCGAACCCATAGATGATTCTAGTATGACAGTTTTCATCGGCAAACCCATGGAGGATTCCTTTGTCGTAGTCGTCGTCGCTGAACCCACGAAGGATTCTAGTACGATAGTCGTTGCTGACGCAGCCAGCTCTAGCATTCCTGAACATAGCATGCTCGATTCCGAGAGGGTCTACTCCTTGAGAAAAAGGTTCGATACATCAATTGTCACAAATTCTATAGTTGATGTATCCCAAAGTTCTGTCTTGTCAAATGGAACCCAACACAACAGATGGCGCGTTAGTCAGACGCCCAGTTTGAGAGTTATTAGCATTTTTGCTCTAAGAGACCAGTTTGAAATACACTCGTTCCAAACCCGGCCATTTTCAATGTTTTCCAAAACTCACATAGTGTATCACAAAATTCTCTCCTCGTCAAGAGGGTCCCAATTCCGCAGACGGCGTGTTGATCGGACACGCGGTCTTCGAGTTATTTACCTTTAAGTGAAAACGGGCCGACCCGTTAAGCCCAGTGGGATGGCGGGTCGAGTCAACATGGTTTTGTGGGTCCGACCCGGAATAGGGTCGGACCGGCTTGGTTAATCACGCTGACCAGCATGATGGGGCGTGGCGTGGCTCGGCCCGGGTGGCCTAGCGGTCCGAGGGGGGGGGGGCGCTTTCCCGAACTGGCGACACCGCCCTCCAATCTGGCCAGCCAAAGCTTACTGGTCTTCCTGACGCATGCGGCCCACTCGGGCAGGCCACGGTCCAGCTGTGTAGAACCTTTTGGTGTGTCGCCTCGTTCACCCGACCGGCCGACAAGCCAGCTGGTTCGGCACCGATGCGGCCTGCGAAGCGCGTGCCGTGGTCCTCCCTAGTGTGGCACCCCCTATGGTGTCGTAGTCTTCCTTCGGCTTGGACGGATATTTCGAGCCGATTATTCCCCGGCCGAGCGGCCCACGGTTGCGGGCCGTGATTCTTCCGCATGCGGCCGATGCATGGCCACCACCTTCGTTTGTCGCCACTTTACCAAGATGATCTCGATCACAAATAAAAGATACCATGGTGGTTCAACATGTCATGTGTCCCAAACCAAGCCGGGTTTTCATCTGACCCAACACCCAACCCGGTCCACGACATGGCCTGAAGGGTGTTCCTGATCCCCACGGGCTGGAAACTAGTTACGGGCATCGAAAAAAAGAAGTTGGGCACGATTTGGCCCATAACAAAGATAAATAAACATAAACAGAATAAGAAGATAAATAAAGGATAAATAGACTGAACAACATGGCAGCAGAAAAAGGAATAAACAAAGCATCGTGACATACCGCAGGTGACCCTATGGATTACCACGATATGTAAACTACAATCACTCTGAAAAGAGATCCAAGACTGAAACCTGCAACTGAAAAGTAAAGTAGGTGTGAGCACCGATATGCTCAGTAGGAATGTCAAAATATATCCACGTCTTATGCCCCTACCTTTAGGAATAGATTCAATTATGCCAGTTTAAAAATAAGATATAACAATATAATGTTTCTCCATTTCAAATTCAAGTAACGAGTTTGCATTTTCAGATAATGAATTTCACTCCCAATAAATTTTTAAAATAGTTTCCATGCATGCATTAACGTTTCAAAAATGAAAATAAACCAGTTTGGATTAAAATATGGTTTTCACAAACAATAAATCAAGTACAAAACATCTGAAAATAAAGGTACATCACAATAAGCATGTCACAAATGAGCACCATGGGTAATCCCTATAGGTAGCTAGAACAAGTCGGAACCTAGAGACCTCGTACCTCGGTGAAACATGGCTTAGAAGACCACGAACCTTAGAAAACATGTCTTAGAAGACCACAACCCTCATAAAATCATATGTTTAGTCAGTGTGGTTGTGTTAATCCTGCTACACAATCTGGGACGAACCCCTACCGTGTCATCTAGGGTACTTGTCATGGTCACCCACCTGGATACCTAGGTTTCACATGGTGCTCTATTTCAAGTGGTGGCGAGTTTTTCTTTATCATGAAAACATATATGGACATAAAATTTTCATTATCAGTAACTCATTCAACCTCTCACCATTGTTCACCCTCCCTAAGCGCATTCCCCCTCTTTCACGTCACACAATGCATAAAATTCAACGTTAGGCACATCATAACACTTTCAAAATACAAAAAATTTTCTAAAACCAAGGGGGCGTGCCTCAATAGAGGTTTTCACTTTTCAAAAAACATTCTTAAGGTTCCAAATGGGCTTTATTACATAATGAGAATAATTTTTACAACTAACCATCCAAAAGGACAAACACCTTAGGAAATACACATTACCAATTCAAAACCCCATAGGAAATCAATTTTTCAAGAAAAGGTCACTTAAGAGATATAACATTAAAAATACATTTCAATTTCCAATGCAAAGCCATAATCATTTATAGCAACCGTAACCTGATTTCATAGCATCTGTATATAGCGGTAAATTTAAAACATATTTTTAAAACAATCAAGCAATTATGAATCTCAAATTAAAGGCATAGTAATAGAGGACCTACCTCAAACTTGTCGCTATTTGTCGATGGCCACTCAAACTGACACTTGGCGCGCACACACACATGCATTTATACATATATACACACACACACCCTTGGCTGCATTGCATATATTACCCACGCCATGAGGGAATATTTACAAAGGGGTGTATATATATATACCATACCCTATGAATGTACATGTATGATAACTCGACATGTGCGGCCCAAAACCAACAAAGCAAGGCCCAGCGCAATACACATATAATTTAATAAAACAATTAAACACTTAAACGATCCACAAAATGTTTCAAAAGATCACATCAAGGATTTTCACTGACGACACGCCACTTACATAACTCATAAAACCCATTGAAAATATTAAAAGAAAAACACATAATAAATTTAACCATTTCCAAAGGCCATTTCAAATCATCGCATAAACCGGAACCAATTCCAAAAAATGCATTTCATTGTTTAAACAATCTATAATTTACATTTATAAATACACGACAACTCAAAAATTCTAAATTATGCATTTCTCTTTAAAAACCTACACCCAAACCCATTTTCACCATAAGTCTCATTGAAAATGTGATTCTCTCCAATTGAAAAATCTAAATAAACCATTTTTACAATTTATAAAACACCTAAAAGAAGCACAACAAGGTTCTTAAATGAAAAGTGCACCCAAGATCACATTAAGAAACCAATTCCAACCCAAGAGCATATCAAATTATTTCAAAAACCAGTTTTGCACCCTTTATAAGATTTAATAAACCACTCAAAAAAATTTATGAAATGACCCCATGCAGTATTTCCAAACATTGAACACAAACACCCAATGAAAACATCATTTAAGGACAAACGCACACCAATAACATGATAAAACGTAATTTGAAGCCCATGCATTATCTAATAATGAAAACGCAGACTAAAAGCATTTCCAAACATCACTGGCATAACTTACATAATACAGATAACCAATTTCATGATTTATAAATTGATGTTAAATAACATGAAAAAAGTTAAAAATTAAAATGTAATCAATTTCAATCCAAAATGCTACTTTAAATTCAAACGCAAATGAAATATTTTTAAAAACAAATTTATCACCTCACCTATTAACCATGTAACACATTAAATTAACAATGAAATAAAAATAATTATCCAAATATTGATTATACTCAGAAACACTGACCTTTGATGCTGAAACCACCAAATTTTGGTGTGAAACCTCAATCTCACACCAAACGCATGACAAGGGACCCAAGGAGAGACCTAATTCAAGAAATCGAACAAAAAAAATATTAGGATGCTAATTTACACCCTAAAAGTTGGAATATTGAATTCCAAAAAAACTGAATGAAAACCATGGAGAGGTTGAAGAAGTGTCTACCTGGGAGCTGTGCTTGAGGTGAGCCACAACGGAAGGGGGTGCGGGCAAGGGAAGATGGATAGGAGAGGGAGGCACGTTTGTTTCGGCTGGTGTGAAGTGGTTCGTCGAATAGAGAAATGCATGATGATACGGTCCACCGGGAGGAATAGCAAGGTGGAAACATGGCTCGCCGGAGAGAGGGACGGGCAACGACGTCTCACGACTAAGTCAGGGGAAGGGGGGTGCCCACCGCGAATAGGGAGAGGGGAAAATGGGGCTCAACGCAAGGGGTCCGATCGCGACGCAATGGGGGGGGGGGGGTTTGGGGGGAGAATCGCCCCATGAACAAAGGGGGGAACCCTAACAAGAGAAGATAAAAAAAAATTAAATAATAAATTGATAGAGAAAAAAAAGAAAACTAAAACTAATAATAAAAACAACAACAACAATAATTATAATATCAATAATAATAATAATAATTGAATAATAATAATTATAATACAAACTAAACAAAAATATTATCATTAATATTGTTATAAAATCACTTTCCATTTATTTTATTTTATTTTATTTTTATTTTTACTTAATTAATATTTAAAATTTAAGAAACCAAAATACTCAAATATAAATATAAATAACCGCGACTGCAATAAATCTGTTCGGGTGTGACAATTCTCCCCACCACAAAAACATTCTACCCCTAGAAAGTCACCTAGCCAAATGAGGAAACAAACTCGAGTTTGTAATTGAACAAGGCCCACAAAATCACAAACTTGGAATGATTTTTCACTCCATCAGTCACACCAGACCAACTCTGAGGAAAACTGAAATGAGAAGAACCATCAGAAAATGAGGAGGGTTCTCCCCACCACAAGAACCCGACCAGCACAACCGGAATTGAGACTCTCAGCATCGTCTAACTCTGGAACTACTAACTTGACCCATGAAGGAACTTCCACCCAGAACAAACCTCGAAGAAGGCACGATAAGATTCGTGGGGGGTCTCCCCACAATTTATGAACTGACCAACTGGAGTCAATTATCATAGACCAGCACGATAAACCCAACACAAACCGACCCATGAACTCTCTTCATAACACAGACCCCCAACACATGGGGTTATCGATGAAAGGACCCATACCGAGTAGTGGACCAAACCGCAATTTATTATTTCCCAAGACGCATATGTCTCCGAAACGATCACATCCTAAAAAAAGAATGGGTCACCCATGGAGCTAGCCACATGAGTGGGATAATCATCTTGAGACACACAAACATAAAGAGGAACCTCTAAAGCTCATATTTGAGGTGGTACAACTACAAGAATTACAAGAAAACACGGTCACTATTTCTTTTTACAACCAAGGATTGGTATTCAAAGAACAAAGACCACAACGAGAAAAAGTGACCTCCCTTCCTTTTACAGCTAAAAATAAACTTCAAAGACGAGGGGCTACAACAAATAAATTCAGAACGTCCCCTTTTCAGCACTGGAGACAAAAATTAGACCACGGTGCCCCTCACCTAATGATTCCAGACTGCATGAAGAGCTTCACTCCGAGACCTATGGATGGAGCCCTGATGTCTTGAAGCATCTGCTTCCCCACAGTCAGGAGCTGGAATCCTTCGGTCAAGACTCCTACTAACGATGCTGTTAGTGGAACCTCTCCAATTGTCCCAAATGGCCACACTAACGGCAATCCTTTAGAGGATGATGACAAGGCGAGTTAAAGTACCCAAACTGACCACACTAGAAGAAAACAAGGGGGTGACCCAACTAATAGAAGATAGAATTGACAATAAGACTTGTCATAGACCGGTTCCTCTGATTCTCTCTCGTCACTGGATGGGGAACCTTACCGAAAACCAAAACAAATGGTCCTAGAACCCTGGATGAAGACCCCACACAAGAGAAAAGTTAACTTATTCTATGATGCTACCTATGGAGAAAATGGAATCAACCCCTTATAATGCCCCACATAGGCCTTCACTGCTCGTTGGCCTTACTTGACACTCACTAGTTATTCCACTTTCTTTGCCTTCACTTCCTTAGTTATAAACCATCAGACGAGAGTGGTCTTAAACACCGTCCAAGACATACCATCATACAACGATGGTGGGATTATCTCGTCCACCAATGCAATGTTTCACCTTCAAATGGACCCAAACCAAAACAGACTCTCATAGCCTTGGGAATTTCCAATAACCGGAAAACACCAATGATTTCACCAAGCCAGTCCTCTACCTTCAATAGATCATAATCACCACAGATGCTGGACAATAACTGAAAATAATTCAATTCCACCACTCTACTAAGATTTTGGGTAGAACCAATAACTAGAGGTTACTCACTAGAACCCTCTGGGACTTTTCTGGGCAGCATACTCAAAAAAAGGCACAAATCCAAAACAAACCCATCATAAATAAAAATTCTACACCTCAATCACAAACTAAATATCAAACTCAAATCACTATTACAACCACAATTCAGAATGTAAAAACCAAGAACCCACAAAAGAAATACCCAACATGAAAAGAGAACGTTAAAAAATTTCTCACTCACCTTTCAAAACATTTAAATTACCTTTTTGGAAACCATTTTTTTCATAAAATAAAACAACTTAAATATCCACCATTGGTATTCCATGATGACTCAAACATACATATCCCTGTGCTAGCTCCATCACCCATCCACTAACATCATCAATTTCTCCACTTTTCACATGCACACCTCAATGTATGTGATCACTCATATGAACACCAACGGTCAATTCAAGACACGTCTATTTTTCAAAACAGATCATTCAGCATAATGCACAAATTCCCAAACAATTTGAAAAAGTAACTTATCATTAAAGCATTACATTTCCAATTTCCAAAACATTTTCCAAATTTACATTCCAAAAAGTGTTACTGAGATCCCAAAACAACTTCCAAAACACCTCCCATTTCCCCTTTTTGAAACCACACATTCGTTAAAAGAAAACAGCTCCCATTTCAAAACCACTTTTCCACTCTAACACCATATTCCATTTTGAAAAAAGCTTTACAAAAATCCATTTATATTTTTGATAGATACTCACACCAACCAAAATGAAGATCAAACATAACTCACATAAAAATTTCCAAAAAACAAGGAAGTAGTGGCTATGAAAACTCGGTAACATGGCATAGAAGTCCATGCTCCGAGCGGGAATCCACCACAAGAAGTATCTTGAACTGTGCACTCGGGATGTGCATGGGTCTCTACTCCATGCAGGCTCGTCGCGTAACACAAGATCACTTCCCTTGTCATCCCTCATCCACACAGCCAAAGAAAAAGAAAAACTCAAATCCCATACTACCCCTGGAAAATCAAGTCTCGGGATGGGAAAGGGTTCATGACGTCCTTCCTGCACCTACCTCTCGAGTCCCGACACAAATAATCACCAAGATAACTGACATCCCAAATAACAAGGGCCTCCTCTGATACCATTTTGTCACGACCCAAGCCAGGTCGTCATCTGACCCAGCGCCTGACCCGGTCTGCACCATGGCCTGAAGGGCATTCCTGATCCCCATGGGCTGGCAACTAGTGTTAGGCATCGAAACAAAGTAGTTGGGAATTACTTGGCCCATAACAAAGAGAAATAAACATAAAATGAACACGCTGATAAATAAAGGAAAAAGAGACAGATCATCATGGCAGCGGAAATAGGAATAAACAAAGCAACGTGACATACCTCAGGTGACCCTGTGGATTACCACGGTATGTAAAATACACTCGCTCCAAAAATAAATCCAAGACTAAAACCTTCAACTAAAAAGTAAACTAGGCATGAGCACTAAGATACTCAGTAGGAATGTCAAAATATAACCACATATGATGCCCCCAACTTTAGTAATAAATCCAATTATGACATTTTCAAAATAAGATATAATAAAATATTGTTTCTCCTTTTCAAATTCAAGTAACAGGTTTTCTTTTTCAGGTAACGTATTTCACTCCCAATACATTTTCAAAATATGTTCCAAGCATGAATTAATGTTTCAAAAATGAAAAGAAACCAGTTTGGATTAAAATATTGTTTTCAAAAAGAAGACATCAAGTATGAAACAACAGAAAATAATGTTACATCGTAAGCAGCATGTCACAAATGAGCACCATGGGTATTCCCTGTTGGTAGCTAGAACAAGTGGGAACCTAGAGACTTTGTACCTCAGTGAAACGTGGATTAGAAGATCCCAAACCTCAAAAAACATGTATTATAAGACCATGAAGCTTAGAAAATCATATGTTTAGTTAGTGTGGTTGTGTCAATCCTGCTAGAAAAACTGGGACGAACCCCTACCATGTCATCTAGCGTACTAGTCCGGGTCACCCACCTAGATACCCAAGTTTCCCATTGTGCTCTATTTCAAGTGGTGGTGAGTTTTTCTTTATCATGAAAAAATTTATGAACATAACATTTTCTCTATCCAAAACTCATTCAACCTCTCACCACCGTTCTCCATCCTTAAGGGAATTCCCCCTATTTCACGTCACAAAATGAATAAACATCAATGTTAGGCACATCATAACAATTTCAACATACATATATTTTTCTACAACCAAGTGGGTGTGCCTCAAGAGATGTTTTTTTCATAAAACATTCTTAAGGTTCCAAATGGACTTTATTACATAAAGGGAGTACTTTTTAAAATTAACCATCCAAAAGTCCAAACACCTTAGGGAATACACATTACCTATTTAAAACCACTTAGGAAAACAATTTTTCATGAAAAGGTCACTTAAGACCGATAGCATTAAAAATACATTTCAATTTTAAAAGCAAAGGCATAATTATTTCTTGAAACTGTAACCTGATTTCATAGCATTTTTATATAGTGGTAAATGTAAAACATATTTTTAAAACAAGAAAGTAATTATGAATATCAAATTAAAGGCATGGGCATAGAGGACCTACCTCAAATGTGTCTCTATTTTTCGATGGCCACACGAACCGACACTTGGCACATACACACACATGAATTTATAAATATATATATACACACACACATAGCTGCATTTCACATATTCCCCGCACCATGAAGGAATATGTACAAAGAGGGCATATATATATATATATTCCTTACCCTATGCATGTACATGTAGGATGCCTCGACATGTGTGGCCTAAAACCAACTAAGAAAGGCCCTACACACTACACATATAATTTAATATAAAAATTAAACACTCAAACGATCCACAAAACGTTTCAAAATAACAAATGAAGGATTTTCACCAATGACATTCCACTTACATAACTTGTAAAACCCATTGAAAATATTAAAATAAAAACACCTTATCTATTTAAGCATTACCAAAGGCCATTTCAAATCATCACATAAACCGAAACTAATTCCAAAACATGCATTTCATTGTTTAAACCATATAAAATTTACATTTATAAATACACGACAACTCAAACATGCCAAATTATTCATTTCTCTTTAAAAACATACACCCAAACCCATTTTCACCATAAGTCTCATTGAAAACGTGATTCACACCATTTGAAAAACTAAATGAACCATTTGTACAATTTATAAAACACCTAAAAGAAGAACAACAATGTTATTACATGAAAAGTGCACCCAAGTTCACATTAAGAAACCAATTCAAACCCAAGATCATATAAAATTTATTCAAAAACTAGTTTTTCACCCTTTATATGATTTAATAAACCCCTCAAAAAAATTTATGAAATGACCCCAAGCAGTATTTCCAAACATTGAACACGAACACCCAATAAAAAAATCTTTAATGGCCAAATAGACACCAATAACATGATAAAATGGAATTCGTAGCCCTTGAATTATCTAATAAAGAAAACGCATACTAAAAAATTTTCCATACATCATTCGCATCACTTAAATAATATAGATAACCAATTTCATGATTTATCAAATGATGTTAAACAACACGACAGAAGTTAAACATGAAAAAGTAATCAATTTCATTCCAAAATTCTACTTTAAATTCAAACACATGTGAAATCTTTTTAAAATTTTTTTTGCACCTCATCTATTAACCATGTAACTCATTAAATTATCCTAGAAAGAAAAATAATTATCTAAATATTTATTATACTCAGAAACACCAACCATTGAAGCTGAAACCCCCTAATTTTGGTGTGAAATTTAAATCACACACCAAACGCATGACAAGGGACCAAAGGAGAGCCCTAATTCATGAAATCAAAGAAAAACACCCAAGATTAGGATGATAATTTACACCCTAAAAGATTGAATACTAAAACTCAAAAAATAAACAAGAATGAAAACCATGGAGAGGTTGAAGAAGGGTCTACCAGGGAGTTGCGCTGGAGGTGAGCTGTGCCGGAAGGGAGTACGGCCAAGGGACGATGGCTAGGAGACGGAGGCACGTTGGGTTCGGCTGGTGTGACGCGGTTCGTCGAATAGAGTAGGTTGAGACGATACATTCCGCTGGGAGGAATAGCAAGGCTGTAGAAAGGCTCGCCAGAGGGAGGGCAGGGCAGCGGCGTCACGTGACTTTGTCAGGGGAAGGGGGGAGTCCGCCGCGACCAGGGAGATGGGAAAATGGGGCTCGACATAGGGGGGATGATCACGACTCAAGGGGGGTTGGGGGTAGAAGTTCCCAACACACAAAAGGGGGGTAACCCTAACAAGAGAATAGAAAAAAAATTAAATAAAAAATTGATATTGCAAAAAAAGAAAACCAATACTAATAATAATAAAAAATAATAATAATATCAATAATAATGATAATAATTGATTAATAATAATTATAATAAAAACTAAACAAAAATATTATCATTATTATTGTTTTTAAATCACTTTCCATTTATTTTATTTTATTTCATTTTGATTTTATATTAATTAATTTTTAAACATTAAGAAAAAAAGGCAAAAATATAAATATAAATAACTGTGAATGCAATTAATCAGGTCGGTTGTGACACCTTGTGCATTCCGCCCGCGCCCTCCATGTTAGGTGGTATCAATTGGCTCTAAACAACCATTCTCATTCAACAGAGATAGGTGTATAATTTTATCAAACTAAAATTAAACAATTTCTTTACCACAAAATTTGATTCGCGGTAGTTGGGTGTCGCCGAAGATGGCATCGTAGGGAGACGGCATTAAATCGTTGATGTCGGGTAAGAAGGAAACGAGGATGGCGCATCATCGGCCTTCCTTGTGGGTGGCTCCTTCTCCTTTGGATTGGCCAAAGATCGAAGGATGTGATCAACATTCTTCGATGGTTTATCGTTGGAATGATGGTGTTCTTCGTTGAAGAGATGGACTCCTTCATATTTTCAAGAGCTCTACCAAAATATTTTCCAAGAAAATACTAAAATAAGTCCTTCCCCAATTTTAAAATATTTTCCATCCAATTCGAAATAATTCAAAAATAATTATTTACTCCCATGTTAATTCAAATACATTAACTATTCGGGTTGACACAAATTATGAGATGAGTTGGCCGCATAATTGCTTGGGAGGTGAAGAGGTTCCACCTTAATGAAGGGATGAGTTAAAGGGGGTCAAGGGAAGATGAAAATGATATACTCGTGTTGGCCCGACCTCACAAATATCCTTTCATGGGAAGTTATGTGGGTGTGGGCCCGACCTCTAACTCCCCTTGGGAGGAAATAACCAACTTCAATAAATAAAATTGTGTTCCACAAATATTATTTATTTCGATCTAGATCCCCAAATATTAACTCTCAACCTGCATAAAACAGAACAGTAGTATAGGTCCCTTAAGTGAATACTGGTGCTGCGAGTTCATCGGTGTCCTCATATTTCAATTTCGAGCAGCAGTTCAAATGATAGAAAAAAAACCGCACATACTTTTACTAAACATACCCAAAAAAACACCAGAAATTGATTCCGGGCACACCGGGCCTCAGAATCATGTTTCTTCAAAAACCACAGACTCATAAAACTCCAAAGTATTTAACAAAAACAAATCCATGGAATTTCCGAGTCTTTAAATTACCCCCACCTTAGGGATTTACATCTTCGTAAAGGTATAACACACACTAGGGAAACAAATGGGGGTATTGAGCTCTCATCTAAGAGTCCTACTCCCATGTTCCCTCCTGGAGGTTCTCATGCAACCAGAAAATAATAACCAGAGGAATCGACGATCAAAATAGAACCCGCTCCTATTGATCCTCGATCTCCACCGGGACCTCCGTCAATGTCAGCCCGTAATCGATGTCCATGTCCCTGGGATCAATGATGTGGGTCGGGTCGTGCATGTATCTCCTCAGCTGAGATACATGGAAGACATCATGAACCTGGTGCAATTGAGGTGGAAGTTCTAGGCAGTAATCAACCTCTTCTACTATTCTGAGGACCTAGAAAGGTCTGATCAAACGTGGATATAACTAGCCGCCCTAGCCAAATCTCTGTAGACCTCGTCGAGGTGAGACCCATAGGAAGACGTGGCCACCATTCTCAAACTCTAGTAGTCTCTGTCTCCTATCATCATAGGACTTCTGTCTGCTCTATGCAGTTTTCATCCACTCCTGGATGATCTGCACCTACTCCATCATAGCCTGAACCATCTCTGGTCCTACAAGTGCTGACTCCCCAGGGATCGTCCAACACATGGGTGATCTACATGTTCAGTCATACATTGCCACGTATGGTGCCATCCTGATCATGGAGTGGTAAATGTTGTTGTACGCAAATTCCACCAAAGGTAGGTGATCCTCCCAGCTACGACCAAAATCAAGGACACATGCATGGTGTATATCCTCAAGAGTCTAAATGTTCTTCTCAATCTGACCGTCCTTCTGTGGATGAAACGTAGTGATCAAGTGAAGATGTGTCCCAAAGGCCTACTGTAACCCCTTCCAAAGCTGGTAAGTGAATCGAGAATCCCATTCGGAAATGATTGTCGACGATACACTGTGAAGCCATATGATCTCCTAAATGTAGAGGCACCCCAAGCTATCTACTGAGCCCTAATCTATGATCGGTAGGATGTGGGCTGGCTTGGTGAGTCGGTATATGATCACCCAGATAGTGTCTTGTCCTTTGGATGAACGTGGAAGCCCCGTCACGAAATCCATGGATATACCGTCCCACCTCCACTCTGGGTCCTCTAAGGGACGAACCAAGCCCGATGTCACCTAGTGATCCTCTTTCACTTGCTGACAAGTGAGGAATCGTGAAATGAACTCTACTACATCCTTCTTTATACCCAACCACCAATGTTGTCATCTGAGGTCCTGGTATATCTTCACCGCTCCTGGATATATAGCTAGAGAGGAAGTGTGACACACCCTCAAAACATCCTCCTAATGTGAAACTAGTTCCATAGTGTGTCTCTTGAAGAGGATGACGTGCTCCCCTCCTTCAGAAAAACCATATAACGTCTGCCCTGTCAATTTCTGTGCACATCGCATCTCACATTCAATGTCCCCACGTTGTGCCTCTCTGACTTGCTGAAGGAGTGGATGAGTGACTATGAGTGAATGTAGAAATACTACTCCATCTCTATCAACAAATTATATCTCCAACGCGGATAGCTGCTCCATCGCCTCTCCTAGTAGCTGAATGCCCGATCTCCTGCTGAAAGAATCAGATACAATGTTCCCCTTTCCCAAGAGTATATATTATCTCAAATTCATAGTCCTGGAGGAACTCAAGCCAGCGCTGCTGTCTCCAGTTCAGGTCCTTCTGGGAGAAGATATATCTGAGACTCTGGTGGTCAGAGTAGACTATAAAGCACTCTCCCATCAGATAGTTCCGCCACATCTTCAAGGTGATGACCACTACTGCTAACTCCATGTCATGGGTAGTTTAGTTCTACTTGTGTTGCCTCAACTACCGTGAACCATATGTGATAACCGCTCAATCTTGCATCATGACACACCCCTGAGTCATGTCCCTGACTTGTCGCAGTAAACTACGTACCGAATGCCCTCCTCTGGCAACCATAATATGGGCGCACTGGTCAACCTCTTCTTCAGCTCCTGAAAGATCTACTGACATCTATCTGACCACATGAAGGGTTTACCTTCTTCTTCAAGGTTGAAAGTTCTTCGGAAACTCTGGATACGTCTAGATCAATTCTCCGATAGTACCCACCCTAACCAATGAAACTTTGCACCTCCATTACACTCCTGGGTAGCTCCCAAGAAATCACTACCTCTATCTTCACTGGATCCACTGCAAATCCCGCCTCCGAGATGACGTGTCCCATGAAGTGTACCTCTTGTATCCAGAACTGACACTTTGAGAGCATACAATAAAGCTGGTTCCCTAGTAGTGTATCCAATACAAACTGCATTTGGTAGGCATTCTCCTCCTCAGTAGTTGAGTAAATCAGTATTTCGTCGATGAATACTACGACAAAAAGATCGAGGTAAGGCTGGAAGATCCTATTCATGAGAATAATGAACACTGATGGAGCATTGGTTACACTGAAGGGAATAACCAACAACTCGTAGTGGACATACCGACACCTGAAGTCAGTCTTATGCACATATGCTTCTCTAAATCTGAGCTGGTGGTAGCCTGACCTGAGGTCTATCTTCGAGAACTATCGTGATCCCTTGAGCTGATCAAAGTGGTCTTCAATCCTTAGGAGTGGGTTCTTGTTCTTCACGGTCACATGATTCTGGAGATCATAGTCGACACAGAGTCGCATGCTCCTATCTGCCTTCTTGGCAAATGAAATTAGAGAATCCCAGGGTGAAACATTGGGATAGATGAATCCCTTTCCCAACAAGTCCTCTAACTGTACCTGCAGCTCATGAAGCTCGGCGGTAGCCATCCGATATGTTGTAGCAGATATTGGTGTTTTCCTGAGGTATAGGTCTATATTGAAGTATACCTCTCTACGAGGAGGTAGTCCTAGAATGTATTCAGGAAACTGTCTGCATACTACTCCACGACAACAGAAAAACTCAAACTCCACACATCAACTTCTCCAAGGATAAACCCAACCAACTGATGTGTGATCGGTTTCCCTCTCCTCTGTGTAAGTACATCTTGCGCTGCAAAGGCTCCCTTCTCACCAGTGAAGGTGAACCCACTCCCAACCGTGCGTACACACCACACATTGCGCCTAATACAGTCGATCTGAGCATGAACTGTAGATAACCAGTCCATACCCAAGATGACATTGTAAGTCCTCGACACCGCTACAAGATGATCCCAGCCGAAGTTCTCTCCCCCAAGAGTAAGCTCACACTACCGGAACCAGTGCGTAATCATTGATTCTGCTCCCGTAGGAGTCTCTAGCCGTAAGGATCGAGTTAACGGCTCCATCGGAATCTCCAACCTCCGAACAAGGGCAGAAGTAATAAAAGAATGACTCACTCTTGTGTTTATAAGTACATCAGCAATGGTTGAGTAGACACAGATAGTACCTCGAATAATCTCAAGTGCGTCGTGGTCGTAAGCCTCCACTGCCTAGAGCTGAGCCCGCCTTTGTCAGCCAGCTTCCTATGGTCCGGGTGGACCTCCTGGTGGTGGTGGTGGTAGAGCCTCAAAACGTCATCCACACCTGCTTCTCGGCTAGCTCCACTGCCTCGTCCGCCTACACCCTGCGGAACGCCATGGTCGAACCTCTGTGAAACATCCCCAAATGATTAAGGATTAAATGACTAAATGATATGACTCATGTCAACAAGGTGCACCTTCCTTTTCAGGAGCCTGCCTGATTATAACTTCACAGTTAAGCGTGCTTGGCTTGGAGTAGTGATCAGGATGGGTGACCCTCTGGGAAGTTTCTCAGGGTGTGTGTGAGTGTGGACAAAGCACACTGGATTGGACAAGTGTTGGTCTGTGGGGACTGTTATTAGTCAGATGACCCGTTCAGGCATGTGGGTGGAACCTGGGGCGGGTCCCACGTGTCTACGGGGGAACTGGGGTACCTGGTGGGCCAGGACCTGACGGCCATGTTAAGGTGGGGTGGTTGTGCTGTCACCAGGGCCCGGTTGTCACATTTGGTATTAGAGGAGGAACCCAGCCTTAAGTGTGCGGTGCACTGCCTGGGTTGAGATGTAGGGCCCACAATGAGGGTGTTGTTCTCTAAAGGGGGGGGGGTGACTGTAACATCCCCAAATGATAAAGGGTTAAATGACTAAATGATATGACTCATGTCAACAAGGTGCACCTTCCTTTTCGGGAGCCCGTCTGATTAGAACTCCACAGTTAAGCGTGCTTGGCTTGGAGTAGTTATCAGGATGGGTGACCCTCTGGGAAGTTTTCTCAGGGTGTGTGTGAGTGAGGACAAAGCACACTGGAAAGGACAAGTGTTGGCCTATGGGGACTGTCATTAGTCAGATGACGCGTTCAAGCATGTGGGTGGATCCTGGGGTGGGCCCCACGTGTCTGCGGGGGCAACTGGGGGTACCTGGTGGGCCAGGACCCGACGACCAAGTTAAGGAGGGGTGGTTGTGCTGTCACTGGGGCCCGGTTGTCACACTCTACCTCTTCCTGGGAGTTCCCTCCACTTTCTTCTTCTCATCTGCATGGTGGATCGGGTAGTCTCGAGCCATGTGACCCTTCCTGCCACATTCATAGCACGACCTACTCCTCATATAGCTGGCTCTGTTTAGGGTGCCCCGCACAACTGAACCTGTATCCGGAGGTCGCTCTCCTGATGGACTGATCTGCTTGGACTCTTGTGATATCTATCTACTGCCGGCTGCAGAATACTCCACTACATGTCGCCCTACGGTGGGTCTTGCTGCTGGTGTCCGCTCAGCCAGAAAGGTCTCCACAAGAAGGGCTCGCTCCAGCACTCCCGCCTATGTCAGAATGTTGAGGGAGATCATAGAATGCTGAATCTCATGTCTGAGTCCCTTCTAAAAGTTCTGGGCCTGGAAGAAGGGGTCCCGTACCATGTGTGTAGAGTAGCGCGAGAGGTCGGTAAACTTCACTGAGTACTGAGCTAATGTCATGATGCCCTACCGCAGATGAAGTAACTTTTAAATCTTCACCGCACAAAGGGTTTCTGGAACAAACTCCGAGCGGAAGTGACTCTCAAAGTATGTCCAAAGTAGAGATGCCTCGTCGTGTACCCAGAGCATCAAGATCCACCATCTACCTGCTGCTGCATGCAGGATACCCACATCAAGGATCACCATAAGATCATCTGGTGTCCCTACTAATCTGAAAACCCTGACGACAGCCTCCATCCCATCCTCGGTTGACTGTGGGTCCGTCTCTCTGCGGAACCTGGGCGACCTATGTCGCTAAAACTCATGCAACACACTCAGGCGGCGTGCACTCTCTACTGCTAGGGCTGGCAGTATTGGTGGCTCAGTGGGTAGTGGTACCGCTGGTGACTCCACTGTCATGGGGCCCTGCACCGAGGCCTCATTGCTCAGTGGGATGCCATCTCGTACGCGACTCGGAACCCTAACTTGCTGCCTTCATGGGGCTATCCTAAAAAAACAGGTCTGTCATGGTCAAAATAGTATACCTGGTGAGCTAACACATAGTAATCACAATAAAAACAATTCAAAGGAAACACACATGTAGTCATTATTTTTGTGCACTGTGTCGGAAATCAAAGTTCAGGGTCTTGGTGTATGGATACGTTGGCCGCCGCACCATCGCTGGACTCCCTGGACTGATAATCACACTCAATACACTTAACACTATTTCCTCATAGAAAAGTAATAATCATAGTCCTGCTTTTTGTTGTAGAACCGACTCCTCTGATACCAATTTGTCACGACCCTTCCTCGGGGCCCATGCTGTGACTACCCCAAGCAATCCTCCCATAGGCCAGGGGCTGGAGACTACCACCAAAGGTGTAAATCCCGATAAAAGGGATTACATTTCCTTTATATAGTAATAAAAAAAATAGAGAATGTAGCAGAAGTAAGCACAATGTAAAACTGTATACAAAAGTATGTGTTGGAATGAAAAGGAGCCGTAAATACAATCCCAACACTATGTATAGTAAAACTGAAATTCTAGAACAAATATAGTAAAGTAAAACATCAACCACTAGTTGTCCTCCGAGAATCCCACCCGACGGGTTGGTACAGATGGTCTCCTTAGCACCTCGGGTCTGTTTGTCCACTCTGTGTACGTCTCACCAAGTGGTCCACCTCCGAGTGTCGTCCAACTCCACAAGTCTCTACAATGATCAGTGTTGTATATTGTCTGCACCCAACACAACCAAGTGCGGGCATAACCTGTGCATGGGTGAGTATAACAATACTCAGTCGGGACCCCGAGACCCCCGAAGGTCTCCCAAAGTCCTCAAAGGATAAACCAAAAAAGGAATGATACAATCAAGAAGTATCAACCAAATATAATTTGGTATATCCCCATACATATACCTAAGTCATCAATTCCAATTTGGCTCAACTCTCGAGCCCAAGCATAACCCAGTCCACACAGGAAAGCAGTCAATCACACCGATGGTAATGAATGAATTTCATGACTTTTCTCACACAGGTATACATCTGTCATAAAATGATAAATATGATTAGATGTAGTCACTAATTCATATAAGCTATCAAGACCACTTAGGATACTAGACCAGCTAAGCTGTCGGACCCACGAAGGATACTAGACTAGCTACTCTGTCGGACCCACGTAGGATACTAGAACATAAGTCAAACTATCAGACCCATGTAGGATACAAGAAAAATAACCATCGTCGTCGAACCCACGGAGGATTCTAGTACATCAGTAATCGCCACCGAACCCACGGAGTATTCCAGTGCAGTAGTCATCGTCACCGAACCCATAGAGGATTTCAGTACGGTAGTCGCTGCAGTTGCAGGCAGCTCTAGGGTTCCCACACACAGCACGATCGATTCCGGGAGGGTCCACTCCTTGAGAAAAGGGGTCAATACATCAACTATCACAAAGTCTAGTGTTGATGTATCCTGAAGTTTTGTCTCATCAAAAGGAACCCAACATGCCAGACGACGCGTCAATCGGACGCCTAGTCTGAGTGTTATTAGCATTTTTTCCCCAAGGCCTCTGTTGGAAATACGCTCGTTCCAAACCTATAAATTTTCTAATGTTGTCCAAAACTCACTTATATTATCGAAAAAGGACGTCCATGTTTCGAGGGTCCCATTATCGTAGATGGCGCATCGATCGGACGTGCGGTCTTCGAGTTATTCACCTTTAAGTGAAAACGGGCCCAGCCCGTTATGCCCAGTGGGCTGGCGGGTCGGGTCAACCTGGTCTTGGAGAGTCTGACATGGCAAAGGGTTGGACTAGCCATAAGAATCGTGCGGCCCGTCCCGAGGGGTGCGGCCTGACCCAGTGGGGCGCGTCCCGGCCCGGCTCGGCGCAGCCCAGCCCGGCGTGACGCGGTGCGGCCCGGCTTGGCGCGGCCCGACCCAACAGGGTGCGGCCCGGCTTTTCGCGGCATGACCTGTTTGCCACGCGGCTCAGACCGGGAGGCAGAGTGGTCCAAGTGGGGGGGAGGCGAGTGAGGCGCGACCCCCCGGTTTCCGGAACTGGGGTTGCCATGCGGCACCGCCCTCCAATCCGGCCGACCGAAGCTAGCCGGTCTTCCCAGCACAAGCGGCCAGCTCGGGTGGGCCACGGTCCTACTGCGCAGTACCTTTGGGTTTCATGGCTCTTTCACCTATCCGACCGGGATGCCAGCCGTTTCGTCGCCGATGGGACCCATGGAGTGTGGACCACGGTACTCTGCAGAGCGGCGCCCCTTGTGGCGACACTGTCTTCATTCGGCCCGACCAGCTTTATCCGGCCAGTTCTTCTTCGACCGTGTAGCTCGCGGTTATGGGACATGATTCTTTTTCATGCAGCTGACGCATGGCCTCCACCTTCGTTAATCACCACCTTCACAAGATGATCTCAAACGCAAATAAAAGATACTACGGAGGGTCGTCTGGCCATGTGCGTTCGGCCCGCACCCTCTACATTAGGCGGTATCAATTGGACATAAACAACCATTCTCATTCAACAACAATATGTGTATAATGTTATCAAACTAAAATTATTCAATTCCCCTACCACTAAATGAGATTATCAGTAGTGGGGCATCATAGAAGACGACATCGCGGGGAGACGGCCTCCACTCTTTGACATCAGGGAAGAAGGAACCGACGATGGCACGTCATCGGCATTCCTTGCGGGTGGCTCCTTCTCCTTTGGCTAGGCCAAAGATCGAAGGAAGTGATCTTCATTCTTCAGCGGTTCTTCTTTAGAAGGACGTTGTTCTTCATTGAAGATATGAATTCCTTCAAATTCTCAAGAGCTCCCCCAAAATATTTGCCAAGAAAATATTAAAATAAGACCATCACCAATTTTAAATGATTTTTCAACCAATTCAAAATAATTCAAAAAAAATTATTTGCACCCAAGTTATTTCAATTGCATTAACTATTTGGTATGGCATAAATTATGAGAGGAGGTGGCCTCATAATTTCTTGGGAGGTGAAGAGGTTCCACTTTACTGAAGGGAGGAGTTAAAGGGGGGTTAAGGGAAGATGAAAGGGTTAAGATCATGTGGGCCCCACCTCACAAATTTCCTCTCATGGGAGGTTAAGTGGGCGTGGGCCCCACCTCTAACTCCCCTAGGGAGGAAATAACCAACTTCCATAAATAAAATTGTCTTCCACAAATTTTATACATTTCATTCTAAATCCCCAAATATTAACACTCAACTCACATAAAACACAACTGCAGTAATGGTCCCATTAAGTGAATACGGGTGCTACGAGTTCATCGGTGTCCTCTAATTTCAATTCTGAGCACCGGTTCAAAAGATAGAAAAATAACTGCACGTACATTTACGGAACGTACCCGAAAAAAACATCAGAAATTGATTTCGGGCACACCGGTCCTCAAAATCAACTGCCGTCAGAAACTACAGACTCGTAAAATTTCAATGTATTTAAGTAAAAAATAATTCCCCTGAAATATATAGGTATTTACAAGAACTACATGAATAGGGATCAAAAGAAACATGTTATGGGGGAATTACTAGAAATAATTCATAGACACTTGTTGTGAGGTGGGGATACTGAAGAATAAGGGTGGAAATTGATGTTTGTGGATGATATGAATAATAATAATGACAAAAACAACAACGAAAATAATAATAATAACATCAATAAGTATATATATAATATATGATATATGATATATAATAAATTAATAATTTTTTAAATAATTATTAATGCATAAAATATATTAAAAAGTCACAATTAATAATGTTTTTATAAAATAATAGTTTCTAAATTAAAAAATATAAAAGGAAATCCAAACATTAAAATTTGATGTTGAAAACCCACTATTAAATGATTCTCAATTATTTTTATAAACAATTTAGAAATAATTTCTTGAAATATATTTCATGGAGATTTTTTTTATAGTTCCATATAATATTTATCTTGGAAAAAAACCAAAGGTATTATGGGGACAATCATAGACCGTTTTTTGTCGAACTGCAAACATTCATAAAAAATGTCTTCTGATTGACTCTAAAATATATTCTTTTAGTTGAAACCCCCTATCCATGTCATAAACATATCAAGGGGTAACAATACACTAGATAATGACATGTAGTGTAGCACTAATCCCTTCAAATACCCACATAGATACACAAAGATCTCATGTGTTTTTCTTATTGAGGCGGTCCAATAAATAAATATATCATCATACAAAATCAATACCGCATATCAGGTAGCCCAAAGTATCACCTCCATACTCTCTGAAAGAATGAACCTCGCACAAATTTATATCTAATTTTAAAAAATCTACATCATAAAATATTAATAATCCATTAAAACGTCACAAAATTGGGTAATATCAATAAGGGTATAGAATATATAATGAAATATATGTATTACATTTTCAATATAGACTCTGGTTTTTGTAAAAATTAAAAATCTATAAAATTAATCTTTTATGATCACAAAGGATTTGTACAATCGATAGAGATCTCATTTTAATCGATACAAAACTCAAAAATAACATAAATATCATTGATACAAAATAATGTGAAAAAATATTCAAATAAATCACATTACTTACAAAATAAACAAATTTAATATAAAAATAACATTAAATAATGAAATTAACCTTTTAGATATTAAATTGATGTCGAGACACTACTTTAGAGCCATGTTTTTTCACCAAATACATCATCTGAATTTTTTAAACATTTAAAGTGCATGAAATAATGTTTTAATGTCAAATCAAACAATTGAAATGAAAACAATTTTTTATATCAAATACTAAAAAAATAAATCATTTTAAATCATTCATTGAATTGTAATGGATAATAGATATATGTATAAATATTATAAAAAATGAGTATAAAAAAATTAATTATGTTCCATGATAAATAAATGGATTTTCATAAAACAGCTTCCTCAATCAATGAAAAATTGTTATCATTAAAAAATGATTAATGAATTTTTATAAATAAGGTTTTTTCATCAAAAAAATAAAGAGAAGGGACAATTACCAGCACCCAAGTCAACCTAACCAATAAGAAATTTTATAGATAAACATTGGGTTTTTTACAAGATCTATTTTTAAGTGATTAAAAATAATGTAATATTGAAAACATAATACTCCGAAACATGATCATGAAGGGATGTAACAAGGCCTCAGGCGTGACACCATTCATAACAATGGATTTTGACTAGAAACGACATTGTAAGTAATATGGTGGCTAGAATATAACCTCTAGAATGATGTTATAATATCAAACGAAAGAATAAAAACAAATAATATAATAAAAATAGATAGCATAAAAACACAACCAATAAATAATGTTATAATAATATTTTCTTCCTTACAATAATGAATCCCAATGTAAATGATGTTAAAAAATTCATACTAGCAAACAGAAAACAAACTCCAAAAAAAGAATCCAAAAAACTAATCCCCAAACCCCATGATCAGTCATCACTCCACTCTCCAATCTCATTCAATAATAAAATCAGTCAAGTATATAGTCCATTTCCCATGTCTATAAAACCATCCCTGTTTTCTATCTTGCTATACCAAACAGTGCTTGAACAAGGTGTGAGTACAAATCAGTAGGACAACACTCCCATGTCTAAAAAATCAAGTTTTAATAAATAGCGAATAAAATCGAATGATAAAAATGATCATTAATTCATAAATTAATTCCATATATTATGCTATGTACTAACCCTCAATATCAAATTTGATAGTTTTTTCAACCAATCCTACTTCTATACAATTCCATATAACTTTGACCTTGAAATATAAGGAAACAACCTTATAGAATTCAATGTCTTACGCAGAATCTATTTTTGAATGAAAACAATATAAGTCCAAAAATTTCATTTAGGAATTAATTCCATGTCCATCATATAATCTCATCTAGGAAGCGACACCATTTATATCCTATAATTTCACTGGTTTAGAAGATCATGTGCAAGAAACAGTCTCATATGAGAAGGAATGACACTTCTAACCGCAATATCAATATGGACATAAAGAATTTTGAGTCCACATAATCATTTAGAAATTACACCATGGAAAGAAAAAAATATCATATTGGAAGTAATTCCATTTACAACATATAATATAAGTTGGGATGGATCTCCATGTCTACCAAATAATCACATCCCTGGAATTCAATAACCAAGGATTAATAAAAGGACAATGATCCATGATATCCATTTATAACACCCGCAACATATATGAAAAACATGTTTTCAAAGGACTTATTGGTCAGTTAACCAATTCATTTACTATCATTCCATTTATTCTATTTACCAAATTCAGACCAATAACTAAATTTAAGGTTATTATCATTCTAAATAAAGTATCTAATTATCACAATAATTGAAACTATTTACATTTTGAATATTATTTAATCTAAATTATAATTAAAAATGTCCATAGATGCTTTCAAAAATAATCATTTACACCGATTCCCATTACATGTTAAATTAAAAAATTTAATGATGTTATTTATTCATAATCAAGTAATCATAATTAAAAAGTTAAACAAATTCCATGTTAATCCATGTTCTTAACTCATGTTTTAATCAATTTCCCCCTTATAGTAAAAAACTAATTTCTAGTCATTCAGCATTATCTAGTTTTATTCTCTTAATGTTCTAATAGACAGACAAGGTTTATAACACCCCTAGGGTTGGTGGAAGTGCGGGTCTCAATTCCTATGGACCAAACATGGGCCAAAGGGTGTCTATTCATAAGATTTCATCAACGAAATTGGTGACCACATGGATTTGATCCTGTGCATATCTTGCTGATGAAATAAAATTCATTTCATATTCAACAGAAAATATATATATATGATAATGAATTTCTCTAGAAAAGACACCTATAAAACAGAGATGATGATGAAAAATCCTTAATGTCCAATGTATAATTGTGATCCTCCTTACTACCCCTCAATGAAAAACAAATAAATTATTTCATAAATCTATTTCATCATTGACCTAGGTGTATAATACCAAATATACGGTTACTCGAAATGAAAAAATAGTGAAACAGGAAATAAAATAATAAATAAGCTTATTACCATCAATTTTATAGTCTCGTTAACTAAGATCCAACATAACGATCTATTTGGTTGAAGATAAATCAAAAATTTTCCAAGTATAGTTTTATAATTATTGATTGATAATAAAATGATATTTGGAGAAATACAAGATATAATAATTAATAAAATTGTTGGAGACATCCTCATTTATGAAATTGATCATGGTTTCACACTGTAAATCTTTGGGTTTTAATATATGTTGACAAAAATTATTATTGGCATAAAATCCCAAATAACAATTCAAATAATGAATGAAATATCACATAATGAATAGATTTTGTCAATAAAACATTCCTCACTAAAAAAGAATTTGATGGAATCTTCCCCATATTATTCACGTCATGAATAAATATTCCCAAAATTAATTGGTTCCTGTATGCATATATCCTCTTCCAATCACTTTTTCCCTACTGAATCTTTTAAAATTATATCCTATTAAGAAATATTTTCTCATATGTCATATTTATGTTTTCAAACCGAAATGGAAACATACATGTGAAATGATGGGTTTATGAAACATCAAAACCATATAATATCTTATCCCTGAGAACTACACTCAAGCATAACTATGCGGTATTGGTGAAAAAATGAATCCAAAATTCCCACATATCTGACTCCCACTCTTAGTTATCATCTTATTCATTCCCATGCTTCAACATCACTGTCTATAGAGGCATAGTATTCCCTTTTAGATTCATCTCACTATAGTTTATGATATGTATCTTATTATGCTTGAATGGAACATCCACATCAATATCAACATCATCAACATATATCATGTGAGAAGGTTCGGCACAATATCCCTAGAATTATAACACATGAAATGAATCATTCATTGAACTATATAATTTTAAAAGGGTTAAAACATATTCAACAATCCCATCCCTCTCAACTATCACAAATGGACTGATTAACCAAGGTGATAATTAACCATTTTTTATGATACATAATTATCCCAGAATTGGTGAATCCAAAATAAAAACCAAATTACTAGACTTGAAATATAATAGTCATCTTTGATGGTCAACATATGATTTCTACCCACTCTATAAGGCCATCAGTCACTTTATTATTAATATAACCTACTTTGATATCTTTGGTATGTGCATAGGTCAATCATGAACAAAGTTAACTGACTCTAACTAGTATAGGGGTGTATCAAATGACCTTCCATAAAAGGCCTCAATAGTATTCTTCTAGTTTCTAACATTAACGATATTATTATATGTGAAATATGTGATTTCCATTTGTTTCTCCTAATAAACACTGAATTACATAACACAAACTCATATCATATCCCCAACAGTTTGAATCATCTACAAAGATTGGACAGAAGTATAAGGATGGTAGGTAAGAGTCAAAATAACTAACAGTAAAAATTCCTTATAAAGGAGTTAGAAGAATAAATAAAATATTCATGGATCTCATTTGGAAATTAATCTCCTTGGAATATAATGTAGTTGAACAAACATCAATATTTAGTGACTACCTAGATCATTAGTTTTGAATATCTCCCTAATTAGAAATTAGTGGGATACCATGAATTTTCATTCTATAACCACCAAAACATCATTATTTTTTTTGAGGTTTCAGGGGTAATCCTGTCATGAAGTCCAAGTTGACCACATTCCACTTCAATTAATGAATGTAAAAAATCGGAAACATCCCATTAGGACTCTGATGTTGCGTATTCACCTGCATATATGTGAAACATATCAACAAAATTTTTACAACCTTCATTTTCCATTTCAACCTGTATAACCTATAAATATAAAAATACATCTTTGTCATAATAGGATGTACAATCCCTTTAGATGAATGAGAATCCATAATCAATTTCTCACCCAAACACAAAGGGTCCAATAACTGGTTGTTAACCAAAAGAAACTATCCACTACAATGAAACAATCCTGATGGTTGATCCCTACCATATATGTGGTCCCTGAGAGACAATCCATCCAAATCATATGAGTAATATCTCATTATTTGTCCTACGGGCATAGGTATAATAGGTTTTAATGTCAAAGATATCCATCCACGAGATTCTTGAACATCAAGACGAAAGATTTAAAGTAGATCAATAAACCACCATTCCTGCAATGTTTCATACACGTACCATATCAGAATATTCTAGTGCAAAGATTCTGTAATGAAATTTTCCTTTCCTAGAGTTTAGGCCAACTCAATGTCAATGTACTATAGACATTCTACCAACCTCTGTTTCCAATGGTTCAAGTCCCACATGGAAAACATTTTCCTAATGAAATTTTTATATATTTATGACACAAAACACTGACCCAGAAGATAATTTAGCCATTATTTCATAGTGTTAACCTCTACATCCAATTCCATGTTATCAATATGACCATTCCTATCATATGGCCTCAACTACATGGATCCATGAGAATCCCCTCCATAATCCATCATTAAAACTACTCTATCACTAATATTAGAAGCATTATAAATCATGGTATATTTCTTATTCATCTCGTGTAAGGTGTTTATTGGTACTACGTTCAACCTATTATTTCCATCCTAGATACCCCACTTTTATGAATTAGAGAAGTGAAACCTCACTACTTAATTATTCATATTAAACATAAATTAAATCTGATGTGATAATTATTTAATGGAACACTAGTAAACATATAAAAATACAATAAATCTTTTAATATCATATAAATTCATAGGCCACTCCCAATCATCCAAGGCTACAACCAACTATAGATCCATTAAAACTCATTACAATTACATAATTTGACAAAATATGTGATGTTTTTCAATCATGATACTTCATTTAGATATTTTAGAGTAAATATAAATCTCTCTCATTGAACATGGAATAATGCAAGGATGATGGGAATTATTGTTCGAAAAAAATATATTATATAGGGATTTCATTGAAAAAACCCTCAAAAAACTAATATATTAAAATCTGGTGTATATAATTTTTTGACGTTGTGAATATCACAGCTATATTCTTCAGAAAAGAAGACATCACCATGAAGTCTTCTGTTCTACATCTTCTCCTATAATTTCTCCTAGGTTTTTATTATGGTATGACCATAAAATATACTACCCTAACCGCATGTATATCATGATGAAAATTCAAACACCTCTCAAATGATTGATGATATCATTTATGCATTGAAGAGGATACTAGTTCATCACTTTCATCTGGTTCAATAAATGATAATCAACACATAGGCAGAAATAACCATTATCCTTCTTTGAAAAAGAATTGAAGAACACCATGCTTATGTACATGTTATTATAAATGACATTACATACGAATATTCTAATGTTTCATTGTAATCCAAAAAATATACGATTTCTATCTGACGATGAATGATATATACTTTCTAAAATCCCAAATCCAAGCCAATCGTGAACTTGATCTCCTGAATTTAAGGTATGATAGATAACTTATCATGAATAAAATCCTGAAAAATTTTCACTACTTGAGGAATAGTAATATACATCATCCCACAATCATCTAGAATAAGGATTTTAAAATAATAGATGAGATAGTAAAACCTATAATAAATTGGTCTTGTATAATTATCCAAATGCTCTCATTCAACAATGTGAAGGCAGTGGTCACCAAAAAGAGATATAAATGTAATAATCCTTTCGTCAAATTCAATAAAATCCTTTTACATAACTAGAAAGTCCATAAAAACTATCAAATTTAACCCCATCATTTTATTCAAGGAAAGCTCCAATTAGAAATAGAGGTCAATAATTTCATGTGAACACCCAAAAAACATTTGGATACCCTATGATCAAACCCTAATATGTGTGTCAATGGTCAAAAAACCATATGTGATATCCACAAAAATAATCCAGTCCAATGAAAAAATGAGTATATATAATTAAATTTAATTCTTTTATTTCAAAAAAGCGTAGTCAATGCTAGATGATACATTAATTGTATATTTGATTGTGGGAGGTAACACATCTAAATTGGTTGGGTTGATTTTATTGTATGAAGCTGATTGACCCCACTACCCTAGGCTCTAATTTGATCTCTGAGTTATTCTCCAACTAGCTAGTATTGTCATCCTTATTTCGAGGCACCACATCTTCTACCTCAGCTTAATCATCTGGTGTAACTCTAACAATCTATAAATATCGGAGGATTTCTGCCTACCAATATGTCATTTTATAAATTGATCATTTTTCACCACTCTATTGTTAATACAACTAATAGACCTTCACACCCAACGAGCCATACCCAAAGCAAAAAAATCTATTTAATGATACAATACCTGATGGATATTATTGTCATCCCTTAAATATTGGTAACACTATACTTGGCCACATTCATCAAATAAAATAACACTCCCCCATATGCCCATTGCACTAAATTCATTTATGTATCTATTAGTGAATTTATTCTTACAACTTGATAAAGAGAACCTTCTTATCCCTGATGAGACTACATGTATTCTAATTAGAACCTTCTTCAGATACATTTCCATAGTGGGAGCATGATTCATCACCTATGGGATATTTATAATGAAAATGATATTAAATTAATTTATCTCATTATTGATCCATTCCTTTAAATTATTTTCCATTTTTTCCTTATCAACATCCTTGAATTGAGAAAAACACTACAGATGGGTGAAACATCATGCATTGTCTATCACTAATACTTTTCCTTGAATTAGGTACGTGAACATACAACACACTCATCCGTCCTTTTCTTTAGATTAATATGGATAAGGAACATTTTCATTAAGTACATCTAGGTTATTTAGTTTTTATACAAGTATTTCTCAATGGGAACTGAAAAACACTTATATAGTAAACGTAAAATATAACTAGAAAGACTCAAACACCTTTTAAAAGATATATAAATGTGCTTAAATATAATGAAGTGTATCTCAATAAATAACTCATCAACCCCCTCCCCCAATTAGAGTGTGTAGGTTATATAAATTAATGTCACATTTTAGGTCATACATTTATGTTTCGATATAAGAAGTCCCCCTTTCTGTGGATCACATGACCCTAAAAAATGAAAAATGCTGATTACCATCCATATAATTCATTATAGCTGTAGGAATTTAAATATAATATTTGTTAGGTAGGAGAAAAATACTACACTCTTGATGTACAGCTCGTAGATTGATTAGGGTAATTTACACTACACATTTCAACACACTCCTTAGATCACAAGATACAAATCACTATCAACCTAAGATGGTCAACATACAAAAAGATCATTACAGTTAAATGTTTAATAAACCATTTTGTTTAGAAATTTACTTTCCAAGTCATTAATGATACATTTAGTCTTTTTCTATCAAAAATAAAAATGACAACATTTCAAAAATTAGGAAATGTGATATATCACAGGTTATATTATTTCACTAGAAAAAAACAATTAATGTCAAGATATATCAATATGTGATTAAAATGATGCATCCATACTTGCCTAAAATAAACCATCATATTAGTAAAATACCATAATATAGTATTATCAAATAGTTAGTGAATCCCCCAAGGTGAAATAACACTACAACACTAACAAATGAACATCGAAAATTTCAATCCCATCCCTATGTACATCAGTTTACCTCCCACTCATGGGATAGTTACTCCAATAAATTATCTCATTTCCTAGACGAAAAACATTCTATTACCTTACATAAACCAAACAAAGATTAAATCAACAGAAAATAAACGATTCCAGGTAAAAAAAGTATATATTTGATTCGATAATCCCATAGGATACTATAGTTTTTATTTACTAGTCACCATATGTTCCTCCTCGTATTTCATAGTTTGCTGACTATTAGTGATGGTGTAATAAATATAATGGGGAGATAACACACACTAGAAAAATGTTACAATATCATAATAAATTAGATAAACAATTAAAATAGTCAAACAAGAAAATATCTTGACATGACTAAAAATATAAGAACAAAATATAACATTTCATCCATTAATAAATTCGGATTAAAATTACTTGTTGAATTCCATAAAAGAAAACATAAAATAGACTACAAAAACCTTAGTCCCAAACCCCCCGATCGAAATTATCTCAATGTTATAATACTATCACTTTTTGCTATCAATCAAATATTTTGTCCCTTTCCCTTTTTTATACCCTCATTTTTGAAATATTGATGGGTACCAAAATGAGACCTAATAGGGTGTTTTTATAACTCTAAAGGCCAACACCCATTTTGTATAAACAGATCATTCTTAATACATAGTTATTGTAACATTATTTTAATCATGTAAATTAAATCATAAATTAATGATGAAAATTATTTAACATTACAACCATAAATCTCTTAATTAACACACAAGGTCTTCCAAAATTTCATAAGCACGTTGTTAGATGTCTCTATTCATAAAAAATGTTGCATCAACAGGATGTAATGTCATATCAAACTCATAATCTGTTTTAGAAAGAAACTCCATGTCCAAACTATTATATCAACTGGTATAGAGTTCCATCTACAATATAGAACCCCATGCATGAAATAATGCTACGTCTATCCCATAACATCATATATGAACAAACACCATGTCCAACCCACAATCTCATCCGAGATGGAATTCCATGTGATACCCATAATCTCATCTAGGAAGAAACACCATGGAAAACCCACTGTCTCATACCAAAAGAAATTCCTTTTCTATCTCACAATGTCATCATGAATGGAATTACATGCCTAGTTTGAAATCTCATCATAGAAGAAATTATTGGTCAATACTAAAATCTCATATGAGAAGGATTGCCATGTCAAGACAATTAGCTCGACAAAAGAAATTTAGTAACAATAGATCCATAAGAATATAAAAAATAATGAAGTAAAATTATAATACCAAAAAAACCCATGTCATATATGTCATCATGGTACTTATTTGTAAAATAATAAATAATCCAACTGTTCATTCATTTAAATCAGGTAATAAATTATTGAAAACAACTTAATTAAAATAAATTATTAATCTAAACCATGTTATAATTTTTCAAAAAAATTTAACTATTCATATGTTACAAACCATTTACAAAAATTAATTTTAATCATATTATTATATTAATATATCATCAATAAGGTATAAAAATTCCAATTACACTCCCAATTATAATTTATAATCCACGAAATTTTTTCTCAAAATTTTAATCAGAATTACTCTGTTAATAAAATTAACTATCAATCCAAATTCTCACTTCATATTCCCAACAAAATAAAATTTTAATTACAAATCATTACGAATTTATTATTAATTAAGGTCTGGTAGGTACATTTAATTGAATATCCAATATTGATTCAGTGGTTGGAACACCATTTTTGTGGCAACAATTTTATGTCTCAATGCCTACAAACCAAATGGGGAGTAATGGAGGTCTATGCATATGGTTTCAATAATTAAAAGTGTTAACAAATAAATTAGGTCAAATGAATGTTGTTTCATAATTATAAATATTAATTCACATGCTAAAACTAAATGAAATAGATGTTACATGTCTGTTCAAGACTATAAACCTCAAAATTAGTGAAAAACAGAAATCCTTAATGACAAAGCTGAAATGGGTTACTTATTCATCTCCTTAAATGGAAACTAATTAAGAAATTACATAACTTGTTATAAATACCAAATATGTGTGTAGTGGCCCCCAATATAGGGTTACCACATGAAAAAAATAATCAAAAAAATAATGATGAAATTAACAAAAAAGAAAACCTTCAATTTCTAATTTGAGAACACAAAGATCCAACGAAAGAAACCTTTAAAACAAATAGATGCCACAAAATATCCTAATGGAAGTAAATAATTTGAGATATACTATAATGAATACTGGGATAAATAAATGTTTTCTGAATTAATGAAACTAATATAATGTACCACATTCATGATATGAATTCTATTTTCAGATATTGAATCTTCATATATTAATAGACACTAAAAAACTTATCTCCATTGACTAAAATCCTAAAAACCATCTTGATTTTCTAATAATATCTCACATCGTGAACTGATTCATCCCAAAAAAACATTCAATCACTAAATTAATTTACGGAATCCACATATTAAATAATTTTTCATTAAATTAATTAGATCCTATAGCAATACATAATCTTCCAATATCATTTTCCTTATAAACACCATATAAATAGTAACCCAACTACAAGTAAGAGCTTATATTGTTAGTAAAAGGGCTGAATTAAAAAAATAATAAGGAAGATTAATGGGGAAATATGGGATCATACAAATAACGCCTATCACAAAAAAACTAATTTATCATTAATATATTTTTATTGAAACCCAAAATATCATGAATGAAAGAAGGGAGTTTAAATAATGAATTCAAAAAGATTGAATCCACTTCATTACTAATTCATAGATCTAACATCTAATTTCTATAAATGAATATAGAATACATTTATGGAACATATAAACATGTTATACTCAAAATTCAATTTTGGAAAAATTAGGAAACAAGTTATTTAGCGAGAAAATACATGTTTCATGTCTTGAAATAAATAGTAATTAAAAATGTTACACTACAGATTTATTTCAAGTGATATATATAACTCATCAGAGTGATTTATACACATGGTTTTATCCTAATAATACAATGATAAAAACAATATCTATCCTAAAAATTTATGTTTACTTTATGAGGCTCAAATAAAAAACATATATAATAACTATGATTCTACTACATCTAAACACTACCTATCCTCCCAACTGAGGAGCTATTATATAATATGGACATAAACTAACACCAAAATACCTAACACTTAATATATAATAAAATATTCCCCAACTAATGATGTACTATTTGAATAAACCAAAAGGAAGTTAAATTAGAATTTACAGATCTACCAACCCTTTAAATAAGAAACAAATAAGATCTACTTATGTCTATTAAAATAATAAATAATAATCATACAATGAAAAAAACATTAAAACAAAATTTCTCTAAATTTTCACTAATCAGGAACAAGCCATTTTGAATACAAATTCTCAAATTTCTACTATATTAGAGACTTATCACCATGTCTAGGTTCTTTCACAATATATGATGTATTAATTTTCCTATGTTATTTCCTATTTCTTAAATATATATTTGTATAAAATTAATAAATATGAAAAAATAAACCGCATATATGATAAATATTCTTTACTTTTAAATAAATAAGATGATAACATCCTTGTTTCTCTTACTGGAATAATACAAGGGGTAATTTATTAATTGGATCAATATAAATATATTGATATAGTTTTCTCAAAATATTTCCACATTCCTAATTGTAATCACAATTATATTTCTTATTAAAAAAAAGGATCACCTCAATAAAAATATGCGTTAAAGAATAATTTTTTAGAATTTGATATCAATAATTCATCAACCATCAAAGCCTTATTAACCAACTCAATATATGAATTCAGAATGAACATGATCACTACATATATAATGTTTGGTTAAAAATACTCCATGAAAAATACATAATTCAATGTGTCATTAATAACTAGATCAAAGGAAAACGGAATCATCCTTTTAGAATGGTCAGCATACTCCATCATTATTTGAATACACTATTAAAGGTGAATAAGTTGAATCAACTTCTCCACAATTAAATCATAAATATAACACCACTAAATGAACATGGTCTTTAAATATGCCTATTACATATCCTTATATATTTGATCCTCAATTATGGTCTCCCATAATTACTAACTATGTACCTTAAATTACACTCTTTAAATTTAATGTATTTTTGTTTTAGGAGTTTTCAAATATTTTAATATCCATTCAATAAACTATAAACACTCCATTTCATATTGTGTAAATCTATTACAATTAAATTAATCTGCGTTCTTCTATAAATAAAATTTGTTAGGTCATATGATTCTGATGGTTAGGACACTACCAATCAATTCATATTCCATGAAGAGTTAATAACTATAATTACCACCACATTTTAATTTGAAGTCGTTATCTCATGAATCACCCCTTGGTGGATAATTTTCATGTTCATAAACACCTTTCTAAGATTACTACTCTTAAATAAAATGAAATATGAATCCCAATCAAAATATACCCCAATATCCAAAATATATGAAATCAAACATTTATCAATAAAAAATAATACGTCACAAAGGTCTCATTTATGAGTTCGTAGTAATTAAATATAACATATAATAAACAATGTGTTATATGTGATAACACAATATAGGACTTGTTCTTAGTATAAGGGAAAAAAATTCCAATACATATATTTTGAAAAAAATATGATAAAATTATTTTTCAAAAAATATCATGGAAAATATAACGGTAGTTTAAAAATATTAGAATACTATCAAAATACACATTATAATTCAATTGTAAATAAAAAACCATTCATTTCAATTATTTAATAATGAAATATTAAACAATTTACTAAATATTTTAAATAAATAGAACACTAATATTGTATGATATAAGTGTCCACCAATGACATCAGATAAAAGATTAGTCCTAAATTAATCCAAAAATTAAATTTAATTCTTTATTTTATATTAATTTATCTCATAAAAATATTTACTATAATATAGGGAATTTTGAATCAATTAATTTTAAAACATTACATATTAAAATGTTGTTCAATAGTATAAATCTACTTTCATAGTTTCAAATACCAACCATAATGAATTTGGACCATACTATCATATTATGGGATGCGATTCTTCGGTTTTTCATGGTCATTAATATAGTATTTATATCATTCACCAAATAGATTAAAAAAAATTAATCCACTAACTACGAAATTTGTACATTATACCATATAAACCATCCACGAACTACATTTATATCCTAAATAACAAGTTGCATTCATGATATTTTTTAATAAACTAACTTAGTTCAACATATTACATCATTTGAGAGGCCTCACCAAATACCACATAAAAATTTATTTTTCACCATAGGATAGAAACAAGTATTGGGGGAATAATCCATACACATTGGAAGTGATCATATCATTTAAATATAATTAATGGAATAAAAATCCATTTTTATGAATTTTGTAGAAATTAATCATATGTTAGATATAAAATCGTAATAGTAATTAGTTTGAAAATATTAAACATACTGAAGGAGGATATAGTACAACAAACCATGAAAACATATTATGAGGGCACTATTGAGTCGACCCTTTCAACATTATCATGTTTTGTTAATTAAAAATATACATTATAATAAGTTAAGTTTTGATATTTAGAAAACTAGTATTTTATTGCAACTAACATGGGTAAAGTAATGTTCTTTATTATTTAACTACTTTTAGATAGAAATTTTATTATAATATTTTTTTTTACTGAATTAATCATTGATTTGATTATGTGATTTATAAACTATATTTAATGAGAAATCCACACTACCATAATTTGAGTTACAACCCATATATGAAAACATTCATAATTGGATACTTGTAATTGTTTATTTCAAAGTTTACTTATTGATCAAATTATTCATCTAGTATATACTTTCATCCTTGTAAAGTTGGTTTTTTAAAGGAATCCTGATTATGCATGTAAAATCCCATGTTTTTGAATCAGGTTAAAATACAAATGTTTTCAAATTTCTATTTTTTGGTTTATAAACGGGTCAGTTTTTTTAACCGAGCTCTAAAATTTTATTCCGTTTGTTGGATCACATAAAGGTGTCATTTTTAGACATTCATATTTACCCTATAATTTTAGCGGGTTTTCTAATGAGTTTCATGAGCACCGAATCAGGAGAATTTCACATTAATGGATTTGTGTGGGGAGCACACGGTTGCGGTCCAACCTGTGTAGTTTATCCGGTTTAATAAATTATTAATTTAAATAAGTTTATAAGAGAATTTTTGGTTAATTAAATGGATGTTTTAATAATAATAGTAATGAAGTAATTATTATTATTATTATTATTTTTGTTTAATTAATTTAATGTTAAAGAACTAATTAAATGACAATTGAAGAAATTAATGTGGATTTTGGGTTTAACAAAGAACCATTATAATTAAATGAAGAGTTTCAAAATCATTAAAGGACTGTTTATTAATATTTATTTGAATGTTTTATAAATAATAATGTTATTATTATTATTATGGTGTCATAAATTATTTTTTTTCTATGAGATTTTAATTGCCTTATTAAAGGGTTGTAATAATTATTAGAATTTAATGTGGATTGTGAGCTTCTCAAAGAAATATTTATTTAAATGAGGGTATTCTAATTTAATAAAGCTTTATTATTAAATATAGGTTTTTTCCTTAGCAATGGTTAGAAAATTTATAATAATGATATTATTATTATTTTAGTTTCATGAATGTAGTAATTATTATTTTTAAGGTTATTAAATTAGGGGTTATGGTTTGGAGTTTTTATCATATTAATGATATTGTGATAAATTGGGGGTCTGGGTTTTGAATAAATTACTGTTGGAATAATAATAATAATAATAATAATAATAATAATGTTGTTTTTATTTTTGTGGTTATTTAGTAAAATAAATGTTAAAAGAATTTAATGATAAATACGGAGTTTTATAATTAAATATGAAACATTTATTAAAAGAATAGTAAATGTGGTTAAAAATGAATTAAATAATTAATGTAGATATTAATTACGGATGGTCATAATAAAAAGGAGTGTTTTATTGTTTCATTAAAAACAATTCAATTATGAGATTTATCAATGAAGTGTTTTTATTAAATGGAGATTTTTGGATTTAATTAAATAAATGGAAATGATAAAAATAATATTAGTACTATTAGCATAAATATTATTATTATGCGTATTGTTATTTTTTTAATTATTTAGAATATTATAATGTTTTTGGGGGGGGGGGTTTACAAGAGAGGTGGGACCACCCTGTTCCATTTCTTCCTCTTAGGTGAGGCGCGACACACCTGGTCTGCCCCATGTGTGTGATGAACCCCAACACCACACAACTCCTCCTCTGTACGTCTTCTTTAGCCAAACCTCGACCATCCTATAGTGTGATCCAACAGCACAGGATCCCCAGAAAAACTACAACAGTAGAACACAACCCCCAGACGACCTATGACAACAGCACAAGACCCCTCTCTAGGCAGTAGCTAGAGGCGTGCCACCCCCTCTCCCGGACTCCACATTGCGCGAGACATTTCCACTCCAACTCTTAATGAATAGTGTCCACCTCGTCAAGGTGAGTTCATCGGCGTATAAATCGTGATTCACAGCGTCCATTTGAATCCTCTTTCTCCCCTTATTTTCTCAGCAAAAACCCTAAGGTTCTGATTTAGTCCGATCATTGTGGTCCTCTATTTTTAGGATATGCAGATGTGGGCTCGAGATCCGTTGGTCCATAATCCCATATCTTCCACCAAGGGTGAGGCAGATGGTCTCTATTTTTCTTTTTGCAATTTGTCCAGGTAAGTTTCTAAACCTACTGTTGTGTTTTTCAATGGTTATGTTAAGGCCTGTTAAATATTTATGAGTTCCTGGTTCCAAATTAGGTCTGCGTTGTTCATTACAACTTTTCTTCTGGTAACTGGTTTAATATATTGATTATTTGTTGATCAATGTATACAACATGCATATATATATATAGGTGTGCATGTGTGCGATTATGGACCAGTTGTGGATTGGTTTCCTCCAAGTACATTAAAGCGCTTGGGATTTAAAATGGTGCCACCCATAGGTAGGGTCACTTCCCATGTGTTCAACATTGATAAATGCATTAATAAAATTCTTGTGGCACTTTTTTGAATATATAATTTATGCACTGAAGTATTAATATTGTATGGAATCCGGATGTGAATTTAGTGAGTTTTATTAAATTTCTAAATGTGATATTAATTGTGTTGATAAAAGTCTTTTGATGTTATTAAATTATGCCGACAACATGAGATAATAGAGAACATGAACATGTGTTGATTTTAGGCATGTTTTTATAATATGGATAAACTGATATGATTAAAAAGTTAAATGATTTTAATGGAAAAAATGGGTAATAGGTTAATTAATTGTAGAATTAATTATCAAGTTATGAGTTGAAATAAAATTGTTCCTTTTACTGATTATTGAGAATATTGAATATTTTATATTTTCAGAATATAAATTGGAAACTGTTAATAATTAATAGAATAATTAATTATTACATGTTGAATGGTAAATTCTTAATCAATTGATGATTGGTAAAAGATTCAATATTTAATTAATTAATTATGGAATTAATTAATTTACATGAATTAAATTATGATTGGGAATTGATTTTTATTACTAATTTTGGCCAAGGGTACCTTTTGATGCGTAGTAGTTTTACATGCCTTATGTTGTCTTGGATGGAGTTGTTTAAAAAATATGATATGCTGTGTGAGTTGGTTACTAAATATCTTGGCTTTTTTCAGGATGTTTTGAGATGATTATAATGTGCATGTAAATTGTTAAAGTCCTAGAAGAATCTCTATCTGAGTGGATAGGTTCAGACTTGTTATATATTTTGGATAATTAAATGTTGAGTTCATTATTTAGTTGGCAGGATAAGAATAATTAACTATTAATTAATTTTTTACAATTAATATGTTCAATTGTTAATTAATTGTTGACTTATTAGATGGGTGATTTATGTTGTCAATTAGTTGTTGAATAAATTAATGGTTTGGATTAATTATTTTATGAAATAATTAACAGATGGTTTTGGGGTGTTAGACATGGTGCTTTACACCAATGATAATTATATATGTCTGATTGATAAATGGGTTGTGAGACAAGGACTGAATCTCTAAACACTCATGAGGTGCTAGACATGGTGTTCTACAACAATGATAAATATATATGTATGTCTAAAATCGAGTTGTGAGAAAAGGATGAAACTCCAAATACACACGGGGTGCTAGACATGGCGTTCTACACCTAGAATGCAAGGAAATATTATTTTATGGGTCAAGGACTGATGCACCAAATACCCATGGGTTATGAGACAAGGACTGACACTCCAAATACTCGCGATAGTGCTAGACATGATGTTCTACACCCATTAATTGACATTGTAGTATGGGCGAAATTGGTCGTACATGAAATGAATTAATGGGTAATGAAAACTGTTGTGACATAATGATTTGTGAATTGAATATAAGAAAGGGTACATAATTATTACGGAATTGGGTGAATCACTGTAAGTGGATGGATCCAAGAGAGAATTTATATTATAGTGTATGGGATCAGACATTTTATATGAAATACTGATTTTAATAACTTATGATAGATTATCCAAGCCAATGAATAAGATTAAATTCAGTAATTAATTTGTTTTTTAGATGGACTTAGATACATCTGTTCTGAGTGAATTATACGAGGGATGTCAGGATTTGGATGAATCTCGAGACTTTCATAATTTAATGTGGTTTGAATAATTGAAAAATGAAAATGATTATGTAATAATTATTGAGTATGCAAGACAAATTCATACTGAATTTTGAGACACATGTTGAATGTTGAAGCAGGTACTTGGGTATAGAGTTACATTGTTCTTCTTACATTATTTACGAATGCATTCAATCATTCTAAATTATTTAATAAATGCCTATATTTGGGGTAGACACCAGTGGACCCGTCCTACTTTGATTTATATCTCACACCCTAATCAGGCCGTCATTGCACTGGGTTACACGAGCAGATTCTATTTGGTTGCAGGATTTTGTTGTATATATTTACATGGAATATAAGAGCATAGGACTGAGTGGAATCTTGGGATGCTCGTGGAGACCACCTTATTTGATTTGGGACATTTTTTTATTTATTTTTGTAATGGAATGTTCAGAATTCCATTTTTCACTATTTTCCATTTTTTGTATCATTAACATGTCAAGCATGCATCTGCTGTATAACTGTTGTTGTCCATTTTTTTCTAAAAGATTTATAAAATCTACCCTCTGCTGGTTTATCATTTATTATACTACATACTTTATTTATTTCCATTGTTTGTTATTTTCTCTAATATACCGTTGTGAATATCTGATAAGAGGGCATAGTCTCCCCACTTACTATCCTTAGACCCTCGCTACTAGTCCGTAGCCTATGGCGTACGGGGACATGCACTTGAGTTCATGTGGTGACCGGTCTGGACACCGGTTTAGTGGTGAGCCATGACATGGACATTATAATGCAGTTCAATTTTACAGATATAGAATGAACCTTATGAAATATATAACGATGTTTACATATTAAATAATGATTCTTACAAAAAAAAGCTCCTTATAGAATAAATGATTATTCATCCATATATCTACCATATAAATAAAGAGATAGATACCCAACACAAAGCAATACTAGTTATATAGATTTATTCTTAAATGAATTCATGGATACAAAAATTGATGCAAATGAAAAAATCATGAATATATATATATATATATATGTTATAAATAACTCTATTTCAATAATAATTAATGTATTTTCAGAAAAATTAAATATTATTTATTTTATATATATTTTTACAATTTGACATATAATAAAGCTGTTATGCATGTTTTTTAAGCTAAAGATTCCATAACATTAAATTAATATTTTTATTACCTGACAATTTATTTAGATGTATTTTAAGAGGGATTTAATCCTATCATTGTAGAAAAAACGAATTTTTATTTTTACATGTTATCCTCAAAATATTATATTTTATCTTTTGAATCCTTTTAAATATAAAATGTCTTTCTCATATGATTTATGGGATCAATCAATATTTATCTCTAATAATTTTATAATATATTAAATATTTCAAATGAGATTTTTATATAAATGTTTTATGTTTAATATATCATCAAAAGTCTTAAAAACTGAAAACATTATTACATTATCAATGATATAAAAAGTGTGGTTGTATGGGACATAATTGAAATATAATCGATTTTGATGCACTAACAACATTTTAACGTTTTTTTGTTTAAATGAACTCTTTATATAGAGATTCCTTGATCCAGTTCATGTGTTATAGAGGCTATTGATATTTTCAATCCATGTTGTGGTTCAAAAATTTTAGATAATCACTAAAATTGACTTTGATGAATTGTATCATTATGATGCTTTACAATCAAATGAAATCATTGTGGACTCAAAATTTTTTATCTCACCATTCAACTAGTTTATATGGTTCTTAAATATTTTTTTTCCAAATGTAGATTTTTTTTAATGAATTTTCATTTTAATACTGGAATTTATTTTAGCATTATTATTCCCTTACAGAATTAACATCTTCGGTAGTGACTACGTGTTAAAATTTATTTTTATTTTTTTTCATTAGACTAGAAAAATTTAAGGGTTTTAGTTGTGAGATAGTCTGAATAAAATGATTTGTTGTAGTTACTCTAGTTAAAAATGATGATTTTTGGTTTTTCCTTTGGGTGTTAATGTGAAAACTTTTATGTTGTTCCACTACGATTGAAAAATAATGTCTTAAAATGTCAAGACTTCTATGAAAAGTCAGGTCACTATATATGGGGGTATTATACTCCATTGTTCTTGAGTGTGAAAAGAAGACATACTATTTTTTTATCTTAACAAATTTTAAAATACTTTTATTCAAATTTTGTTTTCCCCATGTAATTGAATTATCTATAACAACTATTTAATTTTTTAATAGATCAAATAACCCCCTATTGAAAATTAGACAAGATCATTGATCGAGACCCAATGATTTCTATAAGATATTTGACACTGAAAGGATTATTAGTATTATATTATATTTATTTTTTATTATGATAAAATTGAATATATAACTATTTATCAATGATATCTTTTGGATATGGATATAATATTTCCTAATTATGGTTATGTTCCTCAAATAACACCATTTTCAATGGCAACGATTATGGTTATTGGCATTTATAGATGAAATAATATTTAAAATATACGTGTTTTCATAATTAGAACAACATGCTAATACTTTGTAAAAACCATAAAGCTAATAAAAATACTCTTTCTAGAGTAATTTCATTGAAATATATTTTATATAATAAAATAATGGTCATACATCTCTATGAAAATAATTGAATTACATTTTATTCACATTTATGCATAGAAAATTATAACTAATATAAGAAGATTAATGAAAATTAGTCATCAAGGATCTAATAAACATATTACAACTAAGAATGGGATTTCATAACATGATCCTTTGGGGACCCTCCTTGGCCAGAAGAAGTTCAATTATGACACCAAAACACAACCTCCAATATGCCTTGTTCTGGTGAAAAATTCCATCCATGATGATATTAAATTATGGAGGGATTAATATTAAAATACTATTGAAAAACATTCATACACCAGACCAGCAAAATGAGGCACAACCATGAAGCATATACACAAGTAAAAAATTAAAAATATGAAATGATACTAGACAAACTACTTGGATATGATAGAAACAACGTCACATCTTCTCCAATATCAATCCAAGTAAATGTAGATTAAAACTATTTCCACTATGATCTATCTCCACAAAACCATGCCTGAAAGGCCACTAACCAATATATCATTTTCACATTAACAATATATGTGGGCCCAATAAATATGAAGGGGTGAGTGTAAACATACTCATAAGGATTATCCAAAAATGTTATACAAGACAATAGGACATCACACTATTATTTCCAAACCATAAGACCAGATATGACATCCCACATGTAACTATGACTAAGAATACATCATCACAAAACTCTCATAAAACCAGGGCTACCATATTCTACTATGTGACTATGTTCGAATCCAAATGCTCACCTAGCCTCATCCCATGGACACTAGATCAATACAATACATCAAGGGATCACACCTCCCTTCCCAACATTAATAAAATAGATGTTTATCCCAAAAAATCTGAGATAGTGGATGCAACCTCACAACACAACATCAACAGAATACTAATGGGTATGTCCATTTCATTGACTTCAAAAGGTACAATAGACCGTGAACTATAATATAATCATATGAACTACAAAGAAATTGTTTGATCAGTAACTAAAGAAAACATTCCTCAATCATTCCTTAAAAAAGGATCAATTCTAAAATCATCTCCCTAGAGTACACAACTGACTTCACACAATGATCTCCTCACATTGACAGGAATTATATCTTTTATAAAACCCATATGAATGGAACACCATAAACAACTTCCACAATGTGGGAACCCCAAATCCATGATTCAATCAATAGATTATAAAAAAATTCATTATGGTGGTAACCATTGTATTATCCTTCTATTTTCACGAAATTGAATCGAATGGTAATAAATTGAAACATTGTACTCTTCATAAGCCTCTCCACATTTAAACTAACCCTTGTGATCCGAAATATTAACCCCAAATATTGAAAATCTAAAATAATCTCATGATACGAACTCATCATAGGTGCACACATCTTCACTGAGAAGGTACCATGCATGGGCATTGATCCTTCTCTTCTGAACAACAACTTGTGACACCAAGACAATTCTACAACCACATCAATGGTCATGATCCACCCTGGAAATGGTATCATCTATGATAAGTACATTCAATATCTATAACATCACATTCCATGCCCGATGAATGGTGGATCCAAGAAAACAAAACCTATCATAGAGTACCCATGCTCTTCACAACAAGTTGGTATTTCCTCTTTCATCATAAAGGTTGGATGAACCCTCATCCCCTCGAGAAAAGATGTGGAATTTATCTGAACCATAGGTTCCTTATAAAAAAACATCTGTAATGTTATAGTAGACCCAACATTGGGGGAATGGTGAGATGTAACACATATAAATATTGACATCATTGGTCCACCTAAACTAGTCATAAATTAATAAGAATCCTAAAAAAGGGTATATATCTGCACTTGGAAAAATACAATCCCTGAAAGATTCTTTAACGAAAATTCAAAAGTACAAATCCAACATCATATTAATCTAATAAACCTATAAAAATAAAAAATATATTTTTCATGGGGAAAATGGGGAATACTTCATTTAATATCACATTATTGTAGGTCCCAATTAAATACATACCAATAAATAGGGTGCTTCTCATGCATGGTCGTACAATGGAATTCGTGCATATAAATGCTTATAAGAACCTATAAACATTAAATAATTATCCAATATAAATTATAAATATAGGTATTTCAGGGTCCCATACTCAATTTCTAATATCTCTTCAATAAATTCTATATCCCTCAAACTTAATCACCCCCATTATCTAGATCATCGCATCATTTCTAGGGATAATGAACTACAACCAACCCCGAATCATCTTTCCAAATACATATAATAGTGAAGTGTCCTTATAATCTACATTAATGAATTAATATATTCAGAATATACACTTATTTCAAAATTTGGAAACATGGTGAGAAAAAACGGAGCACAATAAAAAAATATTAAACTATTATTTCAGGAATAAATGGATGTAACTTCCAAATGATTATTTGCTGGTGTATTTGGTACTTTTATAATAATTTGTTTATGCTTTACCATTTTTTATCTAATAGAAACTCTATAGTGTTATGATATCCATGAAAAGGTAAAAATCTACTTTCCCATAGAAGATGATCAATTAGGGGATCAAACCCCATAATGATTGGGTAAACACATTGGTCAAGATGATAGAATGACAGACTAATCACACCCTTTTCGGGGAAACGTAACATATTTTGGGACGTACATGTAAATTTAATTATTTTTTGTGAGTATCATGATACATAACTAGTTACCCTAATAAAATGATATTATCTTAAATCCTTCAGTATATAAAGGCGATTCTATTAAAGAATCCATTATATATATCATAGGTTCTCCTTATTATTCTTTTTATTTCTTATAAATATATAGATTCTCATATTTTGATGTTATAAAACTAGAAACTCAAGATTATACAACCATATATGGAGGGTATTGGGTTTTTGAAGATGGGATGAAATCTTCATTGGGTGTTCGACATATCATATATATTTCAACATTCACAAACTGTATATATTTTTTTATGTCTAATCCATAGAGTTTAACATAATATGGAATGAACATATATGAGGGTATATAGGAACAATGTATTGAGATCACGATTTAGGAAGGTGTTATATTTCTCCTACATACAAAATAAATTTGATTCATTATAGTTCAATATTTACTCAAATCGCTAGTAGATGTTAAGTTATAATTAATTCATGTGAGTTTCATTTCCATGAGGTTTAAAAATATGAGAATCCCTTCACGACATACACCATGGTGGATTCCATTTTATGGTTAATGTGATATATTATCAATGAATGGGTTTTACAAAGTGACGTTTTCCTAGATAATGGAAATATAATATTATAGAGACATGGTCATTAAAAATATGGAATCCTTCATGAGTAATTCATGTTGTGATAAACAATGGATAAAAAGTGTTAAAATATATTGCATAGGGATACATGGATTATGAAATGGGATGGCCCATATAGGGGATCTGATACAATAATTGGCCTTCATGTTAGAGTCAAATGTATTATTCTTATAGAAGGAATCAGATACCCCAAAGTTTAATTTGCATCTTAATCCCCTGATTGATGAGGAATAATGATAATCCCACCAAATAGTTTTGGACATGTGGGATAAAAAGAATGATAAATAAAGGTTTTTAAAAAAATTTGTATTACCATTGGAAATATCTGACCCTTACCCTATGTTGTATAAAGAATTGGAACCTTGAGTTTACACCTAGGCATCTCTAGATGGCTTGAGTATCCCATAATCCACATTGGTTTCACTTATTATCAATTCCTAACCCATTATCGATTCTTCCCATATGAAAATGTAATTTCAAATAATGACACTTGTTTTGGGGTTCATATGTTTTGAGTGGACAAGAAAATATTCCCCAACTACTGAAGGATGACATGTCTGATGGTGTCCACCTTAAATGTCAAGAGTGTCTACCTGACAAGTCCTGAATGTCCACTAGAAATTTTTGAAGTTTTTTCCAGCATGTCTTGGTTTTTTTGGAAATGTTTGAGGATGTATAGTGATTTCATGGTTGTTTAGAGGATATTTTTGAAGAGGTTCACATGATATAGAATTATTGTTTTGGGAATATTCTTTTTATTGGTTAAGACATATACAAGGGTGTAAGATGATCAAGGATAACATATCATAGATATATCAAAAGATCTAGATTTTAGTGTCCCAATAATATTAAAAATATAATTATATGTTGTAAGTATAAATAATCGTCAAATACAAACCAAGGATCATAACATATAATGTCTTTGGATAATTTGGTACATAATTAGAAATCAAGAATCCTAAATAAAGACATATATTATTTAAACTACATAATTATCTCCTAACGTTATTTGATCTCTTACATCTGTATAGGATGTCATTTAAAATACATGAATGATGGGATGACATAAAAATCCAAATAAGGGAATAAACATAATAAAAAATAGTAGAAGATGAGTTCCAATGAATAACATGGTGAAATAATATGGTATTAAAATAGAATAAACATTTGAAATTATAACATATAAAATAAGGGCCATGTAATCTTGGAATGCCCCGGGGATTGGGGTGAGGGTGAATACTGATTTTTTTTTATCCGAAGTTAGGAACCCCAAATCCATGATGGTGGAGATCATCGAACACAAAAGAACTATGTCAAGATCCAATAGTTCACTCGTAAGCTCAAAATGCCTACATCCATGCATGCAGCTCCGACCAACAACCATATATGGCTGTTCTAGAAGAGGGAAGTCTCAGTGGAGCTGATGCAGGCAGGGATCAACACATTATGATGAAGGTATTGAGTGGTGGAGAAGAGTTGTATATTTCCGTGATTTGTGGTAGCTGCGATGCATGGAGGGGGGAGGCGCTATGGTCTGAGCACAATGGGTTTGATCCAAGGGCATGGCCTTGTATTCCAAATGAATAAAGAAAAATAATGAATAAACATATGGGTTTACAAGGAAAGAAAGAGGTATCATATTCATTCATTGAGTCATATCCAATGAGAATACCATAATAGTGTCTATGAAAGAACAATTTTAAATAATAAATATTATAAAAAATGGTGTCTAATTGATGTTAAAACATTTAAAAATAGTGTTTCAATAACATTATAAATGAAACACATCAAAGCGAATTAAGGGAACATATAAAATAAACCTTAATGTTGACAATGGAATAATAGATTTCATAAAATCAAAAATAAAAAATCATAGTTTTTCAAGGAGAACATATTGATTTTATAATAATTTTGATTTAATAAATGTATTTCTCACTTAAAACACATTATTTAGTGTGCATGAAAGTGGGAATTAAATTAGGATGATTCATTTAATCGTGCATGCTTATCAAGAGGAATTATAATGTGAACCATTTAAGAAATGTATAACCTCTGAAAATAAGGAATAAGTAAGATAGGTACATTTTTAGGTATCATACACACATAATTACAAATATGATCTTATAATTAATTAAAAATTACATTGGGGGTAAATAGAGAGAAAGCATAACCCCAAAAGTTGGTGGTCCAAAGAAAATTCTCCTACCTTATTTCGATAGTGTAATGCACATACATATAGTTACATAGATAATAAATATAGATTGATTAAATAATTAAATATGAACATATTGTAATTTTATATTATTTATTATAAATTTAGTATATTAATTTATGGCCATTTTGAGGAGTTATGTAGTTTAATTGTGTTATTTAGGGTTTTTTTCATTTCCTGATTTTATGATCATCTCTCTTAAGTTTAATTATAGGTGTTATTTTTAAATTACAATATTTTTATATAATGGAAATTATATTTTATTAATTAAAATACATATATAAAATAGTTTAATATAACATTTTCTCTTCTTACATGTGGATGATTCATTAGATAAAATGATAATGAAAAATGATTAGTTTAATTTGGTGATTTCTTTTGAGAATTGTGCACCAATAACATTTTTTTAATATTATTATATATTGGTTTAAATTAATAAATAAGTCATAATTCACCTATTATAATATGTATTAAAAAAAATTGTTTTATGACCACTCTTAATTTCTTTAATGTAAAATCTACAAGTCTTCGTCCATGAAGGCGGCGAATCGATTCCCCATGAACATTGTTTTCATTTTTAGAAAAAAATTATTGGATCAGGTATCTTAGGATGTGTATTGCATTAACATAATAAAGTTAGAGAATATGTATGATATTTTACATAACAGGTAACATTCAATAGGGAAGGTGAGGGGAGGATATGAAAATAAATGACAATAAAAGAAAAAGTAGGAGGGTTTTTTCTCATAAATATCATTTCTTTAACAACCTCATTAAGACACATGGAATTGTTATTTGGTGAGAAAAATAAGATAAGGTTGTGGTTAATTTCATAAGGAGAGAAATTTGAAATAATTTATACAATCATAAAGGCTTGGAATGTTTTTGGAGAATGGGTGGTGAGGGGTGGAATTTGTAGTGAAGAAAAGGGGTGTTTTTTATAATTTTATTCATTTGCTTATTAATTTCTCTAAATACCATCAATAGTATAGATTCATATTACTATGAAGTGTAAATAGCGCATGTTATTTTGAAAAAATGTGTTTTTACGTTATCAATGACTAGAAAATTCATGTATTAGGGATGAAATAGTAAATGTTGTAAATTACTATATTTGAGTATTCACCCAAAATTTAACTATACATGAAAATTCAAAAAATATAACCCTATAAATTTTTCAACAATAAGATTTTAAAAATTGAACACAATTTATGAAATTAATTTTATAAATATTTGAAATTTTTGTTAATGAAAATCGTCATTTATTCATAAAATGCATATTTTAATATTATAAGCGATTTTATGACATTTTGAATAATTAATTAAGGTCTCATAAAATTATAATATAATAATAAGTAAACAAAATATAATTTTATGAAGAAATTTATTGAATTTAATACACTTTAAATCCTTAATTTAATTTTTAAATGGTAAATAAACATTTCTTAAAAAATACAAATACTTAAGTTATCAATTTTTTACATTTTGATTTACTTATTCCATTATATAAGTATATCCTTTTCATTTATAAGATACCTTAATTTAATATATAATTTTATAGATGAGGTCACTATTCTAATTTATATATTATTATTCCTAATGGTTACATTACTATTGAAATGGTCATCTTATTGTTCCAAAAATATCGTTTTCCTTAATTTCAATAAATAACACTATTGAATTCAATCATTATTTATTGGAAAAAAAATCAGTAGGTTATCTATGTGATGATTGTGATGTATTCAATATGAAATAACTATAATAAGGGAAATTTGATATTGAAATTATGGGTTGTTAATTTCACCCACCCCCCCCCCACGAAATTTATACCTAGAATTTTTATTTTACATTTATGATGAAAACAGGTTAGGGTATTTATCCGTCAATCATTCTCCAATCACTATGTCATCTCATCATACTAATTATTCCTCCACAAAAGATTTCATTTTGAGTCATCTTGTTTTATTAGACATTGTCCCCATGCTCCAAGATCTTTATTGGATGCTCTTCGTAAGATAGTTCATTCGTTGGTTGTACCACCTCCAGATTCAGTACTTGTGAGGGGTAACACATAACATCCATATGAGATATACATAGAACATGTCATAAACATGGGTCATATTTGGTTTAATTGAAAGATTATAGGCAACATATCCTATGAAATCTAGGATCTCAAAGGGGCCAATTTCTCTTGAAAAATGATTCCATTTCATTCAAAACTGTATGACTCTATTCAATGGTTATATTCAATATAATATATTATCTTCAAATTTGAACTCCATGTTCCATTGAAGGTTGTCTACATAGATCATTTAATAACATTAAATTGATTGAGTTGGTTGTTTTTGGCTTAAACCTTCTCTATTACCAATTTAAAAATATCATGTCCATGTAGCGTTTTTTCAACAAATTCATCCCAACATGTTGGAGTTGAACATTACTTCAAGTACAGAACTTCATATAGAGACATCTGATACTTGTGTAGATTTTTTTATTGTATGAAAACCCAAAAAATTGTAGAATATCATCTCATTATAATATTAATCCAATTGAAAAATTTCACATGATGTCATTGATAGTATGAATAGTCTTTTCAGATTAGCCATCAGTTTCAGGGTGGTAGGTCATGCTGAAAATCAATTTAGAACATAGATAATGTTGAATACTTCTCTGAAGTTTATATTTAATACTTGGATAATTATAATAGATATTCTAATGTCAAACTCCATTTAGTCTCACCTCGTCCATCACATATAATATTGAATTTTTTATATGTAATAGATTTTTATTAATAGATGTAAAGATGATAGTCCTGTTGAGTCGATTAACCAAAACACATATTTAATTGTTTCATATGAATATATTCCGAAGAAAATTTTCAATGTTCATAGTGGGATTATCCATTTACTCTGTCTTTCTAGGAGATGGATTAATTACTCATTTATACATCTACCTCTCCACATTAACATAGTGACATACCTATCACCTTTAGATAGAGCGTATAATCTTCTTCTTAATATTTTCAAACAAGAAGTTCTCTCAAGGACCATGGTGCATCATCATAATTCTAGGATATATGGGGAAAGAAGATATATTTGAATTATCTACTGGTTCGTTATTTATCACAAATGATTAAGGCACACAAATCCTGGTTTCAAACCAAATCAAACCATCATCATTGATTTGAAATTCTAGTAGCTTCTCTTCATTTTTTGTATTAACATTCATATATGGATTTAGATCATCCTTTTTTATTCTGGATCATCTCTTATATTTGTGGTTGAATTATCATATGGTAATGGTAGGATTCATTCCATTATTTTATTTTTTCATGATCGATTATTTTTATTTCCAAGAATATAGGGACTCTCTAAATCTACATCATTGATAGATTATTAGGTTCTTTACATCCAACATCATTAGCTACCTTGTTTTCCTAATTATTATGATACTAAATATATAAATTTTATTCCTTAAAAATCTCAAACAATCCCCTTTGACTCGTGTTGATATTATTATGTATAAATATATTTATAAGGCACATGTGATTAGTATATATCCCACACTTCTCACCATATAGGTAGTTATAAAACATTATCAAGGCCAAAATCAATGATTCTAGCTCCGGAACATGAGTCATATAGTTTTACTAATGGATCACTAACTTCAATGAGGTATAGGATATCAATTATCATTCTATTTAAGTATAAAACCCAATCATTTTTTAAAGCATCATTGTACATCACTAATCCTTTTCCACATGATGGAAGTGTGAGAAATGGTTTAGATATTAACCTCTTATTGATCACCATAATTATATCCTCACATTAATGCCTCCAGACATAATTTACCAATTTCCATGTTAACATAGTTATCATTTTTGAAAATAATGGGAAATTCTGAATAAAACATCTATAGTACATAGATACACTAATAAAAATATGGTTTACAGTTAAAATTTTTTTAGGGCCTCTCATCAATTTTAATTTTAATAATAGTCCACAAATTTTACAGTTTTGGTGAAAACATGTGCCAACACTGATACATCCCCCATCCATAACTGAAATTTAATTTAAATTTCATAACTATTATTCATTGTCAATGTCTTTAGAATAATATTCCAATAATACTCTTGTACTTATATCTATTAAAGTATATTATATTATAATTTATATAGACTACCTAAAATTTATCAATGTAATATAGAAAAACTATATTCATTAAGTACCTGAATGTTGGTGGTGCATTAATGAGTCTGAAGAGAATTAGTGTGAACTGAAAGTGTCTACACCTTATTCCACAGGATGTTTTGGGAATGTGTTTTTGCTAACTTTTAATTGGTGATATCCTGATGGATTTCCACATTTGGGAAATAATTGACCCCATATATCGGATAAAAAATTCATCTTTAAATGGAAGGGAATACTTGTTATTTATTTTTATTTTGTTAAGAAAATGATAATAAATGTGGAGACCCCCTGATATATCTTTTATAATGAAAAATGGGACTATCAACCCCCATGGAAAAGTACTCAGGAATATGAAACTCTTTCCCTGATTCTTTTGCAACTGATTCATTTGTTATTCCAACTCAAAAGTGAACATTCTATAATGATTTTTTGATATCGGCTGAGACAGGCTATATGATAATATTATCATAGTGAACTTTTATTAGAAAAATTTATATTAACCTCAACTAATAACATCCATTTAAAAAAGTATAATTTAGTTGTGCTTTTATGCAACCACCTCAATATGTTTTATTTTTTGAACAATTTGAGGGTGTTTTAATTAAACAACCTCTAAATGATTCAAACAACCCAATTTTCTCCCCCAAAAACACAAACATTATGCAACCCCAATACCATTCCAAGACATTCCTCCCCAACCTCCTCCTCTCTTTTTCAATGTAGTGACACAGACCCCATGACCACAATTCCCCCACACCTCTTCCCTCCCCTGTACGATTCCAAAATTGTGACCCAAACTCCATGACCCCCCCCCCCCTCCCACGCTCCCCTATCACCTCTGAGCTTCTTTTCTCAGTTCAGTAGTGGAAACAACAACCATGTTATCCTGTTCCCCCCACCACTCTGATTTCCTCCACTCGATTACCTATTTGCAACCCCAATCTCATGACCAAATATTCACCCACCCCTCTGACCTCTTTTATTGCATTCCACAATGGTGAACCTGACCCTACAATGCATGTTCCCCCCACCCCTTCGATTTCCTCTAATTAGTTCACTAGAGGAAACCTTGACCCAAAGACCCCATTCCACCCCCACCTCCAACCTCCTCTACTCGGCTTCCATGTGGTGAACCCGACCCAATGACCCACATTTCCCCACCCCACCGAACACGTTCTTGTTTTTCCCCGCCTCTCTAGTGAAAAAGACCCACTCTCAAATCTCAAAATCCCTTGCTCGGTTCCCCTTATCAGCAATGACGAGGATCACCCCCTCTCCATCAGACCTCCCTCTCCACAGTTCAGATCCCCACCTTGATGGTAACACAGAGGTCCCAAAAAGTTTCATCCTCCTCCCCATAATAATCCTAATAATATTATTACTCAAGAGGTTATTTTCTAGTAATTTATCTTTATAGTTGTGAATTTATGTATAAATTGTGTTAGATTAAAATTTATTGGTGAGTGAATATGTAATTATAGTTGTTTCTTTGGTTCTTTATACTAGATAAATCCCTAAAAAGAAGTTTATTTCTTTTCATAATATTGTATGGGTTCATCCTCAATAGTGGCATGGACCACACATATATATTTATATGATTGGGTTCTATAGGGTCCATAATCTATAAAGGTATAAGGATATGTGTTATTTTTTATATCCATGTTATATTTGTAGAGTAGAATATTTTGGGTATGCATAACATATAGTGAGCTCATAAAGAGTTGAATATTTTTTTAATAATAATTTTTTTATGAAAATATATTTAATTCACATATATGTTTTTATTATATATTGTTAATTTTAATTTTATAAAATTAATATCATTCATTTATTCTAACATGTACATAATTTCATATGAATAATTTTTCATATTTTTCATAACTAATAGTTTTGTTGGTAATGATTGTAAAAGTAACAATTTCTCTAATATATTTTTATTCATTATGTTCTTATAACTGAAGAATGGAAAAAAGTTTTTCAATTACATTTTAGAATGTAAATATATATATATAATAAATAAATAAATATATACTATTTTTTATAAAACTTATATATATAATTGATCAAACATATGTAATATTTTATTATCAAAAACTGATTTAATCGATTAAATTAAAAAATTATTTTTCTTCACCTCTTGAAATTATATCACAATAATTGGTAAACATTATAGCTTCATTTTGGATAAATGTATATTTAATATGATTAATATTGATGGCACTAATTTGGAAAAAGATTTAATCACTGAAAAATTGTTTTATTAACGTTTCGCAACATTTAGAAAATTAATCAGATTGAGATATTTGAAATAATTTCTCTATGATGATGTTTAAAAACATATATGATCATGTTATCAAACAATTTATTGTTAATCAATGATTTATATGATTAGAAAATTATAGTATTAAAAATAGAACTTTTCTATATAAAACACTTTTCCATTCTATAAAATGGTTTATTCTAAATGTCTTTTTTATAGTGATTATATATTTAATTTCATTAAATTCAAAAAAATGAAGGATGGACACATAAAATATTAGTTATAGAGTTTATGTTATATTCTTTTAACAAAAATTTATATAGGTAAAAACATGTAATTGCATCAAAAATAAAAAACAAAAAATTATTTTTATAAGAACAAATATTTTTATATTTACCAAGAATGACACATAATCTTATAACTCTCAATTTAGAAAGACATAATTGATATCTTTTAGAACATTAATGGGTTTCCTTTATTCGAAATTCTATTTTATCATATTTATCTCTAATTTATTTATTTTATTAATAAACATTTAATTATTATTTTTTATTTTGGTGAATTATTTTGTTTTAGTTGGGGTGGTATTTTCAATGAAATTCATGATCATGAGATTATATGACTCTTTTTACAATGTTACCATGATTTCAATATTCAATTCCTTTCGTTGTAAAAATGCCAACCCTTCATATTGATTCAATGATATTAGCCAAATGACCATTCTCGTTGTAGAAATACAAATGATTAAAAGAATATCATCTACCCATTATGGTGAATTGTTATGATATAATAGGAACATGAGCTTCTTCTACTCTTCAGTCTTTCATAAATGATATTGATTTTCTTGATAATTACATCAATTAAATATGAATTATTGGGAGTTTTAGAAATAAATACAATGGTAATTATGGTATCATTTGATGTTACAATTTATTTGAGACTTTTGGATCATGTAGAAATTAGTCGTAGCTAAATTCACACATGGTGTGACCAATATAATACCAATGGATTCTTCTTATGGAATATTGAAATTTATTATTTTTAAAATATATATATGGAAAACTAGTAAAACACATTCTGAATATTTTTAAAACTATGAAAATTATCTATAAGTAATTTTTTAATGTGTATGAATTATCCATATCTCAATCTGGTACAAGATGATACCGGTAAGACTAAAAGTGTCTATTAATAGTTAATATTTGAAATATTAGTTAAAAATGTGAATCTCATTGAAAATTAAGAAGAAACACATTAATCTTCCTAAAAAAGATGGACATCGATTAAAAAGTGACATTTGATGTGTCAGAATCAACATCACATCGAATTGATACTTGATTCTATTGTTATGAGTCAGTGTTCAAAACTCATGTTTAAAATGTCAATATAGTTCTAAAGACAACTAAATTTCTAAAATTCCAGAAAAAACATTTATATTTTTTTCAAACATTAGGGAAACTTCCATATGTCATTTTAGAAATTTAATAGTTAAACACACCTCAATCTGATGCATGGTGTGACCGGTATGGTACCAAGGGCGTATTTCTATTTAACATTTACATATATTTTAGTAAAAAATGGAATAATACATAATCAAAATCAAGAAATAACATTTATATTGTTTTTATTCATTCTTAAAAAGTTTTATAAGTCATTTTTTAGAAGTAAGAATCTACCTCATATCAATCTGATGCATTACGTGCCAAATATGGCTCCAATAAATTATTTTTATTTTAAAAATTACATCCATTTTAGTAAAAAGTGAATCTAACCTACTAAAAACAAAAAAAAAACATTTTGAATTTTTAATTACATTAGTAAAATGATCAAAATTTCATTTATGATGTGTTGGAATCATCCAAAAATCAATAAGATAAATGATGTATCTATATTAACTCTATGAGTCCATTATCATTTTAAAAATGATATTTCAGTTCAAAAATTATCACTCATTTAAAAAAGATTTAATTATTTTGGATTTTATTCACAATTTTTGGAAATTGATTCATATGTAATTCTTTATGTGTAGTAATTAGTATCACCCTAAACTGATACAAGATGTTATTATTAACATACAATGTGTTTGTTTCTAATTTAAAATGAATATTTAGTCAAATAGAAAAGTAATATACTCAGAACTGAGAAAGAACATTGATATTATTATGATACATTATGAAAATTATCCATAGGTCATTTGTCATAACATGGAATCAATATCAACTCAATCAAATGCACGGTGTGGCCGGTATGCCTCCAAGTGTGACATTATATCCATTTTAGTAAAATGGGAAAATGACCTTCTCAAAACCAAAAAATGAAATCAAATTGTTTTGATACTTTATGAAAGTTATACACATTAGATTAAAATGTGTATAAATCAATCGAGTCTTCATATGATGCAAAATGTGCCCGATATTTCTCAAAGTTAAACATTTTTTTTAAAATTTACATCCATTTTCGAAAGAAGTGAAACTAAGCTACTCAAAACCGATAAAACACATTCGAATAGTTTTTATACATTAGAAAAATATCCTGATGTCATTTTTTTGTGGGAATCAACCTCACCTCAATATAAGGCATGCAGATATGTGTTTGAATTTATATGTGGAATATTAGTTTAAAATGTACATTTTTGTTCAAAAAGTGTCCCTAACAGAAAAACAAGCATTATAATTAAAAATTTCTTGAAATTTTTTATATCTATTCATAATAAATTTTTTTAAGTATAAGAAATAGTCTCACACCAAAATGATACATGATGTAATCATTATGTTTCGTGGTGAATGATCTAATTAAAATGGATATTTAGTAAAAAAATCATGTAAAGTACTCGAAACTAAAAAAAACTAATTTAGGATGTTTTAATACATTGGGAAAATGAACCACTAGTTTTTTGAGCCATCAAGTAATTATCTGAACTATATTTCAATGCCTGGTTTTACTATTATGTTAGGATGTGAATGTTATTATTTAACATTGACATTCATTTTAGTAAAAACGACAAATGACCTACTCAAAATAGAGTAAATGATTTCGAATTGTTTTGATATATTAGAAAAATGATCCACATGTCATTTTTGATGTGTATGAATCAACCAAACCTCCATCAAATGAAAAATGTTACTGGAATTGATCAAAGTTGAATTTTTATTTAAAAATTAAATCTATTTTAGTAATAAGGGAAAATGACATATTCAAAAGTGAGAAAATTCATTTAGATTGTTTTGATACTTTTTGAAAAATTTATGCATGTTATTTATGAAATGTATGAATCATCAACACATGAATCTAATTCACATGGTGACATCTATGAATTAATATGTCTATTATTGGTTTAAAATCAACATTTCAGTTTAAAAAGATCTACTCACTAAAATCAAATAAAATGTGATTATATTTTCATGATAAATAAATAAATATATTAATATGTAATTTGTTCTATGTAGAATTTGGTCACACATAAAACTGATACACTATTTAATTTTTATGATTCAAAGTGTTTGTTTCTATTTTAAAATGACTATATAGTAAAAATGAAAATTAATGTACAAAAAACTGATAATACACATTATAATTATTTTGATTAATTAGGAAATGATAAATATGTCATTTGAGATGTATAGTAATCAATCTCACATCCATTCGATGCATGATGTGACCTTATGACACAATGTGAATATTTTTATTTATAATGGACATCAATTTTAGTAAAATGGACAACTAAACATCTCAAAACACAGAAAAATCACTTGGATTGGATTTATACTTCATGAAAATAATACCTATGTCATTTTTTATTTTTAGGAATCCACCACATTTCAATCCAATACATGGTGTGATGGGTATGGCTCTATGTGCATATTTTTATTTAAAATTTACATCCTTTTTAGTAAAAATTAAAAATGTCCTACTCAAAACCATGAAACCACAATCAGATTGTTTTGATACTTTACGAAAATGATACATATGACATTTGTGATTTGTATTAATCATATGAACCTAAATCCAAAGCATGATGTTTATAGTATACATCCATGTGCCTTTTTTTAAATCAAAATCAATTTTAGTAAATATGGAAACTGACATTCACAAAATCGACCAATGGAATTTATATTTTTTTGATAACATAAGATAATGATCCATAACACATTTAGGACATAGAGGAATCATTATAATGTAAATACTAATTAATATTTCCCTAGATGTATATTGGGAATCATTTGTTCTTGGATATATTTTATATGCATATATTTATAACTGATGTATCGGTTGATAGATGTATTGGTTGACTGATACTGAGGTTGTGATGACAATGGATGATCAAATAAATGGATATTGAAATATTCCGTATATATTATAATTATTTTATTTAATAATTTTAATTAAAAAATATATATTTTGGTGTTTTTTAGTAAGTACTTCGAAATAAATATAATAAAAGTAGTTTTACTTATAGTTACAATTAACTACTGATAGAATGTTTAATGCTGTTTTGTTTCATTTTATTTATATTTTCCCCAATATATTAAAAAACTCCATCTAAATACACATGAAATCATAGTTAAATGTTCCAAAAATTTACACTTAAAAAACCAATGTGAAATCCCCAAAACTGCTTCTGAATGACTAGTGAATGTGTAATACAATGTGGTTTTACAACCCTCCTTTGTACTATTATATGGTGGTTTAAACTAGTTCTAGTGTAAAAAAAACATCCACTAATGAGATTATTTATAGTTATCAAGTAATAAGTTCAATTTTGATATCAAATTTTAGATAGGAGGAACACCCATCAATTCATTAGGAAACACATTTGTGTAATCCCTGACAATGATCAGACAAGTGAGCATGATTCTCTAATTTTTCACAATAATTTGATCTAGATATGTTTTCTCATAAGATAATAATATCTACAGTGGATTTGATGATTTTGAATGAGATTTAGCCTCCTCTATACACTTATACATAATTGGAGGATGCCTTAGGATGTGAAGAGTGATATCCTATTCTTGACAGTTGATATTGGATAAGTATAAAGAATCCAATCCTAGCCTAATTTAGAATCAAACACCATAAGAGGTCATAATAAAATATTTTTTAGAAAGTTCATCCCTTAAATATTTAAAGGGTGGAAGTTTCATACTTTGGATACAATAATTTCCCCATGTTATATTCTCAAAGATAACTCAACCTATATGTTTTGAGGTTTTATTTGAGTTGTTCTACTGCACATGAAATATATTTAAAAACTCTTATAACCAAAATAAATTAGTATATTTTTGTATTCATGAATGAATAACACTAATACCTATTGACACATCATTTTGTGACACCACTTTCTTGGTAGTGATAAAAATTTTTCTTCCTTGTTGTCTTAGAGGTTGTGGTTGATTACCTCTGACAAACCTTTTTTTAGGGCATTGCCTCACATAATATCTATTTTCCATTTAGTAGGAAAGTACACAATAGGCTGAGTTTTTATCTGAACAATCATTTATTCTTTCACATTTATGGGATTATTCATATCAATTCAGTGATAATTATCCTGATACCCATCTCTTCAACATTTTAAGTATTATTTGACTCATATTAGATAGTTTACAAGATGTTTCTTCACATAATTTTGAATAATGCGATGTCATGTTTTCATTACAACATGGGATTTATCTATTGATCCACTGATGTTAAAATCCATTCATTTTTTCTTATATCTAAGCCCTTGAGCACACATTAGGTATCCAATATTTATCTCAAATGTAATGGCTCAAAATGAAAATCTCCCCATAGATTCAAATTTATGGAAGCCCCGTGATTTTTATAGAATCACTATTAGTCATCTAAAGAATCAATCCATAATTCTTTTTGTGTACATGAAAATTCCTAATGTGTATCATTCATTCCATATAATGTTTTACTCATATGAAATGATAGACTTATATTCCATATGCTTTATCCTATGTAACTTCCTTTCAATTATAATACTAAGAGTTCAAGGGAAATATGTATTAAGAAATATTTTATTGACTGCATACCATTAAATGGAATCAATTTCCACCTTATAATATTTATTCCTTGTAAATTTCAACCACTAATTAGATTTCATATCAAAATGTTATAACATCATTGTAAATTTCTATTATTTTAATCATAAGATGATATTGTATATCATTTCATTGGAGTTAGTATATTTTTCTACGATGAAGGGATTAGATTATCCACTAATGATAATAGGTATTTTTTTCCTTAAAGGATTTTACCGCAACATTCTCATTCTTATATAATGGAAGGAATTATATATGATTCAATTTATTATTAATATCTTGATCCAATTGTGCTGTAATTATTTTTTGAGCTCTTATTCTAATTAGATTTTTCATTTGATAAGGGAAATCATCCCAATTACTATCATAATGACTATTGGTGTTGGTTCTCCTATTTCCATCCATTAATGAAGAAAAATAAATGAACAATTTGGGTGATTGAATACATAGTTAATAATTGTAATAAAAGGAATCATTGAACAAATAATTATAAACCAATTAATGAACTAAATATCCAATATTATGACTCTGTATGTTTCAATAATTGTTATCCATGGTGATAGAATAATCCATATGGTTCTTACTGACGTGTTCTAGTCAAAATCTCCAAAAATATTTTGAATTCCCTCAGATAATAAATATAGAAACTCTATCCTTTTACACATATTATGACATGACTCTAAAAAAAATAATCATCAAATAAAAACCAAGTATTGTAATGTCTAATGTCATTCTATGATTAATAACATAATGAGAAATAATGAAACCCCAATAAATAAATATTTTATTTATATTCCATAATGAGGTATTAACATATATTGAGTTATTACATTCTTATAGGGTAACCTTGGAAATACATGAAAAATGGATGAGATAAAAATATCAGTATGGGAAATTACCTAGCAATAAATAATAGAAAATTTGTTAGTATATTATAACCTGATGTCATAAAATGGAAAGGCATGATAATAAACATATGGTTGAGTAAAATATATATAATGTGATCTGATTAGCATTGATAGATAGGAATTTGGAAGAAATATACAACATTCCATAAATACAGCTAAAGGATAACATTAATGAAAACATCACATGGTGGAAAAATTTACATAAAGGAATTAGCTTCAATCTCAATCCCAAAATACTTATTCTGATACTAAAAATTAGCTGATGAATTGGAGAATATATGGGAACACCCATCATAATATCTTCATGGATATGTGTACTATATGAATAAAACAAAATAAGGAATAAGCATAAGTGTCACCTATGGAAGGAAATGTGTATCATAGTTGTGTCATACTGAATAACTGAGGGGAATATCATAATAGTTCCCATGAAAGATTGGATTTAAATCATAATTGTGAATTAATTAGTGAAAATATGAATATATAATGATATGTAATGTCTAAAAAAATGAATCAATATTAAAATAGTGTCTAAGAATCATTATAAATTGGCTACATCAGTGTGGTTTAAGGGAAAAAATAATAGAATATTTAAATAGGAAAAAATAATAATGTATATCATAAAAAAATTGAACCCAGATAACATTTCATTTTAAATATAGTGATTTTATAATTATATTCAACCTAATTAGTTTTCATCTAATATCAATTTAATTCATACTAATAATTATGATGATGGTAAATTTATTTTGGAATAACTATAGAGGAAATCAAATAGGTTGGAAATCTTAACTCATGTTCCAGAAAGTCTCAATATATCCCATGTACATATTAAACAGTGTCACCGAAACATTAATGTCTCATACATGTAAAATTTGAGAAGTGGATGGAGCACAATGTTGGATGTGATTTTAGTGATAATTTCATTGATGAATTGGAATTTCCATTATCAAGTAGGTGGAGTTTCTTATAATTATCTAATCTTATTCAAGCTCTCCTTTATGAGGTGATATGGATTTCCCAAATTGTTGTTTAATATAAATTGGATGTCCTTAGGGAGATGATTTTTTTACATGTAATAAATTGTTAAATATTTCCCATGAAAAATTAGTGATTATTCTATATGACTTTTATCAGATGGGAGGGATAACTCATCTTACAGTGATGAAAGTTGATTTCCTTCCTAATGTAGTCATTTGGTATGACATCATGAATACTACAAACATGGGTCAAGACCTGATTACAATTACGAAGTAGATGAAAAATAAAACGATCAAATGATAATCGCTTTTTTATATATTGTATTAATATATTCCTTTATTAAAGAGGGACTCATATCACTTCTATAATCCCCCATTGGTATCTATGAAAATTTAGAGATGGTATAGGTTCTTATTTGTCCATTCTGGAAACTAGAGAGTATATCCCATCAGAATAAAGAGTGAGGCCATAGGTATCCTCATGTAATCATTGAATGGTTTCTGGTTATGTTTATGAATGTATGGATTTCCCAATTGTGGACACATGATTTGGAATCCATGTAGTCACATTCAGGATGGAATCCAAAATGGAAGTGGGCTAGCCTCCAATCTACCCATTTCGACTCTGGCCCATATTTGTTATCCCCTCGATCATATCCAACAACAAATCTTCCACAACCTTCTTGGTAAACCTTAATATTTCTTATATTGAAAAATGTAAAACCATTTATATTGTTACAAATATGTGAACATAACTGATATCCCCCAAGATTCATCCCATCCTAGGTTGTGGAATGTGTATGAGGTTGAGGAAATTCCATTTTTTCCCAATTAGATAATTGTTATGATGAGATTCTATGACTGTTTCCCTAGCATTCCTTCCCATACAAAAAACCAGAATAATTATTTAAATTTATTTCTAATCTATATGAAATATGATATAAAATATATCACTAGGATGGGGTATATGCAGCTTTTATAGATTTGCTAATTATCTATGATCTATATACCCCTTACAAATTTTCTCACCAATTTTTCTATATTTCGAAGGATTCCCCTATTCTCTTAGATGTTGTGAGGGGGAGAATGGAATTATAATATCCATAAAAAATTTCTATTTTTAGTGCACATAGAAGAATATTATAAAATAATTCTTCCATATTTCAATTCCCCTATCTACCTATCTCATGAATAGGACCATGCTTGGTTAGATGCATCTCTGAGCAGCATATTAAATTCACTGATCTATTAGGTGGACAACATCTAAGCTTCTTTGATCCCCTTAACTGTGGAATTAATGAAGTTGTTTCATGACATAGGGGATCCCCATGGATATGACCATACCATATTTTTGAACCTCAAATTATCATGATATAACCTATTGAGGGTGTCGACCATTTAGTTCCAATGACAGATGTTGTACCGTTTTAGGGAGAAATATCTTACACTCGTTCAATTCATTCGTCATTTCTCATATTATCCCTCATTTAACATATTTCATACACAGAGGGATAATTTTGAAAATGAATTCATTGCATTATTATAGAGACTCCCTTTGAGTAAATTTATTACCATGAATAACTTCTTCACACTATCTTTCATCAGTTGGGATTTGATGGATTTGATAGTCATGAATTTTTTGATATAATGCCACATATTTTAATTTGACAAAAATTATTGGCTAGAAATAGGAGGGACGTACATTTTTTGTGAAATTACTCAGATGGTCAAATTAATGATCTAATCATTGGAGGTTCTTGAATATAGAAATTATAATTCCTCTATATTGTATGTCGATATAGATGACATGAATGTTCCAGTATCAGAATAGGAAGAAATAATAACTCAAAAAAGTCCCAATTTTTTATTTCATTATCCATATTAGTAACCATGAATAAATAACGTGGAGAATTGTATTTATTTATTGATACTATTTTTTCCATATGAAACAAATGATGAAATGCAGTGGACATCAATTCAGTGAAAAATCAATTCCTCTCTCTAGTATTTGAAGAACATAGCAAGTTAATCAAATCATTATTTATAGTAATACAATAAAGACAAATTTTTCATCTTTTTTTGTATAGAACCATTGACATACTCAATAATGTGGAGTTTCTTCCCTCTACGGAAATTCTCAATGAAAAATTCCTCTAGAAATTACGTGTCATTCTCATGATTTCATTAATTTTTTATACACATGGAATTTCATTCCCATAGTTTCTTTAATATCTTTAAGAAAATCAATCGATTGCAAAATATTAATTAAAACCAAATTCTTGTATTTGAATGCTTCAATCATTATATATTTCTCTTTATAATTGACCATGAATGACTATAGACTTGATATTCATCTTTGATGTATCATCTATATTTATATTTGGATAACTTGTTTCAAAAGAATAATTTGGTTTAATATATATGAATTGGAATGTTCTCAAATTATTTCCTCTGTTAGTGGGCCTACAGACCATGGAGTGATTTTTTATTGAGAAATAATTATAACTAAACTATCTATGACATTTCTTTTTAATTTTTTATCTTATGCCTATATTTCTTTTATGGAATGCTTATAATGTTTGTACATGGATATTTCTCAAGAATCCCTTTTGAGGGTTTTAAAACAAACATGATTAAATCATATTCCATATAATGATCACTGAATATTGTAACGTGATACTCTAATTTTTTCTATGGTTCCTTTTAGGGTTTTTACCATGGGAAGCATTTAGTGTTTTCCAATTATTTTTTATATAGTCACGAATGCTTGTATGTTATTGATGTTTTGGGTTTTTTATGCTCAGACAATATTAGGTTTTATTTTAAGGTGATTTAACCCATAACCTTTATTGATGTTGTTTAGGTAATTTTATCTCATATCATGTATTTAAATAGTTTATTTTGTTTTAACTCATTAAATTTTTGTTCTAGGTTAGGGATATTTAGATCAGACATTCTATTATTGTAGTTTATGGTCTTTTATATCACTCCTTTGATTATGGTGGTTTAGGGTATTTTTTCATAGAATTTATATTTCTATATTTTTTTGTCTTATAGTTTATACATTTTATTTTTTTATTTTAATTTCATCTATATCAGGTGATTCATTATTGCAATTCACTATCTTGTAGCTCATACGATCCATTACTAGAATTGAAGGATGGGTATTCATAAATTGTTTTAGAACCCTTATACTTTATAGAATTAAGAATAATTATTTTCCACAAAGGATTGTAGTACCCTATATTCTTAATTTACATTCCAATGAATGGATAATCTTTAATTTCTCTTGATCCTTTAGTTCCAATAGAAAATAGGAAGGATGAAAGATCTATCAAGGATCATTAACCCTACCACTATTTCTAATAATTGGTTTGATATATGGTGAAATATTATGGATTCCATCTCCACATTTATTTTTCGAATATTGGTTATGTATTTCACATTTCTAGAATCTCTAACTAGTGTATTTGGAATGAGGAAGATATATTGTGATGAAAAAAATACACCCTATGTTGATGAGTTCTATAATGGTGTTACTAGGGCACACAAGGATTATACGCCCTTTCATAAAAGGAGGATATTTAACTGGGTGATGGGAGAGGGGACCATATTCATGAGGCCATAGGTCTTACATGAATTATTAAGATATGGGTCAATAATAATTTTAATGGGATATAATGGTTTATTGAATATTCGTATATCTATATGGAAATGTAGGAATTGTTGAGATGTAAATCCAAGGTGGGTTCTCACACCCTAGGTAATTTTAGTTCATGGTCTGAAATATTTATTCCTAAATCATGTTGTTTCTTCTCACATTATGCGGGGAATTAGATGCTTTAGTAATGGAACATCACATTCATCCAAAATAGAAGTGAATAATAGATTGTGTTTAAATATCAATATTTTCCAATCAAATTTAATAATTTTTTCAAAGTGTAAATAATGACACCAAAATATATGATTCCACTAGTGGTTGAGAAAGAAATGTACATTTCAGCCACTGATAAATGTGGATTCCAATATGCCATGCACTAAGGAAAATAACTCGAGGGTTTAAGGGTGGATTTCCTCCTTGACAAAAAATTCCAGTAATCATATGATCTAAGAGAATTGTCTTAGTGTTGTTCAATTCCTAGTGGTGTGCCTTTTTAATAACTATTCTCTATTAGTTGTTTTCAATAGGGGATAGCATAGAGAATGGGATCCCATGGTCTATAGGGTTCTATGATAAGAATATATACACAAGGAATTTGGTAAGTTTTCACTAAGGTATTAAATATAATATAGTGATTTATAGAGAATGTAATATTGATGTTGGGTTCTAGTACCCTAAAATTTATTTCAATTACAATTAAACACTTTATCATGGTGAGGTGATGTGATAAACTGTTACTCTAAATTATTCATGGACTAGGGTGGTTTATCAAGAATCTTTATTTTTTTAATAAGTCCATATGATGGGCCCCATGAGATTTAAAAAACATTTGTATGATCTATGATTTTTCTAAACCAAAGAGATGATGAATTTAGTGAGAAGATTCTTTAATTTTTATTAGAATTCCACTACATGTTATTGTCTTCAAAGGTTTTGTGTCCTTTCCACTAATAGTTTATAGTCATTAGATTTGGACCATTCAATGTTATTTTTATGGTTATAAAGCTTCACCCAATGGGTTTTTAGTTTATATACATGATACACGTGGACCAAACAAGATGAAATTGTTAAAAAATACCCCAATTAGGATTCCTAGTGTCAAAATTATTACAACATCATTTGGAGTTGTAGTTGAAAATGTTGTAAATCAAGTTTCATGTTCCATGAGTAAAGGGTAATGTCACTGGATAATCATGGAACAAATTAAAATGAATCAAACAATAGAAAAGATCTCCACATTGATGATTTCATGTCTTATAAGGATCATATGTAACTTTATATAGGTCCATTATTTCTTTTGATGATGGTTCTGACACTTCTGTGTAGAAAAACTAAAAAAATCGTCAAATAAAGGTATATTTTCATCAATCCAATGTTTGTGGAAGTATTTTGTCAAAACAAGTTTTTAAAGACACAAAGTGTATCACCTTGACCCCATACACCCATAGTTGGTTCCTTACTATAAAACATTTTAATGATAAAATTGAATCAAATCATAAAGGACCGATTAGTTTAGCAGTCTTCGAAAATAAATTAAATACAGGAACCTTACATTGAAATTCAAAACATAATATGGAAAATATATAATTGGTTGAGAACCCCATTATTCTCCTAGATTAACTTTATATATAATAAATATTAAACTCCTTGCAATAATGGGAAAATAAAACATAAGAAAGGGGCGAGCTCATATTCCCAGTAAGCTTAAACAATATAGTAGAAACATTGACGTATACCCATGATCTTTGAGGAAGGTAAAAAACTGTAACACAATCCTTTTTAAAAATAATATTGAATAATATATGGCTAGAAAAAATCAACAAATTCAATTTAAACATTAACTTAGTTATTTTACTAGTCAAATAAGCACATGTAATAACAATAAGTAATATTATAGTGAGGAAATGAAAAATTTCGGACATCATTACCATATCGTCAAGGTCTTATGAAAATAACATAAATAATTGTACCATCAAGGCCATGTTATTAGACATAGTTTTCTCTCTTGAGAACTATGGATGTAGTGAGGGGTTATAGAAGGCCCCACACATCACTTACTAAGTCCAATGCATTCCTATTATTAAATGGGTAAAATATAACCAACATAATCATTCATATTATAGATAACATATGAAATGTTAATATATTAACCTTAAAACATGAATGAAAAAAATATCACATACATAATCAAACAATTTATAAACTCTTGAAAATAATATAGTATATTTTATCATAATAAATCAATCTTGTTTAAGCATAAAATCTAACAAATTATTTTGACAAAGATGAATACTAATCTAAAAAAATAAATACTATTTGAGTGAAATATTACTTTTGACATTGAATTTTTTTAAATTAATTTAATTTATAAAACAATATATTTAATATATATGATTGAATTAAATTTACCATACCACATTGAAACATTTGAAATGAATTATCATTTTAAAACATTCATGTCCCGAAAAATATATATCTTCAAAACCATTTTGAAAACAAGGACATTTATGAGAATGATTTAGAAGAATAAATCATTAAATCATTAAAAATGATGTTTATGTTAATGAAACCTGTATGTAAAAAATTAAAAATATTCATTTTGAATTAATTTTTATGAAACATGGACATGGATTATAAATATATCCTACTATGTACTTTCTCATAGACAGCCTTGGATAATAATGATGTTGAAAATCTAACCATTACCTTGTAATTTACATTAGTTAAGAGTGTCTTAACCTCTTGTATAATGGTTAATGTATGTTATAATATTTTTCAGGAACGATATATATATTTATGAGATCATATATTATTCACCTATATCTTTTTGTTTATAAAATTTCGATATTTTTATTGTTTTGGGAGTTATCTACTTCGTTTTCCTATTTCGGTTTCCTTATGTAAGTCATGTTTTTTATGAATTGGTTCTATATTATTCATATTCATAAATATATTATGTTCATAAATATTATTTTAACTCATAATTTAAATTTTATAATCATTATTGAATGGTTACTATGCAGAATGAAACTTATCACGTCATGGAAACGGTAGGTCGTACGTATAAACGAGCGACGTTATAATTATTTTGATAGTTAAATGGTATATAATTGGATGGTATATTCGTTATAAATACTAATTATTATGTGATATTAATTATTTATATCCAATATAATCCTCACTATACACATCAAAAGTAATTTAAGGTTGAATAAAAATTTACACGATGGCTTGGAGACAATAAACCTAACATATGCACATATGTTGATATAATTTTTTATTTAATGGATAAATAGAGAAATATTGTTTTATAATAATTATAATCAAATCTAATAATATATATGATATTTTATTTATATCATTTTTAAGGAAATAACATAGTAAGTGAATATTGAAGAAGATCTGAACATTGAATTAGTTGACAAAACAATGACCTCTTTTGGGGTATCTATTTTTTGATTTTACAAAAGGACTCCTTAGGTTGTCTTTATGACCAATGTATATACTCTTGGATTATGTGATGGATTTTGGGAGGATAATTGGGTAGGTTTTTTCTATAGTAATTGGATTTTATGTTTTTAATAAAAGAGAAATATATGTGACCTTATACAAGAGATATAAAGCATACTTTAGGAAATAATGAAAAAATAAATTTATTAAAAATGAATTTTCAACTCTATATGTCTTCATTGTAAATTATTCTAAATATAGGATGAGGATGGGTCTAAATTATATAAACCAATAAAATTTAGACATGTTTTTATTTTATTTTAATCCTTATCATTTTGACTTATCCTTGTTTAATATATTTAATTTTAATTGGGGTAATAATATTCAAAATATTAAATGGTTATAAATATTTAGTTATATTGTTAATATTGACCATAAATGAAAAAACAATGTTATTATAGACCTTATAATTATCACATTATAATCTTTAATAATATTTATTCTTTTTAAGTAATCTAATAATTTTTTTTTAAATTCTCAATAGTGTAATGTTTGACACTAATAATTATATTGTGTTTAAATAAAATCCCAAAATAAAAATAACTTAAAATAAAACCATCGAAACATTTCAAATTCAAAAATAAGATCTTGGATAAATTTAATTATTCCAATTATACATATTTTAATATTATATATATTTTGTATTTGATACTTTTATTAAGAAAATAATTCTTTCTTTAATATTGTTTCATTAAGTATTGTTATTATTGGGTATATAAAAACTATAAATATACTACTATAATTTAGATAATTCTTTCATATTACCATATACTATTCAGGATATAATTTATCACCATTTTATCTCTATAATAAAACTATTGAACTTATAAGAAATGAGAGTGTCACACTTTTTCACTTTCTTTAATATTAATAGTATCTATGCCATTTACATGAAATAATGTTAATTAAATGATTCCAAATTTATCATCATGAAATATTTTACATGATCCATTTGATTTAGACAAATTAAAATTTTATTTTAATTTTATATCTAGTAATAAATTATTATTTATTTTAAATTTCCATTTATGTCAATTGTTGACATTATTTAAAATTTATCTTTTTTTTAGTCATAAAAAAAATATTCCCTATGAAAAAACGACATTAAATCATCCATAATATGTGAATTTAATACATTTTTTATAGACTAAATGTATTGAAATTATTTTTCATCTAGTATTATTTATATCATTGGATTGATTCTTCCTTCAATAAATCAATTACTACATAATCATTGTGTCACCATTTTTATTTAATTATTTATTCTATAAAATAACAAATTATTTATCATAATAAATATAAATATATTTTATTTCTAACAACTATTTATAATTAAACACATCACTCATATATCCTCATATTATAAATATATTACTAGTTAAAAATAAAAGATTAACAATACTAGATTTTTATTAAATATGATATTATAAATATATTAAAGTTATCCATGTGGCTACAAGTGGCCCCAAAGTATTTACAATGATGACTTTTGTTTAAAAAATTACCCATTAAAATTATTACATGTTTTAGGTTAATTATAAAGTAATTTTTACCTTTAATTACTCGAGTGATCATTAACAACAATAAAAAAAATTACTAAACATACTATGTATGATGCCTAAAAATAGAAGGAACCTATTTAAATAACATGTATCCACTGATTCCAAATATTTAATCTATTTTTTGAAATTCAAAATACATAATTTTAATTAATTAATTTAAAAATAATTGCATTATTAAATTGAAACTAGGGTTTTAATTGTTAAAACATTGCAAATGATTGAAATGTTTTTAAATCAAAATTCAAGGTAAAATTAATGACACTGACCAAAAATAAATATACGGGAAAAATATTTTCTTTGTTCTTAAAAATAATTTAATAATTTAATTTATCAACATAAATTATTTAGATGTAAAAATTTGTATTCAATTAAAATTAATTATATTTTTACTATCCATTAAAACATTAAAACTTATCAAAAAATATAAAAAATGCATCCAAAGTAAATTTTTTTATCCCAATTCCAAAGAAAAATGTTATTTTTATAAATAGTATATATAATGTCTCAAAAATTAGATTTAATGTGGGTGTTTCATCAAAAGGTGACAAATCAATATTTTTTAAAAAATATATTTTTATCTGAAAATTGGAAACTTTTCATATATCATGTATATAAAATATCAAATAGGAATATAAATATTATATAGAATATATAAATTTAAAAATTTGGTTAATAATATTCAAAATCACTATTTTAATATCATTGAAATATATTATATTAATAATAATAATTTGTTAATTCATTGTTGTTCGGTAGAACCATGTCTTGGATTTAATGTAAGACAAATCATTTTTGTGTGCAGCATAAATATAACATGGTTTTCCATAAAAAATAATGAAACAAAATGAAATTTTTTTAGAATTGGAAATATTTTAAAGGCATGGAGTGTTACATTTTTCCCACTTTAAATAAATTTATTCCTCACTATTATTTAATTTTGGATTGTTATCTAATGTTTTAATTATACAAAATTCCATTATTGAAGTCTCACATTGGAATAATGGTTGATAAAACATCCCCATTAAAATAAAAAAAGTATGTGAGAAGGTTACCAGAGCTAACAAAAACAAGGGTTCCACGTAAGAAAACAATGATAGGAAATAAAAATCTAATAACAATGTTCTATTGGAAACTGATAAAGAATATGATTAGGAGAATGTAGACTATCAAAAATCTATATGTAGGTAATGAACAATGGGATAATTTGATTCATTGGAAAAATTAATAGGAAACCTTTTTGTTTTCAAAATCCTTTCGCAAATAATTAATTTACTTCCTAGACTAATAACACAAGGAATAATATATAATTGAAAAGTTGACTTTCATCCATTAACTAATTCCTACCAAAAACTCATATTTCTCATCTAAAGATTATAAAATTAAAAAATATTATTTTTATCTTAATCATATATAGTTAATAAAATGAACTTATAACATTTAAATAATGAAAACTATTTTCTGGTTACTATGTACATATCGTAGGCTAGCGGTGGGTGATGAATTCATGCCCACTTAGGTTGTGAATTCGATTCCTATAGACTTGTATGACGCAACAGGTTGTCGCCTGACCTGTGTGTTGTCGTTTTCAAAAGAAAATATTATTATAAATTTTAAAAAAGTATCCTTACGAATTTTTTAAACATTAAACAATAATATCCAATGTTAAACATAATCCATTCCAATGTTTAGATTTATCCAAAATATTCTTGACCCAACTCATAATAAAAATATTTATAAGGAATGTATGTAAATTTCTAAAATCAAAGAAAGATAATGAAGATCCTTTTTTGTCTCCTACCAAACATGTGAATAACTTCGTCATGCATTCTCTTAAAATATTTTAAATACCTATATTAGTATAAAACCATATCGAAAATGTTAATGCTTCCTTATTCATTAAATAAAACATAGAATGTTGGATATACTCCATAAATCCCAAAATGTTGTAAACTCCAACAATGATAGAATAAACCAACCATTATTCAATTCCATAGTAGTCAGTGATAACCAATTTACATTATCAAAATTTGTCACATTTATGTTCCAATATCATTATCCAAGTATCAGAAACATATTAAGTGTTATCTTTCCCTCCACCATATATTACCCCAAAATATTACCATGACATTGTGATACTTTAATTGGTGTCATACAGTATCAAATATTTAAAGAAATAGTAATGATTTACAATCCTTACATGCATCGTAACTCTTATAATCAGAACATTGTAAATAAAAATTCAAATAAAATAATTCTAGAATTGGAATATTAATAATTCCTCTTCATCTATGGCACTATAATAACATCATTATTATCCAAAATATTTTTCTAGGTTATATTCCTTTGACGATTGAGAATTTCATTCACATAGTGTCCCTTATCCTTGCATTGGAACCATTGTATAATGAAATGCATTTTCTTACACTTGAAATCACAAACATGGTGCCCATTTTCTGCACATATATATCCAACATTCATTCCCATCATGCATTTAACAGGTTGATTCTTTCCATTTTTATCGCATGTGGGAAAATATTTCTTTCCATTCTTCCCTTTATCCATATATTCCCCTTACACCCTCGTCTTCTCATGGTTCCCTTAAAATGCATAGGATATGGAGAATTATTTAAACATCTTATTAACACATTGTGCCATTTCATCATATGATGATAATTAATGGAAAATAGGTTCCCTTCGAAATGTTTTATTAAGGACACGAATGAAATGATCTTTACTACTTGTTAGGTCACATTTATTTATGTAGTTATCATTCCTTCTACTAGGTTCCATATACATAAGATGGAATATTCTAGATGTGATTTTAAAGTTAAATACCATTTATAAATATATATATATATTTTTTATAATATGGAATAAATTTTTACATCATAAATCACAGAATCATAAACATTGGTAACTTGGGGGGAATATTTACTTTTAAATCCTTCATAATTATGGGTAAATAAATATCAATTATCCGGAGTATATCCCCCTGTAGTGTTAAACTAGGTACATTGTAAGGCCCATTTCTGTGTACCAGGTTACCACGATTCATGCCCAGAACAAATTTTTGGGTTATTACTTCTAGGTAGATATATTCTAGAACCATTACCAATTGTAGTATCCAGACAAGGATTTATTTTCTAGATACAAAAACATAATTTCTATATTACCAAAATTTTACGATATTTCTATATAATTGTCCTCAAAATCTATATTAGGGTTATGATCCCAAATCTATGTTTTCAAAATCAAATTTCAAAGGATATTTCTAAACATCCATTGATACCAATTGTGACGCTTAAAAACTAGAAACACATAGATGATGTATCATTTTAATACATTGGCATAATCACAGTGAATCAAATCATGAAGGACTGATCAATTTTTCATTCATCGAAATTAGATTACATAAAATAATATTACATTAACATTGAAAACATATTATGAAACATAGATAATTCCTTGAGAAAAAAATTATTCACCTAGGTTAACCCCCCCCCCCCCCATATAAATAAACACTCATTTCTTGGAATCTGTAAAAAAACATAAGAAATGGGTGACTTCATATGCATAGTAACGTTAAATTATACAGCATAGGCTTTCATCAATAACAATAATCATTATAAAATCTATAGAACTAAAAAAAATCTTTTTTATACTTAAACATGAACAAAATATGGAAATAATAAATCAAATAATTACATGTCAACAATCAAATGGATATAATACTAGTCCAATAATCACATGCATTATCAATAATTAATATCATACTGAGGGAATGCGTAATGTCGATCATCCTAACCAAACCTTCACGGGATAGTGCTATTATAATAAACAACCATACCATCAATGCCTTGTTCCAAGACACAAGTTTGTATCATGATACCTACAAATTCCTAATTTGGCCATATATGGAAACACCTATCACTTACTTAGTCCTATGCATTACTCATGTAAAATGGGTAAAACACAACCCACATAAACATTTGAATTAAAACTGTCATATGAAATGTTAATACATTAAGCAAGAATAATTAACTATATAAAAATAGTTTATCCCTAGTCAAACATATCATACAACCTTCAATATAATATAGAACGTTTTAATATGAAAAAAAAGTAAAAGTCAATTAATTTATAAAAGAATACATTTAAAAGAAACATTTAAATAAAAGTGTCTCATTCCAATTTGAATCATTGGAATGAAATTAAAATTTAAAAACATTCATTTAATTAAAAATAAATACCTAAAACAATTATGAAAAAAGGAAATTAATTAGAAATATTTGGAAGAATAAATCTGTGAAAATTATAAAATTTTGTTTTAGCTCAATATACCCTAACATAAAATCATAAAAAGATTCCTTTTGAATTCAATTTTAGGAAACCTGGACATGGATGGAAAATATCACACTATAAATACTTACATATAAACAATCTCGAATAATATTACGATTGTAAAATTAAGTCTTAACTTCTACATTCATATAGTAGAGGGTGTTTAAAAGTCATGTATAATGGTTAATGAATGTTATTAAATATTACCATAACCATATCCCTATTTATTATATCATAAATGATCCTTTAATATCGTTATATTAATAAAATGTCAGTATTACTGTTGTTTTGGGTGTTAACGGATTCGTTTTTACATTCCTGTTTTTATGTAAGTCATGTTTTTTGAATATGAAGTATTATATTGTTATAATTAATGATATTAAGTTCATAATTAATTTTTTTAATAATCATAATTTTTTTAATCATTCTTTAATGGTTATCATGGATTAATAATCTCACCGTATTGTGGAGACACTAGGTCGTACGTATTCATGAGTGACGGTGTCATTCCATCGATGGATAAATTGTATGGAATTGTATGGTATAATAATTATATTGAATCACAATTATGTTATATTAAATATTTATATCCATTATACTCATCATTATACTCATCCAAAATATATTAGTTTTTAGTAACAAATTACACCACAACGTGGAGATGGTAAATTGTACATACACATGCATTGTGATTTTGTTATTCGTAGGATGGATAAAAGGATGAATATGGCTGTATAATAATTAAATTAAAATATCAAAACATAGTTTATACTGGATTTATTAACTTTTTAGTGAAATAAAATAATAATAATAAGTAGATGAAGAAAATAACTATGAAAGAGTTGATAAAACTATTGCCACTTTTTGTGTATCATCTTTGGATTTGCACAAAATAACTCCTTAGGTTGGATTTATTTCCAATATAATTATTCGAGGATGATTTTAGATATGTTTGGATAATAATTAGGTAGGATTTGGCTGATAAAAAGGGCCTTATAGGTGTGAATAAATGAAAAGGATGTATGACCACTTATAATATTGGTACGGGTACATTATAAAATTATCAAAATATTAAATTATTATAAATTAATTTTCATCTGTATATGTTTCCAAAGCGATTTATTTATACAATAAGATGAGTATGGGTCTAAATTTTCTAATACAATAAAATTTAGACATGTATTGATTTTATTGTAACCTATATCATTTTGATTTATCCTTATTTAATATATTTAATTTTAATTGTGGTAATAATATTCTAAATATTAAAACATTATAAATATTTACTACTGTGGTGCCAATTGACCATAAATAGACACCATATGATATGGTAGACCTTATAATTATAAATTTTTTATTTGTAATTATTTGTATGATTTTTAAAAATATTAATATGTTGTTTTTAAAAAAAATATCAATAGAATCAATTTTGACCATATTCACTATTTTAACATTAAATTAAATTTAAATTAAAATATTACATATACATTGACACTATTCATCACATAATATGATAATTTAATCCAAAATGTTAGTAGATGGAATAAAAAGTTCCAAATTATTCTTATTTTAATATTATTAATATCATATAACTGATACTTTATTTAATAAATCAATTACTACATAATCATTGTGTCACCATTTAATTTAACTATTTATATTTTATGTCATAAAAAATTTAAATAATTTAGATAATCATTATTTATTTATAATGATTATTTATATTCTACTTTATCAACCAAATAAATTCACATTAATAATATTTTTCTAGTTTGAAATAAATGTTTAACAAACATGAATTTTCATTAAATATAATATTATAAATAAAATAATGTTATCCATATGGCTCCATCAAGTTGAAAAACAAACACATGTATGATTTTGGTTAAAAAATACTTTCAAAATGTAATTAAGAATTGTTTTTGGGTAATTATAAAATTATATTTACCGTTAATTACCTAATATACCCTTAACTACTGTAATGAAAAAATTACTAATGTTACTATTTATCATGCCCAAAAATCAGAGGAACCTATATACATAATATGTGTCCAATAATGACAAATTTTATATGTTTTAATATCAATAAAAATAAGTTTATTTATCAGTTTAAAACTAATTCCAATGTTAGAATAAAAAAATTAAAAGTTAAAACATTGCAAAAGATTGAATTTTTTACATCGAAATTCATGGTTATCTTAATGAAAACTAAAAATATTTTGTTAACTAATAAATATATATTCTATTTTTACTTTAAAATCATTCAATAATAAAATTAATCAACATATATTATTTTGATGAAAAAATTTGTTTTCAATTAAAATTTAATATATTTTTTACTATTCATCATAACATAAAACCTATCAAAAAAATATCAAAAATTCATCCCATGTAACATTTTAAATCCCAATTATAATTAAAATTATTATTTTAAAATATAGAAAATATAGAAGTTTTTAAAATAAATATAAAATGTGTGCACCATGAAAAGGTGGAAAAAGTGTATTTTTTTAATATTACTTATTATATATAAAATGGAATATTTAATTATATCATTAATATAAAATACATAATATGAATATTAAAATTACATGAAATATATAAAATTAAAAATGGTGTTAATACTATTCATAATCATTAATTTAACATCTATGTTATATATTATATTAAATAATAATGATTTATTAATACTTTGTTTTTCTATAGAACCGGGTCTTGCGTGCAATAAAAGACACACAATTATTGTCTGTAGAGGATGCCTAACATGTTGTTTTGTAACAATAAATCAATAAAAAATATTAAATTTATTCATAAATTAAAATATTGTAAAGATTTAGGTTGTTAAACAAAGTGTGAATTTTGGATTGAGGTTCTTAGATAGGAGATCGAATCACACCAAAACATGGTTAAATCAGGATTGTATCTTGTTGTCTTTTGAAAATTAGTTTTCATGGGATATAATCTTCATAATTGAGCATAATGTTTTTGGGGAAATTTTTTTTAATGATTAACATCATGCAATTATGAATACTTCCTTATATGTTAGTGTAACACATTAAGTATATAGGAAGCAATGTGAAATTGTAAAAGATACCGTTGCTGAAACGTACCACTTTTTAGGGACATTTAGAGATTGTAAGAATAATTTATACAGGAATGTTATTATTGATTCGTATCCATATGATGGATCCCTTTCTATATATATTATCTCTTGTGAAAGAAAGCCTTATGTATATATGAATCATCCATGGAAGAGTGAGTCATTATTTATCAACAAAATTTATATAATGAAATTTATAATTTTTATGCATTGGATTCTTTGGGTTTCCCTATTCATTTTATAAGGGTGTGAATCATTTTATAGTTATATCCTTTAAGGATATACCACTATGTATATCTAACTCTTTTAAAGTGTATATGAGAATCATAACTTCTTGTATTTGTGATTCCAAACATAGAAGTATGATAATGTTTCATGTTTATATATCAGGATCAAATGAAGGGATTGTGATTTATCACCCTTAATTCATCTGTATAGGGGGAAAATTCATCCCTAGCATAGATTCATGGATATTGTAGAGAACATTGTGATATTTTGTGTTTTTTGACATAGACTATAGATTAAATTATATTTTTTCTTATGTAAATGATGTTTTTGTTCAGTTTAACATTAGGAAATTAATATTTTTTTGGAAAGGATTTTCTAACACTTGGAAAAAATGTCTAAACTAATTACACACATCCCAGATTGTAAGGGTTCATGAATTAGATGTCTTAATATTTCATTAGAAATGGGTATGATGAACAAATTTGTAAGATCAAAACTATATATATCTTGTTGAATTATTGGGTTGTGTAAGGAGAAAATTATAACATAAGAATATTATATCTAATTGGAAGTTTAAACAGGTGGAAACATGTCAATAAAAGATTATGGTGAAATCAATTTTTCCATATAGTATGAAAATAAATCCTTGCATTATGTGGGGATCTTTTATAAGATCAATCGTCATCTCAGAAAAATATTTTTTTAATTATTTCCTTCAAAACCGAATAAATTAATAGACCATTTGGTTTACCTAGTCCATAGTACTAGTTTCATTTAGGGACATGGAGAAATGGAACTTAAGGTCTACAGATTTCTAATATAAGGATATAAATTTATGTAATTGGTTGGTATAACCCCATATCTTTACGATATGAGGTTAGTTTAGGTATAACATAAGATTAAAGATGGTATTGAGAACAATATAGTATACTCTAGCATGTATTGAAGTCATTTAAAGGTGATGAAATAAAAAAAATGTTTCTTGAGTAAATGATCATAAGAAGAGATGATATAGTATACATTATTTCCTCTTGTTGCACAATATACTGTCATGCGGCTATGTTTTTTTTATATTTTAACATCATGGTAATAGGATGTTATTGTAAAATTTAATATCATGAATCTTAGAAGTGTTTCCCTTTGAAAAATATGTCTTTGTTTCCCAGTCTAGAGTAGTTTTCTAAATTCCCTATGATAACATGAGACATACATGGTGTTAGAATCAAGGGATAAAATGTAGATTATTATTTCTCCAAAACATTAGGATGGTGAATACATAAAGTTATTTTTCATTTTACTATAGACTATATCCTCTTCACAGATTTGAATCTCATAGAGGATATTAAAAAGTGTTAAAATCACTTATGGATGGTCATGGATTTGAGCATGAAGGTATCACCATGTATCATTTGATGACATGAATCAATCAATAGGATTTCTCAGATAGTTCTAAAATAGTTCCCAACATATTTCCAATTCATATTCATGGAGGATTTTATTATTTTGATACAATATGTTATTGATCCACCTATGATTGGTGATTCTAGAATAACTAAAACTCATATATTAATAATAATAATGATAAATGTAGTTCTTGTAATGGAAAATTATATATCTAGGGCGGACCCATAAATATAGAGGGTGGAATTTTTTTCTATTTATAATATGTATATAAAGAGGATTTGGGATCAAGTTGTCAATACATATCATGCGACATATAAAATTAGGCCATATATTGTTCTTTAATTAAAATTTTTCTATAAAGGTTTTACCAATATATAGAGTGGAGAGTTTTCGCTATTTATGATGTGTTTGGACCCATGATTTGAGAACTGTTTTTTACACTTTATCATGTATTATAATAAATCAAGTAATATGTAGTTATTTAATGTAAAAATATACATGAAGGTTAGAAAATTATTAAAAGGGTGTATTTTTCATTTATATTGTAGCTGGAACCATGATCAAAGATATCATTCATACTATGTATCCTTTTGTATTATGATTCAAGCCACAAATTGTTTTTGAATGTAGAAATATCAATATAGGTCTGACCCACATTCAAAATGGTATCATTTTGATGATATTGTTGTTGGACCCTATATTTTTTATCTATGTGTCACAATCTATCCTATAATAGAAGGAATCAAGACTCACATAGTTCATGATTTGGAAACTATATATGTAGTTCTTCCCAATATGTAGTGTCCAAATTCATTACATTTATATTAATTTTAGATCTGGGATATGATATCATGGTTCCACTACATATCATTTGATAAAATCATATAACCAATAATAAATCATGAAAAGAAAATACTCCAGGTAGGTATGACACATATGCGGAGGGGGTGTCCATTTATATTGTAGTCGGATGTCATATTTGGGATCTGGACCTCACTATATATCATGTGATAGTAGTAATGAAGCAACATGTAGTTATTGAATGTAAAAATCTCCACAAATGTCTGAGCGATACTATGAAAGGGAAATTTTTTTCATTTACATTATTAATGGACATCGAATTTGGTATTCAGGAATTACAACGTATCCTGTGTGAGTGTAAATAATTTAACGTTATTGAATTTAAAGATTCCCTATCATTCTATAAGTCAAAAAATGGATGGGAGAAATTCATTTTTCATTCTCATATATAAAGATCATATGAAGTGAATATTTTGTGAACTAACATTCTCTATTTAGTTCAACATCATGTAGTAGGGACATCATATTTGCGGTATCACAAAATGTGGTAACTAAATATTAAATGTAGTTGGCAGCATGTGATAATGACACCTTTTTCATAGTTTAATGTTAGGTAGTAAAAAAATATTCTATTAATCATAAATTATTTCTATCAGTACTTGAAACACAAAACAACAAATTTTCAATGTACTTAATTAGATATTGTTCACTATTGGTGGAATAAAAACTTCATCATTAATTCTTCCAAATGAGTAAGCTCCCTTAGAATAGAAATAATTCATGATATATGGACCATATAACCTGATTTATTTCTTCAAATGTCTCTTTTCTAGTATAACTAGGGTTATGACACCCAATACCATTTCCCCTTTAAAGAACAATTGGATGAGAAAATTTTTATTGAAGGCTCATGAAATCTGATTTTAATGAACATTGAGGTTTTTCATTGTACACATCATTTTCTGATCGGGTCATTCCAAAGCATCCAAATGCTTTTTCTATGTATCTAGAGTTGATTGTTTACAAACATTTCAATTCTGAGTGTGATAAATTGTACTTTAATGGGAATTTTTTCTTTGGATTTATATACAAATGAATATGGAGTCACATGATATGAAATTCACATAGTGTTATTTTAGGCACATTAACCTTGTAAGAGGTTTCTAGCTAGGACTTCATGTCCTTGTACACAATTCATATTATTTATTTGATAAAATCTTATTTAAGGGATTTTTTTTACATTTACCTATTCATGATAGAAATATGAATGGTTGGATTTGATGTTGTCAACTAGGTAAAATTTCATTATTTAGGTATCAAAAATAGGGTCATATTATTCATCAAAATTGTTTTAGTATAACCAAATAATATGATGATGTTATAACATATGTTTCTAATGATAGTTTTCATCCACATTTCTCATATTGTTATTAACTTATTTCGTTTAGAGAATAAGTTATTGTACATAAGGATGTTCTTAAACTACCTAGCTAGGGTTGGTGATATGGCCCCACAATTTCCATTTCCCTTACAAAAAACTACCAGGATTATTTAGTAGTATGATGCAACACTAGGGGTTGGTCTTTAGAAATTTTTTGAATCTAGAATGGATGAAATTTCATATGGAATTTAAAATATTGATATTCCATTTTCTTCCAATAGTGACCACGCCATCAAATTTGGTGTGAGGGTCTGGTATGACAATATTGATTTTCATCGGAGCTAGGAGGGAATTCTCCCATGATGGCCTGAATCTCCCCTTCTTCTATGCATCTATGGAGGATTCATTAAATTAATATTTTATATGGATTTCTTCACCCTTGGACCATTCCATGGTTAAATATTATTTCTCAACATCGATTATATTCCCTTTTTTCCTTAATATAATGATAGTGCCCCATTATAATGATAATTTAAACTATGATAAATCTATATAGGGATGGATATCAATTTATCATGCTCAAGAAATGTGTTCTAATAATTATTTTCTTCCATGTGAAGAAAATGACTGATGAGACCCCCCTTCAATGCATGATGCAGAAAAATATGTTTTCATTATCAAGGTCGACTATGATTGTGGAAGTAATTTCCAGTCTTTCAGAATGTGAATTTTGTTATCATGGCACATGAATTAATGTCGGATCAAAAGTTATTTTTTCTATCAATCCTCATATATAATAATTAATAGGGTCCAATTATTCATTCTTGATGGAATAATCACTTCTATTTTGTTTATCACGACCTTGGGATCCCTTTTCATATTTAGGATGGGTATCTATTCTTATAGATATATTTATAATCCAAACATGAGGGATTTATATTCTATGTTATTATTAATTAATAATTTTGATATTATGAATGATTATGGAAAATTTTCATTGTCCACATAAATAAATATATTCCCTATAAAAACCTAGTTAAGATATATTTCCTCTATCCTCTTACCAATAGTATATTTGGATTCACTACCAAAATATATTTCCAATATCTATGGAGGGTCATGGGTATAAAAACTCTCTTTTTGGGACATTTAGTGATCGCTGCTAATTTTTCTAGAGCATAATGTTCCATATAGAAACCAGCCAAGTTCATTCCATTAATTTCATTATGCAACATGTTGTAAATTTAATATTGTTAATGAATAACTACCCATCATGACAAATTACCATTTAATATATGGTTTCCAAGGAATTACATGAGCGAGTAAAAAAAATGGTGGACATCAGAATATTGTAAGTTTTAACATAACTTCTTCACAACATTGAGGAGTGAGAGACTATTCTTCCAGTTATTTAAATATTGGGGATTCGTACTTAGAATCATCCCATAGTGATTGTAGATGTTTTTTTTTCATTATCCACATCATTTTATGTTCAAGGAGAGTAAAAATAGATCATTTCATGGTAACCACATATATGATAAGTGGATTTCCTTCTATGAACTTTATCAAGACTTGTGGGTCCAGTATGAACTATTTAAGATTCTCAAAGCCTTCATGGAAGTCTTTATCTCAACACTATGAATCCTTATTCTTTATTTACTTGGTGAAGGGGAGAGTTTATCTAACCATGTGGTATATAATCATAAAATATAATATGGTTTCCCTTGGATCACCCTGTTTCATTAAGATCCTAATAGGGTAAAATTCCTATTATTATAGTGAGCATTTATAGATTGAGCTAAATTCCACTTTGGCATAAAAAAAGCCAGGAAATTTTCCAAACATTTCCATGAAAGTACACATTAGAGGATTCTTCTCAAAACTATGTGGAAACGTCTTGTAGATGATTGTTTGGAGATCGTTGAGATGATCAAATCACTTTCACGATTTGACTAATAGTTCATCATCATTACATTCAATTATTTTTACAAATAAGGGATCAAATATATCATTCATTTCACATTGTTTAGTATTGAAATAGTTTATTAATCAAATTGAATGAATTATTAACAAATTATCACCAATGGTTCTCTCACTGAGGTGGATTCCTTATCTTTAGAAGCTTAATTTAACTGATTATACCCTAAAAACATATCTATAATAGAAGGGATTTAAATCAAAAAGTTATATCAATATTTTTTATATTGGGATTTGAAATCGAAAATCATCCATTGGAGAGTGTCTTGTGATTTCATTGAAATAGATGTAGAAACTTATATTCATATTTCTTTTAATGACGGTTGTAATGTTGGAGATAAATATTTGGTACATCGCTTCTAATAAAATTCTAGGTTTTATCAATTCATTAAAATTTGATTATATATTGTTATCATGAAATTGGTATAGTGTCATAGATTCCATCTTGAAACCTTCGTGTTCACTGGGTAAGCCTATGTGATGCATCGCCACATCAATGTTTAACCATAACCATTAAGTATAATTCAAAGAGAATGTGTATATATGTTTCTTTATAAATAAAATATATATCTGATCCATCTCAAGAGGCATCGAGGAAATAATCAATATAGGCAGATGGTCTTTTATTATCCCACGATTCACCTTCACGATCTTATCAATGGTGTTGGGGATTCCTTCCACAAATAAAAATGGGGTTTTTTCAGTGGTCATCCTCTTCCACTGGAATATTAGAGTTCTTTGAGTAAATCTCAAACATGGCACTTAATAAGAGACAATATATATTAGTATCAATAAAAGGGGAACAATATGAATATATTTCATTGTCCTAAACTACCAACGTAACCATATATGGATTTTTTGGATGTTTCATTTCTTTTATTTTTCCATCGAGGAAGGAGGATCCTGGATATCCTTATATGAATAAAATCTATTTAGGGAAACATCAAATTTTTCTAATGTAATAAAAGAATTATTGAATCCCAATAGTGTATTAGCTTGATCATATGTTGAGGAATACAATTCAGTTAATGAAATAATTATCCCATGGACATAATCCACTGAAGATTGTAGTTCAGAATATTTTACTGGGATTAATTCTCCTTCAACAATCTTGTAAATGGGTAGCATATAATCACTATTGATCATACTCTATTGATTCTCTAGGGATACGATAATCTATTTGGGGATGAAACCATCATTTCATCATCTCAGATTTGTTTTATCATTCCTTATAATTGACATATGACTTATAGTAAATACGATAAAATGAATCTTAGGGGGGAGCAATCAATATGTACTATACAGACCATCACATTAATGTGCAATATCATGAATTGGAGAATTTTTTAAGGAACAACTATGTGGATATAAATAAAATATCTTCCTATAAAGAACTTATAATCTTTTTATTAGTGGATAACTATGACCTGAACAATAGATATGAGATCGCTAAAATAATCATTGATAATTATCGTCCCAGGAGGCCTCCACTCACTATTCACATACCCTTGAACATTTTGATATTTTAGGGTTACGTCCCTCTCACAATATCCCAATAATTAGAGGGTCTATATTGAGATAAGAATTAACCTAAAACTTGTTTAAAATGTATATCATTATATGACTACTTATTGGAGTTTTTTTAAAACATTCAGGGTTAAATATTTCCCTAAATAATTTAACCAAATCATGTTCATTTAGCAGGATGACAATATGGAATTATGATGGAATAGTCTCTAGTTGGTAAACCTAAGCCATATTGGCTTGTATCTCAAGCATTTTTTCACTCTTGAGGGTTACGATGACTGACTCAATAAAATTTCTTCAAAGGAGGAGAACATCCATGATTAAGAGTATGGTTAGAGAAACCATTAATTTTTTCAAAATATCATATTTCTTCTAGAGGAATATGATTCCTAAAGTGGGTTTTCACTGTATTTTGTGGCCAATTATTTTCGATGTTTTATGTGGGTAGTCTGGGATCTTGATCATAGGTAGACGGATTATCTAGTAAAATTTTTGTAATATGCACTGAACATACCATTTACTATGAAAATCAATCAATTTCACCCCTGCTAGTCAGACATGTAGAATGTCTAGTATGTAATGACATATATTGGGATATTAGTTTATAATTATATTGGAATTTATGTAGTTATCTCCCATGTGTCTCATCATATATGTCTTCTAAGGGGATGTGAACAAAATATTATGTTTGATCATGCCTACATCATCCCATGTGTCCTTGGATTTTCCAACCCCGACATCCAACTCTGTTGTAATGTATGGGGTAATCCCAATTAGAGGAGTATTAATTATCCTAGAATTTATATATCAAGTTAAAAATGTTAACAAAATGAATAATGAATTATTTTTCTGATGAGGGTTTTTTTGGGTTTTATACCATTCTATATATATTAATGGAAATAATTCTACAAGAGTAATAACTTGTGAAGGAATGGGATTTGAGTCACTCTCTTTTGTCTCTACCTATATCCAATGAGATCATCATCCTCCTGGTGATGAATTTTATGAATTCCCCATATATACTGAGATCATTATTGGTTTTTTAATCAATTATCTTAGGGTGGCATGAGCTTTGTCAAATTTCATTCGAGTAATCCAATTATCACATTTTTGTCCATGCATTATAAGAAATTCATTCAGGTAACCCTCTAATTCTTGTAATGTTATAGTTATACATCTAATAATTTATGGGGTCTTCTATAGTATCCCATCTCCAAAATTAACCATGCATAGGATGATTTATTTGTCGAAAAAACCACCCTAGATGGTGTGACCCAGCCTCATGTGAAAAAACATTTAGTTTGAACTATCAGTGTGAATGACTTCATAAGGTTACCTAGGATATTGTATCACGATTAGGTAATTTTCAGTGGATATATGAAATTAACTATGGGAATAGTAATTTCATAAGGAATTCACGTAATTAAACCATTCCTCAACGAGAAGGTGACCCTATCCTATATCTTTATTTTGAACGAGGGAGATTTTAATGATTTCACAACTAAACGAGAGGTTCCAGATGATTAAAGGACTTCTCGAGTTCCTAAAATGGAACTACTACTAGTTCGTTGGTAATATTAATATTCTATTTGATACCAAGTATTTTTTCCCATAAAAATTCATCAGTCAAGATTCATCCTAGGTATGATGAATGGAATTTTCAGGAAATTGTGTCTTTCCTATAAACTCATGGAATCATCCTCCACACAACAGTGGGATCAATGGTGTTTGTAGACCATCAATATAATTTTATGCATATAGTTTTATAAATATCTCATTTGTGTTAGGGATAACGTGTTAATAGGTTAAACATTTCCATATGGAAAAAACATTCAAAAACCCTCTCAATTTCATATTTTTCCATTTTTGGGTCCAAAATTTTCATTTTCCTTCATGTGGAGGTGTACATATAATGGAATTGATGATGAAGTTATTCTCATCCCACAATAGTTCATATTATAACTATCCAATATGTAATAGAATATGGAAGTATCATAATTTGTAAAAACATCATAGATTTTTTCATTTTTTTAAACTCAAATGAATATCATCAAGATGTGTCAAGCCATGAATATGGTGAGATTTTGTTCTACATATCCCGCTCTATTAGGCATTGAAAAGATGGGACAGAAAAAATTGGGTAGGGAAAAGTGTCATATAATAATTCAGGGTAAATATTATTCTAGGGAATCATGGGCTTCACCACAAATTAAGGGAATTTATTTAAGTAGCCATAGATTCATTGTATTTAAGCATTTTTTAAGGTATCATTATTTGGACCACCTTCCGACTATATTGATCAGGTGAGTATTGATGATGTGGCCCCATTTATTTATAAAACTACGTATTGGTATGTAATATTATTGAATGATCACCTTGAATTGGGATAGGTTTTTATTTTAATGGTGGAAAAACACAATCATCATCGACTTATTCATTTAAATAAATAGTATTAAAATATTTATAGGAATTAAAATGCTCAAATTCCAATTATAATGTATGATTATATCCTTATTGATATGTGTTAGGATGTACATTTGTTTCAGTCTAAGATGATACCTAGTGGTAATGATTCCCCTGAGTATTTCCTCATCAATTAATCTTTCATTTTGTATCCCATTCTCATAATATTCCATCCATTTATCAATAGATGGAATTTTCAATACTATAGGTTGTTAGTGGGATGTAGACAGACTATTCACTTTATTATTACTATTGTTCTTCTATAGAGGTGATGATTCAAAATTCAGAGGTTCCAGGTTCGGAATACTTATTTTGATCATCATAAATACTGCCTAAGTTAGTTTAACCAGATCACCCGCCTTTCGGGGTACTATTAATATACTACATATATAAACATTTATATATTAGTCTACATCAACTATTTTGTTAATGGTGGTTGAATTAACGGAAGTGTTTTATGAAATGGTACTTATCATATTACTCTTCATGAAATATTCTAATTATATAACACTTTCTACTCCTTCGATGGTTGAATAAGGACCATTTGTATGATCCTTTTCATATTGGACCCTTTTGGCTTATGAACCATATGGGGTTTAATTTCACATTATATACATTTCTCTTGTCTGGGTTTGTGAATCGTAACCTTAAGGTATTTTCTATTCATGCATTCCAAATGGGCCTCAAATAAAAAATGTAAGTCTCATGGATGGAGGAACAAGTGGGATTAAAGTTGTCGATATATACCACCCAACATGGAGACGGATGATCCTTTTAGGGTGGATATATTGATACAAATTACAAGATTCTTGCACAATTAGGATGATTCCGGACCATTATTTCCTCATTATTTCCCTATATTTGAGGATTTGATTATTCTAGTCGATGATTGGATGACTTATGTGATATAAATATTGATATAAATTAACCCATCCCAACATGATCGGGTTGATCTAGAATCATTGATATTTTTTCAAATAATCTATTATGTGTGATGAACTGGATGGTAGAAATTGAGATAAAAATTCCCATTACCTATGGGCTGGGATTTGTTTTTAGCTAACAATAATATTTCATTGATCCTCTAATTGTTTGCGTGCCCAAGTTGTGGAGGTGGTGGAAAAAATTACTTCATCCATGTGTGTTGGTCTCTCTCAAAGATGTATTCTATGGAGGTTGCAATTATGATCCATTTGATTTAGATCAAATTTACTCGTTTATGATCTGTTTTTCATGGAAACTTATAATTCAAGCCAAATTTTTTGATAATTCGTTTGTGAGTCTAAATCATTGTCTTCATGTCTAAATTTGTTTCTCATATTTTGAGGGGGGAAATATTACAACTAATGTAGTGAACCACACCCATTATTCATGAAATATTTTCACAAATATAAATGGTGAATTTGTCAATATTCAACATCCCCCCTTTTTATTACATGTTACCCTATTTTTTCAAGTGGATATAACATTATAAGATGTTGTATATAGGGATAATTGGTGATTTAAATATATAGTGATGTGAAATGTTATATATTTTCTCTATCCTCATATACGTATATTTGATAGGGTTCATGATATAATTAGATCAATGGTTTTTATGACATTGAATCAAACACTTAAAATTTACATTTCAGTCTTTTAAATTAATTGGTTTTAGGGTAAAGAAAACGTGACCTTTTTTTCGATGGCAATAGAATGTGTCTATGTTCCAGATATTACCCAAATATCCTTCATATGGGAGGCTATAAACCATAATCTATTAATGATCCTACCAAATATTCTTAAAAATAACATTTTTGGTATTATATTTATAATAATAAATTTTCCAAAAAATGTCCTTGAGGTTTTTTTCTGTCTATCACTAACTATATATATATATATCTTCTTCTTCTTCATCTGAATTATTCCATAAACGAGGTCATACCAATGAGGTATCTTCTCAACGTTGTCTACTATCTATGGTTATGAATTGTTGACAGTTGATGGGGATGAATATATGATTAACCTTAATGTTTTTTGAATATATTTATTTGATGTTTTATAGTTCTCTGAACCTTTCTATAAAAATTTTTATCGGAAAGTTGATGGTTTCCTCATCTGAGAGAGACATTAACATTGGGTGGTTTTCTATGGTGGAAATCAATAGTAGCATCCATGAAATAAATCACTTCATTGTATCAGAGATACAATTCAAGGTAGTTATGACCTTATAAATTAGTTAAATAGTTTATGGAACCTTTAGTCATTTCATATGTATGTTTTATATACTCAAGGACACTGACATTTAATAAATCAATGATATATGATGCATTTTAGATCATGGATGTAAATCATTAACAAACCATTGTGAGTTGGGTGGGGATACACCCCTATTACATGATGGCCTCTAGAATTTCATGATAATAGTAGGTAGTTGTGGGGACATGATCCCGCATCTAAGAAGCAACTAGAGTGTACCAGGGAGCATCTGTACTATAGACAAGAATCTGAGCATTCCGGTTTGTGGTTTTTGGGATACGTCAATCCATCCTGGTTGAGTAAGGGGGATGATTCCTCTTAAAATATAGATTCTCTAGAAAAATATTCCAAAATTAACCTAAAATGTTATAAGGCATATAATCCTCCTACTATATATCATGTAAATGACGTGTGTGTAATAATTCATCGACAAATGTAAAGATTAGATTTCTTCTTAAGAATGATGATAGATTATGAAAAGTAACATCCTTAAAAGTGATATTAGACTTCTTTATTATGATTTCAATTATTTAGTACAAAACATTTTTTGGAAGAAGTGATATTAGCGTATTCCAATTCCAGTATAGTATACTACTGGCCTCTTTCTACCGGAATGTGTGCCTATCCTGAGGGAAGTTCCAAATTGAGTTGTTGAGCCATTGCTGCAATGACGTTATGATCCATGTCCTATGACTGGTCCATTACATTAACACGTTGATAATCCTCCTTAATAGGGGAATGAAATTTATCTTTCCCTAGGATAGCCGCCTCTATATATTAATCACGGGGGAATTTTACTCTCATATTATGGATAAAAATATGTACATGTCCCCACATCCGTACCAATGTTTGAATATTTAATTATAGATCATCTAATATCCGTATAATATATAAACAATTTAGAAGAGTTTGTAAAGGAATTCATTCCGGAACATTCTTGGTATATGTCGTATATTATAATATTTCATCGATGTATATGGGGATATAATCCCACTCATTCACTCCATATTCCATCAGTATATGAAAATGGGAGTCATTCATGTGGAAGTGATATGTGCCTCTCTCATATATGTTGAAGGAATAAACCTGAAGTCATTATTTGACTAAGAAGGGATATGAGAATAACAACTAGTCATCACTATAATACCCTGATGGGATTCATCAACTAATGAGGGGATATTTTCCTAATCCAATTCATATTTATATTTCCATACATAGTGATACATCCTCAATACATGTGCATGAGTATCCTGAAATTTTGTGGGTGGTTCTCTAAATAGGCGATTGAGGGGAACTGGTTGGATGCACTGATGATAATGAATGATAGGAGCCCTCCTAGATAGCCCATAAATTCCTATTTATCTATAGTTAACTTGTAGATCCACCTTTATCTGATATAGAAGGTGTTGATTTCCGCACATCAGGTATAATCATTCAAAGCCATTGGTGATGATTAAATGTGGTAATAGTTTCATTAATGTATTCTAGAAAAAAGACTAACATGAATAATTATTTTCTGCGAGACGACTACATGAATCCTTAAGGGTCAATATTTTATCATGTATATGGTATTCTAAAACCATCATGTTCTCCACCGAGTGATAAAATAATTGGTGCGTGATGGTTTCTTAGAAACCATATAGGTTATTCGTGCACCTAGGGATGTATAAAATTATATAGACGAATACATGATAGCAAGTCATGATATTTATGAGATTAATTTTGTTAGTAAAAAATACATAGGGATCATGGTCACAAATATGTGCATCATCAGATATGGGAAGCATGCTTCATTTACTAGTAATAGGTAACAAAATTTTATTTTATAATTCTTTATTAAACCATTTTCACATGAATAATTTTTATGGTGATAATGTCCTATTTTATGCGAACACTATTTACATATTCTTTTTGAAGTATTTCACAATTTAATACTATTTTTTATTAATTGGGTATGAAAAAAATATCCTATTGCATGACCGACAAATGATTTTTTTTATTTATGATATACATTTTTGGTTTACTATTATTGATTCCCAGAAAATGTGTATGGTTTCACTCGATGAATTTTTTTTATTGTGGGTGGGTTCCGAATCCTATGAATCTATATAAGAAATTATTCTTTAACAAAAACACCCAAAATTCCAATATCAATGAAAAGATATTAACATGCATTCCAAGGACAGGTTGACTATTATGGATTTAAACCAAATGATTCTTATAGACTCAAATTAGATGAAGGGTTGAGATGTTGGATCATTGTACCCTAGGTGGGAATTATATCCTATTACGAGACTATATGGTTGATTTTTTATATTTTTGGGAATCTCTTACAGATCATGATATGAGAATCGTTACTATAATGAAATTTTTGTCTATTTATTATCTGTACATGTAAATGGGGAAATATTAATGTGTCCATTAGTGGGTACTTGACGATATCATTTTTTTTTGTATTATTTCCTAGCTATGGGTATGATAATAAATTTTAATGTCATATATATAGGTACAATTTAATTTTCTATTATCCGAGGAGGTGATTTTTATTTGAGGATGAGATTGGACCTTTATGAGTTATACTACATGAATTATTTATATAATTAATCAAAACTAATTTAGTTCATTTCATCCCATTCCATTTAGTTTAACATCGTACTAGAAGGTTATATATGGGATACCATTGGAACTAGTTATTGAGGTCATTCAATAAATGGAATCCAATGAATCTTTCTTATGACAGAAAATTAGGTTATCATTTTGTGTAATTACTTCAACCCATTGATGCATGAGACTAGATTGTCATTTATTTTCAGAGTTTTTACTCAAATATTTACTAATATGGTAATTTCATTGGTTCTTACACCGATGTGGATACCCTTGTATAGGAGCAGTTGGGTAGTAACACAAAATGTGCCTTAAACACTATTGTTTCCTGGGTACGGGAAATATTTAGGATTCTAGTGATATTATTGTTGAATATACCTAGCCCACATGATTCATGATCAATGATACAAACAAAGTGATAAAAGTGATAAAAGTAAACTTATATGGATAGGAGACTTGTACACTAGGGAATCCTTAAGGGAGTGTTTGATATAGAGATCAGTTATAAGAAGGTGTCATATATATCCTACATAAAGAAGGAACTAATGTTTTTAAATTTCGGTAACATCCTGACCCAGAAGCCACTAACCGGTGCTCCATGTTGGTTCACCACAAGGCCTCAAGCATGCCACCCCGTACGCTAGAGTATACCAACTAGCAACGAGGGTCTAGGGTGTGATTGTGGGGAGACTATTCACTTATACCAGAGCAAGAAAACAACGTAAATAACTAATTATCATACACAATGTTAAGTAAATAGAGTGCTGATGCAATAAACAACTGAAATTAAATAATTTTTCATAGTAAAAATGCTGTAAAACCCCGAACAGCTATACAATACAATACAACACTGGTCACCCATCGGGCCGACCATACAGATACAAGTACAAAAGAAACTGAAAGTAAAAGTACATGGCTTTGCTACTCACTCTGAGCCAAACCACAGACCCGATCTCCAGACCCATTCGAAATGTTGCAGCCCGATCAGTAGAACCACTCGAGAAGCTCTTCTCAATGATGCAACATGAGGCCTCAGCCCTATCCACCATGAAACTAATTCTCAACCTAAAAAGCAGGCATAATATCTACATGTACAATGAGGTGCACATGCAGGGGTGAGAAATAATCTCAGTAGGTCACCCTGACAAGCAACCTAAATGTGCTGCTAAATGTGTATGCAAAAACAACATGCTCAGCCTAGCTAGAACACAACAAAAGGATGTAAACCAAACATGCAACAACATTCAAACTCGGGATTCGTAATCCCTGTCAACTAGGCAAGTTCCTCTATGGATGTCCATATCTATATACGTACACATTTATAGTCCCATACCTATACACATATACATAAATATGAATATTCATGATTAGGTGATTCAAATAACATGAAACCACATCAAGAGTTGATCATTTGAACCATATTCCTGATCTTCTGGACATCTTGTGCTAGGGTATTAAGCTAGACTTCATTACACTCAAGCCGAGTAACATTAAGCTGAACTTTGGGTCCGTAATCGCATCAACATATACCTGCTCCAGTCAATGCCAGAAATATGTCTCTGAACATGTTAACCAAAAACAAGTAACCAGTTCAATATAATTCAATTCTGAATTCCTATGAGACTTGGCCTCGACCGACCATCTCCTATAACAAAGCCATAATATAACCCGAAGCATCCTATCAACAAGTCAATGATAATGAAAATTCCAATCTAGTGATGTATCATGGCAGGTTCAATAGAAGAAATCGCCACAGTGAATATACAAAGTAACCACTGTCCTCAGACATGTGAATCCTTTCCCTCAGGCGAACAGAAACAAAACCCTCAGGTGACTGCCCTCAGGAATAACGAATACCTCCCTTAGGTGTAAGAGATATTTCCAACAGGCACAAAAGCTATTGCCATCAGGACTGAGAAATTTTTCCCTTAGGCTATACAACACTACCCTCAGGCTAAATAGAAGCATGCCCTCAGGAAAAACAAAACAATGCCCTTGGGCCAAATAAAATACTTCCCCCAAGAATTCCATAATAAATCTTGTAACTGTGCTGATCCCAACATACAAACAAGCATTTATATAAGTTTCCTCCCATGAAAAATCAAAACATGCTATCCTCACGGCATACCGATGGGTATCCTGGACAAACGACTAAACAAGGGAAATGCACCCACCAGATGGACCTGGATCAAAGCAAATATCCCAAAAAACTTTTTATATGTATCATTAGATTATCTATATAATTATATACATCTTCTCCACTAAGGCCTCAGCCACATGACACCTTGAACATGGGCTCGTGGAACAAAAGTACGCAAATTCAACTCAACAGTTGGAAATAAACATCGGACCACTTAGTAATCACACACATAAGGAAATGTAGCCATCCCAAAAAAAAAGATGCCTCATGTAAGGATCAACAGCCACCAACCAAGAAGAATCACTGGTAACCACTACAACATCAGCAACCCAAGTCAGATATAAACAAATGAGTGTGGGTGGCCCAAACGCACAACCCAACAAAACATCTAAAGACCAAAGGGATTAACAGATTGACATGGGTTTTAGGTGACACCTGATCACCATCTCTACCCAAACTCGACGTAACAACTTAGGGTTGGATAAACAATGGGTACCCCCTGTGTCCCTCAAATCAAACACTGAGGAGGCATCATACTCGGGATCCTCCAGGTAAACATTAGCAAAGGCATCTTATAAAGGATCCTAAGTGAAGAGTAAAGGAGGAATCATACAACGAATCCTAAAATGAAGGACAAATCATGAATTCCATAACATGGGTCCTATCAAAGTATAAACAGGAGAGGGATCCTACAAGGAACTCCCACGGTTAGTACACAAGTAAAGGCATCTCTCTGTGGATTCGTAGAAGTATTTGGTCTCACATACTCATATTCCATAAGGTAACATCTCAGAAGGGAAACATACTCTAATGATAGGTTACAAGATATATCTCGTGACTCATCTCTTAATAAAGGACTCAACTAATTTGGTCTGAACACCCAACCTTTCATCCACACCACGTATCACCCTCAGGTGTTAACTGAACTTGAAAACTGGAGGAATAACCCCTCCATTTAGATGGATACCCCAAGAACCCCATTTATATGACCTCAAAATGTCAAAATGACTCCACCATTTTCATCTATGCTGAAAGACTCTTAGAATCGACTACTCACAGGCCCAATTCTGACTTCCAGATCCCAAGATATCCCCAAATTACTATGATGAAGTAGCACATGGCCAGAATAAATGGCCAGACCCATGGGGTCTACCTGTGTAAGAGTACATGGCATGTAATTTACTATACATGGAATGTACTATTCACAAAAAGTTACATCATGTCCATTTTCACTAAAACACATGCCCAAGTACCACTACATGGCGTGTACTCAAAGGACACAATGTGTAATTCAAAGAACCACTATTCTGTGTTCTTTTTCACACAACCACCCACTACACGGCGTGTACTCAAAGTACAGGGCATGTACTTAAGAAAACTTTTTCTTCCCCGAATGTGAAAAACACATGGTGTGTACCCCTGGAACACACACCGTGTATACAGGGTTTTCCGATGGGAAATCCCAAAAAATGCCCGATTCTCCTGTTTTCACCCCCGAAACAACATATCGATCCCCATGGGTATAAAAGCAATAAATATAAGGCTTTTAAAAACTAGAAAAAACTTGTTTAAGGGGGATATATTCTAAAAACATAAATTTCCCTACCTTCGGGTGGAAGCCACTGAAGCTTTGGTGGATTTCACAGCTCACAGTTGTCGCACGTCCACTCAGTGCGTCGAGGGATTTGAATCAGTACTCTTCTTGCCTTCTGTCTCTCCCTATTTCTAGATCTCCAAAATCTCACATGGGACATGGCCAAGGAGGAGGGCCTATGGAGCATTATAAAGGAGGAGGAGTAAAAGAGAATAAAGAGAAGAGAAAAGAAGAAAAGAAGAGGATGAAAAAAGGGGCATGGGCCGGCCCCGATGCCCGACATGAGTTTATGGCTTCCCTCTGCTAAACCCCCATTCTGGACTCAACCACGCACACAGAATCTCAATCCAATGATCCATTTAAAAGCTATCACCATACTAACATCCATGAATAAATTAATATTTAATTTAATAATATGAAATATTAAATATTCCTCCAATATTCGAACAACTTTGATTTCCGCCAAACTCCTATCCTAGAGTAAAGACTCTATTACAAGACCAACGAAGTTGTCAGAAAAATTTTCCGAGATCAGATGGTAGAAGAAAATGGCCATTTTACCACTCATGAGCATCCAACAGTAAAAAATTAAAATTTATGCTCAAAGCATCATTTTGAAAAAAACATGGGTTCTTACAAACTCCTCACCAAAAACCATCTCATCCATGAGAAGCCTAGTATATGTCCAACAATCATGCTCCCAAACCAAGTGGCTGCAATACCATGATACCTGGACCGTCCATCTACCAGCCATATAGTGTTAACCACCAACTTCTACATAGAAGACACTCAACTATTCCTGATATGGTACTCCCCACCATAAGAATACATTAATCGTCATCCTAAAAAATAACCCTGTGCTCAGAAGATGGGGGAAAACACCAAAGATTAACCAGAATGAGGATAACCACCCTCAAATGGACAATACTGCACTCCCCACAATATTAATTTCCTTAAACTGCTCCGAGAGCACAATTGGAACAGGTTCCATCCTCAACAGGGACGATCATTAAGAAAGAAAAAGAATCTCGGTGTATAACAAAATATCTCTCAGCATACTCAAGATGAATCATGATAGTGCACGATCATCTCTAACAGAAGTACACTAAGATTTTAATGAAGGCGTGTCCAACTACCTTTGAGTAATGCCAGCATCTAGTCATAACCTGACCATGATTCCAACAAGGGTCAGCCATTTCTACACAGGTTTCCCTAGAATGGAATAGATATCGACCTACAATGTTTTGAGTCAAAACCAAGGGTCTCTAGGGCATCCACCTAGACCTTCAAGAAAAAAAATTAACAACTGGGTCCTAAGGTCTAACCACATTTCCCAAATAAAACAAAACCTCTCACAAGAAGGTAATCATCACAACGACCAACGAGAGTCAAAACCAAAACACAACCTACATGGGCCCTGATCCTCACTGAGAATCCTCAGAAGGAACTACTCCTTGGAATTCACAACCCATGAAGAAGAGAAACTGAACTGAAACTCATCAGCATTCATATACGTGAATACCACAAAGAGGATTTTTTCACAAGAAAGGACTTGGTATTTATCAGTATCGTACACAAAGATCCTACTAGAGAACCACAGACCTGAAAAACAACACCCAGTAAGGTGTTAAACAAAAAGGCATCACATGACATATATAACAACTGGGGTCACTACACCACATGTGCACAAGGACTGTGTCATTAACCTCAACAAAAACACCTCAATTTAGATCCTCATAACCTTCTATCAGAGTAGAAAGTATGTGTAAGAAGAACCAAAGGTCTTAGTCATCAATAAAAACACACACTAGCATACCTATATACTGTGAATCCTATGTGCCTAGGATGATTCATGAGATGCATCTTGCCTTTTCCGGCAATGATTCAAAATCCATCCCTCGCATCTTACCAATGTCCAAGAGCCAGATATCAATAGTAAACCAAAACACCACACAACATGTGTGTCTCTCAAGGTGAAAATCATATACAACTTTAACATCGCAAAATCAGAATAGCAATCCCAAAACCCTGGAAACCAAGACTTCTTACCGAAACAAGTGTTCTCGATGAACCAACCTGATATCCATCATAGGTTATGAAAAAATCCTAATAACCCTATCTACCATATACCAAATAGAAAACCGAGAAAAGAAAACCTCCCTCTGATAACACTTTGTAATGTCCCGACTCAGATTCCACTACCGGTGCTCCAAGATGGTTCGCCAAAAGGCCTCAAGCGCGCCTCGCCGTACGCTAGAGGCTTCCGACTAGCAGGAAGGGCCTAGGCTGTGATATTGGGGAGTCAATTCCTTCATACCATAGTAATCAAAAAATAGAAATAACTAAGTATTATTCACAATGGAATGAAAACAGAGTGCAGAAGCAATAAACAACTGAAATAGAAAAAGATGTAACAGTGAAAATACTGTAAAAGCCTGGACATCTATACTATATAATACAACACTGGTCACCCACCAGGCCGACCATACAGATACAAGTACAAATGAAAATGAAAGTAAAATTATAGGGCTCTGCTACTAACTCCGTGCCAATCCACGTAATCGATCTCTAGACACTATCTAACTACTACAATCCGATCAGTAGAACCACTCGAGCAGCTCCGCTCTATCATGAAACACTAGGCCTACGCCATATCCACAATGCAACTCGTGCTCAACATAAAAAGTATACATAAGGTCTATACATACACAGAGGAGCACGTGAAGGGGTGAGAAATAATCTTAGTAGGGAACCCCAAAAAGCAACCAAATTGTGTTGCTAAAAGTGTATGCATCAATAACATGCTCAGCCTAGCTAGAACACAACAAAAGGAAGTAAACCAAACATGCAAACACAGTCAAACTCTGGGTCTATAATCCCCATCAACTGGGCAAGTGCCACCATGTATGTCCATATCTATATACGTACACATGTATAGTCCCATACCTATACACATATACATAAATATGAATATTCATGATTAGGTGATTAAAATGATAAGAAACCACATCAGCAGTCGATCATTGGAACCATAGGCCATATCTCTTGGATATATTGTGCAATGGAATTGATCTAGAGTTCATGAGACTCAAGACGTGTATCATTAAGTCAGTATTTGGGTCTTTAATCCCATCGACATATAACTGCTTCGGCCAACACCATCAATACATCTCTAAACAAGTTAACACCAATCAAGTAACAAGTTCAGTATAATTCAATTCTAAGTTCCTCCAAGACTCGGCCTCGACTGACCATCTCCTATACCAAAGCCACAATAGAAACTGCAATAGGAAATCATAAAGTCAAAGATAATAGCAATTTGAAGCCTATGATGTATCTTGGCAGGTTCAATAGATGAAATCACTATAATTAATCTACAATGTAACCACTTTCCTCAGAACTGTGAATCCTTGTCCTCGTGAGAATAGAAACACAAACCTCAGGTGACTTCCCTCAAGCATAATGAATATCACCCTTAGGCGTAAGAGATATTTCCCTCTGGCACAGAAGCTACTGCCCTCAGGCATGCGAAACGTTGCCCTCAGGCTAAACAACACTACCGTCTGGATAAACAGAAACATTCCCTCAAGGGACACAAAACACTTCCCTCAGGCTAAGTAAAATACTTCCCTAAGGCATTCCTTAGGAAATCAAGTAACCGAGATGAGCCCAACATAAAAACAAGCATTTATATAAGTTTCCCCCTAAGAAAAATCAAAACATGATATCCTCACGGCATACCCATGGGTATTCTGGCCAAACAAATAAACAAGGGAAACACACCCACCGGATGGCCTTGGATCCAAGAAACGATCCCAAAAAATAGTTTATATATATCATTAAAATATCTATACAATTCTAGATATCTTTTTGGCTAAGGCCTCAGCCACATGACACCTCAAACATGGGCTCGTGGAACAACGATACATAAATTCAACTCAATAGTTGGAAATAAGCATCAGACCTCTTACTACTCAGCAACACAAGGAAAAGTATGCATCCCAACAAACAAGAAGATGCCTCGTGTCAGGATCAACAGCCACCAACCTGGAAGCTCCTCTAGAAACCACTACAACATCAGCAACCCAAGTCATATATAAACAAACAAGTGTGGGTGGCCAAAACTCCCAACACAAAAATACATCCAAAGACAAAAGGGAATACCAGTTTGACATGGGTTCTAGGTGACACCTGATCACCATCTCTACCCAAACCCGATGTAATATCTCAGGGTAGGTCAAACAATGAGTAACTCCTAGGACCCTTTATTCAAACACTGAGGAGGCGTCATACTCAGGATCCTTTAGTCAAAAACGAGCGAAAGCATCCTACACAAGATCCTTAGTGAAGAGTAATAGAGAAATCATACACAGAATCCTAAAATGAAGGAAAAAGTATGAATTCCATAACATGGGTCCAATCAAAGGATAAACAGGGGAGGGATCCTATAAGGAACTCACATGGTTAGTACACAAGTAAAGGCATCCGTCAGAGGATCCTTAGAAGTATCTGGTCTCACAAACTCATAGGCCATAAGGGAACATCTCACAAGGTAAAATTACTCTAAAGTATAGGTTATGGGTGATATCTCACAGCTCATCCCCTATTAAATATCTCAACTAAGTTGGTCCGAACACCCAACCTATCACCCACACCAAGTCTCACCCTCACGTGTTAACTAAACTTGATAAATAGAGGAAGAACCCATCCATTTAGATGGAAACCCCAAAAATCCAATTTATATGACCTCTATATGACAATCTTACTCCACAATTGTGATCTACATGAAAAAACGCTCAGAATCAACTACTCACATTCCCAATTCTAACTTCCAGAGCCCAATATATCCCCAAAATACTATGATGAAGTAGTACATGGACAGAATACGTGGCCAGATCCATGGGGTCTGCCTCTTTAAGATTACACAGTGTGTACATTACTCTAAAAGACGTGTATTGTTCAAAAAAAGTTACGCCATGTCTGTTTTCACTAAAACACATGCCCATGTACCACTACACGGCGTGTACTCAATGTACATGACATGTACTTCAAAAAAAAACCACTATTCTGTGTTCTATTTCACACGGTCACCCACTACACGGTGTGTACTCAAAGTACATGACATGTACTTAAGAAAAAACTGTCTTACCAAAATGGTAAGAACACATGGAGTGTACCCCTAGAACACACGCCTTGTATACCGTGTTTTCCAACAGGAAATCCCTAAAAACGCCTGATTCGCCCGTTTTCGCCCCTGAAACAACATATCGATCCCCATGGGCATAAAATAAAAAAATATAAGGATTTAAAAACATAAAACAACATGTTTAAAGAGGATCTATGGTGAAAATATAAATGGTCCTACCTTCGGTTTATTTCACAAATCACGGTTGCCGCACGTCGACTCTTCGCATCGAGGGCTTCGAATCTGAACCCTTCTTGCCTTATTTCTCTCCCTATTTATCGATCTCCAGAATATCTCATGGGAAAAATCCAAGGAGGAGCGCCTATGGAGCATGCGCAATGAAGAGGAGGAAAAGAGAAGAAAGAGAAAAGGAAAAAGGAAAAGAAGAGGAAGAAAAAGGGGCCTGGGCCAGCCCCGACGCCCGACATGAGTTTATGCCTTCCCTAGGATAAAATCCCCATTCCAAACTCAACGGCACAGATATAATCTCAATACGATGCTCTGTTTAAAAGTTATCACCAAACTAACTTGTGTGAATAAATTAATATTTAATATAATAATATTAAATATTTAATATTCCAGCAAAATTTGAACAGCTTAGATTTCCACCAAACTCATGTCCTAGGGTAAGAAATCTATTCTGGGACCAACAGATTTGTCAGAAAAATTATCCAAGATCATCTGGTAGGGGAAAATGACCATTTTGACCCTCACGATCATCCAATAGAAAAAAAATTGGAATTTCTGCTCAAAACTACAGTTTGAAAAAAACACTGGTTCTTACAAACTCCCCACCATAAACCTTCCCGTCCCCAAGAAGCCTAGTACAGGTCCACCAGCCCTGCTCCCAAACCGAGCATCTATACTACCAATATACCTGGACCATCCAACAACTAGCCTTATAGCGTTAACCACCAACTTCTACACGGAATATATTCAACTACACTCGATCTGGTACTCCCCACCATAGGAAGACCCTTATCATCATCTTAAAAAAATAACCCTGAGCTCAGAAGCTCACATAAAACAGCAAAGATTAACTAGAATGAGGATAACCACCCTCAAATGGACAATGGTGCACTCCCCACCATATGTATTTCCTTAAACCACTCCGAGAGAATAATCAGAACAGGTTCCATCCTCAACAGGGGTGAACATTATGAAAGAAAAAGGAGCTCAGTGTTGGGTCGAAGCTCTCTCAGCACAATAAAGACAAATCAAGATAGCACGTGATCATCTCTAACAACATTACACTAAGATTTTACCGAAGGCGTGTCCAACTACCTCCGACCAATGCTAGCATCCTTCCATAACCCGACCAGTATTCCAACACATGTCAACCATTTTCACACAGGTTTCCTTGGAATGGAAAATACATCGAACTACTATGGTTTGATTCAAATCCAAGGGTCTCTAGGTCTTCCACATAGCCATGCAGAAAAAGATTCACAATAGGTTACCATGGTTTAACCACCTAGCCCAAAAGTTACAAAACCTCTCACAAGAAGGTAAATATCACAACGAACAATGAGAGTCAAAACCAAAACACAACATACAAGGGCCCTGATCCTCTCTATGTATCCTACGAAGGAACTAATCTGTGGAGTACACATCCCAAGCAGAAGAGAAACTGAACTGACACTCATTGTCATTTGTATACGTGAATACCACAAAGAGATCTAGTTCAGACGAAAATCCTTGGTATCTATCGGCATCGTACAAAATGATCCTTCTAGATAACCACATAATTAAAAAACAACACCCAATAAGGGGATAAAAAATAAGGCATCATGTGCCACATAGACCAACTGGAGTCACTGCACCACCTGTGCGCAAGGACTGTGACATTAGACTAAACACAAGCACCTCAACGTAGATCCACATAACCGTCCATCAGAGTAGAAAGTATGTGTAAGAAGACCCATAGGTCTCATTCGTCTTTAAAAACACACAGAAGCTGGCCTATATGCTGTGAATCTTATGTGCCTAGGATGATGGATGAGATGCCTCTTGCCATTGCTGTTCAAGAGTCAAAATCAATCACCATCATCTTACTAATGGCCATGATCAAGAGATTAATAGTAAACCAAAATAGCACACAACATGTCCGTCGCTCAAGGAGAAAATCATATACAACTGTTACATCACAAAATCAGAACAGCAATCCCAAACCCTAGCAACCAGAACTTCTTACTGAAAAAAGTGTTCTTGACACACTAGCCTGATATCCATCATAGGTTCCAACACATTCCTAATAATCATGTCTACCATATCCCAAATAGTAAACCGAGAAAATAAAACCTCCCTCTAATACCACTTTGTAACGTCTCGACCTAGTAGCCACTAACCGGTGCTCCAAGATGGTTTTCCACAAGGCCTCAAGCGTGCCTCCCCGTACACTAGAGGCTGCCGACTATTAGCGAGGGCATAATGTGAGATAGTGGAGAGATTATGACCTCATACTAGAGTATGAAAAAAACTGAAATAACAAAGTATCATACACAACGAAAAGTAAACAATCTGCAGAAGAAATAATCAACTGAAATAGAACAATATGTAATAGGAAAAATGTTGTAAAAGGCCAAAAAAATATGCAATATAATACAACACTGGCCACCCACTGGGCCGACCATACATAAAAAATTACAAAAGAAGCTGATTTTAAAAGTATAGGGATCTACTACTAATTATAATCCAATCAATGTACCCGATCTGCAGACACTATCGAAATACTACAGCCCGATCATTAGAACCACTCGTGTAGCTTTGCCCGATCATAAAACACTAGACCTTAGCCCTATCCACCATGAAACTCGTGATCAACCTGAAAAGTAGACATAAGGTCTACAGGTACACCGAGGTTCACGTGCAGTGGTGAGAACTAATCTCAGTACGGAACCATGACAAGCAGCCTAACTCTGCTGCTAAAAGTGTATGTAACAACAACCTGCTTAGCCAAGCTAAAACACGACAAAAATAAGTAAAAAACGCGCAACCACAGTCGAACTCAAGGTCCTTAATCTCTGTCAACTGGGAAGGTTCCACCATGGATGTTCATATCTATATACGTAGACATGTAGAGTCCCACACCTATTCACATATGCATAAATATGAATATTCAGGATTATGTGATTTCAATAACAAGATACCACATCAGCAGTCGATCATTGGAACCATAGGCCTGATCTCCTGGACATCTTGTGTGATGGAATTGAGATGGACGTCATGCCACTCAAGATGTTTATCATTAAGTCTATCTCCGGGTCTGTAATCCCATCAACATATACCTGCTTCGACCAACGCTAACAATACATCTCTAAAAAATTTACCAAAAACAATTAACCAGTTCAGTATAATTTAATTATGAGTTCCTCCGAGACTTGTCCTCTACCGACCATCTCCTATACCAAAGACAAAATAGAAACAGAAATAGGATATCAACAAGTCAATGATAATAACAATTCCAAGCATGTTATGTATCTTGTTAGGTTCCACCGATGAAATCACCATATTGAATATAAAATGTACCGTCTATCCCCAGACATGTGAATCCTTTCCCTCAGGTGAACAGAAACAAAACCCTCAGGTGACTACCCTCAGGAAAAACAAATACCACCCTTAGGCATAAAGGATATTTCCCTCAGGAATATAAGATACTGCCCTCAGGCATGAGAAACATTTCCCTGAGGCCAAACAACACTACCCTCAGGCTAAACAGAAACATTCCCTCAGGTGAAACAAAACACTACCCTCAGGATGAATAAAATACATCTATCAGTCATTCCATAGGAAATGAAGTAACTAGGCCGAGCCCAATATACAAACAAGCATTTATATATGTTTTCTCTCAAGAAAAATCAAAACATGCTATCCTCGTGTCACACCCATGGGTATCCTGGCCAAACGACTAAACAAGGGAAACGCACCCACGGGGTGTCCCTAGATCCAAGCAATGATCCCAAACAACATTTTACATGTATCATTAGATTAGCTATACATATCTAGATATATTATGGGCTAAGGACTTATCCACATGGAACATAGAACATGGGATCGTGGAACAACGGTACACAAATGCAACACAATAGTTGGAAATAATCATCGGACCACCTACTACTTAGGCACACAAGGCAAAGTAGGCATCCCAAAAAACAAGAAGATGCCTTGTCTTAGGAGCAACAACCACCAACTAGGAAGAACGTCCGGTAACCACAACAGCATCACCAACCCAAGTCATATATATACAAACGAGTGTGGGTGTCTCGAACACCCAAACCAATAATACATCCAATGACCAAAGGGATTACTAGTTTGACACAGGTTCTAGGTGACACCTGATCACCATCTCTACCCAAACCTAACGTAACAACTCAGGGTAGGTAAATCAATGTTTACCCCCTGGGTCCCTCAAGTCAAACATTGGGGAGGAATCATACTCGGGAACCTCCAGGTAAACACAAGCGAAGGATTCCTACATGGGATACTTAGTCAAGAGTAAAGGAGGAATCATACATAGAATCCTAAAATGAAGGAAAACGTAATAATTCCACTGCATGGGTCCTGTAAAAGGATAAATAGGAGAGGGATCCTTTAAGGAACTCACACTGTCAGTACACAAGTAAAAGAATCCCTCTAGGGATCCTTAGATGTATCTGGTCTCACATACTCATAGGCTATAAGGGAACAACTCACAGGGGAAATGTACTCTAAATCATAGGTTACAAGAGATATCTCATGTCCCATCTCCTATTAAGGATCTCAACTAAGTTGGCCCAAATACCCAACCTATCATCCACACCAAGTCCGACCCTCAGGAGTTAACTAAACTTGATAAATGGAAGAAGAACCCCTAAATTTAGATGGAAACCCACAAAACCCCATTTATATGACCTCTAAATGTCAAAAGGACTCCACCATTGCGATCTATGTGAAATAATGCTCAGAATGGACTACTCACACAGCCAATTATAACTTACCGAGCCCATGATATACCCAAAATACTAAGATGAAGTAGTACATTGCCAGAATACATGGCCAGAACCATGGGGTCTGCCTATGTAATAGTACACGGCATGCAATTTACTGTACATTGTGTGTACTATTCACAAAAATTTACGCTATGTACGTTTTCACAAAAAAACTTTCCCATGTACCACTACACACCGTGTACTTCAAAAAACCACTATTCCATGTTCTATTTCACAGAGCCACCCACTAAATGGCATGTACTAAAAGTAAACAGTGTGTACTTTAGAAAAATATGTCTTCCCAAAACGGGAAGAACACATGGCGTGTACCCCAGGAACACATGCTGTGTATACTTGGTTTTCTGATGGGAAATCCCTAAAAACGCCCGATTCACCCGTTTTCGGACCCGAAAGAGAAGATCGAGCCCCATGGATATAAAAGAAATAAATATTAGTGTTTAAATGCATAAAACTACATTTTAAAGGGGATATATGGTGAAAACATAAATGTCCGTACCTTTGTGTGAGAACCACCGAAGCATCGGTTGATTTCACGGCACACAGTTGTCGCGGGTCGACTCAGCGCGTCGAGGGCTTTGAATCGGTACCCTTATTGCCTTCTGTCTCTCCATATTTCTCGATCTCCAAAATCTCCCATGGGACACTGCCAAGGAGGAGTGCCAATAGAGTATGTGCATGGATGAGGAGGAAAAGTGAAGAAAGAGAAAAGGAAAGAAGAAAATAAGAGGAAAGAAGATGGGGCACAGGCCAAACCCAACGCCCAACATGAGTTTATTCCTTCCCTAGGCTAAACTCCTCATTCCGGACTCAACGACATAGATAGAATCTTAATACAATTCTCTGTTTAAATGTTCTCACCAAACGAACTTGCGTGAATAAATTAATATTTAATTTAATAATATTAAATATTAAATATTCTGCAAATATTCGAACATCTTATATTTCCACCAAACTATTTTCCTAGGGTAAACAGTATATTTCAGGACCAAAAAAGTTGTCAAAAACATTATCTGAGATCAGTTGGTAGTGGAAAATGACTATTTTAACCCTCCTGAGCATCCAACATCAAAAAAATCAAATTTTTTCTCAAAACTACAGTCCGCAAAAAACACAGGTTCATACAATTTCAATATCCTTCCTAATCATATGATTGAGGAGGAAGAAATATAAATCCAAATGTAATTTTGGATCTCATATATTAGAGTTTCTATGATAAGGGGGGTCTTACAGCATTTTTTATTCCTATTAAATGATAACTAATCCATACAATATGATGGATAAAGAATAAGAACCATGAGTGGCCAGTTAAACATGTATTGATGGAATGATGATCCTGTAATACCCATATGTTTTTATGAGATTAAATTCCTAACCTATTATAGAATCATCACATTTTAAATGGTATTTCTCAACCCTAGACATGTGTGTTGTGGTTCACATGGTTTGAGGGATCATTCCCAACAACTCATTCTATAAAATGCTAACATGCTTGGGTGTGTCTTCATGATGTGTACACATTTTTTACAAACATGTCCATATATTCTCACGAAGATGTCTTAAACTACATATATAAATGTCTTGGGTATCTGTGTGACATTAAGATGGATATCTGGACATGTCCATGTTGTATGGAGGACATGTTGAAGGATGGTCACTTTAGCCAACTGACATTTCTAGGGACTGTTAATGTGATTGTAGAACACATCTCCATGGGTTTCATGTGGTGATGTAATACATCTCATATAGAATCCTTATTATATATGTACCATTTTTGTATGGATTCATACGACTTGGATGATATTTTTGATAAACTTCACATGACGTGGATAACATTTTTGGAGGACTTCTCATGACTTGGATAACATTTCTAGAATATTTTTTGTCTATTATATGATATGTATGATAAAGTTTAGTTATATTAATATCATTCCTGGTTGATATCCCGTGATATGCCTTAAATTGTTGGATTACTTTGCGTGACTTTCTATCATGCATATAGGACTTCATGTGACATGGATGGCATGTTTGAAATACCTTACATGAATTGGATAACACGTGTGGATGACTTCATGAGACATGGATGACCTGATAGGGTGTTGTATAATGACTATTTAATAGGTCACGTGAAGAAAATGACTAAAAAATTAAATATTATTGTATCAATATACATGTATGGCCTTAGTTTTTTCTACTTTTATATCATGTATGACTCAATGTTCATCTAGAATGGGAATACAGATACATATCACGACCAATTTGGTATGTGGAAATTCATTTTAATAAGCATTATAATGAATAGATATCCTTATTAAATTCAATTGTTTTCCAATTTGATTGATATATATATTTTTCATAATCCCTTAGGATATACCATGAGATTTACCTAGTAGAAGACCCCTGTGATTACATGGATTTCCTCTTTGAGAAGTTTTCACTCACCTTTGCACTCCCATGTGTGTTCTTTTTTATTTATATAGAGAGGAACATATATCCCACACTGAATCAAATAAATATTACATATCATAGAACATATATTGAAGATATGGAATTTAGTCAATAGGGATCAAACATTTCTTGTGAACCAACCACAAGTCTTTAAGGGAATCATCTTTTTTATTTTTTAATAAATACTTACCTTGAGATCATTCCATCATCACAATATTGATGATTCATAATTATTTCCAAATTTACATTTCATAATAATTTTCACAAGGAAAGTAACCTTTATAATATTGGGATTACATATATGGGGTCATCACGATTTCAGGTCCCCAATTATAGAGGATTTCATGTGATCAATGATGATTTGTGTGGGGAACTTGTCTCGATCAGACTATACCACTAGAATCCCTTCACCAGGTAAATATGGAAGGTTAATGGGCCTCAAAATTATCAATGATTTAATTACATGAAGAACAAAACTACTTCATAGGAAAGACAATATAACATTTCATCACTTGATTGTGCCACTATTTTAACCTATATTCCTTATTTTTCATGTATTTTGGAATTTTCCAATTTATTTTCCATCAATGGGTCATATGATCGAATTGATGTTTTTGTGGCCCTTCTACTGATGTATGTGGCCTTCCAAAATTCATTCATGTGTCATAGATTACATGCCACTTGGGATATCTTGTGATTATTAAATTGATCATGTGAGTTTTATAATCTATATGTGTGAAAATCAATATTTCTTCCACCATATGAAGCTTCCATCATTTTCATAGATTATTTTTGAAGGGGCGTTATTAGTTTACAAGAATATGTTGGTTGAAATGTCTCGTATTTTTTGGAACTCATCTTACAGAGGCTCTTAAAGTAAGTATAACATGTGGGATGGGATTTAGGGGGTGATGAGATATGTTTGGTGGGGGCCTTGTAATATTAGAAGGGTTTTTAGAAGATGATTCTAGTGATCATTATCAGATCATACATAATGAATATTCTATACTTGTGATGTTTTTAGGATCATGGTATATCTTTTCTTTTCTTGGTTAATCTGATCCTTGTAACCATGACTTCTGATCTCGTTGTAGCCATCATTCTCCTTCCGTCCATTGTTAGAGAAAATAATACATAGATTTTAGGTATTTCAACGATCATATAATTTTTAATCTTTTTTAGATGAAATAAAAAATTACATAAATTAATGGTATGAAACATGAACTCCCAAACACTCAACCCAGGACAAATATAAGAATCCAAGACATCATGTAGTTTCCTAATAAATAATCTTCCCATACCCAATATGGTGTATGGGATATATGGTTACCCATCCTTGTACCCATTACAAATCTATATTGTGTATCCTAGAGAGGAATGTACATACAAATAATGTCCCTTATATTATTTATAGGTCATGTACATTGATATCCTTGAGTCATGTAACTAATGGGCCTACACAATGTGTCTTATGGTCGATATACCACGTGGACATCAATTCAAATTCGAGATTCATTAGAAAACTATATTGTGTGATTTATTGAGATCATAGAACATGTATTCTAGATTAATATATATATAAATCCTGTAATCATATCAAATACATGAAAAAATAAACCTATTCCAACAAAAAGAATAGATAAAATTATAATCCAGAAATCCAAAACCCAATTGGAAATAGAAATAAAATATGATTCAAAATGAGGTGGTAATTGAAATATTGATACCTACTATGTGTAGGATCATGATGGCTTCTTAGTGAACAAGTTCATATCAATGATCTATCTTATTTGAATTTACATTCATACTCTAATCATGATTGAACAAAGGTTCATCATCGATCACCACCGATTGGATCTCCTATTATTCAATAAGAAGAAATTGTATCCCGTCATGTGTAAATGATTAGAGAGAGTGAGGAAAATGTAATTTAAATTCAATAATTAATTATAATGGAAAAAATTAAATGGGCTCAACCCCATACCAATACCAGAATTAATATCACACCATTTCAAGATAAAAATCCCCATTCCAAAAAAAAAATTTAAGTAGTAATTCAAATTTGATACATCATTTTGAAGATACCATAGATTGAATTCATAGAATTTATTTACTAGTTACTTAGTAAATATTAAATTCTTTTTGTAATTTTCCCAACATATAATCGAAATAATCCCTAACATAAGGAAAATTCCACATTTCTGTGACCACGTAATAATTTGAATATTTTTCTAATGTTTTTTAAAGGATGAAATGGTAATCTTACCATTAATAATGCTTAGGGATTAAACTATCCAAAATAAAATATGTATCCTGTGACTGAAAAATAGGTATCAAAACTCACTCTAAATGATAAGGTTTTTCATCAATGAAAAATATATAACCTTAGTGGATCTCTCAAGAAAAATATTTTTATCTTTATTTGGAAGACGATCACATCACCACTTGATCTCATACTTCTTCAAATGTTCATTGTTCTCAAGGGTCCCAAAAAATATGATTTAGAAATCCATTCCTTCCCAAATATCTATTTTGGAGTTCTATATACTAAATTATTTTTCATCCTGATTTCTACTTAGTCTCAACCCATCACAATGAGATATTATAACCCATGAGCTATATTCTATTCAAAAACTCTCCATGGATTCATTACAAAAACATAAAATCTTAAATTGTTGGTATTTGAAGCACATATAATTTTTATATATCAACCAATAAATAGTCTAGCGCTCTGTTAATGTTAATAGAGTCACTCTGGTCAAATCCCTTGTGATGGTAATTTTTTTAGTTAGTTGTTTCTGATCATCCATTTTAATTGGATGGTTCTATAAAGGTCATAGGTGAAATAATTTATTGATGAATATTGATATAAAAATTTAATAATTATTTTGTGATGTCATTTTTGTGGACGTATGGTTATTATATCCATAATCATTTCAAAACATATCATTTAAAAGAAATCCACACACAAAGACATTTTTTATTCTAATTCCTTTTTTAGCATTAATCCAATCTTAAACAGGGGTAATAATCATCATTGATTCTTATTGATGAAAGGTTCAATATTTAAAGAAACCATGTGTATTTCTGGTTCTAATATATCATTGAATACAAATTTCAAACAAAACATTTTATTAATCCATAACATTTCACATTTTCCATACATTATTCTAATAGAATGAATGTTAAACGTGAAAAATCCCTCAATCCCATAACATCCCAAAATTATTATTCACCAAAGTGGTAAATTTACAAATCCATTTAGTTGGATTGTAATATATTATAAAATTATTATTTTGATTAGTTATAGATAGAAGAAAATGTGTATGATATGAAATAAGTGGTGTACCAAACACCTAGACGAAACAGTATGGGTGGTAAATAAATTTTTTTGATTGAATAATAAATATCGTAAAGATAATGGTTTTGAAATTTAATTAAACAATTTTTTTCTACTAATATTATAAATTAATTTTCTTAAGAGATTCATGGAATAATAACACGTGTTATTCATAAAACCTAAAATGGAATAGAATACCACTCAAATGATTATAACTGAAAACAATCAATGTAAATGAAATTTAAACATTAATGAAAGGATTATCAAGATGAAACTGGATCATCGAAGGTCCTTCTAAATTATTTCAGGGATTTTATCATGCTTATGTATTCTCCTATTCTATTTAGTTTTTACCCACTCTATGGAGAATTTATGATTGACTTTATAGACCATGGCTATAGAATTTTTTCATTCTAGAACTATCCCTCAACTTTCCTATCCAAATTCATGATTTATATCGATAAATCCACGTACATGTTTTTATTTTTAATCATATATTTAGATATTTATTTTTACATTTACCCCACCAAATTTAGTATCTATATTTCTTTTAGATCCAATTATATGGTCAATTTCACAAACATTTTTTTGTCCATAAATATGAATAATTTTATCATTTCCTAATTTTGGATAGGTATTAAAATAGTATTTTTCCCTAAAATTTGGTCCATTTATTCTAAAAACGAGCTATCATAACTCTTTACATTCTTCTCAAAAAATTAAAGATCAATTGAGATATTGTGTTAAGAGATAAGTGAATAATGTAACGATGTTTTCAAATCTTAACCCGAATTTTTGACAATAGTGTAAGGAGTACATTGGGGCCCCTGTTGGATGATATAGGCCGTAAAATATATTTCAAATATATTAATATATATTTTTAGATATATTTCGTATTTTCATTAAATTTTTAGGTTTTAATGATATTATAAATTCAATCTTTTAGATGGTCTAGTTTTCACTAAAAATTATGTGTGCCTTTTTGTGAGGTCCAAATGACACATTAGATGTCCAAATTAGATAATGGTCCAATTAAATTATTTTTTTGATATTGAATTAGAAACTAAAAAAACAATAAGCACACATTTTAGATAATTATATTTAGATTTTTTAATAAAATAATAAAATTACTTGAATTTAGGTTAAATCATGAAATGATTAGATATTATATATAATATTGAAACATTAAAATTTAAAATATTTTTAGAAAATTTCCATGAAAATAAAAATGGTAATTAGATAAAATATTTTTGAGTAAATTAATAACATCAAATATCCCACACAATGGTGTACTCATGATCCTTTGAAAAAAACATAAAAACCAAACTACATAATTTGATCTCATAATAATATATTGAAATATTTTTCTCTAATCTGTGGTGATAGACTAGTTCATTATTGAATAATGATTTCCCCAAAAAATTGTTAGGGAAACAATGTTCCAATCATAATTCATTTTTTCTCAAAATTAGAAATGGCACATTCAGAAACTCAAAAACTACTCCTCTCAAAATGATGTAAATTTATTCATAAAGGATCACTCATTCTACAATAAAAATCTAAATCATGGTGGTTGTAAGAGATCATATAATCCATTCATTATTTTAAATTTAAAAATACTAAATTAATCATTAGGGGGGTTAGTGGGTGTGTGGTTTTATGAATATAATTACCAAAAATAGTAAAACAGTGGAAAAATTCGAATAAATAAAAGAAATGAACAGTTTTTTTGAAATTATTCATTGAAGGAAATGAGAACACATAATTAAAAATTAAAAAATGTGTAAATTAAGAGAAAACAGAGATAAACTTTTAAGCGGATGACATGTTAAAATATTTAAATAATACTAATCATTCCCAATGATTTATGAAAACACGATGTAAGTGTACAATTTTATTTTTTATTTTTTCTTGGATGTTTCTGAATGAAAAAATATCATAATCCTCTTCCAATCATTTTTTATATCCTCAAAAAAATAATTTTAAACATTATAACAATTTCAAATGATGTAAAATAGTAATTTTTACCTTCCTAATAAAAATCTAATTACTATTTTGATATTATATTTTTTTCATTCATAGTTTATTTTGAAAATATTTCAATAATATTTGATCAATATTAAATATCATTAATCCATTCCCAAAACACACTAAATAAAAAAAATATAACCTATAATTAAATGTATTATTCCCATCATGAATTTGATGATACATTAAAAATAAAGGAAATGATCAAAAAATTAATTGTATTACCCCAAAAGTAAATTTAAATAAATTATTGAATATAAATCCATGTACATGTTGGACTGGACATGGTGATTTGGTTTTTTTGTGGCTATATAAAATGGGTTTTCATTCAAATAAATGTGATTTCAAGAGTATGATTAATGTAAAGGCAATTGGAGACCATTTATATATTTTTATTATCACATTGTTTTGAAAATGAATCTATTATATTAATGAATAATAAAGTTGGATATTCAACTAGAAGGTCCAGAAACTCAAGACCCACAATTTATTAGGAGAACACAATATAATAAAATATGGTCATAGGTAATCTTAGAATGAAATATAAATTTATTCCTCACTATTAGTGAATAATCATATTTCAAATAAAAAAGTGGGTATTAAATTTTTTTTCTTGAAATAAAATTCATTATCCATTTTTCTTATGAAAAAAAATTAGATAGAAATAATTATTTTTAATCCACATAATGGTAGGACAAAATTTAAAATTTAATGATGAATAATTATGAGACTTATTTTTTTCTACATATTTTTGTAGTTTATTTTTAATGATTTTTTTAATATTTAAATACATGACCACAGAAATGAAAAAGAGAAAACAATTATTTGAGGAATAATGACATAAAAAAGGAAAGGTAGTAATTAGAGAGGAAGAACAAGAAGAACATAGAGATATATAGAGAGAGGAAGATGAATAGTGTGATATGTAGTTAAATGTAATGAGTTCCCCATAGTTTTTATTTGGGGGCTCTACATCTCCATTCAATATTAGGATGACTCCAACGTTTAGTTATTTGGTGGATGGTGATGTTGTTCCAAAGGTGTGTGACCTCACATTGTGATGCCTTAACTGATTCTTATAATCCATTAATGTCCTTATTGAAAAATGGTTTTGGACTTCCACAATTCCTAATGGTTTAATATGAGTAAAATTTAAAGGAACCTCCCAATAATAATTAATATTACATGTTTTATTGTAAAATATTTTATTGCAGGGAATTGACTTTTCACCTTCTTAAAATTACATTTAAATAATGTGTTTTTTTGGAGTATCGGTGCCTTTTCCTTATAAATAGTGTAATTCTCATATGAATAAATACAAAGTGCCTCTAATTCATTCAATTACAATAATATTTATTATGAGTACATTTCACAATAAAAATATATGTTTTTACAACATAAAATGATTTATATAAGATTCTATTTTTAAATGACACACTTCACCAAAATTAAGAATAAATTTTGACATCCTAATGAGTGTTTTATTGTACATATGATAAGTACAAAGTGATTCAACAAGTCCTTGAGACCAATATATTCATGTAATACAAAAAAATCAATAATGAACAATTTTCACTGATCTATTGGAAGGTTCATCCATTCTGTGTGTTTGAAGGTAAAATGTAGTTGATGTTTTATATACAATCCAATTATTTTTATATAGATATTCCATGGTTAAATTAAATAAAACTGTTTTTATGTCACACCCCAAGGCCCAAAAGATCTCGAAATCGATGCAAAATGCAGGTTTTAAGTAACTCATTAACAGTGTGCATCATTCTTCCTTGTGGGGTTTCCCTCAATCCACATAGAAACATAGTATATTATATGAATAATGTATGATAATAATTTTTAATAGGGTAAATATTTCTTGAAATCAATTCCCCAATCTTTTATGATCACATAAAATATTTAGGTATTTTCTAGAGTGTCATTTGTTTTAGAAATTTTTCCAACTTTATTGCAAGTGGGAAATTACTAACAGAACTCATGTGAGCCTTTGAAGAGAAAAGGATAGAAGAATCATAAATGATGGACTTTTTCGAAGGTCCATTGTTGACCAGTGTGGCCATCATAAGGAACTGACTAGAAAAACTATAAGATATAAGAATGTTTATATAGGTCAATACATCTAATAATCCCCACGATATACCTAGAAGTAAAATGTTTACTTCGATCAAAAATATAGTTATTAGAATAAATTTTAAACTTTACATTTTTTTGTATTGTTTTTTGGAAATACAAAAAATACCAACCAATTTAAAATTGTATTATTGCATTATAAATTTGGAGGGATAAATGACAAGTGTTCAGTGAAATATTCAAGAAAAGGGATTTTAAAATGAGGGGAATTAGAAATTATACCCATGCTAATATTAATATGGTTTTCATTTCTAGGTCTATATTTAACATCAAGGTAAAAATAATAGATTATTATAATTCATCTTATTTTCATTCGTTGGGAATCACTTTTCCTAAGTAAGATTTTTAAAGGGGATTGGTATATGAATATGTTGAATTTGGAACATAAGAGACATGGATAATATTTATCAAAAGAAAAAAAACATCCATATATTCCTTTTATATGATAGTTTAAATAGGTTGTGTTTCATGTAGTGTTATTCATTAGTAATAAATATTTTAAGTAATTTTTACTCTAACTTGACCAAGAATTTCCCCGATATCCCTTTTAGTGGCATCACACATCAATTCGAAGGGTAATGACCTATCATAGGTGTTCTTATCAGGAAGATGTAATAACATCTTTGAGTTAAATTAAGCATCTCTCACAAGGCTCCTAAAATGTATTTTTACATCATTATGTAGTATATTAGGGAGTGGGAGGAAATTCCTATAGATTATATAGATGAATCGTCAATAAAAACAAGCATAACCATTGAATTAAAATATTTCGTGAACTGATCTTTGTTCTTGAAGATAGTGGATCGCCTCAATCTTGGTAGTATTCAAATGAATGTTTTCTTGGGAAATTATGTGGCCTTTAATAATTGAATTGGATAACATAATGTTCCATCATTATGAATTTACAACAAGGTTTCATTTTAATCCCTTTTATATGATCATAGAGAGTGAATAAATGAATGATCCAAATAAATAACCATAATTAGAATGTTCATCCATGAATGAATCAATGAAATGATCAATTAATTCTAAAAAGACACTCATTATATAGATATGGAATGTTGTAGGAGCATTGAAAAATCCAAACGAATTCTTCTATGCACGTATTCTTTAATGGGTAAAGTTAGTGTAGTGATCACTTGGTCTTGAGGTGTGATTGGGATTTGGAAGTAGTCAATGTATCTATAATGAAAGAAATAATTGTACTTCCTAGATAATCATTCTTTTATTTGACATATGAAAGGACGTACTTAGATATCCATTCCTGATTAAAATATGAATTTTTTATATTTTACTCACAAGTAGAATATTTTTTTAATCATGTTGTGACCTCTAATCAGTGTTGATTTTTTATAATATTTATCCCATCATTTTTTTGTAACACATCAATTCAAATAACCCATTTTCTAAAATAAATTGGGAATATAATACCTGACTACATAATATTGGTGATATGCTCACTATGTACCTCAACAATGAGTTTATTTTGTATTATTTGAGGTTTCATTATTGGATTTGATGATTCTTCTAGATTTACATGTTGAATTTAATAGTCATGGTTGATTCCTAGAATATATTAAATAGTAAAACGTAAGGTATTTTTTCTAATAATAATAGAACAACCATTTTTTCCACATTTATTATAATTTAATAAGAAATAATGACTGGATAAGAGTGATCAAGGAAAGTAAATTCTTACATTATGTGTTCAAGAACATGTTTTAGACCAGTTTCATGTTTTATTTTGTAATAAAAATAACATCATAATAGGGGAAGGGGTTACAGTTTTTTTAATCATTTTCCATATTACAATCCAAATTGGGGAAATAGATATCATAGGTGATATGGGAACCTAGAGATCTTTCTAGATCCTTTATATTGTTCTATTCTATGAATGATTGGTAAACATCATCTTTACCATTTATGAATTGGTTAATAATAAAGAAATTTAATAGACTCATCTGTGATTGTAACATGATGAAAATAATGAAATTTGATTGAATATAATATCTATAATGCCCTCTGGGGAATTTATCAAGAATTAAAAGTGATCATATGATGTGTAATGCATGTCTAGATAAATATTGAACATCAATTATTAGTCACCAAATTACATGTTTATTATGCATCCCTCTATGAAAAGCATAGATATAGACGTCATAAGAAATGGTTATCCTATAATTAGGTGAGATTGAGGATAAGTTAGCTCCCATTCCATTTCATGAACATAGAAATCAACTGTGCTGATATGAAAATTGACCCTGATAATGTTATGTCAATTATTCCCTCCTGATTAGTAGTGGTTGGAGTAGGTAACTATATGAAATCACTTATTTTCTAAAAGATACCTTGAATAATTATTTTGAAGACATATATAGGAAATAAATTTATCTATAATACTAGTTCTTATAGAGCTTTATCAATTTTGGAACTCCCTATTTGTTCTGGATCTATAAATGCCCCTTAACTTTTCACTACATGTGAATGGAATATTGGGTTTAAAATTTTTTAGTGCACCAAAAATCTCTCTTATGGGTGCACAATTCATTATGGGACGTTTCATACATAATTATTTTTTTAAAATATATTATAAGATGTGAATGTTCACATCATCACATATGAAAACTTCAACCAGCTAAAAGTATAGATCTAGGGGAAACATTGTCTCAATGATGACTAAATAAAAATAAATTGGGTTCCATAGATGAATGGACAAAGATGTGGTCATTGATTTAGGTTAATTTATTATTTTATTACTATTTTTTTTCTCAACATTTACATAGGATATAGAGGATTCATCATAAGGAACAATTATTTTAATTATAGATTAATGTATAATTTCAAATACATTACCATTTGGTATTGAAATATTTGTTCTAAGTGTTGAGGAGAATTTTCTTGTTGTTTCTAGATTAGGTGGGATGCAATTGAAAAAATTTTGGCTCTCAATTTATTTAAGGTCAAAATGTGTAAATAATTAATAAACAGCATCAAATCATTCCCCTAGATTTTTAGAATAAGATACATGTCTATCCTTTATATTAATTTGAGTTGGGTTCTTTGAATGTGATTGTCTTTGGTTGAGAATTGAGATGTTTCACTAGGATAGTGGATTCCAAAATGATATAGAGATATATTACCCTTTTTATATTTAGTTACAAAGGGATATTGTTTCTGGAAGTTACCACCACCTTGAAAAAATTAGAACTGATTTGTATTTTGTGGTTGAAACGAAGTGGGTTGAGCGATGGGATTATGATACCTCTACCCTAGGTTATATATTGATTTGATTGGATCATATTAGGTTTGATGAAGTTTTTAATGAATTGAATAGACTATTGAGTGTTGGTGTCCTTAAAATAATTTTTTTTATTGAGATCCATTATATAAGAATAATTTAACAGATCATAATGAAGCTATGGAAGTTTGTCTATTGGATGATATAGTGATTTGTAGAACTCTACAATTTTTTGTTGGCTGAGGTAACATAAATTATGGAGAAGATGAATTTGGTGATTTTGTAGCCACCACTAATTTTCATAAAAGATTATTATATTTACTCATCCATTACGTCATCGCGTTATGATAAGTGGTTGGATTATCTTTGGATTTATTGAATTGATCATATTCATGGGTATGAATTTACAAAAATATTTAATTCATGTTTATTATGACATATAGTGCAGACATAGGTTTTCTTTCAAAATGATCACTACAACTTGTGCATGGATATGATCTCCCACCATATCTAGTAAGCCCTCGTTGGATAATGGGATCAATAGTTATTTTTGGATTTGGTGGTTTAGGAATATTTTCAAATGATTTTTTAACCTCTCCCTATACTCATGGATTAATTTATTGGGGTAATTGATGGATACGAAATATTTTCTTTTGGATAGATGTGGTTTGACAAGTTAGAATTAACTTCTATAAGAAGACACTCTTCAAGTCATTCTATATTTTTATGGAAACATGAGGGAGATACTAGATCTGTAAATAGTAAAAGCCTACCAGTGTCAAAGGAAATTATCAATGTTTTATTAGTTATTTAGAAACCCCATGAGGCGTCATGGTATAAAACACAACAGGGAACTATTTTAGGTATATATATGTAACATCACCACCTAGCTCATTTAAATGAGAGTGTAAGTTTAATCAAACTATATTTGAGTTTTAATATTCCTCAATATATTGATATTGTATATCAAGGGGTTGTTAATTCTTATTAGAGAAATCTAGTTATATAAGGATTCATCCTTAGGATTTGTTATATCTAATTCAATGTGATGCACAATGAATGGGGTTGGAGAGATTTTTTTATCCATAATTTTTCTATTATGTAATGGATTATTTACCTCATTTTATTGTAAACAAATCTAATGGATTGTTTGGGAGGCTATGGTGAGTTTAAAGAAAATATTAAGGACGGTGAATGAGGGTTTTTCATTTTGTTCTTTCCTTATTTTTTCATTTTATTTATTCCTAAAAAAACTATATTTAAAATAATCTAATAAATTAATGAACTATCCCCTGAAATAGTTCCATTTTATTCACATAATGTTATCTCTTATTTTACATTCAAAGGTCGGGTGCTTTGTTATTTTGTAAAATTAAACTCAAGTTGAATCCCCAATTATGGTATATATTTTTTATTCGATTCATCGTGATTTTTTTTAATGGGGGTGGGGGCGCTTGTTGAGATTATGTGAAATTAATAGTTGTTGATGTTTAATTTAAAAATTTTATAATGATTTCGTTGAGTAAATTATTGGGTATATAATCTTATGATATTTTGGAGTTTATCAAGACATTTCATTTAATTAACATCCACTTCAAAATACGATTTTTAATGGAATTTTGTGTTTTATATTTAATATAATCCTTTAAAGGGTTTCTAATCATCATCAATTATTATTGATGTGAGGTTTATTATTTCATAATCCCATGTGTATATTTGGTTCCATTACTCCATGTAATTCTCATGTAAAAAACACAATAATATTAATATATAATATTTCTTTTATTTAATTCACAATATTAATTCACGAAATGTGAAAGGATCAAATGATGTCAATCACATAATATCCTATAATAATGAATCACCATAATGGTTAATTTACCTATCCATTTATATCATTACTAAACTTGTTGGATATTTAAATTGCTATTTTCCATAGAAAGTATAAAAATATTGGGACCAGAATATTATGGTGTTCAAAAAACACAAAAAAATGTGAGTAGAGTTAAATACATTCAATTGATTTTAAAAATACGTGAGTAATGAGTATATTGTTCAATATCATTTAAAAAAGTTAGGAACATTAATTTTACATAATATATTGTTTATCTATATAATAAAATATGACAATGACTGATGAATTATTCTTCAAATGAAATTGAAAACAACCGATTTGATTATAACTAAAAACATTCAATGTGCATGTCAAAAACTTAGAGGAATGTTATCTCGTGTACAATCATGAGTTATTATCATCCTTCCTAGAATATTTAATTTTCTTGGTACTACCAATGTATACTTAAATAATCCAAAGTGTCAACCCCTTCCAGTGAGAAGAGAGGACTGTATTTATAGCCTATGGTGGTGGATTCTTTGAATTACCAAACTAACCATCAACATACATTTTCAATTTTACAATTTATACAAAACAATTTTGAGATATATTATTATTAAAATTGTTAGATATGAATTATTATGTTTACCCAAAAAGTATGGAAGCCATTGGAATTTTAATTAAAAATTTATTGTTATTTCTACAAACCATGTGATGTTATCCTAAAATATGAAGAATTTTTCTATTCCCCAATTCTGAATAAGATTTAGATGACTAATATACCCTGAAATACACACAATTTCATTGTGAAACTATTTTTTATAACTCGTTACTTTTTACTGAAAAAAAGATCAATTGGGTGATTATATTGGGGGAAAATTCAATAAATGTAGGATGATTAAAAATCCCCTCCAGAATTGTGGCCTAGAAATCATGCATCAATTGGGTTCCATGTTTGTTGATTTAGAACGTAAATTTTTTATATGATATATTCCAAGATATACTTGAATATTTTGAGAATTATACTTAAATATGCTCTTTTAGATTGTGCCAAAAAATTAAATTTTCATCAATTTTCCTGTTTTCTCCATTGATTTAGTGGTATTTATTTTTTGGTCAAATAAACCCTCATGATGTCCCAAATTTCCAAATATCAACAGTAATTATTTATGGTTAATTGAATTAGTAACCCTAGAAAACAAGAATAATAAATATGGAAATCAATATTGAGATGTAAGATTAAAATAAAGAAAGGCATGATTCTATATTATTTCATTAAATGATCTCATATTACATATGATATTAAAATTATGTCATTTCAAAAAATTTATGTATGTTTCCTTGAAATTTAGTAAGGTCAGTAGATAAAGAAGACGTGAATAAATTAATAACATCAGTTTCACAATAATTCAAGAATGCAAGAAATGCTTAAACTTGTGGTATATATCATATTTGGTCCATCAAATAAGGAACATTACCAGGCATCACACTCCCCACTATAAAAAATCCCCATGAATAACATTTAGAGATAATAAAATCACACCAACATCCACTCTAGAGAATCTCAATAGGAGCTCCACACCACATCGTGAGTGACAACCTATACTCATACTAAATATAAAATTTAGAAAAATCAAAAAAAATTATAGGTTTTTGGAATCTAGGACACATAAACCATCTCATATTTTCCTCTCAATGACCCATAGAGATAACATGTCGGCATACATAACCTCATTTATATCCTCCTCAACTGCATTTATAATGGCTCTTCTAATTTGGAACATATATTAAACATCAACATGATCTAAAATGTTAATGTTAAATGTAGTGAAATGGTAATGAATTTCAACATCCCTTGAGAGGCCACAATGAATATAAAAAAATATTATACTACAGTACATATGATCGTACCTAATCATAGTTATTGAATTTTTCTCTACTCAAAATGTGTGACTATAGAACATTAATTGTCTAATCCCCCCTGTCCAAGTACATATCACTACATAATGTTGAATTCAAGAGAGTGTAATATCTATGTATCCCTATACATGAGAACGTGAAAAAAGTGTTGTCGAAGCCTCATTCACACCACTTTGAACTCCCCAAATAAAAAACTACCATGATTTCAATCCAATGTAGAATTAGGTTACACCTTATAAGGGTTGTTCTTGGTCACTGGTTAGGTCCCACTCTTGATGATGTAAACTAGGATCTAACTTCTCAATCATCAAAACTCCTCTCCAAACTTGTCACACACATGAACATGGTCATTGGATGGTTTCCCATAACCATGAAAATACTAATGGGTCACTCCCTACCATGGAGTAATTCCCAAGGTAAATAATTTCCCAAATATTCCATCACTGATGGTAGAAATGAGAATAAACTATCACTTCAATGGGATTCTTATGGTCTCATTGCACTATTACAGAGGCCATTTATGTATCTCATTTACCTTGTAAAAAATAAAAAAACACACAATTAATAATGAAGACACAAATATAAAAAATAAGGAACATGTCACTCCATAATTCATCCATGAATTTTATTTTCTATCCATTCACATATCCCAATATGAATCAATTATTACAATGACCATCATTCATCCTTTACCTACAATCCATATGATATGCTATATGTAAAAAGGATTCCATGGAAGCATGAGGTGGGAACTCATCTAACAGGGTCACCCAATCCAAGCATTTGACTCACAATACTCACCACTCATCATGAAAAATATCATGTCAAAAATATTAAACATCAATTATGGATTATTATGGTCAACACTCTTAGTTAAAAGATAATAGGAAAACATCACACCAATCGGAACATGCATCAATCATAGATCAATATAGAAGGACCAAAATCTCACTAGGTTTCTATAAATCAGTCAAGGGATTGATTCCCAAACCATATATGATCCTCATAATCTGAATCATAGTGGAGGTAGCACAAAATAAGGTAGAAATTTAATTCTTAATGTTTCATCAAACATCAACCTCAATAGTTGGGGGAATTATGACCGGTCACATATTAGAGTATTATATCATCTATTAGAAAGTGGGTCTAAACCACATTTTATCCTATGGAGTACTGACCCCATGTCAGAATGGAACATAAATTAGCTATGGGGGAACCATCCCATCCAATATTGTACTCATTACATACCTAGTATAGGAGTTCCAACTCTATTGAATATAGTGCCTCATCCCACATAAAAAACACTATACAATACTAATAGAGGACCACAACCTAAATGGTTGGGGTGTAACTAAGACATTTTAGTTTGGGGAAACCACACATCATTGATTTGAGGGAGTATTTACCACATTATTGAATGTATAGTTTGAAACAAATGAATAATATCCCAGGAACCAATAACTAAAGGGGAGTACAAAACACAAAATTTTACGCGGGTAACTCAAACCTATCTAAACAACATAAAAAATGTGTGGGGTACTGCCACCAATATTAAATCTCTATATCATAAAATTTATTTAATGGGAAAGACAAAATCTCTTCAGATAAGATATCCATTCCACTATACTAATTGGTGAGATACCATCTCTATCATATCAATAGGTGGAGGATTTAAACCTTAGAACGGGTGAAATAATTACCCTAACAAGGTATAGATTTAATAATATTTATGTATAGAGCGTCCATTGGAAAGATTAAATGTCTATGGGTAGTATCGAGGCTCTCATTATCTGTGAAATGGTAAATTCACCACCCTTAAAAAACAATTCTTTGACTAAAATCAATATCTTCATTATATTGAACCAATAAAAATGATAGAATTACATTATATAAAATAAAAAATATACTAATTTCTAGATGATTCATAGTCCAATAAGACAAAATGATGAAAAAAATCTTTAATTTCTCTAGTAACTCACCAAGATTATCAATATCCTTACATATGAATGTTTTGATGTTCCACCATAGATGAGTTCCCATGATTTAAAAATAATATCAATAACATAAAAAATTACCTCAAATCATCTCCCAAACCCTAATTTAGAGAAACATATACCTATACTATGGACCTAGGATATACCAAAATCAACAATAGTCAGACATGACCTGAACCACTGGGGCCCCACCATGACTTGTGGTAAGAAGTGTGTGACCTCCCATCATCCCTATAATATCATAAACGATGGAATATAAAAATAAGTATGCATGTTGAATAGAGTGGAGACCTTATCCAAGAAAACTTGTTATATAATAAATACTCAAAAAAATAAGAAGAATGTTAGTGAAAAAATAAAATATATATATTAGTTAATAAAAGGTAAAATATGGATTTTTACCTCACTATCAACATGGAGAAGAGAGACCCCCTATCACATCATCTCCAATATAATACTTGACAGAAACTGAGTCATGTTGACTCCTCAAACACTATCTTCATAGTAACAGGTCTTAAAGGCCACTAATATATTCACCGTATGCACAATAAGATACCACAAAAATGGATATTGTACCACCTGTTTGTATGTTGATAGGGATGTACTATTAAACAATCCAATATAAACCGTGGGATAATAAAATAAGGAAGAAGATGTCTTAAAACACTTAGAAACAAGTCCTCCCAGTCTGTTAGGGAATGCACGGTATACTCCAACTGATCACATAACCACATCAGCAGGACACCTAAACTAGTCTCACATATTGGTGGGGGGGGGGTCTCCATACCCATCAACCAAAACATATAAGGTAACACCAATTGGTTCAGGAATGGTTAAATATCTCCACCACACAATTTCCAAAAACCCCAAGGGGATCTAGAAAAATTATCATACAATAAAGGTACACCAAACTGTGATCTATAATTTCATCTCCAGAACTATCACCAACACATATGGGAGTAACTAGAATAATTGTCCCACAATTATTCTCTAATTGAGGCATCATGCCACACCCATATCACTATAGTACACATATATATTTGACTAGTTTTCCATGCATTATATAACACATACTATCTGTTTAAATCTTATTAATAGCACAATGTAGGATCCCATTATCCAATATCAAATCAATTTTAATTGGAAACACTGATTAGGGGTGTATCAGTTGTCAATACATGATCTCATATAGAATGTAAAATGAATGGGGATGAAATGAATCTACACAATCTATATATGTCTATCATCCATGAACTATAAATAATGATAAAAAACAATCATCACCAATATTTTCATTATAAAATCTTATTGGTAGTCTAACACCTCCCCGGTTTACAAATCCTAGAAGAGGGGGTACCAACACGTGTCCACAATTCATCTATATCAAAAAATCAATAACAACAACAAGAAAATATTTAAACACCATCACTGATACCACACCACAACAATGGGTGAGAACATATTAATAGAGTATTGTAATTATTTCTATGGAAAAAACCATTCCTCGTGAAGGGGGATCCGAGAAAACAAAACCTAGTATAGAGTTCCCACACACTATTCAGCAAGGGGTAGAAACATCATTGACCTATGGGATGACTATCCTCTTATCCCATCATGGAAACTGATGTATTATTTACAAATATATATTTATGTATCAATAATTATAAAACACTTTCATTAGACATATCTCAAAAATATCCATTGCATGGGATTTCTAAGAACACATTTAAACACTAAACCTCCAACCACTTTCATATGTCATTATGAAACATTGGTTATTGATGGTACATTATACTCAATGATGTTCTACCATAGATTCCATCATGAATAATAAGTATATGTCCACTAATTCATCCTTGATGTAAAATCCACATACTCTAACAAAATATATGTGTTTAATAAGGATAAGTGGGAATTACGCTATGAATCTCAAATCTCAAAGGGTCCCAACTATATACTCTATGTTGAAGAGGGTATCACTCATGCATAGTCAAAAACTACTATCTGTGTCCCTCCTTCCATTGAGTGTCTAATCAACACAAATAAAATCAATGGAATGTAATCATTTAATTAAATTTATGATCCCATATTTAAAATTGGAATGAATTTTTGTTCGGTCTACATCCTTTACCTTTCTCTACAAATAAATCTTCATATTTTCATCATCCTTATGGATTAACATTCAAAACAAACCAATAATCCTCTCACCAGAGAGATTTTATAGTGTAGAAGATCATTCCATTGCTTACTAGGTAAAAAAAATCTCATAATGGAAATTTATTATATCTATAACTATTTAAATTGGTAAAGAATTAACAAACTAAAATAAAGGGCAGTACACTACCTGTAATAATTGAATGCAATGTGCAGTCCCAAAATATCATCTATTGGAATGTACACTAGTGTGTCCCAATGAGTACCTACCCTATAAATCGAATTCTCTAAACCCACATGTTTTTTGGGGATATAGACACATATCCATGTTTTCCAACCCTGTTCATACACTATGACCAGTTACGGTGATTTCAAGAACATGAATTTTTCCTCATATTGAGGTATAACCATGTAAATGGATAGACCCTGATTCATATTACCAAGGGTCATACACAGTGTGTCCATATAGACAACTTTTCCTACGAACATTCCCTCCAACCATATATACATTTACCATATTCATGGTGTGTGTTCCTGTGATCTCGTGACATGTACTTGGGATTTCAATATGACGATTTATTGTGATCTAACAAAACAAAAGATAAAAACCACATATTGTAGCTAACAAAAAATAGAAAACAAGATGTTGTACATATATTAAAATAAAAAATGCATGATTAAATTATTAACAACACATAGTGTTTATTGAAATAATGTTCTCTTCCTTATATAGGATCATCACAACTTCATAATTTTTTATTCATATCTATAATCCAAGGTTTTTTCATCCAGATTCATGCTCTAATCACCTCTATATTATGGCTTACTCTTGGTCACCACATCTCGAATCTCTAAATCATCAATGGGGAAGGGGAAGTGTCATCCCTTCAATCATGAATAATGATAGAGTGTTATGTTAGGGTATTTCATAAAAAATGATTAATAAAAAAATAACTTTTTAACGAAATGGTCTCGACCAATGCCTAAAACATAATTGAAGATCATACATCACCTAGGTAAAACCAACCACTTTGGAAGAAACCAAAACGTCAGAATTCTGATCAAGAAGTTATTTCGGTTTATATAAATCTTCAAACCATCTTAATATAAATAATATTTATTTAATAAATACTAAATTTTCTTAATAATATTCTAAATATGGAATCTAAATAAATTCATTCCTTTTGGTAAATATAAAATCTAGGATTCCACATAACCATCGATATATTTGACCATAGACCATTGAAATGTAGATGTGATCATCCTAAATTATTTAAGGATTTTGGATCTTGAACTCCAAAGTATCTAAGTTTCTCATATGGGAAAAAATAATCATTGTATGCAATATTATGTATAGAATATCCTGAATTTAAGATGAGTGAAATGTAAACAACAAACCATAAATATAATTATTTTACTAGAAATGTAAGTAACATGATTGTTTTAAGAGAATCAAAAAAGTAAATTTTTTTGGTTTAATTATTTTGAATTTATCTTCCGAAAATATTGAATGACTAGAACATATCAATTAAAAAATGTATGAAATTTTAAAAATATAAAATTTTCAAAAGATCGTTATCAATGTTGAAATTATATTTTGAATTAAAAATCATTGATGTAGAATCATATACTGGAAAATGATTTGATTTTAAATTGAAAATAATTTTTTTGTTACTCATCAAATTATGAGTTACAAGGAAATTGATGTGATGAATATACCTCAATCCTCAAATTATAATACAAGAGAAATATAAGATTATGAATAAATCAAATAATATTATCTTTTATATATGTTAATAAAAATTATTTATATATTAATTGTAATTATATTAAATTTACTAAAGTAGATTATTATGATAATAAAAGGAGTCATATAATACCTTACTAACCAAATTAGAAATTAAATAACAATAAGATGATAAAATGTATAATATATTTCCTTTATATAGATAGAGCTACACCAATGACATCTATTTTAATGCGGAATTTAGTTTTCAAAAATAATTAGAACACCTATGTATATTAGTGTCTTCAAATCTAGTTAGTTATTAATATATTGAATTGTATAGTTACAGTTTTTAAGATCATTTGATGTATCAGTTTCGTGATATTATAGAAATATTACTTAATTATATTTTCAATATTTCATAAATAAAAATGTTACTCAGAAGTGAGTATAACAAACATATTGGCGAATGCATGATCACTCTTAATAAAAATTAAAAATATATGAAATGTTTCCCTTAACTTTAATGATTAAATTTGAGATAACTTAATTATTTTATATATAGAATTCCATAAAGTTAAGTATTATCATTATAAATATAATTAGGCTCATGAAAATGAATTTTAATACTATCATTGTTAAAAATGGAAAATAGAAAATGAAATAAAAAGGTTAAATTTAGATTTATGCATATTTATTCAATGGAGTGAAAACTATGATTAATTTTTACTAATAAAGATGTTAAATAAAATAAATAATTATACTAGCTATTTTGATAAATTTTTTAAAATATTTACTAATTTTAAAAAATATATGGTACTAATTCAATAATACATTGTTTTAAAATTAGAATGAATGGAAATTATGCAATTGATTGTTCCATAAGAGTTTAAACAATATTGGAAACACTTAAACCATTATTTATAAGTACTTATTCACTAAATTGACTTTTAATTAATATTTGGTATCAATTTGGGTTCTTAATAAGTCTTTTTATCCCACAATTGGACCCATGTTTACATGGATACCTTATTTATATTAAATTTTTTTTCTAGGATTATTTAAATTAAAATTTATGAAGTGATACCTTATATATTGATAGTTGATGTTCACTACCCAAGATATGTGTTGCTATAAATTAATAATCATTCCTCTAATATAAGGGATGTAATTTTAAATTTGATAATAATTAAAAATGGCTTTTCAATGATTTTGTAGAAGTTATAAAATTATGAATCAATTATTTCTTTAGTATTACATTATATAGAAATGATAAAACACAATTCGGTAAGTATCTCTCATTTCATTAATGGTGGATTGAATATAAAATTTGAATATGATATATACATTAATTTCAAAGAGGGATCTTTATTAATTTATGAATATTAATCAAATAAAAAAATTCAATCTTTTTATGTATTAAATAAAAAATAATGATAAATATTTATGTTTCATTCTATCAAAAAACATAATCTGGAATATGATACTAAACATTCCAATTTCCAAATATAACACAAGATATCAAAAAATAAGATGGTAATATTGATTATAGAATTGTAGATGGGTAACACATACTTTAATAAATCATTTTTTGAATATGAACACCATTAGAAGACATATAGTCATAATAATGAACTAAATAAGGTAATTCCACTATATCATTAACATATTGAGTTTTTTGGACTAATTTCAACTATAACTTTTGTATGAAAATGTTATATGTATGAAATTATTGATGATTTTATCTTATTTTGTGGGTGTACCTTTTAATTCGTAAATATTTAACAATTTCAAAATTTTATACTTATTATATGCTTATTTCAAATGAAATGTATATTAAAATTTATTCCATTAATAAGTGGTATGGGAGGTGAATTTGTAATCCTATAATTCAAAACAATTTAAAATATAAGGATTGTCCAAAAAATATGGTAGCCCATAGTACACCCTAATAAAATTGTGTCTTGGAAAGGAATATAGAACAAGAAATGTATGAAACTATGTTAAATTAATTTAAAACATATTTAAATTTCATGGTAGAATTAATAAATATGGATTTTTATTTATAAAATATTTTTATATTTAGAAATATTTTAATGAAAATCAATTATGAAAATTGTAATGCTACCAAACCATTATCTAGATATTTTAGAATATCTAGTTGTGATTATAATTTTCTAAAAACTATATATTTATGAGAAACATTTTCTTCCAAATCAAATTTTGGTATCTCTTTCAGATATTCAAACTATCGTAAATATTATAGAGTTTATAATAAAATTTCCTTTGTTATTTATTAATATATATGCATAAAATGTTTTAAAAATTCGTGAATAGAAACTAATGTCGATTTGAAGCAACATGACCATAAATTTATGGATTTTAAATTTTTAGAGGTTTACACCAAAATAATAATTAAAATAATTAAGTAGATAATTATTCTCATATAAATTAAAAAGGATATAATAAAGATCATCCACTATACATTGCTATTAGTAATGATATTTATAAATGTGAAAACCAAAAATTCTTCACATAATTTTATCCATATATTCATTATTTTTTAAAAAATTGGATTGATTAAAATTGGATATAAGATATTATATAATAGATAAGTACGTTTTAGAGAAAAAATTTTGTAATTTTTTAGTAACCTAAATATACAGTTGTAATTATTACTAAATAGATTTTAAAAAACAAATATTATGAATCTATAAATATTTATAAAAATAAATATAGATTTATAGAAAAAGTTTATAAATAAGAAAAAGATATATATTATACTGTATATTTTTAATTTTTTTAGGTTAGGTTCAAGGAATATATTATTAGCTATTATATTCATTAATGGTTTTAAACAATTTCAAATGAACATTAATAGTTATTTTCAAAATGAATATTATTATGAGGATGATTATGTTAAACAACCAATTTATTTTGAAAATAAAAAGTCTCCATGTCATGTTTTTATGATATATAATGAACATTTTAGAGTTAAGAAATCTATAAGAGATTGGTATGAAAGGTCTTTTATTTTTCTTTTTAAAATATTTTTTTGAAAGGAAATGTTGGTCAATAACTGTTTTTTAACAAAAAATGAAATTAAAATTTTATTATTCATATATATGTAGATAAAATTATATTTGAATCCTTAATTTATAATTTTATCAATTAAATTTCATAAATAATGTAAAAATTATTTTATTTGAGTATTATGGTAGAATTAAAATTCAACAATAGATATGAAATGTTTTTAAAAAACTATGGGCATTTTTCTAAACAATTAAATTATGCTATTGAATATGTTAATATTTTTGGATTAGATTACTATAAATGTTTAAAAATTAATTATCAACCTTTATGATTATTTTATTATTATAAATATGGACATTAAAAAGACAATAATATTTATATATGTATTATTACAACCTTATTGTATTTAACTACATCAATTATAAATTTAATGTTTTTTGTATTTTTAAATGATTCTATAAAAATCAAAATGAATTTAATATAAAAGATCTATAAAGAATAAAAAAATATGATAAATTTTATTCAATCCATGGACTATTTTATATTATAGAAGTTGAAATTTAGTTTACAAAAAATACAAAATCTGATTATGGTGACTAAAAATAGATATACAAAATTACATGTGTTATATGTTATTTTATCCTAAAATAATAAAGAAACAAAATTATATTTCATTATAAATTCTAGAAGTTGAGTATATTAATACTATAAGGTTTTATTATAAATCACAATAAATTAATAATTTATTTAGTTTGATGTTATTTTGAAAATTTTACTATTTTATGTTATAACTCTTCTACTATTTCTAATTTAACTTATCATAGAGCATATTTAGGGAAATACCAAGCGTAACTAATATATTTAATTTATTCAAGGTAATGTTAAAGAATAAATTTTTTTTTGAATATAATCTAATTGAAGATTAACTTTATTTGATAACTACTATACTTGGGTATTTAGTAAATTATAATTGAATAAAATATTTATTTTTTATGAACAATTTTTTTAAAAAATACCATTACAGTGGTTATAGAATAATTCAATAGACAATATATTATTATTTAGGCTTAAAATTTTTATACCTTTTGAGTCCCAATTCATGTAATCTATATTAGTTTTCAGTTCATATATATCTTTATTTATTTTGTTACTAAATTTTCTTATTTTTCTTGAAATATATGATACAATAATCAGTATAAAAACCTTTTTTTTATATTAGGTATTTTCATCTATTTCAATTGTATGGGTTATTAGTATATGAATTTATTATTATTTTATATATAATTAATTTGACTAAATATTAGATGATAAATTGAATATATAGACATATATTTCAGTATCCCTAATGATTATTATGTTACACAGGATTTAATTTTATATTCTATATAATGAAAATTTAATATGTGAATGTACTTATTTTGAATATGAGGTTTTTAAGAAGGAATCATCCTTACATAATGTGGGTGAATATCTAATATCTCCCCTTTTATTTGTTTCTAATGGTATTTTATTTTTATAATAAATTACTTTAGTGTGTTATTTAAGGTTTAAATATTTATTTTTTTGAAATATCTTATTATAGTTTTTAAAATATGAATATCATCCGACAAATAATTCATTTCAGACAGTTAGTTTAAAAAAATTTCTTTGGGGGTGTATTTATTGAAAATATACATTGATATATACTAAAACAAAGTGTTGGGTGTGACTCCCTGGAAAACCAAAATTAAAATATTGTATTCGATAATGTGTTTGAAAAGTGATAGTGAGCGCATAATGTAATATAATATATGTATACATTTTATTATAACTAATATTTAAAAAATATTCTATATATTTCCACACACAATACAGTGAGTTAGAATGTAATGAATGTGATACTTGGTTAGAGTACATCATATGCCATAATGACCATCCTTTGTAGCTTGTTTTACATGAAAAATCCACCTTTTTTTGTGGCTTTTGCTATACGCAATACTATGTCTTACCGATAATCAATATAAAATTAATTTTTTTTATAAAATATATTAACTTATAAACTATCCATTATGAATTATATTAAAAAACTTCTGAATATATATGGTTTAAAAAACAAAATCATTGTTTATGAACAAATTTTAAATTAATATAATATCATTTTGAAAGTGAAAAGCATATTTTACTAAAAACTAATTTTTTTCCACATAATGTTATTTTAATCTAATTGAATAAATTAATAAACATTGGTTAGGGGAATAAATTTAAAAAACATGTTACATATATGAAAAATTATTTGGGATAATAATATGATATATTTGGAAATCATAAGATAGGATGAAACTCAAAATTTCACATAAAAACATATATTCAGATATCTTTAACAACCATATAATGGACAACATATTTCAAATATTAATTTTTCCACTTTTAAAAATATTATTTGTTAAAAAAGAAATGATATTTTAATTTATCATAACAAAATTATCTTAGGATGATTTTTTTATTTGTTCCTAAAACATTATTTTTTATTGAATTTGAAATTTACCTTTTTTAGTTTAAAGCTGAATTTTTGTTTAAATAATAATTAAAGTTAAATTATATGATAAATTTTTTCTAATGTCACGAAGTATCCACTATAATTCGATTATGATAATATATTTCATTATAATAAATATAAATTTAAATGGATTGTAAAAACATAGTAATCTTTTGATCATTTTTCTACTAAAACCAAATAATTCATCAATCTGTGATATTATCATTAATCATATTTTTTTTTGGTTCTGTGATTTAATATTGAAAATATAAAATAAACCATTTTAATCAAAATAATATTTGTTTTATAATAATATAAACATAATATTTGGAAATAATGATTACTAAATGTGAATAAAATTAATTATAGAAATTAAGGTTTAATTAGGCTTAAAATGGACAAACCCTATATTTATTGACACAAATGAACTACAATGTGGTGAAAACCACATTTAATGGAAATATCATGGACATTAATCATATATTAATTATTATTTGTGGTTTTTATGAATTTTATTTTCTATGAACATGTGAAAACCTAACGTCATTTCAAAAATACCAAGTGAGTCATTATCTATTCATATTAAAGGCCACCACCTCAATCCATTTATCACAAGTCCCAAACTTATTAGTCTCAGTCACTCCCATCTAAAATAGTCTCCCAAAATTCCAAAACTATACCTAGAAGAATACATTTGGGGAGAAAACCTTCCAACAAAGCCTTTTGGTTCAACCCAAAACATGTTAACCTATTAAGACATAATGCCTTTTCTCAATATTTCTTGTTTCATTTCCATTCTCAAACCCCTAAAATCTGCTCATTAAAATATTGTATAAAAAACATGTATCAAAAAAATACTAGGATGTTTATATTCTAGGATTTGTTTCTAAAAATACACATACCACCTTCTAATGGGTAACAAACATAATGTTTCTTTGTACGGTGAACTGGTACCTCACGAAACAACGATTGTTCATTCTTCTATTACAACCTATCATGGTGGCCATTACGATGTGAAAAATGATAATATATGTTATATATGGTATTTATTGTGTATTTATACATATTTAAACCATTTATAACACACAAATTTTGTAATTTCTATATTACATTCTTACGATAACATTGTTCGAGGAAGTGTGCACTATTGCCCCCTCAGAGTGACGTGATTCATTCACATGATTCATGGATTGTATAAATGATAGGGTTAATTAAAAATATGAGAGATAAAAAAATATGAGATTCATGAAATAATTTCTTGTTTGAAGATATATATATATATATCAATTTCAATATTACCCCTTCACATACATTAAAAAAATATAACGTCGTTCATGGTGTGTCGATTACCGCCTCCTCGATAAGATGTTATTATTGTTACATCACATATTTATTTATATAATTTTATATAATTAAATAATGTTATTTTTATTATCTAATAGTATTTATACACTATTATAGTTACTTATAATATTTCCTCAATGATCATTTAAATATTGGAATGTACTCATATATACGTACAACCTTCCATCTCCATGATTGTAAAATATTCTCATTTTCATAACCATTTTAAATAATTTATTTTAAATGAATAAATGATTTAAAAATATGATGATTTTTTCCTATATATCTATCTATAGATGTTATATAATTATTCCTTTGACCATAGTAGACCAACAATAGTTGTTTTCATACATAAATTGAAATTTGTAAAAAAACCAGATGTAAACATAATTGTTTGAGTTCTTGTACACAAAATGGTAATAAGTGAAATTAAAGTAATTATATACATAAAAAATATTATCAGTAATGTATAAAATTAACATAAATTTATTATATTGGAAGTTAAAGGATGACCACCAAAAATGAAACTCTAGGTAAAGGATTAATTTATCATTTTCATCACATGAAGCATACATAATTGTTTTACACATCATTAAATATATATAGTGTACATACTACCACATTAAAAAATATTATATTGAATCCTATTATATTCATTGTATTGAAATGTTTTATTGAATGATTATTACCTCTGGGTTTTCTAATTCATTAGTTACCACATTGTTAATAGATTTTTTTCTCATTTTCATTGCATGAGTCATAATTAAATATTGTAAACCTAATTACTTATAAATGGTATATATACTGCCACATTGAAATATAATATCATAAACCCTATTATATTCTTGGTATTTAAATGTTTTATTTAATTATTAATACCTAGGGGTTTTTTAATTCATTTGTTAGCACATTGGTAAGGGATTCTCATCTCACTTTTTACATCACTAAGATAATTTTCAGGTTCACTAAATACATAATTTGTGTGTTATATCAACTAAAAAACTATATATTATATCTTTAATTATGTTTCCCTTTATGGTAATTAATAATTTCATTTAATATTACTATTTCAAGAGGTTTATGATTTAAAAATGTTTCAAAGTGGTATGGGAATCTTTGGAATGTTTAAATTTTCTTTTATTCATGACTAATACTAATGATCTCTCATTGTAATTTCCAATTTAAGAAATTATAAGACTATTCTTAAAAAAACATTCATTCTCCTTAGGATATTCCTGACCATATCAATTTTGAGTATCATTGTTCAACTATTTGGTACTAAGATGTTTTTTGGAAAATGATTTTTATAAATCAAGAGTTAATATCTCTCATTAGTATGAGAACATAATTATTCTAATAATCATGTTTTATTAAAAGGTTATCAAAAATATTTTTTAATGAATTGGTAAAGAAATTTTACCCCTTTTCATTTTACTAACGTTTCAATGAAATAATCATTTCGATTTCCAAACAAAGAATTTTCTATCAGGTTTCCATAAAAAAGGAATATTTTTCTTCCTCATATGACATGTATGGAGTCATTATATGTAATTTAGTTGAATCCTCCTTTTCTAGATTAAATGTTTTTTAAAATAAAAATACTTCAAAAATGTTTTTTCAAAAGGAAATGATATTTATATTAATAATGTTTTTTAGTGTCAATCATTTATTTCATCAATGATAACAACCCTCTATTTTACACTACATGGTTTTTTTTCATTGATACCATCCTTATTCTTCGTATAGATCATTTATTATTAATATTGTCAAGGATAATATTGAAATTAACATCCGTGATTTAATTTTTAGTCACATTGATGTAATAAATTTACTTTTATCATTGGAATTTGAATTTCTCCTTATTATCCATTTTATTTTTTCATGGATATTACTATTTACTATACCATATACCATTTTACATACGGTGACTACGTTGAAAATTATATGATTTTTTTGGTAATTAAGGATAAATATATATTTAACAATAAATAAGGTTATCTGATTAGGATAATTAGATATTTTTATTATTCATTTTGAGGAATGATTTTCACTTTCATAGATGGGTTGATCATGGCCTTTATATAGTTCCACAGTACATCTATAAATTCTCATGAGATAAAAATTTATGAAAATGGGTTTCTAGCCATTTTTTAAAGCATGTATTTTTAATGGTATTGACAGTAATAAATCTCAATTTTCATAATTAATTACATCAAAAAAGGATGAAATTTCCCTCATAGTAGTTTTAATTATTATTAATCCAATAGATATTATATCAACATATTCATGGACACATATAATGTTAGTTAATTGATTAATGACAAGTGTTTTAGTTTCATACATTGCCATATTTATTTTTCCATATCTATTTATTTTAATGGAATGTGTTTCCATTTTTTACCATTCAGTATTTATTATATACTTTCATTCAGTTTATTGATTACATGTAAAGGTTGTTCAGTTATTTACAATACTATGGGGACTATTCAGAAAAACTAATTATTGTTTCTGCTATATTTTTTCCTTACTAATCATTTGGGATCAGCCATATTATTATTAATTCTCTAAGAATCCTAAAAAACCATGAAGGTTATGTAGGAATATACTATATGTAATATGGATCATCCTAAATGTTTATTTCTTTATAATAAAAAAAGTTATAGTAATTAGTTTATCTATTTGTAATACCATTCTAATTTAGTTAACTGGTTATCCAAGACTACTATACAAATCGGTCATGCGGGGATTTATTTCATGTTGTCTGGATAATCTATTTAGTAGCATACTGCAACACTAGGCTATCTATGGATAGGTCTCTATATTGTAATTTTTTCTCAATAACTGATTTTTTAAATGGTATGATTAGTTTTAATAGTTTATCATTTCAATAATTTGAACATTGGACAACATAATTTTTAAATTATATTGGATTTTGAATTATCATAAATGGGGGGATTTCTTGACAATACATTTCTTATTTAAATTTTTTGGTAATTTAAAATATTCCTTTTATTTTATATAGTTTTTCATATTTTCAAAAATAATTATTTTATTCCATTTAAAAAGAGTCGAGAAATTTTCTTTATACAATCACTCCTTATAGAATAAAAATTATTATTATTATTTTTTATAGAATTGTTATTTGTGTTTATTATATATTTTATAAACTATATTTTAATAAATATCCACAATATTTTTATTAGGGTTATGTGCCATATATTAAATTATTTATAAATGAATATTTCTGTTTTTAAGTAGGATTATTTTCCTGTTACATAAATCATCCTTATTTTTAATAGTTCCATCCCTATAAAGTTGAATTTTTCAGAGACATATATCATAAATATTTCATGATTATAGAAATAGGATGACACTGTCATAACATAGAATAATGATTATGAATAATAGGAAAATTATTACAAAACAATTGATAATTCATTTATAAATAATCAATATAGTTAGATTGATTGTTACTCATGACACAAAATTGATGGTAACATAGAATAATGCTTACACACATTCATTGTTATAAAGAATTATTTTTATTAAAAAATCCAAAATAAACCATAGTAAAAAATCAACATTTCAAATCAATCAATAGTTGGTCCTTAGGATGTTTTAAGTATGATTTGTTTTACATATCTTATAATATATGAATTTACAACACAATATCAATAAATGTTTTTTATTTAATTATGTAATATACAAAATTAATGCATTGTATTAAATAAAAATATATTAAGACTTATTTTACACCAAATTCAACTATAACATCAAGTAATTAAACATGTCATTAATTTCATGATGTAGTGTTCAAAATATAGAGGATTTGAATATGAATCATTTAAAATATAAATATTATTACATAAATGATTTAAAAAATATAAATATATATATATAACATTATTTAATGATATATTAAGTGTTACTAAGGAGTTGTTTTTTGGAGTTTTATTTATGTTTTAAAGATTTCCAAAATATTTCTCAAGTTTGAAATAATTTGTTATCATTGAGAGGGTAATATATGTTTTGGGGGAAATGATAAAAATAAAATTGTTCATCATGAATGACAATATTTCCTTGATTATTGTGAATAAAGAGACACTTTATTTAGAGTCCAAAAATTATAGTCCACTTATATTAGAGTTTTATGATATTTACAAATTTTTAAATGTTTAAAACTTTTTTTATCATCATAAAAGCACAATATTATGACAAAAATAATTCTTGTTTTTTACTATTAAGTGATATCAATACTACATTAAAAATCCATATAACATTATTTTAAATGTTACTATGGTTATAAATTCATTATATATTTTTTATATACTATATATACAATTTATTCTTTTTTCAATAATGGGATACACCATAGTGTTTGGATTTCTACCCTAAAAAAATCATGTTAGGGGTGGTGCCTCTTGGTTAAAATGTGTGGCATAATTTGGTAAGCATCGTTATAGTAAAAGGAAAGGAATTTCATTATGCATTGGAGTTTATAAAGGCATAGTTGATTTACCATCAACACCAAAATTAATTTTTTTTGGTTATGCCTTATTTTTTATAATGGAATGTTTTTTGATATGCATATATGGTTTAAAATGATGTTTTAAATTTTTGTAACAATAGTGAATCTAAAATTTATGTTTCACACATTGAAATATTCAATGGATTATTTTTAGTGTAAGTCATATAATTATTTTAGGATTTCTTGTCTCTAATGAGATTATGGGTAGTGATATTAAAAATATTACAAATATTATATCACGTGTACATAATTTTGTAGATATAATGTAATATCTCCTAAATTGTGTTCTGGAATGGAAATCAAAGAAAAATGTTAAATCTAAATTGTTGGTTTTACTAGATTCTAGATATAACCTTTTTCAATTAACGGTGTTCTGAATGAGGTGCAGTCATAGATGAAAATAATAAAATTAATTAATAATTTATTTTATTTGTTACCAAATGGTTTTGACCTAACTGTCATCTATTTAAATCGACTTATGTGGAAATCCTTTTATTAGTTTCATAACCATAGAAATTTGATAGGAGATCTTGGGGTATTGTAGTTTTATAATTCCTTGGACCGGTAACTCTAGGATCTTCTACATTGATAGATATAATGTATCTCATCATTGTAAATGAAGGAAAAACATTCTTACCCAAAATTGATCCAAATATGGGGTAATATATTTCATTGTGTAGTTTATCCTGGTTTATATATCCCTTGTCATAAGTGATTAAATCCTCTTATATAGATTCACTCAAAGATTAGTGGTATATTTTTTGGCTTCCCATAATCATATTATTGTTATAATTTGAATATATCATTTTTTTTATTTCTTATTTGTTGGACATTTTAACATTGATGAATCAATAACTACCTAAAAAAAGGCGAGATTATTTCATTGCATTTCTATTTTTTTATTTTCTCCCTCGATTCATAATGAATTCATCTTCTATTGTTTTATTGGTCTATTATTTGAGAAATAATTAAAATAAAATCATTTTTAAATATGTCTTTGGAATAATAGATTAATACAAAAATATTGGATTTTTGATCGATGTTGGATCTAGGAATCATGTGGTGTCATAGGTGATCAAAAATGGATTGGATGAAGGATCCAGGGTCCTTGTTCACGGTTTTTGGCGTTTGGTTGTCAAGAATAATGGTATCATTTTTAATGAGAGGTTTTATCCTGAATAATGTCACTAATGAATGATCAGGTGCGGTAAACCATAGATCTAAGTCCCATGGTGGGATTTTTGTCCGAATCGGTGGTGATTACCAGCAACACTTTATCCTCACATTTGAAAAATGGATGGTGGTGGGGACCCCCCTATATGAATATTATATATTTTACCTCTCATAAAATTTGATATTTAGTAGTGGTGATGAATGTTTGGGGAAACAGAAGTGGCATTAGTCTAGGTTTGTCATGGTGGTGTGGAAAATGCAAGGAAATGGTGATCGAAGAAAGTCCCCCTACGGTCGGTGTTCGAAAAACAACCCCCATATATTTTATTGAAGTAATAAATGAGGGATAATAATACTTAAAAGTATTAATAATTTAATTAGTATTATTATTTAAAATAGTTTCTAGTGTAACATCCTTATGTGACATTGTATATTATGATTCATCGTTGGAATCAGGACTCTGATATTTATGCAGATTTCGTATAGTGAACCAATCTTAACAAAAATGGATATTGAATCATTTTAGTATATTTTCCATCACATTAAAAAATTATATTTTTATTAAAGATAATAGTTATGAATCTTTAGAATTGTTGAACAAAATCATATAACATGGTGAATGATAATCAATGCTTCCCTCAAACATCTTCCATTTTAGTAATAGTATATATAAAAATTCTAAAGAACCTTGGGAAAGGAAACATAATAATGGTGTGAGCTTAGATTCTTAATAATGGTAAAAAAAATAGAGATAAACATGAGATTAGGAGTGTGAGAACATAATCAGAACACTAAAAGATCGTACCCTTAAATACCAAATTCATAACGATAAATCCTGGCATAAATTTTGGCATTTCATAAGATATATATCAAAATATAATTTGGATAATAATCCATGAAATAATAACATATTAATTAGTGATGTAATTTAGGGAATAAACAAATTTATAGAAAACACTTTGTTAAGGATACCTAGAAAGACCTACAGAACATGTTGGTCTTGGGCTAATAACATGTGTACCAACATTCGGATTGGGATTCCCTCCCTTGTACCATCTTATTTCAGGATAGTGTTTCCATTCCATGTACCATTTTGTGTTGGTATAGGTAATACCTTCAATGTACCCTCTTATTTTAGGAATAATAATTACTATTATGTACCATCTTTTTTTGGAATTAAGATGAACATAAATTTTGGGATTATGATTTCTTCTGGATTCGGGAATGGGATTACAATTCATGTACCCTCATATTTTTTCAGATAAGATCCCCTCTTCATTAGCCATGGTATTGCATCTCATTGATCCCTATTTATGAAATTAAATAACTACCACTGCCTAATGAATTGGCCAGATATATAGGTCCTACCCATCACATAATGAAATAATATATGCATCTGCCTCCGGATAACAAAACATTCATCACATCATGACCCATGAAATTAAATGGGTATCATTATCATTTCATCACATCATAACATATGGAAAGGACATAGTTTTAATAATAATTTTTTAATGAAACCCCTGTAAATAGAAGAGGAGTTAAACATCTTATAACCTGTTCAAAATAAATATTAATCATTAACATCTTTCCATCAAATCATAAAATATTCATGAATAAATATGATTGGAAAAAATAATCTATAAGATTTTTTTCTCTGATATTGAATGATTTTAAATTTTAAATTTGAAAATTTTAGAAGGAAAATACCCATTAATTGAAAATAATTTTCACAAAACAATTTCAAAAATACATTTCTTAGAATTAAGTATTTACAATTTCATTTAAATCATTTCATAAAGAAAGTATGTTCTCGGATTTAAATAATAGTTTTTTAAACATAAGGAATTTTGAAAAACATATTCTCTGAAAACAACTTGAATACATAAAAATAAAGATTAAAATCATTTTGGGAACAATTTTCTATAAAATGGATTTGAAAAAATAAAATTAAATAAACGAATCATTGGAATCCATTTCAATGATAATAATGTTTTGGAAACATATAATATAATTAGAGAATATTTTTTAAAATATGTTATTAAAATAAAAACTTTTTAAAACCCATTTTCTATGAGAACCCATTTAAATTAATCATGTTATATAATATTATTAAAAAGTTTTGTTTATAAATCACCTTTTGAATATAAAAAAACTATTTAAGGAAATAATTTAATGAAATTCGGTATATTTTTATGTGCGCCCATTCCATTTGCAGAATAAATGTTATGAAAAGTGTTATGATCATAAAATGACAAGAATAATACTTTTAAAACATTTTTAAAATTAAAAACATGGTTAAAATTTTCCATAAAAATAATATGATAATATTAAAACATATTTGATTTTTTTTAAAACATGGTTTTGAGGGAACAAATATTTCTTACAAAAAGAAGAAATTAATTTGGATTATCATGAAATTGTTTCCATAATTATTTTATATTCCATAAAAATAAAAATGTTGATAATTCACGAATATATAATGGTTAATAATATGGAATGAAAAATAATTAGTGTTCTTGAGAGATGGAACATAATATTTAATCAATGGAATCATACTCATAGACAATAATAATAAGGGATGAGATTATAAATATAAATTTCTATATCTTTGGTATCTTTGACACATACAATGCTTGAGATAATAACATTACATGAAACTTTAAATACCCTTAAATAAGTACTTTTATGATATAAATTTTCAAATAATAGTATATAAAACCCATTAAGAAATATATATGGATGACATAACATTTAACTCAATAAAGTAATGGTGAGGAAAAATTAATTTACGGGTTTAGTAACTTTATAACCATAAATATGATGAAATAAATATAAAAAAATTGATATGAAAATGTAACCAAATTTATATATATGAACCATAGAATACATTATTGGCATTTATATACACCATAAAAAATAATTGAGTGTTGAATAAGCCAACTGTCTCACAGATATAAAAACTGAGATGAGAAAACCCTTACCACATGTTTTGACTTTCATCAACACATTCAAACCACATATATAACAAAAAATGTTTATAATAAATATAAATAAGAAATAAATTATTTTTTATAAAACCTTATATGATTTTTTATAACATTATATTAGATATTTATGATCATATTAATGTTAATGGTATATATTTTTTGTAATATCTACTTTTTTTGTATATGTTTCAGCTATTTTTCTCAATCATCTTGCATAGATCATCATCAACTTATCTAACAAATTTAGAACATTATATAGATTTCATATATATTAAAAATATATATTTATTATAATCAAAACAATATAGAAATATAAAATGGAATACACCATTCATAGAGACGTAGGTTGTACGTATGCATGAACATTAAATTCATTTTATTGTAATATTTTAAGAGAAAAATAAAATGAAATATATGATTATATATATATATATATTATAATTAGAGTTTAATAATTATTCAATATTTATCATATACATTAACCAAACTGATCCTAAGTACATTTCAAGAAATGTGTTAATGAAAAACATCTCTTTGATGTGGAGGTATTCCACACTTCTACAAATGAATTTATCATTTTAAGAAAAATGTGAAGAATGAATGTATGCTTTATATAATATTTGTCGAAGAAAAAAGCCATCATATATATTATATAAATCATATTATTATATACATTCAAAAATAATTTCAAACCATGAGAGGTGGTAAAGGAAAAAAGAAAATTACATCGTTGGGTTAGGTGGCAGTTCGTCGTACATAAGAAAATTAAATTTATTACCCACTAGATTGAAGTGTGTATATATGTTAGTATAAACAATAGTATAAAAAATATAATTATATTTAAAATAGATTTTTTATTATATAATCATGATGTAAGAAGATTTTTGGTGTTGTGGAATGAAAATAATACAATGGATCTTGAGGTTGGATTTTACCTCTTTTTCGTGTAACTCCTCATGGATTGCATCAATGGGATTCCATGGTTGGATTTAATCCAAAAGGGAGTATTATATGATGAAATTATGGAAATTTTTAGAATATTTTATAATATTATTCCTATGTAAAATAGATTTATATTTTTCTATAAGTTGGATTGTTGACTTCATTTTTATAGTGAATGAGTAGTGGAACTGTAGTAAATATTTTTAATGGGAATTCCACCCACATTTTTCAAATACCAATTCTATAAACTAATTGTTAAAATTATAACCAAGGGGGTATAGGGTCGAAATAAAAAAATGAAATGTATTTTGGATATGTTTCTTTGTAATTTTGGGCATTATGTTTAGGGATTTGTCTATTGATAAGTTAATATTTCTCTTAATTGGTATAATTAATTCTTTTCACTTTCACAATATTTTTTTTCAAAAAACTAAATTCTCTTATAAGAAATAATAATTTATTCTGCATTAAATAATTGAATCCATTTTTTTTTAAATTCCAATCTCAAAAGTGGATAAATAATTAACATTTATTCCCATAGATGGGATGACAATGTGGGTTTTTAATGTAATAGAGTTCAAATGTTTGAAATGATTTTTCATAATATATAAATTTGAAATTTATTCAAATATAAGAAATTAGATTAATTCATGTTATTTATATCTAATTACACATTAAATCCAATTCAAAATATAAATTTTCCCTATAAAATATTTATATGAAAAAGATAGTTTGGAATTAAAATTAACTATTCAATCATAGTAAATCCAAATATGAAACATGTCTAAAAAATACTAGAAAATTAGTCAAAGTAAATTCTGATACCCAAATTTATAAAATGGGGTTCGTTTCAAATAAAAAATATTAATGTTTCTCAATATGATTTCAATGGGTTCTTCATAAAATGTTGGTAAAATTAATTTTAGAAAAATGAATCATTTAATTCGTAAAATTGTGTTTATAGTTATCTTATACCTACCAATCAATTCGATGAGTATCAAAAATATTTATTAAAAATATTATTTATAAATTTTATTGAAATTCAAAATAAAAATAGTATTTATTAATTTATTTTAATAAAATTGTGTGTGTACATAGAAAAATAGTTATGTTTGAAAAGTAAATTCTCAATTTTCAAATAGTACATTAATTAAATTATACTAATTAATAACAAAATGATTTATTTCAGATACATGTGTAACTCATATTTTGAAAATTTAAATAATTTTATTCATATTGTCTATTCATATGGATAGGTTGTAGAAATATTTATAATTTAAAAATATTATTAATAGTATATTGTAGTTTTGCAAAACCTGGCCTTGAGAGTTTCATAAGCTATCGAGGAACTCAATATTATTTGTAACACTAGAAAAACACATTTTACCTTTTACTGAATATTAATTTAGGTGTTCTATATAGCGCATGAATTACTTTTTTGTGTATACTAAATGATAAAATTAGTTGTTTCTTACAAAATATTTTAAATTTAGTGTTGCATGAGATAAAAATTATCAAAATGATTAATTTAATTCCCAAAATAATATTTCCAAAAATATTAGTGTTTTAATTTCTACCTCCGAAAAAGTAAATTTCTCCTTTGAAATTCATCTGGTTTATTAATGGTTTACTGTTATAAAGGTTCATCAAATAAAACCAACATCATATAAATGAATACTAAAATATCAATTAAAAATTGAATTTTGGGAACATGATTCATACCCAAGGAAACTCATAACTATGTTAAAATATAATAGAACATAGGTGGAAAGTGAAAAATGGACATTGAAGAGAAATATAATAGTTTTGTTAATATGGATAGTGATACAGAACATAGTAATGTTAAATTTCACAATCCTAAATATGTATCACAAAAAGTGATTAAAACACATTTATATCATAAAAATGATGGTGAATTGTCAAAATTTTATTTCAAGACCCTTTCTCTTAATATGTAATTTTTTTTGAAAAGATATAATAATACTATTTCAGGACTACCTTACCAATTATTATGCCTTTATAAACTTCCAATTATTTTCTTATTTCTAGAATTTAAGCTTAATTTACATTCCTAAATCATTCAAAAATCACGAGATACATATATTGAATCATAAGTCATTATATTTATATTTATCTTAATAAAATTTTATCACAAGTTATCAAACATGAATAAATCCTTAAATGGGGTGCTAATTTTTTAATCTAAAAAACCACTACAATATTGTACCATTAAAACTTCCATAAATATTTAACCTTATTACCCTTTGGAGATATGTAATTATAAAGCCTCATAAGTAAGATCGCTAAATTTCTAAAAAATAATTTATCATTGACCACCCATGTATCATTATGGGGCTCCAGTTTATATCAATCTAAACATGTGAATACCTTTGTCATGTATTCTCTTCACCCACGACAATATCCTAAATTATAATAAATCCATACTCAAAACATGAATGTCTACTTATTCTAATGTATATATGATACATACCATAAATTACAAAATGATGTAATATTTTTCAAAGATTGAATAAACTTATTGGTATAATAATCTATAATTCTTATCCAAGATAATCAGAATCGTCCTATTAACTAATTCATATCCAACATATCATTATCCATACATCATTATTGTGACAGTAGTTACATATTGATATTATATTTCCCATAATCATGTGTTTCCCATGAATGTAACATTCCCATTAAATCGCTTCTTTTGTCCATCAGAACTATTCAACGTATTCTTGTAAATCATTTGAGAATAAATAAAAGGTGAAAATCATTATAAACTCTACCATTAATATAACATAGCTAATAAATCCAAAAACATATAGACTTCAATTTTTAAACATCATCCTGAATCAATTAATAAATAAACCACATCTAATTTCATAATATATATTTCTATTCATATTTCTCTAGTTATCTCATTTACAGTAACAATATAACTATTATTTACAACACCTTGCAGATTATCCTTGTGAGATTTCCACATATGGAATCAATTTGAATAATGAACATTCATTCAGTAGTTAAATCATTAAACATTTGATGATGTCTTTCAGAGTCCATTAATCGCATTTATTACATTAATTGAACCCTTTATTTTTTCTTTTCAGTTACTCACAATGTTTCATTATTTTACACGGCCGAAAAACCAACTTATTCCATTAAGACATTGAAATGTATGATTATTTTTACATTCATATCACAAAGGAAATTTTATATTCTTTAATTCATGGTCTATATTACCTAAATACATAGTTAATTCCTTCCGTATATTATTTTTAGAGTCCATGATTGTTTTATGATATATGTTTTTAATCATGTTCCATGAAGATTTATTAGGAATTATCATAACATCCTTCACTGCTATAACCATCCCATTTTAGTACTCATTAGAGAATTATCCTTTACATTCATAATTAACCCAGTTCCTTCTATTTTCATTAATTTAATAAATCTATAAATCATCATGTAGGAAATATTTATCATAGTTTAAATCCACTTAATTATGAAAAAATCACTTATTATATGACTAAGTTATGACACCTTATTTTAAATATATGTCCTGGTAGTCATATCCTTAGAGGAATACCAATGAAAATGCATAAAAATACTCCTAGATATCTCACTAGGTATTTATCATCCTGGATTTTAATGGTTGACTAATCATGTCCATTGATACCAGATATAATGACCCCAGATTAACAAACATGGATATTAAAACATTTTATATGAATAATCATCAAATTAAAAAGGTATATATTAGATACCCATAATTGTTTACTATCATTGGAATCTAGTAAAAAATATTCTAACTGTTTGAAGGATCATAATTTTTTCAAAGAGTGTTCATCAACTTTATAACTTATCCTTAAAAACCATTTTCATAACCTGGGAAATGAAAACATAATTAAGGGTTGATATTAGATTTTTTGTAAGTGTATACAATATAGATAATCATGTGAATAAGTGTATGAGAACATCATCCATACATTAGGAAAGAATATCATTCATAACAATTATCATAACCCTGAATCATGGAATAATTATAGGGAGTTTATATGATATTAATCATAACGTAATCAGGATCATAATCCATTAAAAAATAACATATGAATAAGACATGGAATTCTCGTCATTTATATAAGTATAGTAATAATTATGTCAAGGATACCTACCAATACCTTTATAATATCTTAGCCTTGGGATAATAAAATATTTACCTGATTTATACATGGTTTTCCCTCCTATCTACCCTCTTGTTTTGGGAATGTGATGACCTTCGGTGTACCCTCTGGTTTTAGAGTTGGGATACCCTCCTATTTACCCTCTTTTTTGGGCATGGGATGTCCTCTTATATACCAGACTATTATGGGATTAAGATTCCCTCTTATTCCAAGCATCAGATTCCCTCCCATGTACACTCTTGAGACAATGAAGCATTTATCATTACCAAAGGCCTTGGAGGGAGAGATAGGTCCCTCCTTTATCATAATTATATCATAGATTAATATTCCACATGATAACATATTCATATCATGATCTATGAAATTCAATTGGTACCATTAACATTTCAACACATCATACCCTATGAAAAAGAGAGATGATTCAAAATAAATTTAATAAATCATAACCTGTTAAAAAACGGTGTTTGAAAAACATATAACTATTTAAAGATAAATTTGTTTCATAAAATAATTTCATCAAAACATAATCCATTTAATAAATAATATAAGTGATATTATTAAACTATAACATCATTTTTTATATAACATGGATAAGTATTTTGAAATATCACATGTTACATTTCATATGTAAAATATTATTTCATTAAAAATCTATATGAAAAAAACATTAAACAAAAAAAAATTTTATTAATAAAGAAATTAAATTTCATTTAAAATGTTTCATAAAGAAAATGTACTCCCCACTTTGAGTAACACTTTTTAAAATAGAATGAATTTTGATAACTATTATCTTTAAAATGAACCTGAAAACATAAAAATATGGGCTTAAATATATTGGATTCCCATTGGTGGATAATTTATTTGAAAAAATAAAAATAATAATTGAATTAACTACAATTCTTTTCTTAGATAATAACCATTTGAAAACATATAATTGTTGCTTTGAAAATAATTTTAAATACATTATTAATATAAATATATTTTGAATAACATTATCCATGAAAACAAATTTATGTTAAATAATGTTATAGAATATCAAGGAAAAAATTTCATTTAGAATAAAATATAAAAATACAAAGTAATCATCAAGGAAATGCCTGTCATGACGGTGGGTAATTACATACATATAGAACATTTCGTTTTCACATTATATTTCTAAAAAATATCCTTGATCAAAAAAAGAAATGAATACTGATTTTAAAAATGTTTTTTAAATTGTTTAAACTTTTAGAAAAAATTGATTAAAAATAAATGGAAAGTAGTAAAAATATTTTTAAAACATTTTTATATAACCAAATATTGAATGAAAGTGGATTTTGGGAAAAAAGAATTAATGTCATGTTTTTATAAGAAATTTCTTAATCAAAATAAGTACCAATGATTGGTAAATAGTACAAATAAACTAATATATCACTGAAAAATATAGTATAATAAAATTAATGAGTTTTCTTATAATAAGGATCATAATATCTCATCAATTGAAGCATACTCAAAAAAACAATTTAAATAAATGATAAGATAATATAAATAAACAATTACCACGTTATTAAAATTGACCAACAATATACATTAGATAATTTCAATACATGAATATTAAAATATCATTAATTAAGTATATTCATGACATAAAATTGAAAATATATGTATATACACCCCCTCATATAAAAATATAGTTTAATAAACTGACATGTATCTCAAAGAATGAATCGTAAGACAAAAACTATATTTCAAATTTAACATTATTTGAAACCTAAAACCCATTAATGAAAAATCATAAAATGTATATGTAAATATGGACACATTATTTATAATAATAATATAATGCATTCATAATCATTTTATAAAACATAAAATTTAAATTAGTGGTGAACGAGTCAAGTATCTCTTTGATATAAAATGTAAGTTAAAAAACCATTACCTTAAGTCTTAAATTTATTCATACACATTTAAACCTCAAATATTATAATAACAAGTTAATTAAAAAATACATATGACCCATATAATTATATCTAATAATATATTTTATCGGGTTATTATGTTATACTACATTTCTATTAATAACTCCATGTTAATGTTACATTCTGAGTAATATATTCTTCTTTTTCATATATATTTTGGCTCATTAATCATGATCCTAAAAAATAGATCACGAAATACTTATTTAAATAATTTAAATAATTATATAAATATCTTATATATTAAAAATATATTTATTTATAACACTGTTAAAAATATATAAATATGAATTGGAATACAATATTCTTGGAGAAGGTGGGTTGTACGGATGCATGAACATTATTTCGGTTTTATTATCATATTAATAGAATGAAATTAAATTACATATATGTATATATAAATATATTATCATTATAGAAAAATAATTATTTTATATGTATCATATATGTTCAATAAACCTATATTCAATTCATTCCATGTAAAGTGTGAATGAATCACATCACATTGAGGATGTAGTAGTCCGAGACTCTAAATATAAGTTATAATTTTAGAAAAAAATGGAAGAATTAATTTATGTTTTATATAATAATTAAGAATAATACATAAATCATGAATACAATTTATATAATATAATAATATAGTTTCCATTATAATGTGAAAAAATGACAGGTGGTAATGAAAAAAAATTAAAAACATCATTTCGTGCGGTGGTTGTACATTAAACACAAGAACATGTTCATTAACAATTATATGGAAGTGTAGGTAATTTTAGGAAGAACCAATAGATTAAAAAATATAATTATATTTAGGAAACATTGGATAATATATAACCATTTTATAATATTATATGGTTATGTGTTAAATAGAAATAATACAAGGGATCTTGAGGAAGTATGTTGCCTTATCTCTGGGTGACTCCTCCTATATTGTACCCAAGAGATTCTTTGGTTTCCCTTTTCCCTAAATGGAGGATTATAATTGGAATTTAGGGATTTTTAGAGCTCATTTTATCATTAATGTATTTAGATATAGGTCATTGTAGTTTTGAATTTGTGGGAGGGGAAAATTTCATTTTTATAGTGGAGAAGGAATGAGATTGTAGTAAAATTTTGGAAAGGGAATTCCATCTATAATTTCCTATATAACGTGGATAAAATAAAGATAAAAATTATACAACAGGTTTTATATTATTTATATTACAATATAAAATGGTCTTTTTACAAGTGTCTAGTTCATTTTGGGGCATAATGTTAGGGATTTGTCCTTTTTAAGCTAATATTTCTCTTAATCATAATAATTAATTTTAATTGCATTCACTAATATTTTGGGTCAAAATATATGTTGAACCCATTAAAAATTATATATTTTTATGATTTCAGATATGGGGTATATTGTCTCCAATTCCAAACACATAATTGGAAGAAATTAATTTAAATTAAATTTTTTATACTGGATGTTAAGGAAGGTTTTTAATGTAAAAGAGTTCTAAATTTTGAAATGATTGTATTTCTAATTTCATTATAAAATTGACTCCAATTACATAAATTGAATTAATTGATATAATATTTATCTATGTAAACAATTAAACAATTAATTATATAATTTATAATTACATAATATTTATTTGAAAATAAGTTTTATAATAAAAATTTAGTGTTCGTTCATTATACATCAAAATATGAAACTTCTCTGAAAATTTAGCAAACATCATCAAATGTAAATTCTGATATCCTGGTTTAAAAAATGATATCCATTTTGTCAAATATATATTATAATAGTTTCAAAAATCATATTCCAACCAGGTTCTTCATTAAAATGTCGTAATATAACCTTTTAGAAAAATACATCTTTTATTCATAAAATTGGATTTATTCATAAATTATACATTTCCAATATATTAGATGACTATAATAAATAATGATAGAATATACAATATATAAATTATACTGAAATCATAAATCACAAGTGTTTTTTTAATTAAATTAAATTTAATTGTGATTCTACATAGAAAAAAAAATTCTTGCAAAAGTAATTTTTTTATTTTCATATAGTAATATTATTCTCTTATACTATTTTATATCCAAGTGATTAATATTATATAAATTTGTAATATAATTTTTAAAACTTCGTAAAAAATTTTCATATTTTCTTTCCCAATCTATAGGTGGTTGCTATAATAATATTTTTTTATTATTAGTAATAGAATATTGTTGTTTGCTAAAATTCAGCCTTGCAAGTTATGAAAACTATTTTAGGTACTCATCATTCTGTGTAAAACAGTCCAACCAAATTGTTTTGTGTTCCAAAATAAATCAAAATGTTATTTGTATCAAAACACTAACATTTTGTTCTATGTTTTGAAAGTAAAACACAGTTCATTTATATAAAAATCTATATTCAGTTTTGTGTGAAATGAATAATATAAAAAATTTTAAAATAATTAAAAAATATATTTTACAAAAATCACAGATTTCAAATCTCTCAGGACCAATATTTTTTGTTTGATTTAGACTTGTTTCTTAGGACCATGAATCTACATTCATATTTGATTTGTTTAAAAGTGTATTGGTTACAGAAGGCATTTTTTGGGCAAGGGAATAGGCTATTCAGAGTGTCTTATGTGAGCATCGAAACAGTTTGATTCGTATGGTCCTTCATGGATGTTGTAGATGAAATATATGTGTATTTATTTTTATACCATTGAACCAAAAATGATCATCGTTTGTTAATCAAATTCATTCCAAATTTATATCGAGGCATTTAATTAGTTTATCCAATGATGTTTTACTCTTATAATGTGATGGTAAACTTTTTTTTAATTCAATATATGACTTGTGAGGTTATGAGCATGAAATATCCATTAGTGACACATGATGGATGGAAGTTATTGGATGTGTTCATAAAATATATTTTTGGGTTTTCAATACCACAGATTACAATAAAAATGGGTCCCTTACACTATTTACACAAGTAGGGTAAAAAAACCTGGCTTAGTACATTGAGTGTGTCTCCAACATCAACTGATTTGAAACATCATTGTCTTCCAAATGTTGGTAACACACCGCTAACTATAGTGAGAGGTTCCCCAATTGTCTTTAGATAGATAGGGTTATATACCCATCATACTAAATTGGGTGTCATTCCACTATCTACAGAGTAGACCCTCCCCCACCTTCAACGTCGTAAAAAAGATGGTCAACAAATGGAGTTAGTGCTCCATTGAATATTGAACAAAATGGACAAGTGTGATTTATTCAGATGGATTCTATTTAGGTTATTCATGATTCCTACATTTAATTTAGTTCTCCTTCATCTATAGAGAACAATAGTGAGCAGGCCCACACACTTATATTCTCGTAAGATTGCACATGGCTTCAAGAATTATATATAGGCCATTGGAGATGTAGTATGACTGATCAATTTTAGTTGGGTTTCAGAGATAAAAATCCCATTTCAATCATTAATTGGAAATATTCTTGATAATATGTTTGTTATGATTATAGTTTTTGTTAAATATATTTATTGACATGTCTTAGTGGTGCGGAGCAGAATAATATATCTTTTTAAAATTTTTATTTGGTAATTTCGTGGTTTCAAACATTATATATATATATACTCACCCATGTATGATATTTTCCAACACAAATTTTGTCTTATGTAGTCAATCTATATATTAATATTCAATATGGAGGACATGGGTTAGTGGATCGTAGTAGTGCATGGTGGAAGTTACTATGTTTTGTTGTTTTCCCCCGAGATCTTGAATCAGGATCTCCCCCAGTCGACTCTTAAATGTTGTTGTCATCATGGGCTGTCCCTATGTATTTATAGTTTGGTGTGTATTTTACCTCTTTATATCATTTGTAACATGATATTTTTCTGTGATGTTTTCCCTAATGTTTAATGAATGCATGATTATACTCGATATATTAAATTATTTTATTATTCCTCTACAAATTTACATGGATACGATTGTGAATATGTGTATAGGAATACTAATCAACCACTTCCAAAATCATTGCATGCCTTCATGGATCTTGTCACCAGGTAATAGATTATTAGAGGTGGAATTAAGTAGAGTCCCTCTCTGGTTGCCACTAAACAGTTCCTTAATATGGTGGCCAAAAAATTCCAACCAGGCCTCCCGGCATGCCAAAGGATACCAAAAAGAATTTGTAATCCTAGTGTCCTTTTGTAGGGAGACTATTCCAACTTATATCAAGGATATCACAAAAACTAAAAATAACTAATATTTAGTGGATGTCAAAATAAGTGGCATCAGAACTATGAAATAAATAAGTAATAGAAATAAAAAACTGAGGGAAGAAGAACGATTCTTTATGTAATTTGATGATCATGATCATGGTTCTCTAAAAATGACTTCAAATTGAATGTGGGATACATGTATTTACTACATGCTATACAAAAATACCAAAAGGAAGAAAAATCACTTCCACAACAAGCATATCGAGAATAAGCTTGGTCTTCTTCTCCCATAATCCATCCAAATTATATAATTCAATCGTGAATTGAAAGCCACGTGATTCATTTTATACAAATTGGCAATCATGATGTCTTCTAGGGTACCAGAGTCACCCCATTCATGGTATGAGATATATCCGAAGTTGGCCACCATCAAATGTTTGAAGATTAATCCATTTCATGTATGAAATAAATATAAATTGTGACATAGTAAATAAATGAAAGGTAATTAATGAAATAAATACATTGGTGTAGGTTCTATTATGGAAAACCTCTTGATATAAACCTATTCATCCAATGCTAGATGTCTAAACCAAGGTACCTATACCAGATATATGGGATATATGTAGTCTATCCGAATTAATGAAACCATTGAAGGAATACCCCAATGTAGTTATTTCTCATGGAACCCTAATCCCCCTAAAATCATACGAGCATACTCATAATATAAATAAGAAACATAACATATGACCCTAGTAATAAATTCATCAATTTCAATGATGATTAATTGGACACATGAAAGGTGATCTTTATAGAATCACATGGGTCAATACAAAAATATCTTACTTAGACAATTCCATGGATTCCATCAAATGAAACCCATAAATGGTTCCCTTGTATCACTTAGGGAAGGATTTACATTGAGTTTGAACAATGTATCTCACATTGGGGACCGAGTATCACCTATGTCATGGTGTGTACATCTTCCAAATGGGGTTGTCTATTGTGTCTCCCATCGGTAACCTATGTCACTCATGAGTATAAATTAATCCACCTTAATATCATTAATAAGGTATGAAAATGTATCACTCCTAGAATGTCATGTATATCTGAACCGAACATGATGAGTTCATCCATGACATCATTGTCATGGGACCCATGTTCTCTCTCGAGCCATTGAAAGTGAGACATAGAAACCAGGACACCTGTCATAAGGTATTTAATATACAATAACATTTCAATAATAATTCATGGTAATATCTCATGATAATAGGTTGTAGAATCCATACCATCAAATTGAAGAAAATAAACTATTGAGTAGTACCGTCTATGAAGAACACATGATGGTATAAATACTAAATAAGAGATAAGATACTAAAAGGAATTCCAACATGGAAATAAGCATAATAATATGCATACTGGATAATGGTTGATGTATGCAATATTAAAAATAAGACACATGGCCTATAACATGAGAAAAGGTTATGAGTATAAGCATTTCACCAAGGGGGAATAACTCATGGCCTCTAATATATCCTAAATAAAATTACAGATCAAATAAATTAACAAAGGGATAATACCTATTGTATGTTTCAACACAATGCATTAAAAACTGGACATTAATTTGGTCGCACCCAAAGGGGTGCCCAACATTAACAAAAACAATGTACACATGGTTTTCTCAATATGTTATTGTATAATACAACCTGATGAAGCTAGTTAATTAATTCATTAAACATGTTTTTAGGAATCACTAGATTTACCTATCATGTGGGAAAACTAAAAAACATTTAAAAAACAATGAAATGATTGGAAAATACCTAGAACGCCAACCTTGATATAGTATCACTCTAATCATGCATTACTGAAGCATTGATAAAACTAAAGAAAATAATTAAGTAGTACAACACACCAAAAATATGTTAAAATTGGTTACACCAAAATAGTGAAATAGTGGATGGAATCCAAGTGAAATATAAGGGAGAGGATCATAGATCTTATCAAGGGACTTCCAATGCTTATGATGGCTGATTATTTGGACTTTGACTGATGTAGTTATGAAATCCCTATAAAGAGCAGAGGAGGATCTCATGTCTGAGGGAGATTGGTTACACCGCTGGAAAAGATACAAAAAAGGTAGGGTTTGATTAAATATTCATTTAAGGAAAATTTATAATTTCACCAACTTGGGAATGGTATCATAGTTTTTGCAACATTGTTGGCCAAAATGTGTGTTAGCCGTGAAATATGATCTCCTCTATGGGGGAACCCTACATGTCCCTGTTTAGGGTTTTTCTAACTATGTTCTTACCATGTGAAATTTCTCTATCCTAGGAGTTTATAATTACACACAATCGTCTTCCAAGGGTTGCACGATTCCAGAAAAACTTTGAATCCCAAAGCCCCACACTTTCTAAAAATGTTGGTTTTAGAAAATGGTGTAGGCTGGGTTGCATCGTTTATACAAACCATATGGCCTAATATTCCTCCTTAAAGTTTAGGTCTCTTGGCATCACAGAATCCCTAGACACCCCCATGATCTCCTTGAATTGCATAGGAATCCTTTTAAGCTCCAAAAAATATAATTTAATCAAAATGTAGATGGTATATATCTTTGATAAAATTTTCAATGTTAAATAATCCCCTATTTCAGATTACTAGTCCTTGATATTCCATTCCAATGGCGGTAAGACATCATCTGAGAAAATCCTCGGCCACTGCATGAGTAAATTAGTCTCCAGCTCCCATGTTTCTTTATGCACATGTTTATTCAACCATAACAACCACACTAGAGGAACTAACCTACCTTAATGAACCCTCATTATATGACCAAAAATATGTATTGTATACTTTTAGATGGACAATTATTTCTATATATCTATATCAGTAATGTCAAATGAATGGTATGTGTCATAATGATGCATTCAATGCTTTAATACGTGGAAGACATCATACATGGAATTGTAACTTATAGGTAACTAGAACATATTTTCTATAGGCCAAACCATCTCCACAATCTCGAATGGAAAGACATATCCATGCAATAAGAGGTCCTATATTCAGATTCGTCTATAACCCAATCTAAGAGATACTAACCTAAATACCTGATTCCCCACCTAACACTCCATAGTCCAGAAATAAAAAGCTGTATATGATTTATTCATGGACTGAGCTATAGCCATACACTTCTGTATCAGCTGGAATGTATTTTTTGTCTCCTAAACAAGATGAGGACCTAGTAGTGTTGATTACCCTACCACTATACATAAAACGGTGTATGGAATGGAATAAAATAATAGTCCTCATATTGAGAAATTCTAATATATGTTTGGAAACTGTTTATATAGTTAAAATCATACAATATAAATAGATATTTCTTTAAACTCCCAAAATAAGGATGTGGCCATGAATTATATACTCTAACACTCGTATCATTCACTCGCACATCACATTAATCATCGGGGGATATTTTTTACTCAAGAGAACCTATAAACCTAGTTTCTTTTGAAATCCATTTAGGAATAAAGATGTAAAATTTGTTTATCAGTTCAAAATTATAGATTAGGGAACATCATGATGGACCAATATCTCATGCATATAGATCCATCCAAAATCTCCAAAAAATAATGTTTCCATCATAGGTCGGATGTGTGATCTAATGGTTATCATATCTATAGTCGCTCATATCACATCACTTTATCAAGGGGATCTGGGATATCCCATCCTGAAATCCAGTTTGATAGCATTCCATTTCTACTCAAGAATGAAGAGAGTAATAATATATTCTGAAGGCCACTGGTGATAAACCTTCACATACTGACAAGTGATAAATATATTGATGATCCATTTTATATTACACTTCCTAAATTTAAGCATGTGTTAACGACACATATCGTTGTAAATATTGGTACGAATATAGTGAATAGACTAAAAATAGACATAAAATTCCTTCATCATATCTTCTCGTACATTATAAGGAACCCAAACACATCTATAGTAGTGTACAGTCTCCTTTTCAACAATAAAAAAAATTAGGAGGTTGGATATTTTTTTATACTCTCCTTTAAAATGACCCCTATAATGAAACCACTATCTAATCCAAACCAGATCCACAATTGAGGATGTCATTGCCTGGTCTACTAAAATTGGTCACCCATGTTGTTCCAAATCCTCAATGTGAGTATTTTAAAATAGATCCATCGGCAAACACTCAACTCTCTCCACCTTGGAGACATCCATATGAGTATCCCTGCTCAAGGAATCAGTACAACATTTCCCTTTCGGGGGTTGAAGGAGGTATGAAATGTCAATATTGAAATATTAAACCTATTTAATGCACCTATAATGCCTTAGATTCATGTCTGGTTGTGTGTAAATGTATTTGAGACTATTTTGATCCATGTAAATTAAAAATAACTCACCTAATAATCAGTGAATACAAAACCATAGAGCATAAACGACAACCTCTAGCTCAAGGATTTCATTGGGGTAATTCTACTCATGAGGCCTTAGTTGGAGGGACTTATATTCCATGACTCAATCATGTTGCTTCAGAACTACTCCCAACCTGGTCCCTAAAGAATCAAAATAGAATGTATAAATTATACCCAAAAATGGAAGTATCAGGATTGGTTCTAAATCAAGTGTATCTTTAGCTCCATAAAATTTTTCTCAAATGCTTTAATCCAATAAAATTTCACATAGTTATTATTCATTCTCATTATTATCACATCTAGTATTGAGAATACATGAATGAATATCATTTAATATCCATTCATTCCTAGGAAACTACCTATGTCAATCACATTCATTGGTTTCACCGTGTAAGCCACATAATGTAAAATATCTTTGTCAAATGACACACCTAACTCAGATAGGATGTAACACAATAAGTGACCCTTTCAGATCCAAAAGATTCATTTACTATGCTTCACATATAGCTGGTGCTCTATAAGTTTATTTATCACTGTTTCAAGATGATTTAAATGGTAATGTCTATTATAAAAATAAAAAATAAATTAATATGTGAATTCCAATAAAATGTAATCAAGATATGGGATGAAACACTGATTCATAAGAGCCATAAATATATCTAGCATGTTCGTCAGACTGTATAGAATAAATTAATACTTGTAAAAGATGAAAGTACTCCCACATGATGTATTTAGTATGATTGATGGTCTCACATTCACCTGAAGGTATCATGAACACAAATAATAATTGTATAAAATAGAATCTCTATGCAACTGGTCTAAGTGGTCATCAACAAATAGAAGTGAATATGAATTTTTCACTATAATATGGTTCAGTCAGTGGTAATCCATGAAAAATCTAATTTTACCCTCCTCTTTCTTGATGAAAATGATAGATTATCCTCATAGAAATATTTTCAATCTAATAAAACCCTTATCCTCAGGATAATCAAGCTTCTTTTTGAGTTTCAGGAGCTGTACAACAACCTTCTTATATGAATGTATTGACATTGGTGAAACACATATACCTAGCTCAATTAGGATCTCAACCACTCTATTAAAAGATTGCACCGGTAAATTTAATGAAAGGAATCCAAAAAATGAATCACCATTGTTGATAATTAAATTTACGATATTCCCTAATTAGTCAAGAAGTGTATGGTGATCTTAGCTATCACTATGCCTAGCCATATATGATTTCATTCAACACAGCATTCCAAAACATCCCATTCGTCGTTGATGGTATACAGGTTTTCCTTGGGTGTTATGAGGTACACCATCTAGTGATAGAAATACACATGGGAATGATGAAGAATAAGAAGATCCATACCGATGATGATATGGAAACTAATCTTCATGATGATTAAGAAACTACATAATAAATTATACAAACATATCTCAAGGAAGGATCCGAGTATAGGTATATTCCCTCTAATTTGACCCCTAGTGGAATGTCTAGGTACAGAAAAATAAAAAAGTTATCAATTTTATGAACTACAAAATACACAACCACATAACATATGGAAGACTACATATCACCTATATAAAAAATGAATGAATCAAAAATAGAGGACAAAAGAATAGTACATTTAACCATAGATTCCCACAGTCTCTTCTCCACAAGAGTTGGTAGGAAAACATAAGTATTCCGTAAACAATGGATCTCAGATGCTTCCAAACTGTCTTGGGCATGTCCTCATTACTGACATGGATACTCTGATGGTTGAATTCCACTTTCACATAACCTACCACATTATCCTGATCTACCAATAGAGGATAAACTCCCCTCCTGACATAGAGTCCCATATATTGGACTTTATAAAGGTTCTTGTACAGATCCACTCTCATTGGATACTAGAGGAACAGAAGATTATAAGCACTTAATGAGATTCATCCCTCAACAATATCGGAAATTTATTTGGTTCCCTCTGCATTTTGGATTCTAATGGCATGTCCTGGTGCGCTGGTGACACATCAAATACCAATCTTTTTTCATTATATGGATGGTGCTTCCCCCATGTGAACCCTCTAAATGATGTTTCCAACTTCTAGTAAATCAATCTTCCCACATCAGAATAGAACTACCCAAGCTCACATTTCATTCTTATCTCCATTTCAATTATGTAATTGGGTCCTTGTTCACTGTATATATAAAAGAAGATAACTAAATGATGTTCACATATTAGTGGAAAGTGTACCCAATCCCATTTTCAAAATGCCCCACAATCTTTATCTAATCACCAATCAGATAAGGAGTTAAATTTTTGAGCTCAGTGAAGCATGAATAATACTCTTGCATTATTATATTGACCTATAGGTTATGAATACATTCTTTATCACTATCCACACCCCATGTATTCGAGAATAAGTGAGGGTAGATGTCTATCTAGAGGTCTTTCTAGACCATACCCAGATGACAGTCCACTTGATATTCGATGTCAAACCAGTTGTTGGAAGAATCACGTATCACGTAGGTAGTGACCATAACCCTCTTCTCTATATGATCTCAAAATAGTTGATGAATGAAACCAATTATTCTAACAATAACTCATCCAACTAAGGCCATACATCCCTCTAAAATGCGGGAGGATGTTATTGTTGAATGATCCAAGTCATCAATGCCATTGTAGGGGTATGTTTTTGAGCACCCTAAATAGAATAAATAAAATAAAAAACATTCGTGAAACTACACATCGATGCTTAGTGGAATCTCATTATGAAGATCTATATGTCGCACTATAGAAGTTAATATGGGAAGCTCAGGGCCCACCACCTACAATGTTGGTTCATCGCCACTTTCTTGGCATACAACACGATGATTTCATGGTGTCCTAGTTATAAAATCTGAAATATAACTCCTCATATAGTATTTCATGAATTTATGAAAATTACACAAGGAAAGACAAAATATATGTATATAAAAAAAACCTTCTTACTAAAGAAACACACTCATTTCCATTTTCCCAAAGTCCAATCTAGGTGATGAGAAAAGTTTGTAGAAGAATCAAAAGAGACATAACCTCCTAACCACTACTCATGGTGGTCAGGGTCCAGGTCTCACATCGCACCTATAAGATTCCACATTTAATTTTAAATATTATTTTCATTTTAACATATCATTCATTTATATATTAAAATCCATTTTGTAGAGTTTAATTAGGTGTATATTCATATTAAATTTGCAAGGTCCCATTAACATTATATATTGAGGTTGGTCTGAACTTATGCCAAACCACAACATGTTGCAACCCATACTACTAATGAACCATGGATCAAAATTCCCTAAATACCAACATAATGTTACTTTTTTACCCCATACATGAAAATATTGTTAGGTTAGGGATGAAATGTTGAGTTTTAGTTATTTTTTACAGTCCTTTAAAATAATTTAATATATATATATATATAATCAAGTCACTTTAGCAACCACATGTATCAAATGGATTGAACACATAATAATAAATAGGGAATGACATAATTCATGGAATTTTAATCATATGGTGGCTTGTATATTTCATTCTTTGACATGAAAATTTAACATCATGATATGATAGAGGAAATTAAATATTTTTATTAATTCTATCGATAATAATAATAACCCAAGTTGGGTGCAAGACCAAATTTTGAAATCCATCAAACTGTAATAGTGCAATTATTAACTACATTTACCCATTCTCTGAGATTTGGTATTCCCCTGTACATGTTGTAGCTACTCCCTTGAATAATCTCATTATGAAATCAAAATTGTACTAGTCTACTATGTAAAACAATAATAATGAAAACAATTCCACTAATACCACTTTGTAAAATCCCTCCAAGTTTCCATTCAACCATGCCCCAAGCCAACAACCAAAAGACCTGAAGTGTACAACCCCATAAAACATATGTTGTTGATGGTAATTGAGGTCCTAAGTGTTTTTTTGGGTAAAATATTCCCACATAGATTATGGTGAGCATAGTAGTATAAACTAATTAATATATAGCAGAAGTAGAAATAACGATTACAATATTTTGTAATAAATAATAAATATAAAAAATGGGGGGAGAAATATAATAATGGATATCAAATAATGAGGATGATCATAATTATATACAAAATTTGTACATGGGGAATATGGGATTCATTCAAATACCATGTGGTATACTAAAATACCCAAAACACCCAAATCAGCCATAACTAGCATCTCGAGCATACGTTTGATCATATTCCCCCCTAATCCATTCTAATGATTTATGTTAATTGAGAATCATAATACAAACACTTCCCTTAATCTATAACTTCAATTATTAAATCATCTTAGGTACCCAATGCATCCCATAGAGTCTGTGAGATACTTTCTCAGTATGCCACCACCAAATGATTCTCGATCAATCCATTTCGTGTAATAAATACATGAACAACATTCCATATGTACTAAATTCAATAAAAATAAATAAATAAATACCACCTTTTTGGATCCTATGTGTGCACCCACCAGATACGACCAACTTCAGCATAAGTGAAATATCAGAACCAATGTACCTTTACAATTGATATGGTATATATATAGGCAACCATGAGTAAGGAAACCATGGTCCGAAGACCCTATTACATTGCTTTGTATTGGTGTCCTCATCTCTAAGACAACAAACAATCATGATCTTAATATAAATAATAACATCACATATTACAAAACCAAGTAATTCATAAAATACAATGATGGAGACCTAATCCCATATAAGGTGATATATAATGAATACCATGGGTCACTAAAGGAATATACATTACACACAATACCACCACATCCATCCACATAAAAACACAAATGTCTCCATTGTATCACTCATGGAATGTTTAACACTAATTACTTACATAGTATCTCAAATAAGGGATCACATATCACTCGAGGGATAAAATAGAAATATTTTTAATGTGTCCTTCCAAATCTTCCCCCTAGGGAACCAGTGTCACCCAATAGAATTAGGTTGTCTACCCAGAGAGCCCATACAATTAAAACCAATGTATCAATATCAACATGTCAATTATATTTTAGGTAAACACGATGATCCCATCAACAGTATCATTAATTTAGGACCTATGTTTTTTACTAACATCTAGCATTTGTGGAATAACAACCAAGGCACAAATCTCATATCACTGTATATAAAATCACAAGCCACTAATATGTTTGGGAAATATCACATGATAATATTTTATCCCAATAATAACCTAAAATTCAAACCAATCTACTATAGAATAATCCTATTTACAGGGTATAAAACATTGTATAAAAATTGAACATGATAAAGGGTGATACAATTAATTCACATATGGTAGAAATCATAAAAAATGCATAAAGGATAAAACATGATTCAGAAAATACTGATAATAGAGAACATGACCTATGAAATGATACAATTTAATGAGCCTAATAATTTCACCAAGGGGGAATAAATAATGTCCAACAATTTTTCAAAATTAAAAAAAAGAATAATTACATTTATAAATGAAGACCACCCATTGAAGTTAGCTACCCATGTCATGGGAAAATGGTTCATTAATGAAGGAACAAACAAAGGGGTTCCAATGTCATAAAAGAAACCTAATATTGGGTTTCCTATAAGGTATGGTCAGATACAATATATAGAACCCGTTATATTAATTTATTAAGCATGATTAAGTCATATTTAGAAGGATATTTCTATTGGTATAAGATTTGGACTTTTATAAAGTGACAAAAAAGCGGGAATGAACTATACAACATACATTGATGTTGTACCAGTGTATTCAAATTTTATCGAATCATGAATCAGTCTAGAATGGATGAAAACAATGATTTCATCCAATCCATTGAAAATATGGAAAATATCATCATAACCAAATTGAAAATAGAGGATGGGAGAGGACTATTGAGTTCACTAATGGATTTCCAATGCTTTGGATGTCGAAAGATTGGGAGTACAATTTAGATAATTATCAAAAAAAACTATTAAGTGGGGTGGTGGAAGTCATGTGTGAGGGATGAGGGATGAACCACTAAATAATACAAGTGAAAATGGGAATTTGATTATAATATTATTTAAGGGAATATTCTAAATTTCACTAACATGGGAAAGAGAACACTATTTGGATTCCCAGTTGGCCAAACCTGTATGACCTCGGAGGACCATATGAGGGGAGGATTGAATTGGTACATCAGGTTTTTCTTTTGAATTGGTGGATGTTCTTCCAAAATTGGTAATATAATTTTAAAAATGTGTTAGGAAATGGTTCTTTAATAAAAAATTTGAATGCAGAGATACAAAATTAAATTTTTACTTGGTTCATCAATAAGATCTTGTCCATGGAGCATACACCAACATTGTGCTAGTCATACCTAAATTCACTCATCACCACTAGATGGGTAATACATATGTTAATTCATAGTAAATATACTCTAGTAACACTAAATTTTACTGATTTTTTGGAATATAGACATCCTCCCATGGAACTCATCTGTTAAATCCCACTATCTCACTGCATTGGGTGAATCGTAACTCAATTCAAAAACTTGAAGGATGCATTAGTAGATTGGAATTTATTTCATTATCCATTTATATAATTAGAGATTTATTTCACATAATACCTATATTTATTTAAATGAAATAATTGTTCACCTAAAACAAATGTTCAGTACGGGTGTATACAAAGCTTAATTATGAATCTGTTTAGAGAAGATCAATATCATAAAAAACAATCATCCTTCATGGAAAAAATGTCTTCATAGAATTACTAATCCTATCAAAAATAAATATTATGACATACCTAAACATTGGTAATTACTAAGATAGTAATTTCATGACGATGAATCTCAAAAGAAATACCATATTTGTGAATCTCATGGCCTTTGGAAAATTAGAATTATTCAACATTTTTCAACATCTTTTCATATTATATGAGGCTGTTGTAGTCACCTATATATATGATCTATCCTTCTCTATGATACCAAAACTCTATCAAATTTATCATAAACCTAAAAATTCATTTTTGGGAATCTCATTCACACAGTAAGATCTAATTATATATAATCATATCGCAAATATTATCATAGTCATAGAGATTATGATCAACCATTTGTGCATTCATGATGCTCCTCTTCTTGATGTTGCGGAGATCGTTTTAAATAGATTTCATTATTTGTGATGATTATTCGTGATATTCCACATATTAAAGAATCATAGTATTTGAAAACCCAATTATCACATAACTCATTACTTTACCACATTTATGAAGATTAAATCATTAGAAAACAACTTTCACAACGATTACCTCTTCCTCCTAATATTATTCCTAGAAAGGAGGAATAGATTGTGAAATTATTCCACCTATAATAATGTATTCATCTTATACTGTAATATCAAACGCCTTGAAAAATCCTTCATCAAAGTTGTGTGTATTGAAATCAAACAAAAACAAGAATATGTTTACATCATCAATGGATTCAATAAAACCATTCACCAACCATGCACTATGATATTTTCCAAGGGGTACCCAACATGGTTAGTTTCATAGTTCCAAAAACAATGAATAAAATGTGTGAAAAAAGTTTTCCCCTACATTCAACTTGATCTCACAACTATAAATATTGGGATTCATAGTTTCAGGCAATCCATGTTGCCCACATTACAACAGTCTCTACAACTACACTTTTTGGAACACAATACTTGTCGGGAGGCATAATATCTACTAAATGGGAATCCCAATAAACCAACTTAATTTTTGGGGGTATGGGATCCGAACAATCCCCAAAACCGCCATGAAATATTTTAGTTCCATAGTAATACTATTATGGTCAAGGAAAAGGAATTTTTAGAAAAAAAACAAATGGTCTATAGCTTTTTGAAAAGTTGAGATGTTAAATCTTGGGGTTGTCACACTCAATGTACAACTGGCCAATAATTCTCTAGTAGGTCTTGTCATGATAGAGAGGTATCAATGACGGCCATTACCATATTAGTGTTTTGATTATTTACCTTGATGTGGTTATTGTTTTGTGATCATTGAGAACATATTTTAGGGTGTCTCGAGTCTATTACCTAGACCAGGAAAAATAGAGTGGGTTTGGAGGCTCACATATCTATTCACTATGAATCCAGAATACCTACATGTAGAATCAGTAAAATGGGTCATTAGTTGAACTGAACGAATGGTACATTATTCATGTAAATTTTTTCTTTTGACACACATTTCCTTCTCATTTATAATCCCTAGATATTCGATTTATATATTTTACATCTTGATATCTTTCATGATGTTACCATGATAACAACCATATATGATTTTGAGTTAACAAAATGATGAAAACCAATTGCGGGATATGGACTGAAGTTTGGAACACATTTAGGAAGGGCTTTCTAATTTAGTACATAATGATATTTAACAACATGTTGACGACTTTATGGTCCCACCTCACATTTTTAATGCAGATTATCTTCTATATATTGATTTGAATATGGTGCTAATATTGTATGACGATGATGCATGTAGGCTTAGTGAATCTCAAGAGACCAAGATATAGTAACCACATAATTCATATGATTATATAGACCCTAATGTGGGGTGGAATATGTTTGAGGTGTTTGTTTGGATTTTCTTGCTTGTGTAGTCTCCGACCGACCAGATGGTTCCCCCAGCAACAATTTTTCTTCTTGGATTTGTAATTAGATCAATTGGTTCTAGTGGATTACACACATATGTTATGTTCAATTCATGAGTTTTATACTTAGATATATTCTAGAATTTGCAATAAGTCAACCCCCTCCCCTTCTTAGGATGTACAAGACTAGAATTAACCAATATTGTGACACATCTATTTAGATATGACCACTCAATGAGACCTCTCTATAATGATGTTGGGGTTGGTATATCCTTTTTATGTAAATTATTGATGTAGTTTTAGACACTTGACATAGAGGAAAGAATCCCCCACCATGATGTCTTCTTGTGACACGAGTTAAAACTATTTGGGAGAGTTAGTGATTCCAAAAGTAGATATTGTTGAGGTGTGTTAGATGATTTCTTTTATTGTATATTTTTGGTTAATTTTGTTTTCTATGTAATCAAGGAAATAAATTATTATTTAAATATATTGAAAGGAAATGGATTGATTCTGGTTTTATGATCTCATAACCCAGAGGCTATGATTTTGTTTCATGTTATAACATATGAATTCTCTTCTTTATCTACATTTTTATAATAGAGTAACAATCCCCTTTTATAAAAACATATTCCCAATTCAATACCCAATGTTTCCCATGGAGAATTTTATTTTAACCCATTTATTAGGATTCTATTATAGAGGGGATTGGTCATCGAAACATTATGAAAAATTTGTAACCTAACACTATAAGTATAGAGCGTTATAAATATATTATTGTTGACAAAGAGGCCATAAAATGTGTTCCTAATTATGGATTAATATCAAATTTTCCATTCCCAAATGATATTTACTAGTGAGGGGTATATTGTTTCCATGTTATTGGGATAGAAAATTAAATATTTTTTGAGAATTAATCCTAAAAATAATAGGATGATATCTTATATTAGAGGATATAGTTGATTTCTTATAAGTTTTCTTGAATGTACCTTGGATCAGTGAATTTGATGAGCATTCTTTTACTTGCATTGTTGGGGTTGAATAAAGACTCATTTCTTGATGATGTTCTATGAATTAATATGCATCTATTATTTTTCTATATATGAATGTAACCCATGGAAAATTTCTATTTTTTAGTCATAAAAAATTGTATAACTATGACTGCTGAATATGTTGTTGGAGAATATGCAGGTCGTGGGTTTTTTTACGTAGTTTGTTTCCATGGCTAGCCCAGTGTTTTTATCCTAGAGGATGACGTGATCAAGATTTTAAGTGTGTATTGACATCAGAAAGAACGAATTGAAAATAAATTAGGTGTATCCACCTCTAAGATATAATGATTTGTATGACCCTTGATTAGGGGATAAGTAGTTGTGTTTGTTTGACCTTAGTAATAATTATCATCTACTCTATTTTCAAGTAGAGGATATACCGATGATGGATTATTGAAGTTGTTCTGGTCTCTATTAGTTTTGTGGATATACTAAAACATTTGGAATGACCCAAATTTTCTTTTGATACTTATGGAACAAGACCTCTAATCCTTCACTGATCGCTACATGGTAGATAGAAGATTCCTACTACCCACACAATGTGATGTAGTTATAAAAATTAATACATTTTAATACATCACATGAGTTACAAAAAAAATCCTAAGATCAAAAGGTTGATGTCTATGGGGACTAGGTATATTTATAACTAAACACATTTAACAATACACATTCATTTGATAATGATTATCCAACTATGTAATTTCATTATATGTATCACTTTGTATGATATTCCAAAGGAAAATTGTTAACATAATAATGTGGGTAGTTTTTAATACTTATATGTGATAACCATTTAATGTGGATAAAAACTAATATCATTGGTAAGTGTAATACCCTATAACACACTTATATGGAAGGGGTGAATCGGGGTGTATATTTTTTCTTTAATTAAGATGAATCATGTCCCCAAATATGCAGCATCTTGTTAAACCCATATGCTAGAATCATGAAATTACCAAAACACCAATATTAATAAATATAAATAAAACACATAAATTTTATTTGGGTCACTAGTAGGGATAGTTAAATGTGTATACGGTGATAGTGTGTCATCCATTCCAAAATCTTCATATATTAAGTAGATTTTACGGATTACAATTGATCAAAAATGGTGACTCTATTCGAAACACAATACAATTAAATTAATTTTATGTATAAATTACTACCTACCTGTGATTATTTCTTTCAAATCCCCATTTCTCACTTCTTTGGGTAAATTATGTCTTAGTATATCTATATGAATATTATTTCTATGTCAGAAAACCAAAAAGTGATGTTTTTCATCATTTAGGTCTACTTTTTATGCTTTAATATACACCATTAACCTTCCCCACGATCAATATTTCTCATGTAAGTATCTTTCATGAAAAAACCTTTTTATGAACCCCCCCTTTTTTCAATGAACTCTTGGATTTCTTAATAAAATACACACCAAAAAAACTTATTACATTCATGAAACACTAATATTTCAAAAAAATCAAAACACTAACACAATTCCAAAAATTCTTGAAACTCTAAATAATTTTAAAAAACCCCAAATATTTTGAAACACCTTTACTAAAATTTCTTATCATCAATTCATTATCAAATATTATTTTCCTGAAACTTATTATTGAATAACGTTTTAGATTCATGCATTAATTTCATTCAGGTAAAACCTTCAGAAAATCCTAGAGATTATGCCTTATCCACAAATATTTGATAATTCATATGATGAGAAGAAACCTATTTATATGCAGTCGTTACCCTTTCTTAAATATACACATATTTTGAGAAACTCTATCGTTCTTAGAAAACATGTCTCCATCTTTCTACAACTTAATGATATTATTCGAAATCCCCTTGTCTTCACAAAACAATAGAGAATTTTCCAATTCATGAGACTTCATATAGTCAAATAACCTAACATTATTTTCATTCATTAATATTATTTTAATCCTATATTATGTCTCCATTTTCATTTTTGGATCATCCATCTTACTCTAAAAATTGTTTTTTGATTCTCCCCACTCTCACCACACTAATCATTCATGAATTCCATGGAATTTCTATATTTTCACGAGAAAGTCATAGAAAAATATATTTTGTAATTCTTATCCATTACATAAAAAATTTTACAGAAAAAAATTGGGAAATATAGGGATATGATGCCACAAACTACATTGAATATACCTACTATGTAAGACGATTGGATTAAAAAGTCCTTGATCAACCAATTTTTCGATTATTAACAATAATAAAATAAAATCTGTTTCCAATATTGAATACCCATGGTTTAAAAAATCGACCCCTTTAATTTTATTATAATTTTATTGTGAAAATCAATAGAAATTCACCTTGAAAAGAAAAACAATATAGTAGTGACATAATTCATTTATCACCCTATGTCTATGTGAGAAAAGTTTAGGGTATACCATAATTGTTTTAAGGGGAAATTTCATGGCATGAGAAACCTTAAAAATATCCTTCAAAAACATACCTAACATCATATATTAAAAATAGTCTCACTATTCATAATATCTATAACACATACTAACCTTCAATAAGTTATTATAATTATCTACATTTTTAAATAAACCCATTGAAACTATATTTTTAACTTACTGATCAAAAAACACTAGATCACATCTATCACTGATACCTACATCACATCCACAAATATATTTATGAAATTTAGAGAAATTGGGATAATATTTAAAACAGAATTTCCTAATGCTACAGAAGATGGATAATCACTGAGGATCAACTGATGTTTCAAAAAAAATTGATTCCAAAGGTATAGTAATAATGTCAGCCACTTCATCAATAGACGTGACATGATTTATTTCAATCATGTAAAGTTCAACAATTTATTTGATGAAGTGATATCAAATATTGATATGTTTGGTATCAGAGCATTGATCTAGATATTTTTTGTGGTCTCAATCTTACTCTTGTTGTCATAGGGTATCAATATTTAATTTTTGAACAGATAACCTATATTAGTAAGTTTATTCTCATCCAAAATAGCTGAGTGCATAACTATTCTACATAGATATACTATACTAAAACCATAATAATAGGGATTATTTATTATTTATAGTTTAACATGACAACAAATGATTTAAAATGAATAATTCACCCCAACGTTTTTAATTTCTATCCACAACATCTCTATCCAATTCAAAAAAATAAATTAAAAACAATTCATTATCCCATTACGCTATAACTATATTCCAAAGATGATATTATATAGAATAAATCTTATGATTATTTAAACTATGTTAAAAATATATTCAATCATATTAGTTACAAAAAAATCCATTAAAGATATCGAAAATATCATATCGTTCTTTGTTGAAAAAATAAAATAATATTTCAATGATACAATTGTATAAGGTGGGGCCCATAGAGTTCCAATCACTAGGCTTTTCATGTTTTTCTTATCCAAAATAAGAGATGAAATTTGTTTTGATTCATTCATGTTCAGTTTCTTCTGAATCTCTCCTGTATATGTTCCTTAATAAATGATGGTGTATTCCTTCTTTTTAATCACCTACATCCCCAATTTTTTTTGAGTTCACGAATCCTAGAAATTTAAAATCATTATTTCATGTGATTAGAAAATTCTTCAACTAATACATCCCTCCTTCATATAAACATAATATATTCCACATATATAAGTTCAATAAGAGGATATCCCTTATAATTATACATATAGAGATTATGATCGAAAATACTTATTTCCAAATTTTAACATCTTCAGATAAAAAACTAGTCGACAATACCATGCTCATAGTTCTAGATTTATACCATCAAGAGGAATGTTTAGTCTACACACCATTGTTTCATCATTTCAATTTATAAATCACAATATTTGATCAATTTATACTTCCTTTTCAACAACACTGTTTAATAATAATATTCTCACATCCCTTTGATAATCATTATACCCTCGGATAATTTTCATGTATAGGAAGTGCCTAATAAACTCTAGTTGAGATACATGATAAAAATATTTATTCAATATCAATTCAATCAATCTATTAATTATATTTAAACACCAAACATGTATTATTTATGACCACACATCATCACTTATAGTATACAATTTTTAAGATCTTATTTTTCCTAATCACATTGCGATTTTTTGGACTCCCAAAAACATACCTAGTACTATTTTCAAAAAAAATATTTTTCAACTTTTACTCCATCAACCCATGAATTAATAGTTACTTAATCTTCTAATGATGTTGAATCCAAATTTATAGGAGAGTGTAATGTGAATAATTACACATTTTCCTTGTCATTTTAGGTGTATCCCAGTTCCTTTTGATTTAGTAATTATCAAAATATTCTCTTATAATTTTCTTATGATGTCCCTTTAGAATTAATTATATAGTGGTTTCTATTTGTTAATATTATTGTGAATCATCATCAATTAGAGAACCTTAAATGATTGGAAATCCTTCCATAATTTCTATATTTGAATCTTTCAATTTCCCCATTCTTCATTATTGTTAATCATATTATCATATTAAATCCTTATGTTATTCCTAATTTTATCCTCAATAAATTTGAAATAATTTCTATAAATAATCAATCTATGATGATTAGTTTATAAGTTATTTGTTTTATTATTAAATGTGTGTCTATGAAATATTCCAGCATCTACAACATTACCGTAGTTTCCTTGAATAACATCATTTATTTAGATGAAACATCTATACTCAAATATGGGAAAAAATTGAGGTGTTAATACCATGAAATATCTCTTATGATGACTTGTCCTCCCATAGAAACTTACTTGTTTTATTTTTAATATACCCCACAACCTGAATATCCTATTTTGATTAATGATGAGAAAAAAAATCTCCATTAACATTATTATGGTCTTGGTATTCCCCTGTAGATTTTTTCATTAAATGAAAACATTTTATTGTGGTTTTCTCTATGAATACAACACATACATGATATTATGTTTTTTGAGGTAATATTAAAATTAAATGGATATATATTTTTCTTAATTTTTATATCATCGTATCTTGATTATTTTAATGTTTTCATTCTCATCAATTCAACTATTCGAATTAATACAGTAGATAACTTATTTTTTAAACTTCATGAAAATCACAGAAGTCATTATAATATAATCATCATTAAATAGAAAGATTTTCTTCTCTCCATATGTTCTAGAGACATTCCTTGGACCACAAACATATGTTCAGACTAGATAAAAAATATTTTATTCCCTTTTCATTCTTGTCCGACAAGAATTTTGGATCATCTATGCTCATGTGAAAGAAACAAATTTCATTTCATAGTCACGCTACAAATTTGGAATGATTATATTAGAATTCATCTTCAATAACTTTTATATGATATCTTGATTTATGAGACCTAACCACTAATTCTACATGTTTTAATCTTTTTCAATTTTTTAGAAATAAGTGTTTTCATTAATTTCTATATGGTATTAAAAACTATTTTTTCTCCAGCACGTCAAGATAAAATTTCATATCATGACATTGATGTGGAACCCTTTATCACTAAATTTCTCTAGCATTTCTGAGACATAATATTGACACTCACTTGGGTGATTATGACATAATCCATCCCCATAGTGAACCAATATTTTCCTTATCTAATTAGTTTCGAATTCTATATTTTTATGTCAATTATTTTTTATAAAAGCATGAACACCAAATATAAATGTTCCATCAACCATTTAAATAACATTTTTATACAATTTTTCATTTCCTACCATGTATAATGAGCATCCAAATTGATGAATGTAGGTGCTAATATTATTTTTAGCAATGAGAGAGATCTTTTCAAGGTCAGATTTCTCAATGATTTTCTATACCTTTTATGATATAACTGATTTGATGCTTTCATTATATGGACTCTCTTATCCCATTTCAACAATATTTTTGGAATCATACTCATATCAATCTTATTATAGAGAATACATATTTTCATTGTTAATTCTACTTGGTTGAACAATATTGACGTATTTCAGAGTTATGTACTTATGGATTCTTTCTTTCTTGTTCTACAGTGAATAGTTTTTTTAGCTAATGTTATAATAGTGAAAGAAATATATTTAAATTATTTCATCTATATGAACAATGATATCGTATCATTCAACTTTTTTGACTATCATGTGACTCCCCAGTCATACAGATCCTTTCCTCTTTATAGTATGACCTGGTATGGCCTAGAATGGAATAAAAATTACAAATCATAATAGGGTATATCTTATGAATTCCTCTACTCCATATCTCACCTTATTTTAATAGGTCTTTGATAATTTATACTCTCTAGATAATTGAATATTATTTTCAATTCCCTTATCTATTTTGATTGAATAAATCTATGTGGGACATTAGAAACCTTTTTAATTTGTTTAATTACTTTACATCACTTTGTTTTGGATCTTAACACTTCTATCAATTCATATTTCTATATCATCAGAAATTCAACTTCTACCCATAAATCTAAATCTTTTATAATTAAATGCATTCTCTTCTCCTTTAGAACCACCATAACTTTTTTTCCAAAATATATATTTCCAAAAAAAATTGATACTATAAATTTTTCTTCCCTTCCATTGATTTTGATTCATTTTTAGGTTTAGATTTTAATTATATGACTTATTATTCAAGGACCTCAATAATATTTTCCTTTTTCACCATTATCGATGTATGTCCATTAATTACATTTTCCTTCTATTTGTCAATTTTACTTTTACCCAGGACTTATAATATGAATTATTGATTTTTAAAATGTTCTTACACTACTATTTTCATTTGTTCAATCTCTATATCATAAAAAACAATAAACTCTAATAAAAAATTCAGAAAAGTACCATACATTCAGTTTTTCATTTATTGAATGTAAATATCATTGATATCTCCCTCAAGTTCCACCTTATGATAAAAACACTATCCAATTTATTTTATTCCACCATTATTGGTTCAACATTTTAATCTATATCCATTATCTAATCATTAGAATAATATTTAAACTCTACCTATATATCCCAAAAATAGTCTTTATAATATTGTACCAATATGAAAAGGAATCACATCATATATAATTTATTTCATAATTTAACGTCACCATATTATTAGAACCTCCTCTTAGGCCTCTTCATGATTTCATCCTCACATTTTACATCATCAAATTTCCTTTGGTTGAAAACAACAATGTCCTCTACATTAAAATATCAATAACAAAAAAGGAATATTTACATCGTATATCAATTTTCAACTATTTAGTATTCATAAAACAAGGTAGATAAGATCATTATCCACGTCATCTATATCATCATGACCTTTTAGAATGTCAACATTTTACCTGGTTTTGAATAAAATTTTGTTGTTTACATAAATCCTTATATCTAATGATTGACTCACATTTCATAAGACACCAAACATCTTATAAGATCATCATAATATAAAATGGATATTTTATTTTCCTTAAGGGATGAAACCATTTGATTGTATATATGTGGAAGCATTCTCAATATTTTTTTACAATTTCAATTTCATTAATTTTTTAATCATGTAATTTAATTACTCTAACAACTTAATTAATATTATTAATGAAATAATATATATTTTCATAGACATGCATTTTGAAATCATCAAACCCATGTTGAGAAAAAAAATGTTTGTTCCCTTATCTTTTTTTCAACTTTATATATATTTTCTAGTTTATCCCAAAAGAGATTTATTATTATTAAATTCAACACCCTAAAATATATTGGATCATATATTGTTGTAGTAAGATTATTTTGATCATTGTAGTATTCATCATGTTATTTAATAAATATTTATGTTTTTGAAAGAGTCGACCCATCACTGACCTGAATCCCTTAAACTATAGAATAGAGAAATGATTCCATGAAAGACCATAGATGAGATTTAAATATATTATTCAAAATATTTAGTATACATCCATAAATAATTATATCTATATATATGTTCACTAATGTTTTCAAAAAAACATATAGTGTATATTTAATACCACAAAAATTCCACTGATACCCTATGTAATAACATTCAACTCCCTAAGAGGGGAGTAGTGAAACATGGTTTCCAAATTTTCATTAAAATAGATAGATCTTTTACCTACATGGGAAGGAGATTTTTAAATTAATTTTATTGAATCATGTAGTTACCAAACACAAATATGTTTAAATTTAAACACAACACATATTTTTTTCTTGGTTAACCACTAATTGATGTTCTATAGAATGTATGTTAATAGTCGGTTAGTCATTGATGGATATACTAATATTAACTACATAATCTGGATTATAATTTATCATACATTTTCAATCAATTATAGTAACATTTCCCTTATAATAATCATTGGTTTTTCTTACTACATCCATTAGATTATGCTTTCTTATTCCCTGTTGCTTACTACATTGGGTGATGTCTTTGATAGTTTATCAAAATGAAGTTATCTTATATATATGAACACATTATGGTTATGTTTTTATAATCTAGGTCCACTTATGACTCATCTATACATTCCAAAAAAATCCTGATGTTCATTTATTCTCTCATAAGTAACATTCAAGAAACACAATTTTCAAGGAAACTCACATCTTCCATCATATCAATATCAAATGTCATGAAACTACACACATTCATAAAACTCCAAATATTTATTACACTCTGAAATTTTTCAAAACAAAAACCTTTGGTGATAAGCCTAAATTATTCATAACATACAAAATGTTTCATCCTCCAATCTTTTGTAAAACCCCTACATTGATATTTCTTAGAATCAATTAGTTATCAATCATTATTTTTTGTGAACAGTGTGTTTTTAAATGTTCTGTATATTTATGAGAATTAAGTTAATTTAAAAACATCATGAAATAGGTGTGATAAAAAATGATCCAATACAGTTTTGATAATTTATTTTATGATTAGAAAATAATTTATTAGCTGGGTTACCCTTTCACAATACCCAACACACTTTATGAAAATCAATCATCCCTGAAAAAACATCACCTTGATTCACCAACGTCAACATGATTTCCTTGGAATATAATGTCTTCATGATAAATTATATAAGTTTTTCATTCATGAATCATCTCATTGTCTCCTAATGTACCACCTTTTTCAATGGTAAAAATTTTCATACTTGCATAACATACAACCTTTCACCAGCCTATTGGGAAATATTCTTTCATGGATCAACAAAACATTGTGAAAACAAACTCTCATGAATTCCATGTCCCTTCATATATTCTTGTGGAATCAATCGAAATCCATATTTCATTAATTGTGTCCCTTAATCCTAATGTTTATCCCAATATATTATGACAATGGTAAGAAATGATACCACCTTCATCACTGAAGCATCTTGAACTATATGATCTCTTTTTATGAAAAAGCATTTCTCATCCCAGTGTGTATTTCTCATAAATAAAAAATATAGTATATTAATAGTTTTGATACGACTTTTTTATAATATTTTTACATTATTAATTATATAATAACTTGAAGATGAGTAAAAGATGTGTAACATTATCAATGGTACATGTGTCAAAACAAAATCATAATTACATGAGGTATAAAATTGTCATATGTACATTTCGGATAACATGAAAATGTGGATAAAACATAACATGACACATTCATAATCATATCTCTATGGTTTATCAAAAAGGTGTAATAAAAATTTACCAATGAATACAACCGATATATCATGACCATTTCATCTCTTGAGATCATATCTTTACCCTACGAGTCATATTTCAATCTGGGTGAAGCCTTCACATGACTTCATTAATCTATTCAACATAAGTTACACATTCCTAAATTAGTCACGGAATGATAAAAACATTTTAAATTATACAAGTATGAAATGAAATTTGATCACATTCTGTGTAAATACTAATCAAATAATATAATGAATTATGAGGTATTTCCAACATATACAAAACAAACTGTATACATATTATTCAATACATTCCCTAGTCATATGATATATTTGATTCCATGTTTACACCCTCCAATTAGAATATAAATATATGTGTATCCGTAATTGGTGTAAGATAATTTATGCACAGATAACCACAAAAAGGACACACCACCTATTAACAACCATTTGTATCCTTCTTCTTTTAGAACTCAAAATTTAAATTAACAAATGTACAAAATAGACGAAATAAATTGAACATTATGAGATATAACATTTTGTGATGATTATATTGATCTTTTAATGTATTCAAATTCATGCTGAAGCACAAAAAATGAGCAAAAATAAGTTCTAGTCCAACATTTTCCAAAATATCATGTATTTTTTGAAGAATACCAACACGAGAACAGAAAATTAATATATAAATTATGGTAAAAATTATAAAGAAAATATTTACAATGAACTTTAAAACATTTGGAATTTCCATTCTCTGTGGGATAATCTATATTGGATTGGATGTACTACATTTACTACCCAGATGGTTCCTGAGTAGTAATGGAACACTATTTTCAGGAAAAGTATTTCCATGTCATTTGAATAAAAATAATATGAAATTAAATATATATTGTAACACCCTAGGTAAATAAAGAGTATGAAATTTGCACACTTATCCATATTTGTGAATAAAATGTTAATATAACTTTAAAGGGGACTCTATGCTCGATGGCGTACCCAACACAAAACAATGAGTTTCTCGGGAATCTTACATTTCACTCTAATAATTAAATAATATTATTTTAAATGGTAGTTAACACCTAACTGTTGTGATGGCGGGAATGAATAGAACTAACTAAAAAATTATTTTATATGTTTTTCAAATATTTTTACTTTTTACAATAAATGATAGAGGATTAAAAATGCGAATGAATCCAATTTTAAGCGTAAACATTCCAATATTTTTTTAAAGGTCGATTAACCGCCTTTTGATGGTGAACCTCTTTTAAATCAACTTTATCACAATTTTATGTGTTATATTTTACAAAATAAAATTCTTCTTTAGAATCGGGACATCAAAATTTACTTTGTGTAAATTTTTGGTATTTTTCCGATAAAGTACATTTTTTAATAAATAGTGAAAAATGTTGTATTTTAATTCAAAACCTCATTTTAATATAATTTATTTATATGATTAGATTATCTTTTAAATTGGTTTTAAAGTAAAATTAGAATATATTTTTACCACTAAATCCAATGTTGGTCATTGGAATTAATTTCACATTGAAATTGGACTTAAACTAGTGTCAATATTTTAATAGATATTGTTTCTTAAAAACACGATATTTGTTTTCACATCGGGAATTAATTATTAAATTAATTAATGTAACTTATATGTTATTAATTTTGTAAAATAGAAATCATTTTTCAATTCGGAATATCAAATATAACTTGGGGTTAAGTTTTGGTAATTTTATGAAAAACTTCAATTTTTGATGAATAGTGAAACCACTAAGTGGTACTTATAAAAACTGATTTTCCGTTTAAATGAAATTTTTCCATATTTGTGTTTTGAATTTAAAAAATTCGACATACATGGTTGTAATTAATAAGTAAAATGTGGTTCAATGGGATTAAAATAATTTTTTTGGTGAATAGTAACTTATTAAGTTTATAATCGCGATTAGAGGAAATTAGTGTAGTTTAAGGTAAGAATAATGACTTAATAAAATGAAATGACCTAGAAACATGTCCTACCCTCATTGGATGAGTCATGGTCGGCCAATACAATCAATGGGTCAACTTGGGGACCCCATGGATCCACTTTGGTAGGCAAATGACATACATACCTTTTTATTTAATTTTAAATTAAAATGACACAAACATGAGTTGTTTTACTAAAACAATTTTTAAATGGGGTTATACAAGTCCAATTTTGACTATAAATAGTCATTGGAAAGTTAAAAAGATTTCCTACATCATAGTTGTTATTTTATAATTTTTAGTCATTAAATAATTTAAATTATTTATGTCAACTTGATGATGCAGCGATGACCTCATTATTTAACGATTTAAATAAAATGGACAGATATTGTAAAATCTAAGACTACACATGTCAAAATCCTATTGGATGGGTGGATTTCGAACACTTATCACCTTATCCTCGAAACACATCAATTTGGGACCATTAAAATCTGAAACTAATTCGAAAATAAATTAACATTTCTTTACTTTCCAAGAGTGCCCCTCCTCTCCTCTTATAAAAGGCCCCCCCTTCTACCTCCTTACCCACACTTTCAAAGCCTTTGGCTCGGCCAAACCCTGCCCACATTGTATCTACACATCCCTCTCTAACTCCTTGAATCCTCACTTTGGGCAGAAGTCTTCCCAAGGAAGCATTTGAGCTCAAACCAAAGGGAGTTACCCGATTTTACGGTATTGTCTTCACTTGAGTCCTTTTGTTTTATTTTTCTTCTCCAACCCACTAAAATCTTTTTATTAATTTATTTTGTAACAACTCCAGTATATTCAATATACTAGGATGTTTTTATAAGATTTATTCGAGCTAAACATACACACACCTACATCTAATGGTTAAAGAACATACTGTTTTTGTGGATGGTGAATTTCTGCCTCATGAAACGATGATTGTTCAATATCCATCCAACACCTTCAAAGGTGGCCATTAAGATGTCACTATATTTATATATGATATATAATATGTTTATTTTTTCCTTAATTTTCTGTATTTTTCATTTATGGCATACCTTTATGGATTCCATTATGGGTATACACGATATATTCATTTTAGGAAGTACGGACTACCGCCCCCTCAAAGTGATTTGATTCGTTAATACCATATGTGGTATGTATAAAGGATATATTTAATGATATTATATATATGATACCATACTATAATTTAAATACTATTATGTATCATTACGTTTTAATATAAAATAGAAATGGAATTAGCGTTCAGGTGTACGTACGGCTTACCGTCTCCATGAATGGTGCATTTCATTTCTCACCTCTAAATGTTATGTAATATTATAAATACATGAATATACTGGATATATATGATATATATTATATCTAAATCATGAATAAAATTTTTGATATAATGGATATTTTACCTCATGAACAACTTGTAATTATAAAGAGTTTATTTTTGACTCAAGTACCAATGATCGTTAAAACGACCGTTATTAACTTAAATAATAACATAGTGTTCATGACATGGTAATAAGTGATATAAAAGGAATAATGAACATTAAAAAGGTTCTTAAGGAAGTATAAATCAACTCAAGTTTATTATTTAGGAGATTAAAGAACGATCAAGTCAATTCGGACCCGAGGTAAGGGATCCTACTCCTCTCTTTCTTTTTAAGTACACTCTTTTATGTCATTCATTTTATAGATCATATTTCTTGTTATTAGGATGTCATTTTATATTACTCTTACTATAATTTTTATGTTCATATGATGAGAGACCCTATTCTCTCTCATCAATCCATTTTGGATGTTTGGAGTGGCGCCGTTAGACTGCCGAATTCTCATAAGAGATCTAATCCCACTCTTTCATTTTAAGTACTCTCCTTTATGTCAATTATTTTAAGCCCCAATTTGTTATGCTGAGGGATGTTATTTTATATTCCTCTTTCTATAAACTTTATGTTAGTATGATGATAGACCCTATTTGAACTCATCAATCCATTTTTGTTTGTTTTATGTGGCATCGTTAGGCTGCCGAGTTTTCATAAGGGTTTTTTCTTCTCACTTTTATTCCCATGAGATTTATGCTACATTTGCCTAAATTTCCTTTGAGTTGTGTATGTATTTCCCATTATTTTACTCATTGTGTAATATACTTTAATTTATGAGTATTTACATCAATGTTGTATTGTCCTTCTTTCACGGGGTGTATGTTTCGAAAGATACCCATGTCGGTAAGGGAACCTTTCACCCCCCTCTTTTTAAAAGACTTCTTTTGTTATGTCTTTTAATTCACACAAAATTATGTTGGGATATGTTCTTCTATATTCTTATTGATTTAAATTTTATGTCCATGTGATGAGATACCCTTTTTATCTCTCATCTACTCATTTTCTGAATTTTGTAGTGACGTCGTTAGGCTGTCAAATGTTTGCAAGGGAACTTCTTAACCCAAATTTTATTCTTTTTGATAAACTTGTACTCCTTGAATATTTCGTTCTATGAATATGTGTGAATAACCTCGGATTTTTCTACACTTAATATCCACTTATATTTGGTTTATTCATTTGTCACACATAATTATGTAATTGATTTATCCTTAAACCAAGGATACTGACTTTGTATGGGACTTCGTCTCAATCTCCTTTCATTGAGTGATATTTTATTTTATACACAACCTTCATTTATACGGTTTATAAACCCCTTTTACTTTTATGTTTATCCAAAAGGAATGTTTTTTGTACGAAGCGTTTTACAAAACGACAAAAGGGAATGTTTTTGTCATACGTATGTGGCGACAACGACTTCTCCGCTGCCGTGATCATTATTTGAGTTTCGGCTTCCTCTACAAGCCATACATTCTTTTTAAAAGAAAAATAAATACCATGTTTTACTTTTATTTTATTTTGGTGTTGAAAATGGTTTTCATAATGTTTTTATATCAATGTGTTGTATTGATATCTTGTGATTGAAAAGTGGAAATGTTATGTTTCCTTTATGCATGTTTTATGTGATACGATTATGCTATGGTTCTTGGGCATTATTATAAAGACGGGTGGTTCCATGATAAACTAAGGGTGGGTGAGACGATATAGCTCTCCAATGCATTGGGTAACTCGAAGGAGTGAAATGTTAAGGTTTCTTTGAAAAGATTTAGGTAATATACATTGGTGGGTATTCCAAACGTTACCAATAGAGTTACTCCATGCGTAAGAATGTTATGAATGCCTCCAGTTACCTTTTATGTCTTATGGTTTATTTGATTTATTCATGATTAGATGCGGTATGTTAATGTGCCTATGTTTTATGGGTGAAGTATGATTTCCTTCTTATGTATATATGAACTCATGTTTCCATTCCATATTTTTAAAACCCTTACTGATCATTTTTTGCTCATCCCAAGTTTTTTCGAAAAGTTTTTCAAAGGTCAAGGGAAAGGTACAAGATATGATGATAGTGTCAAATAAGTGTCAAGAAAGAATCCATGTTTTATTTTTAAATATGTTTCCGTTGATGGGAAAAAAATGAATACTATCTTTTATGTAACCACATTGTTTAAATGTGGAATGTAATGCATGTTTTATGATCTAATTCTATAAAACTCTAAACCTGAAAAGATCCTCAATGTGTAATCCTGTAATAACTCAATATTATGTATGGTTTAAGGCTGTGGCCTTATAGTTGGTATCAGAGGTCGGTTTAGATAACATTAGAGGTTAGGGTATTCTTTAAGCATAAGTGACATTACCATAATGGTTATGATTTCAGAAAGAGTCCTAGTTTTAGATAGAGTGAATTAGTAAGTATATCTTAGTGTTTATCTTCCTCATTAGTACATGATGGTTTTATTGATATACTCACATTGACCATTTTGGTTTTAGTAAATGGCCGGAACATGCAGGCACCAATGTAATAGTGGATGTGAAGGAAACTGTGACCGTTTTTTTAGCAAGCAACTGAATGATATGGGATATTCAATGAGAACTCTTGTGTTTATCATCAACCAACTTCCTGGAGTCATGATTTACCACCTAAACCTTGGTGATTTCTATAAGGCATCATATATGCGAGAAACAAATCCCTACGGAACTACGGGTAATAATCATAAAGGTAAGCGAGTTCAAAAACCTATGTGTCAAATATGTGGAAAGAAACACCTAGGAAAATGTTTCAAAGGGAGAGAAATATTCTATAGATGTGCAAATGAATGTCATAAAGAAAGAACCTTCCATGGAAAAAGGAAGAATCCAGTTGACTCAAGGAAAGGGAAAGAAGTTCTTTCTAGGGATCAATTGAATGTTTTAAATGTGGTATGCATGGTCATTATGCAAACACATGTCCTATGATGAAGTTTCGTGAATGGGATCACCATGATCGTACAAATATTCATTTACCAATACCTAATGCCATTCCGATTGGGGATGAAGAAGCAGACAATAACCAATCAAAGGTATGGATTATTTCATAACTTTTGTTTTCCTATTTTAGAATCTTAGGATATGATTCATGATTTTGTTTATAGGAAATAAGTATTCCAGAATAAGTTGGAAATGAATGGTTAATGGATCATGAAGAATGTTGAATGAGTAAGAAGTCAACATATAAGGGCTTCAAGATTTATGGTGATATTCATAAGAGTATTATGTCTCTTTGGATGAAGGGGTTACAGTAGAAGACTTTTTATAGTATGTGTAACCCTGATGTTTAATATCTGAAAATTTTATTCAAGGAATAGTTATCTATTCTTTTGTGGACATAGTTATAATGAACCATTTGGGTTTATATGATCCCTACTTTTGAGGAAATTATGGGTTACTATAAGTTATGATGGAAGTGATAGGCATGAGTTAAAATTGAGGTTAAATTATGTTATGGTTATTTTTAATGATTTTATCTCTTTTTTGGGAATGATTTGAGAATTATATGGTTTGTAAAAAGGACAACACGTAGACCGTGTGACAACCCGTCATGTCGGACAAAGCTGCGGGAATCAAACCCACAACCAATGTGAAACTGTTATTTATCGCATACCACTGGACTACATGAAGTCCCTGGGTAGTATGACTTATTATTTTTAGTTAGGTGACTTTATGAATTAAGAGTAAGTTGATTTTGGGTTATTTATGAAAATTGTTAACCTATCATAGAGGATATGTGATTAGGTTAATTACTTTTCAATACGAGACTTTAGGAGCAACTGATGTTGTTTGGAGATATATGTTACGATTTAACATGGAAGAATATGTGACAAAATCCTTCAAATATTTGGGTTTCAATATTAGTTTGGTTTACTTTGAATAATTTTATGGACAAATTGTTTATAGAATGGTCCTCATTGAACTCTGGGTTTTGATGGACAAATTATGGAGATTAAGAATAGATTTTATTTTTTATAAAGGGTTATCCTTTTCTGGATTATCTAATATTGTACTAACCTTTTTGGTTTTGGTTTTGGATAGAGTCTAAAGACATGGGAAGTATATAGTTCTCTTTTGTGGATTAGGTGTTTCTCAAGAAGTTGATCATAGTACTCTTAATGCGAACAAGTCATCCTAAATACTCATCTTTTGGAAAAAAATATGAGTTTGATTAAGGAATCTAGTAAAAGTTGAAAGTCTATGTGACAAGTAATTATGATTCATTATGATTTAGTTAAGTTCAAAAATAAATTCCTCAATGAAGAGTAAATAAAAAAAATTGTCTGTTAACATTTCCTACTAAGGAATCGAATACCGTTTAACCCATCACAAGTTTGTGATTTTCTTATGCTTAACTTTTTCCTAGACATCTTTACTATCACTCTCCATCAGAACATGACCATTTTTTTCCTCCATGTCCATATTTTCATATGTGGAATCCTTGTATGGGTTAACTCGGGTGACCTTTGAACTTATCTTTCTTTATTTTAAAGTGATTTTTCAATGACTCTTGTTCCGATGTGGGATTTTCAATGAGGTTTCCAAGCCCAATTTTAAAATTACGAAGACACAATTCCCAAAAGAGGGGAAGGATGTAACACCCTAGGTAAATACAGATTATGAAATTTTAACATTTATCCATATTTGTGAATAAAATATTAATATAACTTTAAATGGGATGATATTCTCGATGGCGTACCCAACACGCAACAACGAGTTTCTTGGAAATCTTACGTTGCACTCTAATAATAAAATAATATTATTTTAAATGGTAGTAAATGACTAACTGTTGTGATGGCAGGAATGAATAGAACTAACTAAAAAATTATTATATATGTTTGTCAAATATTTTTACTTTTTACAATAATTGTTATAGGATTAAAAATGCGAATGAATCCAATTTTAAGCGTAAACATTCTAATATTCTTTAAAAGGTTGATTAACCGCCTTTTGATGGAGAACCTATTTTAAATCCCAATTTTGAAAATTTTATGTGTTATATTTGACACAATATAATTCGTTTTTAGAATCGGGACATCAAAATTTACATTGTGTAAATTTTTGGTATTTTTCCGATAAAGTACATTTTTTAATGAATAGTTAAAAATGTTGTATTTTACTTCAAAACCACTTTTTAATCTAATTTATTTATATGATTAGATTTTAATTTAAATTTTTTTAATGTGAAATTATAATATATTTTTACCATTAAATCCAATGGTGGTCAATGGAATTAATTTCACTTTGAAATTGGACTTAAACTATTGTTAATCTTTTAATAGATATTATTTTTTAAAAACCCGCTATTTGTTTTGACAGTGGGAATTAATTATTAAATTAATTAATGTAACTTATATGTTATTAATTTTTTAAAATAGAAATCATTTTTGAATTTGGAATATCAAATATTTCTTAGGGTGAATGTTTTGTAATTTTCTGAAAATCATCAATTTTTGATGAATAGTTAAACCACTAAGTGGTACTTATAAAAACTGATTTTCCGTTTAAATGAAATTTTGCCTTCTTTGTTTTTTCAATTTCAAAAATCCGACATACATTGTTGTCATTAAGAAGTAAAATTTGGTTCAATGGGATTAAAATAATTTTTCGGTGAATAGTAACTTATTTAGTTTTTAATCGCAATTAGAGGAAATTAGTGTAGTTTAAGGTAAGAATAATGACTTAATAAATTGAAATGACCTAGAAATATGTCTTACCCTCATTGGATGAGTCATGTACGACCAAGAAAATTCATGGGTCAACTTGGAGACCCCATGGAGCCACTTTGGTTGGAAAATGACACAAATACCTTTTTATTTAATGTTAAAATTAAAATGACACAAACATGAGTTGTTTTACTAAGTCAATTTTTACATGGGGATATACAAGTCATATTTTTGACTATAAATATTCATTGGAAATCTAAAAATATTTCCAGCATCATAGTATTTTTTTATAATTTCTAGGCATTAAATAAATTAAATTATTTATGACATCATGATGATGTAGTGATGACCTCATTATTTAACGATTTAAATAAAATCGACACATAATGTCAAATCTCAGACCTACACATGTCCGAAACCTATTGTATGGGTTGATTTAGAACCCTTATCACCTTATCATCAAAACAAATCAATGTGGGACCATTAAAATCCGAAACTCATTCTAAAATAAAGTAACATTTCTTTACTTTCCAAGAGTGCCCCTCCTCTCCTCTCATAAAAGGCCCCCTCATCTACCTCCTAACCCAAACTTCCAATGCCTTTGGATCGGCCAACCCCTGCCCACATTGTCTATCCACATCCCTCTCTAACTCCTTGAAGCATCACTTTGGGCATAAGTCTTCTCAAGGAAGCCTTTGAGCTCAAACCAAAGGGAGTTACCCGATTTTAAGGTAATGTCTTCACTTGAGTCCTTTTGTTTTATTTTGCTTCTCCAACCCTCTAAAATCTTTTTTTTCATTTATTTTGTAATAACTACAATAACATCAATATACTAGGATTCTGTTATAAGAATTATTTGAGATAAACTTACTTACACCTACATCTAATGGTTAAAGAACATACTGTTTCCGTGGATGGTGAATTTCTGCATCACGAAACAATGATTGTTCAATATCCTTCCAACAACTTCAATGGTGGCCACTAAGATGTCAATATATTTATATATGATATATAATATGTTTATGATTTCCTTATGTATCTTCATTTTTCATTTATGGAATACCTTTATGGATTCCATTACGGGTATACGCAATATCTTCATTTTAGGAAGTGCGGAATACCGCCCCCTCAAAGTGATTTGATTCGTTAATACCATATGTGGTACATATAAAGGAAATATATAATGATATTATATATATGATACCATACTGGAATTAATATACTATTATGTATCATTATGTTTTAATATAAAATAGAAATGGAAGTAGCGTTCATGCGTACGTACGGCTTACCGTCTCTATGAACGGTGCATTTCATTTCTCACCTCTAAATGTTATGTAATATTAAAAATACATGAATATTCTGGATATATATGATATATATGATATCTGAATCAGGAATACAATTATGGATATAATGGATATATTACCACATGACCAACTAGTCATTATAATGAGTTTATTTTTGACTCAAATACCAATAATCGTTAAAACGACCATTATTAACTTAAATAGTAACATAGTGTTCATGACATGGAAATAAGTGATATAAAAGGAATAATGAACTTGAAAAGTTTCTTAAGGAAGTAGAAATTAACTCAAGATTATTATTCAGGAGATTAAAGAACGATCGAGTCAAGTCAGACCCGAGGTAAGGGATCCAACTCCTCTCTTTCTTTTTAAGTACACTCTTTTATGTCATTCCTTTTAAAGATCATATTTCTTGTTATTTGGATGTTCTTTTATTTTTACTCTTACTTTAATTTTTATGTTCATATAATTAGAGACCCTATTCTCTCTCATCAATCCCTTTTGGAAGTTTTGAGTGGCGCCGTTAGGCTGCCGAATTTTCGTAAGAGATCTAACCCCTCTCTTTCATTTTAAGTATTCTCCTTTATGTCACTTCTTTTAAGCTCCACTTTTTTATTCTAGGGGAGGTTATTTTATATTTATCTTTCTTTAAAAATTATGTTAATATTCTGAGAGACCCAATTTGATCTCATCAATCCTTTTTTGTAAGATTTAAGTGGCGCCGTTAGGCTACCGAGTTTTCGTAAGGGATTTTTCTTCTCAATTTTATTCCCATTAGATTTATGCTACATTTGAAACAATTTACATTGATTGGTGTATGTAATGCACATTATTTTACACATTGTTTAATATACATTCATTTATGAGTATTTACATCAATTTTTTATTGACCTTCTTTCACGGGGTGTATGTTTTGAATGATACCCATGTCGGTAAGGGAACCATTCACCCTCGTCTTTTTAAAAGACTTCTTCTGTTATTTATTTTAATTCACATAGTATTATGTTGGGATATGTTCTTCTATAATCTTATTGATTTAAATTTTATTTTCATGTGATTAGATACCCTTTTAATCTCTCCTCAACTCATTTTCTGAATTTTCTAGTGACGCCGTTAGGCTGTCAATTGTTTGCAAGGGAACTTCTTAACCGAAATTTGATTCTTTGAGATAAACATATACTCCTTGAATATGTCATTATATGAGTATGTGTGAATATCCTCTGATTTTTCTACACTTAATATCCACTTATATTTGGTGTATTCGTCTGTCACACATAATTATGTAATTGATTTATCCTTAAACCAAGGATATCATTTTTGTATGGGACTTCGTCTCAATCTCCTTTCATTGAGGCATATTTTATTGTAAACACAACCTTCTTTTATATGGTGTATAAACCCATTTTACTTTTATGTTTATCCAAAAGTGATCTTTTTTTATAAGTAGCATTTTACAAAACGACAAAAGGGAATGTTTTTGTCATATGTATGCGGCGACAATGACTTCTCCGCCGTCGTGACCATTATTTGAGTTTCGACTTCCAATACAAGCCATACCTTCTTTTTAAAAGAAAAATAAATACCATGTTTTACTTTTCTTTTATTTTGGTGTTGAAAATGGGTTTCATAATGTTTTTATATCAATGTGTTTTATTGATATCTTTTGATTGAAAAGTGGAAATGTTATGTTTTCTTTATGCATGTTTTATGTGATACGATTATGTTATGGTTCTTGGGAATTATTATGAAGACGGGTGGTTCCGTGATAAACTAAGGGCGGGTGATCCCGATATAGCTCTCTAATGCATTGGGTAACGTGAAGGAGTGAAACATTAAGGTTTCTCTGAAGATATTTGGAGAATATACTATGGTGGGTATTCCAAACGTAACCAAGATGGTTACTCTCTACGTAAGAATGTTATGAATGCCTCAAGTTACCTTTTATGTCTTATGATTTCTATGATTTATTCATTATTAGATGAGGTATGTTAAAGTGACTATGTTTTATGGGTAAATTATGATTTCATTCTTATGTATATATGAACTCATGTTTCCTTTCCATATTTTTATAACCCTTACTGAGCTTTTTTTGCTCATCCCAAGTTTTTTTTTTGAAATGTTTCTCACACGTTAAGTGAAAGGTACATGATATAATGATAGTGTCAAGGAAGTGTCAAGAAAGAATCCATGTTTTATTTTTAAATATGTTTCTGTTGATGGGAAAAAATGAATACTATCTTTTATGTAACCACTTTGTTTAAATGTGGAATGTAATGCAAGTTTTATGATCTAATTCTCTAAAACTCTAAACCTAAAAATATCCTCAATGTGTAATCTTGTAATAACTCAAGATTAAGTAAGGTTTAAGGATGGGGCCTTATAGTTGGTATCAGAGGTCGGTTTAGATGACTTTAGAGGTTAGGGTATTCTTTAAGAATAAGTGACATTACCATAATGGTTAGGATTTCAGAAAAAGTCCTAGTTTTAGATAAAGTGAATGAGTAAGTATATCTTAGTGTTTATCTTCCTCATTAGTACATGATGGTTTTATTGATATACTCACATTGACCTTTTTGGTTTTATTAAATGGTTAGATCTAGCAGGCACCAAAGTAAGAGTGGATGTGAAGGAAACTGTGACAGTTTTTGAGCAAGCAACTGAATGATATGGGAGCTGCAATGAGAACTCTTGTGTTTATCCTCAACCAACTATCTGGAGTCATGATTGACCAGCTAAACCTTGGTGATTTCTATAAGGCATCATATATGTGAGAAACAAATCCCTACGGAACTACGGGTAATAATCATAAAGGTAAGTGTGTTAAAAAACCAATGTGTCAAAGATTTGGAAAGAAACGCCTAGGAAAATGTTTTAAAGGGACATAAGTATGCTATAGATGGGGAAATGAAGGTCATAAAGAAAGAACCTGTCATGGAAAAAGGAATAATCTAGTTCACTCGAGGAAAGGGAAAGAAGTTCTTTCTAAGTGATCAATTGAAGATTTTAAATGTGGTGTGCATGGTCATTATGCAAACACATGTCCTATGAAGAAGTTTCCTGAATGGGATCACCAAGATCGTACAAATAATCATTTACCAATTCCTAATTCCATTCCGATTGAGGATAAAGAAGCTAAAAATGACCAATAAAATGTATGGATTATTTCATAACTTTTGTTTTCCTATTTTGGAATCTTAGGATATGATTCATGATTTTGTTTGTAGGAAAGAAGTATTTCAGAATAAGTTGGAAATGAATGGTTAATGGATCATGTAGAATGTTGAATGAGTAAGAAGTCAACATATAAGGTCTTCAAGAGTTATGGTGAAATTCTTAAGAGTATTAAGTCTCTTTTGATGACGGGGTTACAGTAGAAGAATTTTTATAGTATGTGTAACCCTGATGTTCAATATATGAAAATTCTATTCAAGGAATAGTTATCTGTTATTTTGTGTAAATATTTATAAAGAACCATTTGGGTTTATATGATCCTTAATTTTGAGGTAATTATGGGTTACTATATGTTATGATTGAAGTGAAAGGCATGAGATAAAATTTAGGTTAAATAATGTTATGGTTATTTTTAATGATTTTATCTCATTTTGGGGAATGATTTGAGAATTATATGGTTTGGATAAATGACAACACATAGACCATGTGACAACCCGTCATGTCGGACCAAGCTGCGGGAATCGAACCCACAACCAAAGTGCAACTGGTATTTATCTCCTACCACTAAACTACGTGAAGTCCCTGGTCAGTATGATTTATTCTTTTTAGTTAGGTGACTTTATGAATTAAGAGTAAGTTGATTTTGGGTTATTTATGAAAATGATTAACCTATCATAGAGGATATGTGATTAGGTTAATTACTTTTCAATACGAAACTTTAGGAGCAGCTGATGTTGTTTGGAGATAAATGTTACTATTTAACTTGGAAGACTATGTGATTAAATCCTTCAAATATTTGGGTTTAAATCTTATTTTGGTTTACTTTGAATAATTTTATGGACAAATTGTTTATCGAATGGTCCTCGTTGAACTCTGGGTTTTTTTGGACAAATTTTGGAGATTAAGAATAGATTTTCTTTTTTAAAAACAGTTATCCTTTTTTGGATTATCTGTTCTTGTTCTAACCGTTTTGGTTTTGGTTTTGGTTAGAGTCTAAAGACATGGGAAGTATATAGTTCTCATTTGTGTATTAGGTGATTCTCAAGAAGATGATTATAATACTCTTAATGCGAACAAGTCTTCCTAAATACTCGTCTTTTGGAGAAAATATGAGTTTGATTAAGGAATCTAGTAAAAGTTGAAAGTCTAGGTGACAAGTAATTATGTTTCATTATGATTTAGTTAAGTTCAAAAATAAATTCCCCAATGAAGAGTAACTTAAAACAAAAATGTTGTCTGTTAACTTTTCCTACTGGGGAATCGAATACCGCTTAACCCATCACAAGTTTGTGATTTTCTTATAGTTAACTTTCTCCTAGACATGTTTACTATCACTCTCCATCAGAACATGACCATTTTTTCCTCCATGTCCATATTTTCATACATGGAATCCAAGTATGGGTTAACTCGGGTGACCTTTGTACTTATCTTTCTTTATTTTAAAGTGTTTTTCTTACTGACTCTTGTTCTGATGTGGGATTTTCAATGAAGTTTCCACGCCCAATTTAAAAATTGCAAGGTCGCAATTCCCAAGAGGGGGGAAGGATGTAACACCCCAGGTAAATAAAGAGTATGACATTTTCACATTTATCCATATTTTTGAATAAAATATTAATATAACTTTAAAGGGGACTCTATGCTCGATGGCGTACCCAGCACGCAACAACATGTTTCTTGGGAATCTTACGTTGCACTCTAATAATAAAATAATATTAATTTAAATGGAAGTTAACGCCTAGATCTTGAGATGACAGGAATGACTATAACTAACTAAAAAATGATTATATATGTTTGTCAAATTTTTTTACTTTTTACAATAAATGTTAGAGGATTAAAAGTGCGAATGAATCAAATTTTATGCGTAAACATTCTAATATTCATTAAAAGGTCGATTAACCGCCTTTTGATGGAGAACCTCTATTAAATCCACTTTTTGACAATTTTATGTGTTATATTTGACAAAATAAAATTATTCTTTAGAATCGGGACATCAAATTTTACTTTGTGTAAATTTTTGGTATTTTTCCGATAAAGTTCATTTTTTTAATGAATAGTGAAAAATGTTGTATTTTAATTCAAAACCACATTTTAATATAATTTATTTATATGATTATATTATCTTTTAAATTAGTTTTAAATTTAAATTAAAATATATTTTTACCATTAAATCCAATGGTGGTCATTGGAATTAATTTCACTTTGAAATTGGACTTAAACTATTATCAATCTTTTAATAGATATTGTTTCTTAAAAACACGAAATTTGTTTTGACATAAGGAATTAATTATTAAATTAATTAATGTAACTTATATGTTATGAATTTTTTAAAATAGACATCATTTTTGAATTTGGAATATCAAATATATCTTAGGGTGGATTTTTGGTAATTTTCTTAAAAACATCAATTTTTTATGAATAGTGAAACCACTAAGTTGTACTTATAAAACCTGATATTCCTTTTAAATGAAATTTTTCCATATTTTTATTTTGAATTTCAAAAATCTGACATAAATGGTTGTCATTAATAATTAAAATGTGGTTCAATGGGATTAAAATAATTTTTTGGTGAATAGTAACTTATTAAGTTTTTAATCGTGATTAGAGGAAATTAGTGTAGTTTAAGGTAAGGATAATGACTTAATAAACTGAAATGACCTAGACACATGTCCTACCCTTGCTGGATGAGTCATGGATGACCAAGATAATCCATGGGTCAACTTGGAGACCCCATGGAACCACATTGGTTGGAAAATGACCTAAAGACCTTTTTATTTGATGCTAAAATTAAAATAAAACAAACATGAGTTATTTTACTAAAATAATTTTTACATGGGGTTATAAAAGTCATATTTTTGACTATAAATAGTAATTGGAAATATAAACAGATTTCCTACATCATAGTATTTTTTTATATAAATTTTAGACATTAAATAAATTAAATTATATATGACATCATGATAATGCAGTGATGACCTCATTATTTAACGATTTAAATAAAATGGACAGATAATGTAAAATCTCAGACCTACACATGTCCAAAACCTATTGTATGGGTGGATTTAGAACACTCATCACCTTATCCTAGCAAAACATCAATATAGGACCATTAAAATCCAAAACTCATTCTAAAATATAGTATCATTTCTTTACTTTCCAAGAGTGCCCCTCCTCTCCTCTTATAAAAGGCCCCCTCCTCTACCTCCATACCCACACTTCCAAAGCCTTTGGCTCGTCCAACCCCTGCCCACTTTATCTCTTCACATCCTTCTCTAACTCCTTGAACCCTCACATTGGGCATGAAGTCTTCCCAAGGAAGCCTTTGAGATCACACCAAAGGGAGTTACCCGATTTTAAGGTAATGTCTTCACTTGAGTCCTTTTATTTTATTTTGCTTCTCTAACCCCCTAAACTCTTTTTATTCATTTATTTTGTAACAACTCCAGTATCTTAAATATAGTAGGATGATGTTATAAGAAGGATTCGAGCTAAACTTGCACACTCCTACATCTAATTGTTAAAGAACATACTGTTTCAGTGGATGGCGAATTTCTGCCTCACTAAACGATGATTGTTCAATATCCTTCTAACACCTTAAAATATGGACATTAATATGTCACTAAATTTATATATGATATATAATATTATTATGTTTTCTTTGAACTTCTGTATTTTTCATTTATGGCATACCTTTATGGCTTCCATTATGGGTATACGCGATATCTTCAATTTAAGAAGTGCGGACTACCGACCTCTCAAAGTGATTTGATTCGTTAATACCATATGTGGTACGTATAAAGGATATATTTAATGATATTATATATATGATACCATACTGGAATTAATATACTATTATTTATCATTATGATTTAATATGAAATAGAAATGGAAGTAGCGTTCATGCGTACGTACGACTTACCGTCTCCATGAACGGTGCATTTCATTTCTCACCTCTAAATGTTATGTAATATTATAAATACATGAATATACTGGATATATATGATATATATGATATATACATCATGAATAAAATTCTGGATATAATGTATATTTTACAACATGAACAACTTGTAATTATAAAGTGTTTATTTTTCACTCAAGTACCAATGATCGTTAAAATGACCGTTATTAACTTAAATAATAACATAGTGTTCAAGACAACGTAATAAGTTATATAAAAGGAATAATGAACTTGAAAAAGGTTCTTAAGGAATTAGATATCAACTCAAGTTTATTATTCATGAGATTAAAGAATGATCGAGTCAAGTCGGACCCGAGGTAAGGGATCCTACTCCTCTCTTACTTTTAAGTACTCTTACTGTAATTTTTATGTTCATAAGATGAGAGACCATATTCTCTCTCATCAATCCATTTTGGACGTTTTGAGTGGCGTCGTTAGGCTGCCGAATTTTCGTAAGAGATCTAACCCCTCTCATTATTTTTAAGTACTCTCCTTCATGTCACTTCTTTTAAGCTCCTCTTTGTTATGTTGGGGGATGTTATTTTATATTACTCTTCTGTAAACATTATTTTAATATGTGGAGAGACCCTATATGATCTCATCAATCCATTTTTGTATGTTTTAAGTGGCGTCGTTAGGCTGCCGAGTTTTCGTAAGGGATTTTTCATCTCACTTTTATTCCCATGAGATTTATGCTACATTTTCTGAAATTTCCTTTGAGTGGTGTATGTACTGCCCATTATTTTACTCATTGTGTAATATAATTTCATTTATGAGTATTTATATCAATGTTGTATTGTCCTTCTTTCACGGGGTGTATGTTTTGAAAGATACCCATGTCGGTAAGGGAACCATTCACCCTCCTCATTTTAAAAGACTTATTTTGTTATGTCTTTTAATTCACATACTATTATGTTGGGATATGTTCTTCTATATTATTATTTATTTTAATTTTATTTCCATGTGATGAGATACCCTTTTTATCTAACATCATCTCATTTTCTGAATTTTGTAGTGACGCCGTTAGGCTGTAAAATGTTTTCGAGGGAACTTCTTAAGCCAAATTTGATTCTTGGGGATAAACTTGTACTCCTTGGATATGTCATTCTATAAATATGTTTGAATATAATCTGATTGTTCTACACTTAATATCCACTTATATTTGGTGTATTCGTTTGTCACACATAATTATGTAATTGATTTATCCTTAAACCAAGGATACCGTTTTTGTATGGGACTTCGTCTCAATCTCCATTCATTGAGGCATATTTTATTTTATACACAACCTTTTTTATATGGTGTATAAACCCCTTCGACATTTACGTTTATCGAAAAGGAATATTTTTTTATATGAAGCGTTTTACAAAACAACAAAAGTGAATGTTTTAGTCATACGTATGTGGCGACAATGACTTCTCTGCCACCGTGACCATTATTTGAGTTTCAGCTTCTTCTACAAGCCATGACTTCTTTTTAGGAGAAAAATAAATACCATGTTTTACTTTTGTTTTTTTTTTGTGTTGAAAATGGTTCTAATAATGTTTTTATATCAATGTGTTTTATTGATATCTTGTGATTGAAAAGTGGAAATGTTATTTTTCCTTTATGCATGTTTTATGTGATAAGATTATGTTATGGTTCTTGGGAATTATTATAAAGACAGGTGGTTTCGTGATAAACTAAGGGTGGGTGACCCCGATATAGCTCTCCCATGCATTGGGTAACGCAAAGGAGTGAAACGTTAAGGTTTCTCTGATGAGATTTAGGGAATATACAGTGGTGGGAATTTCAAATGTAACCAAGAGGGTTACTCCCTGCGTAAGAATGTTATGAATGCCTCACATTACCTTTTATGTCTTATGATTTCTATGATTTATTCATGATTATATGAGGTATGTTAAAGTTCCTATGTTTTATGGGTAATGTATGATTTAATTCTTAATTATATATGAACTCATGTTTTCTTTCCATATTTTTATAACCCTTACTGTGATTTTTATGCTCATCCCATGTTTTTTTGAAATGATTTTCACAGGTCAAGGGAATGGTACATGATATGATGATAGTGTCAAGGAAGTGTCAAGAAATAATTCATGTTTTATTTTTAAATATGTTTCTATTGATGGAAAAAAAATGAATACTATCTTTTATGTAACCACTTTGTTTAAATGTGGAATGTAATGCTTGTTTTATGATCTAATTCTCTAAAAATCTAAACCTTAAAAGATCCTCAATGTGTAATCTTGTAATAACTCAAGATTAAGTAAGGATTGAGGCTGGGGCCTTATATATATAATAAGACTATATAAGGTTGAATCACTTCATTTATACTGAAAATTGTTTAAAAGACAATGCTCATGTTTTCTACACAACCATATAAGGGATAAAATCATAGAATAATATGTTTAAAATTGATGAATATAAATTGATTATAATATGACTTATGATATTGTATTTGGTTCCCTAGTTTATAAAAATATTTTTTCTATAATAACTGTAGTTTAAAATTCAACACATAATACTCATTCATTTTATTTTATGGCTAGTATACCAACTAATGATTTCTATGACATGGAAATTTTTGACATTAAGCACAATGTTGAAAAAATGATTGAAGAGGTATGTAACCTACCTTAAAAACATTCTCTTTCACATGTGAAATCCCATTTTCCTCCACTCATTAATTTTGGGATATATGTTGATCAAAATCACTATTTTAACCAATTAATTTAATTTATAGAACCATCTAAGTGTTGGGAGGAAATCATCCAACAATTTATATATAAAAAACCTATAAAGAAAAATCAGTAATATCCATCCAAATTTAGATGTAAGGATAACAAAACATATATGAAATTGGGGTATCTAATCCAACTTAAGAATTCATGGAACCACCCAACCCATTAAAAAACCTAATAGAATCATATAAGATTTAATGAAACAAATGGACAAAAGTAGTATGAAATTATGAATAAAAAACCCAATATATGTTACAAGAACCAAATCCCCAATTAGTAATAATCTTTAACTCTAGGGGTGATATCATGGTTCAATGGTCGGGATAAATACCTTCATAGCAACTATCTATCCCTCAAAAAATATAAATATTAGTTTTATCACCATGTTGGTGTGGTATCCAACATAGAGTCTATATTAACCTTCCATTAGGTTCGCCATAACCAATACAAACAACCATTCCATCCATAAAAATTAACCAAATGACAAAATAATATTCTGGGTGATACCCCCAAAAATGAAAAAAGTGCAATTTAAAAATACTCAAAGCCCATAAATTCATATTCTATTATAATAAATATCCACAAAACTATTGAAAAAATGATTCAAAAAATGTAATTAAATATTCAAATCATTCAACCATGTTTCAATTAATATTCCATCTATTTATTGTTTAATAAAAATTACACATATAGTATAAGATCAAAAAAGATATATGTACACAACAGATGTGAATTTTAGGTTATGAAAATTTATTCTTAGATGATGTCAAATTTTCATTGATTTAGACATAACTTCCATGTACCATATGGAAGTATTTTCTGAATTACATGATAAAATTGGGATCCTTTAAAATTTTGACGCCTCTTTAAATTTTCAATTCATTATAGGTAGGGGAGTTTAAGCCTACTAGAATAGTCCATTAACATTGAAGCATAAGTGTTTCTCACCCCACTCAAATACACTATGATGTTTTTGTGAGGGTTAAAAATGAATCCTTATATCTATGTTTTATGTTATTAAGATTGTACGATGAATTGAAATACCAAAATAATATTGGGGAGGCCATTCATGAAACCCACAAAAATCATAATAATTGTACTCTATGGAACATTATGATTGGTTTTTGGTGGTGAAATTTTTTATTCTATCGTAAATGATTTTATTAAGAAAAGTTTATAATAAAATTCATATCCAAAAAATAATTTAATTGATGTACTCACATTCCCCAATGAAAATTCCCTTCATTCCCTTGAAACCCTTTCTGACAATTCAATAATCCTTGATATGCGAGGTAATTTATCATTTATATATTTCCATAATGGTCAATGGAAATAATGTGATGGTAAATAAAGTTATTATTATTCATGAATTGATAAAACACTTACTATAAATAATTATGCTCATATTTTGAATTCATTCTTTTCATCTGATGGTTTTACCAGTGAGTAGTTAGATGATGCCATGTACCTTGATCATTCTTATAACATATCATTAATCGAAAATATCCCAGAATTGGATGATAAACCCCTACCTAAAAACATAAATTATTTATATCTTCCAAATAAATAAAAAAACTCACTATCAATATTACACGGTCAATCCCACCAGATAATTAATTATGACACCTTGAACTATTTAGTAAGTACAAAAAATCATTAGAATTGACACTTTTGAAAATTCTAGGTAATATCCCATTAATTTTCATTCGTTGTATATCATTATATGTTGAGGATAAGTTAATGATGTTTGAATAATTATTTGTAATCCTTGTCCACCTTGATATTTCAAAAATATGGTAGAAAAATAATTTTTGGCTAGAATTATTTACCCTGTCATTCACATCCAATGGGATAATCTAGTGTAGGTTTTTCTAAAGAAAGCTGGCTATATAATAAAAAAATTAAAATAATTGATTGGAATGAATTAATTGAATGATTAATCTTCATGTTTGTATAGATTATACCTGGCTATAATAACATACTAGGTAGGACCATTTCCAATTTTCATCCATTGACATTATGACTGACAGTTTAGTCAGAAAATACCATTACTATATATATGATTTATCATTTAGATAAAAATTGATCTATATTTATCTCATGGATCAATAAATAAAAAATACGTTCCCAATTTAAATATTTTCTTATAAGTTAATTCCATTTTCTCTTTGTAATCCTCTTGGAACATTCATGAAATACCCATACAATTTCTTGTATAACATGGAGAACATTATGGATGTTTGTAGGGTTTATTTCATTAATTATAGTTCCCCATATAATGAGTTGTTTAGTAGTATTGGTTTTTCCATCATCTATTTGTTGAATATAATATTGTATTAAATTATGATAGTTTCTTTTTTAGGGTGTGACAATGGATAATACATGGTCTTAACATTTCAAATGATATATCCAAGTTGAAATATCATAAATAAATGTCATTTATTCCATACCACTACTAGAGAAATGGGTCATTTATGTGAGTCATTTAATATGAGGAAAGAGTCATAAAAAATATGATAGTAGAAATAGATATTTTAAATATAAGAAATATTTTGTCACAGAAAAAGTGTTATTTTTTAGGATAAATGTTACTCATTGTAAATTCCTTTGGAATGTATATAATCATTTTCATGGGAAACAATATTTGTGATAGATAATAGTAATATATTTTTATATGTGACTCAATTAGGCATCATTCCATTACCATTCAATATGGATAATAAGATACATCACCAAATTTCAACAAATATTACTTTGAGAGTTGAAATTAATTCAATCACAAATTACACATCCCAATTAAAATTTTATTGAAATCTATGATCTACTATTAGTTCCCCACCTCTCCATTTCCCCCCATTAATCATATTCTATTGGATTCCCTCATATTCCATGTACCCCCTATAAATTTTTCATAACACATGATTTCTTGAAAATTTTGGTTGGAATTCTCCATGTACGAACTCCTCTAATATCCTCATTCAATATTTTTGATATATTACATTAAATATTTTAAAAAATAGTTTTTTCAAATCCTAACTTAAAACATTTACTTTATTTTTAGCATTGATTTTTTATTTTGGGTGACATTCTTGTGCTATTTAGGTGTCTATATTCTTTACATTGGTTGAGGTCAATTGATTTAGGTATTTTCCTCATTATTACATTTTGATTTATCAATATATTCTATTTGGTATTTAGGGATACTAAATGTTAATTCTTATATGTTACTATTGAAAATTTGATTATTAGATAAATTATTTATTGAGATTTTGGATCTTGAAAAGTTGTATGGATATCTATTTAATTTTTGAATTGTATTTCATGATTGCAGTGATTTATTTTCTCAAGAATGATAATAATTCATAGATTTTGGGCATGCCACAATATTTTTATTATTATTATATTATGATTGGTATTCAATTTTTTTGATAAATATGAATGATTCTTTGTAAACATTTGGATATATATATACATTAACATATGAATATACATATATAAACCTTTTAAAAAATGTGTAAAAATAAATTGGATGTATATAACATATTTATAAATCATGTAATATATATATATATACATTATCATGTGAATATGAATATATTTACATTTAAAAATCTTTGTAGTTTTTGATATATATGTACATATTGTGTGTATATTTTTTTATAAAATACCAAAAATATATTTTATGTATATATATTTGATTTATATCTCATGTAATAAATATATATATGTATTGGCATTTAAGTATATATATATATAAATATAGGAAAACATGTATGGTTAGATATATATATATATATATATATTTGTATATATGTATATATTTTTCATGTATTTTTGTTTAAAATCATGTAAAAATATATTTGATGCATATATAATTGATTAAGAAATTATGTATTATATATATATGTATATTGCATTATATAAATATGAAATGACTATTTTATAAAAATGATAAAAAAATAAATTTAATGAAAATGTTTTAAGAAATCACTTTTTATTATAAAAACTTTTCTAAAAAAATGATATAAAATCTATTTTTGTTCACAAAAACTAACAATTAAAAAGAATAATATTTATTAAAAAATAGTTATTAATAATTAGTTGACAATTTTAAATAACATGTTCAACAATATAAAAATTACAAACAATTATGAAAATTTTGTAATAATTAGTGATAAGTAAAAATAGAGTATTTATTTAAAAAAATAGTGATAATCATTAAATAATTTTTAATAATTGATGTTTAATTATTCAATAGTTATAATAATTCATAAATTTGATTGTTTATCCATAAATAATATTAATAAATTTAAAATATGGAGAAATTATGATAATGTGTAAAAATTTGTAATGAAAATTTATATAATAATGGTTATTTTTTAAAAATAGTAATATTTATTAGAAATATCTGATAATTAATAAATATATTTTATTACTTTTTATGTAATCATATTAATTAGTAAAAACTAATAAAATAGTTTTTTCAAATATTGAATTTTTATAATACCTTTTAAATATTGTAATAATAACCATTATAAAAAAATATCAAGATTTAGTATAAGTTTAGTATTAATAAATATAATTTTTAATAATAATAATATAATGTTTAGTAAATGATAAATCATTACTCGATATTAGTAATAATTAGTAAATATTAGTCACAATTATAAAATAGGGTTAATAATTTGTTAATGTTATTAAATGAAGATAATATGTAACAAATGGAACAAAAGTTATATATAAAATACATATTAGAAATAATTAAAATCTAATAAAAAATTGGTACTAATCGCAATAGGTAATAATTATTCAGATTTTTATTGTTTTTATAACAACACTTCTCATTATTTCCCAATTGAACATAATTTAGTACAAAAAATCATCACTTGATACAAGGTAAAAGATTGAGATGTCTAGTGTCTTTTAGAATTATCAACATTACATAACAACTTAGTACATAAAACAAAACATATGTATTGAAAACATATTTTACATGACCCCAACATTCTTTCGTACATAGCGTTGCAGGAGATAATCTGAGGACATGCAAAAGAAAAGGTTGAGATATATAAAACCCAATAAGAGAGTAAAAAGGAAATTAAATTAAGAATATAGTACATGAAATTCAATAGGCCTATCAATGGAGCATAAGAGAAATATGAGCATAAAGGAATGATATCACAAGACTATCCTAACTTGGAAATTTGGAAACAACATTTAACATGATTTTAGAATGATCTAAGGATCATTTCACATAGATAATGAGTAAACTCTCATTATAAATGAATTTGAATGGGAGAAACCTCATTTCTTTTGACATATATTGATACGAATCATTACCCAATGCATTGGAGTGCTATACGGGAACACCCTTCTAAATCATTTCATTTAATGTATAAGTGAGCCACATAGATCATACAACAGTTATATATTAATCATCATCATTTATAACACGATAAAAGAATGTGTAGTTCATACACTAAACTTTATAATCTAAAAATAAATGTGCATAAAGGTGAATACCCTATATAGATAAAGGGGCATTGTATTTACTACACATTGTCATTGGCTTGAGAAATCGCTGTATAATTTTAGCAGCATAACTACATGAAATAAGAGTTCATAAAAATCGGTTATAATAGGGAAAGAGGTGTATCATAATATTTACATGAAATTGATAGTAAGGGGTTATATAGATATATTTCCCATTATATTTAATGGAATTTATATTCATAATACAAAAGAATTTCTTGATTGTTAATGTGAAGAGAGAGATTCCTTAATAAATTTTTGCATCATAACGAGGGTACAAGGGAGGAATTAATTAGAGATAATGGTGTATCTCATCATTCAAATATATGTTGTAAATTATAGGGGAGGTTCTAAATGATATCCCAAATTTTTTTAATAGAAATTAAAAAGGTATGACAACATTATGAATCTTGGACAAAAAATGAGAAAGGATGAAATCATTTACATGGAAATGTGACCCCAAAGGCTTGGTTGAGGCTTGAGAGGGGCTTCTATGGGGCATGGGGCTCCTTGGTCAGATTCTAGAGATAGTATGGTAGGTTTTGGTTGAGCTCTGAAGGATTTTAATGAAGGATGGGTTTGATCTTGGGTGGGTTTATATAGTTAAAGGGATAAAATTCTTTATTATTTAGTTTTCAGAAACCACCACATTAAACTAATGAAAACCACAAACTGAACCATTGATTTTTCATATAGTTTGTTCCGAAGGGAAGTGGAAAAAAAATTGAAAAGGAAAAATGGAAAAATTATTAAAATATTATCATTTTTAAGTTAATTTATGTCACACTCTCAAAGAAAACATTTTAAATGATTAAAATACTTATAAACATTGGATGGGGCAGTAAAGCTTTGTAAAATAAATAAAAAAACCTAATATCACATTATTTTAATGGTAAAACATATACTGGTATAACATCTCATTTAAAATATTTTCTTACATCACTTTTGGGACATTATGATGTCATAAAACACATTTAATATTTAAACGATATTTAATTTTTTCCCAAAAAAATCGACATTGTCAGAAATCTATGAAAAATTAACAATTGGATAATTTCGACATCCTAATTCTAAAAATATTATTCATTTAATCTAAATATATCTCTATATATGTGAATTTTTTCTATTTTAATAAAAACTTACTTTTATCGAAAATTATTAGGATTTGACAAAAAAAGATTTCAAACCTTAAAACAATTTACACAATATTCATAAAAATTAAACAATCATTTATATTTAAAAATTTATTTATTAATAATATTTTATTAATGTATTGTATAATTAAAAATGTCATTAATTCATTAAATTATATTTCTTAATTTAATATTTATTAAAAAACTATTTGTTCATTAAAAAAATTTTAAAAATTAACAATATTAAAAACTAATGTGTAATTGCCTGGACCTCTCCAGCCCATTAATTTTTTAAAATGAGATATTGGAGGTGTTGTAGGAGGTTAAGGTGACTTTGGTGTGTTTGGGTGGACTTTTAAGGGAAACTAAAGGGAGATAGCTTTCTCATGGGCTACACACAATTTTTTTAAACCATGCGACCATACTGTGCATAGTTAATGTTGGAGGCAGTAGCTCTGACATGCGCGACACACAGTTTGTCTAACCATGCGGCCAAATAGTGCAAGAGGGGTGGTCATGTTTGTAGCTTATGAATGGTTAGAGCAAGGTTTGTCAAACCCTGCGAACTAATCGTGCAACCACTTAAACAAGATCCTAAATTTGGGGATCTTGGCTGTTTTGCCATTAACATGCTCGTTTAATCTCCTAATTGGCCATAACTCATGATTTCCCTCCCTTGAAGGAAACAAAACCACTCTGATGAATTTTGGGGGTGATCTGAAGGGTTCTCTTAGAGAATCAAAGTCGGTTTCTTGAGGTATGTGATCGTTCTTGTTTGGTTTCTTAGATCCACTTAGATCTACTACTCCTCTTCCCCCGGTTTCATAGATCTGTGCCCGTTATGGGTAGATCTTAGTGTTGGGATGCCAAATATGATGAGTTTTGGTCTTGGTTGTGTTAGGAGAGGAAATCTATGGGGATTCATGTAGATTCAACCCTACTTCTTTTTTCGTTCTTCTCTTGTTGGGTTTTTCGTCAAAAACTATTGAGGTAGTGGATTCTTTTATTCTCTTTCTTTTACGTGCAATTGTATTGTTCGCATTTTTAATCCCCTTGGATGACAAATGGAATTGAAATAATAAATATTTTGAACTGGATATAGAAATTTTATCGATCGTATGTTGTTGCCTCTTGTTTTTCTAGATAGAATTATATCTATGCTTGATATGATTTTTTGTTCATTCTTGATGGAAATCGGTAAAGAATGTAAAGTATGACTAATTGATATTTGTTTGGAAAAAGATAAAGGGGTATGTGAACAAACCTGGTTCTTGTTGCAATTTGATGTTAATCAAATAGGTGTATTATGCATGTTAAATATTTTTTGATAGCATTATGGTTAGGTTTCCTAATGTTGGAACCAACGAATTATAAACCTGTTAATTAAAGATGGTTTAAATATTTTATTTTTTGATAATTCATTGACTGGTTTTGAGTTACCCTCTTGATTGTTAAAGGTCCAACAGCCCAATTGATGTGATGGGTTCTTTCCTGCTGCTTGTGTTGTGATGTGATCCTGGATGGATGTTGTGATATGTGGGGGCATAGAGGCCTTTTGGTTGTGGTAGTAGATGATGCCTAGGGTTGCGTGATGCATCGCTTTATTAATGTGGGTGTTGTGGAGGACACCGGGGTTGATGGAATGGGATGGATGTGATTGTTGGTTGCTTCCTGGTTATTTGTTTGGTTATTTTATTTACTTTTACCCACTGCTTAAGGCACCTGGTCTTTCTTACCCTTCCCCTAAAAGTTGTGAAGATGCATGGGGTATGCCATGTGCTTTCTGTGTCTAGCTTCTCAAAGGAGGATGGGTCTAAACTTTTTCTATAGGTGGAAGAGACTCGACAGGTAGTAAATCTACTAACCGTGTTGATCCCCCTTGTGTTTAGTTGCATAGAATGATTTTCTAAAATGCCTGGGAATATGGGAATGTAATTATGTAATGAATAATTGAATAAATTGTGTTAACCCATGGGGTTCGAGTTGCTAGAACATAATGCTGAGGTTGAAAACTTTTGAATGAAATAGTTGACTTTGGGTGTGTTACTAATGAAATTTAATGTGGTTTTGTTCATGGTTAATTAATGTTTAAAGAATTAATTAATGTACAGTGGAATTGATAAAAATGGAATTAATTAATCTAATAAATCTCTTTAAATGGTTGTGTGCTTATAGGATACCTAGTCTTAGAAGTGGCAGCCCGAAGTCTGAGAGACATTAGCTATAGTTGTGTCTAATAATATGTTATTCCAATAGTGTGGTAGTGAGATATAGTATATTTTGTACATTTTGTGTTTCTATACGCTACTCCACCCTGTCAGTAAGGGCAACTAACACCCCGTGGATTCTGAGCACTGGGGGGGGGGGTGTTTTCCCCAATATTCTGGTGGGAGGATGAATGGCTAACTACCCCCTTTGGCTCTGCTCTCTTCTCTTGGTAGATACTTGTGCCATTAGGAACATCTGTTAGTTTTCCCTATATATGTGTGTAGAGGGATTAAATGGCTTGTGGTTATTCACACACATGTATTCTGGATATAGTATCCTATGGACTACTATAGGTGTAACCTGTATAGGTTGTGATGGCTAGAGGATCCTTACTTGGTGAATGGGTTATAATGGCTTGAGGTATAATACATGATGTATGATACATGTTATGCGAGCTGTGGTGGATCCCGGAAACTACCTGGTTACATTTGGTTGTGAGGATGGTGTGGTTCTTTTCCCAGGTGACTGTGGGCAAGCCTTTATTGTTCATGCGGTGAAGATTGTGGTGCTTGGCCCAGGTGTCTTCGGTGAAGCCTTTTTGGAGAGAGATGCTTAGGAATTGCGACATTGGGGAAAAGCGGAAAACCATTGGGGAATTAGTAGCAGGGTACCCTTGATATTCTTTATTATATAATATATTCTTCTATGCATTACTTGGTGAGAGTAGCCATGGTGAGGGTGTGGGAACTTAGTTTACCTGTTAGGTGACGAGTTTGTTTGACTTGTTGTTCACTGTGATTTAGCATTTCTTCCTTACTTATGAACGAGAGGCTTCGTGGAGGATCCTACCGATTATGTTGTTACACTCACCCTATGTATATATAAACTATTTTTCAGGGCACATGATGAAGGTTGGAGATAATGATCATTTCTAAGAGCATGGGGTTGCAGGAGCTTCTCGGGCTTGTGGTTGCAGCTGTTTTGCTTTCTTTTGGGTACATGTAGTTTTCCCCTTTTGGTTGTATTACTTTTTCTTGATATTCCATTTTTTCACTTGGGTTTCATTCATAATTCCAGTTCTAAGATGTAGTTGATTGGTTTCTATCTTATATCTCTCTTCCGCATGTGTTATCATAGAGGGTAATTCCTCCCATTTGTTTGTTACTATACCCTCGGTGCTAATCTCCAACCCGGGGCCTACTAGAGGTGGTACTCGGGGGTCATTATCTACCTTCTCACATTGCCGGCCTAGGAGGAGTACACATTGTGGGGAGAGGTCGTGACATAGTGTTTTCATAGATCTGGTTGATGGATATGATGGAGTTTGGAGTTAGGAACATGTGAGGTTGCATGAGTTGGTAGGGCAACGGTGTCATTCAGGTTTGAAAGTGAGGTAAACACTGGAGAACAACTAAGACATAGGCGTTTAGGTCCCCCCTATGACCTGATGTATGGACCATTATGTTTATAATTGATACTAAACAAGGTGACACTAGTTTCAAGGTAGAGTCCTAAAAAGGGATCACGCATCATTATTTTTTGTGGTTGTGTTTGAATGGGTGGACCTTGGTATTGGTTAACCTAAAATGATTGAATGAAAATAATAAATTAATTAACGTTGATTCTTCTATATTCTAGGTTTATGAGCTCTAACAGTTTGTTATTTTGTAGTTATTGATCCAGGTCGATGTCCTCGTCAGGTTTGCACAGAAAATGTCCTGCAGGCTATTCCAGTAGATCACCGTAGTGTAGAGGTTGGCGACAACGACACATGGAGGAAGACACTCCGAGAGTTCCAGCGCCAGATTCTACAGATGTACGAGGGCTCAGTTTCAAATGCAGTCACAGAAGACTTGTTAGAGGAGGTCCATTCTTTCTTTAGTTCGATCCATGCTCAGAATGAGAACTGGGTGTCCTTAGTTGTGATGATGCTACGTGGATCATTGAGGTAGTGGTGATTCTTGTTCCTCGGGGATTGTGAGGAGTCAGCGATCTCATGGGGGGAGTTCCGAGACAGGATTAAAGATGAGTTTCTTTCTTCGACTGCGAAGGCTTCCAGTCCTCAGGAGCTTCATACCCTACGAAAAGGGAGCTCCAGTGTTCGAGTGTTCGGGATCTGTTTAAAGAACCTTTTGCGATATACTTCGGACCTATTACCATATGAGGAGGCCAGGGTGAGGCATTTCAAGGAGTCTTTGCATCCAATGATCTAGCTCCAGGTCACCCCATTTATACTAAAGTCATATATTGTGGTGCTGGCGAGGGTAGAGGTTGTTGATAGGACATTATCTAGGACCATATCATCACGAGATGGGAATCGTCAGGAGTCCTAGTGATGTAGAAATGTGGTCCAGGGTTCCCGGTTTCTTGGGCAGAAGAGTTTCCGTTCAGCCAGGGGTAGGTCCCAGCACTTCGCATCTCGTTTCTCCAGATACAGAAACTCTCAGGAATATTCCAAGGGATCAGGCACTGGTTTATCTTGTGGTGGTCATGGCCATCATCAGAGGGAGTGCCCGACCTTTCAGTGTGGTCATCATGCACCAGGTGTTACGCTTCAGGTTCCTCTGTTGAGGCAGTTCCAGCCGAGGCATCGACAACCAGTTGAACCATCTTTTGATTAGTAGAGTATAGATGGGGTAGGTAGACGACAACCCCATGATTATCCCCATCCTCATAGAGTAGAGTGAAGCCATGGTGGTGGTCGTCAACATGGTCAGAGAGGCCATAGAGGAGGTCGTGGTCAGCTTCATGCTCTATCGTTTCCAACACCAGACGATCCAGATGTCGTTCGAGGTACACTTTTCTTGGTTTCTACCTTGGTGTATGACTTTTTTCATTCATTAGAGACACACTCCTTCATATCAACTACCATTTTACATGCTTTGGAACTTGAATCAAAGAGGCTTCCAGTGCCCTTGGTGTTGACTACGCCAGTTGGAGGTCTAACTGACTTGTTTTAAGTTTGTAGAGACTGTGAGCTAGTGTTGGGGAAACACCGCTCTTGGGGAGATTTCCAATGTTTACAAATACAACCATATGATGTAATACTAAGCATGGATTAGTTGTATTTAGTGTAGTCTATCATGGATTGCTTCATGAAGAAGTTCATTTTATTTGGTGCAGATAGAGAGAAAGTGGTGTTTGTTGGTGAGCAAGATCCTCGGATGGGCTATAGGCATGTTCTGTCATTATCATAAATGATGGCCAAGATGATGTTGAGTTCTTCAGAGGTTCAACAGTTGGCATTTCCTTGGGTCGTAAAGGAGTACCCTGATGACTTTCCATAAGATATTATAACCTTACCCCATCGATGATAGATTGATTTTAAGATCGAGCTACAGCCAGGAGAATCTCTTATTTATATGTCTCCATAGAGGATGGCCCCTTATACGTTATGAGATCCATATATACAGCCTGATGGTCTGTTACATTGCGGTTTTGTTCGGCTAAGTGTGTCACCGTGGGGTGCACCAGTTTTGTTCATGAAGAAGGCCGATGGAAGTTTGCGGTTATGTGTCGATTATCCCCACTTAAACAAATTGAAAATAAAGAATTTCTATCATCTTCCATGGATTAATGACATATTCAATCAACTAAAGGGTGAATGATGGTTCTCAAATATCGACTTGAGGTCATGATATCATCAGATGTGTGTGAAGGTTGAAGATATTCCAAAGACTATTTTCCGTTGTCGTCATGGGCATGATGAGTTTGTTGTAATGCCATTTGGTGTGACGAATTCTCTAGATGTATTCATGGAATTGATGAATGCTATGTTTTTTGAGTTCATGGAAAATTTCGTGGTAGTTTTCATTGATGAAATCCTTGTATAATCCATGTCTGAAGAGGAGCATGCAGAGCACTTGCATACTGTTTTAGGAGTTCTTCGTAAACATCAGCTATTTTGGATGTTGTCCGAGTGTGAGTTTTCAGCTCGAGAAGTCCATTTCGTTGGGCATGTTGTGTCCCAGAAGGGATTAGCTGTGGTTATAGTGAAGATAGAAGCAGTTGTGTCTTGTGCAGGCCGCAAGATAGTGTCAGAGGTGCGAAGATTCCTTGGTCTCGCAGGCTTCTATAGGAGGTTCATAGACAATTTCTCAAGAGTTGCAACTCCTCTGACATCTTTGACCAGGAAAGACTAGGCATTCATATGGACTGATCAGTATCAGGAAGCTTTCGAGTATCTAAAAGAGAAGTTAGTAAGTGCTCCAGTTCTTTATCTTCCAGCTAAGGGAGTTCAGTTTGATGTTTTCTGTGATGCTTCACTTCTGGGGTTCAGCTGTCTTCTCATGTAGCAGAGGTCAGTTGTTTCTAATGGGTCTTGGCAGTTACGTCACCATGAATGTAACAATGCCACTCAAGATCTTGAGTTGGCAGTCATAGTGCTTTCTCTGATGTTGTGGAGACATTACCTTATTGGTGAGCTCTTTTTGGTTTTCACCAATCATAAGATTTTGAATTATGTTTTCTCCATGAGTGACTTGAACATGCGATAGTGTCGGTGTATGGAGTTATTACAGGAATATGACTTCAAATAATTGTATACACTTGGAAATGTGAATGTTGTAGCTGATGCGCTGAGTCAGAAGTCACATAGTGATGCTGTGTGTAAATCTGGTGACTCCTAGAGAGAAATAGAAGAACTATAAGCATTACATCTTGATATGGGAGAAGTTAGGGTAGAGGCTGTATTTTTTAGATGATGGTACAATCATCCCTGATGCAGAATGTGGAAGAGTCCCAATTGGGAGATCGAGAGGTGGATGTCTAGAGAGGCCGAGTTGTTTGTGTTGAGGCCCCTGATTGTTGGTTGGAGGACGAACAACACTGGGTGTTGTATCATGGAAGGCCTTTTGTTCCTTTGATGAAGCGAGATACGGTCATTAGAGAGATACATAGTTCAGCCTTAGCAGTACATCCTGGGGTGGCAATGATGTATCGATCCTTGAGGAGTCAGTTTTGGGGGCCTGGGCTAAAGCGTGCGGTTGTAGAGTTTGTGTCTTGATGTTTAGTATGCCAGAAGGTGAAGGCTGAACAACGTGTTCCTGGTGGCCTTCTCTAGCCATTAGATATTTATTAGTGGAAGTGGGAGGACATCTCAATGGAATTTTTTACAAGTTTACATCGAGCTCCGAGAGGTCATGATGCTATTTGGGAAGTAGTGGATAGTTTATCAAAATCGTTGAACTTTATAGCAATCAAGGAGTCGAGATTAGTGGAAGTTTTGTCAAGGCAGTATCTATAAGAGGTGGTGAGACTTCATGGAGTCTATAGGATAATAATTTCTGAATGTGATCCTCGTTTTACCTCCAGGGTGTGGAGAGGTCTCCAACATGCTTTTGGTTCTCAACTATGCCTTAACACTTCTTTTCATCCTCAAATGAATGGTGAGACAGAGCGAACCATCCAAAATCTTGAAGACATGTTACGATCTTGTGTTCTTGATTTTGGAAGCTCATGGATAAGTCACTTATCCTTGGTGGAGTTTGCTTACAATAATAGTTTTCACTCCACCATTGGCATGGCATCGTTTGAAGCCTTGTATGTCCGGCCTTGCCGTTCTCTGTTGTGATAGACTGGGATCGGAGAGTTTGAAATTCTTAGATAAGATCTAGTGCAGAATACAATAGAGATAGTTTAGGTGATCCGTGAGTGGTTGAAGATAGACAAAGATCGTCATAAATCATATGCCAAACAAAGAAGGATGCCCTTAGAGTTTAATGTTAGGGATCATGTGATTCTGACGGTGACTCACCATCGGAGGAAGCGAAGGTTTGTTCGGGGATATGAGCTTTCTCCCCGGTTCATTGGGCCTTTCCGGGTGGTAGCTCTTGTTGGAGCTGTTGCGTATCGAGTAGCACATCCCCCACAAATGAGTCCGATACATGATGATTTCCATGTATCACAGCTCCATCGTTATCTTGATGATGACTCTCACATCATCTATTCCGGAGAGATCAATGTTGATGATGTTGTGACCTTTGAGGAGCGGTCTGTGGAGATCCAAGACCGCAAGGATAAGGTGTTGTGCGGGCATTCTATTCCTTTAGTTCGTGTCTTGTGGTGACATGGTGGCTTAGAAAAGTGTACCTAGGAACGTGAGTCACATATATGTGCTCAGTACCCAGAGTTTTATGATGTTTGACTCTCATGATATGTCGTTGTATCTTGAGCGATTATGAATCCTTCATGATTATGAGATGTCTCCATTTTTTGTGGCTTCTCTATTTTGAGATGTATCTCGAGGGGTGGTTGTTCAGACCTCGTTTCGTTTTCACTTAGGTGGGTTTTGGATTATCAATGAAGAGAATGTTTTGAGATATGTATGATGTAATGGCCTGGACCTCTCTAGACCATTACATTATGAAAATTTAGTGTTGGAGGTGTTCTATGAGGTTAAGGTGACTTGAGGTGCATTTTGGTAGACTTTTAAGGGAAACTAAAGTGTGGTAGATTTTGCACGGGCTGCGCATATCTTTTCTAAACAGTGCCGCAAGACCGTGCATAGTTAATGTTGGAGGTAGCAGCTCTCGCACGGGCGGTGAATGGTTTGTCTAGCCATGCAGCCAAACCAAGTGAGAGGGGTGGTCAAGATAGTATCTAACACACAGTTAGTGCACGGTTTGTCAAACCGTGTAAACTAACCATGCGACCACTTAAACCAGATCCTAAAATTGTGGATCTTGGCCATTTAGCCTTTAACTTGCTCATTAAAGCTCCTAATCGTCCATAACTCGAGAATACCCTCTCTTGATGGCAGGAGAACCTCTTCCAAGAGTTTTGGAGGTGATCTGAAGGTTCTCTTGGAAAATAAAAGCTGGTTTCATGAGGTATGTGATCATTCTTGTTTGGGTTCTTAGATCCACATGGATCTACTTCTCCTCTTACCTCGGTTTCTTAGATCTCCCCGTTATGGGTATATCTAAGTGTCAGGATGAAAAATATGACGAATCTTGTTCTTGGTTGTGTTACGAGAGGAGATCTAAGGGGATTCTTGGAGAATCAACATGGCTTCCTTGTTCATTATTTATTTGTTGGGTTTTTCGTCAAAAAACATTGAGGTAAGGGATTCGTTGATTCTCTTTATTTTACGTGCAATTGTATTTTTATCATGTTTAATCCCCATGTATGACAAATCGAATTGACATAATAAATATTTTTAATCGGATAATGAAATTTTATCGATCATATGTTGTTCCCTCATGTTTTTCTAGACTGTGTGATATCTATGCTTGCTTTTAATTGTTATTATTTCTTGATGGAAATCGGTAAAGAATGTAAATTGAGACTAATTGATATTTGTTTGGCTAAAGATAAAGGGGAATGTGAATGAATAAGGTTCTTGTTGCAATTTGATGTTAATGAAATTGGCGTATTAAGCATGTTTATTCTTTTGTGATAACTTACTGGTTAAGTTTCCTGATATCGGAACCAACGAATTATAAACCTGTTAATTAGAGATGGTTTAATGATTTTATTGTTCGATAATTCTTTGAAGGGTTCCGAGTTACCCTCTTGATTATTAAAAGGCCAAGAGCCCAATTTATGTGATGGTTGCTTTCCAGCTACTTGTGATGTGATGTGATCCTGGATAGCTATTGTGATATGTGGGGGCATAGAGGCCTTTTGGTTGTGGCAGCAGATGACGCCTAGGGTGGCGAGATGCATTGGGTTATGCATGTGCGTGTTGGGGAGGACACTAGGGTTGATGGAATGGGATGGACGTGATTGTTGGTTTCTTTCTAGTTTATTGGTGGGTTGTTTTCTTTACATTTCCCCACTGCTCAAGGAAGTTGGTCTTGCTTACCCTTCTCCTGAAAGAGGTGAAGACGCGCGAGGTATTCCACGTACTTTCAATGTCAAGCTTCTCAAGGTAGGATGGGTCTATGCTCTTGCTATAGGCGGAAAAGACTCAGCAGGTAGTACGTATACTCACCGTGTTGACCCCCTTGTGTTTAGTAGCATAAAATTCTTTTCTATAATTTTCGAGAATATGGGAATGTAATTCTGTAATGTATAATTTAATAAATGGTGTTAACCCATGGGGTTGTAGTTGTCGGAACCTAATGATGAGGTTGAAAACTATTTAAGGAAATAGTTGACATTGGGTGTGTGGCTAATGAAATTTAATGTGGTTTTTTTAATGGTTAAGTAATGTTTAAAGAATTAATTAATGTACAGTGGAATTGATAAAAAGGGAATTAAGTAATCCAATAAAGATCATTAAATGTTTGTGTGCTTATATGATACCTTGTCTTAGAAGTTTCATCCCGGAGTCTGAGAGACGTTATCTACAGTTGTGTCTAAGACTAGGTTATGACCACAGTGTGGTTGTGAGATATAGTATATTTTGAACTTTTTTTGTTATTATATGAAACTCCACCCTGTCCAAAAGGGAAAATGAGCCCTCGAGGATTCTGAGCCATGGGGGGTGTTTTCCCCAACATTCTCGTGGGAGGGTGAATGGATGACTACCCCCTTTGGCCTCAATCTCTTCTCTTGTTAGATACTTGTTCCATTAAGAACAGAAGTTCGTTTTTCTAATATATATGTGTAGAGGGCTGTAATGGCTTGTGGTTATTCACACTCATATATTCTGGATATAGTATCCTATGGACTACTATATGTGTAATGTGTATAGTTTGTGATGTCTTGGGGATCCTTACTCGATGTATGGGCTGTAACGGCAAGAGGTATAAAACCCTACGTATGAAAAATGTTATGCGATCTGTGGTGGATCCTGGAAACTACCTGGTTAATTTTGGTTGTGAGGATGGTGTGGTGCTTCACCCAGGTGTTTGCGTGAAAGCCTTTATGGTGAACAAGGTGCAGATTATGGTGCTTCGCCCAGGTGTCTGCAGGCAAGCCTTTTTGGAGAGAGATGCTTAGGGAGTGCGACATTGGGGAAAAGCAGAAAACCAGTGTGAAAGTAGTAGCGGGGTACCCTTGATATTATTTATTATATGATATATTCTTGTATGCATTACTTGGTGAGAGTATCCAGGGTGAGGGTGTGGGAACTTAGTATACCTATTAGGTGATGAGTTAGTTTCACTTGTTTTTCACTGTGATTTAGCATTCCTTCCTTATTATTTCCCGAGAGGCTTCGTGGAGGATCCTACTAAGTATGATATTATACCCACCATACGTATATATAAAATGTTTTTCAGGGCACTAGGAGCTGGTTAGTGATCATGCTAGTTTGTTCAATCTTGGGGTTGCAGGAGTTGTTCGGGAATGTGGTTGCAGCTGTTTTACTTTCATTTGGGTACTTGCAGTTTTTCACCGTTTTGGTTGTCATGCTTTTTCTTGACATACCATTATTGCACTTGAGTTTCTTTCATAATTCCAGTTCTGATTTTTAGTTTATTGGTGTCTATCTAATCTCTCTCTTCTACATGTGTTCTCTTAGAGGTTAATTCCTCCCATTTGTGTGTTAATATACCCTCGGTGCTAGTCACAAACCCGAGGCCTACTGGAGGCTGGACTCGGGGGTAATTATCTCCCTTCTCACATTATCGGCCTAGGAGGGGTACACATTATGGGGAGGGGGTTGTGACATAATGTCTATTCATTATTCTATAAAAAACATTATGCACATAATCATATTGATAAGGTCTTTTTACATAACCCCTTATGAGACCCGTATAATATCTTAGGGTATGCTGTGAGATGGTGATACACTCGGGGGGTGGCTCAGATAACATCACTCGGGATGTAATAATTATCAACATTCACATCTCCCATATGAAATTACATTAGAGATTAACATATTTATGCTCAGATTGGGCTTGGTATAGAGCGAATCCTAGTGATGCCACCTCCATTCCGAGCTCCAAAAATAGGCTTTGTATGGAGAAATTCTTTTGGATGAGTCCACCTCACCCATTGTCTAAGTAAATTGGTTTGGATAATTCCCTACATTTTTACTAATCATGTGATTAGTGGTCAATGGATACATTTGAAAAATTAACAATTCATAATGTTCTTTTGAATTTTGAAATAATCAAAAAATAATTGCTTATATTATATAATCATTTTACATAATAATTCATTTAATTAGATAATGATAAATTATCATTGATAAAATTTTGGGTTGTTACAATTTCCCCCCCTTATGAAATTTTTCCATCAAAATTTTATTATCTAACACTAAAACAGATGATTGTAACTCTACTTTATCACCTTTTTTGATTCCTACATTTCTTCTTCAAACTTGTTGTTCAGCCACCACACCTTGATGATGGATATTTTATTATTTCGTAGAACATTTTCTGCACGATCTAAGATAATAAATGGAATCCATCATTGGAAAGGTCATTCTATAATGGTACCACTTGTAGATTGAATACATGTGATGGGTCATGTTTTTACATACTCAAGAGTTATACAAGGAATACATCACATACTTGAGATAAGTTCACTGGGAGTTCTAGTCGATAGGCCACTACTACAATATGATAAAGGATCTGAAAAGTTCTGATGTATCTTGGAATAATATTTCCCGTATTCCCAAATCTCATAACTCTCTTCCACTGTGATATGGAGATGAATACATTGTCTCAGACATCAAAATCTTGTCCTCATCAATGATTGTCAACAAAGAACTTTTGTCGACTCTGTGCATCTTTAATGTGTTTCTAGATATTCATATCCTTCTCCACCATTTCATCAACCATTTCTTGACCTTGGATTTTTTACACCCCAACAACATCACAAAATCTCGGTGTTTTATGCTTCTTCCAATAAAGGGATTCATAATGGGTAATTTGGATGCTAGAATGTTAATTGTTGTAGTAAAAGAACTCAAATATGGGAAGATGTTTATCCCATCCTCCTTTGATGCACATTGAGCCTGCCCTCGACATTTCCTCAAGTGTTTGGATAGTCTTCTAGATTAGCCATTAGTTTTTAGATGATAAGCCATACCGAAGATTAGCTTAGTTTCCAGAGCATGATGAAGACTCTTCCAAAACATAGAGCAGAATCTTGGATCCTGATCGGATACAATTGACAGTGGTACCTCATGAGTCATTTTTACTTATCTAATATATATCAAAGTTAGTTGGTCAAATGATTACTTTTCTTGATATGAAAGGATGTTTGCAGTCTTTGTAAGATGATCTAAAATTACCAAGATAGAATATTTTCCCTTTAGTTTTCTTCAGATGACTCGTTACAAATTCCATGGTGATTTTATACCAATTCCAAGATATTACTGGTAAAGTTTTAATCATCCACTTATACGTCTTCCTCTCAACATTAATTTTGTGACATACAAGTCACATTGATAAATACTCAAAAATATCCTTCTTCAACTTATCCCACCAATAAATCTCTCAAAGATCTTGATACATCTTTGTGTTTCCGAGGTGAATGGAGAAATTCTAAATATGTGAATAATCCAAAAGTTCATTACATAACTCCAGATTAGATGGAATACATAGTGTTGTCCCAAATCTCACAATTATTTCTTTATAAACATTGAACTCTGAGTATAACCCTTTTTTGATAGTTTCCACATTCACCTGAATTCCCACATAATCTTTGTAAGTATCATTTAACCATTCCAAAAGAGACGGTTGAGCAATAATATGTGAAATAAATAATGATTTTCCCTTATTTATTGTTTGAGTATAAATCTATATCAAATATAATAATATTGGATCCTTTTCAACTCTCATTAATGATAGAATTGTTGGTTTGTTTCTACATAGAGAATCTTATTCCTTGTTCTCTTTCCAAGGGTGGTAATAGATTGAGCAGTCATTGTCATTGATCAACTTTAACCATCATTGATCATGCATGTTAAACTCTATCTATATGAATATATACATTATGATTTTGTGATTCATGTATATTTCACACCACTCCCTGAAGTGGTAATGTCGCCAAATTTCTAAAGTGTAGATTTCTACAACCAACTCCGGATCATGTGTTTGATAGTTTTTCTAATGAAATTTCAATTTCCTTGAAGAATATGAATTGAAATTGTAATTTTTCATCTACACACAAAATAGGACATTTATTGATGAATCCCTAAATATGACAAAAAATTATACACTTGTGGGAAGTGTGATCACGAGCATTGTAATAAGCCTAATTTTAAACTCCTTAACACTCTCTTAAAATTCATCTCTCTAATAAAACATTACATCGTTATGATTTATCATGGTAAGAGGGTTGTAATATTGTGATAAATTTCTCAAAAATATATGATAATATAGAGAAACCCCCATGAAGATATGGATATTCGTTACAGATGTAGATCTCATCCATCACTCAATTATAGATGTCTAAGAGGGATCCCTATAATTGCCATTGCATGTGATGATATGACCCCAGAATGAGTCTTTCTTCAATCAAAACTCATAATTTCTATACTGGACATATATCTTCTCCTATAGAAGGTCTCTAGTATAGTGCATAAATTCTTCTCATGATCCTCCATGATTTTAGAGTATATTAAAGTATCATCTATAAGGAATGACAAATATCTGTCAGGGTAATTACTAAAGACACTGTTCATCATGTCCATGAATATTTCTAGAGAATTTGTTAGCTCTAAAGGCATTAAAATGAATTCATAGTTCCTGTATCTTGTATGAAATGTTATCATGGGGATATCCTCCTTATTCACCCTTAAATGATAATATCCCGACCTCAGGTACACCTTAGAGATTTATTGTGCTCCACATAGTTGATTGAAAAAGTAATCAATTCATGGAATAGGATAATTGTTCTTTTTCATTATTTTTATCTGCTCATGATAATAAATGCAAAGGCACATTTAACCATCCTTCTTTTTGATATATAAAACTGGTGCACCCCATGGGGAAGAACATGGGTGTATAAACCCTTGTTCTTGATTCTAGTGTAGTTGTTTTTCAGATCATCAAGATCCACAATAGCCATAATACATGAAATCATTTATATCGTAAATTCCTTAGGTATATAATTAGTGTAGAATTAAAAATCTCTTCTAGGGGGAAGACTAGAGAATTCCTAAGGAAATAATTCGGTGAATTCCATGAGAATTTTCTTCTCTTCATGGATGGTTGCTTCCTTAGACTCATTAATTTGAGCAAGATACACATTCTCACAGGGAATTAATATCCATGCTTATGATTATGGTTCTAAATAAGATTCTTCCTCATCCTTTCACTTATACAGAATCAGAGGTTAATTCAACATATGGAGCGTGATTTCAATCTCATGGAAATTTACGGTGGATGTATATATGGAATTCCAATCCATGCAACTAATTTCATAAAATTACACTAGATGAAGTATGATGTGGTTTTCCAGGATGTTAAATCCAAAAATTATGATAGAGGTGCAGTTATATTCATGGGATTTAATAATTTACACATTTTCTATTCTCACTGAAATCTTTACTTCCATTATTTATGATGGTGTTGGGATTGTTCAATTAAACATTCGGGATATAAAATAATCTATATATCCTGAATCAAAAATTATGTTTTCTATTATTGGATGAATAACTCGATTACCTATAACGACATCCTAGTTGAGGTTTAATTCAGTTGTATTGGTGTAAAAATATCTCCCTTGATGCATTAGAGGTTGTTGGTTGCCTCTAAAAACCCTTGGCTAGGTCACTAGTTTTCCATATGCCTTGTTTTTTGTAGTTGAAGCAATGAAAAAAGCATTGAGGTTCAAAAGAAGTATTTCACTCTTCTGTTACAGCCACATTTTTTTCTTTTATGTTGTTAATAGATATATTCCCTTGTATTCTACACCAAAACCATTTCCTCATCCCCTTCAAGGAATTTCTGGGGTGCATCTTTCTGATCCATTAGAAAATGGGGGTGCTTTAATTTCTAAGCACCATTGTATTTTTCCATTGGACCTCTAGGATTAATTTCCATTATCTTCTTCTTATCCCCATGATACCCCTTCGTTTCAGAAATCTCCATTTCGACCTTTAGGGAATATCAGACAATTTCCTTATAGCTCTTGAAGTCACAGATCGCTATGGATTTCCATAGGCTAGGTAATATCCAACCAAAAAACGTCCAACAATGCATTAAAGGGTGATGAAAAATATGAAGGAATATAATGAAATCCTTGTGTTGTTTTATGCATATACTCCAGTGGATTCATTTTCTTTTTCAATGAGGGCAGGTAAGTCCCATTCAATCTTAAGTCGGAGGGTGCGAGGAAAATATGTATTGATTTATTTTTTCCAAAATCCTTCTATTCCATTGCCTCAATATCATCCTCAGGAATCATATTTTTGAACAATTTACACCATTGAACATCTTCAACCTCCATACAATAAGTAGCTAGAGGTACCTTAACTTCTTCAAAACATTGAAGGATGGAGAAGATCATCTCAATGGTGTTAATCCATTGTTCGACAATTGAGGGAATAGATGATCCATTAATAGTTGGAGGACCATGTCTCATGAATCTTGCGATTTTGGATTTTTCATTCTTGGAGTGGGTTAGACATTTCATTTGAACCATGTTTCTATTCAATACTTGAGTTAATTGTTAGATTATCATGAAAAAGATTGTGGTTCCCACTCTGATCAGATTTGGAGTCTCACTAGAATAGTTTCACATTGGTATTCACATCATTTTTAGCCCATGTACTCCTCTTACTGGCCATTGGATGGAGTAAAAGGAATGTTAAGGGTAACACATCAAGGGGAATCCAAAGACCAAATGGGATAACTTATAAATTAAATTTTTTTCTATAACATATGAATTTATTGGTTTCAATCTATGTAATATTTATTTATAATGGAATTTTTTTAATTACCTTAATAATGGTTCATACTAAGCTTATGAATTTAAAAAATAATATCCATCGGTAGTGTCATAATGAGAGTACAACAATTCTTGATGTCATGAACTAGTTGTCTTTCGAGTCTAGCTCAAAAAGCTGTTTTTCAGTGTTTACCCATATATACTTCTATCCCACAGCCACCTCTACCCGGTCTTACTAAAACATGGAAGTATTTCATTGATTAACCAATTAATCAACACTCGCAAAATATTATTTTTGTTAAAAATATACATAGTTTGATACCTATGGCTTTCAATATGGTTTTCTAATCCTAATCTCAAATATAACAAAACCTATCTTCTGATACCAACTATAACAACCCTACTCTTTATTTCACATATAATAATTATTTATTACATAAAATCTTCACATGATACAATATAGATGAATAATATGTCTAGTGTACTTTGGTATTAGGAACATTACATAACAACTAAGAACATAAAACACAACATTTTAATTGAAAACAACTTTAAAATGAACACAACATTCCTTCATACATACCCTTACATGGGATAACTTGAAGACCTGCCTAAAAAAGGGTGAGCTATAAATTCCAGTAAGAGAGTAAGAAATAAATAACATAAATAATATAGTACATGTTAGGAAATATTCATATCAATGGAGCTTAATTGGAACATGAACATAAAGGCATGATATAGCATGACTATCATAACATGGAAATGTAGAAATATCATTGTGAATGATTATAGCCTGGTCCAATGATAACTGAATATAGAGCATGATTAAACCACCATTACACATGAATTATAATGAGTTACCAATAATTTCACTTGAATAATAATTAAACTAATCATTACCCAATCTATAGGAGCACTATCTGGGCGCACCCTTCTTAATCATTTAATTTCATTCATTAGTGTTGCACATAGATCCTACCACATGGATTCATTAAACATCATAATTTATTCTATTATAATTGAATATAGAATTCATACAAGAAACACCATAATATGAAATTAAAGCTCCATAAATTTTAATACCCTTGATAGATAAATGGAGAGGTTATTCACTGCATAATGAATTTGGCTTGGAAAATCTTGGTGCAATTTTCACAGCATAACGACGTGACATAAGAGTTCATAAATATGGTTTATGATAGAGAAATAGGTTTTTCATCATATTTAAATGAAACAGACAGTATGTATATCTTATATATACATGTCCCAACAAAATTAATATTTTTTAGATTCATAGAAAATATTTATTGAAAGTAAATGTGAAGTGTGAAATTACATACTAAATCTCGGCATGGTCATCGGTGTACATGGGAGACATTAATTATAGAGAAAGGGTTCTATAAAAATTCAAACATAAGGAGGGACAAATATTGGGGGTTAAAAATAATACCCTAACATTTTCAATTAAAATTAAAAGGATATAATAATATTGATAATCTTGGATGAAAATGAGAAAGGAAGAAATCCCTTACACGGAAGTGTGATCCCAAAGGCTTGGGAGAGGCTTGAGAGAGGATTCATGGGATCTTGAGGCTCAATGTCAGGATTATAGAGGGAGGATGGAATGGGTTGGTCGAGTTCCAAAGGAATTTAGTAATGAATAATTGGGTTCATGGGTGGTATTATATAGTAATAGAGGGGGAATTCAATATTATTTTGGTTTCGGACACCACTCATTAAAGTATTCAAAACCACAAAACAACCCATGGTTTTTTCCCATGGTTTACTACAAAGGGGAGTAGAAAAAAAAATATTTTATAAGGGCAATGGACTTATTTCTTAAAATATTAATCCTGCTTATGTGGTGGTGAGTCACACTCTCATGGAAAACATTTTAAAAGGTCAAAATATTTTATAATCCTTTGGGGGTCCACTAATGTTTTGTAAAAAAAATCAAACAAACATAAATTAAATTTATATTAATGGAAAAACATATATTGGATGATAATATCATTTATTTTACTTTATACAATCAATATTTGGGTAATTACGATGTCATAAAAACCATTATATATTTATACATTATTTAATTTTTACCCAAAAACTCGACTATCTCAGAAAATTATGAAAAATTATTTGCTTGTTAATTTACACTTCATAATTATAAAATGTATATTCATTTTATCTAAATAATTTTCTATATATTTGAATTTTTAATTTTATAATAATATCCATCATTTATAAAAAATTCGTGGGTATTGACAAAAACAGCTTTAAAACCTTAATATAAATTACAATTTTATCAATAAAAATTATACGATCATTTATATTTTAAAATAATTTTTTATTAAATTATAATTTAATTCAAAAATACAATAATTTATAAAAATATATTTCTTATTGAATGTTAACTAAAAATACTATTTGGACTTTAAAAAAATTACAATTTAACATTAATAAAGTGACTGTATATTCATTATTATATACACAAAATTCTGCACATAGTCATCATGATAAGGTCTAGTTACAAAACCCCTTATAAAACCCACATAATACCCATGGGTAAGGTGTGATACGTTGACCGACACTTGGGGTGGCTCGGATAACATCACTCGGGTGGTAATCTCTATCAACATCCACTTCACTAATATGTTGTTCTGTTTGGGCTTAACTTGTTGGAGAACAGCTTTGTCTCAGTCAAGACAGATGTCCAGTGATTCCACCTCCATTCTGAGCCCCAAAAAATGGTCATCTTATAGATCAATTCTACAATATGATTCCATCACATTATTTTTATAAGTAAATATGAATTTTTAAGCATTATATTTATACATATCATGTGATCCATGATCAACGACTATATTAGCAGTGGTAACAAATCATTAAAGAATTTTGAAATCCAAAATCATAAAACCAAATAAGTGAATATTTTATATAAAAATATTACACAATATGATATAGAATTAGGTCATGGAAATTTCCATTGAAAGTTTTTGGGTCTTTACATTTTTAATATATAAGTATGGACTCAAAATGTGGACACCAATTTCTATAACATGATCATGATTGGATAAATTATCAAACAAAATCCAAACGGATCTAATATAAATCATTTCTAAATTTAGTTTGCTGAAACATTAATATCACATGAATCATCACATTCAAATTTTGTTTCTAAATGAAATATTAAATTTACATCTAAGAAGTATGATCACATTAATTTTCAAGCATTTAATAATGTTGGACTTCATCAACTGAATTTTTTATATAAAAACTTTATAATTTTCTTATAAACAAGGTGAATTCTATTTTGTAGAAAATATATTTTTTTCCCAATAATCATTTTATATTTTAGTACATGAGAAAATTGGACCTTCTAAATATTAAACAATAGTCGATAATGATATTCTAAATACTAAAACAAAAACCTCTTAATTTTACAATTTGATGAACTAAATATAGGATGTCTTATATCTAAGACACTGAATAAGAAAACATGAGGATGTAACAAAATTTATTGATTTTAAATATTATTTTGGAATGTTAAACATTTGCATCGATAAATTTTTTCTGGTTAGATCTCAATTCCTTAATGGAAAAGCATTACATGGACGTTTCTATGAATGTAAGAGGTATGTGCATGATTTTGGACTTCTTTTATAGATGATTCATTCATGTTATAATTATTATATATTATATTATGGTGATTGTTAATAATTATTTATGTATCCAAAATTTGTATTGTATGAGTATATAGAGGCACAAAAAGTGTTATTTAAATATCCTTTTAAAATGTTTTTCAATTTTCTAATTACACACTATTTAAAGTGATTATTTATATCTCATAACTCATCTCCATTAACGACATTCTAGAATTCAAATATTATTATTATTAAATAATTAAATCATCCATTTGATGGTGATTAATTAAACAAATTAACAAGATGCATACTCTTTTTTATTTAGAACCTCATAACATAAAATTGAGTCTTTCTACTCATGGTCGCTGCCCATTTGGGTCTTTTGATATTTAATATTCAAGTTGGACTCTTTTCACTACTCATTATAATTTATATCCTTGAATGTTGATAAATTAAAGTATATATATATTTATAACAACTAATTTAAGAAAATTGTAAGAATAAAATCAATGTTTATTTGATGTTGTTTATTGATGAGTTAATTTCAATGTGGAACAATAGTTTAGCTACATTTTCTATAGTCAAACACCAACAAATTTAAACAGAAAATTTCATTAAATTGAATAATTAGTGTATTTCCAACATATAATATTTTATATGGATATAGTATTAATATTATAAATCATATTCATATTTTATGGTTTATAAAAAAAATTAATGCCATAAAATGGGAAAATAACTAGTTATTTTGGATTTGTTCAGAGATTTCATCTTGCAGATCACCGATTTCAAAGGTATATAAGTGATTTAATAAATGGTAGAATTGAAAAATCAGATCCTCCATAAGTAATCTCATTTATTTAGGTAAATTCTATACATTCTAAATTAATTCCTACTACATTTGGATCAAAAATAAATAAACAAAAAAATTGTTTTAGGATAGATCATACATGGATAAAACATGGTAATTTGGAAAAATTCCAAAAGTGGTTTTATTTATTGGGTAATAACATGTAATATTTAACGAATTTTGAGAATACTTAATTGATAACATATTTTATATAGTTTTGGATACACCTATTATGATCAGTGGTAATGAAAAGGAATTGTTTGATATTTCCAATATTTTTATGCATCATGAACATGAATTTTTTGAATACAAATGATCAGAAAATGTAATGAAACAAAAATAGAATTACATTCATTCTAAAGAAATTAGGTTGATATTCTCTAAATTTATTATATATTTCGTATTAGGTGATTTTTATGTGTCTAATTTTTCATATACTTCCAAAAAAGGACATATTAATTGTTTAAATATTCATTATTTTCATGTCATAATGGATATATTGTTGTTTATTAGTCATAGAGGGTTATTGATTTCTTCAATAATGGGTGTGTTGAATAATATATAATATTTATTCAATGAATTTTTCTTAGTAACATTATGTTATGATGTATTGAGTATACTATAGTATGATTTCATTTTCAATTATAATTAAATTGTGGAAAAATTCCGGTCCACCATCATTGACTTAATGACACATTTCATATTTCATTTTCCATAATAAGATAAATATTGAGAGTTGGTTAAATGGTAATGGATATAACTATTTGAGATATGTATAGAAAAATTAAAGAAGAATGTAAATGAAAAAGCCTCACTTGACGCATCAATTATAGAACCATACTTGTAAAAGAAAATTTCATATTTATGCTATTATTATTTTCAATTTTAATAACCTTCAAAATGTGATCACATTGATCATAATGGGTAAAATTTTTATGATAAATTTATATTTTTAATCCTCTTGCGCTTGGTTTTGGTGGTTATAATTTATGTAGTATTTCAGATGAAGAAATTATCAATACTCATATAGATGTTTTTCCATGTTGGTAAGAAATGGATCAATTTATGATGTTTTTATAACATTTATTATTATTTTAAATTTTTTATAATAGATATAATTATTTTCATTATATTGCTTTTTAGACTATAGGATGACCATATTAGAAAAATTATACATATTACTTATTCTTATCAAGAAAAACATCATTAACATAATTTTTAACATTGGATTCTATGGCAGGTGAGTTACATAATTTATGCAACATTGGATACACATTATAATGATATATATTATTAATAATTTTTTTTTGTTTGGTGGAAAAACAACATAAAAGAAAAATGTATAATCAATTATATGCGATAAAGAACTATATAGAAATTGGAAAATATTATAATTGTAAAGTTATTAATGTATTTAAATTCCTTAAATTAATTTATGTTTAATTAATGAATATCACTTTTTATATATGTCAATAATAATAAATTCATGATTAATTTTATGGGATATTGGATAAAATAATAGAGATATGTTATCAAGGACGAATTGTATAATAATATTTACTTTATATTGGTTTGATATTGGCTAAGGGTTGTGAGTTTATCCATGAAAATGTGTCATTGACAAAAAATATGACAATATTCTTGAATTAACTGAACCATTTTTGTTTTCAAAAGATGAACATCATCTTTATTGTGAAAAACGTGATTTTTTGTTATATTTGATTCATTAGATGACTTAAAAAAATGAAATCAAATAAAATTGGTTTTAATTAAAATGAAAATATTTATGTGGATGTTCAATATATTTAAATTTTTCCAGAAAAACTCCAAATTATATAAGTTACCTAATGATATGTACATATAAGTGAAAAATGTAACACCCCATGATTTTTTGAAATATATTTTTTGAATTAATTTATAATTTTGATATTATAAACTTCACGCAACACGGAAAAATGTTTTTTATATTGAGTTAATAATTCAATAATTACATTCACACTAAACCAACTTATCTTTCCCAACACGACATAATGAGTTTACCTAGTGTTACAAACAATAATCACTTTCCTCGAGGTCTTGTGAAATACACAAGACCTAGTTTTACTGAATAATAATATATTATTCAATATAACCTAGAAAATAAATTAGTAGTAATAACTAACTTATAAAAAATATATGGTTTTCAAAAATATAATATGAATTTATATGTAACTAATTAATTAAAGATGAAATTATAAAAACATATTCAATTTAAGGAATATTTTTTAATTTTTATGACCCAAAGGATTATTTACTAAATAAATTAAATTAATTATCACTATTGAATGATATTAATGTAATATATATGTTATATCTTAAATAAAATATATTTTATATCCAAATAAATATATTTTATAGACATAATTTAAGTATAGACTTAATTTTATACTTAAAAAATGACACTTTTATAAAGGAAGTTTATATTCATTTTAAAAGGGAACCAATTTTAAATTTAAATTTTGAAAATATTATAGATTTTATATCACATAATTAACATCATATTATAGAAAACATAAAAATTATATTAGGATAATGTTTGGGTTTTTTTGATAATGTTACAATTTTTGATGATTTGTTTAAAATAATATATTTTAATTGAAAACAGATTTTTCATGTCATTCATTTACAAAGTTAAATTATATTTCAAATTTCTAAAAAAAATTATTCGATAAAAACTTTTATCAATTAATTAATTTTCAAGAATTACCAATAAGTTTTCATTGAAATTGGATAAAAAAACATAGAAATTGTTTTGTCATTTAAAATTTACAAACCAGTAGTGTCGTCTCATCATCAAGATTAATTTTAAATTAATTTCTATGATATATGAGATTTGAATTTTGATAATTTGATTACAATTTTGAAACAAATAATTATTAATTTCGAAAACGTTCAAATTAGTTTTTTAAAAGAGACATTAGTTAATGTTATTAAAATTAATTAGATTAGCTAAGAGAATATTTTTTATCATTGTACTAAATAAAATATTAAACACCCCAAAACACCTAGAAAATTATTCAGAACACATTTTATGAAAATTATTCAGCCATTGACATTGAATTATAGAGTTTTTTATTATTATTGTTATGTAAAAACTTGGGTACACCTAACTTATTTTCAAAACATCAAAGTGTCTCCTTCCTCATCTATATAAAAGGTCACCACCTCCCCCGATTCATTACACATACCAGACCACATAGATTCATTCAAGAATATTACTAATAATCTTTTAAATATACCTCCATTCCTCCTTGAAACCTACCTTCATGAAAAAATGAATCAACATAATCCTTTTGAAAAAACCCAAATGGAGTTACCCAATTAAGAGGTATCACCTTATGTCATGATCTTGTCTTTTTTTACGATTACCCACCCATTACTCTCCCTTAATTCCATTATTTAATAAAAATTAAATTTTATTCAATATAACAAGATTTTTTATTCTAATGTCTCATCCTACACTTACACACAAATCCATCAAATGGTTAATAAATATATTACTTATGGGTACAAAGAACTACTGCCTCACTAAATAATGGTTGTTCGTGTTTCCTTTACCACCTCTCATAGTGGAAATTATTTTGGGAAATATATTTATATATGTTTTATATTAAATTTAATATGTATTAAATATTCAATATTCCTTTTATATTATTTATATTTTTTACTTTCAATTTGGTGTAAAGACTATAATTTCGTTTGATGAAGTGTGGACTACAACCCCCTCAAAATGATGTGATTTTTTTCACACATTTTTAGGATTGTATTAAGGATGGTATTAGTTAACCTATATGATATATATAATATTATATTTCAAAAATAATAATTTTATATTCATATATTAATATATTTCATTCTCTTTATTACATTCAATACAATAAAAAATTGAAACAACGTTATTAGGTATGCACAACTTACCTTCTTTATGAATGGGCTATTATATTTCATAATTATATATTATATAGATTATAATAATAAAAATGTACTGAATATATATGATATTTAATATATTTATTAAATTATTTAACAGGTATATATTTATAATGACAAAATATATAACAAATTAAGACACATGTGAAGAATGACACAAATATTACCCGATTTCAAACCTTAACATATGATTTTTATCAAGAGGGTAATATATGGACTTGATAAAAACAGAGATGGTATTATATATTTGAATATGCTTATTTAAATTAATTTTAATAAAATTTTATTTATTATATAGTTTTTCTGAATTAGTACAATGAGATTTAGGAAATATGTTAAGGGGCTTTTGTCTCAATTTTTCGTTCTCTGAGATACATGATTTATTCAACATACATTTCATTTTTTTGGTCTGTATACATACCATTGATTCATTATATTTTTCAAATAATTAAATATGGGGTTATTTATGTAAAAAATAAATTTTATATATTTCATGGTGTTTTACATGTTACCAAATTGGTAAAATAATATTTTATCAATTTTTCTTCCTTGAGACTCATGAATTGTTATGCACCTAAATTTTATTCGAGGTGAATATAATTAAAAATTACATATTATATAATTGAAATAAATCTTATAATTATATTTTATGATTCATTTATGTTTCATTTTTTACATTGAGATTATGATCCCAAGTTACTAAGTGATAATATTTTATAGAAAAAAATCTCATCACTTTTTGATATTATTAATGATTTTGCTTCATTGATGAAATATTATGATCCATATCTCAAGGAAACTCATTATTTTACTAATAATAAATTAAATGAAGATATATAAATGTATTATAACTATTTTTTACTCTTTTATATTTGAAATAATTTGACACTGTTATTATGATAAATTTAATTTATTTCTTTCATCAGACTAAAATATGATTCATTTAAGAAACCATTTTTTGAAAAGAAAATTCAAAAAAATACATATATGTTTTCTAATGTAACATGATGACTATCTTAAAAGTAAATTATTTTAATATTTCTTTAAAATCTTCCATTAAAATTTTTCAAATATATTGTCAAAGGAAAAATTTTGAATCTTTTTTTGCATGGTTTTAAGGGTTTCCATGTATTAGTTAAAAAGTTCTAAATAAAATGGATTACTAAATGAAATAAATGATTTATTTATAATTTTTTAAATAATATTTTAATGAAATAATTCTAAAAATGTTTTATGCTTTAAAAAATAATTTTTGCCAATGAAGAAATGATATTTTCCCCCTAAGATGATTTCAAAAGATGTTTCAAAATTAATTTTTCCATCTAAAATGACATCATTTGATGTTACTGTTGACATTATATGAATAAATGTAAAGGTTCCATTCATATAATTTATTTACATGTTTTATAAATTGATTTGTGATATTTATGAATCCTATTTACCTTCCATGGGTTATATGCTTTTCAACCCCTCTTATATTAACTGGTTATCCTTTCATTAAGGAATTATGAAACCTATTTATTTTGATAGTTTTTGATTTGATAAAATGTTTATGATATCCATTTAATTTAATGGGTTATTATATGATGTTTTTAAAACCAATTTCATCTTATGGTTTATGATAAGATGAATGTTTTATTTTGTGGAACATATATGAAAGATTTCATTATGACATGGGTTGGACCTATATCTCTCTTTAGTGTATTGGTTAAAAATAGAGGAATCATGAGTATGTATGTTGTGCGTGATCCAGAATTCATGTTCACATTATTATTCATGAACCTGATTACATGTTAAAAATTATATGCATTGATGGTTTCATGTCTATATTATTATGTGTGAATATGATTATATGATCACAATTTTATGATAGAACCTTATTACATGTAAACATTATTATGCATAGACATGGTTTCATATCCATTAGTTTATACAAGAACCTAATTACATGTTCATAATGTAATGTGTGAACCTGATTAAATGTACCCAATTTTATTCATAGGCATGGATTCTTGCACATAATGTTATGCATGTACCTGATTATGCATTCATAATGTTATACAGGGACCTAGTTTAATGTTGATAAAATGATGTGGGAGATTTATTTCATGTCTGTAACTTATTAAATGATCATGTTTCTACTTATACATGTTCAATAAATTATAAACAAATGTAAATTATAAAATTCCATGTCTTATTACAATTTTATGATCTCGCTTCTTTATTTTGTTCCCTATCTCTAGGATATGATGAAATGATTTTGTTATAAATAATAAAGGATGATATATTTATCAGTGTTGTTGAAGATATTTTTCAAGGATATACGATTTTCTTTCCATGTTTAAAAAGACACTAAAATATTATGGTCATTGTGCATGAATTTTTCTAATGTTCTGAATATTCTTTTAAAATGATGTAATGTGCATGTGTGATATGTTTCTATCTCAATAGTTGGTATCAATCGAAATATTTATTCAGCCTTTGGAAACTAATATGTAAAAACATTAATGAAATCCCATTTTATATTTATACGGATATCCCTAGGAATGTCTCTATGGAAATGTTTGTGGATAAGTTAAGGTTTAGGGAAAATGTCTTCGAATTTTGGTAAAGGATACAGTGAGTGGATTCTAAGGAATAAATACCTATTGGGATATTACAAGTCAATGTGGCTCAGTAATATATGCATCTTGGAGTAAAAACTATGACAATATGTCAGAGGCCCCACTCGAGTTAATCTATTACAGAATAATGGGTCTAGCAGGACAGTTGGTTTGATACCCAAGAGAGATATACTTTTGGATATTATAAACCCTTCATGAAACATCATAATGTATTTAAATAGAATTTTTCTATGAATAAACTAGAAAAAATTTAATGTCTCATTGATTAAATAAGTATTTTTAAATTAGGCATCCAATAAAAAATTAATGATTATTTCATTCCTCATTATGATAATTGTTTCATACTCTATAGATTTATTCAAATGCTATAATGTGATAGAAACTCGTTAATGGTGATTGCATCATAAATTTAAATGATTCTCATCATGAATATATAAATGTTTTGGGTTCTAGAAAACAAAACATTACTATTAACCCCTCATGTATTTCTCATGATATGAATCATGTTAAGTTTCCAATCAAAAAAAATGATGGAAAAATGTTATGTTGTGTCCTTTATGAGGAAATGTCCATATTATTTTAGTGGGTCTCCTGATAGTGTTAATTATAACCCCTAGATTAATACCAATAAAAATATATTATCTAATTTCCAGTGTTATAAAAATGAGAAACTAATTCTCAATGTTTATCAAAAATACGGTGAAGAAAAATAATGGGGGAATGTAATCAATTATATGAGGAGGAAATATGAAATTTAATCTATGTATTTGAATGAGATAAAGAACATATGAACCATTAAATACTTTCTTGTGTTCACAATATGATGATTGAAAAGTATTTCCTTGTGATGGCGAAAATGGATGATGAATTTTTAAGTAATTAGAAGGCTAATTTCAAAAGACATGCAGGGTATGATTATAGTATTATCCTCTAACCCATGGGGTAATATTGATAAGTTATTCAGTAGAATAATTCCATGTCTTGAAAGGGAGTTATCTAGATGATACATTATTAGTTAGGAATAAAGTTTACATTATTAATCATATTTAAAATAGAGGATGGATTAATAAATCCATCTCATTGGTTTAATAAGAATATATTGTTGTGGTTAAATGAAAAATCTAAAAACTATAGAGATAAGAATAATTTTCTAATACATTATTTAAAAAACTATTGGAAGAGGACATTGGAGAGTACCTAAAAATAAAATTATGTTGCATTATGTTTTGGATGTCTGGCCCTTATGTGAATGAATGTATAAGGGATGAGAATATGTTTTTCAATTAAATTTGTGAAGAGAATTCTCAATATAATGAACCACCAACACCTCAATGTTTCAATTGCACTATGTTTTTGAATTATCACATCCCATATCCAAGGGATAAAATTGATAATATCAAATAAAAAAATCTTATGAAAAATGATAATGGGAAATCCTATGGAATCACAATGGATGAAAAGAATAATGAAAATTAGGTGGAATATTATCCTTTCCTCCTTCTTTTTTATGTTCGTGGTTTATTATGTATGTATAATCCCTATCATAATTTTTTGATAATAATTCGGTGGGGTTTCATGTTATTACATACCTCTATATGTATTTTAGAATAATAAAATAACTTTTAATGTTACATCAATGCAATGATGAAACCATGTGTCTAATAATTTTTTTATATGACATGCTTTTATTTAAGTAGGAAATGATGGATTTTATATTGGAAGAGTTAAAAGGATAACTATTTATTGAAATTTTATGTTAAACAACAAATAATGTTTTTGATATTAGCATTTTATCTCACCACATGAGGGCTCTTTCATATTGGATATTATGTTTATGTTTATGGTAACTAAAGAAAAATGTTATTATTTATCATGGATCTCATAACCTTTTAGTAATTCATGAATGGAAAACAAATTCTCACTCATCTCTTTGGGTAAGAGATGAAGTGTAAATATATCAAGGAAAAACCAAATGGTGGGGTTACTCATATAAAAGGGAATAAAATCATGTAAGTATTAATTCACATGAAATTTCATCTACTCAATGGAAAGAATCACAAAACCAAAAAGTTTATCCTTGTAAATTAATTATCAATTAATCTAATGGCATATTATATAATCACATATTTATGGGTTTGTGATTCTTCAAATTCTCAAAACCATATTCTCTATAATTATCCATCAGAATATAAGGTCTACATATCTCTTATATGTATATGTATTCACTTGCAACATTTGTTCTCCTATGAGGAATCCATGTTATATTTATCATTGGATAACCATTATTGTTCAAACATATTTTTAAATGAGGTTTTAGTCCTAATTTTTATGATGTGGGATTCTATGAAATGAAATTAAATTATTGAACCACTGATAAAACAGACGAATTTCAAGGGATAAATTCAGTTTAATAGGGGTAAAATGTTACACCCTACTATTTTATGAAATAGTTTTTTCTAATTAATTAATTATTTTTATAATTTTCATTTTATGAAACACTAATAACATTTTCTTATTTATTTTATCACTAAGTGAAACTTTTCATTTTACATGGAATGGTCATTGCTTTCTCTAAATGTCACATTGATGTTATGTTGTGTTACATGCAATAATAAAATTCTTCAATTGATTGTGTAACATGGATGATAGATATTTTCCAAATGATGATATATTATTTAATATAAAAAAGATGATAAACTATAAGTAATAACTAACATATAATTAAATACACGATTTACAAAAATATAAGATGAATTATTACGTTCCTAGTTAATTTCAACTGAAAATATATGATCTAGTTGAATATAAAAGATATATATTTATTTTTATGACCCTAATGGATTTTTTTCATAATAAATTCAATTAATTAAAAATTGAGGGTGATATTAATGTAATATATATGTTTTATATTTAATAAAACGTTTTTATTTTAATTTAATATATTTTATAGACATATGATAAGATTGAACCTAATTTTATATTTAGAAAACCAAATTTTTATAAAGGAAGTGTCAAAACATTTTAATGGACAACCCATTTTAAATAGAACTTTTGGGATTTTAGAGATTTAATATGTAAAAATGAACGTAGTCTTTTAAAAAAATATAAAAATTTGGATAGGACAATTTTTTGTGCTTTTCTGTAAGGTTTTATTTTTTTTAATAGTTAAAAATAATATATTTTAATTGAAAACATCTTTTTCATAGAATTTATTTATAAGAATAAGTTATAAATTAAATTAGTTTAAACTTTTAAGTAGATAATATTCTTACCTATTACTCTAATTTATATTATTATAATCAATTTCACATTGAAATAGGATATAAAAACCTATAAAACATTCCATGTTTTTAACATTAAAAACCTAGAGTGTCATCCCGTCAATGGGAATGATTTTAAATTAATTTCAGTCCCACACAAGATTATAATTTGGTAAAATGAATTCTATACATGGAATAAATATAATATATATTTTCTAGTAAGTTCAAATTTGTTTTGGAAAAAAAATATTAAAGAATGTGGTTAAAATTAATTATTTTAGTTACAATAATTATATAGTCAATAAAGTACTAATCCATAAAATTAACACCATAACCGACCAATAAAAGTACACAAAACTTAATTTGGCCATTATTCATAAATTAACCTTCCATTATTTACTATTTTGTGTAAAACTTTTCAGGTTAAAATGTGGGATCAATTAACATGATTTCAAAAATTCCATTTCAGTCATTTCTCATCCATATAAAGGGGAATTATATTTCTCTCTTCTTCACACCATTAATACCAAATAGGTTTCACCAATCTCAATGAAATGACCTTTCAAAAATACTAATATTTAATTTTTATTCCTCCCTTTTGGTAGAAAGAAATCCATGTAAGCCTTCTGGCACAAATTGAAGGGAGTTACCTGATTAAGAGGTAACCCCTTCTCTCAATCTCCATTCTTTTATTTCATTTCTCCACCCGCTACACTCACATTATACCATGAATGATTAAGAAAAACACTAGTATTTTTAAAATTATATGCTATTTATATGCTAATGTTTCTACGTACACATACACACACCTTTATCTAATGGGTAACAAACATATTGTCTATGTATACGGTGAAGTACTGCCTCACGTAATTACGTTACTTTAATTTTTCCTTACCACCTCTCATGGTGGACATTGTGATAGACACTATATTTATATAATTTATATATTATATTTAATATTTATTTAATATTAAATATTAATTTTACCAAAAATATATTTTTTAATTTTAATTTTAGGTAAATATCATAATTTTGTTTTAGGAAGTGTGGACTACCGCCACCACAATGTGTTGTGATTCATTTAGAAACTATATAAATTGTATTAAAGATGATATTAGTGAAATTATATGATATATATAACATTAAAAACATAATTTAATGATATTTTATACATATATATACATATAAGTCATTCTATTTCATTATTTCCATAAAAAAATAAATATGGAAACATCATTCATTTGTACATACAGCTTACTGTCTCCATTAATAATGTATTCCGTTTTATTCACCTACAATCTAATGATTATTATAATACACATATAATGAATATAAATTATATTTATATAATTGTTTACATTCTTTAATAATAATATGTATATAATGACCACATATATAACAAATATAGATACGTGCGATGAACTTATAGAATATTTTTCGTAGTGAAATATTGATATAAGATTCTTAACAATAACTTAATATAACGTCATGATCGACCCATATATGGTATTAGTTAAAAGCATATGGTTCAATAAAAAATATATTAAACAAATATATTTATTTTACACCTGCTTTTACTTATTACTATGAGTGTGAAGATACAAGGAAAAGGGATTTCATCTATCTTTTTATATCTGTGAGATACATGACTAATTCATGATCCATTGCTTTTTTATGGTGTGTGTACTACCCATGTATTTATTTTTTGATTCATACAATAAAATTTATATTAATTTCAATATTAATTCTATGATATATATTTTATGGGTTTTATGTTTAAAAAGATACCAAATTGGAAAGATAGTTTTTCTCAAATTTCCATCATTGAGACTCATGTTTGGTTAGGTACCTAATTAAATTTTTTAGGAGTATATAATTATGTTTACATGTTAAATCATGGATATAAGTCTATTCATTATATTTTATGATTCATTTTATTTAAATTTATTGTATCGAGAGTATGATCCCATGTAACCATGTGATAAAATTTTACTGAAATAATCTTATCACTTATAAAGTTTTTCAATGATTATTTTTCAATGGTGAAGTTTTATAATCCATCTATCAAGAACACCCATGTGTATATTCAACCCCTAATTATTTTGGACAAATCTTTTTATTATTACAATTTTTCAACTTTTTTGTAATTACTATAATTATGAAAATATTTTTATGATAATTCGACTGTATTCCTCTCTTTGGTCACAAATCATTTAAATTTAAAATAAAATGTTTTAATAAATGTTTTCAAATGATCATTGAGGACCATTTTAAAGTTAAAATTATTTTAAAAATATTTTAGTATTTTCAAATATTAGTTTAAAATATTATAAAGACATTTAATATAATGTTTTTTCATTAATGGTTTATGTTTAAGAATGGTATTAAACATATTCAAGTATTATTTAAAAGTTTTCTATCAAAATTGTTTGCAAAATCATTTCAAATATTTATATGAAATTTTAAATTTAAAACCCCACAGTATCCTCCTATATGCGAGATTAATTTTAAATTAACTTCTTCAAATTATATGATCAGAATTTTGAAAATGGTTTTTATATTTGGATTCTATATAATTTTTAGTTTCTTATATCTTAATCCTTGTTTTGACAGAAAAAAATTGGGAAATTGATATAAATTAATTTTATCGGTTATGATAAAAATAAGGTTAATAAAGTATTAAACCCTAAATTTTACACCAAAAACGACACAAGTAAATTCATATATACTAGAATTTTATTCTGATAATGATTCAATATAAAATTACACAGACATCCATCTAATGGGTAACGAACATAATTTTTAGGTGTATGGTGAACTACCATCTCAGTAAATGATTATTGTCAAATTTTTTAGTGCCTCTCAGTATGAAGATTATGAGGGAAAGTATATTAATATGCATAATATATTATATTTTTATGTTAATAGGAACCTAAATTTCATTTAGAACATATATGATTTTTACATTATAATTAGTATCAATATAATTACCTTATCTATGGAAGTGTGGACTACCACCCCTCAAATCGATATAATTAATTCAAATACCACATTGAATTTATTAAGTATTTTTTAGTGAATTTATATGATATATATATATATAATTATATTGATCCATTAATTATATTATATAAACATATTTCATTGTCATTATTTATTTCAATATGACAAAAGAAATGGAAATGTTGTCCATGCATACTTATGGCTTACCTAATCCATGAATAGTGTAATGAATTTTATACTTCTATATACAATATATTATTATAATAATCATATAATGAATTTAAATGATATTAATTTTATGGACTTCATTATTAAATCATGATATAAGTATAATTTCAATTGATTTTACAAATTAATACACATGTGAAGAACACTGTGAATATTTCCCGAATTGAGAACATAACATATGATTATTTACAAGATGGTTATATAAGGACAATATAAAATCATATATAGTATTTAATATAATAATATTGTTATATAAATGATTTATAATAAAATTTATATTCATTATACCATTGTTTTGAATGTGTACGATGAATGTCAATATATAAGGTAATGGGATTTCATGTCACTTTTTATTTTTGGGAGATGCATGCTTAATTCACTAGACATTTCATTTATGTGGTGTGTAAAAAAACCCATGGATGTATTTTAAGATTATTATAATAACATTTATTGTATTTTAGATATCCATTATATCCTTTTTCATTGTTTTTATGTTTCAAATGTTACAAATTTGTTAAAATAGTTTTGCATCAACATTATTTCTTTGAGAATCATGTAGGTTTATGCACTAAAATTCATATTTGGGTTGTATAGTATTCAATTTTAATATTTATATCCTGGATGTACATATATTAATTATATTTTATTCTTTATTTAATTTTATTTTCTTATATGGATAACATGATTCTAATTTAAAAAGTGATAATATTTTATTAAAATAATCTCATCGTTTTTCATGATTATTAAGGATTGTGCTTGTTTGATGAAATTATATGATCCATTTCTCAAAAACCCCGTTTAGTTTATTTATCCTATGATTATTAAATATACTAAAATTTTTTAGTATAACTTTACCACTCTTTAATAGTTTAAATATATAACGATATAATTTTTGAAAATTCAATTTTATTTATATATTTAGTCAAAAATGGGTTTTTTTTTTCAAAAAACATATTTGAAAAAATATTTTCAATACTGATTTCAAATAATCATCGAGGAAATTTTTCTTGGATTTTTTTCTAAAATTTATTTTTATGTTAGAATCTTCCATTAAAATATTTCAAATCTATTTTCAAATAAAAATCTTTCCAAGAATGATTCATGTTTTCGAAATGATTTAAATGGTTTCAAGTATTTCATAAAATATATAATAAAATAACGATTCCAAAATGATTTAAAATGTTTATTATAATTATTAATGTTTATTTTCTATGAAATGGTTTTAAATTTTTTTTAAAACAAATTAATTGTTCTCAAATAATAGAGGATATATTCCATGAGAAATGATATATAATGATATGTAATGAATTATTTTTCATTTAAGATGAAATCATTTAATGTCACTCACTCCTTTATATGATATTATATAAATCCAAAAATCATACAATTCCAATGAATGGTTAATATTTTGATGCAATTATATTTATGACCCGTTTCTCTACATTGAGATATATGCTTTTGAAACTCGATTTTTTTTTCACGGGTAATCATTTAATTGATTTATTATTAAGACAATATATTTTAATAGATTATGATTTAATACAATTATAATGGCACCAATTTCATTTCATGGGTTATGATTTGATGCTATAATACCTATTAGTTTTTAGGGGTCATGATATGATGAAATATTTATTTATGGCATTGGTATGAATGATGTTCTTATTAGAGGGGTGGGAACTATAGCTCCCTCTAATACATTGGGTAATGATAGAAGACTATTTAGTATATATATTAGGAGTAAATCTGATTTCATGTTCACAAAGTTAAGTGTATAACCGATTACTTGATCACAATGTTTTTATGGACCCTGTTTCATATCCATAATATTATGTGTAAACCTAATTACATGTTAACAATGTTATGTGTGATCCTTATTACATAATCAAAATATTATAAGTGGACTTGGATTATAGTTTATATGTTTATGTGTGAACATGATTACATGTTGACAATGTTATTCATTAACCAAATTATATATTCCCAGTGAAATGCATAGACCCTATTTCATGTCCATAAGGTTATTAATGAACCTAAATACATATTCAAAATAATATGCATGGACTTGCTAGCATGTCCATAATTTGATGTAGGGAAAGATTTCATTTCCATAACATAATGAGTGATCCTATTTCTATTTATAAATATTCAAAACGTTATAAAAAATTCTCATGCCAAAATTTAATTTCTTATTCATATGTTAGGATTACATGACATACAATTTTAATTATCTTATGATCCAAGTATTTCGAACATATAACCATTATTATGATATCTAATATATCAGTTATGGTCTTAATATATTATTCTCAAGTTCCATACAAAATATTTCATGTTATTATTACCCATATTTTTTATATACTCTTATTGAGCCACTAATATCACCCCTTTATTATGTTCCCCATCCCCACGTTATGAAGAAATGTTTCAGCTAGAAATACTAAAGGAGGATATCTTTATGGGAGTTTTTGATGATTGTTAACCTTGATAAAAGATTTTGATTCCTTATTTCCAAATACACTAAACTATTACATCCCTAGGGAATGTATTTTTTGTAATGTATTGAATACTCATCTCAAATAATGAAATCTCCATGTACTATAATCATTTGTTGCAATAAAAACCCCACCTATTATTGGATAATGAAATTGATAAAGTTGAAAAGGTAATAAAGGATGATCAAACCCGAAGACATCTAGAAGGTGTCGATGCTAAAGATGAAGATGGGAAAATTATCCACATTGAATTTGGGATAGAAGACGATGAATGATTCATTTTATTTGATTTTTAATAAGATTAATATATTTTATTTTGGAATTAAAAATTATTTAAAAGATTTTATTTAAATGGTGGGGCCCAACTATCTTTTTTTCTCATTCAATGATGCTATTAATTTTTTTATATTTTATATATCTATTATAAATTATTTATAGGTAAAAATATAAAATTATACAAGGTATTTATTCGTTATTTTCATTTGTATCTATATTATGTGATATTTATAGGTTAGATTATTGTATTATGGTATTTATTTCTATTTAATTGTTAAATTTTGTTATTTGGTAGATTTTTATATTTGATATCATTATTGAAAATTATTTATAGGTTAGATTATTATATTAATTTATTTATCTAATTCTTTACATTATATATTTAATAATAGTTTTTATTATTTAATATTATTTTACATAGATGTATGGAGATACTCTCGATGATATATTTCATTCTCTCATTGATGTTGGCATTCCGAATGATAGAACCAATTCATATGATCGGCATTATGATATGCCTATTACAATTGGGTACGACCCTTCTCTGTTGAGGATTATACACCATGTTTTAGTTATACTATAATCACGTTGGAATAATCATATTTTATGGAGGTATGTTCAAGTGATTTAGGTATTTATTTAATATTATATTTTTATTAATTATGGAAATAATATTGTATTTATTTTTTTATTAGCATATTTTATCTGCTTTATATATTATGACATCTTGTGGGATTCTAATAAATTATTTTTCTTTAGCGTTTGTGTGCTGGGATTAGGTTATCATTATTGGTTATTAGAGAAATGAAAAATATCACGATTGTACACAATTAAATAATATATTTAATTTTATATTTAATTAATTAATAAGATGTTGTATCTAATTATCATTTATAATCCATTTTCACTGATTGATGATAGCCTGAGATTTCATTTTCAAGATTCATGGTATATTTTTATATTTGAGTATATAAGATTAGTTTTTACACAATCTATGAATGTGAACCTTGAATAGTTTTTTTTCTTTTTTTTCACTAGTTTTTCTTCTCCTAATGACCTGAATTTAGCTCATCTCATGAATGAGATGGATTGTGATCATATAGGATATATGATACTTTAATGAAAAAGCAATTTTTTCGATTTAAGAACCATGGGAGGGAAGAGGTCCCATATAGGGATGAGATTCATATATTCAACATACATCGATAAAATATGGTATGTAATATTATTTATTAATTTATATATTAATTAAATGTTAAATATATATCATATTATAGAGGCCTCTAATAACCCCTATATTATAGGGTTTTATGTTTAGAAGAATATGTACACACATCTCCATTCGGGGCATCTTGACAACACTATATTGTGAATAATATTTTCTTTAAATTTTAATAATATTGGTTTTATTTTATTCTAATTTCTAATTTGATTTAAAGGAACCATATGAGACAATGTATTCCCATTAATGATAAATTCAAGCTATAAGAAAAGTAGATGCCACTTGTGAGTCCTGTTTCGATGAGGGAGCATAGATATGGGGGTTATGCATGGTGTTGAGAATGGATGGATGGATTATATTGTTTCACTCCAAACACCTTCTAGTTATTTTTCTACATTAGTGGATCCATCATTCAAATAGAATGAAAACCTTTCATAGAAATCATCATCATTCAGTGTATAGTATGTGGATGTGTTGAGTGTAATGTCCCGGTTCTGAAATCTACCCAGAGGTTCCCCGTACCCGATTGGCTACATAGCCTCAATCACATTTCCCCAAACTCCCGAGGCTTTTGACTAGCAGCGAGGGACTTGGGTGTGATAGTGGGGAAACTATGCCCTCGTTGGTAAAGTAACATAGCAGAAGTAAAAAAAATAACAATAGCAGAAGCAAGAATAATCTATACAAATGTAAATAGAAGAGGACTAAAAATAATAAAGTACATCACAAAAATATACATGAATGATTCATGATGAATATTTCTAGGAAAGAAGTCAAACAATTCACAATGATGAAATCCAACAATACTAAACAAATGTAAAAAAGAAATAAAGAAAGAAAATCCTCAGTATTACAATCCATAGCATGGTCCAATGCTCTACCACACCATAGTAAATCAAGAACCTGATGTAGAAGGGAGATTTCCCTTATCTATTCCTGCAACAATATAATCTGTTTGGGCCCAAAATCATAGCCCAAATAGGGTGTGAGACTAAATCCCAGTAGGCAACCACTGCAATATTCTTGCCTAATAGTCAGTGAATATATGGCAGATAATGAGTAAAAAATAGTAAACAAGGTAGAACTCAGTAGTAACCATTCTATTATTTCAATTCATTCAGTTCATATATAAAGAAATATATAATCAAAAAAGTTAAACACATGAAGGTAACCCTATGGGAAGTACTCATGGCCTATCCCCTCTGGTCCTACCTCGTCACACAAGCAATATCTAAACACAAAATGTAACCCTCTATGATGTACTCACAGACTATCCCTTTTGGTCCTACCTAGAAGCACAAGAAAACAACTAAACACAAAAGGTAATCCTCTGGGATGTCCTCACTATATATCCCCAATGGTCCTGCTCTAGAATAGACTCTCTGAGAAAGCACTCACTCTCATTTCCTCTTATAGTCATTTATCGGTACCTAAAGGTGCTCTCGAGAAGAACTTATATCACATTCCAACTATGGCCCACGTCAAGGAACTATAGACACTCTGAGGAAGCACTTATGTCAATTCCCCCAATAGTCTCGCATCGTAAATTTAAACAGAATCTCTAGATAAGCCCTTACATACATTCTTCTTATGGTCTTCTACATCAGGTTCTCACGACCCTATGTATGTCAAGAAAACATAGTTACCCATATCGTCCAAAGTAACCCTCGGTACTACTTGGATAGAAATCTATTGCATATCAGCATGTCAAATATTTAAAACACTCCATCCTACAATAATAGTCATGGTATGTACATAAGGAAGCCTAATAGGCTATGCAAGACCAAACAGTCATAGACAACATGAATGGGAAAACCCTTCCAAAGCATAGCAATTAACCCTATTCACATTCAATTAAACTCTAAACAAGCATGGAAGCCTAGTCGGAAATTAACAGGGCATAACAGTAAACACGAAATACCCCATTCAAGGGTATTGGCCACTTTTTCACATATAACTCAAAGACATCCATTGGAAAGGCACAAACCACCTACCTCGATGTTTTAGGATCAATATATGTGAACCTCATGCCTTGAATCACCCAAGAACACCATAGATCTATAAAATGCTAACAACTCTCAACAAAAGAAAAGTTCAAAAAAGTGGAGGAATCATGAAATGAAGATCTAGAAGAAGAAAGAGATTACTGTGGAGATTCCAACGCAATCAACATTGGTAGATTCGGATAATATACTCTCGATCAGGAGCTCGATGGAAGATCAACAACGTTATCTTGCTCTAGGATGAGCCAAACCTATAAGGAGGTGGTTCTATCCATCAGATGTGACCCTTATGCGTTTAATGAAAAAAACAAAGTACATGGTGAGTACATTATAAGTACACAACATGTAATTTCCTTCACTTTCCCCTGCATTAAGAGGTCTCTTGTTCACCAAACATGGTTGTGTGCATGGCCTCTATACGGCTAGTACTGGACTACCCACGGTAACCGAGTACAAAACATGTACTCAAGAAAATACATTGAGTGCACTTAAGAAATTTCTAGAAAAACCAATTTTACTAAAAAATAACAGGAAAATAAAAACATACCAAAAAACAATATCTTGGTTATTACAAACATCCATCCTTAATGATATTTTTCCCCAATTTCTCAAGCAAGGCGGTGCAGAAGAAGAATCGTAAAAAAGCTCTGGCCACTATGATTGTACATTGGACAACCTCTCTAAGGTCTCATTATGTATCGTCCCGTGTTTCTATATTTATCGTACCAGAGGGACAGACCTTCCATGGAGATCCTTCATATTATGATCAATAATCCAGATAGGATACTCCTCGAACAAGGCGTCCACCTCTAACTCAACCTACTCAGGTTAAATAACATGAGATGAGTCTGAGAAGTAACATAGAATTTGAGAATTTTGGAAGACATCGTGCATAGCCACTCTAAGGAAACTAAAACTGATAGGAAACTGGCCCAACTCTCCCCAACTCCTCAAACGGCCTGACATTCCTCAATGAAAGCTTACCCTATCTCATAATCCTTTGGTGTCCCAACCTCTATGTGACACGCTTGAAAACCCGATCATGGACCTCATACTCTATAGGTCATATCTAATGATCCTCATAAGACTTCTATAGAGACTGTGCAGTATCCTTAATAGTCTGAATCAACTCTATTTGCTATATGTTCTTTGGGACAAGATGAGGTCCCTGCATATGTGCCACTCCTACCTCCAGCCAACATAAGGGTGATCGGCTTGGCCTACCACAAAAAGCCTTATAAGGTGTCATCTAAATAGTTTATTGAAAACTATTGTTGTAGGAAAACTCCACAAGAGGTCCGTGCTTCTCCTAATAACATTCAAAATCGATGATACATGATCAAATCATATCCCCAAGCACATGAATCGTATGCACAAAGTAGCCATCTGTCTAGGGGTGCTAAGTTATACTCAGAACCACCTGTGTACGCAAATCCTTCTAAAGACCCTGACAGACCCTAGAAGTATAATGTGCATCCTTATCTAAAATAATGGAGTATGTAACTCCATGAAAATGTACAATCTCCCAGATGTACAACCGTCCCAGCTCATCAAAACTGAATTTATCTTTGATCAGCAGGAACTGACAAACATTATTAAGTCTATCAATGACAATAAAAACTGTATTTTTTCCTCAAGGCGACCATGGAAAACCTATCACGATGTCCATTGAAACAACATTCCATTTCCACATGGGAATGGATAACTAATTCCAAGGCCCTACTAGTCACTGATGTTCCACCGTCACCTGCTGACAGGTGGAACACCTCATCATGAAACTGGAAACATCTCTCTTCAAACTTGTCCACCAATACTATCATTGTAGATCACAATATATCTTGTTGACACCAGGATGGACTGCCTCAATTGGGGAGTGAAGTCTTGCATCATCTCCTTTTGTATGTCTGGTGACACCTATACACGCCCATGAAAATGTAATATCTCTTCCCCGCCTATGTTCCATCCAGAAATAGGGTCCTCTCCTGACACACATTCCTGTAGGACTAGGCCTTCAAAATATGATAGATCCCTCATTCGCACTCGATCAAGAAGAGTCGAGGTAATAGCTACAGAAGAATGAAATGTATGCCACTGTCTGTCTTGCACCTCCAAATCCATCTCAGAGAACAGATCCATAAGCTACCACTCACTACTGGCCTCCTGATCTTCATGTATCTGAGTCCTCCTACTCAGCGCATCATCCACTATGTTTCTTTTTCCAGTTTTGTAGGAAATCTCAATGTCAAAAGACTAATGATACTAAACCCACCTTCATTGTCTCAAATTAAAGTCACACTGGGTGAAGATATACTTCAGACTTTTTTGGATGGTGAAAACCACAAAATGGTCTACCAAAAGATAATGTCTCCAAAAACGTTACTCATAAACGACTGCAGCCAACTCAAGATCATGCATCTGGTAATTCCTCTCATGTGGCCTCAACTAGAGAGACCCATACACAACAACCCTTGCACCCTACATAAGCACATCTCCCAGCCCAATAAATGATGCATCATAGTGCATAGTACAACTCTTTCCCGACCCTAGAAACATTAATATTGGTGCTTAATTCAACCTCCCTTTCATCTCTTGAAATGATGACTCACAAGAATCTGACCACACAAAATTTGCACCCTTCTTAGTCAGTCCCGTCAGTGGTGCTGCTAAGCGTGAAATATCTAGTATGAAATGTCTGTATTATCCAGCTAGCCTTAGAAAACATCCTTCCTAAAAGATGTTCTTTGGATCCTCCCAAGAAACTACTACTCTCAATTTCTCTGGGACTACTAATACTCCTATCTCTGAGATAACATAACCCAGGAAGTGAATCAGGTCCATCCAAAAGTGATTTTTTCTGAGCTTGGCATATAAATTATGCTCTCTCAGTGTACTCAAAATGGTATAATGATATGAATCATAGTCGTGTCGAGTGTGATATTACACCAAGATATCGTCCTTGAAGTCTACCATGAATGAATCCATGTTTGGAATGAACACTCAGTTCATCAGGGCCATGAAAACAACAAGTGCGTTCATGAGACCAAATGGCATAACCATATACTCATGTAGACCATACCTGCTATGAAAGTTTGTAAGAGGTATATTTGATGGTATAACACAGAACTGATGGTAATCTGACCTAAATTAAATCATCAAGAACACCAAGTCTCCTTGAAGCTGACACAAGAGATCATCAATCCTTGACTAGGGAAATCGGTTCTTCACCATCAACTGGTTCTACTTCCGATAATCCATAGAAAGTCTGAGGGTAACATCCGCCTTCTACGCAAATAGGACAAGATAACCCCAAGGAGAAGTACGTGGTATGGTGAAACCCTTTTTTTGAAACTCCTCAACTTCTTCTTGAGAAAAAGTAGTTAAGGTGTAGACATTCTATAAGGAGGAATGGACACTAGTGCCGCTTCTATCACGAGCTTAATAGTAAAGACTATCTCACGCTCTAGGGGAAAACCTAAAAATTCCTCTGGAAAGACATCCCTGAAATGATCCAAAACTGCAGGAAAGTCCTTCTATGAAGTCCCCTGGATATTATGATATAGACAAGAAATATGGGAAGTAACTCTTCCCATCCCAAGATGCTTGGGTCCTACTCGGCTCTCCGGGACATCCCATTCACCCTAATAAAGAAACGATCTTCCCTCTAGTGATGTAAAGATCATCATACGGTGATAGAAATTGAAAATTTCTTATAAGGGGACTAACCAATCCATTTTGAGGATTGCATCATTTCATGTCATCTCTAAGACATAGAGGCCCCACAATAAGTGACACCCACGATCCTCTAAAAGTCACTTCATAGACAAACTCACACTAGCCATTCTAGTCCCCAAAAGAGTGTCTAGAATCAAGATATCCGCAGAAGAAAAGGTACATATCCCAAAGCACTCCACAATAGAAACAGGTAAAAATATATGGGATGCCCCCGTATTGAAAAGAGAAGAAGCTAAAAATAAGGCAACTATGATTGTACATTGAATTGTACAAGGTCTGAGATCCTACTCGTATTGAGTCTAATGCAATGCAAAAGTATGACCAGCTCTATGGCCCTACGACCCTGCCTGACCACTCTGAGATGATCCACCTTATTTTCATTGGATGCCCAGTGACTGGCTACCGTGACCATGACCTCCACCTCGACCTGAATGACCGAAAGAACTCTAGTTCCCAGGCTGGTGAGAAACTAGTGGTGCTTCTCTAGAAAGATGAGTCATAGAAGAACCCATGTCACTAGCTGCTGGTATGAAGATCTGAGAGAAGTGCTCATGATGGCCCATCTTGCCACAAGAATTACACTCCACTTGGTCTCTCGTGCAATGTGGCCTCATATGCATGCTCTTCCTACACTAGTTGCACACCACATGGATATCAGAAGAAGTGTATCACCTCCTTGGATCCTTGGATGTAGACTCTCTATGGTTCTTATTATTGTTAGCAGGAGGGATATTAACATCGAATGTCTAACCGCCATGGATGAAAACCCATGAATCCCTCAAAATATGCTCCATGATATGTGACTAGTTGACTATTGAACTGATATAGGTCAACCTAACGATGTTCACCAGATATCGGATGCAGTGACTCAAACTATCCTCCAACTTCATTTCCATGAATAACTCATCACCTCTTGGAATAGGCATGATGTTCTACAGCTCTGTGATGTAAGAAGAATACTGCATAACATAAAGAGTACCCTACTCCAGACTCATGAAGTCATAGGATCGATCAGCCCTCAAAGTCTCCAGATAGAAGTAATCCTAAAAGGCACACTGAAAGTCTTCCCACACCATAACCTGCTGGCGTCCTGCCTGTGAGATCACATCTCACCATATTTTAACGGAATCCTGAAGCATGTACTTAGTGAGCTTCAACCTCCTCTTTGAAGGCATATCCAGAGGCTCGAAGATAGAATGCATGGATTATATCCATGACTCTAAAGCCTAAGGTCGTCTTTCCCCTGTGAAGGTTGGAGGATATTGCTGCTGAAAACCCATCGTCAACTCTACCATATACGGGGTAGGATGTGATACTCTGCGGAAGGTCTGGATGAACCTCATAAATCCATCTACGAAATTTGCATCGGCACCTGTTTCTGGAATAGTGATTGGTGCAAAGACTGGCACAACTGAAGGATCGGCAAGTAGTCCTTCATCAGTCATGTCTGGTGTCTGATTGTTTCACTGTAACTACCGTACAACCGGAGTACGTCTCGGTGGAATGACTCTGTAAGGTCAAGAACACACCTTATATCAATATTGTCAAGGAATAAAAACTAGAAGAAAATGAGGGAATAGGATAAATAAATAATTCATGATTTTCAGATAAATGATACCAAACATGTGTATTTAACTTCCCAGTGTTTTCAAATATGCCATTCACATGGGCGTGTACTTCTTCCACCCTTGGTCGTGTAACAACCCATACACGGAATGTTGTCCATACACACAGTGTGTACTTGAATCCTCTTCCCCTACCTAAGTTACCTTACATTTCTAGGCCACACGTTTCTCATAGAACAAGAATAAACGACGTGTTAGTGCCTGACACAACATGTACACGATGAGATTCACCACCCCAAGTTGTTTGAGAGATGATCAGATACACGACTCCCACTACACGGTGTGTTCAAGAGGGACACAGTGTGTACTAGAATGATTTTCCCAACCCATGTTGCTAGTGACATGACCGCCTAAATGTATCTACAACACTAAGTGTACTTCTAGTACCCGGCATATCCTACCAAGGATTCCAAACCCCATGTCCCTACCCACAAATTCGGTGACATATTTAGAGACTACACGACTTCTTCATGAGGTACACGGTGTGTACTCCAGAAAAATAGTTTCTTCCCGAACCGAAGATCACATGGCGTGTATTCATCATTACGCGGTGTGTATTATAGGTGTTTCCGGACAGTAAGCCTTAGAAACTACTTCGGAACCCATAAAAACATTGAACCGATAATTTAAGTGACAAATTCTGATCTGTGGGGGGCCATACTCCCTGCACATCAAATCATGGCATCTTGTACATGTCCTAAACAAGAATAATATATCAATGATCCACCAAATTTAGATCCATGAGGACCAATAACACCACAAGAACCTAAAATTGGTGTCCATTTAAACAAAAACATACACAATCCAATAACCTATCAAACAGTGGGAATTTTTATCAAGGCATCTATCACAACAACATGCATATCTAGCAAAAAATCTATCATAACAACATGTAATTACTAATGAAACTGAAATGGAATGGAAATAATGCATGACATGTGATTTCTATAAAGTGCATATATGATGCATGAGATGGCATACCCTCATCTCATCGAGTTTCCAAAAGAATATAACCTCAATTACATCAACAATAACATCACAAAACTTGTGAATCACACAACTGTGAAAATCAAATCAACTATAAAATTTCAAAACCAGAAAAATTGAAAAAAATGAGGTAGATTGGGTTTTACCTATACACAGGTTAGCTACTCCTGAGAAAAACTTATTACCAGGTACCAATTCTTTCATATCCCCCTCTATAGGTTCCAAATAGTATTTCAAGAGAAAATAATTCCTCTGTTTCCACTTTTTAACATCCTGGTTCCAGAAGCCACCCAGTGGCGCCCTGTATGCAGTTGGTCACATGGCCTCAATCACATTTACCAGAACACCAGAGTCTGCCTACTAGCAACGAGGGAATTTGGTGTGATAGTGGGGAAACTGTTCCCTCAATGGCTTAGTAACACAACAGAAGTAAAAAAATAGAAATTAAGGTAGTAGGAATAATCCATACTAAAGTATATAGCATAATACAAGAAAATAATAAACTAAATCACACATATATATATATATGAATGATGCATAACACATATGTCTAGGAAATAAGCCAAAAAAATTTCATTTCAGAAATACAACAATACTAAACCAAAGTACAAAAGAAATCAGTATAACAACTCATTAGAATACATAGAAATAGATTGGTCCCATGCTCTCTATCTACACATCAAATCAAGTACCTGAAGTAGAAGGGTGTCTTCCATTATCTATACCTGCAACAATATAATCTATTTGGGTCCAAAAGCAAGACCCAAACAGGGTGTGATACAATATTCCAGTAGGCATCAACATCATGATTTTTTCCTAATAGTCAGTTAATATTTAAAAGGTAAGGTGTAAATGAAATAGTAAACAAGGAAGTACTGAGCAGAAACCATTCCACAGTTTCAATAGTTTCAGGTCATATATCAAGCAACAACTAATCATAGAATGTAAACCCAAATAGGTAACCCTCTGGGAAGTAGTCATGACCTATCCCATCTAGTCCTAGCTCATAGCACAAGAAATAAATTAACATATATGGTAACCCTCTCCGAAGTACTCATGGACTTTCTGCTCTGGTCTTACCTAGAAGAACAAGAAAACGGCTAAACACAAATGGTAACCCTCTGGGAACTACTCATGACATGTCCCATCTGGTCCAGATCTAAAATAGATTATCTGAGGAAGCACTCACCATCCAATCCACTTATTGTCTTGTATCAGTAACTAAAGGTGCTCTGGGGAAGAACATACATCACAATCCCCATGTGGCACATGTCGAGGAACTACAGACAGACAATAGAATCACTTATGTCAACTCACCCTGTTGTCTCACATAGTAAAAGTAAACAGACTCTTTGGAGAATCCCTTACATCAATTCTCCCTATAGTGTACAACACCAGGTTTACATGGCCCCGTATAAGTCAAGAAAGCATAGTAACACGTATCAGCCAAAGTAACCCTATGAACTACCTGGCTAGAAATTTTTAGCATATCAACATGTCAGATATACAATACAGTCCGTCCTACAATACTTGGCATGGTATGTAAACAAGGCATACTAATAGGCTATGAAAGACCAAATAGTCATAAACAACATGCATGGGAAAAACCCTTCGAATGCATAACAATTAACCCAATTCACATTTAATTAACCTATAGATAAGACTACAAGTATAGAATGAAATTAACAGATCTAAAACAGTAAACAAGAAATACCCTTTTCAAGAGTATTTGGCACTTTTTTCACATATAACTCATAGAGTTCCATCAGAGAGGAAAAAACCACCTACATCTCTATTTTAGGATTGATATATGTGAACCTAAAGTGAGGAACCACCCAAGACCACCGTAGATCTACAAAATGCAAAAAAAAACTCAACCGATGATAACTTGAGAAAGAGGAGGAATCAGGAAACGAAGCTCTAACAGAAGGAAGAGCATACCGAAGAAATTCCAATGTTGTTGATGGTGGTCAATTCAGATAACTGACGGTTGATCAGGGGCTCGATGGATGATAAGTGACATTCCGTCACTCTCGGATGAACCAGACCTAGAAGGAGTTGGTTCTGTCTGTCAAGCGCGACCCTGATGCGTTTAATGAAAAAAGAGAAAGTACACGGTTTTTACTTTTTAAGTACATGTTATGTACTTCCCTTCATTTTTCCCCGCATTAGGCGGTCTATAGGTCACCCCACATGGTCATGTTCATGGCTGCTACATGGCCAGCACCCGGCTACCTGCGAAAACCGAGTGCACGTCACACACACAGAAATTACACAGCATGTACATATGAAATTTTTAGAAGACCACTTTTCTAAAAAGACAAACAGAAAAGGAAAAAATACCTGAAAAGAAGATCTGGGTACTTTCATTTAGGGATCATGATGAGATAATACAAAATATACAAATATTTATGGAGGAAAAACCTGATCAACTTTGTTAGAGATAAAAAAAATGGCCACATTAGAGGGGGTTATTTTTGAAATTAGAAGGGGTTATAACCCCTTCTAATGATATTAGCGGTGGTTGTGTTGAACCACCACTAATATACCTTCCTATTATAATTAGACACGGGTTTGAGTAACCATTAGTATAATTAAGATGACTTTAGATGTGTTACATTATAGGCGGGTTGCATCAACATCTAATATAGAATAAAATTCTATAAAAATGGTTGCATTAGTGGAAGTTACAGTTGAAACCACCAATAATTGAGCACTTTAGGTGCAGTTCAAACCACCCCTAATATATGGTTACAATAGAGGTGGTTGTGCGAACTGACCCTAATGTGTTTTCTCCTCTCCATCATAACCACCCCCACTCGGCCTCCTACTGAACCCCCATAATCACTACCGCAGAAGCCCACTAACTACCCCACAACCCCTCCCTCCCAATATCAGTACTCCCACCCATCTTTCTCCATCCCATTCCTTCTACTCCCCCACTCCCCCATACCCCCTCTGCCCCACTTCTATTCCCCACATCATCCCACCCAACACTTCTTATTCCCCATGTCACCCCTCCTCCCTCTCTCTCATTCCCACTCCTCCCCACTCCCCACATTAGGTACCCAGCTTCAACCTCCCCTCCCTCTCGTTCATTCTCTTCCCTCCCCCTCTTACCCAGTCCATGCCATGCTATATATATTAAAGAAAAGAAGCACATGGGATTCAAACCGAATAATGTAACTAACAGAAAACTCTCAAACACTACATAAAATCTACTATAGTGATGTCATTTTTTGTTTATAAATTACACATGAATATATTTATATATATTTGTTGGTTTATTATATATAATATTATTATTATAGTATATTTAAATATATTTTAAGGAAAAAATATATATTATTTAAAATATTTATATTTATATACAATTATATATACTCTATATTTTGTGTTTATAAATCACCAAAATATATTACGCAAGTATACATATATTATATATATGTGTGTGTTTTTGTGTTTGTGTGATAAATTTTTTTTATTAATTATTATTATACTTATTACATATATATTTTTATCTATAAATATAATATATCAGTTTTATAAATACATTAAATTTATTTTATGATTTATACCAAACATATATGATAATAAATAATTCTATATTATATATTTATGACATATAATGATATTATACATTAATATTATATATTGATATTATATATTTATATTATATATTTATATTATATATTGATATTATATTTTTATATTAAATGTTTATATTTTATATATATAGTATATGGTTATTCTTTTATATTATAAATAATTAATTTTATATGAAATACAATTTTTACAAATAAAAATATATTAATGTAAATAATATTAATATACAATTATTATTTTGTATACATTTAAATAAAATTAAATCAAATTAAATACAATTAAATAAAATCATATAAATAAATCATATAATGTTTTTATTTAATGTATCAAAATACATTTATATATTCTGGTTTAATTTTAAATATATATATATGGATGCTTCTTTTTTTAAAAATTGTGGGGGTTATCATCTCCCTTTAATAAAATGAAATTAGTGGGGATTGTGAACCCCCACTTAATTAATGTCATTTGAGGGGTTTTTGAACCCTCTCTAAAATATTTAGATGAGGTCCAGAACCCACTATAATTTAATACATTGAAGGTGGGTTTTCAACCCCCTCTAATTTAAGATATTAGATTGGGTTTAGAACCCCTCTAAAATCCCACATGATATTTAAAAATGAATTATTAAAAATTTATAAGAGGTTCAGAAAACCATATAATTTAAGAAATTAGAGTGGTCCATAAACACCATTTAAATTTGATGATTAGTGAGAGATGTACATTCCCCCCAAAATTTTTTATTGTAAATGAATTCATATGGGATTTATAACACCCTCTAAATTTTATTCTTATAGGGGGTTATGTAGAACTCCATATAATTATACATAAAATGTGTTAATAGGAGATTTTGTATAACCCCCTCTAAATAACCCCCTCTAATATGCTTTTTCTTGTAATGATGCTCAAGAGATGGACTATATGTGATGAAATTTTCATGGAGTTGGTATGTTTTTTCCTCCTCTAGATTGAACTAGGGAATCTTGTCTAACTGATAACATTTGATTCTTAGATTACTTAATGGCTATCTTGTATTTTGGGATTACAACCATATTACATGTGAATGGTGTAATAATATAATTATTTACTATTATTTATATTTTTTTTAAAAAAAATATATCGTTATTATTGTTTATTTTTAATAAAAAAATCAATTGAATTTGATTATTAAATCAATTACATTTGTTTTTTTATAAATATTATCGGTCATGTTTACGATGGATTTAGAGGCCTTTAAGAGTAATTTTTATTTGTAATAGTCCATTGCAGTTGATATTTTAAAGAACATTAAAACTATTAGTTCTGATTATTTTTTCATCCATCATAACTAGTTATTATTTCTGAAGTTACATCAAAAAAATTCGTAATTATTAGTTCATATTCTATGATAATACTTTATTGATGAATTCACATCACAAAAGATCATTAGAAATGGGAATATGTCGCTAATGTCGAGTTGCAAAATCATAAAACTCCAAAAAGATACATTATTAGAGATATTTGTGGAATGTGCATTATTTATTAATTATTAAAGGGTTCTATCCTTATTTCTATCATGACATTAGAAACTGTGCATTACCCTCATCCTAGATTGTCCAAAAAAGAAATATAATTTTTTTCCATAAAATACATGATGGTTAATTGAACAATCCCAAATTGAGTAAAATTTCACCACCAGTAATCCAACCACCTTAGTGGAATTTACTATTCGATCTCATTTTTTCATCATCTATCTATATAATTGGTGAAATAGTATCACAACCATTCAAGAATTATCCACATTTAATTTAATATGAATCTTTCATAGTGGAAGCTACCCATAATACAATAATAATAAAAAATATTTCCTTTCTTGTGTAAATTTAGGTCATACCAATTAGATTCTAATGTGATTGGGTTTTTTGGCCAGGAAACTCTCGGTAATATGCTTATGAAATATGAATCCGAATCAAATGGAATTCATTTGATACAACTCAAATTGGAATTAAATTAAAAAATTTGGAATTAAAAATGTGTAGATAATTTTGAAGTAGACATATCATATGTATCCTTACATACTCAAAATAATTTATGATTCCACTATATTTCGATAAATCTATTTATTCCTGATGATAAATTGTATCATGTAAATTTGGTATTCCATAGTAATATAATATTATAAATTATTTTATATCATATTATAATCTTACTGAATTCAATAAGAACCAAGATTTGAATCTTAATCATGGGACACATAGGTAAATTTTGGATGAACCCTGCCATTGATGCACATGTATTGATCAATTCCTAAGTTCATGTTTTACTAATAGTGAATTATAGTCCATCGTTATGATCTATCACACATTTCCATATAGTGGACCCATAATCCCTTTATGGAATTAATTTTTTGCAATCCATTCTATTATATCATTCCCAAAACTGTTTCAAGATTTCAATGATTATTACATATATTTTTTTCATTATCAATGGATATGAATTGTATCAAAAATATTAAATTCCACAACAATATTTTTCCCAATATAGTTTTTAATTAAATTATTAATGATATGAGTCAACTTCCTAATTGATTAGTAACATAAAAAATCTATTATAATTATATTACATGTAATTTGAATGATGCATTCATTGTAGTGAAAAATGACTCAAAAGTAGTTGTAGAATTTTTAAGATTGAAAATACTCTATTGGACTGTATTTTCTATTATTATCATCTGTGAACATTATTCTAATTTCTATAACTATTTTTATGAAATTACTTTTGCAACAATATGGGGTTAATTATTGAGTTATTATATCTTATCGTGGTCAAACTAATGGGAAATGTGAAGTCTCTAAAATGAAAGTAAAATAGTCACTTAAAAATTTCACTATCCTTTTAGAAAAGATTAATTTTCATAATCTATTGTGGATTCTATTATTACCAATAAATATAATAAACCCCATTGTAATTTAAAAAAATTAGCATATATATTGAAATATTTGTATCCAAACTATTGAGATTTAGCAATGGACGTATTGGGATATGAAAATTTGAAATTATAATCATTAAAGTTTCGTCATTCAAATAATATTATAGATTCCAGAGTTTAGGGATATTTGAAGATATTTATATAATAGAACTCTTTTATGTATAATGAATGAAACAAGGATGACCACAATTTCCTCATCCTTCATCACTAGTCCCACATTATAAAAATTATTATCCATTATAATGTGTGGAATATGTTTTTCCTATGTAAGATTCATTTATACTAATTTTCCCATTTACAGTTACTAATTTTAATCCATTTGGGTATATGAAGTCCAAATAATAAATCCCACTACTATTCCCCATAAATGGGAAGTGACTAATTAACATCTATAGTGTGATTAAGGAGTCCTCAGTGGGGTAAATTCACCATCAAGAAGAAATTTATAAATAATGTCCATTAAGATTTATCCCTAATTCCATCCTTAAGTTAAATTATTTTTAAGACACTAAATAATATAGGGGTAGAGGGGGTGGATTTAATTTTATGTTAGTTATGAATTTATTAATCTTTCTATTTTTTATTTTTTTCATTTTGTGTTTCTATTTTACAATTTTCTTATTTTACTTTTTAATTTTTTTCAAATATTTATTGGAATAATCATATTAAATTATCATTTAATAGATAAATTCATTGACAATTCTTCTTGAATTTCCCTATTTCTAACAATTTTAATATTTATAGAAATTAAAATTCATATATAGATTCTGATTTTGGGAATAAAATTAACACTTATGGGTGATTTTATGTAAAATTTATTACTTTTCCTTAATATTAATGATTATACCTCTATGAAAACATAGTTATGTTGGAATTTTATGTTAAATTATTTTATGGTAAAATAATGTCATTTAATATCGTCAAACCTCATTGAATACATCTAAAAATGTGAATATCATATTATTAATTGAATGTTTATTACGGTTTAATTAATTTTATTTAACTATTTAAAATGATTTTCTATATATTTGTACCTTATTTGATCATTATTATAATTTTATTAACTTTTCCAATGTATAATCCATTAATTTAACAATTTTATTGCCCAAAATTTAAAATCAAACATAAAAATAAATAATATATATTGAGGGGAGTGAAGGAATTTATAACTTATAGGGATACCTAGGTTGGGATATTAAAGATTAACTTTTGTAAATCCTTAAATAAAAGGGTTCAAAAATTTAAATACTAAGGGTATAAAGTAATATCAGTGTATAGTATCTTGAAAGTTGAAAATTTATAAAATTAAATATATATATTGTCTACTAAGTGGAAATATAATCATGAAATGGTTGGAAAACACCCACTGTGTGATATAGTGGAATTGATGACATGGGAATCCATTAATAAGAATAATTTCATGCATCTCTATGTTTTCTGTTAAGATATTATCTTATATGGTGACAATTTCAATGCTTACTGATATTGAATACATTGTATGATTAATGTTTTTCTCAAATTTTTATAATGAAATAAATTTCCTCTTAAATTAAAATCATCAGACCTGGGAATATATTCATGTATAATTTTTTATTATAAACCACTAACCAAGAGTGTAAATGTATGGGTATCAGGGTTTATCCCAATGTGATTCACTATTTTATTCAACCCATGTCCCATGGTTTTTAAAATATTTCATATTACAAATTAAAAATATAATAATAATATTTATTTCAATTTTTGATAAATTATTCAATTTTAAAAAAAATTATAAATAACTAAATCCAAATTTTATTAATGATTTCATGGTTGGTGGAGGAGATTTTAAGATCCTGTGATGAAATTCAAGAAAAATGAGCCAAATTGTGTGAGTGGATAGGTATAAATGTGGAATAAATTTCACAGTCTACCCACTCTGTATTTTCGAATAGAAAAACTCTATGATTGGATGAAAAATTATGTTTTATATAATTATATATTTGACTAAAGAACACAAATAATCCGTTTTGTTTCCAAGAATATGCCATAATTTGATAGAATATTTACTGTTCCTTTTCACCATGTTACATTTATAATTTTGGCCATATCACAATTTTTAAGAAACTAATATAAAGAAAATATTCATTGAGGATATCAAAGTGTTGGTGAAAAAACATATTATTTATTAAAAAAGTTATATTAGAAAATCTCTATAGCTAAAATCATTATATAAATAATATTTTATTAAATATGGTTTCCAAACAATCATCAATTTTCCTATAAATTGGATTCATAGGAATATCAAGTATATGCTCGTCAAAGGAGTTAATTTCATCCATTTTATCTTCTAAAGGATTCCTATCGTGGCCATGGTTTTTTACATGTCATTATACACATATGTAGAGTTAAAATGAATAATTATATCCACTTGATATCCTTTCTCCACTCAATGTTGACAAAATCAATGGGCATTCATTCTAATAGAAACACATAAACGTCAATAGGGTATTAGGATCTTCATTATTACTGGGATGGAATAATTTATTCATGATGAAATTATGTTAGGTATATTATAAAACACTTCTATGTTCATTATTTGTATTTGAAATGACCCCTACCACTAAATATAACAATATATGCAGAGGGAGATAATATCCTCTATGTACAACCTCCAGAAGTCCATCAAAATGAACTGATGGTATACAAATATAATAGTATGGGAGGAATTTATCTCAATAAATGACTATGGATTAGGATATAAGATAATAATTCACAATAAAACTCTAATAGAAAACATAATTTAATCCAATACCATACCATGATTCATGAGCAAACAAAAAACTGATTTATATACAAGTATCCAATAATATATTAAAAAGAAAAATATATGACATAAACTCTATAGAATCTCAATAAAACTAATAATATCCATCATCATCCCCATATATCTCCGAAAAATATTAAAATAGATTATATAAATTGGTTGATCCTAACATCTTTCCATAGTAAGAACATAACCAAGGCCTCAAGTGCACATGTGAAAAGATCATGCTAATGTGCCATTGAAAAAATGTTGAATCAACAAGTACCAATAATGTTTCTTTAACTCAGCCAATAATATCTATCAACTTCTCACCAAATCATCCATTCAATATAATAAAATAGTATCATGAAAAAGATATCTTGTTTTCTTACTCCCAATTCCAAAATTATTTTCAGCATTCATGGCCAATCATCGAATGTCCAATTCTCCCAACCCTTCTACAATACCACATCAGCTCATGTATTTATTTTAGACACCTTTCCCACAAATCACATCATATAACATATCATCTATTGGTAGACACCTAGGATAAACAACATATTATATCCCACCAACATATACCTGATTCATAGATCAAACAAAATCACATTCTTCTCATAGAAACCGAGGCTACACAACTCATCTTCTTACATGAAAAGTAGGGTATCATGACTAAAAAGAAAATAAACCTTTTTCATTCCTTTTACCATGCATGAAATCCACCTTATATCAAATCAAACCTCATCATTTCTACCTCATAGTCACATGGCACAACACAATACATGACCATTGGGTAATCTTTAACCCCAACCTATGATGCCACTACTGAATAATTAGAGGGGGAGTGAGGGTAACTAGCCTCCATATCACTATAATATTAGTTTTTAGGGAAACCACAAGAACATATCACCCTTTATAATTGGTATGGAAGTCCAAATCGGGTGGGGGAGTATAAAATAACAAAAATATATAGGATATATTGATAATAAGTAATACCAAACCTATGGGTTCACATTAATAACAATATCACACACCACATCACCACCACACACCACACATCAAAAATCTCAACCACTTCCACCACTCTATGCTACACACTACACGCCAAAAATAAATGGGCACACAATAAATCATCTTTTCAATTACTATTTAACAAAATTAATGAAATATCCAATTCATTTTAGATTACATTATTTATAATATCATTCAATTAAATTAATAAATTTACCACACATATGTTTCCAATACATCTCATTTATCTGTGATCCTGATTTGTTCCTTTTATCATCATAGTTTATCCCATGGCTAATTGGGGAACTATCTCGACTATACCATACTATAACATGACCAACCCAAAAACCCACCACTATAACATCAGACATCCACCACCATCATCATGTCACGTCACCCCAACCATCTCACAACCAAAATTATATATATTTTTATCACCACACATCACAATATTAGCCACTACTCCACAAAAACCATACCACAACCATTACACCCAAACTACTATGCCACAACTTTTTCACTACAAGCATTTTCCAACAACCACTATTCAATTACCACAATTCCCCAACCACTATTGAACAACTATTTCACCAACACAACTATGACACAATATCTTCACCAAAAACACTATGGATAAACTAGTTAACTAAAACCCCAATGCCACAACATCATGGTGTCGCAATGAACAACCAACAACAACACTTTTATTCTGTCCAACCACCTCATCTCTATAACCCATAATACACAACCCATACTATCGCTAACATCATCCCACAACATCCCAACCACAAAGGTAAAAAACAATAACAAGCACAAAACATCAAAATAAACTTTTAACCACAACTATTCTAGGGATATATCACATATCTTATTTTCTTATCATGGATATTATTACAAAACACAAATGACTAGTTAAACCACATATTATCAAAATACATGATCATAAAATTTTTATTCATTGTGTGATCACATGATTACATTTAATGGTACATTACATCATAAAAAATACAAGGGATAAAAGTCCCCATATATCTGTTAATTTCAAAACTTTCAATGGGTATGCACAATAACACCAAAAACATATCTGAATGCAACAAAGAATTCTAATACACCATGTTCCCATATATTTTAGATATTTAAATTAAATGTCTCATTATATTTCCCATTTATATTTTCCTAAATTAAATAAAAAAGAATGAAGATCTCATACATATAACAGAAACATTCTAGAATGATATTTCCCAATATCAGTGAAGCTTTATGATATCTCTAGACACTTAGTGGTGATTCAGAAACATCCCAGAAACCACTTATGTGGATGGAACACGTGGATCAACCAACCCCACTAGAAAGGGAAATCAGAAACCCAACCCATATGCACCCTAACCCAAAAACAATCCACTCTAATGGATCACTAAATAATAATGGATAGAAACCCATAAAAAATGGAGAAAAACTGACCATGGATTTCCAATGGAAAATCACTAGAACAAAGGATAGAATTAAGGGAGAGATATTCATGATGTAATCCTTAGGGATCCTAAAGTTCATTGATAACAATATAGGGAGAGTGATAGAGATAACTGAAACCAATTCAAAATAAATTGTCTAAAATCGTTATAAAATTACATTGAACCCAACCTATTCATGTTGTGTATCCAATTATTGATGTGAATTCCAATTTTACAACATCCTTAGAAATTCACATTGCCTCACCCATTAGTTAATTAGATGTCATGTAATTAATTAATAGTATGCAAATAATTCATTGTTTATTTTTATCCCACATACTTACAATGATGAATATTGGAAACAGAATTCATGAATCATCAATGAATGTCATGTAAACTATTCATGATGTGAATATCATGAAAAAACTACTACACCACAAAACAACATGAATCCTCCTCATAACCCCATTAAAACAGCTCTATGACAAAAACCTAGAAAATAATTAGACCATAAAGGTATAAACCATTAAATTAAATACCTCACAAATCATTCTCTCCATAGAGAATCCAAAATTGAGCCTAGAATGGTAAGGGTTTGAATAATTACATAAGACAATACCTTTAAAGGTTTTCAATATTCTCCAATGCTTCCACAATCCCCAAAATCCAAAAAAACAAATAAAACGCAATTCTCAACAACATCACCACCTCTAAATTGGAATAATAAATCATAATCTAGATCCAGCCACATAATTTACCTTTCCAAAAAATCATCATACAATCTTTACTCAGATAAAACCAAACTCTACCAATACCAATACAATAAACTATTTCAACCACCCAAATCAGGTAATTCTTTCTTAAATGTCAATATACTTTCCACTCTTGGTTCCACACACTCACCAATAATGTTTAAATAACATCATAGTATAATTTTTCATTGTAATGAAACATTTCTTCCCTTTTTCATGTCTATGAATCATTTTCAATGAATTCAGATTCATAATGAAGGTACCGAGATAGCTGAGACACTTGAAATAAAACATGGATCCTCTCAAATCATAGTGGAAATTTCAAATGATACACTATATCGACAATACACCCCCATACATCCATTTTCCAAAACCCCATGTAGAGTGATCACTCCCTCTACCAAACCTCCACTTCCCATGTTGAGGGGTGAATCTCCAAAACAAATTATATCAAAACTCAAACTCTAATGGCATCCACATCTAATCATAGTAGGTCTCCTAGTGGTCATGTCCTCCCCTTATCCTCTCCATATCCAACTGGATATTCTCATCAATGATATTCATCATATTAGGATAGAAAACATCTCACTCTCCAATCATTTTCCCTCACAAATGATACTAAAATGACCACTCGTTACAACATCACAAATGGATCCAGACCAGTTAAAGAGTGATAACTATTATTGATCAAAACTCAAAAAATGGATGGTGTTATGAATATGATCCACACATGTCTATGATTTATTCCACCAATATATCCTCCAATTTATTGATGGTACACTTCATTTTGCTATTTTTATATGGGTGGAATTCAAGGTTAATGTGAAATATGGATCCAAAAAAATGTTGAAATATTCTCCAGACATTCACAGGAAAACAAGTATTCCAAAAATATTGGATGGTACTTAATACCCCTTGAATAATAACAATGTAATCCACATACCCCCTCGCCAAAATAATCACAATACTCAAGTCATGGATCACCTAGAAGTGAGATACATTCATTAGTTGGCACACTGTGACCCAAACCTCATCACATCATCCCAGTGGTAATCAAATCTCTATGAATAAATCCATTGATATGGGTAATGACTTGAACATATATAAATAAACATTAAATTATGATTAAATTAAATTTCATATTATGTATTATCGTTATAGAAGAAATATAAACCCCATAGGAATATTATATCTATCGATTTTAAGAGAATATCAAGAATAATAACCATCGAAAATAAATCAATAAAATGTGAACAAATTATTAGCATAAATATTGTGATATGGTAAATCCATTTAACATAAAAAATGTCAGAAGGGAATAAACTAGTAGAATTATAACACATTAACCTCCTTTATCCGATCTGTCATGCTAGATAGCAACATTGGGATGTTCCCTTGACCAATCCCAATCTAATATCTTGAAAACAAGAAACCTTAAAAACGGTTTTGAAGAGTAGTTAAATATCAACTAGATCACAAATCACAACATATTTTCCAAACCACCCCATTATAATATCACCGTAGCACACCTTAGATGCCTGTAAGTTTTTGGAGTAATTAAGTGATATGTATCAAGACCATAATAAAATTAAAATCTATTTTTAATATTTAATAGAATAATGTTTATAATTTAAATTATATAATAGTTTACATAGTGTTTTATAAGATAAAAATAATATTTTTGGTCAAATATGATATTTCAATTATGACATTATTTTGTAACGAATTCGTGAATTATAAAAAAAACTTATTATATATTAGAGATTTAGTAAAATTAAATAATATTTTTGAATTAAAAATTATAATTTAATTAATATGATGTAAAATGTATTTTTTATGTGGTTTCAAAAAAAGTAATTGTAGAAAAAATTAGAATTTCTCAATAAATGGAAATTACTATTTAAAAGGTGGAAATCAATATATTTATAAAATTATTTTCATAAAATAAATATTATTTTTGAATGATCACTCCAAAATTACCCAACAATGAATTTTTTATAATTTTACGAGAAAAATCACTTTTTGGGTAAAATAAAAAAAAGTATAATTATACGGTGTTTATTAAGTCATCATAATGACCCAAAATTATTGTAATAATGTATGTACTAGTTATCTAATACAATATCTATGGTTAACCTTGAAAAGAATGTTTTATTCATTTATTCAATTGTTTATAAATACCTTATGATTAGTACAAACCTAATACAATATTATATGATTTTAAAAGAAATCATTTATAATCATGACCCACATCCAAATCACGCAGGGTGATATATTATTAATTTCATACCATATCAATAAAAATAAATAAAAATATATCATATTTATAAGAAAATATAGTTAAACCCCTTATAAATTTTTAGTATTTATTCTATTAATATATATATTCCAAAACCACTTTTGGGGAACTAATAAAGATCATCTCTCTTTTTTCCAATATATACCCATCGAATATCTGATTCATAATCTCTAAAAACTGTTAGATATTATCCTATCTGTTACATAACCTCTATAGTATCATCAAAAGGGGCCCCATGATCTCAATAAACACACCCCTATTTTCTTGAATAACCCTCTTAAGGTAAGGGACATCTCTCTCTCTATTAAAATTCAAGAACCTTCGTTTTATTTATCCTTTTGTGTTTCTTTTGGTTATTTTTCATAAAATTATATATATCCCTATAAAATACAGTTCATTTCCAAAAAAAATACAGATCATTTATCCTCTATCATTATTGCATCTACCAAATAATTAAAATAATGAAATATATCAATGGAGCCTCTATTTCTCTACATTATTCAAGCACATTATTTATGTATTTCACGATATCATACAATTACTATGGATTTAATATTCTATTTTACATCATAAATACTTCAATTATTATTTATATATGACGAGTGACCACTTTCACTCTCATGAATCCCTCTTATGACTCATTATGAACTCACATTATGTAGTTGAAACTATCTTATTATTTTTTCTTTCCATGTTATTATACAGGAACGATCCTTGTCCTATTTGTATTAATTAAAAATCGTTATGATTTATTATGTTCTTTCATTTACCTAATATGGAAATTTGTTACATCCAAGTGTTGACATTACCCATTCACTCTCATTGAATAATTTATGAATCTTTATGTAATGTTTTTACAATACAAAAATGTCACTAAAACATTCCACGCCCAATACATGTACCCATTTCCACTCAGGGGTATTACCTACTTGTACCTATAATTAATTGATTTAGTATTTCAATTTATGTAACTCACATTCCTTAATAATTGGGTTACATTTTATGGAATATGTTCATATGTTATATGATCTATTTAGAACACATATTCATGTAAATTATATGATTAAGATGGGTGCTCCAATATAGAGCTACAATTCATTATGTAAAGTTTTAGTCTCAAGAGATTCGATGTATAGATAAATGTTGGTTATCCTAAGATGATATGTTATGATGATTTAGTAGTTAACCAACACATATTCTTATGATGACATGTTTAAATATGTTTCCACATTCCCTTGGAAAATTTATATTATCTAGAGACATCATGCCTCATTGTTCGTGTTTATTATTCTAACCATTTTATGTCCCATTGAAATTATTATTCTCTAACATGTAATAAGTTCATTATGTTATTCATTATCTATTCTCTTACTAGGCTTTATATCTCACCCATTTATAATGTATAACCCATGGTTACTCCATTTTTTTTATGAATGATGGAATATTACGAGAAACTTAAGGATGTATTTAATATATCTACTATACAACACATATTAATGTTGTTATGAGATGTACCTCACCACCCAAATATATAATTCTTCTCGACCTACTGGGTTGTATTATGTGTACTATTATGTAAAAAATAATTAATTGTTGTGTAATAAAGACATTGGTTGTCATAGTTAGTATTAGAGGGAAGTCTAGTTATTTTTAGGATTATAACAAATAAACTATTGTGAACACCATATATATAAGACTAAACATATGAAAACATCACTATGTTTTGATAATGAATGGATTATGTGGTTTCCATGAAAAAAATCACAATCATGAAAATAAAATTGGATTTTGATGTGATATAGTTGTACCTTATGCTATTAATCCTGAACTAGGCTCATTTATCTAGACTCATTCATCACCCGATGCACTAAATTTTGTCTTCCTACACATATTGATTCATATTCTGAGGGGATATAATTTACAAAATTAATAAGCTCATTGCAATCAATTATTTTGGGAAAAGATAATGTATTATGAGTATCCCCTAATAAGTCAATCCTGAATAACATAAATTGGGTCCTATACAAATCAAAATTTAAGAAATAAATAAATTGATAAATTATATCTTTACAAATATTTCATTAATGTTTTTGTGTAACACTTTTTAAAAGTACTAATCCATAATATTCCATGAATCATCACCATTGATCAAAAATAGGATGAACATAGTAAAAAACAATGTGAATGGAAATGTGATGACTTCACAAAGGAGGTTCCCAACATGATTGGAGTAGGATTCATGTGATTTTTTATGAAAATCTCATAGTTTACTTAGATTCTAAATAGATACCTAAATAATTAATAATACCAAATTAACCTTATGAAATTACAAGATTAAAATTATACCTTTATGGAAAAACTTCCTCCATCATTCAATGTTTTATAAGATCTATTAATCATGGAAGGATGGATCAAGTCTATTGAAAAGATTATATACATCCTTTGATTTTATAAGTATGAGATAGTTATAATGGCTATTTATAAAATGATGGGAGAAGCTGATCAATGGTGAAAATTGATCAGGAATGCAAATCTTGGGGATGATATCAATGATATGGGGTTGATGGTATTCTAGATGTTTTTTTTAAAAAATATTTTCCATATACATTATAACATAAAATATAAAGGTATTTTTTACATCAAGACATAAAAGGATTATTAATCCACCAAGTAACATGAAGAAAACTAAAAAAGACCTTAATGATAGACCTCCATATTTTTGGTTACCCATTAATAAAAACAGTACAACTTCTTTGGAGGATAATTACTATGTTTTTTAAAATTCCTAGTGATTCGGGACTTTTAAAACTATGTAGAAACTCTCTTATATTCCCTCAAAGTGAAAATATATATTATTGAATCTCAAGGAACTTATGGGGTTAAAAATAGTAAGGAGGAATTTAATTTTATTAGTTTGATGGTGAAAACTAATAGTGGAAAAAAAATTTTACATCCCATAATTAAAAAGTGTGGAATGAATACCCCCATGAATTGTTGGAATGTGGAAAGGGATTTATTTATTTATGGAAAAGAAGGAAAACTTACTAGAAATTGATGATGTGAGAAACCCTCTAATATAATGTAGGAATGTAATAATGTAGTCATTCACCAATATATTTTTAAATATTTAAACTATATGGCACATTGTAATTATAAAAAACCAATTCACCAAGCCAAGTGTTTTCCAATACAGTCATTGCCAACTGCCTCCAATGTAGCAAGGGAGAGATTATTCTATCACAACCATAGAGGCACGCCCAAAAATAAACCAGGGATATGTATTCCTGAAATTCATTAAATAATAAATAACATTTTTATAATTCTGGTTCTACGTATACCATCATATCACTCTAGCACAGCAGAACAATGACACCACCAAAAATCATGGAAGTAGAACTATCAGTGAAAATTAAAAAATTGGTATATTTTTTCATACATTTTAAATAACTCCTCCCCTATAAAAACATATTGGCGGAACATCCATGAAAATGTTTTTGTACTACGTTTAGTGTTATTTGATGTAATTATAGGTATGAATTGACTTTACTTATATATATACAATATATACTATCATGAGATGTAAATTATTCTCTTTGTGGATAATCTCCCACCAATTATATACATGTTAATAATGCAACAGGGTCAATGTGTATTTTCATTTATTATCATGAGATCAACTCGATTTTGATACTCTTTCTCCACTCAATGTTGACATAATCAATGGGCAGTCATTCTAATAGAAACACACAAACGTCAAGAGGGTATTTGGATCTTCATTATTACCGGGATGTTATAATTTATTCTTGATGAAATTATGTTAGTTATATTATAAAACTCTTCTATGTTCATTATTTGTATTTGACATGACCCCTACCAATAAATATAACAATATATGCAGAGGGATATAATATCCTCTATGTCCAACCTCCAGAAGTCCATCAAAATGAACAGATGGTATACAAATATAATAGTATGGGAGGAATTTATCTAAATAAATGAAAATGGATTAGGATATAAGATAATAATTCACAATAAAACTCTAATAGAAAACATAATTTAATCCCAAACCATACCATAATTCATGAAAAAACGAAAAAATGATAGATATACAAGTATCTAATAATATATAAAAAAGAAAAATATATGACATAAACATTATAGAATCTCAATAAAACTAATAATATCCATCGTCATCCCCATATATCTCCTAAAAATATTAAAATAGTTTATATAAATTGGTTGATCCTAACATATTTACATAGTAAGAACATAACCAAGGCCTCAAGTTCACATGTGAAAAGATCATGCTAATGTGCCATTGAAAAAAAGTTGAATCTACAAGTACCAATAATGTTTCTTTAACTCAGCCAATAATATCTATCGACTTATCACCAAATCATCCATTCAATATAATAAAATGTAATCATGAAAAAGATATGTTGTTTTCTTACTCCCAATTCCCAAATTATTTTCATCACTCATGGCCAGTCATTGAATGTCCAATTATCCCATCCCTTCTACAATACCACATTAGCTCATGTGTTTATTTTAGACACCATTCCCACAAATCACATCATATAACATCTCATCCACAGGTAGACACCTAGGATAAACAACATATTATATCCCACCAACATACACCTCAGTCATAGATCAAACCAAATCACATTCTTCTCATAGACACCGAGGCTACATAACTCATCTTCTTACATGAGAAGTAGGGTATCATGACTAAAAAGAAAATGAAACTTCTTAATTCCTTTTACCATGCATGAAATCCACCTTATATCAAATCAAACAACATCAGTTCTCCCTCATAGTCACATGGAACAACACAATACATGACAATTGGGTAATCTCTAACCCCAACATATGACGCTATTACTGAATAATTAGATGGTTAGTGAGGGTAACTAGCCTCCATATCACTATAATATTAGTTTTTGGGGAATACAAAAGAACATATCACCGTTTATAATTGGTATGGAAATCCAAATCTGGTGGGGAGAGTATAAAACAACAAACATATATAGGATATATTGATAATAAGTAATACCAAACCTATGGGTTCACATCAATAACAATATCACACAGCACATCACCACCATATATAACACATCAACCATCTCAACCACTTCCACCACTCTAGGCTACACAGTAGATGCCAAAAATAAATGGACACACAATAAATCATCTTTTCAATTACTATTTAACGCCAATAATGAAATATCCAATTCATTTTAGATTACATTATTTATAATAACATTCAATTCAATTAATCCATTTACCAGACATATGTTTCCAATCCATCTCATTTATCGGTGATCCTAATTTGTTCCTTTTATCATCATAGTTTTTCCCATGGCTAATTGGGGAACTATCTCGACTATACCATACTATAACATGACCAACCCAAAAACCCACCACTATAACATCACACATCCACCACCATCATCATGTCACGTCACCCTAACCATATCAAAACCAAAATGCTATATATGTTTATCACCAAACATCACAATATTAGCCACTACTCCACAAAAACCATACCACAACCATTACACCCAAACTACTATGCCACAACTTTTTCACTACAACCATTTTCCAACAACCACTATTCAATTACCAAAATTCCACAACCACTATTGAACAACTATTTCACCAAAACAACTATGACTAAATCTCTTCACCAAAAACACTATGGAAAAACTTGTAAACTAAAACCTCAATGCCACAACATCATGGTGTCGCAATGAACAACCAACAGCAGCACTTCTATTCTCTCCAACCACCACATCACTACCACCCAGAATACACAACCCATACTATCGCTAACATCATCACACAACATCCTAACCACATAGGGAAAACAAAACATTAACAAGCACAAAACATCAAAATAAACTTTTAACCATAAATATTATAGGGATATATCACATATCTTATTTGCTTATCATGGATATTCTTACAAAAGACAAATGACTAGTGGAAACCACATATTATCCAAAAACCTGATCTTAAAATTTTTATTCATTTTTTGATCACATGATTACATTTAATGGTACATTAATTCATAAAAACTACAAGGGATACAAGTCCCCATATACCTGTTATTTACAAAACATTCAATGGGTATGCACAAGAACACCAAAAACATATGTGAATGCAGTAAAGAATTCGAATACATCCTGTTCCCATATATTTTAGATAGTTAAATTAATTATCTCATTATATTTTCCATTTATATTTTCCTAAATTTTATAAAAAAGAATGAAGATCTCATACATATAACAGAAACATGCTATAATGATATTTCCCAATATCAGTGAAGCTTTATGATATCACTACACACTTTGTGGTGATTCAGAAACATCCCAGAAACCACTTATGTGGATGGAACACGTGGATCAACCAACCCCACTAGAAAGGGCTATCAGAAACCCAAACCATATGCACCCTAACCAAAAAACAAACCAATATAATGGATATCTAAAGAATAATGGGTAGAAACCCATAAAAAATGGAGAAAAACTGACCATGGATTTCAAATGGAAAATCACTCGAACAAAGGATAGAATTAAGGGAGAGGTATTCATGATGTAATCCGTAGGGATCCTAAAGTTCATTGAGAACAATATAGGGAGATAGATAGAGATAACTGAAACCAATTCAAAATAAATTGTCTAAAATTATTATAATATTACATTGAACCCAACCCATTCATGTTGTGTATCTAATTATTGATGTGAATTCCAATTTTACAACATCCTTAGAAATTCACATTGCCTCACCCATTATTTAATTAGATGTCATGTAATAAATTCATAATATGCAAAAAATTCATTGTTTCTTTTTATCCCACATACATACAATGATGAATATTGGAAACATAATTCATGAATCATCACTGAATGTCATGTAAACTATTCATGATGTGAATATCCTGAAAAAAACTGCTACACCACAAAACAACATGAATCCTCTTCATAAACCCATTAAAACAGCTCTATGACAAAAACCTAGAAAATAAGTAGACCATAAAGGTATGAACCCTTAAATTAGATACCTCACAAATCATTCTCTACCCAGAGAATCCAAAATTGAGCCTTGAATGGTAAGTGTTTGAATAATTACATAAGGCAATAACTTTAAAGGATTTCATTATTCTCCAATGCTTCCACAATCCCCATAATCCAAAAAAACCAATATAACACAATTTTCAACAACATCAACACCTCTAAATTGGAGCAACACATCATAATCTAGATCCAGCCACATAATTTACCTTCCCAAACAACCATCGTACAATCATTACTTAGATAAAACTAACCTCTACCAATACCAATACAATACACTATTTCAACCACCCAAATCAGGTAATTCTTTCTTAAATGTCAATATACTTTCCACTCTTGGTTCCACACACTCACCCACAATGTTTAAATAACATCATAGTATAATTTTTCATTGTTATGAATCATTTCTTCCCTTTTTCATGTGTATGAATCTTTTTCAATGAAGTCAGATTCATAATGAATTTACTGAGATAGCTGAGACACTTGAAATAAAACATGGATCCTCTCAAAGCATGGTGGAAATTCTAAATGATACGCCATATCGACAATACACCACCACACATCAAAGTTCCAAAAACCCCAGGTAGAGTGATCACTCCTTCTACCAAATATCCACTTCCCATGTGGAGGGGTGACTCTCAAAAACAAATTGTATCACAACTCAAACTCTAACGGCATCCACCTCTAATCATAGTAGGTCTCCTAGTGGTCATGTCCTTCCCTTATCCTCTCCATATCCAACTGGATATTCTCATCAATGTTATTCATCATATTAAGATAGAAAACATCTCTCACTCCAAACATTTTCCCTCACAAAAGATACTGAAATGACCACTCATTACAACATCACAAATGGATCCAAACCAGTTAAAGAGTGATAACTATTATTGAATGAAAACTCAAAACATGATCGGTGTTATGAATATGATCCACACATGTCTAAGATTTATTCCACCAATATATACTCCAATTTATTGATGGTACACTTCATTTTTATATTTTTATATGGGTGGAATTCAATGTTAATGTGAAATAGGGATCAAAAAAATGTTGAAATATTCTCTAGACATTCACAGGAAAACAAGGGTTCCAAAAAGATTGGATGGTCCTTAATACCCCTTGAAGAATAACAACGTAATCCACATACCCCCTCGCCAAAATATTCACAGTACTCAAGTCATGGATCACCTAGAAGTGATATACATTCCTTAGTTGGCACACTATGACCTAAACCTCATCACATCATCCCAGTGGTAATCAAATCTCTATGAAGAAATCCATTGATATGGGTAATGACTTGAACATATATAAATAAACATTAAATTATGATTAAATTATATTTTCTATTAAGTATTATCGTTATAGAAGAAATATGAACCCCATATGAATATTATATCTATCGATTTTAAGAGAATATCAATAATAAAAACCATAGAAAATAAATCATTAAAATGTGAACAAATGATTAGCATAAATATTAAGATAGGGTAAATCCATTTAACATAATAAATGTATGAAGGGAATAAACCAGTACAATTATAACACATTAATCTCCTCTATCAGATCTTTCATGCTAGATAGCAACATTTGGATGTTCCCTTGACCAATCCCAATCCAATATCTTGAGAACAGGAAAATTTAAAAATGGATTTGAAGAGTAGTTAAATATCAACTAGATCATAAATCACACCATATTCGACAAACCACCCCATCATAATATCACCATAGCACACCATAGACGCCAGTAAGTTTTTGTATTAATTAAGTGAAATGTATCAAGACCATAATAAAATTAAAATATATTTTTAATATTTTATAGAATAATGTTTATAATTACAATTATATAATAGTTAAAGAGTGTTTGATACGATAAAAATAATTTTTTTGTTTAATATGATATTTCAATTATGACATTATTTTTTAATGAATTCATGAATTTTAAAAAAACATATTATATATTAGTGAAATAGTAAAATTAAATAATATTTGTGAATTAAAATATATAATTTAATTAATATGATGTAAAATGTATTTTTTATGTGGTTTCAAAAAAAGTAACTGTAGAAAAAAATTAGAATTTATCAATAAATTGAAATTACAGTTTAAAAGGTAGAAATCAACAAATTTAGAAAATTATTTTCATACAACAAATATTATTTTTTAATGATCACTCCAAAATTACCCAACATTGAATTTTTTATATTTTTACGAGAAAAATAACTTTTTGGGTAAAAATTAAAAAAAGTATAATTATACTATGTCTACTATGTCATCATAATGACCCAATATTATTGTAATAAAGTATGTACTGGTTATCCAATACAATATATATGGTTAACCTTGAAAATAATTTTTTATTCATTTATTCAAATGTTTATAAATACCTTATGATTAGTAAAAACCTTATACTATATTATATGATTTTAAAACAAATCATTTATAATCATGACTCATATCCAAATCACCCAGCATGATATATTATTAATTTCATACCGTATAAATAAAAAAAAATAAAAATCTATCATCTTTATAAGAAATTATAGTTAAACCCCGTATATATTTTTAGTATTTATTCTATTAATATATATAGTCCAAAACCACTATTACGGAACTAATAAAGATCATCTCTCTTTTTTCCTATATAAACCCATCGAATATCTGATTCATAATCTCTAAAAACCTATAGATATTATCCTATGTGTTACATAACCTCTCTAGTGTCCTCAAAAGGGGCCCCATGATCTCAATAAACACACACCAATATTCTCGAATAACCCTCTTATGGTAAGGGACCTCTCTCTCTCTGTATTAAAATTCAAGAACCTTCATTTTATTTAATAGTTTTTGTATATATTGGTTATTTTTCATAACATTATATATATCCCTATAATATAAAATTAATTTCCAAAAAATATAGATTATTTATCCTCTATCATTATTACATCTACCAAATAATTAAAATTATTAAATATATTAATGGAGCCTCTATTTCTCCACATTATTCAAGCACATTATTTATGTATTTCATGATATAATACAATTCCTATTGATGTAATATTCTCTTTCACATCATACAAACTTCAATTATTATTTATACATGAAGAGTGACCACTTTAACTCTCATTAATCCCTCTTATGACTCATTATGAACTCACATTATGTAGTTGAAACTAACTTTTAATTTTTTCCTTCCATGTTATTATACAAGAACGATCCTTGTACTATTTGGATTAATTAAAAATGTTCATGATTTTTTATGTTCTTTCATTTACCTAATATGGATATTTGTTACATCCAATGCTGACATTACCCATTAACTCTCATTGAATAATTTATGAATCTTTATGTAATGTTTTTACAATACAAAAATGTCACTAAAACATTCCACTCCCAATACATATACCCATTTCCACTCAGGGGTATTCACCTAGTTGTACCTATAATTAATTGATTTAGTATTTCGATGTATGTGAATCACATTCCTTAATAATTGGGTTACATTTTATGGAATATGTTCATATGTTATATGATCTATTTGGAACACATATTCATGTAAATTATATGATTATGATGGGTGCTCTGATATAGATCTCCAATTCATTGGGTAAAGTTTTAGTCTCAAGAGATTCGATGTATAGTTAAATGATGGTTATCCTAAGATGATATGTTATAATGATTTAGTAGTTAACCAACACTTATTCTTATGATGACATGTTTAAAGATGTTTCCACATTCTCTAGGGGAATTTATATTATCTAGATACATCATGCCAAATTGTTCATGTTTAGTATTCTAACCATTTTATGCCACATTTAAATTATTATTCTCTAACATGTAATATGTTCATTATGTTATTCATTTTTTATTCTCTTACTAGGATTTATAGCTCGCCCATTTCTAATGTATATCCCACGGTTATTCCATTTGTTTTATGAATGATGGAATATTATGAGTAATTTAAGGATGTATTTAATATATCTACTATACTACACATATTAATGTTGTTATGAAATGTACCTCACTACCCAAATATATAATTATTCTCAACCTACTGGGTTGTATTATTTGTACTATTATGTAAAAAATAATGAATTGTTGTGTAATAAAGACATTGGTTGTCATAGTTAGTATTAGAGGGAAGTCTAGTTATTTTCTGGATTAGAACAAGGAAACAATTGTGAACACCATATATATAAGACTAAACATATGAAAACATCACTATGTTTTGATAATGAATGGATTATTTGGTTTCCATGAAAAAAATCACAATAATGATAATAAAATCTGATTTTGATGTGTTATAGTTGTACCCTATACTATTAATCCCGAACTGGGCTCATTTATCTAGACTCATTCATCACTCGTTGCACTATATTTTGTCTTCCTACACATATTGATTCATATTCTGGGGGGATATCTTTTACAAAATTAATAAGCTCATTGCAATCAATTATTTATGGAAAAGATAATGTATTATGAGTATCCCATAATAAGTCAATCCTGAATAACATAAATTGGATCCTATAAAAATCAAAATATAAGAAATAAAATAAATTGATAAATTATCTCTTTACGTATATTTCATTCATGTTTTTGAGTAAAACTATTTAAAATTAATAATCCATAATATTCCATGAATCATCATCATTGATCATAAATACGATGAACATAGAAAAAAACAATGTGAATTGAAATGTGACGACTTCACAAAGGAGGTTCCCAACACGATTGGAGTAGGATTCATGTGATTTGTGATGACAATCTCATAGTTCACTTAGATTCTAAATAGATACCTAAATTATGAATAATACCAAATTAACCTTATGAAATAACAAGATAAAAATGATACCTTAATGAAAAAACTTACTCCATCATTCAATGGTTTATAATATCCCTTAATCATGGAACGATGGATCAAGCCTATTGAAAAGATTATATACATCCTTTAATTTTATAAATATGAGATAGTTATAATGGATATTTATAAAATGATGGGAGAAGCTGATCAAGGGTGAAAATTGATCAGGAATGAAAATCTTGGGGATGATATCAATGATATGGGGTTGATGGTATTCTAGATGTTTTTTTTAAAAAATATTTTCCATATACATTATGACATAAAATAGAAAGGAATTTTTTACATCAAGACAAAAAAGGATTATGAATCCATCATGGAATATGAGGAAAACTGAAAAAGACCTTAATGATAGACCTCCATATTTTTTGTTACCCATTACGAAAAACAGTACAACTTCTTTGGTGGATAATTACAATGTTTTTTAAAATTCCTAGTGATTCAGGACTTTTAAAACTATGTAGAAACTGTCTTATATTCCCTCAATGTCAAAATATATATTATTGAATCTCAAGGAACTTATGGGGTTAAAAATAGTAAGGAGGAATTTAATTTTATTAGTTTGATGGTGAAAACTAATAGTGGAACAAAATTTTTACATCCTATAATTAAAAAATGTGGAATGAATACCCCCATGAATTGTTGGAATGTGGAAAGGGATTTATTTATTTATTGAAAGGAAGGAAACCTGGATAGAAATTTATGAAGTGAGAAACCCTATAATATAATGTAGGAATGTAATAATATAGTCATTCGCCAATATATTTTTAAATATTTAAATAGAGACTTATCAATTCCCTTGTACTTGTACTACCCACATATGGGGAACATATCATTTTTTACGGTGAATATTAGAAGACATTATTTAGTTGTGTACTAATTAAGAATTACATAGTGATATCCTATGCCTTAAGTAAATTGAATTTTCCTGAATAAAACAAACCAACACATGATCTGAAGTTGGATATAGTAATCATTGTGTTTAAAATCAAGTGTGCTTATATTTTTTGTGAGTTGCATAAAATATATACAAATGACGAGATATTAAAATGTATATTATCATTGAAATTGATGAATATGCACAAGTAAAGATTGTTATTGCTGAATAAGGGATAAAACATCCTAATCACATAACATCATGTGAATGAAATAAAAGCTGCAGATTCTATATGTAGAAAGGATCAAGAAATATTACTATTGATAATAATTTTGATGAATATGATATTCCTATATGTGAAACAATGGACATGGAAATCACAAATGATATAACATCATCAATCATTTCACAAATTATTTCTCAATAATAACATTTGTATAAGATCAAAGGATACTCAATGAGATTTTTTTGGAAATTTAGAAAAAGGTAGAAGCAGTACTAAGTTTGAAACCCTCATTTGTAAAAATAAATGAAGAATTAGTTTACAAATTTGATCCATATCTATCTGTACCATTAAATCATATTTTTAAAATGTTTCTATTGGATGATTCACATAGATTGAAATTCTAAAACCATCAAGGGAGCAGAAAGATGTTTCTAGATCTCTAAAAGAACTATTGCTGGGAAAATATGAATCAGGATATCAAAAATTATACATAAAGGTTTCATATATCACAAAATAGATGACTTGATGAAAAAATTGAAGGGGATGCTGCAAAAAGAACCCATACCTACATGGAAATGGTATAACAAAACCATGTACATTGTCCCTGGTCTTCTAAATACCTCAAGAGGAAATAATTCTATATAGTATTTGGTGGATCAAATTACAATTATTTCTCAATTAATTTCAATATGAAATGACTTTTCACTCATTTAAATACAATTAATACACATTATAGATGTTATGATACTGCAAGGAATACCAATGCTTATTGTATCTTAATAGAATCCAATATTTACATCTATTTTCATGAAGTGTCTCCAACATTATATAATAATTGATTTCAACATTAGAAAATAATATCACTCTCAAAATATAATGACTCAGAAAATCTGTAGATTTTTTTTTAAATACATATGATTTTTACGAGTCTGCGAAAATTTACAGCTCTTGATTCAGAGGCCTGGTGTGTTCGGAATCAATTTTTGATGTTTTGTTCGGGTACGTTCAGTAAAGGTATGAGCATGATTTTAGAACATTTGAACCGGTGCTTGGAATTATCATCTGAGGACATCGTTGAACTCACAACACTAGTGTTATCTTAATAAGACTTTCAATTCGATAGCAGTGAGTCAAGGATAAAAGTTAGTTTTTGGGTTTTCATAAAATAATAACAAAATAAAGTGTAACAATTTATTTTATTTTTGAGCCGCTATGTGAGTGTGGGTAGTTGGAACCAACCCTTGGGAGTTAATGGTTGGACGGCCACACCCCAACCTCCCATGAGAGGATATGGTGGTGGGGCCCACCCGAGCATAACCTCCTGTGAGAGAATATGACGTGGGGAGAACCTGATACCCATAGCCTCTCTATTAATGATTGGGGTGGGGACCACACGACCCTTATTGTTGGTGGGGGATGATACCTATACACTCCCCCTCATTAATGAGGGAGGACCTCTTGACCTCCACAGTGAAATTAATTGAGCCAATCCATGTGCAAATTAATTGTGCCAATGCACGTGCCAATTAATTTTGCCGGCACGCATGCCAATTAACTGCGCCATCGTGTGAGAATTTATTAAGGGGAGTTACTTTATCCATTTGAATTGTGTGCCAATAATAAAATAATAGACTACCTATTACTATTATTTGGTTGGAATTCTTTTTTGGTGGAACGGAGCAAGGGGAGATCTTGGGAGAACCATTCTCCCAATGAAGAACATAAATAATGCGAAGAATGTCAGTAACGCTCTTTCTTTTTCTTCTTCTTCCCCAACCACCTACCGATAAACCCTCTGTAACATTATCAACGATCCGATGCAGCTCCGAATTAAGGACGTCTGGCAGACATGACGAACGACGATCTCTCTATCATCCTTTCATGACTTCATCAACAAACGATGAGCATGAACCGACGAATCAAAAGGTAGGGGTTGTTTCCTTTAAAGTACAATTTTCTTCTTTCCATAAATGAAGAGCGTTGTTGTTTACCATTTTCGGGTGGGTTGTTGTGTTCCGTTCCTGAGAACCTATTTCTACCACCCTAAAAATGGAGGGTATGGGACAAACAAACATGGCTGGACCCTTCCATTATTCTTTTTGTGATGACTCCACGACAGCCTCAGAATTAATTGACGACGATGAAGACGTAGAAAAAAGGACATGCTACCCATGAACACCAGGAATCGTGCTTCCCTCATGGCACACCGGTGCTTTCGACTGAGCATCGCTGAGCCCCGTGGTGGCCTGCCCAGGCACCGTCGCGCCCCGTGCCGCCTGCCCGACGCTTCTTTCCCAGCTCCGTCGGCGCCCTTCCCGGCGCTCCCATACCCTTCATGTGTTCCCTACGTGCATCCCCGCTCATTTATTTCCCTTCCCAGTGCCCCCACGTGCTGCCCGCATGCTGTGCACTACCTAGATCCCCCGGTGCCCTCTCGATGCCCTTACGGCCTTCCCGATGCTCCTGCGGCCGGCTCGTTGTCCTACCGGCCTGCCCGCACCCTATGAGGCCTACCTGATAGCCTCCGGGCCGGTGAAATCTCAAGTTGCACCCCTTGTATTGCTGGCCGAACTGGCCCCTGCCATGAGGCCAAGCCGCCTACGTGGTGGTATCCAGGCAGAACCGCCCTCGTCGTCCGCTGGACGAGCCCGGCTGACCGGGCCTAACATATTGAGTCAATAAGTTTTTCCTTATGAATTTTCTATTTTTCTTGTTTTGAAAATCACAAACAACCTATACATAAGCCAATCTATATTTTACTTCTATAAGGAAATTTTTCTACCTTATGGAAATTTACCGTAACATAGATTTTTTATACATATCAATATTTTTCTTAAGTATAAAAATCGTATTCATACCTAAAACCTCAGAATCATATAATGCTTAGATATGAAGCATACTGTTTTTAGGATCCGAATTCCAGATATGAACTGTAATGAAGTTCCACTCCGAATTCTGGATCTGAACTGTAATGAAGTTCCACTCCGAATTCTGTATACAAACTCTAATAAAGATCCATTTCGAATTATAGATATGAATTCTCAAAAAGTCTCATTCCAAATTCTGGATACGAAATCTCATATATTTCCACTCTGAATTCTGGACTCTGAACTTTTTCTTGTTCGACTCCGATCTTCTAAGAGTTAGACTCCGAACTTTTATAAGTTCACCTCCAAACTTTTATAAGTTAGACTCTGAAATTTATTAAGTTCGACTATGAAATTTTAATAGTTCGACCCTGAACTTTTCTGAGTTCGACTACAAATTTTGTAAGTTCAGATTCTGAACTCTGGTGAAACCAGACTCTGAACTTCTTTAGAAATTCAGACTCTGGATTTCCACATAATTTAGGTTCTGAATTCCTATAAAACAAAATCTGAATATCCTTTTTATTATAGACATCTAATTCCATTTTTGTTAGACTCCAAAATTTTATTTTCTTACACTCCGAACTTTAGTTTTGATTATTCATATGGTCATTTCATTATAAAATGATGTCGTGCATTCAGTTACACATGTTTTGATATAAAACTATGTCGTCTATTCTGTTACTAACTAACCATTGGTTGAATTACATGTGTACAGGTCCCTCTGTAATTTAAGTAAAATATGCCCATTGGAGGAGGGAGGCAATCATTCCAACAGAGCCAATAAATAGGAGCACATTTTAAAGAGCTCAATCACAAGTTGATCACTCTAGAGACCACACATTGTTAAGGTGATTTCTAGAGAGAGAATCTTTTCATGCTTTGTGCGTACTGAACTCCTCATTCATATTTCTTCGTGCAGCTTCGAATGTTGGTGATTACATTTGAGGGCTATCGGGGATAAGACGACAGAGGTGCTAACTTCCTTGAAGTTTGAGGGCTTCCTTGCTAAGGAAGATAGAGGATCTAACTATCTTGAAGTTGAGGGCTTGCAGGGATAGAAAGACAAGGACTCTGATCATCATATCGAGGGCTTACCCTGGTGTGGTTAAGACAAACTCGCTTGAAAGTATAAATCAAGGGACTTTTATCCATGGATGTTGGATACCCTTCTCTTTGGGGTAAAATATTTATATCTTTTTACTTGTAGTTTTACTACATTTTTTTCCGCTGCAATTTTATATTGTAAGGAATGTATAACTCTCTTATATTTCCATACACTTGTACTTTGATTCATTTATATTCTACACACTTTAAGATAGAATCTCACTTTTTAAACTTTGGTAAAGTTTCAATTTCCGGATCCATATTTCCGAAACCTGTTTTTTGGAATCACATTCCAGACTCAAGCACGTACATAGAACTAGAAGTTTGAAACTTCACACTATGTCCCAATATTTCATTGGTGATTAGAGGTGTTGTGAATTTTCTTTGTTTAACATTGTTAAATTTAGATCTTTCCTTCTTTAAGGAAACTTTTAAAGTGTACAATTCACACCCCCCATCTTGTATATTTAGCATCTACATCGTTATTTCGATCATAAAATTGGTATCAGAGGATGGAAACCTCATACTCTATACCAATATTACATTTTGTATCAGATCTAAGGTTCTGAAATACTTATACTTACATATAAGTTTTTCTTGCTCAGTTTTTTCCTTGTTCAATATTTCCCTTGCTTAGGAATATTTTTCCTTGAATCCAAAATTTTGTGTTTAACAAGTTTTTGTGTAGAATATTTTCATGAAGATGACAGGAATGAACGTTGGTTCCATTGACAACCTAAATCCTACAAGACCCCCAATTTTTGATGGTAATGATTATGAGAATTGGAGAGATCAAATGAAGAATTTCGTTATCAATACTGGAGTAGATAACTTTTTTATGCATACTGGAGGTTATAAAATTCCTGATAAAGAAGATAGTGCTTTCACAAACCAAGAGAAGCATGATTATCTATTAAACTATAAGGTACACAGTACTCTACTGTGTTCAATGACTAGGAATATATAAAGATAACTTTATTCCTGTGAAACAACTAATTGCATATGGAAGAAACTTGAAGTCACTCATTTTGGTACATCTAATGTGATTGAGACTAGAAGAGCTATGCTTAGAGATAAGTATCATGGTTTTAATTTTCCTTATGGAGAACCTATAAGCAAAGTTCGACAGAAGATTATGACTATCTTAAACAGCTTACAATCTATGGTAGAGAAAGGTCTGGATGATTAATCCCTTGTAGATAAGATTATAGATATTATTCCCAATGAGTGGGAATCAAAGAGAGAAACTATTGATGAGAATAGGAAGGTAACTCAAATTTTACTTGATGAACTATTTGGAACTCTTCTTCAACATGAAACAAGGCTGAAGAGAGATGCTGACAACATCAAGAAGAAGAATGGGAATGGTACTGTTTCTTTTAATACAAAATAAAATCATATGAATGAAAAGACTCCTGAGAGAGTAACTAGATCCAAGTCTAATAAGGTTTTTATCCAATCATAATATACTGAGAGTGAAGTCTTAGAGAATGAGTTAGCTAATCTTGCTCTATGGATGAATAAGATAGCTAGTTAGGGAAATATCCAATCCAAATATAAGAAGGATAGGAAATATAAGAAAGATGGAGAAGTCACATGTTATGAATTCATGAGATGTGGACACATTAGACGTGATTTTCCTCTTCTCAAAGAGAAAGAATGAAAAGAGAGGCATTCTAAAAGAAATAGGAAGAATTATTACAAGTCCAAAGATATGAATGTTATGAAAGCTAATGACACCTGGAGTGCCAGGGGTGGTGACTCTTCAAACGAATCTTCAGATTATGAATCTTCTGGACAGAAGAATCTTGGTCTTCTAGTCAGGCTACCAATTGATAATCATTGCTATATGGATAAGGTACACAATGCTGAATCGTTGACCAATGTTTCTTTAAATTCTAATGATAACAAATATTATAACTCTTTAGATGAATAATACTCTTCTAATAAAGAAAATACTTTACCTACCTATGAAGAAGTTTCTAGGATTGATGAACTTATTAAGATTGAGAATTAAAAACTCAAAAAAAATGTGATAAGGAAAACTCTAGGATTATTATTCTTACTAAGGAAATATCAAATCTTTCTAAAGAACCTGATAAGAAAAATTCTGATTTTAAAATTATTTCAAAAAATCTTGAGGAAGTAAAGTCTGAGAAGAATAAACTTTCTAATGATCTAGAAGAAGTAATTTCTAAGAAACATGTTTTTGAGTCTAGCTCTAGTTCCAAATCTAGCGATTTAGAAGATAAAAACTCGGTTATAAAACTCAAGTCTGAAATATTTTCCTTAAAGAAGGGTTTTTCAATCTTTACCTTCGGTAAAGAAAATTTTTATAAGATGTATTCACAAATACAACCATTAAGAAACAAATCCGGATTTGGTTATACCCATGCAAAACCAACTTGTAGTAACAACTACATTGTTCATCAAAGTGCCCCATTTTGTACAATGTGTCAATGTGGGGGTCACTGGGCAAGGAATTGTTCTTTAATAAAAGCCCAATCTTTAGGTTTTCATAAGTCTTATTTCTCTAAAAAGGTGTGGGTACCTAAAATGTAGTTATATGAAAATCTCAGATCCAAACAAGTTTTCATTCCAAAAGTCTAATTCTTTTCTATTTTTCAGGAAGATAAAAGAAGTAACAAAAAAATACATGGTACATGGATAGTGGATGTTCCTGGCACATGACTAGTAACAAAAGCTATTTTGAAAATTTTATCAAAATGAAAGGAGGAAAAGTAACTTTCAGAGATAATGATCAGGGAGAAATTGTTGGTATAGGTAATATTGTTCTTCTTTGTAAAACATTGATTTCAAATGCTTTGTTTGTTAAGGGTCTTAAGAACAACCTCATTAGCATAATCCAATTATTTGATGAAGGATACCTTGTGAATTTTAGTAATGATAAGTGGTTATTACACAATTTCAAGGAAGAGTTTATTATTTCTCCCCATAGGAAAGAGAATGTTTACACTATGAACATAGAATACCTCAAGAGCCAATACTTACCTTGCCTAAGTATAATGGAAGATCATTCTTGGTTATGGTATTGAAGACTAGGTCACTGTAACAATACAAACTTATGTAAACCCTCTAAGAAGAAACTATTTATGCATATACCTGAGCTTAGATTTGATTCTTCTAATGATTTTGATCCTTTTCAGTATAGAAAACATCATAAATGTAGTTTTAAATCAATCGGTGAAGTCTCAAAAACTGATGCATTATAGTTGGTGCACATGGACCTTTTTTGGCCCAACACAAACTGGAAGCATTAGAGGCAAATATTATGTGTTTTTTCTAGTTGATGATTACACTAGATTTACATGGGTCTATTTTTCTAGAAAAGATGTCTAAAGCTTTTTCTTATTTCAAATGTTTTAGAGCCCATGTTAAAAATGAGAAAAACATTACACTGAAAACCATTCATAGTGATCATGGATAAGAATTTCAAAATTCGGATTTTGAAACTTTTTGTAGTAGAAAAAGTATTACTCACAACTTTTTAGCACCTAGAACTTCTCAAAAAAAATGGTGTAGTTGAAAAAAGAAATAGAATTCTTCATGAGATAACTAGAACCCTATTGAGTGAATATTCTATAGCTAGACATTTTTGGACTGAAGATGTAAGTACTGCTTGTTATACTATAAATCGAGTTTTGATTAGGCCTTTTCTTAATAAAACTCATTATGAGTTATGGAATGGTAGAAAACCAAGACTCTCCTACTTTAAGGTTTTTTGTGTCAAGGTATTCATCCTGAATACTAAGGATAATATACACAAATTTTCAACAAAATATGATGAAGGAATTTTCTTAGGGTACTACACAACTTCTAAAGCTTATTGAGTTTTCAATAAAATCACTTGCACTGTTGAGGATATAGTTCATGTAAAATTTTATGAAATTGATCATTTGGTTTTTTAACCATTCCAGCCTACATCCCCAGATGTGTTTTCAAAAAATGATTATTAACCTTTGTAAGAAGATCTTTCTGATAAGGAAAATGATCAAGAAGATATTTCTGAAAAATTTACCCCAGAAGACTTTCTACCCTATGTTGATGAACATGTTTTACAAAACACAAACCAGTTGTTTCTAAAGAATCATTCCAGTGATAGTATCATTGGTGATGTAAATCAACCGTTAAGTACTAGAAATTCCTTGATAAATGAAGTAGAATATCTACCATTCCTTTCCCAATTAGAACTAAAAAGCACTGATGAAGCTCTAGGTGATAATGATTGGACTAAATCTATGTAAGATGAACTAAATGAATTCGAGAGGAATAACGTCTGAACAGTGGTTGAAAGACCTAAGGAATATTTTTTTATTGGATTAAAGTGGGTCTTCAGAAATAAGTGTGATGAAAATAGATTTATTTTAAGAAATAAAGCTACAATAGTTTCTAAAGGCTATAATCATCAAGAGGGAATAGACTATGAAGAAACCTATGCTCTAGTAGCTAGACTTGAATCTATTTGTATTTTACTTGCCTTTTCAGCATTCCTCAATTTTAAACCATTTCAAATGGATGTGAAATGTGATTTTCTTAATGGTTATATTCAAGAGGATGTTTTTTTTAACAACCTCCATACATTGAAGATCAAAACATCCTGATCATGTTTTTAGGCTTATCAAAGCTTTGTATGTTCTTAAACAAGCCCCACGAGCATGGTATGATAGACTTACATGATTTTTGCTTCAAAATAACTATATTAATGGAAATATAGATCCAACCCTTTTTATAAAAAAGATAAGAAAAATGTTTTGATTGTTCAAATATATGTTGAGACATCATATTTGGTTCCACTCAGCAATCTTTAACTGAATCTTTTGAAAGTCTAATGAAATATCAGTTTGAAATGAGTATGATTGGTGAGTTAACATTTTTCCTTGGTTTTCAAATTTCTCAAAAACTAGAAGGAATCTATATATCTCAACATAAGTATATTAAAGATCATCTTAAAAATTATGGTTATGACAACACTAAGAGTATAAGTACTCCTATTGGTACCTCAAACACACTTGATCTTAATGAATCTGGGAAACCAGTAGATCAAACATCGTTTAGAGGTATGATAGGATGTCTACTTTACTTAATAGCTAGTCGACCAGACGTGATGTTTTCAGTATGCTTATGTGAAAGATATCAATTCAATCATAAGGAATATCATTTAAAGGCAGTCAATAGAATTTTTCGCTACATAAAGGGAACCATGGATCTAGGATTATTTTATACTTCTCAAAATTATTTTAGTCCAAAATGATTTTCGGATGATGACTTTAGCGGATGTAAGATGGATAGAAGAAAAAACAAATTGTCATTTCCTAGTAGATTCATTAGTTTCTTGGTCATGCAATAAGAAACACTTAGTATCACTCTCCACTACTAAAGAAGACTATGTAGCTACTGAAGTTATTGTTCCCAAGTGTTGTGGATGCAACACACCCTCCCAGATTATGGCTTGAGTTTTACTAAGACTCAAATTTTGTGTGATAACACAAGTACCATTTCCCTTAGTAAAAACCCTACACATCACTCTCGTACAAAGCACATAGAAATTAGGCAACACTTTCTTAGGGATACCACAATTAAAGGAGATATAATTCTTCAGTTTATCGGAATGCAAGATCAACTTGCTGACATTTTCACCAAATCATTACCCTCCGATAGATTTGAATAAATTAAAAAAATGATAGGAATGATAACAGTAAGGTAATACTTATTCATTAATTTCTTGTTGAACAATTCTCCTTATAGTAACAAACTCTTTTTCATAGCGGTAGTACATTTACTTGATAGCTTAAGAAAATATTTTTTTTCTTTTGTAATCATAATTTTTGTAGTCAGTTTTTCAAAACCTTCGTAACTAATTTTTTTTTCATAATGAGTTTTTCAAAAATTTCCGCAACATAAATTTTCTTTATGGAAATTTTCAGAAATGAAATTTCCATAATGAAAATGTCCATAATAGAAATTTTCAGAATAGAAATTTTCAGAACTGAAATTTCCTTAATGAAAATTCCCAGAACTGAAATTTTCAGAATGCAAATTTCCGTAATGAGTTTTTTCGTACTGAGAATTATTTATAATGAAAAGTTTTGTAATGATAATTTTTGTAATGAGAATATTCGTAATGATTATTTTCATAATGAGAATTTTAGTAATGAGAATTTTCATACTCATATTTCTTGTAGCAAGTTTTTCGTAGTTGGTTTTTTGTAGTCAAATTTTTCTTCAAGAAAAATATCACTTATTATGAACAAACTTCTTGGCCTATATAAAAGGTATGATTTCTTTTCTTATGTTTTCGTATTCATTTTTTTCATGCTGGTATTTTCCTAAAAGTTTTAAATTTTCCGGATTCCAATTTTCTCATATCCGAATGTTTTTTCCTAAAAACCTCAAAAGATCAGTCAAGTTTTCATTGCGGTTTATATCTCAACCATCAGATCAAATCTTAAAGTATCTCAACTGTTTGATCAACTGTGGAATATGAACCGTCATCTCAACGCCTATATAAAGGGGACCCCCGAGGGTCATCCCACATCGGTTTATCAAAGCATTCGTGTCTCTAAGCCGTGACTCTCTTCTTAAGTATTATTCCGAACTTTCTAAAGCCCGTTCCGAATCCTCTAGAACTCTCCATTCCAAATTTTTGTTGAAGCGACTTCCCAAGATTTGTCTACCACGAAGCAGATTTCAAAATGGAATGTGTATAGAGAAAGGCTGGTACATCCGAACATCTACATGTACGATTCTATCATCACCAAGAATATAAAGTTGAATGGTTTGAAATATGTTTGTATATTAAAGAAAGGTGATCAGGATACTGTTTATCTGGAGTTACTTGTAGAATATTATGAGTCAGCAAGTTTTTATGAGGAAGATGGAAGAGAAAAGTTTACATTCAAGTATTATGGCAAGAATTACAAACCTACTTACACCAAGGCAGCAATCTTGTTGGGGCTATCATTTGAAGGAGAGGCTGAATTCTGCTCAAACAAACTCCCGGATGCTCAAGGTATTATTGTTAATGTTAAGGCCATACAATTTCTTGGTCTTGATGATGTCAAAACAGAAAACATTTCTCATCTTTCTCCTAATAGTCAGATTTTTTAGATTTGGGTACAAGTTTTTTTTTTGTTCCAAGAAAAGGTGATAAAGAGACCCAAAAGAAAAGTGATATTTACTTTTTAGACTTCTTGGTGAATCTAAGAAAAATAAATCTGATGAGGCATGTCCTTGTAACTATCAAGAATATCAAGGAAGGAAAATTGATAGCTCAAATCATTATGTACCCTGCCTTACTATCAAAGCTGATAGTTTGGTGCTTAGATTCTTTTAAGGTTTCATGCAAGTCTAAAATCCGGAATTACAAACTTATTCTAGTCAGTGATGATACGCTGAAAATAATGAATGTGTCTTTCTCTAAGGTAATAGGTGAATTTTATAGCTTTCCAGAGGGAGAGGCTGAAGTCATTACGGGAAATTTGGAGAAGGCTGAACCAGTGAAGAATGTTTCTATGAAAAGGAAGCTGAAGGAAGTGGTTGGTGATGGAAAACCCACCAAATCTAAGGAAACCCAATCCGCACCACGTAAGCCGAAAAAAATCTTACCCATATAAAGTGGATTCCATGTGGAGGGAAGACAAAGAGAAGAGGAAACAAGGGGATTCACAATTCGGATTGGACCCTACTGAGGCTAAGGACTTAAGTGAAAAAGCTGCTGATGAGTTAGAAAAGCAAGCGAAAGAAATGAAGCAGAAGAAGAATATGTCAGAAGAGGATATTGTTCAATCTCTTTTGAAAGAAACAGAGTTAGCCTCTAAGAAAATTCCCATTTCGAAAACCTTTGATGTTCAATCATTACCAGAAACTCATGGAAAAAATTACTCCACTCCAGAAAAGCGTAAGGGTAAAAAAGTTTAAAGAGATAAAGAGGTTGTTGATGATGAAGAAGAAGATGAAGAAGATGGAAGTGATGATCTTCATGATCTGATCAAGCAAGTATAAGAATATGATGAAATGGTTGAATCAAAAAAATTAGTCACTCTAGGAATGAATGTTGAAAAAGAATGTAATAAGGATGATGAAAACATGAGGAATATGAAGAAAATGTTTTGGATGATGAGGAAGAATCCTATGAGAAACATTTCCTTGAAGAAGGGGCAGAAAAAGAGAAACCAAATGAAGACCAGATTGTTAAATTATCAGAAATTGAGGAATAATCTCCAAATGAGCAACCCATTTCGAAAAATGATAAATTAAAGAAAGTGCTCATGGAGAAACCAATAAAAGATGTAATCGGGAAGAAAGAGGTTGGTGGTTATTCTTGAATAAAACTAGTCCAGTTTAAGGAAGAGCAATCTCCAAACAAATTATCTGATTCAGAGTCATCATATCATGGTCATGATTTCATGGTGGAATCTCTGAAGGATTTGGTGGAAACCATTATGATATTTCCAAAAATAGATTCCCGATGCAAAATGATGCAGCATAGTTTGAATCAGAAATCGGAATCGTTATCCCTAGTGATGGATAAGTGTGTGATGATTGAAGCCGACCATAAAAATTTCCGTATCAATTATGATGTGCAAAGGAAATATTGCAGAAAAATCACTTTATAGTAAAAAAAAGTTAAAGAAGACATTTCTGAATTTGAACGTTTTTAGAATGAAGTAAAAGATGCTTTTGACACCGAGGATAACAAGATTAAGAATCTTCATCATGAGATAATCAATGAGAAAAGTTCTCAGAATCAACAGGTCATAGATCTGAATAGAAATCATAACTCGGTTGCAAATAACTGGAAAGGGGAAATAGATTTCTGGATTGAGTTTAAAGAGCAGCTGGGAAAGCAGGAAGAGTTAATAAAAATGCAGGAAGAGTCCATGAAGGTTCAGGATAAAGCTTTTGAAGTTCAAAATTAAAGGATAAAATCTACGGAGAGATAGGCTGAGGAGGATCAAAGAGATTTAATGAAACTGAAAACCTTGTTGAAGAAGCTGATCCCGAAGGAAAAGTAATACAAATAAACCCACTCTGATCTTTTGTTGTATTTTTCTTTCCTTGTAAAAATTTTCTCAACTCTAATAAATTTTTTTCTTGGTTTTATCTTGTCTTGTTATGAACTAATGTTTCAGGTACTTTATTTATTTTTTCCATTCCCTTCAATTCTTTTCGAAAATCACAAATTGGGAGAAGGAAAAAGAACTACTCAAAAGAGGAGAAAGAAAATTTTATAATGGAGAATGAAAAATTTCTAAGTTAAATATCCTTAAAGTAAGGGGGGATTTTGTCATTATGAAGTTTTTCATTCCCATGATAATGAAAACTCCACTCCAGAAATTCTTAATACAATCCTTAGTGTTTCAATTTCTAAGGGGGGTTTAGTTGTATTCATCATCATTCATGAACAAAGGGAGATAAGTTTTAATTTCAAATTCTAATGAATTTTTTTCAAAATCCTTATATTCTTTTTAATAAGGTTGTTTGTTCTTTCCAAGAAGGGGGAGATTGTTGAGTCAATAAGATTTTTCATTATGAATTTTCTATTCCTTCTTGTTTTGAAAATCACAAACACACTATACTTAAGAATATTTATATTTTACTTTTATATGTAAAATTTTCTTCCTTATGGAAATTTACCCTATCCTAGATTTTGTTATATATATCAATATTTTTCTTAAGTATAAAAATCGGATTCATACCTAAAACCTTGGATTCATATAATTCATAGATATGATGTATACTATTTTTAGGATCCAAATTCTGGATATGAACTGTAATGAAGTTCCTCTCTGAATTTTGGACATGAACTGTAATGAAGTTCCACTCCGAATTCTGGATAAGAACTATAATTAAGTTCCATTCCGAATTATGGATACGAATTCTCATAATGTTCCATTCTGAATTCTGGATACGAACTCTCATATATTTCCACTCTGAAGTCTAGACTCCGAACATTTACTAGATTGACTATGAACATCTATGAGTTCGACTCTAAACTTTTATAAGTTCGACTCCAAACTTTCATAAGTTCGACTCTGAACATTTATAAGTTTGAATCTGAAATATTAGTAGTTCGACACCGAACTTTTCCAGGTTTGAATCCGAATTCTCTATGTTCAGATTCTGAACACTGGTGAAACCAGACACCGAATTTCCTTAGAAATTCGGACTCTGGATTTCTACAGAATTAAGGTTCTGAATTTATATAAAATAGAATCTAAATATCCTATTTATTATAGACTCTGAATTCCAATTTGGATAGACTCCGAACATTTATTTTCTTACACTTCGAACATTAGTTTTTCTTATTTATTACATTCATTTCATTATAAAATGATGTTGTGCATTCTGTTACACATGTTTTGATATAAAACGATGTCATCCATTTTGTTAATAACTAACCGTTGGTTGAGTTACACGTGTATAGGACCCTCCGAAATTTAAGGAAAATATGACCATTGGAGGAGGGAGCTGATCGTTCCAACCGAGCCTATAAATCGGATCTCATTTGAATGTGCTCAATAACAAGTTGATCACTCTAGAGATCACACACTGTTAAGGTGATTTCTACAGAGAGAAGCTTTTCATACATTGTGCGTACTAAACTGCTTGTTCAGATTACTTTTTGCAACTCCGAATGTTGGTGATTACATTCAAGGGCATTCAGGGATAGGAAGAAAAAGGTGCTGACTTCCTTGAAGTTCAAGGGCTTCCTTACTGAGGATGACAGAGGTTCCGACTACCTTGAATTTGAGGGCTTGCGAGGATAGAAAGATAGATACTCAAATCGTTGTATCGAGGGCTTACCCTAGTGTGGGTATGATAGACATACTTGAAAGTATAAATCAAGGGACCTTTATCCAAGGTGGTTGGATACCCTTCTCTTCGGTTAAAAGATTTATATCTTTTTTACTTGTAGTTTTACTAGTAGTTTTTCCTCTACAATTTTTTAATGTAAGGAAAGCATAAATATCTTATATTTCCTTACACTTTTACTCTAATTCATTTAGATTCAATTTGATTTAAGGTAGAATCTCACTTTGTAAACTTTTGTTAAGTGTCAATTTCTGGATCCATATTTCCGGAACCTGTTTTTCAGAATCACTTTCTAGATTCAAGCAAATACATAGAACTAGAATTTTGTATCTTCATACTTTATCCCAATAATTCATTTTTTATTATAGTTGTTGTTAAATTTCATAGATTAACTTTGTTAAAATTTTGATCATTCCTTGTTTAAGGAAATTTTTAAAGTGTACAATTCACCCACCTCTTGTATATTGAGCATCTACATCGTTATTTCGATCCTACATAACATAGCGGGTTGACCCGCCCAATAGGATTGGTTAGACCCATCGATTCTGTCCGGGTTGAACCATACTAGGTCGGCCCAGACCGGGTGGGGCCGAGTCGGGTCGACCGTGTCAAACCGGACCCGGGCCCATTTTCGACCCCTTTTCTTACTTTGGCCATATCATTGGAACCAGACGTCCATTTGAAGAACCGCCAGTGGCACTGGTAATCTCGATGAGAGACGGTCCCTTTGAGTATACCCCACTAGATTTCATGGTTTGGTTGAGATAGGTTCAGGTTGGTTCGTACACGTATCCAACCGGGACCCCGGGACTAAAAGGCTAATAACTAATAGACCGGGCGTCTGATTAACGTTCTGTATGTTGCATTTAGAACCTTGTGATGAGACAGGACATTGAGATACTTTTATGTGGGACATCACGACACTTATAGTATCGACTTTTGGCTCATAGAGCAGACCCTATCATTGATAAGTGAGAATATTTCAAAGACCTAGTAGCTGGATGAGACTTCATGACTGATGACCGATCGACACAGAGTGATTCAAATGGCCTAGTTAGGAGCGCATGGTTGTAGCAGCAGACCCACGGCGGAGGAGCACATGGTAGTAGAGGTAGACCTACAGTACTCAACAGAAGAAGTACCTTAGTAGGCTATGAGGGGGAGCATTTGGTTGTAGCGGCAGACCCATGGTGGGGAGATCCTCTTTGTGGGAGCAGAAGACCCACAATACTCAACAGGTGGAGTAACTCAGCAGTCCAAGGTTTGTGGGAAGCGCTTGGTTGTATAGGCAGGCCCACTGTACTCGATAGAGGAGGAGTTCTCTAGCAGCTGTGGTTTAGACATCCTGAATAAAAATCCTGGTTGAGCTGTGTCAATGACTTTTCTGTTTTCCTCATGATTGAGATTGGTTTCTAGATAACATAGGTATATGTATGGGTGTATACATATTTATTGTTCATTTATTGATTTCATAATTTATTGTTTATCCTTGTTGGATTTTGTGAGACCTTAAGGGTCTCGGGGACCCTACTGAGTATTGTCATTATCACCCCTACACTGGATATGCCCACACCTCATTTTGATCAATGCAGATAACAAACTACACTGACGGAGGCCTCGAGCACCAGGACTGGACGGTACCTGGAGGTAGACCTTACGACCAGTCGGTACACAGAGGAGTCTGACATACATTGCATGATGAAGTGGCCATCTATACCTACCCTTCAGGTTGGAACCCCGGAGGATGATCTATGAGATATTCTTCACCTTTCAGCTTTTTGTATCTTTTTTAGTTTTACTTGTACTTTACAGTTGGGATTGTATTTCTAGCCCCTTTTACATTCCTCCATTCACTTTAGTATACAGTTTTTACTTTGTGTTTTACTTCCTGTAGCATTTTTTGGGGGTGTTCAGTTTATAAATCCAATTCCTTTCCAGTTTAGTGTTTTATTTCTTTGGTGATAGTCTCCAGCCCCTAGCCTAGGACGGAGGGATTGGGGTAGTCACGATATGAGCCCCAAGGGATGGGTCATGACAAATTTGTATTAGAGGAGTCGGTTCTACCAGAGAACATAGGAAACCTATATTTCTTCTCCGTGAAGAAATGGTGTTAAGTGTGGTAAGTGTGGTATTCAGTTCAGGGAGTCCAGTGTTGGCGCGAGCGGCCGACGTATCCATACACCAGGACCCTAACTACTAAATTTCAACATAGTTCACCAAAACACGTATTGTGTGTGTGTTTTAAAAAGTTTTCTAAAGATAGCTCAACCAGATCAGCTCAACAGGTATAATATTTGGACCGTGTCATGTCTATTTCTTTCAGAATGCCTCCCCGTGGATGACCAACGAGAGCCCTGAGAGTTGTATGCATTGACAGCCCGCCGAGTGATGACGCCTTGATACAGTGCCCTTCACCAGTAGAGGCACCAGCAGTACTTCTTCCATTTGGTCCACCTATGCAACCAGCCCCAGCAGCAAACGATGCACGCCACATGAGCACATTGCCTGAGTTCCAGCACTAGAGGCCACCCAGGTTTAGTACAACATCCCAGACTTTTCATAAATTACTATCACATCATTTTAAAGGTAAAAAACATAATATTATTACACATAGAGGATCCAACAGTTTAGTTTCTTGGGAAAACTAGGATCATACATAGCAATTACAACATCAAGCATAAACATTTATTTAATTTCTTATTCTATATGTACTTATTATCATGTGTCCTCTCCTTAGTATATGTATACACCCAAGGATATATATATAAAATGGGTGAGATAAAAGCCCAATAATATGATAGATATGAAGAATATAGCATGGGGTGAGCATAATCATGACATAGGTAAAGAAATCATGAACATGAGAGGAACATAAATAAAAGACTTGAAATGTGGCAATTCATAAAAATGAAACATCATGTTTTAGTGGATAACTACCACATATACTTTTGAACCATGCTAGAATATTTTTCACATGACATTTCAAAAATTTAAATGAGATTCATCACTTTACACAATTCATAGGAGCACTGTATAATTTCGGGTGCACCCGTCACTTTGAAACATTCATATTGTGCTATATAAATCCGAGTGCACCCGTCACATCATAACGTAATCATTATCATCATTTCCACATAGAACACATATAAAAATTGATCATAACTAACCCATGTAAAGGAATGGATTTCATCACATAAGAATACATTCATAATCCATGGGTTTCTAAAAGAAAGAGGGAACAACGTACTTGATACAGGAACCATCAACCACGAATGAGAGGTAAAATTTTAGTTCTTAAAAGAAGATTTATTTTGTAAAACATTTGGTTTGACATAAACTTCATTAGAAACCATTTATATCCCATAACAGGTTAGATAATTATGAAAAAAATGATTTTTAAGGAGTAACCATATCTAAATGGAGTGAAATAGGGAGAACCCGAAGGAGGAAAATTGGGTTCAAGATTTCCCCTTACCTTGTATCTGAATGCGTCCTTCCCTTTAATGTCCTGTATAATGAAATTATATTTATTAATTAGAAATAAAAAACCTTGTGTACTTTAATATGGTTCATTATTTTTCCTTTAATTGATTTTATGTTCCTTTGGATGAGTTATAGTGTTTTAAAAACATTGTTCGGGAATGTTTGTTTATATGGTTTTCTTGAGTGGTTCACTTGAATTCTTATATTGATGTTTAGGAAGGACATGGGTAAACATACAGAACTAATATTACATATAATTAATGATATTAATGGAGTTTTAATGATCTTATGATGAATCATATTATATCCATGTGGATGAATCATTAGATAAGAATTAAATGATGATTGTTTGGGTTAATTTGTGCGGTTTTTCGATCACAACAAACTTGTTTTAATTTTTTCACACAGTAATATGATCATAAGTCAGTTACAGAACAATAAATAAGACATAATAACTATAAAATATTCATTTTTGACTATAAAAATGGTTTCATGACCTGAAATGAAGTTAGAAATGGAAGAAGAAAGCATTTCATTCTTGAAGGTGATAAATTAACACCTCACAAACAACGTTCTTTTTAATAAACTAAAAGGAAGAGGGAAAGGGGGTTGGATGATATAATATCCCATTAGAATTATTTAATTAATTTATATGTATTATACTAGAGTTACAATACCATTTGGATGAAGATAGGTGGGGAGATATTAAGAAATGAACTTGAACGTGAAAGGAAATTAAAGGACAAGAGGGAGAGGAATTACCTCTGGAATCCTTCTCTTGAGATCCTCCTTAAGGACCTAAGCATGGTATTTTGATGAGACCAGTAGATCATGGACGTGGGGTAGGGGATAGGGAGGATGTTTTGCAGAGTTTAGAGAAGTCTTGGAGCTTGAGAGGTGTGAGGGAATGAGGATGTGAAGGGAGGTTTTTATAGTGGAGGGGAGGGGTAAATTTTAAATATTTAGTTCATTATTTTGTTATATCCCTCAAGAAAACCAATAGTAGTGTTTAATGTGACTCCGAATAGTAATAATTTCATGTCAGTTCTAACCAAGTGGCCTTTCATCACTTGTGATGTCATGAATAGTGTATTTAACTGTTAAATTGTATATACGGTATTTTACCGTATTTCACTATTCATAAAAAATTTGAGTTTTTGAGAAAAATACCAAAAATTTACCCTGACCATTTTTCGACGTGTAGAATTCAAAAATGAATCCATTTTTTAAAATTAATTTTTTATATAATAATAATTTAATTTATAATTAAATTTATAGTTAATTCGAAAAATAACAATCTTAAATTTTCACTTCGTTTTATTTCTCATTGAAAAATTAATTACGATCTCATTAACTTTTTTCCTTAATAAAATAAAATAAAATTATTATTTACTATTAATAATGGTCATATTACTATTAATTTTACTATTCATATGGGTATGTTACTATTCAACAAATAAATGTGTTTGTTCTATCAGACTCTAAAACTCATCCTCAACACAACCGTGTATGTCGGATTTTCAAAATTCTAAACACAGAAGTGACAAAATTATGTGTAAAGGTCACTTATAACATAGTAGTTAATTATGATGTGCAATCATGTGATTTTATGGCATAATTTTAAGATGAGAATTTTTATTGAAAAACTTTGGGTCATTACATTCTTCCCCCCTTATGAAATTTCGCCCTCGAAATTTCATTTTATAGAAACAGGTGAGGGTACTTCTCTTTCATTGCCTCTTCTGGTTGCCAAGTTTCTTCCGCAAACTTACGGTTCCTCTACAACACTTTGACAAGGTGGGTTGTCTTGTTGTGTAGAACATTATCACTTCAGTCCAAAATCATTACTAGCTGCTCCTCACAGGAGAGCTCATCTTCCAACTGCACCACCTCTGAGTTTAGTACATGTGAGGGATCAGTTATGTGCTTCCTTAGAAGTGATACATGAAAGACATCATGAACTCGAGCCATATTTGGTGGTAGTGCAAGACGATAGGCCACGACTCCTATTCGGTCAATGATTTCAAAGGGGCCAATATACCTTGGTCTTAGCCTCCCTTTCTTCCCGAATCAGATGAATCTCTTCCATGGAGATATTCGGAGGAATACGTTATCTCCAACATCGAAATCCATGTCCCTTCGATAGTTGTCAGCATATCTCTTTTGCCGACTTTGAGCAGCATTGATGTGTTTCTGGATGACTTGATCCTTCTATGTCATCTCTTGAACAAGATCAGGTCCAAGTATCTTTCTTTCTCCTACTTCATCCCAACAAGTTGGAGTTATACATCGCTTTCCATACAGAGCTTCATTTAGAGCCATCTGAATACTCGAGTGGAAGCTATTGTTGTATGAGAACTCAACTAATGGGAGATGGTGATCACATACCCCTTTGAATTCTAGAGAGTAGTCTCTATGCATATCTTCAATCACTTGAATAGTCCTTTCAGATTGGCCATCAGTTTGGGGGTGATAGGTCATGCTGAAATTTAATTCAGTACTCAAATAATGTTGAAGGCGCCTCCAAAATTTAGAAGTGAACCTCGGATCACGGTTAGAGACAATTGAGAGTGGAACACCGTTCAGTCTCACCACTTCCTTCACATATATCTTTGCAAGTTTTTCAAGCGTTAGATATTTCAAAATATCGATAAAATGGGTAGTCATGGTGATTCTGTCAACTGAAACCCATATCACATTATTTCTCTTTGACTCCTTCGAGAGACACGTAACAAAGTCCATTGTAACATTTTCACATTTCCACATGGGTACAGGAAATGGCTGCATCATACCTTTGGACTTTTTTCACTCCGATTTATCTTCCTGACATACCAAGAACCTTGATATATATTCCGCAATCTCCTTATTCATGTTATCCCATCATATGTTTTCCTGGAGATCATGGTATATCATGGTACTCCTAGGATGGATATAGAAAGTTGATCTACGTGAATTATCCAATGGATCCTTCTTTATCCCGGGTGATGAAGTCACACAAAGCCGCATTCCAAACCGAATCACACCATCATCGTTGATATGGAACTCTTGAAGCTTCCCTTCCTTTAATGCATTCACCCTCTTTTGTATCTCCACATCATCCATTTGTGTATCCTTAAACTTCTTCTGGATGGATGGCTGCGCAATCATTTGGGCATGGTAGGAAGTATCCCCTACCCTTATGATTTCCAAATATATTCTTTGCATATCCATGAAGATAGGGTCTTTCTTAATCCACATCATGGATAGAGTAGCAGGTTCGTTTCTTCATAGAGCATCATCTACCTTGTTCACCTTTCCAGGATGATAGTGAATAAAGAAATCTAATCCTTGATTAGATCTAACCATGTCCTTTAAAGCATGTTGAGCTCCTTTGGCCTGAATATATACTTTAGGCTCTTGTGGTTGGTATATATGTCACACTTCTCCCCATAAAGGTAGTTCCACCACATTTTCAAGGCAAAAATCACGGCTTCCAGCTGTAGATCTTGCGTCGTGTTGTTTTGCTCATGGATCTTCAACTGCCGTGAGGCATAGGCTATCACTTTGTCATTTTGCATGAGTACACAACCCAATCCTTTCATTGAAGGATCACTGTATATCACAAAACATTCTTCACTTTTCGGTAGTGTGATTACAGGTGCTATGATCTGCCTTATCTTTATCTCTTTGAAGCTTCCCTCACATTCTTCCATCCATAAATACATTACCCCTTTACTTGTTAACGTAGTTAACGAGCTTGAAAATCATGAGATGTTTCTCACAAAACGTCAGTAGTACCCAGCTAATCCAATAAAACTACGGATTTCTATGACACTAGAGGGCATGTGACATTCCTCAATCACTGTTGACTTTGAAGGATCTATAGAAATTCCCTCACTTGTGATCACATGTCCCATGAATGTGACTTGCTTCATCCATAATTCACCCTTTCTGAACATGGCATACAACTTATCCTTTCTAAATGTCGCCAACACAAGTCATTGATTTTCTTCATGTTCCTCCTTGTTCTTGGAGTAGATGAGAATATCATCGATAAACACTGCTACAAATTTGTCGAGGTAATTTCTAAAGACTTTATTCAACAAATCCATGAAGATTTCAGGGGAATTAGTAAGTCCGATGGGAATCACCAAAAACTCATAGTGCCCATACCTTGTACGAAGGGCAGTCTTCTGAATATCTTCCTTCATCCCCTTTACCTGATGATATCCAAAATTAATATCCACCATTGAGAAGTATTGAGCACCACTTAATTGATCGAATAGGTTGTCAATACTTGTAAGAGGATACTTGTTCTTTATGGTGATCTTTCTGAGTCCCTGATAATCGATACATAGCCACATTGTGCCATCATTCTTCTTCAAAAAAGCACTGGTGCACCCCAAGGTTATGCACTAGGGAATATGAACCCTTTTCCAGATGCTCTTATAGCTTCTTATTTAACTCCTCCTGTTCGATAGGAGACATCCTATAGGGACACTTCGAGATAGGATTAGTTATGGGTATGATTTCAATTGATAACTCTACCTCATGATGTGGGGGAATTCTGGGTAATTCTTCTAGAAATACATAACTGTATTCCCCCACGATGGGCATTTCCTCAAGGTTGGCTCTTTCCTTCAACTCATCCATTTGGGCGAGGGTATGCATCTTCATATAGAATCAACACCCGTACCATTGATGGATTTCTCAAAGGAGATTCATTATCTTCCTTGCATTTGTAGAAGATCCTGGGATGGTTCTGAATATGAAAAGATATTTCCATTTCCTGACAGTTGATATGTGCTCTATATAACGAGAGCATATCAATTCACATTATAGCATCAAATTCCACCAAGGGATGTATTACAAGATTTTCCAGAATAATCTTCCCACATATGCCAAAAGGAGAAGAGTCAAACACTTGGGTTGTAATGATTTCATCGCTTTGTTTTTTTATAGATATCTCTACATCAAGGTTTCACAGAATCGATTCTTTAGTTCTTGAAATCTTGCAAGATATAAAGGAATACGTAGAACTAGAATCAAATAAGACTTTTTCCATTCTTGTGTGAATAGGTAGTGTACATTGTACGACATCATTATCATGCTCCACCTCTGCAGTAGTGATGTCATAATCCTTCCATTGTTCTTTTGGCTTTGGTGGTTTCTGACGCTGATTACCCTCATGAAATCAAGATTTAGTGCACTGGTTTGCATAGTGCCCTATCTCCTTATAGTTGTAGCATTGATCCAGGAGTGGTTATCTCCTTTCATCAGCTACATTCTCCATCCTTTTTAAGTATTTTCGACACTCTTGTGCATGGTGTCCTTCTTTCTCACACTTGAATCATTTACCCATCCTTTGAGGTAGTTCCCATGGTGAAACATCCCACATTTTTGGCATGTGGGTTGTTGATTTCTCTTCCCACCTTTGTCATTAGATCCACCATCTTAAATTCCATGTTTCTTTTCTAATCACCATAGCCATGGGACCATTATCCATACTCCGTCTCTACTTTGGGAGCACATCGAACAACATCTTTATAAGTCCCAATGTCTCGAATTGAAAGAGCCTTTTTAATGTGTGGTTTTAATCCACTAAAGAATCTATCAATTTTTATATCATTGTTGATAACAAATCCAGAAGCGTACCTTGCAGGCCTTGTGAAATTTACTTCATAGGTTGTGACAAATTCTCATTATTTTTGCTTGAGATCTATAAATTCTCTCTCCATCTTCGTAAGAATATTTCATGGGAAATACTTATTGAGAAACCTTATTTTAAAGTCTTCCCATTCCTTCTCTTCAATTTCCTACCTTGGCATAATGTTCTTAATCAAATCCCACAATTGATCTGATTCATCATCTAGATGATAAATATATAGGGTTACCATCTTCATCTCTGAATAGTGAAAAAAAGATCTTCTCCATGGAGTTAACCCACTATTCCCCAACTAGTGGATCAAAAGATCCACTAAATGTCAGTGGTCGTTGTCACATAAAACATTCGATAGATATTTTCTCCCTCTTTGGTGAAGGAGGATGTTCCCCATTATTATGGTTATTGTTCATAACCTGAGATAATTGGGTAAACATCACCACGAAGTTTTGAATCCACCTCCCAAATCATTGGGGATGTCATTCTGGAAGTCGTTGCATTGGCCCTCTCATGAGTTGTTTGCCTAATTTCTCTTGGTTCCCACCATTTTCTAAAATAGAAAACTTTAGAACAATACATAAGTAAAAAATTTATGAATAAAATATTCATTTAAAAAATTTATACCAAAAACATAAAATATGGGATCCCTATGTAGATTTTCTTGTGTTCCTACTTGTACTTAGTCTCATGCTAGAGGTTTTATCTAGGGTTCACTAATCCTAATTCCCAAATTAACTAAACCATTCCTCTGATAGAAACTATAACATCCCGGCCATTTCATACATTACTATTACATCATTTTAAAGGTAAAAAACATAATATTATTACACATAGAGGATCCAAATGTTTAGTGTCTTTGGCAAACTAGGACCATGCATAGTAATTACAACATCAAGCATAAACATTTATTTAATTTCTTCTTCTCTAGCTTCTTATTGTCACTTGTCCTCTCATTAGTATATGTAGCCACATGAGGGTATACATAAAAAAGGGGTGAGATAAAATCCAGAAATAGGATAGATTAGAATAATATAGCATGGGGTGAGCATATTAATGACATAGGTAATGAAATCATGAACATGAGAGGAACATAAATAAAAGACTCGAAATGTGGCAATGCATAAAAATGAAACATCGTGTTTTAGTGGTTAACTACCACACATAATTGTGAAACAAGATAGAATCTTGTTCAGAAATCATTTCACATTTACTCATGAGATTCATCACTTTACCCAATGCATTAGATCATTGTATAATTCCAGGCTCACCTGTCACATTGAAACATTCATATTGTGCTATATAATTCTGGCCGCACCGGTCACATCCTAACATTATCATTATCATGATTGACACATAGAACACATATCAAAAGGGATAATAAGTAAACCATGTAATGTAATGGGTTTCATCACATAAGAATACATTCATAAGAATTGGGTTCCCAAAAGAAAGAGGGAACAACGTACTTGATACATGAACTATCAACCACAAATGAGAGGTAAAAGTTTAGTTCTTAAAAGAAGAGTTCTTTTGGAAAAATTTGTTATGACATAAAAATAATTACAAAAAATTTATATCCTATAAAAGGTAAGATAATTATGAATAAATTATTTTTATGTAGTAACCATATCAAAATGGAGTGAAAGGGGGAGAACCCAGAGGATGAAAATTGGGTTCCAGATTTCCACTTACCTTGTATTTGAATGCTTCCTTCCCATTAATGTCCTGTATAATAAAATTATATACATTAATTAGAAATACATGACCTTATGTACATTAATATGGTTCATTATTGTTCATTAAGTGATTTTAAGTTCCTTTGGATGAGTTATATAGTTTTAAAAACATTGATCGGGAATGTTTGTTTTTATAGTTTTCTTGAGTGGTTCACTTGTATTCTTAAATTGAAGTTTGGGTAGAAAAAAGGTAAACATGCTGAACTGATATTACATGTTATTAATGATATTACATGAGTTTTAATGATCTTATAATTAATCATATTATATCCATGTGGATAAATCACAAGATAATAATTAAATGATGATTGTTTGGGTTAATTTCGGTGGTTTTTTCGATCACAATGACCTTGTTTTAATTTATCACTTAGTAATATGTTCATAATTCAGTTAAATAAAATTAAATAGGAAATAATACATATAACATATTCTAGTTCAACCATAAAGATGGTTTCATGACCAGATCTGAAGGTAGAAATGGAAGAAGAAAGCATGTCATTCTTGAAGGTGATAAATTAACACCTCACGAACAATGTTCTTTTTAATAAAATAAAAGGAAGTGGGAAAGGGGGTTGGATGATATAATATCCCATTAGAATCATGAAATTATAGTATGTGTATAATAATGGAGTTAAAATACCATTTGGATGAATATAGGTGGGGAGAGACCAAGAAATGAACATGAAATTGAAAGGAAATTAAAGGAGAAGAGGGAGAGAAATTACCTTTTCAATCCTTCTCTTGAGAACCTCCTTAAGTGCCTAAGATTGGTCTTTTGATGAGACTAGAAGATCTTGGTCGTGGGGAAGGGGCTAGGGAGGATGTTTGGGTAGAGTTTAGAGATGTCTTGGAACTTGATAGGTGTGAGGGAATGAGGGTGTGAAGGGTGGTTTTTATAGTGGAGGGGAGGGGTAAATTATGAATATTTAATTAATTATTTTATTATATACCTCAAGAAAACCAATATTATTGTTTTATGTAAACCAAAATAGTAATAAGTTCATGTGAGTTCGAACCAAGTGGCCTGAATCACTTGTGATGTCATGAATAGTGTATTTTACTGTTAAATTGCATATACGGTATTTTATCGTATTTCACTATTCATCAAAAATTCCAGTTTTTCATAAAAATACCAATAATTTACCCTAACCATTTTTCAACGTTTATAATTCAAAAATGAAGTCCATTTTATAAAAATAATTTTCTAAATATTATTAATTTAATTATTAAATAAAGTCATAGTTAATTGGAAAAATAAAAATCATAATGGAGCACTTAGTTTTATTTCTCATTGAAACATTAATTAAGATCTCATTATCTTATTGGATTAAGAATATAAAATTATATTATTATTTAATTTTCATAAGGGTCATATTACTATTCATAAGGGTATGTTACTATTCACCAAATAAAACATCTTTGTTCTATCAGACTCCAAAAATCATCTTGAACACAACCGTGCATGTCATATTTTCAAAATTCTAAACACAGAAGTGACAAAATTATGTTTAAAGGACACTTATCACTTAGTTGTTCATTATTATGTGCATTCATTTGATTTTAGGACATAATTATAAGAAGAGAATTTTTATTGAAAAACTTTGGGTCATTGCATTTAATGGAGATACAGACCCACTGGTGGAAAAGGATTGAATGGAGGCTATGGTGAGAGTCTTCAGGATAGTAGGGACACCAACATACTTTATGGTGAACTTTACAACTGGCCTACTTTAGGCAGCAGTAGGCAGTTGGTGTAGATTGATGCCCTAGGAACATGATGAGGTGACACTTCTCTGGACTTACTTTGAGAGATTGTTTCGGGCAGAGTTTGTACCATCCACCCTTAGTGCGGTGATGATACAAGAGCTACTGCATATACAATAGGGTAGTAAGACGGTGGCGCAGTACTCAGCGAGGTTCATCGACCTCTCATGCTACTCCACTAATATGGTGTGGGACCATTTCTTCAGGGCCTGAACCTTCGAGCAGGGGCTGAGGCGAGAGATCAGAGCTCTGACGATCTCCCTTATCATCCCGATAAGACATGGGTGTTGGAGCAAGCCTTCCACATAGAGAAATTTTGTGCTGAGTAGTCTCCAGCAGCGAGACCCACCACTAGCTAACAAGCAAAAGAGTCTTCTACAACTGGAAGTAGATATATTTCACATAGGTACAAGAGGACAAGACTTATAGTTGGTTGACCGCATGACTTAGGAACAGATGTTTGAGGCACCCAGGGTGGAGACAGACTTTCCAGGAGAGGGCATTGTTACTTTTGCGGTAGACAGGGTCACATGGCTCGTGACTGTCTGACCCGCCACATGGAAGATTAGCAGTCATTTGAGGGACCTCCTAGGAAGTGTTAGAGGTTTAATCGAGGTGGTCCGTAGGGAGGAGGTGGATGTGGCAGAGGTGTTGGACATGCAGCTGGAAGTGGATGACCTTTTGAGGTTCTACCGCCACCACCACCTGGAGGTCCACCCCGACCGCAGGGATTCGGTGGACAGGTGAGATCTCAGCTTTTGGAAGCTGAGGCATACGACCACAGCACTACGGAGATGATTCAATGTACGATCTGTGTCTACTCTACCTTAGATGCAGTTCTTATAGAGACATGTTATAGTCACTCTGTCATTGCCACTTCCCTCGTTCGGAGCTCAGATATTCTGACGGAGCTATTGGCTCGATCCTTACAGATAAAAACTCCTACAAGAGTAGACCTTATGATTACACACTGGTGCTGGAAGTGTGAGCTTACTCTATGAGGTGAGATCATCAGATGGGATCTTCTCGTAGCGACGTCGAGGCCTTACGACGTCATCTTGGTTATCGAATGGTTATCTACAGTCGATGATCACGTTTACTATATTAGGCGAAAATTATGGTGTCTCCATATAGATGGGACTAGGTTTACCTTCACCAGCGAGAGGAGAACCTTTTCAGCACAGGATGGACTTAATCGAAGGAGGGTGCACCCAATCACTCACCAATTGGCTTGAATTACCCTTGGAGTAGTTGATGTGGAGAGTTCGACTTATCCTGTAGTGGTGGTGGACCAGTACATGATTGTTTTCTATGACGATGTTCCAGGACTACCTCCTCATAGAGAGATGTATTTCTACATTGACTTATACCCCAGGATGACACTGATATCTACTCTAGCATATCGTATGGCTCCCGCTGAGCTTTGTGAGCTGCGAATACCACTAGAGTACATGCAATAGAGGGGAATCATTGGGCCTAGTGTTTCTCCTTGGGCAGCCCTGATTCTATTCACCAAGAAATTGGACGGGATCTTGAGGCTCTTTGTCGAATACCTTCGCCTGAACTAGGTGAAAGTGAAGAACAAGTACCCAATCCCATGGATTAACAACCTCTTTGATCTTCTAAAGGGAGCACGGTGGTTCTCGAAGATAGATCTCAGATCAGGCTATCACTAGTAGAGATTTTGAGATGAGGATGTGTAAGAAGATGACCTTCAAGTGTCGGTATAGCACTATGAGTTCTTGGTTATGCCCTTATGCTTATCAAATTCTCTAACAATGTTCATGATACTAATGAACAGGATCATCCATCCACACCTCGATCGATTTGTCGTGGTCTTCATTAAAGACATTCTGATATACTCGACTACTGAGGAGGAGTATTCCTACCATTTTCAAGTAGTACTGGACACACTCTAAAAGCACCAGATTTATCGTAAGCACTTGAAGTGCCAGTTCTGGATTTGAGAGGTTCACTTCTTGGGACACGGCATCTCAGATGCTGGAGATGTAGTGGACCTAGTGAAGATCGAGGCGGTACATGCTTGGGAGCCACCCAAGTGTGTGACAGAGCTACAGAGTATCTTGGGATTGGATTTCTACTATCATAGATTCATTCCAGACTTCTCCAGTGTTGCAACACCACTATCAGCTTTGATGAAGAAGGGGAAACCCTTTGTGTGGTTGGAGAGATGCCGACAGATCTTTCAGGAGCTGAGGTAAAGGATGACTAGTGCCCCCATCTTGAAGTTGCAAGAGAAAGGTGTAAGGTACGTAGTCTACTGTGACACACCAGGGACTGGACTCGGGTGTGTCTTGATGTAGTAGTGAGCTGTGATCACATATGATTCTCGGTAGCCGAGACAACACAAGAAGAACTACACTACCCATGACCTATAGTTAGTAGTAGTGGTCTTCGCCTTGAAGATGTGGAGTCACTATCTTATGGGATATCATTTCACAGTCTACTCGGATCACAAGAGTCTCAAGATTATCTTCTCTCAAAATTACTGGAACCTGAGACAACATTGATGGCTTGAGTTTATCTGGGAATATGAATTCGAGATAGTCTATACTCATGGGAAGGTGAAAGTTTTTGCGGATGTGCTCAGCTGGAGTACTAGTATACAGCTTCCTGGAGAGGCGATAGAGCATTTGGATTGTTGGAAGATATATTTTTTAGATATGGATGGAGCAGCCTGTCTACAGTATCTTATGGTCACTTCCCAGCTCCATCAGGGTGTCAGGGAGGTGCAACCTGGTGACACTGACTGTGAGACATGAAGAGCTCATATATCCATAGGGCAGGCACCTGATAGATTTTCCGAAGGTGGAGAGCACGTCGTTCTCTTCAGAGGATGTAACATGGTACCCGTTTCACTTTAGGATGTAATGTTGGGGGAGTTCAAAACATTCCCTTTACCGGTACATCAAGGAGTGGTGAAGATGTACGAGGACCTTCGATGATAGCACTGGTGGCCAGGTATGAAGAAGGCGGTAGAAGAGTTTGTCTCTCTTTGACTAACTTTTCAGCTAGTGAAGGCAGAACAACAGGTACCAGAAGGCTTGGTATATATCTTAGTGTCCCCTATGTGGAAGTGGGATGGGATATCCATGAAATTCATTACGAGTCATCCACATACATCCAGGAGTCACAATTCGATATGGGTGATCATTGACCGACTCACCATGTCAGACCAATTCCTACCGATCAGAGAGAAGGGATCAGTAGAGAGCTTGGGACACCTATATATACAAGGGATTGTGCGTTTTCATGGAGTAACGTCTTCTATTGTCTTCTACCATGACACACGGATTACATCCCAGCTATGGAAGGGGTTGAAGGAGGCTTTTAGGATGCAGCTACATGTAAGAACCGCCTTCCATCCTCAGACAGATGGCCAGACTGAGTGGACCATCCAGACCCTCAAGGACATGCTCTGTTCTTGTGTCCTCAAATTCGGTCGCAGATGGGAAGACCACTTAACATTGGATGAGTTTGGTTACAACAACAGTTATCACTCCACCATAGGGATGCCCCTCTTGAGGCACTGTAAGGGCGACCTTTCAGATCAAACATGTGCTGGATACACCCAGGGGAGTCAGCATCAGTGGGACCAGAGATTGTACGGGCTACCGCAGATAAGGTGCATATCATACAAGAGTGGATGAAAACTACACAGAGCAGACATAAGTCACATACTGTCAAGTGATAGATGCCAATTGAGTTCGAGGATGGCGACCACGTCTTTCTACAGGTCTCACCTCGATGAGAACTATAGAGATTTGGTAGAGGAAACAAGTTTTCTCCAAGGACCATCAGGCCTTTCTAGGTCCTCAATAGAGTAGGCGAGTTGGCTTACTAACTAGCTCTTCCCCCTTAGCTACACCGATTGCACGACATCTTCCATATATTTTAGCTGAGGAGATACGTGCATGACCCATCCCGAACCATCGACCACGGGTAGCTGGACATTGATGATGGGAGACTTTCACGGACGTTCCTGTGGAGAATGAGGATCGACAGAAGTGAGTCCTATGTGGACGGTCGATACCTCTGGTGCACGTTCGTTGGCCCACATGAACCTCCATGAAAACACATGGGAGCGGGAGGCTCAAATGTAGGCTAAGTATCCCCATTTGTTCCCTTAGTGTGAGTTGTAGCTTATGTGGACGTAAAGCCCAGAGGTGGGGAGAATGTAAAGACCAAGAAATTCCATTTATATTTTTTAAATACATGGTATTTTTACGATTCTGAAAAAATTAATTGACCTTGATTCCGAGGCCCGATGTGTCCGAAATCAATTTCTGAAGTTTTTTTCTGGTACGTTTAGTAGAAGGATTTTATAACATTTGAACTGGTGCTCATAATTGAAAGCCAAGGGCACCATTGAACTCGCAGTGCAAGTTTTCTCATAAGAAGACATTCACTTCGACAGTAGTGAGTTGAGGACAAAAGTTAATTTTTGGATTTTCTTTAAAAAATAGTAAAATAAAGTGTTATAGTTTGTTTTATTTTTGAGCCACAAAGTGATTACGGGTAGTTGGAACCTCAACTTGGGAGTTGATGGAGGGACCAACACACCCCAACCTCCTATGAGAGGTTATAGTTGTGGGGCCCTCCCGAGCATAACCTCTCGCGTGAGGATATGACATGGGGATCACTTGAGACCCATAATCGCCCTATTAATGACAAGGGTAGGGACCACCCGACCCCTATTAATGGAAGAGTATGAAACCTCTCAACTCCCCCTTATTAATGAGGGAGGACCTATTGACCTCCTATGTGAAATTAATTATTCCAATGCACGTGCTAATTAATTGTTCCAATGCACGTTCCAATTAAATGTGCCCGTGAGCATGCCAATTAACTGCCCCAACGCATGTGAATTTATTAAGGGGATTTTCTTTCTCCATTTTAATTTAATTCCAATAATAAAATAATAGACACCATATTATTATTATTTGGTTGGAATTCTATTTTGGTGGAACAGAGGAAGGGGAAAGATGGGGAGATCCATTCTCGCAACGAAGAACAAGATGAACACAAAGAACGTCGGTGACACTCTTTCTTCTTTGAATTCATCCCAATCCAACTAACGATCAACCCTTTGCAACGTCATCAATGAAACGATGTAGCTCGGAATTGAGGATGTGAGGCAGATGCAACAAACAATGGTCTCCTTTTTCATCCTTTTCGTGACTCTGTCAACAAGCGACGAGCATCGAGCGATGAATCAAAAGGTAGGTGCTCTTTACTTTAACGCACCTTGTTCTTCCTTCCTTAAATTATGAATGTTGTTGTTTACCTTTTTCGGGTGGGATGTTGTGTTCCGTTCTTGAGAACATATTGTTACCACACTAAACGTGGAGGATATGGGCCAAACCAACATGGCTCGACCCCTCTATTGTTCTTTTTGTGATGACTCCACGGTGGCATGCCAAGGAAGTGACAGCGACGAAGACGGCAAAAAAAGGCTTCACTACCCACGACCTCCATGAATCACACAACTCTTGGAACACACCGGTTCTTCCGACTGATCGTTGTCATGCCCAACTCTGGCCTTCCCGTGCGCCGCTTCCCCCCATGCCGCTAGCCCACACACCTCGCGTGCTTCCCAACCCCTCCAGCACCCTGCCTAGCGCACTTCCCGATGCCCACGCGCCACTTTCCCGGCTCCGCCGCGCACTTTCCGTCACCCCCCACGTCATTCCCTTGTTCCCTCCATGCAGCCCGGCTCTGTCGGCGCCCTTCCCGGTGACCCCGCGCACCCCGTGCATTGTTCGGTTCTAACGACGCCCTACCCAATGCCTTAACGGCTAGCCCGACGCTCCCGTGGCCTACCTAGTGTCAAGAAGACCTGCTCGCACCCCTCTCGACCTACCCTCTGCTCTCCTGACCACCGAACTCCCATGTAGTTCCCCTTGAGGCACTGGCCAAACCAGACCCGGCCTTTGGGCTGATCCACCTACGTGGCGGCATCCGGGCCGAACCGACCACACAGTCCGTTGGGCCAGGCCCAATAGATCAGGCCTAACATAGCAGGCTCACCCGCCCAATGGGATAGGTCGGCCCCATCAGGTCGGTCTGGGTTGACCCAGGCCTTGTCGGTCCAGACCGGGTTGGGCCGAGTCGGTCGGACCAGGTCAGACCAGGCCTGGGCCCATTATCGACCCCTTTGCTTACATTGGCCATATCATTGGCACGTGATGTTTGTTTGACGAACCGTCAGCGGCACCAGTAATCTCAATGAGAGATGGTCTCTTTGAGTATAACCTACTAGTGTTCGGGGTATAGTTGATATATGACCAGGTTAGTTCGTACACGAATCTAATCTGGCCCCTGAGACTAAAAGACTAATAACTAACAGAATGTGAATCTGATTGACGTGCCGTCTATTTTGTTGAGACCCCTTTGACAAGGAGGACGTTTCAGATACTTCTATGTGGGAATTCATGACACTTGGAGTATCGAATTGTGGCTCTTGGAGAAGACCCTCCTGGTGATGAGCGAGTATATTTCGTAGACCTCGTAGCTGGCTAAGACCAGACGACTACTGACCGATCGACATGGAGTGATTCGGACGTCCCAGTGGGGAGCACTTGGTTGTAGCCGCTGACCCATGGAGGAGGAGTTCTTGGTTGTAGTGGCTGACCCGTGGTAATCGATAGAAGGACTACCTCTGAAGGCTATGGGGGGGGGGGGAGCGATTAGATGTAGCGGTAGACCCATGGTGGGGATAACCTCTTTGAAAGCACAGTAGATCCACAATACTCGACACGTGGAGTACCTCAGAAGTCCAAGGTTAGTGGGAAGCACTTGGTTGTCGCGGTAGGCCCACTGTACTCTACAGAGGAGGAGTTCTCCAGTATCTGTGGTTTCGACATCGTGAATAAAAATCCTAGTTGAGCTGTGTCAATGAATTTTTTGTTTTCCTCTTGATTGAGATGGGTTTCAAGATAACTTTGGTATATGTATGGGCATATACCTATGTAATGGTCATCCATTGATTTCAAACATTGTGGTTTATCCTTGTTGGAATTTTTGAGACCTTGAGAGTCTCGGGGACCCTACTGAGTATTGTTATTCTCACCCCTACATGGGATATGCTGAAACCTCGTAGTGTTGGATGCAGACGACGAACAATGCTAACGGAGGCTGGGAGTACCAAGAATGGAAGACACACTGAGGTAGACCTCACGACGAGTCGGTATACAGAGGATTTTGACGGACGTGGAGCGATGAGGTGGCCATCTCTACCTAACCCTTAGGTAGGAACCCTGGAGGACAATCCAGGATCTTCTCTTTACCTTTCTGTTGTTGTCCCTTTTTCATTTGTACTTGTACATTACAGTTGTGCTTGTATTTTCAGCCCCATTTACTTTCCAACACACACTTTTTTTATGATGTTTTTACTTGGTTTTTTACTAACTATTGCATACTCTGTTTGTGCATGTACAGTTTATAAAGGCTATGCCTTCCCAGTTTAGGGTTTTACAGCTTTGGTGCTAGTTTCCAGCCCCAGGCCTATGGAAGGCGGGAATGGGGTAGTCCTGATATGGGCCCCAGGGGACGGGTCATGACACAAACTAATGGCCATACATTGAGGAATATCCATGAATTAAATGACATTTTGTTGGATTTCTTGATGGTTATTATAAGAGTATATGATAAAAATATTCATTTAGTATATTTTTTTTTCAATAATACCTTCCACATAAGCATACAAATTTATACCTATGAATACCTTTTTAGTCAGAGATGTTGAACTCCTACTTTCTGGGATGAAGTTGGTGAACACAAAAACCTGGTTCTGAAAATGGTTGAGGAAATGGTTTGAAGAGGAAAAACCATTTAGTAGTACAGAAGGCCATGTCAGAGACAATAGAAGAACAATATTGTTAATTAAGAATGGTTCATAAATTTTCATGTTGGAGATAAAGTATTCCTATATATATCTACATATAATAATGTCCAAATATTTGGTAATATTGGGATTCTTGGTCCATGGTAAATCATTCCCTTTGGGATCGTCCATTATATTAGAGTGGTGGCCTATTTATTAGTAGTCCCACCTATCCTATATTATGTTCATGAAGTCTCCAATGTTACCCTACTAAGGAAGGGCATACCAAAACCCTTGTATTAAATACAAAGGTGATACCAATGGAGAATGGTCATTCATATAACGATTATCATTTTAAGATCATTTACTATGGTGAAAAAGTAATATGAAAATAGACAATGAATATGAAGAAAGTGCTATGTACAAAACCATATTTTTATTGGAGTGATGTGTGAACAAGAGGAGTTGATAAAATTAAAATTACCCTCATCTTTTTTATTGGGTGAGATGAATATTTCAAGGGGGAAATTTCATATGGTGGTAAGACTATATTGACCAATACTTTAATAAATAAAATTTACTTGGTGATTAAATTAAATGAACCATTACATGTTATGGTTATAGAAAACATATTATTTTATTTGAAAGAATAAATCCTATTACATTTAAAACCGATTTAAGTATCATAATGATAGATAATATATCAATTTAATAGTGGTAATATTATTTGTATAAATATAGGTTTTGGATAAATCTAATTGACATAGAAAAAAAGAAATGGCCTATACATGTATTATTATATCTTTTAAATCACATTTTTCATATCATTATAGAGATATAGCATCACTGGTAATTACCCTTGATCATTGTCAAGCTAATATTGAGAAATGTATGTGTGAGAGAAATTGTTTATGGAAAAATTTCATGCTCATCGTGATCACAACCCAAAAAATGTATTCTAAAAGGCCCTATCAAAATATCACATTAACAAACCTTCCCATCATAGAATTTTATGGTGTACTAGTGATATTGGTGTGTTGGCCCAAAAAAATTAATATTAATATTTTAAATTCAATATATAAATGGTTATATTTTTTGGTACATTATAAAGGATTATTATATTCGTATGATAAAATAGTAATTTTATTTTTTTGTAATATGCAATTTCAACTATAAAAATAATTTAAGATAAATTCATTAAATTTTAAAAAATAAATTATATATTAATAAAATAAGGACATTAAATAATATTTATTAAATATAAATGATAATAAGTCTTCTCAATTAAATCTAATGTAATTGTTATAAGTGTTGGAAAATTTATATTCTTGAAAAAACAAGAATATCCTAGTCAATGTAAATTATATTTCTAAAAATAGATAATTTATAAATTTTTCAAACATTATTTATAAAATAATGATAAGTTTTTTAATCAACTCGTGAAAATTATCCAACAATTATTTTTTCAAAATTCATTAAAGTGTCAATTTTTTTGGTAAAAACTAAATTTAATAAATATATGGTGTTAATTATGACATCATAATTATCCAAATGTAATATAAAAAATTCCATAAACGGTTTATGTGGCCATATATATGTTTTGACATTAATATTTTTTTTTAATTTTTATTAAAACCGTTATGAATCCTTGAAACACTATATTAGGTTTAAATGTTTTAAATTCAATTATTTATATACATGATTTAGTTAAACATCAGTATGTGGAATATTTTTTTACTTAATATGTTAAAGATATAAAATAATCAATATAAAACATAGTTGTAAGATACCATTGTAAAAACCAAGTGTATGATTTGTGGTTTTGATTACATTATTATATTGAGTATAAAACTTATGTTTTGGAAAAAAATTAACTACACCCCTGTTCTTTTATTATAAACTCACACATTATCCCATATTGACGCACTAAAAAACCATAGATAATGTTCTTTCACTATAATACCCACTATATTGACCTCACAAGGATCACTGAAGCTCTTATGAAGCTCCAACCATGCTTTTGGAATCACCATCTCTTGGTAAGTGACCTTTCTCTCTAATTTTTAATTCAGGAATATTCATTGTAATTATCCCTTTTAACTTTAATTGTATAGGTTTTAATGACCTCATAAATTTGCCTCTACTATAAAATTGATTTCCAAAAAATGAAAGATCATTAATCCATTCTCATTTTAGTGTGTACCTAATCTATTAAAATTATAAAATTTAACAATGGATCTTGTCATTATCTTCTTTATTCATGTGTATTATTCATATAATTTACATTTTATTTCAATTAATATTTTTTTGAAATTATCTTCTACATCCCTATTAATATTCTTATTTTTTATAATTTATTAGTGAACGATTTAATTACCATCCATCCATCACATGGTTCATTTTGTAACCCTGTTACACTGCCCAAATTATCCTATTTTTTTCCATGAAATGTTTGTGTTCTAGAAAACTCCATGTCATATGCTTTTTAGTTCCCAAATGACCAAGTTGTATTATTTTATTAAATTTCCGTATTATGAACATTATTTACTTCCACATGTTGACGGATCCCTTTCTCTGCCCATGAACTATTTTATGAGTGTTCTTGTATTGACATTAGTCTACCAAAATGTCATTGTGTTTTCTTATGTCGATCATTTAGAGGTGTATACCCATACTCATTTCAACATAATGGTATTTAATTTTTTTACAATTTATTATTTGATTGAGGTAATCCATTTATGCAAAACAAAATCCTTAACCATGGGATTAAATGTCATTGAATCTTTTCACATGTTTTATGTTATATGATTCACCCCAATGCATGTACATGATATGCTTATAATGGTTGTTCGTAGATTGGGCTCCAATTAATTGGGTAATGTTTTAGTCTCTTGTGATTCCATATATAGTGAATAAGAGGTCATCCTTAGAATATAAATTTATGATTTGTTGGAAATAAACATGGAATTATGCTTATGATTCCTTGTTTAATTTTTTTTCACATTCCCTTGTGGCCTTTATGTTATCATGATAAGTCATGCCTCCTTTTTTAGGTTTATGGTTCTCACCCATTTTATGTGCAAATGAAATGATTATTTTCAATCATGTAATAATATCATCATTTCATGCATTGTTTATTCCCTTATTGTGATCTATATCTCACCCCTTTGTTATTTATGTCCCATTGTATTCCCATATAGTTTTAAAAATGGTGGAATATTATAATCATGTAAGATAATTTTTCAATAATTCAGATTTTTTAAATATTTTTATTTTGTTATTTAATGTACTAAATTACATAAATACAAGAGGATTATAAATATATTGTATTATATGGTACTTATTCAAATGTAAAAATAATGAATTGATTTTTAAAAAGGAAACGATTTACATAAAACATCCTCCCATTTCAACTCAAAGACATACAAGGGAAACAAAAAAATCCCTGATCATGGTGTAATGCAATCACTTGTTCAAAAAATAGATATTTTGTCACAAAATCGACTATTGATGGTTTAATCCATGACTATAAATTCTTTCTCCTCAAACCATGATACATCATTTTCACACCAGAATATACCTCTAGTGGTGATTTTTAAATTCATGGAGAACTCTCTCACACAACGACTAAATGATAAACATCATACCAATGAATAACAATCAGTAATGATCATCCTATGTACATGCATTTGGCGATTCAACATGGACAACATGAGCATGCCTCTCCTTTACCAAAGACTCCCCCCACTAATACTCCTCCAGCTGCCACATCAAGGATGACTCCATGGTCATCAGATCATGAAATCCTTGGCCACTGCTCCCCCCAATATCAAAATTTATCACTCAAATATTCACCACTACTTCACAAAAAAACATTTAATACCAAGACACATCCCCTTGGGACATCCCACTCAACTCATTAGAAACTGCATTAGCATATCTTGTGAAGTAATAGATATCAAAATCCTAATCAGGATGAAGCCATATCAACCAATATTTCTATAGATTTAGATTCATCCAAGAGAAAATTATCTCATGCTTTTCTTATACAAGAAAGAGAAATGTATTTCTCTTTATTGAGGTAACTCCACAACAACATTATAACAAAAAACACTAATAATAATTCCAGATCAACGGTGGAATAGATTTTCTAAAGGGGTTATAATTGACTAAAACCATAAAAGTTTATAGCTATATAAAATATGGACACTCATCACTATAAAAAATGGGGTGTTTTATAGAAAAACTCAAATAAAACACTGGCCTCTAGAAACTAAAGAACTGGAGAACTAAAAAACATTCCCTTTCGGTAAAATAATCTTGTGTTGTACTAATCTATCCATAAAAATCTATTCAATTCAATTAAATGCTATTATAGGGGTTTAAACATGAGATAAAATAGTTTCATACCTCCAATAATAGCTTGTGATGACAATAAATCTATGATCATTGACCATATTCACTGTTGTTTCCATGAAATAACCACCTCAACCTTCTACTTGTCCATTATTATGCCCTACCAAGACACCCCATGCCAATGGAAATTTTCCACTCAAATCATGAAGTTAGACTAGGAAAAAATTCCTTAAAACTTGTGGTATATAAGGACACGCAAAACAATTATGATATTAATGGGATTATACACCATTTAATTTTATTAAACTAGGATACCATTTATGAATATGTTGATGAATTGGTTTAGGAAATCGTAGAACATGGAGTTCATACACCGCATTAATATAACTAGTTTATTCATAACACCACTCACAATGACTGTAAACATGAAATTCCCATACCATTATTTGTATGCTATTTTAGTAAAATCCTCATATATTAACATAAAATAGTTTTATGTAGACTGGAGATCAATATTCAAGAACTAACATGTCCCTCTAAAATAGTTTCACTAATCATCTATCCATGGAAGGGGGTAATGGTTCTTGAATGTAACATAGTTCGATCATTGGTAATCTATCAACAACCTTAAACTACTATCTAACTTCCTGGAAAATATCATTGGAGACTATCCCGTAGTGATACACTAGGCTAGATGATACCCCTCTATATCAGATCATCCAATTATTGTCTCAAATCAAAAAACTGTGTGGGTTCCATCTGATAGAGATCCATCAAAATTGAATACTTACCTGAGTACAAAACTTTACAAACAATGATATAACATCAAAGAAGTGTTGTCATACCTCGTTTTGGAAAACATCTAAGAAATCTTCCACAACCATGGGGAACCAACAACTTGAGATTCTACTAATATCTCTTCCAACTTTAAAAACATAGTACCCACATCCTTACCACCCAGCTAATAACCTCTATTAACAATGAATGTCACTCACACTCCCTCAACATCAAAAAATAAAACACTTCTCAGAATTGATTTATTGATTACATTTAATTTTACTAATACATTCCAAAGATTATAACATATGGTTGTATCTATAGTAAGAAGAATTCACCCATTACCTAGTTATACCCCATCAATAGTCTATATCCAAAACAAAAATCAAACAATGAATCATATCCTCTAGTTTTTATTGATAATATTAGTAGAATTAGAAGCTTCTCAACATCAAGCCCTGGCATAAGGACCAAGGAAAGAGAAAAAAGAATCCCCAGGATTCCCAATCAATCAAGGTACAACCATGGGTGGTGATATACAATTCTGAACGCCAAAAACTATCAGCTCTATTGGAACTGATCAGTATAACACATGCATTTGACTAAGATGGGATATTATTACACTCTACTACTAACCTCAATAGAAATTATTTGTTATTTGTCCATATTTATAAGTAAAATAATGTTTCTTCTCATTTCCAAATCCACCATCTATTATCTATTTAACGACAACCCATAGCCCACACAACTGGAATTTCCTCTTATGCATCTCATTGTAGCTAAAAAGTTCTCTGATCGCCCATCGGAAACTGTCATCCATGAATGGGTATAAATTGATCCTAATAGTTCCTATATCTATCACATATATGGAATGAAACTCAAAAATCCCAAAAATACACTTAGAGAACCCCGTTATCTAATAGATAATAATGGTACTACCTTAGTTGGATAACTACTGAATGGAACCCTAACATCCAAAAAACCATGGCCCACTACCTAAATCATGGCATCTTTAAATGTCCTTTTGGCCACCCGGCTGATGATCATAACCTATTTAATTATTCCTAATTATATCCATATCCTTTTTATGAAACTATAGATATTTTATTATCAAAAAATTGTTAACAAATTCCTAATCACTGGGTGTAAATCCTCCATTAAACATCATGTGTTGGGATCCTCATCTTGAAAAACATATTTTGAAATGTTAAGGGGTCAATAAACATAACCCCAATTGCACATAAAATCATAAGTATATACATAATTGAGGGAATATCATACCCCTTTCCATCCCTTATATCGATGATAGAATCTCTTCCCTTATCTATGGCCAAAAGCTAGGTCACAACTAATCATACTCCTTATAGGCACCAGAAAACAGCGTCTATCAGTAACACAAATCTCACCTTATATGACTGAATACCAGTGACATAGAAATGGAATCTTATGCACAGATCAAACCAAAATTGATCTCAAGACACTTCATATAGTGATATCTGTCTATATCAGAGTGGCTATCCTCATAAATTCCTGAACTCTACCCATGAGGTGAATGAAAATATAGTATTTATTCTTTATCATATTAATTTTATAAACCCTCATAATCAAACATATAATCTTGTTGAACCTTGATATCCAACAATTTTCATACATAATGAGAATTATCTCTTCATAAAAACAAAAAGAACATCCTATGCTCGGTAGTAAGGCTTTTTAGAAAATCATATTTATTTAATTAATATTATTCTACCACAATAACCATTTTCAGACATCAACACGAACAATAAGGATTCTTGTACATCCCTTAGGTATCTACCTCACTAGAAGGTCTTAAACACATTTTCATTCTATAAAATAGTATCATGTGCACATGATCATAGGGGGAAATAAAGTCATGTGTCCCAGCTGGTCTCCCTTACCAATGACAGAAAATAGGGTCAACTGGAACTATTTCCATACCAACCCATGAATTCCCACTATCTATAACTCTGAAATTCATCATATATCTCGATAATATACCTCAGATACTATTAATTCATAACCCCATCCAATCAACGATACTAAAATGAAGGGATATAAATAATTTTCTTGAGTCTTCCTTTTGTACTCCCCCATTTAGTGGTTTTCAGGGAGAACATAAAAATCAAATTATGGGAGGAATTTCTCAATATAAATGGAACAAGATCAAGAGATAGAATAAAAAGTCACCAAATGGATCCATCATAAAATAAAATGTTAAATGAAAAACCATCCCACAAAGAATGAATAATGAAAACCTGATACATATAACGGCCTCCATAAATATATCAAAATGGTAAATCTATGGTAGAAACACAAAAATAACTCTGAATGAGGTAGTAATGTTTAGGTTAGCCACCATATTCCACTTAGAATCAATGAAAACAATTTTATATATTGGGTGATCATATAGTCATACATTATAGGGTCATAACCATGACCTCATGTGGGAATGTAAAAAGAGAATGTTAATGTTACCACGAATAATCAAATGGGTCAAAAATCACCTATAATGGTCATCTAACCAAACCCATCCTCAATATGGATTTGTCACCCAATCACATATCCAATATAACAACGTAACATCGGGATGAAAACCATTCATGGTTATCTTATTTTTCTTCACCTCTATGATTCCACTCTGTTGCCCCAAATTCAATCATCATATATTCTCATACCTTTTATGCAAACCACATTACATAAAATCTCCCCCAAGAACATATGGAGTAGACATATCTTCACATACCATGTATAGACACCTAGTCCCAACATTCGCTCACACCACATCACATCTCACCCATAAACACATAGGCCACACATCACATCACATTACATTCTAATCAATAATAGTAAGGATACACAACACATCTCCCAATTAGAGTAGTATGGAGTGATGAACATGAAGTCCATGAATCATATTTCATTCTATTACGATACAAGAATCCTACTAAATATCACATCACACAACATCACCTCTCACCCAAAAACACCATGGAAAATTCATAACATCACATCTGTGTAATATAGAACACCAAATGGTGCCAATAATGCAACGATAATTGTAGGGTAGAGGGATTAATCATTCATCAATATAAAAAAACCAAAGATATTTTGAAATAGACATGGAGCATACAACCTCTTACATTGGATTGGTTAGAAAAATAATGTGGGGTACATATAAAATAACATAAAAATACATGTATATATATATATAACATAAAACCCAAATAAATGTTTCACATTAATAACACTAAAACACAATACATCACCATCATGTACCAAAAATAAACCTTCTCAACCACTTCCATTGCAACATATGAAACACCACACTAAAACAATACAAGGCCACCCAAAAAGTCTCTAATTCATTTCCAAATTCACCACATAAATTGGGTATTCATTTCCTTCCACATTAGAGATTTCATGATTTATTTCAAAACATTTAATTAATTTACCACAAATCTATTTCAAATTCAACTTGATAATCTACCATCCTATCATTTTTTTATCAATACAGTTCATCCCTTGTCTTACCAATAAACTATCTCAACCACAAAATTCTATTACTAGACCAAATCATACAACTAAAATGACAACATCACACATCCACCATCATCGTCACATCCTATATCTCAATCCATATCCCCACACAAATTCCATATAATTGTACCACCAAATATAACAACAAAAACCACTACGACATAACAACTATGTAACAATCACAGTGCCACAACCACTATGCAGTAATAACTACTCCATAACCATTGTGAAACAACAACTATAATACAACCACTACACCTTAAAAACTACATGACAACCACTGTGAGACAACCATTTCACCAAAAAAAATATTTCATAACATACATTCCACAACCACTTCTCTAGAACCATTATTATTCAACATAATTGTGCCAAATAGCTCAACATCCCACATTTCATCCATGATTAACATCCACTTTAATAATACCCCACATTTAACACAACCCAACCAGTCAGTAAATCCACTATATAAAATCCTAAAACAAATAGGAGAATCAAAATATGCTCAAGCACACAAAAGAAACACTAAATATATTCAACAATTATTGAAGGGAATTATCTTGTATCCTCTTTATTAAGCATGGTTATTATCACACAAACTAGATACCTAGAGGATTCCAATTATTAGGAAAATATTAATTATTTTAAATTTTATTTTGTGTAAATTCACACAAAAACACAAAAAAGGTATTTGTAATATAAGAACTATCATGAAAACAAGGCCCCCAATAGAATTTATTTTCATAATTTGTTACATTACCTCATAATAAAACTAGAAACATATCTCAAATTATTAAATAATTCCACAAATACCCATACGAAGAAATTTTAGACGTGCCAATTAATTATCTCATCACATCAACCCTTAATCATAAAAAGTTAATCCTGAGAATGATTATCACACACAGAACACATAATAATTTTGTAATTTTTATCCCCTATGTCAAAGAATAATTCCAATTTAAATTCATGCTGAATGGGAAAAGATGAAACTACTTATAAATTACAACCACACAAGGAACATATGAAAAAATGTATTCCACCCCAAAAGATTGAACAAAAACACATACACATACTATATCAAAACCATTCCAATTATGTGGATCTTCAATGATGAATGGAATGAAATCTATAGGAAAGAGAAGAGAACTCACCAATGATCACTCACAAGCATCCACCAGAACCCAAGGATTTAAGAATGAAATAAGAGGTCGTAATGGTCACCTCCTGGGGGATAGGGTGTTTCTACAATAAGAGGGGGGAGAGATAGGTATGGCCAAAATAAAATAAACCACCTAAAAGAGTTATAAAATATCCTATAACATGATATATCCATGTCATGTAACCCATTCATGATGTGATTTTTAGTTTTTTCAACATCATCCAAAATTCATGACTCCTAGGCCTTTAATTAATAATATGTCATGTATTTTATGCATGATATTATTCTATTTCATTATTTCACATTATCTCAAATACAATTCATGAAACTAGTTTTCTATACAATTCGTGAATCACTACCCCACATCGTGTAAACCATTCACTATGGGAATATCCGAGAGCTATTCTACTTCACCTCCAACCACAACAAAACATCCTTAAAAATCCTCTGATCACCTCTATCACACAAAAATGACAATGTAAGAGATAGTTACAGTGTGGAGAATCTAATTTTGTTTATTATTGAATGAAAATATATTCATTTAATAACCAAATGTCTTAAAATGTCATGTGTGAATCCTGGATTATTCAAATTTTAAATTACAACTCTACTCTATCTTTTAAACATACCTAAATCTCAATACCATTTCATCCCCATATTATGTATATGATGCATACCATTTAAAAATATATTATTTAGTAATGTTTATGTTCATGTTACACCATTATATATGGTCAAAGAGGGAGAAATACCATTTTAGTCTCAATTACAGACTCACTCAATGTTAAATTAAAATTCTAAGAGTAATGATTTCTAGTTTTGTGTAGAAAATATTAAAGTATCACATTATAAAATATCTCCTAAAACAATAACATAATATTTAAATTATTAAAATATTTAATATATGTTATTTCATATTTGAAACAACATTAAAACCCCTCACATATGGATTTAATTTTATAAAAATATTTAAAAATAAAACTTGAAGACCTCCAGAGTTCCTTGAGAGACAATCTTGGGTGTTCCATATATAATTGATCATATTTTAACGTATAATAAATTAGAAACATAATAAAAAATACAATATATTGGTGAAAGAGAACCTTTGTGAAGTCCTTAGTAATGATATACACTATATATGTTAGTAGTTTCAATGAAATATACAATTCATTATTCTTCATTTTATGAAATATTATTTCACTATAATTTTAAATGTAGAGGAACAAAACAATTATTATCTATTGGATGTTGACCCATGTAGATAGATTAAAATTTTAAATTTTTTTATTTAATAATGTTTAATGGTATTAAGGGAGAAGAATGATAGTAATATATTTAATTATAAGATAAATTTACTTATCATAAAAACCATTCAATTTTAATTTGGAAAAACATCATGGTAAATGAGGAGTGAAATTGATATTTATAATGTTTATATGGATTAGGGATGATAAACATTTATGAATTATCTTCTCAATAAAACATGGTGATTAAATTTTTATATTTTTGTAATTTCATTATGGTTAATTAAAAACATTTTTCTTCTAGGGGATGAATTAATCAAGGATTTACTATAGATACTACTATTTTGGGTTAGAAAAAACTAAACATTACATTTATAAAACATTTATGGTACTGTTGGGAAATATAATATATTTTTCTTATCGATACTAAAAATTGATCAATTTATAGTTTAAATTTTTATTTGGGAAAAATAAATAAACATGTCACCAATATATTGTAAACATTTTGTTAATGGTCAAATTGGTTTGAATTTAAATTGTAATATAGTTACAAATATTAAAAGGGTGAGTTGAAAATGGATAATATTTTGGGAAGGAAATTAATTGGTGAAAACGCAGCATGTTGGAGGTAGACATGCCATATTTTAAATGATAATGGATTAGAAATAATGGAAAATAGTTGAAAACACCATTACGGAACTTTTAAATTATCCTCAAACAATGGATAGATTATTGGGATATATGGGAGACATTTTATAGGATCTCAAACATCCACTTGAAATTTCATTAGGGAAAGGATTGAAATGAATCGAGGATAGATTATTATTGTATGATGACATGTTAAACTCATACACATTTATAATTATATTAGGGATAAATCATGTGGATTATTTCATTATATTGTTTCAAAACATGGATAATAAATTAAGAAATTCAAATTATGTTATTAATAATGTTTCAATTATGGATTCATTCATTAAAAAAGAAAAAAAAATTTAACTTCTATTTTATATGTTCTTAATGAATTTTTATATTTCAATTGATGTAACCATGGGTAAATATATTAATCACATAGAAAATATGATTTAAATATACTATAGATCTAAAATTAGTGAAATGATAATGTTTAATATCTATAGAGTAATGAATTAATTGGGAATAAGTTATTTTAAAAAATAATAATGTGGAATGTTGGATTGGATTGGATTTTTGAAAGAAATAGTAATATTAAATATGGGTTTTCATTTAATTAGTTATATAAATGTAGTTAAATTCTTATAATGAAATGATTTGAGTTATTTTTTTGGTAGATCATGGTCGATTATATTACTTTTTTATGTTTACATAATGATAATAATTGAATAATGTAATGTTGTAAATTATGTCCCAAATATGAATATGTAGTTCTCAAGTGGTGGTATATTATATGAGGAATGTGGTATGATTTTATATAGTTTAGGTAGATCACTTAGTTATTTAATCCTAATTCTGTATATGGAGGTAATATGATTTGATTATTTTTCTACACGAAATTGGGGTTATATATGTATAAAAATCATAAAATAATAATAGTAATATCTACCTTGTTTATTCACTAGGGGGATCTGACGACAATTGTTTTCCACTAATTATCCTTTATCATCATTATTATAAAAAATGACATTTATATATGATTTTATTCATTAAAATTACGAATTTTTTATGTTTATAAATTCATTCAGTAATTTCATATAAATATCACAAAATATAAAGAGGAATTCAATGATGAATATGTTTGACCAATCAGAACAATTGGAAACATATTTTTATTTTTTTGGTATCATCCATCACCAAACAACCTACTGAAATCACCAATTGGATTACAATAAGTAATTTATATCCTTAAAATTTAGTTGTGTACAAATGTTTCTTGAAAATTATTATTTGATATCCCATAATAAAATTGTGGTCTTTAATAAAATATTAGTTGTTATATTTTATCGTCAATAAGAACCTCTGAATATTCATCTAATTGAGTATTACTTCATATACATCACTTTTATTACTAAAAATATAAAATTCATTAAAAAAATAGATCCTCAGGACCCCCAATATAATATTCATTCTTTAACAAATATATTTGGATGTATATATGAACATAAAACCACTAAGTAATAATAATAAAATTATAAACTCTCTGAAATAATGCAATCATCCACCTTCTTCAAAATAAGTCCTTTGATCTTCTACTCCTAAATATTTTTCTTACAAATCCTATGATAGTCATAAACAAGGATTTTCATTAAGTGTATCTAATTTTATTATCTTTATTATAAAACCAAAATTTTAATAAAAAATATCCCACTCTCTTACATATCCTATATATCTCCTATATACTACCTAACATTTGACATCATTGGTCATAAATTTTTAATTAAAAATATAGTAAATAGTTTTCCATTAGAATTCCAATGATTAAATTCGATCCATTTGAAAAATAAAACTGATTTTTAAACCATGACTATTATTTTGGGAGGTGGAGAAATGAGTTGGAATGGAACAAGTGTAAAAAAATATCTAGATAATAAAATATCAAAAATAATATTGTATCACAAATCATGGAGTAACACTAATAATTATATGAAAAAAATTGTTTCAAAGATGGAACACTTATTTATCTTAAATTTACTTCTATACCAAAATAATTTTTTACATGACACACTATACTCACACATAACAAAAAACAATATCTAGAAACATGCCACTTTTTTTATAGAATAATATATTGTGTGGTAATATTTTTCATTTTAATTATACCTCCGTCGTCATGATGTCATATTTTCCCCTTAACATATATTTGGAAAACATGTAACTCTTGAAATGTTCATTCTGATTAATACATATATCATCTATATTACTATAGGCTTAATCAAATCTAATAAACAAATAATTTTATAGCTAATAATATTTACGTATGATTTTCATTGATCCATTAAAAGCCACTATATAAGAATATCATGATTCAATACCTTCTTATTGAATAAATATTTTTTCTTGTTCAATAATAACATCTCTAAAACCAACTATTCAAATTAAAATCTCTTACTTGGCTTCTAAATATCCAAATTAACACTACACCTTTAAACCCTCTAAATTCTTTTGATTCTGGATGTGATTCTCGTGTTAATAAATATGTGGAAAAAAATGCATCACCAAATTCCCTTATCACATCCAATTTTCATAATCATAAACAAATGAAAACCACATTCAATCATACTCTTCATGGAAACACCGTCCTTTCCACAAAAATCCCCTTTTTATTTAAAATAATTGATGATAAATCGATATATAATTTCGAAATGAATCATCCATAAATCAAAATAAGATAACATTAGAACACTATATGTAAACAATAATATTTATGAATAATAAAGTCATAATTTTTCACTTAAATTCAATTATAAATTTGGAATTTTACATTAACCTCTCTACTATTCATCTCAGATTTCGAACATTAAATGAACCAAACAAACATCTTATACCCATACTCAACAAAACAATTTAGCTCTATTCAATTAATAAACCAATATCACTCACACAGTTTCTAAAATCATAGCTTTCCCCATAGAAAAACTCCCCCATATATACACTCCCACTAAATAAATGATTTATACAATAAAAAAATACATTGGATTTACTTTTCAATGTCTCCCCCTCTGACTACAATATGCAAAGGAAACGTGAGTGTGGGGACAGATCACCATAACATAACATATAGAATGTTGAGGGTAAACTATCATCCAAAAAATACATTTTTAAAATGCATCAATAATATGTTTTTTAAAATTATATCCATGGTATTCTCCTTGGTATTAACATACTTAATCATGATTAATAATTATTCCACCATCTCTATAACGGTTTTGATCTTCATGGATCGACACTTTTTTTGTCCCAGAGGACTGAGGTGCTCAGAGTAGGCTGGGAGAATTTCTAGAAGTGTTTGGCTACAAAAACATGGAAGTAAGATTATTTCATTCCATGTATAAATTTTACTAGATGTCAATGTATATTTCATGATATGTACATTTTTTAGGATAAATAAATTTAAAAGGTGTCGTGTTTTTTTGAAGATTCAAGCCCAAAATATTATACTATGTTAATGTGAATTACCCATCATGTAATTACCCTCTATAGTGATGTTTTAAGCATTTTTTGCATCACTACGTGTTTTTGTCACATAATATCCCTCTTCATTGACGTTTTAGAGATCCCTTCAATTGTAATTCATCAACAAGCATCCATATCTGATTTTTGGTGACTTGAGTTGATATAAGGTGTTTTCTCCTTCATTTTCCATTTATTTCTAACAATTTTATATATTTTTTCACTCATTATACTTTCCATGTGGTGGAGGATGATCTATCATGTTTCAAATGGGGTTTTTCATGGTTTATGTTGGTGTAGTTGTAATTTATCGTCCTCTAATCAATAAAGTTCTTATAGGATGGTTTATTAGAAATTTGTTTCATCGTTCATTAACAATAAAAGAACATATAATCCCTTTTAATGTGTCAATTTTTTGTTGACTCTATTGTTTTTTACATGATATCGCGATGTTATCATGATTTATCCCCTATTATCATAATGAAATTAGAGTAATAATTGTTTGAAATAGATTAAATAGTTGGTATCGATCACATGGTAATGTAATTATTTGTACCTTTATAATGGGTTGCCTCTTGATTTTTAGTATAGTGTGATATGTAATTTTTGTGTGTAATGAATAGTTATTTCAAGAGAATATGATAAATAATGTATTTTTATTATCAATTTATAGTCATTTTTATGAAATATTAAAGAGGTGGTATTAATGAAACTGGTTTTACATTCTATTTGAATATGATGATAATAAAATTGATGTGATTATAAATGTTTAATTGAATTTTTAATGAACATAAATCATGTTGATACTTGTTTATAATGGAAATAAAGTCATAATAAATGTATTGGTTTGTTTTTCATATGATTAGAATTATTTTTTCTTTTTATTCCTATAAATGTAACTTGTCACTGATGAATTAGTTAATTTAATATGTAACAAAAAATTAATTGTTTGATAAATGAAAATGCCTTATTGGGGCTAGGGTTTACCGTGTGGTTGTATAGGCTAATTACCTTATGTATTGGATCAATTAGAGATCATTCTATGTAAAGGATATACATCTTTTTTAGGTCTAATATCCCTATTTATTATTTTATTCGTGCTTAATGTGATGCGAGCCTAGGATTGATGTGATTATAGTGATTTTGTAGTCAATGGGGGCATGGAGGAATATTTGTGATGTGAGCCTGTGATGGTTGAGCATGGAGGACTGTTGTAGTAGATGGGTTGTGAGGACTGATTGTTATAGTAGAAGATCACACATGGAGTGGCATGAAGCATTGGTAAAGGCATGTGGGTGTCAGAGAGGACACTAGAGATGAAAGAATGGGTTGAATATAGGAATCAATGTCGATATGAAACATGATTCTTGTTTAAATCTATTATTTATTTAACATCAAGTTATTTTTTATCTACATTCATTCCCCACTATTTTAGGTAGATTGATGTGCATGATAAATCACATTCCATGAGTGGGGATGACACATAGGGTATTCCATATAAATTATTTGTTAATCGTCATGTGGTTGGATTATTTTTATCTCCCACTATAAGTGGAAAAGACACGACATGTAGTTCACTAACTCACCACAATGAGCCCCTTGTGTTTTTGGTGAATATGATGTTTCCTTTAGTAAACATTGATATAGTATGTTTTGGGGATAATTAATGAATAAATGTCTAACACATGGGGTTGGGTCTTAGTTGTATAGAATGATGAGTTTATAATTATGAGAAGTCATGCACTCAATTTTCTTATGCATGGAGGCCATAAATATTTCATGTGATCTTAATTATTTGTTATGTAGAAAATTTTATTGGTTAATTAATTGTTGAAGAATTAATTGATATAAAGTGAAACTGAAAGTAGTTTAACGTAGTTCATTTATCGTTATGTTCTGATATGATATTTGGTCTTAGTAGAGGGTGCTAGGAGTCTGAGAGAAGTTATCTATAATTTAGTCTTTAATTAGGATATGTCCATATGGTGGTTGTGAGATATATTATATCATTTATATTTTATGTTTCTATATGAAACTATATATTTTTGAATAAGGAAACTAACACCCCAAATATTATGAGCAATGCAGTTGTTTTCTCCAACATCCTGGTGGGAGCATAGATGGATAACTACCCCATTTTCCCTGCTCACTTATTTTGGTAGTTACCTATACTGGTATGAAGTATAGTTATTTTCTCCATATATTTGTTTAAGGGGATGTAATTGATTTTGTTTATCTCACACACATGTATTCAAGACAATGTTTCCTATGGAATACTATATATATAATATGTATAGGATAAAATGGATTGAGGTTCCATACACATTTTATGGACTGTTTTTTCTTGAGATATAATACATGGTGAATGATACAAGTTATATAGATTCTGGTTGAACCTAAAGAAGTAGCTGTTACATTTTCCTACAGGAAAATGGTGGATTTTCATGAGGATCATGTTTTTGTGCTTCATGCATGTGTCTGCAGACTAGACATTTGGGAGAGAGATTCTTAGGATGTGTGACATTAGTGCTGAGGGAAAAAACTAGTGGGAAAAAAGAAGAAGGATACCAACAATATTCTTTAATATATTATATGCTCTTTTATTTTATACATGGTGAGTGTAGCCATGCTGGGTAAGGGAACTTATTATACCTCTATAGTTGTTGAGTTAGTTTTGTTGGTTATTCAAAATGCTTTAGCTTTCCTTCTTTACCTTTTCCAAGAGAGGGTCTAGGGACAATCCTACTATGTATACTATTATACTCACCCAATGTATATATAAAATGGGTTTCATGTCTTTTAGAGAATTTTGGAGACCTGGATGGTTACTACTATATTGGGGTTTAGCATGACTGTTTTGGGATTCTTGGTAACTATTATCTTTTCTTTTCTACTATTACATTCATTTTTCCTTTAATTTTGTATCATTTCATTCATGAAATTACAAATTTTCATTTCAGTTTTTCTTTTATATTTTATTTTGAGGGGGAGTTGGTTGGTGTTGGTCTTACATCTAACTTTATCATGTCTTCTCTTAGTGGGTAATTCCTCACATTGATGTGTTTACAGTGACCTCGATGCTAGTCGACAACATGGCGACTATTGGAGGAAGGACTCAGGTATCATTGTATCTCTTATCCCATTGTTATCCATTGTGGGTTAAACGATCCGGGGAGGTGTTCATGATAGAGTGGTTTTAGAGGTCTGGTTGAAGCATAGGATGATGTGTTGAGTTCGGCACACGTGAGGTTTTCTGGGTGGGTTGGGAAACATTTTCATCTATGTTTGGAGAGTGTAATAAACTTGGGAGGCCAGATAAGACATGATTATTTTGTCCCCCCAGTGATGTGATGTTTGAACCTTTAAGTTTAAAATGGATAATAACATTGTGCTACTAGTTTTATGATACATTCCTAGTAATGGACCATTCAAAATTTTCCTTGCACCTGTGTTTTAATGGGTTAAACTTCACATATGGTATCCTAAAATGAATAAAAGAACAATTAAATAATGTTAATGTCATCCATAAAAATGGTTTTGGAGATATAATTATTTTATTTTTTAGTCATGGATCCTATGAAAAATCATCATCTGGTTCACAAAGAATTGGTTGATCATTTTGTGCCAACATATCACTACAGTATATAGGTTAAAAAAATACGACACTTCAAGAAGGACACTCCGAGAGTCTCAGCACTAGAGTATATAGAGATGTGAGGTCTCAATTTTAGATATAATCACAAAATATTGGTTGGAAGAGGTTATGTTAGCCATTAGTTTGATCCGTTCATGGGTGGATGACAAGGTGTTATTAGTTGTGATGATATTGAATTTGGAAGTGGGGTTTTGGTGGTTATTGTTCCTCAAGGGAGATGAGGAGTCAGTAGTCTAGTCGGAGGAGTATCATGACCACTTCAAAGCTGATTTTATTTATTCGAGTGTGAAGGTGGAAAGTCTCCTAGATATTCTTACCCTTATATAGTGAATCTCTAATCTCTGAGTATTAAGGATCCATTTTAGTAACATTCAGTGATATGCTTCAGACATGTTTCTAGATGTGGGGGATATGTGAGGCATTTTGAGGTGGTTTTTCATCTCGATATACAATTTTAGGATAACCCGTTTATACTGACGATTTATCTAATATTGCTATAAAGTGAAGAGGTCATGAATATAATGTCTGATAGAACTATATCGTCATAATATGGGAGACATCATGATTCTTCATGAAGTAGAGCTGTAGTTATGGGTTCCTAGATATAAAAAAATTACATCTGATCATCAAGGTGAAGGTCACATCCCCTGAAGTCTCATTTAATCAAAGGAAACAGTTATCATACCTATAACAAGGGTTCATAAATATTTGTTTTCATATGTAGAATAAGTTTATCAATGGTGAAATTACATGTCCTTTTTGAGTAGTCAGAATTCACCAGTTGTTTTGATTTATGTTTCTCTTTTGAGGTAGTTCCAACAGAGTTAACAACTGTATATTTCACTAGTTTGTGAATAGGATAGAGAATTTTGTGTAGGAAGGGGATATCACTATTATCCATTCCATTCTTAATGTTCATACTGCGGCCATGGGGTAGGTCATAAGTTGGGCCAAAATTGTCTTTGAGCAATTCGTGGTTAATATCATGCTTTAGCATTGCTAGTGGAAGGAGAGCCTGATGCCTTTTGAAGTACCATTTTTTCATTTTATACATGATTAATTCCCTATTTGATCTGTGAGTGAAAAAATCCATCATATCATGATCACTAATCCAGGTTTCGGGACATAAGGTAGACAGGCTTCTGGTTCCCTTGTTGTAGTCTATGCTGGTAGGAGTCCGAGATAATTTGTTTGATATATGTAAAAATTTGATCTAGTTTTGGAGAATGACCACTCAAGGGTATATTTCCAATGTATATAGTTATAACCAAATGGAATAATCCTTAACCTTGATATCATGGATTTCATCTAGATTTAGACTGTGTTATTTAATGTTGATGGAGATCCAACATGGTTTATTGGCGAGCGAGACCCTCAGATGGGACATAGCCATGTTCCATCCTTTTTAACCTCAATGACTGAGTTGCAGTTGAGGTCATCAGAGGTTCAGTAGTTAATTATTCTCAGAGTTGTGGGTGATTACCTTGATGTATTTTTAGAGAAGGTTATAGAATTACACCGTCTTTGAGAGATCGATTTCGAGACTATACTATATCCAGACATGTCTCCTATATCTATGTCTCCATATATGATGGTGACTTCTCCATATAAATAGTTACGTATACAACTAGATGATCTATTATAGTTTGTTATGTTTCAACAAACTATTTCACCATTGGGTTTACTAGTCATGTTCATAATTAATGATGATGATATTTATTGGTTGTGTATCGATTATCATCCATTGATCTAAGAGAATGTGAAGAAACATTGTCCAATTCCACAGATTGATGAATTATTCAATCATCTAAAGGGGAAATTTTTGTTATGGAAAATCAATTTGTAGTACAGAAAGCATATGATGTCTGTTAAGGATTAGAATATCTCGAACACTGCTTTATGTTGTCGTCAAGGGCAATTCAATTTTTTTCTATATCATTCAATGTAAATAATGAACACTCTATGTTAATGGGTTTAATGAATGATATGATTTGTGAGTTCATGGATATTTTCATGGTGGGTTTGATAAATGGGATACTTGTATACTCTGAGTCAAAGGAGGAGCTTCTAGAGCATCTATGTCCCATTTTGGGAGTCCTTCTTCATGAGATGATGATAGGGATGTTTCTGATGTGTCAGTTTCTGGATTGATGAATTCATTTCATGGGTCATGTTGTATGCTTGTAGGTAGTATATATATATATATATCCCTTAATGTTAGATTAATTTTTCTATTTGGAATCCCCCAATACAGTGAAATAGGTATGATGTTTTCTTGTTCTTGTTGGATATTACAGGAGGTTCATAGATGATTTCTCTTGTGTTGTGACTCCATTGAATGGGATGACTAGAACAGTTAATGAATTCATGTGGAATGATCAGTTTATAATCGGTGATGAGTATCTAAAGGAGACATTGGTTTGTGCTCGATTTCATAGTCTTCGAGTATACAGAGTCTAGTTTGAGGTTTTTTGGATGATTTTCATCATTTGTTTGGTATTGTTTGTATACAGTAAAAATTGGTTATCTCTAATGGGATTCAGTAATTACACCACCAATACAATAACTATACCTCCCAATGTTTTGATTTGGAGGTATTAGTGTTTTCCCTATGGTTGGGGATATATTCCTTATAGGAGATTTTTTTGTGGTCTTCACCATTCAAAGGATATTGAGTTATGGTTTCCTCCAACATGATGTCAACATGGAACATCATCAATGGTTGGAGTTCTTGTAGGATTAATACATTGATTTTACATATATATTTTTAAATTGGATTTTTTTTCAATGAGTTATTTAGGATGGTATGTGGTGATGTAGTGATTGAATCAGGTGATTCCTTGAGAGATATGGAATAACATTCAACATTACATCAAGATATGGGACATTATGGGGGTACAAATGGTCTTTTTTCAGATGATGATGTAATGATATCATGTATAGAAGTTGGAGTAATCCCATTTGGGGGATCATGGTATTCTTGTATGGAGAGGCCATTTTTTTTGTGAGTTCCATAATGGTTGGTCTGAAAATGAACAATATCATGTGTTTTTTAGGGAGAGATTTTCATTCCTTTAGAGTTGAAAGATATGGTTCTAAAAGAGTTATTTTTTTTTCCATTGTTGGTATATATTGGTGTGAAAATATATAACAACATTTAGAGGTCAATTTTGGTGTCCTAGGTTGAATCATGCAGTTTCTTTGTTTCTGTCATGATGTTTGGTATGTCAGAAGTTGAGGGCCATGAGCAATGTTCTCTATGGTTTCATAAAACCATTTTATGGTCCTAAATGTATATGGGAGGACAAATCAATTATATTTATAAACATTTTACCTCTGTATCGTGGATTGTAAGATTCTATGTGTGTTATAGTGGATAATTTTTTGAAAACATCCCTATTTATAGCAATCCAATAGTATAGTTCATTGGTGTTTTTGTAAATAAAGTTTCTGGATGTGGTGGTGAGACTATATGGGGTCATGAGGACTATAATTTTGATCATGATACTCATTTTACCGATAGTTTTCAGAGATGACTCCATCATGAGTTTTTTAGTTATTCCATAACACTTATTTTAATCCACATAGATGGTCAAAGGGAGCGGAACATCCAGACTCTTGGAGACATGTTATGCCATTGTCTCTTTGATTTCAGAGGATCATTAATGCAGAACCTAACCTTACTATATTTTTCTTATGAAAATATTTTTCACTCCACCCACTATATAAAAGATTTTGAAAACTTGTATAGTCAACCATCCCATTATATTTTGTTTTATAGTATGGTTGGAGAGTTGGAAATTCATGGACCAGAACTAGCACAGAATATCAATGACATGGCTTGTGGTGATCCAGGTGAGGATGAAAAAAATATAAAATAATTATAAATTTTATTCTGGTAATAGGAGGATACATGTGGAGTTAATTATTGTGAATCACGTGTTCCAAAAGTTGGTTCCTCATCATGGGAATCTAGGGATTGATGGTGGGAGTAAAGATTAAACATAAATTTATGATTCATTCAAAGTTCTAGATCACATTGGATTCATTTATTATTTGTTTGAAATTCCCCCACATGTGATCCAGATACATAATGTTTTTCTTTTTGGGAATCTCCATCATTATCTTCATGATGACTCTCATACCATCGATTAGGGAGATATTTATTTTTATAATGGCGAGACCTTCAATGAATGGCATGTATAAATCTAGTACAACCAGGGGAAGGTGCAGTGTATGAATTAGTTCCCCTCAATTTGTGTCTTGTGGTGACTCAGTTGTTGGGAGGAGATTAAATGGTAACATGAGTCACAAATACACACTTATCACCTCAAGCTATTTGGTGTTTAAAACTTCTCTTGTAACACAAGCTATTTTTCAGTTTAATATCATTTTTAGTTTATGGGGTAGTTTTTTGTATGGATTTCTATCCCCTTAGAGGTATCTTATACAACCAAGTAGTAAGGAAAATTTATTTATGGTTGTATGGTTTCAGGATATTCCCTTTGCGAGGTGGCTAAGATCTTCTACTAATGAAAGCCTTGAGAGTTATCTCAACGGGTGGATGTTCAGGTGACCCCATTATATTTATTCTCATGGATGGTTTTGGATTCATTAGGATGATAATTTTTTTATAGATATCAAATTTTGTGGTCTAGATCCGCATGGATATACACATTCCATGTTTTTTAAGACTCAGGTTATTATAGGAGGCTCAGATGATGTCTTGAGGTTTTAGGTTGTGGGATGTTGGACGAAAAAAGATTTAATGTGGTGTAACATTTCATACTAATGTGAAATTAGGTTTCATAATGTGTATATTTTATTGGATAAATAAATAAAAGAAAATGTGTTTTTTTGGAAAAACATTTACATGAAGATTACACGACATGAAAGGTTATTTCACGTCTTATAATTCCTCACTATAGTATTATATTAAAAATTATTAGCTTCTATGGTTATTAATAACCCTATTCTATAATGCCTATATCTTTTATTATAGGAATCCAATAGACCTCATCTTCTACATTTTGTATATCCCATCAATGGGAATTGATCATCATGCTTCTATCGTTGATCTGTGGTGACCAGGGTTGATATAAGGTGTGTTTTTCCTTTTTTTCAAGCAGTTTTTTCTAATTTGATCTATTTTTCCTCCATTTTTTTTGGATTGTGTAAGATCTGTATTGTTTCTACTATGGTTAATCTTGGTTTTCTTTGGTGAAATTGTGTTGCAGCTCCCTCTAATGGATGTAAGTTTCTCATGATTGTTGATCAGTGATCTATTGTGTGGTATGTTCTCATGAAATGAAAGTTGAAACCATTTTGAAATAGGGGATTCAATGCTTCTATAATTACATATATGATACAATATATGTTACATTATTTATAACCATATATTTTAATGTAATTAGGTTAATTATTTTTTATCATGATTATTTAATTAGTATCGATCACATGATGATGATTTTAATTTTATCATGATAATGGGTTAGCTCTAGATTTCATAGATAATGTGCTATTTATGTCATGCTTGTTGTTATATTTTTATCATGATAAATGGGTAAATAATGTACATATGTAATTAATTTCTAATTAATTTCCTACAATATTAAGGAGGTATGATTAATTAATCAGGTTGTTGTTGTTGTAATATGATGATAATCAAATTGATGTAAGTATGCATGTCTAATTGAATTCGTTAATCAACCTTAATCTTGATGATTCATGTCGATGAAAGAATTAAATTCATATAATACCAATTTTTTAATAAATTATTTCATTGTTAAGATATCTTTTTTCCATGGTTTCTTATAGTTAAAACCTACGATTAATGAATTTGTTTCTTCAATATGGAATACAAAACTAATTGTGTGATAAAATTTAATCCCATTGTAGGGTGTAGGTTTACCTCTTGATTTTAAGGGAAAGTGGCCTTGTTCTATTAATATGTGATAGTTAATTGTGGGTAAATGTTTAATGTCATGTTTTATAGACAAAACCCATGTATCTTGTATGTTTATTAGTTCTTGTGATGTGATTTGGGGATGGTTGTGCCTGGAGGGACATTATGTCTTATGGCGTAGGAAGGGGCGGATGTGATGTCCGTATAGGATGGCTAATTCTGGATGGATTTTTTGGTATGAGGTGTGGGGTGGCCTGGTTTTTATTGTATAAGTTGAAACCATGGGTGGAGATTTTCATCCGTATATACATGTGGTTATTAGGGAGGAAATTAGAGATGACATAATGGGTTGTAATTGGGCTTAACAATCGATGTGAAAGATAATGCTTGTTTGAATCTATTGTTTGGATGATAATCATGTCCTTTTTTTGTCTTCTATTATTTCACCTGCATGAGTTATATAGATCTGTTTTGATACTCACTTTTATTGAGAGGCGCAAAAAATGGGGTATGCCATGTGCTTTCCATGTTTTTCTTCTCATGGTTGGATGAGATTACACACCTATAATGTGTGGTGATGACTTGGTGGGTAGTCCCCCTAATCACTATATATATACCCTAGTGTTTGGGGAGGCTAGGTTGATTCCAATAGTACCTTGTGATATGGAATATATTGGTATTAATTAAAGAATAAATATTAACCCAATGGTGGTGGATATTTTTGGGAATCAATTCTATTGTTAAAATTCTGATATGTCTTGAACTCGGGTTTCAAAATATTAGGGGGAATGGTTCATTATAGTGATACTAATGTATTTAAATGTTAAAAATTATTATTTTTAATTAATGGTTAAAAAATTAAGTAATTTAATAGAAAAATGATAACAAGGAATAATGCTATTTCATGTAACTCGTTAAATGGTAGTATTCTTATAGGATATGTGGTCTTATCAGTGGTATCTGAGAGTCTAAGAGATGTTAACTATATTTGAGTTTGATAATATGTTATTCCCATAGTATGGTTGTGAGAAAAATTATATCATGTAATTTATTTGATTCTATATGCTGCTCCACCTTTTCGGTTAGGTCAACTACCACCCTAGAGATTCTGAGCCCTGGGAGTGTATTCAGAAACCTCTCAATGGACGGATAGATGGATGACTACCCCCCTTTGGACCCACTCGCTTATCTTGGAAGATACTTGTGCTAGTATGAATGATGGTTAGCCCCCCCCCCCCCCCACATATTTGTGTGTGTGTGTGGAGAGGGATGTAATGTCTTGTGGTAATTTCATATACATGGATACTGGATATATTTTCCCATGGACTACAACAGATATTACATGTATTGGTTGTTATGGATTGTGGTACATTACAAATTGTATGGGTTGTGAAGAGATTATGTATAAAAAATGATGTATGATAAATTTTATATGATTTGTTCTTGATCCTTGGAACTACCTGGTTACTTTTGGATATGTGGATGGGGTGGTTTTTTTCATGATGTTCATGTTGTGGTGATTCACCTATGTGTATACGGGCTAGCCTCTAATGAGAGATATTCTTAGGACTTGAAATGTTTGATCATTGCAGAAATCCAGTGGGGATGTAGTAGTGGGGTAGCCTTGTTATTCATAATTATATAATATTCTCTTGTATGTGATACTTGGTGTATGTATCGATTATAAGGATAATAATGTTGTATACCTGATTTAGTGAGGAGATTGTTTCACATATTATTTATAGTGATTTGGCAATAATTGATTACTTTTTTCATGAGAGGCTTTGGGGAGGATCCTACTAAGAATACAATTATAATCACCCTACATATATATAATATGTTTTTCTATTCAATTGTAGTATGTTGGAGATCATGATATTTTCATCTAGCTTGAGGTTTAATAGAAGATGTTTGGGATTTATGATCACTGTCATCTCTAATTTTAATTTCTACTTATATTATTCCTTTTAGTTGTAGTAGTTCTCGTACAAAATTACATATTTTCATTTTTTTAATTCAATATTTTAGTCTATGATGGATTTGGTTGGTGTATATATTATCTATCTTTCTCGCATATGTTATATTTGAGGGTAATTCCTCTCATCGGTGTGTTTACTATACCATCGGTGCCCATCTCCATCATGGGGCCTACTAGAGTTAGTAATCTTGTGTCACTATCTCTCCTTTCCCAGTGCTGGTCTAGGGATGGTGGACATTGTGGGGAGGGGATCGTGATAGTCTCCTCAATAAAATATAATTTTTAATATATCTTCATTTGTAGAGATTACTTAATAGGATTTATTGAATGATTTATGGGAAATTTAATATCGCAACCCACTACAAAAAACCATTCTTCAACTGATAAATCATATAATTTTCCCCATCTATATTATTTGAGTTTTTTCCTTGCTGGATGCAATTTATTCCCCTTACACTATGATAATTTTGTGAAAATTATACATTTATCATTATTATTGAAAAAATGTCTATCCAATGAAACAACATCCACAAGATATGAATTTTGATAATCAATATTTAAATCCAATCTACATTAGTATAGAAAAAACGAGTTCAATTAAATATAATGATATATTACAAACAAACTTTTATAGTGCCTTTTAGGTACAATATAATCTTTTTCACAACTATTCAATGTGAATATTTAGGAAAAAACTGGGACCTATAAAATAATACAACAACAACAAAAAAATTCCCTCCAAGATATAAGATAGAATTAAATCCCAATATGTTTTATAAAATATTTTTTGTTAATATCCATTCCATTATTATCATTTTATTCTCAGTTCCAATATTATTGGTAGATAAACTTCATTGTATCTAAAATTATAATCTTATTAAATAATTCTCAATCATTATTTTTTGGGGAATGTAAATTAAATTATTATTATTTGAATATTAATGTCTAGATAAGTAGGTTATCTATCCTTACATCTACATTTCAAATGTATTTTTTATTAGACTATATATTTCTTTGTAAAGAGGTTATACATTTTTAAAAATAAATATTTTATCTACATAGATTATAGAAAATAATGATACATTATTTCATAATTTTATGTAGAAATCATGGTACAGTAATCCTATTATAAATTATTATAACTTTAATCATGGTAAATGACTCAAATAGAATGTTATAGAATCCTTAATTAACTAAAATTTTTCTTTATTCACCATTAAAACACAAATTTTTCTTCTTTAACTGAAAACACATTAAATTTTCTTATGTACACGTCTTCGTCCTTTTTGCAACTGAGAAAGTCCAAATTGAAATAGATTTGGAATATAAACAATCCCCTTGGTGAGGTATAATAAAAAAATATCATTATGGATTCAATCCTAGAAAATAGATCCAATGTATTGTCATGTTTAGTACCTCTAATCGGTGAGTAACCTATATGAACTAGAATTTCATTATCCATTGTCACATATCTTTTTTCCATTGAACATATTACTTAACACTCATAATATTTCAATGAAATTTATTTTCTCAAAATTAAAACCATATATTATGTGTTTTTTCTATCAATGTGATAAAATTTACAGTTTATATAATGAATCCACTACTGATAATACAATATAACATTCAAAATCATTGGATCTTCTTGAAAATCAATTATTTATATAATATTGTTCTTGAAAAATATATAATTTATTTGGAATCTATGAAAAACCCACAATATATCAAAATTCCACATTATTCACCACATCACCTCAAGCTAATGAATATAAATTCAATTACACCTATTTTACAACATCTCCACTTCTAACCCACCACAATGGTAATAACATACTACCACTACTGATTCACTCACAAAAAGGGTAAATATAGAAATATAGCATCAAACCATATCAATTTATACAAAAATAAATTTTAATGATCCTATTTTATTTATAATTCCATGTTTATGAAACACCTCATAAAAAAACATCATTAAATCCTCATTAAATTATTTTTATTTCCATTACCAACTTATTATGACATAATCAACTGATAATTATGATTATAAATATAAAAAATCACTTACAAAAATATAAAAACAACATTAATATTAAATCAACATAAGAAACATAACGTAACTATCATGGGAATCATATAAATTACATTAAGAACATATATTCCATTATAAATACATTATTTTTTAATCTTTATTAAGATAAATCTAAGCATCGGTAAACTGAAAACATAGAAATGATAATTCTATATTCACCCAAAATAAAAAAATATAGATCATGATTCCCCCAGCTCTAATAAATATTCCATATATGTAAAATAAAAATATGATAAATTAAGTTATTTACAACTACCAAACACATAATAACTCACCATAATATTTCTCCACATCAATACTACACCGAAACACTAAGTATAACTCAACTAAATTGATGAAATTAATACGATAAAAACTAAGAGGACCAATAATAATAATTTCTAAAAGGAAATGGGATGAAATATCACCGTGGATTTAAAGGTACTGATCGCTTGAATATGGGATATAAGAACCACTAAAGGATGTATAAATATATGTAAATATGAAAAAATAAAACTAGTGTTTCATAAAGGATAAAAATTTGAATTGAATTTGATAGGACACAAAAATTTATATTTAAAATCATGGAACATAAAATCATAACATGGAATGGGTCATCACTACCAAACAGTTGTGTGATCAGAGAATTTTTGAATAATATTATTACATATTTTGTTTCAATTAAATTTCTTATTAAATATAATCATGTTAGAACATTGTTTGGTGAGGAGTCCAATACTAAAACACATTAATATTCATGAATCAAGTTAAAAACCTGAACCACCATTACTTGAAGTCAAAATCACATAGACCAGAACCATGATGTGATCGGGACCTCAATGGTGAAACACTCCCAAATAGAGTGACATTTATATTTCATGTTAAAATTTATAAGATTAAATAATGAATTTAAAATTAAAATCTATGATATCGTAGTGCAATGGACAAAAAAAATTTATCCAAGGTAAACTAAATTTAAATCCTCAAACCAATCCACCGCATAATTATAACAATTTATATGAAAATAATAAATAATTATATTCATAATAAATATATTTTTATTTTATTATACTCTAAGGAAACATGTTATATAACAAAACCCATTCCCAGTTCCAAATAAATTGATATTTTACCACTATAAAAACATTTAAGTGATAAAAATTCTATATTTAAGGTTGAAAACACCTAATCCATTACATTGAAATAATAATTTTTCCCACTCATCTTTATGCCCTATTAAATTAATTTTAATGCCTAGAATAAACTTATAAGGCATTTCATGGGGAATAAAAGAATAATGAAATATGATAGAATATTAAATAAAATTAAATACCATAAAAATGTTTCTCCTTAAAATAAAATACTAGATCATTTAAAACACAATTTTAGTCATTAAATAAATTTAATTTACCAAAAAGGTACTTAAAAATGATTTTTATAGAGTAAATATAACATTCATGATGTTATTTGGGAAAAAATAAGAACACATGAATGTTTTTCCATGAAATGAAATTATTTTCATTTAAAAGATTATAAAATTACCTTCAACCATACACACATCTTCACATCTAATAAAATTCAATAGTATTAATTATTACTTATAGTGGATACATAATGGTTTCCTGGGATATCATATTTGTTATCAACCTTATATTAACCATTATAATGGAATAACCAATTTAGATGCCTCCAACATATCTTATTTGGATAAAAAATGATTACCTACTATATTGGATGGATATATACATTTAATATATTAAATAATATATAATTTTGAATAAAAATAACATTAATATAAAAAAAGTACCTTTTTAATTCATATGATTAGACATTAATGGTATCTGATAAAAAATAAAATAAATTAAAAATAATTGATTAAAAGATTCCATAATGAAATGATAATAAAAGAAAATAAATTAAAATTGATAGAGATGAATTAGAATATAAGGAAAATTAAGAATAAAATTTTATTCTATTTTGAGAGAAATAAATTAATATTTAAAAGTAAATGTTTTTAATAGAAACTAATAACCTTTAGGGTTAACTGACCTCATTCATTTTCTAAATCCTAATAATATAATTATAGAAAATAACTTATTTATTATGTATCATTTTCATTTTTCTCCAATTTATTTTTATTATATTTCTATGTTATCCCCCCATTCAAAATGCCTTGATAAAGAATCCTTTACATGAATTGATGATCTAGTGGCATAAAGGTTGTGGATTTATATGGAATATAGGACTAGTAGTACAATTCCTAAACCATAATAGCTATTCATATAAGACTTCTATATTTCCCTTGAATATCCTCACATAATCATCCCCATTATATCACACATTGACATGTTTTGTTATCTTGTAGTAATTACCTACTCCCAAATGTTTCTTCACATAAATAATACACCCTCAATGGAATACATGTGATCCTAATCACATGATTACCACCACCAACAATCCACATGTGGTGATCCATTTCCATAAGGACCAATGATCCAAGTTACATTAATGTCTTTGAATCCTTGTGGTCCCAAGAAACATTTTTTATTCAGAAATACCACTTGGTATGAATTTTTTTTGTACTATTGTACCCCACTTCAATACCTCCAATTCTATAGGTCTATATAGTCAGCTACAGTTCCTGTAAAAAATTTATCCCACAAAATTTTTAACTTGGGTTCCATACAGGATTACGGGGTTAATGTTCTACTCAAGTAAGCCCACAACTATATATTTAGCACATTCATATCAATATTATTATTATTTTTAATCAAAATTATTTTATATTGGAAAAGTTTTTCTTAACTCTGTTGATTTGAGGTTCTTCAGTCGATAGATTCCAAATAGATTTAGAATTTTAATAACTAATGGTTTATAAAGAATATATCAATAAGATCTATAAGTGTTAATGTATTTGTTCTATGTCATTCTGGATAAAATAGATATCAAATATTTAGTAGGTAATTTCTAAAATATTCAACATTAAGATTATTTTAAATTATTTAAAATAACTGTGAATATTTTTGTTAAATAAAATTAATATATATTGAGTACTAAATATTCATGTATTTTAGATATTTTATAGATAAAATATTAAGAAAAATATGGAAAATTCATTCATACTTATGTTTTAACCAACATATACATTATCTTACTACATGGATGTATTCAAATCAAATTCATTTATAAATAGTTATTTTACTTTTTATAAAGAATTATTTTAATGTTATTTTCTTGTAATTAATGATATAAATAATTTTCCTGAAGAGGTTGTGGAATAAACATACGAAAATAAACAATAGAGAATACTTTAATTTTGTTTTAGAGTCAAATAGTCTATGAATGATATTTGTTGTATTGAAACGATTAGAAATCAATTATTTTACTAGAAGTTAAAGGAAATGTATAGTGATTCATGGATTAGTAATATAGGAATAATGTTCATATGAAAAAAAGAATATAGTTTTTTGATAGATGGAGTGATTACACATTTATATAAAACACATGATGGAATTCAATCAAATAATAAGTCTCTACGTGATAATCATGTTATATACAAAATAGCAACATAATCATGAATAAATTAATGCATCCAATACATGGTCATGAATTAACATATAGTTATAATATTTTTTACAAATTACAATGTAACATCTTATTTAATTGTATTTACTTAATTTGTTTTTCTTGGTATAGTATCTTAACATTTATTTTTATTCATCAACATATCGTTTACCAAAATTCATAGTAATATTATATTTTTAATTATTTGTTAATATCCAAATTTTTATTTTCCTTGACATCTTCATCTAATATAAATTCAATACATTTAAAACACACATATCTTCACTTATTAAATTTTTTAAGATCACGGACATCTCTCTTATATTATGTGAGCATAAGTAAAACATATCATTATATATATATAATTTATTTATATCAGTTCAATGATATTATAAGACATGTTAATATTCTATATAATTTAAAAATAATAATTTTTTTATATTAAAAGAATTCAGCTTTATAATTTAAATTAATTTTTATTTCTTTAATAATTTTACTACATAGTACATAATATTTACTTAATTATTTATATAGTTTTTTTATTACATTAAATAAATACATTATTATGAATTGAAATGAATTTTTTTGAAAATTTATAATTAAAACTATTAATATCTTTGAATGGATCCAAATAAACATAGGACTAAATTTAATAAAGGATAACTATGTATGATTAAAATTATCTAATACATTACGACATTAGAATAAAATAATGAAAAATGTGGGTGTGTTAGAATAAAATCGATTTTCTGAAATGGTATATGATTAAAAACACGACATTAATGATTTTGAAAAAGAACCTGACGTTATTGGGTATTTATTTACAGTGAAACATGTTTTTTAAAATCAAATCTAAGAATTAGAGATTTGGATACTAACTCGAATTATAATTATTATTCACATAATAGGCTCACATTCAAAAAAATAAATTATATGAGATCTCATATCATATTAAAAGTTTGTCATGGAAGATTATAAAAAAAATGAATGTTAAAAACATCATACGGACATGACATATAGAATATTATATATATTTATATAATATTCACATGGGTGGGATAAGACCTATGATATATTAAATATTCTCTAACATAAAATTAAATCACTAAGAAAGATTAAATTAGTTTCTGTCTTAGTTCAAATAAACACTAATATAATATTAATTTTATGAAATGTGTTATATAAATTAATACTCATTACATTGTGATATTCCAACTTGCATATATGTTTTTCCACATTCATTTAATTAGATGATTAGATTCTATAAAATATTTTACTGAAAATATTGGGATGAGATACATTAATGACATAAGAAAATTAATAGTGTGTAAACTAATAATAATGAGACCATACTTTCACCACGAAATAGATGGTGAGTAATTTCTAAAATGTCATAGGAAAATATTTCTAGGGATGACTATTCAGGAAGATAAAACTAACATTGAAAATTATTTCTATTGTGTAATGTTGTGCTTTTTTTAATGAATTAAATGATGATACAAAAGAAGATACGAATAATCATGGTGTTGTATTATATACCATATATGAAGCCATTGGCATCATTCTATTGAGTTATATATTAAATAAATTTAATTTAAAGTAGAAAACTATATTTTTTTATCATACATTGATGAAAATAGTTCTAACCTTTTCATTTCAAATCCTCAAAAAATAAAAAAATAACATAATTAATATATGTAATTAAATTTATATATAATTATATATAAATGAAATTAATTTTCATAATATAAAATTTCAAATAATTTCTTATAGAATATTTTAATTATCATTTTTTAACAATAACCTAGGGATACTCTAACAAATAAATAAATAATTCCCTCAATGGTTATATTTTTCTATATAAAAACATTTTTATAAAGTAACACATATTATATTCTCTTATTTCATCTCCAAAATTCATTACAAATTCTACCAGTTTTCTTTGGTTAAATAATTTTTTATAGTTGTGTTACAATAATAGGAACCCTTGATTATGATTACATGGAACATGAATTATTTTTTTAAACCTATTTTTATATTTCTATAATAAAGGTATTGATCAAATGGTGTGTATTCATCCTTAATATGTAATCTTATATTAATGTAATTATATTCATTTATTTTGTGTCACACCAATATTATTACTATAATTTATAGAATTTGATATAGAAAACATATAATTGAAAAACCTGTATTTCATACTAAAACCACGATTAAGAAATTAACCTATAATTTAATATATTAGATTATTGTACTTTTAACATATTGAAAAAGATGCAAATATATCAATAATCTCAAAATCATGAAACATTTTACGCATACTCTTCAAGTATAAAACCCCTTAAAAATTTAACAATATTTATTGTCTAATTATATAAGACAAACTTCAACAATAATATCATAATATTCATAGATTCAAAAATTATATTAGTTTTTTATAATCCATGTATTATGAAAAACATTGTACCTTTACGGAAATCCATACTTTTAAAATTGTAAATTATTGACAAAGAAAATTGATACATGAATTAAAAAATTAATTACAAATTTAAAAATATATTACTTTTTTGTACACATAAAATAGTTACAATTATCCCGAAATAAGTGAAAATAAAGATGTGAGTTTTTAAAATTTATATTTTTGGTAAATAGTTTCAAGTCAAAAAAATATAGACAATTTCTATAAAATATTCTAGATGAAATAGATTTTAAAATTCAAAAAAGTATGTTCAATGGGAAAAGTTTTATTTTTAAAATTAAATACATATATGTTACTTGGTGATTTATTGTATTCAAAAGATTCTTAAATTCTCTTAGTTATTGGAAATCTTGTGATAGCGTGGAAAATTTGTAAATTCTATGATGATAAATTATTTGTATAAATATATAAAAAAGATTATATTTTAAAAATTTATGACAAAAAATATATTATCCTTTAAAATATTTAGATATTATATAATATTTATCAATTTACATGAATTTCAAAAAAAAGTATTAAAATCAATTGAATAATATTTGTTAATAATAATTTCAATTAAGTCATCTAAGTGAGAGTAGATAGTTATGATATATTATTCCTCACATCTAGAAAATTGATCTCTAATTTGATAAAAAAATATAATAAAATTATTAAATGAATTACCATCTATCAAAACAATTAAATCACTAATTTCATTTAAATATTATTAATAACAATTTTATCCTAAAATATATTAATTTTTATCATCTAGTATAACATGGTTCTCCCTTTTTACACCAATTTAAGGATAAACAAATGTTTAGTAAATATATTTTATAATAAAATCATAAGAAGTAATATTATGAATTTTTTTTCCTATATTCAATTATTCATCCCACACATCAATGTGAACTATAAAAACAGTAGTTTAACATAATTTATTTTTTATTTTATCCACTAATTCATCATCACAAAATCCAAAATATTATTTAAGTATTAAAAATTTTCAAAATCATTCGTAATAAATTCAAAACATATAATTTCATGGACACCATCATCACAGGTACATCCAAAAGATAACTAAATCTATGTTCCCTAAATAGTTTTAGTCATTTTTATATAAAATCACATACAAGATAATAATATCTTATATATTTCTTTGTCATGTATGTTCTCAAAAAATAAAATTCACTTATTCCCAAAAAAAATTAATGACTCAATCAATAAATGACTTTTCGATCGCAGAATTTACCTATACTAATCTAGTTATATTCTCAAAATCAATTAACTCCTTTTCCTAAATAGCAATAATTCTAAAAAAATTTAATTTCATGCCAATCCTAATGGTCATAAAAACCTCAATCATGTATTTATATATAAAACACCACTACACGACTCTCAAAATATAATTAATCAACTAATTATCAAATCACAGAAGAACTAAAAATTTTATATATGAATTTGATTTTATTATCTCCTTCAATCTTATTAAACCAGATAAGTAATTATAACTTGTCAATTATCATCAACATATAATATTGAAAACATTAATTTTACCATAACTATTCTATGAAAAAAAAATATATTGGCTCTAAAATATACATCACATAATTTTATGTATCTATATTAAAATTACAAAATTTACTTTCCCAACACCATTAGTTTTAGATTTTTTAGGATTGGAAATGCTATCAAATAACAAAATATAATAACTTTATTCGACTATATTCATATTATTTCCATAAAAATGGACTGTTTAATGCTTCACATACTTCATTCTAGTATAAAACCTCATAGTAAAGAGAATTGACATCATAATAGTTCATAATAATTCTTTATCTCAAATATAATGATTTTTAATTGTGTGATGAGAATATAATGCTTAGTAAGGGATAAGAAAGATTAACAAAAAGAAATATCCCTTTAAAATATATGAAAAATTTTAAAAAATATTTAATTTTTTTGAAATCATTAATCTCATAGAAAATATACATTTAGACATTAAATGGATATCCTTTCTAATAAATTACCTAAAAAACTCATAAGATGTAATAATGCAATAGAATATTCATGATGGTACCTTATCTAAAAAAATAGAAATATAAAAAAATATTATCCATGAAATAAAAAACTATAACAATTTAATGGATTATAAACATACCTTTAATCATGAAATTAATATGTTTTTATAAAATCACAGTGGATCCAAGAAGGTTTCTTGTGATATAATAATTTTTATCCCCTTTACCTATAACCCTTATGACCATCCATATAATCTAATAACCTATTCCATTATATCCAATAAAACATATTTGAGAATAAATCATTAACCAATGAATTATTTGGAACTATACCAATCCAACTCTAGATCATATATAATATCTAGGAACCATAACCTCAATAGAAGCAGAGAAAATTTACATTTTAACCCATAATAAAATGAACTAATGTTGAAAACTAAAAAGAAAATTTATTTAAAATAATGTGTCGACCTATTTCATAGATTAAAGAGAATGAATGTTATTCTTAATACACTAATAGAGTTAAATAATAATATAAGTAAAATTATTAGTGAAAATGGAGATATATTGCATATAAATACATTAAAACATAAATATAATCATTTTTAAGATAAACCCCTTGCATCAAGTCTCGTATTTCAAAATAATGTTTTTACATTATATGTACATACCTTCTATTGAAAATTAAATTAATTTAGATGATTTATACTATTAATAATAATATAATTATTTATCAAGTGATATTAATTTATTAGATTGATTTTTTATACATCAATCTTATTGAGGTTGGTATGTCCATGGTACATCAATAGTCTTGGTAAAATGGTAATGGAAAATGTACTTTATTTAATTGTTCACAAACATCTAGATGATTTAAAGAATATGGTCAATTGAATTATACAAGTAAATTAGTTCAATAATGTAATATATAATGTAGAAAATCATCTCTTATATGTTTATTCTAAATGATGGAAATTAAAAAATAATGCTTATGTAAAATAAAATTATTAGAACATATATATTTAGTATTCTTATATTTTCAATCCTCACAGAAAATTATAAAAAAAAAATTGAGTTTTATCTATCATGTAGTCTGTTGAATTAACCTGGACATGAATGTACTACAAAGACAAAAAAAACAATATAATACATAAATATTTATTAAACTGTTATTAAAAAAATATTGATGATAATATTCAATTATTAATGTTATAAATTAGTTTAATGAAGAAGTATAGAGACAATATTTAGACAATAATCAAAGGGTATCATGATATATATATATATATATCATAATATTACATTTTCTTAGGGTTATTATATGTGAGGATAACATAATACCTTCTTCATGTATTGAATGAATAATTGGAATGTATAATGAATCCAAATAATGGAATAAGGGTATAATATCGATAGGAAACTGAACACTAATGTTAGTAAAAATTCATAATGGGTTTCCATTAATAGAATAAACATGATGGTACTTCATAAAAAAAATTTATATAGAAAAAATAGTTATTTACAAATTCATTTTGTTCATGAATAAGTTTATGAATCACATTTCTGATCATGTAAAATGGTATGATTTAAATATTTAATTTTAGATAAATTTTAAAATATCATTAATTGTGACATCAATTATTTTTCTATAAAATAGTTTCTATAATTTTGGTTTTTTTTATAATAAATTTCAAAATTTTCACATAAACCTCATTTTCATAATTATCATAAAACATTAAAATTTTTGTATTCCCCGGACTATGCTACAATTAATATATTTTTAATAATAAAATCTGGTTATATATTAACCTATATTAATTTTTAAGATATTTTACTTATCTCATTTGATTCAAAAGCATTGTGTAAACATATAAGATTAGATATAATTTGTTATATTATTTAAATGAAATTATAATACTAATTAATATTATATATAATTTTTGAAAATAATTTCTTAATATTAAATAAAAATTTATATTGCAATTTAAATTACGGTACTTTTTATATTGTTTTACTATTTTTTATAAACTAGAAATAATTACTATAATATTTTCCTATACGATATTGGAATTATTTTATAATAAAATTTAATAATACTCAATGATACCAGTATGGAGTAAGATTAAATTTAGAAAAGGATAGTTTTGTTTGATCAAAATTTGTAACTATTTATCTTTGTATGAATAAAATTGCATGATCTATAGATTCCTCATAATATTATAAGTAGTTGTCATCCACATTATATTAGAATATATGATCTATAAATTTCATAAGAATAACTAATGTAATTGGATAGCTGTATAAGATGACTAAAGATTTAAAATCTCACATAATCATTTTTTGGGTTAGGAATTGAACTTTGTATGAATAAGAAGGTGTGTGGATGGATTTCATATGATTAAATTGATCTTATGAGAACAAACATCGAAATAAAACTGAGTATTATTAGATTAAGATAATTCATGAGTGAGATAAACATCATAGGAACATATGTTATATCATATTAAAAATATACATAATAATAATATTCACCTGGAAGATATATGGCCCAGATTAGAAAAAATACAACCCTATACAAGAGGAAAAACCTATAAACTATTTTTATGAAGTAAACCAAATTAGATTAAATATTAACATATATGAGATAATTTAATATAGAAGTTCCATGTCAATACAATATATCTCCTTGTGTTTGTGAGTTCAACCATGAAAAAAAGAATTTAATCTAGTCCAATGAAATAATGGAATAAAGATAATGGGCTAAGACATTGTGATGGAAGAAGGTTATGAATAGAGTTGAATATAAGAATCATGAGTTTGAACTTGCACCATGAATGAGATTATGATTTAGTGTTATAACTTAATATAAAATTATTCCATTAGATGATTGTTGAAGAAGATATGAGAAACCTAGAAAATATGTGATATGGCATGATATGGTGTTCTTCATAATGGAGTATTCTATTATAAGATAAGGAAATAGGATGATATTTCTATTTAACTACAATTTTATATAGAAAATTTGAACCCATTGGCCTCCATCATTTAAAATATATATAATAAATATTTATTTTCAAAAAGAAATCAATATTAATATATTAGTATTTGATAACTTATTTTTTAAAAGTATCACTTTAAATCCAACCGGATTACCATATATATTCCACTATAATATATGAAAAAAAATGTTAATATACTATTATATAATTGTAATTATGTTTTATTATAAAATTACTAATCATATTTTTTATTTTTTTAGTTATTATATAATAGATAAATAATAACACTAGTCCAACAGAAAAATAATTAAAATAAAGAATATTTATATTTCCCTTATATATATAAGAATTAGTTTATATACAAACATTATATTATATCATTTCCTTATAAAATTGAATTTCTTATTAATAATTTTTCATTATAGGCTGGGAAATGGGATCCTTTTTATTTAGCAAATAATGGAATCATTAAATAATGGTGGAGTGGTAGCCCGAACAGTTACCAAAGGACTAATCGCCCATATGAAAAATACTATGTTGAACAACTAACAAGTGGCATGATGTATTTTACATATCATTAAGGTATTGAGTGACTATTCTATATCATTTCATGTCACTAGTCATACCTCCCCACCAAAAGTCATTATTATATGATCCCAGTTTAAATGTCACATTTTCACCCACCATAAAACATTACATCATGCTAGAATGAGACATCATGGATGGGAACCCAACCATCCATAGTGTGGGAGGAGGCAAGGATGATAGGTTCCATCATGCTCATCAATCATTTCTATCCAAACACATAATGATTCATACTTGTACAACTTCATGCACCACCAACTAGTTTCATTGCATACGCGTACCAGTTCCAAGTGTAGATATTCAGGTGGTAAGGAACACATTTATCCCACTCACTAGGGATAAAATGATGGATGATAATTTTCTCCTACCCCACCACTCTAATCAATGGTTCACATCCACTAGTTACTACCAGAACTACCTCATATTATGTCAAGTCATTATCCAAGTCCCTATCATGCATATTTTAACCCATTGTTGATTAACCAAAGGCCACATAGACCATGGTATTTCCCCAAATGATGGAATCAATTCCCTTAATCCCCAGATCCATTAATATTACAATGGTCTTGTCCCTCGTAGGCCATATTTTGTGGCATGAAATCCCAATTTAGTTGAATAGTTCCTCTACTATAGTACCACATTAGTACATGATATAATGTCTCTATAGTGACTCATAATTAGACCTACTTTTTCTCTTTTTTTTCTATAATTATTTATGATTTTTTTCTTATAGAAAACCATGATGGTGAACAATTAAATATTGCGGTGTTTTTATAAACCAATATGTATTTCCTTATTTGAAATGTATTTTTCATATGTGGTATATTACCCATTAATATGTAATTTTATATTAATGTTATACAACAATCATTCATTTATTAAATCAAATTTGTTATTAAAATTTATAATATTTATTATGAATGACATATAATTGATTAAAAGGTGTTACTTTCTAAGACTTGGGATATTAGATATGGAAATATGACCCATGATCCATGTCACAAAACACGGAATCATGAATGAATATTATGAACCATATAAAAAATCAATAGATCAAATAACAACATATCATTCCTCAGTAAACCATTGCGAAATACCAAACTTTATTATCTGATTTATGCTTCTTGTTCAAATATTTAATAAAACCAAAAAAATTACATTAAACATTATTATGAAACCTTCGAAAAAGTATAACACCATGATGTTATTTACCACTACAATTCATTCCTCTCAAATTATTCTGATCCTCAATAATTGAAATTAGTCCTATGAAAAGAACATATAAGCAATACTATGAAACACCCCATTATATAAATCTACAAAAGGAATCACAATATCACTGAAGGTATAAGCACCAAACAAATAAATTTTTTCATCATTTAAAAAATATGAAAAACCATATTCTCAAAATTATATTAAAAATTAAAAAATGGAATACACAAAACACATTTTTCACAAGTTCCCATATACACTCTTCTATGACAACATTCCTCAAAAAGATAAAAATCAAGGGAATGGTATTCCCATGTATTAACGTTCCACAATGACACTGAATATCGATACAATACTCCCTGAACATTAAACCATAATCAATATCTAACTAACACTAATAATTTACATTTGGATCATTATAAATTTATCACAGGAGTTCTGACATGTAGAAGTCATTTGGAATTTAATTCATTAGGTTAAGTTGTTCCAACCAATATTCCACCCCAATGACATGTCCTAACATAATGAATAGACTATAATAAATTATAATTCATAATTCCTTGACAAAATCACTATTTAACATAATGAGTAGAAATATTACGGGGAATATGATTACTGATAAAAAATCACCAGAGGTATCCTCCACAAAATATTATTGGATAATTGATGATATTGATATCCCCTTATATTCTCATTAATCACTTAAACCATATCTATTATAAATTTCACCAAATATCCTCCATGAATCATTAAACCACCAACCATGGTATTTTTAAATGAATTTATTCATGGCCTCATATATATATATATATATATATTTGGATTTTCCATCATGATGGAATATTAAAAACATCATTTTTAAGAAATGTATATCAATGGTATAATCATTTATAATGAACAACTAAAATCAAGAATAGGTTCATACCAGTATTTGTATCATCCACTCTATATGATCATATATAGGATGATTAAATAAAATATTATAGAATAGTGGAGATCCCAATGATCATTAGTGGACCTTATACATTTCTAAGGTAATACAAGGAATGTATAAAATACTATTTTTCCTCAAAAACCAAAGAGTCCACATCACCCTTTCCCTTTAAATCATCATCATTCCATCGATTAAACATTACCCTACGATTTATATTATACGAACTAACTCCATAATTTAATCTGTAATCATACATATTTAATCACTTCTATCATAACCTTGAGTTAAACAACATGTAATGAACAACCAATTCTCTTTGTCTCGAGAGTACAACAAGTCATTAATAGGCCTTAAACGACATCCTTAAGATGCTAAAGGCTTTTAATAAATGCCGAATGGATGCAAATATAGGCAAGGGACGATTTACCATTTAATAAATAAAACCATAACATATATAACCATAAACTAACATTAAATACATGATATATGAGAAAAATTAAGACAACTGCAAAATTTCATGTTTCTTAGAACAATGTCCATTTATTCAACAGTAGAAGAATTACCAAGTATAAAAGTTCATAGTGGATAAATGTCACAAGACTCCCAAAATATCACAGGTCTCCATGCTCCACATGGACCAATCTCCACAATCTCGAAATAGCTGAAACATCAAGAGATGATGCTAAAAACGTGGTAAACATTTCCTTTTCCTCTATCCTGGATGATAGCATCTGAAAAAGCACAAAATTTCCCAATCAGTTGTGAGTATAAAACATAGTAGTTTTCCCCCAATGACTTTCCTACTCACGCCACTAGGATAAAAGAGTTAGAAAATTTTAAAAAGAAATTATTTTATAAAAAAATTTCATAAAACTGTTTATAAAACGATATAAGAAAATTTCACAAAATTTTTTATAACCAAAAAAATACAAGTGAATTTAAAACAAATATTCCAACAAGCTATTTTTCTAAACGAAACTAAAAAAGCTTTAAAACCATTTCAAAATATCCCCTTTTGGTCATACCCAACAATCCCGAAACCAATTCAAACGACCTTAAATGATATGTTATGATAGTTCCATACTCATTAGTAGCTTCTCGTCGATCTACCAAGTTGTCACAAGCTAATTGTTTCCCATGTGCCATTAACCCTTTGGCAACAAGAAGAAGGATATATTTCATACCATCCCAATATATTCAATAAAAATATTATATCTTGGGTACAATTTAACATTTTTCACTGAGCACAAGGTCATATTTAATTTAATCCCCAAAATGATATAATAAATCACACCAATATTCCCAAGGATCAGGCCAAACACCTTTCGTATAAAAACAACATTTTATTGAAAAAAAATTCCATTGAAGTAATTTCAATACCGAACCATTTCAATACAATATAATTTTTTTTGAAAACCAAAATATCATTAATGCATATAAACATTCATGTGAATCAATAACATAAAATAATAATTTTATATTCAAGAAGCTAAATCACTTAGCACAACAATTCACCAAGATTTCACAATTTTAGTAAACCAATAAATCGTCACCGGAGAATATTTATCCCAAATATTTCATAATCAATACCATTCAAATATACCAATTTGAAAACAAAACAATCATTTCTAGAATGGGGAGTTGAGAGAGAATCCTCCCACATCAATGGTTATTACAAAAACAACAATGAGCCAAAAACAAACATGAAAACCAGTATTGATTTGATTTAATTTAGAAAAGGTTCGTTTCGTTCGATTAAAATATGTGACTACATAGATATGTATGAAAAAATTGAATGATCTACAGCTTTCTTATAATAACATAAGTAATTTTCAACTACATTAGATTAAAATTTGTTCTCTATAGTATTTTAAAAGAATAACTAATGTAACTAAACATCGGCATATGATGAATTATGATTTAAAACCTCACATAATCATTTCTGGGTTGGGAATAGTCCTTTTTATGAATAAGAGTGTATGTGGATGGATTTAATTTGATTAACATTATCTTAAGAAAAATGGCATCAAAATAAAACTGAATAGTGTTAGATTAAGACAATTAATGTGTGAGATAAACATCATAGGTACATATATTTTGTCATATTAAAAATATATATTATTATAAGATTCATCTGGAAGATATATGGCCCATTATAGATAAAATATATCCCTATACAAGATGAACTACGTATCAAAGATTTGAATGATTTGAACCATATTAGATTAAATATATACTTGGGAGAGATAATTCAATATATAAGTTCCATGTCACTACAAAATATATCCTTATGTTTGTGAGTTCAAACATGAACAAAAGAATTTTATCAAGTCCAATGAAGTAATGGACTGATGATATTGGGTTATGACATAGCGATGGAAGAAGGTTATGAATATAGTGGAATATAAGAATCCTGAGTTTTAACTTGCACCATGAATGAGATGATGATCTAGTGTTACAAATTAATATAAAATTATTCCATCAAATGATTGTTGAGGAATAGTTGAGAAACATAGAAAATATGGGATATGACATTATGCAGTGTTCTTCCTCATGGAGTATTTGATAATAATAAGAATTAAATATAATGATATTCATATTAAAATGAAATTTTATATAGAAAATTTGAACTCATTGGCCTACTACATTTAAAATATATATAAAAAACATTTATTTTCAAAAAGAAACCCCTATTATTATATCATTATTTGATAATTTTTTTTAAAAGTATCACTATAAATTCAAACTAATTACCAATGATATTCATTTATAATTTAATGAAAAAAAATTAACATACTTTTATATAATTGTAATTATTATTTATTATAAAATTACTAATCATATTTTTTATTATTATTTATTATTATATAATAGATATAAAAGAATATTACTCCAATAGTTATATAATGATAATAACCTATATTTATATTTCCCTTATATATATAACCATTATTTTAAAAACAAACCTTATAATATCTCATTTCCTCATAAAATTGCATTTTATATTTATAATTTTTTTAATAGGTTAGGCTATTTTACTCTTTTTATTTAGTAAATAATGAAATATTTATATAAATATTGAGAGGTAACCCATACAATTCCCCAGGGACTGATCACCCATATGGAAAATACTATATGGCCCAACTAACTAGTTTCATGAAGTACTGTACATATCACCAAGGGACTGAGTGACTATTCTATATCATTTCATGTCAGAAATCATACCTCCCCATCCATAGTCATCATTACATGATCCCAACTTGAATGTCACATTTCCACGCACCATGGAACATTGCATCATTATAAATTGAGACTTCATGGAAGGTAACCCCTCCATCCATGGTGTGGGAGGAGGGAAAGACGATAGGTTTCATCACACTCTTCCATATTTTCTTTCCAAACACCTAGTGATGCCTACTTGTACAACTTAATGCACCACTGACCAGTTATTTGCATACGCGTACCAGTTCCATGTGTAGATATTCAGGTGGTAAGGATCACATCCAACCCACTCACTGGTGATAGAATGTTGGATGATAATTTTCATCCATCAAATCACTCTAATTGATGGTTCCCATCCACCTGTGACTACCAGAACTAGCTTCCTATTATTTCAAGTCATTCTCTATGTCCCAATCATACATCCTTTAACCCATGGTTGATTAATAAAAGGACACATGGACCATGATATTTCCTCAAATGATGGATTCAATTCCCTTCATCCTGAGATCCATTAATATTCCATTGGTCTTGTGTATTGTAGGCCATATTTGGTGGCATTAAATCCCAATTCAGGTGAATAGTTCCTCTATTATTGTTCCAATGTAGTACATTATATAATGTCTCTTTAGTGACTCATAATTACCCCATCGTGTTATCTTTTTTCCCTATAATTATTTATGTTTATTTTTCTTATGGAAAACCTGGATGGTGAAAAATTAAACCTTTCAGTGTTTTTGTAAACCAATATTTATTTCTTTATTGTAAATGTATTGATCATATGGTGTATATTCACAATTAATATGTAATTTTATATTAATGTTATAAAATAATTTTTCATTTATTAAATAAAATTTATTATTCTAATTTTTAATATTTATTACAAATAACATATAATTGAGTAAAAGTTATTACTTTCTGAGACTTGAGATATTACACTAGGCATTGTGACCCATGATCCATGTAACAAAACATGGAATCATGTCAAAATATTATGAACCATAGAAAAAATCAATAGAATATATAACAACATATCATTCATCAATAAACCATTGTACAATACCACCATTTATTATATGATATATGCTTCTAGTTCAAAATTTAAATAAAACCTAAAAAATTACATTGAACTTCATCATGAAACCATTGAAAAAATAATTAAAAAAAAGTAGAACCCTAGGATGTTTTTTAGAACTACAGGACATACCTCTAAAATAATTCTATTCCTCATTAACTGAAATTAGTTCTCAAAAATGAACATATAACATATACTATGAAACAACCCATTAGATAAATCTAAAAACGAATCATAATATCACTAAAGTTATAGGAACCAAATAAAAATAATTTTACATCATTTATAAAATAATAAAATCCATATTCTCAACAATATATTAAAATTTTAAAAATGGGATACATAATTTTTTTCTCATGTTCCCATATACATTATTCAATGCCAATATGCCTCAAAAAGATACAAATCAAGGGAATGGTATTACCTTGTATTCACATTCAACAATGATACTGAATATCGATAAGAAACTCCATAAACATTACATCATACTCAATATATAACTAACCCTAATCATTTATATTTGGTTCAGGATAAATTTATCACTGGATCTATGACTGGTAGAAGTCATTAGGAATCTAAATAATTTGGGTATGTTGTTCCAACCAACATTCCAAACTAATGACTTTCCCTAGCAGAATGAATGGACTATAATAAATTACAATTCATACTTCCTTTACCAAATCACTATTTACAATAATGAGTAGAAATATAATAGGGGAATATGATTACTGATCTAAAATCTATAGAAGCATCTTCCACCATATTTTATATGACAATTGATGATATTGAAATTCCCTTATATTCTCATTAATCACATAAACCATCTCTATTATAAATTTCACCAAATATCAACCATGAATCATTAAACCTGTAACCATGGTCTTTTAAACTGAATATTTTCATGGCCTCATATAAATATTTTTGTATGGATTCATCCTTATGGAAGATTAATACTATCATTTATAATAAAAATAGATCAAGAGTAAAATCATTTATGATGAACCGAAAATATCAAGAACAAGTTCATACCAGTATTTGGATCATCCACTCTATTTGATAATTTATAGGTTTATTAAATGTATTATTATATAATAGTGGAGATACCAATGATAATTAATGATCCTCATACATTTATAAGGTATTACGAGGATTGTTGAAAATACTATTTTTCCTCGAAAACTGAAGAATCTACATCACTATATCTCTATAAATCCTCATTATTCCATCAAGTAAACATTACTCTATGATCTGTATGACATGAAATAACTCCATAATTTAATCTATAATCATACATATTTAATCAATTATATCATAACAATGAGGTAAAACACTTGTAATGGAAAACCAATTCTCATATTCTTGAGAGTACAATGAATCATTACAGGGCGTAAAGCGACATCGCATGATGCCAAATGCTCTCAATAAATGCTAAATGGTTTCAAATACATGTGGGGGATGATTTACCCTTTAATAAATACACCCATAACATATCCAACCATAAAAAAAGATTCACTATATGATTTATGAGAAAAATATCTACAACTGAACAACTTCATGTATCTGAGAACCATGTCCAAGTATTCAATAGTAGAAGAATTACCAAGTATCAAAGTACATAGTGGATAAATGACACAAGACTCTCAAAATGTCATAGGACTATATGATCTGCACACTCTAAGCTCCATAATATCCAATCAACCGAATCATCATGAAGAGATGCAAAAAATGTGGGAAATGTTTCCTTTTTCCCCTATCATGAAATATAGCATTTGAAAAAGCACCAAATTGCCAAAGAAGGGGTTATTATAAAACCTTGTAGTTTCCCACCAATGACTTTCATACTCACGCCACTAGTATAGTAGAGTTAAGAACATATAAAATGAAACGTTATTCAAAACATTTTCTGAAAAAAGTTTATAACACGATATAATAATATTTCCCAAAACCGTTTATAACCAAAAACTTACAAGTGTAATACAAACCAATTTTCCAGCAAGCTATTTTTTCCAAACATATAACTAAACAATCATTAAAACCATTTCAAAATATCCCATTTTTTCATGCCCAACCATGTCATAACCCATGAAACCAACCATGAATGCTATGTGATGAGTGTTCCATACTCATTAGTAGTATCTCGTCGATCTACCAAGTTGTCACTGGGTAATTGTTTCGTATGTGGATTACCCCTTTGGCACTGAGCACAAGGTCCTATTTTAGCCGTTCCTTGTATATAAAAAATAAAAATTATATCCGATGTACCATTTATCCCTTTTCACTGAGCACAAGTTCATATTTCATTTATGCCTTAGAAATGAAATATGAAATCAAACCAATATGCCAAAGGATCATGCCAATAACCTTTCCAAAAAAACTCAATTTTACTGAAAACCAATTCTATCAAAGTAATTTCAATACCAAACCATTTTAGAAGAATGTACTTTTTATTGAAAACCAAATTATCATCAATGAATTTATCAATTCTAGTGAATCAATTATTTAAAATCATAATTTTATATTCAAGAGGAGAAATAACATTTCACCACAAATCACCAATATTTCATAATTTAATTAAAACCATTAATCATCATCGAAGAATATTTATCACATAAATTTCACAATAAATCCCATTAAAATCAACCAATTTAAAACTCAGATAATAAATTCTATCAAGGGGAGTCGAGATAGAATCCTCTTACCTTAATGGTTTTTATGAAAACAACAATGGACAAAGAACAAACAAGAAAATCGGGTCGAGTCTCCATGAATCCACCTTAGATCTCTTCTCCTAGAAATTCCATGACCAAATATCACCATGTTTGGCATTCAAGAACTTTAATCTACCCATAATGTCTGTAGATCTTTGATACCAAGAGATGTGTAGAAGTAAATCTAAGTAGATCTCTGAAACCTAAAAAGAACGTAGAAGAAAAATCACATACCTCATGAAACGGACTTTGATTCTCTATGTGAAGACTTCATATAGCCTCCAGAACAATTGGAGAACCTTATTTGGCCATATGAAAATCAAAATTCCTTGTTATGGCCACATATAATAAAATTATCCAATTAGAGGAAAAACATATGGGATCTACTTTGTAGTATCTCACTTAATTTCCCGCAAGGTTAGTTCCCACAGTTGAAAAAACAATGGACTAACAGTACATTAGCCACTACCTCCGTAGACCTTCACACAACATCCTCGTATGGTCTCCTGAACCGTGATACAACCATATAGGATCCACTTCCTTAAAATTTCCCACTACACATGGTTTGGTTACACAGTTAGGCAAACAAAACACCTCCTGTGAGACATCCATTTTACCCCAAAAAAACTATAATGTTCTCCCGACTCTCCCAACCGTCACCCTTAATTTTTATAACAATGAGAAGAATTATGTAATGGTTACGTAAAAACTAGGATTACTAAATTCCCCACCCTATTGGGAATTTAATCCTCTAAAGTTTAATTCAATCACCTAACTAAATGTGTTTTGGCCACTACACTTTCATTTCCTTCTCATGTTCCCAAGTCTCATCCTGAATCTGATCATTCATCCAAAAAACCCACACTAGACCGATGATTTTTTCATGCAAGACTTTATCTTGACTATCAAAAATCTATAATGGGATATGTATCAATGAAGAAACTGGATCTAGTTCAACGTGATCTCATCTGATCATATGGTTAGGATTAGGATGCTACTTTTTCAACAGAGATAAATTGAACACTTTATGAACCAAACTAAACTATGGTGGGAATTCCAACCAATATGACACATCCCAGACAAGTTATAGTCTCTCAAATTGGCCAATGTATCTAGTATATATATTTCCCATGAATAAAATATACAATCCATTGAGATATTTGTATGATGACATGATCACCAACAACGAAGGACAACCGTCTTTAACGTTGATATTCCTAAGATTTGTTACAACTTTGAACTGTCTCCATCTCCTTTCTGATCAACTAGATCATTTAATTTATTTATTGGGGAAGGATTGGACAAACAATTGATGTTTCACCTATTTCAACAGATCATAGTATAGAATGATAAGGACACCAATACAATGCTTCAAACGACACCATGTGTATCAAGGACTGAGAGCTACTAATTAATGAGAACTCATCCAAGGGTATATGTGCCTCCCATGAGCCTCCAAAATCTTTTATACAAGCTTGAAACATGTCTTCCTACATTTGTATCATCCTCTTAGATTTACTATCCATATGAGGATGATACAACATGATCATAGTCAAATGGGTCACAAGAGCTTGTTGTAGGGATTTCCAGAAACGACTTTTGAACATCGAACCACTTTATGAGACTATTGAAACTTGGTATCAATGCCTATTTACCACTTAGTAGATGTATATTGTTGACAGATCCTCCACCGTATGAGTTTCAAAAATAGGGATGAAATGATCCAACATGGTAAGTCGATCCACTGTCACCGATTTGGCATCATGCATTGAACCGTTCTTGGAAGTCCTATAACAAAATCAATGACTATATTCTCCCATTTCCATATTGGGATATGTAACGACTGTAACATTTTTTTCCAGTCTTCGATGATCGATGATAGCTTTTAGAAATGTTAAGCATCATGAGATTAACTTATCCACCATTATTTTAATTCTAATACACCAGACAATGCCTTTAACACCTTATATATCCTATGTGTACCTGAATGTACAACCCATCTCAACTAGTGGTAACCATTAAGGAGTGTTCCTGACAATACAAATGTATAACTATTTGATCTCAAAAGAAAATTTCTAAAATCCCATCAAGATTCCATCCCTTAGTGGTATCCCCACCATTGTGTTTTTATCACATAACCAAACATTATGAATTATATTTTTGTGTCTCTTTGACCATTTTTACCAAATCAGGACCTAGAGTATCTGATAAGAAAACCACACCATCAACTCAATATCCACATTCCATATGCATGCTAGCTAGGACAGAAATCAAATACCATTCATCTGATGCTTTTTTTTCAACTGAGCATATGATTTTCTACTTAATGCATCCGCCACTGAATTCCCTTTTACGAGTTTTTACATCATTTCAAAGTCAATCATCTGAAGATAATCCATTCGCCATATTTTTCTCATATTCAAATCTCACTATGAGAATTTTTTTTTGATTTTTTGGTCTGCAAACACAGTGAATTTATCACCAATGAGATATTTTCTCTAGGTTTTCAAGGCATGGATGACTGCAGATAACTCCAAATCATTTATTGGGAAATATTTCTCAAGAACCCTCAAATTCCTTGAATCATAAGCAACCACATAGTTTCCTTGCATGTAAAAATTCCCAACCTTGATTTTGAAGCCTCATAGTACACCACATGCCCATGTCTTGATTCAAGAGAAATCATGATTGGTACTGATATAAGAAAAACATTCAACTCCATGAATGACTTGTAGCATTCCTCTGTCTATTGGAGTAGGGAATTCTTATTTGTGAGAGATGTGATTGGAAAATCTAGTCATGAGAAATCATGTACAAAGCATAATTAGTAATAAGCTAGACCAATAAAACATTGTACCTAGAAGAAATTCTTCTGTGGTTTCCATGAGATAATAGCTTCTATCATTTACAGATCAACAGAAACTCGTTTTACAGAAATAAAATGGCCCTAAAAATGTAGTTCCAATATCAAAAAATAACATGTTGATAATTTTGAATAAAAATGGTGATCTATCATGATTTTTAAGACTATTTCTAGGTGATCCACATGGTATTTAAATGTTTTTTAATACCCCAAGATGTCGTCCCCAAACATCACAAAAAAAGAATTTAGATATCACTAAAATATCTGATTCATCAAATCCCTGAGGTCCGATGGTGCATTCATTAGACCCAAAGGAATTACCACATATTTATGGTGGCCATATCTTCTTTGAAAGCTGTCTTCAGAATATCCTCATTCCGAACTTGAAATTAGTGATATCCAGATCGCAAGTCAATATTTGTGAACCACTAAGAACCCTTTAATTGATCAAACAGATCATCAATGCATGGAAGTGGATATTATTTCTTTATCATAACTTGGTTAATAATAATATAATCAACTAACAACCAAAGAGTCACAACATCTTTCTTCATGAACAAAAGTGGTGCTTCCCATGAAGATGTAATTGGTCGAATGAAACCCTTGCTTTCCAGTTCCTCCAACAGCACAATCAATACCCTTAACTTTATTGGTGACATCCTAAAATACGGAAGGGAAATTGGAAATGTCAACTGAAGGAGATCAATTGTAAACTCCACTTCACATAGAGGTGGTACCCATGAAAGGTTCTTTGGGAAGACATCTAGAAATTGATCCAAAACATCTAGAATACTATTTTAATCGATCTCTTCAATTGATGCTAATGTCAATGATGCAAACTGATAAGAGATTATTACGACTGTTTGTGCCAACAAGCTCTTTTCAACTTTTGTTACAATCCTCTCTCCGCTATAGAAATGCTTGATGGCGTCGTCAAATGTGAAACTAGAATTTCTACAATAAAGGATGATGTGATCCTTAAACATTGTAAATGAATCCATTCCATGGATTACATCCTAAAAATACATGTCCAACATCTAGATGTCCCATTTTAGTTCAGCACCATCAATAGTTATCACACACGCTCTACATGAAAAGGGTTGACATTCTATTTCACCAAGAGGAGTTTGAAATTTTATGAATGAGGGAATCATTTCCACATTGAGACATTGAATGTAAAAAAAAGATAAATAATGAAATAATTTGTTGCCCTAGTATAAAATATCACTTACATAAGGGTATAATTAAAAATAATTGTACCTCTCACAATATATGATCCATCTTGATCATTAATAATCTTCTTCTCACCTTCATACAATTGCCATATCATTGCATTGTTCTCCTTGTTTCTTGATGAGATTTCCATTGTTGAGGAGTCATGGGATTTCAAGAATCATCATGGAATGATCTACTCTACTGAAAAGGCTGATTTTGATGTCATCGTCTTATCGATGCATATAATTCTAACGATGTCTAAGAAGTGCCTCGAGCACCTGACCATTGAGCACTATGAAAATATCACTGAAGTTTCCCCATGTTCTTGCAGTTATGTAATGATCTAGGATGTTCCATACACTATCAATTTATGAGGTCAAGCAAACCACATTGAAAGATACCTTCTTTATTATGGGTTCATGGTTTAAGGTTCATTGATCCCACCGTATGGTTCTGATTTCCACTTCAACCTTGGAAATATGAGTCCCTTTTCCTCTTTTCCATGGTGGTTAAGTTCCCACTATCCTCAGTAGGTATCATTAGTTCTCCTCATATCGATCTTGAGATATCATGTTTATCCACACTCACTCTGTTCACCATCACTGTATAATCAGTAATACAGATCACCTCAATCATTGATCAAGTCTGCTGCATTTTCCTTCATTTGAATATGCAAGCCTTAAATGATGCACTTTCCCTAAGCTTTGGTGGAAACGGAATAAATTCATGAATTTAGATATGCTCATGATAATAGAGAGGCACTCTTGTTTTTGGTTGAATAAGGCCATCATCTTTGGGATATTGAACGTATGAGTATAGAATTATATTTTGAACAATTCCTCGAAATCCTCCCATGTATGTCCTTCTTCCAATTTATCAGGCACCGCTAAATCCCACTACTAGCATGGAAGGTAATCATGCATATATGTCACCATATTTAAATAATTCTCTGATGGTGTGCTGATGAAATTGACGATATGATTCATCATACATAGCCACACATCCTCCTTCTTGGGTTTTGCATCACCTCAGATGTTCGTTGGATTCTGCTTCATAAACTGGTGGGTATGATCCACATTCCTTGCTTAAATCCTCTGGTTCCCCATATCCCCATCATAAAAATCACGGAAAATACTCTAAACCAACTCTTGGTTCACCCATGGTTCTGGTGAAACCACATTCACCACAGCTTCCGTGGGTTGGTTTCGATGACGCCAACCGGGTGTGATTTTCTAAACCAACAAAAAACTATGTCAATCTCACTCTCTACAAACTGACAGCTTAGCATTTAATATTATATCAAATCAACTATCAAAAAATTTATGTCCAAAAAGATCATTTTTCCATGATCAACCATTATTAAAAATAAAACATTGGTTTTGAAAATCAAACCATTTTCAACAAACACCATGTATTCACTTTTCAAAATCATTCATTTGAAAACCAATTCTGTATTTTTAAAGAACATGCATATTTGCACAAAATCATAATCCATTCCTCACAATGAGATATGTAATCTATGTTGGAAGTCATTCATCCACAATGCATGTCATGATCATATCATTGGTTAAACCCATGAAAATGATATTTACAACATTCTAGAAGTGTATCCAAAACACTTATATACCCCAACACCCTTGTAACTTGAAGTTTAGTATTAATGGGTCATATATGTCCTTTTATGCTATGAAATTCATGTTCCAAAAATTTTACTCATTTATAATATTATAACCCAATGAAAATAAGAAAATTAATTCAAACTCCAAGTCCAAAAACACTAATTATCTATACCACAAGGGAAGGACCAGATTGATACCATTTGTAAGTACCCAACAATTTTCATTGGCATGAGAGTACATCAAGTCATTATTAGGACTCCAGTGACATCCCCAAGAGGCAAAATGATATAAATAAATGTTAAAGGCTTTCAAATACAAGTGGGGGTGATTTATCCATTAATAAATAATCTTATAACCCAAACAACCGTAAACCAACATTCACAATATGACAAATGAGAAAAAGAAAGTCAACAGAACAACCTCATGTATCTCAGAACCATATCAGATTATGAAACATCATATGAATAACCAAGTATCAATGTACATAATGAATAAATGACACAAGTCACCCAAAATATCACAATACTACACTCTCTACAAGCTCCAAGCTACCCAATCATTAAACAGCCCAAACATCACTAAGTGATGCCAAAAACATGGGAAGCTCTACCTTTTCCCCTATCCCCGAAGATAGCATTTGCGAAAGAACCAATGTTCTAAATGAGGGGTGACTATAAAATTTAGTAGGATTTCCAAAATGAATTCACTTCTCACACCACTAGGATAGAAGAGTTATCAACATTTACAATGAGAAGTTTATATAAAACATTTTCTCAAAAATGTTTAAAACAAGATATAAAAAATTTCCCAAAACCATTTATGACAAAAAAATACAACTGTAATCGAAATAAATTTTCCATCCAGGTATTTTTCCAGAGAAATAACTAATCAAAAATTACAACCATTTAAAAATATCCCTGTTTTTTCTTATCCAACCACCCCACAACCCATTCAAGCAACCATGCAAGTTATGTTATGACATTTCCTTACTAATGCGCGGTTTCTCCACGATCTACCAAGTCATCACAAGGTAATTTTTTCCCATGATCCATTACCCTTTGTCATTGAGAACAAGGATATATTGCATCCAATACTCATATATGCATTATAATCTTCATATCTCATGTTCTATTTAATCTTTGCCACTATGCATAAGGTCTTATTTAAACCAAGCCCCAGAAATGATATATGAACTCACACTAATATGCCCAAGATTCATGCCACAAAACATTTAATAAAAACACGCTTTTTATTGAAACCCAATTCTATCAATTTCATTTAAATGCCAAACCATTTCAATAAAACATCATTTGTTTTGAAAACACAAAAATTCATCAATACATTTAACAATTCCAGCGAATAAAAAATTTAAAACCAAAATTTTAAGTTCTTGAAGCTAAATCACTCTCCACCACAATTCACCAAGATTTAAAAAATTCATTAAAACCATATATCATAAATGGAAAAGATTTATCCCATTCTGTTAAATATGAATCCCATTCAAATAAACCAATTTTAAACTGAGAAAATCAATTTTAGAAGGAGGATCCAAGAGGAAGGCCTCCTACCACAAATGTTTTGATGAAAACAACAGTGAATAATAAAAGAACATGAAAACCTAGTTGATTATTTTAGAATACACCTTAGATATCTTCTTGTCACAAGATCAACACAAAATATTATCATATTAGGCATAAACACACTTAGATATAACCATAATAGGTATAAATCTATGAAACCAAGAGAATATGAAATTTAGTTCTAAATAGACATAAGAAACTGAACAGGAACAAAGAAGAATGGTCATATACCTCAAGAATCCAGTTTTGATTCACCAAGGGAAGCCTTTGGATCACCTCTAGAATGATGGGGGAACCTTCTTTGGTATAAGAAGAAGAAAAATCACGAGTTATGGATGATTAAGACGAAAAATATACCATAGAGAAGAAAAAACGCCTGAGATCCAATTTTGTTTGGATCTCACATTAGATATTACACGGTTGGTTCGCATGGTTTGACAAACTATGCACTAACTGTGAGTTAGCCACTATGTTAAAAGGCCCTCACATGACCTCTTTTCTTGGTCCCCTAATTTTTTATCAAACTATAAGGGAGCCATTTCCTTAAAAGTGCCTATTATGAACAGTTTTTTTTCATGGTTAGAAAAATTTTGCACCTTGCATGCGACTTCCATGTTACCCCAATAACACCTCAAAATTTCTCGCAACTCTCCCAACAATCACCCTTAAACATTATAACAATGAAAATCATTATGTAATGGTTACATAACAGAAACTGGATGTACTACACCGCTGGCTAAATCCAATGTGATTCAAACCCACTACCACATTGGAATATCCAAGGGCTATAATAGACAACTTGAAACCCGATTCTTTGATTTAATTATCAAAAAAACCATATATTAAAACATGAATTAAACTAAAAAACTCTACAGATATGTCCTCCAAAAATAACTTTTCCAATAAAAAATTAATCTTGGTAATACTAGGATCTAGTACAATATTTATTCTAGGAAGATCATTTAAACCATTTAATACACCACCAATTAAATAAATATACTTCCTTGAAACAACAAATGATATTTATTATCTTCTAACCACCCCTCAAGAGATTCAACATCAGAAAAACAATCACTCCAAACATCCAACAAAAGATCTCATATATAAGACTCGTCCATAAATATTATAAATGATGATTTCATGGTCATTTGATATAAAAAATCTTTAAATGTAACCTCTTCCATATTAATAAGAAAATATATAATATCCTTCAACACTCTCCTAGAATCAACAAAATCATTAACAACATATCCATGAGATTTAAAACACAACAAATCATCTACCAACTTCTATTACTTGATTTGTAGAATATTATGTTGTCATAATCCAATAATACAACAATCCCTCTTAATTAAAAAATTTAAATCCCATAAAGAGAATTTATAATTCAATTTAATGTTATATGTTATGATTAAAAACACACTATCTATAGGAAATGTTTCCTTAACATTAGGTCAGACACCACCACTCTAAACCATGATCATGGATGGAATAGTTATGTCCACGAAAAAATGATGATACATATAATATATCAACTCCTTATGATACATCAAAACACACCCTAATACAAGATGAGAAAAATAAAAGAAGAACCAAAAAATAACTTCTTATACTATATAATAGTGAACACGGGTACATAGAATCTTCTACTTTTAATAACATACATGAATTATGAAATTGATGAATCCATATGACTAAGTGGTTATTAATTTTAAATTTTTTCAATGGTTATGAATCCATGAAAAAGAGGATATAACCCACCTATAATACCAGGAAAGACCACCAAATATATAAACGTTTTACATGGAACTGGGATCCTCCTAACAAAAAATCTCTATAATCATTGAGGGATCATATGTTATTCCATTCCCATACTTGACATACCAAATAAAATATATCTATCATTACCATAAATTTCACTAATAAAACATCCCTTAGAGCTTATGTCATTAAGGAACCTACAATATAGCTCTCATATTCGTAATATGATCCTTCCCATGATGTCAATATACATCAATTTCATTGGATAACACAAAATTATATTGATTTCTGTAAAAATAAAACACTAATATCATAATCCCAATTATAATATTTTAGGCATTCAAAATACTAAAGGTAATGAATATATAATGTACGAGTCCATAGTGACACTTGAATTATATTTGGGAAATCATATTTCATTACCCACATCTGATGATTCCCAAACATTAACTCAATCACACAATTTGATCCCTTTAATTGATTAAAAAATAATTATTAATAAGAAGAGGATAGATATTCATCACCATCACCAAATTTAATGGATACAATTATATGAAAAATTTATGAATATCATATGAATTCTTCACAGATAACACTAGTTAACCCCATGGTGATACAATATACAAGATTAAAAAGATTAGTAATGTATAAACAGAATGATTCTATAAATCTTGAAATTCAGAAAGAGAAATCCTACCAAGAGATGTTGAAAACAAATATTCTCATGCATTCATGTCTCTCCCAAATTTGATATCACATTTTGAAGATTACCACAAATCAAATTTGAAAAAAAAAATCCATGAACTCATCCAAAAATATTATAAACATTGTTTGATGATCTCCTAAAAATCTTGGAATTTTATTCAATTAAGAAAACAAGATCAATATAGATATTTTATTTATTTGATGATACCACTCACCCAAAAACGGAATATTTCATTCTAAATTAATGAAAATAACCATTTTTAGAAGAAATATATATTATCATGAACAATATATAACAAATCCAAATGCATGAAGAAATTTTACAGTTTTATCAATAATAAAATTAAATCCTCCATAGAAAAACTAATGGCCCTCATGATATTGTAAACTCCCTGTTATGAAATTAATAGTCTTTTCTCTTATATATTACTGACTCTAATATAAAACACCACTTCACCATCAATAATTACATTATACCTGAAAATAAGGAATATCTTGGGGATTACCACTACCTACCCTATTTACCCTATACTTATGGAAATAAAATTAGGATTACTATAAAAAAGGGGTAATTATTATTGATGTTTCATAAGAAAATAATTGTTATCACCACACTACCTATAAGTGATGGTCGGGGACATGAACTACAAATTTCCATGGCCTCCAAAATTTTGACACATCCAAAAATAATTTCTAATAATTTACTAATTACTAACAAATCTAGGGAATTAGGAGGAATATATATTATATTGATAGACCACCAACAATATCCTTGGCTAACCAATAAACTAGAAACTCACATTATAATATTTTTTCCTCATGATTTTTTAATGACTCCAATGTCAAGATGAATCAGTCAACCCATGTTTCATCTCCACTACCTCTACCTTTACCACAAAATTATGTAATTTTGGAAATAATTGGTAGTGAATTGATATCAGATCACTAGGTGTAATGAAAACTCAAAATTTATCACCCAATAATCTTCATATTAAACAAAATCAGTAAATAATTGATGATAATACATAAACAAGACATTGAGTTTACGTATTCCAAAAATTACCCATTTAGTGTAATGAAACCCATGTTTTGTTAATGTAATCATTGTTTTAAAAAGAAAATCAATCCAAAAGTACATTATGAAATCATATAATGAGACCTCTATCTCCACATGATCTTTATGAATCAAAACCAACCATAGATGAGAATCACCCATTAAAAATTGTACATATAATAGGATATGATGCTTCATAAATAAATGGATAAAACTAAAATAAATCAATGAATCATGAAGACACAAATATATGTCATTATTTGATATATTCACCTCATACATGACTATACTCGGATGTTAGAACTCATATAGTTTCATTACCAATGAATACACATCTTAATGGATTGGATTCTCATGGTAAACCAACAGATCCTATCAAAGCTCTCTAAAATGAATGACATAAGGATGATTCCATACAACTGTATCTACACCATAGGTGAAATTATCTCTTAATCACGAATGCATTTAACTCATTAAAAATAATTAAATTAATTCACTTCTATAATTTCTCAAATTAAATTAGAGGTACAATAAAATGTGATAGTTATAGCTAGACAAGCCACTTACCTATCAATATAAATCTTCTCAACTAGTATGTTAAGTAATATTACGGTCTTTTCTTAATACCTATTGTGGATAAAATATTATGTCATATATGACCTTCTATTCCACATCAAAAAACAAGTTAAATCAGCATGGTTTCTCCAACTAAAACCATACAGTCCTCAAAATCTCTAACTTCAAACATTAACTTAATTTTCCATAATTTCTTGTATACATCTCTTTAATGAACCAACCCCATCTGGAAACCCATATAAGATAATAGTGACAATGACAGTGACCCCTAACACCCACTTTTAGTAGGCTAAAAGATGTCAAGTAGAATTGAAGAAATATAAATACTCAAATGTTAGGGAATATAGAAATACAATCTACGAAAACATTAAATAATTCACAAATGAATTATATAATATTAATATAAAAAATTCCATAAATGCAACAATACAAGGTTGATTTATTAAAAATAACAGATATCACGAATGAAATAAAAATACTAATACTCCTATTACAATGATTCAAACTCCAATCATGAAATACTTGAGATAATAACTCATAACCCGATTATTAGATTAGTTCTAAAAATTAATAAAGAATATATATTTATATAAGGGGGATAGAATACAATTAAACTCAATAAGACCCACCAAGAAACCTCTTAGGAAAATATGGAAGAAGAAATCTTATTTTTTATTCAATAAATTATAGAAAAAAATTCTTACATATTCTAATTCAATTAACATTCATCATTCCAATGACCCTCTAAAAAAATATAAAAACAAGTAAGGTGATATAATTTTAAAAAATACTGAAAATGGTATCTCATAATATCTTCCCTTCTTATGTAATATCCTTCACACCCAACGTCTTATATCCTACCACTCTTATTTTTTGAATCATTTTATTCTGTGATATATCTTCCATGTATATTTATGATTATTTATCATACATTATATATTTAAATTGTGTTCAATATAGTGTTCATTTTAAATAGGTAAATATTTAATATTTATAATTACTATATTCCATATCAACTGATTCTAAACATATGCTTTATAAATCCTTGTGATGTGTCAAATTTAATTGTAATTGGTGACGTTTATGGGGTATTAAAGTTTATTTTCGAAGTGATTATTGTACACTAATGGTCTTAAAGAATCATTTACATGTTTTTTTCATTCATCTCCTAATTATTGAGATCGGGGAATCAGTGTTAAGAATCATATTTTGTTAATGAGGTTAAATTTTATTGATGTTAACTACCTCAAGATTTTATTGATGTTGATCAATTTATAATTAGTTTATTTATGCGTTTTATTTATTTGTGGTTGTAAAATCACTTAATTTTTCTATTTTAGATTTCATCTTATGATCTTGCGAGATCAAAAATATTTAATGGATTTGAACATTTTCTTAAAATAAATAATTTAATAATATAATTGATGGGTTTACTAACAACATTGTCAATGATTCTCTAAGGATAACATACAGATCTTCCAATATCAAATGACTGTTTACTTTCCAAGGATATTATCTTATTCATCATATAATATGATTAGATAAGCTATATTGTAAGGAATTTTTACAAACTATATCCAAGAGACAAATTGTTGTGAGTTGTACCTATTATTCATTATGATCTAAGTGATTCTATTTTATAACATGCAATCCTTAGGATTTGTGTATTTAACATCTAGTTGCATTGTATTATAAATAATGAAATTTTAGGTATATGAATTCATTTAAATAATTTGATGAAATTTTTTAAGAGTTTAGAGAGTATTTTTCTACAACACATCATTAAGTTATTATTTTTTACATTGTAATATTCTAATTTTATCATTTAATTTACATTAATTGGTTATGGTTAACAATTTAATTTTTTATACATTATTTGTAATAATTTCTTGATCCTACACATATTATTTTAGTACTTGGGCCTTCTAAAATTCATATTATTTCCAGAGGGAATAATATTTTTTAAAAAACATCACATCCCCCAATACATAATGCTTAAATAATGATGTAATACAATAACATTAATATCCACACTACCACATAACCTCATCATAATCATAACAACTTATCAACATAAACATATAGTATACCATAATAGCATTTCTATAGCATTGATCCACATTCCACAATCTCATCATAACCACATTATGGAAAGCTATATAATCATGAACGTTATTATCCTCAGTCCCTCATTATTACATATATTTCCCCATAGTTTATCAACATAATTACCTAATATCTTCATATCATTTCATAATCTCATCTCATTGAATCCTATGATCAGAACATCGTACTATCGCAATATATCTATGTCTTAAAGAGATATTATAGAAGGGGGCGTGATCCATCATTTTTGTAACCAATTTTTTATATGTTATGGCGAATATGTATCACCGATGAAATCATAGAGGAATTATAATATAGACCAATCATGGGGTATGGTGTGTAAGAAATAACATCATAATACAAAGCATATAGTGTTACATAGAAGATCATGAAAATTTTTTAATCATAGATGCACTTCATTTATTATATTGACAAAAAATAGTTACTTCATCATGATCATTACACGCTAGAATGTTATAACATTACTAACCACAAAAAAAGAGAACTATAATTACACAATATAAAAACTACACAATAATTAAAGATTCCCATTTTACCACATACATAAGTGTTTCCTTATTTATATTTTACCAAACACATTACATTCATTGTAACATATTTAATGATACTCATAATATTTTTTACCATCCATCCCATTTTCCAAATTTCATTAGGAAATTAAATGTGTCACTAAAAATATATTTATTCATTATTATTACCCCAAAATTTATCATATCATATCACATGAAAATTGAAATGTTGTATAGTTCCATCTCCATTCTATATTATAAGGAAACTTTGACTTCAAACACAACCCCTACTAACAGAACATCAATAACTACAATATTTCATGTCAATGACTACAATATAAATCCCAACACATAAAAAACAAACCCCATGTTAGAACACCCCCAAATAAGAAAAGTACAACCAATCCATATTTACCCAATAAAAGGATAAATGTACAATGAAACAATAAACCACTTTAATCACTAGTAAAGGAATTTTTAAATTTACTCTTTTAATTTATTCTTATATATTAATTCTTTACCTCATACACAAACAACATCATTATTAATTCTATATTCATAGATTTTTCTTTTTTACCAATGAATAATGACTTAATAAATTAGGAATATTGATTAAGAATGTCAATAATGGTAATAATAATATTATATAAACAATAATATCAAATAATTAAGTCCAACTCAATATAAATATCATGGAAATAAAAAATCATATACAGATCGCATGTTCCATTAAAATTCATATATTATGGTTTTTTATAATTATTAGGTTAACTCTAACTATATATCTATTAATATCATATACATGATAATTCCACATTAATCTAAAATAATATAATAGATATATTGAATCATCAACTTCAAATGATTCTTAAATAAGTGTAACTCAAAAATGAGGTCAATGTTATTATCAACAACTAAAAAACGTGTGAGAACTCACTGAAAGTCCCATATTAATAAATAACGTATAAAAATATACAGAAAAATTAACCAAAAAACATAAACAACCAACATAATACCATATATATTGATAAATAATAAAAATAAATAAAGAAAAAAGGAACAAATTATATTAAAAGGGACTTATCACCAGAAGCTTAAGATAATGATCCACTAAAAGATGACCATGGGTTACCAAAATAATGACATAATAAACATTGAGTTTAATTATGGGAAGTTAAATTGATTATAATTTTAAAGGTCACATTAATTTAAAATTAATAACTGGAAACACATAATCATAGCATGATGGTGGATTTTATAAAATAACAATGGTCCGATCCATGAATCATAGTGAGAGCTCCCCAATCCTTGGAGAGTAAAAATAATTTTATATTAAATAAAAATAAGTAAATACATGTTGTAGTGTGGACTAAAAATCTAATTAATATCGATATTTTGTAATTATAGCGAAAACACAAGACTTTACATTCTAGTATGTTATCCCCATGAGATGAACCATGTTGTGATAATGATCATAATGGAACAACAATACCAAATTTAGTGAAAATAATATTACATAATGAACAATTAATGTCTAATTGAATAAATAAATTCCATAATATAATATTCCATTATATAACTATCAGACCTAAATAATCAAGAGGGACACCAAACCGTCATTGGCCAACATCTACACTACAACACATCACCTCACACTACAGTCATCTATACCAAAATAAAACCATTGATGAAAATTAACTCTCATATTACATAAATAGATAATTTTTCCACAACACCATTAAATGTTTTTTATTTTCAATATCTTGATATTTTAAAAATAAATATATTTTTAATAGCGTATATAAAAAACCACACATAACCTAATTTAACAGTGGAATATTAAAATTAAAATATTATTGTTATAATAGTGATTTTAAATTTTAGAGTATGAATATGATTAACAAATTAGGGAATTTATATATTGGTTTTACTCAATAAAAATATATTTATTAATTATTATGAAATTAGAAATCATTTATTTAGTAATGTTAGGTTATTCATCGAAAATGTCTTTTCCTCAAAAATATTTTTTGTTATTTTTTAAGAACTAATACTAAAAATTAATTTCGTAATGTTTATAAATTTTATGTATCAAAAATAATATCATTCTTCAATTCATCATGTTAAAATTATCGGAAATTTAATATTTTTTTATAGAGAGGATGATTTTCAATGAATGGTGAAAATAACAATTTTTTTTTAAAAAACATTATTTCTTGTAATTAAATAATGTAATCTAATTGTACCAATTTTATTTTAAATATATTTAAATTTTAAATAATTATTATTCATTTATATTTAACATAATTAAATAAATTTTAATTTTTTTCACACATTAGTTTGGAAGAAATCACTTTTTTATTAAAAACACATTTATCTAAATACAGTTTTTTCGTTACGTTTTAAACATTTCTAATAAACATTACCTTAAAAAATGAAGTAATTGAAAATTGATAAATTTATTCCATATTTGGAATCATGAGGTCCAAATCATAAAAATAATTTCTTTTTGAAATTTTATCATAATGAATTGTAAAATATGTGAATTTTTATTACCATAATAAAGTTAAAATAAGTTAATAAGCGATAAAATAATTGGAATATTGATTTAAACCCATTATAAGCATGCATTAATTTTATTTTATGAGTAAATATAATCCTTAATATTTCATAAAAAATAATATATTATTTTTTCACATTTATCATTCATTTTTACTTGTATAATATTGATGTAAATGAGTATGTCAAAAATTATAATTTCTAAATTTTAATGTGTATAATATTTCATTATTAGGATAAAAATAATTAATATTCCATTATATATTTCTATTTTCAATATAAATATGCTTTTTATAATTTTAATTATATTAAATTGTTAGTGAAGAAATAATTACATTAAATTCTTTTGAAAAATATACACACTTCTTGTTCTAGTAGTCAAAAAATAAAATAAATGATTTCAAAAACCATAAATGTAAAATTAATGTGGGGATTTTTTATCACCTAATTTTAATAAATTAAATAAATATATTAATTATGTTTTAAAAGTTCATATTTGGTATAAATGTACATCATATTTATATTAAAGCTAAATAAAACAAATAGTATCAAAAATGACATTAATTATATTTTATATCAAATAATATTTTATTAAGATTTTTAAAATTCATAAAAAATATGAAATAGTAAAATTTGGATCTGAATAGATTTTATATATTATCCCATTACCATTTTTGATCTAATTTTAACCTAATATGTAAAATTATAAAACATTTATATTGAGAAAATTATTACCATGGTTAAGGATAAAATTTGTTAACGAGTGGGTTAAACCCATAATAAGGATTAAAATTATATAAAAACTTCTATAAATTATACTCTTAGATTATATTATTATCATAAAATTCTAATATAATTATAATTTTTTAGAACCTCTTTACCTGACATAAAAACAAATTATTTTAAAATATTTCAGGTATTTTAAAAAATAGAATTAATGATATTTTATTGTAAGACATATTTTATTAATGTATTTAAAATTAAAAAAAAATATTCAGAAAATTGAATGATATATAGTTGAAAATATCATTTCTTTACTATTTATTCTTTAACGTTTCTTGTATAGTAACATTCTTGACCAAAAATATTAAAAAGAAATGATATGTAGGAAATTATCAAAAGGATAAATGAGGTGTTAAAACTAAGATATACGGTTAAAAAAATAACCAAATCATTTCCAAATTTTATTTAATGAGATTAATCAACTAATAGTAATATAATGACATACTTATTTAATTTTTGATCCATTTTTCATGAAAAATAATTTATTTTGAGTTAATAATTTAATTAATTATATGAGTGATCCACCTACCACAAATAAAAATGAACCCACTCTGCCATTCACTCCACTATTAATGAACTATTTAGATCATGAGATTGACTACAAAAATAACATATTAACATCCCAAAATATGTTCTAGTTGTCTTATTTTTTCTATAATATCCATCTTAGAGGGATTATTGTGTGATGTTGAGGAGGTTGTATGAAGAAGAGGTATATATTTTACATAAGATATTTTATTTATGTTGTTATTTTACCTCATTCAAATATTACCAAAACGTGACTATAAAAAATTGATATCTTATATTTACATTTATATTTTTCTGTAATTTTATAACCTATATCCATCTCATATTTTATAAAATGTAATATGATACAATCGCTCGTGTGTACAATGTACAACCACCTCATGAACTGGTGTAATTAATTTTCTATCAGCACCCCTCACATATGGTTGTAATGGTATATTTCCTAAATATATATATGATATTCAAGACATATTAATAATTATTTAAATATAATATATCTATAAATGTATTACCTTTTCATTTATTGAAAAAGTTTTACATTGTTCATGAATATGTGTGAGTTACTACCTTGACAATGGAATGGGATTCATTTTTCATGATAATATCACATGGATACTATATATAAAATTTTTAAAAGGTAATATAATATTTATGATATAATAATAATAATTATAAAATGCAAAATATATTCTTTACATATTTATATCATGCACATTGACGAATTGAAATGTTTCTCATGTGTAAATGCAACCTACTATTTCTATGATTATAACATAGTTCATTTTTCATTACCATTTTTCATGGTAGGATAAAAATTTATTATAAATGTATACAAATGATAATTATTTCATGAATATTTTTTTGATATAATGTATTAATTTCATATTTTACCATGTTTATCCTACTAAAATGTTAAAGGGATTATGAATAAGAAATAATAAAAACACTCGATGTATATATAATTGAATAAATAATTATATAATTTCTAAATATATATATAATTGATGGTTAATTTATATGGTTATAATCCTAGAATATTTTTATTAATAAAATAAAAAAATTTAAATGTGATTATTATACGTGTGTTAAATGACAAACATGGAATGTCTGCGTTTGAGGTTAAAGATTTCATCTATATTTCTCTTCTTTGAGGTATATTTTCATGTTATGATCAACATTTATTTTATATTGGTTGTATTCGTATGAATTTAAAATTTATATAATGAATCCATTATACACAAATATTCTTATGTTACAATTCATATAGATTCATCAAAAGATATTTAATGTGAATGTTCCAAAGTGGTATCTGGTATCTTAACTAAATTTTCATTCATTGGGTTATAACTCTTCTTCATTGATTTTTGGATGCCATTAATATGTAGGAATTGATATTTTTATTTCATTTTTATGTATTTATAAATTTTTATATTGATTTAATTATGTGGAAATGATCACTTCAATTGTTAATAATCAATTCAAAATAAAAGATCTTTCATTCGGTTTTTTGAGATATGATTCATGTCGTGCCCCATGATTTCCATATATAGTGTACTTAATAATGAATTACTATATTTTTAGACATTAAATAATTTAATTGTTTGTATTTAAATATCCATATCATACACTTTATTTAATAAACTTTAATTCAAATGTTATTAAAGACGCAAAGTCTTTATTGAACAATCTTTTTTATTTACATGGTTGATTATGTTTAGGGTTCCTTTATGAGAAATCATAGGATCTTATTTTCTTGAACCACATATAGTTTTAGCTTTAATATTAATTTTTTTTGATATATGTAATTTCCAATTCTTCAATAATATATGAGAGAAACAACACGAATGTTGTTTGTTTGTAATGTTGATCTTAAATATTTATTTTATAGTGGGAATATTTATCATTTAAATACAAGTTTCAGAAATAACAATTAAAGAATTTTATTTTCTTATCATTAATTATTTACCAAATTTTTATATAATTTTTATTTTCAATGATTTAAATTTTTTTAATATGGAATTTTTCAACATTTTCTCAATGGGTTACTTTTGACTCATTTTAAAAACGATTTAATAGAATATTTAGTTTTTTTTAAATGAATGTATTTTTATAAAATCAGTAGTGTTATTTAATTAGATTGTTAAATTATATGTGTCCAAGATTAACTTCAAATAAAAGTATTTTCATAATATTTTTTGAATTTTCCGTTTTTAAATATATATTCATAAGGGAAAAGTTACTTTCCCCAAAGAGGTTTATTCAATGATATTTTAATCATATTTCTATTCACCAGTTAATAAATTCCTTAATGATAGTTATTTTACACAATGTATATTTTGTAATGATAATATATAAACTAAATCAATCTGAAGATTATGATTGGTTCAATGTTTTTTTAAGGTAGTTCTTTTCCATAGGTTATTCTAGCTAGGAAATGAATAATGGTTGTTTCTAAAAAATTTATGATGAAATTCAATCTCTATGTAATTTATTAATATTATTGTTTTTTGAAAATGGTCATGATTATGGTTGGTTCTATTATAAACATTGTACATATATTTATATTATAAACCAATTATGGGTGATCATATTATAAACTTATGCATGGTGGGTCAGTTATAAACCTACAATACATTTAGTAATGTTTATCATATCTTAAAAAATATTATAGATGTTGACCGTATAGGTTATTAGAATTATAAGGGTTATTTTTTGGGTTATATAAATATAATATTCCAATATTTTATCACGTTTAAAATATGTTTCTATGATTTTTTAATGGCTGCTTTGATTAAGAGAGATATGCCATTTCTCATTATTAATTATTCTCATGACTCTTTTATTTTATATATCTCAATTTCCTGTCGCATGTTGTATTATCTGGGTTATTATGGGTATGAATTATCTTATGATATTCTAATTCAGGTTTATCATGTCATCATACCATTATTATCATATTACACTCACGAATGACATTCAATTATTAATGCTTATGTTTACCCTTACTGCGTTTTTGAGGTCACCCTTCATGTGATTTACATTTCCCAAGGTTGTGAAGAAAGGTTTTATTCATTAAAATACATATAAGGTATATATATATACATAGAAAATTTTGGGATAAGACATATATATATATATGTACTAGTTGATTATGTATCCATGTTATAATGTAATAGTTTTTTCTAGATCTCATAAACTCTAAACGGAAATGTTCATTGGGTTTGTAATAATCCAATATTTAATTCTCATGTTCTAATTATTTTACGGATAAAATAATGACACATTTATGTGTATCATTATTGAAATGTTGATATTTTTATCACATGATTCATGAGTATAGGTTCTGGGATGTAACAGTTGTCATAAGATCATGTATTAGATAACATTGGAGAATACGACGTTTTCATATGATGTTAAATTAAGAGTTTTGTATAAAATTATGGGATTATAAGTTAAATGATTTTGATAAGATTACATTACTAAAATCCAAATTATAGGGTTTCTAGTTATGTAATTTTAATGTGATTTTAACCATTAACATGGTTTTAGGAAGAAAAATCAATTGATGTTTAAATAACCCTTTATGTCAATATATTTATTGATGTAATTTAACTATGATCTATTGCATAGTGGGATATAGATAATATAGATGATTGAATAGTGATTCATTCTCTAGTTGATATATTTTTATATTTATAGTCAAGCATAAGAATAACTTTTAGGTCAGTAACTAAATTGGTTTCATGTTATCATTGTGAATTTCACATCATTAAAACATTATCAAAGTGATAAAATAATATTTTGTGATATGCTCCATTGGGTTGAAGTATATTTAAACCTTAGGTATGACATGTAATTTAAAATTGGTGGATTATTTTAGAAGAATTATATTTCATTTTTACCTATGAATGTTGAATGATAAAAGATAACCATTGAGGACCAAACATTTTTAAATGTTGATGTTATTGTAATTATATGGGAAAAATGGTTATTTATTTATGGAATTAACTATGTTTAATTTTTATTTTTAATGTTTCCTTTTTTAGATTAATGTTTTATTTTATAAAATTATGGGTTATAAAATTTTCATATTATCATACATTATTCTATATAATTTTCATATTGTTAATATCTAAAAAAATTGGAATAACTTATTATCATTTTTTGCATTATGTGATCTAGTACATGCTGATATTAAAGCTTCATTCAGTAAAAATTAAACATGAATTCTAATCAATTGATGAAAAAAATGAGATTGTATTTTGAATTTATTATAAAATGAAATTCTACATACCAAGTAAGTATATTTATTTATGTTCTTATTCTAGGAAAAAAATTCCTTATCCAAAGAAAAATCATGACATCACAAAAATTTTATGATATTAACTTAATTTTTGATAAATTGATGGCATTTTTTACACCTTATTTTTTTTATGGATTTGTACTCATTGACATTCTCATGACCATTCACTTTATTGAGATAAATTATCTCTATCACACTAAATAATTATTTTTAAAATTAATATTTTCTCCACATACATATTTTCACATCCCCTAATGTTTTCCTTATTTGGAAACTGATCTACGTGTCACTCAAAATGACCACGAGTATTCTATTACCACATTACAAAATAATTATTTAATATCACTTTTTTATGTTGTGGTATTTTAGTAAATGTTTTTTTATATCAACCACTTTATTACCGTTCTCAAGTTCAAATTGAAATATCATAATTTATTAAAATGGTTGAATATAATAAATCAATGTTTTAAATTGAAACAACTATTAAAAAATTATACAACATGAAAAATAATGCTTAAATGAGGGATTATAAATTAATATTTTAAAATTATAGTTTTAACCATGATATTTAATTATTGAGAATAAAAATAAAAAACCTTATTATGAAATATAAATAAAGGTTTTATTAAATAAAAATATATTTATTAATTATTTTGAAATAAAAAAACATTTTTAAAATATTATGTTTCTTCTTCAAAAATAGATTTTTTTTTAATAAATACTTTTATTTATTTATTTGGTAGAATAATATAAATGGATTTGGTAATTTCATAATTTTAAAATATTTAAGGGATACAATTTTTAAATTGATCGTGTAAAACTTATCTTATGGAAATAGTTGGGAATTTTCTAAAAATAATTGTTTTCAGTGAATTGAAAAAAATCATATTTATTAATAAGTCATTTTTTTTATTTAATAATTTATTTTCATATTTCCATTTTTCGTTTAGATTATTCTAAAAGTAGCATAAAAATTATATTTTATATGTAATATAATTAATTGCATTTTAATAATTATTATAATTGATTTTGGAATAAGTATATTTATTTTCTTAAAAAATATTTTTCGAAAAAACCTTTTTCATTGTGCTTTAACCATTTATAATAAATAGGATATCTTACACATATAATAATTTAAACATTATAAATTAAATATATAATTAAAATTATACTATAATAACTTGTAAAATAGGTCCCTTTTATTATTTTTTTCATTATGATTAATAACAATTTTAAATTTATGGTGATATTGTAAATATAAAATCTATTAATTAGTGTTTAAACTAATTGGATATGGAATATAATTTATTCAAAAATTTGTTTCAATTTATGTTAATTAGTTTATTTCATCTACAATTAAAATAATAATAATAATAAAACTTCTTTTTATTCAATATTTATAGATTTTATCTTTAATAATATTTACTTAGAAGATAATGTCAAAAATTTCACATTATTTTTTATAAAATCAATAATTTTTTGTGAATGAGATAAAAATACACATATATATTAATAAATATTATTCATAAATATAAATTATTTCTTATCATGTTGATATTTTATTAATTTTTACTTAGGAAATAATTAAAATAAATTTGTATGCAATGTTGATATTGTTCTTGTGCAAGCATTAGAAAAATCTAGTAACTGATTTTAAAAAATTTAAAATTAATATTTTTAGGAGAGTTATAGAGATCCATTAATTTAATATAACAATATTAAATATTATTGATGTGAATATTTTATATTTAAAACCCATTTCTATCTTCTTTTCTTTGAATCCAATCTAAATGAATAGTGTCAAAAACTACATTACCTATATTTTATTTCAAATAAAATATTCCTATATTTATTAAAAATAAGAAAAACAGGAAAATAGGAAAAATATGACTTTAAATTGTACAATGTAAAATATATTTTCTATTTATGGGAATATTCTCACCATATAAGTAAAATTATAAACGTTCGATATTGAAAAAATCATATCAACAATTAAGAATAAAATTGATTATCCAAGGGGTTGAACCCAATGATGAAGATTATAATTATATATAAACCATAAAAAATTATTGGATTATTATTTAACAATATATAGTATTAATATGATAATACATGTAATATTTGTGTCATTTTACATGAGTTATACATTATTTTGTTGAAATATTTAATTTATTTTCCAAAAAGACATTAATGATATTTTATAATAAACAATATTTTATTAAATTATTTAAAATTAATATATATATTATTCAAGTTAAAATTACCTATATATGGTTTAAAATATCAACCATGGTGCATTTATGAGGCTCTATTCCTTTTATAGTAACTTTATTGAGCAGAAAATAAGAAAACATATTGACATCGTTGTAATTGTCAAATAGTTTTTCCAGTGGTTTAAACTAATTGATAATGGTGAAATAATTAAAAAACATGTCAAAATTTTATTATATGATTTTATTTAGACTCATAATAATTTTATATTAAAAATATATTAATTTTGATCCATTTTTTATCAATATTAATTTATATTAATTTAATACTATATGTAATTTCACGAGTTACCCTCCCCACAAATATAATAGGGTATCCTCTCATGTATCTCATTCACACTAAAAGAACCATTTTTGAGCCAATACCTAAAATAATAACCTCCTATAATAACATCAACCATTCAAGATGTATTATTTAGAGCATAATAAAATCCTTAGAGGGCTTAATAACTAATTAAAAGAAGGTTTTTGGATGAATTGGTATAGCATTAGACTGAATGTTAGAGTTCTATTTCTTCAATTACCACCATAAAATATTATTAAAATTAACTTGGTTAAAAAATAAATTATATTTCATGTACACATATTAAGTTACATTAATTTCATAACATTTATTTATATATTATACTACTTAATGTGAAACGAAACCATCGTTCCTCTGTATTACGGACTACCACCTCACAAATTGAAGTAATTTGTTTTCTGTCACTACCATTCAAGGTAGGTCATAAAAATGGATTTATTTTATATATATATTTAATATTCAAGAAATAGTTATCATTAAATAAAGATAATATATCCCCTACTTCCATATCTTTCAAACAATTGAAAAATTTTAACATATTTCATGCGTTCAAGTGGATTTCAACCTCTACGAATTTATGTGAATCATTTTTCATTACCATATCACATTGATTCTATATATAAGTATATTTATAGAGTTTAATTTAGATTTATTATATAATAATAAATTTATATAAAATTTATACTTAACTTTATTCCATCTAGATCATTGAAAAATTGAAATGTTACTCTTGTGTATGTACAACCTATCATCTCCACGATTGTAACATAGTTCATTTTTCATAAAACTTTTTTATTGATGGTTGATTTTTTATAAATTATATATTTAATTTATATTTAATTTTTTTATTGTTTTACATGGGATTTTTGAATAACTTCATCTTTAACCACATTCAACACACAGATCATGTTTTGGGAAGATTAAAAAAACATCCTCAAAACACCCAACTTACACGTAATCAATTATGTAAATAAATATGTCAATAAAATATATGAAGTATGTGGATATATTATATGGTTTTAATCAAATCATAATTTTCTCCAAAAATCAAATTATTAATTATGTGTTTTTTATAAATGTGTTAAAGGACATATATGGAATGTATGGTCCAGAGGTAAGGGACTTCATCTTGATTTCCCTTTATTGAGACATGTTATAATATTAGGCATATAAATTATTTTTTATTGGGTATATACTACCTATTTTAGATTTTATATCACAAATCCCTCATAACTTATTGTATTTAATGATTCAATTTATAATATGTATTCTAGAGGGATTTGATTTGAATGTGAACAAGTGGTAAGTAGTTTCATTACTCAATTTCCATTAATTTGGTTACAACTCTTCTTCATTGAAAATATCATTCCCTTATTATGTGTGAATTAATTCCTAAATTATTTCATATATTTATACTTATTTGTATAGATTTAAATTTGTAAACATAATCACATCATGAATTTATAATATAAGGAATCATCATTTAACATTACAAATTATTGAGTTTTTGAAGTATAATAGACATTTGAGAATATTTTAATTTTATAGTTTTAATGAACTAATAAAAAACCTAAATAAAAAAACCACACATTATTTGAAGACACATATACTCAGTATTAATTTCGTATCACAAATGAAACACATTTGAAAAATAGTTTCCCTTTATGAAAAATCATCCAAATCACCCCCTTTATATCCTCCTTATCTCTATTCCCCATTTAATAATATGAAAATAATTTTAAATAGGGGATGATCCAAAAATATCAGTAAGGTACATAATGAAATATATCATTAGTTCAGTGAAAATATGAATGCCCATGAAAATATGATTTTCTAAAAACTCATCGTCTTTCATGAAATATCATGTATGCGACTTGGTACAACATTACCCTTTCATTATTACAATCACCCATAAAATTAGATTAATCTTATTGTGTAATTCCATATTTGGTGTACCCAATGCATTGGACTATTATAATGGGGCTCACCCATCATATCTTGACTGATAATGGGTCCTAACCCATCATATCATGGGAAAAAATGCACTCCACCAAACAAATAAAGAATGTACAATTAATATATATTGAATTGAAATCATAAAAAATATTTTAAATCTAGGATAAAACCCCTTTGAGATATCAAAATTCAATTTTCAGGTAAAAATGAATTTCAAAATACAAAAATCAGGGAAATATTAATGAAATCATTTTTTCAAAAAGAAATTTGAAATCATAGTAAATATAAAATTAATATATTAAATAATCATGAAAAATGAATTTTTTTCATCATTTATATGATTAATGAAATTATTTTTGTCCTTTGTAGAATGATATGACCGAGTAACTTTAAAAGAGTATTTTTCAATGAATATTCTTTTACAAAAAATCCATAAAAATTTATTTATGAATTTTTCGATAAGAAACTAGTAAAAAAATTTCAAATAATTTATTTCCATATAAATAAATTATTAAAACCAATTTTTGATAACATGAAAATTAAATAAATATATTTATAAAATAAATGATCAAAACATTTAAAAGATGTTTTATTTTGTTAAGGAGTCCTTTACCGTGAGTTCAACTAATCATGTATAATATTTATCATCCTGAATACTAAAAATGTTGACTCAATACGGTTTTCCTTATGACTTTTCCATTCCTTCTTCTTTTGAAAATCATAAACACCTTATACTTAAGAAAATCGATATTTTACATTTCTAAGGAAAATTTCCTTCCATAAAGAAATTTACCTTTACCTAGATTTCCTTATAAATATCAATATTTTTTTTAAGTATAAAAATAGAATTCATACATAAAACCTCAGAATCATATAATACTTAGATATGAATCATTCTATTTTAAGATCGAAATTCTGGATACGAACTCCAATGAAGTTACAGTCAGAATTCTGTATATGAACTCTGATGAAGTTCCATTCCAAATTTTGGATACAAACTCTCATATAGTTCGACTCCGAATTCTGGATACGAAATCTAATAAAGATCCACTCTAAATTATGGATATGAACTCTAATGAAGTCCCATTCCGAATTATGGGTACGAACTCTCACCAAGTTCAACTCCAAATTTGGGACTCCGAACCTCTACTAGTTCGACTACGAACATTTACTAGTTCGACTCCGGACTTTTATGAGTTCGACTCCAAACATTTCGTAGTTCGAATTCGAACATCTATTAGTTCGAAGTAAAACTTTTACAAGTACGACTCTGAACACTGTATCTTCAGATTCTGAATTCTAGTGAAACCAGACTTCGAATTTCCTTAGATATTCAGACTCTGGATTTCTTCAAAAATCAGGTTCCAAATTCCTATTAAAATGGAATCATAATATCTTTTTATTAATGAATCTGAATTCCATTTTGTGTAGACTCTATTATTTTATTTTCATACATTAGTAACTTCAGTTTTGCTTATACTTATACTTGTTTCATTAAAAATGATGTCGTTCTTTCAGTTAAACATATTTTGTTATAAAAAAATGTTGTCCACTCTATTTCTAACTAACCGTTGGTTGAGTGACATGTGTACATGTCTCTCTAAAATATAAGGAAAATATGAATGTTGGAGGAGGGAATCAACTGTTGCTATCGAGCCTATAAATAAGAGCTCATTTGAAAGAGATCAATAAAAAGTTTATCACTCTAGAGACCACACGCTTTTAAGGTGATTCCTATAAGGAGAATCATTTCATGCCTTGTGTGTACTGAACTGCTCATTCAGATTGCTTCATGCGACTCTGAATGTGGGTGATTACATTTGAGGGCTTATGGGGATAGGAAGACAGAGGTGTTGAATACCATAAAGCTTGAGGGATTCCTTGCTGAGGAATACAGAGGATCCATATACTTTGATGTTGAGGGCTTGCGGGGAAAGTAAGACATAGATTCTGATCTTTGTATCGAGGGATTACCCGGGTGTGGGTAAGACAAACATTCTTGAATGTATAAATCAAGGGACCTTTATCCAAGTTTGTTGGATACCCTTCTCTTTGGGTTAAAATATTTATATCTTTTTACTTGTTTTTGTTACAAGTTTATCTTTTCTGATGCATTTTATATGTTTATGAAAGTATAGACATCTTCTAATTCCTTACACTTGTATACTCTGATTCAGTTAGATTCTATACGCTTTAAGGTAAAATATCTTCTTTTTAAACTTTGGATAAGTTTCATTTTCCGGATCCATATTTCAGGAACCAGTTTTTCGGAATCTCTTTCCAGATTTAAGTAAGTGTATAGCGCTAGAAGTTTCTAACTTCATACATTGTTCCAATATTTCAATTAGTTTTAGAGGTGTTTTGAATTTTTTTAGTTTAACTTTATTAAACATAGATATTTCTTTGTTTAAGGAAATTTTTAATGTGTACAATTCACACCCCCCTCTTGTATATTGAGCATTTACATCATTATTTCAATCCTACAATTGGTATCAGAGGAGGTCTCTGAAATACATATACTCTCATATATGTTTTTCATGATCAGTTTTTCATTGTTCTATATTTTTCTTTCTTAGTTCCTTGAATCCAAACTTTTGTAATTAAAAAGGTTTTGTGTAGAATGATTTTTATGATGGCAGGAATCAATGTTGGTTCCAACGAAAACTTAAATCCTATAAAAACACCAATTTTTTATGGTAATTATTATGAGAATTGGAGAGATCTAATGAAAAATTTTGTTATCAATACTAGAGTTGAAAATTTTGTTATGATTAGAGGTGGTTATCAAATTCCCGACAAGGATGTTTGTACTTTCACAAACCAAGAGAATCATGATTATCAGTTAAACTATAAAGAACACAATACTTTACTATGTTCACTGCCTAGGAACATATATAGCCAAATTTCTTCTTGTGAAGCAGCTAACTGTATATGGAAGAAACTCGAAGTTAAACATATTGGTACATCCAAAGTTATTGAGACCAGAATAGCTATTCTTAGAGTTGAGTATCATGGTATTAATTTTCCTTATGGAGAACCCATTTGTATGTTGAAACAAAGATTTATGACTATCGTAAAGAGATTACAATCTATTAGAGATAAAGGTATGGATGATGAATCTCTTTTTGACAAAATCATTGAAATTATTCCCAATGAGTGGGAATCAAAGAGAACAGTTATTGAAGAGAACATGAATGTCACTCAAATTTCCTTAGATGAGTTGTTTTGAACTATTCTCCAACATGATACAAGGATGAAGCGAGATGATAACAACATCAAAAAGAATAATGGGAATGGTGTTGTTTCTTTTACTACTACATCAAATCACATGAAATCTATGACTCTTGAGAGATTAACTAGATCCAAGTCTAAGAAGGTTATTATCCAATCTGAATCCATTGAGAGTGAAGTCATTGAAAATGAGTTAGCTAATCTTGCTCGAAGAATGAAAAAAATAGCTAGTCAATGAAATTTACAATCCAAGTATAATAAGAAGGAATGGAAAGATAAAAAATATTCTGAGGTCACATGCTATGAATGCAAGAGAAGTGGACACATACGACCTGATTGTCACTTTATTAAAAAGAAATAATGAAAATAGAGGCATTCTAAAAGGAATAAGAAGATGTTTTACAAAGCTAAAGCTATGAAAAGTCTGAAAGATAATACTACTTGGAGTGCTAGCTATAGAGACTATTCAAAAAGTGAATCCTCCGAATATGATTCATACGCTCAGAAGAATATGGGATTCATTGCTAATACATCTTTTCTGCATACATGTCTTATGGCTAAGGTACCATATGCTGAGGATTTAACAAATTTATCTCTTGATAAGAATTATTATTATGAAAACAGTACTTCTAATGAAGATACTTTATCCTCAGAAAATGAAAAACCATAATATGAAGAATTATCTAGGTTTTCCAAGTTACTTGAAGCAAAAAATTGTAAAATTTCTAAGAAATTATACAAGGAAAATACTAGGGAAGAAATTATAACAAAAGATATTTCAGATATTTCTACAAATCTTAATGATAAAGAGGATATTTTAGAAAAAAATTCTAAAGACCTTGAGAAAGCAAATTCTGATAAGGAAAAACTTTCTAAAGATCATAAGAATGTTATTTTAGAGATGAAAATTTTTGAGGAAAAATATAACTCAAAGGAAATGATTCCTGAGGATAAGACATTAGTCATCAGACTGAAATCAGAAATATTTTCTCTTAAGAAGATTCTTGTAAATTTTACCTATGGGAAGGAAAATTTAGAAATGATGTATTCTAAAATTAAACATCAAAGAAAACCTACTGGAGTAGGTTATATTGAGCAAAAATTAGTTTTCAAAAAAAAAATATTTTGTTCCTTCTAGAGCCCCTTTTTTTACTAAGTGTCAATGTAGTGGGAATTGGAAGGAAAACTTTTCCTTGAATAAAGATCAGTCTCTTGGGATTCATAAAGCATATTTTCCTAAAAAAATGTGGATACCCAAAATCTTGTTGTCTAACAACACCGAATCCATGCAAATCTGGATTTCGAAAACCTAACTTTCTTCTCATTTTTAGGAAAATAGGGAATGTACAAAAAACAATACATAGTACAAGGATAGTGGATGTTCACAGCATATGACTGGTTACAAAAGCTATTTAGAAAAGATTATCAAGATCAAAGGAGGAAAATTAACTTTCTGAGATAATGATCAAGGAGAAACTATTGGTATAGGTATCATTTTTCTTCTTGAAAAAACATTGATTTCAATTTTTTTGCTTTTTAAGGGTCTTAAGAACAACCTCATTAGCATAAGTCAATTATGTGATGAAGGATACCTTGTGACATTTATGATTGATAAGTTCTTAGTACAAAATTCAAAAGAAGGATTTATTCTTTCTGCCCAATGGAAAGAGAATGTTTACAATTCGAACTTAGGCAACCATAGGAGCCAAGACATACCTTGCCTAAGTGCAATGGAAGATCAATCTTGGTTATGCCATAGAAGACTAGGTCACTGTAACCTTAGAAACTTATGTAAAATCTCTAAGAATAAACTAGTTAAGGATCAACCGGAGCTTAGATTTGATTCTTCTAAATTTTTTGATCCTTTTCAATATGAAAAGAAACATAAATCTAGTTTTAAATCGATCAGTGAAGTCTCAAAAACTGATTCGTTACAGTTGGTGTACATTTATCATTTTGGTCCAACAAAAACTGGAAGCATTGGAGGCAAATATTATGTGTTTGTTCTAGTTGATGATTAAACTATATTTATGTGGGAATATTTTCTAGAAAAGAAGTCTGATGATTTTCTTATTTAAAATGTTTTAGAGCCCAAGCTAAGAATGAGAATAAGATTCCACTGAAAACTATTCATAGTAATCATGTAGGAGAATTTCAAAATTCTGATTTTGAAACTTCATGTAGTAAAAAAGGTATTACTCACCACTTTTAATCACCAAGAACACTTCAACAAAATGGTGTTGCTGAAAGAATAAATAGAATTATTCAAGAGATAATTTGAACCATGTTGAGTGAGAATTCTGTTGCCAAATATTTTTGGGCTAAAACTGTAAGTACTTCTTGTTATACTATAAATTGTGTTTTGATTTGACCTTTTATAAATGAAACTCCTTATGAGTTATGGAATGGTATAAAACCAAGACTTTCCTACTTCATGGTTTTGGGTTGAAAGGTATTCATTTTGAATACTAAATATAATCTACACAAATTCGCACCAAAATCTGATGATGGAATATTCTTAGGATACTCTACAAATTCTAAGTCATATAGAGTTTTCAATAAAAACACTTGTACTGTTGAGGAAACAGTAAATGTAAAATTTGATGAGTCTGACCCTTTTGTTTTTAAACCATCCCATCCTACATCCTTGGATGTGTTTTCAAAAACTGATTATCAACCTTTGATAGAAGATCCTTCTGATAAGGAAACAATTCAAGAAGATGCTTCTGAATCATTTACCCCAGAAAATTTCCTACCATATGTTTATGAATAGGTTTTACAAAACCCAAATCCGTTGTTTCTTATGAATCATCACAGAGATAGTATCATTAGTGATTTGAATCATCCTGTAAGGACTAGATGTTCCTTAAGAAATGAAATAGAGCATCTAGCATTCCATTCCCAATTGGAACCAAAAAGCACTGATGAAGCTTTTAGTGGTAATGATTGTATTAAAGCAATGGAAGATGAACTAAATGAATTAGAAAGAAATAAAGTCTAGACCTTGGTTGAAAGCCCTAAGGAAACATCTGTTATTGGAGTAAAATGGATCTTCAGAAATAAGTGTGACGAAAATGGAATCATCGATAGAAGTAAAGCTAGACTATTTTCTAAAGGCTATAATCAACAAGAAGGAATAGACTCTGAAGAAACATATACTTTAGTAGCTGTACTTGAATCTATTCGTATTTTACTTGCCTTTGCAGTATTCTTCAATTTTAATCTTTTTCAAATGGATGTGAAATGTGCTTTCCTTAATGGTTATGTTCAAGAAGATGTTTTTGCAGAACAAACTCCTGGCTTTGAAGATACAAAACATCCTAATAATTATTTTAGACTTACTAAAGCTTTGTATGGCCTTAAACTAGCCCCACGAGCTTGGTATGAAAGACTTACATGATTTTTACTTCAAAATAACTATTTTAAGGGAAATGAAGATCCAAACATTTTTATAAAGAAAGATAAGAAAAATGTTTTTATTGTTCAAATATATGTTAATGACATCATATTTGGTTCAACTAAAAAATAATTTATTGATTCCTTTGCGAATCTAATGAAATATGAGTTTGAAATGAGTATGATGGGTGACTTAACATTTTTACTTGGTTTTCAAATTTCTCAAAAACCAGAAGGAATCTACCTATCACAACATAAGTATGTTAAAGATATTCTTAAAAAGAATTGGTATTACAAAACTAAGAGTATATGTACTCTTATTGGTACCTCAAACACATTTGATCTTGATGATGTTTGGAAACTAGTAGATCAACCATCTTTTAGAGGTATGATAGAATGTCTACTTTACTTGACAGCTAGTCGACCAGACTTGATGTTTTCAGTACGCTTATGTGTAGGATATCAATCCAATCCGAAGGATTCTCATTTAAATGTAGGGAAAAGAATTTTTCGCTACTTAAAAGGAACAATAGATCTAGGACTATTTTATACTTCTGGAAATGATTTAATTTTAAAGAGTTATTTAGATTCTAACTTTGGTGGGAGTAGAATGGATATAAAAATTAAATCTAGTACTTGTCATTTCATAGGAGATTTATTAATTTTTTGTTCATGCAAGAAGAAACATTCTATAGCACATTCCACTACTGAAGCTGAATATGCAGCAGCTGGAAGTAGTTGTGCTCAAGTGTTGTGGATGCAACACACACTCAAAGATTTTGGCTTGAGTTTTACTAAGACTCAAATTTTGTGTGATAACACTAGTACCGTTTCCCTTAGTAAAAACCCTCCTCATCACTCCCGTGAAAAGAACATAGATATTAGTTATCACTTTCTTAGGGATCACACACAAAAAGATGATATCATTATTTAGTTTATCAGTACACAAGATCAACTTGCTGATATTTTAACAAAATCATTACCCTCTGATAGATTTGAATACATTAAACTGAAGTTAGGAATGATAACCCTGAGGTAATCTTCCTTCATTAACTTCTTGTCGAACAATTCTCCTTATATTAATAAACTCCTTTTCATAGGGGGAGTACATTCGATTTTGACTCTTCCAAAAAAATTCATAACGAGTCTTTCAAATTTTTTCATAATAAGTATTTCAAATTTTTTCATAATGAGGCTTTCAATTGTTTTTAATGAGTCTTTCAAAAACATTTGTCATGATCCTTTCAAAATTTTTTGGAATCGAAATTTTTGTAATGAATTTTTTGTACTGAGAAATTTCATAATGATGTTTTTGTACTTGAAATCTCGTAATGATGTTTTCGTACTAGAAATTTCATAATGATGATTTTTGTATTAGAAATTTTCTTAATGATGTTTTTGTACTGAAAACATTCATAATGATGTTTTCATACTTGAAATATTCGTAATGAATTTTCCGTACTAAGAATTTTCGTAATGAGAATTTTCATAATGAGAATTTTCGTAATGGGAATTTTTGTACCCATATTTTTTTTCGTATTGAGATTTCCATAATGAGTTTTTCATAGTCAAATTTTTTTCAAGAAGAATATCACCAGTTACGAATAAACTACCTAACCAATCTGGAAGGTATATTTTTCTTTACTAAAGTTTTCGTAATTGTTTGTAGTTTCTGGTAGTTTCTTTTCTTTTTAAAATTTCTCGGATTCGTTTGTATTCTTAAATCTGAATGTTTTTGTTAAATCCTCAAAATATCGGATTCAAGATTTCTTTGCGGAAATTATTTCAAACGTCAGATCAGATCAGATATTTTATTAACCATTAGATTTCTTTTGGAAGCTCAATGGTTAGCTCCATCGCCTATATAAAGGGAAACCCCAATTTGCGTCCCACATCAATTTCAAGCTCTCGTATGCTGAAACTTTTCCTCAGTTCTTTATGAACGTTCCGAATCTTTCTGTGCTCCTCTATTCCGAATGATTGTAGAAGCCACTTCCCAAGATATGTCTACCACCAAGAAAATATCAAAATGGTATGTCTATAGGGGGAATGTTTATTTTATCATTATTTCATCAGTGAATATGATTCTCTAATTTCAAAGAATATCAGACTCAATAGATGGGATGATTTCTTCGTATCAAAACCATGGGGTCAGGATGTTGTCTATACAGATTTCTTTGAAGTGTTCTATTAGTATGTTTCCTTCTATGAAGAAGATGGCAGAGACAAATTTTCTTTCAAGTCTTATGGGAAGACTTACAAGCTTTCTTACTACAAGGCTGCAATCTTGGTAGGCTTATCATGTTATGGAGAAGTACAATTTTGTTCACATAAGCTCCCAGATATGCAAGGAAGTTTTATCAAGGTGAAGTAAATGTAATGCCTTGGTCTCAGAGATGATAAAATAGCAAATATTTCTCATCTCTCTACTAAAAATTGGATTCTCCAGTTATGGTTTCAAGTATTTTTCGTTCTGAGAAGAGGAGATAAGGATAACCTAAAGAAAAGTGATATCTATATCATAGATATTTTGGTATATCTAAGGACGATAAATATGATTAGGTATGTTTTTATTACTGTTCAGAATATCAAGAATGGGACTTTGAAGGATCAGATCATTATGTATCCTGCTCTTATCTCCATGCTTATTATTCATTGTCTTGATTCGTTCAAAGTTTCTTGCACCTACAAGATGAGAATTTGTATGGTAATGCTAAAAAGTGATGATACCTTAAAAAGGATGAATGCTAGTTTTTCAAAGGAATCAAGTGACTTTTAAAATATACCAGAAGAAGAGGCAGATGTCGTTGCAGAAAATATAGAGAAGGGTGATCCAGTGAAGAACGTTAATAAGAAGAGGAAGTTGAAATAAGTGGTTGTTGAAGACAAGACTCCCATAGCTAAGGAAACCCAATCTGCACCTCCCTAGTCGATGAAACCGAAAGAATATCTAGATGATGTGGCTATTATGTGGATGGAAGACAAGGGGAAAATGGAAATATGGGGATCCAAATTTCAGATTGGACCCTGCTGAGGCTAAGGCCATAAGAGATAAAGCTACAGATGAGTTAGAGAAACAGGCCAAAGAAAATAAGATGAAGAAGAATATGTCTGAGAATGTAATTGTTCAATCCATTTTGAATGCCATAGAGGTATCCATTTAGAATATTCCTATTTTGTAAAATTCTGATGTCCAACCATTACCAGAGACCCTTGGAAAGAAGTACTTCACTTCAGAAAATTATAAAGGGAAAGAAGTTGTTGAAGGAGTACATAAATAAGTTGCTAAAGGTGTAGAAGAAGAAGTGGTTGAAAGAGAAGAAGAAGAGGATGAAGTTGAATAAGGTGAAGAAGTAGAATAAGGAAGCGATGATATGGATGACTTGATTAAACAAGTTGAGGATTATCAAGAAAAGGTCGAGTCCTCAATGCTTGTCACTCTGGGAAAGGGAGTTTAGGAAGATGGTAAGAATGATGATGCTGAGAAAGAAGAAAAATAAAATGAATTATCTGATGAGGAGTTAAGCTATGAAAAGAGTTTTCTTGAAGAAGGAGTAGAGAAGGAGAAACCATATGAAGACAGGATTGTACAACTATCTAAAAGCGAATAAGATTATCCAGATGAAGTAGTTCTGAATGTTGATAAGGGGAAGCAAGTTCTTATGGACACCCCAAAAAAAGATGTTATAAGAAAGGAGGAGATTGGTGGTTCTTCAAAAAAAATGTTGGTGGATATTGAAGAAGAAAAATCCCCAAACAATTTATCATATTTGGAATCATCAGCATTGGGTCATGACACTGTTGATTGAATATTTGAAAAAGTCGGTGGACACAATTCTGACCATTCCCACAATAGACTCCAGATTCCAGATGATGCAACAATGTTTGAATCAGAAGTTAGAATCCTTATCTATGGTGATGGATAAGTGAGTGAATATTGAGAGTGATCATAGAAACTTCCTTATCAATTATGTTGTTCACAAGAAATCGTGCAGAAAAATCACTTTGTGGTCTAATAACATTTATAAAAACATGGCTGAGTTTGATCGTTTTCAGAATGAAGTTAACAATGCTTTTGAAACCGAGGATGCGAATATTAAGAATCTTCAAAAAAAGCTAGACCATGGGCAAAATTCTCAAAATCAACAAGTGAAAGATCTGAATGGGAAGCTTAACTTGGTTTCTCAGAACTGGAAAGGGGAAAGAGACTTCTGGATTGAGTTTTAAGAGAAGCTTCCAAAGAAAGATGATTTACTGAAAATGGAGGAAGAGGCCATAAAGGTTTAGGCATAGGTCATGAAAGCTCAACAAGAAAGGATCACAACTTTGGAAAAGAAAGATTAGGAGGATCTGAAATGTTTGAAGAAGCTGAAAACCCATCATGAAGAAGCTAATCCCAAAGGAAAAGGAAGACAAATAGACTCAATCCGATATTTTGTTACATTTGATCTTCCTTGTAAAAATTATTCTAATCATAATAAAACTATGGTTTCTTGTTTTCCTTGTATGTATTTACTAATATTTCAGGTACCATATTTCTTTTCCATTCCCTTATATTCATTTTCAAAATCACAAAGGGAGATAAGGAACAAGAACTACTTAAAAGGGGAGAAGAAAAATTTAAAATGGAGATAGAAAAATTTCTAAGTGAAGATATCCTTAAGTAAGGGGGAGTTTCTCATTACTAAGTTTTTCATTCCTATAATAATGAAAACTCTATTCTGGAAATTCAGAATACAATCCTTAGAGTTTCAAAGCCTAAGGGGAGTTATTTTTATTCACTATCATCCACGAACAATGGGAGATAAGTTTTAATTTCAAAGTATAAAGGAATTTTTCTATGTTCTTATATATTTTTTTCATAAAGTTGTTTGTGATCTCCAAAAAGGGGGAGATTGTTGAGCCAATAAGGTTTTCTTTATGTATTTTCTATTCCTTCTTGTTTTGAAAATCACAAACACCTCATAGTTAAGAAAATATATATTTTACTTTTCTAAGGAAAATATCCTTCCTTAAGAAAATTTACCTTTACCTAGATTTCCTTATGCATATCAATATTTTTCTTAAGTAAAAAAATTAGATTCATACCTAAAACCTCGAAATCATATAATAAATCGATATGAAGCATTCTGTTTTAGGATCCAAATTCTGGATACAAACTCCAATAATGTTCCACTCCGAATTTCGGATACGAACTCTAATTAAGTTCCATTCCGAATTCTGGATATGAACTATCATATAGTTAGACTCTAAATTCTGGATACGAACTCTAATAATATTCCACTCTAAATTCTAGATACGAACTCTAGCGAAGTTCCATTCTGAATTCTAGATACGAACTCTCACAATGTTCAACTCTGAATTATGGAATCCAAACTTCCACTTGTTTGACTCTGAAAGTTTACTAGTTCAACTCCAAAAAATCACGAGTTCGACTCAGAACATTTACTAGTTCGACTCTGAACCTCTACGAGTTCGACTCTGAACTATTAATAGTCTAACTCCAAACTCTGTAAGTTCAAATTCGGAATTCTGTTGACACTAAACTCCGAATTTCCTTAGAAATTCAGACTCCTAATTTCTACAGAAATCAGGTTCTTAATTCCTAATAAAATAGAATCTGAATATCTCTTTATTAAAGTATCTGAATTCAATTTTGGTTAGACTCCGAAATTTTATTTTCTGACATTCCAAACTTTATTTTTGCTTATACATATATTTGTTTCATTACAAAACAATTTTCTGCTTTCAGTAACACGTGTTTTGTTATAAAATGATGACATCCATACTGTTTATAACTAACAGTTGGTTGAGTGACACGTGTATAGGTCCCTCCAAAATTTAAGGAAAATATGACCATTGGAGGAGGGATCCAGGCATTTCTACTGAGCCTATAAATAAGATCTCATTTGGAAGATCTCAACAAGAAGTTGATCACTCTAGAGACCACATGATGTGAAGGTGATTTATAGAGTGAGAAGATTTTAATGCCATGTGCATAATGAAATGCTCATTCAGATTGCTTCGTGTGACTCTGAATGTTGGTGATTACATTTGAGGGCTTCCGGGGATAGGATGACAGAGGTGCCGACTACCTAAAGCTTTAGGGCTTGCTTATTGAGGAAGATAGAGGTTCCATCTACCTTGATGTTGAGGGCTTGCAGGGATAGCATGTCATAGATTCCAATCTTCATATCGAGGGCTTACCCAGGTTTGGGTAAGATAGAATTTCATAAAGATATAAATCAAGGGACCTTTATCCATGGTTGTTGGATATCCCCTCTCTTTGGGATAAAATATTTATATCTTGTTACTTGTTTTTGTTACAAGTTTATCGTTTTCCTTTAATTTTTTATGTTTAATAAAGGATAAACATCTTATACGTCCTAACACTTGTATACTATGATTCATTTATATTCTATATGCTTAATGGTAGAATCTCATTTTTTAAAACATTGGTTAAGTTTCATTTTCGGGGTCCATATTTCCTGAACTGGGTTTACCGAATCTCTTTCCAGATTTAAGCAAGTGTATAGAGCTAGAAGTTTGTAACTTTATACATAATTCCAATCTTTCAATTAGTGTTAGAGGTGTTGTGAATTTTCTTAATTTAACTTTGTTACACTTAGATCTTTCCTTGTTTAAGGAAATTTTTAAAGTGTACAATTCACCCCCTCTTGTATATTGAGCATCTACATCGTTATTTCGATCCTACAAAAAATAGTTTAATTTTTATTTTACTAGGGACATTTTTAATGTTTATTATTACTTATATATAAAATATTATGACCTTATTACAATTACTTAATTATATATCATCATGTTAAATGTTTTTTCAATATTCAGTACTTTAGTCTAAAATAAATTTCGTATAATGTCAATAGTAAAAGTATTCATAATTACACAATCCTTGGAATAATATTTATTACATGATTTCCATTTTTATACATATATTAAACTTTTGAATTGAACAATTAATATTGGATATGAACAACGACACAATAATCATGCAGAGGGAAGGTTGTATCTACGGATGAGTAAGGATTACATTTTTCGATGATCATAATGGAAAAATGTTAAATATCATATTAACTTTGTAGAATTAAAAAATGTAATATTTATAATTTAAAAATACTATCATATATTATCCATTTTATGAGGTTACCAAAAAGGATTCACATCACTTCGTGTAGGTGATAGTTCACAAGTATGAATGAACAACATAATCATTTTTACATTCATCATATTATAAGAAATAAAATGATATAATACGATATCAGAGTACTAAATATGTCATTAATATCGTATATAAATATAAATTCCTAAATAACAACCATTCATGAGAAATATTTATGTAAAATGAATACATCAGTTCACGAGGCAGAAGGCTGCTAAACACATAGATAATGAATTCTTTTCCCATTTAATGGAATGGGAGATGGGTTTTGGTGATGATATTATAATAGTAAAATATATGTATATTGAGTATAATATAGATATTATTTCATCACTATTGAATAGTTTTCCTGTGATGTGAATGAATAAATAAAATAGAAATAATTTATTACAAATTATACCTCTTCCTCATAAAGTCTCATATGTTTTACACCATAAGATCAATATGGGTGGTGAATTGAATAAAATATATCTATATAATTTTTGTAGATATTCATTGAAGGTATTTTGGAATATATTCGAAGAAATAAATTTTTTTTGTATGAATATATAACATGAACTGGTTCCCTTTTATAAGAGATGGGAGGGGTACCCTTAGAAATTATACAAATATTATATTAATATAAATTAATTATATAATTCAAGTGGATCTAGAATAAATAATTTATATTTTCGGATAATTTTATGCATAAATAAATTCATACAATAAAAATTAGTAATGTTTTTATTATTTTATAATCCTTCTATTTTCGTTTTAACCCTAATTTATCTAGTTTAACTCTCAATGTGGTATCATGTAATTTACATTTGAGGGTTATTATAAATTCAATAAAATTTAGAAATTATCTCCAATGGATAATTGAGTATATATCAAAAATGATCCATGTTATTTTGAATAATGTTATATTTTTTAAAAAATTATATCATTTAATTAGTTAATTGTTTTGAATATAATTAGTGTTTATTATGACACAGTTTATTACTTCAATTTTTAAAAATATCATAAAAAAGTTATAAATTAGTAAATATTATTCTTAATCATCAATAAAATTTTTATGTTATATATAAAATTATTTTATAACATTAATTACATGAGAATATATTTATTTTAATATTTTTATTATCAATTATTTTATTTTTCAATTAAATAGACAATTAATCCATTATCAGTGCATTATTTAGTTAGTTATTAATTAATTCAAAATACATAAAAATAAAATTACCAGATTAAGATAACGAATTATATTTCAAAAGTATATTTTTTTGTTAAATATTTATTCCAAAAAAACATATATTAAAATTTTGTTGTTATTAAAACATAAGTATGACATCCTAGAAATTTAATTATAATAAAATACTAATAAATTATTAATATCTTCCAAGTGGATCCAAGAGGTCATAAAATATGTAAAATAATTATTTATGTCTGAAATTACACATATAATAATTACAATTGTTTGGAATTTATAGAAAATTATAATATAATTTTTACGCATAATTACCTGAATTTTCTTTAACCGTGGTAATAAAAATTACTCAAGCTTACTATACATATTTTCCATAAAATAAAAAGAACCTATTTAATAAATTTAGAAAACCTAAAAAAAATATTTAATACATATTTACAAATTCCAAACACATAAGTGGCTAAAATTTATATAAAATTAGTCATGTTGATAGGGTTAGAAAACAATATTTTAAAGAGAAACTGTTTCAAAGATCGAAATGTTTTTATATCCAAATACAATATGAAATTGATTAAGATAACATGAATTGGATTAAAATATTTAACACTGATCTAATTATACAATAGTAAAATATAATATACAATTTTATAATAAATATGATTTAGATGAAAATATTATTTTCCTTAAAATCCCGTATTTTCACTATTCATCAAAATAATTAAATTTTAAAAACAATACAAAAATTTAAACCATAGTTAATGTTGATATTTCTATTTCAAATTAGAAGTCTATATTATCAAATCTATTTAATAATATTTTCAAAATTTTGTTTTAAAACTAGTCCCCCATTAAAAGGTAGTAGAAGTAATTTTTTTTATAAATATAGCTTTTTATACTTAATATTGAATTTATTATTATTTTATTTCTAAAAAACTTATTTTATAATTTTTCATAACATTTGACTAAATATATAACATATATTTAATTAATTTCATACACTAATAGTGACTAATTTAATTTATGAATAATAAATTCCATTATTGGAGAAAATAGTTCTTTCTGAAAAAAAATCTTTTATATAAAATTTGTTTTATTTTAATTAATAATTAATTGGTTACCAAATAATTCATTCAATAAAATTTTGTAAAAAATATTTTCTTACATTTTTTAATCAGTTTCACAACCTCTATGGTAACTGATAGGTTGTAATGATAACATTTATATAATAATTCTATTTAGTTGTATCTTTTATTCTCGATGTGGCATATCTTATATGCTTTCAAACATAGTCTTTACATAAAAAATCATGAAATGTAAAATTCCACCCCACTCCCCATTTTGAAATTTTTTCCTCATAATATGAACTCGGGTATGGTATACAATGTTAGAATATTCAAATTACCATTATTGAAATACCACCTCAGAGAAATGATTAATAAATTAATAAGATTAAAAAAAGGGGGAAATAAAGGTTAACTAAGATAAGACATAATATGATTCCATGTATGAATATATTAACATGAATGATAAAACTAACTCTTAGTTAATAAAATTGTGTGATATAGGACATGATCATGGGAAATTTAATCATTAAAAACCAGAAATATGTGATGGGTTAAAAAGGACATTGAAAAAAGTATAGGGATATCATTTTGGTTTTAAAATTCTTTTCGAAGAGTATATTAGTTATTTTACTATGTGGAAAAATAATATAACAAAATATACATTCATGGAAAGTAGAGTTCGATATTTTTATCAATTTCATCCAAAAATTTATCTTCTTCTCCAAATAATGAGTATTGGAGACTATTTATTCCTTCATGATTTATTTGAATCAAATTCTACAAATAAAAAAAATTCCATATTGACAAAAATATATTCCACCTCTTTGAATACATTTACTAAAACTAAAATGGTTTGTATAAGATAATATTACTCCCCAAAAGTAAAAAACCTTTATATGATTTAAAAAATTAATATCCATAATTCAACAGTAACACAATAGATAATTTGACAGTTAACTATCTTTAAAATTCCCCAAAAATATTATGGACTAATAATAAAACCCATAAATCATATGGATCTTATCAGATAAATTAGCATGACAAATTTTATGATTTATCTTCAAATTACATCAACAATATTAAATTTATTATATTAAAAAATTATTTTACATAAATCACTAAATTTTTATGATATTTTAAACATTTTAAAAAATAACCTAAATCACCATAAAATAATATTTGAATTTATAATAACAATCAACCAATATTTCTATAATAAAATACCACAATATTCATTTTACCTTTGTCAAATTATATTCCCAAAAATCATAAATTCCTTCTGAAATATCATTAATCACTTAGTCACCAAATAATTTTACATTCTATAGTATATCTATGTGATAAAACATATTTTCCCAAAATTATATTATTCCTCATCCAAAAAATCTTTTATCTAAAAAAATATTCATACTAACAAGGAATTCATATAGGACAGTGGTTGGTCATGCACCCTTGTTTCTCTTCATTTGTGCGATCAATTATTTTAGTCTTTATTGACATGATATGTTATCACATGTAATACTATTATTGCTTTTTAAAAAACTATATAAATCACATTACATTACAAAAAAATATTATAATAATTTAAAAAAAATCGTCACATGTTTTAACCTCAAAGGTCATCTTGTATCTTTCATTTTGCATGCCAAAATTTTAATAACACCTAAATACCAAAAAATGGAATGTCTCCAAAAATATCATTAGTCAACCTAAAATTTAAAAACATAAAACCTAAAAGGGGTTTCTATAATATTTAATAATATGATTAACCTTAATATTATAAACTCAGGATGGATTTTATAACTCTTAATATTACCATACATGAAGACATCATAATCTCTAAAGTTGTATAAGAACTCTTTTGCTACAAAATGCAATGGATCATCCTTAAACATTACACATTATTGTGTTTTTGATCTAAAATTATAATTTTACGATGTTTTCAGTTTACATGATTATAATATTAGGGGAAACTCTATCAAGTTAAACCAATGATTTAAAATTGGACACTTATACTCAATACCTATTTTTTCACCAAATAAACACATTTAAAATAAAAGATGATTTCATTAATAAAACACTATAAAATTATCCCCTTGTTATCATCCTTGTCTCTATCCCCCCTTAAATCCTATGAAAATCATGTCAAAACATTTGATCAGAACAAAATCATAGTAAGAGATATAAATAAACAAAATAATTAACCAAGTGAAAACTTGAAAACCAATTTAAAACCCTTTTCATCAATACTCATTAGCATGAATCGAAAAACTATTTTGGCTCCTTGGAAAATCATTAAAATATAACACATACATTCAACCTTATAAACAGAATAACTTTATTGTCGACATCCATCTAAAGAATACCCAATGAAATAGAGAGATATAATGGGGCACACACGTCATATCATCATCAGTAATGTGGCTCAAACAATCCTATCCTAAGCTATAATGGGTTCAGCCCAAAAAAATTCAAGATAGATATCTGGGTTATAACACATGAATAGTCCATTAATCCCTTGATAAGGAACATTTAGATATAAAAATACAATTTTCTTTAAATATATTATTAATAATTTGAAAAACAATAAGATAACAGTGAATAAATTTTATTTAAAAAGAAATTTTAAAATGTGTTAATGAAAGTAATAATGTATTAATTTTTCATGAAATTGGTAAATTTATTGCATATTTTATGTGTCAAAAAACATATATTTTGACCTTTGAATATTTATATGAAATAGAATCTTTCAAATGGTATTTTTAAAATAATTTCCTTCACATAAAACCTTAAAAAATAAATTAAAAAATCAATTGAGACAATTTCATAAAAATTCATTTTAAAACAATTATTTACATATATACACACTCATAGAATCCATTTTGAAAACGTGGACATGAATGAGAAATTTTTAGAAATTAAATCTTGAAAACATTTAAAATAAGTTTTACTTAGTTCAAAAGTCCAATACCCTAAGTAAGAATAACCACGTACAATCATTATCATATGAAATAATAAACATATGATAATTATTTTTATTCATTAGAATCATTTTGAAGATATTTATTCTTATTGTATCATTTATTATAATATTATAACTATTACTTAATTGTTTATGTTTATATAGGAGGTTTTGTTGATATTCGGTACTTGAGTCCCAAATGAATTTTTTAAGATGCCAATAGACATAGTGGTCATATGTACAAAATGTACAGAATAGTAATAATGAAATGACAAATATTAATATACATCAATTATTATATAATATCATACCATTAACTATTTTTATGAAACATGATCTATGTTATAATCAATGAGATGGTAGGTCGTACGTACTCCTGAGTAATGTTTTAATTATTCGATGATCATTCTGGAAAAAAGGTATGTATCATTTTAACTTTATATAATGATAATAATAACATTAATATAATTTTAATCATTTAAATATACCTATATATATCATCAATTTTATTTGGTGATGAATAAAGAATCACATTGGTCCTTGGAAGAGATAGTTCAGACCTATGCATGAACGACAATATCATTCACTGGGGAATCCAAAGGTACGAACTAAAATAAAATATTAAATTATCCTAATAATAAATTATAAGTCCCCAGCCATAAGCCTTACTTAATCTTGAGTTATTACAAGATTACACGTTGAGGATCTTTTCAGGTTTAGAGTTTTAGAGAATTAGATCATAAAACTTGCATTACATTTCATATATAAACAAACTGGTTACATAAAGATAGTATTATTCATTCCCTTAAATGGAAACATATTTAAAATAAACATGGATTATTTCTTGACACTTCCTTGACACTATCTTCATATCATGTACCTTTCCCTTGACCTGTGAAAAACATTTCAAAAAAACTTGGAATGAGCATAAAAAGCTCAGTAAGGGATATAAAAATAAAAAAAGGAGACATGGGTACATATATACATAAGTATGAGATCATACTTTACCCATAAAACATAATCACTTTAACATACCTCATCAAATCATGAATAAATCATAGAAATCATAAGACATAAAGGTAACATGAGGCATTCATAACATTCTTACGTAGGGAGTAACCCTCTTGGTTACGTTTGGAATACCCTTCACAGTATATTCCCTAAAATCTCTTCGGAGAAACCTTAATGTTTCGCTCCTTCGAATTACCCAATGCATTGAAGAGCTATATCGGGCTCACCCGCCCTTAGTTTATCACAGAACCACTCGTTTTCATAATAATGCCCACAAACCTCAACATAATCATATCACATATAACATGCATAAAGAAAACATAACATTCCCACCTTTCAATCACAAGATATCAATACAACACATTGATATAAAAACATTATGAAAACCATTTTCAATACCAAAATAAAAGAAAAGTAAAACATGGTATTTATATTTCTTTTAAAAAGAATGTATGACTTGTAGAGGAAGCCAAAACTCAAATAACGGTCACAGCGGCGGAGAAGTCATTGTCGCCGCATACGTATGACAAAAACATTCCCTTTTGTCGTTTAGTTAACACTTTGTATAAAAAATATTCCTTTTGAATAAACATGAAAGTCAAAGGGGTTTATACACCATATAAAAGAAGGTTGTGTATAAAACAAAATATGCCTCAATGAAAGGAGATTGAGACGAAGTCCCATACCTCATATCTGACCTGACCCGACCGTTCTTTAATCTCCTGAGTAATAAACTTGAGGTAATCTGTACTTGATTAATATCCTTTTTCAAGTTCATTATACCTTTTATACCATGTTATGAAAATCATGTAATCATTTAAGTTAATAATGTTCATTTTGTCGGTATTTGGTTTTTAAGTCAAAAATAGACTTCTTACACTTACATGTTGTTAATTTGGTCAATGGTTCATTATATCCAGAATGATATTAATTATTTGGATAACATATATATCATGTATATTCATCATATACATGTATTTATAATATTGCATCACATTTAGAGGTAAGAAATGAAATGCACCGTTCATGGAGACGGTAAGCCGTACGTACGCATGAACGCTACTTCCATTTATATTTCGTATTTCTGGAATGGAATCATAATGATATAAGAGTATATTATAATTCCAGTATAATAAAATATATAATATCATTAACTTTATCTTTTACACATCCCACATATGGTATTAACGAATCAAATCACTTTTAGGGGGTGGTAGTCCGCACTTCCTAAAATGAAGATATCGTGTTTACCCATAATGGAAACAATAATGGTATTCCATAAATGAAAAATTCAGAAGCTTAAGGAAAGAATAAACATATTATATATCATATATAAAAATAGTTACATCATAATTGCCACCTTTGAAGGTGTTAAATGAGTATTGAACAATCATCGTTTCGGGAGACAGAATTTCGCCATCCACGGAAACCGTATGTTCTTTAACCATTTTATGTAGTAGTGTGAGAGAGTGTAGCTCGAATAAATATTATAACAACATCCTAGTATATTGATGATAATGGTGTTGTTAGAAAAGAAGTAAATAAAAAGAGTTTAGGGGGTTGTAGAAGAAAAATAAAACAAATGAACATGAGAGAATGAATTACCTTTAAAAATGTAACTCCTTTTGATTTGAGCCTAAAGGCTTCCTTTGAAAGGATTCTTCCCAAAGGGAATCCTATTGGATGAGTAGAGGGATGTGGGGAGAGTAAATGGGCAGGGGATGGCCGATCCAAAGGCTTTAGGAGTTTGTGAAATGAGGTAGAGGTGGGGGCCTTTTATAAGAGGAGAGGAGGGGCACTTTTTGAAATCATGAAACTATTATTTTATTTTCAAAAGTGTTTCGAATTTCTAAGGTCCCACATTGATATATTTCTAAGATAAGATGAAAAGGCTTCAAAATATTCCCATCCAATAGTTTTTGGAAAAGTTTAGGTCTTAGATATTACATTATCGTTCCATTTTATTTTAATCGTTAAATAATGAGGTCATCGCTGCATCATCATGATTTCATAAATAATTTAATTTATTTAATGTATAAAAATTATAAATAAAATAATATGATGTATTAAATCTTGTTAGATTTCTAATTAATATTTATAGGCAGAAATATGATTAGTATAACCCCTTCTAAAAATTGTTTTAGTAAAACAATTTATGTTAGTGTCATTTTCACCTTTATTTAAAAAAAGGCATTAAAGTCATTATCTCACCTAAGTGGCTCCATGGGGTCCCCTAAATCGACCCATGGGTTGGCTTGGTCGGTCATGACTGATCCAATAGGGGTAGGACAAGTGTCATGTTTTTTTCATATTTTTATAATATCATTTTTACCTTAAATTACACTAATTACCTCTAATCATGATTAATGAAAAAAAAGTTACTATTCACCAAAAAATTATTTTCATCCCATTGAACCACATTTTACATACTAATGACATCCATGTATGTCGGATTTTCAAAATTCAAAACACATTTGTGGTAAACTTTAATTTAACTGAAAAATCAGTTTGCTTGATTACCAATTAGAGGTTTCACTATTCATCAAAAATTGGAGTTTTTTCAGAAAAATACCAAAACTTCACCCTAAGCTATATTTGATATTCTGAATTCAAAAATGAAGTCTATTTTACAAAATTCAGAACATATAAGTCGCATTAATTAATTTAATAATTAATTCCCGTTGTCAGAGCAAATAGCGTGTTTTTGTGAAACAACAAGTATCAAAAGATTGACACCAGTTTAAGTCTAATTTCAAAGTGAAATTGATTCCAATGACCATCATTGGATTAAATGGTAAAAATATATTCAGATTACACATTAAGACCAATTCAAAAGATAATATAATCATATAAATAAATTTGATTATGAAGTAGTTTTGATGTAAAATGCAGTATTTTTCACTATTCATTAAAAAATGAACATTGTCAGAAAAATACCAAAAATTCACACAAAGTAAATTTTGATGTCCCAATCATAAAGAATAAGTTTATTTTTACAAACATAGTTTATAAAATTGTCAAAAGATAGATTCAAAAATTGTTTTCCATTAAAGGCAGTAAAATAATCTTTTAAAAATATTAGTGTATTCAATGATTAAGATTGGATTAATTTTCATTTTAAGCATATAAAACACTATATAATTCATTAATAGACATAGATAAAAATATCTATTATTCATTACTTACTTGGGATGTTACATCCTTCCCCCCTTTAGAAAATTGCGTCCCCATAATTTATTTATTTATCGAATAAATGGGGGTACATATCCCTCATTGCATTTTCAGATTCCCATGTTGCCTCGTCCATCATGTGGTTTTTCCAAAAAACCTTTACCTACTTAATCACTTTATTCATTAACACTTGCTCCCTGTGGTCAAGAATCTGGACCGATTGTTCCTCATAAGATAGGTTCTCTTCCAGCTGAACTACCTCTGGACTCAAAACATGAGATGGATCTGGCATATACTTTCTCAACATCAAAACATGAAAAACATTGTGTACCTGAGACAAACTCGGAGGTAAAGACACCCGATATGCAACTCATCCAACTCTCTCCAGAATTTCATATGGTCCAATAAACCTTGGACTTATCTTTCCTTTCTTACCAAATCACATCACACTTTTCCATGGTGATACTTTGAGAAAAACATGATCACTTACCTCAAAAGAGATATCCTTCCTCCTGTTGTCCACATAACTCTTCTGCCTACTCTGAGCTGTTCTCATGTGCTTCTGATTTAGCTGAACTTTTTCTACCAACTATTCTACCAATTTTGGTCCCATCAACTTCCTTTCACCCACTTCATCCCAGAAAGCTGGAGTTCGACACCACTTCCCATATAATGCCTAAAATGGTGCCATCTGTATACTAGAATGAAAACTATTATTATATGAAAATTCAACCAAAGAAAGATGTTGGTCCCAACTTCCCTGATAATCCATAGAACAAGCTCGTAGCATATCCTCCAATGTCTAAATTGTTCGTTCTGACAGCCCATCTAATTGAGGATGAAATGCTGTACTAAAATTTAATTCAGTACCCAACGACTTCTGAAGGCCTTTCCAAAAGTTAGAAGTGAACCTGTGATCACGATCAGATACAATGGAGAGAGGAACTCCATGTAACCTGACTATCTCTTTAATATACAAACGGGAATGTTAATCTAGGGAAAAAGTATCTCGTATTGCAAGGAAATGAGAAGATTTAGTCAAGCGATCAACAATAACCCAGATTGCATTATTACCTCAAGATGTCTTCGGTAATCCCACAACAAAGTCCATGGATATATTCTCCCATATCCACTATGGAACTGGTAAAGGATGAAGCATCCCTTTCAGTAACTGCCGCTCTGCTTTAACCTGCTGAAAAGTCAAACACTTCACAGTAAAATCAGCAATACCTCTTTTCATTCCATCCCACCAGTAATACTCCCGCAGATCTCTGTACATCTTAGTACTTCCATGATGAACTGAAAACGGAGAACTATGAGCTTCACATAACGCCTCTCTCTTCAACTGTGAATCACAAGGAACACACAATCTCTTCCCAAATCTCAAAACACAATCACTATCAATGTTGAATTCAGGTAACTTACCTTTCTGAACCAGCTCTACCTTTTTCTGCAACTCACTGTCTTACTTCTCTGCTTGCTTGATTCTATCTGACAGAGATGATCTCACTGATACCTGAAACAAAACATAAGAACTTCCTGCACCAACAACTTCTATGCCAAAGTTCATCAAATCCTTAACCAAAGGATCACGTTCCAAACGCAACATTGCTAATGAAGCAATACTTTTTCGACTCAAAGCATCATCCACTTTATTTTCTTTTCCTGGATGGTAATGAATTGTACAATCATAATCCTTGATTAATTCCAGCCATCTCCTCTATCTCATGTTAAACTCTTTCTGAGTGAATATATACTTTAAACTTTTGTGATCGGTATATATTTCACACTTTACTCCATACAAATGATGCCTCCATATTTTTAAAGCGAATACAACAGCAGGTAATTCCAAATCATGTGTAGGGTAATTTACCTCATGAGTTTTCAACTGTCGTGAAGCATAAGCAATTACATGATCGTTCTGAATCAGGATGCAACCAAGTCCTTTCAATGAAGCATAACTGTATATAACAAACTCACCATTCCTGGAAGGTAGTTCCAAAACTGGAGCATTCACCAATCTTCTTTTCAATTCCTGAAAACAATCATCACATTCTTTTGTCCAGATAAACATAATACCCTTCCGAGTTAGCTTAGTCATTGGACTAGTTAACCATGAAAAATTTCTAACAAACCTTCAGTAATAGCCTTCCAAACCAAGGAAGCTACGAATCTCGGTTACATTTGTGGGTCTTGTCCAGTATTCCACAACTTTTTTTTGCAGGATCAACAGTTATCCCATCTTTAGAAACACTGTGACCAAGGAAAGAAATTTTTTGCAACCAAAACTCACACTTGCTGAATTTCCCATACATTTTCTTTTCTTTTATGTATTGAAAGATAACCCTTAAATGTCTTTCATGCTCCTCTTTACTTTTTGAAAACACCAAAATATCATCAATGAAAACCACCACAAACTTATCCAAGAACTCATGGAAAATTCTATTCATTAATTCCATGAATACAGCAGGTGCATTGGTTACCCAAAAGGCATTACTACAAATTCATAATGGCCATATCTCATACGGAACCCGGTCTTCGGAATATCTGCCTCCTTTACCTTCAGCTGATGGTACCCCGATCTCAAGTCAATCGTTGAAAAAAACTGAGCTCCCTAGAGCTGATACAACCACATTTGATGGCCCGACATCTGCTTAAGTAGTTGCAAAGGATTTCACCACCCCATTCTGCTTGTAGTCTAACTGCTTCCCATCACTCAAGCTCTTTGTCGGACACTCATTTTCATAGTTACCCATCTCATTGCACTTAAAACATTTCACTAACTGTAAATCGAATTTGGTATTTCCTTCTCCTTGATCCTTTTCAGTGGAATAACAAGCCTTATGTCCCATCTTACCACATCGGTAGCACTTTCCAGAATTCAGAATACATTCCCCAGCATGCCTTTTGCCACATTTATCACAAACTAGAAACATAGTTTTCTTACCATCTGACTTTTTTTGAAGAATTCTTACCTTTATCCTACCACCTCGATCTCTTCTTCTGTTGGTTGTTATAGAACACTTGATCATCGGAAAACTCCATTTCCACCTTCTCAGCACATCGAACAAACTTTTCATAACTTTTAAACTCATGAGTAGCTAATGCCCTTCAATATTTTGGCATTAATCCTGAGTAAAAATGATTGATTTTACTATCAAGGTCTCGGATAAAATTTGTAGCATACCATGCCAATCGAGTGAACCTTTCTTCATAGGTAGCCACTGAGTCTTCCTCTTGCCTCAATTACAAGAATTGATTTTCCATCCTAAGTCGAGCAGCCTTAGGAAAATACTTCTCAAGAAACATACCTTTGAATTCATCCTAGTAGAGAGCATCAATCTCATCAGTGTCCGTGATATTTTTAACCATCGACCACCACTGATCTGCCTCACCCTCCAAACGGTAAATAGCAAGACTAACCTTTTGATTATCTGAACACCCCATGACATCGAAAATCTTCTCCAGTGCTTTAATCCACCCTTCAGCTAGCACAGGGTCAGATGATCCTCTGAATGTTGGGGGATATTGCCTCATGAAATGTTCCACCACTGAAATATTCCTCTACGGTTGATCTGGATGATCTCGTGCATGGATTCCACCGCCATTTATCGCTTGAGTCAACTATGCCATCACTGCAACAAACAGTTCAGTTCGAATTCCGACCATCTTAGGATGCTGATTTGGAAGGTAATTTCCTTCTGCATGCCTTCCTAGCACTGCTTCCCTGTTTCCTCTATGGAAAACCATTCAGAACAAACATGTATTAGATGAAGCAACATGGTAATCTTCAAATGCTATATCATTTCAAAAAAAATATTTTTGGATAATTATTTAATAGAATTCTAACTCCTAAAGTTATCTAAACCGACCTCTGATACCAAATATAAGGCCCTAGCCATAATCCTTACTTAATCTTGAGTTATTACAAGATTACATGTTGAGGATCTTTTCAGGTTTAGAGTTTTAGAGAATTAGATCATAAAACTTGCATTACATTCCATATATAAACAAAGTGGTTAAATAAAGATAGTATTCTTTATTACCATCAATGGAAACATATTTAAAATAAACATGGATTCTTTCTTCACACTTACTTGACACTATCTTCATATCATGTACCTTTCCCTTAACCTGTGAAAAACATTTCAAAAAACATGGGATGAGCATAAAAAGCTCAGTAAGGGATATAAAAATATGGAAAGGAAACATGGGTATATATATACATAAGGATGAGATCATAATTTACCCATAAAACATAAGCACTTTAACTTACCTCATCAAATCATGAATAAATCATAGAAATATTAAGACATAAAGGTAACTTGAGGCATTCATAACATTCTTACCTAGGGAGTAACCCTCTTGGTTACGTTTGGAATACCCATCACAGTATATTCCCTAAAATCTCTTCGGAGAAACCTTAACATTTCGCTCCTTCGCATTACCCAATGCATTGGAGAGCTATATTGGGCTCACCCGCCCTTAGTTTATCACAGAACCACCTGTTTTCATAATAATTCCCAAGAACCTCAACATAATCATATCACATAAAACATGCATAAAGGAAACATAACATTCCCAACTTTCAATCACAAGATATAAATATAACACATTGATATAAAAACATTATGAAAACCATTTTCAATACCAAAATAAAATAAAAGTAAAACATGGTATTTATTTTTCTTTTAAAAAGAAGGTATGGCTTGTAGAGGAAGCCGAAACTCAAATAACGGTCACGGTGGCGGAGAAGTTGTTGTCGCCGCATACGTACGAAAAAAACATTCCCTTTTGTCGTTTAGTTAATGATTCGTATAAAAAAGATTCCTTTTGAATAGACGTAAAAGTCAATGGGGTTTATACACCGTAAAAAAGAAGGTTGTGTATGAAACAAAATATGCCTCAATGAAAGGAGATTGAGACGAAGTCCCATACCTCGTATCCGACATGACCCGACCGTTCTTTAATCTCCTGAATAATATACTTGAGTTAATCTCTACTTGCTTAAGAACATTTTTCATGTTCATTATTCCTTTTATACCATGTTATGACCATCATGTAATCATTTAAGTTAATAATGTTCATTTTGTCAGTATTTGGTTCTTAAGTCAAAAATAGACTTCTTACACTTACATGTTGTTAATTTGGTCAATGGTTCGTTATATCCAGAATGATATTAATTATTTGTATAACATATATATCATATATATTCATCATTTACATGTATTTATAATATTACATCACATATAGAGGTAAGAAATGAAATGCACCGTTCATGGAGATGGTAAGTCATACGTACGCATGAACACTACTTCCATTTCTATTTCGTATTTATGGAATGGAATCATAATGATATAAGAGTATATTATAATTATAGTATAATAACATATATAATATCATTAACTTTATCCGTTACACATACCACATATGGTATTAACGAATCAAATCACTTTCAGGGGGTGGTAGTCCGCACTTCCTAAAATGAAGATATCGTGTTTACCCATAATGGAAACAATAATGGTATGCTATAAATGAAAAATACAGAATATTAAGGAAAGAATAAACATATTATATATCATATATAAAAATATTGTCATAATAATGGAAACCTTTGAAGGTGTTAAATGAGTATTGAACAATCATCATTTCGGGAGGCAGAATTTCTCCATCCACGGAAACCGTATGTTCATTAACCATTTGATGTAGTTGTGTGAGAGTGTAGCTCGAATAAATCTTATAAAAACATCCTAGTATATTGAAGATACTGGTGTTGTTACAAAATAAGTAAATAAAAAGAGTTTAGTGGGTTGGAGAAGCAAAATAATGCAAATGAACATGAGAGAATGAATTACATTTAAAAGTGTAACTCCTTTTGATCTGAGCCTAAAGGCTTCCTTTGAAAGGATTCTTCCCAAAGGGAATCCTATAGGATGAGGAGAGGGATGTGGAGAGATTAAATGGCCAGGGTATGGCCGAGCCAAAGTCTTGAGGAGTGTGTGAAATGAGGTAGTGGTGGGGGCCTTTTATAAGAGGAGAGGAGGGGCACTTTTGGAAATCATGAAACTATTATTTTATTTTCAAAAGTGTTTAGATTTTATAAGGTCCCACATTGATATATTTAGAAGCTAAGATGATAATTCTTCTAAATATTCCCATACAATAGTTTTTGGACAAGTGTAGGTCTTGGATATTACATTATCTTTCCATTTTATTTTAATCGTTAAATAATGAGGTCATCACTGCATCAGCATGATGTCATAAATAATGTAATTTATTTAATTTCAAAAAATTATAAAAAACTAATATGATGTAGTAAAGCTCTTTATCTTTCTAATTAATATTTATAGAAAAAAATATGATTAGTATAACGCCTTCTAAAAATTAATTTAGTAAAACAATTTATGTTAGTGTCATTTTCACCTTTATTTAAAAAAGGCATTAAAGTCATTATCTCACCCAAGTGGATCCATGGGGTCCCCTAAATCGACCCATGGGTTGTCTTGGTCGGCCATGACTCATCCAATAGGGGTAGGACAAGTGTCATGGTGTTTTCATATTTTTATAATATCATTTTTACCTTAAATTACACTAATTATCTCTAATCACGATTACTGAAAAAAAAAGTTATTATTCGCCAAAAAATTATTTTCATCCCATTGAACCACATATTACATACTAATGACAACCATGTATTTCAGATTTTAAAAATTCAAAACACATTAGTGGTAAACATTCATTTAACTGAAAAATCAGTTTGCTTGATTACCACTTAGTGGTTTCAGTATTCATCAAAAATTGGAGTTTTTCAGAAAAATGACAAAACTTCACCCTAAGCTATATTTGATATTATGAATTCAAAAATGAAGTCTATTTTACAAAATTCAGAACATATAAGTCAAATTAATTAATTTAATAATTAATTCCCGCTGTCAGAGCAAATGGCGTGTTTTTATGAAACAACAAGTATCAAAAGATTGACATCAGTTTAAGTCTAATTTCAATGTGAAAATGATTCCAATGACCACCATTGGATTAAATGGTAAAAATGTATTCAGATTACACATTAAGACCAGTTAAAAAGATAATCTAATCATATAAATAAATTATATTAAGATGTAGTTTTGATGTAAAATGCAGTATTTTTCACTATTCATTAAAAAATGAACATTGTCAGAAAAATACCAAAAATTCACACAAAGTAAATTTTGATGTCCCAATCATAAAGAATAAGTTTATTTTGAAAAACATAGTTTATAAAATTGTCAAAATATAGATTCAAAAATTGTTTTCCATTAAAAGGAAGTAAAACAATCTTTTAAAAATATTTGTGTATTCCATGCTTAAGAGAGTTTATATTTTCATTTTAAGCCTCTAAAACACTATCTAATTCATTAATAGACATAGATAAAAATATCTATTATTCATTAATTACTTGGGATGTTACATAAATAATAAATAAATACAATCTATAAATATTAATTCAATAATTATAACTAATCCTAAGAGATGATGATTGACAAAGAATTACATTGGATCATGAGGTGGTAGTATTCTGTACAAACATACGATGAATTATTTTCCCATTTCATGTAAATAGAAATAGATTTTAGTGATTATATTATCAAAATAACATTTTAGAATAATTTTTATAATTTATTTATTATTTAATCATGTATTACTAATATTTCATGTGTGTGGATGAATAAATATAATATATGTTCTTGATTTAAAATTTTACCTCATCCTAAGAAAATATATTTTTCATAACATCTTAATAGTATTAAGGGTGGAGTTATAAAAAAATAAGAGGTATATAATTATTAGAGTGATTACCAGAAGTTAATTATATAGATTTTAGATGAACCAAATTGTTTATTTGTGTGTATAAATTATAATATGTTGTTCCCTTTAATAAGATAAGGGAGTGGAACTCGTGATATTCTTTAAAATATTAGATTAACATTAATTACTTTTACAGTCTAATTAGATCTAAAATTAAATTCATTGAATATATGATATGTATGGGTTACAAAAAATTAATCGAATGAATATTATACATGTTTTTATTACTTTTTAATCCATATCTTTTTATTTTAACTGGAAATTAACAATTTTAACTCATACGATGATATCATGTAATTTACACATTGAGGGTATATATAATGACTATAACATGCGAAGAAACAAAACTATATTTTATGAAATTTTTAACCACATGAAAATAATATGGATGATTTTTTCTTTATATCATTTAATAAAATATTATTTAATTTAAAATATTATAAATCTCAATTTTTATACTATTTATTACCTAACTTTTTAAAAATATCATAAAACATGGTAAATTCAATCCAATTATTCTAAAACATCATTAACATTTCAAAGTAATCGATAAAGTTTTTTATTTAAATTTTTTATCAAAAATTTAGAAAATTTTAATGTATTCAATAAAATTAATAATATATTTCAATTAATTAAAAAACTACTATATCATCATTGTATAATCATTTATGTTAATTATTTATTTCCAAAATAAAAAAAATCCAAAACTGTATTAAATGTATAATTTTTATAAAAAATTATTATTGTATAATATATATTATAAATAACCCAATATAAAAAAATTATAGTTATTAGAACATATGTATGAAAACATTGACATTTCATTAAAATAAAACACTATAAAGCGATTAATGTCATTATAGTAGAACCAAAAGGAAATATAATATTCCCTAGTATTATGATGGTGGTCGATCAGTCATCAATAAAACTTAGAAATGATTTAGGCTAATTTTTATAATATTTATAATATTATTTTTTTCACATACTTTCTTAATTTACCCTTAACATTCGTAAAAAAAATTACAAATGTTTTCTATTCATATTGTTAAAAAATTAAAGTGAATTGATTTATAAATTTAAACCATATAAAATTCAAAATATGAAATCAATTTTTCAAAATTCAAAACATAGAACTGGAAATATTAATTTAAAATTAATAATGTTTATGATGTAAGAAAATAAATATTTTAAATAAATATTTCCAAAGATTGAAATGTTTTTAAACCAAATTCCTTATTAATGATAAAATAATATAAAAAATTGGATGAAAATATATAAAATTGAATAAATTATAATATAAATAAATGATATAATTTCAAAAATTAATTTAAAAAAATTATTTTCAATTATAGTTCTTCACTTTTTATTATTAATTAATGCAAAATATTTTTGAGAAATACAGAAAATTAATCTAAAGAATCTTTTGATGTTACTAAATTTAATTAAATAAATATATTTTCAAATTAAATTAATAAAATTAATAAAATTTTATTGAAAACACGTCTTCAATTAAAATGAGTAAAAACTAACTTTTAGAAGAAAAAAAAATTTCTTAAAATCTGATTAATTCAAATTTTAGGCCTATAAAAATCACTGGATGAATTCAAATATAATTTTAATGAATATATATGATATAAATTTAGTTAATATATTAAAATAATATTGATTATTTTAATTTATTATGAATAAATTCATTGGAAGGCATAAAAGTATTTCTCTTATAAAAATATATCATTTATATTTTGTTGATTTTTATTATCATTTATAATTTATTATTCATAAAATTATTCATTTAGTAAATATAGTCACACCATATTTTCATAATTTTAAAAATCTATTCCATACACATCATTATCTCAAATATTTTATAACAATAATATTAAAATATTAATAATATTTACTTGTACATTTTATATTGATGTTTTATAACTTGTATGCTATTAAGAATGGAGTTTCATTTTAATACAAATTATCACTTAAATTGATTAATCTTTTAAATGGTTTTCTTTGCCTCAATAACATTTTCAGGAGACATGATTCATATTGTGAATCTTGATTTCCTTGTATGGAGTACTTACTGATCAATGAATTTATTTTTAATTTTTTAATTGATGTAATTAATGGGATTTATAAATCCATATAACACCCTTGAGTTTAATGACCAGTTATTTGAGTTTCATGAATTTAGTTATGTATTTATATTAAAATCCTATTTATATTTTATATTTCTTATGTTTAGGCATAATTTATTGAAATGAAAATATTTATAATTTATTAAGCCACATGTCTTTTCTTCTACACATGTTTTGAATTTTTTTACAAGTTTAGTTTTCATTTCCTCTCTTATTGATGAAATAAACCTCAATAAATTCATTTTTATGTTACACCGTTCTGTTAAATTCATTTAGATTTATAATATATATCTTCAAAATCCACTTTTTTCTAAAAAAATATATAATGTTATATTAAAAATTCTTATTATATGATGAGGTTATTTTATATTTTCTTTTACATTATTTTGATTGATTTTAAAATTAAATATCATACCATTTTCCACATGGGTATCTTTTGACTCCGTTTACAGAAGATTGAAATGAAATTGTACTTTTAATGGTTACTAAATGAATATATTCTTACACCATCATGACTGTTATTTACATTGAATCTTAATTTATGAGTTTTAAATGTTATATTAAATGGAATTTATTTTCATAATATTTTTTCAATTCAGAGTTTTTAATGTGATTTCCATGTAGAGAATGTATTTTCCATGAGAATTATTTTATTGATATTTTATGGTTATTTATATTCACCAATAACAACAACTATTGAGGATACATATTCTCTATTGGGGATATGGTGTAATGATACCATCATTATTATTTCTCATGGTGGATTACAATATTTAAAAACATATTTTTGTGGAACCCACTTATCCAAGGGTTAATCGATGTATGAATTTAATAATGCATATTTATATGTTTTTATTATGAAATTCAGGATATATGTACATTATTCATGTTTTGGTCGTTGAAAATTGTTATTAATAATGGAATTTTTGTTTCGTTAACTGAGGACAGGTTTATCTATTATAAACCATGGATGGGTTTTTATACTATAATCCACATATGTGTGGGTCTTCTCTAACCCTACAATTCATTTGTTAACTATTATATTCAATATATTTTTTTATAATTTAGATAATATTATTAATTCCAATTAAAAGGGTTCTATTATGTTTTTTTCCTGAGATACCTTCATGTTTTATTTGAGATTTTTAGGATATTTTAATGATCCCTTTAATATTTATTGATATTATAATGATTTATATTTTTTATTTTTATGTCTCTTTCATATGATTAAAATTTACTCTATGTCAAATCTTGTTTGATGGATATTTTTATGGGAATAAATTTATTTATGATATGACCTTGAACTTTTATTTTGTCATCATACATATATTTTCATCTTATGTTCACTAATGACATTGAAATTTTAATTATTAATTTTAACCTTATAGAGTGTTTGAAGATAATATTATTATGTTCTCCATTTCCAAATTTTTTGATTAATGGTTTTAGCTATGCAATGAATAAGAAGGCTACAATATGTAATGAACTCAATGGGATATGATATATATTATTATTGACAAATTGTTTATAGAGCCAATTATTATTGTTGGTGTTTGTATTAATCCTATAAAACCATTTACAAAAAATGTTCATGGTAATATATGTGATATATAATTTCATTATGACACATTATGTTTTGGATGGTTGAAATTGGGTCATGTTTATCACTATCAAGATATAAACGTGGATATTTTATTTTTATCACCTGATATGGGAGTGCAAGTTTGGAGTTTTCATAATCATAGATTCCAATTAAATATTCAGCAAGAACATTACATTTCAACACCAAACATTTTCAAAACAACCTCCTGACACAAAAAACATCTACACACATCGTATAGATATCGATGAAGGTCTAGTAGTATATAACAGAACACTTCTAACATCAAATAGACATTATTACATTTATGGAAACCAATTACATTAATATAAATTATAAAATTCACTATATTCAACAGTAGTGAGGCCCAATAGTATTATTAGATGATAGGGGTTAATCATTGGATATTAATTTCTTTTTCAATTATTTCACAGAACATCCTTTATAACTGGTTAAGATAAAACCTGAATGGTTTTGAAATCATTTTTCATCAACCCTAAACACATTTCTCGATAATAAATTTTTTCAATGATATTATTTTTAATTACACATCTTCAAAAAGAAAAAGAAATAATTTAGAAGGAGTATCATTAAAAATTAATGGATACATCATTTTCATTGTTTAGTATCTACGATTTCCATGATATCCACTAGAATCACTAAATAGATTAAAATGAGGTGGGTTTATCCATGAAACTCATGTGTGTAAAAATGTCTCCCAAAAAGTATAAATTTCTCCCTCCAAAACATGATATCTTATTAATTAAATTATAAAAACTCTATTTTATCAATAATAAGGATCCATTAATAAAATATAAATATATTATCACCAAATATATTCAATATTATTAATTGAAATTATGAATTTCAATAATATAAAACTTTCTCTCTGACACACAACATATTATTCCTTAAAAAATTAATACATAATTATAAATAAACCAATTGTTTTAGAATAATATGAAAAACTCTATAATTCACTATATTAATATTTAATTGTGTAATATTTAATGGAATCCTCAGATTTTCGTGGTTTAAGGATTTCACTATAAAAACCTAAAATATTATATATATAGACATCTCCAGGGAAATCCCTTATTCTATAATCATTGTTATAGAATCCCCACTCATATAACATCTCTATCCATATTACCTTAATTGTATCTCATTTATGTTAGAAACATATTTTATTTTATTGAATTTGTATTTTAGTTAAAATTTCAACTACATATATTTATTCTATCTTCTCACAATTTAATATATTCCATTGTATAAATCAAGAAATATTTTCTACTATAAATACACTTTAGATACATAAATAAATTATTTGGAGTATCCTATGTGTCAACCAGAAATCTAAATAATTAATATAAATAAAAATAAGACCATATGTCAAATAAAATTGTATTTTAATCAACCAAAGTGTATCATGGACCATTTTTAGGTGGTTATATCAATTTTTTCTAAAATAATATCTTCCAAACAATTCACTATGTTAAATTTCATACTACATTATAGTGTAACATAAACTATTCATTGACCTGCCACTTTTTTTATAGTTTATCACATTAATTTATTATACTTTTCTTTAAAATCACATCCCCTCTTCAAGGTGTTATACTTTCTCTATAAAATCAATCTTGAACACATGTGTATCATGGATTCCACATTGTAGGATAACACATATATCAATAATATAATCATAAGAATCGTGATATCTTGGGAATGAAGCCTAGAGAAACCCATTAACAATTTATTTTGAACATTTTTATTCAATTAAATAATCTATATGAAGAAAATAAAATATTAAATGTTTATTGATTATTTTTTTAAAATCAATAAAAACATCTCCAAAACCAACTATTTAACTTCAAAACTATTACATACATTATAATATTCTAAAGATCATTTTCCCGATCAAAACATTATAAATGAAAATGATTTTGAATGTGATTCCAATGATTAAATTTTTTTGAAAAAGAAAGAAAACAAAAAGTCACTAGTCTCATCTAGTTCACTTAACAATCGAAAAAAATCCCTCCCATTAAATGAATGACCTTCTGAAAAACCATCATTTTCAAACACATTCCTTTTTACAATAATATGTTTTTATCAATGTGCCGATTTTATGGATATATTTTTTTATTCCATAATTATTATTTATTATTGAGAGATGTGGTATTCCTTCATAAATATATGTTATCTAGGGAGATGAAATTCCTAGTATCAGTATGACTGTTTTTAATATTTCCAAACATTTGTACATTTTTTTCCACTCTATAGTATATAGAAAATATATTGGTAGTTGTTTTTGTTATTCAATACCATAATGAGGGGTATAAATAGTTGATTTAGTATATGTATAATGGTTTTTGTGGTATGGTGTTGGATCATAGTTTTGGTGATGTGTATTTATCATTGTATTTGGTGTGGTGTATAACTAGTGGTAATGGGTATACTGTGGTGATAATTCTCTTAAATTTTTTTTAAAATATAATAATTTGTAAATATTTCATTCATCATAGTTTTATTATTCATGCTTATTTAATGGAAGACATATTGGTTAGTAAATATAACATGTATAATTTTATTATCACATATTTATCATATTATTTTTTCAAAAAAAACATTATTATTTTGGGGATGTTATTAGATTAGGTTAGTTAAATTAAGAGGTTTTATAGTTAACTGTAATTGGATTCATCTATTGGTGATTAATTCTAGTATTATTGGATCCATTATTTTAAATGTGTAATATAATCAGTTATATGTTTTATTTTCAAATGTTGATGTTATAGTAATGATATATAGTTTATATAACTATTTCTTTTAAATTAAAAATGGAAATTACTCCCTTAATAATATTTTCATACCCTTGGTGTTATTCAACACCTCATGGAATATAAGAGGTGGGTTTTTGTGGTAACTCTTAGTCATAGTGTTAGCTCAGAAATATTCATGGAAGGGTCGAGAAAAAAATTCTATATATATAAAGAACTCAATGTAGTAACATAACATCCAAACCTATGAGTTTGGAATTATTTTTATCCATGAGTACACTAAATTAGTGTATTTATTAAATAAATCCCAAATGTAATTTAAAATGAATTCCATTGGTTATAATATGACCCTTACTCATAATAATATTTCTTCTTCATGTGTGTATATTATATTGGTTTTGATTAGGGTTTATTTTTTGATTAGTTTATTTATATATTGAATAGAAAATTATTTGGGATTTTCATCGATTTTTGTTTTATTAGTATAGAGAGCAATTTTTTGTGATAATAATTTAATAATTATTTATAATTATTTTGATACATAATATCTATACCTCACCATGATATTTCATGTTTCATTAAGCTGGTAATTAATATTTTTTTATTGAAATTGTCACATGAATCTATTTACATATTTTCATGAAATGTTATTAGGATGATTTTAAAAATCCTAATTGGTCATTCACATATCCCATATAAAAAAATCCATATATATAGAAACTATATTCCACTAACTGCAATTCCTAAAATATAATTTTTTTTAAAAGTAGTGGTAAAATATTAAAATGAAGTCAAGGTTCTCTTATATAATGTAGGACACCCTATTTTTCTTATCGATAAGTGTACCAGATCACACAATTCTAGTTCTAAATGATTTTTCATTATCAAATTATTTTACCAATTGATCAGTGAATGAGAAATGAGTCTAAAAGGTATATCACAATCAATGTTGTGTCAAATTCTACAACAAATAGCTGTATATTGTTAACTTTTCATTTAATAACAATATATAGAAAGGATCAATCCTGTGCTATAGGGGTACTATCTTTAAAATATGAAATATATTCCAAGATCGTTTATCTAATTATCTCAGATAAAATATCCCCGCTATGTATGGTTCTATTAGAAAAATAAAAACATGATTTGAGTTCTATACCAAACTTTGAGGGTACCAATGGACCCATTTACCATGGATACCATTTTAAACTGGTCGTTAAACTAATAATCCAAAATAGCAATGTAGTGGATTATTAATAGAGGATATAGATATCGGTTCATTAATATTTAATTGAAATTAAAAAATGATATGATGGGAATTATAATTATTTTATTGAAGTATATAGTCATTTATAAGATCCCATAAAACATAGAACCTTTGTGTGATGGCCCCCTTACAAAGGGACCAATTACTTTATAGAGGCTAATGATATAGTAGTGGTCTATTCATTTGAATGAAGGTTATAATATTTTCATTTTATTCTAATTTCTTTTATATTCTCATGATAGGATAGATTTTAGGTAACCTTTTAGATTAATTTTTAATCATTGGTTATTTATTCCTCAATATTACTTTCGCTATTCGACCATTTTATTCATATAATAGGAAATATTATCTTTTATGTGTCAATTGTTTTCATTTATATATATTTAATGAAATTATTACATTTCATTATTATTATTTTATTGTTATAAAATTTTGATAAGTCAATTATATGATATATTTATATTGATTTTATGATTACTTATTCTAATAGTTGATTCTTCAAGAAATTGTTTCTCCAATTATCTCATGGAAAATTTTTTGGGTCATATAGTGATATAGCATGGGAATTGAGGTATAAACTCATATGGCATCCTTGACATAGTATTTCAGTATATGTTCGAGGTAGAAATTGTATTATTAATACATGAGATGTAGTCTATAAACATTTAAATACAATAATTTATTTTGGAATAGTTCCTTCATGGGAGTTAATAATGTCTTCAATTTTTATTAACCAAATGTGAGTTATTTTATTTTTAACATCACTGAGTCACACTATATTGATCTCAGGTAATTAATATAATTTCTCAAATAATGAATCAAATATAAGTACTACGATCCTTTTACAGTAAAGTGTGATTCCTTATAAATGGAATTTCAAATGAGGGTTTTAATAATATGTTTTTTTGGAATGATAACTTTACTATATATTAGATTATTTGTCATATGATATAAATGTTTTTGGAAAGTATAAAATTTAATTCATATTATAAATATTCCATTACTTATTAAGGAAGAAATTAATGATTGTTAATTTTTCCTTATATTAGGATATGGTTAAAATGAAATCCTAGTGAGATAGGTATTAAGGTTGTAAATTGTATGAAAAATGATGATTTCATTTGATTACTTTAAATTTAAATATATAAATATAAATATAAATATATATATTATTTTATAAATTTAATTTATTGAAATAATTGAAAAATACTCCTTTGATATATGTTGCATCCAATAATTTTTCAATTTCAAAAATTTCCATGTAGTTTATACATTTCATTTAGTAGAAGTCAAATATATTCAATTGATATTGGTATTGTAAATATTTGAATTGTAACACATAGATGTAACAGTTTTAGATGGGTCTTATGGATTGATAGCTTTCTCAAGAGTTTAGATGAGTTTACGGATAGTTTATCTCTAATCACTCAGTTTTTAGGAGAGAAAGTTAGTTTCACACTATTATTTTAAATTGTAAATCCATATATAAGTATATTTGAAACGCATAATTTGGTTATTATTGGGTTTTTAAACATTAAATTTTATTGTGGATGATGATGAAAAATTTCATCATAAATTTTTGTGGTTTCTACTTGCACTTCCACTGATTTTTTGTTCTTTGTGCCTTAATTGCATGGTTTGTTTCACTTATCTTGTAACATTGCATGATTGGAAAATTGTTATCCCCAACAGTTTGACCAAACCATGTTGGGTGAGGTTCTTGTGTAGTGTGTTTTTCACATTTTTCAAAAAGTTTTCTAAATGAGTATGTCTAACCATGTGACTCTTTACAATGGAAAAAATAACCAATTTTCCCCTTTGAAGCTTAATGGGATATTCATATTTCTCCCACTCACTCACCTGGGGAGCCTTCCATAAGAACACATCCATAATCCCTCTTCCATCAGTGTAAAAAATTCATTTAATTTCAGAATTGGGCACCATCAGTTATGTTGGAATCATATCAACATGCTTTGGTCTCATCCTCAAGGCAGTCATATTTTATCTCATCATCTCCTTCAATATCTTCATGTCATCTAATTCACCCAATTTTCAGGGTGATTTTCTAATAATCATATTTATATCATATTTTCTTCAATAAAATCTTTATATTTGACAAATATACGTTCTTAATAATGAGGTATGTATTCTATTGATTTTCCTTAAATCTCTCTCAATTTTGTGAAATAATGTTTTTGTGGTGTATTCCAGATTTTTCAGGTTTCACACTATAAATGTGTAAATAATATGTTTATAATCATCCATGAATTAATTTGATATTTTGAACTAAAATGAACCATTTTAACATAACCATCTCAACTCCATCCATCCATTATTATGTATAGGTCTCATGTTTCAAGGCTTTATCTTTTCATAGGAAACACAATCACCCATTATGGGTACTATCATTCAATGATTATCTTATAATTTTCTACCAAATATTAAAACATATTTGAGATATGTTGAATTTCCTCTCAGGTAATTGTTGTTTAAATTAAAATAAATGAGTAATTATATTAACCATATTCCATTGTTTATAAAAATACCTAAGAGGTGTGACATATTATCAATTAAAAATGTCCATTTAAATAGGGATATTAATTTGACATGTGATATGATCATGGGAGTATAACATTTTATTTAAACAAGTTTTGTGTTAATAGGAACTCTTACATTCATGGGATTATTAATTTTATAAAACATGGAATTAATTTTACAAATGAAATTGTAATTGATGGATTGAAATGAGTTACAGTATCGGAAATTTTTTTGGATAAAGCCCATGGACATTGAATAAATTATAAAATAACCAAATGTGAAAAAGGGATTTACATTATTCCTTAAGCGATATGAATGCTCCTTATTACTAAAAACCAATGAGGGGCTCATAGTTTTCTTAAGATTTTATGAATCATTATTCATACTATTTTTTATTACAGAACACCATGGATCAGATCATAGGTTACTAGAAATATATTATGCTTTGATCTATACATGGGTTTTCATTTTATATTACTCATTAAAGGGTCTCATTGTTTAGATTATTTTCATTATTCAATGAGTGATACATGAGTTTTCTTTTTATGGAATGAATTATATGGGCTCACCTGTGGATTGGATGTTATAAAAAATACTTCGGTTTCCTCTTTACGAATTTCCATGGATGGGATCATATGATAAACATAAATATGTTACTACATGAGTGATACATTGAATCCTCATAATAAAAGAAATTATATGGGATCTTTGGATAAATTAAATAGATAATTTTTGTATAATAACTATGAATAGTTTTATCTTATTTTATTGATTTCAATAATATATTGTATTTCCTTGTACCCAGGGTCCTTTTCCAACTAATGGAATTATGTTCATATAGATGTGACTACATGGAATTGTTCATTTTTTAGAGATAGTTATTATACGTCAACATCATTCCATTGGTCCCATATAACTATCATACCATTATAACTTGACATTTGTTCCATGGATAGGATGTCTGTGTTGGTGAATAATTTATAAACCTATATTTTTAAAAATATTCTTATATATACATCTGGGAATGTTCATAGATATTACAGATAAGGATGAATAGCCCTTGATTTTCCATGTTTCATTAAGGAACTTGAGCTAGAAATATTTACTTTTATTTATTGACACTATCATTTATATTCTTTCACACCACTCTATGTACTTCTAAAATATTTGATATCATTAAAAATAATTATCGTAAGCCTAATGAATTTATATCAAACCCTGGTTGGGCCACCATTACACTACGGTACCTAATTAGACAACATGCTTGCAAGATAAGATTCATGGATTATGATTGTAATATTACATTACTATATGGGAGATTAGGAGCACATGACAAAGTCAGATCTTATGATTCCAATAGAGATATCGATTGAGTTGTTCATTTCATTTTGAATAATTGAGGTATTACATTCTATATATCAACTACATTAATATTTTAGATTGACATGGACGTGTGTTGTTGTGAATTTTGTTATGGCCATTTTATTATTTATTATTTTCTTCCTCACAATATCATTCATGGAACTTTTTTTATTGATTGATTTATCATTTTATATAACTATTACACTTTAACATGGTTGGTATAGTATCCATAATATACCATCATTGGAACCCTTCTACTAGTCAACATTCCCTATTATATGACCTGGGGTTCTTGAGGGCATGTAACCGAACAGCCTTGGCTACCGTTTCCTGGACACTCTAGTCAGGACATTATAATGTGTTATTAAGGGGTTTTAACTTTTCATAAATCTATTAATCATATATAAATACTTCTTGGAATTTTTGAAAAAATATTATGTAGTTATATTTTGGAGTGATCAACCCACCCTAGTGGAAAAGACTATGTGTCCAGGGATCAGACTATTGTTCAAGTTGTTCATTACTATGGTCGATTATTATTTCACACTAGTTGGTTGATGTGCCTTGTAATACATACCATTTTATCATATTACTGTATTTTTATATTAATTGTGAGGCAACTAACTAGTGTTACATGCATCATTATAGCCATGTATATATTCACATTTGATGCATATTCTATTCCATGTAATTTATCTTCATAGACTCCCTAATATTAATATATGTGACTTGAGTCTATACGATGATGTGTGAATTTTTTTTGTTTAATGGTATTTATTTCATTATTATAGAAGGAAATAATATAATTATTTTCATAGACAATTTATTAAAATGTATTCCTCAACCTAGTTGAGGTATCCCATAGAAATTATAATGGAAGGGTAGCTTACCAATCATAGCATGTTTGATCCAAGGACAATTGGTAAAATGGGATGAATTATTTATTGTGGTCATTAAATGGATTTTCATAACATTCTATAATGTGTACAAGCCCTTATAAGATTGGTAATGGTCAAAAATATAATCAAACCATATAATATGAAACATATATTCTCTCAAAACAAAGGGAAAAAAATTGTTTTAGCTTCATTAATTATAATTATAACTTATAATGTAATTTAAATATATAACTTATCAATGGTAATTAATTTAAATAATCACGGTTATTATATGTATGTATGATAAGATATATTTATTAATGAAAAAGGTTATATATATAATTCCTTGTACCTATATTACTTGGTCATTACAATCCATATGAATAAATTCATTTTTTTACAATATGACCCATGCAGTGTAGTTTAGTAATTTTTATTACGAGATAAATACATTATGGTCATTTTAAAATTTTATTCATATGACTATTATAGTTTTCTCATAACTAAACCATTAATTTAATTGAAGGACCCATGTATATTGCATTTAATTTGATATTCAATAATGTTAAACCTCGGGTGGTACATTCATACTACATAGGGAATATTATTTAATGTTTCATCATCCACTTAAACAAGTTCAATATAAGTGTATGGTGAAATCACACTGATCATATTCCCCGTAAATTATAATGACCATGTTGTATTATTTTTATCATTATCATATAATGAATTTTCTAACTAAAATTAAAATTAAAACTTAATGGTTTATTTACTATATATATTTAAATTGACATTTTATTTTAGTATACAAAAATTTCAGTTCCTTAGGGATGAATAAAAATGATAAAATGAAAATATAGTCATATAAACTAAAATTATAGTAGAATTTTAGTAAATAATAATTCATGTAAGAAATTATGAAATTAAATTCATGTATTCCCTTATGGAATTATCATATAAAAAACATAATATTGTTGTTGTTTTTATTTGGTATTATATGTTCTAAAAACAGATCCTTTGAAAAAACATTAATAAAAATAAAAATTATAATTATTGTAGAAAAATATATAAATCATTAAATTGGTTGTTTTTTCTTTAAAAATCATGTAATGGTATTTCAAAAAAATTTATGAGTTTTGACATAAATAGTAATATGTATGTTTCTCATGGGTATCTATTTAAATTTTCATATATGATGAGATTTGAGATTTGTTCAGTAAGCCTAGAGGACTTTTCTGCATGACATAGTCTCAAGGTCATTATATTTCTTTAGTATAAACTATCATGTAAGTTGTATTACCCTAAAAAACATAAAATAAATTTTAAATTATGATACTGATTTTTAATGTGAGGTTTCTTCTAGGAACCATTAATTCCTTGTTGGTTTCTAATTGATGTGGCACCCCCCCCCATGATAGATGGGTGGTTATTCTATAAAACGGTCCTTTTGGTGGATGTGATATTCATTAAATTCTATAGTTTAGTGGGTCAGACATGCTTAGGAAATTTTCATCATCTTAGTTGGTCCTAGGGCCATTTATTCATTATCAATGATAGAATGACCTACTATGTGATCATCCAGGATAACAGTTGTATGAGATAACATGAATCTAGGGTAAATATTTTATTTGGCCAATAATATACAGTGAAGTACAAGGTTGATTAGCCTATGGATATTATCAAATGACATGTTGTTTTTTTGGATTTAAGGATATGTTAGTTGGTTCTAAAACACACGGTTACCATCATGCTATTATATTTATGTAGTAAAGTATATTTTTTTGGTGGAAATAATTCAATACATGATCTATTACTCTATGTTATCATGTAGTCTCTATTGTAGAGTGACTAGTTTGATAGAGGTATTTGAGTTATCCGATTTCATGATATTATTTTTTAATATATTAGGTGTTATTACAATATTTATCTATTTAGTTTTAACTTATATTCTCAATAATAATTTTGTGCATCATTGTAGCTTAATAGAGTGTTACGAAAATTCATATAGTAAAATATAATAAAGAGATATATAAGGATAATGGTTTCCCTCTCTTTTTGATTTTTTGGGTAAAAATCTGTTTCCCCCCTCACTACCATATTTATTTGTGGTGGATGGAGTGAGAACCTGACATTGATCCCATTATATGTAAAATGATTACTTGGACACTCAAAGGGTGGGGTGTATCATGACGAATTTGTTTTAACATTTTCTACCAGGTAAAGGGGTAAAATTGTAAATGATTATTTTAGAGTAGTGGATTTTTCATATGCAAGCCTAGGAGGATATTATATTGGGTTATCTTGTCATTGATATGAAACTTAAGAGAAAACCTTGTTATGGGATTTCATAGAGTCCATATACTACATTAATGCATGGGGTGCATGAGTGGAACATAGAGAGAAACACCTATGACTAATGTCAGTTCTAGAAATGTAGGATTATGATATAAAGGAATGTTGTGTTCAAATCCATTAATGATATCATAGTTCATGTTTGACTTCTATTGTTATTCTAGAACAATAATAGAATTAATTAGTAATTAGGGAACCATGTTCAGCTAGTGGTGGTGTGTTGACTGGTGTAACTAACCACATTAAAATAAGACTTCATGTCATGGTTTGGTTATTCTATAGTACCTGTACTTGGTTATGGTTGGTTGGAAAACTTTCCTGATACTTCATCATGTATATGGTTTTAGTGTCTCTGCTATTTCTAGAAAATATTATATTATATTTGTGTAATTCTATTTTAGTAACTATAATGTCCCCAATCTTTCCCTCATCTAGGGTACAATGAAATAAAATATGTTATATGTGAAGATAATGAAAATGATAAACATATTGTTCACTCAATAAATAGACTCATAGGGAGTTTCACTCTCATAAATTCTATATTTTTAGAGGATTGGTTTATTATGAGTGATTTTTGGATTTCTATTTTGGAAGGACTTACATGGGCTCAAAGACACTAATTGATTCTTTAAGATAGCCTCTAGGAAAGATACGTAATTTAGGCTCCGTCAATATTTTAGATATTTGGATGTCTCAACTCTATACCAATGTATCAATTGTAATATTATACAATTGTAAATCCATAGTGAATCACCATTGATTCCATTAGATTTTTTTGAGGACACCATAGACTTATGGTTGGTCATAGTTGAGATAATGAGGGTGTGATGATCCATGTGTGTTTGATTAGTTTAAACCTCTGTTATGGAAATAACACAGTGACATAATGGAAATTTTTTATTGGATTGATCAACACGATTTGGATAAAATATTGAGTGATAATTTTCGAAATGGACTCATTATTTCTTGTAATGACGGTTCAGTAATCAGGTTTTTGATGTTTTATATTCTAAAGTTGATCATTTTTAGTGATATTCATTTGATTGTGTCTCCAATTTATTTCTATTGTTTTTTATTTTGTAGGGTGAGGAACAATTTTTGGAACATCGTTGAGATGAGTGACTATAGTAAAATGTATTCAGGGTATTTTTTTTGATAATGTAACATGAATATTTTGAATTTAATTGATTTGGAATTGATCATTTGATAAACTGATAATCATTTCTTGAGCATCGTTAGAATGTTAAGGGCCTGATTACATTGTAAATTTCAATAGTGGATTCACCATGGCATGGTATTATCACTTTAATGTTAATACCTATTTGGGGATCCCCATAGGCCTGTTTATAAAAATGATAAATATGTGGTCTTATGTCATGTTATACTGGCATAGGTAATAATTGTCATAGTGTTCTATTTGGAATATTAGAGTTTTCTTGTGTCTTAATATCTTATATTCCATAATCTTAATTTCATCCATAGAGGTGTGTCAGACATTTGTAATCGAATCATGACCATTAGAAACAAAATTATGTAACTAAGTGTGTTAGGTTTTATTTTGTTTATAGAAAGGATTTCCGAGAACGAGATGTTCTTAATTTGAGATATGGTATCGTCCTGTGTTTTTGGATCATTGATAAATTCCTAGGGGTTTCAACATTTTATTCAGTGGATGGGCCATATCACGAATTGAAATTAAAAATCCACAAACATGAATTATAACCCTTATAAGGGTAATTTTTTTATTTGGATTAAGGAAATATAGGTGCCTTGCGAGTTTCAAAATTTTTTGGTGTATATAGAACATAAAATCAGTTTTTGGGAGAGAAAAATAGGGGAATATCTTTTTTTAAACTACATAGGACTCTAGAGTAAACCATGTGGATGATAATTTGGTCTCCCACATTTAACAAAACTTTGAATGGAGTAGTTCAAAAAAAAAAATCTACAACCAATAACTTTTGGGGATCACATGTTATGCATGGTTTTATAATTTTTACACCTAACATGCATGGTTATTCCCACATAACACGAATCACAAATGGTTAGCACTTAGATATCCCTAACTAGGTCTCCAAAAAATGTGAGGTGTGTCTCTTTGGTAGTTTGAGATGAAAATTTGTAACATAGTTAGAAGAAATATGTGGAATAACATGAACCTATTTAAATTAAAAAATGAATAATTTTCCCCTCCATCCATTAATGGGGTTTCACCCTATTCCTCCCTCACACACCCAAGGATCCATCATTGGGAACACATCCATATTCCATCTTCCCTTAGTTTATATTTCTAATAAAATTTCCAAATAAAGAATCATTAGATCTTTATGAAGTGTTTCATTAATTCTATAACTCTTCTCGTTCTTTTCTTCTTTTATCTCTATATCTCTATCCTTATCTTCATGTGATATAATTATTCCAATTTTCTTGTTGTTTGCATAATATTAAAATATATAACATTTTTTGATAATATAAAATACTCATGATGTGTTAGTGCACTTTTCTATGCACAAGGAATAGGGTATATATATATTTTCTTAATGTCTACTAATTTTATTAAAGAAAATGTTTTTTTGGCTGTCAAATTATCAATTCATCACTATTTAAATGTGTAATTAATACGTAGAATCATAATCCTTATATTAATTAGTATTTTAATTGTACATTTAACAATTTTATGTCAACCAACATAAATCAAACCATCCCTTATTGTGTTTGTTTTTCTTATATTTCATGATGTATTCTTCACTTAGCGAATATGATCACCCTATTCGGGTGTTCTCTTTAAATAATTTTCTTATGATCCTCTACCTTATAATTTATTAAAATTGAGGTGTGTACCATACATGGGTTTTTAATTATATTTATTGATTTTTAATCTAAATAATACCACCATTTATTATAGAACTACCAATGATGTGTGTCTTTTTAAAAAATAAAAAAGTTATTTGTAATGGAGTTATTTAGAGGATAGGTGACATGATTGTGATCATTGATCTCAATATTTATACGTATTTTTAAAATGGAAAACATAGGTATAAGAACTTCTTAATTAAATTATACATGCGTTAAATTTTATAAATAAAATTGTAAAATCAGGAATCAAATATGTCATGGTACTTGAAATTTGAATGGATTTAGACCATGGCCTCTAACTAAATATTAATATAAAACATGTAAAAATGGAACTACATTACACCATTATTGATTCTCTGGAAAATAATTAAGAAAATACATAGATTAGATCATATAATATTTGATATGATATGAATCATGAGTGATAATGATTTCCCCATTATAAAATACCATGAATGGTGGCTTATGTTACATGAATTCTATTACACATTGAGTGATACTCGGGTTTCCTTTTTATATAAGTCCTTGTATGGACTCTTTGGAAAAATTATTTTCCATACTCTGAGTAATATTTTGGTGTTCTTTTTTTTTTAAAAACATTATATGGGATCAATTGTAAATTGGATATTATAAATTAATCATTGGTTTCATCCATAAAAAAATCCATGGATGGGATCATAGAATAAAAAAATTACATTACTAATTGAGTTATAACTAATATACTCATTATGTAATTCCTTGGACATTAATAAAGGATAAATGAAATATATAATTCTTGTTTAATACATAAAACTGGTGATATCCCCTTAGGATGATGTCTATATTAGGATGCATGGTATTATACCTCTAGTACTTGACCATCTAATGGTCTTATGTCCAAATAAAAGTGACTACCTTGAATTTCACCATGGATTTGAGACTTTATTTCTAATTGGATGTCATGGGTTTCCACATGGTCATATATAAATATTATACGATTATAAACACAGTTATGTTACCTTGTTAGAATGTTTTGACATATATTTTTAATTAAATAAATTAACCTTATGCAGCATACATATGGATTCTATACCCTTTCGAATCTGATCCTAGTTGGTCAGTGAATATACATAAGTATTCATATAATATTTTTTCTAATATATACATGTTGGACTGTGTAGAGATATTTTGGTTTAGGATTATGCATGTATGATTATCCAGGTTTCATTAAAGATCATGAGCTTGACTTGTTTGCATTTAATTATTTACATCCCAATTGACATTCCTTCACAATTGTTTATTTTATACTCATAGACTAAATATCATTAGAAACTATAGTTGGTGGCATATTGTGTTTATCTAACTTCTCCATTGTCTCTCCATTATATTGGGTGACGTGAAAACCCCTCATGGTTAAAACATGGTGTTGATGGAATATTTTTATATTGTTACATTGGTACAAAGGAGTTTAGGAGCACATGATAAAGATGGATCTCAAGACTATCATGGAGATAGAAATTATGGATTTAGAAAGTATTTTTTTCTATTTATATATTATCTTATATATATATATACTAATTGAATATTTTATATTCACAAAAATTCATTGATGTGTATTTGGTGTTGTCCATTTTATCTATTATTCTCATATACCGATAAAATTAATTTATATAGAATCCATTTTTTATTGATTTTTCATTTGGTACCACTGTTACAGTCTTACCATGAGGGTATATAATCCCCACAATACCATAACTACACTGTCATAGCTAGTCGATAGTCTTTGGCATATGTGGAGAATTGATTGAGACCATGAGACTAATCGAATCAGGTATCCATTTATGTGTATTTCGGTTAAGGAGATTAAATCATATTAACATATTTGTATAGATATTGTAGTTTTATATACCAATTATAACAATTAATTCTGTTTTATTGTAATTTTTTGTTCTTAGTGTATTATTCAGGATGGGTCATATTTGATTAATATGGTTTTAATTAATGGGTTATGATGAAATACTTATTTATAAAAGAATGAAATTATATATTAAAAAAATATATAACCCCTACAATATTATGTTCATATGTGGTTAATAAGGATTAATAAAGCCTAAAATTATAGTAGGAATGAAGTTTATAAAGTTAGAATGATTTAAGTATACTGTACTATGAAATTTTATATAAAAAGTTATTATTGTAAAAAATATTTTATAATGATCATGAGGCGGAAATTATTTTATGAATTAATTGTTTCTATATTACATGATCCATGGTGATTTTGGGGAACTATTGATTTTTAAAAAATTGAATAAACAACTGTATTTAATAAACATATATATATATAGGTAAAATCACCCTAGAACAAACGTACTAAGGGTATCAAGGAATCAAACACCCTATAAAAAATTTAGTATTTTACCCAATCTCGATCCATTTATCTTTAAATCCAGGTTTTCTCCAGTTAAATTTGAGAGGATACCAATAAGCTAGGAGGTATAAAATTATACAATAGATGAATGGTCTCCCCCAATTATGAATAAAAAATAAATTGGATTTAAATCATTAAGATAATTATATAATAATTCATTCATGTAAATATGTATCCTTTTAAATACATTTTAATAAAAAAAATATACAATAAGTATCGTTAAAATATAAAAATGGAAAAAAGAATACAATATATATCTATCAAAATGTATTTATATTAAGGGAGTATATGTATTCAAAAAAATTTCCTATGCTTTGAGAAATTAATAGATACTAAGTCTATCTCATCAATAAATATCATTACAATCAGTGGTAGGAAACCCAGGGGAAATAGATTTTAACATCATTGCATTTTTTCTCTTCTTAGGATATGTGATCTACGACATTTTTACCATCTCATTGGGAGTAAATAATCACTTTTTCTCGGTTGCTGAGTTTCATTCATATAAAGTGGACTTGATATTTCTCTAACATAAATTTAATGACCAACAGAGAATTATTTTCCACAACCTAGAAATGTCTGTCACAGGTTCGTCTTATAGTTAATATACTTTAAAAATATTGGATATTGTAACATACTGACACAGCTCACCCTGGAACTGGTGCCCAGACGGGTCACAAGATGACCTCAAGCATGCCTCCTTGTATGCGAGAGGCTTCCGACAAGTAGCGGAGGTATAAGGATAGTTAGTGGGGAGAATATACCATCTTATTAGTGTTTTACATTAGTATATCGGAGTAAACAACCATCAATTAAAGAATCAGTAGTACATAAATGTCAAAACTACGGAAGAAAAATAGTACTTATTTTATAAAAGTGTCCGACACCAATTATAGAAAAGATTCTTTCATGAAATTGTAGTGTTGCAAACATGGAAACCTATTAACAAAACAACATTATTCACCTTCCTATATAGAAATAAGAAAAAAATGACTCAATTCCCTAAGAGCGGTCTCCTAGATAATCCTAAGCTTCCGTATGGTCCACTGCTCCTATCTACCATGTAATTGAAAACAATACAATTCTGGCACAAAATGGATTCTACTTGGGTACCCCAGTGTAATGGATGAATGAGTAGTCTGTGAGATATAAATCTATGTAGGCCGGGACCAGTTGCTTTTTTCCCATATCCAAAAATATAATAATTAATTTAAACTCTGTGAAAGAATGCATTAATAATGTATGGAGTACAATGTAATTATATACCCAATTACCTATATTAGCTATAACATCCCATGTAAATAAATAAATATGACATTTTCATATTTATTAAAATTTGTGAATTGAAAATTAATTTTACTATAAAGGGGATACTATGTTTGATGGCATGTACGATACACAAGAATGGGTTTCCTTGAAATATTATGTTGTACACTAATAATAAAATATTATTAATTTAAATGGAGGTTAAGGCCTAGTAATTGTATTATAAGGAATGAAATGAATAACTAAAATTTTATTATACCTGTTTGTTAAATGTTTTTATATTTATCCAATTAAATTTAGAAAATTAAATTGTCAATTAATCTAATTTTAAGAACAAATAATCCAATATTCTTTAAAAGATAGATTTACATCCTTTTGATGGAGGTAGCTTTTCAAATCTAATTTTGTCACTTTTATATGATCTATTTGAAAAAAAATTATTATTCATTAGAATGAGTACATCAAAATATAATTTGGATGAAATATTTGTTTTTTCTGATAAAGATCCTTTTTAATGAATAGTGAAAAATACTGTATTTTAATTCAAAACTAACTTTTAGGCTAAATTATTTATATGGTTAGATAATATTTTTAATTAATGCCCCTTAGATAATCCAACATCTGTCTAATTAAGATCTCTACATCCCTCTCTTCCTCCTATAAGTCTTCTCCTCAGCAGAATGCAATTCATGTAAACCATTTGGTTAAAACCAAATGGAGATACCCAATTAAATGATAATGTCTTCTCCAAAGTTATTTTTATTTATTCTCCTTCTACAAACCACTAAAAACTTTTTATTCCTTTCTTTTATAACAACACTAGTATCCACAATATATTTGGTTTAATTTATGAGAATTATTTGAACTACACATTCACAAACCTCCATTTAATGGGTAAAGAATATATTGTTTTGGTGGACGACCAACTAACGCCTGATGAAACGATGATTGATCAATATTCTCCTACCACCCCATATAGTGTCCATTATTATGGAAATTTATTTAATATGATATTTATTTTGTTTATGTTATCTTTATTTTTCTGTTCTATTCATTTATATCATACATTTATGGTTTCCATTATGGGTAGACATGATAATTTCATTTTAGGAAGTGCGGACTACCGCCCCCTCAAAGTTCTATTATCTGTTAATTCCATATGTGGGATGTATAATGGATGGAGTTACTAATATTGTATACAGTTTATTATAATGGAATTATAATATATCAATGTATCATTATGTTTTCATTCCATTAAATATGAAATAGAATTGAAAGTAGCGTTCATGCGTACGTATGGTTTACCGTCTCCATGAACGGTGAATTTCATTTAATAAATCCCAATGTTATATAATATAATAAATACATGTATATACTGGATTTATATGATATATATGATATCTAAATCATGAATATCATTCAAGATATGATGAACTTTTTTCCATATGAACAACTTCTAATTATAAGAAGTTCATTTTTCATTGATGTACCAAATATCGACAAAACCACCATTATTAACATAAATGATTACATAATTCTTATAACATGGTAATAAGTGATATAAAAGGAATAATAAACCTGAAAATGGTTCTTACAAAATTATAAATTAACATTAGTTTGTTATTCATGAGATTAAACAACAAAGGGGTCTAGTCAGACATGAGGTAAGGGACATCGTCACAATCTCCTTTCATTGACGCATATTTTTTAGTACTTGAATTTCTTTTATACACTGCATAATCCCCATTGAATTTTTATTTCAATCAAAAGAAATTTTTTTCTATGAAATTATTTAATAAATGACCAAAAAATAATGTTTCTTTTTAATGTATGCGGAGACAATGATCTTTTCCTCTATCGTGGGTATTATTTAATCTATGGATTTTTGAACAACCCATAATGTTTTTAAAAGAAAAATAATTAACAAAAACATTGTAACATATTATGGTATTTAAAATGGTTTGATAATGGATTTTTTATGTCAATTTATCTAAATGATATATTGTGATTTAAATGTAGAAATGTTATCTTCCCTTTATATTTGTTTTATGTGTTATGAATATGTTATGGTTCTTTGGAATTATTATGTATATGGGTCATTCCTTGGTAAACCTATGGTGGGTAAGCCCGGGATAGCTTTCAAATGCATTTGGTAATGTGATGTAGGTAAAGGTTAATATTTCTCCTAAGAGATATAGGGAATATACTATTGTGGGTATTTCTAATGTAACTCCCTGCGTAGGTGTGATTGCTACGACGTTAGTATGTTATGGATGCCACAATTATCTTTTATTATTTGTGTTTACTATGTAAATATTATGATTTCATGAGGTATGTTAAAGAGATTATGTTACATATGGATTGATGAACTAATGTTTTCTTTCTTTGTTTTATAACCCTTACTGATCTCTTTATACTCATCCAATGTTTTGATATGTTATTCACATGAAATAAAGATGAATAGGGTCAATGATGGTATCATGGAAAGTCAAGCTGTCTAAAACGTGGAACTAAACATGACTCTTTTTTTCAAAAATCATTATTTTATGAAAAAAATGGAAACATAGTAGAAATGTCTACCTTGAAATTTTTTAGATGTAATGTAATAGTTATGGACTAATTCTATAAAACTATACACCTAAAAAGATCCTCAATGTTAATTATTCAGTAAGTTCATGATTATGTAATGTTTAAGGTCATGTTTTTAAAATTGGTATCAGTGGGAGGTTTATATACCATTAAAAGTTAGGATATTGTTAAATTAATATCCATAAATTAAATTGTGTAATGATTTAAGGGATATAGAATTTACTGATTACCATGATGATTCACCTCAAGTATTTCTATTTTCAGAATGCTTTTCTTGGAGAGGAAATAGGGAAGCTATATTGGGATGACATTAGGAGGAAGACAACCTTACAAATCAGCAACCTGAGTTGGTCAGAATCAAAACTGAACAATTTTTTGTATTGATTCCATTGTTGACTTAGGCTGTAAATAGTTGTTGTATCCATGCATGAGATCAACCAGATCAACTATAGAGAAACATTTAAGTATAGGATCATTTCAGGGGGAAACATCCCCCCTCATTCTGAGGATCATCTGACATTGTGCTTTCATAAGGGTGGATTAAAGCACTGGGATGAATTTGTATGTCATGAGGAGTTCATAACATCAAAATGTTAGTCATGTAGTTTACCGTATTGAAGGTGAAGCCAATCAGTGGTGGTCGATGGAGAAAATGTCAGGGATAGTGAGGAGATTCATGCTCTTGATTGAAATTAATTCAATGGTATGTTTCTTTAGAAATATTTTCCTTATGTGGTTCATCTTAGGATGGAAAAACAATTCCTGAAATAGTGGCAAGAAGATGAATCAGTGGCTTCTTATGAAGAAAAATTCACTTAACAGACAATTTATGTTCCAAAATAGATATGAGATCATGATAGTAAAATCAATCATTTTTACTCAGTATTAAAGACAAATTATCGAAGGGATGTAGCTTCTCATGAGTTCAAAATTTATGAAAAACTCGTTCGATGTGCGGTGAAGGTGGAAATAGAGATTTTTGGTGATCATGTTTTCTTTGAAAAACAACAGAATAAGAGGTCAAGGTGAATGATGAAAGGGAATATCTCTTCATAAAAGTCAGATGGTAAACATAAGTTTATATTTTGTGAAAATTGTTGGAAAAATCATGATGGTTTATATATTTTGAATTTTGTAAAGTGCTACTGATGCGGTAAAATGGGAAATAAAGTTCATAATTTCACATAAAATGAGTTGGGTAATGGTAAGACACAATCTAATTTACATTCAATAAAAAAAATTTAAGTTCAATGAAATGGGTCATTATTCAAATGAGTGTCCAATAAAGAACTCAACTTAAGGAAAGCAGTCAGACTACAAGAAAAATGGGGTGGTGAAATCCATTGCAACTACATCAAAAGATGGTGGGATACCAAATGAAGTGTTATTAGGTACACTATTTATTTGTTCATATTATGCAAATTTGATTATTGTTTCATGGTCTACACATTTATTTATTTATGAGATGTCTTCTAGTTAATTTTTAATTTCATCTCAAGATATGAATCTTGTTCATATGGGAAAAACACAATGGGAAAATGTTGAGACTAAAAGAAATAATAAGAACCTTTATGTAATTACATTTGTAATGAATCTACCTTCAAAAATTATAGTTTTTCCTCTAGTAGTTATTTATTTTATTTTGGGTATTGATTAGGTTTTGGTTTATCCTGATATGATTTATTGCAGAGCAAAAGTTGTTTCTTTTTAGAAATAATTTCAATTTTTGTGCAATATTGAACCCTTAATTTTGACAACGTATCAAGAAGATGAGAAACTAGTAAAAGATAGAAAGAAATGTTACCTTGTACATGTCGTTGGAAAAAAAGTTACTGTTCAGATTAATGGTGTACCTATTGTTAATGAGAACCATTATGTTTATCTAGATTAGTTTCTTGGTATTATTCCTGATTGGGAAGTTTAAGTTACTATTTAATTAGTTCCTGATACTAAGCCAATTTCAAAACCTCTTTACATAATGGATCAAATTGAACTTTTAGATTTAAAGAAGCAATTACAGGTGTAATTAGATAATGTTTACATTCGACCTAGCACATCACCATGGGGCGATCCTCTCTTGTTTGTTAAAAATAAAATCGTTCAATGATACATTTCAATCATTATAGAGCATTTAATAACATCACTATTAAGAACTTGTATCCTTTACCTCATATCGATGATTTTTTAATTCACTCCCGGGAGCTTAGAATTTTTCAACGATTGATGTGAGGTCGGGGTACCATCAGTTGAAAGTAAAGGATGCAGAATTTCTGAAGACCACATTTTGTAATAAATATGGCCATTATGAATTTTTTGTTATGCCTTTTGGGTTAACCAACACACCTACTATATTCATGGATCTTATGAATAGAATTTTTCATGAATTTTTTGAGAAATTTGAGGTTGTGTTCATTGATGATATTTATGATTATTTTGAATTTAATGATCAGTATGAAAGTCATTTAAGGGTCATATTTTTAACCTTAAAATAAAAGAATCTATTTATAAAATTCAGTAAGTATGAGTTTTGTTTACAACAAATATCTTTACTTGGTCATGTTATTTTAAAAAATGGAATAACTATTTATCCTGCTAAAAAAGATGTTGAAGAATGACTAAAACACAAAATATAACCGATATTAGTAGTTTTCTTGGTTTGTCAGGTTATTACCAAAGGGTTGTTGAGAATTTTTCATGGATATCTTTCCCACTAACTATGTTAAGATGAAAATGTGTTATGTTTGTTTGGACAAATGAATGTGATGATTTTTATCATGAATTGAAAATAAGATTGGTGAATTCTCTAGTTTTGGCATTACCTTCCAGAAATGGTGATTTTGTTATCTACAGTGATGCTTCTTTTAAAGGACTTGGTTTTGTCCTTATGCAGAATGATCAGGTAATTATTTATGTGTCACATCAGTTGAATCATCATTAATTAAATTACCTTACATATTATTTGGGATTTACTGCTATTGTTTTAGCATTAAAAACATTGATACATCATCAGTATGGAGTAAAATGTGAAATATATACTGACCACAAAATTTAAACTATATATTCACTCATAAAAAATTTGAACATGAGATAGAGGAGATGGATAGAATTAATCAAAGACTGTGAATGCACAATTCATTGTCATATAGGAAAGGTAAATATAGTGTTTGATGCTTTGAGTAGAAAAAGTAAGGCTACATTAACCTTGTTACGTTTGGAAAAAGATCCTTTGATTAAAGGTTTGACGAACTTTGGCATATAATTTTTTGGTGCAGGAAATTCCTATTTTTTGTTTTAGGTGAATGTGAAATCATCTTTATCAGATAGAATTATGCAAGCATAGAAGGAAGATAGTGAGTTTTAGATAAATGCAGAGTTGGTTTTGAAGGGTATGATGCCTAATTTTAATGTTGATAATGATTGAATTTTGCGATTTGGAAAGAGATTACATGTGAATTGTGATTCAAAGTTGAATAATGAGTTGTTATGTCATGTTCATAGTTCTACGTTTTCATTTCATCCTAAAGTACTAAGATGTATAGAGATATTTGTGAGTTTTACTGGTGGGATTTAATGAAAAGAGATATTGATGATTTTACTATGAAGTGTTTGACTTGACAGCAGCTTAAAGCATAGTGGTATTTACTGAAAGGAATTCTTCAGTCTTTATTGGTGATATATTAGAAATGGGAAAATATATCAATGGACTTCATTGTGGGTTTACTAAAAACATCTCAAGGTAATAATGAAATTTCTGTTATTGTTTATATATTGTCTAAATCTTCTCATTTAATTCATATTCAAGATACATTGTCTCTATAACAACATTCTCGGTTGTATGTTACTGGGATAGTCAGGTTGCATGGTGTTTCCCTCTCCACTGTATCAGATCATGATCCTAGGTTTACTTAAAAAAATTTGAAATGTCGTTAGATGTTGTTGGGTATAGAATTAAATTTCAGTACCATTTTTCATCCTCAATCCAAGGGGTAGTTAGAACAAAAACCTTATAGGATATATTATATTCCTGTTCACTTGATTACCAGGAAAGTTAGGAAAAATATATTTCCTTGGATGAATTTTTATATAATTACAATTTTCATTCCAGTATACAGATTTCTCCATTTGAGGAATTATATGGGAAGCAGTGTTGAACACTAGATTTTTTTTAATGATGTAGGGGAAAGGAAGCTGATGGTTCCAGAATTGGTAGAAGATATGGAAGAGAAAGATCAGTTGATTTAGAATCACATTAGAACAACTTAGAGTTTGCAGAAACGTTTTCCAAATAACCAGCGGAAGTATCTCTCTTTCTAGGTAGGAGATCATGTATTTATTAATGTTTCTCTATGGAAAACAAGTGATTTATTTTGGTATAAAAGGAATGTTTAGTCAGAGGTTCATTGGACCTATGAAATACTTGATAAATTTGGATCATTTTCATACTGAGTGTCTTTACCTTGATGTTTTTCCTAGGTACACAATGTTTTTCATGTTTTAAACTTGAGAAAGTATATGACAGATCCGTCTCATGTTTTGTTCCCAAAGGTAGTTCAATTGGAAGTAAATCCAAGTTATGTGGAACAACCAGTCCAAATTCTTGATCGAAGTTAGAATGTGTTGTGGAATATGGTAATTCATCAAGTAAAGGATTTTTGGAAAAACCATATGGCTTAAGAGGAAATATGGGAATATGAAAATTCTATGGGGGATAAATACCCCAATTTATTTGATAAGTGAATAAAATTGATTAGATGAAATTTCCAAAAGGGGGAAGGATGTAAAACCCTAGGAAAATAATGAAATATGAAATTTTCATATTTATTAATATTTGAGAATTAAATTTTAATTTTACTTTAAAAGGGATACTATTTTCGATGGAGTCCCTGATACGCAACAACAGGTTTCTTTGAAATCATACGTTGTACTCTAATAATGTAGTATTATTATTTCAAATGGTAGTTAAAGCCTAGCCATTGTATTGTAGAAAATGAATAAAACAAACACTAATATGATTATACATGTATGTTAAATGTTTTTACATTTATATAATAAAATTTAGAAACATAAAATGTGAATTAATACAATTTTAAGCACAAATACTCTAATATTCTATAAAAGGAAAATTTACTGCCATTCAATGGATAACCCATTTTAAATTATGTTTTTGTCACTTTTTATTTGTTCTATTGGAGAAAAATTATTATTCTTGAGAATTGGGTAATCAAAATATAATTTCAATGAAATTTTTGTATTTTTTTGATGAAGTTCATTTTTAATGAGTAGATAAAAATACTGTATTTTAATTCAAAAATGAATTTTAATCTAATTTATCTATTTGGTTAGATTATATTTTTAATAATTTTTAAATTTTAATTAGAATATATTTTTACCATTTAATACAATGTGGGTCATTGGAAGAATGTTCACATTGAAATTGGACAAAAACAAGTGTAAATATTTTTTATAGTTATTTCTTAAAAACACGTTTTTTGTTTTGATAGCAGGAATTAATTATTAATTAATTTAATCCACTTATATGTTATTAATTTGGAAAAATGGATTCCATATTTATAGTCAGGTAGTCCAAATTGTTTAAATATTTATATTTTATTTTTTGACACTATGAATATTTACTTAAGTAATATTTAATTTCGCATGGTTAAAAGGTAATTATAGTAATTATGTGTAAAAATTATATTATAAAAAATTTAAATTATCCTATCATGTGTCTTAATCTACTGGGTTGATACATATCTGACCATGGGCATCCTTGGGTCTATTTTGGGACCCTAAGGGGCCACATGGAAGTGATAATGACACTATATTTTAATTAACATTAAGTAGAGGCAAAAATAACATAAAAATATATCTTTTAGTAAATAAATTTTTACATGGGGTTATGTAAGTTATCATTTAAACAATAAATATTCTTTGGAAATATAATAATATTTCCTACATCATGATTTTTTTAATTTTTAGACATCTAATAAAATAAATTATTTATGACACAATAATGATGCAGTGTTTTCTTCATTAATAAATGATTTAAATAAATACGATTATAATGATTAAAATAATATCCAAAACCAGTCCAATTATAATTGTATGATTTTATATATACCATTAGTCATTTTATCTTTGACTTTAATTATTTTGGGACATTTATAAACCGAATATCATTATATAATAAAATTATATTTTCACGCTTTCTTAATGATCCCCCCTTATAAAAAGCCCCAAAATATAACCCATTAATCACACCTATCAAAACCCTTGTGTCATCCAAAATCATCCCAATTAAGCTCTCTAAATCCCTATATTACTCCTAGAATCCTTCCCATTGGAAGAAGGCAATTCCTGTAAACCTTTTGGTTCAAACCAAAATGAGATACCCGATTAAAAGGTAACGTATTCTCTTATGTTCTTTTGTTTTATTTTCCTTCTCTAACCCCTAAAATATTTTTATTATTTTTATTAATTAAAAAAACAGTATAAACAATATACTAGGTTGTTTTTATGAGATATATTCGGACTACACTTACACACACCTCCATCTAATGGGTAAAGAACATATTGTTTCGGTGGAAAACAAACTAAAGCTCTATGAAACGATGATTGTTTAATCATCTCCTACCACCTCATAAGGTGGAAATTAAGAAAGATTTGTATTTATATATGATATATATAATTTTTATGTTTTCTTTATGCTTATTTATTTTTCGTTTATATCATACATTTATGCTTTCCATTTTGGGTAAATGCGATAATTTTAGTTTAGAAAGTGCGGACTACCTCACCCTCAAAGTTATAAGACTTGTTAATGACATATGTGGGACTTATAAAGGATAGAGTTAATGAGATTATATATATGATATTATACTGGAATTATAATATACCTATGCATCATTACGTTTTCATTCCATTAAATATGAAATATAAATGAAAGTAGTGTTCATGGGTATGTACGACTTACCATCTCCATGAATGGTGCATTTCATTTCGTACCTCCAAATGTTATGTACTATTATAATTACATGTATATGGTGGATATATATGATATATATGATACTTAAATCATAAATATAATTCTGTATATATATAACTTTTGAACACATGAACAACTTGTAATTATAAGTTGTTCATTTTTAACTCAAGTACCAAATATTGACCAAACTTCCATTATTAACGTAAATGATTAAATAATGTTTATAACATGGAAATAAGCAATATAAAAGGAATAATAAACATGAAAAAAGTTATTAATGAAGTTGAAATTAATTTTAGTTTATTATTCCTAAGATTAATGAACAAACAGTTCATGTCGGACATGAGTTAAGGGACTTCATCTCAATCTCCTTTTTATTGAGTCATATTTTGTTTTCATACACGCCATTCTTTTTTACACTGTATAATCTCCTTTTACTTTAATTTTCATTAAAATGTAATATTTTTATATGAATCATTTTACTAAATGAAAAAAATGTTTCTTTTTAACGTATATGGTGAAAATGACATTTTCCAATGTCGTTAGTATTATTTGATCTATGGCTTCCTTACATAGTCATAATGTTTTTAAATGGAAAATAATTCCCCTATACTCTATTACATATTTTGTTATTAAAAATGGTTTTGATAATGTAATTTTAATGCCAATATATTTAAATGATATATTTTAATTGAATTTTGGAAATTTTATATTTCATTTATATTTGTTTTATATTTTATTAATATGTAATGGTTCTTGGGAATTGTTACATATATGGGTGGTTTCGTGATAAACCTAGGGCGTGTGATCCAGAGATAGCTCATTAATGCATTGGGTAACATGATGGAGGTAAACATGAATGTTTCTTCTAAGAGATTTATAGAATATACTATGATGGGTATTCCAAATGTAACTCCCTATGTAGCTATGAAAGCCACTATGTAAGTATGATATGGATGCCACAAGTTACTTTTATGATTTGCATTTACTATGAAAATATTATGATTTCACAAGGTATATTAAAGAGATTATGTTATGTGTGTATTGATGATATAATGTTTTAATTCGTTGATTCATAATCCCTACTGTGATTTTTATGATCATCCCATGTTTTGAAATGTTTTTCATAGGACTTAATGATGAATAGGTTGAAGGATGGGATAAATGAAAAGTCATGTTGTCTAAAACATGGGACTATACATGACTATTAATTTTCAAGAGTTTTTATTTTATGAAAAAAATTGAATCTGAATAGAAATTCCTACATTGAAATTTTTGAGATGTAATGTAATAGTTATGGCATAATTCTCTAAAACATTAAACAGAAAAATATCCTCAATGTTCACTATTCATTTAATTCAATAATATGTAATGTATAAGGCCATGTTTTTATATTATCCCTCAACTAGTGTCTGAACATTTATTATTCATTTTTCATGAATACTCAACAAACATTACACAATAATTTTAATTTATCAATTATATTAGCCTAATTATATTATGAATATCACGAGATTCAACCTCAACCCGTCATCACCCTTAAAAGTCATTCACCATAGTTGTCTCTAAATACTATCTATGTAAACACTGTGGAGACTGAATCCAATCATGTGATTTTTCTTTAATAACGAGTCATGAGATATTCAATTTAATATTTCTTATAATATGTTTGAGCCCATACAATAAAAATAGTGTCTTGGTCCTGGTTATGTCCACTAATAGGGATTCAACCAATTCATTAATAACTCAGAATCACTTCTCATATTCAATTCACAATTCATTATGTAAATTTTTATTACATTATCCAATTAATCCATTTCAAGTACGACCAATTGGAACCACAGTCCAATGTCAATTTATGGGTGTATAAAATCATATCTATCATCCTCGTTAGAATTTGGAGCATCAACCCCAGTCTCATAACCCATAGGTATTTAGAACATCAGTCCATGTCTCATAAAAGAACATTTGCATGCATGTTGGGTGTATAACGCCATGTCTAGCACCTCGTGATTATTTATAGCATTAGTCCAAATCTCACAAACCATTTATCATTCATGCATATATATTTATTACTTGTATATAATTCCATAGACTATACCCCATAACCATCCATTTATTAATTCACAAATTAATTAATATAATCTATTTATTAATTCAACAAATAATAACAACATAAATCTCCCATCAAATAAGTCCACAATTAATTAACCATTCAACATATAATTAGATAACAATTTATTAACAATTAATTATTCTTAAAAAGAAAACTAAATAATTATATCATCATTTAATTATCTCGATTCTTTAACAAGATGAACCCGTCCACTCACACAGTGATTTGTCCACATCTTTGACAATTTACATGAACATCATAAACAACTCAAGAAAAACATGCTAAACAAGGACCAGATATATAGCAACCATTTCACACACCATATCAAATTTTTTAACAACTCCATACGAAACAAAATTACACATGGAAAGAAAACACACTTCAAAAGGTACTATTGTCCAACAGTTGTAAAAAAGAATAATTCACATTCTTAAATTAATGAAATAAAATTAATTAAATCAACAAATAATTAATTTATTTATATCTCTTTAACTAGATCATCAATTAATTATCCATTTACCATTTATCATAAAATAATTAATCATTCCATTAATAATAACCAGCTTCCAATTTCTATTCTAAACATGTCCAAATATTAAATATTACTAATATTTTGAAACAACCACAACTTTTCTAATGCGTGAATTGATAATTAATTCCTAAATTAATAACCCTATTACCAATCCCACACCATTCATATCATTTATCAATTTAATCAATATAACTTTAGAAAATTAGAAATACATTCTTAAAACAAACACACGACCATGTTCTCATTTATCTCACGTGGGTGACATCATTTACTAACATCAAAAGTGGAATGCATCATCATATCATATATTAGTTCCAGCAAGAATTCATATGAAAAGTCAAACCACAGAAAGCATGATATGAAATAACCCCTAATAAGAAGATTATCATTAATCATATTTTCAAGATAAAATAGAAATTCAAAAATAAAAAAACTAACTAACTAAATTTATATAAAGAATCTACAATTCCTAAAAAAATGTTATATAGATTTTTCACCGTACCTCGGGGTGGAACGAAAACAATATTCAGTAGCTAGAAATATGATGACAACTAATCTATAGCGGGTCTACAACCACAAGCAGACACATTATGTGTATAATTATATACATGTATATATACATCTGTGCGCCCTCCATATTGATCAAAACCCATAGCAACATAACATAGAATGACACAAATTCAATGACAAGACTCAACACACCACTAATAAAGTACTAGGGTATCATATAATTTTTCAGACTCTAAATTAGATATAGAAAAACATATAGAGGAAGATGCATAACCTTACTTGAAGCAAGAGCGACAAGGAAAAATTAGCCTATTTGCCTCACCCTTGGTGGATGATGGAAGATTAAAGACCAATGGGTATTGATTTAATATTTATATATCCTAAATGTAGAGGAACAAAATGATCATATTAAAACAAAACATTTGGGTTAATACCGAGAAAACAAGTTGAGAGAGAGGAGTCAAATGGACAATGTGAATAATGAGTTATGTGTAGAAGGTATCACCCTAATGAGGTAGACATGATTTGTGAAGAGTCTAAGAGGTATCATCAAGTGAATTGTGGAGTCCGAGAGAGGGGTGGCACGCTATAGGTTCTTCCAGGGATTATCGTGCACTGCTGTGAGGGGGTTCGGCCAAGGGCTACATGCTTGGGAGAAGGGGCCATGCGCTAAAAGAGGTTGTGTCATAGGGAAAGAAATGGAGTAGCTAGAGTGCGAGGTTAATGTTCCCCTATTGCGTTGCCTAAGGAAGAATAAAACATGGGGGTTGTGTGCCTCACCAGCAGGCCACACCTCCCTTTTTTCTATTTTTTCTTTTTCCATTAATATTAATCTGATTAATTGTATGTAATAATTAAAATAAAACATCATTTTATTATTATTAATACTATTATTATTATTATTATTATACACATTTAACACTTATCTAATAAATGAAAAACACTCTATTTAGTTATAAACACTTCTTCATTGTCTATTTCCTTAATAAACGTTTCATAATTAAATATGAAACTCCCAATTCATAATTTGATTAAATTTTTTTCACTTATTTAACAAAATACCCAAAATATTAATATTAACATGATTATTATTATTATATAATCTTTCATTTATTTAATGCCCAATCCCCCAATTTATTAAAATACTGTTAAAATGATAAAAAACTCTAACCCATAACTCAAATTTAATTATAAATTGTCATTTAATAGTTCTGTAACACTTCATTTAATTAAAACAGATATTTGATAATCCCAAAAGCCACATTAATTTCTTCAACTAAAATTCAATTAATTCATAAACATTCATTTAATTAAACAACCAAAATATTAATAGTAATAAAATCATTAATATTTTCATTATTAAAAAAGTTTAATTAATCACAATATCCCATATTATTAAAATAAATAATTTATTAAATACTCTAAACTACATGGGTTGGTCTGCAACCATGCGATGCCAATGCAAATCCATTAATGTGTAATTTTCTAGATCCGGTGCTCCCGAGACTCCTCAGAATTCCCGCAAAGAATATTGGGTAATTATGGAAGTCCAAAAGAGACATCTTTAGGTATTCTTACATTCGAAATAAAATTCCAAAGCTCAGTTTAAAAACTGATCCCCTGATAAACCAAAAAAATAAAATTCAAAAACCCTTGTATTTTAACCCTTTCAAAAACATAGGGACTTTATATTATACCAACCTTAACAACTTCTCAACCCTGAGAAGCCATTGGGAACCTCTAGTAAAACAACAGTCCTACCAAGGTCATTTAATCAAGATAGAACTGACATGTTGTGTTCCAAACTTGAACCGCACCTTTAACCCATCATAACCCTAATAGTTAAGCCTTAAAAACCGGATCCAAAGCTCACATTATAGATTAACCATAAAAACAAAGATTATAAATGAGGCAATTATAGGGACCTGGTCAATAAAAACGGTTAAATCACGATCAACCAATCGAACAGGTTGCACATGTTTCCCTCAAAAGATGTCATGAACCCAAAAACCATATTCATGCATTATATGATGATGCACACTTAACAGTATTCCAAAACCATCCGCAGGTATAAATTTTTTTTTACCCAAACTCAGGTGAATTACCAAGTCATTCCATTACAATGAAATTTTAAAAACAACTTTTCCCTAACAGGAATATATTAATAGCCCAAAAAACCCTTGCTTCCCGCGTACTACTTATATGAAATCCACTAATCATACCCAAAAACAATTAAATGGTAGCGATGCGTAAGACCAACAAAATATTAGTTTCCCCATGACATGGTCAATATAGGGGACACATTGGTTGTATTCATAAGAGCGCACTAAGAGTAAAACCACGTTCAATAAGAAGATCAGTCGAACTACTACCAGACAACCCTATTCTAAAAGCTAAGCATATTCTGCTGACATTATTAACAAAAATGACATGACACTGCCGACCTTAGGATTGTCGATGAAGTCGATAAAAAATATCATCCACTTACTAGTGGGATATTTTAGAACACATTAACACATTCATGTGGTGTTCCTCGAACAACTATCACCCAAACTAACATTGATAATAAATGTTGTAACTTCAACCTATCGGTGTGGAATAATTGCTGAATCCCATGAAGTCCTCTCGAGAAGTGGGACAAACATACATTGATGACCTAGAACATTCTAAGGGTACTATATACCACAGTTTAACCCCTTACAAAACATAAACATCGACCCTATCTCTTGGGCACACAAAACCGAAATCTCAAGATTCAAGAAGCCTTTTTCATTTTATCCATCATACTAAATTCATTTTATCCTTTCAACATTTGAATCAATTTACAAAACAAACATGTAAAATTTTAATAAAAAGAAACATGTTTTTCAGAACAATTACCCATGGAAAACATTGGCAAGTTATCACAAACATCCTATTTAATAATTAAACATTTAGTGTTATTAAAATTTAAATGGGTAATTTATCATAAAAAATATTTTTACCAAGAAGGAGACCTCCTAGGGTCCCATTTATTCAATCCAGGTTCTTAAATAAGAAACCCAACAACAGCTAATTTCATTCAAAACCCAGCAGTTTGACATTTAATAACATTTTCCAACATACTATGGATATATAAGGTTCAAACACATGGGTGGCCATCTACCAATCGTTATGGTTCACATACACCTTGTCACTGGAATTTAGCCCAAATTTATAACAATAAACATTAATAAAACATTTTATCATTATCCACATTTTCACACATCAAATACTTTATAGCATGTAATCATAAGCAGTAACACAACAACATGTTATAACACCGATGAATGTAACAACAAAAATACATGGTAATATATATGTTATGAAATCACTCAAGTATTTTATTTATATCACCATAGCATGAAATCTATAGAGGCATGCTAAAGCATGTCAAAATGTGGTATTCCACCCAAGGAACACAATCCAAATTACCAGGCATCCTACTAATGTAACTACTTGGAATGTTATATACATGACATGTGAAACTATAAGGGCTTAACATGATGCATGTATGAAACTTATTTTTCTTATTAGGCTAAGAAAAATATTTTTCAAAATTTTCAAAATCAATAAGCAGTAGAAAATACCCCATTCACTCAAGTTGGAATCATATCAAATGTATCCTCTAATAGTACAATCATCTGTTTCCATCCCTGAACACCTGGTAATTTCTCGCACAAGGGGTGATCAGTCCCAATCATGGATATTAAACCAAGCACCGAAAAATTCTTAGACTCTTATCCTCCAACACAAAATATAATGTTAAAAGGTAAATAATCATATGATACTCCTCTGTAACATCCCGAAACATCTCACTGCTGAACCGGTGATTGTGTCGATCTCTACATGACTTCAAGCGCGTCTCCTCGTATGCCAGAAGCTACCGGCTAGCAGCAAGGGTCTGAGGATAGTTAGTGGGGAGACTATATCCTCTTATAAGAAATTCACATTGGTATATTAGAGTAAAAAACATTCAATATAATAAGTATTAATACATAATATAAAAAATAGTAGAAGAAAAATAGTACTCATTTTTTAAAAGTGGCCAATGCCAATTAAAGAGAAGATGCATGCATGACATGCTAATGTTACAAAAATGGAATAAAGTGATCAAAATAGAATTCTTTACATTAAAAAATAGAAATAAATAAACAATTTATTAAAGCCCCAAGAGAGGTCTCCTTGAGCAACCCAAGCTTCATCTATGTCCCCTTCTCCAATCTCCCAAGTAAATGAAAACACCTCAAACGAACAACATAATTGAATCTAATCAGGTACCCCAATGTAATGGCGGCCCGAGTAGGGTTTCATATATAAATCATAGTAGTGCAGGACCACCGGTGTCTCCCCTAAATCAAGACATTGAATAATATTTTTAAATAGTGTGAATGCATGCCTAAATAATGGAATCATTACATTGTAGCAATATATCCAATTGCCTGCTTCATCCGTCAGCTGGTGTCTGAACCTGTATTATACATTTATCATGTATACTCAACAATAATTACACAATAATTTTAATTTATCACATATTTTAACCTCATTATATTATGAAAGTCTTGAGATTCAACCTCAGGCTGACATCCCTTGTATATGTCACTCATCACAGATGTCTCTAAAGACCATCTATGTAAACAACGTAAAGGCCGAATCAAAACTTGTTCTTTGGATTTTATTAAGCGTCATAAGATATTTAATTTAATATCTCATATATAATGAATGAGGTTATCCAATAAAAATAGTGTTTCTCTCCAGGGTCTGTCCACTAATAGTGATTCACCCAATTCATTAATATGTATAAACCCCTTCTCAAACTCAATTAAAATTTATTTATGTTACAACAGTTTTAATTAACCAATTAATTCATTTCAGGTACAACAAATTGTTCCCACAGTTCAATGATAATTAATGGCTATAGAACAGCATGTCTAGCATCTTCATGAGTGTTTGGAGAATCATCACTTATCTCATAACCCATGGGTATTAGAGGATTAGTCCATGACCAATAAAAAATCATTTGCAAGAATGCTGGCTATAGAACACCATGTCTATCTCCCCATGAGTATTTGGAGCAATAGTCCATGTATCACAACTCGTTTATATACAATACATATATATTTATCATTGGTGTAGAATGTTATTTCCTAAACCCCAATACAATCCAATAATTAATTCATAAATTAATTAATCTAATTCGTTAATTATTTCAATATCTAATTAACAACATAAAGCTCTCATCAAATATTTCAATAATTACTTAATGATTGAAACTCTAAATAGTTAATAATTTACTAAAATTTAATAATTCATAGAAATAAAACTAAATAAATAACACAACATTTAATTATCTCTATTATGTACCAAGTCTGTACTTGTCCATACAAATAGTTATTCATCTAAGAAATTAACAATTTACATGCATGTCATAAACATCTCAGGTCAAACATGTTGGACAAGGCCTAGATATTTAGCAACCATCTCACACAACATATCATAGTTTTTGATAACTCCATACAAAACAAAAGAAGTTGTGGAATGAAAAAATTCATCAAATGGTTCCCTTGGGAAGCAATCGTAACAAACAATAAATTCACAATATAAAATTAATGCATACACATTAATTAATTCAACAAATATTTAATTTAATTATATCTATTTATCTAGTTCATAAATTAATTATCCATTTACCATTTATCATGTAATAATTAATAAATCCATTAATTATAACAAATTTGCAATTAATATTCTGAACACTTCATAATATTCAATATTCTTAATATTAAGAAACAGCCACAATTTTTAAAAAACATGGCTTTATATTTAATTCCTCAATTATTTAGAATTTTACCCATCCTTCCCCATTCAAATATTTTATATATTTAATCAAATCACTTTAAACAAATAAGAAATACATTATTAAAACCAACACATGATCAAGTATACATTTATATCACGTGGGCGACATCATTTAATAACATAATAAGTTCCATGCATCAACATATCATATATCAGCACTAGTAAGAAGACATATGAATATCCAAAACACAAAAATAATGATATGAAATTTTCAAGAAAACATAAAAATTCCATAATGAAAGAAAATCAAAATATCAATTTATTTTGAAAATGTATAATTCATAAAAAAAATTGAGAGTGATTTGGGACCCCACCTCGGGGTGGAACCAAAACAATATTTAGTGGCTAGATATACGATTTTAACCAATCCATAGTTGTTCTGCAACCGCATGCACACACCATTATGAATATATATATATATATATATATACATATGTTCTCCCACTAAATTGATCAAAACCCACTATAACAAAACATTGAATCACAAAAATGAAATGACAAGACTCTACGCACCACAAATAATATACAATGGACTTGTATCAATTTTTAGAATCTAAATTAGATGGTGTAAAAAATAGAAAATGAATAACCTTACCCGAAGAGATGGAAACATGGAAACATGACTCCATCTGTCAGACCCATGGTGGTGGATTCCAGATTATAGATCAATGGGTCCTAAGTGAAAAATCACATATCCTAGAAATAGACGAAAATAATGATCAGATTAAACCAAAACCTTAGGGTTCTGGCTGAGAAAACAATGTGAGAGAGAGGAGTCAAGTGGATGATTTGAATCATGAGTTATATGCTGATAGACTCACCTTGACAAGGAATACATGATTCTTGGAGATTCTAAGAGGAATCATCTCCTGTAAAGTGGAGTCCTAGAGAGGGGGTGGAACGTTACAAGTTCTTCCTACGAGTGTCAGGAGTTGATATGAGGGCATCTGGATGAAGGCTGAATGAAAGGGATAATTGACCATTCTCTACAGGAGGTTTCTCTCTAAGGAAGTAGTATGAGTAGTTGGAGCGCGAGGGCTATGTGCACCGAGTACATCACTTAAGGAGGAAGACAACTGGGGGGTTGTGCGCCTCCAATATAGGTCACGCCACCCCTTTTTATTTTCTTTTTTCTCTTTTCCCCTAAAATTAATCTAATTAATTAGAAGTAATAAGTAAAATAATAATAATCATTGTATTATTATTGTTGTTGTCATTATTATTATTATACACAAAAAATACATATCTAATAAGTGAAAACTCTCAATTTAATTAAAAACCATTATTCATTTACTATTCTTTTCATATATGTTTCATAATTAATTATGAAACTCCTTATTTATCATTTAATTAAATTCATTTAACATTTAATTAAATAAATAACCAATATAATAAAAAACATTATTATTATTATTATTCCAAAATTCATTTTTTGGAAACCCATATCCCGATTTTTGTAAAATATCAATAATATGATAAAAATTCCAACCCACAAAAAACATGTAAAAATAAATCATCATTTATTTATTCCAAAACTCTTCATTTAATGAAATCATATATTTCATAAAAACAATTTCCACATTAAATTCATATTCTATAAATTTAATTAAATCTGTATAATTCATTTAATTAATCAGCCACAACCAAAATAAAAGTAACATTATTATTATTATTAAAAACATTATTTTAATTAATCATAATCTCCAAAATAATTAGAATAAATAATTTATTAATCAAGACAAAATACATGGGATGGTACGCAGTCATGCGATGCATGTGCAAATCCATTAAAGTGGACTTTACCGGATTCGGGGCTCCCGAGACTACTTAGGACGCCTGCTAAGAATATTGGGTAATTATGCTAGTCCAAAAATGAAACCTTTAGGTGTTACAACACTTGAAATAAAATTCTGGATCTTATTTTAATAATTGACCCTTTGAGAAAACATAAAATAATTCAAAATCTTTCATATATTAACCCTGTTCAAAAACACATGACTTTATAGATATCATCCATCATATAATTTTCTTTTTCATAGAAAAATATTAATTAAAAAAACTATGATATTATATTATTGTGATTATTCCACATCCCCACATGATTCCACTAGAGCATGAGCCATTTTTGTCATGATTAAAACCTAAAATCACATTTTTTCTAGTAGATCCATCAGCCACAGTCATCTCTAGAATTATTTTTTTTTTAGAAAATGATGTTGGATTCTAAAAATACTACTTTTAATTTTCATAAAAAACATAGAACCACTAAATAGTAAATCACAAGATGATTTTAATATTTTAAATTGGAAAACCAAAAGGATAATATATCCAAAAATACTGGTGGTGAATATGAACATACCACGTGAAAATTTAAATAAATATTTTTATAAAAAATAAATGTAAAGATAATGTTTTCAAAGGATGATTTAAATAAATATAGTAAATTAAAATAATATATTGGTAACTAAAAAATGTAACTGTTGAGTCAAAATACATGTTCCTATGTGTGATATCATAAATGGAAACCACTTCAAAATTATGTTTAGAACATGACATCATGGTTAATTGCCTATGGGACCTTGGAAAGGAAAACCAATATCTATGTACTAACTTGAATACTTATCTATATAAAAATCCATATATGGTTTGTACAATAGCCCAATTGTAATCCTAAATCAATGGTGATTCCACTAATACAACTATCTAGCGTGAAATAATTATCTAATTTGTGGTATCCGTAGTGGTGTATTAATCTATTATGTACCATACTAGGTAGAGAAAAATAATTCCATAAAAATGAACACATAATAGAAACCATTTTATATAACCATGGATTCCCATGATGTTTTTTCTATACTCAATGTCTTTATATAATTTAAAATAAGGTATAATAAATTTTCTCTTATTTAATATCAACAATGTATTCATTATCACATCATATATAAAAAATTTGAATAAAATTAGTGAAAACAAAACCGAATAATATAAGCCATGTTACAACCACATTCATATAATAAAAATACTCATCATTATATATATATATAATATAATTCATCAATAATTTATAAAGAGGAACTGGTGTTTTATAAAACAATCTTTATTTATTTCTTTACAAAACATCATGGGAATTTTTACTAACATGTGTCTATCATAATTTTTATAAAACTATAGTTATTCTTTAAAATGATTATTTCACTACGGTAAATGTAATGTACAAAAATATCAACCATGTAATTACCCCCACATTATCGTATGTTTAAATTATAAATTATATTTTATGTAAAACTCTATAAAACATTCAAGAAATAAATTATTATCAATTTATAGAAGAGATGTAGAAACCATTACCCCTAAGAAGAAGAGTAAAAAAATAAAAAATAAAATGCATATATTTATCAATCACAACAAATGAAATATTAATTATTTTTCATTATAATTTGTTAAAAATGATTAATGAATTTTTCTACACATAATTATTGTAATACTTATTGGGTAGTGAGGTAAGACTAAAAACAAAGAAACAAAATTAATATAGAAACCAAAGACACCATATATCCAGAAAATATCAAATATCAAATTAGATTTTAAGAAAAAATCCATAAAATTTATCATTGTTATGTAATAATAATACATGTTTTCCTTAACACAATGTGATATAAAAAAATTATTAATGTTTGAAATCACATCATAAAAAATAAAAATAAAATAATAGTAATAATAATAATAATAATAATAATAATATTGATAGTAAAAATAATTGTTTCTTTTAATAATAATAAAAAATCATAGTAAAAAAAGGTATAATTTATAAATAATCACTTGAAATAAAATTTAATTTTTTAATAACATTTGAAGGCCATTTTAATGATTTAAGATTATAATTTACCACTGAAAATAATTTATTAAAAAAATAACATTAAAACCACATAATGATATATAAAAAGGATAAATATCTCACAAAAATCTTTTGAAACAAAAGTAAAAAATGTACATAAGTTTAGAAAAATAACCATATACAACCACATTTATTACGAACACTCACATATCCATGTAATTTTATTTGGAAACCAAATATTAGCCAAATCTATCATCAGGGAACATACCAATGATCATTCATATAAAAATATATATATCATTGTATTTTCATAAAATATATAATTAATATATTTTACTTAAGTCATTATCATAAGTTTGGTGTTATAGACTATGGTTAATGATCTAGTGAATGTGGGTGTTTCACTCCAAGACATTGTTCAAGTGGTACATCAACAAGTGGGGATGATAATAGTAACACACCTTATAAATGATCATAGAGGAAATGGTAGAAGGTGAATATTTTACATGATGAAGTATATTTAAATGAAATTATATAGTCGTAAAAAATATATTGTAGTTAAAATTATATTATTGATTTATTATTCTATAGATTATGGATAATAGTATTTTAGAGCTCAATATTTTGGTTGTCCACTAATTTAAATTAATAGTTACAATATATGACAATTAATTGATAATATAGTCATAATAGATAGAAAATATATTTAGGATTCCACCAATACTTTTCTGAATGAATATATTAATAGTGTTCAATGTGAACCTTACAAACTAAATGTCAAAAATAAAACATATTACTTAATAAAAACAATACAATAAATACCAAACTTATTCAAATTTCAAACAAAAAATAATGTCCAGAATAAAACAATTAAATGCTGAAACCGCTTCACCAACATGAAAGATGATTAAATGTCACTCAATGAAAATCCATCAATCGATGTCAATACACTACTAGTTTGAAGAACTAGAATGCCACTTGGAAAATCTCTTGAAAATTTAACAATAAAAATCAAACGGGATGCACATAAAACAGAAATCCATTCCCTCTATTTAGTTGAAAAACAAAAATTATCAAAATAAAAACCCTCACAAAAAAATGAGATGACCACCATTATAAATCAATTCATAAAAGCTAATAAAACCATCATTTTCATAGATGAAAACCCATGATCCAATTTTTTTAAAATGTCAGGAAAAATAAATGGTACATGTAGGGACTCCAAAAACCAAAATAAATGATACATCAACTAGAAAGCAACAGATAAAGAAAAAACATCTAAACCCGAGTCCTACACCTCATTAGAAAGAATCACCTCCCCGGGATTTCTTCTCTATACTGAAGAATATTTCCTAACACTAAATAGAACTAACCCAAATCAAATAGAATATGTGCCACTAATAATGGAATATAAAAGAAACCAATCTCCCAATAGAAAATTGAATGGAATAATATAGATTAGATAATTCTTAAATAAGAAACCATGTTTATTTATTCAGTGTAATTTTAATTTTTACATTGTAAAAACAATTAATTACTCAAAATCAAACATCTAGAATAGTATTAATTACTATATAATCATACATATGTGATCCGGTATTTCTATATAAACAATTTAACATTATTTGGTTGTTGAAATGTTTAAATACTAGTCATGTAAAAATCCAATATTTTATATGTATACGTTTCATTTTGGGAATGTGAAATTTTCATTTGATTATAGTAAAGATGAATCCAGGTGTCTAATAATGGTAATGTAATGAAAGATTGATTATTTTTTCATTTTAATGTAATTTTCTCCTAAAAAATATCTCTAACAAGTGACTATATAGAAATAATAATGTTAATATTTATTTTTTGTTGCGAGTTCATGATTTTCCAGAATATAGAGTAGTTCATCAAATTTGAATATTAATGTTTGGTTGGTGGAAATCAATATTATGACATTAAATAGATTTGGAGTTTTATTATTGTCACTACATGGGACATATGAATGGGATAATTCAATATCGTAAGAAGTGATACACAAATAGTTACATGGGATAACTATATCCCACTATAAACATGTTAAAAAATTCATTATTTAGTGACATGAAAACCCATTTAAATTTTATGTATAAAATAAATTTAAAATATATCATGATATATATCTTAATACTTTATATATAATGGTTTGAGTTAATTTCAACTACAATATATTCATATAAAATATATTTATGATTTTTTATAAAATTTTTATGGAGTTCTAAACAATAAGGGATTAAGTAGATTAATGTAATTAAGCTAAAATAGACAGTTATCACTCAATATGTTCTTATTTTATAGAAATCATTATATGTAAATAAATAGACATAGAGTAATTTATTGACTTACCACTATCATATTGTGTCATTTTATAAATTCTAACCACTGCATTGTATTTTTAAAATCATAATATACATATATATATTACATCAGTTTTTAATTAATATTCCTTAAAAATAAATCAACAAACATAAATAAAGTATATTATTATATATTAGTATTGATGTTAAATTTATTTATATCAATGATATACATAAAAAGATATAGATGATGATTTTTTCAAAACCATTTAAAAATAATAGAATTTATTTCTATCAAATTGTTAAAATGTGAATTTTAAAAGAACCATTTTACTTAAATAGACTATCATAACTTTAATGGTCTATCCAAACATCAATCCTAAAGAATAAAAGAATAAAATTATGAATACACATGCACTATATCTTATAGATATTAAGAGCTAGTTAAAAATAATGTTTCATCCTTGATTCTCAACTAATTATTTATTACTCTAATGACAAAAATTTGAATATGAAGGTGTAAAATAAGATTTAACTAATGCTGTGAATGATGTTAAAAAAATTGATTTTACTTGTGTTTCCTTTTTTTATTATGAATAAAATATGAATTAGTTATTCTCTATAATATTCATATTCGTACATGTATATAAAAGACAATGTAAATATTTTTTAAATAACGAATTCAATTTTATATCAATGAGGTAATTATAAATATAATAAATCAAATATATTAGGTGTTACATATATCCAAAAAAATAATGTTTTTTTCTCTTGATATTTATTTGTCATGACTTTTCCTCGAGCCCAATGCTGTGACTACCCCATGTAGGCCTTCCATAGGCCAGAGGCTGGAAACTAGCACCAAAGGAGAATCCCCAATAAAAAGGGATGGAATTGTCTTTAAACATGTAACACACACAGTCTGAGGACAAGCAGTAGAAGCAACAAGTACTAATTTAGAAAAGAAAGGTGAAATAAAAGTAATTGTGATAGTATACAAACCCTACTGAACAACAATTACAAGTACATGAAAAATGGGTAAATTAGCTCCTGAATCATCCAACAGGGAATCCTTCCTGAAAAGTAGGTACAGATCTTGAAAAACTCATCCCTCAAGTTTTCCTTGTCTAGTCCAGCTCCGTGTAGCCTCCTGTCCATCACCATCAGCCTCGATCACTGCTGACCATCGTCTTCACAGAACAAAAAACTGTGCGAGTGAAGCCCATGCATGGGTGACAATAACAATACTCAGTAGGGGACATCGAGACCCCTGAAGGTCTCCCAAAATTCACTAATGAAAAACCACAGCAGTAAAACAAAATCATGAAGTATCAACCATCCTTAATAAGGTATATTCCCATACATATACCTGAGTTACCAATCACAGTTTGGATCCCACTCATGAGCCCAAGCACAACCCATTCCACAATGGAAGTATAGTCAATCATCTCAATGATTACAACTGAAAGAAAATACTAAGCTCACATAGGTATACAACTCATTAAAAGTTGTAGAGATGATATGATGTAGCGTCCGAATCATATCCTCTGTCGAACCCACGTAGGATCCTGGAAAAATATCAGCGTTGTCGAATCCACAGAGGATCCTAGTATAAAAGTCATCATTATCGAACCCATGGAGGATCCTGATACAGAATTCATCGCTATAGAACCCACAGAGGATCTTGGTTCAGTATTCTCGCTGTCGAACCCACGGATTATCCTGGTACAGTAGTAGGTCCATGCAGGATCCTATCATCTCTGTGGCAGCCAGACCTAGGGTTCCCACACAACATAACGCTTGATTCTCAGTGAGAAGGCTCCTCGAGCCAAGTGTCGATACAACATCTACCACCAATTCTTGAGTTGATGTATCCCGTAGTTCCAAATTATTATATGGAACCGAACACGACATATGGCGCGTCAATCGGACGCCTGGTCTGTGAGTTATTGGAATTTCTATTCCTAGGGCCTGATTGGTTTTTAGGCTCAAACCATCCCGGCCATTCCCCAACTACGTCCAAACCTCAAGCGGGGTATGGAAAATGATCTGTCCTTCTCTATGAATTCTGTCTCCATAGAAGGATTCTCGTTCAGACACCCATAGCCCCAAATACAAACGAAAATGTAATTTTGGGTTATGGGTCCGAACAAGGGTCCGACCTGGTCCGATGGAGCATCTCGGCCCAGTGGATGCCCAGCCCGCATCGGTGGACCATCCCGGTGGGCAAGCCGTATGGCCGGCCAGCCAGGCTACGCGGCCCAGCTCGCATGTCTCGGCGGGCCGGCCCGCGTGGCCAGTCCGACCATGCCGCGGGGGGGGGGGGGGGGGTGTCGTGGGCCCCCGATTTCTGAAACAACCAGTGCCTAGCACCGGTTCAAAGATTCGTGAGACCACTCAGGTCCCGCCTTGCGGAGCACAGTCGGTCGCCCTCCTTCAACCGCTACGACCTTTGGTCATGGTTCGACTCTGGCGCGGCACGACTGCGCCGCACCCCTCCACCGCGACCCGACTGGGAGTGACCCTCTACTGGCCTCCGTGCGGTGCGACGGCGCCGCGTGCCTTCACCGCGGCCCGTCGTGGCCACAGCTTCCCTTCCGCATAACATGACAGTGCCACACCATATTGGTGACCCAGCGGTCATGCGCTGCCAGTTTTATTCGCGGTCAGCCTGAAGTCGGCTGCCATTGCTCCGCCTCCACCATCATAACAATGAGAACTACATCAAGGGGGGAGGGTCAGACCATGTTTGTGTTGTCTGATCCCTCCTCGTTACGTTGTTAACAATCAGCATATCTCAACCATCAGTTGAATGACGAGGATCGGAAATAAGAATCATATATAAAACAACAATACCTCATTTCGATTAACATTGTCGAAGGCATGGAAAACAATTTTCTAAGATGTCGTCGTATGTTTCCCCCGTCACATGCCGCCAATCCTGAGCTTGAGCGTCATCCTCATTCTACGTTGTAGATGGTGTGTTTTTCATTGGAAGGATGAAGTTCATCCAAGATTTTTCCAAATATCCACCAAAAGGAATCGCCAACCAAAATAATGGGTTATTCCAACTCATTATTTTTTTTTGGAAAAATTATTTAATGGAATTCAAAAGATTTCAAAATTTTATTAATTGAATGATTTAATTAATTTTATGGTTCTGTGGCACCATTTAGGGGAAGTTCAAGAGATCCCCCATTTATGGGGTGTTCAATGGGTTTAATGGGGGGTTAGAAGAGATAAAGGTCTTGGTTGGGCCCCAACTAAAAAAAACCTACCAAGAGAGGTTAGAGTGTGGTAGCCCCCACCTCTAACCTCCACATGGAGGTTTTAACCACCCAACAAATAAAAATAAAGTAAAACATTTATTTTTTTCATTTAATTATAAAGCCCCATAAACTAACTTCCATTCTTGTTAAAACACAACTGCGGTGAGGGTCTCACAATGAAATCACAGACGTTGCGTGTTCAACGGTTCCCCCTGATTTCAATTCCAAGCAACGGTTCAAAAGATATAAAATCACACCTGTACGTTTACTAAAGGTACCCAAATAAAACTTTATAAATTTATTTCGGGAACACCGGGCCTCGGATTCTTGCGCTGTCAGAAACTACAGACTCTTAAAATTACCATGTATTTAAAAAAAAATCACATAATTTCTAGGTCATTAAATTCTTCCCACCTCAGGGCATTATGTCCCCGGAAGCTACAACTCACACTAACGGAAAAAAATGTGTGTACTGAGCACACATATGAGCCTCCCTCTACCATGTGCTCTCATAGAGATTCCTATGCTTCCAGAGAACACGCACTAGTGGTATCGACCATCCACGCAGTACCCTATCCTGTTGATCCTCAATCTCCACTAGATCCTCTGTGAATGTCGACCCATATTTGATGTCCAGCTCTCCATGGTCGATGATATGAGAAGGGTCATGCACATATATCTTTAGCTGAGATACATGGAAGACATCGTGCACCTAGTGAAACTGAGGTGGAAGACCCAAGCGGTACACCACCTAACCTACTCTGCTGAGGACCTGAATGGTTGGATTAATCGTGGAGATAACTTTCTACCTCAGCCAAATCTCTGTAGACCACATTGAGGTGAGACCCTTAGAAAGATGTGGTCACCGTCCTCAAACTCTAGTGGTCTTTATCTCCTATCAGCATATGACTTCTTCTTACTCTATGTAGTCTTCATCCACTCCTGGATGATCTGCACCTTCTTCATTGTAACCTACACCATCTCTAGTCCCATGAGTGCTGACTCCCCTGGGTCAGTCCAGTAGAGAGGTGATCTACAAGTTTAGTCATAAAGTTCCTCGAACGGTTCCATCCCGATGTTGGAGTGGTAGCTTTTGTTAAAAGAAAACATTACCAAGGGTAAATGATCCTCCCAGCTATGACAGAAGTCGAGGAAACATGCAAAGAGCATGTCCTTGAGAGTCTGAAAGGTCCTCTCAGTCTGACCGTCTGTCTGGGGATGGAAGGCGGTGCTCAAGCGAATCAGCATCCCTAAATCCTCTTACAAAACCTTTCATAGTCAGGAAGTGAAACAAGCATCTTGATCAGATACAATCATCGATGGAACACCATAATGTCGTATGATCACTTGCACATAGAGGCCTATCAAAATCTCTTCTCAGCCCTGCTCTCTAATCGGTAGGAAGTGGGACGACTTGATGATTCATTCAACAGTCACCCAGATAGAGTAGTATACCCTGGACGTACGTGGAAGTACCATCATAAAATCCATTGATATCTCATCCAACTTCCACTCTGGGAACTCTAAGGTCTGACCCAAGACTTTTGGAAACTTGTACTCCGCCTACACTTGCTGACAAGTGAGGAATCTAGAGACAAACTCTGCTACTTCTTTCTTCATACCTGGTCACCAGTGCTATCTTCATAGGTCCTGATACAAATTCGCCACTCCTGGTTGTACCACTAAAAGAGATGTGTGGAACTCCCACAAAACATCCTCCTAAAGTTCAACTGGTACCATGGTGTGTCCTCAGAAGAGAATAAATTGCTCCCCACCTTCAGATACCCCATCAGGTCCCTGCCTTGTGGATATCTGAGTACGTCACATCTCATAGTCAACATCCCTACTCTGTGCTTCCCTGACTCACTGAGGAAGTGAAAAAATGACTATGAGAGACTATAGAAAGGATGATCCATCTCTATCCACAAAGGATATCTGCAATACAGCTAGATGCTCTGTCTCCTCTCCTAGTAGTTGATTGCCTGATTTTTTACTGAGAGGATCTACAATAACATTCCCTTTCCAAGGATTATAGACTATCTCAATGTCATAGTCCTAGAGTAAGTCAAGCCATCGTTGGTGTCTTAGGTTCACATCCTTCTATGAGAAGATGTATTTGAGACTCTTGTGGTCATATTAGACTATAATGATTCACCAATCATATAGTGCCACCACATTTTCAAGGCGAAGACCACTGCTGCTAAATCCAAGTCATGGGTAGCGTAGTTCTGCTTATGCTATCTCAGCTGCCAAGAACCATATACGATCACAACTCGCTCTGGCATCAAGACACCCCTGGTTCTAGTCCCTGAAGCATTGTAGTAAACTACGTACTCTAATCCCTCCTCTGGTAGACTCAGGATTGGAGCACTATTCAAACTCTGCCTCATCTTCTGAAAGCTCTGCTGGAATCTCTCTGACCACATGAAGGGTTTCCCATTCTTCTTCAATGCTGAATGCGGTGCTACAACTCTGGGGAAGTTTGGCAAAAATCTCCGATAATACCCAACCTATCCAAGAAAACTCTGTACCTCCGTCACACTTCTACATGGCTCCCAAGTAAGTACTACCTCGATCTCCACTAAATCCACTGCAACTTTAGCCTGTGAGATGACATGTCCCAAAATTTGTACATCTCGGATCAAGAATTGGAACTTAGAGAGCTTGCCATAAATCTAGTTCTCTCTGATCATGTCTAGTACTACCCGCAAATAATAGGCGTGATCCTCTTTGGTAGATGAAAAGATCAGTATATCGTTGATGAATACTATGGAAAAACGATCGAGGTAAGACTGGAATATCATGTTCATGAGAGTCATGAACACTTCTAGACCGTTGGTTAGGCCGAAAGGCATAACCAAGAACTCGTAGTGGCCATAACGACACCAGAAGGCCATCTTCTATAAATCCTTATCACTTACTCTGATCTGGTGATAGAACGAACAAAGATCTATCTTCAATAACCAATGCGCTCCCTTATGCTAATCGAAGAGGTCGTCCATCGTCTAGAGTGGGTACTTGTTCTTCACGATCACCTAGTTCAGGTTACGGTAGTCGACACAGAGCCACATGCTCTCATATGCCTTCTTGGTGAACAAAATTGGGGATTCCCAGGGTGAAACACATGGTCAGTTAAATCCCTTTCCCCTGCAAATCCTCTAGCAGTACCCGTAGCTCACGAAGCTCGGGGGGAGCCATCCGATGTGCTGGAGTAGATATCAATGTCGTCCTGGGGTATAGGTGAATGTAGAAGTCCACATCTCTATTATAAGGTTTTCATGGAACATATTCAGGGAAAATATCTGTTTAATGATCCACCACAATAGGAAAACATGGACTCTACACATCAACCGCTCTGAGATTGAGGCTTGAAAACTGAGGTGTGATTGGCTACCCCCTTCTCTGGGAAAGTGTATCCTACATTGCAAAGGCTTATTTCTCGCCGGTGAAGGTAAAACTCATCCCATCCTTACAAACACACCGCATTTTATGCCTAATACAGTCAATTTGAGCATGAACTGTGGATAACCAGTCCATACCCTAGATGATATCATAAGGCCTCGACGCCACTATGAGGTGATTCCAACCGAATCACTCATCTCCTAGAGTAAGATCATACTACTGGTACCAGTGAATATTCATCAATTATGCTCATGTAGGAGTCTTTAGTTGTAAGGACCGAGAAAACGGCTCAGTCAGAATCCATGAGCTCCGAACAATGGAATAAACTATAAAATAATGACTCGCACGTATGTTTATAAGTAGTGCAGAAAGTGTGGAGTAGACACAGATAATACCTCAAATCTTCTCAGGTGTGTCGTGGTCGTAGGCCTTGACTGCCTAGAGCTGAGCTCACCCCTGTCTACCAGCTCACTATGGTTAGGGTGGACCTCCTGGTGGTGGTGGTGGTAGAGCCTCAAAACATTGGACAACAACTACTGGTCGGTCAGCTCCTCTACCACGTCAACCTACTCTTGGCGGTCCACCACGGTCGAACCACTACCTCTGCCTGAGAGGTACCTCTACGGTCGGCTGCTCAACTGCATGGCGGGTCAGGCAGTCACGTGTCATGTGACCCAGCCCGCCGCATTCATAGCACTGCTTTCTCCTCGTATGGATGGCCCTATCTAATGTGCCCCACACAAACGAACCTGTATCATGGGGTCACCCACATGATGGCCTGGTCCGCATGGACCTCTGCGACATCTATAGACTGCCGGCTGTAGAAGAATCTGCTATGTGTCGCCCTGTGTTGGGTCTTGCTGCTGGTGACTACTCAGCAAGAAAACTCTTCATAATAAGGGCTCGCTCCACCAACCCCTCCTGTGTCGGGATGCTAAGGGAGATCATCGAAGCCCTGATCTCATGTCTGATTCCCTGCTCAAAGGATTAGGCCTTGAAGAATGGGTCCCATACCATATCCAGGGAGTAGTGTGAGAGGTCGATGAACCACGCTGAGTACTGAGCTTCTATCATGCTACCATGATGTAGGTGCAGTAACTCTTGTATCTGCACCGCATAAAGGGTGTCTAGAAAAAACTCTGACCGAAAAAGACTCCCGAAGTATATCCCAAGTAGTGATGTCTCATCATGCACCTAGAGAATTAGGCTCCACCATCTTCTTGATGCTGCATGCAAGAGACTTGCGAAAAGGATCACCATGAGGTCGGACGGTGTCCGTACAAATCTGAAAACAATAACAATAGCCTCCATCCAATCCTCAGATACATGTGGGTATGTCTCTCCCCTAATCCTGGTCTGCCTCTAGCACTGAAACTCGTGCAACACACTCAGATGTCATTCAATCTCTACTACTGGGGCTGGTGGTATTGGTGGCCCAGTGGGTAATGGTACTGCTGGTACCTTCGCTGTGATGGCACCCTGCACCGAGGACTCGTCGCTCAGTGGGCTACCATCTCATGCAAAACTCAGAACCCTAGTTAGTTGCCGACATGGGGAAATCTTGAAAATAAACAGTTGCGCCACGGTCAAAACAGTTTACCTGGTGAGTTGACACAAACTAATAACAAAGAAAACATTTCAAATGAAACAAACATGCAATAATTGTTTTTGTGCACTGAGTCTGAAATCAGAAGTCAGAGTCCTAGTGTATGGATACATCGGCCAAAACACCAACATCGGTTTCAATAAACTGATAACCACACCCAAAACACTTAATAATGTTGCTGTTAAAGGAATCAGAGTCCATGTTCTGCGGTAGAACTGACTCCTCTGATACCAAGTTGTCACGACCCATCCTCGGGGCCCGTTCCATGACAACCCCAAGCCCGCCTTCCATAGGCCACAGGTTGGCGACTAGCACCAAAGGCGAATCCTCAATAAAAAGGGAATTCATTGTCTTTAATCGTGTGACACACACAGTCTGAACAAAACTAGTAGAATCAAAAAAATACTAATATAGAAAATAATGGTGTGCTGAAAGTAAGTGGTCCAGTATACAAACCCAACTGAAAAACAAGTACAAGTACAAGTAAAAAGGGAAAAACAACTCCTGAATTGTCCATTGGGGAATCCTACATGAAGAGTAGGTTCAGATCTCAAACAACTCGTCCCTGAGGTATGTCCCGTCTAGTACAGCTCCGAGCAGCCTTCTATCTGTCACCCTCAACCTCGATCACTATTGACAGTCATCTGCGTAGAACACAACAAGGGGCGAGCGAAACCCGTGGAGGGGTGAGTATAACAATACTCAGTAGGGGACCCCAAGAACTCTGTAGGTCTCCCAGAATCCACTAAGGACAAACGGTAGTGGTAAAACACAATCACGATGTATCATCCATCATTACTTAAGTATATGACCATACATATACCTATGTTACCAATCACAGTCTGACTCCAAAACATGAGCGCAAGCACAACCCCTTCCACAAAGGAAGTATAATCAATGAACTAAATGATAACAACTAAAAGACAAGACTCTGATCACACTGGTATAAAACTCATGAAGAGAGGTATAGATGATTAGATGTAGCCTCTGAATCATCTCCTCTATTGAACCCACGTAGGATCCTTGAACATTATCAGTGCTGTCGAACCCATGGAGGATCCCGGTACAGAAGTCGTTACTGTCAAGCCCACAGAGGATCCTAGTACAAAAGTCATCACTATCAAATCCAAGGAGGATCCTGGTATAGTATCATCACTGTCAAACCCATGTAGGATCCTGGTACAGTATTAGGTCCAGATATGATCCTATCATCTCAGTCGCAGCCAGCCCTAGTGTTCCAACACACAACACGCTCAATTACAGGATAGTCCGCTCCTCGAGAAAATTTTTGATACATCAAATACCACAAAGTATGGAGTTGAAGTATCCCATAGTTCCATCTTATCATAAAGAATCCAACGCGATAGAAAGTCCATCAATCAGACGCCTGGTCTGTGAGTTATTGGCATTTCCGTTTCTGGGGCCCTGTTGGTTTTTAGGTTCATACCAACCCGGCGGTTCCCCAGCTGCATCCAAACCACAAGTAGGGTATGAAAAAAGTTTCATCCTACTCTAACACATTTGTAGCCATAGAAAGTTTGTCATTCAAACACCCATATCCCATAATATGGACGAAAATGTGATTTCGGGTTACTAGTCCGAACAGGGTTCCGACCCAGTCGGATGGAGCGGCCCGACCCTATGGCGGCTCGGCCCACATGGCCAGGCCAGCCACGCCGTGGGAGGGGTGGAGATGCTGCGCCCCATGACTTATGAAGGAACCGAGGCCTTGCACTAGTTCAGAGGGCCACGGGACCCTTCGGGTCCCGCCTTGTGGAGCGCCGCCGCCGCCCGGCTGAGCCAGCTGCCCTCTTTCTACTGCTACTTCCTTTGGTCATGGTCCCTCCATGGTGCAGCGCGACGGCGCCGCACCCCATCACTGCGGCCCGCCTTGGCTGTGGTTCTAAATCACCGACACAGTGCGATAGCACAACACCCCTCCGCCACTGGCCGACTTGTCACGACCCTTTACTGGCCTCCGCGCGGCGTGATGGCTCTGTGCGCCACCGCTACGGCCCGTCATGGCCGCAACTCCTCTTCCATGCGACAAGATGGTGTCGAGCCCTCTTTGGGACCCGACGGCTTTGTGCCACCAGTTTTTATCATGGTCGGCCCAATTCCGGGCACCATTGCTCCACCTCCACCGTCAACACAACTAGAGAAACATTATGGGGCTTCAGACCGTGTTCGTGCGGTCTGAGCCCTCCTCGTTATGTTGTTAACAATCGGCATATCTCAACAATCAATTGAATGATGAGGATCAGAAATAAAACTCATACATAAAACAACACGTATCCCCATACCTCGTTTCTATGAATGTTGTCGATGGCGCAGAAAATGAATTCGAAGATGTTTTCGTATGTTGTTCCAATCTCACGCCTCCAATCTCGGGCTCGAGCGTCGTCCTCGTTCTTCGTTAGAGATGGTGCTTTATTCGCTAGAAGGATGATGTTCTTCCAAGAGTTCTCCAATTCTCCACAAAAAAGAATCTCCTACCAAAATAATGGGTAATTCCCACCCATTATTTTTTTTGTTAAAAGAATTCAAAGGATTTCAAAAGAATAAAAAAATTAATTAATTGAAGGACTTAATTAATTTTAGGGTGAATTGGAACCATTAAGGGGAAGTTAAAGAGCTCCCCCATTTATGGAGAGTTTAAGGGGTTTAAAGAGAGGTTTCAAGATGTAAAGGTAATGGGTGGTCCCCACCTAAAAACATCCTTCCAAGGGAGGTTAGTGTGTGGTGGGACCCACCTCTAACCTCCACATGGAGGTTTTAACCACCCAAAAAATAAAATAAAGTAACACCATTATTTAAATTTAATTTTAAAAAAACCCTATAGACTAACTTCCATTCTCATTAAAAAAACTATGGTGAGGGTCACACTAAGTAATCACTAATGCTGCGAGTTCAACGGTGCCCTCAGATTTCAATTCAGAGCACTGATTCAAAAGATATAAAATCCTACTTTTACGTTTACTGAACGTACCAGAACAAAATTTCCGATATTGATTCCGGGCACACCAGGCCTCGAAATCAGGCACCGTCAAAAACTATAGACTCATAAAATTCCAATTTATTTGAAAATAAATCATGTAATTTCTGAGTCTTTATATTATTTTTCATTTTCTACTTCCTTTTCACATTCCTTTCGTATTTTTATCTTACATCACAAAAGATAAAAGATTTCATAAATTTTAAAATACTAATTTTTACACCTTGATCTTCTTGATTGATGTAGACATAGTGTATAGATATATTTTTTATTTTTTCACTACCTTTAATTAATGAACTATTTAAAAATCTACTTATATGATGTTGATATTTATTTGGGTTAAAATTTAAAAAGTCCCATGTATTATATCTTTGGCTTCTATAATGTAGCAAATCATTTATGGTATTAGGAATTTATTCAACACAATCTAAAATTTTGGTTTTCCATATTCGAATATTTATTATAATTAGATTAATTTCACATTTCAATTTATTAAATTAAAATAAGTCAAGATTAATTTTAATCTTTTTTTAGTCGTTGGTTTTATTTCTAATTAAAAAAATATGTCATGTAATATAATAATATTTTCAACAAATAAAAATTTGATATATTAAAATATATATATATATATGTAAATTAAATTTAGAATAATTATGATCTTAATTTATAAGATAGAAATTATATATTAAAATTGTTTGAATATGTTTCTCTCACTAAAAACAACATTTTTATTACATTATGGAATTTTATTAGAAAATAATTCCTTAAAATTTGGGAAATTACTTTTAAAAAATAACTATGGAATTTTTAATAAATATATATAATTTATTTAAGGATATATTTTTTAATTTTTAATATCAAAAAATAAAATGGATAATATATAAAACCATAATGATGTAATGATGAAATAACTCTGAAAATACATTATTCCATGAGTGATAATTGTGTAGGTTCATCCAAATGGGAATTTAATATTATTATGTTTCATAAATAAGAAATTAATTTTAATTTGTGGTCATAAAATGATATTATATTAATAATTGTATCTCTATGTACCCCTCCTCACCACTGATAAATGACTCGTCACCACATTATTTACAAACGACATCCAGAAAACAACCCCTTAGCCTAAATTCATGATTATGATAATATTTTCATAAATTATATATTGAAATTTAAAATTAATAATACTACCATGGATTCATTATATATTAAATTATTACATTTTAGTATTTATATGTATTTTTAGATTAAATGAAAAAATAAGATTCCTTTTTTTTACTTTGTCTATTTTAATTTTTTTTTATTTCAGTCATAACATTTTATAAAATATTAATAATTATAAAATTATTTTTTTCAATCTTCCAAAACACTTGGGATCAGTTTTATTTAACTTGACCGAAAGCTAGTTACATTATTTTAAATCCCAATTATAGCTCACTATCTAGGCCTGAATATTGGTTCACGTATTTGGATACTTTTGAGTAAGGGACTATATATTAAAATTTTAAAACATAATTAAGCTAAAAATTGACATGGATTTAGAGTATATCTATGAAAAATTTGATTAACTACTTTCACCCCTGAATTTTTTACTTTTATGGTCATAATTTCATGGGAAATTATACCTCTATAATTACAAATAATTATTGGATGGAATAAATTTAATAGAGGAAAAAAGAGAAATTACTCCTTCATCTACTGTACAATAATGATGAAAATATTATGGTTTATGAGAACAATATAAGATAAAAATCATCATGCAAAAATTACACAATTTTTCAATTTTGTGAGGACAACATGCCAAAAAAATATGTGGTCCAAATTGGATCCAAAAGATTATCTACCCATTTTCTATATAATGTCACCTTCTTTCCTATTACAATGTTTAGAAACATTCAGCAGGATAAGGTGGATTTTAATTTCATTAATATTTCATTATAATTATAATATTCATTATTTATGTATTATTCTTCATATCCTTCCCTATACTTTTTATTTTTATTTTATTCACCCATGTGTTCCCCTCACAACTCCACTAAATGTATTGAACTAAAATCAGTGTTTATTCAAGGGATGTAATGGTGATTTGATTGAGTTTTATTGGGATTAATAAAAATTTTATTTATTAAATTCATTGAATTTAGTTGGAGGTTACATTAATTATGTTTAAATTTAAACCCATTTTATATGCAATAGAGATCATATTCTCAATTTCAGTCATCCACCTCATCAATTTCTACATTTATTCTATTGGGGAGTACAGTTTAGGTAGTTATGGTCATTGAATTGGTAACCTAGTTGATCATTAGAACATGATTTTCCCTCTTGTAGATGTCTCAATATAGGATACCTACATTTCTAAATAGAAGGTTTCATGTGAAAACTCTCTACCACTATATTCATTTGAATATTGAAAACACTTCGAACAATGGTATCAATAACACTAAAAACCCTACAATATTCTCATTTTTATTGTTTTATAACTAACTCTGTGTTTTATTGAATATATATATATATTTATATATATATATTTATTAATATTAATATTAATATTGATATTAATATTTATATTAATATTTATATTTATATTTCACTAATTTCTAAACCAACAATGATATTATCTATGTTTTACTATTTGATATATTTATAATAGTGTTAATAAAAAACTAATGTGTTGTGAGCTGCCTACTAATGATCAACCATTTAGTATGTAATATATATTTCACTCTTATATACTGAATATATGTTTGTGAGGGATACATGAAAGATATTTTTTATCAATTTGGTTTCATTTTAGGGAGTCTAAGATCTTGTTCAAATTTTTTCATAAAAACCCAAAAAAATATTAAAATAAAATAAAAAACTAAAAATCGATTCATTATATATCATGGTTTATTAATGAAGAGATGGATTATATTTATTATTTTTAATATTCATTTCTATGATTTTATTTTTTTCAGTAGGTATTTTTGTTTTATGAAACAAATTACATATAGAAATAGAATAATGGTGGATTTGGGAAATAAATTGAACAACCTCCTAACCTTTATTCATGAATTGAATCGTTAATGGTCCAAACAAATAAAACATGAGGAAGTTGAACCAAAGGATATCATGATTATTCCAATTACATTTTATTTCCATTTACCTAGGGGGAATTGGAAGATGAATCGTAATGATACAATCATCTCTCCATGTCCATCTCATAAATATGTTACTGAATATTTCATGAATGTTCATACAAATATATAAACACTATTCTATTCTAAAGAGAAATAGTTAGACATTATTTAAACACCAAACACAATTGATCATTAAATATTTTAAAAACATGAATCATTTCCAATATACCTCTATGTTTCTTTATAATAATATGAACCAGACTCTACTAAGACATATTTTCTAGTGGCATTACATGTAGTGATCAATGTTTAATTTTTTTCAAATAACATTCATGATGTCGTTGTTAATTCACCATGCTTTAGTATTATTTAATTTATTTTTTTTTAAAATCTATTATTCTAAAATTCATAGTAATATAGAATGTAATATGGGGGTATTTATAAAATAAAATTCAAATTGAGGAATGTCCAATGATGATGAGAAACTATTCTTCCCTATCCCCTAACCATATAATCTAAATTAGATTATCATGTGGAGGGAGATGAGATAATATTTCCTTGGATTTTTCCTTTAATGGTGTGGGATAAAAAAAGAAATTATTTTTGTCTTTCCTGTTTTAAAAACACCATACTCAATTTAATTGGTGTTAATCACCTGCAGCTTCCTAAATAGGTGGACTAAAACCTAACGCCCACATGGGGGGGAAACATTGTTAAATAACCTCTTTCATTCTCCTAATTATTCAATATTTTTTATTAATTAATTATTTCTATTTGTAGGTTAGAGTATCTAAGAGATTAACAAAATGATTCCACTATAAAAAAAAGGTTTTCTATCAACCCTTTTATTTTAAATTTTTTCCCTTTAATTTACTTTTTTGAGAATAAATGAGGTGTAGTTAATTTTTTGTGTGGGTTATTTTCAAAATGATTAGTTTTTTTCTTTTTTATTTTCATTATTTATGAACCACAACTTTCAATAAATATTCTTATAATTTTTGCCAAAATATTTTTTTTGAGAGATTTAACATGATTTTGGGAAAAACATATTTTAAATGATTATAGATGATAGAACTTTTCCTTGAGTTGTATTTTCAAATTTATTTATGAGTTTGACATATATTTTATCTCCATTATTATGAAACACTAACTCAAAATATGTTCTCATCATATTGGTTATTGTAAACCATTTTTGGAATATTATTTATGAAACCCATAAATTCCTGATAGAATATTTTATTCTTAATGAGAACAAGAACATTTTATTATTTTCAATCAAATATTTCTTCTTTATAGACTTATTTACAATATGGAGAAATTTTATGGGATAGTCACACTTTATTTACATACCTAACATTTACATATTCTCATCACTAGACCTTATAATCCATGACTGTACTTCTAGGTTCATGACACATTATATGTTGAATTTACTTAACTAGTACTCTCTTGAAATTTTATCATGGATATTTCAATATTGAGAGTTGTCGAGGGAAAGACTTGTGCATTTTTTTAGGATGTGTTTCATTTAGGGGTGGTGTGAGATGTTCTTGATCGTTTTGGGAAGTGGATAAATATAATTACTCATAATTCATCATTTAACACTACATTATATATAACATAAATTTATCAATAAAAATTGAAAAATTGAAAAAATAAAACAAAATTGAAGATGAGGAAGAATTATTCATTGTAATTTTTTTGACTTCTATCCAAATCAAAAATGAGGGTCATGAATTTTCATTCAGTAATTGTATTAAATTTATATCTAACCCTCCAAGATTAAATATTCAAAAATAAAAAAGAAAATATATAAATAATGTCATTCCATTATAGAGTTTTTTTTAAAAAGTAAATATTGGGTAGAACATAGATGAAATCATTAATTGTAAACCCTAATTGGAACTTGTATAATATCATTATGTTTGTGTGTTTTTTTGATTTACATTTTAAAATTGTTGGAATGATTAATTTTTTGTGTTATCACTTGAATATTTATGTATAATACATAAGGTTCCAACCTCCTCCAATTGGCCATAATTTTATTAAAAAATTTTACCTACCAATCCTATGCCAAAATCATTTCATAGAAAATTAAAAATGATTAAATTAATTTTCATGTTTCATTATATTGGGTCATGAGATTTTTTATTGGCCAATGATGACACATCCATTTTCTATGTATGAGAATGAATCTTCAATATATTTCTATTGAGTAAATAGGGACATACAAATAAATTTTAGGTAGGTTATGTTTGGGTCATATATGAATGTTTTATATTGTACAAATTCAAATGTTAGAGATATAAATGAATAGTATTTTTATTTGAAATATGATACCTTCAAGAATTATTTTTTGGATATGATCAGGGATGTTTTCTCGATTTTTTTTACATAAAAGGATTTTGAAATAAATATATAAATATTTCCTAGGAGTGCAATGGTTAAAAACAATGGATTGATTATTCTAGTATTTTAATAAATTTTATACATTAATTAAATGTATATAATCTGGCTATAAATTAGTTTTATTGGACATATTAAATATTATTGGTTTTTTTTGGTATTTTGAGATTAATATGAAAAATGGCCCAATTTTCGATATTGAATATCTTAAATTGCTTCATTATTTAGGACAAAACATTAGTTAAAAAATAAAACTATTATATTCTAGTTTTTATGATTGCATACATATTGGTTTTAATTTCATTGAGATGTAACATGATTTAAATAAATAATTACAATTCCCAAATGTTGCTTTAAATCCATGACTTGGAATCATTTTATAGATCCAGATACTATTAGAAATGGTCCTATATATTTAAGAGGACAAATCAAATGAATCTTAGTATATATAGATATATATATATAGCAGTTATGGATAAAAATAAATTAATAGGGGACACTCACTAATGTGTCTCTTTACGGGAAAAAAATTCTTGGGAAGAGAGAGTACATTAATAAGAATAGTCACCTAAGAAGAACATGTTTTTTTAGAGTAAAACAAAAATAACTCATTAATCTAGTGTCGAATAATACATAATTTTTTATGGTACCATTAAAAAAATATTAAAAGAGATTTTAGGATGAAAAAATTTCCCAATTATTCTATTTAATGATTAGACCACATATAAAAATGTAGAGACCAGAAGTTTTAGCACCCATGAATTTACCATATTTTTTTAGAATAAATATAATTTCATTGATATCTTTGCAATGCACGCAATATCGTATTAAAAAAATAATTTTTAGTCACACATTTTACAGTCGATTAAATTATAAAGCTCTTAGGTAATTTAAATAATAATATTTTTATTATATATCTAATAAAATATTTTGTAATTCATTCACTATATATTATATGCATAATATAAGAACAAATATAATCTTACACATAAAACATATATTTTTATTAATGCTTGTTTACCAAAATTTAATAGTGAACTTATTTTAAATATGAATTTTTAAAATTTTATAAATTTAATATGAAAATGTAAACATAATTTTATAATTCATAAAATACAAATTAGTTTAGTGAAATTTTTTGGAATTTGGTGGAATATTTCTTTTTTGATAAATAGTGAAAAATAATGAATTTTAATTCAAAATAGCTCTTTAATCTATTTTCATTATAATGGTTAATTATATTTTCAATCCATTAGAAATTCACATTATGTAAATAATATATAATATAATCAAATTTATTCCTTATATAAAATGTCACTTTTAAATTGAATTTAATAACATAGAAAACATTTGAACATTTCTCACTATAAAACCCCACATTGTTGTCCCATCTAATTGATTAAATCTCAAATTATTTCTACAAAATATTTAATAGGAATTTGGAAAAATTATTTCAATTTTTGGATTTACAAAAATTTATAATTTCTAATAAGTTAATTTTTTGTAACAATGCTATTAGTGAATTTTTTAAAATTAATTATAACAATTCGGAGAAAAAAATTACAATAACAAAAGACTAAACAATAAAAAGAAGACCCAAATAACATATACACATTTCCAAATTCATTTTTTTGGCAATATTTATACCCTATCATCCAATTTATTGAAAATAGAGAATTATTGGTTTGACATGACATTGACAAAATGTGGGTGGAATTCCCGTTCCAATAATTTACAAGAGTACCAGTCCACACCCACTATTAAATGACACACAACCCTCCCACATCCCCACACATCTCACGAAACATTTTATTGAACATGTTATACCCAAATTTCTTCTCAAGATCCATCCAATACCCCTTGTATCATTCCTTTTTATAGAAATCTATCTGTGGAAGCCCTTTGGTGAAAACCCAATAGAGTTACCCAAATAAGCGGTAACACTCTTCTTCAAACTCCATTTTTTTATGTTCATTCTCCAACCCATCATCTCTTATAGTTAAATGAATTTATAATAAAAAATATACTTAATATATTGAAATTTATTTATATTATGTTTTCTACCAAAACTTACCAACACTTCCATATAATGGATAATGAACCTACTGTTCGTGCATGAGAAACTACCACTTCGTGAAACAATGATTTTTTGTTTTTTCTATTAACACTTTCCAGGCATTGGAACTATTTTTATACATTATTTTTATATATGATATAAATTTGATACTTATTATTCATCTATTCTTTTTTAATTCATTTAAAATACATAACATTACACATTATATTTGTAAATATGACAACAATGTTTTGGGATATGTGGAATATAGCCACCTCAAAGAAATGAGATTCGAACACACCATACATGGAATGAATTATTCCTGATTTTAATAAACTTATATAAAATAAATGAAATTAAAATGGTACTAAAATTTTGATATACATATGTATAAATCACTTTACAATCTTAAACATCACAGAGAAATGAATGCAGCATTCTTGCGTACGTACGAACCGCCGTCAACATGAATGATGCATATCATTCCTATCCCAAAATAATATGGATTATTCAAAATACATATATAACTAATATATATAATAGTAACATCATGAATTAAATTATATATATAATGAAATCCTATTATATGTAATAGTAACAACAATTAGAAATTCAAACATACTCCAAAAACTACTCAATTAAGACCCAAAATATTGAAAATAATAAAATGTTTTTATGAAATGGTTGATACGGTATTATAAGAAGTTGAAAAAGGTTTTAAAAAATAATATGTTTATTTAATAATTTATTAAGACTCTTAAAGTCATTATGTAGGTGGTTGAAGGCTTTTCATCAAAAAGGAATCAATTGGTAAGGGATTTTCATCTCACTTTTTACATTTGTGAGATAAATGACTGACTGAAAATTAAATTATTATTATTATAATCACTCCTTATAAGGGAAAACGGAGAACCCAACATGACTTTAGGATTTAAAACATAAAATTGTTCCCCAAAGGATCAAAGGTCATAATGCCGGATCACATCAACAAGAGCAGCCTCATCCCAGCATAAAAAACAATTGAATCGGCATCCACCATTTCATTGCTCTCGGCTAGCTGTCCCTTGAAAAGATGAATGTGCCTAGTTCCAATGGCAAGAGTCATACCATCTCAAATGTCTAATTCCAGATAGCCATGATTTGGTGAAAACATTCAGCTCTTAACCTCAACTGAATCATCCCCTGAAACAGATCTGGAAACAGACCCTTGAACCCCAGAACACACAGTAGAAAGCACCACAGAGTAGAAATAACCACAATACCAAAGTCACAGAACCGATTCACAACAACATAGAGAATCATAGAAACAAACTTATTCATGCATATGAAAAATCAAAGCTTAAAACCATCACCACAATAATGGACTCCTGAATTCACGAAATGCCGGGAGAAAGACGTTTCGCAGTATAACCGAGCCAAAATAAAACTGTTTCCACCATCAATACTTCCGGAGAAGACCACATAAAAATCCAAAGCACTCAAAACCACTGCAGGTCAATGTCGCAAACCTCAAACTGCATATCTAACCATAGAACCATTGTTGCGCCTCCAAGAAGATATCCAACCCACGAACCTGTCGCATCCTGGTGAACAAAAGCAGGTCTTCCACTCGTGGACTACGAATCAGCAACGCCGTAGATGCCTAGATACTCTGTCACCACAGTAGGAGGGTTCACACTCAATTAAATCACCTTGGAGAAGTACTTTTGAGAGGATCTGCTGCCGACCCACATGGGGAGAAGAAACCACCTCCTTAAGCGGAGGAACTGAAAAATTACAAACCAAGAACTCATGATCCCCCCCTCCAAGCCACACCAGAGTCGACTCCAATCCACATAGGGAGACGAGGCCGAGGTTGCGGCAGAGCCAACGCAAAGAAGGACCACCAATGATTCAAGAAAAACGCCGATCCACACTAGAAAACCAGTCAAAACATGGAGGAACTGACACCTTACCAGAACCGAGGCCGAGACAAGACAAGGCCACACTAGATCCAAAGCTTAGGCCATGCTGAGATGAGATCCAAATGAAGCTGAGGCCACGCCAGAGTCAACTTATCACCACACCGACACGTAGACGGGAACCAGAGGATGTCTAGAGTCATTGACGAGACACTCTAATGCCGAGTCGAGATCCAGGAAACTGACTCCGAGCCACACTGGGACTGCAGAGACCCAAATCTTGACGTACAAGGACATTACATTATTTTTGTGGAATACTTAATAAATGAAAAAAATAGACGCCAAAATACCGTATTAGTTTAGTGTCTTTGGATACTCGGAATGTAATCTTCTAGTCTTGGTGAATGATCTTCATCATCTCCCTTAAAGATCTTCCACTCTGTTTTTCTTAACTAAAACCATTATATATATCCTGGGGAAAAGAAAAAATAAAAAGGGTGAGCTCAAATTCTCAGTAAGGGAAAGCATAAAGAACATAAAACAATCCATAAACATTTGAATGCAAAAACTTGAACATAAAATCTAAACATCAAAATCTTGAGCAAAAACATAAATCTTGGAAGTAAGTAAGGAATATATCATAAAGGAACATTAATCATGATAAAATAGCATGGGAATAAAACATGTGATTGTGGAAACCATTAAGCACGTGATATGATTTCCAAAGTAGCCACAACATTGCTTCCTAGGTCATCTTAGTGGAAAAAGTCCCTTTCTGAATCGAGTTCACTCCCCATTCTAGTCCTGTATCACTGAACATGATTAACTTACGGTTCCAGCCATTTTTATGTCCTGAGATATAAATCGTTACCCAATGAATTGGAGGGAGATATAGGTTCCACCCATCTCATAATGAAAACATTCTTACTTGTTCTACAAAATAAACATAAAACATTCATCATAACCAAAAGAATAAAATGGGTTTCATAAACATCATCCCATCATAACATAATCCATATTAAACAAAAGGATATAATTTCATTATAAGAGATGTGAAAAAATGTAAATCATAGAAACATTATATATGAAACATACACATATGAAATAATGTCATCTTAGATGGAAAATGTTTTTGATAAAACACTTGAAAAGAATTCTTGAGGAAAATATCATTTCTTCTTCAAAATAATGTTCTTTTCACAAAATACCATGAAATATTAAAATAAATGTATTTTTTGAAAATAGTCATAAAATAATGTAGAGTAAGCTTACTAAAAATGAGGCTTTATGAAACCGTAAAATTCAGTTCATGTCGTATAAGTTAAAAATAACATTCTTCTCGTACTTTTGTGGGAAAAGTGAAAAAGTTCCTCGTGTAGTAAAAAAAAGTAAGATTCCTTTCATAAAATGTGGTATATTTCAAAAATTGGTAAAAAGGACTTTAAAAATACATGAAAACATTTTTAGAAAACATGTTCATGGATGATAACAATAATCCCAGTAAATACTTATGAATCACAATCTCAGATAAGAACGAGATTGGAATAGTTATCCCTTACCTTAGTTCCGATTTTCATCGTACGTATCCGAAACTACTGTATAATGATTTAAATAATGTCATTGACTTATTATAGAATCATATTAATTATTATGATATCATATATAGTTCACTTATGACATTATATAACCCGTTATTTTGTAAGTTCTATGTTAAAGCAACGTTTTGGGTAAAATCGTTTTATTTATTGTACGTGTTTAGACATGTTGTTCTAAATATTATTATTACTTATATCTTGATTTACTTACTTATAGAATGTAAATAATGATTTATATATCATATACATATAATCCTTATATATATATAATAGATATATAAATGAAATGAAATACAACGTTCATGGAGATGGTAGGACGTACGTACGAATGAATGCTATTTTTGTTTCCTTATTGAATTAAATGAAATTAAGTAAATGATACATATATGTACATAAATCCAGTATCATTATTATGTATTATCTATCATGTTTATTTATTATATATACTTTATAGTCATACTTTAATGGTTAATCATGGAAAATGAATCTCATCACGTTCGTGGAGACGGTAGTCCGTACGTACGCACGAGAGATGATATCATTCCCATGATTGTGTAATTCTATTGACGTGTATAATATTTTCATAATTAATATCAATTTACAATAATAATATGTAATTACTTATTTACACCATTATTCCCATCCATGTAAGGTGGTGGTGGAAAACAAATTACACCACGACGTGGAGACGGTATTTCGTAAGTACGCACACGCGGTGATTTCATTTCCGTAGGATGGATAGAAGATGATATTGGGTTATTTCATATTTATAATAAAATATCAGTATATGAGTGATACTAATGTTATTAATTTATGATGAAACAAATAAAGAAGAATATGTAGAAGAAGAAATAAATTGGAATGAATCGGTAAAGGATATTAACTCTTCTTTGACACGCCTCTTCTTAACCTCCTCTTAGGGCACTATGGTTGGTCTTTTGAGGATACCGGAACCTCTATAATTTCTCTAGGGAATATGAGAAGGGAAATGTTCTAGGTTTTACAGAGCTTTAAGGCTCAAAGTGCTGTGAGGAGGAGAGGGAGGAGGTGCCCTTTTATAAGGGAGGAGAGGGGTACCTTAGAAAAAACATAAAATATTATTTTATTATAAAGTCATATTCGGTTTTTAATACTCCAAATTGATTTATTTTGAATATAAGTTTAGTATGGGTATAAATAATTTCTACCAATAGATTATAGACATGTTTAGGTTAATATTTAAACCTATCATTTAGATTTAACTCTAAGATAAATAATTTAACTTTTACCATGTCTTCTTGTTTTCTTACACAATATGGTTAATAAACATACTATAACAAGCCAAACGAACCCCAAGTGGTTAATTATTAATATATATAATGTTATCTTAGTCATTTATCCGAAAATTATATTTTTAGTAATAAATTAAAAATTAATAATATAATATTTTTTTAAAAACTAATTTTTGTCAATTTTGACACTATTTGGTAATTGATTTTTGTAAAACTTATAAAAACATTATTAGTTCAAAAAAAGATAATTATATAAATAATAACATGTCATATTAACCAATTAAATTATTGGAATTCATATAAAGTCTCAAATTACATTTATTTTGGTATTTATATTATCATTTATTTTATGATTTCATAATTTAGGTAATTACTAGATCACCATTGTTTCATAAATAAATTAAATAATTTAATGTCTAATTTTTTTAAATAAACTACCATTAGGTAGGAGATCTTTTTATATTTCTAATTAATATTTATAGGTGAATTTATATTTTGTATTACCCTATATTAAAAATGTTTTATTTATTAAACATTGATTTTAACTATTTTATCACTTTTTTAAATAAAATAATAATAAACGTCTTAATCTAATCCAAGTGGACCTAAATGGTCATATTTTCTTCCTAAGTTTGTTTTTGTCCGTATTGAAGTTATCCAATAGAATTAGGAAATGTGTTACGGAAATAATAATATCATTTTTACCCTTAATTACCATATTTACTTTTAACTGTGGTAAAAAAGTAAAAATGATAGTATTCACCAAAAATTATTTTTATCTTATTGAACCATAGTTTACTCCTTCATATTAACTTTATCTCATGTATTTTAGTAATTCCACTCACAGAGGCGCTAAAATTAAGTTTAATTTAAATTTAAAATTTCCCTAGGAGGTGGGTAAAAGACAGTGAAAAGATCAATAAAATTTTTATATATCTAAAATTATTATAAATTGACTCCAATGAATTACATTGAGATTATATAGGTATTATGTATCTATTTTAAACGAAAATAAATTTATATAAAATAAATAATTATTTAAATAAAAAGTCGATTTTTAAATAGTAACCCAGTGTTTTCACTTTTCTTAAAAAATTGAATGTTTTCTGAAAAATACCAAAAATTCACCATAGGCTAATTTCGATGTTCTAAATCCAAAAATGATATACATTTTGAAAAATAAAATTTCAAAAACTGGTTATTACTATTAATAACGGATATATCATAATAATATTATAATAATATATCGTTTACTGCAACTCGATATTGCATATAACACACGCTATCGTGGAAGGTTGCGATTGAATATAAATCAAGCCAAGTCAGGGTTGCGTGTAGTGAAAGATTCATTTGTTGTTTTTTATAATAGAATCCAACCATATTTCATTTATACATTGAATATATATATATATATATACACTCAATGTTGCGTAGTATAACTTCTATCAAACGAACATGAAGTTTTGTGTAACACGATCCAAGAATAGTGTTGTGTATACTGCACGCTAATATGGTGTTGCGTATAGTTCAAGATAATCTTGGTTTAGCATACAACTCAAGACATCAAATAAATTAAAAAGAATACATCACAAAAAATCTCGGGGTGTTGCATTTTACCCCCCTTAAAATGAATTGCGCCCTCGAAATTCATTGGGGTTATAAATAGTTTACTACATGAAATATTCTTTCATATAAACCCACATTGTAAAATGGAATACCAAAAATTATCATTGAAAACTAACATATGAAATGTAATGGTTACCCAAATTAACTAATCACTAGGTTTTCACATAAGAGAACACAGGTGAAAATATGGATATGTAAGAAAAATATAACCATCAAGTTCTGATTATAGAGTGGTAGAGGATATGGATATGAAAAATTCAACAATCACAAGGCCATAAATTTTTGATGATCTAAGGTACCATCTGATTCATCATATATAAGGGCACTAGGACAATATTTTTGGTTTTCAAGAACATTTCCCTAAATATGAAGAATTTTAATGTGAAGAAATACTTACATTATTTCAGTATAATCTCATCGTTGTTCATGCCTTAAAAAATTTCCAATTCATCTCTTAAATAAATGAAGTTGAATTTATCATTTGTGAAGTGTTAGCAGATCATGTGATTGAATGATAGGTAATTCCATCTGTCTCAAAAAAAAGGATAGAAAAAGTTATTAAATATAAATAAGTCCGTCTATAGTGAGATTGGACTTATACTTCATATATCATACCGCTTAATATAATAAAACTAGTTTCTACTAACCAGGGACTTATTGTAGGCCAGTGGTATGTGATAAAGGCATATCACACATCAGTTGTGGGTTCTATTCCCACAGCTTTGTCCGACACGACGGTTGTCGCCCGTCCTACAGGTTGTCCCTTTTTCGAAAACTACATTATAATAACATTCCTACAATAATATTGAAAAATAGTTCTAGCCTTAAACAATACTATCTTATGTCTAACTTGATTCATTCCAATCTTTTGGCTTATCCAAAATACTTATGTCTAAGCTCATATTTTAAAGAAAAAAATTACTAGAAATTTCATCTACTGAGCATTTGAATACCATCGTTGATCCCCCATATATCATACAATATATCTTATTGGTCACATTCCAAACATGTGAATCCATTAATAATGTATTCTCTTGAACCATAGTGAATACATGAATGCTGTCACAAGGTAACCCTTTCCATATTCCAAAATCCCAATAATTCTATATACTGAAACCATGATATCACTTTTCCTTATATTAGTCATGAGCTCATGAATACTATCAAAATTTCATTTTCCCTTTATCCCTTCATTATATTCATATTAGTTTCTTCCAAAAATATCTAAATAACCTTTCATGGACACTGGTACCATTCAACATATACTTTAAAAAACATAAGGAAACACAATAATGTAATATTCCTTGGATGTCTTTTTATTCCACAGTACCATGATATTACTTAAGAAACATTACTCTTGATAATCATGTAATCATTCCACTACGTTCTTAATCCACTGAATGAACTTCATCATTTCTTTCATCTCATATATCATTTGTAGTCTCTTCATCATCATCAACATAAATACCACCCATATGACCATGGTTATTCTCATCATGAGATTTTCTCTTAGGGAATTGGTTTTCATAATTCCCAAACATTCCACACTTAAAACATTTAACCATTGTTGATTCCTTAGCAATAACATTATCTTTCTCCATGGTGTTAAGTGAACCTTTTCCTTTGAACTTTATGGATTTGTGTCATTCTATTCCACACCCCAACCGTTATCCAGTTACATTGAAACATTCTCCTTGATTCCTCTTCTACATGATTTACATTAGGTAAATTGAACATTCTTTCCTATATAATCATCATGAAACTCCATCTTTCTCTTATTATCTGAGTTGGGAAACTTACCAAAGTTGAGATTATTGACCATATTATGAGATTTCTGATTAGGCATAATAATGATATGTGACATACAAAGTAAGTAATTAATAATAGATATTTTTATCTATGTCTATTAATGATTAAGATAGTGTTTTAGAGGCTTAAAATGAAAATAAATACAATTTTTAGCATGGAATACACTCATATTCTTAAAAGATTGTTTTACTTCCTTTTGATGGAAAACCATTTTGAAATCAAAATTTTGAAAATTTTATAATCTATATTTGTCAAAATAAACATATTCATTATGATTGGGACATTTAAATTTACATTGGATAAATTTTTGGTATTTTTCTGGCAATGTTCATTTTTAATGAATAGTGAAAAATACTGCATTTTATATCAAAACTGCTTTTTCATTTAATTTAATTATATGGATAGATTATATTTTTAATTGTTTTTAAAGTGAAATTTGAAAATATTTTTACCGTTAAATCCAATAGTGGTCATTGGAATTAATTTCACTTTGAAATCGGACTTAAACTAGTGTCAATCTTTTGATACTTATTGTTTCATAAAAACACGCTATTTGTCATGACATCGGGAATTAATTATTAAATTAATTAATGTGACTTATATGTTTTGAATTTTTCAAAATAGACCTGATTTTTGAATTCGGAATATCAAATATAGCTTAGGGTGAATTTTTGGTATTTTTCTGAAGAACTTCAATTTTTGATGAATAGTGAAACCACTAAGTGGTACTTATAATAACTGATTTTTCGTTTAAATGAAAATTTACCACTTCTGTGTTTTGAATTTCAAAAATCCATCATAAATGGATGTCATTGATAAGTAAAATGTGGATCAATGAGATTAAAATAATTTTTTGGTGAATAGTAACTCTTATGTTCTTAATCGCGATTAGAGGTAATTAGTGTAGTTTAAGGTAAGAATAATGTTTTAATAAAATGAAATGACCTAGACACATGTCCTACCCTCATTGGATGTGTCATGGACGACCAATACAATCCATTGGTCAACATGGGGACCCCATGGAGCCACTTTTGTTTGGAAATGACATAAATAACTTTTTATTTAATGTAAAAGTAAAAATGACACAAACATCATATGTTTTATTAAAAAAAATTTATATGGGGTTATAAAGATCAGATTTTTTATTATAAATAGTAATTGGAAAACTAAAAATATTTCCTACATCACAGTATTTTTTTATAATTTTTAGACTTCAAATAAATTAAATTATTTATGACATCATGATGATGCAGCGATGACCTTATTATTTAACGATTTAAATAAAATGGAATGATAATGTAAAATCTTAGACCTAAACATGGAAAAAACCTATTGGATGGGTGTATTTCGAACCCTTATCACCTTATCCTTGAAACACATCAATGTGGGACCTCTTAAATCTGAATACCCTTTTAAAATAAAGTGACTTTTCTTTACCTTCCAAGAGTGCCCTCCTCTCCTCTTATAAAAGACCCCCACCTCTACCTGCTTACCCACACTCCCAATGCCTTTGGCTCGGCCAACCCCTGCACATTTTGTCTTTCCACATCCCTCTCTTACTCCTTGAAGCCTCACTTTGGGCAGAAGTCTTCCCAAGGAAGACTTTGCACTCAAATCTAAGAGAGTTACCCGATTTTAAGGTAATGTCTTCGTTTGAGTCCTTTTGTATGATTTTGCTTCTCTATCCCCCTAAACTATTTTTATTATTTTCTTTTGTAAAAAATCCTGTATCATAAATATACTAGGTTGTTTTTATAAGAAGTATTCGAGCTACACTTACACACACCTACATCTAATGGTTAAAGGAAATACTGTTTCCGTGGATGGTGAATTTATGCCTCCCGAAACGATGATTGTTCAACATTCTTTTACCACCTTCAAAGGTGGCCATTAAGATGTCACCATATTTATATGTGATATATAATATGTTTATGTTTCCCTTAAGCTTATGTATTTTTCATTTTGGGGATACCTTTTTGGTTTCCATTATCGGTAAACGCGATATCTTCATTAAAGGAAATGCGGACTACCACCCCCTCAAAGTGATTTGATTCGTTAAATACCATATGTGGGATGTATAAAGGATGGAACTATGATATTATATATGATATTATACTGGAATTATAATATACCTTTATATCATTATGATTCCATTATATAAAATATGAAATAGATATGAAAGTAGCGTTCATGCGTACGTACGGCTTACCGTCTCCATGAACGGTGCATTTCATTTCTTACCTCTAAATGATTATGTAATATTACAAATTCCTGTATATACTAGATATATATGATATATACATAATGATTATAATTCTTGATATAATGGATACATGAACAACATGCAATTATAAAGGGTTTATTTTTTATTCAAGTACCAATGATCGTTAAAACGACCGTTATTAACTTAAATAATTATATAGTGTTCATGACATGGAAATAAGTGATATACAAGGATTAATGAACTTAAAAAGGTTCATAAACAAGTTGAAATTAACTCATGTTTATTATTCAGGAGATTAAAGAACGACTGAGTCAAGTCGGACCCGAGGTATGGGACTTCGTCTCAATCTCCTTTCATTGAGGCATATTTTGTTTTATACACAACCTTCTTTTATACGGTGTATAAACCCCTTTGACTTTAACGTTTATCCAAATTGAATATTTTTTATACGAAGCATTTACTAAACAAAATAAGGGAATGTTTTTGTCGTATGTATGAGGCGACAACGACTTCTCCGCCGCCGTGACCATTATTTGAGTTTCGGCTTCCTCAACAAGCCATGCCTTTTTTTTAAAAGAAGAATAATTACCATGTTTTACTTTTCTTTTATTTTGGTATTGAAAATGGTTTTCATAATGTTTTTATATCAATGTGTTGTATTGATATCTTGTGATTGAAAGGTGGAAATGTTATGTTTCCTTTATGCATGTTTTATGTGATACGATTATGTTTAGGTTCTCGGGCATTATTATGAAGACGGGTGGTTCCTTGATAAACTAAGGGCGGGTGAGCCCGATATAGCTCTCCAATGCATTGGGTAACGTGAAGGAGTGTAACGTTAAGGTTTCTCCGAAGATATTTAGGGAATATACTGTGATGTGTATTCCAAACGTAACCAAGAGGGTTACTCCCTATGTAAGAATGTTATGAATGCCTCAAGTTACCTTTATGTATTATGATTTCTATGATTTATTCATGATTTGATGAGGTATATTAAAGTGCTTATGTTTTATGGGTAAAGTATGATTTCATTCTTATGTATATATGTACCCTTGTTTTCTTTCCATATTTTTATATCCCATACTGAGCTTTTTATGCTCATCACAAGTTTTTTTTGAAATGTTTTTCATAGGTCAAGGGAAAGGTACCTGATATGATGATAGTGTCAAGGAAGTGTCAAGAAAGAATCCATGTTTTATTTTAAATATTATTACATTTATGGGAATGAAGAATACTATCTTTATGTAACCACTTTGTTTATATGTGGAATGTAATGCAAGTTTTATGATCTAATTCTCTAAAACTCTAAACCTGAAAAGATCCTCAATGTGTAATCTTGTAATAACTCAAGATTAAGTAAGGTTTAACGCTGGGGCCTTATATTTGGTATCAAAGGTCGTTTTAGATAACTTTAGGAGTTTTAATTCTATTTAATGATTATCCAAAAATATTTTTTTTATGGTCAAATTGAAGTGATATAGTATTTGAAGATTACCATGTTGCTTCATCTAAGACATGTTTGTTCAGAATGGTTTTCCGCAGAGTAAACATGGAAGAAGTGCTAGGAAGGCATGCAGAAGGAAATAACCTTCTGAATCAGCATCCCGAGATGGTCGGAATTGGAACTGAACAGTTTGTTGCAGTAATGGTGCAGTTGACTCAAGCGATAAATGGCGGTGGTATCCATACACGAGATCAGCCAGATCAACCGCAGAGGAACATGTCAGTGGTGGAATATTTCATGAGGCAACATCCCCCATCATTCAGAGGATCATCTGACCTTGTGTTAGCTGAAGGGTGGATTAAATAACTGGAGACGATTTTCGATGTCATGGGGTGTTCAGACAATCAAAAGGTTAGTCTTGCTATTTACCGTTTGGAGGGTGAAGCATATCGGTGGTGGTCGATGGTTAAAAATATCAGGGACGCTGTTGAGATTGATGCTCTCGACTGGGATGAATTCAAAGGTATGTTTCTTGAGAAGTATTTTCCTAAGGCTGTTCAACTTAGGATGGAAAAACAATTCTTGGAATTGAGGAAATAGGAAGACTCAGTGGCTGCCTTTGATGAGAGGTTCACTCGATTGGCAAGGTATGCTCCAAATTTTATCCAAGAACTTGATAGTAAAATCAATCGTTTTTACTCAGGATTAAAGCCTAAATATCAAAGGGAGTTAGCATCTTGTGAGTTTAAAAGTTATGAAAAGCTTATTTGATGTGCTGAGAAGGTTTAAATGGAGATTGCCGATGATCAAGTGTTCTATAACAACAAACAGAAGAAGAGACCGAGGTGGCAGGAGAAATGTAAGAATTCTTCAAAAAAGTCTGACGGTAAGAAAACTAAGTTTCCAGTTTGTGATAAATTTGTCAAAAGTCATGTTGGGGAATGTATTCTGAATTCTGGAAAGTACTACTGATGTGGTAAGATGGGACATAAGGCTTGTGATTGCACTGGAAAAGATCAGGGTGATGGTAAGACAAAATTTTATTTACAGTTAATGAAATGTTATAAGTGAAATGAGATGGGTCACTATGAAAACGAGTGTCTGAAAAAGAGCTTGGGTGATGTGAAGCAGTTAGAGTACAAGAAGAAAGGGGTGGTGAAATCCTTTGCAACTACTTCAGCAGATGTCGGGCCATCAAATTAAGTTGTATCAGGTACTTTGTTTGTTTTTTTAGATTATGCCAGTGTGTTGTTTGATTCGGGGTCTACACATTCTTTCATCTCTGAATCCTTTTCTAGTAAAATGGAAATACCATCTCAAGAAATAACTCCTTAACATTTGGTAAAAACACCTGGGGGAAATGTTGAGGCAAAAAGAATTTATAAGAATCTTCCTATCCTTATCTATGGAAAGAACCTACTTGCAAACCTTATTTTTCTACCTCTAGAAGAGTTTGATGTTATCCTGGGTATGGATTGGCTCTCAATTGACCATGCTAAGATTGACTGTAGAGATAAATAAGTTTCTTTTCAAAAAGACTTTCAGTTTGTGTACAAGAATGAACCCTTACTATTTTTAACTTATCAAGAGGCCATGTAACTTGTAAAAGATGGAAATGAATGTTACCTTGCACACATCATGGAAAATAAAGGAACTGTTCATATTAATGATGTTCCAGTGGTAAATGAGTATCCTGATGTTTTTCCTGATGAGTTGCCTGGAATAATACCAGATCGGGAAGTTGAGTATATTGTTGACTTGGTTCTTGATGCTATGCCAATTTCAAAACCCCCTTATCGAATAGCTCAAATTTAACTTTTAGAGTTGAAGTAGCAATTGCAAGATTTAATAAAGAAAGGTTTCATTGGACCTAGCACATCACTATGGGGTGCTCCTGTTTTATTTGTTAAAAATAAAGATGGTTCATTGAGAATTTTCATTGATTATAGAGTCTTGAATAACATCACTGTTAAGAACAAATATCCTTTGCCTCATATCGATGATTTATTTGATCAGCTCCAGGGAGCTCAGTATTTTTCAACGATTGACCTAAGATCGGGGTGCCATCAGGTGAAGGAAAAGGAAGCAGATGTTCCAAAGACTGCGTTTCGTACAAGATATGGCCATTATAAATTTGTAGTAATGCCTTTAAGGCTAAGAAATGCACCTCCTGTATTCATGGACCTAATGAATGGAATTTTCAATGAGTTCTTGGATAAGTTTGTGGTGGTTTTCATTGATGATATTTTGGTGTTTTCTAAAAGTAAATAAGAGCATGAAAGACATTTAAGGGTCATTTTTCAAACCTTGAAAGAAAAGAAATTGTATGGGAAATTCAGAAAGTGTGAGTTTTGGTTGCAACAAATTTCTTTCCTTGGTTATATTGTTTCTAAAGATGGGATAACTATTGATCCAGCAAAAACAAAGGTTGTTGAAGAATGGCCGAGACCCAAAATTGTAACTGAGATTTGTAGCTTCCTTGGTTTGGAAGGCTTTTACCGAAGGTTTGTTATAACTTTTTCACGGTTATCTAGTCCTATGACTAAGCTATCTCGGAAGGGTTTTAAGTTTATCTGGACAAAAGAATGTGATGCTTGTTTTCAGGAACTGAAAAGAAGATTGGTGAATGCCCCAGTTTTGGCACTACCTTACAGGAATGGTGAGTTTGTTATATAAAGTGATGCTTCATTTAAAGGACTTGGTTGCGTCCTAATGCAGAATGATTAGGTAATTGCTAATGCTTCATGATAGTTGAGAACTAATGAGGTAAATTACCCTACACATGATTTGGAATTAGCTGCTGTTGTTTTCACTTTAAAAATTTGGAGGCATCATTTGTATGGAGTAAAGTGTGAAATATATAATGATCACAAAAGTTTAAAGTATATATTCACTCAGAAAGAGTTAAACATGATATAGAGGAGATGGCTGGAATTAATCAAGGATTATGATTGTATAATTCATTACCATCCGGGAAAATAAAATAAAGTGGCTGATGCTTTTAGTCGAACAAGTAATGCTTCATTAGCAATGTTGCGTTTGGAATTTGATCCTTTGGTTAAGGATTTGATGATCTTTGGCATAGAAGTTGTTGGTACAGGAAGTTCTTCGGTTTTGTTTCAGGTATCAGTGACATCATCTCTATCAGACAGAATCAAGCAAGCACATAATCAAGACAGTGAGTTGCAGAAAAAGGTAGAGCTGGTTCATAAAGGTAAGTTTCCTGAACTCAACATTGATAATGATTGTGTTTTGAGATTTGGGAAGAGATTTTTTGTGTATTTTGATTCATAGTTGAAGAGAGAGTTCTTATGTGAAGCTCGTAGTTCTCCGTTTTCAGTTCATCCTGGCAGTACTAAGATGTACAGATATATGCGGGAGTATTACTAGTGGGATGGAATGAAAAGAGATATTGTTGATTTTACTGTGATGTGTTAGACATGTCAACATGTTAAAGTAGAGCGGAAGTTACCAAAAGGGATGATTCATCCTTTACCAGTGCCAGAGTGGAAATGGGAGAATATATCCAAGGGTTTTGATGTGGGATTACCGAATACATCTCGAGGTAATAATGAAATCTGGGATATTGTTGATCGCTTGACTAAATCTGCTCATTTCCTTTCTATACGAGATACTTTTTCCCTAGATCAACATTCCCGTCTGTATCTTATAGAGATAGTCAGGTTACTTGGAGTTCCCCTCTCCATTGTATCTGATCGTGATCCCATCTTCACTTCTATCTTTTATAAAGGCCTTCAGAAGTCGTTGGGTACTGAATTAAATTTTAGTACAGCTTTTCATCCTCAATCAGATGGGCAATCAGAACAAATAATTCAGACATTGGAGGATATGCTACGTTCTTGCTCTATGGATTATCACGGAAGTTGGGACCAACATCTTTCTTTGGTTAAATTTTCATATAATAACAGTTTTCATTCCATTATACAGATGGCACCATTTCATGAATTATATGGGAAGCAGTGTCAAACTCCAGCTTTCTGGGATGAATTGGGTGAACGGAAGTTGATGGGAACAGAATTGGTAGAAGAGATGACAGAAAAAGTTCAGCTGATTCAGAAGCATATGAGAACAACTTAGAGCAGGAAGAAGAGTTATGCGGATAACCAGAGGAAGTATCTATCGTTCGAGGTAGGTGATCATGTTTTTCTCAAGGTTTCTCCTTGGAAATGTGTGATGAGATTTGGTAAGAAAGGGAATCTGAGTCCATGTTTTATTGGACCATATGAAATTCTGGAGAGAGTTGGATCAGTTTCATACCAGGTGGCTTTACCTCTGATTTTATCTCAGGTACACAATGTTTTTCACGTTTCGATGTTGAGAAAGTATATGCCAGACCCATCTCATGTTTTGAGTCCAAAGGTAGTTCAAAATGGGGGAAGGATGTAACATCCCAAGTAAGTAGTGAACAATAGATATTTTTATCTATGTCTATTAATGATTAATATAGTGTTTTAGAGGCTTAAAATGAAAATAAATACAATTTTAAGCATGGAATATACTAATATTCTTGAAAGATTGTTTTACTGCCTTTTGATGGAAAACCCTTTTTAAATCAATCTTTTGACAATTTTATAATCTATATTTGTCAAAATAAACATATTCATTATTATTGGGACATTTAAATTTACATTGGATAAAATTTGGGTATTTTTCTGACAATGTTCATTTTTAACGAATAGTGAAAAATACTGCATATTACATCAAAACTGCTTTTTCATTTAATTTAATTATATGGTTAGATTATATTTTGAATTGGGTTTAAAGTTAAATTAGAAAATATTTTTACCATTAAATCCAATAGTGGTCATGGGAATTAATTTCACTTTGAAAGTGGACTTAAACTAGTGTCAATCTTTTGATACTTATTGTTTCATAAAAACACGCTATTTGTCATGACAGCGGGAATTAATTATTAAATTAATTAATGTGACTTATATGTTTTTAATTTTGTAAAATATATTTCATTTCTGAATTCGGAATATGAAATATAGCTTAGGGTGAATTTTTGGTATTTTTCTGAAAAAGTTCAATTTTTGATGAATAGTGAAACCATTAAGTGGTACTTATAAAAACTGATTTTTCGTTTAAATGAAATTTTACCACTTTTGTGTTTTGAATTTCAAAAATCCAACATACATGGTTGTCATTAAGAATTAAAATTTGGTTCAATGAGATTTAATTATATTTTTGATGAATAGTAACTCTTAAGTTCTTAATCGCGATTAGAGGTAATTAGTGTAGTTTAAGGTATAAATAATGATTTAATAAAATGAAATGACCTAGACACATGTCCTACCCTCATTGGATGTGTCATGGCCGACCAAGAAAATCCATGGGTCAACATGGGGACCCCATGGAGCCACAATGGTTGGGAAATGACATAAATAACATTTTATTTAATGTAAAAGTAAAAATGACACAAAAATGAGATGTTTTACTAAAAAAAATTTTACATGGGGTATAAATATCATATTTTTAATTATAAATAGTCATTGGGAAACTAAAAATATTTCCTACATCATAGTATTTTTTTATAATTTTTAGACTTTAAATAAATAAAATTATTTATGACATCATGATGATGCCGCGATGACCTCATTATTTAACGATTTAAATAAAATGGAATGATAATGTAAAATATAAGACCTACACAGGGAAAACACCTATTGGATGGGTGGATTTCGAACCCTTATCACCTTATCCTCGAATCACATCAATTTGGGACCACTTAAATCCGAATACCATTTTAAAATAAAGTTACTTTTCTTTACCTTCCGAGAGTGCCCTCCTCTCCTCTTATAAAAGGCCCCCACCTATATCTCCTTACCCACACTCCCAAAGCCTTTGGCTCAGAAAAACCCTGCCCATCTTGTCTCTCCACATCCCTCTATTACTCCTTGAAGACTCACTTTGGGCAGAAGTCATCCCAAGGAAGCCTTTGAGCTCAAATCTAAGAGAGTTACCTGATTTTAAGGTAATGTCCTCTTTTGAGTCCTTTTGTTTGATTTTGCTTCTCCAACCCCATAAACTCTTTTTATTATTTTATTTTGTAACAAATCTATTATCCTCAATGTAATACGATGTTGTTATAAGAACTCTTCGAGCTACACTTACACACACCTACATCTAATGGTCAAAGGACATACTGTTTCCGTGGATGGTGAATTTATGCCTCCCGAAACGATGATTGTTCAACATTCTTTTAACACCTTCAAATGTGGGGATTAAGATGTAAATATATTTATATATGATATATAATATGTTTATTTTTTCCTTAATCTTCTGTATTTTTCATTTTGGGAATACCTTTATGGTTTCCATTATGGGTAAACATGATATCTTCATTTAAGGAAGTGCGGACTACCGTCCCCACAAAGTGATTTGATTTATTAAATACCACATGCGGGACGTATAAAGGATGGAACTATGATATTATATATCATATTATACTGGAATTATAATATAACTTTATATCATTATGATTTCATTCTATAAATACGAAATAGAAATGAAAGTAGAGTTCATGCGTACGTACGGCTTACCGTCTCCATGAAGGGTGCATTTCATTTATTACCTCTAAATGATTATGTAATATTATAAATGCATGTATATACTGGATATATATTATATATACATAAAGATTATAATTCTGGATATAATGGATATATGAACAACATGTAATTATAAAAAATTTATTTTTGACTCAAGTAACAATGATCGTTAAAACAACCGTTATTAACTTAAATAATTACATAGTGTTCATGACATGGCAATAAGTGATATAAAAAGAATAATGAACTTGAAAAAGGTTCTTAAACAAGTAGAAATTAACTCAAGTTTATTATTTAAGAGATTAAAGAACGACCGAGTCAAGTCGGACCCGAGGTATGGGACTTCATCTAAATCTCCTTTCATTGAGGCATATTTTGTTTTATACACAACCTTCTTTTATACGGTGTATAAACCCCTTTGACTTTTACATTTATCCAAAAGAAATATTTTTTATACGAAGCATTTACTAAACCACAAAAGGGAATGTTTTTGTCGTACGTATGCGGCGACAACGACTTCTCCGCCGCCGTGACCATTATTTGAGTTTCGGCTTCCTCTACAAGCCATACATTTTTTTAAAAGATGAATAAATACCATGTTTTACTTTTCTTTTATTTTGGTATTGAAAATGGTTTTTATAATTTTTTTATATCAATGTGTTGTATTGATATCTTGTGACTGAAAGGTGGAAATGTTATGTTTCCTTTATGCATGTTTTTTGTGATACGATTATGTTGAGGTTCTTGGGCATTTTTATGAAGATGGGTGGTTCCGTGATAAACTAAGGGCGGGTGAGCCCGATATAGCTCTCCAATGCATTGGGTAATGCGAAGGAGTGTAACGTTAAGGTTTCTCCAAAGCAATTTAGGGAATATACTGTGATGGGTATTCCTAACGTAACCAAGAGGGTTACTCCTTACGTAAGAATGTTATGAATGCCTCAAGTTACCTTTATGTATTATGATTTATATGATTTATTCATGATTTGATGAGTTATGTTAAAGTGCTTATGTTTTATGGGTAAAGTACGATTTCATTCTTATGTATATATGTACCCATGTTTCCTTTACATATTTCTATATCCCTTACTGATCTTTTTATGCTCATCCCAAGTTTTTTTGAAATGTTTTTTCACAGGTCAAGGGAAAGGTACATGATATGATTATAGTGTCAAGGAAGTGTCATGAAAGAATCCATGTTTTATTTTAAATATTTTTCTATTGATGGGAAATAATTATACTATCATTATGTAACCTATTTGTTTATATGTGGAATGTAATGCATGTTTTATGATCTAATTATCTAAAAATCTTAACCCGAAAATATCTTCAATGTGTAATCTTGTAATAACTCAAGATTAAGTAAGGTTTAAGTTTGGGGCCTTATACGATATTTGGACTTCCAGATCCAATTTCATTTGGTTTTTCATGAAGAATATCATTCCATTTTCCATCATATCCTCCATTATCGTGAATCTTCCTATTTCCATCCATTTTATAAAACCCAAAAAGAATAGTGTAAGAGGACAAAATACTAATCAAGGGGGAGTGAATTCAATATCTAACATCTTAGGTTTAATTCTAATATTTCTACTGTAATTTTCGGATTATAAACTATACTTATACATAACCTTAGGGACGTCCCTAGACATACCTTAGAAATATCTCTAGGGATTTCACTAAAGTTTTTTCATCCTAGTTTCCTAAGGTTATCTAAACCATCACTCTGATACCAACTGTAGAGACCCAATGTTTGACATACATGTACATTACATTACTTTTTTGAAATACTTCATACATGACAAAAATAGATGCCCAAAGACCGTGTTAGATTAGTGTCATTGGAAACTCGGAACGTAATCTTCTAACCATGGTGAAAGATCTTCAACATCTCCCATAAAGATCTTCCCATGTGGTTTTATTACTTAAAAACATTCTTTATAACATGGGGAAAAGAAAAAATAAAAAGGGTGAGCTTAAATGATCAGTAAGGGAATGCATAGAGAATATAAAACAATCCATAAACATTTGAATGAAAAAAGATGAACATAAAATATTAACCTCAAAATATTGAGAAAAGACATAAATCATGGAAGTACGTAAGGCATATATCATAAAGGAACATCATTCATGATAAAATAGAATGGGAAGAAATCATGTGATTGTGGCAACCATTAAGCACATGATATGATTTCCATAGTATCCACGACATTGCTACCAAGACCATCTTCATGGATGAAGTCCCTTTCTGAATCGAGTTCACTGCTCATTCCAGTCCTGCATCACTGATCTTGATTCACTTACCATTCCAGCCATTTTTATCTCATGAGATATAAATCTTTACCCAATTAATTGGAGGGAGATATAAGTCCCACAAATCTCATAATGAAATTATTCTTACTTGTTCCACAAAATAAACATAAAACATTCATCATAACCCAAAGAATATAATGGGTTTCAAAAACATCATCCCATCATAACATAATCCATATATAAAAATGGATATAATTTCATCATAATAGAATTGAAACAATTTAAATCATATAGAAATTATACTTGAAACATACACATATGAAATAATTTCATCTTAGATGGAAAATGGTTTTGATAAAACACTTGAAATGGATTCTTGAGGAAAATATCCTTTCTTCTCCAAAGTCATTCTCTTTTCACAAAATACAATGAAATTTTATAAGAAATGTATTTTTTTTTAAAATATTAACAAAATATTGTAGAGTAAACTTCATGAAAATGAGGCATTATGAAACCGTAGAAATCTATTCATATTGAATAAGTTAAAAATAACATTCTTCTCATACTTTAGTTAGAAAATACAAAAAGATCCTCGTGTGGTAAAAAAAGTAAGATTCATTTAATAACATGTTGTAAATTAAAAAAATGAGTAAAAAGGACTTCAAAAATACATGAAAATATTTTTAGAAAACATGGGCATGGATGATAAAAATAACACGAGTAAATACATACGAATAACAATCTCGAATAAGAATGAGACTTGAATAGTTATCCCTTACCTTAGGTCCGATTTTATTAGTACTTATCTAAACCTCTTATATAATTATTTAAATAAATTCATTGACTTATTATAGAATCATATTCATTGTTATGATATCATATATGGTTCACTTATGACTTTATATTACCAATTCCCTTGTAAGTTCCATGTTAAAGCAGCGTTTTGTGTAAAATCATTTTATTTATAGAACATGTTTGGACTTGTTGTTATTGATATTATTATTAATTATATCTGGAATTAATTACATATAAAATGTAAATAATGATTTATATATCATATATATATTCAGTATATATATATATAATAGATATATAAATGAAATGAAATACACCGTTCATGGAGACGGTAGGTCGTACGTACGCATGAACGCATTTTTCATTTCCTTATTGAATTAAATCGAATTAAGTAAATGAAACATATATGTACATAAATACAGTATAATTATTATGTAATATATTACATTATTATTTATTATATATACTTTATAATCATACTTGAATGGTTAATTATGGAAAATGAATCTCATCGCGTTCGTGGAGACGGTAGTCAGTATGTACGCAGAGCGATGATATCATTATCATGATCGTGGAATTATATTGAAGTGTATAATATTTCAGAATCAATATCAATTTACAATAATATTATATAGTTATTTATTTACCCCATTATACCCATCCAAGTAAGGTGGTGGTGGAAAAAAGATTACACCACGGCGTGGAGACTGTATTCCGTACGTACGCACGCGCAATGATTTTGTTTCTGTAGGATGGATAGAAGATGAAATTTGGTTGTTTCATATTTATAATAACATATCAGTATATTAGTGATACTGATGTTATTAATTTACGATGAAAAAAATAAAGAAGAAGAAGTAGAAGAAGAAATAAATTGGAAAGAATCGGTAAACGATATTACCTCTTCTTTGACGCGCCTCTTCTTAACCACCTCTTAGAGCACTAGGGTTTGACTTTTGAAAATACCAGAACCTCTATAATGTTTCTAGGGAATATTAGAAGAGAAATGGGAAGAGTATGGCCGATATTGAAGGCTCAAAGTTGTGTGAGGAGGAGAGGGATGAGGTGCCCTTTTATAAGGGAGGAGAAGGGAACATTAGGAAAAACTTAAAATATTATTTTATTATGAAGTCATATTCTGTTTTCAATAGTAGAAAATTGATTTATTTTTAATCTAATATGGGGATGATTCTAAATCCTCTCAACCAATATATTTAGGATATGTTTAGGTTACTATTTTAACTTTATCATTTAGATTTAACTATAAGTTTATTTAATTTAACTTTTACCATGTCTTCATGTTTTCTTACACTGTAAGGTTAATAAACGTACTATAACAAGCCAAACGAATCACAAGTGGTTCATTATTAATATATATATAACCTTATCTAAGTCATTTGGTAGAGCCATTGATTTTTAAGAATAAAATAACAATTAATAATGTAATATTTGTTTTAAAAACTATTTTATTTCAATTTTGAAACTATTTGGTAATTGAATTTTTTAAAACTTATAACATCATGATTAGTTCGAAAAAAGTTAATTAAATAAAAACTAACATTTCATATTAACGTAAAAAATTAGTGTAATTCATAAAAAGTCTCAAATTACATTTATTTGGGTATTTATATTATCAATTATTTTAATATTTTATCATTTTTGTAATTACTGCACCATCATTATGTCATAAATAAAGTAACTTATTTAATTCCTAAAAATTATAAATAAAATACCATTAGGTAGGAAATCTTTTTATATTTCTAATTAATATTTATAGTCGAATTTATCTTATGTATAACCATATATTAAAAATGTTTTTGTTATTAAACCTTTATTTTAACTATTTTATCTTTTCTTTAAATAAAATAATAATAAATGTCCTAATCTAATCCGGGTGAACCTAAATGGTCATATTTTATTCCTAAGGTTGTTTTTGGTGAATTAAACATATCCAATAGAATTAGTACATGTTTTAGTGTAATAATAATATCTTTTTTACCCTTAATTACCCTATTTACTTTTAACCGTTGTAAAAAACGTAAAAAGTTACTATTCACAAAAAATTATTTTTATCTTATTGAACCACATTTTATTCATTTATATTGACTGTGTCTCTTAGATTTTCAAAATTCCACTCACAGAAGTGATAAAATTAAGTTTTATGTGAAATTTCAAAATCTCCTAGGAGGTGGGTAAAAGACGGTGAAAAGTTCAATAAAATTGCTATATATCAAAAATTATTATAAAATGACTCCAATGAATTAAATTGAACATATATAGGAATTATGTATCAATTTTGACCTAAAATAAATTTAAATAAAATAAATAAAATGTTAAATAAAATGTCGGTTTTTAAATAGTAACTCAGTGTTTTCACTATTCAACAAAAATTTAATGTTTTCAGAAAAATATCAAAAATTCACCCTAGGCTAATTTTGATATCCCGAATCCAAAAATGGTGTCAATTTTAAAAAATAAAATTTCAAAATGTGGGTATTACTATTCATAACGACTAGTTCATAATAATATTATAATAATATATTATTTAGTGATACTTGGAATTGCGTATAACACAAGCTATCGTGGAAGGTTGTGATTACATGTAAATCAAGCCAAGTTAGGGTTGCATGTACTGAAAGATTAATTTGTTTATTTGTATAATAGAATCCAACCATATTTCATTTATACATTTAATATATATATATATATATATGTATATATATATAAACACACTCAATATTGCGTAGAATAACTTCTTTTAAATGAACTTGAAATTTTGTGCAACACGATCCAAGAATAGTGTTGTGTATACTGCAAGCTAATGCGGTGTTGCATGTAGTGAAATATAATCTTGGATTAGCATACAACACAAGACATCAAATAAATTAAAATGATTACATCTCTAAAAATCTCAGGGTGTTATAGGGACATGACAGAGGAGGGGAGGCGACGCCTGCCGGGAGGAAACCCTAGCACGGGAGAAGGGGAAGTAGACGCCGCTCTGAGGAACTTTTCCTAAAACCTATAGATAAATGAAACATTCACCACATAATTATTTATATGGTAAATGTAATACCACTTAAGATATATTATATCATTTATCCTTTTATAATAATGGTATTCTATACATTCATTTAATTTTATTCTTTATTGGGGATTGTGATTCAAATTTTTCATTGTGGAATGTGACACTTTTGAATGTATGAAGATTATTTTCCACAAAATTTTGTTTAATTATTACCATTGAAATCCCACATTATTATGTTTTTGATAACATTATATTGAAACAATCACCATCATGTAATATTTTTTATGTAAATTAAAATTTTTATAAAATATACATGTTCTCATGTGGTGGATATTAATATATCATAAACTATTTAATATTTTACATATAGTGTTGAAATTTATAGTTATTTGATTAATTGTGTAGTTAAAGATAGATCAATATTATATTTTTAGTTTGTATATTTTATTATAAGACACATTTTTTAATAATTAAATACGTTATTCAATACCTGTGGAATTCTTTGGATAGTTACAACATTGATCGATACTGGTTATCAATACCCCCTCAGTGATCAGTAGTCCTATGAGATAAAATAGTTGACCAAAATATATGGTTTTTTACCTAATATGATAAAGTGTCTTATGAAAAGTATTGATGGTAAAGTATCATTATTCATGGACAAAATGTCATCTAACAATTAATTATCTCCCTCTTTTATACTCAATTATTATTTATCCATGATATTTTTCATTTATATATATTTTGATGCATTTAATTCTCAATTTGTTTATGAAATTTAATTTCCATCAGTTTTTTATCTTTCCATTTTTATTACTAATTATCATGTTGTTTAAATGGATGGTTTGTTTAGTTATTTTGATATCCATATTAATTTATTCATTATTGATTCCACAGTTCATATCCTTAATAAGCATTTGAGATCAACCTTATTTTAATTATTTTCCCAGGTTATGAAAAATAAATCATTGAAAAAGCTTCAAAGGATTAAGTTCATTTAATTTTATTATGTATAATGGGTTATTTTATATTTTCAATTATTATATGGGTAAAAAATATTTAATATTTTTTTCCAACACTGATAATCTAATTTGTCATTTAAGATTTGATAATTTGTAATGATGCCAATGAAATAAAATAATGCACTAGGTCAAGGCTTCTAGGGTCATGGAATTATAGTCAGTATGAGAGGAAATTTATGAACAGATGTGGAAAAAAGATTTATAAAACAAAGAATAATGAACATAAAAAATTATACATTGAGGATAAATACATAATAACATCCTAGAATTTTTTATGTGAGATATTTTGTGGGTTTTGTCTAGAAATAAATCCATGTATGGATACTACTAGTTGATGTTGTTTTGTCTCCTATGTGCCTCAAAGTAAGAACTATAACAAGGTGTGTCAGGCTAGAATTGGTGTAACATAGTATATTACAGTGGCCCTCACTATGAACCTAATTTGAGAATCCTAGTTATTACATATAAGATAGTACACATTTTCTTTACCAACCATTTTGAATGGTTTAAAATTAATTCTATCCCCAAGTAATTTTTTTTGATTCCATGATATATGATACATACATTAATTCGATGATATCAAACATATTTTGAAATATATATTATGAAAATATTATATAATTTAGTGTATTCCACTGTTTATAAATGGACCTAGATTGATAAATGGTATTAATACTCAAGGAAATGTTGAATTTTTCCAACAGAGGAAACCAATATAGCTATTAATAAAACATAGAAGATTATGAAAATGGCTTGATAACCTCAAAATTTATTATTTCTCAATACACTACTTTTTAGGGAATGAAAATAATGTAGAAGATGCGTTGAGTAGGGAATATCCTTGATTTCTAACCCAAACGACGATTGAGAAAGATCATATGTTCATGAATCTTGTAATGATAGATATGGGAATATATAAGGGTGGATAGACATCAATAATTTTTCCAATGATTGAAAAACAATAGTTATTAACAAAGATAAATAATTATCAATCTAATGACGATATCATTGAGAAGAAAATAAAAGCTGTGAATAATGGAAAATTATCAGACATTGTTTTCATGATGGTGTCATAATTTTAAGAACAAGGCTAGATGAATAATCTTTACCTTTGATAAAAATGGAATTATTGGAATATTTCATAGATCAAATTTCTCTATATACAATGGTATCAAATTTATGTATACGTACTTGAAGAATCATTTTTGGTGGGATATCTTTATGTTTAAAATTACTTATTAGGTGTCTAGAAGTTTGGTTTTCCAACTAGTGGATGCTCTGAGGAAATATCCTGAAGGATTCCTCAAACGTCCACTTATTCATGTATATAAATAGGATGTAAATAATATGGAATGTTTAAAGGGACTACCAAATACTCCTATAAATAATGATTCAATATGGTTTATTGTTTATCTCGAAATAAATGTGCATATTTCCAATCTGTAAGGTAAGTGTTTCTCTTGAGCAGCTCACATGGCTCAATATTAATAGAGTTGTAAGACAATATGGAAAAACTCTATCAGTTGTTTATGATTTAAAACTAATATTTATATTAAAATGAATTAAAATATTTTAGAAGGCCCTTTTGACTGTGCATTGTTAGAGAACTGCCTACAATCCACAAACTGATGCACATTCTGAAAGAATGATTCAAATAAATGGAGGACATGTCGAGGTTATCCTCACTCGACATTCAATTTCTGTTAGACCCATTAAAAAATTTGGCAGTGTTTTAATGTAATAATTGATTATATTTAAATATTCAAATCGTTTCTTATGAAGCATTATATGGAATGAGATTCCATAATGCAACGTTATGGGATGAAGTTGGGGAATGGAAACTGAGCCTTATGTACATCAGACCCTTTGATATTATTAAAAGAGTTGGATATATTACTTATTAATATCATTATTTTGAATAAATATTTTTCATGGGGTTTAATATGTTTTTCCATTAGATAATAATTGATTTAAAATAATGTTTTTTCATGATAGTAATTTTTTGTGAAATACAATGTAGGATTGATATTTGGATAAATAACAAGGAAAACATGGTACTAAATGAACAATAAATTAGTTTCCATTACGATCTTGGATCGTGGCACGAAACCCATTTTTTAGGATTATAGTTAATCACATTCATGGTAGATAATTTAAGATCCATGGGAAAATAGACCTTCATGTTTAGGTAGATTAATTTAAATATCATGTAACCATTACTCGTTGGGAACTAGTGCATGTTAGTGAAGAGATAAGGGGAAATTCAATATAAAATAATAAAAACATGTTAAACATCATGAAACATGTGATATATTTATATAACGGACTCAATTCATGAAATTGGTACAAGTGGTGTAAATATACACTTCAGTTGAAGTATACACATTCTATAAATGCCTGATACTACATAAAAATTGTGATTTTTACAAATCATTGGAGGCAATCTTCATTTTGACAACCCAAAACTGCCATTAAACACATAATTCATAAAGGGTATTCCCATTTATAACCTATATTAATATGAATAGGATGATTGTAAATGGGATTCGTGGTATTCCATTCCACATTAGAGGAACAATCCCAAGAGGCTGAAATATGATTCTGACCTATTTTTTATATTTTTTTCATTATCTTTTTCATTTCCCTTCATTATTATTCTTCCATGTAATATCTAATGTTGTTTTGTTGAACTAAAATATCATTACATTAATTATTCACCTATTTTTATTACTGTATTAATCTCTCTCTTATGGATATTGGTTTAATCGGCATCAATAATCACCCGAAAAGGGTTGGCTAGAACACATATAAAATAGTATAATTTGATAGAGGTGTTGTATAACATCACATATAGATTTTTTTTATCATGAGATTATTTTGTTTGATATTACCATTTTTTGAGTCCATTTCCACTTTATTCACCATTAAATCATTTACCATACAATTTTAGTAAAGAATGAACCCCAGTATGATTGAGATAATTTATTCATGACCATTGGTTAGAATTACACATAATCTTTTGGTAATATAAACATAATGAATATTTGTCTTTTAATTTATCGGAATATAAATAATGTTAATTTAAATATACATTAATATGGAATAACTATTTCTTTTATCGATAATACAAATTCATTTTACAGCTATCTAATATGATTTTCTACAATAAATAATAACATTATTTAGCAAAACCGCCCCGTGAAAGTGATTCGACACTCATTGGTTTATATATTTTAATAAATCTATATCAATTTCATCATTAAATTAATTAAATAAAACATTAATTTGAGAGACCCAAATTTTTTATGAGAGGTTTAATCATTGTGTTCCCCACTCATTCTAGGTTTGACCCTACAATTCTGTTAAACGAGGATTATTCAATTTTTTACATTACCACATTTCATGGTTGTATATTATGATAAAAATAATGTTTATATGTGATATATATGATATATATGATACATATTATTCTTTTATGCTTCTATAATTTCTGCACATAATATTACTTTAAATCATCAATTTTGGGTAAATATGATTGTATCATTTTTGAAATTGTAGACTACCGACTCATCAATGCGGTGTGATTCTAACATGATATTCAAGGAATGTAATGCGGTCAGGTAAAATCAAAATATATGATTTTGATGACATTAATATGATACTATTATTATTATAGACATATTTATAATTTAATTTTCTTTCTCTTTTAATAGAATAAAAAAATAAAAGTAATCTTCAAGCGTACATATGGCCAACCATCTCCATTAACGTTGCATTTATTTCCCCATTCCAAATATAATGTATTATTATAAATAAATTTATTCTGAATATATATGATAATTACATCATGATTTACATTCTATATATGATGAATCCATGCTCTATATATTTGGATAAAAAAATATAATGTCAAACCAACTCAAAAAACTAGTTAATTAACCCCCAAATTGTGAAAATAATGATTGACTATTATCAAACTGTAAAAAATATGTTATAAAATCATTATAAATGATTTTATAAACATATGCATGGTTCATTAATAAGATATTTACACTTTTTAACCCATTATTAAAGAATATAATTGTTGTTCACACAAAAGGATATGCAACGTATGGGATTTTCATCTCACTTTTTACACATGTGAGATAAATATCATATTAATAACTTTTTTATTTATGTATTGTATCTACTAACCAATTTTATATATTATATCATGATTCCTTAAAAAATCATTGAATTTTAAGCTTTAATTTAATTCTATTTCTTCTTGGGGATAATGATTCAACTGTTTCATTATGGTATGAAACAATTTAGAATGTTTATTGATTATTTTTGTTAAAAATGTTTTTAATGATTACCTTTTCAATATCATATTCTAATGTGATTGATATATTTTTCATGAAACAACAACTAAATTGAAATATTTTTATATTTTACAATATATTTTTATTAAATATCCATATTCTCATTTAATGGATATTATTATTGCTGAAACCATAGATCAGTTTACTAATATTGTTCACATTGATTATTATTTGATTAAACAAGGAATTATTGATAAAAATGTATTATTATTCGACATAGATATTCGATGACTTGGGAAAAATTTTATTAATTAAATTTATTATTTGATTTGTAATAAATTCTTTTGAATAGTCAGATATGGGTGGTGAATTATTGTATATTTCTCCATGATGCATCACAGGTCTCACGAGAAAAACATAGTTGGCCAAAATATAAGGATTTTTACTAGATATGCAAATTTTTCTTATAAAAGGTCTTGACAGTAAGAGTTTTATATTCCTAGGAAACATGATGTCCAATAAATAATTATTTCCCTCAATTAGACTTCTTTATTATTTATCCATTATATTTTTTGTCGACATATCATGGAAAGAATTTCATTACGAGTTTATTGATTAAATAGAACATGTTTTAGTTATTTAACATCCCATATTGAGTATTAATTATATAGATCATTTATTGGATAGTGTCTACATTTCTTTAAATTTTAATATTAATTTATTCATTACAGGTTATATATTACTTACCCTAACAAAGAATTTGATCTCACCCTAATTTTTTCCCAAGTTTATAATGGTGAAATCATTGAATATGCTTTCAAGGGTGCAGTTCATTTCATTTTATAATGTATCGTATTTCATTTTCTATTTACCAATGTTATATGGGTACCATGTTTGTAATATGGGTTTTCAAAACAACTAAACTGATTGATCACTCAGGACTTCATTCTTTGAAATCATCCTAATAAAATAAAATAATGAAAAGGCTCTAAGTTTATGGGACCAGGGACGTACATAATTTTGGTCAAAATTATGTCCGTCATTTTTATATAAATTTTCTCATACACTCCAATTTAAAAAGATATTAATTTATATGGGATAAAGTAGAGTTTGTTTTTCTATAATTTTTTATATTTTTTATATATATTATTTTAGTCTCATTATTTGTGTCCTTCTTCTATGATTTTTATATTAATGTGTTTCTCCCAAAATTTTCCCTTCTCAAATTCAATAAAAACAGAGAACATACCTCAATGTTTGTTTTAGGATAGGAATTGTGGTTTTATTGAGATATATTGTTCTTAATTTTCAATTTATTTATTAAATTTTTGTAATTTGGGGGGGGGGAATTTATTATGTTGATATTTCATCGAGTTTTACCTAAAATAATGTTCTTATTCTCATTTAATAATCACTCTTCCCCTCACTAGCTATGTGGTGTTTATGGTGGACAATTGATAGGGTAGTGTTGGTTAGTGAAGAGGTATCCAATAATGAAATTTAGAAGAGTTTTTTCCCATTTTCATAGTTCATATTATGGGTTACACAAATTTCAAATGAGAGGGTGTGAAGTGATAATTCTTGATCGCTAAATTGAATTAAATATTGAGATCCTTTTGAAGACTAATATCAACCACTATAACTCCCCAGAATAATTTCATTATTTTGTTATATATAATTTTTTTTTTATTTTGTCAAAAATATATATATATATATATATATTTCATTCCGTTATAAACCCCAATCTATATGAGTGAATTAATGTTTATAATAGTTTGACTTATAATAGTGATAAAAGGAATCCAGTGTGTAGTTTGTAGCCTTCTAGTGATCAACCCTAGAGTCTGAATTATATATTTTACTCCCAGTTAATAAACAATTATTGGTGAGGAATCGATGAAAAATCTATTTTATCAAATTTGTGCCATTTTTTGGGTTCCATGATCTTGCACACAATAGTTTTCATATAAACAAAAGAATAATAAAAATTTTAAAAACAAAAATAGAGTTTAATTTAATATCATTCATTATTTACTTAGATATGGATTATTGTTGTGATTTTTCATATTATTGTCCAAATTTAGATATTATATCATCGGTGAGATTTTTAAGAAACAAATTACAGATATCTTGAAAATAAAGGAGAAGAATAGAATAAATTTTAATATCCAATCTTCTTTCATTCAATAATCCAATGTCCAATTATCAGAACACTAACAACAAAATGAAATTGAACTACAAGGTAAAAATGTAGATCCACCTATTTTTTTTAAAATACCATATGGAGACATTATAATCCAGATTAATGATCCAATCATCAATTTAGGATCATTATATTAAAAGGTTTATGAAGATTTCATGATAGTAGATACAATTGTGGGAGAACATCTGATTACATATAAAATTAGTTAATTTATATTGAATCAAAAAAATTACATGATACTAATATCTTTTGAATATAATTATTAGTATATATAAAAATCTAAAATAGTTTTAAAGATGATGAAGAAGACCCTACTAAGGACAGATTACTAATGACCTTCCCTAACGAGGTAAATGATCATACTATTTTACACGAAAGTGGGATTTTCTTCTCAAATACATAACTATTTAATCATTTAATTAAAATTATTTTATAACATCAATTTGTCAAAAATTTATAATAATATAGAAAATATTTTGTCCGTTTATGATAATGAAAAGGTCAGTGAAGGCATGAAAAATAAAAAACATGACATAGTCTTTCACATTCCCCAACCATATAGATTGAATTACATTATCATGGTGAGTGATATTATATACCCTATCCCTGGGTTCCTCTATGAATAGTGTTGGATGATGGTAATTTTAATAAATTAGTTCAATTCAGTAGTCGAAAAAACCCCACCCACCTTTATATTGGGGTTAATTTTTCGAAATAACATGACTATGGAAAGTAAAAACCTAATTCGCACTTAGGGGTCTAAAACATATACTATCTTCTTTTCCCATTATCATTATTTTTATTTATTTATTTATTTATTTTTTTATTTCATTATATATAGGTCTATGGGAAATTATTTTGGATCATTAATAAAATTTACCACTATAAAATAATGTAATAATTTATCTTTCTTTTTTTTGGTATTCCATCCCATTTATTTATTTATTTTAGATAAAATGAATTGTAGTGAATTTTAATTGTGGGATTATTTTGATCCCTCAATGTATTATTTTTATATTTTTATTTTTTAGTATATATCTACCTTTTTATAAAATTAATTTTATTATAATTTTTCACACTTGTTTTTATTTTGAGATAGTTGACAAGATTTTTGAACACATGTATTTTAATTGTTTTTTTATGTGAGAAATTTTCCATTGAATTGTATCGTCAATAAATTTTATGAGATTGAATAATTTTTTAAATCAATTCCAATAAAACAATAACTATAATTATTTATCTTTTCAAATGATGTATTCTATACAATTTAAAAAAATTATTCTTGTTATACATTCTTTTGTTTGAGAAGCATGGATTTTTTTTAAACCATAGCTTCAGATTTTTTTTCATTAGATGATTCATACTTCATGGAATGATTTTTACATGCTTGATACATATTATTATACTTATGAATTTTTACATGTGACCTAAACAATACTTATACTCTTAATTAGAACATTTATTCAATTTACTTTTATTTATGTTTATGTTATATTACTAGGTGATTTTTACTTACATACCCAAACTCGTGATGTTTTTTCATTGATATTTCACGTTTAAGTATTTCATATGGGCCTTCCATGTGTGTTCTTTGGGATAAGTTTAATTAATGGGAGGTTTTTGGTGTGTGACATAATTTTTTTCAATTGATAATGATAATAGGGGGTCATTTATCATATCAGTGTGCTTTATCTGAATCATATATTTCTCCTTTAATAAATTTATAATAAAAATGAAAAAATTGAAAAAAATGTATATGATCATGAAATATTCATTTGGAATAATATTTTTACCAAATTACCTCTCAAAATAGATGAATGAATTTTAATTAATTCGTTCTATTTAATTTTTGACTCATCCTCTATGAAAATAAATATTAACAATCAATTAAAAATGTTATTCCATTAATGAGATTTATTCAAAAATGAAAATGGGGGAAAATTTGGATGAAATAATTATTTGAAATAGCTATTTAAATCAGGTATAATGTCATAAAATGGATTGGGTTTTGTTTCTTACAATTTGAAATTGATTGAGTGACTAATTTCTTATATTTTCACTTGAATATTCATACATTGAACCTAAGAGTCCAACCTCAACATTATTATCTTCAATTATTTAAATGGTTTTAACCACCAATTAAATCCATAATATTACCTATAATGATATCAATAATTAATTTAATTTATATTTCATGCACTATGGTGAGAGGATAATTTTCAGAAGCCTATGGTGATATAATAATTTTAAATGTATGAGTGTAACTCATGATTTAATTTTTCTGGATTGAAGAATGATATAAAATTTAATAGGAGGAATGTTAAAATTATGTAATGGATGGATTAATTATAAAAAAAATTCAAAACATGGGGGTTGAAATTGAAAGATATATTCTTTTAATATATGTGACATGGGAGAATTCTGTTTTGGAATTGGTCGTGGATGCTTTCTCATTTTTTATCCTTATAGGGATTTTGATTCGGAAATATGATGATTACCTAGTAGTGCAATGGTTGTGTGTGAAGGAGGGATGAATATTATATTTTCATTCATTTAATTATGTAGTTACATTTTTTTAATCCAAGAATAGTTTTATTTAATGGTAAATTTTAAAATTTTTGGGTTGTAGTGGTATTTTTAACTTAATTAGAAAAATAAGCTACTTTGGGATTTTATCTACTTTAATTTTCATAATTTATTTTCTCAATAACATTAAATGAAATAAATTAACTGTAAAATTATTTTTTTATGGATCCCATACATTTGGGGACTTCTTTCATTTAACTACACCTAAAGTTAAATCTTTCATTTTATGACACAAATATTTCTCACAACTAGAGCCTCAAAATCTGATCAATGGTATGGATACTTTTAAATATGGTATGATATCTCAAATAGTGATTAAAAAATGAATATAAAATTATACATGAATCTAGATAAAGATTGGTATAAATTTTCACTAAAAATTTAGATGTCTTAATATTCCACTTTTAATGTCATAAATGATTATGATGTTAGACCCATTGAATTCGAACTGTCACTTAGACAAAAAAAATTCCGAGTAAAATAGAAATAACTTCATAATCTAGTTTCCTCCATTACTGAAATATTTACTGTGAACATGAAATTTATAAAATAACATTTATTAAGAAAACATGAAGAACTATTAATTTTTAATTGTGATTCCATGAGAAACAATTTGAATTGTGGAATGGGATAAAAAAAATTCAACCCTTTTTCTATAAATTTTCACTACCTTCTACCATTATATAGTATAGTCATTTTCTATGTGATAAGTTGATGTTTTGTATGTATAATTATTTTTAATATTTTCTATATAGAAATTCCGTTATTATTATTTACTATATCCTTATTTCTATCATTTTTTTCATTATGTGGTTATCTAATCATGTTCCCTTCTCAACTACACTGAAAATTGTGAACTAACCTCAATGTTTGTATGAAGGAGTGAATGGGGGGCTTACATCAATTTATTATGATTCATTTTAAATTTAGTTATTCACTTTTTACAATATTTAGGGGGGTCTAAATTTATTATATTGACAGTTATCTATTTTTAATATGACATCTAATTCTTATTCTCAATTATCAATTATCCATCACTTCACTATCTACGTCAAGCTTACACTGAAGTGTGTATTAGGTATTGATGGTTCAGGAAGAGGTCTCGTATATGAAATTTAGAAGAGGATGTCCCCATATGTAGATGTTTAATTATGGGTACTCACATTTCAAATGAGCAGTTTTAATGTGGTATTTCTCAATCACTCTAATTAATTTAATATTAATAAACTTTTGTATAATGATATCAATCATGGTAAGCTTCATAAATAATTTTACATTTTTATTTTAATCTAAAAACTTTTTTAAAATTCAAATATATATATTTATATATTATGAATTTCCAAACAAACATCTATATTATTTATAAAAATTTTATATTAATTTGATTAATAATATCCTTAATGAAAATACAGTGTGTTGTGAGCGGCCACCTAGATATCAACCCCGAGGTGTGCACATAATATTTACCACTTTGGTAGTAAAAATATATTGGTAAGTGATCACCCAAAAAATATATTTTATGAATACTACATATATTGTCCATTATAATTCGTATTCTCATATTTTTTATTTTCTAGTCTCAAAACACCCTAAGTATATAAGGTAATATGCAAATAGAAATGGATGAGTTTTCAATGAAGTTATAACATCCCTTGTCTCGTTTTTATCTTCTTACATTCCACTTTTATCTTTTGGAACCAATACATAATCAATTAATAATAAAATATATAATTTTAAAATAAATGTTAATCTATTTTGGAAAATGATTATAAAAAATAATAACTAACTACATCATATTTTATTTATCCTTTATCACATCCATTAAATTATGATTTTCTAACCATCTAGACTATACAATCTATTTACTTTTTCACCTCATTCAGGGATTATTATTTTAAAATATAAAATATATATATATATAATTGTTTATTAATTTTTTATGCATCTTGAAGGATGTAATTAATATATATATAATTAATATAATAATTTATTTTATGATCAGTTAAACAACTCAATACCATTAAAAAGTAATATATAAAATTTGAATCATTTTTTAATCATAACTAATGTTTCATCCAATAAAATTGTAAAATATCCACTCTAATGGATACACCATGAAATGTTGTTTTGAAATTTCTATAGATATCTTTAAATCATTAACCTATAAGGATAATTGATCCTACATTACCAATATATTTTTGAATGATTCAAACCAACAATTCCCAATAAATATAATTTATAAACAAAAGTAAAATAACAAAGTAATAATGGATATAAATTGTCAAATTGAGTTGAATTAATATATAATATTGTTTTCATATTTTTTAATAAATAAATATTCATCACATTGAGGGTTTAAGTGTGTATAAAAAATAAGGAATATTAGGAAAGGGGATTCCATTATCAATTTCACCTCTTTGAATTATTATTCCTCTTCTATAAGCATTCACATAAATGATTTCTATATAATTTCCTATAAAATTAGCATGCTATATTTCCCAATATTTATTGGGATTTATGATAATTATTTGTATAATCATAGTGATTGGATCTTAAATCGCAATATTCCAAATTTATATGGGGTTTAATTCTATAATCATTAATTTTTTAATCATATTCATTCATATGTATATACCACATTATATGTTTTTTAAATAATATCTTATCTTATCCACTCATTTTATTTTGTAGATATTTATATTCAATTATGTGTGCTTTTAAATTACATCTATTTCATTATTCGATCTTTCATACATTAATAAATATTTAAAAGGTCACGTAATTTTATCACAATATTAGTTTGATTCCACAATTATTAGTCAAATTTTTTTTATTTAATTTATAATATCCAATAGATTAATTCAAATTAATTATATTTTTAAGTATTTATTAAAATTTAATAATCATATTTTTATTAATCTTAATTTCGTATGAAAACTTATCTATTTTTGAATTAAAATTCTTTATGCTTCTCTTAATTATATCAGAATATTAAAATTTAATTCATATTACACTTCTCATATTAACTCCTGTATTAATATTTTATAGTGATATAAATTTCTCTTTATTATATCATAATTATTTTCATTACTCAACAAATTACGATATGTTTGATAGGGTTATTTCCCATGATTTATCATGATTTCCTCTCACATCATATTTCGAGTAACGTTATTTTTTATATGACCAATATCTTAATTTTTTTAATTCAATTTGATAAATGTTAAGCCACTATAGTTTATTTCATCTATATATACTTATTTTCTATCTCCCCATCCATCATTTCTTTTAATAAATGACTTATGAGACTTATATAAAACTCGTTTTTATTGTATGTTGTGTTATCCATGATAGTCTTCTTGATTAATGTATAATTTTTTTATATCAATTTATTTGTATTTTCAACACATTAATTTTTATATATTATGTTGTAATAGTTGGGCCTAGAATTATTTAACCACCACACACATTTACAATAACAAACATCTCATTTGATTATTTATATAGCGCTTGATATGTGAGCTGAACCCAAATATGTAATGTATTAATAGTAATTATGCTTTATTTATTTTGTTTCATTAGGATGAATTTTCTATATAACAATGTATTAGATATCCTATTCAAATATATAAGATAATTAATCATATTTATCTTATGATCTTACGTCACACTTAATGATCTCATTGTATTCCATATTATTTTTTTATATGGTATGAGTCTCCTATGTTATTATCATATAAAATACATTATTGTAATGACAAAAAATTTTGGATTCCTAAAATAAATAAAAAAATTAAATCATTCCGTCACGTGGAACACATAATAAATGTGGAAATTAACTAAACTGAACCATGACATATTAAAATTTGTTGTCGAATTTAATCATTAGTAAATAAAAATATACAAAATTATTCATATAATTATATATTAAACCATTTCAAGGAATAAAAAATTATAAATTATGGATTTTGAATGATAATTTTTAAAAGATTCTTTTACATTAGTATATTAAATTGATCATAGATAATAAATTTATTACAAAATTAATATATAAATTTATAAATTAGTATATCAAAATTATATTATTTAGAAATTTATATTATATATGATTACAAACACATGATGTTTATTAGAGTTAATTTTTTAATAATATCATTATTCTTTTCTTTTTTTTTCTCATTAAAAATTATTTTATAAAATTAATATTGTAATTTTTAAAATTAAATTAATTTTTTGTTTAATTATTTCAATATTATATTATAATTTTAAATTTTGAATTTTCAAACATAAATAATTTTTAACTCAATTGTGAAAAAACATCATTTATTCAAATACATTAAAGTTAAAAAGTTTATAAATAAGGCAGTATTACATAAAAATCATAAAAAATTTAGTAAAACCTGAAATACATTGATGGAGTGAAATAATTCATTTATTAAAAAAATTATTGATATAGAAAAATCATGTAACACATTTTGGGAACATAATTATTAGATTACACAAAAAAATATTTTTTTTTTCTTATATTAAATAATATTTTTCCTAAAATTAAGAAATAATATTTTAAAAATAGATTTCATGTTTTATATCGTAATTTTCTTATAATTTAATATATTTATTTTTCTAGGAATAAAAAGATGATATCTTGGATTAAATTTTATTTTTTTGATAAAGGTAAAATTTTAATTGCCATGGAATTATTCTATTAAATTAGTATAATTTTTATCGAATCAATTCAATATGTATTTTTAAAATAATGAATCCAATATAGTGTTTTATATAATTTATAATTATATAAACCAATATTTTGTTAGAGACCTATGATAAATAATATTAAGAACTCACAATGGTTAAAATATCTTTTTTTATAAGAATAAATTTTCTCAATATTTATTTATGCAGAAAAAAAAAGTTTTTAGACATGGAAATTTAATTTTGTCAAGTAGTTTTTACATTTAGGTTTGTCACCCTAATTTTGTAAGAGGGGTTATTTTTTATTTTTTGAAATCATTTATTACATAGTAAAAAACTAGTTACCTTAGATTAAAAACTTAAATGGAAAAATATTACAAAATTAAAAATAAATGAGATAAAACACATTTAAAACATTTGTGAAAATGTGGTGTTGAGGACATATAGAATATACCTCTCCATACAATTTTTTTATAACTTACGATAAATTTACATCTAAATAGTGTAATTCCATTATTAAAAAATAATTACTATTAACCGAAATACCCATTTAATCACTTATAAAAGGATTTCACTTCCGAAATCTCAATGTTATACACTCCCTTATAAATTCGTAAATCTATTTGTCTCAATATGTTATCCTCAACCAATATTTAATAACGATTCATTCAAGAGATATCTCAATGTCTCAAAGTTGGTTTTATTTATTCATTTTTCTCCTCTTATTAAAAAATATCTTCCAAACATATAATCACCATTGAAATTTAATTACATTATTATTATTATTATACTGAAGTTTGATTATATTAATGTAAGAAAAATTATGTATTCAATTACACCCATTATAAATGCAAAATAAAATTGTTTTTTAATTTCATAGGACTACATATTCCACAAAGAGATTCAATTATCTGACAAGTTAAATAAAAAACAAAGAAAATGAGATAAGATAATTATGAATAAAAAATCTATTTATTAAAATAAGTAAAATATCTTCAGATTGATGAAATTGTTATCATAGAATGGGTAATGGTACCAAAAGCATAAAGTACGCTTGAAACTAATAAAATTATTAACACCTAGTGCTTAAAAAATGAGTTATTAATAAATAATATACACATAAATAATAACTATATATGATGTATTTAAAAACTAATGTGTGTGAATAAGTTTTTGGAATTGAATATTAAGCTATTTATATTTATAAAACAGGATATTAGAGAGGATTAGACTAGTAATGGTAAAAATATAAGGGTTTTTATTATAAATTTCTAATCAATGATATATGATTTATTTTGTGAACCATAATTTATTTTATATGTTGTATTCACTATCATATTGATTTCTAGAGAGAAAATATCTTCTATGAAATGGGATTCTATTATTTATATAATAATATTCCTCCCAAAATATTTGGACTCTTATATTAATAATATTATTCATGTTTCATCATTAAACTAATTTTTAAATTGATATTTCAATTGAAATATAATTCGTTTGATGTATTTATCTACAATTCTCTTTAAAAACAAAATCATTTTATTCACCTTCAGAAATAATTGTTGTTTTACTTATCATATCCCAATTTTCCCCAATGGATCATTTTTACCCATTATATAGAAACCACAATTATACCTTCTTTTGGGGTTTGAATGGTTCTAAATTACCACCCTTACATTAAATTCATTTATGAATGTCTATATCTCGCTATAAATAATTGATCTAGGTCATTTAATACTACAACTCATATTTTTTATGTTTTAAATATTTTTTTAACATTTTTCTGTGGCTTTTTTCATAAATGTTTCAAAATCATCTTTGTTTATCAATTACCATAAAAACACATCTTTGAAATATTTTTATATAAATATTCATATTCAATTTTTCAACTTTCCAAAAAGATATTTTTATTCAACATCTTTAATAAAAAAAACTCTATATAAATATTTATTTTGAAAATGATAAAATAATGTATCTTATTTGTAAATTTATATCCACAATTTATTTAAAAAAATTATTAATATAACTAATCATATATTTATATTTATTTCATGTGATTATATATATTACTTCATATATATCATGCATAGTATTTATTATAATGGATTTCTTAATGCTATTTTCTGTCATAAATGAGATCCATCACTAACTTTATCTATTCTAGGAATCCAATATGAATCAAAATTATTTTTCACCCAATTACATTCTTAATAGTACACTCTATATTTTATTCCATTGTTTGAAGGGTTTAAACATAGATTCCATAAATTTATTTATTTGGGAAATTATTTAATAAACCACATACCCTATGTCTCAATAGTTTCAATACCATATACATCATTCAATGCTGTCTAACAAGATGTTATTTATTATAATTTGAGAATGATTTATATTATATTTGTTTATCATATTTTCTAATTTATGTATAAATAACTAATTTAAATTATTTCATTTGATATGGAAATGATACATGTTTCTACATGAGCTATTTATGATATCATTAATTTCATTTGCTGAAAATACGTAAGGATGATAACAGTTTGGGTATTAAATTTCCCTCTAATGCATTTGTGAAAGTTTATAACTTCTCTTATATTGAAGAATTGACATATTTTGTTATTTTACATATTTTTTTGAATAATTATTTTTCTATCATCATTTCATATTATTATAGTTCTTCGTAATCCCTTGGATTTTTTTATTTTATACAAAAATTCCATAAATATTAACATTTCCAATAAATATTATATTTTCAATCCTCTTTTATAGGATATTTTAAAATATTTTAATATCCCTTGACTTATTCCATGAGTTATAATCTATGAGTTGTTAGGTATAACATTCTTCTATATTTTTATTATACGAATTGTTTATCTTATTCTCACTTTTGGTCATTTCATTTTCCTCTTATATTTACAATTATTATGTGTTTGAGATAAAATCATTCATATGCTTCTATTCCCCTATGATATGAAGAAAAAAATATATATTATTTTCATAAAATAGTGTCTTATGTGGAAAATTAATGAGATATACTAATGTCTTGATATATATTAATGATTTCCTTATATAGTGGTAAAATATCGATTATTTCAAAAGTACAAGGTTTTGTTAATTAATATTTTTCCTTAACTGTGAAAATATCTGAACCCAAAAAAATCATGGGAATATATTTTAATGAATTTATTTCATTATTTCAAGTAATAATTGAGATTATCAAAAATCTAGTCTTTTATAATTGGTTTTAGAGTATGGATTGAATAACTTCATAGATTTTCATGTTTGTTGGGTAGGTTTATAAGTTGTGAATTTTCCTAAATTCAATGGAATAGATATCTCGTTAGGTTTAATGAGGTAATATTTAATATTTAGTGGGTTATTATAAGGTGAATTTCATGGAAACAATTGGGATTACTCAATGTTACATGTATAAGTATATTAAAAAATCATGAAAATTTGGTAAATTAATGAGTATGTTTTCTACTAACAATTACCTATCTATATATATACTAGAGAGTGGATATAATCATCGAATAGTTGTTAAAAGTGATAATCATCCTTAAATATGATGGTTGAGTAACAAATAAATATTTACATTAATGCATGATGAGTGGGCGAAATCCGGTATAACTAATTTGACACTCCCATGGGATATGTTATGGTTACTTCACATTATCATATAGAAACCATTATAGATTATTTTAGTATGATTCTAAAAAATTAGTTTAGAAAACCTAATTAAAATTACATTGAATAACCAATGACAGACTAAATAAATTCATAGGTTAATCCAAAAGTATAATATGATAATGATTAAGGTGAAATTGTAGTAGAAATATTCCAATTAATTATTTATTATTAAACATTAATATATTTAAGTAATTATTTTATGATTGAGTATTTTTTTTAAATAGGTTCGTCAAAATAATGCTAAAAAATGTATGATTAAATAAAAATGTCTATTATAAATAAATAAGGGAGAATACATATGTTGTTGAGAGTCATTGTATATGTATCTTATAATAGAAATGGATATTTTACTAATCATTTTTATGGTAGTGAGTTTGATGTAATAATAAATATCAATAATTGGAAATCATAGTTATTTTCATCAGTTATTTATATTTAACAATGATATTTTTGTATATTTTAAAATTTATGAGCATTATATAAAACATATAAGTACTGATCTCCAATTATTTTTGTATAATAGTGTAGACACATAATTAAAATGGTTTTAATAACCTGGTAATCTTCTATTATTATAAAGTTATTTCATTATGTGTTATTAATCAGGAAATTATGATTGAGGGACAATTACCTTTTAGGATTATTATTGGATTGATATTTAGATAATAAATGGTTGATTCATTAAAAAATACATAATTATTAGTAACTTTAATATTGATAATATATTAATGATATTTTTTATGAATTTCATCAAACATTTTAAATTGTAGTATATATTAGATATTTCTTGATTTTATGAACATGAAATTAATAACATATGATTATTAAAGAGAATATTAATTTTTTTGAAGAATATATGGTTTAAATGATGTTTAATTGCATATATATTCATATGGTTTCGGGGAAGGTGTATTTTAACAAATGAATGATTATGTTACACAAAAAACTGAGTATATGATTGTATAAAATATTAATAATGTTTGAGGAATGATAAGTGAATCAATATACACTAAATGAGTAATTTTGAAATCCAATTAGAAGATATTTCCCCAATGATAAAAATATTATGATCCCCTATTCTATTTTCATCATTGAGTATGAATTGAAATTTCATGGAAGGGAATTATATAAGGGGGTAAAATGTAGAGATCAAAGAGTTTTTATCCATTAAATTAATAATATCATTAATAGATTGTGTCACATGGAATACAAAAATCACATAACACTTGAAATTGGACAGAAAATATAATAATTATTGAACAAAAGGTTCTTAATCAATAAAAATAAATAAATATTGTTATTTCAATTAGATAAATATTTTTAAAATGTTAAATTTTAATGAATACATTTCAAAAAACAATTATATCAAATTTACCTTAATTAATTAAATTAATCATTTATGAAAGGTTTTTCATAATATTTAATATTTATATCTGTAAATTAAAATGTAAATATTAAATTATTTATAAATTTCTCAGAAATAACTATAAATACACTTATCATCTAAAATTTATTTTTTTAATAAAACTGTTCTAATGAAATATTTTTTATATTCATTTTAATGATAAATGTATAGTTTTAATTAGATGATTTTTTAAAAATAAAATTTAATTATGGATTAATAAATTCAATCTCATTTGAGGATAATTTTTTTATTTTTGTAAAATATTTACTCTTTTGCTGAATAAATAAATAACATATTTTTAATTAACACAATAATATTTAAATCTCAACCATGACGAAATTATGGCTTAAAATCATATAAAAAATTGTTAAACCATAAATATTTTTATAAAATAAAATAATTCTATTGAAAATAATATGTTGAATTTATAAAATCAATATTTAATATTTTGGAATAAAATGCATTATTTTACTAAAAAAATTATTTTCATTCACTTATATATCATATTAGTAGTCATCATTTATAGTAGATAAATCACTGTAAACTAATTTCATATTTTCAATAATAATTTTTGTATTATTTAATAATATATATTTTATTTAAACATTATATTTTAATTTCTATGACTCGCTTCTATTACTATGATCATTATAAATTTTTTAAAAGGGTTTTATTATTAATTTTTTAATATTTTTATCTAATAAATTAAATAAATGTTTTTTAAATATCAAATATAAAAAATTCTTAATATTATAAATATTTGTTTTAATACTCATTTTATTCATGAGACATAGAAAATATGATTTGGAATAAATTTACTATAAAAAATCACACTCTATATTAAGTATTTTGTATTAAAATTGGATTTTAATTGATTTAGAAATAGAAATTTTTTAATTTATGGCTACATTTATGTTTATAAAACCCATATATAGTAATGTGAATAATTTTATATTTTTTGTACAACATATTTTTCATAGTGAAAAAATAGTTACCTAGATAAAAAATTAAAAATCCTAAAATGTAAATAAAAACTACTGTTAAATGAATAGAAAAATTATATAATTTTTTTGAATGAGTGGTATATTCTTTGTCAACCATTTATCATAAAAACTCTAGATATTAATTTTTATCCATTTAAAGTTGACTAGTTCCAAAAAAATTCTTTAAATTTAATGGGTTCTCATAAAAATGTAATTGTTATCACTTATAAAAGAAGTTCATTTCCACCCTATCCAATTTAAACATGTCATTATAAATTTAAATTAATCCCTACAAAATTATTGTTAACTAAAATAAACCTTCACTACATAAATCCCATAGTCACAAAAAGTTATCCTAATTCATTATTTTTCATGGATTCCTTCAAGATAATGATCATGGTCCCAATGTATATTTTATTCTAATCATTATCCTTTTCATATTAATATACTTTGTCCAATACTATAATAATTGTATTGATATAATTTCCTCAATATAATTTTTACACATCATTTTTATTAAAATATTTTAACAACTTTTTTTCATTTTTATCGAATAATAAGAAAAGAATTTTGATATTGTTTTTGTGCACATAGTCACCATCATGAAATGACATAATTCAATTTTAACAATGTACACTTTTAATTGGATATTATAATGTAATTGAAAAATAAATTTATCATATATAAAATAATAATTATTATTATTATTATGATTTACATTAAAATCAATCATATTTCCCTCTAATACATTGGTCAATTAAAATGTTAATCATATGTTTTTTTGGACCACGACCTAATGGATGTAACAATACCCATTTATTTTCTAAATATTTATTTTTTATTAAAATATCTTTATATATGAATCACCACAAAAAAATATAAATAATATCATTTTTAATTGGTAATGGTGATATTATTCATAAATAAATGGTATTAAAAACTATATTCATCTTTTAATTTTGGGGTGTTAATTTTTAGGCCAGTATGACCACTTGTTAGAACAGTTTTATAAAACTCTATCGTGGTTGTATAAGGTACCATAAATTAGAATATTAATATAATTTAATGATAAATTTTCTTTTTTATATGTTTTTATAACGAAAATATTTTATATTTAACATATAATTAAAATGTCATCATTGATCAATACCATCAACAAAATAAGTCGACAAAGATTCAATTCCCTAACAAAAAATTTAAAACAATGACCGAATCGGGTAATTGATTTATAAAAAAGAATATTATATTATATTATATATTATATTTTTTACATGAAATCATCGAATTGATATTAAAATTAATGTCAATAACAATACGTGAAAACTATAAAATTAATAACTCCTAATAGTAAATAAAATAAGTTATAAATAAAAATAAATTCATAATAAATGATCATAAATTTAAAATATAAAAAGTAATGTATATGATTAATGTTATAAAAAATAATATTTTGATATTTATATTTTTTTATACATGATGTCACAGTGAATTTGACAGAGTAGGTGAATAGGGTAACAGTTTCATTGTCTACTTTTTAACTCCACGATAAAAATTTGATATCAGGAATCATAATTTCATTTTTATGTTGTATTCAATTAAATAAATCATTATTTATTGAAATTATATATCATTTAATTATTTATAAATTTCTAATTTGTAACATTACTCTCAATATACATTGATTCTACTTTTATAATCATTTTGAGGGTTGCATAACCAATATCATATCAAGTAGACATTTCTATTAAAATATAAACTATCATTGACTTTTGTATACTTTCTTTCTAAGAAAATCATTTTATTCTCTTGTAGTAATTATTGTGTTTTTACTTTTACTATAATTATTTCATTTTACCCTTATGATCATTATTACCGACTATAATGAAATTGACACAACCTCTCCTTTATGGTCAGAAATCCTTCTCTTCCTTGACCATATTTAATGGATGATTTTATGAATATCCGTATCAAAGTATCAATGTTTATCAAGTTAATTTTTTATATTGTGACATTCCTTACATTTTTAATTGCATTTTCAACTTTTTTGTATGGTTTGTTTACATGAAAGTGTGAGAATTTAAATTTTTGTTGTTTTCCATGTGAAAATATCATTCTTTCATTTTATCATTCCTAACCACCCTATAAGAGTATGAATTTTATTTATTCCAACTATTTTTCAATATAAATACTGTATAATTTTTTAAATTGAATAAAGATTGTTCTCATAAAATCTATTCAACTATTTTTTGTTGAAATTAATAACTAAATTTTTTACCCTTTATCTATATGGTATAAATACCTCATACTTAAGTAAATGTTTTATACAAAATAATTTTTCAGTATAATTGGATACCCAATTATATTTTATATGTTTATTATGTTTATTAAGACAATTATTAATATTTTTCTTATATTATTTCATTTTAATGGGATATGAAACCCATTTCTTTTATTGGGTTATTTATTATCAAATTGCCTTTGTATACCACACATATGTAATGATGACGATTTTTAGAGTAATATATCACCCTCAAGTGGATTATTTAAGAATTATTTTTCATGAGATAGTATGAAATGGAAATGATGATTTTGTTCACATAGGTGTGGTTATTTTGAGTTTGATCACATTTTTAAGCATTGAGGAAAAGAATTTGCTCACATAAGTATGGTTATAATGAATTTTTTGACATGGTTTTTTAATAATATTTTTATTTTAAAACATTGAATACATTTTTATGTGATTTTATAAGTATATGATTATTTTAATTTCAAGGATATGCAACATGTCCATTTTCATTCCTTAATCCATCATTTTCCATAGTTTTATGTTGTCTCGTGACTTATTTCATGATTTTTATCTATAATATATTAGGTATAATAATATTATATATCTATATTAAATATATATTCTAATCATATTATTACAAGGTCTATTGATTTTATTTCTTATGTTTACCCTTACTAAAGGTTTGAGTTCACCCCTTTCTTATATTCTCATTTCCACAAGTTGTGATGATAATTAATATATTTCTATTTCTTGTGGAAGGGTATCTTGTAATGATAATTTTATGGAGATTATTATAACATGATATAGATTAATAAACTATTTTTTAATTGGTATGAAATTTAATTCTGTGAAAACGGAATAAATTTTTTATTTATGATTTTATCATTATTCGTATAATAAAAAATAATTGTAATGATTATGTGAATATAATATAATGTAATATATTATATATGTTATGTAATTTTTAGGAATGAACTTTTATGAATTTATAATTATTCACTCTATATGTATCACATTGGTTATAATTCTGATGATTTCATTTCATTCCTCATAGAAATATTATTCTGTCACTCTTACTTTGATGTATATCCCTATGAAATCCCATGTATTATGAATGGTTTAATAAACTTATTGGTGGTCTACTCTGAAGGACTTGATTAATGTTTTAGGGTATGTTATAAGTTGATGATTTATTGTCTACCTATTGCACAAATTTTCTGAACTTATTGTTTTTTGGAATAGAAGAATGTAATGAATTTTCATGTCATGTTTAAAATTTATGCCACATCAAATCCAGAAGTGTGTGTCCATGATGTTTTATTTATGGATGATAAATAAATCACTATGAGTTATATTATGTTTCATATTTTTCAATGTATTAATTTTTTATTTCCATATAGAAAACATAAATTTCATATAAATTAAATTCTTTATGATTTGTAATGAAAACAATATTTTGAAAAACAAAATCACCAAAAAGGGTTAAAAGAGTAATCTAATAGAGTAATATCCCATAATTTTTTATTTTTTTATCTAATGAATGTCATTATTAGGACACAGTGAATGGATGGTGTGGAATAAATGTTTATTAGGTTATTGAATACTCTATAATTTTAATAATTAATTATTTAAAGTATATCACATATGTTTTCTTTTAAAAAAATTTTATTTTGTAATATTTAAGAAAATTCCAAAAAATAATAATCACACCCTTCATTATGGAATACATATTATATCTTATTGTGAATATTTATTGAGTTTCATAGGATATTAACTTTATAAATATTTTATTAAAATAAATTAGCACTTTATTTAAATGATAAATATATAAATGATGTGTCTATTTAACATTATCACAATTTATAGATTGTAATATAATTATATTATATAAATATTACTCAAGATATAACTGATTAAATTAATTTGATTTTAATTTAATCTATTTATGATTATTGGAATTTATTAAATTAAAAATTTTAATTTATTAAATGTTTTATTGATAATCAATTTTAATGATTTTATAATGTTAAAATAAAAAACAATAAAATATGAAGAATTTCCACCATCGGTGGACATTGGTTCAGTCTCCATGGAAAAAATTCATCATTGATCACAATACATTCAAAATTAATCCATTTAGTAGGGATATAGGCTTGTATTTCAAAAAAAAACAGAAATTAGAGATTCAAAACCCAATAGATATTAATAAAAAAGTGTTAATATTGTAAATTACAATGGAGATGGTTTTTGCAGTGGAGATGGATGGTGTGGATCGATAGTATAATTGTTGAGAAGATGATGTAGGGAATGATGAATATAATGGGAAGGTAGGCTCCTCATTTTGATTGATTTAAATAGGCATGAATGGTGAAATTACGGATTAGTTTTCCAAGCATTATATATTTATAAGTATAAATTACAAAAAAAACTTATTTTTATATTTAGGTAAGTATGTTGACATAATTATAATTGGTCCCCCATTTTTAATATTATTTAATTGGGAAAAAATATTCATTTAATTGGAGATTATGAATCATGATATAAATATAGTAATTAATTATTATTAATGGAATATTAAATACTTATAATAATAATAATGTTTTTATTACTAATTTTTTTCATCTATAATAGTGAATTATTTTTCTGATGTTTTAAAATAAATATTTTTACAACATTAAATGAAATAAATAAATTAATATTAAACACAAATAATTTTCCATTAAAATCATCTCGATAGAAATTTCATGAATTTCTATGATTTCTTAATGGAGTCTTGAAAATATTGATCATGATGAGTATCATGATATTTATAACACATCCTTAAAAAATTATAATGGAACTAACAAACCTATTTTATTGATTTTAACGTGATTACACCCTCCATTTCATGAACTAGTGATCAAAAAGTTAACAATAACAGTTGAATATGATTTTTATACATGTTTTTATGGAATATTTGATTATAATTTTAATGATCACGATGCGAATGATTTTTTTAAGTGTATCCGGAATTCATGTTAATTATAATGAGTATTGATTAAGATTATTTTTTGGATAATATTAATTTTTCTTGATATGATATACTGTTAAAAAACAATGTTCCCCCTAAACCCCTTATTATTAAGTAAGGTCTGTATTAATTTTGATTTGAATACTACGTCTAATTATATTCAATGGATTGATATGTGATGATAATGGAAGAACCAACAGGAGGATTATTCTTTTCACAATGTGTTTTATTAGAGAATAATGATATAGGGTAGACCATGATGTATAATATATTGGTGATTACTTGAGTTAATTTTATTTCATATGATAGTAGTACATAGTAAAATAAAACCACTATATGGTGGTCATTATTCTAATATATGTCTTAAAAAACAGTGATCGGTTAGGATTATGTAATGTTCAACTAGTAAATATAATACCCTTTTAAAAATTCAATGGTGTGGGTGTACCAAACAAGATGTTTTCAAGTGGGAGTACCACACATGATGATCTGATATATGAGTAATAAAAGAAATTTTAGTTGAGTACCATTAATGCCTTTTTTATGTTTTTTTATGTGTGTGTGTTCTTTATACAATCATATTGGGGCAGAATGTTAAGGACCTACATAATTTATGGTGATAGGGATAAGGTGAATTGGTGGGTGGGAGTAGTATTTCAGGGACCATACTATTATTTTGGTGTTTTTATGGAATCATATAAGTATTTCTCATATTTTTCTATAGAGATTAATTTTTATTAATAAGAGAATGATATTTCAGGTGTATCACACATTGGGTAATGCATTATTTTTAGTGGCCCCTATGACTCATTGCTTTGGATTAAAGTTTGTTGAGATCAAAACATATTACATAATAGTATTAAAATATTTCATTATTATACATTAAAAACATTTCTAGATTCATTTTGTCTTTATATGTATAAATTACTAAATATATATCAATATATTCTATTATGAATCATACATTTCATCAAAATGATATTAAATCATAATAGATGACTTTTCATTACATTATATATTGATCCGTGCCTAAACTTTTTAGGTCTATTTTCTTGTGAAACATGGAAATTTAAAAATCTACATCATTGGTGGATTATTTCATCCCCCACTATGTTCTAAAAATATAAAACCCTTCATTGACATAACATATATAATATTTTTCATCATAACCATGGAAAAAAACATAATAACAGGTGATCTGCGATTCACAAAAAGGTTAATCGAGAGATATATCAATAATCACATAAGAATAACATGATCCTAATGGTATAACCATATGATTTTTTATTTATACCACTTATATCACAGATCATAATCATGAACCATGGCATAAATTATGGTAGTTCATAAGATATTAATCATAAATAATTGTTTGAGCATGAGCATGAGATCATAAAATTTTAATATGACATATATTGTGGCATACACTTAATTATAAATAACATTATCTTATTTTGTATAACCAATTCATTCATAACATATTACTTTTTGGATAACCACCATTTTACCTATTTCATTATTGGAACACCCTCATGTACACCCTCTTCGGGGCTTGGAATAATCTATTATGTACCCTTTGTGCTCATAAAACATTAATGATAACCGAATAAAATATTGGAAATATGTGTCACACATATCACATAATAAAAATCATAGAAATTTGTTCTATAATAACATTAAACATTCATCATATATTAACCCATGAAAATAAATATGTTTTATAATCATTTCATCATTAGTGAACTCATGAAAGATAAATTGGTTACAAATTTATAAGTCATATAAATAAATAATAAATATGTATCATTTGTTCATATAAAAAATAAATCATAATTAGCATCAAAGGATTTCATCACATATATAAAATTATTTTTAGTTATCAATTGGATCATTTTTTTTGAAAAAGAAACATTCAATTCTGAAATGACATAATTTTTAAAAAATATTGGAATTTACAAAAGATAAATTTTTAATAAAAATAACATTGTTAAATCATAAAGGAAACTTCAATGAAATTATAATTATTAAAGGTTGTAAATCTTCTAATTCCATATAATTTTGAAAATCATTCCTTTCACATTGTTGTAACAATGTATAAAACGTACCTCATTCATAAAACAAGAAAAAGTTTCCTTTCAAACATTATTTTATAAAGTCAATCATGGGATAATATGAATCTAAAAAAATAATATGACAATAGTGTAAAAAATTAAAATATTTTCATAAAATATAGATATGGAAGAGAGATACTCCCCATTGGATACATACACATAAACATTCTTGAATATTTAGGCAATAGTGAAAATGACCCTTACCTCATATTCAAACTTCTTCAAAATAAATGCAACCAACATTAAAATAAATATAAATTTATTAAGAATTTATTATAGAGTAATTCTAATACATATAATATCATATTTAAACCATTTATATAATTTAAAAACTCTTTTATCAATAATTCTTTATCAAATTCATCATTTTGGATGTCAACTATAATGTTTATCATGGGTATTTCAGTTCTATGGCACAATTCCTTGTTCAATTATTTTTCTTCCAGAATTTCAAGAATTTAAATTATGATAAAACAAAATATATTTATATTCATCTTAAATATATTTACAATCATCCATAAATGTTAACTATGTAAAAATGAATTAGATCATTCATATAGAATAAAGGCCTTATGTTCTCATTAACTTTATTTTCAATTTTTCATAATTGAATAGAAGAAGTGTAATGATAAATTTACTTTTAATGTATCATTATAATATCACATATATCATATTTTTTCGTCATATTTATCCTAATTATCTTTTTATTAAAATTGAAAAAATAATAACGAATCGCTTTTCTTTTTGGAGGAGTTAGTCCACATGTACGCACGACCAATGTCATCATTTGCTAGAAGATGTTAATATTATTAACCTAATATGATATTATATTTCTATAATTATAATTATTTCATAAATATAATTTATAATAATTAAATAAATCATAAAAATCATCCACAAATGTTTTTTTTAAAAACATTAATTGTATCACAATGTGCTGATGGTAATTTATAAATAAACATGAGAAAAATATTAACTTGTTGTTTGATGGATAACATGGTGTAAATAAGATTTAAGTTAATAATAACAAACTTCAATAATATTTAGGATTCTTAAATTATTATTTATGATAAATAACATATATTTATGCATTGTAATGAATAATAGAAAATAAATTGAACGGATAATGTGATTACCACTTCATTGAAATAAAACTATAATATCACCCCTAAAAGTCCCATTGATTGGTATTTTGTGAATAAAACATATATAATGTGTCTTGGGATGTTGATAAGGTATAATTTCTTTGTTTATTGAGTTATAATGATCATTTTGAGGTCAAAAACTTAGGGAAGATGTCCCCATTTAAAATTGAGGTGAGGGGATCTTTTGGAATTTCAAAAACAAATAAATTCCAATAAATTCATTCAAAAGGAATATTAAAAAATGGACAATGAATAGAATCTATGATATTATACAGTTTTAATCCCATAAAACAACACAATATATAAATGTATTTGTTTAATTTTAGACCTTATCATTCTTATTGACACTTAGTCAACATATTTTGATTTTTAACTACAATAACAAAAATTCCAATATTAAATGGTTCTAATTTTTACTTATAATGTTAAAATTGTAAAATGGGTGAAAATTTTAGGAATTTGTAGACAATATCATATTCAACATGTCATTTTTAATAATTTTTATGATTTTAAATAACATAAGAAGTCAATATTTTTATAAAATAGCATATTTTTCAGTTTTAAAACTGCTTATTTAATTTATCATGAAATAAATTTATTTAAAATGAGAATATAATATTTTGATTTCACAAATCCCGAATATATAATATTTTTCTATACAATGCATGTTTCATATTAACTAATTCAAATTTTCTTGACATTTAATTTTCATAATACCATTTTTATATTATTTTTCTAAATACGGAAATAATAAATTGGTGTTGTATATGCAGTTAAAGTAATTACATAATTACTAAAAATTTAAAATAAATTTATATCATGAAGATAATTTTACTAAACTAAAAATAAATATATTTATTATTTCATAACTATATTTAGTTATTTTGATATATAAGATATACTAAAAACCAAGAGGGGGATATTTTGTAACATTATTTGATTTCAATAATATATGAGTCATATTTAAAGAAATTTTTATGTTAAACTATTAAATATAAATAACAAGGTGTTAAGGTTATAATTAAATTAATTAAATAAAAATTTTAATTAGAAATTATGTCCTTACCACTTATTTATAATCTTTGTTAACCTTATTTACTCTTTGTCGAGGTGATAAATTTTATAATAGTTACTATTCATGATAACTGAAAATAAAATCCGACTAATTAAATAATGTGAAAATTAAAATACAATATTTTTAGATGATTTTTATAATTCAATTTGTATAATTAGTTGAAATTAATTTTTACTTATCTGCACAAAATGTGATAGAAATTTTTTTTAGAAAATAATTTATTTTTAATCGTAAAAATGGAATTATTCTTATACCAAACATAGGAAAATATTTATTCAATGATTAGATATTTTTATAAATTAAATAATATATAAATTAGATTAAAAATATTACCAATTTATATTAACATAAGTTATTTATATAAAATACATTTTTATATAATATTTCTTCCAAAAAAACACCTCATTAATATTCAAAAAAATAAATGCTAATAATCCTATAATTAAAAAATTCCTTATCTAAATGGGTAGACATTATATATTTCATAATATAGTTATTATTATTCATAAATTCCTATCAAAATTATAGGTGATAACAAACACATAATATATTAAAAATGTTACATTGATCTACTAAACATTGTAATGCCTATAACGCAAGCAATTAGGGAAATGATAATTTTTTACCCCCTAAAATTAATTTCAACCTCAAAATTTGTAACACTTATATCAACAATTGAGTATATATTTGATTCATTACATCCTCGGGTTCCCGTATATCATCATCAAATTTTTGATATCTCTAGATAAAGTTTCCCATGTGTGTAATCTTATTTTATAGTAAATTATTCCTACAATCAATGATTTCAATCAGTTGTTCTTCATAATAAAGAAATTTTTCACTAGTGAAGGCTATATTTTTAGTACATGTGGACATTCAAGAATGTAATTCCATAGATTAAATACATTGAACACATTATGAACTTGAGAGAGTTTTGATGGAAGTACCAATCCAGAAGCTTTCTTCCCAACATGATCAAGAAAATCGAGGGAAGGAAAATACATAGGTATTAACATTTGGATATTTAAAAATATCATTACCAATATATACAAAGTGATTCTCTTGAAATCCTTCTCACAAAGTCATATTATGAATCCCATTTAAGATTTTCCACATAACATTTAATTCAACTCTATGATTCCTTGGTGGGATCCTATCGGGTCTGTTATATCACACTGTTCATATAATGACCCATTATCTTAAAATATGTATATTACATATTTATAAATAAATATTACATACATTGAAGAAAACACACTCCCAAGGACTGTAATAGTGTACATCCTTTAAAAACATGTATTCCATTCTTATATTTTGGAAAAATATCTTCAACATCACCGACAAATATCTTCCCCTTTAGCACTTCGATATAAAACTATTTTTTTATAACATGAGTACTGGAAACATAATAAAGGGTGAGATCATATCCTTCATATGGTTAAAAATGGAATATATGTAAGAATAACATGAGAATAATGGTATGATGACATGATCATGTTAACATCAAATCATATCTTCCATAGAAAAGATCATATAAATGAGTCATGGAATAGAGATAATTAGTTCATAAGAAATGAATCATAATGAAATGAAATCACACGAACCAGGAATGTATAAAAATTCAATAAGAAAAGGAATTTTTCGTAGGAACATAAAAAAGGATATATCATTCTCTATAAGTCATGGGAAATATCTAGAATTTAATATGGTTCTTTATAGGGACTACACATACGTAGTGGGATACATCACCATGTCTAGTCGTATTCCTTTTCTTATAAGGGGTCTAATTTCCCCATCTTCCCATTGTGGACTGGGTTTCCCCATCTTCCAATAGGGGATCCGTTTTCTCCATCTTCAATGGTGTGTCTACCTTGTAGACTTGATTCCATCATTAAATGAAGAGTCATACAACTTTACCCATTAAATTGAAGGTAGATATATCTCCCACCTATAACATTATGAAAAGGATACATATGTATTCCACCAGATCATAGATCATTACTAATATCTGACCCAATAAAATGATATAAGTTTCATAAAAATTAAACTTAAACAAACATAAAATAAAAAAGATTACTTTTTTTTAATAAAATACTCATTAAATCATAAATAAAATAAAATAATATTCCCTTAATTTAAAAAAAATAGAGATCACTTGAAATAATTAACGAGGAAAATATTCATTTGATTTTTGAAATAAAACGCATTTTAAATCATGAAACATTTACAAAAAAATAATTATTTTAAAATAACCTTGAAAAAATATAAAGTAATCCTTAGAATAAATTATAATATTATGTTAAATCCTTCTAGAAGAAAATAACTAAAATAGAATTTTAAACACCTTTAATACATTTTTGGAAAACTGTGTTATAAAGGAACTCAGATTTTCTTCTAAAGAGATACAAAATTACATGAAACATATACTTTCAGGAAAAACAGTATTTTCAGGATAAATTCAGTAAAAGATAAATATATAAAACGTGTAAAGGAATATAATTTTATAACATATCATTTGTCTCAAAGGAAATTAAAAATAAATCCCCAACTGTTTTGGTATCTTTTTAACCGTAAACCCCATGAAAATGAATTCATCAATTTGATATATAAATAAACAAACATATTTGAAATAAGTGCCATAAAATAATTTCTTGGAATTTAAATACACCACAAAAAAAATAAATTAGTAGTGCATAAAGCATGTGTGCTAGAGAAATAAATGTGAGATAGATATTGCTTACCATATAACTTTACTCACATTGTACTTGTGAAAACATCATGAATAAAAAATAATAGATTATTTTATCTCTATTTTAGAATAGTATTCGTATATAAAATACAATATATTTTTTACATATGAATTTATATTACCCTCTTGTTATCAATTCTGATATTAGGTTATGTTACAAGTAAAAATTGTATTGTTTCTGATACAAGTATTGACATATTCTTATTGGTCCCCATTAGATGACCATGATTTAATTAAATTCCCTATTATAAACATGATATAAATATCCTATATATTAATTTATATACTTATTTATGGTTATATAATAAATATTTAAATCTTAAATTAAATTAACCATTCATTGGGATGGCAGCACTTATGTACTCAAGGATGTTGATTCCATTTCTAGTCATATATAATGAAATCGTGAAAATAATACATATATATTTATATATATTTATATATAATTTTATTATAGTAGAATTATTATGTCATATATAAAATATAATTTCAGTAATTCCATCCATAATATATTCCATGTATAGTGTAAATGAATTGTATTTCTTTTAAGAGATGTTAATCCACACGTCCAAATAAAAACATATCGTATTTCCAAAAATTTGAATGTATAATGGTATGATTAATATAATAATTCCATAAATAATAAATAAAACAAATATATCATATATATCATATAAAAATATAAATTACATCATTACATAAACACTTTAACGGTGGAAATGGATGAATTAGTGACATCGTTTTGCGATGTGGTAATAGGCTATACAGACAAATGATGATTGTTTATCCCATTTGGAAGATGTGTGTGTGTGTGTGTTTGTACATATAAATCATTATATAATAAAATATAAATATATTTATGATACTAATTTTATTATATAATCATGAAATAAAAATTATATAAAGGTTTTAAGGAAAAATTAAACAAAACACTTAGTGCATAAATGGAACATATTTTTTGGGAATCTCACATTGATTTGCACAAAATATCTCCTTGTGTAATATTTATTCCCAAATGTATGTATTCTAGGAATAATTGATTGTTTTGGGAGATATATTTATATATTTTTTAGGAAACATATAGGTTCTAATTTTTCGATTATAGAGAAGAAGATGTTATCTTTTATAAGAGTTGGGGCAGTCACTGTGGGAAATCATCAAAATATGAAATTAATAAAAATAAATTTTATGATAAAAATGGTTACAAACAAATTAATTTTTATTATAGGAGGTTTTTTCATAAAATAACATTATAAAATGTGATATAGATAATTTGATATTATTTTCTAATCCTTATATTTTAGATTTAACCCTTATTTAACCATTATAATTATTGTTATGATATCATGTAATTTATAATTTGATTGTTAGTACAATTACAATAAAATTCAAATGGACCATAAAATGTGTCATTGTTTAAATTTGAAGATATATAAAAATACTTTTGCCTAATGTTATGTTTTATTGAATTTGATATCATTTAAAAATATTATTTATTTGAAAATATCGTTAATGAAAATTTTGACACTATTATTTACATGAATTTTTACAAATATCAAAACAACCGTATATCTTTGAAAAAAATATTTTAACTCATCCCTAAAAATTAAAATTGATAAATAAAATTATTTTATGGTCTTAATAATATCATATTATATTTATTTTAGTAATATTAATATCATTTATTTAAATAATAAATTAAATACAAATTTACTACATCATGATTATGTCACCAATAATGGAAATAACTTACCCATAAAATTTATAAATAAATTAACATAGCGTATATTAAAAAATTCACTCTATAGATACTCTTTATAGTCGAATATATCCTCTATATTACCCAATATTAATATTATTCCACTTTTTAAAAACAAAAATATGACAAAATTGACTTTTGATTGAATATAATATTTATATGGATATAATATAATCGTAATGGCCAGAAATGGTATCATAATAGATCCATTAATTCATAGAGAAGAAAAATATTCATCCAAAAATATTTGGACCAATGTAAGGTCAGTTTTTTGTTATTTATAAAATTATTATTATCCATAATTATCTGATTTACCCTTAATAGTGGTAATAAATATTATCAAAGATACTTTAAATGTTTGGACCAAAAATAAAAGGTACCTATTTACTAAATTTGTAACTTTTTATTCAAAATAAATAATATATTTTTAAAAAATAAACACACATTAAATGAAAAAAGTTATTCAAAATTACTATAATGGACAGATTAAGAAAACTAATTTTTAATGTTTTTTAAAAAAGATGAAACCTTGCCAAGAAAAGAAAGTTTCATTTAATAAAAAATATAGATCAATATATATAATCTAGAAAAAATTACATCTATCAAAATCCCTCATATTATGAGGAAAAAGGTCTTAAGGGGGATGATCATACTACTTGAAAACAACACCACTGAATACATTGTTAGAAAATTTATCCACAACTGAGTTATCTTCAATATATGTGTGGGTGATGATATGATTAACAGTGAGAAGAGAATCCAAGCAGTTAATCCATATGTTAGTAAGCTTCCTAGATAAATGGTAAGAACCCATTCTGATGGTAGAAACAATAACATAAGAATAAATTTCCATACAAATATTTTCCCATCCACGGATCATAGCTTGCCCCACCAAAATATTAATACCAAGCATTTATGCTTTAATTGAAGAGGATATACCATAGGAACCATTAAAGCATCCCATAACCTTCCCTTGGTTATCCTTGAAAAAAACACCATATCTAGAGGGACCAAGATTACCCCTTGAGGCCCCATCAGAATAAACCATAATCCATCCAAAAAAAGGATTTTTCCATAAGACCTCAAAAGTACCATACAGAGGCCTGAAAGTAAATTTGATACCAATTCGAGTAAGAACATAAAAATCATGAATTGAATTTATAAAGATGTGATACTTAGGTAATATTTTCTCACGAATAGCTGCAATAATGCATAAAAAGTAGTATTGATATAGAAATGTTGACCATCATGATTGATTTGATTCCAAACTGACGAAATATAATGTAGTAAGTAGTTACCTAAAAAACATCTTTCAATTGGGGTGAGAGTGGAAGAAAATTCCATGTCTGATTAAAATCTGTGACGAAGACCATATTTATGATGGAAACATCAAATATTTCTGCCAATTCATTCTATAGAGAGGTTTTGGTAACACAATAAAGAAATAGATGATCAACATCCTCTCTATGACGATGAGAAAGAACAAAAGAGGTACATAAAGATATTCCACAATTCTACAGGTAAAAATCAGTAGAAAGTTTCCTCTGGTCAGTTCTCTACACAAAAATAGTGTGATCGGACCTAATAAAATTTCAATACAAGTCTCTATTTCAATTTTCATTAGAGCTATTGAACTTAGAGATTCTAAAATAATGTTTTAATGAAAGCATAACATTTGTTTCTAGTTCCCAGGACCAAAAATCCTTTCTGTTAGAGGAACAATATTTATTATAAATGTTCAAAACATAACATGGAAGACCCTACATGTTATCATGATGTTCATTGATAGAGATATCCAGATCAAAGTTATCTACATCTGAAACAAAGTTAATAAGGGGTTACTCATACAATTAGATTTCCAAAAGAAAATGGATTAATCTTTGAAACCAGACATCTAGAGTGAGAATTTATTGAAGAAAAGATGAACATAAAGTTTGTCCAAAAAGATCAATCAAGATGATTAAAAACTCCATTTTTGAGATGATTTAAAAAAAATCCCAAAAAAAAATTATGAGACTCAAAATTACTATTAATGTGTTTCCAAAAAAATGATGCTTGAAGGGAATCATTAATAAGTAAAATATTTTTAATTCCAAAACCCCCTACATCAAATGTATTACAACAATAATTCCTTGAAACTATTTTCAGATTTCATTCCATGATGTTACCACTCCAAATGAATTTCTTAAGGGACACAATGATGTTCCTAATCAATTATATAGGCCATTTGTACCCCATAAAAGAGTTAATATGTTGAGGGATAATGAAATATTTGACCAAAAAAACTCGACCATCTATAGATAAATATATTCCTTTCCATGTAGAAAGCTGCCTCTGAATATTACTAATGATCTCAGAGAAATAACATGCTTTTATTTTTCCCCAAAACAATGAAACCCCTATGTATTTGAAGGGAAGAAGCCCTTCATGAATTCCCAACCCCTGAAAAATTTCATTCTTCCTTTAGACAATATGATTTTTTCCAAAATAAAAAATGGACTTCTCCCAACTAATCTATTGGACAGAGATTTAAGTACAGAGAAAAAGTTCCCTTTTGTTATTTTTAATGTTCTTCCAGTCCCCTGTAGTGAATAGGATAATGTCATCAGGATATAATAAGTGCCTAGGAGCATGAATCCCTCTTCCAGCATTGATTTCTTTCATTTTCCCATTTCCATCCATAATGGATAGGTGTTCGCTAAGACAATACCTTGTAATGGATAAAATGATAGAAGAAATATGATCACCTTTTCTGGCCCCTCTAGAACAAGTAAAATATCCCTTGTGTAATCCATTAATAAGTATGGAAATATGTGAAGTGCTATGAATTTACTTGACCCACGAAATAAAAGTGTTAACAACCCTGAACATATGAAGATCCCTACAAATGAATCCCAAATACATGTTGACAAAGGCCTTCCTGAAATCAAGTTTAATAGAAATGTTTCCACCTCTAGAAGAATTTTTGAGAAAATTCACACATTCAGAAGAAGTTACAAGACAATCCTGAATAAATATACCTTTGGTAAAACAAAACTGAGTAAAGGAAAAAATCTTGCAAGAAATTGAAGCCAATCTTGTGCCCAAGATTTTTCAAATTATTTTCTAAATAGTATTGACAAATGAAATTGTCCCGAAAAAAATTAATTTCATTTAAATATTACACAACATGTATAAGATCTTGTAATTGAACATTGATACCTTGGGGAAGGACACTACCATTTATAAAAAGACTAACAAGTCTACAAACTAAATTTTGAATGATATCCCAATAGGTTTTAAAGAAATAATATCCAAAACTGTCTGAACCTAGAGAGAATTCAGATTTGAGAGTGAAAGTAGCTTCATTAATTTTAATGTTCAAGGGAATAGAGGTGAGAAAGACATTATCTTGATGATTAACCATTTTAGGAATGATGTCATCCACTATATCATTTTGGATAGCAGAACCACTATAGATATCAGTTAAATAGGAAACAACATTCTCTAAGATATCTCTGTCATTATCAATAATCTGATCACTCTTCTTAATCAATGAAAGAGGTTTAGAAACCTTTCTAATAATCTGAAGAGATTTAAAGAACATTGGGTTCCTATCACCATCCATAAACCATTTATTCTTAATGATGTCCCTTTATATGGAATCTTTATGGTTTAAGAGGCAATTAATCTTGTTAAAAATCATAGATTCCCCTTGAAGACCATCAGAAAAATTATTCCAGGTATTATTCTCATGAATATGCTACAAAGAATTTGTAAGAGAAGAAAAATCATGGTCAATACAGCTAAATTTTTCTTTTATCCAAACTCTCAAAGATATTTTATGATTTTTTTGCTTGACCACAAAAGGAATTCAATAATTTTTGTAATTAACAGAATTCCCATAGTACTCCATGATGGGTCTATAATTAGAATAATTAACCGAGTCAATATTAAAACCAAAAGGAAGAGGAGATCTAGAATCCCTACAAATAAGCTCCACTAAAATAGGGCGATGATCAGAGTTCTTCCTTTGAAGAGTTTTTCAATAAATAGAACCCCACAAGTCTAGAAAAACTTCATTGATGAATGATCTATCAATCCTACATGCCACAAATCTGTTAAAGAATATCATGTACCATATAAACTTGAATACATACAACTTTACCTCCATTAAGACATTAGATTCATTACATGATATGAATTTTCTAGAATAAATTACATTAGATAAAGATTCCATCATCTCATCTGGATAAATGATAGATTTGATGACACCTAGAATGGCCCAATCACTAATGAGGGTAGAGTTGAGAATGGTAATATCTATCCATAACCACCTTCGATCCTAATAGCTATTGAAAGCATACACAAAAGAGAATAATATTGATAACCAAGAAATTTGAAGGATAATGTGACTTAACACTCACTATTATTAACCAAATAAATTTCTGTCAATAAACAATGATCGAAGAACCAAAGGCTCTTGATGTCTAAAAAAAAATATTTTAGTCTACCAAATGAAATCCTAAATAATAAAATATATAAATATTAGAAAAAACATTCTTTCAGGATCTGAAATCCCAATGAGGAGAGGTATGTGATTCCTAATGAATATCCTAATGGATCTCATTGTGGAATTAATATCCAACCCTTGGCATTTCCAAAATAAAATCTTCATTTGATCTTGACAACGGGGTCAGATCCCACATTTTTGAGTTCAGTAGGTTTTACGTTATTAAATTTGGGAGGTCTCTCAACATTCCTTCTCGGGGTATTGGCATCTTGGAAAAGATAATTGTTATTAGGTCTTTGAATAAACATTTCATGACAAGAATAGGGACTGAAATTCAAGGTATTAATCTAAAAAATTATAGGAACATACTCCTCACCCTTTGATACCTCAGTAAAATCTGCATCTAGTGAGGGAACCTGGAAAATATGATACACATGGATATTTTCAGGTTGAGGAGGGGTAGAAATAGAGCAAACCAAATTCCCAGAACTGCTAAAAGATTTAATTCATGAACTACAAGGGTTATTTTTTGATCGATCGTTTTCAATAGGACAACATGAATTATTTGTATTGAAAGTAACAATTTTTTGGATGAAGAAAAATAGTTGGACAGTTTAATTTATCTTTTATTGAATATATATTACATATAGAATATTTGGATAGGATAACAATATAATAATCATGTTTATATGAACTGGTAACAACAACATCTTTAGCACCTCAAGATGCAGATTTAATAGTTACCAATTCACCAATTCTAACATGTTTAGCATCATTAGATAAGGTAGGAATATACTAAATAATATCAGAATTACAGAACATGTTTTCAGCAAGATTATACCCTTCAACAGTCTCTTTAATTCCTTAATCATATCAATTCCCAGTGATAGGATAAGAGTGTTATTCACTTTTTAGGGACAAGCAGAGATAAAAAATGTCCATAAAATCATCAAAGATGATATTTTCCAGAATCATTATTTGTAATCCAGAAGATAAATAATAAATACCAGTATAACATTCCTAGAAAATGTCTATGTCCTCTTTGCAGTCCAAATCAATGGGAAGACTACCAATATGAGAATTCTAGAATGAGGTCACCAGTTTGTTATCCTCTACATATGCAATTTCATCCCAAGAAGACTTCTAAAGAGAAAAGGGGTCAAATATCCCAATAGTAGAAACTATAGGAGAATCGAGATCCTTCTGTATTTTCAAATGGAAGAGCATATATATTCTTGTTTATTAATAGTTCTTCAAAAAAAAATTGACCTGGACTTTTGGTTCCTATTCAATTTATTCCAAACATGGACCATAGAAGGTAAAACATATTTTTATTTGTATTCTCATACATGTAGAAATAGAATGTCCGAAAATTTTTCATACCTCACAGAAATAAGGCAAATTATCATATGCAAGATTGATTTCAGAATTGAATCCATTAGCATGAAATGAAATGTATTTAGGCCTTTTTACTTCTAATCTAATATAAAAAATAACACGAGCATAGAAACCAATATCACTATCCATGGTTCCATGGTATAACCTATTCAGAGTACCAAGGTAAGAGGTGATTCCATTTAAAATCTTGAGATACATGTATACCCAATTCAACCCATGCAACTGAACCCAAATTTGAGCAGTGGATTTTTTGATGTTAAAGCGATTGAAGTTGATATCCCATTCAGATAATCTATGAATTACAGGATTAAGTTGAAAATTACCAAGGTTCTAAGAATTTCTCAGGGGATCTTTAGACATGAAATTGATATGAATGAATCCTTTACCTCTGAGAACCATTTTCCAATCCCTTGTACCCCAACAATATGACACCATAATCTTAATATCATTATAGGAAAAGGTTTTCCCCCTTGAAATATATAACGTGATAGAGTACTGAAAACATACATAGGTTCATCTGATATTTCATCACCTTTGAATCAGCAAACACCTCAAAACCTTTATTCTCTAGCCTAATAATATTTGAGTTTCATGAATAATCTGTTTTATCGGATCTGTAGAACCAGATAAGGATTCCAAAAAAGAAAGGGGTTTATTTCACAAAACATTGGTTTCAATTAATGATGATGATTAGACACAATCTTCCATAGAGGAATAGATATCATATAAATCAATTCTGAAATATATTCTAACAATATAAATAAGTCATTGGAAAAAGTTATTATCAATTGTAATGAATTATTTATTTCACTTTTCATCAAAAATTAATTGTATAAAAAATACTAATGTTCCACCAATATAAATATTCATTTTAATCTATCAAATAATTCATTTATTTTTTCAAATAGATTTTAGAAAATTGTAAAAAAAATGGATTTAAAACAATTGTGTGACCAAAATGTCGAAAAATAACTTATTTAGAAAAATACTTATTTTATGTGTAATTTTTTTTTGTTATTATATTATGTATTGAATATATATAAGATTAATGTCAAAATTTTGATTAAATATTATATATTTATATCATTAATAAACATCGACAAGATTTATATTTTTATTCAATGTAATAATACATACTTGTTCAAATTTAAATAATTTTTTAGAAAAACATTTCCCTTTATTTCATAAAGGGTTTTATTATTTAAAAATTAATTAGTAAAAAATTATGTTTAATACATAATTTAATAATTGATTTAATCTTTTTTGTACATTCAATTATAATAACAATGTAATTACTATCCTGTTTATAAAAGTGTAATAATAAAATGATGTTTCATAGAAAATCAGTGTTGTGTGTAATGAAAGATAATATGGTGTTGTGTATAGCACATTATTAATCTGGCGTAGTGTATTACAAAAGCTATAATATAAATTTATCTTATTCATAAAAGAGAATTGTTTCCAAAAAATAGTAGGTGTTACTCTACACTCCCATCTAGTGGTCTGTAATCCTTTTTCTGTCTTTCCATGCATGGAATGGAAATTTGTCAATGTGATGTGACATGTTATTTGTTATTTTGTCTCTATTATTATAGTGGTGATATGAGGAAATATTGGAAATATTATAAAATATAGTAGTTACATTTATCTTTTAGTTTTCCTTTGATGATTATATTTTTAATTTAGGATGCTTTGTCGATTTTTGAGTAGTATATTTTCTTTTTCCATCTTTTAGTGACCAAATATGTTATATATTACAATTTTTTACTCTTTTGGATACATATATGACGTTTTTATGCAATTGTTTGGTTGAAATATTTCTCTATGGTAAATTTTTTAATCTTATGTGCTAGTCATTGGCCAATGTAGATCGAGGATTCCCTTCACATATATAAGAATTTGATTTGGGTTTCAGTCTTGGAGGGATTTTGGGACAGGTTCACTATAGTTTGGTATTATTGGTGTAATTCTTTATGATTATTAATCTTGGGATGATTGGTATACTAAAGATATGATTTTTGGGACATGATAATTTGGGTATGGTGAGTCCCTAGAGATCTTGTATTGTGACGAGACTCATGTAACTATGGGATGTTGAGATGTCTGCATCTTATTTTGATTTCTTGATCTCAATATCTGTATATGATTATTGATTTCTAGATTGAATTGAAATTTTAATATTTTCACATCACTTCTTCTATTTTGGTTATATGTGTTATGCTTCTGATATATCTACCTCATGTTTCTTAAGATTTTTCATCATATGCTCCTTATGGGAATCCACCTACATATCAATATCATACCTATGATATTATGTGGGTTGTTCATATTGTCGAATGGAATGTAAAAAAATTAAAAAATGATATTGTTGAGGTCCAAATAGGTGATATATGTTAAAGGTGTCGATCAGTAGCGTTATTGTTCAAGGAGAAACCAATCAGTAAGGTTGTGAATGACCCTCAAGAGTTGGAGGATTAGTTTGAAAGGATTAATTTGATCTTATACTTTCTAGATAATACTAAGAGTGTTGAGGTGATGTGTGTTGCAATATTACTTGAGGTGCTAATCAATAAATGGTGTGATTCTGTTAGAATATGTAGATATACATGTGGTATTTGATGGGAAGGGATTCCAAACTCTTTTGTTCCATCATTTTATTCTAGAGTAACTGATTATGGTGTAGTCACCATAGTTCAAATCATTATAGTAGGGAAAAAATTTGGTATTCAGTTTCACAAATCTATTTTCTACTAATTATATTTATCCCCAAATGTAGAAAATAAATACCAGATAAAGTATCATAAGTACCTTTAGGGTTTTTGATTGGATATCACATCATAAATATTAATGATAATACTTTTAAACTATTTATAGATGTTATATAGGATGATGACAGATGTGATTAATTTTATAGCAACATTTAGTTATTTTTTCCCTTATATTATACCCTATGGAAGCATCAGTGGCATTAAAGGGAAAAATTTTAAGTGTTAATAACATAATTGGTGTGGTAGAGGAGTCTCTCAGTTGAAGGCCTCCTCTATAATTTCAAATATAGATTTTAGTTTTCCTTGGACTATCTAACAATGTGGAAATGTTATCACACCAAATATTCTTATTATTCACAGAAAAATTTGTGTAAATGTTATGGATGATAGGATTGTATATACCTCATATTTCAATCAATCTCTTCTTCTCAATATGATTAGGGATCATTAGCTCAAAAGGCTACTGTGGAACAATCAAATTCATTAATAACTACAAGTAACCAACCATAAGAATGTAGATTGAATCACCATCATATGGTAAACATGTTTCGAAAAGACGTATATATAGGTATAATTAATGTGATAGGCATCACCTTTATTTAATATTAAGTAGCTATATCATTATTTTATATTTTTTATTCCAACTCTTTTATATAATAACTATTCTGTTGATATGATCAAACTTCCAATGGAACTCATGTCCATTGTTTTAGAGTTAGAAAAATCTCATGGAAAGAGGGAAGAGTAGGGGTTTCAGAACCATTTTGTTCACTATTTATTGTTTATGTAGATTTAGTTTGATATTTTATCATTCTCAATATGGTTTTTTTTAACGTCGTCGTTATATTGGATTTCCATGTTTCTTATCATGTGGAGGTTGATTGATTTCATTGTTGTGTCTTGTTTATTTTTAAAAATAAGGGATCACAAGTTTTCGAAGGTCTGTGGTACATAAGGTATGGTCATGAAAGAACTTCGCACCAACAGAGTCACTCTTTTTTATCTAGTATAATAGTTTATTTCAATGATGTTTTTTGTTTAGACATTCTTGTTATTGTTATTGGTTTTTATGATGATTTCCATGAAGTCTTATATAGTCTTACACCAGAAAGTGAGGTAATTCTTATGATTTCCCTAGTTCCAGATACATAGTTGTTTTCCATATCCTTTTATTATATGGAACCATTATATCAATAAAAGATAAATATTTATCTTGATGTATTGATGGCCAATGATTTTGTTCACCCAATGTTTTTCCCTTCAGTAGTCCATATTATCTTTACTAAGAATGAAGATGGTTCACACTAATTTTATATGGTATATGGGAATTTTTAATGGGTAATGGTTAAGAATAATTATCATATACATCATGTGGATGATATTTTTGATTAGTTATAGAAGTACCAGTAAATTTTGAATGTTGATATTTATTCAGGTTATTACCAATTAAGAGTTTGGTAGTATGATATACTGAAGATGACATTCAAGAAATGATATAGTAAATTTGAATGTCATTTAATATATTTTGGTCTAAATAATATTATTTTAGTTTTTATGGATTTGATCAAATATATATTGAATGAGTATCTCATCACATTTTTTGTAGTATCTATGGAATATATTTTTTTATTCAAGATCTTCATACAAGCATGAGAACTATTTGTGTTATGTTCTGGAAATCCTGATCAGTCACTATATGAATGGAAAATGATCAAAATTTCGTTTTGAGGATCCATGAAGTGATATTCTTGGTGATCAAGACATCTAGACGTGGTGTACCCATTCATCACGATAAATTTTTTTTTCTGGGGATGATCCAAAAAACATCTTTGAGATTATGAGAATCTTTGGTTTTTTTTGATATTATCGATGGTTTTTCTAGGATTTATCATGTTTATAATCACCAATAACTTCTCTTACAAAAAATTGGTGAAATTCATATGGTATACAATGTTATAGTATTCATTAAATAATATGAATTTAGTTATGAAATTGAATTCAGTTTTGATCCTTCTTGAGCATGATTGGGGGTATGTGGTTTATTTTAATCTTATGGAGAAAGTTTGGTTTTCTTGCATATGCAAGACGATCATTTGGTGGCTTGTCGATATCGAAAACTTCGAATGAATGGGATGAATTAACCTGGTCTTGATTTAGAGCTGGTCACAATTATTCATTTCCTTACGTGTTAGAGGAATTTTTTTTAGAGAGAATCATAGTCCCTACAGTACATAAGAGTCTAATCTATATCATTTCTAAAAAATAAATGAATCCTAAACAAAGGAAGTGGGTGGAATACATTAATATTTTTGAATTATATATAAAATAAACCTTGGGGAAGGGTAATTTCTTTAATGAAATAGTCTTGAAAAAGTACCATCACTAGCTATTATAGAATTGGGGGAAGATTAAAACCTTATAAAACTCATCACTCAGTTTCAACTAGATGATTAGGGGATGTTTTAGGTAATTTTTTGATGAAATCTCAGTTATCATCGTCTATCATTGATTATAGTATATAGATTCAATATTAGGATAATGATTTTAGAGGAATTTGAGATACCATGTATAGTTGGGAGATTGTTCCTATTTGGTCTCTCTCATCAAATGTATTTCCCTATTTTGGGGGTTATAATTTTAAACACCATAATTGAGATTACTAGTTTTTTATTAATATAGTTAATCATGTTCCATTCATCTTAGTGGAATAATGATGTATTATTCCTTAAGATTATTATTTTGGTGCCTTGTATTAGTCATGTTATTGTTGATTAGGTGTCCATCTATTAAATATTACTACAGATATATTAAAATCATATGAAACCTTAAGGTTTTCTCCAGATATATATATTTTATGTTTTTATATGGGATGATGTAACCATGTATTTTTCGATTTTATTTCCATAGAATACAGGACAGAGTAATGATATCAGAATGGTTAATGAGTGATTGAAAAATTCATATAATTTTATTCTTACAAAATACACAAAAAATTATAATGATCTAAGTGATCTATATATGAAATAGATAATTATGATTCATAGGGTTCCTATTTCTATTATTTTAGGTGGTATTTGAGGATTACATATAGGTTCTTGAAAAGTATCCAAGAGGTCATGGGGGCACTTGTTAGGATGGGTGCAACATACCATCCATAAAACAATGGTTAGTCATAGCGTGTTATTCAGATCCTAGAGGATATGATCTATTTTTTCATATTATATTTTGGTGGATTGTAGTATATCCATTTGGTTTTATTTGATTATTCATATATAAAATTTATCCATTAGTCATCATAATTGATCCCATTAAGGGGTTTTATGGTCCCCGGGTACATCAACTATTTTTAGGAATATGTGGGAAATGAATCTTGGAAGGAATCAAGACTCATTTAGTAGAGATCAGTAAGGATTTATGATATATTTTTATGTAAATATATAAATCTGATATATAGAAAAAAATATATTTTTTAGATTAATTGAATCATACTTTTTAGTTCCCTATAGGTGTAGAGTTTTATTATAATTTTCCCTTTCCTGGGTCACCATAATCATTAAAAATATTGGATCGATGGTTCTGAGATATGTTTGAGCATCTAAAGAAAAGGATTGGATGATGTAGGTTTCTTATCAGTTGTAATTACATGTTTATTTATTTGGTAGTCATGACTTTTTAGACACACAATATCTTAGGAAATATCATACAGGTCCTTCTAACATTTTGAGTTAGTAAGAGATAGATTTGGAGGAAAACATTTTTGATGAAGATGAAATAGTAGATAAAAATGACCCTCAATTGATATTAATATAGCGTAAGATAATTTGAATGGTCATAGTGATTTAGACACATATATCAAAATATCATGATATTTTGATGATTGTGATTTTGATGAGTGAGTTGTTTCGTCACCACTATTCTGGACATCCATCATCAACATGAGTTCTGAGGGATGGAATGTCATATAGTGGGGATTTTGGAACATCCTTTTACCCACTATTAAGTAATTTTGTTCCTTATTTTTCAATCCCATTTTATTTTGGTATATTTTATAACTCCATATGAGGGAGGTAATTTTCTGCGAAAATGAATTAATGTTTGGAGTTGTATTTATATTTAGAAATATGGTGTCTAGGTATAAATGTGTTAAATAATTTTTTGGGATCTTCTTATGATCAGATAATTCTTGATTTGGTTTGGTATTTTGAGGGGAAAAAGGTATTTTCACAACATTCTGGAGAAATACACACCATGAAATGCCTTTACACATGATGTATTAGTCATCTGGAAACTTTCATGGGTTCGGTTCAGAGCATGACCATCTTACAAATCATGATAAATTTATACACTCTATAAAATATTTATACATCATATACTAGGTTATGATAAGATGTCGTGAACTGATAAATGGTGGGATGATTACACTAAATGAAAATATTACACATCATGTAATTGTAATAATCATGATTTTGACTAGAGGTGATGGGTTTTTTTGGGAATATTTGGGTTTATTGGATTAACAAATTTAAAGGGATTCGGCATCATGTAACCCTAACCGTTTGTTATTTTATGGAGATGTACAGATGATGTGTATTTTATTCAGGCACATATATCTCCCCTATCAACTAATGAAATCCAACAAGGGATTTTCCTGACCATTACTCTTTCCATATCATTTTGTTCTGTGATTATTTTTCATTGTGGTGGTGTTTTGTTTATCTAGGTGAGTACTCCCACTATTTCTTATTTTTAATTAATCAAGGAAGCCATATAATTCTACGGTTATGTCTCTGTGGAACTCTAATGATAATATTCTTAATCCATATCAGATATTTTTTCTCTAGAGGATAACCCTTGTGTCGATTATGACATGGAGGGTGAGTTTCTTCACGAAATGTTGTGTTTAATTCTATAAATAAACATTTCTACTTTTTGAAACATTTATAAGTTATGTTTATTGATTCTATGGCCTTAATTTCTATCATTTCATTTTCTATTGTGGGTGGATCCCATTACAGCCATTTGTGACCCTTGTTTGAGGTATGTTGTTTTTATATAGTTTATGTTGGATGAACAACAATTATCTAGTTTTAAATATATTTTTACAAATGAAATCATCTAATTTTATTAATTGATTTTTGTATGAGTAAAATAAAATAAGATGGTTTTAAATTTTGTGATAAAATTAATTGGGACACTAAAGTAGTTGTGAAATGTATTTATGATATAGTTTTCAAATCATGCCTTTGATGAAATGGTTTGGAAAATAGACCGCATGGGGAGCATTAAATCCTTAGGTTAATGGTAGATATTAGGTCCGTTATCCATATTCTATTGAAGGGTTCACTCTTGGGGTGTTTTTCTATATCAAATGCACATTATTCTAGGGAACTAATATTGAAAATTTTTAGGGATTCACTCATGGATTGTATCTTTACTACTTAGGCATGTGTTCTAAGTACATTATTGTGAACTACTTATTGATTTTGTTGTGAGTAGTATAATGGATTGACCTATAATGATACATGGTGTGATGTAACCAGTTCATTCTAATTTTACCATATTAGCTTTTACATTCATGGTTTGATATTATATCTAATACATTATTTTTTTTCTAGATGATGTGACTTCTTTATGTATGTGAAAATCATTGAAACTATTTTACCTTGGTTATATTGACAATATGGAAAATGGAAAAACTATTTGTTTTTCCTTGATTTTGACGTAAAAAAATAATTTATTTATCAATATATGTATTCATTTTGGTTTGGATATTTCATATTATGATACATATATATGGTCTGAAACACCTGGGTGGGATCCCACTGAACCTGTTAGCTCACACCATGCACACCCCTTTAGTGGTGGCTAGAACATTATATCTACTTCTATAATGGAAACGGAATGGTTCTATTGTAATTTTGTCGGGTTATTTTAATCAATGTATGATTAAAGTATGATGATATTGTGGGATGGTTAAAATGATATCACAATGAGTAGTTGGTTTTATGTTAATTATTCCTTTTGATTATTGGACTTGGACTTTGAGATGTTATGTTTATTGTTGAGTTGTATCAATTCAAAAATCTTATTTTAGTAATGGAATATTTTATATCTTCTATTATTTTACTCTATTATACACATATATTATTTTATTTGTGTAGTGAAAAATAATTCCCCTAGTTGTGGTATGATTCTTTTTTGATTTTCACCAGCCTATGGGGAACGAGAACCTTGTTTGAGTATTTGGAAATTGTGGTCATGTAGTAGTCTGAGATGGAATCTGGTTCGAGTTCCCTAGAAAGAAAATTTTAAAAAAATATTTCACATTATAAATAACAACCATTTAACCAATTATAAATTGACTAAAAGTATCAATAAGAACAGTTAATATTTTAAAAAGGAATTTTTCAAAATATTTAGTTTTCCGTTATATGTTCTAATTTTATATAAAATATTATATTATCAATTATAGAGTTATAAATTTTCTTGTTAAACATAATTTTTATATTTGTAATAATAATATTATATTAATATATTTTTGGATATTTTTCTATAACAGTGTATTTTTTGATGAATAGTAAAAATACAATTTTTTCAAATTGTACATTTATAAGTATAAAAGAATGATCCAGAAGGTTAGAAACCATTTAATTTATCTAATACTTATTTATGAGGAAAAATATTCACTTTTCAATTTTATTCATTATTTAGAAGACCGATGTTTAAATTTTTAGCAACATAATTAATATTTTTAAATAAAAATTAGTTTTTGGCATCTATTTTAATTAAAAATACATTGGTAAAATTTTCCATTTAAATGATTTATAATAAAAATAAATTTTCTTCTTTATATAATAAACTAATTTATATCATTAAAATCAAATGGATCTATAATTTTATCCAAAACATAAATTTTATGCTTAAAAATATGCTTTTTCTGAAAACAACATTTTACACATTATATGCACTAATATTAAAATATAATACCCTGTAAAATGTAAATTTTGTTTAATAAAGTTATTTTAAATTTTTATGTTATCATTATCAAATTAGAATGTAGTTTATCTTTCTATGTTTTTTATTAAAATTAGTTACATAGGTTATAAATAGAGTTACCTTGGTTAGGGTAACACTGGTTAAAAATTTATTTTCCATGGGAAAAAGAAAAAATATGTTTAAAACCAATTAGATAATATGTGTGGTAATTATAAACCTTATGACCTTCCCTTATAATTTATTTCTCTTTTTTGGATCCAGTAACCTTGAATAATTTGAGGAAATGTTTGCAAAGGGTATATAAAAATTGACATTATCACCATTTGTAAAAGGGGACATCAACCCCCACATCTACACACTCTATAATTTAATTTTAGGGTTTTAACCCACCCCATTTTACATAACATATATTCCTAATTCAATTATATAATCTTATGTTTAGTACTTTTTATCATGTGTACTTTTATTTTAAAGAATATTTCAAGGGGAAATCAATGTTCTCAACTTGAGTACTCATTTTACCAATAGTTTTATCCGTTCTATCTATCTATTTCTACTATATTTTTATAATTTACATATAATTAAATATTTATTATTTTTATAAGAAATTCTATTTTTCTAATTAAATAACTATTATTCCCCATTCACTTTATTTGTTAATAAAATTAATATTGGCATTCATGTGTTGGATGGACTATGGCCTCCATGAAGTGATAACTTCCATTTATCACCAAAAACAATAATCATGGATTATAAGGGATACATTTACGAATTCATATTAAATATATAATATAATTTTTATTAATATGGTAAAAATTATGATCCACCTTCATTCTCAGTAATTTATAAAAAAATGAAAACATGATAATTGGGGATAGTGGGGACTATTATATCAACTATGTAGGGTATAAGGTTTTATCTATTTCATATATTTTTTATTGAAATATAGTAAACTATTGAAAACCATGTAAAATTTATATAAATAATAATATTATTATTCATTACTAATGTTATTTTTGCAAAAGATTCCACATTCATTATCATAATTATCTATTAATTATGGTATGTTTAGGTTTGGGTCGGTTTAACCATCCACTTAATTTTTTTAAAAAAATTATATCATAGAAGACTAGGATAAAATAATTCATAATAATATATTAAATACATTGGTAAATAAATATTTTTTTAATGGTAATACTAGAACTAAATTCATTCACTAAGATATCAACTCTCATTTGTTAAAACTAGCTAAAATATGTTCATCATCGTGTTCATATTCATGGATGATAGCTAAAAATCATATAGTATGAAATCATATCATTATAAATAATAATAAACAATTAAATATAGTAAATTTAACAATCTCGTAATTATAAACATTTGGATAAGGGTGAATATAGATAACCTTATCATGAAACACGTTCCAAATGATCAAGATTACTCATGCCCAATATTGATTATAGAAAATACATAATTAATGTACGCATAATGAATGAATAGAAATTCGATCATAAATGGATATACTAATGAATTATTTTTTCAACTAATTAATTTATAATTTTATTATTTTTATATTGGAGGTTGGAGAATGTTCATGAAAGGAAGATAAAAGGAAAGGTTTTTTATCTCAATTATAATCTACTAGGATATGAATTATATTCACAACCATCTATTTTTTTCTATTATATTAATTGGAAATTGATTTATATTTTATATAAATGTCATTATATAAATGTAATTTATTAATCTCTATATTTTTCTACCTACCATATATTTTTATTTTTAAATTTTGTGAACCTATAAGGGTTTTGTTTAACTCAGACATCCTTAAATTAGGTTATTATGCTTAATCATGATCAAACTAGATCTATTATTAGTTTTATATACTCCAATATTCTATATTATAATTATCATAATATATGGGAAAAAATAATTTGTATCCCAAATATCATCAATTGAATAATTTACTTCCCAATAAGTATATCATTATTGAATATAATTACCATCTTTCTTATTAATGGTTTCCATTCCTTCTCCATAATCTGACATCCTTTAATTTTTACTCTTTTTAATTGTATAAAAAATTATGTTTAATATTATGTGACCATAATATTACCCTTATCTTATTTTTTAAATCATAATTAGTTAATATTTATTGGGGATTTCAATAATGGTTTGTTAAAACATTAAAAGGGGTCTTCTAAAAAGCACACATTAGTAACAGGGGATGCATCCCCTTTAATATTCTCCCATTAATTCAATCTCATTCTAATAAATTAATCCATATTTTTTACATATATATGATGTTTAACATAAATTTATTTTAGGTATAATACATATTTTGGGTTTTCTTAGATATTCCCATATTTAAGTATACACATCATAAAAAAATATCTTTATATATTATTTCATGATAAGAATAACATCCATATAAAATTTTCTAAGCATAAATATATTATAAAAACATTCATTATTTTTAACAGGACCGTCCAAGTTAAATTCTCAACAAAATTAAATAAATAATCCATTTCATTCCTTAAAATATCAATTTTCCTTTTTGAAATGAATCATTTCTGTTGTTTATTTTTATTTCTCCCTTATCATTCTAATTAATATTCCTACATTAGAAATATCTATTCAAATATCTTTTTTTCCTCTATAAACATCAAAAAATGATTGAATAATATTAGTTTGGATTCTTTATAATAAATTATTCAGTTATTCATTCAGATATGATTATGAAACCCACTTATTTAACATATGATATACCTTTCTTATGCTTTATGTGTGCTACCTTTTAATCACATGGAAAAATTATGTATGTACTTGAAAATAATTATCAAATATACGTTATAAGAATTATATATTCCTATAATTTATTGGGTGACATTTTCATCTCATAAGATACGAAGTATAGTGAATGTGTGGTTAGCTTAAGTATACTATGTCTTGTGACTTGTGGGACCACAATTTTTTATTCCTCTAGTGCATTGAGTAAAGTTTTCAAATTATCTGATTCCATGTTTTGTTTATAGATAGATACCCTATGAACACTATGTTATGTTACAGGTTTCACTATAATTTTATATCCGTCCATTCAATTTATTATGTTTTTATCTGATGGAAAAGTAATTATGGTGAATTCGATGATGGCCCAAACCCACTATTATATCTGTTAGTTCGGCTCATAATTATATAGTCCTCCACTTCATTAGATTATGATTTCCTCTAATAATGTACCCTATATAATGAAATAGATGTTTTCATAATGGAACTAGGTTATATGATGGGAGGCCCCTAAATTATATAGTTTCCAAAGAATTAGATAATGATTTATATCTAATTATATATTATATTTAGTTTTAGGGAGACAATATAACCCACTATGGGATATTATCCACTCTGATAGTCACTGAAGTGAACCTTGATTCATGATTAAGATGTCATGGGTTATTTTGTTACAAGATATTTACAATTCTACAACAATATTTTATCATTTTTTAAGTCATGTTTCAATGATTATCTCACACACTTCTATCATGGTTTAGGTTTTTATTTTTCGATTACATGAAATTCCTTCATGGATTTTATGTAACTATTATTATATCATATTATTTTCAAAATAAAATTTCTCCTCTAATAATGATTTCGCTCATTCTTATGATCCGACTCTTTATGAAATGGTTCTATGTTTTCCTTTTTTCAGATAATTTTTCTCACATATTTATTATTTTAATATTGTCCTAGTTATGAATATAGTTAATAAAATTATAACGTATTGAATGTGGTAAAAATTGTTTCAATTATATTTAATGTTTCACGTGTTTGTAAAATTATTTACATGTTTAAAAGTTCCTCAAAAACATTAATCTTATATGATCTTTTAGTTGTGTGAGATTTCTATGATATCTAATGTATGACATAAGAAAATGATATGTTTACCTTATGTATATATACATGCGATAAATGATAATATTAAATCCTTAATGTATTGTAATGGTGTTGTTACAATTGGATATAAATAGAAACATTTTATTAGAATTCGTTCACTACGTATAAAATAATATTTTTTTATGATCATGTACATTAAATTATTTATTAATCTAGTAATATAAAATCATATTTAAATAACATAACATTAATTCATTCAATGATTTGGAATATGTTTATGTGATTAGTAAATTAATAAAATAGAAATGAATCATCCAAAAAAATAATGATAATACATTTAAGCAGAAAAAATATATATCGTAATGATTAAATGGAAACAAATAAATTCAAATACCATTTAAAAGAAAAAACATTAAATACTAAATCACTATACGTTATACACCTTAACATAGAAAGGTCTACCCCTGATGGTTTCTCACAAACAAAATATATTAGTCTGTGATATACATGCGAGAGGTTCCTAAATCTATGACCCAAAAAAAAGTGCATTTTAACCATCTATCCTCCAATGTAGTACTCCATTAAGTTTTTATTCCTTTAATTGATATATTTGGTCAATTTGTTGAATCATTAAACACATTTATAGATAAATTTAAAAAAAAATTCTTATTTCTCACATATATATTTTGTATCATTTTTATCACAATGCACCTCAAAACCATCCTTATTAACTATGTGAGAATCCATTATTATCATCCAAAATTATATCTTCATGTTTCCCAATGTACGAGGAAAACATATATTTCTAAAAATGTAGTAATATTATTCATTACAATGAAATGATCTACATCACGGTGTGATTCATATATCTATAAAAATTACCCCCCAATTCAAAAAAAAATTACTCAACATTTTAAATATAGAAAATTTATTCCAAAATAATATTTTCATTACAGTTTTATCGTTATAATGTACACATATTTTTTCATTCAATATTTATTTCATAAATATTCATTTAGAATCCAATAGAAAGGTCAAACTACATTTCGTAAAATCATGTGGTGAAATATAACCGCTTGAAAATGTGTGAGTACTCTATGTTCATTGTTTTCAATGTAACACATATATCAATGAAACAAATATACCATGATTCACTATATTTTATTATTATATAGTCTATTAAAATATAATTTAAATATTATTTCATTATGATGTTCTCCATACATTTCTATCTCTAAATCAAATTTATTATTGAACAAAGTTATACATATTATGTTGTGATTTCCACCTTAACCTTTCAAAATGCTCAAATTTCATTATAATTTGTTATAAATATAATTCCTTCCATAAATCAATAAAAAATAAGTAATTGGGAAGTATTAACCATAACAAAATTACATATATAAATAATATTAATCATTTTTATCTACTCATTAGCTCGATACTCGATGTTAATTACAATATATTATTGAAGGATATTTTTTGGACACCATATATCTGAAATAGATTTTTTTGTTTTATCTACATGAAAACGGTTAGTATTTTTTATATTCAGTTGTCTTATATGCTTTACAATGTTGTTTGAAATTTATGAATTGTAATATAATTATGATATTAGTTGAACTTGGATTATTTAATGTTCATTTTTTTGTGGTTTTTATATTACATTAAATTATTCCACTATTTTATATAGTTGGTAATGCCTCATATTTATAGGATTTATATTCTCAGTACCAGTCACCAACTGGTGGCCTATTATATTCCATCATTGATGGCCATAGTCAGTTTTGTCACAAACTCAAGTAGATTAATAATAAAATATATTGATGATATAATATTATGATAAGTTAATTTTTATATTTAAAGGTTAATATGTCCAAAATAGTCTTATAAATATGGTGAATTATATGTAAAGGTGATTCTATATATTATTTATTCACCCATATATTATTCATTTAATAATGATAGTTTCTATTATATAAAGGTGGGCTTGGTAGGGGTAAAATTAAATGATATTGTGCCAAATCTAAGTAGTCTGAATTTTTATAGAATATTTATTCAAACATGTGCTTAATGAAATAATGTGTGTATGGTAGAAATAAATAATACTTTATGATTCCTTAAGAATATATGGTTTGGATGTTAGATGCCTAACTTTATTTTTTGGGGATATACAGAAGGAATATATTTTAGTAATTCATTTATTTCCATTATTAATTTTAATTAAATATTTGGAAATAATTTAAATAATTTATCATTGATTAGTAAAATATTTATGTTGGATTTTGGGATTTTTGTGAAATCAATTTAATTATAGATTATAGAACGTTCCATGAAAATTAAAATTAGTTTCCCTTGAGGATATAGATAATGAAAATATATTCTAATTTTAGGAATCAAATCATGTTGTGGAATGTTTTAGGAGTAGTTTTAATATAGTTTATGACTGATTTTTATGAGTATAATAAATGTACTTATTAAATAATAGTTATATATTAGGATTACTATAAAAAATAATTATAGTGGTATTGATATGATTGATTACGAATGGAATATTATTGATTTTTTTTCACATATTTGTAAAATGGAGTTATTATATTACAATTCGTAGGGATTTTATTCATAAATTATATTTTCTAATTATATATTTGTTATGATTTAATTTATTTCATTCATTGGGATCAATGGATACATCAATCTCATGATGATAACTGATTGATTCGTTAAAAATTAAGTCAATGGTCTTAATATTTGTAAAATTTCACATATAGAATTGTAAATTAAATGGTTATTTATAAAATAACATAGATATGAGATTTAGTATTAAGAATATTTAAAATTATCAATTTAATAAAATTAGGTTTTAACATCGATCTTGATTTTATAATTTTCATGGATTTGTTTAGTTAAGGGACATTGGAAAAGTATGTCTATATATGAATAGAATTTATCATATAAATAACTATACAATACCATTTCTATTTGTCTTAATTTTTTTTCTCATAATATGATTAATGAATACTATGAAGGGGGAAATTAAGAAATAATTCTAGTTGTCCTATATTATCATGTTGACAATATTAACAATATAACATTACAAAATTTGACTATTCCTTTTCTATATTTCCTTTAAGGATGGAAATCAAGTAAAAATTAAATTTAGTTCCCTAATTTTTATTAATAATTTATATCATTGTAAAAAATAAATCACTATTTACATTAAATAGAAATTTTTTTGATAATTTTATATATAAATTTTTTCCCTATAATATAAATATCAATGTTATATTGATAAGTAATATTAAGGGATGTGAAATATTAAATTTGTTATGGATCAATAAAATTAATTATTTGTTTATTGGTACATAATAGAGAAATATTATATGTCTAAAATATATATCTATTATAGATACCTATGTTTTATGAATTGATGACAATATTTTTGATTCAAGATATTTAAGTTGCAAGGTTTATTTATTTAGACAACCTAAAACAGGAGGATTGTGTTTTTTTCTTCAAAATATTATGCTTCATGTTTAATTATGATGTACATTATTGATGACTTAGAAAAAAACATGTTAAAGATTAAATATAATAGAATATTTATCACTTGAGATAACACTGGAAGCTATTATGAATTTGGACTAGGAATTCATCTTTACTGTGATGGCATGGGAAATGGAAAAATACTCTATGATAGATAGAGGCTTGTTGATATGAATATGATTATTCTCAAGTTATTTTGGGATTATATCTTAAGTGTTGTAAATAAATTATATAAAATTGATTTGGAATTTTAAATGATTCATTTCATTTCCCCATTGTATTTTTAATTATTTTAATAGATTTTGGAAAATATTATACATATAGTATTTCTGAATGATGTTATAAAATCATATACCATAAAAAATTAAATATGAACTAACTGTTTTCCCAAAAAAAATTGTATCCACACTTCTAAAGACTCTCATGGACGTGTATAAAAGGTACAATAATTGTAGGTGGATTTAATATTTTTTTTATATTACTATGGACCAAGAGGTTTTTTCCTAGTATCCCAACATGCCTTCTATAAGAATGGGGGAACTACTCTTATACTCTTTTGAGAAGATGTTATGTAATTTCCACATTATAAAACATAGTAAATAAATTATAATGATATTTAAATTTACACAATATTAACTATATCAATTATATCACATAATGGATATATATTCACTTCTATAATGATATTATTATAGAAATACCATGTCTTAGTGTTACTTGTGAGTGTTAAAAATATCAAAATGCAAAAGGAATACATTATTAATTGATACTAGATTTTATGAATTTTAAAAATGAACAAAATCATTATGGGATACATATAGTTTCCAAATGTATTTTGGTAAACATTGATTTTATAAATAACTATGGTTTTTTAATTTTAGTTCACTAATGAAATTGAATATGTGAATTATGGCTATTTTAAAAAAATCATGTTAAATTAAATTTTAATTGCCTATTAAAATCTCAATTGTCAGTTCATTTTATTATCACTAAATAAATTTACTTGTGGTTTCTTGGGGGTTCATGTCGAATAATTGAATGTCTAAAAAATTATTAACGAGTTAAAGTAAACATTTTTATTGAAAACAAATATACTTCATTTTTATTTTTTTTACATGTTATGGACAAAGAAACCCTGATATTGGTCTTTCACCATGTATATTTATGGTATTATTATATATTTGGGTTCAAAATATTCTTCAAAAACACTTCCATGTATTTGTTAACATATAATGCGTTGTTGATACGTATAAAAAAATTAATTTTATCATGAATTTATTACTATAGGAATCTTGAAGCATCAGATGATTAAGAGACACTAAATCATCTTTAACTATACTATTTCATGTTTGAAAACTGTGATTGAAGTAGTTATACCTATTAACATTTAAAAATATGTATATACTATGTGATTTTGGTTATACCTATGGATATTTATAAATATTGGTTAACTATTAAACTTAGATAAATAATTTATACATAAGAAAATAGATAAGAAAGAGGAATAACTATATGAAATAGAAAAGAGTGTTTAGTCAATCTTTATCAATATTTATTTTCTAAAAAAGAAATAATATATAAGAAGAATGTCAAAATCCTATTTGTAATTTGATTTTATAAAATCCTTGAATCCATAATTCATCAAAAAACCCCTCTTCTATTAGTCCTTTTAAATAAATTTTTTGTGGGTTTTTTTATAAAATGGGATTGGGTATCAAATATTTCCAAGAATGTGCTTAGATAAGCTTGAACCCCATTTGAATTACGGTATTTTGCAAATAATCATGTATTATGTTTATTCTTCTCCTTTATTTTTAATTTTTTAAAGAAATTTAATTAATATTTAATATTTTCAAAATTTTGCTAATGAACCATCCAAACATTTTGACTACATAATTGGTTTTATTTTATTAAAATGTAATATAATTAGTAACTATCAACTGTATTATTTATTATGAATTAATAAACTATTATTATTTTATTAATATAATGAATAGTTTATTTATTATTATTTATTGATCAAAGATATATAAATACATTAATTTTTATTTCAAAGTATATTTACAAGTTAATAATTGTGATATTTTTAATATATAATGGTATATATTATTAATTATTTAATTATATAATAAATAATATAATATTTATAATTAATATTCTTAATGATTCTAGAATTAAAAATACTAATCTTATTGATATTTAATAATAAATTTATTATTAATATTTTGTTATCCATAAATTGAATTATAATACTGTAAACATTTATATAATTAAAAAATTATAACAATTATTTCTAACATTATTGTTATTTATTTTAATATATCATTTTAGGTCATAATTTTTTATTTTTATTTTTAAATCTTCTTTACAAATTTAATGAAAAATTTAATATTAATTTTTTTGATAACTAATAGTTTTATAAATTATTCATTCCATTATATTTTTATTAATTAATAATATATTATTTTATTATTAATTGATTAATTTTGTAAATAAAAATATTTAAAATATTTAATTTTTAAATCACTCTATTTTTCATATGATTATTATTAATAAATTTATGAGTAATTTATTTATTAATAAAAAATTGTATAGTTTATAAATAATTAATAATATATTACTATTTTATTAATAGAATTAATTGTATAATAAATAACATGTAATTCCTAATAATAAAAATAATATAATATGTTTTGAAAATATATTTACTAGTAAATAATTTTATATTTTTAATTTATTATGTTATGTAATATTAATTATTTACTTTTATAATCAATAGTATAATATTTAACATTAATATTCATGATAATTATAGAAATCAAAATAATAATATTATTGATATATAAGAAAATTAATATGGGTATTTATTATACATAATATAGATAATGATAGTAAGATGTATTATTATAATAAATAAATAGTAATTATTTTTATTAATACCAAGGCATTTATGACTATTAAATTTTTGGTTCATTAATAATGGTATTCATTTCAAATTCTATCAAAAAATATTTTTTGAAAAAAAATAATATATTTATATGATTTGAAATAATTTACTCAGAAATATTTAGAAAAAATATAAAATTTATTAGTTTATTGAATGATTTTGTCCTGGGTGATCATCCACGTCATATCCAGTTGTATAGAGAATGTGATCATGTCATGTCTATCATTGTCTATGCTCACTTGTATTCTCCTACATGTTGTACGACTGGTGACAGATTTATTTTCACCCCATTCGTACCTAGTTCTCCCTATAATGATATTGGATACATATGAGAACTCTCCCCAAATAATTGAAGAAGATGGTTTCAATATTTTGGATATCTTCAAATCAGTGGAAAATAAAGATTACAACATAAACCAGTCAGCTTCTATCACTGCAAGAAATATATGCCACACAAACAGATTATCGAAATTCATTTTCCACTAGAAATGTTTGGGATTCATATGTAATGGGAACAAGAGGATCATCTGGATGATCATGATAAAAATTTCCCTCTAGCACCACATATGCATCCATAATAATCTGGTCACCTCTGACACATCTATATCAAGATAAAAAGCAACATGAATGCCTGAAACATGAAAGAAAATATCTAGATAATTCTCATCTATGGAAAGAAGTAGGTAAATTCACTAATCTATGAAAATTGGCCTATTCTAATTTACATATCACTATGAGATCTGAGATGTGAATCAGTAGGAAGATATGATCATTCTGCTAAATGAAATTATGTAGTTAACTATCATTAAAAAAGGAATATCGAAAAGATGATAAAGAATTATTACCAACCCATGATAGCTTTATATTAATCGTATATGATTCCTTATAAGGAAAATACGGTACCAGGGCCAATAATATAGATAATATGTTAGATTAATAGGTAAAATTAATTCCCCCCATAATCTCGACTTGTGTTGTGTTTTCCACGTATTAATATAACACGCAAGATATCACATATAGAAAAAGACTCAATTCCCTAGAATCATTATAAAATAAAGTGAAGGAAACAGAATATGTGTGTTGGAATGGGCTCATATAATCCTAACTATCTTATAACTCTATCATCATGAATCCACTCGATGAAATGAAAATGATTCAAAGGTACGATGCATGATTTAACATCAGGAATCATTATATAGTATGGTGGGAGACTATAATTGATAATTTCAATATATCAAATCCATGAAACATAAATATCAAAAAAAAGTACTGTGAAAAAATAAATGATGTCATGTACTATAAAATTTAAATTTTAACTATATAATTAATAATCAAATTAAATCATTATGTAAAAGACTATAAAAATAAGTCTATAAGTGTGGAAATTATGTCTAATGGTATATAAGTATCCATGTGCCTAAATCCACAAATATATAACATTTATACAATTATATTTAGTAATAAAATGTTATTTGCATGACATGATGACCCCCATCCATACCTCCCCATCTAGTCTAAATCATTTATCTCTCTACTAGGTAAAATATCGACAAGAAATGGTGTGTGGGCATATGGATATAATAAAGGGATGGGATCACATATCCACATCTGGATAAGAATAAAACATCCATTAATATGAATTTTTTCTATGGGACATTTGTGGTATATAGTTCTATACGTATATGCATGGCATGAAGACCCTCATCTATACCTCCTAATCTAGTCTAAATCATTCATATATTTACTAGGGAAAATTGATATGATATTCAATTAATGTGAATCTACACATAGTAATTCCATAGAAACCATCATTGAGAATACGAGGGACGATGGTAGGGGTGGTGCAACATGATACAAATGACGATACCTCTAATCTAATAGAATGAATTGAATTCCTCTCTATTATTATCTAGTGAAACTTGTTTGTCTAGAAATGTGAGTGATGGAATGCCTAACATATCTACTTTTGAAATGATCAATTATATTAATATTCAATTCAAAAATATCTGGAAAATATTTTGTGAAAACTATATGATGAAATAGTGGTTGAATGTTTTCCTTCATAATTAAACATTATGATGAAAAATTAAGTAAACAAATATATTAGACATCATTTGATGGCATAGTCCCTGAATTTCTTGTTTCAATGAAACCTAAACATGTTTAATTTTTTTTTATATATTTTTATGTATATTAAAATTTATTAAAATCCTACATATAAAAATAGATTTTAGGATATTTTCAACTAGAAATGTGATGTCAATGACTGATTTAATGAAAATTCATTTAGAGGTTGAACCTCTTATTATTCCTTTTTGTGTGTGTTTAATTTCATAATATTAAAAATATAAAAAATTATTTATAAATAAAATTATAAATGAAAAAAGTCATAAATAAAATATTATTAAATAAAATGGGCATTAAATATTAGGATCTATAAAAAAAATCCTTAATATGAAACAAAATATATAAAAATTTATGATAAACTACAAAAACTCGATTAATTATACTATGATATAGAGCCCCATCCTACCCCTTGGGGACATCTCTTATGAGTATTCACTTATATTTTATAAATAATACATCATATTGCCATTCCACATTCTTAATGATAGTTGGTATCATATCAGATATAAAAAAGATTTTTCATTACTGATGGTGAAACCTGGTAATATTAGGAACCACGATAACAATCAATAAATGAAATGAATCCATAAATAAAAGAATAAATAAATAAAAATAAAAAATATGAAGATGATTAATATCAAGCACTATAGTAAGCTGATCAACAATCTAGATAATATTATGAGAATCACTAATATGCATTCAATGTGTACTATAACAGTCAACCATATTTCTTACATGATATATCAGGTCAATATTGGATTCTCACGAAATTTTCAACAATTTTAAAACTACAATGACCTCTGATATATGAAATCTCAATGCCTAGAACGAACTAAAATCAAATTACCTGCCTTCCAAAAAAACCACTAGAATGCAACCACAATTTCTGTTGAGTGAGTTGTGGAACTCAATAACCTAAAATCATTTCCCTAACTGGTCAAAGGGTCAAATAAAAAATGATGATTTATCCTGAAATATCTTATATATTACTCTTAATAAAATTGATCCATAATGAATCGTATTCTTCATCCTTTGATAGTCATTTTGGGACCATTCAACAAAGTACTTCACATATATATAGAAATTATCCTATACTAACAATGTGATATATAGTTTAATAACACCCCTAATGACCCTATTTTTTATACTCAAAACATTAGAGGTCATATGGCTATATCTCTTACCCCCATCACATGCTATAACTACTTTCCATCTGAAATCTAAATCATATAATAATATACATCTTCATTAGCCCATTAATATTCAATATGTAATTTATCAAAATTTCCATCGTCGACATCATATGTTGAAACTAAAAGAGGAAAATATATTTAAAAATATAATAAATTTTCTCCATGAAATTCCTTTTTAATAATAAATACACATATTGATAATAACCTTCTATATAAAAACATATTTGAGGTTGTTGTGCATATTTATAGGATTATGTCTATTGTAATATAAATGTTAAGTATTAAATTCTCACCATGAAAATCAATAATTATTAAAAGGATCTATAATAATTTGAGGATTATTAGATATAAAACACACTCCAAGTGTTTCGATAACACGAGGGAATATACAGGCCAAAATCCAACTCCAGGGTTCAAAATTTTCTTATTCAAAATTGTAAAATTTAAGTGGTATAGGTGTACGATTTCAATTATATATTGTATCAATTTTTAAAACACCATAATACTAATTAAAAAAATTCCATAAAAAAGAATAAATTCATTATAAAAAGTAAAATATATTATTCATTGTCTAAATTCCCAAAACAATCTACATAACATAACCTTTTTATGATCAATTTAGTGATATGGGGAGACATACTATATCCAAATGATAAATAACCATATTGTTATGAGACAAAAAATCACATTATCTTTGGAAACGCTCTATGTGATTCATTCCAATAACTATAGACTTTATATTTTTCATTTTGTATTCATTATAATCATTTTCATATTATATCTAGCAATTTATCAATTTTCTAATCTGTTCCTCGAAAAGGGAAACAAGATCGTACTTACACATTTGTATCATCTTAGAAATAATAGTAGATATAAAGCATATATAAAATGAAAATGATTATGAAAAAAAAATTTATGTACACATGTATGATGGCCTTCAAAATTTTTTACCTTCCTAAATAAAAAAAGATTATCATAGATTTCTAGAATTTGAATTTCAGATTTTGAAACATATTTTTCATACAGAATAAGGTCATTTTAATTATTGGACTCAACAACCACAAATGAGAAATGAGTCTCTATTTTTTATTTCATTATCTTATTTATCAATGTACTTTTACATTTAAACTCATGTCCATAATATTTTATGTCATAAATTAATGTAGATGTGTTACCTATAATGCCAGGGAAATTTGAATTTTGTTTAATGACATCCCCAAAACAATTTGGTCAACTGATATTCCATTGAATAAGGATGTCAATGTTATAGGATGATTACCTCTAACTGGTGACATCATACATATCAAAGTAACCTTATATTATTCATTCCTCAAATCATCCTCACCTATATCATCAATTTTTTCATCAATAGATACTTCATCATTAAATAAAGTGTCATTCATTAAATCAGAAGTATCATTGGGGATGACCCCTATAGTTATTCACCAATAAAGATCATAATTTTCATAAATTTTTTATATTGCTGAGGTATTATGAGAATATAATGAACGAAATTTTTTTAGTGACTATCTTTAATATATCTTCTTTAATATAGTTATCTAGAATTAGGTCCAAACTCATCAATATCAAAATTTGCCAAATATAATTCCATTGAACCATTACTACATTATTACCTAAACAAAAAGGAATTTTCCTCCCAAACCATATACCTGAGTAAAGGATACTCAAATTTCCATATATTTTTGGGATATTTAAGATGTTGATATGCAATCTACGTAATTGATTGGTCAAATATACGTTTTAAGTGACTATGAATCATCCTGATAACATTATCTAGTGTCGTAGATTCATGATGATTCCCATGTATGATTGGTGGAAAATTATTACCAAAACCGTAATCATAATTAATTACCTCACCATTTTAGTATGTTGATGTATACATCATTACCTAGAATTTTTATAATTAATTATTATATAATTAATCTTCTAATTATTAACACATTTTAAATTTATGTGATTGAATTTAAATTAATTGATCTTCATAATTTATCTAAAGATTGGTTTAAAATTATTAGATAATTAATCCAAAACCTAAGGGGAACTCTTAGAGTCATTATTATCTCATATTCCATCAACTAATAGTGTCTTTTAATTCATGGAAAATCTAGCTTCAAACTACAATGCCTATGGTCTAACACTCTATTATAATAATGTTACTCAAGTGAAATTGTGGGGGACTGGTGGTTTGGGATACATAACATTTTTATGCGGACACCTATGTCATTAAATTTTTTGAGAGGTATGTCATGTATGTCATCAATGAGGAAATGAAAATGTAATTACTACAAATTATTTAATCGCATACATCAAATAAAAAATCATGTTACAATCAGAAATTGACTAGTCATATTTTCATTTTTCATTTGTTATAAAACAATTAATCACACAAAAAAAATATGGAAATCAATTTTAATTACACATGGGTTGGTCATCGGAATATTAGTCATCACACAATACTGATGACATGTTTTTTTTTGGAATACTAATTATGATATTTATATTCTAAATTCACCTTAAACTATATCTACTAAATAATACTAAATATATTTTTTATAAATAAATATATAATTAATTTATATTATGATTTAACTGAGTATTTTCTATTCCTACTGCTGGAAAAATATTACATAAAACTCGATTCATATAAACAACCTCCCGATTGATTTTTACTCACACCAAAATGATTACTTAAATAATTTTTTATTAAATAATTTTATACAACATCCAAATATTTTTATCTTGTTTTAATTATTTATGATAAAATAAATTTGACTTCTTGTAGACACTATTTATATACATTGGCTTATCATTATTTTATAAACCAAATAAAACCTACGGGGGACACTATTAAGGATCAATTATCAGATATTTTAGAAACCAATACTCTTGTTTTAGTCATGGTGGGAGAATACATCGTCAACAGAAACACCGCTTGTTAAATTTGGTTTTATTACAATTTTAGTCACATAAAAGTAAGGGAATCTATGTTTTAAAGATACCAACATTTTTAAATGGATATAAATGTCCTTAAATACATAAAAATATGGATCAGATGTAGGTCATCAATAAGGAACATAAAATTTATTTATTACAAATTATATAACTGTGTAGAAAAAAATATGACACAAAATTTCAATCATACATTAGTTAGTAATCTCAAGATTAGTCATCACACAATACACATAAATTATTTATGATACATTTTGGCATCTTCGAATGATAACATTACATGAAACTATATCTACTATATATAAAAAATATATATATATACATATATTTATGATAAATGTTTTTAATAATCAATATATGTACATATATATGTGTGTGATTTTTTATTATAATTATTTCTTTTAAATACTCATAATATTATTTTTCAAATATTAAAGAAAAATAATTTAATATATTTTTTCTAAATAATGATGTACATTTTTTAAATTAATTTTTTAAATAAATTTTTGTATATAATTACTATAAAAAATTTATTTTTCAGAAATATTTAATCGTAATATTTTTATATGTAAGAATCAAATAAAATATGGTATATTATATACATTTAAATATATTATATTATATTTGTTATTATTCCAAAATATAATTATGAATATTTGGGGGAAAGAGTCTAGTATCCTAAATAAATATATTAATAATTTATACATTAATATAAAAAATATTATTAGCAGTAAATTATTTAAAATTTAATTGATGAAATTAATATCTTCTATACAAAAAAATCAAATAAAATATTGTAATATATTATTATGTTAAATAAATGAAATTAGGTAATTGTATATAATTTTTTAATTAATTAATAATTTAAATATTTAAATATTGATATTTTATTCAACATTAATTCAAATAATAATTATTTAAAAATCATTTAATTAAATAATTAATAAGTTTATTTTTTTAGTTATGTTAGCAAAAAATTTATTTATATACAAATATAGAATAATATATTATATATTTTAAAATTGAATATGATACATAATATAGCATATAAATATATAAGTATATTCGCATAAATATAAATATAATTTTTATAAATAATTATTACTAATAATATTTATAATATATTTAGGTAGATTCCCTTCAATTTTCTATCTATACAAAATATTGTATTTTAAATATATTTTACATGAAATATACTATATACTAAATATATATATATGTAACTACAAACATATTAAAATCTAATTATTGACATTTTAAATTAAAACATATTTTTTAAATAATATTTCCTTAATGAAAACGATATTTAAATTTTCTATATAATTAATGAAAAATTAAAACATACAAATAATCATAATTCATAAAATAATTCTATAATTCTATGAAAATAAATTCATACATTCATGCAAGCATTCATTTTAATTAAATAAATCAAAAAAATTATGTAATTAGAAAATTAATCTTTTTAAATAGAAATTTTACCTTCCCAAAAACAAGATATATATATTGAGAAATAAATATGATAGAATTTCACTAAAAATTATACGGTGGGATTAAATCAAATAGATGGGGGAGGCCCACAATTTATAAAATTTCTCAACAAGAATGTGGGCCTCATTTATGCCTCCTTTGAGTACATCATGAAGAAAGTATGAATGAGGTTCATCTTATATTGCTACCACTATGGAATCATGGGCCACAAAAATACTTCTACAGTCGAACTAGTGGTTTGAATGAAATATATGCCTCCATTTTCCCATTTTAAAAATATCATCAACCCTATAACAAATTTATTAAATTGCAGAAACAAATAAAATTATTTTATATCAGTCAAATTTTATCAATTAAACAAAGTGATATTTAAATATAATATATTTAAATAATTTATAAAATAATTCATTTTTTACTTCCTTGATGAAATATTAGGAAGAATCCTCAACTAAACATATCCTGGGGAGAAAGGGGGAAGGATGAAGGTTTTATTCTCTATGTGTACACACCTATCTGGAAAATAAAAGGATCTCCCAATTTCAATTTTTTAAATAATTCTTTGTAATCATTTATCTTTCATTAGGATAATTTATTTTTATAAAAAACATTATCTATGTTCATTATATAATCTTTACCCACGAAACCTCTATTAATATAACTAAAAAAATTATTTCCATCCTGTTAGCCAATATGGTGAAACCAATCCAAAATGAACAGTGATATTCTGTTTCAGCACATCTTGTTATTAAACATGTCATGAATTTAAATATCAATGAATCATTTACCAGATTTTTTTATAAATAAAAACAAAAAACTATTCAAATTGATTAACAATATTAGTAGGTTTTATAAATCTATTTGTTAATTTCATTCTTATTATTCTATCTATTAAAAATTTGTATATTTAAGATGTTCCATATATGTCTTGGGTAGTTATCTTGGATCAACATAGGGTTTAACCATTATATTAGATGATTATATAATTAACTAAGTGATGAAAAATGAATTATATCACTCATATAATTAGTATACTACCATATGGAAGTAAACCAAGTATTTGTTTTATAATATACGATATTGAGTAACTATTTAACAGAAAAATCCACATCGCCATATAACCATAAGGAGGCCTCATTACACACCAAAAAATGTTGACTGATAGTGAGGGTTGGTAAGATCTAATAGAGACACTATACCCTCATTATAATTTCATATAGTAATAGATATAAAATAAAACATCCATACCCAGATATCAGGTAATTAATAACACTTTTATATATATTGTTTTATTCATAATGAATGTCATATTTAATAATATAGTATGAAAGATATTTTCCACAAGATAAAAACCATCAACACATTATTATGTTCATTTTGAACATTAAATATATATAATAAATATACCATATAAAATATAAAATAATACAATGGAAAAGTATTCTAATACACAAATTTACAAGAATATAAAAATTTTAATCACTATGGTGTCCAAGAATAAGAAAACTTGCGAGAAAAACTATAAAAAAGAAAAAAAATGTGGGATTTAGTTTTCATTTAGAAATTAAACAATGTATAAAAATGTTATAAATTAAATTGAATGATAAATGAATAGAATATGATTTATATATTGGATGTAGAAACTAAAGATGTACATTGTAAATATTATGGTTAGAATATTGATTTACATGATAAAAATATTAACTAATACACTAAAATACTAATTGAATTTTTTGATTAGAAAAACAATAGGATGGTATCTTATTAGATAAAAGAATTAAAATCATTCATAACGTAATAAAATTTAAAAAATGTGTTAAATATAATAAAATATATATTTGATGAAATGAAATCCATTCTTTATTTTAGGGGAAAAAATTATATTTTATTCCTATAAAAATACATTTTTATAATATGTATTAATATTTGTAATAATATTTAATTTTTATGAAAAGGTTTTAAACCAAAAATATTTATTTTCATGTAATTAAAAATAGGAAATTATGTAATTATAAGTAGATTTTAAAAATTTTATTAATATTGTCGTGTGATATAAATTGGTATTTTTCAATAAATAAGTACTTAAATTTAAAAAAAAAGGTTTCCCATTTTTAGAAAATTATTTTGATATAATGGTTTTTATTTTTCAAATTAGCACATTGGAATTGGGAAAGGGTAGTGTTTTTTTAATTTTTTGATAATAGTAAAATAGAAGTATCGTATTTTTTAAATATGTATATGAATAAATTATGATGTTTTATAGAATTTATATGGACATTTTATTATCTAATATATTAATATACCGAATGAAAATTTAAGAAAATCACTAGATTGATCACTATTTGATTATATAATATTTTATTATAATATTTTATTCAAATATTCTATTTTAGAATTCCCCTATCCTCCCCATATAAATACCACCATACTCAACCACATTATATTCACATTACAAACACCTTTACATGAAAAAATATTCAAATATATCTACCCAAGTAATATATATTTGTAACATAACTTCCTATATCACTAATAGATCAATGTAATATGGATTATGTTGTAGTTTTAATGAGCCACCTCAAATTGGCATTGTTTGTTTTCAATTTTATAAGAACATTAATTTTTTTTACATTTTTATCACACAAAATATATCTAATTATACTAAAAATGATATTAATCAAATAAATAATAATTATATTCTAATGTGGTATAAAATTTACCATCATATAATTGTTGATATCTATTTTTATTGTTCTTTTAATAGTCATTCTGTCCGGGTCGGTTTTAGTGTCTTTTTGATATGTTGTTATAATAAATCTATTAATAACATACATGGATTGTTTTCAAACATAATTTAAGGAATTAATAAAATTTGGCCAGATTACGAATTTTTAAAGATGAGAAATTAATTATTATATCATATATATTAACAAGAAAATATCAAGGTATTTTTAATTTTTTAAAAAAATGTATATAGGGACACTTCTCAAAATTCATAAAAATTTCCTAAAATCTAATAAAATATATAAATTTAATTTTAAAGTAATAATAAATAATATATTCCATTAAAATTATCTATATTATAGAAATATATTATCACACCATTGAAAATGATCAATATATCAATTTACCTTTGGGTTAGTTAACCGAACAACCCCAACTATGTGATACAAGAAAAAATATTTATAATAAATAAATGTAATATGATAATAAATGGACTTTAAAAAATATAATATACATTGAAAATTTTGTTAATTTAGTTTAATTTTCCATGAGTTTATACACAAGTTCCAAATGAGTTGGGACCTGATGAAAGGGAACGTTTAGATCTCCCTATTTTATTTTTTGTTATTCATTCTCTCCTATTACCTCTATAACACTGTCTATTATTCGCATATGATTTTTTAACAATCTATATGTATTTTACTGAATTATATAATAAATTTATTTTCCTTTATTTTCTTGTTATATCTATTGTTTTTTCATCCCATTCTCACTCTTTTCATTAATGAAAACTCTATTATAGGGGATATTTCTATTCATTATTGAATTTCATATAACACAAATTTATGTTTTTTCATAGTTCATTATTTTCCAATATAATATCTAATTTAATGAAGACTATTCTATTTGATTTATGTTTTTAAATTATACAATATATAATGACCTTATTTAAAGTTTCCTTACTCATTTCCAAAAACATGATTTAAGAGGATATATTCTACACACACTAATCCACTTCATTAGTAAGAATTTTTCCATATAAAATCTATATTCATGGGTTATGATTGATTATTGAACTATAAATATCCATGAAACATTAATCTCCACCCTTATTGATAGTTTTTATAACATACAATTAGGTAAAATATTAGCATAATATTTTATAACCCATATTTTTTTTTAATTTTTCTAATTATTATTCATTATGTATGATTTATTCATTTTATATAGAACTCATATGAATATGAATATTCTGACTTTTTGGCAGAGGCCTGAATTATATAACATTCTAATGTATTTTGTAATCATTGCATATCATGTATACCATTTATTATTTATAGGAAATAATTCTCCCACATTGTGTTGTGTTTTCTTGGATTTGAACGTTAACTAATGAATATGATGTCTTGTTTTATATATTTTCAATTTTATATGATTACATGATATAATGATATCTTATCCATTATGGTATGATTCCTTATGATTATATATGATCCTTTTTTTTTGATAACGTTTATTTATTCCTCACTCATATGTTATACTTCATGATCTGGTTTATTCTTTTACTAGGACTGATATCCAACCCTTTTATTTATGTATATCCCCAGTGTTTCTTGTGTGGTAAAAAAATTTAGTCGAATATATTAAAACATAATGAAAATTAAAACAATTAAGTTATTATTTTTTATTATGTTTAGGATTTATGTATCAAATCATCCAATGACAATAGGCCTCCTGATTTCTATGTTGTTTTATTATGAAAATTATATTATAATTCATGAAATAATATGTGTTTGAGACTTTGGTTTCTATATTTGAAATAACATAAGAATATAATTATTTTTGGGTATTATATTAATGTCGTAAATATGAAATTTTCCATTAATAACATATATTGAATCCAATAAGATCATAATTTTGGATATACATGTCATTTCAAAGATATTCCTTTGATGTTCATAATTTTCCGTTTATATGCTTATAAATTTTTGTATCATTATCACAAAAATAATTATTATTTATTATAAAAAAATAAATAGGAGAAAACATCACAATAACTAAAGTGAAATTCAATGTAATTATTTCATAAAAGATATTCCTAAAATGAGGGGACTAGGATTTGAGATCCACAAGATGATTATTGCCAAACTAACTAATGTTGTGAATAATGACATTAATTATATGGATCTCCCTAATCCCAATAAGAAAAAAGTTATAATTTTGTATTTTATACAAAAAATGAATCACACTTTTATAGAATAAATTTATCCTATAATAATTGATAAATAGATTAATTCTATCGAGATGATAATCTTTTTTGGTTATTACTCTATTAAAGATTGATTTATAATTTCTTTCAATATATTATAGGGAGGTGTCTGTAAGTGGTGGAAACTAGTCATGAATAAGAATCCTAAAGTGTATAATGAATTGATGGAGTGGAAAAAATTAATGAAAACATTACTCAGTAAATATTTAATTGACACAAGTCATCATAAAATGGAAAAATATTTAGATGGAATATATGATGTCTTCTGAGAAAATCAATGCAATGATTTCTTGTTATGCCTCTAACATTTTCATTGATCCAGATTTTATGAATGTCAACATGATTAGTGGACTTTTTATGAGTCTTTTAAAATACTTATAAATTCAAAAAATTGAAAAATATGAGGATATATTTTGATGTTACCTGAAATTTTATTTATAGATTAGTGATTCTCAAAGGTCTCGTGGAGTTGGAGATAAAAAAGGGTAGAATGGTGTCTAAATTTGGGCCGAATGATAAATCACACATAGGGAAGAAAATATAACAACCCTCATTCAATAGTTTCTGGAAGAATTATCAAGGAACCTTTCCCAAAGTAATAAATAGATGTAAAAGTGCGGAAATTAAAGGTGTAGTGATAATGAATATTGAAGAGAGGATAAGTAAAATAATATGATAGAAGAAAGGAATGTCCAAATAAATCAACTACCATTAGTCTAATGCTACAACTAAAAGAAACATGGTCTCAATAAATGCTATTTCATTAAGCCATGAGTTATTATTAAAAAAATAAGCTTTTAAACTATTAGGATAAGATAAAAATATAGATATTATAATGTCACTGCAAGTGAGGTGGATAAAAACGATGTAGTGACACATAAAACTATTATTCATCCAATACTAGTGAATTTTTATTGGATTTGGGTTCTATGCATTATTTTGAATCATTATCATTTATTTGAAGTATTCAAACACTAACTCAAGGAATTCAGGTTTAGTTATTAGTTGGGGAAATAGGTGGAACAATTATTTCATCTAAAGTGAATAACTCTTCCCTAATTAAAATTCCTTACAGGAATATCCAAAAAAAACAGTAGGTATACTCCAATTAGTGAAATTAGATGCAATAATAGGAATTCATTTGTTGTCATTATATATATCCAAAATTACTTAATTAATGAACAAAATCACATTATATATCCAAAATCATGGTGAGATTTTATACATGTTCAAGGATGATAACAGTTCTCCTATGTAAAATCCTTCTAAAGAGTATAAATTATTTTTTTATAAGAGAAGAATAACACTAATAATGGACACAAGGATAAGACCATAATTTATGAGAATAAAACTATAGTGGAATATTAATATCTATACCATAAATAGTTTTGTAGACTTCCTCTTGGTTAAGATGTTGAGTTATCAATTAATCATATACTCATATCTCTACCCATATCCCTAGATTCCTTTATTATGGATCCGATTAAACAGAAATAACTGAATAAGAAATAATAAAACATACCATAAAAGGGTTTTATATAAACAACTTCTTCATAATCGGTTTCATTAACCCCCTTTATTAAGAGGATGGATGGTTTAATGTATCTTTTAATTGATTATCATGAACTCAATAAAATCATATAATCAAATATGTATACACTTCAACAAATTGACTGTTTTTTGATCTAGTATCAGTGTATCAATAATTTCCTAATGTGGTCCTTCAGTTGGGATATCCTCAATAAAAGGAAAATATTAATTATATTCCCACAAATTCATTTAATATATTTTACGAACATTATGTGATCATAGTGATTCCATCTGGAATTGGGAATTATATATATATTAACATGGATGTGATGGATAGAGTATTTATAAATTCCCTCAAATATAATATGTTATCTTTAACTATCATACTCTTATATAATTATAAATAATGGAGAATCATTGGATATAAATCAGTAATATGATAAAAACATTAACAAAGATGTATTTATATGACAACTAAAGTAAATGTGACTTTTAAATAAATTATATATCATTCTTGGGGAATGTTATCACAATAAAAGATATAATTATGGATCTATAAGAAAAAAATGTCATTTATGAATGGACTAAACCAATATATATAGAAATGATCTATAGTTTCCTAGGATTTCCAGGGCAACATTGAGGATTTCTTAGAATCATGTAATGATTTTAAAAATAACTAGACTAGATCACTTGTAAGGGGGAGATATTTTCAATAACTAGTAATGTGAAGAGATATTAATGGAGTTTAATTTGATAATAATTATAGATGGGTACTCAAACTAAAAACTAAAGGTAAATAATTTAATATCTACAGTGATTAATCTATTAAATTATTAGGTTTTGTACTCATGAAAACTAATAATGTAATATATTATTCCAAAATTAGTTAATGTTTCATGAGAAAAAAATACAAAATGCATAATCTATAGTTGGTTGTACTGATCTTTTCAACAGATATATGGTGGGATTATATCTATATTGAGAAGTGTTAAATATATTCATATCAACAGATCCTCATGTATATACTCCCAACGGAAGAGATCGTCATGTAGAAATGAATATTTTTATCATTATTCAATGACTGTGATCCTCAATACATTAACATCCTAGGAACATGAATAATGAGTAAAATTATCAAAGTATGAAATTTTATATAACCTTATAGATAATGTGGTATGAAAAGGATATAATATTTGTTAAAATGGAATGAATGTAAATGGGAATTATAATAGAACGAACCATATCCCACATTTCTTAAATGACTTATCAAACATAGATTCTAGAAAAGATAAATAATTATCATTTTGGGATATGATGAATAAAAATAAAGTGAACTATATAATAAATGGGAAAGCCTCAAACATTAAAATTGATAACAAATGAGTGATCGAATATAGTACATGACTATGTGTGCTATTATATCCTTATATAAATATGTATCTATTGAATTATTCTTATATATCAATATTATTTATCAACAAATAGATCAGAAGAATATATAAAGTTCATTAAAAAATGATTATATAATATGAAAAAGGAGATTTATGAATATATATATATATATCTATTTGGTATTTGAAAAAGTTAATAAAGAAAATAAGTCCATGGGGAAGATTCAACTGTTATCCATACCTACATGGAAATTGGAGAACATAACCATGGATTTTTATCATGTTTCCTCCAAAGATATCCTGATGAAATGACTCCATGTGGATTTTTGTGCGATGTATTATAATGACCAATCGTTTCTCCTCCATTTAGTAGGAAATATAACATGGTCAAACTGAAATGTTATATGTTAAATGTTTTGTGACGCAACATGGAAATACCATATCAATTATATATGATTTATGTAATTCCATAAAACGTTTTTCCTCATGTAAATGCATTATTTCCATTTTATTCATATTTTATGTGTTGAGAAATGTATTGAACAATTATATAGGATTTATAATGTTTTTGGAAGTTTATTTTTGGTAAAAGAGTATAGAAAGTTCTATAGTTCAAGTAACCCCACTATAGATGCTGGGTTTTTTATAATTGAAATATGTTAGTCGTAAGTTGTTTCAGTGTGGAGGTTATACCTTATTAGCAAGGGTAGTTCCTTTGTTTCTATTCGGGATTTAATATAGCTATCATCATCAAGGGATGATTTTGACGGATTCATTATGGTAAATATGACTAGACGGTAATGTTATTCTCCATGAATGTTATATAGAGTAGTACAAATATTGATCTTCAGGTGATGAAGCCTCTTAAAAAGTAAGTTATTATAAAAAATTACCATAAAATTTTTTAAATTGATTCATGATTTTTAATGAAGGTAATTTGATTATTTCAATGTATAATGGTCTTTTGGATGAATTTTATCTATCATACTGGGGGTATTTTTTATAAGGATTTAGTGTGGTATGTATCATCACTTCATTATGTTATTATTTACATTAGTTAGAGACAATAATACAATATTCCCTCATTGGGTGTTAAAGTATATTAAAAATTATATAAAGATATTTAACTAAAGGAATGATTTTTGAAATTAATTTTTATATTTCAATGGTGATAATATTAATTTTCCATGTGGAATGTTCCTCGGTATATCCTTAATAGAACTCATCCCCCATCATCCTTATTTTTAGAGCAAAGATTCCAAATGGATGAAGAGAAGATCCAGCACCATAATCCTCTTCCTTATGTCATACTCGTTCACTACTGCGCCCAACTCTACACCACATTTCTCCATTATACATTTTTGAGGTCAACCATTTGGATGTTCCATGATATAACCTCTATTCGTACACATGGTAGTGGATTCTAGAGTACCTCAATGTCTAGACTGCTTTCCTACACCATATAGACTTTTATTGTTTCCTAATCGATATCCTCTCCCATCAACCAAAAAATAATCTCAAATCCCATAATGATGATATACCATCCATAAGTATTGGTTAAACACAGTGGACTTGTTTCTTCATGCCTTACCCTAAAACCATTTTCTAGTTTCATTTCAAATTATTCTAGAATACCATGATGTGTGATCATGTCTGGGTTGTTGTGATAATTTCGTTCTCTTATTGAAACCTTGTACGAACCATAAAATTTATCTTAATGACTTGATATTGGAAGATACATTACTAATTGTATTTTATTTACACATTTTTTAAAATTATAATTTATGTTTTGGCATGTTTGATAATGTTCTTGAATACGATCACATGTCTGTGTTTATAGCCAATGAGACTAGTTGGGATATTTTATACACTGAGTGACACTATATATGATTATTTCAATTATTGGTTTTGATCACATGTTTATATGTTTGATTATATATAATTATTCTTATATCATATTCATTCCCTATTGATATTACCCATTATGAGTGATTCCATGTTGTGGTCATTTTGGTTAATATATGGGAGAGGTGGAACAACCGGACCATATTATCACAGTGAGGGAGAATTAAGTTAGCATTTGATGATGGATATGAAGGACTTTAAAATATTTTCATGGTATGAGGTAGTCATGGAGGCCTTTTTATTGATTCTCTTGAGGTAGTTGGAAATTTTCCATGTATAATTCATTTAAGGTTTCCTATGTCACAACTAGAGGATGTCAGAAAGTATGAAATAATTTATGGATACATATTGTCAACAATCATGTTCCCAAAAATCCATGAGGACGTCATACTATGAATTTATTTTTTACAAATGAAATATTTTGTTATTGTTAGTTCATACGTCCAAAGAAGTTATAGTTAAGGGTTTGTGGTAGTTTGGTTAGCACATCACCACTTGGTTTTGAATTTTATAATGTTATACTAGTTATGTAATTATTTTTATAATAGTATTCTTCGATTATAAATGAGTATAGTTGGATAAGGTTATATTGATAGTGTCATACTATGTCTTTTTTATGAAGCCCATCATAGGTATTTTGGAGCTCATCAAGATTTCATTTGGATCGGCTGAGTGTAAGGACCCTCTAATGGATGGTTGAGTATAGAAACAAGGAAAATATATAAAACCAATATAGACACTAGAGGCCCCCCACATTTTCATTTATTACTTATTTAACTACTTCTTATTAGACTAGCAGGGTTATCCACATTTGTAACCACCTTTATCTATATTACTTGTATACAATCTATCATTTCCACATGTTTACTATAAATATTAGTCTTATTTTTTATTTATTATTATATATATATATGACATGATAATGATTTTATAGTATCACCACTATTGGTCTCAAACCATCTCAATTAGTTGGTATCCTCTTATGTATTAGGATACATGCATTAGGTCAAGTGGAGCATTGGATCAGTCCCAATGGTTCAGTTTTGGTTGTTAAAATTGAGATCTAAGTTTCACCTAAATGCTATATAAAAGTCTTCAAAATGCCTTGAACATAGAGTTAAAAATCAATATTGAATATCACCCCCATACCGATGGCCAATATAAAGGTACAATCCAGGAAGAAGAGTATATATTGAGAGTAGTTTTTATAGACATATAATTTGTATGGAATCAACATCTACACATGGTTGAGTTATCATTTAATAGTAAATTAAACATAAACATTCAAGTGGATCCTTATGATGAAATTTAAGGGAGTAAAATATAAAACTCCAACATGTTGGGAAGAATATAGAAAACATTAAATATTTGTATCTAATCTAGTAGATGAAATCATTGAGGTGATCAAATCAATTGAGTAAAAAAATAAAATTATGACATTTTTCATAGAAGTGATATGGTAAAAATCATCGATGAGACTTGAAGATAGAAGTTGGAGATACATCGTCACATTTATAAGTTATTACTTAGATTTAGGATGAAGGTAATGTTATGTCCCAGATGCATTAGACCCTTTCAAATTATTAATTTTATCAAAGTTGTGTCCTATTGACCAACACTCCTACCAAACACATCTTATCTACATTATATGTTCAGCATATACCCCTTGTGGAGGTACATATATAATCTCTGACCAGTAGTAAATCCATATGTGGTACAGTTGGATCATGATAGCCATTATAAGTAGAAACTGACGATGTTCATAGACCATAGAGGTAAATTCCATTATAAAAATACAACAAACCTCAACAAGGTTTTTTAGAAAAATCATAATTACAATGAGGTTAAAAGTAATCCTAAAGAACAAATGAAAGAAAAGTACACTCACACATTTTCATATTTTTGAGTGAAATGAAATTTTGTTTGTGAAATTACTATAGTGGTATGAATTTATTAAATTATACTTTTATATATGGTGTTTTATTTTGAATAAACACTATGTTTATAAAAACATCACAAAACCCAAGAACCACATGATGAAAAAAATAAAAACAATTTATTAAGATAATTTATAACATTTCATTTAGATGAAAAATATTCCAAATAAAATATATAATTATATAATGGGGAAAACACAAAACAAAAATAAAAAATAGGAACAATAAAATTTGGATCACATTGGTCCCCTAAGATACTCTGATTCATTTTTAATATTACAATAATAAACCAAAAATTAGTAATATTTTATCATTTAAAGATATATATATTTATAGAAATATATATATATATGTGTATACAGATGATTTAAATTGATATTAATGGTGGATAAAAGAAATAATAGGTATTTCATGTAAGTGAAAATACTATATGATCATTATAAATATGACTATTGCAATATTAACATATCCACTACGAATAGTATCCTCACCATTCGAATAGTAACTGGTTTGTTGGATTATTAGATGAATATTAGGGGGTATGATGAAATAAAATTATAGATAATTAAAATAATGATATAATTTAATGAAACTGTTAATATTGTTAAAAAACTATTTAACATAATACCTATAATTTTTTTGGGAAATTATTAATTGATGATGATCATTATAATAAATTTCTATAAAAATATAAAAAGTTGAAAAGACATTTTATTTTTATAATATTTTCTAAATAATGAATGTTATTTTATATAATTAACAAAATATATTTATTAAATTAAAAGTAATTTTTTAAAATTCAGAAAATTTGCCATGTCATAAAAAAATTTATTTTTCATAAAATAATGATTTTAATTAAAACATCCATTCATAATATTTAGTAAAAAAATTTATACAATTTATTTCTTTTTTTGAATTAGGTCATCTAAAAATGGTTAGGGTAATGTTTTTTCATATTTTAGTTATAAAATACGATGGTGAATAATAAATTAAGTACAATATTTTGTAATAGTGTATATGAATAAATTTTGTAAATTTATAAAACATAGATGGATATTTTAAGTATCCTTTTTCTATTATACTAAAATCCCCTTTCTATTGAATCTAATGTTTTATCACTATTTGTATATATGTTATTGTATTATAATATTTTTAAACACGCCGCTTTACCTAATATAAATACAGCCCTCCTCCACCCATTTATCTTCACATTCAAAAAACCTTTACTCATACATAATATATATAAATACCTTAAATTCACTCTTATACATGTCTTATATATTTTTTTCTCACTACAAAACAATTATACAAAGGATTAATTTGTATCCTCCCATCAAAGTAATAATGTTAGTTATTTATTTCTTAAATATTTTATTTTATTGCCCTTAATCATCCATCATCCAACTTCAAATTATCAAAATAATGAATTTAAAAATATAAATATGAATAAAATATTAGTATAATATTAATTATATCATCATAAAATTTATACAATCAATTTTCAAAGTTAGTTTTAATAATTGTTCAATCATGGTTGGTTTTCATCGCTTATATTTATGATATTAAAAAACATTTGTTATCAAATTAGATGGATGGTTTGAAAAAAATATTCAACAAATTAATATAAAATTTATTTCATTTTTTATTACACTAAAAATATAAATTTTTCAACACATTATGATATTTTTAATAAAAAATCATGGTAATTTTTACCATCTAAAATGATTGTACCTAGAAACTTCAAAAAAATATAAAAACATTTTGGATAAATTATTGAGTTATTAAATAATTATAATAAATTGATAAATATTATATATATATATATATATTTCACATGGATTTATTTTTAAATAAGCATTGATCATGATAAAAAAATTGATGTAGTTTTGGAGAATTTAACTGAACTATTACATGTAGACTTTGGGATAAAAAATATTTTTTTTAATTGAATGATAAATGATAATAAATAACAAATTGAAAATTAAACATACCTAAAAATATTTCTTAACAAATCACTTAATAAACTAAATTTAATTATTCATGAGTTTTTAAACATGTAGAAATTATGTTGGGTCCCAAGGTAACATATTTTCCAGACTTTCCTCTTTTGAATTGAGTCATGATTTATTCCTATTTTCTTCTATTTAATTATTTTTTAATAAAATTAAGTCATTTTATAATTTGTATATATGTTACATAAATATATAGTTATTTAATATTGTATATATATTTTTTGGATATAATGTGTTTTAAAACTCACTTATCAGTCATTTCCTTAAATAAACTAAAATTAAACTGAACCTTTCTATTCACTGTTCCATTTCGTGTGACACACATTTAAATTATTTTCCCATATATTTTTTATAAAACTCATAAATATTTTATTGAATAATTTTTTTTCCATTTTTTAATAAATACCTAATTTTATAAATTCTTTAATAATTCGTGACTCATTTATTAAATAATTTTTTAACATATTAATTTATATACACACATTTCCACTCAATTATTATGATTTTTTCTTCAATTAAACAATATATTAATGGAATATTATTCATTATTTAATAATTAATATCAAACAATGTTTAATCAACACATTTATTTGTTATATTTATGGCATACTATTTGGTTATGCATTGGGAGAATATTATTTAACCCATTTCCTTCTAATGGGTTTTCTCATTTTAATTCATTATATATGATTTATTTTCTTATTTGGAAGAAAAACGAGTACACATGTTATGCTTTTATGGTTTGGTTTGAAATTATGCATTTCTCCCCCCAGGTATTGGTTAATGTATTTATCTCATGATATACCATTTATGGTGCACAAGCAACAATCCTTGAATTCTATGTTATGTTTTCTTGGTAGTGAGCCTTGTTTTATAATTATTATGAAATTACTTATGTTTTTTTCAAATTATTTTGATGTTTATATCTTATGATATCATCACATTTATTCCATTCATCCATGTGGTTGTATATGATCCTCTGCTATTATGATTTATTGTTATTCTTCTTGAATCATGTGCCATACTCATGATCATCTATGTTCACTTATTGAACATTATTTCTCACCTTTATTATATATTAACCTAGGGTATCCCATGAATTAATAAAAGTTAATATAAATTTAGTATCACATTATGAATATTGAAATAAATATGTTTTTTTATGTATTTAGTTGATGTTTTAAATATCTAATTTACCAAATACATTTGGCCTCTACATTTCTAGGTAGTTTTTATATGGATCATTATATTAAAAATCAAATAATAATATGTTTACAAGACTCAGTTTTTTATATATCAACATTAACACTATAAATTTAGTTAAATTATATAGTTTTACATAATAAATAATATACAACATGAAATAATAAAAAAACCCTCATATCATCCCAAATTGTAATAAATAAAGATGAAAACCACTCTAAGGATGATTCATGTATAATATATATGAAAGATAATTTATAATAAACAAAATAATAAGAAACAAACTTACATTTCCACCACATTATAATTCTATACACCTTCCCATCAAGCTACTACAACTCACTCATTTTAGTGTGGTCCTTTACCCAAACATATATTACAAATATAAGTCATGCACATCAATAGATGTGAACATGAATGGTTTGATAACAGGACTCATTATGATACCTTAAAAACCTTGAAACAAACTATTATCTATTTCCATTCTTGTATAATATGAATCTAAAGTGGTTGCATCTACCACACCTCAATATATTGAGTTATCATGTACTTACTGAGATTCCACCTAGATCGAACCAATCTTATACTACTAGTTCCATAATTTTGAGACTATCCTTTCTATATTATGGCTGGGAAGATATATCTCATGGTTCCATGGTGCAACTTCCTCAATCAATAATAGACCATGACATTAATTCTCATGTCTATCATTTGATTTCTAATACACAAAACCTCACGTCATCATCATGTTTCATGATATACTAATGTCAATAATTTAATTAATACCCATTTATCATTGATAGATGATGCAAATTATCCCAGATATCATATATAAATATCAAATGCTTAGAAATTTTTCATTGTGGATACCATATCGAAATAGAACTGGTGGGTGATCTATCCCATCCATTATTCCATAACTAATATGTCAGGTGAGAAATGTATAGAAATATAGTATCAATATCAAATATCATATTAGAAAATTGTCACACATATAAGTGAAATTATCTCAATCATATATGGGAAATAAATATCTTCATAGAAAAATTATATCTACCCTTTTTGGATTATTCATCACATCCTATACATATTGCTTAAATCATTGGAGGGTCATGAATCTTATATATAAAATACTCTATTAAACCACAATATGGAAATATTACAAACCAAAAATAGTCTATCATAAAATAAAAATTATATTAATCTCAATAGTATTTTTGTGGAATCACACAACTATACGATTTACAATAAGATCATTAGTGATATAACCATATACGTCTCAAGCATCAATCCATATTCATAGGACTGTTATATATTGATCTCTTGTTAGAACAATGTTCATCAATCCAATAAAATATTTACCCCATGATATTTTATCACTAATAGTCTCTCTATACCACCCTAAATATATACCATTCATCCCAATTCCACATTTTAGGTCACCTCTCATATAGTTACATTGTTTTTTGGGAACATCACTAACTCATCTAGTAGACGAATCTCTGGTGAACCAATCATTGAGCAGTTATATAACTAATATATACATACTATATTTTCCTTTACATTTTTACTATCCTTCCAACGGCCTGTTGTGATGATTCACATCCTATAAAATAGGTTATCACTCTTGGTAAACCCATATATGATGTTTTTATTAACAAATCCTATCACTTAGCCTACAGGCAGCTTATAACTCTCAATAAAGAATGATTCCAAGTGATTCTTCTTGAATAATTTGTTATAATATAGATAATATTTGTTCACTTATTGAAATTTATTTATTAACTAAATTATATATTTACCCAGGATATTCCCTGAATTAATAAAAGATATGAAAAATTTAGTATCACATTATGAATATTGAAATAGTGAATTTTTTTTATTTTTTTCAGTTGATTTTTTTATCTAATTACCCAAATGCATTTGGAATATATATTTTTAGGTTGTTTTTAAGGATCATAATATTAAAAATCAAATAATAATTTTGTATAAGACTCAATTTTTTAAATATCAACATTAACTCTTGAAATTTTGTTAAATTATATTTATTTATAGAACAATTAATATACACCATGATATAATAAAAAATCCTCATGTCAATCCAAATTGTAATACATCAAAATGAAAACCACTCTAAGGATCAATCTTGTATAATATATATGTAAACTAATATACAATATAAAAGATAATACAACCATAAATTTTATTTCCCTCACTTAATAATTCTGTCCACCTTCCCATTAAGATACTACAACTCACTCATTTAAACAAGGTCCTTTACCTAAACCATTATTCCAAATATAAGTATTTCACATCAATATATGTGAACGTGAAAGTTTTGAGATCAAGGCTCAATATTATAACTTAGTCAACCTTGAAATAAATTATTATATATTCAGAGGCATGTATAGTATGAATAAAAAGTCGTTGCATCTACCACACCTCAATATATTGAGATATCATGTACATACTGAGATTCCACCTAGATCAAACCAAAAATCTACTACAAGTTCCAAAATTAAGAGATTATCCTACTAATATTATAGTTGTGAAGTTATACCACATGGTTCCTAGGTGTGGAATTCTCAATCTAGAATAGCCCATGACATTAATTACCATGTCTAGTAGTGGATTCCTAGTATACAGAACCTCGATTCATCACCATGTTTTTGGATAGAAAAATTTCCAACATGGAATTAATACCCATGTATCTTTGATAGAAGATGAAATTAATCCTATATATCATATATAAATTTCAGATGTGATGAAATTTCTCATCATGGATACCATATCAAAATAGAATGGGTTGGGGATACAACACATCCAGTATTCCATAACTAATATAGTAGGTGAGATATGTATACCAATATAGATTCATTATAAAATATCTCATGTGGGAAATGGGTCCCATATAAGAGATATTAGCACAATCATAGGTGGGAAATAAATATCCTCCAAGACATATTATGTCTATAATTTTTGGATGATTCATTAAAACCTATAAATATTATTTAAATCACTTGAGGTCATGAATCATGTACATACAATAATCTATTAATTTAAAATATGGGAATATACCAAACCAAGAATAGTATATCATAAAATCACCAGTATATTCGTTACAATAGTAATTTTTAGGAATCACCCAACTATAGGATTTACACTCATATCATGGGTGATATAAGAAAATGTGTGTCAAGCATCAATAACTAGTCACATATCTATTATATATTGATCTCATATTAGAACTATGTACATCAAAACAAAACAATATTTACCCCATGATATTTTATCACTCATTATATCTCTAAATCACCCTAAATTATTACCATGAAACCCAATTCCTCATTTTAGGGCTCCTCTCATATAGTTATATAGTTTTTTTGGAACATAACTTACACATCTTGTATACGAATCTTTGGTGAACTAATCATTGAGGCATCATATCACTAATATATACATATTATATTTTACTTTACATGTGTACTATCCCTCTGATGTTCTCTTTTGGTGATTCACATCCTATAACATAGGTCACCACTCATAGTAAACCCATATATGATGTACAGATTTAAGAATCCAATCACCTAGCCTATAGGTAGCTTATAACTATCAAAAAATCATGGTATTTAGATTCATGAGACCTTATTTGATTTAGAGTTGAATTTTTTGAACTAATATTATATGTTATTTTTTTTAAAAAAATATAAATAAATTCTTTATCAATGAAATGATTATTCATATGCAAAAAATTAACTGATAATGTTCGTAGATAATTTATATCATCGAAAGGTTATATGTTTTCTCCACAATAATGTGAACCATGAGATGTTATGAAAATATTTTTATATATATACCAATGTTCTTGGTAAAATCTAACAAATAGGACATATTTTTATGAAACTCGTGGAATCATATTCTTTTGTTGGGGAATTATATGTTTTATGCATCATAAGTGATGTGTAATTAATTGAATATGTCTATATATGGATTTTACTATTCATATTATTGGATAAAGAGATATTTAGTCATTTAATTTCAATGGGCCATTAAAATTAATTCCACTTCAATGTTAGTTCAATTATGAGTGCATTTTGTAAAATCAAAAAATGGTAAATGAAAAATAATGTGTGCAGAGAAAAGTATGCATCCTACATGATGATATATCAGAACAGAAAATGGACTATATTTCATAGTATTAATCATTGGAAGGTAATTTTTATTGCAATGTTAACTTCTTTATCTATGTTATCATTGATGTGTTATTATCTGTGGATGTTGGACTTTATATAAGATCACTCTTGTCACTAAAAAAGAATCCTAGAGCATTGCAAGCTAAGAGTATCTATAATTTCATTATATTATATTAATTTTAATATTAATAATAAATATTTTTCACAACATGAAGAATAAAAATTATTTATGTAAATTTTTTAGCATAAACATTCAATAAATTTCTTTGATATTGGAATATTTTATTCGAATTTTGAATCTTTTATATTACTGACAAATAAATAATTTTTTTATCTATTCCATTGTTTTGTTAATATAATTGTATAAATATTTTCTTAGTCATGTTATTATTAAAATAAATATTTATTCAAATATTTGTTGAATATATCATTTACTTATTTATCAAATGAATATTATTTATTTTTAGAATATATTATTTTCCAATATTTGGTAATTCACATGTGAAGATTAATTGGCCAAGGTAATGGTCCAATGGAAATGATTTATTATTTTAATATCTGTTGAATAAAAAATTAGTTAATTAATTAATTAAGAAATTATATTTAAATAAGTGCATGTCATGTGATATATTAATAATTATTGTTAAAATATAATTATTTATCATGGGGTATTATGAGATTAAATATATAGATAAGGAATGTGAGTAATTAATAATTATTTTAAACCATTTTATTAATTACATATTATATAATTTTAAAATGGGGAATGAGAGACTTTTCGTAAAAAACATAAAGATATATTGAGTTTTCTCCTGACCTAGAGAAAAATTACTATCATCCTAAAACTAAATAAAAAATATTAAAAAAGAAAACCTTTTTCCAATCAGTATTTAATAACAAAAGCACTACCTTCCTCCATACAAGCACTGAAATTAATAAACAAAATTCTAATAGTTCATTGATTTTTTTTTGAGAAAACAACATGTGTCCTTTCTATTGTTATCAATGGTAACAAAAATGAAAAAAATAGTGGAGAGGGATAATTTTTCTTATTAATTCCAATTTTGAGGGAATTATTATTTTTAATTATTTATAAATTTAATGTGAAATGTTGTGTCAAGGTTATTGTGGATTAATTTTCATCTATTTATTTACATATTGACCATTAGAGAAATTAAAATTACAAATTATGCTTCACCACCCCATTTTAGTTGTTCCATAGATCATCAAATCCTATCAAGATTGTCATATTAACATTTATCATTATAAAAAAATTATTTGGTCAATTTTCGATGTAGGTTTAAAAATTTTTATTTTTATATTATTTATCACTATCTAATGATGGTGATAACATGTTTTTCCTATTCATTTTTCACAATAGAATGTTGAAATGAAATGGTGTGAACAAAATTTGTATGTTCCATGGTCACAACCGTAGTGATAGGGATACATGTTTCATAATATTATATTACACAACCTATAAGAATTTTCATATCACAAAAGGTATGATCCATGAAAATATTATTTTCCATGTGTCTAATTGTGCAGATTAACATGTATTACATTGTTTGTATCTCTTGTACACACTATGTAACCCCACATAGTATCAACCCTGCATAAGGCACATCAATCCTTCTGGTCAGTATGTAGCATAATTGCATGTCATATATTGACTGAAAACTATATGAAGAGGTCATACCTCAACTATATAGAATGTATCTCACATTTGAATGTTGTGTAACACACATCAACTGACTTAATATACATGCCAATAATTTTTACTTTTCATGTGGGTAAATATGTGCTATAAATAAAAAATTCCCATGAATAAAAGGAATATTTATAGATAAAAAAATGACAAAAAAATCACCTAATCAGATTATAATTCACACCCCCTTCATGAGGTTCATTTCCCCCATTTTTAGTATAATCCTCATGTATAGTGGTAAAAAATTATTTTTTTAGAGTTTGGAATAATGGAAGGAGTAAACTGGGGGTTTGGGGCCATGATATTGTGCTATATCATATTTTCATAGTTCCTCTAGCTATCTAATGGAAACATAGTATCCATGCAATGACTAATAGTCTCAACAACCAACCATTTTTTTAGATACAAATCATTGGAATTTATGGGTTGTCATATTTTTCTAAGGTTGTTCTTTTATTTAGGAACTTTTTTAAATTTTACCCTCAATTTCCATTAGACCACTTACCTAATTTTTCCCATAAATTAGTCCAATTGAACCATAAATGATCCCAAATATTACATCCCTCTCCCTTGGTGGTACTCTCAATTTCCTTGTACATTTCCATCACTATATTTTGAAATATACATCTAGGGGAAAATATAAATATCCACCATCTTCTATTAATATTTTCTTCTATGACCATTAATCAATTTTAATTCTAGCTAATATGAAATATTTTTATATTCTTTGTTTATAACCTCATTTTATCCCTTTTAAGGATGAATAAATGCTTGGTTTTTGGTATGCAGAGTCCTGTAGGACAAATGTAGGTGCTCCTGATATTTTTTCCATAGTCCCGTCAAACATTATAATTTTGTCTGTCATGTGTCACGTCAAAATTCTATGCATGGAACATAAAATCTAATCCAATTAATTATAAAATATTTTTCCAAGTTACATAACCTTTCTAAATTAATGATAAAATGGAAATACTACTCAAAGGGTATACCTTTTATGTGATAATTACTCTTTAAAATGGATATGAACATGATAATTTGAAATTTATATGGAATGGGTATTTTAAAATTAGTAATTTTGTAATTTTTTATATAAATTTCATAACAAAAATTGCACATTAAAAATGGTATATGTAAATGGAAATTGGAAAAGGTTATTTTAAAATAACAAATTGGAATTTTTTTGAAGGTAAGATGTTGAAGTTTTGTATTATAAAGTTGTGAAAATTTTATTCTTCCTTGGTTTTGATAAACATATAAAGTGGGAAACTTCTATAATGGTAATTTTCAACTTCTGTTTTTGCTATGAAATCAAAAAAATGTTTTCCTCTATTTTCATTTATTGTTTATGAAAAAATATGAATTTTTTGTCAATTTTATTATTCATTATACAAGAAAATACTTCATGGGGTGGTCCATGTAACTATTTATTGGTTTAGAAAACACCCATAGGGTTTCCTAGTTCAAGAGGTATTTACAACCTACTCAAAGAAACCCTGGAACTGGTTGAAGTAGGTATGGCCAATCAAGGTCTCAGAGTAAACAATCAACCATGTTTTCCAATTATTTATTGACAAAAAAACAATATTTTTATATTTGTAATTACAAAAATTATTTATGTACAACATTAAAGACTATATTTTTATGTACAGATTTCATTAGTGGTGACACACTACGTTGTATTGAAACCCTTATCTATCCCTCATTTTTTACCCGAGAATACTTCTTGTTTAGGAGTCTTGAAATGTTTTTGCTCTCGATGAATTATCACTGATATCATTGATTGATTTAATCATTGGATATGGTTATCAATCTAGTGCTCATGATTTTTTTGAGATTCATGTGGTTTTCCTTTTTACCTTTTGTTAACTTTTTTACATATGTTATATACTATTTTCAGGTAACAAACATGGTTTTTATAGAATCATTTTGGATATTTTAGGGATTATGTTCAGTTTTTAATCTATTCCTAATATTCACCCATTGTGTTATGTGACGTATGTATTTCCTGAATATTTCTTATAATATTTCAATATAACCATAGGTTATAGTCTCTAAAATGATTGTTTTAACAACATTGATAGTTACCTCTCTATAGAATACGAGTAGGAATGACTAACATTATAGAGTGACTATCAATTTGGGTAATGATATGTGGTTCATGGTAGAAAAACATAAAACATTGTATCATATAATTTTTTTCTTTATTTTAGTACATATGAAATCAATACATGAGACATTGACGTGACAAGGAATGGTAATGTGCACGTCCGTGGGAGTATCTAACCCATGTTTGGGGAAATATCCATATCTTTAAGGTTGATATTTTTTTTCAAAACATTCACTGTAACATTTGACTGATTTCCACCATGAGGTGCACACTAGGTTATCATTGTAATTTATTTTTTTAGGTTTTATCTCTTGGTATAGTATAGAAATATTTTTTGTGTGAGTTCTTGAATCATAATTAGTACATATGGTTTACCATTAATTTTTTCATTTCATATGAGTGAATGACATAAATATATATATACATATATACATCTACCAATGGATAAAAAATGTTAGTTGAACATTGAATGTGTTTTCTGTATCTTATTTAGTGTTTTCAAATATCATTATATAGTATAATCGTAAACGAACAACTAGTTGAGAAACATTTATTTGAAACTACAATATAAATGTACTTTTAAATTATTATTTAGATTCTATAATGTGACAAATAAAAATTCTTTAGGCATTTTCCCTCATAGTTTTTGAATTAAATCTTATCTAACTATACAGTTTGAATCTCAATCATTATTAAATGTTACTATGAAAATGGGAAGACTAAATATTGGAATCCTACAGAAAGTGTTGATTTATGAACATGGGTAGTAAATAGGGCTCAATATACTATATAATTTTATGAGACCTTATATATTCACGTGTAAGGTAGTACGATTTTATATCAATATTATTTTATTTTATCTTAGATATTTATCATGTTATATTTTTCTAATATGTTCTAGTTGTAATTTTAGTTATATACCAACATAAAGGTCTATGGTCCCTTGTAAAGGGGGAGAGGATGAGCAAGACCTGCTATTTGGTGGTTCATATCCACTTATAATTCATTTTCTATATATAGATGATCAACATCAGGAGAGTCTTCTATGTTTATTCTACTCTAAGAATAGGGGGACCCATTAGTTTTAGCTTCCATGTATGATCTTATACATGAGTTCCATTGATATTAACCCCCTATATTCTCGAGTGAGGATGGTTTTTAGGTAATTATACTATAGTTGGAGTCAATAAAAACTATTCTATTCCATTTAGAGACACTCAATTATAAGAGGATAATGAAATTTATTTACATGATGTATGGGGTAGCATGACATTATCGAGATGTCCTTAACTAGAGAGAGAATATTTTTAGGTAAAACTAGAAACACTCCCAAAGCCACTTCATTATTCATTTACTTCTCAATACTTTGATGTCAGATAGAACATTAGAGGTTTTCTGATTTACACATGGGATATAAAAATTCTGTATTATCGATTTCATTAAACATAGAAAAAATAATTTTTACACACCATTCTAGAGATGAGACCACCAAACATAAAATTTTGATATTTTTTGTATTATTTGATAAAGGTACTGGTAAATGTATTCCATATACATTAGTTTTATTTGATTACAGAACATTCCATTCTCACAATGATGAAAATATATAGGGTTTGTGGATCTGTTAATTTTTTCTTTATTTGGAGGATGTGATAATAGTTCCTACATTATTTAAAAATACATGTCACACATCTAATTCTAGGAAGGTGGTAGTATGTATTGTAACAAATATTATTTTTACATTCCTCTGTGAGGGAGAAGTAAGATCAATTACTATCAATGTGGGGTTAAGGGTATAAGACACAAAAATGTGTATGTATTCTCTATGAGTGTTAAAATTTTGAATAAATAATTCATATACATTTTCTTTCACCTAGTTTTGATGTAGAATCATAGTGGTAAATGTTCAGGATCTGCTCATGGCAATCGGGTTAGGACTACACTTACTATTCAAATTTGTAGTTGGGAATATAATAGGTATTCGGTCTATGGAGAATAGATGGAGCACTTGGTTAGGGTCATCAATGAAGTGTGAAATTGGAAGGTCAGAATGGAGTACATGGTTGTTTTATCATCTGGTTACACAATTTTGATCATACTATAACAAGTCAATATGCATCAAAATCTATGTTTCAGGTTATAATACAAGTTGAGTTTTCATTATCATATACTAATTTTGATAAAGGGTTGTCAAAATATTTTATTTCTACATGGTTCCATTGAGGGTTTGTTATAGATGCAGAGTTCCTTTATAAAGGGTAATCAATTTGGATTACCTTATGTAGGAAGTTATAAATGATACATAAGTTTAGATTTTTTTCTATATTCATTTTCAATTTTTGATTACGTTTGAAATTAAATATCATTTATATGGGGTTTTTTTGAAATTATTCATTGTATATACTGGCATGTTAATTATCAGGAACAAATATATTATTATCATAGATTTGTATCTTTCTCATATCTTAAGGGATATAACATGAAATATAATTGTGTATTAGATATGTGAGTGGGGCTTTCAAAACCAAACTGTCAATGATTGGGTGGGACTAAAGCCCATATTAGTATAATTATTCAAGATCAGGGGGATAAATGATTTATTGTATTCCCTCTCATTGTCTATTGGTACCAATATGATTACCATTTTGAAATTTCATTGATTTCTACTCAACTGAGAAATGAAATCCACTATTGATCTCCTACTGGGTACACAAACTATTTTTATCCCTCTATATGTGATAGTGATGATATATTTTTTGGAATTGAAATCCCATGTGTATTAGAAAGTGATGGGGTTGATCCATCACATAAATTCTCTATGGTTTACTCATGTTTTGTTGACCATGATGGATGACTTCTCGAAGAGATTGTGTGTGGACTTTTGGAAGCATAACATGATAATGGTTATGAACTGATATCAAATCCTTCACATCAAAGATTTATTTTACAGCATAATGTGATATTAAGCATTATCAAGGATTAATTTACAGTTTAGGTACCACCAGTTCATAGTGAGACCATCTGACATTACATGCATAGACATTCATATCTGGTACGGTCTATTTATTACCTTTATATATCATTTTAGATGATTAATGATCCTGAATTATTTGCAAACTTATGTATAGTGTGTTCTCTCTGTACGTGGACTCTTTTATTCCTTAGGTTCATAGATGATATTTTTATATACTCCTACATGAGTGATAAAAATTCTTATCATTTATAGATAGTTATGTGAACACTTAAATTACAACAGTTGTATGAAAAACAATAAATGAGTCAGTTATTGCTAGATTGAGTTTACTCCATGGGTCATGTCATATCAGATTCTAGTATATCAATGGATCCATAAAAGGTATAAATTATTATATATTAGGGTGAAACAATAGATACATTTATATTCCCAAAGTCCTTGGGTTTTTCAACTATTATGTTAGATTAATCCAATACATCGCTGGATTGGAAACACCATTGATGGGTTTGGGGAAGAATGGATTGAGTTCATACTACTCTGATGCTTATGGGGAAACTATCATGAAGCTAAATAAGTTATTGAATTGCATACCAATCCTAAATTTACTTTTTGTTGGAATGGATTATACCTTTTATAGTGTTTTTTGACATGTCATTTGGGGGGTAGTGATTATGTAGGATGTGAAAGTGGTTTTTTATGAATCTTAGAAAGTGAGAACGCATGAGATTAATTACTATCCCCATGATTTGGAGCAGGATTTAGTCCTAAATTCACAATGATATTGAGTCACTACCTCATGGGGGATATTATTATGGTTTGCACAGCTCATGAAATTATGGATTACCCCTTCTCTCAATATCTCCTAAATATTAAGTAGAAACGTCGGCTTGAGAAACCACCTTACATTAACATTGGTTGTGAATATACTCATTTGAAGGGAAATTTATTTTTGGATTCCTTATGTAGGTTGAATAAAAACATAGTAGTCTATGAGTTTATTGGTGGGTGGTAAGTGACAGATTTATTCAATGAACCATGTTTGGACATCCATGAGCATCAGGTACAAATAACATTGGCTTCTAAATCTATAAATACCTCACTTATTGAATATGAAATGGCATGTATTATCACTTAATTAAAGTGGATAGTGGTAAGGAACATTAAATTTTTTTTTGAATTAACCTCAACATTTTTTCCATTAATAACAAGGATATTTTCTCTTTTAGTGGTCATCTGGTAGTACCAGTGTGCCTTTATAAGGTTCTTCTTAGTGAATTCCAAGCCTCAATGTTGGTTATACATTTCAAACTATCCGATATATACTATTATATTAATAGATACTACTTTTTTCCCTATAATGAGGAGGCATATAGTGTGATATTTCACTATACGTTCCACCTATTTGTAGGTGAAGGTTGCACACTAGCAACCGTCATGCTGCCTCTAATCATTTCTTATTTCTGAATAGATGTGGAATAATGTAATAGTGGATTTTTGAAGGTATTTACAGGGGTTCATCATGAAAATGAATATATTTGGTTATTTAGTTTATATGACTAAATATATGATTTCTAATTGATTAAGGAGGCTTCATCAGTCGATGTGATAGGAAAGTTCTATGTTTGTGAGGTCGTACACATACATGGGATTCATTGATGCTCATATTTAATAGGGTGGAACATTTCGACTCTAGGATTTCATAGGACATTTATAATTCACATGGAATATATGATCATTTTAATATCTACTATAACTTATAAAAAATAGTAAATTTTATCACACAATACTTGTTCTCAAGGACTTTATCTGGTTTTGTGTCCTCAATTTTATCAGATCTTTGGAGAGTAATTTGGATATGGTATAATTATTTTATAATAATTTGTATCATGTTACTATTTGAATGGATATATTTTTTGTCCTATATATTTCATATTTATATTCACATTTTTGTTGTCGAGAAGATAGAGGAACATCAATCTTTCAGTTGAGTCTCCCGGAGGAGACCACTGAGTATGAACTATCTATCTCAATGGGGTTGGTGAATGCCAAGATCAAACAAAGGTCTCATTCTAAACAAAATATTTCATCATATGGAGATAAAATTGGGATATTTGTAATTCTTATGTTTTTTAGGGAATATATGGAAACATTTTATTCAGAAGGAGGAAAATTTGGTGTTGAAGTTAGTAAGGACGTTTGAGTCGACTAAAAGGATTAGTATTGTGAAATATTAATTGAATTTTCTATTTTGGTATTTAATATACATGTTTTTATTAAATATTTTATTGATTATATTTTATATAATTTCTTATCATTGAACATTATTTTTTTCATCTAATGAAAATAAGTTTTTTATCATGATATGGAAAATTTCATGAAAATTATGTTTTTTACCATTTTATCATCACCATCAGAATCGTGTCACAATATTTTATGTGTGATGAATTTTGATTATAAATATTTAATATATTCTTAAATAATTTTCATTAAAATATTAATTTCTACAATTTAAGATGGATCTAATATTTGGAGGGCCAAATGGGCATTAATTCAAAATATGTATGGATTTTACATATTATACATCATTGCACCTTTTATGAAATAAAATACTCATACATATATTGAATGGGATTAATTGTTTTCATATATTATATGATTGACGTTTTTATATTGATTTATACTAGAGTAAAGTATATTTTAAATGGTTACATAGTCGAAAATTCATTTGAGGACATAGTAAATTTTGAATGAAGACTTTTTCATGATCCCTTATTGTAATTTAAAAACCCACCCCCCCCCAAACCCCAAACACACAGTCTCTCTCAATTTGAAAATAATTTTAAATTTTTATATTGTTTTTAAATGAATCATCAAGGTTTATCATCTAGTTTGGTTCCAAGAAACATCCTTATTCTGTTGTAATATGTAAGGCCTTGTCCAATGATCACATCCAAGAAGTTGATACTCTCCTGCTTTTAGTGTGTGTTTATTTTATTTATATAATTTTATTTATCAATTAAATCAATAAAAAAATTATTATTAAATTATATTCATTTATTTTTAGTTATTAAAAATTTAATATAATCGTATAGATTATATTAGTTTTTTTCTTTTAATCCATTAGTTATCAAAATTGTCATCATGATTACAACTACACCCTTGGAAGGGAATATTTAATTCAAAGTACAACCAATATATACTCTCTTAATTTATCTATTTTGATTAAATGTATAATTAAAAAATTTTCATCCATTATTTGATTTTCAAATTCTATGTACTTAATCAATTTTCACATTGATCATGAGGCTTGACTTGTAGTAATTGTGGGGTAAGAACTTCAATCTCAAAATTAAATAAACATTGTATAGAATTGTGGGGTGAATATGTCATACCCAAACCCAAATAACTCTCATTTTCATATAGAATATTGTTAAAAAATATTAATAGACCTTAATTTGGATTTTATATGACAAAAAATGTATGGTTTTATAATAAAAATTAATAAAGTTAAACTTTGGTTTATTTCTTCCTATCATAACGATTGTGTTAATTTTATAATTTTTAAGGATTGAATAGATTATGGAATAAGAAATTAATATATTTTAATCACATGGGATGATAATGAAAAAAGGTTTTATGGGTATATCATATTGATTACGTCTTCTCATACTGGTGTTTTTAAATATTTTCTATTTTATGATTTCAACTATTTATTTGATAATTGTTTGAAAATCACTAATTGAACCCGAATAAAAATCATACATATTTTCAATTATTTTCATTATTATTTTTCAATTAATTATTTTATTTTAAATTAAATTACTCCTTATGATAATGTTTTTTGACATCCATTGTGTTTTACATTGTAAAAAAACATATTTTTTTAAGATCTTGTGTAATATTACTCATCAAATTAGCATTGTTTTGAGAGAGAAAAGTGTTTTTTTCGACATATTTGATTTATGTTAATTATTTTTCATTCTTGATTTCTTTCTCTACATTCACTTCTACATTATTTATTTTCTTTGTTTCTACCTCTATTTTTCAGACTATTAATTGGAACATCAATTAATGAAATTATTTTCCACTGCATTGTATTTCATTTTCTTCTCTAATTGATGAAATGATCAAACCATAAAGTTCATTTTTATGTAGATTCTAAGGTTTAGATATTATTTATCCATCAAGTCAAATAATATCAATATTTAAGATGTTTCAAAATTCCCAATTTTAATTTTTTCCATCATTATGATAGTAGTGATCCTGGAATCATATCTAAATAATATGAATATTTAAAAAAATTGAAAACAATAATGAACATTAAAAAGAAAATAATGGTTGAGTTTCAACTGATGTTGATTAACAACCAACATACATTATATATCCTAAATTTTAGTCAAGTATTAATCTCAAATCATGATTAAATCCCAATGTCCCTAATTTTTAAGCCCTCCCTTGTGGGGATACAAAAAAATATCTAAAAGAATTAAATGAATTTCTCTCAATAATGAATCCAAGGAATGTACGTTATGGACAAGTAAAATTATGTGAATTCCCATTACCACTTGATAGAACATTAGTTTAATAGATTTACTACCAACAACCTTAATATATTACACAAAATAAATTATTTGAAATGATTTTTCTTATAGATATTTTTTCAACCATAAAAGATTGTAGTAATTTAAATGGATATATATAGAATATTATAATCATAAGAGAGAAAATATTTGAGTACTATGTGAAATTAAAGAATTTATATATTATCTACACACATCATCAGATTAGTGAGAAACTCCTCATCTTATACTTTTATGAAGGACATGTTCCTATGGAGAGGATCATGGTTTACGTGGAAAAAAGTGGATAATTGTTTGACAAAACCTCAATGGATTCTATATCATTGATTAAAAATGAGGCACAAAACTATTAATAATTTAGTTATCATGGTATAATGAAAATATTGGGCGTATATCATGTAATTTCCTATTATCATGAATATCATTTAATTGATACTATGTCGGATGAATAAACCACTATAGTGAGGAAAATATCCTTGGTTCAATAATCCATTCCTCACACTCTAATGAATTATTGTCGAATTATATCTACATATGACTATACAAAATATTTTTCCCACAACTACTAGAGATAGGGGATTTGGAAGTTGTAATTACAAGGGGATAATATTAACTATAACACAAATAAGTACCCTGAGAAAAGAAGTATGATTCCTTTTCATAAATATATAATCAATTTTACAATGATAACCCGGTTATGAGGTATGGGTCATGATAATAATAAAACAATCCACTTCAACAAATATTCCAAAAAACTCTAATTAACTACATGGTTTTCAATAACCCCGATTGACATTTGAATCTCAATAAACTAAGATTCATTAACACTATAATCCTGAATTAAATATAGATTCTATCCCTGAAAATACACTAAAATAAACTGTTCTTCATTGATAGAATGAAATGACGAGTGAATGTCTGTAGTTGATGGATCTAAATGTAAAAATCATTCAAATTACCACAACCATACATGAAATATTAAACAAAAAATCTATAAACCCATCCTCCAAACCCACTCTAATTAAAAAGGGGAATGTTATTATTATCACATTGAGATGTAGGAATAAAACATGAATGGAAATAATTCATGGATGCCTACTAGGATATACCCAGTCATATAATATCCCACCACCACCTCTACTTATAGAGAAACCGAAAATGAAAAAAAGGTAAAACATTTAATGAGAATCTAGTTAAACCCATTAAATCTAAAATAAGTTAATCAATACAAAAAAATATAGCTAAATAGGTGATTCATGAGGTTGTTTTAGAAACATTAAATAATAATGGGATAAACAACCCCCTTCTTGATACCATTAAGAATATCCCTATGTATGATAAATTCCAAATAGATATTTTTACAAACTGAGTATGGAAAAGGGGAAATAGGAGGATCAATACTCAAAGTTATTCATCAGAACTCATTATACAAACCCCAGAAATGGCATCATTATGAAATGATACAAGGACATTAACCATCCCATTTACTATAAGGGAGTTAAAATATTATGAATTGTTTTATTTGGGAGCACTTAAAATGTAATGTCTATCTCAATTTTTTCTTTATTATTGGTTGGTGAGTTAATGTTGATGATATTTTTTCTTTAATGGAAAATAGAGCTACAATATATTTAGTTGGAGCCTTTAGTTATTTAATTTTTTTTGAAAGATACAAGATCGTTCCCATAGACTAAAAATTCTTAGCATGAAGGAATATCCGGTAAATTCTTATGATATCAATTTCATATGAAAGAACATCCTAAAAAAATACACAATGATTATAAATTTATTTAAGGTTACTCTTTTAGATGAGTTTGTATAAAAATTACTGAGATTTTCTATTATAGGCTACATGAAGTACCCCTTATAGGATCATTGAACTTTTTTCCATTTTGAACTGTCATGTAAAACCCATTGTATCTTTGTATCCTATTATTAGGGATATAATGATTATTGGATCTAGTTTTATGTATAATATAATTTCAACACCTGTTACAAATTAACACACCTCTATTTTTTTAGTTTTATATAGATTTGTATTCTTATTCTGAGCTTGTTATTTCTATTTATGAAATGTCTATTGATTATAATATTCGATTTGATGCATTATTCTTTTAATTTTTTGATGTAAATTATGGTACTAATGTATATTATAGGGATTATTCAATTCATATTAACTCAATATACATTAATCATCTTCACACATTGAAACTCATAAAATCTTCTCCAAATATTAAATAATTGTGCTCGTTGGGTGGGGAGATATTACCAAGAAAATGATCACATACACAAGATGTTGAAGTCTTCGATCTGTTATAGAATTTATTCCACCACATAGAAAACATATTATACATTAATATAATAAAATCCTCTAAAATAATATCTTTCCTAAGATACATTAATTATTTTGGAATGAATTTTATCGATAATCCTCTAATGAATCATTCGACAATGATTCAAAAAATTGATACAGATTAGTGGTAATATGGTCCCCTTCCTCTTATGGAGATGTAAGTGAGGGATAAGGTGGGAGATCACACAAAAAGTTCAAAGTAATTGGTGATTTCATAAGACTTGTCAATAATTAAAAATATTAAAAATGATATGAATGTTTATGCAGATAGCTACCTCACATTATGAATGAATGTTCACTAGTAGTTGATTTCATAAAATTGAAAATGAATCCAGTATAATCATCTATATCATATATATGAATAATTATATATTATATTTAAAATTACATACTTATTTATTTAAGATTATACATGGTTCAAATATTTTTATCCAAATGTAATATCAATGGAAGTTTAAAAATACTATAAGAAGATTATTCTTCAAGTTGATGGTTGTTATTGAATCATACATTATATCAATAAGATCATAATATATATTTCTATGTAGATTGTTTCAATATAAAATATTATGTTGTATTGAGTCTTAAAGAAACATTTATACTAGTATCCATTTTGAAACATAATAATAAATTTCGCAAATATTTTTATTGAATATAGTTTTGGTATATCCTACAGAACTAAAATATTAAAATAATTAAATCAAAGATTTATAATAGTTTACTCTAATGATGAATATAAAAATATAATACCAAAATAATACCCATTTCTGTAAGGATAAATGTTTTCTATATAAAACTAGTTCTAAATTTCAATAATAGTTGGATGTTTAGAATCATTATATATAAAAAATCTTTGGTTTTTACATTGTTATGTGTAGTGTTTTCTAAGAAATAAACCATTAGAAATTAAATTAAATAATTCCACCATGATTCTATATTTCTTTCAATAAATATCTATGTTAATTGTTCCCATTATAATCATGAGATAAATTCATATACCTCATGTAATTCATTAAGCATATTTTAGAAATATAAACCGATGTAAATTTTATACATCAAAAAGGATGAATATTCTCAATGCAGTTTATTTGGAGAATATCTTGTCCAAGAATTCATCAATAATTAAAAATATTTATTATATTTATTATTAATCTATGATTACCTTATACCCATTAATGTGACAATTATAGTAATTTGGGGATTCATGATGAGTCTTATAAGTATTCAAAGTCTTCCATTACCCCTTCAGATACATGCATTTGAAATTATAGAGTTTTCACTATAACGGTATTCCAATTATAATACACCATAGATATCATAATATCAGTCATATGAAATAGAAACATTATTTCATAGTTTAATGTATTTTGATATGAAACATTTATGAAGGATAATTTTAATAAGATATAATAGTAAATAATACAGTATATGAGTCTATGTTAATTGTACTAAAATACACATTTTAAATAACTATCCCAAATATGGAAATTTAATATAAAAATTATTTATCTTATTTATATAGACGGAAAGAATTTCTCTTTTGATATAGTTAGGGATTTTTGGACTTCAATAATATCAATGATTCATATTAATGTGAATTATAATTGGATCACTAACTCAGTGAGACTTAAAGTGAGGAAATGCTCCCATGATATATATTTCATTGGAAAGATAAAACCGCAATGTTTTTTAAGACTCACATTGATAAGTACTATATTATTTGAATGGAATTGTGAATAGCTATCCCATAATAAAGTCATAAATAGAAACATGATAAATTAAAAAGAATATATGTCCTAAAAACGAATTCCATGTCCCAAAATAAAGTTATATATTATGGTTTCCACTGTACATGATGTAAAATCATACATCCATATAAAAGAAGAAAATATTCATATATGGTAATGTTGTTACCTATAAGGAATGATTGTTTACAAAAAAAATTATGGGACATCGATTATTAGTTAATGATGTGACCTTTTTCTTGAGTCATCATGCTAAAATATTAAATAATTATACGTATACTAGATACCTTATCGGATAATGAAAATTGTTAACTAGATTTCAAGGACACCTTTATTAACGTAATACTTTTGGAATACACCAATATGATTCTATATGAATGGATTGTGACACAAATATTTTTTGATATGGTATGAATGTTTTGGATATCCAATTATGGGTTGAAGTAATCATCATGGTTATCAAATAATCATTTTGATGAATCCATTCGAGTGTATTAATTTATTATGAATGAATTCTATACTTGTGTATAAATGTGATTTATGGGAGAACCATAATCTTACAAGTCAAATATATTGATAACTAATGGAAAAAATGATAAGCCTTATAGTTTGTTAAAATTTAGAAAAAAATGAATTTTTCTATAAATAACATAATGGTATAATCCCAATCTATTGGGATAATAATATATTAATATTTATAAATAGGGAAACTTGGTTCAAGGCATCGTACATAAATTTTACATGTATTTAAATAATATAATATGTGACTATTCCGAAGATAACGTCACAAAACATAAATTATCTCCAATGGAATGTGTTATATATGTTGAGGATATTATTATAATGAATATAATTATATAAACTTTTGTGTTTGAATTTATAATATATTACATGATATGTATAGTGATTTATTATTTTTTATGTACAGATTATGGAGGGAAAATATTTAACAAATCTAGGATAATTACATGATATTGAAATTAGAAATGTCCCACAATATATGGGAAAGTATAAAGGATCATTTTATTGTATTGGTAGAAGTGGGAATATATTAATTAATGGGGTGCAAAAAAATGTTTTTTGATGGATAATTTTAATTTTGAACCATGTATTGGCTATGGAAATAATAATATGAATCTCCATGAATGTGTGGGGTCTGTGTCTATAAACAACGAGTATGTTTTCGATTCAGATGAAACTAAGAAGATGTATATCAACTGAAATTTATTATTCTAGATTTTAGAATTACACCAATAAACTAAATTATTATCATAATATATATTATGATAAAATTATAAATTTAATAGTATATATAATTTCATGTTTATGGTAGAGTAAAAAAGGAAAATACAAGGAAATATCAGCTCATATGTGGTTTTCTGAAATAAGTGAATTCACATTAAATAAGGTAGCCATGAAAGTATGTGGTAATCAAAGAGACTATAGCCAGACCTCATCATATGCATGATATAATGTGAGAACTAACATGTTATAGAATGTAATTATTTCAATCTATTTTATGTTAATGTCTATTGTATGTCATTTACATGAACCAATTATATTTTTCTATTATATTTCCACAATATTAATAAACATCCTATCACATAATTATTTTTACAATATTTAACATTAATGTGATAATATACGTAAATTATTTTTTACATTAAATGGTTATTAAACATACCTATATTAATGTTAAACAAAAATTATATGAAAATATAGCCAAATAAAATTGTTATGGTTTAGATAAAAAAAATTATAAGACACAGATGTTTTTTGACTGTCAGGTGTTGTTGGCTCGAAAGATATTGATACGTATTCTTATAAGGTATGCAGTTGATGATATCCATATAGGGATTTCATGAGTAAAATCATGATAATAGTAGTTACACAGATTTATGTTTCCTGGGTGAGTCCTTTCTATGAATGTGTGTATTTTTTATTACGTATAAGATTATTATAACTATGTAACATGAATCACATAGTAAGATTTATGAATAAAAATAGCAATAATATATGATTGAGGTGAGTTAATAAGAAATTTTTCTGTCATAAGTGATTTTTAATTAATTAAATAAGTTAATAATGGATCTATCTAGTCTAATTTAATTGAAGTAGATATATATCAATTTTATTGAAATGTAACCGTGTTTTTAAATCTATCAGAGTGTATTTTCATCGATGATATAATTTTAAAAATAAAAATAAGATAATACAAGCATAATGGGTGATGACACAGGTATGTATCCCACATGATGGGATATTTTTATAAATGATATTATATTGAATATTAGATTTTGTAGGATGTTTATTTGTATTGAAACATTAACTTCTTTCTTTATGAATGCCATGATATGTTGTTAAATAATCATCTGGGTCTTTAGGTAAATTATCTTAATACGACTAAGATGGTGTTTTAGAGGGTTTCATAATAACTGATTGTAAAATTATATTGATTTAAATATTATGAATTTTTATTAATTCCAATTTATGGAATAATAAAAATTTATGAGAATTTGATTATAAAATATTCAATCATGAGATATTTGAGTTTTCAATATGGAAGTTGAATATTATCACTTTTTTACTATATATGAGAAATAAATAAATATTTATTTATTAACCTATTTACTGAATAAATAAATACATTATTGTTTTCGGTTTTATGAGTTTTAATTTAAATACATATTCATGAGTTGAGTTAATATAATATTTATTTTATTGTTGAATAAAAAAAGTACAATTAAATAAATATTTTAATATTCAAGGTTCTGTAAATTTCAAAGGAGCATTAATGGTTTGAGTAAATAGAATAATGGAAAATATATATTTTAAATAATAACATTTAAATAAATATTAATTAATCTTTTTATGAAATCATATTTAAATAAGTTCATGTATTGTGATATATTATTATTATTAATATTTAACATCTGTTTTAACATAAATTAAATTATTGATTATTAGTTATGTAAAATTATTAATTCATTTAACCTTAAGTATAAATTTATTGTCATATCATTCTTTATAGGGAGTTAGGACGTTTTATTCACAATATAAATATCTCTTTAATTCTCTCATGCTCTAGATATACATTTCTCTCATCCTCCCATTAATGAACAGAAAGGGAATAAGATAACCCTATATTAATCAACATAAAATTATATATGGTACTTTTCCTCATCCACACTAGAACATTTAATAACAAGAATATAATTAGAATATTCATAAAGAACATGTTGATACAACTAGAAGAGGTGATGTTTTGAATATCATTAGAAAGGACCAAAATGATAGATAAAACAATATTACAATAAAAGGAAAAAAAATTTAATGTAATTAAATTTCCAATGTAATTATAAATTATATGTGAGTGATACATCATAGATGTATTTTCAGTTCCATTCATCATGTTCATTAGAGATTATTCAGTGAAACTGATAAGAAATCAACATTGGTAACCTTCACAAGGAATTTAATACTCTTTTAAAAATTATATTAGATCACTCAAACCATTTACTAAGGATAGAGATAGTTAATGTGGTCCTTTAATATATAAAACAAGATCATATAAAAACTAGAGATTAAAATAAACTCAATTTCTAAGTGAAAATATTAGATATGAATACATGAAACATAATATGTCACCCTTATATTCTCATTTCCCTAAAATCTCATATAGCTTGTACTTATGTCAAACACACCAACATACCCCACTAAAACATAACACCTTATTAGAAATTACATATTAAAGTTGTAAAATTAGGGACCACATACATTGTTATTGATTTAACCCCATTGATCTTGATGTTTGAAAGCAATATAAAATATCTCCTGATTATTACCAAAACCACAAGTCCTTATCTAATGAGAACAACGAACATAATAATTATAAACACATTATTATGTAATTTATAAATTAAAAACATAACTATAATAAAAAAAATTAAAACACCATTTATAATTATAAAATGTTATTTATCTTGTACAAAATATTTTAGATCAATCAAATATTAATCTTGGCCTTTAAATAAATTAGATACTCAAATATACACTTCAAATCTTTATTCAATTTACCCCAAATTGATGAAAACCCCAAAACAAATTAAACAATAAACCCATATTCACCAAAAAATTAATAAAATTAAAATCAGATCCTTCTTGTGACTCTTATATCCATATAATTAAAAATCAATCTCATTATATAATGATTTAACCATGCATCAATGGAATAATATTTTAAATTACAATCTCTAATGATCAAAAAACAGATATAGAAAAAGGGATATGAATTAAAATATGAAATGGAGAGAAAATAACAATAAAATAATAAGAAAACACCACTGCGTCAATTTATATCAAGGGAGAATAATTAAGTATAATGAGAATGAGTGTAGGGTATACCACTCTAAATGATGGTAGTAAAAAAACGATTACTTATGTAATTGTGTCATAATATAAACCTCCCATATTTTTTATTATCCACCTCTAGAAAAAAGATTAAGATAATAGTCATAAATTTATACTTGGTACAAAAAAACCTATCCACCTTATCAATAGTCCAATGAGACACACATTAGTTTCTCCATTAGGTACCTACTATAATCATACCAAACACAAAATATCTACTACAACTACCATCCTAGAATTACGTTTCAATAAAAATTAATACTTTCCTTCACCAATATTATTTCAAATATTTCACCACATAAAATTTATAATGATCCTAATCACATTCACAAGATATTATATCACTTTAATGATAAATATTTATAAACTAAAATCAAAATCTATAGGTCTAATGTCATTGGAAAATTAGGAACAAAATAAAATACTTTCTAAATAAATTTTCAAATCATAATTTTTACCCTATATAACATTATATTATGGATCACAATACTCGTGTAACAACATGGGATATAAAAAGTAAATACCTAAAATAAGAATTGAGTTAACCATCACATTAAGAGGATAAAAAATGATATTATAGAATGTGATTTCATAAGGGACAACATAAAATTTCATGGTATGGTAAAATAAAGGGTTAATAAATCATTAATTGAAAGCATTGAATTAGATAAAAATAAAATGAAAATAATAAAATATAGAATTAAAATAAATCATGTCATCATAAACATAGGTCATGGATCACTACTAATATATCCTAACATTATGGATAAAGAAAATCATATCTTTCTCATTCATAACATTATAGATAAAGCTTACCGAATCTACCCCAGACAAAATGGTTTCATGAGACATGAATAATAAACCAATAAATTTGGGGTTGTATAATTATATGCCATAATTAATTCATAATATTTCATGATTATTTGTTCTAAATAAAATATGAACATGTGTAAATAAAAAAAATAAAAAAAAACTCATGAGAAACATATCGGTAACATAATAAAAACTGAAATTTTTAGCTATCGATTTATCACATATCTCCTAAAACAACAAAGTTATTAGAGAGTAGTATGACTAAATTATGAATAAAATAATAATTATTTATGAAAATTAATCTCAAATTGAAGTAAATATTATAAGATATGGTGATGAAATAGTTATAAAATCAAACTCATTTATTAAACGTTTATGAAAATGGTAAACCAGTCATTAATGGAATAAGATCATATAGATTCATAAAAAGAAAAAATAAAACAAACTATGTTATGTTAAAATAAATAATTTTTTTGGATGTTTTTTAATTGAAATAATCTTATGGAATAGTAAACATTAAAAGGAAAAATAAATAATACTATTTTAATTTTCATGTTTATTTTAATGAAATTATTTGAAAGGGAGCTTATTGAGACAAATATATCCCATTAAAATAAATCGAGGAATGAGATAGTATAAAACAGAGAAGGATGTACAAATAGCATTGAAATAATATAATTTAAAGGGTGAAAAATTATGAGATGGTGTGTGTGTCTCTATATATGATAGAGAACATAACATCAAGAATAAGAAATATTTCGGAATACCCCTTATATAATATCATGGAATACTTAATATTTTCCACTAACCTACTAAACAGTGATGTTAAATTTATTAATTACATGTTTAATACACTTATTCATATTGATTAAAATTCTTATAATATAATTACAATTGTTATTTATTGATTTATCAAACTAATATTTCTCTCATTAATATTTTTGGGGTTATTTGATTCATGACCCCAAATATTCTTCATTGACATTGTAATAGATGATGGTCTTTGTCTAATGGTACAATAAGATCCATATATTTCTTGTTATGTTTTTCATCTCATTAGATAAATAGAGGAATTTAATAATATATTTAATTTTCACTATTCATGAAATCTTATCAGTGATCTTGTTTTGGATGCTTAAAGATTTCAATTTTTAATTATTTTTAATATAATTATTACCATTCTTATTTTATTTTCATAGAATACGAAAAATGAAATAGTTTGATAATTAATTTTATATAAAATCATTAAAAAAATTAAAAATAAAAATGAAATTTCTAAAAATAAAATATCAACTTTTATTTATGTTTTATAAAACCACTATATGTTAATGAGGTTTTTTAAATGTTTGAAGGAATATAAAATGTATTGAATTTTTAGATATTAAAAAAACATTAGATTATCATTTAAATAATACTTATATTTCAATTAAAATTAGAACCTATTTTATTTAATGTTTAAATAAGAGAATCAAAATTAAAATACATTGATTTTAAAGAACCTATTTCTATATAGTAAAGAGTTATGAAAAAGTGTACGATAAGAAATAATGGTTCATCTCTTATTCATAAATAGTTAAAGTAAAATTAATAAAATATTAATATAATAATTTTTGTAAAATAATATTTGTTTGAAAATAGTTTCAAGACAATGTAACATAAAATATAAAAAATAGGATATAATTTAGAACCTATACTGTAGTTTTGGAAACGTTTTTTTAGTAATGAGTCTAAATGATTTAGAGGGGGGGAATTTTGCATTAACCATTATAAAACCCTAATATTTTTAAAATAATATTATGTCGGATAGAAAATGAAACACACATCAATATTCATGTATAACAAAAAAAATTACTATTTTATTAAAATCATAACATTATCAGGTAATTAGATAGTATGAATAGACCTAAGGAAATTGTGACATATATATAAAGGTCATAATCAATAAAATTTTATTTTTACATTTTTAGTAAATAATCAATATTATTTTTAGAAAACTCATTATATTATTCAAAATAAAATTTACATCAAAAAATATTTATTTCTTTTTTTGGATTGAATTATATAATTAATTTATAGAATTTAATCAATTTTTTTATAATTAAAATGATATAATTTATAAAATAAAAAATTCAAAATTATATTAGTTTAGATTTTTTGGAATTTTCTAAAACTATTTATTTTTTATGGAATTGTAATAAAAAATGATGATATTGATAACTTACTTTTTAAATTATTTTAAATGCAGTACTCTATTTTGTATTAGTTTCATAATTTTATTATTTACTTCTGAAAAATGGTTTTGCATCTCATTTTGAAGGATTAAATTTAAATTAAATTATTCCATTTATGTGAATATAATTTAATAAAATGAATTCCATATAAGAAATAATCATAATTTATATAATTTAAAATGTTCAACTTAATTTTGGGTCTTAATAAATAGTATAAATATAAAAAATCACTACCATAATTATGATTAAAACATCTTTTTCAATAGGTAAAATAAATAAATAAGGGATAAATTGACTTAAAAACTTCTCTAAAATAAATTATACGAATATTTTTAACACATATATCATATAATATTTAGAAATAATTAATTTTTATTCCATCTTACTTCAGTAATACTAAAATCTATTTAGTAATCTAAAAAATTCATGGTGTGTCCTCAACCCAACATATAAAAGGGTGCCCCTATCATCTCTTATATACAATTGAAGATCCTTAGGGATTTTCTATTGCATACAAAAATCTCTTAGTAAAATCCCTATAAATGTTATAGAGTCCCATTTTTACCATTAAACTATCCTAGGAAGGATTACAATATTACCCTAATGTGGTCTTTCTATGAAGTTGTATGGTTCTTAACCAAGGTTGTTTATTTTATTTTTTATTCTGCATCCTTCATATATTATTAAAATATTTTTAAATAATAACACAATTATATTATATAGAATTATTTTTTATTATGATAATTTAATAACTTGTATCTATATCCTTATGCATAAAATTGTAAATGAAATCATCATTAATGTGTACGGTAGACCACAGCCCGATGAAGAAATTTAATTCATTTTCCATCACCACCTCTCACTAATGGTTATAGTTTTGAATTTCATGTATATATATGATATTATATTCAAAATTATAATTATAGATAGATAATATATCATCCCTTTTTTAATATTTTCAACCATTGAAAAATTATAACATCATTTGGGTGCACATTTGGATTAACACAATAACGATGTGATATTATTTTTCATTCATCATAATATCATATGGTTATTATATACATATATATTTTTAAACTTATTTTTTATATTTATGATATAATAACTAAATAATAAATTTGAAATAAAACATAACATCTTTCCATCATGATCAATCACCAATGAACGTGGTACTCTTGTATTCATGTGACTTACTGACTCGATGATTGCAACATAATTTAATTTTCATAATCCTATATCATTATTGGTTTTTAAAACAATAATAAATAGATAAAAATTATAATTAATTCATGATCATTATTCTGGATATGATGGATTAATTACCTCTTTGAACATGGTTAATATACCAATTTTTTTGAAACTATGAACCAAACATCCTCCAAACACCCATAGTATACTTAACCGAGTAAATAAATATATTTTTGTATTAAAATAAATTTTATAAATGGATTAATGATAATTTATAAAATCTATTAAATGTTCTTATGAAATAATATTATTGATATTTTTTTATTATATTGGTGTTAGAAGGCATACATGAATGGTTGGACTTAAGGTAAGGAATTTTGTCTCAATTTCTCGTCTTTGAGGCATGTTTTAGTGTGATACACTTATATTATTTTATATGGTTTATATAATTACATTTTATTTATAATATCTTGAATAAATCATAATAAATGGAATTTCGTGTAAGAATTAATTGTAATTCATCCAATGGTATTTGATTCTGATGTAACAAAAGCGATAATGAGTTTCTATAATAAATTTGTTTTCATTTTGTTATTTCACTTCTTAATTAATATTAATATTCCATGACTATGTGTAAAATGATATTTGATCTATTTATTATTCATTTTAACTTATTTTATTATTTAAATTTATTACACATAATCACTCCATTACTAAATTATAAATTAAATTATATTATAATTGTAAGGGTATTCATCCCAAAATTTACATATTTAAGATATATGTTTATGTTTTTCACCTATATTAATTTAATAGGTTTGAATACTAACCACTTAATACACAATATCATGAATATCCTCATTATTCTAAGGACAAATATTTCCTGTGATGTTATTCATTCAAGGGGATTATGATTTAAATATTAATAGTGGTAAGGGTGTAATGTTTGAATATATTATAATTGACATAATTTTTGATTAAATTAACATTGAGGAAATTATATAATCTTTATCAGATAAAACCCACATATTTTTATTTTTTTATCATGAAATTTGATTTTTTTGTACCATTATCATCTCATTAGTACATAAAATATATTAGGAAATTTTTTTAATAAAAGAAAACCTTTTTTCTCCACTTTCGATTAGAAATAATTTTCATCAATATACATGTTTTTTAAAATATTTTAAAGAAATTTGTTAAATATTATTATATTATTTTTTAAATAAAATCTTTCCCTTGTATTTATTGTTTATAAAATGATCTAAAAATAATAATATTTTCATTTTTTGAACAATGTACTTTTTATCATAGTTGTGAACAAAATCACTATTTAAATGATTATTGTATGAATTTAATTTCTCACTATCATGACGAATCAATGAATAAATTATTCAATTAAAATTTTATGGGGTTCTCTTAATTTTATTTATTCCCCTACCATTCTATAATTATTGTTTATTAAAAATAATATTCAAAGGTAAAATGGTATTTTCTTTAAGATTGTTTTTAATTTCTTATAATGTTATTACTTTTGTTCTAGTGACAACAACCCTTAATGTTACTACTGATACACTGAGGTAATGTTGTAATTATACATTTATTTTAATATATATTGATTGTTGAAGATTTTTTCAAGGATATATTCATTAAACTTGATTCATTTCCATGGGTAATTCAAGATATTAAATAAAAAAAGTTATTTTACTGTAAAAAAATAAATCTTTTCTGTGTTATGTTTATGTTATGGATTTTAGAAATTATTTATATAGAATAGTGAACCAGATATATCTTATGATGATTTATTTTTCTGAAATATCTCTCCAATTAATTAGTAACAGTATAAAGTATACTTGTTATAGGTTTCCCCTAGTATATTTTTTGAATTTAGTAGGTAGGTTTTTTCATTTCTAATATATACTCTAAGAGTGATATGAAAATTCAGGTAAATGTTACCAAAAAATTTTCATTATGTTTTAATCACATTATAATGTATACATTGTATAAATATTAATTTCACATGTCTCATAGTTGTTGTGTTATATGAATATTGTCTTATGTTAAATATTTTTATCATATGTCATGTTTTATGATACATTGTTGGAAGGGTATGAATTCAATTATGTTATTCTCATGCACTTTAATTTTGTCATCATTCCCCTGTTCTCATCATATGAACACCAATTAAATCAAAATTTTAAGGCATGTGTTTACCACTATTGATCGTTTTAGTTTACCCTTATTATGTATCATTTTACCTATATGGTGAAAAACTATTTTAGGTATGAAATTCCTAAATGGGAAACTAGATGTAAATAACATAGTTATTAATGATGGTGATTTATATGATTATTTCTTATGTATGTATTGTTTTGTAGGAATTTAAGCTGATTTTATAAAACTATAATCCTAAAAGGTCCTTAGGTGTGTAAGTTATCAACTATTTCATTTTTATTTTCTATTTTTTATGGGATAAAATTGGGTCACATGTATTACTATAAAATCCTGAAATGTCAATATTATATTTTACTCTAGATGTAGGAGAAATGGTTTGGGGGTGTTATAGTTGGTATCAGAGGAAATATTTAGATAGATTTGGATATTGTGATGTATTTAGGTTTTGTTAACATACATCTTTGGGATATTTTCATGTGTTTATATGATTAAGGTTGCTAATAAGTTCAGAGTCATCAAAACCACTATATGGTTTTAAGTGATTATATTTTTTGTGATTAATGATATCATGGGAAAGGTTTTATTTGGTTGAGGTATATGTAACCCTTATGTTTCACATGATGGATTATTTAAGAATAATCTAATTACATTTTTTGGGATTTAAGATATAATTCACTGGATAACAATTAAATTCGAAACATTCTTTAATATTGATTTCATTAAGGTTATTTGGGATATAAGATTATTTATATATGAAATGATCTATGCTGAACATATGGTTTTATTGGGGAAATTTTTTATGTTAAATATATTACTTCTTCTTATGGAGCTATATATATGTTTGATATTAAATAAACTTATTAATACCATTTTGATTTCGGTTAATATCTAAATAGAGGAATGAATACATTTTTATATTTTTATGGATTATGTGTTCTCTTATAATTTTATTTTAGTTCTTTAGGCATGAAAAATTCATCTTGAATACTCATTGTTCATAGGAAACATTAATATTGTGGTGGAAGTTGACTAAAGGATGAAATTATACATGCAAGTTTAGTATATTTCCCTATGATTATAGTCTCGGTGGTAAATTAATTTCTCAAATCCGTGAAAATGATCCTAAAATAAAAGTGTTATCCTGTTACATTCATTTCACGTTACTCAATGGTCCTTTCAATATATTCATGATTTATTGTTTTCTGGTTATTAATGTTCTCATATTCATTCAATTCATTATGGTAAATATTCTATTTAACACTCAATCATTATTTAGATATTTATATATTCCACAACTTCCATATTTTTAGTTACTAATAATGTTATCATATTAGTAAACCTAGTTATGTGTCATTATAAATGACCATTATACTTCACTTTCACACATTTCAAAAGTTTTTGTTGTCATAACCCATCCCCCGAGGCCCATTCCGTTACTAGCCCATGCCCGCCATCCATAGACCAGGGGCTGGAAACTAGAACTGAAAGACATATTTTCTATAACCAGGAAGGCGTTGCCTTTACAACCTATAAACACATGAAACCAAGCACCCAAGAAGATACAAACACAAGTCCTCTGCATACTGTCATGTGGTATGGCCCACCTCCGGGCTACCTCTGGTACTGGTACTCTCATCCTTAGTCACTGTTGTCTGTCATCTGCACAAAACAAAATGAAGTGCGGGAATAGCCCATGTAGTGGTGAGTATAATGATACTCATTAGTTACTTTGAGACCCTCATGGTGTCAAAAAATCCACAAAGTATAAACCACGAATCACGAAATCAACTAAAAACCCTACATAGGTATATGCCCAAACATATAACTAATTTATCATGTATACCCAACTCAATCATGAGAAAACATAGAGTCTAAATCAAAATCCCAAAGCTCTACTATTCATCAAAGGATGGAGTACCACAATTGTAAGTACCACTCAGGTATACCACATAGAACAATACCACCAAGGTATTACCACAAAGGAAAGTACCACCTAGGTACATACTCAGATGACACCAGGTATTTATTAGGTATAGTAGTAGATATGATTAGATGTAACTATTGAATCAACTTACTCGGTTAAGAGGCTCTACTACAGACCCACACATGATCGCTCTGTGGTGACCCACACAAGATCGCTTAGTGTGGACCCACACAGGATCACTCGGTGCTAACCCACACAGGATCACTATGTGAAAACCCACACAAGACCGGTCGGTGCTGACCCACACATGATTTCTCAGTACTGACCCACATAGGATCTCTCAATGCTTACCCACATAGGATCGCTTGGTGCTGACCCACACAGGATCTCTCGGTGCTGACCCATAGAGCAACGCTCGGTGTTGACCCACACAGGATCACTATTCGTTCTTCACGTCACAGCCAGCTACTAGGTTCCCACACAATTCTTACTCATCTCCATGAGGGTATGATCCTAAATCCACAGATCGATACACCAACTACCATGAAGTCCCATGAAAAATTATCCAAAAGAAGCACCATGTCATAGGGGTCTCAATGCAATAGACTGTGCATCAATGGGATAACCGCTCTATTAGTTATTCGCCTTTTAGTCATGGGGGCATGGTTGTATTCATGCATGATCCAACCCAATTATATCTCAACATAATCCAAATCTCAAGAGTTTTACACCTAAGGGACTCTCTCTATAACACCCCAAGATTTCATAGTACGTTATTTCTTCAAATGATGTAATAACTTACACTACACACAACATGGAGTCCCAGCGCAACACGACTTACCAAACAAGTCATTCAAAAGCAGTTATGAATAGGATTTAATGAATTTTTATCTTTATTTAAACCTTATAATTTTACAATCTATATTATGAGTTTTATAGGCATAATATAGAACAAATTCATTTTTTTGAGATAAAAAAATTATTTTTCAATAAATGCAATTTTACCACCTTTTAATGGTGAACCGTTTTTAAATCCAATATTTGAAAAGTTTATATATTCAATTTGAAAAATAAACTTCTTCTTTAGAATTAGGAAAAAATATTTTAGTTTCAATAATTTTTTGGGGTTGTTTTGATAACTTTCAAATTTGGGTGAATAGTCAAAAATATTATATTTTATATGATAAATTTTTTTTAATAAAAACCATTTATAGTGTTTAATTATAAATTTTGATGGTTTAGATGAATAATTAAATTATATTTTTACCATTTAATCCAATGATGGTCATTTTATGTAATTTGACTTTGAAATTGGATATAAACAATTGTCAATCTTGAGATAGTTATTATTTCTTAAAAAGAAGCTTTTTGGTTTTGACAATAGGAATTAATTATAAATTAATTACTCCAAATTATAGGTTTTGAAATTGGAATAATAGAATTAATTTTTGAATTTGGAATACCAAAATTAGCATAGGGTAAATTTTTGGTATTTTTCGGAAAACATTCAATTTTTAATGAATAGTGAAAACACTAAGTTATAGTTTAAAACCAATTTTTTATTTAAATATTTATTTATTTTATTTAAATTTATTTTAGGTAAAAATATATACATAATACCTATTTATGTTCAATTTAATACATTGGATTAAATTTATAATAGTTTTAGATGTATAAATAAGTTATTGAACATTTCACAATCTTTTACCCACCTCATAGGAGAATTTGCAAATTCCCATAGAACATAATTTTACTACTTATGTGAGTAGGTTAATTAAAAAATCTGATATACATGTTTGATATCATTATTAAAAATGTGGTTCAATAAAATGAAAATAATTTTTGGTGAATAGTAACTTTTTTGTTTTATTTACCACGGTTAAAAGTAAATATGGTCATTAAGGGTAAAAATGTTATTATTATTAACCTAACACATGTAATAATTCTATTTGATAAGTTTAATTTGAACAAAAACAACCTTAGGAATAAAATATGAACCTTTAGGTGCAGTTGGATTAAATAGGACACTAACTGTTATTTTATTTAAAGAAGAGTTAGAAGAGTTAAAAACAATGATTAATAACTAAATCTTTTTTAATATAGGGTTATACAGAGTATAAATTCGACTATAAATATTCATTAGAAATCTAAAACTATTTCCTACATAATGGTATTTTATTTATATTTTTTAGACAATATATAATTTAATTTGTTTATGACACAATGATGATGAAGTAATTACATAATTAATGAAATATTTAAATAATTAATATTATAAATATCCAAATAAATTTAATTTGAGAAATTTTATTAAATCCACTGATTTTATAGGTTAATACGACATGTTATGGTTGGTTAGATGAATTTTTTTTCAAAGTAATAATACTATTATAAATTTAGAAATAAAAAAAATACCAAATAGTGTCAAAATTGACATAAAAGGGTTCTTAAAACAAATATTATATTATTAATTAATATTCTATTCCAAAAAATGAAGGATCAGACAAAGGACTTATATAATGATATTTTTATTATTATTTAACCACTATGGGTTCTCTTGGAAGTATATATTATGTTCATTAACCATATGTTATAAAAACACAAATAGACATGGAAAATGTCATACTATTTAACTAAGAGTTAAATCTAAAAGATAATGTTAATATAGTGACCCAAACATGTCTAAAACCTATTGGTTGAGAGTTTTTCAACCCATCGCCACCATAGACTTTAAATAATTCAATTTTATTCCATTATAAACCTTAAATTATTTTATTATAGAATAATATTTCTAACTTTTCCTAAAGTGCTCTCAACCCTCTTATAAATGGAAACCCCCCTTCTATATAATTCACTCTTTCATAACTATTTGTCTTGGACAACCCCTAAAAAAATACCCTCTCAACTATCCTCCCTTCATCCTGGGGTCATTCCTTTATTCATAAAGCCAACCTATGGAGTCCTTTTGATCAAATCAAAATGAAGAACCAGGAGAAGAGGTAAATATCTCACCACCTCTTTCAATCTCATTTCATCTTCCACTTCCTCTTTCTTCATTGTTTCCATTGTAAAATAATAAATCCAGTATCTTCTATATACTATTATGTTATTATAAATATTTTACAACAAAATTAATTATTCTATCCATCCTTTTAAAGATATGTCACCATACGTGCATAGGTACGACTTCCTGTCTCCACATCGTGGTGTAATTGTTATTCAATACATTATTATTTTGACGGGTATAATAATGATATGTAATTCATGTAAATAATAAATATAACATGATAATGATTTTATATATATGATATAAAATTCAATTCTATATTATTCTAATATCAAAGGAATGATATTGTTGCTCGTGCATACGTACGGACTACCATATCCACGAACACGATGAGATTCATTCCCCATCTTATCCATTCAAGAATAATTTTCCCTAAATGATAAAAAATAAGGTTTAAATACTTGATATAATTCTGGATATGAATAAGATACATTCCTTCCATAATAAATATATCTCACATAACAAAAAATATAATTGAAATTGAATCTGTTAACACCTGAAACAACAATAATATTAAGATATTATTAACAAAACAATGTTAAAAGATAAGATATGATATCGTATTAATTTATATGATTCATGTATAATTTAATAAAAATTATTTCATCATTATATAGGTGGAAAACCTACCCTTGTCCAAGGAGGATTATAAGGTAAGGGTTAATTTCACAATCCATTTATTATCCAAGGTTGTTTATACTTAATTATCTACTTGGACCTCTTTATCTTCCACATCCATGTTTATTAAAAATTTATTTCCAAACATTTTTACTATTTTCTAGACAATGTGGTTAAGTCATTTATACCTTTGTTTGACTTTTATAAGATTTTTATAAAATATTCTTTACATAGTTTTCCAAACATGGTACTTTATGACCTTTTAAAGAAAATTAAGGCAATAATGTTTTTTTAACTTATACGGCGTGTGTGGCTACTTTCAGTCGTTATAACATCGTTAAAGATTCCCATACAAGCATATGAGAATAATTTCAAAAGAAATGTTTTCATGAATGATTTCAAAATATAATCTGATATTTCTCTAAAAATGATTTGATTTCATCTGTGTCAATATCCATTAATGGATTTTAAGCGTATTTTGAGTTGATTTATTATGATAAAAAACTTCCATTTTGTATTGAAGGTTTTGATTTATGATTGATTATGGATGTGCACTTTTTATACCATTCATTTTTTATGGATAAAGTATTGACATATCATATGATAGTTTTAAAACGAATGTTTATGTTATGTTTAATCATTTTCATATTAGGAATGGATTGAACATAGTAAGTGATAGGTGGATCCCGCAATAGCTCCTCGATGCATTAGTAGGTCTCATGAGACAAAATAGTGTCTTGGCACAAGGCCTTGAAAAATTCTTAAATGTAGTCTTGGCATGAGGCCTTGACTATGTGGTTATGAAAGCCTGTCATGATTCATTCCTTCATTAGGAAAGTGGCTATTGATATTGCATGTGATTATTAAACTAGTAGAATATCCATGTGATATAGTAAATGGAATTATTTTTATTTATATTTTCCTTATTATGATGATTGTTATGTTGAAAAGGCTTTTTTTAGTTTTATTCATTACGTTAACTATTTTAATAAATAATTTTATATATTTTTATCATTAATGTGTATCTGATATCACCCATTTCTATGTTTTATTTTTCCCAGGATTTGAAGATGTATATTATGAATGACATGCATGGATAGTCTATGGGATCTCAGTGTTGTCTATGGAAACAATGTTGTTGTATTTTTCCATTTTATGATGTAATGTAATCATTATTAATGTATCTATTACTTCCAAGGCCACTAAACATATCATTCATTTGAGACTTGATCTTTTTTTATCATGAATATTATAGGTAATAATACACTGACTCTGGGATTCTGGGGTCGGGTCATTAAATTTGGTATCAGAGGATGTTTATTAAAAACCATGGATACTATATTTAGATAAACCCTGATTAGAGTACATAACCCTAAGATATTATTTTTTGGATTTGTATATAAGAACACCCTAGAATTTTGGCATTGTAGAGATTATGTGAGTTTTCCATGAAATATATCCCTATATGGATACTAGAAGGTAGAGGCGGCTCTAGAACAGATTTACCTATGGGTAAAACCTGAAAACACCACTTTGATCTACACTCGAACAGGAACAGGTGCACGATAATGGGCCAAGATGTACTCTTGGTTACGACACTCCTGGGGTATATTCTTAGGATAATTCTCATTTTCTTTACAAACCATTATGAAGGGTTTATGAGTATATAATTCTTCAAAAAAAACATTTTAAATTATTGTGGATTATATTAATAAATTGGCAAATTTATGCTAACTGTTTTACTAGTTTTGAATTATGTATTTCAATTCATAAACTAATCTAGTATATGTCGTTGTATAGAAATGGCGCCCAGTAGAAGGAATGTGAACTCCAACAATACGTATGATCCAAAGAGTAAAAAGGATGATATATTTCGTGATATTAATCCAAATTTAGAAGGGATATAGTCTCCCATGTATTCTCAACATATGAAGAAATAGTATCATGTGTTAATAAGATAAGTATATAATTCTATGAATCTTATGGCTTTGAAGGGAAGAAATAGAAGAAAAGGATGGACGTGAGAAAGATGGATATAGGAAAGAAGGAAAAGAAGGATTTCCCCATACGTGATAACAAGGGAAAAAATAAACTTGGTAAATTCATGAAGGGGATTAGAGTTATTTATAAGTGTGGTGAAAAAGGACACCAAATATGTAATTTCAAGGGTATGAAAAAGGTTTCAAATGTAAAATTCTTCATCTGCAAGGCGTTGGGACACTATTTGAATCAATTTCCTAGTCATCAGAATATAGTGCAAACGGTGCTATTAGAAAATAATCAAGTTATGATACTACCTCAAATGAAGAGTAATGAATAGTGTTTTTATGTTGTTATTATACAATTATTTCATTTGAGTGTTGTATTAGCAATAAAATGGTTATATTAATTATGGAGAGAAATACAGATTATAATGCAGTACTATTTTATTGAGGATTTGAGATTATATGGTTCTATGAAAAGTGACATAATAGTAATCTATTTTTTTTGAAAATATGTTGTTGAAGGAAAGGTAATCTTTAATATGGTCCCGATAATGAGGTAGTGATTTTGGAATAAGAGATGGTTGATTTGGATAAATTATAATGGATATTCTTGAATACCTTGAAATTGATTGATGATTTGTATATTCCATTATTGTTGGAGTTTACATATTTTTTAGATAGAAGGAGTATATCTAGTATTCTATAAGGAATAAGTGATCATAAATGTAATCAATAAGGTTTTGTGGTAATTCACGATGTTATAGTGTTTTAAAAGAATACATGATAGAGGTGTTCACATGTAAATACGTGGAAAAAAGTATCTTAATTGTGTTTACCTTATTTATAAATATTGGACTGTGAGTTTGGCAGATATATTTTGGATAATTGTAGTTTGAGATTATTTTTGGATTTCCGTAAAAGGACAACCCGGAGGTCGGGTGGCAACTTGTCGCGTCCGACAAGGCCGCGAGACTTGAAACCATAATCGAAGGGTGATAAGGGTGTATCATCTACTAGTGGACCACATGATGTCCTAGATTGAATAATGATGTTATATAATGATCTGGTGGATGAATTATAAATTCATTTTTTGGAACCTTATACGAATAGGAATAAATAGAATATTCTTTTATGTTCTATTATCTTTTAGAGTGGATGATGAGTCTGTGGTAGAAATTAGTAAAAGGGTGGACTTCTACTTATCAATTATATATATATATATTATTATTTTATTCTATGATGAAATTTATTATTAAACATTAGGTAAGGGATCTTAAAACTAAAAATGTGTTATCGTAATACCTTATGTTTGGTTAAACCGATGATATTTGAATCATCAAAGAGTGATTGCATTAAGGCCCTCAATTATACAATTGTTTGTGACTGATGACCTGACTCACTACCTATAAATATTCATGTTCTTATTCCAATTATATGTCTCTAATTTCCACCAATGTTCCCCTAATCTAGATCATAATTTTTTGGTGACTTTTTCATTCCGCTTTTCCGCTTATTAAAACATAATATTATTAACCCAATTTCTGATGTGGGGTCTTCCACCAAGGTATTTTATATTTTCAACCATTTATTTTCAAAGAAAAATTTCAAATTGTGAAGATGCAATTTATTGAACGGGTGATGAATTTAACACCCCAGGATTTCATAGTCTGTTATTTCTTCAAAGTAATGCAATAACTTTCACTACTCACAACATTGAGTTGAAGCGCACCACGACATACAAAACAAGCCATTCAAAAGTGGTTATAAATCATATTAACTCAATTTTGAACTTTATATAATCCTTATAATTTTTTAATCCATATAATTAGTTTCTTAGACATAATTTTAGAACAAATTTATTTTTTCAAAGAATTGAATTATTTTTCAAAAAATGAAATTTTACCACCTTTTAATGGAGAACCCTTTTTAAATCCAATATTTTAAAAATTTATATATTTAAATTTACAAAATAAACTTCTTGTTTAAAATTGGGAAAAAGAATTTAGTTTCAATAAATTTTTTGTGTTTTTCTGATAACTTTCATATTTGGGTGAATAATGAAACATACTATATTTTAACTGAAAACAACTTTTCTAATCAAAATAATCTATACTGTTAAATTATAAATTTTAAGGGTCTAGAAGTATAATTAGATTATATTTTTACAATTTAATCCAATGATGGACATTGTAAGTAATTTCACTTTTAAAATGGACATAAACAAGTGTTAACCTTTTGATAGTTATTATTTCTTAAAAATACGTTTTTTGGTTTTGATAATGGGAATTAATTTTAAATTAATTAATCCAAATTATATGATTTGAAATTGTTAAAATATAATTCATTTTTGAATTCGGAATATCAAAATTATATTCGGGTGAATTTTTGGTATTTTACTGAAAACTTTTAAATTTTTATGAATAGTGAAAAACAATGAGTTATAGTTTCAATCCAATTTTTTTTAAATAATTAGTTATTTTATTTCAATTTAAATTAGGTCAAAATAAATAAATAATACCTATAAAAGTTTAATTTAATTCATTGGAGTCAGTTTATAATAATATTATATCTATAAAAAATTTATTGAACTTTTCACTGTCTTTTACCCACCTCCTAGGAGAATTTTCAATTTTACGTAAAAAATAACATTACAACTTCTGTGAGTGGAATTTCAAAAAACCAAGGGACACTGTTGATATCAGTAGGAAAAATTTTGTTCAATAATATGAAAATAATTTTTGAGAAATAGTATCTTTTTACTTTTATTTACCACGGTGAAATGTAAATAGGGTAATAATTGGTAAAAATGATATTATTATTACCCTAAAACATGTCCAAATTCTATTGGATAAATGTAATTCGACCAAAAACAACCATAGTAATAAAATATCATACTTAAGTCCACTTGGATTAGATAAGAACACTTATTATTATTTTATTTAAAGAAGCGTTAAAAGAGTTAAATATAATGTTTAATAACTAAAATGTTTTTCACATAAAGTTATACATAAGATAAATTCAACTATAAATATTCATTAGAAATATAGAAATATTTAATACATAATTGTATTTTATTTATATTTTTTAGACAACAAATACTCTAATTTATTTATGAGACAACAATGATGTAGTAATTAACTAATTAATAAAATATTAAACTAATTGAAATTTTAAATATCCAAATAAATGTAATTTGAGAATTTTTATGAATTCCACTAATTTTATATGTTAATATGGCATGTTAGGGTTTATTAGATGAATGTTATTCTATGTAATAATTCTATTATAAATTTTGAAAAAACAAAATACGTAATAGTGTCAAAATTGACATAAAAGAGTTTTTAAAACAAATATTATATCATTCATTGATATTCTATTACTAAAAATCTAAGGTTCTACCAAAGGACATATATTATTATAGGTGTATCACTAATGAAATATATGGGGTTCACATGGAAGTATATAGTATGTTTATTGACCATATAATATAAAAAATCAAAGAGACCTGGTAAATGTCAAACTATTTAACTATAAGTAAAATTGAAAAGATAAAGTTAATATAGTGACACAAACCGATCTAAAACCTATTGGTTGAGTGGATTTTGGCCCATACCCACCATAGAGTTTCAATAATTAATTTTTGTTCCATTATAAAAAGAAAATTATTTTATTATTAAATAATATTTCTATATTTTTCTAAGGTGCCCCTCACCCCTCTTACAAAATTGCACTCCACCTTATCTCTAATTCACACCTTAAAAGCTATTTGGATAGGCTATCACCTGCCCAAATACCCTCTCAACTGTCCTCCATTCATCAAATATGACTTTCTTTTTTCAGAAAGTCATCCTAATTAGCATTTTTGATCAAATCAAATGGAAGAACCAGATGAAGATAAAAATTTCACACCACCAATTGCAAGCTCCATTCTTCTTCCACTTCCAATTTCTTTGTTATTTCCATTCTAAAATAATAAATCCAGTAATTTATATATACTATGATGTTACTCCAAATATGGTACAACCAAATTCATTATTCTATCCATCCTTTGAATGACATGTCACCATACGTGCGTATGTACGACTTACCGTCTCCACGTCATGGTGTAATTGTTACTAAATACATTATTATTTGGATGGATATAATAATGATGTGTAATTAATGTAAATAAGAAATATAACATTATAATTATTCTGAATATATTATATACCATCTAATTATATATATTTTTAGTATCAAAAAATGATTTTATCACTCATGTGTACGTATGGATTGTCGTCTCCACGAACTTGATGACATTCATTCCCTATAGTATCCATTCATGACTAATTTTCATTGTATGATTAAAAATAATGTATAAGGTCTTTATATCAATCTGGATATGAATATCATACATCCCATCCATAACAAATATGACCCACATAACAAAAGATATAAAGGAAACTAAATCTGTTAACACCCGAAACAACTATAATAAAAAGATATAATTAAAAAAACAATGTTAAAAGATCATATATGATATCATATTAATGTATATGATTTATTAATAATTTAATAACAATTAATTCACCATTATATAGAAGGTTAAACTACCCTCGACCAAGGAAAAGTACAAGGTAAGTGTTAATTTCACAATCTCTTTATTATCCGAGGTTGTTGATATGTAATTATCTACAAGGACCTCTTTATCATCCACATCCATGTTTCATAAAAATATATTTCAATACAATTATACTATTTTTATACAATTATTTAAAGTCATTTATACCCTTTTTTGACTTTTATAAGATATTTATAAAGGAATATTTTCGTCGTTTTCCAAAAAAGTGACTTTATGTCCTTTTTTAGAAAATTATGGTAAGAATGTTTTTTAACTTATACGGTGGGTGCGACTATTTTCTGTCATTATAGAACCATCGATGATTCCCATACAAGCTTATAAGAATATTTTCAAAATAAATGTTGTCATAAATGATTTCAAAATAGAAAGTGTTATTTCTATAAAATGGTTTTGATTTCATTAATGTCAACATCCTTTGATGGATTTTAAGCTTATTTGAAGATGATTTATTATGATACAAAACTTCAATATTGTATTGAATATTTGGTGATATGTTTGACTATGTATATGTTATTTTTATTCAATTCATGGTTTATGGATAATGTATTGACATTTCATATGCTAGTTTTAATACGATTGTTTATGTTATGCTTAAACCTTTTCATATGAGGACTGCATTGGACTTTGTATGTGATGGGTAGAGCCCACAATAGATCCTCGATGCATAGGTAGGTCCCATGAGAAAAACTAGTGTCTTCACATAAACCCTTGAAAAAATATTATTCGTAGTCTTGGCACAAGGCCTTGACTATGTGGTTATGGAATTCTCACATTATGAATTCCATCATTATGAAAGTGGCTATTGAAATTGCATGTGATTATTCGGCAAGTATAATATCAATTTGAGTAACTAAATGGAATTATTTTGATTTATATTTTCCATATTATAATGATGTTTATATTTAAAATGCTCTTGTTTTAGTTTTATACATTTCCTTAAATGTTTATAAAAACTTCTTCTATATTGTTATCTTTACTAAGCATCTGTGCTCACCCCTTTCTATATTTTATTTTTCCCAGGATGTGAAAAATTATATTTTAACTGAATAGAAGGCATAGACTATTAGATCATAGTGTTTTCTATGGAAACTTTTTTGTTGTAGTTTTCTGTTTTTTGGATCTAATGTAAACCATATGAATGTATCTAGTAATTCCAGGGGAACTAAACTAATAGGTCTTTCGATACTTGATCTTTGGTCAAATTGCTAATGATACATAATAATGCAACAAATTTAGGCTTCTAGGGTCAAGGAGCTACAGTCTCACTCTAAGGTTTACATTGCCATTGATAGTTTTTCAAGCAGGTGCCTGGTGCCAATGTTATGGCCGATAGAGTGAAAATCCCATAGCAGGTATGGGTCCGGTCAGACCCTGTCTGACCGACCCGACCCGAGTTGTCCTGGGCTGACCCGACCCGATTGGGGTCAACCCATCCCGCGCTGTGTTCGGGCTGGCCCGTTGGGTCCGACCCGACCTGTGTTGGGCGGTGCGGGGGTTGCGGGGCGGCGTGAGGCCGCAAGGACGGTGCAGTGGCCAGGAGGGTGGTGTAGAGGCTGCAAGGGCGGTGAGGCCGGGGGGGGGGGGGCGTGAAGTGGTCCTGAGTTAGTGAGGTTGTGGGGGGCCATGAGGCCGCAGGACGACGTGGCCATGGAGGCTGCGGAGGGCAGTAGGGTGGTGAAGGCCGCTTGGGTCACAGAGGGCTGCTTGCCAGTGAGGCTGTAGGGGCCACAGAGGGCAACAGGGGGGGCCAAGACACGAGGTCCATGGAGGGTCACAGGGTAGCGAGGTTGCGGGAGCCGTGGAGGGCCGCAAGGGGGCGACGGTCATGGGGTCCATGGAGGGCCATGGGTCGGGGAGGCTGTGGGGATGCGGAGGTTGCAGGGACTCAGAGATGGCGAGGGGGGGCACGGGGCATAGAGGCTGCAGGGTGGCAGAGGCCGTGGACAACGCGGGGCCGCGGGGTGGTGGATGCGAAGAGCGGCGGAGGCCGTAGGTGGTGTCGTTGCATCGGTGCCTATGATGTGGCAGGAGGTGACACCGACATCCATCCTCGTTCCCCACCGAGGTTTTTTGTCGTCCTCCGCATCATGATGAATGCAACAATTAAACACATGATTTTCATTGAGGTCGGTCCATGTTGGTTTGTCCTACACTCTCTATGTTATAGAGGTAGAAAGAAGGTATAATCTCTTCATAATTTTTGAGATGAATTATAAAGAACGTTTATCGGTAGAAAATTCAAACCACCACACTACAACCACCTGCAATAATTATTCACAATCATGAAAAATGAAATTATTTACAGATCAACTAGTTAGCGAGTTGATCGACGTTATTTATTTAGAAATTATGAACATGATAACTAATGATCACACATAATTAAACCCCTACTTCAATTGTTCATCGATGTTGGTGTGAGAAAGAAGATGAAGTAGGAAACTAGGGTTCCAATGATCGTCGCTTCCAAAACCACACTTCGATGTCAGGCTCATACGTCGTCCTCTTCCTTGATTTTCAATGAACGTTCTTTGATGGCATTCTTCATTTGATATATTTCTCACACCAAGGAACTTCTTTTCCAACCAAAAATCCTCCCCAAACAAAGAGGTTCTAATATAATTAAATTAAGAATATTAATTATTTAGGAAAATTGGAATGATTAATTGGCTCATTTAATTGTACCACAATGGAAAAATTAATTAGCCTAATTAATGAATGCTGTTGGAAGAAATTAATGTAGTGGAGTTGAGAGGTTTTGACTCATTAAATGGGGTTTGGGTGGTCCCCTCCTCTAAATTTAAGATGGGGTTTTAAGTTCAGGGGTCCACCCTCCAAAACATACATGTGGGAGGTTTTAGTTCAGGTGGTCCCCACCTCTAAATGATCCACATGGGAGGTTTCAACTAAAAATAAAATAAAATAAATGTTTATTTCATTTTGATTCTGTTTCCACGAAAAACCCAAAAAATATTTTTCACCCTTGACCCACTACGGTCAAGGAGAAGGTCTTATTAAGCGAATAATGGTTTTGTGAGTTCAACGGTACCATCATATTTCAATTCCGACCACCAATTTAAATGTTAAAAATCTAGCTCGCATGTTTACTGAAATACTAGAAAAAAAGTTTAGAAATTCATTCCAGGCAGATCAGGCCTCATAATCATGCGCCGTCAATTTTCACGGACTCGTAAAATTCCCATATAATAAAAATAAATTACATTGAAATTTCGGGTCTTTACATTCTCTCTACCTTAGGACTTTTTATCCCCAAAATCCACATCACAAAACTAGGAAAACAATTTGGGGTTGTTAGAATAAATATGTGCCTCCCACTCCAATGTGATCTCGTAGAGGTTCACGTGCTTCTGGCAAATGTGCACCAGAGGTATCGATCACCCACAAAGGACCAGCTCCCGTTGAACTTCAATATCTACTGGAACCTCCGTAAAAGTTTCCAATCATTGAAGTCAAAGTCATTGTGGTCAATGATATGAGATGGGTTGTTCATGTATCTCCTCATCTAGGATACATGGAACACTTCATGCACCTGGTGCAACTATGATGGAAGAGATAAGTAGTAAGCCACCTCGCTAACTCTGCTGAGGACCTGGATGGGTCCGATTAACCTTGTAGATAACTTTCGGCCTTGGCCAAATCTCTGCAAACCTCATTTAGGTGATACCCGTAGAAAGACAAGGTCACCATCCTCGAACTCGAGAGGTCTCCATATCCTATCATCATATGACTTCTTTCTGCTCTGTGCAGTCTTCATCCACTCCTTGATGATCTTCACCTTCTTTGTGGTAGCTCGAACCATCTCTGGTTCCATGAGTGTGGACTCCCCTAGGTCAGTCCAGCACAACAGGGATCTGCAAAGTCGCTCGTACAACGCCTTAAAAGGTGTCATCTCCATGGTGGAGTGATAGCTATTGTTTTATGAAAACCCCACCAAAGTATTGTTATCCTCTCAGCTGTGGCCAATGTCGAGGATGCAAGCACGCAACATGTCCTCAACTGTCTGAATGGTTCGCTCAGTCTGGCCATCCGTCTAAGGATGGAAAGTAGTTCTCAAATGAATTTGTGTCCTAAAAGCCTCCCGCAACCCCTTCCATAGCCTTCATGTGAAACGCTCATCACGATTGGGTACAATCATCAAGGTTAATCCATGTAGCCACGCAATCTTCTACACAAAAGGGAGTCCCAACCTCTCTACTGAACCCTACTCTGTGATCAGTAGTAAGTGGGATGACTTGGTGAGTCATTCGATGATCACCCAAATTTAGTACTGTCCCCTAGATGTACATGGATGTCCAATCATGAAGTAAATGGACATATTTTCCCACTTCCACTCTGGGTCCCCTAACGGCTGAACCAAGCCTGCTGGTACCTGATTCTCTGACTTCACATGCGGACAAGTGAGGCGCCGTGAGGAAACCACTAATACTGCTTTCTTCATTCTCGTCCACCAGTGTTGTCGTCAATGATCCTGGTACATCTTCACCACTCCTAGATATAACGCTAGTGGGCATGTGTGGAAATCCCTCAATACATCCTACCTATGTGAAACTAGCACCATGGAAGGTCCTCTAAAGAGTATTATGTGCCCCCCACCTTTAGAAAATCCATCAGGCACATGTCATGTGGATATCTAGGAATGTCGCGTCTCGCAGTCAGTTACCTCACACTATGCCTCCCTGACTCACTGAAGAAGTGGGGGAGTGGCTATAAGAGACCGAAGAAAAGATTCTCAATCTTGATCCAAAAAGGAAAATCTATAAAGTTGTCAACTGCTCTGTCACCTCACCTAGTATCTGTGTACCAGACATCCTGCTAAGTGTGTCTGCAATGACGTTCCCCTTAAAATGAGTATTGAATATCTTGAATTCATAGTCTTGGAGGAACTCTTGCCAATAATGATGTCTCAGGTTCAGGTCCTTATGAGAGAACATATACCTGAGACTCTTGTGATCCGAGTAGACTATAAAACTACTTCCCATCAAGTATTGTCGCCATATCTTCTAGGTGAATACCACTACTACCAACTCTAGGTTAGGGGTAGAATAGTTTGGATTATGATGTATTAGCTGTTGAGAACCATATGTGATCACTTCCCACTCCAACATCAGGACAGATCTGAGTCTAGTCCCTGATGCATCTCAGTAGACTACGTACCCTACGACCTCCTCTACAAGCATAATGATGGGGGCAATAGTCAGCCTCTGCCTCAGCTTCTGAAAAATCTGATGGAATCTCTCCGAACACATGAAGGGTTCACACTTATTCATCAATGCTGATAAAGGTGGGTAATCTCTTGATAAATCTCCAGTAGTTTTTGTCCAAACGCAAGATACTCCGTATCTATGTCACAAAAAGGGGGGGCACCCAAGAATGTACCATCGAAATCATCACTCGGTCCAGAACAACTGCATCATCTGAGATGATGTGTCTCAGAAAGTGAAGCTCTCAAATACAAAATTGTCACTTCGTGAGCTTACCATACATATGGTGCTCTCAGAGTGTGTCCAGTACTACCTAGAATTGATAGGCATGCTCCTCCTCTGTAGCATAGTAGATCAAACTTTTGTCATTGAATACTACAACATAGTGATCAAGGTATGGCTGAAAGATCATTTTCATGAGTCCCATGAACACTATTGGATCATTGGTTATGCCGAATGGAATAACTAAGAACTTGTAATGGTCTTACCGTCATCTGAAGGCTATCTTTTGCAGATCCTCATCTATCACTCTGAGCTGGTGATAACCTGATCTGAGGTATATCATCGAGAACCATTGTTCTACCTTAAGTTGATCCAAGAGGTCGTCAATCCTTGGATGTGGGTACATGTTCTTCACTGTCACCTAGTTTAGTCCCTGATAGTCAACACAATGTCTCAAGCACCCATCATCCTTCTGGGTGAACAAAATAGGGGTTTTCCAAGGAGAAATATTGTGTCGTATGAATTTCTTCTCCTACAAGTCCTCTAACTCTACCCACAGCTCACGAATCTCTACAGAAGCCGGTGGATATGCTGGTGTAGATATCGGTGTTGTCCCGAGGTACAAGTCAATATAAAATTCCACCTCTCGGTGAGGAGGTATACCTAGAACATCATCAAGGAAAACATCTGCATACTGGTCCACCACTATAGGATATCTCTGACACTCCACTTCAACTACTATGAGGGTAAGGCTATCCAACTGATAAGTGATCGGTAGGACTCTCCTCCAAGTAAGTCCATCCTACGCTGAAAATGCTCCCTTCATGCTGGGGAAGGTAAATCTTGTCTCATCATTGCGGACAAACCGCACATATTTCAAACACAATAAATCTAAACATGGAATGTAGATAACCAGTCCATACCAAATATGATGGCGAATGGCCTCGACGCCACTACTATGAGAACTCAGCCAAAGAACTCACCTCCTATAGTAATCTCTCACTGCCAAAACCAGTGTGTAATCATCAACTCCACTCCCATAGGAGTCTCTAGTAATAAGGATCGATCCAATGGCTCCATTTGAATATCCAAGATCCAAACGAGGGTAGTGGAAATAAAATAATGACTCGCACATGTGTTTATAATTATTGCAACTAATGTGAAGTAAACATAGATCAAAATTTGTATCATCTATGTAGCTCCGTGATAGTGGGCCTCAGCTGCCAGGAGATGATCTCGCCCTTATCCTTCGGCTCCCTATGGACAGGGTAGACCACCTGGTGGTGGTGGTGGTAACATATCAAATCATCTCCCACTGCCAGCTGCATGACCAGCTCCGCTGCAACGTCCACCGGCTCCTTGTAGACTTCCTCAGTCGAACCTCTATCTCTACCGGGGTGGTCCTTCAACCGTCTGCTGATCATCCTTACAGCGGGTGGGAAAGTCACGAGCCATGTGACCCTACCATTTGCATTCCTAAAAATACCCTCTCTTGGAATGACTGGATCTTCCATGGGAGCCCCACACAACCGACCATGAATCCTATGGTTGTCCACCTGTTGGTCTGGTCCTTTTAGACCTCTGTGACATCTGTCTACTGCCAGCTGCAGAAGACTCCACTACGTGATGTCTGATGGTGGGTCTCGCTGCTGGTGACTGTTTAGAAAGGAAACTCTCCACTGAGAGGGCTCTCTCTAACACCCCCACCTAGGTCGGGTTACTAAAAGAAATCATCGAAGCCATGATCTCCTATCTGAGTCACTGCTGAAAGGTCTAAACCCTGAAGAATGGGCCCCACACCATATCCATGGAGTAGGATGAGAGGTCAGTGAACCTATTTGAGTACCGAGCCATAGTCATGCTGCCCTGCTGTAGGAGAATAAGATCATGTATGTACATAGTTCAAAGAGTCACTGGAAAAAACACTTCCCGAAATAGGTTCTCAAAGTCAACCCAGAGAAGCATCATCTGCTCATGAACCTGAAGCGTCATGCTCCACCATCTGCCTACTACTTATAGTATAAGGATGGAAGTAAGTTTCACCATGATATCAGATGGTGTCCCTACCAGTCAAAAGACTCTCACTATGGCCTACATCCAATCCTCACCCATTTGTGGGTCCGTCTCTCCCTTGAACCAGGGTGGCCTCTATCGCAGGACCTCCTAAGAAGCACACAAATGGTGCGAACCATCTACTTCTGGGGATGGTGGCATCGGTGTCCCAACGGGTAATGGTACCGATGGTGCCTCCTCTAGTGGCTCTATAGGAAAAGGGCCTTACCCTGAGGTCTCCTCGCTCTGTGGGCTATCAGTGTGTACTATATCTGGATCCCTAGCTAGTTGTCTGCGTGGTGGCATACTGGAAATAAAAGGGTGGACCGCGGTAAAAATGTTATACATGGTTAGATGACTCAAATATATCCCAAAAAACTCTACAAAACACACACAAAATTAGTGTTTTCGTGCACTGAGTCAGAAATCAGAAGTCAAGGTCCCAGTGTATGGATACGTCAGCTGCCGCACCAACACTGGATTCCCTAAACTACTAACCACACTCACTACACTTAACAATAATGCCATTAAAAAGATCAAAGTTATATGTTATATGGTAGTACAGACTCCTCTAATAAAAATTTATCACGACCCATCACCAGGGCCCCGTGCAGTGACTACACCAAGCCCGCCTTCCATAGGCCAGGGGCAGGCGACTAGCACCAAAAGGAATAATCACCATAACCAGGAAGTCATTGCATTTATAACCTATAAAAAAATGAAAAAAAAGAACACTGCATTTTATGAACACAAGTCAACTGTATAGAAAAATTAGTGATAAAAGTAAAAAGGTTCGGGAATATAAACCCAACAGTAATTGTACATGTACAACTAAAATATAATACAACTGAAGAAAAAGAAAGGCAGCTACTGGGACGTCCTTCTAGGTTCTTACATGAATGCTAGGTATATATCACTTACTAAGAACTCTACATCTCCCCGTATCCTCTGCCTACCATCACGCCATATGGTCCTCCTCTAGGCTACCTCCAGTCCCAGTACTCACATCCTTAGTCAGCGATGTCCATCGTCTACACCAAACACAATGATGTGCGGGTGTAGACCATGCAGGGGTGGGTATGACGATACTCTATAGAGACCTCGAGACCTTAAAGGTCTCACAAAATCCACAATTTATAAACTATAATGCATGAAATCAATTGATAACCGTACATAGGTATATGACCATGCATATACCTATGTTATTAAGTATACCCATCTCAATTATGAGAAAACACAGAGACCATCTCCAAAGCCCAAAGCTCAACTGTTCCACAAAGGAAGGAGTACCATGATGGTGAGTACCACTCAAGTATGCCAACCAGAAGAATACAACCAAGGTATTACCACAAAGGAAAGTACCGGTGAGGTATGGACTCTTCTCACACTGGGTATTTCTTATGTACAATATTAGATATTATTAGATGTAACTATTGAATCATCTTACATTGTTTATAAAATCTACAGCTGAACCACACAGGATCGCTCAGTGCAGACCCACACAGGATCGCTCGGTGCTAACTAACACAGGATCCCTCGATGCTGAACCACACATGATCGCTCAGTGCTGACGTACACAGGAATGCTCGATGCTAATCTAGAAATGATCGCTCCTTGCTGGCTTACACAGGATCTCTCGATGATGAACCACATGTTATCGCTTGGTACTGACCCACACAGGATCACTCGGTGCTAACTCACACATGATCACTATTCATTCTTCACTTCACAGCCAGCTACTTGGTTCCCGCACCAAGCTTGCTCATCTCTAAGAGTGTATGATCCTCAATCCACCGGTCGACACTCCAACTACCACGAAGTCCCATGTAAATGTATCCCAAAGGACCACCATGTCATATCGGTCTCAATGCAACAGATGGTGCCTCAATCGGACGCCTGGTATATAAGTTATTATCATTTTAGACCTGTGGGTCCTGTTGGATTCATGCTCGATCCAACCCAACAGTATCCCAACAATATCCAAATTTGAAGTGGAGAATACCAAAGGTACCTTATCAATCCAACGTTTAAATAATCAGTGACGGTTTTTCAAACGGATGCCTGGTGCCAATGTTATGGCTAATAGAGTGAAAAGCTCGTAGCTGGTCCGGGTCCGGTCCGACCTGGCCCAACCCATCATGGGCCGACATAACCCTGTTTGGGTGTACCCGGCCCACGCTGGGTGGCGGGACGGGCCGTGGAGCAGTGCGAGGACGTGAGGGCTACGCGGAGGCCGTGAGGGTGGCGCGAAGGCCGTGAGGGCGGCCAGAGGCAGCGAGGGTCGCATGGAGGCCATGGGGGGGGGGGGGGAATCCGTGAGGGTGGTGAGGCTTTGGGGGCCGCGAAGGGGCCTCTAGGCATTGATGTCGCATGGCCGCGGGGTAGAGAGGACACGTGGGGTATGACATAGTGGGACAGAGGGGGCTATGGGTGGCAGATGCTGGGGGCAGTGTCGTTGAGTCGTCACCTATGTCACGACTGGTGGGGTGTCAGCCACCATTCTCATGGCCCACTAATGTTGGTTGCAGCCCACCTCCATCGCGAATAACACAATAATTAAACACATTATATATGGAGAGGTTAGGCCATGTTTGTTTGGCCCACACTCTCCATTATAGAGCGGTATCAAGAAGCAATAATCTATTCCATATTTTTTCGAATAATTATGAAAAATGGTTTAGGGGAAGAAATTCAAACAACCACCCTACAACCACCTGCAATATTTATTCCCAATACCGTAAAAATAAATCATTTGTGGATCTACTAGTTAGCGAGATGATCTGCACTATTTGATTAGAAGGGATGAACATGGAAATCGATGACCATACATAATTAAACCCCTAACTTGATTTTTCATTGAAATTTTCACAAGAAAGAAGTCGAAGAAGGTGAATGGGGTGACAACGATCGTCGTTTCTAAAACCACACTTCGATGACAAGCTCATATGTTGTCCTCATCCATGATTTACAAATAACTTTCTTGGATGGTGTTCTTCATTGGAGAAATTTTCCAATGAAGGAACTTCTTTTCCAACCAAAAATCCTCCCCAAACAAAGAGGTTCCAATATAATTAAATTAATTAAATTAATTATGTTGGCACTTTGGCATAATTAATTGGCTCATTTAATTATACCACATTAGATAAATTAATTGGCCCAATTAATGAATGGTGTTGGAAAAATTTAATGTAGGGGAGTTAAGAGGTTTTCTCTAATTAAAGGGGGTTCGTGTGGTCCCCACACCTAAATTTAAAATGTGAGTTTTAGGCATAGTGGTCCCCACCTCTCTAATATACATGTGGGAGGTTTTATTTCAGGTGGTCCCACCTTTAATCCATCCACAAGGGAGGTTTAAACTAAATATAAAATAAAATATATGTTTATTTGATTTTAGTTTTTTTTCCATAAAAAAACTTGAAAACTATCTTTCACCCTTGACCCACTATAGTCGTGGTGAAGGTCTCTTTAAGAGAATACTGGCACTACGGGTTCAACGGTGCCTCATATTTTTATTCTGAGAAATGATTTAATTATTACAAAAACCCGATCACATATTTACTGAACGTGCCTGAAAAAAAGTCCTTTAATTCATTCTAGGCACACTGGGCCTCAAAATCATGCGCTGCTAATTTTCGCGGAGTCATAATATTCCCATATAATAAAACAAATTACAAGGAAATTCTATGTCACTACATTTATATTAACCATTTTTATAATGGGGGTTTTCAACAAATGGTTTTTCAATTATTTAACCCTTTACTAATAAAATCAAGGTTAAATTTCTAGTATACAATTAATTAAAGGTGGTTGAATTTAACACCCCATGATTTTTAGAGTGATATTATATTTGATAGCATATATGATGTGGAACATTGAGCTTAAAAGAACCATTAGATATTATTATCTATGATGGTTATAAAATATTAGTTGAGGTGGTGGGTATGACTAGATGATAATAAATTACAAAATATATATAAATTTATAAATCAATAAAAATTTAAATGATATTTTTTTACTAATTAATCACTCAATTTTTTTAGTAATGTTGATTTAGGTTTCATTAATACATTTTCTCGAAAAAACTGTTTTTATTTTTCTGAGCGAATATGATAATTGATTTATGAAAGTATTTTAAATATTAATTGTTAAAAATTATTTTATTTATAAAATTATTTTGTAAAAATTATCTTCTGATGGATTTTTCAAAATTTTATGGAAAATTTTATTTTTCATTGAATAAGGATAAAATTGATTTTAATTAAAAACATTAATTTTTTCAAATATTTATAAAAGTGAATTCATTTTTCTTGATAATATATAAAATTTAATTATTTATTTTTTATTAAACCTGATATAATTAATATTATTAGAATCTACATTATACTAAAATTTGGAAAAAAAATATAATTTAAGTCATTTTCTCGAAACTCTATTTTTCATCTCGTTTTGTGGGATTAATTATAATAATTATTTTAACAATTACCTGAATTTTATTTGAAAAAATGCGTCACATATTTTTAAAATTAATGTTCAAAATGTTTTACATGTTCAACATAATTTTTATTCATAACAAATATTAACATTTTAAAAATGTGTACCATAGTTAAGGTTAAAATTGGTTTATTGAGTGTTAAATTAAAGACATAAGTATTTAAATAAACAAAAAAATTGTATAATATGTATTATATGGCGATATATAGACCATATATCATCATTTATTCATGAACATTCCCATTGTAGTCTATTTTGTTAACTATGTTTCAATTATATTTCAATCATTTTAAAATATCCACATGTGTCACCCACACACATATAAAAGGACATCACATATCCTCTATTATACACACTTAAAGATAAATTTCTCATCCAATATCTAGATAACTAACTTAAAAAAATCCCTATACAGATCATATATTCCTTTTTTGGTCATGAAATGATCCAATATATGATTTATATATAATCATAAAGAGGCTGTCTGAAGAAGAGTTATGTTTCTTAACCGAGTGCTTTCATATTATTTTTTATTCTAAATTAATAAATATTTTTTCTACCATGATGAAATTATATCATTATGATATCAAAAAAATAAATTTTACTATGTAATGGAATAACCAATTTCTATTTCCTCTTCCAGAAAATGGGAAATGAAACCATCATACGGTGTACACTGGACTAGCACTTCACAAAAAGATGTAATTAGTTTCCCATCACAACCTCTTATGGATGTCTATAAGATTTAATTTATATATATTATAGTCATAAAATATTTATAATTTTTAAAATATGAAATATAATCAATTTTCTTAAAATTCCATCCATTGAAAAAATGATAACACCATTCTTGTGTACGTGTGGATTATCACCTCCACGAAGCAATGTGATTTATTTTTCATCACTACATCAAGTGGATGATATATATAAGTTTATTAAATGATATTATATTATTTATTCAATATAATAATTATTATGTAAATATAAAATGATACAAACCCTATTTCCCTCATGATAATTGAAAAAATTGCTACTCATGTGTGTGTACGACTTAACATCTACACGATTTTAATTGTTACACACTTTTCAGAACTACATTTAATATTTATTTTTTAAATGTATAATTTATATATATATATATATGAATGATAATTAATTAATTATAATTTTTCTTTAGATGATCGACAAATAAAATCATTGATAGTGGTTAATATAATAAAGTCATTTTGAAATTATGAACTGAACATCCTTAAAACCTCTAAAGTTTACGTACCCAATTATGTATATAATATATTCATTGAACTAAATGAAATAAATGGCTCATTGATAATTTATGAATCCTATAATTTTTTTTAAGAAATAAAATTATTGATATATGTTTATTATACATGAGTTACATTACAAATAAAGAAAGTATAGACTCAAGGAAATGGATTTTACCTCAATTTATCTTAATTAAGGTATATTTTACTATTATTTATATATATTATTTTATATGTTGTATATATTCCCATTTTTCATGTTTTATCACATATAATTTATGCCTAGTGGTATTTTTGGTTAAAAATGATTTTAATTAATCAAATGGGTTTGGATTCGTAGGTTTCCAATGAGGTAACTATTTTCATAACTCAATTTTCTATCAGTAGGTTATATAAATTTTTAATTGATTATGTTTTGATATTATTTTGTGTAAAATAAAATTTTATTCATTTATTATTTATTTCAACTTGTTTTTTATTTAAAGTTATATCACATAATGAATCCATTGATTAATTCTCAACACAAAGATATGATATTTATAAGTGTTATTCATCTAAAATGTTACTTATTTATTATAATGTTTGTGTTATGTGACTATACTCTATTATAAGGTGTATAGACTATTCTATTTACTTTTATTAATTGAAATATCCTCTATTAATTTAAATTCTATTTCTTATGTGATGTCAATATTTAAAGTGGGTCACGATTCAAAAGTTATCAATGCAGTAAGGTTTTATGTTTCAATATCTATTTAATTAGTGTTTTTGATATTTTAATATCCAATGAGTAAATTAATATATCCATATCTATTACCATATTAATTAAAATTATTGAGGTATTTCCATAAATGTAATGTTTCTATACCATATTCCCTCTTTGGTATATTTTTTTCTATGAAGTGTTTTATTCAAGTCTGAACTTATTTTTTTCCTCCTTTAGACAAAAACACTATTTCACTAATATACAGGTTTTATAAATTAATTTGGATATAATTTTTTATAATTAATAATGAATGTTTTAAATTTTTTTACACATGACTCACTTTTCACCAAAAAAAATTATTATAGTTGTTTCCTGAACAAGGTTTTTTTACCAAATTTTTAAACAAAATAAAAATATTCTCAATAATTTTATAAATAGAATTTCCCACAATCATAACCAATCAATTATTTGAAGCTTACAATACAAGTTTATATTGTTATTTTCAAGGAAATTGTTTCCATATTATTATATACATTTTTAGTTTCAATAATTTACTTTCTCACTTGAAGGAGTACTCTCCTAAATAATATTTTTAAGGGTATTTATATATAATTATTATTCACTAACAACTACCACAATTGATGTTACTTATTCTCAATTGCGTATAAAATATAGTGATTTCAACCAAATTATTTCTCTATATGGATTCTAATTATTTTAAACATATTATCTTGGATCTAGTATCTTTTCCATGTGTTAATTAATCTAAGAATGAAAAATGGTTACTATTGTATTAAAATAATTAAATATTTCATGTTTTATGTTTATGTTGTGGACTATGGATTTGTTTATAATAATGATTGATACTAAAATAGCTATTTATGATCGTTGTTCCTGATATAATTCTATAATACAATGGGTAAAGTGAAGAATTTTACTGGTTAAAATTTCCCTTAAAAGTTTTTTGGAATATATTGGGTAACATATTCTGTTTATAATAGTGATTATAAGTTTGATATGAAAATAATGTTCAAAGTTATCAACATTATTTATATATGTGTGCAATTAATAATAATTTATTGTTTACTTATGTATTATTTCATCATATATCATGATTATTGATTTATATGAGCCAAATATTAATGTAAATATTTTTTTTCAAGTATCAAGATTTGTGATTCAGGTTTTGATGGGTATTAATTCTAAAATTTCATGCTCTTTCACATTGATTATTTCAACGTACTATTTTTCTTATCATACAAATCCTAATATAATCCAGTTGTTAAGGATTATTTTCAAACTTATTGATCATTTCAGGTTACCATTCTTATGTTTTCTTTTTCATTAATTTGTGAATAATGGTTTAATGTTTCTAATTACTAAGGTGGTTAATGTATGTGACTAAATAATATAGAGATGATTTAAATTCTTAGCCACAATTTGTATATGTATAAAAGTTTTTATGTAATAGAATCCAACAATTCTCTAAACCACTAAACTTTAAATGATATTGCGTATTTATGTGATATAGTATTTAATTTTGGTGTTATAGGGTTTTGAGGTCTACAATTGGGCAATTTAATTGGTATCAAATCCAAAAATTTAAATATTATCTTTTATCATCAGTTTTTAAAGATTCGACTCAGAGATAATATAATTACAACCTTAGAAATATGGATACAATATTTTATATAAGAATTTAATGACATATTAGGAAAAGGAAATTTTTTTCAAGATAAGAGAAAGTGGTGGTGGTGTTTATGTATCTAAGGGGGAGAGGTATTTTAGAAAAAAAAATGATTATTTTATAAGTATTAATTATTAAAATGAATAGTTTTTATTATTATAAATTTTATTAATTAATGATATGGGAACTATATGTTTTATTGAAATGTTATCACTCAATCCAAAAATAAAATTGTTAATATATTATACAACGTTAAGAATAAAAAATAATTTATTAGAATGAAATAAAATATAGTTTTTCATAATTGATTAATATGATTAAAAATTAAGTATGGTAAATTAAATAATTTATTTTTATCATTAAAATCATTTTATAATACTAAATATTTTCCATAAATTTTTAATTCATTTTTATATCATGATGATATCATAAAAAATATGGTTTAAAAAAATTTATTTCACTCTTAACTGAAATTATCAATTTCTTTGAAAAATAATAAAAAAAATAACCCTAAAATTATCATGAAATAATGATTCAAGGAGCGTATTTAAAAAAATTAAAAATTAAAATATTGCTTATTTAACTTTTAAATAGAATCATATGATAAATAGAAGAAGCCCTCCAACTTGAATAAATAATATTTCCATTGTTATAAGTGATTAAATTTTTATTTTTTATTATTTTCTAATAGTTATAGGACATATAATTTATCTATTAAATAAAATAATTTTTAATAATATGTAATTTTAGTATCTAGACATTAACAAGGAATTTAAATTTCACTAAAAAATAAAATCTCCTTATTAAAATGTACATTTTTATTATTTATGTAACATAATTTGGGAAATAATTATAAGTTTTTTTAACATAAAAATTTAATTATTATATCATGGTAAATATTATTTTTTGTAAATTTTATTTATTTAGATGATTAGGTAACTATTTTAACAATCCTTTATTAGTTATAATAATTTTTACTATCCCTATTGGAATATTTGTATTATAATTCCTATAAATACATTTAAATTAATTAATTTCATATTTACTGAATTTTCAATCACTTATTTTACAAAATAATAATCTTTTTTCTAATATATTGATTTATATTTACAATGTTGCTTGTGTCTATGATAAATCTAGGAGACTTTGATATACTAGATTTTCAAATTCTTCTCATGTTATTTCTATATTCTTATTATCTGATTATATTATATATAATTTTATAATGTATATATTTTTTCAAATATGTCATTTTTATGAGAATTTTATAAAAAATTGTTTTTACTTTTTTTACGCAACTTTATCATAAATGTTATACATAAATAAGACACACATATATTTAAAAATAATGGTTCATTGAATTCTTCTCCCATTTGGAAAATATATCTTAAGTATTACATGTCAAACTATAAGATTAAAATATATGTTGTAACTATTGTTTCTTTATATCCTCAAGTTCTCTTGTACCTCTTTATACGTAATAATTTTCCACAGTAATTTATCATGATAAATTTTCTTATTTTATTGAAATTTATCTCTTTGGTCCAAGATTTCCACAAGATGTTCCATATAAGAGAGTTCTTGATCAAATGACACAACATCAATATTTAGTACATTTGTTTGGTATGTATGTACTATAGGGGTAAGTGAGACACATTATATACCTGAGACAAATTAGGTGGAAGAAAAATTTTATATGAAATATTCCCAATGAGTTCAATAATTTCAATGGGGAATATGTATCAATGAAATATCATTCCATTATTCTACAAAAACATTACTATATTCTATAGATACATTTTTAATGATTACTTTATCCTCAAAAATAAAATTATGTTCATTAATTAAATTACCTTATATATTAAATTAAATATATATTTCTTTGATGTTTTTAATAATGACATAGAATTTATCTATAATTTATTCCTCTAATTATAGTATAAAAATATTCTTTTATCCCTATTCATCCTTATATATTTTATTATAAATTTATTCCCACATCAGGATTCATTAAAAGTTGTTATCTTTTTTGATAGAAGATGTCATTGCATGATAACGTGTATATAGGAATATATTAGTCCCAACCACTTTTGATTTCTACAAAAAAATTATATGAGAATGTCCACCAGTTTTTAAGAGTCCTTTTTATATAAAACATTTATCATTAGATGATATATTGTACTAAATTTTTACTCTCCTTTAAATTCCTTCTAAAGGATTATTTAAATCCTTGTTGTGAATTGTGGATTTCGAATAGATATAATCTATAGTGGTTTAACATGAATCTTAACCACTTATTTGATATATATCTTCTAAATTTGATTGAGTGAGAATTTTTATCAAATAGCAATGAAGTGGTCATAATTTTTTTGGGATCCACAACTACCCATCTAAAATTATTTTCTATAAATGTCTTCACAATTAAATTGATAGATTTCGTGGCTTTGTTCACCAATTTTAATATTTTTAAGGGTAATAGTACCATCCTAAAATTTTATTTTACCAATCTACATTATCTTACTAACATTCCCAGAACATTATTTATATTCAACTATATCCTTCTTCATATGATATCAACAAAAGCTCTCTTAGGGAACTCTACACATCTTTTTTATCCCTAGATGGATTGTTAATGTTAAAATATTAGGATCATCTATTATATCATTATTTACTTATATTTATATGGTATAAATAATTGTGTCATATATATTACAACTATATCATTATAAATATTTAACATCTAGATTTCATATTCTTTATTACTTCCAACATCTTTTGGTATCTCTATATTATCCCTTTATGCCACCTCAATCTTTTCCAACATTCTCAAATGAGGAACTATTTTAGCATAGAATAATATTTTACCCTCCTTTATGATTCACATATCTATCATTCCCATGTATAATAAGAGTGGATCCCTTTAAATAATTATCATGGATAGGGTTTGAAGATTTTATTTTCATCATGCTTTTGCTACTTTTTTTTATTTTCTAGTATATTAATATATTTAGAAGAGATGGTATTTAATTATATTTTACCATCTTCCTTGGAGTGTGTTGATATCCTTATATATAAATGTATACATTAAACATTTTTTATCAATATATATTTCATTATTTTTTCTATTAAAATAATTTCACCAAATCATTATTCTATTTATAACGATTTCTAATTCCAGATCATTATTTAGGTAATTTTTCTCATTCAAATTCTTTTTTCATATCAAATAATTTATTCCTTTATCATTTTATATGAGTAAAAAACAAAATAATTTCATTGAAGTGTCACAGTACATAAAAAAAATTTCCGCTTTTACTGTAGTATGATTACATGTGTAGTCAATAGCCTTTAATTTAAATAATTAAATCTAACATCACATTTTTATATATTGAAAAAAATATCTATTTCATTGTTAAGATGGTTATAGTATTATATAATAATGATATATTTCTCAATAAATTTAATAAACTACTAATCCTAAAAAACTACGTATCTCAAACACTGATATCATTATAGATCATTCATCAATCACCTTAGTCTTTAAAATGACCATTTATATCCCCTTCCATATGATTATATCACCCATATAGAAATAAAATTTACATTATAATTAATATAAAATCTTTTAATTAAATATATTTAACACAATTCTTAAAAATTCTTCATGTTCATCATTAAATATTAAATATAAGTTAATCTCATCAATAATACTATAAATATTGTATGGAGGTAAACATTAAACACATTACTCATCATTTTCATGAATCTTGTTACAGTGTTAGTTAATCATAAATCCAATATAATGAACTCATATTGTCTATATATTATAAGAAAGATATTTTTTAGAATATTCACTTTTCTTTATTAATTAATGATATCCAGGTAAAATATTCAATTTATTGAAGTACTAATCTGCATGTAGATGATTGAATAATCCATCAATATATAGTAGAGGAAACTTTTTCTTTATCATGATCTTGTTAATATCATGATAAACAATATGTAGAAACATGGACCCATACATCTTATTAATAATGTATTTTAGAGATTCCTATGGAAAAGCACCATGTTTTACAAGACATATTTCCAAGTATTCATTTAATTTTATCCTCCATTTTCCTTATTAAATTGCGTCCATTCAACTTATAATCATTGATATGGGTGACCTTTGGGTATAAATATTATAGAGAACTCAAACACTCAACCAAGAGGAAGCCTAAGAAACCCTTCATGAAATATGTTATTCAATTTACTTATAATGGTTATGTCTTCATGATTAGTCATTTCCTATATCTTTTCCATTTGAGATACATATGTTTCCTTTTATTGATATATTTTTCATAGTAGATATGGATTTTTCAAAGGAGGATGATATACCTCCTTGCAGTTGTATAGAATTGAGGGATGTTTTGAGATGTGGATTGTTAAGTCAATCTCTCGGTAGTTTATCTTGGATCTATATAATTATATACACTCAATTACCAATATAGAATTGAATTTTTCAAAAAACATTAATAAAATTATTTTAAGGAATATTCTTCTCACAAATGTCATTTCGGGAATGTTATATACTTGCGATGCAATTAATTTTGCACATGGTGTTTTACATATAAATCAACTTCTATGTATCCTGATTTTTCTTGAAATTGTCAATATAAATTGCATGATATGAATGAAAAAATATAAATATAATCTAAGAATATATTTTATGTTCATAAAAGGATAATAAGTGCATTGATCTCCATTTTATTCTAATTTGAATAATATACTCTAACAAAATTTATTATAATGATTAATAAATAACAATATTTTAATAAAATAAAATTAAATGACCATAGTAATATATAAATTTATTCCAAAAATAAAATATTTATGATACCTTCATTTCATCTTATGACACTTTTTATTTATCGTATATCTTTTTTGGTTCATCATTTGTCAGAGTATGTTTTATTATATTTGAATTCTTAAACTAGTCCCCCAAATTAAATTAAGATTTATCCTATACCAACTATAATCGATGGAATCTCATAAAAATTATATAACATCATTTATTTATATATATATATATATATATATTCAGAAAAACATTCATAAATCATGATTTCAATACCTTTTTTTGAAATTGGTAACATAAAACAATTCTTTAGGATGAAATACATAATCCTTATTTTCATATATATTAAATTAACTTAAAAATACCCAATCTCTTTATACAACATTAAATATCATATAGATATGTATAAAAAATTGGTGATTCATAAATAAAATTAAGGGGATAAAATAAGATAATTAGTTGCATGGATATACTAATTGAAAAAAATCCATTTCTTGGGATCATAAAACAAAATGGTCGTAAAACACCACAAAAAATGATGGAATAAATGAAAAAATAACATTATAACCATAAAATATTACAAAAAATAACCTTTGATATCATATTCATAGGTCAAGGATCACGATTAAGATATAATAACATTATGTATATATATGGCCATATTTGGCCCATGCATTACATTATGGACAAAGTTTAAATAATCACGACTATGCCTAATAATTCCATGTGAAAATTACCCAATATATTGTTGGGGTATATAATCTTCTTACATATTTTCGTCAAAATACTTCTTTAATATGTATACAATTTGGAAAATAAATAAACATAAAACATAAACATTAAACAAACCCATGTGAATGAAATTTTTACAATACTAACTCCATAATTACTTTTACATAAATATATCATAAAGGATAAAAATTTAAAAATTATTAAGGAATCCTAGAATTTCATTATAAGGAAAATTATAATGGGTTATCAAAATAGATCTCAAAATAACGTATTAAATCATAAGAAAATGTGATGATGAATTTATAATGTTTTAACTACTGATGCACTGATAACCTCAACCGATGGGTAAAAAACAACTCCATTACCTTGGATTTGTGGAACATTGAATAAAAACATTATAAAGTAGTATGAATATAGATTGGGTAATATTTACCCCATTAGGTCACTATTCATTGTTATTACATGAGGAATATATAAATGCACACAAATAAGAAACATAGGGAAATCTTATTGCGGGTGATTTAAATCATACAATCAAAAAATGGAAGAAAAATAAATGATACATGTTTATTAATTAACCATGTAAACTAGAAACATGATACAATAAGGAATTAATAATTTTTAATGGAAATTGACAAAACTAAATCAATATATGCTCATAATCAATATAGGGCACCTCCACATTATAAGGTAATAGTCCATCGATGTTGTTTGGACAAACACATACTCTATATTTTGATGTGTATAAACCTGAATACACAAAAATGTATATCAATATTTATGTGTATATCTATAATCACCCTAAATTGGGTGGAATCTCACCTCCTAGGTAGTAGATTAACATCTACATCAACATTTACTTATATTAGGTGGCTACAGATCTACTCCATGAGAGTATATATATATCTTAACCTCACCTAAAAGGTCATTCATGTTCTCATAGGACTAAACATATACATTAATATAATAATATTATACATAAATGTTTACCTCTTGTATATGAGATCTCAATCCTATTAGAGGGGAACATAAAATAAATATTTAAGAATTCCCCATGTGTAAATCATATACACCCCTCAATAAAAAACCTATTTGATAAGGATCAACACTAGAATATTCAACATAAGTAAATAAAAGTGTATACATATAAAATATCATCAAAAAATACTATAAACCTCTTGAACACATAAAATCAAAACATGTAAGAATGTTATATATCAAAGGAATATATATTATAACTAACACCTTTAATAAAACCAAAACCATTGCAATACATAACTTATGTCAGTCTTCTGAATAAAAATGGAATATTACCAATACCACATTAAGAATCAATTAAAAACATAATAATTAAATTTAAAATGAGGTAATAAATTCATAAAATGATTTAATCATTCCATGAATAATGGGAATATTAAAAGATAATATATGTAATTTATAAAATCTCATGTTTCTGTAGTGGATTAAATACTTAATCATAATCATTTAAAACCATTTTTTTAGAATTTTTATTTTTGAAAAACATTTTTTTTTCATTACCCACTATACCCCATTATTATTATATGTGACATTGTAATATTATGTGATATGGAGAAGAGATTACCCACTAAATCCTACATAGATATAAATCCATATTCTGGTAAAGATAGAGGTTCCACCACCTATTAATATTAGAACCATACAGGTATATAAATTTCATACCTAATTAAAAAAACAAAAATATATTCATAATATAAAAATCCCCTCCTCAATAATGTCAACTACGACCTAACACTATAACTTATAGAAAAAAACCATAAATAAATCTTAGAACCAAACTCATAGAAAATGATGAGGTTTGGGGAGAATATAAATTATCTTAAATATTGTATAAATTTAATGGTGAAGGGAGAAATTATCCTAAGTTGGCTAATGATGGAATTACATGGTAATAATGTGATGAATTATGATGACTTATTGAAAATAGATTTATATATATATATATATAATATGTGATGATGTAGATTCTAATGCCTTCAATCGGATAAAAAAATTGTGAATCCTATATTTGGAATTCTAGGAGAATTTAGTTATTATGGGAAAAATTAAAAATAAATCCAGTGACTAAAGAATAGATATTATTCTTCCAAGTACCTAGTCTAGACCCACTAGGTAAACTGTGGCCTACAAGATTATACAATAACCAATAGAGTCTCAGTGGGAACTTGATACTACTCTTTCACTTGAGTCCCATATCTTATACTAATTATTCCATCTTTATAATCATTTAAAATCATTATTTTATCAAGGTAAAATAAGAAATTATTTTAAGGAATAAAAATAAAAAATTATTCTAACCTTATATATGGTTTCCATTACATTTGAAATCATACACTTTTATCAAAATTTAAACAAATTTATAAGTACAATATTCATGGAAATAAGAGAATATGGTTACCCAAAAACCATAATTTAAAGAAAAATATTTTATGTTTTAGTAAATATGTTTCTCATTAAAATTATAGAATTAATATAATGTTTATATGAGTATTATATAGAAAGGGATAAGATAAATAATGTTTTTCTTTATCAATTATAAATTAAATAAAATATTTGGAAGGGGAATTTAGATATATGGGAAAATCCACACAAAAAAATACGAGTCAAATATTATTTATCTAGTAATTATGTATAAATATAATAAAAATAGAAAATATTAAAGGATGAAAATGTTATTGAGGTATATACCCAGAGTGAACATGCCATTTAGGATGAGAAAGGGATGAAAAACCCATAACCTGGAATCTGAGTATTCTTTTGGAACTATACTAACCTACTAAATAATGATGTTAAATTTATTAATTCATTATTTTAAAAAACTATTCATAATAATTTTAACTTTTATGATAAATTTATGATAATTAATTATTAATTTATTAAATTAATATTTTTATCATTGTTAATTTTAAAGATGTCTGGTTCATGACTCTAATTATTATTCATTCCCATAGTAATATTTGATATTCTATATAGAATGGTTAAATAAGCTCTAAAAGTGTCATTGAATAGTTTTCCTATCATTATAGAAGTATATAATTTATATAGTTTGTGAAATAGTTACAATTCATCGAATCTTCATTGGTAATGTAATTTTAGATGCTTAAAATGACTATGATTGTTTACTATTAATGAAATTATTTACGTTATTATTTTATTATTCTAGAATAGTAAAAATGAAAAAATCATCATTTTCATAGGTAGTGTAAAACAACCACATTTGAATGGTGTAATTAAAACATTTTAAAATAAGTGAAAACTAAATAAATTTTTGAGTTTTCTAAAATAAAAAAATCATTATTAAATTACTATTTTTATACCATTTTAATAGATTACTAATCATATTGAAATTGGTTCGAGGATAAATTTCATGGAAATAATTATATTTTTCAATGTGTATTTTGAAATGGTATCTAATTATGAAACCTTGTAGGATAAGAGTGAATATATAATCACCCTTCAAAAAAAGATAAGGGGAATTTAATAAAATAGAAATTTAAGAATATTAAAAAATAATATTATTTTTGATATAATTTAAATATAAGGGATTATCAAATAAGATGTGAAGTAGAGACTTGAGAACCCTTACACTAGTTTTTGAGATTTCTCTATTGTAATGAATTTAAATAATTATTATGAGGAACATTTTTATCTAGTAGCACAACATGAATATGAATAATGGATTTATATAATGTGTGAATGAATCACATTTCTATGTGGATGCGGTAGTCCACACATCCACAAACAAAGTTATCATATTTTCACAAAAAAGAATGAATTAATGTATATATTATTTAATAATTATAGAATCACAAATTAATCAAAAATATCATATATATATCATATTAAAATAATTTTACCATCATTATTCCCAACAATGAGTTGGTAACGAAAAAAAAGACAACATAATTTTTTAGGCGGTAGTTTGTCGTATAAGAATGGTATATTAATTAACCTCATAATGTATGTGTATAGGTGTTGGTTGAACAAAAAATAAATAAATAAAAGTATATTTAGGATACTATGATTATTATATAATAATGGAATAAGAATATTTTAGGGGTTTTGTAATGAAAATAAAACAAAAGATCTATAGGTAGAATGTTTCCTATTATTTGAGAAACTCCTTTGGGCTTTCACCAAAGGGAATCCTTGGTTGAATTTGGGTCCAACTTTATGAATCTAGGATGGTGGGAAAGAATTTAATATCTCATTTGGGATGGTTTTGGATGATCTATAGTGTCTTTAGAGGTTTGAATAAGTGATGGGGGTTAGTATCCTTTTATATTGTAGAAGGAGTGGATTTTTAAAAAATAAAAAAAGCTAAACACTATTGAGTTGTCTCTCATGAATAATAGTCCTAAAATAAATGTAACCATTGAATCAAATAAATTAAGTTGAAGAAATTTTTCCATTAAATTTATTTTGGAATGATGTAGAGGTTATTTGGGCTCTTATGTTTTACTCATAATCGTTATGTAAACACACTTTTATCTTAATGATTATATTTAGTTTTAATTATATTCACAAATATTTTTTGGAAAAAATATAGGTTCATCTTAATTTATAATATAAAAATTTTTATTAAAAATTTGGAATCCATTCTTTCATAATATATTCATAGAAGTGGTAGAAATTAATTAAAAATTATTCCAGTAATCATTTCACCATAGTATGGTTTTATGTAAAAATGTTTAAATGTTTGAGATGATTTTATATCCAATTCCTATATAAAACTAGATAGAATTTCCTAAATCGAATTAAATGATGTGAATTTTTTCAATTATCACATTAAAACCTAACATAAAATAAAATTTAATTATGGAAATAAATTATATGAAAAAATATGCCTTCAATTAAAACTCAGTATTATTAATTATTTATCCATAAATGCAATATTTATGAAAAATACCAATAATTCACCAATAGAATATTTTTATCATTATATTTCAAAATGAAATTTTATTTTTTAAAATAAATATTATAAATTGTCATATTTTAGATTTAAAACAGGTTCCCTATTAAAAGGCAGTAAATTACATTTTTTAAAAAATATATCATTTTATCCATAAAATAAGATTCATTCTTATATCGTGTATAGAAAATATATGTGATGATAGTTAAATAGGTTAAAAAATATAATATATATATATTTTTTATTAAAATCATTTATCTAAATATTTTTAATTATTTTGTTGAGTTAAAATATGATTTATTCCGTAAATATGGTTTTCCAGCAAAATATTTCCTATATTTTCAAAAGAGTTTTATTTTCATTTTTAGATAATTGGTCATAAAATAATTATTATTAAATACATGTAAAACCCATATTCTCATAATTTATTTAATTTCATTCATAACATCACATCCAACGGCTGGGTGAAAACTATAATATTATTTTAATGATATTATAAATGTTACATTGTAGTTTGATAAAATTTGGTATTGTGTATAATGAAAGATATCAAAGGAACTCATCCATATCTATAAAGAAAACCTAAAATAGTGTTGTTTTATCAAAATATAATCATATTGTTTCATGAAGTGCTTGATTATCTCGGTTTTGAGGGTCTCTAAAACCAAACATAGTGATGTCATAAAAAACATGCTATATTTAGTTTTGTGTGAAATGAAAATTATGGTAAAGTTTAAATTAATTTGAAAAGAACAATAAATATTTTGCGGTTTTAAACTAGGGATCAGACATATTATTTTTCACTTAACCCTCATGTTTATGGCAGTTCACGGTTCACTCGGAGGAGTCACAGTCTAGTGATATTGATGATTCTCAACCCTATCCTTGTGAAATGTACACATATTTTTTTGATCCATACATGATGATGTATGTTTGGATGTGTAAATTATTTAATTTTCAATATCATTAATTTTGATTCATTAATTTATATACTACTTATTTTATTATTTGTTGGTTTTCCCACAGTTTTCTCATATAGCATTTTGACACGATACATTTATTATACAGAATTATTCTTCTGAAGCATGGGTGATATGGATCATATTACCATTGATTTTTAGCCTAAAATTTTTGATCATAGACTAATACTTAAATATTTATGAGTAATTTGTAAATTTGTATAAATATTAACATTCTATTATTAATTATTTTTATGCTTTTTGGTGTTCTATAAATGATAGTAAGAAGAAAACTATCAAGGAGGCCTTGGAAGCTTGCATGTGTGATAATTGTTGTATGTTTTTTTGGATAATTAATTAGAGATCCATAAATAAAGATAAATTCCTAGTTTTTTTATCAGTATTTCTTCATTCAAAATACCAATTTATTATCCTATCATGAATCAGATGGTCAGTGATCATACTAGATAAAAAATTGTTTACGAAGGAGATCATCATTAGGCTGAATGAACTTGTGACTATCGGAGGCCATTCATAGAGATTGTAGTTATACACTCAGTACTCATCAAGAACATGTATTAAGTATATATATTTATTAATTTATATTTCTCCAAGTGTAAACTATTTATTTTTTAATCCTATAGGTAGTTGATTAGTATGATATTACAGATTTTCCAATTTAGAAGATGATGTACACTGATCACGTTACTATAAATATTACTAGTTATTAACAGTGTTATATTTTAGGCCGTATAATTTTTTTTAGTTTTAAAATCAACAAAAACTAATATTTTAAATAGTTTAATTTCTATTATAATTATAATGAGTCATATGATGTAACAAATTCTAACACATATGTTTAGAGTTTGGTTGAGAGTAAGTATCAGTCAAGCAGTGTCGCAAGATTTTAATATGCAGTATAGATGTTGGTTATTTAATATGGTTTAGAGAAATTATGATCTATCATTATTAGTTTTTCAATGACACTAGGGATTCATTATGGTACTACTACATAATCTTCGTCCTGATCATGAGGTGCTTTGGGAGTATCTCTGTAATCAACTAAAGCATATGAAGAGATGTTCTATGGTCAGGATTATGTTATAGAGACACTCCATAGAAAGCAAGATTAGTTAAATAAACATCCATATCAATATAAAAAGTTTGTGAATAATTCATATTAGTAGTGGAAACAACATATAAAAGAGTTCATGTGATTCTTCATGCATGTTATTGGGATGGAGTACCCTCCACCACATGTGATGACCCAGACTCTCTTGGTTCTTCCATTTACCAAAATCTAGGTCCTAAAGGAGTCGCGTCTCGGTGAGACCGATCGACGTCAGTAGTGCTCCTTTGCGCAAATAGGGTTTATACCCTATTCTGACTCATTTAAGCGTGTTTTTAATACCCATAACGTGCATAAGAGCTTTAATTAAATACTTAATCAATTCATGAGTGGGATTAAACTACCCGACCCCCCTTTTTGTGACGAATGGAGATACGTGGTCAACCCACGACCCCTGCACCTTACGCGGTTTGGCGTTTTCACCCCAACCGTCCCTGGCTCTTATAAACCAAGGGTTAGCTGTGGTTTCTCTTTTCCTCGATTGTGGCTTTTCACAAACAGCTTCTGGTGCATCGGGACCGCCGCATCGTTATCCGTAAAGATCCGCTCCCCCGGCCTAAACGTCGATCATCTATCAACAAGTAGGTAATTTCTCCTTCGTCTCTCTCTTTTCTGTATCATGCGGGGTGGGCGCGCTTTTGATTTTGTAGAATTAGGTAAAACAGACCTAATTAAAGATAATGAACGAAATCTATAAAGAAATAGAGGGGTGTTGTGATCGCTGATGGTGTTTTATATTCTGATGTTGATTCTTCTATGACCATCGTGTTGAGTTGTGCTGGCTTATGCCTCCTAAAAATCGATGCCATTGGTGGTCGTTGTTTGTGCACTAATGAACCCTGCTGATGTTTTAAGTTGCTTTTTTGTGGTTTTAAACTCCTGCTGTGAAAAGTGAATCGGTTAATCACGTATATCCAGCTGAATAAATTGGAAGCACCAGGATCAACCCTTCTATGAAAACTCCTGGTTAGAACACACGGAAATTCGAATCATGGAGTGTGTTAAGTCGTTTAAATCTGAAAATGCATGCGAGGCCCTGTTGTGTTGATGGTGGTAGTTGGTTGTATTCCTTTCGAGCCGATTACTGGAGATGTGGGAGGGGATGGGATCCCCTGTTCTTTTATACTCTCGGTGGTTGTGTGAATTTGGTGGATGGGATCTCCTGTTGTTATGGATTTAGTGGTTGTGAGTTTTAAATCGGGGTGGTTACTTGTTTATATCACAAATTGGGGTGGAATCCTATGTTGTTGAGAACCATGTGTGAACATTTTGGTTTTTGTTTGACTGTTTACTTTACTGGACTTATGCCTATGCCTACTAGTTACCCAGTAGTGCTTAAACATAAACATTGTTACTGAATGTGAAATAAGAAAGGGGACACATGGGTTGTTAGCGTGAGTCGTGACTCGGACTTGAGTGTTGTTCGGATCGGTAGGCTTCTGAAGAAAAACCTAGCTTTGGGTGAGTTCTTGTTACCTATATATATATATATATATATATGTAGCTTTGTGTTTCTTATTCGTGCCCCACCCAATTTGAGCACTTAGTGCTGAACACCCCCATTTCATGTGGGAGGGTGTTTTTCCCTACACTATTATTATTGGCTAGTTATTATCTCCTTTTCTGCTCCCTATCCCGGATAGCCCAAGTATCTTCGATCAAGCTTTGATGGCCTGAAGTCCATTATTAGCCCAAGAACCTTCGGGCGGGTTGGTGTGGTTGTTGGCCAGGTGTGTGCGGCAGGTGGCTTCCCAAGTGTCTTCGGGATGAGGCACAGGTGTCTTCGGGTGTGGCAGTGAATCCTTTAGCCTAGGTGTCTTCGGGCGTGGTGGTGGTTGTTCTGGCCTAGGTGTTTCTAGGCATGGTTACGTGTGACTGTTGTGGCCTAGGTGTGTGCGGGTGGGATTCAGCATTGGGACTGCGTGCGGTTGAGGCCCAGGTGTATGCGGGCGGGATTTCAGCAGTGAGACTGCGTGTGGTTGTGGCCCAGGTGTGTGCGGGCGGGTGCGGCAGTTGGACTGCGGTGAGAATGGCGGGATTGGTCTGATGCATAGGATGTCTCAATAACCAGTGGGAAAGGGGCGCAGGGTACCCAAACATCGATGTGATCTTATTATATATATTACTTGTCTTGTGTTATTTGGAGAGTGTGCCTTGCTGAGGCCTGGGGTGGATAGTTTACCTTGATAGGTGTATGGTTTACTCCTTTTCTCACGGGACTTTAGTACGTTCCCCCACTTGTGCACGAGATTCTTTGGTTTTCCCTATTGAGTGTACTTGTATGCTCACCCTATGTATATAAAACGGCTTTCAGGTTTCCAGGAGGACTTCGGGGATCACTCAGGACCATACTAGCTCGGACCTTTGGAGCAGTTGCAGTTGTTGTTTTCTTTTCCTCTTTGGTACTTATCTTGTAGTCACCCTTTTCACTTTGTGGCTTTTACTTTTGATACATTCATGTGGGAATGGTTTACTTTTGGCTTCACTTTTCTTTTTCCTTGGTTTTGTTCGGTTTTCTTCTCCTTATCTCTCGATCCTACAAAATAAAAAGGGTAATTCCTTCCATTTATGAGAAATTTCTATACCCTTGGTGCTAGTAACCACTTCAGGACCTAATGAAGGCGGGTTTCGGGGGTCATTATCTCTCCTTCAACTAAATGAAGGAAGGGCCTGGCAATCTACCGACCCTTCCCTCCTTTTGGTGAAGGCGAGTCTTAACAGAATGGTATCAGAGGGATGGTTGAGAGGTAGGATGGAGTCTGGAGTTAGGCACAGTGAGGATTGCATGGGATGGTAAGGAAATAGTGTTGGGTGACCATGGTGCGTGAATTAGGACAGGGAAGACCAGCTTGGACACGAGATTTTAGGTCCCCCCGTGATCCGATGCAAGGACTCGGGACCCGCCGAACGACCAGGTGAGGCCACACTGATTGCAGGGTAGAGACCCCAGGAAAGGTACATGCATCATAATGACTTGTGTTCCTGTGTATCTGGGATGTCTTGGGGATTAAGAATAAATTAAATTTTACGAAGTTTTAAGAACGATATTATGCACTACTTGGGCTTACGCATTCTTTGTTTACCTTGCAGCTATGGAACCTAGAAGGAGAACACGTGTGGTACAGGCGATAGAGGCCCCGGAGACTACTTTGGCCAATCGGCAGAAAGATGATCAAGAGGAAGAGGATGAACAGTGGAAGAAGACTCTTCGAGCCTTCCAGCAATAGGCCCCCGAGAAGTATGAGGGAAGCACCTCCGATATGAAGACGGAAGGCTGGCTAGAGGGGCTTGTTATAGCCTTCGGCCTGATTCGGGCCCCGACCGAGTACTGGGTTCCTCTAGCCCTCAGCCAGATGCGGGGAGCGGCGCGTCAGTGGTGGATTCTTTACCTGGGGGAGAGGAGGGAGTCTAAGGTGGCTTGGGTGGACATTGAGAGGGCGTTCTGGGCGGAATTCCTCTCCTCAAAGATGAAGGCAGAAAATAGGCAGGAACTACTCTCCCTCCAGCAGGGGAGTATGTCCGTGAGGGATCTAGGGATAAAGTTCAAGGACCTCCTATGTTTTCCTTCGGACCACTTTCACGATGAGGAGTCTTAGGCAAGACATCTAGAGGAGGCGCTCTGGCCCTCCCTCCAGTATGATGTTACCCCCTTTACCCTGCCGATGTACTTGGAGGTCCAGAAGAAGGCCGAAGTGGTGGAGAGGATGCATGCTCTAGGAGGAGTGACGCGAGAGGGGATCCATCTGGGACCATCGAAGGGGAAGGCCGTCAGCACCAGGCCTCCAGCTTCAGGACCCTCTAGTTTCCGACCCACAGGGAGCAGGCCGCAGCAGTTTCAGTTTCGATCCCCCGGCCCTCGCCCTTTTCCTACGGGCCCGGGACCGCGGTGCTTCATCTGTGGGAACCATGGGAATCTCCAGATTCAGTGTCCAGACCGGGTGCAGTACAACAGTGGCAGTCAGACCCAGCACCCTCCCAAGTAGCAGCTTCTAGCCAGACCTTTCTAGCAGTAGCAGCTGGGACAGTGAGCTCTCGCTCCTCCGAGGGCAGACATAGGAGGAGGCCGACCTCAGGGTGATCCAGAGGGACCTCTACCAGGGCGTGGTCAGGGGGGGTTGGCCGACAGCCGAGGGGCAGGGGAGCTGGGCGTGGACAGTTACACGCCACAGAGACAGCTGTTCCAGCAGGGCTAGAGGTTGATCGAGGTACGATCAGTCTGTTTAGCACTCTTGCTTATGCTTTGTTTGATACCGGAGCTTCGCACTCCTTCATTGCAACCAGTCTAGCCCGTGCCTTGGGTCTAGATGCCGAGATACTTCCAGTTCCCCTAGTGTTTACCCCACCAGTTGGAGGTCAAACCAACTTTTTGTTCGTTTTTCGGGGATGTAGACTGATGGTAGGGCCACACCAGTCGGTTAGGGATCTTCTTCTGCTACAGATTCAGCCATACGATGTCATTTTAGGCATCGACTGGCTATTTTCAATGTGCTCCTTCATCGACTGTTTTCGAAGAAGGGTGTTGTTCTCAGACTTGGACATTCGGCATATTACCTTCACCGGCGAGCGGAGCAGTCTGAAGGGAAACAGGATAGAGGAACCTCTCCTCTCCTTGATGACCGAGATGACAGTGGAATCAGTAGATGCTGAAATGGTGGAAGTTCCAGAGATCGTCTGTGACTTTATGGACATCTTTCCTGAGGAGGTGTTGACTCTACCCCCTCGACGTGATGTCGAGTTTGGGATAGACCTACAACCCGACGCTCATCCAATCTCGATGGCTCCTTACCGGAAGGCACCTTTGGAGCTACGGGAGTTGCAGATACAGATTGACAATCTGATGAAGAGGGGTTATGTTCGTCCGAGTGCGTCACCGTGGGGTGCTCCGGCCTTGTTTGAAAAGAAGGCAGATGGTGGTCTTAGGTTGTGGATAGACTACAGGAGGTTGAATTAGGTGATGATCAAGAATCACTACCCTCTCCTAAGGATAGATGATCTTTTCGACCAGCTGAAAGGGACAGGATGGTTCTCAAAGATCGACCTGCAGTCTGGGTACCAGCAGCTGAGGGTGAAAGAGATCGACATCCCAAAGACAGCGTTCAGGTGCAGGTATGGAAACTTCGAGTTCGTAGTCACGCCCTTCAGTGTTACGAACGCCCTGGCTGTGTTCATGGGGCTTATGAACTCCATCTTCCTTGAGTACCTGGATCGGTTCGTGGTTGTGTTTATTGACAACATCCAAGCCTACTCTAGATCAGAGGAAGACCATGCAGAGCACCTGAGGACAGTTTTGAAGGTCCTCCGACAGCACCAGCTCTACGGGAAGTTGTCAAAATACAAGTGCTGGACATGAGATGTGCACTTCCTCGGGCACGTGGTGTCCGACCAGGGGGTAGCGGTGGACCCATAAAAGGTTGAGGCAGTTGTTTCTTGGGAAGCCCCCAAGAATGTGGTAGAAACCTGAAGTTTCCTCGGGCTATCGGGTTACTAGCGGAGATTCATACCCAAATTCTCCCGAGTAGCTGCCCCTTTGACGGCTCTGACCAAGAAGGACCAGACTTTCGTATGGAGTGAGCAGTGCCAGTCAGCCTTCAGCTATCTGAAAAAGAAGTTGGTCAGTGCCCCAGTGCTGAGATTACCAGAATAAGTGGTGGCTTATGAGGTGTTCTATGATGCTTCAGGACAGGGTCTGGGGTGCGTATTGATGCAGCGACAAGGGGTGATCTCTTATGGGTCCATGCATCTGCGTTCCCATGAGCGCAATTACGTCACCCACAACCTGGAGCTTGCAGCAGTCATTTTTGCACTAAGGTTATGGAGGCACTACCTCATCGGGGAATGCTTTGTGGTCTTCACGGACCAAAAAATCATGAGGTATATCTTCTCCCAGCGGGACATAAACATGAGACAGTGGAGATGGGTGGAGTTCCTCCAGGATTATGACTTCTAAATCTCTTATACTGAGGGCAAGGGAAATGTTGTGGCCGATGCCTTGTGCAGGAGGACGCAGAATGATGCGGTCTGAGAGTCGGCAGACGCCTAGAAGGCAATGGAAGAGTTGGCTGCCTTACACCTGGATGCGAAGATGGATAGCGGCAGAGGCTGCCTATATCAGATGACAGTGCAGTCATCCCTGTTTCAGCAAGTGGAGGAGTCTCAGTGGGGAGACCTAGAGTGTGAAGTGATGCGTGACCAAGTTGACCAGGGCAATGCTCCAGGAGGATGGACATAGGATGGTCAGAAATGGATGCTTTTCCAGAAAAGGTTGTTTGTCCCAGAGCCGACGCGCGACAAGGTTCTTAGTGAGTTCCATAACTCACCCCTAGCGGTACACCCAAGAGTTTCCAAGATATACCAGGGTGTGAAGAGGCAGTATTGGTGGCCCGGAGTTAAGCGAGCAGTGGCAGAGTTTGTGGCTAAGTGCTTAGTGTGTCAGCAAGTGGAGGCTGAACACCGAGTTCCAGGCGGCCTACTGCGGCCTCTAGATGTCCCCGAGTGGAAGTGGGATAACATCTTGATGGATTTCGTCACGGGACTACCTAAGGCCCAAGGAGGGTATGACGCCATCTGGGTGGTAGTGGACAGGTTGACGAAATCGGCTCACTTTCTGGCGATCAGGGAGTCAAGTGCTGTGGATGCTTTGGCACGAAGGTACGTGGATGAGGTGGTGCGGTTGCATGGAGTCCCGAGGTCTATAGTCTCAGATATGGATGCACAGTTTACCTCAAAATTCTGGGGAGGATTGGAGCATGCGTTTGACACCCAGTTATGCCTTAGCACTTCTTTCCATCCCCAGACGGATGGACAAACAGAGCGCACCATCCAGACCTTGGAGGATATGCTGCGAGCATGTGTTCTGGACTCAGGAGGATCATGGGTGCAACACTTGCCTCTGGTAGAGTTTTCCAACAATAATATCTACCACTAAACCATTGGCATGACCCCGTTTGAAGCTTTGTACGGGAGGCCATGCCGTTCGCCTGTGTGTCGGACCGAAGTAGGAGAGGCATGCATCGTTGGTCCGGAGGTGGTACAGAACACGACAGAGAAGGTTCAGCTCGTATGGGAAAGGATAAAGGTGGCCCAGGACCAACAGGATTCGTACGCTGATACCAGGAGGAGGCCCTTGGAGTTTGAGGTTGGGGACTACGTGTTCTTAAAGGTCTCCCCTCAGCGTGGGCAGTGGAGTTTCAGCAAAGGGAGTAAGCTTTCTCCCAGATTCATCAGACCCTTCTAAGTGTTGCGGCGGGTCGGCGAAGTGGCTTACCAGCTAGCATTTCCACCACCACTACTAAGGATACATGATGTCTTTCATGTGTCCCAGCTCCGTCAGTATCTGCATAACGATTCACACGTCCTTGATTGGGGTGAGCTGGACATCGAGGACGACGTGACCTTTGTAGAGATACTAGTGGTGATCGAGGATCACAAGGAAAATGTGCTTCGTGGGCGAACCATTCCCTTGGTTCGCATGTTGTGGAGACATGCTGGGCTTGAGGAGAGTACGCGGGAGAGGGAAACACAGATTCGTACCTAGTAACCAGAATTTTTTTATGTTTTGTTCCTTGTTGTACCTATTGTGATGGAACGTTTTGTCTATTGGATATGAAATGTACTAGTTTTCTTCCTCTGCTTGTGTGTGAAAAGCCCCGGCTATGGGGAAAAAGAGAACCTGACCCCTAATCCAGACACATTAAGGTGGATGCGATTAAACCCGTGCGGGCGAGTCAGTGCCGCCCAAAGCGGATAATATCATTACACGGGGGAGGAGACTCCCCAACCCATGTGCCCGGGTAGTTTGGCATGGTATGTTTCTTGGTTCGTGACAGGAATATGTTCTTAGTTAACGATGAGGATCACTCTTGAGAGGTATCTTTTGGGGTGGTTGTTCGGACCCGCCCTTTCCTTCTGGGTTGTTTCGATTCTCGGGGACAAGAATAGTTTGAGAGGTATCTGATGTGATGACCCAGACTCTCTTGGTTCTTCCGTTTACCAAAATCCGGGTCCTAAAGGAGTGGCCTCTCGGTGAGACCGATCAGTGTGACCAATCGGTGTAACCGATCTGCAAGACCGATCGGTGAGACCGATCAGCGAGACCGATCGGCGTTAGTAGCGCTCCTTTGTGCAAATAGGGTTTTAAACCCTATTATGACTTGTTTAAGCATGTTTTTAAGACCCGTAACGTGCATAAGAGATTTAATTAAATACTTAATCAATTCATGAGTGGGCTTAAACTACCCGACCCCCATTTTTGTGACGAATGGAGCCGCATGGTCAACCCACGACCCTCGCACCTTACACGGTTTCACATTTTAACCCCAACCGTCCCCGACTCTTATAAACCAAGGGTTAGCCATGGTTTCTCTTTTCCTCGATCGTGGATTTTCACAAAAAGCATCTGGTGCATCGGGACCACCGCTTCATTATCCATAAAGTTCCGCGACCCCGGCCTAAACGTCGATCATCTATCAACAAGTAGGGAATTTCTCCTTCGTCTCTCTCTTTTGTGTATCATGCTGGGTGGGCGTGCTTTTGATTTTGTAGAATTGGGTAAACCCGACCTAATTAATGATAATGAACGAAATCTATAAAGAAATAGAGGGGGGTTGTGATCATTGATGGTGTTTTATATTCTGATGTTGTTTCTTCTATGAACATATTATTGAGTTGTGGTGGCTTATTCCTCCTGAAAATCGAGGCCGTTGGTGGTCATTGTTTGTGCACTAATGAACCTTGCTGATGTTTTAAATGGCTTTTTTGTGGTTGTAAACTCCTACTGTGAAAAGTGAATCGGTTAATCATGTATATCTGGCTGAATAAATTGGAAGCACCAGGATCAACCCTTCTGTGATAACTCCCAGTTAGAACACACGGAAATTCGAATCATGGAGTGTGTTAAGTAGTTTAAATCTGAAAATGCTTACAAGGCCCTATTGTGTTGATGGTGGTAGTTGGTTTTGTTCCTTTCGTGCTGATTACAGGAGATGTGGGAGGGTATGGGATCCCCTGTTCTTTTATACTCTCGGTGGTCATGTGAATTTGGGGGATGTGATCACTAGTTGGTATGGATTCAGTGGTTGTGAGTTTTAAATCGGGGTGGTTACTTATTTATATCACAAATTGGGGTGGAATCCTCTGTTGTTGAGAACCAGGTGAGGACGTTTTGGTTGTTGTTTGATTGTTTACTTTCCTGGACTTCTGTCTATACCTACTAGTTTCCCATTAGTGGTTAAAAATAAACATTGTTACTGAATGTGAAATAAGAAATGGGACACATGGGTTGTTAGCGTGAGTCGTGACTCGGACTTGAGTGTTGTTGTGATCAGTAGTCTTCTGAAGAAAAACCTGGCTTTGGGTGAGTTCTTGTTACCTATATATATATATATATCTAGCTTTTTGTTTCTTATTCGCGCCCCACCCATGTTGAGCACTTAGTGCCGAACTGCCCCATTTCATGGGGGAGGGTGTTTTTCCCAACACTATTCTTAGTGGCTGGTTATTATCTCTTTTTCTGCTCCCTTTCCCGGATAGTCCAAGTATCTTCGGGCAAGCTGTGATGGCTTGAAGTCCATTATTAGCCCAATAACCTTCGGGTGTGGTGGTGTGGTGGTTGTACAGGTGTGTGCGGTAGTTGGTTTCCCAAGTGTCTTCGGGATGAGGCCCAGGAGTCTTCGGGCGTGGCAGTGGATCCTTTATCCCAGGTGTCTTTGGGCGTGGTGGTTGTTGTTCTGGCCTAGGTGTTTGCATGCATTGTTACGTGTGACAGTTGTGGCCCAAGTGTGTGCGGGTAGGATTCAGCAGTGGGACTGCGTGCAGTTGAGGCCCAGGTGTGTGCGGGCAGAATTTCAGCACTGGGACTACGTGTGGTTGTGGCACAGGTGTGTGCGGGCGGGTGCGGTAGTGGGACTGCGGTGAGAATGGCAGGATTGGTCCGATGCGTAGGATGTCTCAATAACCAGTGGTAAAGTGGTGCGGGGTACCCAAACATCGATATTCTCTTATTATATATATTACTTAACTTGCATTATTTGGAGGGTGTTCCTTGGTGAGGCCTGGGGTGGATAGTTTACCTTGATAGGTGTTTGGTTTACTCCTTTTCTCATAGGACTTTAGTACGTTCCCCCACATATGCACGAGAGTCTTTGGTTTTCCCTACTGAGTGTACTTGTATGCTCACCCTACGTATATAAATCTGCTTTCAGGTTTCCTGGAGGACTTCGGGGATCACGCGGGACCTTACTAGCTCAGACCATTGGAGCAGTTGCAGTTGTTGTTTTTTTTCCTCTTTGGTACTTACATTGTAGTCACCATTTGCACTTTGTGGCTTTTACTTTTGAAACATGCATGTGGGAATGGTTTACTTTTGGCTTTACTTTTCTTTATGCCTTGGTGTTGTTGGGTTTTCTTCTCCTTATCTCTCAATCCTACAAAATAAAAAGGGTAATTCCTTCCATTTGTGAGAAATTTCTATACCCTTGGTGCTAGTCGCCACTCCGGGACCTATTGATGGTGGGTTTCAAGGGTCATTATCTCTCCTTCAACTTAAAGAAGGAAGGGCCTGGGAATCTGCTGACCCTTCCCACCTTTTGTTGAAGGCTGGTTGTGACACCACAGCTTGGATATGACCCTCCACCTCCTTAGTGATATATGTAATTTCATTAAATAATTATTATGGTAAAAATTTGAATTAAAATATTTTTAGTAATGTTATCATTAATTTAGACATTTATCATTTAATATATTATTATTTATTGTTATTTTTCTATTTTTTTATTTTATTTTGATGATAAATTTTTTTTATATTATTTATTTCTAATTTTTTATTAACACACACACACACATATGTATCTATTTTATTTTTTCATATTATTTATGAACGAATTAATCTATCATCAGAAAAATATATTTCTAATGAGAGACAATTATGTCAAATATACTGACATAATATAATGAGTAAATTCATTTTACAATGGGTAGGTCCCTCGTCACAATAATAATGTATTTAAAAATGGCCTTCAAAGATAATTTGTTTTTATGATAAAGGTCTCTGATACAGGTCATTTTTAATGGGTTCCCGTCACCATTATTTATTATATTAGTAGTTATTTTATATTGTGTATCCACATATCAAGTAAATTTATTTCTATTCAGGTTGGATTTGTCTCATTTCACGTCATATTATAGTATCACCTTGAAAATAAAAAAAATTAAAATAAGAGGTCCAAAAGTAGAGGGAGAATCGAAAGGAACTAGTGAAGAAAACTAACTCTTAATCATCGTGTGTATTGTGTAATTATATTGTCACTAGGAAAATCCAAAGGCCTCTATATAAATTACTTATTTGTTATCAACATAAATGTAAATTTATCTAGTTAAACCAAACATTAACCACTAACCTAATTCATTTACCCAGCATTTCATCTCATAAAAAATTATACAAATGATAATTAATGAAAACTAGATCTGAGCAGTAACCATTTAATTTTCATCCACATAACTAATCATAGGGTGTTAGGAATTATATGATATGATTCCACATGCTTTGACAATTTCTTTTGTCACACACTATGACTGGGAAAAGTATTCACTTATTATCATATATCGTGACTTATGAAAAACCCTTAACATATCCTATAAAATAATGAAATACATGCCCAATGTATATCACCTTATTGTTTATCTATATTAATCTACCACCTTTACAAAATACTCATATATTTTTTTATTCAAAATTATATTATATGTAATAAAAATGTTTAATAAATGACATCCAAAATCCTTTTTTGGTATTTTATAAAATTGAAATCTAATATGAAATTTTAATTCAATCACTTCATAAACTATACCATCAGAATATTTATTCAATATTAACTATTGTTAAACTTAGTAAATCTTTTATAGAATATCAATGAGTATCATGAAGAAAAATTCTGAGTAATACTACCACAATTTCTGACCACATGGGATTTTATAGTGATCATAACTAATTTAAATTCTAGAATTAAAATATATTAGAAAATATGAACACCAAGAAACACATCATTACTACTTTTGTTAAAATGGGATTTTTGGGTATCTTCCATAAACACATGTATTTATATACATGTATAACCCAATGTTTTCATGTATAGTAATATATTTTCATATGAAAACTATGTAAAAGACACCATGTAACCATGTTTTTGGAATTATTTGAGTCCCATGTATCTAAACTTAAATTATTTAAACTAAATGTATATAATGACCAAATAATGAATACATAACATGTAAATCAATATTATATATGGATGAAACACATTCTACTAATTTTATAAATAAGAAAGTTCCATGTCTGGTCTTCTTATGATCATACACTTAATCAATATATATCAATAAAGATCCCAGATTACATTATCTTCATATGAGAAGATAAATCCCATCTTGGTTAAACTATAATCGATGATATGAACAAAGACATACCCATCCTCCCATTAATATCTAAGCCTCAACTATTTCATATAAACTATTCAATTTATGAATTATATATATCTATATATATTTCAAGCCCTCTATTGTTTAAAAATTTAAATATGAATAATGCACCTCATTATTGAAAATACATATTGTATAACACTACATGATTTATACATGGTTGTTTAACCAAATTAAAAAAACAATTTTACACCACTTGAGTATATTGTATATCCTCATTCAATAATACTACTCATTCTAACCTTGATTTTTAATACAAACTATAAAACTCCATGGAAAACATCATTTAGGGATAACTCGAATCTATATGTTAATAAGAAAATTATGGATTCACTTCATGTTTATATGAAACAAATATGCTAGAATGATAAATTAATGACTACCTAATCTATATCATTATACATTTTAAATTATAAAATATTTTATAAATTTTAAAACAAATACGTATAACATATGATATAAATATAGGAAGGGATTAGGTTTGATTCACATTCTTGTTTTTTCTAAACACATTACAGATATATGAAAGTGTCTCTACATATTTTACATCTCATTAATTAGGTAAAAGTATGTGTAAATTAGTTTTTCCTTACATGTTTTCTTTAGTCAAAGATTTACAGTTTGTCACTTCTCTACTAAATCATATAGCGATTCTAGAATGTGTTTGAGGGAATATTATTACTTTATTTTAATTTTCAACCAAAATTTTAGTTTCATTGATGTAAATTACATAATATCATGATGTTTCATCCAAAAAAAACATTATATCATCCCACCTCAATAAATGAACACATTTTTTGAACTATAAGAAATTATAAATAACATCCTATAATAAAATTAAAGTTCATTCATTGAACCTGGAAATTGTATTTCATTTCATTTGATTGATAAATATGAATCAAATAGGAGATCAATGTTATGATGAAATGGGGAAAAATAAATATAGTGACATTTAAACATGAATATATGATATATCATTTAATAACAGAATTATAATTTCATTTTTATTAAATATATTAGTCTAAATAAAATTAGTAAAACCAATAGATAATAGAGAAAATATGTTAACACAATCATATAGATTTTCCAACTTTATAAAATCAAAAATACCACTAATCTTAGTTATTCCTTTTATATTTATATAATTATCTAACTCTTGTAAATATATTTTTTTTCCTAACCTGAATATATTCTATCATGATTATTGAAAGTAATACTAATTCTCTGGTTCACCATTAGAAAGTATTTTTTTTAATTCCAAACAATGTACAATAACTTCAACTGAAAAAATATTAACATTAAATACATGATTTGAAGATTTGAAAATGAATTTTATAACACAATAATCATTATGATAAATTAAAAAACACTATAATAATAATACATAATTACACCTGGATTTTTAAACCCATCATACTATCATTTAAAATAAATTAATTATATGTCTTAGTAAAATATATTAATTAGATAACAGTAACCCTAACATGAACATATTATTAATCATGTTACTAGTGTATGTCTTGTTCTTGTAGTGTTCATGTGTCATGTCAAAAAATTTCTCCCTTAAATCCGTGTTTCAATAATTTATCAATAGGAATTTATGATTCATTCATAAAACAAAATACACCCACACTGAAATCCTAATATTATTTTTCACAAAAAATCTTCAAATAATCAAATTTCCAACATTGATAACATAGTCATTCTGAAATAAAACTTTGTATCTTCACTTTCATCACCTCATTATATACTTGTGGATTCATCCCGTATAAATCACGGTGGAACACCGAAAGATTTATATTTTGTGTATTTATTCGTAATATTTTTTTATTTGAAGAATATTTACCATTGATAACCAATGATAATTAACTGTATTTTATTTATATACCTTCCATATAATCCCTTTTTAATTTTTTCTTATTAATTATATTTATATTAGAAGAATGTTTTAATTATATAATTCTCATTTATCTCATTTAAACTATCTATGATTTGAGACAACACCACGGGTGAAAATATTAAATGTTTACTGAAATGAATGGAATATTCTATAATGATAGTTCTTTTATGTTCTATGTCAAGAAATCTGTATTCCCTTTAATATTTAACACATTGATATATTATTTTTAATTTTATAGTTCATAAAAACTATATCAATGAAAATATTTATATATCATTGATTTAGTCATAGTCTCTCACAAAATTGTAATTATACCCTTTATTATATATGATATAAATCTTACTCTATTATTCTATTTAATTTGAAAAATTATAATATGGGATTTATATTCCCTATACAATCCATAACTCATTGAACTTCACCATAACCTATGAACATAAGTGGATCCATCCTCTAAATAAGTAATTATTTATCAATTTATATGGGTATATATTAATTATACACACACAAAATTACAAGTGAAACATATATAAAAAATATTTGTATGTTTTGTTTCCATAAGAACAATACCCATATTTCTAACACATATTCTCTGTCAACTAAGAGGAACTATTAGAGGTGAAATTTTCTAATAATTCTTACACATTCCTCTGTAAAATATATAAATATTGTTTTATAATATTATGACTTAATATTTAAAATTAATATTGAATTATAATAAAATTAATAGAGATAAATATTGATATAAAAATATTTTTAGACGTGTGTGGTTAAATTATATGGAAATCAAATTGTGCACAAAACTATACAAGATCCCATGATTTTTGTTTTTCATCACAAATATTAATTTTCTTACTTAATTACAAAATTTTCTCAAAATGTGCTAAAACCATATTTTTTCATCTATTTTTGTTATAAATTAATCACACATATCCCACATAAATAAAAAAACTAAATAATCCATCATTAGAAACCCATGTAATACATTTTGAAACATTATAAATAAAATCATCATTTGGAGTCATTAAAACCATTTCAAAAACCCTTCTCATGAAATGATACTGATATTAAAGCTTACAATGATATATGAACACATGGTCTATTAACCCGTTTATGGATAAGGGAACTATCATTGAATTACAAAATAAAATATATTCTAAAAGATTCATTAACATATTATTCTACCAAAACCACCATATAACTCAAGGATAAATATAAATGGATAATTTATATCATTTTATAGCTCTATATAAAATCCAGGTTTCCTTATCACTATGCCTTGCATGGATATCCAAAAACTAAACACTATAATTGGTTTATGATTCCATTTTTAACACCTTGATTCAGATACCCATCATGATACCGAAGTTGAAACGTCACAATTACTTATGTGTGTTCCCAAATAAATATTGGTTCATAATTAATAGTGGCATATAATTCCAAACCATTGATAATAATTTTAGATCAAATAAAAAACCACTATATAAATTTCTTCAAACATAGATAAATTACTCTTTTTAATTAAAAACAAATTAAAAATTAATATTCCATGTTACCAAAGAACAAATATATAAAATGATAAATTATATATAAAAATAAATGAAAATGAAAACCAAAATGAGACAAAAGAATGGTATATTCCACCTCCAATGTGGATCAACCAAATATTCTATGATCCATAAGAAATATAGAAGAATATTTTTCTATTGACCACAACAAAAATAATAATTTTTAAATACACACCATGATATGAATGTAAACGATATGTAAAAATAATAACTAAAAATCTTCCAAATATATACATAATTAAACATGGAAGAGAAGTCTGCACATATCCATGTTAATGTAATGTTTTAATAAAATTATATTTAAAATTAAAAATATTTATCTAAAAATCATTATAATTCATAAATATAAAAAAACCAAAATATAAGAAATAAATATCTATCTAAAATAACATACAATTAGTACCATTGACAAAAAAAATACATATATCATAACACACTTATATACAAATATAACTTTTCATTACCCAAATCTTTTTTTTCATGAGTATCCAAACACAAAATAACACACTAACTACTTATCCTAGTTTCAACCAAAAAATTCATCATATAATTAGTCAATTGTGTTAGAAATGAAATTATTCATCCATACTACCCCAATCTATCCATTTTCATGAACAATGCACATAATGGAATGGAGTACATTATTCGGTCTTATAGTTCCAATCTCAATACCATTGTTCAAGACATAAAATACTTCCTCAAAAAATATAATACATAACATGTTCATTCCTTGAAAATAAAAATCTTACATACAACATTTTCTATAATAAAATCTAAAAAATACCAACAAATAATAAAATTCTCAGCGGTAATTTTAGTCAATACGAACAACTTGGGAAAAAAAACCACTCATCATTCTATTTCAAATAATTAATTTTATAAGACACCCTTATTTCAAATAAATTATTGAAAAATTAAATATAACCACCTTTTTATAAAAAATTTCATAATAAATTAATGGTACATGAGCCCACATAATACATTTTTTATAAAACTAAAATTTTCAGACAATCATTGATTTAAATATAGTTTAAACAACCTCAATCAAATTTTACGTCAAGAGAGAAAATTAATGCAGTTATTTTCGTCATATTATATTTATTGAATTAAATAGTTCTATGAATCATATATCTCAATTACCAACATGATACCACAAACCCTTAAAATAAATTTCATATTATACATTAGATGAGATACATTCACCATAAGATAAAATAACCACAAAAATGACATTATATGATTCCACTAAAAGTTAAATAGAGTTAAAGGATAAGTTTAATTTGTTTTGAATGTATAATGTACAGTTTAAATGAAAAATAGATTCATTTTAACATGAATCACAACTATGATTGATAGTTTGAAATCAAATAACTTATCTCTAGAAGTATCTTTCCCAATTTTACAAATCCCATATGTTTATACATAAAGAAATAGTTGACGGAACAACCTAACCACACCAAACTAAATCAAAAAATCCCAAATGTAATGCCCCAACCCCAAAATCTCAGAGCTGGTGCATTACTCATTACATTAGAAAGATTAAAAAGAATGAAATTCCACAGTAATAATTTGTTTAGTAGTCTTGAAACAACTAGATACATACATGAAACTCATATTACAATGAGGAAGGTAACAAAATACAATACATATCAAATACTAATAAACTGCATCCATGAGAACTCAACAAATTTTCTCTACTACAAAGCCAATATAAGTTAAAAAAATGAAATGGGTGGGGTCAAATTCTCATGAAGGGATAATAATAGTGGAAACATGAATAAAAAATAACCGAATCATAATCAAATTGGCATAGTCAATATGGAAATGTTAATAAATTAAAAACACAATCCATTAACCAACTAAGAATGATTCTACATCCAATGATTTTGTCATAGTGAAAATATCATGGAAAATAATAAATGAAAAGAAAAAATAATTATTATTATTAATTGGAAATCATGTATCTATCACATGATATTATTATACTGCAATAATAGTTTAAGACTATGGGTAGAAACCCGTCTAATTATTTTTAAATAGACTCGATGGGTTTATCATCAACTTATATGTCTCATGAGACCTATTATTGCATCAAGGGGATATAGAGGTCCCCATCCATCAGTTCAAGTACAAATAATTATTTATTAATTAATTTAATTCAAGAAAAATATTCCTTCTTAATATCCATATATATTAGGGAATATGGATTCATTAATATTTATATATTTAAAACAACATTCCTAATAAAAAAACGTTTGTGAAATGGTATATGGATTCAGGTAATAATCATATCCATGGTAAAAGAAAATTGTTTTTTAATAAAATAATAATTTCAAATAAAAAATTATATCAAATTGGAAATAGATAAACCAGATATGAATAATTATGATCAAAATACCAAGTAGGTCTCAAGGAAAAGGAAATTCTTACCATGTCCCTTACCACATTGTAATCAATTGAATTTAATGACCAAAAATAAATAATGAAAAAATGAATAATATAATCCCATGATTATAAATATAATCATGTTATTTTCTATCAAATGGTAGTAAATATATAACACATACATGAAGTAAGTGGCAAACAATGGAAATGTGTCAAAATTAATAGTGAGATGAGAAACACCTTACTATATTCCCAAATGTGTTCTTCAATTTATCTTAATGACCTGAATATTCAAGTTTAGATTCACTAATTAACAATTTCAGAACCTCATATACATTTAATTGATTTATCTCACCTTTATAAAGTTCATTAATGGCCTTTTTGATGCGATTAAGAGGTTCAGTTTTATTGTTTTGGAATCATTTTCATTATTTTTTTAATGATCAGTTTACTTTTTTTCATGGGTCGAAGATTGTTTGAAATTTTCATAATCATACAGAATTGTTAGTATTTATTATTATTAATGTTATAGAGATATAAATGATCTTATAATGATTTTGGTTATATACCATAAGGATGCCTCATTATATAGAAGTTAATGTTAAATTCATGGATTAACTTGGCAGTTTTGTGTATAATGAACGTGTTTTGTATTATTATATTATATTATGAGTGAGTAATGATAACACCACATTAACTATGTTAAAATTAATGTATTCTAATTTGGTTAAACCATTATAAAGGTTTCATGACCATTATTGAATATAGTAATTAAAATTAAAAACATGTCTTCCTTGAATGTGATAAATTAACAGATCTCAAACGACACATTTATTTATAGTATAAAAAGAGGGAAAAGAATAAATGATAATATAATATTCCATTACCATAAATACAATCTAGTACATATAAGGTAATTTACTTTTTATAAAATTTTCCTTGGGAGTTGTGGTAATAGAAAAGGTAACAATGGATCTTGAAAATAAAACAAATGAATTGAAAAGAGAAATTTACCTCTTCAATCTATATTCTTTTGATAAGAATTTTTGGTTAGAGTGATTGATCTACTGAGGAGACTTGGAGATGTTGGACATGTGGGATGAGATTATGGAGATATTTTAGTATAATTTAGGCAAGTCATGATGCTTGAGATGTGTGAATATATGAGGGTGTGAGGGGTGGTATTTAGAGTGGAATGAAGAATGGTTTTCTTAATATTATATTCATTGATTTATTATTTCTCTACCAGACAAGAGGAAGTGAGTATTCCAAGACCTATAAGAGTAATAAGTGCATGTGAGTTTGGGATTTTTTTTCTTACATCACTCATGAACCTTGAAATAGTAGATTTAAATTATAATGTATTTATATGGTAAACAAATGTATTTTAAAAATCACCAAAAATTCACCCTAACCATATTTTGACGTGTAGAATTAAAAAATGACCTCTATATTTTGAAAATAAATTTATAATTATTATTAATTTTATTATTAAATAGAAACATAATTTATTCAAAAGAATTTAAATATATTAATCTTTTTTAACCCCTTGAAAATTTCATCAACATCCCATTACCTTATAACATTATGAAAATAAAATTATAATATGATTTACTATTCACTTGGTTCATATTTTTGTATATCGAACTATTCATAAGGGTATGTTACTATTCATAAAAAAACATGTTTGTACTACCAGACTCCAAATAACTTACTGATCACAACCATAGAAGACTGCTTTTTGTTACTCAAAACACAGAAGTGGAAAAATAATTTTTATCGCCTCAGTTTTGATTTTATCCTATAACAATCCAATTGTTGTTTCAGATAGTCAAATATATTCATGAAATATAGGCTATATAATAAAAATAAAGTATTCAATAGAAACATACCATAATATGTTTGTGGTTTTATTGAAAACGTATATTATTACTATTCACTATTAACAAAGTGTGAAACTTAATAATGGTAATGCAAAAAAAATTATAATCACAATTTTAAATGTTAAAATTATTTAAAATAAAATATTTATTTATTTATAAAAAAAAATTAATTAAAATACAAAGATTATAAAATTATCCTTTCCAACCCATTATTATATTAAAACATGATTTTCAAAATAATTGAAAATGATTCTTAGAATGAATTATTTAAAACCAAAAATGAAAAATTCATATTAAAGAAAATAATATGATAAATCTTTGTCTTATCATATGCACACTAATGAATCACAATTAAAATAATGGAATATAGACTAGTATGGAATAATATCAAACACATATTCATACATATTGTCTAACACACACATAAAATGATTACAAGGGTTTATTATTAGTTTATATCTTTTAAACATCATGAGAGATGCATGTTTTAAGCTTTATAGGTTCTAAATATTATCATATCTGTATTTGGGAAATTGACTCAAATTTTCCGATTTACTTGGTTAATTTCTTCTTCAATATTACAACAGACGAAATAAATTTTTTAAATTTTCTATTTATTCAATTATAAATACCAAAATTAGGGTTATTCAAATGATATACACCATAGAGACAATGGTTTTCCATAGAACAATTTGTAAAATAATGGACACATCTCCAAATATATAAGTTTTATAGTGCACCATAATTAATTATAGTATAGTATTTTTAACAAACCCAATAAAACCACATATTCAAATCATTTATAACACATTATTACTCCTGTAGAGTCATAGATGAATGTATGAACTCATATAGAGAATAAAATGATAAAATATCAAAAAATTGGTGACTTTCATTTCACTGATATTGATCCCTTAGAAGGGTATATTATAACCCTACCCAATATATGTGACATTGTTTCCCTATAACTACTCTTTCAAATGTCATAATATTTTTTAGTAGGATAGAATTTTTTTAAATTAACACATATAATAGATAAATTTATTCATGGTTGAGTGCTTCATAAATAGTTATCCTCTTTCTAGATTTAAAAATCAACCACTTCTCTAGTTAATTTAATGCAAATGTTTGAATGAGTTCAATGAAATTATATCACTACATGTTAATATATAAAAAATCATCACATAACATTAATGGATGTGAAGCAAAATCATTTTGTTATTTCTAATAATAACATGAATCCTTATCACTTCCAAGAAACCCATAATGGTAACTATGGTTGATAAAAAATTCCTTCCCATAAAAAATTGTAGAATCAAATAATGAAATAACATTAACTTATTTCACATAATTAATAAATATGACCCACGTTGGGGATAATTCCTATGAATATATAAGAAAACAATAATCTGGAAGACTTTAAAACATAATGTTAAGATATAATATTTTACTAATAAAATAGCATCATTATAAGTAAATATATTTGTATAAATAAAATTACTCAAATAAATTTTTATTATAATTTAGTATTCAAAGTTTAGATGTTTTTTCAACTCCCCTAATGTAACGCTTAAAACCCAATTACCCAGAGTCGGTGAGTTCTTACATAACATTGGCATGATCACAAAAGATCATGTCTTGAAAGACCGATTAGTTTAGTATCCTTTGAAGTATTACATAGATTCTTATGGTTTACATTATATCATAAAATGGGAAACTACAACAACATTGATTCCATAGACAACAAAAGAATCTCATATAATATCCCTGAAGGTCAATCATAATATACTTCTTTGCATCATGGAAAAAATTAAACATAGAAATGGGTGAGCTTAGATGGTCAATAAGGATAACAATATAGCGGATGTTTTCATAAATTAGAATAATAATTTAATGCATTGTATAAAACTAAAACAAAAGTCTTTTCACCATAAAATTCATCATAATATGGAAAATATAAATCATTATAATCCCATTTAATTACTCACATTGATATTATACTAGTCGAATAATCCCATGTAATATCAATATCAACTTTTATAATGATGGAATTCATAATGCCAGACTTTCATAACTAAATAGTCAAGCCCTTGTTCCAATACTACAGATTATATTTTTTCAAGGCCTTATTCCAAGACCTTAGTTTGTCTCATGAGACCTACTGATGATTCGAAGAGCTGTATTGGGCTCCACCCGTCACATACTATGTCCAAGTCATTCCTCATATGAAAAGGTTTATACATAACATAAACATTCGTATTAAAACTAGCTTAACAATTTTCAATAATTTATCCATAAATCATGAATGGTATAAAAATAACACATCCACAGTCAAACATATCACAAAACCATAAATACAATATAGAAGTTTTGTATCATAATAAATAAACTTCATATAAACATAAAATCCAACAATGGATGCTGACATAGATGAAATCAAAACCTTTTCTAGAGAAATATCTATTTCTATTTTGAAATAAATTATAATTCATATAATTATAAAAGAAAAAATTTCTTTTGGTAATATTCTTATAATCTTGTATGAGATTCTATGATGATGTTATAACAGTGGAAAATAGCTGCACCCACCATATAATTGAAAAAATACATTCTTGCATTAATTATGACGAAAAGGTTATAAAGGACCTTATTTGGAAAATGATGGAATGATTCATTTATAAACACCTTATAAAAAGTCATAAAAGGGTATAAATTAGATTAACACATAGTCTATAAAATAGTAAGAATGTTTTGAAAAACATTTTTAAGAAACATTGAAGTGGATGATAAAGAGGTCCCGGTAGATACTTACGTAAAAACAATCTCAGATAATAAATAGATTGTGAAATTAAAACATACCTTGTACATTTCCTTGGTCAAGGGTAGGTTAAACTCTTTTATAATGGTGAAATAATTTTATTTAAATTATACAATAATCACATACATTAATATGATATCATATATTATCTTTTAACATTGTTTTGTTAATAATATCTTAGTATTATCATAGTTTTGAGTGTTAACATATTCATTTTCATTTATATTATTCGTTATATGATTCATGTTTGTTATATATGGGATGGTAATTATTCATATCCATAATGATATCAAGTCTTTAAACATTAGTTTTAATCATCAAATGAAAATTATTCTTGAATGAATACAATGGGGAATGAATCTCATTGCGTTCGTAGATCTGGTAATCCGTACGTACGCACGAGCAATAATATCATTCTTTTGATATAAAAATAATATATTAGTGGATGTTATATCATATATAAATAATAATTATCAAGATATTTTTATTATTTAAATCAATTACACATCATTATTATACCCATCCAAATACTAATATATTGAATTACAATTACACCACGACGTAGAGACGGTAAGCCGTATGTACGAACGTATGGTGACATGATATTTAATGGATGGATATAATAGTGTATATGGTTGTACAATTTCTATAATAACATCTCATTATATAGTAGATACTTCATTTATAATTTTAGAATGGAAACAATAAAGAAAAAGGACGTGGAAGAAGAAAGTAACTTGAAAGAGGTGATAAAATATATACCTCTTCTTCGGGTTCTACCTTTTTATTTGATCAAAAGGGCTCTTTAGGATGGATTTATAACTAATGGAAGGATTCCAGGAAGAAGGTAGGATAGTTTAGTGGGTATTTGGGCAGGGTTTGGCCGATCCAAATGGCTTTGATGGTGTGAATTAGAGAAATGGGGGAGTTCCCTTTTATAAGAGGGGTGAGGGGCACATTAGGAAAACATAGAAATATTATTTTATAATAAAATAATTTTCAGTTTATAATCACTCCAAAAAGTTTTATTTAAAGTCTAAGGTGATTATGGGTTCAAAATAACTCAACCAATAGGTTTTAGACAGGTATGGGTCAATATATTAACATTATCTTTTAGATTTAACAGTTTGTTAAATAGTTTGATATTTAACATGACTCTTTGTATTTTTGTATTATATGGTTAGTGAACTTACTATATAATTCCAATAAATCCTCAAGTGGTTCAATAAAGACACAAATATCATTATATAATTCTTTTGGTTGAGTCATATATTTTTTAGGAATAGATTATCAATTAATAATATAATATTTGTTTTAAAAACTCTTTCATATCAATTTTGACACTATTTGTTATTTTGTTTTTTCGAAATTCATAATAGAATTATGAATTAAAAAAATTATCTAAACAACAATAGTATGCCATATTAACCTAGGAAATTACTTTAAATCATAAAAAGTCTAATGTCACATTTATTTGGATATGTATAATATCAATTATTTTAATATTTCAATAATTATGGAATTACTACATCATCATTGTGTAATAAATAAATTAAATTGTTTAATATATAAAAAATATAAATATAATACCACTATTTAGGAAATATTTTTATCATTCTAATGATTATTTATAGTTGAATTTATATTATCTTTAACACTATATTAAAAAAAATTTAGTTATTAAACATTGATTTTAACTCTTTTAACTATTCTTTGAATTTAATAACAATAAATGTCCTAATATAATCCATGTGGACCTAAAGGATCATATTTTATTCCTAATGTTTTTTAGGTCGAATATAACTTCTCCAATAGAATTAGGACATGCGTTATGGTAATAATAATATCATTCTTACCCTTAATTACCCTATTTACATTTAACCTTGTTAAATAGAAGTGAAAATTTATTATTCAACAGAAAATTATTTTTATCTCATTGAACCAAATTTTAATTAGTGACATCTACTGGGTCTCTCAGATTTTTAAAATTCAATTAACAGAAGTGGAAGAATTACGTTTAATGTAAATTTGCAAATGCTCCTAGGAGGTGGGTAAAATACAGTAAGAAGTTCAATAAAATTTTTATATATCTTCAATTATTATAAACTGACTACAATGAATTACATAGAAATTATATAGCAATTATGTATCTATTTTGACCTAAAATAAATTTAAATAAAATTTAAAATTATTTAAATACAAATTCGGTTTTAAACAATAACTCAGGGTTTTCACTATTCATCAAAAATTTAAAGTTTTTAGAAAAATACCAAAAATTTACCCTAAGCTAATATAGATATTATGAATCCAGAAATGAAGTCCATTTTGAAAGATACAATTTATTAAATTTCAAAAATTGTATTTTACTATTCATAAAGGCTAGATTGATTTGTTGTGGTATGTTAAAACTCAAAGTTCAGTACAACTCACGCTACTATATTATTCAAAGAGAAGCGTACCGTGGTTGCTTGGGGTATTACATTATCCCCGGCATCAAATAATTTCATTCTTGGAATCTCTAGAATATTACTAAATAAATTGACTGTGGTGGTTCTTTATCATAAGTCTCTCGGGTTCCCACGTTGCCTCTTCCATCATATGCTTTCTCCATAGAACTTTTACCAGACGAGTCGCCGAGTATCTCAATAATTTTTCTCTTGAATCATGAACCTTGATAGGCTCTTCACAATAATTTAGATCGAGTTCCAGTTCTATTTCCTCATAGGTGAGTGCATGCATTGGTTTAGGTAGGTATTTTCTCAACATTGATATGAGGAACACATCGTGAACATTGGAGATACTTGGAGGCATTGCCAAACAGTAAGCTGCAGCCCCAATTCTTTGAATAATTTCAAAGTGTCTGATGTAACTGGGACTCAATTTTCCATTCTTTGTGAAATGTATAACACCCTTCCCTGGAGATACCTTCAGTAAAACATGATCTCCTACCTAAGATTCCAAATCCTTCCTTCAGTTCTCAGCGTAGCTCTTCTGTCTACCTTGAGTTGCCTTGATGCAGTTTTGGATGAACTTCAACTTTTCCACCGTTTCCTCCACAATTTCTGGGCATACATGTTTTCTTTAACCAAAGACATCCCAACAGGATGGTGTGTGACAACTCTTTCTATATAACGCTTCATATGGTGCCATCTGATTACATGAATGGAAGCTATTATAATAAGAATATTTTACCAGAGGTAAATACTGATCCCACATACCTTGAAAGACATTTGAGCATTATCTCAACATGTCTTATAAGGTTTGAATATTCCTATCTGTTTGTCCATCAGTTTGGGAGTGGTAGTTAGTGCTCAAACAAAGTTCTATATCCATGGTTTTCTGAATACTTCTCCAAAATCTTGATGTAAGATGGGGATCACGATAAAAAAATCAATAGTGTTACTCCATAAAGTCTTAAATCATCATTAATATATAGTCTTTCTAATTGCTCAAGTCGTAAATCTTCCCTTATAGCAAGAAAATGTGGTGACATGGTAAGACAATCATCAATGACCCATATTTCATCGTTTCTTCTAGGAGTACTTGATAGTCCCATGACAATGTTGATCATAATATTATCCCATTTCCACTCACGTATGGGAATTGGTTGTAATACTCTTCCAAGCTATTTCCTTCTGTCGTTCAATTGTAGAAAAACCATACATTTTGACACAAAATCAGGAATCTCCCTCTTCATTTTTTCCAACCAAAAATGTTCCTTCAAATATCTATAAATTTTGGTGCTAGCCGGGTGTATAGAGAAATCAGAACGATGAGCATCATCCAACAAGTCCCTTTTTAGATCAGGTATATCAGGATCACAAGGTCTCTTCCAAAATTTCAAAATTCCCTCTTCATACACAAATTCACTCAATCTACCATCATTCACAGCATTAATCTTCTTTTGAAACTATCCATAATTGGTCTATGAACTCTTTACCCATTCTAGTAAAGATGATTTCGAAACAATTTAAAAAAGCATTGATGTTTCACCTTCCATGGATATTCTAATATACATATTTACTAGATCCATATATATAGAATCCTTTTCAACTCTCATCTTGTTCAAAAATTCATGATCCTTTCTTGCACAATGAGTCTTCCAACTTATTTACCTTCCTTGGGTGGTAGTGTATAGTGAAATCATAATCCTTGAGTAGTTCAAGCCTTCTCCTTTGCCTCATGTTGAGTTATTTCTGTGAGAAAATATACTTCAAACGCTTTTGATTGGTATATATCTCACATTTTTTAACATATAGATAATGTATCCATATCATCAAAGAAAAGATTATTTCTTTTAACTCAAGATCATGAGTGGAAAAGTATTGGTCATGAACTTTTAGCTGTCGTGATGTATTGGCAATAACCCTATCATTCGGCAAAAGGACACAATTGCGTCTATTCTTAGAATCATCACTATAAATAATAAACACATCATTCATCTACTGTAGATTCAATATTGGAGCATTGAATAATATTTTATTTAGTTCTTCAAAACATTCTTCACAGTCATCTGTCCAAACTAATTTGAACCTTTTACGTGTGAGCTTGGATAATGGGTTATCCAATCAGGAAAAATTCTTGGATGAAACTCCAGTAATAACCTGCTAAACCAATAAAACTGGGTACCCTAGTTATACTCGTCAGTTCTATCCATTCATGGATAGCATTTTACTTAAAAGGATCAACAGTGATTCCATCATTCGAGACAATATGGCTAAGAAAAGAAATCTCTTTACACCGGAATTCACACTTGCTAAACTTCGCATATAATTCATGTCTTCTAAGAGTCTTCAGGATAATGCGCAAGTGATTTTCATGATCTTCATAGCTTTTATATTGTACGAAGATATCATCAATAAATACCACTCTAATGTTATCAATAGATTCCATTAAAATTTTATTCATTAGATCCCTGAAGACAGAGGGTGCATTAGTCAATCCAAAAGGCATTACTGTAAACTCATAATGCTCGTACCTAGTTTGAAATGATATTTTCAGAATTTCATCATTATTCACACACAACTGATGATATCCATATCGATGGTCAATCTTGTAAAAGTATTGAGCTCCATGAAGATGGTCAAATAAATCATCAATTCAAGGTAGGGGATAATTGTTCTTTATTTTAATAGAATTGACCTCCCTGTAGTTAATGCACAACCACATAGATCCATATTTTTCTTAAAAAAGGATAGGGGATCCCCATGGCGAAACAAAATGGATAATAAATTCATTATTACTCAATTCCTCTAGTTGTTTCTTTTGATCCACTAATTTCACAGTGGACATTTTATAAGGGGTCTTCGATATGGGCCTTGAACCAGGAATTAAATCAATGGAAAACTGAATTTATCGTTCTAGAGGATGTCTAGGTAAATCTTTTGGAAACACATCAACATATTCTTTCACAATAGGCACATCCTCTATTTGAACATTCCTTTCCTCACACACAGTTATTTCATTCTCTTCCTCCCTAATAATTGAAGTTAGTTGAGCTACTGGAGGTGGATATAGACAAGAATTAGGTGGTGATGTTTCCGCTCTAAAGATAATGTGTTATTTATCATCATCATAAAAAATTGTAACCTCATTCTTTTTAAAATAAATCATCATATAATGGTCCAAAATCCAATCCATACTATGGATCATATAAAATTCAATCATGGGTATGACGATGAGATCAGAAGATAATGAACATTTATATTCCCTGATGGGGACTGATTCACAAAACATTGTTGTAATGATACATCCCTTAGGAGTTTTGACTGAAAACTCCCTTATTAAATGAAATTTGAAATATCTCATTTTCCAAGCAAACTGGGATGATATGAAATGATGCGATGATCCAAAATCAAATAAAGAATTTGATAAATTTGAGGAAATCATTAAATTACCTTCCACCATGTCTTTTTGAGCTTCAAAATCTACAATAGTGATAGCATATGCTTGGCCTTGATCCCATGGAATTTTTTGAAGTAAGTTCCCCATACACATAGAACATTAATTCTTATAATTCCACCTTTCTCTATAATTGTATAATTCGACATGGGCAACCTCTTTCATCCCCTTGAAATCACAATCTTGGTGGCCTCTTTCCCCACACTTGTAACAAAATCCCATTATATTCATGAAAGTCCCAGGGTGTTTATTCCAACATTTACTGTAGGATGGATATTCAAAATTTCCCCTATTCCCCTAATTTACATTTCCAGAGTGTACATTAGATATCTTCTTTGCTTTATTTTCTTTAAAGTATTAAGACATTGAGAATTATTTTCTATCTTGATAGAACATGAGAAAATATATTCGTACGACGAGAAGGATTATGAGACTAATGATCGATGGAGAAATGGATTTAACCCATCATGGAAATGATAAATCATACTTCTTTGGTTACATATATAATCTGCAGCATGCCTCACAAACCTCTAAATGTTAACTTCATACATTGCGACAGTATCATCCTCCATTTTCCTTAGACTTAGAAATTGTATTTCCATATCCACTCGATGGTCATGAGGAAATAATTTTTCTAAGAAAATGTCTCTAAACTCCCTCCATTCCAAATTTCATACCTCATCATCTTCCTTTGTTTTTTGAATCAATGACCACCATTGATCAGCATCTTCAGTGATACGGTAAACATCCATGACAACTTTTTCTCTTTCGTTACTCCACATGAAGTGGAATATTTTCTCTAAGGAATTTATCAATTTCTCAGATTCTAGTGGATTTGAACCCCATTTGAAGGATGTTTGTTTTTACCTCATGAAGCTATCTGACATTAATCCTCCACGATTCGGATCAGGGTCCTCTATATGGGTAAGGTTATAATTCATAACATGAGTGAGTTTTCCAAGTATGGTGATTAGCTGATCAACACCAGTTGTATCACCAGCTCCACTATAATTATCATGGGTAGGTGGGAAATCCTTACATGGAGTTCATGCATTAATACAGTTTCCTTTCCTTCCACTAGGATACATTTCTAAACAATGGCATAAACTATATTAGTTTATTAAACGAAATACATAATTCTAAACTTGTAAAAAACTAAACATAAACTGAAAAATTTATGGATACAATCCATAATCATAAAAATGTTTTCCTTGAGCACGTATATACTTATAAACCCTTCATGATGATTTATAAAAAATGATAATTATCATAATAATATCCCTCAGGAGTGTCGTAACCAAGAGTGTTTCATGGCCCATTGTCGTGCACCAGTTCCCATTAAATTCAAGCTCAAAGCAATGATTTCCGGTTTTACCCCTAGGTACATGTGCTCTAGAGCAGCATCTACCTGCTCATATCTATACAGGGATGTATTGGTTGGAAAACTCAAAAAATCTAAAAAATAACGAAATTCTAGGTTGTTATTATATACTAATCCTTAATGTCTATCTAAGGGCTATGTGTTGTAATCAGAGTTTATCTAAATATAGTTTCCAAGGTTTTTACTAAACATCCAATGATACAAACTGTAATTCCCTGACCCTAGTTACCCAGAGTCGGTGCATTTTTACATAAAATTGGCATGATCATAAAAGATCAAGTCTCGAAATTCCGATTAGTTTAGTAGCCTTAGAAGTAATAGACAAATTAATAAGGATTACATTAGATAATAAAATTGAAAACTACAACAACATTTTTACTATAGAAAACAATGAGATCTCATAGACTATCCATGCAGGTCAGTCATAATATATTTCTTTGCATCCTAGGAAAAATAAATCTTAGAAAGGGGTGAGCTCAGATTCTCAGTAAGAATAAAAATATAGCATAAGCTTTCAAAAATAAGCATAAACATTTAAGGAAATCTATAAAACTAAAACAGAAGACTTTTTCAACATAAAATCCATCATTATATGGAAAATATAAATCATAATAATTCCATTTACTTACTCACAAGTATATTATACTAGTCGAATAATCACATGCAATATAAAGAGCCACTTTCATAATGATGGAATGCATAATTCCGGGCTTTCAAAAGCATATAGTCAAGGCCTTGTGGCAAGACTACAAATAATATTTTATCAATGACTTGTTCCAAGACACTACTTTGTCTAATGAGAACTACTGATGCATCGAGGAGCTACAATGGTCTCTACCCGTCACATTCTAAGTCCAATTCATTCCTCAAATGAAATGGTTTATAGATAGCGTAAACATTAATTGTAAAACTAGCATAAGAAATGTCAATACTTTATACATAAATCATGAATGGTATAAAAATAGAACATCCATAGTCAAACATATCACAAAAACTTCAATATAATATGGATTTTTTATATAATAGTAAATCAACTTCAAATAAACTTAAAATCCATCAAAGGATGTTGACATAGATGAAATCAAAACCTTTTTTGGAGAAATATCGCTTTCTATTTTGAAATCATTTCAAATTCATATAATTATAATAGAAAACATTTTCGGTAATATTCGGAAAATCTTGTAAGGGATGATTTGACGATGTTATAACGGCGTAAAATAGCCACACCCTTCATATATGTTCAAAAAATACATTCTTACCTTAATTTTGTCGTAAAGGTTATAAAGAACATTGTTTGGGAAACGACGGAAAGATTCCATTATATTAATCTTATAAAATGTCATAAAAGTGTATAAATGACTTTAATCCATAGTATATAAAGTATTAAGAATGTTTTTAAATTCATTTTTAAGAAACATGGATGTGGATGATAAAGAGTTCCCAATAGATACTTACGTAAAAACATCCTCCGAAAATAAAGTGATTGTGAAATAAACCCTTAACTTGTAATTTTCCTTGGACGAGGGTAAGTTGACCTACCTTATAATGGATAAATAATTGTTATTAAATTATACAAAAATGTTATACATTAATATGATAACATATGTTATCTTTTAACATTGTTTTGTATATAATATCCTAGTATTATAATTGTTTCGAGTGTTAACAGATTCGTTTTCCTTCATATTCCCTGTTATGTGTGTCATATTTTTTATTGATTGGATGTGTATTATTTATATCCAGAACTATATTAAGTTAGTAAACAATATTTTTTTATCATAAAATGAAAATTAGTCTTGAATGGATATGATGGAGAATGAATCTATTCGCGTTCGTGTAGACGGTAATCTGTACGTACGCACGAGCGAGAATATCATTCTTTTGATATAAAAATAACATATTAGTGGATTGTATATAATATATACAGAATTATTATCATGTTATATTTATTATTTACATCAATTACACATCATTATTAAACCCATCCAAATAATAATGTATTGAATTACAATTACACCACGATGTGGAGACGGTAAGCTGTACGTACGCACGTATGGTGACATGTCATTCAAAAGATGGATAGAATAATGAATATGGATGTACCATATTTATAATAAAAAAAATTTATATATAATATACTAGATTTATTATTTTAGAATGGAACCAAAAAATAAAGAGGATGTGGAAGAAGAAATGCACTTGAAAGTTGTGATGAAATATTTAAAACTTATTTGGGTTCTTCCTTTTGATGTGACAAAAAGGGCTCCTTAGGTTGGATTTATGAATAATGGAAGTCCTCTAGGATTAAGGGAGTATATTTGAGAGGGTATTTGGGTAGGTGTTTGATGATCCAAATGGATTTTATGGTGTCAATTATAGAGAAGGGGGAGTTCCCTTTTATAAGAGGGGTGAGGGGCACCTTAGGAAAAGCTAGAATTATTATTTTATAATAAATTCATTTTCAGTTTCTAATTGCTCAAAAATAAATTATTTAAAGGATAAGGTGGGGATGGGTCGAAAACGATTAAATAAATAGGTTTTATACATGTTTGTGTCGCTATATTAACCATATCTTTTAGATTTAACTCTTATTTAAATAGTTTGACATTTATCATGTCTCAATGTATTTTTATATTATATGATCAATAAACATACTATATACATCAAATAAAACCCCAAGTGGTTCAATAATGAAACACATATCAATATATACATCTTTTGTCTGAACCTTATATTTTTTAGGAATAAAATATCTATTAATAATATAATATTTGTTTTAAAAACTGTTTTATGACAATTTTGACACTATTTGTTATTTTGTCTTTGCTAAATAGATAACAACATTATTAATTCGAAAAAATTTATCTAACCAACCATAATTTTCCATATTAGCCTATAAAATTAGGTTAATTAATAAAATATGTCAAATTACATTTCGTTGGATATTTATAATATCAATTATTTTAATATTTCATTAATTTGGTAATTACTGCGTCATTATTGTGTCATAAATAAATTAAATTATTTAATTTCTAAAAAACATAAATAAAAAACAATTATGTATGAAATATTTTCATATTTCTAATTAATATTTATATTTGAATTTATCTTATGTGTAACCATATATTAAAAATTATTTAGTTAGTAATCTTTGATTTTAACTCTTTTAACTCATCTTTGAATTAAATAATAATAAATGTACTAATCTAATCCATGTATACCTAAAGGATCATATTTTATTCCTAAGGTTGTTTTTTGGTCAAATTTCACTTATCCAATAGAATTAGAACATGTTTTAGGATAATAATAATATCATTTTTACACTTAATTACCCTATTTACTTTTAACCGCGGTAAACAAAAGTAAAAAATTATTATTCATCAAAAATTATTTTCATCTCACTGATCCAAATTTTACTTACTTATATCGACTGTTTCTCTCATATTATTTAAATTTAACTCACAGAAGAGGTAAAATTACATTTTATGTAAATTTTAAATTCTCCTAGGAGGTGGGTAAAAGATGGTAAAAAGTTAAATAAATTTTTTATATATCTAAAATTGTTATAAACTGACTCTAATGAATTAAAATGAACATATATAGGTATTATGTATCTATTTGAACCTAAAATAAATTTAATTAAAATAAATAATTATTTAAATAATAATTCAGTTTAAACTATAACTCAATGTTTTTCACAATTCCTATAAAATTGAATCTTTTCAGAAAAATACTAATAATTCACCCTCAGCTAATTTGGCTTTTACAAATCTAAAAATGAATTCCATTATGAAATATAAAATTTAAAAAATTTTAAAAAGTGGATTTTACTATTCATAACGGCTAGTTTGATTGGTTGTGGTGAGTTATAACTCGAAGTTGCATACAACACACACTGCTGTATTATTCAAAGAGAAGCATACCGTGGAAGCATAGAGTGTTACACATAAATTTTTACCAACTATCAAATTGTAAATTTATTTCATATATTTTAAATAAGGTTTATCCAGTAGGAATAATGATTTCATAAAAATGTATTCATTATACAATGGTTGGATAATGAAATTATATTTTTATAATTCTCTACTATAAGGAATTACAGAAAATGTTCAATACAGTAGATTAACCCATTCTATCTAGAAATTTATTTAAAACAATTATTTAAATTTCTAAAAAACTCTAACATGAAATAATATAAAAAAAAGATAAATATTAGTAATTCTATAATCAAAATTCACAACATCAAAAACTAGAAAAATATTATTTTTATATATAAAAAGATTAATAAAAAACATCCAAAATCTATTATAGTATTTTTTTTCAAAATAAATAGTTTAAAAGAATTAAATAAATTTGATTTTAATGTTTTCTTGATAGTAAATTTTTTAAAAAAATATAGAATCTATATTATATGATATGTGATATTATTTCATTACTTCAATATTAACCACTAAAATATATTTTTATCCACTTTTTAAATTTACTTTTTTTTATAATTTTATTTATTTTTTTAAAAAATAAATTATATTTTTAAATTGGAAATTATAAATAATATGTTTTGTAATGTGTTTATAATGTGTTTTCTCCTAAAGTCTTTAATGATGTATTGGAAAAATGAATATTATCTTCAATGCATCAAATCCTTTGGTTCTAATAAAACTTCCATTTTTATTATATAAAAATCCCAAAAAATTAAAAATTGATAAATAAATAGATTTGTTTGAAACAAATCCCAACACTATTTTCTCTAGGATATAATATCATGAAATTAAAAATTGGAAAAACCCATTATTTTTAGGAAGTAATCACAAGATGCAGAACAACAACTTGAGCAAGTGGAATGAGAATTTCATATAACATCTTATTAATCAAATTAATGGGTAGAATCCCTAATCCTATGACTATTTATGTTTCATATAAAATTATGGAATAGAAATATCCTGACTCCCTAGATAATGTATGTGAATTTATTTCCCTCTAATCATTGAATGAGTCTATACAGACATTCTATAAATTGCATCCTTATACCTGTTTCATCGTTTATAAATATAATTACTAAGAAATTTCTATTTTCAATTATGGGTATGATCTTCCGACCCATTGCATGATATGATTTTAATGAACTAAATTTAGTATTAAACATTTTATTAGGTTCAAAATTAGTTCTCAAATCATAATATATACTATTTATAAGGCATCTTCTTCTAATATGGATCTTTCCTTTAGTAATTTTTGTAAATTCAACAGTATTTAAAAAATATATCCTCTTTATGAGTGATTTTTTATTTGACACATTGTAAATATCATTTATCATTAGGAATATTGGATCTAAATATCATGGTCTTAATGTGATCTTTTGGAGTGTTGTATTCATATTTCATTTAACAAATATAGAAGTATCTTATAAAATGTCTCCGCCCACCAGATAAGTACATTCACTTTACCATCCTATTTATTCCATATGGTACTATAATCCATTTTTCACAAATATTTAATAAAAATATACGATTAATATAAAAATTGTAAAAACATATAGTACCCAGCCATTTCCAGGTATTTAAAATTCACATTGATTTAATGATCTTGTATCACATATTCATAGAAAAATTCATTCACATACAATGGTATATTTTTATTATAAAATTAAAATGATAGAGTGAAGTAAAATATAAATAGAAAAGTAGTTTATTACTACCTTAAATATGTAAATATTTTCTCATTTACATTAATCATACATATTCATTTTCAAATTCTTTTGTTCTTTATCTACTCCTTGTCATCCTTATGACCATGTATATCATATCCATTCATGAATGTTTGATATCGAAAGATAAACCCTTATATTAATACCCACAATAATACTCAAATATTTGAACCAAAAGAGTGTTTTCATGTATTGACTATTTTTTTATATCCTTGGTTCATTATTAGTTTTTAAAATATTCATACTTTTTCATGGTCACCAAAGACCATTCTACTTGAATTTAATATACTTTGGTGTTTCATTCACACATATTATGTTGTTTCCAACATTAAGATCAGAGTTTAAATCTTATCACATTTTATGTTGTGTTCCCATTATTATTTAATCTTTATAAAGGACATTACACACTTACCTATGGATTTTTAGAAACATAAATTCCTTTAAATAACCTTTATTAGTGGTGCTTCAAAATCTTAACTTCATCTAAAAAATTGTTTGGATATAATACCTTCATAAATAATCTATATTAAATAGTCATGTATGAGACCAATATATTATTATTTTCCATTATAAGTATTTATATATACCATATCCATTAATAAATGACTATCACAATACACTAAGAACATAAAATATATATAATGATGGTAGAACTAACAAGAGAGATTTACATTATGTCCCTTATTTTCAGTCTTTTGTTAAAAAATAAACTCAGAAGCCATTATAGAGTAAATTATTATTGTTTTTTATTTATCCTGGTGATATTACACGACAATTAATTGTAAAATATCAATCACTCATAGAAGAGTGATCCTCATGATTATTAATCCATCATGAATAAAAACCCATCTAAACCATTTAATTTCCATTGTAGAATATATCATAGTCTATAATACCCATCGGATATATATTTATACTTTTTAATACATCTCATTGAGGATAACATGGATAACCTATAAACCTACTCAACATCCCAAAATAATATAAAATAAATATTATTTCATTATTCAGCTCATTCAAGATACATCTAATAAAATTCCATTTAATAGTTGAAAACTACCCTACCTACATTTAGTGTTATCTTACTCCAAAAAACATATGTGGTAGAAATTTTGGATAATTAAACAATTTAAGTCACATTAAATTTAATCCAATATAACAAAACACTATGTAAAAAAGAATTTTTATTTATAATAATTTTAGTTCCTTATATAACATTGCTGTAAAAAATGTATTTCATATAAAGGTTTCTATACGGAAAATATTAGGCATCATTTACTTCATTTATATCTAATAAACTGGTGACCTACCAAAATTATGTATTATCCACCCTATCATATTATGCTGAATGTATGGTTGACCACATGAATTAGGATTTTGGTTTATAGATAATCAAAAAACAGAAAAAATTAGTGTTATAAATGAGTGATAAGAGTGATCAAGGAAATTAAATAGGTGAAATTAAATGCATAAGGAAACAAATAAATGTAATAATAGAAAATTATAAAGGAATGTCAGTGAACAAATATTGAATTTCCAGAGACTAGATTGATAAAATTTATTTAAAATACTATTTCTCATACTCCATCTTTTAACATGATTGTGTAAAATTATATGAATACAATTATTTGAGTCACTTAACTATCACTTGAATATCAACTTTGTTCAATCTATTTTCTCATAATAATGACCTATATTCCCTAATTTGGTATAAGTATTATACATACTTGGAGATAATGATGTATCAAAATTTTACAATTTATATACTTCTGTTTCAACTCAATTGTTTATTTATTCAATGAAGATATCTTATAAATACTAGAAGTGTTGAAAATAAATCTTCATGAAAGAATGAAAAACAATCAAAGTGTAGGATGAAAATATATTTCTTCTTTATTAGTGGTTCAATAACTCAATCGGTTAATCAATTATTTCTGAATGAATTTCCTTCACATAGAATAAAATGATTATCTTTTATATTCAACAATTCAGTGTTTTATGAATAATAAATTTAAATAAATTGTTTGATAAATTATATAAATGAAATATACAATCACATAACTATTTAATATTGAATATTGTTACAAATATCAAACCATTTCAATATTACTCCCCTTTATGAATTTGTGCAAAAAATGATCAATTTTATTGTGAAAACATAAAATAAATCAATGAAATAATTATTAATTATGAAGGGAATGAGATAATTATACTTAAATATCAAGAGTATATCTTGATCTACATTTTCTATATTTAAATATTTATTCTTATTCAAGGAACTCCAACGTTACCCTCAATTAAATATATTATTACATTTCATAAACCATTGAGTCATACAAATTTTTCTGTTTTATGATTTCTTGGTGATAATGGTGGATAAGAGGGAGATGTGTTACGTTTGAGTTGATATTTTAGCAATGGGAATTTGGTCACAACATGAGAATCTTGGTCATTGGATAATGGGATGGTTCTCATAGAGGGGGGGGGGGGTTAGTGGTGATATGTTACAACATAGATGATGTGATCCATCATATATGCTTAGTCAATGTGAGTTAGAGTTAATACTGGAATAGGGTCATGATGCAGTAGTGGGTATCATGTCCTAAATGGTTTTATGGTTATTTTTTTGGAAATTATAAACCATTATGAAGTTATAATGATCCTTTATGATTTTGAATAAAATTTTTAACGTCTCCAATATTTTTTTTGTGTCATGTCCTAGTGGATTGGTTTACAATGTGATGTGTAATGGGAATTTTGTGAGATTTTATACTAAACGTATTCGATGTAAAATGGTAGTAGTCACAACATAGATCACGGGAGATTGATTTGATAGGTTATTCTTTATTTATGTATCAATCAATAAACCATTATCACTATAAAATGATCTATAGGTCATATTTCATTGGATCTTTCTAGATTATTGATATATATTGGTCCTTTAGTCATAATGTGACCTTCTTTATTTATATTATGTTATTACGGGCATGGAAGAGTTTAATAGGTATAGATATACATACATGATGTTCTTTTTTAATGGAAACATGATATATCTCCATTGTGGTGTTAAAATGGAATGTCCCATCATAACATATTATATTCCAGAGAAAGTATAAATTCATAATTATATCTAAATTCTACTATTTTATCATTATTTCTATGAACCTTAATCAACAAGATGTGAATCCCTATATATTATAGGACTCTCATAAATTGTTTTTGGATCTTAGATTCAAGAGATAGATCGTAACTTAGCCATGTGGATATTCTCATCATTCCCTTTTAGTTCTCCTCTTATCTTGAAACTTATTAAGGCGGTATGGTATTTTGGTGTTGATTTTTTTTCATGGGTTGCAGTTTTGATTATGTAATCATTTTGGATTATGTTGGTTGGTGACATCCGTGCATGATGTTAGATTTTTGAGTGACCTTATTCACCTTTCTCATGCATTATAGTATTAGAGGCATTGGTTGATGTAGGGGATTCGAGAACTCTCATTTTTATATGTAAACTATGGATGTTACATGATCTTTAATTGATTGGGTATATTGTGTGATTTGGATTAATGAATATAATACGTCTTACTAAGAATCAATTGATCAAGATGGATCAATCTCATGTGTTTATATGTTCTTATGGTTTTGTTTATATGAGTATTAAATTACTATTATTTTCTCTAAGAATTTTTTACAACTGAGATATGTTATTTCCATTGATTTAAATTAAATTGTGGAACAATTTTTAAACAATGTTGAATCGAAAAAATATAATAGTGAACTAGTTCTATAAAATATGAGAACCTTCTTTAAAAAATAGCCGAGTTCAGAAATGTTTGTTTGTGGAAATTTTTTTTGTTTACTAGAATATTATATATATCATTTTGAATTTAATGGATTTTGCGATGGATGATGGGTGGAAATTATTTGGTTGTTTTGGTCTTGTTTGGGTGGATTGGGAAATGAGGTTGTGGATTTATTTTCATGATTACAAATAAAAAATGTACTAATATGGAATAACAATGTGGTTTATTATATGGGAAATGTATTATTCTATGGTGTCTACTATTATTTGTAGGGATTGGTACTGTATAATTATTGCTGAAGTGAAATATGATGTATCTAATGTAAATATAAATGAGTGTGGGTAGTGAAATGAATATTAATCAATAAATTGAATGGGTGATATCCAGATAACTCATGGGTCGTGGTTTATAATTTTTATTCATTACATATTTAATTGAATGGAATAAATAATTTAACATGGATAGTGAACAATTAATCTATAAATGAATAGATTATGTGATCAAAAGAAAAAATATATTTGTTAATGTGATTATTTTGTGTGAAAATTCTGTTTGTTTTTTGTATATTACATAGTAGTAATCATGGAATGTGGTGAAGATAGTATAGTTGTTGGTATGGTGCAGTGGTGTTGTCTGGGTGTGAAAATTATGGGTTTTACTTATGGGTAGTGGTATTATAATTATAATTTTTTTGATTTCTATACACACCCCACCCATGTTGAATAACCATATTGATGTCCAAATATGTTTATTTTATGGTGTTTTACCCAAAATCTAGGTTGTAATGGGAATAATTATTGACTATTATGTCTTACATACTATCCCTTCAAGGTGTATCATGGGATTTGGGATTTCTATTTCAGCATAGGTATATCTATTATAATTAATTAACATTGCGTTTGTGATATACTTGAAGACCCTATAGAGTAGATTGGATGATATTATATATTAGGTACCTAATTGGTAATAGGGAATAAGGTTTATGTATTTCATATTAATGATACCTTTTATGCTTTATATTTCATTTCTGTATAAGGTTGGGGTATTGTAAGAGATATATTGTGTGATTGTGACATGAGTTATTATGTGTTTTTTCTGGGTCATGGAAGGGATTGGAAGTTTAAGGCATTTACTATTGGGGATTGATATAGGAGAACATGTGGATAAGTTTTTGTATGGTTCACTTTAGATATATTATTTCATTATTATGTCTTTATACTTATATGTGATATTTTTTAAAAAATACATGGTAGTATTAGGTGTTTGATAAGCAGGTATGTTCTTTTTGGTTCTATTATTTAGCTACTAATGCATTGGTAATATTCTGTCACATTTTTATGAGAGTTCAGGTGGTGAAATATCCAATGTATATATGTATTCTTAACCCAATATTTGTAAACTATTTTAAAGGTTACTAGCTAGAGTTTAGAGATCAATTTATACCATACCTTCTTGGATCTATTCTTGGAGCTACTGCCTTAAAAGTTTTATATTGATATTTTTTATATATCTATATAAGTATGACAGTCCGTTCATTATGTTAATTATGAGGTCATGGTTACATTTTTTATTCGGATGTCTATTGGTGGGGTTCTCATAGTGTTCTTAGAATATATATAGGCAATCGCTGTCATTTTCATATTTTATACCCTTAGTGATAATCACTAACCATGGGCCTATTATAGGTTGTCCTCAAGGGTTACTCATGTCTTCACTACATGACCATTAGCGGATCCCTTGTGGGAGGATGATGAAAAGGTTTTATTAGATTAGAGAATAATATTTAGGGTTTAGTTTAGAGGTAGGTATTGGGTAGTATTTCATGGGATATTATGGAATCAATATTAGTTGAACTAGGTGTATGACATAGCGTGGTAAATTTATAAGACATTGATGATTTGGCCCTCTTTTCATCTAACACAAGGACCATAATCTTAGAAAATAATATATGTGATATTATTCTAATTTTAGTGTAAGAATCTTGAAAATTTTCATGAGACAAGCTTGTTTGTTCTTTTGATCAAATGAGGGTGACATTAGAAATGTTAAAATTAGTCTAGTTCAATGAATCATAAATTATTTTCATGGAACCATCCATAGGTTGTATCACTTCTATTTTCACATATTCATGTTTTTCATCATCCTTGTGAAATTCTATTTTCAATGGTTTGCCCAAGTATTCTAGTTAATTGTTGAAGGATTAATCTAGATATGGAAGATGATCTTAATATGGATATAACGTGTGAGTTATAACATAAGTACTTTGCAAGTTATGAGGATGTGTCACAAGTTTGGATATTGTGCACTTATTGGAGGATATCAAGATCACCTTTGAACTGATCTGAGATAGACTATAATAATAGGGTTTTCTAACTATTAGTTTCATGTATAGGGTGTTGTGTTAGATGTAAATTTTGTCTTCTTTTGAGTTCTAGGGAGAATTTGATAGTTTATTTTCATAGTAAATTTCATATTAAGTATCTATTATCGATGATGGATAACTTAATGAATCTATATTTTCATTCATAGAATGAGGGTACACAAGTGTGCTAGAGGTGGAGATTCACTCCATGGTCCATCTTCACTTCACTTGTTATCTCTTCCCTAATAAAGAGTATAGTGTATTGTACTAGAAAAAGGAACCATTTCATGTCATTTTAGATATAGTTATCATATTTATATTTTTTTCTATATATGTTTGTAGGTCTAGAAGATGGTGGGTGTGACTAGGTTTATTCTTGCATTGTCGGGATCATATAGAGAGGACATTCATCAATTGTCCCAATGGATCCGGTCAGTTCATGGTGGGTCTCTGATTTTGAAATAGTCAAGGTTCCAACAAACAGGGAGTCATACTTTGTAGTTTTATTACTCACAATTCCATAAAGATATCAATTCTCATGAATTTATTGATACATAATATCTAGTTTTTTTAATAATGGAGGACCTAGACATCACTCATTTTTGTGGCTGACCATCCTTGGGGACCAATGTGGTGTGAGAAGTAAGATTCCATTCTATATTCATTAATATTTTCCTCAAAGGTTATATCATTTGTAGGCAAATTTTTCCTTTGTTCATTTGAGAGGGTAGGGGTTTGGTTGGGGGAATATCAAATATGTTCCAAACCCATGGGGACATAAGTATGATCATGGTCAAATAAGTGGATAATAATTGTGGGGTATATGTGTTGGACATGGGAATTTATAGGCTTTGAAGATGTCAATATCATATGGCCTATTGATGGTCCAGGGTACTATCTATCTATCATTTACTCTACATTTTTTCTATATCTCGATACTCATATATTTCACCTTCTTTGTTATGAACCTTAGTACTCTAGGTGTATAGGCTTATAATTCCCATGGTGTTGACTTTTTTCAATGGGTTTATAGATGAGTTTCCTCAATGTTTCACTCGGTTGTGAGATGGAAATAAGAAAACAATTTCATTGTTATATTTTTTCATAGTTCAAATACACTCAAAAATGTTATCCTTATCATCAAATGGTTGAATAATTTCTTTTATATAAATGATTAATTCTAGGGTTTTGTTATGTTCATGGATGAGGACATATTTTTTTCACTGTTCATTATATATTGGGATTATCATATGGTCATAAGTGTCTAGAGCTGTTATCATCTTAGTATGTAGTATTTTTTTTTTGAATTTCATAAAGGAAAATGTGGTGGAGGTTCCCAAGTTCATTACATTGTTTATGGATTTTTTATCCAACTAGATTTTATCCTTTGTATATTGATGTTATATCAATTTTATTATAATGTTACTGTATGGTTCCTCTATAATTTCAATTGATCCACATCAAACATCTCAATCTGTGCTATAGAAGTTGAGGATTCAAATTTAAAATCTGATGAAGGATGATTTTATCATGACTATTATCATATCATGGGTAACTCATATAAAATTCACTAATAAGGTGGATGTTAATATATGGATGTGTATATAATAATATTGGATGAATCATGTTTCAATACGAAGACAATTTCCCCTTTTTGGATTTATAATTTATTCAATATTTTATAGAGAGAAAACTAGTTTTTAATGGTTTATTTAAGACATGCTTATCACAACATAAGGTTAATAGGGGAATATATCTCAAATACTACATTATGAGTTTTATATGTCATATGTATTTTTTTATCTACGTTTCCAGTGTCACGAACACCCCATCTATTGTCATAGATATCATGAAATCCATGTCCCTCTAGGTGAAGAATTATTTTTAGGTAGTGTTATTCTATGACATTATTATATTCTCTAAGTCATATGAGGATCATATTTATTATTTTAGGGTTATATTGTAGGACCTTACTCGATATCATCTTTGTGGTAATTCATCCAAATTAATGTGATGGATGTACTTGGTGAACATCCTCTGGAATTTTGAATCTCAATGGAGAGTCAAAGTCAATCCAATATGGATTGGGGTGGTTGTTTCTTAAGAAATACCCAAATTTATATAGATATACATTGCTTCTTATGTATCATAAGCTAATAAATAATGTTCATGTTCTTCTTTATATGGATTTCATACTTGTTGATAGCCTCGATCATGATGGATTAGGAATTTTTATTGATTTATCAGTGTTATGAGGATTTCATCTACAAGAAATGGAATTTTATTAGCTATATCATCCTTTGGCTTACATGAGAGGGAGTGATGTTTGAGTTTTTCTATGACACTTGTTACAGTGAGTTTTGTTCCATCTTTATGATGTTGAGGAATGTGATCTCATATAGGTCTTGGTAGTTACATCCCAATGAGCGTAACTATTCCCACCATGATGTCATGTTATAAGTACTGTTATTTTATATGAATCGTTATTGTAATTACCTCATCAGTCATCATTTTTTGTAATTAACATATGAAAGTAGATTAAAGTAATTATCCCCTCTTAAGATTTGAATCTTTATAAGTGTAGGTGGATAGGGTTCTTACAGTACCATGATGTTGAGATTTCCTACACCGTAGTGAATGTGAATGTATTCATTGTTGTGTTGAGTATGAAATCATGAGGAAATGTTTCTATATTTATAGGGAGAAATATTTATTTATTAATGGTCTTTATTAATGCATCTTAGTGTAGGGGAGTATAGGGGATGAGGTTTCATGTTCTAGATGATAGTGAAATTTTAGTTGATAATATAAGCAGTGATGTCTTTGTAGGGAGACTCATATGTAGTGCTGATGTATTGGATCCTTTTACATATAAATGCTCTAGAAATTCTATTAGAAGAAGTATGTAATTAGATATTATTTCATGATAGATTATTGTTTGCGTTGGATATTCACTGTGATATTCTCAATGAGTTTTTTAGTTTATCATAGGTGGTGGATCCTGGTATATCCAATATGTATAATATCTAGAGTGTATAGTTCTAATAGTGAGTGATGGAGCAGTCTATAGTAGATTACATATCATATTATTTTCTCTTATATCATGTAAATTTATAGTATATTTTTCCTGGTGGGTTATTATAACTTTTTAATTTCCTTTAGTGAACATTAGAGGACGTATTGATGTGTTTCACCATCAGTTTTCCACGACCACATGTAGGGTGTGAATCTATTTTTTTTTTGTCATTAATATTTTATAGAATTTAGAATATTTTTTGGAAATATAAGAGTCATGTGTTGTTAATATTACATAAATTTTCAATATTAATGTGATATTTCTTCTATAAAGAGAACCAAAGACCATTATCTCATATCAAGATCGTAACAATACCTCTCTTGTATGGGGAGAACTGCAACAAGATTTTGGTCCTTTCTTAAACCATTTCCCAAAATTCCACCATATGACATATATTATGGTGTGGGAGAGAATTAAAACTCTAAACAATATGTTGGGGGAATACATCATGGGGTTTTATGGATTGTGGTTATATCGAAAACTGTTGGTTGGTTTTGACTAAAATAGTAGTAATCACTTATCCTTTGGATTGGATTTGTTGGAGTGGTTCTCTGGTCTTCCTATAAGATATCTATAGTTCAGGAAAAAGATGATGAGTTACTAGTCTTTATACTAGACAAGGTGCAGAGTAAGACTGTGAAGGATTAAATGATTAAAGAGTATATGAGGTCTATTCCAGACCATCCAAAGTCATATATCGACAAGAGGATGAGACCTATAGTATTTAATATTAGAGACCACATGTTCTAAATGGTTTCTCCCTATCATGGGAAGAGGTTGTTTTGTTATGGGAGTATGATCTATCCTTTATTATTCTTAATGGTTGAGGTGGATCGGTGGGTCGGTGAAGAGGAATATCAGTTATCATTCCCCCACATCATGACAAGATCCATGATGTTTTCCATGTTTCATAGCTAAATCAATATAAGGCCATATCCCTAAAACATTAATTAATATTTATATAAGTAAAAAATTTGACTTTAATTAACATTTATGATCTTTTTAGGTTTAGTGTTTTTGATAATTAGTCTATAAAAATTACATTACATATAAAAAATTACAAATTAGACACTTCCACTATATCCATAAAAATTTAAAATAACAAAATTCATTAAATAAAAAAGAATTATATTCTTGATAAAAAACTTAATGAATTATTCCATTCTCATATCCTTCCATAACCTTGTGAAAAAAATTCCAAAACATGGGATGAACATAAAAAGCATAGTAAGGAATATAAAATAGGGAAAAACCATCAGTTCATGAATATTTAAAAACCATTAATACATTTTCACAAAGTCACATTTTTCACCCATAAAACAAAAAATGCTTATGTTACATCCAAAAATATTAACGATACTACAAAACATCATAGAAATTTTAAAACATAAAGGTAACTTATGGAATCCATATCATACATAAATTGTAGATTTCATAGCTACATATGGAGTAACATTCATGGTAACATTTGGAGTACCCTTCGAAGTATAATTCATAATTCTCTTTGTAGAAACATTATATTTTACCTCTGTCACATTTTCTAATGCATTGGAGAGCTATCATTTTCTTACCCACACTATGTATATCACATAACAACTAATGTTTGGTTTATCATGTAACCACCCATCAAAATTCCATGCAATAGTACCTAATAATAAAACATAAAATATTGATATAATTAACATTTCACTCATCAATCACAAGAAATAAATTCCTGATATTGAAATATTCAATCGATTTCCAAATACCATTTAACGCATGTAATAAAGAGAATTTTGAATAAATGTGTCCCATACCAAATTAAATCTTCATAAATAAATTAAAATTATAATGAATTCATGGAAATATTAATAAATTTGAAAAACCATTTTGAAAATATGGACAAGAAATATATGGTTTAAAATTAATCAATCATTAAAATATTAAAAATGATGTTTTAGTTGAAGAGTCCCTTACCAATTTAAAAAGTCATGAATAAAATCATTTAGTAATAAAATTAAAAAGAACATCAAATATAATTAAAATATATTAATTCATGGTATAATGAGTCAAATGGGTTGTATATAATGATTATATGATTATAAATGTGCAAGACAACAATATTTGCCTCAACGAAGGTAGATTGAGACGAAATCCCTTACAAATATCGTATCACTAGATTAAGGATAAATAAATGAAATAAATATTTGTAAAAATTTTAAATTAACTTAATATAAGTGGATATTTAGTGTAAACCCATCATAGTGTATTCACTAATATTCATGGAAAAAAACCAATGGCATGGATATTTAACTCTAAGAAATGTGATTGAGTTAATATTTCACTTGTAAGGCACATATAAATGAAGTATGAATTTATCAATGGTGTGATTATGTGTAATAACAATATACCTACACAAAGGAATGTTAAAATTACAACATAAAAAAATTAATGGTCATTCCACAAATAATCATGGTATAATATAATCAACAAAGTATGCATAAAATCTAATGAGTGGAAATAGATTTTATAAATTCCCATACAATGATCATTTTGTTAAAAATTAATCAATTGTCTTTATTCAATATAAATCCACATAAATCAATAATACATACAATATAAGATATCAAAATTCATTTCTCACATTATCATTGCATGAAATAATCATGAAGTGGATGATTAACCTAAAGAATGGAAAATGGGTTAAGAAGTTCCCATACATTGAATCTCATTGGTCTCATTCGTTCATTAATTTAATATTTAGTAAACATAGGTTAGTTTATAATTTACATGTAAAATATTTTATATTTATTATTTTTTTTATATCACATATTACCTTGTTACAACAATTAGTTAACTGTTAGAGTTCATATTTGACGGTTTTTCGATATTCGGTACTTGAGTCGAAAATAACCTTGCCTAATGAAAATAGTCCACGGGATCCAAATTCAATCATCTCTAGAATGATATTCATGATTTAAATAACATATATATACTCTATAAATGTATTTATAATATTCCATAACATTTTGAGATGAAAAATAAAAAGCATAGTTCATGGAATGAAAGAGAAATAACACATAGTTATATTTAAATTATAATATAATATATATGTTATATATGTTACTTATGTTAATTAATTCCATATTTTATATGTTCCATTTAAGTCATTAAATAGTAATATAACATTGAGCTAGCGATATTCTATACTTACTCCAATGAAATTGTCTTATATAAATATATTGGAATGCATAAAGGAATGTTGTAGATAAAAACATTATAAGAATATAGAAAATATAAATATAATATATATCATATATAAATATTTTTCTATTAAAATGTCCACCATGAGAGGTGGTTGGATAAAATTTAACAATCATCGTTTCGTTAGTCGATCGTTCGCCATACACAGAAACATTATGTTCCTTTCCATTAAACAGAGGTGTATGCAAGTGTAGATAGAAAACATATCATAAAATAGCCTTAGTATATTGAGGATATTTTTTTATATAATCAATGAATACTTAGAGCATAGGAAGTGGTGGTGAAAAATAATAGAATTGAACATGATGGAATATGTTATATCTAAATCATGTAACCTCTTTTTATTTGAGCCAGAAGGATTACTTCAACTACCTTCTTCCTAATGTAAGTCTTCTAGGAAGAAGTTATGGATTCTAGGAAATGTATCAGATAGATATTTTATCAACTAAAATTCTTTTTAATTTTTAGATAAAGTGAAGATGAAGTGCCCTTTTATAGAAGAGATGAGGGGCACTTTATCAATGTCTTGAAATATGAAATAATTAAAATTTCTATTTCAATTAAAAATGGTTTCCAACTAATTTAAATTTAGGATAAAATGTTTTTTATTCTAATTAACATCATCCAATAATTTTTATAAAATATTTTATTATTCATGTATCTTTGTTTTTTGTTAATCCTTGGTATTACCATTTTTTATTTTATAGTGATACTATGTAATTTTCACATTATGGGATAATGTAATTAAAATATCTGGTAAAAATTCCCACTAATATTCTATTTATGACCTATATGGACTTATCTTAACCATTTTTCTATGTATTATATTATTTGTAATATAATATAATTTATTAAATGATTTTATAGTTTTAGTTATAAATCATGTCGATTTTTGATATTATTCATCCCTGACTTTTCCCATATTCCAAAAAACATGATTTCATATATAAAAAACAATGAATATATAATTATAGGTAATATGAACCTATAAAATTTTTGTATGGAATTAATTTGGCGAAATACTATTTATTTTAATATTTATAATATCATTAATATGAATCCTTTATTAATGAACCAATTACTGCATAATCGTTGTGTCCTTACTAAATTTATGGATTTAATATATAAAAATTATAAAATGATTTCCATGTTGTATAAAATATTTTAGTCTTTATAATTAATAATTTTAGTCATATAGATCAATTATATAACTCTATATTAATTTTTTTGTAAAAACAGAAATGATTTTTATATTTTTATTTTTAATTAAAATAAAATGTTATCAATGTCATTATCTCACCCAAGTGGATTCCAACTGAAAAAAATTCGACCCAAGGATTTTCATGGTCAGTGATGACTCATAAAATAAGGATAGAAAATGTATAATGTTAATTGTATAATATTATAATATTATTTTTACCATGAATTACACTATTTACCTTTAACCGTGTTAAATAAAATTCAAATGTAACAATTCACAAGAAAAATATTTTGATCGTATTAGACCAAATTTATCCCCCCTAATTTCAACCATGTATGTTGTATATTATAAATTAAATTCAAAGATGTAGTAAAATTAATTTTAATACTGATTTATAAATGTTCCTTGGAGGTGGGTAAAAGATACACATAAAATATCAATAAATTTTTATGTATATAATTTTATTATAAAAAATATTACAATGACATAAATTGGACTAATATATATATTATTTATATATTTTGACTTTAAAATGAATTTAATGTAAAAATAATTCTTTAAATGAATAGTCGGACTGAACTACATTGTAGTATTTTTCCCTATTCAAAAAAAATTGGAACTATTCAAAAAATACCATAATTCACCCTATGTTAATATTGATATTCTGAATTCAAAAATGATTTTTATTTCACCAAATTCCAAAAATAAGAAGCTTAATTAATAAATATAATATCAATTCTTGTTGTCAAAACAAAAAACTGGGTTTTTTAGAATTAAAAAATATCCAAATATTAACATGGGTTTATATCCAATATAAATGTGAAATTAATTCCAATAACCATCATTAGATTATATTATAATTATATAATCCAATTAAAAATTAAATTCAATTAAAAATATAAAATAACTATATAAATAAATTTGTTGAAATGGATGTTTAGAGATTAAATGAATTATTTTACACTATTGAATTATATATGAATTTTATCAAGAAAATACCAAAAATTCATCCAAATAAAATATTTATTTCTTATTTGTAAATAAGAAGATTATTATGTCTTATAGATCTTATTAAAATTTCTAAAACTATATTTAAAAATGTTTTGATCAACAAAAGGTGGTAAAACTATTTTCTTTTTGAAAAATACTTCTTTTATCTGAAAAAATTAATTAGTTCTTATACAATATATAGAAAACATATAAGACGAATTTAAAACATTAAATTGAATAGATAATATATTTTTTTCATTAAATAGAAAACCATAAAATGTTATATGTTTTAATAAATACAATTATTCTCATTTAATTAGGTTTTCATAATAAAAAAACTTAATTTTTATTTATTTTATTCCATTTGTAATTAATTTTGTACAAATTAATAATTTTTTAAAAATTAGAAAACATTATTTCAATATTTAGTTTATAATATTCATTACCTCCATTTCAATGTCTAGGCATTAACTATGATTTATAATAATAATAATATTTTTGTGTTATTTTTTATTAAAACTAAATGTTGTGGAAGCATTAGATTAATGAGAAACCCATTGTTGCGTTTCAAGTAAGCTATCAGAAAAAACATCCCATTTAATATAAATTTATATCTAATTCATAAATATTAATAGAAATTCAGAGGTGTCATTCTATAAATATATGAGGTGTTATATCATTCCCCCATTGGGAAATTACACCCAGACCATTTTAAAATTAGGCTTGGAAACATTAATGAAAATCCCAAATTAGGAAAAGAGACTATAAAATTATCACTTTAAAATAGTGAAATAGAAGTTTAAAGGTCACTCGAGATAAAACATATTATGATTCCTTGTACAAAAAAATGTATAAGAAAGAAAAACTAACAATAAATTTTATGCTAGTGAGTGATAGATGACATTATCCAGAGAAATTAACAACCATAACACCATAATATTCTAATAGGTTAAATATTAAATGATTTTATAGAAGGAAATGTAAATGGAAAACATTTTTTTCATAGACACATTTCATAAAGTTAATTAATTATTTTACTCTTTTGAATAAAAATGTAAGGAATGATAATTAAATATTCAGTATAGATTCTTCCTTTATTAAATTTTTACAAAACCCTCATCCTTATCCAGTGAATCACATAATCACCAAAATATTATATATATATTTCCCATATCATTAGACATTAACACTCACAAAAATGGTTATCAAATTATCAAATAATCTCCCAAAAATAAAAATATTTTATAAATATATGGAGTAATTTTAATCTCCAAAATTCAAAAGTAGTACCCATGTTCTATAAAGACCAGTCCACAAATAAAAGTCCATAAAATTCCTCAAAAAATCCAAATTATGCTGAAACACAAAACCCAGAAGGAGTTGATCAAATAGTATTTCAAGAAAAATTTTAACATTTATCTCTAAATAACATCAACCACTTTTAATGTCTCATACCAAAAGTTATTATCTGAATACAATTTTCTCTATTATAAGTTAATCATCTCCTTGAATAATATAATTCCCCATATGTACAAACATAAAATCAAATATTATTCCAAAAAAATACAATTGAACCATAACTCGTTAATTAAATCAAATATTATTCTATTTAACATAATCATATATTGTTACCAAAATAAAAAATGTCTTCCAAAAAAATATGTATCTATTAATCACCAAATCATTTTCTTATAATAATGATATTAATTTGATATAACATATGTTCCAAAAATAAACAAATTATTAATTCATAAAACAATTTAACTAACAAGAAAACGACCTACTGCCAATGGACTCCACATAGAATTATTATAAGAGACATATGTCAGTCTCAATTTTCTTGTGGGTTCGATTCTCGCAGCTTTGTCGGACGTGAATGGTTTTTACGCGGTCTATGTGTGGTGTTTTTCAAAAACAATATAGTTCTTATAATTTTAAAATAATGGGATAAAATCCCAAAAAATAACCAGAGCATGTGTTAGCCTCAAATTTTACTTCATATCTAATATTTTTCATACAAAAGACTAATAACCCATAATTTCCTCAAAGGTGAATATGTCCAAAAATGATGTTTATCACCTTGAAATTATATAATCCTCAAATGGGGATTCTAAGTCATTCACCTTAAAATATACCTTATAATAATAAAATCGGGGCCATATCCCTAACCCTTTCAAAAACATTATAATCTCCAATGTTGTCTAATCCTTTCCATTGATACCAACCATAAGGCTCCATCCTTAAAACAATACTTAATCATGTGATTAGTCAATCCGAAGGGCCCTAAGTCCTTCTTTTTTATTGATTTTTGATAACCCTAATTTCATGGGATGCGGGGGAACCCTTATAAGGATCATAGTATAATGTGGATTATATCACCAAATGGCCATAGATGAGTTCATCCCAGACATGACTTATTATTAATGCTCCCCAGCATTTAGTTCATGAAGTTATCTTTCCCAGCTTCACTTTGTTGGTTCGACTAGCAGTACTAGTGTAGAGGTGAAATGGAGTGTCCATGATGTCAATAGCCATACCCTCTCATTCTTCCATTCCCATATATCTTTGTCCTAGTAGAATCACCTACTATGATTCCCCATCCAGAGCATTATCCTTTGGTCAGTTTGGAAGCATATACACTGCATTATCTGAATAATGTGGTCCAAAGGACATGAGGTGGCCCGAAAGCATTAACAGGCATGAATGCCTTGGGTCCCTGAAGGAAATAAAGACCCCAATCCCAAACACTTTGCCAAAAGATGAATAGTTATGAATTATACAGTCTCAAATAGTACCTACTACAACACTGTGATTGTTCCCTAGAAATATGCCTCCACCTAGATTCAAACCTGGGTCTTGCGGATGCACTTAGAGATTTATCACCCACTATGATAAGGATCATGTAATTGGAGATTTATCAATAATTTGAATTTATTTCACATTTAGGATCCTTTTGGTTTATAGTTTTAGATATTTAGGCTATAAATATTTGTTACATCTCAACAATTACAAAGTAGACACATCCACTATATCCAAACATTATTAACAATAATAATACACCTTAAATAAAACAAGTATTATATTCTTGATAAAAATCAAGTTGAGTTTTTTCATTTATCTTATCCTTTCTTATGACCAATGATTTTTTTTAATAAAACATTAGATGATCATAAAATTATTACTAAAGAATATAAAATATGGAATTAAACTATCAGTACATGAATATTCAAAACCCAAGAATTTTTTTTCACAAAATCATAATTTTCCTCCATAAAATAAAAAATACTATGCTTACATCAGAAAATCATAAGATTACAAAAAAATTTCATAGAAATCATAATACATAAAGGTAACTTGTGGCATCCATATCACACATACATTGTAGATTTCATAGCCACATAGGGTGTAACCATTATGGTTATGTTTGGAATACCCATAACAGTCTATTATCTAAATCCCTTAAGAGAAACATTATCATTTACCACCGTCATGTTACCCAATGCATTGGAGAGCTTTCACAGGCACACCAGCCCTAGGATTACCATGGAATCACCCATAATTTGTCTATCACATAACCAACCATCAAATTTCAATGTATCATTTCCTAATAATAACACTTAATATATTTAAATTATCAACATTTCAGTAATCATTCACATTATATATATTCAATATATTAAAATATTCAATTAATTTTTAAAACCATTTAATCATTTAATAAAGATAACTTTTAATCAAACTATCTCATATCACTTTGAATAATTTAAAGTAAATTATCTATTTAAAAAATTAATGTACCTAAATATATATTCGAAAAACCCATTTAGAGATCATTGACTAAAAATAGTTTGTTTTAAATTAAATAATTTTTACTACATTTAAAATGATTTTATGTTTAACATCCCCCCCTACTTGAGATACACATGAATAAAAATAATTAATGAACAAAATTAAGATGATATTTAAATATCATGAGAATATAATAAGACATTATAAAATGATTAAAAACGGTTTTATATACACATTATCGTATACTAAATGTTCATTATAACAAGATATGCATCAATGACTGATGATTGAGACGAAATCCCTTAAAAGATAATATTATTAGATAAAGGATAAATCAATGACATAAAAATGTGTACAAATTATGAATATGGTCAATATAAGTTGAAATAATTTTTAATTAATTCATATTTAATTAAAATATATTCATATTATATAAAATAAATTACATGTATATCTAACATAATGAAATGATATTGAGTTAATATTTCACTTAAAATGTTCGTATAAATGAAATAAGAATTTATCAATGGGGGTATTATGTGTATAAATAGTGTATCCACACCTAGGGAAGTGTAAATAAGAATATAAATAAGAAAATTTTATTCCACCCATAACCTAGTCATAATACAATCTTATAAGTATGCAAAAAATCAAATAAGTTGAAAATAAATTTAGAAATTACCTTACAAAGATCATTTTATTAATCCAATAGATCAATTGTGTGTATTAACTATAAATCACAATAAATGAAGTTTAAATACAAGAAAATATATCAAAATTAATTTCACACATAATTATAGAATGACATAATCATGAAGTAAAATATTTACCCAATGAATTTAAATGGGGTTAAAAAAATCCCCTTACCTTTAATCTGACTTGTCTTGTTCGTTCATTAATTTACTGAATAATAAAAATAGGTTAATTTATAGATTATTTAGAAACTTCTTAATTGTTATTATTCATTTAATGTCATGTATTACCTTTTTATACCAAATAGTTAATTATTTGTGTTCAAATCGGTTGTTTTGTAGATATTTTCTAGATGAGTCGAAAAGGATATTGTTAGATTTAGATTTTCCTTGTGGTCGAAATTACATCATATCGAGATTGAAATTAATTAGTTAAATAACATATATTTACAGTATATGTGTATTTATAATATTCCCTATCATTTTTATATAATAGATGAAATTCATCATTCATGGAGACGAGAGGTCGTACGTACGCTTGAATGCTACATTAATTTATTTTCATATTCAATGAATGAAAACTAAATGATACATGGGAATAATAGAATGAATGTATAATATATATTTTATATATGTTATATATATTGTTTAATTACATCCTCTATACATTCCATGTATAACATTAATGATTCATATCACATTGAGTGGGTGGTAATCTGTACTTCCTCTAATTAAATAATCATATTTACACATTATCTGACTCATAAATGTATGATTTAAATAAACAATTCAGAATAATATAAAAAATATAAATATATTATAAATCATATATAAATTAATTTCCTTCATAATGGCCACCATTATTATTGTTAGGATAAATTTGAAAAATCATCATTTCGTGAGCTGGTAGTTCGTCGTGCACAGAAATAGTATGTTCGTATTAATTAGATGGTGGTGTGTTTAAGTGTAGATAGAATACTTATAATAAAAAATAATATTATATTTAGGATACTACTTTTGTTTTTTTATCAATGAAAAAATATCTCATAGGGATTGGAAGAGAAAAATAAGTGAAAGGAACTTTAGAGAAGACATTACGCAAAAATCAGGTAACATCTTTTGATTTGAGAAAGATGGTTTTTTTTGTAGTCTCGTTATACCCAATGTAAGGCTTTTATGAAGAAGGGAGTTATTCTAGGAATCGTATTGGATGGATTTTTTCGAGAACTAAAATGCTTTAGATCTGTGAGTTATAGTGAAAAATAAGTTCCCTATAATAGAAGAGTTGAGGGTCACTTTAGGAATGTCTTGAAATATTAATTTACTAATTACACATTGTGGGTAAATAAAATCACCATATCATGTTAAAAGTAAAAAAAAATCAATTTATGACTTATTTGGACTTATTTTAACCATTTGGGTGAATCTCATATTTTTAGGAATATAATATAATTTAAATAACTATTTTATATTTTAATTTATATATTATGTCAATTTTGGACACTATTCATACATGACTTTTTACAAATTCATATCAACGTGATTCCTTGTAAAAAATAAATTGAATCAATACTAACATGTTATATTCACCGAGAAAATTCGAGGTTGACATAAATTTAGTCAGATAATATTTATTTTAGTATTTATAATATCATTTACCTGAATTATTTATTATTGAAGTCATTACTGCATCGTCATTGTGTTATAATTAAATTGATTTATTTACTGTCAAAAAATTATAATAATATACCCTGATTTTCAAAATATTTTTATCTTTATAATTAATATTTATAATCAATGTGATCAATTATATAACCCTATATTAAATGTTTTTTTATTAAAAATATACAATTTTATGATATTTTTTTTAATTTAAATAAAATGTTATTAATGCCATTATCTCACCTAAGAACATTCCAAATGACAAAAGTTCTACCCCATGATTTTTTTGGTCATTAATGAGTCATACATTATTTTTTGTACAGGTGATAAGGTAATTTTATATTTTTATAATATTATTTTTACCTTGAATTTCCTTATTTACCTTCAACTATGACTAATAAAATTCAAACCTTATAACTTACCCAAAATTATTTTTATCATATTAGAAAACATTTTACACCTTAATAACAAAAATTTATACTAAATTTTTGAAATTAAATTATCGTAAGCAGTAAAATTAAATTTATACTAATTAAAAAATATTCCTTGGGGTGGCTAAAAGAGACGTTCAAAAGTTCAATAAAAAATTTTATATCAATTTTTATTATAAAAATGATTCCATTTAATTAAATTGAACTAATATATTTAATATTTATATATTTTGACGTTAATAACAATTTAATATAATAAATACCTATTAAAATGACATGTTTTATTTTGACTACTATGAATTATTTTTCATTATTCATCAAAAATTGAAACATTTCATAAAAAATACGAAAAACCCACTCTAAGCTAACGATGATATTCCTAATTCAAAAATAATTTATATTTTACCAAATTAATATATAATTACAGATGATTCATTAATTAATCATTAATTAATTTCTATTGTCAAAACTCGGAAGTCGGTTTTTATGGAGTAAAAACATTCCAAATATTGACATTTTTTTATATACAATTTAAATGTAAAATTACATAAAATGAACAATATAAGACTGAATTAAAAAATAAATAATATTATACCCCTTTAAATCCATTTAGAATATAATATTACTTTATAAATAAATTAGGTAAATAATCATTTTTTAGTTAAAATGCATTATTTTTCAGTATTCATTAAAATATGAATTATATTAGAAAAACACCAAAATTATAACTTATAATTTTTTTTAATACATATAAATAAAATTTTTATTATTTCATGTATAAAATATAAAATTTTCATCAACTAAATTTAGAATTGGTTCACCATTAGAAGGCGGTAAAGCTACATTTTTAGAAAAACACATCTTTTATCCAAAAAATTGAATTTGATCTTATATAAAATCTAGAAAAAATATAACATGAATTTAAAACATTAAGATGAATATATAAAATATATTTTTCAATAAATAAAAATCGATAAAGAGATATATGATTTTATAAACACAATTATTCTCTTTTAAAATGGTTTTCATAAAAAACGTGTCATTTATATTCAATCATTTTTATTACTATTTCATATAAATTTTGAAACAAATTAATAAATTTTTTAACATGTGTAAACCAATTATCAAAATCCATTTGATACTATTCATTCTATCCAATCCAATGGTTAGGTGTTAACAACCATTTAATATAATAAAATTATTTTTGTATTATTTTTTCATATAATTAAATAATTTGTGCAACATAATATTTCAGATAATGTCATTGTTGTTTGTCAAGTATACTATTTGAAAAAATAATCCCCATTAACTTAAAATTAATATGTTATTCATAAATATTATTATAAATAGAACTATATTATTATATAAACACAATTATCCAAACAATTTTAAAATTGGACTTAGAGACATCATTGAAAATAACACATTGAAGAAATAGTTAAGAAAACTATCCCTTTAAAAGAAGGAAAGAGATGTTCGAAGGACACTCGAGATAACACATACTATGATTCCATATAGGAAAATATGGATATGGAATAAAAACATACTAAGAAGATCTAATATAGAGTGATTGAAAACATGATCAGGAGATAGCTAAAAACCAGAAAACCATAAATTTATGATCAGTTAAATGGGATTTGATTTTACATTAGAAAATGTAAACGGAAAAGGTTTGTCAGTGAATATCTTTTTCATAATGTTTTGTTATTAATTTTCAACTTAGAATATAAACATAATGAAATAGACATACTTGATAAGTATAGTTTTTTAATTCAATAAATGTTTACCACACACTAATAAGTACTCTAGAGAATCATATAATCCCCCAAAAATAAACTTTATATTTTCCCCCATATTTATACATTAACCAAAACCAAAATTGGTTCATAAAAGATCAGATAACCCCTCAAAATAATAATCATTTATAAAGAGAGAGAATACTTTTAATCTTGAAAATTCAATGGTAATACCCATTTTCTACATTGACCATTCAAAAAAATGTCCATAAAATTCCACAAAATAATCCATTAATATTGAAATAAAAAAACCAGAAGGGTTTGATCACATATTTTTCCATGGTATATTTAAAAATTTATCTCCAAATAACAACAACCACTCTTACAATCTCATAACAAAAGTAATTATCCTGTTTAATTTATCTCCATGACGGGTTTATCATCTCCTAAAATTTCTCTAATTATTTATAATTCCATTGTTAAATCATAGATTATTCCCAACAAATAATTCAACCATAACTCCCCCAATAAATATCATATTATTCTATTTTCCATAATCATATAAGGTTAACTAAATATAAAACGTTTTTGAAAATAACATTTATCTCTTAATCACCAAATCATTTTCTTATATTAATGATAAACATTTAATAAAACATTAGATATCAAAATGAACATATTATTAATCCATAAAATCATTTAACTAAATACAATAAGTCATACTAACTAGGAAATTCACACAGGCCTTTAGTATGTGATTAATCCTAGTCCCACATTGGTTGTGAGTTTTATTACTATAGTGTTGTCCAATGTGACATGTTGTCACATGGTCTGCATTTTTTCCTTCATCAAAAAATATATAATTCTAATAAAAATAAAAAAAATGATATAATATACTAAAAAATAACCATAACATGTTTTAACCTCAAAGGTTATTTAATTCATAACATTTAGAAACCCAAATGTTAATAAGACAAAATTTCCTCAAAGGATAATGTCTCCAAAAATATCATTAATCATCGAAAAATAACATAAGCCTCAAAGACGATTCAGAGTCATTGATCCTATAATATACCTTAAATTTATAAACTCATGATCATATCCCTAACCATTATGAGATCAACTTATACTCATAGTTTTTCTAAACCATTCCTTTATACCAACTATAAGGCCTCAACCTTAAAACATTACAGAATATTTAGACTTGTCAACAATTTGACTTTAATTCATAGTTGAGATCTTTTTCACTTTATCATTTTAGAGAGATAGTATATAACTATTAAATTAAATATAAAAAAATTTAGTGTAGACCATTAATCTCTATCCAAATACTTTTAGTAAAAAAACTCCTTAAATAAAACCAGAATTCTAATCTTGATAAAAATATTCAGGAATTCATTCATTATCATATCTATCCTCATACACTGTTAAAATATAACAAAATTTGGGATGAGCATAAAAGTCTCAGTATGGAATATAAAATAAGGAATAAACCCATTTGTCTATGAATATTTAAAACCCATGAAACCATTTTCTCAAAATTAAACTTTCCACAAATAAAATAGTAACTAATTTTCTTATAACATCAAAACTGAAGATTGCTACAAAAACATTATAGAAATCATAAAACATAAATGTAACTTCCTTCATCCATATCATACAAAAAATTTATCCTTAATAACTACATAGGGAGTGACCATCATGGTTATGTTCGAAATACCCATCATAGTATATTACCTAAATCTCATAGGATATACTTTATTATTTATCTCTGTCACATTACCTAATGCATTAGAAAGGTATCACAGGTTAACCCACCGTAGGAATATGAAGGAATAACCCATATTTGGTTTATCATATAACTACCCACAAATTTCCAGGAATCATTACATAATCACAACAAATAAAAGATTTAAATTTTAAAAATTTCACTCATCAAACACAAGAAATCAATTCATGTTATTGAAATAATATATCAATTTCCATAACCATTTAAAAAATTAAAAAAACCGAATTTGAAGAAATATTTCTTATAAAGCATTGAATATTTTGAGATAAATTTTCATTTTATATAATTCTTGTACAAATAAATAAATTCGTACAAAAAATTTCGAAATCACGGTTAATAAATAGATGGTTTTAAATAAATAAATCTTTAAAAAAATTCTACAGATGTTTTAGTTTAAGACTCCATTACCACTTTAGAAACACTCGAATAAAAATAATTAACGAAACAATAACATTAAATATCATGAGAATATAATAATTAATTATATATAGAATCTAAAGGGATGTATATTCTCTTTATAGTATATTAAATGTGGATGGCAACATGATACACCTCAATGGAAAAGGATTGAGATGAAATCCTTTAAAAAGATCGTATCATTATATTATAGATAAATCAAAGACATAATTATGTGTGGGAAATATAAATACACTCAATGTAAGTGAATATTTAGTGTAAACCAATCATAGTTCATTCATACATATTCTTGTAAAATAAAACTAATGACATTGATTTTTAACTTAGTGAAATAAGATTGAGTTATCATTTCATCTACAATGTTCATATAAATGAAATAAGAATTTCTCAATGGGGTGTTTATCTGTAGAAACTATACATCCAAAAACATTTATGTGTAAATTACCACAGAAATAAATAACTATTTTATCTAAAAATAATCCTATCATAATATAATCAATGAAGTATATGTAAAACCCACTGAGTTGAAATTGTGTTTTGAAATTCTATTTAAGAGATCATTTTGGTAATAATTTATATTGATTATGCGTATTCAAAATAAACCCCCATAAATCAAGATTAAATAAAATATAACATATCAAAATTAAATTCTCACATAATAATACTAAGACATATAATGATGTTGAAGATTAAGCTGGAGAATTGAAATTGGGTTATGAAGTTCCGCAGTCATGAATGTCACTTTCCCCAATCATTCATCAATTTCTTGATTAATAATCATAGATTTTTTATAATATATTTAGAACCTTTTTTTAATTCTTATTATTCATTTTATATCACTTATTTCATGGTCTATCAATTAGTTAATTATTTTAGTTCATATCTGACGTTTTGTCATTTTTCGTTATTTGAGTCGAAAATGACCTTATTTTATGTATTTTTTCAATGTTGTCAAATTCCCATCCTCTCCACATTGATATTAACAATTAACATTTAATATATATCAATTATATATGTATTTATAATATTCCATAATATTTTGTTATTTGGAATGAAATGCACTGATCATGAAAATGGTATGTCGTACGTACGCATTAATTCTACATTCATTTATTTGGAAGATTAAAAGAATAAAAGATAAAAGATAAATATTTATATTATAATTCTTTTATAATATATATTTTACATAAGTTCTATAATTTTTCAATCCTATTCTTTATATGTTCTATATTTTTCATGAACGTGTCTAATAACATTGAGGGGGTGGTATTTCGGACTTCCTCAAATGAAGTTATCATGTTTACACATTACGGAAAGAATTTAGGGATGTTTTAAATAGAAATTATAGAAGAATATAAATAATTTAAATATAATATCAATCATATATAAAAACAATTCCACCATAATGGCCTCTATGATAGGTGTTAGGAAAAAATTGAACAATCAGTGTCTTATGTGGTGGTTGTTTGTCGTACACAGAAACAATATGTCTGTATACATTACATGGAGGTGTGTGTAAGTGTAGTTTAAATAATTATAATTAATAAATCCTAGTATATTTAGGATACTAATGTTGTTATGTAATCAATGAATAAAGATATCCATGGGAGTGGAGAAGTAAAATAAATGAAAGAAAATTGGGAGAATATGTTACCTCTAAATCGAGAAACATCTTTTGATTTTAGACAAATGGATTTCATTAATTTCATAATTCCCAAGGTAAAGATCAAACAAGGAAATGAGGGATTGAAATAAAAAATATTGGATAGATATTTTATTAAATTAATGGAGATGGAAGTGTGAGATAAAGAGAACAAGAAGCGAAATTTTATATAATATATGAGGGGAACTTTAAGAATGTCTTGAAATATTAATTTATTGTAAATGAAATTTCGATTGAAAATGGTCAAAAAATCATTAAATTAAAAGATAATATGATTTTGGTTTGAATACCCATCCTAGAAATATTTTCAAAAAAGATTTTAATTTTTTGTATCCATCCCTTTTTGGTTTAACCCTTATTTTACCACTTTAATCTTATAGTGATATCATGTAATTTACACATTGTAGGTTAATGTTTTTACAATATCATGTCAAAAGTCAAACAAAATTACATGTAGGACTTATTTGGAATTATATTAACTATTTTTATTAATATTATATTTTTAGATATATAATATCATTCAATAAATAATTTTATATTATAATTTTTGGATTATGTCAATTTTGGACACTATTCATACTTGACTTTTTACAAATTCCTAACAACATTATTCCTTCAAAAAATAAATTGAATAAATACTATCATGTCATATTCCCCTATAAAATTCTTAGATGCCACATATTTTTTCAAATACTTTTTTTAAAATATTTATAATATCATTTAATTGAATCCTTTGTCAATGAAGTAATTAATGCATTATCATTGTGTCATGTTTAAATTTATTTATTTAATGTCAATAAATTATAAATAAAACTCCATGATGCTGGATGTATTTCAATATTTATAATGACTATTTATATTCAATTTTATCAAGTATATAACCCTATATTAATTTTTTTAGAAAAAAGAGACATGTTTATGACATTTTAGTTTTAAATTTTATTTAAATGTTATTAATGTCATTAGATCACCAAAATGGATTCCAAAGGACAAAATATATAAAAAAGGATTTTATGGCTATGTTATGAAACTTCTAATAAGGTGAGGACAAGTGGTAATGTAATTTTTTATTATTATAATACTTTTTACCTTAAACTACCCAATTTACCTTTAACTCCGGTAAATAAAATTCAAAATATACTTTTCACAAAAATTTAGTTTGATTCTATTAGGCCAAAATTTTCCCCCTAATTATAAAAATTTATGTCAAAATTTTTAAAATCAATTCACATAAACTATAAATTTTTTGAATAAAATTTACTAATGTTCCTAGGAGGTGGGTGAAAGAGATGTTTAAAAGTTAAATAAAATTATATATATCTAATTTTATTATAAAAAATATTTAAATTACTTAATTGGACTAATATATGTGTTGTTTTTTAATTAATATTTTAAACACATTTTAATTTAAAACTATTTTATTAAATGAAAAGGTAGGTTTTTAACTACTGTGTAGTATCTTTCATTATTTATAAAAAATTGGAACTTTTCAAAAAAACATATCAAAAAACTAACCCTAATCTAATATTGATATTTTTAAATCCTAATTAATTCCTATATTAAAAAATTCAAAAAATATAAGTTCAATTAGATAAACTAAAATTAATTCCCATTGTCCAAACGAGAGAGTGGGCCGTGAGAAAATAAAAACTATCAAAATATTTACATGTGTTTATGTAAAATTTAAATATGAAATAAAATCCAATAAAAAAATTAGATTAAATTATAAATAATTAATACAATTAAACATTAAAATATTTAAAAATATAATCAAAAAATATAAATAAATAATTTGAAAACGAATTTTTGAGTAAAAATGCATTAATTTTCATTATTCATTACAATATGAATTTTATCAAAAAAATAATGTAATTTAATCAATGAAATTATATTTTATTTATTCTAAATAATATTTTTATTATGTCATTTATAATGTAATAAATTTTCAAAAAAAATGTTTTAAAAATGTTTCTTCATCAAAAGGTTGTAAAACTACATTTTTAGAAATATACATATATTTTGAAAGAAAATTAATTTGTTATTCTAACATATCTAGAAATCAGATAAGATGAATTTTAAACATTACATTGAATATATAACATATATGTTTCCTTAAATAAAAATTAATATAGAGTGATATGATTTTACAAACATAACTATTCTCTTTTAAATTGGTTTTCATAAAAACACATCCTTTATATTCAATTTGTTTTTATTTTGAAATATAATAATTTTTGTATCCAATGAATCATTATTTATACATTTCTAAAACATATTTAAAATTTTAATTTATAATATTTTTTACTTCTAATCCTATTTCTATGTGTTAACACCATTTAAAATAATAATAATAATATTGAATAAATTTTTGGTACAACACTACATTATATGAAACATATGGTTTTGGAGTAACACATTGTTTTGTGTTGAGTATGCAATTATAGAAAGTTCCCCCATTAACATAAAATTAATATCATATTTATAAATATTAATATAAATGGATATGACTTATTCTATAAATTCATGGTTCGTTACAACCAGTATCTTCATGAAGATTCCCATGTCATTATTTGGGGAGGGCTAGATGTACATGATGATACGAAAATAAAGGGGTGTCCAGTTAAGAACTATTATTTTTCAAAGAAAATTTTATGTTGATATCTATTTTCTTTGGATCATATTATATGGATACCTATTTTCAATGAGGAATAAATAGTAGAATTTGAGTTAAATATGTGTTTTTAGAAACCATGAGATATTTAAAGCCTTGTATTTTTTATTATGACTTGTTTGATATTTTGTAGAATTAATTTAAATATTTTTTTATATTTTTTTCATTTCAGTTCATTCCCTTTTATATGTTCTTTGGTAGTTGTTTTTAGTTGTTTGAGAGGTATTTTATGGGAGGTGGTTGGTTGTGTTTGGTATTTATTAAAGGATGAAATTGTTTCTTAAGAACAATAATTTTTTTTATAGTTTCTAGATGTAACAGACATGAAATTTATAGATTAATAATATTCTTTTTTTTATAGTTGGAGGTGATGGGTAGAGATCATCGGGAGATAAGTGATATAAAAGATATGATTTTGTTTTGTGGAATTGGGTTGTGACATGATAGTCTGGGTACTATCGTTAATGGATGGATGGATTATGAGGGTATATCAATAATTACACTACCATAGTATAGTGTGTGTTTCACAACCTTTAGTATTGTGCAATGAGAGTTTTTGTTTATGATTTAATCTTAGTCATTGTGAAATTATGGATGTCACTAAATGAATGATTCAATGGTGGTTTTGGGTATGTGTATAAATATATCTATTTTTAATAAATTCAATGCAATTTGGATGACTCTTATAATGTTTTTGTTATTGATTTCTGGGTTGTGGTGTGGGGGTTTAGTTTATAGTGTGATATTTCATGAAGATTTTGTTATATCTTATAGGGATGTGCTTCATAATGTGACCATAAATATCATGGAATGGATACTAGGAGGATGATTTTTTCAGTTCTACCGGATGTGTATTGTGGTTTATCTGCATCTATCATGTTTTATGGACTTGTATGTCATATTTCGAAGTTTCTTACTTGATAATCATCTTTCCACAATCTCTTAGTAAGGGTGAGACATTGAAAATTTATATTTGTTTTAATATATTTGATTGAGTCTATGGGGGGAGGGACATGGGGGATCCGTAGTATTATTTTCAGAATTTATTTCATGATATCCCTGTCATGGTATAATGATGTTATTTCATCCTATGATTTTATTTTTTAAATTCTTGTATAAATATATAATTCAATATTAATTTTTATATTTTTTATAAATTTCTCCAAAACCTAGGAAACTACAGTTATGATTCTGAGACCCTTTAACCCCCATAAGTTTATTTTCTCTATCATCTTCAATAGATCGACTAGCGGTGATCCAAGGTGTGTTTCCCTTTCTTCCATCCTAGTTCTCCGTCAATTATATCATCATGGGAAGTCCAAGAGGCAGTCAGTGTTTATTTTAGTGGCCATGGGTCATGGTTTTGATTTATGAATTACTATGTCTTCAGTTGATCTAGGATATTCGTACATCGTCTTTTAATTTTGATTTATATTCCTCACCATGGTCTTATGTAATTACTTCGGATGTATTTTTTGAGATGTGTGATATTTGAAATATCCTTATTTATGTGTAAATAGGGGAATATTTATTCTATTGATTTCATGGGGTTGATATTATGAGTTTCATTAATGAATATAATGATTCTAAATAATTATTAATTTCTGGGAAAGGTTTGAACTACCTCTGTTTATATGTTTATATGGTTTATTTTACGGGATTTCTTATAGATAATTTACCTCATTGAAAAAAAATTCTAAAGTGATATTTTTTATTACTGATACGATTATAATTACATCCCCACCCTTCATACAATACCTATAATTTAATATGATAATGTAAAAATTATTTTAAAATTGATTCAATTTTTATAAAAAAGGGGGTTGTGGAAGTATACATTGTGGGGTTTTTGTTGTTAATGGGTTACTATAATTCTTGTTGTAGTGTTACTAGTTGTAAGAATTTTATCAGAACTATTTCATTGAAAATATTTATATGGTTTTGTGTTTCATTTCTTGATGGTGCGATATGGATATGAAATCCATTCCACAGCTAAAAAGAGGCAATGTTATTGTTCATGTTGAATGATGTTGTGGTAGGTTATATGGGAAGTGGATGTTTTTGTGATTGTGTTATGGTAATTGTTTGTGGAAATATAATATTTTGTCAAAAACTAAAATGATAATTGGTTTCCACTATGAATGGAACAATAATAAAAGAATACAATGGGTAATTACCGGTTTACTAGTGCGTGATGGTGAATTTTTTTCCTTAAATAATGAATTGAATGGAATACAGAATGTTAAAATGATAGTAAATAATAAATAAGTAAATGGATAAATGGTATCATAAAAATGATAACTATTAATGGTTTTTGTAAATTTTTTGTATAATTATTGGTAGGTTAATGGTATAATTCTTTACATTAATGGTGGAATGCGCTACTGATAGTAAGGTAGTTGGTATGGTGCATCAGTTTTGTTTGGAATGAACCACTGAGGGTCAAATTTTCTTTGGATGTATTATACTTGTTGTTGTTTTGATATTTATATAAATCCCACCTTATTTGGATAAATATACCATTTTATGAATTTTTTGTATCCAAATTATATTCCCAATTATCTTGGTTATTGAGAGAACATATAAAATAATAATCCATATTCTTTACCCTCCCTTAAAAGTGTAGAACTAGTTATTTTGGCTCAAGGAATGTATAATAATATGGGTTATAACAGATTGATTTCATTTATTTAATATACTGGAAAACCATTCTTGGTAGATGATGTGATATTATATGGTCGGTTAATGTATTGTACGAGGATTGCACCAGATTGACAACATTTAAGTTCATGATACTGTATTGGACCTGATATTTGATGTGTGGATGAGGTTTTGATCTTTTCTGAAGGATATGATATAGTGGGGATGATTTGGTCAGGGTATATAGTGTGATTGAGATATGAGTTGCTATTTTTCGTGGTATGGATGCTGAATGGATTGGGTTAGTGGTGAATTTTTCATTGGAGCATGATAGTGAAAACTAGTGGGGAAGTGGTTATGGGGTACAGTTTTGATATTTTTTTTAAATTTTTGGTATTATATGTGGAAGAAATTTTGTGTGATTGAGAAATATTGATATTGTCTAGTATTTACATGGAAGGTTCTTTGTTGGTTTGGTTATTAATTCCTTGGATCTTTGGAATGATTCTTCGTCATTTTCACAACGGTATTATGAAATATCATACAGATTATAAATGAATTCTTTTAATATATATATACTATTTTTTAGCTTACATGGGAATGTTTGGAGATTGAGTTTGGACATACTAAATTGGGGTTGCAGTTCTATTTTATTCCATATGAGTTTTATTACTATTATTATTTATTTTTAGATTTTTATTTTTATGAAATATCATGCATTATGTTAATAGTGGGATCTTGATTTTACTTTTATATTTTGTCATTATTTTGTGATTTCTCATTATGTTCTACAAATATATAAGGGTACTGAGTCCCAATATCATATTCCTTACACTTGATCCAAATCTCCAACCTGAGGTATATTAAAGGAGGTCCTCCGAGGTCACTCTCATCTTCACATCACGCCTAAGAGAGATTCCCAATAGAGGGAGGTCGTGACATGATATGTGTCTTGGAATGAATCAATGAATCCTACAATTTCATAAGGTACCCTTTTAAATTCCTCAACCATGAACTCAATTTTAATGTGATAATGAGATGACCAAATACATTTACCCCCTTCCCATGTTTATTTTATGTGGAGTGTTACACCCCAATCCCACCTCCAAAAGTTTAGTTGATCGTTAATAGTATTATGATGGCTTATCACAATGTATGGGTGGGCATACCAAATAAAAACCTATAATAGGTAAATATGTTCATATCTTAATGTCACTATAAATACACGTGGTAAATATACAAAAAAATTGAAAATTTTACAACATATGTAAAAGATGTCAAATAAAAGAACAAATCTACGTAGGAAAACACCCAAGGTCCTATACATTAAATAAGCCTCTGAACATTATAGACGCAGACTCATGATGTATCCTCCTCACATTGAGAAATATTATATTCTTTTCCAACAATAACAATCACTACCACTGTCATGATCCACTATGTGTAGCCATGATTCTCTAGGAATTAATTCCAAACAAGAAACACTAAATCCTTGTTTACCATGACCACCTCTAAAACCTAATTCCTCTACATCAATATAGGATGTCGGGGCCCAAAGACCATGTAGGGGTAAGTATAAGACCACATAAAGCGACACCCTAAAAACCATAGAGGAGAGAAAAATGAACATATTCTCTCAAATATCATATTTCATGAGGGAAAAAATAGGAAGATAAGGTAAATGTATATTTTCTCAACCAATAGAAATCTTAATGACACAAATGTGCCTTAGTGATATAATCTATAATCTAAATTAGACATATCTACTATGAAAATATGAATTATTTCACAATATGTCATGCCATAATGTCTTATGTTTATAGCCTAGTAGTATGTCACATATCAACTACGACAAAGTGGTTCTTGAGGAGTCACTAGCCTCAAATAACCTGATCTACTCAACCTCTCGAAATTAAAAATCATCAATATAATCCTTTCAGTCAGAACAATTCCCCACTAATGTATGTGCATAAGTCGTGGGAAAACCACAATGTATAATCCACAACCAATGATATTTTGATGTCATTATTTAAACCTATAATGGAATGAACACATTGACCAAGAATATATTTTAACCAAAAAAGTACTTACCTCAACCATTAATACTACCTATCTATGAGAAAACATTTATCACCTCACTAAAACTATAAAAAATAAACCACATCTCATCAAATTGAACACAATGGACGAGAGTAACACATAACAGGGGATATTAGAACACACCAGATTAAAATAGAACATTACTTCATAGATAGAGAAACTGAATCCCATTCAGTAGATGGTAAGAACAAAAATATTGGGAGTAACACCAAAATCTATATGTAAAACAATGGACCCATACCTCACAATGTAAGGCACATAAGACAATATGGATACTTTCCCACCCCCTGTGAATTCTCCAAACATCCTGCTCATGCCTCATTATTGGAAATGTAGAAAAAACATAAAACTACCAATATTTCCATTAAAAGGGAATTATATGCTGAAAGATACAATCAAATCAAAATCTATATGGATAAAATTCTCGTGATGGGATTCTTATTTCAAAAGTGCATAGGTTGTGAAAAATTGTTAAAAACTCCCCACAAGTGCGAACGGGGGCCATGTGGTTGCCTAGTATCATGAAACAACATTGTGCTAGAAGGGGGAATATCATATTGGGTGTCTCTTATAAGATCATGTGTTTTAGGAGTATGAATTTTTTTAATGAATTTGAACATTCATGTTTTTTGGATGGGGGAAATATTGATCAGAGTTTTTAAAATGATTTCTAATTGAAAGAATGCTTCAAGGAGATGTTTTTAGATACAGAAAGTGGATGGAAAGGTATCTCAGATATTTTGGGTGAATTTTATGGGTGTGGAAGTTGAGAATATATTTATATAAAAGTGAAACCAAAGGATCAGAGTTAGTATATGGTTTGGGAAAAACATTAGGCAGAACCATGTAGACCAGTTTGTAAAGGCACAAATTTTTTTTAACTATGTGAGGAGGAACCGAAAAATGTGTGGTTTGGGGTTGAGGTGAATAGGAACTCAAATGGTTATCACATAGATTTCTTTACTATGCACTATAACTGTTTGATGTGGAGATGTCTCTCTAATTAATACCATATTGTTGGTGTATGATTTTCCAAATAATTTTTAATGTCTCATAATATACATATAATACTTTTCTAATTGTATTGAATTATTTTGAGACCACACGCTTTGAAAATTTGTGATTTCGAGGCCCGTTGAACCTGAATCAAAATTTTGATCTTTTTTTAATGTACATTCAGTAAATGTGCGAGCGATATTTTCAAACTTTTTAATTGGTGATAAGATCAAAAATATGAGGGAACCATTTAAAACGAAATGTCGGGATTCACCTAAAAAGTACTCCACATAGACTGACAAGGGTTTGATGGAAACATTAATATTCAGACTTTTCAGAGAATGATAAAATTGATAAAAAAAATTCATTTTATTTTCTCAATGTTGAGCGGCGGATGAAAATGATGTTGTGCGGCGATGAGTAAACGAAGAGGCACATTAAATTAGGATCTTAAATTGCTCATTGTGCAAGCATAATGATCCAATGTGGTAGCGTAACAGAAATTCTGCAGCTTGTTCCTTTTTTAAAATTAATCAAATTCATTCAAGAGTTGAGAATTAACCCATGGGAAATTATCTCACGATCCTCCAGTGATATTTCTCTCCAAAAAAATATTACAAACTCTAGTTGAACATCCTCGACATAAAACTACCCCAAATATCAAATAAGATAAGTGAAAAATTATGTTGACCTCTTGAACATTCAAAATGGAATGTTATGGAAGGGATAGTAAAATGAGGCAGGGGGTTTATTTTTATTCAGTTTTTCCGTGTTCTATTCTAAACAAAAGAACTCAGATTAACATATGAACAATTTAATATCTAGAACATGAGTTATTATAAGATGGTGTTTTTCTTGGGGATTCTATTTAGTATTAATTTTATTATTGATAGAATAGTAATCTCAATCCTCCCATTTTTTTAAAAACCTTACACAGTGGGCACGAGTTCTCATGAACCGGGCTCGAGATTCTCTTCATGTGCATTCATCGTGGATAAATTCTTGAAATTGTGGAAACATGATTTCATGGACTTCACAAAAATGTGGAAGGCACAAAATCATATAGGTGCAGACAGATTGGGAACAGAGCATCGACGAAACTCTGGTGGGATGTTGAATAAACTACAAATGTTTGGGTCCTCTTGCCGGAAAATGATGTGGGATGTGGTAGGTGGATCACCAAGATAGCATATAGGGAAGGTCTCAACCATTACCGGGTGGACGTGGCGGCCTGCATCTAGCCCGCTCGAGTGAGCGACGGAGGCTGCGACCACCGTGGTCGTAGTGCCGGAGACTCACTGTGCCATGATGGCACCACATTGTCCTGGTCACCCAACAAACTCAGTCCTTGAGTGACGTGGAGGGAATGCTCAGTTTAACCAGCCACAAGTGCTGAAGACCGGATGTGGCTATGCAACGTTTGGATGGAGGAGTCGGCCTACTAAGGCGGGACCCACCCCAGCGGGCTACACATACACTAGAGTTCTAGACCAATAGTCCAAAGGGCCGGTGCTAATCCGTACCAGATCCGGGTTTCATCGACCCAATCTCAGTCATTTTGGTCTGACTGGGTGGGGTCTGTTTGGCCGGACCGGGTCTGACCGAACCTGGACCCGACCAACCCCTTTTTTTGAAAACCTCAATAACGTGCTGGTCGGGCATCCAATTGACACGTCATCTGTAACATTAGGACCATTGTTACAAGGAGGTTCTTCTGAGATACTCTACATGTGTTTTGGAAGAGGTTTTCATTTAGGCGAGTTGGATTATTCTCAAATCAAAAAGGGACCTTTTTACAAAAAATGCTCAAATCTTACAGACTAGGTGTCTGATCGACACATTTTCTATTGCGTTGGGAACATTCTACGAGATGGTTCATTGGAATATTCTATATGGTACTTATTTGTGGTTAAAATATGATTATTCTCTTGAGGAGTAGATTCTACTTATATCAAGCGTTCTTCGTACGAGAATCATTCGGCTAGATGAGACCCGCTCCAAGTGACCCTATGTGGATCAGCCCCTAGCATCCCTATATATATCAACACCAAGAGACCCTATGTGGATCAACACATAGCAACCCTGTGTTTATCATCACTTGTAGACCATGTGTGAATCCACACCTAGTAACCATGTTTGTATCATCACCTAGACCCCATATGTGGTTCAGAAACTAGCGACCTAGTATGGATCAGCACCTACAGACCCTATGTGAATTTTTTACTAGAAACCCTATGTGGATTATCACATAGAGACCATGTGGGGATCCGAAGTAGAGCATCTCAACTGAATCAGATGACCTAGCTTTAAGACTAATAATTGTTACTCTTGTAGTTTTGTTTTTTCTTGATGTGAGCTGTCTTTAGCCTTGTCCTATGTATTTGAGAGCTTGCTTAGTGGTGTTTCCTATGAGGTGTTTCCTTTGTAGAATTTTCCATTATGTATTTCTAAGAGACACTTATGGGACTTAGGGTATATAATGAGTGTTTTTATACTCACCCATGCATGGTCTTTTCCCGCACCTATTTCGTCTTGTGTAGAAGAAAAAATGATTTGATTGGGACTTTGGGGATCTATGAAAGACAATGCTTAGGGATGGATCGATAGACATGGTGTGTTTTAGTGAAATCTGATAATGAGATATACCTACTCTTTGTATATGATCCTAGGTAGATGTTCCCCAAATCTTGTGATTCTTTTTCTCTACCTTCCATTCAGTTGGCCTTGTATTATACCCCATTACTTTATGTTTACTCCTTTTATTATCAGTGGTTGTACATTGTGGTTGTTGTGAAAATTTATTTCCTTTGTGGTTTCATTGTGATGTATTCCATGTCTCTATATGTATAAGAATAAATGTAATTAATTCCCTTTTTGGGATATGCCATTTTGGTTCTCTTCTCTAACCCCTAGCCAAAGGAAGGTGGTCTTGGGGTGGTCATGAAATGGGCCCCAGGGGATGGGTTGTGATGAAGTGGTGTCAGAGGGTGTCAGTTATACCATAAGAACTAAAAGCCTATATTTTCAATTGGGGAAATAGTGTTATGTTTCTTGAGTTCAGATTTCATTCCGGGGACACCAATGTTGGTATAGAAGCTGACATATCCATACACGAGGACTTAGAATTTATTTTTCCAACCCGGTATACAAAAAAACATGTTTCATGTCTTTTGAAAATGTTATTCTATTCATATCTTATGAGTTAGATCATCATGTACTACCTATTGAAATCAGTGCATCTATTTCCCTACCATATGCCTCCACGTGGATAGCCAACCATGATTCCAGTGGGGCATCACAATGATTGTCCACTGAGCAATGTGGCATCACTGCACGGAACACTTACAGTGATATCACCTTCGTGTGGTGTACTAGTTGCATGAACACCCATAGAGAATTTTTTGCTACTAACCCCACCAGTGGACAGTGCACTCTGACTGAGCCTAATATGTGTGTTATAGAGACAGATGCCTCATATTGTTCAAGTCGAGACAAATCCTCATGAAGTTGATGATTGGATTGAGGCCTCTATGTGGGTTTTCACCTGGTAGAGACACCTTCAGACTAGTTGGTGGACCTATCCTCTATAGTTTTTTAGTCAAAAATATAGGGATGGTGGAGCATGACACTCCAGACACACGAGAAGTTGACCTGGGCTTGTTAAAACTTTGAGATCCTCTTTAGGGAGGAGTTCATAATGGAGACACTATGCTATGTGCATAATCAAGAGATAAATATCCTAAAAGAGGGAATCCTGACTGTGGGAAAGTACTCAATGATGATTACTAACCTCACCTACTACTCCAACAACATGGTACATGACAATTTATTTATGGACTAGACCATTGATAAAGGACTCTTAATATAGATCCGGGCATCGATGATTTCTCTCAACATCATGATGTAGGCTAGAGAGAAAGAGTGATATTTTCATGTGGAGATTTTCCAAGACAATTAGGCACCTACGGTGAGTGCAACCATCGGAAAATAGGTGGCCAAGACATATACAGCAGGTATTAGGCACAATATGCAGAGGCCCAAGTGTAACAAACCATCTGATGGATGACCCTATGATGAAAAATAAAATGTTCAGAGCCTAGAAGGATGATGAGGTCTGTGAGGGATAGAGTTTGATATTCCAATGGTAGATAGGGGAAAATAGATCATGAATGTCTGACTCCCCACAGGAATGACCAGAAGATAGTCGAGGTACCACCAAGGGAGATCCAGATTTCTGAGTGAGGAGGTACACATGGTGGAAAAAATGGATGGGGAGCGGGTTGAGTGTTAGGCGGTAGAAGATGTTTTGAGGTATTACAACCACCACCCTCGGTAGTCCAACATGGGTCCTGGGAGCTAGAGGATAGTGGTGAGGCCCACTTTTTGCAATGGATTCCTACATCTACAGTGCTCAAGAAATTATTAGTGGTACGATATATGTTCTCCACCTTAGAAACAGTTCGAATAGACATTTGTGCTAGTTAGTCTTTCATTTCTGTAGGCCATGTTTGAGGATCATAGATTATGGTGGATACATTGGATAAATCATTGTGATTAGATACTCCTAAGAGAGTGGATTTTATTGTTACACACTCGTTCTGGTAGTTTTAGATTACTCAAGGAGGCGAGATCCTCGACTGAGATCTCCTAGTAAATACATCAAGGCCATACGATGTCACCATGGTTATGGACTGGTTATCTATAGTCCATACTCAGATAGAATGTTTCTGGTTCAATGTGAGGAGTGTCCATGATGATTGGACCTTGTTTCCCATCAATAGAAAGAAGGGATTCTTTACATCACATGATGGAATTTTGTGGAGGAGTGTGAAACCGCTCACTCCCCAGTTGGCTAGCCTCACCTGTAGTGTAGTGGACGAGAGGAGTCCATGTTTTCCAGTAGTGGTTGATGAGTATGAGGATTTCATTCATGAATTTGTCCCATGACTACCTCCTTGTTGAGATTTTGACTTTGGTGTTGACTTTTACCAATAGAAAATGTTGATATCTACACTGGCATATTAGATGTATCCCACTTAGATTCATGTGTTGAGGGTATAACTGGATGAATTACTGGAGAAGTGGATCAAAAGTCCCAGTGTTTCACTATGGGTATCACAAGTGTTGTTTTACTAGAAAGAATATGGGATCTTGATTCTACATGTGGACATCTTGTTCGTAAAATATGTAAATATGAATAACATCTTTCCATTTATGAGGATAAAATAACTCTTTTATCAGTTGAAGGGAGTGAAGTACAACCAGATGATCGACTTAAGATCCGGATATCATCATCTACAGGTAAAAGATTAATATGTACTAAAGATATCCTTTTGATGCTCATATTTCCCCTATGAGTTTTTGGTGATGAATTTCGGAATGTCCAATGCCCTAGTAGTGTTCACGGGACTCATGAATAGGATCTTCCAACAATACCTATATACTTTTGGGGTAGCCTTAAATATTGACATCTTAGTGTACTCAATGTTGGAGTAGGACCTAGCTACCCTCATGTGGATAGTACTGGATACACTTCGAGAGAAACAGGTTTACGGTAAGCTCTCAAAGTGCCATTTATTGATTAGAAAGTTCTACATTCTGGGGCACTTCATCTAAGAGGTTGGTGTTTTAGAGTATTGGGTGAAGACCTAGGATATGACTACATGGGACCACCTAGGAGTCTGACTAAGGTTCATAGTTTCCAATGAATGGAAGGGTACTTTTGGGGGATCATACCTGACTTTTCCAGAGTATCCACACCTTTTTTTATCTTTTACATATAAGGGACAACCCTTATGATGGACATAGAGGTTCCAATATAGATTCTATGAGATAATGCAGAGGAAAATGAGTTCCCCCATTATGAGACGACTAGAAGAGGGCGTTGGGTATGTATTCTACTATGGTATATCAAAGACTGGAGTGGGTTGTTTCTTGATAAAGGAGCGATAAGTGATCACCAAAAACTCATGGAAGATAAAGAAACATTAACATAACTACCCAACCCATGGCATGGAGTAAGTTTTTGGGGGTTTTCCTTGATAATTTGGTGGCACTACATTATAGGTGAATGATACACCGTCTACTCCAACCATAAGAGTCATAGGTATTTATTATCATAGAAGGACCTAAACTTGAGAGTGCGGTGATGGATGGAGTTCTTCCATGCCTATGGATAGGATATAGTCTATACTCTAGGGAATGGGAATATGGTGGAAGACTTTCTTAGTAGGTGGTCTGGTTTACAGCTGATTAGTGAGGTGACAGAGCATCTTTTCGCGATGAAAATATCCTCCATGGATAGTGATGTAGAAGCTTACATTCAGTCAATGACTATTATTCCCCCACTAATAATACAATTTATGAGGCTTAGGTTTTGGATGTTTACTGCAAGGCCTGGCATGATTATATATCATTAGGAAGGGCTCCTGATGGATGCTCCATAGGTGGGGAGCACTTCATCCTTATAAAAGGACAAACAATGGCACCAGTGACATTATTAGAGGAGGTGTTTTGGGAGTTACATAAATCCCCTTTGACTACACATCCTAGGGTAGCGAATATGTACTATGACCTCTAAAGTCAGTATTGGTGGACATGGATAATGTAAATGGTGTCAGAGTTTGTTTCATGATGCCTAAAATGTCAGCAAGTGAAGGTTGAGCATCAGATCCCAGCAGGCATGATGCAGCCACATAAGGCTTCGGAGTGGAAGTGTGATGGTACCTCCATGGGCATTGTGATGGGGTTACCATGAATGTCCTAGCCCTGACTGTATTTGGGTGACCATTTACCGACTCACTGTGTCGGATCACTTCGTACCCATCTAGGTGCAGGGATCACTATATGGAATGCTATGCTTCTATATTCAGGAGTTAGTGTGGCTTCATTGGGTGCCTTTTATGATCATATCATATCATGATGCATGCATTACATCCTAGTTATAGAGGGGTTTATAAGAGCCGTGCATGATGTAGTTGTGCTTGAGAAGAACATTTCACCACCCCCCCCCCCCGAAAGGGTTTTTAAATGGAGCAGACCATTCAGTCCCTGGAGTAAATGCTTCATTCTTGAATCAATGATTTTTTTTATCAATTGGAAGGACCACCAGACACTGGGGGAGATCGCATATTATATGAGAAATCAATCCACCATTAGAATTGATTCATTTAAAGCCGTGTATGGGTAGCCATACAGATCTCCTCTTATTTGAAAAAACCCATTGGAGTCTACACTCGTGGGTCTACAGATTGAACTGTGTACCACTTAGAAGGTGCGGATCATCCAAGAGAGGATGAGGATTTCACAGAGTTGACTGATGTCTTATGCTGACATAAGATGTATACCCTTAGATTTTGAGGAAGGAGAGAATTTTTTTCACTCAGGACTCACCCCAAAAGGATTGTGATGATTTGTATGAGAGAGAATGTTATCATAGAACTTCATGGGATATTTCTAGATCCTATGGAGAGTTGTGAGGAGGAGTACCACCTAGATCTACCCCCACTGATGAAATGGGTGCATGATATTTTCCATGTGTTTCAACTGAGGAGGTAAGTGCATCATTCATTAGGATTCATCGACTGGGGTGAGATGGAAATTGAAAATGGCACGACATTTGTGAAGTTCATAGTGAAGATCGAGGATCCAAAAGAGTGGGTATGACATGGACTGTCAATTTCTATAGTGTGTAATCGGTGGTAGCCCAAGATCCTCAATGAAAGAACATTCGAGGAAAATGCTCATATTCATTATCAATACCCCCATTAGTTTGATTTTTATTTTTATTTTATTTTGGGGATGTAAATCCCTAGGGGGAGAATTTAATGTTCTGTAATTTCTATTTAAATTTTTCTAAAATTATATGGAATTATTTAGAGACCTCACTCTTGGAAAGAATTTGATTCTGAGGCCTGGTGAGCCTAGGACCGAATTTTAATGTTTTTTAAGGTAGGTTGGTTAAACATGTTAGTGGTATTTTATAACATTTTAACCAATGATTGGTTAGAAAATTCAAGGTCACTTTTGAACCTGGAATTCCAGGGTTATCCTTAAAAGAACTTATGTTCGACATGCACGGTTCAGATGAAAGGGTTTGTTTTTATACTTTTCCGAAAATAATAAAATATCGTAAAAAGTTATTTGATTTTATTTTCTCATGGTTTAGTGGAAGACGACGATGGTGTAGTGTGAAAATGAGGTGATGATGAGGCCCATTAAATGGGGATCCTAAATGGATCGTTGTACAAGAGTAACTGCTATGCTATTTCATAAATGAAGAATTATAACGTTGCAGTGCCACAGTTTAACCGAAATGATGAAATGTGTTCATTTTTTGGATTTAAGGAACACGTTGAAGAGTTGAGAATTAAATAATGACCAATTCTATAACGAACCTCAAACAAGATTCCTCTCCATCAATGAATGAAGAATATCAGAGGAACATCATCAAATTCGACAAACCTAGAGGAACAAAGCCTGGAAGTGATGAACTACATCGACCTCTTGAACCTTTGTGGATGAAACAATACAACAATGAACATAAACTGAGGTAGGGTATTTAGATTAATAAATATTTTCCCCATTCATGTCATAAAATATGAATGTGCATTAATGCACAAATAGGTTAATCCGAATATCATGTGTTCTTGTAGGTGGGTGTATTTAATGGGTTTTCTATTCGAAATTAATTTTATTGTTAATAGAATTGTAATTTTGAGCCTTCCCTATTTTTAATCACCTAAAATAGAGGGCACGAGCCGAAATAATGAGGCTCACGCCCCTTTGCCTATGTGTTCTTCATGGTTGAATTCTTGAAATTTTGACTAGGTGAGTTCAATGTATTCTTATAAATGGTGGAAAACTTATGATTCCATATGTATAGATAGGTCATGAAATATACCAGCATAGTAACTCAAGTGGCTCGTAGAAGAAACAACCACCATGCCAGTGCTGGTGGTAGCTGACAAAAGCCTGATATAGAAGCAGAGGGTAGAGGGAGGCACTGCACCCATAGCTGCTCCACGGTGATTGAGGTATGTGGTAGGTGGCCACATCAGATTGGAGGTACGACACCGAAAGGTGATGGGGAGAGTTGGAAGCCCGCATATGTGCTAGCCAGGCGGTGATAGAGTCCGCAACCACCGTGACTGCAGTTCTACAGAACCACGACACCACACATGTGCATCATTTACATGTTAAACTCATGGAATCAGTCCATGTGTGACATTGAGGGTGCAGCTGGATTCACTGGCCATGTGTGCTGATGACCGTATGCCTCTATGGCACGTCCGAATGGAGGAGCTAGCCCATTCCTATGGTATATACCTACACTAGCATGAAAAACCCTACCAAGCATGGAAAACCAGATCTAGGTATGTTCAGGATGACCTAGATTGTGTTGGGTCGAGGTGCTCTGAATGGGGAGGCACGGACTGAGACCCAATCATGACTTTTTTGGGAAAACGTCAATAACTTGTAGAATAAGAATCTGATTGACGCTCCATCTACAGTTCGAGGAACCTTGTGACCAAGCGTTCCATCAGAGATAATATAAATGAGTTTTTGTGGATGTTGGCATATGTCCGAGTTCGATCAAAATCAAATCCAACCAGGTCCTTTTTACAAATATTCCCATACCATACAGAGCTGGTGTCTATTCAACTTGACATCTGTTGCATTGGAACCATTACGACGAGCTAGTTATTTCGGGTATTCTATGTGGGACATCCTGAAATACAATTATTTTATTGACATTTATATTCTCTTGGAATCAATTGTGCTTCGTATGGGAATATTGCAGCTGGCTGAGCCCACTCCTAAAATCATGTCAGGATCGACACCTAGATTCCGTATATGGATTATCACCTAGTGACCCTATGTGTATCAACACCTTGTGATCAGATGGGGATCAAAACATAGAAAACCTGTGTGTATGATCATCTAATGAACCAATGTGGATCAACACCTAGTAACCATGTGTGGATCCGCACATAGATACCTTTTGTGGATCAGCACCTAACGACCCTGTGTGGATCAGCACATAGATACATTGTGTGGTTAATCTCATAGAAATCCTCTGTGAATTATCACTTAGCTACCTAGTGTGGATCATCACCTAGTGACACTTTGTAGATCGGTAGAGGAGCCAATCAATATAATAAAATTATTTATCATTACAACTAATCATATTTACTTATTTACATAAATTTTACCTAGTGCAATAGGTGTTTTACCTTCTCTTATGTATTTTTAGATCATTCTTGGTTATGTTTCATAATTGTTGTTTCCTTTTTGGTTTTTTTATTTTTTTTATTTCTAAGAGACTATTGGGGGTATCAAGGTCCCTACTGAGTGTTGTAATACAACCCCTACTGGGCTTCTCCCACACCTATTGTGTCTTGTGCAGATGACCTATTGCATTGACTACAAATTTCGGGATCGAGGACTAGATAGTATTCAGAGAGAGATTGATAGACATGGTGTTAAGTACTGACATACAATAGTGATTTTTTCCAACCATTCTAGTAGGATCCATGGATGAAGGCCTCTGGAGGTAGTATTTTTTTGTACATTCCTTTTAGTTGGGCTTGTGTTCTAGTCCCTTTATTTTCGGTTTACACCTTTTAATCTTGGTGGTGGTACATTGTGTTTATTTTACTACTTTCATTACACTGTGGTTCCTTTGGGAAGTATTCCATGACTTTCTGTAGAGGTTTAAAGGAAATACCTTCTCTTATTGGGATATTACACTTAGTTCTAGTCACCATCACCTAGACTTTGGAAGGTGGGCTTGGGGTAGTCACGACTCGGGCCTTATGGGAAGGGTCAGGACAACATGGATCCAAACTATGAGCCTCAATAAAAGTGATTTTTTATTATTTTTCTCCTACTAACCATAAATATTTTATCTATTTTCCAACATCATTATCATGGAATACGCATTCTTGTGCACCATCCAACTTCTCCCTTCCTCTATGGGAGACCTCACTTATTCTTGGTTCAAATCGACTTTTATAGGATGAATTGGGATCCAAAGGGTAATTATTCAAACCCTTTATCCTAAATTGTGTTCTTCCAATTATTCATATTCTTTCATTCTATATTTAGATTTTTTTCATTCAAATTCCACAAAATCATGGTCGAATTGGATAATGATGTTAGGGATATTCCTTTGCATAAGATGAGGATAAATTAAATGGTTTTATTCCTTAATCAATGTGTTGTTTCAACATGGTATGTCACCATGTTGAATTTTCAACATTTTAAAGATGGCATTAAATTTTTATTTTTCTATATGTTGTTTATTGGGTATTTTTCTCAGTTCCTATATAATGTTGTGTTTAATATTTATGGAGAGTATTAGGACATATTTCTAGTGTGACATGATTGGTCAATGAGGCAATTAGATTATATAACTTTTTTATTTTCTATATTTAATTATATATTGTTGATTTTTATTAATTAATTATAATGTCACTATATCTAATTGAATTATGCTAGTTTGACTACGAGATAGGACCCCATTTGGCTTGAAGGATGTTGGACATGCCTAGGAATCTATTTTTGGCCCGTAAAATTAAATGGAAATCCTTTAAAAAGGTAGGTGGTGTATTTTATATTCCCTATGGTATTTATGTATTTTGATAGTATATGTATGTTTGTGGTCACCCTTGGTGGTGACCCCACTAGTTTAATTTTTACCAATTGATATTTAATTAACTAAATAAGATATTTGTAATGGATGAACACCAAAGGTCACTGATATCCCATGGGTGAAACTCTTTTTCCTCAGCCTAAAGTGGATGACATTTTTTCATGAAACATTACGTACACTAAAGACCACTCATGTGGTGAGAGTGTTCTTAGTAAGACATTTCAACCTTATACAGGACTAGGTTGAAAAACTAAATTCATACAAAGACATGGTTTGGTGTGTAAATCATGCTAGAGATACTAGAGGACCAATATGGGATCATGGGAAATCTACAAATGGTTTCCATAGTGACATGACCCTAAGCCCGTAAGGATGTGTTACCTTATTCATGATATCATGAAATGTGACATGATATTGTTTTGGGAGTTGACCCAAGAGAGTTGTAATGACTTGGAAAATTTCAAGAAGGATACCTCTGCTAGTGTATGGACTTCAAGGATCGAGAGTGAGATCCACTCTAGTGTTCTAACCCAAGGGGCCCAGTTTGTTCTCTAGTGTTTGATAAACACTAAGATATTTCATTATGATTTTTAGTGAAGAACGTATTGGGTGTCTCTGTATAACCTATTTCAAATATGTAATCCTAATGGGAATTTGTAGAACTGATGGTTTATGCAATTAATCCAACCTCCCTCATTTATTTATTTATTCACTCATTTACTATTTATCTAGATATGATTCATAATGATATTCCTAGAACTCATCCAATAATAGTATTATATGATGTGATTCCTTAATCAGGATTGTAAGAGGTTATTTTTGTGATTCATATTTTGAGCCATATTAATTGAGTTCTACTTTTATCAGATTTCCCATTTCTCACAGAGATTCCACCCATTATAGTTATTTAGAGGCCAGTCTTCATGTTCAACTTAGATCCCCTCTTCATTCATGTCACCCAATGGATACATGGGTGCTGACCATATATGACTAGGTGGGGTTTCCTCTGATCACTGGATTTTAGAGATTCACATGGATTGATGATGATGTTCTTGAGAAATGCTTAGAATTCTCCCTAGTATCATGGTGGACTCAACATTACTACTTTGTAATGGATTTCTAGGTGATGGAGAAATTGAGTTGTTTAATGAATTAATCATGTGTTATTACTATTGATCAATATTTTTTAAATGTCACCCTTCCCCATTTTAAGGAATATTGGAACATAAGGCTCATTTCCCACTTGTTTAAGATGTTCTAAATGAAACTCCTCTTAGTTTATTGGGTGTTTCTATATATGACACTCTAAAACCTCTTTGATTTTAAATTGTCGAACACGGAAATCAACATAATTTATTTTGAATTAATGGACATGATTCTCCACACCCACTAATTTTAGGATGTTGGACATAGTGTTAAACATTTTTGATTGCTATTATTGAAAATTGAATTGTGTATACATGGATCAGATTATTGGGCAGATTTCGCCTTATTTTGAAAATGATACCCTTGTGATATATGGTTAAGATACATTTTCAGCAATGGATGAAAAAGGTATATTTGATTGGGATAACAGACCTAATTATCGATAATGGATTTATTTAATTCTTTTCATTCCAATTGTGTCTCTCTAGGGTTTAACACATTTCATGATATTGAACTTATTGTATTAGACATTGGTAAGATTAATTTATTTATTTATACCTATATTTTAGTAATTATTATTATTATTATACTTATAAGTAGATAACATATACATACACATCATTTAATTTCTTTGTAGGGGATAGTGTTGGAGTTTCCATTTTCAGTATTTTACTGACACCCTACTCACGCATCCTTTAAACTATGGTACCCAAGTAGATGTTCACATGGTTGTTGTTACATGATGGTTTGAGCAATGAGAATGATCAAATAATATTTATTAGATATATATGTAGAGTCTGGGTATGTTGAACAGGCCATTTCGAATAGTAGATACCTATAATTATATTAATTTTTCTATTATTCACTCTTATGTATGTGGATAGGCTAGTGGGTGACCAGGGTTTGCATGTATGACATGGTTATTTATGCCCTAAATAAATTTCATTATAATACAGCATTGTTTAAATGTATCTATTCCATACATTGATTGTTTACTACAAGAGATTATATTTGGTTATTTTCACGTTATTTCTTACATTTATATGAGGGAATAGTCTCTCCTATTACACATCATAGGAACTCGCTACTAGAAAAAATCCTATGGTGTATGGGGGGTACTGTGAAGGCCAGGTCACCAACAAGATCCCCTCATTTTCATAGATTGATCCTTGAAGAGATGTAAAAAATTTGTATCAGAGTTGTTCATTTCCTTATTTTTTATTATTTAGGATATGTTGGATAGGATTATTAAGAATTTTTTATACCTGTGATGGATATCAGACTAGTGGGTCAAGAATACTTATTCTCGTAAGAAGTCAATGTCACCATGGATTTGGGAATCATATTATTGATTTTTGATGTTACAGTTGTATAGGATTTTCACTTTTGTCGATGCACATGTGGTGTATATTTTATGATTTATAACGGATTTCTTGCTCTCAACATGTTAGCAAGTGGCTAATGACTAATTTTGACTCTTAGATTGTAGTAGAAATATCTTTCTATACATGTATCATATTTATCATGTTGGTTCCTCATGATAAATTCCTTGAAGTGAAATATTTTACTATAGAAAATATATTTATATTGTTTAAATGTTAAACAACAACCTAAATAGTGTTTTCCCAAATTGGTTCTTTGTGGAACTGTACTCAGTTATACCGATATATATATATATCATTCTAATGGATGTTCATGTGGAAATATAGTGAGATGATTAACAGTGAGGCTGATGTGTAATCCCACATCCAAAGGAGATGAAGTGACCCTCGTGGATTGATAGGGCTCATGGTTACCAAGAGGTAGACCTCTTGTGTGTTGTTGTTACTTAGGTTCAGTTATTTAATGCTTCGATAAAAACATGTCTGGTTTATTACCACATATCCTGGAATGGTATTTTTCTTAACCAACTCGTATGTGTGTGGTATGACAATAATCCATGAGATGAAGTTGTGTGTGTGTACTATTTACACCTTTAGGTCAATGTGGTTAGCTAATTCATTTCCAGTTGACCCTTTGTTGATGTATCCTATTTAGGTGGGGTTAACTAAAGATTCGTAACTACCAACAATCAGTTTTATCATTTATCATGTTATGATATTATACTTAACCAAAAATCCTTTATTGTTATCTAGATGTATCACTAATTTTGATGTTGATGGGTTACTAAATGTTATTAGTAAACTAGAAATTCTTGGTGTATTATTGTATATATATTCCTTGTGAGTATGTTTTTTATTTTCTTTTTACACAAATTAATGACCCTATAGGAAGCATTTTCAGATGAAGATTATTAGAGAGGATCAAGTAATGTGGCATGTACATGTGATGTGGTGTGGGGAAAAAATTATTTCCTCAGTTAAAATTTATTCATGTATTTAATGTAGGTTTTTTTTTGAAATATGTGCACCATAATCATTCAACCATTTTGAATTAAAGGGAAATCAGTGTGTTTTTGAAATTGATTGATTGTAAAACTAAAAAACAAAAAAAAAATTTTGGGGCAATATTGAGAACTACTATATGAGAAGGGTGATATTTGATGTTTTTATCTTCCAATTGAAATGGTATCCTAGTTCCATGTTTTCCTATCATCTTATTCTATGATGATGTTACACATTTTCTACATTCGCATCTTCTCATTACCTTGGTCAACTGGTGATGGGGAGAATAATCCTTTCTAATGTATCATTCTAGTCTATCCTCTATACAATATTTGAGATAGTTTTGTAAAATACTCTCAATTGAATTATCATGTTCCAAAAAAAATCTTTTTCTTCAAAAAATTAATAATGTCCCCTAACCCTCCCCCATATAGTAAAGATCACTGAGTAATTCCCCACTAAGCTATGGTTTATTCCATTGAATATAAACTAGAACCTAATGGTGGTAAAACATCATCATTTATATATTCAATAACAAACAAATATATAACTTAATACGATCGAACATGATAATAACAACATCAATTTGAATGATGAAACCAAATTTATAAAAGATATAGGTTTTTTTTCCATGAACCTCCAGAATGCATGAATTACCCAATGGAAAAACTCCACACACCGTATAATTCATAATTTAACCCCTTCATGTGAATGTTTTACTAGAATAAACTTGAATAACATGAAATTTTAAACTAAGAAATGAGAAAATAAAGAGAATAAAATTTCTTCTCTAGAATCAGTCTATCAGAATATTTTTCCCATTCTACCCAAAAAATTGATGAAAATCACAATGGATAATTACTAAGAGTATTTTAGAATTAAGTAATCTTTGTAACTTAAAACTTTCCAATAACATGGAAATTTGTAAATAATTGTATATTTGATTTACTGAATATCTCTTTTTATAGACAAAGAGACCCTTAATCTTCCTCTAATTTCACAAGTTAAATGGCTAAATCAGGGAGATAATTTATTCATGTAATTTACTATGGACATTTAATTTGAGTTAATATTATTTTCCATCTAGAATCACAAAATATAAATGTCTATATTTTAATATATTCATAATTTAATGAGTATTGGTCCAATCCTTCATCCAAAAATACTCTCGAAATTTATTGAATTTTTGGGATAGTTTGAGATTGAATGATCTCTGGGTATAGATGGAGATGTGTAATAATAAAAACAATGGAATCCAAAAAAAATATTAATTACCCAATTTAGTTCAATATTAAAATAATTATCCCATAAAAACATAAGTTATGTAAAACTATAAGAATTACATAATTAATAAATTTTTCACATTTAAGATGAAAACTACCTTAAAATAAAATAAATGATGCGATTCTTTTAAAATTTTTAAATTGGTAAGTGTTAGATCATTGAAATACGAATAAAAATAATATAAATATTAGACCCATAAATTCCACTAAATTTAGCATATGGACTTCTGGTCAATTTATCATCAAAATCAAATAATATAAAATTTAAAACACTAATCCTTTGATCCAAAAATTTAGCATTAATAAAGAAATTATTTCATACATACATTAAACCCATTATTTATAGTTCATTATTCATATAATTCAATCATTTTCATCTTATTATCTTGAACCATGTACCCAATACACGAACCAAGAAAATGAAATTTACCTCGTCTCAATATTTGAAATTTTCAATATGTATTTTCCCATCCCAATTCACATAAGAGTGACCACAAAATTGTTCACCAAAAATTTGGTCCCTGGAATTTGAATGACTATGTATGTTAGTTTCTAGTGTGTTATTTCCAATATGATGGTGGGTGATGTATCAATGAGATTAAACAAAAACACATACTCCTTCTATCTTTCACACCATCCTTTTTATACGAATTCATGGATAGTGTACATAAAATTCACCAAGATTATAGTGAGATATAAAATTCATTACGGGGGAAGGGAAATGGGTCCATTTTTTCACTTGATACCAATTGTTAAACCTCTTCTTCTTTCACAAGATCATTCTTTAGGTATATTACATCAATGGAATAATTTTAAATAATTCTAGAGCATAATTATATATGAATAAAATTAATTACTAAAGTTTCAATATCAAAATCATAACCTTTATTATAAATAGCCTCTTTCTATACTTATATTGTAGAATATATGGAACATTTATTAGAGCAATTACCAGAGGAGTTCAATCCTAATATTCCTCCATTGGAGAACCTTCTTTTTCTTCTTATCTATCCTCCATGGAAATACAAGTGTGTGAGCAATGTAAAAATAAAACATAATGAATGTTGATACTCAATTTAGATTTAATAATATTTAAATATAATGATTTCAAGAAATGATCATCACACTATGTTTTATCAACTTCAATTAAATCCTTACTGGAATGTTCCTCTTGGATTAAAGTGGAAGAAGTTGGAGGTAGGTACTCATGATCCATCCTATAAATTTAGTGGCAAAATCTCTTCCACTATTGGTCTTGATTATATTTTTTGTTGAGGTCACTCAACCGATGAATATTAATCATTGGAATTTATTATTTAAATACTAGTTTATATTGTACTGTCTGTGTCTATCAGTTCTGGAAACATGTAACACATATTATGGAAATTCAACTATATTTTAGACAAATCATTGACTTTATTATAATTTGTAAAATAGTATTCTGTATAATTTCAACAAAATTTTTTTAACCGCTGATCATATATTCAATTTATTATAATTTCATTTGAATAAATCAATAAAATTAATTTTTATTTTTTTATGAATTTAATGGAAATTATTCACAAAATGTCAGAAATATATTGTTTGTACCACCTCTGCAACAACACAATTTTTTTGACAGATGTCTATTATTGGGTGTGAATGAAAAATTATATACTATACTAGTAATGTGGTTATCATATGATACCCCTATAGAGGTGAGAACAAAAATAAATATGTCCCATTTAAATAGAAGAAAATTACATGTTATTAAAATATATTTATTTTATAATAAAATAAATCAACTAAAAATTAAAATAATTTAAAAATAGATTAAAAAATAGGATATGAAAATGGTGATCAATATGGGTTGGGTCTTCCAGTTGTAATAATATCCTGGATCGCATATTTCCTATCCTTTTATTCTAAGATAATAAAAGTGAGATTCCACAATTGTTTTATATCACTCTATTGAGTAAATGGTTATGGTGCTCATAAGCCTTAAAAAATATCATCTTGGTCTATCCTCTTATAATGTTTGAGATTATTATAGAAAATAACCTTAATTTAATGTGTAAACACCCATTTGGGTGTTTTTTATACTAAAAAATCAACAATATCCACAATCCATCCCACACGTAATGATGATCATCAAGTACATCACCACTAAGACTAGATCTCTTCCATTGTATATAAAACAAAACAAACTTGAGGGGTAAAAATTGATCATAAATCAAGGAAATAACAAAAAAAATCGAAAACTATATAATATCAATCTTGATAATAAAAAATTCATTAAGAATATTTAAACCAATACCGCATAATAAGGAAATTATTATATTTCATTAAGTTTAAAATTGATGATTTTAAAATGGGACTCCCTACACAATCAATAACTCGAAATTTTACACCTCCATGTCATCGGTATCTTAGAAGAAGTTGGAAGAAGATGGATTTACAAATCATTTAAAATATAAAATGATGAGTAGAAAATTTCTCCTCCAGAATTTCAACATCAAAATTTTTCTCAATTTCTACAATGTAGATAGAAAAACATTTCCATGGTACCTTATTTATAGTGGTTAGTATTGATTTTTTGATTGAATATCAAAATAAACAATCCTTTAGAAATATTTTGAAAAAGTTGATTCCCTATATAGTAATGCTCTATTTTGTTTGGATGAAGAGACACTTCATATTACATGCATTTGACATATGAAAATGACAACTTAGTGAGTGAATTTATCCGTTGAATTTAATTTCAAAGTGATAATTATAATTTTCCTTCTTTTACTACATGAATATCCTCATTTATAGGTATGTATCCCATAATATTCATCATTTAATGAGGACTGGTCGAATCATTCATCTAAAAATATATATTAATTTTAATGATTTTGTGAGCCTATTTGAATTCATATGATATCTTTCTCTAGTTCCTGTAATTTAATCCCATGAACAAAGTAAACATGAAAAACAATTACTCGATTTGGATCAATATTGAAACATTTATATTCCTAATATATAATTGATTGAAAACTATTAAAATACCAGATTTAATTTCATTTTAAAATTTATGCTCGAAGCTTCTCTAACATCCAAAAATGATGCAATTGAAGTCAAATTTATTAATTTGGGTGATTAAATAAATGAAAAAACATTAAATATAATAATATTATTATCTCTATTATTCATTTAGGATGATAATTTTTATGTGATTCCATTAGAATCACTTCCTTATGTTATGATATACTGATGGTTTGAACTTAAATGAGTTTCCAATAAAAACATATAAGTAATTTTTCAATATAAAATGGAATTAAAAACCACTATAAATGAATACATGTAATTATTTTTTCCCTTATATGATAATTTAATATTTTTATCACTTATAGTTGGTTATAGTTCTTTTTTTAGATACCTTGAGCATGGTGGTCAAACCTAATGACATTCTTATGTTACTAGATTAGTAGGGATAGGTTAGAGACCTAAAGGACCTTAGTTTGTAACCATTCCATTACGAGTAAATAATTGGTTTGTTATAGGGAATACTATGATGGGTATAGGCTCTAGTTATCTAGGATTTCATTTCAGGTAGTCATCTTGGTTGTATCCTCGTGATGATACAGACTCATGGTAGGTTCTTATTTTTTTCATTATTTTCATGATGATCCCTTTATTTTTTGAGGAAGCACCGATGGTTCTTGGATAGAAAAACTATCTTCCATTGGAATGACTATTTGAGTACATGTCATTATTGACCTGTAGTTGTGTGTCTGAATCTTTAATCGTCCAAAATGAATTCATGTGAAGATCGAGAACAGAATAAATTATTGCACAAGTGAGGTGCCAAATTTTGAATATGATAACCAAGGGATCTCATTCCATGTTAATGTTGAATTTTTGTATAGTGAGTACAAAATATTATTGTAACATTCCACTAATGGGAGAATACGATTGGATGTATAGGATTATACACCCATTATGTAAGCCATGTTTTGTAATGACTCGACCACATTGATAGCGGTAGGCCAAGTGTGACACTCAAATATCAACTTAAATAGGCAAGAGGTTGGTGAGTAGTTTCATTTAAGAATATAACACACATGATAGGAATTTTAATAAGGTACCTATTTATTTGATTTAATTTCCATACAACCATGAAATGATAAAATATAAAACAAAAAATATATCAAAACACACTCATATCATCTTTCCCATATTAGAGTATGAAAAAATTACTAGAAATCATGAAAGGGAAAATACAAGCCCATGAAAAACTAGTAAAGAGTACAACCATATTTGAATGAAAGAAATGTTTTCTACTGTGACACCTAGAACAAACCACAATCAATCAATATCACTACACTCTACTTTCCCCTGGTCATCCTTTGACTCCATCAAATTTCCTTCTATATTAATAAGATATGACATGTTTTGGTAGAGCCCACATAGGGGTGAGTGTAACCTTACCAATTTGGAATCCTAAAAATCACTAAACATACATACCTAAGATATTTGATATCTCCTAATCAAATATTCATTTCAATCAGTGATGAGACACAAAAATAAGAAAATTAACCCATATACCGTCCGAATAAAAAACAGGTCTCAAAGGTATCAATAATAATTCTATCCATGAGATTCATATTGAGGCTTCATGTTAACATTCATGTATTATAACTCACTAAAATAGTAATTATATCACTAATGGTGATCATGTAAGAGGTCACAAACACCAAACCTTGCCAATGATGTACTCACTAGAACATAAAAGATCATGATGCAATTATAGGGGATATCACCAAGTCCAATGGTGTACATCAAACCCTACCTAGAATAACCCTCTCTATAGGGTATCATATTACTCTGTATATGGTTCATGATTATTCCTTAATCCCCACCTTGGGTATATTATTAAATGATAGAAAATCACACCTCAGGTCACATAGAGGGATTCATGAATTCAATATGAGAAAAATCCCTTAGAGGGGACCACAATCCTATTCTCATGATGTAATTTCACATTGTCCCCATTGTGGGTATATTCTTAAGAAACACTCCCAATTGAAAATGGTCCATACATAGGATATGTAGGGCCTCAACATTACATGGAAAATTAACACTATGTGTATTACGAATCCAATGCATGTATCACCCCCATAGGTATTCCCCTTTATGAACATCTCACAGATCATGTATTACCCTATATACATGTGATGTACTAGTATAACATAGTGTTGTGGTTGGGTAATCACTTTGAATGAGCTTGCTACCTGAGTTCGTGTATATCACCATGTTCTTTTATTCTATAGGTCATGCATGTGTACTCATCTTGTTACCACATACATTTTCATGTTCAAGAATCATTATTTTCTACCATAATATTATAATTCATATATTCCAAGATATTAACATATTTATGTAAACCTATGGTAAAAACGAAGCCTCAATCCTTGTTTTATATTCAGTGTGACTTGTGTTATATGGTGTATCATATTTTTCTTTATGTGTAACCCCTAGAACCATTGGATGGGACTAAGCACCATGTATTATTTGGAAGTAAACTCTCTGTAGTACGAAATTTCATAGAAATTATAGACTATTATATCATAACACATATGTTGTCGTTGAAATTGATTTCAACACTAGACTCACCCGCAAATGTTGAATTCTAATCATCAATACCCAAACATTGTGGGTGACCAAATTATGGACACCTGATGTAGACACCCAAGATTGACATACATGGACATTACATTTATTTTTGTAAATAATTAATACATGACACAAACAGACACCCATAGACCATAGTATTCTAGTGTATTTGAAATAATGGAACATAATTTTCTAAAATTGTGAAAGATATTCAACATATCCCATAAAGATATTCCCCTTTTTTTTAATTCCAAAATCCTATCATTATATCCTGGGGAAAATAAAACATAAAAAGGATATGATAAAATAATCAGTGAGGGTAAACATAGAGGACTTAAAACAAACCATAATCATTTTAACATTAAAAAAACATAATGTTTAAAAATAAAAATCATGAGTTATGAACTAAATCTTGGTAGTACATAGCCCTATATCATAAAGGGACATTAACCATGATAGGATAACATTGGCATAAAGAATGTAATTGTGGAAAACAGATAAGAACATAATATGTCTTTTATAGTTTCCAATGCATTACTTTCAAGAACATAATAGTGGACATATTCCATTATTGATTCGGGTTTACTTCTCATTCTAGACATGTATTACTACACCAGATTTACTTGACTTTCGAGCCCTATATTATTGAACAAAATTTACATTCCATTCCCATAATGTATATCTCATGAGATATAAATCTTTACCCAATGCATTTTAGGGATATATAGGCCACACCAATATTATAATAAAATCATTCATACATGTTCCACAAAAACATAAATCATTCATCATTGCATAACCAATGAAATAAAATTGGTTTCTTAAAAATCATTTCATCATAATATAATCCTTATATGATAAATAGATTTCATTAATATAATTCCATCATAAATACATTCAAATAAAAATAATAATATGGATAGAAAGATAACCTTATGTCATCATAGTTGTAAAATAATTTTGATTATCCACATGACCATAGTTATTCAGTAAAATATCCTTTCTTGTTCAGAACTGTTTCATTTTCTCAAAATGAGATGAAATTTTAAATGAAAATGATTTAGTTGAAAATAATCATTAAATAGTGCATATGACTCTTTGTTAAAATAAGGCGACATGAATCCATAAAAATCAATTCATTCTGCCTAAGTTATATAAAAAATTATCGTCATTTTTTTGTTGTAAAACTCAAAAAATAACTCATATGGTAAAAACATTCCTTTCATACAATTTAGTAAAAGTAAAAATGGGTAAAAATGAATTAAAAAATACATTGAAAAATAGTTAAAATTTTATATAAACATTTTTTTAAAACATGTACATGGATGTTAAATATGTCCTTAGTATATACCTAATAAGAAATAATCTTGTATTAAAATGAGATTGGAAAAGTTATCACATACCTTAGGTCTGATTTCTTCTGTATATGTCTAAAACTCATGTATTGTGGGTTTAACCATTTCATCAACATGTAATATAACCGTTATTTATATTTATGATATCATATATGATTCACTTACTAATTTATATTAACCATTAATTTTTAAATTCCATGTCAAAACAATGTTTCTGTAATAATCGTTTTATTTATCAAACGTGTTTTGAATTCTAATTCATGATATTATTTCTTATTTCATGATTTTATTTTCTCAAGAATTTAAAACATGATTTTTATATTATATATATTCATTATATAAAAATATATAATAGATTGATAATATAAATGGAATACACTGTTCGTGGAGACGGTAGGTCGTACGTACGCATTAATGTTGTTTTCATTTACTTATTAAATCCAAAGGAAGAATGTAAATGACACATATATATTCCTAAATCCAATAGAATTAAAATTTCATATATTTCATCACTATTTATTATATATACATTATAATCAATATTTAATTCTTAACACAAAGAATGAATCTCATCGCATCGTGGAGACGATTAGTAGTACGTATGCACAAGTGACGATATCATTCACATAACTATTGAATGGTATTGAAGTTGATGGTCTATATTAACTGAAATAACTATAATTATATAATAATAATATATAGATATAATTTCCACATTTATAAGTATAAAATTATGGTGGTGGTGAATAACAGATTACACCATGGAATGGAGACGGTAAGTCGTACGTACACACTCGATGTGATTTAATTTTTCATACGATGGATATAAGGTGAAATATGGGATTTTCATATTTCTAATAATATATAACTAAATAAGTTATACTTATGATATTAATTTATAATTAAAAAATTAATTAATACTATATAGAAGAATAAATAAATTTGAATGAATTGGTCGAAGTGAGTACCTCTTCCTCGATGTGCCTCCTTAAATTTTCTTCTTAGGGCACTAGAGTTGGATTTTTGAGAAAAACCGGAACCTATAGAATTCAAATATGGACATTATGAAAAGAAATGGTTAGTTTTTTACTGAGCATGAAGGCTCAAAATGGAGTTATGTGGAGAGGGAGGAGGTTTTGTATTATAAGAGAGGAGAGGGGTGCTTTAGGAAGCTCTCAAAATATTAATTTACTATAAATTATATTTCTATTAAAAATTGTCTAAAAAATATTTAAATCCAATATAAGATGACTTTTTTTAAATACCCTTAATCCAATAATAGTTTGACATTTTTTTAACAAAAATTTCCCATTATTTTTTGATTAGTTGTTATTTTTTCAGTTTTAATCTTACCGGGGAATCATATTATTTACACATTATGGGTAAATTTAATTACCATATCATGTAAACCGTCCCAAAAAAATTTATATATGACATATTGAGACTTATATTAACCATTTCCTCAAATAATAAATTTTTAGGAATTTCATATCATTTAATAAACTATATTATGTTTTATGTTATGAATTATGTCAATTTTTGATACTATTCATACATGACATTTTTAATAATTCGTAAAAACTTTATTAAATAGAATAAAAGGAATTAAATCATCCATAATATGTCAATTTCTGCAATAAAATTCTTGGATGACAACAGAATATTAAAATTTAATTTATTTTAATATTTATAAATTCATTTACATTAATCTTTCATTATTGAGGAAATCACAGCATCATAATTGGGTCATAAATAAATTTATTTTATTTTATGTCTTTGAATTATATATAAGATACCATAATGTAGGAAATAATTTTATATTTCTAATTAATATTTATATAACTTGAGAAAAATTATATAACCTTGTATTAAAATCAATTATGTAAAAGATATATCTATAGGTTATAATAATATTTACATTAAATTAATTATTATAAAATGTCATTTTCATATCCTTGTAAATCTATGGGGTCCCCAAATTGACCTAATGATTCCCATGGTCAGAAATATCTCATAAAACAGTATTTGGATATGTGTTAGCGTTGTTTATTATTATTTTAATATAATTTATTTAATAAAATTTACCATATTTAACCATTAATCTTGGTTAATAAAATATTTACAGATGTTACTAATAATAATGTCAAAAAAATAAAAGGTAGAAATTTAAACAATTTAAAACATATGATTCCAAATATGGAAATTATTTTGTGAATTTCCATACTTAAAAGTTTCATTAATTAATTTAATATTAATTCTGGTAGTCAAACCAAAGATGCATGTTTTTAAGAAGTCGTAACTATCATAAGATTGGCATGTGTTTCTTTCGAATTTAAAATTTAAATTACTTCCAACGACTAAAAATGGATTGAATTATAATAATATATTCTAATTAAACTTTAAAACATATTAAGAATATAATCTATATATATATAAATTAGATAATAAGGTAGTTTTGAATTAAAATGTAATATTTTCACTATTCATTAAAATTTAATGTTTATAAGAAACATATTAAAAAACCAAAAAAAGTAAATTTTTATATCCCACATATTAATAAGAAGTTTATTTTTTCAACTTTAACTTATAAAATTTTCAAAACTAGATATAAATGGTTGCACCATGAAAGGGAAGTAAAATTGCATATTTCAAAAAATACTTCTTTTATCACAAAAAAATGATTTTGTTCATATATCATGTTCTAGAAAATGTGTACGATGAATGCTAATTTTATCTAAAATTAAAAATGTGGTTAATAATATTCATAACATCAATTTATATATTATTTTAATATTACATCATTGTTTAGTGAAACTCAGTATTGCGTACAACGCAATCTATCAAAGACAATCACTCTTGCATGTAACACAAGCCAAGTCAGTGTTGCGTGAACTGAAAGATTCCAGTGGAGATGTGTATAAATTAATGCAAAAATTTTTCATTTATACATTGAAGAAATATGTACTCAATCTTGCATGAAATGAATTCTGTGCAAAGGAACTTGAAATTGTGTTCAATAGAAGACAAGAATCGTGTTGTGAATACTATAAGATAATACAGTGTTCCATATATCACACGCTTATTTTTGTGTATTGTACAAAGAAAGACATCGAATAAATTTAAAATAATCCATCCTATAAATTCTTAGGGTGTCACATTCTACCCCCTGGAAATGATTTTATCCCACAAAATACATTGGGGTTATAAATGTATTATTTTTTGAATGTTTCCATCATTGAAACCGACATAGAATAAAGGAATACTAATAATTCATTTCACGACGTAATGTTAGAAACATAATGGTTTACCAAATCTACTATTCGTTGTGTTTCTGCATTAGAGAACATAGTATGAAAGTGAAAATTGGATATGGAAGTGAAATATAACCATCATGTTCTAATGGATAGTGATAGAGAAGATGGTTTGGAGAAAGTTTCCTACTAGAAATCCAAAAATATGGGATGATTTAGGGGACTTTCTGATCCATCGGATAAGTAGGTACATAGATAACATTTTTGGTTTTCCAGATCCATTTACAAAAGATGATTAATTTTGAATGAGAATAAATACTTATTCGATTGTGTTACTATATCACCATTTTTGGTGCCTTGAACAATTTCCACTTTATCTCTTAAAGAAACAAAGTGGAATTTTCCATTTGTGATGTGTTAAAAGATTAGGAGATAAAATGATAGGTCATTCCCAATGTCTCTAGAAAATGTTATAATATGTTATCAAATAATAATATGTCCATCTATCATGGGATTAAAAATAAAATCAAAAATAAATACAAGGGAAAATAAATTATACTCTCCATAAATGGATTGAATTAAAATTCATTCAAGAAATATATAAAACATTTCAAGAGGTTAACTAAATAAAAATAACTTTTATCTCATATATCTCATAATTTTGTTCTTGGTAGTAACATTCCAACCATGTGAATACCTTAATCATGTATTCTTAGGAAACATGAATTACCAAGAACCTTAGTGAAAACACGAATGCGATCAAAATTTAACACTTTCCACATACCAAAATCCAAATAATTATATATACTCAAAACATGATATCAGATTGTCCTTATATCAGTCATGAGATCATTAATACTATCAACCTTCTCTTTTTAACCCTATCCATTCATTATGTGTATATCATGTGCCTTCCAAAAATATTTGAATAACCTTTCAAGGTTACCGATACCATTAAACATATAAATTCAAATACTTAGGGGAAAACGATAGTGTAACAATCCATAGATTTTTCATTATTCCATTGTACCAATAAATTAATTATACAACGTTACCCTTAATAAACATTAACTAATTCAACTATCTTCATAATCCATTGACTGATCTTCATCATTTCATTCCTCAACACATCTTTCAACTCATATATCATTTGCAGTCTATACATCATAATCAACATAAAAGCTATCCAATTGACTATGATGATTCCCTTTATAAAATTATATCATAGGGAACCAATTTCCACAATGATTGAACATTCCACATTTAAAAAATTTAACAGTTGTTGATATCTTAGTTATACCATTATCCTTGTCTATTGTGTTAATGAAACCTTTACCTTTTAAATTATTGGATTTGTGTCCTTGTTTTCCACACCCAAAGCATCTTTCAGTTACATTGAAACATTTTCCATGATGCCTCTTCATACATGATTTACATGATCAAAATATAACATTAATTCCTCTATGGTCACTATGAAACTCTTTCTTTCTCATATTATATGCTTTAGTAAACTCACCAATGTTCAGATTATTGATCATATTCTGATATTTTTGATTATTAATAATAATGAGGTTTCTCCTTCCAACTCCAATTTCATTTTGTTTCTCATGAATAATATCATTCCATTATCCATCATATTCTCTATTTACATAAATCTTTGTGTTTCTGGTAAATTTTCAAAATCCAAAAATGAATAGTGTAATAGGAAAATATAATACTAGGAATACAACATAATAATGGGGGCGGGAATTAAATGTGTAACATCATAGGTTTAATATAAAGTTATTTGTGATTGCTAACAAAATTATATGATTGTAATCAATATTTAGACATACCCTTAGAGACTTCATGAGAAATACCTTAGAAATATCTCTAGGGGACTCATTAAAATTTTTACATCCTAGTTTATAATGGTTTATTAATCCTTTACTCTGATACTAACTATATTGACCCATGCTTGATGTAAATAAAAATTACATTTCTTTTGTAGAATAATTAATATATGTCACAAAAAGATGCTCAAAGACCATATTATTTTAGTTTATTTATGAAACATGGACTATAATCTTCTCACATGGTTACAGATCTTCAACATCTCCCATAATGATCCTCCCCTTTTCTTTTCCCTCCTAAAACCATTATTTATTTCTAGGGGAAAATAAAAAATGTGTGAGTTAAAATGTACTTTAAGGGTTAACATAGATGAAGTAAAACAAAACATAAAAAATTGAAAATAGAAAAATGAACAAAATGTTTAATCATCAAAATCACACATCATGAAATAAATCAGGGCAATACGTAAGGCATAGATCATAAAGGGACATTAAAAATGATAGGATAACATCTGAAAAAACATGTAATTGTGGAAAAGTAATAATTACATAATATTATTTCTATAGTATCCAATGCATTGATTCTAATACCATCATAGTATACATAGTCCATTACTGAACTGGGTTTACTTATCCGTCCAAACATGTATTACTGAACCAGATTTACATGTTGTTATGACCATTCATTGATGAATAAGATTTACTTTTCATTCCAGTCATGTACATCTCAATAGATATAAATATTTACCCAATGAATTGGAGGGATATAGAGGTGCTGCCTATATCCTAATGTATTCATTCTAACATGTTCTAAAAAACGTAAATCATTCATCATATCATAACCCATGAAATAAATTGGGATTCTTAAACAACATTTCATCATAACATAATCAATATAAGATAAAAGGAGTTCATAAAAATAATTTCATCATAAAAACACTCATATCATAGTAATAATATGTATAGAAACAAAAACATATGTCATATTAATTGGAAAATAATTTTGTTTAACCACATGAACATAGTTCTTGTGATAAATATCATTTCTTCTTCAAAAATGTTTTCTTTTCTCGAAATGCCACGCTATTTTAAAGGAAAAAAAATTAGTTGAAAAAAATGAAATTGTGAATAAGAATCATTGTGAAAATAATGCGCCATGAAATTGTAAAAATCCATTCATGTATTATATGTTAAAAATTCATTCTCCTCATACTTTTGTGGGAAAATTCAAAAAAGATCACGTATGTTAAAAAAATATTCCTTTCATACCATGTTGTAAAACTAAAAATGGGTAAAAATTTCATTAAACATACATAGAATAAGATTAAATATTTTATGGAATATTTTTTTAAAATCCTGGAAATGGATGAAAACTTTATCCGCAGTAAATACTTACAAATAAAAAATCTTAGATAAAAAATTAGATTGGAAAACTTATCATTTACCTGAGGGATGATTTCTTTTTTACATGTCTAAAACATCTATATAGTGGAATTAACATATTATTAACTTGTAAAATAACCATAATAATATTTATGATATCATATATTATTCACTTATTACTTTATATTGACCATTCATTTTTCAATTCCATGTTAAATCAATGTTTTGGGAAATAATCATTTTTTTATCGTACATTTTTTGAATTAGTGTTCTTGATATTATTACTTATATCATGATATAAATTATTCATAGAATAAAATAAATGATTTATATATTTTATATATTTTATATATTCTATATATAAATATAAAAATATAAATATATATATATATATATATATATATTAGATATATTAGATAATTGGAATACACCGTTTGTGGAGATGATAGGTCGTAGATACGCATGAACGTTGTTTTCATTTCTTTACGTAATTGAATGGATGTAATTAAATGACACACATATATAAATAAATCTAGTAGCATTATTAGTTCACATATTTTAAGATTACTTATTATATATACTATATAATCAATCTTTGATGCATAATGTGGTGAATGAATCTCACCGCGTCGTGGAGATGGTTAGTCGTACATAAGAATGAGAAACAATATCGTTCCCATAACTAATGAATGGTATTGAATTGGATGGTTTAAAATACATAAGAAGTAGTATCATGTTATAATAATAATATATAGTTATTTTTACATCATTATAACCATCCATCTATGGTGGTGGTGAAAAGAGATTACACGACGCTGTGAAGATGGTATGATGTAAGTACACACGTGCGGTGATATATAATTTTGTAGGATAGATAGAATGTGAAATTGGATTGTTTCATATTCATAATGGCATATCATTATATTAGTGATATTGATGTTAATACTTTATAATGAACAATAAAATAAGAGGATGTAAGAGAATAATGAAATTTGAATGAATCAGTAGAAGAGATGAACTCTTCCCCAACATGCCTTCTTTATATTTCTTCTTTGGGCACTAGATTTGGTCTTTTGAGAATACCAAAACATATAGAATGTAACTAGGGGTGTTTGGAATATAAATGGTTTGGGGTTGGCCGAACATGATGGCTCAAAATGGAATAAAGAGGATATAGAGGAGGTGCGCTTTTATAAGAGTTGAGAAGGGAACTTTAGAAAAGTCTCAAATTATTAGTTTATTATAAATTTAATTTCGATTAAAAATAGCCCAAAACTTATTTATTTCTATTATACAATGAATTTGGTTCAAATACCTATAATCTAATAATTTTTTATCATTTATTGAATATTTTTGTATCCTTATCTTTTTTATTTAACCCTTATTTTAGCCTTTTCTATTATATCGTGATAAATTGTTGTATACATATTGTGGGTTAATTTAATTACCATATCATGTAAAATGACCCAAAAAAGTTATTTATGACATATCTTAACTTATATAAACCATTAAACATAATATTGGTTTTTTATGAATTTAATATCATTTAATAAACTATTTTATGTTTTAAGTTATGAATTATGTCAATTTTGGATACTATTCATACTTAATTTTTTTTTTAAAAATCAAGAAAAACATATTAAATAAAAAAAATTTTTTTGCACATCCATAATTGTAAAATTTCATCCATAAACTTCTTGTATGACATCAAAATAATAAAATTAAATTTATTTTATTATTTATAACTTCATTTATTTGAATCATTTAATAATGAGGTAATCACTATATCATAATTGAGTGATGAATAAATTTATTTATTTGATGTATTAAAATAATAAATAAAATACAAGGATATTATAAATATTTATATCTTTATAAATAGTATTTATAAAGATAAAGATCCATTAATTACCCCTATATTAACATCTATTTGGTGAAATATATATCGTTGGGAGATAATTATCTTTACCTAAAATTAATTCTTATAAAATTTCATTTACACATCCAACTGCAACCATGTGGTTCCAAAATCGACCAAAGGATGCCCATGGTCAGGAATATTTTTCCCAATAGGATTAGGAAATGAGTTCAGATTGTTTAATATTGTTATAATATTCTTTTTTACCCTTATTTACCAGACATACCATTTAACCATGGTAAATAAAATATTTACTGAAATTACAATTCAAAATGTCCAAAAATAAAGTGTACCAATTTACACAATTTGAACATTAGGATTCAAAATATGAAATTCATTTTCCCAAATTCAAAACGAAGAAGTTTCAGTAAATAATTTAAAATTATTTCCTATTTTCAAGACATAGAAATGAATTTTTAAGAATTATAAACTATAAAAAGATTGACATGTGTTTATGTCCAATTTAATAGTAAAATTACGTTAAATGGAAAAAATTAGATTGAAGTATTATTATATAATCCAATTAAACTTAAAAAAAACTAAAAAGAGAATATAATATATAAATAAATTATATGAAATGGTAGTTTTGAATTAAAATGCAATATTTTTCACTATTCCTTCAAATTTTAATTTTATTAGAAAAACATCAAAAATTCAACAAAAGCTAATTTTTAAATCAAGTATCCAAATAATAAGTTTATTTATGGAAAATTGGTCTTATAAAAATGTCCAAAACGTGATTTAAAATTATTACGCCATCTCAATATTGTGAAACTGCATTTTTTAATACTTCTTTTATCTGAAAATTTGATTTTATTCTCATATCATGTTCTAGAAAATGTGTAAGATGAATTCTAATGTTGTATAAAATTCAAATGTTTTCATTAAGATTCATAACATCTAGTTATATAATATTTTGATAATATATCGTTGTTTAGTTAAACTCGATATTGCGTTCAATGCATGCAATCGAGGATGGTCACTCATGTGTGTAACACAATACAAGTCAGTGTTGTAAGTAGTGAAAGAATCTTTTTCTATTACATAAAAGATAATCCAAATTTAGTTCATTAATACATTGAACAAAATATATACTCAGTTTTGTGTTAAATGAATTCTATCCAGAGAACATGAAAATATGTGCAACACAAGCCAAGAATGGTGTTACATATACTGCAAGAAAATAATGTGTTGCATATAGGGAAATTTAATCTTATTGTAGTGAATAAAACAAGACATCGAATAAATTAAAAATAATCCATCTGATAAATTCTCGGGCTGTTACACATGAATGCCATTAGGATGAATCTTTTGTCACACCACCATACTGATGTTCCAAAACACACAATTAGGTATCTCTAAATCCAAACCCAACACTATATCATCTCTATTAATCATATACCAATTTTTGATCTAGACCCCAAACACACAATGACAGTCTGATGAACCTAATAATGATTTTTCAATGAACATTCACAAGGTATCTATTGAACCACTGGCCAAACAAGATGTTAATGATGAACTCTTAAAGAATAAGGAGAGAAAAGCATACAACATAATAAGAGGATTGAATCCCAGCCATTGTACTGGTTTAACTCAATTATTTATCATTTAAATAATGATCAAATAAAAAATTATCAAATAATATCAATTTCCATATCATAGTAAGATATACCAGCACCAATAAAACATGATTAACACAGGAGTAAATATATTAATTGAGTTGATTAACATTCATCAAGTGATAATCATAAGAGTTTTAAAACTATTGAAAACATTCCCTACCTTAGGTTGGATCAATCACTGAAGAATAATGTTGCATGTCACTAATGTTGGTGAGATCCACAAGCACTGTTAGTAATGATTATCCTAGTGGTACATATTTAGTCCCTGATCCTGGTGTCATACATAAATGTCTCCTCTATAATATCCCCTAAAATTAATAGGTTTATGTGTCTAACCTTAGGAATTTTCTATAATAATGTTCAAATATTGTCATGTTATGTCACATCGATTTGATTAAAAATAAATTTTTCAGTTTTATTATTTTATTATTTTTCCCACTACATCACCTCAAATGAAACACATGATTCCGATAAATGTTATTTCATTCCTAAGGTAAAGACTTCATTATAAAATTAATAATGGTATTAGATTTTTAATTTGTTAATACATTTAGAAGTTATTCCATTATTTTATTGAAACCACACATGCATGTAATAATATATTTAATATTTTTATTATAACAACACCTTGGCACTCCATGCCCTTGAATATCACAACCTTTGAGAACCTATATACAAAAATATTCATTAAATATTTCATGTCCTTAAAAGTAAAAAATGATTTTACATCTTCCATAACTAAATAATTTTCATCTCCAAAATTAAGAAACATACTCAAAAAATGAGGGTAATGGGTTAACATATAGTTCACCCTCCCCAAGTTTCCCTCATAAACGTTCTCATTCAAACCCAAAACACGCCCTAGTGGAATAAATCACCAACAATGGACTATGTTATTATGATCCTCGATCTATAATAGGTACTCTATAAATTTATCCCCATCCTTGATGTCTATCTCTCCCTAGTTGATAACATAGTATGGGTCGTGCACATAACTCCTTGGCTACAACATGTGTAATATGATTTCTAGAAAGTCCAACTATGGTTGTAGTAAATGGTTGTACTCCCACTGAAAAACTGTATATTATATCTAAAATGGTCAATTAATCTTGGAGATAACTTTCCACCCTTTCTAAATCTCTAAAATCCCCATTGATGTGAGACCTTCTGAAACATATAGTCTCCATCATTGATCTATAAAGGCCAATATTTTTTTTATAGAACATATAATGAATTTGGGTATCCCTCATCCACTAGTGGATGATTTTACCTTCACTATCATCTTTCAGAGAAACCATAGGCCCATGATTGATGACTCACATGGATTAATCCCATATAGTAGTCTCTTATAGTGTCTTGCATACAAAGCCTCAAATATTGAAATACTAATGGTGGGATGGTTGTTTTTTTTGTAAAAAAACATATGAAAGTGTAGATAATCCTGTCAACAATTGATGAATTTCAATATCTAATCCCACATCATTTCCTCTAGGTTTTGAATGGTCAATTGAATTTGGCCATCAGTCTGGTTGTGAAAATTTATGCTCCAACACAAATGAGACACAAAGGCCTCCTAAAATCCTCCACATAATTGGGATGTGAAGTGACTAACATTTTCTAAAATTATTATTGATGTAAATCCATGAATCCATACTACCTATTATATGAAAGGGCATCCCATTATTTATATTGAACTCTACTCTCAGATATCTAGTAAGTGGGATAACACAGTGAGTTAGTCTATGATAACCCAGATACAATTTTTCTCTCTTGAAATTTCTGTGGATCCCATAATAATTTATGTAGGTATAATATCCCACTACCACAATATAACTCCAAATTGGATAACAAAAACCCACCGAAAAATATTACTTATCCTTCACCTGCTGAAAAGTATGGTATCGTGGGAAAAAAATCCCCTACCCACTTCTTCAACTATGGTAACTAGAATTGATGTTGATGTTTCTTGTACATCATTTCTACACCTAGATGTATAGGTATGGGGGTGTATAAAACTCCCTCTGAACCACCTCACAAAACATATCTTGAAATATCATCCATCCTTTGAAATGGTTGATGTGACCCCCATATTTAGAAAATCCACCAGGAGCATGTCCAGTGGATATCTGAATATCCAAGGTCTCATAGTCAGTATATCCATGCAAATCCTACCTAAAAATTTATAGAAGAAAAGGTTTAGAAACAATTGATTGGAATTAATCTACTTTATCTTAATCCAATAAGGACATGTATAGTAAGGCTATATACTCTGATTCTATGATGAATTACTATGAAAGTGATCTCCTTGATAGAGAATCTTTTACCATGATCCCCTTACCATGGGTATAGACCATTTCAATGTCAGGATCATAAAGGAACACCATCCATTGAATCATTCTGAAGTTAATACCCTTGGACGAGATGATATAATTGAGACTATTAAGGTCAAAATAGAATATGAACAACTCACCCATAATGTAGTGTCACCACATATTAAGATAGGATACCACTACTTACAGCTCAAGATCCTCAACCATATAATTCTTCTCACGAGGTCCCAAATATCAGAACCTATAAGTTATAATCCCCTACATCTTCATCAGTAAATTTTCAAGAATGTTCCATAAGGAATCGTAGAACACTATGTACTCCACACCCTCCTAAAAATAATGTTGGAACTGATCCATAAACACCAATGTTTCCCCTTAAATGTGAAAGCATTCACGTCTTCTAATATCATGGCTAAATTATTCATGAATTTTCTATAGTATCATAACATTACAAGTATTCTACCCACCTCCATTATGCCCTTATTTTGATCCCACGATAACACAACATCAAATATCCATAGGTCCACTCTTACATTCTCAACTATGATGACATGATTGAGAAATTACTGATCTAAAATCTAGAACTAAAACATCAAGAGAATATCATTAATATGATTCTCTTCGAATATGTATATGACCATCCTCAAGTAACTTCTGCGAAATTCATCTTGTGGTGAGTGCACAAGAATTTCATTGATTAGGAACACCAAATACATGTTAAATAATGGATCCATGATCAAGTAAATGAGTTTTAGTAACAATATTATGGTGTTTATCATGCTAAAATACATCACCAAGTACTCCTAATAACCATTGGAATAATATAATGTTATCATTGATATATAAATGTCTCATGCTCGGAGATGGTGATAACTCGATTTGAGATCAATATTTGAGAAGAATCTTGGCCCTCTCAACTAGTATAATTGTTCATAGATCTTATATAGTAGATACTTATTTTTATGGTCACATCAAGTTGGTGATAGTAAGACAAACATAACTACAATCTCTCATCCAAAAAATTGGAAAAAACTTTGGGGTAGTCTAGGGGAAACACTGGGTCTAAAAAAGTCATTCCCACTTTATGTCCCCCAATTTCTCTTTAATTAATCACATACCAATGGGATCCATCCAATACGGTGGAAAAGATACAAGATCACTCCCTATGAAAAATTATATCCATAAATATATCAACTATTGGGGAGGTAATTCTAATATATTTTCAATAAAGATTACTTTATACTCTATCACCACTATTGGAAGCTGAAATCACCTAGAATACAGTGTTGCAAGAAGAATTCTAGAAAACTGAAGAGTAATCAATTGTATCCTATTTTTTATGAGCCCACCCTACCATGTTTTAAATCCTTTCATACAAATAAAGTACAATTTCATTCCTTCACATAGGATACACATCATCCTCCACCCGAGACAGTCAGTATAGGTATTAACTATGGATAACCATTTCATACCTATGATAACATGATATGAAATCATCAATACTACATTGAGATACCACAGAATGATTTTTCAACTAATAGTAATATCAAACTATTTGAATATGTGTGTGATTGTTGAATACCCTATGATAGGAGTCTCCATGAACAACAATTATGTCATGCTCTAAACTAGAACCTCTCAGTATCCAACAAGAGAAGTGAAAAAAATATTGGATCACACGTGTGTCTATGAGAACTAAAGATAATGTATAGAAAACACATATCATAACACTCTTTGTCTTAGGAGAAACTAGTTAATAATTATACATTGCCTACAATTATCTTCATCCTTAATCACGATCTCCATAATCCTAGTATAAACAACCCGGGGTGGTTGTGGAAATAGTTCAAACTCTCTACCACCTCCAACTTCTCTCCATGATCCCCTACCACAACCACCACTATAAATATATCTACGATATAACCATTTTCATTACATGGGAGGTCCATACATTAACACCATATTAGTTTCATAGTGGATCAATAAATTCATCCTGAGCTTTCCCCAATCGTCAAAATAGAAACATAGCCTCTCTCTATAAAAACAAGAAAAATCGAACGATCCTTTAAAGGATAACCATCTATCATAACATCACCTCTGAAAGTGTCACAAAATATAGTAACCTTATTAACATCATCAGTTATTCACTTCCAGAGTCTCTTCTCGTGTCTTCCAATCACCAGGACCAACATTCATTTTGTGCTCAGCTAGAAATCTCTCCACCACTGAGGCACGCTCAGGAACCCCAAATTTGGTGGGAATGAACATAGATATCCGTGAATTCCAAATATCATTTCATATTCCCTAATAAAATGATTGTTTTTTGGATAACGGATATTATATCATATCTAGAGTGTATTGTTAAAGGTTATAGAACCAAAATGAATACTCTTCGGTGGTCAGGCTAGCCTGTTGAAGCTATAGAATCTCGTTCATGTGCACCACTCATATCATGGATAGATATATCTTCTCACTAATAATTCACTCAATCTCTATCCAAGAGTGATCAATTTTATCATTTTTCTATTTCACCAATATCTAGTATCACTCTACGTGTCCTTGAAGAATACTTTATCCTAGGACGACCATATAGTCTGACAGTTTCATCACAATGTCAAAAAGATTGGTTACTACTTCTAGTCATTCCTTATTAGAATTAGGGTTTAACATTACCTGAAACACAGTTTGTTTCTTCCTATTAAACACATAGAGTTTACCCATCCTCCAATCCTCATCAATAAAAACTACTAATGCATCCAGCTGCTAAACTAGTGGGATTAAGATTGGAAAACCACCCAGTGGTACCATCTCCTATAAAGCTCCTTATATCGAAGTCTCTTCACTAGGTCAACTATCATTATGATCCCATAGAGTATTATTATTTATATTTCGTCAATGATGAATCCAAAAATTAAATCACTACATACCACCATGAAATATTATATATTTGATTTTGAAATAAGAAGGAAATTGAATCCACAACTCATTTTATTATGATGTATATACCAATGTATTCACTAAAACCAACGCCTTCATGTAATGAGTTAATAATGAAGATGTAAAATTCTTGGTGAATTATTATTTCTTCCTCTATACAGTCAATAGATTCTCTGGCCTGGGATCTAAACTCAAAACACTTTAACATTGTTTCCCTTGTTCCCAAACCTAACTCACTCATAGAAAATTTCTAAATATCAGTCCTTTAATGAAATTCATCTTATACCACCACATCAGAACCCAATAATCTTTGGCCTTCCTGTCTGGTGTTAAGAAAAGTATGACACTACAAGCCATCCTTCAATTGATTGGGGATTTGAAACAAACACCGAATAGTCATATAACACACATGAGAGGACTTAAACTAGGGAACCTATACACACACACAAACACATCTCCAAAACACCTATAGAATGATAAAAGGTAAGACATAATTAAATCCATAATTTATGAATAACATATATCCAACATCATTTTACAAAAACACATTATGGAATAAATATGTATCCAAATACAAGTACATCCAATGAAGACAAATATTCTAACCTATAAATAAATACGGGACTGTTTATCAATGTGACCCCTTGCACGAACAATGTTATGTCTAGCTCACTATTCATCACCTGATCAGGATTCTCCAAGGACTTTGTCAAAATGTCAACCATATGTATTTGTTGTGAAATTTGTTGGAGGATCCTATGAAGGGGTGGGTATGACAATACCCAGTATAATATCATGAATTCACAAAACATATAGCATTAAGATAGTAGTTAGCTCATCATCAGATTGGAATGTCAATCAAAAATGAAAAAAAAGGAACAATATCCCATATATACTCATAAAAGATACAGAGAATTAATGGTATAAACCATAATACATTTAATATAATTATTATTAAGGCATAAAGGTAGTTATAGTCATGGAAAATGAACCAAATGAGCCATCTAATCACTGATGGCACTCATCTGAGAGGTCATGCTCATCAGGTCTCACCAAACAAGTACCTTCTTGAATTCAGAATATCCTATTACATTTATAGGGGATCTCAACAAATCCTTAGGATATTAGAGAGCCTAATTATAAAAACATTCTTAGAAATGGATCATAAAACTACCTAATTTTATCATGAAAACTCATCACATCCTCATAGAGATGGTGAAATAAATAATATATGATTACACATTAGGTCACACAGTGTGACACTAAAACTTTATGAAAGAACAATGCCACTAATGGAATCATAATACTAAGTTAAAGATATAATTTCACCCTTTTCCCTCATGATTATTATCTAAGTAATCACAATGAACTGAAACTGGTCTACATTAAATATATGGAAGGCCTCAACCTACCCTGGAAAAAGTACAGGTTGTGTACTGGAAGTGGATGACAAGTCTAACCTGACCTGTGTCAGCCCATGTCTTTTCTTCTCACACTCCATTTATTCCTCCATAGATATGATGTTTTCTGTGAGTACATGGTGTCTAGTGGTTGGGTCCATGCTCAGCATGTTTCATCTTTCTGGGTCTGTATATATCATTAGGTTCTCCTGTACTTCAGGTTCATCTCGTTTACTCTGGTCATTCATGTTAGTATGGTTATGTCCATGATTGACTACCCCAGGGTTTCATGTTGAGGCACTATTCATTAGTAACATTTCATGTCACATTTTTCACATGGAATGTACATTTTTATTTGTGCGTAAACCCCAACTACATTGGAACGTACTCAACGGTATGTGTTCTTCATGAGTAAAGGTCGTGTAGTAGAGAATTTAATTGAAAATATATACTACTCAATGAATCTATCATTCACCACTACCTACAAGTATTTCTACATCTAAAAAAATTGAAAAAATTGATTTGGAGTCATTTATTTTGGGACATTGATGAAGAATGCATTCTTTCCACTCGAATCCCTTCACAAACCATTAAACATATCTTTGGCCTACTAAGGATCCAAGGACCACAACCATGGTTTTGAAAATCCAAATATGATCTTCTATCATCTCTACAAATAAAAACTATAAAAATCATGACCCCAAACCAATGGTGTTGGTATATGGTGGAAAATAATGATAGTTCAATAATCATTCATCATTTTTTGTCGAACCACTATCCGAATAAAATGCTGAAAATGAACAATAGATTATTGGGGAGATAAAACCATAAAATATTACAAGAGGAATGAACACTAGATTTTTTTTATTTTCAATTTTTTAATGGAAAAAAATAACCAATAAAAAAATAATATCAATTCCTTAACCCAATGAAGATAAACACGCACCTTAAAAATATGATCGATTCACAAATCAATATGGTAGTCGGGTTTATTCATGTTCATCATGGGATAATAAAATGTGGATTAATCCAATGATAATTAAAATCAAATCCTTGTGTTTTATTGATGAATGAAAAATAATTTCACACATCACAATAATTGGTGATATCCACAAAAATAGTTGCAAAAGAAAAAAATATTGGTACTCATCTGATCCTCCATCACGTTTTTTGTTCTCCATGATAACATCCATTATATCCTCTAAAATTCCTATGGTCATGTTTCTAACCAAAACATTTTCCCATAATTGTATTTAAACAAATGTTTTTTAAGATATTTCAATTTAATAAAAAATATTTTTAATTAATCAATTCATTTTATTATATCCAACCCTGATTGCACTGTAAACGAAACACCTGACACATAAAAAGGATATATTTTTCCATTGGTAAAACCCAAATTCAGTATTTAATGTTTGTATAATTTATCAAATATGATAATCTATTCAATAGTTACTCTATGTTTATAGAGAAACTATACATGTGTGATATAATATATGTAATTTTATTATAATATCATCACCGAGTCTCACTGAACCATGAAATCACATATCATCTCCGTGCTTAGCTCTGAATGTATTCTTTAAAATATTCCATGGTATTTTAAGGAAAAACAGGTTATAATAATTTTTTTCACACTGGTAACCCTTGGAATCAATTAATAAAGTGGAATAGTGGTGAGTGGCTGGGTGTTTCCATAGGATGGATAGTTTTGAATGTAATAATTATGGGTGTGGTGAGATAGAGCATTGGATAAATTATTGCAGGTTCTCTATGAAGAAAACCATATACAAGAATGTGTGGTATATGTTTGATATCACTAAAAACATCATTGTTTTCTCCTAGCATAGAGATGATCATTCCTAATATCATCATATCATCTTGAGTATTATGAGAGATCATTGTATATGTGATGAGTTGTTTAAATGCATTTTCTGGATTGATGAAGGTACTCCTTGGAAGTTTCATTTGTGGAGTGGTATATGGTGGTCAATATATTGGGTAGTTTTATATTGGCTATTTGAGTCTAGTGACCTAGATTATGTGATGGAACAGGGTAAAAATCATGGAAAAATATTATTAGGAAGATTAATGATTGATGGGGGACATTTGTGTTGATTCTATGGAATGATTGGGTCTCAATAACTATTAGTATTTATTTTAGAAAATGGATAGAGAATGGCCTATGTTGTTTGTGATCATATTTCATTGGTGTGAAGACATGGAGGTCGCAAAGGTGAGTAGTGATGAATTGGATTATAGTTAAGACCCTTTTGTCATAATGGATGTGTGATTAATGGAACCTATTTTTACTAGACTCCTCATTGAATGCTGGGAATAGGATTGAATATGGACTCAGGTGGAGTTCATGTGATAAAATTGGGTCTGGGAAAGATATTCAAGCCCTTGGGTTTTGGTTTAGGAATGTTCTAGTTTTTGAGATATGGAATAATCATGGAAATTAAAAGGGGATGGTTAATTCTTGATATTTCATCAGTGGTTAGTTATGAGTTTTGATGAGAGTGTATGGAATTAACTCAATGAAACTTATTATAAATTCAACCCGGTCAGATTTTGGTAATGTGTGAACTAAATGAAATAATAATTTTTAATAAAATTCATCTAGGGAATCTAATTTTTATCTATATTATTTTTATGTGTTCGATGAGTAAAAATATGTCAGGCTAATATGTTGAGACATGTGTAGTAGTAAGGGTTGGCCAATGACTTTTCTGAGTATCCTCCACAAATAACTTGTGATTGGTTTATTCAAGTTTATCCTTTTAGATCAAATAAATGAATGAAATTGGTGCCCTAATGTGTTATCAGGTGTATGTAGTTAAGGGATTTATTTAGATAATCATTATTATTATAGGGGAATGTTTTTCAGAGAAATTCCCATGGTGGAATTCTCATGGATCAAAATTTTCTGTTGAAAGTAAGAGCCTATAGTGGGTAGAACCCTAGGATGTTTGATAAATCATATGATTATGTTATATTATTTCATATTTTATATTTTTATGAAACATTCATATTAATATTTCAATAGTAGTTATGAGCATGGGCTGGTGTTTTGGAAGTTTAAGAGCAATATGTTTGAAGTGGTGTTTTGAAGGTGTGCAAGGAATTCAGAGATGCAACTTCATCATTTCAATGGGGTTTAAAACCCCAATATACCTATTTTTTCAAAATTATTCCCACAAATAGTTATTGGGGATGAGAATTATTAAGTTAGGGAGGTTTTAAAATAACATGTTTTAGGGTTTTTAAATATTTTAAGGAATATATATTTTCAATTTTTAATATAGGTCAAATCTTGATCAGTGTTTTTGAATGGAATTTTGATATTTTGAAATAAAAGATGATGATTTTTTTTATTTTGAAATTTTTATGGAATGTAGATCATATGTTTTATATTTTTTCTAGGGAATTTCTTCCAAAAATAAGAAATTTTCAAAATCACATGCTAGGTTTCATGGTTGGAACATGGTTAGTGATAACCGTACGACCTAATCCATATGGACCAGTTTGTATAGTCATGTTATTGTTTAACCATGTAAGGTGACCCAAAGGAAATTATGGTATTGTGTAGAAGTGTATATAGACATGAACAGATGATTAACAGTTTTCCTATCCATGTGATACAATCTTCCAAGGTAGATATGTTTGGATAGTGAATCTCACATGGCTACCACATAGTTTTCTAAACCCTTTGGTCGTACTGTGTACATCAATAAAATAGGAAAAATTATATTTATACCAGACATAAATTAGTTATTTTCAATATATTTTCCACCATCATTCACCCAGTATCCTCCAACACATGTTCCCTCATACTTCTCCCTTATTCAATGGGAGATCTCTCTCATTCTATGTCTGAATAAAATTTTATCAGATTCATAGGAATCCTATAGGTAATTATTAAAATCTATTATAATAATTTGTGTTTTATCATTCTCACACTATGTTAGGATTTAATGATATGTATTTTTCATTTATATTCTATTAGATCATGTTGAAATTAAATATTTATTATATGGGATCTTGATTTCATAGAATGAAGCTAAACCGAGAGGTTGTCTACACTACCCCACATGTTGTTCCATCAATGTATGTAATTGAAAATAATTTTCCATGATTTAAAGATTGAATTAAATTTTTGGGTGTTTTTTGGATGTATATTATTAATGTTTATCTTATTCCAAGTTAATTTTGTCTCTCAAGTTTTTTTGTTAGCATTATATAGTGACTATGATGTGACAATATCAGCCAGTGAGGGCATTAGATTTATACCTTTTTTGTTTTTGTCATTTTTATATGATTATATGTTTTATTAATAAATTATAATTTATTTATGATTAATTTACTTTTGGTGGATTTTTTTTCATACAAAATCCAATATGTCTCGAAGGATCTTGGATGAGCCATGAATGCTTATATTGACCCTTATAAATAAATGGAAATTCTCACAAAAAGAAGGTGATCTATCACAATTTCCCTAAGGAATCTATTCCGGTTTATGGTGGTATGATTATTCTTTGGATTTCCCATAAGGGAAACACCTCTAGTTCAATTTATACCAATGTATTTTTAATTTGGTTAATCAGATATTTTTAATTGTTGAATGTGACGGGTTAATAAGAACCCTTTCAATATAGTCTAATTCGTTGACTTGTAGTGATTGAGACATAGTTTATTTAGGAATCGAGTAGCCTCTATACCTCTCAAAGGGTAAAACAAATCTTGGTAAGGCACATTATCCATGTGTTGGGCTTGGTTTATATCCTATTGATTGACTATGACTTTTTTGGGTTTTTTGACCATCCTAGAGAGACCATGGCACTGGTATAGGGTTATAACTCATCTTATGATGGTTACAATAGTGACATAACCCTATATTTCTGATGAGGAAATACTAAACTATCCATGATGTTTTCAAATGTTACATCATGGTGCTGAAAGTGTAAAATAATGTCATGGATACAAACATAATGTATTCAAGGATAAACATCACCAATTTTGTATGGAACTAGAGTTACATGATTATAATCCCTCTATATTATTCTAACTCGAGGGTCCTAGTAGATGATCTAGTGCTTTACTAACCCTATGATTGAGATTTATGGGTGTGGGTAGAGATAGTAATGGGTGTCAAATTAAAACCTATACTAAACATGTAATATCAATGTATAGTGGAAATAGTGACGATTTCAGGTGTTTTCTCAACATCACATGTTATTTTATTCACTCACTTTGTTAAATTTTTATTAAACAATGATTCCAAATATTATTCCCAAAACTCATATCATGGGGCCCGATTTGATGTGATGTTATTATCCTAATGCTCAGACAAACTTCCTAGGATCCATCTTTTAAAACTTATTAATTGATTTTTCTTGTTTTCTGAAGTCCCATTTTCACTTGGATTACTCCTATCACATGTTTATAGAGGTTGATTAATTTATGCATATAAAATATTTTCTCCATTGCTGGCATCTATTAGGTCATATGGGTGATGACAAAAAATGACCAATATGTCATTTCTTCCACAATCTCTAGATTTGATATATTCAAAAGGAATGATGACGATCTCTATGGAAAATTACAAGGATTTTATATATGATCATGTATGGAACATAATTATTGATATTAATATAATTTTTTATGGATTTAGTTTTTGGTCCATTTAATGAATTAATCATACAACATAACCTTGGTTCAAGATGGTGGAAATGGTTCCCCTCATCAGTTAATGGAATTTGTTGGTCTTGATGTTCTATCCCCTCTATGTTTTGAAATCATTGTGCATGGTGATCTATAATGTTAATTGGGAAGTACTGGACTTGACACTTCATTCCCTCTTGGTTTAGGATGTTTAATATGGATCTCGAAATTATGGATTGTGATTGTTATAAATTTCATACCTATTTCTTGGTATGGATGCTTGGACATATTTCAAATAACCTAAAAAAGAAATACCCTTATCATACATTGTTTAGATACATTTCCAGTGTTGAAAAAATCATGTATTTTCGATATAGATTAGGAATCCAAGGATCAACTCTATATTTGTTTCATTTTTTAGTTCCACTTATATCTCAACTAGGCTGAGTACATTTCTTGATATTACACTTATGGTTGTGGACCTTTGTGTGAATTTTTTCATGTAGTTATTCCTAGTTTTTATTTAATACTATTATTATTGTTATCTTAGAAGTATCTCACATATACATACATTTTATTTTCTATATCTGTATAGGAATGTGTTAGTGGTTTCCTTCTGAGATTTGTACAAACAACCTTATCAGGCCACCATTTACATCGGGCACTAGGGAATACATTCATTTGGTTACAAGATCTGGATGGAATAAGTCCTAGGACTGATAAAGAGTGATGGATCAGATATGTATGTGGACATCTGGGACGTGGTACAAATTTGTGTGGGTAGTGGAACCTTGTTTTTTCTTTTTATTTTTATATTCAATCTTATATATTTGGTTGGAAATGCGATTGATCATTTTTTGTGTATGAAATGGACATTTGGGTTGTTACTACATTTCATTTTATTACAACATTATTTATATTTATTTCTTTTTCACTCTACTATGTTACTTTTATGGATTGTTTTTGGTTATTTCCATTGTTTCTATTACTCTGATAAGATGGCATAATCTCCCATGTAATACACACCTAGGACACCATTGTTAGTCACATGACTCTCAAATTTCAGAAGGAGAACTTGAGGCCTAGTCACCTACTAGTTTAGAAATTATTCATCCAGAGTGTCATGATGGGACATGAAATGTGATTTCCTTTGGGCAGGGCAATATACGAGGACATGGTCTGATTTATGGGGAAGGACACTAGAAAATCACTCCCAAGTGTGATGCAAGTCCCGATCTCTCCCCTATGTATGGTCGGTTGGATCTGGCCCATTCTAGAAACCAACCTAGCCCCATGGTCGAACCAAAAAACTAGAAATTTCGTCATCACTTGTACCCACCATGTGATGTGAGATGATTTTGTCTAATCATAATTGGAATCGATAGTTATGGGAGGAAGCCTAGAAACCACTGTCTCTTTCCCCTCATGAGTTACTATAACCCCAAGACCACATACTCATGGTCAAGGCTAATTTCCATCATAATAACCCCTCCACACTCTATATCCACCACAAATTTTAAACCACTAAAACATCATTAATGCACCTTAGGATACCATCACCTATTATCCACCACCACAACCAGCTAGACATGTTGTAATTTATCCTCTTGTCTGATCATTGTTTCATATCATAGTGTTTCCTCAAATATATCACAATTATCACTAATACCATGTTAATGAAACAAAATTATGGAAATTCATTCTCAAGCCTCTAGACATGAAAAATGATAAATGGAAATTATTTTCAAAAATATTAGGGTGTGGGGAATAATTATTACTTATTTTTTTCGATCACCTAAGGATTAATTTATGACACAGATGCTAATGAATATGAAATATTAATGTTCCAAAATCATAACCGAATATAAAATATAACTCATTGATGAAATAGGATATTCCATGGAATTAAATTATAAATAATTTACCATAAAAAATCATTTTCATGATAAAATGAAGAGAAAGAAATCCTAAAGAGAGGGATTCGAACTAACATTCTACCAATGAATCTCATTATGAATGAGAGATAATCCAAATAGAAAATTATTCCATTGTATGGAATGATCAACGGAAAATTTATTATCTTGGGTGATTTTATACAACCAGAATGATTAATAATATGATAAATATATTTTTTTTATCAGACGTCAGGAATTCTTGGGATGTTCGAAACATCTTGGGATCTCTATAGATTTCCATACCTATCTCTATATATAATTATGTCGATTATGGAAGCTAATTGTAAAAATACATAAATAGTGTTTAATATAGATAAAACATGGTTTTAGGGTTATCTTATTAAAATACCTATCATTGTGTTTGGTCCAAAGAACTACTAATTTAAATTCATATTATAGCACTACTATGGTAAAACCCTCATTCCAAATGTAACTGAAATCTCAAATGTTACATCTGAGGATTTTTTGTCAGTACCCTAGACCTAGTGGCCCAGAGATGATGGTTAATTTATGACATTGTCACTAGATACAATTGGTCTCATCCCAAAGAACTAAATATTTTTGTATTCTAGGTTTGAGAAGATGAGTATCGAATATGAATAACACTAAGAGGGGGTGAATTGGTTTTGGGAAATTTTTAATCCAATTATAACATTTTATCCATGTACCTATTGTATTTTTTAGGATGAAGATCCTCTTATTATATTTCCATATTACATAGAAGTATATGAAATCCTTAATGATAACAAATAAAATTTTTACAAGGTTCGCTACACAACCAGAGTAGCTATATCATTGGTATTGATGGGGAACAATCCAATAACACATAAACCAACATAAAAAACGATTTTGTGTGGAATACTTTGAGCAGGATATTCCAATGCACTAATGTAGCACTATGTAAACAATTCAATAGTGTATTCATGTATAACATTAAAAACTATCCAATAGTTCATGTTTATAGTACAAGTATGGATCATTATGTTACCTACCAAGACAGTCTTCTCCTTGTTGATTAGGGTTTGTAACATTAAGAAAGTCCACCCGTGGAGTCCTTTATGATGTCACAACACTGCTTTGTTCTCCCACAACATTTTTCATGACATTTTTACTTACACAGTAGAATAAATGAAACTTTTCTTACTTTTTTCATAGAAGTAATAATGATATCTAAGCTATTATAATATTTTTCCAATCACAATAATATGAATGTGTTTTAGACTGAGGAATATTGGATTTTCTCATATCGTATTCGTAATAAGATGATATCAATTTGGTGAAAAAAATAATCATCTCTTATTTTCTATTTATTCATCAATGAAATACCAACTACACTGAGATATGTTTTTCAACTTATTGCTGGAATCCCAAAAATATTTTTTCATAAAAAAATCAATGAATATCAACTCAAATTACAATCCAAAAAATTTGTATGTAAAAAATAATTGAATATAGACTGGATAATCTATTTTTGTTCTTTGACACACAATAATATATAATGGTGTCATAGTATCTTGACCTTTATTATTTGGGGTAAAACTAAGTGGAATAAATCACCTTATTCTGATATTGAAAATATGAACTTATATGAACATCATGTTCTTCTTTACATAAACAAAACCATGCATGTTTTAACTTCTATTAATGTTGTGTATCAATCGGATACACACATGGTTTTACATTGTAATACACTATTAGGGTATTATACCCAAGAACTTGTTCATAGACCCATTATTTGATAATAACTATGATAATGTGACTTTAACACATGTTGATATTCCTTGGATCATCTTCCTAAAAAACCATTATAAGGGATTAGATACTATATTTTTTTTAACTCTCCTTTATACTCCAAAAAATTAATTGAACTCTATGTTGGGTTTCACAAACTGGTTTTGTTGCTTCACACTTTTGATTCTGTGGACAACCCCTTAATTTTCAAAAAGATGATACCTTGTGGGATTTTTATGATCCATGGACTTCCTACCCATTTCAGACTTCCTTTTCTTCATGGAAAAACTTTATTTAAATAGACAACATTTCCTTCCATGGACTATTTTTGTTTCCATAACTTATCTTCTATTTTGTAGACTATATTATCATTTGAAGACTACCCAACCTTCTATGGAATACTTTCTATTTTACAAACTATCTCCTTTTCTATGGACTACTTACTCTTTTAATGAAACTTCTCCCCAAACTCTTTCTGAAATACCTAAATTCATCCACTAGTGAAGATATTTTCTAATGAAATTATATAACATATTGATATTATTATGGGTTATTATATTTCAAAATATTCTCTCAAAACCTATTAATCAAAATTAACCAATATTTTGATGTGGTATATCCTTCACTGTGTATTATTCTATGCATTCTGCATAGCACATTCCTTCCCTCATGATGACTGAAATATTCCACAATTGAATAATTTCCTCTCAACTCAAAACATTAGCATTCCATTAACAGTTTTCCTCTAATAAACTACAAGCTTTCCGCAAACTATTTCCCTACGCAGTCTATAGCACGCTTCCAAGTCTATATAACACTATTATATAGAAATCCATCCTTTTCCAATTTTTCTTTCCACTCCATAAAAATTTTCCATAGTATATAAAGTATTCTGTGTGGTCCATGAGGAAAATTACATGAATTATTTTATATAAATAACTCCTTTTCGATAAAAAATTAAAAATTTTGATTTCAAGTTTTTTGCAACCACTTGGAAACAACACCACTTTAAAATATGTTTCGACAATACCAACCATACTAATTCATATTTATATGAATTTTTTCAGAATCATTTTTATTTATTACAAACTTTATCTGTCGTTATATATTATCTTTGATCAATCACCTTTATCAAAATTATATATTCAGTTGAAGTATTATAACTTCCCTACATTCCATCAATATCATTCTTTTTAATAAAACCTGAAAATTATTGAAAAAACCATTTCTCCTACTTTCCACATAATTATTTAAACACAGGTTCTCAAAAAAACTATTGATATTTTTGAAATACAAATATGTAATGTATCATTATATTTTACGAGGACAATAATTCTTCTTTTGCATCAAATGTCATCAAAATAATATTTTATAATTTTAGATGAATCAGTTAGAAAGTTAGTGTTTTCAAACCATTCACATGTTTCATGGAATATCTAGGCCTAAAAAATACATCCATGATCCATTAACATTGGATCTACTTCATTATTTTGACCACAAGGACATGAGGAAATTATCAAAGATCGATTAACATTGGAACTACTTCATCATACTGATAATAATTAGGCCTTTTTATCTCATTGTTCGCTATTGCAAACCAATAAAAATTAGTTGAAAACAAATAAAATCCTCATAGAATGTAGGATCTCCATGGTAAACTATATACGACCATGAGACTCACATTTAATTATAAAATATATATTACTGTATAGTGAATGTAAATATCATTTATTCATAAACACATTTACTGATTCCATCTCTATATCCTGGGGAATGAGAAAAATAATAAATGGTGAGGTCAAATCCTTAGTAATGGTTATGCACAATGAAACCTATCATGAATTATTATGGAATAATAAATGTATACATTTAAATAATTTAACCAATATCGTAACTATAATGTTCATAGGAGACATAATCAATCTGGTATGGTATATAACTGAGTACATAATCTATTTAATCAATAACATAAGAATAAAATTAATTCATAGATAATATCAATGAAACTAATGTAATGATTAATAATAATTCAAATTTCAATTAAGGTAATAAATAATATTTGATTTTACGATCTCATTCATCATGATATCAATACCATAATAACCTTTCAATAAAATTGTTAATTGATGGTTAAGTATACACTATAACCCTGTTAAATACCCCTTACTTATTTTTCTCATTAGAATATTAGTCCGATGAGAGTCAATATAATTTCAGACCCCACCCATCACCACATGTCCAAATAAATCTTCATATTGAATAATGAATAAAAAACCAATATTGATACTTATTGAAAATAAATTTCCATATTGAATAATGAATAAACATATCTATATTTCCTGAGTGATTCAAATAACATTTAAGGTAAAATACAATATATATAAATGATAATATTTATTATCAATAATCATATCAAAGATAAATAATATTGATACTTAAGGTAAATGTAATTCAAAATGATCACAGTTAATTGAATTTATCAAGGGAAAGTTAATGAATAAAAAAATTAATTATGGAGGTTACTGTTAATACATTCTCTATAAATACTAATCAAAACCATCAAGATGAATAATAAGAATGGTATTTTTTCAATATATTTTAATTTTATTATAATTGAAATGTAGGGTTTTGGTCCATTATTAAATAAAATAACATAAAAATAATATTCAAATATTTATTTGTAAAATATACTTTAAAGAATGAAAATCACTATAAAAAACTATAAATTTACAATACATTATCGTAAAAAATTTATTTCAAACTAACCCTATAAACATGTAATGGAAGCACCAGATCAATAAGGGGACATGAAAACGGTAAAATTTCATACATACCAAGTGAATTAAAAAGTATTTCTTTCATAATTTTGTTTGAAAATAAAATAATTCCTTTTCTAGAAAGTAATAGTAAGATTTATATTATTTAATTTTTAATAATGAGAATCATGGTAAAAATGATTTTAAGTAATAATATATTAATATAAAAAAATCATTGAAAATATATTAAAAAAACCATTTATTTGGAATATAAATGATTTTGGACCAAAAAGTGAATTGTATTTATAATTTCATAAAAACATTTCAAAATAATTTTATATTCTAATGAGTGGAAAACTGAACTATAACATGAAAATTTCTTTAATAATAATATTATAATAAAATAATTTTTTTTATTAGATAATGATTAAATAATTTCCCTCAATGTAAATTCAAGAATTAAAATTCTCGATTAAAATGAGATTGATGCCTAAACCCTATACCTCATTGGTAAATGTAGTACAGTATCCACCATTAATGAAATAAAATTAAAATTAAACAATAAAATCCTTTAATATTAATCAATTCATGGTATATTGTAGTGTCAAAATTGAGATGAAATCTCATACCATGATCATACAATTGAATAAAGTATTCATCAATGGATTGATTATCAATAAAAAATATAAATACACATCAATAAATTTTGAATAATAAGTAAAATAATAATCATAAATTAAAATTTTAATCTTAGAAATACAATTAAGAAGTAATATAACCCAATAAATTCAGATTTGAATCCTCACATCACTTTGTAACTTTCAAATAAAAACCCCTTCGTTGATGTAAAATTAATTGTAACAAAAAAACATTATGTTTGATGTATTAATGATATTTTATGTTAAATATGATTTTTATACACCATATTAATTAAATATAGTTAATAACATCATAATTTACCAAAATGAAATTTTATTAAGTCAAAATCTCTTACATCATGTTTCCCTTTAGTTGAACATGTTTTAACATATAGTATAATGGTTTTAAACATTTCATTAAATAATAATTTATCCATATTCATATTTATATTATCATATATTATCTTATTATAATATCATATCAACCATTTGTTAATAATATTTCATTATTACCATTGTTTTAATTGTTAACTAATTTGTTTTCCCTTCCATATTTTGTCTTGAATGTTATGGTTCCTATCCATACAATATGGATCAATAATATAAATAATTATATATATGTTATAAATATCACATTTATTAATTATATTTCTATTTATAATAATTTATAATGTAAGACATGGAAAATGAATCCCAATTTTTTTTGGGGAGATGGTATGTAGAATGTATGCATGAGAGACGATGTCATTACCTTTATAGGTGAAATGATATCTAAGTGGAAAATATATTAATTTTAAAGAAATAATATATTTCCATATTTATCATATATATTTTTTATATCTATCATTATTAATGTCAATGTGATTTTGTGATGGAAGCCAAATTACATGAGTTCCTGAGGAGGTAGTCCTCCGTACACACATGTGATGGATTCGTTTCCCATTTTATGGAGGGGGAGGTGTACAAATACTATTTAATTAAAAATTAACATATAAATATATTTTTTAATGGAGTTATAAATTTTCATTTTTTAATACATAATTGAAGGTGGAAAATGAGGAAATAAAAATAATGAACATAGTAAACATAATTACATTTTCATAGAAGATCCTAATTTGGTTCTATTATTATGGACTCTACGGTTGATATTGTATGAATACAATAAGATATATAATGTGTATATAGATGATTTAGAAATATTTTTGTAGGTATTTCTTTATCCAAATGGCTAGATAGGCGTCAATAAATTAGGGTAGGGAGTTCCCTTTTATTATTAATGAAGAGTGGTATTTTTGTAAATACCCAAAACTATTACATAATGAAAAGACACTCTCATATAAAGTGACTAAAAATGATAAATGATAATGTTTATAGATGATAATGTTGATCAAAACCACCACCCCAAAAAATAACGAAATATTTTTTAAATTTTTTTATTAGTTGTCCTCTAAGTTAACTTATTTTTAGAATCTTATTTTTCACCATTGTAATTATTATATTTAACCTAGGTAATTTATTATTTCAAAGTAATTTAAAAATTCCCTTATTAGATAATTAGTTTCCACTTATTATTAATAAGGAATAAAATTTTTCAATATATAATTTCCTTTCTTGGAAAATTAATTTTAATATGATCATATGTAACATGAAAAACACATTTTAACCTTAATCATTATAATTATATTTTACTGTGTTTCAAATAATTAAGACTAAAAATAAGTTGTAATTATTATATCAAATTAATTATTATTATTCCATTTATTATATCCATTTTATTAAATCTAAATCAAAAAATTGAAAGATTTTATTAGACAAAAAACCCCACAAATAGTGTTGAATTTTTTTTTCATGAAATGAATTTAAATTCATATATTTATATATATAATTAATAAATTTCATTTAAATATCTCTTTGTTATTAGTAATTATAACTATTTAAAATGTTGAGACTTTATTCAATTAAAAAAATTCTCTAAAAATAATTTTATAACAATATAAATAAACTTATTGATAAATAGGGTATAAAGATGGTTAAAAGGTAATTAATTATATTAACTATTATGAACTAATACTTTTTTTATTTGAAATAAAATTCAATGAAAAATGGTATTTTAAATTTAAAATAAATGAAATCTTTATAAAAAAGCATTATTTTGCACTCTTCCCCGAATGATCACTCTCTTTAGAAATATTTCAATATTTCATCCTATAATAATTTTGATATTCTAGTTTCAACGATATAATTGTTTTTTAAAACAAATTTTTTTTATTTGGTATAAATTAATTATAATATCAAACCATAAAATTAATAACAACACCATTTTTTGAAGAAAATATATTTTGAATCATTATTTTGATTTATTAAATAAATTCATGTCACCTTGAGATATTCTCATGCATTCCACTTTCCATATTTATGAAATCAATAAAACCAATAATTTTTTCTCCATCATTTCTACCACCCAAGCTCTGAGTGAAATCTATGCTTCTCTAATATATTGATTCTAAGAGTTATTTATGATATAGGTTGTTAATTATATATCATGATAACTAATTAAAAATAATCTTGATATCATTGAGTCCACTCATAGTCCCACTTAAATGATCATAATCACAACATTTTCAATCATATTAAATTTTAATATTATTACTTCAGTTTATATCCATGGAATGAAAACAAAATTCATAGTGTGGGAAATAATAATCATAGTGGGAATACCATATTATCTTTTATAGTATATATAAATCATAAAACCTAATTTTCTATCTAAGAAACATCAGTTTTAACATTGATCATTAATTTTTATCATCTATTCAATTCCATTATAACAGTTTATATATAAATTTGGAATTATTTAATGAAAATCCAAAGGGAGTTTCAAACAGTTAAATTGTAATTTCAATTTTTGTGCACTAGGTAATAATAAAGTCAAATCCCAATGAACACTTTTAGAGTTAATACCTTGAGGTATGATTGTGATAGGACCACACCCACTTTTAGAATCTTAAAATGGTTATATTATAATATAAAACACACAATATATTTTTTAAAAATCATCTATGATGTTATTATATACATATCCTCAAATTTAATCATAGGATTATGTTCTCTATTATATGTTTTCATTAATATAGATGTCAATAATTCTACTAAACATGGACTAATTCCAACATTATATACTGTAAACCTAGATGCAAAGATCTGGTGGTTATATTATTACATTAGAACTAGATACAACTGATGTCACAAAAAAAGACTGAATATTATACTATAATTTTTAAATTAGATATCTACTTGAATATAAAATTTCATTCAAAAAAATAAATTACCAGATAGATATTGTACATATTCAATAACCTTGAACCCATTTAGAAATTTTTTATTTATATACTAGGGAAAAAACAAAAAAGGGTAACTTAATATGATCAGTATGTGTTACATAAAATCATACCCAATCCATGTATTTTGTTTTACATTATTGTTTCCATAGTGTTGATTATTTCTGATAATGGTCAGGTCATGTTCCTAGAGTAAAAATTTTTATTTTGGGAGGTTAGAGAAGGTCTTTGGCCCTATTCATAGTTTTTTTTGCATGGTTTGGGGTTTAACTGTGTGGCATGTGTAAGATGAGGGTGTTTTCAGTTGGTTTTATTCTTTAATGGTAGACTAAAATGTGGTGAACACGGTGTGGGAAAAATTTTGTGAGGCCTAGGAGTAACCATGAAATTGAATTGCTATAAATGGCATGACACATCGCTTTTTCACGATTATAGAATTCTTTCAGAAAGCATGTGGGGAATTCTATAATTTTTTGAAGAAAAAATATCACAGTGGGAGTATGATTTTTAAAATTGTGTGGCGAAACCATGTGAGTGTTCCTATTCTCTCGTAGGTGTACCTGATTGACGCACATTTTGGAAAAGAGTGTGGCCTAACCGTACCAAATTTTTATGTTACTAAAATTTCATAATTCGACATCCACAATCACATATTTTGATCCAATTTTGGATTTTCCTCTCATTTCACAACCTAGACACACTAAGGGGATCCTAAAATTCCTCATCCCTTAATCTCTATTAACCTTTGATGCTCCTCTATGGTTTTTATGCTGAGTTTCATTGAGTTTTAGGTATATTTTATACTTTCCTCTTCCTTATCACTTTATTCTCGTCTCCCCTCAATTTGGGTCCATCATTGCCAAACCCTAGGGTTGGGAATTGCTAATGTAGGTTTTTACCTTTTTTTTAGTTTGTGTAGACCATTTCATAGGCCTAGATCTTCCTTCATCGAAGTCTTTATAGTGTGTACATGTTGTTAAGGTAGGTGCTTTCATCCATTTCCTTTCTAGATCATTATTTTGTTGACAAAACGTTTGTTCGATGATTTTATAATTTTATAATCATTCATCAGTTTTTGAGTGTCATTTTTTTTGATTTTAGTGGAACTAATTTGATGAATATTATTTTTAAATGGGTTTTCATAGCTAAACCTAATTATAAATGTATACCATGTAAACATTGAAATACCAAATGGACATTAAAATGAATTTTGGGGTTGGGGATCATGTTTTCCCCCAGGTGTGTTTTGGTATCATGTTTTATTTGGTGATTTGAGCCTTGAGTTAGATTTATGGTTACTTTTTCTGGTTTCTTTTATATGTGTAATGCAATTGGTATTCCTTTGAATAAGTTGTTAGTTACTTTTATGGTTTTCAAGGAAAATTACAATTATATGTGGGAATTTCGATACGTGTGTGGGATTCACCTATGAATAGGAACAAAAATTATTATGGTCTTCAATAATGAAAAAATTATTTTCTAGAATTCTCCCACTCTCCCTTCATTTATTATCCAATCATCCTCTTTAAAAATTACTCATAAAGACCCCCATTGGATCTCAAATGGTTCTTTGGTATCTAATTGATCATGAACAAGGTATCTAAAATGTGTTTCCTATAACATGGCATGTATTGCTTCATGATGTGTGGTTCAATTTCTAAATGTGATAAAGGAAATTTTTTCACCTTTCAAGATCATTTATTATTACGAAAGTGTTTGGAAACTATACAAATATTGGATGTTATTTGAAAAAGTATAAGGAATGATTGGTATATTATGGTATTTTGGAAAATGGTTTTCTATGTGATATAACGTGTACTCCTGATTAGAGGTGGTATTTCAATCAATAGTTATGGGATCCTCTCTAGGGTCCCTCTGTGGCCAGGGACATCGTGTAGGAGGGGTTGGTGTTTAGGCTAAGAATTATTGGATGTTTTGGTTTATTTGTTTGATACCCGGATGTGAGAAACTCCCCATTCACTGTATACTATAATCATAGGATTCGTGGGTGTTATCTAGAGGGTTGAATGATTGATACATATCAACTATGATTAGAAGGGTTGATACCCCTAGATTTTATGAGAGTCTAGGTGGGGAAGTCAATTAGATTGTTTATTTTGGAGTGGGAGGTTTGTTATTAAATATGCAATTGTACCATACACTGGTAAATGTGTGTACGTATTTCTCCTTGAGATGTTTACGAAATGATCATTATTTCAATATTTATTTTGTATTTTATTTTGTTGCACATACTTTACATGAATTATTAGTATTTTCCAACTTCTTATGTTTCAACTATTTTTAGCACATCCCCCTTTTTATCACCTTGTTTACTTATTCTTTTTATTTTGGATTAGTAAACTGTTTTTCCTAAAATATAATCTTGGTTGAAAAGTGTAAAGCGGAATGTGATGTTTTAAATTGGGAAATCATGGTTGGGTTATTTAAAATATAAATCCCTATTTTCTAAATTTATTGAAAATGACATTTTATTGACTATTTTGGGAATTGAAATATATTGAATCTATTTTGATTACATTTTAATATATTTATTATCACCCCCTACCTGTGCCTCTCAGCATCGGAAGACCTGGTTGATTTTACAGGTTTTAGTTTTGGGTACAGGTTTCCTTTGGAGTGGGATGGTTTTTAGATGGTGGTTACTCGTTGGTAATGTATCGATCTATCAGTTGAGGTTTGGTTTAGTTTTTTTTTCAGTTTTTGTCTTTTTAGTTTTTGTTGTATATGGATATGGGATTTTATTTATTAATATAAAAATATTATAGTTCTCATTGCATGCCCATTGTTGTTATTTAATCCTATTTTTCTATTGGGTGGAATCATTCCATTTTCATTTGTCATTTATTTTTGACACTATTCTCTAGTCCAGGAGGATCTAGAACCCTTCTCGAGCCTTGTGGAAGGCCATCTATAGTGACAGGTTCAGGGTGTTGAGTAAAAAAATTCTTTATGACTTTTCCATTCCTATGTGTTCTAAAAAATCACAAAATTATCTTCTTAAAGAATGTTTTTTATTCCCTAAGGATGGTTATATTCTATAACATGTTATTCATTTCCCATAGTCTTCAACATCTTACCAAATGTTTTCTTAAAAAAGTACAAATATTTCATTATGTCAAAATCTATAATGTTAAATTAGATCCTTATTTTTTATATATGATTTCCCTAGAATTATGAATTTGATTTCTCTAGAAATCAGACTCTAATTTCTATAGAAATCAGACTCTAATTTCTATAGAAATGAGACTCTAATTTGGACAATTATCATACTCGGTATTCTATTGATAACAAAAATTTATTTTATTAGAAATCAAGCACTGTTTTCTCTAGAAATTAGACACTGATTACTTTTGAAATTAGACTCATATTTCCTTAGACATAAAACTCTTATTTTCCCAAAAATTGGACTCGTATTTCTTCCTAAATCAGAATTCGACCTTGAATAATTTTAGAATCCTACGATTTATTTTTCTGTATAGTTTATAAATTTCCATAATCTAACATGCCATTTTAATGGATCCAAAATATTATAACATTTATCATATTGTGTTATACAAGATGATGCCATCACAATGTTTATCTTATCTTGTTATATAAGATGATGTCATCTAATTATTCAAAATATGATTGTTGTATGTGTGCCACATGAACATTCCCATATGATATTTTTGGGAAGTATGAACATTGGAGGAGAATGTGACCATTTGATAAATTGCTTATATATACCCAATTATTTGAATGTGATTGATATTTTGAAATTCTGAGAGAATTGATACGCTGCAAGATCTCTTCCATATCTTCTTTTTGTGAATCCTTTAAAAATTTTAAGTTGTGAACATCATTTTACACATACTTAAATCAAAAACAAGATTTGTTTTTTCTAGTGCGATTCTGATTGATGCTATATACATTCTAAGTCTTATACACTGAAGGAAGAAAGAGGAGTCGATCACCATATAGATCGAGGTCTTTCTTAGGTAGAAAGACTAATTATGATCTTCTTATTGAGGTATTATACTAGTGTGGGTAATATAGAATTTCATGAACATATAAACCAAGGGACCATAGTCCAATGATAGTGGATACCCTTATCATTTTGTTAAATGATTTCATTACAATTGTATTTATTTTCTGACTTCATATTCATGTATTCAGCTGCATTTAGTTACAAATAGAATGTGTTACTTTCTTATACATTATTATTCCTATAAAAACTCTAATATATTAGATAATATACACTTTAAGGTAGAATTAAACCTTAGGGAAACATGATTGAGTTTACATATCAGATCTATAATATCAGATCGAATGAAATTTAGTTTCTTTATTAATAAATAAATATGATTTGTGAATTAATTTTTATTTAATTTGTTAATCACAGTTTTTGTGATGGTTAAAAATTAATTTATTTATACACTACATATTCACCCCTTATTGTAATTAAGAAATATACATATTAATTTCTATCATATAATTGGAATCCAACATGGAATCTGAAATACTTATACTTACATATATGTTTTCTTAGTCATATTTTCTTGCTTAAATTTACTTTTTTATGTTCTTCATAATGCTTTCATTATAAAATAATTATTTATAAACATTATCTTTCAATCTATTTATGGAAAATTATATTCTTTATGAATTGAAGTAATGACCATTGGATCATTAGAAAACATAAATCCTACCAAACAAATAAATTTTTAACTGAATGATTATGAATATAGGATATATATAATGTAGTAATTTGTTATCAATACTTGAGTTGAAGACTTCATCAGGCTTACTGGAGACTATAAAATTCTTGAAAACTAATATCAGAAAATTCGCCAATCTAGAAAAAAAGTATCAACATAACATTAAAGTGTGGAATACTTTATAATGATATATAATCAGTATCATCTATAGCCATATTTGATCATTTAAAATAGATAATATCATCTAGATGACATCAGAAGTAACACATTTTTCACATCCAATGTTATTTAAAATAGAAGATCTATTTTACGGGTTGGCTACAATGGTTTTGTATTACCCTATGGATAACCCATATGTAATGTACAAAAAAGTATTATGAAAATTATCAATACCATGTAGATAGTTGGAGAAAAATTTCTATATGATGATATAATTGTGGAAAAAAATCATGGATATCATTCCCAATGGGTTGGAATCGAAAAGAACAAAAATTAAAGAATCTAAGAAAGTTACAATAGTTAGTTCATATGAACTATTTGGGACACTCTTGTAACCTAAAAATAGATTGAATAGAGATTTAAATTATATAAACAATAATAATGGGAGTGTTAAGATTACAACAACTTCATATCATATGGAATCCAAGCCATTGGAGAATGTTTCTAAGACAACAATGTCAAAGAAAGATGCTTTTTAGTCAGACTTATGTGAATCTAAACATTCAACGAATGAGCAAGGAAATATTTCAAAAATGATAAATAAAATTGTTGGTATTAATGAATTTCAGTACAAATATAATAATAAGGATAAAATATAAAACTAATATTATGAATTCACATTTAATGGTTTCAAGAATGTTTTACAAATTAGACATGATTTTCCTCGGATTAAGAGAAATTGAAGGAAGATAGAAAGTCATAGTTGAATTAGAAAAAGATATTATAAGACAATGTCAAATAAAGTCTTAAAGGAAAATTATTCTTAAGGTGAAGTTAGTAGAGACTCATCTGATGAATCATCAGAAATTGAATCTTATGGATAGAAGAATATTGGTCCAATTTATAGAGTACTCATAGAAAACCAATGTTCCATGGATAAGGTACACACTTCTAAATCATTAACCAATATGTCGTTGAATGCTACTTTCCTAGATGAAATGTATTATGAATATTCAAGGGGATAATTTCTTCATAAGATGATAATTCTTTATCTTCTCCTGAAAAAGTATATAGTTTGTCCACCTTTCATGAAAATGAAAAAAGTAAAATAAAAAAGAATCATGATAAGGAAATTTCTAGAATCAATATTTTGACAAAAAAAAGTATCATATATTTATAAATATCATGACGAAAGATCCTTTGAAATTGTTTCTATATAAAAAACATTGAGGAATTTATTTCTAAAAAGGATAAACATTCTAAGGATCTTGATTTGGTTATTTCAAAGAAAAATATTTTCGAGGAAAAAAAATTAGGACACTAATAATTATGTTGAATATAATTTAGTTACCAGACAAAAATTTAAAATATTTTCCTTCAAAAACAATTTTCAAAACATAATCCTAGAAAGTGTGGTTTTGATAAAATGTATTCTTAACTTTATCCTCTATGGAATAGTTTTGGAGTTGGTTATTCATAGTCCTTACCGGTTTTTAATGAAAAATATTTTACACCCCAAAGTGCTTGTTTTTAAATAAGAGTTAAATTAGTGGAAATTGGGAGAAAAGTGTTTCATTGAATAAAAAACGATCCTTAGGTTTTCGGAAATCCCACGTTTCTATGAAAATGTGGATACCTAAGATTTTACTCTCTTATAATTTCTATCCAAACATGTTTGGATTATGAAATTCTTACTGTTTTATTTTCCAGAAAACAATGTAAGTGCCATCAAAAATACATGGTACATAGATTGTGGATGTTACTGACACATGTTTGGTGAATTTTGTTTTCTAAAATGGTTTTAAATATGAATGGTGGAAAATCAAAATTCAAAAAAAATGCTCAAGGGTAAATTATTGGTATATGTAAGATTTTTTTTTCTCAATAAATCATTAATTTTAAATCTATTTTATGTTATAGTTTTTAAGAATGACAGTATAAGCATAAGTCAATTGTGTGATGATGGTTAACTAGTAAAATTTATGAATGAGAAATGATTAGTTCATACTTCCAAGAATTATTTCATTATCTTATCCCATCATCATGAGAATTTTAATACATATAACATATAAGGCCTTAGGATCAAAGAAAAACATTGGATTTTTGAAATGGAATATCAATATTGGATATGGAAAAGAATATTATGAAACTTTTACCAAAAGAAATTATGAAAACATTCTGTGAAAAGTGTTCTTAATGATATATTGTGTCATAGATTTAATTTTTAAAAAGTTTTTTATCATTGTCAATATGGAAAGAAATATAAGTCTATATTTAAATCAATATGTTATGTGTCAACATCTGATGAATTGTAGATAGTGCATATGGATATTTTCGGTCCAACACAAACTGGATATATTGGAGGAAAATTCTACGTATTTTTTAGTTGATTGTTACACTAGATTTACATGGGATTATATTTAAGAAATGAAATATAATGCTTTTTTTATTTTAAAATTTTTTCATCCAATGTAAAAAATGAGAAAAACCATCCATTTATAAATATTTTTAGTGGTCATGTTAGAGGATTTGAAATTATATATTTTGAAACATTTTGTTGTAAGAAATACACTACTCATAACTTCTTAGCCCCTAAATCGCCTTGATAATATTGTTTTATTCAAATAAGCTACCAAATTAATCATGAAATAAAAATAACCATGTTCATTGAATACTCAATTGTTGAATGTATTTCTGATGATGATGAAATTGCTACTTTTTATACTATGAATCGGGTTTTAATTAAGCTATTTTATAATAAAACACCTCATGAATTATGGACTGATTGAAAACCTACAGTTTCTTGATTTCAATGTATTTGTATGGAAATCATTAATCTCTAATAGTAAAAATAACTTACATAAATTCTCACCCAATTTTGAGGAAGGAATCTTCATAGGCTATTCCACAACATCAAAGGCATAAAGAGTTTTTAACAAAAAATGTTGCATTATTAAGGAAACAGTACATGTTAAATTTAGTGTAACTAGTCATTTTGTTTTTAAATAATCCCACGCTATATCTTTGAATGTTATTTGAAAAATTGATTATCAAACTTTGATGGATGATTCTTATAATCCAAACACTACTCAAGAAAACATTTCTGAATTATTCACTCTATAATAATTTCTACCTTATGTCGATAAACAAGTTTTAGAAAATACATATCAATTTATTATAAGGCCCCGACCTTATACCTCTCTTAATATTGAATTAAATGAATAATTCACATTGAGGATCTTTTCAGGTTTAGTGTTTTAGATAATTATAACATAACTACTACATCTCAAAATATTACAATGTAGACACTTCTACTAAGATTCCATAGAATAAAAAAAACTCTTAAAAATAAACATGTCTTGTTCCATGTTTTATATAGAATGACTATACCTTGATCCCATCCTTGACCCTATTCCACATTAGGTATTGTGAAAAACAATTCAAAAAAACATGGGGTGAGCATAAAGAGCTCAGTAAGGGATACACAAAAAATGAAAACTGTTAGTTTATCAAAACAACAAGTAAACCATGTATACTTTATCAAAGTAATACTTTTCACCTTTATGAAGTAGTAAAAACTCTTCACTTGATAAAAGATCATTACTTACCCTTTTTTAACCAAAAGATTACCATAAAACTTATAAGAGGATCACATAACATATAAGGGTAACTTGGGACATAAACATACTTAAGTGGAATAACCATACGGTCGACTTCCACATATATCACTTAATGAAACAGCCATACGGCCCACTTCCATACATACTTAATGGAATAGCCATATGGATGACTTCCATACCCAATGCATTGGTGGTTATAACATAACCACCTGTCCTGGTATTCACGGGACCACCCGTCATATGGTTTATCAAATAACCACCCGTCAAATGTCCAAGTACCAATATAAAATCATAAAACATAAAACCAATATAAAGGAATGAAAACATTTCCACATTTCAATCACAATATATCATTTAAATATATAGACATAATAGAATCCTCTATGAAAACCATTTTCAATACCAAAATACATAAAGGAGTATATGGTATTTATTTTATTTTAAAAACATTACGGCTTGTTGAGGAAGCCAAAGACCAAATAATACTCGGGGCGGTGGAAAAGGTCGTTGTCACCGCGTACGTTAAAAGAAAAATTCATTTTTGTTGTTTAGTAAAACGCTTCATAGAAAAATATTCCTTTTGTATAAAATTAAAAGTCAAAGGGGTTTATACACCGTATAAATGATAGTGGTGTATAAAACGAAATATGCCTCAATGAAAGGATATTGAGACGAAGTCCCTTACTTCGGGTCTGACTTGACTCGATCGTTCTTTAACGTCCTGAATAATAAACTTGAGTTAATTTCTATTTTCTTAAGAACCTTTTTCAAGTTCATTATTCCTTTTATATCACTTATTTCCATTTTATAATCATTATGTAACCATTTAAGTTAATAATGTTTGTTTTGTCGATATTTGGTTCTTAAGTCGAAAGTGGACTTCTTACAATTACATGTTGTTCGTGTTGTCAAAGGTTCTTTATATCCAGAATGACATTCCTGATTTGGATATCACATATATCATATATATATAGCATATACATGTATTTATAATATCACATATTCATTTATAGGTAATAAATGAGATGAACCATTCATGGAGACTGTAAGCCGTACATACGCATGAATGCTACTTTCATTTATATGTCATATTAATGGAATTAAAACTAAATGAGAGGTATGTATATTTTAATTCCGGAATTATATTAATCATTTATATGTAACATAAATCATATATTTCCCTTATATATATGTACTTATAATAGTACATTACATTTGGGGATAAGAAATGAAATGCACCGTTCATAGAGACGGTAAGCCGTACGTACGCATGAATGCTACTTTCATTTCTATCTAAAAATTTAATGGGAAGAAATAATAATTATATATAGGTATATTATAATTCCAGTATAACATCATATATAATAACTTTAAATACATCCTTTATACGTCCCACATATGGCATTAACGAATCAAATTACTTTGAGGGGGCGGTAGTCCGAACTTCCTAAAATGAAATTATCATGTTTACCCAAAATGGAAACCATAATGGTATACCAAAAATGAAAAATACATAAGCATAAGGGAAACATAAACATAATATATATCACATACAAATAGAGTTACATCTTAATGGACACCATTAAAGGTGTTTAAAAGAAGATTGAACAATCATCGTTTCGTGAGGCAGAAATTTTCCAACCACAGAAACAGTATGTTCTTTAACCATTAGATGTAGATGTGTGTGAGTGTAGCTAGAATTTTTATTATAAAAACATCCTAGTATATTTAAGATACTATATTTGTTACAAAATAAATGAATAAAAAGAGTTTATGGGGTTGGAGAAGCAAAATAAAACAAAAGAACACAAGTGAACACATTACCTCAAAATCGGGTAACTCTCTTAGATATGAGCTCAAAGGCTTCCTTGGGAAGACTTCAGCCCAATTTTAGGCTTCAAGGAGTAAGAGAGGGATTTGGAGAGAGAAAATGGTCAGTGTTTGGCCGATCCAATGCATTTGGAAGTGTGGGTAAAGAGGTAGAGGTGGGGGCCTTTTCTAAGAGGAGAGGAGGGGCACTCTTGGAAAGCAAAGAAAACATACTTTATTTTAAATTGATATTCGGTTTTAAGAAGTCCCAAATTGATATAACTCAAGGATAAGGTGATAAGGGTTCTAAATATACCCATACAATAGGTTTTGGACATGTGTAGGTCATATATTTTACATTATATTTTCATTTTATTTAAATCCTTTATTAATGATGAAATCGCTGCATCATCATGATGTCATAAATAATTTAATATATTCAATGTCAAAAAATTATAGAAAAAATATCATGATTTATTAAATCTATTTATATTTCTAATTAATATTTATAGTAAAAAATATTACTTGTATAACCCCATGTAAAAAGTGTTTTAGTAAAACATTTCATGTTTGTGTCATTTTTACTTTAACATTTAATAAAAAGTTATTTATGTAATTTCCCATCCAAAGTGGCTCCATGGGGTCCCCAAGCTGACCCATGGATTTTATTGGTCATCCATGACACATCCAATGAGGGTAGGACATGTTTCAATCTCATCTCATTTTGTTAAAACATTATTTTTACCTTAAACTACATTAATTACCTCTAATCGCGATTATGAACTTAAAAGTTACTATTCACCAAAAAAATTATTTTCATCTCATTGAACCTCATTTTACTTATTAATGACAAACATTTATGTTGGATTTTTAAAATCAAGTCACATAACTGACAAAGTTTCATTTAAACGCAAAATCAGTTTCTTTAACTACCACTTAGTGGTTTCACTACTCATCAAAAATTGAAGTTTTTCAGAAAAATTCCAAAACTTCACCATAAGATATATTTGATATTATGAATTAAAAAATGATGTCTATTTTACAAAATTAAAATCATATAAGTCACATTAATTAATTTAATAATTAATTCCCACTGTCATGACAAATAGTGAGTTTTTATTAAACAATAAGTATCAAAAGATTGACACTAGATTAAGTCCAATTTCAAAGTGAAATTGATTACAATGTGTTGGGCGGAGAAAAAGGGAGTGATGGCAAGAGGGGGGGTGAATTGACTTTTAAAAAAATATTAACAAATTAAAATCAAAGTAATGAATGCAGCGGAAATAAAAGAGGCAAGACACGCAATTGATAACGGAGTTCGGCCAAAAACCCGGCCTACGTCTCCGCTCCCAACTCAACCGTTGAGAGATTCTACCGCTTGCTTTTCAGTGGTTTTAGCAAGAAACCCACAAGGCTTTGAGGTAGCACTAGGACCTATTAAATCTTGCTTTTGAATTGGTTTAGCAAGAACCCACTTGCTTTTAATGGTTGAGCAAGAACCCACTAGCCTTCTTACAGGTGAAGGCTAGCTCACCTATGACACAAGCCTTTTAAAAGGAAAGGCTTGAAGAAACCTCTTCACACCTTAATGGTGATGTGAAACCCAAAATAAAGAGGGATGAAGAAAGAGTTTGGGGGTTTGTAGGCACAGACCCAAATTTAAGCTCAAAATAAATAAAACAATAAAAACCGTATTGTTGAGAAGCCTTGGGCGCCAAAGGTTGAATGGAGTTGAAGACGTGCACTCCCAAGATTCTATGGTGGTGCTCCTTGGATGTGGAATTGGATTGGAGCAGTTTTGGTTCCCTTGGAGCAATCCGCCGGAGGTTTGCCAAATGATGAGAATTGTGTTTGTTGGCTTCACAATTCTTAATTATGGTCCGACCATTGTTACGGGGCTCCAAGGTCCTTTATTTATAAAGGGGGAACCCTCATATGGCCGTTGGAGGCCTTTGGAGCTGTTGGAGAGGCTTTCGGAGCCGTTGGAGGGCAAGTGGACAGGCTGGTCAAAAGCCCAACGGCTAGTTTGACTGGCTCCACCGGCTGACCGGTACTGAGCCACCGGTTGGCCGGTGTGTGCAAAATGGAGAGGCCTTCGGGCTCAGGCTCCACCGGCTGGCCGGTGCTGAGGCCACCGGTTGGCCGGTGAGGAGGCAGTAGCAACCTCTTCTTTCTGGGTGCCACCGGCTGGCCGCTGGTGTGACACCGGTTGGCCGGTGGTCTGGACAGAGGGATTCCTTCTGTCCAGGCCTCCATCGGCTGGCCGGTGCTCTTCCATCGGTTGGCCGGTGGACTGAATTTCAGTCCACTTTGCCTTGTTTGCTTTCTTGGCCCAATTCCTTGGCCACCTGATATGATTCCTATTATCCAAAAACACTTAAAACATGATTAGAAAAACAAGAGGGTGATTGTGATCATGAAAATCAAACCACGAGGGGTACGAGAGGTACAACAATCTCCCCCTATTTTGATGATCACAATCACCAAAACAAACAATGTCGAAAATGAAATGAAAAACATGCTTTAAATAATTTTTCCCCCAATCAATCAAGAATTTCTCCCCCTTTGTGATTATCAAAATAGCACGGGGCATAAAACTTGATTGAGGGAAACAGTTGAAAAACAAGATTGAGTTTTTAAACCAAATGAAATTTTTGAAATTTGAATTGAACGTTTTGAAAGTAAATTTTGAATTAAAAGTTTTGAATCGAGAATGTTGAAATGAAAATTTTGAATTGAAAGTTTTGAATGAAAAATTGAATAACACTTTGAATTGAATGTTTTGAAAAGAAAATTGAATAACACTTTGAATTGAATATTTTGAAAAGAAAAAATTGAAACCAAGTGTTGAAATTGAAAGTTTGAATCGAAAATTTTGAAATTGAAATTAAAAGGGTTTAAACGATCCTAACTCCCCCTAAATAAAAACAACAAATCATCGGGGAGTGGTTTTTGAAAACGAAATAAATTTTGGGCCGGAGAGACTCGCTAAGAGGGATTTTTCAATCCATACTTGTCTAGTGGCGGGTCTTCTCCTAAAAAATTCATCATTAAAGAAAATAGTCTTTGGCCTACCGTACCAGGCATTTTTACAATCACACTCATAAATGAGGTGCCCGGGTTTTTTGCAATAATTACAAAATTTGTTTTGAGAGCTCCCCCTTACAAAAATAGTTGGAGCATGGGAGGAGGAAGCTTTCTTGGAATATCCAAGCCCTTCGGTGGTTCTAGAAATGCGTTGGGAACCTAGTAGTTTGGTCATATTTTGTTCCCCTTGGGTGAACTTAGCTAGGGATTCCCTTAAATCATTGATGGTTGATTCCATGGAATCAACATCGGGAAAATTTTGGATTTTGAGGGACATCTCTTCCTTCTCTTTGAGAAGTTGTTCTTTTTCGGAAGAGAGTTTTTTAAAATTATTTTTTAAAGCAACAAATTTGGAAGAAAGTTCGTGAAAACCTTCCTCCAATTGATCTCTAGCATGTTGGAGATCCTCGTATGAAAAATGATTTAAAGAATTTGAATTTGAAGAACAAGAGGATGAGGAGTCGGAAGAAGTTACCTCATGGAATGCCATTAGGCATTTATTACCGTTGTCGCTTGAGGAGGAGGATGAGGAGGATGTGGAGCTATCACTCCATGTGGCCTTGAAAGCCTTATTCTTCTCCTTTTGTTTGTCCTTTTTCTTGTTGAGTGGGCAATCGGGCTTGTAATGGCCCTACTCGCCACACCCGTAACATTTTACCTTGGGCTCAGATTTTTCGTTGGGTTGAGCCTTGCGGGCCTTGCGGGATTTCTTCTTCTTGTGCTTCTTCATGAATTTGTGCATTTTGCGGGCAAGATCCTCCATTTCGGAATCGCCGCTTGAAGAGGAAGAAGATGAGGAGGAGGATGAGCTTTCTTCTTTTGGTACCTTGAAGGCGATGTTCTTTGGGATTTTGATCGGTTTGCCTTCCTTTTCAGCTTGCCTCCTCATGGTGATTTCATATGTCATGAGGGATCCGATGAGCTCTTCGACCGGCATGTTCTTTATGTCCTTTGCTTCTTGGATAGCCGTCACTTTTGGAGCCCATGAGCTTGGTAGGATCCATAGGATCTTCTTCACCATAGTTTCTGCAGAAACATCATCACCAAGGGACTTTCTCCTATTGCAAACATCAGTAAAACGTGTAAACATTTCAGTAATAGATTCATTTGGATGCATGGAGAAAGATTCAAAATCTTGTCGAAACATATCTAATCGAGTATCCTTCACTTTGTTGGTCCCCTCATGGGTAACCTCCAAAAGTTTCCAGATTTCATGAGATGAGGTGCATGTGGACACTCGATTAAATTCATTTCGGTCATGGCCGCAATGTAGAGCATTCATGGCTTTGCCATCAAGCTCGAAATTTCTAATATCGGCTTGGGTCCATTTGGATTCATCGGGAGTAGAAGGAGAGTAACCATGCATGACAATTTTATAAATCGGATATCCTATACTTCTAAGAAAAGCGGTCATGCGGGTTTTCCAATAATTATAGTCGGTCCCATCAAAAAATGGAGCCCGACACAATGAGTAGCCCTCGGGGGCGAAAGAGGTAGATGCCATCAAAAAAAAATCTTTAATTTGAAACCGGTTAGGGAATTATTCAAATAATCCCTCTGATACCAATTGTTGGGCAGAGAAAAAGGGAGTGATGGCAAGAGGGGGGGGGGGTGAATTGCCTTTTAAAAAAAGATTAACAAATTAAAATCAAAGTAAATAATGCAGCGGAAATAAAAGAGGCAAGACACGCAATTGATAATGATGTTCGGCCAAAAACCCGGCATACGTCTCCGCACCCAACTCAACCGTTGAGAGATTATACCGCTTGATTTTCAATGGTTTTAGCAAGAAACCCACTAGGCTTTGAGGTAGCACTAGGACCTATTACAGCTTACTTTTGAATTGGTTTAGCAAGAACCCACTTGCTTTTAATGGTTGAGCAAGAACCCACTAGCCTTCTTACAGGTGAAGGCTAGCTCACCTATGACACAAGCCTTTTAAAAGGAAAGGCTTGAAGAAATCTCTTCACACCTTAATGGTGATGTGAAACCCAAAAGAAAGAGGGATGAAGAAAGAGTTTGGGGGTTTGTAGGCACAAATCCAAATTTAAGCTCAAAATAAATAAAACAATAAAAACCGTATCGTTGAGAAGCCTTGGGCGCCAAAGGTTGAATGGAGTTGAAGACGTGCACTCCCATGCTTCTATGGTGGTGCTCCTTGGATGTGGAATTGGATTGGAGCAGTTGTGGTTCCCTTGGAGCAATCCGCCGGAGGTTTTCCAAATGATGAGAATTGTGTTTGTTGGCTTCACAATGCTTAATTATGGTCCGGACATTGTTCCGGGGCTTCAAGGTCCTTTATTTATAGAGGGGGAACCCTCATATGGCCGTTGGAGGCCTTTGGAGCCGTTGGAGAGGCTTTCAGAGCCGTTGGAGGGCAAGTGGACAGGCTGGTCAAAAGCCCAATGACTAGTTTGACTGGCTCCACCGGCTGACCGGTACTGAGCCACCGGTTGGTCGGTGTGTGCAAAATGGAGAGGCCTTCGGGCTCAGGCTCCACCGGTTGGCCGGTGCTGAGGCCACCGGTTGGCCGGTGAGGAGGCAGTAGCAACCTCTTCTTTCTGGGTGCCACCGGCTGGCCGCTGGTGTGACACCGGGTGGCCGGTGGTCTGGACAGAGGGATTCCTTCTGTCCAGGCCTCCATCGGCTGGCCGGTGCTCTTCCATCGGTTGGCCGGTGGACTGAATTTCAGTCCACTTTGCCTTGTTTGCTTTCTTGGCCCAATTCCTTGGCCACCTGAAATGATTCCTATTATCCAAAAACACTTAAAACATGATTAGAAAAACAAGAGGGTGATTGTGATCATGAAAATCAAACCACGAGGGGTACGAGAGGTACAACACAATGACCACCATTGGATTAAATGGTAAAAATATTTTATAATTTCACTTTAAAACCAATTCTAAATATAATCTAATCATATAAATAATTTAGATTAAAAAAAGGTTTTCAATTAAAATACAACATTTTTTTACTATTCATTAAAAACATGAACTTTATCGGAAAAATACCAAAAATTCACACAAAATAAAATTTGATGTCCCAATCATAAGGAATAAGTTTATTTTGGCAAACATAGCTTATAAAATTATCAAAAGATATATTTAAAAATGGTTTTCCATAAAAAGTTAGTAAAACAATCTTTTAAAAATATTAGTGTATTTCATGCTTAAGATTGGATTTATTTTAATTTTAAGCCTCTAAAACACTATCTAATTCATTAATAGGAATAGATGAAAATATCTATTATTCATTTCTTACTTGGGATGCTACATCCTTCCCCCCCTTTAGAAAATTGCTTCCTCGCAATTTATTTACTTATCGAATAAGTGGGGGTATTTATCCCTCATTTCATTTTCAGATTCCCATGTTGCCTCTTCAATCATATGGGTTTTCCACAAAACCTTTACCTGATGAATCACCTTATTCCATATCACCTGCTCTATGTGGTCAATAATCTGGACCGGTTTTTTCTCATAAGATTGGTTTTCTTCCAGCACAACTACCTCTGGACTCAAAACATGAGATGGATCTGGCATATACACTCTCAGCATCGAAACATGAAAATCATTGTGTACCTGAGATAAACTTGGAGGTAATGCCACTATGTATGCAACAGATCCAACTCTCTCTATAATTTCATATGGTTCAATGAACCTTGGACTTGGCATTATTTTCTTACCAAATCGCATCAAACTTTTCCATGGAGAAACCTTGATAAAAACATGATCACCTACCTCGAAAGATAGATCCTTCCTTCGGTTATCCGCATAACTCTTCTGCCTACTCTGAGCTGTTCTCATGTGTTTTTGAATCAACTAATCTTTTTCTGCCATCTCTTCTACCAATTATGGTCCCATCAGCTTCCTTTCACCCACTTCATCCCAAAATGCTAGAGTTCGACACCACTTCCCATATAATGCCTCAATTGGTGCCATCTGTATACTGGAAAGAAAACTGTTATTATAAGAAAACTCAACCAAAGAAAGATGTTGGTCCCAACTACCCTGATAATCCATCGAACAAGCTCGTAGCATATCCTCCAAGGTCTGAATTGTTCGTTCTGACTGCCCATCTGATTAAGGATGAAAAGCTAAACTAAAATTTAATTCAGTACCCAACGAATTCTGAAGGCCTTTCCAAAAGTTATAAGCAATCCTGGGATCACGATCAGACACAATGGAGAGAGGAACTCCATGTAACCTGACTATCTCTTTAAGATACAAACGAGAATGTTGATCTAGTGAAAAAGTATCCCGTATAGCAAGGAAATGAGTAGATTTAGTCAAGCGATCAACAATAACCTAGATTGCATTATTACCTCGAGATGTCCTCGGAAACCCCACAACAAAGTCCCTGGATATGTTTTCCCATTTCCACTCAGGCACTGGTAAAGGCTGAAGAATCCCTTTCGGTAACTGCCACTCTTCTTTAACCTGCTGACAGGTCAAACACTTCACAGTAAAATCAGCAATATCCCTTTTCATTCCATCCCACCAGTAATACTCCTGCAGATCTCTGTACATCATAGTACTTCTAGGTTTAACTGAAAACGGGGAACTATGAGCCTCACATAACAACTCATTCTTCAACTGTGAATCACAAGTCACACATAATCTCTTCCCAAAACTCAAAACACAATCATTATCAATGTTGAATTCAAGTAACATAACCCTCTAAACCAACTCTACCTTTTTCTGCAACTCACTGTCTTCGCACTGTGCTTGCTTAATTCTGTCTGATAGGGATGATCACACTGATACCTGAAACAAAATAGAAGAACTTACTGCACCAAAAACTTCTATGCCAAAGTTCATCAAATAAAAAACCAAAGGATCTCGTTCCAAACGTAGCATGGTTTATGAAGCATTAAATTTTTGACTCAATGCATCGACCACTTTATTTGCTCTTCTCAGATGGTAGTGAATTGTACAATCATAATACTTGATTAATTCCAGCCATCACCTCTCTCTCATGTTCAATTATTTCTGAGTGAATATATACTTAAAACTTTTGTGATCAGTATATATTTCACACTTTACTCCATAAAAATGATGCCTCCAAATTTTTAAAGCAAAAACAACAGCAGATAATACCAAATCATGTGTAGGGTAATTTACCTCATGAGTTTTCAACTGACGTGATGCATAATCAATTACCTGATCATTCTGCATAAGGACACAACCAAGTCCCTTCAACGAAGCGTCACTGTATATAACAAAATCACCATTCCTGGAAGGATGTGCCAAAACTAGAGCATTCACCAATCTTCTTTTCAACTCCTGAAAAGAATCATCGCATTCTTTTGTCCAGATGAACTTAATACCCTTACAAGTTAGCTTAGTCATTGGACTAGATAACTGTGAAACATTTTCAATAACCCTTCGGCAGTAACCTGCCAAACCAAGAAAACTACGGATCTCGGTTATATTTGTGGGTCTTGATCATTCTTCAAAAACTTTTGTTTTAGCAGGATCAACAGTTATTCCATCTTTTGAAATAATGTGACCCAAGAAAGAAATATTTTGTAACCAAAACTCACACTTTCTGAATTTTCCATATAGTTTCTTTTATTTTAAGGTTTGCAAGATAACCCTTAAATGACTTTCATGCTCCTCTTTACTTTTAGAAAACACCAAAATATCATAAATTAAAACAACCACAAACTTATCCAAGAACTCATGGAAAATTCTATTCATAAGGTCCATGAATATAGTAGGTGCATTGGTTAACCCAAAATGCATAACTAAAAATTCATAATGGCCATATCTAGTACGGAACGCAGTCTTCGGAACGTCTGCTTCATTTACTTTCAACTGATGGTAACCCAACCTCAATTCAATCTTCGTGAAATATTGAGCTCTATGGAGCTGATCAAACAAATCATCTATATGAGGAAAAGGATACTTGTTCATAACATTAATATTATTCAAGGCTCTATAATCAATGAAAAGTTTCATTGAGCCATATTTCTTTTTAAGAAACAAGACAGGAGCACCCCATGACATCAAAAATCATCTCCAGTGCTTTAATCCACCCTTCAGCTTGCACGGGGTTAGATGATCCTCTGAATGATGGGGGGTGTTGCCTCATGAAATGTTCCACCATTGAAATGTTCCTCTACGGTTGATCTGGATGATCTCGCGCATGGATTCGACCACCATTTATAGCCTGAGTCAACTGTGCCATCACTGCAACAAACTATTCAGTTCCGATTCCGACCATCTCAGGTTGCTAATTTAAATGGTTGTCTTCCTCCTGATGTCGTCCCAACATAGATGCTTTGTTTCCTCTGTGGAAAACCATTCTGAACACAGAAATATCTTAGGCAAAGCAACATGGTAATCTTTAAATGCAATATCATTTCAGTCATACCATAAATTAACTTATTATTTAACAATTTTCTAACTCCTAAAGATGTCTAAACCGACCTTTGATACCAACTATAAGGCCCCAGCCTTAAACATCTCTTAATATTTAATTAAATGAATAATTCACATTGAGGATCATTTCAGGTTTAGATTTTTAGATAATTAGAACATAACTACTACATCTCAAAAGATTACAAAGTAGACACTTCTACTAAGTTTCCATAGAATAAAAAAACTCTTAAAAATAAACATGTCTAGTTCGATATTTTATATAGCATGACATTCCCTTGATCCCATCCTTGACCCTATTCCACATTAGGTCCTGTGAAAAACATTTCACAAAAACATGGGGTGAGTATAATGAACTCAGTAAGGGATACACAAAGAATGAAAACTGTTAGATTATTAAAACAATAAGTAAACCGTGTATACTTTACCAAGTAATACTTTTCACCTTTAGGATGTAGTAAAAACTCTTCACTGAATAAAAGATCATTATTTACCCTTTTGTAACCAAAAGATTACCATAATACCCATAAAAATATCACATAACATATAAAGGTAACTCGGTACATAAACATACTTAAGTGGAATAACCATACGGTCGACTTCCACACATATCACTTAATGGAATAGCCATACAGCCATCTTCCATACATACGTAATAGAATATCCATATGGACGACTTCCATACCCAATGCATTGGAGGTTATAACGTAACCACCCGTACTGGTATTCATGGCACCACCCATCATATGGTTTATCACGTAACCACCCGTCAAATGTCCAAGTACCAATATAAAATCCTAAAACAAAAAACCAATATAAAGGAATGAAAACATTTCCACATTTCAATCAAAATATATCATTTAAATATATTGACATAATAGAATCCATTATCAAAACCATTTTCAATACCAAAATACATAAAAGAGTATATGGTATTTATTTTATTTTAAAAACATTATGTCTTGTTGAGGAAGCCAAAGACCAAATAATACTCGCAGCGGCGGATAAGGTCGTTGTCACCATGTACGTTAAAAGAAACATTTCTTTTTGTCTTTTAGTAAAACACTTCATAGAAAAAGTTTTCTTTTGTATAAATGTAAAAGTCAATGGGTTTTATACACAGTATAAAAGATAGTTGTGTATAAAATGAAATATGCCTCAATGAAAGGAGATTGAGACGAAGTCCCTTACCTCGGGTATGACTTGACTCGATCGTTCTTTAACATCCTAAATAATAAACTTGAGTTAATTTCTATTTTCTTAAGAACATTTTTCAAGTTCATTATTCCTTTTATATAACTTATTGACATGTTATAAACATTATGTAACCATTTATGTTAATAATGTTTGTTTTGTCGATATATGGTTCTTAAGTCGAAAGTGGACTTCTTACAATAACATGTTGTTCATGTGGTCAAAGGTTATTTATATCCATAATGAAATTATTTATTTGGTTATCATATATATCATATATATCTAGCATATACATGTAATTATAATATCACATAATCATTTAGATTTAAGAAATGAAATGCACTATTCATGGAGACGGTAAGTCGTACGTACGCATGAACACTACTTTGATTTCTATGAAATATTAGTGGAATTAAAACTAAATGAGAGGTATGTATATTTTAATTACAGAATTATATTAATCATTTAGATGTAGCATACATCATATATATTCATTATATATATGTAATTATAATAGTACATTACATTTGGGGATAATAAATGAAATGCACCGTTCATGGAGACGGAAAGCCGTACGTACACATGAACGCTACTTTATTTTCTATCTCACAATTTAATGGGAAGAAATAATAATGATATAGAGTTATATTATAATTACAGTATAACATCATATATAATAACATTAAATCCATACTTTATACGTCCAACATATGGAATTAACGAATCAAATCACTTTCAGGGGGCGGTAGTCTGCACTTCATAAAAAGAAATTATGGTGTTTACCCACAATGGAAACCATAAAGGTATACCACAAATGAGAAATAAAGAAGAATAAGGGAAACATAAACATAATATATATCATATATAAATATATTGACATCTTAATGGCCACCATTAATGGTGTTTAAAAGAAGATTGAACAATCATCGTTTCGCGAGGCAGAAATTCGCCAACCACATAAACAGTATGTTCTTTAACCATTAGATGTAGATGTGTTTAAGTGTAGCTCTAATTATTATTATAACAACATCCTAGTATATTGAAGATACTGGAGTTGTTACCAAATAAATGAAAAAAAAGAGTTTAGGGGGTTGGAGAAACAAAATAAAACAAAAGAACACAAGTGAACACAATACCTCAAAATCGGGTAACTCTATTAGATTTGAGCTCAAAGGCTTCCTTGGGAAGACTTCTTCCCAAAGTGAGGTTTCAAGGAGTAAGAGAGTGATGTGGAGAGACAAAATGGCAGGGGTTGGCCGAGCCAAAGGCTTTGTAAGTGTGGGTAAAGTGGTGTATGTGGGGGCCTTTTATAAGAGGAGAGGAGGGGCACTCTTGGAATGCAAAGAAAAGATACTTTATTTTAAAATGAGATTCGGTTTTAAGAGGTCCCAAATTGATATAATTCGAGGATAAGGTGATAAGGGTTCTAAATATACCCATACAACAGGTTTTGGACATGTTTAGGTCATAGAGTTTACATTATTGTTTCATTATATTTAAATCCTTTATTAATGAGGTAATCGCTGCATCATCATGATGTCATAAATAATTTAATATATTTAATGTCTAAAAATAATAAAAAAATATCATGATGTAGGAAATATTTTTATCTTTATAATGAAGATTTATAGTCAAAAATATGACTTGTATAACCCCGTGTAAATATTGTTTTAGAAAAATATATCATGTTTGTGTCATTTTTACTTTAACTTTAAATAAAAAGTTATTTATGTCATTTCCCAACCAAAGTGGCTCCATGGGGTCCCCAAGTTGACCCATGGATTTTATTGGTCGGCCATGACACATCCAATGAGGGTATGACATGTGTCAAGCTCATATCATTTTATTAAAACATTATTTTTAAATTAAACTACACTAATTACCACTAATCGCGATTAAGAACTTAAAAGTTACTATTCACCAAAAAATTAGTTTAATCTCATTGAACCACATTTTACTTCTTAATGACAACCATTTATGTCGGATATTTTAAAATCAAATCACATATGTGACAAATTTTCATTTAAACGAAAAAATCAGTTTCTTTAACTACCACTTAGTGGTTTCACTATTCATTAAAAATTGATGTTTTTCCGAAAAATACCAAAACATCACCCTAAGTTGTATTTGATATTCTGAATTCAAAAATGATGTCTATTTTACAAAATTCAAATCATATAAGTCACATTAATTAATTTAATAATTAATTCCTGCTGTCATGATAAATAGCGTGTTTTTATGAAACAATAAGTATCAAAAGATTGACAGTAGTTTAAGTCCAATTTCAAAGTGAAATTGATTCCAATGACCACCATTGGATTAAATGGTAAAAATATATTCTAATTTCACTTTAAAACCTATTCAAAATATAATCTAATCAAATAAATAAATTAGATTAAAAAGAGTTTTGGAATTAAAATACAACATTTTTTCACTATTCATTAAAAATGAACTTTATCAGAAAAATACCAAAAATTCACAAAAAGTGAATTTTGATGTCCCAATAATAGAGAATAAGTTTATTTTTACAAACAATGTTTATAAAATTGTCAAAAGATATATTTAAAAATGGTTTTCCATAAAAAGGTAGTAAAACAATCTTTTAAAAATATTAGTGTATTTCATGCTTAAGATTGGATTTATTTTCATTATAAGCCTCTAAAATACTATCTAAATCATTAATAGGCATAGATAAAAATATCTATTATTCATTACTTACTTGGGATGTTACATTTCTTCTTATGAATTATCTCCGAGATAATATCATTGATGATGTAAATCAACACATAAGGGAAATAATACATTTATGAAATGAAATACTACATCTATAATTTCATTCCCAATTAGATCCTAAAAAAACTGATAAAGCATTAGGTGATGAAGATTTTTTTAAATCTATACAGGATGAACTAAATGAAATCGAAAATAACAAAGTCTAGTCCTTGGATGAAAGAACTAAAGAAAATTATGTAATTGTTGTAAACAAGTTAATTATAATTAAATTTGACGAAAATGGAATCATACTTTGAAATAAATCGAAATTAGTTCTGAATTTCATTACTCAACAAGATGAAAGAGAATATATTGAAACCTAGGCTCCAATAGTTATACATGAATCAATTGTAATTGTATTATCCTTTACAACATTCATTAATTTCAAACATTTTCAAAGGGATGGGAAGTGTACATTCAATAATGGATATATTCAAGAGGAAGTTTATATTGAACCAACTCTTGGTTTTGAAGACGTAAAACAACAAGAATGTGTTTTTGAACATAACAATTCTTTATATGGTTTTAAAAAAACCCCTAAATTCTAGTATGATAGAAATACATGATTTTTGTTAAAAAAATAATTATTTTGAGGGAACTACTAATCCAACACTCTTTATAATGAATGAATATAAAAATTTATTATTTTTTCAAATATATATTGATGACATTATGTTTAGATCACTCAGTAACCCATTTCTAAATCCTTTGCGAATATTATCAAATCTGAGTTTGAAATATGTATGATTGTTGAGTTAACATTTTCTTCATGGTGTTTTAATTTTTCAAACACTAGAAGAAACTTATATATCACAATAAATGTATATTAAATATCTTATAATAAGGTATGTACATTAAGAAAATAAATGTTTTATGACTCTAATTGGTGTCACATATATTCTTGATCTTGAAAATTCATAGAAACCAATAAATCAATCACATTTTAGAGGTATGATAGAAACATTACTACACTTAACAACTAGTTGTCTAAACATAAGGTTTTCAGTATGCTTATGTCCTAGATATTGATCTAATACAAATGAAAACCATTTAAAAGAAATGAAATATATTTTTCACTACTTAATCGGAACTATGGACTTAAGACATTCCTATTCTTCTAGAAATGATTTTATTTTAAAATTATTTTCAGATACCGAAATTGGTGGTTGTAAAATAGATAGGAAAAGTACCTCCAGAATAAATCATTTCCTATGGGATTTATTAGTTTTTGGTCATGTAAGAAATAAAATTCTATATAATCTTTTACTACTGGAGACAAATATATATCATGTGAATGTTTTTGTGCTCAAGTGTTGTGGATGCAACACACACTCACACACTATGGCATGTGTTTTACTAAAACATAGATACTATGTGATAACAATATTACCGTATACTTATAAAAAAAACCACCACATAAATCTTATCAATAGAACATAGATATTAGAATTCACTTTCATAAGGATCACACACTTAAAAGTGATATTATTTTATAATTTATCAGAATAAAAGAACAACATGCTGATATTATTACAAAATAATTTACATCCAATTGATTTAAATTCATTAAACAAAAGGATTTAATAATAACTATAACATAACCATTAATTTTTAATTTTTGTTCAATAAATTTCCTAACACTAAGATACTCTTTTTTCATAGGGGGTACATTTTTTCATTCTTTAAATATTCCTTTTCCTAAATGTTTTCAGAATAAAAATTTTCTCGGAACCTAACAGTTTTTGAAACCAAAGTAATTTTGGAAGCAAAGAAATTTTGGAAGCTATGTTTTCTTTGATTATTTTTATCAATCTTGAAAATTCATTTTGAGACCTCTAGAAGTTATGTTTTTTTACTTATATTAACATAAATTTTATTTATAATTATTTTTTATTTCAAAATTGTTTTATGAAAAGTTATGTATATTCATCCTTCACTAAATAATATTATTTTCCTAAAATTTCCTATGATTTGAATCTAAATCCATAATTAGAATTAATATCAAACGTTAGATCAGATAAAGATAGTATCAATCATTTGATTGAACTATGAAGTTGAATTGTCACTACAAATCTTATATATAAGGACCCCATATTCGCATCCCACATTAGTTTCTATAGTTTTTTCCCAAGAATTTTCACTCTTCAAAGCCACCGATCTAGTTATTACTTCCTTCTTTAAGCTCTAAATTTCAGTGGAAATTTCTTCTCAAACTCTGATGTATTCTTATAAATAATCTATATACTGTATAATAATTAAATAAATATTTGAACTATAGAATTTCATTTCTATGTAGGATTCGATCATAATGAAAATTAACATACTCAATAGACGATAGATATATGTTTTTGCACTGGAAAAAAATTTGTATGTTGTTTATCAAGATCATATAATATATTTTTTTGAAATAATTTTTTTCTTTGAAAAAATAGGAAAACATTTTTTCAGATCAATATTTATGGAATTACCAACTATTTATCCAATAAAAAAGACACAAGTGTTCTTGAGATACCTTATGATGGAGAGGCATGATTTTTTCATATAGTTTTCCTAAAAAAGAATGATCATTGGATAAGGTTATAGAAGTGGAATGATTAGGACTTCAAGGAGTGAAGAAACCATATAACTCAAATATTTCAACAAACCATATGGTAGTAGCCCTTTGGATTCAATGACATCTGATTCTAAGAAAAGAGGAAAATGAAACCCTTAAGACATCAGACATCTTAATGATGGATTTTCTAGTTAATCTATAAATATTATCTTGATAAATTATATCTTCTTTACCATTAGATACATTAAAAATGGTATGATCAAATATAAAATTTTAATGAATCAAGAAATGTTATCAAAACTCATCGTTATCTACCTAGAAACCTACAATGATATTTTTAAGTTGAATTCTATAATCTTCAGAATTAAGTCATATTGTGAGGACACTCTCAGGGGAATTGTGTTTGGATTCTCTAATTAGACAGATATGTTTTTTGATCTAGATGGAAAATTAGACAATTTAGGTGAATGTTCTATGAAAAAGCCTAATAAAATTAATGTTCAAGAATTAGAACAAGATGTTTAACCTCCAATACCACCTCAAGTCTCGGAACTTGAATATTCTGATCCTATGCCTATGAAATAGTAATCCTTCTCAGATAATCTTGTTACTATGTAGTAGGAATAGTATATTTAAAAAATGATAGAGGCTTTATTTTTTGATTTGATCATTATAAAAAATAACCTTAAAAATATAAACTTTTGAAGAGCTTGATAAACAAGGAAAAGAGAAGAAGATGATGATGAATCATTGTCAAGCTATATTTACCCATCCGTGATGAGAGACATTGGGAAATTCTTTGAAAAAAATCATGTACTAAAATATTTCATGTGTGACCATGATCTTCCTTTGAAGCTAGTAACAATTCACACTCTGGTACCAAATAAGGAATATAATTTTGATTTAGTTCCAACCCAGATACGTGAATAAAACTCCCAACAATAAGAAGAAATAAATAATGTTGTTCAAAGTGAAATGATATCCAAATTGTTGAATAATATTAGAAGGAACGTAAATCCGATAAGTTTCCCATAAGAATGTCACAAGCCCCCTCCTCCAAGATGATTTTAGAAGGGAAATATTTCTGAAAAGATGGTGTTTCATAAGAGGAAGTCAATAAAATTATCTTATATAATGAAAGATATATTAATGATAATATTGATCCACATTATGATGAAAAGATTTATAATTTTGGTGATAAGGATGTTGATAAAAAACATTATGATAATGATGGTAGATTAGTTTTTGTTTCTGATGGAGAGAAAGAAACATAGAGAATTTAGTAGACAATATCTAAGGAATAGAAAATAATTCTTGTTATTATTGATACACCTTAGAATGTTATTTTTGAAAAAACAAATAATTATGTTGATGGTACATGCCATATAAAATATGATGTGAAAAGAAAACTTTACCAAACAATAAATGTTTTTGTTTAAGAATCATTATCATTAATAGGTGAACATTTTCTGGTTCAGACCCTAAAAATATTACAAAATCATCTCCATCAATTCCAGGCATAGACTCACTATTTCAATTGATTCAAGAATCAGTTAATCAAAATACATAATAAAAAAACCTTATTATGGAGAAATTCATCAAAGTCAAATATACGTTCAAGAAATTCCTAGACAACTATGATGTTCATAGAAACTCATGAAAACAGATAACCAAATGGTCGATATCTTTCATCGATGATCTCAATATCATTGTTGACATTAGTGACTCATTCAAGGATGACTTTTATTTGTTTGATGAAAAAATAAAGAATCCCTCAACAATTTTTTGAGAAAAAATAAATTAAGAGAAATTTGTCCTCCAATAAGATGATAAATATATGAATAAAAAAATGGACACAATTACTCTTAATCTAAAAGGGAGAAGTAAATCATGGACGAAATATCTTAGAATCTTAATGCTCACGATGTTTCGATTAAGTATCAAGATGATATATTAATGTCTCGGGAAATAAGTATCAAAAAACATTAGAAGATAAAGTAGGATCATAATGATTTACTCAAGAAGATTCAAGAATATCACTTGGGGTTTAAGATATTGAAATTTATCACGAATAATTTGATGCCAAAAATGAATAATGCGGAATAATTTTTTCCAAATTAGATCTTCTATTGTAATTAAAATTATTGCAACATTTTAGTTATCAGGTGTAATTTTTTCATTAAATTGTTTCTCCTTTTATTTTCCCTAACCATTTAGGAACAATATATATCTTCTCATTCCATTATTGATGATCACAATGAAATATATTACATAGAGACTATATAATTATGTAAAGGGGGAATCATATCTTTTATAAATGAAAACATACTCAATGATAAGAAAATGACACTTAGTGGGATTTCATAACCTAAGGGATAGATAGTAGTATTAATTTTAATTCAAAAAATTTGAGAAAAGTATGTATTTTTAGTTCAATAAATAAAACTGTGCATCCTTATAATATTTTATGAAATGTTTTTCTTGCTTTCCAAAATGGGGGAGATTTTTGAATCAAAATATTCCGAATGACTTTTAAATTCATTATGTATTGAAATTATCAAACAAATTTTTTTAAAGATAGTTTTTCTTTTCTTATGGATGGTTATATTCTTGAATATTTTATACCTTTATGTTGTTCTTAAATGTTTTACCTAATGTTTTCTTATCTATGTTTAACAATTCCCTTAAGTCAACATTTCATTAAGTTATAATGGATACAAATTTTTAAATATTATTTCCCATGAATTGTGAATTCGATTTTCCTTGAAATAAGACTATAATTTATCCTAAAAAAGACATTAACTTCTCTTGAAATCAGACACTAATTTCTCCTAATAATCAGACTCTGATTTTTCCAAAAATCATAGTCTGATTTCCTCTGAAATCAGACTACAATATCCTCAATAATTAGAATCTTATATCTACTAAAAATTGATTCTGATATCCTCTAAAAAAGAACTCTAATTAAAAAATAATTTGGAATTTTATTTCCTTAGAAATAAGACTCTAATTTCATCTAAAATCATACATCACATTCCTTTGAAATTTGTCTGTGTTTTCTATTCCAATCAGAATACGTCTCCTAATATTTTCAGAATCTGATTATTATTTTTTCTTACAAATACTCTATTTATGTAATGTAATGTTCCATTCTATTTGATCCAAAATCGGATTATTTCAGAAAATTATGGTATTCACAATGATGTCATCAAATTGTTTCTCCTATATTTATATATATAACAATTTCATCCAATTTTATAAATTATGATCATTGCATGTATGCAACCTATAGGAGTCCCTTCAATTTTTTAGGGAAATATTACCATTATAGTAGAATGTGACCATTGTTGATATAGACTATAAATACCCAATCGTTTGAATGTGATCAATGTTATGAACCTTTTGGAGAATTGATATTCTTGGAGTTCTCGTCCAGAATTTATTTGTCGAAATCCTTGAAGAGTTTATGTTGTGAAAACCTTGTTCAACATACATAATTCTTCCACATTCTATATTCTACAAGGTTCAATTATGATTCATGTAGTATAAAATCATAGGCTTCCAAGAGAAATATTTAAATTGGTGTCGATCACCTTACAAATCAAGGGATTGTGGGGATTACACGATAGATTCTGATCTATGTATTGAGAGCCTATACTGGTGTGGCTAAGATATAATTTTTTAAAGTATAAATCAAGGGACCTTTATCCATGGTTGTTGGATTCCATTATCATTTGGTTAAAATATATCATTAGCCTTTTATTACTTTTTAAAATACTTGTTCTTGCATTCTCCTTCGTTTAATTACTAATTGAAAATGTAACTTTCATACACTTCCTTTTTCTGTACAAAGTCTAATATATTAGATTCTATAAGACTTAAGGTAGAATATATCCTTGTGTAAACTTGTTTGAGAATCTTTATTAGATCCAAATTATCAGATCCTAATAAAGTCAGTTTCTTTATTAAGAACTAAATAGGGTTTTTCAATTCATATTGTTTAACTTTGTTAATCTTTGATTTTATTATGGGTAAAATAGAACGTTTTTTAAACCTAAAATTTCCCCCTCTTGTAATTGAATAATCTATATCTGGGTTTAGATCGTATATATGGTCCACCCAGGTGGGATAATAAAATAAATTGTATCATATCATCGCATTATTATTTGTGGCATTATGTAGATTATAGATTAGGATTATCACGTCTTTATATGTATGTACGATAATGACATAATGAACCCTTTCTCATATTGAGCCACGAGTTTGTAGATGTAGTATTGGAATTGAGTCTTTTGATTTGTTTTGTGGAAATAGGGAATTAAAATGAATGTCAGTAGGAGCTACATGGCAGTCTTATATGTTGTGGTATCCCTATGTGGGGACAGTTTTAGAGCTCAGTGTATTCCTAGAAATTGATTTTCTCTTGGACCATGATCCACAAAACTATGTGATCACATTTCTCCCAAATTCTAGTTTACTATTATGGGTGTTTTGAGAAATTTATTTTTATTTCGCTAGAGTTTGTGGATTATTAAATGAAAAATGGTTTCGTGGAAAAAAATAATTCTTATTAAAAATGAATTTTTAGATTTCAGTTTTGGTTTTTAAGGAAGAAATTGTTATGGTTTAGTTTTGAAAATATGTTTTGGAATTTGAAAGGATTCTTTGGCATCATGTAATATTGACTTTGAGATAGAAAAGGTGATTTTGAAATATGATTTTTTTTACATTGTGATGTTTCGCAAGTGGGATTGTTTTTTTGGCATAGCATGTCCTTCTTTGGTGAATTTTTTTTATTTTTATTTGATTCTTGTGTTTTTTTATGAGCATATTATGCCTCTTTGAATGGTCCCAAAGGTTTATAGTGGGTTTCCCCAACATGGATCCCTACTCAGATTCCAATTTGGGTGGTTGAATATATTTTTTCTCCTTATTATCTACTATTTCATGGTGATCTTGGTCTATTGGAGGTGTTCGAGTGGATTGATAAAGTTGAATATGTTTTCAGTTTGTTTGGAACCCCAATGGTCATGAGGCTATGGGCTATTTAGAAATCATTGGAATATCCATATATGGATTTTTTTAGGATGATATTACTACAATCATTTCATGATTTAATGTAATATGAATTATATTATACATTAGTTACCCAATGGCTCATAAAAGATGAGGTGAAATGAAATGAATGTAGAATAGCTAATGGTTATTTAAAAAGGTCAGTGGCCAGTGAAGGATTATGTTGATTATCTCAACGTGATGATTTATTTACCACTAGAGGTAGCCTCATAGGATCAAATGAATGCTCCTCTCTTCATCATGGGTCTCCATCTAGGGATCCAAGATCAAGTTTACTATTTTGGTGAAGTTCAATTTGAGAAATATTGGAACAAGTCATTTTTAGCTCATTTGACTCTGATAATGAAATTTGTGGAAGTTGATGAACATTTTCTATTATTTCTCATGATGTTATCATAAATGGTAAAATATGTGTTCCAGTGGAACCAATTTCAATGAAATATTTTTCTTTTGTTATATCTTCTCAATTGTCATGCTTTTCACTCTTGTGCATCAATTTTTGTATGTTTGGGAATTAAAAACTATCATGTCATGGTCCCATGGAGGCCTATCAGTGATGTGTATATTAGGTAAACATAGATAATTTTTACAATAAGAGATTACAATAAAGGATATTGTGGTCAAAGGATGATAGCTCCTGACTCTGGGGCAGTAGATACTTCAATATAGTAGGGCTCCTGCCATAGGCCACTAACAGAAGCACTTGAGGTTGTTCGGATTTTTGTGGTGTGGGTAATTTAGCTGGGATTTTGTCTCCTGTGTTGGATATGGAATGTTTTATGACTCATAATTGTGGTTTTAATAGTTTTTGTAATACCTTCTTTATTGTAATGAGATTAGTGGTTCCATTTCCTTATAGTTACTAGGTTTTGTCTTATGGAAGAGAATTTTTCAATGGATATTATTTAGTGAATCAATTTTGGTATCTATTTCTCCATGTTTTAATATTAGTGAGACATGTAGAATTGATGAATATTGGGTCAATTCCATATTTTGGTTGAAATACTTCTTTCGGTTTCTCCTAATGTTACGGGCTACTCGTTCGGGTTGGATCAAGTGTGTAGTTCCTCGTTTCAATGTTGGTCTGTGCTAGTTGATTTATTTTGTTTGGGGGGAACAATCTACACAGTACACTTTGTAATGGTTCTTCTCTATATATGGTTGGGTGTGACATTTTAATTTAAATGTTACCTTGAGGTTGGTTGTCTCTCCCACATCATTCAGTTCTATGACCGAGTTTGTTTCTCATATAACTAAATGTCTTCTGGGGGAAATTTATTTTCTATTGGAAATAATTTTTCCACTCTAGCCACTAATTTTCACTATTTATATTATGTTAATAGTTTTAGTTTTTTTGTAGTGGTTTAGGTTGAGTTCCCAATGATTTTTTTTTGGATTTTAGAGGTTCTGGGTTTTCTTTGACACTGTGCAATGTTTGTGTTCATGGTTTGAGGGTTAACCATGTTCCATTTATAAGTTGAGGGTGATTCTAGCTGTTTTGGTATTGAATGGGTTTTCTTGAATATGTTGATAATGGTTTTGTTTCAAACCATATGAGGTGAATGTTTAACTATGTATATTTTTTTGGTGTCAACGGCATGGTGCATGGACTCTGAAAGGTCATGAGAAATCATGTAGAAAGCGTGTGAGGGGTTCTGAAATTTATTAAAGACCATGGAGTATTGTTGGTAAATGGTATTCCAAACTATTCAGATAAACCTTGTGGGTGTTTTTCTTCTCTATTAGGGTGCTATGATTTGCACTATTTGGAAAAACATGTAGCTAAACCATGCATGATTCCCAGGTTATTAAAATAGTGAAATTACTAATCTTCCCCTCCATTATTTTAAACCTATTTTGGGGTTTCCACCCCTTTATTAACCTTAGTTAAATAATGGACACCCAAATATCCTCCTACATTTCTCTCATTCCACTATTTAAGATACACTAAGGTTCCTATGGAGAGTTTCATTGAGTTTTGGGAAAAAATACCTTTCTTCACCATCTCTTTAGATTCTATGCTCTTTATCAATTTAGATCCCTCTATGAAAAACCATATTGTGATGATTTGATAATGTGTCCAATTTTCATTGATGTAATGGTAAGAGGATATTTCCCCTAACGTAGTTCTTATTTTTCTAATGTGTTCATTCCAGGTTCACATTTTTGAGGTAGGTGTTTTCATCCATTTCATTTACATTACATTTTGAAGATGTTTAATCTTTAATTTAAGGTATTTAAAATTATATAATACTTCTTGTGGTGTGTTGGTGTTATTTTTTTCTGATAATTCAATAGTACAAATTTTATTAAAATGATTTTGAAATGGTATTTCATAGTTATAACTAAATTTATAAATATACCAACTATTCCATGAATTTCCACCTTTCCTTGTTAAATTAAATTAAGTATTTAGGATTTTGTGTCAATATTTTTGTTTAAGTAGTGTGGGGGATTTGAGTATTTGACAATAGTGAATGATTCATAGTGGCTTTCATTAGTTGGTTTTATATGTTTAATTCATGTGGTTTTAATTTGAAATAATTACAGGCTAGTTATATGGTTTTCTAGGGATATTCCGTTAGATTTGGGTAGGTCCAGAGGTGCACGGAGTACACCTATAGATATTAACACAAATGAAGATTGTATTCCTTGAGGAAAATCTAGATTTCTAAAGTTCCTCTTTATCCCATTAATTTCTTCTCACATACTATTCATTATAAATTATTTTTTAATACCCTCTTTGGTTCCCAAATAGGTCATTTAGTTTTTAATTGATCATTACCATGGATTCTCATATTTTTTTTCCAAAAAAATATACCAGTTGGAATAATGAAATGAGGTTTAATTTCTAAATGAGATAAAACCCTATTTGGAACCTTTCTAGAACATTACATGTTTTAAATGAGTTTGAAAACTGACTAGATATGGATTTAATTTATAATTGTAAAATGCATGATTATTAATTTGTGGAATTTTGGAAAAATGGTTTCCAGAGTGACTTGATTTGTGGGATCATTTGCCAGTTTTGTTTGACATGGTGGTGATGGGAACCTTTATTCTTTTCCACCTGGGGATACTATCTTCGCATAGGTGGTGTCAAAATTTGGACTAGGAAAGAACAGTGGATATGGGTAATTGTTTTGATCCACATAGGTGAGGGCCTCCCCATTCAACACATACAACTATCATTATATTCATACTAATCCTTTATAGGTTATATTGATTTTTTTTATCAACCATAGATAGATAGGTTGGTACTCCCTATACTACCAAGAGGATAGGTAGGGCATGCCTCATAGATTGGATAGTTCAGAGTGAACATATGGTTTTTGACTACAAAGACACACCATACACTAGAAAGCGAGTCTAAACTGATTATGAAAATGGATTTCTTCTAAAATGGTTACTAAATTCCCCTGATTATTATCTATATGTTTATTTTTATTTTGATTCACCAATTTACCCATGTTATTATCATTTTCATGCTTGTTCTATTTCCTATTTTTACCATATATGCCTTTTCATAATGTTGTTGGAATATTTTTTTGATTTTTTGTTGGAGAATTGGTTTTGTTAAATTGGACTCCATTTTGAGTAGAGAAATGTTCATATTGTTGCCTTAAAATGGAAAATCTATGTTGGGTTCTTTATATGGAAAAAAAATATTTTCTAAATTTATTTCAAACTATTGTTTAAGGATACTTTTGGAAAATGAAATTCATGTACTATATGGTGCTTAACTACCGGGAATTTCATGCTCACACCCATATTGTGCCATTTAAAACTAGTAGACACACTCTCTTTTTTTAGGTTTAGGTTCTAAGATTATGTTTCTTGTGGACTGGGCTAGTTGGTGGATAGTGGTGACCGAGAGGTCACAACGATATCATGTCAGTTGTGGGTTAGTTTATTTTTTTACATTCTAGTTTTAGATATGTTAGTTTTCATTTTTTCTAGAACTAGGTATTTATTTAATGATCATTAGTTATAATAGTTCATGTTTTGTGCATTTTTTTGATAGTTGAACTATGTTTTTATGGGAAAAATAATTCTTTCTTGATTTATCTTTGATGATCGGTGCTAGCCTCCATTCTGGGAGGATCATGAATGCCTCTCAAGCCTTGTTGTAGGAATAATTGGGTGAATTGTCCAAGGTTTATATGATATGATTTGTGACACATAAAATTGAAGCTATAAATAATTAATTATAAATAAGTCAATATGGAATGGTAAATAATTAATCCCACATTAAATTTAATCAATAACAATACTAGAATAATTATATAAGTCATTATCAATATTAAAATGTAAATAACTACAGAAACATTCAATTTAATAAATATTGTGACTAAACAATGAATCCATGAATAATATAAATTAAAATAATCTCATGGATCTTATTAAAAAATCCTTAATGAAATAAATTCTTATAATTGGACCTCAATATCGAAGACATCATGATATCTCCATCATCAATACATTTCATCATGATAGTTTAACTTCTAGGTATATATACACTAAAAACACTTTTAATGCTAGCTTACTGATTCTTATCATGAGACTATCAATGAAGCAAGGGGACATATAATTCCAGGCCCCACATAACCCTTCCTGTCCAAATCAATCCCCATATATCGAATGATTGATTTAATTAATGAACAATTTTTCTTATCAATACAATTTCATATTTAATAAACAATACTGAATATAAATATTTTACTAAAGAATTAAATAATTTTAAAAGGAAAAAATTGTATAGATAAATGACATACATTTATTCATTAAGTTTATCCATGATAGATAATATTATTATTTATGGAAATTTAATTTCTAACGATTATTATAATATTACTTTTTCAATGGATATTTAATGACTTCAAAAATTTAATCAATGAGGTGATTGATGATACTTTCTCAATTCAAAATGATCATAAACTATCTGGAAACGAATTATGTGTGGTATCATTTCAATTTATCCCAAAATTAGTGTATCTAAATTCATCGTAGTTTCAATGATGAATAAAAATACCTTAAAATATCATTAAGCACATTCTTGAAGAAAATATAATATTAACAGTGAATACCATTTAGAAAAACATTAAATTTTACGAATATCTGAGAAAATATTTTTGTATAAGAAAATTATAAACATGTATAGAATGCTTCAAAACAATGAACGGTCATGGTGGTGGGAAAAATCCATACATAAATATTGTGTCAAAAGAACGATTTCATTCACATTTTTGTAAGAAAATAAAAAAATACGTTGTTTGGGAAATGAAAGGGAGTTTCTATTTAAAAACTACACTAAAAATCACATTGATGTGTAAAAATGAATTCCCAAAATCATATAATAATATTATAAACATTCATTATATTGATTTTAAAAACATGGATTTGGAAGAAAAATTATTTTAAACCAAAGAGATAAATGAAGATTGATTTTTGTAGAAATATTTTCTCAATCATTATAAGTACTAATAAGAGAAAAATGGTTCAATTACATAAAAAATTGATGAAAATAATATTTAATAAAATTAAATTTCTTTATTAAATAATGATCAAATAATTTCATTCGATAGAAAATATATAATAAAAATTCTAAAAATAATGCTTTATTGATGCATAAATCATTATCGTATTGATAAGTTTTGAATCATAACACCCACTATTGAAATAAATTCCAATAAATCATTATATTACATGAAAATTGCATGATTACGGATTTAGAATATCAATGGTGTAGTAGATTCACCTAAAAATAATAAATTGGTTCATAATACAAAATACATATAGTAGAGTGAAAATTGAGATGAGATATCTTAAAATGATCATACCATTAAAGTAAGGATTTATAAATTGATTAGTTATCCATATAATTGTAAATACACATAAAATAAGAATATATTCATCATAAAATTTTCCAAAATTAATTATGTAATGAACCAACATGAGCCAACTAGACAAGTCACTATAAATGGTCTTCCACATGGTGAGAAATATAATAGAACCACAAGTATCATGTATAACAGAAGAAACATTAATCTAAAATATATAAGAGAGTAATACACATCCATGAGAAAAATAAAGGCAATCCAAGTATGCCAAACTATTACGATAAATAAGAAAAAACTAATTAGGTCACTATGTGACCATCTATCACCACAAAACCATCCCACAATAAAGATCAGGAATGACAAGAGAACCTGAAATACAACATGGTGATCTTCCCATAACTTGATACATGAGAACCATACTTGAAACCACCCAAAATAAAAAATAGGATTTTATCAAATATCCTAGTAGGGTACCACCAATGATTCGATACATGTTATAATATCAATAATGTATGTCTTAATTCAATAAAAAAGATCTATTTTCGAAAAAACATCATCAATAAAACCATTTGTGAACATTATATAGTTTTCCATAAATTCATACCATGTTCCCCAAATCTATGGATATGACATGTAAAAAATAAAATATTTAATCATAAGAAAAACAAACCATGGATACATCAGATGATAATAATGATAGAAAATTACCCTGACATAATTCTTATCCTAATATATCTTGTATATATGAAAGAAACACATTTTGTGGGATTCTACCTATAGGTATACATATTTTACATGAAATAAAATCCCTAATATATGGATAATATAGATCCCAACAACCTAATATGTTGTGGTAGGAAGCTAACTAAAGTGACATAAACCTATCGTGTTATTATAGACATGAAAAGTGACCAGACTATCTTTGATTCACCACTGGTTACCCAGTGTGCTAATATTGTAAACTTCATACAGAATCTATGATCACATTTAATAAAACTATTTTTATATCATATAAATTATGCATAGTGTCCGAGAAACCAAACTTTGATGTCAAATCCACAATTAATACATTTTAAAAGAAACATGGTGTATACAAATGAATTTTTCAATCAAAATCCATTTAGAATGTTAATCCTTTTTAAAAAATCAATAAATTGTAAAATTATGAATTTTAATACAATAAATCAAATGAATTTTTAATAAAATATCTCAATTAAATAATAAGAACTACATTCATAGATACACATGCCTTTAGAGTGATGTAAACATTACCACCATCAACAATAGATACTGTAAACATATATATCATTTTAGAAATATAATCCATGAAAGAAACTAAAAGGGATAAATATATAAAACCAAATAATAACAATATAAATCCAAAAAACTACCAATGTAGTTGTCATGAGTAATGTTAGTGATGATATATAATAACCACTTATTAGGGATATGTGAAGAAATTAAAAAAAATAATTAAATACTAAATGGAGCAATTTGAAAGGAGTGTGATCACCCAACATAATCCCAAATCTCATAAGGTAGGCCTAAAAAAAGATAAAAATATTTAACCATACAGTGTTATTAAAATCATTAAACCCAAAAAAACAATGTTTTGAATGCATTTTGAGATGTCAATTATGAATTTCATGTATTCTAAAAAAGCAATAACATTAGGTTAAATTAAATCCTGATCAAAACATTCAAAACATTTAACAGTTTCACACCTAGAAAATGTTATTTCTCTAAAAAAGATATATCAAATATTCCCAAAAATTGGTTCAATTTTTTAACCCATTCATTATATGAATATGTCCATCTAGAAATACAAAGTCCATTTTTTTATAGAAAATCCATCAACTATTTTTTTAGGATCTTCGAACCCAAAAATCATCCTCTAAATAATATTACACATTTATTAATGTATTTCAAAACCCCAAATAAACATATATCTCTAGAAATTTGGACATTATCAAAGAAAAGTACCTCCTTCCCTATGAAGAATGAAATTCACCCAAACAAAATGGGAAACCAAAATAGGGGTAAAAATCTACCTAAAGAAATGTAACTAGGTGTTAAAATATTCCAACTATAAAATAGTTTTCCCTATAAAGTTATCATTATTATAGACTCACATAAATTGAAGGCCTCTATGTCCACAACAATAGTTATTACTCTCATGTATCATGATGATCCCATCTACACTACCATACACAATGACCAAATGAATAATTTTACCATACAATACCTTCTCATGTAATTCCATAATCTAAACTAGTTTCTCAACTAATTTTGTGTCAAGATCAATATCAACATTCTTCAAAAAAATCAAATGGGAAGGATCAGTTCAATACCTATTCATTTGGGGTTCAAGAAAGTCAAAATTTATGGATTTCGAACTTGGTGGTAAGTGTAACAGATATTCCACATTTCCAAGATGTTCAATAATACTTACGGGGTCAATAATCCTCAGCACCAACATACACTTCTCACCTAATCGATAATATACTATGTGAGGTGAAACTCTAATAAAAAATGGATCCCCAACTGAATACTCTTATGATCAATGATAATGGTCCACATAATATTTTTGATAACTCTATGTTGTGAATGACCTCTTCTGGATGAACTAAACCCCTTCCATTTTCGCCTGGACAAAACTCAACCCATCCAAAGACTATTCTCCCGAATCTTCCAAGTATAAGAGATAACAATATGGCCACCCATATATAGACTCAATGGGTACCATTATAATATTGGAATAATTACTATTGTTATATTAAAAAATAAATAAATGAAAATTATTTTCAAAAGAAATAGTGAAATCAAGCATGCAAGCTTAGAGCATATTGTCAACATCTTAAATATCCATCTATGTCTTCCTATACTACATTGGATGATATGTCATGCTGAATTTGAACTAGGTACCCATCTTTACCTGAGAAAATTTCCATAATTTGGATTTTATCCTCGACTCCCTATCAGAAACAACCATAGAAGTAACTCCTTGAAATCTCAAAATTTCTAAGACATGTAAGTCCCTATGCTATTCAAATTTCATCCTCTCTTTGATATGGATGAAATTCATTGATTTTATGATTCAATATATGATTATCCAAATAAAATAATTCCTACTAGGAGTATATGTAAAAACGATGATGAATTATATGGAAATATCATCTCATTTACATATCAGAATGGATAGGGTAATCAACAAACTATAAAGTCTCACGTGCTCTACCTTTTTTCTAGAAAAAGTATGTCACTATAATATAATATCCACAATTTGTCATATCGTACCTAGGAATAAATAATGAAATCATAAATCATGATGCATATTTTTAGTACTAAGTTACATGGACTAATAATAATGGTGACCACATTCTATTAACTAATATATAAGAGAAAAGAGAAAAATTGACCTACATTAGAAATGGAAATCTAAAATGGGAAACCTTCGACACTCGAGGACTCCCAACCCCCATAGAGGTTTCCACTGATGCACTAGTACTCAGTGTCATGTACCTTCTTGAACTAAATACAATAAAAATAATGATTTATCTCATATTGGTGAAAATCAAACCTACCCACTAGTCTCTACCAAAACAAACCTCATCTCAATAAATAAACTCAATGAAGACTACTCCTCCTTTGATTTCTTCACTACTTGTGTCCATAATTTCTCAATAGCATTTTGATGAGCACATTTCTATTTCTATAAGTATATAAAATATCAAAATCAAAATAATAGATATACACCTTCTAACATATTTGGTTTATTTTTGTATCCCTCTAATTAGAAATATACCACTATCTCTAAGGATCATAATATATAGAAAAATTCTCCCCAAATAGTTTGTGGCACCAATTTTTCAGTGCATTAATAATCTCTACAAACAAAATATCATGTGGTGGGTTGTTATTCTCATGAGGGTGTAAATAATGAGAGATTAATTCTACCACATATCTCCCATACATCAATTCACACCACAACCCCATTCTATAATAATTCCCGAAATGAACATAACCAAAACCTATTTTGAAATGAATAAAAATTGGAGATGAATCCAATCTCAAAATATTTTCCTCTAATGATTTCTATCAATTTTTATTCCAATATAAAATTACACCATTACAAGTTAAAGCTGTATTTGGAGAGACGATCATGAAGAATTCCTAAACAAACTTCCTATAATTACCAGACAACCACAATAATATTTTGATCAGAAACACAATTATATGATAATCGTAGGAAGTATATTTCAGTAATTTTTCAGGATTCCCTGAGATTCCCTTCTAAAATATAGCATACCCAAGAAAAATTTCTTACTAAATCCAAAAAAACACATTAAGAAATCTTAGCTTATCGATGTTGTTCCCTCAATGTTCTATTTGTGATATCTAAATAGTTCATATGATACTCTTATAACATAGAGTAAATAAAAATATCATACAGAAACAAAATAACAAAAGAGTTCATGAATCGATGAAAGATCATGTCCATTAACTCCAATAACACCTCATGGGAATTAGTGATATCGAATTGTATAACAAACTAAAAAATTCTATATATTCTCTTAAACATTGTTTGAGATATATCATATTTTTTGAATATCAACAAGTTGTACCCTGTTATAAGGTAAATATTTGAAAACTAAGGACCCCCTTTAAGATGATTAATGAGGTCATTAATACATGTTAAGGAAAAAAAATTATTGATGGTCACCAAATATAAATATTGTTAGTAAATAAAAAGACTTAAGATCTCATCATCCTTCCAGGGAAAGAGTATAGGAAAATCACATCCAAATATTTTTAGCTGATGAAATCCCTTAGCATCATGATATGTAAACTATATCATAATTTCTACCAACATAGAAGACTCTATATGATAATGTGGCCAAGAAATGGGAAGCATACTGGGTTTTAGGTCTCCAGTAAAATTGGAATCCCTCTTTGGAGAAAAAAAATAATCTAGAAATACCTCACGGTACACATACACCACATCCCAAGGTAAACTGACCAAACAAGGTTTAACAACATCATGAAACATTTCTGACAAATAAAATGAGAGAACCCCCTCTTAAGGACTACCATTACCACTCTTTGAGTCCTCAAAACCCACAAACCCTATAATACAGTACTGATTCCTTGTAGTGATTAAAACTAAAATTGAAGGTGATAACAATCTCTTTGGCCATTAACAATGATCTTCCAATCCATACCAGGTATTAGGTCAATGATATCCTGATCGAGAACTAAAAATTGCAACAACACCTCAAATTTTTATATCAACACATGACATATGGGAGATTTAAATACTTTTTTCAAGAATCATCCCAATGGCTTCGAAAAATCCTATAATAAGGGAATATTTATAGAACAGAATCAAAACATTTAACCATCTTGATGATATAAAAGAATTATTTTCACCTCAATGAACCAAAAATAGTACCATAGAAGTAAAAATAACCAACATACCTCTAATACTAGTTTCTCTTACATCATATTTCTATAGACTATACTATTCTGTATAAATAAATTTAGAAACAGCTTGACGCTTATATTTATTAGCCTCAAAACACCCCCTTGAACTATGGATATTTCCCGCCACCCTCTGAAGAATTAGTATGATCCTTTAGTATGTTCTTGAAAGTGGAATATTCTATACTACCTTGGTAAATACTTTTTCAAAAACGCCTCACATGGTCATATTTTCTAGAATGTTGATAATTTTTGGGATCCTCTATAAAATTAGTCATGGTATGACCCAACCATACACACTAATAGAGAAAAACCTTCTATTGTCATGATGAATCCCCTAAAAATTTTCTTTAAGAAAATTGGATATCCTTGATCTTCCTTTTCTAGTTAAAAGATACACCTTGGAAAAATGTCGTACTAACTAACACACCATATAGACCTATTTTTTCATCTATATTCACCGCTTCCAAATCTTCGTTATCAACTAACTCTATAATGGTCACAAGGAACTTGAGAATTAGCATCGATGGGGTATCATCCATCAACCCCAACTCAAGCATCTAAGCCTTTATGTATTCATTGTGGACTATAATTTCTCTAATTCAAAATGTAATATCCCCTAAACTAACTTAAAATAGTTAATGGTTACTTTATTACATTGGAAATAGATACTAGTGATTAGACTAGGATGTGATGAGTAGTTTATATGTCTTGGTAAACTAGATATATACCCGATTCTCCCGTTATATTTGGAAACATATATTACCACATAGTGATATTAAATATTCATCATATGTGTTCTCAATTAGAGATTCATTCGTTATAACCTATTAAAAGGTAAAAATAAATATTAAGTGATCCCAGGTGATTAGTAAGGGATAAATATAGTGGAATATATGATGAATCAATAATTCATAGTCAATGTGGAATGTAAAATAAATAAACACACATTACATTTAATTAATAACATGAATATCAAGATTAGATAAGGAATAATCAATATGTGAAGGTAAATAATGGTAAACACCTGAAATATAATCAATAACATGAGAATAATATGACTCAATGAATAATATTAATGAAAATAATCTCATGGATAAATATAAATAAATTATGAAATAGGAACTCTTAATATTGGATTTCATGATCTCAGACATCATGATATATATATTTTCAAATCATTTCTTGTATATTGTTTTATTTATGGGTAGGTATACACCAGAATCCCAGTAAATATTAGTTTTAATATTGAAATAAATACACTATTAGTAAATATTGGGTCTATATAATTCCATGTCCTACCTATCCCAACATTTCGAAATCTTTCCTCATATATTGAACGATTGATTTAATTCTTGACCATTTTTTCATATCAATAAATTTTGGTATTGGATAATTTATATGGAATATAAATATTTACTCACTGAATAAAATAACATTAAATATAAAAATATATATTTATAAATGATATATATTTTATGATATACTAATATCCAAGACTAGTAATATGGATATTTAAGGAAAATGAAATGTTCATTGATCATAATAAAGTGAATGATTCAAGGGAATGTTAATGACTTCAAAAATTCATCATAAATGGGATTGTCAACATATTCCTTTGTCAAAATATTCATAAACCATAGAGATGAATAATAAGTATGGCATCATTACAACATGTCTCTAATTGATTATATATAAAATAATGATTTTTATATTTAATGAATTGAAATATAGGAAAAATAACATTAAAACATTGTTGAGTAATGTATTCTTTTAACATCAAAAAAATATTTAAATACTAGAAATTTGGATAACATCAAGAAAAAAATTATTTTTAAAGAAATACATATATACGTAATGAAAAATTATAAATAATGAGAAATTATGATGGTGTTAATGAATTATACATTAAATTGAATTGAAATAAATATTACTTTCAAATTTTTTTAATAAATTTAAAAATGTACCTTGTTTGTAAAACTATAGGAAGATTATTTTTAATATATATATATTTATAATCACGGAGAAATTTGACATTAAACAATCATAAAAGTGTATTAATAAATTTATTTAAAATATTTTCTTATATAAAGATATTTAAGAAAAAAATTCAAATTAAGAGAGAAATAAAATCAAATTTTCTTAAAAATATATTCTCAATCATTTTCATTACCAAAAAGATTAAAATTGTACTATTACAAGAAAATTTCATGTATAAAATACATTGTAAAAAATTAAATCTTTTTATTAAATAATGATCAGATAAATTCCTTCAACATAAATTCAATAATAGACAGTCCTAATTGAAATGTGATTTAAATATAAAACCATACCACTTTGGTGAATTTTGAATCATAAACCCCAATAATGAAATAAATTAAAATAAATAATTATGTTATATGAATATTAATATATTCCAGATATATAATATCAAAGGCACTTTTGATACACCTAATAAAAATAAAAAGGTGAATAATATCAAATATGTCTCAATAGAGTGAATGCTAAGAAAAAATACTGTATAATGTTCATTCCATTTAATTAAGTATTAACCAATGAATTAATTATGTGTATAAAATGTAAATACACGTTGAAAAACTGGATATACAACATAAAATGATCAAAATTAAACATGTAATGAACCTGCTGAGGTCATGTACACACGCCATAATGAATTGTCTCCCATAAGGTGAGATGCTGAAAAGAACCATAACTCTTATGTATAATTAATGAAAAATTATAGAAAAGTATAAGAAAGCATTATACATCCATGATACATAAAATTCAATCCAAACTATCAAAACTATAAATATAGAACTGAATACACTAAATAATCCTTCATCTGACAACCTATCACTACCAAACCATCCCACCACAAAGGATATGAACAATAAGTGAACCTAACATGATATATAATTCCCTTATATTTTACTTAGTCCTAAAAATAGGGGCTAAAACAACAGAACTGAAAAATTATGGTGTGAATATAGATTCTAGTTGGATACCACCAAAGAATCTATGTATGTTATAATATATATAATGAACTACTTAGAGAATTTTAAAAACAACTTTATGATGAATTTTCATAAAAATTAAAACATTTGGTAATCATTGATTTGTTTTCCATTGATTTAAACTATATTCACCAAATTCAAAGACATGCCATGGATAAAAGAAAATAGGTAAGCATAGTAAAAACCAACCATGGATAAACAATAATATAATCCTAAGAGAAAATAACTATTTCCAAATATGTCATGTAATAAACCACGTATAAATGTAATATAATACAATTCCAAGCTCTTGACTATAGGGATATGTACTAAAAAATAAATAAAATCACTAATATATACCAATGTTGGATCCATATAATATATATTATAGTGGTATAACACACACTAATGTAATATAATCCTCTCGTGGTATTATACACACAACGTCTGACCATTCTATTCCCAACACACTGAAGGTTACCCAATTTCCAATGTTTTTAAAAACCATTCAACATCAATTATCACGTATAATGAAAAAAAATTATATTTATAAAAATAATCCAAGGAACCTTAAACTCATCCTTGAAATTAAATCCATCATTTATACATTTTATCAAAAACATGATAGGCACAGATCCATTTATAAAACAAAATATCATTAAAATCATAAATCCCATCCAAAATATCATTTCTAATGTCAATTAATTAATTTACATTTAATAGAAAAATTAATTGACAATAATATATAAACATAAATGAATTTGAACAACTTTAATATATAAAATTACATCAAGAAAGATGTAAATCTATCCACCTTTAACAATGGATATTGGAAAACAACAAAATGTCCCTTGAATGAAAAGGCATGATGGAAAAAGATATATGATAAATAGAAATCACTAACAAGTGAAAAAATAAATCAAAAAATCATCCATAAATATTTTGAAGACCAATGAAAATGATGCATTAGAAATACCTCTTTATAAGGATATGTAATGTAGCAATCCATGGGAGTCAGACACTAAACAAAGCGATCTGAAATGAGTGAGATCACCCAAAATCACCTTCAATCCTATAAGGGAGTCCTACACACTGAATAAAAAAATATGAAAGTATTGTTGTTAAAATAATTAAAAATAAACAATTCATTTCATGAATCCCTTTTACAACATGAATTATTAATATCATGTACACCAAAAATTGCATCACCTCTAGTAAAATTAAATACTGATCGACCCATTCTTGATTTGTGATGGTTTCACAGATAGAAAAAGTTTACACTAGAAACAAGAATCACAAAATTTTCCATTCAATACATTCATATTTTGTAACCTATTAATGTTTTCAATATGTTCCGAATGTAGTACACAACTTAGTTTTCTATAAAAAATTAATGAACAAGATTTTGAGTCTCTCTAAACCCAAATATCAACCTCTAAATACATTAATTGTGTTCTTAGACTCCACTAATCCAAAGCTAAATACAACCCTATACTTTAAGTAATTATCCCTATAAAATACTCTTTATCCCTGAGAATCCCACAATGTACACAATCATAGAAGAAAATCATAACAAGAATTAAATAATACATGAAGTAAGTTAATTTTGTGTCACAATCTCCGCACTTTAAATGAATTCTATTCTGAAAAAGTCACCAATGTATTTTGATAATAAAAAGTAATGTCCAATGCTACCTCATCAATAATTAATTTTCCTTTGTCCCATGGGTACCTTGTGAACAAATCCACAGTACACAAAACAAATTAATAATTTTACCATGTAGTACCCTTATTTTATTGATTCATAATATGAACTAGAATCTCAACCATAGTGGTGTCATGATCAAGGTCAACATCTGCTCATTAAATTATATGGTAAGGATTATGTAGATAACTCATTATCTAATAAACATGAAACATGTCATATATGGAAGTAAAATAATGTGGTAATATTAAATGACAGTCCACCTTTCTCTATCATCGAATGATCTCAAAGTGTTCCACAAACCAGGATTCTAACATACCATTCTTAATCAACCAATGATGTCCCAAGCAAAATGAATCTCTATGAAAAACCCAATCACCAACCTCAAACTCCAGCGACTAATGATGATAGTATACATATGATTTTTAATGATTCTATTTCATGAGAAACTTCTTCTAGATTAACTAGACTCTTTATATCTTTTCATAAAAAATACTTGGTCTAACAAACAACCTCTCTCCCAGATTATCCTAGTATAAGGAAGATCAACATTTCCTACCATAAAAGTATTAAATGGGTTCTATTTTGATCTATTACTGATAACTATTATTTAAATAAAACATATCTAAAGGAAAATAATTTTCCCAAGAACAATGAAAATCATTCACACAATCATGAAGAATATCCTCATGCACTCAGAGTGCCTTATATATTTGTACATCTATATATATATATATTATGTATTGCTCAATTTGAACTGCTAACCCATGTACCCCGACAAACTTTTTCAAAACATCGATTTGAACCTCACATCCCTATCAAAAAAATTATAGGGGGAACCCTAGGAATTCCCATACTATATTAAACAAACAAGACATCGTACTACTGCACATTCATCATCTCTTTAATAGGGTGGAAATGCACTGATTTCATGAGTATCTCAATGATCACCCAAATTTAATTTTTACCACTAGGAGACCTTGGTAATCCAAAGATGAAGTATATTGAGGTATAATTTCATTTCCATGCTAGAATGGGTATGTGATGAAACAAACCTGTTGGTCTAAAATCCTGATATATATTGGTAATACCTGGCTGCATCGACCCACAATAATGATCACCAAAATCCATTATATTATGCCTCATAGAAAACATAATAATCATTCGTCTTTAGAAATATGAATCTCCAATGGGAGACCCACACCAGCAACCTAAGGTCTCTATATCATTAATGATTCAATTAATTTGATGGTACTCAGTATCGGATACATGTTCTAACCAAACCAACTCATAAAATTATGAGTTATCCTTCATCGAATCTAAATATACCCTTCAACCATCCTCTTCCACTCTCATGTTCATCCCAGTAAAAAACTCATTAGTCACCACTACTACCCTAATTCCATCTCTACGTAGGTTGGTGATTTCTGACATAGTGAATCAGTGACCACGTTCCCTTTTATAGGAGTTAAAATAATATCAAAATTTAAATTCGAGTGATACACCACTTAGTGTGTCTGTCATATGTTAATATCTATCTAAGTGAAAATATAACATAGGATCTTATGATTATAATATATAGTAAAACTCTCCCCAAATAGGTACTTATTGATCATTTTGATTAAATTAAAAACCGTTGTTAAATCCAAGTCATGCGTAGGTTAGTTATTCTCATGAGGGTGTAACTGGATAGAGACATCGGCTACCATATATGTCCCCTAAATCAAGACACAACCCAAACCCATTCTAGAGGCCTCAAAAATGTAATCCTAAAACTATCATAGTTTTGAAATGAATCAATACCTGAGATTAATTAATACTCCATTAGTTTATAAAATATATTTAATATTCATTCCTCTCTAACATCACACACTTATGGGTTAAATTTCTCATTGGAGATCCAAGGTTGAATAATTTTCAAAAAAAGCCTATAATAACCATCCATACATAATAAGATTCAGATCTAGAACACATTTATGGGATACTCCCCATGCATAATTTCCATTACCTTTTCAGGAGCCAATGATATTCCAGTCTCAAATATGAAATACCCTAGAAACATTACATCTTTATTCCAAAAACACACATTTATAAATCTTACTATAAAATGATGTTCCATAATTTTTTTAAGAGATATATCAAAATGGAATATTTTCCCTTCTTATGAATAAGAGTAAATAATAATATCATCCAAAAATATATAAAAAGTTCCAAAATCAGATAAATTTCTTGTTCATCAATGTCATAAACAACATAGAAGTTTTATTGAGACCAAATTTCATATCCAGAAACTTGAAATGACCATATCTTCTATGAAACACTATCTTCTATTTATCCAATTTTTAGACTCTCAACTGGGGGTACCCTAACAAATTGTTACTGTTTGATAACCACTGATCCCCTCTATGATGATCAAAATTTAATCAATACTTGGAAAGGGGTATTTCTTCTTGATGGTCACCTGATTTAACTTTATATAATAAATACAAATTCTGAGGATCCCATAACCCATATAGATAAGAGTACAGGTGTAGCACATAGTGCCATTATATGATTAATAAACCCCTTATTCTAGAGATATGAAATCTGGATCTTATGTTCAAACAACTCAGCAGGCTCCATACTAAAAGATTTCAATTTAATGGGCCTCATTTCTGGTACCTGTTCTATGGTAAACATAACATCTCTCTATGGAGGTAAAAAATAAAAATCATCCATAATGGTGTCAAGGTATTCACGTCCAACTGTATGAAACTGGATACCCACACAATAATCAACAAAATAAAGAAACATTTCTAAATGATAACATGAGATTACCCCATAATAAGAAACAATAGGCCCGACTCTCCCAAAACATGTATCCCACTAACCCTAAAAGACATGATTGATTACATCCAAAGTTAAAAAACTAATGTGGGGGATTTAAATATATGCATGGGTCTTAAGGATGATCATCCAATATATGCCAATTTTCAGGTCGAAGATACAATAACCGAGATCTAAAATTTCCCACACCATCTCAAAGTTATCTATCAACACCTGAAATATAAGACATTTAAAACCTTGTTCAAACCTATTTCAAAATGGAATTAAAAGATCCTAAAAGAAAAAACTAAGAAAATAATGTAATACCAATATGTGAACCAAATTTTACTTTATAAAAGAGTACTTATCTCCTTGATCAAAAAAATCAGGAACCATAGTAGATGAAATTAACATTGTATATATAACGGTACATTCAACTACTTTAGATTCCTCTATTGCATAATAATATGTATAATGATGTTTGGTTTCAACTCATCCCTATGATTTCATATCCATATAAACATCCCCCTTGTCCAATGTATAAGACCCACCACCCCTGAAAAAATTAGTAAGAACCTACAAAACCTTGGGGAAATTGATCTCAACATGCTACCTTCAGACAAAATTTCACAAAAAGGCATCATATTTATAGATATTCCACATTAATGAAATGTATCATGAGCCTCCATAAAATTAGTATTAGTACAACCAAACCCTACACACTAATAAAAAATAACCTTATTCTACGTTGATGAAGCCCCCAAAAATGGCCATGAATAAAATTGCTACCTTTACACTCTCTTTTCTATCCAGAGGATACACCATTCATAACATTATTACCAACAACATTTCTACTAAAACATATTTTTCCATTTATATTTGAATCTTCCAATGAAACAATCTAATGTACCTCCAAAATGGTTTGGAGGAACCTGAGAATTTGCATCGATCAAATATCATCCCTCAACACCAACTCAAACATTTGTTCCTTTAGTTAATGACTATTGACTAGCTCTACTTCCAATTGCATCAACTAAGAAAATTGAGTGGAATACACTAGAATGTTACACTATCCATTCTCTAACGATTGAAAAACCTATGTTTTTTCCCTCATAAGTACTCAAGATAAATATTCTAGTTTATTATTTTATATAAATATACCTTTGTGAGATCCTCATGAAAAATTAGTTTTCAAAATAGTTTCCCATCATCGCATCATCAGTACCTCAAGAATACATATAAGATAATTCAATTTAGAGTCTTCAAAAAGTTTAATATCCTGTAAATATTCTCATTAGATTATTCAAATTACATGGGTACCATTTTCATTACCAAAGATATGAGGATGATTCTTAGTATAAAAATCCAGGATACACTCCTTTTCCTTGGTTCTCATCACATTTTTTACCCAATGTTCGAGTACTATAGATTAATGATTCTACCTGAGAAAGGTCTACTACAGTAGATTCCTATAGAAACTGTCTTTCAACTCCCTCACTCAAATAATGATGAATTCTTCTAGTATTAATTATCTAATAATCACATGATAAAAACCAATCATTCAGAATAAGAATCTAAAATCATAGGACAAACATCATATATCCATATCAATTATTAAAAAAATATATGAATTTAATGTAATTATGAATTCATAATAAAATGGCCAGAAAACAATTATTAGTTAAATTTAAATAACATCATATATTTTTCATTTATGTAACCTCAAGAACCATGTTTCACGATTATAATAAACCCCAAGCCATCCATGGAAACTAGAGCTTATACACGACATTGAGTTTTCTAGTTCCCTTTTCCACAATTACATGATGATTTCCAATTATTCTAACTAATTTCTACCAAACCAATTCACCACACATAGGTATTTTCTACAAAACTCTAGGATAGGTATTCTCTTGGATACTAATTTTTTACAAACCAACAAGGGTCAACTATATAAGATAGCTTAAATGGTTCACCATAATGTGATATGGAAAAATGAATAATAAGTATCAGGAATAACAGAAGAATCATCAGTACAATGTGGTCTAAAGGAATACATATCCATGATATATTTAAATTCATAAAAAAATACCAACATGAAAGATAAATTACACCATACTAAATAATTACCCATGTGACCATCTCTCAGTACCAAACTGTCCCACTATAATGGAGAAAAATGACAAAAGATCCCATTATGCAACACAATTACCGTAACATTACCTAATTCCTTCAAAAAATAATATAGAACCTTTTATGGGAACAAGTAGGTTGTGATCACAGATCTCATTAGGATCCCACTAAAGAATATATATAAGTTCTAATACCATGATTTCATAGCTTCTGGATAAATAAAAACTCTACTTTATAACTCATTATCAAACTGTAAACAATTTTGTAAACATTCCTTTATCATAAATAAATGATACCATATCCACCAAATCTAAGTATTTTTCATGTATGAAAGATGATAATTAATCATAGGTAATACCAACCACGAATTCTCTACAATATAATCATGTGAGATAATAACCATGAGTTATTTCATCATGTGATGAACCAAGTATTAATGATAAAACACATGATTCTAGTATCCAACCTATTGGGACATGTACAAGACATGAAATAAAATACTTAATAAATTCATAATCTGTATCTATACAATCTATCCTATAGTGTTATAACACACACTGAAGTGACATAAACCTCCCATGGAACTGCACATATGAAGAGTGAAAAATCTATTCTCGATGTACCCATGGTTAAGAAATGTTAAATGATTGTCAAAACCATTCTAAATCCATGATCATATTCAATAATACTATTTTCATATCAAGTAAAATATTTTATTGGTCCTGTATAAGACATTCATGAAAAAAATCACCATTCATACATTTTATGAAATACATGGCATGTAAAAATCCATTTTTAAATCAATTTCCATTTAAAAATGCGACTAATTACCATAAAATACCTTTAAATTTTAAATCTACGATTATCATTCAAATACCCAAATAATTTTTTTAGAACAAATATCAATTCAAGAATTAGATCCACATAATAGATATAGCTTCATCATGAAAGATATAATCCTATAATCCAAAAATAATAGATATTGGAAACTAATAGATCAACCATATACAGACAATAAAATAATGAACATTAAAAATTATTTATAGAAAATTCCAATTGATCAGACTTTAAATAACAAACCCATCAAAAATTTCTTCCACGAACAATGTAAAGGAATAAGTATAATGATTATTAACCAAGGATATTTGATGAAATAGTAACGAGATTCAAACACTTAATGGAGAAATCATAAAGAAATGAGGTCACCCAAAATGACCTTGAAGAATAATATAGAGACACGTAAAAAAGATAAAACAAATGTTATCCATGCATCATGGTTAAAACTACTGGAACTGAAAAATTAATGCAGTGAAACCCTTTCAATATGTGTATTCCCCGAATTTCCCTTATGCTGAAAAATGAGTCATATCGAGTTAAATTACATCCCGATCAACCCGTTCATGATGTAAAATGGATTTATTACATGTAAATCATCATTCTCTAGAAAACACTCGTGACATAATACTTGTATTATGTTCACATCATGTAACACATTAATAATGTTAATACGTCCAACAAGTAGTTCACAGACCAATTATAAATAGAAAATACCCAAAAAACATCTAAGGCTCTCTATTACCAAATATCACCCTAAATATCCTTTTACACATTTATAATCATTCTCCACAAATCCAAAAAAACCATATATCTTGAGACATTATATCATTTCACCAAAAAAGGTTATACATCCCCAAGAAGCCAGAAATGCACCCAATGAAAAGGGAAACCCAAAAATGGTAAAATCAATCCCAAATAAAAGTAATGGTGTGTCACAAATTAGATACATAATCACATAAATATCATTAAGAAGTAATATAACCTAATAGATATAAATTGTGTTATGAAACATCTTAATACATGGTAACATTAAAATAAAATCTCCTTGGATGAAGTAAAATAAATTTTAATATAAAATACCTTGAATTATGAAGGATTCATGATACAGTATATAAATGGGTATGTGTATACACTATATAAAATAAATTTGGTTCATAACATTATAATGTGCCTTAGATAATGGGAATTTAGTCTAAATATATTACCTCATGTTTCCCTTTAATTTAATGTGGTTTATCCTCTTATATAATGGTTTTATCAAGTTAATGATTTATCCCAAAAATATTATTCTTATTTATAATTTTGGATATAATATTTTTATAACATCTTATATCATATATTTCTAGTTTTATTTCACTATTACCATTGTTTCAAGTGTTAACTTCTTAATTTTCACAAGGATATACTATCATGATTGTTTATGTTTGTTTCTATAGGATATAGGTCCATAATCAAAAATATGACATTAATTTTATCAAAATCAAATTTATTCATTATAATAATTTTTATAACCTCTAGTTAAATTTTTAACCTAAAAAATAAATCGCATTTCTTTTTGGAGATGGTAGGTCATATATACGCACGAACGATGATATAATTCCATTAATACGTGAAAGGGTAAAAAATTGGTTATTATATTAATTTTAATGAAATAATATCATTTCATATATACCATATATATTCATTATTTACTTCGTTATGAATATCCATGGGAGTTTGTGAGGGAAAATTTTACATCGGTTCACGAGGTTGTAGTATATCGTACAGAAGAACAATGGATTTGTTTCCTATTTAATAGAGGAAGAGATGGAAAAATAGTATTCCATACACATAATCACATCACATTATATGAGATATACTAGTTTTTAATATTTTAATTGTTATTATATAATTTTATTTCGATAAATATGAAATAAAAATAAAGTAACATAGTTAATAAAATTAACTTCTCTTAAAAGAACCTCCTTTGGAAACTTATTAAGGAACGTAGGGTTGTTTCTGGGGAATAACATCATATATAGAATATTTATAATCATATTTTGGAGATCTTGTTTTATGGTTTTTTCAATCTAAATGGATATACAGGTGTGAATAATTAAGGGGATGAAGTGAACTTTTATAAAAGAGGAGGAGTAACAGTTTTGTAATTACCCAAATATTTCCAATAATGGGAAGTAAATTTAACCAAAAGTGACTAAAAATGATAAATACTTTATTTTATGCAATTACATTTTACCCAAACATCTAATAAAAAATATAAACATTTTATAAACTTTTAATTCTTAAACCTATAATTGTTTATCTTTTACAATTTATTTTTCCCCGCAATTTTTAGTTATTTAATCCAAGGTAATTTAACATTTAAACCCAAAATAAAATAAAAATTGTTAGATAATTATGAACCAATTTTTATAAATATTAAATTTGATTTATCAAATAAATATTCCATTTTGGTAAGAAAATATTTTTGAATAATGATCATTTAAAGCTACAAACCCTATTTGACCTCAATCACGGTAAATAAATTTAACAGCCATTATGAATAATTATGACAAAACATTATGATGAAATTATATTATAATTTTAATTATTTTACCTTAAAATATGGAATCCATTTTATTAAATTTAATTCACATATGTGGTATAATTAAATTTAAATATAGACCTGCAAATCATGTCAAAAAAATAATTTTCAATAAAATAAATTTTCAAACATAAGATGATATTATTCTAACAATTTCAAACTTAATAATCTTGAAAAATCATAAAAATTAATATTTTTTAACAAATAATATTAAATTTTAATTTATATATTTCTTTATAAGTGACTTTTTTTAATTCATTATAATGATCATAATAACACTTTTTATTAAAATGTGTTTTTAAGCTTAAAATATTTTATAAAAAGATCAGTTATAAATATTAGTAAAATGTAACCTGTTATTTCATATACAAATAAATATTACTTATGTTACTTTGAAATCAAATTCTAATAATAATGGGTCGTTTAAGTTTAAAATAAATGTTTATTTTACCCAAAACATTATTTTTTTCTATTCATTGAAAAATCAATCGTTTCAGAAAAATAGAAAAATATTACCATAATAAAATTTGTATATGATGTTTTAAAAAATTAAAATATTTTTTATATAACTTAATTATAACTAAAAAACATAATATTCAAAATAAAACAATTTTTAAGGAAATGTATTTTGAAGCTTAATGGACTACTAAAAATTAGTTGATTTTTTTAAATAAATTTTTATTGATTAGAATGGTGATACATAATTAATAATCTGGGTAATAATTTTAATACCCACAAATTTAATAGATGTGTTACAATTTATATATTTAAATAATATATTTATATTCATTTAGGTACGATTTTTCATGTCATATTTCCTGTCACAATCGTCTTCTTTTAAAATCTCATTGTGTTTCATTTTTTTCAATGGAATGATATATTATTATGAGTGAACATGAGGGAAATGAAACTCTTATGTTATAAATAATATATAATACTTAATTATATTTAATACATTAAACTTTACATTGGCTCATTTTGAGGGTAAAAACATCACCCAGAGATCAACATAACCATCCAAAAAATGGGGTCTGCTAGAAGGATTAGTTTTTCATTTTATCCATGTTAAGGTATTGAGACATGAAAACTCAAAATCTGGATTTGTTTTTTCTAATAAAAATTAGGGTCTCTATATCTTCCCTACATTCAAACCATTTAATCTCATAAAAGGAAACTATTTTGGATACTCAAAGAAGAAACTCATTAAACAACATCAAGTCGAAAATAATCCCCCCTCAAAAGAACTTTCATCTCTTATGATATCCAAGATATAATTATACTTGGTGCAAAAATTTCTAATAAATAAACATTATCTTCTAAACTAGACTGTACTGCTTCCAAGTCATCTCTAGGAAAGAGCATAATTATGACACACATCGACTCTATTTGAATTTTACCAAGACTCTAAACCTATAACTCAACCTCATCCAAAGGTCATCATATGACATGTTATTAAATAAATCCACTATCTACTAAAACCTACAAAATAGGATCACATCATAGGATATACCTAGTGGTTCTGGTCAACTATTTAAATTTAATGATAATTATATATCTTTATTTTTTTGATGAAATCCCATCCACACTGAACTCTAACACTGAGAATTTGACCCATATTTTGGAATAAGACATGGAGAGTTTAACAAAAGAATACCCCCTAATTCCCAACACAATTCCTCCATAATATCATACATGAAAGGTAATGGTGCCAATATCACTCTCATATAAAATGGAAAAATAACCCTTTCTACCAACTTTTTGAATAAATATATATAAATCCTCTATCTATATCACGGTATCTAAAATGATAACATGCACTATCAAAGACTACTTGGTTGTATTTTCATATCTACTTAATGAATTCTACCAATGAGAACATTTTGAGAGAACCAACCTCATCAAGATTCATTGAATCACACCACTACCCATTGGGTTCCTCGATCATACACAATTCAATGCACAATATGATACCACTGATTTCACTTGTATGTAATTCTTTTGTTTCCATTTTTATTTAATTTTATTTGGATTCTCTATATGTTCATTTTCAAAAATTTTAATAATACATTTATATTTTTTCAGGGTTTATAGTTAGCATGCGGTTAGTACTAACCACACTACTACTCATTTGAAATTGGAATTGTTGTTCCATTGAAATTTTACATGGTTGGTAGGTCATTGAAAAATAATCTATAAAACTAGGAAATTTATTTTAAAGGGAGGGGTTACCCACAATGTTGGAACACAATTTTTATTATTGTATAGTCAAACCATGTGTTCAGTCTCATTTATATCACCTGTTGATTTTAATTATCATTCACCCTCTTTCCCCCCCATGAAGCCTTATTTTAGCTGAGGCCCTCCATTATCCTTTGTTTCATAGTCATTTTTCTTGGATTCATTATGTTTTAACATTAGGAAAGTGTTTTTGTTATTTAGTTTCATCCATTGTTATCATTATAAACCATTATTATACCTTATTCTATGAATTTTGGAAACCTAGGTGGCCATTGGGAATGAACATAGGGTTATGGGTTATCCTATATTGTAATTGTTTACTCATATAGATTTTTGGAGATCCCTTCTCCTATGTTTATGTTTCTTTTGAAGAAAGGCTTGAGTTTAACTCCGAGTAAGAGGAATGTGTCTCTACTTAGTTGTGCATCCCATGGCATATCATGTGTTAATGAATTTACTTCAGAAATAGAAATTTTTAGTGGTTTTTATAATAATATTAGTTTTTATTCATGAAGTTATTTTTTGAAATGTGTTTGAGGGGGTGTTGATAAAAAAATTAGATTCAATGAAGTCTCTGATTTCAAAAAAAATCATAATAGTCAATTTTATGTAATAATGTTATCTTATAAATTCTACAATGTGGAGTCTTGAATTAAAGATGATTTTTAGAAATTATCTTAAATACATGGATTTCATTAAATGATGATTTATTGATATGATCATAATTTGGAATCTTATTTTTTTATGTATTGTCTATTGATAGAACATGGGTGAATATTGGTATGTGAGAGTGTGTATGGGTGATTCCCTTAATTATGGAAAGATTCAAGATAGTGGTTATTTCTAATGACCTTGAGAGGTCGGGGTTGTAATACTTTAATAGGATTCATTAGTCAGCTCGTGTTCTATTAGTGAGAACTAGTTCATTTAAAACTTATAGGAAATAGTGGCCATGTGTTTATTATAGTATGATTGTGTTGTTATGTGTATGGTTTGATCTATATGTGTGACTACTTATGACCTATATCACTATTCTATATTTATGTTATTAATTTTTTTCCATACTTTTTTTTGGTAATTTGTTTCCATGATATGATTATAGAAATGGAACTATTTTAACAAAAACAAAAGGATTTTATAAATTTATTTTAAAATGAAAAAAGAATTTCCCTTATTATTTTCCAACTTGTGATAATTGTTTTTAATGGTTAAGTTTGTTAGGTATATTAAAAGCGGCATAATCCTAAAATTTTATTGACACCCTAGATATTAAATTATGTTTATATATAATTGTTTTTAAAATATATAGTTAAATAAAAGTGTTTAATTTGTATATTTAATCCTCTTGATGATTATTGTTTTTATTAGATTTTTTTGGCGGTGACTAACTCTCACATGGTTACTAGGTTATAATAGAGAATTTGGGTTACTCTATGAGACCCCATTTTATTTTTGTATCCGATTCTCTAGAATGGGGACACATTAGATTTATTTTTTATAAGGTTATTACTTGTGATTTTTTAAATGTATTCTATATCGACACATACTTTTCAAACATTGATATCACATCTTATTGTATGATTATTCATTTCATATCATTATAATCAATGTCATAACCATAATGTTTTAGTAACTTTGGAAAAGATGATACATAAAAAACTAGTGCATATGTGAATTATATCTCTCCTAGAATGTTTTCCATAACTAGAACCCATATTATAAATATCATACTCAAAATCATTCTTTATAACATGGGGAAAGGAAATAAAAAAAGGGTGTGATCAGATTATTAATAAGGGTAAACAAGGAAGATACCAATAATCCTATAAATATAAAATGATTATATGTGTGTGAAAACATTATAAAAAAATTTTAAAACCATACCCTTAATATCATAAATCTTAATCATGATCATTTTCATAAATCTAGGAATTTTTTAAGTCATGAATCATAATAGAATCTCATAACCTATGTCCTGAGTGGTTAACATTGGCATATGAATAATGTTATTTTTCAAACAAAGAATCCTTGAAATTAATTTCCTTAATTTTGGATCACTTATAATACTATCATAGTTGACTGGGTTCACACCCCATTTCATTAAATCCTTAGTAAACATTCACTCCAAATACTATCATAGTTCATAGAGTCCCTTACATATCAGCGTTTTCTCCCCATTATTATCATTATTATCTAATTATATATCCATAATTACCTAATTAATTATAGGGAAAAATAATTATTGGACCACCCATCACATAATTAAAATAAAATATATATGCGTGCCAATGTAGAATTAAATATTCATCATATAATAACCCATGAAAAGTAAACGGGTTTCATAAATATTAAGGATTTCATCATAACAAAAACCATAGAAAAAAAATGTTATATAATGTATTCTCATAACATAATTAACCCATTAGAACGTAAAGTGTTTCATAAAATCATCCTTTAATCATCGCCATCATATTCTACACAGTGACTTAATGTTGATGCTATCATTCATTCTTAACTCTAGTAAATAATTGGTAACAACAATGTGTGTTTTCCTATCATAAAAATGCATTTAAAAGATTATTAGACTAATCCTTGTGGAATATAATATTTCAATTTTGAAATTAGTTACTTAATATATAAAAAATTTACTAAATAATGTGGAAAATAGTTTCTTTGAGAAAAACATGGAATCATGTAATGTAAAATTCTAATAATTGATTTTTCATTATGGTGGGAAATTATATTCATGTCGTGTCTGTTAAAACAAATATCTCATTCATATTTTCATTATTAATTTAAGAGTAACATGTTTAGAAAAAAGAAGAAAATTATTGGTAATTAATTTTGTTAAAACAAAGAAATGAATAAAAATTAATTTCTAAATTTTAAATTAAATATAAAAAAATTCATGGAATTTTTTTTACAAAATGTGTACATGGAATGTATTTTTGATTGAAGAGAGAAATAAAGATGGCTTTCATAAAAAATATTTTCGGGTTATCTAGAGTTGTTAAAGAAAGGAAATTGATATAAAAACATGTAATCTATAGAAATAACTTATGTATAAGATATTTCATTATATTCTAATGATATAATTCAAAAACATTCATCATTGAAACAAAATCATAGAAAATCATGAGAAACATGTATACTGTAACATAAATCCCTTACCTTAAGTTGAAATTTCGTGAAAAATATATAATCTCCTCTATAATAAATTTAAACTTATTATAATTCTAAAAAAATCAGCTGCATTCTTATAGTATCATATATGTCCCAGATATAACATTTTCAGGAATATTTATTAATAATTTCATATTAATGTATCCATTTCATTATGTTAAATATGTCAACATTCATGAGAATTTATGTTATGTAGTTCTTGTCCTTGTAAATTGATCTTTTATTAATCAATAATATTATGTTAATCATGATATAAATATCATATATATTCATTATATAACTACTTATAGTCTACAATAATGTAAACTGATATAAAAATTAATTACATTGTTTTTGGGGATGTTAGGTCATACATCCACATGAATGTTTTTTTAAATTCCAAATGATGGTATGAAAAAAGGTTAAATAACAAATTCCCATAAAAATTTAATTTTTATATCATATATACCTTATATTTTCATTAAATATATTTTTATTTCCTTCCATATATAAAAAAAATAAATGTAAAAGGAATTTCTTTGTGAAAGTGGTAGTCCACACGTATGCACGAGCGGCATTATAATTTTCTTATAGATGTCATTAATGTGGATTATGGTTGTTTCATGAAAATAATAATAAATAATTATATTTATGAAAATTAATTATTTATATTTTAAATGGATACCAATTATTTATAGGTGGTAAATAAGGAAAAATATTTAAAATTCTTGGTAAAGAGTTAGACCTCTTCATTGCGAAAATTTCTTGGGATTACACCTTACGCCTCAAAATGGTGACATTTTAAAAATACCAGAATCTATTGGATGGGTTAATGGAATATATGAAGGTATTATAGAAGTAATTTTCTGATATATAATTCTCAAACATATTGACTATTGAAGTAAAGGAGGTTCCCTTTTATTAGTGAGGGTAGGATATTTCGTGTATATACATATAGAATTCAATTAATATAAATCAATTTCCATAGAAAATTTTATCCAAATTGATTTTTTTTAAATATAAGTAGTAAACTATTCAATATATTCTCATATTATTTAATTTGAACAAATTTATGTTACGTTTTCATGCTTATCCCATAGTTTTAACCCTTTGTAAACCCTTTCGACAATTACCACATAATAAATGTTTTTTTCTCTTTAAGGGTCATGAGTTTTACCTTAAAAAGGGAATGTTATCCATAAATAGAACATTGTTGATAGATTTTTATACATAACATTATCTTTTAAATTTATTATTTTTTTGTGAATATTAAACCAATTTATATAATATTATTAATTATAAAATATCAATATTTTAATTTTTTGATGTATTCAATTAAGAAAAGTTCATGATAGTCATGGAATAATAATATAATAATTTAAAAATTCCTTTATATGTTATATATATCTAAAAATTTCATGTTATATAGTAATTCATCCATATTTTATGACATTTATATTTTTTAAAATCATTTATTTTATTTTTATATTAATTGAAAAAATACTATTTTTGTGTTGCATAAGAATTTAAGGTAATTATTCAATCACTAAAAAAAATTACCATGACAAAAAAATTAATTCATATTTCAAATTAAAATTTATAGCCTAAATTCTTCTATTTTTAATTGTATTTAATAATATTATATATATTAAATTTATGAGAGGGGTATTTTGTATTTATTTTATTATTAAATTGATATAATGGACATAATCAATGATAAATGGTTCCAAGTGGCCATATATTATATAATTGGATGAAAATTTAATTAAATAACTTATCCAATAGGATAAATGAAAATTTTGCAGAAATATTAAATAATTATTTTAACACCCTGAGATTTTATGAAAAATATTCTTTTTAATTTCATTGACGTCTTCGGTTGTATGTTGTATCAAGATTATCTTTCATTATACGTAACACCATATTATCTTGCAGTATACACAACACTATTCCTGGCTCGTGTTCCACACAATTTCAAATTCATTTTGTGGAAATTATTCTATGCAACATTAAGTATAGATTTTGTTTAATTTATAAATGAAATAAGTTTTTCTTATGTTATATGCAACACCAAATAGAGATTTAACTACACACATCCCTGACTTTCCTTCCATTACACACAATCAAGACCTTCCTCGATTGTGTGTGTAGTACGCAATACCGAGTTTCACTAAATGAGATATTATTATAATATTTTTATGAACTAGCTATTATGAATAGTAATACTGACTTTTTGAAATTTTATAAATTATATCATTTAAAATGGACTTCATTTTTGGATTCTAAATATCGAAATTATCCTAGGGTGAATTTTTGGTATTTTTCTGAAAACCATCATATTTTTATGAATAGTGAAAACACTGGGATACTATTTAAAAACCGTCTTTTTATTTAAATAATTATTTATTTTATTTAAATTTATTTGTGGTAAAAATTGATACATAATACCTATATAAGTTAAATGTAATTCATTGGAGTCATTTTATAATAATTTTAAACATATAAACATTTTATTGAACTTTTCACCATCTTTTACCCACCTTCTAATATAATTTGCAAATTTACATAAAACAAAATTTTACCACATCTGTGAGTGGAATTTCGAAAATCCGAGAGACATGGTTAATATCAGGGAGTAAAATGTTGTTCAATAAGATAAAAATAATTTTTGGTGAATAGTCACTTTTTACTTTTATTTACGACGGTAAAAATTAAATAGGGGAATTAATGGTAGTAATGATATTATTATTTCCCTAACACATGTCCTAATTCTATTGGATAAGTATAATTCTACCAAAATCAACCTTAGGAATATAATATTATCATTTAGGTCCACTAGGATTAGATTAGGACATTTATTATTATTTTAATTAAAAATGAGTTAAAATAGTTAAAATCATAGTTTAATAAGTAAAACAGTTTTTAATATATGGTTATACATAAGATAAATTCGAATATAAATACTCATTAGAAATATAAAACTATTTTCATCTTAATGGTATTTTATTTAAAAAATTTAGACATTAAATATGTTATTTTATTAATGACACGATGGTGATGCAGTAATTACCTAAATAATGAAATATTAAAGTAATTGATATTATAAATACCTAAATAAATTTAATTTGAAACTGTATATAAATTACACTAATTTTCTAGGTTAATATGACATGTTATTATTGATTTAATTTACATTGTTCGAACTAATCATTTTTTTTTATGATTTTCAAAAAAATCAATTACCAAATAGTGTCAAAATTGACATAAAAAAGTATTTAAAACAAATATTATATTATTAATTGTTATTATATTCATAAAAATATAAGGTTCGTCCAAATGGCTTATAAAATTCGGTATATATTAATAATTAACCACTTGGGTTTCGTTTGGCTGGTTATAGTAAGTGTATTATCCATATAGTGTAAGAAAACAATAAGACATAGTAAAAGTTAATTATCTAACTTAGAGTTAAATATAAAAGATAATGTTAAAATAGTAACCTAAAATTTCCTAAAACCTATTGGTTAAGATTATTTCGACCCATCCCCACATTATATTCAAAATAAATCGATTTTGAGCTATTATAAACTGAATATGACTTTATTATAAAATAATATTTTAAGTTTTTCCAAAGGTTCCCCTCTCCTCCCTTATAAAAAGGGCACCCCTTCCCTCTTCTTTTCACACCCTTTTGATCCTTGAAGCTTTACCAAACCCCGACCATTTCTCTTCTCCACTTCCTTAGAAACATTATGTAGGTTCTGGTCTTCTCAAAAGACCAACTCTACTTCCTTAAGAGTAAGCTTAAAAGATGTGCGTCAAAGAATAGGTAATCTTTTCTTCTGATTATCTCAAGTTTCATTCTTCTTCTACTTCTTCTTCTATAGTTTTATCATTATAAAGTAATAAAATAAGTATTACTTATATACTTATATTTTGTTATAAATATGAAACAACCCTATTTCACTTTCTATCCATCATACGAAAAATGAAATCACTGCGCGTGCGTACGTACGGAATACCGTCTCCACGCAGTGGTGTAATCTATTTTCGACCACCACCTTACATGGATGGGTATAATGGTTTAAATAAATAACTATATTTGATTATTGAAAAGTGATATTGATTCTAAAATATTATACATACACTTAAATAAAATTCCGAGATCATGAGAATGATATTATCACTCGTTCGTATGTACGGACTACCGTCTCCACGAAGCGATGAGATTCATTCTCCATGTTAACCATTCATGAATTATTATAAAGTATATATAATGAATAATAATGAAATATATGACATTATAATGATACTGGATATATATATATATGTGTGTGTGTGTGTCATCTACTTAATTCCATTCAATTCAACAAGGAAATGAAAACAACGTTAATGCGTACGTACAGCCTACCGTCTCCATGAATGGGGTATTTCATTCCATTTATCGATATATCATATATATATATATGTATATGCTGAATAAATATTATATATAAATAATTTTTACATTATATAATAAAGTAAATCAGGATATAAGTAATAATATCAAGAACAACTAGTTGAAACACGTACAATAACAGAAACTATTTTACCCAAAACGCTGCTTTAACATGGAATTTACAAAAGAACAGGTAATATAAAGTCATAAGTGAACCATATATGATATCATAAAAATTAATATGATTATGTAATATGTCAATGACATTATTTAAATTATTAAACAGGATGTTCGGATACATACAAAGCATATTAGACATAAGGTAAGGGATAACTATTCCAATCCCGTTCTTACCTGAGATTGTTATTCGTAAGTATTTATTGGGGTTATTTTTATCATCCATTCCCATGTTTTCTAAAAAAAACTCATGTATTTTAAAAGTCATTTTTATCCATTTTTGAAATTTACCTCATGTTATGAATCTAATCTTACTTTTGTTTTCCACACGGAGAACTTTTTGACTTTTCCGACAAAAGTACGAGAAGAAAGTTATTTTTTACTTATATGATGTGAAGAGATTTTTTCGATTTCATAACGCCTCATTTTCATGAAGCATACACTACAAGAGTTTATGACTATTTTCAAAAAATACTTTTCTATTAAAATTGCATTGAATTTTGTGAAAAGAAAATGACTTTGAAAAACAAAGGATATTTTCCTCAAGAATTCTTTTCAAGTGTTTTATCAAAACCATTTTCCATATAAGAAGTCATTATTTCATATGTGTATGTTTTAAGTATAATGTCTCTATGATTTACTAGGTTTAACGTTTTTTATTATTAAATATCCATTTGTTTTATATGGATTATGTGATGATTGAATGATGTTTATGAAACCCATTTTATTCTTTGGGTTATGATGAATGTTTTAAGATTATTTTGTGGCACAAGTATGAATGATTTATTATAAGATGGGTGGGACCTATATCTCCCTCTAATGAATTGGGTAACGATATATATCTCATGATATACACATGGATGGAATGGTACGTTAATCTGGTTCATTGTTACAAGACTGGAACGAGGAGTAAACTCAATTCAGAATGGGACTTTGTCCACTAAGATGGTCTTGGCAGCAATGCCTTGGATACTATGGAAATCACATCATGTTATTAATGTTTTTCCACAATTAAAATTTTTATTGACAACCTATTTTATCATTATTTATGATCTATTATGATCTATTCCTTACGTACATCCATGTTTTATGTCATTTCTCAAGATCATGATGTTTAAACATTATGTTCATGTTTTCAAGTTCAAATGTATATGATTTGTTTTATTTTTGGCATGCTTACCCTTACTGAGCATTTGAGCTCACCCTTTTATATGTTTTATTTTCATCAGGATTTAAATAAAGCTTTTAGTGAAGAAAACAAAAAGGGGAAGATCATTATTGGATATGTTGAAGATCTTTCACAATGATTAGAAGATTATATTCCAAGATTCCAAAGACACTATACTATTATGGTCCTTGAGTGTTGGTTCTTGTTATGTATTAAGTATTTAGAAAAAGTAATGTAATGTCCATGTATGTCAGGCATTGGGTTTCTACAGTTGGTATCACTGGAAAGGTTTAGTTAACCTTTAGAAAATAGGATGGAAAAAATTTAGTGAAATCCCTTGAGATATTTCTAAGGTATGTCTAGGGATGTCCCTATAGATAAGTATATGTATAGGTTATAGTCCTTGAATTATGGTAAAGATCATAGAATATAACCTAAGATGTTTGATATTGAAGGTACTCCCCCTTTATTATGTTATTTTAGCTAGCATGATTTTTTCCTCTCACGCTATTCTTTTTTGGTTTTAGAAAATTGCTGGAAATAGGAAGATTCAAGATAATGGAGGATATGATGGTCAATGGAATGATATTATTCATGAGAGACCAAATGAAATTGGATTTGGAAGTCCAAACATCATTATTATTCCAATCAACAATCACATAATATGACCAATAAACTCAACTTTGGTATGTTTTATGACATAGCTAATAAAAGTAAGATGGAGTTTTATGATAATCATAAAGGAATGAATGTTAAATTTCCCCCTTGTAAATCATGTGGGAAGAGGAATCAATGAGAATGTTTCAAAGAAACATGAAGATTCTTTGGGTGTGGAAAAAGAAACAAAGCCTGTAAGGGCAAAGGAAATCGTTCAGTTTACACCACAGACATGGATAATGGTATTTCTAGTACATCAAAAACGGTTAAATGTTTTAAATGTGGAATGTACGGGAATTATGAAAACCAATTCCATAAGGTAAAGTCTCATGAAGAGAATAAGCATGGTCGTATGGGTAGTATTTATGTTGATGATGATGAAGATACTACAAATGATATGTGAGATGATAGAATTGTTCATTCTTGGTCAATGGTTTAAGAAGGTAGTGGAATGATATGTGTTTATCAAGAGTTATGTTGTAAAATTAATGGTAATATAGAATAAAGACACATATAAGGATTGTTAAACTATTGGTTTTCCAAAACTATTTGAAATTATAAGTTGAATGGTATCAGTAACCATGAAAGGTTATTCAGAGATTTTTGGAAAGAAGGTGATATGAAAATAATGAATGGATAAGTAGAAAAGATTATGTTTGATATTATTCAAGAGCTCATGATTGATATAAGGACTGAGTGATATCATGGTTTGAGTATATATAATTTTTTGGGATTTTGGCATGTGGAAAGAGTTAACTTTTAACTGCATTCATGATTTCACTAAGGTTCAATGTGTATTCATTTTCCAAGAGAATACATGATTAAGGTATTCACATGATTGGAATGTGACCAACAAGATATATGAGGGATAAATGATGGTTTTCACATGCTTGTTATGTGACCTTTTCAGCAATTGTATTATTTATAATATGAGATTGGACATATGTATTTTGGATAAGCATAAATATTGTAATGGATTATGTTATACATCAGATAGTATTGTTTAAGGATAGAACTTTTTTTCGATATTATTTTTGGAATGTTATAATAGTATTGATTTTGAAAAAGGACAACCCATAGGACGAGCGACAACCCATCATGTCGGACAAGTCTGTGGGAATCAAACCCACAACAGAAGTGCTTTAGGATTTTATTGCCTACCACTGGCCTATAGGAAGTCCATGGTTAGTAGAAACTAGTTTTATTATATTATACGGTATGATATATGACGTATAAGTTCATTTTAGGAATCATATATGATTAATCTCACTATAGAAAGACTTATGTATATTTTATAACTTTTGTTAACCTTATGTTTGAGACGGATGGAATGACCTATCATTCTATCGCATGATCTCCTAACACATCACAGATGAAAAATTCATCTTCATTTCATTAAGAGATGAAGTGGAAATTGTTCAAGGCACAATCAATATTGAGATTATACCAAACCAAGTAAGTATTTCTTTTAATTCAAAAAAAAATATTCAACATTAGGGAAATGATCTTCAAAAACAGAAATGTTTTCCTAGTGCTCTTATATCTGATGAATCAGATAATACCTTAGATCATCACAAATTTATGGCTTTGTGATTGTTGGCTTTTTCATAGCCATGTTCTCTACCACCCTCCATCAGAACATGATTGATAGATTACTCTTCCATATTTTCACCTATTTTCTCCTATGTGGAAACCCAATTATTAGTAAATTTGGGTAACCGTTACGTTTCATACATTAGTTTTTTATGTTATGTTTTGGTATTCCTTTTTACTATGTGGGTTTCTATTAATGAATCTTATGAGTAGTAAACCATTTATAACCCTGACGAATTTTGAAGGCGAAATTCATTTTAAGGGGGGTTAGAATGTAACACTTCAAGATTTTATGAAAAATATTCCTTTTAATTTCATTAATATCTTATGTTTAATGCTGCACCAAGATTATCTTGTGCTATACGTAACACCATATTATCTTGTAGTATACGCAACACTATTCTTGGCTCGTGTTACACACAATTTCAAGTTCATTTTGTGGAAATTATTCTACATAACATTAAGTATAGATTTTGTTAAATGTATAAATGAACTATGTTTTGATTATTTTATATGCAACACCAAACGGAGCTTTCACTACACACATCAATGATTTGGTTTTCAATACACACAATCATGACCTTCCTCAATATTGTGTGTAGTATGCAATACCGGGTTTCACTAAATGATATATTATTATAATATTTTTATAAACTAGCCGTTATAAAAAGTAATACCCATTTTTTGAAATTTTATAAATTTTAACTTTCAAAATGGACCTCATTTTTGGATTCAAAATATCTAAATTATCCTAGGGTGAATTTTTAGTATTTTTCTAAAAACTTTCAAATTTTGATGAATACTGAAAACACAGGGATACTATTTAAAACCCGCATTTTTATTTAAAAAATTATTTATTTTATTTAAATTTATTTTAGGTAAAAATTGATACATAATACCAATATAAGTTAAATTTAATTAATTGGAGTAATTTTATAATAATTTTAGATATATAAATATTTTATTGAACTTTTCACTTTCTTTTACCCACCTCCTAGGAGAATTTGCAAATTTTCCGTAAAACATAATTTTACAGCTTTTGTGAGTGGAATTTCGAAAATCTAGGAGATACAATTAATATCAGGGAGTAAAATGTGGTTCAATGTGATAAAAATAATTTTTGGTGAATAGCAACTTTTTACTTTTATTTACCACGGTAAAAAGTAAATAACGTAATTAAGGGTGAAAATGATATTATTATTTCCCTAAAATATGTCATAATTATATTGGATAAGTATAATTTGAACAATAACTTCCTTAGGAATATAATATTATCATTTAGGTCCACTTGGATTAGATTAGGACATTTATTATTATTTTATTTAAAAAGAGGTTAAAATAGTTAAAATCAATGTTTAATAAGTAAAAAAAATTTAATATAGGGTTATACATAAGAGAAATTCGACTATAATTATTCATTAGAAATATAAAAATACTTCCTACCTAATAGTATTTTATTTATAATTTTTATACATTAAATATGTTAAGTTATTTATGACACAATGGTGATGCAGTAATTACCTAAATAATGAAATATTAAAATAATTGATATTATAAAAACCCAAATAAATTTAATTTGAGACTTTTTATGAATTCCACTAATTTTCTTGGTTAATATGACATGTTAGTATTGATTTAATTGACATTGTTATAACTAATAATCTTGTTTTGATTTTATAAAAAAATCAATTACTAAATAGTGTCAAAATTAATATAAAATATTTTTTAAAACAAATATTATATTATTAATTGTTATTATATTACTAAAAATCTAAGGTTCAGAAAAATGACTTATATAAGGTTATTTATATTAATAATGAACTACTTGGGGTTTGTTTGGCTGGTTATAGTATGTTTATTAAAAATATATAGTGTAAGAAAACAAGAAGGTACGGTAAATGTTGAATTATTTAACTTAGAGTTAAATCTAAAAGATAATGTTAAAATAGTATCCTAAACTTGTCTAAAACCTATTGGTTTAGAGTATTTCTACCCATACCCACATTAGATTTGAAATAAATTAATTTGGATCTATTATAAACCGAATATAACTTTATTACAAAATAATTTTTTATGTTTTTTCATTGGTGCCCCTCTCCTCCCTTATAAAAAGTGCACCCCTTTCCTCTTCTCTTCATACCCTTTTGAGCCTTGAAGCTTGGCCAACCCCAGACCATTTATCTTCTCCAGTTCCTTAGAAACATTTTGGAGATTCTTTTCTACTCAAAAGACCAACTCTAATTCCTTCAGAGAAAGCTTAAAGGAGGTGTGTCGAAGAAGAGGTAATCTTTTCTTCTGATTCTCTCATGTTTCTTTCTTCTTCTACTTATTCTTCTTTAATTGTATCATTTTAAAGTAATAACATCAGTATTAAATATATACGGATATGTTATTATAAATATTAAAAAACCATATTTCAACTTCCATCCATCCTACAGAAAACAAAATCACCGCGCTTGCGTACGTACAGAATACCGTCTCCATGCCGTGGTGTAATCTGTTTTCGACCACCAGCTTACTTGGATGGGTATAATGGTTTAAATAAATAACTATATATGATTATATTAAAGTGATATTGATTCTTAAATATTATAAATACACTTCAATACAATTCCACGATCAGGAGAATGATATCATCGCTCATGCATATGTACGGACTACCGTCTCTACGACGCGATGAGATTCATTCTCCATGTTAACCATTCATGAATGATTATAAAGTATATATAATGAATATTAATGAAATATGTTACATAATAATGATACTGGATTTATGTATATATATGTATTCCATCTACATAATTTCATTCACTACAATAAGGAAAAGAAAATAGTGGTCACGCCTACGTACGGCCTACCGTCTCCATGAACGGTGTATTTCATTCCATTTATCCATCTATCATATATATATATATATATGTATATGTATATGATGAATATATATTATATATAAATTATTTTTTACATTCTTTAATTAATTAAATCATTATATAAGTAAAAATATCAAGAACAACTAGTTGAAACACTTACAATAAATAAAACGATTTTACCCAAAACGCTGCTTTAACATAGAATTTACAAAATAAAGGTTAATATAATGTCATATGTGAACCATATATGATATCATAACAATTAATATGATTCTTCAATAAGTCAATGAAATTATTTAAATCATCATACAGGTGGTTCAGATACATATGAAACATATCAGACATAATGTAAGGGATAACTATTCCAATCTCGTTCTAATCCGAGATTGTTATTCGTAAGTATTTTCTGGGGTTATTGTTATCATCCATGCCCATGTTTTCTAAAAATGTTTTCATGTATTTTTAAAGTCTTTTTTACCCATTTTTAAAAATTACCACATGTTATGAAATGAATCTTACTTTTGTTTACAACACGGTGAACATTTTTACTTTTCCAACAAAAGTATGAGAAGAATGTTATTTTTAACTTATACGTCATGAATAGATTTTTACGGTTTCATAATGCCTCATTTTCCTAAATCATACTCTCCAAGATTTTATGAAAATTTTGAAAAAAATTCTTTTCATTTAAAATTTCATGGAATTTTGTGAAAAGAAAATTATTTTGAAGAAAAACGGTTATTTTCCTCAATAATTCATTTCAAGTGTTTTATCAAAACCCTTTTTCATCTAAGATGAAATTATTTCATATGTGTTTGATTCAAATATATTGTCTCTATGATTTACATGGTTCAAAGTTTCTTATTATTAAATATCCATTTGTTTTATATGGATTATGCGATGATTTTATTGTGTTTATGAAACCCATTTTATTCTTTGGGTTATGATGAATTTTTTATGTTTATTTTGTGGAAAAAGTAAGAATTATTTAATTATGAGATGGGTGGGACCTATATAGCCCTCCAATGCATTGGGTAAGGATTTATATCACATGAGATAGAAATGAATGGAATGGTAAGTTAATCTGGTTCAGTGTTACAGGACTGGAATGAAGAGTGAACTCAATTCAGAATGGGACTTTGTCCACTAAGATGGTCTTGGAAGCAATGCCTTGGATATTATTGAAATCATATCATGTGCTTAATGTTTTTCCACAATTAAAAGTTTTATTTACAATCTATTTTATAATGATTTATTCTCTATTATGATCTATTCCTTACGTACTGCCTTGTTTTATGTCATTGCTCAAGGTCTTGATGTTTAAACATTATGTTCATGTTTTCAAGTTCAAATGTATATGATTTGTTTTATTTTCTCCATTATTACCCTTACTTGGAATTTAAGCTCACCCTTTTATATATTTTCTTATCCCCAGGATTTAAAGAAAGTTTTTAGGTAAGAAAACAAAAAGTAGAAGATCATTATGGGAGATGTTGAAGATCATTCACCACGATTAGAAGATTATGTTCTGAGTTTCCAAATACACTAAATTATTACGGTTCTTGAGTGTTGGTTCTTGTTAGGTATTAATTATTCTGTAAAATTAATTTAATGTCCATGTACGTCAGGCTTTGGTTTTCTATAATTATCCCATATTTTTAACCCAATATTAATTTTTTTACCTCTACTTAGGTGAAAAAAATTACCAAGGATACTATTCATAATAAAAAATGGGACAAATTTACTAAATTTGAATTTGAGGATTTCATATACAGGATCTATTTATCCTGATTTTATTTCTATAATTTCAATAATGTAATTTAAAATAAATTTTAAAAATGTGAGAAAACCTATTTTTATGAAAAACCCATTTTTAGGCATAAAACAGTATTTTTTCATATCACATGCCTCTAAAAAAATTGATGAATTTTAAGAAATTTTATTGAATATATAATATATTAATATAATTAGAAACATTAACTAATAATTAGTACTTCAATTTATTGATATAGAACCACATTGTGTTCATGAAAACACATGTTTAGAAAAACATCACTTTTACTTTAAAATGTTATTTTAATGTATAATAATTTGATAACCAATAAATTTATTTTATACATGTGTATACCAAAATAATATCATAATTTTAATACCCTTGTTTATACACTCCAATCGAACATTGATATGGTAACTTTACATTAAAAAATAATATTTTTATAGTTAATAATTGTTCCTTAAAACTCACTGTTGTGTATATCGCAAGGTATTCAGGAAATTAAATTTATCTAATATATATATATTTTATAATTTTTTGCGGTTTCATTATACCCCCTTGAAATGAATTTCTCCCATCAAATTATTTCACATTAATATTTAAAAGGATTATATATATTATTCGTTATATATTTTGGTTCCCAAGTTGCTTCTCTGAATTTTTTCTTCCTCTAAAAAACGTTAACCAGACGAGTGGACGTGTTTCATAGAACATTTCCTCAATGATCCTGTCACGACCCGCCTTCACCAAAAGGAGGGAAGGGTCAGCAGATTGCCAGGCCCTTCCTTCTTTAAGTTGAAGGAGAGATAATGACCCCCGAAACCCACCTTCAATAGGTCCCGGAGTGGCGACTAGCACCAAGGGTATAGGAAATTCTCACAAATGGAAGGCATTACCCTTTTTTATTTTTATAGGATCGAAAGATAAGGAGGAGAAAACCCAACAACACCAAGATAGAAAGAAAAGTAAAGACAAAAGTAAACCATTCCCACATGCATGTTTCAAAAGTTTACAACAAGGTACAAGTACAAAAGAAAAGAAAGCTCTCAAGTACAATACCAAAAGAAAACAAAGGTACGACAACAGCGACAACTCCAACTGTCTGACTAATAGGGTCCCACACAGCCCTGGTAGTCCTCCTGGAAACCTGAAAGTAAACGTAGGTTGAGCATACAAGTACACTCAGTAGGGAAAACCAAGACTCTCGTGCACAAGTGGGGGAACGTACTAAAGTCTCGTGAGGAAAAAGTGAACCAAACAGCTAACAAGGCAAACTATCCATCCCAGGCCTCACCACGGCTCACTCCCCAAATAACGCAAGTCAAGTAATATATATAATAAGAGCACATCGATGTTTGGGTACCCCGCGCCACTTTCCCACTGGTTATTGAGACATCCTACGCATCGGACCAATCCCGCCATTCTCACCGCAGTCCCACTGCCACACCCGCCCGCACACACCTGGGCCACCACCACACGCAGTCCCACTGCCAAATCCCGCCCGCACACACCTGGGCCACAACCACACGCAGTCCCACTGCCAAATCCCGCCCGCACACACCTGGGCCTCAACTGTCACAAGTAACCATGCCTGCAAACACCTAGGCCAGAACAACCACCGCTACGCCCGAAGACACCTGGGCTAAAGAATCCACTGCCACGCCCGAAAACACCTGGGCCTCATCCCGAAGACACTTGGGAAACCACCTGCCGCACACACTTGGCCAACCACCACAACACCCTGCCCGATGGTTCTTGGGCTAATAATGGACTTCAGACCATCACAGCCTGCCCGAAGGTACTTGGGCTATCCGGGAAAGGGAGCAGAAAAGGAGCTAATAACCAGCCACTAAGTATAGTGTTGGGAAAAACACCCTTCCCCCATAAATGGGGGTGTTCGGCACTAAGTGCTCAACTTGGGTGGGGCGCGAATAAGAAACACAAAGCTACAAGTATAGATATAGGTAACAAACACTCACCCAAAACTTAGGTTTTCCTAGCCAACCTACAGAACACAATACCACAACGTCCGAGTCATATTTCACGACCCTTGCCCACAAAACCATTTGTCCCATTCTTGTTTCATGTTTAGTCAAATGTTCAATTAATTTTAAGCACTACTGGGCAACTACCATAAGAATAACCAAGGAAAACGTCAAAGCATAGATCAACCAAAACACTCACACCTGGTTCTGCCAACAGAGGATCTCTCCCCAATTTGTGATAAAAACTCACAACCACTGAAACCATGCCAACAGGAGATCCCATCCCCCAAATTCACACAGCCACCGAGAGTATAAAAGAACAGGGAATCCCATCCCCTCCCACATTTCCAGCAAACGGCCCGAAGGGAAAACAAACACTAACCACTACCAACACAAGTCAGGGATTTTCAGATTTAAACGATTTAACACACTCCATGGTTTCAAAATCCGTGTGTTCTAACCGGGAGTTATCACAGAAGGGCCGATCCTGGTGCTTTCAATTATTAAGTCAGGTATACGTGGTTAACCAATTTTCACAGCAGGAGTTCACAATTTCAGCAACCCATTTAAAACATCATGAGGGGATTAAAGTGCACACACACACGACCACCAACGGCCTCAATTTTCAGGTAACATGAACCAGCACAACAAAAAGGATGATTCAAGATAAAGCATAACAACGATCACAACCCCTTCCCCTTCTTCCTTTAGAACTTCGTTTATTATCTTCATTAGGGTTTGGTTCAACCAATTCCATAGGAACAAAAGTAACGCCCACCCCGCATGATACACAAATGTGAGAGATGAGAGAAATTCCCTACTTGTTGATAGATGATCGACGTTTAGGTCGGGGGCGCGGAACTTTACGGATAACGACGCGGCGGTCCCGATGCACCAGAAGAGCCACGATCGAAGAAGGGGGAAAACCACGGCCTAACCCTTAATTATAAGGGCTGGGGACGGTTGAGATGAAACACAAAACCACGGAAGACTAGGGAGTCGTGGGTTGACCACGTGGCTTGACTCATCATTAATGGCGCTGGGTGGTTTTAACTGACCCATGAATTAATGAAGCATTTAATTAAGACCTTTGCGCGCGTTTCGGATTTCCAAGATATTTTTAGCAAGGAAGAATAGGGTTTAAAACCCTATTTGCGAAAAGGAACATTACTGGAACAACTTGGCAGGGCCGGTCTCACCGATCGGTACCCCGCAAGGAAACCGGATTTTCGGCAATGGAAGGGACCAAGGGGGGTCTGGGTCATCACATCAGATACCTCTTAAATGATTCTCGTCCCCGAGAATCAAAACAAACTAGAAGGAAAGAGAGGATCCGAACAACCATCTTCGAAGATACCTCTTAGGAGTGGACCCCCGCTAATTGAAAATACTCCCTGTCAAGAACCAAGCATCATACCACGCCAAACCGCCCGGTCATGTGGGTTTGGGGAGTTCCCCTCCCCCATGTCAAGATATTATCCGCTTTGGGCGGCACTGACTCGCCCGCACGGGTTTAATCGCATCCACCTTAATGCGTCCTGATTTGGGGTCGGGTTTCCCCTTCCCTTCAGCCGGGGCTTCCCACACATAACAGAGGAAAGGAACCTAGCACATTTCATAGCCAAAAAGGTCAAACGTTCTGTCACAACAGGCACCAAAGGTTCAAAGCTCAGAACAACTCGGGGTATTGGGCACGCATCTGTGCTTCCCTCTCCCACGTACTCTCTTCGAGGCCGCCATGCCTCCACCACACACGAACCAGGCCGACGGTTCGTCCACGGAGCACTTTCTCCTTGCGATCCTCAATTCTGACTGGCCGTTCCTCGAAGGTTGCGTCTCCTCCCACGTCTAGCTCTCCCCAGTTGATGACATGAGAGTCATCATGTAAGTACTGACGAAGCTGGGAGACATGGAAGACGTCATGGACCCTCTCCAACTGAGGTGGTAGGTCCAGCTGATATGCTACCTCGCCAACTCGCCTCAGCACCTCGAAAGGTCCGATGAACCTAGGGGAGAGCTTACTCCCCTTTCCGAACCTCCGCTGCCCCCGTCGAGGGGAAACCTTCAAAAACACATGATCTCCCACCTCGAACTTCAGGGGCCTCCTCCGACGATCAGCATAAGATTTCTGCCGATCCTGAGCTGCTTTCATCCTCTCCCGCACTAGCTGGACTTTCTCCGTGGTGCTCTGCACTACTTCTGGTCCAAGAGTACCAGTCTCACCAACCTCTGCCCAGCATAAGGGTGAACGACATGGTCTTCCATACAAAGCCTCAAAAGGAGCCATGCCGATAGTAGAGTGAAAACTGTTGTTGTAGGCAAACTCTACTAAAGGCAAGTGTCGTACCCATGATCCTCCGAAATCCAGAACACATGCTCGCAGCATGTCCTCCAAAGTCTGGATAGTCCGCTCTGTCTGTCCATCAGTCTGAGGGTGAAAAGCAGTGCTAAGGCGTAGTTGGGTGCCAAAAGCATGCTGTAAACCCTTCCAGACTCGTGAGGTGAATCGAGTGTCCCGATCTGAGACGATCGTTTTCGGAACTCCATGCAAACGCACCACCTCATCCACGTACCTCTGTGCTAAGGTACTCACGGGTCCTGACTCCTTGATAGCCAAGAAGTGAGCAGATTTTGTCAATCGATCCACCACTACCCAGATAGCATCATGCCCGCCCTGAGCTCTGGGTAGTCCCGTGACGAAGTCCATTGAGACGTCGTCCCACTTCCACTCGGGAACATCTAGAGGGTGCAACAGACCACCAGGAACACGGTGTTCAGCCTTCACCTGCTGACACACCAGGCATTTAGCCACGAACTCTGCCACTGCCCGTTTTACCCCGGGCCACCAAAACTGTCCCCTCAGGCCTTGGTACATTTTCGAAACACCCGGATGTACCGCCAAGGCTGAGCTATGGAACTCATGAAGGACTTCATCACGCATCACCTCTGGAACAAACAACCTCCGATGAAAGAGCATCCGATGTCGGCTGTCCTCCGACCATCCTTCCGGGGCGTTCCCCTGATCGACACGATCCCGCAACACTTCCACCTCAGGATCTCCCCACTGAGACTCTTCCACTTGCTGCAACAAAGAGGACTGTACCGTCATCTGAAACAAACAACCTCTAGTACCTTCCTCCCTTGCATCCAAGTGCAAGGCAGCCAACTCCCCCATTTCCTTCCAAGCATCAGCAGATTCCCGAACCACCTCCTGATGCGGCTTCCTGCTCAGGGCATCAGCCACAACGTTTCCCTTACCTTCAGTGTATGAGATCTCAAAGTCGTAGTCCTGGAGAAACTCGACCCACCTCCGCTGTCGCAAGTTCAAGTCACGCTGGGAGAAGATATAGCGCAAGCTTTTGTGGTCGGTGAAGACCACAAAGCGCTCCCCAAAGAGGTAATGTCGCCACAGCCTTAATGCGAACACCACCGCTGCAAGCTCCAGGTCATGGGTGGCATAGTTCCGCTCATGGGGGCGTAGCTGCCTGGACCCGTAAGAGATCACCCCTTGTCGCTGCATCAATACGCACCCCAGGCCCTGTCCCGAAGCATCACAGAATACCTCATAGGCCATCCCTCCTTCTGGCAATCTCAACACTGGGGCACTAACCAGTTTTTCTTTTAGGTAGCTGAAGGACGACTCACATTGCTCGCTCCACACGAAAACATGGTCCTTCTTGGTCAAAGCCGTCAAAGGGGCTGCTACCCGGGAGAAGTTGGGTACGAATCTCCGGTAGTAGCCTGCCAGTCCGAGGAAACTCCGAACTTCCGCCACATCCTTGGGTGCTGCCCAAGAAACAATTGCCTCAACCTTTGATGGGTCGACTGCTACTCCCTGCTCAGACACTACATGTCCAAGGAAGTGCACTTCTCGCGCCCAGAACTTGCACTTTGACAACTTCCCATAGAGCTGGTGCTGTCGTAGGACCTCCAAAACTATCCTCAGGTGCTCCGCATGGTCCTCTTCTGACTTTGAATAGATCAGGATATCGTCGATGAACACCACCACAAACTGATCCAGGTACTCCCGAAAGATGGAGTTCATAAGCCCCATGAACACGGCCGGGGCGTTCGTAACACCAAAGGGCATGACCACGAACTCGAAGTGCCCATACCTGCACCTGAACGCCGTCTTCGGGACGTCGCTGTCCTTCACCCTCAGCTGGTGGTACCCGGATCGTAGGTCGATCTTCGAGAACCATCCTGCCCCCTTCAGCTGGTCGAAAAGATCATCTATCCTCGGAAGAGGGTAGCGGTTCTTGATTGTTACCTGATTCAGCCTCCTGTAATCAATGCATAACCTGAGGCCACCATCTGCCTTCTTCGCAAACAAGACTGGGGCACCCCACGGTGATGCACTTGGACGAACATAACCCCTCTTCATCAGATCGTCAATCTGTATCCGCAACTCCCGTAGCTCCGAAGGTGCCATCCGGTAAGGAGCCATCGAGATTGGTCGAGAGCCGGGCTGCAGGTCTATCCCGAACTCGATATCACGTCGAGGGGGTAGGGTCTTCACCTCCCCAGGAAAGACGTCCATAAATTCACGAACGATCTCTGGTACTTCCACCATTTCCGCATCTGTTGATTCTATCGTCAGTTCGGTCAACAAGGAGAGGAGAGGTTCCTCCCTCCTGTTTCCCTTCGGACAGCTCTGCTCGCCGGTGAAAGTAACACGCTGGCCGTCCAAACCGGAGAACACCACCCTCCTTTGGAAACAGTCGATGACGGCGCACACAGAAAATAGCCAGTCGATGCCTAGGATGACATCGTACGGCCGAATCTGTAGCAGAAGGAGATCCTTAACCGACTGATGTGGCCCCGACATCAGTCTACATCCCCGACAAACGAACAGCAAGTCGGTCTGACCTCCAACTGGTGTGCTCAACACCAGGGGCACTGGAAGTCTCTCGGCATCTAGACCCAAGGCGCGGGCTAGACTGGGTGCAACAAAGGAGTGCGAAGCTCCGGTATCGAACAAAGCATAAGCAAGAGTGCTAAACACACTGATCGTACCTCGAACAACCTCTGGCCCTGCTGGAACTGTTGCTTCTGCGGCGTGTAACTGTCCACGCCCAGCTCCCCTACCCCTCGGCTGTCGGCCACCTCCCCGACCACGCCCTGGTCGAGGTCCCTGAGGAGCGCCCTGAGGTCGGCCTCCCCCTCCTATGTCTGTCTGCGGAGGAGCGGGAGCTCGCTGTCCCTGCTGCTGCTGCTGGAAGGGTCTGGCTGGGAACTGTTGCTGTGGCGGATGCTGGGGATGACTGCCACCGCTGTATTGCACCCGATCGGGGAACTGACTCCGAAGATGTCCAGGGCTCCCGCAGATGAAGCACCGTGGTCCCGAGCCTGAAGGAAAAGAACGTGGGCCAGGGGATCGAAACTGAAACTGCTGCGGCCTGCTCCCTGCGGGTCGGAACCTGGAGGGTCCCGATGCTGGGGGCCTGGTGCTGACGGCCTTCCCCTTCGATGGTCCCAGCTGGATCCCTTCTCGTGACAGTCCTCCTAGAGTGTGCATCCTTTCCACCACTTCGTCCTTCTTCTGAACCTCTAAGTATGTCGGAAGGGTAAAGGGAGTAACAGCATACTGGAGGGAGGGTCGGAGCGCCTCCTCCAAACTTCTTGCCCGAGACTCCTCATCGGGAAAGAGGTCTGGAGCAAAACACAGGAGGTCCTTGAACTTGATTCCGAGTTCCCTCACGGACATGCTCCCCTGCTGGAGGGAGAGTAGCTCCTGCCTCTTCTCCGCCTTCATTGTCGAGGAGAGAAACTCCGCCCGGAACTCCTTCTCGAATTCCGCCCAAGCAACCTCAGACTCTTTCCTACTCCCCAGGTGAAGCATCCACCACTGACGTGACGCTCCTCGCATCTGGCTAACAGCCAGAGGAACCCAGTACTCTGTCGGGGCCCGAATCAGGCCGAAGGCTATGACTAGCTCCTCCAGCCAGCCTTCCGTCTTCATGTCGGAGGTGCTGCCCTCATATTTCTCGAGGGCCTGTCGCTGAAAGGCTCGAAGAGTCTTCTGCCACCGGTCGTCCTCTTCCTCCCGATCAGCTCTCTGCTGATTGGCCAAGGTAGTCTCAGGAGTCTCGATCGCCTGTACCACACGTGGTCGCCTTCCAGGTGCCATAGCTGCAAGGTAAACAAGGAATGCCTAAGCCCAGTAGTGCAAAGAAAGCCGTTCTCAAAACTTATTAAGATTTAATTTATTCTTAATTTCCCAAGACATCCCAGAAACAGGAGAACACAAGTCATTTATGATGCATGTACCTTTCCTAGGGTCTCTACCCTGCAATCAGTGTGGCTTCACTTGGTCGTTCGGTGGGTCCAGAGTCCTTGCATCGGATCACGGGGGGCCCTAAAATCCCGTGTCCTAGCCGGTCCTCCCTGGCCTATTTCACGCACCAAGGTCACCCAACGCTGTTGCCTTACCATCCCATGAAATCCTTACTGTGCCTAACTCCAGACTCCGTCCTATCTCTCAACCTCCTCTGATACCATTCTGTCACGACCCGCCTTAACCAAAAGGAGGGAAGGGTCAGCAGATTGCCAGGCCCTTCCTTCTTTATGTTGAAGGAGAGATAATGACCCCCGAAACCCGCCTTCAATAGGTCCCGGAGTGGCGACTAGCACCAAGGGTATAGGAAATTCTCACAAATGGAAGGCATTACCCTTTTTTATTTTTATAGGATCGAAAGATAAGGAGGAGAAAACCCAACAACACCAAGATAGAAAGAAAAGTAAAGCCAAAAGTAAACCATTCCCACATGCATGTTTCAAAAGTTTACAACAAGGTACAAGTACAAAAGAAAAGAAAGCTCTCAAGTACAATACCAAAAGAAAACAAAGGTACGACAACAACGACAACTCCAACTGTCCGACTAATAGGGTCCCGCGCAGCCCTGGTAGTCCTCCTGGAAACCTGAAAGTAAACGTAGGGTGAGCATACAAGTACACTCATTAGGGAAAACCAAGACTCTCGTGCACAAGTGGGGGAACGTACTAAAGTCCCGTGAGGAAAAAGTGAACCAAACAGCTAACAAGGCAAACTATCCATCCCAGGCCTCACCAAGGCTCACTCCCCAAGTAACGCAAGTCAAGTAATATATATAATAAGAGCACATCGATGTTTGGGTACCCCGCGCCACTTTCCCACTGGTTATTGAGACATCCTACGCATCGGACCAATCCCGCCATTCTCACCGCAGTCCCACTGCCACACCCGCCCGCACACACCTGGGCCACCACCACACGCAGTCCCACTGCCAAATCCCGCCCGCACACACCTGGGCCACAACCACACGCAGTCCCACTGCCAAATCCCGCCCGCACACACCTGGGCCTCAACTGTCACAAGTAACCATGCCTGCAAACACCTAGGCCAGAACAACCACCGCTACGCCCGAAGACACCTGGGCTAAAGAATCCACTGCCACGCCCGAAAACACCTGGGCCTCATCCCGAAGACACTTGGGAAACCACCTGCCGCACACACTTGGCCAACCACCACAACACCCTGCCCGATGGTTCTTGGGCTAATAATGGACTTCAGACCATCACAGCCTGCCCGAAGGTACTTGGGCTTTCCGGGAAAGGGAGCAGAAAAGGAGCTAATAACCAGCCACTAAGTATAGTGTTGGGAAAAACACCCTTCCCCCATAAATGGGGGTGTTCGGCACTAAGTGCTCAACTTGGGTGGGGCGCGAATAAGAAACACAAAGCTACAAGTATAGATATAGGTAACAAACACTCACCCAAAACTTAGGTTTTCCTAGCCAACCTACAGAACACAATACCACAACGTCCGAGTCATATTTCACGACCCTTGCCCACAAAACCATTTGTCCCATTCTTGTTTCACGTTTAGTCAAATGTTCAATTAATTTTAAGCACTACTGGGCAACTACCATAAGAATAACCAAGGAAAACGTCAAAGCATAGATCAACCAAAACACTCACACCCGGTTCTGCCAACAGAGGATCTCTCCCCAATTTGTGATAAAAACTCACAACCACTGAAACCATGCCAACAGGAGATCCCATCCCCCAAATTCACACAGCCACCGAGAGTATAAAAGAACAGGGAATCCCATCCCCTCCCACATTTCCAGCAAACGGCCCGAAGGGAAAACAAACACTAACCACTACCAACACAAGTCAGGGATTTTCAGATTTAAACGATTTAACACACTCCATGGTTTCAAAATCCGTGTGTTCTAACCGGGAGTTATCACAGAAGGGCCGATCCTGGTGCTTTCAATTATTCAGTCGGGTATACGTGGTTAACCAATTTTCACAGCAGGAGTTCACAATTTCAGCAACCCATTTAAAACATCATGAGGGGATTAAAGTGCACACACACACGACCACCAACGGCCTCAATTTTCAGGTAACATGAACCAGCACAACAAAAAGGATGATTCAAGATAAAGCATAACAACGATCACAACCCCTTCCCCTTCTTCCTTTAGAACTTCGTTTATTATCTTCATTAGGGTTTGGTTCAACCAATTCCATAGGAACAAAAGTAACGCCCACCCCGCATGATACACAAAAGTGAGAGACGAGAGAAATTCCCTACTTGTTGATAGATGATCGACGTTTAGGCCGGGGGCGCGGAACTTTACGGATAACGACGCGGCGGTCCCGATGCACCAGAAGATCCACGATCGAAGAAGGGGGAAAACCACGGCCTAACCCTTAATTATAAGGGCTGGGGACGGTTGAGATGAAACACAAAACCACGGAAGACTAGGGAGTCGTGGGTTGACCACGTGGCTTGACTCATCATTAATGGCGCTGGGTGGTTTTAACTGACCCATGAATTAATGAAGCATTTAATTAAGACCTTTGCGTGCGTTTCGGATTTCCAAGATATTTTTAGCAAGGAAGAATAGGGTTTAAAACCCTATTTGCGAAAAGGAACATTACTGGAACAACTTGGCAGGGCCGGTCTCACCGATCGGTCTCATCGATCGGTCTCGCCGATCGGTCTCACCGATCGGTACCCCGCAAGGAAACCGGATTTTCGGCAAAAGAAGGGACCAAGGGGGGTCTGGGTCATCACAGATCCAATATTTTATCAGGTAATGAAATATAATCCTCAAAAGGTACAAGCACTGATTTCATTTTATCTAACGGATCTGGTATGTACTTCTTTAGGAGATATACATAGAACACATCATGAATATGGGAGTGTATTTGTTGAAGCGTCAATCAATAAGCTAAAATACCTACTCGAAAAAATTTATCAATGGGACCAATATACCAAGGTATAAAATTTACATTCTTTGAAAACATCATAACCATATTCAATGGATAAATTGAATGTAATAACTTATCACTAACTTCTAAATCAAAATCTCACTAAGGGTTTCCACTATAACTTTTATGTAAACTATGAGATGATATTTTGTGCTTCGAAATGGATATGATTTTCTCTCCCATTTACTCATCATGATCATGAACTAAAATATTTATTTCCCTAATTTCACCTAGTATGTTTTATTTCTACACTTTCATCCATAATGGGCTTCATATGGTTTCATAAGCTTGTTGAGTGAAAGCTATTATTGTAATAAAAAACCATGAGGAGAAGGTTTTAATTTCAACCATCTTTAAATATAATGAAAATAATCACATCTTATGATATAATAAATAGCATTTATCTGAAATCTATGAAATGATTAAAGATGATAACCATTACTAAAAAACAAATCTGAATACATTTAATGATTAATAATTCACTATAACCTCTTGGTAAAAATCAAATCAAATAATATATAATAGAATATGGTAATGAATGAAACCATAGCACATCATTAATGTATATTATCTAAAGATGATCAAAATAGAAATATTTCATAATATAAATTATCTGTGAATGATTATTAACATAATTTATTACAACCCAAATATCATCATGGCCTTAATATGTTTTGGTAGATTGATGATAAAATCCATGTTGATGTTAGCCCATTTAAATTCTGGTATGGGTAATGGTTTTATCATTCTCTATGACTTATGTGTAACAACCCAGGTAAATAAAGAATATGAAATTTTCATATTTATCCATATTTGTGAATAAAATATTAATATGACTTTAGAGGGGATGCTATGCTCGATGGCTTACCCAACACGCAACAACGAGTTTCTTGGGAATCATACGTTGCACTCTAATAATAAAATTATATTATTTTAAATGGTAATTAACATGTAGCCGTTGTATTGGTGAGAATGGATAGAAATAACTAAAATATGATTATATATGTTTTTAAATATTTTTAAATTTATCCAATAAAAATAAAGGCATAAAATACAGAAAGAATTCAATTTTAGGCGTATATGCCCTAGTTTTCACTAAAGGTTCACTTATCGCCTTTTGATGGTGAACCGTCATTAAATATAGTTTTGTTCACTCTTATACATTCTTTTGGACCAAATAAAACTCTTCTTAAGAATTGGGACATCAAAATTTACTTTGTGTAAATTTTTGGTATCTTTCTGATAAAGTTCATTTTTTAATGAATTGTATAAAATGTTGAATTTTAATTCAAAACCACTTTGTAATCTAATTTTTTTATATGATTATATTATCTTTTGAATTGGTTTTAAATTGAAATTATAATATATTTTTACCATTAAATACAATAGTGGTCGTTGGAATTAATTTCACTTTGAAATCAGACTTAAAATAGTGTCAATCTTTTGATACTTATTGTTATATAAAAACACGCTATTTTCTCTGACAGCAGGAATTAATTATTAAATTAATTAATGTAACTTATATGTTTTGAATTTTGTAAAATAGACTTCATTTTTTAATTCAGGATATCAAATATAGCTTAGGGTGAATTTTTGGTAATTTTATGAAAAACTTCAATTTTTGATGAATAGTGAAACCACTAAGTGGTACTTATAAAAACTAATTTTCCGTTTAAATGAAATTTTTCCATCATTGTGTTTTGAATTCTGAAAATCCAACATACATGGTTGTCATTAGTATGTAAAATGTGGTTCAATGGGATGAAATTAATTTTTTGGTGAATAGTCACTTTTTTTCTTTAATCGCGATTAGAGGTAATTAGTGTAATTTAAGGTAAAAATGATATTATAAAAATATGAAAACACCATGAAACATGTCCTACCCATATTGGATGAGTCATTTCCGACCAATACAACCCATGGGTCGATTTAGGGGACCCTATGGAGCCTCTTGGGTGAGAAAATGACTTTAATGCCTTTTTTTAAATAAAGGTGAAAATGACACTAACATAAATTGTTTTACTAAAACATTTTTTTATAAGGGGTTATCCTAATCATAATTTTGTCTATAAATACTCTTTGGAAAGATAAAAAAATTTCCTACATCAGGATATTTTTGTTATAATATTTAGACAATAAATAAATTAATTTAATTATGACATCATGATGATGCAACGATGACCTCATTAATGAACAGTTTAAATAAAATGAAACGATAATATAAAATCTAAGACCTACACTTGTCCAAAAACTATTGGATGGAAATATTTATAAGCCCTATCATATTATCTTAGAAATATATCAATGTGGGACCTTTTAAATTCGAAAAACATTTGAAAATAAAATAATTATTTCATGATTTCCAAAAGTGCCCCCTTCTCCTCTTATAAAAGGCCCCCACCTCTACCTCATTTCACACACTCCTCAAGACTTTGGCTCGGCCATACCGTGCCCATTAACTCTCTCCACATCCCTCTCCTCATCCTCTAGGATTCCCTTTGGGAAAAATCCTTTCAATGGAAGCCTTTAGGCTCAAATCAAAAGGAGTTACACTTTTAAAGGTAATTCATTCTCTCATGTTCATTTGTTTTATTTTGCTTTTCCAACCCACTAAACTCTTTTTATTTACTTCTTTTGTAACAAAAACAGTATCGTCAATATACTAGGATGTTTTTATAAGATTTATTCTTGCTACCCTCTTACACAACTACATCAAATGGTTAAATAACATACGGTTTCCGTGGATGGCGAAATTCTGCCTCCCAAAATGATGAGTGTTCAATACTCATTTAACACCTTCAATGGTGGAAATTATTATGTCACTATTTTTATATATTATATATAATATGTTTATTATTTCCTTATGCTTCTGTATTTTTCATTTATGGCATAGCATTATTGTTTCCATTATGGGTAAACATGATATCTTCATTTTAGAAGTGCGGACTACCGCCCCCTGAAAGTGATTTGATTCGTTAATACAATATGTTGGATGTGTAAAGGATAAAGTTAATGATATTGTATATGTTATTATACTGGAATTATAATATACACTTATATCATTATGATTCCATTCCAGAAATATGAAATAGAAATGGAAGTAGCGTTCATGCGTACGTACGGCTTACCGTCTCCATGAACAGTGCATTTCATTTCTTACCTCTAAATGTGATATAATATTATAAATACATGTATATGCTGAATATATATGATAAATATGTTATCCAAATAATTAATATCATTCTGGATATAACGAACCTTTGACCAAATTAACAACATGTAAGTGTAAGAAGTCTATTTTTGACTTAAGAACCAAATACCGACAAAATGAACATTATTAACTTAAATGATTACATGATGTTCATAACATGGTATAAAATGAATAATGAACTTGAAAAAGGTTCTTAATCAAGTATAGATTAACTCATGTTTATTATTCAGGAGATTAAAGAACGGTCGGGTCAAGTCGGATACGAGGTAAGAGATCCTACACCTCAATTTCTTTTTAAGTACACTCTTTTATTTCATTCCTTTTAAGATCATCTTTCGTATGATTTGGATGTTATTTTATATTACTCCTACTGTAATTATTATGTTAATATTATGAGAGACCCTATTTCCTCTCATCAGTCCATTTTGGAAGTTTTATGTGGCGTCGTTAGGCTGCCGAGTTTTCGTAAGGGATTTTTCATCTCACTTTTATTCCCGTGAGATTTATGATACATTTGCCACAATTTTCTTTGAGTGGTCAATGTACTGCCCATTATTTTAATCATTGTGTAATATACATTCTTTTATGAGTATTTACATCAATGTTTTATTTTCCTTCTTTCATGGGGTGTATGTTTTGAATTATACCCAGGTCGGTAAGGGAACCTTTCACCCTCCTCATTTTAAAAGACTTTGATTGTTATGTCTTTTAATTCACATACTATTATTTTGGGATATGTTATTATATATCCTGATTGATGTAAATTTTATGTCCAAGTGATGAGATTCAATTTTTATCTCTCATCAACTCATTTTCTAAATTTTTTAAGTGACGCCGTTAGGCTGTCGAATTTTACCAAGGGAACTTTTTAACCCAATTTCGATTTCTTTGGGTTCAACATGTAGTTATTGAATATGTCATCCTATGAATATGTGTGAATGACCTTTTATTGTTTTACACTTAATATACAATTATATTGGGTGTATTTATATTTTTCACACATAATTTTGATATTGATTTGTCCTTAATTTAAGGATACCTTCTTTATAAGGGATTTCATCACATTTTACATCCCTATTGAGACTTCATTGTTGTTATGCACAAATTCACTCTTATATGGTGTATATACTGTGCTTTGGAATATTATATCATGAATCCATTTATTCTCATGATATTATAAAGTTCTGATTAAATGTTATTCCTCAATTATTGTATTCAAGTGTCTCTAATTTTGGTAAAAACCCTTTGACCAAAATATCGCTTTAAATGTTTTAATGACTTGTTATTATTAATATCCATGTTTTAAAAATGGTTTTAAGGATTTATTTATATGGACATTAATGGTTTAAAATGTTAAAATCTTCAAGGTGGTATGAGACACTTTGATTAAAAATTCTCCTTATTAAATGTTTTAAATGGTTTTGGAAATGGTTTCTTTTTAATGGATTCATTATTTCAAAATACTAAAATGTTATATTGTGATTGAAATGTGGAAATGTTTTGTTTCCTTTATGCATGTTTTATGTGATATGATTATGTTGAGGTTCTTGGGAATTATTATGAAGACGGGTGGTTCCGTGATAAACTAAAGGCGGGTGAGCCCGATATAGATCTCCAATGCATTGGCTAACGTGAAGGAGTGTAACGTTAAGGTTTCTCCGAAGAGATTTAGGGAATATACTGTGAAGGGTATTCCAAACATAACCAAGAGGGTTACTCCCTACGTAAGAATGTTATGAATGCCTCAAGTTACCTTTATGTCTTATGATTTCTATGATTTATTCCTGATTTGATGAGGTATGTTAAAGTGCTTATGTTTTATGGGTAAAGTTTGATTTCATTCTTATGTATAGATGAACTCATCTTTCCTTTCCATATTTTTTTATAACCCTTACTGATCTTTTTATGCTCATCCCAAGTTTTTGAAATGTTTTTCACAAGTCACGGGAAAGTTACATGATAAGATGATAGAGTCAAGGATGTGTCAAGAAAGAATCCAAGTTTTATTTTAAATATGTTTCCGTTGTTAGGAAGAATGAATCTTGTATTTTATGTAACCACTTTGTTTAAAGGTGGAATGTAATGCATGTTTCAAGATATAATTCTCTAAAACTCTAAACCTGAAAATATCCTCAACGTGTAATCTTGTGATAACTCACGATTATATAAGGTTTAAGGCTGGGGCCTTATAGTTGGTATCAGAGGTCGGTTTAGATTACATTAGAGTTTAGGGTATTGTTTAAGCATAAGTGACATTACCATAATGGTTATGATTTCAGAAAGAGTCCTAGTTTTAGATAATGTGAATGAGTAAGTATATCTTAGTGTTTACCTTCCTCATTAGTACATGATGGTTTTTTTTATATACTCACATTGACCTTTTTGGTTTTAGTAAATGGCTGGATCTAGCAGGCACCAAAGTAACTGTGGATGTGAAGGAAACTGTGACAGTTTTTTGAGCAAGCAACTGAATGATATGGGAGCTGCAATGAGAACTCTTATGATTATCCTCAACTAACTATCTGGAGTCATGATTGACCACCTAAACCTTGGAGATTTATCTAAGGCATTATATATGCAAGAAACAAATCCCTATGGAAGTACAGGTAATAATCATAAAGGTAAGTGTGTTCAAAAACCTATGTGTCAAAGATGTGGAAAGAAACACCTTGTAAAATGTTTCAAAGGGACAGAAATATGCTATAGATGTGGAAATTAAGGTCATAAAGCAAGAACCTGCCATGGAAAAAGGAAGCATCCAGTTGACTCGAGGAAGGGGAAAGAAGTTATTTCTAAGGGATCAATTGAATGTTTTAAATGTGGTGTGCATGGTCATTATGCAAACACATGTACTATGAAGAAGTTCCGTTAATGGGATCACCAAGAGCGTACAAATGATCATTTACCAATACCTAATGCCATTCCGATTGAGGATGAAGAAACTGACAATGACCAATCAAAGGTATGTATTATTTCATGACTATTGGTTTCCTATTTTGGAATCTTAGGATATGATTAATGATTTTGTTTGTAGGAAATAGGTATTTCAGAATAAGTTGGAAAGGAATGGTTAATGGATCATGAAGAATGTTGAATGAGTAAGATGTCAACATATAAGGGCTATAAGATTTATGGTGAAATTCTTAAGGGTATTAAGTCTCTTTTGATGATGGGGTTACATTAGAAGACTTTTTATATTATGTGTAACCCTGTTGTTTAATATAGGAAAATTTTATTCAAGGAATAGTTATCTTTTCTTTTGTGGACATAGTTATAAATAACCATTTGGGTTTATATGATCCTTACTTTTGAGGTAATTATGGGTTACTATAAGTTATGATTGAAGTGAAAGGCATGAGATAAAATTGAGGTTAAATTATGTTATGGTTATTTTTGATGATTTTATCCATTTTTGGGGAATGATTTGAGAATTATATAGTTTTGGAAAAAGGACAACACGCAGACCGTGTGACTACCCATCGCGTCGGACAAAGCTGCGGGAATCGAACCCACAACCAAAGTGCGACTGGTATTTATCTCCTACTACTGGACTACATGAAGTCCCTGGGTAGTTTGACCGATTCTTTTTAGTTATATGATTTTATGAATTAAGAGCATGTTGATTTTGGGTTATTTATGAAAATTATTAACATATCATGGAGGATATGTGAATTAGGTTAATTACTTTTCAATACGAGACTTTAGGAGCAACTGATGTTGTTTGGATATAAATGTTACGATTTAACATGGAAGACTATGTGACTAAACCCTTAAAACATTTGGGTTTCAATCATAGATTGGTTTACTTTTAATAATTTTATGGACAAATTTTTTATCGAATGATCCTTGTTGAACTTTGGGTTTTGTTTGGCAAATTTTGGAGATTAAGATTAGATTTTCTTTTTATAAAGAGTTATCCTTCTCTGGATTATCTGACATTGTACTAACATTTTTGGTTTTGGTTATGCTTAAGGTCTAAAGATATGGGAAGTATATAATTCTCTTTTGTGGATTAGGTGATTCTCTAGAAGTTGATTATTGTACTCTTAATGCGAACAAGTCTTCCTAAATACTCGCCTTTTGAAAAAAAATATGAGTTTGACTAAGGAATATAGTAAAAGTTGAAAGTCAACATGAGAAGTGATTATGTTTCCTTATGAATAAATTCCTCAACAAAAAGTAACATAAAACAAAAAAAATTTCTACTAACTTTTCCTATTGGGGAATCGAATACCGTTTAACCCATCACAAGTTTGTGATTTTCTTATGGGTAACTTTCTCCAAGACATGTTTACTATCACTCTCCCTCAAGAACATGACGCTTTTCTTTTTCTTCCATGTTCATGTTTTTATACATGGAATCCTAGTATGGGTTATCTTGGGTGACCTCTGTACTTCTCTTTCTTTATTTTAAAGTGATTGTTTTACCGACTCTTGTTCTGATGTGGGACGTTCAAAGATGTTTCCAACCTCAATTTTAAAAATTGCGAGGACGCAATTCCCAAAAGGGGGGAAGGATGTAACACCCCAGGTAAATAAAGAATATGAAATTTTCATATTTATCCATATTTGTGAATAAAATATTAATATTACTTTAAAGGGGATGCTATGCTCGATGGCGTACCCAACACGCAACAACGAGTTTCTAGGGAATCTTATGTTGCACTCTAATAATAAAATTACATTATTTTAAATGGTAGTTAACATGTAGCCATTGTATTGGAGAGAATGGATAGAAATAACTAAAATATTATTATATATGTTTTTAAATATTTTTACATTTATCCAATAAATGATAAAGGCATAAAATATAGAAAGAATTCAATTTTAGGTGTATATGCCCTAATTCTCACTAAAGGTTCACTTATCGCCTTTTGATGGAGAACCGTCATTAAATATAGTTTTGTTCACTTTTATACATTAGTTAGGACCAAATAAAACTATTCTTAAGAATTTGGACATCAAAATTTACTTTGTGTAAATTTTTGTATCTTTCTGATAAAGTTCATTTTTTAATGAATAGTGTAAATTGTTGTATTTTAATTCAAAACCTCTTTTTAATCTAATTTATTTATATGATTAGATTATCTTTTTAATTGTTTTTAAATTTACATTAGAATATATTTTTACCATTAAATCCAATAGTGGTCATTGGAATTAATTTCACTTTGAAATCAGACTTAAACTAGTGTCAATCTTTTGATACTAATTGTTTTATAAAAACACGCTATTTGCTCTGACAGCGGGAATTAATTATTAAAATAATTAATGTGACTTATATGTTTTGAATTTTGTAAAATATACTTCATTTTTGAATTAATAATATCAAATATAGTTTAGGGTGAATTTTTGGTAATTTTCTGTAAAACTTCATTTTTTGATGAATAATGGAACCACTAAGTGGTACTTATAAAAACTGATTTTCCGTTTAAATGAAATTTTTCCATCATTGTGTTTTGAATTTTGAAAATACGACATACATGGTTTTCATTAGTATGTAAAATGTGGTTCAATGGGAAGAAAATAATTTTTTGGTGAATAGTAAATTTTTTTCATTAATCGCGATTAGAGGTAATTAGTATAATTTAAGGTAAAAATGATATTATAAAAATATGAAGACACCATTAAACTTGTCCTACCCATTACTGGATGAGTCATGGACGACCAAGTCAACCCATGGGTCGATTTAGGGGACCCTATGGAGCCTCTTTGGTGAGATAATGACTTTAATGCCTTTTTTTAAATAAAGGTGAAAATGACACTAACATAAATTGATTTACTAAAAAAAAATTAGAAGGGGTTATACTAATCATAATTTTGTCTATAAATACTATTTGGAAAAATAAAAATATTTCCTACATCATTATATTTATGTTATAACTTTTAGACATTAAATAAATTAATTTAATTATGACATCATGATGATACAACGATGACCTCATTAATGAACAGTTTAAATAAAATGAAACGATAATATAAAATCTAAGACCTACACTTGTCCAAAAACTATTGTATGGAAATATTTCGAAGACTTATCATCTAATATTAGAAATATATCAATGTGGGACCTTATAAATTCGAAACACTTTTGAAAATAAAATAATAGTTTCAAGATTTCCAAAAGTGCCCCCCTCTCCTCTTATAAAAGGCCCCCACCCTCTACCTCATTTCACACACTCCTCAAGCCTTTGACTCGGCCATCCCCTGCCCATTTAATCTCTCCACATACCACTCCTCATCCTCTAGGATTCCATTTGGGCATAATCCTTTCAAAGGAAGCCTTTAGGCTCAAATCAAAAGAAGTTACACTTTTAAAGGTAATTCATTCTCTCATGTTCATTTGTTTTATTTTCCTTCTCCAACCCCATAAACTCTTTTTATTTACTTATTTTGTAACAACACCAGTATCTTCAATATACTAGGATGTTGTTATAATAATTATTCGAGCTACCCTCTCACACAACTACATCAAATGGTTAAAGAACATACGATTTCCGTGGATGGTGAAATTCTTCCTCCCGAAACGATGATTGTTCAATAATCATTTAACACCATCAAAGGTGGCCATTATGATGTCACTATTTTTATATATGATATATAATATGTTTATTATTTCCTTATTATTCTGTATTTTTCATTTATGGAATAGCATTATTGTTTCCATTATGGGTAAACATGATATCTTCATTTTAGGAAGTGCGGACTACCGCCCCCTGAAAGTGATTTGATTCGTTAATACCATATGTGGGATGTGTAAAGGATAAAGATAATGATATTATATATGTTATTATATTGGAATTATAATATACTCTTATATCATTATGATTCCATTCCAGAAATTTGAAATAGGAATGGAAGTAGCGTTCATGAGTACGTACGACTTACCGTCTCCATGAACGGTACATTTCATTTCTTACCTCTAAATGTGATGTAATATTATAAATACATGTATATGCTGAATATATATGATAAATATGTTATCCAAATAATTAATATCATTCTGGATATAATGAACCTTTGACCAAATTAACAACATGTAAGTGTAAGAAGTCTATTTTTGACTTAAGAACCAAATACCGACAAAATGAACATTATTAACTTAAATGATTACATGATGTTCATAACATGGTATAAAATGAATAATGAACTTGAAAAAGGTTCTTAATCAAGTATAGATTAACTCATGTTTATTATTCAGGAGATTAAAGAACGGTCGGGTCAAGTCGGATACGAGGTAAGAGATCCTACACCTCTATTTCTTTTTAAGTACACTCTTTTATGTCATTCCTTTTAATCTCATCTTTCGTATGATTTGGATGTTATTTTATATTACTCCTACTGTAATTATTATGTTAATATTATGAGAGACCCTATTTCCTATCATCAGTCCATTTTGGAAGTTTTATGTGGCGTCGTTAGGCTGCCGAGTTTTCGTAAGGGATTTTTCATCTCACTTTTATTCCCGTGAGATTTATGATACATTTGCCACAATTTTCTTTGAGTGGTCAATGTACTGCCCATTATTTTAATCATTGTGTAATATACATTCTTTTATGAGTATTTACATCAATGTTGTATTTTCCTTCTTTCATGGGGTGTATGTTTTGAATTATACCCAAGTCGGTAAGGGAACCTTTCACCCTCCTCATTTTAAAAGACTTTGATTGTTATGTCTTTTAATTCACATACTATTATTTTGGGATATGTTATTATATATCCTGATTGATGTAAATTTTATGTCCAAGTGATGAGATTCCATTTTTATCACTCATCAACTCATTTTCTAAATTTTTGAAGTGACGCCGTTAGGCTGTCGAATTTTACCAAGGGAACTTTTTAACCCAATTTCGATTTCTTTGGGTTCAACATGTAGTTATTGAATATGTCATCCTTTGAATATGTGTGAATGAAATTTTATTGTTTTACACTTAATATACAATTATATTGGGTGTATTTATATTTGTCACACATAATTTTGAGATTGATTTGTCCTTAATTTAAGGATACCTTCTTTATAAGGGATTTCATCACATTTTACATCCCTATTGAGACTTCATTGTTGTTATGCACAAATTCACTCTTATATGGTGTATATACTGTTCTTTGGAATATTATATCATGAATACATTTATTCTCATGATATTATAATGTTCTTATTAAATGTTATTCCTCAATTATTGTATTCAAGTGTCTCTAATTTTGGTAAAAACCCTTTGACCAAAATATCGCTTTAAATGTTTTAATGACTTGTTCTTATTAATATCCATGTTTTAAAAATGGTTTTAAGGATTTATTTATATGGATATTAATGGTTTAAAATTTTAAAAGCTTCAAGTTCGTATGGGACACTTTGATTCAAAATTATCCTTATTAAAAGTTTTAAATGGTTTTGGAAATGGTTTCTTTTTGTATGGATTAATTATTTCAAAATACTAAAATGTTATATTGTGATTGAAATGTGGAAATGTTTTGTTTCCTTTATGCATGTTTTATGTGATATGATTATGTTGAGTTTCTTGGGCATTATTATGAAGACGGGTGGTTCCGTGATAAACTAAGGGTGGGTGACCCCGATATAGCTCTCTAATGCATTGGGTAACGCGAAGGAGTGTAACGTTAAGGTTTCTCTGAAGAGATTTAGGGAATATACTGTGATGGGTATTCCAAACGTAACCAAGAGGGTTACTCCCTACGTAAGAATGTTATGAATGCCTCAAGTTACCTTTATGTCTTATGATTTCTATGATTTATTCATGATTTGATGAGGTATGTTAAAATGCTTATGTTTTATGGGTAAAGTATGATTTCATTCTTATGTATAGATAAACTCATGTTTCCTTTCCATATTTTTTTTATAACCCTTATTGAGCTTTTATGCTCTTCCCATGTTTTTGAAATGTTTTTCACATGTCACGGGAAAGGTACATGATAAGATGGTAGAGTGAAGGATGTGTCAAGAAAGAATCCAAGTTTTATTTTAAATATGTTTCCATTGTTGGAAAGAATGAATCCTGTCTTTTATGTTACCACTTTGTTTAAAGGTGGAATGTAATGAAAGTTTCAAGATCTAATTCTATAAAACTCTAAACCTGAAAATATCCTCAACGTGTAATCTTGTGATAACTCAAGATTAAGTAAGGTTTAAGGCTGGGGCCTTATATTATGTCTCTTGGCCTAAAATTAATGTACTAAAATGAACCGAGATACATAATATTCAACATCTCTTTTCTTTTTTTCCCAATAGAAATACTCATTCAAGTAACAAAAAAAAATTATAATTCCAAGATAAATAAATGACATTAATCTATGAGCTTTTTATGATATCTCCTTAATCAAATATGGTATGGATAGAACACATACATGGTTTCTAAACCTTATAATTATATACCAATGATATTTAAACCTCAAAATACTTCTAAACTTCTTATACAGTTTCATATATTCATTTTCACCATTTTAATCATCAAATGGACAGATCAATGAACATTCATTTGTTGAAGATAATATTTATCCCCATTCATAAATATTTATAGATCCGCCCATTGAAAATATATAAATATTTCACCTATTGTTATCATCATAGTAAATAATTTAAAATGATCCATTCGACTCCAATAAATGGACATATTGTTTTCTATGATAATGTATTGATCAATCATAATCTTTAATCAACTCCTACCATGATCTCTGGTGGATATTCATTTATTTTTTAGTTAATAATGGCTTCGAAATTTTATGATTTGTATATATATTTCATATTTATTTGTAAACATAATTCCTCCATATATTTAATGAAAATAATACTACAACTAACTCTAAATCTCGAGTAGGGTAATTTTTCACATTAACGATTAATTTTCATAAGGCATAAGTTATCACTATACCATTCGGCAAGAGGAAACATCCTAGTCCCTTCATTGATACATAACTAATGTTGAAAAAAAATTATAAATTGTAGGATAGTGTATGAATAGGTGTGATGACTAACAATCTCTTCATTTCCATCAGACATTCCTCTCATTCGTCTGTCAAAATGAACATGGCTCCCTTTCGAGTTAACATATTGAGTGGATTATACATTCTTGAGATATTCTCCATAATGAACTAATAATATCCATCCAATAATTCTATGACTCTAGGTAACTGTGGTTTTCATAGGACAATGTTCGATAACATTTTAAATAGAAGTATCCAACAATACACCCTCTCTTGAGATTATATAACCCAAAAATGATACATTATATAACCAAAATTTACACATAGAAACTTTTACACACATATTACCCTTATTTGGTTAATTATAAAAATAATAAATTAATATTCATTCTATAATTTTTTGTTTTAATATGTAATAATATCACCTATAAATACTTCCACTAACTAATCAAGGTAATATCTGTATACCTTTTTCATTAAATACAATATTATAGTGACAACAATAGATAGACCAAATCGAATCACTATAAATTCATAATGTTTGTAACTTTTATGGAATGTGGTCTTGGGTATATCCTCCTTCTTGACCAGCAATTTATGATATACACAATGACTTTCAATCTCGGAAGAGTACCAAACTCCATAGAGTATATAGAAAAATTCATCAATATGGTGTAGTGGATAATAATTCATGATTATGATCTTGTTCAGTTCTAAATAATCAATTCACAATCTCATTGAACTATTGTTATTTAAAAAATGAATTGGTGCAACCCATAGTGACCCACACTAATAAATGTATCCCCTTCCAAGATTCAACTTGAGTTATTTATTTACTTCATTAAATTCAAAGGAAGCCATTATATATGGAATCTTTGAAGTAGGTGTAGCACTAGGTATTCATTTTATTGAAAACTCAAATTCATGATTTTGTGGAATATAAATAAACTATATATGTAAAATATCAATAAACACACACAAAATTGGAATATCATTGATGTTGAGTTTCTCCAAAAACATTTAAGATACCACATTTAAATAGTAATCAGGAACAATATAATGGATTTGGTTTACATTAGAATTTCAAATTTATTAGTTCATAGATAGATGAAAATGTATTGGTTTATAATATCATATACGACTTAAATTCCAATGAAATTGATGTTGGATTTCTGTAAATAATGTTAATATATTCCTAATTTAACATTAAATCCATTTTCAGGGAGATTATTATTATTTTCAATAAGATATTTCTCCAAAAATTCAATATGATAAGAAAAATATACTTGTTATGTGATTATAATACATTTAAGAGTTTTCATTGCTAATGATACACCCAATAATTGAGATGATGTTGTGAAACCCTTATAAAATTCTTTAAATATTAAGGAATGACTATTTATATAATCAATTAAGACACTAGAAGTTATAGGTGGTATGGTAAGTATACCTTTCAACACCTTTTATCCATAACAATAGTAGTGATCACATGATATTTCAATTTTTATATTGAATAAATTGGTTTTTGACATTGATCATAATCTTTAACATTCATACCTATGTACAATTTACCATAATTCACAAACTCCTTGAATTTAAATCACTGGAGTGTGTGTGGTTTATTTTGGGGATTTTTTCTCTATTCAAAACATCAACTATCTTCTTCTTCCAATTATACCATAATTCGAATTCCTGATGACATTCATTTCCAAAATTAAATATATACCAGTTAAAATATTATAAACTATGTCTATAACCACAAATTTATAGCTTCATGTTAAATAAATTATGAATGTAGAACAAATATATCCACATTCAAATAATTATCTTGCTATTATTGTACCCAATTTCTCTAAACAAATCTATAACAATAGAATTACTCCTCCCTGTAACCCTCCTCCTCTAACATAGACACCCATACTTCATGTGATCCACCTCCTTCTATGTACCATTGACGCATCCAACTTACCTCACAAACAATTCACCACCAATGATACCTTCCTACAAAATTGGCTTTGATTCTTCCTACCACCTCCTCATGATCCAGCTATGAGGATATGTCTCGATATAGTTCTATCATAGACACCAAACATCTTTAATATATTTGGCCTCAAATATAACCACCTCCACCAAACCTCCTTGATTTTTCACCCAACCCTAGACTTACCCTCACGTTTCAATTCCTGCTATGACTTCTCACTATCCCCATAAATCCAACCCATGGGAAATAATCCCATATATAATTTCACATTAATAATATATAACTCTTTTTCTTCCATTGAATTTCATCTGTATAATAAGATAGGGTTCCCATTACATTGTATTTTTTTGGGATTATAGGTAACATGATGATTAATGTTATTTTCCCCTAATATTCCACAATAAAATGATTCATATTTATGATTTTATCATTCCCTTTATTTCTTTTATAATTTATTTTTTTATTATAATATGGTAAGTGTTTTGATAGAGAGTCAACCATATGTCATTCATGAACACAAACATTTATGCTTTTCTCATAGGGGAATAGAATAATTTAGATGCCATTATATTTTTATTTCACAATGTTATTTTTAAAGTATTTATACATTCATAGATTATTTTTTTTTGTATAACATAGTTATGTAAAGAATCATGTTTTTTTGATATTGTGAAATTCAGAAGGAATTTGAATTTTTTGATTTTAGATACTCCCTAGAGGTTAAATGCTCTTTTATCCTTAAAGATGTTCTGAAATAATTTTTATGACCACTCCATTAGTCCCAAAATAATGAATTCACCCATGTATATGACTTTTGTGAAAATATAATCCACTCAAATTTTCATGTATCCCCTTATGCTGACATATCATTATCAAAGACAATTCTAGTGTTAGACAAAGCATGTAATACTGTTCGAGATTATGGAACCTATATTCCTTTTAATTATAAACAACATGAGTGGTATGATATATAGTTCAATTCATTATTCACAAAATATTTAGACAATCACGATTACGGAACCAAGGATCGATTATGCACTTATTTATAAAATTGTATTTGTATCCACACTTATACTAATATATACAAACATATTCATATTAATACATTTCTTGGGGGTTATATATTCATATTTATTTATATATATATGATAGAACTATTTAAAGATGGTAGAGGTCATGGATCATTGTATTGGATATGGAATTAATTCTATTATGATATTTTTTACCATTAATTTTAATCTTGTTTTATTTTATCTAGGATACGCATATTTCATGAGAATGCACTTACAGAAAGATTTTATAGGTTCTTCGTTATGGTGGTTTTGTGTGATTTATATCTCAAGCCCTATAGGTTCACCTATGTGTGAATTTAGACACTACGTCTAATTTTCTGGTTGATCACAAATACTTAATTGATATAGATGAGGTATAATGTCCCATGACCAATAGTACCCATTCATGTGGAAAAATATTTTTAGTATAAATTAGTCTGAAATAATCATGGTGACTATGTAAGTGGTATGCATCAGAGATATTAGTATAGACTTTTACTTTTTTCATCACCTTTATATACAACTACATATATTTCAACCCTGTGGGTGACCTGATTTGTATGAATGACATGGTTTTTCAGTTTTTTAATGTTTTTATATTATTACAGTAGTATGGTTTTATATTAGTTTATTTACATTTTCTTCACTCTGATTTTTTACTACTTTAGAAGATACCTTGTCATTTCAACTATGTTTTACCCATATATGAGGACTTATTCCCTCTATGAACACACCATTGTCCCTCTCTACTAGTTGTTAGCCTTTTCATATGGATAGTCAAGATTGAGGCCTTATGGTGAATTGTTTTGGAGAACCATTTTAGTGTTATCTAATTTTGGATATTAAAAATTAGTATCATAGTTGTTCCTTACAAGTTAACTTAATATTATAAACGTGGGATAATACAGTATTAGGAATGAGTCAGAACCTATTATGGATCTTATACTCGTACTTTAAGATCACTTTTTCCAAAAAAAATTATTTCATTGAATATAGGTTTGATATTTTTGATATGTAATGTTACCCGTTTATAAGAGTTTTTCTTTGACTGAAGCATATTTGAAGAAAACTTTTATTATATATTTTATATTCATTTCACTCAGATCATTGGAAGGAGTTCATTGATGGATTTCATGATATTTTTCCATTAGTAAGAGTCCAATGTTTTATTTTGGCTCTTCGATCGAAAAGGCATTTGGTGAATCATGCATCATATTAGGCATGTAGGATCCACATGGTATAGGTCTGCTAGTGTGTGATTTTAATTATTTAAATTACCATTTGATTGAGTTGTCTACAACAACCTTAATAGTTTTTACCCTATAGGTTATTTATTTCATTCTAATCAATTTTACAGACAAGAATATATATATAAATATATCTTCTTCTGATGGAAAACTATGTATATCTATAGTGAGACATTTTATGGTGAAGATGAGTAATCATTCCTCGTATATGTGAGTTATATTTACCCTTGGAGATCAATATGGAACCCGATTCCAATGTGTTGGACCCCTTGTAGTGAATTTTTTGATATATTTGGCAATATAATGTGTCTATGAAAACCTATGTGGTGTTTTCCTTCATATCATGTACAGAAATTATACTCATTTAAACCATGTGAGTATTATTGGGCCTCATATATGAAACTTGGAAGTTGATTCCATTTCAATGGACCATTTATGAGTGTATCCTTTGTAGGTGTAGTGAACTGAAATTTATAAAAACCAATAGGGATATTAATATATATCTTTCATTGATATTTTACATATCCTACATTCATTTACGGTTATATAGTTGGATCTTTTAGTGTGATTTTGATTGGAACCAAAGAATTACTAGATAACTAGAACATAAGTTGGTATAGCCAAATAAAAATGCCTGGTGGGGATAAGTTCATCATATTTTCTATTTTTATATCATGATACACTAGGGATCTGTCCCTTGTGAGGATTCACTATGAAGAATAGTCAATTCATGGAAGGTGATTCCATGTTGAGGATTTTGACCCATGTAAGTCAATATTTTTTTATCTCCTTTAGTGATGGTTGATATGTGTGTTATATATCATTATTTGAGACAACTATGTGGATTTAACCATGTGAGATGTGACATTGTCGAGATTTCATAGCATTGGGATTTGTGTTATGACTGAGTGACCCTCATATAAGACTTGGTCAGTATTGATAGTAAGAAGTTCTAGAGTCCCTCAATTATTACCTAGTCCCTTATAGGTTGATGTTTTGTTCGGTCATGGGAAACATATAAGAGTGAATTGTTGAGTTTATGGATTTATTCCAGTCAATAAGCATGGTTTCTTTCTCTTTTGAGACTGGTGAATGGTAGGATCTCATGTTTTTTGGTATTTTAAAGTTTATGCCTTTATTTTCTAACAAATAACCTATGGTTCATAGGTATTGAGATCGAGTTTTGAAGATAATGACTATTCATGTTCCTAAAATTATTGGCATGTAGTTTTTTATTTTACACATTAATTTTAGAAAAAATGATGTGTGATAGATCATCATGGAGAAACTTTTGGCCAGGTGAGGTTCCTGGTTTTGTAGAGGAATTCCCATGGTAATTGTCGACTAATGGAATTTTCATTCCCTGTAGAAAGGTCATATACGATTTAATTTTTGATTACTCAAGGGGGTGTGATTTAGGTACTGACTAGGTGGTATTGGATTGTGCACTGGTTGTTTTTTGTGAGATAAAAAAGGTACACATTGAGTGTGTGTAGTGACATTTAAATAATAAATAGTTGAGTGACCATGTGAAAGTATAGCACACGTGTTTGGGAATAAATTCTATTGGAATATATTTCCAAGGTTATTGGGATGAAATGAGGAATATCCCTCCACATTAGAGAAGATAACCAACATGGACTGAATTCCATGAGTCAGTTAACCCATAATTGATCGAGGATATGCATTGTTGGGAGATAAGATGTTATGAGTCTGTCAAAGACACATACATCATGTCTTGATGTGAACATGGCACATAGATAACCATACACTCCAATAAATGGAATATTAGCATAAAACTAGTCCATATGTGACCATTCCAAGTATTTTTGAATTTTCCACATTACATTGAAAGTGTATTGACTATACACCAATATTTTCAAATACTCTATCTATTTTCATGGATAAAATAATTAATAGATTCATTTATCAAGTGGAATAAGGTATATCATATGGTGGGTAGTTCACCTTTTTTTCCATTGAGCATGGTAACCCTCATTTCTAGTTGAAATTACGAGTATTATATGGAAACTATTCTCAGTAACTGGATAATAGTTCTACAATGATGTTGTTAGTTGATGACAACGTTTGAGTTTTTTTTTCACATATGATGAATTTTGTTCAGTGATGGATATGGTGTGTTTCTTTGATATTTATTTTTAATTATAAAGTGATGATATGAAATATTATATGGGAGAGAGTGTCATATCTATCACAGTAAAATTTATTTCCTAATAGAATAGTTATTAACATTGTGAGACCATTTGTTAGATGGTCAAGAGAGAATAGTTGAAACAATGCTCCAGTGAGACCATGACTGATATTTTACAACAAATGATTTTTGAAATTGAGAGTGGTTATGGTGGGGAGGCTGTAAAGACCGTTGTTTCCTAGACTAGAAAATTATGTGGGAAAAGGAATTTTGGATTTCAGATGATTGTAAGGTAAAAATGGTCTTTTCCATAACATCAGAAATCATGTGGTTTTATTGATGTCTTCATTGGTCCCAAAATAGGTTTATTACGCTATGAAAGTAGTTTGGTGAAAATATAGATCATTTTAATTTTAATTGTAAAATTTATTTAAAATATTTATCTAATTAAATATTTGTTTATTAACACACATTCATTTGGATATATCTCTAAAATGGAGCATCAGACTATGATTACATATCCTCCATTGTTTCAAAAATTAGGGAATTCTATTGGGGACATAATAATCTCGTGTTGGTCATATGGTCCAAGAACAGTCCCCTATTCCTTTTGTTTCTTTATCATTTCTTTGATTACGTTTGATTTTGATATTTTAATTTATTCTACCATATAGCGTATCAGTTGAATCCCAATCGGATTACACTTTACATGACTAAGATAGAAATTTTATATAGAGAGAAATATAGGGAGAGGAATGGAGTTTTTGTTTTGTAGCTCAAGAGGAAATAGATCATCAAGTGGAATCCACAAACATTTGATATAGATAAAACATCAGCAAATTCTACCCAAAGTATGTATTCTTTTCATTAGACCATAAATATAAATATATTGTCTACATTATAGTTATATTTCTCTATTACTACTCCTAAAACCTCTATTGGGTTGATATTTATATTTTTTATATATAATTGGGTTACAGCCATTCACAAGTGTTTCTAATTTGGAAATCTCGATTAGAATACATGTAGTTTAGGGACACATATCATGTGTTCTTCCCATTTGGGGAAGATAAATTTTAATATGTAAACAATATTTACTAGGATTACCCATAATATACTAGTTATTTTTCATTTATCTATCTACCTAACCATGCAGACCATTTAGGGGTACTTGTTAATGTTGAGAACAAGGCCAGACCCACTGTGGGGACATGCCATGTATAAGTACACCATTTGGTAAAATAATATGGCCATTTCATTTTATGTACATGAGAAGGTATCCCAAGAATGGTACATATTTTCTTGCAAGTCTTACAATCGTCATTCATTGTTTTTACACATCATGTCTAGATGATGTACACACCGATGTGGGGATTTTAATGTACAAGTCATTTACTAAGGTATGCATGTCATGTACTTATTATTCCTTATCTATTTTAAGATTATTAATTATTTTACACCAAGAAGACATATTGGAAGTGTGAGGATTCTATTTTTATCATATTTTAACATATATCATGATAGTAGAACTCTCAGGGTATTTAGATGACTCCTTAGAGTCATTTTGGACAAACAAGATATAATGGATATGTGATTCATCTAGTAAATAGTTTCATATATCCCCTAAGAGTTATATAGATTTGTTCGATGTCTGAACAAACATATGAAACCACCATGATCTAATATAGGTCATGACCAATTTCTCATGAATTATACTTACATATAATTTCTATTGAGAACATCTACCTTATCTTATTCACCCTTCTAGCTATGGATGTCATGAGATGAGTTGTTTTTAAATACCCCTTATAGGATTCCTTGGAATACTATTCAATATATATTTTCCTATATTGTATGAATCCACATTCTAATTACATATTAGGATCAAAAGATGTATGTCTTTTGTTGCATGCAATATTGAGGGATCCCTAGTCGGATTTCACTATATTGTTTTTACCTGAGGGATCATGTGGGTGCCCTAGTGTTTGATCGACCCCAATCTAGTATGTAGGGTTTAGGTTGAGTTGGTAGTGGGGGTTACATTAGAATCCAATCCAATCATGTAATACCAAGATGTTTTGGTAGCGGTACTGGGTTTAGGGATATCTCCATCATTAATCTTTTATTAATTCATTCTCATGTTTACTCTTGATGTATTGATAATTTCTAGAGGTGATTCCAAATTTTTCCATAATTTTCAGGAGGTGATATAACATTTGTTCAAGGATTTCCATATGTACATATTGGTATCTATCTATTAATCCCAACTTTTTTTGCGATACCCAAAGGTACATAATGGGATCCATATTTTGATCCTTTTTATGGTTGTTCTATGATTAGGATTCCATACATAAATCTTGGGATCTGGTTGTTTGTCTTTTTAGATTATCTGGATTCCCAAATGTACATATTTAGATTTATATTTGGAAACTTAAATGATCATATTTTTGACCTGGAACTCCTCATCATTCATTTGGATGGATCACATGATTCTCAAAAACCTTCTTCATATATACTCGAGGATTATTTTAATCTCCTCAAGAGACTCATAGGATTCTCTCTATGGATAGAGAGTTTTAACTTACTGAACTCAACAGACTCATTTAGAGTGGGATTTTTATCCACTTATCGAATCGATGTTGAGCATGTACTTTGATCCAAATTTCATTCATTAGAGGATGATGAAGGATCAACCCCTTGTGGATTATCCAAGTCACAATTTCATGATTTACCTATAGGTCGGGACAAATGATTCAGGAATTCAACTAGATTTAAATGGCATCAGTGGAAAATAATCTAGCTTACAGTCTTCTAAAAGATGTCCAGATATTTCCTAGAATCCATCATTATAATAAATATAGGTGAGTACGAGTGAACCTAAGTGTAGGACATGTATCTCCTTATGGAGGTGTATCATTCATATAGTCATTTATTGGATTATTCAAAGTAGGTATTTTTTTTGAATGACAAACAAAAGGATCTACTTAATTATACACTATGTGAGTTGTGTGACAGCAAGATTGATTCCATATTCAAAGGATATCCATACGACCATGATTACTAATCCATGTTTTGGTTATGGAATTATTTCACATCATGTTATTTTCATCTTCCTTTTATAAATATATAAATAGGAATATAAATACATATATATTTATATATATGATAGAAATTTGTGCAGATGATCAAGATCGCAGACATAAGGATTAGTTGGGGACTTACTTCTTTTATGATATTTTTTGACATTGTTTTTACTCTAGTGGTATATTAGATAGGCTGAGAAAATTCCATGAGCATTTACTTATAGTTTCCACTTATATATTCACCCTTGGTGTGGCCTACTAACATTTATATCTCAACCTCTATGTGTGTACATCATTTTTCTGTCAACATAAATCCAAATTGTTTTTGTTGATCATAGATACATGATGGACATGAATGAGGAATAGGTTTGTATGATCAATTAGAGATGATTAGGTGGATTATTATTATCAAGATTGGGATATTTGATAGTGTCTTGGAGATTGATTATGTGGTCTCGATCAGAATTAGTAGTAAGGCCTTATTCCTGTATTTCAGTTCCTTCATGTACTTTTGTATGTATATTCATCCCCATGGGTGACCACTTTTGTATGCATGAATTGATTTTTTTTATTTATATCTCTTATTATATTATTAAACATGATTATGTTTCACTATATTTACTTGTTCATTAATATGATTGTTTACTAAATTGTATTATATTTGGTTATTTATTATATTTTTTACACAGTTTTGAGGGAATATTCTCTTTAAATACACACTTTATGTACTTGTTTCTAGAATTCATATTTATCATATAGAGAGGAAAATATTATCTCTTCTAGAAAACTTGCTTCCACCACTGGTTTGGTGGAGTATAGGTTGGGGTATACCGATTATAGTTCTTATTGTTCGATGATCATATCTATTTATGTTTATAGTGGTGGAAAAAAATCATGCTCTGTATTCCCTTTTGGAATTTGATCAAACCCGATTTGAAAAATCAACAATATTACATCGAGATTATTTGTATAATACATATTCTATAAACTATTACATTATTTCTAACTCGTCATGGTGTATTTTATTGCTGTTGAGAAATAATGTTTATAAAACCTTTCACTTTTTATGATGGATATTTTTGAAGAGTTTCTCATTGACAAAATCATTTTCAACAACTTATTTTTTCATATTTTCATTAATTAAACAAAACCACATTATTTTTTAAACTGATTATAATATTTGATATGTGTGTAATCATTTTTATATAGGTGAAGTAAACAAGAAATTAAATATTTTTCTATTTATCATTTTACAAATCTCAATAAGTATAATTATTTTTTTTTCTTGTCATAAAAGACTATAAATTAGTTGTATAAGTTAATTATTTTTTGGTATATGATATTTTTCATGCATTGTGGATTGTTCTCCATGTATTTTTATATTATTATTTTATACTAAACCATATTACAATATTTATTTTCTATGGTATGGGATGTTACTTTTCAAGATATCATGATTTACAATTTTTAACATTTTTTTCAGTTACCAAGATACATGATGCTATGATATGTAATAAAAAAAAATAGAGAAACATTTTGTATGTAAATGAAGTGTTATTTTATTCATTATAAACTATTGAGAAATAATTTTGTTAATTGGAAATAAAATATTTTTTATGACCACTATATAAATTTCATTTTTTATAGTTTATTGCAAATTTATAACTCTATTGTTATTATATGAACATGTCATGTGTTAATAGTGGCTACTTTCATGGGGTGAAATATACCAAGTTTGATATACTTTTTCATTGATTACTATTATTTCATAGACTATCCATATCAAATCATATTCTATTATAGAATAATATATGGATTTTAATATATAATGTTGGTCAAATAAGGTTTATATGGGTAGCTTCATTTTATTTTCATATCAGATTCTATATATATTTTCTCCTTACAATGAAGGTTACTAATTTAATTCTTTTTTTATTATCTTTTTTTTGATAATTTTTAAATATTATTCACTCACTATTAGGGGAATTTAATCCTTATGGATTTTTACTGTTCTTATCCTTTCGTTATAATGCTTATGTAACATTGAAATGTTCATTACCTATTACTATACATATTCATGTTTACATTATAATCATACAAACCATGTGATATTACAGATACATCTTATAGATTAAAAGTATACTAAAACTATGTTTTATTATTATAATATATAAATCTTTATATGGACCATTTGTTAACAATCATTGATAACTGTAAATAACTATTATCACATATAATAAGTGCGTTTATAGGAGTGAATCAAATTGAAATAATAAGTTTCTACCTCTAATTAATTGATACATTTTGAAAACCACTATTTTAAGTTATTAGAATATTTAATAATGTATTTTATTTACAAAAGTATGATAAGAAATCTAAGAAGGTGTATATTTTTGTTATAACTATTATTTTTATGGAATTTATATATTCAAGAAAGCATATTCTTTATAAACTACTATGATTAGTCTGAGTGGGTATCAATTTACACTAGTGTATTTGTTATTTTTTGATATATGTCCTTGCATTATTATTATTTTCGATGTAGTTTCGTTCTTGATAATGTATTATTTTTCAGGTGGGTATCTATTCTTGATAAATAATAATTTATTTCTAATAAAATATTTTTATGTCATTTATATATTTTAGAACGTGTGTTCTACATAAATTTCTTTGATAAATGGAATATGGTATATATTTTCTTCCAAATTTACTATATTTGTATTATTTATATATTCAAGTAGGTATATTCTTGATAAACAACTATGATCAATCTGAGAAGTTATATATTAATGTTGGTGTATTTGTTATTATGTCAACATATTCCCTTTTTTAACTACTACTTTCATCTATCCATAATTATCTCAAAATATTATTCACATTTTGGTAAAACATTTTATTATAATTTTTTTTGTATCTAGACAACCCATTAACTCCTTAGACGTTGATTTTTATAAAAAAACATTAGAGTATTGGATTGAATATGTTGTACATCTTCCATTGCATGTAATATCATCATTCTACCTTTAACATTCCTTGTATAACTAGACAATATAAATTAATTTTTCATTATTTCATGGTTTTGGTGATTTGTATTCTATATGTATTCTCTTTTTTGGTGGAATTTTCAGAATTTGCGATGATCTCACACTCCAAAGGAGTTTGAAACTGTTTGTGTGCCATTATATATAACACATTATCGGGATATATTACAAAATATAAGTATTGAAATGATTACTCTTAAATATTAAGTGGGAAAATATACTTTTTCATTTTGAAATATTAAAATTTTCTCATAGAAAGATTACAATTATATGTTTTATAACCAATTTTCATTCTGTTCCATCAAGAAATCTTAAACAATACCCATATATCATCTCATTTTTCTTTATTTGGTAGTGAGGTTTCAGAATAAATTTGGGGGTTGAAAATTTCTTGAATTCTACTATTAATGTATTTGTGGATCATTTTATGTGGATAATAACATGAATAATTTTACTTTATTACCATACATGTTTTTATATATAAAATATGTGTGTTTTTCTATGTGAAAGTTTATATTCTGAATATACATCTTGAAATATATTTTTTGATATTTTTTGAATACATATATACATATGTATATATATAGTGTGAATATTTATATTCCTTTATGTATTTTGTACATTTATAATCTTATATATTTTTTGAATATATTTTTTTAATCCTCCTCATATTTTTCTTCTCTAAAATATTTATATTTAAAAAATTTACCAAATAAATATTTGATTATTTTTTTTAAAACATATCGTGTTGTAGGAAAATATTCATGGGTACTTGATAATGATTTCCCATTTAATAGAATGAGGCTATTCCCCACACATTAAAGTATTTTATCCCCTAATTTCATTAAAATTTTATATTTAAAAATAAATAAACAATTTTTACCAACCAACCCTATGTATTTGCATGTTGATTAATATATTAAAGTTTTTAATACTCTCATAACCACATGTTATCCTATTCTATTTTGTATAAATACCATTTTGTCACTTGGATATATGACATATGTTTCATGTGATCATATTTCATTAGTGATTAAATGCATTGAACTATTGAGTGTCTATTGTGTATATAGTATGATTCATTGATAGTTAAATCAACATTTATTTTAAATTCATATTTTATTTACATAGTTTATAGTTTTAGTCTAGTTAATCCTGATTTGATCTTTGTATTCATTAGCAGAAAAACACTTTGATAATATCCCAGTATTTAAAAATGTTCATTCATTTTAGTTTAATGTTATTCATCTACATCTATAATTGTGTAAGTTGGCTATCATATTGTTTTGGTCTATACTGTGAGTGAAATATATTGAGAAAAATAATTATATCCGATAAATAATTTATTTTATTAGGAATTGAACTTAAAATTGAAGTACTTATTTCCACATTTCAATTATATTTGATTAATTTAACTTGTTCCCCATCCTCCACTAATGCATCTTCCACCCAAACTATGACTTCCCCTAATGCCCCAAATTATCTTCCCCAATTTTATATTTCATAAACTATTCCATTGAATTTATAATTTATATTTACATTCTTCTAATTTTCAGAAATATAGTTTTTGGTTTCTATGCTTACATTATATATTTGGAAAAATTCAGAAATTAGTCATTATAATTATCTAGGATATCTACATCCTTTTAATTCCATGGTTTTGAAGGTTAAATGTTTTTCCTTTAATGAATAGATTAATTGAATGTAAATGAGAATTTCTTCTTCATAAAAAATTATTCAATCTCAAATAATTAATTTTTATTTCATTTAAAATGAATGAAAATGTTTAGTAACCATTATCAAAATTACTTAATCTTGATATTGGGTTTTGTTAATTTCTATTGCTAATTATTTCATCATATTATTATTTTCCAATGAATTAAAAAGCTCCTACAAAGACTACAGTTTGTTTCCCTTATCAAGAGACTAGTTGGATGATTCACCAGTTATGTTATATACTTATCTAGATATGGATCACATAAAACATGTTGCCTTTCATAAAATCATATGTATCACACTATATCAACGTTATCATGGGATGATATTGAGTTAGAATATTATAACTCATGAAATATGTTACATTGTGTGAAAACCTAACATAAAATTTATATTTCTACCTTTTTTTTTTAATTTTTAAAATAGATTCTCAAATAAATTTTGAGGTCTAAAATCAATTTATATATATCATTTTTAATTGTAAATTCATTAAAAAAATTTCTCTCCCATGAATTATTTATTAAGCGAAATATTATTATTTTATTCTATTATCCAATGGACTATTTAAAATAAAAAAACTATATTATAGTTTGAGATTCATAAATTGATCATCAAAATTCATAATTTTTCTTCTAAAATATTAATTTAATAAAAAATATTATTTATAATTTTATTTTAGACATTAATAATGATTTTCTATTTGATATGATATTAAATATTGTAATTTTATTATAGGTTCTAGAGGAAATATATTTTTGCTTAGTTCATCAGGTTTCCATGAATTTTGTTTGGATTAAATTTCTCTATTATTACAAATTCTATAAATGTTGTTTAATATGATACGTTGTCTCTATGCTCTGATGTTTATTACTTTTCTTTCTATTTTTCATAGTTTCTTAATTGTAAACATAAATTTTCATATAAAGTTCTTTAAGAATGAAATATACATTGAAAAATAAATTCAAAAGAATTATATTATTTTTTTATTATGTTGTTAACATGTTTTAAAATTAATAATTTGTTAATTAAGTTACATATCAGTTTTCATGAAATAAAAAACTAAAACAATGATAATTAGCTTGAACAATATTTTTAATTATCACTATTGAAATTTTGTAATATCTCATTTATTCCGAAAATTGTTAAAATTATAGCTATCCTAACCATCATATATTTATAATTCTAGTATAATTTCTTATAGTTAATTAAACTATTGAATATATTTTATCTTACCGAAGATATTTGTCTATACCATATGATCTTAAAATTTTAAATTTCTGTAAGATGAATAGATCATTTCTCAGGGCCTTGGAATGATTTTATAGATGTTATGGATTTATTATTGATTTAAATTTTTGCGATCAATTTCCATAATTAATAATTAGTCTAACTGGTGATAAATAGTTTTTTTTGTGATTTATAAAATGTGAATTTTGTTCTTAAAATAGGGATATGGGTTTGTAATTAAGTTTTTCAATTTTAAAATCTACTAACCAGACAGTAAATGGTGAATATGAAATTTATATTAGAAATTGGAAATAATGTGATGATTTTAGATCAGAAAATGAGGTTAATAAATTATGAAATAATGGAAATAATCATATATTACGTGTGAAGTAATTATTTTTATTTCATATGGTAAAATTATGAGTTTCATTATGTCCTCTAGATATGTTAAACTAATCATGATATTTTTAAGGGGTATAGTTTTTTTTACCAAGATAGTCATTTCTCAAGTAGAAAATAGTGTTTAAGATTGATAAGCATGTCAAGACTACATTAGTGAATTAAACTCAAGGTGAAATATTTACATGAATTCTTAGGCCATCATTTGTGGATTAAAAAAATATAATAATATAGTTTTATGACTATAAAGTGGTGAATAAACTTATATAAAACACATAGTGTACCTTGAGAGTTGGACATATTCTAGAGCTCACCAATGTGTAATATTAATATACTTTAATTTGTTTTACTAATTCTAGTAAAAACGTTGAATATTAAAATGTTATGGGTTTTAAAGGTGAAATGATATCTAATATATGTAAAAATAGAATGTCTAATGATGTTCCTTAAATAGGTGTGTTATGTGTGAGGTATATGCGTAATTTATTTCTAATTAATATTTAATGGAATCCTTAAATGGTTATATTAGAAGAATAAATGGGTAACTATTTGGTTATTAGAATTGACATGAAATATGGGATATTTATACCTTATTAGAGGTTCATTATGTGTATTGGTTTTCAAAAATTATGACCGTTAATATAGATAATGGATATGTATTTCCAAGTTTATTTTTCTTACTATATTGTGGGAATAAAAATAAAAAATGATTTTTCACGGGCCATAAATGAAATAATATGATTTTTATTAATGATTTTGGATATGTTTTTTACTATCCATGTATTTGTATGTTTTATCTATGTTAATGATCACTTTGAGGTTTATTTAAGGTGGTCTGAGTTATGAATGTCATTGGAATGGAATAATTGGCCCCATGGTAGTTGACCATTTTTGGTAATACACTATTAATAATAAATTTACATACTATCTCCTTGAGTAAATTTTGGTTTTTTTTGTTTTTAATATTTATTAGGTTCTAAATCACTACACATAACACCTTATGTGCATAAATATTTAATGAATGATGTTTTATTTAATAGAATGTGGCTTTGGATGTTGGGTGTTAATTTTAAGTGACAATTTAAATCATAGTCTTCAATTTTACTTATTTTAAAGGTGTATGATGTACACAATTCCAATATATAATTCAATTACATTACTTATATATTTTTATGTGTGACTTACCATTAATATTAGTTTTACTATGTAACATTTTTTGGTGTCAATATATTATCACCAGAATGCATTAGTGAAAGAGAGTGATTTGTGTAATTATGTAATAAAGCTCACAACATGAAAATCTTTATATCTTAATTTATTATTAGGCAATGCTTATAACATAATTAGCTATAGAGGCATGTAATGATTTTTATAATTACATGGAATACCTGATAGTGTATAAAAATATTTCATTTTATCAATTTTATGTTTTCATATAAATGTGTTATAGTATTTAATGATTTGTGAAAGGTATTTAAAAACATATAAAAATAATTTAAATGCTAAATTATTTTCACTACTCAAAGTGGGCGGATATTATTTATTTAGTATGATACAATATATAGAGAATACATATTTTTAAAGCTCTAGAGTATGAGTATTTTTTATCATCTGGAGGATATACCATGGTTTATAACCATATTTATATGTATATTGTAATAGTTTTAACCATGGAAATATTCTTATAGCCATAGTTCAAACCATGGAAGAATGCATTTTTTGATAGCTTCTATAGGATATATCCATGGTTTATAACTTTGGATATATCCTTTTAATGATTGTTTATAGAAATATAAATGGAAATTGGGGAGGGTCATATTAATTAACCTATAGTCATGGTTATAAATAGTGGTTACATGTTTTTTCATATTTAGAAAAAAAATTAGATCCACGACTACCTAAACCCATGCTATTAAATATATATATGGATTATAACTCTATTTCCATGGTTTATACCATTATATCTTGAATTATCTTTTATCTTCTAAACTGTACCTATTAAATATAGTAATGGTTTCTTCTCTCTAACGTTTTTATAATTTCTAATTAATACCATATTTCTTTTCCTTTATAATCTATTAAATTTAAGAAAATATAAAATATAAATTTCCTCCATGCGATAAAATCGAACATTTTATTTATATAATCCAATGTCTCTTATGGAAAACACCATTTAGAGATGTGGTTTTATGCTAATGAAGAATCAATTTCTTTTACATTCATGGTATATGGTAATACAAGAGGATTACCTCATAAGTCTTGAAATATATTACTCATAAGAACTAATGCGTCAATTATCCTTCTACGTTGAGTAAATAAATTGTGTGTCTATTTTTATACAAATAATACAAGGATTATACTTATTATTAAATAGTATATTAAACTCATCCCATTCTATGAGGCGTATTTTGATATTTTACCTCATGTTCTTAATAATAATCCAACATTGATATGATTTTCCATCCAAAAGATAAATATCTAAAACGAATTTGTCATGTTCTGAACACTAGAGAATATAGAATTTATGTCAAGTGGTTCATTCCCATCTCTCAGAATCAAGTGGATATTAAAAACCACTAAATTAAAGTTATGTTTCCTCCTGATGGAATCAATAAGATGTTATCCCATACATTGGTCATTTATATGCCTATCATGATTTATAGCTTACAAAATTTTATAATCCCAGAAACAAGATTCTTCCTTCCATCCAATATAACATTTTTTTCTCATGAGGATAATTATTTCATTTTCCTTCACATTATATGTTAACCCGGTTCCTTCGAGATTGATCAATGGACTAAAACAAAAATTCTCATTATGTTTACTAATAATAATATTGGAAAACAACATAATAATTAAAATCATATATAGGATCTAAGGAAAAATACAAATTATTATTAAGATATGACTTTGTAGGTTAAGCCTAGGTTATTCATGTTCATAATATATTCATAACCTTCATAGTAGTTTATAATAATAATGTGAATTAACCCAAGAATATCCCCTGGGAGTATCAATTTATGATCATAGTAAGGTGAAAATTACCATGTATTATAATGATGTTTTGGATATAATCAACCAAGTCTTTTTAAGTTCATTACCCCTTGCTTCATTTGTTTGAAAATCACATCAAAGTTTAATATAAATGATGGGTTAATTTTTAATGAAAACCATTATCCATTCATTACCATAATTTTTGATATTCTACTATATATACGATTATGTAAACAATCCTCATTGATGTTTTATGATCCTTATTTACAAAGGTAACTAATACTTAAATAGATATCAACTACATTGACCCATAATTCACATACATATATATCCCATTTTATTATATTAATTTTAATTATAAAACATTAAAATCCATGAAATAACAATAAATTTTAATATATTTGGAAATTTGGATCAATATACTACTTTTTCATAAGTGAACCACGTTACCTACAATTATGTTCTTCAAAAATAGAAACTTAATTTGATATATAATATTAAAAATCATTATTTATAACCAATAGAAATGAAACATTTGAATAGTTTAGCTCAAATTCTTAATTAGTTCAGAAAGGGAGATATCAATTATCACTTAAACATAACATGAGTATAAGTGTATGATAACATGAGTATAAAATTATAAAACCATTCCCTATATATCATAGTTCCTAATCATAAGTCTTGTATTAAATAATGATAGTTGATAGGACATGAATCCGAAATAAATAAATAAATAAGAATAATGATTTATTAACAATGGAGAAATATAAATTTTTTTGGCACACACATAATATTGAAAATCATTTCCTGAGTTAAGGATCATAGACATATGTATCTTAGTGGATTGGTTTTACAATTCATTACAGGATATCCAATGTCAACGGTCTCTCCGATGACTCTCACATTTGATAATGTCCCTTATTGAATAGGTTTCACTCCCTATTCTAGTCCTTATAATCTCATGAGATATCAATATTTACCCAATGTGTTTGATGGATATATAATTTTGAGCCACCCATCACCAAATTAAAATCATATATATGTATGTCATATTATCAAAAAAAATTCATTATAGGATAACCAGTGGAAATGAAATGTGTCTTATAAAAATCTATTCACTTCTTCATATCATAATCCATTAATATGAAATGGGTTTCATAAATGTTTCGTCATAACACAATTAAAATATTGAAAAGAATTGTGTTTCATAAAATCACCCTTAAATCATCATAATTATAATCAATAAAAATAATAATAGTTTATGGTATCACTAAATTTTAATCCCAGTAACGATCATGTAATAAAAAAGAATTTATTTTATAGATGAAAATAAATTTAAAAATCATCAGAAAATTTCATGAGGAAAATAAATTTTTCACACTGAAATAAATTATTTGAAATCAATAAATTCTCAAATATAAGGAATATATATTATTTGAATGAAATATTATAAAAATTAATTATATTACTCAAATCATTTAATGTTTATAATTATGGGAAATTTCATTTTTTGATGTTTGTTAAAATATATATTCTTTTAATATTTCGAGTAAGTATTAAAAAGTACATTATTTTTAGAATGATAATTAGGATCTATTTAAACCATATATAAAAAGGAAAAAAAATTTAAAATTGAATTATAAAATAATTTAATAATTTTGAAAACATTATTGAAAAAAAATCCACAAACACACACATATAAGATGAATATATTTTTCCAAAAGAGATAAATAATTTATTTTCTTTAAATCAAATTCTAAATATACTGGGTTGCTACATAATGAAATGAATGTTTGACATGTTCTAGATATAAATTAATAGAGGATAATATAATATTTGATATTATTGTTATATGATTCATATATTTTCATCATTTTAAATGTAGTTATAAACAAACCTGAAAAAAGTGATATTTCAAAATAAATCCATTACCATGTGTTTGAATTAATTCCAAATATTTCCAACCTCTTGTATAATAAATTAAAATTTATTATAATTTTATAACATAATTATATATTTATTATAATATTATATACTATCTATTTATGACATTTCATTAAACATTTATTAATATTTACTTATATAATTGATGTTTCTGTGTGTTAAATGTTTCATTTTTCAGGGGAATTTTGGTCGGGTAGTTCTTATCATTGAATATTTATCATGGTTTCATAATATACATAATGGTAGTAATGATATAAATATAATATAAGTTAATTATAAATATATTAAAATTATTACATAAATGATATATATTGAAGAACGAATCACACCATTCAAACAGATTGTAGGTCAGACGTACGTGTCACCGATGTTTTCACTTTTCAACGGTTGGAATAAAAAATTGCAAATAATTTTTAAAATTTATAGGATAAATTTAATTTATTTTATATATTATATATTAATTAAAAATATCTTTATTTATATTCATATAAATTATGAATGATAAATTAATCATATCACTTCATGGAGATAGTATTCCACACATACAAATGAACAATGGTATCAATTTCTAATAGATTTGAAGAAAGTGGATAATGGTTATTGCATCATAGTAATATCAATAAAATATATTAAATATACATGAATCATTATTTTATAATGGATTCCATGGATTTATAGGATGTATAATAATGACTAAAATTGAAAATTTTTAGTAAATATTTATACCTCATCATTGATAAGCCTTTATTAGATTACACCTTAAGCATTGAAAGGATGGTATTTTGGAAATAAAATATTAATTAGATGTGGTAAATTAATAAATGAAGTTATTATTTTAGGTATCTCCTCATATAGAGGATAAATCATTTTGAATAATAAATAGTAGTGTGATTCCTTTTTTAATTTTGAGGAGGGGTTCTCTTTGAATTACATCAATTTTTAAATTAATATAAATTATTTTTCATAGAAAAATAAATATAAATAGAAATAATAAAACTATATGTTTATTATAATTATAAATACTATAATATAATATAATTTTAACATTTTAAGGTTATTTTTTCACCCTTAATTTTTGGTTTTAACCCTCTATTAACCCTTTTGACAATTACCAACAATCAATGTTTATTAAACATTAAGGGCCAAGAATGATACCTTAAAAATATAAGAGACTCTTAAATGGGTCATGTAATAAATTTTAAACAAAATACCATTCCATTTTCTGAATATAATATTTTTTTAGGAATTTTAAATCATTAAATAAAATATAATTTTATATAAAATAACATTTATTTCATTTATGAAACTATTCATTTTATTTGACTTTGAAAAGAACTTGGCATCAAATGAATTTTAATATATACAATTAAAATGTCAGTAGAATGTTTTATTTATCTTATGAAATATTATAACACTATAATTATACCATATTTTGTTACTTTTAGTATTTTTTATTTCATTGTCCTCTTAATCGAGTAAATACTATGTTGGTTTTACATAAGAATATAATGTTATTATTCTATAAATAAAATGCATAAAAAACACAATAAAAAATCTTAATAAAGAAACTTTTATATAAACAATAATAACTGAATTTATACTCTATTCATCCTTATGTAAAAATATAATAGATATTATAGTCTAGAGAGTTACATTTTATATTCACTCTATGGAAATTAATATATAGCTTATAGTCAAAGAAAAATGGAATCGTATGGCCATATACACAATAATATGATGGAAAATTTTGAAATACTATTATCAAATATGATATATGAAAGTGTTATAGTAATTTAAAAGAATTATCCCAAATTTTTAACCCTATTTTAAATGTTCACTCATACTGATGTGAGGCAAATGTAGCAAGGATATTATTTATATGGACCAAAAATAAATGGGAGCTATTTAAAAAATATGAATATCCAAATTCAGAAAATATGGATTCATTTTTCAAAATTCACATTATATAAGTGGCAAAAATTAATTTTAGAATAAATTATAATAATTCAAAGAAACCTATTTTTTAGAATAATACATTTCTAATCATAAAAATATATTCAATATTTTTCCATGACTATAAAAACATTATATTACAGGTGGATTTTTTAAATATAAAAAATTTAATTTAAAAAATTTATTACTCAATAGTGATTAATTTAATTTATTAATATAAAAACACATTACGATATTAATTTTTTTTATAAAAACATATCTTTTACATTTAAATGATTTTTATTTTCATTTTTATTAAATTTAAAACCAATTATTTTTTTTATAAATTTTTAAACAAATCAATTTTCTTATTTCATTTAGTCATATTCATACCCTCTAATCCAAAGTAAGGGTGGTAAATGAATCCTTAAATAATAATATTTCAATAGTATGTCGCAATTCATTTAATCTTGGTGTTGCGTGTATCACAAACTATTGATGAACTTATACTTATCTTAAGATACATATATTCGAAAATATTTTGGTTTTATATATGGATGGTTTTTATTACTATTTGGGTTATATTTATTATTTCATAACACTATATGGGTGTAATTATATGATTTAACTATTATTTTATTTCCTAGAAATCCATCTTAATGACGGGTCATGTCAGATTCTATCTTGTCTTTTTGTGATATGGGTGTTTTATTATAAGGGTGAAATCTTTTAAAATGGTTATGTTTGATACCATGTTTCTTTTAACTAGCCTATGGGGTCTAGGAATGTTCTTTAAGAATTGTGATAGGGTGGTTTGTGTGACAGGTTGGGTCGGTCAATGCTAGTTGGTTATAAAATTGTATCAGGTATCCCTTATATAATTTGGAGTGTTTCGCGGTATAAATGACAATATGATCAAAAAATATCAACATTTAAATCATGGAATTATGTATTATAACAACATCCCATGATAAAAATTGAGTTTCAAGGGGGATTTTGGATTTGATTATTGATTAGGATTTTTTTCTCATTTATCTTATTATTAGATTATGATGTGTTAGTCATCATTTTTATTTTATGGGATGGATTAAGAATAATCATGTTATGGGGTAAAAATGGGAAAGGAACAAAGGCTGCAATATTATCCTTCATGGTTTGGAAATCCATGCAATGCCCATATGAATCCCTATAAAAACCTCTCTAGAGGAAATTTCATAATTAGTGTGTGGTATGCCAAACAAAACTGGAAACCACGTACTTCTTTGTAACACCTCTTGGATATTAATTTTTTTACTTTTTTTCCTCCATTTGAAAATCAAATGTTATTTACCATTATTGTGATGTAGGATGAAATTTTTTTTTTCTATAATTAATGGTATTAGTATTGTATTTATTTATTTTTTGTGATGATTTAAAATCTATCACTCAGTTATGTTGAGTAGTTTACATTTAGTTTTTATTGAATATAGGTTATATGATCTCTTAATATGATATGAGAAATGTATAATGAATTTTTTTGATTTGGAAAAGTGTTTTATAAAATGTCTGAATCATAAAAATATATTTTTTTATAATGACTATATATTTATTCTAGGAATAAGATATATGTTATAATGAAAGGGTTTATTTAAAAAAATTACATATGAGTTGAAATTTCAATGGGGAATTAACATACATTATGAGACACTTGATGTGTTTTGGAGAATAGATATTTTATAGGATGGTTCAATTTATAATAAGGTCTTAGGTCCTATTTTCAAATGGGTTTAGAAATCAATAAACTATATTTATCAAAAATAAAAATTTTTAAAATATTTTTAAAATATATTTTATGGTATGATATAAATAATATTTTAATTTTCATTAATGGATTAAAAAATTGGTTAACATACCTGTATTTTTGAAAACCAAAAATGAATTCATGAAATAAGGGTTTATCCTTTTATTTTTCTAAATGGGGAAAAATTAGTGGATAAAGTTATTTGAGGGTTGGGTAATGTGAAAAAAAAGTATTAATCAGTATTAAACATGTATAAAAAATTAGTAATTTATTAATTTAATAATTTTTTTATTTTTATATAGTTTTCTGAATTGAATGATATATGTTTTGCATGTAACTAGTGTTTCATCATGTAATGGATTTTGCGATAAAATTTAGAAATTATTTTCAAAAATAGTGTGTATATTATTAAAATTATTAGTAAGGGAAAAAATATTTGAATTGGGAATAATTTATAAATTAGAATGTTTTGAAAATATTATTTTTTGTAAAGCTTTTATGCTTTTGTAAAGTTGTGTCAATACTATTTTTATTTATTTTCATTTTAATAGTGGAGTTTTATAGTATTTATAACCTAGTGAAATGTAATTTTGAGTTGTTCTTGAGTTCTTAGGGGGATATTAGATATGGGTGGGGATATTTAAATTAATTGGAATCATATTTTAGTTTATTTTAAAACATCCACCTAGAAAGACATAATGAATATTGTAGACCCCATTTTTAAGATTCAACCTCGGAGTAACAACTCACTATATGTGAGAGTGCCCTCCTTTTTTTATATAACATGACTTAATATTGGGTGGTTGAATAATATTATTTATAATAATGTACCTTATATAAAGATATTCTAAAAAATAATTATCATTCCTTCAATCATGGTGTTTTGGGATCAAGGTCAGGTCAAATTAATATGGAATTTATGTTGATGAGTCAGTTTATAAGTATCATTGTATCTTATAAAGTAAAATCCATGTGTCTTTTAAAAATGGATTTGTTTAGGGTGAATTTTTATCATATTATAGAATGTTAGAGTTTGAATTTAATATAATTGGTGTGGTATTATATAATTATTTGGTCATTTCAACTAAGTTATGGGTTTGGCTAGTTAAGCACTCATCATTCTCTCCATGCGTGTTCTTAGTTTGTTTCTTACAGTAATGGTATTAAAAGAGATATATTATAATTGACTATTCAAGGGGGATCCAAGGATGTGTGATATTTTATCATGGCCAAAGGAAAATTCCCATGAATATTCTTGAAGAATCATGTTATAAATTTTTTATTTAGCTTAATTTTGATGGGAGCTGGTTAATGAAACAATTTTTATTATAATTCGGGTTTTCTATTGACTTCTGTTCATTCCCATTAATGAAATACTGTCTTTTTTAGTTTTAGTAGATAGAGATAAATGGTGAAGTGTAATTTTAAGGTAAATATGGCTATCTACTCCATTTAATTGACATATTTTTTTTCCTATGTTTTATTCCACTACTATAGGATAATATATATGGCTGTGAATCATTGGATGATTATCTTGGGGTCCCAATGATGAACATATATGTGAAAATTATTCTATACACCTTTCCTTAGATATAGGATTAATAAAGGTATTCCACTATCCAATTAATCCCGAAATTACCTTTTTTATGGTTTCACTGGGTAGTCCAACCAAATTATTTAATGGATCGATAAAGATAATGAATGTTTGTTGTTGGTGGATTATGGGAAGAGAATTTATAGGGTTTTACCACATTGATGAGTGATACAAAAAAAAATAATGCAAATTCCTCCAGTGAAACTATTCAAGGTGTCCATGTTGATCTCCCCATATCATCTAAATTTAGAGTCAGTAGTTCTTAAGAAAATTCCTCATTTCATAGAATATTAGTGACACTTAGTTGATTTGAGATAGTTTGAAATGTATCCTGACATCTAAGGAGTTTCATAAAGTTACATTCATCATTATTGGAGTTGTATTTTCTTATCAGTTACCCTTATTAAGTAGTTATTTGATTTTTACCTCATCATTTTGGAAATTATGGTATGTTAGTGATTTGTTTTTTTAAGCATTGGAGTCCTGGACTTCCTTGGAAAGTATATTTTCTTTTATGGACCTGACTTTTTGACGTTTCTGTCCTTCTAAATGATTATATTGGGACTCACATTCTCATTTATGGGAAGCATTGAGTACTTCAGGGGTTGAAATTGGAATACTGGTGAGAAATTATATGCCAATTAGGTCACATTTATAAATTTATTTGAGTTTATGTTTTATTTAACATTATGTGGCGTTTTGGGGAGTTCAGGTTAATAATTTTCATATTTTTTTATAAATATATATAGGTCACATGATTTTTTGATGGTTTGTATTACAAATGAACATGGAAATGTGAGAGGGGAGTAGTAGTTCTAATTATATTTTAAAATATTTTTGAAGAGTAAAGAAAACCATGAAGTAAAACCTTGAAAAGTGTGTTATATGTTTCTAAATAGAGGATAGATTGAATTGTTAGTGCACGGGTTGGATTACCTTGTCACCAAATCATAAAATTAGTCTTTTGGAAAAAAACAAGGTGAATTTAATCTTATTACCTTAGTGATTTTTAATCCCCTTTCACATCATTTCTCTTCCCTTCATTCACACATCATTCTCCCAGTTGAGGCAATGCTTTCTTGTTTGCCCATAGTCATTATATTGGTTCATGTTGGTTTCCCTTTAGTTAAGTATTTTATAATTTTAATTTAATCCTCTATTGTCATTTTAATCCATTTTTCCTCATTATTATTTTATTTTTTGTACCCTATGTGGGAGTTGTGTCCAACACATATGGTTATGGGTGAACTGCTAATATAATTTATTAGTTATGTATGTTCATGTGGATCATTTCTACACAATTTTTTCATTTTTATAAAGGGAGTTATTTTAACTCTAACATAGAGGTAGGTGTCTCTACATAATGGATATTTTCCATGGTATACTATATATTCATGAATTTAATTTTGTTTATTTTATAAATTATTTTTGCTGACTTTTTTTGAATTATTGTCTGAAAATTTATGTGTTCTTTGGAATGTGTTATTCCAAATGTAAATTTGAAGTGGATTTCCCCCCCCCCCCCACCAAAATATTTTTCTCTTTCAAATATGTTTAAAGTAATATTTAAAAGTAACTATTGAATCTAAATTAGATAACAATAACTTATTGAATTCTAAAAAATGGTTTCTTTGAAGGTTAGTTTTAGGCCAAAAAATTATTTGATCAATTTTTCAATGTGGATTCTTGAAACTAGGGTGATTTTAAATAATTTTTTTTAAATGTATATTTTATTTTTTTTTTATTTATTTATTTGATACTAATTTAGAATTATATTCATATTGGTTATGGGTTGGGTTTTTATTGAACATTGTATACCTTCGATATATCAGTGACTGGATGGGTATTTTCGTAGTTTTGGTCTTGATTCAAGATAGGAATTGTTTATGGTGACCATAAGATTCATGGGTTGTATTAATTTATTTGGATGAAACAATTTGACTATTCTTTCGTGAGAGGTTGTGGTTCCTTTGAAACAAATTAGTATGATCTCACCCTTTTTTTATAGTATGATTTTGATGTTTCATGTATAGAAATTTCTGGGTCTCCATCAACTTCGGTCCGATATCATTGTTGGATATTTAAGTTATTCATATTTATTAACTAGTTTTTATTGATTAATTTTTGGTGTGATTTTTTTATTTAAATATATTTTTTTATAAACAAAACCAATCAATTGGAGAAGTTCATTTTTAAAAGAAAGAGGTATTTTTATTAATCTTTTTATAAATGGTCTAACATTTTTATGTATGTGGTTATTATATAGACTGATGGTGGTATCCTACTATAATTTTCCACACACACTTCATAAGACCGTGGTTGTATGTATAATATTTTCGAATATGGGTAGATAAACGAGCACCATGTGTATGGTGAATCTACATAGTGATCGTTGTCCCTCTTGAGTATTTTTCAAGTGGTGACAGACGGTCACATGTTGACGATGTTCTTGTAGAGTGTTTGGGGTCCTCAATGTGACCCAAGGGTATTTTTTTGATTGGTATATCATTAATGGTCATAATTATGAATATTTTATATGGATATTAGTTACACTATTGTTTGAACTTCTGTTGCATCCCTATAAGTTATTTTTTTCTGATATTATTATTTTACTCTATTTGGTTTTTTCTATGTGATGAAGGTTAATAATTATTGTCATAGATGTCCAAAGTAATGGAGGATCAATATGAATAGTAATTGGAAATGAATTGATTTGGTTTTTGTTTTCCTAATGTGCAATAATTCCCAAATAGCCATATTTGATACCAAATAACATATATCTTGCTATTTCATATTAGTATCATACTACAAAATTTATAGAATAGAAGCCTATGTGAAAATTAGGGTTTCCTTGAGCTGGATAATAAAATATGAATTCATGAAAATTCAAATTAACCTACTCTATTGGTTCCAAACCCTATTATAACACTCCAAAAACTGAATCAATAGAAATCATAATCACTTGAGAAAACATTCTCCTCTACCATTACATTTTTAAGTGATGGGTACACCCATATTATCTAGTAGACATACCAGAGTAAGGACCATAATCCCCTAAGGTGTAATATATTAATGATTTTTATCCTTATATTTAATATGAATGCTAAAAAACTATTATTTTCCAAGGGATGTTATAAAATTGATCCCCCACCATCAGGGAGACCCTCCAAGTTAATCTCTTACCACAATGTTGAAATCACCACAATGTTGAAATCACCACAATGTTGAAATCACCACAATTGTCCACTCTCTGAAAATGGAAGAGTATGAGGCCAATATTATTTGATCAAATGTGATAATCATATCTCTCCCCGTACCAAACAAAGTTACTCTAAAGATATATTTTTATAAACTTCTCAATTATCCGGCCATAAATTGTTTTACCAGAAGAGTAAACCATTTTTCCACTACTACACCACCAAGATGTCATTAACATCAATAGCCTCAACTTATCGAATACCAAACACTACATCATGAATCCAATACTTCTTCCATTAATGGGTACTATACAGATGTTACACATTAGGTGAGACTAGGTAAAATTCATCATGTTCTTAACATTCCCCTCCATGAATTGATACTAGGGATGACTTTATCTTGTGGATTGATAATACCAAAATGGTGTTCATTATTACATTAATTTATCAGTTGAAAAACTATTTATAAACTAAAATAATCTCTATATATATATCTCCAAAAGATGGAGAAAATGGATCCCACTTTAGAAGAATTATAGATTCCTTCACATTCATAGGGTTTGAAATCCCATTCATGCACATATTGAATAAATCTGAGGTTACCCTCTAATTGGTAGTAAATTATAACTTCTATAGGGTGATATCTACTACCCATATGCCCCTGTACTAATAATGGGTAACCAATACATACCACGTTTATTACCACAATATATTTTCTTCTCTATGAAGGAATATGATGAAAGAAAACATTCAACATTAAGGATAAACAAACTCCACTATATGAGGTGAGTGAAATATGGCATCCATCTATGGGAATTATCTAACTGATAATATATTTGATATGGATTTGAAAAAAAATACCCAAAATATGAACATATTTGTAAGAAGAATAAATCATGCATCCACCATCCAATAAAAGGGATATGGTATATATTCCTCGAAAAATACTCTAATCATCACTCATATATTTCTATATATAGTTATATTCCAAATTAATCTTCCCATAAACCTAACTATTTACACTCGATTCATGGAAGGAACTATGTGAAGGTGGTGGTGATGGATGGGGACTATAGCATTGACCATCTCCATATTCTATTATACCACCTACATCCCAAAAAAATTCCCTACTAATTTTTTACCTTCAATATGAAAATATATAATTATTTCTCTTAATTACACAGACAGATCCATCCATGAAATAATTCTAGTATTTTTTTGTGAAGTGATATCCAACATTCAAAGCTAGGGTGAATCACTATCATAAAACATTAATCTATAATGTGTCACATAAGGTGTCCATTATAGGATATGTGGCATTAAATCAAAAACAGAACTCAATAAATTGTCCCTTATAGTCTCAACCCAAAATAATAATCATGAATAATTATACTTTGAAACATCTCAATAGAGAACCTCATAATGTCTATGGTCCTCAATTAGTACATGAATACATTCATTTTTTCTATGGAGGGTGTATCATCCTTGGATAAATCATTATCCTTAACATGGGATTCTACACCAACCATGGTAGAGTAGTCACTTAATGTATTCATGGAAATTATAATCCCATTATGGATTAATATGACATATAGGGGGGTTAATTCAATAATAATCTTATTTTCAATAAGTGTTAAAACCATATTGATGCATCAGTATCATACTCAAATAAAACCACAATCACCCAATCATCATGCTCTCATTAGAAACCAATGAGGTACTTGTTATTTTAATGTACACTGTATAACTAGCCTATATGAATTATAGTTAAACATATCAAGAGATACTATTTCATTTGTGTGAAATATCTTCACTATGTAAAAATGGGAAGGAATTTACCATAGATAATTGTTAACATAAATCTCTCATTAATGTCTTGAAATATGGCCCTATCACTAAACAATCAGTGATAAGATGTGTAAATATAGGTATAGTTTCACCATGACCCTTACTCCAAATAAACTAAATCTATTAGTGGTTTGCATCCCATATTTAATGAGATGAACTCACAATGATTATAGAATATCTGGATGATATGAAATTTCTAGGATGGGAATGATCATATATTATTTTTATATGATGCATGTTCCAACATGCTTGTTACCTAAAGTAATATTTTAGAGATTTGAGTTGACTAATAGGTTTGTAGAGTCATAGGGAAAGGATATGATATTCACCACTTCTATGCCGGTATCATTGGAATCATTTTTGACCTCTATACCCCATTAACATCATCAGCATAAATTCAAAAACATGTCCTCACATTACTAAAAACCTTAAATTTTATCCCGTGGACTCTACTAATTTGACACCACTATGACAGAAAGAATCACATTGTTTCTCATCATGGGTACACATTAAGTCGACAGTAGCAACCTAGGTGAATCTCCAATAGTACTAGGGTATGTAACATACATGGGGTATGAATATCACAAAATATGGGTATCATTATCCTATAACTGTATGTAAATGAAAATGCATTAAGTAAAAAAATAGCAGTAAATTCATATAAGGGATATAAAATAATAAATCCCATGTATAAGTTATCAAATATATGAACAATTACTATAATAAAAAATCTATTGATTTATAAATCTGAAACATTACAAAAATTAATAGCTACATACCCTGAAAATCCCATACTCCTTATGAGTACTCCTAGATTTATCCCTAGTTGTAGGGTTCATCGCCTCTATCATGAACAAACCTGATCCACCATGTATTTAAAATCGTCTCTTGGCATCAGCTCAAAACATAAAACACTAACTCTATATCCACTAGGACCACCTCTGAACCATCCATCATATGATCAAACATAACATGTGAGGGAGTAATTCTCATTTAGAGGTGAGTATAGGCATATTTTAAAATATGTACTAAAATTATATAGGAAATATAAATAATCATTTCAGATCAATGATCTCATTGAATGAGGGTAAATGTAAGATAGATAAGGAAAATATACATATATTAAACCATTATAAGTCTTAGAGACACAGATAGGTCTTTTTTATCTCTATTCCAATCCTCAAAATTTGTTCCTGATAAAAAATATAGTATGTCAGAAAAATTACAAATCACACACTAATTGAATTCAACATCCAATAATTCCATCTCATATTTAAGACAACTCATGGATTCATTATGAGTCACATGTCATGAAGTATCAAATCTTCTCAACCACTCTAACGTTTTATTAACCACTATAAACCTTGAATGAGAAACCAGTAATCACTAAAGTGAATGAATCAGTCAATAATGTGCCCAAAATTTACTTCCTTGATCACTAATTTAATTTTTTCATTCAAGAAACACATAGGGGAACACAAAACATAACAAAAAATAAATTAGAGTTTCATATAACCTCATAGATAGAGGACATTTACCATCCATATCACATAAAAAGGGGGAAAAGATTGTGAATACCTAACTCTCTCAGTAATACATAGTTACAACACATCTCTAATTATCACATAGAAAATTAAGGGAGATAATTGACCCTTGTTGAATGCTATGATCTCCATTTTTGAATGTTGAAGTCATCTTATAGAGATAGATACTAAAATATCCTATATCACCCCATTAATATCATTGTATAGATAAATGTACAATACCATTTAGATAAACATATATAAATATATATTATTGGATATTTATTTGACAAAAAAATCATACCTAGGTGAAATCATGTAAAAAACACGCAACATGGGAGAAACTAGGCCCTTCAAAAGCCCTTGGCTATTCCTCATGAGACACTAGGAGGTGGTGGGCACACACATCCAATCACATGGAATACCACATATATGGGGTATTATTGGATAATTGATCCCATTAATCCCAAATGACTAAGTCCTGCCCTCAGGATTGGTCAGGTAGACCCAGCCCAATTTGATCACTAACGTAGTCACACATCCATCAACCACGTGGTGGGTGGAGCACCATTTGATCCCAGTTATTTTGGATGTTCAGGGGTAAAACCCTATACAAAAATAAGTCCAATTATTCATGCACTATGGTGGCTCTTATCAATTCCCCTATTTTCAATATCCATCTTTCTCCCAATTCATACCCTACAACCACCTCCAACCTTTGAAAATTTACACATGTATCAAGCACTATTGAACACCATTTTTTTTTCATCCTCCATCATGTCATGCCATTCCCATAAATATTTGTCTTTAAGAACAACCTCAATAATTTCCTATCATTCATTCTTTAAGACAACAATATTCTAACCAATTCTATATATAGTCAACCTCCACATTTATATTCATTATCTAACCACCCTCTATAGTGAATTTTGGTGGAAAATACATTTGTGAGAAAAAATAGAGTGAGGGAAAGAATCAATATTTACTGTGATTCTGGAATCCAAAGTCTTCATTCTTGATATGCATGCTAATAAACATGGTGGGATAACATTACTCAATGTTAACAAAAGAAGTAATTATTGACTATGATAAGGAAAAATAATATATCATGTTGTTAAATATCTATAATATACTGAGAAAATTTATTAGTATATAATAATATATAGTTATAAGTAATAAAAAAATGATTCTAATCAATTTACAACTAATGGATCCCACAAAGAATAAGGAATAAATAAAAATAAAATTCATATCCCATTTGATATAATATTGATGAAGTTAACATCATCATTTGGTATCCTCAATAATTATAATAATGTATTTTAATCAAGGACTTTATCCTTTGACTTCAAAAATTCTAAAATCCATTAATATATATCCAGATATATCCATATTTTCATTGATCTAACCATATCTATTTATAATGTTCATTAGGGAAAACCCTTTAACTAGTGAATGAGATGTTTAAATTTGTAAATCCTATGTTTTTTAATGTTTTATTAAAAAAACCATCAATGACATATCTGATGAAAACTACTGATTTGAACTAAATTTAATGTATTTCTAGGGTAAAACAAGCACTTTGGACGTAACAATTATATTATATTTTCTACCTAATATTGTTTTCAAATTTAAAATATTATTTTAGTAAATAAATGCTCACAAGAAAAAAATTATATATTATACTCAATATATTATTCCCAAATATCTAAAATACCAACAAATCCATGTTGGAAAATTCTGTGGATTAAACACTATAACGTAGAAATTTTTTCCATGGACATTTGCTCGTGTAAATTTATCGTTATACCCTATATAGGTCCCATGGAATAGAAAAGAAAAATGTATATAAGATAAAACCAAGATAAATATATGAAAATAAAAACCTAGTTTTTACCACCTAATTAGTTGTACAAGATCCAAAAAACAACTCAAAGAATCCCCTACTCTTACTAACTTGATCCCCTTATAATTATCATCACTATTAAGTTATTTGTTGGAAACATTTCGTATTTTAATTATATCCCTCCAGTGGTAGAAAAATAGTATCCCATGGTATTTATCCACTCTAATTCTCACTATCAACACTAAAGACACATCATCCAAAATCATAATCAGATATCCCCTACTTTGATCTACCATGACATAACAAATATATTAACACAATCTTGATGCCTTGGATTGTATATATTAGTGAACACATATTTTCAAAGAATTGGACCGATTTCCCTAATATAGGAAATCCTTCATTTAATCAATATGTTGAAAAATTCATGTGAAAACCTGAACTAGTTCCATCTCAATCACTCATAATGAACCGAACCTCCTATAGTTTATAAACAATAAAATGAAACCAATAAACATAGAAAAACAATCACACGAATAAGACTTATTCAAAACAAAGCACCATACTCTGATAAATTTTGGTGGTTGGTAAGACTAATTTTATCTTCTAAAAAATCTCAATAAAATAGCCTTATAATATTTTAATACTGATGGGGTAAGGATTCACATGAATACATGTTATCATCTAAATAGATATGAAAAAATATTGGATTTATTAATGTCTTTTTAGAATGAAGAAAAAATCGAAATGCAAAATCAGGACAATGGAATGAGAAAAAATAATACTAAATAAAATCATGAGAAAAAATAATAACTAAATTATTTACATGATTTATATCACATTAGTCATATTTTAATGGAATAAATACTAAAAAAATATTTTTTATTATGTAATTAAAATATTGCGAAAAATATTTTTTTATGTGAGGGAATCAATAAAGAAACAAAATCAATTATTTCAAAAAATTCTATCTAAAGATACCATTCTTATATGTAAATAGCATGTGATAAACTGAATACAATAACATGGAATATATTGGAATATTGGATGAACATAGTCTTATTCTATGCGTGAACCAAAAAATTAAAAATAATATGTACAACAAAACAAAAGCATAAAAAACACACTAAAAGATCCCATCTGACCCAAAGAATGTGAAAACATTAACCTAATATAATTATTAGAACTGTTGAGGATAAAGACTCATATTTAAATTTTTATGGTCCAATTTTGTTCTAAGAAAGTAATATTTTCTATTGAACCATCCTGTAGAATAATATGTTTAAATAGATTTTTTCATGTATAGTTTTATATCCCATATTCTCCTAATCTCTTTCATTTCAATCTACAAAAAGAAAATTCATAGATTTATCTCTTTGATAAGGGTTCCTTAAAAGAATACAAATACAAAAATTGAAATGATGTAATATAACCACAGGCCATGAATAAAATTAAGGGCATGTCTACGTTGGAGTGTTCATTGAGAAACAAATGTGTGAAAAACAATATACACCCTAGAGACACATAGTAGGATAATAGTGGATAAAAGGTAAATAAATTATATTATACTAAATACATAAAACATCAAAACATACCTATAAGAAATAAAAAAAATTTCCCTTCAATAGTTGGATCTAGTTTATTAATATACCATAGATCATCCTTTATAAAAAAATCCAAACAATACATGAGTAATTAGTCCAAAAATGATTAGCTAACCCCAGACACAATAAATAGAATCCAAAAAAATAAATCAAACCTAAAAAAACATATTTAATGAATAAAATAATAATGTATGCATTTAAAATTAATTATAATGTTAAAATATCAGGATAATAGTTGGAAATATTCAAAGATGATACATCTGGGAAACAAAAAAAATTATTACATTTAAATTTTAAAAGAAAGCATACATTCCAAAAAATATAAATCAGTACCTTATAAATTAAATATAAACTAAATTGAAGATTTTATTCTAGTATTTAGTAACTAAACATATCCTTTTATTCTATAAATTAATAATAATATAAAACCAAAATATCTAACATAATTATCCAACTCTGATGATCTCTTTATTATATTCCACAATCAAACATGTCTATCCTTAATAGGATATCTATTGTAATTTAATTTTTACCATAATCATAAATAAAAACTTTTCTAATAAATAGATTTTAAATAGACCTTATTAACTGATTGCCCTAGTCTCTACATTAATTAATGTCACTACAACTACCAAGAGAACATGAACACCTATATCTCATCATAAAGAAAGAGTTAAACACTACTCAATAGCTAAATACATACACATGAAATTTTTAAGAACAAAAATATTGAAATATAAGTATTAAGTTAGTATAATTCAAAAAAATATCAAGAAAAGAAATTTGATTGTAGAAAAACCTCCACCTGGAAAAAAAATATACGTACAAACCCATCCCAATTCAAACCCTTCATTACAAACAATGTCCCCACAATTCAGAGTCATTCCTATGAACATCATAGAAATCAAACCAATAACTGTAACTAAATCTAAACTAAAGTCTACTAAATAAACTATATGATATAAACAAAATAAAAAATTATTATACCATATTTATTTGTTATATAATACCTAGGTTCGTTCTGATGTTTATATCTTTTAATGTGGTTATTATTTCAACACTGATTGCTGTAAAATTTTCTAAACCAAATCGCATTGTTTTTCCCCTTACTACTATTCTTATTTTAACTTATAATTTTCAACAACTCAAGTTTGGTCTTCACCCCTACCATTATCCTTCATTAGACCATGGGTTTGAAGATACCTAGATAATATTGTTTTTTTCTTATAAAGTGAAATATTCTCAACCCTATATCATGGATTTTTATAAATAACTAAAATATTTATATATCGCCAAAAAAAATAATTTCCTAGTCCTCATTACTTTTTATCACATGAATATTTGTTTAATCATGTAAAACCTTGAAAAATGTTTCATTGAACAACAAGTAATAAGTATGAAGATATATTTGAAAATTAATAACATAAATATTCTTATACATCATACCAAGATAAGATTTATCAATGTATAAGTGTTAAAACATTATCCAAATGGTCTAAACAGAACAATTCATGTGGAAACTTATCTCCTAATGTTAATAACATCAAAAAATGGAATTTTTCAATAATTATATGTTCAATATCTATTTAGGTGGTAAAATCTATCCTTTTGATGAAATGGTTTTAATATTTTTCTTCATGATAAAAAATCATTTTTATTACCATTATGATAAATTAGTGGGTGCAACATTACACATAAAAAATTAAAATCATTCTCTCTATCAAACATTTAAAACTAAAATCTATTATAAGACATTATTAAATACCATGTAAGATATTAAATTTTTAAGAAATTGGTGATATGTTTCAATAAATGTTCTCTTTCCAAAAAAAAGTCAAATTCTATATTGGATTTATTAATGGACTTTGAGAAAGAAAAGGAAATTGAAAACCAGAAGAAAAATAAAGGACATTGAATAAATCATATTATATAAATGTTAGAGAATAGTTAAAAAGACAGTTATTTTTTATCTTTAGAAAAATTAGTTTATACATTAATAAAAATAAAAGCACCAAAATTTATTTTATTACTTAAATAAAACATATGTGGAATATTATAAAAAATTAAATGAAAATAATAAAGGGGCTGAATATGACCGTTGAAGCTCTCTATAGATCATTTTCATCAAGCATCAAGGCCTTTGATAAACACAATTCATATATATATAAAATATTAAAATAATATATAGACACACTCATGTGCCCCAGTTGAAATGAAAAATAGGTAAAATGCAAAAATGATGAATTTAAATTAAACACAATTACAAATATGGGCGTACACCAAGATTATATAAATGGTCATCAAGAAAGATGATGAAATTTAATGGCAAAAGACTCATATTTACATGTTCACATTCTACCTATGAGACCACAAAAGGTACCATATCGGCTCCATTCATTAAATCTATCTCCCATATTCTATTTGAAATTTAATGTTTTAATTCCCAAGAGTTATCTGTTAAAAGATGGTGCCTCAAGATAAAATAATAATAGAAATGATGGAAAATAATGGAATCCTTGAATATTGAGTGAAATTTTGGACTTTTTTGGGTTGTATTAGTAAAAATAAAAAATCATTTTATTGAAAATTAAATATCCTAGAATCCATGAATAATGATCATAATGGATTCTAGTTAAATCATGGTGATCACAACAAAATATGATATCCAAGAAGGATACTCAAGAAACATATAATGCCACCCCTATTCATATAAACTAACTGATCAATAACCATGAATTTTTATATAGAAAAATATTGATCAATATAAGAGAAATAAATCCAATTAATGAAACCCCTTCCCCATTTATATTAAAAAAACCGACTATTAGGACCATAGGTTAATAAAATAGATATAAATAATAAAACAATAAAATATATAATAGAAAATAAGGAACTAAAATTTATTGGTAATGTAATCAAACATGAATTTAGGATAAACTATGGAATGAAAAAAATTAATACATTAAATTTGTAATAGAAAATAGACACTATAAAATTTAGTGCTATGATCAATTGAAACTAAGTCTCCAAATAAATTGTTGAAGGTCATCAAAAATTGTCATTAGTTCAACCTTGACCAATTTTTAACATGATAAATCTCTATATTATTCACCCATAAACTCGATTTAATAGTTTTTTCTACCCCAATATCCTTCAAATAACAATTTTATAGCTCAATCTCATATCCATCCAATTAGATCTCTATAATCACAATGTACTTTCAATAAAAAAATTATCAATCACCTTTGGTAAAAAATAGCATAATGTCATGAAAAACCTATCTTGAGAAAGAAACTTCAATTGTTTTCAATTTTTATTTCTATAATCTCACTCAGTATCCCTTAAAATATAGTACACCAACTCCTTCTACGAGTCGATGATTCCATCATTTTAATATTTCATAGAGGGGTAGATAAATCATACTTGACATGATTAATCATATTCTGAACATGAAATATATTATAGGATTCAATATTTAATTTTATATTTCACCATGTCTTTCATGTATCTATGCTAAAATAACATTTTTATGAAATATTAACTACAAAATATTTCAATTTTTACAACAGGGGAGTATCTGTTGGTAAAAGTGAATTTTATGTTGGTAAAACTGTTTACAAACATTTATGTCCCTGTTACTAAACTATCGGGAAAAACTCTGTCACTAAATGTTTTTGCGACAGATAAAATAGTTCTGTTGTAATTATAATAACACCAACAGATAATATATGTGTTGGTCAAAATTTTTAGCAACAGGTTCTGAGAAAAAATTATCTGTTTGTAATAATATTACCAACATACAATATTTTTTTATAAATTTAATTTAAATAAATATAATAACTTTTTTATTTCTGGTAAAATTTCATAATATATTTATTAATTTATTATATATAATTTATAATTTATAAATAGGAGTTCATTTTCACACAGGTTCAAATTTATAAAAAAAATTATTATATTTATAATGAAATTTAATACAAAATCACATGATCCATAACAACACCCCATACAACGACCCATACATCACCCCAAACAGCGACCCATACCCAACACCATCCATGTTAGCTCCTACACCAGTCCATGCAACCTCCAACACCAACCCATGTTAGCGACAACAGTAGTCCATGCCAGCAACTGAACCAGTACCAGTCCCTGTTAGAGAAAACCTCAGCACTAGAAACTACACCGGTCCATGTCAGCTCCATCACCAACACTAGTGACAACACCAGTCCATGCCAGTCCATGCCAGCGACACCACCGACACCAGTCCATGCCAACAACAACACCATCACCAGTCCAGCTCCAACACCAGTCCAAGAAAACTCTAGAACCAATGATCCAACAATTAATAACATAGGATCAAATTAAATTCTAAGGGGAGATTAAGAAAAGCATAAATTTTTGGGAGGTGTCTAGCCTTAGGATAACACCAAACTTCCATGCCAAGAAGGATCCAGCAGACATGCTGGTAAGAGTTAAAACTCATTCCATCACTAATAATTTTGATGTTTTGTTGGAAAATTCAAACTTTTATTCAAAATCATGTATAAAAGTAATATGTTTCTACAATGGAACCAAATCTGAAGAACATGAAACCAAATAGATGGTATATATAACGTATACAAGTACTCAATTTGTACAGAATAAATCACCTGGATTTTTGAAAATGGAGTGTAAGGATTGACCATTAATTTTTTAGATGTAATCTAGAAAAAAGATCATATAAAGGAGAGAACACCGTATCCTACTTATTAATGGAGAAAACCGTGGAAACACAGACAATTCAAGAGGTTAAAATCATTCAATCTCACAGAAACCCGATCAACCATATAAGCTACTTTCATAAAGGTTTTATCCTTCCCCAAATTATTCAACTTTATTGGGAGCGCGCACGCAAAATCCTACAAGTTCCTTAATCAAAAACATGACACGTGGAAGGATTCAACAGAAAACAGGGAAACTAATCCATTCTAAAAAAGGGACCTTGGGAGATGAAACAGCTAATAAATATCATATTGACCTAAACCCGTTGAAGAGGGGGTACAAAAACGACATAGCCACAGACCAAGAAAAATTTAGGAATACAAAACAACTAAAAAAACAGATTATTCAAATTGAATGTTAATGCACACCTTCTCTTGTAGGATGGAATCCTTAACACATCCGCGGTACAAGTATCCCCTTATCACTGCCGCGAATAATGACACCTTGCAATGGGGATCATTGATTCTATGGTTCATGCTTGTAGTAACAATTACAGGATCTGCAAGGTAGTACATGAAAAAATATAAATGAATAAATATTAAGGTGTATGATATTGATGAAAAAAATGAACCATTTAAACTTACCACTATGTCGTTTCACATGAACTAGTTGCGTCAATAAAATAGGGTTTGACTAAATTTTCATTCAGGAACTCATTTGTTCAACAAAATCATCCCACTTGGCTAAGTGTGATACTGGTGAGCTTCAAAATCCATATTTCCAATGATTATGTAAATAAATCACTAAATCCAAGGAATATTGAAACTAGAATGATGAATATATATTTATGCATGGAATAAGAGTGAAATGAGATAAGAGTAAATGAAACAATGAATATCTCTGCTCAACTTTTTGCATTATACACTGATAGAATTTAAAATTTCACAGAGATTGTGGTTACCTATAAACATTCATTGATATCAAGAAGTGTTTTTCTTGACCTCTTTTTGCTTCCAACTTCAATGCACCTGCACCTTCATTGTTTACCTTTCATTCAATTATCAATGTTTTAAATTATGTGTTAAAAAAATTGTGACATGAATTGGTCACCCAATTCATTCCCCAAAGAAATATATTAAATAAGTAAAAGTGTTACAATACATGAATTAGATGTACTGGGAATACACCATTAGGTAATCGAGGGAGAAATAATATTACGTAATAATCAAACTGAAACTAAAGCTCACAATGCATCATACCTACCTGAAACATCATGGATTCCACCAAGAAATCACATCATCCAATAAGGGTAGCAACTCCAAGAGAGAACCACCACCTCATAAGCAATTATATGCAGCCTCCAGGAGACACATTAACCAGAGTGCTGAAATTCATCAAACAGCATGAGTGATAACACACAAGATGGAGATAAAACATCATAAGTGAGAACTGCCCAGATAAATCGCCGTTCTAACAAACCACCAATGAAAAATCCCATCAATTGTATATTATCAGTGATGATATTCTCTATATCTACATGAATACAATACTCATTCATGTAGTGAATTAGGGAATGTGATTGACTTTAGGATTCTATGGAATTGAAACCCCAAATTTTTTATTATTCATGCTTTGATAGATAATGATATCAAATTTTGATGAATGGTTAATTGATTCAATGGTGATTGTAAGAAAAAAAGAGGTCAAACCTCAAACATGCACTAAAGCCTCAATCGGTGCATCCTAAAGAATGAGATTTGAAGGGTTGTGGTGACACCGAAATCACAGAAACTTCACTTAACCACTACTGATAGAAGACAAGTGCAAGCTCATGGGGACTCTTGATTGTTGTATTGAGTTATTTGATATCATTAGAGTGTATTTTAGGGATTATGTGATGTTTCTAGCCAGTTTTTGTTGATAATTCACTTGGAATGTTTTGCATGGTCAATTACTAATTCAATTTCCTCACACATCACTCATTGGATTTGACCTCCTTGTTGAAGCTTTTTGTTTTCTCTCAATTCCTTATACCTACACATATACACTCACATTAAATATAAAAACAATTAAAACATTTATATGTATTACATACCTCACACAAGACACCACCTTTCAATATTGTTTCCTCTGCCCCACATAAGTTAATTAGTGAATTGACCAAAACCTATCTTTGTATAGATGGCCTTGTACTAACCAATATTTATGCTCATGATTTCTACAACCATGAATTGGTATCATTATCAGGGATATGTGAAATTATTTAATTGATTTAAATACAATTTTTAATAAAAAATAAAAAAAATAAAAAAAATATACTCAAATTGAAATTTACATATTTTACACGTTATCAAACAGATTATGTTTTCTGGAATTATAACAATATAAATTTTATTTTCATGTGCATATTGAGGAATTAATTAGATCTATATAATCCACTTTTAATCCCCTAAATTAAGGAATTAAATTTCACATACAGAGGAGAAAGTCTTGTTCACTATAAAGGCATGTAAAGAGGATGAACACAACATGCTATGTGGGATAAAATTGATGGAAAAAACCACTATCATGTTCCCAAGAATACTAGAATAAAGATCTTCTAAGCATGAGAGGCCTGAAAATTACCGAAGTGAAGGGGTTTCTCAAACATTACTATATCACCAAAATAATGGGAGTATGTACTCAAAAAACATCAATTGGAAGCTCAACCAACATTTCATGGTGATTTAAGGAGATTATGCCTACACATTCATCAAGGATTTCATAATAACAGTGAATAATTTCCATTTCACAAACAAGTGGAAAATTCAACTAAGGAATGCTTGCATAATTCTTATAGAAACCAAAACAATAATCTACCCAGACTAATTCACCTAAAATCAAGGTCAAAAATATGAGAATACTATTCCAAAACATTGGAATTTACCAAGTTCATAATAAATATAAACTAATAAAGGTAAACTAATTCGGAAATAGATTCTTAAATTCCAAGAATTCTAAATAATTATAATGACACTAGTCAAAAATTCACAAAACAATGGAAAATACAAGTATCAAATTGTTACATAATTATCATATAAATATAAATAGGAATCATTACATCTTGATTTATCCAAATCTATAATTAAAAAATGAGAATAATATTCTAAAACATTGTAATTTACACAGAACATTTACACATATCATTTCGAGAACCAATAATCATGTTCTTGACACAAAGAATCATCTATAACAATAAACAAAATATGGGAAGCAACAAGTTGAGATTAAAGGAATCATTAAAGAATTTATTTATAATAGTAAATAGATAATGGGTTTTAGAATAAAATTTTGTTTTGATTTTAAGTAGGATAGAGGGTTGAAGGTGGTGCCTAAACTTCTAGCTTTCTCTTTGAAAACCTGGTGTGTATGGTAAAAAGGATTATCATCCATGCACAATGTAAGTAAAGAATCTATGACTCTAAACCTATAAATATAAAGTCATTGTAATTATGACCAAATCATAAACAAGGGAAAATTTCAAGTAAGGAATGCTTGCATAATTCTCATAGAAACATAAACTAGAATCTGTATGGATTGATTCAACCAAAATTATGGTAAAAACATGAGAATACTATTCAAAAACATAGAAATTTACCATGTTCATAAGAAATATAAACCAATAAAGGTGAAATAATTCAGAAATAGATATCTAAATTCTAGTAATTCTAAATGATTATAAGGACACCAGTGAACAAAACACAAAATAGTGGAAAATATAAGTAATAAATGCTTGCATAATTCTCATATAGACAGAACTATGAATATTTACTTATTGATTTATCTAAATCTAGGATAAGAAACATGAGAATGTGATTCTAAAACATTTGAATTGACATAATAGATTTATAACTGTCATTTCCAGAACCAATGAGAAAGTTCTTGACACAAAGATTCATCTACAACAATAATGAAATGAGGGATGCATCAATAAATGATTAAATGAATCATAAAAAAAATAGTAAACATAAAATGGGTTTTAGAATAGAAAAAAATTGAGATAGTCAACATGGTTAGAAATAGAAAATAGTTTTTATACAACGTAAGGAATCAAAAAATAACCAGAAAAAAAATATTCAATGATTTTGGATTCATTAATGTTGTCAAACATACCATAAATACATGTTTAAAACATCAATTCAACAAAAAATGGGTATCAGGAGAGAGCAAAGGGAACACATCTAAATAAAAAAACAGATAGTTCCAAGTATCCATGGTGATTTTCATGTTCTAAGATGATTGACACGAGCATTCATAAGACATTAAGAGTGTCACATATTACAGATAAAATGTGGGAGGGAACTTCTGAACCTTCAATTCATTATAAATCAAATAGTTCTAGTCCCAAAAAATTATGATTTTTATGCCTTTTGAGATAATACATGTTATTGCTTCAACTCAAACCCATAAAATCAGGTACTGCTCTAATATCTCTTAATAGTTGAAATATAAAAGATATAAGAAATTCCCAAAATATGGAACCTCAAAAAGAGTTTGAGCCAACTTAAATACAATATAATTTCTTTTTCATGTCCAAACATTCTTGCGAAGATATTATTTTCACTCTATTCATGATTTCAATTTCTACTAGAAAAATGTGATGGAAATGAGGGGAAATTGAGTAGCTAATAGAAACTATTAGGCTAATGGGCTTGTGGAAACTAGATCACTTGACTATTGATTGGGATGGCATGTCACATGTATCATACTAGCTAAGATATCGATCAAAATCTGAAAGATAAAATTAGAGGTTTATAATTCATTTATATAATATAAACATGAAGGCCTAAATGACATCCTAAAAACATCATGGAATGCTCAATTGTCTTTGATCCATCTAAAATAGGCCCTTTAAACATTGTTGTAGCTCACTATAAGCATTCCATACCCCCTTATCCATATATATCTATAGAATAAAGTATATAATGGTTATGGTTTGTGAATAAAAATTGCTAAAAAAAGAATGAATAAGGTATACTGAATTTGATGATACTTTTAATTTATTTTTACAATTTATCACATAAGATAAGAGATTTTATAAAAATTATTGTAGATTGCTTATTAAAAAATCTGACACAAATATAAGTGTTTAAATATAAAGGTAAAACAAACATCACTTATTTTTATGAAAACGTCTATCAGAAGTGTTATAAATATATTCCAATAAGTATAATCTAGTGCAATCTAAACCTTGTTCTTTGTAGAAAGTGAAAAAAATTACTCTGAAAATTCCAAGAAATGTAACCCCTGAAAAACAAGAATGAATTACTTTCATAATTGGTTATGAAAATCATATAAAAGTTTATAAAAATATTCATAATGTTTAATTGATTTTTAACTCCTATTAACTAGTCCCAGGCTTCTAACTGTTGAAATAATCATTTTCATTCCACCACTATATTGAAAATAGATCTAAACATATCATAAAAAATGTTATGTAAAACTGAAAAGAGATAAAATTTCAAGAGATCTGTTCCAAATTTCAATCAATGCCGAAATATTTATATATAACATAAATTACAAATAACTTTTAACACAATGACACTTAGCAAAGTAAAATTCCTAAGAAATGGATTAAATCACAACAACTATATATTACTCCCTCGAATAATCCATAGAAATAATGAATACAAAAGCTAAAAGTAAAAAAATTATGTAGGGGAAAAAGAGTAGACTAAAAAATTACAAATTCCAGGAAAATTAATAGTACCTTGGTATCAGATCCTAAAAAAATATGAACATAAATAAACATATTAATCAATCAAACAATAAATACCTTAATAACCATAACATTGTGTTTTCCTTATATCCCTTTTGGATGGGCTGTCAAAATGGTGATTCAAAAAACAAAGGATCATCCCCCAAGAATCCAAAATTATCTAACAAAAGTTGTATCGGTGAGAAATTATTAACATATTATTTATGAAAATAGTCAATTTCCTACTGATGTCAATGTACATAAACATAGATTTAGGAGATGGGTTCCAAAAAAATAGAGAAAGAGATGGATTCCAAACAACACATACCATCCCAAACCATCCCTTCCCCTCTTCCACATGCACAATCAAGTATGCAATGATTAGAAAAGAGAAAAATATCATCAAAAAGAGTGAACCAGAATGAAGCTCCCATGCCATCTTCCAATAAGAGAAGGAAACATGTAAGAGGGAATGAAAGTAGATTGTTGATTTTTCTTCCATGCATATTTTATTGTAGTTTTGAAAACAAGATTTCCATAATTCAAAGTAAACAAAATGTATAAATTAGTAAATAGACTAAAGAATTTATATTCTTTGGAAAATTGTCTATGTCCACATAGTGGGATCGTTACAGCATTAACAATGAATGAATAAAATTACATGAAGTGTGAAGGAAAAATATAATCCTAACAGAACCACACAAAGTATTCATAGGACACGTTCTCACTGAATAAAGATCCCACAATAAACCCAAATTGAGGGGAAAGTGAATATGATATGTCATTGCATATGAAAAGCATCATGAAAATAAAGAAGGTAAAAAACTCAAGAACTAATGAAGCAGAATAAATAATGGATCAAGACCCCTTTACTAGGGATTGGTCTAACCTTCATCACTGTCACAGAGCCTATTGAACAATGGTGATTAATATCACATCTATTTCACACTTCCCCCATAAGGGGTTTTTGTGTGAAGATGTCGGAAGAGAACTGGGAGGGGGTATTCATCGTGGAGGACTGCATGAAATCGTCCGAGAATAGAGAGGGGGTATTCATCGAGGAGGTCTGTGTGATGTCGTCCTAGAACCGGGAGGGGGTATTCATCGAGGTGGCATGAGCGATGAAGTCTGAGGGTGAAGTCGGTAGGGAACATGGAGGAGAAATTCATTGAGGAGGTCTGTGTGATGAAGATAGGGAACATGGATGTTCGCGAGGAATGTTGGTCATGAGGAACGCCGACCGCGAGGAATGACGATGGGGAATAGATAGGTTGGGTTCATGGAGGGGTCATTGGGAATGGCAGGGAACGTTGAGGAACACTGGGTAGGCATATTATGGTTTTTTTCTTTTTTTCATATATATATATAGTAGAAATAGATAACTAACCAACCTATATAAGATCATATATATATATATATATATATAAGTAAAAAGTAAATAATTTATATAAAAAATTATATTCTCTAAGGAATATAGATATTTTAATTAATTAAAAATTATGGATATTATAATTAATTATAAATTTTTATTATCAAAATGATATACTTATAATGGGTAATATATATATATTTATATATTCAATTTTTGGTAAAATATTTGATATTATTGAATAATTTATTGGTAAGGGTTTTTTTAATGGTAAAATATGTGATGGTAACAATAACTAATAAAAACATATTCATTTATCAGTAAATCAACTGTTCGTATTATCATTATAAGACAACATATTTAAATCTTATAAAATTATTTGTTGGTATTGGACTACTAATATAATCAAATATATCTGTTGGTAAAATTAGTTGTTGGTACCTATAGTTAATATCAACAAAATTGAATATCTATTGGAATTAATCATTTTTACAAACAGATATATTATCTATCAGTAATTTTCTGTTGGTAAAGGTCACTTTTTTTACTGATTCCTACATAAATTATTCATATGTGACATATTTAGTTTCCTTATGAAAGAAGATTAAAAACACAGAAATCAAATTTCCAAAAAGTACAAAATATTACATTTTTAAATAGTTTAGAATCAATCCCCCTATATTAATAAATGGAAATAATCCTTTTTAATTGGGATGAGGGGGAATCCATTACATGAGCTAAATGCCTAGTGGCTTGAAATCCCAATACATAGTATGATGACCCACCATTTTTCTGGCATGAAGGCCCTACACATGATTTTAGTGTTACTACCTATATCAATTCCTTTCCTCACCACCTTACTACATTTCCATATTCCTATGTCAGCACATGTGTTAGCACCTATATGAGAAACAATGCTATAAATTACCCTATAGGGTTACTAGGATTTGAACCCTAGTCACATGGATATGGGGGAAAGTGGTGGGTACAACTCATCCATGGCTCAGACCATAATGTACCAAATATTACATATCATATCGGAATAATAAAATATTCTAATACATTAGATGAAAAGTTCAATTGATATTACATTTCAACACGTATAAATTTAAAATAAAACATGTGAGGTAGTTCTAAATACATTATATTAAATTGATTTAACAAAAAATTAAAAACATATGTTATGTAAAAAAATAAATAATGTTAAGTTAATTTCACTACATAACATGTCATATTAAAAAATTTCCAGCCAGATCAGATTTCACCAATAATAATCTATATAAAAAATAGCTAATTATTAATTTTTTTGTTAATAACCACCATAAAAACTCATAGCACATTTTTTAAAATATAAAAAAACATATAAGAGTTCAAAAATTCCATTACAAAAATATTTAAATCAATTTTGAAATTAAAAAATCACATTGATTTTTTCACATTGAATTATTTATATTTGAAATCACCTTTCAACCACATTATCATTGAAATTATCTTAAAAATGATGCTTCAAACATGAATTATTTAAATCCACATCAAATTATAGTAAACTAAATGCTTTTATTATCCTTGATAAATTCATATTACATATTTTGGTGATACTTAATCAAAAAATGAATGATTAATCTGGACACAATGAAATTATTTATAAAAGTAATTTATCCCATGGAATCTCTCTAGAAAAAATGGATGATTTCTCCCAAATAAGTAAAGTTTTTTTGTAAGAATTTTTTTCCAAATATTAAAATGGATGATCAAATTTGAAAATTTTGAAATTAATTTAACCCACATCATTCATAAATTCAATCATCCTATCAAAATTTACGTTTTATTCATTTTATAACACATGAACAACAAATTAATAAACTTATAAAAGAAATATCAACATAAATAATACTTTGAGGATTAATGGATGAGTTTTTCAATGTAATAAATAATAGCTCAACAAAATAAAAATGAATATATCCACCAACTCCGAACAAATACAACTCAATCATGGAGTTGTAGAAACCATTATAGACCATGTGAATTTGTAATTTTTTTATATTAAATCCATTAAAAATCATCAAATTAATTTTTAAAATTGAAGAGTAGTTCTAAAATATATTCAAAGAAGAAATATTCAAGAGGGAAACTAAAATTATGTCACCAGACGAGCTCTATTGATTAATAAAAATGATTAACAACCTCAAAGTAATAATATAAATATTTAATTTTTAAATTTTTTTTCACTCACCAGATATAAAAACAGAAACTTACGAATAATAAATTTTTAAAAAACTATATAAATTTTGATGTATATACCATGAAAAACAATTTTACCCAGATAAAGATATATCCCTTGAACTAAATAAACTATAATTTACTCACTCATGAATTCTATGGTGGAAGGGAGTATATATAGTTAAAGATAAAAATGATTTCATAAATTAAAAAAAACTAAAAGAAAGTACTAGGATCATAATAAAGTACAAATTTTTCAAAAATACCATTATTCCATAAACTTTGTCAATAAATTTCATTAAATACTTGAATATTAAAATTAAAGGTTCATAAAGATAATTTTTTATATTTTATAATCGTCATGTCATATAATTATTTCTCCGTTTAACATATTTAAATAGTCCATAAAAATATTCAAATATAAAATTAAACAAACTATCTGGGGAATCAAGAAACAAGTTAATTTCAAAATAAAATGAAAACGATAGCTCCCTTAATTTTTGATGTTATCCAAATGAAGATTATCCAAATGGTCACACTACAATTTTCTATTTAATAGTTCATGGATAACTTCAATTAAACCACATGAAAAACATAAATTTTTAAAAAAATTGAAATTATTTAATTTATAATAATGATGATACCATGAAAAATTAAAATAGATGATTGATTTATTGGTATCTCATTTTAGTCAAAAAATCAATCAGTGAGCCCATATTTGTCTCTGTTGTATCATATAAATCCCAACATATAATTTCTCACTAAATCACCAAAATTAATAAATACAACTAATAATTTAATTCTTAAAAAATAATATGTAACAATATCTAATGTGGGAGAATGTGTAATTGAATATTAAATTCACTAATGAAATATAAGTAGCATTTCTTTTAGGTATCATCTGATTACCATTACATCTTATAGAATAGATGATCAGGGGTGGTTCTCTATAATTGTCTAGAAATCATTGTTAGAAAGAAATAGAGTTGAATTATTTTTATTAAATATTTCTCTAAAAATAAATTTTTTTATTTAAGTAGAGAAATTTATTGTTTACCACATATATAATGATATATTTAAATTCCATAGCTAGAATTACTTTTTACATTCTAACCATTATCACATTGAAGAATTGAATTCACATTTAGTGTTCCATTATTATTTAGTAATAAAATATAACTATGAGATTATATAAATTACCCAACTCAAACATTTAGAAAAATATTCTAGTAATTCTCCATAATAGTGGGTCTAACCCCACATTCCACATTTATATCCAAAAACTAATTCAACATCAAATGTATTGGTAAAAAAGATAATGAAGCTCCAAAATATATAACAATTAATAAACATAGATCATACATTATCCCACCACCTTTGGGGATTCAAAAAATTCAAAAATAGTTGAATAAATAGATGCAATCAACTCATATTCTCATGAATGAAATCCCAAAATAAATTGGGAATCATCCTTCTCACTGTTTTTTCACTCTACTAAAAGAAGTCAATCCTTTTATATTTTCCATGAAACACTTAAGATAAATAAAAAAAATAACAATTTAAACAATTATTTTTTATATGAATAAGAATATATATTACTTTTAATTTTTTTCATAGTTTATCACTTTTAACATGTTCTAAAAGTGGAAATTGATTGTTAATATCTCCCAAAGGATCAGGATTAACCTCAAATGTATCATTAGATTTTGATTCATTTTAACACTAAGTATTATATAAGAAACATATTTTTATATGCTTACAAATCATAGTATAAAATATTTTGAGTTCAGAAACAAATTTGGGATTAAAATTATGGTATTTCATATAAATTGGAGGTCATGAGAATTAACAAATAAACTTATAAACAAGTTTAATAGAGAATAATTTTTCATATAAAATATTTTTTATAATTTTTATGACTTTTTTACGAAATTATATTCTCAATCCTATTTAATTTTTCATGTTCATTTTTGTGTTTAGATTCAATATGGTTGACCCTCAAAAAATCATCAACTATACCATAGATTATTTTTTTCATATGTATGATGAGTATCCTTTTTAATTTTGACATGAATGTATTTTTTTACACACAAATATTATCACATATCTCTAAAATAGTGTATTTCTAGGAAATATTTAACTCCTACAATTTATCACCAACCAATAAAATGATTTTACATTTTAGATCATCATTCATTGACCCTATAGGGGAAAGAAAGAGACTTCATATGACGATTAAGGCAGTTTAATCACACAATATCTCAATAGAATTGAAATAAGTGGGTAAATTAATATTACATAAATTATATAATATTTCCTCCACCCAAACAATGGGTTGAGTAATGGACTTCTCACCTAATTAAAATGAAACTAAAGTATATTTCAACTTCCCAAGAACCAATTTCAAAATTAATGAGTAATGAATATAGTTAAAACTAACACCAATGTTATTCAAGAAATTTTGTTTCTCATTCTCTATTATTCAAAAAGGAATGATAAATATTATAAGTTCCTAATCATTTTCATAATTTTTTTAAAACATCTCAATACTTAATAGTTTTTATAATTATTTAAAACTCATCAATGTTTATATTTATATCCAAAAAATAGAGAACCGTGAAATAGTATAATTTTTTAATCTAGCCCTATTCAAAATAAATATTCATATTGAGTATTTTAAACATGTCAATGAATTTCAGATAATAATAATGGTCATTTATTAAAAATTTGATTATTTGGAATGAGTGGTGTATATTTATATAAAACAAACATATTATTATACATTCTATAATCCAAAACATTCTTCTTTCCCAATATAATTTGTTTCTATTTCATTTTCTTTTTCTATTTGTGTTTTTAAATGGGAAATCTTATAAATTTTTTACCTTTTTATTAACATTCCCATATTGGTCCTTTTATAGATTGTCAATGTAGGATTATTCCATAATATTATATTCATCATTCCAAGGTTATTCCTCAACATATCATTGTGTGTTGAAATGAATTATAATAATAAAAATGTAATATTCCATTGAATTAAATTCAGTGGTATTAGGTATCATTCCAATAACAACATAAACATTTTATAAAGGAAATTACGTTTTTGATTTAGTTAAATATCTTATTATGTATTGTGGTTATAGAAAACACATGAAATTATTTGGTTCTACTTATCCTGTCATATTAAATAGTCTATTAAATATCATAACTAGTGATTAAAAATTTGATGAATAGTGATCATATGAGTATAATAAATATAAGGTTTTGACAAATACAGTTGTCACCGACAATGTGACGGCCTCAACAAATTTAATAATAACCTATGAAGCCAATTTATCTGAGATTTACAGGGAGATTATATGATTGGAAATTTATCTTGTTCAAGACCAAAATTAGATATCATTTCTACAACATGATAGAACTAGTTCACTGGTGATGTTCAATCTCATTGAAATTAGAGCCTAAACAATGTAAGTCGAACAACCCCATGGAAATAACACCAACATAAACACTACCAGTAGAGATATTTCTACTGTAATAAATTGATAGGTATCAAGACCCTAAAAATATTAATATGTATATTTTATAGAATAATTAATATATATTCTTCTAATTTTTTTACATTAAAATTGATTTTTATTTTGAAATGATAAAACGCAAATTATATTTTTGGGTAATATACAGTTTTAATCAACAATTTAATTATGATTAATTAATGTATTTTATAAATAATTAAATAATTATAAATTATTATTATTAAATAATTATTTTAAATTATATATGATAATATAAATATTATTATATGAAATATAATTTTTATAAGGGCTCAAAAATGTTATAGTAAAATAAACTAAGAATTTATCAATTAATATGGAATACTTTCCATGCCAACCAATTTCTATAGTGAATAATTATACACATTTCCTATCAAGGGTGTTAACCTTTATGAAATTATAATTATTTGGTTAGGGAGTTACCTATATTTATTACACACTCAATTATATTGGGATTAATTTTCATGAAATATGTTCTTAATTATATGATCTATTTGGAACACTTATGCATGTACATGATATGATTATAATGGGTTTTCCAAGACAGAGTTGTTATGCATTGGGTAATGCTTCCATCTCACGATATTCCATACATATAATGAATTCGAGGTTATCATAATCAAATTATTTTATTTTTTATTGTTGGTTAAACATGAATTATTATTATGATTACATGTTTAATTGTTTTCCCACATTTCCCATTTTACCTTTATGTTGTCATGATATATCATGATTATTTGTTCATATTCATTATTTTCACCACATTAATATCTCATTTAAATGCCTATTTTATAATTTGTAACACTCCCTTTAGGTTATGACATGTTTCTTCCCTTACTAGTATTTATGACTCACTCATTTTTTATATATGTCCTCAAGTTATCCCATACATTTTTACATACGAAGGAATATAATATGCATTTTAAGGAATTATTCATTAATATAGATGCACCCCTATTTTAATATGTTATGTATTCATCTAATTTCCCAATGATTCAACAATTATAAAACATATGGGTTTTATTATATATTTCTTTACGTACTAAATCATCAATTAATTTTTAATGAAGATATGTTTTTATCGTAGTTTTTATCAAAGTGTGGGTTGGTTATTATATGGATTAGGATTAGAAAACTCAAAAGAAATACATAAGAAAAATAATAATCAAGTGAAAACATCAATTTGTTTTTTTACATTATATATTATGTGAAATCCATGAATATACCTCTATGACTAAATACTACAAGTATATGTGGATTTAACAAATATATATATTGGGGTAAACCCTGAAATCACTACATTGATCTTGAATCAACCAAGTCCTGGTGCATGACAATAAGACATGAAGCACACATAGTCTGACACTATTCTGTGGTATTCTTTAGTAATTTCACAAGACCATTATGAACCATTATTATGGAAACCGAAATTAAAATAACAGTACGTCTTTAGAAATAGATCTTGGATAACTTATGTTGATCATTGAAATTCAAAATTAATGGAATAAATTATATTTTTATATTAATCCATTAATTTTATTGGGATTCTATTTATGTATTTAATAGTTTATGATCCTTATCGCAAATATTAAATTAATTTTATCCCATGTATTAAAATATGAGGAATCAAGTAATGATACAGTGTGAATATGAATGTGATGACTGCCCAAATGATATTCCCTACTCGATGCGAGCAGGAAACACATACTTTATGACGATTATCTCTTAGTTGAATTGGGTTTTTAAAATAAACCAAAATGATGTAAAACTCCAAAATCCCTCTAAGAAATAACAAATTGTAATGAAGTCTATTATGCAACAATGTCTTATGACATTCAATGGATCATTTAACACCTTAATCACAAAATAATGGATCAAAATCCTTGATAAGATTTTATCCATACTTCTATGTTATGAGGAGGAGATGTATATACATTTAAATTGTCATGTGGAGTGAAAAAATGATTATTTTTGTACATTGATGAAAAATATCTATCCTAAAAAAGAGATTCATGTGATGGGGTGGAAGGAATTCTAGAAAATATTTTTGGTTAAGTATTTTATTCACACTCTCCCACTTTAAATAGATTGTTAATTCCTTTCCCTCTAGGAAAAATATGATTAATCTATTAGATCATATGAGGAAAACATGACAAGAACTTAAAGATACACAACTATATTTGTCATTACCCCCGAAGGAAAATTTGATTGCATATATGGTGGGATAAACCCTAATTTATTAATTTCCCTACTGAATTGAAACATTGACAGTTATTTTAAAATTTTTCAGTGTCCCCATTGTGTGGAACTCGATATTAGAAAATATCAAGGGACTCGTAGAGGTATGAATTAGGATGTGGAATTTAATTCTATCAGCGTGATGGAGAATTCTAATAGTGTTAAAAATTAAATATTCCACATGCATACAGGGTAGAAAAAATCAACCCTATAAATTGCCAATGGGATTTAAGAAAATTATTTATATGGATTAGGGAAGAGAACCTAGCTAACAATTGCTGACACGAGAAAACCACCAATGTGATGGAATAGATAAATGACCTAGTCCTCCCTCATCCTTTTTCCAACGTTTCAACTGGAATGAATAATGTATAGTTTAAAACTAATAAACTAAGACAAGGGATATTGGAGACATTCCTTACCAACAACCGCTATGATAAAAAGGGTGAGTTTATTCTATAACAAATGCTGAGGTTGATCTTTAAAATGATGTGGCGATATGTATTGTTTCTATTCATTAAATAATAGTTAACTTTATATTTTTTTATAGTTATAATAATTATTTATATCAAACATGTTTATTAGGAATATTTATACTCCACCAAAAGTATGTATGTAGAGATGTCGGTGAAAATAGAAAATGGTGGAATTATTACATCCCTTCTATATATTTACTCCCCTAAAACAATATATGGTATTAAATTCCTAGAAAACATAGTAATACTACCTTTAGTAGAATTTATGTAATTTTGGTTATGGATTGTATTTCCATACATTGATCCAATGAAAAATTGTATGAGAACAATATAACTCCCAGTATCACGAATCGCCCTCAAATTCTATACTATTGCTAGGAGGATGATGAATCTTCTATCGTAAAATAATATTGTTAATGTATATTATTTCAATAAGAAAATTTTTATCTATATAAAAATATTTAGTCAAATTAAAATACCATCACTGATGACATTAATGTTATAATTGAATATGATGATGTGTTTCCTGTTGAATTTACTAGTCTTCCGCCTTGATTAGAGCTTATGTTTTCAATCAAGTGTATCATTGGGTAATTTAAATTATCCAAGAATATATATAGAATGGTTTTCATGGAACATGATGATCTGAAGAAAAAACAATATGTTAATCTAGATGAATTGTTTATATACACCAGTTCATCTTGGTGGGGTGCACCAGAATTCTTTATCATGGTGAAGGATTGGATAATTCACCTTTTCCTTGATTATCATTAGCTAAACAAGACCATGATAAATAAAAAGTATCCCCTACCATGGATTGATGACTTGTTCAACCCAAAACATGGATTTAAATACATATCTATGGTAGATATTCAGTCATGGTATTATCATGTAAGGGTCGTGGTGGAGTATATATCCATTAATACTTTCTATACAATGTATGTGAACATTGAGTTCATAGTAATTCCATAGGGACTCACTAATGCTCCAAAAATCTTCATGTAATTAATGAAAATAATCATTATGGATTACTTAAAAAAATTTATAGTATTCATAGTTGAAATTAGTATATAGTCTCATATCAATGAAGAGCATGTGGATCGTTTGGTCACTATGGTAATGAAAATATGAAAATAAAATATATATGAAAACAAAAGAGAAATGGAGTTTCGGTTAAAAGAATAATCATTCATGTGTAACATTATCAAATGTAATGGGATATATGTAGACCCATCAATGATAATAGAAATTCAAGGATTTCCAATAACAACCACTATGATGTACATCTTTAGTTTCCATTGATAATTTGGGTATTATCATCTTTTTTGAAAAAATTTCTCATGATTTTCAAACCCTCTAACCAAGGGTACATAGAAGGAATTCAAGTTGGATGATGATAATTAAGGTGAAGGGATATTTATGAATTTAAAAAAGAGGCTTCTCACATCACATGTACCTATGTTACCCATATGTGGGGGATGTTTTTAGGAAATCAGGGATGCATTTATGAAGGTATTGGGTTGTGTAGTAATGTTTCATGAAAATTGATATCATATTCCGAATTTAAAATTATATTTCAGGAATAAAACTACTCAATGCCTGATATATATATAGATTTAGTAATATTTTCAATGAAGCTCTGGTTTCATTATCTTTTTTTATGAGAATTGTGAAATGTATATGGTTTATAAGATCCTCAAGTATATATTCACACAGAAAGAGTTTAATATGCACAAAAAATATGGTTTCTGCCAATTAAAGATTAGAATTCATCAATCCAATATCATCATAGGAAATAAAATAATGTTTATGATTCTCTAAGTATAAAGGAACTGATAATTTTATCATTCATGATAATTAATATGGATATGATCTAATTTGATTTAAAAAGGATTATCATGAGACCAGAAAATAAAACAACCTGATAAGTAATTGAAAAAATTATTTCTCAACCTTTACAGATGGATAAGTAAACATATGCTCAAAGACATGATGTATAAATTATAATGAAGGTGGAATCTATGAAAAAAGGAAAATCTCAAGGGATTATAATTAATGAAAAAGGATTTTTTTGATTTGGAAAACTATTATGGGTACCATAAAATCTTCTAATAAAGAATGAGATTTTGTAAGATGCGTATACCTTTACCATATATATCAATCCAATGAGCGCAAATATATATATATCGAGACATCTAATAGAATAATTTTTTAGAAAATATGAATAATAAGATCATATAATATAAATCAAGCTGTTCTATATGTTAGAATGTAGATGATTAAAGTAAAATCCAATTTGGTGATAAAACCATTACCTATACCTACATGGAAATGGAAAAACATAACCATGGACTTTGATAATTATTTTATATATATAAAAAGAGGAAATAATTTTATACATGTTTTAGTGGATTATTTTACAATGATTGGTCACTTCATTGTAATTTTATAGGACTTATCACTTGATAAACATATAAGGATATAAATTAGAGATGCTTTGGGGATGCATGGAAGACAATAATCGATTATATCTGATCGATACCCATGATTTACATCCCTATTCTGGAAGAGTCTCTAATATGCAGTTAATAATAATTTAAACATTTGAAGGGGTTATCACCGTCAAATCGATGGAAAATTTGTGAGGACAATGCAAATACTCAAGGAATGGTTGAGATCATACTCTATGGGAAAAAATGATTGATGGGAGGATCATCTCCCGATGGTTGAGTTACCATAAAATAATATTTTCTAATCAAGCATCAAAATGGCCCTCTATAAAGCCCTTTATGGGAAGAAGTCTAGACCTTATACACATTGATATTGAGTTGGGGAATACAAACTACTAGTTCATCATGATTTTTAGGAAATTTTGGAAATGTACAAGACCATTCATTTAAGGGAACCAAACATAGAGTACACGAACATTAAATGAATTTTTTGGAATACAAAACACATTAAACAAACAGACTCCCAAATACTATATTATATTAGTGTCATTAGAAAGGTAGAAACAGAAACCATGATACATAAGTGAGCTACTTTAGATCACACTTGCTTCTTCTAAAAAAGAAAACTTCTTAGACACATCAAACATAATAAGTATCTTCATAAGATAGGTTAATGGAAACATAAAAGGGGATGAGATCAAATGCTCTATAATGCTAAATTATTGAAAGTTGTAAATATAAATAGGGGTAAAACTGTATAAGAATGTTATCATAACATTAATATATCATACACTACATAAAAATGATCCAAAAATAAACCATGGAATAAATATTTAATGTTAATTATACATTAATCATAAGGAAATAATGAACATAATACATGAGGTCATAGCATAGGAATACAAATTTGAATTTTTGCAAACAAAAAATAAAATAGTATGATTTCCAATGAAGAGAAGACATTTATTCCAAGACAATATTAGTAGCCTGGGTTCACTACCCAAACCATTGTAGAATTCTGGTTTCACTCCCATGGCCATATTAGTATCTTGAGATTACTCGTCGTACCATCTTGGCAGTCATGGTTCACTCCCAATACCACCTTAGTCTATCTCATTAGATATAAATGATCACCCACTGCATTAATGGGAGATATAGTTCCCACAAATATCATGATGAAACCATACATATATGTTTGAAAAAATAAAAAACTACTATATCGTAACCCATGACATGGAATGGGTATCATAAACAAGTAATCATATCATAATCTATTGAAAAATATGTGAATTTATAATCATTTCATAAAAGCATAACACTAGGGATAAAATTGGTTTCTCAGACATAATTCCTTCATAACATAATATACGGTAAAAAAATGGTTTTCATAAATAGAATAATCATAATCAAAACATAGTAATGATATGTATATTACTATATAATTTGATATAAGATTGAAAATAATGTTGATAAAACCCTTGAAATTAATTCTTGAGGAAAATATCTTTTCATCTTCAAAAATTATTTATTTTCATTTAATAACGTGAAATTTTAAATGAACTGATTTTATTTGAAGATAACCATTCAAGTTTTTAATGGAAGATTTATGTAAATTAGGGTTCATGAAAGAGTAAAAAATCATTCATGTTGTATATGTTAAAATAAATCATTCTTCTCATACTTTTGTCTGAAAAGTCAAAAAGTTCCTTTTTGGAAAAAAATAGTTTTTCATTCAATCTATTTAGTAGAACGTCAAAATTTGTAAAACAATAAGATTAAAAATTCATATTAGAATATAAATTCATTTTATAAATGAATTTTTGGAAAACATGCACACAGATGAAAAATAAACACGAGTAGATACTTAAATATAAACCATCTCGGATAATAATGATATTGAAAATTTTTCAATTACATTAACCCATAAAAATATTCATTTTTTAAAAAATCTGAATGAAAATAAAAATAAAAATAAAAAATCCTTTATAGTACCTTTTTACCCACATATATAGTAATCTAAAATAATATAAAGAATATTTAAATGGAGAAAGGATCCATTCTATAAACATTCAAAGCATCTCATACTACTTTAAACATTTAAATCATATGCTTTTTATCTTCAAAAAAATAGTTGAATACTATGAAGACAAATTTATTCCCAATATGAAATATAATATGGGAAATAAAAACTCCACACACAATAAATATGTGGCAAACATGAATTATATCCCATGAAAATTTAATGTGAGACAAAATTCACATACCATGAGTCTTGAGTCTCATCGTACTCGTTCACACCACTTGAATTAAAAATATAAATTATTTATAAAAATTCTATAGAATGATATGCTTATATACAATCTGATATATAGTTTGATTATGACCTTATATTATACTCTTGTAAACCATCCTATGTCAAGGTTTCACATCTGATAATATACGCTTTGTTCTTTGCATGTGTCTTAATTTGTTACATCATTGGTCCTTAGACTAATATTATGATTATGAAATGTAAAAAATTATTTAAATATTATTTAAATATAGTATATGTGTATTATAATAATCCTTATAATATATATTCATGAAATACAATACCCCGTTCATGGAGAGGACAAGCTATACATACCCATAAATGCTATTTTAATTTAATTGTTGGGATGAAGGAAAAAAGTTAAATATATATTTATATTTATATATGTGCATTTATATATTTATTTAAATTAGATTTATTATATCATATATATTATATATTTTAAGTCCATACATATTTAATACATTCAATGTAGTGTATAAATGAATCACATCGCCTTGTGGGGGCAGTGGTCTGAATATACTCAAATGAAATTATTGTACTAACTCAATAAAAAAATATGAAAGAATGTTTAATATAAAATTACAGGATTATTAAATATGCTATAATACACGTATTTAAATATTATTTAACCTCAAAAATATTTTTAATACTTGTCATGAAGGAGTTAATTGGAAATGAACAATAACATTATTTACGATGTCGATTAACCACCATAACATAGGAAACAATTTCATTCTACTGAATAAGATGAGGTGAGCAACAATATTGATTTTATATGGTCCATTATAAACATAAAACACTAGTATATACATGATTCTGAAGTTATCATGCATTTATGGATGAACGAGTATAGGAGAAGATAGGAAATGAATAGAAATTAAGAGTGGTACATTGAGAAAATTACCACTTGGAATCACCTCCTTGAAGAACTCTTAAAGACCTTGGATTTGGAATTTTGGAGAAACCACAAGAACATAGATGTGGGGAGAGTGATGGGGTGAGGTTTTGGTAGACATGTTAAGACCTAATAGGATTTATGTTTCATAATTGGGATGTAGGGGTCGGTCTTTATACATTATTATGGGTGGGTTCATGTAATTAATTTATTTACTATTTTATATTAAGAGATAGTCTTATTGAGGTGGAATTAATTTCAATGAATTATAATTTAATAAAATGTTTTTGAGTCTATTTATTTTCAATACAGACATCAAACAACCATTAAATGTTGAAATTTTTATGTATATTAAGCTTTAATGTTTAACTTTAACCCTTATCACATTTTACCTATACAGTGGTAAATACTTTTTTTTACCAGGGTAAATTTTTTGAACTAAAAATTCAAATCAACATATAAAATAATTTTTTTATCTTTTTATTCTTAATATGGAATCTATTTTACCTATTTCAATTCAAGATATTTTTAAAATTATATTTATAAATAATTCCATCGACAAAACTAAAAAAGAAGGTTTAAAAATTGATACTTTCAAAAGATTGAATTATTTTATTATCTAATTTCAATGTGAAATTTATTCCAATGATCTAAATTTTATTTATTGAATAATTTTTATCTAATTATACTTTTAACCCGATTAAAAATATATTAAAACCTTATAAAAAAATTAGATGGAAAAGTAGATTTGAATTAAATTCCAATATTTTTAACCATTCATTACAAATAAAACCATATATAAAAATACCCAAAAATTAACCCAAACTAATTTTTATGTTTTTATTAAAAATATGAAGTTTATTTTTTTAATATTAAATCTATAAATTTTTCACGATTTTTATTTAAATATGGGTCCTTATAAAAAGGTAGTAAAATTGCATTATTTAAAATATTGGGTTTTATGTGTTAAGATGGTTTTATTCATATTTTACTACTATAAAAACTATTGTTTGAATATTTATGTGAATTAGTAACATATATATTATATTATAATTAAATAATAGTTTTAATTATTTTAATTTATTAAGATTAAAACAACTTGTTATCATAATAATATTTTTCTATAAAATTACCCACTTTATATTCATTTTTTTCTTATATTCATTTTTCAATAATTAGTAACTCATTAATTCATTTCATATTTTGTTAAAACCATAAATTTATATATTTTTGTTGATTATATTGAAAAAATATAATTTAACAGCTAGGATACATCATATTTTAATAATATACAATTCTTTGCTAAGCCTTGGTCATGTGGGTTATGCAAGCCATCAAGGATTGTATTTGTTCCATGAAATGCAATGTAACCATAGTGTTGCACGTATATAATGCTAAAATTTATGTTTTTAGTTCATTTAATACAATAATATAGATTTAATATAAAAAAACGACTTTAAATTTTATATGAAATGAGAAATATCAAAAAGATTTAATTAATTCGAAAAGAAATCATAATATCTCGAGGTGCTATGACTCAGTTGTACATCATGGCTACTCAGAGTCAAAAAAAGATCTATGATGATAATCATAGATAAGACATAGAGTTTTATGTTAGATATATGTTACTTATCTATATATCACTATGGAATAAAATCATGATATTTGAGAAGATGGAGAAGATTTTTCTAAGATATATCAGTCCCTCTGAGATCCTTTGTCACATAGAGTGGTGGCATATCGACTAGAATCAACCACCATTCATATCAAATGTACATGATGTGATCTATATACTCAAATTATGGATTTAAATAAAAATCCCCTTACATTTTTTGAATCTATAATTGAAATAATTGGAGAATGATCTCTCATATGGATATTTGGTTGTGAATATCTTAAATCATAGATGCAATGTTTGGAAAAATGAGATAATATACCTAGTCAAAATGTTATGGAGAAATAAGAAGTTTTAATAAGTGACATGGAAACCAATAGTGGTAATTAATAAGTATTACCCTCACTAATTTTATTGTATGAAAAGAAAATATCAAGGGTAATATTTCTATGGGGGGAAGAATATAATGACTCAATATATTATAAATAAAATTACATTTGTGATTTAATTAATTCATTTTTTTATTTTTGTTGTAAAAAATACATTAAATTATTTGGTTGTATTATATAATATTCTATTTAAATGTACATTAGTAACCATTTTAATTAATAATATTGTTTTAGAATAGTGATTATATAATTATTATAAATATTGGGTTTTGATAATTCCAACTACCATGGACAAAGATATTGTTGGCCTCAACCAGTACGATAATACCCTTTAAATCCCATTTATAGATCTTTTGATGGATATTTAATAAATATTATTTTCTATTAACCAACCCCAATACAATATATAATAACTAAATCACAAGAAAAAAAATTTATATAATAATATCAAGGTCATCAGAATCACTGCTCAAATCATGTACACCATACCACCCCAAGAAAATATCACCGTCATGCACATTAACCATGTGTAATTTTCAAGTGTAATAAAGTTATATTTATCAATAAAAAAATTATGAATATTTATAATGTTCATAATAATGAATAAATTTTTTTCTGGTTATTATTACGTTATAAATGATTTTTATTTTGAAATTATAAAACATAAATTTTATTTTGGGGTAATATAAAATTTAAATTAATAAATTTATTTTGATGAATTTATAGATTTTTGAAATAAATAATATTTAAATAAAATATTATTATTAAATTAAAATACAATCATAATTTTTATGATGTAACGTATAATTTTTATTAGTGTTCATAAACTATTATTATGAAAAATTTCAGGCATTTCTCAATTAATATTGAATCTATTTTAAATTGAAAATTAAAATATCTAGGAAATTATTTCAATGAAATAGATATTATATTTGGAATCATCACATAAAAACTATCAAATAGATAATTTTTCATAATTTTCTGAGATTATAGAATTTTTGGGTAAAAATTTAACATGGGATAAAAATACTATGTGTATTATGAAATCATAATGACCCAAAAGTACCGTAATAAATTCTATTAATGTTATAAAAGAATAAATATATGTTTCCCCATTAAATTTATTGGTTTTTGGTTACATTAGTTTTTTTATAAAGCCTTTATAAATCCTCTAAAACCTATATTACATTTTAGGGTTCAAAAATAATTTCATTATGAACCTGACCCACTTTCACTTCATCAAAAGGTAATACTTTAAAATGACCGGATCTGAGCCTTATATAATAATGAAAAAAAATCTTATTTGGAATAACCCATGGGTAAAAACTATGTTACAATTTGTTCTTTTAATTACATTTTTATTTAGAGTCCAAAACAATCATTTATGTAATAATAATGAACTCGCATATCTTTTCCTATATAATCTTCCCCGAATCCCCTTCATCTTCACTAAAAAACCATGTATCACATCCTTAATATTAACTACCATATATATAGTCTCCCCATGGTTCCATTAATCTCACAATAATCCCATATTATGCTTTTGGAATCACCCTCAAAATATGAGGGGTCCCCTCCTTCTCCTCCTTATTCAACCATGTTGATTTTCTTATAGAATTTATCTCTAATTAAATGTTATGCGATATGTTATTATATATACCCCTTACTTATATAATTATTTATAAATTATAATTTAACTATTTTACATTCATTAATCCATCAAATTATCATTAATGTTCCCCTATTATAATCCCAAAAATTTTCTATGATTTTCAATGCCCACTAATTGTGTAGTTAATAACTATACATGTTTCATATCTATAGTGTTTACCATTTTGAACTTGTACATATTTTTTTGGGGAATTAAATTTAATTTAGCCACACCAAATTATATTTGGATAAATTCTGGAAATATATCTTCTTATTTCTATGATCAATGTTGAACACTTTTAAATATACATGATATGGATATAATGGGTGCACCCATATAACACTCCAACGCATTGGGTAATGTTTTAGTCTCATGATATTTCATGTATGGTGTGTTATAGGATATTCTAATCATATTTTGTTATATTTTAATGGTGTTTCAAATTTAAGTATGCTTATGATTAAAAGTTAAAATTTGATTCCAAATTTCCAATGTGAAAATTTTGTTATCATGTTATATCATGACTATTTTTGATGTTTATGATTCTCACCCCTTTTATGTATCATTGAAATTCCTATCAGCAAACAAGTTACAATTTCATAATTTTATTCCATGTTTATTCCCTTACTGGTATTTATACATCATCCCTTTCTTATGTCTATACCCAGGTTATCTCATACAGATTTAAGTATGATGGAATATTGTTTTCATGTTAAGTAAGTATTCAATAATGGTGATGTACCCCATATTTTATGTTGTTATGTATTATACATAATTAACCAAAGACACTATATTTATCAAATTCTAGGTTGAATTATGTGTAACATTATATAATAAATTTAGAATTGATGTGTAGTAAATGAATTTTTTTTCATATTTCTGTTTCCTTAATCACCCAAGCATTTATAAAAATTCCACATTTGACATTAAATAATACAAATTTTTTATTCTACATTGTATTTTTATTTTTAAATAATTATCTGGTATTTATTATTCCATTTTATTAAAAAATTATTAAATCTTCCCCTATAATAATCTTTGATAATAATAAGGACCATATGTAGTTTAAATTTCATGATTATGTTGATTGGATTTCCCAATATAAGAATATTTTTTCACCAATCATTGTAATTCCATAAAATTCGGGATGATTTTTGTATCCAATATTTTGATAGTCTATGTGAGTTTTATATGCACATTGTTTTTTTCAACCCAAATTTGAATTACAAAAAATTTAATTGGGGTGTATAGTCATGTCCAAATTTGGTCAAAAAGGTTTATAATTCTCATACATTCCATAGAGTTTACATTACCCACTCAACGTCATCAATATTGAAAATTATTGTGTTTTACACATTGCTTCATCAATTTGAACACTATTCTTTAATTTTAATATTAAGAGAATTCATTTGGTGTCTTGAATTTCTATTTTCCCATAACCGTTAAATATCATCCACTATGATGATTTACCTGTAGAATTGTAGGTATAATGTATTATAAATAAATATCACCTATTTATAATTTTTTTAAATTAGATTGTCACTATTAGATTTGTATAAAATAATTCATCAAGATTGTAAAATATCATCATAAAATGATTACATTAAAATTTTGGATGGAATTAGAGTATGTGTATATTTCCTAAGAATGATTGGAAACCTGTCCCATGCCATGTGAAACAAATATTCTCCATCTTGATATACGCTTTTATTTTGCTTCAAAACTCTCCCAAAACATCAATCCCACCAAGAATGAGGTGTGATTATCGATTTTAGAAAAGAACTATATTACAACCAAGGCATTGGTTATTGAATTTTTTAATAATTAATGATGATAATATATGATCAAAATAAAATGGTCGAAGGGAGAAATAATAGAATTGATACACATGTGGTCTTATATAGAAGAAGATAGAGATGGATAATATAGATAACCTAAAAATATCCTTACTTCAAGATGTGTTACATATCATTTTCCTATTTGGGAAATACTAATGATATTGATATATTTGGTTTTACATGGAATTTCTATATGGAATTTGGTTTGTGTGGAGTTGTAAAAGAAAAATTTTCAGGTATGGGGTATAACTAGAGAATATTTAAGTAGTTTATTTAATGATTTTGATATGTCTATTTATGGTCGATCCAAACATCAACCAACCATTAAATGTTGAAATTTTTATGTATTTCAAGCTTTGACTTTTAAATTTATCCCTTGTCATAGTCTTACCTATACAATGGTAAATAATTTTTTTCCCAGAGTTAATTTTTTACATAAAAATTAAACTCATCTTATAAAATTATTTTTACCTCATTATTATTATTATAGAATCAATTTTACCTATTTAAATTCATTAAATTTTTAAAATTATATTTAAAAATAATTCCATTGACAAAACTAAAAAATAGGGTTTTAAAACTAAAACGTTCAAAAGATTGAATTGTTTTTATATCTAATTTCAATGTGAAATTTATTTCAATGAAATAAATTAGATTGATTGAAAAATTGTATCAAATTAATCTTTTAACACAAATAATAAAATAATTAATCTTTATAAATAAATTTGAGGAAAATGTAGATTTGAATTAAATTCCAATATTTTTAACCATTCATTATAAATAAAACCTTACAAAAAATACCAAAAAATTATCCCAACCTAATTTTTATAGTTTTATTTAAAATATTATTTTTCATTTGACATATTAAATCTATAAAATAGTCAAAATTTTTATTTAAATATGGTTCCCTCTAAATGGTGGTAAAATTTCCTTAAAAATACTGGGTTTTATGTGTTAAGATGGTTTTATTCTTATTTTATTTCTATAAAAACTATTGATTAAATATAAAAAATATTTACTTGAATAAGTAACATATATATTATATTATAATTACTTACTAGTTTTAATTAATTTAATTTATTCATATTAAAAAAACTTGTGATCATAATAATATTTTTCTATAAAATTACTCTCTTTCTATTCATTTGGTTCTTATATTCATTTTTAAAAAATTTGAAGCTAATTAAATAATTTTATATTTTTTGAAAACCATATATTTATATATAATAGTTTATTTTTAGAGAAAATCTAATTTAATGGATAGGTTACATCATATTTTAATTATATACAATTTTTTTCTAAGTCTTGATCATGTGTGTTATGCAAGCCATCGAGGATTGTATTTGTTGTGTGTAATGCAAGATAACCTTAGTGTTCTATGTAGATAATGCTAAAATTTATCTTTTTAGTCCATTCAATCCAATCATATTGATATAATGTAAAATAAAATGTTTTAAATTTTACATGAAAGAGAAATATCAAACAGATTTAATTAATTCAAAAAAATTATAATATCTCATGTTGTTACAACTTAGTAGCACATCAGGGCTACTCAGAGTTTACCGAAGAGCTATGCTAATAATTGTAGATGAGACTTAGAGTTTTTTGTCAGGGATATTTTATTTATCTACATATCTCCATGGAATAAAATCATAATATTTGGGAAGAAGGAAATTATTTTTCCAAGATACATATGTCCCTTTGAGATCCTTGATCGCATCAGAGTGGTGGCATATCGACTAGCATCCACATCCTGTCATATCAAAAGTACATTATGTGATATATGTATTCCACTTAAGGATTTAAATAAAAAATCCCTTATATTTTCTGAATCAATAGTTGAAACAATTAGATAATGATCTCTCATATGAATGTTAGGTAGTGAATATCTTAAATCATATATGAATTTTTTGGCAAAAATTGTTATAATATACCAAGTAAAATTGTTATAGATAAATAAGATGTTTTATGAATTGATGTGGGAACCATAAGTCATAATTAAAAAAAAATACCCTCATTAATTTTATTATATGAGAAGAAAATTTCAAGGGTGATATTTCTATAGGGGGATTAATGTAATGACTCAAACTATTATAAATAAAATTTCAATTGTGATTTAATTATATTTTTTATTTTGTATTATAGTTGTACAAAACACATGAACTTATTTGGTTTTATTATATAATATTATATTTAACTGTACATTTGGAATCATTGTCATTTATAATATTATTTTAGAATAGTGATGATATATTTATTTTAAATATAGGGGTTTTTAAAAATACAATTACCATGGAAAAGGAAAATATTTGCCTCAACATGTATTTAAATACCCTATAAATACCTTTTATTGGATATATTTTTGGAGGTAGATTAAATTTTATATTCTATCATCCAAACCCAATCCAATATCTAATAACTAAATCACATGAAAAAATGAATTATAAAATAATATCAAGATCCTCAAAATCATATCTCAAACCATGTACACCATACCACCCAAAGAAAATATCACCATCACACACCTTAAACATTGGTCATTTTAAAGTGTAATTATGGGATATTTATCAAGATAAAGATTATGAAAATATATAATTTTTATAATAATGAAATAACTTTCTTCTTTTTGTTATTATTTTATAAATATTTTTTATTTTGATATTATAAAACTTAAATTTTTTTGGGGTTATTTAAAATTTCAATTAAGGATTTTATTTTGATAAATTAATGGATTTTTAAAAAAAATTATTGTTTTAATAAAATATTATTATTTATTATTTATTATTAAAAAAACAATAATATTATTTTTATGATGTAACATATAATTTTTATTAGGTTTCATAAACCGTTATTATAAAAAATATCAATCATGTATCAATTAATGTTGACTCTACATTAAATTTAAAATTCAAATATTTAGGAAATTAATTTCATGAAATATATTTTATTTTTGGAATCATTACATAAAAACATTCAAATAGATAATTTTTCATAATTTAATGAGATTTTAGAATTTTTGGGTAAAAATTTAACATGGGATTAATATACAGTGTGTATTATGAAATCGTAATTACCCAAAAGTGGTGTAATAATTACAATAATAGTTATAAAAGATTAAATATAGGTTTCCCCATTAAATTAATTTTTATTTTTGGTTAAATTATTTATTTTTTAAAGCCATTATGAATCCTCTAAAACCTTTATTACATTTTAGGGCTAGAAAATCATTTTTTTAAGAACAAGACCCACTTACACATCAGAAAAGTTAATATTTTGATATGTTAGGAAACTGGACTTATAAAATAATCAAAAACAATTTTATTTTAACTAAAACATGTGTGAAAACCATGTTATGTTTTCTTATATTGATTATATTTTTATATAGAGTCCAAAACTGACATTTATGTAATAATAAAGAACTCGCATCTATTTTCCTATTTAAAACCACTCAATATTCCCTTAATCTTCACTCAAAATCCATGTATCACAACCTTAATGTTACCTACCATATATATAGACCCCATGGTTCCATTAATCCAACTAGAATCCCCTATTATTATTTTGAAATTACCCTCTAAAGGAAAGGGGTCATCTCCTTATCATCTTTATTCATCCATCTTGATTATATTATAGATTTATCTCTAACTAAAAATTATGGCATATATTCTTCTATATACCCCTTACTTTCCAAATTATTAATAAATGATAATATAACCCATTAACTTCCATTAATATCTCCAATTAACATTTATGTTCCCCCATTATAATGCAAAAAAATTACTATGATTATCCATGCAAACCAATTGTGCAGTGAATAAAAATTCATGTTTCCTATCATCAGTGTTTACCATTTGAACTTATACATCATTGGTTGTGGAATAAAATTATGTTATCCACACAAAATTATATTTTGATTAATTTTTGTGAAATATGTTCTTATTTATATGATCAATAGAGACCTCTTTTTAATGTATATGATATGGATATGATGGGGGAACCCATATATCACTCCAATGCATTGGATAATGTTTTCATCTCATGAGATTCTATGTATGGTGTGCTATAGGTTATCCAAATATCAGTTTTTATCTTTTAATGGGGTTTCAAATTTAATTATTCTTATGATTACTTGTTAAAATTTGTTTTTGAATATCCCATGTTAAATTTATGTTATCATGTTATATCATGGATATTTTTTCATGTTTATGATTCTCACCCCTTTTATGTACCATTGAAATTCCTATCATCGAATATGTTAAAATTTCTTATGTTTATTCAATATTTATTCCCTTACTGGGATTTATACCTCACCATATTCTTATGAATGTCCTGAGGTTGTCCCATACTATTTTATGTTTGATGGAATATTATGTTCCTGTCAATTAAGTATTCAATAATGGCGATATACACCATATATTATGTTGTTAGGTTTAATACCTAATTAAACAAAGACAGTATATGTCTCAATATTCTTGGTCGAATTGTTTGTAACATTATATAATACATTATCAATTGATTTGTAGTAAAGGAAATGGTTTTCATATTTCCTTTTCCTCAATCACTCAAGTATTTAGAAAAATTCCACCTTTGACTTTAAATATTACAAATTTTTTATTCTACATTTGATTTTTTTGAATCATGATCTGAAATATTTTAGTCAATTTTATTCATAAATTATTAAATCCTCCCCAATAATTTTCTCTATGAATAATAAGGATCAGATATAGTTTTATGTTCATGATTATGTTGATTGGATTATCCAATATAAGAATGTTGTTTCACCAAAACATGGTCATTCCATAATATCATGGGTTGATTTTTGTATCCAATATTTTCATTTTTTATATGAGGTTTTATAGGAATTGTTTTTTTCATGCCAAATTCTAATTACAATTAATTTAATTGGGGTGTATAGTCATGTACATAATTTGGTAAAAAATATTTTAATTCTCATGCATTTCATAGAGTTTACATTACCGCTCATCGTCATAAATTTTTCAAGTATCCTGTTTTACAAATTGTTTCATCAATTTTAAAACTATTTCATAATTTTATAATTATGAGAATTCATTTCATGTCTTGAATTACTCATTTTCCAAAACTATTAAATTTCATTCTCTACAATGATTTACCTGGGGAATTTTTTACTTTTGTATTATAAATAAATCTCACCTCTTTATAAGTTTTTTAATTATATTTTCACTATTATATTTGTATAAAACAATTCATCAATATAGTAAAATATCATCATAAAATTATTTCACTAAAATTTGGGATGGAATTCTTGTATGGGTATATTTCTTAAGAATGTCTAGAAACCCATCCCATGCCATGTGAAAAAACTATTTTCCATATTGATAGAATAATTTCATTTTGTTTTAGAACTCTCCCATAACATCAATCTTACAAGGTAGGATGTGTGCTTATAGAATTTAAAAAAACTATATCACAACCAAGGTTTTGGTTATTTAATTTTTTAATAATTCATGATGATAATATGTGATCCAAATAAAATTTTCAATGGGAGAAAAAAGGGAATTGGGATACATGTGGTCTGATATGGAAGAAGATAGAGATAGATAATATGGATACCCTACATAGAGCCTTGCTTTGGTAAGTGTTACATATTATTGTATCATTTGGGAAAAATTAATGACATTGATATATTTGGTTTTTCATGGAGTTTCTATATAGAATATTTTATGTGTGTAGTTGTATTAGAAAAATTGTCTGTCATGGGTTATAACTAGAGTTGAATTGAAAAGAATTATTTAATGAGTTTAAGATTAATCTTAATATTTGAAAAAAATAAACATATTCAATTGGAAAATAGTTAGAAGTGGTTAATAGAAATAGATATGAATTTTTTTCAATCATAATTCCAATCCCTTAGATAAATTATAAAAAAGATTTATTTTTTAATATTATATGGAGTCGGTACTCACAAATTTTTGGATTTCTATACCATTAATTCATAGAAAATGTTAAATGGGATATTAATTTTTATTTTATAAATATATAACCCCAATGTTCTCTATTATCAAAATCTTTTTTTATAGATAACATTGTAGTTTAATTCAATTTAATGTTTGAATGGTTTCAAATAAAGTACAGATGTTGTCTGAATGATCATTTGTTTTCTATATGTATTGATTATGTTCTGTATAAAATCATGATAATTCATCACCATAAAGAACAAAATCTAGTAATCTATAATAACCTCTCAGGAGTAAAAGAGATTTTATTCATTACTATGGTGTCCAAAAATTTATACCAACAATGATTTTTCAAGGTTCTCATAGAAAAAAATAATGTTTCCATTAAAATCATGTTAAATGTATGTTTATTTTAGGTTTATTGTATAAATAACTGATGCATATTTTATATCATCTTTTGATTCCACGATTTCTTTTAAAATATATTTAAATTTTTTAATTATATCATTTTGTTCCATCCTTGAATACCCTGCCAAAATTTTTTATATGTGTTTTCTATTTGAAATAATTTATGACCTACTTATAAAAAAATATAGTGAAAATAAAATCAATCCAAAAATGAAGGATGTGTGCCAATGGATTGTCAAAAATTATATATTAAAACCAACACATTGGTTGTTGATTTTTTTTAATAATTAAGAATGTTAATATATGAACAAAATAAAATGGATTAAGAGAGAATAAAGGGAATTGAGACACATGTTGTCATATATGGAAAAAGATTGGAATGAATAATATGGATACCATACATAGAGCCTTTGTTCGGGAAGTGTTACATATCATTCTCTCATTTGGGAAAAATTAATTACATTGATATATTTGGTTTTTCATGGAATTTATATATTGCATTTTTTATGTGTGGATGTGTAACAGAAAAATTGTCAGGCATGGCGTATTACTAGAGATGATTTAAATACATTATTTAATAAGTTTAAGATGTCTCGTTTTGAATTTGAAAAAAAATAAACATATTCTTGTATAATATTAATTTTAAGATGGTTTAAGGAGGTTTGGAGAAGGTTGGAATGAATTGTAGGAAAATTTGGTTCCAACATGAGATTAAAAATATTTTTCTAAAGTCAATGTAACACCATAATATATCATGGTACGTTATCTTAAATAGATTGTATTTCATAAAACATTTAGTTGTCTTACATAAAATGAAATATTATGTTTCTATGAAGAAACACTATATAAATGACATGTTAATAAATTATCATTTAAATATTTTCATATAAATAGAAACAAAATTAAATGTTATTAATTATGTTTTCACCTAAATAAAATATATTTTTAATGAAGTTTATAAGTTTTAGTATAATATTTATATGTTTAAAAATTCCATTTTCATAAAAGAACTACCTTTTATATCCTTTTTTGAACAGAAATAAAATTATTTTTAGAAACTATTAGAATTTAATTTTGTAAAATAGACTTCATTTATTAATTCTGAATATCAAAATTAGCATAGGATGAATTTTGTTTATTTTTCTGAAAACGTTCATTTTTTGATGAATAGTGAGAAACATTACATTATTGTCAAGAAAACAACTTTTACATTTAAATAATCATTTTACGTTAAATTGATTTTAAAGTTGCAATAATTAAATAATACATATACTAACCTAATTATTCTCAGTGGATTGATTTTTATTATATAATCAGATATAAAAATTCATTGAACATTTTTAAATTCTATTCACAAACATCATAACCACATTTGTAGATTAGCATTAAATCAAAATTTACCCATTTTGTGAAATTAATTGTAAAAAATAGACATACATGGTTTTAATAAGTTTGAAAATGGAGATTTAATATGATGTAAATAATTTTTTCTGAATAGTTTCTTCATAATATTATTTACAACTGTTAAAGGTAAATAAGAGAATTAATGGTAAAAATAGTATTGTAATAATATGAAATTACCCTAACACTAGTCCAAATTTCCTTGTATAAGTATATATCGTTCCAAATCCACCTAAGGATAGAAATATGATATTTTTAAGCAACTTGTGTTTAATTAGGAAATTTATGATATTTTATTTGAAGGAGAGATAAAAATTTCATATTCAAATATTAATAACTACATTATTATTATTAAAAGGTAATAAAATTGATACGGTAGAAGATAAATAGTATATAAAAATCTAGGAAAATTTATCTACATCATGATATTTTATTTATAATTTTTAGACATTAAATAAATATATTAATTGGTGACACAATGAAGATGTAGTAATTTTTTAATTAAATGACATATCAAATAAATTATATTAAAAGTATTAAAATAAATATATGTTGATTTAATAAATGAAAAAACTTTAATAGATATCTTAGACAAATAAATGAAACATTTTATTCATTTTTTAAAAGTTATAAAATTAGTTTGATATTTTTCAAAATAAAAAATATTGAATTGTATTAAAATAGACATAAAATTCATTTTTATATAAATACTATTTTATTATATGACGTAAAAATCTATAAATAAATGGATATGAAAACTAGATTTCATAATATAAAATATTTCATAAATGATCCAATTAGTTTTTGTTTGTCATTTTATTGTAACTATATTAACCTTATAACATAAAAATTCAAAAAGACATGGTATGAGATAAACTATTCAACTAAGGGTTAAATCCAAGAGATAATGATAATCTTATGACCAAAAAATTTTGAAAATTCATTTTTTGGTGATATATAAACCCACATTCATCTTAAACTCTAAATAATTCCCTTTGGATGTATTTTAATTACAAAATAAATTTATATTAAGTTAATTTTTATGATCATCCAAAAGTGGCCCTCACCTCTCTTATAATGGACACTTCTCATGCTCATTAATTCACACCACTAAATACATTTGTCTCAGAAAAAACATCCCATTTACACTCCAAAATTCCTTATCAACATTATAGAGTCCATACTTTGGGAATAAATAAATCCAAAGAATTCCTTATGTGAAAATCAAAAGGAGACACTTGATGAAGAGGTAGTCGTTCTTTCAACTCTTTCAATGTTCTATTTTTTTATACTTCCACATCTAATATTACATCCATACTAATGTAATAACACTAGTATAATGTACATTCTATGATTTTATTATGATTATGGTACAACTATATTCCTCCCTTTACCCTTTTCATGAAAAACAATATCACCATGAGTGTATACGTACAACTAACCATTTCCACATCATGGTGTAAACTTTTGATCATCTATAATTTATTTACAATAGTATAAAAATAAAAATAGATAATGTAAATAATAAATATAACATGATATTGTTTCTTTAAAATTCATATTCCATCTATTTAAATATTATTTATCCATTTAGGAAATGATATCGTCACTCATGTGTGCGTACAGCTTACCGTCTCCACAACAAAATGAGGTTCATCTTCCATGTTCATCATTCAAGATTTATTATAAAAATATATATTTTGAATAAGTATGAATTATATGACAGAATAATTATAATGGAATAATATAAATATATATTTATATATGTTATTCAATTACTTCAATTTTATATGATAATAAAATAGAAACAACATTAAATCATACATACAAACTATCGTCACCGCGAAATGTGTATTCCATTACATATATAAATATATTACATTCATTTATATTCTAAATATATATGATATATGAATATTTTTATAAATTCTGGAATTATGTAAATAATGATCATTGTAATACAATGAAGAATAACACGTAAAAACATGTGCGATAAAATAGGGATTATTTCCCAAAATGATGCATTAAAATGGAAATTATTAATAAAAGGATAATATGAATTAATAAATGAATCATATATGATTTAATAAATATTATTTTCATTATTATATAAATGAATAATTAGTTTAGAAAAATTATATATGTGTTTTGGTCACGTACATAGAGTATCATACCTAATGTAATGAATTTCCATAAAACGTTTAATTTTCTTGAGATATAATCCATTTTCCCCACATATGTGTTTTTTTGTGTCTGTACTTCCCATATTATATTTGATATCATAAATATCATTTTCATAATGGTATTTAATGATTAATTTTAAGGTATTGGCCTTATTATTTAAATGTTCAATGTAGTATGGGTCACATTGAATGTTTAATGAATTAATCCTTTATCAATTTCAAAATTGTCGAAATTATAATAAAAATTTAAATATAGGTATAAAAAGTATTTTAAAGAAAATATTAGGTTAATTTTTAATTTCCATCAAAAAAATTAATAAATAAATATTTTTAATGATTTTAAGTAAGGGTTAATTTCAAATTCACTTTTTTATTTGAGGTTGTTTATACTTAAATATATATTTGAAAATATATATCATTCATGCCCACATTTCTAAAAATGTAATTAAAAGTATTATCAGAAATTTTTTGAATCAATTTTAACATATGTTTGACTTTTTATAATAAATTTAATGAAATATTTCTATCATTATCCAAATGAGGTACATTAAATCCTTTTTGATAAATTAAGAGAAGATTGTTTTTTTATCTTATATGGAAGACGCGGCTATTACCCCACATTATGAAGCCGTATCATTTCGTATCGTTCATTACATGATTATAATATTGTCTTCAAAATAAATATTCCTTTTATAATTTTGTTGGTTCAAAATTATTTTAATCTAAATAATGGATATTCTAGTCAAAGTGTTTTAATGAACTTATTAAATTATTTTCCTCTATTTCAAAATCTTATTTTGGATTTTATGCAGACTTGAGGATAATTAATTATGATACATTATTATATATTGTATCTAAAATTTATTATTTGTTTAACAGTAAATGTTTTTTATTAAATTCATATTTTATGATTAAATTATTAACATTTCAAATTTTAGTTTTAATATAAATGAGTATGTTGTGTTTCACCATCTTCATAAGAGGGATGTATTGGAGTTAGTATGTGATGGGAGGGTCCCACTATATCCCATTATTACATCAGTATGTCTAATGAGAATAACTAAATATGAACTTGGATTACGCCTTGCCAATTTATTTTCAGATAAGGATTTTGCTGAGGTATTAACCTTTTATTTTAAGATGTCATCATTGAGGCCTCAATAGTATGATCTAGATTCCTATAATTAGGCATTCCCTCCTTATGAGATTTTTTATTAATATTACTTGTGATTATTAATATAATTTAATATCCATGTTAATTTTTAAATGAAATTTATTGATTTATCATTGCCATATTAGGAAAAATATTATCATTATAAGGCTTCTGTTTTAGTTTTAAATTTCGAATAAATGTTTTTTATTATTTATTAAATATTTTTTGTATTGTTTATCCATACTAAGAATATGATCTCACCCCATTCATCTGTTTTAATTTATAGTATTAATAGAAGTTTATTATGAATGAAATGAAATGATAAGTCTAGAGAATAACGATTTTATCAAAAGAATATCTATGTTTTATTTTATATGTTGAATTGGATTGTAATGTTAGAATATGTAATCTATTTTAGAATACTTCTTAATTGATTGGCCCATTTTGATTTTATTCCATGAAATCATGTAAATGTATTAAAATAATGCACTGACTCATGGTAACTAGGTTTGAGGTGTAACAGTTGGTATCACGGGATCTTTAGAAACAACATTGGAAATTAGATTTTGATGGCATAGATTATGTATCATGACCCTAAGATAGACATTTGGAATAACTACATTATAATATCCAAGAATTTAGGATAAATTTGAATTAATTGTATTTTCAATGAAATGAAACTTTTTCTGGATTCAACTGGTGGAAGTGGATCTCGCACAAATGAAAATTGGAGTAACAAATCCAATAAGGTGTACTAGCCCTTACTCGGGGTAAACTGGTACACAATAATTGGCCTTACTGTGCACCTGGTATGACACTCTCAATTTTTATACTTAGGATAATTAACATTTTTAATAATTACAAAACATTATGAAGGATTTATGAGTAAATGTGTCCATAAAGAAACCATTTTTATGATTACTGTTTATATATGCATGAATATTTGAATTTATGTTACATATTTTACTAGTTTGGAATTAGGGATTATAATTTAGAACCTAATCCTGTATATGAAATTGTTTTGAAATAGAACCATGCTGAAGGAAGAGAAACCACATCAATAGACATAATCGATGAAGTTATTTCCCTTCTATTAATGTAAATTGTAGTGGATATAGTTATACAACAAGTGTTGAACCACTTATAACTGTACTGGGGAAGCTGAATCCGGTTATGCATAATAACCATACCCATATGGAGAACCTGGATCCAAAATGTAGAGGATCATTGTTAGACTATTTCATGAAAAAAAACTCCAACATTCAATGGGAATACCAATACATTTTAGCTAAAAAACTCATATGTTCCTTTGAGAAAATATTTCTTACTTTGGGACGTAATGAAAGGGAAAATGTTGTTATGGTAGTTTAATCTCTCTCAGGAGATGATTATCAATAGTGAAAATTAATTCAAAATTCAAAAAAAGATAAATACATAAAAAATATTCAATGGAAAGTTTTTAAAGAACTATTCATATGAATAAAATTTCCTATAGAATAGCTCGTTGATTTGTAAAAGAAATTTTAGAGACTGAGGAAATAGTAGGATGATAATTTTGTAATGTATGTGGATAACTTCAAAAGGTTAGAAAGGCATGTTGAAAACTACACATGTAACACAAGAAGTAAGATCGATCGATTCTTGGATGAGTTAAAACTATTCCTATGATGGGAATTGGCCTCACAATATTTCTCATCATATGATGTTATAGTCTCATGTACCCTCAAGATAGAAAATGAATTCTCTATGTCATATGATTATATGGTAATGAAATAATATAAGATAATGGTGGAGTAATAAACAGATAAAGAGAAGAAGGTAATGAACAATTTTCCCACATGTGACAGTTATGGAAAGAACTACCCAGGTGCATACATAAAAGGAAAAGGTTTTTGTTTCGAGTGTTATGAGAGAGTTCAACTTGAACATGATTTTTTGAGAAAGAATGAAAATGAAAATTTGAAAATTTGTAATTTTATAGATATGGGTCATTATGCAAATTAATTTCCATGGCATCAAAGAAATATAGCTTAAAAAAGTGAAAGGGATCAAGATCAGTCATATTCTGTTATTACAGTCCAAACTAAATAATTAATTTATTTTTACTTTTTAGATTCCAGTATTATATAACATGAAAATTTTATTAGCAATGTATTGGTCATAATAATTTTAAAATATATGAGGATTTCAATACATTACTTCATTTTTAAATATGTGGAGGAATGAATGTTTTTATTCAAGTTTTTTTGGCGATAAAAGCTTTGGTATGAGTCAATAAGAACTATAGTACATCGTTCTGGGAATCTAATGTTTGATTGATTTTGGAAATTTAGAGACTCTAGATAGTAAATTTTGATTTATGTATTTTTGTCAAATCTTAAGGTTGGAATGGAGTAATTTGAACATAGAATATTATTACTTGGTGTTAAATTAAGATATACTGAATACATTGAGCTATCCTTTTTCATTTATGTAAATATTTATAGGATTAATGAAATACTTTTGGGCCTGATAATTTATCAAAAGTGTATCAGTTGTAAAAAATATATTTTGAACAGTCATTTATAGCTATAAGGGATGAACTTAAAATAGATGGAAGCACATCTATAGAATGTGATTAAGCTTATGACATAAAAAGAAATCAAATAGGTGATTTTCTGAATAGTAAAATAATTCTTCCACTATAGGTAAAGGGTATTGACGCCAAAATATTCAATCATAGTACTTTTTCTGATGATTCAAATGACCCCTGAGATCATAGTAGGTTTATTGCTTTGAAATGGTTAAATATATCCTCATCAAGATCTATATGATAGTCTATTAGAACATGATGATTATATTTTCCATTATTGTCCATGTTTTCCAATATGGAACCCCAGTATGTGTTATATAATGTGACCATTGTTCTTCCCTTTCTTTATTTTAAAATTCATGTCTCATTAATCTATTTTGGTTGTGGGATTTTAGTAATGATATTTTAAGAATTCCAACTATAGATTTTTATTCCAAGATTAGGTTTTGATGTCAGAATTTATTGAATAATGGAATAATGTAACACCCCAAAATTGTATAGTATGTTATCATCAATATCATGTGTTGCATGCAACAAAAAATTGGCTTGCGAAACAGGCAAGACTAAGATTCTACGAAAGAACACATTAGTTTTAAAAGGAATTAAATGATAAATTTATAACTTATCCTTTTAAAATTATAATATAAATAGTAAAAAAAATTATATTTTATTTATAATGTTTTCACATAAATAAATCATATATATATTGAAATTTATTGGTTTCGGTAAACTATTTATATGTTTGAAAATACTATTTTCTTAAAAGAGATAATTTTAATGTCCATTTTTGAAAACTAATAAAATTAATTTTAGACGATATTATAAATTTAATTTTCTAAAATACACTTTTTTTTAAATTCAGAATACCAAAATATGTATAGGGTGAATTTTTTGTATTTTTATGAAAACATTCAATTTTTTATAAATAGTAAAAACACTACATTATTCTTGAAAATTAGATATTTACATTTAAATAATTAGTTTACTTTAAATAGATTTAAATGAAACAATAGATAAATAATAAATTAATTAACCCAAATTAATGTCATGGAAATAATTTTTATAATATAATTAGATAATAAAATTATTTAAACTTTTTTGACGCTTCCTTACCCACCTTGTAACCACAATTTCATATTAGCAATAAATGTGATTTTACTAGATATATGAATTGAATTTAGATAAAATTGTCATCCATGATTGTTATTCGTATGACAATATTTGTCCAATAGTCTCAAAATATTTTTTGGTGAATAATAGCTTTTGAATTTTAATTACCACTATTAAAGGCAAATAGGGTAATTAAAGGTAAATATAATATTATAAAAATATAAAATTAACCTATAAATTGTATTAATTTAATTAGATAAGTATTTTTCAACCCAAATCAACCTTAGGTCATAAATATGATCCTTTTTACGCAACTTTTATAAGATTATGGCATTTATTATATTTAATTTAATGTAGAGTTAACGATGTCATATTCAAATTTTAATAACTATTTTCTTCTTAATGTGAGGTTATATAAGTGATATGGTTAACTATAATTAGTATTAAGATATATAAGAAATATATCTACATCATGATATTTTATATATAATTTTTAAATATTTAATAAATAAACTAAACGGTGACACAATGATGATGCAGGTTGTTTAATTAATTGAGAAATAAAGTTAATGATACAAAATATATTAAAATATATATAATTTTACTTAATTAACGACATAAAATATATCTATAGATAACTTATACATTTCAGTGACATATGGGATCTAATGGTTTGATGTTATCATACTGGTTTGATATTTTAAAAAATAAAAATATTAAATAATTTTAAAATTGAAAAAAAATGATATTTTAAAATAAATTTTATTTTTTAAAATGACATAAAAGTCATAAAAATATATGGTTCAGACAACTATGATTTATAATTTTACATATGTCATAAATTATCCAATTTTGGTTCTTTAGGAATTTTACTTTAACTATATTGTCACTTTACATTAAAAATACATGAAGACCAGAAAAGAGTTACACTGTTTAACTAAGAGTTATATCATAATATAATGTTAATTTTATGATGAAAATATGTCTGAAATTCATTTTTTGATCATATTTAGACACATAAGAATCTTATACATTAAATAAATTTCTTTTTAGCTGTTTGAAATAAAATATTTATTGAAAATAAATTAATATTTTCTGATCTTTCAATAGTGATCCTCACTCTCTTGTAAAAGGTAACTTCGTCTTCAACATAATTCACTACTCTAAATTCATTTCGATTTGAAACACCCAGAACATTTATTCAACCAACTAAATTCACTTCATTCTAGATTCCATACATTAGGCATAAATATATCCTATGAATTTTTTTATCAAATCAAAAGGAGACCCTCGAAGAAGAGATAATCATACTATTAACACTTTCAAAGTTCATTTCGTATTATACTTCTTATTCCTCTTTTTTCATAATAATGTAATAAATCTTGTATAATATATGTTCTGATATTTTATTATTTTTATAGGCATCCATATTCCTCGTTTTACCCTTTTCATGAAAAACAGATCATCATGTGTGTGTATGTATGGCTTACCATCTCTACATCATGGTGTATATTGTTTCTCATCTATAAATTATTTCAGCGAGTATAATAATTAATATATAAGCTTTAAATAATAAATATAACATTATATAATTTAGTTAAAATCCTAATTATATCTAATTCCATACCATTTAACCATTAATGGAAGAATGTTGTCATTCGTACGTACGACTAACTACCTCCACAACGTGATGACATTCATCTTCCATGTTCACCATTCAAGAATTATTATAAAAATATATATTAGGTATAAGTATGAAATATATGACATAAAAATTAAACTAGATTAAGATATGTATATATATATATGTATGTGCGTGTGCACACTAATTTAATTCACTTACATCAATTCAATACGTGAAGAAAACAGAAAAAGTGTTCATGTGTACATAGGGCCTAAAATCTCCATGAACAGTGTATTTCATTTCATATATGAATCAGTTTTATATAATTATATTCTAAATACATATGATATATGAATCATTTTATTAAATATTTAAGTATTTATATAAATATATAATTAGTACTATCAACAATAAGAAGTCAAAACATGCATGATAAAGAAAACTATTACAACCAGAAATGTGGCATTAACTAGGAAATTATTAATATACAGGTAATATAAAGTTGTTAATGGGTCATATAAGATATTAAAAATTATACTAATATTCTGGTTGAGTTAAATAATATGTTTAAAACCATAATAAATTAGTTTTATACATGTACAAGGAGTATTAGACCTCTGGTAAGGGATTTTCGCCTCACTTTGAAATGTTTTGATATATAAGCCATTTTGACCACCTATGTATTCAGTGTGGTGTATGTATTTCTTCAATTATATTATTTATATAGAATAAATTTAACTTTATGTTTTGTAATGATTATTTTTAACAGATTGGGATTATGATTTAAATGTTCAAATTGGTATGGAACACTTTGAATGTTTAAAGAATCAATCCTTTCTCTATTTCAATATAATTTTTATTATCATGCAAGTTTATGAATATTTTTATAAATGATTATAATGAAAATATTGTGTATATTTTAATGTTAATTAAAATATTTTAAAAATGATATATTTTTATGGTATTCACATAATGGTTAATTTCACAATATTATTTTTATTCTAGGTTTTTTATATGTAAGTATCTATTTTGACATCTTTATCGTCCAAATCCATATTCTTTAAATGTAATTCAAAACATTATCAGAGATTGTATATAGTCATTTTTACCCATGTTTTATCTTTTAAAAGATGATTTCAAATAAATCTTTCTTTCAATTTCTATATGAGTTACTTTATATCCTATTCGAGAAATTAAGGAAGTAATTCATTTTTAAATTTTACCGTACAGGTGTCTATTTATTCCATTATGAAGCCTTAGTATTTTTTAGTTTTCCTTTCAATACCTCAATTATATTTTAAAAAAATATTTTTCTTTTATAAATTTTCATCATGTAAGTTTCATTAAATTGAAAAAGGGATATATCTATCAAAGGTTTATAATGAATTAATTAGATTATTTTCATATATTTCTACAACCATTGTTGGATTTTATTATTATTTGAGGATGTTTTATTATTATACAGTATTACATACTGTACTGAAGGTATTATGATATTATTGACTATCGATGTTCTAATTTTGTAATATTCATGGTCAATGTTTAGTGTATTAACATTTTGTATTATAGTTTTAATATGAATTTATATGTTATGTTTCACCATTTTCATAAAACGGATGCATTTGACTTAGTGAGGGATAGGAGGGACATGTTATAACAACCTGACCCATAAGTAGGTCTCATGATACAAAATAGATATTGAATTTTCCAAGGGATTTCCCATTTATATTCTGATGTGGATTTGGTCGAGGCCTTAACCATTTATTTTTAGATTCATTGGTTGAGTCTTCAATGATATGTTTTAGATATCTGGAATTTTTCATTACCTTAATTTGAGTTTAGTTATTAAAATTGCATGTGATTTTTATAATAGTTTAATGTATAATTAAATGTTTAAATGTAATTATTTTAATAATCCTTGCAACATTATGTTGGAGATTATGTTTATAAGAGTTTTTTTGTGGTTAATACTTTCCTTAAAATAATATGATTATTTATGAATGCTTTTGTTGAATTGTTTCACATTATTGAGCATATATGCTCACCCATTTATTATGTTTTATTTTACTAGGATGTAGAGAAGTGTATTGTTATTGATATTCTAGGTTAATCAAATATAATAATGATGGTCTCAAAGTACTATCTATTTTTTATTTTATTATTTTTATTGTAATGTAATTTCCACATATGTAATCTTCTTTCCAAGAATGCAAAACTGATTGGCCCTTTTGAATTTGATTCCCTATAATCTTTTCAATGTATTAAAATAATTCACCAACAATGGGTAATTTGGGTTTGAGTGTTACACTAAACATATGAAAACCCTATAAATTCTAGGTATGCGTAGGATTAATTAGGTTTTATTTGGTTATGTAACATTAACATAGTGATAAGTGTCTGTGCCAGAATAAATCGGTATTTCTTATAGCTTCAAAATATAAAACATGTTTTTATAAACTCGGTGTGAGAGTAATCCTACTATTTTTTTGGCCAGCATAAGAATATATATGAGATTTAAATTTCATATCGAATTAAAAGAATCCATTATAATATTGAATTATATAAAGAAATGTTATGTGAGAAATTTTATCATTTGTTTAATTTTTTTGATATTAAATCAAGAAATATGCGGCTTACATAATAATATTGGTTTGGGATCGTTTCTCATTGAAATTATCACAATATATCAAATTTCTTTCAAATAATATTTTTTTACGATCTATATAAGAATGTATGGAAACACATGTGAGATTAAGTGAGAAATAAATATAATCACATAAAATTAACTTATAAAAATGTAATCATTTGGTATATCAGTAAAAGAGTTTCAAGAGATACATAAAATAAATAGAGGCTCGAGTGATATTAAATCTCTTTTCCAAAAAATTTACATATGGATAAATTAAATATCAACATACCTTAAGATAATAACTCATCTATTATAAAAAGGGATAATTTCATATGGTCTCACATGAAATTATAATCCTAGGAATTATTTTCTAATATTAAATAGTTAATTTCATGGGGATTCAAATGGATAAATAAATTGAATTTTTTGTATAAAATAATTATTGATGATATCCAAAATATATAAGGGTTATTAAAATAGATAATTGTGTGAAATTTTTAAAAGAAACAATTGTAGATCTTTGAAGAGATATTTATATTATAAATATCATGAAAATATCCTGAATATTTGGGTTACATTTGGTTTATTGAAATTCATAGATAATATTATGTGACTTTAGAACTAATTATAATTGTTTGTTTTAAATGGGAAAGAATTAATTTATTCTAGGAAAATTTATAGTGAAAGTTATCCAAACACTAAAATGAGATTATAGTGAAAAAATGGATAAAAATAGTGATAATATTAAATATATATTATGTGGATATATTGAAGGAAATAAAATATCAATTTAAGTATTATTATTTTTATTATTTTATTTTTATTTTTTGAGTATAAAAATAAGAACATTTTGGAGAAATTAGAATGATTTTTTTTATGTTTTTATAGACATTATATTTCCATATTTTGGGTGATTTTCAATAGAAGTAAAAAATTGGTGGTGTTATTTTTAGTTTCAATTGTTATGAAAAAAAATTAAAATCAGGTAAATGGATCTTTTCTCAATACATTAATATAGTAAATCATGAATATTTAATGTTTTTCTTCACTTTTGATATATTTTTATTTAAAAGAAATGATCAATTTCTATTTTATATGATTGATAGTTTGGGTTTTTATTGCATATGATTTAATAGTAATATATATATATATTATCGTAGTTTCTATTTTTAGAATATATTGAAATTTATTTTATGAATTAAAATGGATTAAAATGTGGATTAATATTTAGATCATTTCTACAAATTGAAGATAATGTTTGATGACATTATATAATGTGGTCTAAATTAATTTATTATTAAATATTAGACAATCAAATATGTGGTTTTTTTGTCTTTATAAAACTTATTAATATCATTTTAGAAGATAAAGAAACCTCAAAACCATCATAACATATTTAGTTACTAGAAATAGAATAAAATCAATACATGTTCATCGAAATAGCTGGATAATTTTAAGATAGGGGTGAAGGTGGAGTTTCACTCGTATATATATTTATTGAATATGGTACACAACAATAGAAATTCTAATGTAGATTTATAATTAATTTGGAATAATTTGTCACTAATTTTGATGTTTCATATAATATATCAATTTTAAGCAGTTATTGAGGAGAAAATATCATTTTCCCTTAGGGAGGAAGAATGTATTAATTATAGATGTCAATAAAGAATCAATTATGGAGTTACGTTGCCTGTAAATATTTATGTTGAACATAAAGAGACCCTTACATTTGTTAATAAATCAACCCCTCACTAATGTAGTTCATAGAGGAAAAGAAGAGGGAGTGTCCATTCAATCAACAATTAATATTTCCTAAACCATTATAAACATCATTCACCATATCATGGAATGACCATAGACTAAAACATACATCCACTAAAAGTGAGTATATTGGATTATGTAACAGAAATACATCATTTAGCTTATTCTCATTAGATTATCCCTGAGTGATGAACAATGTAAAGTTCATGGGTCTTGTGCATAATTTACACATTTATACATTTTTTGAATGATTAAATTATTACTCCATCAAGAGGATGAGAGGTTGAATATTGTTACCCACAATGAGGAATAGTATATTATTAAGGTGATAACACAATTAAGGAAATGTTTTAATTATACAACATCATGGTTCACACCCCCCATCATAGAGTGCACGTATTCAACGTGGTATTTAGTGGTTTTATTATAGCCTAAATGTTATGATTTTGGGTTCAAAAATAAAACTATGTTTGAATTCATTGTTAAAATGGATTCCATGATGTGGCCTCCAATTTTTAATAGTACTAAATTTTATTATTGGAAAAAGGATGTGTTTATTTAAATACTAACATGTTGAAGGATTTCATGGAGTACAAATAGAAATATGTTTATTTGACTAATCATAGTAATAGAATTGGTGATATAAAAAGATAAAATGTCTAGGTTAGATCATTTTCCAAATAAGTATACAAGAAGAGTCCATTAATGATTTTAGATTTGAAATATGGAAAAATTTGTATGTTATTTGTGGAAAAAATTATAATAAAGGATATGTCGGTATCTCTATAAAATGTTTATAAATACTTATTAAGTCAAAGGGAATGAATATGTGTAATAGAAAGAAGACTCTTATCAAAAAGGACACACACATTGAGTAAATGTTTAAATGAAATATTTGAAATTATGGGTTTTTAGTTATTAGGAATGATAATTATGAAGATAGAAGATTATATTCCCTCATAGAGTATGAAGAGGATGATTATTCTATCGATGAACTAGAAATAAAAACAATATTAATAATTTAGAGGATATTTATGGAGAAACAAAGATGAGATAAAAGCCTAACATGAAAAGGATGATTAAATGAATATTATAAGTGAACTATACTATTCATTTATATAAGATTCCTCAATTGATAAGATAATTCTATGGAAATTTTATATTCCCTTGGATGAATAAATAATGAATGTGGGTAAAAATATGATATGGAAAACTCACCTAGTAGATATAATTTCACATAAAATGGGACAAAAATTATCATAAAAAATTAACTAAATAATATTATCATCCCACACAATACATAACATGAATATATTATAAACTGATGGAAGTACATCAGATAAATATTTAAGAAAATGGAAACTTTAATTAAGGTGAGGTATGATAATATTAAGGATGCTGATGAGAGGTTTAAAATATATAATTAAAAGAAAAAGACTCCTCCCATGGAGGTATAAACAAATGGAATATTAAAATGTACAAATATAGAATTCATAAGTAAATAAAATATTCTATACCAATCATAGAGAAGTATCAAAAAGGTAAATCTGTAATTTGTTGAATAATGGGATACACTATGAGTCTTTGTATAGAAGTTATAATGATTAATACTAGATAATGGATTTCTATAAAAATATCACATCAATGGGATGAATATATGAGGTATAAATTTAATATGTAAAGTTTTAATTGGACAAGTCAATGAAATAGGGAAATAAATTTTATTATGATAAATTAATATGGTTATAAGAGGAGAACCTTGATTCATATGTCAAGGTTAGGTAAGAATATAATGAAAAATTATCTATTATATTGAAAATATACTCAAAGGTATGTTGTAATAAAAATATGAAATAAAATTTTGGGTGAATTGGTAACCAATTATGAATTTTTTGTATAATTTATCATGGAAATAAATAAATAAAATTAGGATGATAAATAATAAGAATACTTCTCCAATAGTGAGTGTGAAGGGTGATAACACAAAGAAAGACGTCCCAATAACAAATATTATGGATGTGACACTTTGGGGTATTTAATAAAAATAAAATAGACCCTGAATATTTTTTTCAAAAATTATATCAAAATAATTTTAATGTTCATTTAAGATCCCTCTTATCGAGAAAGAAGCATAATGGATTTTGCAATGATGATACATCTATTGAAGAAACCTGAAAACATGGCATTAATCTTACTATTGATTTCAATCCAAAGCTTACGAAGATAAATGATGTCAAAGAAATTATCAAAAATTATCTTTTACATGTTTTTTTTGAAAAAATATCCACATAAAACATTGGAGGAAATTTGGTAGCAAGGGGATAGTGCACCAAGACCAACCACATTCCCTTACTTGCGGATGATCTAGAAAGACCCCTCTCCCTATATAATTTATTTTTTATAGTTTTTTTTAAGCGATTTTAGTTTATGATGGAGATAGAATCCATGGAATACTTTTGCTAATATAATAGATACAAATTCTAAAAGAAACTACTTGGAAAAGTGGTGTTAAAGTAAGCAATGATGGTATCAATGACAAATCAGAATCAAAAAATTGTGTCAGGTAGACAATATGTATATAAAGACCTAAATATGAAATTATATAATAAATTTATTAAGTATAATTGATTTAGATCATATTTTATGGTGTTATAAACTCTCTATATAAGATGTGAAAAAGTATCAAGCAAAATTCATAGATCAATAAATTATATAGGGTCATTTTATTAGTGGTATCACCCCATAAAGAAAAATGATGGATTATCATAATGGAATAATGATATAAATTGAATAATCATGGGTTTTGGATTATATTAATATTTTTCATGATATATTAGATTTTTTATCCTAAAAATTAATTTATAATTATTTTAATTAAATTATTCTTTGAAAGTTGAACTCCATTGTTGATGGATGTTAATGAAAAAAATTATGGATGTTTGATGAGAAACTTTTCGAGGGGAGTTTTCTAAATATGATTATTTGACAGTTGATTGTTAGGAAACAAGTATGCCTCACACAAATTTTTATATTATGGATTATTTATTTATATTTTCTGTATTTTTGATTGAGACAATAGGAAGTTGTTTTATAATAATTAAGATAAACAATTTTTATGGTATTTTTGGATGTACCTGTTAGTCATGGATAAAATGTGTAACACCCCATGATTTTATGAGAAATGTTATTTTTAATTTCTTTAATGTCATGTGTTGTATTCTACACCAATATTATCTTGTGCTATATGAAACACTGTTTTATCTTGTAGTATACGCAACAGTATTCTTGGCTTCTGTTACACCCAATAACAACCTTCCTCGATAGCATTCCTTATTCGCAATACCGAGTTTTCCTAAACAATGATATATTGTTATAATATTATTATAATCTAGCCTTTATGAATAGTATTAACTACATATTTAATTTTATAACATTATTATTCATGTTAAACATTTTATAGAACATGTTATGAGAACAAAATAAATATTTCGGGTAAAATAAGTATTTTTGAAAAAATGCAGTTTTTCCTCCTTTTGACGGCGCACCCTCTTTAAATATAGTTTTTGGCACATTTATAAGTTCAATATGAAAAAATAAAATTATTATTGTGGATCAGGATATAAAAATTTAACTTGGATAAATATTTCATATTATTCTAACAACTTTCTAATTTTAATGAATAGTAAAAACACACTATATGTTAATTTAAAACAACTTTTTTCATCGTAACAATTTATATGGTTAAATTAAAATATTGAATTGTTTTAAAGTATAAATATAATATATTTTTACCATTTAATATAATTTATATCATTATCATTGATTTTACATTGAATTCATAGGTAAAATCATTTCAATCTTTTGCAATGTTTTAACTTTTAAAACTCGTTTTCTTAACAACTGGATTAATTTTAAATTAATTTCTGAAATATCTGTGATTTGAATTTGGAAAAATAGATTAAATATTTGGAATAATTAGATCTAAATTATTTTAATAGGCTACTTTTTATTTTTAGGCACTAGGAATAGTAACTTTGGTAAATTTTATTTACCATAGTTAAAGGTAAATCGGGTAATTAATGGTAAATATAATATTATATAATTACCTTAACACGTGTATTAATATAACTGAATGATTATCTTTTTTTCTAAGGAATATTTGGGTTGAAATAGAATCCATTGAAACCCATTTGGATGTGATAAAGACCGTTATTTTATTTTATTTTAAAGAATGTGAAATATGTCTCACCCAAACATTAATAATTAAAGTATTTTTAATATAAAGTTATAAAGAATATAAATTCAATTATAAATACTAAATTTAATGCTTAAATGTTTTTCATTATTGTGGTAATGTATTTTTTATTTTTAAATTATATCTAATTACCTTATTATCTTATACATTAATGATGTAGAAATTATTTATTTAGTAAAAAATCAATAATACTGTTTCTATTACAATAATAATACCCATCAAAATCACTAGAAACATGAAAAAAACTTATTGGTCGAGTATATATTTACCCTAAGAATAAAAAAGTAGAATTATGGACCATTTTTAGTATTATAAAACAGATTAGAACATTTATATTATTTTATTTTAAATGATGTCAAAGTTGTCTCCTTCATAATTTAATAAAAATAAAATTTTAAAAGTTATTTTTTTTAGAAGTTAAATTCTACTAAAAGTATTATTGTGAAATATGTTATATTTATATTTATCATAGTATTTTATTTTTAATTTTTATACAACAAATATGTTTATTAAATAATTATACAAAAATGATGTATTAATTTTTTTATTAAGAGAAATATCAAATAAATTATTTTAAAATTACAAAAATAAATATTATATGAACTAATTAATGTGGTACAAAAATTTTCTATATTAATATGACATGTTAGTTCTCTATTAATCATTTTTTTTGAATATATCCTCTCTCTAAAATTTATTTAAATTCAAATAAATGAATAGTTTCAAAATTAAAACTATTGATATTTTATGAAAATAACATATTATTAAATTGTTTAAAAATCAAAAAATATAAAAAATAATAAATTTAAATTTAAATTGTCTAAAATGTCATAAAGTACCCAATTATGGATAATTCACAACACACTAGTAATTATTTATAATAATTTAAAATTTAGAATATTATTACCACAATAAAATTAAATAGTTTAATTAAGGATAAATCATGTTGATAAGCATTAAAATAAATTCCAAAAATGTCTAAATATTATTTTCTGATGATATTAAAACCCTATATCATCTCATATTAGAATGTGAGTAATTTTGGATGTTTTTATGTGGGTTTTAATTTATTATAAATTAATATTTCTTATGTTTCAAAATGTGGCCTTCTCTTCCCTTATAAAAGGTCACCTCCTCCTGCTCCACCATACACCACATTGATCCTTCAAGCTCAACCAAACCCTGCCTATTTGTATTCTCCACTACTCTAGAAACATATTATAGGTCCTAGTCATCTTGAAAGACCAGCATTAATTCCCTATGTAGAGGTTTAGAAGAGGCGCATCGAAAAGAGGTAATATCCTTTACCGATTCTTTCAAATTAATTTATTCTTCTACTTACTCTTATTTTCTTCTTTCATAATAAAGTAATAAAATTAGTATCACACATATACTGATATGTTATTATGAATATGAATCATCACTATTTCACCATCTATCCATCCTACGGAAAACAAAATCATCGCACGTGCATACGTATGAAATATCATCTCCACGCCGTGGTGTAATCTTTTTTCCACCACCACCTTAATTGGATGGGTATTATAATAGAAATAATAAATATATATTATTATTACAACATCATAATGATTATGATAAATTATATCATCCACTTCAATTCCTTAATAATTGTGGGAAGGTTATCATCGCTCAAGCGTACGTACGGATTACCGTCTCCAATACACAATGAGATTCATTCTCCATGATTAACCATTCAAGTATGATAATAATGTATATATAATAAATAATCATGGAAGATATGAAAAAATAATGATACTTTTTTTATGTTCATATATGTTTCATTTACTTAATTGCATTCAATTTAATAAGGAAACATAAATAGCGTTCAAGCGTACGTGCGACCTACCGTCTCCCTGAATGGTGAATTTCCTTCCATTTGTTGATTTATTATATATTTTTATATTCTGAAGATATATTATAAATAAATCATTTTTTCCATTCTAGAATTAATTAAATCCTAATATAAGTAATAATATCATGAAAAACAAGTCGAAACACGTACGATAAATGAAATGATTTTACCCAAAACATTTCATTAACATGGAATTGACAAAAGAACGGGTAATATAAAGGAATAAGTGAATCATATATGATATCATAACTATTGTTATGATTCTATTACAAGTTAATAATATTTTTAAACCCACTATATAGGATTCTCGGACACATACAAATGAAATTGGAAATAAGGTAAGTGATAATTTTACAATCTAATTTTTATCGGAGATTGATTTTGTGCAGTATTTACTGGGGTATTTTTTCATCCATGTCCATTAAATGTTTTTCATCAAGTATTTATTATTCTTACATGTATTTATAAATTCTTTTTTACCCCTATTTTACTTTTACTTTGTGTTATGGAAGGAATATTTCTTCTGTTTACCATATGAGGTAATTTTTAAATTTTCCATTAAAAGTAGGAGGAGAATGTTTTTTTATAGAGCATGAATGTATTTTTACGGTTTCATAACTCCTTATTTATATTAATAATACTCTACAATATTTCATGGTTATTTTCAATAAAATTATTTTCTTTTAAAATTGAATGAAATTTTGTGAAGGAAAGATGATTTTAAATAAGAAAGGAAATTTTCCTCAAGAATTCATTTCATGTTTTTTATTAAAACTATTTTCTATCTAAGATGACATTATATAGTATGTTTATGATTCATGTATAATGTCTCTATTATTTAAAAGGTTTTATTTTTCTTATGATGAAATGATATCCTTTTGTTTGATATGGATTATGTTAATATGGGATGATGATTATGAAACCCATTTTTATTCTTTGGGTTATGAGATTGATTTATGTTTATTTTGTGGAACACGTAAGAATAATTTCAATATGAGATGGGTGGTAACTATATCTCCCTAAAATGCATTGGTTAAAGATTTATATTTCATGAGATAGACATGGCTGGAATGGAAAGTGAAATTATGTTCAGTAATACAGGGTTGCAACAGCATGTAAACTCGATTCACTAATGGACTTTGTTCACTATGATTGTCTTGGCGGCAATGTCTTGGCTAATACGGAAATCATAACATGTGCTTAATGGTTTCCACAATTAAATGTTTTATTTCCATGATATTTTATCATTATTAATGTTCCCTTTTCATCTATGTATTTTGCAATTCCAATTATTAGGTAATTACTCATGATTTTGATGTTTTATGTTCATGTTCTTACGTTCAATTGTTTAGGGATTGTTTTATGTTCTCCATGTTTACCCTTACTGAGAATTTGAGCTCCCCCTTTTTATGTTTTCTTTTCCCTAAGATATAAATAATGTTTTTAGGTGAGAAAACCAAAGGGGAAGATCCTTATGGGAGATTTTTAAGATCTTTCACCCTAATTAAAAGATTATATTCTGAGTTTCAAAAGACACTAAACTAATACGGTCTTTGGGCGTCTGTTTTTTGTAATGTACTAAGTATTCCAAAAAAGTAATGTAATGTCTATGTACTTCAAGTTTGGATATCTACAGTTGGTATTAGATTAATGTTTTAGTTTACCATTGGAAACTGGGATGCGAAAAAATTAGTGAAATCTCTAAAGATATTTCTAAGGAATGTCTAGGGATGTCTCTATGGATAAGTATAAGTATGGGTTATAGACCTAGAATTGCAGAAACTATCATAGAATTAAACAAAATATGTTAGAGATTGAATTTACTAAAATTTATTATGTTGTTTTCCTAGAATGATTTTTCCATTTCACAATATTCTTTTTGTGTTTTAGAAAATGGCTGGAAAGAGGAATATTCATTTTAATGGAGAATATGATGGACAATGGAATGATATACTTCCTAATCATCCAAATGAAATTGGGTTTGGAAGGCGAAACATCATTATTATTCCAAATGATAAATCTCACAATATAACACATTCAGGGCTTTTTTTAAAGATAAATTTCATTTAATTCCCATTCATGCTTTGTTTTTGGGGTTTCTCAAGCTTTTATGGTGGAATGGGTTAGTTTTTGTGAATTGGGTCTACTATGATCCCAATTCCAGATTTAAAAATAAATATTGTTTCTTTTATATCATTTTAATTTTTTAATATTTTTCACCCATTCCAATTCCTAAATGATCTCCCTTGACATATCAACACCACCATTTTCATTTGGATCCTTTAGAAATCAATAACCAAGGTTTATATGGGTTTTTATTTAAGGTATTGGGCCTTCTGGAAAGCCCAATTCCAATTATAAAAATTAAAATTGATTAATTAATAACTTATACAATATTAAGTATATTTCGGTGATTCCAAGACTCAAACACGCTCATTGGATCCAGCCGCGCTCCCATCCTCTCTCTCCCCTATTTGGATCTCTTATTCATCGCGATTTAGTGCTGAACATCTTAGGGTTTCTAAAATAGGGTAGATTGGAGGTGGTAAGTTCTTTCCATCATAACTCTCTCAATTCTTACTTTTTTCCCCATTAAAATTCATACATGGTCTCCCTATCCCTGTTAAAACCTCCATTAAATGTTTGGCTATTTTAAAATTCAGATACTAGTGTATGTGAGGTGATTTCTACAAGATTCTTGAAGTAAGTTGATCATATTCATTCTTCTTTCAGTTTTATTAGGGTTACATTCAATGTGATAACGGTTTATAACATTATCCATAAGGTTCCTAATGTCCAGATGTTATGGTTCAAACCTAGGGTTTTATTTCTTATCTTTTGGGTGAAATCTACTAGTTTTAGGTTGGATTTTACTTCCTTGAGGTGCGGCAGTGGTGCAGTTTATGTTTCACACCATGATTTGAGTGTTTTGACATAAAAGGTAGGTGATTCAATGTATAACCATTTTATGATAAGTTAGTTTGCTTGGTTTATTAATTTAGTATTTTTCAAATGTGTTTTGTGTTTTCCAAAAACTATTTTTTGAAGTATTTGGTTAGGTTTTTAATTTTGTAGTTGCATTTTTTCTTGGAATTGGGTGATTTTCAAGCATGGCTCTTGGGGAAATGTTTGGGTGTATTTTATAACATATAAAAGTGATTTATTAGTGTTAAAAGGGGATTACAATTCTTGTTTGTTAATGCCTTAATGTCATGTTTTCATTTTAATGGGGTTTTGGAATGGTTTTAATGTGTGAAACCAAGTTGTACTTCTTGAACGTGATTTGTTAAAATATTTGTTTTCATGTGTACATTTTGTAGTATTATTTGAGTAATTATTATAAAACATGGTGGTGGTTTAATAAATATTTTTAGGGCTCAAATTCTACTTTGGATTGTTATTGGTATTGTTTTGGTCTTGAATTAAGGTTTTGAAATGGGTTTTGAATGAAAACCATGGTTACACCTCTTTGGATGGTTTTATGATAATTGTAGATGATTTAATGAGTTACACAAAGTGTGAAATGGTTGATTATGTACTGTTTCGGTCATAGTATGTTCCTTAAATGAGTTTTTGAAACATAAATCGGTCAGTTATATTGTAATTTTTTTTTAATGTTTTGTAATTTGTCGAGGTGATATATGAAATTGGGATGTGGGTGCGAAACGTGTTTTCGGGCTGTTTTGCGTGACTGTGATGTGAAAAATGGTCATTGTTTATAAAAATGGTACTATATAACATGTGAGTGGGATGTTATGTTATGTTTAGTATCTTTGGAATGATTTTATAAAACTGTTAACGGATTTATAGAATTTTGAATGATGTGCAAAAAGTGTTGTGGGCTATTTTTGGTGTAAGTATGGTTTAAAAATTCATTTGAATGAAAATTTCGATTTATAGACTTGTGTGGAAGACATGTGGGCTGTTTAGTGAACATTTGATTTGAAAATGACTTTTTGATTTGCAAATAATAATTATTGACTTGTTGAACTTTTCTGAGCACAGGGGGAAAACCTGGGAATCTAGGTGGGTGGACGTGTACTAGTATGCTAGTGAATCCGTGGGGTTTGGCCTCAGTTTCACTTAGCAAGATTGACACATACAACTATAACTAAACTATAATGATGATGATTGGGGACCACTAGGTAATGGATATGTTCTCTACTAGTGGCTCGTGTACAAGAACAGATATTGTGATGGTTACTATCAACGAGATATGAGGTACCTAGGACCCTCAACGAGCTAGTTCCTAGGGGTTATTTCATATTCATTGTGCTCATTAGTTACTTTGTGCTTACCGTCGACATACAATATGGTTGGATGGAAAATTCAGTAGTTTTCAAATTATTTTTAAGAGTGTTTTCTATTAATTATATCCCACTCAAAAACTGTTTTAATTTTTTTTAGTTTCATCTTTTAGAAATTATAACTTACATTATCTGTTTATGAAAACTTGAAAGATTTTTTTCATTGAATTTTTATCACATGAAATCTCTTAGTGGTGGTATCCTACTAGGAATTTTCTCACACCCTAATTACACCCATAGATGTAAGTAGACTTGATTATTTTTTTGTTGCAGTTTTGGAAATAGTTTTTAGTTCCAGTGGTTTTGGTTTCCAGCATGTCCTTGGTGGTGATGTCTTGTGATAATGGCTTGAGGGTGGTGCCCCTTTCTATGAGGGTTCTTTGGATATTTCATTTTTTTGTACCTTTTTATAGTTTTTTGAGTTGTTTTAGAACATGTAATTCAGATCTGAATTTTGTAAAATATGGTTTTAGTTGAAAAAATCCAGATTCGTTTTATTGAGTTTGTTTTTTGTTTAATGTTTATAAACTCAGGTAAATAGTTCCCAAACATTATTTTATGATACCCATGAACTTGATCCAGCCCATGGGGATTGGGAACGCCCTTTGGGACTTGTCACCAGATAATTTTTGTTCTTGTTTTGACAGTTTCCAGATTCAGTTCGTGACAAAATGGTATTAGAGGAGGTTCGCTCTCTTTGGGTCACATTATTTGGGGAACAGTCGGGATAGTCTAAAGTTAGGATTGTCGGTACTTGAAATTATGGTTATGAGTAATTTGGATGATCACCACCCCTCATGATGGGATTCACGTCTCCAGGGGATGTCAGGATTTATATGAGTCCTTTGGATTTCATAGATTGTTGATGATTAGGGGAAATGAAATGAGAGTTAGGTTAATGGTCTTTGTGAGCTCGCAGGGTCTGGAAAGCCATGTGGAGCTAGGGATATTTACCTATAACACTCTCTATGATGGTTAAGTGATTGGAATATTGCTACCAACCATAATTCCATGTCACCCTCTGAACCTATTTTCCTCTCGCATTGTCTTGTATTCTATAGTTTTGAAATCTGGGATCTTTGGTTTTAATGTGACTTGGTTTTGATAAGTGTAATGTTTTTGTGATATTATTATCTAATAAATACGGTATGGTTAGATTTGTGAAAATTCATAACTAAATTTGCAGAATTTTATTGGAATGGAAAATAATTTGTTTGCACCACTTTTGAAAGCATGAACTATGTCAATTTTGGTCTTGAAAAAGTGTTTCCAATAGTGTTTTCTAGAATATTGAAAGGTGTTTTAATGGGACGAGATGTTTTGAAATTAATGTTCATGAATTTAAATTGAGTTTTCATTTAAATTATTGTTCCTTTCAAAAAAATTTGTTTAGATGTAATTTTGGTTTGATATCATGGTTAGAGGTTTTGTGTAAAATGAGGAATTGGTTGACTGTTTTGGTTTTGAAAAGTGGAATGAGTTTTTTTTATTTTAACCATTTATATTTCCATGAGCTACCACATTCATGGGGTTATATGGGATGATGGATGGTTAATTTCATGACTGGATGGGTTCTGGGATGGATATGAGGAGGGTTCCCATTATGGCATAGAAACATGCATCTGTAAGGCCCAAGGGGTACCATTGGTGGATATGCTAACCGCTAAATCATATATTTTCAAAAAGTTTATTTTAAATGAGAAAATTAATGTATTTAATAGTTTTTTGGATGGTGTTTATTATGGTTTTTTTAATGTTGATGTTGTGGGATGTTTTGACTCCAAGAACCCCTCTTGTTTGTATTGTGTTTTGGGTTTCTTTTTGGCCAGTAAGCTTTGTTGAAGGGATAGTTATTTGTCTCCTCAAAGAAATGTTTTGGGATGATTTTATGGTGATTCCTTTCACATTTTTGGATCTATTTTGTTTTATATCTTGAATAATGGACCATCATTATTGGTTCCTTAGGTTTAATCATTGGATAGGGTACACCCCATTAAGGGTTTGTGTACAACTGAAGGGCAACCTGGATTGTTTCTCCATTCAAAGAACCTCCTGTTGATCAATATATGGAATATTTTTCTTGAGATTTTTATATTGAGTCTAAACCCTTTACTTTATAGGTTTTTTGTATCCTCTTTTAGTGGGAGAGTGATCATTGAATGTTGAAAGACAATATATCCTCTTATGTTTTCTGATTTCCCGAAGGTGGAAGTGGACAGGGGTTGTTAGAATGGATGAGTATCTAGATGGTGTCTAAGAGGTCCTCTCGGTCCTTCGTAGTCTCTTCAAAGAAGGAGTTAACAAAAAAATACCAGTGTTGGAAATCTGGTCATGAGTGGATATTGTGGCCACATTCTATAATTTTTTGTTGTTTGGAGATGTTGTATAAGGTCCCACTCCATGCATTGTTTATATAAGTCGAAATGGAAATTTTCGGTGAAGCTTTTTGATTTCATGCACTCGATTGACTTTAATGGTGAATGTCGTGTAATCCTATGAGAGTATCTTTATGTGTGGATACTGTCTCCCTTGTAAAAACTTCAAAATCATCGATTTTAGAGGAAGGTTATTATAGGTGTTATTTACTTGTATAGTTTCTCACTCGAAGAAAGAAAGTGTGATGTGCGTTCATTTCTAAGCCCTTGTTTCAGTGAAATATCAAGTTAGGGTAAAGTGAGTTTGGAATGTGTAATGTCTTGGGAATCTTATTAGGGATTTCAGTATAGTTGTTAGTGGCACCAAAAGAATAATTATCATTCAGGGGGTTTTCAAAGTTGAACTGCGAGGTCGAAGAGGCTTCAATAATTTGAGCTCTAGCCATAGGTCTCAGAGTGAAGTTGGCTCGTAGTCAGGGGAAATCCCCGTGTTTTTTAAACCCATGTAAAATGTCTAATCCTTAGTAAGAAAGATAGTAAGAGTTTAAACTGTTAGTGTCATCATATTTTTCAATTGTTCCCATTCGGTGGAAATTGGTTGAGGGCCTTGTACCCATGTCATCACATAGTTCCATTCCCTCCACCTTTGGTTTCCATTGAGTCATTAGAAGATGATTGGAAATTAGCATAGACGTGTTGATGACACAGTTTTTGTATGATTAGTAGTGACCATATTCTAGGAAGTCATGTGAAAAGAATGATCTGCACAGTTAGTGTATAATTTCCCAAACCATGTGGACTGACCCTGCGCCCTTCCCAAATATTTTAAAAAAAATTGGGTCTTTCTATGACAGCCCATGCTGGTTGGTTAAGATGGTTGATTAATATGGTGGGGAGACCCACTATGATTCTCATGTACATTCTTTCATAAACTGTGAATGGAATTATACCCATTGTACTATGGATTTCGTTCAGGCCTCCCCCTGTTAGTGTCTTGATTCTGTCTTGGAAAAAAATATAGGTTGCCTCTTCTGGTGGGGTGCCTATTTGTGTCTCCCCATACCAATATCTCATGTTTATCCATGTTATTGTCTTGGTGGTAGGTAGTATTTTTCGGAACAATATAGATACCAACATATTCCTTGAGTAAACTTTGGGATTGGATTTCTCTTAATGGTTTAGTTAATGTAAGGTATGTGTAACCTTGTTCGAAGTTTTTGTTCGTTTGGGTGAAATGCACGAGTCTTGTTCAGATGGTGTTTGAGGTGTTTTAATTTCAGATAATGTATAAATATGATTGATTATTTCAGGAAAGTGTTTTAGGTTTGGGTTGTGAGATTAATCATTCTTTAATTGATCACTCGAGGTGTTTTTCCCCTTGGGGGTGAAGCTTGGAAAAGAAGTACATCTTGGTTTATCGGTTGGGTTTGGGTTTCGTATCTGGCCCTGATGTATCTTTCCAGGGACGGAAATTTTTTATGGTGGGGAGAAATTTCAATTACATGTCTTATTTTAAAGTGATATTTTATTTAATTTCCATTTATGATTTATTTTTGGAGTTTCTCAATCTTTTATTGTGGAATGGGTGAGTTTTCGTGAATTATGCCAAACCATGAGGCCAATTATAGATTTACAAATATTGTTTTTTCTTTTATAACTTTTTTATTTTTTAATATTTTCTCCCATTACAATTCCTAAATGGTCTCCCCTGACATGTTAATACCATCGTTGTCGTTTGGAGTCTTTAGAAATCCATAACCAAGGTGTATATGGGTTTTTATTTAAAGGATTGGGCCTGCCAGAAAGCCCAATTCTAGTTTTAAAAATTCAATTTTATTAATTAATAACTTATACAATATTAAGTATTTTTTGGTGATTCAAAGCCTCAAACACACTAATTGAACCTATATGTGATCCCAACCTCTCTCCCCCCTCTTTGGAGCTCTTTATAATCACAATAGAGTTCAGAACATCTTAGGGTTTCTAAAATCGGGTAGATTTGAGGAGGTAAATTATTTCCATCATAACTCTCTCAATTCTAACTCTTTTTCCCCATTCAAATTCATACATGGTCTCCTTATTGTTGTCTGAACCTCCATATAATTTTTTTCTGTTTTCAAATTCATCTACTGGTGTATGTGAGGAGACTTCTATAAGATCAATGAAGTAAGTCGGTCTTCTTCATTCTTCATTAAATTTGATTAGGGTTACATTCCATGTGATTAGGGTATAGTACATTATCCATAAGGTTCCTAATGTCCAGAAGTTAGGGTTCAAACCTAGGGTTTGATTTCTTGTCTTTTGGGTGAAATCTGCTTGTTTTAGGTTGGATTTCACTTCCTTGAGGTGCGACAGTGGAGCAGTTTATGTTTCGCACCATATTTTGAGTGTTTCAACATAAAAGGTAGGTGATTCCATGTATAAAAAATTTATGATAAGTTAGTTTTCCTGGATGATTAATTTAGTCTGTTTCAAATCTGTTTTGTGTGGTACAAAAACTATTTTTTGTAGGATTTGGTAAAGTGTTTAATTTTGTAGTTGAATTTTTTCATTGAATTGGGTGCTTTTCATGCGTGGATCTTGGGGAAATGTTTGGGTGTATTTTATAGCATATTAAAGTGATTTATTAGTGTTGACATGGGATGAAAATTCTGGTTTTTTAATGCCGTAATGTAATGTGGGCCTTGTAATGGGGGTTTTGATTATTTTTAATGTGTGAAACCATGTTGTACTTCCTGAATGTGATTTTTGGAAATATGTGTTTTTCATGTGTACCTTTTGTGGTATTGTTTGAGGTATTTGTACAAAACATGGAGGTGGTTTAATTAATATTCTTAGGGCTGCCAATTCTGCTTTGGATTGTTATTTGTATTGTTTTGGTCTTGAATTTGGGTTTTGAAATGGATTTTTAATGAAAACCATGGTTCCACCTCTTGGGTTGTTTTTATGAAAATTGTATATGATTTAATGAGTTACACAAAGTTTGAAATGGTTGCTTTTGTACTATTTTGGTGATAGTAGTTTCCTAAAATGAGTTTTTGAATCATAAAGTGGTCTGTTATGTTGTAAAACATTCTGGTAATGTTTTGTAATTTGTTGAGGTGATTCAAGAAATTGGGATGTGGGTGCGAAACATGTTTTCGGGCTGTTCTGCGTGAGTGTGATGTGAAAAATGGACTTTGTTTATGAAAAGGGTATTATGTAACTTGTTAGTGGGATTTTATGTGATTTTTATCAAATTGGGAAAGATTTTATAAAATCGTTAACAGATTTGTTGAATTTTTAATGATGTGCAAAATGTGTTGTGGGCTATTTCGGGTGTGAGTATGATTCAAAAATTCATTTGAATGAAAAGGTATATTTTTAGACTTTTGTGGAATACATGTTGGATTTTTGGTGAAATTGTGATGTGAAAATGATATTTTCATGTGCAAAGTATATTTATTGACTTCTTTAACTTTTCTCAACACAAGGAGAAAACTAGGGTATCTAGGTGGGTGGACGTGTACTAGAATGCTATTGAATCCATGGGGTTTGGCCTCAGTTTCATGTAGCAAGATTGACACTTAGAACTATAACTAACCTATAATGATGATGATTGGGGACCACTAGGTTATGGGTATGTTTCCTACTAGTGGATTTTTCACAAGAAAATATATTGTGATGGTTACTCTCACCAAGATATGAGGTACCTGGGACCCACAACGATCTAGTGCCTAGGGGTTATTTCTTATATCTAGTTATCATTTGATACATTGTGCTTACCATCGGCATACGGTATTGTTGGCTGGAAAATTAAGTAGTGTTGACATTATTTTTAAATGATTTTATTTTTAATGATATCCCACACAAAAACTGTTTTAATATTATTATTTTCATATTTTAGAAATTGTAACTAGCATTTTCTGTTTATGAAAACATTCAAGATTTTTGTCATTAAAAGTTTATCCCATTGAATCTATTAGTGGTGTTATCCTACTGGGAATTCGCTCACACCCTATTTAGACCATTATTTGTAATTAGACTTGGTTATTTTTTTGTTACAGGTTCGAATATAATTTTTTTTCCAGTGGTTCGGGTTTCTAGCAGGTCCTTGGTGGTGATGTCTTGTGGATATGGCTTGAGGGTGGTGCACTTTGCCATGAGGGTTCTTGGGATATTTAATTTTTATTTTGTACCTATTTATAGTATTTTTGAGTTGTTTTAAAACATGTAATTCAGTTATGAATTATTTAAAAGATGGTTTTAGTTGAAAAATCCAGATTCATTTTATTGAGTTTGTTTGTTGTTTAATGTTTATAAACTCGGGTAAATCGTTCCCAAAATTCATTTTATGATACCCGAAAACTTGTGATAGTCCTTGGGGATCGGGAACGCCCTTCGGGCCTTGGCATGGGCTGGGTTGGATTCCGGTTTTGACAGCCACCAGATTCGATTCGTGACATAATATGATCTATAATATCAACTTTGGTATGTTTCCTGAATCAGTTAATAAGAGAAAGATGGAGTTTCATGATGATAATAGAGGAAAGAAAGTTCAATTTTCCTCAAGTAAATCATCTGGGAAGAGGCATCAAGGAGACTGTTTCAAAGGAACTGGATGATTCTTTGGGTGTGGAAAATAAAGACACAAAGCCATTAATTACAAAGGAATGGGTTCATTGAACACAATGGACAAGGATAATGTTATTGATAAAACATCAACAAAGGATAAATGTTTTAAATGTGGAATGTATGGGTATTATGCAAACCAATTCCATATGGGAAAATCTCATGAAGAGAATTAGCATGGTCGTATGGGTAGTATTAATGTTGATGATGATGAAGAGACTAGAAATGATATATGAGCTAAAAGAAGTGTTGAGCAATAAAATGATGAAGCTCAGTCAATGGGTTAAGAATATAGTGGAATGATTTCAATTTTATCAAGAATAATGTATGGTACTATGGAATATAGAAAAATCTAAGGATAGTTACACTATTTTTTTCCCTTGAGTATTTGAAGAGATATGTTTAATGGTACATGTAACCATGAAAGATTATTCAGATATTTTGGGAATGTAGATGATATGTTCATTATGAAGGGATAATGAGATAATGATAAGTTTGATAGTATTAATGAGATCATGAACTATATAAGGACAATGTGATATAATGGTTTCAGTATATAGAAATTTGGGGATTTTGGTATGTGGAAAGAGTTAACTTTTGACAGAATTCATGTATTCACTATGGTTCTATTGTAATTTATATTTCAAGAGAATACTTGATTAAGGTAATCACATGTTTTGAATGTGATCAATAATATATATCTTATGATATTTGGGGGATAAATGATGGTATTCACGTGCTTGTTATGTGACCTTTCCAGTAATCGTTTTCTTTATACTATGAGATTAGAATGATGTATTTTGGATAAGTCTTAAAATCAGAATGGATTATGTCTGACATCAGATAGTATTTTTTGAGGCTAGACCTTTTTTATTGATATTATTTCTATAAAGTTATAATTGTGTAGTTTTAGAAAAAGGACAACCTACAGGACGGGCGACAACCCGTCGCGCCAGACAAGGATACGGGAATTGAACCAACAATTGAAGTGTGAGAGACCTTTTTTTCCTACCACTGGCCTATAGGAAGTCCCTGGTTATTAGAAAATAGTTTTATTTTATTAAGAGGTATGATATATGAAGTGTAAGTCCATTTATAGAACCATATACGATTAATCTGACCATAAGATTGAATTATGTATTAACTTTTTCTATCCTTATGTTCAAGACAGATCGAATGACATATCATTCTATCGCATGATCTACTAACACTTCACAAAAGGCAAATTCAACATCATTTAATTAAGAGATGAAGTGTAAATTATTCAAGGCACAAACAACAGTGAGATTGTACCAAAATGAAGTAAGTATTAATTTTAATTAAAAAATTCTTCAACATTAGAGAAATGATCTTGAAAACCAAAAATGTTGTCCTGGTGCCCTCATATATGATGAATCATATGGTACCTTAGATCATCGAAAATTTAATGCTTTGTGATTGTTGGATTTTTCATAGCCATGTTATCTACCACTCTTCATCTAAACATGATGGTTAGATTTCTCTTCCAAATAAATATTTTCACCTATATTCTCCTATGTGGAAACCCAGTGATGAGTTACATTGGGTATCCCTTATGTTTCTAACGTTCCGTTTTAAAATTATTATTTAGTATTCCTTTTTACAATGTGGGTTTCTATAAAAAACGTTCAAGTAGTAAACCATTTATAACCCCGACAAATTTCAAAGGAGAAATTCATTTTAATTGGGGTACAATGTAACACCCTAAGATTTTATGAGAAATATTATTTTTAATTTCATTTTTGTCTTGAATTGTATGTTATACCAAGATTATCTTGAACTATACTCAACACCATATTATCTTTTAGTATACGCAATAGTATTCTTGGCTGGTGTTACACGCAATAGAAACCTTCCTTGATAGATTGCATTGTATGCAATACCGAGTTTTTCTAAACAACGGTATATTGTTAGAATATTATTATGAACTAGAAGTTATGAATAGTATTAACTAAATATTAAATTTTATAACATTATTATTCATCATACAAATTTTCTAGAACATGGTATGAGAACAAAATAAATATTTCAGGTAAAATAAGTATTTTTCAAAAAATGCAGTTTTGTCGCCTTTTGATGGCGCACCCACATTAAATCTAGTTATTGAAATGTTTATAAGTTCAATCTGACAAAATAGAATTATTATTACGAATCAGGATATAAAAATTTTCCTTGGATAAAATTTTCATATTATTCTGATAACTTTTAAATTTTAAGAAATAATAAAAACCCGCTATATTTTAATTGAAAACAACTTTTTTCATCATAACAATTTATATGGTTAAATTATAATATATAGTGGTTTTAAAGTATAAATATAATATCTTTTTACCATTTAATAAAATGTATTTCATTAGCATTGATTTTACTTTGAATTCATAGGTAAAATAATTTCAATCATTTTGCAATGTTTTAACTTTTAAAGCTCATTTTCTTAACAACGGGATAAATTTTAAATTAATTTACGAAACTTATATTATTTTAATTTGAAAAAATGGATTAAATATTTGGAATTATTAGTTTCTAATTATATTAATAGGATACTTCTTATTCTTAGGCACTGTGAATAGTTACTATGGAAAATTTTATTTACAATAGTTAAAGGTAAATCGGGTAATTAAGGGTAAATATATTGTTATAAAATTACCATAACACTTGTCTTAATATAATTGGGTGATTATATTTAGTCCTAAGGAATATTTGGGTCGAAATGGAATCCATTGGAACCCACTTGTATGTGATTAATACTTTTAATTAATTTTATTTTAAAGAATGTGAAATATTTCACACTCAAGCATTAATAATTGAAGTATTTTTAATATAAGGTTATATTGAATATTAATTCGATTATAAAAAATCATTTGAAAGATAAATTGTTTTTATTTGTTATGGTAATGTATTTTAAATTTTTGAAAGATATTTAATTACCTTAATATCTTATACATTAATGATGGAGAAATTATTTATTTAGTAAAAAATAAATAATATAGTTTTTATTAGAATATTAATACCTATCAAAAGGAACATAAACATATCCAAACATTAATGGTCTAGTATATCAATACTCTAATAATCCAAGTGTAAAATTATGGACCATTTGGAGCCTTATAAAATAGAATAGGACATTTATATTATATTATTTTAAATGATGTCATAGTTTTCACCTTCATACTTTAATAAAGATAAAATTTATAAAGATGGTTGTATTAGACAATAAGTTCGAGTAAAAGTATTATTATGAAATCTATTTTAGTTATCTTCATCGTAGTATTGTATTTTTAATTTTTATACAACAAATAATTATATTAAATAACTATACAAAAATGTTTTATTTATTATTTTATTAAGAAAAATATCAAATAAATGATTTTAAAAATTTTAAAATAATTATTATATAAACTAATTAATGTGATAGCAATATATTCTAGACTAATATGACATATTAGGAATCTATTAATCATTTTTGTTTGAATATATCCTCTGTGTGGATTTTATTTAAATTCAAGTGATGGAATAGTTCCAAAATTAAAACTATTGTTATTTTATAATAATATCATATTATTAAATTTTTTATAAATCCCAAAAGTATTTAAAAATTATAAATTGAAACTTATATGGTCTAAAATGTAATAAAGTACCCAATTATGGATAATTCACAACAAATAATAAATTATTTATAATAATTTAAAATTTAGAATATTATTACCACAAATAAAATTAAATAGATTATATAAAGATAAATCATGACGATATGGTTTAAAATAAATTCCAAACATTATAAATATTATTGTCTGATGCGATTACAACCCTATCTCATCTCATCTTAGAATGTGATTCATTTTGGATGTTTTCAAGTGGGGTTTGAATTTATTATAAATTAATATTACTTTTGTTTCCAAAGGTTCGCCTCTCCTCCCATATAAAAGGGCACCTCCTCCCTCTCCTCCACAAACAAAATTGAGCCTTCAAGATAGGAAAACCCTGTCCATTTGTCTTCTCCACATCCCAATAAAAATAATATAGGTCCTGGTATTCTTAAAAGACCAGCTTTAGTGCCCTAAGAGGAGGATTAGAAGATGTGCATCGAAGAAGAGGTAATATCCTTTACTGATTCTTTAAAATTCATTTCATCTTCTACTACCTCTTCTTTTTTTGTTTCATAATAAATTAATATCATCAGTATCAATCCTATACTGATATGTTATTATAAAAATGGACCATTCCTATTTCACCTTTTATCCATCCTACGGAAAACGAAATCATCGTGCATGTGTACGTATGAAATACCATCTCCACACTGTGGTGAAATCTGTTTTCCACCACATTACATAGATGGGTATAATGGTAGAAATAATAACTATATATGATTATTACAACATCATACTAATTCTGATAATTTATTTCATCCACTTCAATTCCTCAATAATTATGGGAATGATATCATCACTCGTGCGTACGTACGGATTACCTTCTCCACGACGCGATGAGATACTTTCTCCATGATTAACTTTTCATGTATTATTATAAAGTATATATAATAAATTATCATGAAATATATGAAATAATAATGATACTAGATTTATTTACATATATGTTTCATTTACTTAATTCCATTCAATTTAATAAGGAAATGAAAACAGCGTCCATGCATACATACGACCTACCGTCTCCATGAACAGTGTATTTATATCCATTTGTAGATATATTATATATATGTATATTTTGAAACTAAATTATATATAAATAATTTTTTAGATTTTTGAAAAAATTAAATCCGAATATATGTAATAATATCAATAAGAACAAGTCGAAACACGTATGATAAATGAAATGATTTTACCCAAAACATTTCTTTAACATGGAATTGACAAATGAACGAGTAATATAATGTAATAAGTGAATCATATATGATATCATAAATATTATTATGGTTATGTTACAAGTTAATAATATGTATAAACCCCCTTTAAAAGAGTCTCAGACACATATAGATGAAATTGGACATAATGTAAGGGATACTTTTGGAACCTCATTTTTATCTGAGTTTGCTTAAACGTAAGTATTTACTGGGGTATATTTTTCATCCATGTCCATAAAATGTTTTTCATAAATTTTTTAATATTATTCCATGTATGTTTAAAGTCATCTTTAACCCTCTTTTACTTTTACTTTGTGTTATGGAAGGAATTTTTCTTTTATTACCATACCTATTACTTTTTGACATTTCTGTTAAAAGTATGAGGAAAATATTTTTTTATATGGAATTAACGGATTTTAATGGTTTCATAACTCTTTATTTGTATTAAGCCTCTTCTACATGATTTCTGGTTATTTTTAATATAATTATTTTCTTTTAAAATTGAATGAAATTGTCTGAAAAGAATATGATTTTAAAGAAGAACATATATTTTTATCGAGAATTCATTCCAAGTGTTTTATTAAAACTATTTTCCATATAAGATGAAATTATTTAGTATGTTTATGTTTCATGTACAATGTATCTATTATTTACATGGTTAGATTTCTTTATGATGAAATGATATCCATTTTTTTATATATATTATGTTAAGATGGGATGATATTTATGAAACCCATTTTTATTCTTTGGATTATGATGAATTATTTATGTTTATTTTGTGGCACAAGTAAGAATGATTGAAATATGAGATTGGTGGGACCTATATCTCCCTCTTATTCATTGGGTAAAGATTTATATCTCATGAGATAAACATGGCTGGAATGGAAAGTAACATCTGGTTCAGTAATACAGGGCTGGAACAGCAAGTAAACCTGGTTCAGTAATGGAATTTGTCCACTATGATGGTCTTGGCAGCAATGCCTTGGCTAATATGAAAATCATAACATGTGCTTAATTGTTTCCACAATTACATGTTTCATTTCCATGCTATTTTATCATGGTTAAAGTTTCTTTTTTATCTATTCCTTATGCACTGCCATGATTTATGTCATTACTCATGATTTTGATGTTTTATGTTCATGTTCTTACATTCAAATGTTTAGGGATTGCATTATGTTCTCCATGTTTACCCTTACTGAGCATTTGAGGTCACCCTTTTCATGTTATCTTTTCCCCAGGATATTAAGAATGGTTTTAGGTAAGAAAACCAAATAGAAGGATCTTTATAGAAGATGTTGAATATCTTTCACCCTGATTAGAAGATTATGTTCTGAGTTTCCAATGACATTAAACTAATACGGTTTTTGGGAATCTGTTTTTGTAATGTACTAAGTATTATGCAAAATTAATGTAATGTCTATGTACATAATGTTTGGGTCACTAAAAATTGATATTGTTATATTTGATTTTCATTTCCTAGACAAAATTTTGAATTAATGGGATTAGATGATTACTTAATATAGTATTTATATGTGGTAAATTATCTAACTAAAATATTTCATACAATGAATTTTTTGGTTAAAGAGTTTGAAAAAAATTGATGATCAATAACTTTTTTTATCAAACATGTGGTTTAATTGAATAATGTTTAAATTAGAACTATGGTTCTAAACACCATGATAATGCACCTTATTTTATAAACCAATGGAATAGTAAAATTAGTTAAATTTATAGGTATATATGTGGTCTGTTTAGCTAATTAGGAGAAATAATTTTAAAATAATGGAATTAAAACTATAATTTTTCCTATATTCAAGTTATAAAAACTGTGCTAATGAAGGTTTCACATGTCATATTGGGAGTCAAAATTTGATAAACTAATTCATTTTAACTGTGATTTTTTTATAAAAAATATGAATAAATTTCATGATACAATAGTATAAACATTATAAATATGATGCATTTATTATCCCATGAATTGGGAGTAGAGTAGATGAAGATACACCTATAGAATTATATAACTAAGGGAAAAATAAAAAATTTATTCAATTTATGAATAAACCCTTTTCATTTTAACAACAAAGAGGAATAAGAGAGGACCAGGAGTCTATATTCTTTATGTTGGAAGATGAACTGAAGTTGATACATGGATTCATAGAGTACTATCCACAAAATCTAAATGGGTAGAATATTTCAACCAAGTATTTGCTTGTTGAATTTATTGACAATTAATTGTTATAATCATGGATAGAAATATAAAAAATTGAAGTATGACTGAATGGGATGTATATAAATGGTCTTATATAAATTAATATAGAGATTATTGAGATAGATATTATAATTATATTCTTATATTTGGATGATATTAATATCACTATCTAATTTAGTTAAAATAAATTACATGGGAATTTTTACTTTTCATATAAGAGATAAATGGTTTAGATTATGTGTGGATTTTAAATAAAAAATTTAAAACATGGGGTATAAGTGGAGGAGATTTGAAAACTATGTTGATGTGTTTAATATGTATAATTTTGGATATGAATGATGTGATTACTGTTTTAATGTAGTTTATATTGGTTTGGAATAAATAGATTAATCCTTCATAAAGAACAATGGGTTGATTTGGATTTCTAGAATTTATTTAAAAATATCCAATTTTAATATTGTTTTATAATAGATTTCATGAACATTGTAGAATGTTGGAATGAATTCAAGGAAAATGTTGTTTATATGTTGGATTGAACATAATTTTTTAATATGTTTATGTATGAATAAACTAGATGTTCTAGTGTTATAGAGGAATTAATATGCATTTAATGTATATGTGACAATAAAATGGATTAATGTTTTAACATGATAATACATAATCATTTCCTAAAGCAACGTCAGTTCAAACATGTTTTTTGCATCACAGTTTTGATTAACCAGAGCAGTTCTTCAATTGTGTATGTATAAATACAAGATTTTAAATCTAAATCCAATTAAAATATTGTATAATAATATTATATTTAAATGATGCAATTTAAGTCATAAATTTTCATGTTTTCCTTGATGGTACATGCATCATGTATGAATAAATTCATGGTTTTATTCTCACATAAGAATAAACAAAAAATTTCCAAGAAGTATCAAATAAATTGATTTTTATAATAGATGTGTAATAATGAACATGATATCTCAATGTGTTAAATAAGATGTTGAACAACCCATTTCATCTTAACTAGTAAAAAAAATTATACATCATTTTTGATTGGGGGTTTCAAGAGAAACATAAAACAAAAGGTGTATGTGTGAGATTAAAATTAGTTTTTGAAACAAAACTAACATAAGATAAAATGAACTTTCAACTTTCCACATTATAATAACTCGTCTTTTTCAAACATGTATTATTTTAGTGTGACCAGATGAATTATTTCTTAAAATAATTAATTTTGAATTTCTAAAGGATTATTTTAGGGTGAATTAAATGGAATTTTGTAGATGAAATGTTTTTTTCACCCATATAATGTTTTACCAACTAATTTAAATGGAAAATTAAATTGAATTTATAATTGAGAAAATTATAGTCTTGAAGAGACGTTTTTATGAGAAATATCATAATAATATCCTTAAGATATAGGTTCTTTATAGATTATGGAAAATCATATATATAATTAGAATAATATTGAATTTTGTATAACTTATAATTTTAAATGGGAATTAATTCATTCATTCCATGTAGATTTAGGTGAAGAATTATTTTAATAATTAAAATATAACTTCAATGAAATTATTAAATGATGACAATATTGAAAGCATTAAATAGATAATTTTAAATATTTGAAAGGAAAAAAATTCTAATTTTCTTTATTATTAAATATATTATTTTAATTATATTTTTAGAGCTTTAAAACAGAGGAATTTATTTGATAAATTAAAAATAAATGTAGGGTTGTTTAATTGAAATTAAAATATCTATATATTTTGTTGATATTCAAATGTAGTAAACACATATAATATTTTTCCTTGTTTAAAAGTTTCGGAATTAGAATTCATCAATTGTTAAATCATGATATTTTTTTATATTTCAATAAAGGAAATAATGTGGATTATAAGGGGAGTTTTAATTGAGATATCTCGTGAATTTAATTAAAGGATTTGTTTTAATTTTACAAAATTATAGGAGTAAATTTTTATCTTGCATTTTTAAATAATAAACTCGATATTATTACAGAGTGATTATTTCTATATTATATTAAAGATAGGTTTTTGAATTCATGTTGATGATAATTTGGAGAGAGATATTATTCTTTAATACAAATTCAATAGGCATGTTTCAACAATATTTTATTATGTATTACAAATTTAATTATATGATAAAATTAAAAGAACAATATTGTGGTCTTTCATGTTAGAATAAAACTACTCATACCAATTATAAATATAGGTAAAATAATACACATTCTTTAAATTTATAGTTCCTTGAGTGGTAATAATATTTATTTAATATCATTGAAATATCTAGTGATATTCATGAGAATAAATTAGGTGATGTTTCTTCGATGCATTCGGTTATAAAAATTATACAACTAGAATAATTCCATTGTAGAATTCTATTATATATGGAAAAAAATTCACATATTTAGTGATCATGGAAATGACATCAATAAAAATCACACATTTAGGAGTATATATAATCCAATTTTAAGGAGGAAGTGTGTAGATAATGTAGACTTCAATACAACATCAATTTAGGTGTTATAACCAAATAAAAATCATACATTGGATATGGAGAAAACATCATTTTTATGAAATGACAAATTTCAACCTGAAAGTAGTTCACAAGGGAGATGAAGAGGGAGTGACCCTTGGATAAATATTATTTCCTTATTGAACCATATTAAATGAAATGAATTATGGATTGGCATGGACATAACCTAAAACATCCAACTACCAAATGTGAGTGAAATGTATTCTAATACAAAAACACAACATTTTGTGTATGATACGTGGATTATCCTTTCACGAGGAACAAAGTAAAATAATTATGTCTTATCCATGTTAACCATTTCATCATATGTCCTAAATTATTTTCTGAGAATATCATCAAGAGGTGGAAATATTGAACATTTTCCCTTCAAATTATGAAATAATATCTAATAAAGAGGCTAATATAATAAATTAAAAGTTTTAATTATACAATGTACTAATTGACATCCAGTCTAAGAATGCACATAATAGACATGGTATCTATAATAATATTAAATTACACTATGTAAAATGATGATATTAATTACTGATAGGAGTGTTGAAATAATGTGAATTATTTAAAATAAATGCTTAATGAAACTGCTTCAAGTAACCTGGGAAAATAGTTAACGAAATGAAGTGATTAAATGATGAATTAGGGGACGCCATAATGAATTATATTGAAGGAAATATTATTACCCATACATCAAAATTTATCATGTTTTTAAAATAATTGAAAAATAAATGTAGTTGAATCACCTCATTTTCACTCAACTATCAACTTTAATTTATCATATTTCATGGAATAATTTTATATCAATTAGAATTTACTGTATGTATTATTCATCCATGGAGAATATTCTGTCCTAAAATTATCAAATTCATGTACTTTGGTTAAGACTTTATATTTTTAGTACTCACTACATTTAATTTCTCGATACTTGATATAGTTCCTATTAAGTGAAATTGAAATAAATCATATGATAAATGAGAAGGAATAAGTAAATAGACATCTCACCTAGTGGATCAATAACTAAATCATTTGATTTATTATTGATGAATGAATTTATTTCTCATTGAATAATATATTATCATTTACATTTTCATGTATTTCATTAATTAATGATAAATTCAGAAAAATATGTTATAAAAAGATAGTCATGAAAACAAATACCCAATCACATAAAAATAAAATTAAGAATATTTTTAAAATCATCAACTGATTTAAATCCAATTCCCCCTTGTGAAATTTAGTTATGAATACTCAAAATTATAGTAAAAACACAGACCAAATCTATATAGGGATTAAAGAATAACGATTTATAGAGAAAATAATCCTTATCTATCAAGTGTATTTACTACTCGGTCATCTCTATCTTTGACTCATTCTTCCACAATATGAAACACTAAATCAACTCTCTCTATAAGTTGTTTTGTTTCATGGAATAGATGAATAAGACATCTAAAGTATGGAAGATCCATTTTAATTTAATCATCAATAATTCATCTTAAAACACTAACCCAGCCATCTTTTAATTATCTTATATGTTAATTTCATGGTCATCCAACATGTATTTTTCATTCATTGATATCCTACCACTATCCAAACAACCCTTCTAATATCATGGTCTACTATAAATCTCCTAGTCAATACTAGAGTCATGTCATCAATGCATATCTCCATCCACTTTCTTCCTCGAGTTACCATGGATCTACTAATCATCAACCATCAGTATGATCAATTAAAAATGTAATTCAAGTACATAGTGGTATTCAAATAAAAATCACGATTACCCCATCATAGGGGGTCCTAAATTTAATATTTATGCTAAACAACTCAAGTGAATGGCTGAAATACTTCGATATAATCCAATACTAATGAACTAAACCTCCTACCATTTTTGGATACAAATATTAAATGAAAAAGAATGGAGAACAATGTCTATTGAATGATACTTCTTAAATAAAAATCAATATTCTCCTTCAAATGTTAATAGCTACTGTAACGCCCCAAACCTAGTTACCCAGAGTTGGTTCATTATTATATAACATTGGAATGATCACAAAAGATCAAGTCTCAAAAGACCGATTAGTTTAGTAGTCTTAGAAACACTAGATATATTCATAAGTCTTATATTACATTATATAGTAAAAAAATACAAAAAAATCGTGTCTTCATATCCCCTCATACTATCCCTACAGGTCATTCAAAAATTAAATCTTCACATATTGGGAAAAATAAAACATTGAAAGGGGTGAGAGTAAATGCTCATTAAGGATAACAATATAGCGGAAACATTCATAAATAAGCATAAACATTTAAGGAATTGTATAACTATAACAAAAGCCTTTTAAACTTGAACTACAGAATAATACAGAAAATATACAATGAAATAATTATATTTTCATATTCACATGGGTATTCTACTAGTCTAATAACCACATGCAATATCAATAACCACTTTCATAATGATGCAATTCATAATTCCAGACTATCATAACCACAAAGTCAAGGCCTCAAGCCAAGACTACAAATAAGATTTTTTCAAGGCCTTGTGCAAAGACACTAGTTTGTCTCATGAGACCTACTGATGCATCGAGGATGTATAGTGGGATCCACCTGTCACTTACTAAGTCCAATTCATTCCTCATATGAAAAGATTGAAATATAACATAAACATTCGTATTAAAACTAGCATAAAAAATGTCAATACATTATCCAAAAACCATGAATAGTATAAAAATATCACATCCACAGTCAAAAATAACTCATTCTATACAATATAAAAGATTTTATTGTATCAGATTAACCTCAATTGGGAATAATGAATGATATTGACATAGATTAAAATAATCATCAAAATATTGGGAGAAATATACCCCTTTTTCTTGAAAACATTTAAAAGTCACACTATTTGTCAAGAAGACATTTAAAATATATTTTTGAATCAAAGTATCACATACCACTTTGAAACTTTTAAAATGGATTTTCATTTGAAAACATTAATTTCCATATAAATAAATCCTTAAACCACTTTTAAAACATGGACATTAATGACAAAGATTTTGAATAATAAATCATTAAAACATTTAAAATGATATTTTAGTTAGAGTTCCTAACCAAAATAGAGACACTTGAATACAAATAATTGAAGTAATAAAAACTTTGTAATTTCATGAGAATAAAGGGATTCATGATATACTATGTCAAAGTACATTATATACACCATATAAATGTGATTTGATGTCTAACAACAAAAGAGTCTCAATGGAATGTAATTTGAGTAGAAATATCTCATAAAGGTCGTATCCTTAGGTTAAGGATAAATCAACGACATAATTATTTGTGAAAAATATAATTACACTCAATATTATTGGATATTCAGTGTAAAAAATAAAAGGACATTCACACCTATTCATGTAAAAACAACACCAATGAATTGGATGTTTAACTCAACAAATCGAGATTAAGTAAAAAATTACTCTTATAATGTTCATACCGATGACTTTAGAATTTATCAATGGAGTGATTATGTGTTTCCAAAGTATATACACATAAAGTGGAGTGGAATGTATGACATAATCAAATGGATAGTGATTCCACACATAATCTTGGAGTAAAATAATCAATGAAGTATGCGTAAATCCGAATGAGTGGAAATTGAAATTTCAAATTCCCTTACCGATTTGGTATCTTAAGAAACATACACCCATGAAAGAAGAATCATACAATGATTATGTAAATATCCATGAATTAATGTGTATTACACAATGAATACAAACATGGTTAGTACACATACCACATGCAATAAATAAGTGGTGAGCAATGGAAATCTCACAGAATTAAATGTGAGATAAGAAACCTCTTTCTTTGTAATGTTTCCATGGTAGAGGGTCGGTTAACCTCCTGTACAATTGTGTAATAATTTTTATTGAATTACACAAGAATAATATACATTAATAGGATATCATATATGATCTTTTAACAATGATTTGTTGATAATATCTTAGTATTATTGTCGTTACGGGTGTTAATGGATTCATTTTCCTTTATATTCTTTCTTATGTGAGCCATAATATTTATGGATGGGATGTATATTATTCATATACATAATTATATCATGTCTCTAAACATTATTATAGAATGGAAATAACAATAAATAAGAATTTTAAGAATAAAGGAACTTGAAAGAAGGTGGTGAAAAGATTACCTCTCCTTCGAATTCTTCCTTTTGATTTGATCAAAAGTGCTTTGTAGGATGTCTTTTGAATCCAAATAATTCCTCTGGGATGAATTCAGGGAAGTTGATAGAATATTTTGGCAGGGTTTGGCCGTGACAAAATGCTTTCAAGGTGTGAATTAGAGAGGAGGGGGAGTTCCCTTTTATAAGAGAGGTGATGGGCACCTTTGGAAAGGATAGAAATATTATTTTATAATAAATTCATATTCGGTTTCTAATGAATCCAAAGTGGATTATATAATAGTTAAGTTGGGTATGGGTCTAAATTCATTAAACCAATAGATTTTAGACAGGTTTTTGTCACTATATTGACCTTATCATTTATATTTAACTCTTAGTTAAATAGTTTGACATTTACCGTGTCTCTTTGTATTTTTATGTTATATAGTTAATAAAATTACCATATACCACCAAGAAACCCCCAACTGTTCCATTAGTGATAAATCTATCATTATATAATTTCTTTTTCATATCCTAATATTTTTAGAAATATAATATCAATTAATAATATAATATTTGTTTTAAAAACATTTTTATGTCAATTTTCACACTATTGGGTATTTTGTTTTTGATAATTTTGTAACAGCATTATTACATCAAAAACAAATTATATAACCAATATTAATATGTCATATTAACCAATAAAATTATTTTAATTCATAAAAATTTTCATATTACATTTATTTTTATATTTATAATATCAATTATGTTAATATTTCATTAATTAGGTAATTAATGCATCACCATTGTGTCATAAATAAATAAAATTATTTAATGTCTAAAAATTATAAATAAAATACCATTATGTATGAAATATTTTTAGATTTATAATTAATATTTATAATCGATTTTATCATATGTATAACCCTATATTAAAAAGGATTTAGTTACTAAACTTTGATTTTATCTCTTTTAACTCTTCTATGATTTAAATAATAATAAATGTACTAATCTACACCAAGTGGACCTAAATAATAATATCTTATTCATAAGGTTGTTTTTGGTCAATATAATTATGTCCAATAGAATTTGGACAAGTGTTAGAGTAATATTAATTTCATTTTTACCCTTAATTACCCTATTTACGTTAAACCATGGTAAATAAAAGTAAAAAGTTACTATTCAACAAAAATTATTTTCATCTCATTGAACAACATTTTACTCCTTGATATTAACCGTGTATCACGATGTTTTTAAATTACACTCACAGACGTGGTAAAATTAAGTTTTATGTGAATTTACAAATTCTCTTAGAAGGTGGGTAAAAGACGGTGAAAAGATCAATAAGATTAATATATATCTAAAATATTCTTGACTAACTCCAATGAATTACATTGAGCATATATAGATATTATGTATCTATTTTTACTATAATTAAATTTAAATAAAATAAATAATTATTTAAATAAAATTTGGTTTTAAACTATAACCCAATGTTTTATTTACTATTCATAAAAAAGTTGAATGTTTTCATAAAAATAACAAAAATTCACCGAAAGCTAATTTCAATATTCCGAATCTAAAAATGAATTCCATTTTGAAAGATAAAATTTATAAAATATCAAAATGTGTGTATTACTATTCATAACGGCTAGTTTGATTGGTTGTGGTGCGTGTTAGAACTCAAAGTTGCGTACAATACACACTGCTGTATTATTCAAAAAGAAGCATTCTGTGGAAGTTTGGCGTGTTAAATTCTCCCATCCATAAAATAATTTCGTCCTCAAAATTTTTAATATTGGTGTTTGGAATATAATGTAATGTCCCACTTCAGAAAAAGAGTCAATAAAACTATCACCTTAAACGAAAGAAAGAGAAGTACAAAGGTCACCCAAGATAACTCATACTAGGATTCCATGTAGGAAAAAATGTATATGGAAGATAAACTAAGTGTCATGTTCTGATGGAGAGGGATAGAAAACATGATCAGGAGAAAGTTAACATAAAGAAAGCCAAAAATATTTGATGGAAAAAATGGCCATTAGTTTCCCAGTAGGAATAGTATACGGAAAACATTTTTTGAAGTTAAATTACATAAAGATGAGGAATTAATTTATGATATTGACTAATAAAATAAAGAGATATGCTTAATTGTTAAGTAGAGTTTCATTCATTAATAAATTTCCACTACTAAATCATTTTTTTAAACAATGAGTATTTAAGAAAACATGGTGACACTGGAAGTGCTAGAATAAACTTTTACAGAATCACATGATCCATGAAAGATAAACTATATATTTACATTGTCTTTAAAGATTAATCAAAACCAAAATGGTTAGTACAAGATCTGATGATCTCACAAAAGGATATTCCTTTAGAGAAATAAATAGTAATCATAATTCGTAAAATTAAACCAAAAATACCCCAAAGTTAAAGAAATACCATTCAATAAAAAAATGTCCTTAAAATACTTCAATATAATGAAAACTAATATTGAAACCCAAAACCTAGAAAAATTTGGTTATGTATTCTTCCACGCAAAATTGTATCTCCAAATGACATCAACTACTCTTAACGTCACAAACTTAAAAGTAATTAACCAAATCACATATTCTCTATTATAGGATAATAATTACCATAAATAACCCAAATCACTCTAAATCCACAATAAAACGTAGTTAAAAATCCACCATTTCTCCTCAAATGAAATCGCATAATATTCTAGTTTACTTGGGCATATAGTGCTCCCAACTAAGCGAACATCTTCTAAAATAACATTTATCACAGAATCACCAAATCGTTTTTCTATACTAAGGGTATTCATTTGATAAGACATAAGAACCCAAATCAACTTATTTTTGATAAATAAAATCATTTAACTCAAAATATTTAGTCACACTAAATGGGGACATCACGTAGTCCAGTGGAATGCGATAAATCCCAATCTCACTTTGGTTGTGGGTTTGACTCCCATAGCTTTGTACAACATGACGGGTTGTCACACGGTCTGCGTGTTGTCCTTTTCAAAAAAACTATATTTCATAACATTACCAAAATGAGATAAATTCCTCAAAATAACAATAACATAATTTTATCCAGAAATGTTATCTCATACCTTGAATTTTCATCCCAAAATATAATAACATGTAATTGCATCAAACCTAATGATCATATAAAACCAAATGGTTATTTATAATTATATCTACAAGGAAAAAAGATATGTCTTCCTAAAATATCATTCTCACATGCCAAACTGCGGGGTTACAAATACAAGAGATAATTATTCCAAAGTAATCCCATCAACAAGGAGCACTAATACGTTTAAAAATTTCTCCAACAATTTATTTCCACATAGCTTCTTCTTTGACCAAGAAAATATCCTATAGAATAGGTCATTCACTCAGGTAATGGCCAGTTCCCCTACATTTATGGCAATGACTGTAAATGGATTTTTGGGACCATTTTTATTTTTCCATAGTACTCTTCATTTTTCATCCACAATTATTCACTTTATATCCTTCTTTCCAACATATAAAGCATTTCTTTATTCTATTGAAACACTTTCCTAGGTGTCCCCTTCCAAATTTCCAGCATGATGGAAATTTAGGAATCTTTTCACCAAGGTCTCCACTGCTGGAGCAATAATCATTCATCACCTTTCTCTTCTTTGTTGAGTCCGATTATTGATTAATATATATTTTGTTGATCATATTTTTGGAAAAATGATTTGGAATGAACACAATATCTTTTACTCCTGTCAACAATCCATTTTTTTGCTCATTTACACCACTGTTACCACCATTTACATCATTCTCAAAGTTACTATGACATCCTTGGACTAAAGTCGTTGACTAAAACCAGAAAGCATTGTGTTAGTAATAGTAGTAATATAATATTTTAGATAATATCATGACACCATATTCTCATTTTGATACACCTTAGGAATATCCAAGGTTATTTATTCTCATCTTATATTAAAATACATAAAATTGGTTAGTATAGAAAATGTAAATTATCCTAATCATATCCCCTGGGAGTGTCGTAACCTAGAGTGCAGGAAGAACCGTTATCGAGTACCAGTTCCTATTCAAGTCTAGCTCAAAATGGTGTTTTCAGGTTTTACCCCAAGGTACATATGTTCCAGAGCCATGTATATCTCCTCGTATCCACACAGGGATGTATTTCTTGGAAAACTCACAAAATATATACAATACCAATATTCTAGGAATTTATTCTATATTAATCCTCAAAGTATGTCTTAGGGATATGTGCTCTAATCAGAGTTTATCTAAATATAGTTTACAATTTTTGTACTAAACATCTTATGATACCAAATTTAATGCCCCAACCTTAGTTACCTAGACTTGGTTCATTATTACACAACATTGGCATGATCACAAAAGATCAACTCTCAAATGATTGATTAATTAAGTAGTCTTGGAAACACTAGATATATTCACAAGTCTTATATTATATCATAAAGTAAAAAAAACTACAACAACATCTTGTCTTAATATCCCCTCATACTATCCCAGCAGGTCATTCATAAATTACTCTTCACATCCTGGGAAAAATAAAACATTGAATGTGGGGAGCTCAGATGTTGATTAAGGATAACTATATAGCAGAAACTTTCATAAATAAGCATAAACATTTAAAGTAATGTATAACTAAAACAAAAGACTTTTAAACTTGAACTTCAACATAATATGGAAAAGATAAAATGAAATAATTCCATTTACTTATTCACATGGATATTCTACTAGTGGATTAACCACATGAAATATCAATAACCACTTTAATAACGATGGAATTCATAATGCCAGACTATCAAAACCACATAGTCAAGGCCTCATGCTAAGACTACAAATAATATTTTGTCAAGGCCTTGTGCCAAGAATCTAGTTTGTCTCATGAGACCTACTGATGCATCAAGGAGCTATAATGGGCTCCACCCTTCACTTACTAAGTCCAATGCATTCCTCATATGAAAAGTTTGAAATATAACATAAACATTCATATTAAAACTATCATACGAAATGTCAATACTTTATCCACAAACAATGAATAGTATAAAATAGCACATACATAGTCAAAAATAACTCATTAGATACAACATAGAAGATTGTATCAGATTAACCTTAATCGAGAATAATGAAGGATATTGACATAGATTAAAATAATCATCAAACTATTGAGAGAAATATCCCCTTTTTTCTTGAAAACATTTTAAAGTCACACTATTTATCAAGAAGCCATTTAAAATAGTTTTTTAAATCAAAGTGTCTCATATCACTTTGAAACTTTTAAAAGGAATTTTGATTTGAAAACATTATTTTCCATATAAATAAATCCTTAAGACCATTTTTAAAAAATGGAAATTAATGAGAAATATTTAGAATAATAAATCTTTAAAACATTTAAAATGATATTCTATTTTGAGTTCCTAACCAAAAGAGAGACACTTGAATACAAATAATTGAGGTAATAAAAACGTTATAATATAATTAGAATAACATGATTCATGATAGTCAATGTCAAAGTATATTATATACACCATATAAATGTGATTTGGTGTATAACAACAAAAGAGTCTCAATAGAATGTAAATTGAGATGAAATCTATCATAAAGGCCATATCATTAGGTTAAAGATAAATCAATGACATAATTATGTGGGAAAAATATAAATACACTGACTATGATTGGATATTAACTGTGAAACAATCAAAGTAAATTCACACATATTCTTGTAAAAACAAAACCAATTAAATTGATGCTTAACTCAACAAATCGAGATTGAGTAAAAATTACCCTTATCAAGTTTATACCGATGACTTGAGAATTTATCAATGGAGTGATTATGTCTATAAAAAGTATATCCACATAAAGGGTAGTGGAAATTATGACATAATCAAATTAATAATTATTCCACACATAATCTTGGAGTAAAATAATCAATGAAGTATGCATAAAGCCGAATGAGTGGAAATTGAAATATCAAATTCTATTACCAATTTAGTAAAATATGAAACATACACCGATGAAAGAAAGAGCATACAATGATGATTTAAAAATCCATGAACTAAATTATATTACACACTGAATACAAAAATGGGCAGTACACACACCACATACAATAAATAAGTTGTGAATAAAGGAAATCTCATGGAATTAAACGTGAGATAAGAAACCCCTTACTTTGTACTATTTCCATGGTCGTGGGTAGGATAACCTTATGTATAATGGTTCAATATTTTTTATTGAATTATAAAAGAATCATATACATTAATATTATATCATATATGATCTTTTAACATTCATTTTTTGGTAATATCTTAGTATTATCGTCGTTTCGAGTGTTAATGGATTCATTTTCCTTTATATTTTTTGTTATGTGAGGCATATTTTTTTATGGATGGGATGTATTTTATTCATATACAAAATTGTATCATGTATCTAAACATTATTTTTAATCATTAAATGAAATATAGTCTTGAATATATATGATAGGGAATGAATCTCATCGTGTTCATGGAGACGGTAATCCGTACGTACGTACGGGCGACAATATCATTGTTTTGATATTAAAATAATATATAATTGGATGTATTGTCATATTTACAGAATCATTATCTTGTTATATTTATTATTTACCATAATTAAACATCATTATTATACACATCCAAATAATAATATATTGAATAACAATTACACCATGACTTGGAGACAGTAGGTCGTACATACCTACGTATGGTGACATGTCATTCAAAGGATGGATAGAATACTCAATATGGTTTTACCATATTTATAATAACATCACAGTATATAGAAGATACTAGAGTTATTATTTTAGAATGGAAATAACAAATAAAGAAGAATATTAAGAAGAAAGGAACTTGAAAGAGGGTGGTGAAAACATTACCTCTCCTTCGGGTTCTTCGTTTTGATTTGATCAAAAGGGCTCCTTAGGTTGGCTTTATGATCTAAATAAGGCCTCTAGGTTGAAGTGATGGAATTTGAGAGAATATTTTGGAAGGTTGTGGACGATCCAAAAGGCTTTGAATGTGTTAATTAGAGAGGAGGGGGAGTGCCTTTTTATAAGAGGGGTGAGGGGCACCTTTGGAAAATCTAAAAATATTATTTTATAATAAATTCATATTCGGTTTCTAATGGCTCCCATGTGGATAATTTAATAGTTATGGTGGGGATGGGTCGAAATCCTTTCAGCCATTATATTTTATATAGGTTTGTGTCTCTATATTGACATTATCATTTATATTTAACTCTTAGTTAAATATTTTGTCATTTACCATGTCTTTTTGTATTTTTATATTATATAGTTATTAAACATACCATATACCTCCAAGTAACCCCCATGTGGTCCATTAATGATATAACTATCATTATATAAGTAATTTGACTGAACCATATATTTTTTGTAATATAATATCAATTAATAATATAATAAATGTTTTAAAAACTCTTTTATGTCAATTTTGACACTATTAGGTATTTTTTTTGATAATTTCATAATAGAATTATTACATAGAAACAAATTTATATAAAAAATCCAAATATTTCATATTAACCTATAAAATTAGTTTAATTCATAAAAAGTCTCAAATTAAATTTATTTTGATATTTATAATATCAATTATTTTAATATTTCATTAATTAGGTAATTACTGCATCACCATTGTGTCATGAATAAATTAAACTATTTAATGTCTAAAAATTATAAATAAAACACCATTATGTAGGAAATCTTTTTATATTTATAATTACCTTTTATAACCGAATTTATCTTATGTATAACCCTATATTAAAAATTTTTTAGTTATTAAACATTGATTTTATCTCATTTAACTCTTCTTTGAATTAAATAATAATAAATGTCCTAATCTTATAAAAGTGGACCAAGATGATAATATTTTATTCCTAAGGTTGTTTTTGGTCGAGATACACTTGTACAATAGAATTAGGACATGTGTTAGGGTAATATTAATATCATTTTTACCCATAATTACCCTATTTACTTTTAACCATGGTAAATAAAAGTAAAAAGATACTATTCACCAAAAATTAATTTCATCTCATTGAACCACATTTTAATCCTTGATATTAACCATGTCTCTATGATTTTTGAAATTGCACTCATATAAGTGGAAAGATTATGTTTTATGTGAATTTCCAAATTCTACTAGGAGGTGGGTAAAAGACGTTGAAAATTCAATAAAATTTTTATATATCTAAAATTATTCTAAACTAACTCAAATGAATTAAATTGATTATATATAGATATTATTTATCTATGCTGACCATTAATAAATTTAAATAAAATAAATAATTATTTAAATAAAATTTGGTTTTAAACTATAACTTAGTAATTTTTTCACTATTCTTCATAAATTGAATGTTTTCAGAAAAATCCCAAAAATTTACCCTAAGCTAATTTTGATATTCTGAATCCAAAAATGAAGTCTATTTTGAAGGAGAAAATTTAAAAAATTTCAAAATGTGGGTATTACTATTTATAATGGCTAGTTTGATTGGTTGTGGTGTGTGTTAGAACTTGAAGTTACGTACAACACACGCTACATTATTATTCAAAGAAAAGGGTAACGTGGAAGCTAGGGGTGTTAAAAATACTAATAATGGTGTCAAATTAAAAAAAATATATATTCTCAATAGAATGGTCTTACTCTCTTCCACTACGATCGATTACAACATAGTCCTTGAATAAATAATCAAATTATAATAAAAATATTTGAGTGTGCATCATAGACATACTATTAAACTAATAGATTTCATTTTCGTTAATCCTTTTACTAAACTAAATAGAATCATCCAAAACATCTTTCGTCGAATAAAAAAGAAATTTCTATATATTGACTTCAACTCATTGGAGATTTTAAAACTCAACCTCAGTGTGGTCATTACATCCCTGATCTTCTTCAGTGAAATACACTATTAGGACATAAAACTATTGGCACACTACTCTAGTGATAATTATGATATAAAATAAAGTAAAAAAATTAAAATAAATGACACCATATGTAACATGAAAAATTCCAAAATGAAGGGGTAAAACCCAAATGGAAAATAGAGGGACATTACCATTGGAAAAATTGTGTATAAACCCCCACACAATTATAAGGAGAATATCCCTCATAGTTATATATCTTGAAGATGTAGGGAATCTACCTCACAAAATATCACAACTGAATGGAAATAATAACTGATTTGATACTAAAACCATTAGGGAAAATCCTTTAATGTGAAATTACCCCTACCCAAATCCACTATAAATAGTTGGTTAGTGAGGTCATCCCCTAACATCATACCTAACTCAACCCACCTCCTTTGATAAAGAGGGTGTCAAAACCATCCGTTGAAAAAATTACAAATTAATTTCCTATTAGAGATTTATTCAGAACCAATAATATCTCCACATATGATTTCTATCTATAATGATTTTTCATATATTTTTAAGGCATTTCAAGGATTTTCTCTTTCTGAACTTATTGTATTCAACATTTTTTGCTAACAAATCTAATAGATTATCCATAGTATTATTTCTCTACATATACACACTTATTTCCTCTGCTGCATCTGAGACAAGTGATATTTTATCCCAATGTGATTCATCTTAGAATGAAAATATGGATTACTTAAAATTTACTAGGTTTTATAACTATTACAAAAAAAGAGAATTCTCTATTTTATTTGCCCATTCACCTATAATAACCTTTTCATCCAAATATCTTCTTCACATGTCTTTGAAGCTCCTATATACTTATAATTGGTCATTGATATAGCCAAAACTGGCAATAACATTGAGATCCAACTCACTTATTATCTTATAAGAGTAAATAGATAACAAGTAATGGATTTCATATAGATTGAATCTATTATAAAATTGGATATAATATAGCCTCTGATAATGAAATCTGGTCCTTCGTAACATAAATCTTCATCTGAGGTCTCTTTACTATATCTCAATATCCTCTTTATTGTGCTCCAATTCTCACAATATGGATTCTATATGTATTGAATAACTCCTTCCACTGCATGTGCAATCACTAGTCTAGTTAAAACAATATCCCTCATGAAACACCCTATTGAAAAATCATATTCTACTCAAGACATCCCCATCCTCTCATCTTCATTGAAAGGAATCATCATAGTTGATAACTTGAATTTAAATGGAATTAAGGTATATATTGGATTACATTATTTCATGTTGAATCATTTCAAGACATTACTCAACTTATTCATCTGTGGTAGAAAAATAATTGCATTATCCATGTCAATGTAAATATACATAACATGAATATTATTTGTTGGTCCCAAGGCATTTATAACAATCCCTTTAGAAAATTTTACTTTTTCATTCAAGATCAAATTATTGCTATTGATTTGTCCCAACATGTCATTCACAGACAACAAATAATGATAAAATCATTACCATTCAAACCCCTCAAATTTTGAGAAAGATCTAAATGAATTTATTGTATGCAAGGATCATGATATATGAATAAAATTTCTTATACTAAAAATGCTTCTTTTTCATGATACTATAAAGATATTTTATCAAACATAAAACCAATTTATCTTTTCTATAATCTATAAAACATTTTTGTTGGATCACATTTATATTTATTCATCAATATCACCATTCAGAAAAACTAGTATTCACATCCTACGTCACGGTATGTAAAGCATATATGTCACTCATCACCAAAACTACTAAAATATTCATAGATCAGAGAATAAGATAAAATATTTTTTGAAATCAATACCTTCATTATAATCATAACCACTGATCACTTGTAATTCAAGGGATCTTTCCAACCTATTTCTTTTTTTCCCTCTCTATCTTAAATACTCGTCTATTTATGATATCCATCCTTCCAAAAAGGTAATGGAAAAAGATCACATGTATTATTCTTGTGTAAGGATTTAAGTTCATCTAACATATATTTCATACAAGAGGATACATCTACACGATAGGCCACCTATATAAAACTCTATGGCTCTCCACCCTCTATCAATAATATGGATGAAATATTTCACTTATTGACATAGTCTGAATTCCATACAAGTTCTCTTTTCTCTCATGTTGCCTATTGAGGACATTAAACAACCAGAAAATGTACATCATGGTCGGGTATTTCTTCATATAAATTTTTTTTCCTTGGATTTTAAATCTACATCAACTGTTGTTGTTTAGGTATTCTCTTTCTCCATGTCTCCTAAAATCAAAATTTGAATATTATATTATTATTAAAACGAAATATATGTTGATAATAAGATTGTATGATGTGGTTACTTACAAATTATTCCCCTTCACACAATCAGTGTATCCTAAGAAGATGAATTTCCTTACTATTAAATCAAATATTGATCATTCCTTATCATTAAACAATGCATATTCAAGACATCTAAAAGTATTTAATGGAGAATAGACAGTGGTTTTACCTATCCAAATCTATATTAATGTGTTCACATCAATCGACAATGAAGGATACTGATTGATCATATAAAAGTTTTAGTTTCACACTTCTAACCATGTTTTTTTCGAAATTATTACAATCTCCACCATCTTCCATGTTCTATTCAAAATATTTTTTTCTCACCCATTCTTCCACTCCATTATACTAAAGAGTATTTCTTACTATGAACTGTCTCATAAAGATTCCCTATTGATAAAAATTATTAAAATTATCCACTATATATTATTAAATATATTTAATCCATTAACACATTATCATATTTGTCATATTCATTCCCCATTTATGCTTTGAATGTTTTAAAACATTTACGATTATTTTCCATCCTCTTGATTGGGTACAACCAAAATCATCAGTAATAAACATCAATGAAAGATAGAAAGTACCTTTCCCCTCCCATGAATATAATATGTGCATGCTAAAAAATAGATTAGATCAACTCAAAGATCTCATTACATAACCTTTTTGACATATTTAACTTTGACATGTTTTTCTAGATCAAATTAGAATTATCACAAAATAGTAAATATGACATTACAATCCAATGAAGAAATTTCTCATCAATAATAATCTTCTTTCATCATTCAAACATATGGCCAAGATTCATATTCTTTGATTTCATCAATGCTTCTATCTAAATAGTTAATACAACTGCAATCTACAACCCCTGATATAGTTCACCCATAAAAACATACAGTTTCTTTGAGGCCTTATATGATTTCATCACCACATGAACAACATTCACAACACTCATCATTGCATTCTTAGTGGAATTCCAGAGTCTAATATCATCAAATTATCCCAATGAAAATATCATATTCATTGGTCCTTTCACATGGCCTACTCCTTCGATGGTTCAAACAATACCATCATGAATTTTCAGTTTGATGGTACTAAATCCAATGATCATAATGGTGTGATCATTCCGTATGTACATATTTTTTATTGAGATATTTTCATTCTAATCATAAAATTCATTTGTGACATCATGTGCCGTGTTTCTCCCAATTCTATTATGCATGCATCGTTGAAAAGATGTCTTCCTCCAATAGTTATTTCCGCTTTATTGACAAGAATGACTCCACTTTCAAAATTACTCACCAAATTTGAGTCAATTTTATGATTCCATATCCCACATTAAACACAATTATTCATCACACTGTTTGGTCTTTTTGAAATCATCTATAAGAAATTATCCTTCCTAAATACAAATTTTATATTTATTTTTCACAATAAAAAATTATTCACATTGAATTTATCTATTACAAATTTCACCAAAATATTGAAATTTTGTCATTCTAGAACCTATACTATTTAGATATAGTGTATATTAAAATGATAATAATTTTTTCCATATGATAATGATTATCATTAGCTGCAATCCCAAATCATATATAAATTTATGAAAATTATTAAAACCTAAAGGTGAACAGTCTTGGGCCAGATCCATTGTCTGATACAACTAGATGGTACAAATAATAATTATGGAATTATTGTGGTGATGATTATTGGATAGAAAAAATAAAAAAATGTATAAATAAATAACACCAAAACTAACATGTAAAGTACTCAAATAATGGTGTAAAAACCATAAAAAATTTGAAGGATATCATTATTAGTAACATAAATTAGACACTCCCTCATAATTAAAAATAAAATACACCTCATAGTTATCTATCATGAAAATGTTGGGAATCTAACACATAAAATACCACCCCTGAAAGAAACTCTTGTAGGATCGAATATTTTAAGATGAGATGCTCAAATACAAAATGGGGGTGAATTGTATACTTTTTAAAAATTCCATTGGAACTTTTAAAGATGGTTATGTTTATCAAGGATAAACAAGATAATTCCCAAAACCATTAAGTTCTAAACACATGATTGATTAAGGAAATATGATTCTGAGAAAGAAATTCTAGAAAAGTGATTCCGATAATGGAACTTAATGAATGCTTACAAAGATAAAGATTCTACCTTAAAGCATATATAATCTTACTAAATCAGATTTTAAGTATAAAGAAGTATAAGATAGTTATATTTTCCTCAAAAATAAAAATGAAGTGGAAAACATGTAATAAAACAAGTAAAAAGTAGTAAATCTTGTAACCCAAAGAGAAGGGTATTCAAAAACCTTGGATAAAGGTCCCTTGATTTATACTTTCAAGAAAGTATGTCTTACCCACACTAGGATCAGCCCTAGATAGGAAGATCGGAGTCTGTCTTGCTATCCCCACAATCCCTCAACATCTAGGTAGTCGGCACCTCTATCTTCCTCAGCAAGGAATCCCTCAACTTCAAGGTAGTTGGCTCATCTATCTTCATATCCTTGAAATCCCTTGATTGTACACAGCAACAATCAGAGTCTCACAATGATATTCTGAACAAGTAGTTCAGTATGAACAAAGAAACAATGCATCTCTCTCTATAAACAACATCAGCATCATGTAATCTATAGATTGATCAACTTATTGTGATCTATTTCAAATGGTCTTTTATTTATAGGCATGGCTTTAACGGTTGGCTCCCTCCTCTAAAGGTCATATTTTTTCTTGAATTTTGGAGGGACTGGTACAGGCGTCACGCAAACAACAGTTAGTGAGTAACTAAAATCACTCCATCATTTTATAACAAAATAAGTGTAAGAAAAAATAGGGTTACATAAAGAAAAGTCAATATTTGGAATGTAGGAAAATGAATTTTTGGCGTCTAACCAAAAATTGAATTCAGAGTATATAATATAAGGATATTCGGATACTGTTTTCTAAGAATTCAAAACCTGAATTATATAGAATTCAAGAGTCATAAATTCAAGGATATTCGAAATTTGGATTCACAAGAATTCGGAACCTGAACTTACAATGTTCGGAGTCGGAGTTCATGAGAATTCAGAGTCAGAACTCATAAGAATTTAGAGTCTAAATTCAGAGAAATTGGAGCCAGAACTCAGAAATATATGTATCCATAAGTCGTATTCAGAATTCAGAGTCAGAACTCAGAAGAGTTCATAACCAGAATTTGTATTCAGAATTTGAGGTCAGAACTCAGAAGAGTTCATAACCATAGTTCGTATTCAGAATTCAGAGTCAGAACTCTGAAGAGTTCATATCCAGAATTCGTATTTAGAATTCAGATTCAGAACATAGATGATTTCATATCCAGAATTCATATTTAGAATTTGGAGTCAGAACTCAGAAGAGTTCGTAACCAGAATTTTTATAATTCAGATCCTAAAACAGAATGCTTCATATATAGGTAAATATATGATTTCGAGGTTTTGGTTTCAAACCTTATATTAAATATAGAAAGATTATGATATGAGAAATGAAAACATGATGAGGATAAATTTCCATGGGGAAGGAAATTTTTTCATATAGAAGTAAAACTCTGGGTAAAAATAAATAATCCTTAAGATGAGGTGTTTGTGATTTTAAATAAAAGAAGGAATGGTAATGTCATAATGAAACCTCATTGACCTAACAGTCTCCCCCAAATATAAAGTAATGTAAAAGTCCTAAGTAAAACCTAATTGAATCAACAATATCCCCCATTTTGGACAGCACAACCATCCTTACGAAATAGAATATAAGGACTTAGAAATATTTTTCTAGATTTTGTAATAAAACGTGTCTCCCTTTATATATGAACAATGGTGAATACGACTAACTCCACCTTAGGCTTTGGAACTCTAAGTATCATATTCTAGATTTCTGAAATGAGATTTTTCATTTGAATTTGGAATTTTTTTAATGAGCCCTCCTGTTTTTGTAAACTCCCCCTTACGTAGGGATATTTCTACATTACATAGAATTATTTTTCCTCTCTCTCCATTTGTGATTTCCAAATATATTTTGAGAGAATGGGAAAAAATAGAACCTGAAATATTATACAAGAATCAAAACAAAAACACGAAACCAAAATTTCATTAAGATTAGAAGAATTTGTACAAGGAAAAATAGAAACAATAAAAGTTCATATTTGGATCTATTTTGCTTCATTTTCCTTGGGTATCAGCTTCTTCATGATGATTTTCAGCTTCTTTATCTCTTTGTGATATTCCTCTACTTGCTTCTATAAGACATTGATCCTATCATCTTGAGCCATCTGTGCCTCTGCCTGAGCCTTCAACAAGTCATCTTGCTTCACTAGATTTTCAAGAATCTCGATCCAGAGATCCTTTTCTATTTTCCAACATTGTGCAACATAATTCCACTTCCCATTCATATATTTGACATCCTGAATCCGATTATTTTGTTCAAGATTTATCTTTTCCTTAAATATATTTGTATGATACTTGATTTTGGTGTCTTCATTATGAATAGATTCTTTGAAATCATCATGAAATTGATCAAGCTCTCTCAAACATTCAACGATCTTATTTGACCAGATAGTCTTTTTCTTGAATTGTTTTCTGTGGGATTCATAGTTGATTAGGAAATTCTTGTGTCCAGACACAATATTTACACACCTATCCATCACCATGGATATAGAGTTTGATTTCTGATTCATTCTATGCTGGGGCATCTGGCATCGGGAGTCAATTGATAGAATTATCAGAATGGTCTCCACTAGCTTTTTTAGGGACTGAATGACAAAATATAGTCCTAATGGTAATGACTCTGAGTCTGACACTCTGGTAGGTTGTGTTTCATCCTCTATATTGACAGTATTCCTCTTAGAGTATCTTCTATCTTCCTTCTTACTTAGAATATCTTTGGTTGGGGTATCAAAAACCACTTCTTTCCCCTAGTTGGTTTTCGAAATAGCTTCTTCACCTTGATATTCCTACTCACTCTCAGTCCACTGAACAAACCTATCTTCATAAAATTTTTCATTCTCATCTCCTGCCTCAATATCATAAGAGAGAATGAAGTCAAGATCATGACTCTCTTATTCAGATAACTTTTTCACTTACTCTTCAGTCTTCTCATCAATTCTAGGATTAGAAAGTTTCAGAGATCCGGCTTGAGAAGTACAGATTGAAAATTTTTCAGAAGCACATTCTTTCTAATGAAATTCTTTTACATGATTTATTAGATCAACTATATCTTCAGTGCATTGATATTCTTGAACATCTTCCACAACTTCATTTTCAACATCCTTCTCTTGGAATTTTTCCCAAGTAATATACGTTTTCCCTGGTGTATCAGGTAATGGTTCAACGAATAATGTTTTCAGTACGGGAATGTTCTCGGATGAGACTCCAGTAGCCTTCAATAGTGATTGCAAAATATCTGTCTCTGACATTTTCTTCATGAGCTTCTTCTCTTTGTCTTTCTTTTCAAGAACTTCAGTAGCTTTCTATTTCAAAGCATAAGCCTCTATAGGGTCTAGTAAAATATATCTCTCCCCTTCTTTCCTATTTTTCATGTCATCCCTCCATTTTTCTATGACTTTATCTTGATAAGATTTCTATTTCATGGGGTTTGGAGGTGAAGATTTGGTTCTTTTGGCCTTAGTGGTTTCCTCTGTTTCTTCCACTTCCTTTAGTTTCCTCTTCATTCCAGATTTTTTTTGATGGTTCATCCTTTTCAGCATTTTTTGGATCAGCTTCTATTTCTTCAACTGGTAGATCAAAAAACACTCTTGATTCCTTAGAAAACCCAATATTCATTCTCTTCAAGGTATCATCATTTAGTATCATCTCTTTTCAATTCCTCGACTTAAAAGTACACGAAATCATGATGTATTCAAGAAACTGACCAATCATCTTGGAGAGTAGAGCAGGATACCTGATTATTTGTGTTATTATATTCCTATTCTTCATATTCTCTATCATAATGAGAATGTGATTCATCAGGTTGATTTTCCCTCTATTTACCAAAAACTCCATCAAATACATATCAATTTTCATTATATTTTCCTTATCACCCTTTCTCGGTAGGATAAGGCCTTGAACCCATAAATCAAGTATTCGATTATTGGTAGACAAATGGGAAATCTATCAAGTCTTGACATCAGTAAGTCCAAGGCATTCCATAGCCTTCACCTTTACGAAACATCCTTTAACAACTGAAAGCTTGTAGGAGTAGAACTCGGCTTCCCCTTTATATGAAAGTACCACCAATCTAGCAGCCTTGGTGTAAGAGAGTGAATAATTTTTACCATAACCCTTGAATTATAACTTATCTCTCAATTATTCCTGAATGAAACAAACTGATTCATAAAATTCTATGAGTATATCTAGATATAGAGAAACCTAATCTCCTTCATCAAAATAGTAACACTTTCCGTTTCATTATGCTTCATTTTATTGGAGATAATGGATTCAATCTTGTTGAAAAAGTTTGGATGTACCAAACTCTCACTGTATATTTTCCACTCTGAAATCATCTTGATAGAAGATATATCTTGAGAGGTAATTTCAGCAAACATTCAGACTTGATAAAGCATTGAAAATTCAGAATGGGATTTTGAAGTTGGGTAGATCTTTAACATTCAAAATCACTGAAAATCGATGTGGGACAAAAATCAGGGGTCCCCTTTTATAAGTGTTGAAGCAACGTTTTATCTTCACATTTCAATCCAATGGCTAAGAATTTTTCTGATAAGATCTGACTATTGATATGATAGCTGCAAGGAAAATTTAGTAGGATCGGATATTTGGAGGTTTTCAAAAGAAAACATTCGTATTTATGAAAACTAGAATCTAAAAAAAATTAAAACAAAAGAAACTACCAGCATGTAAAAAGTGATTACGAAAACAAATGAAAGGAATCATACCTTTCGGATTTCCTGGATGATAATTCATAGTAGGAAAGTATTCCTTGAAGAAATTTTGATTCCAAAAATTTGATTATGAAAAAGAACATCATTATGAAATATTTGAGTACCAAAATTTTAATTACAGAAATTTTGTGTAAAAAAAATCTCCGTTACGAAAATTTTAAGTACGAAAATCTTCATTACGAAAATTTTAAACTGTCTACAAAAAATTTTCATTAGTAAAAAATTTCAAAATATCATTATGAAAAATTTTGAAAACTTCATTACGAAAAAACATGAAAACATCATTACGAAACAATTTTGAAATCTTCCAGGAAATGTACTCCCCCTATGAAAAGGAGTTTATTACCGTAAGGAGTTTGGTTTCAACAGGAATTTAATAATGAAGATTTCATTATGGTTATCATTCCTAACATCTTTTTAATGTATTCCAATCTATCGGAGGGTAAATATTTTGTGAAAATATCATCAAGTAGATCTTGTTTTCCGATAAGTTGAAGAATAATATCCCCTTTTGTGTGTGATCCCTAAGAGAGTGATGCCTAATGTCTATGTTCTTTTCACGAGAGTTATGTGAAGGGTTTTTACTAAGGTCAATAACACTTGTATTATTACACAATTTTTTTGTTTTGGTAAAACACATACCATATTCTGTGAGTGTGTGTTGCATCCACAATACTTGAGCACAACAACTTCCGACTTCTACATATTCATCTTCATCAGTGGAAAGTGCTACTGAGTGTTGCTTCTTGCATGACCAAGAAACTAATGAATCTCCTTAGAAATGAAAAGTCCCAGATGAACTCTTCCTATCCATTCGATATCCACCAAAGTCAGTATCTTTAAATCTTTTTAGAACAAAATCATTTACATAAGTATAAAAGAGTCATAAATCCATGGTTCCCTTTAAGTAAAGAAAAATTATTTCCACTGCCTTAAAGTCAGATTCCATAGGATTCCATTGGTATCTTGCACATAAGCATACTAAAATCATTATGCCTGGATGACTAGAATTATGTAAATTAAACTTCCTATCATACCTCTAAAAAATGTTTTATTTACTAGTTTCCCAACTTCATCAAGATCTAGTGTGTTTGAGGTACCAATGGGAGTACTTATGATTTTAGTGTTGTCATATCCATACTTTTTATGAAGGTCTATTAATAACTTATGTTGGGATATATAGATTCCTTTTGGTTTTTGAGAGATTTGAAAACCATGAAAAAAATTTAACACACCCATCATAATCATTTAAAACTCAGATTTCATTAGATCCACAAAGGAATCGGTTAAGGATTACTAAGTTGAACCAAATATAATTTCATCAATATAAATTTGAACAATCAACACATTTTTGATATCATTCATTATAAAAATTGTTGGATCTGCGTTTTTCATAACATAATTATTTTGAAGCAAAAATCCTATGAGTCTATCATACCGAGATCAAGGGGCTTGTTTAAGTCCATACAAGTCATGGAAAGTCTAGAAACAAGATCATGATGTTTTGTATCATCAGATATATGAGGATGTTAGACAAAAACATCCTCTTGTACATAACTGTTAAGGAAAGCACATTTAACATCCATTTGAAAATGTTTGAAATTGAAGAATTCTGTAAATAAAAGTAGGATATGAATATATTCAAATCTAGCTACTGGAGAATAGGTTTCTTCACAGTCTATTTTTACTTGTTGATCATAGACTTTAGTAACTAATATGGCATTATTTTATATAACAATTCCATTTTCATCACACTTATTTCAGATGACCCATTTTACCCCCATAATAGATGTTTCCTTAGGTCTTTCAACCAAGGCCCAGACTTTATTCCTTTTGAATTCATTTAGTTCATCTTGCATTGATTTAATCTAATCATCATCACCTAAAACATCATCAGTGCTTCTTGGTTATAATTGGGAAACGAATGCTAGATGTTCTACTTTATTTCATAAGGAACTTATAGTCCTTATAGTTTGATTTTCATCACCAATGATGTTATCACTAAAAACAACTGATTTGGGTTTTCTAAAACCTGTTCATCAACATGGGGTAGGAAATATTCTGCGGTAAATTTTTCAGAAGTGTCTTCTTGGGAATTTTCCTTATCAGAAGGATCGTGTATCAAAGGTTGATAATCTGTTTTTTAAAACACATCTAAAAATGCTGGTTAGGGTTGTTTAAAAACAAAAGGACCAGTTTCATAAAATTTGACATGTAATTTCTCTTCAACAGTAAAAGTGTTTTTATTAAAAACTCTATATGCCTGAGAAGTTATGGAGTTGCCTGTGAAAAATTCATCATCAGATTTTGGTCCGAATTTCTGAAGATTATCATTAAGATTCAGAATGAATACCTTGTAACCAAAGACCTTAATGTAGGAAAGTCCACATTTTCTACCATTCCATAACTCATATGTGGTATTATTAAGAAACCGTATAATCAAAACTTTATTTATTGAATAACAAGTTGAACTCACGACTTCAGCCCAAAAATTTTTTGGCTACTGAATATTCACTCAACATGGTTTTAGTTATATCTTGAATAATTCTATTTCTTCTCTCAATAAAACCTTTTTTTTGTAGTTCAAGGTGCTGAGAAGTTATGAGTAATGCCTTTTCTACTTAAAAATGTTTCAAAATCCAAATTTTGAAATTCACCTCCATGATCACTATGAATAGTTATTAAAGGATGGGTTTTCTCATTTTTAACATGGGCTCTAAAACTTTTGAAATATGAAAAGGCATCATATTTCTTTTCTAGAAAATATAACCACATAAATCTAGTCTAATCGTAAACTAAGACAAATACATAATACTTTCCCCCAATGCTTCTAGTTTGTGTTGGACCAAAAAGATCCATATGAACTAGCTGTAATGCATCAGTATTTGAGACTTCACCGACTGATTTAAAACTTGATTTATGTTTCTTTCCATATTGAAAAGGGTCATAAACTTTTAAAGAATCAAATCAAAGCTCATGTAGATCCTTATCTAATATTTTCTTATAAATTTTGTATAAGTTTCTAAGGTTACAATATCCTAAAAACTATTCCACAACCAAGAATGATCTTCCACTGCACTACGGAAACGTAGATCCTGATTCCTGTGGCCTTCTAGGTTTAGTGTGTAAACATTTTCTAGCCAATTGGTAGAAGGAATAAACTCTTCATTGGAATTGTGTACTAAGCACTTGTCATTAATAAAACTCACATGGTACCCTTCATCACATAATTGGATTATGCTAATGAGGTTGTTCTTAACACCCTTAACAAAAAAAATTTGAAATCAATGTTTTTCTAAGAATAACGATGTTACCTATACCAATAATTTCTCCCTTAGCATTATCTCTAAAAGTTACTTTTCCTCCTTTCATCTTGATAATCATTCTAAAATAGTTTTTGTTACCAGTCATATTCCAGGAACATACACTATCCATGTACCAAGTATTTCTGTTGGTACCGTCCCTATTTTCATGAAAATAAAAAAAATCGGTTTTTAGAATCCAGACTTTCTCGGATCCAGAAATCTCATAATGAAAATTTTTAGGCAGCCACGTCTTTTTAGAAAAATAGGCTTTATGAAATCTTAAAGACTGGGTTTTGTTTAAGGAACAATTTTTTTCCCAGTGTCCTCCACATTGACCCTTAGTGATGAATGGAGCACTTTGAGGAAAAAAATAATTGATTCTAAAAATGGTTTAGAACTATTATAACCAAAACCAGAACTATTCCTTAGATTTTGGATTTTTTAATACATTTTATTAAAATTGTCCTTACCTAAGGTAATGTTTTACGAACACTTCCTCAAGGAAAATATTTAAGATTTAATTTTGATAACCAAGGTCTTGTCTAAAAAAATTATTTTGAACTAGAGGAAGGATTGAAAACATTGTTCATAGAAATTACATTTTCAAGATCTTTAGAATGTTTATTATTCACATAACATACTTCCTCAAGATTTTTTGAAATAATATCAAAATCAACATTTTTCTTATCAAGATATTTAGAAAGAACTGATGTTTCCTAAGTAAGAATGGTATTCCTATAATTTTCATTAACAAGTTTTTTCATGAGTTTTGAATTATCAATGTCAAGAATTTTGGAAAACCTAGAATCTTCTTCATAGGAAGGTAATTTATTATCTTCATCAGAAGAATATTCTTTATTCGAATAGTTATAATTTTAATCATTACTATAATTTTCATTTAACGAAACATTGGTAAATGATTCAGAATTATCTACCTTATCAATTAAACAATGATTGTTAATAGGTAGTCTAGATAATAGAGAAAAATTATTTTGTCCAGATGATTCACAATCTGATGATTCATCTGAAGAGTCTCCACTACTAGCACTCCATGTGTCTTTAGCTTTCAAGACATTCTTAGCGTTAACCTTGGAATAATTCTTTCTGTTTCTTTCTGAATGCTTTTCCTTTCTTTCTTTTCGCTTATGAATAGGACAATCAGGTCTTATATATCCAAATCTATGGCATTAATAACCTGTAACTTATGAATCTTTCTTATCTTTCCTTTCCTTTTTATTTTATCTTGATTGATAGTTCCAATGTACAACTATCTTGTTCGTCCATCAAGAAGGATTTGCTAAATCATATTCTAAGGATTCACCTTCACTAAATTCGGATTGGATAATAACGTTCGTAAAGCGTATAGAATCTAACTAAATCAGAGTATAAGTATAAGGTAGTATAAGATAGTTATACCTTCCTAAAAAATTTAAATACAGTGGAAAACTTGTAATAAAACAAGTAATAAGTAGTAAATCTTTTAACCCAAAGAGAAGGGTATCCAACAACCCTGGATAAGGGTACCTTGATTTATACTTTCAAGAAAGTCAATTTTACCCACACTAGGGTAAGCCCTCGATATGATGATCGTAGTCTGTCATGCTATCCCCCAAAGCCCTCAACTTCAAGGTAGTTGGAACCTCTGTCTTCCTCACCAAGGAATCCCTCAACTTCAAGGTAGTCGACACCTCTGTCATCCAATCCCCGAAATCTCTCGATTGTACACAGCAACAATCAGAGTCTCACAAAGGAAATCTGAACATGTAGTTCAGTATGCACTAAGAAATAAATCCTCTCTCTCTATAAATTAATTCAACAGTATGTAATCTCTAGATTGACCAACTTGTTGTGATCCCTTTCAAATGAGTTCAAATTTATAGGCATGGCTTCAACAGTTGGCTCCCTCCTCCAATGGTCATATTTTCCCTAGAATTTAGGAGGTACATGTACAAGTGTCACTCAAACTATAGTTAGTGAGTAACTGATAGCACGACCTTGTTTTATAACAAAACAAGTGTATGAAAAAATATGGTTACATAACTAAAATCAAATATTTGGATTTTAAGAACATGAATGCTCTAAGTTTAACCAAAAATTGAATTTGAAGTCAATAATACAATGATATTCAGATTCTATTTTCTAAGAACTCAGAACCTGAATTCTATAGAATTCTAGAGTCGGAATTTCAAAGAAAATTGGGAACCTGGATTCACAAGAAGTCCGAACCCCAACTAAGAATGTTCGGTGTCGGGGTAAATGAGAATTCGGAGTCAGAACTAATAAGATTTCATAATCTGAATTCTGATAAATCAGAGAAGTTCTTATCTAGAATTCGTATTCAGTACTTGGAGTCAGAACCCTGAAGAGTTCACAACCAGAATTTGTATTCAGAATTCAGAGTTAGAACTCAGAAGAGTTCGTAACCAGAATTCATATTCCGAATTCATTGTCAAAACTCAGAAGAGTTCGTAACCAGAATTATGATTCAGAATTCAGAGTCAAAACTCTGAAGAGTTCATATCCATAATTTGTATTTAGAATTCGGAGTACGAACTTATAAGAGTTCTTATCGAGAATTCGTATTTAGAATTCGAAATCAGAACTCAAAAGTGTTCGTAACCAGAATTCTGAGAATTTGGATCCTAAAATAGAATTCTTCATATCTAGGTAATTACATGATTCAGAGGTTTCAGTTTCAAACTGAATTTTACACTTAGAAAAATTATGATATGAGCAATGAAAACATGATAAGGATAAATTTCCTTGGAGAAGGATATTTTTCCTTATAGAAGTAAAACTCATGGTAAAAAGAAATTTTCTTTAAGATGAGGTGTTTGTGATTTTCAAAACAAGAAGGAATGGTAAAGAAATAAGGAAACCTTATTAACATAACAGTATCCCCCATGTATGAAGGAATGGAAAAGTCATAAGGAAACCCTCATTTACTCAACAACTCTATTTTAATTTGATGCTAAAATTATCAGGTAAAATCCCTTTTATATTAAATTCTTCTTTCCCAACTCATTTCCTAATATTTTGTTAGTGATTCTAGCCACAAACCTCACAACTACCTTGACCCACCCCATTTTAAAAAAAAATGGGGTGGCCCCATCAAATGAAAAACATCCAACATATAACACTTAGTAAACCCAAGAAGGGCTATGGATGTTGTCATCTTCTATTTCTCAACTAATACTTGGGATCCCTCAAAATATTGTATTCCAATGCCATATATTAGATGACCCCTCCATCATTCTATTGAAATTTTCAATGCACACCCTGAAATATCTTACATACTCTCCAATATACTCTTTTATATAACTTTACCTTTTATATATCAACCCAATAAAAATATAAACAAGACTATTTCCATGGTGACTAAAATATCATATTAAATTAATTCAATAAGAAAACAGAAAATAAATTGAAAAAAATAAAGATAAACTCATTTTCCTACCAAAAACATAATAATAAAAATTTATCACTCATCAAGATTTAAACAACAATAGTCCATAAAACACAAAACAAAAATTAATTATTCAAGTATGGAACATCATAAACACTAAAATCGTCATTCACAAATTATAATGTCTTCTCATGTACCAAGGATCCTAAGAAGGGTTTTAGTATAAATCAATAGGTCACAAATGAAGGTGTCTCTAAACATATCCAGTATATTAAGGTTCATGTTTTTTTCAAATTATTGAAGATTAAAGTAAACATATAATGTATGTGATAATAAATATTTCACACCCACAGACACTAAAAAACCACCTATTGGTGATCATATCATTTTTTTAAAATATAGATGAGTATTTGACAATATTATATAATAGTAAACATGGAATGTTTTCATAATTCATCATCATTGGTAATAACCCGCCATCACAGCATGTTTACTAATACATGGGAAACAATTCCTAATAACATATCCAAATAAATGGGCAAAAAATCTATTTAATATATTCGTAATAAATACATGGGTAAATTATCACTATAACATAGTCACAATAAGGTTATAGTATCCTGAGTCCAATATATTCAATCAAAATTCATTTCAAAATCCTAATATGTAATTCCGTCCCTATCCACATGGTATAATAATAATTGTCTGATACACACCAAGTATTAAGATTTTTTATAAGTGGGGACATTACATACCACCATAACCATTCTTATTTAGGAAGCTCATCCTATTTCTTTGAAGAATCATTTCATCAAAATTATGGAAGGAGATGTTCCATAAAACCATATTTGTATTTATACATTTATGATCTAAATTTCGTTTCATGAAAATTATGATTTTCATGAAAGATGGTGTGTATAGTTATATACAAATGTATCTGAGACTAAATGATAATGGTTATAATTTAATATATTCCTCCAAATAAATTATCATTAAGAATATTTTTTATGAGATATAACATTATGGAGAAGATCAAGTCTTATATGAGATGCATGAACTATCCAAGGAATTTAACTCATGTGTTTCAATGAAAGTGTAAATAAAATCAATTGAAGAATTTCATCAACAAGCTATATAATATTTTCAAATGATTTAACTGTAAAGGATTGGTGATATTTCATCATGTCTGGTAGAGAATCCTACTTACAAATATCTCTCATAACCATTCTTCATTATTAATGTTGATCTAACTTGCTATGGAGGAAGGATTGATCTCATCCAGATGATGTATGATTTAGGCACAACCCATGAATACACTAAAGTTGTGGGAAGTCATTTGGATTCCACCTAGTGATCTATTTCAAACTCAAGTGGTGGTGTTCAAATTTGATGTTATGGCTTCATTGGTGTATGGTATTCATGTTTCCAATAGTATTATTCATTTCTACTTATATGAGGTCTCCATATTATGTTTCAAGAAGATCATTAGTAAAGGGGTTTTAGTAACTTTTTCTTCATTTAATGATCATTATTAGACTCTAAAAAATCATTCAATGGTATCAAAGGCATCCATGCATAAGTTTTATCAAATCATGTGATGAAATGAAGAAGAAAATCGAAAAAAAGAAACATTTTTATGTTTTTTCAAAAATAATGAAAATTGTTTTTACCATAAGTATCTAGAATATGTGAAGGTAAATAAATGATTCCCAAACATAGATGATGTGTCTACAGGTTACCAAGTCATTTATATAAAAAATAGTGGTCTTTATAAGGGTCATATCGTCTTACCATTACATTGATTGATCTATATTAGTGTCACAATAACAGATCTTTACCTAATGTAAGGTCTTCATAAGGAATAGTGTTATTTTATATTGGTTATTATGTGTGATCTTTATTTTTAAATGATCGCATAGTGGTAATTGGTTCCTAAGTAAGGGTAGATGATATTTCTTCAAATTTTCATAATGTTATAAAAATACTTACCAATATGTTTAGAGTTCACATAATGATAATACCTTGTGTACTCTTAAGAGTTATATTCTATATAAGGGTTTTGGATATCTATAATTAAGTAGAATGACTACTTAATGGTAGAGTGGGTTTAATATTATGCATTATGGGTGTTCTACATAAGGGTAAATAGTAACATTTTCAAAAATATATTTAAATATTAAATGTTTTTAATGGTTATTAAAATACATATAAATAATTATAAAAGATATTGATAAGATATTTTGACTACTTGGATGTTTGTTTCTTCTTGGAATCGTGGTCACCTTTGATCCTTTTTTCTCATGGATTTTTTCCCTTCATGTAATGGGTTCCACATTCCCATTCCTTAAGATATTTTTATTGTTCAATAAAGGGGGCTTGACCCTAAACCTTTAAATAAATATTTATAAAATATTTGAATTTATAAAATTTTTATAGATTAATTAATTATAAATTATTTATAATTTGTCACTTTTTTATGAAAATTTTATTCCCAAATATTAGATGATAATATTATAAATAACTTTTCATAAATTATTTAGATTATCTTATGGTCTGTAAATGAAAATGATTATGTTGAAATAATCATAAATAAATTATAAATGGTTATAAATTATAAAATAACACTGAAATTTAAAATATTTATATTTAAATTATGAATTTTAAATAAATAATTATTTTTTAATTGTTCAAAATAAAAGAAGACCATATTTAGAATTTATTTAAGCCACATAAAAAATTATTTTGATGATATATATGATCACCATTTAAATAATGATTAAGTATGTGATATTTAGTTTAAATTAAATATTTAAAATAAGAAATTAGATTATAAATAGTTTATAATTTATATAATATCATATAATTAAAATTAAAATTCAATATAATGATAAAAATTAACAGGTTCATATTGTAATGAATATAAAATAATTACATTTAAAATTATTGACTATTTATGATATTAATGAAAAAATATATAAAAATTGTTTATAGTTACATTTTATTTATGAATTAATTGTAATTATTTATTTAAGGTTTAAGTATTTTGATTGTATAATTATTTAAATTATAATCATTTTTTTATTGAAAATTATGAAATATGTATTTTATGAGTGCTTATATGTCAAAATTTATATGGTGAATTTATTTGAGGATAAATACTTTCATATTCATGTTAGAAATGACTCAATAATGAATTTAGTTTTCTTCTACCCTAACCTCGATTGGTAATTTAATTTATTTTCTTTAATTTAATTGTAAAATATTGTTTTTGAATATTATGAGATAGATTTATGATGAATTGGATTCAATCATGAGTAATGTATCTCTAGGTAGAGAGACATGTGGTATGATTACCTACCTACCTGTATATTATGCCTCGTATAGGTTTGTGAGTAGGGTTATCTGTCTATCTCTATACGATTACTCATATGGTGATTTTAAATCTTTATAAAATAATGTTTTTACATAAATTTTTCATGTACCATACGAATATGATTTAGTAGGATATGTATGAATAAACATGAAGTTAATTTTTGGGTAAGTGTCAAAACGGGTGGGTTGTGTAAAAATTTTCACATCAATATGGTTTGATCATATTGAATAAGTTGACCAAATAGGATTATAAATCAAAACCCCTAGAGGGATGATTACACAAAGGAAATAACATAAGATAATATAGTGATATTATCTCCCCTTCAAAAATTATGTGTGAGACTCCTTCCAAAGTGGAACTTTTCATGACCCTAATAATCCATCTAGGATAGTCTAGATAAAGTTAGGTTCCCCATTATTATCTTTTATAAAGAAATAAAGTAATAAGTGACTCTGGATTATCCTATTGGTAATTTCATTCTAAATCTAGGTGCCTCGAGATTGTCCTTGGTTAGCTTGTTTTTTGGAATTTGTACTAGGTTACAGTAGTTGTGAGACCCAATCTAGATTAGGTTATTAAAGGACTAGAATTTACTTTATTCATATGATGGATTATGTAATAAGTTTTCAACTATACTATTCAAGACTCACAATGGATGTGATTGGGTTGAGTCCCTAGACAAATTGATATGTAATACGAGAAAAGCTAATGTGGCCCTAAGGATAAAAAAAATATATCTTGTCCTACTAAATTATATGATGGATTTTAAACAGGGTGATCATTATTGTGGTATCCCATTTAATAAAAGTAAATTTTATATGGTTATTAGTTATATATAATACAAATTCTATAAAAAATATATTATATATATTACCATCATCCTCAACGAGCTAAACTTTATGATCAATCCTTGATAATGAGGTATTTAATATATATTAATCTTAAGAATGGTAACATAATTAATAAAAGTTATGTAATCTTATTCAAATTAATTTTGATAGATTAGTTCCATACTTATTAACAATGTGCTAAAATTATTCAAAAAGTAAATTTAGATTCTTATAAAAGCATTTATGGATTCATTCTACATTTTATAGTCATTATATGAAAAATAACCATGTGAATATTTGTGACCTCTCATGTAATGAATATGATTTGGTACATTAATGATTTAAGGTAATTTATTCTCATATAATAAATATTACAAGTAACGTAAAATGATATTCGATGTCATTGAATGTGTTAAATGATTTTTTCATACTAAAGGTTTCCATAAATATTATTTGGTATTAATATTCCATTATATTTTTCTTAAAAATATATTATATTGATTATATTATTAAAAAGTGTTGTAAATATATAAACGCTTATAAAGATAAAATAATTGATATATAGACCTTGAAGGTTTCTTCCATGTAATGGATAAATGGATTTTATGAATTGATAAATTGGATACATTAAGCATTGTTTAACTCATCAGAATAGGTATATTTTAACTAATTTTTATCATATAGAGAGAAAGAAAAAATATTGGTTTAATAAAATGAGATAAGTATTTTTATATAAAAAGATATGATTTTTTATATTCTATAAAATTCAATAAGGGGGACTAAAAATGTCTTGTTCTAGTAAGGGATTTTCCCCTATTATTATCTAAGGATGTTTTCTGAAGATATGATTTAATTCATTGAATATTTACCTTATATTATTAAAGTGTTTCGAATATATATATATATATCTCTGTGTGTGTTTGTAATCTAGAATATGTTGTCTTGGTTATTAATTATTGTACATGGAGTAATAGTTGGTAAAATATCAATCCAGATGAATAAATTTGTTTGAAATGGAAGAATGTATTTCTTCAGAAATGAAATAGTGGTCATTCCTAAAATATTTTTTTCCAATAAGGGAGTGTAATTAATAAAAATGATTTTATTATATAAGATATACCTAAAGGATGTTGTGTAACTCTATGAAATTTCTATGATATGTATGGATGTTATAGAAATTAATTATTTAGTACTCAAAGGATGTCATATTGAATATATATTTTCATTTTTATAAAATATACAGGATTTCTAAATAAAAGTATGGATGATTAATTTTTAAGTTTGTCTTCATGAGATGAATTAAATTGTTTCTTTATTGAGGATTAGAATTTAAAGTACATTATCAATATTAAATAAATATTTTTCAGAGATGTGTATCCTCATATCAATTCACATATTTTATACAAAAAGTTATTCAATAAAAAAGAGTTTTTATGAACAAGTATTAGAGGATTACATGTATACATAAGGTTTATAATTCTTTAATATTTATAATATGTATTAATGATAAGAAATTGAGATAAATGTTTCTTTATGAAATGTTAATCCAAATAATTTTTTAAATATGAGGGAATGTGTTCCATATACTAATTGGATTTATATTTTAATAAAGTCTTATTTTCAATTTAAAATTTTTCAAATTAATTGAATACCATATATGATATGGAAATAACAAAATATTTATTTAATATTCCAACTAAATGTAAATAAATGTTATTTCATAAACACATAAGTTTTTTGCATCATAGTATGACTTATTAAAAATAACATATTACCTTAGAGGATTTTGGGTGTATGTTTGAAATTAAATAAGATAAATGTTAATAATGATAGGATTACACAAATCATAATTTAAAGTTATTTTCAAAAAATAACCTAATGTTTTTTAGGACATGTGATGGTAATGAAAAATTTAAATTGTTACATTTACTTTCCATTTAATAGTGAATATCAATGTTCTTTAATGGATTATAGAAGTCTAGGATTAATGTGTTTTTTTAATAAATATCCTAAAATATTTTAGTATATGTGATGATAAAAAAATATTATGAAGTACATGTTTTTTCAAGAATATAAAAGAACTTATTTCTTAATGAATGGTATGATTCAAAATTCAATGTGAATTACACATGATGTCCTAAAAAAATTCTAGGTATGTGAAGTGAAATATAAAAATTTATAAGGACTAGTAAAATATTAATTCAAATGGTTATATTAATTTGAGGAAAATTCTGATGGAAATGAGGTTAAATTAATGATGATAAAAAAATTATAAAGGGTTCTAAGTTGATAATAGAAGTTGAAATCTTAGGATATTATGTTTTGATGTTTCATAGTTTGAATATGTTTAAGAAGTTGAATAACTAGAAATACAATTCCTATGTCTCAAAATTATTCAATCTAGCTAACATTATAGATGCTTCTAACTAAATGTTTTCGGAGGTTTTATCAGATGGTCATATAGAGATGAGATAGAAATAACATAATATGTAAAGTGTTTGAAAAACCATAAAAATATATAAACAAAATGATGACCTATAAGTTTACCATATATGAAATTATTAACTAGATCCTTTGTTGATTTTTTTGATATTATTTAAGTGTTTAAGAATATAAAAAGGTATCATATTAAAATAAACCTCCATTTATCATTCTTTTATGTTGGATACGTAAACATGTATATAGGTATACATTTCATGAAGTGTAATGATAATTTTCAACTCAAATTATGAATCTGGCTTTATTTCTTACAAATGTACTTCATAAAGTATTATAGGTTATGAATATATTATAATGTTATCATTAGTAGGATTCTTATAAAGAGATACAAAATTTTCTCAGGAGGCTCAAAATAGAAAATATGGTTTTTACTGTTTAGAAGATGACCTACTATGTATACCACATGAACATTCATATAGATGTATTTTTTGTAACTAGGTGTGAAAGGATCATATTTGAGTTCCCTTTACCCATGGATGGTGAGATACCTATTATGATAAACTTCATGCATTGATATCATATATAAGAAACTCCATATATTGTCCTAGATAACATGGGGGTGGTTGGTTTTGTTGATTATCAAGTCATCTGTTGGGGATTAAGATAGATAATGTGTTTCCTCTCATATAACAAGTATAACATCTAGTCCATTGATTGATATATAATATGGGAGTTTTTTTCCATAACTAGATATTACATATCTATCCATATAAGGGACATGTGATGTGATTATCCATAATGATGAATGACTTCTTATGTATTCATAAATCATATTATTATGCACTCTATGAACTGATAACAAATGTGTTGGCTATATGGGATGGATATGTCTTCTGTCCCATATTCACTCAATGTCTTGGGAAAAGTAAATTTATGACAATTAATTATTAAACAGCATGTAGATTGGTGGATACATATATGAAGATACATGTTTTTATGTAGATCATTTCAAATATCTTTATAGATGTGGTAACATTGATAGTTTTCTATAGTCTAATATTTTCTTTTATATATATATATATATGAATTTGGATGTTCATATTTGTTTTCAATGCTATAAAATCCCATGGGGTCACACTTTGTGGTTAACTAAAAGGATATTGAGTTTTACTCAAATAACTACTCTAAAAGTGTTTTAGAGTTAATAAAAAATATATATGGGTATTCACATGGTATTACATATGATGTGATAATAGTTGAAACTAATTTATATGTTATACTATATAGTAAAATGACACAAAGAATATAAATAATTATTATAAGAAAGGTATTAATATAGATATAACCTAAATCAATATTTTTATAAGATTTTATTGTGATCTAAATTTAATTACATAAAAAGAAATATTTTTAAGATAAATAATGTGTATCACTATATAATGCTATATATGTTACTATATGATAATGTTTATCATTCTATAAAATAATTCACATAATCTATCATTAATGAAATTATTCGTGAGATGAAATGGTATAGAAAATATTTACGCATGTATCTGATAAATGAATGGGCCACAGAATTTAACTCAGTATTAACAATGTCTCAGTAAATGAAAGATGTTGAGAAGTTTCCTAAACAACCTACATAATATATTCATTTGATGGAAGTATAAAATTTGTATTTGATCACTTCAATTAAGGTGGATATAGATACTTAACTAAATCTCTCTTCATCATTCTCTATTACAAGAGGCTTTAGCTATCTTTGGAGGAAGGATAGATCTCAACCATATAATGGATGAATTAGGAGGAACCCTTGGATACAATATAGAGATTTTATGTCATTTGAATTCCACATAGTGATTTCTTTGGAACCCATGTGATAGAATTTCAACATGATTCTTTGGATTCTTAGTTGTAAGGTATTCATGTTTATAGATGTATTATTCATTTATATTATTATAGATTTTTTAATATTATCAATCATAGAGATCCTTGTAAAAGGTATTTTAATAACTAAATCTTCTTCTGATAATATTTATTATAATTTACCAAAATCCTTTAAATATATTCCACTTCTAGTGGAAATATCAGATATTCATGCATAATGTACCATTACAATGGAAATAGGATCCCAATTACATCATAAAATATAATGGGAAGATCTCCCTAAATATAAAAAACATATCACATATGGATATATCATTGTAACATTATCCAACAGTGGTAAAATAGGAATACTCCCCAAAATAATAAATCAAACATCATAATAGAGTATAATAAACCACATGGCATCATAATATATGAAATTCTATTTAATTATAGTATATCATCCAAAACACATATAATTATAGAAATGATGGTATTTATACCTATGTCCTATATCCTTAAATATAAAAATGATATAAACTACCCATTTTGAAGAACACATGTGTGTTGTTAATGCTGTGTTGAAGTTGAAATTGTATTCAATATATTATAAGGATAGAAAGTCAATGAGTTTTTATTAGGATGATTGTTTAACTATTATTAAGTTTAATGGAATATGTTTATATTAGTAATATGTCACATTGTTTACAGCATTTTATTTTATTAGATTAATATATTTTATTATAAATTTATTTAGTATGATAAATTTGGTAACTTTTTATTAAATTCATCCAAAAAATAGCCACCTAAACTGGATACACAAAGGGGGATGTCAGTGACAGCTTAGGTGTCCAGTTGACCCCTATCTACCTAGGAATGGTGGAAGTAAGTGTGTGTATCACACTAAAATGGGAACATGGATTCATACTTTCACCACTATATAGGGAGGCATTATTGGGGAAGTGGAAGCTATCATGGGGTTGTTCCAGTTGGTAATGGCAGTGGACGCCATACTCACATCTGGCATGTTAAAAGAGTGCATTTGTTGTAAAATAGTGTGCATATATTATAAAATATGATGTGGGACATGGAATTGTGGTCATTTTATGTATAATTTAAAGGTTCTATATATAACTAAATCCTTCAGAACTATTTCCTCATCACCTACTTATTTAGTCAATCTATTTTCTTTTCTTTGAGTCTCATCGAAGGACTTTTGTTCACAATGATCTAAATTAAGTTATTTGATGAGTATTAAACTATGTATTTCTATCATTTTATGATTAAATTATGATTAATGTATGATCAAATCAATTTGAAACTACATTTTCCTATTTAAAAAATGTTCATATCGAGGAGATACCATGCATCAAAATTTTGATACTTTTGATGACATTGATTTCTGAAGTTTCAAAGAATGGGTGATTTGGTGAATGAAAGGTAAGTAATCTTGCATGAATATGGGGTGGTTTTAATCACCTATAAATACCCTATAATTCACCATTATCAGCTATGATTTTAACACATATAATTTAGAAAATCCTGATAGAGAAATATAGTAGAGGAACACTTTGTATTTACAAAGTGGTACCTTGAAAATGTGTTGCATATTTTACATCACATTCACATGATGTTGTGATTAATTACTAAATCCATAAATTTATTAAAATAATCCCACTAATTTAAATTAATAAAAAACCATGATTTTAATATGATTTTGATCTCCGTGATGTTCTTTATGTTCCATTAACTAACACGGTATATAGTAAAAACAGTTTTCGAGGGTTTGACAATGAAGATAAACATGCATGAGATGTTTCAAATATATATATTGATTGAACTTGTATATTTTCATGATTTATAATGAAATATGAATAATGTGAAGTGAATTATCTTCACTTGCTTAGTTTGGTAATGAGGGGGAAATTGTGACATTTCATAAATTGTTATGTGATACATGAATGAAATAATATAAATGCATGCTAATTAAGTGGAATGTTTTTTTAACATGAGTTGAGACATGAAAAAAGTGGTGTATTTTAGTAATATTCTTCTTATAAAATATAATGTAAAATAATAATGCAGTGTAATGTGACTTCACTAGTAAAAAATGTATGTACATAAAACAATGCATTCAAAAATTTGAAATGTTTGTGAATTTGTTTGGTGATCATATTGTGTTAAGAATACTGTGTATTTTATTACTTAAACAAATGGGATTTGATACAATGAACATGATATAATTTTTGTATAGTTTATGGTGATGTTATAATTGTTTAGGTAGTAATTCAGAAGACAAATACCCATGTAGATAATGTATAGAGATATGTCAAGAGAATATGAATTTCTATGGATAGTGAATATATTAGGTAGTTTCTCATCAGTTTCAAAAGGCCATGAAGATTATAAATGAAGTGATTATGTGATACAATGTTTTTATAGAGAATGAATTCATCTCAAGATAGTGAAGATGCAGTCTGAAGACAACTAAGATCTTTTATTAAATATGACTCTTATCAAATTAATTAGTGGATATCATTATTTTCTCAGTATGAAGGGATGTTTGAGCTTGCTTCTCTTCCATATTTCGTAGTTTCACTACTCATTAAAGGCATTATATGTTTACAGTAATCATCAAATTTTCATATGATTTTATTCTTTCTTCCCACTATGTTTTCATCTTTATAATCTCATCTTCATGTATGGGGTTGGACATTAATAAAAACAATCCATGCTAATTAAATCTTCTCTTTTTATACTCATCTAAATATCATTTACATTCATAGATATATTATTCATATTAACTGTTTCATTGATAACCTCTGTCAATATCATTTAAAAGCTTTATTCACACAATCATAACTTTGGAAATATTAAATAGCTTCATCATATCATTCATTGATAAGAGATATTGTTTCATCCTTTTCACTGAAAGGTTTTATGAGAATGTTTCAAATCACAAACATTTTCACCAAGTCTTCTTACATAGAATTATAAACTTCTTTTATGTATATTTTCTCAACTCAAAATCCTATGAAAACATTAATATTAAAATTGGACACTTCATTGGGAACTTTCATCATATGATATCTAATTTCAGAATTGAAGATATCTTAATAATAGAATCAACTTTATTCGTTATAAATATAATCAACAAAACATTTCGAAAAATGAACACTATATGTTCGATCAACATGTAGTTGATTAATCGTTAAATTTGAGTACTTCTTGAGCTTATTTTCCACCCTTTTATTCATGTTTTTCAATTTCATGTTAGAAATTTCAACAATTATAAGATCGGGTGTAGATATTGGATTTCCTATCTGGATATCTTATGAATTATCATTATACAGGAATCAAAACTTCAAATTCTTATAATATAAAAAACTATGATATTATTGTAGTTCCAACTAGTGGTTGACTTCCCTTTGATTCAATTTTAATTATCTAATGAATCATTCAGTGGCACTGAGAGTGGGTGAATCGGGTGTGAAATGTTTTTCTGAATTCTTTTCCTTTTTATCCCGCTTCAATCTCATATCATATATTTGGATGAGAGTATCATATACGAAATTCATAATGTAAATTAAATACAACAGAAAATATTTTTACAATGTCTGGTCTAAATTCATATGACTTGATGTAATCAGTTATACCCTAGGTTATAATTTGTTGATGAAAGGAATAGGTCTTAGTACTGAACTATGATAAAATATTTTTTACTTTATTTCATTTAATTTCTACATTTAATAATGGATTCACTTATGCTATCATATTATTGAGGTTTTAAGAGGGATAAAAAAGAAAAAATTCAGTAAAACAAGTCCCACATGATTTCACACCACATTTTGAGTGCACAATACCATGGAAACATTATAGTTTCCAATAAATTAGAGACAAAATTCATACCATCCCCTAGTTCTTATAATGAATGAAAACAATTCATTAGGGAAACATCGAAAAATACCTAGTGGTTGATCTTCAAGATGAAAATTCAAAACCAACCCTATCATAGCTAAAGGGGGTTAAAGGAACCTGATTATGGTCCATTATGTTATTATTTATCACAATGGTCACAACAAGGGTTCCCATCCAAAATTTAGATCACACATTATATCAAGTGGATGGCCATTACTGTCCAATGACACAAATGATAACAACCAAAGGATCCATAGTGGCCCTATATGTCATTACCCAACTTATTTGGGTTCAAGGGTGACATTTCATGTTTATTAATGTTTATTCAGACATAGTAAGTGAGAATTTGTATCACACATTACATGAAAAGACCGTAAACTATTGGGGATTTTTATGGACCACAAAATTATATCTAATTAAATCAACCTTATTGAGTATAATTGAACAAATTATATATATCCTATATAATTTGAAAACCATAAAAATATCTAAAATGATGAATTACTAATTAAATTTACCAAATTGTCAAGATATATTGAAAATTAATGGGAGATGATGAATAGACTCACCTACAGTGAATCCCCTAAAATAAATACTCTCAATTCAAATAATGAATACTAGACTGTACTATTTGAAGAAAAGAGGGCGATACATGGGAGTAGTGAGGTCAACCATCTTGTTAGATAAAAGACAATGTGGGGTTCCCATTTACGTAAAATAATGAAATTATTGATTATTGAATTTAAATAAATATAATAAAAACCTAAAACCACCATTTACTGAGACACCTACCACAGGGAGCCGACTCCTAGTTCATCTAATCCTCGAAGACCCACCTGGAGTTATAGTCTCACTGCCAACCCCACCAGGTAACTGATACTAACACACTATGTACCCAGAAGAATTTGTAAAAAAAATATGTCCTGGTACTATTTCTAATCAATATAAATAGGCCACAATCCCCCACCAACACCTCATGTAATTTCCCTGACTAGGTATCCACTATGTCAAAAGCCACAAGACAGTTTCCCACATGACCTCATGTGAGTATCCCTATACAATAGTGGTTTTCAAACAGAAGGGGTGATCTATTGTAATACATGGAGAGACTATAACCTCTTTATCACACTAATTAATAATAGTTAATAATGTTAAATAAATGAATAATTTTAACCAATAAACATCAAACATGCATCACAAATACATTTCCCAAAATTGGGAACAAGCCCAAAACCAACAATAAAAATATTATGTCATGTCATACAATGTCATGAATAAGAAAATGTAAAATAATGGAAAATTGAAGAAACCAAAAAGTGGTCCTGAAAACATGTCTAGTTCCATCATCTATACATAACCCATTTCCAAATCAACAATCTATTTTGTAGTTATTTTTCTTGTCCTCACCTACAACCATGAAGTCTTCTTCTGTACCCAATGGTGGATTTTTAGTTGGGTGTGAGTACAAATCAGTAGGCTACCAACAACAGTGTCTATAAAAATATTCATTTTGAATAGATTTTATTCAAAAGAGCATATTGAATGTAATTATAAATAGTTAATAAATTATGTTTCATTAGTCAACTAGATAAACTTTATCCATTTTCATTAATTGTTCCATGAGTAATCCACTTTCATCAAATATACTATGGCATATGCGATTCATATAAACGGTGCATGACGTGGAAGAAACATTTTCTCTACATAACTAGGCAAAACATTACAAAAAACAATACATAACTCTTATCTTGGAGCCACGGTCTTGGTATTCATTTCCCATGAATTTCTTAGGGGAATAGAGCCTCAAACAGACTCTCTATTCCCATGAACTATAGGGGTGGGGTTTAAAACCTCAAACCAACTCAACATAATTGTGTAGATCCTCATGTAAAATAACCCACATACCACCAATACATTTTCTAATTCTTCCATAACCATTCATCACATATACCATGTACAACCCACCACTCAGTGAACACATTAACCATTTACACAATATAGTTCATTCAATGTGTATACCATCTTCATTCCTCAGCCCATTAACATATTTATTATTTAAGAGGCCTAACACATTTAACAAATACATCATTGACAATTCAAAACTAATTAACATGTATTCCACTATAGCAAACACCCCCTTATACAATGTCAAAACAACGAAAAATTACCATTAATTCCATTTCACAAATGATTATAACATATCAACTTATTTATCATGGGATATTTCTCATAACACTAAAATTATACATGTAACAACTCAATGTCATGTTCAGGTAAGTGACACACCCCATAGGTGGACCTTAACATGGCCTAATAAACCGCAATGCATGCCATTGTCATCACGTGGGGATTCAATTAATCATTTAGCCAACCAATTTATCATTTCATTCTAATGTAATCAAATGAAAAATAATAAGGTATCATATCACAACAATATACACATAAAACAAACATCAATACTATAGGATATTACTTATAGAGAACCTACCTATATTGCATAGATGAACAATCTCTTAACATTGGCCTTTGATTCAATCCCAAACGACCATCAAAACCTCAAACTATAAACCACTAGATAAAATATTTTTTAGAGATTTATAATAAAAAGAACGATTCTTCATGCCATAATAAATAAAAAATAATGAAATATTACTATTAGAATCACCCTTATATTTTATCTGAACACAATAGCCCTCCAAACGGCTAGTTAAAAGGGGTATCATCTCTTGTGATGTTTGCAAAGAAGGCTTCAAAACTATTACTTGTTATAGGATGAATGGTGATGAAAATTGTTTAAGAAAACATAAATAACAAGGGAGGAAATGGTAAATTTTTAATTTTTAATAAGGTGCATGGTTTATTCACATGGTAGAAAAAAGCATGCACCACCCTCGATCCAAGATGGGGCTAGGGGGCATGGTCTTCATAGGAACCCACAATGCTTGAAAAAACATGTAGATTGAATCTATCCAATCCTGAACGGTTTCACCTACCCATTTTATGGTTTCACAATCTATGTACCCCTACTCAAAGAAAGAAAATTTAGGGAATACATGTATTACTATCTCTATGCTAACCATGTGACATGCACTAGATGCCCCTTTTCCCTTCCTCCTTGTCATGAACCCCCACGACACCCATCATACTCCATATATACTCAAGACACATTTCATTAAACAATAAAATGGGAATTGAATATAAATTTAAATTAGAAAACACCATATTAGTTGTATGGGATCTTACATCCTCCTCAGCATATAATGACTCATCCCTGACCCACACTCCCAAAAAACACAAAAACTATTAAGTAAAAATATCGGCCAACTGGGCATGCATATCCACATCCAATTCCTATATTTCATCATAAATACTATCATTATTTCATAGCACTCAATATAATGTTATAGACAGACCCCACCCCACCCAATACATTTTCACTGTGATCCACAATACGAAACCAATGCTCCTTACATTACATATCATACTCAAGATCAACAACATCAACATCAATAAAATGGTATGGTTTTGAGTGAATCTTCCAAATTAATGACACAACAAATAAATAATACATTCCTCTATACCACTATTGAAGATCCCATCAGTGTCCCACCAGTCTGATCCTCTCCACATTCTCAAATATTCTAATGTACCTACATTCCAACATACCCAATTTTCATATCCCATGGTGACCCAACGTTGGTGAAACTCTAAGAGAAACATGATCACACACCAAAAACTCAATAGGTAGATTACATTGATAATTATACAAATTCTACCTAGATTAGCCATATACAAATGTTTCTAGATCTACTAAACCTGCTCTGATGTATTTGGAATAAGACATGGCCCTAAAAACTGTGATTCTCCCACCTCCATTCTATACAATAGAGATCTATATGTCCTATAATAAATTTCTTCAAATGGTTTTTTCTAAATAGTCTCCTATTAAATGTTATTATAAGTGAATATAACAATGCCTCATGTTCTTATCACATGATCCACCAAAGCTTACGACACACACCCCTCATCTTATCTTATAGAAATTGAATAGTACACTATGCCTTCTAATCTGTCTGTAAGTGGAACACTATACTCGAAACACCTGGGTACCAATAATCATCTATAACCACTACTTTATTCATGAAGTAAAACATGGGTCATGATCAAAAAATATATTTTTTGTCACCACATGTAACTTTATTATTTCCCAAACATATAAATCAACCAACTTGTAAAGGCCCGGAAATTTCAAGGAAATTTTTTTCTTAATTTTATTTGGAATTTTACAAGAATACAGTTTCTGACAGCGCCTGATTCTAAGGCCCGGTGTGCCCGGAATTAATTTCCAAAGATTAGATCGGGTACGTTTAGTGAACGAACGAGCGGGAATTTCTAACATTGAAATCGGTGCTCAGAATCAAATTCTGAGGGCACCTATGGAACCGCAGCGCCAGTATTTTCTTACGAACGCCTATTCCGGAGATGCGTTTTCATTGGAGGAGTTGATAAAATTTGTGGCTTAATTGAGGAATGAATAAAATTGTGAGACAATTTTATTTCTTAAGTCTAAGGTAGTTTTATCCTACATGGGGAAGTTGGGGTGGCACCTAACTACCCATGTGAGGATAAATGAGAGGATAATGTGTGGTGGGGCCCACACGAGCCCCCACCTTTTCAATTTCCCCATAACTCCCTAACTCCTCTAAACCCCCACTTAAGTTGTGTAACTCTTCCTCTCCCCTCTCTCCATCTTAAATTTGTTCCAACCTATCACTTAATTAATTAGACAACTCATTGTTCAATTGATATAGTGAATTACGTTTTGAATTTTTGTATGTTTGAGTGCATGGCAAATTAATAAAATAAGGAGGGGCCTTATTTTATTTTTGGAGTTTGGTTGTGTGAGAGAATTTTGAAGAGAGCTCTTCCATCTTTTGAAGAACATCATCTTCAACGAAGAACGATGCATCTTCAATGAAGAACGACGACGCACCCATTATCCTCTTCTTCATGCGACAAGAGAGGAGACGCCGATTCTTCTTTGGGTGCACTTCTACAATGACGGAAGCGAGGAACGTCAGCAACCTTCTTCGACTTCCTCCCTCAGATCCTGCCGACGTGTAGTGTCTTCCATGGCCGACGTAGCATGGGATTGGGAGTGTGTGACAAACGCGGCGAAAGACGAACTTCATCATCTTCTTTCCACAACACCATCAACGAACAGAGAACGTTGATCGAAGAATCAAAAGTAGGGGTTTGTTTCGTTTTGTTCTTGATTCTATCTTTGAAGTTCTACGAGTAATGAGAACCCCTTGTTATCGTTTAACGGGAGGAGGCCGGACCACACGAACACGACCGAACCTCCTCCCTTTTTATTCTTTCTTGTCATTGCAGATCGAAAGAGAATGACGCGGTGTCATCGCACCATGTGGGAAAGAATGGCAAGGACGTGTGACATCATCACTCCGCGTGGGATCGAGCGGAAAGAATAAGCAACGTCGTCACACCGCGCATTCAAAATTTTTAAAACCTCGTGTGGGGGTATTTGATTGCAAGGTGATCGTATAATTTATTTTGGTTAAATTATACCCTCATCAAGGATTAAAATCATGTGTTATTATTTTCTAATAGATAACACCTAACGCGGAGGGCGCGGTCAAACAAACACGGCCCGACAACCCTCCGCTGCTTGTTTATTGATGTGCGGATCGACAGACGATGACGAAACAGGACACTATGGAATTTGAATCCCTTCGCAGTGAAGGTCGGGTCCCGGGAGGACTGTAGGCAAAGACGGCAGGAGAAACGGACCACCGGAGCACGTCCGGTGGTCCGTGAAAGGCAGCGGTGGCACTCCTCCTGAAGACCGGAGGCGGCGGTCGCCGCCGGCTTCAATTAGCGGCGAGGGTGGGCCGCGCTCACCCCCACCCGTGGCTTCCGCCCGGCCGCGCCGGCCGAGCCGCTGCAGGCCGGTCAAGCCGGACTGAGCCGGCAGGGCCGGGCCGGGCCGGGCCCATCCGGGTTGGACACGGGCCGGGACGGGTCGACCCGGTTCGGGCTGACCCTGGAGGGGGGGTCGGGCTGGGTCGGTCCGGGCCTAGACCCCCCGTTTCGGACCCTCTTTGGTCTTTTGCCCATATCTTGAGCTGTGGACCTCCGATTGACACACCGTCAGCAGCGATGTGATCCTTAGATCGAGACGTTCGTTTTGCTATATCGCACTAAAGGTTTCGAAATACTTTGGGTTCGGCCGGATTGGTTCGGATACGAAACCAACCGGGACCTCGGAGCAGAAACGCTCGTAACTTGAGCTCTGGATGTACGATTGACGTGCCGTTGACATTATTGGATTCCAATTAGTGATACAGGTCTTTTGGCTTACTCCGCTCGAGGCTTGGATGCTGTCGGAGTGTGGTTGGGTTGGTTCGCTCATGAAACCAACGAGGACCCTAGAACGAAAAAGCCAATAACTCACAGACCGGGCGTCCGATTGACGTGACGTCTATCTCGTAGTTTACCTCTTGATGAGACGGAACTTTTGGAATACATCACCCGACTTTTGGTTTCTGTTGGATAGTGGCCGGGTTGGATTGTACCCAAAATCCAAACCGGCCCCTGGAAGGAAAAAGTTGATATCATTCAGACCAGACGTCTGTTTGACAAACTGTCAGCGGCGTTGATGATCACGTTGAGAAATAGTCCCTATGAGTATACACTATTAGTTTTCGGGGTATAGTTGAATTACGGCCGGATTGGATCGCACACGAATCCAACCGGGCCTTGGGGACGAAAAGGCTAGTAACTCACAGACCGGGCATCTGATTGACGCCCCGACTGTGGCGTTGAGACCCCTATGATGAGGCGGTCCTTTGAGATACTTCTTCATGGTACTTTGTGATACTTGAAGTATCTACCTGTAGCTCGTGGAGAAGACCCTCCCGGAGATGAGCGTACGGAGTACGGAGACCGTGTAGCTGGCTGAAACCTGATGACTGCTTGACCGACTCGACTTGGAGTGAGTCAACTAGCCCAGTGGATGGAGCGCCCGATATTTGGCAATAGACCCACGGCGGACGAAGCACCCGGTAGTTGGTCGCAGACCCACAGAACTCGACAGGAGGAGTACCTCTGTAGGCTATTAGGGGGAGCGCCCGGTATATAGAGACAGACCCATAGCGGACGGAGCGCCCGGTAGTAGGCTGCAGACCCACGGTACTCGACAGGAGGAGTACCTCAGCAGTCTTAGGTTAGTGAGTAGTACCTCGGAGTCGTGACAGGACCACTGTACACTTCAGAGACGGAGCTTTTCAGCAGTTACGGTTTCGAAAATGAAAATCCTGGTTTGAGCTGAGACTTTTGACCTTTGTGTTTACCTCTTGATTGGGATGGGTCACTTGATAACTTAGGTATATGTATGGGCATATACCTGGGTAGTGATTATCCATTGATTTCATGATCTTTGTGTTTCCCTCATGATTGAGATGGGTTTCTTGATAACATAGATATATGTATGGGCACATACCTAAGTAGAGGTTATCTGTTGAGATCTTCTTTGTGGATATCCATTTTGGTTTTAGTGAGTCATTGAGGGTCTTGGGGTCCCTACTGAGTATCGTTATACTCACCCCTGCACGGGCTATGCCCACACCTCGTTGTGTTGGTTGCAGACAACGGGCACTGCTGACGGAGGCCGAGTGTTCGAGGACTGGACGGTACCCGGAGGTGGACTACAGGGCGAGATGACACACAGAGGTGGTTGACGGGCGAGAGCGTTGTGGAGGCTATCTGTACCTACCTTTTAGGTAGGATCCGAGGAGAACGATCCAGGAGCTGCTTCCTTTCTTCCAGCTATTGTCTTTTCCTGTTGTACTTGTTCAGTTGTAGTTGTACATTCATTTGGGTTTGTATTCTGGCCTATTTACTTTTCAGCACATTCCTTTGTACTTATTGTTTTTCTTCCGCTTGTACTCTTTGGTGTTTTGTTTACATTTATAAGGTAATGCCCTCCCAGTTATCGGGATTTATGCCTTTGGTTCTAGTCGCCAGCCCCTGGCCTATGAAAGACGGGCTTGGGGTAGTCACGGCACGGGCTCGAGGACAGGTCGTGACAAATTGGTATTAGAGGAGTCAGTTCTACCGCAGAACTTATAACTCTAATATTTTCTTTCTATGAAGTGATAGTGTTAAGAGTACCGAGTGTGTTTTTCAGTTCAGGGAGTCCAGTGTTGGTGTGGGCGGCCGACGTATCCATACACCAGGGCCCTGAAAAATGATTTCCGACTTTGTGCACAAAAACACTGTTTGTGTGTGTGTTTCCATAAGTTTTAAAAGTCAGCTCAAACCAGATCAGCTCACCAGGTAAATCGTTTGACCGTGTCACGTTGATTCTTTCAGGATGCCTCCCCACGGACGAACATATAGAGCCCTGAGAGTTGTACGTACTGACATCCCACCGAGCGATGAGGCCTCAGTACATGGCCTTATCCCAGTTGAGGCACCAGCGGAGGCACCATCGGTACTACTACCCGTTGGGCCACTGATTCCGCCATCCCCAGGATGTAGAGGGTGCACGTTGCTTGAGCGCACTGCGCGAGTTCCAGCGCCAGAGGCCACCCAGGTTCCAGGGAGGGACGGACCCGCAGGCGGCTGAGGATTGGCTGGAGGCTGTGGTGAGAGTTTTTAGGCTAGGGGGACATCGGAAGACTTCATGGTGATCCTTGCTGCCAGCCTTCATCAGGAAGCACCAGGAAGACGGTGGATCTTGATGCTCCAGATGCATGACGAGGCGACACTTCTTTGGGAAGACTTCGAGAGCCTGTTCCGGGCAGAGTTTGTACCATCCACCCTTCGAGCGGTGCGTATACAGGAGCTACTTCAGCTGCGGCAGGGCAGCATGATAGTGGCACAGTATTCAGTGAGGTTCACAGACCTCTCGCGCTACTCCACATATATGGTACGAGACCCATTCTTCAGGACCCGAACCTTCGAGAAGGGTCCCAGGCGAGAGATTAGAGCTTCTATTGTTTCTCACAGCATTCTGACGCAGACAGGGGTGTTGGAGAGAGCCCTCTTAGTGGATAGTTTCCTTGCTGAGCAGTCTCCATCAGTAGGACCCACCACTAGCCAGCTTGCAGCAGAGTCTTCTATAGCAGGAAGTAGACAAATGACGCAGAGATCCAAGAGGACCAGACCTACCGGTGGCCGACTTCACGACTCAGGTTTAGTTGTGTGTGGAAACCGCGGTGGAGTCAGAGCCTGACGTGCCAAGAGTGGACAGTGATACTCATGCGGTGGAATTGGTCACATGGAACGTGACTGTCCGACCGGCCATGCAGATAACAAGCAGTTAAATGATGAACCTCCCAGCCAGAGGCAGAGGTTCAATCAGTGCAGACTGCAAGGAGAAGGCGGCAATGGAAGAGGAGCTGGTCGAGCAGCTAGAGGTGGAAGACGCTTCGGGGTGTTGCCACCCCCACCACTAGGAGGACCACCCTGACCGTAGGGGACAGGAGGACATGGGAGAGCTCAGCTTCAGGTAGATGAGGCCTATGGTCATGGAGCTCCAGAAGCAGATGGACAGGAGCGGGACTAGCTTCCGACCTGGAGGCTATTGATCCTGTTTCTTATAGTTTTTTTGATGTTTGTCTTTAGTTTCTTCGTGTCTTTGTACTATGAGATTCAATAATAAAAAGACACTTATCTTTGTGATGTTTTCTTTCCTGTCCTTTTGTATGGTTGATACTGAGTGGTTCCGGTTAAAACTGTTAACTTGACCCTCACTTTCGAGATTTCTACTTTAGAAGACCTAGTGACCTCACACTGATGCCAACAATGTGACTCGACCCTTGGAGGTGAGAGTGACATTTGGATCTCTTGGTAGTTACGTCGAGGCATTACGACGTCATCCATGGCATGAATGCATCATTCATGTCAAGACTGACTGTATTAGGCAATGAATGTGGTTCATCCAGGGGATGAGACCAGATTTATCTTATCGGAAAAGAAGAAATCATAGCAGCACTTGTGAGACTAGAGAAAGTCCAGGTCATCGAAGAGCAGATGAGGACAGCACAGGGCCGATAGAAGCTTTATGCTGACCAGACTTGGAGGCCTCTAGAGTTCGAGGATGACGATCATGTCCTTATACGGGTCTCACCTTGATGAGGATTATAGAGATGTGGCCAAGGCGGCAAGATATCTCCGAGGTTCAACGGACCTTTCTTGGTCCTCATCTGGGTAGGCGGGGTGGTTTACCGCTTGACCCATTCACCGCAGTTAGACCAGGTGCACGACGACCTCCACGTATCTCAACTGAGGAGATACGTGCTCGACCCTTCTCATATCATCGACCATGAGGAGCTGGACGATGGTGATGGAGTGTCTTTCACAGAGGTTCCGGTGGTGATCGAGGATCGACAGGAGCAGATCCTACGAGGATGATCGATTCCTCGGGTGCACTTTCTCTGGCAGTATGGGAAACTCCAGGTGAGCACATGGGAGCGGAAGGCTCAGATGCGTCCTCTGTACTACTTTTGTGACCCTAGTTTGTGTTGAAGAATTACGGGGACGTAAATCCCTAAGGTGGGAGTAATGTAAAGACTCGGAAATTTCAAGGAAAATTTTTTCTTAATTTTCTTTGGAATTTTACAAGAATACAGTTTCTAACGGCGCTTGATTCTGAGGCCCGGTGTGCCCGGAATTAATTTCCAAAATTTAGCTCGGGTATGTCCAATGAACGAACGTGTGGGAATTTCTAACTTTGAAACCGGTGCTCGGAAACAAATTCTGAGGGCATCGATGGAACCGAAGTGCCGGTATTTACTTAGGAACGCCTATTCCGGAGTTTATTTTTCACGGTAGGAGTTGTTAAAATTTGTGTCTTAATTGAGGAATGAATAAAATTGTTTGACAATTTTATTTCTTATGTCTAAGGTAGTTTTATCCTATATGGGGAAGTTGGGGTGGAACCTAACTACCAATGTGAGGATAAATGAGAGGATAATGTGTGGTGGGCCCCACACGAGCCCCCACATTTTCAAATTCCCCACAACTCCTCTAAACCCCCCCCCCCACTTAAGTTGGGTAACTCTTCCTCTTCCCTCTCTCCCTCTTAAATTCCTTCCAACCTATCACTTAATCAATTAGACAACTCATTGTTTAATTGATTTAGTGAATTATGTTTTAAATTTTTGTAAGTTTGAAAGCATGAAAAAATAATAAAATAAAGAGAGGCCTTATTTTATTTTGGGAGTTTGGTTGTGTGAGAGAATTTTGAAGAGAGCTCTTACCTCTTTTGAAGAACTTCATCTTCAACGAAGAACGACGCCTCTTCAACGAAGAAAGACGACGCACCCATTATCCTCTTCTTCATGCGACAAGAGAGGAGACGCCGAATCTTCTTTTGGTGCACTTCTACAACGACATAAGCAACGAACGTCAACAACCTTCTTCGACTTCCTCCCTCGGATCCTACCGACGTGTAGTGTCTTCCACGACCGACGTAGCTCAGGATTGGGATTGTGTGACGAACGCGGTGAAAGACGAACTTCATCGTCTTCTTTCTACAACACCATCAACGAACGAAGAACGTCGATCGAAGAATCAAAATTAGGGGTTTGTTTCGTTTTGTTCTTGATTCTATCTTTGACGTTCTATGAGTAATGAGAACCACTTGTTATCGTATAACGGGAGGAGGCTGGACCGCACGAACATGGCCGAACCTCCTCCCTTTTTATTCTTTCTTGTTGTTGCGGATCGAAAGAGAGTGACGTGGTGTCGTCGCACCGCATGGGAAAGAACGGAAAGGATGTGAGAAATCGTCACGCTACGCAGGATCGAATGTCAAGAATGCGCGATGTCATCACACCACACATTCAAAATTTTTAAACCCTCGTGCATGGGTATTTGATTGCATGGTGATCGTATATTTTATTTTGGATAACTTATACCATCGCCAATGATTAAAATCATGTGTTATTATTTTCCAATTGATAACACCTAACGCGGAGGGTGCGGGCCGAACAAACACGGCACGACAACCCTCCGCAGCTTGTTTATTGATATGCGGATTGACGGATGACGACGAAGCAGGCCACTATGGTATTTGAATCCCTTCGTAGTGAAGGTCGGGTCCCGGGAGGACCGTAGGCGAAGACGACAGGAGAAACGGACCACTGGAGCGTTTCTGGTGGTCCGCGGAAGGCGACGGCGGCGCGCCGCACCGGCGCTACGGCAGCGGCACTCCGCCGGAAGACCGGCGGCAGCGGTCGCCATCGGCTTCAATTAGAGGCGAGGGTGGGCCGCGCACATGCCTGCCCGCGGCTTCCGCTCGGCCGCGCCGGCCGAGCCGCGGACGGCCGGTCGAGCCGGACCGAGCCGGCCAGGCCGGGCCAGGACGGGTCCATCTGGTTTCGGCCGACCAGGGGTGGTCGGGTCGGGTCGGTCCAGGCCCAGACTCCCCGTTTCGGACCCTCTTTGGTTTTTTGACCATATCATAGGCTGTAGACCTCTGATCGACGCACCGTCAGCGGCAATGTGATCCTTGTATCGATACGGTCGTTTCAATATATTGCACTCAGGGTTTCAGAATACTTTGGGTTGGCCGGGTTGGTTCGGATACGAAACCAACCGGGCCCTCGGAGCGGAAACGCTCGTAACTTGAGCTCCGGACGTCCTATTGACGTGCCGTCGACTTTGTTGGATTCCTCTTAGTGAGACGGATGTTTTGGCTTACTCCGCTCGAGGTTAGGATGCCTTCGGAGTGCGATCGGGTTGGTTTTCTCATGAAACCAACCGGGCCCCTGGAATGAAAAAGCCAATAACTCACAGACCAGGCGTCCAATTGACGCGCCGTCTGTCTCGTTGTTTTCCTTTTGATGAGACAGAAATTTTGGAATACTTCACCCGAGTTTTGGTTGTTGTTGGATAGTGGCTGGGTTGGATTGTACCCGAAATCCAACCGGGCCCCTGGAAGAGAAAAGCTGATATCATTCAGACCAGACGTCCGTTTGACGAACCGTCAGCGGCGTTGGTGATCACGTTGAGAAATGGTTCTCTATGAGTATACACTATGAGTGTTCGGGGTATAGTTGAGTTACGGCCGGATTGGTTCGCACACGAAACCAACCGGGCCCCGGAGACGAAAAGGCTAGTAACACACAGACCGGGCGTCCGATTGACGCGCCAACTATTGCGTTGAGACCCCTATGATGAGGCGGTCCTTTGAGATACTTCTTCGTGGGAATTTGTGATACATGGAGTATAGACTTGTCGCTCGTGGAGCGGACCCTCCCGGAGACGAGCGTACGGAGTACGGAGACTGTGTAGCCGGCTGAAACCTGTCGACTGCTTGACCGACTCGACTTGGAGTGAGTCGACTAGCCCAGTGGACGGAGCGCCCGGTAGTTGGCCACAGACCCACGGTACTCGACAGGAGGAGTACCTCTGTAGGCTATTAGGGGGAGTTCCCGGTATTTGGCGATAGACCCACAGCGGACGGAGCGCCCGGTAGTAGGCCGCAGACCTGCGGTACTCGACAGGAGAAGTACCTCAGCAATCCTAGGTTAGTGAGCAGTACCTCAGAGTCGTGACAGGACCACTGTACACTTCAGAGAGGGAGCTCTTCAGCAGTTACAGTTTCGATAATGAAAATCCTGGTTTGAGCTGAAAATTTTGACATTTGTCTTTACCTCTTGATTGGGATGGGTCACTTGATAACTTAGGTATATGTATGGGAATATACCTGGGTAGTGGTTATCCATTGATTTCATGATCTTTTTGTTTCCCTCATGATTGAGATGGGTTACTTGATAACATAGATATATGTATGGGAATATATCTAAGTAGAGGTTATCTGTTGAGATCTTATTTTTGGATATCCATGTTGGTTTTAGTGAGACCCTGAGGGTCTCGGGGTCCCTACTGAGTATCATTATACTCACCCCTGCAAAGGCTATGCCCGAACCTCGTTGTGTTCGTTGTAGACGACGGGCAGTGCTAGCAGAGGCTAATTGTTCGAGGACTGGACGGTACCTGGAGGTGGACTACAGGGCGAGACGACACACGGAGGAGGTTGACGGTAGAGAGCATTGTGGAGGCTATCTGTACCTACCCTTCAAGTAGGATCTGAGGAGGACGATCCAGGAGCTGCTTCCTTTCTTCCTGCTGTTGTCTTTTCCTGTTGTAACTATTCAGTTGTAGTTGTACTTTCATTTGGGTTTGTATTCTGGACAATTTACTTTTCATCACTTTCCTTTGTACTTAGTGTTTTGCTTCTGCTTGTACTCTGTGGTGTTTTGTTTACTTTTATAAGGCAATGTCTTCCCAGTTATCGGGATTTACGCCTTTGGTGCTAGTCTCCAGCCCCTGGCCTATGGAAGGCGGTCTTGGGGTAGTCACGGCACGGGCCCGAGGACGGGTCGTGACCCAAATAGTCAAATGGGATGTTCTCTCTAATTGAAATGAAATGTTCTACATTGTACGACTAATCCACAACTAAAAATATTTATTAATTATGAAGGGGAATCTTTAAAAGGACTATAAAAAATCCCGCGTGAGTTCATCACAATTCCATTAAAAATGGGAAATAGTTGTAACAAACCTCTCAAACACTGATTCTCATCCTTCAACAGTTGACATGTGTATCATCGTGTCATGAATATACAACATCATTCTTCATACCTAATATAAAATACTATCTACAAAGATCATAATAAATTTATATTAATTCCACATGCACTTCCCACTTCAATGCATGAAACTCACACATAAACTCTTCTCACTTACATGTATTAATGAAAACAAAACTGAAAACATAAATGACCTCATCATTGTCAAACGTACAACAAGAATGTGACTCCAAACCTTTATGAAATTCAATCTAGAAAAAAACACTCAATATCCTAATAATTATTATCCTTGATGAAGAAAAAATGAATGGAATCAATTGAAAAGGATGCAAGGGTCATCCTCCCTCATTCATCCCAAACCTCTATATTTATCTCCACAAATAATGATATCATCCCCTACTCAGAACTAGATTCCCAATCCACCTAATTTTTAGTCGACAAAATTAATGCTTCTACAAACGGTTTCCCATTCCAAGTGTATATATGATCTCAAAATCAATGAAATTAATGTAATCAACCCATATTTACTACTAAAGAATCAAATTATTCTAGGAGAATATTTAATTAATGATTTTATTATTGGTATATTCTATAATCCTCTCTACTAGAAAAATTATTCCAATACTTTAAATCATAAACCACTAATTCCAACTCAATATCATGTATTGTGTAACTTTTTTTCAGAGCCCTCAACCTCTCGGACCCGTACGCCAAAATCCTACCATCCTACATCAACACTTCTCCAATCCCAACACTGAACAAATCACTAAAAAAGTTATAACCCTTTCTTATATTGGGTAGGATCAAAATTGGTGTAGTATCCAACTTCATGTTTTACTCGTAGATGGAATCCTCACTTACCCCAGAAAATTAAAACTTTATGCCCCTCTTTTTCAAGCCTACAAGTTGTGCTTCTAGACATGAAAAGACTATATTAACCATCAATAATAACCCACTAAACCCAAAAACACTTAGATATAAAAAAAAGGTAAATCCCAAGATACGACTTCTTCCACTTTCTATGGGTCCATATAGACACCTTCCACAAATATGATGTGACCCAAGAAATGCAACATATGAATCATGAAATAAAACTTGGTTATAATGGAATATAACCTATTCTATCTTAGTGTACTCAATATGATTTCCTAATGATTGGAATTATCATCTTGAATCTTGGAGAACACCCACTTGTCATACACAAAGAAAACAACAAACTAATATAGTTGTGTGTGAATGATTCAGTTCATTAGGTACATTAATGCAACTGGAAAATTGGTCAACCTAAACGTCATTAGACCAATCTCATATAAACCTTAACATATCCTAAATGATTTCTATAATATATCATAAGTTATGAAAATCATCTAAAAATTCCCAGATCATAATAAAATTTAAGAGAACAAAGACGAACCTCTCTGGTGGTCAAAAATTTCATCAATTCACAGAATTGGTTATCATTTTTTAATTTCATCCATTTCAATATCTAATACTCAAAACGTAACTACAACATTCAATCAAACATATTAGTAATAAAACTGATGATCCAAAAATGAAATACTCAAATGAATAAAACCATTATTCTTCATTTCATAAAAAATGTTTTATATTCCCGGAGATCTTCCAGATCCATTAAATATGGGGGAATAGAAATAGGTTATTCTCTGGTCCTAAAATAAATTGTGAATCCATCCTATCTCTTGTGAAGTAACCCTAATAAGTCCCTAGGAAATACATACTAGAAATGATATTCCATAGGTGGAATCAAACCATGCTCTTCTCCCCCATCATCATGTAAAATAAATTTTACATTGGATGTGAGCTGAACCAACCAATAAGAAATGGGAATTTTATAAACTCACTATATATCCAATTCCCCATTGTGAATATAATTCCCCCCCCCTCAAATGAATGTAAATGTTACCCTACGATGGTAAGTCTCATTATAGTTCTGACACAATATCATCCAATTTATCGCCACTCTTATATCAAAACCTATCATCTTGAGCATAATCAAATCCCACAGGAAATTGTACCTTCCAACCACAATGGTATAGTCCTTACATAGTCATAAATTTTATGATTATACTCCTAATAGTTTAAAAATAACCATGCACATGTATTACAATGCTATACTCAACACATTCCCAATCATAGTATATATAAAAGTGTGCAAGGAAACTATATCAAATAAAGAACTAGAAATCATGGATGGTTCAATAATTGAACCTAGAATTGTTGATGGCCCATTCTACCCACCGTCAGGTGTAGGTTGAACTTTATGAAGCTGACCAACCCCATTAACCCAGGCTATATTCCATGTTCGTAGTGATGCACTACTCTGCTGATATAGATTCTCCTCTCAGATTATCATGTCTGATACAGTGACCAGTATGGCTATTGGAACTCTAACTACCTTCCTGGTATAGGTTAACTGACCCCTTCTTACACTCTACATTGTCCTTAATCTTCCATCATTTACATTCTATTTGGGGTTCCTACAAAACCTCTACACATTCCCTATCATTCATTATGTTCAGAACTCAACATGTAAATTGGTTCATTGACTACAAATCATTCCTATCATACCAAACTAATAAAAAAATCTGATCCCCACCCTCTGTGGTCAAACATCTTCCAAGTGTACTCATTCTACTACCTCCCTAGTGAAAACATTTAAAATGGAGCTTTCTACTATCAGAAGATACCCCACTAGGTCACCTAAGTGGAACCACATGCCCACCAATAGAATCTTAATTTAGGATCCCTTTTATAATAAGATCATGATCCCCCACTTCAGTATACCTCTATAAATGGAATGAATTCACCGAAGATATGAAATCATGTCTAAGTCCAACTTTAAACATATATGAATAGCTGCCTCATCCCCTACCAATATTGGGAGAAATAATTTCTTGTTGGTGTATCAACCAACATAATCCATAATTTCATAATACAATGGTCCAAACTCAAAAATTCAATATCCATCTGTTGTATGAAGGCCTCAAATATAAATACACCAATAATGTTTTCTATAAATATTTTGATAACATACATTCTTCCTACTCAGTATGAACCAAAATATCCCCCAGTGATTTTCTGGACCTTATAACCTATAATCCAATATCATGACACTTTGTTAGGGGGGAACCCAGAGTTCAATAATAATCTTGATGGACTCTATATAAAACATATATTCCATAGTTCTTCTTACTTCAGAAAATTTAGTTGGGTGCTATAAATGAAAATCTTTATTAATGTAAAACATACACAGAGAAACCAACCTTGGGTCCCATTACATAAACTACACAAAATGATCAAAATTTTCATGGAAATACTCCTTCTCACTATTACCCTCGATCAATTGAGTTTCCTAATCCGCTACTGTAAGAGAAGTTTCTGTAATATTCTCATGTATCTCAACTAGCACACATCTTCATAGTGGAATATCTCTATAATTCCAAACAAAAATCTCAAAAACCAAAACATAAGACCTCCAAAACATATGAAAATAAAGATATATCCAATCCATAAACAACATATTATTTATACAGTATCCCAAATTAAATAGTCACATCTCTAAAAATTCCCTCCACCATCCCTAAAATGGATCATGGTATATATTGTGTAAACTGACATACATAGTCACAAGTCTTTTATCAGACAATATTTTTAACATTTTTCCTTCAAAAAATAAAATATTCTTATTTAGGGACCTTTCTATATTTACACTCATCATGAGAAAATATTAACCCATTCATGACTCTTTATGATTCCCAAATATTAAATTTTATACTCCATTATTTCTATTTACTTGATTTCATCGTCTTTGTTATACACCAATTTTTTCAAATTTAACTTAATATGAAAATCACTGTACCACTCACATCCCACATGCATTTCCTATGTGTGTCAACCAAGATGCATTTCACATATATCCCTATGTGCCTAAAATGATTCATCTATGCACAACCTCATTAAATTATGTCTATGATTAAAATACCATAAAATAGTCATGTCACATATTGAGTGCATCGCCCAATGTAAAATTTAATCCAACCATAAAAAAAACATAAAAAACAACATTCCTACCCTAGATACTTTGGTATCCATCATACAAGGGTTATATACTCACAAACACAAAAACTTTTTCAAGGACCAACACATCCCAAAATTGTTTAAACCAGTCCCAAATAATAATAAAATAGAAAATAAATACTCATATGATACATATTGGTAATAAATGTGGCTAGGTAGATACTAAATATAGTGCCACATGTTGGGTCCCCACATCAGCTCTGGCATTACCCTCATATTCCAGAGGCTACCAACTAATAGTGTGGGTCTAATGTAATACATGGGGATACTATACCCACTTAATCAGAGTAAGCCAAAATAGTTAACAATTATATATAAAATAAATAACATAACTAACAAACATTAGACATTCACCACAAGTACATTTCCCAAAACAATGTAAATTACTAGAACCAAATAGTAAATATGTTATGTCATGTCATACACTGCCATGTGTATATAAATAAAAAATAAATACAAACTAATAAATCCTTAAAATAGTACCAAAATCAAATCATATTCCCTGATATTTTCCCAATCCGTTCCCAAATCAACCATTTAGTATAGGTTCTTTTCCCTTGTCCTGGCATGTAACCATAATGTATACTCATGTACCCAATGGCAGTCTGAGAAGGCTATGTGTACAACTAAATAGGCCACCACAAATAGTTTGTACAAAATATCAAGTCTAAGAAGATAGTTAATTAACTAATAAAATTAATAACAAGATAAATAGATGAAAAGGACGATTCTATTAGTTAAAACGATTTAGATTTCCCATTTTAATTAATGTTTCCATTGGTTTGCCACTTTCATCAAATACACTTCACCCTATGTCGGTCACATAAATCATAATTAATGGGGAGGAATCAAGTTACCTACATCATAAGGTAAAACATTACCCAAACTATTAAATAACACATACCAAGAATAATTACACATGTATTCATATCCCATTCATTTCTTAGGGCCATATAGCCTCAGTCTATCTCCCTAATCCATTTATTATTTTTTTAGGGTTTAGAGCTGCAATCCTACCCCACATGTGTGTGTAGAGCCTCAAATCCAATACCCCACATACCACTTTTCCATGTGTACAAGATTTCATAACCATTAAATACATATTCCATGTACAGAACATAAGTAATTGAATGCAATTACCAATTACAAACTATAGTTAATTCAACAAATACATCATATTCATGATTTAAGCCATTAACACATTTATCATTTACATACCTTATCTCGTTTATCACATATACATCATTCACAATTCATGACTCATTAACACATATACCACAATTACAAACACCCCCTTATACATTGAAATAACTTGGCACAATTATTATTTGTCTCATTTCAAAACTCTGGCTAAAATATAAAAAACAATTATCATGGGATATATCTCATTACACTTCAATTATATACTTAACAACTCAATTTCTTATTCATGGAAGCAACGAACTTCATGGTTGTCCTGTAACGCCATTTAATATATCATAATTCAACCCAAGGGGATCATGATGGGGTTCAATTAAACATTTATACAACCAATTATTATTTTCTTACTATGTTATTCCTATGAACAATAATAAGCTACAATAGCACAACCACAGATATAGAAACCAAACATCGAGAAAATGTGGTATAACTTGCAGACCACATACCTCAATTCTATTGATGGAAACTCACTTAACCTTTGGCCTCTGATTCGTTCTCAAAAAAATGTGAAAACCCACAACCTAGAAACCCCTATAAAAAGAGGGTTTTTGTTCATTATACGAATAATAATTATTCCACTATTAGTAATTTAGAAAGGGATGAAATATAACTATTAGAATAACATAGAGTTTTGACCCACACCCAATATTTATAATATGCCTTATAAATGATAGACATAAATACTTGGGATGTTTTGGAGGAATTTTTAGTCACACATATCTACTATTGGAATATTTTAGGGGGAAATTAATAAATAAAATAAAAAATTTATGGGGGAAATGGTAAATTACCCATTTTTAATGCATCTCATAATTTGGACGCATGTTTGGTCAAACCATGCGTATATTTTTTTTCAAACCTTTATCCAAGAGGGGGTAGGAATTCACATGAACATTGGGGGAGCCCTCGTTATTTGAAAAACTATGTGGTAACCATAAGGATTTGATCTATCCATGCACCCAATGTATTCAATTCCCCCTTTTCATGGTTTAACATATCATGCACCCCTCTTCATGGAAATAATAGAATGGGTGCATAGTTAATACTAACTATACACCAACTATGGGACATGTTATGGATGGACCCTTTTCCCTTATTTTGTGTCCCAAACACCTAAGACACCCCTAATCCTTCACATAAACCAGGGAGGCATTTGATAAACCAAATTAATTTTTATTTAATCAAAATTTAATCAATAACACAGATCAATAGAATTCTATGATCTTACACCTATGTTATCTATAAATAAAAAAATACATGATGATTAATGGAAATTATGTTGAAATATTATGTAATTTGTATTTTTGGTGCTACACCCTCCCCACTATATGAAAATTTTTCCCGGAGATGCTTCATGACTATTCACTAAGCCTTATAGGATAAAAAATTTACTATAGATCCCTCATAATTGAATATCTCTCCCATTTCACCTCATGGTTGTGCCTATGATTCCAATACATATTTAACTGTGAAATTGCCATGCTAAAAATATCATTCTCACTCTAATAAACAATATGAGAAATTCATTCCTCTAATGAATTATTTGGGTATAGCTCAATGTATTTTATGCTGATCACATTAGAATAATCACATTGGTATCTGCTGAGATTAGACATGATAAATATATTATTTATAACATAACATTCATGAGGATGTTCTGATTAGAATTTCATGGTAATAACCCTCTCAAAAACCTCAAATGTTCATACATATCTAGGGGCTAATTTCACCATCCCTTGAACATGATAGAGTCCTAAAAACAGATACACTCATAATAAAACAATGTTACCAACCTAAATATTATGAGGATAAAGTCTCAAGTCTATATGTGAATTTCTAATACTCTTTGTGGTAGTTAATCAAATCCCAGTTAAAAATATTTATTTTGTCATGTCATTAATGACCATAAATCCAAAAATATCAACCTCCTTTAACTATATTTCTCATTTAGTAAAATTGGACAGACTACCATACAACACATGAAAAGGAAACATCTATATTGATTTCTAATAATTGATGTTATAATTGAACTTACAGAGCTTGAGATATATCTCAGATGAATAATTGAAATTCAAGATATATTCTCATATATTTTCATATATAATATGGAAATTAATCTTTATCTACACATTGATTTGAGGATTCTAGGTTGGGATCAAATGTTTTTGAACATTAGGTTCCATTGGTATTATTTTCTATATGTAATATTAAAATTATGTTTCCTAATTAAAAATGATACCCCTCCACACCACATGAAGATGCACTATCTCTCGAATATATAACCATACTAAACCATCGACAACATTGGTATATATGATTTGAAGGAAATGTGCATCATTGGTCATCTATCATACAATAACCCATACAAAACATCACTACCATAATGAGACCATTGTATCCCCATGAAAAAATTTCTGATAATAACACCCCACATCTAGAAAGAAAAAAATTATTGAAAAAAATATGTGGGTTATTTATTATCATACCTTACACATTAATAAGTAAATATTTATGAAAAAAATTATTCTATATTCTTCTTCGTTCTTGTAATAAATCTAACTTTTTAAATGATATTTGTATCCTGAAAATGTCTGTTATATTATTTTTTCACAAAAAACTTATCTTTTTATGATGAAGTTAATATAATGAAAAATATGACCATTAAAATTTGACCATTAAATGACTGGTTGTCAATTATAATTGTTGGTAAATTTAGAACATTATTCAATATATCCATTATGAACTATTATCTTTATAATAATATTATTGTTATCATTATTTTTTTTAATTAAAAATTATGGAAAATGAAAATTCATATAAAAAGTAGAGTTGATGGCCTCAACTAGTAGAGTCATTATGTTTGAAGACCATATGTTGGAAATTTTTAGGGAGGAATCATAAATTGGGTTCACCCCTGACCAATACCAATAATATCATCAACAAGTGAATCATGAGTGAAATCTCTGATGGGAGAAGGTCAATTTAGTGGAGATTACCCCTAAATTGATGTTTTCTAAGGCACCCCACGAATCTATCGTCATTCTACAGCATACTAGTAATGATAATGTAGGTATGAAAATGGGTTATATTTCAAGGCCCTAGTAACATAATGTGTAATTTCTTTGTATAAATAAAATATTTATTATAACATTTCAATTTTAAGAATAGTTTAGCATAATAAAATTGAGGTGGAATTTGATATATTGATTTTTTGGATAGAGAACGTACTTTTAAGAACATAATTATTTTTTATAACAAACTAAGTTATTATGAATCCTTTTTATCTTAATTAAATATTAATAATAAATAACAATTTTTTGAAATAAATCATCATTTTTTTTCATGTGTCTAAAATCTTACGATGCATTTTCAGTCCACAGTTATTTTTAATAAATAAGGATTTGATATTTCAATGTTCAATTTATCTTTTTTAGTGAAATATTATGATAGAATAAATATCATTTTGGAAAGTGGAACTCTGAAATTAGGATAATGTGAATTTATGATAATTTTCCAGAAGAAGGTATTTTTCATGAATAGTAAAAATATTGTTTGAGTTTTTTCGATGCTAATGACATCATAATTAATTAATAAGGATTTAATAACTCATTAACAACAATAAACGACATAAATATGTTATTTTGTTAATAAAATGTATTTTATCATATTCTAATCAATTTCCAAATATATAATATACTTTCTAAATTTTAAAATTGAAACATTGACATTAAAAATATTATTTTTCTGAAAACAATAACTTTACATACAAAAAAATGTAGTATAAAATGATGGTATACACTTTTAAATTAAAATAACATAAAATCTTTCCCAGGTTTCCAATACCATTGTAGAATACCATGGGAAATTCTATGGTTTTTTAATTACCACATCCTATCTGTCCAAGGACTTTATGATGAAATTAATAAAAAATTCATCCCCTTTTTCTATAAATCAAAATATATTTCTCAATATTCGTTCAATACTAATTAATCCTCCCGGAATCTATGATATATCAACCTACCAAGGAGTATTTAAAAGGTTCCCTAAATCCCCCAAACTCCCAATAATAATAATTTAGGAACTACTTTCCAAGTTAAGGGAAATATCCACTTCTCTATTCCATTTGATTTTCCCCTTTATGTGGTATGTATTTAAAATATCCAAGATATGTTATCCTATAATTTTTATTTTTTATATATACTATATGAAGTTAATTTTATAAATGGGAGACCCATTTTCCCTATCATTTTTACCTTTTATAAAACAATGTTTTATACTCGTTATGCTACCAAATTTACATCTCAAAATTTCCCTCGTATCATCATGAAATTTCCTTTTATTTTCAATATGTGATTACCCAAAGGACATTGATTCATGGAATATTCACTAATTTTTGAAAATATTTATTATATTATAAAATTTACATACATAAAAACATCATTCTATTTCTATGGTTTATATATGACAGAATGATTTTTTCTTTATGCACTTTTAAAAATGCAATGGTTTTTATATGAAGTTAATTTTTTTTTATCCAAATGTTATTTATGAATTGTTTTATTATGATATATGTGTGTAAAATTAATTATTTCAAATGAAGGGTGCACCCTTATATCACATCAATTAATTAGGTAAATAATATTATCCCTTGAGATGACATGTTTCATGAAACACTCGTGAATAACCTTAGTAATTTTTCTGACACCGCAGTGACAAACCGTGGTGATATACTAATGAATTTATCATTTAAATTTTATATCCACATTTCCTTGTAATGATTCATTTTATTTTACTTTTGATATTCCTCAGGTTATCTTCTTCATTCCATAATTATATCACTTATGTTCTTATGTATTTTTCCTCAAGATCCTATGTAAATTTTTTCCTTTCTTTTTCCTTACTAGACTATATGCTCACTCGTTCCTTTGGTGTGTGTCCCTATGTTATGAGATGTTGTAAAAGTACTTAGTATAAAATAGTGATGATTTTTTCCAAATCTTTTTGAATAATTTCTTCTGTTTTTCTTTATTATGTACCTTATTTCAAGGAAACTAAACAATAAAGAATCCTCTATTTTTTAAAATTAAATTAATATTTTATATAATAAAAAATATGGATTCAATGTTTTGTATCAAAATACGGTCGAGATATTTTTGGAAATTCGTATTTCAAAACATTATATAAAACCTTAGTGACTTCTTAAAAAATAATGAAGCGGATATATTAATATCATATCTCATTATTCTCTATCAATCAAGGATGGTATTAAAAGTAATGGGTCTTTCGATATCATTATTAGTTGGATGACATGAAAAGGGAGAATTTTGACTACACATCAAGGAGTTTGGTGTGTCAAAATGAGAAAGAAAATACGCAACTTCATTAAGTGGTATTAAAACCACTACCCATAACAATATGGAAGTTGGACAATATCACTATGGACATTGTCACTAGTATCCTAAAAATATAAAAAATGAACTTTGGGTCATATCATATCATCTCACTAATACTTCCCATTTCCTCACTATTACGGATGATTTATCTCATTAAATAATATGTCAAGATATATATGAATGAATTGTTAACGATAAATGGGGTAAAACTCTCTATACGTTTCACATCAAAATTCTAGAGATGCCTTAGACCTTTTCCGATTACCGAATTGATTTTCAGTACGACCTATCACCCTTAAATAGATAACTAATCTAAAATAACTACTCTGACATTTGAGGACATGATGAAAAAATGATCAATGGTATTTAAAGGTGGATGGGTTTAAATATTTCATTAGTTGAGTTCTAAAAAAAACATCTTCTATTTCAGTATTCATATAGAACCTTATGAATCTCTATATAGGAAGCAATGTAGAACTCTTACTTGTTAGGATGATGTTTTGGAGTGAATGATTCTTGGGCCTGATCTAGTGATAGATATGACAAAAAGGGTTCTTTCCATCCAACAACACATAAAGACTTCTCAACATTGACCGAAGATCAATGTTGACAACCCTCTAAGGGACTTGTAGTATACTATTGGCGAAATTTTTTCCTTCAAATATCACCTTGGAAGAGTGTCATGTGGTCTGTGAATAAATGAAAGCTTATCCCCAGGTATGTTATCCCCTATAAAATCTATGACCTCATAAGAGTAGTGATCTATCATTTAGCACATCACCCAAATATTTCCCAATTTCGTGATGTTTTCCACAGGTAACTCTTGATGAATTACATACCTGACCATTCACATGTACAAAATCCTAAGGTGGTTCAACTAGAACAAGAAATCTCTTATAAGGACTAACTGGTTGAGATATAAGACCATAGAGACAAGGTTTTACGCAAAAAGACTACCCACCTAGTAAATATGTTATGGATGAACCATAAATGTGAAGAAGAGTCATGGGAATTATATGAGACAATGAAATAAAAATTACACACATATATTCTTACCTAAGATATCAAGTTGATATTTTCAGGATTAAAATTTTTAATGGTTATGAATGTAATGACATGACCATTTTGAATGATAATTGTTTCATAATAATTCTTGTAATATTATTTTACTCACAAAAGCCACATGTTTTGTAATAATGTGAATATAATGAAAAATGTGACCATATGGATTTTCTCATTATATGAATGTTGGTCAATTTAGACCATTGGAAAATATTCTAATTTGGAAATATACTCTAGAAAATAATGTTAATGTTCTCATGGGATTTTAAAAGTAAAATTTTAACAAAGGAAAATTTCTATAGATAGAATAGATGATTTCCTCAACCAGTAGAGACATTCCATTTTAAGGCCATCTATCATAACATTAGAGGGAGGATTTTTCACTGGAGTTCTCCCTTTACCAATCCCAAGAGAAGCTTCAACAAGTGAATCTTGAATGAAATCGTATATGGTAGAGTTTTATGTTAGTGGTGATTACCTCCCAGTCGATGTTAACTAATGCTTCAAAATAAACTAAAAACATTGCACACCTTAATATTATGTCATATTCAATTGTGATAAGGGATTAGGTGTCATGTCCCTAGTTACCTAATTTGTAATTCCTTTATATAAATAAAAATTGTATTCCATCATTTCAGTTTACTAATAATTTTTCTTAATAAAATTGATATAAAATTTGATAAATTGATTTTTATAATAGATATTGCAAATTTCAAAAAAAATATTTATAATGAACTAAGTAATTATGAAAAAAATAATATTTTGATGAAATATTAGTATTAAAACATTTTAGAAAATTTATAAAATAATTTTATTTAATTCCATGTGTCAGAAATTTTACTATGCATTTTCAATTTGATATTATTATTAATAAATAAGAATTTTTATAAGTAAAAGTAAGTTTTATCATATTTATATCATTATTATAATAAATTAAATATAATTTTTTAAATAATGACTTTTATATAAGGTTAGGTTTAAATTTTTATTATTTTCATAAAAATTATGAATATTATAAACATAGTTTCAGTTTCTCAGTTTCCTAAGTACGTCATTATTTTGACATAATAATGTAATAACTTATTAAACAAAATAAACATCATAAAGTATTTTATTTTATTAATATGAATAATTTTCATATATTTTAATCAAATTCATAATATATATTTTACTTTCCAAACTCTAAAATGGAAACGTTACCATTAAAAATGTTATTTTGTGAAAACTATAATTTTCCTTTCCGAAATAAGTAATATAAAATGATGGCCCACTATTTTGGATTAAAATAAAATAAAATGTGTCCCAATAGTCCAATACCAAAGGAAACCAAATGGTATTTCATTTACCACTACCTAGTGGTTCAAGTCCTTTTTTTAGAAATTAGTAAAAAAATCATCCACATTGTTATAAATATCCACCCATTTATATATTTTATTTCACTCATAATTCATCCTACATGTATCTATTATATTTTTACCTCCAAATGAGTCCCCCCATGGTGGTATATTTCCCCCAATATCCCAATCCTCATGTTTTAGGAACTACTCTTCATTGTAAGAGAAATCTCAACTTCTCTTTACCATTGAAATTTTCTCTTTGTATGGTATGTATTTAAAATAGCCAAACTATGAAATACTATATATTTTTGTTTATCACTCTAAATTATTATGTTTATTTTTAAAATGGTAGGTCCATGTCCCATATCTTTCTTAACCTTTTCTAAAACCATGTTTTATTATAGTTTTGCTGTTGTTTTTAATTCTAAAAATTTCTCTTTTCTCCTTAATAAATTCACTTTACTTTTCTTTAGGTGAATACCGAATCCTCTTTATTATATAAGGTTATTCACAAAAATGTAAAAATTATTTATTTGATTCTATAATTGGCATTCATAAATAAATCATTCCATTTCGTTGGGGTATAAATTTCCTTAATATCTGGTCTTCAAAAACTTTTTAAAACACCATTACTCCTATATAAAAAACATTTCATCAATTATACACTATTTATTTATGAAATATTTTTTTATAATTTACATGGGTCACATTGATTAATACATATTGAGGGTGTTTCAGAATAAAACTACAATTAATTAGGTAAATAATTTAATCTCTTGATATGATAGGGTTTTTAATACCTCGATGAATAACTATGGTAATTTTTATAACTCCTCGGTGACCAACCTTGTGGATATTCTCATGACTTCCCTATTTTAATGTTTGAGTCAAATTTCCAAATTATGAATCTTGTTAATTTATTCATGATATTCCTCATTATGTTTGTATCATTATATAATGATATTATTCATTCCCTTATTTATTTTTCTAGAAGATCACATGTAATTTTTTTCACTTGTTTTCCCTTACTAGGCCTTACGATCACCCTTTCCATTCATATATGTCCCTAGGTTTACAAATCAAAAAATATAATTAGGATGAACCAATGAATAATCCTTTCACATTTTCTAAAACAATATTTTATTTTTTTCATGAATTATTTACCATCATTCAAATAAACTAAACTTTAAAAGATCCTCTATTTTGTTCAACGCCATGAAAAGTTTATATAATAAAAATCCTGGATGCCATAGTTCTTGACCACCAATATTATATATGAATATCATGATACGTCATTATAATCATTGGGTGAACATCCCATATCATGTCATGTAAATCATATATCATATTCCCATTCTTTCTTGTAGGTACCACAACTTAACCAAAAACATAAAGAACCTCATCACTATTAATGGAAAAATCAGGCGGTGACTCCCCACCATATACTTTCTTGCTCATCAATAAGAATCATGAGTTAGGTATTTGATTCTAATTTACACTATTGAGGATTGAGGATGCAATACATAGAAATTTCATGGTTAGTCTACCATAATACTCTTTAAAATCAAGGATCATCTCTGGAAAAAGATCATTATCTATCACTCGGTATGATCCACCTTTATATTGTACACAATAGTCTTCATACATGATGTATCAGCCTCAAAATTTACATTTATAGGGGTATGGACGATTTGAAATTAAAAATAATTAATATACATGACCCAAAATATCAATTTAATATTTAGGTAACTATTAAAAAAATACATGCATGAGGCTCTTATAGTCTATATATATGAAAAACCTCTCACCTAAAAGAAAGTGACACCAACATCACAATGCATTCACTTATACTTCCTAATCCAAATATTAATTTTAGATATTTTTCCTCATATATTTTTAGCTTACTAGAACTATAGAAAATAAAACACCAATCCTACTTCATAATGGATCCAAAATCAATCTCTATATCATCACAATATAGAGTATATTATTAACCAAATTTTGGTAAGTTAGAAACCAATGAAGATGTTAATCTTACCTTCAACTTCTATAATGCTCCCAAATAAGGATTGAACCACTCAAAATCCAACCACTTCTTGGTTATGGCTATCATTGTGGATAAAAATTGTAGAATTAGAAAATAAATATTATATAATAGAATATCCATCCTAGGAAGCTATAGATATCCAGACCATTTTGGGGGTTTTCCCAAGAAATATTAAATTCAACCTTGCTAGGTTCCACTTATATTCCTACCTTATATATCACACTCCCCAAGAATCATTCCAAAATTAACAACAACAGAATCATAAAAATCATGAAATAATGATAATTCTTCCCCAATATACTATGAATTATCTACATATTTCAATCTGGTTTATCCCTCAACTAGGATATCTCAAGAATATCATGATAAATACCATCATATATGTTTTTACATATAGATAAATACAAATATATGTGGGGATTTAAATATTAAGGGTGATTTCATTAATCTAATGATATTCACATTATAATTTAATAGAATATAACTACCCCTAAAAGTAGTATATATAATATCAAAAAACCATTCAAGTGGAATATGTTATCCAAGACTCAAGTTAATCTTAGAGATCCACTTAGAATCCCTCATTTGGTCAATAAAATGTCCAAATGATGAATATGATACTCATTTTGACTTCCAAATATTTTAACCACCAGTAATCCACTCATAAGAACAAGGATCTGTTCACCTACTTAGTGAACATTGTAGGGGTATCCTAGTGGGATTTTCTTAGGTCAATGAAAGCCTTTTCCTCGTGATTTTTAGTTGATTCATGATCTCTTTAATTTCTACTAGAACAATCATGTTGGTATGAATGGATATAGGCTACATTCCTATCATTATTTCATTAATAAATTCAATGTTTCTCTATCCATTTTATTTCACTATCTCTATGGAATAATCCTTGATTAGTCCTTGGAAAACATATCACAAAACTTTCTGAAAATATGATATAAGACTGCATGTCATACATCCTCATCATCACGAAAAAAACTAGAAAACTATGCTGAATGTTCACAGAGTTATCGATTGTCGGGTCCCTAATGGCTTATATATAAATATGAAACACTATAATGTTTATAACTATTGTCATCAACAGACATGAATGATACCCACTGGTGATCATATTTGATGTATACTTGATCCTATTATCACAATATTATTTCATATAATACATAAATATTGTTCATCCTTGAAAAAATAAATACTATAGATTTTAGTATACATTTATCCAAAGGATGCAAAAAAAAATAGATGAATAAACCAAAATTTCATACCTAAGGGTGTATTGATAGACATCACACTATATTGGAACTTAATGGTCAACCTAAATTTACTAGAACATTTATTTTTGTTTAAATGAATGTGATGAATCTATATAAAATAAATAATATTCAAGGTTATATTCATCTATGTTCGCACCTTGAATATTCAAAGTCTTATCATCATGATCAGTATGTGTTGGAGAAATGTTATGATGCTATCCTAACCTCAGTATTTTCTTTATCCTATAAACCCATGAATAGTCAAATGATAACTACTATTATACCTATGATATCCATTAGAAACTAGAATTACTCCACACCCTAACCAACTAGAAGAACTCCAACTACCTCCCAGTAGTACAACACTCAATCCCCCGACTAATCCTTAATCCCAGACATCACCATGACAACAATTGGGATGAGATATAATATAAAAAAATATTATAGATTCCCTATATTCCAAAATGAACCAAACTATATTTTAGGTGTTAGAATGGTATGTCTGAGTATGATATACTATATAATACCAAATGTATGATTGAATATTTAAAATGAGATGAAAATAAAATAGGGGGTGGATTGTATACAAAAAACATATGGAAATTTTTTATAATGAAAATTCAGAACAACTCTTAATTCTATTATCTTGATTGATTCTGGAAAACTGCTTCCGGAAATTAAACTAAACCAAAGTATACACCAACTAACATTCCACCGTAATGCATATAAAATCCTATAAAACCAGAGTACATGTTTTAATGAAGTATATGAATGTTATATTTTCTTCAACAACTAAAAATACATAGAGGAAAATAAAATATTACATGTAAAAAGTAATAACTCATTCAAGCCAAAGAGGAGGGTATCCAACAACCCTGGATAAGAGGTTCCTTGATTTATGCTTTCAAGATAGTCTGTCTTATCCAAACCCAGGTAAGACTTCTATCCAAAGATCGGTATCTATAATTTTATACCCGAAAGCTTTCGATTTGTAAGGAAATTTTCCCCTCTGACTTCACAACCTGAAGTCTCTGATTTCAAGGAAATCGAACCTCTACACTATGCAAATCTCCATGAAGCAATGTTTGAACAAGCAGTTCAAAACTTTCTGCATGAAGCTTGATATTTTATAAGAGCCTCTATCTTTATAAATCACTTCACCAACACTTTTTCTAAAGTCTTGAAATGTTGTGAGCTCTTTTAAAAGAGCTCTTATTTATTGGCATAGCTCCAACAGTCATCTCCCTCATCCATCGGTCATATTCTTCCTTGAATTTTGGGTGGACCTATACACATGTCACACGAACAACTGTTAGTCAGTAACTGAAAGAATGAAATCGTTTTATGGATAAAAAAGTGTAAGTATAACTAAAATCCAATATTCGGAATGTATGAAAAATTGACAGTTCATACTCTAGGTAAAAATTGTATTCGGAGTCCATAATGCAAGGATATTCAGATTATGTTTGGTAGGAACTCTGAACCTGAAGTCTACATAATTCTAGAGACTAAATATCAACGAAATTTGGAGTCTGGATTCAATAAGAATTTGGAACGTAAACTTACAATGTTCAGATTTGGATTTCATGAGAATCCGGATTCAGAACATGGATAAGTTCTTAACCAGAATTCGTAATCAAAATTCGGGTTCAGAAGTTAGAAGAGTATGTATCTAGAATTCGTAATCATAATTCGTAGTCGAACATTACATAAGTTCGTAATCAGAATTCGGAGTTGAACTTCATGAATAATCATATCCATAATTTGTATTCAGAATTCATAGTCGAACATTACATAAGTTCATACTCAGAATTCAGAGTCAAACTTCATGAATGTTCATATCTAGAATTCGGACTCGAATATTATAATGTTCGTATCCAGAATTTGGAGTTGAACTTCAAGAGAGTTCATAACCAGAATTCAGAATTGAACTTCATAAGAGTTCGTAACTAGAATTCAGAGTCTCAAAGTGAGTTCTTCATATCTAAGTATTATATGATTCTGAGGTTTTTTGGTTTCAATCTGATTATTACACTTAGAGAAATTATGATTTGAGCAATGAAAACATCGTAAGAATAAATTTCCTTGGGGAAGGAAATTTTTCCTTATATGGGTACCATATAAGGTAAAATAAAATTTTCCTTAAGATAAGGTGTTTGTGATTTTCAAAACAAGATGAATGGTAAATTCATAAAAAACCTTAATGACTCTACAATATCCCCCTTACATGAATGAATGGAAATGTCATAAGTAAGACCTTAATGACTCAACAATATCTCCCTTTTTGGAAAGCACAGACATCCTTATGAAAAAGAATATAAAGACTTAGAATAAATTTCTAGACTTTGAAATTAAAGCTTATTTCCCTTTGCTAATGGAAAATGGTGAATACGACAAACTCCCCCTTAGGATTTTGAACTCTAAGGATCGTATTATATATTTATGGAATGATTATTTACAATTGAATGTGGAAATATTATTAATGATAACTCACCCTTACATAGAGAAATTTATTCTTTAATTAGATATCTTTTTTCCTTATCCAATTTAGAATTATTTTTCCTTCACCTCCTTTGTGATTTTCAAAAAGAGTTTGATGGAATGGAAAAGTAATATAGTACCTGAAATATTAGTATAAACAACTAAACAAAATACAAGAAACCACAGTTTCATTATGATTGTATGAATTAGTACAATGAAAAAAATACAACAAAATATCGGAGTGGGATTTATTTTTCTTCATTTTCCTTTGGAATGAGCTTCTTCACGATTGTCATCAACATATTTCGCTCATTGTGATCTTCTTAAGCTTGATTTTCTAAGGTTGTGATCCTATCCTCTTGAGCCTTCAATGTTTTTTCCTGAGCCTTCAGTAAGTCATCTTTCTTCAGAATCTTTTCTTCCATCTCAATCTGACGATCCTTTTCAGTTTTCCAGCTTTGCACAAAATAACTCAGCTTCCCATTCAGATCTTTCACCACATAAATCCAAGAATTTTGTTCAAGATTTTGCCTTTCTTGAAAGTTGTCTGAAAGATTTTTAAATTTGGAATCTTCAGCACCAAAGGATTTATTGACATCTTCTTGGAACCTATTATGATCTTCCATATCTTCAACAATTTTGTTCGACCATTTGGAGATATTCTTGCAGGATTTCTTATGGGCTTCATAGTTGATCAGGAAATTTTTATGATCAGTCTCTATCTTGACACATCAATCCATACTCATGGATATAGAGTATGTCTTTTGATTCATACTGTGTTGGACTATCTATCATATGGATTCAATTTCTGGAAAAATCAGAATGGTGTCCAACAGATTTTTCAGGGATTGAACCACAAAATCATCTACCATGGAAGATGACTCTAAATCAGACATTTTTCTTTGAGATGGTTCTTCCTATAACTCTACTAGCTTCCTCATAAGTGTTCCTCTAGCTTCTTTCTTCATCATAATATCATTGGTTTGGGAGTCAAAAACCACTTTTTTACCCTTACTAATTTTCATAATGACTTCTTCATCATGAGATTCATGCTCGTTCTCAAAAAATTATACAATCTTATCTTCATCAAAAATCTCTTTTTCATCACCATCATCAACATCTGCAAGAAGAAATAAGTCATGATTATTGATTTCTTCTTCTGACAACTTATTTACTTCCTCTTCTCTACCTTTCTCATCAGATCCAGGAGTAACCAGTTTTGAGGATCCGACTTGAGAAGGTTAGATTGACAACATTTAGGATGGGGGTCCCTTATCTTGATATTCTTCAACATGCTTAATCACACTATCAGATCCACCACTATTCTGAACTTGTTTTACTTCTTCTGTAGTTTCCTTTTCTTCTACAATATTCCCTTGTGGTTTTTCCGAAGTCATAAACCTCTTACCCGGAGTCTCAGGTAATGTTTCGACTAGGAAGGACTTCAGAACATGGATATTCTCAGATGAAATTTTAGTGTCCCTTAAAAGAGATTGGAAAATATCTACCTCATACATCTTCTTTATCAGCTTCGTTTCCTTGTCTTTCTTCTCTAGTTCATCACTTGCATTCTCTTTTAAGGCCTTAGCCATAATAGGATCCAAACCGAACTGTGGCTCCCCTACTTTTCTATTTTGCTTATCCTTTCTCCATTTTTCCACAACTTCATCTGGGTAGGATTTTGGATACTTGGGTTTAGGAGGTGTGGATTGTACTTACATATACTTAGGGGTTTTATATTCTACTTCCACTTCCTTCAACTTAATTTTCTCTCCTGCTTTCATTGATGGTTTGACTTTTTCAACTTTTTCTGGATTGGATTCTACCTCATCCTCAGGCAGATCATAGACCTCACCTGACTCCTTGGAGAAACCAACCTTCATCCTCTTAAGGGTGTCATAAGTTATTAGCATAACATTGAAATTCCATGCCTTGGAACTGTAGGGAATCTTTAAGGATTCTAGGCACCGAACTATCATCTTTGAAAGCACGACCGAATACATGATAATCTGAGCACTCAAATTCCCATTTTTTTTGATATTCTCAATCGTAATGAGAATGTATCTCAGGAGATTGACGTTCCTTAGGTTTACAAAAAATTCCAGGATATACAATTCACTTTTCATAAGGTTGTCCTTATCACCCTTCCGCGGTGTGATAAACCCTTGGACCCATAGCTGTAGAATCTGATTGTTGGTAGACATGTGGGAAATTTTTGTGGTCTTGACATCAGTAAGCCCAAGTAATTCCATAGTCATTCCCTTAACGAAGCATCCTTGAACCTCTAGAAATTTGTGAGAGAAAAATATGGCTTCTCCTTCATAGGATAGCCCTACCAAGATAACCACCTTGGTATATGAAAGTGAATATTTCTTTATATAACATTTTAAGGATAAATTTTCACTACCATCTACATTTGAAAATGAAACTAACTCATAAAATTCTATAAGAATATATTGACAAACTACATCCTCAGCTCCTGTCTTTGAAATGACTACACTCTCCCATCCATTGAGATTGATGTTCTTGGAAATTATTGAGTCTTAATTAGTGAAGAATTTCAGATGAACTAACCTCTCCATGTATATTTTTCATTCCGCAATTGGATTAACAGTAGACATATCTTGAGAAGGAGCTTCTGCAGACATTCGGACTGGAGTACATTTGAAGAATTCAGAACACGATTTTGTAGAGGGGCAAAGCTTCAATACGTGAGAGCCTGAAAACCGATGTGGGACAACCATTTGGGGTCCCCTTTATATAGGAAATGAAGTGATGGTTGAAAATCCCATTTGAATCCAATGGATGAGAATTATTCAGATCTGATCTGATGGTTGAAATAATAGCCTTGTGGAAAAAATTTGGTTGTTTATGATCATTTGCGGTTTTAAAAAGAAAACATTCAGTTTTAGGGAAACTTGAATCTGAGAAATTTTAAAAGCTAAAGAAACTAAAAGCAATAAAACATAATTACGAAAAATTTGAGAAATAATCATACCTTTTGTATTTCTAGGATGATTATTAGTACTGAGGAATATTCTTCTTGAAGAACATTGGATTTAAAAAAACATGAATACAAAAAAAACTTCACTATGAACGTTTTTAAAACCGAAAATTTCTATTACACAAATTTCAAGTACAAAGTTTTTAATTATGAAAACATTAGGTCTGAAGATTTTCATTACTAAATATTCAGGTCTGAGAATTTCCATTATGAAATAATCAGGTCCGAAGATTTTCATTATGAAAACTTCAAAAAACAGACTGCAAAAATTTTCATTAATAAAAATTTTGAAAAATCAACTACCAAAATATTCATAACGATTTTTTTTGAAAACATCACAGTAAATGTACTCACCCAATGAAAAGGAGTTTATTGTTATAAAGAAATTAATTCAACATAAAGTTAATTAAGGATGATTACCTAATGGTTATCATTCCTAACTTCTGTTTAATGTATTCAAATCTTTCAGAAGGTAATGATTTTGTGAAAATATCAGCAAGTACATCTTACGTTCCGATAAATTGAAGAATGATATCTCTTTTTTGTGTGTGATCTCTAAAAATATGATGCCTAATATCTATTTTCATTGCATAAGAGTGATGTGTATGGTTTTTAATAAGGGAAATGGAACTTGTATTATTACAAAAAATTTGATTCTTAGTAAAACTCAAGCCATAGTTTGTGAGTGTGTGTTGCATCCACAAAACTTGAGCACAACAACATTCAGCTACTACATATTCAGCTTCAACAGTGGAAAGTGCTACTGAGTGTTGCTTATTGGAAGACCAAGAAACTAATTAATATCCTATGAAATGACATGTTCCAGTTGTACTTTTTCTATCCATTATACATCCACTAAAGTCAGCATCCAAAAATCTTTTTAAGATAAATTCATTTTCATAAGTATAAAATAGTCATAAATCCATGGTTCACATTAAGTAGCGAAAAATTATCTCTACTTCATTTAAATGATATTCCTTGTGATTGGATTGATATCTTTCACATAAGCATGCTGAAAACAATAAGATTAAACGACTAGCTGTCAAGTATAGTATACTTCCTATCATACCTCTAAAAGTTGTTTAATCTACTGGTTTCCCATCTTCATCAAGATCGAGTGTGTTTGAGGTACCGATGGGAGTACTTATACTTTTAGTTTTGTCATATCTATACTTTTTAAGAAGTTATTTAATATACTTATATTGGGATATATAGATTCATACTGGTTTTTGAAAATTTTGAATACCAAGAGAAAATTTTAACTCACCCATCATACTCATTTCAAACTCAATTTCATTAGATCCAAAAAGGAATCGGTTAAAGATTGCTGAGATAAACAAAATATAATTCCATCAACATAAATTTGAACAATCAGAACATTTTTCTTATCTATATTTATAAAAAGAGTTGGATCTGCATTTCCCTTAACATAGTTATTTTGAAGCAAAAATCTTGTAAGTCTATCATACCAGGATTGAGGGGATTTTTTGAGGCCATTATAATATTTGGTAAGACTGAAAACATGATCAGGATGTTTTCATCTTCGATTCCAGGTGGTTTTTCATCCAAAACATCCTCTTGAAGAAAATCATTAAAGAAATCACATTTTACATCCATTTGAAAAAGTTTAATGTTGAAGAAAACTAAAAAGGCAAGTAGAATATGAATAAATTCAAGTCTAGCTACTGGAGAATAGGTTTCTTCATAGTCTATTCATTAATGATGATTATAGCCTTTAGAAATTAATCAAGATTTATTTCTTACATTGATTCCATTTTCATCACACTTATTATTGAAGACCCATTTTACACCAATAACAGAGGTTTCCTTAGGTCTTTTAATAAAGGTCCAGACTTTATTCCGTTCGAATTCATTTAGTTCATCTTTCATGGATTTTTTCTAATAATCATCCCCTAAAGCTTCATCGGTGATTTTTTGTTTTAATTGGGAAAGTAATTCTTGATGGTCTACTTAGTTTCTTAAGTAACTTTTAGTTCTTACGGGTTGATTAACATCACCAATTATACTATCACTAGGATGATTCTTTAGAAATGTTGGATTCGGGTTTTTTAAAACCTGTTCATCAACCTAGGGTAGGAAATCTTCTAGGGTAAATGTTTCAGAAGTATATTATTGAAAATTTTCCTTACCATATGGATCTTCTAACAAAGGTTTATAATTGGATTTTAAAACACTTATGAGGATGTAGGATGGGGTTGTTTAAAAATAAAAGGATCTGTTTCATCAAATTTAACATGTACTGTCTCTTCAATATTACAAGTGTTTTTTTTGAAATATCTAAATGCCTTAGAAGTTGTGGAGTAGCCTATGAAAATTCTTTCATCGGATTTGGGTGCGAATTTATGAAGATTATCTTTAGTACTCAGAATGAATAAGTTGCAACCAAAAACCTTAAAGTAGGAAAGTCTTGGTTTTTTACCATTCCATAACTCATAATGAGTTTTATTAAGAAAAGGCCTAATCAAAACTGGATTTATAGTATAATAAGTAATACTTACAGTATCCACCAAAAAATGTTTGGCTATAGAATACTCACTCAACATGGTTCTAGTTATCTCTTGAAGAATCTTATTTATTCTTTCAACAACGGCATTATTTTGAGGTGTTCTAGGTGGTGAGAAGTTATGATCAATGCCTTTTCTACTACAAAAAGTTTCAAAATCAGAATTTTGAAATTATTCACCATGATCACTATGAATAGTTTTAAATGGAAGGTTTTTTCTCATTTTTAACTTGGGATTTAAAACATTTGAAATAAGAAAAAGCTTCAGACTTTTTTTGAAGAAAATATACCCACGTAAATCTAGTGTAATCATCAACAATGAAAAATACATAATATTTTCCCCCAATGATTCCAATTTGTGTAAGAACAAAAAGATCCATATGCACTAGCTGTAATGCATCAGTAGTTGAGAATTCACTGACTGATTTAAAACATGACTTATATTGTTTCCCATATTGACAAGGATCACAGAATTTTGAAGAATCAAATCTATGCTCTGGTAAATCCTTACCTAGTCCTTTAATAGAAAGTCTGCATAGGTTTTTATGGTTAAAGTGTCCTTGCCTTATATTCCATAACCAATAATGATATTTCATTTCACTAAGGCAAGGTAGATCTTAGCTCTTAAGGTATTCTAAGTTTAGTGTATAGACATTATTTTCCCCATGGGCAGAAAGAATAAACTTTCCTTGGAATTGTGTACTAAGCACATATCATTCCTAAAATTCCTATGGTAGCCTTAATCACAAAACTGACTTATGCTAATGAGGTTGTTCTTAAGACCCTTAACAAATAAAACATTTGAAATCAATGTTTTTTCAAGAAGAACGGTGTAACCTATACCAATAATTTCTCCCTAAGAATTATCTCTGAAAGTTAATTTTCCTCCTTTCGTAATGATAATCCATTCAAAATAGTTTTTGTTACCAGTCATATTTTAGAAACATCCACTATCCATGTACCATGTATTGCTGTTGGTACCTTGTTTATTTTCCTAAAAACAAAAGATTTATACTTAGGAAAACCAAAAATTCTTGGATTCAGAATTGTTAGACAAAAAAATTTTCGGTATCCACATTTTTTTTGAAAAATAAGTTGTATGAAACCCAAGAGATTGAACTTTATTCGAGGAGAAATTTTTCTTCCAATGCCCACCACTTTGTCATTTAGAGAAAAAAGGGGATTTAGAAGGAAATCAATAGTTGTTTTTGAAAACTGGTTTTTGGTTAGTATACCCTACTCCAGTAGTGTTTCCTTGAGGTTTAATTTGTGAGTACATTTTGTCAAAATTTTCCTTCCCAGAGGTAAATTTTGCAAGAAGCTTCATAAGAGAAAATATTTCAGACATCAGTCTGATGACTAAATTCTTATCCTCAGGAATCATTTCCATAGAGTTATATTTTTCCTCGAAAACATTTATCTTTAAAATATAATATTTAATATCATTAAAATGTTATTCCTTTTCAGAATTTTCATTCTCAAGGTCTTTAGAATGTTTTTCTAAAAGATCATCATTATCTCTAAGATCTCTAGAATGATCTAAAATCACTTTTGTAAGAATTTCTTCCCTATTATTTTCCTTGTATTATTTATTATAAATTATACAATTTTTTGCTTCAAGTAAATTGTGAAATCTAGATACTTCTTCATATAATGGTATTTCTTCATTTTTTGAAGATGAAGTATCTTTATTAGAAGTACTATTTTCTAAATAGTAATTCTTATCAAGAGATAAATTTGATAAAGCCTCGGCAGAGCATAACTTTTCCATAAGACATGTATTAGGGAAAGGAAGTAGTAGAAATGAATCCCATATTATTCTGTGCTGATGAATCATATTCTGAAGATTCACTTTCGGAAGAGTCTCCACATCTCACCATATATGTATCATTAGATTTAAGACTTTTCTTGTACTTTGATGGATAAAATTTATTCTTGTTTCTTTTTTAATTCCTTTACTTCTTATCCTTCTATTTCAATAAGGGAAAATCTGGTCTGATGTGACCTGTTCTTATATATTCATAACATGTAACTTCTCCACAATTCTTATCTTTGAAGTCATTCTTCTTATACTTATTCTAATGATCCTTTTGAGCTACAATCTTGTTCATTTTCTGAGAAAGATTAGCTAACTCATTCTCAGACTTTTCAGTGTCACTAGAATCTGACTGAATAATGAATTTCTTTGTCTTTGATCTAGTTACTCTTTCTGGGGTCTTGGGTTTCACATGTCTGGAAGTGGTTATAAAAGAAACTCCTCCATTCTAATTCTTCTTCTTAACATTTTTAGTATCTCTCTTCATTCTGGTTTCATGCTGAAGAAGAGTTCCAAACAACTCATATAATGAAAGCTGAGTGACTTTCTTGTTCTCATCAATAGCTGTCCTATTTGACTCCAATTCATTTGTCATGATATCTATGAACTTATCAAAAATATCCTCATCATCCAAACCGTTTTCTACCATATATTTTATTCTATTCACGATAGTCAAAACCCTTTACTGTACATTGCTTACAGGTTCTCCATAAGGAAAATTAATATTATGGTATTCAACTCTCAACATAACTCTTCATGTCTCTATGAATTTAGATGTACCAATTTGTTTAAATTCAAGTTTCTTCTAGATACTATTTTCTGCTTCTCATGATGATATTTCACTATAGATGTTCCTAGTCATGGGACATAACAAAGAATTTATGACTCTGAAGTATTCTTGGTATTCTGATTTCTACAGATTCGTAAAGGTTCTTAATTCCTTATCCAGTATTTTATAATCTCCAGTAAACATAATATAGTTATAAACTCTGGTATTGATAACTAAAGTCTTCATCCTATATCTCTAGTACTCAGAATCATTTCCATCGAAAATAGGATGTCTGGTAGGATTCAAATTATCAATAGAACCACCATTTAAACCTTCCATCCTTAAGAAAATATTTGGCACACAAACTTTTTAGTAGTATGGGTTTGTAAACAAGAGAAAATATTATAAGAAAGATATTGTATCTCAAAAAAAGAATGAATCCAAACATTGTGAGTCCAAATATATGAATCCAAAAAAAATGATTCTGAAAAAACAGATTCCGAAAAATTTGAATCCAGAAAATGTAATTCAGAGAATTCCATTCTGAATCTAATCGTGAGATTAATTCAGATTGTACCAACCCTATGATACAAATTGTTAGAATGGTATGTCTAAATATGATATACGCTATAATACCAAATTTAGGACCGAATATTTAAAATGAGATGAAAGTACAAGTGGGGTTGAATTGTATACAAAAAAACTTAAGGAAATTTTCTATAACCAAAATTCACAACTCTTAGTTCTATTATCTTGCATGATTCAAGAAAAGTGATTCCGGAAATGAAACTTAACAAAAGTTTACATCAACTAAGATTCTACCTTAAAGCCTATAGAATCCCTTAAAATCTTTTAAAATCATAGTACAGGTTTTATGGAATTATATCAAATTTGTACTTTCCTCAACAACTAAAAATACACAACGGAAAGAAAAATATTACAAGTAACAATTAATAACCCTTTTAACCCAAAGAGGAGGGTATCCAACAACCATGGATAAGAGGTTCCGTGATTTATACATTTATGAAATTATGTCTTACCCAAACCCAGGTAAGCCCTTAATCAGAAGATCGGTATCTATCTTGCTATCCCCGAAAGCCCCCGATTTTTAAGGAAATCAGCACCTCTGACTTCACAACCCAAAGTCTCTGATTTCAAAGAATTAAAACCTCTTCACTAAGAAAATCTGCATGAAGGAAACATTTAATGAGTAGTTCAATACATTCTCCATGAAGCTTGAGAGTTTATAAGAGCCTCTCTCTCTAGAAATCACTTCCCCAACACTTTTTTCTAAAGTCTAGAAAAGTTGTGGGCTCTTTTAAATGAGCTCCAATTTATAGCCACAACTCCAATGGTTGGCTCCCTCCTCCAACAGTCACATTCTTCCTTGAATTTTGGAGGGACCTATACACGTGTCACTCAAAAAATGGATAATGAGTAACTAAAAGAACTAAATTGTTTTATTTATAAAAATGTGTAAGAATAACTAAAATCAAATATTTGGAATGTAAGTAAAATTGATAGTTCAGAGTCTAAGAAAAACTGAATTCTGAGTCTATAATGCAAGGATATTCGGATTCTGTTTTGTAGGAACTAGGAATCAGAATTCTCTAGAATTCCAGAGTCTGAATTTAAAGGAAATTTGGAGTCTGGATTCAATAAGAATTAAGAACATAAACTTAAAAAGTTATGATTCAGACTTATTGAGAATTCTAAGTCAGAACATGGAGAAGATCATAACCAGAATTCGTAATCAGAATTCAGAGCTTGAACTCAGAAGAGTTCATATCCAGAATTCATAATCAAAATTCATAATCGAACTTTACATAAGTTCATAAATAGAATTCCGAGTCGAACTTCATGAATATTCGTATCCAGAATTCGTAATCAGAATTCATAATCGAACTTTTCATAAGTTCGTAATCAGAATTCGTAGTCAAACATCATGAATGTTCGTATCCAAAATTCGGACTCGAACATCATAATGTTCATATCCCGAACTCAGAGCTGAACTTCATGAGAGTTAATAACTAGAATTCAGAGTTGATCTTCAAGAGAGTTTATAACAATATTTTGGAGTCTCAAACAGAATGCTTCATATCTAATTATTATATGATTCTGAGGTTTTTTGGTTTCAATCTGATTTTTACACATAAAAAAATTATGCTTTGAGCAAAGAAAACATGGTAAGGATAAATTTCCTTGGGGAAGGAAGTTTTTCTTTATAGGATTAAAATATAGTGTAAAATGAAATTTTCATTAAGAGAATGTGTTCATGGTTTTCAAAACACGGTGAATGGTAAAGTCATAAAGAAACCTTAATGACTCAACAATCTCCCCCCTTACATGAAGGAATGGAAAAGTCATAAGGAAAACCTTATTGACTCAATAGTAGGTCAGTGGGACTATGCATATATATAAAAAATTATTCAACATAGATAACATAATTTCATATACCTATGATGATAAGATGAAATGTATTCATCTCCCAGATATTTTTACCCATTGGATTAGTAATGATAAACACTAAAACAAGAGTTCTAGAATCCATAGGATTCACTCTTATACCCTTAATAAGAACACTAATTCCCAAAAATGTATGTATTATTATAGGTTTCACTATATATTGTGGGCCTAATTCATAGACATTGAAATGGATATAATCCATAAGATAATGAACTAAGAATGAATAAAATGTCTCAATCCATCCTCGAAATGGTGAACCCCAGTAGTCTCATCACATTTCAATAGAAAATAAAAATTACGAAGCACTATTAAAAATGAGTCTTATTCAATCAAAAGAATTATACACTATTTAAGATCCATAATCTATTGATCTATATTGACTCTCTGTTTGTCATGAAATAAATTCTCAAAAAATCAATCTTGATATCCTTCCAAGACATCCTTACTCGCTTATCATCCTAGAAAAGGACATCTCACCAACACCACATTGGTCCTCGACACATATAAACAATAATATATACCAAACTCACAATGGGATTATCTAAATTATCAATGATATCCAGAATTTAATCAATCTATATATCAACAGATTTAGGTCAACCCTATCCAGTAAATATAGGGGGATAAAATACTTGAGACACACTGATCAGATCAGACATATCATTACCACCTCATGGTTATCTGAATTCCTTATTCTAAAAAACATAAATTAACTTACTATGGATAAGATAATAAAGATGAATTGCTAGTTTAATTAGGTCTTTTAGTTCAATAAATGGTGTGGTAGGATCATTGTTTCACTCTAGGCTCTCAATAGTCGATAATCATGATGAAATATCTCTAAATTTCTAAACGCACTTCTCAAAATAACTTATATAATATGTTTGAATATAAAAAAAGTTCATAAAATATCTATTTGGGGAATCTATTTATTCTACACACACATCCTATAATAATAATGGTCTCATATAACCTCGCGCTCTCTCTCGAGCACCAAATACCCTCTCCCACCCAAGTATAGAATCATAAATATATCTCATTCACATTATAAGTGTACTAGTACAATAGAATAATAATAGAATTTTTTATTATAATACAACCATAATGTTATATTAGAAAATAATCTTATAGTTTTTAATAACACATTAAATAAATGTACCTCAAATCAAATTCGTTGTGATCAAACTTTGGAATGCACTTGAATTTCGTGTGAATCCTCTGTTCCAATTTTTTTTTTAAATAGAGGTATTATAACCACCGTAGAAAAAGAGTAAAAAATTAAACTACAAATAAATATCACAACACATCATATTCTAAAAATTAACCCATTGATGAAATTGAAATCGTAGAATAGTAATCTCTTCACTATTGATTAAAATTTTTAATATGTGTGTTAGATACAACCAAGAATATGGTCCTTAGATTTGAACCACATCCTATATTATTCATAGTATATCTCAAATAAAATGAAAAATAAAAAATAAGGATCTCATATCACTTTGTATCATCCATTTCTATTTCACCACAAATAAGTCAAAATCGGGTTCTACATATGTCATGCACCCCTCCCTATGCACCCGAAAAAGTTTACCAGTGGTGTAGGTCAATATAATTTAATGATAAAATATACCCTCTTTGATATATATATATTTATAAAATAATTAAAATATATATATACTCAATAGTAAAAAAAATTATTCAAAATAATGATTAAATTACAAATATTTACCATTAGTAAATATATGACAAATCATATGCAATTATATAATGAGTGACAATAATGTAACAAAGTCATAGATATAAAAATAGGAACTCCATTGGTATTATTAGAGAAAAAAATTCCAAAAACTATGTAAAATTATAGAAATGACTGCAAAATAGGTGCCAGGTCCATGCACAGTCACATATCCTAACACATACCAAGCATCACAACATAATAGTCCATAGCAATGTCCTTACCCCAACCTAGATCAAAAATCATAAAGTCTACTTGGGTTCCTTGGATTCTAATAAGGCTGTATGTATAACATAGTATGACACCACTAATGGTTTTTCGAAACACATCCATTAAAAGAAATTGAATGAAAAATTTGTTATGATCAATGATAAAAGTAAATTATAAATATTAGTAATTATAAAATAAGAATTTCCACAGGTACTACATAGTCATCATGGAGTGACCATGTTTGCATTTCTTACTGTTGTGGTATTTCTCAATATATCACATTACAATAAACATGGAATCATGTCCCAATACTTCTTCAAAGAAAGTAATATCCCAAAATACTATCGTGGAAAATACATATGTTCAAATTATCAAAATAATATATCCAAAACCATGGGCATAACACGCATGGGATATAATAATCATCAATACATGCAAGGTATATCCAAATGACATAGTTAAAATTATGTTCATGGGATCCCTAATCTATCATATACAAGTGGTAGACATGTCTCAAACACAACTCCATAAGAGGTAATGGCATACATACTAACGGGATAATCATAAGAGGGAATTACATTCCTAGTATCATGTCTCATTATGTGTGGTGGATTCACACCCCACTATAACTATTCTTCTCTAGGTATCTCATCACCATCCACATAAGTATCACATAATTGGTAGTGAATCCTACTTCGAAGGGAAAGGGCATATATGTTGGAATATTGTCTGATTACCATGTGCATAGAATCTTGGTTAAAATTATTGGAAATCTTCACTTGTCAAAAAATACAGATAATGAGTGGGTATATCATTCCAACTATAAGGTCCTAGATTCATACAATCTGACGCTTTCTCTGTTTCTGAATCTTGTGATGTTGTGAAGAACTTTTGTAGGGTCTTCTTCTATTTAGCTACTAAAAGACGGAATCAATGTTAATATATGGAATATGTATGGGATTTTTATTGTAAGATGGTATTATAGTTAATGTAGGTTCCTGCTTATTTGAAGTGTCCTATGGACATTACTTTAGAAAAAATATATTTACTAACAAAATCAATTGTGATTCAAAATGGTTGAGATGATGATTTTTTCAGTGAAACATAAAATTTTGCAAATTTACATTGTGAATGGATGATTTATACCATAAAATTCTATTTGATATTGTGGTTTAAAATGTAAAACACCACTCATCTTATCTCAAACCCTACCCCATCTCCCAAAGATCTGGACGACATTAGCAGTCTTTCTTCAGGAATTTTGATGTCCCTTAGACAATGATAAATCCCTAATTTTCAAATTTTATCTTTGGATATTGATGTTATTATTATTTATTGACTTATTATATACTCCCTTTACTGATTTTATAAGAAATGTGCATAATTTTTTATAAATATTAATGTTTTAATATTGAGAATAATTTTTGAGCATTTTTAGATGTAGTCTAGTTGATTTTGTTTACTAATTTATTTATAACTATCACCCTACTAGAAATAATTGTGTGGTTCTTGTTTTATTGGTTTCCTAATTCAATATCCAACATTTCATTAGAAGGGATCATGGGAATTTTTTTGGAACCAGGGCTATTTTTTGCATGAATTGTAGTATGGTTTGTGTTTGTTGTCAATCCTCAGTGGAGGTTTAGATTGTGTGCCTGCAAAGTGATCATACAGAACAAGCAGATAACTGTATTGAAAGTGGAAACTTTTTCCAGTGTTAGCCAAATATTTGGGCCTAAAAATTGACAAATGAATAAAAGTGGATTTGTAAAAGAGACTTGCATGCTATTGTATTGAAGGAGAAGAAACTAATACGCCATATGTTTTTAAATATCAGAACATGAAAATATGGAAAAGGAAGAATGTCGCCCAGGTTTTATATTTGGTCGTGCAAGTGACATACGTGGTAGATAATTGCATGTCGAAACTTATGCACCGAGGGAAGACTTATGTGACGTCATACAGGGTATCCAAAAGCCTATAAATAGAGGTTGACCCCTCCTCATTTGGAATGAAGTTCAAACTTAGAGAAAATCAGGGCTCCCATCACGCATGTGTTGTGGTCGTGCAAGTGGTGGTGGGTCGCCCCAGTTGAAGTTGCGTGACATTTGTTTGTTGCGCATCCAAAGTGGTTTGGGTGAAAAAGGGGTTATGTCACCTAAGTTTGGAGTTAGTAAAGGAGATGTCTAGCAGGAGGTGTGGGGACACTTGCGCTCCAGGATTTGAAGAAGCGAGACAGTTCATAGTTGCGTGCCAAAATCGGATTGGCCATAAAAGTAATTGATTCGTGCATATTTGAAGTTAATGAAGTGAGTGTTGGTCAAGTGGGAGAGGTGAACTTGCACACCATCTTGGAACATGAGCGCCATCTTGAAACTTGAGCAATGGGCTTGGAGAAGCATGGAAGGTGTGGTTGAAGTACACTAGACTTTCTGGGGCTATGCGAAAGTTGGAAGTTTTACCAATACCTTTGGTGCAAAGTGAGAATTGACTATAGGTGGAAGTTGGACTTCAACATAGCATCTAAATAAAATAGAGAATGTATTCTTTAGTGATGATGAAGAGACCTTCACGTCTATAAACTGAGTGGGAATTCACCAAGGGAAGTGTGCCATGGGGAGTCAACGGTAGTGACCCAAGGGATGCATTAGGCTATCCCTGAACAATTGTAAAGGTAGTGAGCCTAAAATATAGTGATTGTTCTTAAACCTCTATAATCTACAACTAGTGAATAGTAGTGGAATTTGGTACAATGAAAACCTATTGGTGTATGCTCCTTGGATGTAGCCCTTAGTGGTGAACCAAGTAAAAAGATTTGTGTCATATCTTTTCATTTTAGTGTTTTAATTATTCTAATATCCATGATACAGGTTAAAATAGTTTCTATCAATGTGGGAACAAGATCCGTTAGTTTAAAAGAAATAATTTTCACCCTGATTCACCCATCCCCTCTCTGGGTGTCCCGGGGTCCTTCACAATTTGGCCATTTGAAGGCTCATATGGACCACACATGAAGCCCCATAGAATATATGAGGAAATTGGACCATCCATGAAGATTGAATTACTCGACTCAATAATGATGTGAAAATTCATTAATTCTCCACGAAAATTAGTATAACAATGCAAGGAGTAATGGATAAAAATATGAGGGACCCATTTCCCTATTAACTTTTTTGGTTTCCTGCATCTTTTTTATGTTCCCTTGAAGTGATATTTTCTATGTGCTGTGATATGAGCCTAGTATGGCTGATCATAGGATTTATGATGCGATATAGGGTGGGGTGTATCATATGATGTAGCAATATTTAACTTCCATGAATGAGATGTGCTTTTGAATATGCATGTTTCTTTCAGAGATGACAACAAAGATGATCGACCATGTTGAATTTGGGATTTCCCATTTATGTGATAAAAATGGATTTTGTATTAAATTAATTTGTTTAATGTTTTATGGGTGTGTTACTTGTTTCATATGTATTCCATTACACATAGCTTATGGCAAAGGGGTGTTCTTAGTAACATGTTTCCCCATTGTGGTTGATTAGGATGGTTTTCCTCGTGTACAAATAATTTTGGAATGAAAATAATAATGTTAAATAAATGACTTTACCCATTTGGTTGGTGTTGTTGGATTCAAAATGAGATGATCCAAATAGACCACTGAGTCCATTTCGATTATCCCTATAGGGAATGGACTTTACACTAATTCTTAATGTAATGTAATTTGTAATAATATGAATTGTTAATTAATGTATAATGAATGAATTTATTAAATAAAATTATATAAATGAAGGAATTATTTTAATGTAACTCTTGAAAATTCATTTGTGATTGTAGGATATCTTGTCCCAAGTGGTTGTAGTTGGGTGTTTGAGAAGGGATTGATTCAATTGACATTAGAACAATGATATTCGTATTGTGTGGCTATGAGATATATTATATCATGTATATTCTATGATTTCATGTGCAACCCAATCCATGTTTTTTTGGAAGAATTACACCTAATGGAATATTGGGGAATATATTCCCCAATATCCCGGTTGTTAGATAGATAGCTAACTAACCCCTCTTCCCCTTCTCTATTCTCTTGTTACATCTATATGCCAGTATGCAAGGAATTTATATATACCATATATGTGTGTATAGGGTTATGATTTATTTTTATTATTTAACAACCACGTATCCCTATATATAGTATCTAATGAATTATTATATGTTTGACATGTATTAGTTGTGTTGGCTTGAGGTGTCTTACTTAGTGTGTGAGATGTGATATAATTAGGAATAATACCTGAGGTATGATACAAATCATATGAGTTGTGGTGGATCTTAGAATCAAACTGATTACTATATAGATATGTTATATGGGAGGATGTGATGATGTGATGAATTAGGTGAATGTTTTTCTACTAATACTAGATGATTGTAGGATGAATTATTTTGGAGAGAGATAGCTCAAGATGTGAGATGTTCGGGTAGTGTAGAAAAAAAATGGGGTAGTCATAGAGAGGTACCCTCAACTTTCCATTACTATATTATATGGTCTCTTGTGTGTGATACATGCTGAGATTTTTCAATGGTGATGCTGAGAACATAGTATTCCTATTTAGGTTTTGATATAGTTTCATTTCTGTTTACTAGGATTTAGTATACATTCTTTTTATTTTTCATGAGAGGCACCATGGAGGATCTTTCTTAGTATATTGTTATTCACACCCCACAATTATATAAACCATTTTTAGGGCTGTAGGAGAAGGATGAATATTAATACGGATATTACTATGTCATGGTTTTTTAGGAGATGTTTCGGCATCATGGATACTTTCGAGTTTACTTTTTTGGTACTTATAGATTTCATTTCGTTTGTTTTATTATTTTATGAAATTACATGTATTCTCATGGGATTATATATATATATATATATGTATGTATGTGTGTGTGTGAAGGATTCAATTGTTGTATCTATCACATACATCTCTTTGGTATGTTCTCAGAAAGGGTAATTCAGCCAATTTTTTATGATTATTATACCCTCAGTTCTAGTTTCCAACCTGGGGCCTATTTAAGGTGGATCTCAGGTAATCATGACCCCCCTTATCTCATTATCACCCCAGGAGGGGTAAACTATGGGGTGTGGGGTCAAGACTTAGTGGTATAAATATTTTTTGTCGAATGGTAGGATGGATTTTTTAGTTAGTCACATGTGATATTTCATGTATTTGTATGGAAATAGTGTTAGTATGTTTAGTAAGTGATTAAACAATGGGTGACCGTCTGTGAAAATCTTTTTACATCCCATGGTGATTTGTTGTGTGGAACATAATTTTTAATGATTCCTCTAAATGGAGTTATGTTGGTACAAGGGTAGAGTCATTTGAAGGGGTCATTTATCATTCTTCATTGTTCCTGTGTTTGAAATGGTTAGACATTGAAATAGTATAACAAAAAAAAATAAAAAAATTTATTAATTAACTAATGTTATGTATTCCATATTCCAATTTTAGTAACATTAGTAATTTATTATTTTTTTCATGTATGACTCCGGGTAATCATTCTCATCTGGTTCTCAGTAACGATGTTCAGAAGTTATTTCTAATAGATCACCATAGAGTAGAGGTCAACCCTAATAAATCTTTTTTGAGGACACTATGAGAGACTCAATTCTAGAGTCCATATACATATGTGGGATTTGTTTCATATTCTTTCCAATAATACGGGTTAGAAGACGTTTAGACACATTTCTATTTGATAAATCCTTAGAGGGAGAAGAGGGTTTCATTGTCCATATATTTTTTTCTTGGGGAAGAAAGGGGGTTTCTTATTTCATATGGATTGTTAGGATCTGTTGTATGATGGGAGAAGGTAAGATACCATTTTCAAGAATTGTTTTTTCTATGATCGTAATGGAGGCATGATGTCAGGAGTTAATTCCCCATAAATTGGTGAGTTCTAATGTGCAGGAGTTTAGGATCCATTTTAGGGCCCAATAGTTTCATTATTTAGAACATTTTTCAGATGAGAATGTTAGTGGGTATAATTTTAAAGATTCTTTTCATCAACAAATCTAGTTCCAGGTAACCCTGCTTGTGATGAATGCATATATAGAGGTTCTAGAGAGACAATAGGTTATTGAGAGGACATTATCAAAAAAATGGATCCTCATGAGGGGGGAATAATCAGGATTTCTCGTGTAGTAGAGCTATGGTCTATGGTTCCCAGTTTCCTGGAGGGAAGAATCATTGTTCAACTAAGGGTATGTCCTAACACTAAGCATCTCATTTCTCCATGTCCATTATTTGGTACTTGAGGTGGAGAAGTTTTAAAATCAATTGGCATCTGCTATTCTAATAGTTGGTTGAGATGACATGTATGATGTGTGTAAATACAATTAGCCAGTGCATGGGAAGAACCACTTATTAGGAGAATTTTTAAGTTTACAAATATAACCATATTTATTCATCCCCATAATAGTTGGGTTGTATTATGTGTATGATATTGTAGATTTATTTAGAATGTATGTTTTTTTATTTGATTAGAATGGAGGGAAAGCCGTTTTTATTGGATATTGATAACCTTATATAGATCATAGGTTTGTTTTTTTCTTGTCTTTCATTATGTTCAGGCTTATGTAGAACATGTAACACACTCATTTTTCTCAATGGTATGAAACCATTAAATTAAAGTTTAATTCCTTGGTTTTGAACTAATATGAATTACTAATGATGTTATTCTAGTTGTGTGGGTATTCATGCCATTTTTAGAGCCCGAAGTCCTATATTTGGTAGGAAACAAGTGGGCCTCATGGATAGTAGAAAATGGGTACACCAGTCTACATAGTTTTTTTAAACCACATGGGGTGAGCCTAAGCATAGCCTAATCCTCATGGATTTTCCAAACCATGCATCCCTTCCTTCACAGTTATAAGAATTTTATATGACTTATTACAAAGGTTTTTTCCATGGGATTTCCATGGTTAATCAAACTATGTACTTAACACATTTGAGTGTATTTCCATGGATAGTTCTTGTTGAATAATTGGTTCATGGTTTGACCAACTATGTGACCAAACAAAGAGTCCTATTAATAAGGCATGAATTTATTATTTTCCCTCCTTTCCTCTTAATAATAAAACACTCATTCTGATCTCTTTTCTATAACATCCAACTACCATAGGATCTTCTCCATGTATTCTCCTTAGGATTTGAGGTATCTCACACATTAGGACTCTGATCAGGCCACCATTCTTCTCATTGGATTTCTATAGGTATGATCATTGATCTTATACATTCTTGTCTCAGTTTATCTCACCATATGCTATTCTAATATAGTGCAATCTAATGTTACCTATTTTTAGGGAATTTTTATATACATTAATTTTCTTATGATTCATACCATACAAATATTCGATACTATACATGGTCACCTCTACCTCTAAAAGATAGGTTTTTGATGAATTTTCCCATAAGTCTCAATAAATAATAATTTTCTTTATTTTGTTGTGTCCTAGTTTCACCCAAGCATTGATGCTAAAATAAATTTTCCTTGAATTAGTTATTTAATTTGGAATATAAGTGCCTTATTAGACTCATTAATTATCATTGGATGTCTATAAACTCAATGTGATCCACCCCTAGGTGTGGTCCATGGTTATGCCTATGATCCCAGTTACATGTTAATAATCCAAATGTCATTGGTGTGGTCGGTTTGACTTCCTCGGTGATTTACTTATATAAAGTAGATAAATTGACTCTTATTAATGGGAAATCACATTTATCATGGATTTTATAAAATTTGTATCAAATTATTAGATGTATGAATCCATACATATCCTTTTTTTTTTGAATGAAAAGTTATGGAAATGAACTATATATAATGTGAATTAATTGACATGACTATCACATGGACTAGATTATTTCAACAAACGTAATGTGATTATTACTATTATGGCCCTTTTTCCATTTATAGTAGTTGTCACACTTGATTTTTCCTTGTATTTTTAATGGAATGCCTTGAGAACTCATAGGACACCACCCTGATTTATTGGGATTGTGGAAAAGGGAGATATCCACCATGGAATTTAGTAATTTTCTTATTATATTTAAATTCCAGGGCATAGTACATACAATTCACATTAAAATTTTTCTTGGTGTTATAATTCCTTATATGCGCACCTAGGATTTAGATAATGTCTTAGGATAAGAGGTACCTTAGATTCTTCACTAAGGCCCCAACCATGTTTAGCTTCTAATTTACTATTGATATATTTCATTGAAGTAGTTATACATTATTCTAGTGGAATTCCTCTAGATTACTTATTGGATTAAAATTAAATCCCTTATCTAGGTTTCATTGTTATATATTTTGATTTGGATAAACCTTCATTAATCTAAGATTCCTTGACTTCCTGTAGATTTTGAATAACATTAATTAATGATTGTAAACATTGTTTGCACCTTAAATACCACATTATATTTGTTACATTAACTTGATTATCGAGACTTCATCATGTTAGATATTTACCTCTTATAAGTTCCTTAATAATAAATTACTGACAGAATCTAATGTAAGTATTTTTGTTCAGAAGTCCTACGAGGAGTTCCAGCCTACTGGGATTATTATTTCACACATGCTACACCATTGATTATTTTTATATATGGACTCTACATATTTTATAATCCCAAACTGGACATGTATAGAAGCCATTTGTGATGTCCTACTAAGTATATACCACACCATTTTTGGGAAACCGTTTGACACCCAGAAAAATTTATATAATGAATGTAGGGACAAGGCCAAGTACTCAGTCATCGATGCTTGATTGATTATAGACTAGGATCTTGGGAGCATGGGACTGATCCTTTAATCATGATTACATTGTATAGTTTTTTTGGTTTAAGTTAATTTGATATACATGTATATAATCATTATTTCCTTTTTGTGTAGCTCTATGACATACTCATCATTTTTTTATATGGAACCACATTTGGATTATTTATTATAATTATCTAGATAAATAAATTTTTAATCCTTATCGTTCATTATTATTATGTTGTTGTTTATTTATTCATTATATCATCATTTTGATACTCTAATTATGAGTTTATAGTCTCCCTAATACACCACATTGGACCCTAACTTCATGTTAGTAGCTTTAGCCATATGGGGAGGCATGGTTGAGGAAATCTGACCTACCAGGTTACATTACTTATGAGTTAACTGTGTCTAGGACATTAAAAATTTCATATTCTATTTATAATTTTTTATTTTAACTTAATATTTGAATATTATATAGGATTATAGAATGTGTTAGGATTTGGTAATGATATTGTTCCTTGGAGTAGTTATCCAACATATAAAAGAAATAGCAATTTCTTAATATGGTATTTTTTTGTTATGTAATATGCATATTACAATTGTATATATTAAACAGTTGGATGATTTACATGGAATTTGGAATGCATTATAATTGTAGAATCTATTTTTTCCCTTGGCCTGGTACGAAAATGAGGTAGTGTCTCGTGCATTATTATAAAAGCGTGAGTATTTATATGTTATGAATTATTCCCTTCCACATTTACTTATTCCATGAATTATTCATTCATATTCCTTATTCCATGATTGTAATAGTTGATATTGTGATATTGTTTCTTAAAGGAATAAACAATTTGAATAATTAATGTTTCTTCATGATTTTAAATATTGTATTCCAATATATGGTGATTATGACACTTTAATTATGCAATAATATTGATATTGGTCAATTAAATATTGGTTTAAAATAATGAAATGTTAGTTGCTTGTAATTATATGTATTCAAAATTCAATTTAAAGAGTGTGTGTGCCTCTATAAATTATGATTTGTGTTATAACTAATTGAAAAATATTAAAATCATAGTTACAATTACATGAAGTTCCATTTTCAATTTATAATGAAAAGTGCATTATAACATGGGATTGATAGATTCATCTAATTGGGAATTTATTTATATATATACATATATATATATACCTGGTTATACGTAATGACATATTTTAGGAAATTTGATTCATAAGTTTGAAATGAAATGGTTCGTTAAATGGTGATTCTAACTTATACATATATGTTGATTTCATATATAACATTCAATTGACAGGCTATATACCAAAACCCTGATATAAAATAGATAAATGAACCTCGACGTAACAATTTTAGTGGTTAGAAAGTAGTATCTCTAGCATTTTATCATTGTTTTATATGCTTCCCAAGAATGACCTTTTTATTAAGTAGATAGGTACGAATCTTATATATGAATTCGTGTAACAATCCTATTTTTTAATCTGTTTTATTTTCATTATTAAATGTTATTTGAGGCGTGTGTTCATAATTTTTAGACCTTTGACCCCATGACGTTCTCAATTCAAGCCCTAATATGGTGGTGATGAACATGTTCCTATGGTTGTGGGACGGAATCCACAAAGTTTTCAACTTACGAAACCTCTAGTTATACCTGAAATGGGTGTTGATGCCTAGTTTTTATTAGGTTTCCTATATTTTAATCATATTATTTAGGGATATCTATCGCATCCCCTACTATGGAAGAGCAGATGTGAGTGTTTTTCCATCAACATATGCAATCTTTTATTGGGGATGGTTGTCCCCAGGGCATTGAGACATTGATAAAAGACATTTTGTGTTTCTTTTATAACCAGAATACGCCTATAAAAAATAGGTTCATGTTCACTTCTAATATGTTTCATGTTTTTCCTATGCATTGGGGGAACAATTTTAATCAGGAAAACCAGCATTGAGATATGTTCTTGGGAGACATTCCACCTGTATTCTATGAATATTTCCATTCATATATTCTAAGAGAATATAAGGATAGAATTTTTATATATTTAGAATATGGTTCCCTATTAGTTTTATACTATTCATTCCAATTTACAAAGATTCGGTCTTTTTCACCTTCTTTCGCTACTGATGCGATTTCAATAATGATACACTTTTAGTATAGGATCTGGTATCCCATTTGGACTCAGTTAAATGTTTTATGATTTGTTAAAATATAGTGTATTTTTAACTTCTCCCTTATTATATAATATGATTTATTGGATGTTGGTAGTACAAGATATGGTAGTTAAGTTCTTAGGTAGGGCAGTAGTTCATCTAGTGGCATGACATGCCGTCTAGAGTGTTCTTGAGAGAGAAATGATAGTTAGAGTAACTATACTGGAAGTTATGTTATATTTAATTATAGTGGGAGATACAATCATGATTTTCCGGAGATATTTATCATAATATTACATCATTTTAATCATATACCTAAACAATACAGATATACAGTGATATTGTATCAGAAAACACTAACCACATTAGTAACATCAAATTACAATACTCATGAAATAATAAAATTTAAAGAAATATAAAATATTCATAAAATAAGTATATTCGTGATATAACATGTCAATGCGGATGTATATACACCTCATAGAATAATATGTGTGTACAACATAACATCGGTCTCTGAGAACGCAATTTCATACAAAATCCATTACCGCTTTGGTAACTTTTAAATTTTATACTGCATGAACGATATATCATAAAATAAAAAATTAAAAACCCATAATTTTAATTATAATAATAAAAATATAAATTCATGATAAGTATATAAACCATATATAATAAATTGTTGTTTAATATGAAATATGTCTTATAGAAGTATAAGTGAGACGGAAATCACTTACCATAAGTCTAGACTTCCTTCAAACATGTTTAAACATCCTATATAAAAACTTATATTCATATTATATATATATAATATTTATATATATATATAGCCTTATATGTTTTACTTATGACTTTTTATTGACCATTTTTAACAATTCCATGTTAAATTCAGGTTTTAGGCAACTACTCTTTCGTTTTCCTTGTTTGTTTTTATTTTCTTCCCTCACTTTACTCATGATTCCATAATCTCCAAAACTTTTACAATGATTAAAATATAATTTAGATTAATATACATGTATTTATATTTATCCATAAATGTTAGAGGTAAAATATTAAATACACCAATCACGGATACAGTTGTCCATTCGTAGGTATGAACATTGTGTGCATTTTCATGAAAGAAATAAAGATTGAGTGGAAAATAATATATTATCATACATAATCGTTTCTATATCATATATATCACATAGTATCATTAAACTCAACCTTATTACCTTTTATGTAATGTGTAAATGAATTACATTTCTTCTTGTGGTGGTAGTCCTTCATAAACACAAACAACATCATCATATTTCCATAGAATGGAAAGTTATAAGTAATATGTGATATCATTGTTAAAGAATAAATGTAATATAAAGAATAAATTAATCATTATATTCATAAGTGGTATGCGTTAATTTAAAATTAAATTACATTCATTCATTAGGTGGAAGTCAGTCATAGACAAGAATGATGATTTTAAACTCATTTGATTAAATAGGAGATGGTTGTAGGTCATTACCTTAAAATTACAACATATAATTATATTTCATATAATAAAATTATTATATAATTGTTCATAGTAATAATTTAAGGTAGTGGAAGAATTAATAAAATAAAATTATGGATTATGGATGCTACCACTTCTTTAGAGAACTTCTTTTAGTTTACACTAAAAGGATTTTTAGGTTGGAATCATGGCAGAAATAAGGATTCAAAAATGATTGGATGGAATTAAATAAGATATTTGAGTAATTATATTCCAAAACAATTTTTTTTTATTTCTTAGTAGTATAGGATTTGTGTGGCCTGTTAGAAGCGAGGTGAGTGACACACATATAATTTTTCTGAAATAAAAAGTTGCAAAAACATTTTTCTCATGTCAAAAGGCAGAAACATTTGTAATTATATATCCTAGATTATTTAAGGTTGTAATATCTCAATAAATGGATTTTTAAATCTTCTTTTAATTTTTTAACCTTTTTCATCTTAGTTTATCCCCCCTGATAATACCATTTTTACCATAACTGTGATAAATAATTTCTACAATATTCAATAATCATTATGGTCAAAAGTTTAGTTTAATATATTAGATAATATATATTATTATTATTATATATATGGAATCTATTTTTCTAAATTTAAATCATATAAGTGTAAAATTGAAATTTAATCATAATCTAGAAAATGTGACAAGAAAGTAGGATTTCAATGAGAAAATGTGAAACAACTTCCAATTTTTTAATAATAAAATTAAATATAAAATTGATTGAAATTTCATAAATATGATTAATAGAATTATAATTTTACTAGTTTTACTTTTAAATCCATATTATAACAATTTTTATATTTACAATGCTTTTAAATAAATGACAATTCTGGATAAAACCCTATATTTCTCAGTATTTATTGAAAAGTTAATCACCTTTGAGAATTAACAAAACATCACACTATAATAATTTTTACAAGATTATTTCAAAAATTAAAAATATTTTAGAAAAAAATATATTATATTTGTCAAAAATTATTTTTAAAATAAATTTGAATAATGGGCCAAAAAATATTTTTAGAACAATATAGTTTTATAAGTAAAATTATATTTATTCATATCTATTTTCTTTAAAACACATAATATTAATGTTAACTATTTAATTGAATCTGTAATATATATAAATTTCATTTAAAGTATTCACAATGTTTTCTTTTTCTATTTTATTGAGGTATTATTATTTTATTTTCATATAAATTTTTTTCCCTGAAAATATTACTTTTATACTCCAATGGAAATTATTTTCATTTATTGTTAATTGGTGACCAAATAATTTATAATATATTTTTATAATTTAGTTAATATTATTCAATATTTAAATTTATATTGCTAGGTGATAAATATAATATTAAGAAATAATATTTTAAGAGTCTGAAATTTTTCATTGAAACACCATGTTGTGGGTAATGAAAACGAAACTCAGTGTTCCATGTAACACAAGATAAAATAGGTGTTATATGTAATTAAAAATATCAAAAAAAAATTAACTTTATTTGAAACAAATACTTCCAAAAAACATAGGGTGTTATATCGTATTTAAATGGTTCATTTAGGGGAAATCGTATACTATTATTTTCTTAAACCACATACCTTATATTCTACTCTAGTAATGAATTTTGTTTATATGGTTGGATACCATTTCCACCCTTATCTATTAATTAAACATCAATAATTTTTTTGTAATTATAATAGACCATGTAACAGTTTTAAAATTTGTAATCCTTCCCTTATATATCTATATTTTTCTTAATATATATTAAAAAATTATTTTACAATTCTATAGTAATTTATTGAATACATTTTTAACTATGTTTTAATTTTTAATAAATGGTTTAATAAATATTCATACTATTTCTCTAGTTATGTACATATAAACTTTTTGAAAAAGTATAAAAATAATGCTTTCTTCAAATATATATGTAATTTATAGAAATTTCTTCTCTCATGACAACTGAAAACTTTCAAGCTTCCTTTAAATGCTTTTGTGTTAGTTTTTAGAAAATTGTTTTATATAATATATTGGAAAATATTAGATTTTAAATATTTGGTTTCAAAGTGAGAAGGGTATTTTCCTCAACAAATATTTCTTGTAATATTAAAAGAATGTGTCATGAATAGATATATCATTTTATGTAATGTGTTGCTTTTAAATTCTATATATATGTCTATTATATATATACCTAGATCATTATACCTTCTATTGATGTGTTAATACATTTCCATATGTTTATTTATCAATAGCATTATTTATGAAATCTCATTTGATTATGATATGATGAAAGATTGTACAACCCATTTCTTTCAATTGGTAATTCTTATGTTTATAAATTATGATTTATTTTAATATTTTGTAACCCATAATCATGAACATTTTATGATGTGTGTCCATATATAGCATTCTAACTCATTGGGTACTGTTTTTTTTGCCTCATTAAATGTTTCTGTAGGAATAATATGTAAACCTAATCAACTATGAGACCATGTCCACCATCTGATGTTGTATTGGAAGTATTCCTTGACTTATGCTAATTCCATAATTTATGTTTCTACAATATTTCATATCATTATATTATCTTATGAAATGATGATATTTATGTCATTATCTCAAGTGATTATTAAGGACCCATACAAGTTATGATATAATTGTATACCTTTGTCTCACATGTTAGGTTTCATTATCATGTTTATTCCATAATTGGGATTTTTTCTTTCCCAGTTATTTTATTTATTCCATATGCTATCCTATGTATTTTTATAAGATTAAATTAATTTAGGATTTCACTATGGAGTATTAAAATATAGATTTTATTTTATTCTAATTTTGAATTTTTATGTACCAAACCTTCCAATGAAACTAGGATGTATGTTCTTTGGGTTTTAATTAATGTATGTGTATGTTAATAATAATGTAGTAATATATGAAAAAGACATGGTTATATATACTTTTCCATAGTCAATAAATTTTATATGAAATATTATAAATTGATTCATGTTCAATCACATATTTGTTAGACCACTTATTAGATGTCACGTGATAAGAGCACTAACCACAAGGGTCTGTTAGAGACCACCTACCTCAATCTAATAGAAGACCTCCCATTGTGTATCACAAAATAAATTAGATATAATTTATTTAAATAGGAAAATCAGAAAAAAATACTTAAATTTAATCACTACTACTAAAATACACTAATATCACAAGATAAATGGTAAATATATGAGATATAATGAATATAATATCCCGATATGACTCCCAATGATTGAAAATGGTCAAATATGACTACCAAGGAGGTGGATCCAACACCTAGAAGCAAAAAGGGAGAAATATAACAGATGGAAGGTCATGATGATGGTGGATAGAAAATAAAGGATGTTCTCATTTATATAAAATGATAAAATAATTATTTAAATAATTAGAAAACAAATTATGCATCCATATCATACTTGGTAACCTACCATCAGGTACTATGTACCCCACTAGGTTCCCAAATCAAGGATATTAGGTGGACGATAACCCATCTAGAGATAAAGGTTCACTATCTTCCCAATTAATTACTTGGTAATAATCTAATGATTACCTAATGTATGTTATCAAAATATATATTCTATTTTACTAATAATTACATTCTTAAATATACCCTCCATCCCCCACCAACACCTCAAATTTTTATGAAAACCCAAAATACATGAGGCTTGGTTAAAATTAAATTGAAATCAATAATCATTTAGAAAAGGGATGCTACAATATAAATTCTAATTATACATTAAAAATATACATCAATATCTAAATAATGTTTAATAATAAACATTCCATTTCACTTTTACCAATCCAATCATATCAAATAACCTAATTTAATTTCTAAAATACTCATTTTTTAGAATCAAATAAAATGATTTATTGAATTTAATATATTTTAAGGGATTTATCCTGTAGTTCTTATAATATATAAATAAAATGAAATAAAAAATAAAATGATTAGATTAATCCTCTCAAAAATAATTGAAACTAATTCCACTTAATCAAAGGAAAATATGTAGAAGGATTTCATTAATATGATCAATAAGTCATTGAATGATGAATGAAATTACATGAATATATTAATCCAAATATTATTTTACCAAATTCACCCATGAGAAATAATATCATCCTAATCAAATATTCAATCATGTTTTACTTTTTTGAACTTCATCAATGAATGTTGTTGGCATTCAAGGATTTTCTTACTACCCTCCTCTAATATGAGTAATTGAATATTGGTATATTTTAGTAATTATTCCATAATAATTTAACTAAATATTCATTCTCATATAACATATTAAATGACAAATTATCAAGGTGGGATTTACTTTTTTATCATGTGACTACAGACCTCTACCAGAATGATAATAGTTTAATTTCTCAAGAACTCTTATTTTGATAATTATTTTTCATGGAATCATCATTCACTAAAATCATCTATTAACCATTGAATGATTTTCAGTGGATACCACAAGTAATATTTTATGGTATTGTCTATAGAATAAATTTCCAACTCATTAAATCAAGAAAATGTGTATATATATCTTTGTTAGATTTAATAAAATAAATACCAAAATCATTTGAGGGACGTGAATATAGAACATTTTCATTTTTATATAAAGATGGTTTTAGATCTGGATATTTTTTAACAAATCATTAATCATATTTATTATCAATAGGAAAAATCACAATTCATGTAGTAATCATTTCATCTATATAACCTTATTTAGAAGTGGTGATTTCACTATCATAAATGGAAATTGAGGTAACTAACAACACTCTAGAGGACATAATTCCATATCCCAAATCTATAGGGTAATGATTTACTTCCATTATAACTTGATTCAAAGAAACAAACATTACTGGGACTAGTAGAAAGGGAGTATATATATTTTTATGAGTATAAACATCTACATCACATATAACCCTTTCAACATTGTATTTATTATTATCTTGAGATATTCTTACATTTGGTTTAATCCTCTAGTTTCTGTTTTTGGTTTCTATTATAAGTATTTTCTCTATTAAACCCTCCACTAAATGAGAGATAGTCTAGCTAAATAATAATGAAAAAAATATGTATCTAAAAATATTGTAATAAAAATATTAGGTTTTTGTTTCCAAGGTAATAACTTTTTGAATAATACCTCTAGGGTCATTTTCTTTGATGAATTTTAATTTAAATTATATGAATGAATTTGTCTCACCCAAAATTTGATCTGCACAATAGCTCATGGGTTTTAGTGAAGTGATTGTAAATAGAATTCAAAGAAACAAAAATATAAATGGTTTAAAACTCTATAATTGATTTAAAATCAAAATTTAACAACCAAAGCATCATAAAAATACTTCTAAATAACATTCCCATTGATTATGAATTTTCTAATAAGGTATGTAGAGTTAAAATGTTCAACAACCTGATTTGGATCAATATTGACCATTGGAAACCCATTAAATCCAATTTTCTCTATAAAGAAATAAATAATTGAATCTAAATTTCATCTAATGTGATGAATATGTGTCATATTAATTTTACAATAAAATGATACCTTAAACTCACTAATGTGGCTTAAGTGTTAACCTCATGACATTCTTATCTAAATTATGGTGTTCATTTAATTCTTCTACATGAAGATTATTTCTACAATTTAAGGCACGATATTTGAGGAATTTAGAAATAAAATAGATCAAAAATCTATACTAGATATTATATTTTAATCACTTGATAAAATTATAAAAAAAATAACTCAAGATATATGATTGATCTTCAAGAATTATAATTGCTGATGTAACATAATTTTAAAATTGAAATGTCTCAGCATGATCGTACATTCATACCTAGAGGGGTGTGAATTAGTGTGAACTATTTTATTAAATTAAACTCTTTTAGTCCACCCTCTTGATATTTTAACCTCTATAGTAGTAAAGATGAATGGATCTTATTATGAATTCCCAATAAAAAATAGTTATCCTATTAATCTCAAATATTCTTTATGGGTATCAATATCTGGCAGTATTAGTGTTATTATTTATTCAACAATCCTTCCATCATCCTCTTTAATTTCAATGGTATAGGAATACCATATGCTAGGTATTCACTCTCATTCCTCATTATTATTCTACATTGATATTAATAGTGTATAAAATAACAACACCTCATCGATCACATTCTCACACACTTATTCTTCATCCTCGATTCACATGATATTCAATTATACTAAGTATCATATCTCAGCACACTACATGTTATTTTTCTTCTTTTATTCCCCTATATTCATAATTTCACTTGAATATTATTTCCATATTTTCAGCATGTAAATTCCATTACTTTAGGCATGAATATCTTCTCATTAATTTCATTTTTTCTCTCAATATAATCATGTTATCTTAATCAACTTGATTTATAAATATTTTTTTTCTCTTTCAAACATTCTCTAATTGATATTACAAAACTACATTTACTCCTATTTTAAACTAGTTAGTTATTTATTATAAGAAAACCGCCAGTTTTTATCATGATATTTTTTTTTTCAAATCATCCCATTTTAAATTCAAAAATGTTCTCCCTAAGATTCTCTCAATATCTTCTAATTTGTTTCTCCTTTTATCTCAAATAGAATCATTGATCTGTCATAGCATCATGTTTTTGAACATTGGATAATAACCTATAAAAATATGTCATTAATCACTAAAAATCAAACATTTTTCTAACCATAAATATTTTTTGTAATAAAGAGAATATTATCATGACCCCCTCCTTTCAAAGAGTACCCCAAATGGGATATAAATGAGGGAAATGAAATGGTGACCACATGAAACGCACATCTAATTGGTCTTAGGATGGTGATAATCACTAAGTGTATTGTAACCATAAATATGGGGGGCATTGCCATCAAAAAATAAAGTAATAAATAAAGAGGGAATATTGAACATCAATCAAATCGTGCTCATAAATATAAAATTTACCCCAAGATCATACATATAATGGAATACAAAACTAAATAATAGGAAGAAAAACTACAAATACCCTCAAGATAACGTTGTCCTTGACCACAAAGCACAAATTGCTCATTATATTCTATGAGCTTGTAATACCCCGCACAATCTCTAACCTACTCTTGGTGACATAAAAAATTATATATACATAAGGTGGGCCTAATAAGTAAACTCATTAGTATCATCCCTAAATACTCTTATGAAAAATATAAATAAATCATACTAAATCCCAATCAATAACAAGTGAAACATACTCATAACCTAAACATGTATACTATGTTCTCATCCTCATCATGGATATCTCTCACAAAGTATCACATACAAGAGACCAAATATTATATAAATAAAACAAGGATAACCCACTACTTCTTCCACACTATTTTAAATCTCAACCCCATAAATTCAATATTTTGATCCATTATTCTCCAAAAAGCCATCCTAAAAGCACAAATGCTAGGAATCATTACATGCACCTCAAACATCACATTACTCATAATCTCATCCACATCTCCATATATTAACCATAATATTTATGATACTTTATCACGAGATACATGTATGTGAAATAATTTGAAGTCATTATATCCCTCTACAAACATATATGGGTAACTAACCACCACCTGTACTGGTACATAATACAATTAAGAGAAGAAAGTGGATCCAGAGGGATATTTATCCATCCTTCCCTTACAAACCTAGATGCTAGAGGAAACACCCACCTAGAGTCAATTAGGGGTCGATATCCCTAACTAAAATGGTGGTGTATCATATCAAATCATAAAACATATTGTATATAATAATTCTCACTACTAAACAATGGGTAACAACCTTTTCCCAGGCACAACTCTAGCTATCATCAGTCAAAAACAAGGTTTCCACCACTATTAAATATATTTTCTATATGTACCCAAGTATTTAAAAAGACATGAAATTAATTTTAATATTTCATTTTAATATTTCTTTTCAATTTAGTTAATTAATTAACCCTTCATTAAAATTATTCCTATTAAAATTCATTTTCCATCCATGTGAAGTTCATACCCTCCAGGATTAATCTATAAATCTATGTGGTTTCTCTTTAGTATAAACAAATCATTCCAAAAAAAATCCCCTAGGTTAAATCATTTATTATTATTTTACCATTCCACAATTCATGGTACACATGAAAACATACTATGATACCACCTACACAGATAAAACCATGAACATCCAAATGGCCCAAATAACAAGGAAATAAAAACTAATAAAAAAATAAACCAAGACATATTTCAATTTAAAAAATAAATATAAATGAACTTAGCATTAAAAATAAAACGTAGATAATCCCAACATATGTTTTTTCCAACACATCTAATGACATCCCCAACACCCTCACCCACATCCACATGCATCTCTCGATAATAATTGTCCATTGTAGCCACAACTTTGGGCATCCCCAACCATATTTCATCAGTCGTCCCAGACTCACATCACATCACATATAATGGATCCATCAGAATTACATTAAAAAATGCAACAAACAACCCACATGTTTAATAGAGAAACTATTTAGTAAAATCATGCATTTAGCCTTTACATGAAAATGGAATCACACGGGCCCCACAATAAGGCATTCATCCTTAAAAAAACATGTTCACTCATCAAAAAAATTCTATATTTATCATAAAATTGGTGTTATTAAATCTTGAATTAATGGATTCATTTATCATAGTTTATGACAACGTCTTACCTAAGGAATCATCTATTAAAATCCATAATTTATTAATCAATATCACTAGTGTGAAATATATTTTCAAAAAACTATGGGAATAATAATTATAATTTAAAATTACCATTACTATTAACAAAACAAGCATTATGTTATTTATGTTATTTATAAAATTCCATTTTCACACGGAATAATGTTATTAATTAAACATGCATCAATTTGAGTACTATAAAATTACCAGAATATATGGATTCATTTTATATTACTCTTATGTTCTTATATCATCTAATGATTTACTGGATTTTTATTCATTACCAATTTCATAAAAAAATCCTTACAAGGAACATGACACATGATAAACAAACCATATGTATATATAGTACAATATCTATAAAATCAAGAGGCAACCCATTATAATGGTGGAAGAACATCTGATCGCAAACAAAGAAAAATTATTTCACTAATATAGTTTATACATTATTTGTACTAATTCTATATCATTTCAAATGTTAAAACATAATAAAATTATTATTAAATTTAAAATAATGGAGAAGCAATGAATCCTCTAAATGAAATATTATTTCATCCTTTAATGAGAATGGAATGTCAACAAAAATCACTGATCACCTCTCCCGTAAGAAAATATTTTCTCAAAATAACTTCTTTCCATGAAAGCAATAAAAACTCTATTAGAACGATGGAGATCAAAATCCATATCATAGAAAAACTTAATGGGATGAAATGAGATTGAATGAAGAAGAAACTACTATCATTTAGTAAGAAGACCCATCATATCACAATAGATCAGAAACGAATAATATGGGGATTCATCTATATTAAAAAGCACATCAGAGATATCAAAAAACTCTCTCTCATGCCAAGGGGTTGAAAGATAAATTTAGGAGAATAGTGTTTTTTAATTGGGGTTTGAGTATTTATTGTTAAACTAAAATTTATAAGACCACAACATTGCCTCCTAATCTACACTGTAGAACTGTTTGACATAGGTCATATGATGGTTCAGGGTAGAAGACCATGTTCTTTCCTCTATGTTCAATGTATGTTAGAGGAAAAAGATTCCTAACATAGAACATATCATGTTTACCTCAGGATGGATGATGAATTATCTAAGACCACCACACTATAGAAACCCACCACCGCAAAAGGATATTATTCCATAGCAAAGATCCACACTATAGGGATTCCAAATTTGGAAAATCAAACCAAATTACTCCTTGGGGAACATGCGTTGCCACCACCCTATCCACAACCCAACATTTAACTTACCAATGTTGTAGCCATCATCCATTCTACATCCATGTATATAATTAAATTATCTCTAAAATCCCATTCTTAGGAACTTATGAGGCATACAATCCCATTATACCACAGTGACCTGGATTTTAGCACGGCCTATGGCTCTACAAAAAAATACCTTACTACTGATATTTTACATCCTAACTCCCTTTTCTTATCTTTAAGAAAACATTAAACCTCATATGGGTTCCTCTACCACCAAAAACTACTAGATGAAGGGCTAACATGATCAATACCCTAAAATTTGATACCAATAAAAATATTATAATAATCAAGTATTTAAAACCATACCCATAGAAAATAAGTAATTTTTTTTGAAACAACAACCTGTTTAGAAAACTCAAATTAAGCAATCTATTATAGGAGCTCCACTACATCATATTGATGTAATATGTGAAATACCATGAAATAATAGAAATCATCCCCAAAATAATATTTGGACTTAGATACCTCTCAAATGAGAGTAATGCGGCTAATAAATAATTAAAATAGGTGAAACTATCCCATACACTAGAAAGACCAAAAAAAATGGATACTGATTAAAAAATGAGCAATCCATTATTTTCCTTGATGTGTAGTCACCTTCTAGAACACATGACAAAAAATGTTAAACTTTAGAAGTTTCCACCAATAATCAGCATGGGACGTATGGAAATCTTGTGTTTCTTTGAACCACTCATGAATTAATTGAACCATCTCTATCACATTATATAATAACTTCAATAAAATAATTTTTTATTATCTACCCAATTTCAGTGCATTTAAAAATTGAATAGTTAGGCATACAAATACTGAAAAGGTTTCTTACCAATGGTGGAATAGATAATTTTATAACAAGAAATATCAACTAACAGATGTTTCCTCGCCTATGATCATATGAAATATATCAAAAAATAATGCAATGTGACCTCCATAGTCTATATATTTTGCTCAATGTTATCATCCATTGATGGATGAAATATAGTTCTAATGCATAACTATGACCTAAAATCATAATGAATACCTATCTACACCCTAGAGGTAAAATTAGTTTCAAATTCAAAAATAATCATCCTCATGAATCTATAAAGTCTCACCACCTCCAAAAGATATTGTCTCGACAAAACCTCTACTATGATAGTCTCCTTATCTACTATGAAGTGGGTTGATTTTTTCAAATGATCAACTATCACCCATATAGCATTAATTCTTCCTTGGGATATAGGTAAACTGGTAATGAAGTCAATCGATATATACTCTCACTTCTAATTGGGGAAATCTAATGACTAGAGAAAACCATTGGGACCATGATGCTAATCATTCACCTTTTAGAAGAATAAAACATGGAGACAAAAACTCCACTACCTCATTCTTTATCCCAGGAAACCAAAACAACCCTCTCTAATATTGGAACATATTTTTCATGCCATGATGTTCTGTTATGGTTGATATATGAAACTATTGGAGAACCTCCATAAACATTGCCTAAATAATGAAAATACTCTCTTGGAACATCTTCATGTGTTTTAAAACATCTGACCAACCATCAGATGAATCACTAAATTCAAACAGGTCTCCCCATACCTCCACCATAGGATCCACTAGTAGGGATACTTCCATAATCAATACTAAAGAAGACTACCCTATCATCTAGAAAATAAAACCTCTTCCACAAATTTCTCTTAGAGTTAGATGCATTCTTAAAATCTCTTCCATTATCCTCAATGAATTTTTAGATTCACACGTGGTCTCACTATGTGACTTCTGGATTACTGAATTAGCCACAACATTTCACTTTCATATTGTATATGAAATATCATATTTTTAGTCCTACCAGAATTCCATCCACTGTAATTACTTCATGTTCAAGTCATGTTGTGCAAAGATATATCTTAATCTCTTATGATCTATAAAAGGAAAAGGCAGTCACTAATGATGTAATATCGCCACAACTGCAAAGAAAACACATCTTCTCCCAACTCAAGATCATGGGTGGAATAGTTTTTCCCAAGAGGCTGTAACTATTAAGACCCATATGAAATAAATAATATCTATTGCATTAGATTAGTGCCTAACCAATGATGGGAAGCATCATAGATAGCCTCAAACAAAACTCCCTCTTTGGAAAACAATGTACTTGAGTACTGAAAAAACTTCTCCGATATGTAATTGAATTCTACATCACACTGATCTAACCACTAGAACACCTAATATTTTCTAGTAAAACCTCCCATTGGATTAATATACCAAAAAAAATTTACTAAAAACTCTTATAAACTCCTACAATACCAATAAAACTCCATAACTCTACAGTGGTCTAAAGGGCCACCCAAGGAATGAATAATTTGATCTTTGAAGAATACAATGCTAATGATTGTTGGGACACCACATACCCAAATAAATGAACATCACAAGCCCATAACTAACACTTTATAATGTTTTAAATATATACTAAAAATGAAGAACTCCCCAAACAACTTGTAGAAGCAATGTGTTCAATTCATCAGACATTAATTACACAATGATGTCATCGATAAAACCCACCCACAATTTATCTTGAATCTATCTAAATAGTATGTTCAAAAAACACATTAAAATATCTATAGAGTTTTTCACATGGAATGGAATCACAATAAACTCATAGTTCTTATGAAGACACATGAAATTATTCTTTGAAATATAATTATCTTTCACTTGCATTTGATGATATCTTGACCATAGATCAATCATCAAGAGCCAAGTTTTACCCTTCTACTGTCCAAATAAATCATCACTTCATGGAATATGAAAGTGGTTATTCACATTCAATAGATTCAGTTGATGATAATGGATAAAATATAACAATCATATGTTGGCCTTTTTCATGAAAAAAATTAGATCTCCTAATGGGGACTCAGTCAACCAAAAAAACCCATATCTAAAAAATTCATTGTGATATACACCTAGATATCACAACTCAGAAGGACCTATCATATATGAAGACATCAAGATCATAGAATTTTCCTATTGCAACTCCATCGCATACAACATCCCCTATTGAGGGGAGCATTTTATTACCTTATAAAAAGAAATATTAGGGTTCTATTCCGTAACACTAGTAAACACCATTTAATGAGTATATAATGAACTAAATATCTTCTCAGGAAACAAAGAAGATAAATACAAAACATGCCTTCGACCCATTTTTGGGCCTCGCTCGTTAATGAGAACTGGTATCTCTCCATCAAAATCATTGAACACTACCTTATTTATATTGAACTCCAAAATATATTACAACAAATACATCTAGTCCATACTGAGGATGATGTTATAGGGATATATCTATAAAAACTGGAAATTTCCCCAACAACATTGTTTCCCCTACACTGACTCACATTATGTACATTCTTCATGTATATTAGCTCTTCTTACAATATGATTAGTTAATGCTAATGGAACTCGAAGCCTCTCCAACTCCTGTCCCAAATAATGGAATGTGGATGGTTTTATAAAGGAGAGTGAGGATCCTAAATCAAACATGAAATGCACCTATGTAGAGAAAAAGGGTGCATCAAACAACATCTGCCTCACCCGGTGATGGAAATAATAATAAAAGATGATGGCCAAGACTTACTCCAGAGACTCTCTAACCATGATGATGACCACATTCAGGTCCATTCTCTTCTCTCTAGGGATAAGAAACACATTATTTCTATCATATTCCAACCCCTATCACCATTATGTGGATCCCAAACAATATTATCTTGTTTGTACTACCTTGAATGAAAATTCCCCAATAGAGGAACATAAAGTAGAACACTTGGTTCACGTTTCCTTCTCAAAATGGTTGGCCACTATCACTGTTTATGGGATCAGCCTTAATAATAAAAACAAGGGTTTAATCCTTCACAAAAGTCCTAATAACTTCCATAATAAGGATATTTGATGATGTAGGTTGGGAACTGCTTCTAGATAATCGAAATCTCTTCTATCTAGAAATATAGATACCCAAAACCATAGATCATCATTTAGAAGGATCCTAAAGACTCCCATATCATGATGAAATGGTTCTAGACAACATCATCTCAAAAAATAGAACTCTTTAAAATAGCATTAAATAGGTTGACAACGTGAATGGGGTGACGTGGCACTATATCTATAGATGTAAATCCACATTAAAATACCTTTTTTTGCATCCTCGCCTTGGAATAGATCTAATGAATATCAAATAAGGGTCCTAAAATATATAGTGTTCTCTCTTAAATTGGTACACCACTGATAATGGGTATGAAACTCTTGTATACTAGTCACCTTCATTATCAATGAATAAACCTCTACTCAGAGTTAGTACATAAACTTCTCACTTGATACCTTTTCATCAACGATATCCCTAAAGAATAAGATCCCCCACTACTTCATTGATCTATGCAGCATAATAATAGCCAATGAAACCAATTTCTCCTAGACTGAATAGATTATACATAATTTTTAACCAAAATACTCTTTTATGTCTTATGTCACAAATTTCGGAAAAAAACATTCATACTTCTACAAGATAAAGTGTGGAAACTCTTATATTTTCCCCCATGTATCATCATCATCACCCTCTTCTCTATAGCGATATGTTCGAATATCTTCTATAGAATATTCTGCACAAACATAATGAGGATGTCAACCAGGATCCAAACCTATAAAATAAACAAATAGTAAGAGACTCCAAAACCTTGAATTTGGAAAATTTAAAATTAATAAAGTGATTATCATTTTATTTATATATCGGTTAACCTAATCCCCATGTATACCTATTTCAATCATTATAATAAAAAATAATGATGGATGAACCTTTCCTAGGTCACTTCCCTGAAATAAGTATCTCATTTATTAGTAGGCTCATTAAACATAATGGTCCATGACCCAAATTTCAAGGGTCCCTAATTACTCATGTCCCATATAGTCTCCCTTGTTTATATCACATACTAAATATAGCTATCATTGTTCCCCTACCAACCCATTCAATCCTCATTTGAGTCTAACATCAACTTCATCATATCCACAAACATATACCTTAGATACTACAATATCATGACCCCTTCCCCCCAAAATAGTAACCTTTATTTGTCGGAAATGATTGAAGGGAGATGGTGAATGCCTAAATCCCTCCTTTAATATGCCATGGGTTGGAGATAAGCACCGCAGGTACAATAAACATATAAATTGGAAGAGTTACACTCACAGAAAATTTGTTGAATTGTGAAATAATACAGTAAAACAAGAAGATCCAACTAATAGATATTAAAGACATCTCAATATCATATATGTAATGGTATACAAAACAAAAACACTATAAAATAAAACATCATGTACCAAATAGAAAAACCTGGTAGTGACCACGAATCCAAAACTGCTCCTAAAAACCATGAGATTTTAATATCCATCCCAATATACAACCTACTCATGATGACCTGAATAAAATTATATATAGAGAGAGAGCAAAATATGTATACATTGTAGGATCCTACCCAGATCCCATAATAAAAAAGATAATGAAATTATACTAAATCCCAATGAATAAAATATGAAACTAACTAATCATCCACAGTGGTTTACTAAGATCCATGCCTCTCTATTGCTATATCATACCAGATTTTACATACAATAGATCATATAATATAGTAATAAATACTAGGTAACCCACTACATGTTCCTCACTGGTCTTTCATTCCACCTCAACATCATACGTCTAAATCTATCTCTCTACAAAAAACCCTTCCTAAAGATACATGTGCTATGTATCACAACATAAATCAAATGAATAGAATCATCTAATCATCATACCCAGAACTCTATATGATAACCATGATATTTCAAAAAAATCCTCCACATCTCGTTATCCATGCATCATATATCAAGTATTATATCACAATCCATCACAGCCCATACACTGAGTGTGTACCTAGAGCCACCTTAGACCATACATATCATACCTATAATAATCCTCAAGATACTATACCTAGATATATATGAGTGAAGTAACCATAATACATTACATCCCATTACCAAAAATTAAGGGGAATATACCATCGTGCTTACCAGCAAACAATACAATAAAGAGAATAGAGCAGATCCATAGAGGTTAGATAGGGATCTATCCCTCACCAACCGAGACTTTGGGGAAGACAACCCCTCATAGTCTACTGGGTGATAGTATCCCTAATGAAATTGGAGGGTTAAAACACTAAATCAAAACATAAAAGATATAATGTAGCTCAAAACCATTCTATGGGTAATACCCTAGTCTCTAGATAAACTGCAACTGTTTTCACTTGGACACCCAGATGCCACCACTGAGCGCTAGATGTACTAAACAATAAAAGAATTTATGATGAATTACATTAAATTTGTTCCTTTATTTTAACATTTCACTTCAAATTAGTTAATTAATTAAATATTAATTAACATTATATTGAAAAAATGTCATTCAATATCTATGTTAACTCCATTCCATCTAGGCATATTCTGACCAAGTGCATTGTTTCTGAAGAATATCAACCATTCATTTCCACATGCACCATCAACATCATATAATTAATTTATTATTATTTTTATATTCTATAATTCTAGGTAATCAAGTATAACATCAAAAACCACAATTAAGAAAGATACATACCTAAACAAACATTTTTCTCAATAAATTGTGAATGTTAATAAGATAAAAAAGTTACCTTTCCATCCAGCCTTAAAACAGGTTTAATAAGAACGAATATCATATTTTTGAGCAATAATGGAATATCATAGATTCATTACATAACATCACCTCTAATGTCCTAACTAACATCTTCAAGCATATCTCCATGAATCTCATCATCATAAGAATCAACTATTGTCAAATATCATTGACTCCCATTCCATATATCACAATCCATACTAGGATCACATAACATCATATAATAGGCCGTACATATTGATCACATCATAGAAGGAAGAAAAAACCAAAAAGGTAAACTGGGAAACTAGGCTCTAAAACAACACATTTAGCATTCCACTGTATGAGGGCTCTCACAGACCCAACCACAACGTATTTAAACTTTACAAGAAAAAAATCAACACTCAAACCCAAACATATATAATTATCAAGAAATCTGTTTTATTACATCATGAATTAAATAATTAATTTATTATTGTCAAAAATTACATCTATTCTTAGGGATCAGTAATAAAAAACCATAATCTATTAAACATTCTCAATTCAATGAAATCTAATTTCAACAAACTATTGGAATAAAATTTCCCATTTAACATGCTTTTATTATTAAAAAATATATTTACCATATCTTAGTTCTTTATCCAATTCCATTTTCACATGGAATAACATATTCATTTAAACATGCATCAGGAATCAATTTGATTACTATAAAATTAAAAGAATATATTTATTAATTAAAAATTCCCCATAATGTTCTTAATCCATTAAAAAAATATTTTATATACGTTCTCTTCTAATTTTCACAATCAATATTATAACTCATGCATATTTAACATTTTAATCAAGGTATAGGTATAAATAACATTCTATCTAGAAAATAATGAGGGGAAATGTTATCATGGTGTATGAATAGAAGATTCCTAACCATAAACCATTATTTCATTAATTTCATTTATATTTTGTTGGGGTTAATTCCTAAACCACCCAAAACACTATATCATGGTAACTTTGGGTTTTCTTGTAAAATAAATTAGAAGTAATGAATCCCCTACCTCAACATTTTGATATCATTTAATTGAAAAAAAACGTCAATGTACATCTCTGATCACCTATACCAAAATTATCTATGATATATCAAGAACATAATTACATGAATGAATGGAAAAAAATAAATTAAATCCATTATATTGATAAATATAAATCTCCTTAATATGGAAAGATAAAAAAGAGGGAAACAATATCAAATAGAGAAAAAAATGTAAGAAATGGTAACAAACTCACATCAGTTCCTAATGGATCATACATAAGAAGTCATGGGTTAATCCTTATTGAAATTGTATTTAAATCCTTCACAAAACTCTCTCAAACACCTAGGGTTCCAGAGAGAAACTGGGGGGAAATGTGGGTTCAAATGGGGGTTCTGTAGTTTATAGGAAAATTAATATTTATAAGAACAAAATGCACCCTAATGGACCATTCCATAGAACCACCTAACAAATGATAAACTATAGTGAAATAAATAACAACACATCATATCACCATGGTAAAAGAATTTATAATTAACCTAGTTCCTTACATAGGGAAGATCCAATTTTCTAATGGAGGGACTACTATATAAACAAGATCACAACAGCGTAGAACATGGTAATATAAAAAGGAGACTACTCCTTAGATAAGATCCATAGCACGAGAATGAAAGATTTGGTAGAACAAACCAAATTCTTTCTTGAGAAACCAATTTCTCAACCAACCACTCTATGCAAAAGAGTTCAACCCACCTACTCTACAACCTGCCTCCACATACCATCCATGCCTAAAATGGACGTGGCTATAAAATATCATTTCTAGGAACATAAACCATATCTATTCCCACTAGGACATAATGACCATGATTATATATAATCCTGAGGCTCCACAACATATAATCCACTAAATTAGAGATTTTATAGACTAACACCTATTCCTTCTCTTTCAAACACCATAGAACCTCCTATATGTGCCTCCAACATTCAAAAATCACAAAGGAAGGTCTATCAAGATCAAAAAGCTCACATGTATGTTATGTATCAATTCATTGAGCTATAATATTTTATGTATAATTTTTAATAACATATTTATACCCCTGATAATATTATTTATTCTAATGATACTATTTTTTATTCCATTAATATCTTCCATGTCAAATAGAATATATTATGTATCACATTAATTCATTCCATAAAATATTTTTTCTCAAAAATATCAAATCTCCACCTCAATGGTGTTATATAACATCAGTAATATATTATGAATCCACTAAAAAATTATGTATTGAAATATCTTACATATCACTGTAATATCTTTCATTTGTATAACTCATCATGAACTTTAGTAAATATCATCTGTATGCATTTCGATAAATCATGTATCATTGAAAAATACTATATACTATAGGAAATATGTTTCATACCATATTTTAAATAAAATAATTTATTATGTATCTTCTACAGAATGTTATATATTACAATGAGATCCATTATTTTTCAAGGTTTATGGTATGGGGGATCTTTCTTCTGACTTTGAAAAAATTTCAACTCCCACTAAAATTTCAAAAAATTATCTAAAATAGAATAAGAAATACATAATACATTTTTATTGATTCTCTAACCACCTAGTCTCATCTCAAAAACAACCTAAATGACATTAGAAATTTAATAAACCTTATTGGAACTCTTCATGATAATTCATAATGAATTGTGTGGGATATAATGACTATTTTAATAAAGAATCACTTCCTAAAAAATTATTGATTGAAACTGATACTTATCCAATCATCATAAAATTTATGTTATCAATTTATTTTAGAATACTTAAATCTTGATAATTCATATGTTTTTGCTATCTTTTCTTAGTAGTCATCTTTACTCAAGACCCTTAGAATCCATGTTAACAAACTCACCATGAATCTGTTTTTGACTATTCATTCATCATCCTGTTTCAATTGTAATTACATATCATTATGTAAAACATAATAATCAAAAAATATAAATGTGTATCATTTTTGAATATGTTATCCAGTAATTTATAAAAGAACAATCGTCACCTTCTTCTTTTTCAACCTTTAGAGTGGAAACAAGTTAAGTAAATTATTTGCTGATATATTAATGGATATTCAATGCACAACAGTAGATAGTAATGTATATGTTACATTTTACGTTTAACTAAATCTCACAAGATCATATATTAACCTTACTAGCTTCTCACAATCTTTATCTCTAATTAACAACAAATAATATATTTAAAAACCATTGGGAAACTCAATCACCCCATTTTTATTTATTTTTGATAGTATTGAATCTACTCAAAAATGATTATTTATTTGTTTTCGATACATTTAAACGAGGTTTGAGTTGGTTTTTGATGATATAGAGTATCTTCAAGAATCCTTATAATATTAAACATTTAGTTGGGAACCCTAGAGATAAATTCTAAAAGTCTAGAATTGGATGTTATGCTTTGGGATTTCTATAAGTTACCAACATTCAAGATAAGAATGTTGATTCCAATATAAGTGAAATATTTGGAAGTTAATTTGATGATTCTATATTGTTCATTCAAAGGGAAAAACATCCTGATTACATTATAATGGTTCATGATTTTTGATGTGTCCAAAAGTTAGGTGATTTGACGAATATGAAGCATTCAATGGTTATTAGATATCATAAATTTAGAAAATTATTTAGTTTCATTTCAATATATATATTTAAATTCCTAATATATAATTATCATTTTTTCAATATGTATTGGTCACTCATAATAGATATTTGAAAAATAGAAATGTACCAAATGTGTAAAAGTCACTATCATAACACATAAAGGAAATGTTTTCATATGTAATGATAACCCATAGTAGATAGTTGAAATTCCTAAGTCCTCAAACATAAGGTTTAATATGTATGGGTCACTCGGATTGAATGTTTTTAAAAGCATGGAAGTACACAATGATATACAAGGGTCGATATCACACATTTAGGAGTAAATAATAGTAATAATTTTTACAATGTATTTAGTATCCCTATGATATATATGGTACAATATCTTATACATAATAGTAACTCATTCTGAGAATTTAAAAATTTATAGAACATAACTTGGATATGTAACTATTGTTTAGGAATACGTAAGGGATTCCGACACAATACCTAATGGTGAATAATTTTCCAAAAATTTGAGATTTTAAAAATGAAATAATATAATGATAGATTAATTTAGGCAATTATTGTTCAATTATTTAGAGATTTAAATACTTGATTACTGTTATAGTCATGATTTAAGTAAATATTACTTGTGAAGTTGTTATTCTGATAATCAGTCACTTAAAATTCACAATATAAATGGCCAATATCTATAATTTATGAATATGTTGGGTTTTATATATATATAAGGTGATCAAGCTATGAGGATAAGTCCACTGAATGGTGTTTAGAGAAGATAATGTCATGGGAGGGCATCATAATGTTACATGAGATACCATGACGAAACTATGAATATTAATATAACAAATATAGTGAGGAATTAAGTTATAACCATATAAAATGTCATTTCATGTTATTTTGTTGATGCGTAGATAATAATTTGGGTATCAGGGATAGAGAACCCCAATAATTATATATATTTCTTTGAAATTTTTATAGATAAGTTAAATGAGTTTTTATGAGAAATTATTAGGAATAATTTTTATGAGTAAATTAAAGGGTTTTTATATTTAATGATTTTAAATGATATTCAAATGAGATTTTGAGTATATAATAATTAAATTACGGATAATAATGGTGTGTTGATAATGATAAAATAATTTTAATTAAGTATAGTGAGATGAGAATAGCCTATTTGTATTGTTGTATGATAATATTATGATGAAAATCTAAATTTATTTAGTCTATTTGTGGATCATTCTTTCCCTGGTGATCTTTCATTTTTCAATTTTTTTTGGAAAAAGATGGGTTTTGTTTTATATTGGGATGGTTCCAACATTTATAGTATATTCAAGGTCATTCCCTTGCCTATAGCTACATATATATATTAAAAGGGGAGTTGTGCATGTGTGTGATAAAAATCATGATACATTTGGGACGTATTCATCCAACTTAGATGGGAACATGATTAAAAAATTACTTGTCTTTCATTTTATTTCCTCACCATTATGAAATGAAGAGATTGTTTCTGAAGATACATGATAAAAATGGGATTCAGAAGAAAATTTATAAAATCAATTCACCCTAAATTTTAATCATATCCCTAGTGATCATGTCAATTGGTATCAATGCCAAGATTAACTCCCCAAAGAGATATCCAAAAATTGAAATTGTTTTGTATAACTATTTTGAATTTATATTCATTACAAAATTTAATGGGAAATAATTTATATATAAGGAAAGAGATAATGGTTCCTTACTATCTCTTACAAGGTCATAATGATTAGGATACTATCCTTAAACATTATATTGCACCAATGGATAATGCATCTATGTCTCTAATTGATAATATAAATATTGAGAATGATGGTAAGATAATTAATTATATAATTTCCTAATTATATAAGAAGAAACTAACATAAGTCATGGGATGTACGATAGATTATAAGATTCTGGAAAAACATTATAGTATTTATGACAAAAACAATAAGGTGAAAGAAGAAAAGTTGACCGTTTAAAGGTAGATATTCGGATATGTTATAATGCATGAAGATGAATCTATTGAGGAATTTTTTATCACAGTTGATTCAATTGTTCGTGAAATTTGTTGAAATTAATAAAATATTCAATACTCTCTTGTGGTTAATAAGTCCATGACAATAATTTCAAAAAAAAATGCTAATTTGTCATCACGTAAGATAGAGAACATGTATATTTAACTATTTATGCACTTCAAAATACCCTCATTAATTTTCAAATGAGAACATGATTCTACCTAAAAAATAAATTTAAGGAGGCAAGTATTTCATTTATATTATTCAAGGATTTTAAGATAAAATATTAGTATATTTTTTCTAATGAAGATAATAATATGATATATTATGTCGAGACTCTACCTCTCTTATTTAGAGGAACATCACATAAGTAAATAATACATACACTGGGAAAATTCTATTAAGATTCTATGTTATAGAAAACTTTTATATTTATCTTCTAATTGTCCCTAGAAAATAATAAAATGGATTTTCAGCTGATGAAGATCATTGGATCATAATGTATATTATGATGGATAAATAAAAGATGGGTGAATTGTGAGTTTAAAAACATCCATTTTTAATCATAGTTTTACAAGTTTAAATAGATTGTATTAACAAAACATCATAAGTATTCAAATGATAATCACACTAGGCCCTTGGGTTAGATGAACAATGTATCTTTATCAAGTAGATTCTGATATTATTCTATAATTTTTAATATTAAAATGATTCTAATTTAACAATTTATATAATTGTATATAGTAAGCAATAATATCATATTCAAAGATAAATCATATTCAATATAAAATATTTTAGCCAGAATAAAAAAAAGAATCATAATCAAACTGGTTTTGATAAATCTGATTATTAAAAAATTATAGATTCAATATTAAAACATATAGAATTGTAATCATAGTAATAATTTGTTCACAATTTAATGAATGGGAGAAAAATTGTATTATAATAATTGATATTATGATAAACATTATTCTAATTGAAAGATAAATATAAAAGGTTTCACTTTCTATTACAATTTCAGTGGAAATAAAACACTTGAAATTAAATAATTAACACAAATGAATACAATTATTTAATCATATAGAATTGTGTATCCAATAAACTAGAATAAATGATCCATGTTTTATACGTACATGAATGTATGTATTTCTCTTGCCAAGGATACCCCTCAAAACGATTATTGGTCTATCTCACTATTCTTATGAGCCCTCGATATGATTATCAACTTCTTAATCTCGATATCCCCATGATCCCCCAATATGATCATCAACGTCTCTTTCTTTCTATCTATGTGAGGCCTTAAGGATACTAATTTGATCGGTCATCATTATTACAATGTCAAAAATATTATAAGTGTAAATAACAAGTAGTTTACTCTTATAATATTTATAGCTCTCACACACTCAGAGTTTTGAATATTAAAATGATCATCACATTGCTCCAAACTCTTCAAATGACTAGATATTTAAAGACAAACTTCTAATGGTCCTCATGGTTCTCCAAAGGTCATATTTAAATGGGTTTTATTTCAATGACATAGATAAATAGAACATCAGTGATTATATTATAAAAAATTATGATGTTGTTTTGATATACACCATTTGTAGTGTAAAATTTATTTCAAATATTATAGATAATATTTTTCTAGTATGAGAAATTCATTATGATAATTTCTTTGAGTTTGGGTATGGAATTAATTGAATAATTTATTAATATAAATAAAAAAAAATTTAGTATGAATGATAAAATAGGAGATCTTATATTTCAATTGATAAATCTAAGTATAATAATTCTATATATGATTATTATCATATCGATTAACACTACTATAAACATATCATATCAAGTCTCGTTATGATAATCATAATAAAAATTTATATTTTCATAACTCTTTAAATTATATTATATGAAAGATTAAAATATTATGTTTTGTTATAAAAACAATAGGAAACATTTTAAAAATGTAGGAAATAGGTTGTTTGTAATTTCTAAAAACAGTATAACAAATGTCATAAGATAAACTTTTGACTCAAAATTCTCCCCATTTTTTGAAATATTGAGACACAAAACACTGATGAATATTAAATAGATAATCATATATATAAATGAAAATTATACTTATATCCCCTTGTGTTTATAAAATATCTGAATATAATTATGAATATAACTAACTCTCCCATTCTTTAATAATTCTCCCACATTCTAGAAATTTCTCTCCATCTATGATTTTCAAAAAGGAATGGGGAAAAGTATTTTAATAATTGAAATGGGTTATAGAAACCATTATATGATAAAATATAATGATGTAATTTAAAAAATGAAAGAACATATGACCAATCAAAATTTGTAGTTATTCAAATAATTCATAATGAGATGAAAAAGTACATCACTAATGAAAAAGGTTATAAAATATATAAAAACAGTTCAATGAGAAATTAAATCATTTTTCATCATAAAATATCTCATAATGGTCTTTAGATTTTTGAGATCCTTTCTTTCATCTTCCAACTTTCCAATGAACTCTTCCTAAGACTGGTTCTTCTTTTATATAACTTGTAATATTTCCACATGAATCCTAATATTGACATCTTGCATATGAATATTTTCATCATGGTCTTGAGGTCGTTGAGAAAAATAATTATTCATAGCACGAAATTCAACACTATGAAGTCTGGTTATCCTTATCTAATCATCGAAATACTTAATCTTTCCATTTAGTTCATTTATAGTGTAAGTACGATTATCAGTCTAATATTTGAAATAATGATCAAACATTACACGTTTTGTCATATCCATTGTTAAAAAATTGTTGCTTTCTACTAAATCATTCAATTCCATCCTTATTTATTCAAAATTGTCAACATAAGTCTTGAGATTGGTATTAAGTATTCAAGACCACATAGTCATTTGCCAACATGATTTTCAATTAATCTAATAAAAATCATTATGGGCTTTGAACTCATCTAGTATATTGATCTCATGTCAACATGAATATTGAATATGATTTTTTATTAAAATAATCCTAAATAAAATCACATCAAAAAAATATATTTGTTAAATAATAATTGTCCATTTAAGCATTTTTCATTCCTGAACAATAAAATCTACTCTTTCTGAATTGGGTTCTATGGTTGAATCTAATTGATCATCTTCTTGATCCTTATGAGGTAGAATGAAACTTGTTATGATTTCTTTATATAATTTTTTCCATTTTTTATTTGTAATTAATTTTTCAAATTTTTCAGCCTTTTTTCCATATGAAATCTCAATAGCATCAACATCAACACCATTAGAATGTTTTTTTCTGATTTGTTTTATCCTTCTTGGATGAGGATTCCAGTACTCGAATAGATTGAGAATTTTGTATCTCTTGAATAATAGATATTTCATCATGATTTAATAATGATGATAATTATTTTCAACATATCTATGAATTTCTCATGAAAGTATTATCGGAACGTAGAACTTATTTTTCAACAATTTGATTTTTGTAATCTTCATGATACTTTTAAACATTATTAGTTTCTTTAAAAATATTTCCTTCTTACTCTTCTTATTATAGTTATTCTTCTTCTTCTCTTTATTATTCATCAAAATATACAGTTATTTATCTATATTCATTGTCTTGTTCAACAACATCACTGTACTTTTATAGAACATCCACTTTTACATCATCTTCTTCTAATTGTTTTTAGAAAAAATTATTAATGTTGTGACAATGATCACAAGTCACCTTTACCAACTATAATATATTCATTATCCACCACAACATCCATTACCTTATCTTCACTAGTAGGAAAATTGGCATGGATAATGATTGTTTCTTGAAAACATTGTCCAATATCCTAATTTGGTAAAAAAAATTTAGAAATGATCAATACACCTTTCATTGATTTATCGCACAAATTTTCTTCTAATATTTTCTTATTTTTTTCCTTTTCGTTCATCTCTAGAAATTCATCTCCCTAAATAACAGGATTGAATTGGATTTAGGTTCATCATTTTAAATAGAATTAAACATTTCAAAAAAAAAATTATCATTTTTACCATGTAATCCAAAATAAATATATCAAATAATTTAAAATTATCTTAATCTCTATTTCTTAGAATCAGAAAACCTTGCATCTAATGGGCTATGAATCTATGATCTGAAATGAGATGGTTGGAATTTTTTCTTTCATAAAATTATACATTCTTAAACAATTATTTTTCTGCTCTATATTTGATAATCATACATTTGAATTTCTGTGGTTTATGAAATTGCAAAAAGTCATCTCCTTCATATAAGATTCCAAGAAAACCTAATGCTTCCATATAGGGAATCTCGTACCATTTAACATAGATACATTACAAAAAAATGTTTGTTCCCACTTCTTTCAATAAGTTTCCAAAAAAATCAAAAACCAAATCCATTTCAAAAAAAATGTAATAGATGTCTCATTATTACAAACATATCAATTTCCAACCATGAAAATCAATAATCCAAATAAGAGACAACTCATACATTATATAAAAATATATATCTAATAATATTTTTGGGAAAAAACCCACTTGTTGTAATGCTTGATAGGAGCCATCGTATTTATACCTGAAACTGATTATTCAGACAATAATAAAAGAATTTAGACTAGGAGACATAAAATAGGCATCACTTCAAGGAAAAAATACATAGATAACCAATGTGGGAAATGTTGGGGGTCCCATTATATTGGAAATTTCAATCGATGGTTGATCCTCTAAAAACATCTAATGGATGATATTTGATCTATTAGATTATATGATTGATATAATATCCCAAGAAATATTTCTATATTATTTAAACTCTTGAAGATTTTTAAAATATGTGTATCATATTGGATGAATACAATAAAAATAAAGAAAAAACTTAAAATAAAATCATAAAACGCGGATAAAACTAATCACAATGTAATATTGTTAATGTCTAAATGGAAATAAGATTACTTTTATGAGTGGGATCATCGGTATTATAGTTTCTTCTTCTTTTATTTTAAAAATAATAGATTATGATAGTAAGAAATAGACTAAATAGTTGAATAAATTATAAAAATAAAAATATTTACAAATTTGATTAAAAATAATAGAAATGAAATCTCAAATATGATTAAATGATAAGTCAAATTGATAGTATTTGAAATCCTAATTTTAAATATATTCAAATAAGATACATTTTCCAAAATCTAGTTTAATAGAAACATGAATATGATAAATGTCGAAAAATACGATATAAAATAAACATGAATACAATAAATCTTCGATTATATTTTAATAAAACATAAGTCCTGAAAATTTTATATATTCCTTGAGTCTAGACAACTTTTTATAATGGATTTTTTAGAAAACATAATTTTTTTGAAAACATAATTTTTTTTGAAATACTAATGTTTGAAATTTTTAAAAATAAGAACAATCATATGTATTCAACCATTGTAAATCAGTAAATTGAGGCAAGGATATGGGTAAATAAGAAGTATATATAAATACCTAGTTTATATTAATAATTCTTAACTGCAATTTAATTTATTCAAATATATTAGAGGGTAATGGTTTTGTAAAAATGACTACAGGTTGGTCTAATGTTTTGATGAATTATATAATGATATCTCCTTTAAATTTTTGATCCCCATAAAATTGATTCCTAATATACATGTATTTTTCAGGAGAGTGGTTTGAATTATTATTACGTAAATTAATGGAAGTAGTCTTATCTCATAGTATTTGCGTTTTAAGAAAACTCATTTCATAATCAGGGAGTTTTTGTTTCATCTACAACACTTGGGAACAACAACTTCCAGCTTCCACATATTAATATTCAATACGGTAATGTGATACAGTCTATTGTTTCATAAAATTCAATGAAACGATTGAATCTCGAATGAAATGATGTGTTCTAGAATTACTTTTTATATCCATTCTACAACCCCCATAATTCGTAATCCAAAAAAAATTAAATTCAAAATGTTTTCCAAAATAATAATAAGTCTTAAATCCATAGTTACCTTTATATAATGAAAAAATTGTTTAGATACATTTAAATAGGATTCCTTTGGATTATATTGATATATTTAACATAATCATATATAAAACATTTAATCTGTTTTACAACCATTTATGTATATTATTCTTCATATCATACCTCTAAAAAGTGTTTAATCAACTGGTTGCCCAATTTTGTCAAGATCAAGAGTATTTGAGGAACCGATGGGAGTACTTATACATTCAGTATAATCATATTTGAACTATTTAAGAAACTATATTATATAATTATTTTGAGATATGTATAAGAACATTTTGTTTTTTGAGAAATTTTAAAACCAGAAAAAAAATTTAACCCACCCATCATACTCATCTCAAACTCAGATTTCATAAGATTCTCAATGGAATAGGTCAATTATTGGTGAGTTATCCTGAATATAATTCCATCAACATATATTATAATAATAATAATATTTTTATTAAATTTATTTATATAAATAGTGGGATATATGGTTCACTTCAAATAATTTTTTCCTATCAAAAAAACATTTAATATATCTTTTCAAGGTCTAGGATTTTTTTTATGCCTTATAAAGAATTAGTAATTTAAAAAAATCAGGATGTTTTTTATGTTCCAAACCAGTGGGTTGTTCAACAAAAATATCCTCATGGGAATATCCATTATTGAAAGAACAAATAAAAACCAGTTGATAAAGATTGGAAAAAAAAAACCTATAAAAATAATATAATACAAATAGATTCAATTCTGGCAGTCAGTGTGTATGTTTATTAATAATATATTCACCATTTTTTATTGTAGCCTTTAGAAACAATTCATGATTTATTTATAATTATTATTCAATTTTTATCACACTTGTTTCTAAAGACCCATTTTACACTAATTATTGAAGTTTCATTTGTGCATTCCACTAATGTCCAACCCTTTTTATTTTAAATTCATTTAGCTCAACATCAATGTCCTTAATAAAATGAAAATCACCTAAAGCCTCAATATGGTTATTATGTTCAAATTGGGAATGGAAAAAATAGGTTATCCTTCATTTCATAAGAAACAACTAGTCTTAAATGGTTGATTTAAGTCCCCAATGATACAATCACATGTTTGATTTCTAATAAACAACTAAATTGATTTTTGTAAAACCTATTCATCAAAATAATATAGAAAACCATAACAATAAAATACTTAAGAGATAGTTTCATGAGTATTTTCCAAACCTGATGAATCTTCTAACAAAGGTTGATGATCTGTTTTAGAAAACAAATTTGAGATAGAGGGTTAGGTTTGTTTAAAGTCAAAATCATCAACATCATCAAATTTAACATGTTCAGTTTCCTCAAAATTCCATGGATTTTTATTAAGAACACTATATTCCTTAGAAGTAGTGAAATAACCAAAAAATATATATTCATCAGATTTTAGTTCAAATTTAAGTGAATTTAATTTCATTATTAATATGAATTATTTGGATCCAAATACTCCAAAGTAAGAAAATATTAGTTTCACCCCTTTCCACAATTCATTAGTGGTTTTAATAATATAATATTATATTAAAACTCAATTTATAGTATATCAAGAAGTACTAAATTCTTCATCCCATAAATGTTTAGAATTTTATTATTCACTCAACATGGTTTTTTTATTTCCTAAAGAATATGATTTCTTCATTCAATAAAACAATTTTTATGAGTAGTTCTAGTAGCGAAAAATTTATGTTCAATTCATTTACTACTAAAAAAATGTTTCAAAATCTGAATTTTTGAATTCTCTAATATGATAACTATGAATAGTTATCATGGAAATATTGTTCTCAATTTTAACATTGGCTTAAAATGTTCTAAAATAAAAAAAGGCTTTAGATCTCTTTTCTAGAAAAAAAAACCATGTGCATATAGTTTAATCATCAACTATGAAAAATACATAATACATGCCACCAATAATTCTACTTTGTGTATGACTGAAAATATTCATTTGAACTAACTATAATATATCATAAGTTGAGACTTCACTAATATATTTAAAACCAAACTTTTGTTTCTTACTATATTGACAAGGGTCACAGACATTTGAAAAATCCAATCTATGATTTGTTAAATACTTAATTAGTATTTTATTTTTAAATTTACTTATCTTTATAAGGATATACTATCATATCATTCAATTTCATAATAATGATTAGTCATCCATTGCACCAAGGAAATAAATGTCTTGTCACTAAAGGTTATAATATTAGTGTGTGTATATTTTCATGCCTATTAGAATAAAGAACATATTAATCAGTGGATTTTTTTATTGGACATTTATGATTCCTAAAATTCACAAGCTGACCACCATAACATAATTTAATTATGCTTATAGGGGTTTTTAGGCCTTAAATAAACCACACATATTAAATTTAATCTTTTCCATGAAGTACAATATTACTTATATTGATAATTTTTTCTTTCACGTTATCCCTAATGGAATATTTTCCACCTTTCACCTTCATAATATTTTAAATGAAATCATTTTGTATATTCATATGTATATAACACCCACTATCCATTTACCAGGTGTTATTTTTTTGGTACTACCTTTGTTTTCCTAAAAAAAAGTAGACTTTTGGAAACCAAACCTTCTTGGGTCTGGTAATGTTAGAAAAAAAATTAGATAAGAATATTTTTAAAAAAAATAGGCTTTGTGGAAAACAAATTATTTATTTTCATTAGGAAAATATTTATTTTTCCAGTGTGCACCACTTTGATAAATTTTTAAAAAGGGGGAATTTTGTTGATCAAATAAAGTGTCACTAAAAATAAGTTTATTATAAGTATATCCAATTCCAGTACAAGTTTCATGAGGATGAATTTGTTTATGAATTTTATCTAAACCATTATAACCAAAAGTAATGTTTGAAAAAAAATCATAAAGAAGAAATTTCATATTTTCATTTTATAACTAATTTATTATCCTTAATATCAGTAGTTTCTGTATAGAGTTGTTTGAAACTAGTTTGTGAACTATAATTTTTAGAAATTACTTTTCCAAATTAATTGGAAACTACTTCTCTTTCATAATTTTATTTATCCATATATTTTTAATGATTTGATATTTTATTTATTAAAATATCAAATATTGAATTAGACCTTTCAGGATATCTTTATCCTTATCATGTTTTTTCCATCTTTATAGTTTTTAATTTCTATAAGTTTTTCAAAGAGAAAAAAATCTACATAAGAAGGTAATATATTATCATCACTAGTTGGGGAGGATTATTCATCCAAAGATATAAAATTCTTATCATATTGTTATTTTATGTATTGTGTACCCTGTCCATAAAACATTTATTTTAAATAGGTTCTCTAATACAAAGGCCAATATTCATATTATCTGATATTTCATATTCTAAAGAATTATCTAAAGAATCACCCCCACTAGCACTCCAATTGATAGAATATTTAATAACTTTAACACATTTTGACATATAATATTTCTTTTTATTTATATGTAAATATCTATCCTCATTGATTTTATTTATAAAATAGGGACAATCCGGAAAATATTTTACATCTCTTTTAAAATCATACTAATTATCTTCAGAATATTTCTTTTCATTACTATATTTATTAATTTTGTTATAAAATTACTGAACATTATTTTTACCCTTGATTGTGTTCATCCTTCAAAAATATTTGAATGTTCCGATTCAGAATATTCTGAATCACTAGAATTAGATTGAATAATAAATATTTCTTTTTTTATGACCTAAATTTATTTTTGGAGCATTGGATTTTATTAGATTTTAAGTAGAAGAAAAATAAACTCCACCATTCTTACATTTTGTTTTCTTAAAATCTATTTTCAATCTACCCTCATATAGTAAAATGGTTCCAAATAAAACATTAAGATGGATATTTTTAATATTTATTATTTCATCAAAATCATTTCTATGAGATTCCAAATCATTGCACATGATATCAATTATCTTTTAAATTGGGATTTCATCATTTAAACCATTCTCTCATATTGATTGTATAGAATTGGCTATTTTCATAAACCATTATTTTTCCTTTTTAATAGGTGCATCAAAATGGAAAATAAAATGTAATATAGAAAGCTCAAATAATTTTTCTTCTAGGTTCAATAACCATTGATGTTCCAAAATGAGTAATCTCTATATTTTTTCAGATACTATTAGATGATGTAATAGATGATGTCTGACTATAAATTCTTTTGGTCATAGAATATATTAATGTGTTTCGAAATATGTAATTCAATTTATACTCATATATTTCATAACTGGTAAAAGAAAAAACTTCATTGTCGGACATCATATAATCATTAGTTAACATTGAAAAATTTTCAATTCTAGTACTTATTATAAATGTCTTCATTCAATCTTGACAATATTCATAACCAGATCTATCAAAAATAGGGGTCTATTTGGATTGAAGTTATCTATTGAACTGCCATCGAGTCTTTCCATCCTTAAAATAGATATAAAAATATTATTCCACAATACACGTTAGAGAAGTATATATTCACAAAAAAATTATATCAAAATTAAAGAAGAAATAAAATAATAAAGAAAATAAAATAAGTTTTGTAATAATTTGATCTTTGAAAACCTCCTGTTAAACCAAATATAAGTATCTCTATAATAAATACTTTGAATTAATACCAATAATTGAATCGTAATTTATATGAGGAAATATAAATACAAGAGGGTTGAATTGTATGTTTAATAAAAAAATTTATTCGTAGTTTTTCAAGGTAAAAAAAATTGAATTTACAAAATGCCTTCAGTATTCAAATGGTAATTAGACATGGCTCTTACATTTGATGAAAAATGTATTGTAATCAAGTGGATTTTGATTAGAATTTCACAGGTCACAATAAGAACATTTTTTTTACTTCAACAACATATTTAATTGAATTCATTAAGTAGTGGTAATATATTTAGAGTTAAATCATATTCATAGCACAAATGATTTAATGATATTAAACAAAAAAAGAATCATTATCACAATTTTAACAATAAATTATTCTATTACAAATGTTGGGATTCTATCTTAAATCATATAGAATCATAATAAGAGTAAAAATGTTTTCAAAATGTAATAAAGGGTAGAATAATAATATCGTAATCAAATTTATTACGATGGAAAATATAGAAATCGGAAGATGAATATAAAGGGATTCACATTTTATTAAAATTTTAGATTAAATAAAATACTTGTGATAAAACAAGTAATTCAAAGGAGTGAAATTCTTTTAACCAAAATAGTAGGGTATCCAATAACATTGGATAAAGGTCCCTTGTTTTATATTTTCATGAATGTATATCTTTCCCTAACTAAGGAAATCCATCGATATAATGATTGATCTATCTCACAGTACCCATGATCCATCATTATAATTATTGGATTCCCTATCATGCTATACTCGTTCACCCTTGATATGATGACTATATTCTCTTTCTCACTATCCCCATCATCATTTCATCGTATTGACATGATTTTTAATTATAATTAAAATCTCAAAAAGCTTACAAGTATGAGTACCAACTAGTTCACTCATCCAAGCTTCATTGCTCTCGCTCAATGATATTTTTACAAATGAAAATTAATAACACATTGAAACAAACTATATTAATGAATGGTTATTATAGGTAATCTTCAACTGTCATCTCGATTCAGCAACGGTCAAATTTTCCCTCAGTTTTTTATAAGGACATGGACACCTAGTACTTCAAAGGTAATATTATACCTTATTATATGATTTTATTTTGATATAAACCATATTAAATGTAAAAAATATTTCTTATATTAAAGATAATATTTTTCAAGAGTGAGGAAGTAATTGAAATAAATTATTCGAGTATGTGTATAATTTTAATTTAAACCATTATCAATCAGTATAATAAGGTTTTTTCAATATGAAATATAAAATATGATATCTTGTTTTGTGTAGATAAATCATTGTACAATAAATCTGAGTATTATTGTTATCATATAAAATATCATTATGATAAAAATATCATATCTAGTTTCATTACAATGTGAATAATGAAAATTATATTCTCATAACTCTTTAAATATTATTCTAAGTAAGATAAAAATATTGTGATATCTTATAAAAAATAAGAAACATTTTTAACAAGAGAAATAATAAATAAATAGGATGTTTGTGATTTAAAAATAAAATGTATGAAAATTATAGAAGATAAACATTTACCTCAACAAATTCTACTAAGACATTCTATTATAAATGAATTCCTATAAAGGGAAATCAATATCTAAAAAATGAATGATGAAAATTTCAACCAACTTCCACAAAACACACTATCTATTGAAAGATTCATTATTAGTAGGAAATATGTGATAATGAGTAAACATATATATATATATATACTTTAATAAGTTCCTCATTCCTAAAAAATAGGACAATGATTCAATAGGTGATAACTCGTAACATAATAGGGATTTTTCCTATGAAAGGAGAATTAGATAAATAGTACATAATAAGAATTTAAATAAAGATTTTATCAAAGTATATTAGAATATTAATAGAGGAAAATTAACTTCTCTAAAATAACTCTAATATGAAGAATAAAATCCACATTGGGAATGAAATTCTGTTTAAATAAAATGAAATGTTAAAGCATCAAAATTATGAAAAAAATTTAGATTATTTATAACATGAATTCCAATATAAATCATAGTAATAATGGTGTATAATGGGTCAAAAGGATTATTAATGTAATGAAGAAAAAATAAAACAAATAAAATGTTATTTACAAAATTATGTTATAGGAAAAAGTGATCCTTAAAATAAATAAACATGATTCAATTTTATTGTAGAATATTATAGACCTGAAGAGAAGAAATATATTTATATTCCTCAAAACATAATCATTATTTCATAAGAATATAGTGATAAATATAAATATAGATTATCAATAGATTTTAATGAAATCAAAAACCAATCTCATATATTTATGGGGAATAATTATTTAGAAATTTCTACACCATCACTAAATTCTCAAATAAGATATACATGATAGTATTTGGGAAAACAAACTCATTAGATGTTTGAGAATGGATTTGGAAAATAACCCATGAAACATTATATTTTTGATTAAAAAATTATTTTTTAAGGATACTGTTTTTGTTGTGGTGTGTTATGAAATAATTAATACATTTTATGTTATAACATGTAATTATCAACTCTAATAAGGGGGAATGAATCAATGATTAGACAACAAGAGCATATGGTAACTATTCAAAATATTAAATACCCTGGGAAGAATATTGACATGAATATTCGGTTAAAGAGTTTTAAAGAAGATGTTGTCATGTGTGATCAAGAAATAAAAATATCAAATGAATGTCTCTCATTTATACAATCAAAAATAAAAATTTATTGTATAACTAGAAATTTATAGAATAAGAATCAATTTAAGAAAAGGGGAAATGTGGTTTATGTTTAATTTATGTTGTGTAAATATATGAATATAGGGATTTTAGATAGTGGTTCTCAAAAGTTATTTGATTTCAATAAATTTAAGAATATTAAAAAAATATATAAGATATGTTACCTATAGAAGTGGTGTATATTTTAAAATTAAAGTTGTTTAAGTGGATGAAATTAGTTAAAATTAGATAAGTATTAGTAATGTTCTATGAATTATTGGACTAAAAAATTATATGTTGAGTGTATCACAACTTTCTGATTATGGAAATTAAGTGGCACTCAGAATGAATAGATTCATATATAATATAATGAATATGGGAGTTATGATAATAATATGTTTGATAACATAATGTAATATTGTTCATCTTTGAGATGCTAAAAGAGGTTTAAATATGAGTATTCAAGCAGGAAAAAACATGGCATAGAAGACTAGGGCATCTTATAAAAAATATAATAAATAAATTGAACATAGTATAGGAGATGATAAATATTATAATACTGAATGAAGAAAATGTAAATATTTTAAAGACATATAAAAAATGAAAATGGTGAATAAATTATGCAAGGGAGTTAACATCTACACTAAAACACCATTAGAGCTAGATCAATCAGATGTTTGTGGATTCATGAATAAGATGTCAACAAGTTGAAAAAGGTATTTTTCACTTTTATTAATTATTTCACATGATTTAAAGGTATAGTTTTTATGTCTCCTAAATCGTAATCCTTCATCAGGTTTTATAAAATTAATGATATTTAAAAATCAAAGAGGAATCTCTTTTATGAGACTGAGGTCAAAAAATGGTATGGAGTATTCCAAAACATAGTTTCTATAATTCCATAATAAATATTTCATAAGTCACGAGGTCATTTAACCTTATACTTCTTAGTGGAATGGAGTGGATAAAATAAATAATAGAATCCATTTAGATACATCTAGAACTACTCAAAAAAAGAATTAATCTTCATGATATTTTTGGTTACCAAAAATTACCAATGATAGAATCATAATAAACATATTCATTTTGAGTCAAAATTTAGATATGAATCTATATGAACTGTTTTCAATAAAAATAAAAAACTAAACACTTTATAGTGTTTGATAGTCCATGTTTTATCAATAATAAAGGATTAAGATGTTTTAAGAACCATGATAATGTTGAATATAGAATATTCCTTAGTGATACACCAAATAGAGTCTTTTATATGTGATAAAAAAGAAATTAAGAAATATAGTGGGTCTTCATGATGTAATTTTCCTGGAGAATGAATATAAGATCTACAATTAAATCATGGTGGTTTATGTGGATCATTTTTATATTTCTAAACCTATCAATGAACCTGAAAACACACTAATTTTCAAGAAGGATAATTTTATTCCAAATAATTTGATGTTTTTTAACATATAATGTACATTGGAACAAATACAAGACTCCAGAAACATGTTGATGTTGAAAAAATAATTGGGGATTAGAAATAGGGGGAGAAAACAAGGAAAAAATCAGATAAACATTCAAACTAATCTACATTTAAATATTAAACTGAAAACTATTACTTAATCTATATAGCACAAATAATGGATAAATTTTTTTAATAAGTAGAAATATAATAATTTAAATAATGAAATGTGTGATATTCTACCTAAAACTAATAGAAATAATATCATTGGGTGAAAATGGGATGTTAGATATAATTTAAATAATAATAATGAAGTTTTAATAAACAAATCCATACTTATGTGGAATGGGTACTCACAAATTGAGTTCATTTATATTGATGAAAAATTATCCCCACATTCAATACTTTAGACCATCTATCTTCTCCTTGAAATTATATCTCATATAAACTACCATATTTTTGAAATGGATGAAAATTTTATATTTTTAAATGATTATCTGAATTTAGTAGTATGCATAGAGTATCTTAAGGTTTTTATGCTTGATATAGATGAAATAATGGTTTATAGATGTAATAATAATCAATATGGGATATGTAAAACCTTAATATAGTGGTCTTTCAATCTTTATGGTTACTAAATAAGCATGGATTACATAAAATTATAGTTGTATACTAATCTTTATATAAACAATATCAACACAAAATTATTCATTATGGTAATTTATATTTATGGAATTATTTTCTCCTGTAATGAATAAATTCTATGGGGATAATATTTTCTATGAATGATGATGAATTTTGAGGTCCCTTTTCTATAGGAGATCATGTTTGTCTTGCATTTGAAATTTACCAATAAATTGTATCATAGTTTTGTCTCATAAAGATAATATTTCAAGTGTTTTTTAAGTGTTTTGGAATGTTTATATCAACAAGGGTGACCACACCAATCATATTTTGTAAAATATATTAGTAATTATGTGTATGGAATGAGTATTAGTGATAAATAATTCAAAAACATAATTGGTAGTCGCTTGTAATTGATTAACTCAAGTGCAGATTTTGTCTACTGTTGTGATTAATTATGCTTGATATCAATAATATCCTATGGATTATCATATCCAAGAAGAATTCATAATTTTGAAATAAATTATAATCACATATGACTATATTCCATTTTATGAAGAGGAAAAGGTATATACTTATAAGGCTCCCACGATGCTAACTTAGCTGGTAATATTAGTGATATAATTTCCATAGTAAGAGAATAATTATTCCTCGGTAGAAAATATGATTCATAGAAGTCCAAAAAAATCATCTATAATATTAAGTTGAAATGAGTATGAATATGTAACTATATCCCAATAAGAAACAAAAATTATTTGAAATAAGGTACAAATTTAGCACATAAACTTTATAGTTTAATATTCACTAGTTATTAACTATGATAATCAAATTTAAATAAATTTTTCCTATAAAATATTGAAACATTCAATTTAAAATTATATTGATATCAAATATCATTTCAGAAATGAAAATTTTGCAAAATTCATCTTAATTTTATAATTATTTTACCATTTAATGTGAAAATTACTAAAATTATTACTAAACCACTTTCTATTGAGGCTTTTGAGACGTTGAGGAAAAAATATAGGCTTTCAACCCATTCCTCCACAAAAATTTTGGTATATTTATTATATTCCCCCATCTTCCAATTGTGATTAAGTTTATATAATGGTTGGATGTTTTTTATAGGAAGAGGCAGCTTCCTATTTTTTTTAAAAATAATCCTTTTTCTTGAGTAAGTAAAAGAGTGTGTTTAAAATAAATTTTTAGTTTCCTAACAAAATATCCTTAGTTGGAATCAATTGTTGAACATTGTAAGGATATCTTCTATATCATAACTAGTCACCCTTTTCCTCTATATCGAACCATATAAAGTATACATAGAGTTTATTGGTTTATATCTTAATACTTTGATGAATTTTTTACCACTAGTTACACATTATAACTATATATTTCTAATCAATTAATGGGGAGATAAGTGGATTCAAATTTTAGATTATGTTCGTTGATTTATTGGGAGAATATTTATGAATTTTCATGAAAAATAAATTTATTTATTTAACGATGAATTAAAATGTGAGGATTTTTGAACCCCCTTAATTGTAAATTAGTATGCATTTTCAATATGTGTGAATGAGGTTATAGTTGATTTTAGATGGACTATAGTATATTGATGTGTCATGGGATGATTTATAGTTGATATGGGAATGTTGTAGAAGAATTTTAGATGTCTATATTTACATGATATGCTTTTAGGTATTTTAAATTTTCCAATTTTCAGGATCTGGTAGGCGAGTGTGAACTAACTAAAAAATTTAGTAGATAAATATGATGATTCTATGAATCATTTAAATATAAAAATAAATATTTTTTTATAATAGTTCTTGATTCATTATATGTCCTACAGATGGCTGGTTTAATAATTATTAAGTATCTATATGTTTGAAGATAATTTTTTTTGTAAAATCCATGAGTTTCACTATAATATGTAATATTAAATTTCTAATATGTAAGCACAATTTTATCAATACATAATGGGAACCCATGGTTGACTTTTGAAAAATAGAAAAGTACCCAATACATAAAGGTACCATTACTAATATTTTGAGTTCATTTTATTGACATGTAAAGGTATCCCCCAATAAGATAGTGGAAATTCTAAAAAATACTCAAATGTAAGGGGATTTTAATAAAACTAACATGGTTATATATTTTGGAAAAATAAAGAACTACATTCTGATATACAAGGCTTAATACTTTATATATAAGAATAGCATGGACTACGAATTTTGAAAATTAAGGAGTTAACGTAGGATGCAAAAGGGTGAATATCTAGTACGTAAGAGTTACTCATACTTTGAATTTGACAAATTATGGAGTGTCCCTATGATATTTAAGGGTCTTTTGAGGAATACATAATGTTTGACCACACAATATGCAATGATCATTAATTTAAAAAAAATATTTATTTAATTTAATATTTTGAAGGAAGGATAATTCAAAAATTTATTTTTTCAATTATTTAGTAATGTAAATATCATTATTATAGTTATAATCCTCATTCAATACATGATTAATTGTGATGATTTTTTTATTATATTCATTGACATAAATATCATTATGATACTAGTAATTAGTCACGATTCAAGTATATATGAGGTCTATGATAAAATTAAGGTGGTCATGTTGTGAGGAGAAGGCCAAACTGTAGTGCGTGATAAAAATAAATTTTTGAGAGAGCTTTGTATCATGGATTGAGATATTGAGATTCAATAATAAAAATTTCTTAATAAACACACCTCATGAAGAATCTATTCACAATACTAAAAATTTCATTTCATACTATCATTTAATCATGTAGAGAATAGTATTTGTATGGGGGATATAGAAATTTATGATAATTATAGATATCACTTGTGAGATTAAAAATCATGTTTTATTGATTCATTTAATGTGATTATTATAATAGTCAATGATAGTGAATTGATATTGTGATATTAATGTGTTTTCATGTTTAATTTATGAAAATTATACTAATGTGGGATGTTAAGTATTGAATAATAAAAGGAATGATAATTTATTTTTGATAATGTTGTTATAATTTTCAATAAGTTTAGTCAGTTTAGAATAAAATGTGTAATATTGTATGATAAGGGGAGGAATAAAATAAAAAATAGATTTTTCCATTTTTGGATAATGATTCTATTAGTGACCTTTATTTTAATAAGTGTTTCTATATTGATTATAACAAGTTAGTGCTTCCTATAGATCTAGTCATTTCCAACATTTAATGAAGGGTCAAGGCCATTACCTTCCCCATAACTATTATTGAAAATAAATTGAGATTTTAGTTTTTTCATGGTCAAAAAATCATAATAAATAGGTAATGTATTCATCCATTGTGTAAGTTAACATTATTAAAAAAATTATATGTTTCGCATTATTTCTGTATCACTCTTGCTTTAAGAGATCTGCACTAAAAAATAGGAGAGGGTTCTGGATTTATAATTAAAATTATTATCACTATTTCACACACCCTTCCCCTATTGTTAATCACATTTGATGTGATCTAATCAAATACCTATTTCAATTTATAATCAGGATAAATTCAATAAAATTCATGTCTTATTTATCCCCAAAATTGAAAATAAATGCAATGGTGTCTGGGTAATGGAAATGAATACTCATATAATGTTGGAATCATCACATAGAATTTCATTTTCTCATCTATTGTTGAAATTAAATCATGATTCACCTAAAAGAAGTATGGAATCACATTTCTTTATGAAATGAGGAATAAGTTAATAAAATATTAGTCTAATTTATCTATCATATTGTATAAATCATGTGTTATTAACCTAAACATAAATTTTTCCAGAAGATTGTTTAGAATGTGATATCAACTCAATAATATCTTTCCAGTGGATATTGAGAAATATTTTTTAAATTAATCACATTTAATCAACTAAACAAACACATAAAAAACATTTCATGTGGAAGCATGTCCATCCCCCTTCTAGTAACCTTCTATCTTAACTGACTCTCACCTTAATAATCCAATTTCATTCATACAAAGCATAGATGGTAAAAGTGACTATCAAACCTCGACACTAGAATTCTCTATATGGTATATATATTATCTTATTTTATAGTATATTCACATTTTAACTCCTCTTCAAGGGATGTACCCTACCAATTCTTCATCATGGTTACATTATGTTTTCGACTGAAATCAATGATTATCCATTCAATACTAATTGAAAAGTTTCAAGGAGGCATCAATTGAAGTACTCTATGTTGAACATAATTATTGTTACAGTGATTATTTCTAGACATTTTAGTTCTACATTTTTTCATACACCTCTTTTAATTCTCTATATAGAATATAAAACAAAAATAAATGGAAATAATATGGATTCATCATTTCTTATTAATGAGGGTAATATGGATGAAATTTTTTTCTCAACTTAACAACCCTTTTAATATCTTCCCTGGTTTGGTTTTAGCTCTTCGTGATTTCTCCTTATCTAATTTTCTAGAATTGAAAATTTATTGGGAGCATGAACTTCTTCTATTATTTTATTTTCTTCTTCAGTGGAATTCTATTTTTAACATTACCTAGAAAAACATATGCACTATGTTTTGTTTGCTCTATTTTTTTAATTTATATAACATCATTGTCCATATGAACATGTGTTTCCTTTTTCTATTCACAATTTTTTTATCTTACACATTACTTCTCATGAATCCTTACATCACCCTTCTATGGAAATATCTCACGAAATTCATAGAGGTCTTCTAGAAATTTAATCCCAATATTTCATTATAGGATTTCTTTTCCTAATTTTATAACATAATTCGATAAACATTATTTTTCAATTATTTTACCTAATTTATAGGATGTGGATTTTTCTCCCAAAGAAGAAATTTCTCTTCTTTGGTTTAGCATCCTTCACAGTCTTCTTCTTGAGTGTGTCTTTATTAATGGTTTTCTTTAACTTATATCTGAAGGTCGACTAACAAATTATCTTCCATTTATGTTGTTGTTTTCTTATATTAATATCATAGGATACATACTTGGTTGATAAATAATGGAACTCTTCCCCATGGTGAAAACATTTGTTGAAAATACCATAGAAATTTTCAAGGCATTAATATCTATTTATGGTGAAAAATTTTACCTTTTCTATGAACATTTTTTTCTTATCATTTTTCACCCTTTTCATGGTTATTTAATAATATTTGTGAATACAATTATTTTCCAAATTTAAATTTCATTATTTCACAAACTTATACAACACCAATGGTGGCCATTAAACCATGGGGTTTTCCTTCGGTTTCAATCTTTCCAGATTTGATACATTTTTATTTTTGGTCCAAATAGTTTTTATTTTAAATTCTAATTTTGGAGTATATATTATTTCACAACCTTACATCCACCATTGTTGTTGGGTTTCATTATTTATAATTTTCATCCACCCATATTTCCCCAAATTTTGTGTTATATCCGACACTTTTTATGTAAATAGAATTAGTCAAAAAAATTCTGGAACATGGATTATCTTCACCTATAAGATTACAATGGATATTTTGTGGATGATTTCAAAATATTATTGAAACTAATATAAATATTTTTTAATATAAGGAACTTTTTATAAATTATCATGGTAGAAAATATTATTTTAATTGTTTCGTAAGTATAACCTTGTGTCATTTTTAGATTTCTCAATTTGACTTCCAACTCATGATACATCAGGTTGAGGGTACTTTTATCAACCTAAATTGATCAATATATTTCATAAAATACTATTTTCACCTTATAAATCAAATATTAATCATCTTACAAGATTCCAATAATTAATTCTCAATTTCTTTTACCTTTTTTTCTTTAATCTCTAATATATAATCCTTGACACCAATAATATATTCAGATACATGTATCTTCTCTTCACTAGTTTTAGATACCTAAGTTTCACATCATGAATAATCTGCAATAATTCATCAACCATGAAGAATCTTTATGTACTGGTAAATAAGTATTGGTCCTTGTATTTCACTTATTTGATGATATAGTTTCACTTTTTTAACATTTATTCCAATGTTGTATCCTTTTTGTCAGTTTCAATATCTAATTGTTATTTATCATCTTATATCCCTATGATAAAAATAATAATATATGTGACAATTTCAACAGGGTAATTTTTCAAAATTCCCTTTATATTTTATTAAAAAAATTAATTCATTATGAACACAATCATCACAATATGAAATGGATTCTTCATGAGTATCATACTCACTAGAGAGAACTAAATTTTTTAACTTTGATTACCTTCCTATAATAGATAATCCACTATCTACTTGCAGATCATTCTTAGCTTTCTTGCCACATTTTTCTTATTTTTTCTAGGTTTTGGCTGAAACCTCAATGTTGGTATTAAAAGGGATAGAAACTACATTCTGCTTAAGTGGAAACTGAAACCATATTTGAATATGAAATTCATGTATATCTTATAAAAATACAAGTAATGAAAATAGATTCAAACAGAGGTAAATTGGATTAGCTCTAACACCACATGAAATTCCTTAGGAGGAGTGTGCAACCGCACTCAGTGAGGGGTTTATCAGGATGAACTAATTTTACCAAAAAAAATCAGTTATAGATTTGCCTCGTAATATTTAAACATATACATCATGTAAGATGAATGGATCCATATATTAATTCCAAACACACAAATATTGATCTCATCATCTCCACTATTATTTAAGTTCATCAATTCCTAAATGTTTTAAATGATGTGAAATATTGGCATTGCTTACTAATTCTTCTCATCCTTTTTCAAGAGTCTTGACACAAAGAATATAAATCTGGAAACCTTAGTTTCATCTTTCCTCAACAACATTTATTCCATCAATTATTTATACTAATATGATATAAAGTATATCATAGGTAAAGTATTCACTCCTACTTCTCCTCCTTCTCTTTCTCCTTCGATGATAAAAATTTATATAGAAGTAACACATATTCAACACATTTCTCACTATCTTAATATTATTCTTCCTTAATACACCCTAAATTTGTAGAATGCAGTATCTCCAATCAAAAAACAACATTTTTCTTCTACTTCTACACATATTAATTTATAGTATCACATGAATATTATTTCAATATTCTGAATATAAATATTACACAATTTTAGGTATTGTAATCTTCTTAATACTTTGTTTCACCATCTCAATAGAATCATGTGATGATACACCCATGGTCATAGAATGTACTCTTTATCTTTAAAACTAGTCTTAACCAGTATTCCATAGATAACCATATTCTTATTTTAAATTAATCAAGTATTTCTTATGAGAAATCATAGAATTTTGATCTTTTTAGTGGATTTCAAATATTCCAATTTGAATTATAAAATTTTTTACACTAATAAAAAATAAATATATTATCATTAATTCCACCTGTGACGTAGCTAAGCCACCACTAAATCAATAAATTTTGATTTTGAACATTGTAGAACAACTCAACATCATCTGTTTTAATCACCAAATGTCTCATATTATTTCTAGTTGGAAAAACATATATAGGTAATCGAATATCTTATATATCACATATAAAATATTTAATATCTATAACATTCTTTATTATGTCTTATTTATGTCTTACACATTATAGAAATCATATACATGCCATTTAAAATATTCAATACTAGATAGAATATAAAATTTTGATTATATGTCTCATACATTACCAATTTTCACTCTGAAATATCATATCACCCCTCTTCAATATAACACATATCATCTGAATGATATTACATATCTTAAAAAAACCATCATATTCGTTGAATTATCTCATGTATCACCCTATGATCTTTCCATTTCCATATTTACACATTCACATCAAAAAATAACTTCTATATACATTTGGGATATATTATGTATCATAGTGAAAATATTACATACCATTTGAAATATTCTATATACTATAGGGTGACTCCATACATTTAATCCACATATTTCAAAGGATGATATGTATTACTGTGAACTCCAATCCAAATCTAGTTTAATGGTATGGGGGTTCTCTAATATTCATTTTTAAAATTTTTACCTCCAACATAGAATTTTATAAATTCATTAAAAATTCTCAAGTACTCTTTAATCTTTCTTAGAGATTATCATTTTACATTAACTCATCTCAAATAAGAAAAATTTATTTTTGAATTTATCAAATCATTATTTAACTCTTCAACACATTTCCCAAAGACTATGTTAACATAAAAAGACTCCAATTTTAATATTTCATTAAAGAATTATGTACCCAATAATTTGAACATCAAAATATGACTACTATATGCCTCATCTATGTGATATTCATCATTTATTATAAAATCCATCATTCCAAATAGTACAAGGATGGTTCTCACCCGTCTTCACAACCTACTCCATCCTCATAGTATATTACTTCCAAAACACAACATGATCATAATTTAGACTATTCACTCATATTATGTCTAAATTTTTCATTAAATATCATTAATTTTAGCTTAATTATCATAAAATATTAATTTGTTTATTTATTAAATATGTTATCAAATTATTCCATCAACCACTGTCAACGTCTTCTTCTTTTGTCTTTATAATGGAAGAAACTCATGTAAATTTCATTTTAAATATATGAATGAATCTTAATCATGGAAAACTAATTAAAAAATTTATAATCTAGTGGAAATTATAAATTTTATCTCACATCATCCTATATTTACTTTACCATCATTACAGGCTCTTCATCTCTTACTGATAAAAAATAAAACATTCGCAAACCATTGGGATCTTCAAAACTGATGACTCGTAATCAATATAATAGCTAATGAATTGAGGGTCAGACATTAAAAATCAATATTATATTATAGAAAAGTATTCATACATGTAACATCCCAAATATATGTACGATTTGTTGAGATATTAATTTTCATTTTAAACACTTTTCTATCATTTTTAATTTTTAGAAGAAAGTAACAGATGTTTCTAGGATGTCTACGTATTTTAAATTTCTTGATGCCCATAATTTTGAAGGAATCAACTAGGTAGAATGGTCAGTTCAAAACATGACACCTTATCCACATGGTTAGGAAAACTATGCGGGGTGTTGCTGATCTCCTTAAAAGGGATCAAACTAGATCTTCATGGTTCGTCTAACCATATTCTACGTCCCATATGGGGTTCGTTCTTTAAGAAGATGGAGGAATAGTATTAGGGAATGACTGGATAAATTGAGCTCCCCAATAGTGTAGGCCCCTATCCTTAGACAGTTTTTGGCTGACTGTTGATGCATTCTTTCGATAACTTTGTACCAAAACCTTGTACACTTTATATTTTGGGGGAAATGATAATTTTACCCCCTAATTCTGTTTAACTCACCCATCCTTTTTTTCTCCTATCATGTGTAGTAGTTCACTCACACATCAATGCTCCACTTATTCTCTTTATTAGGATTTGAATCCATTTTTTTATCCAGACATGGATTACTATACCGTCAGTTGTGTTGGATAACTAACGATAATATATCTACTCCCCTTACATCCCATTATAGTTTTTCTTCCCATATTCTAAACCATTTTTGTGTGATATCCTATATACTAATTTTAAGTTAATTGATTATTTTTTATATTTCTTCCATTCTATCTCAAATAAAAGTCCAACAACGAATGAGTGGACATCTACCAACCTAATTTAGGTGGACTAGTTTTTTTCCAAAAGTCTCATTTTATTTTATCATTCATTATTTTGACACACGTAAAACTCATCCACTTACACAACCATAATGTCTATTATATTAAATTAAATTTATTCTCATTATTGGTATGGTCCTAGATTATGGAGAATCAATGTCATAGGGTGATTACCTCAACTTGATCCACACCTTTGGGTGTTCCTGTCATTAGGGGATTAAAATCCTCATATATATAATAAAAATTAGACCTCCAATTGAGGGGTCTATTTTCACTTATAGTAAATACTCTGGAATGTGAAATGATCTATAGAGAATAATTGGACATATCTTAGTACCTTGTTCTTTATTCCATAACAAAAATTACATGGATAGAAAGAATTTGAAAACACGATTGAAGAATTTTATTTATAATTCCTTATTGAAATGTTATGAGTTCTTATTAAAAAAAATACCTTCAGGTCATGATAGGGTATATAAAAGGGTCCTAACATACGAATTCCTTGGAAAGATTCTTTTTTATTTATAGTTAGAAATTACAAATAAGTAAACTTGTTCTAGGAGTGATGATTGGGCACTTTATAGGATTCCTTGTACTGGTTCACTGAGAGGATTCTTCTCTACCCATGAGAAATTTTGCTTCCCGGGGGGAGAAGCCATAGATATGCTTGATGGAAATATGGTTATACCATTCCATGTGTAAAACTCTTTCCCCTATGTGAGATAACTAGGATGGACTCATAGGATCATGTTTTACACCATGTCGATAGTGATACTTGGGATTTTGTTACAGGTCTCCATAGATGGACTCTTATGGTGATGGGTATTTATATTTTTCACAGTGTATTACATGGGATCCTTTTTATAGATTTCCTAGGATGGGATCAATATTCCCTATATTAAATTGTATGAATTCCTTGTAATAAAATCTTGAATACCCATTATAAATCCCATGAGTCTGCTGTTGAAACATAGAACATGCATGGGTACATCCCATGTTTACACTTACATTTTAGGTTATCTTACAATAATCCCTACACATGTATCCTAAACGATTATATTGTATCTATATACATTTAACCCATATACTAAATATATAAAAGTTGAGCTTGGTTCATATTTATGATATTTAGGCTGAAGATGGTAGTGTAAGTCAGATATGACATGAGGAAACCGGTTCACAGTTTTTATTTGTTAATTACCTTATATTTATTATGTTCTTTCACCCTTTTCATTTTATATTCACAGAATGGATAGTTCTAGAAATAATTTTTGGTGGATGACTAAATATATCTGACTTCTTTTCTGGGCCACCTATTTTACATGATTGTACATCATGGTTACAAGGGTAGATAAACGGAGGTGAATAGATACTAATGCTTGATTTTATGAACTATAATGGAATATTGTATCATAAGGCCGAGCTTATGATCTTGATTCTAGTTGAGGTATATTTTTTTATATTTTTTAGCATGTTTTATATGTCTATACTCTTATATCCTATGTAATTAATTTTTTTATAATATCAAGGATGGATAATAACTTCTGAATATGATTTTGATTCACCTTATTCAGGTTTATTTAGATGTATGGTTTATCTTACATTGTTGATTATTTATTATTATTATTTTTATACTAGTTGATAATTTTTGTATGTTCTTCTTACCGATATTATTCACTTTTCTAGACTATTCCGATCATGGGGGAATAATCTTCCAAGGACACACCCTAGGCCATAGTAACATGTCGATAGACTCTATTATATAGGGATGAATTATTAAGGTCATGTGTCCAACTATCAAGGGGCACCCCAAAGTGGCTTTTTTGGTGGGATGAAACAATGTTTTATCATAGTATTATTTTCCATTTGTCTTATTGTTTGTGTATAAATAATGAGACTAAGATAAATATGAATTTATTATTGTGATTGTTCCTATGTGGATCTAACCCAAATATAGGAGAAACAAAAATTACATGGGATGATTCATTGTTGTTTTTTGTTTTCTCCTATTATACTTATACAAGTTTCAATATTCGGAGACACACGTGCTTTCTGACATTATTATTACTGATACTATTATTATGGATTTCCTTTTTCCCTAGCCTGGTACATTCGGGATGTAACATCTCAAACATCATATGAGGAACCTACAAATTCACATGCCATGCATTATGTCATGCCATATTTATATTACCATATTCATTTCATGGGTTCCATGTTATTGTTATGATTTTATTTATTATTATATACAAAAATTTCATAATGTTTCATGCGAGGATAATATAATTGGGTAAATTAATGATTTTTCATCAATATAAATTTGTTTCGAATATATATTTATTATGGAAACTTAATTAACCAATTATTCCATGTTTCAGATCTGAAACACCTTATATATGGATATAAACGTTAGATGATTTTCATTAAATGAATTATTATGGTAATGTATGGATAATTTACTCTTTTAAATATGTAATTTTGAATCAATTTATGAAATCATTTTACATGACAAGTTACATCCCAACACCATCCATAAAGGTCAGGTCACAGTTACCAAGCATAAAAATTTCAATTTATAAAGAGTATGGGCCCTTAAAAATATGGGAAGGTGATGAATTTAATTAGAATATGATATTAATATTAATATTATTATGTAAGAACATAATAAATTTATAAATTATACAAAACTATTAACACTAAATAGGGATTCTAATTACAATGTAAAATGTGTTTCCTCTATACCTTGTAGTCGAAAATCCATATACTGGAACCTCTATTGTGATTGAGGAGACCTTAACCATAAACCCAATGTCAAAATTGCTTGTATTCGATGTCTCTTATGACTTATGTGTTCTCTATTATCACATAGATGTGTCTTAAGGCGTGGGAAAGAAGGTGTGACTTGTTTATAGGAAGCTCATGTACCTTTCCATTCTAGTTATCTTGATTCAAATATTCAATTAAATATCAACTGAGTTTTAATTTGTAATTGTAGAGTAATTCCACCATGAGGTCCTTAAGTCATACTCTAGGAGGATGTTTATTGTAACATCCCAAGTAAGTAATGAATAATATATATTCGTATCTATGTCTATTTATGAATTATATAGTGTTTTAGAGGCTTAAAACGAGAATAAATCCAATCTTAAGCATGGAATACACTAATATTTTTAAAAGATTGTTTTACTGCCTTTTGGTGGAAATACTTTTTTAAATAAAACGTTTTACAATGTTATAATATCTATTTTTCAAAATAAACTTATTATTTATTATTGGTACATTGAAATTTACTTTGGATAAATTTCTGGTATTTTTCTGACATTGTTCATTTTTTAACGAATAGTTAAAAATACATCATTTTACATCAAAATTAATTTTTCATGTAATTTAATTATATGATTAGATTATCATTTTAATTGGTATTAAAATTTAATTTGAATATATTCTTACCATTTAATCCAATGGTGGTCATTAGGATTAATTTCACTTTGGAATTGTGCATAAACTAATGCCAACTTTTCATAGATATTGACTTAAAAAACCGACTATTTGTTTTGAAAACGGGAATTATATTTATATTAATTATTGAAATTTCTATGTTTGGAATTTGGTAAAATGGATTACATATTTGGAATCAAAAGTTCCAAATTATTTAATGAAGACTTTTTTTTTTTGACATTATGATTAGTAACGACGGTAATTATCTTTAATTATCTTCATTAATTAGTAATCAGGTAGTTAAGGATAATAAAATTATATCATAATAATAACAAATGACCCCAACACGTGTACTAATACTAATAGTTGTGTCATGGTCGACCATTTTATGCCTTGTGCTAAACATGGGGACCCCAGGGAATCACTTTTGTGTGATAATGACTTTTTAACTTTTTGTTTTTAAAGAAAGTTAAATATAACAAAGAATATATCACCTGAGTAAAACATTTTTAATTTTTTCCAAATAAATGATCTATTAGACTATAAATACTCATTTTAAATCTAAAAAGATTTACTACATCATAGTATTTTTTTTTAATTTTTATACATTAAATAAATTAAATCATTTATGACATAATGATGATGCAGCGATTACTTCATTATTTAACAATCTAAATAAAATGAAATGATAATGTAAAATATAAGACCTACATATGTAAAAACCTATTGGATGAGTATATTTCAAACCCTTATCACCTTATCATCAAAATACATCAATTTGGGACCTTTAAAATCCGAAACTCATTTGAAAATAAAGTAACATTTTATACCTTTCCAAGAGTGCCCCTCCTCTCCTCTTATAAAAGGCCCCCACCTCTACCACCTAACCCACACCTCTCAAGCCTTTGGCTCGGACATACCCTAACCATTTTATCTATCCAAATCCCTCTATTAATCCTAGAAGCCTCACTTTGTACAGAAGTCTTCCCAAGGAATCCGTTGAGCTCAAATCAAAAAGAGTTGCCCGTTTTTAAGGTAATGTTTTCACTTGTGTTCTTTTGTTTTATTTTTCTTCTCCAACCCCCTAAAATATTTTTATTCATTTATTTTGTAACAAATACAGTATCTCCAATATACTAGGATGTTTTTATAAGAAGTATTAGAGCTACACTTACACATGCCTACATCTAATGGATAAGACCATACTGTTTCTGTGGATGGTGAATTTCTGCCTCATGAAACGATGATTGTTCAATATTCTTTTAAAACCTTAAAAGGTGGCCATTAAGATGTAATTATATTTATATATGATATATAATATTTTTATGTTTTACTTAATATTCAGTATTTTTCATTTATGGAATACCTTTATGGTTTCCATTATGGTTAAACACGATATCTTCATTTTAGGAAGTGCGGACTACCTCCCCCTCAAAGTTATTTGATTCGTTAATGCCATATGTGGGATGTATAAAGGATGGAGTTAATGTTATTATATATGATGTTATACTAGAATTATAATATACCCTTATATCATTATGATTTCGCTCCATTAAATACAAAATAGAAAGGAAAGTAGCGTTCATGCGTATGTATGGCTTACCGTCTCCATGAACGGTGCATTTCATTTCTTATCCCCAAATATAATGTACTATTATAAGTACATATATATAATGGATATATAGGATCTATGTTACATATAAATGATGATTATAATTCTGGAACTAAAATATAAAAATATTTCATTTATTTTTAATTCCATTAATATGACATAGAAATGAAAGTACTGTTCATGCGTATGTACGGCTTACCGTATCCATGAGCGGTGCATTTCATTTCATACCTCTAAATGTTATGTAATATTATATATGCATGTATATAATGGACATATATGATATATATGATATCTAAATCATGTATATAACTCTGGATATAACGGATACATGAACAAATTGTAATTATAATGAGTTTGTTTTTGACTTAAGTACCAATGATCTTTAAAACGCCCGTTATTAACTTAAATAATTAAATTGTGTTAATGACATTGTAATAAGTGATATAAAAGGAATAATGATCTTGAAAAAGGTTCTTAATCAAGTATAAATTAACTCATGTTTATTATTCCAGACATTAAAGAATGATCGAGTCAAGTCAGACTCGAGGTAAGTGAATCCGTCTCAATCTCCTTTCATTGAGGCATATTTTGTTTTATACACAAATTTCATTTATACGGTGTATAAACTGCTTTTACTTTTACGATTATTCAAAAGGAATATTTTTATATGAAGAGTTTACTAAACTTAAAAAGGGAAAGTTTTTTGTCGTGCGTATGCGGCGACAACGACTTCTCTGCCACCGTGACCATTATTTGACTTTCGGCTTCCTCTATAAGCCATAACATTATTTGAATGAAAAAATAAATACCATGTTTTAATTTTCATTTATTTTGGTATTGAAAATGGTTTTCATAATGTTTTTATATCAATGTGTTTTATTGATATCTTGTGATTGAAAGGTGGAAATTTTATGTTTCCTTTATGCAAGTTTTATGTGATACAATTATGTTATGGTTCTTGGGAATTGTTATGAAGACGGGTGGTTCTGTGATACACTAAGGGCGGGTGAGCCCGATATAGCTCTCCAATGCATTGGGTAATGCGAAGGAGTTAAACGTTAAGGTTTCTTCGAAGAGATTTAGGTAATATACTATGATGGGTATTCCAAACGTAACCAAGAGGGTTACCCCCTACGTAAGAATGTTATAAATTCCTCAAGTTACCTTTATGTCTAATGATTTCTATGATTTATTCATGATTTGATGAGGTATATTAATGTGCTTATGTTTTATGGGTAATGTATGATTTTATTCTTATGTATATATGAACTAAAGTTTCCTTTCCATATTATTATAACCCTTACTGAGCTTTTTATGCTCATCCCATGTTTTTGAAATGTTTTTCACAGGTCAAGGTAATGGTATAGGATATGATGATAGGGTCAAGGAAGTGTCAAGAAAGAATGCATGTTTTATTTTAATTATGTTTCCATGGATGGGAAAAATTAATTCTATCTTTTATGTAACCACATTGTTTAAATGTCGAATGTAATGCATGTTTTATGATATAATTCTATAATACTCTAAACCTGAAAAGATTCTCAACGTGTAATCTTGTAATAACTCAAGATTAAGTAAAGTTTAAGGATGGGGCCTTATAGTGGGTATCAAAGGTCGGTTTAGATAACTTTTAGAGTTATAATTCTATTAAATTATTATCCAAAAATATTTTTTTATGGTCAAATTGAAATGATATAGAATTTGAAGATTACCATATTGCTTCATCTAAGACATGTTTGTTCAGAATGGTTTTCCGCAGAGAAAACAGGGAAGCAGTGCTAGGAAGGCATACAGAAGGAAATGACCTTCCAAATCAGCATCCTTATATGGTTGGAATTGGAACTGAAATGTTTTTTGAAGTAATGGAACAGTTGACTCAAGTGATAAATGGTGGTGGTATCCATTCACGAGATCAGCCAGATCAACCACAGAGGAACTTTTCAGTAGTGGAACATTTCATAAGGCAAAATCCCTGATCATTCAGAGTATCATCTAACCCTATGCTATCTGAAGGGTGGATTAAAGCACTGGAGAAGATTTTTGATGTCATGGGGTGTTTAGACAATCAAAAGGCTAGTCATACTATTTACCGTTTGGAGGGTGAAGCGGATCAGCGGTGGACGATGTTTAAAAATATCAGGGACTCTTATGAGATTGATGCTCTTGACTGGGATGAATTCAGAGGTATGTTTCTTGAGAAGTATCTTCCCAAGGCTATTTAACTTAGGATGGAAAAACAATTCCTGGAATTGAGGAAAGAGGAAGACTCAGTGGCTGCCTATTAAGAAAGGTTCACTTGATTGGCAAGGTATGCTCCAAATTTTATCTGAGACTTTGATAGTAAAATCAATCGTTTTTACTCAGGAATAAAGCCAAAATATTGAAAGGGCATTAGCTTCTCGTGAGTTCAAAAGTTATGAAGACTTATTTGATATGATGAGAAGGTGGAAATGGAGTTTTCCGATGATCAAGCGTTCTATAACAACCAACAGAAGAAAAGACCAAGGTGGTAGGAGAAAGGGATGAATTCTTCAAAAAAGTATGATGGTAAGAAAACTATGTTTCCAGTTTGTGATAAATGTGGTAATAGGCATGCTGGGGAATGTCTTCTGAATTCTGGAAAGTGCTACTGATGTGGTAATATGGGACATAAGGCTCTTGATTGAACTGAAAAAGATCAGGGTGATGGTAAGACCAAATTTGATTTACAGTTATTGAAATTTTTTAAGTGCAATGAGATGGGTCACTATGCAAACGAGTGGACAAAAAAGATCTTGAGTGATGGGAAGCAGTTAGACTACAAGCTGAAAGGGGTCGTGAAATCCTTTTCAACTACTTCAGAAGATGTTGGGCCATCAAATAAAGTGGTATCAGGTACTTTGTTTGTTTTATCAGATTATGCCAGTGTTTTGTTTGATTCGGGGTCTACACATTATTTCATCTCTGAAAACTTTTCTAGTAAAATGGAAATACCACCTCAAGAAATGACTACTGAACTTGTGGTTAAAACACCTATGGGAAATGTTGAGGAAAAAATAATTTATAAGAAACTTCCTATCCTTATCTGTGGAAATAACCTACTTGCAAACCTTATTTTTTTACCTCTATTAGAGTTTGATGTTATCCTAGGTATGGATTGGATCTCTATTTACCATGCTAAGATTGACTGTAGAGATAATGAAGTTTTTTTTCAGAATGACTTTCAGTTTTTGTACAAGAATGAAACCTTACTGTTGATAAAATATCAAGTGGCAGAGAAACTTTTAAAATATGGAAATGAATGTTACCTTGAATATATCATTGAAAACAAGGGAACTGTTCATATTAATGATGTGCCAGTGGTAAATGAGTACCATGATGTATTTCTTAATGAGTTTCCTAGAAAAATACCAGATTGTGAAGTTGAATTTACTATTGACTTAGTTCCTGATGCTATGCCAATTTCAAAACCCCCTTATCGAATGGCTCAAACTGAACTTTTAGAGTTGAAGGTGCAATTTCATGATTTATTAGAGAAAGGTCTCATTTGACCTAGAACATCACCATAGTGTGCTCCTGTTTTATTTGTTAAAAATAAAGATGGTTCTATGAGACATTTCATTGATTATAGAGCCTTGAATAACATCACTGTTAAGAACAAATATCATTTCCCTCATATCGATGATTTTTTTGATCAGCTCCTGGGAGCTCAGTTTTTTTCAAAGATTGACCTGAGATCGAGGTACCATCAGTTGAAGGTAAAGGAAGAAGATATTACAAAGGCCGTGTTATGTACAAGAAATGGACATTATGAATTTGTAGTAATTCCTTTTGGGCTAACCAATGAACCTTCTATATTCAGGGACCTTATGAATAGAATTTCCCATGAGTTCTTGGATATGGTTGTGGTGGTTTTAGTTGTTGATATTTTGGTGTTTTCTAAAAGTAAATAGGACCATGAAAGACATTTATGTGTTATCTTGTAAACCTTAAAAGAAAAGAAATTTTATGGGAAATTCCGCAAGTGTGAGTTTTGGTTGTAACAAATTTCTTTCTTCGGTCACATTGTTTCTAAATATGGGATAACTCTTGATCCTGCAAAAACAAAGGTTGTTGAAGAATGCACAAGAACCACAAATGTAACTGAGATTCATAGCTTCCTTGGTTTGGCAGGCTATTACTGAAGGTTTGTTAGAAATTTTTCACGGTTATCTAGTACAATGACTAAGCTAACTCGAAAGGGTGTTAAGTTTATCTGGAAAAAATAATGTGATGATTGTTTTCAGGAGTTGAAAATAAGATTGGTGAATGCTCCAGTTTTGGCACTACCTTCCAGAAATGTTGAGTTTGTTATCTACAGTGATGCTTCATTGAAAGGAATTCGTTGTGTACAAGGGTAGAATGATCAGGTAATTGCATATGCTTAACGTCAGTTGAAAACTCATGCGGTAAATTATCCTACACATGATTTGGAATTAGTTGCTGTTGTTTTCGCTTTAAAAATTTGGAGGCAACATTTTTATGGAGTAAAGTTTGAAATATATACCGATCAGAAAAGTTTAAAGTATATATTCACTCAGAATGAATTGAACATGAGACATAGGAGATGGTTAGAATTAATCAAGGATTATGTTTTCACAATTCATTACCATCCGGGAAAATAAAATAACGTGGCTAATGCTTTGAGTCGAAAAATTAATGCTTCATTAACAATGTTGCATTTGGAACGTGATCCTTTGGTTAAGGATTTGATGAAAATTGGCATAAATGTTGTTGGTTCTGGATGTCCTTCTGTTTTGTTTCAGGTATCAGTGAAATCTTCTCTATCAGACAGAATTATGCAAGCACAGAAGCAAGATAGTGAGTTGCAGAAAAGGGTAGAGCTAGTTCAGAAGGGTAAGTTTCCTGAATTGTACATTGATAATGATTGTGTTTTGAGATTTGGGAAGAGATTTTTTGTGCCTTGTGATTCACAGTTGAAGAGAGAGTTGTTATGTGAAGCTCATATTTCTCCATTATCAGTTCATCCAGGTAGTAGTAATATGTACAAAGATCTGCAAGAGTATTACTGGTGGGATGGAATGAAAAGGGATATTGCTGATTTTACAATGAAATGTAAGAATTTTAAACAGTTAAAAGCAGAGCGGAAGTTACTGAAAGGGATGCTTCATCCTTTACCAGTACCAGAGTGGAAATGGGAGAATATATCCATGGACTTAGTTGTGGGATTTCCGAAGACTCTTCGAGGTAATAATGCAATCTGGGTTATTGCTGATCGCTTGACTAAATATGCTCATTTCCTTCCTATATGAGATACTTTTCCCCAGATCAACTTTCCCATTTTTATCTTAAAGAGATAGTAAGGTTACATGAAGTTCCCCTCTCCATTGTGTCTGATCGTGATCCCAGGTTTATTTCTATCTTTTGGAAAGGCATTCAGAAGTCATTGGGTACTGAATTAAATTTTAGTACAGCTTCTCATCCTCAATCAGATGGGATGTCAGAATGAACAATTCAGACTTTGAAAGATATGCTATGTGCTTTTTCAATGGAATATCAGGGATGTTGGGACAAACATCATTCTTTGGTTGAATTTTCATATAATAACAGTTTTCATTCCAGTATACAAATGGTACCATTTGAGGCGTTATATGGGAAGCGGTGTCGAACTACAACTTTCTGGGACAAAGTCGGTGAAAGGAAGCTGATGGGACCAGAATTGGTAGAAGAGATGGCAGAAAATGTTCAGTTGATTCAGAAACACATGAGAACAACTCCGAGCAGGGAGAAGAGTTATGCAGATAACCAGAGGAAGGATCTATCTTTTGAGGTAGGTGATCAAGCTTTTCTCAAAGTTTCACCATGGAAAAGTGTGATGCAATTTCGTAAGAACGGAAATCTGAGTCCAAGGTTCATTGGACCATATGAAATTCTAGAGAGAGTTGGATCAGTTGCATACCGAGTGGATTTACCTCCTAATTTATCTCAAGTACATAATGTTTTCCATGTTTCTATGTTTAGAAAGTATATGCCAGATCCATCTCACGTTTTGAGCACAGAGGTAGTTTAATTGGAAGAGAATCTCTCTTATGAAGAACAACCTGTCCAGATTCATGAATATAGGAAGAATGTGTTACAGAATAAGGTGATTCATCAAGTAAAGGTTTTGTGGAAAAACCACATGATTGAAGAGGAAACATGGGAATCTGAAAATCCAATGAGGGATAAATACCCCCACTTATTCGATAAGGAAATAAATTGCGGGGATGAAATTTTATTAAGGGGGGAAGGATTTAACATCCCAAGTAAGTAATGGATAATAGATATTCTTATCTATTTCTATTTATGAATTATATAGTGTTTTAGATGCTTAAAATGAGAATAAATCCAATCTTATGCATGGAATACACTAATATTCTTAAAAGATTATTTTACTACCTTTTGGTGGAAAACCTATTTTAAATATAACTTTTTACAATTTTGTAAGCTATATTTGTCAAAATATTATTATTCTTTATGATTGGGACATTGAAATTTACTTTGGTTAAATTTCTGGTATTTTTCTAACAATGTTCATTTTTTAACGAATAGTGAAAAATACCGCATTTTACATCAAAACTGCTTTTTCATCTAATTTAATTATATGGATATATTATCTTTTTAATTGGTCATAAAGTTTAATTTGAATATATGTTTACAATTTAATCCAATGGTGGTCATTAGGATTAATCTCACTTTGGAATTGGGCATAAACTAATGCCAAACGTTTCATAGATATTGTTTCAAAAAAACACGCTATTTGTTTTGACAACGGGATTTATTTTTAAATTAATTATTTCTATTTCTGTTTTTGGAATTTGTTAAAATTGATTAAGAATTTGGAATCAGAAGGTCCAAATTATTTAATCAAGACTCTTTTGTTTTCAGACATTATGAATAGTAACGACGATAATTATCTTTAATTATCTTGATTAATTAGTAATCGGGTAGTTAAGAATAAAAAAATAATATCATAATAATAAAAAATTACCCCAAAATGTGTCATAATACTACGTTTTCATTCATGGCTGACCATGTGATGCCTTGTTCCAGACTTGGGGACCCCATGGAATAAATTTTGTGTGATAATGGATTTTTTTCTTTTTATTTTTAAAGAAAGTTAAATATAACAAAGAATGTATCACCTAAGAAAAACATTTTTAATTTTGTCTAAATAAATGATCTATTGGACTATAAAAAGTCATTGGAAAGATAAAAAGATTTCCTAAATCATATTATTTTTTTTATAATCTTTAGACATTAAATAAATTCAATTATTAATGACATCATGATGATGCGGTGATTACCTCATTATTTAACGATTTAAATAAAATGAAAAGATAATGTAAAATCTAAGAACTACCCATGTCACAAACCTATTGGATGAGTATATTTAAAACTCTTATCACCTTATAATAAAAATAAATCAATGTGGGACCTTTAAAATCCGAAACTCATTTGAAAATAAAGTAACATTTTATACCTTTCCAAGAGTGCCCCTCCTCTCCTCTTATAAAAGGCCCCCACCTCTACCACCTTACCCACACCTCTCAAGCCTTTGTCTCGACCATACCCTGACCATTTTATCACTCCACATCCCTCTATTACTACTAGAAGCCTCACGTTGTGCAGAAGTCTTCCCATGGAAGCCTTTGAGTTCAAATCAAAAAGAGTTACCCGTTTTTAAGGTAATGTCTTCACTTGTGTTCTTATGTTTTATTTTGATTCTCCAACCCCCTAAACTCTTTTTATTCATTTCTTTTGTAACAACTACAATATCTTAAATATACTAGGATGTTTTTATAAGAAGTATTCGAGCTAAACTTAGAGACACCTACATCTAATGGTTAATGAGCATACTGTTTCTGTGGATGGTGAATTTCTGCCTCACAAAATGATGATTGTTCAATATTCTTTTAACTCTTTCAAAGGTGGCCATTAAGATGTCACTATAGTTATATATGATATATAATATGTTTATGTTTTAATTAATCTTTTGTATTTTTCATTTATGGCATACCTTTATGGTTTCCATTATGGGTCAACGCGATATCTTCATTTTAGGAAGTGTGGACTACCGCCCCCTCAAGGTGATTTGATTCGTTAATGCCATATGTGGGGCGTATAAAGGATAAAGTTAATGTTATTATATATTATGTTATACTGGAATTATAATATACCCTTATATAATTATGATTTCACCCCATTAAATACAAAATAGAAATGAAAGTAGCGTTCATGCGTACGTACGGCTTACCGTCTCCATGAACGGTGCATTTCATTTCTTATCCCCAAATGTACTATACTATTATAAGTACGTATATATAACGGAAAAATATGATTTATGTTACATCTAAATGATTAATATTATTATGGAATTAAAACATAAATATCTCTCATTTAGTTTTAATTTCGTTAATATGACATAGAAGTGAAAGTAATGTTCATGTATACGTACGGATTACCATCTCCATGAATAGTGCATTTCATTTCTTACCTCTAAATGTTATGAAATATTATAAATGCTTATATATTCTAGATATATATGATATATATGATATCTAAATCATGAATATAACTCTGGATATAATGGATACATGAACAACATGTAATTATAAAGAGTTTATTTTTGACTCAAGTACCAATGATCGTTAAAATGACTGTTATTAACTTAAATAATTACATAGTGTTAATGACATGGTAATAAGTGATATAAAACGAATAAATTACTTGAAAAAGGTTCTTAAGAATGTTGAAATAATCTCAAGTTTATTATTCAGGACATTAAAGAATGATTGAGTCAAGTCAGACCCGAGGTAAGGGAATCCGTCTCAATCTTCTTTCATTGAGTCATATTTTGTTTTATACAAAACATTCTTTTATACGGTGTATAAAACCCTTTGAATTTTACGATTATTCAAAAGGAACCTTTTTTATACGATGTGTTTACTAAACAAGAAAAAGGAATGTTTTTTTGTCGTACGTATGCGGCGACAATGACTTCTCCACCACCGTGACCATTATTTGAGTTTCGGCTTCCTCTACAAGCCATAACGTTTTTTGAATGAAAAATGAATACCATGTTTTACTTTTCTTTTATTTTGGTATTGAAAATGTTTTTCATAATGTTTTATATCAATGTGTTGTATTGATATGTTGTGATTGAAAGGTGGAAATATTATGTTTCCTTTATGCATGTTTTATGTGATACGATTATGTTATGGTTCTTGGGAATTGTTATGAATATGGGTGGTTCTGTGATAAACTGAGGGTGGGTGAGCCCGATATAGCTCTCTAATTCATTGGGTAACGTGAAGGAGTTAAACTTTAAGGTTTTTCCGAAGAGATTTAGGGAATATACTTTGATGGGTATTCCAAACGTAACCAAGAGGGATACTCCCTACGTAAGAATGTTATGAATGCCTCAAGTTACCTTTATGTCTTCTGATTTATATGATTTATTCATGATTTGATGATGGATATTAATGTGCTTATGTTTTATGGGTAAAGTATTATTTCATTCTTATGTATATATGAACGCATGTTTCCTTTCCATATTTTTATAACCCTTACTGAGATTTTTATGATCATCCCAAGTTTTTGAAATGTTTTTCACAGGTCAAGGGAATGGTACATGATATGATGATAGTGTCAAGGAAGTGTCAAGAAAGAATCCATGTTTTATTTTAAATATGTTTCCATTGATGGGAAAAATTACTTTTATCTTTTATGTAACCACTTTGTTTAAAGGTGGAATGTAATGCAAGTTTTATGATCTAATTATCTAAAACTCTAAACCTGAATAGATCTGCAACGTGTAATCATGTAATAACTCAAGATTAAGTAAGGTTTAAGGATAGGGCTTTATATTGACGACCATACTCGAGAGGTGGTAGTCCCTGAGCTACCAGTATCACCTCATGTAGTGCCACCTGAGGAACCTTAAATTCTGCATCTACTAATTGTAAATGTTAACATCTGAGATACCTTATTTCACTTCATGATTTCAATATAAGTATCTCCATTACCTACCATTATTATGGTATATTGTATATGACAATTCCAGTAATAAATTCCTCCCACCTTCTAGGGGTATGACAGTCTACATGATATTGGGTCATGGCTAGAGGGAATGTTATCAATCTCTGATCATATAGAGATGACTCAATAGTATTGGTTCAATATTGATACCTATATTCTCTATGACACCACCGAAAATAAGTGGGATGATATCCCTCAAATAGAATTTCATCATGGAATGGTCTATGTGGACTTCTAGAAATCCTTCTATGACTAATATTTTCTGCAATCCTTGAGAACAGACTCTTCCAAAGAGTTTATGTTATTAGATCTGGTCACTATATCAATGATAGAGTATTCTGATCATGTCACTAATCTATATCCTTTTTCAATGATAACAAACAGTGATGAGTTAACAAATATGATATGGTTTGAGGATGGTCTTGAATATACTATTTTATATTAGTTTAATGCCATATGGTTTTCCATAATTTTTAAGATAGTGAAATGGTCCATCATCACTATGATAAACCTATGAGAAAATGGTAGTGTTTTCCAAGGGGGTTCAGCACCAATATTAGAAGATGGTTTTTCTATAGGCAAGATACATCATTTCGAGGCTACTCAAAGGGGTTGTTCAAGTCAAATGACACATAACAAAATATTTGTGGTATGTTACTTTTATGGTATGATAGGACACAAAAATACTTGGTGTATTAGAAACCTAATTGAATGTTGTGAAATTGGAAGGATGTGTAACCTTTTGTGCTTCTATCAAATTTTCTATCTAGTGCCTACTGAAAAGGTATCTTCACTGACATGAAATTTAGGTATAATATATTTGGCTCCACGCCATGTGGTTAACTATTCTACTAAAAGATGATCAGTCTAAGGTGGTGTATGTAGAAAAGGTATTCATACATCACAGGTTTAGCAACAGTAGAGAAGATATTCCTAGTTTAGTTAGGTTTAATATTAGGCCAAAGAATTTTCAAATGTCTATGTAGTGTAACCAATACTTGAGGAGTGGAGTCCATGACCTTTAAATATTAGAGGTATTATTCTAGTAGCATCTACTTTAATATATTCCTTATTTGATAGATGATATTCACACACTATTATATCTTTATAAACTATAGAAATTATTTCATAAAATGGAATAATATTGTGGTGTGATGAGTCCCATCACACTATAAGGGTTTTTAACAAAGATTATTCTCTAGAATATGGATTTCACACTTTTAGTGGGAATATGTTTCTTTCTATAGAATATCTATTTCCTCAAGATGACTGGTTTCTACGTCAAACTCATAATAGATTGGAAACTGTTTTATCATGCCCATGATGATTTTAATAGTTGGAGGGTGTCTTTGACATCCCTTCTGGGAAGTCTTTTTATTCATAATCGAAAATGATATTTCCATCCAAGTCAAAATGAACCAAGTATCATGGGAGGAGTGAAGTCATAACCTAGACAGATAATATCTTTATGAATGATTGAGAAACATTGTTCATGTAATTCCCTCTAGTGGATCATTTTAGGGATGTTTTCATTGATAACAGCTCTAGATTACCTCTTGTGAGATATGTCATGTTCACCATCAATCTAGTGTCAATAGCATCATGGATGTTCATTCCTCATCGTAAGAAGGATCCTACTTAGGTATAAGAGCTGAAGAAGCAGTGGAAAGCAAAGAAGAAAATGGTTTTATACATACCAATACATCACCATGGGGTTCACCTATCCTTTTTCAATGATTTCATGTAGTACCCTAATGTTGTGCATGGATTATAACAGGTTTAATAGGAGTAGGGTAAATAATATGTATCCATTTCCTCATATAATCGACCACTTCGACTATTTCTGAAGATTGACTATTTTCTCCAAGATCAATTTTAGTTTGGGCTACCATCAGGTGTGTGTTAGACCACCAAACATACCATGTAAAGCATTTTGGATTAGATAAAGCTTGTAAACGTATCTGGTTATTTTGTTTTCCATATAAATGCACTAGTAGTCTATACAGATATAGTGATTTTCCTTTTTTACCCATATCTGGACTCTTTTATTGTAGTCTTTCAGGATAAGATCCAGGCGTATTCTTATACTCTACACGACCATTAAAATCATCTTGATATTGTGTGTAATAAACTATGATATAATTAAATGTATGATAATATCACTAAATTCCACTTTTTTAATGTGAAAGTTCACTTCATAGGTCACATCATCTTAGAGGATGGAGTATCTCTTGACTGAGAGAAGATGATAACTATGCTTTCCTAAGAGTAGCCCATGATTTTATTTGACATATGTAGTTTTTTGTGGCTCGCGGGATATTACAAGAGTTTAATTCAAAACTTATCATGCCTAACAGCGCCTTTCATGATTTAAAGTAAGATGGTCTCGAATTTCTCATGGTCTAAATCCTATAATGTAACTTTTTTGGAGTTGAATGGGAGTATGAAATCTGTGTCATTCCTAATTCTTCTAGATTAGGGAAGAATCTATTAAATTTATTCTTATCCATCAAGAGTAATTCATGTAGAATTTTGTATAGTGGTATATTGGGTTATAGTATAAAAATCCTACAAATTATTACATCATGAATGAAATTACCCAATACATGACCTTGAGCAAGCAGTTCTAGTTCATTTTGTATGTTGTTGGATTTACTATCTATTGGGGGAGTTATTAACTATTTTAAATTACCATTAAAGTCTCATATACATTTCCATACAATGTGACATGAATATTACACAATGAAGGTTGGTAGGATACCTATACAAATTTGACTTTCAAATTTCTTATACAACCGAATATGGAAATGGTGTAGTTTATTCCCCAAGACACAAGACTCAGAAAAACTCTGTCCAAGAGTCCAGTAATGATTTGTATTTGAGGGATATTCTTTTTGAGATGCACCTGATTTTTTATAATATAATTGGAAGCATATTTTAGTAGCTCTAGTAGTACCATCCTCCCTTCTAGAATGGGTATGTATGAAAATATTTTTTAGTCTAGAAGGCTCATTTCTAAGGAAATGTGTCTTAGGTGAGGACACACATCATAGATTGTTTCTCAATGAGGATGAGACCCTTCGCTCTCATGGACATATCAGGTTCCCTAAAAACATATGAGAATATTTTATGTGGGATTATCCACCTCAATTCAGGAAGTACACCATGGGATTTCCAAAATAAAATGAGATATACATTATTAGAATTTGTGGTTGGGTATGAAGTGGAAGATTATATGTTTAATTACATGGTGTTCCACCTATAAGTCAGTGAATTTGGAGCACCTGTAGCCTATAAGACATATAATGCCTCTATGTATTCTAAAGTTGAAATGGGATGACATCGCTATAGAATTTTTGATGAGTCTGTTGAGATCCTGTCAAAGTAGAATTATAGTATGGGTGATCATGGAAATGTTGAAAATGGTCACACACTTTGAACCTATATCTGAGGCCTTCCTAGTTGATTCTCTCATTGGGATTTATATCATGGAGATTATTCACCTTCATGGTGTTCCCCATTCTATCATATTATATTGAGATGTCTAGTTTACAACATAGTTATGGCATCAGTTATTGAAGGTGCTGGATTTTTAGGTTCTATTCAGTATAGAATATCACCCTTAGGCCAACAAGTAATATAAGAGAATTATATAGGTGCTAGAGGACATGACCAATGAAAGTGTTCGTGGTTTTTTATGTTTTTAGGATAATTACTTACCTCTATTTGAGTTTTCCAAGAATAAAACCCTTCAGAAACTATTCAGATGACTCCATAGGATTCCCAACATGATAGGAAATTCTTTTAACCCATCCACATGTTTGAGGTAGGTGGGGAAGAACTACTAGGACCCCATATAATTTAAAATACCTCAAAGTAATCAATGTTTTATAGAAACATATAACAACATATTAGATTAAAATGATTTTGTACACTGATCATCAGCACTGATCTTCAGGGTACAAGGTGGAAAATTAGGTATTTCTGTGAGTTTATCCATGAATGCGTCCTAGAGGGACTAGAAAACAGTTCGATCTATCACTTCATTATGTCATTTCTTTTGATGTTACGAAGTCAGTGGGGTTGGTAGCTGATCGGTTGGCATTACCTTGGAGGAATTAGTCCAATAACAACATCTTCCACCTATCACAACATCACTATTATTATTCAATCATTTCACATTAATTTTATCTTTATGACAAATATATGGATTTAGATGTGTCCTTTGAGGAGAATCTAATGCATATCATTGATCAGTTCACAAAGTCTCTTCGAGTCAAGTTAGTTCCATTGGTCAGAGTGTTATAAAGTAAAGACTACCTATACGATGAGATATGGGAGAAAGAGGTTGGCATACATGCTCAGTGGCTTGAAAATTTCTCAAATGAAGTTTTACCACCCTCATAAAGAAAATTTGAGATGATTTGTTTTATAGAGGGGTGGTTGTAACATCCCCGATTTTCATAAGTGGTATGAAAATATTAATTTTTAGTTTAAACCCTTAGTTTTTCTTTTTTAGTGTTATAATGGAAGTCATGATGTTTAGAAGGGAGTCTAGGGATTGATCAAATCATGGATACCCAACTATTGAAGAAAAAAATTGTTCTGCACTATTAATAAAAACCATGCATCCTGGTTAGCTGGGTAGAAAATGTGTTCGGGGAGTCATATGGCTCCATAGAGGGGATCTCACATGCAACAAATGGTTTTTCTAATATGGTGATGTATCTCATTTGGGGAGTTTTCCCTAGGTAGAGGGGGACATATGGGTGGAGCACTGTTAGATAAATGTTTCTCCCTAATAATGTGGGTCATTTTCCTATTAAAGTATCTGGTGCACATTTGGTGCTTGGGGCATCTAAGCATGTGTCAAAGCCGTGTGCCCTTTAAATTTTTGGGGAATTGATGATTTCACCCCTCTTTTTTATTTTCCCTATCACACAAAACTACTCTCTCTTAAAGTAATCTCCTCATTTTCAATTTATTATGATTTGAATACATTTATTCATATGGACATAGTTTCCTTTGACTTCGGTCACATAGGACATATAATAGTAAGTTATATACTCCCCTTCTTTACTATCATTCTTTATCTCATTGTCATCTATATTAGTATTATGTGAGAATATATGTCCAATTATATGTGAATTATTCTATTTTGGTAATTTATTCCATTCTATCTCATATAAATGACTAACAACAGATAAGGTGTTTTCAACCAAACTAATGTATGTGGTCTAGTTATTTTTACATAATCTCTCAAATTATTTTATCATGTAAAATTATTCCACACAATTGACACCTCTGGTGTCACCAGTATAATTATATTTGATGAAATTAAATTTATTTCCTTTCTTAGTATGGCCATAGATCCTGAAGAATCAATTTCATGGGGTGATTACCTCTTCTTGAGACACCTATGTGTTTTACTTTCATTACAGGTTTGAAATCCTCATGTTTAAAATGGAAATTACATCTCAAAATGAGGTCTGTGTTTTCCATTATAATAAATATATTGGAATGTGAAATTTTCTAAGGAAGGTGATACTCCATGTGTTAGGCCCTTATTCTTTATGTCTTCGCATGAATTACATGGATAAAATGTACTTGAAAATTTGGTTGATGTATTAGAGTTACTTTTACATGTTGAAATAGTATGTGTTTTTGAAAGTTAAGCCATGCCTTAATGTCAAGCCAGAGGGGATTCAAGGGTCCTAATTTAAATATGCCTTGGGTTTTATTTTCATGCATTATAATTATCAATTTCAAATAAATCTAAATGAACCAGGAGTGGTACGTGGATCCATTATAGGATTCCTTTGATGGGCTCACCTGAAAGATGATTATCTACCCGTGAATGATATCAGTTCCCTAGAGCAGAAACATTGGAATTACTCAGTGGAAAGATGGTTATACCATTCCATGATAGATACCTGGTCCTTGACATGAGATACCTTGAAATATCTTAGTGGGTTGTTTTCTACACCATGTCGAGAGTGATGTGGGATTCCACTTACATATCACCATGGAAAGACTCTTATAGTGATGGGTATTTATATTGGTCATGGAGAAATAATTTGGTTCCTTTTTATTTATCACCTTTTAGGGGATCAATATTCCATTTATTAAATTATAAGAATTACTTATAATATATGAATGAATACTAGTTATAAATCCAAGGATCCAACTGCCAATACAGATTACATTCTTGGGTTCTTCCCATGTTTACTCTTTCCATTTAGGTGGCTCTATTAGTTTTCCTATACATGTATCCCAGTAGACATACAATTTATTTATATAAATTAGAATTCATTTTCTCTAACAATACGAGATGACCTTATTTCTATCTTATCATACTTGGACTGAAGTAGGTAGTGTCTGTTGGGTATCTCATGAGGAACCTTGATTGATGTATTTATTTGTTTATTGCCTTATATTAATTAAGTACCTTCCCACTGTTAATTTTATATTAACTTACCAAATATTTCAGGAAACCATTAGTGGGGGCCTACTGAGTATACCAAACACCTTTTTTGGGACACCTATGGTACATGAACATACTTCATAGTTATAGGTATCGATAAAGGGAAGTTTTCAGAATTCAATACTTTATTTGCAGTACTAGGATGGATTGCATGAGTATAGGACTGAGCCTATTCTCGTGATTCTAATTGAGGTATCTTTTGGTATTTTTATATTTTTTAGCATATTGTATATATTTGTACCCATATATCCAATATACATTATTTTTTATACAATCTTGTAATAATCATCAATTTTATATTCAATATCGATTCATTTTCATTTAGTTTATTTAATTGTATGGATTATTTTCCAAATTTTATTATTTATTATTACTCTACTACTGCTTGGCTGTTATTATTCACATGACTTGACACTATTATTCATCATTAAGTATTACTTTGATCAAGAGATAATAATATGTCAATAGAAACACCATATTTTATTTCTACTATTTAGTATACATTGATGTGGTAGTATGTTTGAGGTCATGTACTCAACTCTCATGAGATATCTCTTAGTGGATATCGGGGCAGGTGCAACAAGAATCGAGTGATGAAACAATTATACTCATACTAGACATTTATGGTTTGATGTTTAATCACATCAATTTTATATTTTTAAAATTAATAAACTAGAATTCAGTTTCAAGATAATGATTGATAAATTTTGTGCATATAATGATTATAATCTAATATTAAAACCAAAATTAAAAATATGAAAAAATGAAGTACTTCTACTGACATGCAACAGGTAAAATATTTCTAAAAAATCACAAAACTATGTGTTATTCCCAACCAGCCCTAACTTTCATGATCATATAATTTTAAATTTCATCACCCACCGACTATATCCTTCTAGAGGGTTCTACTTCCTCACCCTCAACTTCTTTATATTGAAAAGTTCCAATTGAGCACTGACTAAATTGGCACCATGCCATGCTCCACATATCTCCTTCATCCCATATATTTATGGTTTCATCTCTTAAATAATTCTACTCAACCTTGGCCACAAACCAAATGGTCATATTCTAATCAGCCTCTTAAATCTGGTCAATTCAAATGCTTTCAAAGCACCCACATCATCATCCTTCTCAGGATCAAGATTTCTCATGAAGCTTAATAAAATATCAGCATGAATTTTCATCATCTTCTGAGTTCCAGATTCACAAATTCAATCAAATTTTTGAGGGTTTGGCATTTCAACATCCCTACGATTTCATATTCGATATATCTGAATTATTCAATACTTATCTGAGTTTCATAAGATCGGGGTTTATTTGGGGTATTGCATCTCTATGTTTATTAAATCGAGTGTAATCATGGATGAAAATGGAATAACAATCAAATTTAACAAGATTCAGTGTTCTGATGTCCATGCAAAAATATTCCATTTCTATTTATTTTTAACTCTTGATAAACTTCGGAGGATCACACAAATGGTTATGCTGGAATTTTATTAATAAAATTTAATTGTATGTGATCCTATTTTATAAATAAATGATGATTTTTTTATCAATGATCTTTTCGTTAGATGATATTACCTTGAAAAAACCTCCTCAACATTGTATATTATACTCTGTGATGGTATCCTAATGAATGAGACACCATCACATTAATAACATAATACTCATCTGAAAATACTCCTCAAATCAATCTATAAATCAGGATTGGTCTCTTAAAATCTCCTCCTCATGACTAATTTTGAGTAGAAGCTAGTCTTATAGTTCTCATGTAGGATTACTGATTCTCTTTTGGTATAAAATCCATCATCATGATTTCCTCATTACCATTGGTGTGAATTTTATGAACATTCAACAATCTTTCTTCCAACACATTTCAGATCTCGTAATACAGTATGTTGATGTGTTTGGATCTGCAATGAAATGTCAGGATGTTATGGACATGAAAAACACTTTGACCATCACAATAAAGGATAAAACTCTTCTTACAATGTCTTAGATTTTATAATTACTTATTCAAATAAATTATCTCCTTTCATCATTCTATGATTGTGATCTACTCAACTTTTTTTGTTCAAAAATCACTTCTGAAGTCATGATTTCCATGATACTTCTCTCTATTCAAATGATATCGAATACCAGGATATGGATTCTTCCATGTATATATCTCCTACTATACATGCATCAATGTTTCATTATAAAATCGGGTTGTCACTTAAAAAAATACAAATAATGACTCGATGTACCTCAGAGATACCTCAATATCCATTTGACCACATGTCAATGCTCATTTGATTAATTGGATATGAATATATTCCCAACACCAACAGTGTGAACAATATCTGGTCTACTACACACCATGTCACACCCTAAATCTAATATGCTAATTATTTTAAAACATCTATTTATTTTAAGTCATTATTTTTAGTTTGGTATTATTATTTTTCATAAAAAGTATTAAAATTTGGAGTTTCCTACATAGATGCATAGTTGGCACAGGGTTTGGGGAAACTGTGCGCCAGCTTAGTGAAAATTGTGAAACCTAGATAATAGAACTGTATAGGCCACATGAAAAGAAGTAGAGGTTTTTACCCCTCCCTAGGAGCCCATGTCATCCCTTCCCCTTTAAATAGACGCAACTGCATAGTGGGAACATGGTCTGACAGACTGTGTGGCCAAAAGGTGCAGTCTACCAAAGGTTTAAAAAAAGTGAAGTAAAATAAAATAAAAAAATGAATTAATAATATTATTATTATTATTATGTATTATTAATTATGAATCCAAAATGGGTTAATTTATCTCTCCCCCTCCCTTTTGATCATGTGACTAGCCTCTGAGGGTTCCCCTCTTGTGCACCACCGCTCCCTCCCAACTCCCTCTTTCCACGATATTTTCTCTTGAAATGGATTTTTGGTCAAACCATTATGTAATTCACCCTATATCCTTCCTCCTCCATTCGTTTTGATTTTTTCTTCCCCCATCCCCCTATTTAATTTTTTCGAACCAAGTTTATGGGTTGACCTTATTTTTGGTGTTTTCTTCCATTGTTGGGGCGTGCGGAGATGATGGTTGTGGGCTTGGGTGGATGGGTTCTTTAGTAGTAGGGTGTATACATGTGAAGATTCATGGAATAAAAATATTTGTTTAGTTAACCTTTTATGTTTTTTTTCATAATTTTTTTTGAAAATGTGATTTAAATGATCGGGAAAAAATGAAGAGTATTGATGCTTCCTTTATGTGTTTAGAGATTTCCTTTTTGGGATTTTGAATCTATTTTTCAATAAATTTTTTGGAATGGTATTTTGAGTTTTATTATTTGATTTGTGATTGATATTTGGATTTTTGGTTTGTGATTTTACTTGATTAGGTTTCATGCTTATTTTTTTAGAGTATACCATAGAAGAGTATCAGTAAAGACTATTGGTTTTTCTTTGTGGTAAATTCCTTGGCTGTCTAAGTAAATGTCGATATTGAAAATATATTTAGGTCTTAATTTAATGGTTGAGTATTTGGATTAGAGGTGGTTTGAGTCTTTGAGAAATTTCTAAACAACCATTTCTTTTGGAATTCCCACTAACAACTATACTGAGACATTGGATCGAGTGCTTGGACCAGAGCCTTTCTATACATTTGACCACACTTGAGAATTCATTGGTTGTAATCTACCATCACTAGTTTAAAAAGTGGATAGTAAAAAAATTTAGTTATCATATGAGAATATGTTTCATTCTATGTGTCTATAAGGGTCACCCGAAGAGGTTTTCTATGTGGCGTAATCCAAACGGGGTGTTTTGGTCGGATATTTTAAGTTGGTGACATTAGGGAAGCTTATTACTCAAGTAATCTAGGCTCAAACCATAGGTCTTGGAGTGATTATTTTCACATTTTGCATGAGTTTTTGGGTATAGTGGATGTTGATCCGACATGTTACCTCCAATTTTAGAGTAGAAACTAATTATGTTTCCACTGTATGTGGAATTTTTTTGAATCATCTGGTTGGGAAATCTTTATAGACTCATTATGTTGGGATTTTTGTAGTTGTACCTTATGGATGTTAACTCAGGAATTGTAGGACTTCATTTGGAGTGTTTTTTGGTTTTGGGTTGTAGCAAATTGGTGATGCAAAGGTCTTAGAGAAATTATGAATCATTTCTTGGTCCAGTTAATTTTAGTTTCATTATATTTATCCCTTGATGGATTTTAAATAGTGGGGAGACCACCTTAAATATAGACTCATAGTGAATATAATTATCATCCATGTTTAGGAGAAAAAGCTTTTCCATTGTCCCACCCAAACTCAAAGAGTATCTTTGGTGATTTCAATGTTAGGTTTCTATTTTTTCATTGTTTTGAGGTTAGGTATGGATATAAGATTTCCTCAATCTTAATCTCTTCATTTTTCTAGTTTGAGCCTTTATGCCTTGTCAGACATTTCTTTGGATGAAGATATGATTCAATGTGTATGGTCTTTCCAGATTCATTTTGATCTCAATGTTTTTGGTTTTTTGTAAGAGTTAGTTCACAGTTTCATTCATTGGGTCATAGAGGATTGTTTTGGAAGGTCATTGTGATTTTGCCGAATTCCTTGATCAATCGAGACTTTTGGGACACTCGACAAAATAATGTTCATTTTGGGGAGAATTATCACACAACCGAACCTATAATGTTAATTATTATTAATCATTTAATTTTTTTATACATGATATTGAGTTTGGGTTGAGTCATTTTTTAAATTAAATTTTGAGTATTCTTCTTAGGCACACGGTGGACACACAATCAAGGGAAATTGTGCACCGACCTAATGGAAATAATGTGGCCTAGAAAGTGTAACTATCTAGGGCACATGGTGAGGAACATGATAGTGATCCATTCCATAGGATCCTCCAGGGTCTCTCCCCCTTTGGAAAGAGGATAATTCATTGTTGGTTCACGGTCTGGTAGAGTGTGTGGCTAAACCGTGTGGTATGTCCAGGGATTTAGAAATAAAGAAAGATAGAAATGAAATAAAAAATAAAATGAAATGAAATATTTTAATAATAATATTATAATAATTATAAAATTAGTATTAGTATTATTATTATTATTTATTAGGATCTGAAATGTGTTAATTCCACTCTTCCCTCCCATTCGATCGTGTGGCCAGTCCCAAGGGGTATCTCCTCAATCACGCACCACCACTCTCTCTCAGCTCCCTCTTTCCATAAAATTTTATCATAATTTTTTGGGTATTTTGGTAGATTTTCTTAGTTTTGGACCCCAGCTCCTTCCTCATCCCTTCGTATAGAATTTTTATTCCCCTGTCTCACTATTTTGTTTTGTCGGACCCTGGGTTATAGGTTGACCTTATTTTTGGTGGTTTAATCGAATGTTTGGGTGTGCAGAGGGTCTTTAATTTTGGAATAATGTGTGTTTTATCATTTGTTGGTTCAACTGAAACTATTAGAAGTAGTAAATCTTGGCTCTTTATTGTAGTCTTATTTTATTTTGTGGATTTTGGTGATTGTTTGGTTACATCATAGTTGTTTGGCATCCAGTTGTGGTCTATTAGAGAAAACCCACACATAAGATAATATATAAGTTAATATGAAAACATATCCTTATATATATTTGAAGATTCATATATACTGAAGTGGTAAAGCGTAGCTTCAAGTGGTCATCACTCTAAGTATCAAGTGTTGAGTTGTTTTTTCATTTTCCTCCACTTTTAAAGTCGATATTATATGTCTGACTAGTTAATTGGAATTCCAATGTTACTTGATTGTTTTTTATCAATATTTTATAAAGTTTATTTGCTATAAAAATTGTATTCACCTCGTAATAGTGATTTTATTATTAAACATATTTTTTATAAACATGATTACTAACTTTCCATTAAATGTGGAGTATCTTAAATGATTAAAATGGGTTTCTAAATTATTTAAAACATGTGATGTATGGTTTTGGAACTCAAACGGTTTTTTCCAATGTGTTTTCTAAAATGGAAGTGTTTCTTTAGAGTGTTAAGTACCAGTTATCACCATAAAATATATGATGAAAATGCAATATTCCTCTAAAGGAATAGCCCCTTGGTTTGGAAATGTGGTGTGGGTGTTAAATGATAATTATGTGATATGTACCAAGTGAAGAGGTTTTCTCATTGTTCTTTGAATTAGAAAGGTGTATTTTCTTAAGGAGAGAGACTGGTGATTAGAATTTGAATGCATTTGGATAAAGGAAATAATATTTCTCTATATGATAGCTTGATAAAAACTCACCATCATTTTGAATAGAGAATATGGGAACCTATGTGTCTAAGTGTGAAAACTATGTCTAGTATTTTGGGTAGATTCTCATGGCTGATTATTGGTTCCCCATATCTGTATTGATGCTAAAACTAAAACTAAAAATGTTATGTAGATCATAAGCCACAAGAACATTAGATTGACTCCTCTCTAGCGGATCATGCATGAGGACATTGTCGCTTTTGGTTTATATTCATTACTGAGGTATGAGGATCCTAGGTCCCTACTAACCCTAGATACATAGATTGTTTCCTCGGTTTTTTAAATGGTTTATCTTTTTCTCTATGATAATGCTTTATCAAGTGATTAATTCTTAGTTTTCCATTAATTTCACAAGTAATAGAAAGTATTTTTTACATACCCATAATTTTTAGTGCGTGATAAAATGATTTCTTTTTAAAAATTTCTATGCTTGTTTTGGAATAGTAATGGTAACTATTTTTTCAAGAGAATTGAATATTTTTACATGTGTTTGAAAAAAATGGAAAAAACCATATTCATATATTTCATATTTCTAAACTAGTTTGTCTTGTTTTTGATAGTAACGAATAGGGAATAGTTTGTTCAAGAATGCCTAAAATGATTTAATACTCACACCTAGAGATTTATTTATTTATATTAGATTTTGGTGATGTATCTATCTTTGACTTGGTCTCTGTGGGGTGATGTTGGTTTATTGGTTGGTGGTGACCTGCAGGGCCACATGGTGTTATGTACAGTTTTAATTCTTCCCACTGTTATTTTTTATTTTATTGTGTAGTTTATATTAATTTTTTCTACTATAAATCATTCAGATTTATTTTATCTTGATTCCCAATGCTATGGATTTCCCAATAGGTTCGGGAATGCTTCTTGGGCCTTGTCGTGGGACAGCAATGGTGACTCATTTAGGGTCAACTAATGATGGTTTGTGAGAATACATGACATGTATAATACTGTCAAATATAGAATGATATGAAAATATTTCTATTTATGATTTATCCTCATCATTTGATGCAATAAGACGTTTCATAATCCTGAAGTGACACACATGTGGATTGATAACTGTTCTCATCATTCTCATATAAAAAAATTCAATAACCATTTCAATGTACCACTCCAACGATAGACAAATAATGTGATTCCTCTTATCACGGTTAATTATCATACAAAGTATCTGAGTAGCTTCTCCCAATCCTTTATTTCAGAATAATTGTTCTAATCCATCATCAATATGTCAATCTAGTGATATCTCTACCAATAATTAGTATATCATCAGCATTAATGAACAATATATTGAAATCACCATAAAAACAATTTTATTAAAACATTGTGATCAACTATCATCCTCTTTTACTCATTTTTCTCCATGAATAGGTCGAATTTCTTGTACCATTTTCTTTATGCCTTCTATAAATGATATAAAATTTTCATGGTTTTACATTTCAGGATTTCATTAACTTTCACTTGAAATACCTATGGTTGATCCATTTAAGTCTCATCACAATGATAATCATGTAATAACATTGTCTTTACATCTAGTTGTTGAACATCCATGTTCAGACTAGCCTCTAGTACAAGAATATCATTGATAGAAAACATTTTAAGCACATGAAAAAAATTCATCAATGTTATTACCTATCTTTGGACTAAATTCCATCACTACCATTATAGATCTAGAGAATGACTATGAGTTACAATTATCTCTTTTGATTATGTGCACCCACATGTTCTATAGTGCCTTCTTTCCTTGGGTATCTCCACTAAATCAAATGTGTTGTACTAGTGTAAGGATATCATATCCTCTTTCAACTCCTTTTTCAATTCCATATTATAATAAATCTGGATTGCATCATCATAACAATCTCACTCTCCCCCATTAGTGAGCAACAAATACTCATGAAGTGAGTGTCTATGAATTAATTGTGGTTCTCTTGTGGATCTTTTAAATAATGTTTCAAGGGGAATCTATTATTGAATATCATATGAAGGAAACATATCAATAGATGGATTAATTTTACTTTGTGGTAATTTATCATCAGTGTCAGGTATTTATATCAGACTAGTTGGAATTGATGGTGGTGATACTAGTTTCATATTGACAATAATTTCCATAGATAACAAATAATCGAATTTTTTTGGATTCCTAAAATCATCAATCGTCTAATCCACAAGAAATGAAACTTATATTCTTCATACCACCCTTCTTCGAATAGGATCATAGAGACAATATGAAAACTCATAATGAACGTATTCAAAAAAGATACACTCTTTTCATTTTCTATCCATCTTCACTTTCTCATCTTTCAGGATGTGAATAATATTCCTGTAGCACAATACTCTAATGAGTTTCTATGACACATTTTTATCTATCCAGGACCTTTATATAAAATTATATTTTTGTGTAACTAATATTGAATGTTCCAAATCATCAAATGTGGTCCTCACAACCTCCCTCTAAAAGGTGTTTTACAACCATTCATTTGAGTGAATAACTATTAATCTCTCACAAATTGTTCTTTTAATCCTATTAGAAACATTGTTTTATTGCGGTGTCATTGGTATTGGTTTCTAAAATATGCTGATGAAACTCCTAGAGTACTCCTAAAATTGATCATGGTACTCTCCACTATTTTCTGCATGCACACACCATAACTGTCTACTAGTTTCTCTTTCCACCTTCACATGATACATCTAGAAAATAGCATGCACTTGATATATTGTTTAAAAATAAAAGGGGTATACCTTTCTAGAATGACCATATAGGAAGGTAACAAAACAAATATCACCTCTCATAGACTTAGTTCCCATCATTCCTACATCATTGTGAATCAAATCTAAAACATTTTCTTTTTCGGATGGTAAATAACCAGTTAATGATATTCCATGTTTTTTTCCCTGATGCAATCAACATTCGGATCCAAATGTGTACGTTTTAGTCAGGGTTGGTGATCATTGTAGGAGATAATTATGAGTCCTCTCCCACTCATTTGACCAATCTCATTGTTCCAAAAATCAATAGAAATATCTTGTTTTTCAATATTGACTTCTCCTCCAAACGGTCTGACACCAATGATATAATGAGAAGTATATTTATTTTCATTTTCAACTACCATATTGACATTGGAAAGATTATACTTCCCATATTCAAAGGAACTGAAATATCCATCATCTTAAAACATTCTAGTGGACATGATATTGATGTAAATATCAGGAACATGCCTCACATCCTTCAATAGTAACCTGCATCCAATACTAGATCCCAAAAACAATATTTCCAATACAAGTGATTTGGGATTAAACATTATTTTGTATATTTACATGTTTATAATTCCCTAAATTATAATATGAGATGAAATCTCTTCTAATGGTGACATGTTATGAGGCAATCAAATTAATCACACATGTTGAGTCTTGGATTAAAATATTGACATGATTATCTTACTGAATAATAATGATATCTTAATTGACAACTTCAATATCATTATTTTTTGTCTTGCCATCAGTATCCAAATTCAATTCCTTCAACCTTATACACTCCTACATGATGTATGTGGACTTTCTATAGCAGTTTAACATCATTTCATATATCAATCGAGATTATTATCACTTTGTTATTAAATGATTTTTTATGGTTCTCTTTCTCTGCTACTTCCCAATCCTTTCATCTTCCATTTTATTTTACTGACAATCATCTCTAATTCAGAAGTACATTCCTTAACCAAACTATAGGACTCAAATTTTTATCATTATTTCATTCACTGTATCAATGGTCAGAATTCCATCATATGTTGAACTCATCACTAACACAACTACTGTGTCTAACATCATTGGTAATGAACTCAACCTCAATAGTGCCTACAACTCATCATCAATAATTTCATGTGATTCTACTCTTCAATGGTACCATGGAACTCACTCTTGTGCTCTAATACATTGTTTTCATGTTTTTACTTAATGTTTATAAGATTATGTATTATGATTTTTTTCTATGTTGTTTTCATTGAATAAAAAATACAATTTTTTACACAAAATTGAAGCATTGTGTTTGTTGGAAAATTATGGAAGATACTATTGTTGATAAACTATCTAATTTGGGAAGTTCCCTTTCTATTGAGCCCAACACACTCCATAACAGCTGGCAGGGTAATGGTTGATGTCTTCTCATCCGAATGACTACATGTTGAATATTCCTCTACTTTCACTGTAATGGGATTAGAGGTCTCCACTACTGGTTTACACCAATTTTTAATATACTAAATACCATCCATTCTAGGTTTCTAGAATCCATAATAAAAATTAGTGAGTTAAATGATATTATAGGTAGTTTTTCCTCCATTAATAAAGTGTGAATATCAAAAATCTCGGAATACAGATGTGATATGAATTGTTAAAATAGGTGGAAATGACTCCTTGATCACTAAAAAATGACACCAATTAGCCATGATACGGTGAAAATAGTTTTAATGGTCTTGATCAACTGATGAGGTGTTGCTGATGTGAATCAACAGAATAGTGGCTGGAAAACATAAAATATAATCACTTTTGGTGTGAATAATGTAGTCTTCTCAGGAAATGGGGTATCGTAGCATTACCGACTGGAGTGAACATTTTGATACCTATATAAGCTTCGTTTCAAATCCTTTTTTGATGTCGTTTATGTCATTGTATTCATATAAATGTTCTATTCATGAATCTATCATAAAAAATTCCAACCCCCTTTGATTTTCTAGTCACCATTAAATTACTCTACAATGCCATTATTTCAACCACTATGAATTTTAAACCACTTTTTTGGGTCGTAGGAACTCTCATGTGATGAAATCGAACACAAAGGAAAAACTATAATAGATGAACATTAAAATTTTATGTGCTTCATTAGTATTCTTATATCTATATGAGAAGGAGGCCAATTTTATTTATTTCTCCCCGTATAAACATCATAGGATCATAGAAATTGTTACAATTGATTTTTATAATTAAAAATTCTTGTGATTTGATCCTGTTTTATAGATGAATGAATATTTATTTTTCAATGTCCTTTATAGTAGATTATCTACCCCTGAACAATCCTCATTGAGACCTGTTGTTATCTACCATTTTGGATTCCCACCACAGGAGACTGCCTCTCCTTTCTGACCGAAAAATATCATCAGAATCCCCCAAGAATTAGTAACTAAATTGGGAGTGGACCACACATGTACATTAAATGTTTTTTCGTTCAATACTCACCCCAACTGATTCAGTAGATTCAGATTTATGTAAGGAATTCTTGCTGGTTGTTATTCTAGAATCCTCCCTAGTTATTCAAAGTCTTCAGTTGTTCAGTGATTCTCTAAACCAGATGAGACCATCTTCAACTAATTGTGAAAATATCATAGATACGTAATTTTAGAATAAAATTAAGCTCTAACTAACTTCTATCCCCCATGCTAAAATTTCTGATAATTCCAATTTTCATCATGTTAAATTAATTCCATAATTATTAGTATAATTTATATATTTTTCATTATATTTATTTAGTTTTTATATTTTATTATTCAATTATTATTTTTTTCAAAAATATTATTTATTTTTATTTTGATACATGAAAAATATTATTATTATTCGTCTTATTTTGTTCATATTTTTCAATCAAATAGATAAAATATTTATTAATAATTATTCTATTTAATTAGTTACTTAAAAATATTGGAACTAAAATTTATATAATAATAATTATATAATAATTGAAAAATTAATATATAATATAATAATTTCTATATTACATATAAGTAAATTTAAATTAATAATAGATAATAAGTAAATAATCTAAAAATTGAAAAATGTTATTTCATTTATTTATAAAAAATAAATTACAAATAAAATTAAAAATATTAATATAAAAAAATACACACACATTCACATATTCTTATAATAAGTATTTTTTCGAAAAAATGATAAAAAAAATAAAAATATGGATGCGTGCATGAAGAACCTTTTGTCCGAAACAATCCAAAATTTTCATCCAATAAAATAACATCAACCTGACTAAAGTTTTAAGTGATAAAAAAGAACAAATACGAAATAAACTAAAACAAAATGATATTCAATAATCCTAGCTTTCTAACTTCAATAGATAACACAAATTCAGAATTTGGAAAACATTTCTCAACTTCCATATAAAAATAAAATAAAATGTAGAAAAATAATATGACAACCCATATATTTAATACATATCAATTTATGATTAATATTAATAGAGTATACCTAATAAAACCAAGAAGATCAAGAAGTATAATGTCATTGGAAATTTGTTACATTACATAACGACTTAAAACAAGGAATACATAAACTTTATTGAAATCTTCCTTTACATGCTCATAATATTCCTTCAAATATAAAACTACATGGGATAACCAGGGGAAAAAATTAAGAAAATAATGATTTATAAATCCCAGTAAGGGGATAACCATTACATAACCTGAATAAATTAATAAATTTTAGATAAAAAAAATATTATTATGGAATAAATGGGGAGATAATAATAATCATGAATAATAAGGTATGGTATAGCCTAATAATATAAAGGAATCATGGGAAATGTCGCTACATCTTAAAATGTTTCATAAAAAACATTGTTCAAGGATAATTTCAAAGAATTTATGATGAAAAAACTCTTATTATGGATTAGGTTCAATCACTAATCCCTTTCATGTTGTCTTTTAAAACTATAACATTTCCCATTGCATTGGAGCACTATATAATTTCATTCACACATGACACTTTCATTTCATTCTCATGCTTATGTTTTCCACATAGATCAAACATCATGGATTCATTCATCTTAATATTTTAGTCCAAGATAAATTTGTGTGTAATTTATACATATAATTACCCAATAAATAAGTATAAGTGAATAAATGTGAAAACCTTTGATAAAAAATGGGTATGGGTTTTCACTACACAATTGTTTGTCATGGAAAATCGTAGTTAATTTTTAACAGAAAAGTGTGAGCCTATGGGTCTTTATAAGATGGATTTAAGAGATTTAAATTGTTCTATAATTATTTATACATAACATTTATAGAAAGGAGGATGCGTAAGAACATGTACCAACATTACAAAACTATGATAAAATACATAATATAAATAGGATAATTGAATAAAGAGGATAATGAAAGGATACATTACCTTTAGAGGGTGATTTCAAATGCTTTGGAGGAGATTCTTGAGATCCTAGGGAACCTTGAGAGGACTGTAGAGAGGTGATGGAAAATTAAGGATGTGATGCAATATTTTTGAATGAAAATAAATGGGTTTGTTGGTGGTATTATAAATTAAATGGGTGGAGAAATATTTATCATTTCTCAAATGTAGGATTTAAACTCAATATAATAAAATAATTAAACTGAAAAACCATCCCATAGTTTTTACACATGTTTTATACCAAATACATTTGGTTTTCATTATTTTATCAGGTCATGGTCTGAACATATTAAAATAATTCCCTTACTAATGTGGAAGAGAGTCGTGTCCTAAAATAAATGATTTTAAAACATTAAAATATATTATAGGTTTTAGAGGATTCATAATGGATTTATAAATTTATTAAAATAAACATAATTTAAAAACTAAATATATATTTGGTCATTAATATCATGTTTATTATTTTTTACATCACTTTTAGTGTATTGTTATGTCATAATACAAACTATTTATTTATAATGAATTTGATTTTTACATGAAATTTAAAATTCCTTATAAAATTATGAAAAATTTACCATTGGGGAGTTCCCACATTCTAATTCAAAAATTAATATTCATTTTGCCTGAATAATTTTCTGAATATTTTAATTTACACTATTAAAATAATAATCAACATTAATTGCGAAATGTTGTGGTTCTTAACAATAATAGTTTTCAAACCCATATAGAAATTACATTTGACTCCATAAAATATATAAGATAATTTATATTTAATAAAATGTATCAAATAGTAATATTTTAGGAAAATTTTATTCATTTAAAAATTTATTTAATTTTTCAAAATATATTCCTTAATTGAATTTGGATATTAACCATAAATAAAATTTGTTTTTTATTGTGTCAAAATCAATATCATTTATAATGTCACATTAATAAGATGAAAATATATTCATAATTATATACTATAAAAATATTCATATAATTACATTTATGATACATATATATTTAATAAACCAGGAATCTCCCTAAAATTAAGTTGATTGAAGGTGAACCATTCATGGGGTTGTCCGACCTATATGGTTTGGGTTATGATCTCAATGAGATTAAACTTCTTTTATAAACAATGGCTCTCATGCTTATGTTACAAGATATTTTCTTGGGATTGGTCAACGACATAGCATAGTAAAACTATCACCCTCATAAACTCCAATAAATGGGATTCAAAGGGAATGATCCAACTAGTTAAGACCATCACTTTTTCTGTGTCAATTTGATTTGTTAAAAACTATATTTAAAAAAATTATATGATCATTGTTAAATGAATATATTATAAATGGTAATGGTGTTTAATTATCAACTAAATCCAATAGGATATATTGAAATGAAATTATGTTCTGTGTTTTTTATATCCATAACATATAATAATGTATTTTATTAAAATATCAAGGGAATTATAATTGGAAGAGTTCAGATTGTTACTATATCCCCCTTTTTAAAATTTTACCCATGAAATTTTTATTTCGCACAATAAAATAGATGATCTTATTTCTTTTTCGTCACATACTCCATTTCCCATGTCGATTAATAAAACTTTTTGTTTCTCCACAAAAATATAATCAAGTGAATTATCTTATATTGTAGAACATTGTCTCTACGATCAATGGTCTTCACTGGTTTCGCCTCATAAGAATTGATCATTCTCTAATGGTACCACCTCTAGATTGAGTACATGTGATGGGTTTATTCTTCCTCTATAGGGACACATGGAATATATCATGTACATGAGATAGGTTTGGTGTGTGTGCTAATCGATAAACAACCACTTTAATGTGATCAGGGTTCTCAATGAGAAATATGTATCTTGGAATAATATTTATCTTCTCCCCAAACCTTGTGAAATTCTTCCATATATATAGGTTGTGTAATAAATTTTCTCCATATTCAATCTCTAGGTCTTGTTGATGATTATTAGAATATATACTTGGTCGACACTGAGTAACATTGATGTCTTGCTAAATGATCTTGACCTTGTCTACCATTTCCTTGACAATTTCAAGATCATATTTTTTGTGTTCCACAATATCATCCCAACATTCATGTGTTATTAACCGCTTCCCATAAAGGGATTCATTGGGATACATTTGTACTTTATAGCGGAAAAAATTATTGTATGAGAATATGACTACAAGAATATATTGATCTTATCCTCATTTAAAGTAAATTGAGAATTATCTTAACATATTTTTAAGTGTATGAATAATTCTCTTATATTGGACGTCAGTTGGAGGGTGATAGGACATGTTGATGTTTAACTCTGTATTTAGAGCATGTTGGAGACTATTTCGTATCATGTAGTTAATGCTTAGGTATTAATGAGTTAAAAAAGATAATGGTGTTCCATGCAGCATCACCACTTATCTAATGTATATCCTTTCATGATGATCGAGTTACAAGACCTCCCGAATTAATATGAAGTTAGAAGTATTTGTATGTTGATCCACCACAACCCATAGATCATTATTTCATCTTTATGTCTTCAGAAGACCGATAAAAAAATTCGACGGTGACGTTTTCCCATTTGTATGTAGGTATGTGTAATGGATGCATAATCCCCTTGGATTATTTCTATTCAAATTTATTAGGATTACATTCAAATACATCATGATGTTCATTCTATGATATCCTTCTTCTTATTATCCCACAAATTGTGCTCCTAGATTTCTCAATATGTCTTTATTTTTCCTAGATATGTGGAGAAAGATAAACTATGAGCATCATTCAACATCTCATTAATTAACTCATGAATTAATGGTATAAATAGTCATGACCCAAGTCTTACAACTCCTTTTTAATTAACATCTAACTCCTATGATTTCCCTTTTTTACAGCTTCCATATTCATCCTAATTCATACATCATCCCTTTTAGTGTCCTTTGTCCACTCTAGAAGGGATGGTTGAGAAATCATTTTTTAAATGATTGATTATGCTCCATCCATCATAATTAAAATCTACACCCTTTTCAAATTTAAAATTAATTTATCATTCTGAATTCACATCCATGATAAAATTTTTGTATCCTTTCTACACAGGGCATCTACAACTTTATTTTAATTTCCAATGTGGTAGTGGATTGAGTAGTCATAGTCCATGATTAGATATAACTATCATCTATAACACATGTTAAACTCTTTTTGTGTGAATAATAATTTGAGTCTTCGGTGATCCTTATATATTTCACACTTCTACACCAACAAATAATGCCACTATTTTTCAAAAAATACTATTATTTCAGGTTACTACATATCATGTGTAGCTTAGTTCTATTCATGGAATTTCAATTTCCTTATTACATGGAATATCAAATTTTCTTTCAGTATTTACACAGAACCCAAAACCCTCTTCGAATCATCACAATATACAACAAAAGATCACCACTTATAAGTAGTGTGATTATTGGTGCAGTGTTAAGATTCTTCTATATATACTCGAATCCCTCTTCACATTCATCATTATAAAAAAACATGACTCCCTTTTGAGTAAGATTTGTTAGAGGGTTTGACCATCATGGTAAATTTGTAACAAATGGACAATATTACTAACCTAATTTAAGGAAACTGATGATATCTATAATGTATTTTGGTATTGTTCATTCATATATTAATTCTATTTTTGATGGTTATAAAGATATATCAATAATTATTATAATATTCACCTTGAATGAGACTTCATACAAATAGAAATGAAATATATTTTTAATTTTCATAATGTTTCTCCTTTTGTGAGGCCTTTAGAATAACGCTTAAATTCTCTTCATGGTTATTTTAGATTTTGGGGTATATTAGAATATCATATATAAAGGCTACCAAATGATTTTGTAGGTAATCTCAAAAGACTATATTCATCAATTGCATAATTTTTTTTAGAGAATTAGTGAGTCATAATTGAATTACTACAAAGTCATAGTGCAATACATTTTACAGAATGTAGTCTTGGGGATATCCTTCTTTACGCATACTTGATAATATCTCGACCAAAGATTAATCTTGGAGATGTATTATTATCCACATATCTAATTATGAAATTTCTAAATCTATAGAACATGATACTTATTCTATATCATTATTTTATCTGCTTATGATAATTAATGTAAATACTCATTGACCTATCCTTCTTCATGGAAAAGAAGAGTGGTGCACCCCAATATGAATCAATTGGATGTATGAACCCTTTATCCATATTCTCCTCTAGTTATTTATTGGTATCCTCATGTTCCACAACAGTCAATCTATAGAGAGTCTTTGATAATGGAAATGCCTCATGTACAAGCTCAATTGAAAATTCAGCCTCTCGGGTAGGAGGAATACTAAGTAGTTCATCAGCAAACACATCAACATATTACCTAATAATGGGAATATATTGAACAATTATTTTTCCCATATACTAAATCATTTGAACTATATATGATTTACCATAGTTAAATATATTCATGATTGATATTTTGTTGTTAAATAATATGCATCCTACTATGTTCACTTGTACTGAATCAAGGGACGATTCACGATAAAAAGAGTGATTTTCTTCATACAATATTTTATGTTGTCCATATACAAGGAAAGACAATTTATACACACAATTACAGTACATTAAATTAATATTAGAATCAGAGGGTTCATTCAGAAATTCATCACACATATTTGGATAAATATGGATTATTTAATGAGGATGCAATAATTTCTCCATTTATTGTTCTCACTGAAAAATAAAATTCCATTCTTTGTTGTAGTATTTTGATAGTTCTAAAAATCATGAATGATATTATGGAATGTGTTTCAATCCAATAAAAAAGCTTCATCACTGTTATTTAATGAATAAATATTGTACCTATCATCACTTATTTTTTGGGATCAACCTCAGTTGTTGTGATGGAAAAATATCACCCTTTATGCCTTATAGGTTTCTGGTTATCTCCAAAAAACCATAGATTAGTGCATTGGTTTGGTAAGTTCCCTTGTAACATTTATTTTTATAAATCAAAATTGTGTTCGTGATTTATTGGATAATTCCTTTACTCCATCACATTAATCGGTATCTACCACTATGATTTTCTATCCCGATGTCATTTCGTTCCCAACAAAAATCATTTCATCACCCCCCTTAGGCAATTTATGAGGTGATTCTTTCTGTACTTTTGAAAAGTGAGATTTTGAAATTTCTTAACATTGTTATCGTTCTCCATTACATCACCAAAATTTAACACCAATTTATACTTCATATCAACGTGATACCCTTGATATTCTCTAATATATAATTTGACATGGAGGGAACATCGGCCTATTTTTTAATAGCTATCAAATTCTTGGATCACAAGGGCATTTCAGGGACAATGTTTTATTGAAACCAATAATACATTAAAACATTAATTCATGGGTAACAATAATAGATATTCTATATCATGAAAGTCTTTTGATTTTTTCCTCATACACCCCAATAGATTCATTATCTTATTTACATTAGATAAAAGAAATAGCTTTCCATTTTTAGTAAGAGAGTGCAAGGAAAATATTTATTGATTTTTTTTTGAAATTCCTTCAACCCTATCGCTCTGATTTCTTACTCAAGATTCATATTCTTGATCAACATCCAACAATGATCAGATTCTCCCTCCATAAAATAAATAGCCAGTAAAACTTTCTCCTACATGGAATATTGAAGGATGGAGAATCCCTTCTCAATGGATTTGATCCATTGTTTTGTGAATAAGGGATCAAATGATCCATTGAAAGTTGTAGGCCATTGTTGCATAAAGGCCTAAATTTTTACATGTTCTTTATTAGGGGTACTTGGTCACTCTTCCTGATCCATTTTTCTATTAATAACTTAATTCATCTAAGAGATTATCATCATAAAGGATGTTATTTCTGCTCTCATCGGGTTGGGTATCCTGTTTGGGAAACATAAAATTTCCCTTCACATTAGTTTTTTACATGATTCCTAATATTTATATCCATTGGATAGAATAAAGGTGAAATTATTGATGAATATTTTTATGAAATTAAACACATAAATGGGAATTCCATAAATTTAAATTGATAACATATAAATGAAATTTAATTCTTTACATTTAAATTTATATGCATCAATCTGTGTTACTCTTGATCTATTTCCTAATATATACTACTCCTGGATTTTTGTTCCATTAATAATGGTTCTTAATGTTCTTATGAATTTACCCAAATATATCGCTTGGGATATTCAAACCAGATGTGATGCAAGGATCTTTATCATTCCCTCGTTCCTAGTTGAGTCTATCTCAACGCGATGTTTTATGGTCTTACCTTTATGTAAATCTATCGCGGAGCCACATCTACTTTTAGTATCCTGACTAGGTCTTATTTTCTTGATAACCACTTAATCTATAATTTTTTAAAAATATGGTTGTTTTATTATAATTATCTTTATCTCTATGGTTTTCTCTAGAGTATTCTAATCCTAATCTCAAAAATAACTAAACTTTTGTTTTTATACCAACTATAACAACCCGAAAATTTAATACATTTTAATCATGATTTATTACATTAGTGTACACATAATATAATAGATAAGATCAATAATTATAATATATTTTGTAATTACTTTTAATAAGTAGAAACGTAAAACTTTTAATGCATCGTCATTATTTCTAACATCTTTAACATGTTCATAATAATCATTCGAACTCAAAACTGCATGGGATAACCTAGGGACATGCATAAGAAAGGGGTGAGCTATAAAGCCTTGTAAGGGAATAAACATTACACAACAAGAATAATGAAATAAATTTTAGACAATAGTCATATAATTGGGGCATAAAAGTGATGAGAATCATAAATATGAATAATAAGGTATGATGTAACATGATAACATAATTTCAAAATGTGAAATGTGGAAACAACATAAAACATTGTTTCATAAATATAGGTCATGGATAAATTACAAGACATCATGATATAAATAATAAATTTATTGATTAGTGTCCCTACATAAACCCTTGAATTATGTCTCATGAGACTAAAACATCACCCAGTTCATTTGATCATTATATAATTCGGGGTGAACCCGCCACTTTCACTTCATTCTCATGCATAAGTTAGCCACATATATCATATAATATGGATTGAATCATCATCATGTATTATTTAATGATAATGGAGTGTGGAATATATATATCTAAGTACATAATAAATAAGTATAAGTTCATAATGATGAAAACCCCTGATTGTAAATTTTTATGGATATTCACCATAGAATTATTTGGCATGGAAAATTGGGGGGACATTTTGGCAGCATAATAGGGGTGTATTAATGTTAATGGGAGGGACTGATAAATGTGAATGGGGTATCTCATAAATTTTACATAAAATGTTCAGTAATAGGGATATGTATGTACATATCCCAATATTAGTAAATTTAGATAAAATAATTAAGATAAAGAAGAAAATTGAATAAAGATGGGAATGAGAGGATCCCTTACCTTGAGAGGGTGATTCCAAATGCTTGGGAGGAGCTAATGAAGAGATTTTAGGGACATTGGGAGGACAATATGAGATGTATGGAAAGATTAAGGACAATATTTAAGGTTTTTTAGTGAATAGAAATGGGATTTTAGATGGAATTATATAGGAAATGAGTGGGGAATTCTTTATCATTTCTAAAACATTGGTTTTTGACTCTATATAAAATATAACCAAACCCAAACACCTTAACATGGTTTTATACAATGGTTTCAACCAAATTGGGGTGTTCAAAATTATTTTATTATACCAAGAGATAATATTTTTAAAATACTACCCATTTTGGTATAGAAGTGAGTCATTTTATTATAGAAATGATTTTAAAACATTAAAATATATTATTGGTTTTAGAGAATTCATAATGTATTTATTAAATAAATAAAAAAAATAACATTAAATTATATTAAATGGGAAATATGTATTTCTTCGTGTATACCATCTATAGTATTTATTACATCACTTTTTGGGAATTATAACGTCATAATACGCACCATATATTTACCCTGTATTTATTTTTTAACTGAAAATTGTAATGCCTCGAAAAATTATGAAAATTTCTCAATTGGATAATTTAGATATTATTATTCCAAAAATAATATTCATTTTATCTAAATAATTTTATTAATATTTGAATACTCACATTTAATATAAAGATCATCATATATTGGGAAATGTTAGGATTGTTTTGACAATAAAAGTTTTAAAACACATATAAAATTACTTTTTGAATAATAAAAATTATATGATCATTTTTATTTATTAAAAATTATTTAATAATAATATAAATTAAATATTTCATTTATTTTAAAATACCACTAATTTCTACAAATAAATTTCTTATATGTATTTTAATATTACAGAAAAATTTAATTTTTGTTTCATTATATCAAAATCAAAATCATTTATAAAATAACAATAATAATATTTAATAATAATTATTATTATATAAAATAAAATATTCATATTATTAGTTTCTTGATACATATATCATTATTAGGATAACAAAATTAGTAAGAGTAAGGTGTGCAACAATGAGACTTTCATGGGGTGGTTCGGTGTACATGGTTTGGCTCTTGATTTCGATGAGCTTGAAAATATCTCATAAAAGGATTTGAGCATGATTATGTATTTGGATCATAGTGTGGTCTAGGTGAAGGTAAAATACTATTGTTGTTATCTCCTTAGAATCTCTTATTAATGTGATGTATAGGGTACAATCCAAAAGGTTAATGCCATCACTTCCATTGTCTATGTCAACTAGATTTGTTAAAATCCTATATTTATACTAATCAGATGGTCATTTATCAATGACTATATTATCACTGTAAATAATTATTAATGTTATTATATATCCTATAGGATATAATTTAAATATGTAAGTGCATGTGGTTTTAATATTAATAGCAGATAATAATTCATTTTTTTAAATGAAAATGGTTATTTTATTTATAACATTTTGGGTTGTTACAAATAAAAAAATAATAATATGATAAATTATCTTTACATTCACCAATATATAAAATTTAATAAATTTTTTTTATTCTATATGTTATTGTAAAGGAAATTTTTTTTGCTGGTGAAATTTCCCTCCTATTTTCTAAATAATGTATTCTTGTTCACCTTGAATAAAATCCTAGAGATTCGGAGCACATATTTTATTCAAATGTCAAGACCAAATTATATTATCCCTACTTTTTGAAATTCATTCCCTTTTCTTAAATTTATTTATTTTTGTTTCATTATCTACTCCAATATCTTAAAAATCTATTGATTTTATTTTTTCAATATTTTTAGAATGGCGTGTTCATTTAAATCATTTTTTATTTTTAAATATTGATTTCTTTACTCTAATGGGTCATAAAGAATAACATAATCCATCATCACCATAATTTATGTATAGTGAAAATGATGATAATATTATAGATTCATTTGGATAATGTAAATTAAATTCATTATTTTTGTATCTTAGAAATATGTATTAAACACATATCTAGATATATAGAATTCAAAAAAATCCATATCTTGATCCATCGAACCTTATGGATTTGAGTGTCCTAGGTTTTTTTCTCAAATAAAATGATTTTTATGATTTTTATACTTTCTCTTCCTAAATGATTTTGATGGACCATAACTGAATGGTTATTGAGATATAATTAGAAGGAAAAGGCATTTTAAATTGTGAAAAATGGTTCTTCAGGGGTTTTTTTAATTAATTAAAAAATTCCATCAATTTGGATGAAATATCACTCAACATGCCATTATAATATTTTTAAACGTAATATATGTGAGTTATTTAAACATTATCCTATTTATCCCATGTGATATTACTTTATAATTTTTTAATAAATTCAATTTGTTATTATACTTATTTATATACATTCTATCAATATACAAAATTAATTGTAATTATTCCTAATTCCCACATGATTCATTATAGTAATACATCCTCTATTAATATAGTCCCTTCCTTGCACTAAAACATTGAAATTTTCCTTATCATAATTAAAAAGGTATATATATATAATTAATCAAATGATAATTTTTTAAATTAATACTATACCTATTATAATTATTCAATTCCATCATGTGTACTTATTGAAAAAATATTCAACATGATCAATACATTTATAAGTCTAAGTGAAAGCTGTATTTATCATAAAATATGATAAATAAAATCCATCCTACTCAATATAATTGTGTATACTTTAAACATTTCGAATAAATGTATTGGTTGGAATCTCGTTCATCATAGTTTCACCGATTAAAATAGTTGTGCTAATATGTTTAATTGACCCCTTATTTTATTTAACTTCTTTGTTAATGGAAAAGTAATTTAATTACTTATGTTTAACACCTTTGGAATAACAATTATTCTATGATAAATATAATGCTGAGGTATTTTCAAAATAAATTTTTAATGGATCAGAGAAACAATAATCAATTCCATGTGATAAAATAATGTTTTACAACCACATACCCTGAATTATAGCCTCAAAGAATGTTATAAATTATTCATCCATGGTTGAATCATCTATAGCCAATTATTTTTTAATTTTCCATGATATTTCTCTTATGGATAGAAGATACACATAACAAAAAATGTACGCTCTTGTATCAATAAAACCAGGAAAGTATAAATCAGAGTATCCAATCACCTCAATATCATTGGATATTTTATAATTAAACATGTGGTCATTTATTCATTGAAAATATTGAAAAAATGTTGTTCATATATCTACAGTGATTCAATCTAGGATATCATTGGTATCTTCCAAACATACTAACTACAAAGATAATATCTAGGCTTGTACATGTTTGACCATACATCAATCTTAAAACAATAGATGCATAGCAAATTCCATCCATCTATATTTATTCTAAATCATTATTTGGACATTGATTGTGATTAATTTTTTCTATATTTCGAATTGGGACCAATTATTCTAAATATCTCTATATCATAAACATCTCTAAAATTTTATCAGTGAATCAATTTTTAGATGAAACCAATAAACCTTGAGTTTTATTATGTAATATTTATATTCCAATCACATACATGGATTCTCCCTTGTGTGTAATTTAGAAATTATTAGGGAGGAATTTTATTCGTCTCACATAATAGACCATGACCATTTCCAGCAAGCCATATGTCTTCAACATATAAAATCAGGAATATTAATTTAAACACATTAAACGTATGGTATATGCACCGATAAATGATTTTTTACTTAAATATAAAAGATACAATGATATCGTTAATCCTAATATGACATTTTCCAAAATATACTTTGAGTCTATAGAATGACTTCTTTTATTTAAATACCATGTGTTCCATTATTTCAATGGAATAACTTTTTGGTCGATCCATGTTTACATATCCCTCTATCTTTCCATATAGAATGTTTTTTTATCATCCATTTGAGGTGACTCTAAATCATAATGTGCTACCGATTCAATAATAATTTTGAATAATTATTTCCAAGAAACTAGGGATAAGGCTTTCTTATAGTCTATAACATCATTTTGATTGAATATTTTTGAAACTAGTCCAATCATGTAATGTTCAAGGTTACCATGAGAGTCACATTTGATTTTGAAGACCAATATACGTCCAACTATCTAACATCCATTATGAAATTCAGTAATTTCTAAAACATTATTTTTTTCCATAAATTTTCACATACAATTTATTGAACATGATGTTCAATTAGTTGATGTCTTTTCTCAAAAATTTTTTATAGTTAAATTACATTTTTCATTAAATATAGCTTTATTTAGTTAATTTATTCTTTTTGGTTGACAAACAATTATTTAATAAAATAATAAAATTTATGTTTATTTTATTCTTTTAGAGTTAAATTAGACTTGGTTTCAAATTGTGTTCTTGATATTGAATTCATATTTTTTTTAAAAAAATTATACATAATTATTTTATTTAATTGTTTTCCTTGTTTATTTATTTTTATTTATATATTTCATTGTTTCAATTTTTAATTAATTTATAATTAAATTTAGATTAATTTAATATATCATTTAATAACATTAATTATTTCATATTTAGTAACATTAATTTATAGTTTACTTCGAAATTTTTATTTTTAATCTTTTTTTATTTTTTTATTAATTAATTAATTAATAATTTTAAAATTGTGGACATTTTTTTAGTTCACATTTTCTTTTAAAAAGTAATTGTTTTATGTATTTTAATTTATATATATAAATTTATTTATACTTATATATACACATATATTTATCTTTAATGAATTATTTTAATCATGATTATCTTTCTTTCATTTTGTAGTTACACCTGGTTCATAAAGCCAATTCTAAAATAGTCAATTTTCAATATGTCATGTAGCTTGTTTTTAAGAGCTTATGTGTAGCTGATTTTTATATGTCCACATAGTTGAATTAAAAAGCATTCCAAATAGAAGATTTATTCCAAGATTACGTAGTCAATTAAATGATGGACATCAACTTAACCAATTTAATAAAGAATGATGCATATGAATTTTCATCCAATCCACGCATACAAATGAGAAATATTTATGTTGATGAATTATCGAGTACTAAATAGAATAATCTTAGTTTGAGAGAAGCTTCAAGACAGTTTATGTCATGCTCACAAAACATTAACATGAGCCTTACTTATTAGAAGAATACAAACCATTTATTGCTTTTCTATTTGAGGCATGAATGAAAAAAAGATCTGGAGTGAAGCTATGGTTGATCTTTATCAATATGTTGACTATGCCTAAGACTTCTATAATCTAGAAATCCAAGTTACATTCTTCGAGATTCATCAGACCACTTGAAACTATCATGGAAGAACTCTCATTACACTAATAGTCCTCCACCCCCATTTTTACATGAGGTAAATTAGATGTCTTAAAAAGTGACCATAGAATCTCCTCTATGGTATATTTTGTCCCATTGTAGTTTATTTTGTGATGCAAGCCCCTAGTCGATGAGGTCAAACCCTAGGTATAATGGTGTAGTGTTGAGCTTGAGTCATCAGTTTATGTTCCCATGAATGGGTATATGTAATAAACCGATGAAGGGGGGAGAATAAAATATTCAAATTGTGAATTACCATTTTTGAATTGAGTTTCCTATTATAGTTATCAATATTTTAGGAATAAAGGGAACGTTATTGTTCCTTGTGTTGTGGATAAGATGGTGTAGTTGGATGGATACCACATTCTCAACGAAATTTCTCAATGATCATTCTGTTGATGTAGATGAGGGATGGGAAATGCGTTTGATGAATGTTTTGGAATAACTCAAGGGAAGTAGAACGGGTACTCGACAAAAAAATGAAGGGCATTAGAAAACATTTTGGTGACTAAATTTTATGAAAATATCTGTTGTTGATGAGTCAGATCAATGTAATTTTTATGATCCCTATCTGATTTTGTGAAGGAAAATGAAGGAAATTTAATTATAGAATTACTGGGGATGTGAAAAAATTTTGGAATGATGGTTATTATGTGCATTGATGTGCAATGTAGAGTAGAAATGATGACAAGAAAATAAAATTCAACTAAGAAATTCATTTTTCCTTTTCTAATAATGGAATTGAATGATTATAAAATAATTATAAGAGTGTAACAATTTTATAGATGTTGAATGAATACTTTAAAATTATCATCGAATAAATTTAACCTGGAAAAAAATCTACATTATCCATTATTGGAGTTATAGTGAAATTTTACATGTGGTCCGCAAAAATATCATTGGGAACTCACGTCGTATTACTTAAAGAAGATACAATGTGGTGGAGAGTACCATGTGGATGATTTTTTCTCATCATCCATTTTTAATTTCATTCCTTTATTTTTTTCAAAAAATAGTTTGTGACGTTTCGAAAAGGGGATAACTAAAACCCCCACATTCTATGTATAGTAATTTTCTCTATCCTTTCTACCTCTTTCTTTTTCTTCTCTCTGTTCCGTAATTTTCTCCTCTTTGTAAATAAAATATGTCTCTATTTTTTTCTCCTTATTCATTCATTATATTTTACCTCCAGTCATGGATGAATAATTTTTGGACCTTATTCAATATGTTAAATATCAATGCTTCTTGGGGACCAAATACAAGTTTGATTATAATTTTCTTATTTAATCTTTTTGACTTTTGAACAATATGTGAGGACATGCGATCAAAAAATCATTCACAAGATAGTTTTCTACTTTCTTCAAATCATTTATTAACTTTTCTCTTCTTATAATAGATGAAAAAAATTAACAGAAATTTTGTGTTATTTAATGATCTTATGATGATCACTTGTTCATAGAATACATTCTAGGAGAATGTTATTTGAGCTTGTGATACATTTAAAAATTTGTATAGTGATCATGTACAAGAAGAAAATCTATGCATGATTTTTCCCAATTAGAGGGAAGGGAGGTGTTTTTTCGACACAATAATAATGTACTAGGTGGAATTGAGTTTTAGTGATTTTATTATTTTTAGGTAAGTTATTGGCATTAGAGTGAATCAACATTGAACTAGTTTTTTCTCACTATCATTTCTTCTCTTTTGTTAATAATTGTTCTGTCACTCACTATTTCTATATTTTTAACATTTTCTTTTCATAAATTTTCAACTAATGATTCTTGTTTTCTTTTACTTATTTTTAAATAGAGAAAAAAACAAAATGATTTTATAATATTCATTGAGATAAAAAACTTCCTTCTTGAGACCAACCTATAGGAAAAACACTGTGTTAAAACTAGGAAATTATATATGCATAATTGATAGTTCAGATAATATGATATAAAAAATATGGATCATTACTTCAGAAGAATGATTATTTTAGTGATTCTTCAATTTTAATTTCACAGTTTTAAAACAACAAGATACAAATGAATAAATTAAGTCACCTTGATTATCAGAATACATTTTTCAATTTATTGTACAATAATTTAGGGAATAATTTGAAATGTTAAATGAATATTATTTTTTTGAACTTATTAAAGATAATAATGGTATTATGAATCCTAATGTGGAAGCCATAGATAATAAATTAAGATAAATCTCACATATTTTTCCACAGTATTATTCATAAAAAGTTCACCATGATTTTTTTATACAACTTTCAGTTGATGAGGAGATCAAGGAGGTCGAAGCATCACTAAAAATGAAAAATACCCAAGATGTGAATCATTTATAGGGTTATTATAAAGCTCAAGAATACTTTTTTGAGGATAGAGATACTTTGGAATATAAATTTGGATTTTCATTTTAATTGTGATGATTTTGATTGAACTAATTTGTTTGTTTATTTTTCCATTATTGTGCAGTTCGTACTAGATCAGGACACCCTATCTTTTTTCATTTAATTCACCAAAATTCATGTGTTTCTTTATTAAGAGAGGGTGGAGGAGACTGGAAACTTCACTCTTTATCCAGGCATACTCCAAGAATCAATTTTTGGTCATATGAAAGGTAAAGATTCACATATTCAGTGAGTTGAAAATTTTATTAAATAATTTTAGTTTTTTTAATCCTGACTATTTTGATTATAATTTAAATTTTTTTCTCCTCTTATATATATAAAATATTTATATAATTTATTTGATTCCTTTAAAATTTCAAGTGTATTTGTATAATTGGACATGTATAGGATGTTTTGGAGATCCCAATGTTTATTAGAAATTTATGTGTGGTAGAAAATGATATGGAATATGAGGTTTTTTAATTTTACACTAATGAAAAAGTGGATGTAGATAAATATGTGATTTTTAATAATAAATTAATAAAGGGGATATAATTATATTAGAAATTACATCTTAGAATTGAATTTCAATAATATGTGCACACCACACCTCAAGTTGAAGAAGAAGGAACATACCCATATTTCTTATTCCCCTTTCCACTATTCCATGAAGGTTATTAAGAATATGATGGTAGCATATAAGAATTTAATAATGATGTATTTTTTATGATATATGTTTTGATAACTAAAGTTGTTTAGAAGTTTATATGGTTGTTTTTAATTAATAAAGCACATTATCTAATAGATTGGGGATGAAAACAAGGATGTCCATCTATAAGCAATCTAAATACAGCACCTCATGGGGTCTTTTATCTAAGATAATCATATTTTTATTCTATTAATAGATTTAGTTTATTTTTTTCTGTATTTAATAAATTTTTTAAGTATCTTTTGTATGAAAATAAGATATCAGTACTCTCCATTATGAGACAACTTATATTAGGTAACTCCTTTTCCACCATGAAACTCCTAGGTTGTAACATTTTATCTGTAACATTATAAGAGTTTAACTTTTTATTATATTATGAAAATTACATCTGGGAGGAGGGAACACATTTTTATTATTTCTCTTGGGATTTTTATTTCCGAAATAAAGGTTAAACATGATAAAAAAAATTAATTTTCCTAAAAATGATTTATTTTGTCCACAAAGAATTAATGAATGTAAATTTTAAAGATTTTTTTCAAGTGTTATGGTGAGAATAATTTTACATCATATTTAAAAAAACATTTTCTTTTTCAGAAATCAACAAGATAATCTAATTGGTTAATATTGAATCTAATTCCAAGAACATTTAATCTATTTTTTACTTCGTTGAACATAAAAATTATGACATTTAATTCCAACCATTTTTTATTTTTTGGAGATATAAGTTTAGAATACCAAGGTGGATTGCTCAATAGAAAAAATGAAAGGAGTTTTATTCTGAAATTAAAGAATTAAATCTGTTATCTAAGGGAGTTTAAATTCAAATTATCCTACATTAGTTCTTTTTTATATCAAATAACCATTGTTTGATGTGTGAGGTGATTTAATTTTTTTGTAGATTTCATAATTAAGTTCAATTAAATTCTTAATTATTTATGTAGAAACATCTAGTACTTTTTATTATTTTATGAATAATTTAATTTCAAATATATATATTTCATGGTTATATTTGTGACTTATTAATTATCATTATGAAATTTGATGATTTAGCATGAAACATATCTTAAAATTTTATGTTTGTGTGCTCTATTTTTTAATAGAATGGGGACATTCTTGAAAGGAAAAGTCTCCTTTATTAAAAGAATAGAAAATTCCTGGAGTCTGAATTATCACTTTTATAATATTCATTTTTTCAAAAATAATGGATATTATCTGGTACATCACTATGCTAATTCATCTCACTTGAAGTCACCCATTGGTTTTCCATTCCATTATCCATGAAATTTTATTCCTGAATAGAATGTGTAGTAATGTAATTCATGGATGAAAGGAATTCTAGGATACTAATTCATTGTGTTATAAACAATACATTCATGTAAAGAGTTGTCCCATAATCCATAGTGTTTATAATTCCCCCATTTTGTAGCATTAAGAATATGCATAAGAGTAGTTTGGAAGAAAAATGATATTACTTCATGTATATATTGTTGAAAATACTCTAAATGACATGGATAATTTCCACATAGCCCACCTATAGTATGTTATTCGGTTTTTATGATAACTACAATTATATATATGCTGACCATAAATCATAAATAAAAGTGAATTTTGGGAACCAAACCTAGAACAGGTCGGTCGCTGTGGACTATAGGGCAGAAATAGTGATACATCTTAGAAAATTGTTATCTATTTCATCCTTATAATGGTTTCATAAGAAACAATTTGAATAGATTTTGATTTAAATAGTATTAATAAAATCGTCATTGGGTTATTTTGTGTGAAACACGCTCAGGGCAAGAGTAAATCAGGATGGAAGAATCGAAGGATTATTGATATTTTTTCCCAGCTATTTTTGTGTTCTAGAATTTTTTTCAAGATAGATGTATTGTAAGGATAGCATTTCAATGAAATTATTCTCCAATATAAGAATGACAACCCCAATAATAAAATTATATTTTGATACAATCTATTCAATCTCAAAACTAAAGGTATTAAATGGTGCCTTCGGTTTATATTTAATTGATATATCGATGTCCAAGGACATGTATTGAGATTTTAGGTTGGGGAGGAGTCATAATTTAGTCCAATTTTCCATCCAAAAATTTAAAATGGAGTTAGTGATGTCAATCCAATTTGAATCAATCTTGATTTGGGAATATGATTTTTTTAAGGCAGTTCATGTGGAGGATTCCATATACATAACATTTTCATATTGGATCATACTAAGGAATATTACTATAGGAACGAAATAGCTTCAATTTATCATTGATAACTCTCCACATAAAACTAGTAGATATATCATGATTTATATTTTTGTGATTCATAATTATCATCCCTCCATAATTGATTGGTTGACAACATTGTTTCCATGAAGCAGTAGAAATTATTCATTAGGGGATGCTCCCACTCCAAATAAATTTTTTAATAGCAGTGTTGATACATTGCATATTGGATGTTAGAAATTTGTAAACCATAAAAAATTAACTAAATTTTGAGATGACTATATCATTTAAAAGACAAATGTTTTTGGCCATCGAGATCATTTTTCCATTCCATAAGGATAGATAGTTCCCGATTTGGCTCTCACTATGAGATAACTAACCATCCATAAGTATTCCCCAAAACATTGGGTTGCCAAGTTAAATAAAGGGTTAATTTAATTATCTAACACCAAACTCAGTGATGATGTTTACCCTCCCTGCTGATTAATTTATTTTTCCATAAAAAAATAATTTTTCTAAATAATTTGATTTCTTGAATAGTTTTCATAGTGTATGATAGAGTTTTTAATTACATGATGTTTAATATGTATTTTCCATGAAAATATTTATGTCATCATCATAAAATCCATGGGGGAAACAATACCTCTACAATCTCTAATGGGTGTGATCTTATTCTTAATCACCATTCTAAGAATAAGTCTACTAAAGTAATCCACAGTAATATAAAACTGAATGGATGAAAGGGGATTTCCTTTTATAACAACTTATGAGAAAGATAAATATCCCTCATTTGATCCATTTATGATAACCAATATGTGTGATGAACTCATGATGATTTTCACTTAATTAATAAAACTTAAACTATTGCCAAAACTTGGTTGGACATCAAACATGATTCCCCATTCAATAATTTCAATGGATTTTTTACATATAATTTTGTATCAATGGTACCTCATCTGGTCAGTTTACTAAGGATTTTAATACATAAGGAATATGTGGAAAGACAATTATGTATAGTTCTATCATTAATGAATCCAAATTGATCTGAATTCAGAATCATGTTGGAAATTCCAGGAAGCCTATTTGTTAGAATTTTCAAATAATTTTGTAAATTATGTTGACATGAGTAACATGCATGATAAGGTGAATATTATTTTCAATCTTGACTTTAGGGATAAGGGACATGATTTGGTCATTTATTCTTATTGAATGATAAAATCCTATTAAAAAATGTTTTAATAGTATATAGATGTCATTGTGTTTAATATTCCATAAAATCTGAAATAATGTGTTCGTACGACTATAGATACTAGGGGAGCTCCCAATGTTTATGCTAAAACTGACATCTTTTATCTCAATGGAAAAATTAGTTTCATATAGATTTATGTTATCCTCTTCAGTGATATTTTTTTGGATGATATATTTTGAATATTAATTGGGAGTACTTGGGGAATAAAAAATTCTAATGTTGCTGAGAACAAAAATGCTACTATACTTTTAATCATTCCAAATAAGTTACAATTATCATTGGGAATAGCCAAATTTCTATTAATTTTCCATAAGAATCGGAGGTAGTTGAAAAATTTGGTATTTTGGTCAACATCCTTGATCCATTTTGTTTTTAAATCTTCCCTCCACATGATTTATTAAATATCAATTAAGATAATCAGGTGTTTTAATCTTTAAATCATTGTGGTTGAATCCAACTCAGTTGTGCTAGTCCATTTTCTTCAATAGAAAGTTGATTTTCCTTTGGAACTGGTTTACACCATTAGGTACTACAAATATTATATCAATAAAAATATTATTATCAATCTTACATAGAGAGAATGGAACTTCGAAAGTGATTCTCTTGCTAGATAAGGTTGGTATGGAGAGTTCATGACACTTTATTCTTGTCTGGGATCCCTTCCAAATAATTTTTTATGTTTGTTAAGAATTATTCTCTAGGACGACACTAATTCAAACCCCATGACTTTCTTTATCCCTTATATTTTCCTTATTGTATATTTTTTATTCATTGAATAAAAATATTTAATTCTCACATGTGTAAAGTTGGTTTGTCCACTTTAGAAATAAGCTTTTCCAACATGGCACAGTGATTAGATTTTAATTTTGAAATGGTTGATCACGATATGGGGGGAAAATATTGGGGGATAAATAATTGAAAAAATATCTATCCAATTTGATGGGAACTATTGTGGGGATTTTCCTTAGGTTCTATGTAAACTATGATCCAACAAGGCTGATTTAATAGAGATAAATATACCTAATACATGCTTTGAATTCTCTTATGAAAGTTAAAGAGTACCACATGCCAAGACATTCATCAAGGATTACAAAATCATAAAATTATCCCATGAGTGTACATGGGAAATTTATAGTGATACTACATTCCATAATTACTTTCCAAAGGTCTATTATTTTATGATATACATTATAGTCGAATATGAAAGAACATTACATATGCATTCCTTTATATTGATTTTTGAAAGTAACCACCTTCTTGGATAAGTTGATGGAAGTAAATCCCTACAGTCCATAGAGAGTAAATACCAAGATTACCATAATTTCATTATTAGATATAGTTTTTCCAATTAGAAAATGACCCCAATAATCATGGGAGAAAATTTTATTAGAGAGGGTCCTATTTGGTTCACAGAGAACCAAAAAATCAGTTTTATGCTTAATTAGAAAGAGTTGAAGGGATCTAATTATATAAGGGTTGAATAACCCTTAACAATTATAAAAAGTATCTTTATTTGAACTTATGATTGGATAAATATTTACCTTTTTTTATTTCCATAGGTTTCTTTATTTCTGTTTGACTATATAGTGACAACGTATTTTTTACCACCCCTCTTATAATAATCTACCTCACTTTAAAATTGATTCTATAATATAGGTAAATCCATTGAAATGTCTTCATTTGAATGTTTATCACCATTAATCCCATGCTATTCTAATATTTTATTAAAACCCTACATTTATTTGTATATAAGATTAACAGAAAATGTCTCTTGAGTGATCACCATAGATATATTTTTATGCCTTTAATATTTCCATTGATATATGAGTCAACTTCTTATATAATTGAATTTATAGTAAAAATAGGATCTTCCTACAAAATGGGGATTCAATAATTGTAATTTGAATGGGATATTTCCTTGATATCATCATTTTCTATAATGTCATCTCGATAAATGATTTTCTTGCAGATGATATCAATATCTACTCTTAATTAATTCTTTGGCTGACCAGACAGGCAGTTACAAGGGATATCTGTGGAATCATTAACCACATAATAATGATTAACATCAATGTATATTATAAAATTTTTCCTATTGGCTTAGATTTATGAGGTTCTTTATATAATTACTTTCCTCTAGGATGATAATAATATGAATCGTATTTCACATAAGTAGAATTTGAGCATAAACCTACAATTATTTGACAATGTCCACAATTTCCTAGGATATATCAAGTATAATATTTTAATCCACATTATTTGGCATTATATCATGATCCAAACTTCTATAGGGAGATTCAAAACGATCCCCTTTTATTCATCATCAACAATAGTGGCTCGGTTTGTTTTTTTAAAATATTTCACATCAAATGTGTTTGGTTGATTTTTTACCCATTTTCTTGAATTGAATTTTATTAGGCTCATTTTATTCCAATGACACTCCATTGAATTTATATCTTCTATTGATGTATTCTTTGACATCTGGAACTAATGTGGGAATCAATTTCATTTGAATGCTCAAATTTTTTTAGATATTATGTCCTATAACTCTACAAAAATCACAAAATAAAGGAACAAATTCATACACTTTCTTCGCCTCGATCATATCATAATTTGAAATGATTTAGATCAAATATGGAGGTTTTATATCAAGATAAGCTTCAAATGTGAATCTATAATACATCCACATCATTCTAGTCATTTTTTGGTGATCAATCATCAAAGGAATTCCTATAGAAGTAACATGATCATTCGATATTTTGGGTTGAAAAAAACCCAGTTCATCCCATTAAGTCTAACAAAAATTTGAGCTGTTGAGTTCCTTTGAATAAATGGAATGAAGATGATATTCCACTCTTATATCCTTAGAGTACTAGGATTTATATGTAAATTACGAATCGTTCAAAAATCATTAAGATCACCTTTTCTTTTCATTAAGATGTGGAATAATCATCAAAAGATTGGGATTGTAAAGACCCAAATTTTCCATTTAATTTTTTAATTATATTGAACTATTAAAAGTATGGTAAATCTGACGACACGTGATATCTTGGACCGATGTGCTCAGAATAAATTTATGAACTTTTTAAAGGTATGTTTAGAAAATTTGCGGATGGAGTTTTCTATCTTTTGAACTGGAGCTTGGAATAAAAATCTTAGGGAATCATTGAATCCATTGCGTTGAGGTTCTCTTAAGGGAGGCTTCACTTCGACCACAGTAGGTCGATTGAAAAATTTAATTTTGCGTACTTTTGAAAACATTTAATAAAATAACAAGTTATGTTATGTTATATTTCTTCCTCTTTCACCTAAAACAGACAAGATTTGTGGTGGGACCAAGGACATATCAATCCATTAATTGGATTGACTCTTCTATATTTGTAACTGTACCATTGGGATTAAGAATGCTCATTATTAAATGAACCTCATAAAATTCTAATGGTGTTACCCACTACATCACCTTTATATTTATATAAATATTGGGGAGGGGTACTAGCACAACTTCACCATGTGATGATGCTCATGTAAAATACCTCAGAACCTATCACTTAGAGGACCAGACTGGTTCCAAAAAGGGTTGATGATCTCCACCGAATCACAAAACAAAAAACACAGAATCCACCTCAATCACGGAGGTTCTTCAACAAATCTTGAAGTGTGGATTTATCTTGTTTTAATTTCAAGATATGGTTGAATCGTATTCTACCCTAAAGTTATCAAGATAACGCAGAGGGAACGAGCCAAATAAATAAGTCCTGAAACCTACACTACTTATTTTACAAATGTTTTATTTGTGGGATTTTTTTCGTATTGGAAAAATTTCAGAAAAAGGAGAATAGTGCTGAAAAGGGTGTCCCGAGTGGTCCATTAGCTCCTTCGGATGGAAATACCAGCCACCGATGTTGAACTAGTGACCCACTGAAGGCCGCCGACAATCGATGCCAGCAGGGGAAAAGGTTATGGTAGCAGCTAGCACCGACTGGCTATGGAAGAGTTGGCATGTTGTCGCGCATTGAAGGTTGACGAGGCCATGGCTTCTTAGTCATAGCGGTCTAGCAGGGTGGTCGGCACAGGCAGGTCGCAGAGGAGGTGTGGCGTGATGTCGCACGTTGCTGAAAGTGGCCACAGATCGGAACCGCGGCGGTGGAGGTACCCACCTCTTATGGGTCCTGTGGTGACCCGCAAACGTTACGTGGTGCTGCCGCATAAAAAATAAAATGGCAACGGACATTTCGGGAAACTAGGGGGAGATATTCCACCCATGCCACCTAGGGAGGACCCCAACCAGTGTGACGTTTCAGCCTCGTGGGTCACGCCCACCGTAGGTCGGGTTGCGTCCCCTTGAGAGCAAGAAAATACCTCTTATGGGTCGGTCCAAACTATGACTCACTGGGTCGAGCTCACCAAAACTCCAACCTGTCAGGCCAGACCCAGAACGAGTCAATCTGACCGAGTCCAACTGGAACAAGACCCAACCAAGAGCGGTTTCTCTTAAGGGGTCATAACAATTAAACTCGATGTGTTTAAAGAACCACATACTCTACTAGGATCCTTTGAGGGAGACCGACCTTTATCTATACACCACTTTAGTTTTGGAGAATGTTATAGTGTTTTGGGGATACATCTTCATTGAACATCATGGTGGGTGAGGTACAACCGATGGATTGAGGATCGGATCCTCTAGTAATCAAGTGTGCTTAGTGTGGGAATAATATGGCTAGATGTAATGTAAAGAAAGAACATCAATCATGTCAGGGTCATCACCTAGAGATAATGTGTGGGTCAGTATCTATCGATCATGTGTGGTTCATATCCTAGCGATACTATGAGGGTCACAATCTATCAATCCTGTGTGGATAAACGCCTAGCGATCCGTTCTGGGTCAGCATCTATCGATCATATGTGGGTCATCATTAAATCCTCTCGACATAGTAAGATGATCATGTAATACATATAATCATTTGTTCTTCTGTACTTAAGTTATATAACAGGTTTGACCAGAGTCTTTAAATTTATGGTAATTTTACCATTGTGGTGTTACCTTCGTGGGGTTACCTTTGTAGAACTCTAACCTTCATGACCTTACCTTTGTGTTTCTATCACCTTCTTGGTGTTACCTTCATGGTGTTAACTTTGTGGTATTATTCCATCATGGATCTGTTGTGAAAAAATGGCTTAATTCTTGGAGCCTTAATTTTCCACGTTAAATAGATGAGTATATTTTGATAACAAAGGTATATGTATGGGAATATATCTAAGTATAGTTTTTGACTACTTCATGCATGTTATTGTAGTATTGCTTGTGTTATTTTTCATTGTAGAACTCCGGGAGACCTACGAGGGTCTCAGGGTCCCTAATAAGTATGGTTTTACTCCCCCTGCATAGACTACACCCGCACCTTGATGTGTCTTGTTCAGACAACAGACAACGTAGATCGAGGATGTGGGATCCATGACTTGATGGTTATCATAGATAGCCCATTTGACATGACGTGTTGTAGTGACAATTGATCGTGAGTTGTACATACCCTTCTGGTAGGATCCTCGGAGAATGTTCCAGGATCTATTCATCTCTTTTCAATTGTACTCTTACCTTTCATTTGGGAATGTATTCCGACCCCATTAATTATAGTACACTTTTTACTACAAAATTTTACTTTGTGGTTGCTCCCTATTATATTATTGGATTGTGTGTTGGTACGGGATTGAAGGCAATACCTTCCCGTTATAGGGATACACCTTTCTGATGCTAGTCGCCAGCCCCTGGATTATGGAAGGATATCTTGGGGTAGTCATGGCACTGGCCCCAAGGGATGTGTCATGACCAAGTGGTATTAGAGGAGTCGGTTTTACCGAATAACATGGTCACTTAGATTTTCTATGTGGCAATTGTGTTAAGTGTTATGAGTGTGGTTTTCAAGTTTGGGAAATCCAATGTAGCTGCAGCGACCAATGTATCGATACAACAAGACCCAGAATTCTGATTTCCGAATTAGTGAACGAATACACTTATTGTGTGTGTTTTTGAAAAGTTATTCGTATGATCTCCTTGAGTTATCTCACCAGGTATAACTTATTGACCACGACACACCTATTCTCATTCAGGATGCCACCACTAAGATAGCCTACCAGGATTCTCAAGAGAGTACACGATGAAGACCCACCAAGAGATGAGGCCTCGGTTCAGGGAACTCTTATGGTGTTATCACCATTCAGTGGTTTACCCGTAGTAGCACTACCCATTAGGAGGATATTAACACAGGCCTCACAAATAGAGGGTGAACGCTGACTGAGCATATTACATGAGATTCAGCAGAAGAGGCCTCTGAGGATACGAGGTGAGACGTATCCTCAAGCAGTTGAGGACTGGCTCAAGGTTGTGGCTTGTGTATTTCACATAATTGGTACTCTAGAAAATTGGATAGTGATCGTAGCAGCTTGTCTCTTCCTGGGAGAAGCTGGGGATGTTTGAGTCTAACACACCTATTACATGATGAAGAAAACCTCACCTGGGCAGACTTCAAGGGCCTTTTTAGGGTAGAGTTTGTCCCAACGACTCTATGGTCAGTGCATATACAGAAGCCTATGTACTAATTGCAGGGATCATGACCACGGACCTATACTCGGTGAGGTTCACTGATATCTCTTTTTACTCCACAGACATGGTACATTACCCTTTGATTGGTTCATAGACCATTAACTAGGGTCTATGATGGGATATCAGAGCATCAATGACATCAATCATCATTCTGATGCAGGCTCAGGTGCTAGAGTGAGAACTTTTGGTGGATAGAATTATTTTTCATCTAGCACCAACAGTGAGGGCCAGCCCTGAATGTCAGGTAGTAGAGTCATCTACAGTTGATAGTAAACAGATGATACAGGGGACCAAGCACAATAGAACGTCTCATGGATGACCTCAGGATACAAGGTTGGTGATGCGGGGCTCACGGGATAGAGGAGGACAGATAAGGAGTATGTAGTGCTACACATGAGGTGGGTTGTGTCACATGGATCGTTGCTACCCGAACCACCATACGGATGACTAGAAACCATTCGAGGGTCTGCCGAGGCAGAGGCAGGGGATCGAGTGGGGAGGTCTGTAGGGTAGAGTATGTGGAAATGGAGAGGGCCATTCCGTAGGAGGTGGGTGGTGATTCATGGTTCTACCACCACCACCTCCAGGTGATCCACCCCGACCATAGGTAGCATGGGGACAAGGACAAACTCAGCTCTAGGGAGCTAAGGCCTATGACCACAGTGCTCCAGAGCTGATTATTTGTACAATATGTGTCTACTCTACCCTAGATGTAGTATGTATATACACATGTTCTAGTCACTCTTTTATTTCCATGGCCCTCATTCATAGATTAGAGATTCTGGTGGTGTTTTTGGCTCGATCCTTGTGATTAAATACTCCTACGGGAGAATATAATACAATTAAACACATGTGTTGGCAGTGTGTGCTTAATATTGGTGGCATGAGCTTCGGTTGGGATCTTCTAGTTGTAGCATCAAGGACATGCAATTTCATCATTTGTATGGATTTGTTTTCCACAGTCCATGCTCATATAGAATGTATTATGTGTAAAGTGAAGTGTATTCGTGAGGATGGGAATATGTTTTCCTTCACCAGTGAGCAGGGATCCTTTATAGCATAAGATGAACATTCCCGAAGGATGGTGCAGCCAATCTCACATCAGTTGGAATGCCTTACCCTTATAGAAGTTGATGCAGAGAGTTTGAGTTATCATGTAGTGGTGGACTAGTATGCTGATGTCTTCCCTGATTATGTTCTAGGACTGCCTCCTCATAGATAGGTGGACATTTACATCATCATATACCCTAGGACAACACTGATATATACAAAAACATATTATATGGCTCTTGTGGAGCTTCATGAGTTGTTGGTACATTTGGAGGACTTGTAGAGGAAGGTTTCATAAGGCCCAGTGTTTCTCTATGGGAAGCCTTAATTTTTTTCTCCAAGAATGCAGATGGGAGTTTTTGACTCTTCATGGACTATCAGTTCTTGATCCAGGTGACCATGAAGAACACATATCCACTTCCTAGGATTTAATATTGCTTTGATCAGTTCATGGGAGCTCATTGGTTTTCGAATATAGACCCTAGATCAGGCTATCATCAGCTTAGTGTACGAGATGAGGATGTGTAGAAGATGGACTCCAGATGTCTGTATGGCCACAATGAGTTCTTTTTTATGCCATTTGGAATGAGAAAATCCCATGTAGTGTTCATGGGACTCATGGAAAAGTTCTTTCATCCATACATCAATTGAATTGTGGTTGTCATTATCAATGAAATCTTGATATACTCGGTGTCATAGGAGGATCATGCCTATCATCTACATATATTTCTAGATACACTCCGAGATATCTAGCTTTAAGGTAAGCTCTCGAAGTGCCAGTTCTTGATACGGGAAGTCCACTTTCAAGTATAGGTTATCTCTAAGACTGGAGTTTTGGTAGATCCATAAAATATAGAGGTAGTTCTTTTTAGGGAGCCAGCTAGGAGTGTCACTGAGGCGAAGAGTTTCCTAGGATTGGTTGGGTACGACATGAGACATTTTACCCGACATTTCTGTATTTTCAATATCCTTGTCAGTTGTTGAACAAAAAAGGACATCCCTTAGTATAGTTGAAGAGATGCCAAAATTGTTTTAAGGAAATGACATAGATACTTATGAGTGACCCCATCTTGAGGCTAATTGAAGAGGGATTTGGGTATGTAGTCTACTACGACGCATCAGGGACTAGACTAGGGTATTTCCATATGCAATAGAGAGCAGTGATCACTTTTGGTTCCTAACAGCTGAGAAAAAATGATTAATACAATGCTACCCATAACTTGGACTTAATAGTAGTGGTTTTCTCCTTGAAGATGAGGTGACATTACTTGATGGGAAAACATTTTATAGTCTGCTCTGATCACAAAGGCCTTAGGTATATATTCTAATAGAAGTATCTGAGACTCAGTTAGAGACATTGTATAGAGTTCCCCTAAGACTATTGATTTTAGATAATCTGTACTTCAGGGAAGGGGGACGTAGAAGCAGACAAACTCATCATGAGGATTGGTCTATAGTTGCTATGTGAGGCGATAGAGAAACTAGCCACGTTGCAGATATCCATTGGGGAAAGATATGGAGAAGCTTAACTCATGTCTATAACTATAACTCCCCCATAGCGTTAATGAGTTCGGGAGCCACAGCTTAGGGAAATTGACTGCGAGGATCGACGTGCTCGAATATCCTCCGGAAAAGCACATGATAGATTATCAGAAGGTGGGGAGAATTTCATCCTCTTCACAGGAGACGCCATGGTACCAAAGGTGCTATAGGAGGAGGTATTGAGAGAGTTCAATACATCCTCTCTGGTGGTACATCATGGTGTGGAAAAGATGTACTAGGACCTCCGTTATTTGCACTGGTGGAAAGGGATAAAGAAAGCAGTGGCCAAGTTTGATTCACGATGCCTCACTTGTCTTCACGTGAAGGTCGAGCATCAGGTTCTTGTACGCTTAGCACATCTATTTTAGGTACCAGAGTGGATGTGGGATGGTATCACCATGGAATTTGTGATATAGATTCCATGTACAACTAGGTGACATGATTCTATCTGGGTGACCATGGACAGACTCAACACGTCGGCCCACATCCTACCCATCTAAGATCAGGTATCTGTAGAGGGCTTGGGATGCCTCTACAAATAAGAGATTGTGTAACTACATGGGGTCCCCCAAAGATCATCTCTAACTGTGACACACATTTTAATTGATATTATGGAAGGGATTAGATAAAATATGTGGGAGTCAAATATGTTTGAGCACTGCCTTCCATCATCATATGGATGGTCGGATGGAGAAAACTATACATACACTTGAGGTCAGGCTTTATGCTTGCATCCAAGATTTTGGCAGCCATTGGGAGGACCACCTACCCTTGGTGGAGTTCACATACAACAATATATATCACTCCACCATTGTAATGTCACCATTTTAGGCCATGTATTGTCAACAATGCAGGTCACCTCTATGCTAGGATGACCTATGGGAGTCTGAACTATAGTTCTTGAGTTGGTATGGGCTACCACTAAGATGGATCAGATCATCTGGGAGTGAATGAATACTACACAGAGTAGACTGAATTCTTATGCTGATAGAATTTGGAGAGCTCTAGTGTTCTAGGAGGGGGACCACATATTCTGGAATGTCTCCCCTAGATGGGGACTATGGAGATTCAGCCGAGGTGGAAAACACTTCTCAAGGTTTATCAGACCATTTCTGATACATCGGAGGATCAGATAGGTGGAAAACCTCTTGGTACTACCACTGAAGTTAGAGAGGGTGTACGGCGTCTTCCACATATCCCAGTTGAGGAGATACGTTCATGACCCATCTCCCATCATCGACCATAGTGAGATGGAATTTGATGATGGGGAAATGTTTAAGGAGGATATAGTGGAGATTTAGGATCGAAAGGAGCGGGTCCATCGTGGATAATTGATCCCTCTGGCGTGTTTTTTCTGGCAGCACAGGAACCTCCTGGAGAGCACTTGGGAGCAGCAGGCTAAGATTTGTGCCCAGTACCCCAATTTGTTTCCATAGTCAATGTTTGTGGATTTTGGGGACAAAAATCCCTAAGTTGGGGTGAATGTTAACACCCTAATTTACCACATAGTTGTTTTTAATTATGCTGAATTATAATGAATCTTCAAAATTTGACAACATGTGATTCTGAGGTCGGGTGTGCCCAGAATAAATTTATGAACATTTTAATGTATGTTATATAAATTCATGGGAGACATTTTCAATATATTGTACCGATACTCGGATTAAAAATCCAAGGGCACAGTTGAATCCACATCATCTAGATTCACATAAGGGTGGTCTCACTTCAACTGTAGTAGGGCGAGTGAAAAAATTAATTTTCCAGAATTTTGAAAAAAATTAATTAAATTACATGTTTTGTTATTTTAATTTTCATTTTCTTTATCTTCTAATGGACAAGAAGCATGGTGGGATCAATGAAATTTGAAGCCATTAATTTTCTTGAATCCTCAATATTTTTAGTTGAACCATTGGGATAAGGATGATTCATTATTAAATGAACCTCATAAATTCCCAACAGTGTCACCCACCTCTTCCACCTACTATTTATATGGTGTTTGGGGAGGGGTATTGGCACAACATCACCAAGAGACGAAGCTATGGAAAAATACCATGACACCAATCACTAAGAGGAAGGGACCCATTCCAGCAAGCGGTGACGAGAGAAACCAAATCAAGAACTGAAGAACACCAACACCACCTCAAGAGCAGACGTGCTTCAACAAATCATGAGGTATAGATTTATCTTATTTTAATTTCAATATATTGTTTAATCCAATTATACCCTCCTGCTATTAAGCTAACACAAAGGGTACATACCAAACAAAAAAGGCCTGAACCCTCCTCCACATGTTTTACCAATGTATTCTTCATGGGATTTTGTTCTGATTTGAAGAATTTCAAAATAGGGAGGCAAGCGGCGAAGAGGGTGTCCCGAGAGGTTCTTCGCACCTTCAGTTTGAAAGACGGGCCCCCAGAGCTCACCCAACGACATGTATAAGGCCACTAGAAACTGGTGCCTACTAGGGAGGAGGTGATTGCGGCCGTCGGCACCGATCGGCCACGTAGGAGGGGGAGCACTATCGCGCACCACAATAGGAGGAGACCATGTCTTTTCACCCATGACGGTTGAGCAGGGCGGTCAACACCAGTCTACAATGGAGGAGGTGCGGTCACCCTTCGTACGCCCCTAAATGTGGTCGCAGCTCGAAGTTGTGGCCATAGAGGGACCCACCTCTTGTGGGTCCCATGGTAGTCGGGTGGTGCCACATGGTTTCGCCACTTCACAAACTGAAGGGCTATGGTCGTTAAGAAAAAAACTGGGTGGAGCCGCTCCCCCCACGCGAGTTAGGGTGGAACCCAGCCTGTAGGCTGGGTCGCTCATGCGTAGTGCGTCGGGACCTCTACAGGCCATACTACAGGATCACATGGGTTCATAACCTCCGTGATCCGGGCCGCACCCTCATGCGGTCCAAACAGCGGCCCATCATGTCGATCCCACCACGACCCAACCTAGTAGGGCCAGACCTAGACCGGTCAGACCGGGTGGGACTGAGTCGGTCTGACCGAGTCAGACTATAGTTAGACCCCACTATGCCCAGTTTTGCTTAAAGGGTCATAGCATCTGAACCGTAGGTTTTTTTGACCAACATTATATGGTGTTGGGATCCTTGGAGCGAGACAGACCTTTTGGTATACACCAATTGAGTATTGGATAATGTTGGTGTGTGGCTGGGTTAGATCGAACCCAAATCCAACTGTGCCCTCGGCATTAAAATTCCCATAACTGACCAACCAGGCATCCGATTGACACATCAACTGTTGCATTGGAACCCATAATACCTGGAGGTCCATTGGAATAATTTCTCGTAAAACATCGTGGTTGTTGAGGTATGACTGATGGCGTAAGGATATGATCCTCTCGGAATCAAGAATGCTTAGTGTAAGAATCTCAGGGCCAGCTGTAATGTAAAAATAGAACATAGATCTTGTGTTGGTCAGCACATATAGATCATATATGGGTTTCCATCTATCGATCAAGTGTGGGTCAGCGCCTAGCGATCCTGTGTGGTTCGGTATCTGTCGATTTTGTGTGGGTCAACACCTTGTGTTCCTATGTGGGACTATATCTATCGATCATGTGTGGGTTAGTAGAAGAGCCTCTAGGTAGCGTAATATAATCTAGAGATACGTATAATAATTTTTTCTTCATTACATAAGTTATTTACTTGGTGTGAGCTGAGTCTTTAACATTGTGGTAGTTTAACCTTCGTGGTGTTACCTTTGTGGTGTTACCTTTGTGCTAATCTTACCTTCATGGGGTTACCTTCATGGGGTTTCCTTTTTGGTACCCTTACCATTGCGGTGTTACCTTTGTGGTTCTCTTCCTTCATGGACCATAAGTGAAAATTGCTTAAAAGATGGAGCCTTAAGTTTACTCATGAATCCGATGCGTATATTTTGATAACATAGGTATATGAATGAGCATATACCTACATAGAGTTGACGACTGCTTTGTGCTTGTGATTGAGGTATTGCTTTGTGGTATTTTTCTTTTTTGGAACTCTAAGAGACCTACGAGGGTCACTTAATCCCTACTAAGTATAGTTATACTCACCACTACACGGGCTAAGCCCACACCTTGTTGTGTCATGTGCAGACAATGGACAATATTGATCGAGGTTGAGGGAGCCAGGACTAGACGGTTCACAGAGGTGGACCATTTGACGTGACATGTCGCAGTGACTACTAATTGTGAGTTGTACCAAACCTTTAGGTAGGATCCACAGTGGACATTCTAGGAGCTGTTTTTCTCTTTCTTTTTTACGTATAACATTGAGTTGGAATTTTTATCTTGCCCCTTTAGTTCCAATGCACTTTTTCCTACAACAGTTTAATTTTTGGTTACTTCCTGTTGTGTTCATGGATTGTGTGATTATACAGGTTTAATGGAAATTTATTCTCGTTATAGGGATACATCTTTCAAGTTCTAGTATCCAGCCCCTTGACTATGGAATGTGTGATTGGGGTAGTCACGACATCACCCCTGGGGGACGAGTCGTGATAGGGCTCATCTCTAGTTACTGCCTCCAATAAATTTTGAGATCCATGATTAATGATCATCATAAGACTATAGTTTTCCCCATTGGAGTTCATAATATCTCCATGAAAGAATAATTTAAATAAATTTCTTGTCTCTTAGTGTGCTTCTAGATCTGCAATGACTAAGAAGACACATCATCTGTTTTCTATAAAAAAGAAGGCTTTGAGAGTTTACAAATTTTTGTATCAGATCCATGGAGTGCATGAGCAAAGGATATTACTTTTCTAATCACTATCGATAAAAATCCTTTGGGGATTAGGATTTCTCCCAGTATCTTCTTGAAATTATCTAGTTCATGATTTTCATGATTAAAATAACTCTCCCACTTTATGAGAAATGAATCCATGAATCAAGGAGGAATCTTATAGGAGAGAATGAAATTTTCAAATAAAAAGAAAATCTTGCAAATTCCCTCCAGGTCATTGAAGGAATGACTTCCCCTAAACGAATTTAGTTCATTAATTATGTGCTTTAATTATCAATTAGAAATCTATATGTGTTGTTATGAATTTTATAATAGATTTATTATATGTGGAAAAATAATTTTTTAACTTATTGTGACCCTAAACATGACTTATTCACCACTGAATTGAATATATTTATAAATCATCATTTTATAAGTACTCCCACCCACATTAACATTCAATAATGTGGACATTGTTTGGTTTTAAGTATTTGGGAGGGGTATTCCTATGTGTTAAACTATAATTCATTAAAATTTGTAATTTCCTAACCTAGATCACCACTAAGACAGTGGATAGATATGTGGTTCAGATGGCCCGTTGAGTGCCTCCCCATACTCTAGAGGCTACTAAATAGCAACAAGGGTCTATTGATAGTATGATGGGGAGACTATACCCTCTAGATCAGTGTATCACAAAATTTTATCAGATAAAAAATTCCTTAAAAATTCAAAAGAAATAATAAAAGAATAATTAGGCCATAAAAGGATATTAAAACTCAATAAAAGGTGGAAAATGATAGTTTTTACAATGCATGGATGGTGGGTGATACAGAACTAAAATAAGAATACAATACATCTTGATTTTAACATTATTAAAAAATCATGGAAAGATAGCAAGACCCCACACAAATATCTATGAGAATCCTAAGCTCTAGTTCAGTCCTTTTCTCCCAAATCATAGGTACAAGAAATACTTAATCAAATTAGATCCTATAAATATAAGGTCTAATCATATACCATGGGTACCGCTGCAGGGTGTAAGTTAAACATCTCAGTATTCCGGCACCCCCCAGTGTCTAGCACAATCTTGAAAATGAAAATAATAATAATAATAAATGACAGTGTGACACACAATATAAAGGAAAAGTGATATCAAATTTAATAATAACATCTTGGTTCGGGTTCCTAAACAAACACTCATCCTATACGAACTCCTTCATCCAAATCCAGATATTCATGTTTTTGGGTAGATCCTCATACATCCAGAATGATCTGTAAAATTAGTGGATGATTCTCCTTCAACTGATGAATCACACAGAATATAACATAAATATATGGTCCTTTCCCTCAGTCTATGAAAAACCTATAACTCTAGAATAACTAGAATCTCACCCTCAAGCAACATGTGATTGTGCATCTATCCCCGAGGCATCTGACATTAAAATATACACTACCCTAAGGAATTTAGTACCAGTGCACCGAGCCCTCATGTTTTTCAAAAACATGTACCAATATCTCAGGTGTCAACAATAATCATGAGTCCTTAGATATACCATATAATCATATAATCTAACCTCAGGAATCAAGTACATGTGTGACTTTCCCTCAGGCAACATAAAAGAACATGAAACAATCCCTTAGGAATCCACAATAAATGTGAATCATATTTAGAAAAATTAAACTTTCTAAATACTATAAAACCATCAAGTACTAATCACAATGATATCATATAAACTAAAAATATAAATAAGAAAAATCTCAATTCAAGTATCAAACATAAAATATTTATCATCATAAGATAAACTAGGTAATTTATTAAAACAATACCATATGTGATTGAATTCGGTTAATTAATCCATGTTCTTAATTATCATAAAAAATATATCAAACCTATTTAATTAATTATTCAACCATATGGTAATTAATATATTAATTAAAAAATTTAATCACGGTGATTCTACCATAATAAATCACCAAATGTATTATATTTTTACAATTCAAAAGTCTAAACCATCAATCAAACAATTTATCCAATATATTATAAGACTTTAATGTCAAAATAACCAACTCTTAATAAGGTCCAAGGCTAGCACACCAATCGGGTGTCCGCAGGTATGTATCTCAATGACTATAGATCGAAAGGGATCCAATTGATGGTTTAAAATGAAAAATTATATTTTAATAGTTATTATTAATTTTTTTGGGTCATGCGTATCCTTCCGGTTTTATCAAATATATTTAATATACTTTAAATAATTAAACAAAAAAAATATGATTATGTTTAGAACACCCATGTTAATTACATTTACTTTAATTTATATGAAAATTTTAATTCATTACCTGAAGGGAATCCCATAATGCATTATCCATTTCATTTAAATACATGTAATTTAAACCACTAAACATGATAATTCATTTAACATATTAAATATTTACTTTAATAATACAAAATTAAAATTATAAATAATTAGATAAATAATATTTACATTTAAATATAATATTTTAAGGTAATCATAAGGCTACATACATACACCAAAAATCTTGTCAATATCACATATATTTCATTTGAAAAAATTGAGGACTTCTTACCATAGGTGAAATGATAACTGATGATGATGGCTGATGTTTGAGTTAGACTACACCACTGAAATCATCTAGCATTCCAAAAAAATGGATTGGATTTTTTTTCCAAAGTTGAATCCAACAACACCAACAAAGCTTTAATTATATCAATATTGTATGATATAATGATGATTACATTTTTGTGAAGAAAAAGAATAATAAAAGAGAGGTTGAGAGAGGGGTAGAGTGATAAAATGGTTGCGTGAGTGACAGTGCACACCCCACCATACACACTTCATATTATTGTTTCCTTTTCATTTTATTTAACTCAATTTAAGTACCATTTGTATAATGATATTTAAATTCATGAGAAGGGAATGGATTTAATTATTCATTGTGTAGTGCACCCCACACCACACATTCAATATTTCATAACAGAAGTACTTATTAATTTATTCTTCTAAAATCAATTAATATTTCATTAAAAAAAATTATTAGGAAACCTTAATACACACTAGTATATATAGGTATATATATATATATTCACCCATATGTATTGAGAAACATTTATTTATCATAGATATATACACATTATATATATATATATATATATATATACAAACATCCATATATATATATATATAAATATATTAACCTCCAAATGTACATATTAACATATAGATATTTATCCCAATTTAATAATAATAACAACAACAAAAACAGTAACTGTTATAATTATTAAACATATCCCATTATTTCCACCCTAAAAATTTTAAAAGCCACAATCATTCAAAATGGATAACAGTTAAATAATTAATTTTAACCATACATTTTTCTTTTTATTGGATCCATAAAAAAATATAACATTTATTACATAACTTATTTTATTCTTCTATTTTATTTAATTACATGTGTCACACCCATTTTAAATCACATTTAATCCTTATTAATGTTATATATATTTATATATTATATAAACATATAATCATAAAATACATTAACACCATAAATTATATTCCCAATTAATAATAAAAAGAATAATAATAATTTATTATCTTTATTAAATATCGTCCCTTATTATCAACATAATCGTGTTAAAAAACATCAAATAAAAATAGATAACTGTTAGTAAAATAATAGTAACCATAGATTTAGAATTTTATAGAAAAATAATTAATTCCATTTATTAAAATTGAATCAATAAAATAAAATAAAGAAATTGGATTCACGCACAACCCATAAGAAAATTATTTTCCAAAATTAATAAAAATAATAATAACACAAATATTTTATTATTATTGTGTAATATCTCATATTAGTTCCACCATTAACATTATAAAATAAATAACCATTAAATATAGACAACAACTAATAAATTAATATTTATTTAACATTCTCATTTAAGGGGCACAAATTACAATATAATAATTATTAAATTTCCCAATTATTATACACAACGCATCATAATTTATTAATTGTGGAAGTATATTTTCATTTTTTTTTGAATGAAACTAGTGAACTTATTATTATTTCTATTTTTTAAAAGAATACTATTTAATTAAATTATTTTTGGTTATTATCTAACCAAACATTTTATGCTGGAAAAAGTTATAACCCACCTAGGGTAAACACCACATTCTGGACCTAATGGTGGTCTCATATTTTTGATATGACACAATATTTGTGTGAAATTAATTATTTATTATAAAAAAATTATAATAACTAATTAATTAATTAAAAAAAGTATCATCTTATGTGAGGATTTTGGAACACCTAACCCGCATTAATGATGTAACTTTCCTAGGGTAAACCTGGTGTTTGAGGACTAACCGTGGTCTCATATTTCTCAGACATTGCATCATTTGGGAGATATTTTATTTCTGGGAAAGGTTGTCACATGAATATGACAAAAATATATTTAGTAATTTTATTCTTTTAATTTAAAAGGTCTATGTGTCTCGAAATCCCATGCTGACTCAATATCTAACTCTAAAACATTTAAAAATATATTTCAAAGTTACAAAAAAAAAATTTTACTCTTTATTTAATTAATCTCCATTTTATTTTTAATAAAATAATATCATTAAATTTTTTTATATGGTTCCTTGTAGTGTCACATGTCAGAAAAATAATTATGATGATTTTTATTAAAATTAGCCTACCCTTCTAATTGAAAACAATTAATTGTCTTTGATTTTTTGTTCGGTTCAAAACATGAGATGTTACAACCTTACAATGTAACGACCCAAAGTTTTTCAATGGAAATTCCCTTCTTATAATTATGTTACAAAATCACATGAAAACACAAAATAATGCCATACTGAGTTCTAAGTGACCTTTAAACACAAGTTTTTCACTTATATGTTTTGAATTTCAAAAATATGACACACATGGTTGTGTTCAAGATGTTTTTTGGAGTATAATGAAACAAAAATAATTTTTAGTGAATAGTAACATACCCTTATGAATATTAACATACCCTTATGAATAGTAATATGACCCCTATAAATAGTAAATAATACAACATAAGAGTAACCATACCCATGAATAATTGAATAAAATTTATACATCTTAGAACGTGACAATTCGACCTTAGTAAATGTTTTGGTATTTTATAAGTCAAAAATAATTAATTATAATTAATTAATTAATTTAAAAGAAAATTTATTTTCTTAATATTTGGTCATTAATTATCAAATCAATTCATTATAAGTTTTAGTTAATTATATTAGACCCTACGTAATTTTTAAAAGCACTATAAAATCTGTTTTAATTTTAAAAACTGTTTTTTAAGTAAATTTCGATTTCAATTAAATATTAAATTAATCATATTTTGAAAATTATTTTTGAAAAATTGAAATAATTTTTGGATTTTACATGTCGAAAAATGGTTGGGGTACATTTTTGAGATTTTTCTGAAACACAAGAATTTTTTTGATGAATAGTATATTCTGATAATTCACAATAAATGCTAAATAATGGATTAATTGAGTCTTCGATGATGATATGATGATGTAAGCCCACTTGGTTCAAGATAACACAATAAAATTACTATTATTGGTCATTGAGGACTCACTATTCCTTGTCTTAGGGGAAATTAATAAACTAATGAATTTTATATTAAGGAAAACCCTCTCCCCTCCACTATAAATACCACTCTTCACACCCTCATTTCCTCACACCTCTCAAGCTCCAATCCTTCTATAAAATCTTCCTAAATATCCTTCCTTGTCCCTATCCCATGTACATGTTCTACCAGTCTCATCAAAAGACCATGCCTATCTTCCTTAAGGAGGATCTCAAGAGGAAGATTTAAGAGGTAATTTCTCTGCCTCTTCTCCTTTAAGAAGAGAAGGAAGCATTCAGATACAAGGTAAAGGGAAATTCTCGAACCCAACTTTCATCCTTCGGGTTCTCCCTCTTTCACTCTTTTATATGGTAATTCCTTAAAAATATTTTGTTCATCATTATATTTAACTTTCTGGGATATACATGTTTTTCACTCGTATATATGAAAAACCAAATATTCTTCATAAGAACTCTATTTTTATGAATACACCTTTTACCTCTTTCATGATTGATGGTTCTTGTAACATGTTTGTTATTCCCTAATTATTTTGGGAACCTATTTTTTATGAATGTGTTATTATGAAGTGAAACACACTCCTTTTCATGGGTTCATTATTTTCAATTATGTTATATATTCATTATGGAATGCATGATAAATGACAATATTATGATCTGAGAGGTGCGCCCAGAATTATATAGCGCAATATGAATGTTTAAATGTGACAGGTGTGCCAGGAATTATACAGCGCTCCAATGCATTGGATAAAGTGATGAATCTCATGAGTATATCTTAAATTATATGTGAAAATGATTCTATCCTGGTTCACAAGTATGTGTGGTATTTAACCACTGAGACATGATGTTTCATTTTTATGCATTGCCACATTTCATGTCTTATATTTATGATACCTCTCATGTTCATGATCATTTTCCCATGATATGATTATGCTCACACCATGCTATATTGGTCTTATATATCCTCTTACCAGGCTACTAGATCACCCCTTTTATGTATTTTCCTCAGGTGGATATATGTATTAAAGAGAGGACAATTTCCAATAAGAATCTAGAGAATAAGAAATGAAATAAATGTTTATTCTTGTTGTTGAAATTTTTATCTATGTTCCTAGTTTTCCCAAGACACTAAACCATTGGATCCTATATGTGTAATAATATTATGAGTTTTATCTTTAAAATGATGTAATAAAAATTTAATAAAATGATGTGTTGTTATAGTTGGTATCAGAGGCAAGGTTTAGTTAATTTGGGAATTAAGATTAGTGAACCCTAGAGAAAACCACTAGCATGAGATAGAGTAAAAAATTGTACACAAGAATATTTACATAGGGATCCCATATGTTATGTTATTGGTATAAATTGTTTAAATTAATAAGTTATTCATGAATTGTTTACTTGTGTTTTGTTCTAACCTATTCTATTTTTGAAAATGGTGGGAACCAGTAGAAATCAGGCCAACAACTTGTGCGAGGGCCAATGAAACAATTTCCCAAATGACATCCCCAATGATTTGGGAGGTGGAGCTCAAAACTTCATGGCTATTCTTACCCAATTATCTTAGGTTATGAACAATAACCATAATAATGGGGAACGTCCTCCTACACCAAAGATGGAGAAACTAGTTATCGAATGTTTTATGCGGCAACAACCACCGATGTTTTTTGGATATTATAATCCACTAGTTGCGGAACTGTGGGTCAACTCCATGGAGAAAATACTTTCTGTTCTTCACTGTTCTAAGACGGAGAAGGTGACCCTAGCCGTTTATCATCTAGACGTAGAAGCCGATCAAAGGTGGGATTTGATTAAGAACACTAAGACAAGGGAGTAAATTGAAGAGATGGAATTGGAAGACTTTAAGATAATGTTTCTTAAAAAGTATTTCCCAAGAACTCTTCACATGAAGATAGAGAGAGAATTATTAGTGCTCAAGCAAAAAAGAAGGATAATCTATCACAACCTACGATGTGAATTTCACAAGGATTTCAAGTTATGCTTCGGGTTTTGTTATCAACAATGATAGCCAAATTTATAGATTCTTTGGTGGATTAAAACGATACCATAGAAAGGATCTTGAAATTCGAGACTTTGAGAGTTATGAAGAAGTTCATCGATGTGCTCTAAAAGATTAAATGGGGTTTGGGGAATGGTCCCATGGCTATGGGGATAAGAAATTAAAGATGGAGTTTCAAGCTGGAGGATCTAATAACAAAAGTGGGAAGAAAACTCAACGATCCACATGCCAAAAATGTGGGATGTTGCACCATGGTAACTACCTCAAAGGGATGGGGAAAGGCTTAAAGTGTGGGAAAGAAGGAGATCATGCTCAAGAGTGTTGGAATGACATGAAAAGGAATGAGAATGTAGCTGATTAAAGGAGGGAAAAACTCATGGTTCAATGCTACAACTATAGAGAGCTACGGAACTATGCAAACCAGTGCACTAAACCTAGAGCTCTCGAGGGTAATCAACATCAGCTGCCACAAATGCCAAAGGAACAAGGGAAGGCTTATGCCATCACTATTGCAGAAGTGGAGCAAGATAATGAATTTGTACAAGGTAAACTTCATATTCAGTCAATAATGGAAAAAGTCTTATTTGATTCTTGTTCTAAGCATTCCCTTATATCTTGGAAGTTTTCAAGAACTATAGAATTGAATCCCCGAAGCCTTGAAGTAGAGATATCAGTAAAAAGACCAATTGGTGCAATCATTACAACCCAAGTGTTTAAATCTTCTCATGTTGGCACATGTGGGAAAATTCTTCCAGAAAATATCTTAATACATCCTTTGGTGTAATTCGATGCTATAATGTGAATGGATTGGCTCTCATTATATAGAGCACATATCAACTGTTAGGAAAAGGAAATATCTTTTAATATTTCAAACTATCCCATGCTCCTCTACAAATGGATGGAAGATCGTGAATCCCCTTTGAAAAATCTTTCAATGATGTGGTTGTTGATTCCATGTAGAGAAGCATACCTGGCCCAAATGGTTGAGTAGAAGGAAAGTGCCATCCTTGAGTAAATTCCTGTTGTGAGGGAATATAGTGATGTATTTCCCAAAGAGTTACCCGGAATTCCCCCAGATCGTGAAGTTGAGTTCTCAATTGAACTCATACCTGGAGCTACTCCAATCTAGATGTGTGCCTATAGTATGGATCCTATCGAACTGGTGGAGTTAAAGAAGTAGCTGCAAGAGCATATGGACAAAGGGTTCATACGCCCTAATGCATCACCTTGGGTTGCGCTAGTGCTCTTTGTGAAGAAGAAGGGTGGAACAATGCGGTTCTGTATCAATTATCGGGAACTCCACATGATCAACATAAAGAAAAAGTATCCTCTACCAAGGATTGATGAATTTTTCGATCAGTTAAGAGGTTCTCAATACTTCTCAAAGGTGGATCTTCATTCTAGACCTCATCCGGTAAAGGTGAAGAAGGTTGATAATCAGAAGACTGCATTTCGATCATGGTATGGCACTATGAGATTTTGGTGATGCCCTTCAAACTTACTAAGGACATTGAAATATTCATGGATTTGATTAATAGAGTCTTTAGAAATTACCTCGACAAATTTTTGGTAGTGTTTATTGATGATATTCTTATCTACTACAAGAGAAAGGAGGAACATGAATACCATCTAAGACTTGTTTTGGCGGAATTAAGAAAGTAGAAGTTGTACACCAAGTTCAAAAAGTGTGACTTTTGGATGAATCAAGTCATGTTCTTGGGACATGTGATCTAAAGTGAGGGAATTTTTGTGGATCCTTCAAATAAAAAGGTGATTAAGGAATGGACCAGGACCTTTAGTGTCACAGAAATCCGTAGTTTTTCTTCGATTAGCTGGGTATTACCGATGTTTTGTGAGAAAATTCTCACGATTTTCAAGCCTGCTAACTAAGTTAACAAGGAATGGGGTAAAGTATGTCTGGATGGAAGAATGTGAGGGAAGCCTCAAGGAGGTAAAGAGAAGGCTGATCACTACACCTGAACTCACACTACCGAAAAGTGGAGAATGTTTTGTGATATACAGTGATTCTTGAATGAAAGGCTTGGGTTGTGTACTCATGCAAAATGATAATGTGATAGTTTATTCCTCACGACAGCTGAAGATCCATGAGTAGAACTACCCAATGCATGATCTAGAGTTGGAAGCCATGATTTTTTCCTTGAAAATCCTGTGGAACTACCTTTATGGTGAGAATTGTCACATATACACCGACCACAAGAGCCTAAAGTATATATTCACAAAAAAGGAGCTCACCATGCGTCAAAGGAGATGGTTAGAGCTAATCAAGGATTACGACTGCACTATTCACTATCATCCTAGAAAGGCAAACATGGTAGCTGATGCTCTAAGAAGAAAATAACCTACTACTCTATCCATGTTGTGGATTGAGAAAGACCATATCTTCTTGTTTATGAAAAGAATGGATTTGGAAATAATATAGTTGGGGGATATATCCTACCATTCTAAAATGATTGTGCAACCATCCATCCAAGAGAAGATTAAGGAAGCACAAAGGGATGATGTGGAGATACAAAATAATGTAAATGCAGTAAAATAAGGGAAGCTGCAAGAGTTCCATATCGAAGATGATTGTGTGATTCGATTTGGAACGCGAATTTGTGTGCCTTCATCACCCGAGATAAAGAAGGTGCTACTGGACAATGCGCATAGATCAACATTCTTTATCCATCCTAGGAGTACCAAGATATAATGTGATCTCCAAGAACACTTCTGGTGGGATAACATGAAGAAGGAGATTGTGGAATATATATCAAGGTTCTTGGAATGTCAGCAAGTTAAAGATGAAAGAAAAATGTCCAAAGGTATGATGCATCTATTGCCTATACCCATGTTGAAATGGGAAAATGTTACTATGGACTTTTTTAAGTGTCTCCCGAAGATGTCGAAGGGAAATAATGCGATATGGGTTGTGGTTGACCGAATCACCAAGAATGCCCATTTTATCGCTATTCGGGTAGATATCTCACATGAACAACCTACAAAGATATATGTGAAGGAAGTGGTGAGACTGCACGGTGTTACACTCTCAATTTTCTCTGACCGTGATCAAAGGTTCACATCTAAATTTTGGATGGACCTTCAACATGCTTTGAGTGCTGAATTAAATTTCAACATGGCCTATCACCCCCAAAATGATGGCCAGTCTGAAAAAAAAAATTTGATTCTTAATGATATGATATGAGAATGCTCTCTAGAATTAAAAGGAGTATGGTATCATCATATCCCATTGGTTGAGTTCTAATACAACAATAGCTTCCACTCGAGTATTCAGATTGCACTATATGAAGCACTATATAGAAAGTGATGTAGAACTCCAACCTATTGGGATAAAGATGGAGAAAGAAAGCTACATCGACCTGATCATGTTCAAGAGATGACATAGAAGGTTCAAGTCATCCAAAAACACATCAATGCAGCTCAAAGTCGGCAAAAGAGCTAGGCTGACAACCGTCAAATGGACATGCAGTTTGACATTGGAGATAAAGTCTTCCTTCGAATATCTCCATGGAAGAGAGTCATGTGATTCGGGAAGAAAGGGAAGCTATGCCCAAGGTATATTGGCCCCTTCGAGATCCTTGACCACATAAGATCCATGGATTATCATCTTGAACATCCACCAAATATGGCTCATGTTCATGATGTGTTTCATGTATCAGTACTAAGGATGTACATACCAGACCCCTCACATATACTAAACACAGAGGTGGTGTAGCTCGAAGATGATCTCTCTTATGAGGAGCAGCAAGTAAACATTCTGGATCGGAGAGATAAGGTTCTACGCAAAAAGACAACCCATCTGGTCAAAGTGTTATGGAGAAACCATAATATTGAGGAAGAAACTTGGGAACCCGAAGATGAAATGATGGATAAGTACCCTCATCGGTTTGGGTAAAGTGAAATATCGGGGGTGAAATTTCTTAACGGGGGAAGAATGTAACGACCCAAAGTTTTTCAATGGAAATTACCTTCTTATAATTATGTTACCAAATCACATGAAAACCCAACATAATGAGTTACTAATTTCTATGTGACCTTTAAACATAATTTTGTCACATATATGTTTTGAATTTTGAAAATCTGACATACACCATTATGTTTAAGATAGTTTTTGGAGTATAATGAAACAAAAATAATTTTTGGTGAATAGTAACCTACCATTATAAATAGTAACATACCCTTATGAATAGTAATATGAACCCTATAAATAGTAAATAATCCAACATTATAGTAACCTTACCAGTGAATAATTAAGTAAAATTTAGGCATCTTAGAAAGTGACAATTCTACCTTAGTAAACATTTTGGTAATTTGTAAGTCATAAATAATTAAATATAATTAATTAATTAATCTTAAAGAAACTTTATTATCATAAAATGTGTTCAGTATTTAAAAAATAAATTTCTTATAGTTTTTTGATAATTTTATAAGACCCAACGTAATTTATGAAAGCACTATAAAATCAGTTTTAATTTTAAAAACTGTTTTTAAGTAAATTACGATTTTAATTAAATATTAAATTAGTCATATTTATAAAATTATTTTTGAAAAATGGACTTCATTTTTGGATTCTACATGTCGAAAAATAGTTGGGGTAAATTTTTGATATTTTTCTGAAATACTTAATTTTTTTTGATGAATAGTAGAATCTGATAATTCACAATAAATGCTAAATAATAGATTAATTGAGTCATTGATGAGGTTCTGCTGATGTAATCTCACTTGGTTCGGGATCACATGATTAAATTACTATTCTTGGTCATTGAGGACTCACTATTATTTGTCTTAGAAAAAATTAATATACTAATGCATTTTCTATTGAGGAAAACCATCTCTCCTCCACTGTAAATACCACTCTTCACACCCTCATTTCCTCACACCTCTCATGCTCCAGGAATTCACTATAATTTTCCAAAAAACCATCCCTAGTCTCTATCCCACATCCAAGATATTTTGGTCTCATAAAAAGACCAAGCATGGCTTTCTTATGGAGGATCTCAAGAGGAAGATTTAATAGATAATTTCTCTCCCTCTTCTCCTTTAATTTCCTTTCAAGTTCATGTTCATTTCTTGATCTCTCCCCACCTATCATCATCTAAATTGTATTTTAACTACATTATTATAAATCTACTATACTTTTATGATTATAATGGGATATTATATCATCCAACCTCGTTTCCCTCTTCATTTTATTTTTTTAAGAGAACGTAGTTCGTGAGGTGTTAATTTATCACCTTCAAGAATGACGTACTTTCTTCTTCCATTTATACCTTCAGATATGGTCATGAAACCATTATTTTGGTCAAGACAGAACATTTTATATGTATTGTCTACTATTTAATTATCTGTAACATACTTATTACCATATTACTAAGTTATATGTTAATTCAAGTTCGTTATGATTGAAAAAGTTCCCAAATTAACACAAATAATCATCATTTAATTATAATCTAATTATTCATCCACACAGATCTAATATAATTCATTATAAGACCATTAGTACTCCTATAATATTATTTATATCCTTTAATATCCCTTATGTATCTTTACCCATGTTCTACCCAAATATTAATTTAAAAATACAAGTGAATCACTCAAGAAAACCATAAAAACAAACATTCCTGAAAAATGTTTTTAAACTCTATAACTCATCCAAAGGAACATAAAATCACTTAATGAACCCTAATTAACCATATTAATTTAAACAAAGATTCTGGATTTCTAATTAATGAATATAATTTCATTATACAGGACATTAACGGGAAGTAGGCATTCAGATACAAGGTAAGGGGAAATTCTCGAACCCAACTTTCAATCCTTTTTGATATGGTTACTCCTTAAAAATATTTTGTTCATAATTATATATAATTTACTGGGATATACATGTTTGTCACTGGTATCTATGAAAAACCAAATGTTTTCCAAAAGAACTCTATTTTTAAGAACACGCCTTTTACCGCTTTCAAGATTGACGGTTCTTGTAACATGTTTGTTATTCCCTCATTCATTTGGGAACCCAATGTTTATGAATGTGTTACAATGAGATGAAACCAATTACTTTTCATGGGTTAATTATGTTAATTTATGTAATACGTTCATTGTGTCATTCATGAAAAAAGAAAATGTTATGATCTGACGGGTGTGCTCAAAATTATATAGTTCAATATGAATGTTTAAAAGTGACGGGTGCGCCCAGAATTATAAAGCACTCCAATGCTTTGGGTAATGTGATGAATCTCGTGTGTAAATGTTAAATGATTTATGAAAAATATGATATCTTGGTTCAAAAGTATGTGTGGTAGTTAACCACTAAGACATGATGTTTCGTTTTTATGCATTGCCACATTTCAAGTCTTATATTTAAGATTCCTCTCATGTTCATCATATTTTTCCCATGATATATTTTTTCTCACCCCATGCTCTATTGTTATTATCTATCCTCTTACTGGGCTTCTAGATCACCCCTTTTTATGTATATCCTCAGGTGGCTACATGTATGAAAGAGAGGATAAGTGCCAATAAGAAGTTAGAAAAGAATAAATTAAATTAATGTTTATGTTTGATGTTGTAATTGTTATGTATGTTCCTAGTTTGACCAAGACACTTAAACTTTGTATCCTCTATGTGTAATACTATTATGTTGTTTATCTTTAAAATGATTTAATAGTAATGTATGAAAAGGCAGGGTCACTATATAAAACCTTATAACTTCTCGTCCTCGAGAAGGATTTGGGAACAACGTAACCCACACCTGACCAAAATGGGTCATGAAATCTACACAAAAGGATGTGTTGAATCCCCAAACTCCCGAGGCATGTTAATATATTGATTGGTAAAGAATCACATAAGCCATTAAGAGCTAGCTAAGAATCATTTTACAATCTAAACACCAAGACGAAACTTACCTAGGATCGTTTAGCTAGAGACATGGTCACATTGTGGTCTCGTTAAACATCATACTAAAGTTACTTTCCACCATAAGAATAAAAATTATAATAGGGGAAACTTTTTTGAGCAGGAACACCTTCCACTATTGGAATTTTCAATAAAAAGAGATCCTCTAATAATTCATTTAATGATCCTGACAATATTTTCTTCAACGAAATTATCCTGATTTCTCTTGAGGTCATACCAGGGCCCCCTTCATAACAAACCTATCGCATTCCAGATCAACCTAATAAAACTAGCCTTGCATGATTTCAATGAACAAAATACCACAATTAAACCACACCCACCTTAACCCAACAACATTCTTCACCTGGAGACTACTTAAATAGCCCAACAAATTTTATACTATAGGGTGTCATAAGACTAACTATATCTTATTGTATCAAGGGAGATGTCAAGATAAGGGGAATGGTTGTCTCTCAAGGAAGAGTACAATAAAAATATTTTAATGATTACTAGAAGTAAAATTACTGAAAAATTACTGTTCAATACCTTAGAAGAAACATGGCATCACCTGGTGATACACATTCATTTACCAATCATCGAGCCTTTACTACCTGAGGAATCACATGATCATTAAATCTTACCCACCGATGTCCACACATGACCAACAAAATTCTCAAATGTTTCATACACCACTAACCACATCAACATCATGCTACCAAGAAAGCTCCATAATGATTCAAATTTTCCAAGCCTGAAATGCATTCATGAAAAATTGACCATCTCTGAATGGTCCCCTTGGTTGTGTTCCTTATACATGGAAGGGACCATTTACAAGAACCAACATGATTCTCCCCACCTTAAGAGATTCCAAGTGGTGAAAATAAGATAATATAGTTTCTCACAAGTGTACTAGATCAAATTCAACATAAATTTACACATGGTGATCCTCCGATCCTCACTCACGTACATCATGCGTTATACAAAAAAGTTATAATCAAATAGATATGTGTGTCAAAACACAAGAGTCCCCAGGAGGTCATAAATAGAATTGAGAAGACCTGATTTCTTTAACATTTAGGTCACTAGATAATGAAGATGGCCTGAGTGTGTACTCAATTGATCAAGGATCCAGAGATAATCGTTTAAGTCATTGTTAAAAATGAAACGACCTACAAAAAATGCTCAAATTTATTTTCCAATTATATGCAAAAGAAAAGATCACGATACCTTTACATGAGGATTTAAATGAAGGAAACCTATATAGGTTTCATTTTCAAGTAATTTCATTTATTAATAATTTAATATTTAAATATTTAAAGGATATAGCTAACAAATCAAAGAGAAATAGGAAAGTCTCAACAAAATTCATATTTTAAACTGTTAACTTTTATTGACATTACGTCAGGATTATCCTATTTTTAAAAATAAATTCCTTTTAAGTTATTAATTATAAGTTGACCTATGGGGGTACTTCTGAGCCCACCTAGTTTCATAACAATATAACCCAATAGTAGTTTCTTAACATTAAGAATTATTAACACCCCTTAAGGGTTATCCACTAAATAACACGTCCCAAATAACCCACTTGGGTCAAGTAGTGAGTCGAATAATGAACCAAATTCATTTCATATGTAAAACTAAACAACTTTCACACTAAACAAATTTATAATTCATAATACCTTTACATTTAATATGTGTTTCCATTTCCCAATTCATGATGCACCCAAAAATTTCATATTTTGACAATTGACTCCCATTGATAACAATAGAAAACATTTATCCCATGTAATAAATTAAATTTAAAAAAAATTTGAATCAGGTAACTACAAGGTGCTAATATAATGAATCATTCAATAATCATAGAAGCATGGAATTCTAAATAGGGAAGGTATGCTAAGTACTCAGACCACATGACATATTAACAACTATGTATGTTATACAATCAGTCATGACATTGAACTCAAGGTACTCCAATAAAATTAGAAATCATCCTATATATGAAACTACATAGAATAAAATATGCATAGAACAAGGATAATTATGTGATTTTTATGATACATTAAATGATTCTTCTTTTCCATATCAGGACATTGGAAGAAAATTATTGTAAATTCCAGAAATCAATATGAAAATAAATATACTTAAATCACTCAAGGTGAAATGAAATCCAAATGTAATAACAAACATCAAGCAGAGAAATCTCAGCCCTGGACACATGGTCATTTCCCCATACATGGGGTGATCATTCATAATCACAACTATTTACCAAGAACCAAAATGTCCTAGTGTATTTTATTTCCAACCAAATCAGTATGATAAAAGGAAAACCTTCTCTGATAAAACATTGAAACATCTTGGCTTGACTCATCTATAAGATGGTGGACGAATTGGTGGGAAACATTAACCCAAGAGTACCTCTCAGTATGGTAGAGGCTAATGACTAGCAGCGAGAGTCTATTGATAGTACTATGGGGATACTGCACCCTCTACATCAGAGTAGCACTTCTGTTTATCAGATAATAAGTAACAGACAAATGTGGAAGAAGTAAAAAATTAATAGCAAGGAAGTAGAAGAATATTGAAACTAAATAAAAGGTGGGAAATAATATAATATAAAATGTATGGATTATGGATGATATATAAATAAAACAGTTAAAAAAACATATTTAATGTAAAATTAAAAAAAACAAGGAATAATATAAATACCCAACTCCTATCTCCATGAGAATCTTGAACTCCAACCTGGTATTTTTCTCCTAACTCCCATGTACAATAAATAACATAATGAACCTAGATCCTACAAATATAAGTTCTACTCAGGTATAATGGGTACCCAAGCAGGGTGTGAGATAAAAATAACAGTAGTCCGACACCCATTGGTGTGTAGCCCAATCTAGAGAGTGAGAATAATAATAATAATAATAATAATAATAATAATAATAAATGAAATTGTGGCACACAGTATAAAGGAAACAATTAATTAAAAATTTAATAATAACAACTTGGTCTGGGTTACTAAACGAACACACATACCATTCCACCTACTTTGTCCTAAGTTAGATATCCATGTCTATGAGTAGATCATCCTACGTTAGAAAGGATCACCCAAATTAGGGAAAGATTCTCTTTCCAAGGATGAATCACACAGAATATACAATAAATATATTTCCCCTACCCTTAGGAAATGAAAAACCTCACCCTCAGGAATAACTATAATTTCACCCTAAGTCATTTTTTGACTATGCATATATCCCTTAGGCATCAGACATAATCATATAATATACCCTCAAGTATTTATTACCAATGCTCCTAGCCCTCAGGAGATATGAAAACATTCACCTAATGTTCAGGTGTCAACACTAATCATGAGTCCATTGACGTCCAATATATTCATATAATCTTCTCTCAGGAATCAAGTACATGTGTGCCTTTCCCTCCACCAGTACAAAAGTACATGAAAAAATCCCGTTGGCATCGACATTACACCTGAGTCATATTTTGATATACTCAACATGATAAACAGTATCGAACATGGTTGTACTAATCACATTGATACAATGTAATCTCAAAAGTTAAAGAAGACAAAATCACATTTTTTTGTATCAAACATACCCGATTTATCATTATAAGACAAAATAGTCAATTTAGAAAAAATGTACCATATGTCAATGAGTTCATTTCATTAATCTAGGTTCCTAATTATCATCATTAATTTATCAAACATATTTAATTAATCATTCAACTATTTGGTTGTTAATGTGTTAATTAACCTGTCTAGCCAAGGTGTTTCTAACACATGAAATCACCAAATTTATTATTTTTTATAATTCAAAAATGTAAACTATCAACACAAAAATTTATCCAACATATTATCTTACTAAGGTCCAAGGATGGTAGTACAATTGGGTGGTTGCTGGTCTGATTCTCCATGCCTATCGGTCCAAAGTCATCCAAGGGACAAATTAAAATGAGTAATTATAATTTAATATATATTATATAAATTATTTGGTCATGAGTGTCATGTTGGCGAGATCAAATATATTGGATATACGTTAAATAATTAAAGAAGACAAAATAAGATTATGTTTCGACCATCCATGTTAATTTCATTTAGATTAATTCATTTAAAACATTCAATTCATTACGTGAAAGGAAACCCATCATGAAATATCCATTGCATATAAATACATGTGATTTAAACTATTAAACATGAAAATTAATTAAACGTATGAATCATTTAATTTATGAATTCACAATTCAAATTACATGTAAATAGTTAGAAGGTTTTTAAATTTAAAGACACGATGGTAATGAAATCATAAGTCTAAACATGCACACCGAAAATTATGTCAACAACTCTTCTATTACATGTGAAAAAGTTAATGACTTGTTACCTTTGGTGCAATGATTACTAATGTAAAGGGTATACGTCCAAGTTAAATTACATGACTGAAATCTCACAGGTTTTGGAAAAAAATAATTTTAAGATTATTCTTGTCAAGATGAATCCAAAAACAACAAAAGCACTTCAATCTGATCTATATAGTAGGTGAGATCGATGAATGAAGATTTAGGGAAAAAAAGAATAACAGGAGAGATGTCAAGAGAGTGGAAGAGTGATAGAAAGGTTTGTTTGATGGGTATTGTAACTCCCCAGGTTTCCACAGTACATTTCTCTGTGAATGATACAATAAATTTCGATGTACGCAACATCGAGTTCTAGCACACTACGGCCAATCAAACAAGAAAATTAAAAAATGAAGCTATGAATAGTAATACCCACTTTTTAAAATTATATAATATTTTTTTTTTCAAAATTGACATCATTTTTGGATTCGTAATATCTTAATTAGCTTCCGGTTATGGTTTGGTATTTTTATGGAAACTTTTAATTTTTGACGAATAGTGAAAAACAATGTGTTATTATTCGAGACTAACATTTATTTAATTAATTATTATTTTAGTTTTAATATTTTTTAAAGTCCAAATAGATACATAATAATTATGTTAGTCCAATTTAATTTGTAGGATTCATTTTATAATAAGATTTTATATTTAAAATTTTATTCAGATTTTTATCATCATTCACCCACCTTCTAGGCCCATTTTTTAGATTTCCATAAAACATAATTTTACCACTTCAATTAATTTAATTTAAAAAATCTGAGGTACGCGACTATAATCAGTATGTAATGTTTTGTTCAATAGGATGGAAATAATTTTTGGTGAATAGTAACCATTCAATTTTATTTACCACGTTTAAAAGTGAATTGAGTAATTAAAGACAAAAATGATATTATAATTACCCTAACTCATGTTGTAATTCTAATGGATAATTCTATTAAGACCAAAAAAATCCATAGCACAAAAATATGATCTTTTTTTATCCATTTGGATTAGATTAGGAAATTTGTTATATTTTCCTTAAATAAGAGTTAAATGTGTTAAATTATAATTTTAATAACTGAACAACTCTTATTATAGGGTAATACATTAGTTAAGTTCTACTATAAATATTCATTATAAATATAAAAAAATTAGACATCTTAGAATTTTATTTATAATTTTTAGACATTAAATAAATAAATTTATTTAAGACACAATTATGATGCAATAATTACACTATTAATGAATGACTAAAACAATTTATGTTATAAATAATAAAATAAATGTAAATTGAGACTTTTGATTTATTAAACGATTTTTATTGGTTACAATGACATTATAGGGTTGATTCAATTTAATTTTCTCAAAGAGAACATTTTTATATGACTTTCACAGAAACCAGATATTAAATAGTGTAAAAATTTGCATAAATGTGTTTTTAAAGCATATACTAATTTATTAAATGATATAATATTCTAAAAATAGATGTTTCATCCAAAGTACTTATATAATGATAGATATATCATTAAGGATTCACTTTAGATTTTCTTGTAATTTTATTGTAACTTTATTAACCATGTAATATAAAAATACAAGAAGATATGGTAAAAGTCAAACTATTTAACTAAGAGTTAAATCTAAAAGATATGGTGATATAGTGACCTAAATATATATAAAACCTATTTGATGAGATGATTTTTACCCCTACCCACCTAAACATAGACAAAAATCCATTTTGAGCCATTAGAAATTGAAAATGATTTTATAATAAAATAATACGTCAATATTTTCCTAATGTGACCCTCACCTCACTTATAAATGGGTACTTCCCCTTATCGTAATTTCACACCTCCAAATCCATTTGTCTCAGCCAAACCATACTACAATTTCCTCCCAACTAACATAAATTCAATTTATAGGCCTTAAATTGAATATTAATAATTCATAAGGAGTCCTTTTCGTCAAACCTAATGGAAGAACCCGAATAAGAGGTAATTACTCCATCACCTCTTTTAATTTTATTTTCTTCTTCTACTTCCCCTTCCTTTGTTGTTTCCATAAAAAAAATACTAACTATAGTAACTTGTACAAACTGATATATTATTATAAATATGTTACAAACATATTCATTATTTTATCCATCCTATGAATGACAAAGTCGTCATACATGCGTACGTAAGGATTACCGTCTCTACGTCGTGGAATAGTTTTTTATTCAACACTTCATTATATAGAGGGGTATAATAATGAGTATAATTAACATAAATAATGAATATAAAATTTTAATAATTCTGTATATATAATATAACATCCAATTATATATTATTTCACCAACAACATAATGATATTGTCCATCGTGCGTATGTACGGCTTAACGTATCCATGATGCTATTAAATTTCATCCCCCATTGTAACCATTAATAAATAATTTACATTTGATGATTAAATATAATTTACATAAACTTGATATCATTCTTGGTATGAATAATGTAAATTCTCTCCATAACCAACATGACTTATGTAGAAAAACATATAAGGAAGGAAATATAACACATGAAACAATGAGACTATTGAAATATCATTAAAAAATTTGACATTATATTATCATATATGATATCATATTTAGGTATGTGGTTATTTAATAATTTAATAACAATTATTTCACCATTATATAGTAGGTAAATGTACCATTGACTAATGAAAAGTACATGGTAATGGTTAATTTTACAATCTCTTTATTATCTGAGATTGTCTATACGTAAGTATCTACTGGGATATCTTTATCATCCACATCATGGTTTTTGAAAAACGTATTTAATTTTTTTTACTATTTCTTAGATTATGGGTAAAGTCATCCAAACCTTGTTTTGACATTTTTTTAATTTTTTTAAAGGAATCATTTCTTTATTCTTCAAACAAGGTATTTCCTGACCATTTCGACAAATTAAGGAAAGAATGTTTTTTAACCTATATGGCTGGTGCAGCTATCTACTTCCATTATAATACCTTCGAATCATCCATTAAAAGATTATAAGAATATTTTTTAAAAAAATGTTTCCTTTTATAGTTACTTGACATCAAAATAGAAAGAGATATTTCTCTTCCATAGTTTTTATTTCATCTATTTCAACATCATTTGATGAATTTTATGCTCATTTAAAGTATATTTATTATGATAAAATCTTCCATATTATATTGAAGGGTTTTGTGATATTTTGGACCATATATGTGTTATTTTTTTTACCGTTCATGGTTTATGGATAAATTATTGACATTTCGCATGATAGTTTTAATACGAATATTTATATTATCATTCAATATTTTCATATGGGGAATGCATTCGACTTAGAATGTGACGAGCATGACCTGCTATAGCCCCTCAATATATTGGAAGGTATCATGAGAAAAACTGCAGTCTTGGATCAAGTTCATGACCAAATATTTATTTTTACTCATGCCACGAGGCCTTGACTATGTAGTTATGATGTCCGGCATTATCCATTCCATCATCATAAAATAAGATATTTCTATTAAATGTGATTATTTGACTATAATAATATCCATGTAAATAAGTAAATGGAATAATTAGATTTTTCATTTCTATATTATTTTTATTTTTAGGTTTAAAAGTATTTTTTTAGTCATATACACTTCCTTAAATGTTTATGATTATTTATGATAGTTTTCGCTATATTTTATCTTTTCTGAGCATCTGAGATCACCCATTTCTTATGTTTTATTCTTCACAGGACGTGAAGAATTATATTATGATTAATATGAAGGAATAGTCTAAGGGATATGAGTTTGTTCAAAGGGGAAAAATGTTGTTGTTTTTTTATCATTTCATAATTTAATGAAAAACTTATGTATGTATCTAGTACGTCTAAGGATACTAAACTAATCAGTACTTTGGGACATGATCTCTTAAAAAGATAAAAATGTTATGTAGCAATGTACTGACTATGGGTAACTGGGGTTGGTGAATTACAGTTGGTATTAGACAATGTTTTTTACAATCCTTGAAACTATTTTTACAAATACACTTATTAGAGAAAATTACCCTAAGATAAACATAGATGTTTAGTATAGAAGAACTTCCTATAATTTTTTATTGTAGATATGTTGTGAAATTTCATGAAATACATCTTTATATAGACACTATAAGGTAGATGTGTCTCTTTCACATAAGTTTCTAGGGGTAAAACTCGAAAACACCGCTTTGAGCTAGACTAGAATGAGAACAATTGCATGACAACGGGCCTTGCTGCACTTTTGGTTACGACGCTCCTAGGGGATATACTTAGGATAATTCAAATTTTCATTAAAAACCATTATTAAGGATTTATGAGTAAATAATTCTCCAATGAAAATATTTTTTATGATTATGGAATATATTCATAAACTATTCAATTTATTTTTTGTATTTTACATGTTTTGAATTATGCATTGTAGTTCATAAACTAATATAGTGTATGAGATTGTTTAGAAATTGTGCCTAATGGATAGAATTGAAATTTTATCAAGGAACATAATCCATGTAGTGATTTCCCTCATACTCATGATAATTATAGGGGAGCGAGTGATGAAACTGGTGTTGAACAGCTTATAACAATTCTAGGAAAACTCACTTAGGTTATGTATAATAACCTTAGTCGTATCGAGCACCCCATTCCACAAGGTGGAGGACCAATGTTAGACCAATTCATGAGGAAAAAACCATCAATATTCAATGGTAATACAAATCTACTTGTAGCTGAGCAATGGATAAGTTACTTAAATAAAATGTTTCTAACTTTGATGCTTATCGAAAGGTAAGAAGTTGTCATGGATTTTTATCACCTCACATGAGATGTAGATCAATGGTGGTCAGTAATTCAAAACACAAAGGAGGATGAATAAGTATCAAATATAAAATTGAGGTATTTTAAATATCTATTCTTTAAATATATTATCCTCATGACCATCGAGAGGATTTGGAAAAGAAATTTCTAAGTCTGAGGAAAATGGAGGATGCGAATTTTCCATAGTATGAGGCTAACATTACAAGGTTAGAAAGGCATTCTACAGATTATATACGTAACCAAAGAAGTAAGATTGATTGATTCTTTTATGGGTCCAAACCATTTATTTTTTTAGAATTATTCTTGCAATCCTTATCATCGTATGATATAGTCTCATGTGCTATCAAGATAGAAAAGGAAGTCTCTGTGTATTATGAAATTAATGTAAATGAAGAGAAGAAGAGATATTCTATGCAATCTAGAAATGTAAATAAGGGGAATAAGGGAAAAGATTAATTTCCTTATTATAGTAAATGTTGGAAGAAACACCCCAGTACCTTCTTGAAGGGGATTAGAGTTTATTACAAGTGTGGAGAAAAAGTCTCACAAGCTCGTGATTTCAAGGGAAAGGGAGATTTTTTCAATATTATCTGCTAAGATTGTAGAGAAATGGAGAATTATGAAAATTAATTTCCTTAGCACCATGGAGACTTACCTTAGAAAAGGACAATGGAGGGAGGCCAAGCTTATAAGATCACTAATTTTAAGGTTGAAGCTTTTAATGTCATGGTGGAAGGGACATTAATTGTTTCCTCAAATTTAGCCAATGTATTATTTGATTTTGGATCATCACATTCTTTTATATCTTCCTAGTTTTCCATGAAAATTAGATATTTCCAAATTCATATAACAAGGGAGTTGTCAGTCATAACTCTTAAGGGAACTATCATTGTAACAAATATTTTTCACTCTATTGCCAATATGGCACGTAAATTTGGTTTATATTCCGATCTCATCATCGTACCCTTGATTGAATTTGATATAATCCTTAGTATGGATGGGATTTTGGACCATGATGCAAAAAAATTATTGTAAGAAGAAGGAGGTTACAATTTTTTATGATGATAATGAATACCTTATCTTTAGTGTAAAAAGGTAACCATATGATTCTCATCAAGATCTTCTCCCATTAGCTCTACAAAATTCAATTATTGGGTATAAAGGAAGTTAAATAACTATGGATGAGGAAAATAATGTTCAAATAGAGGATGTACCTATTGGGAAAGAATAAGTTGATGTGTTTCCAGAGGATTTACCTTGACATCCTCCAGAATGAGAATTTATGTTTTCCATTGGATTAATTCTGAGTTCCAGGCCTATATCAAAGAACCCTTATAGAATGGCCACAATATAATTAGTGGAACTAAAAAAACAACTAGAGGAATTGAGTAATAAAATATTTATTTACCTATTTTTTCTCCTTGGTGAGCCCTTATTCTTTTTAATAAGAAAAATTATATATCAATGAGTTTGTGAATTGAATACAGGGAGATCAATTCTATAATAGTATAGAACAAGTATCCCCTACCTCACATTTATGATTTATATTATCAACTTCATAGAGATAAAATTTTTTCAATGATTTTACATCGATATAGATACCATCAGTTGTGTGTAAAAAAGGATGACATTCCAAATACAGTATTTCAAACAAGGTACTGGAATTACAAGTTTTTAGTATTGTCTTTTGGAATATATATTTCACCCTCTGTTTTCATAGATATAATGAATAGATTTTTCAAGGAATGTATTGATGTCCTTTTAGTGGTATTTTTTGAAGGTATCATGGTATCCTCAAAAGCTATGAAGATCCGTAAAATCAATAGCGCACTATTCTATTGATCCTTTAAATACAAGTTTAATCCACGAATGGACAACATAGATAATTATAATTGAGGTACTCAGTTTTATTGGTTTAGAAGGTTATTATCGGTGTTTCGTACAGAATTTGTCCCGATTGTCTAACACATTAACCAAGCGCACACGTAAAGGGGATAACTTTTATTAGAAAAAAAGATTGTGAATAATGTTTTTTAGAATTTTTTAAAATATTATTGAATGATCTTATTGGGACTATACCATCAAGGAATGATTAGTTTATTTTTTATATAGATGATTTAATGAAATGAATTTTTTTCCTTATGCAAAATGATAAAGATATTGCCTAGGAATCATGGCAGATAAAAATTCTTGAACACAACTATCCTACTGATGATCATGAGTTAGAAGCTATAATATTTTCCTTGAAGATATGGAGACACTAACTCTATGGTGAAAATGTCAGATATATACTGATCACATGTGTTTAAAGTATATTTATCAGATAATGAAATCATCATGAGGAAAATGTGATGGATCTAACTACCCAAGGGTTAAGATTTCACAATACACTACCACATAGTGAAGGAAAATAGGGTGTTTGATGATTTTATCAGAAAGGATCACGGATTTCTGAACAATATGAGATTTGAAAGGGATCTTATGCTCATGGATCTAGTAAAGTTGTCTATGGAAATAATCATGGAACATGAAACATTGATACTTTTTCAAAAGGATGTCAAATCCCCATTACTAGAATGGATAAAAAGTTCACAGAAAGATGATGAGGAGTTTAAAAATAAAATTAAAGCTGCTAATTATGGGAGACTGATTAAATTCATATATGAATATGAAATTTTGAAATTTGGGAGGAGGATTTGTGTTTTCGATATGCCTGGTCTAAAAAAGGAATTGTAGGATGATTCTTATAGTTCTAATTTCTCTATAAACTGTGGTATCATTAAGACGTATAGACATTTGAAGGAACATTTTTTGTGGGACAACATGAAGTGGGAGATTAATGATTATGTGTCAATAAGTATGGTTTTTCAACAGGTGGAGGTTAGAATAAAACATCCTGAATGAGTCATACAATCAATTCCAATATGTGAGTGAATATGGGATGATATTACGATGGAATTTGACATGGGGCTCCCACTGAATCTTATAAAAAATGATGAAATATGGGTCACTATTGATCATCATACCAATTCATCACATTTTCATGCTACAATAGATTATTTACCACTTAAAATTTTAGCATGAATATATATATTAATGAAGTTGTAAGACTTTTTGGTGTACCCTTATTGATTGCTTCTCATTTTAAACCCCGTTTTACATAAAGATTCTGGAAAAGTCTTTAGAATTCCCTGGATACTGAACTTCATTTGAGAACATCCTACCACACTCAAGCTATTGGAAAATAATAATGGACTATTCAAACCTTATAAGACATGTTGATATCTTTCTCACTTGACATTAAATATTGGTGGGATCAATATTTACCTCTGATAGAATTTTCCTATAACAATAGCTTCCATTCAAGTATTCAGATGAAACTATGTGAAGCATTATACGGAAAGAGATGCCTCACACCATATTTTTGGGATGATGTTGGTGAAAGAAAACTTGTAGGCCCAGAACGTGTTGAGGAAATAATGGAATTGGTGATGATTATCAAAACAAACATCAATGCAGATCAAAGTAGGAAAAATATCTATGTCAATAACTGAAGGAATGATTTCGAATTTCAAATTGGTGATCATGTTTTATTGAAGGTATCTTTATGGAAAGGGGTTATATGATTATTTATGAAGGTTAAATTATGTCCTAGGTACATCAGACCTTTCAAAATTCTAGATATAACTAGTTTTTTAGATTACCATTTGGCAATGCCTCCAAGTCATTGCAAATTCAATGATTTATTTCACAAATCTCTGTTGAGAAAATACATTCCTATCCCAACACAAGTAATCACATATGATGAATTAGAGTAGGAACCCAATATTTCTTACTGTAAAGATCCTATCAAAATTCTTGATACTGGGGAACAAGTGTTGAGAAACTAGATGACTTCTCTGGTAAATGTTTTTTTGGAGAAACTATAAAATGGATGAGGAAACATGGGAACCTCATGAACTTATGGTGAAGAGCCACCCGATACATATAATGTACTAATATTATTAAAATTTTGAGTATGAAATTATTGAAGGAGGAGAGAATGTAACACCCCAATATTCCATGATACGTTTCTCATTTAATAATATAATAGCTTGTGATGTACACAACTTTGAGTTCTAGCACACCACGACCAATCAAACTAGCCATAAAAAAGATGTTATGAATAATAATACCCACTTTTTGAAATTTTTGAAATTATATTTTTCAAAATAGAGTTCATTTTTTGGATTCGGATTATCAAAAATTTCATAGGGTTAATTTTTTGTATCTTTCAAAAAACATTCAATTTTCAATGAATAGTGAAAGCACTACGTTATTATTTAAAACTGACATCTATTTAAATTATTATTAATATTTAAATTTATTTTGATGTAAAAATATATAGATAATAACTATATTTTTCCAATGTAATTCATTGTATTCATTTTATAATAATATTATATATATAAACTTTTATTGAACTTTTTAACATCTTTTAATCATTATTTAGGAACATTTGAAAGTTGGCATAAAATGTAATTTTCCACTTATGTGAATTGAATTTCAAAAATACAAGAGATACAGTTGACATAAGTATGTAAAATTTGTTTCAATATGATGAAAATAATTTTTGATGAATTACAACTTTTGAAGTTTATTTACCACAGCTAAATGTGAATAGGATAATGAAATGTTAAAATGATAATATTATTCCCCTAACACATGTCATAATTCTATTGGATAATTTTATTTTGACCAAAATACACCATAGGAATAGAATATGATCATTTTTTATATTCTTGGATTAGATTAATACATTTATTATATTTTATTTAAATAAGAGTTGAAATTGTTAAATTCTAATTTTAATAAGTAAACCGTTTTTATTATAGGGTAATACATAAGATAAATTCATCAATAAATACTCATTAGAATTATAATTATATTTTCAAAATCATGATATTTTCTTTATAATTTTTAGACATTATATAATTAAATTCATTTAAGACACAATGATGATGCAGTAATTACCCAATTAATGGAAGACTAAAATAATTAATGTTATAAATAATAAAATAAATGTAAATTGAGACATAGGATGAATTACACAATTTTTATAGGTTAATATGACTTTTTATGGATGATTAAATTTATTTTTTTCTTGGGAATAAGTTTTTTATAACTTTCACAAAAACAAAATACATAATAGTGTAAAATTTGGCATAAATGAGTTTTTAAATCAAATACCATTTTAATAAATGATTTAAAATTCATAAAAATATGAGGTTCTTCCAAGTGACTTATATAATTATATATATATTTATATCATTACAAAACTATATGTGTATCTCTTGTAATTTTTATAGTAACATTATTAACAAGGTATTTTAAAAATACAAGAAGATGTGGTTAAAGTTAAACAGTTTAACTACGAGTTAAATATAAAGGATAAGGTTAATATGGTGACCTGAACTTGTCTAAAACCTATTTAATGAAACTATTTAGACCCATACCCACCTTATCATATAAATAATTCTTTTTTTAGCTATTAGAAACAGAAAATTATTTTATAATAAACTAATATTTCATGCATTCCCTAAAGTGACCTTCACATCTCTTATAAAAGGGTACTCCCCCTTACCTTAATTTCATGCCCCAAATTACTTTATATCCTTAAAAACCTATTCAAATATACTCCCAACTACAATCACATATACCTAGAGGCCTTAATTTGTTCATAAAGTCAACCTATGGAGCCCTTTTATTCAAATCCAAAGGAAGAACCCGAAGAAGAGATAATTGCTTTATCACCTCTTTCAAAAATATTTTCTTCTTCCACTTCCACCTTCATTGTTGTATCTATACCGAAATAATAACTCCAGTAACGTATACATAATGATATTTTAATAAAAATTTGGTACAACCATATTAATTATTATATCTATCTGATGAATGACAATGTCACCATACATCTGTACGTATGACATACTATCTCTATGTCGTGGTGTAGTTTGTTATTCAACACATATTTTTTTAGATGGGTATAATAATGAGTATAACTAATGTAAATAATGAATATAACATGTAAATTAATCTGTATATATAATATACCATCCAATTACATACGATTTCACCATCAATAGTAATATATTGTCACTCCTATGTACGCACGGCTTAACATCTCCACGACATAGAGAGATTTCTTCCGACATCTTAACCATTCATGAATTATTTTCATTTTATGGTTAAATATAATGTTTAAGAACATAATATCATAGTGGATATAAATCAAATACATTCTTTCAATAACATGCGTGACTTTTTAACAGAACAAATAAAGTAAAAAAGTTGACACATGAAACAATGATACTACTGAAATATCATTAACAATGCGATATTAGAAGAACATATATGATATCATATTATTGTTTGTTGTTATTGTATAATTTAACCACAATTATTTCACTATTATAAAGGAGGTTAACTTAACCTTGACTAAGGAAAAGTAATAGGTAAGGGTTAATGTTAGAATCTCTTTATTATTTGAGGTTGTCTCTAGGTAAGTATCTTTTTGGAATTGTTTATCATCCACATATGTGTTTCTTAAAAATATATTTAATTTTTTTTAATATTTTATAGACCATGGGTAGATATATTAATACCCTTTTTGAATTTTTATTAAATCTTTTAAAATGACTCTTTCTGTCATTTTCCAAACAAGGTACTTTATGATATTTTTGACAAATTAAGGAAATAATGTTTTTAACCTTTTCAGTGGGTATGGCTATCTTCCACTCATATAACACCTTTCAGGCTTCCATTACAATCATATAAGAATATTTTTAAAATTAATTCTTTCTTTTATAGTTACATGACTACAAAATAGAATGTTATATTTCTCTCAAATTGTTTTGATTTCATCTACGTCAACAACCTTTGATGGATTTTACAGTCATTTGAATTTTGTTTAGTATGATACAATATTTAATATTTTATTGAACGTTTTTGTGATATGTTTGAATGTGGATGTGATATTTTTATATAATTCATGGTTTATGGTTAAATTATTAACATTTAGTATGATGTTTTTAATAGAAATTTTTATATTATGTTGCATCTTTTTCATATTAAGAATGAATTGGACTTAGTAAATGACAGACTGGGCTATATTTATCCCCTCGATGAATCGGTAGGTCTCATGAGACAAACTAGTGTCTTAGCACAAGGCCTTGAAAAAACATTATTTGTAGTCTTGGCATGACGCCTTGACTATGTGGTTATGATATTCGTTATTATGGATTCCATCATTATGAAATAATCTATTGATATTACATGTGATTTTTTAATTAGCAGAATATCAATGAAACTAAGTAAATGGAATTATTGGATTTCTCTTTTCCATATTATGATGATGATTACGTTTAAAAGGCATCTGTTTTAGTGTTCTACATTTCCTTAAATGATTATGCTTATTTATGATAGTTTCCAAAATAATGTTATCCTTACTGAGCAGCTGAGCTCACCCCTTTCTTATTTTTTATTTTTTCTAGGATGTGAAGAAATATATTATGATTAACCTGAAGGAATAGGCTAAGGGATATTAGTGTGTTCAAAGGGGATACAATGTTTTTTTTGTATTTTCATTTCATAATGTAAAATACAACTTATGTATTTTTCAAGTACTTTCAAGGCTACTAAACTAATCTATCCTTTAGGAATTGATGTCTTGTGATCATGCCAATGTTATATAATAATGCACCAACTCTATGTAACTAGGGTCGGGGAAATACAATAGTTATTATAGGAAGTTTAGTATAAACATTAGAAACTAGATTAGGAAATACTTTGATTAAAGAACATTAACGTAAGATTGACTTTTAGGATTAGTATAGAAGAACTTCCTAAAATATTGGTAAAAATAGAATTTGTGAATTTTCCAACAAATACATCCTTATATTAATACGAGAATGTAGAGGTGACTCTGGCATAGATGTATCAAGGGGTAAAAATATAAAACACCACTTTGAGATATACTCAAACAGGAACTGGTGCATGACAACAGGCCTTGTTGCGATCTCAGTTACGACACTCCAGGGGGATATTCTTAGGATAATTAAAATTATCTTTACAACCCATTATAAAAGATTTATGAGTAAATAATTCCCCAAAGAAATATTTTTTTTAATTATTATGGATTATATTCATAAACTATTCAATTTATTCTATGTATTTTACAATTTTGGAATTATGCATTGTGATTCACAAACTAATCTATTTTATGCTATTGTGTAGAAATGGAGCCTAGTGGATTGAATGGAAAACATATCAATGCACATAATCCTTTTTGGAATTTCCCTCCAACTTAGGATAATTATAGTGGAGCTGGTGATTCAACTAGTGTTGAACAACTTATAACCTTACTGGGACAACTCACACTTGTTACAAATAATAAACTTCCCCGTATGGACCTCCCTAATCCACAATGTGGAAGATCAATTTTTGACTTCTTCATGATGAAAAAACCGAAAAAAAATCAATGGGACGACACATCCATTTGTAGCTGAGCAATGGATAAGTTTCATAGAGAAAATATTTTATGATTCGGGGAGTAGAAAAAGGGAAAAATATGTCATGAATGTTTATCGCCATATTTAATAAGCAGATCAATGGGGGTTGTTAATTATAAACACGATAGAGGATGAAGAAGCATCAAAATTGTGACGTAGGATGTTTAAAGAGATTTACCTAGAGAAATACATTCTGTGTGACCGTCGATCTGATATAGAATGTAAATTTCCCTGTCTGAGGAAAAATTAGGATGAGAATGTCGCAAAGTGTGAGGATAACTTTAAAATGTTAGTGTAGCATGCTGTAGATTATATATGTAACCCAAAGAGTAAGATTTATTAACTCATTGATGGGTTAAAACCATTTCTCTATCGGGAATTAGTCTAACAATCATTCTCATCGTATAGAGATATAGTCTTAGATGATACCAAGATAGAAATAGTATTTTCTATGTCATAGAAATTTAAATTAAAGTAAGAGAAGAAGAGATCTGTTGAACACACTGGAAAGGGAAATAAGGGGAAGAAGGGAGATTCTGAATTTATATATTGCAGTAAATGTGGGACGAAACACCCTGGTACATGCCTAATGTGGATGAGATATTGTTACAAGTGTGGAGACAATATCCACGAATCTCGTGATTTCAAGGGAATGAAATATGTTGTCAAATTTGAATGCTAAAATTTTAGAGAAAAGGGGAATTATAAAAATGTATTTCTTAAGCAAAAGGGAATCATACTTCCTAAAACGCCAAGGGAGAATGGCCAAGCTTATACGATCACTACTGTTGAGGTTTAAGCTTCTAATAATGTGGTGGAAGGTATATTAATCATTTCTTCAAATTTAGCCAATATATTATTTGATTCTAGATCATCACATTCTTTCATATATTTACTATTTTTTAAGAAAACTAGATATTTCCAATTTGGATTATTATTTTATTTTTCAATCAAAACATGTTAGGGAAGTAACATGGCAAAAACGTTTTTTGAATTAGTTACCATTCAGTAATATAAACGTGATTTATCTGGTGATCTCATCATTACAACATTGATTGAATTTGATATAATCCTAGATACAGATTTTTTTTTGGACCATAATGAAGAAATTTATTTTAAAAATATATTTTTTACATGTTTTGATGATGATAAAGAATAGCTTATCTTTAGAGAAGAAATGTCACCATTTGATTCTCATCGAGATCCACCCATAGTAGATCTACTAAGTTCATTTATTGGGGAAGAAGGGAGTGAAATATCAATGGTTGAGGAAAAGAATGTTCAAATAGAGGATGTACCTATTATTCAAAAATATATTGATGTGCATTCAGAAGATTTACTTGGACATCCTCTACATTGAGAAATTGATTTTTTTTATTGATTTAATTCCTGGAACAAGCCCAATATTGAAGACCCCTTATAGAAATGACAATGTGGAATTAGTGGAACAAATTAATCAACTAGTGGAATTGAGTAATAAATGATATAATCTCCCAGTAGTTTATCTATGGGGGGCCTTGTTCTTTTTTATATAATAAAGATGGATCTATGAGGTTCTGCATTAACTACCGGGTGATCAATGCTATAACAATAAAGAACAAGTATCCCCTACCTCACATTGATGATTTATTTGATCAACATCATGGAGATAAATATTATTCAAATATTGTCATTCGATCTAGATACCATCAATTTTGCATGTTAAACGATGACATTCCAAAGACAACATTTCAAACCATTAATGGCCATTAAGAGTTTATAGTAATTCCTTTTAGAATAACAAATGCACCCTATGTTTTCATAGAAATTATGAATAAGGATTTCATGGAATATCTTGATGACATTATAATGATATTTATTGATGATATCATGGTATACTCCAAAATCTATGAAGATCATGAAAATCAATTGCGCACTATATAATGAATCTTAGAAGAAATGAATTATATGGTATGTTTATCAATAGTGAGTTTGGGATTCAAGAGATTTATTTTCTGGGCCACATTTCCTCTAGGGATGTAATCTATATTGATCCTTCAAAGATAAAGGGAATCCAATAATGGCCAGCACCAAATAGTATAACTGAGGTACCCAATTTTACTTATTTAATATGTTATTATAATTGTTTCATTCAGAAATTTTTCCCAATTGGCTATCCCATTAACCAATATCAAACTTAAATGGGTTAATTATTGTTTGGCAAAAGAATGTGATGAATTATTTGGAGAATTGATGAAAATATTATCCAATTCATCTATTTGGACTATACCATCTAGGAATGAGGGTTTTGTTATTTAATATGATGCTTCAATGAAAGGACATGGTTTTTCTTTATGCAGAATGATGGAGTTATTTCCACTGCATCACATCGGTTAAAAATTCATGAACAATATAATCCTGATCTTGAGTTAGCAGCTATAGTATTTTCATTGAAGATATGGAGAAACTATATCTATGTTGAAAAATGTGAGATATATTCTGATAACAAGAGTTTAATGTATATTTAATTCTATAAAGAACATATCTTGAGGAAAAGGTGATGGATAAAACATGTCAGTGATTATGATTTTACAACACACTACCACCCTCGGATGGAAAATATGGTGGTCGATGCATTGAGCAGAAAGGATCATGGTGTTATGAATAAAATGAGAGTTGAAAGGGATCCCATGTTAATGGATCTTGAAAATATGGATATGGGAATAATCCTGGAAGGGGAAACATAAATACTTTTTCTGATGGTTGCCAAAAAATATTTACTAGAAAAGATAACACTTTCTCAGACTGATGATGAGGAGTTTCAAAATAAATTTAAATATATGAATGATAGAAGAGCGATTGACATCGTGTATGAAGATAAAATTTTTAAATTTTGGAGGATTATTAATGTTCCCAATATTCCTAATCTAAAAATGGAATTGTTGGATTATTATCATTGATCCAATTTATTTATACACCCTTGTATCCCTATTATGTACAAAGATTTGAAGGAACATTTTTTGTGGGACAACATGAAAAGGGAGATTGCTAATTATGTGCAATGATGTCTAGTTTTTCAATAGGTCAAGGATGGAAGACTACATCGTAGAGGAGTCACAAAACCTCTTCCCATACCTGAGTGGAAATAGGATGATATTGCGATGGACATTACCATGGGGCTACCAAACACTCCATGAAAGAATGATGGAATATGGGTCATTGTTGACCGTCTTACCAAGTCAACACATTTTCTTTATATAAGATAAGACTTACCACTTGAAAGATCATCAAGAATATATATTATTGAATTTATAAGAATTCATGGTGTACCCCTATTGATTCTTTTTTATCATGATCTCAATTTTACATCAGGATTCTGGAAAAGTCGTCAGAAAGCCCATGATTCTAAACTTCGTTTGGGCACTTCCTACAACCCTCCAACTGATGGAATATTAGAATGGACTATTCAAACCATAGAATACATGTTATGATCTTTATCACTTGAAATTAATGGTATGTGGGGTCAATATTAACCTCTACTAGAATTTTCCTATAACAATATCATCCATTCAAGTATTCAGATGGCACTGTATAAAGAATTATATAAAAAGATATGTTCTGCACCAACTTTTTGGATTGATGTTGTGAAAGAAAAATCATAGGTCTAGAACTGGTTTAGGAAACAACAGAAAAGGATAATACTATAAAAACCCACATCAATTGAACATAATATATAAAAATGATCTATGCTAATAACCGAAGGAAGGATTTGGAATTCCAATTAGGTGATCATGTTTTCATGAAGGTATCTCAATGGAAGGGTGTTATACAGTTCGATAAGTAGGGTAAATTAAGTCTCAAGTAAATCAGACCATTGGAAATTCTAGAACAAATTGGAGATGTAGATTACCGTTTAGTAATTCCACCATGTCTCTCCAATATTCATATTGTATTCCATGTATCATTATTAAGAAAATACATGCGTGACACAAGACATGTACTCACCTATGAGGAATTAAATATGGAACCCAATCTATCTTATTGTGAAGAACCTATCAAAATTCATGATACTAGAGAACAAGGGTTGAGAAACCTAATGAATCATCTCATAAAAGTTCTTTGGAGAAACCATAAAATGTTAGAGGCAATGTTAGATCCTGGGGAACTCATAGTGAAGAACAACTTGAATCGTTTTATGCAGTAATATTCTAGAAATTTCAAGGATGAAAATTTTTTGAATGATGGGAGTATGTAACACCCCAGGCTTCTATGATATCTTTCTCTTTGAATAATACAATATATTATGTTGTCTGGAACATCGAGTTATAGCGCCACACGACCAATTAAACAAGGTGTAATAAATAGTTATGAATAATAATACCCACTTTTTGAAATTTTATACATTTTATTTTTCGAAATGGACTTTATTTTTGGATTCGGAATATCAATTTTAGCCTATGATTATTTTTTCTATTTTTCTAAAAACATTCAATTTTGAGGAATAGTGAAAAACACTACATTAATTTTTAAAATTTTCATTTATTTATATAATTATTATTTTTATTTAAATTTATTTGAATATAATAATTTATATATAAAACATTTATTAGTCCAAATTAATTCATTGGATTTTTTCTATAATAATATTAGATATATCAAATTTTATTGATCTTTTTAATGTTTTCCCCCCTTCTAGGCACATTAGAAAATTTTCATAAAACATAATTTTACCACTTATATGAATTTAATTTCAAAAATCCAAGAGGAAAAATTGAAATCAGTATCTAAAATATGGTTTAATATGATTAAAAAAATTTTGGTTAATATTTACATTTTTATTTTATTTACCACGGTTTAAAGTGAATAGGGTAATTAAAGGTAAAAATGTTATTATTATTACCATAAAACATGTCCTAATTCTATTGGATAAGTGTATTTCGACTAAAATAAACATTAGAAAAAAAATATGATCCTTTCTTATCGACATATATTAGACTTGGACATTTATTATACTTTATTTTATTTAACGAATAGTTAAAAGAGTAAAATTATAATTTTAATAAATAAACCAATTTTACTCTTGGGTTACACAATAGATAAATTAGACTATAAATATTCATTATAATGAAAAAAATAATTCCTATATCGTTGTAATTTATTTATTATTTTTAGACATTAAATAGTTAAATTTATTTAAGACACAATGATGAAGATTTAATTACCCAATTGTTGGGAAAAAATCCATCAAGGCATTATTGAAGCCTTTTTGAGGTTATTGTATTTTTTGACAAAGTGGAAACTTGAGTGGTGATTTTTGGCAAAGCAAAACAATGACATACAAATTTTTTGACAAAGAGAATTTCATGGTGGAATTTCGAGTTCAAGAGCTAAGTTTAATGATCCATGTTTGATTCAAGAACATCGATAGAATAAATGGATGATCTGGAGGTGGTACAAAAGAACAGATACAAGGTGGCGCTGATTTCCAGTGTTTGCCAAATTTTTGGGCCTGAAAATCTACAAAAAAAAAGGAAAGTGGTTTTTGGAAAAGGGGCTTGCGCACCGTGTACATTAAGGCTTGGAAACTTGCACTTCATATGTTTTTCAATATCAGATCATCAAAATATGGCAAAGGGATAAGGTTCGCACATGTTTTGGTGAGGACGCGTAAGTGACTTGCGCGCCGTGAAAGATACTTGCGCGCGGATGCCTTGGAAGCTTGATAACTTGCGCACCTATGGTTTTTCACGATCAGAAGATCAAAATATGGAAAAGGCAAGAGGTTCTCCAAAGTTTGGAAGTGGGTTGCGCAAATGACTTGGAGGGGCAGCGAGCTGCACGTCGAGACATGCACGTCGAAGGGAGAGTTGTGCATCGTCGCGCAGGGGTGACCAAATTCCTATAAATACTGGACCACCCTCTTCATTCTCAACCGGATTTCAACACATTGAGAAATCAGAGCTCCTGTCGCACAGTTGTGGTGGTCGTGCAAGTGGTGTGTGTGGTCGTGTAGGTGGGACCTACACGCCAGGGTGATAGTTGGGCGCCAGTGTTTGAATTTGCGCGCCAGTGTGGAGTTACGCGCCAATATTGGATTGGGTGTAAATGTAAGTGAGTCGCGCAGGTTTGGAGTTGAGGAATCTTGAGTCAAGTAAGTGTCTGAGGAGGAATTGCGCGACAGTTGTGACTAGCGCGCCAATACTTGCGCACCTAGATAGACTTGCCCACCAAGTAAGGTTTGGTTCCAGCAGTGATTTTCGGGCTACGTGGAAGTTGGAAGTTTTCCCGATACCTTCGGTGAAAAAAGATATTCATCTACGGCTGAAAGTTGTACTTCAACAGAGCATCTACATATAGAGGAATATACATTATTTCATGAAAATGAAGAGACCTACAGGTCTATAAACTTTGAGTGGATTCCTTCTAAGAGTAGTGAGAAAAGGAAGAGAAAGAATGTGATCCTCTCCACTGGAAGTGAGCCAGAGAGAGAGAAACAGGGAGTGACCCTTGGGGAAGCAGTGAGCTGACCCTAAACATTTTAAAGGCAGTGAGTCTAGGCATAGAAGTGATCTAGCCCGAACCTTGTAATCCACAGCTAGTGAAGTTTAGTGGAATTTGGTACGACTGACCACTTGTCGGCATATGCTTCTTGGACATAGCCCTTTGCGGTGAACCAAGTAAAATTGCTATGTCCTCTGCATATTTTACTTTATATTTACTTTTTTCATCAGGAGAGAGGGATGAGTGTTTTTCATAACAGCGAAACAAGATCAGAATGGGAATTAATTTTAAATTAGTGATACCCTGATTCACCCCCCCTCTCAGGGTATTCAGCCTTGTGGACCTAACACCAATTAATGAAATACTAAAATAATTTATGTTATACGTATTAAAATAAATGTAAATTGAGACTTTTGAGGAATTACAAGAATTTTCTAGGTAAATATGACATGTTAGGGTCAATTAAATTTATTTATTTTTGATAAAATAATATTTATATTAATTTTACAAAAACCAAATACTAAATATAGTCAAAATTGGAATAAATGAGTTTAAAAAAATAATATTATATTAAATTATAAAATATTATAAAAAATATGTCTTGGACAAAGGACTTATATAATGATAAATACATCATAAATGAAACAAATGAGGTTATTTTGGAATTTTATAATATGTTTATTAACCATGTAATATAAAAATTCAAGAAGACATGGTAAATGTTAAACTATTTAACTAAGAGTTAAATCTAAAAGATAAGGTTAATATGGTGACCCAAACTTTTCTAAATACTATTGGTTGCGATGATTTAGAACCATCTCCACCATATCCTAGAATTATATTAATTTTTAGCCATTATAAACCTAATATTATTTTTTTATAAAATAATATTTTGAGCATTTGTTAAAGTGAACCTCACCTCTGTTATAAAAGGTTAATTCCCAATCTCTTAATTTCACACATCCAAATCCATTTGGATCAAACAACCCCAGATCAAATATCTTCCCAAATACCATCATGTAAACCTAGATGACTTAAATTGATAATAAATCTATCTAAAGTGGCCCTTTTGTTCAACTAATAATGATGATCATGAAGAAGAGGTAATTTCTTCATCACCTATTTCAATTTTTTTCATCTTCCACTTCCTCTTTCGTTGTTGTTTCCATAAAAAAATCATAAATATAGTACCTTTTACATAATTATATGTTATTATTAATATGGTAAAACCATATTCATTATTCTATCAATCCTATGATCAACAAAGTCACTATACGTTCATACATACAACTTATTGTCACCACTTCAGGGTGTTGTTTGTTATTCAACACTTAATTATTTTCATGTGTATGATTATGATTATAATTGATGTAAATAATGAATATAACATATCAATGATTCATTGTATATAACATTCCATCCAATAATATATTATTTCACCATCAATAGAATGTTATTGTCACTTTTACGTACGTAGTCCTACCCTCTCCACGACGTTATGAGATTTCATCCCCTATCGTAACCTTTCAGGAATAATAATCAATTGATGATAAAAGATAATGTTTCAGAATGTAATATAATTCTTAATATGATTCAAATACAATCTATTCATAAAAAACATTACTCACACAAAAAACATATAATGTAAAAATGTTAACACCCGAAATAATGATACTACTAAAATATCAGTAACAAAGAGATATTAGAAGATCTTATATGATATCATACTTCTGTATGTGGTTATTTTATAATTTAATAACAATTATTTACCTATTACACAATAGGTTAATGTAGCCTTGAATAAGGAAATGTACATTGTAAGAGTTAATTTTACAATCTCTTTATCATCAGAGGTTGTCTCTACGTATGTATCTACTGGCACTTCTTTATCATCCACATCCGTGATTCCTAAAAATGTATTTATAAATGTTAATAATATTTATTATACTATGTATAATGTGATTCATACCCTTTTTTTATTTTTTATAAGTTGTTTTTAAAGAAAACTATATATAATTTTCCAAACAAGGTACTTCATGAACTTTTTGGAAAATTTAGGAAATAATGTTTTTAACATATATGGGGAGTGCAGCTATCTTCTTCCATTATAACACCATTAAATATTCCCGTAAAAGCTTATAAGAATATTTTTAAAATAATATTTTTCAATTATTGTTACATGAATTCAACGTAGAAATATATATTTCTCTCAAATAGTTTTTATTCCATCTTTGTCAACATCATTTGAGAGATTTTACGCTTGTTTGAAGTTGATTTATTATAATACAATATTCCATATTCTATTGAAGATTTTTGTGATATGATTGACTGTGGATGTGCTATTTTTATACCATTCGTATTTAATTATTAATGTATTGGAATTTCATATGCAAGTATTAATACACATATTTATTTTATGTTTCAACCTTTTTATATGAGGAATGCCTTGGATATAGTAAGTAATGGGTGGGGCCTGGTATAGCCCCTCATTACATTGGTAGGTCTTAGGAAACAAACTACTATCTTGGCAAAAGGCCTTGAAAAAATCTTTGTTTGAAGTCTTGGCATGAGGCCTTGAGTATGCTATTATGATATCCAGCATTATGCATTCCATCATTATGAAATAGGCTATTGATATTACATGTGATTATTCGACTAGTACATTATCATTTTAAAACTAATAATGGAATTATTTGATTTATCCTTACCATATTATTATAAAGTTTAAATTTAAAAGGCTTGTGTTTTATTATTATACATTATCTTCAATGTTTATGATTATTTATGATAATTTCCACCCTATTGGTATCATTAATGAGCATTTGTGCTCACACCTTTCATTTGTTTTAATTTTACAATTAGGTGATAATGTTTATTACGATTAACCTGAAATAATAGGTTATAAGATATTTAAGTGTTAAAAGGGGTTATAATGTTTTTTTTCATTTCATAATATAATATAAAACTTATGTATGTATTTAGTACATCCAAGGCTATTAAACTAATCATTCCTTCAAGAAATTCTCTCTTGTGATCATGCGAATGTTATGTAATAACTAAATGAAACATAGAAACTGGGGTTGGGGCATTACAGTTCCTATGAGATAATGTTTAATAAAAACCATAGAAACTAAATTTTGAAATACTCTGATTAGAAAACAATACCCTAAGATTGACATTGAGGATTATTATATAATATATTTCTATAATTTTTGTAATATATAGATATTTTTTATTGTAAATGTAAGAAATCCATGTCTGGATATGAGAAAGTAGAGGTGGCTCTGGCACTGATTTATCTAGCAGTAAAACCCGAAAACACCACTTTGATCTAGACTCGAATGGGAACTACTGCACCAAAATAGGCCTTACTGCACTCATGGTTATGAAACTCCTGGGGGATTTGCATAGGATAATTCATATTTTCATTACAAACCATTATAAAGGATTTACAAGTAAATAATTCCCCAAGGAAATAATTTTTTTATGGTTATGGATTATATGCATAAACTATTCAATTTATGTTAAGTATTTTACAAAGTTGGAATTATGCATTACAATTCATAAACTAATCTAGTGTATGCCATTTTTTAGAAATGGCTCCTAATGGAAGGAATGAAAACCGTATCAATGCACGTAATCAATTTAGGGATTTCCATCCTACTCAGGATAATTATTGTGAAGCTGGTGATGCAACTGGTTTTGAGCAGCATAAAACCATTCTAGGAAAACTCAATCAGGTTATGGATAATAACCTTACCCGTAGGGATCACCCTGATGCACAATGAAGATGAACAATATTAGACCGCTACATGAGGGAAAAACCACCAATATTCAATGTGACTACAGATCCATTTTTTCTGAACAATAGATAAGTTCCTTAGAGAAAATATTTCACACTTTTGGGTGTAGCTAAAGGGAAATAGATGTCATGGTAGATTATCGCCTCAGTGGAGAGGAGGATCAATGGTGGTCATTTAATTAAAAACACAAAGGAGAATTAATAAGTACAAAATATGGAATAGAGGGAGTTTAAATATCATTTCTTGAAAAAATACATTCCCGTCACTATCATGCAGGTATGGAAATTTTATTTATGAGTTTGAGAAAAATGTTGGATGAAAATATCAAAAAGTATGAGGCTAACATTATAAGGTGAGAAAAGCATACTTCATATAATATACATAACCCAAGGAGTATTATTGATTCATTCTTTGATGTGTTAAAACAATTTCACTATCGAGCATTCGTCACACAATCCTTCTCATCATACAAATATATAGTCTCTTTTTCTATCAAGATAAAAAAGGAATTCTCTACATTTTATAACATTAACGTAAATCAAGCAAAGAAGAGATCTGTTGAACACTCTATAAATAAAAATAAGTGGAAGAAGATAAAAATTATAATTCCTATCCTGTGGTAAATATGGGAAGAAACACCCTAGTACTTTTCGGAAGGGGGTGGGACTTTGTTACAAGTGTGAAGAAAAAGGCCACCATGCTAGTGATTGCAAGGAAAAAGAGGTGGATATCAATGTTGAATGCTACAATTATAGAGAAATGGGGAATTTTGAAAATGAATATCCGAAGCACCAAGGAAACATACCTTAGAAAAGTCTAAGGTAGAATGTCCTAGCTTATGTGATCTGTACTTCTAAGGTTGAAGCTCTTAATGACATGGTGGAAGGTACGTTAATCGTTTCCTCAAATTTAGGCAATGCTTTATTTTATTTCGGATCATCACATTATTTCATATCTTCCATGTTTTCCATGAAAATTATATATTTCCTATTTGAATTAACAAAGGCGTTTTTAGTGAAAACTCTTAATGGAAGTATCATTGCAACAATTTTTTGTGAATTAGTTACTATTATGAAATATAAACGTTATTTCTCTATTGATCTCATCATCATACCCTTGATTAAATTCGATATAATCCCAAATATGTATTGACTTTCATACCATGATGAGAAAATTTATTTTTAGAAGAAGGAGGTTATAATATTTGATGATGATAATGAATACCTTATATTTAGATCATATATTTCACCATCTGATTCTCATCGAGATCCACCCCCAGTAGCTCTACTAAATTCAATTATTGGGGATGAAGGGAGTGAAATAACGATGGGTGAGGAAAAGAATATTCAAATAGTGTATGTACCTATTTTGTAATAATATGTTGATATTATTCTAGAGGATTTACCTAGATATCCTTCAGAATGAGAAATTGTGTTTTCTATTGATATAACTCTTTGTTAAAGGTCCATATTGATGACCCCTCATAGAATGTCCATTGTGGAATTAGTGGAACTAAAGGAAAAAAAATAGGAATTAAGTAAAAAATTATTTTTTGGCCCTAGTGTTTCTCCTTGGGGAGCCCCTATTATTTTTATTAAGGAAAGAGATAGATCTATAAGTTTGTGCATCAACTATAGGGAGATTAATTCAATAACAATAAAGAACAAGTATCCCCTACCTCACATTGATTATTTATTTTATCAACATCATAGAGCTCAATATTTTTTCCAAGATTGACCTTTGATATGGATACCATCACTTTGGTGTGAAAATGGAAGACATTACAAAGATAGAATTTCGAACCAATTATGGACATTACAAGTTTATAGTAATGACTTTTGTACTAACTAATGCACCCTCAGTTTTCATGGATCCAATGACTAGAGTTTTCAAGGAATATCTTGATTACTTTTTAGTAGTATTTATTGATGATATCACGGTATTCTCCAAAAGTTATGAAGATCCTAAAAATCACTTGTGCACTATTCTAAAGACTCATAGATGAAATGAATTATATGGGATGTTTATCATTTTTTAATTAAGGATTCCGAAGATTTCTTTTCTTGGAAATATTTTCTCTAAGGATGGAATCTATGTTGATCATTCAAAGACAAGGGCAATCCATGAATGGACAGCATAGATGACTAAACTGAGGTACACAAGTCTATTGGTTTAGCATATTATTATATGCATTTATTATAGAATTTATTCGAATTGGCTAACCCATTATCCAAGCTCACATGTAAAGGGGTTAAATTTGATTGGAAAAAAGAGTGTGAATAATGTATTGAAGAATTGACGAAAACATTAGCCAATGATATTATTTTGACTCAACCATCAGGGAACGCAGGTTTTGTTATTTATAGTGATGCTTTAAACAAAGTACATGGTTTTTTTCTTCTTCATATTGATAGAGTTTTTTCCTATTCCTCACAGCTGCTAAACATTCATGAACAGAACTATCCTACTCATGATCTTTAGTTACCATCTATAATATTCACTTTGATGATATGGGGACACTATCTCTATGGTGAAAAATGTGAGATATATACTAATCAGATGATTTTTAAATATATTTTCTCATAGAAAGAACTCACCATGAGGGAAAGGAGATATCTTGAAAAACTCAAGGATTATTATTGCAAAACACACTACCACCCCGCGGTTGGAAAATAAGGCTGTTGTTACTTTGATTAGAAAGGATTGTGGGATTTTGAACATAATGAGAGTTGAAAGGGATCATATGTTCATCGATCTAGTAAAGATGGATATGGGAATAATCATGGAAGGTGAAACATAGATACATTTTCAAATAGAGTGAAAACAATATTTACTATAATGGATAAAATGTTCTCAGACTGATGATGAAGAGTTTCAAAAGAAAATTAAAGCTGTGTATGATGTGAAATTTATTGACTTAGTATATGAAAATGGAATTTTGAAATTTGGGAGGAGACTTCATGTTCTCAATATTCCTAATCAAAAAAAGTGAATTTACGGATGATTCTAATAGATCCAATTTCTCTTTACACTCTGGTAGCTCTAAGATGTATTGAGATTTGAAGGAACATTTTTGGTGGGACAACATGACGAAGGATAATACTAATTATGTGTCAAGTTGCGTAGTTTGTTAACAGGTGAAGGTTAAAAGAAAAAATCCAAGAGAAGTAATGCAACCTCTTCCCGTACCTTAGTGGAAGTTGGATGATATTACGATGGACTTTGTCATGGGGCTACCAAATACTTCAAGAAGGAATGATGCAATATGGGTCATTGTTGATCGTCTTACCAAGTCAGCACATTCTTTTCTCAAAGGGAAGCTTTAACACATGATTTTTTTGCCAGACTATATATTAATGAAGTTGTAAGACATCATGGTGTACCCCTACCGATTGTTTCTGATTGTGATTTCCATTTTACATCATGATTCTCAAAAATTCACCAGAAATCCTTGGATACTAAACTTCATTTGAGCACTTCCTACCACCCTCAAACTAATGGACAATCAAAATACACTATTTAATCCTTAAAATACATGTTTAGATCTTTCTCACATGAATTTCAAGGAATGAGGGACCAATATTTACCTCTGGTAGAATTTTCCTATAACAATAGCTTCCATTGAAGTATTCATATAGCACCATATGATGCGTTATATTGAAAGAGATGTCGCACACTAACCTATTGATATGATTTTGGTGAAAGAAAAATCATAGGACTAGAAATTGATGAGTAATCAATGGAAAAGGTCATGATTATCCAAACCCCCATCAAAGCAGCTCAAAGTAAGAAAAAAAGCTATGCCAATAACTGAAGTAAGGATTTTGAATTTCATGTAGGTGATCATGTTTTCGTGAAGGTATCTAGATGGAAGGGTGTAATATGATTCAGAAATAATGGTAAATTATAACCCATGTATATTGGACCGTTTCAAATTCTATAATGAATTGGAGTTATAGCTTACTGTTTGGTAATGCTTCCACGTCTCACCAAGGTTCATGATGTGTTCCACCTATCACAAGTGGGAAAATAAATTCTAGACCCAACGCATATACTCAACTATGAAGAATTAGAGCTAGAACCCTATCTATCTCATTTGTATGATCGTATCCAAATTCTTGATACGAGAGAACAAATGTTCACAAAACAGAGAACTTCTCTGGTAAAAGATCTTTGGAGAAACCCTAACATAGAGGAGGCAATGTGGGAAACTGAGGATCTTATGATGAAGAACCACCTTAATCATTTTATGTAGTAATATTTTAGAAATTGTAAGGATGAAATAAATTTAAGGAGGGGATAATGTGACCCTAAAATCTTCAATGGTAAGTTTCTCTTTGAATTACACAATATCTTTCCTGGTATGCAACTTCGAGTTCAAGCACACCACGACCAATCTAACTAGCCCATTAAAAAAAGAAGTTATGAACAGTAATACCCACTTTTTGAAATTTTATAAATTTAATTTTTCAAAATGGAATTAATTTTTTGACTCCGAAATCCAAATTATCTTAGGGTTAATTTTTGGTGTTTTTCTAAATACATTATTTTTTTGGAATAGTGAAAAACACTACGTTATTGTTTAAAACCAACATTTATTTAAATAATTATTATTTTTATTTTAATTTATTTTAAAGTCCAAAGAGATATATAATAACTATATTAGTCTAATGTAATTCATTATAGTCAGGTTATAATAAAGATATATAAAATTTAATTGAAATTTTTAACGACTTTTACCCACCCTCTAAGAATAGTTACAAATAAGCATAAAACCTACTTTTACAGATTATATTAATTGAATTTAAAAACTTTGAGAGACATGGTTGACATGAGTAAGTAACATATTTTTAAATAGTTTGAAAATAATTTTTGGGGTGTAGTTTCTTTTGAATTTTATTTCCCATATTTAAATGTGAATAGTGTTATTAAAGGTAAATATGATATTATAATTACCCTAACCCAAGTCCAAATTCTATTGGATATGATTATTTATACCAAAATAGACCTTATGAGAAAAATATTATTCTTATTTATCTACTGGGATTATATGAGGACATTTATTATTTTTTATTTAAAGAGGAGTAAAAAGTGTTAAATTCTAATTATAATAACTAAATCATTTTTATTACAGGTTTATAAATAAGATAAATTTGACAATAAATATTAATAATAAATATAAACATAATTCCTACATCATGGTATATTATTAATAATATTTATACATTAAATAATTAAATTTATTTATGACACAATGATGATGATGTAATTACCCAATTATTTAATGACTACAATAATTGATGTTATAAATAGTAAAATAAATGAAAATTGAGCCTTTTAATTCATTAAACGAATTTTATAGGTTAGTATAACATTATAGGGTTTATTCAATTTTTTTTAGAAATCATTTTTTATGACTTTCACAGAAACCAAATAATAAATAGTGTCCAAATTGGCATAAATGATCTTTATAAACAAATACTATTTTATTAAATGATACATTATTCCTAAAAATATAAGGATTATATAAATTGACTTATATAATTATACGTTTGTCATTAATGAATCAATTTAGGTTCTCTTTTCATTTCATATTATGTTTATTAACAATGTAATATAAAATACAAGAAGACATTGTAAAAGTTAAACTATTTAACTAGGAGTTAAATCTAACAGATAAGGTCAATATGGTGACGTAATCTTGTATAAAACAAATTAGTTGAGAAGTGTTTGACCCATCCCTAACTTATCATAGAAATAAATCCATTTGGATTCATTAGAAACTGAAAATGTATTTATAATAAAATTATTTTTCATGCTTTTCCTAAAGTAACCTTAACCTTTCTTATAAAAAGATACTTCCATTATCTTTATTCTACACATCCAAATCCATTTGGCTCGGCCAAACCATGATCAAATATCATCCCAACTACCCTCACTTCATCCTAGAGGCCTTACATGTATCAAGAATTCCAACCTTAGGAGCCCTTTTGTTCAAATCAAATGGATGAACCCGAAGAAGAGGTAATTACATCATCACCTCTTTCAAAGTTCTCTTTTTCTTCCACTTGTACTTTCATTTATTTGTCCATACAAAAATAATATATTTAGTACCTTCACATACTGTTATTTTATTGTAGATATTTTACAACCATATTCATTTTTCTGACCATCCTATAAATGAAAAATTCACCATACGTATGTATGTACTTCTTACCATCTCAACATCGTGGGGGTAGTTTGTCATTTAGCACTTAATTGTTTGTAAGGTAATAATAATTATTATAAATGATGTAAATAATGAATATAACATGTTAATGATTCTTTATATATAATATACCATCCAGTTATAAATGATTTCACCATCAATAGAATGATAATTTCACTCATGTGTACGTATAGCTTACTCTCTCCATGACGCGATGAGATTTCATCACCCATCATAACCATTCAAGAATAATTTTAATTTTACAATTAAAAATAATTTTTAAAAACATAATATCATTATATATATGAATCAAATACATTCTATCCAAATCTAACATGACTTATGTAACAAAACATATAATGTAAAAAAGTTAAACCCCAAAACAATGATACTATTGAAATATCATTAACCAAGAGATATTCTAAGAGCATATATGATAACATATTTATGTATTCGGTTCTTGTAAAATTTAATAACAATGATTTTTCCATTATACATGAGGTTAATATACCATTGACTACGAAAAATTACAATTTAAGGGTTAATTTAACAATCTATTTATTATTTGTGGTTGTCTTTACGTAAGTATCTACTAGGACTTCTTTATCATACACATATGTGTTTCTTAAAAATGTATTTAATTTTTTTTACTATTTCCTAGAATATGGGTAATATCATTCATAAATTTTTTTGACTCTTTATTAAATATTTTGAATGGAATCCTTCTGTAATTTTCCAAAAAAGGCACCTAATGACCTTTTTAATAAATTAAGGTAAGAATGTATTTTAACATATACGGATGTTGTGGCTATCTTCTGCCATTCTAACACTTTCAAAGATTCCCTTAAATACTTATAAAAATATTTTTAAAATTAATTTTTTCTTTTAAACTTACATGAATTCAAAATATAAACAAATATTTCTCTAAAATAGTTTTGATTTCCTCTATATCATCATCCTTTGATTTATTTGATGCCCGATTAATGATGATTTATTATGATTCAATATTCTATATTTTATTGAAGGTTTCAGTGATGCATTTGACTGTGGATGTGCTATTTTTATTCCATTCATTGTTTATTTTAATGTATTGATAATTTTAAGCTAGTTTTAATATGAATTTTTATATTTTGTGTCATGCTTTTCATATGAGGAATGCATTGTACTTAGTATGTGATTGGTGGGGCCCACTTTAGCCACTCGATACATCGGTTGGTCGCATGAGACAAACTAGTGTCTTGTCACAAGACCTTGAAAAAATATTTATTTGTTTTGTTGGCATGAGCCATTGAATATGTGGTTATGATATCCGATATTTTGCCTTCCATCATTATAAAATAAGCTATTGATATAACATGTGATTGTTCAACTAGTAAAATATCCATGTAAATTAGTGAATGGAATGATTATATTTATCATTTCCATATTATACTGATGTTTAAGTTAAAAAGGAATTTGTTTTAGTCTTATACATTGTCCAAAATGTTTATAATAATTTATGATAGTTTTCTCTATATTTTTATCCATAATGAGCATCTGAGATCACCTCTTTCTTATGTTTTATTTTTCCTTGGATGCAAAAAAAGTATATTATAATTAACCTATATGAATTGACTAAGGAATATGAGTGTGTTCAAAGGGGACACAGTGTTGTGGTTTTTTCCATTTCCTAATTTAATGTAAAACATATGTATGTATCCAGTACTTACAAGTATAATAAACTAATTGGACTTTTGGTACATAATATCTTGTGATCATTCCATTGTTTTGTAATAATGCACTGATTATGGGTAACTGGGGTCGAGGCGTTATAGATAGTGCGCACACCCACCATCCAAACTTTATATTATTGTTTTCTTTTAATTTTATTTTATTAAATTAAAATACAATTTACATAATGATATCTAAATTCATCGGAAGGGAATGAATTCCACTATTCCTTGTGCAATGCACCCCACACCCCACATTCAATATTTTTCAACAAAAGTTCTTATTTATTTATTCATCTTAAATCAATTAATATTGCATTAAATAAAATATTTAGGAAACATTAATACACACGAATATATATATATTTATATATATATATTTACCGATATGTGTATACATATATTTGTTTAGCTCATATATATATACACGTTATATATACACACAGACACATCTGTGTATATATATATATATACTAACCTCTACATCGACTAATGTACATATATATTTGTATCACAACACAATAATAATAATAACAATATTAAAAATTATGATTATTAAATATCACTCATTATCTCCACAATTAGTATTTTAAAAACCAGAATCATAAAAAATGGATAAAAATTAATAAATTAATATTAACCATACATTTTTCCGTTAATTGGAAACATTAAGAATATCAAATTTATTACATAACTTATTTTATTCTTCTCTATTAATTTATTACTTAATCACACCCATTATAAAATACATTTAATCATTCATTAATTTATATATATATATCTTATATATACATAAATGCAAAAAATATATAGACCCAACAAATAACGTAAAAATTTTAATAATAATAATAATAATAATAATAATAATAATTTGTTATCATTTTTAAATATCATATATTATTATCAAAATATTCATGTTAATAAAAATATACAATAAAAATGATAATAGTTAATAAATTGATATTAACCATAAATTTATTATATTATATAAAATCAATAAATACAATTTATTAAAATAAAATCAATAAAAGAAAATAATGGAATTGGTTTCACGGACACCCCATATCAATATTATTTCCCAAAAATCGTATTAGTAATAATAACACCAATATTAGATTATAATTTTTATAAAGAATCCCATATTAATTCCAACATTAACATTTTAAAAACAATAACCATTAAATAATGATAACAGATAATAGATTAATATTGATTGTGTATTTTCATTTAATTGAAACAATTAATAATATCTTAATTATTAGATAGCCTACAAATTATTTACACCGAAAATTAATTTAATAACTGCCAATGTATATTTTAATTTTTTTTCAACACAACTAATAATATTATTATTAATATTTCTAACTACATAAAAAATTACTAAAAAATTATATTATCTTTGGGTGTAATCTAACCAAACGTATGATGCTCGCAAAAGTTATACCTTGCCTAGGGTGAACCCCATGTTCCATAACTAACAATGGTCCTTGATTTCTGATATAATGCACCATTTGTGATATATTAATTATTTATTATTAAAAATTAGTATAATTAATTAAATAAATATAAAAAGTATTATCATGTGAGAGGTTTTCAGACACCTGAAAAACATTAATTTTATCACCCTCTTTTGGTAAAACCGTCATTCTGGGCCTAACAGTATTCTCAGATTTTTCATATGATGCACTTTATGGGATTTATTTAGTTTTTTTGGGAAAATATTTCACTTGCATGTGAATAAAATATATTTAATATTTTTATTACATCAACATTGAGGGTCTATGAGTCTAAAAATCTTATAATGATTCAGCATCTATCTCTAAATATTTTTATAATATATTTCAAATCAAAAATAAAATATTTATCCATTAATTTAAGTTATTTCAATTTTATTTTTAATCTAATTAATTCTATTCAATTTATATAAAGGATACATCGTAGGTTCACCTATGAGGGAAAAAAATTTGATTCTTGGTTTTAAAACTGGAATGCACTACTAACAAAAATATTTCATTTCCACTGGTTTTTTCTTCGGTTAAACACACAGAATGTTACAACATCCCATAAAAATAACATAGAATTTTTAGTAATTGAATGTTTTTAAGATGCACTTAAAAAAATTTACCGGATTAATGATTTTCAAAAAATTAGAGGTGTGATGTCACATTAAGGAGGTTAATGATAAGTATCTCTTAGATTTGATTGAGTAAATAATTTCTCATTCATTTTTTGAAAAATGGATTTTCATTTAATATTAGGAGAATGGAATATGATAATTATTTATTTTGATGTTTTTAATTTGAATTGAAATTATAATATATTCATCTAAATAAATTATGAAATGAAAATATTAATCGAGGTTGAACTCATTATTTCATCCATTCCATTATGTAATAATAAAACTGATGTATGAGTTATGTATTACACTAAATTTTTTACTCCACCTTATCTGATGGTGAGTCTATTTATTATGAGATCTCAAATTATGTGACTCTATTCACATGAAGGTAAAGAGAAGTTTGAACGTTTAGTTGGATGAAAATTAACATTTGTTAAATTTTCTTTAAAATTTCCAATATAAAAAACTTTTTATAAAGGTTTAACTGATTTGGAAATGAATAAATATAATTTCATAGAGAATTTATATTTTCTACTTTAGTGATTCCATGAGGGAAAACTAATATGAAAATAAATTTTCAGTGGCATTTAAACTCATCCATTTTGAGATTTTTTTTCAACCACTGAATGTGACTAAGAATTCTACTGAGGAATGTAAACATCTTGAGCATGGGAGAATTTTATGTGGTCTTTAATTAAAGTGTTTTTCCACATCATTTTTAAAATTAAATTCTGTTTTTAATGATAAAAATATATGATATTTTAGTTAGTTTATTATTTTTTGTTTAATTATCTTCTAATTGGTTAAATTAATGAAATTTGGGTATATTTTATGCATTAAGGATTAAATTATACTTCATTTCTAAATATATGATTAGTATTTTATTCTGATTTTACTTTTAAAATATTAATCTCAGTTTCATTATTTAATTTGTTTTTCTAATTTTTTTTTTTTTTGATTTATATATATTTATTAGTCATTATAGATTAATTTAATTTGTAATTTAATAAATCTAATGATTTATTAATCATTAACATTAATTTATAGTTTCATTAATTTTTTTATATTTATTCTTAATCTTTTTTAATTAATTAATTAATTTAAAATTTTACCTAATTTGAATCTTTTCAAGTTAATTTTTTGTATTTAAAATTATTAATTTTAGGAATTTTAATTTATATATTTAAATTTATCAATATATTTATTTATATTTATATTTGATGAATTATTTTAATTTCTTTCATAAATTTTCATTTTTTAGAAGGTTCACAAATCCAATTCCAACATATAAATTTTTTAAGATGTCAAGTATCTGATTTTTCAGTGGTGATACCGTGATGAATCTTCTCTCTTCACGTACCCAAGTTAACAATTAGTCCACGTAGTTGATTATTTAGGCTTATGGATCTGATTTTATGGAGGATATCAATATAGCCAATTAAATGAATGAGGATATTTCTAATTTTCACCCATTCCATGTATTAAAATGAGTAATATTTATTTTGAGATCACAGAAATTCAACATGAGAAAAGGTCACAAAATATTTCATGTTTTTTCATTTTTGAAATAAAAAAATTGGAAATAAAGAAAATCCATAGTCTATATCTCTGATGAGGATGATTAGGCCGAAGTAGTTGTCAATCCAAATAGTCGAATCACATCTTCCATTACTGACAAGACCTCCAAAAAATATCATGGAAGATCACCCATTATACTTTTGGTCTACCACCCTCACTAAACATGTTGTGATAGAGGTGATCTAACCAGTTCCCAATGAAACACCTTTGGGTGATGACGCATGCTTATTATTGGGCATGATGAAAATAAATTATTTTTTTCTAGTGCAACATTGTGGCTGACCACGGTCATCTCTATTATGGAGACTTTCAGTGTGGTTGAATTACATTGTCTAATTCACATAACCTATAAGTTTTTGTGGATTTTGTTATCATTTAAAACAATTAATTATAATGAATGATGTTTATATTTATACGCAGATATATGTCTAAAAAAATGATGTTAGGAATAAAGGACATGGTTTTGAGGTTCATTCATGGGTTCAATCATTCTTCTCCTTTATATGTTTGATTCTAGTTTGATAAGAAAAACACGAAATCTCATGTTTGAATCAATATTACATTATAATATAGAAATAGGTTCAGTTTCATGTCAATGGGGACCATCACCCTATCTGGTACATTTGCATTTCTGAAGCAAACTACTCAAGTCTATCATAATTTTAGAATAAAAGTTAAAGGATATTTGAGATCACTTTGACCTCCCCCTAGACCAAGACTCAGGGTCAACCTATCATTTCTGAGAGTAAGAGACCAGAGTGGCGGATTGGTAGGAGGAGATAGAGAGAGAGGGGAGAGATAAAAATAATAAATAAATTTTTTCGTTTGTAAAAAAAATTAATATTAATAATAATTTATATTATTATAATTATAATTTAGAAAAGTTTTTTTGAAAAATGATAGGGGGAAAATAAAAAATTTTCAAATTAAGTTTTAAATATTATAAATAGTAATTATAATAATATTAATAACAATAATAATATTTTTTAATTATTAATATTATAATTATAATTATAGAATAAATTAAATGGTGGAAACAAAAATAAAAATACACGGATTTATTCACAATAAATTCAAACTACAATTTAAATTAAAACTATAATAAAAATAAAATGAAAATAAAATAAAATAAATATATGAAATGAAGGAGGAAGAGAGGAAAATCAGTTTCCCATGCCCTAGTGGGATCCTTCATTGGTTGTGGGGGTCTAGATGGTGATTTGGGAAAAAGGTGATGGCCTCATTTTATTGGCTGAACACATCCTCTGAATTGTTTCGCGTTTCTGGAACACTAATTAGACGCTTCATGTGTAGACATAGCATTAAAGTTTTCCATAAATGTATTTTCCATTGACCATCCAAAAATGAACTCCATTGGACACTATATGTGTGATTTAATATTTTTTATTTGGCGGTTTCGTTTTCAGGATGAAGGTTCCAGGAAGGTTCCTCCAAAAGTATAACATCCAATGGTAATATTAATGACTTCAAAAATCCCTCAAATTATTTTTAGAGTAACACCTATGTGTCCTCAATCTATCCCATGAATAATCATCTTCATTTAATGTTTTTAAGCTGAGATATGGTTCCGTTACAGTGGTTGGGTCCACATTGTCTATCCGGAAAAATATTTAACATCATTGATCTTTTAAGGCCTCTAGATGCCTGATTTAGATCCTCCTCAAGTAGACAATTATAAAGGGAAAAAAATAAGGATTTTTAAAAATTAATCTTTAAAATATGAATTATATTTTAAAATTAATGACCAAAAGACCCATGTGGTAAAAATCTCCGAAAATTTCATAATTAAGCACTTTCCACAATTTTTCTCATTTTTATTATATAATCAAAATTGACCAATATTTTAATAAAACAATAAAATATAATGGTAAAAACATTTAAATACACAAAAAATATTCATTATTTGATAAATAATATGCATATAAAATTTCTCTTTCAAATCCCCCCGCACTTAACCCATGCTTGTCCTCAAGTATAAAATATCAACATAGAAATCAGAGGAAACCAATGTTACAAACATTAAAATTCCAATGAAATATAATCGATAAAATTTCAATGAGAAATAAAACATCTAAAAACAACATAAAATATCAATTTAATTTCCTATTTATGATAGAAACAATCATATCATGAATTTTATTTTTTCCCTTTGAAAAATGATGGAACTTATCATTTCATTCAATCATGCTTCAAAATTCATTATTATTAAAAATTAAAAATTCATGATTTACCTCACTTTTTATTCATTTCTCTCATCACTCATGAAGAAATTCAATTAGAGTTATGATCATATCCTGAGAACATGTTCATTATCTGTAGGCTTGTAATTGAACTACTTTATCCACCTTGTAAAGACAAAAGGGACATAAAATTTTGAGGAATTACAATAACGTTTAAATGAATTTGATGACTAAAGAATGCAAGATATGATGCTTAAAAAATTAAGGCTTCAGTATGTGGTTTATCTATTATGTACAATGCATGATATCAAAAATCATAATGAGATTCTCCCCTCCAAGTAGAAACACCCACTTTCAGATAGCTTAAATTAAGGCTTATGATCAAGTAAGAAATATGAATATTTTGTGCACCCTATGAAATATTTTTTTTATTTTGAATATTTTTTCTCTTTTTGATATTTTTTATTTGATCAAACCTCATATCCATCACCTAACCACATACGATCATAATATTGTTGGTATGGAAAATTATGGTTATTGGTTTTCCCAAATCACTACCCATTTATATATATATATATATCATTTTTTAAATAGGGGAAACACAATAGAGTATAATGAATGATTCCACCACCTTTTACCATTCCCCAAAAAGCACTCCCACATTTTTTCCTTAAAATTTATATCACCCTATCCACCCTAATTACCTTTACACACACGAATCATCTTTAAAATATCCTAATAATTCTAATAGGAGGGTAGGAATAGATAAAAATTTCTTGAAACATGGCTTATCCCTATAAAGGACATTCATGGTCTCTATGGCCTAAAATTTGTATTGGTGTAATAGTTGTAGTTTAAGGAAAAGTATCTTCTTAATGGATTCGTCAAAATTTTTAATTTTTTTTTCAATAGTCATAGATTTGAAAGGATTAAATACATGTTCTAGTCAGTTACATGCCCCAATATCACGCTAGAAATATTCTAAATATTAATAGGAATTAATTATTCTAGAAATCCTATCATGAATTTGAATTATAAAATTTTATAATCACTCATGGAATGACTAATAATAACAAATAAATTCAAAATAAAATTAGAAATTCAAATCAAGAGAGATGATATAGATATTTCATTTACAAGAATATATTAATTCCTTCAAATCATGGGTAATAAACACAATATCTATGCTTCATATTTAAAAAAACTAATTTCCCTATTTCAATCATTTAATAATATCAAAATTGAAATCTAAGACATGAAATCTCTACGATCCTAAGAAATGCATGTATCCAAGATTATTCAAGTAATGAAAAATTCATGTTTGGGTAGGAAATTTTATCTTTGAAAATCAAGACAAGTTTGGACAAAAATTTTGAGAGTTTAAAAGATAAAACACTATGACCGAACTCCCTTTTTCTATTAATCTTGGTCCTTCCCCTTCACTATTTGGGTATTCATTCTTCCATAATGAACATATAATAGAAAAAGACTCAATTAATCATTTGGGTTATTTCATTTAAGATCCAAAATTATATAGGGGGTGGGTTTTAAGATACACTACTTATATAAAATGAAATTGATATCAAAGATCCTAGAAGGAAAGTGTAGATAAATCTTTGTATGATCCCCCAAGTGGGTCTAGGATTTTTTCTACCTCTATAAGGAAGAACCAGATGTTATCCAATGTCAGATAGTGGATGAAGGTTCTTTTATTTGGACAACCACATGTGAATTTTTATATCATGTGATTCAACATTTTGGGTGTGGAATGATTTATGAATATAGTACACCAGATCCTCCCCCTTAACAATGAGTTATTGCTTGCATGGTGGGGTAGGATAAAGTATGAATCATCCTCTTCTTGGATGCTACTTGTGAAACCTCTTCTTCTCTGTCAATTGGTTCCTTCAAGGTATGTTCCATAAAAAGAATAGTCAATGAGAATGTTAGAGAGTAATTCTTTTAGAATTAAATTTAAACATGGTGTATGAAGATCAAATTCTTCCCTATCAAAATAAGTAGCTTTTGTCATGGTTTCCTTATGGAAATCCAGTAGCATATCTTTATGAACTTCCTTCAAAAAATATTCAACATGTCTTGGGATCTCCATATATTCCTCAGTAGGTGAACATCTAGGTTATTCTTCATTCTCCAAGTCATAGATGAGATTTTCTGATTATTTAGAATCAAAACCACAGGGAGTGATGTTGAAGTCATATCCAATAAAATTAGAAGAGATAGAGTTAATGAATGGTTGAAATACCTATATCATTTCTGCAATATTCTATAACCTGGCAATAAGTGCCTCTTGGAGTATACTCTCGAAGGATGGAGGCAGGTAGTTGGGCTCCTCCATACTGACTTCAAATTCCACCACTTTGGTGGTTTCTTCCTTTATTGGTTCTACCACTTCTTCTTTGTATTGAATGGGGATATCAGGTAGTTTGTCACAGTTAATCAAGAATTTGTCCAATATTTTTTGATCTCCCACATGTATATAAGTAGGTAAATTTTCCTCCATTTCCTCCACAGATTCATTAATTTTCAAGATTAGTGGTGAAATTTCATCCACCACATTTTTAGGTTCTTCATCCAACTCAGACCTGGGTTTCTCTATTAATCCATGAACATAATCAAATATCTATCTTCCTTTAATGATAGTTGGTAAATGACTTCTCCTGGTTCTTTCAACTGAGCTATTCTAAAATCTTTTTCTTTGTGTTTTTGTTCGTACACCATTGAGTAATTATTCCATGCATAATATTCTGAAATTGAATACATCATGAAAGTCCTTTTTTTGTTTTTTTAAATGATATCTAACTAAGATATGAAAATAAAAAATGTAAATGAACTATTGATTATTTCCCATCCAACGGCTCCAGTTTTGATGCATGACTGTCGTGGGTCATAGAAAAAAGCTGTTATATTTTTCCTAGTGCATCATAGTTGCTGACTAGGGTCAACTCACATGAGGATCCATTCAGTTTGGTTCAATAATAGTATCTTTTCAACCTAATCAATCTATTGTTGTGGATTTTTTTATTATTTAAGACAATGACATGTAATAAAAAAATTCTATATTTATACTACGATTCATGCCGAAAAACAATGAAGTTCGGATGAGAGGACTTGGTTTTGGGGCTCATTCTTGTGTTCAATCATTATTCTCCATTATATGTTTGATTCTAGTTTGATAACTCAAACATGAAATAAAATGTTTGAATAACTATTTTTTTCTATATTAGATATATCTTGTGTTTCATGTTATTGGGGACCATCACCCTATCGGGGACATTCTCCTTGCCCATGTAAACTATTCAGGTCTATCACAAATTTAGAAAAAAAATTATGGGAAATTCAAAAACACATTGACCTCCCCCTAGGCTAAGCCTCAGGGTCAGCCTCTCATTTCTGAGAGTAAGAGATCACAATGGTGGACCAATGGGGGAGATAGAGAGGGAGAGATTAGAGAGGGTGATAAGATATAGAATAAGAATAAATAATTTATAATGGTTGTTAAAATAATAATTATATTATTGTTAATTAATAATATTATTATTTTAATGATGAAAATTGTTTTTGAAAATTATAGGGAGAGAATAAATGGTTTAATATTATCTTTGAGATACTAAAAATAATTACTATAATAATATTAATAAAAATAAAAATAATTGTTTTCAGTTAATATTATTATTATTATAGAAAAAGTTTAATATATTGAAACAAAATAAAATTGAATGAATTCATTTTAAATATATTCAATCATAAATTTAAATTAAATATAAATAAACTAAAATAAAAATAAAATAATAATAAGAAATGGGGGTGGAAGATAGGAGCAGAAGCAGCCCGTGCCCAGTGGGATCCCTTTTTGGTTGTGGGTGTCGAGCAGATGATTTGGGAACGAAGTGAGGGCCTTGTTTTATAGGAATAAATCCTTTCACATTTTTGGGGCACCAATTGGATGATTCATTCATGGAATCCTTCATTAATGTTTTTCATAAATGTATTTTTCATTCACTGTATAAATTTCTACTCATTTGGAAATAAGATATCTAAGTTATTGGTTTTTCATTGGCAATTTCTCTTTCAGGAAGAAGGTTCCAAGAAGAATCCTCCAAAATAATAACATCCAATGGAAATGTTAATGACTTCAAGAATCCATAAAATTATTTTTATAAGTGCTGTTATGTGCCCTCATTTTATCCCAAGTGTAATCATCTTCATTAAAGATGTGTAGGCCGAGATATGGTTTCATTAATGTGGTGGGGTCCATGCTATCTACCCTGAAAAATCATTAACTTCATTGATTTTTAAGGAATATAGATTCCCAAATAATCTTCATATCCAGAAGAAATATATGAAGGAATTAAAAAAATGATTATAAAAAATAATTCAATTATGAATTATGTTTTAAAATTAATGAAAAAAATACCCTTATGGAAAAAATCTATCAAAAATCCACTATTAATAACTTTTAACAATTTTTCTCATTATCATTCTATATTCCAAATTGCCCAATATATTAATAACAAATGAAATATAAAGGGTTTTATACTTTAAAAACATTAAAAATACCCAATATTTTATCCAAAATAGGCACATAAATTTTCTCTGTTAGGTGACAGGTAGAATATTTTTAGAGATTGATTTTAATCTAAAAAGACATCCAGATTCATCTTTATTGGAGTTGAAATGAAATTTCACATGGGGATGGAAAAAATATAAGATGGAACTCAACTCACATCCCTTTAGGAGTACAAAACATGCTAAAGACTTCCACGTGGATGATTTTCACTCAACTTTTGTTGTATATTTCTTATTTATTTTGTTTTTCATTAAATAGGTTGTGATGTTTCATTATGGGGGATGACCCCCATCATTATTCATTTTGATATTTTATCACTACATTATCTCTCTTTATATTTCATCCATATATTATATAATATTATTTTCTTTGTGAATAAAATTCATCTGTGTTGTTTTATCGTTATTTTTGTTTGATCTTTATCCTCCAGTTATGGAGGGAAATTTAGTAATATAGTTGTAGGTTGAAAAGTTCAATTCTGATTGGAAATCAAATTCTATTTTGGTCATCGACTTCCTCTTCACTATTGGTAATTTTTGAATGAAATGTGAGGATATGTGATCACACACTCATCTATACGAATATTTGATACTTTATTCTTCTATTTTCTTATTTTTTTCATCTTCTTCTCATACATGATAAAAATATATTTAAAAGAGAGGTTGTGTGATTTAATGATCCCGTGATAATCACATTTCATAGAATTCATTCTATGAAAATATGATTTGAACTTGTGATTCATTTTACAATTAGCAGAGTGAACATGTGCAGAAAGATAATTTGTGCATGATTATTCACTATTTAGAGGGAGAGAAGTTTTTTTTCATGACATTGATCATGCACTTAGTGAAATTTATTTTTAGTGATTTGATTCTGTTTACATCATTGATAGGAAGTATACACTACACCAAAATGATGGTTTAGCAGCGTTTTTTTAAACCATCGTAATTTTTTTAAAAAATAGTTTTGATTTATAAAAACCCACTGATAAACAATTAATTTTTTTTAATATAGGACACTCCAATACTCCCCCGACACCCTCGACCCCCTAACCCCCCCCCCCCCACTCCGTGAAGCCATACCGACCTCTTCGCTACTCGTCACACCTATCCACTGCCACTTGTCGCACCTCACTGTTTCGCTGTGGATCCCTTACTATTAGTCCTCCATTGAATCCTCCTCAAGATTTTTTGAAATGTTTTTCATATTTTTTAGGTTTTTTTCATATTCTCCTATATTCCCTCGCATTTGTCCTTCCTATTTCATGTCTTGGATCTCTCTTGGAGGGGATATATTTGATATTTCATTTAATTTTGTTAGATTAAATGGTGTGTGGATTGTTCTTTAGGCCTAGTTCTTCCTTCTATGATTTTTTATTGCATTATGAAATTTTTAAGGTAGGTGTATCTATCAAGTTATTTTTTAAAATAATATTTCAATTCGTGATCATTCTTAATTAAATTCTAAATTAGTTTCTCATCATTATGGTGTGTTTTGATCGATTTTAGTGTTGTTTTCAGGTTATATTTTTAATTACTAAAGGGGTTGTAAAGGATTTCATTTAGTAATACTATATATGTGTGAATCTAAATAGTTTAATAAAATTTCAATTTAGCTTATAAAGTGTAATTGAGTGTTTTTTAAATTATTTTAACCTTGGATGAATTTTTGTAGTTGGTTCACATGAATAATTGAGTTGGGTGAGTGATTTGGATTCATTTGTTTGGATTGAGTACTATTTGTAAATTCCTAAAGATGGTTATAATTTTCCTTATGATTTATAAATTTGAGTATTCTATGTTTTTGAGATACCTTATTGGTGTTCCATTAGATGTGGGCATATCAATATGTGAATATAGAGATTTATTCTATATGTGTATTTTTTTTCTTCCACCATGACCAATCTCATCGTTGACTAATCTCAACCACACAACCATCATGATCCTAAAATATAGGTAGACATGATCTAAATAAAACTACATGAACATAGTCCTTACCCATCATAAAATCATGAATAATATTCCATATCATTCCACACTAAACATTATGCCTCTTGGAGCCCTTACACCCCCTCAATGGTAATCATGGAGTATATTCCATCACCAACTCCCATCACTTGAGCAATACTAAGATACAAACAAAAACTAAGGTGTCTAACTAGTTACATAGATACCATTTTATTACCTCAGGAACCATGAGGATAAGGAATCCTAAACATAAACTTTCTTTTCACTAATTTACTCTAGGAATATTCTAGTGAGTGGTTAATCACCTATACCATCTAATTCATGATCGTTCCAAGACCAACTACTTTTCACAAGCTACTAGTCACTTTCACAACATCTTAACCCTATCAATTATGTTTTTTGGATGTTCTAGTTCATTTCCTATAGGTGTTTCTTGAAAAAATATGAATATCCAATGCTAACTAGTCCATTCCTAAAGGGTTAACCACGTGGATTCCCAAAAACAAGATCACTTAGGCCCTTCCCTTTATAAACACAACTCATCACACCAATAAAGAAAACACAATGGTAAATTAGTTTGTTTATGACTCCATTATACCCATTGGTATATATATTGGGAATTTTTAAAATTCATGGACAAAGCATGAAATACACAAATTTATTTTATATGGATCAACCAAGTCCACATGAGGAACTTTGAGCCCAATTAATACCTACTCGCATTCTGGAACCTAGGCCTCAATCATTCGTACAAATGCACATTCATGCATGCATATTTCAATTTATTAATCGGGGTACCTAAAATTAAGTTAGATTTATCCCATTCCATAGCCTATTTACTATCTCTATCCAAGATCTATTTAAGAATCACTGTTCTCTTGAGACCCCTCCTCAAACATCAAGGCTCTCATAGCTAATTAAAAAAATTATAAAAAATTAGCCAACTTGTTCCAATAAGTAATAGCCATTTATATATAACTAACAATCATCGTGACATAAAAATATCAATGAATGATGTGTGAAAGGATCATATCATTTATCTAGAACTCCATTGACCAAAATGCATATGAATTGACCCTCAATGCTAGTATAATCTAGTTGAATTCCAAAAATAATAATTCGGAAATCCATTTTTAAAATGATAATAAACAAGAATGATTTATCCTCCTTAGGAATCATATAGCCACAATACCATAAATCCCAGGGAATCAAAGATAACACCACCATGATTTGTAGGAATTTTCATTAAATCTATAGATGAAACGAACCGAAATTTAAGGAATAACCACAAAGAAAAAAGAGAAATGATGGTTAGAGATGATTACATAACATTAGTATTGTGAAAAAAACAATTAATCACCCTCCAATAAAGGCGAAGGGGGATCCAAATAGAGGATCAATGTGGGAGTGGGTTAAAATAATTACCACATTATAGATCATACCTAATTAAAGAAGGAATAACCAACCCTCAAGTAACAAGTCTAACCCTTCCAAAAAATAGGGATGAATGACAATCTCAACATACCCTATGGGGGAATGGGTTAATTCCCCATTTATATGGTTTTTTTAGAATGACCCAGTAGATCGTGGAATTAAAATCAAACCTAGAAAAACACCACTAACATCTTAACCACATATTTTAGTACTGCCAAGGAATCGAGGTACAACCTACCAGACAAGTGAAACTTGATAAAATAGAACCAAAGAACCCTATAGGGTAAAACCATTTGGTTTTAATGTAACACATTCTCCTCAAGTATCATTTTTATAAAAACACCACAGGTTTGGTGTGATTTACTCTATCCCCAAAATTTAGTCTTATGAAACATATACACAATGAAATAGTGACCATTGTTGTTGTATGATTTAGATATCTCTTTAGTCATCCAAGATAATACATTATAACAACTTATTATAATTGAATAATCCTCTTTGAAATTTATATCACCATTATATGTTGTTTAGTAACTGACTATTATGACTTCAATGTTCCTCACACCATGGGCATAGTCCTTTTGGATTAGAAAATTTTTATATGATAGTCCATATATCAGCCATTCCATCATTTACCAAGGGAGACCTGTCTTTTTTACATTTTCATCTATATATCAACATGTTGAATACAACCTTAATTTATGCTTCATTTTAGACTTAAAAAATAGTATTTTCCATTTTTTTGATATTTTATAACACAAAAAAAATATTTGGATGGAATACTCAAGATATTTCTATACTACTAGTTGTAGTAAGAAGACAACAGAAAACCATATTTAAAATGATTCATTATTTACCATAGGTATGTGTATATGAAATACTTATTTAGAATATTCTTTTCTTCAACCAGTATATATGAATCTCTTTCCCTATTTATTAATATTTATCTCTTTTAGTTTTTATAATAATGTGTAGTCACATTGTGATATACATGGATGAATGCAAGATCACATTATAGAGGAACCCACCTCAGTATGCTATGATTTTGGAGTAGTTTTTTGATTTTTCAATTCCCAATCGATCTATATAAGGGAGAATATGATATCCGTGCCCTAAATTTAAATTTAGAATATGGTTGAAGAGAGATGATGAATATGAAATCTTGATATTAAATCAATTCTCGGGTGAATATTTTTATTGGATTTGGCACAGAGAGTGGAATGTTAAAGAAATGATGAGCACTAATGTCAATCTTTAGAATGATCTACCAACATCATTAACAAAGGAAAATAAAATTACAAACCAAATAAATTATTCATTCGACATTTTAGGACACCTACATCAAAATCAAACATATCAGAACAACAATTTGAGGGTTCCAAAAATAGCAATGTGACAAGTGATGTTTTTGAGAATGTGTGAAAACCATATCATGATTGTAACATATCAGTGGATCCTCCTCTTGATAATATAGAGACTAATGTAATAGAATACATTACTGAGAAAAATACATTTCATGGTTTAGTTGAAAATGGAAATCAATAGTTTTATAATAAATGTTCCAAATATTCCAAACTTTCTTTTCTACTAAAGTTGTAACATATCAAATGCCTATGTAGAATTAAAAATAAGGCAATGTACAAGATATTGGAATTTTTTCCTGATTAATATACTAAAGATAACTTCCCAGGGACTTGTATGATATGAAAATTCTTTTTAATGGGCTTGGAATGAATTTTAAAAAAATGCATTCGCATCCCAATGATTGTTTGCTTTATTGGTTGGAGGATTCAAGAAGACAGGATTACAAAAGATGTTCTTCTACTAGATGGAATTAAATGGGTGTTGTTGGATGTCTGAATCAATATAATTCCATGAAGAATATGAAAAGTAACAAACTTGAAAAGGTTTTGCACTACATTCTATTAAATCCTCGATTTCAATGATTATTCAGGTCATCAAAAACTACCAAACACATGAAGTGGCATTCTGTACATAATAAAAATGATAGATTAATGCGACATCCATGAGACTCACAATTGTGGAAGACATTTGATTCATTAAATATAGATTTATCATCTGATATAAGGAATGTTTGATTGGGATTGGCTACAAATGGATTCAACCCATTTAGGACTTTGAGTAACAGTTATAGAATTTAGCCAACTAATGTGATCCCTTACCATCTGCCTCCATGGATGTGTATCAAACCAACATATGATATCATTTTTATGATTATTAATGGATAAAAATTATTTTAAATGATATTGATGTATACTTTTATCCTTTAATTGATGAATTACAAGAGTTATTGAGAAAACTCTTTGAGATATATGGTGTTTCATCTAATACAATGATCAAAATCCATGGTGCTCTAATGTGGACCATTAGTGACTTCCCTAGACATGGGAATTTATCTGGCTCGAACACATACATGAGTTTGTCTTATCCAATTTGTATCATTTATTTTGAGCCCAAATTGATACCTCATAGTAGAAAATGGTTCTTAATGTGCCAACAATGATTTCTCAATGCATTTCTCTGATTTCGGCTAAACATGTCAAAATTCAACAGTTTTATTGATCATATATCACCTCCAAAGGTGTTAACTAGTTTTAAAATATTGGAACAACATGGAAATGTTGAAATAGAATTTGGGAAGGTATGTCATTTTAATGTTAGTGGGAAATCATTTCTAAGTGCATCATCAAGTGAAATCGGCATGCAATAATTAACAAAATGATAATATTCTTCAAACAATCATATTATGAATTTAATTTGATGTGTCATAATCTTGATATGATGCATATTGAGAAGAATGTTTGTGAAAATTTGACCTTTACATTTCTTAATGGGCATGGATGGTCGATGGATAATCTCAATTCTTGGAATGACTTACAAGCAATGAATATAAAACGTATTCTCTATCTAGATGAGAATGAAATGTATGATGCGACATTTTTTGAAATGAAAAAAAGAGATAAATATAAATTCCTTCTAATTTTAAAGTGTGTAATGTTTTTGATGGGTATTAAAGTAACATATAAATTTGTTTTTACTTTAAGAATCATAGGATACATAGATTTAAATGACATGATTCACATATTTTATATCAATAGTTGATACCATTGGCATTGTGTACAATATTACCTGAAAAGGCTACTATTGTTGTACACAAATTATAAACAATTTTTAGACAACTTTGTTCAAAATATAAACATCCATTTGATCTTGGAAACATTCATAATAGTTTTGTGTTGACACCTTGTGCAATGGATATGATATGTCATCCATTGTTTATTACTGTCGTGATGCATTCAACAATGCATTTGGTTGAAGAAGAAAATTTAGGAGGCCCCGTACATTATCGATGGACGTATCCAATTGTGAGGTACATTATTTATATGATATTTAGTTAAGTAAAAAATTATGGGCACTTACTTAAATATACAATTTTGTTTCTTTATTTTATTTCTATGATATATTCGACATTTAAAATCATCCATGAGAAATAAATATCAACCTAAATGCTATATTTTTGAAGGCTATTTGGAAGATGAGTGTGTTATTATTTATTCTAGATACATGGATGATATTGAGGCAATATTTAATCATGTTGTACATGTTGAAGACATGTCAGATCAATGTCAATTACATGTGAAATCAAAAATATTTCATGTTATTGGCCAATTATTTGGGAGGATATCAAAAGTTACATAAACTGAAATTAAATTATTATAGGCTTATTGATATGTACTACCCAATATTTAAATTTTGGATCTATTTATTGAAAATATGAGGATACAAACAAAGATATTAATGGGATTCCAAACACAAAATGAGAATGATATAATGAATTCTATAAAGAAATATCTTATAGAATGGTTTTTGTGATGTTTATGTTCACAAATATTTCAATAAATAGGTATATTAGGTTGACACATATATTTTTTAAAACTATTAATGTATATTTATTTTTTTAGATCATGAATACCAATAATCGAGTACATTTTTTAGAAGATTTTAAGTTTCTTACTATATTTCCACTAAAATGTTTTGAAAGTTTGATGCTTACAACGTGAATGGATTTAGATTTCATACAGTCGATCAAGCAATAGGTTTGAAAACACAGAATAGTGGTATATTTACATTTTATGAAGTGGGATACTATGGAATGTTTAATGATATTATCGAATTAAATTACCATGGATGTTTTTTGAGTAGTTTTATTCAAATGAAAATGATTCGATATTATCATAGGTGTTAAAAGTGATTCCTTGCAATTTACTTCTGCAAACATTTCTCACTTAATTAATGTTGTTGATCATGAAATGCATGATCTGTATATCTAATCATCATAATAGAAAGGGGAATATTATGTGAATGATGTTGTGGATGAATGGTGGAGTGTATTTTCTCAGGTAGACACAGATATTTCAATGATATTGGTAATGAAGTGGAATATTTTACCTGTGGTATTGAATCTCATCAAAAAAATAAGAAAAATTATATGTCCGTCATGATATTGAAAATATTATTTTAGCAATGGTGGATGAATTGGATGAAATAATTGAGTAAAAAACCAACATGATTGAAGTGGAAAATGATTATCTATATAGTTATGCATTCATTTTTCAACCACTTATTTCATTTATGTATTCATTCATTATCATTGTGGTATATATTTTGTTAGGTAGTCTTGTGCATCTATTATCATTTTTAATTTTTTTTCCTAGATAATTTTACTGAAATATATCTTTGAAAATTAATTTTATTTGATTAAATGACAAGAATGATAAGGCAGAATTGAGGTGCTACATCTATTTCATTGTGGGGATACCATAGGGTGACTGTTATAGTTACAAATTTTCATTTTTATATATTTATTTCACATTTTTGTACTAATTGATTGTTCAAAAAGATGGAAACAATGAATGTATAGAGAAATTTTAAAAAATTTAAGATGTATGTAATCTTAATAGAGTTAATATAGTTTCCACATTTGATTCATATGGGGCCCCTACGGAGGATACAGTAGGATTAAATCTCTAAATTTTAGGTCATCTGGTCGCGGAGCCAGTTTTCCTTCTCATTACGTATGATGATTGGAGATTTTGTGGCAATGTCAACTTGAAAAGAATCATGGATGTAAATTGTGACTCTTAGAATACTTTTATGGAGTTATGAATTTTTTGGTGGTTATAAAAATAATGTCTATAAATTTGTAATGTTGTTATGAACTCAAAATATGGGCATGTTTGTAGATATATATATTTATGTGCATTTTATGTTTGTTTTTATTTCTAAATGTACCCCCATTACCAGGTGTTATATGAATTTTTCATATGTTTTTTAGGGTACTAGTATTGGGGTGGAAGAATTAGAGGCTTTTTAATTGTAAATCTACCATTAGACATAGTTTAATCCACTATTAAATATATAAATATATATATATATTGTACAATTTGGCGACAGTTTTTGTGCTTCAAGGGCATTTTTCATGCAATAAATGGATATTTTTTAACGATGGTTCCAACTGCCACTAAGGGCTCCCCATTTTCTATTATAATTTTGAGGGGTTGGTGTGGTTTTTTTAATGTTTCACCTGGAAAAAATGAATCTTTTTTTATTAGTGGTTAAAAATGCAGCTAAAAAGGTTTTAATTTTTTTTCCTGACTAACTGCCGTGAAAATAACACCAACCGCCGCTAAATGTTTTTACTACAACGGATTCAAGAAACCGTATCTAAATTGAATATACCACTGTATATTTAATGTCAACACAAAATTTATAAGCAGTTTTAGAAATCGCCACATAAGAATAAGATGGTGGTTTATACCACCACCATAACAAAAAAAAAATCACTACTATATGATGAATCTATTATAGTGATAGTGTATCAAACTAGAACTATTTTTTTCTCACTAACAAATCATTTCTTTTCTTTTTTAATTTCATTTCTCTTATATTTTTTCTTCTGTTCTTATTGTATTTTCATCCATTTTCAACAACTATTTCATGTTTTATTTTTCTTATTTTACAAATATATAATAAAAAAATAATTTTAGCACAGTCATTAGGATTAACACACATTACTCCTTAAGACTGATCTCTGGGTTATCTATTGTGTTATACCTTGTGTATTATAAATGAATCTATGATAGTTAAAATGAAATGATAACAACCATTAACCATTAATTATTATTATAATTTTTGATAAATTGATATTATGAAATTGTATTACTATAAATTCCAAGATCTCATTCTATTTCATGTAGATTTATCATAAAGCTAACCTTCTTTACACATTAGTTCTTATTAATGTTATTTCTTATGATTCGTAAAATTTTTATTCATTATGAATTTCGAAAACATAATTTTATTATTCAACAATATTATTTTATTATGAAATATTTTGAGGAAGAAAAACATGTGAAGTTGGATTATATTATATTATTTCTTCTTAACAACCCATTACATGTAAATGTTTTAAACTATATTTCTTATTAGTCCAATGTTCAATGGGAATATTTGGAACTACTTTACAAGGAACAATATTCAATAAATAAAAGTCGATTTTAAAACATATATCCACTAGGATAAGGGTAAGGACGAATTACTTAACATACTTATAACAATGTCCATTAGTATTCTATTATTACTTTTCATTGCACCATTTTTTTGTTCTGTACTTGGCACATGTATTGTGAACATATGAAATAACTTTATAGAAACATTACAAATGGACATGGGTTTTTCAAAATTTCAACAAATATTTTCTAATATTCACCTCCCTTATCAATGATTATGACCAGATCCATTATTTCATATTAGCTCTCAACTTCATATACAAAAATTTTCAATTTATTTATTTCTTGATATTTGTCATGAAGTTAATAGGCATATACATAATTTCAAAAAATATCATTAAAGGTGATAAAAAAATTTCATTACTGAAATAATTAATGTAAAATGGTCCACATATATTGATATGAATGATCTTAAGGAGTTTATCACTTCTTGAGACAGCGTTCTTTAGGGGTTTCATTTTTTCTCCATAAAAACAATCCACACAAATGTTTAGGTAGAAAAATATAAATTTGGAAGGATTTCATCTTAATCGATCTTTCTAATCTTTCTTTAGAAATATAATGTAAAATATTTTTCCATAAATAAGTATACATTCCATTTACTAAACGAAGTTTTGTACCAAAATTTGGATGTAAGGTCATATGGGTTTCATCATATTTATTATAATGATTTAGTTTATATAAACCATCATTTAATAAAAAGTATCCAATAATGTGTGTATGCTTAAACCTACTAAAATATCCATTCTCAAAATTAAAAGTGTATCAAACAAATCATATTATGAAAAAGATACCAAATTCCTATATATTTTAGGTACATAAATGTGTTTTTATAAATCCTATCTATATCAATTATCAATGACTAAATGGTAAGTCTCTACTTCTTCCACTAGAACATTCACTCTATTCCCCATGAAGAGGAAATTTCTAGTTTGGCTTCTGATTTCGGTTGAAAGAAATCCCTATATCATATTATAAACATGATTCGTGAAACCATAGTCTATACACCATGTACTATGTGTGAATTAAGCTATGTTGGATTCATTACATTTATAATCATTTTTCTTACCTTTTTTCAAAACAATCATTTTATTTCACGAAATCCTTTGTCAAATGTCTAACATTCCCACATGAATGGAGTTTATAATTATTCAGTTTATTCTAGTTCTTTCTATAAGACTAATTATCTTTCAATGCCCACTTTCCTTTCCCATGATTAGTTATACCATACATAATTCCTCCTTGATGATGCACATAATTTATGGAGTCTATGTCTTATGTCTTTAATCATTTTTCCTATTGAACTAGCATACCATGAAATTCATGCACATTCCATTTATATTTAATTATGTTTTAGTTCTCTTCTAATGTTCCCCACCTGGACTATAATTATTTAGAAAAACAATACAAAAAAACATTCATCCACTTCCATTTCCAAATATTTATGTCTTACAGCAATATTGTCCATTTTAATGATATTCTCATGAATGGTATGAGAACCTAAAACTTTATGGTGGTTAATGTAATAATTAATTCACTATAAAGTTATTTTTATGAAATTTGAGATTGTTCCCATATATATTTTAGAATTTATTCGTCACTTTTAGTTTTTGAAAGACAAGACTTTATGTTACATTCAATGCTCATTTGTATAAAAATCAATCCTAAGATGTTCAATATTTCTCATGTTGCATAATATATGTTATCATCATCGACAATAAATTTTTTAATAGAAATATGTTTCTCTATATATAGTGCAAAATAAATATCTAATAAACCAAGGTTAAATTGGAATTTCTCACTTCAATCAGGGATATTTCGTCTATTAATTATTAGAAAAATTAATGCATGTTAGTGATATGATTAGAGAAAGCTAACTTCAATAAATACCCTCTTAAAATTAATTCATTGAATAATAATAATACAACGATTAAAAAAATTATTTAACATAATTTTTTTTATTGTTATCTTTTAGGTGATACACGAAAACAGAATCATAATTGATACTAATTAAATTAATATTATTTCATAAATAATATACACATCAATTAGATTTATTTATTATCTTTGGATATATAAATAAATCTCATAATGCATATAATTTTATCCAACAATTATATTCCAAAAACATAAGAATATAAAAATTTTCCTTGGTAAATTAATAAATAAATCCTTATAATAAATTTCTATTATTTATAAAATATTATAATTGCATAAAATTTATGAGAAGTCAACATATATTAATTTCACATAATATTGGAACAATTTTAACATTATAATTTGACAACAATTGTTATTAAAAAAATCTCATAGGATATTGTTCCAAATAATAAAATGTCATCAAATAAAATAATTATAAATACAAATAAATTTGAATAAATTTGAAATTAATTAAATCTTAAATTCATTGATAATATTATTAGTAATAACAAATTAAATGAATTTGGCTGAAAATAATCACCTAGTCACATTAGAAGGATATTATAATTATTATATTTAAATAGCTAATGAAAAGACAAACTAACAACGTGAATATCAAATTTTAAATTGATAAAGGGAAATTTAAATCGATATAAATAGAACTATATTAAAACAAATATTTATCCAGAATTCCATGATTTATTTTCATTTTTTACCCTATAAAAAACAATTTCATATCATATATATGTATATATATATTATGCAAACCAATAAAGTGTGATGAGGGACACCTGATTCATTTTTTAATGTTAATGAAAAATAATACAAACTCAATTATATTACAAAAAATTCAATAATACAAGAATATCTCATTTACAATTAACAACATTTATTTAAGTGTAAAATATGGAAAATAATTACAACACATTTAAACATCCTTTAATTTCAATAAACTAAAAATTAAAATATTTCTATTTTGTAGATATTAGATCCTATAAAGATAAAAATTGATCAATCTTATTAATGGGAAAAATTGGAATAAAATTCAAAATTAATCCCATTATCATTACAATTAAAAATTTAACACATTTTCAATTATTGAAAATAAAAATTCAAAATCCTACTTCTAATAAAACTTATAAGTTTATTTTATTTATTTTACGATCTTTAAAATATGTATTTATCATATATATATATATCGAATTTAAAATAAGAGATATAATATAATCCATTGAACCATATGAATTTTAGTCTCCATTATTATATCCCATATAAAATAATATCTATCATTTTACTACTCTCTATTAAACATCAATATTGAGGAAGCATACAAAAATTTTGAAGTTAAAAGGATCAAATAAAAACTGAGAAGGGGGGGGGGTGAATCGGTTGTTTAACTTTTTATAAGTTTCAAAGGTTTATGAAACTTAACCCTTGAAATCTGTTAAGATTTATTTCCTTATCAACCTTTAGCAAGAAACTAAAGCATGCAAGAAAGGTAAATCATGAAAGGCACACAAGATTTACATGGTTTGGCCTCAATAAAAGAACCTACGTCCATGCCATAGCCACTCTCATGGGTCTATGGAAATCCACTATAATGAAGAAGTGAATACAAATTGTACCAAGTCCCGTTGAAAACCTTCTATCTCCCAATAGAAAAGATTATACTAACTCCCATCAGTTTACAATGTTTCCCTAAAGAAAAAATCAGTAAAAAACAAGAATAAGAACTTTGTTAAGCTGCTACACAAATGCTCACTCTAAATCTTCAATCGGATTTCTTGAATCTAATTTTCTGAAACCGGTCCTCTCAGTAAGATAAGAAGATTATGATTCTCTCCTTCTCAAACACTCACGGAAAATTCTTCAAGATGATAAAAAAATTTCACTTAGAATTATTTAGTGCTCCACCTTTTCAGAATATGCAATGTTTCAAATGAGGGAATGATCTGAGCAAGTATTTACAGGAAACTCAAAAAACAATGGCGGGAATCTTGAAAATCTTTCCCATTTCCTCAAATCTCAAAATAACCAAAAATATCTCACATTAAATCTTAAATATTTGACTTTTTCAAATCTCTTTAAATTTCATTGAGATTTATGCAAAGTTGAAATTTGGGTTTTCATAAAATCATCATATCTTCCTCAGAATCGTAAGGCTGGATCTTGGTTCTGATTTTAGGTTCAAGAAAACACGTTCAAGAAAACACGTTCATGAAAAAATATTATGAAATTCTGGTTTAGGAAAACTAGTTCTGAATTTTAGTTTTAGGAAACAGACTCTGAATATCAGGTTCAGGAAGTAGACTCCGAATTTCTGGTTCAGGAAGTAGACTCTGAATTTCTTCCATAGGATGTAGAATCCGAATTTCGGACTTAGGATTTAGACTCCAAATTTCTGGATCAAGAAGTAGACTCCGAATTTCTGGCTTAGGAAGTAGACTCTGAATTTCTGGCTTAGGAAGTAGACTACGAATTTTTGGCTCAGGGCGTAGACTCTGAATTTGGACTTAGGAAGTAGACTCTGAATTTCTGGATCAGGAAGTAGACTCTAAATTTTTGTATCAGGGATTAGACTTAATATTTTTTCTTAGGAAGTAGACTCCAAATTTCAGGATCAGGAAGTAGGTCCAGAAAATAGGTTCAGGAAATCTGGTTCAGGAAAACTAGTACAGGAAAAACAGGTTCAGCCAAAAAGTTTAAGGAAAACCAGTCCATGAAAAACTGGTTCTGAATTTTCTAAGAATTTTTCTTTGTGAAAAACATCAATACTCTTCACCATTTCTTCAACAGAATTTATCATGAACCTTTTTATGATTTGTGAGAACTTTAATAACAGTAAAGAATCTTCTTGATTATTTTCATAATGTTTGAGACACTTTTTTAACTTCTGACTTCTAATTCTTCAACATAATCTTCTTTTAGGAAATCTTCAGCAACTAGCAACATCAATATTCTGTAACTCAAAAACATTCCTCAACAAAAAGATTATTTTTCAACAAATACAAACCATTGTTAAACAAAACACCACAAAACAAAGCCATTCTCCAAAAGAGTGTCCTAAAGACACACTACTAGATAAAGTAATTTTTTTAATGGATTTTCATCCCATAGTGACAAGAAAATTTTGCATCCATGTCAATATAAACTTCACCTTACTCAAAATCCACCTCAACATTTATCTTTCTCTTTATCACTTTTCTTTTCCTCTCTAATTTTTCTTTCCCCTCAACTTTAATCTTTCTTTATCTCACTTTTCTTTTCCTCTGTCATTTTTTTCTCTCTCCCCCATTATATGATAACCACAGCTTCAGATTAATAAAAGAAAGCGTACTCTCCCCTTTGTCAACATAATCCAAAGAACGATGGAGGTTACTTCATTATGAGTTTAAGAAGTCTTGGGAGGAGGCTGAACATGGAGTTTCAGCCTCAGTTCAATGAACCTTTCCTTTGACATTGATTTTGTGAAAATATTCGCAATCTGATACTTTGTTGAAATATATTCCATGAAGACTTCTCCAGCAGCGGCGTTCTCTTTTAAATAGTGATACTTTATATCAATATGATTTGATCTTGAATGATGAACATGATTCTTGGAAAGATCAATGGCACTTTGATTATCACAGAGTATTTTCAAAGGTTTAGAAACATTCACTTTCAAATCTCCCAGCTGAACTTTCATCACCATCATTTGAGTATAATCCTGAGTAGTTACAACATATTCGGATTCAGCTGTACATAAATTTACTGAACTTTGTTTCTTGTTGTGCCAACTCACACAGTATCCCCCTATGAAAAATGTTCCTCCTAATGTTGATTTTCTATCATTACAATCACCAGCCCAATCAGCATCAGTATAACCATGAAACTTCATCCCATTGTTTCTCCTGTATAACAACCCATGTGATTTTTTTCCTTTAACATATCACAAAATCTTCTTAACTTCCAACATATGTGATTATTTTGGATTACAGTGATATCAGGAAAAGAGAGTCACAACATAAGAAATATCAGGCCTTGAGGCTGTAAGGTAAAGAAGACTTCTTATTAACTTTCGAAAGTCTTTTTGATTCACACTGTTCCCTGACTCATCTTTTCTCAACTATGTGCTCACTGATATTGGGGTTGAAACTTCTTTTGATTCTTCCATCCAAAATATGTTTAAAAATTCCTTGGTATAATTTTTTTGGGATAAGAAAATGTAGTTTTATTGTTGTTTAACTTGTAATCCAATGAATAAAGTTAATTCTCCAATCATTGAACGTTCAAAATTTTTTATCTTTTTAGAAAACATTTCACAGACATTTTCTTTAACTCCAGAAAAAATTACATCATCTACATAAATGAATACAATTAAAGTTCCTTAGTCGACATCTTTAACATACAAGTTTCTATCAAAAATTCCTTTAGAAAATTTCATCTTTCTCAATGAATTGTCAAGATTCGAATACCATGCTTGTGGAGCTTGTGTCAGACTATACAAGGATTTCTTCAATTTTCAAACTTTATTTTCATCCTCATCAATTAAAATCCCACATGGTTGTTCAATGTAAAAATCTTCCTCGATCTCCCCATTTAAGAAATCTAACTTTACATTCATCTGATAAATCATGTAATTCAGATGAGAAGCTACTGCTATAAACATTAAAATAGTTTCCAATATTGCAACAGGGGAAAAGGATTCATCAAAATCCACACCTTCCACCTGTGCATATCTTTTTCACACAAACCTTGATTTGTTTCTTGTAACCTCGCAATCCTCATTCAATTTATTTCGGTAAACCCACTGGGTTTGGATAACATTCTTATTTGATTTCATTGGAACAAGTTCCCATGTTTTGTTCTTCTCAATCTAATCCATTTCTTCATTCATAGAATCCACCCATTCTTTATGTTCAATAACATTTGATACTAATTATGGTTCATGTTTTTAGATAAGGGATGTCTGATTTTCTAATCTTAACTTCTTTCTTGTCTGAACTAAAGCCTTCTGATCCCCGATAATATTTTCAAATTCAATATGTTTTTGTAAGGTAGGAAAGCTCACATTTCCTTTCCCAGCATCACTTTCTTCCTCATGTGACTCATCTGAGTCACTTTCATTATTGTGGGAATTCTCTGATTTATCTTCCTCAGTATTCTTTATATATGTTGTAAAGAAACTTGGATTTTCAATTACCATTACATCATATGTGTCCAGAAACTTCTATAACTATATGTTTCAGTATTTATAACATCATTCATTTGGTGAATAACCTAGAAATATTCCTTCTTTAGCTTTCTCTTCAAACTTTACTATGTCTGGATTTTTTATTTTGAGCAAGCATGGACTTCTAAATACTTTTAAGTAATTAAAAGAAGGATTTTTCTTATATCACTTATCATAAAAAGTCATGTTGGTTTCCGGTCCCAACAAGAATCTATTTTGGACATGTACAGTAGTGCTAACAGCTTCTCTCTAAATGAATTTTGAATGTTTGTATTTTGATAACATACTTCTTCCCATTTCTACAAAGCTTCTATTTTTTCCTTTCTGCTACTCCATTTTGTTGTGGCGTATAGGGAGAACTATAGTGATGTTTGATTCCATGCTTCCTTAGATATGTTTCAAAATCATTGCTTGTGAATTCGGTACCATTGTTTGTTCACAAAATATTTATGGAAGCTCCCAATTATTTCTCGACATCTCTTTTGAGGAATTTAAATGTTTCAATAGACTATGACTTATGATTCATGAACATGATGTTTTTCATTTGTGTGAAATCATCAATAAAAGTGATAAAGTCTAAATATCCTTTTTTGATTGATGTACCATCATCCCACATAGATCGGAATGAATAATCTCAAGTCGTTTGTTAGATTTAATCTCAACACTTTTATGACTTTTGTTAGTCATGTTTCCTTTATGGAATGTAGTAAAAACATCTTCATCTCTTTATTTCAGTTCGAGAAAATTTAGGACAACATCAAATTTAGAAATCATACTAATGTTCTTCTTCCCAAGGTGGACAGTTCTTCAGTGCCACAACATTTTTTCATCTTAAGCACTCAAATAACAAGAGTTATTGGATTCTCCAATTTGAAAGATATTATCACTGGTTCATTCACCTTTTTTAATCACTTTTCCATTTTTCACACTATTGATGATACAAGAATCCTTTATAAAGATAAATTCTTTTCCATCATTAAAACATTGAATTACACTAAGTAAGTTATGTTTTATCCCATCAAGAATAATGACATCCTTAGCTTTCAGTTTCTCTACTCCAATCTATGTTGTTCCAATTCCATTAATTTTTAAGGAACTATCATTCCCAAAAGTAACTGATCCTCCATCTTGACATTCAACATGTTCCCTGATTTTTATATCACATGTCATGTGTGATGAACAAACACTATCAAGAATCCATGGTTTTTTCCTCTTAATATCATTCAAAGCAATCTCAACAACTAGAGCTCTCTCGTCAACCTACTTATTTTTTGCTCTCTTTTCATTTTTATCATAAGAAAATTGTTCCTGAAGGAGTGTCATACATCAATCAGCATGTTGACCAGACTGATCACATATTCCACAAACTACTTATAAACATTCAAATTTATTATTTGTTGGAATTTTTCTTACATCATGAGAATTCACCTTTTCAACTTTCGGTGAGTATGGAAAGTTACTCACTCTTCTTTCACTATTTCTTCCACTTTGCTCAAACCTTCTTCCAGGTAGAGATAAATTGTGCCAAAAATTATAAGCTCTATTTGCATATATTCCATAACACCAGAAATATACCTCTATCATTATTTTCTATTAGAGAATGATCTTTCTTTACATAAATTTTGTTGAGGTTGATAACTTCATTCAGCTCTAGAAAACTCAGGATTCAAGACATCTCTTCTTTTGAGTGAGTTTTCTAATTTTTTAGGATTGATAGGTTTCTCACATCATTTCTCCATCCATTCTTTACAAATACCTTTTATATAACCTGAAATGTTAGAAGAATCAGATAAAACGTTATTTTTTATTGGAGAATATTTCACCTGATTTTCACGGTAAGCCTTTCCAGCAATCTTGGAAGTCTCATATTTTACTTCAGTGGCTTTGTGGATGTTTTCATTCATCTTCCATAAAAAATTTTCAGACTCAATAACTTTTTATTTCAACTTTTTGACCTCTTCTTCTTTAGTTTCTAGCTTATTTCTATGATCTTCAATAATCTTTTCCTTGTTCAACAATTTTATGATTGTGACATACTATTTCTTGAATGTATTCATCTTCCTTCTTGTTGAAACCTTTACTTCCATCATGAAATTCTTTATGATTTTTCTTCATCACATGAATTTATTTCTTGAGATATTTTTTTGCTCAAGACATGACATAAGTTCGGTTCTTATTTGATATTCTCTGTAAGATTCTTCACCACCTTCTTCACTCTCTGGGGAAACATTTATTTTCTCAACTTTTAAAATTAAGGTTCTGAATTTTTCATTACATTAATCTTCTGAGGAATCATTTTCAGATGATTTGGATTCAACCTACTTCCTCAACATACTTATTTTCATTCCACAAAACATTTTATTGAATTTTTTAGAAGTCTTCTATTATTTTTCATTCTTTTTATACTTCTTCCATAGAGGAGTCTCATTAGAAACATCTTTATATTCTCTAACATTATTCTTAGGGAAATTCATAGCCAAGTTTCTGATTCCACCACACTGAAAACATTTGAGAGGAAGTTTCCCTCCATATTTTCCGCTTCCTCTTTGATAGTTCTTGGATATGAGAGACACGATTTTTTCATTCAACTCTTCATCTTCCTAATCAACGGACTTACAAGGATCATCTTCATCATCATCTTGTATTTTCATCTTTCTCGTAGCTTCAAAAGCCATTACATCTTTTATCTTCATCTTAAAGATTGGAGCTTTCCTCATTTCATAACCAATAATAATTTTATGCAGTTTATCAATAGATAAATCATCATTATCTTTTAAAGCTGAAATTTTAGAACCAAACCTGTCTGGAAAGATTCTCTTATGATTCTTCACAATTGTAGAATCTTCTAAGTATTCTCTGAATCCTCTGTTATTGTGTAAAATTTCATTAACTCTAGTTATGTATTCATCAATTGTATCATCATCCCTCTTCGTAATGTCTTCAAACTTACAATGAAAAATTTGAAGCTTGTCCTACTTAACTTTTGTGTTTCTTTCAAAAATACGTTAGAGATTGTCCCACATGATTTTTGATGTTGTGAGTCCCATCATCTTCTAATAAACATTTTCTGATGAGGATATGAGAATATCATTTCTATCATTTCTGTAAATTTCTATGTTTCTCTTATCAGGAATCATTATAGGAGAATTTTTCTCAATAGGTGGGAAGCTAATAGTATTAGCGTCAACAAATTCAAGGCCAAGAGATAGAAGATAAGGAATCATCCTATTTTTCCATCCATAATAATACTTGCCATCGAATGTAGGAATTCCTCTACTATTGACAGAATTTATATTCTCTATGACAAGGATTAAAAAAGGGAACCACCCTCTAATACCACTTAAAGTTACAAGGATCGAATAACAACTGAGAAGGGGGGGTTGAATCAGTTGTTTAACTTTTTATAAGTTTCAAAACTATAAGAAACTTAACCCTTGCAACCTATTAAGATTTATTTCCTTATCAAACATTATCAAGAAACACAAGCATGCAAGAAAGGTAAATCAAGAAAGGAACACAATATTTAAAAGGTTTGACCTTAATAAGAGAACCTATGTTATTTCTATAGCCACTCTCATGGGTCAATGGAAATCCACTATAATGAAGAAGTGAATACAACTAGTCTTAACTCTATTTGGACACCTTCTATCTTCCGATAGGAAATATTATACTGACTCCCATCAGTTTACAATGTTTCCATAAATAACTAATAAGAGAAATAGAAGAATAATAAATTTGTTAAGCTTCTCCACAAATGATCACTCTGATTCTTCAATATTTTTTCTTGAATCTGATTTTATGAAACTGGTCTTCTCAGCAAGATTATATGATTCAGATTCTCTTCTTCTCAGATAGTCAAGGAAAATTCTTCATGATGATAAGAACATTTCACATAGAATTATTCAGTGGTCCACCTTTTCCGAATATGTAAATATTCAAATGATAGAATGATCTATACACATATTTATAGGCAACTCAAAAAACAAAGGTGGGAATCTTGAAAATCGTTCCTGATTCCTCAAATCTAAAAAACATCTCAAATATCTTGCATTTAATCTTCAATATTTGACATACTCATATCTCTTTAAATTTATCCACGATTTACACAATGTTGAAATTAGGGTTTTCTTTAACTCTTCATATCTTCCTCAGAATGATAAGGCTAGATCATGGTTCTGATTTTAGGTTAGGAAAGAGGTTCAAGAAAACTGGTTTAGGAAAACTTGTTTTAAAAAACTGGTTCAGGAAAACTATTTATGAATTTTAGGTTCAGGAAACAGACATTGAATTTTAGGTTTAGGAAGTAGACTCTGAATTTATGGTTCATGAAGTAGACTCTGAATTTCTATCTCAAGATGTATACTCTGAATTTTTGACTCAGGAAGTATACTCCAAATTTCTGGCTTAGGAAGTAGACTCTGAATTTCTTTCTCATGAAGCAGACTACTTATTTCTGGCTCAGGATGTAGACTCTAAATTTCTGGCTCAGGAAGTAGACACTAAATTAATTACTTAGGAAATAGAATCCGAATTTCTAGATCAAGAAGTAAACTCCAAATTCTGGCTTAGGATGTAGACATTGAATTTCTGGCTTAGGAAGATGACTCCAAATTTCTAGCTCATGAGGTAGACTCATAATTTTGGCTCCAGGAGTACACTCCAAATTTCTAGCTTATGTAGTAGGTTCAAGAAATAGGTTCAGGAAAACTAGTTCAGGGAAACTGGTTCAGGAAAAACAGGTTCACCAAAATAGGTTTTGGAAAATAGGTTAAAGAAAAAACTGGTTCCGAATTTTCTCAGAATTTTTATTTCTGAAAAACATCTCTCCTCTTCACAATTTCTTTAATAGCGTTTATCATGAAAATTTTCATGATTTATGAGAACTTCAAGATCATAAAATCATCGTATGATTATGTTTTGAAATTTTGAGACACTTTCTTAAATTCTGACTTCTTATTCTTCAATATAATCTTCTTTAATGAAATCTTCAGCGACCAGAAAATTCAACTTTTTTTAACTCAAAAACATTCTTCTACAAAAATACTAGTTGTCAACAAATAAAAAACATTGTTAAACCAAACACCATAAAGGTTCTTCAAGTTTTTATTGAGACATAGTGGGAAAGTAAAAGACCCATTATATAGAGATAGAATAGTTATTTATGGGTGATTTTTAATTAACTATCAATGTCCCTAAATTTATCATAAATATCCTTCAATATTCAATTACAAAATTATTAAACCTAATAGTTATAATTTATTCCAAAATATTAGACCAGAGTGTCGGTTTTTTAGATACTAATTATACATGGTTCCGTTTTCAAGATATATTCTATAGTACAAGAACCTTATTTAAATGATTCAAAAATTAGACAATTCTCCAAACCTAATGAATATGTTAAGCATCCTGAGACATATTTTCAAGGCCTCAAAAAAATTTCTAAAATGATTAAGCACTTCTCCAAAAAATAAATCTCAAAATGGGTGAGGCCTTAGCCAAGTCCATATATATTTTTCTGAGGAGAACAACTGATGCACCGAGGGGCTATAGTGGGCCCCATCCTTCACATAATAATTCAAAATTATTTTTTATATGATCAGGGATAAACATTAAAAACATTTACAATTATATTGATAAAAACATATGAAATTGAACTAACTTTACACAACCATTAAACAAAAGTACTAACCATTCAAAGTAATGTGGTGAATGGTTTCAAGAAAACACATACTTAGTCAAACCAGTCTAATCCATTAAAAAAATATGGTAGATGATATCATAAAATATTTTTACCATTTATACAAATGAACCAATAAGAGTGTTGAAACAAATGAAAATACTCTTATAAAACAATGGAGTAATTCTTTAAATATATACACTTTTACTTTGAAAAGAAGAGTTCTTTTGGAAATTTATTTTCTAAAAACAAAAGTGATATAATGTTGTTTATTTTAATAAAATGATCTTTTTTAAAATAAATAGTTCTTAAAACAAATTATAGAGTACCCTTGATAATATGAAAGAATTTTCGAAATTCCTTTTGAACAAGCTTGAATTTCGGGAAGTGTTTTTGAAAGATCCATTAAAGACAAATAACTCCCCATAAATTAAAGTATTATTACGGTCATTACCCATATATACAAAATTCACATAAAAATTATTATTATTAAATATGAATGAAAAATAATTTAATTTAGGTATGCAGATAATAAAAGTACCCTGATTGAAAATGGATGTTCAGGTGGAAAACCCTTACCTTAAGTCTGAATGTGTTCCTCTCTTGATCATAAGGTCATGGAAGATAAAATTATACATAGTGATAAATTAATTTAGAACCTACTAGAAATATATTTAGTTTATCATAATTCTATTTAGTTCTTTTATGCCCATATTGATATGTTATAAGAATGAATTCTGTCATTATGGAGTGTTCATTTTCTATATTTTTATAATCAGTTCACATGTTTTTACATAATGGAGTTCATGTGGAATGGATTTAAATATCATGAATAGAATTTAAATGTCATTTATGAATATCCATTTGTTTTAATGGTCATTTATATCATTTTTTTCATGGAATGTGGATAAATCATTACATGAAATACTAATTAAAATCACTTAGGTTATTTTAGTAGTATTTTGAAAATTATGAACTAGATTGGTGATGTGATTTAATATTATGTACATATACTAGTTTATGAAATTTAAATAGGTTATGAAACATATATTATTGTATTTGTAAACCCTAAAAATTATTTCTTGATATGTAATGAAGGATAAATTGATTACTGAAACATCTTCGTCCATGAAGGTTGTAAATTGAAACCTCACAGACGATGACTTCATTTATCTAAGAGAGTGAGTGTAAGAAGATTGATAATGGTTATTACAATGACATGGTATAATTCTAGAATATATATGATACTGTAGTTCATGGATCAATTGGATAGAGGTGGTTAGGAGATAAAATAAAAGAATATAAATTGATACGAAACAAAATGAAGAATAATGACTGTTTACCTCTTGTAATAACCTCCTCAAGAACCTCCTTAAGTGAAAGGGTATTCATATTTGGGAAAAAAGAAATAGCTCTTTTACATGGGGAGTGACTAGGGAATGGTATTTGGAATGTTCTTTGAAAATAATATTAGCATAGAGGAGTGAATATAATAGGGAGTGAGGGAGGGTTTTTATTGAGCAGAAGAGAAGTGATTTTTAAATATCTTATTCATTGTTTTATTATTTCCCTTAGTACAACCAATAATGTGCATTCATGTGACCCATAATAGTAATATGTGTATGTGAGTTCAAACTATGTGTGCATACATCTTCCATGGTTCCAATAACTGTGAATTTAACTAATAATGTATATAAATGAAAAATTGTAGTATTTTTCTATTCATAAAAAAATTTAGTATTTTTAGAAAAATCATAAAAATTCAACCTAACCATTTTTTATGTTTAAAATTAAAAAAAAAGAAATTTATTTTTTGAAAAAAAATTCTAAATATTATTAATTTAATTTCTAAATAAAATCATAGTGTATTCGAATAAAAACAATATTAAAAACATATTTCATTTTATATCACATTGAAAAATTAATCAACTTATCATTATTTTATAACTTTAAGAAAATAAAATAATATTATTATTTTCTATCCATAAGTGTCATATTACTATTCATATTATTATTTATAATTGTGTGTTACTATTCAAAAAAATTAAGTTTGTTACATCATACATTAAATATCTTACTAAATGCAACTGTGTATGTCAGTTTTCGAAATTAAAATCATAGAGGTGGAAAATGATGTTTACAGGCAAGTTTTAACAATGTGGTGTTCTACAGTGGATTAGTGTTTCATGCATTCAATATTAAATATAATTTCAAAAAATGGGGTGTTATATAATGCGACATTGTTCTATTGGTGATATCAAATATCTCTAAGTCATTTATTCATTTTTATAATGAAGTTAAAGTATATGATCACTATTTTCAAAAAGATTATGGGTTTGGTAGATTTGGATTATCAACTCTATAGAAATTAAGAACCGTGGTTCGGAAGTTAGTATATAGGCTCCTAGCTAAGGCAGCTGATGAATGATTTAAATATAATGAGTCTTTTAAAAATTAAATGATTAATGAAATTATTTCTATTGTGGAGATTTTTATAGAGTGAATACTTTAACAATCTAATGAAAATGATATTTTATGATTAAATTATAATGGTCATGTACTTGGTTTTTGTTAGAATGTTACGGAGATTGGGTTTTATGCATTGGAACTAAAAAAAATTCCCACAACATGGGCTAAAAAATATGCAAGTTGTTCTGGATCCCCTACTATTATACTTGAATTAAATGTTGATTCTGATATTTAGATATTAAATGCATATTTTGGTACATCAATCTACCATAATTATATAAATGTTCTGGAACCATCTCATTGGTTTCCTAATTTCACTCAAAATGTTTCTCCTCCCACTCATTAGGTCATTTGAGAACAATAATAGGATATAAAATATTATTTGGATGATAATATATATATAATGTTGTCCACAATTGATCAATGTATCAACAAGTCACATAGCTTGATGAAAACATATTTTTCAACGAAGTAAGAATCATACAAACAAGATTTGGAATGTGTATTTGGAGTTTTACAATCATTCATGGAATTTATAGAATGAAATGACAGTTTTTTAAGAAAATAATTTATTATATGGAATAATAAATGCATATATTATTCTTCATGATATGATAGATTAGGAAGAAGGTGATCAGAATTCTCTAATTATTATTGTGATGGAAGTTCCACCACCGACCATAGAGATAATGATATATTAAAATTCTTGATTTCAACACTTAATCAATTATAAAAAATAATCATGTATTTGGATTCTTATATCACACACCTCAATGCATTAATCGAGTATATATGGAAATGATATGTTTTTTGTCAGAGTGGAACATCATGATGGGGATGACTTGAGTTCCTACATAATTTTTTTTACAACATTATGCGTAAGAACCCTCAATTTTTAAATGGCGTAGATAAATAAGGAAGTAGAGATATAAATGTTTGGTTGGTCAACAGGGTTCTTAATGTGTGATTATTCCTTATTTTAATTAGTGTAAAACACTTCTTCATCTTTTGAAACATATTTACTGAATTTTACACAAACACACAATAACCCGAACAAACTATCGAAGTCATTGAAAAATAGTTTTCTGTTTTAGAAATTATATGCACTGAAGAATTGATAAAATAGATTATTACTAAATATAGTACATGGGGGAGTAAAACAAGAGGTTTAGTCTCAAGCCCAAACATAATCCTCTCCACATTGTGATCACCATCCGCCAAGCAGTTAATATAAATGATAAACATGATACAGAACCTATATCAGGATTTACAATAGTTTTCAAAAACTACCCAGGGTTCCCACACTCTAACATAGTTATTCTTAGAAAAAATAAACAATACAAACCACATACAGTCTCTTCCATAGTTTTATATAGGAAACATTGTCTCAGTGTCTTTTGATGCGAGGATTTTTAGTATCCTTGAGTTCAAGCACAGAAGATAATGTGATTAACATACAGACCCACACACGTCTCAGAAATCTAAAATAAAATAACACAGTAGAGATAAGATTAAAATATTGAGTTTAGAAAGATCTATGTGTGTCCAATTTATCTCTTGACTCATTGGTGTGGAGAATTCGCTATTAGTGCATTTCTCTGTAAGTTTTCCTCAAAACATATTGTCGCAAAACAAAGTTCTCAATTTCAATAACTGAGTGTTCTGCTTCTTGTGTAGATCGAGAGTTGATAAAGCACAAATGGCATCCATGAATTCTTTCTCCTAAAATTATATTCTTGAGACTCTTGTGTTCATAGTGTAAGTGCTTGAATGATTCTTACTTGTTCTCTTGAATCCAGTGAGTATGTTATTTTTCATACATTCCTTAGGTGTTCCATGCTTCTTTGGTTGTACATAGTTTCTTCCTCGGTCATATCTTTTATATTTTAGATTTTACAATATGAATAAGTATACCACACATGATCCTCCTAGTGCCTCGTACTATCCCCAGATACAGTCTCTTGATATTTCTATAATCAGCATTAATTAATTTAAAAAACATAAAATTTACCAAATATTACCCATAGATTAATCTTATGAGTTTGAAAATGTTTGGAAGGGTAAGCATTTGTAGACTGGTAGTGGTATCCTTCCCAACAGTTAGCTTCAATAGTAGGTGTGAATCGGTAGCCTTAATTGGTAGCATTCAATGCTAGCCTTCGGTGGTAGTTTTCAATGGTAGCCCTGCATCAGTGACCATCATCAGTGACCTTTCTATCGGTGACATTTCTATCAATGACCTTTCTATGGGTGACATTTCTATTGGTGACCTTTACTTAGATAAATTTTGCATTGTAATCTTAAACAATTAAACTGTGAGTCTAAAGATACATAATTATCACTAAACAGAGACAATAAATATTAATGAAACATGATTATTATATAGTATAAACATTATTATTACATAAATGGAACATGATTTGGTAGTATCAAAATAGGTGAGTCCAATAATGTCCCCCTTTTTGATAATCACAAATTATGTCAATATTATTTTTAATCAAGGTTAAGACCATTTTCTAATATATTATAAGGTGTTTATAAGTACACTTGAACCATTTTTTTTAGATAGTATATATATTTCAAGATTCTAGTTATCTTCAAAACTCCCCCCCAAGAAAAATTTAAATCATAACTTAAAACATCTCCCCCATTGTGATTAATAAAAATTAAGGAAGCAAAAAAGTAACAAAAGAGGATTTTATTATAAATGAAGAAATAATAAAAGATACAAAAATTGTACAAAGATACCTATCAAATAAGAAATCCCACATTCAATCAACATAAGATTTGCCCAAGGGAGATTTGTTTTTGGAAGATGAGGAGTCAGGTCCAGAAGATGGAGGAATAGGACTACGGATGGCCATGAGCAGTGTAGGAGGAGCTGCTACCAAGGAATCAGTACACCAATAGTGAGTACATATATGAGGAATTATAGGGGTCATGCTTTTATGGCCTATGTATGAGTCATCAGTGTTGTAGTACTGGTAGATCCTGAAGCAGCAGAGGATGAAGGCAAGGCTAGAGGAACAATGATGGGAGTGCAGTCCACATGGAGGAAGGGTAAAAGAAGAATCCAGAAATCCATTATAATGCTTCCTCCTATATTCATAGCTGATAAAAAATCGTTTTCATTATTCATAAATTTATATAAGGTGGGAGTCAACTCTATGAGTCTTCTAACTTGATCCTTAAATGCCTGTGTGACAAGTAGGATCCTCAAATTCTCTAACAACAGCTTAAAGTGACCGTCCATCGGATGCATAGTATACACCCTTTTTAGTATAAAAAAACTTTCTCTTTGAGGGAATTCTATTCTTGAGAATATTCCCTTAGATAAACTCCCAAATGTTTTTGAATTTTCCTGGTAGTGGAAATTACCTGAGTCATAGACTAAGGGACTGAGTTACTAGCACCAGAAAATTTCTCCACTTCTTCTCTAATTACCGATTTGAAAGATTCTAGATCAACAGGAAGGTCGGCTGAATAGGAATCAGATGCACATATAGGTGCCTTAGTAAAAGCCATTGTCTCCTTAAAATATTTGGTTACCCCTGGTTAACCTCTTCATATCATCATCATAGACACTCTCAAGTGTCTCCGTAGACTTCTTAATGTCTTCAAACACAGTGAACATCTGCTGAACCACACTATTAAAATATCTATAATCTATTTCCACTTGCATGCCTAAATCCATGTAGGAGTATAATCTTGTAATAGACTGCTTTATAGATTCCATAGATTCTATCATGGTTCTGATCAAATTATGACAATCCTTCACTTTATAAAAAATATTTGAGTGAGAGGTGGAAATAACTCTCTCTTTGGCATGAGCTACAAATTATTGATTTAGGGCCAATTTTATCTCTATATCAGAATATTTATCATTAAAAAATCTCTTCAAGTCCGACTTCAAATATTTTAATTCATCCTTATTCACATAGCCTCGAGGAAAAAGAAATACTAGCAGCAAAATTGTACTCTCTGTAAAAGAAGGAATTAGAATACTTTTGATAGGTAGGTCATCATCAGAGTCTCCATAATCAAATCCCAATACCACAAATACAATATCTTGTTTCCAATATTATATCCCATGAGCACAAAAATTGAACCTGCAGCAACAGGTTCCTCCCCCTCACTTGGGTCATTCTTCTGATCAACCACATTCATCTTTTCCATACCTCCTTGACCAACTCCATCAACAAGAGGTTATACTACAACATTTTATATAGAATCATTAACTACTTCCAATGCAATTACAACTTCAACTAAATTAGCCACTTCTTCATCTACACTTTTTACCATTTCTGTATGTCCTATCAGAGTATTGAGATTAATACATTATTCTTCACATTCACCAGAAGTTATCTTCATGTCATCCAGACTACATTCAGTGTCATCTTCCTCCTCTAAGGTCTCTCTAATGCCTCTTAAGACATTTTAATCTCTTTCTTCCTCACTAATTTCCTTATAATCGTTGTCTCTTAAGAATTTCTCGCATCTAGGAAGTCCTTTTGGTGGGATTAGGCTCACTAAAAGATACAATATTGGCTTGAAGATGGTTAGGATCACTCCTGTCACCAATAGGAGAATCCTCTCTGACTTGCATAATAGTAGACTCTTCTTTTTTTTTCATCTAAGTGTGTTGGCTCAAATTCATTAGGCTTCAGTACAGGGTCTCTCTTATCCTTAGTCCTAGTAGGATGAGTAACCTTGTTGAAATGAACACATATATTAGCCTCATTATTTACTCATATTCTTTTCCAAGGGTTACAGATAATGTTTGTAAACATGAAAATTATCTTGGTGATGAAGAAATTTTCCTTTAAAACAACTATTTCCCCTATATTTCTAGCAAATCCTTTCACTTTCAACATTAAAGATATCAATCTGGCATGAAACAAAGCATTGGACATGGAACTAGGTTATGTCATTTCCTCTAATTGAATCATCTGCAATCTACACAATGTTTATCTTCTGTCCGGCCTTCAACAAATACACAAAAAATACATCTTGATATTTAAAGGTAGAAATTTCCCCTCTCCTGGGACACAAAACATGCCGAACAAACTTAAGGAGCAACCTGTTTTCTCCATCCATTTTAGTAGCAATCACGTTCCATGGGATCCCATTCCCTGTTAGTTCAGCCAAAGCTTCTTCATAATATATGAACTCACTAGTGGGAGGTACCACACGTGAGTAGTAATAAAAAATCCCTTCATTTGACACTCTTAAACAACCATCCCATTCAATAGAGTTAAATCTCACACTTACCCCATTTACCTTTGAGGACATTCTATTCTCATCCTCCGACTGGTCAAACATTAGAGACTCATAGAACTCCTTCACTAGCTTCAGATAATAGGGTCCATTGTTATTAGTAATTAATTTGACCCAACATTGTGATTCAGGTGCCTTCAGCACTAGAGACCTACTCGACATTGTCAATTCAGATCATAGTTCCTTCTAAACCATGATATACATCTTCGACAAATGTGGGATGATTATCTTTTACACTACCATGCTTCCACTACTCAACTCATCTCGAGGTCTCTTAGGATTTGGGCCATCTCCTTCATCACTGAACTGTAGTCTCTTTAGTCTTTCTATTTCAATCTGGAGCAGTTTTATGGTTTTAGTAGAAGATGAGGTTATAAGTTTAGAAGTAATGTGGTTCAGGAGGGAGTAGAAGTATATGGAAATATGGGGTTTTAATTTAATTTTATCATTTAGGGCTCGAAAAACAAATCAAGTAAAATAAATAAGTAATACTAAAACTGTTTCAGATTTTGGATGAAAATTGCATTGTCTTGGAAAAGTCAAATATCGGTAAGGTGCCAATAATGAGGTTCTAACAATGAGGTCCTTACGGTGATGTTCCTAATGTTGAGGTCCAACTGTGAGGTTTTTAATGGAGTGGTACAATAGTGAGGTTCCTAATGGCGAGGTTCCTAACAGTGAGGTCCTACAGTAAGGTTCCTAATAGTGATGTCCAACGGTGAGGTTCCAAACAGTGAGGTTCCAAATAGTGAGGTCCAACAGTGAGGTTCAACGGTGAGGTTCCTAATTGTTACATCCAACAGTGAGGTTCATAACAGTGTGGTCAAACATTCAGGTTCTTAATAGTGAGATCCACCAGTGAGCTTTCTAACACAGAGGTCCAATGGTGAAGTTCCAAATGGTGAGGTCCAATGGTGAAGTTCCCACTATCGAAGAGCTCATAAGGGGCTATCAAAAGAATAGGTCTAATTAAGACTATATTGATAATGGAACAAGCTGTATTAACCGCTTCAGCTAAAAAATAGATATGTAAATTATAATAATTTGCAATGTCTAGGAAATTTCTTGAAGTGTCATATTTTTTTCTTTCTACCACTCTGTTTTTTTAGGAGTTCTCGGAGAAGAAAAATTGTGACTATAGACATTTTGTGAGAAAAAGATTTGAATTCCTAATTTTCAAACTCCCATCCATGATCATTTTTCAAGGTTAAAAATTTATGGCCACTATGATTTTTAATATACATGGAGTATTTATTAAATTAAGAACATGATTCACTTTTGTAATCTTGAAATTATTCCAAAGTATATCTAGAAAAATCCTCTATAAGAACATAAACATAGTGTATCCCATTTAAATATTAAACTCTTGATGGTCCAAACAAATCCATGTGAACCAAATCATGTGGTTGAGAAGTAAAAACGTCATTCTTTGGTTTTAAAGAAACTTTGTGTTGTTTTCATTTTTAACAAAAATTACAAACATTGTTATGTGGGAGTTCTAATTTAGCTAAGTCCTTAACTAAACAATTCCTAGTCAGTTTCATAGGTGTGTGCACATTACACTTTATTAATCTTCTATGTCATAACCTGGACTCCTTATAAAAAGCATTTAAAAAAGAATCATTTTCCTAGATAATGAATTTAAATCAAAAGTATATAAATTTTCATTTCTAATAGGCATGAATATTTAATAATTTATAGAATTAAAAACATTTCATTCATCATTTTAAACCCTAATATTGAAACCATCATAACACATCTGTGATATACTAAGTCGATTTTATTTTAACCATTTAACAAAAAGTTCTTTTGAAATTAATATAGCATTAGGGTTACCAATCTGGCATAAGCCTACGATCATCCATTTAGCATTATCTCTGAATATGACATGTCCACCATCAAATTTAATTAGGCTCTTGAATCATTAAAATTCTCTTTTAATATGTCTTAAAAATCCACTGTCCATGTACCATATAGTTATATAGTGGATCTTTAAAAAAATTTCCTACAAAATAGATTAATTGTAGGGTAACTTTGGTACCCAAATTTTCATGGTTCTAGAGAGGTTAGCAAGTAAAACATTGGAAACCCATACTTGACTCACTGGTTTCCTATAATCAACTAATATGTTTTGAGAAATTAACACTTGGTTAGGTTCTTTAGAATATTTTTTCAAAAGTTGGTCTAGAATGTGAACTAGCAGTGAACTGTCAAGATTTTGGAACAAATTTATTTTTAATAATACATCTCTGTTCTGGTCGTTATCCTAGACCAATTTTGTATTGAGGAGAAATTAGTTTCCTTAGAAACCGTGTCATGGTTTTTCTATCTGTACTAAAATTATCAAGACCCATTTTTAATTTCTCATTTGATAATTTATGTTTACTATTTCCTTTTAATAGCTAATAACATTTTTCTTTCTCAATATCCATATCTGACTTATAATTTTCATTTAAAGCATGTTGTTGTTTTAATAATTTATTTTTATCCTTATGTTCATTAAACGGGGCCCTCCATCATTCCATAATCAAATATTTCATCCTTAATAATATTCTCCTCATTATATGATTCACTTTTATTCCTAAAATAATAAGAATTATGTATAGGAGAATTGGGTGTTACCTCAGACTTTTCTGTCTTGAAATAGAGGTATTCATGTTTGTTCTTTTCAAAATTTTTAGATTCAAATCCACTAGATCTATCTTTTGAAGAACTCCAAGTAGCTTTTATAGCCTTTTTATATACCTTTACCTTGTATTCATATTTCATTTTAAACATTAGCTTGGGGAAATCAGCCTTCACGTGGCCTTTTCATTTACACTCATAGCAGACTATTTTATTTGTGTTTTCATTCCATTTTCAGTTCTTTTTCCACTATCCCTTACTATCAAAACTTCCTTTATAGTTTGATATTTAAAAGAACATATTCTTACTGTAGAACTTCTTGAATCTCTTAGCAAGATGATTCATCTCATCATGACTTTCAGAGTCTGAGACTTCCCTGGTGGAATTGTCTATAGGAGAAAAAACTTTTTCTTTATCTTTGATCTTTGAGGTAGCAGTATTGAAGGCTAAAAATTTATTTATTGGTTCATTATCTACTTATTTATTTACCGTAAGCTCTTCATTGTACATCACAAGTTTTAAAATTATTTCATTTAATGGTGGCTTGCCTATGTCACATGATTCTCAGATAGAAACAGATGTTCCTCTCTATCTGTTTGGTAGGCATCGAAGCAAACTCATAATATGATCCTTGTTGTCTACTAGTTTCCCAAGAAGACTCATGGTGTTAAGATTTCATTAAACATAATATGCATTTCATATATAATTTTATCAGGAATTATTTTAAAATTTTCATATAAAATAATATAGGTATTTAATCTCATTTCTATAATATTGGTTGTTCTCTCATGAGAAACTGCCAAAGTATCCCAAATTTCTTATGCAGTTTTACTAGAAGATATTCTATTGTATTCTACATCCCCTAGAAAATAGTAAAATTCACTAATTTCTTTACAGTTATTTTAATTTGTTGATTTAGTCAACCGAGACCATGTGTCCCTAGCACTAAGAGCCAAAGCATTTTATTCTACAATACTGTCCCAAATTTCATGACCCATGCTTTCTAGATACATTTCCATTTTTAATTTCCACTGAGCATAGTTATTACCATTTATGAAATTTGGACTGTTTAGTAGCAGTACCCTCAACTCTATTATCCTTTGTTAATTTTAATTTTAAGGAACTCAAAATTTAGATATGACATAAATTCTATGATTTTATGATACAACTGAAATCTCTGTTGAAAATAATTTGGAAACTTGTACAATAGTTCAGATAGTAACATTAGTTAAAAAGGCCTCTGACACCAAATTTTGGTCAGAGAGGAATCTCAATAGTGGGTGAATTTATTTCCTAATTAAAATTTATGTTAAAAACATTATTCTTAAAAACCACAAATTTTGAAATGGCCCAGTTAATTAAGGTAGTAGAGAAATAAATGTTTTTTAGGTCAATAGGATTTTAAAAGGGTGATTAATCTACAGTTGAATCAGTGTAAAACATATCATCAACTTTTGAAACATGTTTACTTAATTAAACACATACACAAACTAACCAAAACTAACTATCAAGGTCAATGAAAAATATTTTTCTATTTTAGAAATTATAAGCAACAGAATGTAAATAAAACATAGTATAAAAAAATATAGTACACAATGGAGTTAATCAAGAGGTTCAGTCTCAATCCAAGACATAATAATATCCACTTAGTGATCACTTATCACCAAGTAGTTAATATAAATGATCAACTTGATACACAACCTGTATTTGGATTTACAATAGTTTTCACAAACTATCCCTGGTTCACACCCTCTACCACATTTCTTCAAGGAAAAAAAACAATACATACCACACATGGTCTCTTCCACAGTTTTACATGGGAAAAAATTTTTACGTTAAGGATGATGTGAGGATTTTTTGTATCCTCTAGTTCATGCTCAAAAGACATTGTGTGTAACAGAAAGACACAGACACTTCTTTGAAATATTAAATAAAAGAATACAATAGAGCTATGATTATATGATTTAGTTTAGAAATACCTATGTGTTTTCAGTTTATCTCTTGACTCCTTGGTGTGACTAAGTATCTGTTAAAGTCTTTCTCTAGTAGTTGTCCTCAAAAAAGAGTGTCGCAACTCCAAGATATAGCATTCAGGAACTGATTTTTCTTCTTTCTTTGTTGATCGAGAGTTTATGAAGCACAGAAGGCAGCCTTGAATTTGTTCTCCCAAAATGATCTTCTTGGGATGCTTGGTTTCATAGTGTAAGTGATCTATTGACTCTTCGTTATTCTCTTTGATCTATTGAGTAGGTTTTTTTCTCTTGCATTCTTCTATTGTTTCATACTTCTTCAATGGTACATGGTTTCTTACACGATGTTTTTTTTATATTTGATATTATACAATAGAAATAAGTAAACTGTGTGTGTTCCTCCTCATACCTCATATTTTCCCCAGATATGGTCTCATGATTGGTCTACAATTAGCATTAATTAATGTCAGAAGCATTAAATTTACCAAAAATGGATTCTAGAATAAAATTAATAATTTGACAATGTATGGAAGGGTATGCATCGGTAGACTAGTAACTGTAGGTTTCACAAAGGTTGGATTCAACAGTAGGTTTGCATCGGTAGCCTTCATTAGTACCCTTCAATGGTAGCCTTCAGTGGTAGTCATTAGTGGTAGTCTTGAATCACTGACCTTCATTGGTAACCTTCTCATTGGTAACCTTGCATTGGTAACCTTCTCAATGGTAACCTTCAATGGTAACCTTCTGTGGTAACCTTCATCGGTGACATTCATTAGGGACATTAATCGGTGACCTTTCATCGGTGACATTTCTACCATTGAACTTTCTATGAGTGACCTTTCTATCAGTGACCTTTATATCGGTGACCTTTCAATCACTGACCTTTACTTAGATAAATTTTTCACTGTAAGCATAAACAATAGAAAAGTGAGATTAATGATACCTAGGTATCTCTACATAGAGACTATAAATATTAATGAAACATGATTATTCTGTAGTAAAAACATGATTGTCACATAAATGAAACATGATTTGGGATTATCAAAACAGGTGTTCCCAACATGTAGATTCGAAAAAATAATTGTAATAGAATGTCAATTGAATTTTTTTTATTTTTTTATTCAATAACATTTTAAATATCCGATAGTTTTGTTTAATTTAATTGTATACTGTTAAATAAAAAATACACGTTTAATTTAATTTAATCCTTAATTATTTACTTATTAAAGTATATAATTCTATTAAACATGACTTTTGACTAAATTAAAAAATTAATATAATTCAATTTTATTAATTTTTAATCTAATTAATCAAATCACACACAAACACACATAATTATAGCTCTGCATATAATCATATAACAAGATCAAAATACACAAATCACAAATTAAAATTATATTTTAGAAAAGTCAATAAAAAGTAATGATACGTAGTACTAAAAAATCATAAAATAAAGTACATTATATTAATTTATAATGATAATAATGAATAATTTAGTTTATTTAAATTTATTTAATTAAATAATGATATCTAATTAAATTTAATTTAATTATTAATTAATATCTTAAATAATTTAATTTAATATTTAATCTTACTATATAACTTAATTTATCATTAATTAAGGAAAATAATTTTCAAATTGGAAAATGAATTGGATTAGAGTGAATTTTAATATTAACCCATAAAAATAGAACAATTCACCTCGAAAATGATGTAGTTGGTTCATTTTCTCTTAGAGACACTCCTCTATGAGATGGTTAATTCATACATTCTAGTATCTATATAATCTAACTTTCATAATTTTTTTCTATTTGTTAATTAGAAACTATTTCTTTATTCAAATATTTGATCAATTCCACCTTTCAATTAATGTAATTTCATTTGATAATCCTCGATTGATCTTAAGATTTTCAATTTTAACACTGGTTAATCATTGTAGCCTAATTTTGTCTTATGTGACCGAAAAGATATTACTACAAGATAAAACCATTTGTTTCCATTAATAGTTTCATATTATGCTCTATTGGTTTATTCACATGTATCAAAATCACCTTAATGCTACATTATATTGTGATAACAATAAAATTAAACATAACATTAGAAAAACAAATTATTTTTAATATAAAAAAATTTATCTACTACGTAATATTAGTCTAAAATTTACAAAAAAAACATTTAAAATGATTATTTAATATTATCCCAAAAATTTAATAGGTCATTTAAGTCATAATAAAAATTCTAACATCATATTTAGTGTAAAAAATGAACAAAAAAATCCTTTATAGAAATCACAATAAATATATGATTATATGATTAAAAATATAATTTCCCTAAAAAAATAAAAACCACTTCAATTAAAAATTAAAACTGTGATAATTAATTATCACTTTCTTAATTTTTATAATTTTAAATTATATATCTACAAAATTAAAATTAAATAATTATATAAAATTATAGAATAAATAAAAAATACATAAAATTTAAAAAAATAATTATAATGAATGAAATATGTATTACATTGATAATAAAATGAAATACATAATAAAATAATATATTAATAAAAAATAAAATAACAATAAAAGAGATTCATCAACTCTTCTACACATAAATTAAGAACTTATATAGGTTAAAGAGAAGTAATAAAATATAAAATAATATAAATATAACTAATTAATATAATTATTGAAACATTTAAAAGTATAACATATTAAAAGAACAACTTTAAATTTAAAATTCTATCTATCTAAACTCTCAAAATAATTCCCTTCTTTTTTTCATTGAGTCAACATATCTATTTCCATTTAAATTTAAAATTACCTTAACAAACACTCTAACCAATTCCACTCACAGAACTATTTAATGAATGTTGAATACAATATAGATTTTCCCTCATTCATTCATTAGGGGAATTATACCATAGGCTTAATATAAACCTATAATATCCACCAAATTGGAAAAATCACACCCTCAAGAGGAAATTAAATAGTTTTAATGAGTATTTAATGGGTGGTAAATGAAATGAAAAGAAATCAAAATGTAAATAAATAGGAGGGACTCAATAAACAAAAACCAAATGGAATGACGTACATGGAATAAAATAATTATATAAAATGTAATGAATGGAATAAGTGAAAACTTGAATGAAATAAATAATGGGATTGAATGGAATAGAGTGGAATGTGATAAAAGGAAATTTCAAACTATAATTTTAAAAATTTTAGTTTCTTATGTTGAATTTTAATTTTCCATCATATGGACATGGTGGAAGAAGAAAACCCCAAAAATATATGATCTATATTTGACTTAATCAATGTGTAGTAAATGAAGAACATTAAATGTGTACACGGATTAAAATAATATAAAACATTAAACATGGATGGAGTGTCCTTGATGAAGGTAAATGGAGCAGAAAAAACCACCTACATTTTAAGGTGATACACTAGCCTATTGATCCTGATATTATTTTGAGGACTCTCAGACACTAGAATAGGTGATAGAATCTTTACTGGAGGTGATTAAAAGTATATCAAAATAGATATAATTTGGAGTGTATATGGGGAAATCAGATGATCACAATAAAAAGGATCTTATCCCTTTATATATGCATGTATGAATTGTTTTATTTAATGAAGCATATCACCCATGTTCAATATATCGGCATATATTTATTCTAATTTTAATTAATTCATTGAATATTGATCAATTAATATTCAATCCTTTTAATACAGTAATAAAATATTGATAACTAAAATGAAACTACATGGGAAAAAGCTGGAAAATTCATGTATTAATTATACATTAAATTTGGGGAAACATATATATATTATATACATTATACATCACATATTCTATAATCTCCCCCCATTCACTAAATTATAGAAGGATTTTTTCCCAAAATTCACAACTCTTTTTAAATTTTTCCAAAACCCTTTTGTGTATGGTTTCATCAAACTCTATTTATATTTGGAATAAACACTATGTGAAAAACCTAATCCTTATCGAAATGACTATCATTATGGCCCCACATTCCATAATAGATTTGAAAACAAATATGAAATCAGTATTTTATTGATATAATAAAAGAAGAACATTTAAAAAAGCATTGATGGTACTCAAGTTACTAAGGGTTCAAGCGTGATCTCCATAAACACACTCATATATCTATATGATCATTCCCACTACTAGTTGAATCATATACATAGTATTTTTAAACATATTGCCTTTTTCTATGATATTGAGTGACCATTAGACATAGAACATGTCAATATAATATACTTATCTCTTCATTTCTTGATTCTCTGAAAAAGGATGGACATGTTGATTAATACATCTCATTTTATTCATCTAATAGAATATTTAATTACATTATCCTCGTCAATTTAGTTGGACCCACTATAAGAGGCTCTACAAATTAGGTAAATGCATTTCCTCTATAATATTCAACAAAGGGGTAGATGTATTTTCTTGTCAAAAAATTAGACAAATCCCATATTGATTGTGTTGATTTTGTGTGAATCCAAAATTATTTGAATGAAACTGATTTACCACAAGGATTGTTTCTAGAATATATCTAGTTCACTAATGTTGTGAAAATTAATATTTTTCCATTATCTTTTCCAGATAAAGTATCAGAATGGGGGTTGGTTCGGAAGGGTATTTTTACGATGTTCTCAACACAAGGTGGGATTATTCCAAAATATCAACAAGTAATTTTGAATTATGAAATTTTTTTATTGATCTGTTGTGAGTATGATTATTTACTAAAGGTAGTGGTAGCACTAAGGGTTTTTACATAAGATCAGGTAGTTTGAACTTTGGAACATATTTACTCATGAATATCTCAGAGGTCCGTGAAAACAAATGACTGAATTAAAATCTCTATAACATTTAGTGTGGTCACACATTTTCTTTATAAATCAAATTAAATATTTATATTAATTTTAATATTAATATATGTGACTTATTAGTCAAAAGATGTAATAATTTTCTTTCTGTTCGAATTGAATATTGTAGTGTTTCTCCTGACGATGAATGAAATTCAGTCTGAACCATGTAAAACCAATGAGTTCTTTATTTATTTTATTTACATTTTTTCATAATTTTTGTGTATGTTGGAGTGAATAAGATTTATTATCTTTCAACTTAGAGTACTGATTTCGGTGAATATTTTTCTTCAAATATCCAAACCACTAAGGCTCAGAGAGTTCCTTATAGAACCTATTTTTACCAGAGTGATTCTAGATTGTCTGCATCAATTTTATCGAATGGAAATGTAGGGGAATTATCGACATTTGATATTAAAGTTTGTTTCATATGAGGATCAATGGTTTTCTTGATATATAATTTAATAATTTCTTACTCAAATATTTTTTGAATTTCAGTAGGATTCATTGATTTCAAAAGTATAGTATCGGAGGATGGTGGGTTCTAGATAAAAATGTTTTATGTAACAAACATTAGTTTATAGAAAAAATTGTAGGACATATATTTATAAAAGAATATGAGATTTATTTTAAGGGTGCCAACTTGTATGAAATGAATAAGGATAAATGGGAAATGATAGATCAGAAGACATATTGTATGGTATACATGTCATTAGTCTATAATGAAGCATTGAACATTAGAGAGAAGGAGACCATAGTAGAGTTTACAGATACCCTTACATATATGTGTGGTAAATAAATTTCACTAAATAATTTGTTCATAAGGAATATGTTATTCAACTTGGGGTTATTATAAGTGATTTCTTAATTGGATATTTGAAATGATTTTATCATAATCCATAGGCAGTTGGAGCTTGTGATGGTTACATTTTCAACTGATGTTTGGATGAATTATTTATTTTCATCAATACCATAATCATGGGAATCCATGGTGAGAAATATAAGTAGATTAAGTGGGATTAATGGGTTGGTATTCACTGATATTCATAAAATGAATTTCAATAAGGATCTCTAAAGGATTGAGAGTTTGAATTATTATGATGATTTATTAAAAATATAAAGAAGGGGATGCTCGCCTCATTAGAAGAATTAGAATAAATAAAATAGTAAATCAAGGGACATGATTAGATGTCACTCCACTAGAACTTGGTTGGATGGAATTGTAAAGACTAGACCATAGATTCTGGGGCTTCTTTACATTTCATTGGAGAAAGTGAATGAATGTCAAATTATGTATCCAAAAACAATGGTATAGTGTATCTTTCTAATTAGGAACCTATTAAAATTGTGGGAAACAGAGAGGATAATTTTTAGTTAATTAATATATTTTTCCTGGTATTTATGGATGTACAAAAATTTTTAAGTCACCATATGAACTATATCTCTATTTTTTAGTTGGATGATGTGGGTTTCAGAAGCAGTTTTGTGGAAATAGTTTGTAATTTTATTTGATGATTTCATATAATAGTTATATGTGTATGATATGGGTCATTCAATATGATTATGTGGTATGTGGGACCTACAATTTCCCTACCATCATCTTCTAAAAATTCAAAGCTTTGGATGAATTTTTTCATGAACCAAAATGAGAAAATATAAAGATTGTAACTGGAAGAGAAATGTTGAAGCTGTATCATTCAGTCTTTAAATGAATATTGAGTTGTATACATGGAATGAAATGTATGGTGTCTATAAATATCTAAGGATGAAATCAAAAATTTCAAAAACTAGATTTTTACATAAAAATTTTCAAAGACCTTCCCCAATTAATTCTCACAAAATATCAAGGTGATTTGTTACCTTCATTGATGATTCTTGCATAAATGAATTGTGTAACACCCCGAGATTTTATAAGATATATTATTTTAAATTTAATTGATTTCTTTTATTATACACTACACCAAGATTATCTTGTACTATAAGCAACATCGTATTAGCTTGCAGTATACACAAAACTCTTCTTGGCTCGTGTTACACACAAATTCAAGTTCGTTTTGTGGAATGTATTCTACGCAACATTAAGTATAGATTTTGTTTAATGTATAAATGAAATAAGTTTTGATAATGTTATAAACAACACCAAATGTTGCTTTCACTACATGAAACCCTGACTTGGCTTGCATTACACGCAATCAAGACCTTCCTCGATTGCGTAAGTAGTACTTAATACCATGTTTCACTAAATGATATATTATTATAATATTATTATGAACTAGTCGTTATGAATAGTAATACCCACTTTTTGAAATTTTATAAATTTTATCTTTCAAAATGGACTTCATTTTTTATTCGTAATATTGAAATTATCCTAAGGTGAATTTTTGGTATTTTTCTAAAAACATTCAATTTTTGATGAATAGTGAAAACACTCGGTTACTATTTAAAAACCGACTTTTCATAATTATTTATTTTATTTAAATTTATTTTAGGTAAAAATTGATACATAATACATATATAAGTTCATTGTAATCCATTTGAGTCATTTTATTAGAATTTTAGATATATAAAAATTTTATTGAACTTTTCACCGTCTTTTGCCCACCTCTTAGGAGAATTTGAAAATTTACATAAAACATAATTTTACCGCTTCTCTGAGTGGAATTTCAAAAATCTGAGAGACTTAGTTAATATCAAGGAGTAAAATTGTTTTTCAATAAGATAAAAAGAATTTTTGCTGAATAGTAACTTTTTACATTTATTTACCACGGTTAAAAGTAAATAGGGTAATTAAAGGGTCAAAATGATATTATTATTACCCTAACAAATGTCCTAATTCTATTGGATAAGTGTAATTTGACCAAAAAAATCCTTAATAATAAAATATGACCATTTAGGTATACTTGGATTAGATTAAGACATTTATTATTAATTTATTTAATGAAGGGTTAAAATAGTTAAAACCAAAGTTTAATAACTAAATCATTTTTAATATAGGGTTATACCTAAGATAAATTCGAATATAAGTATTAATTAAAATGGTCAAAATATTCCCTAAAAAATGGTATTTTATTTATAATTATCATATATTAAATAATTTAATTTATTTACGACACAATGATGATACAGTAATTACCTTATTAATAAAATATTAACATAATTGATGTTATAAATACCCAAATAAATGTAATATGAGACTTTTAATGAATTCAACTAATTTTATAGGTTAATATTACATGTTATTACTTATTCAATAAATTTTCTATAACTAATAATGTTGTTATGATTTTCAAAAAAATCAATTACCAAATAGTGCCAAAATTGACATAAAATAGTTTTAAAAAAATATTATATAATTAATTGTTATTATATTCTTAAAAATCTATGGTTTCGGAAAAATGACATATATAAGGTTATATATATTAATAATGAACCACTTGAGGTTATTTTTTCTAGTTATAGTATGTTTATTGACCATATAGTGTAAGAAAACAAGAAGACAAGGTAAAAGTTATATTATTTAACTTAGAGTTAAATCTAAATATAAGGTTAAAATAGTAACCTAAACTTTTCTAAAACCTATTGGTTGGGATTATTTAAACCCAAACCCACTTTATCTTTGATATAAATCTATTGGGAGCTATTATAATCCGGATATGAATTTATTATAAGATAATATTTTATGTTTTTCAAAAGGTGCCCCTCTCCTCCCTTATAAAAAGGGCTCCCCTTATCTCTTCTCTTCACACCCATTTGAGCCTTGAAGATCGACCAACCCCTGAAATTTCCTCTTCCCAACCTTTTTAGTTATATCATAGTGGTTCTGGTTTTCTAAAATGACCAACTCTAGTGCCCTAAGATGAAGTTTAAAAGTGGTGCGTCGAAGAAGATGTAATCTCTTCAATCGATTATTTCAAATTTCATTCTCTTCAACTTCTTCTTATTTAGTTTTTTCATTAAAAAGTAATATCATTAGTATCAATAATATAATGATATGTTATTATAAATATGAAACAACTCTATTTCATATTCTATCCATCCTATGGAAATATAAATCACCGCGTGTGCGTACGTACGGAATACCATCTCCACGCTTTGATGTAATCAGTTTTTCAACCACCACCTTACCTGGATGGGTATATAATGGTGTAAAGAATAACTATATATGATTATAACATCATAAAGATTCTATGATAATATATCATCCACTCCAATTCCATTCAATAAATATGGGAACTATATCATCGCTTGTGCGTACGTACGGATTACCGTCACCACGACGCGATGAGATTCATTTTCCATGATAACAATTCAAGAATGATTATTAAGTATATATAATCAGTAATAATGAAATATATTAAATAATAATGATACTGGATTTATGTATATATATATATATATGTATTTCATCTACTTAATTCTATCCAATTCAATAAGGAAACGAAAAACAGCGTTCATGCGTACGTACGACCTACCATCTCCATGAACGATGTATTTCATTCCATTTATCTATCTATTATATATATGTATATTTTGAATAATTATTATATATAAATCATGTTTTAAATTATTTAATGAATTAATCGTTATCTAAGTAATCATATTAATAATTACAAGTCAAAACATGGATGATAAATGAAACGATTTTACCCAAAAAGCTGCTTTAACATGGAATTGACAAATGAATAGATAATATATATTCGTAAGTGAATCATATATGATATCATAAATATTATTATGATTTTTTTTCATGTTAATAATATGTTTAAACCCACTATACAGGAGTCTCGGACACATACATATGAAATTGGACATAAGGTAAGGGATAATTATTCCAATCTCATTTTTATCCGAGATTATTTATTCGTAAGTATTTACTGGGGTTATATTTATCATCCATGTCCATATTTTCTCAAAATGTTTTCGTAAAATGTTTAGTATTATTAAATTTATTTCTAAAGTCATTTTTAACCCTTTTTTACTTTTACTATGATGAATGGAAGGAATCTTTATTTTGTTTAACATACATTGTACTTTTTGACTTTTCCAGCAAAAGTACGAGAAGAATGTTTTTTTAACTTATACGGCATGAACAGATTTTTACGGTTTCATAACGCATTATTTTCATGATGTTTACTCTACATGTTTTCATTTCTATTTTCAATAAAAGCGTTTTCTTTTAAAATTTTGTGGCATTTTGTGAAAATAAAATGATTTTTAAGAAGAAAGGATATTTTCCTCAAGAATTATTTTCAGATGTTTTATCAAAACCATTTTCCATCTAAGATTAAATTATTTCAAATGTATGTTTCATGTATAATATATATATGATTTACATGGTTTCACTTTTCTTATGATGAAATTATATCCATTTGTTTTATATGGATTATGTTATGATGGGATGATGTATATGAAACCCATTTTTATTCTTTGGGTTATGATGAATGATTTATGTTTATGTTGTGGAACATGTATGAATGATTTCATTATGAGATGGGTGGGACCTATATCTCCCTCTAATGCATTGGGTAAAGACATATATCTCATGAGATAGACATGGTTGTAATGGTAAGTTAATTTGGTTCAGTGATACAGGACTAGAACGAGGAGTGAACTCGATTCAGAAAGGTAATTTGTCCACTAAGATGGTCTTGGCAGTAATGCCTTGGATACTATGGAAATCATATAATGTGCTTAATTATTTTCCACTTTTACATGTTCTATTCCCATTATATTTTATCATGATTGATATTTCATTATTATCTATGCCTTACGTACTGCTAAGATTTATTTCACAACTCAATATTTTCATGTTAAAACATTATGTTCATGTTTTGAATTTAAAATGAATATGGTATCTTTAATTTTATCTATGATTACCCTTAATGAGAATTTGAGCTCACCCTTTCTATGTTTTCTTTTCCCCAGGATATAATGAAAGGTTTTAGGTAAGAAAAAAAGGGAAGATCTTTATAGGAGATATTGATGATCTTTCACCAAGATTAAAAGATTATGTTCCGTGTATACAAAGACACTAAACTATTATGGTCTTTTGGTGTCTGTTTTTTTTATGTATTTAGTATTCTGCAAAAGTAATGTAATGTCCATGTACATGATGTTTTGGGTCTCTAATGTTTGTATCAGTAGAAAGGTTTAGTTAACCTTTGGAAACTAGGATGCAAATACTTTAGTGAGAACCATAGGGATATATCTAAGGTTTGTCTAGGGATGTCCCTAAGGTTATGTATAAGTATAGGTTATAGTCCTTGAATTAGTGTAACGATATTAGAACTAAACCTATGTTGTTAGTTATTAAATGTAATCCCCCTTTATTATGTTGTTTTCCTAGCATAAATTTTTCATCTCACACTATTCATTATGGGTTTTAGACGATGGATGGAACCTGAAGGAACCGTGTTGATCAATGTAATGGAAAATGCAATGATTTCCCTCCATAGAAACCAAATTTGAGGGGAGATGGAGTGAAAAATATTATTTCTATACTTACACAAGTTATGAATCATTTTAGACTTACAAATGAGTAAAGAATAGAACAATATTCTATTGAGTCCTTTATGAGGCAACGTCCACCTTATTTCAATGGGTCTTCTGATCCACATATTGCTGAATAATGGATCAGTACCATTGAAAATATATTTACCATACATCGCTGTTCAGAACATTAAAAAGTCATTCTGGCTGTTTACCATTTAGAAGGTGAAGCAGACCAGTGGTGGACTCCAATTAGGAATACAATTCCCCAAGATGAAATTGAATCCATGGAATGGGACGGGTTCAAGAACTTGTTTTTCAGTAAGTACGTCCCTCGTATTCTTAGAACAAAGTTGGAAAAGGAGTTCATTGAGCTTAAGCAGAAGTATGATGAATCTGTTGGCATATATGAAGTGAATTTTAAAAGACTTGCAAGGTATGAAACTGGGTTTATCATCCAACCTAAAAGTGAAGTTGATCTATTATTCATTGGTTTAAAACCAAGTATTCGAAGGGAATTAGTTATAAGAGACCTCATTAGCTATGAAAAAATTGTGCATTGTTCTATCAAGGTAGAACTAGAAGTTGGTGTAACATATCCATCTCATGGTTTTGATAAGAAATGAAATATGGAGTTCAAGGAAAAACCTCAAAATAATGGTGAAAAGAAGGTGAATGTTTCTTTATGCTCAAAGTGTCGAAAGAAGCATGGTGGAGATTGTCCAAAAGGTACTATAAAATGATTCAAGTGTGGAGAAGAAGTTCATCAAGTAGCTAAGTGTCGAACTAATGGAAAAAATGTTTCTAATGAAGTGAATAGAGAAACGACTATAGATAATGCTCCACCAACATGCTTCAAGTGAAAGGAAATGGGGAATTATGATTACCAATGCCCTAATCCAAGGGTTAATGATGATCGACATCAACAAATTCTTAAGGAAAAGGACAAAGGGAAGTCACATGCGATCACTATTGGCGATGTTGAATATGACAATGATGTGGTGGAATTATTAAGTGTTAATGTAATGAGATTCCAAAATAATGTTGTATATAGTATTGTAGAATATGGGAATATTTATGTATTAGTCTATTGTGGTTTTCAATAAATTTATGGTACCAGTAACCATGAAATGTGATTTTTGAAATCAGATGATATGATAAGGGGAAAATTAAATGTTTAAAAGTATTCATGAGAACATGACTGATATAAGGACAAAGTTGTAACATGGTTTGAGTATATAGAATTTTTGGGATTTTGGTATGTGGACAGACTTAAATGTTGAAAGCATTCATGTTTTCACTAAGGGTTAATAGGTATTAATTTTTCAAGAGAATACATGATTAAGGTATTCACATGTTTTTAATTTGACCAACGAGATATATCATATGTTATATGGGGGATAAATGAGGGTATTTAGATGCTCAGTAGATGACATTTCTAGTAATTGTTTTCTTTATACTATGATCTTGGAAAAGAGTATCTTGGATAAGCCTAGAGATTCGAATGGATTATGTGGGGCATAAGTTATTATTGTTTAAGGATAAAAAAAATTTCGATATAATTGACGGGATGTTATAATAATGTATTTTTAGAAAAATAAAAACATACAGGATGGGTGACAACCCGTCGTGTCGGAAAACGCTGTGGGAATCGAACCCACAACCAAAGTGTGATAGGCCTTTATTGTTGAGAAAAATATTATTTTCACCAATGCTTATTAATGTTATTTAAAGGGGGAGATTATTGAAAATAATACTCTGTCTCTTTATGAAAATTTTGATGCTCACAAATACCCTTAGTTATTTTCTAATGATTTTACTTAGTATTTTGTAGGAGTTTATTAATTTATTTTACTCTTGAAATAATGAGAATTTATTACATGGCACGGAATCTATTTTAGCGTGTTCTGGAAACACTGTTCACATCTTACGTAGATGAATATAGCGCGGAATCTGTTTTAGCGTGTTCTGGAATCACTGTTCATACCCTACGTGGATAAATGTAGTGTAAGGATGAAAACCATGTACTTTTTGAGATAAGATAAAAGTAAGGTTAAACAACCATAGGCTTTCAACAAAGTATGGAAGAAGAACCTTATGTTAGGAAGGAACCCAGCATTTTGGTTATCAGCAAAGTATGGAAGGAGAACCGTAAGTAAATTCTTAAGGTTACGTTTTTTTCTTAAAATTATGGTTCATCAAACTTACTTTTGTAAACAACCATACATTCCTCAGAAAAGTATAGATCAAGTAAAAGTATGGATATTTTACTGTATGTATAAATGTTAAAGAAAAAGTATGGACGATCAACCCTAAGTTTTTTATCAACCATACGTTGTCAACCCTACGTTGGGAGACTATGTTATTAACCCTACGTTTGGAGGCCACATCATTAACCTTATGTTCGGCATCAGAAATTTAGGAAGACGGTATTTATGTACAACGTTCAGTAAGCTGATTTCTGGGTGGATTTCAAGCCGGATTTAAAGTTGTTTTTAAATTACGACTTTGAATGATTCAAGGCCATTTTATTAATGGATTTAAGATCGAATTAAAAAGGATATTTTTATGCCGAGTCTTAAGGGAAGTTATAACTTCTCTGTAAATTCAAATTTTTCAATATCGCGAATCAGAAGGTGAAATTTATGGATCTAAATGTGAAAGAGATATGATTTATTATATATTCTCTCTCTGAAACACCAGGTACAAGGGGGTGTGATCGATTCATTATTAAAACAGGTGGAAAATAGAGATTGTAACTATTCCAGATTGATCTGCTGATTCCACAAGAGTGTAAAAGCTCTGTTTGTTCAAGAAGAAGGAACTCGATATAAGATTCACCTGTTCTACATCGAATATCTATTGTGGATCTACTACTGCTGAGGTTGTGAACTATATCTCTATATATAGTACAACTAGATCAACTCATAACTGCTTCGTCTTAAAGATCAATATTTCTAGAGACTTCAATTCATTTGCTGTCAATTGCATTCTGTTACAATTGTAATGATCAACTGGAAATTTCTTTCTGAATTTTTTTTTATATTCATGACTAACCAGCTTCTCGTTCTACGATGTGTAGGTTCGTGTTTGAACTAGAAGGCTTTGTTTTTCCTTGGATTTTAAAGGTGTCAACTGCCTGTACTCAGTTTTGAATCGTTCTATGGAAAAGAGGACCAGATAGTTAAAATCTACAAGCTCGTGGAGTAGAGCATTGGTGGAGTGGACTATGGGCTTTCTGTTCCCCGAACCACTATACATCTTTTTGCTCTTAATTTTACTTTTTCTACTACACGATCATATCTGATAATGTATAAAGGCCAGAACTCCTTCAAGAGAAGAATTATTGAAAAAATTACAAAAGAAACAATTCACTCCCCTCTTGTGTATAATCTATAGATTCAGATCCAAAAATTGGTATCAGGGGAGGAGCTTCTAATAGAGCCTTAGAAATCTAGAAGAACTTAAGGATTATACAACATAGAATCATGAGTGATTCAAGAGAAGGGATGTCGATGGTTAGAGCACTATATTTTAATGGAGACAACTATGGTTTCTAGAAATAATGAATGGTAATATATCTGAAAAACCTCGGATATAGAGTCTATTCAATGATTCTGACTCCTTATGAAATTCCTGAAAATCTTTAGGCATGGAGTGCTGCTATAGAGGCAGAGTACGATATGAACTTGAAGGCTATGAATGCAATTATCTGCGGTCTAGGACCAGATGAATTTAACAAAGTATCTCTGTGCCTGACAGTATATAAGATGTGGGAAAAAATAGCTATGTCATATGAAGGAACAGATAATGTAAGGAAAATGAGATATGCAACAACAAAACATAAATTTGATACTTTATGAATGATTGAAGGTGAGAGAATCACCCAAATGAATGGGAGATTGAAAGAAATTTTCAATAACATAACTGCTCTAGGAGAACCTATCAAGTAGGCTGATCAAGTATTAAAAGTACTGAGAGTACTTCCTGTTATATGGAATGGTATCTCTTCTGCAATCAGACAATCAACACCTGTCAAAGATCTAACTATGAGAGAGCTGATTGGTACACTGATGATGTATGAAGCTGAAATTAAAGATGAAGCTAATGAACATAAAGTTCTTATAAAAATAGAAGATATTTCCTTGAAGGTAAATTCACTACAAAAGAATAGAAAGATGAAGAGAAAAGTAGTCAAAACTAAATCAGAAATCTTTGACTCATCCAACTCAGATGAAGAACATGCTCAACTAGCCAGAAAATTTAAAAAATTATACAACAAGAAAAGAGGCTTCAAAAAATATTTTAATGCGGATAATAAGGAAGTGAGATGTTATGAATGCAAAAATATGGGACATATCAGACCAGAATGCCCACAATTGAAGGATGCAAAGAAGAAGAAATTATTCAAAAGAAATGAATTTGAGAAGAATGACAAGAAAGCTATGAAAGCCACATAGAGTGTATATGAAGACTCTAGTATCTCTTCTAAATCAAGCTCAGAGAAAGAAGTCAATCTAAAGTAAAACATGTGTTTCATGGAAGAAATTGATGAGGTAGACTCATATTACTCCTCTGAATCACATTTTGAATCAAGCTACGCAAATGAAAAACTTGCAGCGTACTGCAATATGCTTGAAGAAAGATATGACTCAATATTTATGAAACATAAGTCACTAAAAAATATACATAAAGCCATTTTAGATGAAAGAGACACAATGCTTAAACAACATAAATAATTAACTGATAAATACAATTTTATTAACACTAACTATATTAATTTTGAATCAAGAATAAAATCACTGCAGCATGAAGTAGAATCTTACAAATAGGCTACATTGGTTTTCACAAAAGGTGATAATTCATTAAAGTATATTCTTGGAAAAACTGTTATTAAAAAGGTGAGATGTGGAATTGGTTGTAAAGGAGAAAAATCAAAGCTATATAAAAATTATTTTGTTCCTAGCTCTAAAAAGCTTAATTGTAATTTTTGTGGGGGAAAGGGGCATGTAGCTAAAAACAATTCTTAAGACAAAATAAAATTTGTGGAATTAAGAAAGCCTATGTTTAAAAAGACTTATATGATTCAGCTAATTTTAAAAGAACAATGCAAATCTGGATACCCAGATCATTGCTAGCTAACACTCCCGGAGCCAACAAAATATGGGTACCAGAGCAATTTGTTTGAATGTCTTTGTAGGTAGGAGGTCACCAGAGAAGAAAAGATATATAGTACATCGAGAGTGGCTACACAAGACATATGAGTGGAAAATCATTGAATTTTTCTTCACTCACTCAAAAGAAAGGAGGAATTGTCACATTTGGTGATAATGCCAAAGGAAAAAATCATTGGCATTGGAACTGTTGGAGGTCCAAAAACAGTCTCAATCAACAAAGTACATTATGTAAAAGGACTAAAACACAATCTGATAAGTATCTCTCAACTTTGTGATGATGGATATGTTGTTGATTTTACTAAGAATTGTTTTACTGATTCTAAAGATAAAATGTTTAAATTTAAAGCACCAAGAACTGAAAATTTCTATACTTTGGATTTAAATTCCTTGTGTAAACAACAAGTAAACTGTTTGACTGCTAAATTAATTGAATCCTAGATCTAGCATAGAATACTTGTTCATTGAAATGTATATGTTTTTCATAAGTTATCCAAGAAACATTTAGTTTCTGATTTACCTTGTCTCAAATTTGAAAGTGACAGCTTTTGTGACGTATGTCAACTTGACAAGAAACACAAATCATCCTTCAAATCTATTAATAAGGATGATACATCTAAACCTCTAGAACATATTCATATGGAATTGTTTGGACCTTCAAGAGTAGCAAGCTTAGCTGGTAAATTATATGTATATGTTTTAGTTGATGACTATTCAAGATTTACATGGATTTTCTTTTTAAAATTTAAAAATGAAGCTTTGACATTATTTCAATGTTTCTGCAAATATGTTCAAAATGAAAAAGGTTTCAATATAATCTCATTAAGAAGTGATCATGGTGGGGAATTTGAGAATATGTAATTTAATTCCTTTTTCTCAAATATGTGTATTAAACACACCTTTTATTCACCGAGAACACCTCAACATAATAGGATTGTAGAAAGAAGAAATAGAACAACTCAATAAATGGCTAGAACTATGTTAAATGACTATAGCCTACCTATATATTTCTGGGAAGAAGTTTTGAATACATCTTTTTATATAATTAATAGAGTTTAAATTAGACCTATTTTCAAAAAGACAGCCTATGAACTATGGAATAACAAAAAACCTAAAGTAAATTACTTTAATGTTTTTGGATGCAAAGTTTAAATCTTAATCACCAAGGATAATCTTGGTAAGTTGGATCCAAAATCTGATGAAGTTATTTTTCCTAGGATATTCGGATACCTCCAAATCTTATAGAGTTTATAATAAGATGTCAAGGATTGTTGAAGAATCATTTTATGTGAAATTTGATGAATCTGATTTTTTTGGGAAAAGGACAGAACAAATGGATGAACTTGACTCTAATGATAACATCAGTCTTGAGAATTTAAAGAATGATTTTGAAAATGATATAAAATAAATTTAGTCCAGTTCAAAAGAACATGATACTGAAGAACCTTTAAATAATTACCTAGACAGTCTACAACCCTAAAGAATCATCCTTTAGAAACTGTAATAGGTAACAAAGAAACTGGTGTTCAAACTAGAAGAAACTTAGGAAACCTAGTAGAACTCTCTACCATCCTATCTCAACATGAACCCAAGACTATAGAAGAAGCATTAGATGATGAATGCTGCGTAATAACAATGAAAGATGAATTAAACTAGTTTAAAAGAAATTAAGTTTTGGATTTAGTGGAAAGACCTAAGAATTATCCTGTAATAGGATCCAAATGGGTTTTTAGAAATAAAAAAGATGTCCAAGGCACAATTACTAGAAATAAAGAAAGATTAGTAGCTAAAGGATATAATCAAGAAGAGGGAATAGATTTTGATGAGAATTTTGCACTTTTATCTAGGATAGATGCCATTAGAATCCTTTTATCCTATGCATCTTATATGATTTTTGAATTATTTTATATTGATGTTAAATCTTCCATTTCAAATGGTTATTTAATGGAGGAAGTTTATGTTGAGAAACCTCATGGTTTTGAAAAGTCTCAAAAACCAGATAATGTTTTCAAACATACTAAAGCTCTTTATGGACATAAAAAAGCACATAGAGCTTGGTATGAAAGATTAAGTTTTTTTCATTTAAAAAATTATTTTACTGTTGGAATGGCAGACCCAACACTCTTTAAGAAAACTGTGAAAAATAATGTTTTATTGGTTCAAATTTATGTTTATGATGTAATCATTGTATCAACTAATAAAACTTTTTATCATGAATTTTCAAAATTAATGCAAGAATAATTTTAAATGAGTATGATGGCAGAATTAAATTTCTTTTTGGGTCTTCAAATATTTCAAAAAGATTTTGGAAATGTTTTAAATAAACGAAAATACATTACTAATTTACTTAAGAAATTTGGACTTGAGAACAGCAAGACATTTACAACTCCTATGTTTACTAATATAAAACTTTATTTGGATGAAACTGAGAAATCAATTGACAAAAAGTTATATAGAGGTATGATTGGTAGCTTGTTATATCTTACTGCTAGCAGACCAGATAAAATGTATTCAGAATGTCTTTGTGCTAGATTTCAATCAAATCCTAAAGAATCCCATCTAAATGCTGTTAAAAAAAAATTAGATATTTAAAAGGAAATGTTTTTAAATCTCTTATTTATCCTAAAACATCTGATTTTAATTTGATTTCATATTCAGATGCTGACTTTGGGAGTTGTAGATTAGATAGAAAAAGTGCATCAGGTATATGTCAATTTTTAGGAAAGTCCTTAGTATCAGGGTCTAGTAAGAAACAAAATTCAGTTGCCCTATCAACAGCTAAGGCAGAATATGTTTCTACTGGCAGTTGCTGTGCACAAGTGTTGTAGATGAAAAACACTCTTATGCACTTTGGATTGAATTTTAATAATACACATATATTATGTGATAATACGAGTGCAATTAATATTTCAAAAAATTCTATTAGTCATTCTAGAACTAATCACATTGATATAAGGCATCAATTTTTAAGAGATAATTTTATTAAAAAAGATATATTTTTAGAATTTATAAATAATGAAATTCAATTAGTAGATATTTTTACTAAACCTCTTCCCACTAAAAGGTTTGATTTTATTAAGGGAGAGCTAGGTTAATTTAATTTTAAATAATTTTTTATTTTATTTTATTTTATTTATCAAATACTGTTTAAATTTTTCATTCTTTCATCATATGAAAAATTTATTTATTTTTAAATATATGTAATGATGAGTGATTACATGGGAATCAAGGCTATCAGAGCCTTTTCGACTTCTAAACCCTTTCACTTCTATCGAAACCATTTCGAAATCCGAAAATCGCACTTCCTCTTTTAAAACCCAAACCTTCAAACTACTGAAACCCTAACCTTCAATCCTTCAGAGACTCTCACAGCAATGGTAAAGACTAAAAGTGCCAGTGAGGCCAATCCAAACAATGCCAAGAGACAACACACTAAGGGAAGAAAAATCTTACAGGGTAAGGTAATCGATCTTGACTGGTTATTTCAGATGAATCTGTTGTTGAAGCAAGCGTTGTCTTTTCAGAATCTTGAACAGATGTTCAATAGTGAAAATTCGGAATTTTAGTATTAATTAGAACATAGGTACTTCTACAAATCTGTAAAGATTTGTCTGGGAAATTCTGAAGACAGTATGATGGCTAAAATAGCAGATAGGGATTTCTCAATTTCATTAGTAAAGATTAGTCAGATTCTCAACTGCCCTCATGAGGGAGTTTTTCATTTTGACTTGAAGAATATAGGATATTCTGTGCATAAATCCAAAGACATTATTTATTTTCATTTCGGTACAAAGACAATAAAGAAAATGATTGTCAAGGATTTGGAGCCTAATTAGAAGATTTTGGTAAAATTTATTCAGACCGGAATAGCTCCACAGATGGCAGAAATAGAGAAGATTTGGTACCCCGATTTGTATATAATGTTTCTTATGTTAAGTGTTATTATGTTAAACTTTCCAAGATACATGATAAGGTATCGCAGTTACTACTGTCAAATCAAGGCCAGGATGAATTTCTATCCCTTTGGAAGATTTATTTATAAGATTCTGTTTAAGAATTACATGGTGAGATTAGTAGATGTAAGAGTTAATTGTCATCATAGTAATACGTTTAATGCTGGAACCTTGAGGAAAGATGGTTATTTATGGAGCATAATTAAAGGAAAACTTTTTCCAGTAGGAGATGAGGAAGACTCAAAGAGTGCTCAGGCTCAACCTGCTAAGTCCAAGGAGGGAAAAGCTGAATCCGGAGACAGTAATGTTGCAAGAAGGATTCCCTTTTAAGTGGTATATGTTGAGGAAGACAGAAGCCAGGAAGGACTTCAATCAAGAAGAAAAAGACCAGTAAATGAGGAAGTCACTTCCACTGCTTTGGAAACTCCAAAAAAACCTTTATTTTATTATTCTTTTGTGATAGAAGTTGTTGCTGATAAAACCATGGAATATTTTACTGAGAGAACGACTCATGTAGAGAAATTAGGAGCTCAAGAAGAAGCACAAATGGAAAATCAGGAATAGATTGTTGTTGATGTAGAAGTTGCACTGCAACAGGAACAGGAGATGGAGGCTGTGCCTGGTGAAGAAGTGTCCAGACCTCATGAAACTTCTGAAAATATTGTTCTTCGAATTCCAGTGGAAGAAAAATTTGTAGATGAATGTGATGAGCATTCTTCTGAAGCTCAAACAGAGGTACTTCAAGAGGATTTTTCTATGGAGGATTTTGAAAACTCTAAGGAAAAATATGTGGACCAACCTTCTCAGGACAAAGAAAAATAAAAATATGATATTGAATCATTGCCTTTGGTATTGTTGCATCAACTTGAGAATCTGAATCAAGCACATGGTGCATCTGATTCAAGGAAAGAAGAAGTTGAAGAACTATACAGAAAAGTACCTCTGTTGGAATCTGAGAATGCCTATATGAGAAATGCTTCAGACATATAAAATTTGATGTTTCAAAAGATGAAGGAGTGTATAGTTTCAAGGTAAGAAGTTGAAATGGTTAAAGAGGATATGATGACTGCTGTTACACAATTAAAATCTGAACTGGTTATGAAGTCAGATTTATCAAATCTGAAGTTGTTTATGGAAAACCAATTTGCATCAGTTGGAAATAATGCTATTAGTGGGTTAGGTACTTCACCTGATTTAATCAGAAGGTTTCAGGCTATTACAGCTGTGTTGAGCAATATGAATAACCGGATACAATATCTTCAATGTAACAGTGCTCCTTTTTCATTGTTTCTAGACAATCAGAAATTCTTAGTGGATCAACTGACATCTAGTGAGCCATCAATCATAATTCTGTTAGATCAGTTATCAGAGAAGCTGTAAGTATTTGTTGAAAAAGATTAAAGGATGCATGAGTTTTTCAGAGTCAATTTAATTGATAATATTTATATAACTCAAGAGACCAGAGAGCTAATTACCAAGCTTGGAGATGGGGTGATGAAGAGACTTCGGGAACAGTTTACAGAAGTCAAGTTTGCAATTTAGAGGAGATAGACCTTGTTGCCTATCTTACCCAAACCTTGATTCCTGTGTATATCATTGTCATGTATATACTACAGTTTTTGAATGAAAATTTTCATCATTGTTTATTTGTCTCTTTCCTTATTTGTTTTACTAACTTTATTTTTAATATTCCAGTACTCTAGATTTAATTATTAATAAATAGTTTGTAATAGAATTTACTAACAGTTCAGTGCAATATTAAACGTGTTAAAATCTATTATTTTTCATTCTTTTTGATATCACAAAAGGGGGAAAATTTGGATAAACACAACATCAATATTTAGGGGGATAATTCATTTTATTGAGGGAGAAAATTAGATGAGACATTTGGATTTATAATTATCTTTTTGGTGGAGAAGTTTTTATTTAATACTTTATAATGAATTTTGAATGTTAATTTTTTTTTGTTTAAATAATTTTAATTATATTCTGGATTTTTTGATCATCAAAAGGGGGAGATTGTTGAGAAAAGTATTGTTTTCAACAATGCGTATTATTGTTATTTAAAGGGGTAGATTATTGAAAATAATACTCTGTCTCTTTATGATAGTTTTGATGCTCACAAATACCCTTAGTTATTTTCTAATGATTTTCCTTTGTATTTTATAGGAGTTTATTAATTTATTTTACTCTTGAAACAACGAGAATTTCTTACGTAGCACAGAATCTATTTTAGTGCGTTCTAGAAACACTGTTCACATCTTACGTAGATGAATATAGAGCAGAATCTGTTTTAGCATGTTCTGGAATCACTGTTCATACCCTACGTGGATAAACATAGCGTAAGGATTAAAAGCATGTATACTTTTTGAGATAAGAGAAAAGTATGGTTAAACAATCATATGTTTTCAGCAAGGTATGGAAGAAGAACCTTACATTAGGAATGAACCCTATGTTTTGGATATCAGCAAAGTATGGAAGGAGAATCATACTTAAATTCTAAAGGTTACATTTATTTCTCAAAAGTATGATTCATCAACCTTACTTTTGTAAACAACCATATGTTCTTGGAAAAGTATGGATCATGTAAAAGTATGGATCTTTTACCGTATGTTTGAATGTTGAAGAAAAAGTATGGATGATCAACCCTACGTTTGTTATCAACCTTACGTTGTCAACCCTACGTTTGAAGACTGTGTTATTAACCCTATGTTTGGAGGCCACGTCATCAACCTTACGTTTGGCGTCAGAAATTTTTATCAGATGGTATTTATGTACAACGATCAGTAAGCTGATTTATGGGCGGATTTCAAGCCGGATTTAAAGTCGTTTTTAAATTACGACATTGACTAATTCAAAGTCGTTTTATTAATGGATTTAAGATCGAATTGAAAGGATCTTTTCATGCCGAGTCTTAAGGGAAGTTACGACTTCTCTGTAAATTCAAATTTTTGAATATCGCAAATTAGAAAGCGACTTTTATGGATCTAAATGTGCAGGAGATATGCTTTATTATATATGATCTCTCTAAAACACGATGTACAAGGGGGTGTGATCGATCTATTATTAAAACATGTGGAAAATAGAGATTCCAACTATTCACGATTGATCTCCTGATTCAACAAGAGCATAAAAGCTCTGTTTGTTCAAGAAGAATGAACTCGAAAGAAGATTCACCGGTTTTACATCGAATATCTACTGTGGATCTACTACTGCTGAGGTTGTGAACTATATCTCTATATCAACTACAATTGGATCAACTCAGAACTGCTTCTTCTTGAAGATCAATATTTCTAGAGACTTCGATCCATCTGCTATCAATTGCATTCTGTTACAATTGTGAAGATCAACTGGAAATTTCTTTCTGAATTTGTTTTATTCATGAGTAACTAGCTTCTCATTCTAAGCTGTGTAGGTTCATGTTTGAACCATAAGGCTTTGTTCTTCCTTGGATTGTAAAGGTGTCAACTGCCTTTACAAAGTTGTGAATCGGTCTATGGAAAAGAGGACTATATAGTGAAAATCCCCAAACCCGTGGAGTAGAGCATTGGTGGAGTGGACTAAGGGCTTTAGGTTCCCCGAACCACTATACATCTTTGTGTTCATAATTTAACTTTTTTTGCTGCACGATTAAATCTGATAAAGTATAAAGGAAAGAACTCGTTCAAGAGAATAGTTATTGAAAAAATTCCAAAAGACACAATTCACCCCCCTATTGTGTATAATCTATAGATTCAGATCCAACATTTATCTCCTACCACTGGCCTACAAGAAGTCCCTGGTTAGTAGAAAATAGTTTTATTATATTAAGTAGTATGATATATGAAGTATAAGTACATATTCAAAACCATATATGAATAATATCACTATAGATGGACTTATGTTTTTTTGATAACTTTTTTTAACCTTTTGTTTGAGAGAGATGGAATGACCCATCATTATATCACATGATCTACTAACACATAAAGAATGACAAATTCAACTTTATTTATTTAGGATATGAAGAGGAAATTGTTCATGTAACGACCAATAGTGAGATTGTACCAAAATACAGAAATAATTTCTTCTAATTCTAATTTCTTAAACTTTAGGGGAATGATCTTGAAAACCAAAAATGTTGTCCTAGTGCCCTTATATCTAATGAATTAGATGGTACCTTAGATCATCACAAATTTATGGATTTGTGATTGTGGGATTTTTCATATCCATGTCCTCTAACACTCTTCATCAGAAGTTGATGGGTATATTTCTCTTCCATATCCATATTTTCACCCATGTTGTCCTATGTAGAAACCCAGTGCTGAGTTACATTGGGAGACTGTTATGATTCTAACTTCCATTTTTAAAATGAAGTATTAGTATTCCTTTTTATGATGTGATTTTCTATGAAAGAAACTTTCATGTAGTAAACCATTTATAACCGCGATGAATTTTGAGGGTGAAATTAATTTTATGGGGTGTAAAATGTAACACCCCGAGATTTTATGTGATATATTATTTTTAATTTCCTTGATTTCTTCTATTATACACTACACAAAGATTAGCTTGTACTATACACAACACCGTATTATCTTGCAGTATACACAAAACTATTCTTGGCTCGTGTTACACACAAATTCAAGTTCATTTTATGGAAATTACTTTATGCAACATTAAGTATAACTTTTTTTTAATGTATAAATGAAATAATTTTTGATTCTGTTATACGCAACACCAAACAGAGATTTCACTACACATAGCCTTGACATGGATTGCATTACACGGAATCAAGACCTTCTTCGATAGCGTATGTAGTACGCAATACCAACTTTCACTATAGGAGATATTATTACAATATTATTATGAACTAGCTGTCATTAATAGTATTACCCACTTTTTGAAATTTTATAAATTTTATCATTCAAAATGGACTTCATTTTAGTATTTGGAATATCAAAATTATCCTAGGGTGAATTTTTGGTATTTTTTTGAAAACATTCAATTTTTGATGAATAGTAAAAACACAGGGTTATTATTTAAAAACCGACTTTTTATAATTATTTATTTTATTTAAATTTAGTTTAGGTCAAAATTGATACATATTACCTATATAAGTTCAAATTAATTCATTTGAGTCATTTTATAATAATTTTTGATATATAAAAATTTTATTGAACTTTTCACCGTCTTTTACACATCTCCTCGGAGATTTTGAAAATTTGCAAAAAAAACATAATTTTACCACTTCTATGACTGAAATTTTGAAAATCCGAGAGACATGGTTAATATCATGGAGTAAAATGTGGTTCAATAAGATAAAAATAATTTTTGGTGAATAATAACTTTTTACTTTTATTTACCACGGTTAAAAGTAAATAGTGTAATTAAGGGTAAAAATGATATTATTATTACCCTAACACAGGTCCAAATTCTATTAGATAAGTGTAATTAGACCAAAGAGAACATTAGGAATAAAATATGACCATTTATGTCCACTTGGATTAGATTTGGACATTTATTATTAATTTATTTAAAGAAAGGGTTAAAATAATTAAAATCAATGTTTAATAACTAAATCATTTTTTATATAGGGTTATACATGAGATAAATTCGACTATAAATATTAATTAGAAGGATAAAACGATTTAATACATAATTGAATTTTATTTATAATTTTTAAAAATTAAATAATTTAATTTATTTATGACACATTGATGATGCAGTAATTACCTTATTAATGAAATATTAACATAATTGATGTTATAAATACTCAAATAAATGTAATTTGAGTTATTTTATGAATTCCACTAATTTTATAGGTTGATATGACATGTTAGTATTTATTCAATTATCTTATTTCTATCTAATCATGTTTTTATGATTTTCACAAAAATCAATTACCAAATAGTGTCAAATTGACATAATATAGTTTTTAAAACAAATATTATATTATTAAATGTTATTATATTCATAAAAAACTGAGGATCATCAAAATGACTTAGTTAAGGTTATATATTTTAATAATGAACCACTTGGTGTTAGTTTTTCTTGTTATAGTAAGTTTATTAACCATATAGTGTAAGAAAACAAGAAGACATGGTAAAAGATAAATTATTTAACTTAGAGTTAAATCTAAATGATAAGGTTAAAATAGAAATCTAAACTTATCTAAACCCAATTGTTTGAGAGTCTTTAGACCCATACCCACTTTATCTTTCAAATAAATCCATTTTAATCTATTAAAAACCGAATATTACTTTATTATAAAGTAATATTTTAAGTTTGTCCAAAGGTTCCCCTCTCCTCCCTTATAAAAAGGGCTCCCCTTCCCTCTTTTATTCACACCCTATTGAGCCATGAAGATCAGCCAACCCCTACCAATTACTCTCCTCAAACTCAATATTTATATCATAGATGTTCTTTTATTCTCAAAATACCAACTCTAGTTCCCTAAGAATAATTTTAAAAGAGTTGCGTCGAAAAAGAGGTAATCTCTTCTACTGATTCTTTCAAGTTTCTTTCTTCTTCAAATTATTCTTATTTAGTTTCTTAATTATAAAGTAATAACATAAGTATCAATAATATAATTATATGTTATTATATATATTAAACAACTCCATTTCCCCTTCTATCCATCCTACGGAAAACAAAATCACCGCGTGTGCGTACGTACGAAATACTGTCTCCACGCCGTGATGTAATACGTTTCTCCACCACCACCTTACTTGGATGGGTATAATGGTTTAAATAATCTATATATGATTATAACATCATACTGATTCTAATATATTACATCATCCACTCCAATTCCATTCAATAAATATGGGAAAGATATCATCGCTCGTGCGTACGTACAGATTATCGTCTCCACGACGCGATGAGATTCATTTTCCATGATAACAATTCAAGAATGATTATAAAGTATATATAATAAGTAATCATGAAATATATGACATAATAATGATACTAGATGAATGTATATATATATGTATTTCATCTAATTAATTCCATTAAATTCAATAAGGAATCGATAAACAACATTCATGCGTACATACGGCCTACCGTCTCCATGAACGATGTATTTCATTCCATTTATCGATCTATTATATATATGTATATTATGAATATATATTATATATAAATCATGTTTTATATTCTGTAATTATGAAATCATGATCTATGTAATAATATTAATTCTTACAACTTAAAAAACGGATGATAAATGAAATGATTTTACCCAAAATGCTGCTTTAACATGGAATTGACAAATGAACGGATAATATAAAGTCATAAGTGAATCATATATGATATCATAAATATTATTATGGCTCTATTACAAGTTAAGAATATGTTCAAACAAACTATAAAGGAGTCTCAGACACATACGGACGAAATTGGACATAATGTAAGGGATAATTATTCCAATCTCATTATTATCAGAGATTGTTTATTCGTAAGTATGTACTGGGGTTATATTTATCATCCATGTTCATGTTTTCTCAAAATGTTTTCATAAAATGTTTACTATTATTACATGTATTTTTAAATTCATTTTACCCCTTTTTGACTTTTACTACGATGGATGGAATGAATCTTTATTTTTTTTACCATACAATGTACTTTTTGACTTTTCCTGCAAAAGTACCATAAGAATGTTTTTTTATCTTATACGGCAAGAATGGATTTTTACTGCTTCATAATGCCTTATTTTAATGAAGTTTACTCTACATTTTGTCATGGTTATTTTCAATAAAATCCTTTTATTTTAAAATCGCGTGGCGTTTTTGTGAAAAGAAAACGATTTTTAAGAAGAAATGATATTTTACTCAAGAATTCATTTCAAGTGTTTTATTAGAACCACTTTCCATCTAAGATGACATTATTTCATATGTGTATGTTTCAAGTATAAAATCTTTATTATTTACATGGTTTAACTTTTCTTATGATTAAATGATATCCATTTGTTTTATATGGATTATGTTATGAAGGGATGATGTTTATGAAAACCATTTTTATTCCTTGGGTTATGATGAATGATTTATGTTTATGTTGTGGAACACGAAAGAATGATTTAATTATGAGATGGGTGGGACCAATATCTCCCTCCAATGAATTGGGTAAAGATTTATATCTCATAATATAGACATGGCTAGAATAGTAAGTTAATCTAGTTCAGTTATACAGGACTGGAACGAGGAGTGAATTCGATTCAGAAAGGGACTTTGTCCACTAAGATGGTCTTGGCAGCAATGCCATGGCTACTATTGAAATCATATAATGTTCTTAATGGTTTTCCAAAATTACATGTTTAATTCCCATTCTATTTTATCATGATTTATGTTTCTTTATGATTTATTCCTTACATACTGCCAAGATTTATTTCACAACTCAAGATTTTGACGTTAAAACCTTATGTTCATGTTTTGAATTTCAAATGAATATGGTTTGTTTTATATTCTCTATGATTACCCTTACTGAGCATTTTAGCTCACCCTTTATATGTTTTCTTTTCCCCAGGATATAAAGAATGGTTTTAGGTAAGAAAAAAGGGATGATCATTATGGTAGTTTTTGAAGATCATTCACCAAGATTAGAAGATTATGTTCCATGTTTCCAAAGACACTAAACTATTATGGTCATTTGGTGTCTATTTTTGTTATGTATTAATTATTCCTCAAAATTAATTTAATTTCCATGTACGTCACGCTTTGGGTCTCTACATATTTGTATTATTTTATAAATATAAATGTGAATTGTTTGGATTATTTTTTCAATGGAATTCCATGATGGAAGAGAAATAGATATATGGATGAAATTTCTGAGTTCAAACAATGTCGGTGAGTTTACCATAATAATATTTTGGAATTACAGTATACATAGAGGCATTCGACTTGATAAGAATATTCCACTAACACATAAAAATAGAGTGGTTAAGATAAAGAATTATAATTTTATGGAGAGAATATGAATTATATTTTTGAATTATGGGATTAATGACGATTTCTAGGTGGATGTAGTGATAAAAAAACAGACATAGTTTACAGAGGTCCATCAGAACCAGTTGAATACAATTATCGGAATATCCTTGGTCTATAGAAATTTCATAATTTTTGAACCTTATAATTTACTAATGATTTTCCCATATGCATGTTGATTATAAATAGTGTGATAAACATAATGAAAAATCTCATTCAAGTTTCTTCAATGAATATTGATGTGAAGTATTTGGTTTTTATCTTTTGTATGATGAGAAGAGGAATGTTTTCAGAAGCTATATTATGCTCTTCAATGAGTATATCATTCGAAAGGATCCTTAATTTATGGTAAATGTTGTTGAGGTAAATTATTAAACATACATTAAATTTGATGTTTGTGGTGGTTTTGAAATCTCATTTATTCCAATGAATTAAGTTGTGTCTCATTATACCATAACTTCACATATTCTGATAGAATGTTTAGAGAGATGTTTAGAATGATTATTGGTTCAGCCAGCTAGAATACATACCTAATATCTCAATAAATTATAATTTTCTTTCTAGATTTCATAAAGGTTTAGTTATAGATTCCATATTTATAGAAGATGTAAATCATAGGGACATTTACAATAACATTTAATGGTTAAATGAATGGGGAATATATATAATTCTTTGATTTTTTTCTTAAATTTAATAGATGTAAGAGAATCAGGAAGTAAAAAATAATATATTACCCCAGGTGGTTCTAAAAAGTAGGAGTTATAAATGTCGGAGGAGAAAAATTCACTCTATTTTAATAAAAATTGATAACTATTATGATTACCACTATAGAATATCGAACTTGATAACATGTGGGTATTCCAGTTGAAAGATGAACCATGTGGAAGGAAGTCGTATAAGGTGAGGCTGATTATGAAAGGGTCTCAGCAGAATAAGGGTATTAAATTCACTAGATTGTTCTCTCTGGTAGTTAAGCATACTACAATTTGAACTATTTATATCATGGGTTCTTCTAAAAAATTATACATTGAACAAATGGATATGGAGATGGATTTTCTTCTTGGGGATTTAGAGGAATAAATTTATCTGATGAAACTAGTCATTTTTATAGACTAATTAAACCAGGGATTGTAGTGAATATAGAAAAAGAGCAATTATGGATTAAAAAAAAACTAAGGTTCTGTAACTATAATATTGATTACATCATGTTATAGAAATGTTTCAAATGTAGTAAGTTAGATCATAATTGTAATTCAAAGATTTTCAACAAAATTACTTCAGAATGTTACACTTTTATGAGGATGATATGTTGTTGGTGGGTCTGATTGTTTTTTAAATTAGGAAATAGAAGGAGGACTTTTCTGGGATGTTTGAGATGAAAGATATTTGAGAAAAGGAAAATATATTGACAAAAATAATTGAACATAATAAGAGAACTTAGTGATTGGTTTTATCACAGAGAGATAACGTTTTTATGATTTTTGAGAGATTTATAATGAGTGGGTGTAAGTCAATTTAAAATCCTATCACTAGTCAACTAAATCTTACAAAATAATATGCAACAGAAACAAAAGAAAAAATGAATTACGTGGGAAAACATTTTACATGTTTCATCAGCTAAAATATTTTTTTATGGTATGGTGTGTACTAGTTATGATATTTCTCATATAGTGGGAATAGTCCACAAGTTCAGGGAAAATATAAGGAAAGATCATTGGGAATATATAAAATGTATTATTCGGTATTTAAATGTAATGGAATGTAAATTTTTTTATTGATAATGATTTGTTCCTTAGGTTTATATATGATGATGTATGGGTGATTCAATTTCTGAAAAGGGATTAATTGGGTATATTCTTTAATTTATAAAATCCACGATCAATTTTATATTAAGGAAACAACTCAGGATTGGGTTTTTTGGAATATTAGTAGAGTATGTGAATGTGATGGAAGATATAAAAGTGATGGTTTGGTTAAGAAATTTTGTTTATGAACAAATATGTAGTTAGAAAATAAATTATTCTATACATTGATAGTAAATGTGTTATTCATTTATCTAATAATCTAGTGATTTATTCAAGAATTAGATACATGGAACTAAGGTACCATTAAACCCAAAAGATTTTGAATGAGGGAGAGTTGTAGTTATAAAAGTATTTAGGAAAAATAATCTGACACACATGTTCACCAAAATTGTGGGGCCTAAAATAATGAGGAAACCTAAATACTATATTGTGATTTGGTGAAAGAAAGAAGGTTGAGAATCCCTATACACAGTGAGAGTGGGAGGATGTTTTTAATGTTGAATTTGATTTTGTGGTTTTCTTTATATTGGTCTTCAGGTGGGAGATTATTGAGATTATGTGAAGTCTACATTAGTTGAATGAAGATAGTCAACATAATGGAGTGATTAAACCATATCTTCAATTCATAAAGATGCGATATTAGTGTTGTTTCCTTCATCTATTCTGGAAATATCTTCCTGAAGGATGTTTGTTAATAATGGGATTTTTCTAAAGTTATCAGTGCAATGTTTCCTTTTTTTAGATGTTCAATACTACTTATAAATGATGGTGAATTTTAATTTTAATATTTTATGGTTTTTGATTTATTGAATATGGTGGTTTCACTGAGTATTTTAAAATGATATTGATATTGGTAATGGTAGAACATATGGAATCTTACATTTCTTAGAGGTTGGTGGATGCAGATGACTAATTTTCAATCTATAAAATGGTAGGTATGACCATATTAATTACAAGTTGTAATCATTTTTTATGATGAAATGGAATACTACATTGTTTCTCGTATGGATCTGGGAATTTTAGTATAAACCACATGGAACCAAATGTTTCTTTATTTTTTTATTTTATTTCTTTTTATGAATGATGTGTATATTGAAGTTAAAAGGGATGAAGTTTTTTCAACATAGTACAGTGATTTGGGTGAATATTTTTCTCCCATGTTCTAAAGCAAAAAATATAATTAAATTCCTTTTAGAATATGTTTTCACTATAGTGATTCTAAGTTAACATCTTCTGGTTTATCAAATAGAATGTGTGGGGGAATAATCAACGGGTTTCACTCAATGTAATGACGTAAATAGCTATATACCCAAACACCAATGATTATCTATGTTTAAACTTTGTCTTCTATAAGTAGGGTATCAACTTATAGAGGTTATCATGCTAAGTATCAATCCAAAAAAAATTAATAAGGATTGAAAATAGAAATCCACCCTTATGTATATTGATGGATGAATGACCTTCCATGCGATATACTTTGGTGGGTCAGTTTATGTAACAATCATCTACCTGTTAACTCATGAATATATTCATTGTTTCTGTTATACCACCGTTTTTTAATTTTTATAAAAATATATTTAATTTAATATTAACATATCATCACAACCCATAATATTCTGTGATGATCATCAATTATGGATAACTAAAATTTTGTACTTTGAGATAATATTTATCATTCATCCAATCATGTAAACTATTTTTTGAAAACAAATTAATGAATAATAAATGAATATTGAATTTTTTTTATGAAATTATATGTTTACAACCATGATTTCATGAAAACACTAGAGAAACAATGATGAAATGTTTTTAGAAATGAGAGTAAAATAGATAAAAATATAAAACAAATAATAAAAATAAGAAAATCCTTTGCAAACATTTACATGTTTTAGGAATAATACCTATATCCACAGAAAGAAAAAATCACTTCACTAAAATTTAGAGTATAAATTCCAAGATTCAATCTATTTGTAAAATCCATCCTCAAAAAGTGATCATAAAGCATACAATACCATAGTTCCACTAACTACATATTAAGTCTATTGGGCTATAATAATTGATGGTAAGAAGTCCACTGATCTACAGTACCACTATCACTAAATTTAATGTTGTTATAATTTATTTCAACCAAGTCTACTATAATGTAGTTCCTTTTTAGGTTCATGGGATTTGTGGCTAGGTGTGCAGTAAGGATTGAGCGACACTACTCCAATAAATTACAACCAATCTCTTAAGTGTCTAATATCCAGATATTCTACATGACCCTCATATTTTTTCTATAGTAATGGTTTTTGATCATTATATCTATAGGTAATTCCTATCATATCCTGTTGTGACCATATTATAAAATTCTCCCACAAATGTCTTAGTGAGTAAAAGTTAAAAAGCACGCTAGTTTGAATAATGGTGATAATTAGATATCATTTTCATTAAGTTGTAATCTTTGAACTTATATTCAAATGTTAAGATTCCTAATTTTTTTTCTACATAGAATTATTTCCCTTTTCATTATCATCATCCGCTGGAACCTATTCCCTTAAACATTTTTTTAAAATAATTTTAACGATTTTAATTTTTATTATTGAACATATCATAATTTTTTTAAGAAAAAGTGACATTGAAATCATTATGGAAAACACATGCAACCATTTACATTTTTCATTACCATTATAACATAAACTATTTTAGGATATCAAGTAAATTTTTATTTCTAACTAATCTAGAAAAAATATCCACATTACTAAAGCATATAAATGTAACTATTTTATTTTTCTTACTATCATAAATCCTAACTATTCAGGAAATTAAGCGAAAAAATCACTCAATCTTATACTAGTTTAATACTTTAGTTAATAATGATATTCACCTTATCACTGTAACTAAATATAACTATTTAATTTTTTTTTATTATCACATATCAAAACTCTTTAGGATATTGGGTTAAAAATTGTCAATCTTAGAGTAGTTCAATCCTTTAGTTAATAGTGATATTTACATTCTCATAATTACAAAATGTAACTATTAATTAAGCGACAAATCACTTAAACATAGGCTTGCACAATTTTTATTTATTAAATTTTAACTTATCTAAAGTAAAAAAAATACTCCCCATAGAATCTCAAACACTATATTCTCTTTGGAATATCTGGATAAGACTCTAAATAAAAAAATTTGTGTTTTAGTATATACCTTTTTTTAGAATACATGAAAACTAAAAAACTACTTCAATATCTTAGAAGACATTCTATGTGTTTAGAGTATTTTATTTTAAAACAATATTTTATTTTTTAGAAACACAACTACATGGTCAGGAATAACATTCTAATAAATTTTAAAAAATATCCAGATCAATAATTTATCATGGATAAAAAAATATTATATATATTTTCTTCTCAAAACATTTTATAGAATCATTTGAAACATAAACGGTGAGTATATAATTAATGATATAAATTTTCTATAACAAAACATTTTTAATGAAGCAATTTTTTTAGATATGAGAAATGAGATGAAGATAAAAATATTTAAAAAGATTCATCTGATCTGGGTACATTCCTTTATATTTAAATCAATGTTGTAGTGACTTATTGCTCCATCAATGGGATGTAAATTAAAAAATTTACCAATTATTCCAAGGATTTCTGTATCATATTCCCTAAAAAATGAATAACTAATATGTATAACATTAATACAATGAATGGACATTCCATAATGTATTCTAAAACTCGTCCAAGAATTCTACATGACCCCATCATATGAAATTATTACCCCACCTTTCTAAAACCCCTATGTTTCATTAACCTCATTCAGATTTATAATGAAACATTATTAGAATATTCTAACTATCATATCTTCTTCTAGTTTGATATTTTTCCCACTTGTACATTCTACATAGTACCTAAACATTTTAATTGGATTTCTACTTCATCTATTATAAATACTTTGATAATATCAAGTAACTTTTCTCAAACTCATTCTTTTTTTCAAAACAATTCAATATTTCAAAAAACGAATACCTTATCTATAATAATCATTATACGAATTATTAATTCTATCCATAAATATTCATCAAATTGAATATAATTGAATTAATCAATCATGCTGAGTATTTTTTACTAGAATTCATTAGGTCAATTAAAATTATATTCTTTCAGAACCTTAATTGATTTATTTCATACATCAACAAGAATCATTTTTTTGTTGAACAAATTTAATACGTGGTTTCGCAGGAAGTAATAGTTATAACACAAAAAATATTTCTCTTACTCGATAAATTTTCATAATCAACCAGTCTTAAGAGTTTCTTATTTTGAGCTTCTCATTTCAAGGATTAATTTCAATGTTTGTTTTGATGATGATGATCCATTTATCTAAAAAATAATCTTTTATCATATAAATATAACAAATTTCATATTTTAATTATTCACCTTAAATGATAATGCATACACTAAATTTGATGACCCAAAACATCATTTTAATTAACTGTTCAATGATCTGTATTTCACCCTAACTAACACAGGTTTATTCATTTAAATAAAAACGGATTTTTCTGGTAGGGAATCATCCCAATTGGAAAAGCTATAATCTTTGACAGTATATCATATTACCCTTATATTAATCTATATCGGGGATAAACACACCACCATTCCTCTGGTATCATTCAAAATGAATTTATATCTAAGTGTAACACCCCATGTATTTGATGAAAATAAATTCCATATTAAATCCTTGAATCACTGAGTCTCTACAAAAAACCACATTTTTATATCCTTGTACATAAACATAGTTTTACCACATATATGATTAGAGTTTTGAAATACTGACACACACAGTTGTGTTCAGTATGATATTTATAGTCCGATAGAATCAACCTAGTTTTTTATGATTAGTAACATACACTTTTGAATAGTTACATACCCATATGAATTGTAATGAATATTAATAAATAGTAAATTGAAAAAAAAACTGAAACTTTACCCATGAATGTATAATACAATTTAGACATCTTACAAGTGAAAAACGATCATAGTATAAGTATTGGTATTTTTGGTGTCATATATATTTTAATTAAAATTTTATGATTAATTTAATAAAATAATATAGAAATGTATTTTCATAAAATGTAATCATAATTTTTTATTTTATTTTCTTATGGTAATAAGATAATCTTATGGGACCTTGATTAATATTTCAAGGTGTTTTAAAATGTGTTGTAGTTTTAATGTTTTTTTCAAATAAATTATAATTTGATTTTTAAAAAAATTTTCCAAAAATGGAGTTTATTTTTTAATTATACATGTTTAAAAATGGTAAGTGTGATGTTTTTTTGGAGTTTTTTGAAGTACATGAATTTTTGGTGAAGAATGAAATTAGATAATTTATAAAATATGCTTAATAAGGGAATTTAGGAATCTTTCATGAGTCATGGAAGATGTAAATGATCATTGGTTAAAACTCACATGAATTTATTACTATTTATTTCACATGAACCAACACTATTGGTTATATTTTTCGAAATAATAAAATAGTGATTAAAATAATTAGAAAACCCTCCTCTCCCCCACTATAAAACCACCTCACTCCCTCTTCTATTTGTTCCTCTCAAGCCTTGTGACTTATCTAAATTATTCCAAAATCACCCCCAAGATCATCCCCAATGTCTATTAGTGCGTGGTCTCATTAAAGGACAAATATATCTCTCCTAAAGCGGCTTATAAGGAACATTACTTGAAGAGGTAAATTCCACTTTTCATTTCTTTTATTTTAACCTCCTTTCATTTATTTTTCATTCCTCGCATCCTTTCATACAAGTGTTTTGTTGACACTAGTAACTTAATTGTACTATAATAATGTTATGATAAAGTAATAATTATTCATTATCTATCATTTACATTCATTTATACTAGAAAAGAAAACACCATCAGAGATTTGTCAATTTATCACATTCAAGAACGATTGGTTTTCGAATTCTATTAACATCTTAAATTATGGTAATGAAAATAGTGAGATGGTTGAACCAGAATATAATATATGTATCATAACTTATTTATTGTTCTGTAATCCTTTTTTACAAATGATATTAATTTATAAATCCTAACTAGTTTGTTGTGATCAAAAAATTCCAATTACCAAAAAAATTATCATTTCTTTTTTATATAATGATTTACCTTCACTCACAATAACCGAATGAATTTTATAACCATGAAATATTATGGTTGTTCACTAATAACATAAAACTTATATTCTGCACAAATATTCTGATTTTACATGTTTATCCATTCATGAAGACATGTAAACCAATCTTGAAAATCAAGGAAGCAAACACTTCCAAACAATGAAATCGAATCTCTTAAGACATAAAATGGATTTTTATTAACCTAATATTGTGATAATAAATCAAATAAATATAGAGGAGGTTCAATAATCATTAATTAATGATCCTAAATTTTATTATTCCGGACATTCAGAACAAGATAGGAACACCTTCAGACATAATGTAAGGTTTTTTCCACCTAAACCTATACTTTCATTTAGGTCACTTTTTTTATATACATAAATCAATTAAATTATTATCCATTAATTTCTACTCCACATAAATTATTTTTTTATGTTCTATATATGTGTACCAACCTGAATACTACCTTTATTTTTGGGATTTATATGTTTTAAAAGGATCTTTCAAAAATCATTCCTGATAAAAAAGATAGTTTCAAGAGAATTACTCAAATTCATACATATTATCAAGGGCACTCTATATTCTGTTTTTGAAAAAAAAATACCTTTATAAAATCACTTAATTTATTATTAAAATACTATATTACTTCACTTCTGGTTTTATACAAATATTTTTCCAAAAGAACTCTTCTTTTCAAAGTAAAATATTATTTTTCTCAAGAATTACTCGATTCTTTTATAATAGCATCTTCATATATTTAAAAAATATTGTTGATCATTATGTATTGTTGGGATTAATATTTTATGACATCATATACAATATTTAATTTTATAGTTTATGATTTTCTTTGACTTTGGCTGTTCTATCATAAACCCATTCACCAAGATTACTTCTAATAGATTGTGTTTATGCTTAATGTTCGGGGGTAGTTATTTACATTTCATATATTAGTTTCAATATAAATGTATATGTTTTTTATGTTTTTATACATCCATATGGGGAATGTATTAGACTAATTTTGTGTTATGTGGGGCCCTCTATTGCCCATCGGTTCCTCGGTAGGTCAAATGAGACAAACAAAGGTCTTGGCATAGGGTCTTGACAAATTGAATATTTATAGTCTCATTATGAGGCCTTGATGATGTGGTTATGATGTCTCACATTATTCATTACAACGTTATGAAAATAGTAATGACATTTCATGTTGTTATTCTCCTAGTATAATAACAATGATTATGTTTTATTATGACTTTAATTATACATATCTTATTGCTACTAAAATGTGTTGTTGTGTATTTTAAAGGATTGTGTTCTTATTTATTCACCATGCCTAATGTTTACATTTATGATATCTTTTTCTATAATTATAACCCTTACTAAACGTTTTAGAACACCTATTTCATATTTTTTACTTTCTATGGACATTATAGAGTATGTTATGAGTAACTATTATGGATAAACATTGGGCTATGGATGTTCCAAATAAATCATATATACAGTTTTTTTATTCAAGTTGTAATTTTGAACTTATGTATGTAGCTATTTTTATGAAAATACAAAAAAAAAATTGTTATATCAAGATGCCACATTCTTGTAATCTTAACAATATACTATAATAATGCACAATATCTAGGCTACTAGGGTCAGGAAATTACACAAACAGTAAACTAAATAAAATTCCAAGAATAACAAAACAAAGGAAGATCAAAGGATAACCAGGTTGAGCTTAATTGTACCTAATAAGATAACCCAATGTTACATAAATATTTATTTTCATACACAATATAATCCATGTGTACTGATGATGATCTCAAAAATACATGGTAAACTAATTGAGGTATTAAAAAGTTCTTCTTTGGAAGGAATCTCACACTTATTATTGGTGGGGTAATCATTTTAAAGTCTCACCCATTTAATATGGCTCATAGGAATATTAAATTCATAGTTATTTCATCTTAGGTAATCATTATCTTCAAATGTTTTATTCGGTTTTTTATATGCACTCTTCAAATGATTTGGTTTTAGAATCCACATTCCAACCACTAAAGTAATATGTTTACACTACATTTATGTGTAACTGATTTAGAACCCACAATACAAGTCACTCACCCAAAATCATAAGTCAAACATATTCATATATATATATATATATGTAAGTATGTATGCATCATATTCATAAGGTATATAAACTATTCTCGTAATGGCATAAACAAACATGGGATTGATAATCTCTACATGAGTAATCATAGAGATATAGAAAACCAACCCCATTCACCTTTCTAGAACAAGACCTAAACCTCCTGGCTTGTAGATAGTACAACACCAAGTACCACTACCAAGAGATACTTTAATCAACAAGGTATTAAATTCATGATATCTCTAACAATTAATATCCACAAACTATGTATAACAATAACATTCAAACTAATGACATAAATTAAAAATGGAGGTTATGGTGGTTGAAAAATAAATTTTATAGATTCATACCTAGGATGTAATGCGAGGATCTATCTCATATAAGTAGTTTAAAAGTTAAACTAACAATTATTATTCATAATATAAAGAATTTTTATCTTTGAATAAATTAGGTAATGAACATTAAATAAATGAACAATTCAAATATTTAATCACAAGATAACGATTTTTATATAATTCATAAATACAATTTAATTAAAAAACCTTTTAATAAATTTTCTAACATTATAAGAATTCTATAATTTTGGATATAAACTATTTTATAATAAATTAAATATGAACTGTCTAATATTATTTATTATATGGGTATATGGGGATAATGATAGTACCTAGGGAAATAAAGTTTTTATGATATGAGATGTGGAGGTTGATAGGCTGATATGCTAGTTATCTCTTTCCCTAAACTGTGATCTGAATATTTTTTTAGTAACATTATTTGAGTTATCCACTTTTAATTGTAGAGATATGCCTCAATATTTTATCTATTTTATTTCATGGAGGGAAGTGATGAGCATTCCCCTAAGGTTTTTAGTCCAATGACTCATGTCGTAAAATGGCTAGTGATAAATTGTCAACTTAGTGTGATCTTGTTATTGGTACTGATTTATATAAATAGAGAGACACCATGATCTATTGCAATGTGTTTGGATTTGACAATAGAGTTACATATCCAATATTAATCAATATATATTTGTTTTGGTGTTCTCTAGGTATCTTAGTTATGTATTGAGTGTGTCAAGACTATTTTTGGTCATGTTTAAATACTACAATATAGGAGGGTGAAGTTAATTATGTATATGTTTGAGGTATCTGTGATGAACTGTAGAGACATTATTTTCTAAATATATAATCATGGTGTGTTTAATTAGAAAGACTTTGGGACCCATTTTATTGATCAATTATACCCAAATACCCCAAGTAGAAACTGAACAAGGGAATTTATGCATCTTACACATGGGAATGTGCATGTCGTGGATTATATTGATCAATTTAATGATCAAAAATTAATTTCACCTTTACTTTTGGGAAATGATGTATCCCATGAGTAGCATATCAATGATGGTTTATAATTTGAAATATGACATTAGATGAACCTTTTTGGATCAGATCTTATTTTGAGATAATGAACCAAACCTTTATCACTGAGAGAAACTCAGGATGGGGTAGGGGTTCTAATGAGATGGATTCTATTGGGAGGAGTAGTGGATGTTATTATGGTAGAAATAAGTGTTCCTAAGGCAGTTAATTTCATCTAAGTTGTAGATATAGTTTCATTGGTTGTGGATCATCCCTTCATCATTATAGAGGTATCCATGTGTAGTGTGAATATTATGGTAAATTTGGCTATATTTGTCCTCACTATGATCGACCACCTATTTACTGTCAAACACATGAAGTGATAGGTCACTTATTGAGGTTCTATGTGAGTGAAAAATGTATTCCTAGTGTATGAGGATTCAGATAGGTTCAAGGACATGAAATAGGATTATCTATGTTGGGTCAGGTAGGTTGTTGGGGTTTTATTTACCATTTGGGAAAAGGTACTGAAAATGGTTCATAGATTTAGTATCGAAAATGATATAAGGGTAGTGATGATTAGTAAGATCATGTAGGGGATCAGAGATAGAATTTTTTTCAATTGAATGTTTTACAAACTACTTCTAGAGGATAAGATATGAAGCCAACTATCGTTTTATGTATGATATTATTATCTTTTAATTTTCCATGAACTCTTTTCGAAACAATTGATTCACATTACTCTATATCTATATAGTCCATTGGGAGCCTTTGGATGAAAATAGAGTTTTTTATGGGGTTATATCTATTGATATTCCACTGCGTGTATGATCAGAGGGTATTATCTAGTGTAAATGGTGTTCCCTAGATGTTAGAATATATAGGTTCCTCTGGGGTCTTATTATCTTGGATATGAATGTCTTCATCCGGATTCATAGGATGGACTAGTTAGAGAGATATTGATCCCACATTGTCTATTACCTTATACAAGTCTATTTTACATCTCCAAAGTGTGGAAAGCATATTCATACTTGAGGATGGGATATTAATGTAGACCAATATGGGATTTACCATTATTTTTTGTGACTGATTTGGTCCTAAGTGGAATTTTTAGTATTGGATGATGGGGGTGTGCAGAAGGATATATTTCCATCGATTTTCGAATAGTCTTATGATTTTTTCCCTAGAAAATTATCAGTAAAAACACCCAAGAGAAATGTGTAGTTCATCATAGAGATAATATCATCCATTGAGCTAGTATATATTACTCCCCATAGAATGGAACCTTTTAAACATAAAAGCGTTAGGATCAGTATTGGATTTGGTTGACAAGGTTTCTATTCCACTAATCACATCCACTTGTGTTTTTTGTCTTGCTCTCAATGAAGGAGGATGGTTCATTGAAATTGTGTTTGGATTATTAGAAGCTTAACTGAATGAATGTTAAGAACTCGCATCCACTTCCTCAAATTGATGAATTTTTTTATCAATTGAGAGGTTCCCAAGTGATCTTAAAGATTGATCTATGATCATTCAATCACTTACTTGGGATAAGGATGTAAAATATAATTTTAACCATATTTAAGATTAGGTATTATTTATAAAATTATATTGTAATGTTTTTTAGGATGAAAAACAAGGGGATGGTATTAATGGTGTTGATGAATATGGGTTTCCACCTATTACAGGCCATGTACATGGTTGTTTTCGTGGATGATACTCTCGTGTCCTCCAGGTCAAAGGAGGAACAAGAGAAATACATTGATATTATGCTCATAAGACTTATGGAGAATTATCTTTATTTTGAGCCCTCTAAGTGTCACTATTAAATTGATGAGGTATACTTTTTAGGTGACATGATACGTGATTTTAGCTTATCTGTCAACCATATGATGATCTGCTTTATTTTTGTGTAGGGGTGTCCCATGAATGTTTTTATATATTTAGTTTTCTAGTAATGTCTAGATATTACTGATGTTTTATCTAAAAATTATCCCATTTTTTGAGCCTATTCCATACCTGATAAAAATTAATTAAGGTTTGTCTTGTATGATGCCTAGAAGAGTACATTTTATGAGTTAAAATTTAGGCTGACTACAAAAAAAAATACATAGATTACCCAATCTTGGTAAGAATTATATCGTGTATTCAGATGTATAAAAGATCAGGCTGATAGTAGTTTTGAATCATGATGGTCAGGTGGATATGTAAGGGTTCAATCGTTTGAGGATGCATAAATAGAACAACCGTACACATGAACTTGATCTAGTAGTGGTAGTGGATTCCCCAATATGTTGTAGTCATTACCAACTGTGGGAGAAATTTTTGGTGCATACTCACTAAATAATCATGAACTATATCATTCCATAGTGGGATATATACATTTAGTATTGAGTTTAGGTTTAGTAACTTCATTTGTTTAATTTTTAGTTGGATTACACTCACAATAAGTGGAACATAGTTATTGATGCACTGACCTAGAAGACATGAACTCACTCTGTTTGGGAGTCTAGTAGTAAGAGGAAGATGATTACTCTTTGTGATGAAATTAATTTGGATGTCCAGATATATCAAGGTCATGTAACAGTGACATTTTTTCCATTTCACCCTTACTTCTTAGAAGGATCTAGAGGAAAAAAAATATTATATAAAGAGATATTGGGCATAAGGGAAAATATATATTGTAGGGAGACACTACTATATTGTGTCAATGCGGTCAATGAGATTCTCTATGTTCACGATCTTGTTTAGGTTCCTATGGGTTTGCATGAGGAACTGATGTGGTAGTATCTTTCTTCAATGTAGTTGGTACATTCAAGTATGAACATGATGTATCATAACATGAACCATTAGTAATAGTGGCCATGGATGATAATGGATTTGATGGGTCTTTTCATGTGATGATCCACCTATAAACAAGTGAAAGATGGGAATCAACAATCTTCACGCGTATGATAGTTTTTTCTCATTATTGATTGGAGGACAGACAATGTGACCATATATTTTGTGATTGGGTTTCTGAGAACACCCCAGGGTGGTGATACAATTTGGGTGATTATTATTCAGAAAATAAGTGTATCATACTTTATACTAATTTATGATACATTATCAATGGAAGAGATAAGAAAATTCATTGTATAAGAGATTTTTCTCTTACATGGGATACCTGAGAGTGTTGTCTCAAATAGAGGCACTCAATTTACATCACATTTCTTCTAAGGTATATAAAAAGAACTAAGTACATAGGTTTATTTGACCACATTCAACCATTCTAAAATGTATGGAAAATCCATGTGGAAAAAATAGGTCTTATAGGAAATGTTTTGTGTATGTTTCTTGGACTTCAATGGTTCTAGGGAGAGCCACCCAGTCTTAATATAATTCATTCATAGTAATAGCCATCATAAATAAATATAGATTGAACATTTTGAGGCTTTGTATAGAAGACCATACTGATAACCTATATGTTGGTTAGAGTCTAGTGAGGTATAAATGATTGGGTTGAGTATCATATAAGAGACTCTAGAGTAATTTTCGTAAATCCTAAAGAGGTTGGAGACTGGACAAAGTACGAATTGGTACTACAAAGACCGGTGATACTGACCACTCGTATTCAAGGTTGGAGTCATGGTATTCTTACAAGTGTCCCCAAGGTTGGGACACTATTATTCCATAGGATAGGGTAATCTAGTGCCCAAGTATATAGTGTAATTTGGGATAGTGGAGAGGTCAGTCTATTGGTGTACCTATTGGATATTTTACAACATTTAAGATCCATTCATGATGTATTTCATATGTTGTAGCAACAGTGGTTGTATCCTGATCTGTCTCACATTATTGATATTGGGGGTGTTAAGATTTAGTATTACACATCCTTTGTGGAGTGTCCAGTGTGCATAGTTGATTAGATCTAAAAAAATCTCTATAGAAAGTTATTTCTTCTAGTTAATGCATTATTCAAACATAGAATTATCCATGAGGAGTGTTGGTAATGAGAGATCGATATGTGGGACAAATGGATAGTGTTTTTCGTTGATGAGGAATGATGATGGAATGGACAACATCTAGATGGTGATTTGTGATATGGTGGGGATTTTATAAAACCCAAACCCTTCCAATGTAATATTTATTTTATATTTATCATAGAATATGTATATTTTACCTATTTATCATCATTATACGGGCTAGTTATGGGAGTCTTTTCAAAATTGACAGGCTTGCATCCCAGGGGTTATAGATTGTAGACAAGTCAGGGTGTAAAGTAATTCATTAAATTGATATTTCATGTCAATAGAGGAGGATATCCTTGCATATGTCTTTTCATGACCTGATCTTCATTTAGATCAAGAGTTCACAAGATCTTCCTTTTTTTAAGGGGTTTAACATGTATTTTGAGGGGTGGCTAATTAAAACACAAGGTTCTTTTTCCTTTGGTAGAACCAATTGATTAAATCTCCCCCCTGGACCTCTTATATTTGAAGTAGGTTTATTATTCTTTTCTTTATGGAATAAAATGTTGTTCACTAAAATTTAAGACTTGATATAATTTTATCAGTCCTCCACAATCATTTTATGATTCTCATGACATTTTTGGTCTCTTATAATTTTTGATAATATAAATTATTTTTCAAGTATTATTCATCATTCCCATTTTTTACAACATTATTATGATGTAAGGGTTGATACTAGACTAGTTTTCTTCTAATATAATATGGTTGGTGGTTACAAAACATTTTCCAAAAATCCTCACCATTTATAGGTGCATGTGATGTGTGGTCATTCCTATACACCACACACTATAACAAAAATTTAAATTAATATTATTTATCCCTAAACCATGAAATATAAATTCTTAATAGGCTTTAAGTGGTTTTGTTAGCATGTAGAGTGAGACTTTTTCCATCCTTTGAGGTATGTGTGACCATGTATGTAAAATGGGTAATTAAAGGGGTGACCACAAGGGGTTCCTATTACTTTATGTATGACTGGGGGTAAGTGATTTGGGACACCTTGGGTGTATATTGGGGTCCATTATACTTGGGTGTCAAAGGATAATGGTGGAATGAATTTATTTATTTATTCATTTTTGGTGTATATAAAATGATAAAATCAATATAATGAAATTAAGTTAATTACTTTTGAATTTATGATTCTCTTTAAATGGATAATTACTAATTGGAATTCCAGGATGTGAACTCCCATGGGTTCGACAATGATTCTTGCTACTTTGAGCACTATAGGATGAACTACCTTGGATTTGAAAACGATGAAAATTACTTGGAATTTCGTGGGATGAACTCTTATGGGTTTGACAATGATGTTTTCTACTTGGAGCACCATCAGATGAACTCCCTTGTGGTCGGCGATGATGTAATCCAGTTGGAAACCTATGGGATGAACTCCCCAGGGTTTGGTGATAAATCCTACTACATGGAACACGTTGGGTGTAACTGGAAGGGTTTGTAAGGGTTTATGCTAGCACGTATTTATTCCATTGGGTTACAAACATGCTTAATGACCTATATTGTTTTTTACTAATTAATTATACCAAATGAATAATTTTTATTATAACTCCCCACACACTTATTTTTTTGGTATTCTATTATTAGTCTTTATAAACTCATTATCAAATTATTCTTATCTTAATGATTATGTTTTATATTAGTATTTTTGTCTCAGATTTTCCCTCCTTGATAAATGTTTTTTATCATAAACCATGTTTGAATTAGAATGGTTTATCCACTATAAATTTAATATTTTTAATAATTATTCTATCATTATTAATGATATCTTATGTTTCATTTGGATCCTTATCCTTAAAGGGTTTTTTATTTGGAAATTTCTAATGTCATAAGGGTTTCATTAAATAAAATTTCGATGCATTGGGTCATAGTTTTTCTTAACAAGGTACATTTTTCATGATTTATTTCCACATGCACCATATTTTATATCATGATTAGTTTTTTTCTCAATGAAAATTACATCCCATTATGAATAACCACTTCTTTGATAAAATTATTCCCAAAATAATATTTTACCTTTTTTTAGAATAAATATAATTCTTACAAGTGAATATTTTATTCCATGTACATATTATCCTTCCATCCTAAATTAACTTATATTTTTAGAATGATAATATTTATTATTTTAAATGATTCAAAAAATTCTAATTTCATTTTATTAAAATGAAAATAAAATACTTTTTTTATTTTATAATTTATCATACAAAGTTATTTCAAAATATTAAAAAGGGATTTCCATTTCATAAAAAAATATTTTACACCCCATATTTATTTTAATAACCTTTATTAACTTTCTAGGACACATTATTGATGTTATGTGCAGTATAAAATTCTTTCAATGTTTTCAATTCTCCCTTTTCAAAAATATCTTTTAAGGTGACTGATAACTTCATCTTTTTACTACAATGTTAAAAATGTTTACTAAAATCTATTTTTTAGATTTCATATATGTTAAAACATCATTTCAAAATATTTTTATTCTCTAATAAAATTATTATCAACATTTTCATCGTTTCAAAATGAAATAATGTTCTCCTAGTTTTATACAATATTTCCTTATAATGGATTTGAAAATATCAAGAATATTTCTTATTTAAAAATTGATTTTTCTAATACCCCTAAGAGTTTTTCTGATTAAATTAATTACTCTTTAGTATATTTTATGATTGATTAATGATATTAATCAAATTACACCATCAAAAATATCATTCTATATTAATTATGTATTGTTATTTTGTTTGAAATATATGATATATCACTTCCTTAGTCATGCTTAACCATCCTTCATGAATAGACATAACATTTATTATAATGACTCAACATTGGGAATACTCTATTTTATATTTCATTTATTTTATGGTGTTCATCTATATTATATACCAAGATTGATTAGAGAAATTATTGACTTAAACATAATCCTTTTACAATATAATAGTTTACTTTGGGGTCATTTCATTTATTGATTGGGGTATTATTTAAAATCTATATACATGTTATTAAATATATATATTTTTTGATTACATAGGAAATTAAAGTATGTATTGTTTAACCATCCACATTATTTTTTTCATGGGTTATTATCATGTAATACCGTTTATTGGCGTGGATAAAAGTAAAGTAATTTCATATATTATTGTTCCAATACATATTATAATTGGAAAAGACCATTAAATATATTTTATTAATTTCTTCATTGGGTTAATGAATTTGAATTAATTTTGGATTGGTGGAGAATGGTTATAAATTTCCCATTTAACTATTGATATGCCTCATAAGTCACAATTGATTAGGTATTTTGGTGTATTCTTATTCAAAAAAGTATTTTCTAGGCACAAGTCCTTAAAAGTAACATTATGATGTCTAAGATCATTATGTCCTCGATTAATTCTTGGAATTAGTTAGAAGACAGTTTGAATCTCATTCTTGTGGAAAGATTAACTTTTATCAGTGTTTTTATTTATTGATATGAAGACAACAGATACATTATAATTAATGTTTTTTTAATATAATATTATTTTTCTTATTTATTATTTTAATATTATTTGTTTTCATCTTATGATCAGATGTTAATTTTGATTGTTATTTATCATATTTATACTTACTGATTATTTTATATCACCCTTTATTATCTTTCCCATTCTCTTGGTTATAAAGAGAATAATTATAAAAGATATTTATAATAGGATAGTTTGTATGGGGAATTTTTGAGATATTATGAAGACATATTATGAATAAAGTAGATTCTTATATTGTGGGGAAAATGAAAATTAGATTAGAAAGATATGTCCTCTATGAGTTTATTATTTGTCTTTATTATATAAATATAAAAAGATAAATGTTTATAAGAATCTATGTAATTCAATATTTTTTAAGTAATGTACTTATGGGAAAGTTATGTCAGTGAATATATAGTTGTTTTTGAAGATAGTTTGTAAAGTATATGGATTAATCACTGAATATAAGAGTGTGCGTATGAGGTAAAACAAAACCCCCAAAATATAAAATGTGATAGTCCTTCCCAATTAAGACATGTCAAGACCCCAATCATTCGACTGGGTAGGTTTTTTCATAGAATGATACCCGTGAATTATCTTTTGTAATGAAAGAAAGTGATTAAAAATATTGGATCATCCTTAGGTCAGTTCAGAATTAGCATGGTTCCCCTGTATTGAATTTTGTTATTATATTCTGGGAATTTTATTTTTTCCCCTCACAAATATAGGAAACAATTAGGAATGGTACTATAATAATAGAGATAAGTGAATCCATATAATATATTTTGATATATTTATCCTCTAAAATATCCATGATTTGTAAATATTATTATTGGAACGAATATCTACATAAATAATTAATTAATGAGAAGAGTTCAGTAGAAAAAAAAATTCTTTTTGAAATTTGGATATTAGAACCCAAATGAGTTTTATGTATGGGGTTATAAATTTTAGTATCAGAACTATCATTAAAAATGCTTAGTTAAAAGATAAAATACATGATATTCATCTAATAAACACTTTTTTTGTAGATAATATCATCATCACCGTTAAAATTTTATAATTAATCTTTGAAAAAGGAAAATATTAAAATAAGAAACTATTCAAACTAGTATCTTAAGAAAACATTCATATGGAATAAAGATATTATATGTCTTAGAATAGTTTATACATGAGTAACCATGTGTTGAAGTTGTTCAAAAGAAAAATAAAAATGCTTATGAAATCTTGTAATAATCCATTTATGGATTTAAATGCATTCAATACTAACTAAACTAAGGATATATAGTCTCATATACACAATATAATCAGGTATATCAATTATATTTAGTGTTATTGAGTATTCTTGTAGAGACTAATTAATTCCTATAATTATTATTTTGTTTAAGGAAGTCATTGTACTGTAATTAATGGACATATTCTATCAATATGGACATGTTCCTGAAAATATTACCCAATATTCATAAATTGTTATAAATTAATAAACTAGGCATATGATTTTTGAGTTAGCATGATATTTTGAGGATTAATGAGGCTCGATATTGATATAAGTAAAATATTCTTTATATTTTTTCTTATTCACTTTTTTATCTAAAATAACGGAATAACTCTCAAAAAGAGTCTCAGACCAAAAATATATGACCACCATGAAATCCAAAGCATGGGATTTACTCTATGAATATAGTAATACTTGTAAAAATTGGGTGTTCTCTTTGTGTACCATTGTGGAATGCAAAATAATTAAGTAAGTTATTATATTTATTTAATTTTAATAATTATTCCTAAACCTAAATAATTCTCTATAAAATAACAGATATGGAAAATACCTAGGGTTATCCACATTTCCCATTGGATTAAGAAAATGACTGAGTGACGTTGAATGAGGATTCTTAGATGATCAATGAATCATCCTGGATTTAAAATCAGTGTGACAATCAGAGCTTATGGATCTCACCAATAATAATTCCATTCGCCATTATTCATCTACAATCAATCCAAACCTAAGGTAGGGTATATTATCTATTTATATTTACCCAATTTTGTTATCTCAGGTTTATCATTGATGAATTTACACACAAAAAAATGGCTCACATATCAATGGATGATTATAATTCTTTTTTTTCATCTTCCTATGATTTTTGAATTGATATTATTTTATTATTCCACGGATCTTCATTCATCATTTTAAAGAAAATTAATCAACACCAACCTGATAAATGGTTGATGTTCATTCTTCTTATGGGTTTTATGCTTTTCTTCCACCTTTCATCGAATGGTCACTAATGACATTTTTTTTGGTAAGGAAGTTCAATGACTACCCATAAACAGATCATTATAGATTTGATCTATGGTGAAATGTATCATTTCTATGGGTGTGGGTTCGAGATTCATGGTGTGATAATTGTGTGTGGTGATAAAGATATATCATGATCAGATATGGAATTATGTTTTTTAGATTGGGGTCTCAAAATGGTGGTGTGATTAGATATGCATTGTGATGGGATTTGGTTGGCTGGAATCCAATCACCAATAGTGGACAATCTTAAACAATCTCAGATATGCATTTATCAATAGATTTGGTGTTGGAATCAGTGGTTTGGGTGGAATAGATGAATCAAATAGAACATTATATAAATTATGAAAAAATAATTAATAAAAAACATGTAGTTAAAAGAACACACTCCATATATTCCCCTCTTATGGATCTATAGTTTACATGTAGAGGAAAACATCACACAATATGCGGAACATGTCACACACCCTGTGAACCATAGCTGGATGCCTGATTTATAATCGATGGGTAAATTAGAATAGACATGTATGGGAACAAGTGAATGCCTAGAGTACATAGGTAAGACCCTATACATGAAAATTGCTAGGTACATGAGCATAGATATAGTACAAAGGCATGACCCAAAATACATTGTCATGGGCTATGGTATAAGGACCTATGATGGAATCACATGATCATTGTTGATTGACCTCTATAAACCATGTGTCCTAAAATAAAATTCCATGTATATGGATAAATACATTACATGTGAGATGTGGAGTCATAGGTAGAACCAGGGTAGAGAAGACACATCCTGTACTCATAGTACAGACAATGGAATTTTTTCAGGTAAATTGGAGGCCCTCCATCTATTTAGTATAAAATAATATCAATTGGGAGTTTTTCCTTTGTCTAACCCCTTGAGGATAAAATTATGAATTATGTATTTAGAATAGTATGTGATGTATTCTATGAAATTAGTCTCAGATGGAGTTCATGAATCCATGTGTTACCCAGAGTGTGATCTTCTTTCATTTATTCTTCTTCCCAAAGTGTTTTTTTAAGAATCATCATGAATAAATTATGCAGGAATACAGTCCCCAAATTATCTAGTTATTAAATGTAGGAACTTCTATACCCAATATACCTTAGTTGAGATCCCCTATCTATGTATTTAGATCATTAGAGTTCTATGGAGTACTTATTTGGAATTTCCTAATGAGCACAATCACTTAGATGAGTTTCATTGGTCCTAAAACTTCTCATGGAGTGAATTTTCCTAGACACACATTACCTTTATGTTTGGTGATGTTATGTTTCCCTACTGTATATTGTCATACTAACCCATATACTTTCTCTAAGCATGCACGTCCTGTCTTATCTAGGAAACACGCTAATTGAAGGATTCCTAGGAAGGGTAGGATTTTTTGTATCATAGTTAGTAAGAAAGAATGTAATCCATACTATGTTTTTAATTTGATAGTAGTCCCCTCCTTATAGTAGGTTAGACTCTGTTAGTAGTTTTTTTTAGGCATTATATTTTTAGTAAATTTTTATATTATAGTGTTGGATATATATGTATGAATTCATTTTGTATCAATTGTATATTACCTTTATTCATTTTATATCTGGTAAAAGTGTGTGTGGGTGTGTGCATGTACCTGAGGATAAGGCCTCCCATGTGTGCCATATGCCTACTCAGTGCGTGTTTCCAGCTACTTGCATATTAGGGGTGGTATTGGGGTATCATTCTTGGTTTGTTTCTAGGATTCCAAACTCTAGTGTGTTAGGTCATAATAGAGTGTTATTAGAGAAATGTTCATATTATGACCTGATTTTAGTGGTTTTATAGATTTTTGATTGGTTTGGGAACAATATTTATAGAGTTAAAGTGCATCAAATTAGGTTATCAAGTAAGGGACTTCATTGTTTTTGTGGAAGCCAATGTATCCCTTCACTACGGACTCTGAAATTTTACTAACTAACATGGTACAAGTAGGAACTGGTTAGAGGAAAAAAACCTTGGTACATGCATCATAAAAAACTGGTATTTGGTTCCCATGTAATTATTGAGTCATCACCATATATATAATCTTTGTTCATGGTTTTTATTGATTGTTTATAGATTCTTCCATGAGACATATCTCAAGGATTACACAACATGATCCTGAGGATGATCCACCTAGTGATGAGGCTAAAGTGTAGTATTTTTATAAGTCTTGGTACCAATATGTTGTTTTATAGTCTTACTACTAGCCATTGAGATTCAATTTATTCCGATAGTACTAGTTGAATAAGTGCATACGATGACCATAATCCAAGATTATCATAAGCTGTGATCTCGCAGTTTTCATGGTATGATAAACCCCCATGAGGCTAATGACATTCTAGCAGTAGTTATCTAGGTTTTCCACCTTATAAAGATACCTACAGATTAGATGATGGTTCTAGTATAGAGACTTCTTCATAGATCCATATGGTGATTGTGGATTATGAAGATTCAAATTCAGGATGAGATTCCTCTCTCCAACATAAGTTTTGAGCATGATTTTTAGAGGATTTCAATCCAACCATATTGGAAGTGGTGTATATCCTAGAGATTCTAAAACATCAGTAGGGAAGCATGATTGTGGTGTATTATTCATCAAGGTTCACTAACTTCTCGCAATACTCTCTAGATATGGTTAAATGTTTTTTCTTTTAAGAACAAACCATTAAGAAGGACCTACGTTGAGACATCATGGACGGTGTGACATCTCATTGTATTCATACCCACACTAACATTCCTGAGTGGGCATTGGTAGTGAATATATTTTCGGGTGATTATGAACCTAAAATTCGTGATGGTAGTGTGGTCATAGAATCTAATACCTTATAATTTGGTACCTGATGACAGGAACATGGATCTGAGTTTGTTAGATGCTTCATGAGAAGGTCATTGGAAAGAGTGTCTATGATTCAGGGCTTCCAAGGTAGTTCTTGTTGACTGATATAGAGGTGATGTTTATCTTGAGATGTATGGGCATATTTCATGTAGGATTATTTGGAGCAACATGATATTAATAGGGATAAATCTGACGATCCATTTAGATAGGGATACCAGCAAGATAAGGGAGGTATGAAGGGTGATGGATATGTTAGTAGAGTAGGGAGAGCCGGAGTTGGTTGCAGTTGGTTTGACCTATTGTCTACACCACCCCTATGTGGTCTACACCAGGACTAGGTAGACATTGGTCAGGGATAAGGATAGTTTTTGGTAGTTTAGGCCTTAAACCTCAAGTCCCCCCAGATGATTGTAGGTACAATACTAGTCTTATGTACTTTAGTTGTTGTGATGATAGACACATGTGTGATTAAATATTTTATTTCCACATAACTTATTCAGTTGATAGAGATTCTAATTGAGCATTTGTATTGACCCATGTTCTTAGAGATTCTGACCAAATGGGATTTAATGATGACACACTACCACTGATATTGTTATCTGAATCATGGAGGATAGAGCTTCTTATGGGTTCTCATTGTAGCCCTGATGAGGCCTTATAATGTCATCCCATGTGTAGGCTTTTTTTCTATAATTAATGAAAAGGTTTAATTTTTTAGGTGGTGCATATTATATGATCATGGTGATGGAATGAGGATTTAGTTCATGGGTGAACGGAAAACCTAGTAATTGTACGATTGGTTCATACGCAGGAGGAAACAACTGAATAATCCTTATTTGGATGGGAACTTCAAGATGCATGAGGATTACCATTGCTTGAATAAAGTGATGAGTTAGTATAAGTATCCACTACCAAGGACCAATAATCTTTTCTATCAGTTCATTGGGGAGATATGGTTGTCAATGATAAACCTCATACTGGGTAATTAGCAACTCTAATTATGAGACGAGCACATACCAAATATGACATTCCAATGTTTATATTTTCATTATTAGAACTTAGTGATTCCTTTTATCATGATTTATTCCCCAATAGTTCACATGGAACTCTTGAACCACATATTTTAACAATTCTTGGTCCACTTTGTAGTTTTCTTTATCGATGAAACCCTAGTTTACGTGGCATCCAAGGAGAAGCATATGAGACACTTCACGATGGTTCTAGACATACTTCTAGATAACTAGCCTTGTCAAAAGATATCAAAGTATATTTTCTCTATTCAAGAAAATTAATTTATGGGACATGTAATATCATAGGTAGGATTAGTTGTGGACCTAGCCATGGTTGAGATAGTGATTTCGTGGAAGCCACCCAAAAGCTTGACAAAGATAAAAGAGATACCAAGGTATAATATGTTAATATAAGATATTCGTGCATAATTTCTCAAGAATATTACAATAATTTACTGTATTGACATGGAATGGGAAAACATTCATTTGGATTGAGATTTTCCAACATGTTTTTTAGGAGTTTCAACATTGGATGACGAGACATTCCATTTTGAGATTTCTAGAGGTGGGTGTTGAGTAAATATTATTCTGTGATTTCATTGATAATGAACCTAGATGTGTCATGATTTAAAGGGGAGTGGTGATATCTTAGGGGTCCCAAAAGCTGAGTCCTTATGATAATAACTACATGACCCATAATCTATATCTATCAGTGGAAGTCTTCGACATGAAGATGTGGTGACACAACATTATGGGTGATTATTTTATCATTGATTCTGACCAGATGAGTCTTAAATACATCTTCATGTAGAAGTATATTAACCTGAGGTAGTGGATATGAATATATTTACTCAAGTATTTTTACATTAATATATTCTATACTCTTAGGAAATGGATTATAGTGGTATAGGCTCTCAACAGAAGATCTTCTTAGTACATTTTAGATGAGGTAATAAAGAAATTAGCCTCATTTAATTTATCGTTACTAGACAAGGATTATGAAAATTACCTCCATTTGATAGTTGTTACCTAGTTCTTATGCATCACGTTAGGGTGTCTACTTTTGGGGAAACTGACTATGAGACCTCGTTTATTCAACTATCCAGTAAGTATGATCATGGTGGATATTTTAAAGGTGTGGAAACCATTATTCTTTTCTAAGGAATAACAATGGTACCATTGACTGAGAAGATTACAATGATGTTTTATAAATCCCTAATGGTAGTGCATACAAGTGTAGTGAAGATTTACTAGGAACATTGGCATCATTTCTAGTGTCTAGGGATAAAGAAATGTATATTAGAGTTTCCCTCTTTATGCATAACATGACATGTAAAGATCCACAACCCAGTATCCTATATCCGGTAGTTAATTAAATAAATTAGAATAAGAAAAAAGCTATAACATCCCAAAGGAATGAATTTTTTATTAGTCTTGGTAAATAAGATACACATAGTAATTTCATAAAAATTTTAAATTATAAAATTCAAAAAAAAATTATATTTAATATCATCATCATTCCACATTTGATGTCCCTACACATCAACGATAAAACATTTCATAGAATTATAGGGAAAAGAAGAATAAGAAATTGGTGAGATATAATGATTATTAATGGTATGAATACTATTTAATTAATCATAAATAAATAAGGAAAAATCATTATGATAGGTTAAATAAGTTAAATACATTCTATTTTGACAATTACATGAGCATAATATGGTAGAATAAAATAATGATCAAATAAGTCTATATAAATAATCTCATAATCTTGGAAATTATCCATGGATAGTGTAACTAACCAAATAATCACATGGAATATCATTAACTGGATTCATAATTATGGAATACATAATGAAAGACATCTGAAACATACCATCGAGGAATTGTGCCACGATATGTTACATAAATGGGCAAGGCCTCATCCAAGAATAAAGATAGTTTGTCTCATGAGACCAAGAAAAGAATAGAGTGTATATAGTTGGCCATTAAATCACTTAATATGTAAAATCATTTCCTTATATTAATAAATAATACAACTAAATCAATGGGCCTTAACGAAATCCACAATTTTTTGTATTGCAAGAACTAGTCATAATGAATATTAATACATTCCATGATCAAAATGATCCTAAACCATAAAAATAAATATTATGAATGGTATAATTAGTGTCTCCTAAAAATAATATTCACAAATGGATGTTGGAATAGATTAAAATACTTCAAAGAGTTTACTATATAATTTCTAGTGGAAAATACGCTTTCTATATTGAATGTTTTTTAAATTTAAAAACAGGACACATAATAAAGAAAAAATTTATTTCTAAGAAAAATTTTAAACATGTAAAGAAAGATTCCAGTAATTGAGGCATAATGATAGTAGTAAATTCCATTCATGATGTATAAGTTAAAAAATAATTTCCTTCACACTTTTATAAGAAAAATTAATACATATTTGTTCAGAAAATGACAAAAAAGTTCCTTTTAAATTTTTAAAAAAAATTAAAATCATTGTAAAAAATGAATTTTAACAATAATTTTGTAATAGTAAAAACATTTTTCAAAAAATATTTAGAAAAAACGTAAATTTAATAGAAATATTCCTCAATTGATACTTACAAATAAACAATCCCAAATAATAATGAGATTGTGAAATAATCCCTTTCCACTTGGGATTACTTTTAATAATAAGACCTGTGAATTAAATAACATCAAATGAAACATTAAATACTATCAATATAGTTATTTTCATGATATAATATATCAAAGGGTTAGTATATAAACCATAAAAAATAATTTGTGAAAGTGGCATATCTATCATAGAAGTAAACGTGAGACAAAAAACCCTTACCTTAGGTCCAAATTTCATCTTAAGTGTTCGAACCTTTTATATATAAGATTTGGTTAATTATGAAACTATTATATAACAGTTATCATATATGTAATATCATATATAACTAAAAATATTCATTTATCACCCATTTATAAATAATTATTTTGTTAAAATCATTTTTAGGTTAATAACTACTTTGTTCTTCATATCAGTTTGGGTTTGGTAGTTTCTGTCGTTATTCATCGATTATGGATCCATAATCTCCAAAATTTTAATAATGATAAAAATATCATATATATTTATTATATCTGTATTTATATTAATTCTTAAATTATATATATATATAATAAATTACACCACTCATTGATAAGGTAGGTCAAATGTATGCATGAACGCCGCTTTCATTTTTTTAAGGATGGAATAAAAGAATGTGTAATAATTATTCATATTCAATTAATTGTTATTGTATCATAATAATCATCTAAAATCATCATATCCATACTTATTACGGTCCAAGTAAGATATAAATGAAAATGAATCACATTGCAATACAGAGGTGGTAATCCACACGTACACATGAGGGGAATTATCATTTCCCAACAGTTTGGAAGGTTATAGGGTATATATTATTTTATTATTTAAAAAGTATAATTTTTTTATAAATTTAATATATAAACATTAAACCCATTATAATTTCCATCCATAAAATATGTTAATGAAAAATTCATTGTATCACTACATGGATATAATAAGTTATACATATTCATGAGCGATACTTTTACAACAAATTTGATAGGAAAAGGGTTGTTAGTATTTAAAAAAAATAATAATAACATTTTATTATAATGAGGATACATAAATTAATTTTATTTTTCATATTCAAGGGATTCATATGTTTTTGAAATTGAATTAATTGAAAGAGGTTAGGTAAGACAATTACCACTTCCCTGGGAGTCCTTCTTTAGATTTTTTGTTAAGGAATCTACGGTTCATATTTTAATGAATAAATAACTGTTAGGAAATGTATTAGTTTTTTGATAATATAAATGGGAATTGTTAGATCTATATGGCTCGATATTCTTTTATTAAGTGAGGGAAGATGCACCCTTTTATAATCAAGGTCAGGGTATCTTTTGGGATTTCCTTAAAGATTAAAATATAATAAAGCTATAGTAGATCCTAATACTTCCAAATGGTAATTATTTTTAACCTAGGGTAGTATACAGATTAAATAAAAAAACAACAAAATTTTGATAGGTTTAGCTAATATTATAAGAATTATCATTTGTTTTTACCCTATAATTATCATATTTTATCATTAACAGTAGTAACATATTTTTCACTATTGAAGGGATATAGTTTTACATATATGGTGACTATTTACTGATAAATGTATAATATATAAAATGTTAAATTTTTTATTATGACAATTTATTATTTTCATGGTTTTTATAATTTTTAAATAATTCAATAAAAGTCTATTTTAAAAAATATCATTTTTCTATTTTGAAACTATTCAGTAACTTTGACTTCAAATAAATCATGAAAAATGGGGAATTAGAATATAATTATGTTAAACCATCCTTATATTTCACACATATATATATAATTCTTTGGGTAAAATATGTAAATAAAATTTTATCACTTTCATTATTTTTGAAATGATTTATTTTTCTTTTATATTAATTATATTAATGTTGTATTACCAATGCCCAAGCATATAAGGTAATTGTATAATTTATAAAAGTTATAAATAAAATTATAAGATAAATATTAGTTTATTATGATCTAAATATGCATATTAATTTGATCAATATTTATTTTCACACAAATCCATTTCATAACAGCAAATTTAAGTTTTCATTTTGACTTTTCCATCCTTACACAAGAATTTGTATAAGCAACTAGTTATATATCTCTATAAGTCATCTGTATATATGATAATAATAATTAATATTTAATATTTAATATAATGTTTTATAATATACTAATGTTATCCTAATTATTATTTTTATGATACAAAATTCAACTTCTCTTGTGCTTTGTAGGCTTTGTGCCGGTATTAAAAATGATTTTCATATTTATTATGGAATAAATTCTAATATCCATGCTTTAAATTTATTTTGAATGATATTTATAGTATTTGGAAATAAATTATTTTTTACATATGTTTCATAAATTTTCAAATTATTCTGATATCTTGGTGATATCAAAAAATATACTGAATTTCAAAAAAAAATTAGTTTTTTCACAATTCAATAAAAAATTAACTTCTTCATATGTCAAAAAAATAATCATAAGAGAAATTTGGATTGTGAATCCTAAAATAAATTACATTTAATGAAATTATATACCTATAAGTGATAGAAATTATATTTAAAAATAGTGTAAAAAACACGACAAAAGCCATTTTTAGTGAAAATACATTTTTTTAAAATGAATGTTTAATTATAAAAATAATTTTATTCAAAATTAAAATTTAAAATTTATAAAAATTTAATTAATTGTATTATTAATAATATTATATAATAAATTTTACTTTGAATTTTTTTAATGATAAATTCGATCAATGGAAATTGTTGAAGAAAAATACATTTTTCAATAAAAATAGGTATTTTTAACTATTTACTAGGAAAATATTCATTTCTGAAAAATATGCAAATTTAACACTAAGATAATTTTTATGAATATTTATAAAATGATATTGTTTTAATAAAATATAATTTTATAAATTTGTAAAAATTATTTTTAATATTTTCTAGAAAAACAAATAAAATCATTTTTGAAGAAAACTTATTTATAATGCATAAAATAACTTTACTGAAAATTTAGTACTTATTTAAAAACACTTATGTATTCATCAGGTCATTTATATATAAAATTAATAACCTATTTAATAATAGTTATATCCTCTAATTTAACACCTAGGTTATGATAGTTTTATTTAAATAATAATATTTAATGATTCATTCAAGCTCAATGTTGTGTGTCATATAAGATATTGGTCGTAGTGCTATTTTAAAATATTGAAGTGTCATTTCAACCCTCTTAAATAAATTACATCCTCATGATTTGATCTTTTTTATGGTAATAAAGGGCTCTCATTTGAAAAATCCTTTGTGGAAATCCAACATCATAAATTGGTTAATAAAACACAGTCTTAAATAGTTGGAAAGTGAAATGAAAAGGTCACTACAAAACAATGTTTTTTGAATACAAAGAAATTAGTGGGAAATGAAAACATGGATATTGATGAAAAAATTAATTACAATGGATTATTATGAGCCATTTACAACATGTTCATAAGAAAGTTTTCCATAAAAAATCAAAATCTTTGATTGGTTAAAAGGTCATAGATTTATCAAATAGATATTAAATCAGATAAAATTTATATTTAATGTTTATTTTTGTACGTTTAATAAATTATTTTACTATCTTGATAAATTAATCAACAAAATAAATCACATTATTTCGTTCCATTTCATAAGTATAATATGACCCTTTATCTAATCTTCGATCTATTTAAACTTTGTCTATTACTATAAGAAATGGATATTTGTGATGATTTTTTCATTCATGAAGCATTTTTAACAAATAATATTATCAATAAGTCATTCTTTACACCCAAAAATATTTATTTAATCCAAAAATTTTATCATAGGTTATCTAATATGATAAATCATACATCAACCTAAAATAATAATATTGAAATTTCAAATCAATCCATTCCATAAGTATATTACCCTATGACTCTTCTAAAATATTACTTACCATATTCCAAATCAAAAAAGTGAACAAGAATTTGTCCTTGGATAACATAATGTAGTTTATAAGGACCTTAAGAACCCATAATTTATAAATAAATTTTGAAATAAATTTTTATTATATTATATAATATTATAAAGATCTAACACAATATTTATTTCGTGAAAATAATTACATTAGTCAAGTAATAATTCCATTAAAATTTTAAATAATACATGGGAAAATATAGAAAATATACTAAAAATAATGGGAAAATAGGGTTCTCCCCAATCTAGTAGAATAACACCTCTCAAAAAAATAGAAATGAAACAAAATATTATTAAACCAATAAACATCTTAGTTAATGAAAATATATAAACAATAGAGGAATTGAATAGAATATTGAGTGAAATAGTGTATTATAATTTATCAGAGGTAATGTGACCTTTGAATAGTAATTTAACCATCATAATTATAATTTTCCAATTGAAAACAATGACATAATCATTGGGAATAGTAACCTGACTATTGGAATTGTGATTTAACACCAAGATAATAAATTGTGGTATAAATATTATTTTTCATGATTAATATATATAATTATAAAGAATTTAATAATTATCATGACTAAAAAATTACGGAAAATATAAGATCATTTTTAATAAATTATATTTTAATGTATTTTAGAAAAATAATTTTCTTTATTAAAAATTAAAATTACCTATGTCAGAAATTTATTTTTATAAAATTAATATTATTATTTATATCATTAAATTAAAGTTTTCTAAGTGTTGTTTTTGGAAATTCATAGAAATACTTAAATTTTCAATTGAATAGTCAAAATATAGTTTTTTCACATAATCGGTATATCTTAAATTACATCATTCTTGTCATAATAATGAACAAATCATTTTTATAACATTAAGTTCAGAATAAAATAATTAATTTCATAAATAAATTATTAAAATATAATAATATAAATTCAGAAACCTAAAAAATAATTTTCCAAAACACAAAATCAATACTGATCACTTAAAATAATTTTTTCCCATATTTTCCAATTTCATTTATAATAAACTAATTAAATTCAAATTATAACAGTTTTTAAATTCCAAAAACCATTTTGATATAAGATTGAGATTTTGAAAAATTAACTATTACATGATTTACAGTTGATATTATATTTCTTTTTTTCATTTTGTTTTAAAAATATCCTTCTCCTAAAGTATAAATATCTCTTCTCTCTCCACTTAGAATACAACCCATAAAATAGTTAAAAAAAAGTTATTCCCAAATCCTATCTATTAATTCATTAAAACCCTTATGGAAATTCAAGATCAAACGAAATTTATTCATGAAGTATGTTTAGTGTAATATATGAAAATCCACACTAAGGAATGAGTATGTTTTTTTTCAAACTCTCCTCTCATTTTCATCTTCTTCTCTACATTTTCCCAACTTATTTTAAAATAAAATATTATAGGATATAATTAGGTAAAATGATAACATTATATTGATTATGTTAAACTATGATAATTTTTTAATTCTGTACCTCTTTATATTTATATTTGGATAGTGTCCTCTTTAACGGTCGATTAACGGTCAACGTTGACATTTCCAACTACATTCATTATCACAAACCTCATGGATAATTAAAATAAATTATTTATTATATAAAAGTGTATATATTTATGTATTTTAATTTTTTTTTGAAATTATTCTACTTATTATAAATTTCCATGACTAAAAAATAAAACTGTATAAAATTTGGAAATTTTTTAGCTAAAAATGTTATCAAAATGCATCAATTTTATAAAACATAAATTAATAAATATAAAAAAAATATTTTAATTGATACGAAGTGAACAGATGATAATAATTAGCTTCTGGATCACTGTTTTTATAAACTTAAGTTTATAATTTAACAGATATAAAACAACAAAATAAAGCTGTAATTAAGTTAAATGGATTCAAAAACCCAACTCTCTTTCATTGGTTTACACCTATTTCACATCATTTTCAAAATGTATATTGATAATATTTTCCATAAAAATAATTTCACTATTCATATATTTTTATTTAGGTATATATATATTTCCTTCTTAATTTATAATCCAAATAAATATATTTTCTAAAAAGTATTTTCTTTGAAAAACATAAATATTACACTTCCAAAGCTGTTTCTTTTCCACTTCAGAATAATGTAGTTTATGCCATTTATATTTTCCATTTTTCAATCTGAAACCCATTTTTTATTCATGAACCCATGGTTAATGAAGTACAATTGAAACCCATTCTTTTCCATTTTTTACTTCCTGACTATGGTTTTGATACACATTTTACCGGATGCATGATTATGTAATTATTAAGATGTGACGAGTGGGATCAGAATTATATAGACCATTATTTCATTTTGTAATGTCATTTATCTCATGAGATAATGTGTATTTTGAATGTATATGATTATATAATTGTTCATAATTATTATTTTAGGATTATAATCATATGTTATATGTGAATATGATTATAGATTTGTTCACAACTCTATATGGTATTTGACCACTATGACGTGATGGTTCATTTTTATGCATCACCACATTCCATTACATTATCAAATGATTCCCTCATGATTTTTATTTTTATATGATTATTATTATATTATGATGATGATTATTCAATCCCATGTTATATTGGTTCATGTCTATTATTCTTCATCTTACTAGACTTTTAGATCACCCCTTTTATTTGATGTATATCCTAAATTATTATATGTACTAAGGATGATGTGATAGATTTTTAGTTGATAAAGGGGAAGGATTTTGACCAAATTAATTATATTATATGTATAATTGATGTTTGATCCTAATTTTTCCAATATACTAAACCATTTAACCAATGTATGAAGAACTATTTTGTTGTTTATATTTAAAAAAATGTAATATACTTGTAAGAAAAAGTAGGTTCATTATAATGTCACAATTAAAACATGTGAATACTTTAATAAAATATTCTCCTAAAACAAATAAATAACTTGAATCACCATAAAACCATGATGAAAACATGAATTCATTCAATAAATAACTTTATCCATATTTTTTAAATAAAATCTCAAAATATCAAATTTATTTCATAAATTATGAAAATGTAATAAGATCTATTATGAATTACTTTGTCATAAAATCACCATCCATTTTCATGGTCACCAATAATATCCCATAAAAATGAATTTATCTTTTTTATCTCACTATTGAGAACATATTTAAGAATGTCTTCACCAAATCATGTGATTTCTAAAAGTCTAACACTCCAAAAAATTACTTCTCTTGGTTGCCAATACTATTCATTACATGCTTCCAAATTCTTAAATAAGAATTAAATTTGTATAATCCTTATATATATCATTATTATTATAACTAAAATATCATTGCTTAAATAATTTTACAACATAATTCTAGATTCTAAATATATAAACACTTCAATCATTCCACTTTATTTTTTTATACCATTAGTTATGATTCATCATATTATTCCTTTACTCTGTATTCCTTTACTTTTCCATTTGTAGCATATTCATCATCATAAGTATAACAATTACATATGAAACCTTTATGATTATCTTCATTAGTTCCCCCTAGGATATTGTCTTTCATATTTCTCATAATTTACACATTTAAAACATTCAACCATTGATGATACCTTAGGTATACCATCATTATCATCCATTTTGTTAAGAAAACATTTCATTTTTCCTTGGAAATTAATTTATTTTTGTCCTTCTTTTCCACACCCAAAACAACTTCCTTTTCCACTAATACATTCACACATTTTTTTATTCTAATATTCGCGTCATATTGGAAACATAATCTTATTTCCTCCTTGGCATCCACCAATCGTGCCCTCTGAAAACTCCATCCTTCTCTTGTTTAGTGAGTATGAGAGTTTGTTATGGATCATGTCAGTTAACTACAAAGCATATGAGAAAAACTAAAATAATCTGAATAAGATATCTAATAATCATAAAATTTTATTTAATGTATTTCCAGTTCATGAAATATTATTCCTAATCTACGAGTCCTTAGGTTTAACCTAGTTTATCTATTGTCATTAAGAAATCTATATGAATTTATCCTATACTTATCCTCAAAGTTGTTCATAAGGTTATATTCCCTAAAATATGTTTTCAGGAATTTAGTTTTCAAGGTTCTATAATAATATCTATGATACCAACAATAAATTTTGTAACACTAGTAGCACATAGAAGGTGGATAATTCTTTATATTGTAATAAGATACAAGAGATCACATCCCAAAGGATAGTACAGTTTTGTTATCTTGTTAAACTAGATACACATATAAATTTCATATAAATATTAAAACAGAAAGTACAATAAATTATTTTCATTGAAAACATATTTATTCCCTCTATAATGTCCCTTTATATAAATGATAACAAATTTCATGGAATCATAGGAAAAAGATTTATAAGAAAGGGGTGAGCTCTCAGTAAGGGTATGCATAAATGGGCCATTCCACATCCAAGACCTAATATATCTTATCTCAAGAGAACTATCAATGCATCTATGGGATATATTGGTCCTAAAACATAACTTTTTACATACAATGCATTCATCATATGAATAAATAATACAACAAAATCAACATCCCTTAAAAATAAATAATTAATCAGGATAGGATTTTGGTGGCCATAATCAGGTCACCAGTGATGGCCAACCATGTACAATTTTATATCAATGTTTATTAGGATGTTTGGTAGTATAATTGGTAATGGAAGTGTCATGGTTGACTTATGAAGAAAAATATAGAATTTATAAAAGACTCTTAAAGACATGTCATGTAGTCGGAAGAACACACCCCTTGTAGTCCCATATCATTGCACATGGGTTTTTAAATAGTGAAAAATATCATACCCATTTTGGTTGATGTCACACACCTATGACTCATTGATAAAAGATTACTATATACCCTAGTGACACACTAAAAAAGACAAAACCATGCATATGTTCATAACCATAGTGAACTAGCCTGACCCAATACTCAAAAACAACTAGGTACATGGGCATGAACCAGTACTTAGACTCTGGTAGGCAGAACATGTTGTTTATAATATGACCTATGTATGTCATGTATCCTAAAAAAACAAGTTTTTTATATGTATAAATACATTTCATGGGAAACGGTGAGACATGGGAAGACCAATGATAGATAAGACACACTATGTGCTCCCAATACATTCTATATACATTTTCTAGGGAAATTTGAGGCCCTATGTCTCTTTAATATAAACTATTACCAGTTGGGTGTAATCCCTTAGTCTATCCCAATGAGCGTAAAGTGATAAATTATTTCCTCAAAATAGGATATGATCCTTTCTTTAGAATTAGTCTCAGAGATAGTTTCAGAATCCCTTAGTGTAACCCAGGGTTTGATTTTCCATCATTTCTTCTTCTTCACTATGTGGGGTTTTAGGAGTCTTCATGGCCAAATTACGTGGGTGTGTGATCTCATACATAGTGGGTCATTCTAGTTAGGGTGTAATATACACTATGTCCTTCTGTGAGATCCCATATCTATGTATAAATATCATCAGATTTTTGGTGAGTAATTATTTGACAATTTTTAATGATCGCAACCTCTCAGATGAGCTATATAGGTGATAACATGGTTCCAAAAGTGAGTACTCCCAGAATATCATTATCTTGAAGCCTCATGAGGAATAATATGGATTTAAATATGGTTAATACCTCCTAGAGGCTTGATGTATGTTATGAGAATACTTGGGTTATTTTAATTATTGTAACATACCATATATTGATTGACATACCTTTGAGATAATGAGATAGAATGTCTCATTATTCTTTATGTTTTGTGATTTCATGTTATCCAACTGAATATCATTATACTCACACATTCATGGGATCTACCTACACATTTGAAGACTTATAAAAATAAAATTTCATTTTAGGTAGTCCTAGGAGGACCAATAACACACAGAGCATAATGATCGATATAATCCATGGATTTTACTAGGTGTTGTATTTGACAATAGTCCCCTCCTTCAAGAAGGTTGAAATATTATGATAGTTTGTGTCTCAAGATTTTATTTTCCATAATTATTATTTATAGTATTGTTTTAATAATTTTATGTGGAATATATATGTATTAATATATTTTGTACCAATTTTATTTTACCTTTTTGTAATATATGGGTATTTGGATATGTGTTAGTGCGCATAGTTACCTTTGTCTAAGGCCTACCATTTTTGTGATATTTATTCTCAGGGCTTTTCACCAGCCCCTGTCCTATTAGAGGAAGACTTGGGGAATCACTCTTTTTTATATCTAGCTATTTGTGCAATGGATGTTTAGGTCATGACAGGTATTGCACAATCATTAAATGAAGGTAAAAGTTTAAATTAGAAGAGGGAAATTTAGAAATTCCAACAATATTTCTTGAAGAATATATGTATTATTATTTGTAAATTGAAGGTACTATCATATATTAGTAATGATTACATATTGTACAATTATTAATAATACTTTAAAATAGATTGTAAACTCCATGTAATGTCTATTTTAGGTATTGATTTTATAGAAATTTATTCATCAATTTTTAAGGGTATGTGATACCATATTTATACTTTACATGGTTTTTAAATATATAGGGGATCAAAATAATGGGGTTAATTGATAGATCAATTAATTTACATCCAATAGATAAATAATAAAGTCACCTCATCATATATTTGAATGTAAAGGAATGTTTCATGATCAGTTGAATCTTAGTAAATAGTGTGTATCATCACCTTATTACTCTTATATGATAAGAGATGTTTTTCATTATCAAATAGTTTTTCTGAAAAAAAAAAATTATATGATTAATTGTATACATATTGTTTATGATTCATTAGTTTCATTAACATATATTAATATAAAGAGAAAAATGAAAGTGCTTAATCTAGGGTAAAGAGTTTCTCATGTTTTCCAAAATATTAGGGAATGTGTTCATGCCACCAATTGGTGGTATATTTTAATAAAATGTTATTTTTAAATGAATAATTTTCCAGACATGTAGAATACCATATATGGTATTGATATGATATTTTATTTTTTAAATATTAATTCTAAGTGGAAATAAGTGTTACGTCAAAAACACAATGTAGAATGTGTATCATAGAATTATAATATATAAGAGACCAGTGGGAGTATGTTTAAACCTGGATAAGTTAAATGACAAAGAATTAATATTTCGGTATTTTTCAATTTATATCCTATATGTTTTAGGATATGCGTGGGTAGGAATATAGAAGGTTACCTGGAGTTATCTTATGAAAATGGATATCACTATTTCTTATAGGATTATACCAATATATGTTTAATGTGATTTTCATTTTATATCATAAATTATTTAGAATATGTGATGGTAATGAAAAAAGTATATAGTAACATTTATTTACTTTTATAAAGTGAATGTCAATATTTCTTAACCACTGGAGGGTGTGGACCATGTTAGAGGGGATGCCCTAGACCTACACTATTTGAGGCCTCCCTAAGAGGTCCTCTGTTGAATCCTATATCCTTTCTATAAATAAAATTTTGATGTTTAGTAATAGGAGTCACTATTTCATAATGAATTATTCTAGTCAATTTAAAATGTAAAATTCGTTGGATATCCTTAAATATTTTAGGGAACATTTGAATTTAAAATGTAAATTCTTACATACATTTACCATAATGAAGTGAATGTCACATTATCCTAAATGTGTTTAAGTTGTGATGGATAATAAAAGTGAGAATAATTATTATTTATTTTAAAAAAATATCTTTATAAAATTTGATCTAAATAATTATAATTATGAACATAAAATAGTTTTACCAAGAAAACTGAAGCTGACATCATAACATTTGATGTTGAAAAGTAATGTATTTTTTATATATGTTAAAAGAGTTAATTATTGGGAATTTGATTCCTATGTCTCACTATTATCCAATCTATCTTGATAAATAATTGTTTCCCACTAAGAGTTTAATGTAATTTTTTTATGAGATGGTCATATTAGAATGTGATAGGAATTACATATAAAATTAATATTTAGAAAACCATTTCTATATAAACAGCATGAGGGTCATGTAAGACCCACGAATATTTAACAGTTAATATATTCATTATAATGGTTGTAAATATATCATATCATTTTGATAAATCAATCATCATTTATCATTAATTATTGTACCATTTATTTTATTTAAAATGATTAAAAAAATTAAAAATAATCCCCCAGTGTACAAACATTGACTTGCCTCTAATTGATGGTAATCGTATAGTGTGAGGGGTTTTGATTATATTTTAAGGTTTTCATGAATGGATTTCTATACTCAATAAAATTATTTTGTATAATATATACTAATGAATTCCTGAGCTGATTAGTAGAGTCTTATTATTTGGATTCACTCACTAGAGTATATCTCATTGGAAATCATACACTCATTGATATACTTAGAGGTGTATTCTTGATATAAATTCTTATAATCAATTTTTACTGAGATACCTAGCATAATAACCTTCAAACATTGTTACAATACATAAAATTGTCAAAATATGAACTTTTATAATTAGGGTGTGGTTCATTATGATTATAATCATTTGATTGTTTTTAGTGCAACGAAGATCAGATTTGTCTACTTGTATGAAAAATAAAGGCATGTATTCCTTGATTAAACGACTTTGAGGAAATGGATTTTCATGCATAGTTGTGTTATATATGATTTATTCAACTGCTTTTATGTGGGGAATGTTGAGTGATATATTCCCCAATGCTTTATATGTATGTGATATATATAATTTGTCTTATATTGTATATAAATTATGATTTACATGCATATTAGGTGTATCATTTGAATACCTTTGTTTATTTGGTTGAATTATAAACAATTCATCTAATTCATTCTTCCATGTAGTTATCATTTAGTTAAATTTATCATGAGATGAAATGTTTTGGTGGAAAATTATTAATATAACGAATTCATATAATGGATGAATAATTTATTAATGATTTGAAAATCAAGAATAAACGCAAGCTATTGAGGAGCATATTATAAATCCAATATAATATATTGTCATGTGACGATAGTTAGGGTGGGTGATAATAAGATTCATGGAAAAAACATTCCATCACCTGAATCTCTCTTTGTGTTTTTTCTTTCTGTTTGGGGTACTAGAATTTCATGTAGATATAATAGATCCCATATAAAAGACCATAGATTCACTTGACCCACTGATATCCATGGAGTGAGTAATTCTTTTGGATTCTCTTAAAGTGGTATTTATCAATAATATTCAATGGTATTTATAGGTGGATAAGAAAAATTCGTTGTCATGAACCTACACAGATCACCCATCAACCCAGGCACCCAACCTAGTTTGTGACAACGCCAAAAGGGGAATACCAATTCCAATCTTATGGAAAGCACCCGAGAGTCAAAAAAAACATTAATAATGAAATATTCTAAAAAAAAGAAATAAATAACATAAAATAAATGTACATTGGAGTATAAAATTAATAATAAAGTATTACATAAATATATTCAAACAATAGTAGTAATATATCAAGGAATAGGCAACCTAATAAAAAATACATAATCTAGACGAAGAAAACCAATTTTTTCAAAACCAATAATAGATAATCCCTGTGATATGTAAGAAACATAGAACCATCCCACCACTATATATCCACTCCCAAAATACCATGAAATAAACCATATCAATATGGTGCCTTTCCCTTAACGAAATAAGTTAAAAAAAAGGTCTATATATACTTGAGGGTGTGTGTGAGGTGTGAGAAATACCATATGAGTATGATTCCACCAATTTCCCTATAAGTAGTATTTTTTAGAAAAATCCATGAATGGTCAAACATTAAAAAATCATTTCATAATAAAAAAATATTTTATTTATATAGATATAATATAAAATACCCCTTTATATCAGTACAAAATAATTTTATTAAAAACATTCAAATCAATTTAAATAAATCATATTCAATTTATCAGAAAAATGCATCTAATTACATATCAAAACAAACAACAATGGAAGGTACCACTATGTTATAATATGTTTGCGCCAGCAAGATTTCTCATGCATTAATCAATCATAACTAGTGTGCATGAAACATGTACATCGAATGATGACCAGAAGAGTAAAGGAATACCTTAATGTGTAATCTCCTTTTACAATTACATGTCAACAAGTACCTGGTGTACTAATATAGGGAGAATATTAAAACCTAGATGTGTGAACTTCATGAAAAAATTATGTATAAGTACTAACATGAAACTCTCTCCTAAGTACTCAAGGCTCCAATGTTCTATGCATATCAAAACATTTTAAATTTCATTATCACAATTCAAAAAATTTACATAACTATTTTTGTATCATAAAAATAATTCTTTTTAAATAAATTTCCATTAAAAATAAACTGTTCATTGAAATAATGCATTATTTATTTTTTAAAGGTAAATCCATTTTATAACAAAATATGTTATACACACATATCATAAATTTGATATCATGCCAATAATAATTTATCAAAAAATTTACATACTAAAAAGCATGTGTAGTTCATTAAAAATAACTATTTTTAAAACCACCAACCTAAAACATGGTTTTCACTACTAAAACAATGAAATCCATAAACATGAAATATAAGACAAGATAATTCCCTAAATATCAAATCCCACATCTAACAAACTGGATACAGTGATCGCATTGTCAGAAAAGAAGAAATGAGACCACATACCCCATCAAACATGAAGTCCACACCTTAAAAAACGAAAATTTTCTTATGGAAACCTAAAAAAACTTATATATAAGAAATGAAGAATTAAAAATATATGTTCAATTGATCAGATAAATACAACATAGATATTTTTTCAATCAAAGATAAGAATGAGAAAAAAATTAAAGCACATCAAACATAATAATTTAAAAATGAAATATTAATCTGGGATAAAAGTTCCAACTATAAATTTTAGAGGTATCAAATAATTCTAAATAGACCCCAATACAAGAACCCTAGTTAGATTAGGGTTGGAAAAGAATGATTAATATTTTTATAGGATGATTCGATGAAATTAAAAATCATCCCTTCATTATCACCCTAGACGGAACTCCACCATGTGGCTGGTGGGTATTAGAATAATGCTTGTATACTGGGTCCCCCATTGGATTATTGGTGGAATCTATATTCCTATTATGGTTATTCTAGAATACATTGTATAGACAGTGTCTTTATACAATATTATTGTTTGCCTTTTGTAGCCACACCAAATTCATTCCACCCCTAAGAGCCACCCAACTATCTCCTCTACTTCTAAAACCTAAAAGATAACCCCTTAAAACCTTAAAATAGATACATTTAAATTGGGAATTTATAATTATCACCACTATAAAACTATTTTAAAAATTAATTTAAGAAGAAAGGGTATGATCATAAAAGATATGAGGCTATTTATCTCTAACAGATGTTTCATTCTCCTATGTCTTGTAAAACAAATTTGTGTTTTCATTACACTAACTAATTGTATAGACCCTACCCCAGTTTCCTAGAGTTTATTCCTTGTTACATTACATTGGAATATTTATAAGAAAGTCATATCGTGAATAAACAAATATTTTATTATATTTAGAATGATGGATATATTCATATGTTCAACATTACATATTTAAAGGAAAAAACACTAATTTATTCCATTATAATCATTAATTCCTCCTAGATTATTCATGCAAGTAATTTATAATTTACTTCTTCATATACTGGGAAAATGAAATATAAGAAATGGGTGAGCTTAAATAATCAGTTAGAGTAAGAAATATAGTGGAAGATAACATAAAAATTAGGCATGGTGAAAAATGGAAAACATATTCCTTTACAAATAATAATCTTGAACACATTATAGATGCAATATGAGATGATTAAATAATTCCATAATAATAAAAAATCATTGGTATTATACTTGTTCAATATACACATGAAATTTCAATTAATAACTTCATTATAAAACATACCGTCAAGGCATCGGCTAAGAAATAAAAAAATTGTTAAGGCCTCGGTCCAAACCATATCCCAAAATTGGCAAGGTCTCAGCCAAGTCCAAATCTATTTGTCTCATCAGACCTACCAAATCATAGTGGGGATAATAGGGCCCCACCCATCACAAAATAATTTCAATTAATTCCCCATATTAATAGGGATAATGATAAAAAAAATACATTATTATTGAAATTAACATATGAAATGTAAATAAAAATCCCTGAATATTAAGCATAAACACTAATAATTTAGGGAAATTGGTGAATTTTTTTTGGATAGACCATCAGCACTAAAAAAAATCATATACCATAAAATTAAATATCTTAGATTATATCATAAACTATTAATCCAAAAAATACTTAAAAATCAACCATAGTGTTGGAATATATGACAATATTTATACAAAATCCTCTAGTAATTCTTTAGGAAAATACTCTTTTATTTTAAAAAGAAGAGTTCATTTGGAAACATATTTTTATAAAACCAAAACTGATGTAATGTATTATTTTAATCATAAAATGAGTTATTTTAGAAATATAATCGTTGATAAAAAAAAATAATAGAGTTCCCCTGAAAATAGGTAAGAATTTGAGAAATCCCCTTGAATCGAGCTTGTATTTTTGAAATAATTTTGAACGTTCCTTTTAAAACGTGAATCTCCCAATAAAATAATGAAGGATGTTGGTTCGTAAATATAAATAGAACACTAAAATATAATTTATTATGTGTACATGATAAAAAATAATTTGTTCATTGAGGTAATTACAAAATAAAAGTAACCCGAATGAAAATGGTTGTTTGGGTGGAAAACCCTTACCTTAAGTCTAAATGTGTTCATCTCTAGAACATAAGATCATGGAATATGAAATTATAATTATTAATAAAATATCTAAGAACCTATTATTAATTTATTTATATTATAATAATTTTTAGTTCATTTATATCCTTTTTGATAAGTTATAATGTTGAATTCTATCGTTATGGAGTGTTCATTTTCTTTATTTTCATAATCGGTTAACTTGTTTTTATGTAATGAAGATCACGTGTAATAGATGTAAATATCCATAATTGAATTTAAAAATTATTTATGAATATAAGAAGGTGTTAATGGTACTTTATATCATTTGGTTAAATTAAATGAGGACGAATCATTAAATGAAATATTAATGACAACCCCTTAGAGTATTTTAGCGGTATTTTAATTTTTAGGAACTACTTTTGTCATATGATTTAATATTTTGTACGTATACTTGGTAATGATTATTAATTAGGTTATATGTAACGCCCCGACCCTAGTTGCCTAGAGTCGGTGAATTACTTCGTAACATTGGCATGATCACAAGAAAGATCAAATCTCGAAAGACCGATTGGTTTAGTAGCCTTGGAAACACTAGATATATTCATAAGTTTTACATTACATCATAAAATCAAAAACTACTACAACAACATAATGTTTCCACAGTCCACACTACAATCCCCTCATAATATCCCTGCAGGTCATTCATAACTTACATCTTCACTTCCTGGGAAAAATAAAACATAGAAAAGGGGTGAGCTCAAATGCCCAGTAAGGATAACAATATAGCGGAAACTTTCATCAATAAGAATAAACATTTAAGGCAATGTATAACTAAAACAAAAGCCTTTTAAACATGAACTTTCAACATGGTATGGCATAAATAAAATGAAATAATGCCATTTACTTATTCACATGGATATTCCACTAATCGAATAATCACATGCAAAAATAAATAACCACTTTCATAATGTTGGAATGCATAATGCCAGACTATCATAACCACATAGCCAAGGCCTCGTGCCAAGACTACAAATAAGATTTTGTCAAGGCCTTGTGCCAAGACACTAGTTTGTCTCATGAGACCTACCGATGCAAATTTTTAGAAGATACTTACATTTAAAATTGCTCAAATATACTCCAGTGTTTTTTTTGAAAACATTATGCAAGCTTCTGAAAACAAAATAACTAATTCTGAGACTGCTCGACTAATTACAGGCCATGATGGGTCCACGCCCAATCCCTTCCTGTCTACCATACCCGAGAGTCAGATTTTCTAATAACATTTTTAAGCTTGCGTTAAATACGTATACATTTGCACTGGATTTTCATATATGTGAGAGAAATATCTCTTTTTTGAAATCATTTAAGATCCATATAAAAGAAAACATTTTCTTTGAAAATATTTTTATAATATTGTAAGGGAAGCTTTGAAGATTTTATAACGGTGAAAAATAGCCGCACCCGCCGTATAAGTTAAAAAAAACATTCCTACCTTAATTCTGTCGAAAAGGTTAAAAAGGACCTTGTTTTGAAAACGACCAAAAGATTCCTTTATAAACCACTTATAAAATTCAAAAAGGGTATAAATGACTTTAACTCATATTCTAGTAAATAGTAAAAATGTTTTGAAATGCATTTTTAAGAAACATGGATGTGGATGATAAAGAGATCCCAGTAGATTATTACGTATAAACAACCTTGGATAATGAAGAGGTTGTAAAGTAAACCCTTACCTTGTACTTTTCCTTGGTTGGGGTAGGTTAACCTCCTGTATAATGGTGAAATAGTTGTTATTAAATTATACAAGAATCATATATATTAATATGATATCATATATGATCTTTTAACATTGATTTGTTAATAATATCTTAGAATTATCGTCGTTTCGGGAGTTAACTTACTCATTTTATTTTATATGTTTTGTTACATAAGCCATGGTTGTTGTATCTTATTCATATCCAGAATGATATACAGTCCTTAAACATCATTTTTAAATCATCAAATGATAATTATACTTGAATGGATACGATGGAGAATGAATCTCATCGCGTTCGTGGAGACGGTAGTCCGTACGTACGCACGAGCGACAATATCATTCTTTTGATATTAAAATAATATATAAATGGATGGTATATCATATATACAGAATCATTAACATGTTATATTTATTATTTACATGAGTTACACATCATTATTATACCCATCCAAATAATATGATATTGAATAACAATTACACCACGACGTGGAGACGGTAAGCCGTACGTACGCACGTATGGTGACATGTTATTCAAAGGGTGGATAGAATACTGAATATGATTGTACCATATTTATAATAACATCACAGTATATGTGAGATACTGGAGTTATTATTTCAGAATGGTAAGAACAAAGGAAGAAGAAGTGGAAGAAGAAATGAACTTAGAAAAGGGTGGTGAAATCATTACCTCTTCTTCGGGTTCTTCCTTTTGATTTGATCAAAAGGGCTCCTTAGGTTAGCTTTCTGATCAAACTAAGGCCTCTAGGTTGTATTGAGGGATGTTGGGAGAGTATGTGGGCAGAGTTTGGCCGAACCAAAAGGCTTTGAAGGTGTGAAGAAATGAGAAGGAGGAGTGCCCTTTTATAAGAGGGGTGAGGGGCACCTTTGGAAAAGTTAGAAATATTAATTTATAATAAATTCATATTCGGTTTCTAATGGCTCCAAAGCTTATTATTCAAAGGTTAAGGTGGGGATAAGTCTAGAACCACTCAACCAATAGAATTTAGACAGGTTTGGGTACTTATATTAACCTTATCTTTAAGTATTAACTCTAAGTTAATTAGTTTCACTTTTACAATGTCTCTTTGTATTTTTATATAATATGGTTAATAAACTTACTATATACATCCAAGCGACCCCCAAGTGGTCCATTAATGATTAACCTATCATAATATAAGTCTCTTGGCCGAAACTTAGATTTTTAGGAATTTAATATCAATTAATAATATAATATTTGTTTTAAGAACTCTTTTATGTCAATTTTGACACTATTCAATAGTTGATTTTTGTGAAACTCATAACAGATTGATTACTTCGAAAAAAGTCCATTAAATCAATCCTAATATATCATATTAGCCTAGAAAATTAGTTTAATTCATTAAAAGTCTCATATTATATTTATTTGGGTATTTATAATATCAATTATTTTAATTTTTCACTATTATATTAATTACTGCATCATCATTGTGTCATAAATAAAATAACTTATTTAATGTCCAAAAATTATAAATAAAATATCATTATGTAGGAAATCTTGTTATCTTTCTAATGAATATTTATAATCGAAAATCCAACATGTATAACCCTATGTAAAAATTGTTGTTCTAAAAGATATATGCTTGTGTCATTTTTGTATTCATTTTGACTTAATTAAAATAAAGTGTCATTATCACTTACAAGTGGATCCATGGGGTCCCAAAATAGACCCAAAGATGCCCATGGTCGACCATGTATCAACCAATAGGGTTAAGACACGTTTTAGGGAAATTTAGTATTATTATAATATTATTTTTTTTAACCCTTATTTACCGGATTTACCCTTTAACCATGGTAAATAAAATATTTACCGCAGTAATTATTCAAAATGTGTAAAAATAAAAGTTACCTATTTGCACAATTTGAACATCCTGATTCCAAATATGGAATCCATTTTCCTAAATTCAAAACACAGAAGTGGCAGAAATTAATTTAAAATTAATTCCCGCTGTCAAAACAAAAAGCGTGTTTTTAAGAGATAATAACTATCAAAAGATTGACACTTGTTTATGTTCGGTTTAATTGTAAAATTATGTCCAATGACCAACATTATATTAAATAGTAAAAATATATTCTAAATATACTTTAAAACCACTCAAATTCATAATTTATCACTATTAATTATTTTGATTAAAAAAGTTGTTTTTAATTAAAATTTAGTAATTTTCACTATTCATCAAAATATGAAAGTTATCCGAAAAGTACCAAAATTTCACCTTAGGCTAAATTTGATATTCCGAATCCAAAAATGAAGTCCATTTTAAAATATAAAATATATATAACTTCAAAAAGTAGGTATTACTATTCATAACAACTAGTTTGATTGGTTACGGTGTGTTAGAACTCGAAGTTGCGTACAACACACGCTACTGTTTTATCCAAAGGAAAGCGTACCGTGGACGCTTGGGATGTTTCATTTTAAATTTTTTGATGTCTCCATTTAGTCAAAAAGTTTAAAATATTGTATTTAAAAAGGTTTCACTATTAGAAGTTGATAAAAGTGAAATACTGAAAATGAATTTGTTCTTGCATTATGACTAAGAAACTCATAATAGGGATTCTAAAATTATAAGGATTATATAAAGTTCAAAATGTAGTTAATACTATTCATGACCTCTTTTAATGGTGTGATTGAACTCGGTGTTGCGTGTAGTGCAAGTTATTGAATTATTTTTAAGAAATAACACACTCTGAAATCCTGGGGTGTTACATTCTCCCCTCCTTCAATAAATTGCGTCCTCGCAATTTGAAATTGTTCTTCGAAGATAAAAGATTGAAAGTAGAAAATATATTTGTGGGAAAACCCACATTGGAAATTGGGTTACTAAAATTTAGTCTTAATATGAGGAAAAGAGAAATTAAAGGGTCACCACCAAATTATGATCTCGATTAGGAGAACATTGGTGGCAATTAGAGACATATAACCGGAGGAAAAACGTAAATATTTATGGGTAGTGATTGAGGTCATCAATCACAAACAAGTGTATAATTGAGGTCCTTAAACTCATCAATCTATGATGATTTGAAGTACCATAGGTTCAACAAAATATAGGGTATTGGGATAACACATTTTTGACATTTCAAAATATCTTAGTTGAAATCCCACATCGAAAAATGAATTAACGAGGCCTCTATTTAAAATAAAGAGTCGAAAGTATGAAGATTACCGAAAATAACACATACTAGGGTTCCATGTAAGAAAATATGGATATGAAAGAAAAATCTAGCCATCAATTATCTGATGGAGAGTGGTAGAGAACATGGCTATGAAAAGGCCAACAATCCCAAAGCCATAAATTTGTGATGATTTAAGGTACCATCTAGGACAACATTTTTGTTCTATGTTTCTATTATTAATGTTGAGGAATTTATTTATGAGATTGGATAAGATAATAAGGAGATATACTTAGTTTATAATTAGAGTTTTATCCATTAATAAATTTCTACCAAAACTCATCATTCACTCGTAAAAAAAATTCTATTTATACTATTCATAGAGGGTTCCAAAATAAACGAATTTATAATTCATCTACCAGATCTTTTAAAAAACTACTTTATTTAATCCAGGACATCTCGTGGGATAGTGGTAGGTGATACACCCTTGTCGCCCTTTGGTTGCGGGTTCAAGTCTCGCAGCCTTGTCGGACGCGACGGGTTGCCGCCCGACCTCCGGGTTGTCCTTTTATGGCAATCCAAAATAATCCAAACTAGAACTATCCAAAATACTTCTGTCCAAACTCACAGTCCAACATTCATAAGGAAGGTAAACATAATATAGATCCTTTTTACCCCGTAATAGCATATGAATACCTTCATCATGTATTACCATATTCCTTATTGATTACATTCATGCTCCCTTATTCCATATAGAATGCTGGATATACTTCATTAATCCAAAAATGTTTTAAACCCCAACAATGATGGAATATACAAATCATTAATCAGTTCCAAGGTAGTCAAGAATATCCAATATAATTTATCCAAAACAATCACTTATTATTCCAAAATCACTACCTCAGTATCAGAACTATATTATGGTTTATCATTCTCTCAACCATATATTTTTCAAAAATCTATCCTGCTAATGAGTCACTTTTCTTTGTTCCACACAATCTCAAGTCCTTAATGAAATAGTACTGCAGTACAATCCTTATATACTCCATAATTATTATAACAAGTACATTGTTGATACAAAGCTCAATTGACATAATCAACATAAGAACTCTAATCATTCCTCTTCATCTGTGGTAGTATCATAACTTGATTATTATCCAATAACATCATTTGAGGCATAGTCTGATGACTGGGACATAGGTTCGCGTAGTGTCCAAACTCCTTGCAAATGAAGCATTGTACATTTAAAACCATTTTCTTACCCTTGCAGTCACGTACTTTGTGCCCTTTTCCTCCACACTTATAACAAACTCCCATTCCTTTCAGGCAAGTTCCAGGGTGTTTCTTTCCACAGTTACCACATATGGGAAAATTCTTCTTTTCCCTCTTCCCTTTATCCATCTTTCTCTCTTCCATCCTTTTCTTCTCTTGCTTCCCTTCAAAGCCATAGGACTCAGTAAACTCTTTACATATCTTATCAACACATGATATTATTTCTTCATATGATGATAATACATGGGAGACTATTTCTCTTATAAATTCTAGCTTAAGACCATGAAAGATATGATCCTTCCTTCTCTTTGAATCATGTGTATTTCTGGAGTTCTCATTCCTTCTACTGGGCGCCATTTCTATACCATGGCATAAACTAGATCAGTTTATGAATCAAAATACATAATCCCATACTTATAAAACACTTAACATAAATTGAACTATCTATGGATATAATCCATAATCATAAATATGTTTTCTTTGAGAAAGTATATACTCATAAACCCTTCATAATGATTTGTAAAGAAAGTGAGAGTTATCCTAAGCATATCCCCCGGGAGTGTCGTAACCAAGAGTGCAGCAAGGCCCGTTGTCGTGCACCAGTTCCCGTTCGAGTCTAGCTCAAAGCGGTGTTTTCGGGTTTTACCCCTAGGTACATCTGTGCCAGAGCCGCCTCTACCTGCTCGTATCCAGACAGGGATGTATTGCTCAGAAAACTCACAAAGTCTCTACAATACCAAAATTCTAGGAAGTTCTTCTATACTAATCCTCAAAGTTCATCTTAGGTCTATGTGCTCTAATCAGAGTTTATCTAAATCTAGCTTCCAAGGTTTGTACTAAACTTCCTCTGATACCAACTGTAACGCCCCGACCCTAGTTGCCTAGAGTCGGTGCATTACTTCGTAACATTGGCATGATCACAAGAAAGATCAAATCTCGAAAGACCGATTGGTTTAGTAGCCTTGGAAACACTAGATATATTCATAAGTTTTACATTACATCATAAAATCAAAAACTACTACAACAACATAATGTTTCCACAGTCCACACTACAATCCCCTCATAATATCCCTGCAGGTCATTCATAACTTACATCTTCACTTCCTGGGAAAAATAAAACATAGAAAAGGGGTGAGCTCAAATGCCCAGTAAGGATAACAATATAGCGGAAACTTTCATCAATAAGAATAAACATTTAAGGCAATGTATAACTAAAACAAAAGCCTTTTAAACATGAACTTTCAACATGGTATGGCATAAATAAAATGAAATAATGACATTTACTTATTCACATGGATATTCCACTAATCGAATAATCACATGCAAAAATAAATAACCACTTTCATAATGTTGGAATGCATAATGCCAGACTATCATAACCACATAGCCAAGGCCTCGTGCCAAGACTACAAATAAGATTTTGTCAAGGCCTTGTGCCAAGACACTAGTTTGTCTCATTAGACCTACCGATGCAAATTTTTAGAAGATACTTACGTTTAAAATTGCTCAAATATACTCCAGTGTTTTTTTTGAAAACATTATGCAAGCTTCTGAAAACAAAATAACTAATTCTGAGACTGCTCGACTAATTACAGGCCATGATGGGTCCACGCCCAATCCCTTCCTGTCTACCATACTCGAGAGTCAGATTTTCTAAAAACATTTTTAAGCTTGCGTTAAATACGTATACATTTGCACTGGATTTTCATATATGTGAGAGAAATATCTCTTTTTTGAAATCATTTAAGATCCATATAAAAGAAAACATTTTCTTTGAAAATATTTTTATAATCTTGTAAGGGAAGCTTTGAAGATTTTATAACGGTGAAAAATATCCGCACCCGCCGTATAAGTTAAAAAAAACATTCCTACCTTAATTCTGTCGAAAAGGTTAAAAAGGACCTTGTTTTGAAAACGACCAAAAGATTCCTTTATAAACCACTTATAAAAGTCAAAAAGGGTATAAATGACTTTAACTCATATTCTAGTAAATAGTAAAAATGTTTTGAAATGCATTTTTAAGAAACATGGATGTGGATGATAAAGAGATCCCAGTAGATTATTACGTATAAACAACCTTGGATAATGAAGAGGTTGTAAAGTAAACCCTTACCTTGTACTTTTCCTTGGTTGGGGTAGGTTAACCTCCTGTATAATGGTGAAATAGTTGTTATTAAATTATACAAGAATCATATATATTAATATGATATCATATATGATCTTTTAACATTGATTTGTTAATAATATCTTAGAATTATCGTCGTTTCGGGAGTTAACTTACTCATTTTCTTTTATATGTTTTGTTACATAAGCCATGGTTGTTGTATCTTATTCATATCCAGAATGATATACAGTCCTTAAACATCATTTTTAAATCATCAAATGATAATTATACTTGAATGGATACGATGGAGAATGAATCTCATCGCGTTCGTGGAGACGGTAGTCCGTACGTACGCACGAGCGACAATATCATTCTTTTGATATTAAAATAATATATAAATGGATGGTATATCATATATAAAGAATCATTAACATGTTATATTTCTTATTTACATGAGTTACACATCATTATTATACCCATCCAAATAATATGATATTGAATAACAATTACACCACGACGTGGAGACGGTAAGCCGTACGTACGCACGTATGGTGACATGTTATTCAAAGGGTGGATAGAATAATGAATATGATTGTACCATATTTATAATAACATCATAGTATATGTGAGATACTGGAGTTATTATTTCAGAATGGTAAGAACAAAGGAAGAAGAAGTGGAAGAAGAAATGAACTTAGAAAAGGGTGGTGAAATCATTACCTCTTCTTCGGGTTCTTCCTTTTGATTTGATCAAAAGGGCTCCTTAGGTTAGCTTTCTGATCAAACTAAGGCCTCTAGGTTGTATTGAGGGATGTTGGGAGAGTATGTGGGCAGAGTTTGGCCGAACCAAAAGGCTTTGAAGGTGTGAAGAAATGAGAAGGAGGAGTGCCCTTTTATAAGAGGGGTGAGGGGCACCTTTGGAAAAGATAGAAATATTAATTTATAATAAATTCATATTCGGTTTCTAATGGCTCCAAAGCTTATTATTCAAAGGTTAAGGTGGGGATAAGTCGAAAACCACTCAACCAATAGAATTTAGACAGGTTTGGGTACTTATATTAACCTTATCTTTAAGTATTAACTCTAAGTTAATTAGTTTCACTTTTACAATGTCTCTTTGTATTTTTATATAATATGGTTAATAAACTTACTATATACATCCAAGCGACCCCCAAGTGGTCCATTAATGATTAACCTATCATAATATAAGTCTCTTGGCCGAACCTTAGATTTTTAGGAATTTAATATCAATTAATAATATAATATTTGTTTTAAGAACTCTTTTATGTCAATTTTGACACTATTCAATAGTTGATTTTTGTGAAACTCATAACAGATTGATTACTTCGAAAAAAGTCAATTAAATCAATCCTAATATATCATATTAGCCTAGAAAATTAGTTTAATTCAATAAAAGTTTCATATTATATTTATTTGGGTATTTATAATATCAATTATTTTAATTTTTCACTATTATATTAATTACTCCATCATCATTGTGTCATAAATAAAATAACTTATTTAATGTCTAAAAATTATAAATAAAATATCATTATGTAGGAAATCTTTTTATATTTCTAATGAATATTTATAATCGAAAATCCAACATGTATAACCCTATGTAAAAATTGTTGTTCTAAAAGATATATGCTTGTGTCATTTTTGTATTCATTTTGACTTAATTAAAATAAAGTGTCATTATCACTTACAAGTGGATCCATGGGGTCCCAAAATAGACCCAAAGATGCCCATGGTCGACCATGTATCAACCAATAGGGTTAAGACACGTTTTAGGGAAATTTAGTATTATTATAATATTATTTTTTTTAACCCTTATTTACCGGATTTACCCTTTAACCATGGTAAATAAAATATTTACCGCAGTAATTATTCAAAATGTGTAAAAATAAAAGTTACCTATTTGCACAATTTGAACATCCTGATTCCAAATATGGAATCCATTTTCCTAAATTCAAAACACAGAAGTGGCAGAAATTAATTTAAAATTAATTCCCGCTGTCAAAACAAAAAGCGTGTTTTTAAGAGATAATAACTATCAAAAGATTGACACTTGTTTATGTTCGGTTTAATTGTAAAATTATGTCCAATGACCAACATTATATTAAATAGTAAAAATATATTCTAAATATACTTTAAAACCACTCAAATTCATAATTTATCACTATTAATTATTTTGATTAAAAAAGTTGTTTTTAATTAAAATTTAGTAATTTTCACTATTCATCAAAATATGAAAGTTATCCGAAAAGTACCAAAATTTCACCTTAGGCTAAATTTGATATTCCGAATCCAAAAATGAAGTCCATTTTAAAATATAAAATATATATAACTTCAAAAAGTAGGTATTACTATTCATAACAACTAGTTTGATTGGTTACGGTGTGTTAGAACTCGAAGTTGCGTACAACACACGCTACTGTTTTATCCAAAGGAAAGCGTACCGTGGACGCTTGGGATGTTTCATTTTAAATTTTTTGATGTCTCCATTTAGTCAAAAAGTTTAAAATATTGTATTTAAAAAGGTTTCACTATTAGAAGTTGATAAAAGTGAAATACTGAAAATGAATTTGTTCTTGCATTATGACTAAGAAACTCATAATAGGGATTCTAAAATTATAAGGATTATATAAAGTTCAAAATGTAGTTAATACTATTCATGACCTCTTTTAATGGTGTGATTGAACTCGGTGTTGCGTGTAGTGCAAGTTATTGAATTATTTTTAAGAAATAACACACTCTGAAATCCTGGGGTGTTACATTCTCCCCTCCTTCAATAAATTGCGTCCTCGCAATTTGAAATTGTTCTTCGAAGATAAAAGATTGAAAGTAGAAAATATATTTGTGGGAAAACCCACATTGGAAATTGGGTTACTAAAATTTAGTCTTAATATGAGGAAAAGAGAAATTAAAGGGTCACCACCAAATTATGATCTCGATTAGGAGAACATTGGTGGCAATTAGAGACATATAACCGGAGGAAAAACGTAAATATTTATGGGTAGTGATTGAGGTCATCAATCACAAACAAGTGTATAATTGAGGTCCTTAAACTCATCAATCTATGATGATTTGAAGTACCATAGGTTCAACAAAATATAGGGTATTGGGATAACACATTTTTTACATTTCAAAATATCTTAGTTGAAATCCCACATCGAAAAATGAATTAACGAGGCCTCTATTTAAAATAAAGAGTCGAAAGTATGAAGATTACCGAAAATAACACATACTAGGGTTCCATGTAAGAAAATATGGATATGAAAGAAAAATCTAGCCATCAATTATCTGATGGAGAGTGGTAGAGAACATGGCTATGAAAAGGCCAACAATCCCAAAGCCATAAATTTGTGATGATTTAAGGTACCATCTAGGACAACATTTTTGTTCTATGTTTCTATTATTAATGTTGAGGAATTTATTTATGAGATTGGATAAGATAATAAGGAGATATACTTAGTTTATAATTAGAGTTTTATCCATTAATAAATTTCTACCAAAACTCATCATTCACTCGTAAAAAAAATTCTATTTATACTATTCATAGAGGGTTCCAAAATAAACGAATTTATAATTCATCTACCAGATCTTTTAAAAAACTACTTTATTTAATCCAGGACATCTCGTGGGATAGTGGTAGGTGATACACCCTTGTCGCCCTTTGGTTGCGGGTTCAAGTCTCGCAGCCTTGCCGGACGCGACGGGTTGCCGCCCGACCTCCGGGTTGTCCTTGTATGGCAATCCAAAATAATCCAAACTAGAACTATCCAAAATACTTCTGTCCAAACTCACAGTCCAACATTCATAAGGAAGGTAAACATAATATAGATCCTTTTTACCCCGTAATAGCATATGAATACCTTCATCATGTATTACCATATTCCTTATTGATTACATTCATGCTCCCTTATTCCATATAGAATGCTGGATATACTTCATTAATCCAAAAATGTTTTAAACCCCAACAATGATGGAATATACAAATCATTAATCAGTTCCAAGGTAGTCAAGAATATCCAATATAATTTATCCAAAACAATCACTTATTATTCCAAAATCACTACCTCAGTATCAGAACTATATTATGGTTTATCATTCTCTCAACCATATATTTTTCAAAAATCTATCCTGCTAATGAGTCACTTTTCTTTGTTCCACACAATCTCAAGTCCTTAATGAAATAGTACTGCAGTACAATCCTTATATACTCCATAATTATTATAACAAGTACATTGTTGATACAAAGCTCAATTGACATAATCAACATAAGAACTCTAATCATTCCTCTTCATATGTGGTAGTATCATAACTTGATTATTATCCAATAACATCATTTGAGGCATAGTCTGATGACTGGGACATAGGTTCGCGTAGTGTCCAAACTCCTTGCAAATGAAGCATTGTACATTTAAAACCATTTTCTTACCCTTGCAGTCACGTACTTTGTGCCCTTTTCCTCCACACTTATAACAAACTCCCATTCCTTTCAGGCAAGTTCCAGGGTGTTTCTTTCCACAGTTACCACATATGGGAAAATTCTTCTTTTCCCTCTTCCCTTTATCCATCTTTCTCTCTTCCATCCTTTTCTTCTCTTGCTTCCCTTCAAAGCCATAGGACTCAGTAAACTCTTTACATATCTTATCAACACATGATATTATTTCTTCATATGATGATAATACATGGGAGACTATTTCTCTTATAAATTCTAGCTTAAGACCATGAAAGATATGATCCTTCCTTCTCTTTGAATCATGTGTATTTCTGGAGTTCTCATTCCTTCTACTGGGCGCCATTTCTATACCATGGCATAAACTAGATCAGTTTATGAATCAAAATACATAATCCCATACTTATAAAACACTTAACATAAATTGAACTATCTATGGATATAATCCATAATCATAAATATGTTTTCTTTGAGGAAGTATATACTCATAAACCCTTCATAATGATTTGTAAAGAAAGTGAGAGTTATCCTAAGCATATCCCCCGGGAGTGTCGTAACCAAGAGTGCAGCAAGGCCCGTTGTCGTGCACCAGTTCCCGTTCGAGTCTAGCTCAAAGCGGTGTTTTCGGGTTTTACCCCTAGGTACATCTGTGCCAGAGCCGCCTCTACCTGCTCGTATCCAGACAGGGATGTATTGCTCGGAAAACTCACAAAGTCTCTACAATACCAAAATTCTAGGAAGTTCTTCTATACTAATCCTCAAAGTTCATCTTAGGTCTATGTGCTCTAATCAGAGTTTATCTAAATCTAGCTTCCAAGGTTTGTACTAAACTTCCTCTGATACCAACTGTAACGCCCCGACCCTAGTTGCCTAGAGTCGGTGCATTACTTCGTAACATTGGCATGATCACAAGAAAGATCAAATCTCGAAAGACCGATTGGTTTAGTAGCCTTGGAAACACTAGATATATTCATAAGTTTTACATTACATCATAAAATCAAAAACTACTACAACAACATAATGTTTCCACAGTCCACACTACAATCCCCTCATAATATCCCTGCAGGTCATTCATAACTTACATCTTCACTTCCTGGGAAAAATAAAACATAGAAAAGGGGTGAGCTCAAATGCCCAGTAAGGATAACAATATAGCGGAAACTTTCATCAATAAGAATAAACATTTAAGGCAATGTATAACTAAAACAAAAGCCTTTTAAACATGAACTTTCAACATGGTATGGCATAAATAAAATGAAATAATGCCATTTACTTATTCACATGGATATTCCACTAATCGAATAATCACATGCAAAAATAAATAACCACTTTCATAATGTTGGAATGCATAATGCCAGACTATCATAACCACATAGCCAAGGCCTCGTGCCAAGACTACAAATAAGATTTTGTCAAGGCCTTGTGCCAAGACACTAGTTTGTCTCATTAGACCTACCGATGCAAATTTTTAGAAGATACTTACGTTTAAAATTGCTCAAATATACTCCAGTGTTTTTTTTGAAAACATTATGCAAGCTTCTGAAAACAAAATAACTAATTCTGAGACTGCTCGACTAATTACAGGCCATGATGGGTCCACGCCCAATCCCTTCCTGTCTACCATACTCGAGAGTCAGATTTTCTAAAAACATTTTTAAGCTTGCGTTAAATACGTATACATTTGCACTGGATTTTCATATATGTGAGAGAAATATCTCTTTTTTGAAATCATTTAAGATCCATATAAAAGAAAACATTTTCTTTGAAAATATTTTTATAATCTTGTAAGGGAAGCTTTGAAGATTTTATAACGGTGAAAAATAGCCGCACCCGCCGTATAAGTTAAAAAAAACATTCCTACCTTAATTCTGTCGAAAAGGTTAAAAAGGACCTTGTTTTGAAAACGACCAAAAGATTCCTTTATAAACCACTTATAAAAGTCAAAAAGGGTATAAATGACTTTAACTCATATTCTAGTAAATAGTAAAAATGTTTTGAAATGCATTTTTAAGAAACATGGATGTGGATGATAAAGAGATCCCAGTAGATTATTACGTATAAACAACCTTGGATAATGAAGAGGTTGTAAAGTAAACCCTTACCTTGTACTTTTCCTTGGTTGGGGTAGGTTAACCTCCTGTATAATGGTGAAATAGTTGTTATTAAATTATACAAGAATCATATATATTAATATGATATCATATATGATCTTTTAACATTGATTTGTTAATAATATCTTAGAATTATCGTCGTTTCGGGAGTTAACTTACTCATTTTCTTTTATATGTTTTGTTACATAAGCCATGGTTGTTGTATCTTATTCATATCCAGAATGATATACAGTCCTTAAACATCATTTTTAAATCATCAAATGATAATTATACTTGAATGGATACGATGGAGAATGAATCTCATCGCGTTCGTGGAGACGGTAGTCCGTACGTACGCACGAGCGACAATATCATTCATTTGATATTAAAATAATATATAAATGGATGGTATATCATATATACAGAATCATTAACATGTTATATTTATTATTTACATGAGTTACACATCATTATTATACCCATCCAAATAATATGATATTGAATAACAATTACACCACGACGTGGAGACGGTAAGCCGTACGTACGCACGTATGGTGACATGTTATTCAAAGGGTGGATAGAATAATGAATATGATTGTACCATATTTATAATAACATCATAGTATATGTGAGATACTGGAGTTATTATTTCAGAATGGTAAGAACAAAGGAAGAAGAAGTGGAAGAAGAAATGAACTTAGAAAAGGGTGGTGAAATCATTACCTCTTCTTCGGGTTCTTCCTTTTGATTTGATCAAAAGGGCTCCTTAGGTTAGCTTTCTGATCAAACTAAGGCCTCTAGGTTGTATTGAGGGATGTTGGGAGAGTATGTGGGCAGAGTTTGGCCGACCCAAAAGGCTTTGAAGGTGTGAAGAAATGAGAAGGAGGAGTGCCCTTTTATAAGAGGGGTGAGGGGCACCTTTGGAAAAGATAGAAATATTAATTTATAATAAATTCATATTCGGTTTCTAATGGCTCCAAAGCTTATTATTCAAAGGTTAAGGTGGGGATAAGTCGAAAACCACTCAACCAATAGAATTTAGACAGGTTTGGGTACTTATATTAACCTTATCTTTAAGTATTAACTCTAAGTTAATTAGTTTCACTTTTACAATGTCTCTTTGTATTTTTATATAATATGGTTAATAAACTTACTATATACAACCAAGCGACCCCCAAGTGGTCCATTAATGATTAACCTATCATAATATAAGTCTCTTGGCCGAACCTTAGATTTTTAGGAATTTAATATCAATTAATAATATAATATTTGTTTTAAGAACTCTTTTATGTCAATTTTGACACTATTCAATAGTTGATTTTTGTGAAACTCATAACAGATTGATTACTTCGAAAAAAGTCAATTAAATCAATCCTAATATATCATATTAGCCTAGAAAATTAGTTTAATTCAATAAAAGTTTCATATTATATTTATTTGGGTATTTATAATATCAATTATTTTAATTTTTCACTATTATATTAATTACTCCATCATCATTGTGTCATAAATAAAATAACTTATTTAATGTCTAAAAATTATAAATAAAATATCATTATGTAGGAAATCTTTTTATATTTCTAATGAATATTTATAATCGAAAATCCAACATGTATAACCCTATGTAAAAATTGTTGTTCTAAAAGATATATGCTTGTGTCATTTTTGTATTCATTTTGACTTAATTAAAATAAAGTGTCATTATCACTTACAAGTGGATCCATGGGGTCCCAAAATAGACCCAAAGATGCCCATGGTCGACCATGTATCAACCAATAGGGTTAAGACACGTTTTAGGGAAATTTAGTATTATTATAATATTATTTTTTTTAACCCTTATTTACCGGATTTACCCTTTAACCATGGTAAATAAAATATTTACCGCAGTAATTATTCAAAATGTGTAAAAATAAAAGTTACCTATTTGCACAATTTGAACATCCTGATTCCAAATATGGAATCCATTTTCCTAAATTCAAAACACAGAAGTGGCAGAAATTAATTTAAAATTAATTCCCGCTGTCAAAACAAAAAGCGTGTTTTTAAGAGATAATAACTATCAAAAGATTGACACTTGTTTATGTTCGGTTTAATTGTAAAATTATGTCCAATGACCAACATTATATTAAATAGTAAAAATATATTCTAAATATACTTTAAAACCACTCAAATTCATAATTTATCACTATTAATTATTTTGATTAAAAAAGTTGTTTTTAATTAAAATTTAGTAATTTTCACTATTCATCAAAATATGAAAGTTATCCGAAAAGTACCAAAATTTCACCTTTGGCTAAATTTGATATTCCGAATCCAAAAATGAAGTCCATTTTAAAATATAAAATATATATAACTTCAAAAAGTAGGTATTACTATTCATAACAACTAGTTTGATTGGTTACGGTGTGTTAGAACTCGAAGTTGCGTACAACACACGCTACTGTTTTATCCAAAGGAAAGCGTACCGTGGACGCTTGGGATGTTTCATTTTAAATTTTTTGATGTCTCCATTTAGTCAAAAAGTTTAAAATATTGTATTTAAAAAGGTTTCACTATTAGAAGTTGATAAAAGTGAAATACTGAAAATGAATTTGTTCTTGCATTATGACTAAGAAACTCATAATAGGGATTCTAAAATTATAAGGATTATATAAAGTTCAAAATGTAGTTAATACTATTCATGACCTCTTTTAATGGTGTGATTGAACTCGGTGTTGCGTGTAGTGCAAGTTATTGAATTATTTTTAAGAAATAACACACTCTGAAATCCTGGGGTGTTACATTCTCCCCTCCTTCAATAAATTGCGTCCTCGCAATTTGAAATTGTTCTTCGAAGATAAAAGATTGAAAGTAGAAAATATATTTGTGGGAAAACCCACATTGGAAATTGGGTTACTAAAATTTAGTCTTAATATGAGGAAAAGAGAAATTAAAGGGTCACCACCAAATTATGATCTCGATTAGGAGAACATTGGTGGCAATTAGAGACATATAACCGGAGGAAAAACGTAAATATTTATAGGTAGTGATTGAGGTCATCAATCACAAACAAGTGTATAATTGAGGTCCTTAAACTCATCAATCTATGATGATTTGATGTACCATAGGTTCAACAAAATATAGGGTATTGGGATAACACATTTTTGACATTTCAAAATATCTTAGTTGAAATCCCACATCGAAAAATGAATTAACGAGGCCTCTATTTAAAATAAAGAGTCGAAAGTATGAAGATTACCGAAAATAACACATACTAGGGTTCCATGTAAGAAAATATGGATATGAAAGAAAAATCTAGCCATCAATTATCTGATGGAGAGTGGTAGAGAACATGGCTATGAAAAGGCCAACAATCCCAAAGCCATAAATTTGTGATGATTTAAGGTACCATCTAGGACAACATTTTTGTTCTATGTTTCTATTATTAATGTTGAGGAATTTATTTATGAGATTGGATAAGATAATAAGGAGATATACTTAGTTTATAATTAGAGTTTTATCCATTAATAAATTTCTACCAAAACTCATCATTCACTCGTAAAAAAAATTCTATTTATACTATTCATAGAGGGTTCCAAAATAAACGAATTTATAATTCATCTACCAGATCTTTTAAAAAACTACTTTATTTAATCCAGGACATCTCGTGGGATAGTGGTAGGTGATACACCCTTGTCGCCCTTTGGTTGCGGGTTCAAGTCTCGCAGCCTTGCCGGACGCGACGGGTTGCCGCCCGACCTCCGGGTTGTCCTTTTATGGCAATCCAAAATAATCCAAACTAGAACTATCCAAAATACTTCTGTCCAAACTCACAGTCCAACATTTATAAGGAAGGTAAACATAATATAGATCCTTTTTACCCCGTAATAGCATATGAATACCTTCATCATGTATTACCATATTCCTTATTGATTACATTCATGCTCCCTTATTCCATATAGAATGCTGGATATACTTCATTAATCCAAAAATGTTTTAAACCCCAACAATGATGGAATATACAAATCATTAATCAGTTCCAAGGTAGTCAAGAATATCCAATATAATTTATCCAAAACAATCACTTATTATTCCAAAATCACTACCTCAGTATCAGAACTATATTATGGTTTATCATTCTCTCAACCATATATTTTTCAAAAATCTATCCTGCTAATGAGTCACTTTTCTTTGTTCCACACAATCTCAAGTCCTTAATGAAATAGTACTGCAGTACAATCCTTATATACTCCATAATTATTATAACAAGTACATTGTTGATACAAAGCTCAATTGACATAATCAACATAAGAACTCTAATCATTCCTCTTCATCTGTGGTAGTATCATAACTTGATTATTATCCAATAACATCATTTGAGGCATAGTCTGATGACTGGGACATAGGTTCGCGTAGTGTCCAAACTCCTTGCAAATGAAGCATTGTACATTTAAAACCATTTTCTTACCCTTGCAGTCACGTACTTTGTGCCCTTTTCCTCCACACTTATAACAAACTCCCATTCCTTTCAGGCAAGTTCCAGGGTGTTTCTTTCCACAGTTACCACATATGGGAAAATTCTTCTTTTCCCTCTTCCCTTTATCCATCTTTCTCTCTTCCATCCTTTTCTTCTCTTGCTTCCCTTCAAAGCCATAGGACTCAGTAAACTCTTTACATATCTTATCAACACATGATATTATTTCTTCATATGATGATAATACATGGGAGACTATTTCTCTTATAAATTCTAGCTTAAGACCATGAAAGATATGATCCTTCCTTCTCTTTGAATCATGTGTATTTCTGGAGTTCTCATTCCTTCTACTGGGCGCCATTTCTATACCATGGCATAAACTAGATCAGTTTATGAATCAAAATACATAATCCCATACTTATAAAACACTTAACATAAATTGAACTATCTATGGATATAATCCATAATCATAAATATGTTTTCTTTGAGGAAGTATATACTCATAAACCCTTCATAATGATTTGTAAAGAAAGTGAGATTTATCCTAAGCATATCCCCCGGGAGTGTCGTAACCAAGAGTGCAGCAAGGCCCGTTGTCGTGCACCAGTTCCCGTTCGAGTCTAGCTCAAAGCGGTGTTTTCGGGTTTTACCCCTAGGTACATCTGTGCCAGAGCCGCCTCTACCTGCTCGTATCCAGACAGGGATGTATTGCTCGGAAAACTCACAAAGTCTCTACAATACCAAAATTCTAGGAAGTTCTTCTATACTAATCCTCAAAGTTCATCTTAGGTCTATGTGCTCTAATCAGAGTTTATCTAAATCTAGCTTCCAAGGTTTGTACTAAACTTCCTCTGATACCAACTGTAACGCCCCGACCCTAGTTGCCTAGAGTCGGTGCATTACTTCGTAACATTGGCATGATCACAAGAAAGATCAAATCTCGAAAGACCGATTGGTTTAGTAGCCTTGGAAACACTAGATATATTCATAAGTTTTACATTACATCATAAAATCAAAAACTACTACAACAACATAATGTTTCCACAGTCCACACTACAATCCCCTCATAATATCCCTGCAGGTCATTCATAACTTACATCTTCACTTCCTGGGAAAAATAAAACATAGAAAAGGGGTGAGCTCAAATGCCCAGTAAGGATAACAATATAGCGGAAACTTTCATCAATAAGAATAAACATTTAAGGCAATGTATAACTAAAACAAAAGCCTTTTAAACATGAACTTTCAACATGGTATGGCATAAATAAAATGAAATAATGCCATTTACTTATTCACATGGATATTCCACTAATCGAATAATCACATGCAAAAATAAATAACCACTTTCATAATGTTGGAATGCATAATGCCAGACTATCATAACCACATAGCCAAGGCCTCGTGCCAAGACTACAAATAAGATTTTGTCAAGGCCTTGTGCCAAGACACTAGTTTGTCTCATTAGACCTACCGATGCAAATTTTTAGAAGATACTTACGTTTAAAATTGCTCAAATATACTCCAGTGTTTTTTTTGAAAACATTATGCAAGCTTCTGAAAACAAAATAACTAATTCTGAGACTGCTCGACTAATTACAGGCCATGATGGGTCCACGCCCAATCCCTTCCTGTCTACCATACTCGAGAGTCAGATTTTCTAAAAACATTTTTAAGCTTGCGTTAAATACGTATACATTTGCACCGGATTTTCATATATGTGAGAGAAATATCTCTTTTTTGAAATCATTTAAGATCCATATAAAAGAAAACATTTTCTTTGAAAATATTTTTATAATCTTGTAAGGGAAGCTTTGAAGATTTTATAACGGTGAAAAATAGCCGCACCCGCCGTATAAGTTAAAAAAAACATTCCTACCTTAATTCTGTCGAAAAGGTTAAAAAGGACCTTGTTTTGAAAACGACCAAAAGATTCCTTTATAAACCACTTATAAAAGTCAAAAAGGGTATAAATGACTTTAACTCATATTCTAGTAAATAGTAAAAATGTTTTGAAATGCATTTTTAAGAAACATGGATGTGGATGATAAAGAGATCCCAGTAGATTATTACGTATAAACAACCTTGGATAATGAAGAGGTTGTAAAGTAAACCCTTACCTTGTACTTTTCCTTGGTTGGGGTAGGTTAACCTCCTGTATAATGGTGAAATAGTTGTTATTAAATTATACAAGAATCATATATATTAATATGATATCATATATGATCTTTTAACATTGATTTGTTAATAATATCTTAGAATTATCGTCGTTTCGGGAGTTAACTTACTCATTTTCTTTTATATGTTTTGTTACATAAGCCATGGTTGTTGTATCTTATTCATATCCAGAATGATATACAGTCCTTAAACATCATTTTTAAATCATCAAATGATAATTATACTTGAATGGATACGATGGAGAATGAATCTCATCGCGTTCGTGGAGACGGTAGTCCGTACGTACGCACGAGCGACAATATCATTCTTTTGATATTAAAATAATATATAAATGGATGGTATATCATATATACAGAATCATTAACATGTTATATTTATTATTTACATGAGTTACACATCATTATTATACCCATCCAAATAATATGATATTGAATAACAATTACACCACGACGTGGAGACGGTAAGCCGTACGTACGCACGTATGGTGACATGTTATTCAAAGGGTGGATAGAATAATGAATATGATTGTACCATATTTATAATAACATCATAGTATATGTGAGATACTGGAGTTATTATTTCATAATGGTAAGAACAAAGGAAGAAGAAGTGGAAGAAGAAATGAACTTAGAAAAGGGTGGTGAAATCATTACCTCTTCTTCGGGTTCTTCCTTTTGATTTGATCAAAAGGGCTCCTTAGGTTAGCTTTCTGATCAAACTAAGGCCTCTAGGTTGTATTGAGGGATGTTGGGAGAGTATGTGGGCAGAGTTTGGCCGAACCAAAAGGCTTTGAAGGTGTGAAGAAATGAGAAGGAGGAGTGCCCTTTTATAAGAGGGGTGAGGGGCACCTTTGGAAAAGATAGAAATATTAATTTATAATAAATTCATATTCGGTTTCTAATGGCTCCAAAGCTTATTATTCAAAGGTTAAGGTGGGGATAAGTCGAAAACCACTCAACCAATAGAATTTAGACAGGTTTGGGTACTTATATTAACCTTATCTTTAAGTATTAACTCTAAGTTAATTAGTTTCACTTTTACAATGTCTCTTTGTATTTTTATATAATATGGTTAATAAACTTACTATATACATCCAAGCGACCCCCAAGTGGTCCATTAATGATTAACCTATCATAATATAATTCTCTTGGCCGAACCTTAGATTTTTAGGAATTTAATATCAATTAATAATATAATATTTGTTTTAAGAACTCTTTTATGTCAATTTTGACACTATTCAATAGTTGATTTTTGTGAAACTCATAACAGATTGATTACTTAGAAAAAAGTCAATTAAATCAATCCTAATATATCATATTAGCCTAGAAAATTAGTTTAATTCAATAAAAGTTTCATATTATATTTATTTGGGTATTTATAATATCAATTATTTTAATTTTTCACTATTATATTAATTACTCCATCATCATTGTGTCATAAATAAAATAACTTATTTAATGTCTAAAAATTATAAATAAAATATCATTATGTAGGAAATCTTTTTATATTTCTAATGAATATTTATAATCGAAAATCCAACATGTATAACCCTATGTAAAAATTGTTGTTCTAAAAGATATATGCTTGTGTCATTTTTGTATTCATTTTGACTTAATTAAAATAAAGTGTCATTATCACTTACAAGTGGATCCATGGGGTCCCAAAATAGACCCAAAGATGCCCATGGTCGACCATGTATCAACCAATAGGGTTAAGACACGTTTTAGGGTAATTTAGTATTATTATAATATTATTTTTTTTAACCCTTATTTACCGGATTTACCCTTTAACCATGGTAAATAAAATATTTACCGCAGTAATTATTCAAAATGTGTAAAAATAAAAGTTACCTATTTACACAATTTGAACATCCTGATTCCAAATATGGAATCCATTTTCCTAAATTCAAAACACAGAAGTGGCAGAAATTAATTTAAAATTAATTCCCGCTGTCAAAACAAAAAGCGTGTTTTTAAGAGATAATAACTATCAAAAGATTGACACTTGTTTATGTTCGGTTTAATTGTAAAATTATGTCCAATGACCAACATTATATTAAATAGTAAAAATATATTCTAAATATACTTTAAAACCACTCAAATTCATAATTTATCACTATTAATTATTTTGATTAAAAAAGTTGTTTTTAATTAAAATTTAGTAATTTTCACTATTCATCAAAATATGAAAGTTATCCGAAAAGTACCAAAATTTCACCTTAGGCTAAATTTGATATTCCGAATCCAAAAATGAAGTCCATTTTAAAATATAAAATATATATAACTTCAAAAAGTAGGTATTACTATTCATAACAACTAGTTTGATTGGTTACGGTGTGTTAGAACTCGAAGTTGCGTACAACACACGCTACTGTTTTATCAAAAGGAAAGCGTACCGTGGACGCTTGGGATGTTTCATTTTAAATTTTTTGATGTCTCCATTTAGTCAAAAAGTTTAAAATATTGTATTTAAAAAGGTTTCACTATTAGAAGTTGATAAAAGTGAAATACTGAAAATGAATTTGTTCTTGCATTATGACTAAGAAACTCATAATAGGGATTCTAAAATTATAAGGATTATATAAAGTTCAAAATGTAGTTAATACTATTCATGACCTCTTTTAATGGTGTGATTGAACTCGGTGTTGCGTGTAGTGCAAGTTATTGAATTATTTTTAAGAAATAACACACTCTGAAATCCTGGGGTGTTACATTATAATACATATATTATAGTCTGTTTCAACCATAAAAATGGATTCATGACTAGTAATGAAGGAGAAATTGAAGAATGAAACTTCATCATCCACATTGGTTTTAAATTGGAACCTCATAGATGATGAATTCAGTTATAATATAAAAGAGAGTGAGTAAAGATATTGATGATGATTTTTTTCATTAAAATGGTATAATTACAGTATATAGTTTATATGGTATTTATAATGGTCCTTTTGATAGACTATTATTGGATAATATTAAAATAGAAATGAACATGAAATGAAATTGAAAGAAATTGAATGTGAATTTACCGCTTGAATCCACCTCCTTCAGAATAACTGAAAGGGAAATGGTATTAGTATTATGGAAAGGAAAAGACCTCTTGGATGTGGGGAGTTATTATGGAAGGGTATTTGGGTAGAAAAGTGAGGAAAATCATGGTTTATAGGTGTTAATAGAAGAGGGAGTCATGGGAGTTTTATATTATAGGAGATGAGTGAATTTTGAATATTATATACATTATTTTATTAATTCCCTCAAAACAACCTATAGTGTTGATTCATATGTCCCATAATAGTAATAAGTACATATGAGTTTAAAATAAGTGGTCTTACATCACTCATGATGTCATAAAATATTACTGATATTTTGTATATAAGGTATTTTACAGTATATCATTATTCGTAAAAAATTCAGGAATTTCAAAAAAATCCAAAACAAATCACCCTTACCATTTTAATAATGTGTATAATTCAAAAAAATCCATTTTTGATGTATAATTTTCTAAATATTATTATTTTAATTTTCAAATAAAATCATACTTTATTCAAAAATGAACAATTTTAAATCTATAACTCATTTATGTTACCATTAATAATTAATCAAGATTTCATTACATCATGGCCTTGAGAAAATAAAATAATAATATGATTTTATATTCATATGTGTAATATTACAATTCAATTTTCTATTTATAAGGGTATGATAATATTCACCAAAAAATCAGTTTTCTTCTATCAGACTCTACATGATTTACTGATCACAAATCTAGATGATCATTTTTAGAAATTTAAAACATGGTAGAGGGAAAGTTGTGTTTAATAGATATATTATAAAAATTTTTGTTTTGTAAGGACTCAGTATTTCATGTTTTCAATATTTATTTTCAAAACCAAGGGGTGTTATATTCTCCCCTCCTTACAAAAATTTCATCTCTGAAATTCACATAATGATACCTCACAAAAAGATTTGGGTTGGTCTTCATCATATGCTCCTCAGGATCCCATGTTACCTCTTTGATTTAATGATTTCTCCAATGTATCATTACTAGAAGATTCATCTAATTCCTCAACACTTTTTCTTTAGATTCCAGAATAGGAATTGGTTCTTTACAGTATGATTGGTTAGGTTCCAACTCTATACCTTCATAAGTGATGACATGAATTGGGTTTTTCATGTACTTTCTCAATAGTGAGACATGGAAAACATTGTGTACTTTGGATAGGATAAGTGGTATAACCAAATGATATGAATCATATCAAATTATGTCTATAATTTTAAAAGTCAAAACTTACCTGGGAATCTATTTCCCTTTCATCCCAAATTATATAATACCCTTCCATGGAGATAATTTTTAGAAAACACAATCTCCGACTTGAAATTCCAAATCCTTACATCGATTATCTGCAAAGCTTTTTTTATGCACTAATCTGCATTAATATGGCCTTAAATATTATTTACCTTTTTAATTGTTTCTTCGACCATCTCTTGGCCCATAAGCTTCTTTTCGCCAACTTCATCAAAAACATCTTAATGAACGATATCTCTTCCCATACAAATCATCATATGGTGCCATTTGAATATTTTATTTGAAACTATTATTATAGTAAAATTTTAATAAAGGTAGATATTCATCCCACATTCTTTGATTTTCATATGAACATGATCTCAACACTTCCTATATGTTTTGGATTGTCCTCTCGGATTTCCCATCGGTTTGAGGGTCATAAGCAGTACTTAATCGATGTTCAGTATCCAAATATTTCTGAAGACTTTCCTAGAATTAAAATGTAAATCGTGGGTCATGATTTGATTTTATTGAGAGAGGTTCCCCATGAGGTTTCAATAATTCAATGATATAGATTTTTGTTAGGTGATCTAGTGTAAAATCCTCCCTTATAGAGAGAAAATGTGCAGATTTCGTAAGTCGGTTAACAATTACCCATATTGCATCATTTCTTCTAGGATTTGTTGGTAATCCAGTGTAAAAATCCATGGTGATGTCAACCCATTTCAATGAAAGAATAGGTATAGGTTTCATGAATCCTTTTGGATGTTGAATTTCAGCCTTCACTTGTTGAAAACTAAACATCTTGATACATAATCCACCACTTTTGTCATTATGTTATCCCACAAGAAATTTTCCTGCAAATATCTATACAAGTTTATGCTACCAGGATGTATGGAGAAATTAAAACAATGGTAATCTTCCAACAACTCCATTTTCAACTTGGTTACACCTAGAACACAAAGCCTCTTACCAAATTTTAGAACACCAACTTCACACACAAAATCAGTCATGTTCCCATCTTTCACAACATTAATTTTCTTTTGAAGGTTCCTGTCATCCGGCCGAGAAATTTTCTTCCTATCCAATAATGACGGTTGGGAAACCAAATGAAAATATAGTGATGTTTCACCTTCTTTGATAATTCTCATACCCATCCTTACTAGATCCATGTACAAAGGATCCTTGTCAATCCTCATATTGTTGAGAACCTCATGATACTTCTTTCTCAATGCATCAGTAACCTTATTTTTGTTTCCTATGTGGTAGTGTATATACAATAATAATCCTCGATTAGTTCAAGCCGTCTCTATTGCCTCTTATTGATTTCTTTTTATTAGAATATATACATTAGATTCTTTTGATCAATATATATCTCATATTTTTCCTATAGAGATAATGTCTCCATATCATTAGAGAAATGATTACTGCCACTATCTCAAGATCATGAGTGGGATAGTTTCTTAATGAATTTTTAATTACCCTGATGCATAAGAAATAACTATATCATTCTTTATAAGGACACAACCCAGTAACTTCATTGATACATCAATATAGATCACAATCCCATCATTCCTCGATGGTAGGATTAGGATAAGAGCATTCTCTAATATCCTCTCCAGTTCCTTAAACCATTCCTCATATTCATTTTTCCCTAAAAACATAACCCCTTTACATGTAGACATGTTCATTGGGTTTGATAAATGGGATAATTTCTAAATGAAACTCTGATAATAACCTACTAAACCAATAAAACTACATACCTCAATTATGTTCGTTGGAGAAGGAAATATTTGTACAGCCTTTTTCTTTTCTAGATCAACATATATTATATTGTTACATATAATTTATCTAAGAAAGGAAAATAATTAAAGCCAAAATTCACACTTTTTAAACTTCCCATAAAATTAATATATTTCAAGAGTCTTTAGAATAGTGTGCATGTTAATTTCATTATCTTTATAGCTTTTTAAGTATACCATGATATCATCAATAAATTACACCACAATATCCTAAAGATATTCATTGAGAAATCTATTCATTATATCCATGAAAATATAAGGGCACATTAGTTAGTCCAAAAGGTATTACTTTAAACACATAATGCACATACCTGGTTTGAAATGCTGTTTTTGGAATGTCTTCCTTCCTCACAAGAAATTAATGATATCTAGATTGAAGATCAATTTTTGAAAATTATTGGGCTCTAAGAAGATGGTCAAATAAATCAACAATATGTGGTAGGGGATAATTTTTCTTTATTCTAATAGAATTAATCTCTGTGTAGTCTTTGAACAACCTCATAGAACCATCTTTTTTCTTAATCAAAAGAACATGTGCTCTCTATAGAGAAACACTTGGGATAATAAATCCTTTATAGGTCAATTACTCTAGTTGATTCTTCAGTTATAATAACTTTATAGGGTCTATTCTATTAGGGGTAATTAATATGGTCCTTTAGTCAGGAATTATTTCTATGGAAAACTCAATTTCCCGCTCTGGAGGATGTCTGGGTAAGTCCTCCACAAACACATCAACATATTATTACACAATAGGCATGTCCTCTATCATTACATTCACTTCCTCACCCATAGTTATTGAATTCCCTTACTCCCCAATAATTTAATTCATTAATGCTACTAGGGTTGGATCTAGATGAGAATCATTGGGTTATGTTTCTCATCTAATGATAAGGGATTCCATATCATCCTCAAAAGTTTTAAAAACTTTCCCCTTGCAATAAAGTTTCACACCATGGTTTGAAATCCAATTCATATTGATGATTACATAAAATTCAATCATGGGTATGACAGTAAAATAAATATATAAAGCATTTTTATATTCCATAATGGGGACTTTCCACCACAACTTTGTTGTAATGACAAGTCCATTAAGAGTTTTGGATAAAAACTCCCTTATTAAATCAAATTGGAAATATCAAATTTTCTTGGGAAACTAGGAAGATATGAAATAATTCAATGATCCAGAATCAAATAAAGCATTGAATAACATTAAGGAAATGATTAATGTACCTTCCACCACACCATTAGGAACTTTAGTATCAGCAGTTGTGATCACATAATATTTTCCCTGCCCCCATGGTCTTTTCTATGTCATGTTTCCTTAATATCTTGGACACTCATTAGAATAGTGTCCCATCTCCCTAAAATTATAGAACTATACATTAAAATACTCTTTCATCCCCTTAAAATTACCAGTAGGATGGCCTTTCTATCCAAATTTTTAGCAGAATCCTTTCCCTTTTATGCAGGCACCTGGGTGTTCCAATCCTAAATTATCATAGGGTGGATATTCAACTATTCCCTTCTTCCCCATTTTTTTATTTCCTTTTCTAGAGTTTTTAGAAACCCTATAATTCTCTTTCTTTCCTATAAATTCATAAGACATAGAGAATTCCTTTTTTATCTTTATAGCACATGAAACTATATCTTCATATGATGGGAAACTTTGAGAGACATTGCAATCCAAATGAAAGGATTTAGGCCATAAAAGAATAGATCAATTTTTCTCATTGGAATACTTATATATTCCACATCATGCCTTTCTATCCTTCTGCTGATAGCATCATACTTTGAAAATTTTTAATCATCATTTTCCCTCAAATTCAGAAACTACATTTCCATATCCACTCTCTCTTTACGATGAAAGTATTTCTCGAGGAATATTTCCCAAAATTACATCAATTCCATCTCTTATATCTCTTCGTCGCACTTCATATTTTGGTTTAATGACCACCACTGCTCCTCATCTCCTGATAGAAAATAAACTTCCATGACAACCTTCCCTCTTTCATTACACCCGAAATCAAGAAATATCTTCTTTAGGGAACTTATCCACTACTCAACTACAAATGGGTTTGTAGTCCTATTGAATGATGTAGGGTGTTGGCACATAAAATGATCTAAAAAATATCCTCTAGGTGCTCCATTTGAGTAAGGTTATTATTCATAACCTGATTAAGTTTTCCCAGTATAGTTATAAGTTACTCCTCAGTAGTTTCAACTCTAAAAACTACATCATTGTCATGCATTAGAGGGAAATTACTACATGGGATATGCATGTTCATTTGGGTTCCATTTCATCCACTTGGAGAAATTTCTAGATATTAGAATACATAATATTTTTTTATGAATCATAATTTATAATCGTAACATTGAAAAATACATAGTATAAATTCAAATAAAACTATTGGATAACCCCATAATCACAAAAATGGTTTCATTGGGGAAAACATTACATTTTAATCCATCATAATGTCTTGTAATGATAAAGTGATTGTCTTAAGCATATCCCCCAGGATTGTCAAACTCGGTGCATCATAAGGCTCGTTGTCATGTTCCATGATACCCCATATAGTGACATTATCTTTTTAAGCATAAAATTGCAAGATTTTAAGCATTATTATACATTATATTACAATCCAATGATCATGATGTGTAGTTTCTCTGAATACTAGTTACATAATACAATAAACATGGGACTAAAACACTTCATTATTTAATCTTCAAAAAAATACCCTAAGTTCAATTGTTCTGATAAAATTTCATATGGTACCCTAGGGAACACATTGACAAATGGATGAGCTAAATAACCTAGTAAGAGACTACACATAAGAATAAAGCTTTAGAACAAGGGTTAGAAGGTATACCATGATGACATAAAAAAGGCATAAAACATATGGAATTATAACATATAAACATCGAATCATATATATTAATGGATCCTTAATAATGTGAAAGAAACATAAAACATGTCTTTAGTAAGATTCAAGGATAACTTCCAAGATCATTTCAAATAGTAGTATAAGCCATGGATAACTGCCAAGACTGTCACACATAACATATCATGAGACATAATTTTACACAATTCATTGAAACACTATCTGGATGCACCCATCATTACTTTTCATGAATATTTATTTCACATAAATAATCATATATAATAAACATTACATAATCATAAGGGTTTCCCATTTAATGAATTAGGTTCCACAATCATGACATAAATCCTAACAAATGGTCATATTATAAAAGTGACCATGAAATAAAGGAACTAAAATACGCATGGAATTCATAAGATAAATAGGCAAGTACCAGGTTCTCTAAGGTAAAGTAGAAGTTACCTCATGTAAGTAAATTATTCCCAAAATATTAGCATGAAAACATTTTAGAGCGGTGTTAAGGAAAATACTTTAGAGCCTTTAAAATAGAAAAGGGTATACTCCTTTATACAAAAATTTTAGTGAAGTAGGAAGGTTTTAAAAATATAAATAATTATTTTATAAAGAAAATGGTATCTTAAAATCGAATATAGAGTGCACATGGAATTGAGTAATAATTCAAGAATTTCCCTCAAAACAGCTTCACTTATCGGGTAGTATTAAAGAGGGAATCACTTAAAAACATGTATATCCTCGAAATGGAATTAGTGATAGAAAATTAAATATGATTTTTGAGAATATAAATAGTATGTAAAATTTTTAAATAAAAAATAAAATGGAACATCATTTGGTTAAAAAGAAATAAAGAGAAACCTGAAGGAATATGGATGGTTCAGGTGGAATCCCTTACGGAATATCGACATCATATCAGGTGTACATAAAAATGATTAATGAGAGGGAAATGGATTTTTAATCTTTTATAAATAATGATTAGAGTATGAAGAAGTGGTTTAATCATACCCCATCACAGGTAATTACAAAAAAAGGAATAACATAGAAGATAATCTTGAATTAAAGTGAAACGGAGTGGATCTATTACCCTAGTTTCCACTTAATTTTGTCTCTTTGGCCCCTCCTGAATAATAAATTTATAAATATTATAAAAATGATATATAATTGAATTATAGTCATTTTATTCAAATATTTATCAATAATATTCATTGGGTTCTATTTCATAATTTTTGGGGATGAAATTTAAGTGTTTAGATATCATATTTTACAAAAAAAATCCCATCTTGCGACAATTTCACTTTTTATTAATTGTAATTTTTAAATTAGTGTAATTAGTTTCATAAGAATATATAATATGTAATTTAATATTAATAAATTTTATATAATTTATATTTTCCCCACATGATGGTAATTATAAAAATTATATTGGCATCATCTTCATAGATGGTTAACTGATCTTTAACGGGATGTTGTCGATGGTGTGGGAAATGGAAGTATGACATTTATATTTTTCATTTATATGACAATTGTAATGCCCCGACACGAGTTACCCATATTCGGTGCATTATTTTAATACATTCGAATGATTACAAGGAATCATGTCCCGAAGGACCGATCGGTTTAGCAGTCTTGGAAAATAAATTACATACATGAATGTTATATTACACTTTATAACATAAAACACAACATAAATAAATCTTTATAAATGCCATTATTCCCTTATCTAAACCCTACATATCAATCAGAATAAACTTCTTGGAATCCTAGGAAAAATAAAACATAGAAAGGGGTGAGCTCAAATTCTCAGTAAGGGTAAGGAATACATCGGATGATAGCATAAATATTAAGCATCATGGATAATTGAAATCACATTCCTTTACCAATAATAAACATGAATTGTCTTATGGAAGGAATATGAGATGAGTAAATAATTCCATAATAAAACATAATTATGGGTATTCTACTAGTCGAATGACAACATGAACAATCAATATTATTTTCATAATGAGGGAATGTATAATTCCAGACATTCATAAACATATTATTAATCCCTCATCCAACACATCTATAAATGATTAAGGCCTCGACCAAAACCATATATCAAATTGGGAATGGCCTCAACCAATTCCATATCTAGTTGTCTAATGAGACCTACCGATGCATCGAGGAGCTATAGTGGGATCCACCCGTCACATACAAAGTCCAATACATTTTTCATATTAAAATGTTGAAATATAACATACACATTCGTATTAAAACTATCATACGATATGTCAACACTTTAACCATATACCATGAATGGTATATAAATAGCACATCCACAGTCAAACAAATGAAAAAACCTTCAATACAATATGGACATTTTGTATCATAATAAATCAACTTCAAATAAACTTAAAATCCATCAAAGGATGTTGATAGAGATGAAATCAAAACCTTTTTTAGAGAAATATCTCTTTATATTTTGTAATCACATAAGAGTCACATAATTATAAATAAAAAATTTATTTTTAAAGTATTATTATAATTTTTTAATGGATTTTTTGATGATATTATAATGACGTAATATAGCCGCACATGTTGTAGAAGTTAAAAAAACATTTTTACCTTAATTTTTTCAAAAAGGTCATAAAGTACCTTGTTTGGAAAATGACAGAAATATTCCATTAAAAAAATCTTATAAAATTCAAATAATGTTATAAATGACTTTGACCCATAGACTTTAAAATAGTAAGAATGTTTTTGAAATTCGTTTTTAAGAAACATCGGTGTGGATGATAAGGAGTTCCCATTAGATAATTACGTATAAACACCCTCAGATAATAAAGAGATTGCGAAATTAAACCATTCCTTGTACATTTACATGGTATAAGGTAGGTTAACCTCATGTATAATGGTGAAATAATGGTTATTAAATTATACAAGAATCAGATACTTTAATATGGTATCTTATATGATCTATTAATATTTCTTTGTTAATAATATCTTAGTATTATCATCATTTCGGGTGTTAACTGATTTGTTTTACTTTATATAATTCATTATATAAATAATGTTTTTTATGGATAGGATGTATATTATTCATATTAAGAATGATATTAAGTCTTTAAACATTTTTTCTAATCATATAATGAAAATTAATCTTGAATGGATATGAATGGGAATGAATCTCATCGCGTTTCTGGAGACGATAATCCGTACGCACGCACGAGTGACAATATCATGATTTTGATATTAAAATAATATAGAATTAGATGATATATCATATATAAATAATCATTATCATGTTATATTAATTATTTACATCAATTACAGATCATTATTATACCTATCCAAATATTAATGTATTGAATAATAATTACACCACAACGTGGAGACGGTAAACCATACGTACGCACGTATCGTGACATGTTATTAAAAGGATGGATAGAATTATGAATTTGGTTGTACCATATTTATAATAACATCATAGTATATAGAATATACTAGATTTATTATTTCATAATGGAAACAACCAAGAAAAAGGAAGTGGAAGAAGAAAGGAACTTGAAAGAGGTGATGAGATATTTACCTCTTCTTTGGGTTCTTTTTATTGATTTGATCAAATGGGCTCTTTAAGTTGGATTTTATACTAAAGGAAGACCTATAAGATGAAGGGAGGAATGTTGAGAGGATATTTGGGTCAGGGTTGGCTGATCCAAATGGATTTTTAGGTGTTAATTATTGAGAAGGGGGAGTGCCCTTTTATAAGAGGGGTGACATGCACCTTGGGAAAAGCTAGAAATATTATTTTATAATATAATCATTCTCGTTTTCTAATGGCTTAAAAATGGATTTTATAAATCATACGAGGGTGATGGGTATAAAACCACTCAACCAATTTGTTTTAGACAGGATTGGGTCACTATAGTAACCTTATCGCATAGATTTAACTCTCAGTCAAATAGTTTTACATTTACCATTTCTCTTTTTATTTTTATATTATATGGTTAAAAAAAATACTATATACTTCCAAGATAAACCCAAGTGGTTAATTAATGATACACCTATAATTATATAAGTCTTTTGTCTAATACTTAGATTTCTACCAATAAATATCAATTATTAATATTATATTTGTTTTAGAAGCACTTTTATGTCAATTTTGGCACTATTTGGTATTTTGATTTTGCTAAATTCATAACAGCATTATTACTTCAAAAAAAATTCATCTATGAAACCATAATATTACATATTAGTCTAAAAAATCAGTGGAATTCATAAAAAGTCTCAAATTACATTTCATTGGATATTTATAATATCAATTATATTAATATTTCATTAATTAGGTAATTACTACATCATTATTGTGTCATAAATAAAAATAATAATTTAATGTCTTAAAATAATAAATAAAATACTATTATGTATGAAATATTTTTATCTTTCCAATGAATATTTATAGTCGAATTTATCTTATGTATAACCCTATATTAAAAATGTTTTATTTCTTAAACATTGATTTTAACTATTTTAACTCTTCTTTAAATAAAATAATAATAAGTGTCCTAATATAATCCAAGTGGGACAAAGAGGATCATATTTTATTCCGAAGGTTTTTTTTTGTCGAATTATACTTATCCAATAGAATCAGGACATGTGTTAGGGTAATAATAATATCATTTTTACCCTTAATTACCCTATTTACTTTTAACGATGGTAAATAAAAGTAAAAAAGTTACTATTCATCAAAAATTATTTTCATCTTATTGAACCATATCTTACTTACTGATATCAACCGTGTCTCTCATATTTTTAAAATTTCACTCATAGAAGTGGTAAAATTATGTTTTATGTGAATTTGCAAATTCTCCTAGGAGGTGGGTAAAAGACGGTGAAAAGTTCAATAAAATTTTTATATATATAAAATTATTATAAATTGACTATAATGAATTACATTGAACTTATAGAAGTATTATTTATCTATTTTAACATAAAATAAATTTAAATAAAATTAAAAATTATTTAAATAAAAATTTGGGTTTAAACTATAACTCAGTGTTTTTCACTATTCATCAAAAATTGAATGTTTTCAAAAAAATATCAAAAATTTTCCCTAGTATAATTTCGATATTCTAAATTCAAAAATGAGGTCCATTTGGAAATATAAAATTTATAAAATTTCAAAAAAGTGGGTATTACTATTCATAACGTCTAGTTTGATTGGTTGTGGTGTGTTAGAACTTGAAGTTTCATACAACACACGCTACTCCATTATTCAAAGATAAGCGTACCATGGAAGCTTATGGTGTTAAATTCTTCCCTACTTCAATAAATTTCATCCTCAAAATTTGAAATTTGTCTTCGAAAATAGAATGTGTAAAAATTAAAATACCATTGTGGGAAAACCCACATATGAAATTGTGCAAATAAAATTTAGTCATAATAATAGGAAAAGGGGAATGAAAAAGTCATGACCAAATTATGATCTCCATTAGGAGAACATTGGTGGAAATTAGAAACACATAATTGGAGGAAAAATGTAAATATTTATAGGGAGTGATTGAGGTCATCAGTCATAAACAATTGGATAATTGAGGGCCTCAAAGCCATCAATCTATGATGATTTAAAATATCATCATTTCAAAAAAAAACATTAGGTATTAGGATGACACATTTTTAGTTGTAAGATACCTTTAAAAAAAATTAATAATTAATTTCATCATAGAATAAGAGAAGAAAAAAATATATACTTGACAAGTACAGTTCCATCCTTTAACTAATTTCTACCACAAACTCATCTTTCACTCTAAAAGATAATAGAACTAAAAAAATATTCTATTAATACTATTAATATAGGGTTCCAAAAAAGTTAATTTATAATTCACCTATTAGACCCTTTAAAAAAATAAAGTACATTATACAATCCAGGGACTTAACATAGTCCAGTGGTTGGCGATAAATCCCAACAGCTCTATGGTTGTTGGTTCGATTCCCGCATCTTTGCCTAACGCGATGGGTTGTCACACGGTCTGTGGGTTGTCATTTTTATGAAAATACAAAAGTAACCTTAACAATAGTATCTTAATCCATTCGGCCCATTTGACTTATCCAAAATAAATATATCCAAATACACAGACCAAAATTTATAAAAAAGTTAAAAAATAATGAAGATCCTTTTTTTCCATGTAATAACATGTGAACACCTTCATCAAGTATTATTTTAAAACATGGTTACACCGTGAATTACCATAAAACCTTATTGATTACACTCATGCTCCCTTATCCTTTATATAATACGGAATATATTCCTTATATCCAAAAATATTTAATATTCCAAAAATGATGAAATAAACAGACTATTAATTAGTTCAAAGGAAGTCAAGAATATCCAATATAATTTATCCAAATCAGCCATCTCTTATTCCTAAATAACTACCTCGATATCAGAACCATATTATGGTTTATATTTCTCTCAACCATATATTTTCCAAAACATTAACATGCAATTGACTAATGTTTCTTGCTTCCACACAATCTCAAGTCCTTAATGAAATAGTGTTGTAGTACAATCCTATTATACTCTATAATTCTTATAACATGTACATCATTAATACAATACTCAAATGACACAATACATTAATAACAACGTAAGAAATATATTCATTCCTCTTCATATTCGGTATTATCATAACTTTATTATTATCCAATAGCATCACTTGGGGTATACTCTGATGATTTGGACATTAATTCACATAGTGTCCCAATTCCATGCAGATGATGCATTGTACAACAGAAAAAAAATTCTTACCCTTGCAATCACATACATGGTGTCCATTTTCTACACACTTATAAAAAACTCTCATTCTCTTCAAGCATTTACCATGGTTATTCTTTCCATAGTTATCGCATATGGTAGAATCCTTCTTTTCCCTCTTACCTTTATCCATCTTTCTCTATTCCATCCTTTTCTTCTCTTGCATCCCTTCAAATCCATAAGACTTAAATAATTCTTCACTTATCTTATTAACACATGATACTATTTCATCATATGTTAAGAATACATGGGAGACTATTTCCCTTCTAAATGTTTTCTTTACACCATGAAAGATATGATTTTTCTTACTCTTTGGATCATACGTATTGCTAGAGTTCACATTCCTTCTACCAAGAACCATTTCTATAGAATGTAATACAACAACTCAGTTTATGAATTGCAATGAATAATTCCAAACATGTAAAATACCAAAAGAAAGTTGAACAGTTTATGGATATAATCCCTAATAAGAAAAATATTTTCATTGAGAGGCATATACTCATAAATATTTCATAATGATTTGTAAAGAAAATGAGAATTATCCTATGCATATCCCCTGAGAGTGTCGTAACCAAGAGTGTTGCAAGGCCCATTTTCATGAACTAGTTCCCATTCGAGTCTAGCTTAAAGTTGTGTTTTTGAGTTTTACCCATAGGTACATTTGTGTCAGAGCCGCCTTTTCCTTCTCGTATCTAGACAGGGATGTATTTCTGGGAAAACTCCCAAAATCTCAATAATACCAAAATTCTAGAAAGTTCTTCTTTACTAATCCTCAAAGTATATCTTATGGCTTTGTGCTCTAATCAGAGATTATCTAAATCTAGTTTCCATGGTTTGTACTAAACTTCTTCTGATACCAACTATAATGCCCTGACCCAAGTTACCTAGAGTCAGTGCATTATTTTAATACATTGGCATGATTACAAGGAATAAAGTCCTGAAGGACTATTCAGTTTAGTAGTCTTGGAAAATAGATTACATACATTATTGTTACATTACACATTATAACATACAACCCAACATGAATAATCCTTTAATAATTCGATTATTCCCTTAGCATAACCATGCATATCAATCACAATACACTTCTTGGAATCTTGGGATAAATAAAACATAGAAATGGGTGAGCTAAAACGCTCAGTAAGAGTAAGAAATACAGCGGAATATATCATAAATATTAATCATGGGGAATAATCGAAATCACATTCATTTACAAATAATAAACCTGAATAATTTAATTGAAGGAATATGATCTGAGTAAATAATTCCATAATAAAACATAATAATTGGTATTCTACTAGTTTAATTAACACATGAACCATTAATATTATTTTCATAATGAGGGAATGTATAATACTGGACATTCTGAAACATTTTGTCAAGGCCTCGGCCATGTTATATATAAATTATTAAGGCCTCCGAAAAAACCATATATGAAATTGGGAATGGCCTCATCCAATTCCACATCTAGTTGTCTCATGAGGCCTACTGATGCATCGAGGAGCTATATCGGGCTCCACCTGTCACTTACTAAGTCCAATACATTCTCATATGAAAAGGTTGAAATATAACAAACACATTCATAATTAAACTATCATACGAAATGTCAATAATTTAACCACAAACCATGAATGGTATAAAAATAGCACATCCATAGTCAAACACATCACAAAACCTTCAATACAATATGGAAGTTTTGTATCATAATAAATCAACTTCAAATAAACTTATAATCCATCAAAGTATATTGACATCGATAAAATCAAAACCTTTTTTAGGGAAATTTTTAAGACTCAAATTATTATAAAGAAAACATTTATTTTGAATATATTCTTATAATCTTTTAAGGGAAGCTTCAACGATGTTATAATGATGTAATATAAATGCACATTCCGTATAAGTTAAAAAAACATTCATACCATAATTTTGTCAAAAAGGTCATAAAGTACCTTTTTTGGAAAACAACGGAATGATTCCCTTATAAAAATCATATAAAGTTCAAAAAAAAGTTATAAATGACATTAACCCATAGACTATAAAATAGTAAGCATGTTTTTTAAAAAATATTTTAATAAACATGGGTTTGGATGATAAAGAGGTGCTAGTAGATAATAACGTATAAACAATCTCAAATAATAAAGAGATTTGATATTAACGCTTACCTTGTACTTTTTCTTGGTCAAGTGTAGGTCAACATCTCGTATAATGGTGAAATAATGGTTAATAAATTATACACGAATCATATATTTTTTTGGGAAAAAATCCTTCAAGGCATCCTCGAAGCATTTTTGAGGTGATTGTGTTTGTTGACAAAGTGGACATCTGAGTGGTGATTGTTGACAAAGAAAAACAATGACATACAAATTTGTTGACAAAGAGGATTTCATGGTGGAATGTCGAGTTCAAGATCTAAGTTCAACGATCCATGTTTGATTCAAAAAAGTTTATAAAAGGAATGGATGATCTGGAGGTGGTACAAAAGAACAGATACAAGGTGGCGCCGTTTTCCCGTGTTTGCCAAATTTTTGCACCTGAAAATCGACAAATGAAGAAAAGTGTTTTAGGAAAAGGGAACTTCACGCCGAGGACTTGGACTATAGGATACATGTACTCCATATGTTTTTCAAGATCATAAGATCAAAATATGGCAAAGGAAATATGTTTACACAAGTTTGGGAGTTGGTCGCGCAAGTGTCTAGCAGGACAGAAGACTTGCGCGCCGAGACTGGGTCGCGCAGGTCACTTGCGCGCCGTCGCGCAGGTTTGTCAATTTGCCTATAAATACTGGACCACCCCTCTTCATTCACAACCAAAGTTCAACACTTTGAGAAATCAGAGCTCCCGTCGTGCAGGTGTGGTGGTCGTGCAAGTGGTGTGTGGTCGCGCAGGTGGGACTTGCGTGCCAGGGTGATAGTTGTGCACCAGTGTTTGAAGCTGCGCGCTAGTGTCGAGTTGCATGCCAATATTGGATAGGGCGTAAAACAAAGTGTGTCGTGCATGTTTGGAGTTGAAGGAGGTTGTGTCGCACAAGTGTTTGAGGTAGACTTGCACGCCCTTTGTGACTTGCGCGTCGATACTTGCGCGCCGAGATAAACTTGCACGCCAAGTAAGGTTTGGTTCCAGTAGTGATTTTCGGGCTGCGTGGAAGCTGAAAGTTTGCCCGATACCTTCGGTGCAAAGAGAGATTCATCTACGAGTGAAAATTGGGCTTCAACAGAGCATCAACTTATAGAGGAAGATGCATTCCTTCATGCAAATAAAGAGACCTATAGGTCTATAAACTGTGAGTGGATCCTTTCCGAAGCAGTGAGCAAAGGAAGAGGAAGAAGGTGATACTCTCCACCAACAGTGAGCCAAAGAGAGAGAAACATAGAGTGACCCATCAGAAAGCAGTGAGCTGACCCTAAACATTGTAAAGGTAGTGATCATGGGCTTATACGTGATCTAGCCCGAACCATTGTATCCACATCTGTTGAAGAATAGTGGAATTTGGTATGACAGGCAACTTGTCGGTGTATGCTCCTTAGACGTAGCCCAGTGAGGGTGAACCAAGTAAAAATCTTTGTGTCTGCATTCTTACTTCCCAGAATGGAATTTAAAGTATCATCATTAGATAAAGAATAAAATAAGTGATCATAATAAACACACAGGTGCAAACAAAGTGACCCTTGTAATAAAGAGGTCAAGATCCAGTGGGGTAGAAAGAACTTTGAAAAGCAATATCCATACCCAGATTCACCCCCCCCCCCTCTCAAGGTATATATAGGCCCCTATTGGTCCTAACATATTTTAATATTATATCATATATGATTTTTTAGTATTTCTTTGTTAATAATATTTTAGTATTATCGTCATTTCAAGTGTTAACTGATTCATTTTTGTTTATATGATTTGTTTCATATGTAATGTTTGTTATGGATAGGATGTATTTTATTCATATTCATAATTATATTAAGTCTTTAAACATTATTTTTAATCATCTAATGAAAATTAATCTTGAATGGATACGAATGGGAATGAATCTCATCGCGTTCGTGGCGACGGTAATCCGTTCGTATGCTCGAGCAAGAATATCATTATTTTGATATTAAAATAATATATGAATTGATGGTATATCATATAAAAAGAATCATTATCATGTTATATTAATTATTTACATCAATTACACATCATTATTATACCCATCCAAATAATAATGTACTGAATAACAATTAAACCCCAATGTGGAGACGGTAAGCTGTATGTATGTACATATAGTGACATGTTATTCAAAGGATGGAAGGAATAATGAATTTGGTTGTAACATACTTATAATAACATAAAATTATATAGACGATATTGGAGTTATTATTATAGAATAGAATCAACAAAAAAAGGAACTGGATGAAGAAAGGAACTTCAAAGAGGTGATGAGATATTTACCTCTTCTTCGGGTTCTTCAATTTGATTTGATCAAAATGGCTCCTTAAGATGACATTATGACGTATTTAAGGCCTCTAATATTAAGGTAGGACGGTTGAAAGGGTATTTTGATAGGGTTTTTCTGATCCAAATGGCTATTAAGGTGTCAATTAGAGAGAAGGTGGATTTCCCTTTTATAAGAGGGGTGAGGGGAACTTTAGGAAAAGTTAGAAATATTATTTTATAATAAAATCATTTTCGGTTAATAATGGCTCAAAAATGGATTATTTAAAGTATAAGGTGGGTATGGGTCAAAAACCACTCAACCAATAGGTTTTAGATAGGTTTGGTTCATGATATTAACCTTATCTTAAAGATTTAACTCTTAGTTAAATAGTTTGACATTTACCATGTCTCTTTGTATTTTTATATTATATGGTTAATAAACATACTATATACCTCCAAGAGAACCCCAAGTGGTTAATTAATTATACACCTATCATTATATATGTATTTTTTATGAACCATAGATTTTTAGGAATAGAATATCAATTAATAATATAATTTTTTTTTAAATTGCTTTTATGTCTATTTTGACACTATTTGGTATTTTATTTTTTGTAAATTAATAACAACATTATTAATTCGAAAAAAATTCCTCTAACAATCCTTAATATTTCATATTAACCAATAAAATTATCGGAATTCATAAAAATTCTAAAATTGTATTTCTTTGGATATTTACAATATCACTTATTTTAATATTTCAATAATTAGGTAATTACTGCATCATCATTGTGTCATTTATAAATTAAATTATATAGTATCTAAAAATTATAAATAAAATACCATTATTTAAGAATTATTTTTATCTTTATAATTAATATTTATAGTTGAATTTATCTTATGTATAACCCTGTATTAAAAATGTTTTAGATATTAAACTACGATTTTAACTGTTTTAACTTTTCTTTAAATAAAATAATAATAGGTGTTCTAATATAATCCAAGGGGTCCAAAGAGGTTTATATTTTATTCATATGGTTTTCTTGGTCGAATTATATTTATCCAATAGAATTATGACATGTTTTAGGGCCCTATTTACTTTTAACCTTGGTAAAAAAAGAAAAAATTTACTATTCACAAAAAAATATTTTCATCTTGTTGAACCCCATTTTATTTACTGATAACAACTGTGTCTCTTAGATTTTTAAAATTCCACTCATAAAAGTGGTAAAATTAGGTTTTATGTGATTTTGGAAATTCTCATAGGAGGTGGGTAAAAGACGGTGGAAAGTTCAATAAAAGTTTTATATATCTAAAATTATTATAAATTTACTCCTATTAATTACGTTGAACTTATATAGGAATTATGTATTTATTTTGACTTAAAATAAATTTAAATAAAATAAATAATTATTTAAATAAAAATTCTATTTTAATCTATAACTCAGTATTTTTCACTATTCATAAAAAATTGACAGTTTTCATAAATTTATCAAAAATTCAGCCTAGATTAATTTCAATATTCCGAATCTATAAATGAAGCCCATTTTGAAAGATAAAATTTATAAAATTTCAAAAATTGGTTATTAATATTCATAATGGCCAGTTTTATTGGTTGTGGGATGTTAGAACTCGAAGTTTCATACAACACACGCTACACTATTATTCAAATAGAAGTGTACCGTGGAAGCTTGGGGTGTTACAATAATTATATTAGGTTAACATCATTAACGTAATGTTAAATTACTATATAATAATTTTTTTATCATATGTTTTTGAATGCTTTAGGGTAAAATAAGAAGTTAACAGAAAGAAAAGAGATAAAATTTAATAGAGTCTTATTATCTCCTCGGTGTATCTTCTCTTGCATGAAACTATAAATCCCTTGGTGATTGGAGTTAGAGGGGTCCAGAAGATCCCTGCATATTCTAAAAGGATTTATAGGGAGAAATTTTTCAAACATTGGGCTTAGTAATTTATGAGAGGAATGGTTTTCCATGGAGATGGAGTGGGGTAATTTAAACTTGAGGAGGAGGTGTTTTTAGAATAAAATGTTGATTAAATTAATATATAAAATTATAGACTTGTAATACTAGTTTTTTTACAAAATAAATCATATATTCGTATATTATAATTATTTTTATATTTTAAATCATTTTTATAATTCTAATTAATTAATCTATTAAAATGAATGTTAAAATAAAGAGAAAATGATATTTTAAAGATTCACTTTTTGACTTTCGGTTTTGGAAAGTATTTTTTAGGATTGGAAATATAGTTTATTATATTTTAAGAACTATTTATGAAATTAAATAGAACATGGAAGAATATAATGTTCTCGAAATTTTATATCATCATTACATAATGGATGGTGCAATTTAAGATATACCAGTTAGGTGAAAAAACAGAATTTTTACTATTTATCTGAAAATTGATGTATTTTAGAAAATTACCAAAAAAATTACCCTAACCATTTTTCGATGTGTAGAATCTAAAATTGAACACCATTTTTCAAAAATAATTTTCTAAATATGACTATTTTTAAATTTAATTAAAATCCTAATTTATTTAAAAAATCAAAATTTAATTTTAAAACTACTTTTCTAACACTTTGAAAAATTACACAAGGTCCTATAAAATTGTCATAAAATAAAAATAATAATGTATAAATATATATTATGAAACTAATTTTTTATTTAAATTTAATAAATAATTCAAAAAATTGCATTTAAATATTCCAAACTTATAAAAATAACAACAATTTATTAATAATTTTTAAAATATTTATATACTTATATAATGATATTATTATAAAATATTTTCACATATAAAATGATAAAAATTATTTATAATTTCATTGGAGATGTTACTATTACATTGGATAGTTTACTATTTATAAGGGTCACATTAATATTCAAGTGCTCATGTTACTATTGTTATATGTTTCATAACTTCTAAAGATACCTTTTATTTCATTTTTTCTTCACTTATAAAGTTATAATTTGGTTCTAAAAGTAATATTTTTTTTATTATAATATAAGATGTAATTATAAGAAGGGAATTAACATTTATAAAAAATTGGGTTGTTGCATTCTTCCCCATTAAAAAATTTCATCAGTGAAATTTTGATTTACATTCTTTCCCTTAAACAGGTGTGGGTAATTTTCCATCATTACCTCCTCCATTTCCCACATTACCTCATCGTACTTGTGGTTCAGCCACAGTACTTTGATAAGGTTAGTAATCATGTTACATATAACCTTATCTATATGATTGAAGATCTTCACTTTCTTCTCCTCCTAATAAATATCACCCTCTAACAGTACCACCTCTCAGGAGAGTACATGTGAAGGGTTAGGTATGAAATTATTTAAGAGGGATACAGTAAAGACATTTTGTAAATTGGACATGGTAGGTGGAAGTGTCGGTCGATAGGATATTTCTCTATCATAATCAATGATCTCAATTGAGATTATGTACTTGGGACTTATCTTCCATTTATTCCCAAATCTTATGACCTTCTTCTATGGAGATACAAAGAAAAAGACCATGCCTCCAACTTTGAACTCAAGGTCTCATAAAAAGTTGTCTGTATAACTCTTTTGTCGACATTGGGAGGCCTTGATGTGTTGGTGATTTGTTTTCACCATCTCCTCAATTTCATCGACCATTTAATGCCTTATATGCTTACACCCATCATCATCATCCCAACATGCTAGTGTTCTACACCTTTTCCCATAAATGGATTTATATGGAGCAATTCAGATTCTTGAGTGGAAACTATTATTTTAGGATAATTAAAAAAATTGAAGATGTTGGACCCATCCTCTTTTGAATTCCATAGATGATTCTCCCAACATGTCTTCCAGTTTCATAATAGATCACTCTGATTGGCTATTAGTTAGAGGATGATTGGACATACTATTGTTTAGTTCAGTGCTTAGATCATGTTGGACACTTTTCCAGAACATCAAATTAAATCTCATATCTCAATCGGATACAATAGATAGTGGTACTCCATTTCTCCTTACCACCTCCTTTATGTACATACATGGAATTTGATCTAATAATAAGTCCTCTAGAATTGAAATAATGTGATATGTCTTTGTATGATGACCCAGAACAACACATATAGAATTTTTACCTATGGATTCCCTTAGAAGTATAGTGAAAAAGTCCATGGTGATGTTCTCCCACTTCCATGTTGGTATGGGTAGTGGTTTTATCATCACTATATACTTTTCCCTCTCATCCTTTAATATTTTACATACCTTTCACTTTGATATATATTTAGCAATATCTCTTTTCGTATTTTCTGAGAAAATGTTTTCTCAGATATCTTGATATATCTTTGTGCTCCTTGTGTAGATAGAGAAGGTTGATCTATGTACGTCATTCAAAATATCCTTCACTATCTCTTGATCGGATGGTAATCATAATCATGACCCAAATATTAAAACTCATTCCTCATCAATATTGAACTCTTAGGATTTCCCATTTATGATATCTTCCAGTCTTTTCATAATTTCTACATGTTTTCTTTGAACATCTTTTATTTTATCCATTAGGGATGGTTGAACATTCATTTTATAAATGATTGATGATGTTCCTACCTTAATGATTCCCATTTCTATCCTCTTAAAATATAAAAAGATCAAATCCATCTAAATTCTCATCATTGATAATGATGTACGATCCTTTCTACATAAAGCATCCACCACTTTATTTGTCTTAGTGGGATGATAGTGGATTGTGGAGTCCTAATATTTTATGATCTCTTTACATATTTGTTGGAATATATTATGCTCTTTTTGTTTGAATATATATTTGAGACTCTTGTGATCAGTATATACCACAAATGTCTCCCCATAGAGATAATGCCACTAGATTTTGAACTCAAATATCAACACCACAAACTCCAAAACATGTGTTGGATAGTTTTTTCCATGGATGTTCAGCTTCCTTGTGGAGTAGGGAATCACATTTTCATTTTTAATTAGCACATATCCTAATAAATTCATTTAAGCATCAATTTACACCACAAAGAGTTCTCCACTTATTGGTATTGTGAGTTATAGTGTAGTGATAATTGTCTTTTTCAACTACTTGAGACATTCTTCACATTCCCGAGTCTAAAAAATCTACACTCCTTTCCATGTCAGCGGAGTCATTGGGTTTGAAAATCATGAAAATTTATTTAAAAATTGTTCATAATACCCAGCTAGACCTAGAATGTTGTGGATCTTTGTTACAGATATTGGCAGGGGCCACTCATCAATTTATTTTATCTCAGAAGGGTCCACATAAATCCCATTATTGGGTATATCCTTCCCCAATAATGATAATTGTTCCACCTAAAACACACATTTACCATAATTTTCTAATAGTTTATCCCTTCACAATGATTTTAACATAGTATACAAATGCTCCTCACATTCCTCCTTTCCATTTGAGTATATCAGAATATCGTCAATAGAGACAACCCAAAATTTGTCGAGGTAGTCTCTAAAGACTCTATTCTTTAAATCCTTTAAAATTATTAGAGAATTAGTGTGTTTTAAGGGAATAAATATGAACCCAATGTGTCCATACCTTATAATATAGGAATTTGTGTGAATATTTTCCATCCTCACCTTTAATTTTGGATAACCCAACTTAAGGTCTATCGTAGAGAAGTAATTGTCCCCGTGAAGCTGATCAAACAAGGCAACTATCTGTGGTAAAGGATAAATGTTCTTTATTTTGTTTTTATTGATGTAAAAATTATCAATGCCGAGGAGCATCGATCAATCTTAATTCTTAATGAAGAGGAATAGAAAAAAGACAATATCTTTTAAATGGAGTTAATCCAATATTACATAAGGTGGGAATTGGAAGACCCACTAAACATGGGAGGCCTTTTCCACATGAAATATTCAATCGCAACTTTCTTTTTTTAGTAGGAGGTAGATGTTCCACATGATTCATGTTATTATTTATAACATTAGCGAGGTGATCAAGTATAGTCATGATGTTTTGAACATCTTCTCCCATTATATCTAGCATATCATTTTGGAAATCATCACATTCCCTATCAAATTGATTGTTGTAACGAGTTTTTATATTTCTTGCTATTATCTAAAAAACCATACAATTAGATGTATTGAATACTTAGCTATTGAGAATACAAAGTAAACTATTATCATAAAAGGATAAACTTTTAATGGATAATTATATCCAATCTTGTGATTCTTTTGGGTTAAATATAGGTTATCCTTGATCCATTTATTAACTTATATTCTTATGTTTTTTTTATTCTCCTTAATAATGGTTTGTACTAAGCTCCTGAATTTACTATATATTATCCCATGTGAGTGTCAAAAGTAGAGTACATCAAGGCCTGTTATCATGTACCAGGATACCCAGTTCGGCCTGAAACTCCTTGTTAGTGTTTTCACTCCTGGGTACATATGTTCCAGAGCTACCTCTACCTATTTGTATCCAAATAGGGATTTATTTTCTTAATAAAACACTTACTCTATTCTTACCAATATTTTTGGATGTTTTCTTATACTTCATCTCATCATTAAGGTTATCACTATGTTTCTCTATTCCTAATCCCAATAAATAACTAATACATCCTCTGATAACAACTTGAGTGACCCTAGACGTTTACACATAAAATTACAAGATTTTAATCAGAATTATACATTAGAGTACAATCCATGGATCATGAATTTTAGTATCTTTGAAGAATTGGTACACAAAACATAAAACATGGGACTAAAAAACATCTAAAAAATCATAAAAATTTACCCCTAGCTTGCATTGTGCTCATACATCTTTATATGAATCCATGGGGAACACATGAACAAAGTGATGATCTAAATAGCCCATTAAGGGAGTATACATAAGAATAATAATTTAGAACATTAGTTAGAAGGAAAAACATGATGACATAAAATGACATGTAACATATGGAATCATAACATATAAACATGGAATTTTATAAACATGGATTCATAATAATGTTTCATCAACATAAAACATGACATTAGTACGAGTCAAGGCTAACCGCCAAGATCGTCTCACATAGTATAACATGTCAAGGCTAACCACCATGACTGTCGCATATAACATCTCATGAGACATAACTTTACCCAATGCTTTGTAGAATTATCTAGGTGCACCCATCCTAACTTTTCTTGAATATGTGTTCCACATAAATAATCATTCATAATCTATATTACCTACCCATAAGGGTTACCAATGGAAAGAATTGGGTTCCAAAATGATGTTATATAGCATAACAAATGCTCGTATTATAAAAGTGTCTATGAAAGAAAGGAACTAAAATATACATGGAAATTTATAAGGGAAATTGGTATGTATCATGGTATGTGAGGTCAAGTATAAGTTATCACATGTATGAAAACGAATTCATTAATTTTTACTATAAAAACCATTTGGAGCCGTTTTATGGAAAATACTATAGATCATTTAAAATAGATTATGAAAAAACACTTTATACAAACCAGAAGTGAAACAAGAATGTTTTAAAAATAAAAGTCTTATTTTATAAAGGCAATGGTGGCTTAAAATAGTTGATTGAGTGCACTTGAAATCAGGTAATAATTCGAAAAGTTCCCTCAAAATAGGTTTTCTTATAGGGTAGTATTTAGGAGGGAATCACTTAAAAATTGATATATCCTCAAAAGATAATGAGAGATGGACCTTGAAACATGATTTTTAATAATATGAATAGTGTGTAGAAGTTTCAATTAAAAATAGAAGGCAACTTTATATGGGTTAAAGGAAATACAAATAAACCCGAATGAGTAGGGGTGGTTCAGGGTGAATCCCTTTCAGAATATAGACATGGTATCAGGTGTACATAAGAGGGAATAATGAGAGTAAAAGTGATTTATCATCTTTTATACATCATTAAGAGAGTATGGGGGAGGTTCATTGTCATACCCCATCACTAGGAATTAGACATAAATGTGAATAACATTGATAACAATCTTGAATAAAATTGAAACGAAGAGGATCCCTTACCTTAATTTCTGCTTAATTTCATCTCTTCTTCGCCTCCGGAATAATAAATTTATGTTTATTTAAAAATGATATAAAAGTAAATTATAGTCACATTATAAAATTATTTATCAATTATATTCATTGGATTTTATTTCATAATTTTTTTTGATTAAATTGAATCGTTTTGATATCATATTTTACATAACAAGTTCTCATCTTGCGACGATGTTGCTTTTTATTTAATTGAATTTATAAATTAATGTAACTAGTTTCAAAAGAATAGAATAAATTTAATTTCATATTAATATATTATATATAATATATATTTTCTATATATGCAAGTGTTTATAAAAATTATATTTTCAACGTCTCTATATATGGTTAACCAACTTTTAACATCATGTTGTCCATATTGAGGGAAATGGAAGTATTAAATTTATATTCTTAATTAGTATGATAATTATAAAAGGATATTATCATTAATATAATGCTCAAATAAATTATAATACATTTTTCAGAATTTTGTTTTTGAAATGGATAGGGTAAAAGGAGAAAAATTTGAGGAAGAAAAGAGAGAAGATATAATAGTCTTACTCTCTTCACTGTGTAGATTCTCTTTCATGAAACTATAACTCCCTTGGTGATTAGAGTTGGAGGGCTCCAAAACGTCCCTATGTATTATAAGAGGATTGAGAGGGAGAACATGGGTAGATATTATGTGTAGTAATGGATGTGAGGAATGGTTGTCCAAGGGGAGGGAGAGGGGTTATTTATACTTGAGGATGAGATGTTTTTAGAATAAAATATTAAATAAAATAATATATCAAATTATAGACTTGTAATAGTAGTTTTTTACAAAATAAATAATATATTAATAAAATAAAATTCTTTTTAGACTTTAAATCATCTTTGTAATTCGAATTCATTAATTTATTAATAGGAATGTGAAAAGAACGGGATAATGATATTTTAATGTTTCACTTTTTGACTTTATATTAGGGAATGTCCTTTTTAGGTTTGGAAATTGAGTTTATTGTATTTTAAGAAACCATTTATGAAATTAAATATAAAACAACCAAATCTAACATTCTAAAAATTTTATGTCATCATTACATCATGAATGATGCAATTGACGATGTACCGGTTATGTGAAAAATGATTGTTTTACTATTCAATTGAGAGTAGAATTATTCCAGAAAATTACCAAAAAATCCCCCAAACCATTTTAGAATATTTAATATCCAAAACTGAACTCCAATTTTCTAAAAAAATTATCTAAATGTGATTCATTTAATATTTAGTTAAAGAAAAAAATTACTTAAAAATGCATATTTTAAATGTAAAAAGGCATTTTTAAAACATTTAAATTTTACTTAAGGTCACAAAAAATTACCTTAGAAAAAATAATAATAATTTTTAAATATATTTCATGAAAATAAATTTTCATTAAAATTATTAACTTAATCATTAAATTTTAATTAAATATTCCAAAATTATAAAAATACTAACACCTTATTAATAATGTTTAAAATAATTATTTACGTATACTATATTATACTATTACCATATTGTCACTTATAAATAGAAAAATATTATTTATACGTTAATTGGAGTTTTTACTATTACATTGGTCAGTTTACTATTCATAAAGGTCCCATTACTATTCCAAATGTCAAGTTACTATTGTTATATGTTCCTTAACTTCAAAAGATACATTTTATTTCACTTATTAGTTACATATAAAGTATGTATTGTGTTATAAAATCAATCTTATGTTATTATACTATAAGAAATAACTATAAGAAAGGAATTTCCATTGATAAAATTTTAGGTCGTTACACCCAGGGTCAATCATGAAACTCATTGTCAAAGTTTTCCCTCCTAGATACATTTGTGTGAGAATAAATTCCACTTGTAGTATCCAGACATGGATTAATTTTATAGAAAGATCCAAATAATATATTCCTTACCAAAATAAAAATATATTCTTGTATGTTTATCTTCAAATAGTATCTTTGGGATTTTTTCTATAATCAACATTTTCTAAATCTAGTTTCTATTTTTTCTTCTAAACTTCCTCTCATATCAGCTATAAAGACCCAACCCTAGTTTCCTGGAGCTGGTGCCTTCTTACATTACATTGGTATGTTTACAAGAAATTATTATCCTAATGGAACAAATAGTTTATTAGATTAGGAAATATAGATATCTATATATGTTCACAACTACATCCTGAAAGGAAAAAACAACACTACTTTATTCTATTAGAAACATCCATGCCTTGTAGATTATTCCTCTGAGTCATTCATAATTTTCATCTTCATATCCCGAGAAAATAGAACAACAAAAATGGGTAAGTTCAAACGCTTAGTAAGTGTAAACAATACAGTTGAAGATAACTTAAATATTCGGCATGGTGACTAATTCAGAACATATTCCTTTACAAATAATAAACTTGAACACATTATGGAAGTAATAAGACCTCGGAAAATAATTCAATTATAAAACATAATCATTGGTATTCTAATAGTCAAATAAAAAAAACATTCAATTACTAGATTCATAATTAGAGAAGTGCATAGGATAAAAATTGTGAAACATACTACCTAGGCCTAACCCAAGACAACTAAAAATTATTAAGGCCTCAGCCGAAACCATATCTAAAAATGTGAAAAACCTCATCCATGTGCATGTCTATTTTTTTCCTGACACCAACCGATGAATTGAGAGGCTATAGAGGTCCCCAAACTTCACAAAATAGTCCAATTCATTTCTCATTAGATCGTAGATAAACATAAACAACCTATACAGTCATATTGAAACTAACATATGAAATATAAATATCTTTCCCACATCATTAAGCTTAAACACTAACAATTCGATGTAAATTGGAGAATAATTTTATGATTGAAAATCAAAAATTAAACAATTAATGAACCATCCAATTAAATATATTTGATGAAATCATAAAACATTAATCCCAATAATACATAAGAATAACATGAGTGTTGAGAAAGACCATAATACTCATATAAAAGAGTGTAAGTATATTGACTGTGGTAATTACATTCACTGATATATAATTATAGAATATAGATGATATTATAGCTATAATGGTCATTTTCACAATGTTGATCCTATTCACTTATCTAATTAAATTTAATGAAATAGAATGTGAATTTGACTCTTGAATCCACCTCCTTTAGAACCTCTTAAGGGAAGGATTTTTTGGCATTTAGAAATACCAAGAACTCCTAGATGTGATGAGTGACTATGAAAGTGTATTTGGGAATAATATTTAGGGGCTTAATGGCTTATACGAGTGAATACAATATAGATTGACGGGGGGGTTATAGTAGAAGAAAAGAGGGAATTTTGGAATATTTTATTCATTATTTTATTAATTCTCTCAAGGAAGCCAGTTGTTTTGATTCATGTGACCCATAATAGTAATAAGTTCATGAGAGTTTGAAAAAAGTTGTCATACATCACTAATGATGTAATAAATAGTATATTTATCTAATAATTTGTATATACGATATTTTACCACATTTAACTATTCATAAAAAATCAAAAATTTCATAAAAATTTCAAAAAACACCCTAACCATTTTTTGATGTGTATAATTCAAAAAAATAACATTATTTTTTAAAAACAATTTTCAAAATATGGTTACATTAATTTTTAAATAAAACCATACTTTACTCAAAAACTAACAATTTCGAAATTATAACTCATTTTATATCACCTTGAAAAATTAATCAAGATTTCATTGATTCATAGACTTAAGAAGTAAAATAATAATATGTTTTACTGTTCATAAGGGTCATATTACTATTCATAAGGGTATGTTATTGTTCAACAAAAAATCATGATCGTTCTAGCGGACTCTGAACGACTTACTGATCACATCTCAAGATGAAAAATTTTCATAATTCAAAACATGCTAGAGTTAAAGCTGTGTTTAACAGCATTATTATAAAATCATTTATTTTGTAGAGACATAGTATTTCATAAATTAAATATTTATTTCCAAAACCTTGGGGTGTTACACTATTCATATTAATTTCTCTTGGAGAACCTTCATTTTAGTATCAACAATCTGTATTATATCCTCATCCACTAAAATATCTAACTCTAAAACAATTTCTTACCATTTTAGGACATGACAGGTATCAGGGTGATATTTCATAAGCTAAGATATGTGTAATACATAATGAATCATAGTCAAATAGGGAAATTATGTGAAATGATAAGAAAAATTTACAATCTTCTAAGTAATCATGTATGGTAAAACATATCTTAGATCCAACATTCCTTTTATACTCTGATTATGGTGACCCAATCGAGGAAAAACATTTAAGAAAACATTTCACCAATAGATAATTACAAATGATAATTTGGGTGATCAACCTATGAAATCTACCAAATCTAATCTATTAAAAAGAATTGATATATTACCTGAATCCTTTATGAAATATCATAGACAATATTCTATCCCAAAAGAGAATCTCCTTCATTCTATGATCAGAAAAGAGGCGATTAACATAGATGATTTTACATAACCTTAAATGAAGCCACTATTATTTATGTATGTTAATTTATTCCATAAGAAAATTAAACCATCCTTTAATGGTTATCCCATGATCATCCAAAATACATGACATAAGTACAGAGAATATTCTCTATAATTGGAATATTTCTCTCCATATGATGATATATTTGTGGATTGGATGCTATACTCAAACTGACCTTATGACCCATCTCCTCTTAGAGTACCTTATAGAACTTAAAATTGAACTTGACCTCCCTATATGAGATGAATAAAAATTGGTGCCCCATGAAATCATAAAATTGCCATCATATATAGCTTCCAAAAATATTAAACCCTTATCGTGTCCCAAATCAGAATAAAGTAACCAGTTTTAGAAAATTAATCAATCCCCAAAAAAATGGAATTCTTCTCTCATAAATTCCATGGAAATGAAATAATAAAATACATAGAGACCTCGTCGCATTTCATCACTACCTCCAGAAGATACAAAGGTAAACTAGAATTATTTTGGTACTCGGCCTTAATCTATTGAAAGGTATAACAATGAAGCACAAAATCTGTTATGTCACGCTTCATATCATGAAACCAGAACTTGTGTCTAATTTCATAATACATCATCATGGTGTTAGGAATAAAGATCCATGATGAGCAATGAAAATCCTTCATCAGTAAATTTTTGATAGATAGAGCGGTGAAAATGCAATCCCTTAAGAAATAAACTCAATAAAAAGAGATATAAGTCTCAAAAATGTCTTCCCACTATATAAATAAGCTATAATCATTGTTAAATATTTATCATACTTATTTTATAAAACAATCTATTCACAGAGAGTTGATATCAAGAACACACATGATAGAGTCATATCTAAGTCATCCTCCCATGAATCGAGGTGAAAATGAGAAAATATCCCCATGAGATTCTACTCTTCTTGACTGAGAAGGAAATATATTTGTAAGATCATTTGAAACAATGTTCTCCTTCCCAAAGGTAAAAATCAAGCCAAACTTAAATATCTGAAGCCACTCCACCCATCACCTCTGTATGAGGTTTATGAATTTTTTTAAAATATAACATCAACACTTATAATTAGTATAGATAGTAAACCTATCAATAAACGGAAGTGTCTCTAACCAAAAAGATCATTCATAATACCTGTGAATTATACTCCATGAGTGAGATAATTCTTCTCATGATGTCAAAGATGATAATACCCATATTCCACAACGCGGTCACCTTGTATAATCACACATCCTAAACCAACAGCTAATGAATTGCAACAAAATACATAACCATGATCAACATTTTGAAGGGCTGGGATAGGTGATGATGTCATACATCATTTCAATTAATAAAAAGAGGAATTAAAATTTGCATCAAACAAGAATTTTACTCAATTCATTGTCAAATAATTCAATGATGTTGAGAAATTGGAGAATACTTTCACAAACCAATGATAGTCTTCAGTAATACCCAAGAATCTCTATATCTCAGAGATATTTTGGAAACCTACAATGTCCTATTATTTGAAAACCTACAATGTTTTATTCTAGATGAACATAAAAATACCTTTTTCTCTTATCCAAAGGATTTTTTATTTATCATTTTTATGATTTGGGTTCCAAACAATGGTATTTTCAAATTAAAAAAAATTATTTCCATAATCATGATTAAAATACAAGGACAATTTTTTAAAGTGGTAGAATATAACATCAAAATATTTTAATATAGGAACATCATGGTCAAAAAAATATAAGGCAAATAAAATATTATAATTAAATATGACACCTTAGAAATTTATGATATACTTATTTTCAAATAATTTCAATATCTTTTATATCTGACAATTCATGCACCATTGGGTTTGAACGAAACACAATACTATATTAAAATTTCATTATTTAATTATAACCATTATAACCTAGCTCTTAATATAGAGGGTATCCATATTAATAAATAAATTTATAAAATTTTATGTTTTAACCATTTATAATATGAATTCAATGGTAATATATTAATTAGAAATAAAATATGATTTATTAGAATCCAGAAATACATTCAAATTCAACTATATAAATTATATAAATCACTAGACAATGAATCATCATTGAACTAATCCCACTTTAGAAATTCATCATAGAAAGACTTATAAACATGTAAAATTAATTATATTATATTTCGTAAAAATAAAACGCCCTATAAAGGGGTTTTTAAAACATTTAAGAAAATCCTTTAAATAATATATATTACATGAAATAATCTTTGGTATGAAAATATTACATTAATGTCCTTGAAAATTCCTTATAATTTTTTTAGAAATATATTTCATGAAATAATTACATTTTTTAAATCACTTGGGAATTCCACAATTTCGAATAATTGTTTTTCTAGTGGATTATCTCAGATACTCAAAAGGCCATAAATAAAAATGATACTTATGGGATTTATACATAACTCATGTGGACCCAAGTTCCCTTAATCTTATGGGTTCATTACCTATATCATGTCATTCATCATTACTAGAGCCCATTTTAATAAATCCATTTTTCTTGGACCTTCCTTTCTCAGTTCGATCCAAAATCATTTCAAAAATCTTTTTCATATAATTAATTTCTATCTAAGGAAATAATATTACAAATAACATGTCCTAAAAAAATATTTAAAAAAAATTCCAAAACAACTTGAGGATATTCCCATACAAGAAATATTATTTCCTTTTAAAAGCTATAATTGCAAGAAAATAAAATCAGTATGTTCACTGTCACCAAATGCATTGACTATCACATATGACCTAGATGATGGCCATACATAATCATGCATGACATTTTAAGAGATACAGATTCATTTTTTCACAAAAAAAAATTAACATTTTATTTATAAAATGATAATATTTATCACATACCAATGTGTAAACATGGTGAATAACTGAGTTTAGACATACGTATAGATTTAAACTCAAGTTTGATGCGTTTTAAATTCTAATTACAACTTCTGAATAAATGAGAAAGGATAACAAAAATTATGTTTTTTATAAATGAATGTATATATATTCGTGTATATATAAATATATAACTATATATATATACACTTATATATTTATTTGTTTATATAATTTTATACATAAAACTTTTTCATGATTTTAGAATAAGAACCCTCTTGTATGTACTGACACAAAAAAGGGTTGATAAATATATGTGTGTGTGTGTGTGTCTGTTTATATTTATGTAAGATCACACTCATACCAATAAATACCCATATATATATGTGTGTGTGTGTGTGTTTGTGTATATATCATCCTTTTAATAACAAACATTCTAAACTAAGATAGTCCCAAATATACATAACGTGCTAGAAATATGTTTCAAGAAAAAAGAAACCCTTGTCATGTTTTTATATATAAATACAGGAAATATTGATCTATATATGTTTATATGCACATTTATATCAACATATATAATTATTTGTTTTAATATCGTCACTTGATAATAAAAATCATACCCTTACAACTATAATATTTTAGGGAAACAGTCATTTAAAAAAAGACTTATTATATATGTAACATGGATTAGAAAGATATGGTTATACATATATATATATATATATATGTAACTATATATGTATATATATTTTTTCAAAAAAAACAATTAAAAATAATAAAATCCCTTAAATTATTCAAATAATAAGTGAGTTGTGGGTTTCTGGAACCGAGAGATAGGTATTGAAAGAAATAATTTTTGTGTAACATTTAGGTGTAAAAAATTGAGTTTTGTAAAATAGAACTAAGGCTTCCATTTTTGATTCAACTGAACTAAATCTAACCACAAAAATGACGATTAGCACAAAGCAATGAGCAACAGGTGTAGTTGACACCCAAAAACATAAAAATGTAACAATAAGAGGGATATGGTCAGGGATGGGGATATTCTGTTTAAAATAACACCACCCTTGAAAAATGGGGCCAAATCTAAAGGGTCCACAATAAGGGTGGTAATATGGAATCATGGGAATGACGGGATAAATAGGGTTTGATGACTACAAGGTGGTGTTGAGACAGGTTTACCTTAATGGGGAATAAGAAGGAAAAAAGGGATGGATGTTTCGGATTGAATTTGATCTAATCCAAGGGTTAGAATTAATCATAGTGTATAGAAGAGGGTTTTGTGTAGCAACCGAAGGGAAAATCAGGATTTAATCACGACCAAATCAAATGGCCAGGAAAGACACCTTGGTTGAGTTACATGTTTAAAAAATAAAATATGGAGGGGATTTTATTATGTAGGATCATATGGCTACAGGTATCCCATTATTTTTAAAGGGTTATAGAGTCCTAATCAGGTGAAGACAGGTCAGACAGTGGATAAAAAACATAATTCCTAACTGAAGTGGTATGGATTTTATGGGGGGAATAGAGTAGATATCCAATATCTCGCATGGATAAAATGGGTGGTTGAGATCTCTTCTCCTAAAAAGCACAAGTCTCACATAGAAACCATCCAGGATTTAGGACAGCCTTATAAGGCTATAGGTGTGGTGCACACATTCGATGACACAAACACACACACCAAGGGGTCCTTATACATGGGACCTCACCACAGGACTTGTCCCATCCTCTACATATAGTAGTTTATCCCTATACACGAGTCTGTGCACAGCCTAGACCACACTATGCATGGCCTGTTTTGCTCCGGTGCTGCATGAGCCTCCCATGAAACAAGTAGATTTATCTCTTCTAGGGTTGACCCATTGAGGGTCCTCCATCATGGTTAATGTGACCCCTAGCCTATGGATGGAACCCATTATTATAATATTTTAACATAAAATAAATTATAGAAAAATAATAAATAATATATATGAGTATTTTATTTAACATGATTATTTATCTGACTATAACTTTTTACATTATTATATAAAAACAAATCCATTTTAGATTTGAAATAAAAGCTAACAGTTACTAAAAATATAAACACCCATGTTTTAACTGAAAAATTTATGTTCAATTTAAAACCATAATTTCAATTAACTGAAAATATTATTTTAAAACATTTCATGAAATTAAATCACCTAATTGTAATAAAACATCATCGATCACTATAAAACTTAATAGCTATTTACAATAGTCATATAAACCATATAAATACCCATTTAAGGTATTCAAAAGATCAATGATCATTTCTTAAATCAAAATAAAGTTTCCCTATATTTCTTTGACTCTTATATTTCTTTTTATACTTCTTACAATACTGCTTTTTACGACTGATCTAAGGGATGTTAACTACACTATTGACCTTTTTTCTATTCTTGGTGGTCTTCCCTTTATTCTAATAGGTCTGGCGATGAGTTTCCTAAGTTGTTGTAATCTCTTTTATTAATGTAACATATTAGTGGTTGAATAAAATTATTCTCATTATCTTATTTTTATTAATAACACCAATTTTCATAAAAACAAAAATAATAACAAAAAATATTGTTATTAATGTTATAATTATGTTCAGGGTGTTACATGGAATACCAAATTCCAGAAGCATTGTGACACTCTTGGTCATCACCACACCACATGGATGATATATATAAGTATATTAAAAGAGAAAATAATATATACAAGTTATTATGATCATTATAGAAAGATAAAATATTACAGACCATTATTCCATAATGATCATTGGAAAATAGAAACATTACTCATGTTTGTGTATAAACAACCCTCTTTAAGAATACAATGTAGTTCATTTTTAAAAACCATATTTCTTGAATGGTTTTGAAAATATAATTAATTAATTAATATGATAATTATATTATAATTGTTGTTTTATTTATTTTTAAAAAATGAACTCTTTGACCATAGTCACCTTCAAAATTCATTTTATGTGGTGTGTATAATGATCGTTTTGTATTTTATATCATAAATCAAATTATATTCATGTTATTTAAATTTTAAATTAAAATTTATTTCGTTAATGGGGTTTATGATTCAAATGTTACAAAAGTTTTAATGGTATATTTCACCGTCTCATTATTATTGGGTATTTTTTTTATTGAAATCTCCCTTGGGGGATTTTTTAGTTATTTATATCATAAAAACAATCAATTATCTTTTCCATTTATTATTCATGAAAATTTTCAAGTAATTTTTCTATTCTTATTCTCTTTGGAAAAAAATGATGATTATTATTTTAAGAAAATTCATATTTATATATCACATTGGTTGAAAATTCATTTTCTTCTAAAACCATGTTTTTTTTAAAATGTTTTAAAAAATATTTTAACATTATACAATTAATTAATTAAAACAATTTCCATTGTTTTAATTTTCAAAAAATAATAGAAAAGGAATCTTCATATTTTTTTCTAAACAAGGAACTTTTATATGATTTTTACAATGAAAAACGAATTTTCTTTTTATCCTTTTTAAAATGTGATAAATTATCCTCAATCATTACCATAATTTATTTAAATCTTCCTTTTCAATTTTATATGTTTTTTTAAAGAATATATTTATTCTAATATTATAGAAAATCATAGATTCAAAAATTTATTTTCATATAAATGGATTTTGAAAATATTTAATGAATTTTAATGTTTTCAAATAAAAATGGTGATTTTCATAGAAGTGTTATTTTCCTTGAATAATGTTTCAAGTGATCTTTCAAAATCATTTCCCTTCCAATAAGAAATTCATTGATGTTAGTTATTCATTAATGGTGATATAATCTAATGATACAATCCAAATTATGTCTCTGAATGGTTAATAATTAGTCTAATCCGGGATATAATATATCGATATCATTCATTTTACTATGGATGGTTTAAGATTATATTAATTGATTGGGGAAAGTATATACATTTAATAAAATAGTTTTAATAGGAATTTTTAAGTTCGTTATTTTTCACCCCTTTGATATGAATAATGACTTTGAATTATTAAGTGATGTTTGGGGCCTACTGTATCCCCTTGATACATAAGTATGTCTCAAAGGTCAAACTAGATTACGTTGTTTCATGGCATTACCAATTTATATAGATGTCTTGGGACTAGGATTCAGTTGTATTAGATTTATTTTCCCAAGGCCTATATGGTATGTTTTAATGAAAACTACTTTTCATTATATCATTATGAATTTAGTGGTTGATATTCTATGTGACTATTCATTTATTTAGAATATACATGGTTATGATTTCATGATCTTGTGGTTATTTATATGGAATTATTTGATCATCTGGTACTCATTCCATACTATGATCAGGTTATTAATTAAATAGAATATTTTTTTATTTTTTTATATTTAAATATTGATTATGCCTTATTTGTCCATAGATTCCTCTATATGATTACCTATACTAGTGATCTAAGCTCCTCCTTTCCAATGTTCTATTTTACACATGATAACATGAAGTGTTTTTTGATTGATATAAAAGTATACACTAAGGGTAATAATGGTTATATCTAAGAAAATCCTTTTAGTATTTTATGTTTTTAATTGTAATAATAATTTAAAACATTCATGTACTTTACTAAGTCTACTAAACTATTTAGTATTTCATGATGAAATTCCTAGTATCTTATTAGAATGTATTAAATAGACAATAGCTTTGGTTTACTGGATTTTGGGTGCTTCATTATACATCGAAAATCATTAAATATATTCTCTAGGGCCTTTATCCATTACTCTGTTACAAATGCATTAGACGTCTCATTGAACGATGGAGTTTTTTATCACACGACACAAACCAAAATTTGTTCTCTATGTTGGGGATCAACAAAAACCAATATTTGGGAAAGATTATAGGTCATAATATGTGTCAGTTCCCACAATATATTTATAATTTTCATCTACAGTTCCAACTACATTTTCTTTCATATGATTTGAATCCCTACATAAATTACATTTAATAATAGGATTTCCATTTATTATAGTAGGAACCATTTAAAAATAATGTCCCATATTTAGTTATCTCATAATATTAGGAATTTTAATTAATAGTAAATAATTATAAATATGGTGTATAACTTAACATAAATTGAAAATTTATACATAACTAATCTTATAATCATGATATTAATATCTATAGGAATATATCAAAATCATAAAAATATCATCCAATGTTTCATAATGTTTCCTAAAAATAATTTCAATAAACCAAGTCATATAACCTCAGAGTGTCTATCATGGTGTGAAATCTCAGGCCCACTCATCATCCACTAAGTGAAGATTTAGTTGATACATATCCAATATTTTTCAAAGTGTTTACTCCTAGTAACTATTGTCCCATAGCCACGCCCACTATTAATAATCGAGATTGGGATGTGATTTATAGGAAACAAAACATTTTCCACCTTACCAAAACAATATTACATTATCCTATACTTATAATTATCCTTATAGATTCTATCATAGGGTTATGTTCTCTCATCAATATTTTTCTAAATCCAGTTCTGAAGGTTTATAGTAAACTTCCTTTGTTACAAACTATAATACCCTGAATCTGGTAATCGTGATATAATGCTTATCTTAGTAGATTGTAAAATGTTATAAATGATTTTATCCTTAAATATTGTATAGTTTAACATTATTGGAATACAGATTCATACATTATTATCACAATACATTTTTAAAAAAATGAATTATAACTTAATTAAAGTGATAAATTTGTAATTTCATATAAAATAACATTGGAATCAATCATAGATCCCTTCTTGGGATCCTGTGGAAAGAAAAAAATAATAAAGGGTGAGATCATATGACCTGTTATGGAAAAAATAATAGAAGTTGTCATAGAATAAAAACTGAATGAATTATATGGTAGGAATAAATAGTAATCAAATATAACAAATATCTCCTATCAAAAAGTGGAATATATCAATGGATGATATAAAAACATAAACAATAAAATAGATAAAAATAACTAGTTTAAAAATGAAATAATACAAAAAAATTTATATCGTTATATTGACACAAAGGCCTCATTCCAAGACATCTTTTATATAAATATATATATCGGTAATGAATATTCCATATAGCCAAACTAGTTGGGCTCATGAGATCATTTGTTGCATTAAGGGTCTATAAGGGGACCATCCTCTCACATAATAATTCTACTGAGTTCATCATTGGAAACAAATGAATAATAATTCAATACATAATTTACATAAACATTCAAACTGAAAAGCTATCACATAAAAGTATAATTTTTTCCCCAATAAACAACTAAAGAAACATGGTCATAATCAATAATGAGTAATATAATTAATGATATCATTATAGTATATCCATATTAAATAATAATATTCATCAAGTGATGTTGAAAAATATTAAACTACTTTTAAATTATCACTATAATGTTTATTGAGAAAATACAATTTTCATTTTGAAATCACTTATTTAGAATATAAAAATTCCAAAATATTATAATTTTTCTCTCAAAAATAATTATATAAAATTGTAATATAATATTTCAGATTAATATTCTTCATGAAATAGAGAAAATATTTCATGCGGTAGAAATTAAAATAATTAATCCCTTTACAACATTGATATAAACTACCTTTTTCTGAAAATGAGAAAAATATTACCTTCAAAACTTTTTTTAGAAAGTCAAACATGGGTAAATATTGCTTAAAATATTAATTAGATAATAATAAAAACATTATAGAAAATGTTTTAAATAAAATATGGACATGGAATAAAAAAATCATCATTAAATATTAAAAAAATTCATATTTCCTTAAAAAAATTCTTTTGAGTATTGAGTACTTATAGGGAGTAAAATAAATGGAAAACATGTAACATTAAAAAATAAAGAGAGTAGAAGAAAATATTTTATATTTTTGAGACATGGATCATATAATTTCATTATAAAAATTATACAAGAATAATCTAAGAAAAATGGTATTGTAACTTAAAACCCTTATTTATTTGGTAAATTTTGAATCATAACCCCCATGAAAGAAATTGTAATGAACCGACCAAGGATTCCATATAACCTAATTCTTAATCTAGTCCACCACATAACCAAAAATGAATTCATGATCCACAAAACATGACAACAAATGACTTAATATCACCAAATATACCTTGATAATTATTTCTCCCGTATACAATGATAAAAAATAAACATCATAAATAAAATCCATGAACACCAAATAAGTGATAATAAAAAATAAACATCCAAACATGATCCAATTTAATCATAATTAATGAACTAGTGGAAATTTATATATATAAGTAATTATATGAAATATAATATGATAAATTTATTAAAAAATAAATCATTTAAATGAAAATCCTCTAACCCTCTCAAACAAGCCATCAGATGACCCATAATCACCTTATAACCACACATCTCCCCAATAATATCAAAGAAGCATGTGAAATGTATTGAAGATGGACCTATAAAATAGGATCATGTGCTAAAATCCCATTAAGTCACTACAACCTACTAAATATATATAATCACATTCATATTACAACCTAAAAGTTATAGTGTGAAATTTAATAGAAAAATTGATAAACATTTTTGTCATAATATTTCACAAAATACATAACAACACAAAAAAATGTGTTAAAACACATTTTTCATGATTTTCATTAAATTAAAACAATAAATTGGATTAAATCCCAATAAAATATCTCATATTCAAATCACCATTTTATATTCATACATTAACACCATTTTATAAACATTTCGTTTAGAAATACACTTTTCAAATTCCAATAGGTTTATAATTTTGCATGATTTTCTAAAACAACATTTAAAACCCAATTTTAAATAAAATGAGGAAAAAATGTCTATTTTTTCAATATCCTCTCACACATAGAGTTTCAAAAACAATAAATATATTCTCTTCTATTAAAACCTATTACAAAACATTTTTGAATACCACACATCACATTTTTAAAGAACAGTTATCTCGAACCCATTTCAAAACATTTTTAATGAACATTAAAATGAAAAATTATCTATAATTAATTTAAAACCATTAAAAATTAATTTTGAAATTTTTTAGAATAAGATCACACACAATAAAATAAGTAATCAATCAATCATGCACCAATATGTCAAGATTCTCAATAATAATAAACAAACAACAAGAATATAGGTTCCAAATAATACTAGCGTGGGAAATGAGGAGATCTTACCCTATATTAAAACCCCTAATGTAAAATCCAACCATGAAAGTGGATGTATCATGGTACTTTCCCTATATCCATAAAATGTGACACATAAACCTTAATTAGTTTATCTCAAGGGCCAAATCCTAGAAAATGTAGTGTTCAAATAACATGTCATTTAAATATCCAACCTATAAATCATTTCTATTGGAACACCCTCATATAATTAGTTCCTAATATGAATATATATACACTATATGTGTGAGTAATAAATATTATAATGTATAATAGACCTCTCAGTTAGTTCTCAGGTTCCTTAGACCAAAAATGAAAGGATGAATGTAAACATTCAATCCAATGTTAATAAGCCACGCTTATGTAATAACTCTCCCTAAACCCCAACACCCTCATAGTGAATAACCATGTATATCTCATGAATATTCTATATAATTATTTATATTCACACTCAAGGGTTTAAACAAGCATCACATATTGATAATGTACAAACATAAGGGATAAAAATTTCTAGTGGAAATCCTTATGCTTATTTCACCTTTTTATGAGACCCATTCTTCATAAAATTCCAAACAAACATCCATATTGAGAATATTATTGTAAGGAAAATCCATCTCACCTTTTAAAAAATTCATCCCAAATAACTCCTAGGACTAATTTTATCAAAACACATTTGAGGATAAATTTGAACTCGCACTTCCCATTAAAATTACATTTGAAAACATTCAATGCCACCTATATGTTTTTATAATAAAATCCAAATGGGTTAAATAAGCTTTTAAAACCAAAAATCCATTTTTAATATCTCAAATGCACTAAACACTTTAATCCATTGTTTTCAAAATCTACCATGGTTTTAAAAACTGTTTCAAATATATGCACATGGTTTTACACATCCCTTTGAACCAACAAACCATTTCAAGCATTTTAATCACTTTAAAAACACCAAAACATGTTTTTTGAAATAGAATTATTATAATAATAATTTTAAAAACCTCAATCCATTTCTCACCAATGATTTAAAAAACCAAAATCATTCCTTAAAATCCATTAATGTAATTTCTGACATAGGGCAAGGAATCACATCCCATGCCAAGGTTTAAAATATTTTAAACAACCTTAGACCCATATACATCAATATTATAAGCATAATTTAAAAGAAAAACTATTTTCAAACTATCAAGAAATTGCATAAATTCAATAGAAAATAATTAAAATGAAACTCCTACCTCAGTTCAATGGAAATATTGCTTGTAGTTTTCTCCTAAGATAGAGAACACTCCCACAAGACATGGTTTTCCTCTATAATCACTTCCCTAGTAAATTCCCATGATTCAGATCAATCTCAACCCTAAAATTGATCAAAATAGAGGTTATATTTAATGATAAGAACAATAAGTCAGGGGAAATAGTGAATAAAAGAGAGTGATATGTTTAAAGGATCTTTCTACAGAATAATCCTCTAATATCAGAGGAAGAGACCATTAAAAATTGAGGGAAGAATGGAGAAGACTGCCAATGATGAATGTTTCCTCTATTCATCTGATTTGTAAGAGAAATGTATTTTTGGATTCATTAAATCAAATTGTGGAAAAGTGTAGTTTCCATATTTAATGAATTTCGGTAGGCCACATTATTTGGACACATGATTTTCCAAATCATATTCTGATCATGTGCATGATACTATATAGCCAAAACTACCTCACAATGTTTACATAGAGACACTATATAGTTGGAAAACCCATAATCAAAACATTCATTAATAGAATTTTCAAATTTTATATTTTATTTTCATACTATTTTCAGGGTTTATGAGACCATTCAAAAGTTGTTCACTATGCCCAAACCCACCAAAATTCATGTATGGTTTCTCCTAAACCTCTCACTTTTGAGGGAAAATAATGCACCACAAGTGAATCACAAACCATCAATGTTTGGAATAAACTACCAATAACTATTTTTAAGACCCAAAAAATGGTAAATTCATTATTTTTTCTTCTAAACCATGTTCCCAAATTAATAACATTAGTAAAAACTCAAAAATTTCAATTTTCAGGAAGTAAAACCATAAAAACACAATACAATCCTCAATCTATTAAAATAATATAAGATAATATCAATAGTAATATAGAGTGTGTCATAATTCTCCCAATCATACCTATTTACTTTCTTAGAAATGCATCTGTTCAAAAGAGTGGTTTTCAGAGAATGAAAAAATCTAGTCCAAATTATGGAGGAATACGAGGAATCCTTATATAGAATTGAATTTTCTCAATAAAACATGATTAAGGATAAAGAAAAAATAAATGGAGACCAGAAATAGGCCTAAATTCCATTTATAATTTATATGAAATGGTGTAATAATTAAAAACCACTTAAAAAATGGATGTGTTTAAGAAACCATATTCTTTAAATATATAAGGGAATTATACCAAATAATCAGAAAATTCTAACAACATAACATAGGATCCAGATCCTCTAGTAGTGGGTACTACAAATGAAAACATCCAAAAGGACCAAAAAAATTGTATTCCTCATAAATAAATGAAACAAATAAAATACGATGGTTCCATATAATATATAGAGGTGTCTAAATCCAAATCATCATCATAATATCATATAGTGATATCAATAGAAAACTTATCTCAATGGAATCCATAATCTAGATAGGAATAATATCACACCCCTAATTATCCATATATACACTCTGGGTTCTTTCCATGTCTAAAAAATAAGAAAAAAACATCACACAGTCTACACCAATTAAATATAACAATGAACAAAATGGTATGAACATCTCCAAATGAATTATTTCTTATTACACTAAACTCAGAAAAACACATTGATGCATTTCCTCAAGATCCACTACCCCAAGATATAAAATTCAAATCCAAAAAGGTTCTTCATCTAAATTAGACAATATCAATCTCTCTATGGTACTCCAAACTATTCCCACTCACCCATCAAACCTCAAACATATCCAAGAATAATTGGTCATCATTGATCCAAAAATCAAACAAAGTATCACAGGTGTAAAACAGTTCACCCACATGATTCCTAATAAATCTCTCTTAACCAACATGGCCTTAGAAATTCAATCCATCTTACCAATATTATTATTCAAACACATTCCACTAAATTTGGTATTTGGGAAAAGTTAATAAAAAATGGATGAAAACCCTCAAGATGAACACTCCACTTTTACACTTAACCTTTCTGGGAGGCTTACACCAAAAAAACAGGAGATATATAACTTTATACAATTATGTATCAAAATAACACCATGATATCTCATAAACATATAAGGGAAAAATCAATAAAAACTTTTTTCTAAAACAATCATGGATATTCTGAAATATATCTCTGATGGACCCCAGAACACCCTGAGAGTGGTGGGGTGAATCAGGGTGTCAAATTTTTCATTCTAAATTTGTGGATCTTGTTCCCACATTGGTAGGAACTTGTAAAATCTATCAATAAAATATATTCAATGAGATCACACACCAATTTTACGTGGTTCACCGCAATGGGATATGTCCAAGGAGCATACGCCTACAGAGTGTCAGTCGTACCTAAATCCACTAATCATCACTTATTTAAGGATTACAAGATTTGGTCATAGTCACTCTGTTCTAGGAACACTACCCTTAAGAAGGTTTAGTTATTTCTCACTAAATCCCTTAGATCACATCCCTTGACTCCGCTATCTTACAACTATGAGAGAAGTCAAACTCAGTTTATCGACTAGAAGGTCTCTTCAATAGATTTGCATTGAAGTCCTTGACTATGTTCATAAAAAGACATTTCTTGCATTGATGTCCTGAATTGATGAACATGAAATAATTGATCCACTGAACTAGATATTTTGAATGTGCTAATAGGTTTCAATGATGATTACGCGCAACACCTACCTTTTGCATGCAAGATCTCACTTTTTCGCGCAATCTTTGCTTTTCACTAGGAAAATATTTTTCCCAACAACCCACTTTATGCATAACATTTAATTTTACATGCAACCTCAGATTTTATGCACATCTTGTACTTTTTCACACAACAAATACATTTACTCACAACCTAATGTTTTACGCATAGCCACCAGTTTTACACGCAACCTCTAGATTTACACCCAAACTCTACTTTTTCACGCAACTTCCACTTTTACGCACAACTCCCTTTACGCGCAACATTCACATGAATCAAAATTAATTTCTTCTCTAATTATTACATTGTACTAAATGAGGGGGTAACCTATTATTTATAGGTGTCACTGACCCCTGTGCGCAAACCCCATTATGGCAAGCAAAACTCTCATTCTGCGTGCAATACTTTTTCATGCATGGACCATTTTTCATGCACATCTTTTGATTTATTTCTCACCACATTCCTTTTCAATTTTTCAGCATTATGATCCTAAAACACCTTTATCACTAGAAAACTAACCTGTATTCACTTTTTTATGCAAAACCAATTTAGCACGCAATCCATGTTTGTCGCGCACTACTCCAATATTTCGCACAACTCATGCCTCTGCCATTTTTCTGCAATCTGATCTCGAAACATGCCTTGAGAGAAATATTCCAACACAACTACCCTTTTTCAACCAACATCCTTTTCCAAACACAAGTATTCTTATTTTTTGATTTTCAAGCCCAAAAATAGGGCGAACACTTGGAAATAACGCCACCTTCAAAATTGTTCTCTTCTTGAACTGTATGATCACTTTACTAAAAAACATTATGAACATCTAATGAGGATTGACAACAAACACAAACCATACTCCAATTCATGCATATAATGTCAATGGTTCCAACAAGCTCTCTAAAAACCATGGTCGCAATGAAATGAGAACCAAATTCAAATTTTGAAAACCAAGGCAGCATTAAAATTTGGCATTCATTCACTAAAATCGTAATTCAATCCATTTTATAATTTAAATCCCAATCCCTCACTTGATGTGTTAAATTATTATTTTTCAAAAATATATTTCATAAGAAACAGAAACTTCTTTTAGAATAGAAACTTAATTTTAGGTATAATAATAAAAAATAAATTCATTCTGTGAAACCACTTTTATTCACCCACATTGGTTTATTAAAATATTTCAACTATAAAAAATCCAATTAGAGAATCATTGGTTTACCTTAAAATAGTAAAGTCATATTTTAAGACAATGCGTACGCCTATTTAGACAAATAAATCACATACAAAACATGTTACAAATTTCAGACAAGTGAAAATATTTAAAAAAAAATTAATGAAAGCAAATTTATTTAATTAAAAATACCCAATGACAATTTTTAAAACAAAAAACATTTTTACCACGAAATACATTTTCCACCCACAAAAAATCAATTTCACATCACATTAAAAAATTCATAAAAAAGTCATAGCTCAGGCCTCAATCAATAACTGATCTTATTCTATGATTCCAACATATTAAAAGAACAAACATGAATCTTTTCCAATCTCCCCAACTCAATAAACAATCCATGTTTTAAAGGGTCAGACAAGAAAAATAAACACGAATATGAAGAAATTCAATACATGGCCAGATGGTTGATGACAACATTATAATAATTCATTGGCCACTTCAATTTATCATGCATTGGTAGATTGTTTTTCATATGGTTTATCAAGACCTACAATCCTACCTCGTGATTTCAGTCCCTTTTTAATCTCAATCCTAAATGATGAACAAAATCCCAAAAGGCACCTCATTATATTCCATTCAGGTTCAATAATCACTGATATTTTCATCAATTAATAATCCAACAATTCCATAGTCAATGTAAAAATACCAATGTCCCATGGAAGGTTAAGGATTAGGGTGAAAATGGGTTTGCAAAACTCTACCCACATCACCTATCGAGTCAGAAAACCATATCTCCAAACCAAAAAGTTCCCAAATAAAATGAAATAATTCCAAAAACTATGTCCTGCTAAGAACCAAGGGTCTAATACCACTTTTTAACAAATCGTCCTAAGATACCATGGAAGCCATCTCCTGACCCGGTTTTCCACATGTCCCAATGTGTGTTCCCAAACCCTATGGGCTGGAAACTGGTACTTGGGTATCACTGAACATACCTTGGTAATGATTTCACCCTCATACAATGATAATAAATAAATATTATAAATAAAATCCATAAATCTATAACATGTGATAATCAAAACTATACATCTAAATAGGATTAAACCGATACACAACTAATGTAAAAACTATAGACTTTATAAATAAGATAGAGAATAAAATACAAAAGAACAAAAATCAGATAAAAAACTAAACTAAAATAAAATTCCTCCAACCATATCAAATGATCCATCATGTGAACCATAGTCACCCTCTAAGCCCTCATCTTTCCATGAATGGTCAAAGAATTTAATATACTATAATGAACCATGACCTGTAAAATATAGGGATGAGCTAAAAGCCCAATAATTTAGCACAACTTACTTACTCTATATATATTTTTCTTATTATATGATAAATGGGTTAGTTATAAATATAATGGAAAATGGAAATTTTTTTACAGGGGTTCAAAAGAGAAATAACAACACATCAAAAGTTTGTAAAACCTTTTTTCAAGTATTTTCATTAAATGAAAACAATCCCTTGTAAATTATTTTTCCTGGAAAATACCTCATAGAAAAATCATTTCATTAAATTACCTCTATAAAAATATTTCATAAAAATCTATTTTATAGATACACATTTAAAATGTAATGATGTTTCCTATTTTACAAGTGTTTCTAATAAATATTTAAAAACCAAACATTCTATAAAACATGGAACCTCAGCCTAAAATGAAATTTTATAAAACCACACACACTCATAGTTTTAAAAAAAATACATATATTATATTATATTAAAACCCATTTTATCACCCATTAGAAGACAACACTCCATATTTTTTATGAACTTATCATTTATTCCCATTTGAAAATAGTTTGTAAACACTTTAAAATCATAAATTCTACCTATTTAATTTAAAATATTTTCAAATACATTTTCAGACATTTAAAAAGTAAACCACACACAAATAAGGATGGAAGATTAAATTATGAAACCATTATATCATGTTTCATAATTATAATAATAATAAAATTATTGGTTCCAAACAATAAAAGAATGGGGAATGAAGAAATTAAGCATTAAATCATAACCCACAAAGTCAACTCCAACGAAGCAAAAAAATATATCATGGGATCTACCCCGGATCCCTTAAATGAGATGCATATACCTTAATTAATTTATCTTAAGGACAAAATTTCAAAAAATTCTATTTCCAAATCACAATCCATCTAATTATCCCACACTATAATCATCGCAAATGGAACACCATAGTAGACCTAGTACTTAAAAGGACTAGAGGGACACTATTAGTGTGGGCACAAACAAGTGTAATAGATAGTAGAACATCCAATTAGTACTCATGTTCCCATGACTAATAAATATGTTGGTCAAGTGAACATGCAATCCCAGAATAACATGCAAGGAATAATATATACCAATCCCTCACCCCAAACACCTTCATAATATTTTTCCCAATATTAATCATGCATTCATATTATAAAAAGTATATTCCCACATAAATAAATAAAAAAGCATTACATATTGATATGTGACCTACATAATTGATTAAACATTCATGTAGAAATCATGATGGGTCTATTAATTTTTCAAAATACTCATTTTTCATAAAAACCCAAATGAGATTTTTCATTTAAAAACATTCTTTAAATGTAAATCTATCTCACTATTAAAACACTTCATCCCAATGTACTCTTAGGGAAAAATTTAAGAAAATAACTTTGAGACTTAATGATAAACAACACTTCCTTTTAAAATTACTATTTAAATCATTTAAAATCCACTTAAGAGTTTCAACATAAAATTGGCACGAGTTAACTATCCCTTTAGAAACCAAACAACCCATTTTGAATGTCAAAATAATTTTAAACACCAAATAATTTTATTTATAAATTAATAAGAGTTTTAAATAGTGTTTCAAATATATTCACAAGGGTTGACACACACTTTTAAAATAAATAACCCAATTTTAACATTTTAAAAAAACAAAAAATTTGGTTTAAAACTGAATTACTATATGAATAATTATAAAACCATTGTAACAATTCTCAACATTTATTTTAAAACCAAAAATAATTATTTAAATGCATTAAGGATTTTTCATAAAAAATTTCCATGGAATCACATTCCATGCCTAGGTTTAAAGTCATTTGAAATAACCATATCTCCAAATGAATAATACAAATATTCATAATTTAAATCTAAAAAATACTCAAACCATTATGAAATTAACAGAATGTTAAATTAAATAATGAAAAAGAAAAAACTACCTCAGTTATTTGATTATTATGATGGAAGTTTCCTTCTATGATGGTAAACACTCCCACCATCCAAGATGTTCTATTTGAAAACTCCTTCATAAGAAAAATACTAATGATTCATACAAATCCCAACATGAAAATAAAAAAATGATATTATAGTTCATTGGAGGAACTGAAAATATTGTTAAAGATAAAATAAAATAGTGTACAAGATTTATATAGACTTATGATGTAATAATCAATTTTAATCTAGGGAAGAGACCACCAAAAATAGGGGGAGAAGGTAGAAGACCACCAAGGAGGTGCATTGGGTCCATTTTAGTTGAAGGGATGTGAAATAAAGGGTTGGGTACTTAAATAAAAGAGTTTAAAAATTAAAATTTTCAATTTAAATGACTTTTTGTATGCTAAATGGTTTTTTAAAGCATGAATCAACTATGTACATACTACAGTATAGCCAAAACCAAGTCACATGGTTTACATGGAGACACCACGTGGTTGGAAAAACATTCTCTAAATATTCCAAATAGGGTAATAAAAAATTGAAATTCAATAAATATTATTATCACATGGTTTACCAAACCATTAACAATCCATTCACTATATCCTACCCTCACCATATTTCCCACACAGTATCTCCTGGGACATTCATGGTTTGAGGGAAACCCATGAATCCCAAATCACATGTGTTAAGAATGATGTGAAGACAAGGGTTTAATAGAGACATGTAATGGTAGACTCATTTTTTCCACAAACCCATGTTCCAAAAATGTGTATTAAAGGAAAAACATAAAAATTTAAATTTTTTGGGGAGAAAATCCATGTAACCATTAGACATGCCTTAAACTTATAGAATAATATAATAAATCTCTATTTTTATGGTGTTTGTCATATAAATAACATAAAATGACATATTAAATAATATTAATATAAATAAACTAAAGATATTACAAATAAAATTAGTTGTATATACAACACATGAATGAAAAAAGTGGAAAATATTTCTTTCGCATCACTGAAATAAAAGTGAGATGATTAACCCTAACCTCAAGTCCAACATGGTTCGTATGTGGTTTTATCCTTCTATATAGTAAATTTGAATTTATTTTACTTAAATACCTCAGTAATATTCATAACTATAATAACATACATTATTTAAATATAAAAAATTGTCACTCTATAAATCATTTATTGTTATAATCATATCGAGTGATAACTACTCCATTTTTATGTATGTTTCGATTCGGAGGTTATGGTCCTAGGATCCTGATCATGGTTCCATAATATCAATAATTTTAATAAGGATTTATTATCATATATATTTAAAATATTCATATTCATAACAATTCATACATTATAGAGATATAAAAATTAATTACACCGTTCATGGAGTTGGTAGTTTATATGTTGGCATGAACATTTTTTTATTTCCTAATAAAATGAATAAAAAAGTTATAGATAATATTTTTTCAGTAAAAACCATAATAAAATTAAAAATATAGTATATATTTATTAAAATTTTCATGATATCAATCAATGTATGGTGGTGATGGAAAGTTAATCATATTGTTAGGTTGAGGCGGTAGTCCACACATACGCACGAGCGATACATTCATTTCTCATTTATGAAAAGTAGGTGGAAAAAAGTTGTACCAAAATTATAATAACATATAATCATATTTATGATTAATTATTCATTATTTTTGTATGTTTATAATATATAGATATTAAATATGATAAGAAATAATATTTTAACGTGTCGGGTAAGATGATTACCTCTTCTTTGAGAGACCTCCTTTGTATTACAACTTAAGCATTATTAGGATGGACATATGATAATAAATAAATATAAAAAACAAAGGGAATGAAGATATAAATGTTTTTGGGTAGTTATTTACTCATCTAGTGGGATATAATTTAGTGAATATGGATGGAGAAGAGGTTCCCTTTAATAAGTGAAATTAGGGACACATATTAAATTACTTAAAAGTTTTAAATAATATAGAGACAATTTCTTGTGAAATTGGAACAAAAAGTATAGGAATTAAAATTTAATATAATATAATGTTTAAATACATTCATCCAATAATACTTGGATTAGTCTATGTGGAATTTATACCGTTATATCTTATTTTAATCCTCAATAATCCATTTTAACATTAACCATGGTAACATATTTTTACATTGTATACTATTCATTAAAACCAAATATTAATTTGAACTTACCAGCTAGTATTAATTATTTAATTAATAATATAGAATCTATTTTATAATATTTTTTAGGTAGAAAAAATAACTTAAAAAATATATTGTTAAAATTAGACAAAATTGTTTTTAGAAAACAGTTTATTTTATGCATACAAATGATTTATAGAAATATCAAGTAGAATGTTGATTTAAATAAGAATTAATTGTATTATAATAAATAAATTGTTATTATTTTACTTTAAAAATAAAAAAAATTAAAGTATTCTTATAAATAAATGATTAAAATATAATAATAAAAAACTGTATTTATTTGAACAAAAAACATACATAGATTTTCGAAGATATAATCATATATTTATAAGTTAAAAACTATATTTTTATATGAATAAAAATACTCCTTAAATATATATTTATTTTAGAAACAAATTAGAAAATTTCATGTATTTATCAAATCATTATAATTTCATAAAATTGATAGTTTTTTAAAGTCCATATTATTCATTATTCACCAAAAAATAAAATATTTCCAAAAAACACAAATATTAACCCTAATATTGTTTTAACATGATTACTTAAAAAATAAAATTCATTTCCCCAAATTAAATTAACAAAAAAAATTTAATTTATGATTTAATAACATTCTTCAGTAATTTTATGTTCATTATATTATTTTTTTATAAAGAAAATGTTACATAATATAATTTATGAATGAGTGTTACATTAAAAAAAGTTCATGGTATCAAGTTAAACATTTGTTATAGGAATTTGAGAATCATTTTGAAGCATAGTGGAAAATTAAATGTGTAGAAGTATTTTCATTTTGAGTAACCATGTGCTGAAATTATTTAGTATTTAAATCAAGATTATTGGGAAGGTTGAGTTATATATTTTTTATTTCAAAAGAATTAGATGAAAAAAGGGAAAAATAGTTTTATTCTATATTCATGTACTAAATATGATCGGGTGCCATAATGTTTTAAGAATTTTTTTCTCATATACTCAATATGATTTGGTATGTAAAATGATAATGAATATTATTAAATTTTTTAACGAATCTATCATTAAAAAACTCTTAAAAAATTATTGTTTATAAAAATAAAATATATTAATCTTATAGATATATGATATGAAATGAATTTTTTAAAATTTTTTGTAGATATATATAAGGTTTTATGATAAATATAATTAAATCTTCAATTTTTCATTTAAGTAGTAGAGAAAATGAGTTTCCACATTGATAAATTTTATATTTCAAGCTTGGATAATGTTCTCATAATATTGGAATTTTGAATGATTTTTTTCTTTGTAAGATAATGATTTTTTAATGAAATAAGATGTGTAATATAGATAAACATTGTTATGATATGTTTTATTTTATAACATGATTTATGGGAGACTAAAATAGATTCTTATGGTTAGGGAATTCATCCTATTTTAATTTATGGAGATTTTATGATTAGATGAATTAATTCAATAACATTTTACCAAATATTCTCAGAGTATTAATTATAAGTAAATTATATATATGATGATCAAGTTAAATGTATTCTACGGACCTTAATTATAGGAAAATGATCAAATGGATTAAGAAAAGTTGTTTTAAAAGTTAAATAATGTTCCCTGAAGAATAAAATCAAGTTAAATGAAACATAATTTTTTTATTAAGGAGGATAAATAATTTTATATCATTCAATTATTTTGTATACATTAAGGATATTAGGAAGCTATATGGAATATTCATGTTAGTTATGGGTATCAGAGAGATAAATTCATAAATTTTGAAGGGCATGAGAAAAAAATGTATATTTTCATGTGTTGTAAATATATAGGATTTAAAAATTGAAGGAATAATTTTTTGATCTTATAGTTTTCATATATTAAGAAAAGGGTTATTAGACAAAGAGTTTTAGTGTGAAGGAATGTGTGAAGATCTAATGAAAGTTAATAAAATAGTTTGTATTTTTAATTTATTTATCTTATATGATAACAGTATTTGTTATATAATAATATTTATTTTTGAATGAATATAATATGATTAAATGTGTGAACAGAGTTTATGTTTCATCAATTTTTATAACATTTTTTATAAGAAGATATGGGTTAAAAACATAATCTAGGATAAATTTGTTATCCAAATATTTGTTAAAATATGAGGTAATGGGTTTCTTATACCAATCAGTTATATATTTAAATAAATTCATCTTTTCAAATGAAATTTCTAAAACACATAAAATACCACATATTATATATAAATATTTCTTTATTGGTTAAATATTGCCATAAATTGAAAATAAGTGTTATTTTTAAGTCACAAAAAGGTATTTGTATCATAATAAGATATTATGAAAATAATGTAGTGTATAAGAGGGTAGTGGGAGTATTTTTGGACTTAAGAGAAGTTCAAAGTCAAAAGACAATACTATTCTATGTTTAAATAGAATTTTTCATAGAATACATTAATGTTTTATGTTTATTTAGTAAATAAAAATTTAAGTAGTAACATACTTTCAAGGAACATTTTTGATATATTTTTTAAAGGATGATGATGATGAACTTAAAATGTTCTAACTAAACAATAAAATTTTTCAACATAAACTTTTATGTTGTGAACATAAGAGATTATAATATTTTCAAATTGTTGAACAATTTGGAATTTTATTCCTAAGTCTCACTATTATTCAAAATATTTTACTTAATAAATATTTATCACTAAGTAGTTTAGTGGGAGGGTTTTATATTATGTACATATATATATTATAGAGATTCTATTTTCATTAACATTTTCACAAAACCCAAAAATTTTATCAAACATAAGACTGCTCTCAATGTTTATCATATATGATATGATAAAATTTTGATTATTTTTGTTTTCATAAATATTCTTAAAGGGTTTGAGAATATTAAATTCTATCATATTAGAGGCAACATCTGACTTTTCATTTATTTACATTAGCAACATAATTATATGTATAGATACATATTTCATGAAGATTAACGATAATAAAACTCTCAGAGTATGACTTTTACTTTATCCCAAATGATTTCTCATAATGATTTTTTATAAGTTATGATTAAATGTTCAGGATTACAAGAGTGGGATTCTAATATATAGATATGGAGTTAGCTTGTGAGGCAGAAAATAGGTAATGAGAATCCTAAGGTGAAATAGATGGCCTATTATGTATACTATATAGAGTGTCATACAAATTTATTTGGTATACTAGGTGTGAATTTATCATACTTGAGTCCCAAATTCTTGAGGGTAGAAATATAATTAGAATGCGAGACTTCATTAATTGAAGTCCTACATTTATATGTCTACATATTAACTTATCTAATATTGGGTTTTCTTGTTTGTTTCTTACCGTGTTATCGGTTAGAAGATTACCGATAAGGTAATTTTCTCTTTTATGATGAGTATGAAATATAGGCCCTCAATTGAGATATATTTGGGAGTTTGATACCACACCTATAAATAGTGGGAATATATATATATATATGAATTGGAGACATGCGATGTGTTTATCCACAAGGATGAATTATATGTGATACATTCATCTATTATATAAGTATCCACTCTGAGAATCAAATATAAATGATTTGTCTATATTTTATTAACATGATCTATGTCCCATACTCACTTTATGTCTTGGATAAAGGTAAAATATGAGAATTCATGTTTTCATATGATGTGTACTAGTGGACAAAATTATATAGACACATGTGTTGGATGGAGATCATACCATGTCCCTTTATAACTTTAGTATAGTTGATAATTTTCAAGAGTCCTCTATTATCTTACATGCATAAATCTATAGATTCATATTTGTTGTAAATTCTATAAAGTTCCATGGGTTCAGACTTTCTAGTTGAATGAATGGGTATTGAGTTTTAATTATATTTCCACTCTAAAATTGTTTAGAGTTATTCCAAAATTGATTTGGATGAGTATTAACTAGATATAACATATGAGAGAGGAATTATTTTATATTCCTGTATATACAAATTTATTAAGAAAATTCAAATGTATTTGAAGGTGCAGAAGATAAAGAAGATTGTCTTTGGTGTAAGGTTGAAATGTTTACAACATTTAATCATTTTAGTTTTATAATCCATTTCATATTACATGTATATTTGATCCTTATAAAAGGGTGAAAATCACTTCTTCTAAATCAAAATAGTGTTATAAGTGTCTTTTAAAACCCAACACATTTGATGTGCTCATCATTTAGATGAATGACAGGATAGGTATTCTTACACATTTGAATAATCAATTAACATTGAAATTAATATAGTAGATTGACAGGTTTTATCTCTAGTGTTCACATGATGATATAGAAAAAAGGATTACATAGTTGTACATATTATATATATGATACATCTAGTGGTGGAAATATTCATATATAGATATGAGTGTGTTTGATGGATATCACAATGGACAACTTAGTAGCTTCAATATCATTAATGATTTTCCAGAGGCCACTCCATACATACATATAATAAATATGGATGTAATATTTATTTTCAATGTTATTGAATCCCAGTAGGTCAAACAATTTTTCCTCTAGACAAGTTTTATCATTTGGTTAATGTATTTTGTCCCGACCCATCCTAGTGTGGGCCGTGTCCTAACTCCCCAAGCCCACCTCTAATAGTCAAGGGGATGGTGACTAGTCCTGAGTATGCATATGACAAACATGGGATGCATTGAAAAAGTACCTATACACACATGCACATCTAAATTCCCACAAATGATGAAAAGTAAAAACAACTAAGGAACAAAATGAACATATACAACTAAACCAAACGCACAGAGTACAATGAAAATAATGTATGGAAAGTAAAGTTTGCCAGAATAAAATCCCACCAAAAACAAGAGTATGCGAACTACATAGTCCAACCTGGAAGAAAGGAAGAGGTACTATGAATGGATCTCATATCCCTAGGAACACCTCAGCCTGTAAGGAACTCAGAAACCTCGGTCTGGTCTTGGTCGACCCTAGACTCCGTCAAAAGACCACTCATCTTCACAAGACACAACACATGTGGAAAACATCCATGCAAGGTCGAGTATAACAATACTATATAAGGGACTCTGAAAACCACAAAGAAATATAGAATTTTACGGTACAGTCATCTCCACACAGTATATTCCCACTAAAAATATAGCAACAGAAACATATCCGGATATACTTGAAACCCAGACACGTTGTCTAGAGGAATGTCACAATAGCCTCATACCCACACTAAGGATCCAATCTGAATATTCCATGAAGAAATCATTTTGGAGAACTCACTCCATGAGCCTGATAACTCAAATGAAGTCCGTTTGAGCATTATTGTTCAATAGGAAAATACTTGAGAGAGATAGATTCACTGAAAGATATAAAGAGAGAATAAATACAAGTATTTTGAAAGAGCACACTCTTGAGTGGGAAAGGATCATGATACAAGGATGAGGATCGCTACTAGGGCCTTGGAGGATACTATGAATTGTTCATATTTACCTACAATGTGGGGGATTGGTGCCCTGTATGATTGGTCATGTCGATACCTAACTCTACCTAGGGTCAATAATGGATAGAGGATCTCGCTTCAAGCATCTCAGTGGGATATTTGACTCTATATCAGGATGTCTTGCTAAAGAGATCAAACTCTTGTGGATCTAAATGATGCCTATACTTACGGAAAATGAGCAAAGGGGATCTAACCCAAAATAAACTTGTACATGGTAAAATGGACAAGTGTATCAATCCATGTACCGAGAAGTACACGACGTTTAGAAGGGTCCGATGACATGTCCTATGACCCCAGGTAAAACTCGTGTACCATGGCTCATATCATAAGGATTTTCATGTTGAAAAATGTATACACATTGGTTAAGTTAATGAAAAGCATTGTTCTACTATTCAAGGAAGATTACATGTACACAGTCCATGTTCTCATACATGGCTTCTACTCGTCTATGCCATACCTGTTGGGTCGGAAGAAAAGCGAGGAAAAGATGGCAAGAGGGGGGGGGGGGTGAATTGCCTTTTAAAAAATTGATAAACAAATTAAAATCAAAGTAAAAAATGCAGCGGAAAAAAAGAAGGCAAAACACAAAACTTGATAACGGAGTTCGGCCAAAACTCGGCCTACGTCTCCGCTCCCAACTCAACCGTTGAGAGATTCCTACCGCTTGCTTTTCAATGGTTTTAGCAAGAAACCCACTAGGCTTTGAGGTAGCACTAGGACCTATTACAGCTTGCTTTTTGTGGTTTAGCAAGAACCCACTTGCTTTTGATGGAATAGCAAGAACCCACTAGCCTTTTTAACGGGTGAAGGCTAGCTCACCGAAACACAAGCCTTTTAAAAGGAAAGGCTTGAAGAAACCTCTTCACACCTTAGTGGTGGTGTGAGAACCCAAAGAAAGAGGGGATGAGAAAAGTTTGGGGTTTGTAAGCACAAACCCAATTTTAAGCTCAAAATAAAATATACAAGAAAAACCGTGATTGGGAAGACTTGGGCGCCAAAGGTTGAATGGAGTTGAAGACGTGCACTCCCAAGCTTCTTGAGTGGAGCTCCTTGGATGTGGAAGTTGTTGGAGCTATTGAGGTTCCTTTGAAGGAAGTCGCCGGAGGTACGCCAAATGATGAACAACGTGTCCGTGGGCTTCCGTATAGTTCCGGTTGGTGTCCGGGGCTTCCTTGGCCTTTATTTATAGGCATGGAACCCTTGGGGAGGCTTCGGAGCCGTTGGAGAGGCTAAAAGAGCCGTTGGGAGCCAAGTGGGCCAGCCTGGTCAAACTGCAACGGCTAGTTTGACTGGCTCCACCGGCTGGTCGGTACAGTCCCACCGGCTGGCCGGTGCTTGAGGAAATTGGGAGATTTCGAGACTTGGCTCCACCGGCTGACCGGTGGATGGGCCACCGGTGGATGGGCCAGGTGTCCCAGTGGGTCCTAGTTGCGGCGATGGGTTGGGGGATTGCCGCTGCAGTGGGGTTGTGGGGCCTTATCATTGGGGTTCCAAGGCCAGGTGTCCTAGTGGGTCCCAGTGGGTGCCACATCATAAAAGAGATCTCTTTAATGATGTGGCACCCGCTGGGACCTATTACAGCTTGCTTTTTGTGGTTTAGCAAGAACCCACTTGCTTTTGATGGAATAGCAAGAACCCACTAGCCTTTTTAACGGGTGAAGGCTAGCTCACCGAAACACAAGCCTTTTAAAAGGAAAGGCTTGAAGAAACCTCTTCACACCTTAGTGGTGGTGTGAGAACCCAAAGAAAGAGGGGATGAGAAAAGTTTGGGGTTTGTAAGCACAAACCCAATTTTAAGCTCAAAATAAAATATACAAGAAAAACCGTGATTGGGAAGACTTGGGCGCCAAAGGTTGAATGGAGTTGAAGACGTGCACTCCCAAGCTTCTTGAGTGGAGCTCCTTGGATGTGGAAGTTGTTGGAGCTATTGAGGTTCCTTTGAAGGAAGTCGCCGAAGGTACGCCAAATGATGAACAACGTGTCCGTGGGCTTCCGTATAGTTCCGGTTGGTGTCCGGGGCTTCCTTGGCCTTTATTTATAGGCATGGAACCCTTGGGGAGGCTTCGGAGCCGTTGGAGAGGCTAAAAGAGCCGTTGGGAGCCAAGTGGGCCAGCCTGGTCAAACTGCAACGGCTAGTTTGACTGGCTCCACCGGCTAGTCGGTACAGTCCCACCGGCTGGCCGGTGCTTGAGGAAATTGGGAGATTTCGAGACTTGGCTCCACCGGCTGACCGGTGGATGGGCCACCGGTTGGCCGGTGCCTTGGATGTTGAGAAGGAGGTTGGTCCAGGCCCCACCGGTCGACCGGTGGAGGAGCCACCGGCTGGCCGGTGGAAAGACAGTAGGTCTCACTATTTGTGCTGGGTGCCACAGGTCGACCGGTGACAGAGCCACCGGTCGACCGGTGGGAAGGCAGTAGCTTCCCTTTGAGTGCAGGTGCCACCGGATGGCCGCTGGTGTTCCACCGGTTGGCCGGTGGACTGAATTTCAGTCCATTTCTTGTCCATTCTTGGGCCAATCCTTTGGCAATATTTTGCCTATCATCCACAACACTTAAAAACAATTTTAAACACATATGAAAGTGATTGTGATCATGAAAATCAAAGAGTGTGGGGTACAACAATCTCCCCCTATTTTGATGATCACAATCACTTATCTAAGCAAAGTAAAAACTTAAATGAAAGGCATGCTTTAAATGAAAAATTGAAAATAGATACTAAGCATGAGAGAAAAGATTCTCCCCCAATCAATCAAGAAATTTCTCCCCCTTTGTGATTATCAAAATAGAATGGGGCATAAAACTTGATTGAGGGAGATATTTGAAAAACAAGATTTTAAATCAATTGAAAATGATATCAATTGTTGAAAATTTTGAAAATTTTGAAATGAAAATTGAATAACAGTTTGAATTGAATGTTTTGAATCAAAAACCAATTGAATTTTGAAATTTGAAACCAAGTGAAATTTTTGAAATTTTTGAATCAAAAATGAATATTCGATACCAACTGTTGGAAATTTAGAAATGAAAATTTAATAGGAAAGTTTTGAATTGAGAAAATTGAAACCAAGTGTTGAAATTGAAAGTTTGAATTCACAAAAAGGCCTAACTCCCCCTAAATAAAAAAAATGAATCACCGGGGAGAGGGATTTTGAAAAGAAATGATTTTAGGCCCGGAGAGACTCGCTAAGAGGGATTTTTCAATCCACACTTGTCTCATGGCGGGTCTTCTCCTATAAAACTCGTCTGAATAGAAAATAGTCTTTGGTCTACCGTACCGGGCATTTTTGCAATTACACTCATAAATGAGGTGCCCGGGTTTTTTGCAATAATTACAAAAATTAAAATCGGAGCTCCCCCTTACAAAAATAGTGGGTGCATGGGAGGAGGAAGCTCGGTTGGTATATCCTTACCCTTGGGTGGTTCTAGATATACGTTGGGAACCAAGCAAATTGTTCAAATTTTGTTCCCCTTGGGTGAACTTAGCAAGGGTCTCCCTTAGGTCTTTGATGGTTGATTCCATGGAATCAACATTTGGAAAATTTTGGATTTTAAGGGACATCTCCTCCTTCTCTTTGAGAAGTTGTTCTTTTTCGGAGGAGAGTTTTTTGAAAGACTTTTTTAAAGAAACAAATTTTGAAGATAGTTCATGAAAACCTTTTTCTAGTTGATCTCTAGCATGTGAGAGTTCTTCATAAGATAAATGATTTAAAGAATTTGAATTTGAAGAACAAGAGGAGGAGGAGGAATCGGAAGAAGTTACCTCATGGAATGCCATTAGGCATTTGTTACCGTTGTCGCTCGAGGAGGAGGAGGAGGATGATGAGGAGTCACTCCATGTGGCCTTTGAAGCCTTCTTCTTCTCCTTTTTCTTGGCCCTTTTCTTGTGGAGTGGGCAATTGGGCACGGATTTTGCATCGGGTTCTTGCTTGTTGTCGGGTTCTAGCTTTTGAGCGGGTTCTTGCTTTGGAGCCTCGCTAGTACCTTCATAGGTAAGTTCTAAAAACTTCCAAAGATCGTAAGAAGTAGTGCAAGAAGAAATACAATTAAAAACATTTCTATCTAACCCGCAATGAAGAGTATTCATGGCTTTGCCATCAAGCTCGAAATTTGCAATGTCGGCGGGGGTCCATTTGGATTCATCGGGAGAAGAAAATGAATAACCATGCATGACAATTTTAAAAATAGGATAGCCAATACTTTTTAAAAAAGTGGTCATGCGGGTTTTCCAAAAAGAATAATCGGCTCCATCAAAAAATGGAGCACGATCCAAAGAAAATCCTTCGGGGGATTGAGAGGAAGAAGCGGTAGAAGCCATTAAAAAAGGATCTTTAATTTGAAACCGGTTAGGGAATTATTCAAAAACTCCCTTTGATACCAATTGTTGGGTCGGAAGAAAAGCGAGGAAAAGATGGAAAGAGGGGGGGGGGGTGAATTGCCTTTTAAAAAATTGATAAACAAATTAAAATCAAAGTAAAAAATGCAGCGGAAAAAAAGAAGGAAAAACACAAAACTTGATAACGGAGTTCGGCCAAAACCCGGCCTACGTCTCCGCTCCCAACTCAACCGTTGAGAGATTCCTACCGCTTGCTTTTCAATGGTTTTAGCAAGAAACCCACTAGGCTTTGAGGTAGCACTAGGACCTATTACAGCTTGCTTTTTGTGGTTTAGCAAGAACCCACTTGCTTTTGATGGAATAGCAAGAACCCACTAGCCTTTTTAACGGGTGAAGGCTAGCTCACCGAAACACAAGCCTTTTAAAAGGAAAGGCTTGAAGAAACCTCTTCACACCTTAGTGGTGGTGTGAGAACCCAAAGAAAGAGGGGATGAGAAAAGTTTGGGGTTTGTAAGCACAAACCCAATTTTAAGCTCAAAATAAAATATACAAGAAAAACCGTGATTGGGAAGACTTGGGCGCCAAAGGTTGAATGGAGTTGAAGACGTGCACTCCCAAGCTTCTTGAGTGGAGCTCCTTGGATGTGGAAGTTGTTGGAGCTATTGAGGTTCCTTTGAAGGAAGTCGCCGGAGGTACGCCAAATGATGAACAACGTGTCCGTGGGCTTCCGTATAGTTCCGGTTGGTGTCCGGGGCTTCCTTGGCCTTTATTTATAGGCATGGAACCCTTGGGGAGGCTTCGGAGCCGTTGGAGAGGCTAAAAGAGCCGTTGGGAGCCAAGTGGGCCAGCCTGGTCAAACTGCAACGGCTAGTTTGACTGGCTCCACCGGCTGGTCGGTACAGTCCCACCGGCTGGCCGGTGCTTGAGGAAATTGGGAGATTTCGAGACTTGGCTCCACCGGCTGACCGGTGGATGGGCCACCGGTTGGCCGGTGCCTTGGATGTTGAGAAGGAGGTTGGTCCAGGCCCCACCGGTCGACCGGTGGAGGAGCCACCGGCTGGCCGGTGGAAAGACAGTAGGTCTCACTATTTGTGCTGGGTGCCACAGGTCGACCGGTGACAGAGCCACCGGTCGACCGGTGGGAAGGCATTAGCTTCCCTTTGAGTGCAGGTGCCACCGGCTGGCCGCTGGTGTTCCACCGGTTGGCCGGTGGACTGAATTTCAGTCCATTTCTTGTCCATTCTTGGGCCAATCCTTTGGCAATATTTTGCCTATCATCCACAACACTTAAAAACAATGTTAAACACATATGAAAGTGATTGTGATCATGAAAATCAAAGAGTGTGGGGTACAACAATACCATCTACCTGTACATAGGGTCGTCCACCTATCTAGCTGTGTCTGTCTCTATGGTGGTGTACATGCCATGTACTCCACCCTGTTTCTGTTTATCTTCTGAGATTCACAGCGAGTATGTGTAAGGACCCACATGTCGTGTGACTATGGTCACATGTAGTGTTGGTTCTTCTCATCACCTGGAACTCCAACTGATCATGGGTGGGTCAGACATGTCATTTCCACCCAAGATCATGTTTTTTGTAGTGCATAAACCCTAGACACCACCAAACCGGTCCCACATCGCATGTTCGTCGAATAACATATTGTGTTCTTACAGATTTTATATAACCACTAGTCCTCCACCGTTGCACCTAATTTAATCATTTAATTCTTGTTCGGGAAATAATTTTTCTATGGAACATAATATCCATAATCGCCCAACCATGTCATTGATGTTTCTGGTGGTTTCAAGCATTCGATCGGACCTAAAACCTCATTTCAATCCACCTGCGAAAATAACGGTTGAAGATAGATTTCTCCATATTTGAGACAATTCTTCATCCACCATCGCCATCACACCTCCACAAGGTCACTACAATGTTCAATATATGATTTGGGATTATTTCCTTGCGAAATGGGTTTGCAATGATCCATTGATTGTTTCCCACGAAGAATGTGAAGAACCCAAGAAAAAAGGGGGAATAAATCCAATAAAGAATTAAGTAACAAAACTGTACCATTATTCAGCACAACTTTTATCCTATCTCATTATAAGGATTAAACAACGTGAATAAAAAACAAACTTAGACAAGAATGGATCATTTCCTAGGGATAATCCCCAAGAAAATATAACCCTCCTACAAGAACACATGATCCACGGGTCAACCTATTTGTGGGTAGATCTGTGTTAGATGTTTAATACAAGAACAAGGAAAATAATAATCAAAATAATAACCCCTTCTTCAATCATTTATGAAGAGGAAGAGTAGTCGTCATCCAAAATTCGATCTCACTACACGAAGATCCTCTGTTTTTTCATTCATTGGCATTCATCAAGAATCCCCGAAGGTTGGATCCTCATCAAAGCTCCAATATTTTTTTAGGGAGATCCATAGGGTTATGAATCTAACCCATGATTCCTTCTCTTTTAATACAATACAAAACATCACTACATTATGGAAATTTTCAAAATAAAAAAAAATATATTAATTTTTTTCTTTAAAATCTTCAAAAACCGTCTTTTGCATCTGACTCGCTCTAGTAGATATTATGCCCCACATAAGGTAAGATTTATACTATAAAATAAATGGTGTTCTCAAATTTCTAATCAAGTTATCTATTTAAAATATATTCCACTTTTTCAGGAAAACCTCACACATGCTATTTAGAGTTAAATTTATTTTAATCATTTATTCTGAACTCCCCAAGCCTTAGAATGGAATGTCGTCAAAATTCCTTATCTCAAAATAATTCCATATATTATTTATAAATAATACCTAGAAAATACAAGACATTACATTTAACCGACCTTAGGTATTTATGTCACAAAAAAAGAAAGCAAATTTGAGATACTCAAAATGATGAGGATACTAAGCACGAATATGAGCCTCCCACTCCCACATTCTGTCCTGAAGATTCTTGTGCTACCATTGGACACTCAATATGGAAATCACTTACCTATGAAGGATCCTCTCCTGTGGATCCTGGATCACCTCTGGGTACTCTTGGAAGGTTTCTCTATCCTCGATGTTCAGCTTACCCTTGTCAATGACATGTGATAGGTCATTCATATACCTCCTCATCTGTGACTTTTGGAATACGTCATATAACCATTATAACTACAGCGGAAGAGCTAGGTGGTATTAAACCTCACCAACTCTATGCAGTATCTGAAAAGGGATGATGAACCTCGTATACAACATGCCTCCCTTTCCAAATATCTACAACCCTCATCGAGGTGATACAAAAAGGAAGACACGGTCCCCCTACTTGAACTCTAGAGTTCATTGTCATTTGTCAACATAAGAATTTTATTGGATCTGTATAGTCTCCATCTGGCCATGAATGATCTACATCTTCTGGGTGGTCTCTCGCACGAACTCTGGTCCCATGAGTGCTGACTCTCCAGGGATGGTCTAGAAAATCTGGGACCGGCAGGTTTTCCCATATAAATCCTCCAAACGGTGCCATATCTATGGTGGAGTGGTAGTTGTTGTAGTACACAAACTCCGCTAGGTGTTGGTGGTCCTCCAAACTACAACCAAAATCCAAGATATATTACCACACCATATCGTTCATAACCAGAATGGTTCTATCTGTCTGACCATATTTCGGGGGATGGAATGCTATGCTTAGGTGTAGAATGGTCCAAAATGCATCCTATAATCCCTTCCACTATGGGTATGTGAACGATCATCGAGATCTAAGAATATAGTTTTCGGGACTCCATGAATCCATATTATCTCTTACTTATAGAGGAATCTCAAACTCTCAACAAAACATTTATCCCTAATAGCTAGGAAGTGGGCCGACATGGTAATTCATACAAAAATCACCCACATGGAATCATTCCCCTCATATTTCCATGGTAATATCGTCATTAATTCCATCAATATTCCATCCAACTTCTACTCTGTCACTTGTTGGGGTGATTTTACCATGCTGGATCATGGTTCTTGGCCTTCACCTGCAAGCACATAAGGAATCATGAAATGTACTCTGATACTTCCTTCTTCGTACATATCCACAAGAACTAACATCTATGGTCCGGGTACATTTTGTCCATTCTAAGATTTACTAACAAGGGAGATGTATGAAATTCATTCAGAAACTTCTTTCATAATTCCACTAGTACAACTGTGCACCACTGAAAAGAACTACATGATCCCCACCATGCAAATATCCATTAGGAGAATGTCCTGTAGATAATTGATCATGTGAAGTCTCATTGTCGACATCCCCTAGCTATGCCTCCCGGACCTTCCATAAGTGTGAAGGGGAGAAAAACATCTACTGATGATAAGATGAATCATATCAATATCCATATTCTCTTACACCTCACTCAACAGCTACAAACTCGATCATCTATTGAGAGAATCTACCACAAAATTCCCCTTAATAGGAGTATATGCTATCATGAAGTCATTTTCCTGGAGGAACTCTAGCCATCACCATTTCATCAATTTCAGATCCTTTTGTGAGAATATGTACTTGAGTCTCTTATGGTCAGAGTAGATGGTGAATCATTCTCCCATTCGGTAGTGTCTCTACATCATCAATACGAAGACCTCTGCTACCAATTCAAGATCATGGGTCACATTGTTCTACTCATGCAGCCATAGCTGGTGTGAACCATAAAAAAACATTGCTTATTTGTGCATCATTTCATATCCATGCGTCGTTCATGAGGCATTGAAGAAAACTACATAATCAACACCCTCTTCTGGAAATCTCAAGATTGTTGTGTTCGTCAAACTATGCCTCAACTGCTAGAATACTTATTGTAACTTCTTTATAAAGATGAAAGGTTGTCCCTTTGGGTCAAGGATGTTATCGGTGCTTATTTCTGGGAGAAATCAAGGACAAATATCTGTTAGTATCATATCATCCCAAGTAATCTATGAACCTCTGTCACACTCTAGGGCCACCACCATGCTTTCACGACCTCGAAATTTGTGGGTTTTACTGTTACTCCATCTACTGGGATAACATGTCCTAGAAAGTGGACCTCCTCTATCCATAACTATCACTTCATGAACATCCCATAAATCTGGTCCTTTCATAGTACGTCTTGGACCATTCGATGCTGCATCACGTGATCTATCTCTTACACCGAGTACAAAAGAATGTCATTCATCAAGACCACTATGAACCGGACTATGCTTGGCTGGAGGATCTATTTCGTAAGTCCCATGAACATTAAAAGGGTGTTTGTTGCACAGAAAATAATCACCATGTACTCACAGTGACTCTAGGGGAACCTAAAATCTATCATCATTATATCATCATCTCGTACTTGTAACTAGTGGTAACCTAATCGAAGGTCGTCCTTTGATAGCCATTTCACCCCTCTCAGCAAATAAATGATGTCTTTGATACTCGGTAGTGGATATTTGTTCTTAACTATTACATGATTCAGGCACCGGTAATCCAGAAATAACCTCAAACTCTCATATTTTGTCTTTGGAAACAAAACGAGGGCAGCCTAGGGTGAAACACTAGGTCTTACGAAGCTCTTACTCTAAAAATCCCCTAACATCACCCTCAGCTCGTGAAGCTCTATATGAGCCAAATGATACATAGGTGAATAGATCTGTGCCATCATGAGGTGTAAGTCGGTGTATATGTTGATCTCCCAGTGGGGTGGTAATCCAAGAAAATCATCTGGAAAGATATCCTCATACTCCACCACAATTGCTGGTAATGGGAAGCTCACGACATCGATTGCACCAATGGTAAAGATTGTCATGTCATGAGTGATCAGCTATACCCTCCTATGCATGAGCATATTCCATGCTTCCTAGGATTCCCTTTCACCAAAAAAAGGAAAAACATGTTCCATCACTGTAGACACACCACACTCATCACCTAAAGCATTCAATCAAGACATGGATCGAAGATAACCAATCCATACCGAGAATGGCATTTTAAGGCATCAACGCTGACACCAAGAGGTTCCAACTAAAATTATATCCTCCAAGAAAATGATCACACTTTCGACAAAGATGTGTGATCATCGAGTCCCATCCCGTAGTTATTTATAATCATATGGGTCAAGTCAATAGCTCCAGCAGAATCTAAAGGTATTTCATAGTACATGTGGTTAGGAATGAATGATTGGAACATATGTTTATGGGTACAAATGATAAGGTAAGAAAGACACAAATAATACCTCGGATCATTCTTGGAGTCCCTGGGTTGTATACCTTGACCTCATGCAATTGTCCCCTCCCATGTCCCCCAGCTCCTTGAGCCTAGTCCGAACCTCCTTGGGGGTGGTGGTGGAAGTAGATTAATGTGTCCACAACCACATGTATCTCTCCATGCTCCACGACCACATTCTCCGCCAAGCGGGTCAACCTCCTCCAATCTCTCCCTCCACCTCAGTGGTCTATCCACCACCACCCTGTCAGTTGATAAACGGGTTGGATAGTCTCTATAAAGATGTCCTCTTCCATTGCACGAGTAGAATCACCTCTCCATATAATGACTGTATCCAACCTAAGAGCCATGAACTGTTGATCCCCTGTCATTGGTCCCCCTATGACATCACCCTCATCTAGATCCTTGTGCTTGATGTTGGATCCCTAATGTTGATGTCTCTACACCTATATGTCAGCTACTGACTACGAATGTCTTTCTCCACTCTTCAAAGAAGCAATTGATCATGAAGGCACACTCAAGCACTCCATCATAAGTCAAAATTCAATGTGGAATTAAACTAGCATAGATGTCCAACGGTAGACCTAGCTCCATGGTCTGAGATCTAAAGTACATATTCATGACCATATCGATCGAGTAATCAACGAGTTTGGTGATCCTAAATGAATAGTTATACACCATAAAAATTCCCTACTAGATATCATGATTCTCATGGATACATACTGATCCTAGTATAAATGGAGAGAAATCCTCCCTAATGAGTAGTTTGAACTCTGTCCGTGAAAGAGTCTCCACGCCGTGAAACTACATGGTCAAACTCCACCACATTCTCACTGAACTCTAATGAAGGATCACTCTGAGGACCACCATTTGGTCTTCTTGTGTCCTTACTAGACAAAAAAATATGGTCACCACCTCAAGATAGTCCTCGGCTGCCTGAGGTTCAGGCTCGCCAGGGAACCTGAGGGGCCTCTATCTCTGAAACTCATGGAGCGTACATAGTCTTCTCTCCTTGTCTACTAGTACTGCAGGTACCATGTTCTACTCCACTAGAGGTGGTATAGTAGGTTCCCCACCTAGAGGTAACACCCATGGAACTAGTCCTGTATCAAAGCCTCATCCCTAAGGGGTCATCTGCAAGATTGAGATGAAGAATCCTTGCGGGTATGCGTCACAGAGGCGCCCTATAAGGAAACAATATTTACCGTGGTCAATTAGTATATTTAGATAGTTGTCACAAAGGACATGGAAAACCCACCCATTCTTATATCATGAATGCTCCATTATTTTATTTCCCTATAACTGGTGTTTTCATTTATTGAGCCAAAAAAATGTTTTCAGAGTCCTTGTGTATGGATACATCGGCCACCCGCACTAATACTGGAGTCCATGTATGGAAAGCCGAGCTTGAAACACATAACACTATTGGCCCAAACCAATGTCACATACTCTTGGTCTTAATGTTTAATATATCACATCTAACACCACTTTGTTTTGACCCATACCAGTGGGGCCCATGTCACAACTCCCCCCAGACTTCTTCTAATAGGCCAGGGGATGGTGACAAGAACCGATTAGGCATATCACTAACATGGAAGGCATTTTCTATGTACCTGTACACATGCACACATATCCCAAGACAAAAAATGCTTAAAACACTATGGAACATAATTTATTTATACAAATAAACCCAACCAATAGTTTACAATAGAAGTAAAGTGAGAAATGTAAATTGGTTCATAATACAAGCCCACAAAAAAAGAGTATGCAAACTACAAAATCCATCATATAATCATGGAAGAGGTACTGGGACTGATTCTTGGTGTCGTATGAACACCTTGGCCTCTATGGAAATCTAAAATCTCGGTCTGGTCTTAGTTTTCCATGGACTCCATCAAAAGTATGCTCATCCTCACAAGATACAACACATGCGGGAAAATCCCCTACAGGGGAGAGTATTGTAATACTCAGTAGGGGATCCGGAAAGCAATAATGAAATATAAAAATTTATGGTGGAATTAGCTCCACATAGTATATGTCTACTGAAAATATATCAAGAGAGACATATCTAAATATACTTGAATCCCAGACCGACAGTCTAGAGGTAAAACACAAGGACCCCAAACAAAAGATCGGTATTCAGTATGATGATTCCAAAAATCACTCATTTAAGAGAAATCACTCCAGAAGTCCGATAAATCAGATGACATCCATTCGAGATGTGTTGTTCAACGAGAAAATATATGAGATATATAGGTGACCAGAAAGATATGAAGGGAGAACAAATACCCTCATTCTATGAGAATTTACTTTAGAGTGGGAAAATATTGCGATAAACAGGTGAGGATCACATCCAAGGCCTTGGTGAATATCGCGACTCATCAAGATTCACCTTCTATATATAGGATCGATTCCCTGTAAGATTGGTTGTGTCAATACCTAACTCTACCTAGGTTCAATAATGGGTAGAGGATCTCGCTCCAGGCCTCTCAAAGGGATACATGACCCTATCTTGAGAAATCTTTCTAAAGGGATCATACTCCAGTGGATAGAAATGATACCTGGCCTTTAGGGGAACCAGAAAAGGGGCACTAACCCAGAAGAAACATTCCCATGGAATGGTGGAAAAGAGGATCCTTCCATGTACCTAGATGTACATGAATTGTAGAAGGGTCACACAGTGTGCCCTCTGACCCTGTGTACTACCCTTGTACAATAACCCATATCATAAGGCTTTTATATCGAAGAATGTATACACTATGTGTAACATAATGACATTCTAGGTTCCACTTTTCAGTGAAGACTCCATGTACTCTAGCCATGTGCCCATACAAGGATTCAACCGGTGTGTCCCAGACCATGTACCAGTACATGGGGTAGTCTATGTATCTGGACATGAATCTTTTGAGATACAGGCTTGGTCCATGTAAGGACCCCATGTTTTGTGATGATGGTCACACACCATGTTAGTGCTTCCTGTCGTCTGGAACTCCAAAAATCATTGGTTGGGCCCCACACACCATGTCCTCCCACGAGCACGACATTTTCTTCACTATGTGTAGCAAGGAAACTGTAGTCTCCCCCACACTGGTCCCTCACTGTGTGATCTTCAGAGAACAGGCTATGTTCTCTTGTATTTTCTAGAACCGTAATGCCTCTTCCATTGCGCATCATTGGATCTTATGATGCCCGTTCAAGTGATACTTTTTCTTGTAAACTCATGATTCAATTTCACGCCACCATTACATCAATTTTTTGGGAGGTTTTAGGCATTTGATCATCCCCTAATCCTCATTTTGATCAACCTGTGTGAAGAACGATCGAAGAGTGATTTCTCTCGATTCGAGCTGATTCATCATCCGTCGTCATCATTACACCTCGAATAGGTTGACCTAATGTTTGATCTCTGATTGGGGACCGTTTGATTATGAAAAGGGTTCACAAAAATCCATTTTTCATCACCCCATGAAGAATGCAAAAACACGAGGAAAAGGGGGGAAGAAATCAAATAAATTAAAATGAGGAAAAAACCTCCACCATAATTCATCATGAGGGTGATCCTCCTACATTAAAAGGATTAAATTAGGTGTGTAAAAAACAATACCATACATGCATGGATCAATTCCCATCAATATGATCCAAGAAAATATAACCCTCCTATAAGAATGCACGATCTTTGGGTCAAACTATTTGTGGTTTGATCCGCATTAATTATTTAATCAAGGATTGGAGAAACGAAGAATCAAAATTTCAACACCTACCTTGATTATCAATGAAGAGGAAGAGCAGTCGTCACTAGGAATTTAGTCTTTTGTGTGAAGATCCTCACATTTTTCATTCGTCAGCATTCATCAAGAATCCTCCGAGGTTCACTCTTTTTCAAAGAACTAATGGATTTTCATGGACTAACCAAGGTTATAATCCTATCCCAGGACTCCTACTCTTTAAAAAAAACAATGCATCACTGCATTATGGAAACGTTTAAAATAAAATAATTTATTATTTTATTCTATTTCCTTTAAAATGTCAAAAAACTAACTTTTGAAGCGGTGCTACGCTGGTCAATGTTTCCCCCACCTTAGGTAATGTTGCTACTTTGAACGCAATAGTGTCCTTATATTTCTAATCTATGAAACTATTTAAATGTTATTACACTTTTTCAGGATAACTACACCTACATGATATTTACAATATAATTTATTTCAAACACTAATTTTGGGCACTCTTGGCCTCGGAATTTCACGTCATCACTAATCCTATTCTCAAATAATTCCATTAAATATTTAAAAATAATACACATAAATTCAGATAAATTACATATTTGTTCCAAAATGAAGAGTGTATGATAAAATTTTATCTAAAATGAATTTTGATGGATTCATAAATTGTTTTAAAGTTTTTCATAGAACCCATATTGATTTTAGTACATCTGATATATTGTTGATGTAAAACCCCAAGCCTCCACAATACACATATTTTTAAATAATTCAATATCTTGTGTTGCACACAACACTGAGTTCGAGTGCTCCATGACCTATAAAAATAGACATTTGAAAAGCAGTTATGAATAATATTAATTACATTTAGAAATATATAATTTTTTTTTCAAAATAGACTTCATTTTTGAATTCGGATTATCAGATTTTTCTTATTGTGATTTTTTGTACTTTCAGAAATGTTTCAATTTTTTATGAATAGTGAAAATATTGCATATTGTTAAAAACAATAATTTTCATTTAAATAATTATTTTAAATAACATGTATTTTAAAGTATAATTAGATAAGGAAAAAAATTTATTAATCAAATTTTGGTCATTGGAATAATTTTTATAATAATATTAGATATAAAATTCTATTAATCATTTGAACGTCACTTTTACCCACCTTTAAACCACATCTACATATTAGAATTAAACATAATTTTACTACTTTTGTGAATTGAATTTAAAAAAATAGACATAAATGGTTGTAATCAGTATAATTTTATTTATAATATGATCAACATAATTTTAGGTGAATTGTAACTTTAGATTTTTATTTTCCACAATTAAAGGTAAATAAGGTAATTAAAGGTAAAAATATGATTATAATAACATTAAATTACCCTAAAACTTGACCAATTTTAATTAGATAATTTTTTTACCAAATTCCTCCTAAAGTAAAAAATATGATCATTTTTAAGAAACTTGTGTTAGATTATGACATTTATTATATTTTATTTAAAGTAGAGTAAAAAATATCATATTCAAATTTTAGAAACAATATCATTTTTTATATGAGGGTATATAATTGATTTGGTTGACTATAAATAGTCTTTAGAAAGGTAAAATGTTTATCTACATAATGATAATTTATTTATAATTTTATAAAATAAGTAATTAAAAAAATGGTGACACAATGATGATGTGGTAATTAATTTATTAACATAAAAATGAATTGAATGATATTAATAATTATAAAATAAATATAATTTAAAATATTTGGCGCCATCAATGAATTTTTTTGATTAAATTGACATTTTTGGGATGATTTAATGTAGTTTTTTTGAACGAGTCGTGTTTTTATGTAACAGTCGGGTTTTAATTTTTCCTTGGTTCCCGTTTGGGATAGTTTCTCGGTTGATTTTCATAGGAAATATGTGTTACTAGTTTGATGTTTTGGGATATTCATTTCAAGATTTAGGATGATTCTCGATTTCAATTTTTGAGTTTTTATTTAAAACGAGTGTTTTGGGCTTGGCAACATCTAGGGAACAGGTAGAGCATGATTTAAAAATTTCACGGCTTTGCCTTTGTCACCGTGAAACCCTCTATCTATTAAAAATAACTAAATAAAATAAAATGAATAATAATAAAATGAAACTAAGATCATATATGTATAATAAAAAATTAAAAATATTTTTTTAATAATAATAATGATAATATTATTATTAAGATTAATATTATTCTTTTTGTTTTTAATATTATTATTAAGTTGTTGTTGTTGTTGTTATTATTATTAGGTTGTTAATTTTTTAATTTTGATTAGGGTTTGGTCCCCCCAAACCTCCATGGAAACCCCTAATCCCCTTTACCTCTCTCTATCGCTTGATCCCCATTATAGTGAGACCCCCCCTCCATGTGTGCAACCTTCTAGTAAACCCCCTCCGATGAGCACATTGTTGGTGCCCTGATCTCACTCGCACGACCCCGCTGTCACCTCTATCCCACTCACATGACCCCACTCTCTCCGTTATCCCCCTCACGTGACCCCATCAAGGCCCTCCCTCTCTTTAAATGTGAATGGATCCCCTCCTAGGACCCCTCTTCACATATCTGGCCTCCCGGGGCGCTCTCCGCTCCTCCTCTCCCCCTACCATGGGTGTAGTTTACCCTAGGTAAGCCCCTCCACCATTCTAGGGATTTCCACATTTTCATTATATCTTCAGTTATCATGTGGGAAGGTATTTGTTTTACGGTTTTAATCTTGGTTTATTTGGTATTAATCTTCATTATTAGGGTTTGATGTTGGTTTCCTGAGGTGCAGCTTGGGTGCGGTTGGAGATTCGCACCAAATTTAAGGATTTTCTCCACTCGAGGTAGGTGATTCATTTAATAAAAATTATTTGATGATTTTATATACTTTATTGAGTATTTTTACAAGTTCTATGATTATCTTGTGTGATGAAAAACTATTTTTAAAGAAATTTCGATGGTTTTGGCTTCAATGTGGCTTTAAAATAATGAAAATGGGTGTATTTGCAGTGTAAACCCTTATGGTATATCTCAAAAATATTTTATTCAGTGTATAATGGATTTTATAAATTATTTATGTGGTTTTTAAATTATATAAATGATGAGAATGTTGATTGGAAAATGTTTTAGTGTTCATTTGATTTTAAGGAGAAGTGTATGAGTATATTTTTATAGAAAATATGTGTTGTTCATCTTGGAAATGTTTTATTACAGGATTGATTGATTGATAAAATTAATTTTTTTTGTGAAAGAGAATTATGAAAGGTTTTGTCATTAATTTGGTTTTAATGTGGATTACTTTTTTATGATACATTGGAGGTGATTTATGTGAAAACCCTGGTTGATTTATTTGATAGTATTTAATAAATTATGAAATTGGATTATCAAATTATGATGGGGTTGTGAATCATGTTTTGATATGGCATTGGTGTGTTGTTGTTTTTAAAAGAGAATTTTTGCTTCATTTTTGGTGTAAAATCCTTGTGGTGTTTCTTGAAATTGTTTTATAAATTCTTTTAGTCGTTTATTAAATTATATGAAATGTGTGAAACATGATTTGGAAATTTTTTTGTGTGTACATGATTTTGAATTGTATTTTGAGTGAGAAAGTGGAAGAATGTAATTTGTAATGATTTTTAGGTTGATATAATGTCTAAGTGGTGTGTTTTTTGACTTGTAAACCTATTTGAGCAAAAAGAGAAGCCTATCTATCTTGGTGAGAAGACTGGGATGAGAATTCTAGTCAATCAAAAGTGGATACAACCATTTTTCAATTAGTAAGAATAATAATGAAATCACTGACTAAATATGGATGATGATTTGAGACCACTATAAGTTTTGATGTTGTTTCTCTTTAGTGTTTTGTGCACAGGGACATAGTTTTTAGTTGTTTCTATACAGCATCTCACTGAGATGCCAGGTTCCTAGTGTCCCATTACTAGCTAGTGACTTGGGGTATTTCCCATGACTAGTGCTTAATTTTTATATCGCACTTACCATGGACATATGATATTTCAGGTAGGTAATTTCAAAATAATGTTTATTTTCATTAATGATGTATCCTTTATAAATTTCTTCATTCGATGTTGTTTCTTATAAAAGTTTTTTTTACTTAAAGTTATCCCTAGAATTTATTTTGTTTATAAAACATTCTATTTATTTGTCATTTATTGTCTAAATCATTGATTCTAGTTTTTGCGTGGTATCTTATTGGTCCTAGGCTCACACCCTATATACACCCTTGGGTGTATGTACATCATGTCGTATGTTTTGTCCAGGTAACGTCAAGGTCCATTTTGTGTGTGGTTTCGGTTCCTAGTGGTAACTTAGGAGGGCTCTTGTTGGTAGCATACTGAGGATGTTTCTCCTCATGTTACATGAATCTTTGGGTCAGTGTTTTAGTTTTCATTTGTTGTAGTCCTTTTGGGGGGTTTTCTAGGAGTTGATTGCATCAAATATGGAATTTTGTCATGCCTTTTTTTGTTGTATAATATAATATTTGGTTTATTTGTTTTTTTAGTTGTTTATCATTTTGGCATCAGTTAAATCTTTCCCATATTATAATGTTGATACCTGGGAACTTGTTCCATCCCTTGAGGATCAAGATTTCCCTTTAGGCATTATCACGGATCGACTCACATGACCAGTTCAGGGTTGACCAGGGTTGGTTCATGAAAAAATTGTATCATAGTAGGTCACCCTCTTTTGGGTCATGTTCTTTTGGGAAAATTCTGGGAAAACTGGATCTAGGATTATCAAGACATGATATTTTGATTACGATTAGGGTTCCTATCTAGCACACCTCATGACAAGACTCTAGTCACCAGTGGAAGTTGGGATTTTCTAATTCGTTTGGTTCTTGGGTTTTTTTTATGGTTGGGAAACGAAAATGGAGTCAGATTGATAGTCATAGTGATATCATAAGGCATTGAAATCCTTGTGGATATGGGGATATTTCCAAGGAACACTTCGTGATGGTGGATTGATTGGTGTTTGGCTGTCAAACATATGTCCAAGTCACCCGAAGTCACCAATTTCCACTTTCATTCTCCTTTATCTCATTGGGTTTTGAAAATTCATTTTTGAAAACCCTTATTTTAGAATCATGGAAACATGATTTTAAAATAAAAATGATTTTGTTTTGGGAAGGTGGACAATGAATTTTCATAATTTACCAAAAGGAATTTTGGAAATGTGATCTTTTATAATATGATTTTGAGTAAATGGGATGAGTTTATCAAGGGTGGATTTTTATTAATAAATAATATGGTTTATTAAAAGTTGGTTGTTTGGAAAAAAGGAAAAATATTTTCAATTTTTTTAGAAACCTATTTTAAAATGAGAACATTTGAGTTTTTAATTAAATGGTGATTGATAAAGTGGAGTTTTTTGTATAGTAGGAAATATTTTGAAATGGGGTGATTTTTATAAAAATTTATGTATAAGACATGAAATTGAGTTCTTATCTGAATGGTTTTTTCTTTTCTAAAAACATTTGTGATATTTCAATTGGGTTTAGATTTTTTGTTAATGTATTTTGAGAAAAAGGGAAGTGTAGGATGAATGATTTGGTTTCGAAAAATGGAATGAATTTTTGTTTCAATCATTGTTATTTTCATGGGTGACTAGATGAATGGTTTATATGTAAAAGATGAATCAGTTCCTGATTGGCATAAGAAGATGCATGTGTGAGGCCAATGAGTTAGTATTGATGAATACGCGACCCAGATGTCTTTTTTAGTTTTCAAATGTGTTTCTAATATAAATTATTTGATTTTTTGATACTCTGTAGTTGTGTGGTGTATTCCATTATGGTATTGGATTATTTCAGGTATGGTGTTTTGATTGTTAAAAATATTCTTCCTTGGAAGATGTTTCTGGATTCATTTTTTATGTGAGTTGGCATGCGATAATGGTTAGTGGATTGTTATGAAAACAATTGGGATTCCTTTGAGGGATTATCCTTTTTTCTTTTAGTGTTTCTTCTGGTATGTTTTCGCTAATGGACCAATTTCATTGTGTCCTTTGATTTACCTTTCTGTCTAGTGTGCACCCCCAAAAAAAATTAATGAACATTTTAGGTGAGGCCATATGTGATTTTTTGTGGGAAATCATCTAGTTGGTCAATAGAAATAATTTCTGCTTGAACATTAGAAAATGATTCAACCTATCCTATCTTTCAGTCAAGTGGATCCTCTTGCATTAGGAGAGTGGATTTGGAAGTTTTAAAGAGGTCTTAGTTTCTTATGTTTCTTAAGTCGTCGAAGGTGAAGTTTGACACCGTAGTGTCTGATGGTCCAATAATGGAGCGGTGAATGGAATCCCAATATGGAAAGGTAGAAGTGATCTGGGGTTGTTAGAACTAGTCATCATTTTTAATGGTCTATGGATCAGTCATCATGTTTTATATGAGAGGGATAATGCTGGGCCGCTACTCATGCAAATTAGGTCACAATAGGATGTTATATCCATTTGCAGGAATGATGTATCATTCAAGAATCACTTTAAAATCCTTATTCCATGTAAGGTATATTAGGTTGAGATGGTCTCATTAAGTCATGTTTTTTTGTGCCATGTTCTCATTCAAGTGCAAGGGTGGATGTTGTCTCTATCATGGTGATGTGCCACATTGAGGCAACATAGGTTACGTCATTTGTCATGTTCTAGTGGTTCTACGTGTAATGTGGTATAGTTTCTTGTGGTACTAGAAGAAGTAGTTTTGTTTGATGTTTTTTAATGACTGGAACTGGTACATGGGATGATTCAATCATTAGAGCTCTATCCATAGGTCCCAATGTGAATTTCGCACCTAGTCGGGAGCCCCCTGGGGAGTAAATGACCTTTTTTTAAATTTCATCGCTATTGTGGAAGATGGAGGCAGTTTTTGGTTTTAGTATGGCTAATCATATTTAATGGTCCCATTTAGTGAATGGAGACATGGGGGATTTATCTCTATGTTGTGACCAACATGGTTTGAAATATTCCTCTCTGGTTATAAAATGGTGTAGTTGTCTCGTTTCCTAGAACCTCAATGATTGTTCCCTTGTGGATGTGGATTTTTATGTGGTTTTCCATGTATGACTAGGCTTTTGAGTCAATATCAGATTTAGTTTGCGTTAATCTCATATTTCTAATGCCTGTGGAAGTGGTGAAAAATATGGTATCTTCTGTTTTCTTTAGAGTTACATTAAGAAGGTCATTTATGGTGGGAGATTCAGTTGTGTAGGCTGTTTATGAGTTATCCAATGTTGGGTTATCTTATCATCTCATGCTAATGGGATGAATTAGTTATTCCTTATGTTGTGGAGAACCATTGTTGTCCATTCTAGGTTCCTTCAGAAGAAATCCAGTGTTAGCCTCACCCTTTTTGTTGGGAGTCTATTCGGGCCTTCCCATGCGAAAAATTCGGTTCTGCTGCTAGTGCTGGTTTGGTGGTAGGTAGAATTGTTTGATGATATCTAACCCCAAAATTCTTTCTTGGGTAAAGGTTGTGATGGAATCGTACCCAAAGGTTTCATTGAATTACGGTTATGAGAGTATTTATCAGATGTGGTATGGTATTTTTTTTATTTTATAGAGATGTTGTGGGTTCCTCTTGACAATATATGGGGTGTTTCTATTTAAGGAGTTGGCTTGTGTGGAGTGAGAGTATATTTCCCTTCGACCGATCAAAGGGAGGTTTTTTATCTTTTGTGGGTGGGTGACACTTAGAAGAAATTCCATTTTGGGTCCCCTATGTTTAATTTGAAAGTCCTTTACTTTATTGATGGTGTTCTTGTCTCTTCTCATTTTTCATGCATTAGGAATCTCCTTGAACTGTAAAAAAGTTCCAGTTTCTATTTTTTTTTGGAATTGTTGTGGATTTTTTAGGGTGGAAAGTGTTATGGTGGGGTAAATTTCACTCCCGGGTTTTAATTATTCCCTGTTTAGCTCAGGTCTTGTTCTTGAAAATTTTACTTGGGAACTGTGTGTGATGGGTTTTATGTTTTGGGATTTTCTGGTCAGGGTTTGGGTTGATTCCTAGTTAATGTGTTGATTCTTTAGTCATGAATGACTATTTTGGGCTCAGCACTATCTGGTGCACAGGTAGAGTAGAGTTTGGATATAATGTGGTTATGCCCAGAACACCGTGAAGCCTTCCTGGAGTTCAAAATAAATAAATTAAATTAAATTAATAATAATGAAATTAAAATAAGATCAAATCAGAAAATTGAACCAATTAAAAATTAAAAAGAATGGTTCAAAAATAAAAATGATATTATTATTGTTAAGAATAATAAAAATAATTTTGTTGTTAATATTAATATTGTGTTAACATTATTATTTTTATCAGTTTATTAAATTTCTTATATTAGGGTTTACTCACTCCTCACCCTCACACACCACCCCTTATTCCACTTTCCCCTCCATATCGTGTGACCCCTACTGGTGAGCCACCCCAACATGCAAACCTCCTTTTAGTGACCTCCCTCAGGAGAGCACACCGCCAACACCCCACTCTCCCTGGTGAAACCCTGCTGGTGCACCACTCTCCCTTGTGAGACCCCTCCAGCATCATTTATCTCCTTTTGGGTGTGCAACTCCCCTTTGATGGCCCCTCCTCACATGGCCGACCTCCCAGGCTCCTCAATGCTCATTCTCTTCCCCCACAGTGGGTTCGGTCTACCCCGGGTAATCGTCTACTCTATTATTGGGGTTTCCCTCTTTTTCATTGAGGATTTGTTTTTTCATGCAGTAGGGTTTTAATCATGGGTCATTTGGGTTTAATCTTAATGATTTGGGTTTGATGTTGGTAGCTTGAGTTATAACGAGGGTGCAGTGGGAGATTCGCACTGAATTTATGGGTTTTATCCACCAGAGGTATGGGATTCCATGATTAACCATTAATTGAATTATTTTTATTCTTACTGAAGCATTTGTTCAGTTACTATGATTATCTCGTGAGATCTAAAAATGATTTTTGAAAGAAATTGCAATTCTTTTAGTTTTAATGTGGCAATTACATAATATAAATGGTTGTATTTTCGGTTTAAAATCAAATAGTAAATCTTGAAATTATTTTATTAAGTGTATATTCGATTTAGTAAATTGTGTAATTTATTGTTAAATTATATTGATGATGTGAATAGTGTTTGGAAAATGGTTCAATGTCAGTCTGGTTTTAAAGAGAGTTATTTGGAAATGTTTTGAGGGTAAAGCCTTGTTATGCATCTAGGAAATGTTTTATTACATGTTTTATTAATTTATAAAATTATCTATGTGTTAAAAAAGTTTATTGTCAAAGGGTTTTAAATGCATTTGGTTTTGAGGTGGATTTTTAATTTTTTTATGAGCCATTGGGTTTGATTTTTGTTCAAACCCTAGTTGAGTCATTTGATTGTATTTTATTAATTATGCAGTTGGTTCATTAAAATATATAGGGGTTGAGAATCGTGTTTTGATATGGAATTTATGTGTGGTTTATTTTGAGAGTATATCGGGTGAATTTTGGGTTAAAATATATGGGATGTTTCCTAAAACAAATTAATGGTGTATTGAGTTATATGAATGGTGCGAAACATGTTTAAGAATTGTTTTAGTGAGCACCTGATTTTAAATTTGTTGTTAAGTGTGAATGTGGTGGCATGTAAGGTGTAATGATTTTTTTGGTTGATGAAATGTGGATGTTTTGTGTTATGGGATATGTGAACGTGTTTGAGCACAAAGGGAAGCCCTAATATCTAGGTCGATGGACTAGTACGAGAAAGATAGTGATTATGAAGTGGCCATAACTCGGTTTCACATAGTAGGATTAATGATCACAACACTAACTAAATATGTATGATGATTTGAGACCACAATAATTTTATATGTTTCTTATATCTAGTGGCTTGTTAATGGGAACACAGTTTCTCGAGGTTTCTATACCACATCTCACCATGATGCGAGGTTCTTAGGTTCCCATTGTTGTCTTGTTCATAGGTGTGTTTCTCGTTACTAGTGATAAATATTTATATCTTAATTACTATCTACATATTCTATCATGGGTTCGTAATTTCATTATAATATGAGTTTTATTTAATGTTTCATCCTTTATATCTATTTTTTCAAACAAATTTTTTTTCATAAATATTATATTCCTTTAAAATTTTCCCTAACATTTCTATTTTTTATAAAACCTTCAAGTTATTTTTCATTTTATATTTATAGCATGGACGCTATTTTGGGTGGTAACCTAATAGACATAGACTTGCACCATACACACAACATTGTGTGCATATATATCTTTTTTATGTTTGATACTGGTAAAGGAAAGGTTCATTTTTGTGGAAGGTTTGGATTCCTATTATTGTCTCTTCATGGATCTTGGTGGCGGTGGTTTGAGGTTGTGACTCCTTATATTACATAGAGTTTTGGGTCAGAGTTTTAGTGTTCTTTTTTAGTAGTCATTTTGTGGGTTTTTGACAGAGTTGTAGAAAATAAATTTGGAATATGGTTATTCCTTGTTTGGTTGTCTATTTTATGCTTTGTTTTATTTCTCTTCTTGGATGGTTATCATTATATCATCAGGTAAATCATTCCTATGTTGTAACTTTGATACTCGGGAACATGTTTCAGCCTATGGGGATCAGGAACGAACATAGGAACTTTTCATAAATCAAATCAGGTGACTGGTTTAGGGCTGACCTCGATTGGATTGTGACTTGTTCGGATGTTAACAAAAACCATGTATTAAAAAGTGTCAAAGTTTACATAATTGAGATTTAAAAATAAATATTATTTTATTAAATAATATAAAATTTAAAAAAATATAAGGTTTATAGAAATAAATTTTATTGTTCTAAATATTTCATAAATGATTTATTTGGGGCACATATGGTATTTTATAGTATCTATATTAGCCCTATAGTAAGAAAAGACAATAATACTTGGTAAGAGTTAAACTATTTAACTAAGGCTTAAAACAAAAAATAAGGTTATATTTTGACCAAGACTTGTCTAAAAAACAATATATTATAGGTTTTAGATTGATCCTCATTTTCCTAAAAATAAATCACTTGGGTTCTATTTGAAATCAAAAAAATATTAATAATAAAATAATAGTTTTGGAGTTTCTTAATGTTCACATCCCATTTATTATAAAATGGAACATCTCCTTATGTTTTATTCACACCTCTAAATCCTTTTGTCTCAGCCAAAACCTCCCCACTTATTCTCATAACTTCCCTCACTTCATCCTAGAATCCATACTTTTGGTATAAATCCATCCTATGGAGTCCTTTTGTGAAAATTAAAATGATATACTCGAAAAAGAGGTAATTATTTTACCAATTTAATTCAATTTCTTTTTTTCTTCGACTTCCTATTACTATTTTGTTTCTATACTGAAGTAATAAATAAAATATAATATACATGACAAGGTATTATTATGATTATGGGACAAACACATTCTTCCTTTTATCCTTATTATGAATAACAATATCACAATGCATGCATACGTGTGGCTTATTATCTCTACATCATTGTGTAATTTTCTATTTGAATGTAATTTATTTTTATAGGTATAATAATAAGTATAAAAGGTAAATATAATGAATATAAAAAATAAATATTCATTATAAAAATTATACCATCCAATTACATACCATTAAAAAATTATGGCATCGATCCCATTGCTCATTTGTACGCACGACATACCATCACAAGACGTGATGAGATTCATCCTACACATAAACCAATTAGAAAGATTATAAAAAAATTTATAATGAATAAATATATTATTTATAATCTTAATATAATTCTGGATATGAAGATTATATATCTTATTCATAGAAAACATGACATACATGAAAAAACATGCCTAAGAAAATGAAGCAGTTAACACCCGAAACAATGGTAATACCTAACTATTATACACATAATAATATAAGAGGATAATATGTGATATCATAAATAAGGATATGGTTATTTTATAATTTAATAACATGATTTTACATTATATAGTAGGTTAAAACACACTCGTGTAAAGGAAGGTACAAGGTAAGTGTTGATTTTACAATCTCATTATTATTCAAGGTTTTTTATATGTAAGTATGTAGTAGGAAATCATTATCATCCTTATCTATGTTTATTAATATGAAATTCAAAATATTTATTACAATTTTTAAAATTCATTTTTACCCATGTTTTACAATTTTTAAAATATTTTTAATGGAATCATTCCATCATTTTCTAAATGAGGCATTTGTGACCTTTTTGAAAAATTAAAGAAAGAATGTTTTTTTAAATTATACTGCATGAATGGCTATTTTCAACTATTATGAAGCATTTTAATTTTGAATAATCCCTTATAATATTATGAAGTTACTTAAAAAGAAATTATTACTTTATAATTGTATGACTTTTAAATGATTTCTATGTGAAAAAAAGAGATATTTCCCTCAAAGAGTACTGTTAGTGTTATTAGATTATTTTTTTCTATGTCAATATCCTTGGTTTGATTTTATGCTTAATTAAGGTTGATTTTGTAACACACTAGGTAAATAAAGAATATGAAATTTTTATATTTATCCCTATTTTTGAATAAAATGTTAATATTAATTTATAGGGAATGCTATGCTCGATGGCTTACCCAATACGCAACAACCAGTTCCTTTGAAATATTATATTGCACTCTAATAATAAAATAATTTTATTTTAAATGGTAGTTAACACCTAGCCGTTGTAAAGATGGGATTGAACAGAACTAACTACAAAATGATTATATATGTTTGTCAAATATTTTTACTTTTTACAATAAATTTTAGAGGATTAAAAATGTGAATGAATCCAATTTTAAGTGTAAACATTCTAATATTCATTAAAAGGCCGATTAACCGCCTTTTGATGGTGAACCTCTTTTAAATAAACTTTTTGACAATTTTATGTGTTATATTTGACAAAATAAAATTCTCTTTTAGAATCGGGACATCAGAATTTACTTTGCGTAAATTTTTGGTATTTTTTCGATAAAGTTCATTTTTTTAATGAATAGTGAAAATGTTGTATTTTAATTCAAAATCTGTTTTTAATCTAATTTATTTATATGATTAGATTATCTTTTTAATTGCTTTTAAATTGAAATTAGAATATATTTTTACCCTTTAATCAAATATTGGTCCTTGGAATTAATTTCACTTTGAAATTGGACTTACACTAGTGTCAATCTTTTGATATATATAGTTTGATAAAAACACGCTATTTGTTCTGACAGCGGGATTTAATTATTAAATTAATTAATGTAACTTATATATTTTGAATTTTGTAAAATATAAATCATTTTTGAATTCGGAATATCAAATATTGCTTATGGTGAATTTTTGGTATTTTTCGGAAAAACATCAATTTTTGATGAGTAGTGAAACAACTAAGTGGTACTTAAAAAAATGATTTTTTGTTTAAATGAAATTTGACCACCTCTATGTTTTTAATTTAAAAAATCCGACATAAATGGTTTTCATTAGTATGTAAAATGTGGTTCAATGGGATTAAAATAATTTTTTTTGTCAATAGTAACTTTTATGTTTTTAATCGTGATTAGAGGTAATTAGTGTAATTTAAGGTAAAAATAATGTTTTAATAATATGTAATGACATTGACACACGTACTACCCTTATTGTATGTGTCATGGAAGACCTAGAAAATCCATGGGTCAACTTGGGGACCCCATGGAGCCACTTCGGTAGAAAAATGTAATTAAAAACTTTTTATTTAATGTTAAAATAAAAATGTCACAAATATGTGTTGTTTTACTAAAACAATTTTTAAATGGGGTTATAAAAGTAATATTTTTTAATATGAAAATTTATTATAAAGATAAAATATTTTCCTACATCATGAATTTTTTTTATAATTTGTAGACATTAAATAAATTAAATTATTTATGACACCATGATGATGCAGTGATTACCTCATTTTTTAACGATTTAAATAAAATGAAAATATAATGTAAAATATAAAACCTACATATGTAAAAAACCTATTGGATGTGTGGATTTCTAAATATTCCTTGAAATATTTAATTTTGGGACCTTTAAAATCCAAAAAGCATTTTATAATAATGTTACTTTTCAAGACATTCCAAGAGTGCCCCTCCTCTCCTCTTATAAAAGGCCCCCACCTCTACCACCTTACCCACAACTCTAAAGACTTTGGCTAGGCCAACCGCTGCCCATTTTGTCTCTCCACATCCCGATATTACTCCTAGAAGCTTCACTATGGGCATAATCCTTCCCAAGGACGCCTTTGAGCTCAAATCAAAAAGAGTTACCTGATTTAAAGGTAGTGTCTTCTCTTGTGTTCTTATGTTTTATTTTGCTTCTCCAACCCCATAAACTCTTATTATTCCTTTATTTTGTAACAAAAACAGTATCTTAAATATACTATGATGTTTTTATGAGAAGTATTAGAGCTACACCTACACACACTTTCATCTAATGGTTAAAGAACATATTGTTTCCGTGGTTGGTGATTTTCAGCCTCACGAAACGACGATTTTTCAATATTCTTTTAACACCTTTAAATGTGGACATTATGATGTCAATGTATTTTATTTATGATATAAATGGTATTTATTTTTACTATATGCTTCTGTATTTTATATTTAAAACATACCTTTATTCTTTTCATGTTGTGAAAATGCGATAATTTCATATTAGGAAGTGTGGACTACCACCCCCTCAAGTGATGTGACTCGTTCATGCAATACATGGAATGTATAAAGAATAAAATTAATGAACATATGTGATCTATATAAAATTTATATTATAATTTAATTATAATATATATTTATCTCTTTTATTTTTAATTCCATTAATATGAAAAAAAAATGAAAGCAGCGTTCATGCGTACGTACGGCCTACCGTCTCTATGAACGATGCTTTTCATTTTTTATCTCCAAATGTTATGGAATAGTATAAAATAAATATTTGCTTGATATATATGTTATTTTAATCATTAATACTATTCTGGATGTTATTTACTTATAACTACATTGGTAATCATTTTCAAACAAGTTCATTTTTTACTCATGTACCAAACATCGACAAAAAATGTCTGATATGAACTAACATTATTAAACAATTATTATAACATTATAATATGTTAAATTAACTGAATAATAATCTTTAAAGGAGGCCCTTAATAAATTATAAATTTACCAAAGTTTATTATTCAGGATGATAATGAAACGAATCAGACAAGTCAGACTTGAGGTAAGAGAACCTACCCCTCTTTTTCTTTTTAAGTACACTCTTTTATGTCATTACTTTTAAGCTCATATTTCTTATGATTGTTATGTTCTTTTATATAGTATTACTTTAATTTTTATGTTAATATAATGAGATACCCTATTTTCTCTCATCAATCCATTTTGGATGTTTTGATTAGCGCTATAAGGCTGTCGCATTTTCGTAAGAGATCCAACCTCTCTCTTTCTTTTTAAGTACTCTCTTTAATTTCATTTCTTTTAATCTCATCTTTATATGATTGGGGATGTTATTTTATAGTCCCCATTCTTTAATTTTTATGTTCATTTTATGATAGACCCTATTTGATCACATAAATCCATTTTTGGAAGTTTTAATTGGCGTCGTTAGGCTACTGAAATTTCGTAAGGGACTTTTTATCTCACATTGTGTTTTCGTGAGATTCATGCTAAATTTTCCAATATTTACTTTTGAGTGGTGTATGTACTGTAAATTATTCTAATCTTTTTTTAATATACTTTCGTTTATGATTATTTACATCAATGTTGTATAGTCCTTCTTTTATGGGGTGTACGTTTCGAAAGTTACCCAAATCGGTAAGGGAACTTTTCACCCTCCTCTTTTTAAAAGACTTATTTTGTTGGGTCATTTAGTTTACATATTTTAATATTGGGATATGTTCTTATATATCTTTATTGATGTAAATTGTATGTCCAAGTGATTAGATACCCTTTTTATCTCTCATCAACTCATATTCTGATGTTTGAAGTGATGTCATTAGGATTTCGAATTTTTTCAAGGGAACTTCTTAACCCAATTTTGATTCTTTGGGATAAACTTGTACTCCTTGAATATGTCATTCTATGAATATGTGTTAATGAACTCTTTTTGATTTACACTTAATATCCACTTATATTTTGTGTATTCTTTTGTCACACATAATTATATAATTGATTAATCCTTAATCCAATGATACCGTCTTTGTAAGGGACTTCGTCTCAATATCCATTCATTGAGGCATATCTTGTTTTATACACAACTTTCTTTTATATGGTGTATAATCCCCATTGAAATTTATGCTTATTCAAAAGGAATCTTTTATATACGAAGAGTTTTACTAAATGTCAAAAGGAATGTTTTTTTGTCGTACGTATGTGGCGACAATGACTTCTCTTTCGTTGTGACCATTATTTGAGCTTCGGCTTCCTCTACAAGCCATAACTTTTTTTTTTAAAATGAAAAATAAATACCATGTTTTACTTTTCATTTATTTTGGTATTGAAAATGGTTTTGACAATGTTGTTATTATATCAATGTGTTATTGATATCTTGTGATTGAAATGTGGAAATGTTTTGTTTCCTTTATGCATGTTTTATGTGATACTATTATGTTTTGGTTCATGGGAGTTGTCATGAAGACGGGTGGTTCCATGATAAAATAAGGGCGGGTGAGCCCGATATATCTCTCCAATGCATTGGGTAACACGAAGGAGATAAAAGTTAAGGTTTCTCCGAAGATATTTAAGGAATATACTGTGATAGGTATTCCAAACGTAACCAAGAGGGTTACTCCCTACGTAAGAATGTTATGAATACCTCAAGTTACCTTTATGTCTTATGATTTCTATGATTTATTCATGATTTGATGAGGTATGTTAATTTGATTATGTTTTATGGGTAAAGTATGATTTCATTGATTTGTATGTATACATGTACTCATATTACCTTTCCATATTTTCATATCCCTTACTGAGCTTTTCATGATCATCCCAAGTTATTGAAATGTTTTTTCACAGGTCAAGGGAAAGGTACATGATATGATGACAGTGTCAAGGAAGTGTCAAGAATGAATCCATGTTTTATTTTAAATATGCTTTCATTGATGGGAAAAATGAATACTATCTTTTATGTAACCACTTTGTTTAAATGTGGAATGTAATGCATGTTTTATGATCTAATTCTCTAAAACTCTAAACCTGAAAAGATCCTCAATGTGTATTCTTGAAATATCTCAAGATTAAGTAATGTTTATGGTCGGGGCCTTATAGTTGGTATCAAAGGTCGGTTGAGATAACATTAGAGGTTAGATTGTTGTTTATGAAAAAGTGACAAGTTGTGTATAACCACAGTAGTTAGTATATTAGATGGACTCGTTGCTTTTTTTTAAAGTTAGAATGAGTTTGAGATAACTTGGATAAGTATATCTTGGTTTTTATTTTGATCTTTATTATATGATGATTTTACAGATATACTCACACTGACCTTTTTGGTTTTAGTAAATTGATGGATCTAGCAGGCACCAAAGTGACAATGTGTTTGAAGGAAACTGTGGCGGTTCTCTGATTAAGAGACTGGAGGAAATGAGGGATTCAATGAGAAATCTCGTGGTTATTCTAAATCAACTATCAGGAGTCATGATCAACCACTTGAACCTTGGTGAGTTCTCTAATTCCTCTTGTACGAGAAAACCAACTCGATGTGGAAGTTCATGTGATAATTATAAAGGTAACCATTAGGGTTTATATGATCCTTAATTTTCAGGTAATTATGGGTTACTATATGTTATGATTATTTTTTAAGATTATATCTCGTTTTGGGGAATGTTTTAAGAATTATATAGTTCTGGAAAAAGGACAACACACAGACCGTGTGACATCCCATCGTGTCAGACGAAGCTGCGGGAATTGAACCCGCAACCAAAGTGCGACTGGTATTTATCGCCTACCACTGGACTACGTGAAGTCCCTGGTTAGTGTGACTTATTATTTTTAGTTAGATGATTCTATTAATTAATAATAAGTTGATCTTGTGTTATCTATGGAAATTATTAACCTATCATGAAGGATATGTGATTAGGTTAATTACATTTCAATATGAGACTTTTAGAGAAACTGATGCTATTTGGAGATAAGTGTTAATTTGTACCTTGGAAGACTATGTGACCCAATCCTTCAAATATTTGGGTTTCAATCTTAGTTTGGATTAAATTGAAGAATTTTCTGGAAAAAGTGTTTATCGAATGGTCCTCGATGAACTTTGGGTTTTGTTGGACAAATTTTGGCGATTAAGAATAGATTTTATTTTTATAAAGGGTTATCCTTTTCTGGATTATATGATCTTGTTCTAACAATTTTGGTTTTGGTAAGGGTCTAATGACATGGGAAATATATAGTTCTCTTTTGTGGATTATGTGATTCTAAAGAAGTTGATTATAGTACTCTTAATGTGAACAAGTCATCCTAAATACTCATCATTTGGGGAAAATATGAGTTTGTGTAAGAAATATAGTAAAAGTTGAAAGTCAAAATGACAAGTAAGTATGTTTCCTTAAGAAAAAAAATACATTCCTCAATGAAAAGTAACATAAAACAAAAATGTTGTCTATTATATTTTTCTACTGGGGAATCGAATACCGTTTAACCCACCACAAGTTTTTGATTTTCTTATGGTTAACTTTCTCCTAAACATGTTTTCTATCACTCTCCCTCAAAACATGACCCTTTGCTTTTTCTTCCATATACTTGTTTTCCGACATGGAATCCTATTATGGGTTAACTCGGGTGACCTATGGGCTTCTCATTCTTTCTTTTAAAGTGATTGTTTTACATACTCTTGTTCCGATGTGAGACTTTCAATGATGTTTCTGAGCCAAATTTTAAAATTACGAGGATGCAATTCCCAAAAGTGGGGAAGGATGTAAAACCCCAGCTAAATAAAGAATATGAAATTTTTATATTTATCTCTATTTGTGAATAAAACGTTAATATTAATTTATAGGTAACGCTATGCTCGATGGCTTACCCAATACGCAACAACGTGTTCCTTTGAAATCTTACGTTGCACTCTAATAATAAAATAATATTATTTTAAATGGTAGTTAACACCTAGCCATTGTAAAGATAGGAATGAACAGAACTAACTATAAAATGATTATATATGTTTGTCAAATATTTTTACTTTTTACAATAAATGTTATATGATTAAAAATGCGAATGAAACCAATTTTAAGCGTAAACATTCTAATATTCTTTAAAAGGAAGATTAACCGCCTTTTGATGGAGAACATATTTTAAATCTACTTTTTGAAAATTTTATGTGTTATTTTTGAAAAAATAAAATTCTTCTTTATAATCGGGATATCAGAAATTACATTGATTAAATTTTTGGTATTTTTCCGATAAAGTTTATTATTTAATAAATAGAGAAAAATGTTGTATTTTAACTCAAAACCAGTTTTTTATCTAATTTTTTTATATGATTATATAATCTTTTGAATTGGTTTTAAAGTGAAATTAGAATATATTTTTACCATTTAATCAAATAGTGGTCATTGGAATTAATTTCACTTTGAAATTGAACGTACACTAGTGTCAATCTTTTGATATATATTGTTTGATAAAAACACGCTATTTGTTCTAGCAATGGGAATTAATTATTAAATTAATTAATGTAATTTATATGTTTTGAATTTTTTAAAATAGAAATCATTTTTGAATTTGGAATATTAAATATATATTAGGGTGAAATGTTGGTATTTTTCTGAAAAACATCAATTTTTTATGAATAGTGAAATAACTAAGTGGTACTTAAAAAAATGATTTTTCGTTAAAATGAAATTTTACCACCACTGTATTTTGAATTTCAAAATTCTGACATTCATGGTTTTCATTAGGAAGTAAAATTTGGTTCAATGGGATTAAAATAGTTTTTTTGGTGAATAGTAACTTTTATGTTTTTAATCGAGATTAGAGCTAATTAGTGAAATTAAAGGTAAAAATAATGTTTTAGTAATATGAAATGACCTAGAAAGATGTCTTACCCATATTATATGTGTCATGGCCGACCTAGATAATCCATGAGTCAACTTGGGGACCCCATGGAGCCACTTTGGTAGGAAAATGACATTAAAAACTTTTTATTTAATGTTAAAATAAAAATGTCACAAACATGTGTTATTTTACTAAAAAAAATTTTAAATGGGGATATAAAAGTGATATTTTTTACTATAAATATTAATTATAAAGATAAAATGACTTCCTATATCATGATATTTTTTTGATAATTTTTAGACTTTAAATAAATTAAATTATTTATGACACCATGATGATGCAGTGATTACCACATTATTTAACGATTTAAATAAAATGAAAAGACAACGTTAAATATAATACCTACACTTGTAAAAAAACTATTGGATGTGTGTATTTTGAACTCTTATCACATTATCCTCGAAATATTGAATTCTGAGACCTCTAAAATCCGAAAATCATTTTATAATATTGTTACTTTTCAAGACTTTCCAAGAATGCCCCTCCTCCCCTCTTATAAAAGGCCCCCACCTCTACCACCTTACGCACACCTCTAAAGCATTTTTCTAGGCCAAACCCTATCAATATTTTCTCTCCACATCCCTATTTTACTCCTAGAAGCCTAACTATGGGCCGAAGCCTTTCCAAGGAAGCCTTTGATCTCAAATTTAAAAAAGTTATCCGATTTTAAGGTAGTGTCTTCTCTTGTGTTCTTATGTTTTATTTTGCTTCTCCAACCCCCTAAACTCTTTTTATTCAATTATTTTGTAACAACAACAGTATCTTAAATATACTAGGATGTTGTTATGAGATGTATTAGAGCTAAACCTACACACACCTTCATATAATGGTTAAAGAACATACTGTTTCTATGGTTGGCGATTTTCTGCCTCACGAAACGATGATTGTTCAATATTCTTTTAACACCTTTAAAGGTTTCCATTATGATGTCAATGTATTTTATATATGATATATATGGTATTTATGTTTTATATATGCTTATGTATTTTATATTTAAATCATACCTTTATTCTTTTCATGTTGTGAAAATGCGATAATTTCATATGAGGAAGTGTGGACTACCGCCCCCTCAAGTGATGTGACTCGGTCATGAAATACATGGAATGTATAAATAATAAAATTAATGTACATATGTGACCTATATAAAATATATATTATACTTTAATTATAATCTATATTTATCTCATTTATTTTTAATTCCATTAATATGAATAAAATGAAAGTAGCATTCATGCGTACGTACGGCCTACTGTCTCCATGAACGGTGCTTTTCAATTTTTATCTCCAAATGTTATGTAATAGTATAAAATTAATATTTAATGGATATATATGATATTTTAATCATTAATACTATTCTTTAAATTATTTACTTATAACTACATGGGAAATCATTTTCAAACAAGTTCATTTTTTACTCATTTACCAAACACCGACAAAAACGTCTGATATGAACTAACAATATTAAACTATTATTATAACATTATAATATGTGATATTAACTGAATAATAATATTTAAAGGAGGTCCTTAAGAAATTATAAATTGACTAAAGTTTATTATTTCGGAATATAATGAAACGAACAAGACAAGTCACACTTGAGGTAAGGGAACCTACCCCTCTCTTTCTTTTTAAGTACACTCTTTTATGTCATTCATTTTAAGCTCATCATTCTTATGATTGGGATGTTATTTTATATACACATACTGTAATATCTATGTTCATTTGATTAGAGACCCTATTTTCTCTCATTAATCGATTTTGGATGTTTTGATTGGCAATGTTAGGCTGCCAAATTTTTGTAAGAGATCCAACCTCTCTCTTTCTTTTTATGTTCTCTCTTTTATGTCATTTCTTTTAAGATCATCTTTCGTATGTTTGAGGATGTTCTTTTTATTAATAATTCTGTAATTTTTATGTTCATATTATGAGAGACCCTATTTGATCTCATAAATCCATTTTTTGATGTTTTAATTGGCGCTGTTAGGCTGCCGAAATTTTGTAAGGAACTTTTTATCTCACTTTTTGTTTTCGTGAGATTCATGATACATTTGCCAATATTTCCTTTTGATTGGTGTATGTACTGTACATTATTATACACTTTGTGTAATATACTTTCATTTATGAGTATTTACATCAATGTTGTATAGTCCTTCTTTCATGGGGTGTACGTTTCAAAAGTTACCCAAATCAGTAAGGGAACTTTTCACCCTCCTCTTTTTAAAATACTTCTTTTGATGGGTCTTTTAATTTACATATTGTAATGTTGGAATATGTTCTTATATATCCTTATTGATGTAAATTTTATGTCCATGGGATGAGATGACCTTTTTATCTATCATCAACTCATTTTCTGACGTTTGAAGTGACGCCGTTAGGCTGTCAAATTTTTTCAAGGGAACTTCTTAACCCAATTTTGATTCTTTGGGATAAACTTGTACTCCTTGAATATGTCGTTATATGAATATGTGTGAATGACCTCTAATTTTTTTACACATAATATCCACTTATATTTGGTGTATTCTTTTGTCACACATAATTATGTAATTGATTTATCCTTAATCCAAGGATACCGTCTTTGTAAGGGACTTCGTCTCAATCTCCATTCATTGAGGAATATTTTATTTTATACACAACTTTCTTTTATAAGTTGTATAAACCCCCTTTACTTTTATGCTTATTCAAAAGGAATTTTTTTATATGAAGAGTTTTACGAAATTACAAAAGGAATGTCTTTTTTTATACGTATGTGGCGCCAATGACTTCTCCGCCACCGTGACCATTATTTGAGCTTTGGCTTCCTCTACAAGCCATAACTTTTTTAAAAAATGAAAAATAAATACCATGTTTTAATTTTAATTTATTTTGGTATTGAAAATGGTTTCGACAATGTTTTTATTATATCAATGTGTTATTGATATCTTGTGATTGAAATGTGGAAATTTTATGTTTCATTTATGCATGTTATATGTTATAATATTATGTTATGGTTCTTGGGAATTGTTATGAAGACGGGTGGTTCTATGATAAACTAAGGGAATTTGAGCCTGATATAGCTCTCCAATGCATTAGGTAATGTGAAGTAGTTAACCATTAAGGTTTCACCGAAGATATTTAGGGAATTTACACTGATGGGTATTCCAAACGTAACCAAGAGGGTTACTCCCTACGTACGAATGTTATGAATGCCTCAAGTTTCTTTTATGTCTTATGATTTCTATGATTTATTCATGATTTTATGAGGTATCTTAATGTTCTTATGTTTTATTGGTAATGTATGATTTCATTGATTCTTATGTTTACATGTACTCATGTTTCCTTTCCATATTTTTATATCCCTTACTGAGCTTTTCATGCTCTTCCAAAGTTTTTGAAATGTTGTTTCACAGGTCAAGGGAAAGGTACATGATATGATGACATTGTCAAGGAAGTGTCAAGAAAGAATCAATGTTTTATTTTAAATATGTTTCCTTTGATGGGAAAAATGAATACTATCTTTTATGTAACCACTTTGTTTAAATGTGGAATCTAATGCATGTTTTATGATCTAATTCTCTAAAACTCTAAACCTGAAAAGATCCTCAATGTGTATTATTGAAATATCTCAATATTAAGTAATGTTTATGGCCTGGGCCTTATAGATTTCTTATGATACCGTATTGAATGTTGTACTGAAGGTTTTACTATATGTTTGACTATGGATGTGATATTTTGAAACCATTCATGATTTATAGTTAAAATATTAACATTTCATATTTTAGTTTTAATATGAATGTTCATGTTATGTTTCAACATTTTCATATTAGGAGTGCATTAGACTTATAAAGTCATGGGTGAGGCCCTCTATATCCCCTAGATGAATCCGCAGGTCTCCTGAGACAAACTAGTTTGAGTTTTTTAATGAGGAACGCAATGGTCTTGGTATAATTCCCTAACGGGGGGTTATGATGTCTGACATTATGAATTCCCTCTTTTAAAATTATTTATTGATATTACATGTGATTATTTGAAAATTAGAATATCTATGTGAATATTTAAATAGAATAATTTTATTTATTATTGCAGTATTATTCTAAATATAATGTTTAAAAGTATTTCATTTCAATTTTATACATTTCCTTAAAAGTGTATGCTTATTTATGATACATTTTGCTATATTATTTATCCTTAAAGAGCATCTAAGATCACCATTTTATTATATTTCATTTTTCTTCAGGGTGGAAATAAGTATAATATGGTTGAGCAGGAGGGATAGTCTAAGGGATATGAGTGTTTAAAAAGGAGATACTATGTTGTATTTCATTTCATCGTGAAATGTAAAACATAGGCTTGTATCTAGTTTTTTCAAGGCTATTAAATTAATTTCTCCTTCAGGATTTTATTTCTTGTAATCATGCCAATGTAATAAATTAATTCACTAAATCTAGGAAACTGGTGTATGGGTGTTACAGTTGGTATCAAAAGATATATAGTAAAAACCTTCAAAACTAAATTTAGAAAAAGATTGACTAGGGAACATTAATCTAAGATAGAATTTAAGAATAAGTATAAAAGAAAATTAAAATGTTTTGGTAATTTATAGACTAAGTTGGTCTTCCAATAGATGTATCCCTATCTAGATACTACAAGTTGATGTCATTATAGAATAGATGTACTTAGGACTTACAAGTCTGACATGGTGTTCTAAGCCTAACTTGGGGTAACCCAGTACATGAAAATGGGTCTTACTACGTACCTGGTTTGACAATCTTATGGGATATTCTTAAGAAAAATATTATTTTTTTTAAAAAAATATTATATAGGATTTATGAGTTAAATGTCTCCAAAGAAACCATTTTTATGACTGTGGATTAAATATGCATAAAATTTTCAATTTATATTATGTATTTTTCTAGTTTGGAATTAAGAATTATGATTTATAACAGAATCAAGTGTATTAATTATTTTAGAAATGTTTCATATTGGAAGGAATGGATATTGTAACAATTAACATAATTCATCTAGGGATTATACTCATATTCAAAATAATAATAGTGGAGCTAGTGATAAAATTGGTTCAAAATAGCTTATAACCATACTGGGACAAATGACTCATGGTATGAATAATAACCTTGCCCTTAGATAACACCCTAATCCAAAATATGGAAGATCAATGCTATATCACTTCATGAGATAACAACCTCCAACTTTCGATGTTACTAAAAATATTTTTTTTGACTAAAAATTGATAAGTTCCTTAGATAAAATAATTATTACTTTGGGGAGTAACGAATGTGAAAAAATTATCATGGTTTTTTATCATCTCTCAAGTGATGCAGATCAATGGTGCTCATTAATTCAAAAATAGAAGGAAGATTAAGACATTGACAATTTTAAAAAGAGGGAGTTTAAAATATTATATTATAAAAATACTTTCCTCATGAACAAAAATATGATATGGAAAGACAATTTAGGAGTTTCAGGAAAAATGAGGCTTAGCCTATTTCAAATTATGATTATAACTACATAGGTTCACAAATGCAATATGAAGTTTACTTATGTAACCGATGAACTAATATTGGTCAATTCTATGAGGGTTTAAAACCATTTCTTTGATGGGTATTGGTTTCAAAATCTTTACCATCATATGAAGTTATAGTCTCAAGAGCTATCTATATGGAAAATAGATTCTCTAAGACATATGAAAATAAGAGGGTTGTTTAACACTATGTAAAAAAGAAATAATGGGATTAATAGAAAATTTGACTTTCCACCCAGTGGTAATTGTGGGAGGAAGCACCCTGGTACATGCCTAAAAGGGATAAGAGTTTTCTAATAGTGTGGAAAAAAAGGACACCAAGATAATGACTGCAAGGGGGAAGGAAGAAACTAATGAGTTTCAATGTTACAATTATAATGAGATGTGATATTAGTCAAATTGTTTTCTTATGTATCATGAAATATTTCCCCAGATATGGATAAGGGGGAAAGGGAAAGCTTTTGCGATCACAACTACTGAGGTTGATGTTCCAAATGATGTGGTGGTAGGTAATTTAATTATCAACTCGAATTTAACTAATGATTTATTTTATTTTAGGTCATAAATTCATTTATATCATCCCTATTTGGATTAAAAATTAGATATTCTTGATTCACATTAACATGGGATTTCTCAGTCAAACCTGCTAAAGGATGTCTCATTGAAACAAAGACGTGTCTAGTAGTTTCCATAATGGAATATAAACATGCTTAATCTACAAAATATATCATTATAATTATGGTCAACATTGATAAAATCTGTGCTATGGATTGTATATCAAAATATAATGAAACAAATTATTAATGGAAGAAGGAAGCTACAATTCGTGAGGGATATTAAGAATCCATTATCTTTAGAGAAATAACATCATCATCTAATTCTTATCTAGATCCACCCATCGTAGCTTTAATGAATGGGATTCTTGAGGAGTAAGGGGAAATAACACCCTGGGATTAAGAAATAAATATTCAAATTGTAGAGGTACCTATTTTAAAGGAATACATTAATGTTTTTTCCAAAGATTTACCAGAACACCCCCGAGATCCTGAAGATGATTTTTGTACTGGTGTAATCCCTAATACAAGACAAATATCCTATAATTCCTATAGAATGGTTATATTGGAATTATTAGAGAAAAATAATAAACTAGATGAGTAGATTAATAAGGGATTTAGTCAGCATAGTGTTTTTCAATGGGGATTCATAGTTATATTTACTTAGATGAAAAACAAATCAATGGTTTTGTGCATTGACTGTATAAAAATCAATGCTACTAAAATAAATAACATGTTTTCTCTACCTCACATTGATGATATTTTTGTTCAAATTCCCAGAGCACAATATTTTTTGAATATTGAACTTCATCCTAGATATCATTAATTGTTTTTAAAAAGGAAATATATTCCAAATACTGTATTTCGAACCACATATGGACATTTTGAGTTTACAATAATTTCATTTAGAATGAATAATGCACCCTCTATTTTCATGTATCTAATTAATAGAGTGTTCAAGGAATATCAGGATGATTTTTTCATTGTATTTATTGATGATATATTGGTATACTACAAAATCTAAAAATACAATGATAACCACGTAATAATTGATCTATAGACTTTTAGAAAAAAATTAGCTATATGGGACGTTTAGAATGTGTGAATTATAGCATGAAGGAATTTATTTTCCAAGAAATAATGTCTCTGAGGATGGAATATTTATTGATCCTTCAAATACAATGGAAATCTTTAAATGGTAAGCACTAATGAGAATAACTATGGTACACAATCTTATTGTTTTAGCAGGTTACTACTGGCATTTCATCTAGTATTTCTTCTGATTGGCTAACTCATTAATAATGCTCACAAATAAAGGAGTTAAATTCATTTCTATAGAAGAGTATGATGGATTTTTTGAATAATTGAAGAGACGATTAGTCGATGCTCATATCTTAACTATACATTTTGGGAAGGATGCGTTTGTTATATATAGGGAGGAATTAAGAAAATGACTTGGTTTATCTCTTATCTAAAATTATAGTGTTATTTCTTATACATCAAGGAATTTCAAAATTCATTAACAAAACTACTCAACTCATTATCTTGAGATAGAAATAGTAATATTTTCTCTAACAATATGGAGGAACTATCTATAGAGTAAAAGATGTGAGATATATATTGATTACAAGAGTTTCAAATACATTTTCCCATTTAAATAACTCCAAATGGGACAAAGGTGATGGATTGAGCTACTCAAGGATTATAATTCCATAATAAACTACCACCCAGGGATGGAAAATAAGGTAAGGGATACTTTTAGAAGAATGGACCATAGAGTTCTAAACAAAATGAGAGTAAAAAAGGATTATATGTTCATCAATCTAGTAATGATAGATATTTGAATTATCATGAAAGATGAAACATGATTAATTTTCAAAATGGTGTTCAAATCATAATTATTTGAAATTATAAAAATATATCATTGTGATGATGTTGATTTTAAAAAGGAAAATAATGGTGTTAAAGTTGGGGGATTTATAGACTTCATATATGAATATGGAATATTGAAATTTGGAAAGTGGTTGTGTGTTTTCTCTATAAATGTGCTAAAAATGGAATTAATTGATGACTCTCATAGCTCTAGTTTCCCAATAAACCCTGGTGGCACTAAGATGTATAGAAATTTGAAGGAACATTTTTTTTGGGACAACATGAAGAGGAATATTTCTGATTAATTTTCAATGTGTTTGGGTTGAAAATAGTTGAAATTTGGAAGACAATATACTAGAGGATTCATGCATACTCTTACAATAACTATGTGGAAATGGGATGATAATGTGATGGAATTTTTCTTGGGGCAACTAAAGACTCCCACAATAAATGATAAGATATGGGTTATTGTAAATCATCTAACCAAATCCACACATTTTTTTTCTATAAGAGAATATTTACCAATAAAAATTTTAGTAAGAACATAACTTAATGTATTTGTAAGACTTCATGGTGTAGCCCTATAAATTGTTTCTGGCCATGATACTCATTTCACAGTAAGATTATGGAATAGTTTTCAGAAATCCATAGATACTGAGCTTCATTTGAGCATTGCATACCTCCTTGAAACAGATGTAAAATCAGAAATAAATATTCAATCGTTATAATACATGTTGATATCTTTGTCACTTTACTATCAAGGTATGTAGGATTAGTATTTACCTCTCGTAGAGTTTACCTATAATAGTAACTTCCATTCATGTATTCAGATGACACTATATAAAGCATTATGTGGAAGGAGATGTCATACACCAACTTGTTGGGATGATGTTGGTGAAAGGAAACTCATAGGTCCAGAATATGTTGAGGAAACAACAAAAAATGTAAAGATAAATCAAATCCATATCAAAATAGATCAATGTAGGAAAAAGAGATATTCTGATATCCAATGGAAGGATTCGCAATTTTAAGTGGGAAGTAATGTGTTTCTTGAAGGTATCTCCATGGAAGGATGTAATACAATTCAGAAAAAGGGAAAATGAGCACCAGAAACACCAGACCTTATGAAATTATGGAATGAATTGGAGTTGTAGCTTACCATTTATAAATACTACAAGTCTCTCCAAAGTTCTTGATTTGTTCCGCATATCAATGTTATGTAAATACATTCTAGAACCAACGCATGTACTCAACTATTATGAAATAGAACTGGTAATCGATATGTCTTATTTTAAAGTGCCTATCAAGAATCTTGAAACTTGAGAACAAGTGTTTATAAATTGGGAAACTCATTTGGAAAAAGTTATTTGAAGAAACTATACAATGGGAGAGGCAATGTTGGAAGCTATAGAACTTATGATGGAGATCCACCAAAATATTTTTATGAAGTGATATTTTTTTAATTTATAGAATGAAATTATTAGAAGGAGGGAAGAATGTAACACCCCAAAATTCCATGGTACACTTATTTTTAAATATTTCAACAGCCTATGCTGCATGCAACACTAACTTCGAGTGCACCATTACCTATCAAAATAGAATTTTGAAAAGAAATTATTAATAGTATTCATCATATTACAAAATTTATAAATTTTATTTTTCAAAATAGACTTCATTATTGAATTTTTAATAATAAAATTAGTTTATGGTTAATTTTTTGTATTTTTCTGAAATGTTCATATATTTTATGAATAGTGTAAATTACTACATTGTTGTTAAATACTTACTTTTTCATTTAAATGATTATTTTATATTAAATTTATTTTAAAGCCATTATAAATAAGAAATACATTTATAGACCCAATTTAGGTCATTGGAATCATTTTTATAATAGAAATATATATAAAATTTTATTTAACTTCTGAACATCACTTTTACCCGCCTTTTAACCACATCTACATATTAGAATTAAAAGTAATTTTACCACTTTTGTAAATTTTGTTTTAAAAAATGGAAATTCAGGGTATAAATAATTATAAAAAAAATTTCTAATAGGATGAAAATAATTTTTGATTAATTGTAAATTGTGAATTTTATTTATCATGGTTAAAGATAAATAGGGTAACAAAAGGAAAAAATAAAATTATAATAATATAAAATTACTCTGGAACTTGTCCTAATTTCATTGGATTAGTGTTTTTCGACCAAAATAATCATTTGGTTGAAGATATGATCCTTTTAAGCCACTTTATTCGGATTATTACATTTATTATATTATATTTAAAGATGGGTTATAAATTTCATTTTGAAATTTCAATAACTATTTTTTATTTAATATTAGGTTGTATAAGTGATATGGTTGACTATAAATAGTATTTATAAATATAAAATTCTTATATACATAATGGAAATTTATTTATTATTTTATGAAATAATTTATTAAATTAAATAGTGACATAATGATGATGTAGTAATTTATTTATTAAAGGAAAAGTCATTTAAAAGTTATTAATAATATTAAAATAAATATAATTTGAAATATTTGAGGCCATAGAAGAATTTTTTAGAAGTATTCGAAATTTAATGTATGATTTAATGTATTTTTTTTGTAAGTATAATGTTTTTTATTACTTTAAAAAAAATAATGTATCTAGGTATGGTCAAAATTGAAAAAAATGATATATTAAAATAAATACTAATTTATTAGACTTTATAAAAGTTATTAAAATATCATGATCAGAAAAATAACTTTAATAGAGTTAAATACGACATTAATTATCATATTGATGTTCATTTTTTATTTAATACTGATTATATTAACCCTATATTATAAAAAGAAAAGAAGAAATAGTAAGAGTTAAACTGCTTAACTAAGGGATAAACCCAAATGATACGGTTAATTTTGCAACCTATAAGTGACTAAAAATCATCATCTTAGATGATTTACACCCATCCTAATATTTTACTCAAAATAGATAACTTTTTATCTTTTTGAAATTTACAATCCATTTATAATAAATTAATAGTTTAGGAGTTTCCTAAAGTTCCCCTCACCTCTATTATAAAATGGAACCTCTCTTTTTATTTTATTCACACCCTTAAATCCATCTGTATCATACAACCAATTCCCATGTATCATCCCAAATTCCCTAACATCATCCTAGAGGTCATACATTTGGCATAAATCCTTCTTAAGGAGTCATTTTGTGAAAATCAAAGGGAGATACTCGAAGAAGAGGTAATTGTTTTTCCAAATCAATTAAAACTCTTTTATTTTTTCACTTATTATTCATATGTTTTATCGATACTAAATTAATAACACAAATATCGTATACATTATCAGTTGGTATTATGATTTTTTTAAAACCCTATTCCTCCTTTTATTCAACCTATGAATAATAATATCACCAGGTTTGTGTACGTACGGCTTATCGTCACCACGCCATGGTGTAATTTGTTATTGAACACTACTTTATTTAAAGGGGTATAATGATGAGTATAGAATATATAAATAATGAATATGACATAATATTGAGTCTGTATAAATATTTTACCATCTAATTTTATATCATTTAATCATTAAGGGAATGATACTCTCCCTCGGGTGTACAAATAACCTATCTTCTCCACAATGCGATGAGATTCATCATCCACTAAAAACATTTTATAATGATATTGAAAATTTATATGATGAATGAATATAATATTTATTATCTTAATATCATAATGGATATGAATATGATATATATTATTTTTACGAAACATGACTTACATGTCTAAGGAAGCATAAGAAAACAAAGCATTTAACGCACAAAGTAGTGGTAATACTGAAATATTCTTAACAAAATAATATAAGAGGATCATATGAGATATCATAAATATTTATATGTTCATTATATAATTAACTACCATGATTTAACCATTATATATGAGGTTAAATAACCCTAAGCTAAATTAATTTACATGGTAAGGGTTAATTTTATAGTCTCATTACCATTCAAGGCTGTTTATACGTAAATATATACCAGGATATCTTTATTATCCATGTCCATGTTTCATAAAATGTAATTCAAAATATTATTAACAATTGTTTTAAGTTATTATGAACCTTGTTTTAATTTTTCTAAAACGTTTTTGAAGGAATATTTTCAACATTTTCCAAACGACGTGCATTATGAACTTTTTTATAAATTTTGGAAAGATTATTTTTTAACATATATGGTGCATGGAGCTATTTTTCACTATTATGTTACTTAACATTTTTATGCTTCCCTTAAATTCATACATGTCTATTTACTAAATAAATATTTTTTATTCTAATTGAATTAAATTTAAATCATTTTAAAGTAAAAAGGGGATATTTATCTCAAATAGTTTTAACAACTGTATTAGATTTTTGTCATCTATATCAACATCCTTTTTTGGATTTTAGGCTAAATTGAGGTTGATTTATTAAGATATAATCTTCCATATTGTATAAAAAAAATTATGTTATGTTTGATTGTAGATGTGATACTTTTATACCATTTATTGTTTATTTTTATTTTATTAAAATTTCATATGCTAGTTTTAATACAAATGTTTATGTAATGTTTCACCCTTTTAAAATGAGGAATGTATTGTATATAGTATGTGAGAGGCAAGGCCCAGTATAGCCCCTTAATGCATCGGTAGGTCTCATGAGACAAATTAATTTAGGTTATCCCCATTTATGTATGGTCTTGGCATGAACCCTTGATGGTATGGTTATGTTGTTTAGAATTATGCATTCCCTCAATATGAAATTTGTTATTGAAATAGTATTTTATTATTAAACAATTAGAATATCCTTGTGAATATTTAATTGGAATTATTTTATTTATTATTTAAATATTATGCTAATTATTTTGTATAAAAGGCTATTGTTTTATTTTTATACCTTTCCTTAAAATGTTATGTTTATATATTATAGCTTCCACTAAATTGTTTATCCTTACTGATCATCTGAGCAAACCCCTTTATTATGTTTCATTTTTCCCCAGGATGTGAAGAATTATATTATGACCAACATACAGTTATATTCTAAGAGATATGAGTATTTTAAAAGGAGATACTATTTTTTTTTAATTTCATGACGTAATGTATAACTTATGTTTGTACCTGGTTTTTTTAAATATATTAAACTAGTTGGTCCTTGGGGATTTTATTTCTTCTAATCATTCTAATGTAATAAAATAAATCATTAATGTCATAGAAACTATAGTCGGAGAGTTATAGTTGAATATTCTCTAAAATATTTAATAGAATATTTAAATTTAGGTGAATATATCTTCCATGTGATTCCATTTATAATATCCCGTTATGAATGGATTAAATGGATTGAATATTCATTGAATGGGTTTAATGAATAAATAATAATGAAAATTAAAATATGTCGATATATTTAATATGGATGACTCATTTCATTAAATTAAATGAATCTAGGTTTAAAATATGAATAGATGAGACCAACCCCCGGTTGTGTACCACCAATTATATGAAATCCTCTTCATGCTATCTTCTTTCCCATATCTTGTTCAACATAATTGGTGAATATTTTAGCACCTACTCATGAGTATAGGAGTCCTCTAATAGTGATCGAGATCCAGTGACTAGTGTTCCCCTATAAGAGGCATGAGATCATTGTCTACTACTGTATGGGTCTTCATCAAGAATTATCCATGTGTTAAGGAATAATAAAGCCACTACACACAAGACTCAAATTTTTTTTTTTATTTTTTTTACAATATTTTTCTTCTATTCAAGGATAGTTTTTACCTATTTGGGTATTATTCTACATTTATGGAGTCATTTGATGATCATAATAAACTCAACAATATGTAAATTTAAAAAATAACATAAATATATATAAATATATAAAAATATCCTTGAGAAAATTTATACATTCAATGTCTTATGGGATATTCATACTGAAAATCTTCACTAGGAAACTCATAGTGAAAAAATCATATGGGAGATTATTAGTGTAAGTCTCCACTAGGAATTTCACAGTGAAAATATCTCATGAGATATTTGTATTTCCAATCTCTAAGGGGGGATTAAACAGTTGAATTTATTTTAAGATATTATTAAGGAAAATCTCCCATGGATTTGTACTACCAATATCCATTGGGAGATTCATAGTGTGAATTTCATATATATATTTGTATACATTTATATATATTGATTTTCTTTTGCATAATTATATTTAGAATATAAATTTATAAATAATCACATTAAAATATATTAATGAATATATTTATATAGACAAAAATATTTAAATATATGTATACACCTATAATAATATTTTGATATATATGTTTACATGTATTAAAATATTCTTATAAATATTTATTTTTGTTTATACTTATGTATCTATGTATGTATTGATGTATACACTTGTTTTTGTATGTACTTGTGTAATGTGCATATAAAAATGCATTAAATATGTGTCAGTGTGTGTGTGTATATTAATCATTATTATATATATGTGTATAATCAATATTTTAATAACTTTCATATTAATAAATATATTGAAAAATCAATGAGTATAACTAAATTTAAAACACCATATATATTTATATATAAAAATATAAACATTAATGATTTTTTGTGCATGTATATTTTAATATCTAAGTATATACCTTACAAGATACATAGATATATATTAATAATACATGTATATAAAATTTTATAACTATAAAATTAGACATTATTTATTTATTACACATGCATAAAAATATAACTTTCTCTTTTTATGTTTATATATTTGTAAATACTAATTAATATATAAAAAAATAAGTATACACAGATGTAGCTACTAATAAACTATATATTACTATAACTATTTATAAATAAACAATTTAAAATTTAAAATGACAATTTTACACTATGAAATTTTCAGTACAAAATTTACATTATCAAATATCCCCTGTAAAATTTACATTTTATGTATACTTATATAAATAATTTTATGAATAAATGATAATAAATAATCATTGCTACATATTTATATATGTAACTATAAATTTTTGTTTTTGTTTTCACACACACATATATACATATATATAACCTAGTATTTATTTATAATAACAAAAATTATTACATATATAATATATATTTATCAATTCTAGTATATAATCATTAATATATAATTTATTTAAAATAATTATATATATATATATATAAATTTAATTATATCAATGAACATTAATATATAGGATTTAAAATATATATCTATTTTTAAAAAGATGAAAATATATTTACAAAAGTTATTATATTTTAAAAAATTAATCGATAATGTTTAAAATATAAAAATTTCAATATATAAATGTAATTATATGGTTTAAAAAATATTTATTAATACTTTTAGATTAATAAACATTAATATATATAGTTTAATATTTATAAAAAATACCCACCAGTGTGCATAGTATTTGATTTTGTTATTTTAGCGTACTAGTAAAAAGATATAATACTTTAAAAAGTCAACAATATTTGGAAATGAAGATGAAACCACATTCCCCTCCCTCTACAAGTAAGGTTAATATATGTTTGATTATATTTTTCATGTTATAAGACAATGTAATGAAAATAAATTTTTGTAAACCCACTGGTCTGATGAGTTGACCCTACATCCTACCCCTCACCGCAACCCATAACCATGCCACCACCAATATTGGGTTCTTATAAGGTTAAATAAGATTTAAAGTTAATATAAATATAAAATTAAAAATGATATTATGATGAATTTTTAATTACCTATGTAATATTATTATGAAATTAAAACTGTTTCATATCATTAATCTAAAATTTACATAAACTATTTAAAATATTTTCTTAATATTATACTAAAATATAAATTAATCATTTAATATATAATGAAAAATAAAACGGCCTAAGGAGAATTAAAAATAATCAATTAAAACTTCTAAAAATTTAGAATTAAAGTATAATCATATTATTAGTAATATATAAATTTAATAAAAAAACATAAAACTACTTAAATAAAAACATAAAAATTTCAGATAATTAATTACTACCTTCATTAATAAATATAATTTAAAATAAATAGTTAACCAAATATTAATTAAATTATTATACTAAATAATATAATTTATAAAAATTACTTAAAATTTACAAAACCATAAATATATTTTATAAAATGATTATATAGTTAATAAATATATCTAAGATATAGAAAACATATTATATCAACAAATAAATAATAAAGAACAAAAATTATGAATTATCATCAACCGGTGAAGAACTTTCCAACGTGAGTAGAGGGAAATTTTAGAAAGAGGAAATTGTTTCCCATGTTGAGAAGGAAATTGAAGTCATAACATTATACCATGAAATCACTTTTTAAATTAAAATTTATATCCAAAACACAAATCCAATTAAATTTTTTAGATATTCATGTCACATTATTTTATATCATAACCTCCTTTATCATTTAAAAAAACCAAACAAGAATTAATAAAAATCATTAAAAAACCCTAAAATTCATTTGTATAAAAATAATTGTTTAAAAAAAATTATTTTCCAACACGTCACTATTTTCTTAAAATCCACTTCATAATATAATGAAATCCAAATTCAATCCTTTTTCAAGTAAACTAGTCATTTTTATAAAATCCATATGGTAATATTTAAATATTAGTAAAAGATATATTGAAATTCATTAGTTACCAAGAGTTCATAAAAATTAATACACTAACATTGATGCTCTAATTATTATCAAAAAAAATATTCATAAAGAAACTAAACATGGAAGCTATCATGTCTCTACAATAATAAATGTAATAAAAATTAATTAATCAAATTTTTTATTAAATCAATAGCGAATAATATTACAAATATATTGGAAACAAATATTTTATGTAAATTAATATATTAAATTAAATATTCATTATAATTTATTGAAATACTTATACTATAAATCCCAAGTAAGAAATACATTCCTTGAGACTTAATGAGACCGATCTAGAAAAAATTTCTTACTTGATAGAGTCATAGGATGATAAACAAATATTCAAATCATAAAGAAGATATCAACTCTCCCAATGAATCACTAATTGAAAGATTACTAAAGCTGATATAATACAAATAATATAGGACGATAATGAGACAAATAATAATGGGTAGTGAAGGATATGAACTAAAAATATTTATATGGGGATATCTATACAAAGTTTGGAGGAAAAGGGTTGGAGTGGGTCTATGTGACCCATGATTATGCCCAATTAATATTTTAATGGGATGTTGTTTTTCTATTATGGAATTACCTCCACATTTAATGGCTGATTAAGATTTTTGAATTATTTAATGGTTCAAAAAAATAAAAAAATGTTTAAATATATGAAATTATCTTCATTGAAAAAATAAAAAATAATAAAATAATACAATTTGATTACAATTTAAAAAATAGGAATATAAAATCATAAACAATTACTATATAATACAAAATCATAAAAATAGTAGAAAAATACAATGACAAAAATGATCATAATATGTTCATATATATTAATAAAAACATTAAATCAGGATTAATAAATTATAGACTCAACTCTGTAATAAATAAATTAATAATATGTATTTATTATAAAATAATAAAAATGGAAAAAATATATTTACGATTTATTATATAAGAATATAACAATATAAATAAAATATTTGAAAATAAAAATTACTATAACAACCCATTGTTTATAAATGATATTTGAAAAAATGAGAAGTATATAATAAAATGGTATACACATACAACAGACAATGAAAAGAATTTTTTTTTATTCTACATTTTTAAATTAGATTATGAATAATCCCATAAAAATGAATAATAATACAAGGGGACAAAATATAAAATAAAAAACTATAATGGGATATTATGGATCACCCTAATATGCTAGACTCATCCCTCCCATAAACAACACTATGTAAATGAAAAAAAGAATTAGTAAAACAATCAAAATCATAGAAAATTAAAACATATAACATTGGGCGGAATTTTATTTAATATTGAGTGAAATAATGAAGTGGTATTTATAGGAGGTAATGAGAACATTATAATAGTAATGTAATTGTTAGAATAATAAAATGACCATTTTCAATAGTAACCTAATCATTGGAAAACTAATTTTACCCCAAATTAATATATTGTGAAATAAATAATATTTATCATTAGTAATATATGTAAATATAAATATTCTAATAATTTTCATGATTAAAATAACTAAAAGAAAATATAATGACATTATTAATAAATTTCTTTTTAATGTATTTTGTAAAAATTATAAATTGTATATTAAAAATTAATATTCACATTGTTATAATTTTATTTTAAATAAATTAATATCATTTTTGAAATCATCGTTTTGATATATTCCAAGGGTTATTTTTCAGTAATTTTTTAAAATACTTAAACATTCTAGTGAATTGTAAAAATATAGTTTTTTACATTCCTGATGTATTTTAAATTACGTCATTTATTTGGAAATATTGACATATTAATTTGTATAACTTGAGGATTGGAAAAAATATATTTAAATTCATAAATATTTCATTAAAATATAATAATCCGAATTTCTAAAACCTAAAAATATTTTTCCAAAACCTGAAATCAAAAGTAATCCCTTAAAATAACAATTTTTCTTTGTTTTCTAATTTCATTTTTAGTAAACTAAGTGAATTCAAATTATAAATGATTTTAAATCCATAAAACCATTCTATTATATTTATATTTTCAAAATAAATCAATATTAAAACTTTTACATTCGATATAATATTTTATTCAATATTTTTTTTCTAGAAAGAGCCATCTCCTCAAGTATAGATAAGCCCACCCCCCTAAACTTGAAAACCCACTCATGTCACACTTTCCAAAGACAAAATTTATCCCAAATCCACTCTATTAATTCCAGAGTAACATTATGTAAGTTATCAAGTAAATATACTTCTTTTATCAGGGAAGGATAGTTCTATACAGGTCAACCCATACTATAGAAAGAGTAAGTTATTTTCAAACTCTTCTCTTATTTTCTTCTCCTTCTCCCTATTATACCAATTTATTTCAAAATAAAGTATTCTATGATTTAATATTTGAAAATTAAAACATTTTATTAATTATTTTATCCTACTATAAACAAATTATATTTTTGATGTATTTATATTTTATACATATTTTCTTCATATTTGGAAATGTTCATGTTAACCGTCAGTTAACCACTAATGAGTAAATTTCATCCTTCTTTCATGGTCACCAAAATTTCATTTGGTTAAAATAAAATATATATTATATATGAATATATAAATATATTCATTTTAATCTTCTTGAATTTATATTACTTATGCATAAATTTCCATGAACAAAATAGAAAAATTGAAGGAATTTAAGTTTTTTTGAGGATAATTATATGCAAATGATTCAATTTTGTCAATGGAAATTAATAAATATAATAAATTTATTATAATTTAAAAATTGTTTCGAAAATAAAAATAATTAACAGATGGTTCAATTTTCTAATAAACTTATGTTTTTAAGAGACAAAAAAACAACCAAATAAAAATTGAAATAAGGTAAGGATATTATCCAAACCAACTTCATTTAATTTAGCTTCCCCTATTTAACATCACTTTACATATGGATATTTCTATAATATTCCATAATTATCCATTCACTATTCTTCCATTTTCTTTTTTGGGATATGCATGTTTTCACCTTGATTTATCATCAAATTTTGAAGATTTTTGAAGAATAATTTTTTTAAAACACATCCTTTAGTCATTTAGAGTTGTCTCTTCTTCAATAAAGAATGATGGTTCTAATAAAAAATATATATTTTCCCAAATTTCAGTTTGGGAACCGACGTTTATTCATAAAATAATTTTTTATTAAATCATTATGAAACCCATTCCATTACATGGGTTATTTCATGTCTATGATTGTTATATATTCTACGTGGCATGAATAATTATTTGTGTAATATGATGTGTTGCATGGGCCCATAATTATATATCCCTCTAATTAATTGGGTATTATGATGTATCTCATGAGATATAATTTCTTATAAATGAAAATGATGATACACTGTCTCATAATGATTTTTTTATGATTATACACATATGTTATGCTTGAACATGATTCTAGTTTTGTTCAATCATTTGTGTCTTATTTGACTACATTAACATGATGTTTCATTTTTATACATCACTAGATTCCATGCCTTAATTAAATATTTCCCTCATGATGTTGATGTTGAACATATGATTATAATATTATAAAGATGATTATAGTCATGCAATTTATATTGATTCAAGTCCCTTAATCATCATCTTACTCAGATTTTAGATTACCCTTTTCATTGATGTATGTCCTTGGGTGGCTATATGTACAAAGAATAATGTATGATATTTTAAGTGAATAATGAATAATGGTCGCAATACTATTTATGATTTATTATTTATAAGTGATGTATGATACTATTTTCTACACAATACTAATAATTTTGATCCTTGAAATAATAACTATTATGTATTTTATCTTTTTAATGATTTAATATACTTTTAACAAAACTTAGGATCATTATAGTTGGTATTAGAGATCCAATTTAGTTATTTTTTTCAAATAGGATTAAAGAACATTAGTGAAAACCATTATGATAATTCTATACATTGGTAAAAATACAACAATCATAGTTTTATAATAATTCTAAACAAATGGATACTATAATATATTATTTTATACATTATTTTAACATATAAATATATTATTTATTCGTTCTTTATTGACATATGTTTTTTTCAAACCAATTCTATTTTAAAAAATTGCAGATACCAGTAGAATCTAGGACAACAACCTATGTGAGTTAAAATACAATGATTTCTGAAATGACATCACCATTCCCATGGGTGGTGGATTTTAAAACATCATAGTGACTCTTACCCAATTGTCTCAGGCCTTTAATAATAACAAGAACCAATGGGAATGTCCTCTGTCACCCAAGGAGGATGAATTATCTATTGATTCAATTTTGTGGCATGAGCACCAATGTTTAGTGGATCTTCTAATGTACCTTTCCTGGAATATAGGGTTAACTAAATGGAGAAGTTGTATTATGCGTTTTTCTATTCTAATATGGATAAGGTGACTCTGGAAATTTATAATTTAGATGAATAAGATAATAAATGGTAGGAGTTGATAAATAACAACAAACCAAAGGATAAAATAGAAGAGATATAGTGGGAACATTTTAATAAAATATTTCTGAAAAAATATTTCCCTTGATATCATTGAACAAACATATATTGAGAATTCATAAATATGAAAAACAATGGAAGGCGAATTTTTAAAAAATTACGAGGAAAAATTCATGTCTGGAATTATATGTCTCAGGTTTTGTTATCAGGAATGATAGAAAAACAGATATATTCTTTAGTGGTTTAAAAACAAACATTTTAATGGCTGTAGCTATCTTAGACTTTGGGTGTTATGAAATTTAGTTTTATATTCTCTAAAAGTATAGATAGAGTTTAGATAGGGGTCCCTTGGTTATGGACATAATAAGAGAATAATGAAGATTCAAGCTAGTGGGTCAAATGGAAATTGAGAAAAGGGACACAACCACACACATATCAAAGATTTGGGTAGAAAAATCATTATAATTTCTTTTATGGTATATAGAAATGCTTCATATGTGGGATATAAGGCTATAGATTTTATTAATGTGGATGATAAATAAAGAAAATCACCAACATGATGGAGGATATGACGACACCACCTAGTGAAAACCCCATGGTTCAATGATTCATTTATAGGGAGAAAACGCATTATACAAGATGGTTCACTAACCCATGGGTACTTGTGTGTAATAAGCATCATAAAAAACTAAATCTAAAGGATATTGATTAATCTTATTACCTAAAAAATCGCTATTAGAGCATGAAAATGAATTTGTACATAGTAAATTTCACATTCACTAAATAATGAAAAAAAATCATTATGGTTCCATGCATTCCATTATATCCTGCAAGTTTTATAGAAATATTGGACCATAGTTACAATACCATTATGTACATATATCCGCAAAAACCCCTCATGATGTGATCTTTTCAAACCATCTATTAGAAAATTCTATTGTCAGCACATGTGTGGTGATTCTTCTAGTAAATCTTGTAATCCATCCCAAAGTGTAATTCAACACTATATTGGGCATGGATTAGAGATCATTATAAAAATCACACATCAACCCTTGGTAAAATGAAGTATCATTTCATATTTTGAACCATCCCATTCTCCTTAATAATATTAAGGATTATCACGAATATTCTTTAAAAAATTTGTCAATGGTGTGGGTTTTGATACAATTTCATATAGCATACCTTGATAAAATTATTGATCCAATGGAATGTATAAACCTAGAAGAAATTTATATTGTAAGTAAATACACTAATTATTTTATTGAAGTGTTACCAATACATTCCCCAGATAAATATGTATATTTATCAATAGATCATATACCTAAAACAACTCATATATCTGAATTCCCCTACAGGATGACCCCGATTGAATTATAGGAGTTAAAAAAGAATATATTAGAATATTTTTAAAAAGTGTTCATACATCCTAGTGTATCATAATGGAGTGTACCAGTGTACTTTTTAATGAAAAAGGATCGATCAATGTGGTTTTGTATCAATTACATGGAGCCCATCATGATCAACTTAAATAACAAGTATCTCCTTCCAAATATTATCGACTTCATTAATACAATATGAGGGTCTCATTACTTCTCAAATTTGTATATTCATTCTAGATATCATCATATTAAGGTGAAAAAGATATATATTCAGTAAATGGCCTTTCATACAAGGTATGGACACTATGAGTACATAGTGATTCCATCGAGACTTGTTACTTACCCTAATATCTTCATGGATTAGATTATTCTTTATCGATGATATTCTTATTTACTCCAAGTAAAAATATGAACATGTAGAGAATCTAAGGATTGTGTTTATAACATTATATAAGGATAAAATTCATGAAATGTTTAGTATGTGTGGCTTTTAGATGCAATAAGTCACCTTCATGGTTAACATGATCACGCGTGAGGGAATTTCTAGGTAACCTTCATTAAAAATCAATTGCATAATGGGCCACACCAACTAGTGTCAAGAAAATAAATATTTTTATTATATTAGAAGGGTATGATTGATGTTTTTTGAGAATTTTCTTATGATTTTTTAGCATTATATCTATGTTAACATGGATAGAGGTGAAGTATGTCTGTATAGAAGGATGTGATAAATTGGTTAAGGAGATCAAGAAAAGGCTTATAAATACACCTTTACATACACTAAAAAGAAGTGGATAGGGTATTTTGATATATAATTATTCTTAGAAAAAATTATCGCGTTGTTTACTCATGTAGAATGATAAACTAATTGCCTATTCCTCGTGAAAGTTGAATATCTATAAGAAAAAATATTCGATATAGGATTTGAAGTTAGAAGCTATAATATTGTCCTTAATGATTTTGTGATACTCACCCTATAGTGAGAAGTGTGACATGTATACCGATCAAAAGATTTTAAAGTATATAGTTATATAGAAGGAGCCGAGTATGCAACAAATAATACGGTTAGAGGCAATCACGGACTACAATATATTTATTCACCACCATCTAGGAAAGACAAATATGGTAGATGATGCTCTTAGTAAAAAAGATCCTTATAATCTCTCTATAATTTGTATTTATAAAGACCCTCTCTTTATGGGAATAAAATGGATGGATTTAGAAGTCATAAAAGTTGTGAATAAATCCCACCTTTACCAAATGATTTCCAAATAATTTATCAAAGAGTATATCAGGGAGGCACAAATGGATGATTTATATCTTATAAAGATGTTGAATGAAGGGAAGATTCATGAATTATATATCAATTTTTATAGATTGATTCTATTTGGTATTAGTATTTGTGTGCCTTCATCACCTAAGATAAATATTGATCTACTATATAATTCACATAGCTCATCTTTCTCCATCCATCCTAGATGTACCAAGATGTATCGTGATCTTCATAAGATATACTAGTATTAAAACATGAAGATGGAGATTGGAGAGTATAAATCAAGGTTCTTGGTATATTACTATGTTTATGCAGAGTGATTGAAGTCCAAATGTATTACTAATACATTTCTTATACCCAAAATGGAATGGGAAAATGTCACTATAGACTTTTTCACTAGTCTCTTAAAGACATCCAGAGAAAACAATGCAATATGATTTATAGTGGATTGACTCAATAAATAATCTCACTTAATCCCCATTTTGGTAGACTTTTCAATTAAACAACTAACTAACATATACATCAATAAATTGGTGAGGCTTCAATGGTTTCCACTTTTGATCAAAACTGATCATTATTAATGGTTCACTACTAAATTCTAGAGAATCCATCAACATACCCTGAATCCTTAATTAAATGTTTGTATGCCCTACCAAACCCATACTAATAGAAAGTCTAAAAGGAGAATACATATTCTCAAGGAAATTCTATGATCCTTCTCAGTGGAATTTAATGGAGGATGGGATCAATATATCAAATTAGTTGAGTTCTCATAAAACAACAACTTCCAATCAATTATTCAAATTGCTCCATATGAATAACTATATGGGAAGTGATGTATAAATAAAAATTTATGGTATGAGGTTGGAGAATTAAAGCTACATGGGCCTAATATTGTGTAAGAGAAAGCAGATAATGTTTAGGAAATCTAATAACAAATAAAAGCTTATTAGAGTTGGAAAAAATAGAAATACTGACTAAGGTTGATGGAAATTAGAGTATGATGTTGAGGACAATGTTTTCCTTCAAATATCACCATGGAAGATAGACATATTTTTTAATGAAATGGAATATTATCCCTTGGTAAAATTGTCCCATTTATATCATTGATCATATAGGATTAGTGGCCCTTCAACATGAACTTCAACTAAATATGGCCCAATTTCAGGATGTGTTCCACATATCTCTCATGAGGAAGTACATACCTAAACCCTCACATGTACTTAATATCGATGGGGTACCACTAGAAAATGACCTCTCATATATTGAGAAATTTATAAAGATCTGGGATCATAGAGAAAAAATTTTATTCCACAAAAAACTCATGCTATCAACATATTTTGGAAGAAACAAAAGTATGAAGTGGAAACATGGGAACTATAAGAAACAATGAAACATAAGTACCCTCAATTATTCATAGATGAGAATATAAGTTCATATTTTTAGTAAAACATAATGAGGTGGGGGGGGATATAACAACTCAATGTTTATAAATGGTGTTTTTAATAAATATGTATTATATTATAAAATGTTGTACACATACAACAAATAGATAAACCAAAAACACATTATTGCATTAATGAAAATAATTAAATTCGTCAATGACAAAGCTTATTAAAATTATAAATATTACAAGTTAATAAAAAATAAAATATTGGAAAACTATGATGCCAATGTATAGATAACTTCAATCAATTAGAATCAGACCTCCTAAGAACACCACTATAGAAATGAAACAAAATATTTGCAGACCAATCAATATCTTAGAAAATTAAAATATATAACCATGGTAGGAATTGAAGTGAATATTGAGTTAATTATTGATAACTTTTTATAGAAAGTAATTTAATAATTAGAATAGTAATGTATCTATTGGAATATTAACCACACAATAAACTCAAAAGTATGAGTTAAGTAAAATGAAGGAAAAAATGTTACCTTCTACTTTGAAAAAGAAACGTGCTAAATGTAACTTCTCATTTTCATTTTTTATGATCATTTATAAGGACATGATTTCTCTTATGGAAGCTATGTTTGTATCGGTGATGACATCACCACCCAGATGTCATTAGAGGAAGTGTTTTTTTCTTTATCCTTTCACCCTTCCTCTAACGTTTTGGATCCCTCACTAGGTATAATTCCTTGTAGTTCAGATTTGATGGAATTGTCTATACCTTCACTCAATGATTTCTTTTTCCAGTTCTCTACCCCTTACTAACAAACTCCCCATCCTCAATTACCATAAATTCCTTATCTATGGTCTGATTTGAATTAGTGGATGTGTCTCTAGTGATCGTCTTCCTTGCCTCATCCTTCATGGAGGCATCAACTCTTCACACAAGGACCATTATGGCAATATTTTGTGTGGAAAATCATCTTTTTTGATGTTCTATGTGTTTATAGGCTCATGGAGTTTAGAGAAACAAACCACATTTTCTTTTCTTAATCATTTTTCATTTTACATCGTCCTCACCAACAGATATTATTTAATCAAGGCATGGTACCATAGAACCCAATCTATTGGTTGATGGTGTTTGAATATATTGCAATGGTCCAAGGGTGTTCATCATGGAATAGACTCACCTCACACACAATTTTGGGTTCGTCTCCCATTTCTTCTACTTCCCTTCCACAATCTAACCTTTCTATAGAGTATTTGGGACTCCTTATGTCATTTAATATGTGATGGTGGTTTCACTCTATGTTACATCATGAATTAGTTTCCGTGATTTTTGTCTGTATAGATCTCACTTAGGATCTCCCATCCCATATCATTCATTGGATCAATGGGTATTTGGAGTGGGTAAAATAAGTGTTATATACCCCCCATAATTATTCATATATTCTCACATCCACAGTCACTACATGTTAGTATACAGAATAAAACAGTTATATCTTGTAGGTCCTTAGTTGATCGACACCTCGATCGATGGTGAGTCTCCATTCTTGTCAAAATTTGACTATCCCTTAGAGGCCAATCTAGATCCAGTGATGAGTGATTCAACTAGAGGCTTATTCATTTCCTCCTCTATCTCCCTTTACAGGTCTCATCCTCAATTTTGGAGCCCCCCCTCATATAGGTACTACTTTTATTATCAAGTCTAACATGTGCATGTAACCGGTTCCTTTAAATCTAGTGCCACTCACTCCCTATGTAGTTGGGGTTCTGGTAAAATTGACACATCTAAGTAGCCTCCAGTTCTATGGCATGAAGGATTCCCTTTTGATGTCTTTGCCTCGTGATCTTCTCTCCAGTGATACTGGTCATTATGTGAGGCCTTCAAGCTTCTATTTGATATGGAATAGTACATTATCACATGCTTAGTAAGATACAAATCATGTTATTCACTCAGGCGATCCAAGGTCCCATACTAGTTCTCTCTTCCATATTTCATACTCCTAAAGTGTATTATTTCATTTTCAATAGGATGAGGGTCTTCCGTCTCCTACCCATGTTTCTCTACCCAATAGAGGTTGTACAAGACACCATTATAAATGGGTGTCAACATATCCTTCCACATATTCTATGATCCATGATATGCCTAGGTCCCGATCTAAGATCATTCTCTTTTGATGATATATTTCTTTGTATAGAATGATCATGGGCTTGATGCCCATGTAAATACCAAATTCTTATCAAATAAACTCTATGGAAAAAATGATTATCTAATCATGCTGTTGGAACCTAAACATGATCCTTATTAAATTGATGATTCACTCACATGATAGGTTCACGTGACTCCATTCATGGTGAACCCATGAATCATCATATCTTTATCTTTTGGAAGAACTCCATAGTAGTTGATCAATTGGAAGTGTATAATCAGTATATTATGTTGAAGGATGGTTATGATTATTCTATATGCTTTATCTATTTAATGCATGATATGTTTTAATTGAGGTATAGATAGAAACTACCAAAATTACATGAATAATTTAATCCATAGGTCTCATATTGGTTGAATAGGGGTGATATCAATTGTATCCTGGATCCATCAGATATAAAGTGTGGGTGATTATATCCTTTGAAGGAAATTAAGTATATATCTTCATTTTCAGCTCGAAATTGTTTGTTGTACTTGGGGTTATCTTGTGACATGTTTACCATTGTTTAATAATCAATAGCGATGCAATAATACTTTGTGTAGGATTTCTTGATAATTTTATAACATATATTACATCTCTACTTATCCTAATTATAGTGTCATTCATATGGATCATTATTTGTTAGAGTATTATACTATTCCGGTGCATCTAACACCTAGATAAGATACTAGTAGTTACTTCTTCATCTCTAGTCTATGGGAATCGGATCCTTATTATCACTCAGTGGTGTATTCATCATAGACTAAAACCATGCATAATATTCTTTTTGTTGTATTACCAAAAACTTTTTAGTGAATTAAAGGATACCTTTAGGCCTAGATCAAGAATCATCTTCTATGATTCCATGATTTAGAGGCTGTGAAATTGGAGATTGAATGAGCTGAGATGAGAATTTAAGATAGTAGGAACATTGATTTATTTATTGTTATCATCGAAAAAAAGAACTAATTATCATGAAATCTGCTTTAATTGGATTGCATTCCTCATGAGAATTAAAAAAATTGTTAAAAGTGAGTGACAAAAAATTTGTATTTTTTAGGATTTTGTTAAAGATAAATAGTGGGTTGTATCTCTCAACATTTTTATGGAGTATGGTTCTTTCACCAATGACATCAATTTTGAGGGATCTATGGTGTTAAATAACTTAAAATTTCTATTTTCAGGTGTTAACCCTACCACGTGATAGGGATATCCAAGGGGATGATCTATTTTATGTTATTTTATTCAAAATGTGGTTTCACATGATATTAACATGTGTATTGAAAGAATTGCATATGATAGATATATTTGGGAGGCAGTACCCTCAGTAATCCAAGAGAGCTATCTAGAACCCTATGGATATACATGATCCTTTTACGATGCCCCTTAGGATCATGTTAATAATAATCTCATGGATGTCATTAAATATTTCTTCCAAGGAGACAGATTTACCTAGGTGGAATATATAACCACATTAATTGTTATTCCAATGGTGTGGAACCCTTCCTCTATTAAACACTATATACAATTAATATTTGTAATTTTATTTACAAGTTCCTTACTAGTCATATTAATAAGAGCCTCTTAGATCATTTTCATGGGTGGATTTTGGAGGAACTACAGGGATTTATTAGAGGGATGTACACCCAGGAGTCCATTTCTCTAGCCAAAGATATGATTGGATACATTAATAGGAAGACTCATGGTTCCAACATTGTGATTAAAGTTTTCTTGGATAAGGATTATAGTATAATTGAATACAGATTTATCCAAAATGTGATGTCTTTCATGGGATTCTCTTGGTGGGTGATAGATTTATTCTTTCAGTGTTTCAGCTACCATTGGTTTTTGGTTAATTTAATGGTGAAGAGATATGGTTTTTTCAAATCAGTGTGTGAATTAAAGGATAGAGATCCACTTTCTCTAAGACTCTTCATTTTTTCCCAATATTACATTACCAAACTTATGTGCAGTTTCATTCTCAGTATAATAATTCATAAATTTAGATATACAAGTCATATTCAAGGGATCCCCTACCATCTATTTCTAGATTAAATCCTTATCTTCATTAATGTAAGTAGAAGATCAATTTAAGGGATCATTAAGTTTATGGATGAATACTATAAATGGATTATCTAATACATCAACTATAAGAATAGTAGTTTTTATATTGAAAATTCATGTTTGGACCACCGAGCTATAAGAATCAAAGACCTTCTGAAAATAAATAGAAAAAAATATTAATGGATTATCTAGAAGCTCTAATTTCCCATGAAAATAGTTTCATTTATTACTATGGGAGTTTGGTTAGAAAAATCACTAGTCTCATTAAAAATTGGAAGATTCACTTTTTATATTTCAAGGGTCAAATTACATTGCTTAATAGTGTTCTTATATAAATTTTGATGCATTTTATTTTCATTCTCAAGGTTCCAATAATAGAGGTAAGTAACATTGAAAAAATAATTACATACTTTAGTTGGGATGCTCATATGGATGATCAAAATTATGGGGAATCTTGGGATAGAATGACTAAACTAGTTGAGACTGGATGTTTTGGTCTTAGAAGTGTGGTTGATACCGTGCATGAACATAAATCCAAGGTGGAATTGAATGTCCTAGATATTCATTCATTATGGGAATGATTTATTTTTGGAAAATATGGATCCAACGTGGGTTCCCATAAATAAATATTTTATATCCTATGGAAACTACTTCATTGGAGTTTACCAGAGCTCCAGTGTCAATCCTGGTGGATTGGTGTGGTGTGGTGAGATAAGATAGTAAAAGACAAACTATGAGGGCGTATCCATTGGTTGTTTAGGATACCATACATAATACATCACCATTACACAAGCTTTATCTTTTCTAATGTTCTCACATGCCACTATCGACTAGCATTAATGTGTTTTTTAACATAATTAAACTATCCTATAATCCTGATTGTCTTATGTTCACTGAAACCTCATTAGGGTCCTTGGATATGGAATATCTTATCTCCATTTATTCTTTGCTCAAGAAAACTATAGGTAAGCTTATATAGTGAAAATATATTCAAATGAAGTTTAATTTACTCATTTTACATATCTAGAAACACTCTACTCAAATTGATGTGGTGATTAAATAAAATGTCATCAATATCATGTCTAACTATTTTAATTATTTTCACTGTGAAGAAGAAATTTTGGATCATTTGTTTTTTGAGGGTGAATGGGGAAAGGGAAATGTGGAGCTGATTTAGAAGAATCATTAGAATTTATATTCTATATGTAAATTGTGATTTTTTATTTATTATTTGTTTCATTGGTGGAGTATAATGGACTCAAGAAAAAGGTGATGGAGAGTCTGATTTCAGAGTGTTGTTGGTGTATCTGGAATGCTAAAATATAGTACATGTTGAAGGCTAAAAAAGACCATTTTTGGCTATGAAAAAAATGTTTTTGTGCCTAGTGGTTATTATAGGTTCTCTCTTGGGTCATTAGACAATTACCTCGCCATGAGGATATTCTTGAATGGAATAATTCTAGTACATACATCCCTGATGGTGGTGACTTCAAGTAGATGAGACTAGTGGAATCCTCCTTGTAATAGTTTACAGATAGATATTAATGGATCCTATAATTATAGTATCATATAAGTGGAATTTTTGTCTAGTACTCTAAGGGTTTATAGGTTATCTCTTTTAGCATCTTCTATGGATGTGGTGACTCTATTATGGTTTAGGTTAAATCTCTACATAATGGGATGGATATTTTTTACTTCCACTAATATCACCCTCACTGATATTGAAATTGATTCCTCAGTTATTTGATGATATCTCTAAGTAATGTATGATACTCACTGGTCCATTTTTTATCTTATCCATATATTAAAGATCCACATTGTTCGACCGAGTTTGATTCACACCTAGAATGAAAGATATTACATTATGGATCACCTTGCCTCAAAGGGTAAATAGAGTATCCATCTTATGATTTTATTTAATCTGCATTCCCATACCGTAGAGTGTGTTGATTTTTAAGGAAAATGATATTTTCCATCATTACATTTTTCCTACTTAACTTTTTTGTTCTTATACATTATCTTTTTCTCTAATATAATATTCTGACATTGATGGTGAAAAATAATAACCTATCTATTGGAAATAATAACGTGACCGTTAAAAATAATAACCTAGCTTTTAGAATAGTTATTTAACATAAAAATAATAAAATATGATACAAATCATATTTATCAGTAGTAATATATTAAAATATAAATAATATAATAAATATCATGATTAAAAAACCCAATAAAAATATAACCACATATTTAATAAACTGTATTTTAAAGTATTTTGTAAAAATAACAATATGTATATTAAAAATATTAATTACATAAGTTAGAAATTTATTTTTATAAATTGAATATAATTTCAGAAAACATCAAATCAAAATTTTATAAGGGTTTTTTTGGTATTTTTTTAAAAAATGTCAATTTTTAGGTGACTAGTAAAAATACAATTTTCACGTAACCGGTGTATCATAAATTACATCATTCATGATGTAATATGACTTTATAATATATATAGCCTTATAATTGAACAATACATATTTAATGTCATAAATTTATTATTTAAATACTATAATATTTATTTACAAACCTCAAAATAATTTTCTAAAACCTAATGTCAATAGTGATGCATTAAAATAACAATTTTCCCACATTCCTTTCTAATTAACTAAGTGAATTAGAATTTTTAAATTGGTTTAAAGTCCTAAAATTATTATATTATATTTATATAAGGTTGATATTGGAAAAAAGTCACTATTTAAAGTTATAACTTATATATAATATTTTATTTAATATTTTATTCTAAAAATACACCTCTCCTTAAGTATAAATAACCACTCACCCCTTGAAAAACCGCTCCTTTCAAAATTTACAATGGAAATGATCTAATAAAATCCTCTCCTTTAGTACCTCAATAACAGTATGGACATCCTAGAGTAAACCAACTCCATTCATCAAGGAATTTTAGTGTCATACAAGTGAATCCAGACAAAGGAAAGTGTAACTTTTTTCAGACTCTTCACTCATCCTCTTCTTTTTCTCTCATTTACCAACTCTATTGGAAATAAAATCTACTAGTATTTAATTAGTAAAAATGTTAGAATTATAATAATTATGTTATCATAATATCAAAAAATTATATTATTTTATGTATTTATATTTTATTCCTCTCTTTAATCATATTTGGATGACATTACCATTAATTTTCGGTTAACTGTCAAAGAGGATGTTTGAAACATCTTTTCTTATAACGAAATTTATGTACAGTTAAAATTAATTTTTTATTATATATAAATTTAAAAATATTTTTTAAATATTCATGAATCTATTCTAATTATGTATTAATATCATTTCACAAAATAGAGAAATTGATGAAAAATGGGAATTTTTTATGGAAAACATTATATCAAAAGACATCAATTTCATCAAAAAAATTATGAAGTATAAAAACTTGATTATAATTTATAAATACTAAAAAAATATAATAACTAACATATGTTTAATATCTTACTAAACATAATTTTATTATTCAGTAGAAGTAAACCCAACGATATATAGTTGGAATTATGGTATAGATATTCTCAAACCCAACACCCTTTCTTTGGGTTACATATATTTCACATAATTTTCAATATGGATATTCATATAGTGTTACTCAGATATCTTATTAATATTATTCCACTTTTTGTGGATATACATGTTTCCACCATGATTTATAATCCAAATAATAATATTTATGAAAATGACATTTTCTTTCAAAACACATATTTTACTCATCTTGATTTGTTTCTTATTCACATAGAAATGATGATTTTTATTAAAAATATGTTTTACATATTTTTTTGGAACCCAATGTTAATTCATGAAATTATAATTTATGAAATCCTTATAGAACACATTCTATTACATGAGTTATTTCATGTCTATAATTGGGATTCATTTTTTGTTGCATGCATGATTATGTAAATATTATGATCTGATCAGTGGGACTATAATTTTATATCCCTCCTATGCATTGGGTAAAGTGATGTATCTTGCGATATAATGATTATTATGTGTGAACATGATTCTAGATTCATTCACAATGATGATGTTATGATTATGTATAATTGTTATACATGAAAATGATGTTAACATTGTTCAGAACAATGTGTGGTTTTTGACTACTATTACATGATGTTTCATTTTTATGTGTCACCACATTCCATTACATTATCTAATATTCCCCCCATGATGTTGATGTTGGTCATGTGATTATTATATGATGATTTTGATCATAGTTACCCATGTTATATTGATTTATGTCTTTAATTCATCATCTTAATATCTTTTAGCTCATCAATTTCTTTTATTTATATCCTCAGGTGACTATATATATTAAAGAGAACATGAATCCTTTTAAGTGGGTATATAAAAATGATTTCAATAATTTTTATTTTATATTATGTGTAATTCATTTATGATCCTAATTTTCAAAAGATTATAACCCTTTTTATCCATAATTGTATAACTATTATGTTTTTTATCATTATAATGATGTAATATACATGTATGAAAAATTAGGGTTCCTCTAAGTATCAAAAAATAGAAAAAAATAATCAGTATTACAATAAGATCAGTTTGTATGAAGATAAAATATTTTTGATTCAATTAAACAGTTTAACAATAATAATAAATTTACGAAACCTAAATCAAAAACAAAATCATTATTCAGTTTAAAAGTCGTAAAAGCAATAAAAAGTTCATGAAAATGCATCACGATTTTTATACACAATAATAAAAAATTTAACTTCATACAATGGTAATGGGAACCATGGATTTTTACATAGAAAAATGAAATAATATTATATTCGAGACTAAAATTACCAAAAAAACTACCAAGATAATATTTGATAGTAAGAATCTATTGATTCGAAAATCTTGCAGTCAAACCAATATTTTAGAAGGTGATACATGAATTTAATATGGATTGGATCACAGAAACACAAATCTCAGAGACTATATTTACATGAAATATTAAAAACAAAAAACAATATAATAAAAAATTAATTATTATATTTATTAGTTTCTCTCACCAAGAACATGGTTTCATATATGGAAAATGAATTGATCCATGAATCTCTAAGATCAAAAATAACATCAAACTAAGTGATTGTTAGTCCTGAACTTCACATTTTGGGATAAATTTAATGGAGATATTCCCAAAAGAGTATATATATTTTATGTAGTTTCATTTCAATCATATGGTACAATATAAGTGGTCCATAACGTATGGAATATATATATCAAATGGCGTGTTTTACATCTTTCGGGTTTTTCGTTTCTTATGCTATTTTGATATCATAGTGATATTACCCTAGATAGTAGTATTTTATGAAATTTCGATATAGAAAGGTAGTTTTATTTCAATAATAGTATTTGGAAATTTTTATAACACCCAATAATTAAGTATAGAATTAAAATGTTAAGTATAAACATCCATAAATCATAAAAATAAGGAAATTATTACTTTCTAAAATTCTTTAGATAATTAATGGTCCATTGGTTAGAAAAATTATTGAATGAACAAATAATTTCCCATATGTTATGTAACGTATAAGTAAATCCATTTAACATCATAGGAGTTACCAATGACCAATATAAATAATTCCAATCCATTTAGGTGGTAATCGTTTGATAATGTTCTCATCCTCTATATTTTCTCTAAAGCTCTCTTCCTCCAACTATATCCGTATTGGATACTAACATATCATGGCTATAATATAAGTATTTCTTGAACATTGTGGGATTTATTAAACCATTAGATACACCTCATATGGAAGATCTCACTAGTAATTCCATATTGATCTTCAATAAATTCGTGATTAGAGATAGCAACAACATCTATCCTTAGTAAAAGCTACATGTTCTTTATCCTATTTATACATGGTTTTGGTTTTTCCTAACACGGTGATCTTCTGTTTGAGGATTCCAATGATTTTTTCTTCATTTCATAAGTGTTATTAAATCCTTATAAAACTTTCAGTGGTTGCAATATAATGATACAATTCCCACTATTTTCATATCATATGGGTAATTACCACATATTTATTTTAAATGTGTATTTTGTACCTTAGTCGAAAAATGGAATAATTGTTTATTTTTAACTAACTATAATTAAAATTGAATTATTTTTGTAAAATCCTATATTTAGATAGATTTTAGTATTTTTAATGAAATATATCTCCTTTTTGTCTAAAAAATGTTACGTCTGAGTTGAATTCAAAATCTAGGTATGTAAATACTATTACATATGATAATATTTTATTATATTTGAGAGTTATATATCAGTATTACTTGTAAAATATGTTTTTTCAGGAATATGAGAGTATTATTTTATGATTCAATAAAAAACAATATGTTTAGAAAATACATATTTCTCAAATATGAAAAAAAATCTTACATATTGGGTGAATTTATATTTTATGAAATGTTTATTCATTCATTAGAATAACTACACAATATGAGACTTATGGAAGCAAGGAATTGTGTCAAAACAATGGAAAAGACAAAAATAGAAAGATTAATCCTAATTATAAGGGAATTAATAATATTGTTTAGATGATACAAAAGATATTTCACTAATACATAATTTTTTCTTCATGGACCAAGTGATACATAAGGAATTATTATTTTCCACTTGAGGTGAATAGTTGGGAGACCATGTGATATAAAATATGGTTTTTTATACATAAGACCTTTCCTTTATTTATGGAAGAAGAAATAAGTTATAAGATATTTCTTCCTTTTCTACTCAGATATAAATGAAGATCAGTCCCCAATAATGTATAATATTTTCAACTAGATGCATAATATTAATATACATTAAAACATGTTATTACATCATGTTCTAAAAGAGATCTATGATTAAATTATAATTATTTGGGGTTTGACATAAAATGCATTACCTTATTCTCCTTATCTTCCTAAATCAAAAATTATGTTCCTATGATTTCTCATGGATTCTATACAAAAATAAAATGAGTGAAAATTTTCAAAATGAGACGATTCTATGGAATGTGAGAAATATAGGAGTATTCCCACTCAGTCGATCCATATGGAAGTGATCAAAGAGAGAAGTTGGACGGCCATAAGAAAGAAATGGGTATGAGACATTTCAAGAGAGGTAGGAGAATGAGAACTCTATATAAATTGGAGGGGATACCAACTATGTAATGGGTTCCCAATAGGGGAATAAAATATTATTTTATTTTATTTTATTTATTGTATTTACAATAAATATAATTTTATTCTATTCATTAGTGTTCATGTTTATTCCAAATTATTATTCATTTTTTATAGTGTGATATCTCAAACTCTAATTAATGGTGAGAGGATAATCTAAGTATCACTTCTTTGATGAAACCAAATGATTCATGAGCATATATACCAAATTTAATCTTACCTTTTGAAATATCTATAAATTCATTGGTTGGATGATATTTGGTTCACTAATTGTTCCTTTATCTTGGTTTTATTTCGTTTTCTTCTATATTTTTTAATCTATTTTCCATCAATTCACTTGATTATTGGAATTTTTTTATCATGTGATCATGTGATGGTTGTAATAAAATATCAAACCATTCAAAGAATCAAAGGATTAATTCTTGATCATGGTATTTTACTCTCTATAACCTATAAGATGGTATCATTTTGTATATTTGAGATCCCTATATGAATTTTATGTCTACGAAATCAAGGAATCACAGAATATTATGTAAATGATTGGGTAAAACCATAGTGTTAGATTACAGGATATTTAGATATAATATGATGGAATATTTAAGATAACTTTTGGTAGGGTTTTCTTTCTTCCTAAATTCATTCTGCTAGTATTCCATCTACATGTTTCATTCCTTCCCTACATTCACACGACTTCCACCACCTCCCAATTTGGAATTTAATCAAAAATAATAAATAAATAAATAAATAAATAAATTTATATAACCCATTTATTCTTCAAAGGATCCTTTAGGAAATACCTATGTTGGTTTTAAAGGTATTCATATATGATTTTAAATTCTATTTTGGAATCCCTTTTATAAACATAAAATTTAAATTTAATAATCATTTCTGGAGAGAAAAACCACTCACTCACTATCTTTCAAACTTTTCTGAGTATTATTATATTTTTTTAAAAATATTTGAAAAAATAAAATCATTTTTTCTCTCACACTCACCCATGAATGAAGTTTCCCTATTTTTAGATAAATAGTTGAGGAGTTGTTCAATGTTTTAGATATGCTGAGGAGGCATTCATGAAGGTTATTTTGGACCATAAGGGGGACCTCATGTAACCAGGTATTGAACACTTTTCAGGAGATTTAACGATATTCTAGTTTTACATCATATAGTTTCAAAAAGAAGAAAATTATCCATAAGAACATAATTTCATGTTCTCCACCTTTTAGAAGGATATATCCATGAGGTGGAAAAAGAGCATGAAAACTCATCTCTCTTACATAACATAATCATTATAATTGATGCACTCTATAATGAAATTGTGAAATAAACAAATATTTTGGAGGGCATGGGATGAATATATATTAATTTCTAACAAACCTACCATAAATCATATGATTGAAAAGATTTATAGTTGTTACTAAACATAGGTGATGCCCCCAAGGCACACAAGGATGGAAATAAATTCGAAGGGTTCATAAATAATTAAGGGATGATTTCATGTTTCAGTATAAAACAACTACACTGGGATAACCAAAACTAATTAAATGTATATATGATTAATGGGTACAAAAATAAATGATAATACAAAGCCAAACCAAAAGAAAATATCAGATTCGAATCAAAATCAATGTGACATAACAAAAGGAACCTAATGAAAAAAACCAAAGACACCAAATACACTAACTATAAACACCCAATATGCTTCATTATCTGAATCCATATTCTTATCCGAAGTTATCATGAAGCATCACTATAGAATTGGGATAACATTCCTTTATCAATATATTGATATATGGCATCTTAAAATTCACCATAGTTCCCAAGAAGGGGGTGAGTGTAAACCTCAGTAGGATTTTCCCAATGATTTCCCAACTCACTTCATTAGAATAAAACATGTTAGAATATATTATAAATTTTTTTAAGGAAAATATTTTATAGTGAATCCATAATTCAATTTTTTCAAGTTAATAATAATTAATCTATCATAATCATTTTAAAGGAAAGCATTAAAAATTCCTTTAAAACATTTCTCAATTTTTTTTGGAATATAATTTTCTATGTTCATACACATCTACTATACAAACACCTACAATCATTGTGTTACCATTGATGGTGGAACTTCACGTCCTTACTCTATCCCTTTGATGGTGGTAGTTCCCATCCAATATCCATACCATTCAACTCATGCCCAACCATTATTAAAAAATCCTATCAACCCATTTAAATAAAATCATTTCATCCCTTTAAAAACATTTTATAAAAACTTTACATTCATCAAACCAATGATAAATTTAATTTCACCATTTTTAAATTAAAAACAATGATTTTTTCATAAAATTCATCATATTCTAATGATTTACAAAACATTCATTCAAATGATAATTTTCATCAAATTGTACCACGATTTCCTAAAAAAGATCGGGTAAATTAGTCAATATAAAAAAATCAATCATTTTATAGTCATTTGGAGTTAATAAATAAACCCCCACCTCCCAAACATTGGTGAAAATGAAGAACGATCCAATGAATTCAAAAACCAAGAATAGATTTTCTATATCTGACCATAAATCATATTATCTTCAATAAATTCAATATATTATCATGAAGAAAACTAATAAATAACCCTGACATATCTATATTAGAAAAGATATAAGTTTTTTAAATATTGTAGTGGAGGATATCATAACGAAAAATGTTCTAAACCCTACTACAGAATCTATATATCCAATGAAATATTTTTCACCTAAAACATTCTCTCATATCAAAAGGAATCACCTATCAAGCCTTGGGAGTAAAATAGATTCATGTTATCTTATTATTAAGGGAAAAATATTCCTTAATAGGAGAAATCAAATTAGATCCAAAATATTTGGATAAAAAAATTTATGGTTCATGGTTAGGGAACCCGTTTAGTCAAACCATGCACAAGACATGCATGATATACTATCCCAAATCACACCTCACACAATTGGATTGAATGGTTTGAAAAACTGTTCAACAAAAATTAGTTTCCCAACTGTATCAAATTTCAGGGTTACTCTAGGGAATCCACATGTTCTAACCAAATCATGCACCATCTATTCACTTTTCTAGTGCTCACATTTTTTCCTTTTACAGTTTTATATAGGCATTTCATAGTTTCTACAATCTGTTCACAAGTAGTGAACATCTATAAAAACAAGCAAAACATGCCTCCCTCCAGAACATCTTGAAATGTAGCACAAAAATTATATAGCCTCAATATACATTTATAAAGTGTAAATAATCTATGATTTTGGGGGATAAATTCTCCCCTCAATTGGTCTTTCCATCCCCAAAAACTATAAAACCAATTTTTTCACGGAATATTTCTGACCACCGCTCCAAAATTTCTATTTCACACTCCCACATTTCTTCTTAAATATGACCTTGTTTCCATAAATCCCAAACTAGACTTATGATTTTACCATATAATACATTATCATTCCTATTTATAATTTGTACCAACACATGAATCAATGTAGCATCCAGATATAGGTCAAAGTGATCTCATAAAATCACATAGTTAGGATTAGGTTGATACTTCTTCAACTAAGATATATAAAACACATTATGCATTGAACTAAAACTTATTGTAATGACAACTAATATTCCACTACACCAACTCATTAATTTATCACAAAAGGGCCTATTTATGGATGATATAACCTTCCCTACTTCCAAATATGATGATGCCCAAGCCATGAATATTTTTTAAAAAACACATGATCACCCACCTAAGAAGAAATTATTCATTGATGATTTTTAATATATGATTTCTGATGAATCTGATCCATTCTAATCTCTTATTGACCATCTAAATATTTTTCATTGACTTTTTTCATGATTATTGGTATGACCAATGAAGTCACACCGACATACACCCAACAAAGTGTATATTTACAAATAATAACATACAATTCTTTAAGATGATCCATATGTATTGTGCCTTGATAACTGTTGTTGTACAAGAACATTGCTAATAATATGTTCTCCTCCCATGATCCACTAAAATTCTTTACACACGCCTAAAGCATATCCCTTAACATTTTGGATTATCCTATCACATTGTCTTTCCTTTTGAGGATGATACACCATGATCATAGTCAGCTAAGCTCCAAGGGATTTCTATAAGGATTTTTAAATATGATACAAAATCCTAGGATCACATTTATTTACATGATAATTTTAATTATACTATAATTTAAAACATCTACCATATACATTTTGGACAATTAATCCACCTTATGTCATTCACAAATAGGGATAAAATGAGTTGAATAAATGATATGACCCAAATTTAAAATATGGAATCATGTTTCATAACCATTTATCATTAACATGACCCAAAATACATAACTATATGCTTCTATTTCCACATGGTAATTTTTAAAGACTGTAGCATGCCTACTGGTCAATGGTGTTCGACCTAGAACTGATGATAGGTAAGGCATCTCGAATCAAAACTTTCAACTGAACATTTCATTCCACCCCAAAAAAACTGTTAATTCATTGAATTATAAATCTTTTGAATTCCTAGATAAACAACCTATTTTGAATTTTGTAAGCATTAAGGATGTTTTTTTAAAAACCAAAAGGAAACATGATCCAATCTCTAAACCTAAAAAAAGAACTACTATCTTGATTTCCACCCTTAATGGTATACTCAAAATTGTATTTTTGAACCCAAAGAAAGAAATTATGGATCAAATATCTATGCCACCTTCACATGATAAACCAAATTATGAAAAAAATAAACTATGAAGAAAACTGTAACATCATTTTAGTTGGTACATTCCAGGTTCATGTCTACTATAACTAACGGAAGCATCTAGTAATATGTACAATCTTTATCAAAAAATTTAAATGACTTCATCATTAACATATTCACCACTAAATCACCTTTATTAGGTATTCACATTAGATCTAAGTTGATCATTTGAAGGTATTACATCCATATACTTTTTTCTTTATATTCAAATCTCTTTGTGATAAAATTTGTTTCAATCCCTTATGGTCCGTAACCATTATGAATTTCTCAGAAAATAGGTAATGATGTCATGTGTTCAAACCATGGACCAAAATTGCTAATTCAATGTTGTTTTATGGGTAGTTATTATAATGAAAATATAATTTTCGTATTCCATAAAAAACAGCATGATTATCTTATATGTGAACACACCCCAACCCATATACTAAAAAATAAAAATTAAACACATATCCTTTTTCTAATTATAGAAATATCAAGACCTGTGCTAATGTAATGTGAAATTTATGTTCCTAAAAATACATATGAGATTCATAATTATATTGGTATGGAACAATTTTCCTTGTCAATTATTTTATTGGTTAATATAGACATGAAAAGTCACAAACAAAACATTTATAATAACTAGCCATGCTATGGAAACTGTGCATCAATAATATATTGTTTTTTGGTTTCGAAGAGATTATAGAATCAATCTTTAATGGATCTATTAAATCACCTTTTTCAGAGATAACATGGCCATGTAAATGTACATATTGTATATAAAATTCACACTTTTAAATTTTTCATAAATATGATGATCCCATAAGATACCCAAAACTACCTCTTGGTGTCGTGCAAGCTTATAATTTGTCCTTGAATACCCCATAATTTCACCCAAAAACACCAATATAAAATAATTTATATATCTTTGAAATATTTGATTCAGAAATTCAATAAAGTCATATAGTGCATTCAAAAGATCTAAAGGAATAACCACATACCTGTAATAGCTATATCTACTTCTAAAATAATTCTTTGAAATATCTACCTTCTAAACATGCAGTTGGTAATATTCCAAATTCAAGTAAATTTCAGTGAACCACTAGGATCCCCTCAATTGTTCAAACATGTAATCAAGGCATTTAAGGGGATAATATTATTTTTTGACGTTTTATAAAACATTAAATAATCTACACAAAGCCTATGTGTTATATCTATTTTTCTCACCAACAAAAATGTTGTTTCCCACAGAGAGGTACTAGGCCAAATAAACCCATTTCGTTCTAACTCTTCCAAATGGAATTTCAATTCCATTAATTTTTTTAGTTTCTTCTGATAGTACGGAAGTGATTAGGATAGGTCCATGGTAAGATACAAATCATAAAATCCAATTCACTTGTGGGTAGAAACGCAAAGAAAGTTTTCTGAAAATCATCATGAAAGTGATAAATAATTGTTATAAAACCACTACTATCAACCTCATTCAAAGATAACAAGGTTAATGATGACAAATAGAATGTGATTATTGCAGCCATTGGTGTCAAAATCCAACTATACACGAATTCATATTTTAATCATGACGATAGATATGTTTAGCCCCATATATAGTTATAATACGAACCCTTTGGGAATAATAGTCAAAGTGAGCATTGAAAATTGTAATCCAAACCGTAACATGGATTTAGTCATAAAAATTCATGTCAATCATAAAGAAGTATTAAATCAATTATTCTCCCATCAATAGTAATATAACATTCTTTTCACATAATGGCTAGACATTTTCTTCGGCTAACAGGATTTGGATGTTTAAAAATAGAAGTCATCATCTCAACATAAAAAAGTATAATATCAATTATACAAGAAGAAATAAATAAATGTGGTGTATCTATATCAAAAATAATAATTCATAATCATAGAATTAGAAAAATCACACCTCTCGCCATTGAAGGTCATGATTGATCATCCATTATCAATTTCTTAGCTCCATAAAAATGATTTCTTGACACACATTTCTCTTTGTTATCCTATTGATATTGAACTATTTTAGGAGTCATGGTATCCCTAAAATCACCATGTATTTATTTGTATTATGGATGAAAATAATTCTACTACACTCAGCCATTCAAAGCATATGATTCCTCATAAGCATGAGATGTTTCCCTAGAACCTAACCATGGAGTGCTTCGATGATATAACTAACAATGTTCCATATTACTAATGTTGTGACATTCTATATGGGGTATATACAATATAACATTATGTAAAAGAGAAAAGCACATTAAAAAAACAAATTTTACCCTCTATTTTAGGAAAAAGATCCATTGATCCCTCTATCTAATTCTGAGTCATACCACCACACTAAAAATAGTTGTACCTATTACATTTATTTCCTTCATTATAGTTCCAACCAGTTCCAATAGGAACATACATTATTCCTCTAACCATATTTCATGAGATATCCCTTTCATCCACTATTTATCTATTTATGATATCTTTCTAGTAAGATATAAAAAGAACGAAAATATTTGAGTGAATCTTTGGCCTCAAATCCAAATAAAAAATTTGGGCTTTCAAGGACACACTTTCAAAAACTTCTTTTCAAAATCAATCAAAATACATAAATTAAGTTGTGTACTCTATCACGGTGAGGTTCTCTTTCTTCAATCTGAATAATTCTATTATTCTTATAATTCTAAACATGTGAGGATATAATTATTTATTAAACAAAATCTCAAAGAAAATAATGAAATTCATTAGTAAAATTTGGATTGAACTACTAAATCCAACCCCTGGTACACTTGATCTTACAACTAATAGGATACCAAATTCACCTTCACCTAAGTTGGTTTTATGGGGAAATAAAAGATTTAATTCATCTTATTTAGCCACACTTATTCTTTTTTCAAATTCCGAATCACCCCAAAAACATTTGTGGATTATTCTTTTGGAACTGAATAAAATGATCCACTTGACTTGGTTCATCATTTTTGTTCCCCCTATCTATAGCTTGAAAATCATATACAATGATTTAGACCAATTGTTGTTTCACCTATGGATCAGGTGAAACCACATTCTCAGTAGCCTATTTCGGATGGTTTCTTCGATTCCTACCTGATTCAATTCTCTATAACGAAAAAATCCATTTAGTATCACTCTCTAGAAAGTGAGCTATTTTAAATTTTAAATTTACCATTTCAATAGGTCGTAAAAACATGTTTGTCCATAATAAACCAGTTCAACCATTTTCAAATTTCATCCATCACTCCTTTTCTAAAATTTTTCCACATCAATTTCATAAAACATTTTTCAAAATACCATTATCATTATTTTTAAAATCAATCTGTTTTGAACTATTTTAAAACATTACAATTTTCCAGCAAATCATAAATCATTTTATCCAAATGAATTATGAAATCCAATTTAAAAGACATTATTATCAATACTTAGAATGAAAATATCATAGGATAAACCCATTGTGATGAGGTAACAACACTTTGGAGTATCTTAAACAACAATATACCAAAACATCATGGAAACCTGACTTTCATCATAAATAATTTATCTATGCCTTTTTTCACTTCACTTAAAAATACGATGATCATATTTCCTTGCTACCAACCAAACTCAAAGACTAAAAAGGAACGATTTTCTAACTCCATAGCTAGAAAAATTGATAGCCAACGATTAAAAAAATTGATACCATTTGTAACATATTTCCCCTTACACATTGTCTTAGAAAGAGGTAGAGATGTAACTGGCCTTACCTGACATACCCAAGAAACAAAAGACTGGAAATAAATTTTATGTACTTCAAAAAACTGGGGGATGATTTTACCTTTAAAGATAAAACATCCAAGATGAGATAACCATAAATAACCCAGAGTCTATATGATGTCAGAGTTGACGAATATTGGACAACACAAAACCATACGAAAATACAATATCTGTGTACATATGAAATAAAATTAACATAACTAATGGAAGCCAAAAATGAAAAACAAAAATACACCAATTACACCAACAAGAAACATCTAATCTACTCCATGCTCAAAATCCACATGCCAAGCCCAAGGTATCAAAATGTGTCACTAATGAATTGGGATAGATTTTAATTACCCATGTCTCGATATAAAACATATGAAAACACACCATAGTGACCAAGAAGGGGTGAGTATAAAACTCAGTAGTATTTTCATAATGGCATCTCAACTAATGGAAATAGGATTATTTTTTTTAAACATTTTATAAAATTTTTTATGTAAGAAAAATATTTTATAACAAATCTATTATTCATCTTTTCCAACAAAAGCATTAAAAATATATCACAGTTATTTTTCACAAAATACATAAATAAAGTCATTAAACAATATCTCAATTTTTTATTTGCTATATACTTATCCACATCCACACCCATCTACAACATAATCAATAAAAATCATGGTTTTACCATTGATGGTCGAGGTTCACATCCATACATCATCCCTTTGATGGTGGTAGGTCATTACCATTATCCATCCAATTTAACTCATGCCCAACCATTATGCCTAAAACATGTTAACCCATTTCAATATATAATTTCATATATTTAGAATTATTTCAAAAAATACATTACTCGCATCAAAATGACCATAATTTCTAAATAATCACTTTGAAACATTAAACATTGGGATTTTCTAAAAAAAGGTCATCCAAATCCCATGATTTCTGAAAACATCATTCAACTGAGAATTTCCATCAAATCACACTCTGATATCCACAAAAATTTCAAGTAATTTAGTCAATTTAAAATAAATCATTTTTGTTTTAATCATACAGAGTTGAGAAGGAATCTACCTACGTCTCATACTTTGGTGAAAATAAATAAATGTATAAAGACTTAAATAACCTAGCATATATCTTCTAGAAAACAAATTAGATCTTGTTACCTCAAATAAATTTAAAAAAATCATCAGGAAAACAAAAAATGAACCCAGATCGATCCCTAAAAGATTAGATCATAGAATCCAATAGAGTGGAGGAGAATTGATCAATGGAAAATACTGACGAAGAAGCACTTACTGGTGAATGTATATCATCAAAAAACATTATACCACCTAAAACATGCCATTGGATCAAAGTTAATCACCACTAAATACTTTTGGGGGGAAGGAAATCATGTTATGGGAGTATTCGAGGAAAGTGAGTGATTAAAGAGGTATGTCAAATTAGACCCACATATTTTAGATCTGAAAATTCTTAGTGAATGGTTTGTTTGATCATGCACTAACATAACACAATACACTATATCAAGTCAACTTTACTATGGTTAGAACACATGGTTATAAAAATAATTACTCAACTGTGTCTTCCCGAAATATCGCCATGTTTACGGTTTCTCTTTTACATCTAATTAGTTTGGCCAAACCATGTGTAAACCATGTGCCTACACAATGATCATTATTTCTCATTATAGTGTTTTATAGAGGTGTTTCTTATTGGATCCAAGGTTTTTATTTATAGTAAATGGATCATAGTTTGTGTTTGTTTTCACTCCTCACATGGACGATCTGGGGGTTTTCAAGGAAATTTTTCTTGCAGTTCAAGTAGTCAATAATATTATAAATTAGTGTTCCAAAAAAATTTCAAGATCAATTCCTTAAAATTTGGGAATGGAAGGAAGGCCGTCCAAGTTAGGGTTTGTCGTGTAGGGTGAGTTGCACGATAGAGGCAATGGTGTTCAAGGATTTCACATTATAGGAAATGAAGTGCACCTCATGTGAACTATCACCAAATTTACAACAAATTAGAAAGTACCCCCATTAAATACAAAAACTATTTCCAAAATAAGATCTGTTTTCTCGATGTGCAAGGGAGTTTCTCATAAATAACTTTTGTGGGGTAAATCTTTTACACAAGTGTTCATTTTGTCTCTAAAATATCAAGTGAAACATATGGTGTAGAAATGTGATACATAAGGGTTGTGTGACATAGAAGGGTTTTTTTAAAATTAATGGTTGTTTGAAATTTATATTGAACAAAAATCTATTTACTTGTGCACTAAAAGCAGTGTTCCATGCAATTATAGTGGTGAGATTCTAACATGCTTCGTTTATCTAGTTATTTTCAGTTCTATGAAGTATGTATATATTGGATATTGATGAAAGCATAGTTTCCTAATATATAGAGATAAATACTTCAATGAAAATCTGTTGAATATACAATTAAGTCGACAAACTAAGTAAGAATTCACCCAAGACAGTGAGAAAGGAGGAGTGTATGGATGTGATCTATGGTAAGTAGGGTTTTATCCCGGAAATATTGTAATGGAAGCATTCCTAGCATAGAGGTCCATCTCTAAAATATTGTACTATAAAACTATTGAAGACTAGTGGATTTTTGTATGACCTACACACTATTGGTGTACGCTTCTTGGACTATCCCTTAGTGGTGAACCAAGTAAAAATGTTGTTTGATCTCTTTGGAAGTGATTGTTTTTTTCAATTACTCTTCAGTAATGTTTAATATGTTCTCCCAATATGGTTATGAGGTCTATTTTTATAAAATTAAATAGTTGACACTCAAATTCACCCCTCTCGTCTTAGTGTGTTTTTGTGTCCTTCATTTCATAATTTCTACTAACCGTTCTCAAATTGTGCTCCTCAAAAAATTCATCTAAGGAATTTGAAATCCCCCTATAAATTCCTAAAACATAACTCAAAAATAATATAGACTCTATATGCATGAATAAAGGGAAATTTAACCAAATCCAAGGGTTCTACATCATTAGTATATAAATTATGTTAAATTCATTTAAAATTTTACAGTCTTTATTTTAATAGTGTATATTCAATAGTTTTGGATTATGTCATAGAAGAAAGATATTCATCGAAGGAGTCAATTTTTGAAGAGAGGATGGAGTTTCTAGGTAGGATATGGGAATATGTGGGTCAGTACATGTGAAATAGATTGATAGAACATGGAAGTACCACATCAAGTATTCAAGGAATGTGAACATAAATTGGATGATATATGAGATACTAATTGATGAAACTTATGATGTGGGGTGGATAATTTCTATCGAATTACTCTTCTTATCTAAAATGATTCTTATAAATGTTGCATCCTTATAGACTTTATCTCATTGATCATTTCACAATATAAATCCATGTTCAATCATGGAACCACATTCTTTGATAAGGTATTTTAATTAAACACATGCATTTTGAAGATGAACATGTTATGGGTCTTGATTTGTAGCACATCCACCCTAAATATTTATATTATTATGATATTGTATCTTGGTTTTCATTGCTGCACCATAGGGGTATATTTTAGGAACAAAAACCACTTCCATGATCATTGATACACTATGAGAGGGTTTTTTTTTACTGGGAACTTCAACTAAAAAATATAAAACTGGACCACTATACCATTCAAGGTTCATATTATGGCCAAGTTGTGAGCTTGAGGAAATTTGATGTATGGATAAAATTATTTATTCAATGGTTGAAAAAATTTTTCTATAGTGTGAAAGATATATGTCCATTTTTAAAAAAGATAAATATAATGAGTAATGCGGCATGTATAAAAAGTTGTCGATCATGGGTAAATTTTGAGTATAAAATCCCCATGTCTTTGATATTGAGTTCAGTATGGTTACCTCTATAAAAGGAATGAATATTATGAATAATGTAATCAACAAGGCCAATCCCTTAGATAATCATGAATGATATTTTTAGAAGTGTCTCACAAGATCAATTTTTATATATCATGGGAAAAATGTTATGATGTAGTCACGAGTTGCACTATAGCGTGTTGTAGATTGATAGGGACTTCAGATATTTTGAGGACATTCATGAAGCATGAGATCAATTGTTTAATAAAATTTGGGAGAGTTTCAAATAATGGATAAGGTTACATCATAATGATTCGAGATACGCTATATTTATAATTAAAAGATTGTGATTAGCATGAAGTGTGGGTATCTATGCATTATGGGATGACACTACACAATGTTGGGTATCATTTTTGCACTGGATTGAGGATTTAGTTTTGGTAGCACTATGTCATAGGATAATATTTAACCATAATAAGAACTTTAAGAAGATTTTAAAATATATTCTATTCTATAGGCCACTATCCACATCACATGATTGTATCTGCATAGTTATAAGTTTTGGAGGATTTCCCTTTGTTCATATTATTACTATTAAGATATTTTGATGATTAATTAGAATCAAGTATGAGTATATATATTATATCATGTGACATAAAATACATTACAATGTGTGAATATAAGTTCTGATATACAAGTTAATATAATAAGTTGATATAACAGTTCAACTGTCTTACCTCATATGGCCACACAAGGAAATCTTCTAGGGATATTTTAAAAGGATTTATAAACATAGATCTTCTATGGGAGTTGGAGGATAATTAAAATGGATAAAGATAAGGAGAGATATAAATAAAAGATATATGATATATATAGAGATATCTTATACAATAACTAATGTATATAAATATGATCATATGAACACTTGTTGTAGATCCACAATGGAGAGAAACTAGAAAGAATTATCATTGAGGGGATCGATGAGTGTTGGATTAATTAGTGTTTCAACTATAAAATTGATAGTGGAAGGAGAATAATTTACATGAATAACCCATATTTGTATATTTTATGTTTTATTTTCCCTTTTATTTTGCCTATATTGTAACATTGGATGCATGCATTGGTTGTTATAAACAATTCAAGTAAGTATTTCATTATTTCTTAACATATTTATGTTCGCTTAATAATTTATATTCCCTTTTCTATAATGGATAGACTATCCATGGTTTATGAAAAATTGATCTTTAATGGATATGTGTTATAAACGAGGTTAGTGTTAATGATGTGTATGTGTATCGCATGATTTTTATTCTTCTAAACTTATTAGTTTTTCATATTCAATAGTATTTAATTGAAATTAATTCATACCATTTCTGCTAATTGCAAAGAAAGAGTGATGAAAATTAGGGGTTGAAACCCAATATTATATAGGGGAGTGGGGAGAAGGATCCAAATTAACACTACATTCTGTATTTTATATTGAACATAATGTTTTATACCCAGATATTAAAAAGGAATCTGTGATTGATAGTGTACAAGAAATTCAACATCTATCTTAAATGAACCATGAAGAAATACTAGTTTAAATATGACTATTATAACCTAGAAATTAAATTCGCCAGAAAAAATAGAATTAAATAATTTATGAAATACATATAAAAAATTTCTTCCCAATATGAATTTACTAAGGATTTATTATTAAAAAATAAATCATTTTTTATTAAGGTAATTTTATTCATCAAAAATAATTTTTCTTTAAAAATAATTTTTATTGATTTTTAGGATAAAATACAATAAATAGTTTTTAGAAATTTTAAAAAAATTATTTTAAAAAATAAAATCCATTTTTTTAAACATCATCTCCGAATTTACTTAATGTTAATTTTGTTAATTTTTCAGAAAATATTTATATTTCAATGAAAAGTGAAAAACACAGATTTTTTAAAAAAAATCATTTATTTTCAATAAATTATGTAATTTAAATGTCTAATTATGTTTTCAGTGTTATTTAAATTTTAATAAGTTTTATTTAGTTCTATTTTATCTAATTAATTATATTTTAATCATTTTCATATTAAATTTTAGTATAAATTCATTTTTTTGTTTCAAAACGTGTTTTGTTTCTGAAAACTATTTTAAAGGTGAATAATTCTATCTATTTAAATTAATTAAAATGATTTATAATAAAGAATCATTTAAATGAAATTTATAGATTATATATCTATAAATATTAATTCAAATTCATATGATGATAATCACTAGTCATAGAGTAAATATAAAATCATCTTTTTCATAAAAAATACACTTCTTGAAAACCCACTTATTCACTATGTTAGAAATTTTTATTTTAAATTAAATTATTACTCTTATGTTAAATAAATTTGGTAAATTGGAATCCATATTTGGAATCACAATAGTATATATAATATAATAATTAAATCTTAAATTTTTTTTTAATGAATTATGAAAACAGTAGAGATATTTTTACCACGATTAAGGTTAAAACATATTTACCATGGGTTAAACTAAACAAATAATCATTACAAAATCCATAAAACATTTTAAAATACTATTTTATGGAAATATTTTTACCATTATTACATTAGGTTATATTTTTAGGATCTTTTGGATACATTTCCTTCAAAGTGACTAATTTAATAATTTGTCTAAATAAAAAGTAAAAATCTAAACCTCATACGTTCAAATTTAAATTATGTTTTCACATATGGGGAAAATAAAGACATTAATGAATATTAATGGTAAATTTTTGAATAATGAAATTAATTTCATGGGGGTACTTTATTTTTAATTTTTAGTAATTATATAATTACTTTAAATACATAAGCAATACCAACACAACATTTATTTAATTAATAGAAAAATAAAGTTAATGGTACTAAAAATATTAAAAGTAATATAAGTTGAATATATTATTTTATTTATTTAATTTTATACAGATATATCACATGATTTAAGGGTTTTAATATAATATAATCTGATTCCAAATTTTGTTTTACTGTTTTTTTAAGTCAAGTTAAATGAATAGAGTCATAATTGGCATTAATATTATCTTATGAAAAATAATATTTAATTAAATGATTTTAAATTCCTAAAAATTATATCATTTAAAGTCATTTTTATTTGTTGAAAAATATAAATATTTGTCCATTCATGGACCAATGGTATATTTTTAACAATTATATTGACCAGTAATCTGTAAAAAAATTTATTATCGTAGTAAAGGGTAAAATGAGGTTTTGTGTGTTTCAAGCACTCATGTTCAAATTAATTTTAAACACAAATATATTTTTTTTATATTTTATTTAGTGATTATAAAAATTAGGTAAAAATTATTTAATAAGTCATATTTTATTTCCAAACATAAATGATAAATTACCAAGATAAAAAACGCTAGTTACCATAGTTGAAACTAAAATTATAAAAGTATGGAAAGTTTTAATTTAATGAAAAATATGTTTAAAACATATTTTTTTGTTGTAGATGTCGGTCTAGACCATACCATCCCAACACAACTATAATTATCAATTTTTTATAAACTTTTAGTGAGAGTGAATTCCCATCATTGAATAGTTTTGGGTATTTTCCAAAATGTCACTCTTCCTCTATAATAGAGGGTGAAATCCTCCAAGCACATATTGAATCTTAATAATCCATTTTAATTAATAAAAACAAAATCAAATTCCTCCCCAAAAACATTATACATGTTCTAGGAATTCTCGTATTCTAAAAAGAAGAATCATAGGGTCCTTAATAATAGGTCCAAAGGGAATTATTCTTAGCGAAGGTAACAGTCATTACTCAACTCTTTTTTACAACATATCTTACCACATTAATTAATTAATTAATATGTACAAAAAAATAAAACTTGTATCTAAAATATACTGACATGTTATTATTTTAATTTCATTACCCACATCCACCTCTACTTCCATCAAATGCTAAATAAAACTATAATTTGTGTATACAACGGACAACCTCCTAATGAATTGATATAACCCATTTTCCTTCACCACCTCTCATGATATGTTATAATAATGTAATTCATGTATATATGTGATATATGTATCATAACTATACTTCACGAATCATTATATTACATATACCTTCTTCAAATAGATCTCTTGGGGGATACTATAATGCTTCTCATGTGTACGGCGGATTACCGTCTCATGAAGCGATGTGAAACATTTTTCACTGACACTTTAAAAAGAATGTAAAAAGTACTTTTTTAATGAATATATGTTATATATAAGACATAATAAAAATATAAATTAAATAATTAATATTTTTCAGTGAAATTATTTCATTTATTTTCTTACCTTTCCACTCACTGAAAATGATAATTTCATTCATGCGTATGTGTGGACTATCCCAACTATGATGGGATGTGATTATTTTTTCACCATAAAATCACATGGATGATATATATTAGTATATTTTAAGAAGTAATATTATTTTAGAATATTATGATTTTTATATCTTGGACATATTTTATGGTATATTCTTTTTTAGGTTTAAAATAAAACCCTTTATGTTGGTTAATTAAAATTTTCCTGAGTTTATGAAGAGGCTAGTGGTTTTCCATGGGTTTGATACATGAATTAAGGGATAGGGGAAATATAGTGAATTTATCATGGTTGGTTCATGTTTATTAGTAAATGTGGTACTTAAATATTCTCTCATAGAGTAGGTGGTGCACGGTTTGCGAAACCGTGCAATGGGGGAGTGAAATCATGTGGGTTTGGACAGAGTCATCCCACATATTTATCACACAGTTTCTCAAACCATGTGAGATCCCCAAGACATGGTTGGTTCATGTTTTGTTTGAACATGTTTCAAAACCATTAACCTAATTAAATATCTGGAAATTTACTATCCCCCCCCCCTAAGGCTTTAGATTTTCTCACACGATTTTCCTCCCCATTCATCCTACAGAATCCATGGTTGATAAACCATTCCATCCAAACATCACAAGGATTGATACCCTTTATTTATAATCCATTTTTAGTTAAATTGTGTTTGTTTCAAAAAATGGGAGATAATAACACTCTTATTCATTAGTTCTTATAGATTAAGTCTTGTGGGTCATTCTTTTTATTCAGAATCCCTAAAACCCTCTTTTTCTTATAGATATTAGGATGGGGATTCTAAAGGTGTTCGAATTTGAATTAAAGGCCACAGTTGAGTGATTGTTCAACTAAAAAATTGATGTAGGTGTTACTTAAGCTACATCCCATAGTCATTTTGAAAAATTCATGTGCATGTGGTTGTGTTCTTGTATTATTGTGCTATCTATTTAGATTTCCATTGAAGAAATTGTAAACTGATTGGTTAAATGATGAATTCAACCCCTAATGAACCTAGTGTTATATGTTGAGTTTTATTAAACCTAGAAAGAGGCCACCCAAGGGGTGTTATGTATTCATGAACAAGATATTGTGTAATAAAATATGAAAATGAAAGGATTATGAGACTGAACTTAGGATATATGTGTTTATAAAATGAAAATTGTGTTTAGTTTTTTAATATGGATTATGAAATTAAATTGATGTTAATTGTGTTTATTTTATAATACGTAATAAGTTGGTGTTTTCTATAATTTGATTGTAATAAATGAGTTATGAATTTAAATATTATGTTTGTTGGGTGGTTTAAGGCATGTAAATGGTGAATGAGTTAATGGGTTAATGCACGAGAATGGTATATGGGTTGAATGAACAATGTTTGATAAATAGTAAATTTGTTTAATGATTTATGGTTGTAAATGGTATGTGTATTAAATGGTTAAATAATTATATGAACTAATATTTTTGGTATATGGGATATTGTACTTGAGGATCTATGACCATAGGTCGGGTTATACTGAGGTTATAATCCCCACCCCTAAATTCATATGTTAGGGAGTCCAATTGAGACTATATGGCCCTAAATAATCCATGGGATATGAATACCTAGCTTGAGGCTCCATGTTAAGTGATATGTATTGTTTGTTTATTGTTATCCCTTGTGAGGTAGGGAACTATATTCCCTCCACTTATCCATAGTTTATATGACTAACAAATGACGAAGGGTATTTGATGAAAATGACTTACTCATAGATCAAATTATAGAAGTGGCTAAAGTGAACCTTGTTAATTAATGGAACCTGATTTATCTTGTTATTAATTATATACCCATATAAAATATCTATTTGGACTAGATATTTTTTAGAAATCGATGGTGGTGGCCAACTAATTTATACACACACCCTACTCAGGTTTCTATTGGGTACCTTAATAGACATCATGGTTCTAGGTCGGTATAAAGGAGAAGGCCTTATGCTAGAGGAGTCATCTAGGGCTCATGGATGTTCATGGTTGGTGGACCCAATATTAGAATCATAAATCATTTGGGGAATTATTTAGTTGTCTTTATTTTGGTTTTCATTTACACTTATCACTGTATGAATTGACTTAGAATATTTATTATTTAGCTATGGGATTGAACCCAGTTTGGGGAAATGGATTTCTGATGCATATTTATGGTTTATCTTGGTTCCTTTATTTCATATTTTATCTATTAGGAATTACTCTAATAAAGAGGGAAGTGTATCCACACACATTTTATTAAACCCTTGCTACTAGATCATACCCTCTAGTGTATAGGGAGTCAGGCTTGAGGTCATGTGGTGAATCCTATCAGGGTGTTCAATAAGTGGTACACGGGTGAGAATCATATCCCAATGGATATAATCACATCCAAAACACTACCATCGACCATACCTACCATAATTTGGGAATGTTATATGTGTTATTCCTTGGAAATTAGCTCATTCATAAGAGTCACTAACCAATGTATGAGGTATAATCCAAGTACCTTAGCTTAGATTGTGGTTCTTGATGCTTGTTGTTATAGTTGGATGACATTTCAATGCAGTGATGCACTTGTTGTGTGAAGTGAATATTTTATAGTATTTATTTCAAAGATAAAATGGAATGGGGTTGTGAATACATTCATAATTATAAACACCTAGGGAAATACATGACATATACCATGGTAGGAACACATGGAAAATACATGTGGGATGTGAGGGATAGAATATTTTTCATTTTTCTTGAAATTGAATTAAATGATTTCCATTAAAGATGATGTAGATGGTGAAATTGAAAAAACATGAAGACATTATTAAAAATTCGTTCCTAATGAAGAGTCATAAATATGTTAAAATTTGGTATTTTTGATTTATAACGATAAAATGGAACATAAATAAGATATATTTATCTTATAAAGGTAAAATCATTAAAAATGGTGTCTAATGAAAAACTATTGAATATGTATATCATTTTACCCCATGATAACATAGTACTAAGGTAGGTATGGTCGACGGTAGTGTTTTGGACGTGATTGTATCCATTGGGATATTGTATATGAAATGTGTTTTTTGTGGATAGTATAGATCCTTGTTTTTTAAAAACATTGTACATCTTATTTTATGTTTTTTCAAATGTGTGTTTGGATTTATATAGGGATTCCATGACGAATATGTGTGTCGGTGAGACAAAATGAGGATACCATTAAGGAAAATCCTATAATAGTGTAGAGAGAAGCTCAAATGACCAAGGTTAATATAGTGTGAGAGTACATATTTGATAACATTTCACATTTTATACAGATGGTGGAATGAGACTTAGGGATCGTTCTATCGAGTATGCTTGACCTAACTAGTGAGTTTCATTTATAGCACCCTAAAATGTTTTATAGAGAGGGTGGACCCAAGTCCACATAGTTTAGGATATAGTCCATACAAAAAATTCATGACCATTAAGAAACTCTTCCAAAGGAGAGATTCAAGTTGGTTGTTAATATTTTACAAAGAAATATAAAGTGCTGGTGGTGAATCCTGGTTCCAAATGACCAGTTATATAGAATTTTATGGAATGATTTCAATGAAAATTTTATAGAATATTTATATCTGGAGACCATGAGACAAGATAAGTCTATGGGGTTTTTGATTTTGACCCATGGGACTAGGACAATGATGGATTGTGCAAGTCCCTTCACCGACTTGAAAATCCTTGTTCAGTTATTGGAAGAGGATGTGGTAGCTATGGAGAGGCATTTTTAGGATGGGAAAAAAAGGAGATCAAGTCGCAGGTGAATATCATTCATTTTATGAAGATTTCTAAGGTGGTGGATCATATCCTTTTTTCCAAAGGGAACATAAAGGAGGATTTGGGTGGTGTATATGAGGTTTAAGTTGGGTGATATAGTTGTGTGAAATTTGTTGGTTGGAAGTTCTTTTTTGAGTGTTTTCACCAGGGTAGTGATAGTTAGAGTTTTCAGTGGAGAGGTTTGACCACTCAGGGTGGTGGAAAGATGATTTTATCAATAAATAAGGCTAGGACACATGAATGATTAGTGTCAGTGGACACCAGTTCGGTGTCGATCATGTGATAGGATTAGGAATGTGTCGTGTTTTTTATAGGAACGCTCAACAGATGCGTAGATATTGAGGAACATGGTCGATGCAGAGAGCATGTAGGGGGTCGACTACACCATACCATGCTGGAATTTTATTCTTTACCATCCATAGCAATCGGGGTAGAAGGCATGGTAATCTTAGACAACATCATCATTATCATTAGGGTAGTGTAGTGTCATGGACTCACCCCAGAGGCCAAGGTAGAGGAATATGCCAAATATATGATGTTTATAATACACCTGGGGGTGGAAATACTATACCATTGATAATTTAATGTATGATTCATAGATATTATTCACTTTATAGTAACTTATTTGATACATTTTCATCACCCTATTTCATATCTACTCATTTTAGGAATGTGTTGGGTCTAACAATGGAACATATGTATGGGGTTATATCAATTGATACAACATTAAGAGTATGATTGGAAAATGTTTGGAAGTTTAAGAAGTGTGATCTTAAGGATGGTGGGTACCATTTCTTATGGGGCTTATTTATGATAAAGATGTCATGTTTTGATCTAATATTTGAAATGTATTGGATGGTATTATACCCGGACGATATTTATTTTTATTTTCATAGGGTAATGTTCACATCCCTTTAGGGGTATACTTATGTTCACTTTGGGGAAGGGGATATCCAGGTAGGCTACGCAGGGTTTGTTCATTAGTGTTTGGATGGTATCACAACACATGTACCATGTCTTGACATTGATGAAGTGGGAGTAAATAATATTTTCTTTCCCCCATGTGGTGGATCAATTTAAAGATTAATTTATTGATGGATTATTGGGGTTTTTACCCAAAAGAAATTTCTAGTTCTTTATCGAGTTTCTTCTTGGCGGAGAACATATTTCTATTCCATCATAATGGAAACAACAGAGTATGAGGAACATAAAAATCAATTCGAGGAGTTTGATAATAAAGGGTTTATTTGAATGAGTATGTCTCCTTAAGGATCGCATGTTTATTTTAAAGAAATATGAATGGATGTTTTAGTTATGTGTCAATTATTATAGAATTAATCAGATGAAAATTAAGAAAGAATACCGTCTTTCAAGAATCAATGATCGTTTTGACCAGTTGAGAGGTTCTTCTATATTATCTGAAGTTGATTTGAGATTAGGGTATCATCAAATTACGGTGAGTCCTTCTGATATAATTTTAACTATCTTCAAGATAAGGTATTTTATAAAGGATCTTGTTGTTACGTCATTTGAGTTGATCAATGATTGAGTAGTTTTTTTGTTCCTAATAAACTAAGTCTTTCACAAGTACCTGGATAAGTTTGTAGTCATTTGTTAGATTAAAACATGGTGATATCTAAGATTCATGATGATCTAAAAAAACATTTTAACATAATCCTAAGTACACTACTAGAGAATAATACATGGTCTATACTATCTAAGAGTAATTTTGTATTTAAAGGGTAAATTTCTTGGGTCACATCATCTTTATAGAAGGTGTGTTAATAGACCGAAGGAAAGAAAAATAATTTGTGTCTTGGGAGGAACCCAATAATTCTTTTGATATCCATGCATTTAAAGTTTTACATGATATTGTCGATGATTGATAAAACATTTTCCCATTTAGTTTCACCACTTTCAAGATTCACCAAGAAGGGAATAAAGTTTAAATATATGAGGGCATGTGAGAAATCTATCCAGGAGTTAAATTAGTAGTTTAATACTACACTGATTTGGATTCTACCTGAGATCGGTAAGGAGTGTACCTTGTTTTTTGATGTTTTTGGTGTTGGACAAAGGGATGTGTTGATTTGGGGTGATTATGTTATGGTGTAACTCCCCAACCCCATTCACCCAGACTCAGTGCATTATAACATAACATTGGCATGATCACAAAAGATCATGTCCTGATATACCGATTTATCTATTCTCCATTGAAGTACTAGATACATACATAAGTTTCACACACATTAAAATTAAAAAACAACAACATTGTGTCCCATTTAAAAACACTCATATCCCATATCCTATCCCTTCAGGTCAATAATTATATACATATTCACATCCTGAGAAAAATAAAACATAAGAAAGGGGTGACCTCATATTCTTAGTAAGGATAACAATATAGCAGAAACTATCATAAATAAGAATAAACATTTAAAGAAATTTATTATACTAAATGTAATCCTCTTAAACATAAACATTAGCATAATATGAAAAAGATAAATCAAATAATTTCATTTACATATTTACATGGATATTCTACTAGTCGAATAATCACATGTAATATCAATAGATAATTTCACAATGATGGAATGAAAAATATCAAACATCATTACCACATAGTAAAGGGCTCGGTCCAATAATACAAATAAAAAACAATTCAAGGCCTTTTTCCAAGATACTAGTTTTTCTAATGAGAGCTACGGATGCATTGGGGGGTTATAGTAGTCCTCGGCCGTCACGTACTATGTCCAATGCATTCCTCATATGAAAAGATTGAAACATAATTGAAACATTCTTATTAAAACTAGCATATGAAATGTCAATACATTAACCATTAACCATGATTGGAATAAAAATAGAACTTCCATAGTCAAACATATCACAAGACCTTTAATAAAATATGTAATATTGTATCATAATAAATCAACTTCAAACAAGCATAAAATCCAACAATGGATGTTGACATAGATGAAATAAAAACTATTTTAGAGCAATATCTCTTTCTATTTTGAAATTATTTAAAAGTTATATATTTATAAAAGAAAAAGTTTATTTTGAAATTATTCCTATAAGATTGTAATATAAGGTTCTAAGTTGTCATAATTTTAGAAATATCTGCACCCATCGTATAAGTTAAAAAAAATCATTCCTTAATTTTTTCAAAAGGTCATAAAGTACATTGTTTAGAAAATGAAGGAAATATTACATTCATATTTTTTTTAAAGTAAAAAAATGGTATGAATTACTTTAACACATAGTCGAGTAAATATTAAAAATGTTTTAAAATATATTTTTAAGAAACACATATGTGGGTTATAAAGATGTCCCAGTATATACTTATGTATAAACAATCTTGGATAATGAAGAGATTGTAGAATTAAACCTAACCTGTTACTTTTTCTTAGTTGAGGGTATGTTAACCTCATCTATAATGGTGAAATAATTGTTATTAAATTATAAAAGAACCACAAACCTAATTATTTTATCATATATGATCTTTTAATATTGCTTTGTTAATAATATTGGACTAATATTATTGTTTCAGTTGTTATTGATTCATTTTCATTTATATGTTTTGTTACATAAGTCATGGTTGTTATGAATAAGATATATTTGATTAATATAGAGAATGATATTAAGTTCTTTAAAAATAATTTTGAATCATAAAATAAAAATTATTCTTGAATGGATGTGATAGGGAATAAAAACGCATCATGTCGTGGAGACAGTAAGTCATATGTATGCATGAGTGACAAAATCATTCTACTAGTGGTGAAATCTTATGTATTTGGATGGTATATTATAAAAAAATAATCACTAACATTTAATATTTATTATTTACATCAATAAAATGCAATATTATACCCATCTAAATAATGAAGTGTCGAATAACAAACTACACCACGATATGGAGATGGTAAACTGTACGTACACACGTATGGTGATTTTTTCATTCATAGGATGGATAGAATAATGAATATGGATGTACCATATTTATAATAACATCACAGTATGTATAAGGTACTGGAGTTATTATTTTGGTATGGAAACCACAAATAAAAATGAAATGGATGAAGAAAAGAACATTGAAAGGGGTGATGAAATAATTACCTCTTCTTCGTGTGCTTCTAATTAATTTGATGAAAATGTCTCATTAGGTTTTCTTTCTAACCACGGTATGGACTCTAGGTTTAATTGAGGTTAGTTGGGAGGAAATTTAATCATGGGTAGGCTGATTAAAATGGATTTTTAGGTGTGAAATCAATAGAAGGGGAAACACCCTTTTATAAGAGATGTGAGTGTCACTTTCGAAAAATCATGAAATATTATTTTATTATAAAATAATTTTATGTTTCTAATCACAAAATTTGATTTAAATCGAGGATAATGTGGGGATGGCTCTAAATCTTCTCAATCAATAGGTTTTAGACTAGTTTCGGTCACCAAATTAACCTCATATTTTAGATTTAACTCTTAGTTAAATAGTTTAACTTTTACCATGTCTTCATGTATTATTATAATAAATGGGTAATAAAATATATATAAAATACCAAGAGATCCTAAAGTTGTTAATTAATTACATATATATAATTATTTATGTCATTTGGATTAACCTTATATTTTTTATAATATTATATAATTTAATAAAATAGTATTTGTTTTAAAAACTCATATATGTCAATTTTGACACTATAATGTAATTGATTTTTTGTTAAAGTCATAAAAACATGATTACATAGAAAAAAATTCATTTAATCAACCCTAACATGTCATATTAACCAAGAAAATTCGTGGAATGCATCTATATACTCAATTTACATTTATTTATATTGTCAATTATTTTAATCTTTCATTAATAAGGTAATTACTGCATCATCATTGTGTCATAAATAAATTTAATTATTTATTATCTAAAAACAATAAATAAAAAATAATGTTCTAATAAATCTTTTTATTTTTCAATTTAATATTTATAGATGAATTTATCTTATGTATAAACCTATATTAAAAATTGTTTAGATATTAAAATTATAATTTAGCACTTTCAACTCCTCTTTAAATAAAATATAATAAATGTTCTAATCTAATCCAATTGGATGAAAAGGATCATATTTTTTTCATATGGTTTACTTTGTTCGAAAATCAATTATCAAATAGAATTAGGACACGTGTTAGGGTAATTATAATATTATTCGTACTTTTAATTACCCTATTTACTTTTAAATGTAGTAAATAAAATTCAAAAGTTATTATTCAACAAAAGTTATTTTCATCCTATTGAACCAAATTTTACTTAATGATATCATCCATGTCTCTTGGACATTTAAAATTAAATTAAGAGAAGTTGTAAAATTATGTTTTATTTAAATTTTCTAATCTAAAAAGAATGTGGGTTAAAGATGTTTAAAATTTCAATAAAATTTTATATAAATAATATTATTATAAAATGAATCCAATTATTTACATAGAACTAATATAGGTATTATGTATCTATTTTTAATTTAAATTAAATTTAAATAAAAATAATTTTTATTTTAATAAAATTCAGTTTTAAATAATAATGCAATGTTTTTAACTATTCATCAAAAATTTAATGTTTTCAGAAAAACAAAAAAAAATCACCCTTATCTAATTCGATATTCTGAATCCAAAGATAATGTTCGTTTTGATAAATAAAATTTATAAAATTTTCAAAAGTGGGTATTACTATTCATTACTTCTTTTTAAATGGCTAGTTTGATATGTCGTGTTGTGCTAGAACTCGAAGTTGTGTACATCGCAAACTATTGAATTATTCAAAGAGAAATGTTTCATGGAAGCTAGGGGTGTTAAATTTCCCCCTACTTCAAATAATTTCATCCTTGAAATTTCTAAAATATTATTGTATAAAAACATTCAGGTTGTTCTTCATTATATGTTCATTTGGTTCCCACCTTGCCTCTTCCATTATATGGTTTCTCCAAAGAACTATTACCAAATGAGTGGTCCGGATTCTCAACAATTGTTCTCTGGTATCAATAATCTTGATAGGCTCTTCACTATAAGACATATCATGTTCCAGTTCTATTTCTTCATAGTTGAGTACTTATGTTGGGTCAGGCATGTATTTTCTTAGCAATGATACATAGAACACATCATGAACATTGGAGAGACATAGAGGCATTGCTAAATAGTATGCTACAACTCCAATTTGTTCTAGAATTTCTAAAGGTATGATATACCTGGTACTTAATTTACCCTTTATACCGAATCATATAAAACCCTTACAGGGAGATACCTTCAAGAAAACATAATCACCTACATGGAATTTGAAATCCTTCTTTCAGTTATCGACTTATCTCTATTTCCTATTTTGACATGCTTTGATGTGGTTTTGGATAATCATCACATTTTCCATTGTTTTCTCACCATGTCGTGGGCCGTCGAGTGTTCTTTCACCAACATCATCCCAACAATTTGGGGTGTGACAACTCTTTCTATATAACTTTTCATATGGGGCCATATGAATAGTTTAATATAAGCTATTATTATAGGAAAATTCTACAATAGGTAAATATTGATCCCAATTACCTTGAAAGTCAGGTGAGAAAGATCTCAACATGTCTTCATTGGTTTCAACAGTACATTCTTATTATTCATCAATTTGAGGACTATAGACAGTGCTGCAACAATGTTCAATATCTATTTATTTGTGAAGACAATTCTAGAATCTTGATGTAAACTGGGGATCATGATCAGAAACAATTCATAGGGGTACACCAAGAAGTCTTACAAAATCATTAATATATAGCCTTGTTAATCTTTGAAGTGGAAATTCTTCTCTTATAGAACGAAAATGTACTGACTTGGAAAGAAAATCCACAATGACTCATATAAAATCATTCCTTATAAGAGTCATTGGTATCCCCAGGAAAAATCACATCGTAATATCATCCATTTACACTATAGTATGGGAAGAGGTTGCATGACTGTTCCAGGAAGTTGTCTTCCATACTTAACCTATTGAAAACCATAAATCTTGACACATAATCAGCAATCTCAAATTTCATGATTTCCCACCCAAAATGGTCCTTCAAATCTATATACATCTTAGTGCTACAAGGGTATATAGGGAAATTGGAGCTTTTGGCATCATCCAACAATTCCCTTTTTAAATCAAGTATATAGGGAACACAATGTCTCTTTCCAAATTTTAAAATTCCAACATCATATATGGAGTTGATCAATCTCCCATCATTCAATGATTTAATTTTCTTTTAAAACTACTAATCATCATTTTTAGAACCTTTTATATTATCTAGTAAAGATGGATTGGAAACCATTTGAAAAAATATTAATGTTTCACATTCGATGATTATTCCCATATACATCTTTACTAGATCCATAAACATAGGATACCTTTCAACCCTCATCTTGATTAGAACTCCATGATCCTTTCTACTCAATGAATTTTCCACCATATTTTCCTTCCTCAGGTGGTAGTTTATAGTGAAATCATAGTCTTTGAGTAGTTCAATCCATTGCTTTTGCCTCATGTTGAGTTCTTTCTTTGAGAAAATACAATTTAATCTCTTATGATCAGAATATATCTCAAATTTTTCACCATAGAGATACTGTCTCTATATGTTTGGAGAAAATAATGCAGCTCCTAACTCAAGATCATGAGTGGGATATTTTTGTAAATGAATATTTACCTGCTGTGATGCGTAAGAAATAACTCTATCATCTTATATAAGGACACAATAAAAAAATTTCTTTGACGAATCTCTTTAAATAACAAACCCATCATTCCCCAATGGTAGAGTCAATATAGGAGCATTCACTAATCTTCTATTCAGTTCTTCAAAAAGTTATTCACATTCTTTTTTCCAAAAAAATGATCTCTTTATATGGGATTTTGGTTAATGGGTTAGCCAATCTAGAAAAATTCTGTACGAAACATTTAAATTACATTATAAACAAGTAAAACCGCATATCATAGTTATACTCATCGGTGCTGGACATTAATAGATTTCCCTTCTCATTTAACAATCAACATAGATTCCATCTTTAGAGACAATATGGCCAATAAAATAAATCTCATAAATCTATAATTCACACTTTCTAAACATCCCATTTAATTAACTCTTCTAAGAGTCTTTAGAATAGTGCACAAGCGATTTTCATGATCTACATAGCTTTTAGAGTATACCAAGATATCATCAATAAATACCACTAAAATTTCATCAAGATATTCCTTGAAGACTATGTTCATTAGATCCATGAAAACTGAGGGTGAATTCGTCAGTACAAAAGGAATTACTATAAATTCGTAATTCATGTACTTGGTTTGAAATGATATCTTTGTAATGTCTTCCATTTTCATGCAAAACTGATGGTATCCAGATCAAAGGACAATCGTTGAAAAATATTGAGCTCCATGAAGTTGATCAAATAAATCATCATTGTGGGGTAGGGGATACTTGTTCTATATTATTATAGCATTGATCTCCATGTAGTCAATGCATAACCTCATAGGTCCATCTTTCATCTTTACAAAAAATACATGAGCTCTCCATTGATAAACACTTGGGACGATAAATACATTATTACTCAATTTCTCTAGATTTTTCATTATGTCCACTAATTACACAGTGGCCATTCTATAAGGGGTCATCAATATGGTCCATGAACCATGAATTAAATCAATGGAAAACTCAATTTCTCATTCTGGAGGATGTCCAAGTTAATCCCCGGGAAGCACATCAATATATTATAGCACAATAGGCACATCCTCTATTTGTCCATTCATTAAATCACCCATATTTATTTCACTCACATCCACCCAAATAATTGAATTTATTAGAGCTACTAGGTTTGGATCTAAATGAGAATCAGATGGTGACGTTTCTTCTCCAATGATAGTGTAATATTTATCATCATAAAAAATTGTAACCTCCTTCTTCTTACAATAAATTTTTTCATCATGGTCCTAAATCAAATTCATACTAAGGATTATATAAAATTCAATAATGGGTATGTTAATAAGATCAGTAGGTAAAGAATGTTTATAGGACATATTGGTAACAGATTGAAAAAACTATGTTGCAACGATGCATCCCATAAGAGTTTTGACTGAACACTTCCTTGTTAATTCAAATTATAAATATCTAATTTTTATAAAAAAATGGAAAGATATGACAGAATTTGATGATATAAAATCAAATAAACAATTGCCTAATTTTGAGTAAATAATTAAATTACATGCCACCATGTCATTCGGAGCTTCTTCCTCTGCAGTAGTAATCGCATAAGATTGGACTTTCTCACTTGGAATTTTCAAGGGTATGATTCCATGGATATTAAAACATTCATTTTTATAATTCCCCATTTCTATACAATTTTAGCATTCAACATTGATAGTCTCTTTCTTAACCATAAAATCTTGATCATGGTGGCCTTTTTCTCTACACTTTTAACAAACTCTCATTCTCTTCCAGAATATAACGAGGTGTTTCTTCCCACATTTACTGTAGGAAATAAATTCAACTTTTTTCTTCTTTACATTATTTTTATTTCTATATTGTTAAAAATATCTATTCTTATATTTCTATGCTTAATGTATTAAGACTTATAGAATTCCTTTTCTATCTAGACATCACATGAGACTATATCTTCATACGATGAGAAGGATTGTGAGACTAATGCTCGATGGAGAAATGGTTTTATCCCATCAAAGAATTGATCAATATTACATCTTGGGTTATGTATGTAATTTTCATCATGCCTTGCTATCCTTTTAATGTTTTCCTCATATATTGAGACATTCTCATCCTCCTTTTTCCTCATACTCAAAAATTTCCTTTCCATATTTGCGTAATGCTCACAAGAAAAGTATTTTTCTAAGAATTGTTCATTAAACTCCCTTAATTATATATTGGATACTTCTTCATCATCCTATTTGGTATGAATTAATGAATACCACTGATCTATATCTCATGTGAGTTGATAAACAACCATGATAACTCTTTCCCTTTCACTACTCCCCAAAGCATAAAATATTTTCTATATTAATCTTAACCATTTCTCACCTAAAAATGGATTTTTATTCCCACTGAATGTTGGTGGTTGCTTCCTCATTAAGTGTTCAAACACTTATCCTCTACATTGTGTATTAGGGTGCTCCATATGTGTAAGGTTGTTTTTCAAAACCTAGGAGAGTTGTCCGAATATGGTTATAAGCTGTTAGTCACCAATTGCATCACCAGCTCCATTATAATTATCCTGAGTAGGAGGGAAATCCCTACAAGGATTATGTGTGATGATACAGTTTCCATTCCATTTATTAGGCACAATTTCAAAAAAAATGGCCTACAATAGATTAGTTTATGAATCACAATGCATAATTCTAAACTCGCAAAATACATAACATAATTTGAATAGTTTATGCATATAATCTATAATCATAAAAAAATGTTTTTTTTGGGTAATTATTTACTCATAAATCATACATAATGGTTTGTAATGAAAATGTGAATTATCCTAAGCATAGCCATTGGGAGTGTCATAAACAATAGTGTAGAAATTCCTGTTGTTGGGAACCCATTCCCATTCAAGTCTAGTACAAAGAAATATTTTTGGGTGTTACCCCTTGATAAATCTATGCCAGAGCTGCCTCAACCTTCTCATATCCTAATAAGGATTTATTTCATGGAAAATTCCCCAAATATCTACATTAAAAAAATTCTTGGAAGTTCTTCTATAATAATCCTCAAATTCTTTCTTATGGTAATGTTCTCTAATTAGATTATATCTAAATCTAGTTTCCATGGTTTGTACTAAACTACATCTAATACCAACTATAATTCCCCAACCCCAGTTACCCAAAGTTGGTGCATTATTATATAACATTAGTGTGATCAAAAGAGATAATTTCCCAAAAGATTGATTAGTTTAGTAGCCTTGGAAGTGCCAGATACAAACATAAGTTTTACATTACATTAATAAATGGAAAATAACAACATTGTGTCCCCTTTTAACACACTTTTATCCCATAGAATATCCTTGTAGGTCAATCATAATATACTTCTTCACAACCTGGGAAAAATAAAACATAAGAAATGAGTTAGATTAGATGCTCAGTAAGGATAACAATATAGAGGAAACTGTCATAAACAAACATAAACATTTAATGCAATGTATAAGACTAGAAACCAAGCCTTTTAATCTTAAATATCCAGATAATATGAAAAATATAAATCAAATAATTCCATTTGCATATTTAAATGGATATTATACTAGTCGAATAATCACATGTCATATCAATAGCTAATTACCTAATGATGGAACCCATAATGTCAGACATCATAACAACATATTCATGGCCTCGTACCAAGACTACAAATAAATATTTTGTCAAGGAATTATTCTAAGACATTGGTATTTCTAATGATACTTACCGATGCATTAAGGGGCTATAGTGGGCACTGACCATCACTTAATTAGTCCAATTCCTTCTACATTTGAAATGGTTGAAACATAATATAAACATTCATATTAAAACTAGAAAATGAAATTTCAATACTTTAACTATAAATAATGAATGGTATAAAAATAGGACATCCATAGTAAAAAAATATCACAAAACCATCAAAAAAAATATAGAAGATTGTATCATAATAAATCAACATAAAAAAGAGTAAAATCCAAAAAAGGATGTTGACATAGATGATGTAAGAACCCTTTTTTTATTCTTGAGGTACGGGTTTACCTTATTCCCTTTTCCTAAAGTGTTTTTTGATGAAATAAGGAAAATGAGGAAAATCCTAAATTTTGGGACCACACACAATGTAATCTTCCACATGTCGTGTACTTTTGGACGTGTGCGATGAGTACACAGGGTGTGTAGCCATGTCAGCAATGAAAAGTGTAAAAACCGACTACATGCTGGGTAGTGGTCCTTTACACGTCGTGTAGTCAGTCAGCAGACGAAATAGTAAGGTGGTGGAAGCAGCCGCCAGGTGGGCGATAGTACACGCTGTATAGTCGAGAATACATGTCGTGTACTCATGTCGACAAATGAACAGTTTGGAGGTGCCGACAGATGTACAATTAAATGAAGGAAGTACACACCGTGTACTCAGAAGTACACACCATGTACTTTGTTTTTCGCATAAAATTGGTAGTAGCCAACCATGTTCACAGGGAAGGCTTAGAACTGAACGAGAGCTCAGGAGGGGATGGCTGAATATTCGGGGATCTTCAGATTGAGAGTCAGGAATCCGTTTCCACCTTGGACGATCTCGTTGTAACCGCGTGGGTAAGCCGTCTCATCTCCAAGCGTAGTTTTTTCCAATTCTTCCTCCAATGGAAGTTATTTGGGTTTAAGCAATTTTTCATCCACCTAAGATCTACCTCATTCTAGGAAAATCCGTGGAACGTCGTTCGAGTATATTGATCATGGGCGTTTAAGATAGGTGGCTTGGTGTTTATTTTCCAACGGTTGTATGATTGTGTGTATTTTTGAGATACACACCCATGAATGTGGTGTCGTATGGATGAGGCCTTTTTGAATTAAATACCTATAATATTATTGCAAATTAAATGTGATAATAAACTGATGTTTGGGATCACCTCTTAGATCCTGGACCACCTCGGGGGTGTGTTACTTTGTTTATCCATTTGGCCAGGATACCTGAGGGTATGCCTTTATAATGGTGATTATAGAATTTCCTTGAGATAAATTTCTTTTGTAATTCCTGTGTATTGCTTGTTTACAGGTTGGGCATGGCCCGGTTACTTGTTTAGCCTGAGGGAAGTGTTGTGATTAGACTATGGGTAATGTACTACTTAGCCTATGGGAAACATCTTCCATGCATGTGGGAAGTTGATTCTGTGCCTGTGGGAGACACCTCGTATGCATGCGGGAAATATTCGATATTCCTATGGGTAGATTTCTGTGTTTATATTCTATTTACTAGAGGGTAAGCAATTATGCATCTGAGGACACTGATGTTAACATAGAAATTCACTATGGTGGTTTATTAATAATAAATAATGAAATGAATGTTAAATGGTAATATAACTGGTAAAGTTTGTTACTTTTGAGTACTTATTAGTTTATTGAATTTACTTTTTCACACTACTATTGCATGTTTACACACAGTTGAGAAAGGTCCTTTCGTGGGTGCCTACTGATATTATTTTTCACACACTATTTGGGATACACTTTTCGGCCCAAAAAGATTATGTTTATGCCGGTATGGATAAGGTAAAAGGTCCCATTACAGGTACTTGATTACTGCTGAGGAGTATGGGACCATGGGACCAGGCTTAGGCTCGCGATGCTACTGGCTGTTTTGTTTTTCTTTGTTGTACGCTATATTGTACTGTACTATATTGTTGTGTAACATGTTCTGGCTGTTTTCTTAGAACTTGAGGCATGTTGCATCAACATTATATATTCATTTTGGTTGTTTTTACTGCAGCTATTTATCTTAAAAGTGTATGGTTTATTTCTTCCATTGTTGTTGTATGTTTTATCTTGTATTCTGCTGCACTACACTTTGACAAATGAGAGCATTGTTTCCCCACTATCATACCTGGGCCCTTCCTGCTAGTCGGCAGCCTCTGGATTTTGGGTAATCATGCTTGAGGTCACGTGGCGAACCCGGTTCGGGGCACCCGTCGAGTGGTACCCAGAACCGGGATGTTACAAAGTGGTATCAAAGAGGTTCTTTTCTATGATATACTATTTGGAGCCATAGTCATGGATAGTATGAGAACAGTTGTTGGTAATAATCTGGGCCTGGGCGTAGCTAACCTGTGTACAGGGAAAAGCCAATTTACCTCATGTGGCAATTTTTCTGATTTTGCAATTTGACAGTTAAATTGATTTTCACCAAAGGGTGACACACTTGTATTTTGATGTTTATATTTTATTCATGGGTTCTATTTAGTTGAAACCCGATGAGATGAGGGTATTCCATCACATGCATCATTTAGGCACATGCTAGAAATCACATTCCATGTATAGTTTATATGTTATGTAGGTGTATTATAAATAGCATGTTGTTCTGATAGATCTTGTGCTAGTTAAAGCATGCTGTTGTGATAGAAGCTTGGATAGATACCTTCTATTCGATATGGTACTATTGTGTGATCCTGTTTATGGAATGTACACCAAACTTTGGTTTTTGGGGAGTATGGTCCCCCATTGACCGAAATTTGGTGGATCATTGGATTTTTATCCTGTTATAGCACATAGAAGATGCCAAACATCGATTCACAGGGAGTATGGGCCCTCACAGTTCGGAATTTGGCACTTAGGTGTTGTTTTTTCTGTATTTTATGGGTTCTGGGAATGTTTCTGAGGCATACTATCCGGACACCCAGTATAGACGCCGTGTAGTACCTTAAACACATTGTGTATGTTCTTCTATTTGGGTAGAAAAGAAAAAAATTTGAGTACACTCCGTGTAGTCTAAGTGCACGCCGTGTAGTCCTTCCCGTGTCATAGACCATGTGGGTGGGTACTTGGGGAATGGATGTGGTTGGGGAAAACACGCCATGTACCGGATGTACACACTGTGTAGTGTTGACCTGGAGTTCGCCCGTGTAACAAAAAACATGGCTGGAGGGGATCTTAATACATACACACCATGTCAAAAATGGAACATGCTGTGTAGTCAAACCTGGGATCTAGCCATGTGACTCACAACATGGGTCAGTGTAATCCTTTCATTCACACGCTTTGTGTATATTGAACACGCTGTGTAGTTGGAGCTGTGAATTTGGTCCTATAACAAACACCACGGCTCGGAGAAGCTCGTTTAGTACACTTAGTGTACCCATGGGACATGAGGTGTAGTCTTCAATAGGGACGGACCTTGTGGACTTAGCTGTGTGGCTAGGAAATGGGTAGTGTACACGCCATGTGTGGGTGTAACACGTCGTGTAGTATTATGAAAAGTAGTCGTCCGTGTCACAAATGACATGGGAAGTTGGAAAATTACACCATACACGCCATGTAGATTATATACACGACGTGTAGTTTTGTTTAACCGGAGCCATGTGGATTGGCTGTGTAGAAGGACCCGGGTAGGGTAAGAAAAGTCGAGTACACACCGTGTAGTCTGGTTGTGAAATTTTTAATGTCTTCATCCTCCTATTTCCCTTTTCGGTTCCTTCATTTTCATATTGTGATAATCTTGATCTAAGGTGTGCATTTGACCTTGTACTTTCATGTTGCCGAGACGTTCACGTGTTGTTTACCAGGAGAGTGGAAATCATTATATTCAAGAGATGGTGGTCCATGGGCTACTAGTGGATCCTCCAGCAGATCCAGATACGGCGCCAGCCATTATACCGGACACAGGTGCGGATTCTCAATTCTGTGAAGGCTTTATGCAGTTCACGCAGGCCTTTCAGGGAGCACCGCCGGCTGCCACATCTATGGCCGAGCTGACTTGGATCTTCCAGCAACAGCATCCACCTACGTTTTCAGGGGATGGAGGACCACAGGCTGCGGATTCTTGGCTGGGGTCGATGTAGACTATCTTAGAGCATCTTGAGACGCCTTCAGGGTGGAGGGTCAATCTCGCGACCTATATGTTGTGTGATTCCTCCAAGAGGTGGTGGGATGTTACCACCCAGTCGAAGCATCATAGAGACATGGCGTGGGAAGATTTCCAGATAGCCTTCTATGATTTCTTCTTCCCAGAGACACTGATGGAAGATTGATCTTGAGAGTTCATAAATCTGGAGCATGGCGCTATGTCAGCGATGGATTATTCTTCTCATTCACCAAGAATCAGCGTTTTGCACCCGTTCTGGTGGGTGATGGGATGTTGAGGGCCAGGCGCTTTGAGGATGGTCATTGTTGTGACATTTTATCACTGGTAAATGTTTTTAGGTTGCCTTCCATATGTGCTATTGTGAATCAGGCACTGATTATAGAGAGGAACCTGGAGGAAGCTAGTGTTGTGGGCCATGGTGGTTTTGCACCATTTTCTGATACTATTTCTACTTGTAAGAGGAAGAGATAGATGGACCTCTCTCAGGGTGGAAGTACCAGCCAGAAGAATGTTTCAGGTGGCTAGGTCATGTGCTACCAGTGTGGTAAGATGGGGTATAAGAGACCTTAGTGTACACGAGACCCAGTAGAGTTCCGAGCTTGTGGCAGGATGGGTCATCTGCAGTGCTTTTGCAGGGAGTTTCCACCAGTGGCTAGTGAGAGGGGTTGTGTGCAAACTACATGTTCGGGGGAAGGACCATCTTCTTCTTACCAGTCGGGGAACTGGAATACATCAGGGCATGCAGACAGAGATGGTGGTCATGGCGATGGTATCCAGACACCAGGATCTCAGAGGCAGCAGGGCGGGACAGCTTAGGGTATCCAGGCTGTGTTGTAGGGCCATGGCACTAGGCATGCATATGTAGTGCAACAGAACCAGTTGGAGCAGGATCTCGAACCTTCCACTATCAGAGGTACTATTCTAGTAGTTTCTGTCTTATCTTTAGTTCTTTTTGATACGGGAGCTACACATAGTTTCATATCTGTGCTCGTTTTGGAGAGCCTTGAGCTCTGTGTTTCTACTTCTTCTACTGTTATGACGCTAGACACTCTGTTGGGGACTAGAATGTCTAGTGTGTTTCAGTTCAAGGAGTTCCCCAATGAGGTTGGTGGATGTCACTTCCTTTGGGAACTCTATGTCTTAGAGATGACGAGCTACAATTTCATTTTCGGGATGGTCTGGTTGGTTCTCTTTCGAGCCTTTGTAGACTGATATCGTTGCAGGGTGCGTTTCATGTCACCATAGGGCGGAGAGTTTCTATACAAGGGAGACTGGGATGTTCAGGTAAGTCGAACTGGACCAGAGCATCATGGGCGCGGTGGAGTCACAACCCAGATTGAGAGTTTATATTTGGATGATCAAGGGACTTGTCAGACGGATTTCCCTCTAGTGGTTGATCGTTTCAGGGATGTTTTCCTGGATGACTTTTCAAGTCTACCTCCAGAGCAACACATGGATTTCTCTATTGAGCTTGTGCCATGAGCAGCACCGGTGTCCATTCCTCCTTACAGAATGGATACACCTGAGTTTATGGAGATCAAAAGTACGTTAGAGGAGTTACAAGAAAAGGGTTTTATCCGAGATAGTACTTATCCTTGCGGTTCTCCTGTTTTTTTTAAGAAGTCGGACAGTACCCATAGACTCTATGTGGATTATAAAAAGCTGAACTGGTTGACGGTTAAGAACCGATATCCCTTGACAAGGATTGATGGTCTTTTTGATCAACTTCATGGAGCACGATTGTTCTCGAAGATTTACATGAGATCAGGATATCATCAACTGCGTGTGAGAGCATCGGATATACCTATCGTAGCTTTCAGGAGAAGGTATGGTCTATATGAGTATACAATTATGCCGTTCTGACTCACGAACGCGCCAGTTATATTTATGGCTCTGATGAATCGTGTCTTCCATCCCAATTTGGATTCTTTTGTGGTAGTATTCATGGATGATATCATGGTGTATTCTCACACTCGACATGACCATGCCACCCATCTTGATATCATATTGAGTACACTAAGAGAGTATCAGCCATATGCTAAGCTCTCAAAGTGCCACCTTTGGATGGACCAGATACACTTCCTGGGTCATATCATCTCAGAGGCAGGAGTTGTAGTAGACCCAGAGAAGGTGAGAGATGTGGTTTTCTGGGAGCATCCTAAGAAATTTTTTGAAATAAAGTGTTTCTTAGGGCTGTATGGTTACTACAGGGGTTTTATACAGGACTTCTCCTGCTTAGCAGTGCCGTTGACGGATTGACTAAGAAGGTTGTGATGTTTTTTTGGTCAGAAGCTTGCGAGAAAGCCCACCAGGATCTGAAGGGAATGTTGACATCAGCACCGATCCTGATACTCCCAGATCAAGGGAAGAGCTATATCGTTTACTGTGATGCATCAGGTGTTGGGATAAGAGCTATGTTGATGCAGGGCGATCGAGTTTTTGCGTACGGGTCTCAGCAGTTGAGGCCACATGATAGGAATTACCTGACACATGATCTCAAGTTGGTTGTAGTTGTTCATGCGTTGCACTTTTGGAGACATTATCTCTTAGGATAAAATTTTGTGGTGTTCACGGACCACAAAAGTCTTAAGTAAACCTTTACCCAGCGTGACTTGAACATGATCCAGTGATGTTCGTTTGAATACCTTCAGTCCTTTGATTTTGAGCTTGCCTATACACCTAGTAAAGGTAATTCAGTAGCTGATACACAGAGTAGGAAGACTGAGATACAGGCAGTGCAAGAGGCCAGTAGTGAATGAAAAATTATGGCTTTGTTCACTGAGATGCATTTTTATGAGCACGAAAGTCATGGGAAAACCTATATTTCATCTTTATCTATGACCTCTACCATCTTGGATAGAGTGACGATGAGACAGCTATCTGATTCAGAAGGCCTTGTTATACAGGAGTCAATGGCTAGTGAGGACCCTACCATTGGGTGGACGATCGGCGATGATGAAGTATTATGTTTCCATGGATGAGTGTGGGTTCCATTGGATAAACACTAGGAGATGATGTGGGAGTTTCATGTTTCAGCTTGGGCAGTTCATCTCGAAGTTACCAAGATGTACCGTGACTTGAGACGTTAGTACTGGTGGCCGAGTATGAAGAGGGATGTAATTTTTTTTGTCACGAGGTGTTCCACCTGTCAGCAGTTAAAGTTGGATCATCAGAGGACATCCAAACTGTTACAGCAGTTACCTATTCTAGAGTGGAAATGGGATGATGTCGTGATAGACTTCATGACAGGGTTTCCGGGGTCACCTCGAGGCAATGATGTCGTGTGGGTTGTTGTGGACAGACTCACAAAGGTTTCTCACTTTTTTCCAATCAAGGAGACCTTCAGAGTTGACGATCTCGGGAAGTTATATATCTGATAGGTCATACGTCATTATGAGGTCCCTCGTTCTATCATTTCATATAGGGATTCCCGTTTTATGTCTCGTTTCTGGCAGAGTTTTCCGAGGGCACTGGTTACACAGGTGCTTCTGAGCACAACATACCACCCTCAGACCGATGGTCAGTCAGGGCGTACGATACAGATGCTTGAGGACATTCTGTGTGCATGCATCCTATTCTTTGGGGGCTCTTGGGAGAAGCATTTACCCCTGGTCGAGTTCTCCTATAATAATAGTTTTCAGGAAAATATTTAGATGGAACCTTATGAGGATTTATATGGTATGCCATGCCGATAACCTTTGTGTTGGATTGAGGTAGGTGAGGCATCTTTACTGGGACCACGTCTCATGCAGGAGACTTCTGAGATGGTCTAATTTATTCAGAAGCAGATGGATACCACATAGTCTCGTCAAAAATCTTATGGAGATCGTCGTAGAAGACCCTTGGAGTTCGTGGTCGGGGATCAGGTTTTCTTTCATGTTTCACCGAGGATGGGACATAGGTAGATTAGAAGATAGGGTAAACATTCATCAAGGTATGTAGGGCCATTTTAGGTTCTAGATAGAGTCGGGCTGGTTGCCTATCAGTTGTAGTTACCGCAGAGGTATCGAACCATGCACGGCGTCATCCACTTATCTCAGTTGTGCCGCTATCTTTCAGACTCATCTCACGTTTTTCAGCCGGAGGAGGTTGAGCTTCAGGTAGATTCGTCCTTTGAGGAGAATCCAATTCTTATTATTGATAGAAGCATGAAGGTTCTCTATAGCCGGTCATTTCCTCTCATACGGGTGCTATGAAAGCATGGAAGAGTGCAGGATGAAACCTGGGAGCAGGAGACCGACATACGTGCTTAGTGGCCATAGCTGTTTATGGCTCTATCTTCACCACCCATGTAAGGGAAATTTGGGGGGAATTTTATTAAGGGGGTAAGTTTCTAAGAACCCGGTTCATATTCTTGAGGTACGGGTTTCTTCTTTTCTCCTTTCCTTAAGTGTTCTTGAGTAAATAAAGAAAATGTGGAAAATCATAAATTTTGGGACCACATGCCATGTAATTTTCCACACACCATGTACTTTTGGCCGTGTGGGATGAGTACACAGGGCGTGTAGCCATATCAGCGATGAAAGGTGTAAAAACTAACTACACGTCGTTTAGTGGTCCTTTACATGTCGTGTAGTCAGTCGACAGATGAAACAGTAAGGCAGTGGAAGCAGCCACCAACTGGGTGACAGTACACGCCATGTAGTCCGGAATACACGCCGTGTACTCATGTCAACGTATGAACAGTTTAGCGGTTCCACCATATGAACAGTTAAATGAAGGAAGTACACATCGTGTACTCGGAATTACACGCCATGTACTTTGTTTTTTTTTCACTTAAAATGGGAAGTATCCAACCCTGTTCAGAGGGAAGGCTTATAACCGGATGGGAGCTTGGGTGGGGATAGCCGAATCTTCTTGGATCTTCATATCAAGTGTCGGGAATCCGTTTCTGCCTCAGACGATCTCGTTGGAATAGCACGGATAATCCCTCTCATATCCTGGAAAAGTTCTTGCCAATTATTCCTCTAATGGGAGTTATTTGGGATTAATCCAGTTTTCTTCTACCTCAGATCTACCTCATTCTGGGACGATTCGTGGAACGTCGTACGAGTATACTGATCAGGGTGTTGAGTCAATAAGGTTTTCCTTATGACCTTTCTATTCCTTCTTGTTTTGAAAATCACAAACACCTTATCTTTAAGAAAATCGCTTTTATAAGGAAAATTGCTTTTATAAGGAAAATCGCTTTTGTAAGAAAAATTATCCTTATCATATTTTCATCAATATTTTTCTTAAGTATAAGATTCGGATTCCTTTCTATTTTCTCGGAATTGTTTGAAACATTGATATGAAGTATTCTGTTTTAGGATCCAAATTATGGGTAAGAACTGTAATAAAGTTTCACTCCGAAATCCAGATGAGAACTATGATAAAGATTCATTCCAAACTCTGGATACGAACTCTGATTAAGTTCTACTCCGGATTCAAGATATGAATCATTATGAAGTTCGACAAAGAATTCTCATTACGAATTCTGATGAGGAATTATCATTACGAATTCTGATGACGAATTCTCATTCCGAATTCACCTATTAAACAGAATTTGATCATCTTTTTTTTATACACTCTGAATTTATTTAGACTCCGAAAATTAGTTTTGGTTAGACTCCGAACTTTCATTTTGCTTACATTGTTATAATCTGTCTACTCTTTAATATTTTTTCTCTCACTCCGAACATACACTCTGAATATTTACTTCGAACTTTTTAAGTCTTAAAACGATGTCGTACATTCTGTTTCACTTATTTTGTTATAAAACGATGTCGTCTATTCTGTTATAAACTAACTATTGGTTAAGCTACACGTGTACAGGTCCCTCCGATTTTTAAGGAAAATATGGCCGTTGGAAAGGAGACCGACCTTGCCTATAAATAGGAGCCCATTTGAAAGAGCTCGAGGCTGACTACTGAATGATTTATTGATGAGTGATTAATGACTTCTTCGACGTTGTGAATACATGATGTTGAAGTGATTTCTAGAGAGAGAGGCTCTTATTAACTCTCAAAGCTTCACGCGACTCCGAATATTGGTGATTACATTCGAGGACTTCCGGGGATAGGAAGACAGAGGTTTCCAACACCTTGAAGTTGAGGGCTTCCTTGCTGAGGAAGACAGAGGTTCCAACTACCTTGAAATTGAGGGCTTGCGGCGATAAAAAGATAGAGATTCTGATATTCGTAACTAGGGCTTACCCTGGTGTGGGTAAGACAGACTTGCTTGAAAGTATAAATCAAGGGACCTTTATCAAAGGTTCTTGTATACCCTTATCTTTGGTTTAAAAGACTTATATCTTGTTACTTGTAGTTTTACTACTTGTTTATTTCCGCTGCATTTTGTATTATAAGGAAAGTATAACTTTCTTATACTTCCTTACTTGTACTCTGTTTCATTTTGATTCTAGACGCTTTAAGGTTGAATCTCATATTGTAATCTTTTCTTAAGTTTCAATTACCAGAACCATATTTCTGGAACCTACTTTTGGAATCTCTTTCCAAGTTTTCATTTGGTGTTAGAGGTGTTGTGAATTTTCTTAGTTTAATCCTTGTTAAACTTATACCATTCCTTTTCTTAAGGAAAACACAGTTATTCATAACTAACTTTAAAGGTTCCAAAGGAATTTTTAAAGTATACAATTCACCCCCCCTCATGTATATTGAGCATCTACATCATTATTTCGATCCTACAATTGGTATCAGAGGTGGTCTCTGGAATTCTTGTACTCATGTATAAGCTTTTCTTGCTCACTTTATCATTCCTAACATTCCCATTCTGAATTTTATCATTCCGAACATAGTTGTTACGAACTTTTTCTACTAACAAGTTTGTGTGCCAAAGGTTTTTAAGTATGGCATGAATTAATGTTGGTTCTATTGATAATATAAATTCCACAAGACCACCAATATTTGATGGTAATGATTATGAGTACTGGGGAGATCGAATGAAGAATTTTTTATCAATACTGGAGTGGACAATTTTGTAATGCTTACTTGAGATTATAAAATTCATGATAAGGAAGTTAGAACTTTTACTAACTAAGAAAAGAAAGAGTATCAACTCAATTATAAGGTACGAAATACCTTACATTGTTCAATGACCAGAAATATATATAGCCAAATTTCTTCTTGTGAAGAAGCTAATTCTATCTGGAAGAAGTTAGAGGTTACACACTTTGGAACTTCTAAAGTGATTGAGACTAGGAGAGTTATGCTTAGAGATGAATATCATGGCGTCAATTTTCTTTATGGAGAACCAATATGTAAAGTTCAACAGATATTTATGTCTATCATCAACAACCTACAGTCTATGGGAGAGAAAGGTTTAGATGATGAAGCTCTTGTAGATAAGATAATTGATATCATGCCTAATGAGTAGTAATCCAAAAGAACTGCTATATATGAGAACAGGAAGGTCACTCAAATATCTCTTGATGAGTTATTTGGAACTCTTATCCAACAAGAAACCAGAATGAAGAGAGATGCTAACAAAATCAAAAAGAAAAATGGAAATGGTATTGTTGATTTTACAACAACATCAAATCATATGCAAGCTAAGACTCCTGAGAGAGTAACCAGATCCAAGTCTAAGAAGATGGTTGTTCAATCAGATTCTAGTGAGAGTGAAATATCAGAAAAATGAATTAGCAAATCTTGGTCGAAGGATGAACAAGATAGCTGGCCAGAGAAATTTCCAATCTAAGTATAAGAAAAAGGAAAGGAAAGATAAAAAAGATGGAGAAGATACTTGTTATGAATGCAAGAGAGCTGGATATATAACACCAGACTACCCTTTGCTCAAAAAGAAAGAAAGGAAAGAAAGGAATTCAGACAGGAACAGAAAAAAGTATTATAAAACCAAAGATAAGAATGTTTGGAAAGCTAATGACACCTGGAGGGCCAGTGGTGGTGATTCATCAGATGAATCTTCTGATTACGAATCTTTAGGATAGAAGAATCTTGGTCTTATAGCTATATTACCTAATTATAATCATTGTTTTATAGCTAAGGTACGAAATGTTGAATCATTGACCAATGTTTCTTTAAATTCTAATGATAGTAAGTATTATAACACTTCTGATGAAGAATCATCTTCTAATGAAGAAAATACTTTACCTACTTATGAAGAAGTCTCTAGGTTTGCTGAACTTCTTGAAATTGAAAATTCAAAACTCAATAAGAAACTTGATAAGTCAAACTCTAGGAATTTTATTCTTACAAAAGTGATGTCAGATCTTTCTAAAGATCTTGATAGAAAAAATGATGATTTTGAACGTATTTCAAAAAAAACTTAAGGAAGTATGTTCTGAGAAGAACAAATTTTCTAAAGAATTAGAAAAAGTAATTTTTAAGAAAAATGTTTTCGAGCCTCACTCTAGTTCTAAAACTAATGATTTTGAGGATAAAAACTTGGTTATAAAACTCAAGTCTGAAATTTTTTCCTTAAATATGTTTTTATCAAACTTTACCCATGGTAAGGAAAATTTTGATAAAATGTATTCCCAAATACGACCATTAAGAAATAAATCCGGTTTTGGTTATACCCATTCAAAACCAATTTTCAGTAAAAATTATTTTTTCCTCAAAGTGCCCCATTTTGTACCAAGTGTCAACGTGGTGGTCACTGGGCAAGGAATTGTTCCTTAAAAAAAACCCAATCTCTAGGATTTCACAAAGCTTATTTCTCTAAGAAGATGTGGGTACCTAAAATTTTGTTATATAGAAATCTCGGATCCAAACAAGTTTGGATTCCGAAAGTCTAATTCTCTTCTTGATTTCAGGAAAATAAAGAGAGTATCAGCAAAAATACATGGTACATGGATAGTGGATGTTCCTAACACATGACTGGTAACAAAAGCAATTTTGAAATGATTATCAAAACGAAAGAGGATTTTATTCTTCAGTTTATCGGAACGCAAGATCAACTTGATAATATTTTCACAAAATCTTTGCCTTCTGATAGATTTGAATACATTAAATAGAAGTTAGGAATGATAACCGTAAGGTAATCCTTCTTAATTAACTTTCTGTTGAAAAAGTCTCCTTACAGCAATAAACTCGTTTTCATAGGGGGAGTGCATTTTATTGTTAGAGTAACTAAATTTTTCAAAGTTAGTTTTTCAAACTTTTCGGAACTAAAATTCCAGAATGGGAATTTCCGGAACTAAAATTTTCCAAAATGGATATTTTCGTATAGAAAACTTCTGGAATGGAAATTTTCATATTGAAAACTTCTGGAATGGAAAATTTCATACTAGTGTTTTCATAATGGGATTTTCGTACTGAATCTTTCATAATGAGTTTTTCTTTTTCAAATTTTGTAATGAAATTTTCGTACTAAGTTTTCCGTACTCAGTTTGTTTTTCGTAATGAGTTTTGCAAACCTTGTCTTTTCGTAGTAAATATTTTTTCAGTTTTCTTAAGAATGATACCAATTACAAATAATCTTCCAAAGCCAATCCGAAAGGTATGATTTCTTTACTCATGTTTTTGTAGGCATATTTCAGTTGCTGGAATTTTCTTATATTTTGTTTTCGGATTATAATTTTTATTAAATCTTTGTTTTAATAAATCCCCAAAAGATCGGATTCAAGTTTTCATGAGAATTGGTTTTCGACCGTCAGATCTGATCTCAGGATGTCACAACCGTTCTATTAACCGTGGAAGATGAACTTTTTTCTCGTTGCCTATATAAAGGGAACCCCAAATAGTTGTCCCACATCGGTTTTCAAGCTCCAGTGTCTCAAAGCTCTGCCTCTCTGTTTTAAGACTGTTCCGAACATCAACTTTCTCCGTTCCGAACTTCTCAGAGGTCTTCAAATCCGAATTTTTGTAGAAGTAACTTCTCAAGACATGACTTCCTCTAAGACGATTTCGAAGTGGTCGGTATATAGAAAAAGAATGGTTCATCCAAACTTCTTCAATAAGTATGATTCTCTTATATCCAATAATATTAAGCTCAACGGATGGGAAGATATTGATGTGTCCAAGCCATGAAATCAAGATGAAGTTTATTCAGATTTACTTATAGAATTCTATGAGACAGTTTTCTTCTTTAAGGAAAATGACAGGGAAAAGTTTTTGTTTAAGTCTTATGGCAAGACTTATAATCTTTCGTGTGTAAAGGCAGCTAGCTTGGTAGGGCTGACCTATGAAGGAGAAGCTGAGTTCATCTATCATGTTTTTCCAGATTCTAAGGGAAGCTTTGACAAGGAAAAGGCTTTGGAGACTCTCGGACTGTCAGATGATAAGGCTCCGAAGATTTCTTCTCTATCTAAAAATTTCCGGATTCTAGAGTTATGGGTACAAGGACTTATCGTACCGAGAAAGGGTGACAAAGATAGTTTGAACAAGAATGAGATCTACATCCTAGATTTTCTGATAAATCTGAGGAAGTTTAACCTGATGAAGCACATTCTCATTACTCTTGAGAATGTTAAGAAAGGGAATCTGAGAGCTCAGATCATAATGTATCCAGCAATCCTCTCAAAGTTGATAGTTCGGTTCCTTGAGTCTTTTAAGGAGGCGTGCAAGTCTAAGCCAAGAGTTTGCAAAATTAGGCTGGTCAGTGATGGTACAATCAAAAGGTTGGATGTAGCCTTTGAGAAGAAGACTGGTCAGTTTATTGATTTACCTGCTCAAGAAGAAGCGGTTCCGAAAGTTGCTGATCCGGAATCCTCTAATCCAGTAAGGAATAGAAAGTTGAAAGAAGTTGAAATAGATGCAGAGAATCCCAAGTCTAAGGAAGTTCATTCCGCACCTCCAAAACCAAAGAAGAAGAAAGCTTACCCAGATGAGGTAGTTGTTAAATAGAGGGAGATCAAAGAGAAGAGAGTGCAAGGGGAGCCTCAGTTTGGCTTGGATCCTGCGGAGGCTAAGGCCTTGAAGGAAAGAACTGCAGATGAGCTAGAAAAACAAGTCAAAGAAAAGAAGCTTAAGAAGATGTTGTCTAAATCAGAGGTATCTCAGGCATTGTTGAATTTCAATGAGATGGTTTCAGAAAATATTCATGTTCCGAGATCTTTTTCATTGGAATCTCTACCTGAGACTCCAGGAAGGAACATTGTTGCTCTGGAAGAGGCAGTAGCTAAGCCTGTTGAGGAAGGTGAGCAAGTTGAGAAAGTGGAAGAATAAGAAGCTGTTGCTGAAGGAAGTGGTGAAACCGAAGATGTTTTAAAGCAAGTAGATGATTATAAGGGGACACCATCGGAACATTTATCGCTCCGAACGTCAGAAGCGGAATCATCGAAGCTAGTCACTCCAGTGATGGATGATGAGAAAGGGAGAAGAAGAAGTACCTTATCATGCAGAGGAAGAACAACTTCTACATGATATTGCTCAAACGGAGAATGTAGAGGTTGGTGCTCAGAAAGTTCCTAATGAGGAATACAATGTTGTGCAAGGTTTTGATAGTGAAAAGAGAACTCCGGAACAGGACTCCATTCCGAAAAAGGACAAGGGAAAGAAACTTGTTGTTGATACCCCGAGCTCTGTGGTAATAAAGATAAGGGAAGTTAGTGACTCTTCTAAGAAGAAGGTTGAGCATTTTGAAGAAGAAGATTCTCCAAGAAATGTTTCAGATTCGGAGTCATCTTCGTTGGGGCATGACTTTGTTTTTCAGTATTTAAAGAGGTTGGTGGGTACTATTCCATCTTTCTCAAGTATTGATTCAAGATGCCAGATGCTCCAACATGAATTAAATCAGAAAACAGACTCTGTATCTATGGTTATGGACAAGTGTGTTGAAATAGAGGCCATGTTCAAAACATTCGTTGTCGGCTATGAAGCCCACAAAAGATCTTGCAAGAGGATGATTAGTTGGTCAAGGAAGACTGTGGAAGAGATGAGTCTCTTTGATGAATTCCAAGACAATGTGAAGGATTCCTTTGAGATAGAAGACATGAAGATAAATGAGCTTACATCTTCCTTTGAAGAAAAGTTGACAGATGAAAAGAGCTTCCGGATTCAAGAAGTCAGAGATCTAAATGGGAAGCTGAATTCTGTTTCTCAGAACTGGAAGTTTGAAAGGGATCATCGGATTGAGTTTGAAGAGAAATTGAAGGCTCAGGAAGAAAATATTAAAGCCCAGTAAGAAAAGAGATAAGCTCAAAGTGCAATAATTCTTGTGTTAGAGAAGCAAGCCAAGGAAGACCATAAAGACATGAAGAAAATAAAGACTATTCTTAAGGGTCTCATAGCGAAGGAAAAATATCCAAAATAGACAGATCTGATCTTTTGTTGTATCTAAATTTATTTGTCGCCAAGCTTTCAAACTTAATAAAAAAAATTTCTTGCTGGTTTCTTTTTTCACTGCTACTAATTTTTCAGGTACTTTTTTATATTTCCCATTCCCTTGAATTCTTTTTGAAAATCACAAAATTTTGAGAAGGAAAAGAACCCTAATAAAAGGGGAAAAAGAATCCTAATAAAGGGTGAGAAAGAAAACAAACTCAAATAAGATTTTATCTAAGGGGGAGTTTTTCATTAAAGAAGACTTTCTTATTTGTAATGAAATGTCATTCCAGAAATCTAGAATATGATCCTTAGAGTTTCAAAGCCTAAGGGGGAGTTAGTCTTATTCATCAATATCCTTAAAGAAAGGGAGATAAGCCTTAATGTTTTTCTTTCTTCTTAGAATGTCTTTTTCATAAGGATGTTTGTGCTTTCCAAAAAGGGGGAGATTGTTGAGTCATTAAGGTTTTCCATATGACTTTTCCATTCCATCTTGTTTTGAAAATCACAAACACCTTATCTTTTAGAAAATCGCTTTTATAAGGAAAATTGCTTTTATAAGGAAAATCGATTTGGTAAGAAAAATTATCCTTATCATATTTTCATCCATATTTTTCTTAAGTATAAGATTCGGATTCATTTCTATTTTCTCAGAATTTTTTGAAACTTTGATATGAAGTATTTTGTTTTAGGATCCAAATTATGGATAAGAACTGTAATAAAGTTTCACTCCGAAATCCAGATGAGAACTGTGATAAAGTTTCATTCCGAACTCCGGATACGAACATTGATTAAGTTCTACTCCAGATTTAGGATACGAATCCTGATGAAGTTTGACAACGAATTCTCATTATGAATTCTGATGAGGAATTCTCATTATAAATTCTGATGAGGAATTATAATTACGAATTCTGATGACGAATTCTCATTCCGAATTCTCATTCCAAATTCACCTATTAAACAGAATCTGATCATCTTTGTTTGATACACTCCGAATTTATTTAGTCTCCGAAAATTATTTTTGGTTAGACTCCGAACTTTCATTTTTCTTACGTTGTAATAATCTGTTTACTCTTTAATATTTTTTCTCTCACTTCGAATACTCACTCCGAATATTCACTCCAAAATTTTTAAGACTTAAAATGATGTCGTACATTCTGTTTCACTTATTTTGTTATAAAACGATGTCATCTATTCTATTATAAAGTAACCGTTGGTTACGATACACGTGTACAGGTCCCTCCGATTTTTAAGGAAAATATGACCGTTAGAAAGGAGGCAGACCATGCCCATAAAGAGGATCTTATTTGAAAGAGCTCGAGGCTGACTACAGAATGATGTATTGATGACTGATGAATGACTTCTTCGACGTTGTGCATACATGCTGTTGAAATGATTTATAGAGAGATAGAGGCTCTTATTAACTCTCAAATCTTCGTGCGACTCCGAATGTTGGTGATTACATTCGAGGACTTTCGGGGATAGGAAGACATAGGTTTCCAACACCTTGAAGTTGAGGGCTTCCTTGTTGAGGAAGATAGAGGTTTCCAACTACCTTGAAGTTGAGGGCATGCGGGGATAGCAAGACAGAGATTCTGATATTCGTATTGAGGGCTTACCCTGGTGTGGGTAAGACAGACATTCTTGAAAGTATAAATCTAGGGACCTTTATCCAAGGTTGTTGGATACCCTTCTCTTTGAGTTAAAATACTTATATCTTGTTACTTGTAGTTTTACTACTTGTTTATTTCCGATGCGTTTTGTATTATAAGGAAAGTATAACTTTCTTATACTTCCTTACTTGTACTCTATTTCATTTTGATTCTATATGCTTTAAGGTAGAATCTCATATTGTAATCTTTTCTTAAGTTTCAATTTCCGGAACCATATTTTCGGAACCTACTTTTCGAATCTCATTCCAAGTATTCATTTGGTGTTAGAGGTGTTGTGAATTTGCTTAGTTTAATCCTTTTTAAACTTAGCCCTTTCCTTTGCTTAAGGAAAAGACAGTTATTCATAACTAACTTTAAAGGTTAGAAAGGAATTATTAAAGTATACAATTCACCCCCCCCCCCTCTTGTATATTGGGCATCTACATCATTATTTCGAACCTACACAGGGGCGTTTAAGGTAGGTGGTCTGGTGTTTATTTTCCAACTATTGTACTTTTGTGTGTATTTTTGAGATTTTCTCCCATGAATGGGGTGTCGTATGGATAAGGCCTTGTTCAATTAAAAACCTAGAAATGTATATGTAAATAAATGTGATAATAAACTGTTGTTTGGGATCACCGCTTGGATCCATGACCACCCCAGGTGTGCATTCCTCCATTTAGCCATTTGGCCAGGATACCCGAGGGAATGCCTTTATAATGATGATTATAGAATTTCCTTGACAGAAATTGATTTTTCATTGCATGTGTATTTCTTGTTTACATGTTGATCATGACCTAGTTACTTGTTTAGCTAGAGGGAAGTGTTGTGATTAGCCTATGGGAAACTTCTTCCGTGCCTGTGGGTAGTTGATTTTGTGCTTGTGGGAGACACCTCGTACTCCTGTGGGAAATATTCGATATGCATGTGGGCAGATTCCTGTGTTTAGATTCTCTTTACCTGAGGATAAGGGATTACGCGTCTGAGGACACTGACTGTTTACATAGAAATTTACTGTGGTGGTTTCTTAATAATAAATAATGAAATGAATGTTAAATGGCAATATAACTGGTAAAGTTATTTACTTTTGAGTATTTCTTAGTTTATTTCATTTACTTTTGCACACTACTATTGCATGTTTACACACAGTTGAACATGGGCCTTTGGTGGGTGCTTAAAGAGATTATTTCTCACACCCTGTTTGGGACATTCTTTTTGGCCCAAACAGATTACATTTCCACAGGTATGGATAAGGGAAAAGGTCCCTTTATAAGTACTTGATTTCTGATGAGGAGTAGGGGATCATGGGACCGGGCATAGGCTCGCGATGCCACTGGCTGTTTTGTTTTGCTTTGTTGTACTCTATAATGTAGTGTACTATATTGTTGTGTAACATGTTCTGGATATTTTCATAGAACTTGAGGCATGTTGCGTCAACATTATATATGCTTGTTGGTTGTTTTTACTGTAGTTTTTTATCTTAAAAGTGTGTGGTTTATTTCCTCCATTGTTGTATGTTTTATCTTGTATTCCACTATGTTACACTTTGACAAATGAGGGAATAGTTTCCCCACTATCAAACCTAGTCCCTCACTGCTAATCGGCAGCCTCTGGCATTTGGGGAAATGCGCTTGAGGTCACGTGGCGAACCGGGTTCAGGGCACCCGTGGAGTAGTACCCAGAACAAGGATTTCAAAAAGTGGTATCAAAGGGGTTCTTTTCTTTGACATACTATTTGGAGCCTTAGTTAGGGATAGGATGAGAATGGTAGTTGGTAATAAGTTGTTCCCAGGCATAGCTAACCCATGTATAGGGAAAATCCAATTTACCTCGTGTAGAAATTTTTTTGATTTTTCAATTTCACAGTTAAATTGATTTTCACAGAAGGGTGAGGAACTTGTATTGTGACGTTTATATTTTATTCATGGGTTCTATTTAGTTGAAACCCAAAGAGATGAGGGTATTACATCTCATGCATAATTTAAGAACATGCTAGAAATCACATGCCATTCATAGTTTCCATGCCATGTAGGTGCATTAGAAATTACATGTTGTTGTGATAGATGTTGTGCTAGTAAAAGCATGTTATTGTGATAGTTGCTTGGATAGATACTCGTTGTTTGATAAGGTACTATTGTGTGATCCTATTTATGGAATGGACACCAAAAATTGGTTTTTGGGGAGTATGGGCCCTCATTGACCAAAATTTGGTGTATGATTGGCTATTTATCCGGTTATAGCACATAAAAGATGCCAAACATTGATTTTCGGGGAGTATGGGCCCTCACAGATCAGAATTTTGCACTTAGGTGTTGTTTTTCAGTATTTTCTAGGTTCCATGGAAGTTTCTGGGGAATACTGTCCGGACACCCAATATACACACCACGTAGTACCTTAAACACGCCGTGTATGTTCTTCTGTTCGGGAAGAAATGAATTATTTTTTAGTACACGCCGTGTAGTCTAAGTACACACTGTGTAGTCCTTCCCGTGTCATAGACTGTGTGGGTGGGGAAATGGGGAAGGGAAGTGCTTGGGGCAAACACGCCGTGTACCAGATGTACACGTTGTGTAGTGTTGACCCGGAGTCCACCTGTGTAATAATCAACATGGATGGTAGAGAACTTAATACATACACATCATGTCAACAATGGAACATGCTGTGTAGTCAGACCTATGATCCGGCCGTGTGACTCACAACACTGGTCACTGTAATACTTCCACGTACACGCCGTGTGTATATTGAACACGCCGTGTAGTTGGAGCCATGTATCCAGTCGAGTAACGAACAACACGTATCAGTGAAGCTCATTTAGTACATGTCGTGTACCCATGGGACATGCCATGTAGTCTTGACCAGGGACAGACTGTATAGACATAGCCGTGTGGTGGGGAAATGGGTAGTGTGCACGCCGTGTGCGGGTGTAACACGCCCTGTAGTATCAAGCTGAGTAGTCGACCGCGTCACTAACGACACGGGGAGTTGGAAAATTACACCATACACACTGTGTAGATTATATACACACCGTGTAGTTTTGTTTAAAGGGAGTTGTGTGGCCTGGCCATGTAGAAGGACCTGGGATGGGGAATAAAATTTGGGTACACACTGTGTAGTCTAGTTGTGAAATTTTTAATGTCTTCTTCTTCCTATTTCCCTTTTTGGTTCCTTCATTTTTATATTGTGATAATCTTGAACTATGATGTGTGTTTGACCTTGTAGTGTCATGCCACCGAGACGTTCATGCGTGTTTTTTCAGGAGAGCGGCAACAACTATATTCTAGAGATGGTGGGCCATGGGCTACCATTGGATCCTCCAGCAGAGCCAGATACGGTGCCAGCCGTTATACCGGACACAGCCGCAGATGCGCAGTTCCGTGAAGGCTTTATGCAGTTCATGCAGACCTTTCAGGGAGAACCACCGGCAACCACATCTATGGCCGAGCTGACTCGGATCTTCTTGCAGCAGCATCCGTGTATGTTTTCATGCGATGGCGGACCAAAGGCTGCGGAGTCTTGGCTAGGGTCGATGCAGACTATCTTCGAGCATCTTGAGACGCCTCTAGGGCGGAGGCTCAAGCTCTTGACATATATTTTGTGTGATTCTACCAAAAATAGGTGGGATGTTACCACCCAGTCGGAGCATTACAGAGACATGGCGCGGTAAAATTTCCAGACAACATTCTATGACTTCTTCTTCCCAGAGACGCTGAGAGCATATTGTGCTAGAGAATTCATGAATCTACAGAAGAGCTCTATGTCGGTGATGGATTATTTTTCTTGTTTCACCAAGCTTCAACATTTTGCACCCGTTCTGGTGGGTGATGAGACGTTGAGGGCCAGGCGCTTTGAGGATGGTCTTCACTATGACATCCGAGCACTGGTAAATGTTTTCATGTTTCCTTACATACATGTTACTGTGAATCAATCACTGACTACAGAGAGGAACCCGCGGGAAGCTAGTAGTGTGGGCCCGAGCGGTTTATCACTAGTTTCTGGTCCTATTTCTACTAGTAAGAGGAAGAGACAGATGGACTTCTCTCAGGGTGTTAGTACTAGCCAGAACAATGTTTTAGGTAGCCAGGTCATGTGCGGCTAGTGTTGTAAAGAGGGGCACAAGAGACCTCAATGTCCACGACACCGAGTGGAGTGTTGAGATTGCAGCAGGATGTGTCATCTACAGTGCTTTTGCAGGGAGTTTCCACCAGTGGATAGTTAGAGGGGTTCTGTGTAGACTCCGCGTGCGGGGCCAGGACCAACAACTTCTTACCAGTCCGGGAACTAGAATACATTAGGGCGTGAAGGCAGAGATGGTGGTCGTGGCCATGGTAGCCAGACACCAGGATCTCAGAGGTAACATTGCGGGATAGCTCAGGGTAGCCAGGCTGTGTCGCAGTGTCGCAACACTGGGCAGGCATATGCAGTGCAATAGACCCAGCTAGAGCAGGATCCCGGACCTTTTACTGTCAGAGGTACTATTCTAGTAGCTTCTGTCTTATCTTCAGTGCTTTTTGATACGGTCCCTACACATAGTTCCATATCTATACCCGTTGTGGAGAGCCTTGGTCACTGTGATTCTACTTCTTCTTCTATTATGATGCTAAATACTCCATTGGGGACTAGAACGTCTAGTGTGCATCATTGCAAGGAGTGCCCCCTTGAGGTTGGTGGATGTCACCTACTTTGGGACCTCTATGTCTTAGAGATGACGAGCTATGTTGTCAGTCTTGGGATGGAATGGTTGGTTCTTTTTCTAGCCTTTGTAGACTACTATCGTCGCAGGGTGCGTTTCACGTCACTACAGGGCGGAGAGTTTCTATTCAAGGGTTAGTGGGAAGTAAAGGAGGGTCGAGATGAACCAGAGCATCATGGTCACGGTGGATTCACATCCCCGATTGTGAGTTTATATTTGGATGATCAAGGGACTAGTCAGATGGATTTCCCTCCAGTGGTTGATCGTTTCAGGGATGTTTTCCCGGATGACTTTTCATGTCTAAATCCAGAGTGAGAGGTGGATTTCTATATTGAGCTTGTGCTATGAGAAGCACCGGTGTTCATTCCTACTTATAGGATGGATATACTTGAGTTACAGTAGATCAAAATGCAGTTAGAGGAGTTACAAGAAAAGAGTTTTATCTGAACCAGTACTTCTCCTTGGGGTTCTCCTATCCTTTTTGTGAAGAAGGTGGACGATACCCTCAGACTCTGTGTGGATTATCAGAAGATGAACTTATTGAAGGTTATGAACCTGTATCCCTTTCCAAGGATTGATGGTATATTTGATCAACATCGTGGAGAACGATTGTTCTCAATGATTGACTTGAGATCAGGATATCATCAGTTGTGCGTGAGACCATCGAATATACCTGTCACAGCTTTCAAGAGCATGTATGGTCTATACGAGTATACAGTTATTCCGTTCGGACTCACGAACGTGCCCACAATTTTTATGTCTCTAATGAATCGTGTGTTCCATCCCTATCTAGATTATTTTGTTGTAGTATTCATGGATGATATCTTGGTGTACTCTCACAGTCGACACGACCACGCCACCCATCTTGAGATCGTATTCAGTACACTGAGAGAGAATCTGATATATGCTAAGGTCTCAATGTGCCACTTTCAGATGGACCAGATACACTTCCTGGGTCATATCATCTTAGAGGCAGGAGTTTCAGTATACCCAAAGAAGGTGAGAGAAGTGGTTTCCTTGGAGAAGCCTGAGAACATGTTTGACATACGGAGATTATTAGGGCTGGCTGGTTACTACAGGACTTTTCTACCAGACTTCCCCCACTTAGTAGCACCATTGAAGAGTTTGACTAAGATGTTTGTGAAGTTCATTTGGTCAGAAGCTTGAGTGAAAGCCTTCCAGGAGGTTAAGGGAAAGATGACACCAGCATCGATCCTGATACTCCCAAAGCAAGGGAAGAGCTATACAGTTTATTGTGATGCATCATGTATTGGGCTACGAGCTATGTTGATGTAAGGTGATCGAGTAGTTGCGTACGGGTCTCAGCAGTTGAGGGAAGATGAGAGTAATTACCCAACACATTATCTTGAGTTGGCTGGAATTGTTCATTGGTTTCACTGTTGGAGGCATTATCTCTTGGGGGAACATTTTGTGGTGTTCATGGACCACAAAAGTCTCAAGTACACCTGTACCCAGTGTGACTTGAACCTGAGATAGTGAAGGTGGGTAGAATACCTTCATTACTTCAATTTGGAGCTTGCCTATACACCTGGTAAAGGTAATTCAGTAGCTGATGCACTAAGCAGGAAGACTCAGATACAGGCAGTGCAAGAGGCCAGCGGTGAATGGAAGCTTATGGATTTTTTTTCTGAGATGCATTTGGAGGTGCATGAAAGTCAGGGGAAAACCTATATTTCATCTTTAACTGTGACTTCTACCCTCCTGGATGGAGTGAGGATGAGACAGCTATCTGATTCAGAAGGCCTAGTTCTACGGGAGTCGGTTGCTAGTGAGGACCCTTCTCCTGGGTGGATGATCGAAAATGATGAAGTATTGTGTTTCCATGGAAGAGTATGGGTTCCTGGAGATATACGCGAGGAGTTGATGCGGGAGTTTCATTCTTCAGCTTGGGCAGTTCATCTCAGAGTTACCAAGATGTACCATGACTTGAGACGTCAGTATTAGTGGCCGGGTATGAAGAGGGATGTAACTGGTTTTGTTACGAGGTGTTCCACCTGTCAACAGGTGAAGACGGAGCATCAGAGGCCAGCTAGACTATTACAGGAGTTACCTATTCCAGACTGGAAATGGGATGATTTCACGAAGAACTTCATGACTGGGTTACCAAGGTCACCTCGAGGCAATGATGTCGTGTGGGTTGTTGTGGGTAGACTCACAAAGGTAGCACACTTTTTTCCAATCAAGGAGACCTTTGGAGTTGACGAACTCGGGAATTTGTATATTCCAGAGGTGGTACGTCTTCATGGGGTCCCTCATTCTAACATTTCAGATAGGGATGCCCGTTTTATGTCTTGTTTCTGGCAGAGTTTTTAGAGGGCACTAGGTACACAGGTGCTTCTGAGCACAGCTAACCACCCTCAGACTGATATTCAGTTCGATCATAAGATATAGGTGATTGAGGACATGTTGCGTGCATTCATCCTAGACTTTGGGGGCTCTTGGCAGAAGAATATACCCCTGGTCAAGTTTTCTAATAATAATAGTTTTCAGGAAACTATTGAGATGACATCTTACGAGGCTTTATATGGTAGGTCATGTCGATCACCTTTTTGTTGGTCATGGGAAGGTGAGGCAGCTCTACTGGGACCACTTCTCGTGTAGGAGACTTATGAGCAGGTCCAGTTGATTCAGAAGTGGATGGCTACAGCACATTCTTTTCAGAAATCTTATGCAGATTGGTGCAGACAACCCTTGGAGTATGTGGTTGGGGATCAGGTTTTCTTGCATGTTTCACCGATATTGGTACACAGGCGGATCAGGATACAGGGTAAACGTTCACCGAGGTATGTGGGTCCATTTGAGGTTCTGGAGAGATTCGGGCTGGTTGCCTATTGGTTGAAGTTACCGCAGAGGTACTGAGCCCTGCATGACATTTTCCACATATCTCACTTGCGCTGCTATCATTCAGACTTGTCTCACGTTTTTCATCCCGAGGAGGTTGATCTTCTGGTAGATGCGTCCTTTGAGGAGAATCTGATTTGTGTTATGATAGGAGCACAAAGGTTCTCCGAGGCTGGTCAGTTCCTCTCGTATGGGTTCTATGGCAGCATGGTCAAGTGTAGGACGAAACCCGGGAGCGGGAGACCGACATACGTGCTCAGTGGTTAGAGCTGTTTATGACTATATAATCACCGCCCTTGGATGGGAATTTTTGGGATGAATTTATTTAAGGAGGGATGTTTTTAATAACCCAGTTCTTATTCTTGAGGTACGAGTTTCTTCTTTTCTACTTTCCTTAAGTGTTTTTGAGGAAATAAAGAAATGGGGGAAAAACATAAATTTTGGGAATACATGATGAGTACTTTTCCACACGCCGTGTACTTTTGTCCCTGTGGGATGAATACACAGGGCGTGTAGCCATGTCAGTGATGAAAGGTGTAAAAACCGACTACACGCCGGGTAGTGGTCCTTTACATGCCGCATAGTCAGACTTTAGATGAAACAATAAGGCGGTAGAAGCAGCCGCCAGCTAGGCAACCGTACACATCGTATATTTGTGAATACACGCCATGTACTCATGTCAAAGAATGAACGGTTTGGTGGTTCCACCAGATGAACAGTTAAATGAAGGAAGTACACGCCGTGTACTCAGAAGGACATGTCGTGTACTTTGTTTTTTCGCATAAAATGGGCAGTAGCCAACCCTGTTCACAGGTAAGTCTTAGAAATGGATGGGAACTTAGGAGGGGATTGAGGAATATTCTAGGATCTTCAGATTGAGGGTTGGGAATCTGTTTCCACCTTGGACGATCTCGTTGGAACTGCGCGAGTAAGCCCTCTCATCTCCTAGCATAATTCTTGCTAATTCTTCGTCTAGTGGATATTATTTGGGTTTAAGCGATTTTTCTTCCACCTCAGATCTACCTCATTCTTGGATGATTCGTGGATCATCGTTCAAGTATATTGATCAAGGGTGTTTAGGGTAGGTGGCTTGGTGTTCATTTTCCAACTGTTGTACATTTGTGTGGATTTTTTAGATATGCGCCCATGAATGGGGTGTCGTATGGATGAGTCATATTTGAATTAAATACCAAGAATTTTATAGGTAATTAAATGTGATAATAAACTTTTATTTAGAATCAGTTCTTGGATCCAGTACCACCTCGGGGTTGCGTTCCTTTGTTTAGACGTTTGTCCAGGATACCCGAAGGTATGCTTTTATAATGATGATTGTAGAATTGCATTGAGAGAAATTGCTTTTGAATTGCATGTGTATTTCTTGTTTTCATGTTGGTCATGGCCTAGTTACTTGTTTAGCCTGATGGAAGTGTTGCGATTAGCCTGTGGGAAGTATACTACTTAGCCTATGGGAAACATCTATCGTGAATGTGGGAAGTTGATTCTGTGCCTCTGGGCGACACCTCGTACACTTGTGGGCAGTATACGATATGCCTGTGGGCAGATTCTTGTGTTTGGATTCTCTTTACCTGAGGGTAAGGGATTAAGCATCTTAGAACACTGACTGTTTACATAGAAATTCACGGTGGTGGTTTCTTAATAATAAATAATGAAATGAATGTAGAAAGGAAATATACCTGGTGAAGTTAGTTACCTTTGAGTACTGCTTAGTTTATTGCATTTAATTTTTCACACTATTGTTTCATGTTTACACACAGTTGGGAAGGAGCCTTTGGTGGGTTCCTACTGAGATTATTACTCACACCCTGTTTGGTACATGCTTATCGGCCCAAACAGATTATGTTTTTGCAGGTATGGATAAGGGAAAAGGTCCCTTTACAGGTACTTGATTGCTGCTGAGGAGTAGGGGAGCATAGGACCGGGCTTAGGTTCGTGATGCTACTGGCTATTTTGTTTTTCTTTGATGTACTATGTATTGTACTATACTATATTGTTGTGTAACATGTTCCAGCTATTTTCATAGAACATGAGGAATATTGCATCAATATTATATATTTCGGTTGGTTGTTTTTACTGTAGTTTTTTATTTTAAATTGTATGTTTTATTTCATCTGCTGTTGTTGTATGTTTTATCGTGTATTCCTCTGCACTACACTTTAACAAATGAGGGCATAGTTTCCCCAATATTAGACATGGGCCCTCGATGCTAGTCGGCAGCCTCTTGCGTTTGGGGAAATGCGCTTGAGGTCACGTGGCGAACCGGGTTCGGGGCACCCGTGGAGTGTTACCCGGAACTGGGACGTTACAGATGAAATCAAAACTGTTTGAGAGAAATATATGTTTTTATTTCAAAATCAATTAAAATTCATGTAATTATAAAATGAAACATTTATTTTTAAAATATTCTTATAAGATTCTAATGGATGATTTGAAGGTGTTATAATAGAAAAAGTAGCTGCACCTATTGTTTATGTTAAAAACCTCTTTCTTTAATTTGTCGAAAATGTCATGATGTAACTTTTTTTGGAAAATGTTTCAAATATTCCTTTCAAAAAATATTAAAAAAAAGACAAAAAAGGGATAAATGACTTTAACCCATTGAATATAAAATAGTAAATATGTTTTTAAATTCATTTTTATAAAATAAAGATGTGGATGATAAAGAAGTCCCATTAGATACTTATGTATAAACAACCTCTAATAATGAAGAGATTGTAAATTAACCCTTTCTTTGTACTTTTACATAGTCGAGGATAAGATAAACTCATGTATACTGGTGAAATCATGGTAATTAAATTATAAAACAACCTCATACATATATATTATATCATATATGATCCTTTAATATTGATTTTTTAATAATATTGCATTAGTATTATTGTTATGGGTGTTTCTAATTCGTTTTCATTTGTATGTTTTGTTAAGTAAGTTAGGTTTGATATACATAGGATATATTTGATTCATATCCTGAATGATATTATGTTATTTAAACATTATTTTTATTCAAAAAATGAAAATTATTCTTTAATGGTAACAATGGGGAATGGATAATCATCTGGTCGTTGAGATAGTAAGCCGTACATACGCATGAGCGACAATATCATTATATTAGTGGGGAAATTATATGTAATTGAATATTATATTAAATATACAAAATCATTAAAATTTTATTTTTAATATTTACATAAATTATACTCACTATTATACCCATCCAAATAATGATGTGTTGAATAACAAACTACACCACGACGTGGAGATGGTAAGCTGTACATACACACATATTGTGATATTGTCATTCATAGGATAGATAAAATAATGAATATGGTTGTACCATATTTATAATAACATCAAATTTTGTATAAGTTACGTGATTTTTTATTTTGGTATGGAAACAACAATGAAAGAGGAAGTGGAAGAAGAAAAGAACATTGAAAGAGGTGATGAAATAATTACCACTTCTTTGCGTGTTTCCTTTTGATTTGATCAAAAAGGATCCTTAGATTTTATTTATGATCAATGTAAGGCCTCTTGGATGAGTTAAGGGTATATGGAAAGATATTTGGGTATGGTCTGGCTGAGAAAAATGAATTTGGAGGTGTGAAATTAAGAGAAGGGGAAGTAAGCTTTTATAAGAGAGGTGAGGGTCACTTTAGGAAAATCTTGAAATATTATTTTATTATAAAATATTTTTTGGTTTCAAATGGCTCAAAATGAGTTTATTTTGTTTATAAGGTCGTTATGGGTCGAAGTATTCTCAATAAATTGGTTTTGGACCAGTTTAGGTCACCATATTAGCCATATATTTTAGATTTAACTCTTAGTTAAGTAGTTATGCTTTTACCAAGTCTTCTGGTATTATTATAATACATGGTTAATAAATATACTATAAAATAAAAAGAGAACCTCAAGTGGTTTATTAATGCAATATAAATCATTATATATGTCATTTGGCCAAACCGTAGATTTTTAGGACTCTTATATATTTTAATAAAATAGTATATGTTTTAAAAACTCATTTATGTCAATTTGGACACAATTTTGTAATTGATTTTTTTTTCAAATCATAACAACATTATTACTTCAAAAAAATCAATTAAATCAACAGTAACATGTCATATTAACCTAGAAATTATGTGGAATGCATCAAAAGTCTTAATTTAAATTTATTTATAATATCAATTATTTTAATATTTTCTTAATAATGTAATTACTACATCATCATTGGGTCATAAATAAATTTAATTATTTAATGTCTAAAAATTATAAATAAACCAGCATTATTTAGAAATTATTTTTAGCTTTATAATTAATATTTATAGTCTAATTTATGTTATGTATAACCCTATATGAAAAATGGTTTAGTTATTAAAATTAGAATTTAACACCTTTAACTCTTCTTTAAATAAAATATAATAAATGTTCTAATCTACTGCATGTGAATCAAAAGATATTATTTTTGTCCTAAGGTTTAATTTGGTCTATAAATGCTTATCCAATATAATTAGTAAATGTTTTTAGGGAAATTATAATATTATTTTTACCTTTAAAAACCCTATTAACATTTAAATTTGGTATAAAATTTAAAATTTACTATTCACCAAAAATTATTTTCATCCTATTGAAACACATTTTAATTACTTATGTCAATAATGTCTCTTGGATTTTTGAAATTCAATTCCAAGAATAGGTAAAATTATGTTTTATGCGAATTTGCAAATGTGCCCAGAAGGTGGGTAAAAGACGTTAAAAAGTTCAATAAAATTTTATACAACTAATGTTAATAATGAATGACTCCAGTGAATTATTTTTGGACTAATATAAGTATTATGTAAATATTTTTACTTCAAAATAAATTTAATTAAAAATAATTTTTATTTAAACAAAAACTAGTTTTAAAAAATAACATAGTGTTTTTCACTATTCATCAAAAATTGAATGTTTTCAGAAAAATTACAAAAAATCACCCTAATATAGTTCTGATATTCTGAATCCCATAGTGAAGTCCACTTTTAAAAATAATATTTATAAAATTTAGAAAGTGGGTATTACTATTCATAACATCTTTTTAAAAGGCTAGTTTGATTGGTTGTGGTCTGGTAGAACTCAAAGTTGCATGCAACGCAAGATGTTGTGTTATTCAAAGAGAAATGCATCGTGGAAGCTTGGGGTGTTACATATGGTGTATAGGTCAAAATATTTGAGGCCTCTTGAATGAAATTACCCTATACACAATATTGAGTTGGTCACAATTGTTTATTATTTAAATATTTTGTGGCATTGCTTGATTGCTAAAAGTATTACTATGTATATAAATATAATAAACTTTATGTGCATATTATACTTGTGTGATTTGAATCTTTGGTAGTGAATATGGTTTTATAGAATACAATATTTTGAGTTTGATCTGATCAACACACCAGGGAAAGGGGAATAGGATTGAGGATACATTGAGTTGGAAGATTCAAAATCAGGAAATTCAAGAATCTAGTTCGAAGTGGAGATAGATGAAGTTGTTTCATATGATGAATCTAGGGGTTTATGGGGAAAGGGAATTAAATCCTCACATCTTTTTTAGTTCGTTCCACACTTTTGATAACTATCAATGAAATGTTGTTGGTTATCTAGAGTTTTTTCCCTTGAGGGAAAGACTTGAAATAGGGGAGTCAACTTCCAGTTGGATTTTTAATGGTGATGGGATCATTTTTGTTTGTGTACATGTTGTCTTGTATTCCTATAAGTAGGAAAATTTGATTTGGGATTTTCATGAATCAGAGTGGTCATTTCACTCTAGTTTGATCATGATATATCATGAACTATGTTGATAGTATTGGTGGATATGGATGAAAAAAGAAGATGTAGGTTTTGATTTGTGATGCTACAACTATCAAAAGCTTAAGGACAATCATCAGTGACCTAGTGGTTTGTTACATTCTTTTCCCACTCTATAATTGAAATGGGATAACATCATGATAGATCTTTTGGTGGATCTTACATGTATTCCTCATAAGAAAGATGCGACATATGTAGTTGAGGAACAATTTACCATGTTGCACATTTCATGCCAATAAGAGAGACCTTCACCATTGACTATTTGAGGGAGTTTTACATTAAAGAGATATTAAAGTTTCAGGAGGTTCTATAGACTATAGTTTTGGATCATGATCTTCATTTTACTTCACACTACTGGAAATGGTTACAAAAGTCACTGGGTACCCAGGTGTTTTTTAGTATGACTATCCACCAAAAAATGCATCGAAAATCAGAGTGTATTATTCCATTGTTAGGGGATAGGTTTAGGGCATGTGTCTTACATATTTTTGGATCATGGGAGAATTACATAGTGTGTGTTAATTTCCATTATAATAGTATATATCAAGAAACAATTTAGATGGAACTATATAAGTAACACTATGATATAACATGTGTATACCTTTTATGTTTTATAAAGGGTGTAGAATTTGATTTTCTCTGATGGAGTATCTTACATGAGACATCAATGGAGGTTTAGTTGATTTGGAAATTCATGACTATAGTTCAAAGTTTTTAGAATTTATATTCTGATCAATGTCATCAACTCCTTTAGTTTAATATGTGTTATCATGTGTCTCTTTGGGTGTCACCATGGTTGGGTCACTATCAAATTTAGAAATAGTGTAAGTTGGTTCCTAGGTATGAGTGTACATCTGATATTGTAGAGTGGATTGGACTAGTGTCATAATTATTTGATCTTCCAGGACTGTATAGTGGAATATACGATGTTTTTCATGAGTATCTATTTTAGAAGTTTCACCATGACCCTTCCCATGTGATAGATGTTGATTATGTTGATCTTGGGATTGATGATCCTTTGAGAAGCATTCAGTTCGTATTTTGTATTATAGTGTGAACTTTTTTTCATTGAATGGTTTTTTCATTATTCCAAGTGTTGTGAAATATTGGAAACATTCAGGAGGAAACATGGGAAAGGTAAGAAGATATTTGGGCTTAGTGGCCTGGCCATTTTACCTTGGATACTCTATGATACATAGGAGTTAAGCTTGAGGAAAAGTTATTATATGGTGGGGAGGTTGTAAGTTTTAGACTTATTTTAAGGTATGTTATTATTTCGTTTTTGTTCTAATCAATTTAAATTAGTTAATGAAATGTTTCCTGAGTTTTTAAGGAGGCTCGAGGGTGTCCCAAGGGTTCATGATATAAAATAATGAAAATGGGGTCAATCTAGTTCGTGTTCCATAGTTGGTGCATGGTTAGTAATAACCATGTCCCTAAACCATTATTTCTAGGAGGAGGTGGTTCACGATTGCAGAAAACATGAAAAGTAGGGTGTGGTGTCATTTGGGGTTAGAAGGAGACATCAAACATGATTACCGCACTTTTTGTCAAACTATGAAGGCTCCCCTAGAGACTATGTGACCTGACCCACTATTGGAGAGTGGGTGGTTCATGGTTGGTGCACAGATTGGCCAACTATGTGGGCACGCCATTCACCTCTATAAATATGGGTGAATTTACCATTTTCCACCTTGGTATTTAAATTTTATCACTCATTTTCCTCCTCATTTTCCTTACAGCAACCAAGGGTGAAAACCCCTTCCTCCCAAACTTCCAAAGGATTGATCTCCTTTATTTCTAATTCATATGGAGTGTCATTGGGTGTGGACTAAAGCTCTGAAAGAGTCTAACTCTTTTATTCATTCCATTTTGAAGATTATCGATTATGGAATCCTTATTCTTCATTTGATTCCATAAAACCCTATTTTTTATAGGATCCATGGTTGGGGTTTCAAATAGTATTTAAATTCAAATCAGAGGCCATGGTTGAGCAAGAATTATTATACAAAATTTTTTATGTGGTCTAAAATCTTTATCCCATAGTCCCATGGATAAATTAATGTGTATGTGGTTGTGAATTTTTACAATTATGTTCAATTGTTATCCCCTATTAAAAATGATAAATTTATTCTTTAAATGATTAATTGAATCCCTTTTGATCCTTAGGGGATTTTTTTAGGTCGATGAGACCCATAAAAAGGCCACGATTGGAGTTTTCTACATTTGAAATCTAACGCCCCGACCCTAGTTACCCAGAGTCAGTGCATTATTACCTAACATTGGCATGATCACAAGAAAGATCAAGTCTCGAAAGACCGATTATTTTAGTAGACTTGGAATAACTAGATACATTCATAAAGTTTTACAATACATCATAAAAATGAAAACTACAACAACATAGTCTCCATAGTCCACACACATATCCCCTCATACTGTCCCATAAGGTAATTCATAATTTACTTTTTCACATCCTGGGAAAAATAAAACATAGAAAAGAGGTGAGTTCGAATGCCCAGTAAAGATAAAAATATAGTGGAAACATTCATAAATAAGAATAAACATTTAAGGCAATGTATAACTAAAACAAAAGCCTTTTAAACTTGAACTTCAACATAGTATGGAAAAAATAAAATGAAATAATGCCATTTACATATTCACATGGATATTCTACTAAATGAATAATCACATGCAATATCAATAACCACTTTCATAATGATGGAATGCATAATGCCAGACTATCATAACCACATAGCCAAGGCCTCATGCCACGACTACAAAAAATATTTTGTCAAGGCCTTGTGCCAAGACACTAGTTTGTCTCATTAGACCTACCGATGCATCGAGAAGCTATAGAGGGCTCCACCCGTCACTTACTATGTCCAATGCATTCCTCATATGAACATGTTAAAACATAACATAAACATTCGTATTAAAACTATCATATGAAATGTCAATGCTTCAACCGCAAACCATGAATGGTATAAAAATAGCACATCCACAGTCAAACATAACTCATTCGATACAATATGGAAGATTTTATTCTATCATATTAACCTCAATCGATAATAAATAATGATATTGACATAGATGAAAATAACCATCAAAACTATTTGAGAGAAATATCACCATTTTCTTGAAAACATTTAAAAATCACACTATTTGTCAAGAAGTCATTTAAAAATAGATTTTTGATTCAAAGTGTCCCATACCACTTTGAAACATTTAAAAGGAGTTTTTATTTTAAAACATTAATGTCCATATAAATATATCCTTAAAATCATTTTTTAAAATATGGACATTAATGAGCAAGATTTAGAAGAATAAGTCTTTAAAACATTTAAAAATGGTATTTTAGTTACAGTTTCTAACCAAAAGACAGAAACATTAATACAAATAATTGAGGTAATAAAAACATTGTAATATCATGAGAATAAAGGGATTCATGATATAATATGTCAATGTACATTATATACACCACATAAAAGTGATTTGTTGTATAACAACAAAGAGGTCTCAATGAAATGTAAATTGAGATGAAATCTCTCATAAAGGTTGTATCCTTAGGTTAAGGATGAATCAACAACATATTTATGTGTGAAAAATATAAATACACAAAATATTATTGGATATTCAGTGTAAAACAATCAAAGGACATTCACACATAATCTTGTAAAAACAAAAACAATGAATTGGATGATTAACTCACCAAATAGAGAATGAGTTAAAATTACTCTTATCAAATTCATATCGATGACTTGAGAAATTAACAATGAATTGATTATGTGTATGAAAGTATATCCACAGAAAATTGGAGTGGAAATTATTACATAAGAAAATGAATAGTGATTCCTCACATAATCTCGGAGTAAAATAATCAATGATGTTTGCGTAAAGCCGAATAAATGGAAATTGAAATTTCAAATTCCCTTATCGATTAGGTAACTTCTGAAACATACACCCATGAAAGAAGGATCATACAATGATAATGTAAATACCCATAAATTAAAGTATATTACACAATGAATACAATCATGGGCAGTACACATACACCACCTGCAATAAGTAAGTGGTGAACAATGGAATTCCCACGAAATTAAGAGTGAGATAAAAAACCCCTTACTTTGAACATTTTCCTTGGTCGACGGTAAGTTAAACTCTTTTATAATGGTGAAATAATTGTTATTGAATTATAAAAAAATAATTTACATTAATATGATATCATATATGATCTTTTAACATTTATTTGTTAATAAAATTTTAGTATTATCGTCATTTTAGGTGTTAACTTACTCATTTTCTTTTAAATTCTTCATTACGTAAGCCGTGTTTGTTATGGATAGGTTGTATCTTATTCATATACAGAATTACATCAAGTCCTTAAAAATTATTTTTAATCATAAAATGATAATTAAACTTGAATGGATACGATGGAGAATGAATCTCATCGCGTTCGTGGAGACGGTAGTCCGTACGTACGCACGAGCGACAATATCATTCTTTTGATGTTAAAATAATATATAATTGGATGTTATATCATATAGAAAGAATAATTATCATTTTATATTTATTATTTACATGAATTACAAATCATTATTATACCCATCAAAATAATAATTTATTTAATGACAATTACACCACGACGTGGAGACGGAAAGCCGTATGTATGCATGTATATTGACATGCCATTCAACGGATGGATAGAACACTTAATATGGTTGTAAAATATTTATAATAACATCAAAATATATAGAAGATACTGGAGTTATTATTTTATAATATAAATAACAAAGAAAGAAGAAGTGCAAGAAGAAAGGAACTTAAAAAAGGGTGGTGAAATTATTACCTCTTCTTCGGGGTCTTCCTTTTGATTTGATCAAAATGGCTCCTTAAGTTGGATTTCTGACTAAAGTAAGGCATCTAGGATGAATTGAGGGAAGTGGAGAGAGTATTTGGGCAGGGTTTGGCCTATCCAAAAGGATTTGAAGGTGTTAATTAATGAGAAGGGGGAGTGCCCTTTTATAAGATGGGTGAGAGGAACCTTTGGAAAAGCTAGAAATATTATTTTATAATAAATTAATATTCAGTTTATAATGGCTCCAAAGTGGATTATTTAAATTTTATGGTGGGTATAGGTCGAAAACAACTCAACCAATTGGATTTAGACAGGTTTGGGTTACTATATTAACCTTATCATTAAGTATTAACTCTTAGTTATTTGGTTTCACTTTTACAATGTCTCTTTGTATTTTTATATTATATGGTTAATAAACGTACTATATACATACAAGAGACCCCCAAGTGGTCTATTAATGACACAACAATCATGATATAAGCCTCTTGGCCGAAATTTATATTTTTAGGAATTTAATATCAATTAATAATATAATATTTGTTTTATAAACTCTTTTATGTCAATTTTGACACTATTCAATAATTGATTTTTGTAAAAATCATAACAGAATTTTTAATTAGAAAAAAATTAATTATAGCATTCCTAACATGTCATATTAACCTAGAAAATTAGTTTAATTCATAATAAATCTAAAATTATATTTATTCTGGTATTTATAATATCAATTATTTTAATTATTCACTATTATGGTAATTACTTCATCATCATTGTGTCATAAATATATTAAATTATTTATTGTTTAAAAATTATAAATAAAATATCATTATGTATGAAATATTATTATATTTCTAATTATTATTTATAATATAAAATCCAAAATATATAACCCTATGTAAAAAATTGTTTTTCTAAAAGATATATGCTTATGTCATTTTTGTATATATTTTAACTTAATTAACATAAAGTGTCATTATCACTTACAAGTGGCTCCATGGGGTCCCAAAATCAACCAAATGATTCCCATGGTCGGAAATGTATCCACCAATAAAGTTATGACACGTTTTAGGGTAATTTAGTATTATTATAATATTATTTTCTAACCCTTATTTACCGAATTTACCCTTTAACCATGGTAAATAAAATATTTACCGAAATAATTATTCAAAATGTCTAAAAATAAAAGTTACATATTTACACAATTTGGACATCCTGATTCCAAATATGGAATCCATTTTTCCAAATTCAAAAACAAGAAGTGGCAGAAATTAATTTAAAATTAATTTTCGTTGTTAAAATAAAAAACGTGTTTTTAAGAAATAATAACTACCAAAAGATTGACACTTGTTTGTGTCTGGTTTAATTGTGAAATTAGGTCCAATGACAAAAATTTATTTAAATTGTAAAAATATATTCTAAATATACTTTAGAACCACTCAAATTCAAAATTTATCAATATTAATTATTTCGATTAAAAAAGATGATTTTAATTGAAATTAGTAATTTTCACTATTCATCAAATTATGAAAGTTATCTGAAAAGTGAAAAAATTTCACCCTAGGCTAATTTTGATATTCCGAATCCAAAAATGAAGTCCATTTTGAGAGATATAATTTATAAAATTTAAAAAAGTAGGTATTACTATTCATAATGGCTATTTTGATTGGTCGAGGTTTGTTAGAACTCGAAGTTGCGTACAACACACGCTACTGTATTAATCAAAGGGAAGCATATCATGGAAGATTGGGGTGTTACATTCTCCCCTCCTTCAATAAATTGCGTCCTCTCAATTTTTAAAATTGGGCATTGGAATATAATGGAAAGTCCCACATCAGAAAAAGATTCAATAAAACTATCACTTTAAAAGAAAGAAAGAGAAGTACGAAGGTTACCTGAGATAACCTATACTAGGATTCCATGTAGAAAAACATGGATATGGATGATAAAATAAGTGTCATGTTCTGATAGAAAGGTATAGAAAACATGATCAGGAGAAAGTTAACAATAATAAAACCAGAAACTTGTGATGGGACAAACAGTCATTAGTTTCCCAGTATGAAAAGTAAATGGACAAAATTTTTATAATTTTTTTAAGATACATTACATAAAGATAAAGAATTAATTTCTGAGATTGACTAAAAACATAAAGAGATATACTTTTTTTTGTAAAGTTTTGTTCTTTAATAAATTCCTACTACTAACTCAATTTTGAACGATGAGTATTCAAGAAGACTTGGTCACACTGGAAGAGATAGAATAAACTTCTTATAGAATTACATGATCCACAAAGGATAAGATATATATTTACCATATCATTAGAGATTAATCAAAACCAAAATGGTTACTCTAAGATCTAATGATCCCCCAAAAGGATATTCCATTAGAGAAAGAAACACTAATCTTAATTTATAAAATTAAACCAACAATACCCCAAAGTTAAATAAATATAATTCAATAAATAATTGTCCTGAAAATCCTTTAATAAAATCCAAAATAATATTGAAACCCAAAACATAGAAGAATTTGGTTATGTAGTCTTCGATGTTAAATGGTATCTCCAAATGACATCAATTAATCTTAATGTCACATAGTTAAAAGTAATTAACCTAATCACATATTCTCTATTATAGGTTAATCATTTCCATAAATAACCCAAATAACTATAAATCCACAATAAAAACATAGATAAAAATCCACCAATACTCCTCAAATGAAATCCCATAGTATTCTATTTTCCTTGGGCATATAGTGTCCCCAACAAAGCGAACATCTTCCAAAATAACATTTATCACTTAATCAGCAAATCATTTTCCTATACTAAGGGTATTCAGTTGATAAGAAATAAAATTCCAAATCAAATTATTATTGATCAATAAAATCATTTAACTACAAATAATTGTCACATTAACCAGGGACTTCGTGTAGTCCAGTGGTAGGCGATAAATCCCAATCGCACTTTGGTTGTGGGTTCGATTCCCACAGCATTGTCTGATGCGACGGGTTGTCACATGGTCAGCGTGTTGTCGTTTTTCAAAAACTATATTTTACAACATTACCAAAATGAGATAAATTCCTCAAAATAACCATAACATAATTTAACCACAAATGTTATCTCATACCTTAAATTTTCATCCCAAATTATAATAACTTGTAATTCTCTCAAACCCAATGATCATATAAAACCAAATGGTTATTTATAACTATATCAATAAGAGAAAAGATAATTCTTCATAAAATATCATTCTCACATGGAAAATTGTAGGGTTACAAATACAAGAGAGAATTATTACAATGTAACCCCATCAATAAGGTGCACTAATACTTTTTAAACATTTCTCCAATGATTTATTTCCACATAGCTTCTTCTTCGTCCCTGAAAATATCCTATAGAAGAAGTCATTCACTCGGGTAATGGCCAGGTCCCCTACATTTATGGCAAATGACTGTAAATAGATTCTTGGGACCATTTTTATCTTCTTCCATAGTACTCTTCATTTTTCTTTCTCAATTCTTCACTTTATGCCCTTCCTTCCCGCATGTAAAGCATTTCTTTGTCCAATTGAGACACTTTCCTAGGTGTCTCCTTCCACATTTCCTGCATGATGGAAATTGAGGATTTATTTCTCCATGGTATCCACTACTGGAGCTCTTATCATTCATCACCTTTCACTTCTTTGTTGTGTTCTAGAATTGGTTAATATATATATTGTTGATCATATTTTTGGAAAATTGATTTGGCATAAAGACGATATCTTTTACGCCTATCAACATTCCAATTTTTTGCTCATTTCCACCACCATTCCCACCTCGTATATCATTCTCAAAGTCACTATGACTTCCTTGGAATCCATCTATTGACTAAAACCAGAAATCATTGTGTGAGTAATAGTATTCATAAAATAATTTTGAGATTAACATGTCACCATATTCTCAATTTGAAACACATTATGATTAACCAAGGTCATTTACTCTCATCTTATATATATAATACTTCAAATTGGTTTATAAAAAAATATAAATTATCCTACGCATATCCCCCGGGAGTGTCGTAACCAAGAGTGCAGCAAGGCCCGCTGTCGTGCACCAGTTCCCGTTCGAGTCTAACTCAAAGCAGTGTTTTCAGGTTTTACCCCTAGGTACATCTATGCCAGAGCCGCCTCTACCTGCTCATATCCAGATAGGGTTGTATTTCTCGGAAAACTCACAAAATCTCGACAATACCAAAATTGTAGGAAGTTATTCTTTACTAATCCTCAATGTTCATCTTAGGTCTACGTGCTCTAATCAGAGTTTATCTAAATCTAGATTCTAATGTTTGTACTAAAATTCCTCTAATACCAACTGTAACGCCTCGACCCCAGTTACCCAGAGTTAGTGCATTATTACCTAACATTGGAATGATCACAAGAATGATCAGGTCTCGAAAGACCGATTAGTTTAGTAGCCTTGGAATAATGAGATACATTAATAATGTTTTACATTACATCATAAAAATTAAAACTACAACAACATAGTCTCCATAGTCCACACTCTTATCCCATTATACTATCCCTACAGGTCATTCATAATTTACTTTTTCACATCATGGGAAAAATAAAACATAGAAAAGGGGTGAGCCTGAATGCCCAGTAAGGATAACAATATATCAGAAACTTTCATAAATAAGAATAAACATTTAAGGCAATGTATAACTAAAACAAAATCCTTTTAAACTTGAACTTCAACATATTATGGCAAAAATAAAATTAAATAATTCCATTTACTTATTCACATGGATATTCTACTAAATAAATAATCACATGCAATATCAATAACCACTTTCATAATGATGGAATGCATAATGCCATAATATCATAACCACATAGGCAAGGCCTCGTGCCAAGACTACAAATAAGATTTTGTCAAGGCCTTGTGCCAAAATAGTAGTTTGTCTCATGAGACCTACTAATGCGTCGAGGATCTATAGAGGGCTCCACCCATCACTTACTAAGTCCAATGCATTCCTCATATGAACATGTGTGAACATAACATAAACATTCGTATTGAAACTAGCATACGAAATGTAAATAATTTAACCACAAACCATGAATGGTGTAAAAATAGCACATCCACAGTCAAACATAACTCATTCGATAAAATATGGATGATTGTATTGTATCATATTAACCTCAATCAATAATAATCAATAATATTGACATAGATGAAAATAACCATCAAAACTATTTGAGAGAAATATCCCCCTTTTCTTGAAAACATTTAAAAGTCACACTATTTGTCAAGAAGCCGTTTAAAAATAGATTTATGATTCAAAGTGTCACATACCACTTTGAAACTTTTAAAAGGAGTTTTAATTTTAAAACTTTAATTCCATATAAATAAATCCTTAAAACCATTTTTTAAAACAAGGACATTAATGATAAATATTTAGAAGAATAAGTCTTTAAAACATTTAAAAATGGTATTTTAGTTAGAGTTTCTAACCAAAAGAGAGACACTTTAATACATATAATTGAGGTAATCAAAACATTTTAATATCATGAGAATAAAGGGATTCATTATATACTATGTAAAAGTATATTATATACACCACATAAAAGTGATTTTGTGTATAACAACAAAGAAGTCTCAATGGAATGTAAATTTAGATGAAATCTCTGATAAAGGCCGTATCCTTATGTTAAGGATAAATAAATGAAAATGTTATGTGTGACAAATATAAATACACTAAATATGATTGGATATTCAGTGTAAAACAATCAATAGACATTAACACATAATCTTGTAAAAACAACACCAATGAATTGGATGTTTAACTCAACAAATGGAGAATGAGTTAGAATTACTCTTATCAAATTCATATCGATGACTTGAGAAATTATCAATGGATTGATTATGTGTATCAAAGTATATACATAGAAAATTGGAGTGTAAATTATGACATAAGAAAATGAATAGTGATTCCACACATAATCTCGGAGTAAAATAATCAATGAAGTTTGCGTAAAGCCGAATAAATAGAAATTGAAATTTCAAATTCCCTTAACGATTAGGTAACTTATGAAACATACGCCCAAGAAAGAAGGATCATAAAATGATGATGTAAATACCCATAAATTTATGTATATTACACAATGAATACAATCATGGGCAGTACACATACACCACATGCAATAAGTAAGTGATGAACAATGGAATTCTCAGAAAATTAATAGTGAGATAAGAAACCCCTTACTTTGTACTTTTTCCTTGGTCGAAGGTAGGTTAAACTCTTTTATAATGGTTAAATAATTGTTATTGAATTATAAAAGAATAATTTACATTAATTTTATATCATATATGATCTTTTAACATTGATTTGTTAATAATATTTTAGTATTGTCGTCATTTCGGGTGTTAAATTACTCATTTTCCTTTATATTCATTGTTACGTAAGTCGTGTTTGTTATGGATGGGTTTTATATTATTCATATCCATAATTACATCAAGTCCTTAAAAATAATTTTTAATCATCATATGAGAATTATACTTGAATGGATACGATGGAGAATGAATCTCATCGCGTTCGTGGAGACGGTAGTTCGTACGTACGCACGCGCGACAATATCATTCTTTTGATGTTAAAATAATATATAATTGGATGTTATATCATATGTAGAGAATAATTATCATGTTATATTTATTATTTAAATTAATTACACATCATTATTATACCCATCCAAATAATAATTTATTGAATGACAATTACACCACGACGTGGAGACGGTAAGTCGTACCTACGCACGTATGGTGACATGCCATTCAAAGGATGGATAGAATAATGAATATGGTTGTACCATATTTATAATAACATCACAATTTATAGAAGATACTGGAGTTATTATTTTAGAATAGAAATAACAAATAAAGAAGAAGTGGAAGAAGAAAGGAACTTGAAAAGGTGAGGTGAAATTATTACCTCTTCTTCGAGTTCTTCTTTTGATTTGATCAAAAGGGATCCTTAGGTTAGATTTATGACTAAAGGAAGGCCTCTAGGATGAAGTTAGGGAAGTTTAAAGAGTTTTTGGCAGGTTTTGGCAGAACCAAAAGGCTTTGAAGGTGTGAATTAATGAGAAGTCGGAGTTCCCTTTTATAAGAGGGGTGAGGGTCACCTTTGGAAAAGCTAGAAATATTATTTTATAATAAATTAATATTCGGTTTCTAATGGCACAAAAGTATATTATTTAAAGTTTAAGGTGGGTGTAGGTCGAAAACCACTCAACCAATAGTATTTAGACAGGTTTGGGTTACAATATTAACCTTATATTTAAGTATTAACTCTTAGTTATTTAGTTTCACTTTTACAATGTCTCTCTGTATTTTTATATTATATGGTTAATAAACATACTATATACATCCAATCAACCCCAAAGTGGTCCATTAATGATACACCTATCATTATATAAGTCTCTTGGCCGAACCTCATATTTTTAGGAATTTAATATCAATTAAAAATATAATATTTGTTTTAAAAACTCTTTTATGTCAATTTTGACACTAATCAATAATTGATTTTTGTAAAACTCATAACAGAATGATTAATTCGAAAAAAATATATTACATCATTACTGACATGTCATATTAACCTAGAAAATTAGTTTAATTCATAAAAAGTCTCAAATTATATTTATATGGGTATTTATAATATCAATTATTTTAATTATTGACTATTATGGTAGTTATTGCATCATCATTGTCTCATAAATAAATTAAATTATTTATTGTTTAAAAATTATATAAATAAAATATCATTATGTAGGAAATATTTTTAGATTTCTAATGAAAATTTTAATCTAAAATCCAACATATATAACCCTATGTAAAAAAAATTCTAAAAGATATATGCTTATGTCATTTTTGTATTTATTTTAACTTAATTAATATAAAGTGTCATTATCACTTACAAGTGGCTCCATGGGGTCCCAAAATCAACCCAAAGATTCCCATGTTCGGAAATGTATCCAAAAATAAGGTTATGACACTTTTTAGTATAATTTATTATTATTTTAATAATATTTGATAACCCTTATTTACCGGATTTACCCTTTAACCATCACAAATAAAATATTTACCGAAATAATTATTCAAAATTTCTAAAAATAAAAGTTACCTATTTACACAATTTGGACATCCTGATTCCAAATATGGAATCCATTTTTCCAAATTCAAAACACAGAAGTGGCAGAAGTTAATTTAAAATTAATTTCCATTGTTAAAATAAAAAACGTGTTTTTTAAGAGACAGTAACTATCAAAAGATTGGCACTTGTTTATGTCTTTTTTAATTGTGAAATTATGTCCAATGACAAACATTAAATTAAATGATAAAAATATATTCTAAATATTCTTTAAAACAACTCAAATTCATAATTTATTAATATTAATTATTTCGACTAAAAAAGTTGCTTTTAATTGAAATTTAGTAATTTTCACTATTCATCAAAATATGAAAGTTATCCAAAGAGTTCCAAAATTTCACAATAGGATAATTTCGATATTCTGAATCCAAAAATGATGTCCATTTTGAGAGATAGAATTTCTAAAATTTAAATAATTTGGTATTACTATTCATAACGGCTATTTTGATTGGTCGACGTTTGTTAGAACTCGAAGTTGCGTGGAACACATGGCATTGTATTAATCAAAGAGAAGCATACCGTGGAAGATTGGGGTGTTACATGTAATCAATGGATTAGTTTATTAAATATACAATTTAATGGATTATGATATATAAACTATGATAGTTTAGTTTATCATGTTAAATTGAATATAAAAAAGGAAACCAATAAGAATTGTTTTTAATTTGATAACATGGATTATGAAATGAAATTGATTTTAATTGTGATTATTGGATAACCAGGAATATGGGGGTGTCTTGTATAATATAATTATGTTAAATTATTTATATTTTCAGGGGTATGTATGATACATGGGTTAAAGAAGTTTTATATTAAATTAGTTAATGGGTTAAGGCAAGTTGGTGGTATATGGGTTGAATGAACTATGTTTCTTAAATAGGAAATGTGATATTTGAGTTCTAGTTTTAAATGGTAAGTCTATTAAATGGTGAATGAATCATGTGAACATGGATTAGTGTTATATGAGGTATTTTACATGAGGCTCTATCCCCAAGGGTTGGGCTAGACCAAGGCTCTAAGCTCCACCCCTCAATGCATGGGTTAGGTAGTCGAACTGAGGCTCTTTACTCCTAATGAATTAATGGGATATGAATAATTATAATAAGGATACATGTAATGTTTAATGTATTTTTTTTAATGTTTTACCTAGTGATGTAGGTAATTTTATTCTTTCCCCTTATTTATAGTTTATATAATCGATATAGGACAATGTGTATTTTTTGAAAATGACTAACCCATGGGACAAATGATGAAAGAGGATAATGTGAACCTTGTTAATTAATGGAACACAATTTATATTTTGTTTATATTTTTATTCAATATGTTTATGTACCTGCATACAGTATTTATTTGGACTTAATTATTTTTATACATCAATGGTGGTGGTATACTGAGTCGTACTCAAACCCTACTCATGACAGCATTGGGTACCCAAGAAAACATCATGATTGCGGGAGAGGATAAAAAAATGGCATATGATAGTGGATTGATCTGGTTCATTGGGATGTCCACAGATAAGGGATCAAGACTTGGTTTCGAGAACCTTTTTTGGACTCTATAGTTATCTTTATTTTGGGTTTCATTTACATTTAAAACTATATTTTAGGAAATAGCATATAAAATAATTGGTTGTGGAATTGTAACCAATTTTTGGAAATGTATTTTTGATACATGTTTATAGTTTAGCGTTTTTCCTTTATTTATCATTTTATCTATTGTGTATTACTCTAATAAAGAGGGTATAGTATCTTCATATATTCTAGTAGTCCCTTAATTATAGTTGGTAACCTCTGGTGTATGGGGAGTCATGCCTAAGGTCATATGATGAACTTACTTGGGGCACCAGATAAGTGGAACCTGGTTCCATACATTATAATGTTCATTTTTAAAAGATTATATTATACTTAAACTCTTTTCCATAATGATAGATGAAAAATATAAAAGTAACTCATGTGTACTTATGTCCTACCAACTACATCATCATAACATTGTTCATTTTTCATAACCATTATCCATGGATGATTTAAAAGGTATAATTGATTTATAAAAATGGTAATTTTTCATGATTATTATTTTGGATATGATAGAATAATGACTACATTGGCCTCTTTAACACTCCAAATCCATTTTGAAATAATGAACTAAACATCCCCAAAACACTTCATATGGACTTAACTGATTATTTATATAAATATAACATTAAAAAGTTATTTATATATATAGAATTAAACCTAGAAAAATATTCTATTATATAAAATAATTGATAAAATTTATTATTTGGGAGCTAAAGGAAATACGTGGAATGTTTGGAATCATCTAAAGGGAATTCTTCTCAATTTTTCATAATAGAGTTATATTTTATTTTTATAAACCTAATTTATATTATATAGTTTATATTATTCCACTTTTAAATTTAATATCATGAATAATTCATACATCATAGTATTTTCATTTTGAGTTTGAAATATTTTATCTAAGGATATTTGACAATAAAGTTACCATGACGTAAAGAAATTAATAACTAATTTTCATTTCATTGGTTAATATTACATCTTCAATGAATTTATTATTATAATATTGTGTGTCTAATTAATTTTAATTTCCTTATATTTTATTTCCACTTATTTTATATGGATTTACATTCGATAAAATCAACCGATTATTTGATTAATTTTTACTTCAGTGTTATGATCATTGTAAGGGTTTCTAATAAAAAATTATTTTATTTGATACATATGTTTATGATATGAATCTGTCTTATTTTATGATGTGTATAGGCTACCCCTTAATTGTCTAATATCACGAATCCTTTTATATACATGATATTGAATGTTCCATCTAATTCTATTCATTCATGGGGTTTATGATTAAAGGGTTCCCAAAGTGGAAATTCATTTATGTTACTGTATCTTTTCATTCAGGATTATTTATATTCCCGGTTCTATTAGAGGAAATCATATACCATTATTTTATTAAATCTAATATATTTATTGTATAGTATTTTTGAATGTGTTTAACATGTTTTATTACCATTTCCTCTATTATTTTTTTAATGAAACCTCAATAAATTTGTTTATAAGTGATATTGATCTCGGATTTTATTTAAGATCTGCTATCATTATATTTATATCCTTGTTTATAGAAATTTTTTAAAAAATGTTCTTTTCTAAAAATTAAAAGTTTTATAAATTTATTTTACATGATCATTGAACTTCTTAAAAAGGTGATAAAAAGGAAATTTCATATAGTTTTTTAAAATAGAGAACATTTTCTTCCTTTAAAAAATATTTGAAAAGAATAGATTTTTTAACATTTACAACATGAATAGATTTTCTCAGCATCATGACCAATAAATATTTTAAATATTTATTTTTTATTTTTGAATTTTATTTTAAAAAATCTTTACTTTTTGATAACTTTTATGATATTAATTACTTTCGTTCAATATAGAAAGTAAATTTTTCTCAAGAAATGTTCCAAGTTATCTTTCAAAATCTTTTTCAATCTAATATTTAATCCTTTTATGTTACTAAAAGTGAAAAGGTTATTTTAATAAATAATTTTTTCAATGATATTTTAATGTTATTTCAATTCATTAACATTAACAGCCCTTGACATTAGATATGATCTGTTGAGGATATTTCTTTTATGATGCCATCCTCATTCATTCTGTGGATGGATTATGATTTTTTTGATTCATTCATCAATGAACCCATTTATTTTCCATGGGTTAATAAGTTATGAAATGAATAATTGTTGTCTTATAATTTTTATTATTAAATTAAAGCTCTTTTTAGTTTATTCATGTTATGGTTCTTGAAAACTATTTATATGATGTGTTTATCCCTGTTATTTCTCATTGGTGATCCTGATGTCATTTATATATTAGGTACACATAGAAAGATATATAATGGATTTGAAAATTATTTTGGGAGTCATATGTATGATTAATCCAAATTATAAGGGTTCTATAAGGGTTATATCATGGTAATGTTCCAAGATACCATTGTGCATTATATATTCTACCTAAGGGTTATTAATTATTCCTTTGACCAAGAAGGAAATAACATGGATCCTGATTACTAATTCTTATGGATATTTCATTTTATAAATATTTATTCTATGATTCATGATTTATGATCTAGGTATTGATGAGTATAAATATTCTTATGTTATGCTCATGCACTTTTCTTTTCATATCATACCCTAATTATCTTCTTATTATCACTGATGACATCCAATTATTAATTCTTATATTTACCCTTAATGAGAATTAGATCTCACACTTCTTATATTTAATATTTATTATGTTATCAATAATGATGTTAAATGAATTATTTCTGGAAGGTTTTTATATGGATGATGATGATGACTTAATATAGAATATGAAAATTGTGGTATAGTGGGGAAATAATTTTTTTATGTCAAGGGTGTCGTTTATGTTATTATGTGTCAAAATTCTCAAAAAATATAAACACTAAATTCATTTGGGTATATAAGTGATAGAATATTTCCTTTTGATTTTTTATGTTTTAGATTATGAAAATTGATGGACCTTCATTAGTATCAAATCCAAAAATGTAATGTTTATGTTTTTATCAAAAGATCTAGGAGTGTGGGTATAGGGAAATTATATAATGAATATATGTTTGTTAATTTATATCAACCAAATGGATATGGTGGATTTGTAAGTTCAGTTTTTATAGATAAATTAGGACTAAATACCTTAAGAATTCACACAACTAATGATTTGAATGATTTCAAAACTGTAGTTGAGTTTTACTGAATAATGGAAAACCATCCATTGTTATCAATTTTATTCTCTTAATAATTCATCTACATGTAGTTAATGACTCTAATTCACTCAATACCCTAGTTTATTTATTTTTATTAGTTTCATTCATAATAGAGTGATAATATTGTAATGAATTAATATTTATCTTGAAGATTATAACTAGGAATCCTTATCACTCATGTGTTCTGTCATAAACATCCACTACACTATGATTTTATAGATAGTTTTAGATTTAAGAGACAATTAAACTTGTATTTATTGGTATCACATAAAAATTAAAAAACCCATTATGGACTTTTAAGTTTTAGCTTAATTTCATTAGAACTTGGTAACTAATAAGCCTCAAAAAACCTATTTCATTGTTCAAGTATTTACCCCTACTTTTATGTTTTGTGATTTTGGTAGATGTTCTTCTTTTTATTTTATTTTATTATTTTTAAAACTTGGATAATTTGTGGTTGTGGTCATAGATATAAGTTTAAAATTTATAAAAGTGTTCAATTTCTCCTTTCAATTCATAGATCATGCACACCAAATAGAAAACATCAATGAAAATATCAAATGGTAAGTTCCATAGGTCACATGACCATACCTAAAGGATGATGATTCACTACTTCATGGACTATAATATTCATTTGAAGAGGAGAGTGAAGATATATAATTGATTGTAAAGAAGGACAATGATTCCAGTGAATATTCCAAGGATTATTCCCATACTGAAAACGATATTAAGGAGATGTTTAAGAGTGATGATAAACCTAAAGTTAAACTTGAGGTATCCAATTTTATTAACTCTAACTATAAAAATAAATTTTAATTTTTTAAAATATAAATCCATCACTAATGATATAGAGGAGGAATAATAAGAAGAATAACAATAAAATATAATACAATATACTAATTTCTAGAGCAAAATATTGGGGTTTATAGAGGATGATCAGTACAAGGAGACTACTGATTTCTTTGATGAAAAAGATCCTCCTACACCATCTGAAGAGAATCTTAATGATGAATAAAATAACTAAGATAAGGAAATAGTTGTTGAAAGTAATATTGAATAACTTGAAAATTTGATACCAAAAGAATAATAAATAGATTACCGGTACCATGTATAGAAACACAATGATTTATTCCTCTAATTAGTAGAGTTTTATAGATTGTATGATCTTCCATAACAAAATATTTAGATGTTTTCAATGTGGAGTAAAAGTGCAACACTAGATGGACTATAATTTATTATTGGATCAATCAAAACTGATTAAATCTATAACATACATCTATCAAGTGACCAAAATAGGTAATATCAAGGGATAATCCTCAAAAAATATACTTAGTTGTTCTAAACTATGTTTTTTTATTGCATTCTATGAAGTTAGTTTTTATCATTTGAACTTTTTTTGGAATAAATTAGTTTTTCATTCAATATCCTATTTTTTGTGCTTATAGATTAAATATATATTACTTAACTTGGTTGTTTTACACTTTTAGGCCCATGGTCGAAGAGGTGTAAAAGGTAAGAGAGGGGAAATGATATTCATGGAAAAATGGGAGTATTATTCTATTGCTCTATATTTTTTAATACCATGTACTTTTTTTATGTTTTGGGTTTTAAAAGATAATATGAATACTCAAACTTTTATAGGTACTACACTTTTTATCTATGAGAAAAATTTCACATAGGATACCATGATAACATTTTTTATATTTAAATTTTAATTTCCCAAAACCCAAACTCTCAAATTTTGTGCTAAAAACATATTTGACGTTTACTTTTATAAATATTTGACGGAAAAATATATATTCTGAAGTCTTATTAGGTCTAGATATTTGGAGGAAAAGGAAATCCATAATACATATAAGATATTGTAGAAAAATAATATTGGAATAACTATTGGACATCACATGAGATTGACTCTTAGTTAGAGTCATTCAACATTGATATTTTACTCAACACTATACTTATAAAAATCATTTGTATCCTTTGGGTGTGATTTTTTTTTCTCTATAATGGGTTTTAAATCCCACGGTAATCATTTTTCCTTTTAAAAATTGAATTTAGAAACTTTTTTGAAAACATTTCTTTTTATATCAAATGTCTATGATAAATATAACATCACATAATATTCTATATTAAATAATTTAGAGTTTACAATTTTCATATTAAGGAATAAATTTTGATTATTTGAGAGTAATAAAATTTTGAAAACATAATCTTTTTAGAAAACATAGAATTATTTTAAATAAATTTGTATTTGTCATGGGGAAACTTCAATGTTTGCTTTTTTAAAAATAATACTTCTCTATGGAATATAATTGTAATTATAATGATTTAAGAAAACCATGAGGTTAATATGGATATTAGAGATCTATCCATACCCATAGGAAAAATCCATATTGAGATCATGGGTTCACTCCAAATTCCTCCTCATCATATCCAATATTTTAGGTACCAAATGTTTAAATAATTTTTTTTATAGAGAATAACTTTATTATTATAAATACCTTTAAAATAACATTCAAGAATCATTATATCTATTTAATTTAATAATTTTAAAATAGAAAAATAATTACATATCCCATAAAAATTAGTTTCATTTAATAAAATCCAAACCATTATTTTTAAGTAGTCTAAAAATTAAAAGGAAACATTTACAAATAATTATTTGGAATAAAACATAATAAACTGATTTTTAGACATATATAAAATTTCCATGATAAATATAGTGAATGAAAATTCATATAATCTTTATTATATTTTATAAAACTAATTGATAATTTCTCACTTAAAATAATAATAAAACTTTCATTAAAACCAAAAATGAATATAAAAAATGAAATTCACTTTTAAGAATTTGTGTAATATAAAATGGTAATTTTAAAGAAAAAATGAAATCAAATACTACAAAACATTCTCCATTATAATGGGGGTTTAATAAAAACATATTTCACTTACATTAAGGATTTTGGATTAAAAAAGATATTTTAGAAAACTTTTTCCCTTATCTTGTATTAAAAAGGAGACTTAGAAATAATTCCCCTAAGAGATCACTTCACCACTAGGATCGTAAGAAACCTAATATTTACAATGAAAGGTTATATATAAAGGTGATAACTAGGTCTATATGAATATTTACCAGTGATGTGGGACTTCATTTATATATATGATCTAACATTTCGAATGAATCTTGCATTTACATAAGGGAAGACTTCGTGAGGATCATTACTAAATAACATTAAATTGATGTTTTATCAATATATCATATATCATCAACACATGAGGCTACATAATAGTGTGTCATTTATTGTAATTATCAATGTTATATATATATATATATATGTTTGTGTATATATATATATATATTGGAACTATTCCTATCGAGTATCCACTCCTTTAATAAGATATCTCAAATATGATCCTTCCAATATTATGACATGGTGAAGAATGATATTATATATATATATACATCTTCATCTGAACTAGTCTTATCTTAGGTGGATGGTTGTAAATTTTGGAATCTAATTCGAGTCATAGAAAATTCTATTTGTTGTGTTTCTAGTATACATTGGTGGTCTTGATATTAAATATGTCATTTTAAATGTATAACCATATCTATAGTAAAGTCTCTTCCACCCAATGATGAAGATGAAAGATTTCAGCTTCTTGTATATATATTATTCTTTAATATTATCTGAGTTAGTCAGATATTGGAGGTGTTGAAAATGGATTGTATTTAATGATAAAATCGAAGGTGAAAATACTTTTAGAAGTTATCCAAATTATTTACCCTCAATGATAACAATGTGTAAGATTATTATTCAAGAATAAAATGATGAAAACTATAACTAGGGTGCTATAAGAATCATTTTAACTTGTTAATGGATGCAATGATTTATATAGTTGAGGAAGAAGATGAAATCAAGCTAGGCCATTTACAATTCATGCATGTCAAAAAGAATACAATGCCTATGTCAGAAGAAGAAGAAGGAAGATATGGGGTTTTCTAGGTTTGCAAATGAGGAAGAAGATGAATTCTTGAGATTATTATACTACTCAAACAGATTGGATTGGATGGTTCTTGTTATGTTCGTATATTTTTATATGGGTGAACCATACCCTTACTGCTCCTGTCCCACATCAAATTTTAATATGGTTTATTTCTACCTTAATGTAATTCATATTCTGTAATTACACCAAACTTCTGTTCCATCAATTCACTGAGTGATTGGCTACTAGACCTCAGGAATGGAAAACCGTATTGCAATGGTTGGTGACTAGTAGCGGGGGAATACAAAACATTGTGGGGAGACTATAACCCCTGATACCAAGTTACAATATAGTTATGATAAATAAATATTATAGTAATAAAAATAATACAGCATGCAACATGAAGATAAATGATTATCCAAACAAACCAAATACTAATGAACCATGGAAAGTGATGATGAATGTAACTAAATGATGTGTTAAAATTCATACAGATAAAATTCTTAGTAGACTAAAAAAAAGACTCCAATTACCCTAGTCTTGAATCTCATGTGATTTTCATCTCCACAATCCAAACCATCTAGAAATCTATAAATAAACAAAATGTTCCATTTCCCTTGTTCAAACCTATATCCATGAAATTTATCTGAGCACCAAATGAAGACTTGTCTACGATGTGAGAATGAATAAGTAGTTCAACACTACCATGTCTAAAAAAATTAATTCTACGAAATATAGAGCATGAAATAAAGATATAATCATGTTATTTACTTATTTAATGAATGTTACACATGAAATAAACCTTTAGACCCCCAATTTTTTTTGGTGACAAATGGGGCCAATCTAACCTCCTTCAATGCCCAGTTGGATATCGCCTATCCAAGGATTGACTCTATAATATATGGAGATATCACCTAATAAGTGGTTGATTATTCCACCAAGGATGAATCACATAAAAAAATTCAATAAAATGGATTCTACCTATAGGCTATCTAGAATCACACCATCTGGCATCCATAGACTATCAATATGGTCCTCATCCATGCAGTATAATCAAATACTCCACCCTCAGGCATCTAGTACTAATGCACCAAGTTCACAGGAGGTACAAAATCATGCACATATCCCTCAAGAGTTAACATAATCCAGTTTTGTATTAAGACAACCTCAACATGACTAAAAGAATCCCATCCTTAGGCATCAATATCATTAGTGTCTCATAAAAAAAACACTATGAAAGCAAAATCATGATTCTAATAATACACATAGCATATACATAATCATAATAAAAAATGACCAATTTATCAATTTATCATCTTTTTGAATGAATATATTTCATTAGTTTTTTATTACTAATTATCATCATAATTATATCAAACTATTTCACAAAGATATTTTTCCTAAGTTTATTTGTATTTTAACTAATAATTTTTATACAAAGTGATGCAATCTCATGTGACCACTATAAACCATGTGTTACTTTAATTCTTAAATTTATATAGAAATCCATAATTTTTTCCAATTTATCTCATGGATATATTATCCGGATGACCAAGTATCCAAAAGGCTCAAGTATAGAACATTGTCCCAATGGTTGCAGGTGTTACTCTTCGTGCCTTGGTCCCAACAAGATCCAATTAATGGTATAATTTAAAATAAATATTAATAAAAACTTATTGTTCAATTAATTATGTCATAATAATAGTTTTTTTCTTGATATTATGTATTTCATATACCATGGAAAATTAAATCATACATAAGGGACAAGTTTTAGACCACCAAAAAATATCCCATGATCAAATAAACACACTCAATATGGAAGTCCAAAATAGAAACAAAGTAAAAAGATATAAATAATAAAAAAGAAGATTTAATTCAAAATTAATATCTCTGTAAGGGAAGGAATCACCCATGAAAACCATGGTGTCACCCCAGGGTTTGAGAGAGAAGGCTTCCCCATGGAGTGAAAATAAATCAAAGGTGCAATGTGAATTAAACCGCTGACCATAAAAAAATCACAATGTGATCCCCATTCACATCATGAATTTCGAAACTAATCATATGAAACAAATAATGTGTCTCATCAGGTTTAATTGACACTGATCAACCATTTTGAAGAAATGAAATAGTTTCATGATATGTAAGCTTTTCCCACTCTTAACTAGTTCACAAAATCTCCCCTGTAATAGGTTCACATCATATAACTAGTTCACAGCATGAATGTTTCTTATATATAGATTATAACCCCGATTTATGAAACAAATGAACCACCATTGATGATTTATGTACCAATAAATAACCCTCAAAATCCTTTTAAAAATTTATACCCAGACACCATTAATTGAAACAAACATATATCCCTAATCATTAGGTGATTTCCAGGTAAAGCCTCTCAATCCAAAAAAAGAAACTCTCCCACCATGGTCCAAAAGTAGAAAAACCAAAAAATAGCCATACCTAAAAAAATAAGGGATCCTATAACCTCCACACCATATAACAGCTCATCCCAGATTTACTTTAAGAATCATTATGGGCGGTTGGTGAAATAGTATGGCCAATGTGCTCACATATTAGATTTTTTATCTTATTCCCCCTCTTGAACACTCACATACTAATACTATACTCAAAATAGATATATCATATTTCTTTAGAGATACTTCACACTTTGGTCTATAATTCGTATGAGATTCTCTTCAAAGGACTCATCTACACCATGCTTGATGTCATCATCTTCTATCACATGTTAAGGGTCTTGATGATATATTTAGAGCTATGATATTTGAAATATGTCTTGAACGGAACTGTAATTATATGAAAGTCCAATTGGTATGATATTGGGTTGACCCCCCCCCCCCCCACCCACCCAATATATCAATTAGCCCAGCAAACCTGGGTGTTATATTTCCCTATTTCCTGATACAACACTTCCCCATCATAGGCGACACCTGAAGGAAAACATAATGACCAGCCTCAGACTCCAAAGGCTATATTTTATGGTAAGCACAATATTTCTTGTTAGCTCTGAGTGGTCACCAACTTCTTTCTGATCAATTAAACCTTTACAATTGTCTCTTTCAAGAGACTAGGCCCAAAAATTGATGAATCACCGATCTCTATCCAGAAAATAGAAAATAAACACAAACTACCATAAAATTACTTGAAAGGTTCCATCTAATTTTATTCGTTCACGTTGTTATTATTGGAGAACTCCATGAGTGCCATATATTTCTCCCATGAACCAAAAAAAGGCTTGTAACATATCCTCTAGAATCAAAATCATAAATTCATATTAACCGTCAATCTCAAGATGATAGATTCTAATCAGAAGAACCTTTAATATCAGAGCCCTCTAAAGACCCTACTAAAATTGAGATATGAAACTAGGAACTATTTTAGAAATGATACTCTATAAGAGACCATGCAATCAAACTATTTATTATACACAAATTCATCCATGATCATCGATGATGAAAATCTCTATGATAGGAAAGAAGTGGGCTTTGTTAATCTTTTGATCCATAATAACCCATATCACATTATTCTTATGAGGCCTCCTATATAATCTTTTTTATATGTACACAATGAATTCATCTCATTTTAATTATATAATGGGTTGAGGTTGTAATAGCATAACTATTCATTGGTGCTAAGATTTCACCTATATGTAAGTGAAACATCTCTCTACAAATCTCATTACCTCCTTTTTCATTCTTTCTCAACAATATTATCTATGGAGATCATGATATATATTTTCATCATGAGATGTACTTTCCATCTTATATCATGAAACTCTCTCATTAGCTCCCCATCCAACCTAGAAAGAACAAATAATCCCTCATGGATAAGAAGAAAATCATTGTTAAAAAGATACCTACTTGATGGTAAATCCCCACCATAAATGGTATCCCTAAGTCAAAATCCCTCCATATTAGATAAATTATTATTCTTGACCTGGTCCAAAATCAAGGGTATAACAGATTTTGAATTCAAATCTACTCATTCCTAGGACTCTTAAACATATAGATTCATGTCATAAAAGAGTTCCATCATACACCACTCATTTCAAGACACAAAAATGAATCCATTTTGGGATTCCACCTCAAGGAATAGAATTTTTTTCCCATTCATAGTTTGTAAACCAACCCATAAAAGAAACACAATAGATACTCGAACCAACTCTTCAAAAAATGTTTTAGGTATTTTGGAAAAAGATATTCTAAAGGATCTTCTGGTCTATGTACACCGAAAACCTATTACCCAAAATATTGTGCCTCCATTTTCATAGGGCATGTAAAACCATAGATAACATTAGATCATGATTAGGGCAATTCCTCTCATGTTGTCTTATCTATCTACAGCTATAATAATCCAATCTATCCATATGCATCATAACTTCTATAAGTACAAATATGGATATTTCAAAGTACTGGTATTTTCCATACACAACACAGGTAAGGTGAGGATTAGATCTAATTTTGTCATACTCATTAGACCTAGAAGACTCTCTCACAAAAATTCGACCAAAAAAATTACACAACTTTATTTTCCAGTTAGCAAATTGGTGTTGTCAGATTGGGTAAGTCCTATATGAAAAGAAAATAATAAAATTCCAATTTTCGAAACCCTTGTATCTTGAATTCATTATTTGGTGTCTCCTGGGATATTAAATTTATAACCATCTGTGGGTCCACCAAAACTCCAGTCTTAGAGCTAACATGGCCTGTGAAGTGAACTTTATCGGTTTCAAAACCGAATTTAGATTGGTTGGTGCATGTTATATGTTCTTTCAATGTACTCAAGATGATTTCAAGTTGTTGGGAATGATATTCCTTCAATTGGGAGTATAGTATTATGTTATTGATGAAAACAACAAAAAAATAATTCAGAATAGGATTAATGATCTAATTAATCATGGCCGTGAATATAGGTATTACATTCATCAGATTGTACAATATTAACCCAAACTCGTATAAGACTAACATTCATCTAAATTAAGTCTGAGTTATCACCTAATGATATGTTGATCTCAATTCAATCATTGAAATTGTATTTGAAGCACTCAGATGATTTAAAATATAATTAAATCATCGATGGGGATACCAGTTCTTGATCGTCATCTGGGCTGGTCTTTGATAATCCTTACATAATCACCAGTTATAATTATCCTTTTTAGATAAAATCATAAGAAAATCCCATAAAGATATAATTGGTTGTATGAAACCCATGTTTTCAAGATCATCCAACCAAACATTCAACTCATGAGGCTCTAATAGCATCATCCTATAAGGTGTGATAGAAACTATCTCAAATATTGGCATAAAATCAATAAACATTTCAACCTCCCACATGGGTGGTAATCTAGTGGAATATTCAAGAATTATTTCCTAATAATGATCTACCACTGGAGGATGATTGTCCTAGTACATTGATCTATCATCTAAATAAGTCCTATTATATGATCCATGAGATAATCCAATATTCACTGAATTGGACCTGAAAGACTAGCCTAAAGATACCACTCACCCTAGTGAGTATAGATTCACTCATCTGGAGATATAAAGGTAAATTTACTCTAATAATTGTAGATATGAGAAAAGTACAGAACAAGAAAATCAACATGAGTAATATTATAAAATCCAATCATTTTCATCACAGTATTTTTTCAAAGTAAACGATACCCACCAATTTCTAGAGAACACTCCTTACTACACTTTATACCCTCTAACTACACTTGTAATGGTGTCTCAATGGTCATGAACCGATCTATGTTCTTCACAGCCATACTCAAACCATTTGAAAAAAGAGAACATAGAAAGGAATAAAATGTTCTAGTATCAAAAAAAGATAATGTATGTCATATAAGAACCATACCTAAAATGGTAGAAGTTACCGCATCCAAGATAGACAGAATAGAATGTATAGAATATAATTGACTTTCCCATTTTCTCAGGGTTCTAGTGTAACCCATTGGTGTTTTAACTATGTTTGTTGTTTCCTCTACTATATTGGATTATGATATCCCTAAGATTGGATTGAACTTCTAGTAAAACTATAGCTACAAGTCTTAAAAGGAGTAATTATGATTCTCCTGGACTCATGTTCCTATCCTGATACCCTATCACTACTCTACAATGGATATATTTTAGGAAACTTCTAAATATTAACCAACATTCTAGAGAAACAACACTCCACTATTTGGTGAAGACACCATGGGTTATTGTGACCCAACCTACCACAATAAAATTTCTACACCTAACCTTCATGTTGATTTCTATGTATACTCCCATGACTTCCCTACCCATTACTTCCCTAGGGGGAACTACTAGACCAACACATATTTCAACCCAAATAATTGTTCCTAAATCACCTTGCTGAAGCTATTTATCCACTACTCGTGGCCTCTCTCAGAAACACTTCCATTATGAGAGCCTGATTCATTATTTCTGCAAGGATTATCTAGTGAAGGACTTTCACCCGTGACCTAGTATCATATCTAATACCATAATAAAACCATCTCACCCAGTGGATCTCATCAACTACTAAATATGGAAAAAATAACTACATATCTAGGAAGTATTCTATATAGTCCATCACTAACATTCCCTTCTATTTCAGGTGCATGAAATCATAGTAATTATCATTCTTTAATGTCTCAATATATAAGTAGATCAATTCTTTTTCCCCAAAGTTATTCAAGGATAACTCCTTCTACAAACAATGTTTCAATAGAATGTCCCAAAAATTCTTGGATAGCCTATGAAGCTTGTAAGAATAAATATTTAACTTCTAATCTGTTAGTTTCTTAAGATGATTGAGGATTTTATTTACTGACTCAATCAAGAAATTAGAGGCCTATGGCCTCCCTCCCCAATGAACGTAAGTGGATGTTGTTACCGGAACTCTCTTATAAGCTTAGATATTGATGTTATAATTGGAAACATACCCATTACATAGATCGCATGACCCTTACAAATCTGCAACAATGTTGAACATCCATATGATCCTCATGATCTATAGGAATCACCATTTATACTATGTTAGGAGTGTGCTGATTTCCACTCCCTTGATGTTTTATTCAAAGGAAACAAGGAGGCAATTTCCCTAAAATATATACGCGTTCCTTATAACACTAAATAACTTCAACTTCATCCTAAATAGGAAACAAAAATAAAGAACCATTGGCTGATGGTCCCCCTAAACATAGATTAAAATAATAATTGGTATTACACATCTGTTATTTCATTTCATATAATATATACAACTAGAATTTTATATCGCATGCAATAATATGTCCATATCATGAACAATGAATTTCAATATATATATATATATTTATTTATTTATATATCCCTACATAACTATCATGATTCATGCATACTCATCTCTTTCCAGACTAGTCCCTAAGTAAAAATATCAATAACTATAACATCAAACACCATGTGAATCACCCAAGTTGGGATACCAGCAAACCATAATAAGAAAACATCTTGAACAAAAATCCCATTCCTGGGAACTCATATTTTTTGTTATATATGGGTTAGCTACACCCATGACCAATATAATTACCAAGTCCTGAAACATCCTACACACCTTTCTACATTTTCCAAAGAGTAGTGTAATAGAAAATAAATATAATTATTTGATATCAATTTGTAATTTCCCCGCCACGATACTCCGTCACATTACTGAGTTGGTGGTCTACAGGACCTCATGTGTGCCTCCCTATATTCAAGAGGGAGAAGAATAATAGTGTGGTCTTACATAAGATAGTGCAGAGAATATACCACCTGATATAGAGTTAAAATATAAAAGTAATAAATAAATATCAAAATAACAGAAATGGGGGAAATAATGCAACATACAATAAGAAGATAAAGGATGAAACAAACATACCAAATAATAATAACCCATGTAATTTCATGATGAATGTTACTAAATTATGTGGAAAATTCACAAAGATAAAAGACTAAGAATATTCACATATATACTACAAATACCCCGGTCTTGATTCCCATGTCAGTCTCATCTCAATGTTCTAGCCCACCCAACAAGTTCTAAATTAACAATAATGTCCCCTGCCCTTGTCCATACCTACATCCATGAAATCTGAAAAGGTTGCAAATGGTGACATGTCTAGGGTGTGCGAACGACTCAGTAGGTCAACACAACCATGTCTATATTAGTCTTGTATAAGAAATATAATTCATTAAATAAATTGACAATTAGGGTTTTGATTTGTTCAATTAATACTTCCCATTAATTAATCTTACTGACCGTTATATTATTAGGTGACAACTTGGTCCAGTCCAACCTGATTCATTACCCTTTCTAATAAATCTATCTAGGGAAGGATCATTGTACATCAGGATAGATCAAAAAATTAGATCTGGATTCTTTCACAGAGGTTGAATCATAAAAAATCAAATTAACAAAATATCCTCTACCCATTATCTATCAAGAATCTCACCCTTAAGCATTCAGATCTTTTGAAATTGGTCCTCATACATTCGATACAATCACATACTCCACCACTATGATTCTAATACCAGTGCACATATCTAGCAGGTGGTACAAAATCATGCACCTATCCTTTAGTCAATAATATAACCTGATGTTATATCAGGACAACATCAACATGCCTCAATCTATATCACCCCCATGAATCAATCCCATTACTATCACATAAAAAATCTGTGAATAAATGATCCCAAGGCCAATAACACACATGATAGATATTTAATCATAATCCACAATGATCAATTTATCAAATTATCTTGTATTTAATAGAATATATTTTGTTAATTTAGGTTTCTATTTTTCATCATAATTATATAAACCCATTTAACTGTGATATCTTCAATAAGTTTATTAGTAGGAAAAATAATCTATTTTTATCGATATGATACTATATCAAGAAACCATTAAAATTAATATATGTTTTCATTTTCAAAATTTATCCAACAATCATTCAATTAATCTAATTTAATATAAGGATCTAATGTAATACTGACCAGGTGTCAACACAACTCAACGCTAGAACACCAATAAGGTGGTTGTAGTTTTTAGTATTCATGAGATGGACCCAAATAATTCTAATGGATAGTATAATAGAAAATAATTATTAATAAATAGATATTGTATAATTAATTAGGTCATGAATGCATTATTTTGGTTTGACTATGCATATTTCATATACCATGGATAATTGAACTAGAGAAAATTGATAAGATTTATAAAACCCACATATATCCCATGATCAATGAAATACCATCAATAGGGAATACCAATAGATAAATGAAGGCAAGGGAGATCAACATGAAAATTGGAGATCAAATTCTGGAATGATATATCTAGAAGGGAAGGAATCGCCCAATAACCACTTATAATTTCCCTAAGGATTGAGAGAGAAGGATAGACTATGAAGTGAATATAAATGATATGTTAATTTTAGATAAAACTAATAATCTCAAAACACTCACACCATGAACCCATTTCATATTTTGAATTTCATGACTAATAGGATTCACCTAAAAACACGTCACCTTGGGTATAATTTATACCGATCGACCATTTTCATGATGTGAACTACTTTCATGGTGTGTGAAATTTTCACACTCTAAAATAGTTCATGGAATCTTCTTGGATACATTTTTGTGTCATGCTACCAGTCCACAATGTGAAATTTTCCCATAGATAGATCAAAACGATGATTTTTCAAAAAAACTATAATCACCTGTGAAGCTTCCAAAAACCGTTGATAACCCTTTAAAACCATTAACACATTTATACTTTAACTCCATTAATTAAAATAATAATATATACCTACAAAATTTTTCATTTCTAGGCAAAGGATCTACATTCCCAAGAAAAACTCAACCACTAAGGTTCGAAAGATGAAAAATTCAAACCAATAATGGCTTAACCCAAAACTCGAAGAATGGAATGACTATAAAATATGGTTTGTTACAATATTCCATTAGTATATTGATGTGATTATCCTAAGATATGATCCAAGAAAAATACCACAGACACCACCTCATGTCATTATGTCGGCCAACATGGTGGCTCTGATACCTCCATGTGCACACCCATGTGTGCCTATGTGCCTTAGCATGCACACCAAACAAACTATGTAGGTGATCACCAATTCCATTGAAAGGAGAGACTCTAGCTATCTTTCCCCTATTTTTCATATTTTCTCATAAGAAGATCATGTTTCCCATATGGCTTGTTGAGTTGGCTATTTTTTTATAATCACTATAAAAATAGATAGTGTACTATTCAAAAAATAATTATAATTCATTAATTAATTATCACCTTTTAGGTGAAAAAAACTAAAATTTGACTAACTATTTTATAAAAAATTTAAATTGATTCAAATTTTAGTTTTTATTAAAAAAATCTACACTAATACTTTTATAAACATATTTAATTGAATCATATCCTAATTTCTTTTTAAAAATATTTAAATAGTTATCTCCCTAACAATTGGAATATCATATATTAATTAAATACCCACTTAATGGATGTAATTTCATATTACAAATATCTATACATTATATTTTTCTCACTCATAAGGGTGGTTATCATTTTTTCAACCTTTCATTCTTCCCATTATCTTCATTGGAGGATCCCTAATCATGGGTTATCTTAACAATATGGGAAATAATTTTAGTGTTTTTATGTTTATGTTTTTTTCCTATTTTATTACGAATAATCATTACCAATTTTATATACATGGCTCAATAATTATAAGAACAACTTGGTATTAGAATGATTTTTTCATGTACAGAAACCTGGGTTACTGTATTGTTTTCAATAAAATGAACATCAACTTGTTTTATGTTTATAAGGCTTGTTTATTTATAGAATCCTTTTAAAATTACATAAATATTTTGGTATTTCAAATTATCCCATCCTTATAAGAATTTTGTCCATGTAATTCTTTTCACAAAGACTTCCTCACTCATGAAGTCATTCATAACCCAACATTTGGAACCACATAACTCTTTATTCATATGATTTAACTAGAAATTTCTCAAGAAAAATATCATAATAAATTTAAATAATTGTAATTTGTACCACAATCAGGGAATCAACCTATATACATTATTGTTTTATTCATGAATGTATATGGTCTATGAATTAAAAAATGATTCAGAGATCCTTCGATGTCCCTTAATTCATTGTTCTGAAAAAATATTAGAAAATTTTTGATATATTAATGATGGAAATGAAATAGTTATGAAAATTCTTTTTTATTGGAATATTATTTAAAAACATCCAATAGAACAAGATCTTTATAAAATAACCAAACCATGTCTATTTTAACAATATCAATTAAACGACTTTACAAAATATTGAGATTATTCCCAAAAGGATAATAAGTTGTTACTATATATATATAGTTTTTGGGCCCGCACTTTTGCAGCAAAAATTTTATAGTATGCTTCAAACTCTTTTGATGGGGTGAAATTATTGAGAGTCCCTTGACGATATATCACTTTTTGAGAAGGGTGATAATGTTGTGAAATTATTTTTTAATAAGAAACAATCTATGATCCATTGTGATTCAATGGTACATGCAAGTTGTTTTTAATTTATATAATTTCTTGCTGGAAATTTTTATGTCATTCAATATTTTGAAAATAAAAGATCATGAATTTGTAATAATGAGTTCAATCATGTCATTTGGAAGATATAGAAGAGTTTTTCTGATCTTCCACCTTTGATCTTGACACTGAATCCTTAATTTATAAAGTCACATAACCAAGACTATATTGCACATGCGTATAAACATAAACTATATTTTATGAAAAATATACTAATCTCGAAAGTTTTCTAAACCATTCCTATATTAACTTGTGTAACAGCCCATGACCCCCAATCATTGATCAAATGCTAAAAAATAATTTTTATCTTTTAAAACAATTTACATGGAAAATAAAAATATTATTAAAAAAATTTCTAGTGCTTTGGAGGATTAGTAAAAAATTAAAAAAAAAATCAGAGTTTACACAAAAAATATACAAAAAATTATCTAAATTCAATCAAGATAGAATGATTGTCATATTTATTCACCATTTTTATTTTCCTCATCACTAAACCTTTAAAAATCATTTGAAAACTTGGGGTGAGCTCAAATTTTCTTATTATTGTGTTTTCAAACTTGAAAAAAAAAATCCCTTAAAAAATACAATAAAAACTATTCAAAACATTTCTTTTTATGTAAAAAATTTGATCTAAATATGATATCACATAATATTTCCTATTCAATAATATAGGGTTTTCAAATTATATTATAATAGATAAATTTCAATGTTTTAAAAGCTATATTATTTTTTAACATGTAATATATTTATAAAATATAAAATCCTTGGTAATAAATCCTAATTTCTCTTTAGAAATCTTCAAAAATTACATTTCAAAATAATATTACTTGTGGAATATAATTATACATGGTAATATTTAATAAAACCAAGAACAAAATATGAATATTTAAAAAATAATAATCACCTTAGGAAAAATTCTTCTTGATTTTTTTGGTTCACTAAGAAATCCTCATCGTTATATCAAATGTCCAAGTGGAAATATTTTAAGAAAGTTTTATTTAAAATATTTCCATTATTATTATAAATAGATTAAAACTAACTTCCAAAAACGTCACATCTATGTAATTTAATAATTTTTAAGGATAAAAATCATTACAAATACAATAAAAATATGTTTCATTTTAACAAAATCTATACCTTCATTAATTAATACTCTTAAAATCATAGTCAATAATTAGAAATAATTTTTAGAAAGTAAAATTAAAAAAAAAATCTTTTTGATCTTATAAGTAATATCAATTATAAATATAATTAATGGGAATTACTATAATCATGAATTTCATTTATAAAATTAAGATCTATTTTCTCACATAAAATAATAAATTTTATTTCATTAAAATCGTCCTTGAATTCATAAAATGAAATTCCATTTTTATGTAATTGTATAATTTAAAATAGTAACATTAAAGAAATAAAATAAAATCCTTTAGAACATTATCTTATGTAAATAGGGTTTAATAATAATATAAATCACTTATAATTATATTTTTTGTTAAAAATAAGTATATGTTTAATAAAACATTTTTGTTTACCTAGTATTGAACAAGTGACTTAAATAGATTTTCCCTAAAAGATCGATTCACCACTAAGATCCTAGCACTCATTATATGATTTACATTATGATACTATGGATAAAGGTGATAAGAAGTTCTGTATGAATTTCTTCATATTAAGTGGGGATTCGTTTTTATATATGTGCTAAGGGGTTGAATGAATCTTTCATTTACACATGGGAATACTTCACAAGGATATTAACTATCCAACATTTAATTGATATTTTATATGTATATCCTCTATCATAATCACATGGGGATACTGCATATCATCTCTTATAGTGTGATTATCACTATAATATATATATATATATATATATATATTAATGGAAACTATTCATATTAAGAATACACTTATGTAATAGGCGATCATAAAGTTGATTATACCCCCAAGAATGTAAGATGATGAATGATTTGTGTGTATATATATATTGATAGAGAACACACACACATAGAAATGCCTCATTAACATAATTGATGTAATCCAAAGAGGAAGGTGAATAATCAAAAAATCTAATTAGAGCCATATAAGACACTATTGATAGAGTTTACAATATAAATTAGTGGAATTGATATGAAATATATTTTTATATATCTATACCCATATCTCTAATGATGACCATGTAACCCAATGTCAATGATGAAAAATTGAATTTTTATTTTATATACATTATTCATCAAAATTATCAGATTAATTTAGATCATGGATATTGTGACAAATTATTTTATGTTATGAAAAAAAATTACGGTGATAATGGTATTGGAATCAATCAAAACTTTCTGTATTCTATGGTAACCATGTGTAATCTTTTGGAAAAAAAGAATAAAACATTGGAATCTATTACAAGGGTCCCAAGAGGTTCTTCGGACCATGTGAATGAATGGTATGGTCTATATAGTGGAGGAAGAATAATACATTGATCTGAGACATCTACAGGTCATTCATGTATGGAAAAATAAAATTCCCACATCAATAGAAGAGTAATAATGCTATGGGTTTTCTAGTTCAATGTGTGAGAAACAATATTAACTTTGGAGTAGATCAGATGGATCAAACAAATAGGATTAGGTGGTGCTCATGTGTTTTAATATTTTATTTAAGTGAATGGCAACCCACATGCACCCATACCACGTCACGGATTCCAATGGTTGTTTGATTCAAAATAATAATTCTCATTCCACTAATAGATTCATGTGAGTATCCCATGTTCCACTCCCAAAATCACACTACACACAGTACATCACGTTTTCATGTCACCAAACATAGTGGTTCCAATACCTCCACATGCACACACTTGTGCAACTGTTCACCTCTTCATGCACAACATCCAGCCTACGAAGATGCTCACCCATTCCACTAGGAGAACCGCATAGGCTGGCTATGCCTTATTGTTGAGCCAACTCTGATAGGCCAATTGATCTTCCCTAGTGTCTTATATTGTTGGCCATTTTTATCAACTCTATAAAAATATTTATTAAAATATTTTATAAACATTTTAAATTGATTCAGATTTTTTTTTCTTATTAAAAATTTCCCAAATGAGTACTTATAATAATTAAATTATTTATATCCTAATTCTTTTTCAAAAATATTCTAATTGTTATCTCCCTGACAATGGTAATAACCTATATTTTTTTAATACCCCCTCAAGAGACCTAATTTCATTTTCCTAATATATATATATTCTATTTTTCTCACTAATAATTATGGTTCACATTTTTCCTCTACTCTTTTTTCATATCATCATTATCTTCATAGTATTCTTAATATTGAAAGATTATAATGATGTGGAATGTGATTTTGAAGTTATCATGTTTAATTTTAATTATCCTCTTTTATTTATGATGATCATTACAAATTTAATTTTCTAGGATCCCTAATTATAGGTAAATTTTTTTATTATGATATGATGTTATTGTACAAAAATTTAGGTTATCATATTTTTTTCAATAAAATTTATTTCAACTTTTTTTATGTTAAGAAAGCTTGCTTGTTTATATAGTTCTATTAGAAGAGATTAAAAATATCCAGATGTTTCATCGATATTGATGATATTTAATTAGTAAAATTGTAGTATTAATGATTAAAGATAAGCATAGTGGTATGTATTTAATGAATCTTAGTTTGGGTAGGATATTTAATTTATATATAAGAAATTTCACTTACAAGTTTCAGGATACGATTTTCTAAAATTCATGCCTATTATTTTTTCATTAGTAGTCCTTTTATGGGTGGTTTCATATATCATATGTTCACATTCATGAGATGATTCTAAACATAAATTTTTCTATTTATTCATATAAATTTACTAGGAAACTTGTGGAATGTTTACCATCATGAACATGCATTGGTATTTTAATGATGTTATGAATGAAAAAACACATTTAAAATGTTTATAGTAATTTTGAATTTATTACATTATACATGAGAACAATATTTTAATTTTAATTTTTATTTAACCCCATAAAATCAATTACCGACAATGTCAGGTACATTCCAAATTACAAGACTATATTATTCTTTCTACTATTACTCTTAGTGTTTTCTATGATATTCAATGGTTTAAGTGTGGGGGAATGTTTTTACATGGTGGAAGGGGTAATGTTTCATTTTAGAGATTATTTGAGGTATATTTTTAGGCTGTTGGAAAAAGGTTCCTAATTTTATTTCATGTTTACTCCTCTTCATAAAAATAAAAAAAAGTGAAATTGAACAAAGAAAAAAAATAAAAAAAATAAATAAAGAAAAAAAGGTTTTTTTCTTTGGTAGCTCCAATATCACCCATAGCTCAACCTATGATAATTTTATAACTATTATAATTATTTTCATGAGGATATTATATAGATGATATGTGAAGAGTGTGAGATTATTTCTAAGTGAATATTTTGTAAAAAAAATTGAGAAAATATAAAAGAAGGTGTTCTATCATTATTATTTCAGTGGAGTTTCTAATCCTGGTTTGAGTTTGGGAAGTAGGAGTGATAAAATACTAGATAGTGTTTTTCACTAAGATTTACTTTTTATTATCATACAAAGTTATTAAGAGTTTAACATTATTTCTTATCTATAATTTTTTCATACCATCTACCCACCCACCTTAAGCCTCATAGTAATTTGATCCTAAATGAGAAGTGATAAGCCAATACTTTCATATATTTCATTAAGTATTTTCATGGTTTTAGTCCCACCAATTTAAAATTTTCTTAGTAATTATCACATGTATGATATATACATCTTTATTAAGAAACTGGAATAAATATTGTGTTTTAGTTACATATTTAGTATTTAAGAGTTTTTTTATGATAATGAATATATTTAATCTTTGGGTTTTTTATTATTATTGTAGGTGGATGAATTTTGTTTGAAGAAATCAATTTGATTATTTGTTTAAAGCAATGTTTTGTAATGGTTTTATATTCTTTTGGTTATTGGAATTTGTGATAAATGTTTTGAAAATGGTAGATCGATCATCTGTAAGAATAAATTCTCAATTGGCCATGAGGCAGCCAATCAACCACATGACCGGTTAGCCAAATGAAGGAAGCAATTCATCATAAGGTATTCAATATATCATATAAAAATTAAGTGTAGGAAGAAAAACGATCTTTTGTGCCTTTCAGAATTGACTATTATAGGAAATGCTGCAAAGTACTAGATTGGCCAGATGACCATCTAATCTACCATGTGACCATAAAATCAACCACCTTATGAATCTATGAATCCATCACTTATCTATCATGTGGTATACTAAACATCATATTTTATGTATAGAAGTTTCTCCTCAGGGTTGATGCCAAAATTAACCAATTTTCAAGGAATCTACTAGGTTATAATTTTAAGGTTATGTGAACTTTTATTTAGAATCAGCTATACATAAAACCAAACCATTAAGTCTCTATGTCATCATGCATGTGATCAATAGGATTCAGCCACATGGATCTAAACATACATAATATTTGCAACCACACAAAAGAAGAAAATATTGACATCATGGATCTCATAGAGATTTGATCCCTGAGAAAATTGAAAATAATATAGAAATTTAAAAAATGATGATCATGGAAGGTTTCACCAATTAATGAAGAAGGTAACTTTTAATATTGGTTGAAGGAACTTTGTGACGCCCCATGAATCTAAAGTAAGAAATTTGTACTTGATAGTGTGAATGACACATGAAACAAAGTGTATAAGGTAATATAATATTAAAATAATTCATAATATATTTTATATTTATTATATATTCTATATCATTGGATATATGTGACACAGAGTTAGCATTTGTAACATGAAATAGTTACATTTTTAATGGATTTAATCACACATATGACCATGTTTTACCAAACTGTAATATATTATTAAAATATTATTATTTAATATATTAATATATAATCTATCCAATATGAATAGTAATAACTAAATTATTAAAATTATGGTTTAAAAATTTATATAATTAATTAATTGGTTATAAATTAATTATTAATTAATATAAGATTAAATTTAATATAAAATGAATATTTTTATAAAAAACAATTCTTATGCTCAAAAAAATATTTTACACTAAAATATTAAATTAATTAAAATTAATGATTTATATTAATGTAATATATATTATAAATTTATTAAAATATTTTTTATATTAATCTATTATGTTTTATAGATATAAGATAAGAACAAACCCAATATTTCAGATAAAAACCTATATTTTTATTAAAGAACTTTTACCACCTCTTAATAGAGAACCCATTTTAGATATTTATTTTAGAAAATAAATTGATTTAATTTTTAAAATTAATCACTATATTTGGAAAATAAACATAAGTATTAGGTTATTGTGTATTTTTCATATTTTTCCAAAACATTTAATTTTTTCCTGAATAGAGAAAATATTGAATTTTAGTTCAAAACTTCTTTTTCATATAATTTATTTATAAGGATAAATTATATTTATTATTTATTTTAAACTTTAATTAGAAAACATTTTTATTAATTAATAAAAATTAATTATTTATAATTTATTTCACTTTGAATTTGATTATAAAAACATTGAAAACCTTCAAACATTTTTTACTTTGAAATCTTGCATTGTTGTCTCACCTTGGGGATTAAATTTAAAGCAATTTATGAAACATATAATATTGGTATTTGGAAAAATGGATTACATATTTATAATAATCATAATTTATAATTTCTGAAATGATCAAATTTGTTTTTGACCAAAATTATTAGTGAAAGTTAATAAAATTAATAATAATTATTTCGAAAAAATTTAGCTTAATAAAGGAAATATCCTTTAAATTAGGGTCCCAAATGACCTATACACTTTTCTAACACCCATTTTACAGACATAATTCATCCATTCGCATTAGATTATTTATTTTCCTTTTATTTTGAATACTTTTTTTATTGAAAAACTTGGGTACACCTAACTTCTTTTCCAAAATAACAACTGTCTCTTTCCTCCCATACAAATGATCATAACCTCTCCCCATTCATCACACCTCTAAAACCACTTATTTTATTTCAATATATCCTAATATTGATTCCCAAAATCCCTCCACATGACCGTTAATACTCTATTTGGGCCTAAATCCTTCCAAGGAAGCCTTTTGGTATAAACCATAAGTAATTACCTGAATAAGAGGCGACGTCTTCCCTCAAGTTTTTTATTTTTATTTCCATTATCAACCCCTCATATCTTTTTATTATAAAATTGTAATTAAAAAAATTATCCACAACATACTAGTATGTTTTTATGAGATGGTTTTAACCAAATATTACACACACTTCCATCTAATGGGTACTGAATATTACGTTCCTTTTTACGGTGAGCTAATGTCTCCTGAAATAACGATTGTTCATTTATCATTTACCTCCTCTCCATGTGGAAATAATGATTGAAAATATATTTATATATGTTATTACTAATATTTATTATGTATTTGTACTTATTTTATCTTTTTAAAATAAATAGATTTAATAATTTCTCTTTTAAGTTAATATGATTACATCGTTTATGGAAGTGATAACTTCTACTCCCTCAAAGCGATGTGATTCATTCACAATGTACATGGAATGTATAAAGGATATATTTAATTTACAACATCTGGCATAAAAAACTCTATATTATATTCAAGACATAATTAACTTTCTATAAATATACTATTTATATATATTATTTTATTTATAACCCTTTCACGCACCAAAAATGTGATAACATCATTTGTGGATGTGTGGATTGTAACCTCATCAACACTATGTGATTCCTTTGAGATCAAAATTAATATATATATAATTATATATGATTAAATAAATTTTATTTGATGATATAATTACCATTTGGGAATGATATGGTGTTACTTACCTTTTTTCTATAAAGATCATTGAAAAATGGGAATGTTACTCATGCATGCATACGGCCTACCATCTCGAAGATCGCAACATTTATTCATTTTTCATACCCATATTTAATGATTTATTTTGAATTTATAATTCATTTATAAATATGATCATTATATAATTATTATAATACTTTAGATGTTATATAATGACCCCACTGACCATAGTTTACCTACCAAAGTCTTTTTTGACTTATAAACTGAATTTAGTCAAAACACCTGACAAAAACATAAATTTCTAAGTAGTTTAATAAAACATAGTAATAAGTGAAATAAAATTATTTCCCAAAATGAAAAAAATATTCTCAAGAAAGTATATAATTAATATAATTTTATTATAGAAGAATTTATAGGATTTTCACCAGAAATGAAACTCAATGTAAGATATTATCATCTAACCTTCCACTTATGTGACATAAATTCCATGTTCGCCAGTTACTTATTTTGTGTTATGTATATAATAATAATTTTAATATATTATGTCATGAATTTATTTACGTTAAATTTATTTAAAACATCCATTTAATATTATTCCTTTATGAGGTTTATGACTTAAATTGTTTCAAAGTGGTATGGGACACTTTGGAATGTTTTAATATTATTCTCCTCAATAATAACATTAAATATTTTTCAATGGTATTTCTATTTGAAGAAATTATATTACCTTCGTTGAATAAAACCTTTAATTTAACTCTTCCCCGGTAATTCATGACCTTTTTAAATTATTAGTACCATTTTTCTACTCTTAGAAACATAAGATGTTTTAGAAAATGTTTTGAAGAAAACCCAACATCATTAATCTCATTAGTCGGAGAACCCGTTTTCTTATAAAAACCATGATTTATTAAAATGTCTTCCAAAAAGTTGTTAAAATGATTGGGTAAATAAAATTTAACCTCTTTTTCTTTTACCAATGTTTTTAATGGAATCTTCATATTTCTAAAAAAAAAATTGTCCTTTTACAGTGAAAAAAGGAATGTTCTATTTAACTTTTATGACAAGTCTGGATTTACCCACTATCATTACTTAGATTCTTCCTTTTCAGTTTAAAGGGTAAATTTTTAAAGAAATTACTTCTAAAATTTATTTTCAGAGAAAAGGATTTTCAAAACAAAAAGGACATTTTCCTCAAAAATATTTTATTAAATATCTTTTTATAACATTTCAATTCATCAATGATAACAACCGTTTATTTTACTCCATTTGGGTATATTGTATGGATGCTATCCTTAATGTCTATTTTGATTATTTATGATTGATTTATCTAAGGGTAGTATTCATATTCACATCCTTGATTATTTTTGTCCCCTTTAAATATTCAATTTCCTATTATCATTGGACATATAATTTACCCTATTTTACCAAAGAATTTATCATGGATATGATCAATTCCAAAATAGTATATCATTTTTTATGGTGTTCAATTTGATTGTTATTTTATTATTTTCGTAAATGTTAACAAATTTTCTCATCTTACTTCATACGGATATTTGACAAGGGACATTGCGAAATTGATTATTTGATATTTGTCATATATTTTGGACTAGTAAAACATGGGTAGGGCGTAGTTTTAGATATCCCATAAATTTATTCGTATTATCATGGTGTGTGTCATTTATATAACTTTCAAATATGAGGTTTTACTTAATGTTTTTGAAATTGTCTTCTGAAAGGTCTTAACGGTGAAGGTAATATGCATATATGAAACCATGTATCCAATAATCAAACATTTCCCATATATTAGTTTCAGTTATTATTAATCCCTTAGATTATTCATAAAAATATATATGGATACGTTTCATTTTTAGTTATTTATATGGAATGTTTTTTAGTTTCTTACCATTCCATATTTAATTTTCTTTATCTTGTTATTTCAAGGGCATGTGTTTCTAGTTTTTTCCTTTCCATATTTCTTTATTCACTTCCACTTAGTTTATTGATTACATGGACTGTGTGTTTAGTTATTTACCATGCCATATTGACTATTATAATTGGTTCAGCTGTATAATTACCTTACATACCATCTGAACTCACCCTTATTTTTTTTTTAAGAATACAAGAATCATACAAGGAATGATATGTACTAATTTACTAGTTTAATTAGAGTTATCCTTGTTGTTATTTATTTAAAATGAACAAAAAAATTATGTTGTACTTAGTATAGTCATTTATAATAAAATATTCATTTATGTATCTGTTTTATCAAGACTACTAAACTCTCAATCCTTTGGGAGTTTATTCATTATAATCATGACAATTTAATTGAATGTAAACACTGATGTATACCAATCTAAGGACGGGTCACTATAGTTGATATTAGATGAAGGTTAGTATTAACCTTGAGAACTAGATTTATAAAAAGAATGATTATATAACATAACCCTAAAGTAGGATTTGCGGATAAGTATAAAGGAAAATCCTAGAATTTTGTTAAGTTATATATTATTTGGGTCTTCCTAGAAATACATCCATGTATTGATACTACACATGGGTGTGGTTCTATAAAAATTGTACGTAGGTGTAATAACTCTGACAAGGTGTTCCAAGACTAACATGAGGTAACCTGATACATGACAATGGGCCTTACCATGCCCGTAGTTTGACACTCCTAGGGTATATGCAAAAGATAATTCATATATTCTTTACAAACCATTATAACGGATTTGAATAGATAATTTAAAAGACTATTCTAGGATAAAGATAAGGTATTTTTTATTGAAGATAATGTTTCATGATTTAGAAATCCAAAAAATGATATCATGGATAAACCCTATACCATGGAAGGATCTCTGAGAAAATAAGTGGATGAAGTATTTATTTATTTGGGTTGTATTGAAAACCGTAGTTAAAAGGATCTTCAGTTATTAACCTAATTCCAAGTATGACCATCACGATTATTTTGGAAGTTATATTAATTTCATTTTAAAAAAGGATAACCTATAGAAATAGGTGAAAACTAATAAAATAATGTAAGGATGTTGTTCATGAACACATGACAAAAGGAAAATATGGATTTTACGCCAACCATGGACCTATGCAATGTCCTAGTAAACTTTTAATTGGTTTTAGTTAAACAATTTGATGATTAAATGTAAATGATGTACCAGTATTACCGTTTTCAGGATTATAGATTAATATATGAAGCATATTTATTTGTTAAGATAGTTAATGACAAATATTTAGACTCTTCACTCTATTATAGGACATACAATCCATTAAAAATTTCTTTTAGTGCTTCATGTATATACAATGTCATTATCGGAAATTAATTTATAGGATTAAATGAATGAATTAGAATTTGATTGATATACAACCAAAAGATTGGATTGATCATAGGAAATATAAAACTATCAATAAATATATTTCCGTATTTTCTAATGTAATAAAACTATTCATCAACATTAGGAAAAGTACCCTCAATCAAAAATGTTGTCTTAATACCCTAAATTTTTGTCTAACCGATTGTGTATGAAATCATCACAGATTTTTGGACTTGAGGACATCAAATTTTTATTGATAATTCACTTTTATTATGACCTCATTAACTTTCTATAAATATTTACTTTTATCCTCCAATACTATATCTCTACTTTCTACTAATGTTCTCATCCTTGAAGACAGAGTTATATGGTAGTCCATGTGACCTCTATACATTCCATTTTATTTTTTGTAGATGATGAATTATAAATACATCTCATGATGTGGGATTTCCAACATAGGAAGTATTAATAATCTATTACCATGATGGAGTTTAAATTGCGAGGATGTAATTTAAATAAGATAGGTAGAATGTGACACCCCAAGAATCTAAATTAATAATATTTTATTTGATAGCGTGTATGAAATGCAACACCAAACATGTAAAGTAATATAATATATGGATACTTTATAATACGTTTACTATTTAAAAATTATTCAATATATTTTCATTTAATTCCACATTGAGTTAGCATGTGTTACATGCAATATTTACCTTCTTCGATGGCTTGCGTCCCATGCGAGAACAACTTTTACTAGACAATAATATATAAATATATTAATATATAATGATATAAAATAGCCATTATGAATAGTAAAAAATAAATTATACAAATTATGGTTTAAAAAAATATATATTGAATTAATTGATTATAAATTAATTGGAAACTAATATATGCAATTGAATAGAAAGTGAATATTTTTATTGAAAATGATTTTTATTCTCAATAATTTGTTTTACGCTAATTAATTAAATTAATTGTAGTTAGTGATTGATATTAATGTCACACAAACACACACGCGCGCACACACACACACATATACATATATACATATATATATATTTATATTCAATCTAATATTTTTTATATTTATTTATTATGTTTGATAGACATATGAGAAGAACAGACACAATATTTCACATGAAAACTAATATTTTTATAAAAACACTTTTATCTCTTTTTAATGGGGAACCCATTTTAAATCCAAATTTTGACTGAATAATTAATTTAATATGTAAATATGAACTTCATATTTTATATATAAACATAAGAATTATTTTATGGTAAATTTTTTATTTTTCTCTAAAATATTTCATTTTTAATATATATTTAAAAATAATGAATTTTATTTGCAAAACATCATTTTTATCAACTTTATTTAAAAGAGTAAATTATATTTTAATTGGTTTTAAAGTTTAATTAGATAATATTTTTTAAAATTAATAAAATTTATATAATTGTAATCAATTTCTCTTTTAAATTAATTTTAAAAATAGAGAAAACTTTCTGAAGTTTTTAATTTAAAAACCCAGATTGTCGTCCTAGAAGCGAGATTATATTCAAAATACATTCTCACAATTATATTCTTAAAAATGGATAAATGTATTCTATATTTGGAATTAGGATAATTAAAAATGTCTAATAAGATGATTTTATTGAACAAAATGATTAGTAAAATTAACAAAAATTAATTATAATTATTAATGAAAAAACAAGCTTAACAAAGGACTAAACCTTTATCATAGGATCCCAAATCACCTCTCCACTTGTCTAAAACCCATTTTATGGCCATAGTTATTCCATTAACCATCCATTATTATGGTTTTTTCCTTTTTAAGTACATTTTGTTGAGGTAAAAATTTGGTTACACATAATATTATTTCAAAAATACCAAACGGGTCATTTTCATCCCTTATAAAAGGACACCACCTATCCTCATTCCATTCACCACTCAACCCAGTTATGTTCAAAAAAATCTACCCATATATCTTCCAGACATCCCTCCCCTCAACCTTTAAGCCACCATTTTCAAAAATATCATTCCATGTAAGCCTTTTCCTACAAACCAAAAGTATTTACAAGGTTAAGAATTAACATATTCTCTCAGGAATTTTAGATTTATTTCCATTTTCCAAACCCTCGTTTCTAATTATTATATTATTGTGTAAGAACACAAATATTATAAAGATACTAGTATTTTGTATGCTATGATTTATACCTAAACTTACACTCACTTCAATCTAAGGGGTAATGAACATACCATTTCCATGTATGAAAATCTACTGCCTCATGAAACAAGGGTTTTTCATATTTCCATTACCACCTCTCATAGTGGAAATTATGATGATAACTATTCTTAAATATGTTATATATTATATTATTTATTTATTTATTCCTATTTAATCATATTATAAAATGTAAATTTAATACTCCCACTTTTACATTAACATGATAACATCATTTGAGGATGTTGGGACTACTACCCAGTCAAAGAGATGTGATTCGCTCACCCTTTATTTTACTCAACAAGTGTTATGTTGTGTTGATACCATCCTTTATATTTCTCTAGATGTTTTATGAATTATTTGTACAAGGATATTATTCAAATTAACTTCCTTGATTTCCTTTTTACCCTTGAAATATTTAATTTTCTATGATCACTCAATAGTGAATTTCCTTTATTTTACCAAATCATTTATAATATATATGATCATTGACTAAACCATATATCATTTTTTATATATTGGTCACAATGAATGATATTTTATTATTTTTGTAAACATTAATAAATCTACATCTCTTAATCCAAAATAATATTTGATAAGGTGCATTAATTAATAGATTGTTCAATATATGAAGAATGTTTTGGATGAGGACAACATCGATTGGGATTGATTATAGATATCCCCTTGATGCATAAGTAGTCTCAAGGGATGAGCCATTTTTTGAGCCACCCATGAAGGATTTTTACTTAATATGTTGTAAACCGTATTGTGAAATGTCTTAACGGAAAAGTTATCATGTACCTAGGTAACATGGAATCCAATAATCCAGCATTTAGCTCATATTAGTCTTAGTTATTATTCAGCCATGATATTTTTATTTATTTTCCTATGGATATATTAAATTTTCATTTATTTAGAAGCCATGTGTTTCAAAATCTTATCATTCCATATTTATTTTTCCTTATATAGGTTTTTGGATGGAAGGTGTTTCCAGTTATTACCATTCTATGTTTTTATGCATTTTAATTCATCTTATTGATTGCACGATAGGCGTGATCAGTTATTTACCATACCATATAGGCTATTCCCTTTGGTTCTTCGTTGATTCCACTGTATTTTTCTCTTATTGAGAATTTGAATTTAGCCATGTTATGTGTATTTTAATAGGAATATAAGATGAATACTATGAAAGATGTGTAGGGATTTACTAGATGAATTATAGTTATACTAAAATTTATTTATTTATATTGAATAAAACAATTTGTAATTAGTGTAGTCATTTGAAATAAAATACTTGTTTTTTTATTTGTTTTACCAAGAATAATAAACTCTAATTCCTTTGTGATTTGATTCCTTTTGATCATGCCAATGTAATTGAAAGCAGGAAACATCACAGAACTATCTGTGGTCAGGTTTCTACAATCTTGTCACCTATAAATTTAAAAGGTTTCAAACAGGAGAGGTTACTTTTTCCATAATATATGTATTTTGAGTTCATGCAGAAGAATCTAATGTAGCTTCTTCATTATTTTTTAAATTAGTTACGTAAGGCCTTAACATTAAAAATTATTCTTTTCCCCTTTGAATATAGAGGTAATATTATATTTTATTGGGGAAGGGATGGTTTACCCTTATAATACTTGAGTACCTATACTTTAATAAATAAAAAAATCTCTTTTTATCTGATTTCAATACTCAGTGGATATTTTTAAATTTAAATATAGTTGTCTTTAGGGTTTTGAAGTGGTTCATTAATATTTTTTAAGTTGATAATTTATAATATTCCTCCTCATGTTGAATGTCATTATGGGGAAGGTTATATAAGAGGGTGTGTGTCTAGAAATTTTCCTCACATGTTTGAGAGAGGTGAAAGTATTTTAAATTTACTAGGAACATTAATAATAAATTGGTTATTTACAAGGTCATTTAAGAATGGATAGCTGAATTTTTATAAATAGAGGGAGGTAGGTTAACCATGCTATAATCATTATTAGTTCAATCTCTTAAATAAAATTCATTCATAGGTGCTTAATTATTCTATCAATTAATATTACACTTATGAGATAATAATATGGGAAGTAAATCATTGTGATTACTATGATATAATTATAAGTGGAAACCATACCCGGTCCCAATCTACATTATTAAAAAATATTTTCGACTTTAACTTTTAATATATACTATTTATTGAAATTAGAAATAAAAATAAAAATATTTTTTCACTAATTAAAATGAAAAAACAAATTTTCATTTACAAAGTACATTAGGAGAAGACACTAAGATATTGCTGATAATATATTAAGAAATAGGAAATAAATTTATTATTCTATTCCCCATGATAGAAGCTTGTCCAAAACATGGAACCATTATCATGGAGTCAACTCTATAATAAAGAGAGTCAAATTTAAGAATTATATGGAATAAAATTCTAACAACATGTTATTTTTTGGAATAAATAGAAATAATTATCTTGAATATTTAAAGACAACTAAATACATATAAAAAATTAAAATAAATAACCCTTGTAGACTCAGGTGAAATTACCAGTGTTTAGATTTAGCCAACAGTCATGGATGGAAACCCCAAACAAACCCTATGTGATCCTTATGCATCATAATTAATTAATAAAATCTAGTAGTCATTTATTCATGAATTTCAAAATTTCATTAAATTAAAAAATATTGACAATAGGTGTTTCCCAATTTCATAGACTTGGAGCTGAAAACACTAAGAGACACAAACAAGAATTCAAATATGTATACTTCACTCTAAAACACTAATGAGTGGTTGTAGAACAAGTGAAGTGGATGGAATTTAACTTCTCACTTTAAGAATATTCCAAACAATGGTAGTACATCCTATAAATAGGTGATATACACGACTATGATGATTTATAGAGATTCTTCATGAAAAGATTATTCCCTACCTCTTGGATCATAGTTGTAATAAATGTAGTATTATAGTGAAAGATCTATAAAAAGAAATAAGATACTAGAGACACAATGGAAAATGAAAAACGTGGAGAAAATATAAAGAACATTAAAAATAAAATCTAGAATTATTATAAAAATTTGATATTCAGATTCCCCTTGTTTAAGTACTTTTATTGATTCCAAAATATGATAATTTTTTTAAGGATCGTTACCTTATAAAGAGGGGTGTAAAGGAAATGAAAGGATTAACTTAATGAGAAGTGTATTTGCCATTATCATTATATTTTTTTAAATAGGTTGGGGGGACCCCATATTAAAACAAAGATACTCCCCTCTTTTATTATGGGTAGAGAGATCCCATTACAAGACCTAATATTCTCCGGGGAAATAAACACAGATACATCAGGCTGGAATTATCAATTAACTTTCCCAAAGGCCAAAGGCTTCTTATAACCTACATTATACACAACCTCCCATGTCAATGACACCACCGCTCTTGCTCCCCCAGGACCATGTAGCTCTGTCCATATGTGAAGATCATCATCAACTAAATAACTTTCATCCAATCCACTGTGAAATCGTTCCATGCTTTCATCCTTTAATAGTCAACACAATACGAACCACACATTAAAATGGTAGTTTCTTATAGAAGCTCTACCCTGAATTCTTTGTTCATCGTCACACATCAACCAATTTAATGATATGGTGGCATAAAATTCATCATATTTTCATAAAATAATAGATGTAAGTAAATGACCTTAATTTTATTCCAATTTTTGAAAAACACCAATATTTATAACTAATAATGGTTCCCTTTGATTTCAATTATGTGTACCAAATGATAGGAAGAAAAATAAAAATTATATTTTCCAATAAAATTTCTATAACCTTAGAAAATAAATTGATGGGTCTTTTGAAATAAAATTTATAATGAATAATATTGATTTTAAGTAATATTCTGATCACAAATCCCAAAAACTATTGAAAAAAATATATTCTTGATGGAGACTCTATACCTATTAGGTTACCCCAATAGAGGTTAAATACCTGTATTTTGATGTTAGTGAAAATGATATAGATAATTTTTGTGGTATAACCCATCACATACCTAATATCTAAATCACAATGGTCTTCCCAATCCATGAACTTCCCAATAAAATAAGTTTGCTCATTGAAGAAATGGATTAAATGAATTACTCTCTATGAGAATTTAGAATATCCAAAAACAATTTCTATATTATAGGAGTCAAAATCAATTTACTAAGAAATTCCACTTTCCCATACCATTCATTGATTAGTTTCTATATATATTGGAGGGGACAAACATTATTTCTTTTTAGATGTGTTTTTTGTATATTTTTATGTACCCATTTCTATCAAGAACCAAAGAAAAGGAAAAATTCATGTGTCCCTTTGTCAAATTTTGTTAAAAAAATGTCATTTGGGTTAGCTAATACCCCACATGCATTTTATTGGTTCATGGTAATTTTATTCCCAAACCACATTTAGGACATCATGGAGGTGTTCTGTGAGGATTTCACTATTCTTTGTTATAATTTTGAACAATATAAAATTAATCTAGAAGAAGTATTGGAAACATATATTGATTGAAATATTATTTTGAATATTAATAATTTTTGCTACATTGGGTAAAGAAGAGTAGTTCACAATCATTCCTTCTCCTAGAAAGGAATTGATTTTGATATGTCAAAAATTAAATTATTAAATTCAATGCCTTATCCAACTTGTGTGAATCATGTAAGATATTTTTTTATAAATTTTGGGATTTACATGTGGTTAAACAATGAATTTAGTAGGATTATCTTCTTTAATATTAGTAACACTTAAAAGCTAATATTTTTTATTTTAGTGTAGAATATAAGGAATCATTTTGTGAGATAAATTGTAGATTAAATACCCTATATGTAATTGATTCATCCAACAATGAGAACCAATTTAAGATACTTTGTGATCATTATAACCGAGATATGGGAGGTTTTCATTCCTTAATAATTTAAGGTAAACAAAAAATAATTTCTTGGGTCTTTAAAATAATGGATACTGACTATATTAAATATAAAACCACTAAAATAGGGTCTCTTACATTTATTTTCCTTTAGATAAATTTAGATCATATTTTCTTCAAAAAAAATTATGTTTTGTAACTAAATATCACATAGATAATTGATGAATGCGGATGAATCCAAACCAAAGTTAATTAACTAGGTTATTCTATTATAAGTGTTTAATATACAGAAGAAGGATGGGAAAAAAATTATTGAACTTTTGAATGTTCATTTTACCTGCATTCTCCCCACATCTATGTCATTAGTGTTAAACATAATTTAGTCACATCCATGAATATAATTTTGAAACTTTTTCGTAAATGTTTGTAATAAGTAGGAAATTTTTGGTCAAAAAGGATCAACTTAATTTTCATTGAATAGTAACATTGTTACTTTTATTTACCAAGTTTAGGGAAAAATAGGTAATTGAAGGTAAAAAAATATTATAATACTATAGAATTAACCTAAAAATTTCCATAATTTCATTAGATGGGTGATTTTAGACCATAATAAACCTTATTATGATAACATTTTTAAGTCACTTTGGTAATAATATGACATTTATTAAATTTTATTTAAAGATAATTTAAAATATTCATACTCATAATTTTAAAAATTAAATAATTTTTAATATAGGGTTATACATAAGATAAATTCAACTATAAATAAAAATTTTAAAGATAATAAATTTATATTAATCAATATATTTAATTTTTAATTAATGGGGTAGAGATAATTTAATTAAAGGCTTGTATAATAATGATGTAGTAACTTTTTAATTAATGGAATTACCAAGTAAATGATATTAGAAATATTAAAATAAATATATTTTGATGTAATTAATGACAACCACTAAATTTATGGATAAATTTGTCATGTTAAAGATATATTATATGTTTTAGTTCAATGTTGTCTTGTCTTTATGATATTGTTTTTTAAAGAAATATTGTAAATATTATCAAAATTGACAAGAATGAAACTTTAAAATAAATAATATTCCATTAAATTATATAAAATTCATAAATATATATAATATATAAAATTGACAATAATAAGGTTAAATATGTCATAAATGATCTACTTGGGGTTCTTCTGTAATTTTATATTATATATATTAACCCTAAAAGTTAAAAATCTATGATGTCATCGTAAGAGTTACAGGGTTTAACTAAGGGTTAAACCCAAAAGATAAGGTTAATAATGTTACCTAAACCTATCTAAAAATAATTTTTTGACATTATATAGACCAATAATAATATTACATTCTAAATAAATAAATTTGGATCTATTTGAAATATAAAATCAATTTACATTAAATTAATATTATAAGAGATTCCTAGAGTTCCCCTCCCATCTCTTATAAAAGGGAACCTCCTCCCTCACTTCCTCACACCACCTTGATCCTTCTAGATCTACAAAACCCTAAAAAAGTATCCTATAAACATTTTTAATTATATTTTATTGGTCCTATTATTCTAAAAAGTCCATACCTAGTGTCTCGAATAGGAGATCCAAAGAAATTCCATCGAAGAAGAGTAAATTGTTTTACCAATCCAATTTAATTACTTTTTTTATTTTACATCCAATTATTTTTTTGTTTCGATAATAAAGTAAAAAATATAGAATAAAATATATACAGAGATTTTATTATTATTATGGGACAACCATATTATTCCTTTAAACCATCCTACCAAAAACTATATCACCATGCGTACATACGTACAACTTATCATCACCACGTCATGGTGTAATTTGTTTTTAATCATCATATTTTATGACTTATAATTACAATGAGTTTAATGATTATAAATGATATTTATAATATTATTATACTTATATAATAATAATATCATGTATACCTTTTACCATATAATATTTTTGGAAAATGATATTGTTGCTCGTGCATATGTATGTCTTACAATCTTCTTGATGTGATGTGATTCTTTATTCACATATATTTCACATGGATGGTAATAAGCATGAATTTTATGAATATATATGTTTTATATGATATGGAAATTATTATGTAATAATAATTCTTCATTTTCTTCAATTTCTTTTAACCCGAAAATAAAATGAAAATAGTATTCATGTGTATGTACGGTCTACCGTCTATATAAATGGTGTATTTTTAATCATTAAAGATTGTTATAAATACTTATATACCGAATATATAAGATATTTATATCATGTTTTATACTATAGAAATAATTAAATCATAGTCTAATCATGATAATCAACAATACCATGTAAAATCATGTATGATTAATAATGTTGTTATCACCCGAAATGTAACATTAAAAAGATGTTATTAATAAACAGGTAATTTGAAGTCATAAATGAATCATTTATGATGTCATAAATATTATTATAATTTTTTTATAAGTTAATAATATTTTTAAACCCATTATAAAATATTTTAATGCATGTATAGAGGGAATTAAACCTAGGGTAAGGGATTTTCATCTCAGTTTTTATTTTTGTGAGATAAATGCCTCTTAACCACTCATTTCTATTATGTGGTGTACATACTACCCCTGAATGTAATATACGAATTTTATACATTAATTTACATTTCATTAAATATCCATTTTATTATCTCCATTTCATGGGGTTTTATGGTTCAAAAGTTACCAAATGGGTATGGTAGTTCTGTCTCAATTTTTTTCTTTGAGACACAGCTTTTGTAACACCCCAAGCTTCCACGGTACGTTTCCCTTCGAATAATGCAATAGCGTGTGTTGTACGCAACCTCGAGCTCTAACACACACCACAACTAATTAAACTAGCCGTTGTGAATAGTAATACCTACTTTTTGAAATTTTATAAATTTTATTTATCAAAACGGACTTCATTTTTGGATTCAGAATATCGATTATAGCTTAGGGTGAAATTTTGGCATTGTTCTGAAAAACATCAATTTTTGATGAATAGTGAAACCACTAAGTGGTAGTTAAATAACTGATTTTTTCGTTTAAATGAAATATTACCACTTCTGTGATTTTATTTTCAAAAATCCGACATACATGGTTGTCATTAAGAAGTAAAATGTGGTTGAATGAGATCAAAATAATTTTTGGTGAATAGTAACTCTTAAGTTCTTAATCGCGATTAGAGGTAATTAGTGTAGTTTAAGGTAAAAAATAATGTTTTAATAATATGATATGAGCTTGACACATGTCCTACCCTCATTGGATGTGCCATGGCAGACCAATACAATCCATGGGTCAACTTGGGGACCCCATGGAGCCACTTTAGTTGGAAAATGACATAAATACCTTTTATTTAATGTTAAAGTAAAAAAATGACACAAACATGAAATTTTTTACTAAAACAATTTTTATATGGGGTTATACAAGTCATATTTTTGACTATAAATAGTCATTGGAAAGCTAAAAAGATTTCATACATCATAGTAGTTTTTTTAGAATTTTTAGACATTAAATAAATTATATTATTTATGACATCATGATGATGCAGCGATGACCTCATTATTTAACGATTTAAATAAAATGAGAAGATAATGAAAAATCCAAGTCTTACACTTGTCCAAAGCCTATTGGATGAGGAGCTTTAGAACCCTTATCACCTTAGCTACGAATTGTATAAGTGTGGGACCTTTAGAATCCGAAAAGCATTGTATAATAATGTAACATTTCAATCTTTCCAAAAGAGCCCCTCCTCCCCTCTTATAAAAGGCCCCCACCTCTACCACCTTATTCACACTTTCAAGACTTTTGGTTCGGCCAACCTCTGCCCAAATACTCTCCCAACTTCTCTCCCTTCATCATAGAAGCTTTACTTTAGTCAGAAAGCCATCCTATGGAGTCCTTTTGATCAAATCAAAAGGAAGAACCCGAAGAAGAGGTAACATTTTCATCACCCTCTTTCAAGTTTCTTTCTTCTTCCACTCCCTCTTTGTTTATTATTTCAATTCTAAAATTATAACTCCAGTATATTCTATATACTGTGATGTTATTATAAATATGGAACAACCATATTCAGTAATCTACCCATCATTTGAATGACATGTCACCATACGTGCGTACGTACGACTTACCGTCTCCATGTCGTGGTGTAATTGTTATTCAATATATTATTATTTAGATGGGTATAATAATGATATGTGATTCATGTAAATAATAAATATAACATGATAATAATTCTGTATATATGATATACTATCCAATTATATATTATTTTAATATCAAAATAATGATATTGTCGCTCGTGCGTACGTACGGAGTACCGTCTCCACAAACGCGATGAGATTCATTCTCCGTCGTATCCATTCAAGTATAATTATCATTTGATGATTTAAAAATAATGTTTAAGGACATGATATCATTCAGGATATGAATAATATACAACCTATCCATGAAAAACATGACTTACATAACAAAATATATAAAAGAAAATGAGTAAGGTAACACCCAAAACAACGATAAATCTAAGATATTGTTAACAAAGCAATGTTAAAAGATCATATATGATATCATATGAATGTATATGATTATTGTATAATTTAATAACAATTATTTCACCATTATACAGGATTTTAACCTACCCCAACCAAGGAAAAGTACAAGGTAAGGGTTTACTTCACAACCTCTTCATTATCCATGGTTGTTTATACATAATTATCTACTGGGACCTCGTTATCATCCACATCCATGTTTCTTAAAAATTTATTTCAAAACATTTTTACTATTAAATGGGAAATGTGTTAAAGTCATTTATACCCTTATACATTTTTGAAAGGAATCTTACTGTCGTTTTCCAAACAATGTACTTTTTGACCTCTTTGACAAATTTAAGGTAAGAATGTTTTTTTAACTTATACGGCGGGTGCGGCTATTTTCCGCCGTTATAACTTCGTCGAAGCTTCCCTAACAAGCTTATAAGATTATCTTCAAAGTAAATGTATTATTTTATAATTATGGGACTTTTAAATGATTTCAAAAAGGAGATATATTACTCTCAAATAGCTTTGATTTCATCCATGTCAACATCCTTTGAGGGGTTTTAAGTTTAATTGAAATTGATTTATGATACAAAACTTCCATTGAAAATTTTGTGAAATATTTGATTGTGGATGTGTTATTTTTATACCATCCATAGTTTATGGAGAAATTGTTGACATTTCATATGCTAGTTTTAATACGAATATTTATGTTATGTTTAAACCTATTCATATGAGGAATGTATTGGACTTAATATGTGACGGGTGGAGCCCGCTATATCTCCTCGATGCATCGGTAGGTCTCATGAGACAACTAGACGTGGAATTGGCTGAGGCCCTTTCCAAATTTGATTTATGGTTTTGGCCGAGGCCTTAATCATTTTAGACGTCTTGGCCGAGGCCTTGACAATGTGTTTCAGAATGTCTGGCATTATACATTCCCTCATTATGAAAGTTGTTATTGATATTTCACGTGATTATTCGTCTAGTAGAATATCCATGTGAGTAAGTAATGGCATTATTTTGTTTTACTTTTGACATATTATTCTTAAGTTCAAGTTCAATTAGGCTTTTGTTTTAGTTATACATTTACTTAAATGCTTATGTTTTCTTATGAAGGTTTCCGCTATATTGTTATCCTTACGGGGCATTTGAGCTCACCCCTTCCAATGTTTTATTTTTCCCAGGATGTGAAGAAGTGTATTATGACTGACTTGCAAGAATAGTCAGTGAGGATATGAGTGTGGACTAGGGAGACCATGTTATTGTAGTTTTCATTTTTATGATGTAATGTAATGTTTATGAATGTATCTAGTGTTTCCAAGGCTACTAAACTAATCGGTCATTCGAGACTTGATCTTTTGTGATCATGCCAATGTTATGAAGTAATGCACCGACTCTGGGTAGCTGGGGTTAGGGCGTTACAGTTGGTATCAGAGGTAGTTTAGTACTAACCTTGGAAGCTATATTTAGATAAACTCTGATTATAGCACATATCTCGAAGATAGACTTTGAGGATTAGTATAGAAGAACTTCCTAGAATTTTGGTATTGTAGAGATGTTGTGAGTTTTCCGAGAAATACATCCCTGTCTGGATACGAGCAGGTAGAGGCGGCTCTGGCACAGATGTACCTAGGGGTAAAACCCGAAAACACCGCTTTGAGCTAGACTCGAACGGGAACTAGTGCACGACAATGGGCCTTGCTGCACTCTTTGTTACGACACTCCCGGGGGATATGCTTTGAATAATTCCCATTTTATTTACAAACCACTATGAAGGGTTACGAGTATATACTTCCTCAAAGAAAACATTTTTATAATTATGGATTATATCCATAATTAGTTCAATTTATGTTAAGTATTTTACAAGTTTGGAATTATGTATTTTGATTCATGAACTAATCTAGTTTATGCCATTATTTAGAAATGGCGCCTAGTGGAAGGAATGGAAACCGTATCAATGCACGCACTCCGTGTAGGGATTGCCCTCCTGCTCAAGATAATTATGGTGGAGCTAGTGATACAACTGGTGTTGATTAGCTTCTCACCGTACTAGGACAACTCACGTAGGATATGAATAACAACCTTACTCGTATGGAGCACCCTGATCCGCAACCTGGAGGATCAATGCTAGATCGTTTCATGAGGCAACAACCACCAACCTTCAATGGGAGTACAAATCCTATAGTAGCTGAGAAATGGATAAATTTCATAGAGAAAATATTCCATGCCTTGGGGAGTAGTGAAAGGGAGAATGTTGTCAAGGCAGTTTACCGCCTCACTGGAGATACCGATCAATGGTGGTCACTAATTCAAAACACAAAGGAAGATGATGAATTAACAAACATGGAATGGCAGGAGTTCAAATAGCTGTTCTTAGAAAAATACTTTCTTCGAGACCATCGAACGGATATGGAAAGGCAATTTCTGATTCTGAGGCAAAAGGAGGACGAGAATGTCGCAAAGTATGAGGCTAACATTACAAGGTTAGCAAGGTATGCTGCAGATTACATACGTAACCCAAGATGTAAGACTGATCGTTTCTTTGATGGGTTGAAACCATTTCTCCGTCGAGCTTTAGTATCACAAACCTTCTCTTCATACGAAGGTATTGTCTCGTGCGCTATCAAGACGGAAAAGGATTTCACTAAGTCTTATGACTTTAAATCAAAGCAAGATAAGAAGAGATCCGCTGAAAACTCTGGGAAAGGAAATAAGGAAACAGGGAAGAAGGGTAGAAATGAATTTCCACCCTGTGATAATTGTGCTAGAAAGCAGCCTGGTGCCTGTCTAAAAGGAAAAGGAGTATGTTACAAGTGTGGTGAAAAAGGCCACCAAGCTCATGAATGCAAGGGAAAGAAAGCAGTTGTCAACGTGGAATGCTATAATTGTAGAGAGAAGGTAAATTATGTAAATGAATGTCCTAAGCGTCAGGGGAACTTACCTTAGAAGAGGCCAAGGGATCAGGGCCAGGCTTATGCTATCACTACTGCTAAGGTGGAAGCTCCGAAAGATGTGGTGGCAGGTAATTTAATGGTTTCCTCAAGTTTAGAAAATGCATTATTTGATTCTAGATCATCGCATTGTTTCATATCATCCCAGTTTGCTAAGAAAATTAGATATTTCCAATTTGATTTAACAAGGGAGTTGTCGGTCAAAACCCCTAAGGGAAGTATTGTTGCAACAAAGTTTTGTCGATTAGTTCCCATTAGAGCACCTAAATGTTCTTTACCTGCTGATCTCATCGTCATACCCATGATTGAATTTGATATAATCCTCGGTATGGATTGGCTTTCAGACCATGATGCAAAAATTTATTGTAAGAGGAAAGAGGTTACGATTCTTGATGATGATGATAAGGAACACCTTATCTTTAGAGCCGAATCATCGCCACATAATTCTTATCTAGATCCACCCCCAATAGCTCAACTAAATTCAATTATTGGGGAGGAAGAGAAGGAAATTACTGAGGGTGAGGAAAGGAATATTCAAATAGAGGATGTACCTATTGTGAGAGAATATGTTGATGTGTTTCCGGAAGATTTACCTGGACATCCTCCAGAACGAGATGTTGAGTTTTCCATTGATTTAATTCCTGGATCAAGGCCCATATCGAAGACCCTTATAGAATGGCCACTGTGGAATTTGTTGAACTAAAGAAACAACTAGAGGAATTGAGTAATAAGGGATTTATTCGCCCTAGTGTTTCTCCTTGGGGAGCCCCTGTTCTTTTTGTTAAGAAGAAATATGGATCTATGAGGTTGTGCATTGACTATAGGGAGATCAATGCTATAACAATAAAGAACAAGTATCCTCTACCTCGCATTGATGATTTGTTTTACCAACTGCATGGAGCTCAATACTTTTCAAAGATTTACCTTCGGTCCGGATACCATCAGTTGTGTGTGAAGAAGGAAGACGTTCCAAAGACAGCATTTCGAACAAGGTACGGGCATTACGAGTTTACAGTAATGCCTTTTGGATTGACTAATGCACCCTCTGTTTTCATGGATCTAATGAATAGATTTTTCAAGGAATATCTTGATGACTTTGTAGTGGTATTTATTGATGATATCTTGGTATACTCCAAAAGCCACGAAGATCATGAAAATCACTTACGCATTATCCTGAAGACTCTTAGAAGACATGAATTATATGGGTAATTTAGAAAGTGTGAATTCTGGCTTCATGAGATTTATTTTCTTGGCCATATTGTCTCTAAGGATGGAATTTCCATTGATCCTTCTAAAACCAAGGCAATCCAAGAATGGCCAGCACCGACAAGTATAACTGAGGTACGCAGTTTTATTGGTTTAGCAGGTTATTATCGACGTTTCATCCAGAATTTTGCCAGATTGGCTAACCCATTGACAAAGCTCACACGTAAAGGGATTAAATTTGTCTGGACAAAAGAGTGTGAAGAATGTTTTGAAGAACTAAAGAGAAGATTAGTCAATTCCCCTGTATTGACTCTACCATCGGGGAATGATGGGTTTGTTATTTATAGTGATGCATCGAAGAAAGGACTTGGTTGTGTCCTTATGCAGAATTATAAGGTCATTGCCTATGCATCACGACAGCTAAAAATTCATGAGAAAAACTATCTTACTCATGATCATGAGTTAGAAGCTGTGATCTTTGATTTAAAGATATGGAGACATTACCTCTATGGTGAAAAATGTGAGATTTATACTGATCACAAGAGTTTGAAGTATATTTTCACACAAAAAGAACTCAACAAGAGGCAAAGGCGATGGCTTGAACTACTCAAGGATTATGATTGCACGATACATTACCACCCGGGGAAGGAAAACATGGTGGCAGATGCTTTGAGTAGAAAAGTCCATGGAGTTTTGAATGTGATGAGAATTGAAAGGGATCCAATTTTCTTGGATCTAGTGAAGATGGACATGGGAATAACTAGGGAAGGTGAAACATCAATGCTTTTTCAAATGGTTGCAAAACCATCATTACTAGAAAGGATTAAGAGTTCTCAGACCAATGATGAAGAATTTCAGAAGATGATTAAAGATGAGAATGATGGAAGGTTGAGGGACTTTGTGTATAAGGATGGAATTTTGAAATTCAGGAAGAGACTTTGTGTTCCCGATATACCTGGTCAAAAAAGGGAATTGCTGGATGATGCTCATAGTTCCAATTTCTCTATACACCCTGGGAGCACCAAAATGTATAGATATTTGAAGGAACATTTTTGGTGGGACAATATGAAGAGGGAGATTGCTGATTTTGTGTCGAGGTGTATGGTTTGTCAACAAGTGAAAGCTGGAAGGCAACATCCTGGTGGAGTATTGCAACCTCTTCCCATACCTGAGTGGAAATGGGATAAAATTACGATGGACTTTGTCATGGGACTACCAAAGAATCCTTGAAGGAATGATGCAATATGGGTCATTGTTGATCGTCTTACTAAGTCAGCTCATTTTCTGGCTATAGGGGAGGATCTACCACTTGAACGTCTAGAAAGATTATATATTAATGAAGTTGTAAGACTTAATGGAGTACCCCTATAGATTGTTTCTGATCGTGATCTTCATTTTACTTCACGATTATGGAAAAGTATTCAAAAGGCCTTGGATACTGAACTTTTTTTGAGCACTGCCTATCACCCTCAAACAGATGGACAATCATAACGGACTATTCAAACCTTAGAAGACATGTTGAGATCATGCTCTCTTGACTTTCAGGGTATGTGGGATAAATACTTACCACTGGTAGAATTTTCCTATAACAATAGCTTCCATTCAAGAATTCAGATGGCACCTTATGAAGTGTTATATGGAAAGAGATGTCGTACACCAACCTGTTGGGATGACGTTGGTGAAAGAAAACTTGTGGGACCAGAACTGGTGGATGAAACAATGGAAAAGGTGAAGGTAATCCAAAACCACATCAAATTAGCTCAAAGTAGGCAGAAGAGCTATGCCGATAACAGAAGAAAGGTTTTGGAATTTCAGGTGGGAGATCATGTTTTCCTAAAGGTATCTCCATGGAAGGGAGTTATACGTTTTGGTAATAAGGGTAAGTTGAGTCCCAGGTACATCAGACCTTTCGAAATTCTAGATCGTATTGGGGTTGTAGCTTATCGTTTGGCGATGCCGCCAAATCTCTCCAAAGTTCACGATGTTTTCCACATATCGCTATTGAGAAAATACATGCCCGACCCCACACATGTACTTACCTATGAGTAATTAGAACTGGAACCCGATCTATCTTATTGTGAAGAGCCCATCAGAATTCATGATGTGAGGGAGCAGGTGCTGAGAAACCGGACGACTCGTCTAGTAAAGGTTTTGTGGAGAAATCATAAAATGGAAGAGGCAACGTGGGAACCTGAGGAATTTATGATGACAAACCACCCGAGTCTTTTTATGCAGTAATACCCTAGAAATTGAGAGGACGCAATTATTTGGAGGAGGGGAGAATGTAACACCCCAAGATTCCACGGTACGTTTCCCTTCGAATAATGCAATAGCATGTGTTGTACGCAACCTCGAGCTCTAACACACACCACAACTAATTAAACTAGCCTTTGTGAATAGTAAAACCTACTTTTTGAAATTTTATAAATTTTATTTATCAAAACGGACTTCATTTTTGGATTCGGAATATCGATTATAGCTTAGGGTGAAATTTTGGCATTGTTCTGAAAAACTTCAATTTTTTATGAATAGTGAAACCACTAAGTGGTAGTTAAATAACTGATTTTTTCGTTTAAATGAAATATTACCACTTCTGTGATTTGATTTTCAAAAATCCGGCATACATGGTTGTCATTAAGAAGTAAAATGTGGTTGAATGAGATCAAAATAATTTTTGGTGAATAGTAACTCTTAAGTTCTTAATCGCGATTAGAGGTAATTAGTGTAGTTTAAGGTAAAAAATAATGTTTTAATAATATGAGATGAGCTTGACACATGTCCTACACTCATTGGATGTGCCATGGCCGACCAAGACAATCCATGGGTCAACTTGGGGACCCCATTGAGCCACTTTAGTTGCAAAATGACATAAATACCTTTTATTTAATGTTAAAGTTAAAAAAATGACACAAACATGAAATGTTTTACTAAAACAATTTTTATATGGGGTTATACAAGTCATATTTTTGACTATAAATAGTCATTGGAAAGCTAAAAATATTTCCTACATCATAGTAGTTTTTTTAGAAGTTTTAGACATTAAATAAATTAAATTATTTATGACATCATGATGATGCAGCGATGACCTCATTATTTAACGATTTAAATAAAATGAAGAAGATAATGAGAAATCCAAGGCTTACACTTGTCCAAATCCTATTGGATGATGAGATTTCGGACCCTTATCACCTTAGCCACGAATTTTATAAGTGTGGGACCTTTATAATCCGAAAAGCATTGTATAATAATGTAACATTTCAATCTTTTCAAAAGAGCCCCTCCTCTCCTCTTATAAAAGGCCCCCACCTCTACCACCTTATTTACACTTTCAAGCCTTTTGGTTCGGCCAACCTCTGCCCAAATACTCTCCCAACTTCTCTCTCTTCATCCTAGAATCTTTACTTTAGTCATAAAGCCATCTTAAGGAGTCCTTTTGATCAAATCAAAAGGAAGAACCCGAAGAAGAGGTAACATTTTCATCACCCTCTTTCAAGTTTCTTTCTTCTTCCACTCCCTCTTTGTTTATTATTTCAATTATAAAATTATAACTCCAGTATCCTCTATATAATGTGATTTTATTATAAATATGGAACAACCATATTCAGTATTCTACACATCATTTTAATGACATGTCACCATACGTGCATACGTACGGCTTACCGTCTCCACGTCATGGTGTAATTGTTATTCAATATATTATTATTTAGATGGGTATAATAATGATATGTGATTCATGTAAATAATAAATATAACATGATAATAATTCTGTATATATGATATACTATCCAATTATATATTATTTTAATATCAAAATAATGATATTGTCGCTCGTGCGTACGTACGGACTACCGTCTCCACGAACGCGATGAGATTCATTCTCCGTCGTATCCATTCAAGTATAATTATCATTTGATGATTTAAAAATAATGTTTAAGGACATGATATCATTCTGGATATGAATAATATAAAAACTATCCATGAAAAACACGACTTACGTAACAAAACATATAAAAGAAAACGAGTAAGTTAACACCCAAAACAACGATAAATCTAAGATATTGTTAACAAAGCAATGTTAAAAGATCATATATGATATCATATGAATGTATATGATTCTTGTATAATTTAATAACAATTATTTCACCATTATACAGGAGGTTAACCTACCCCAACCAAGGAAAAGTACAAGGTAAGGTTTTACTTCACAACCTCTTCATTATCCAAGGTTGTTTATACATAATTATCTACTGGGACCTCGTTATCATCCACATACATGTTTCTTAAAAATGTCTTTCAAAACATTTTTAATATTAAATGGAAAATGTGTTAAAGTCATTTATACCCTTATACATTTTTGAACGGAATCTTACCTTCGTTTTCCAAACAATGTACTTTTTGACCTCTTTGACAAATTTAAGGTAAGAATGTTTTTTTAACTTATACGGCGGGTGCGGCTATTTTCCGCCATTATAACTTCGTCGAAGCTTCCCTAACAAGCTTATAAGAATATATTCAAAGTAAATGTATTATTTTATAATTATGGGACTTTTATATGATTTCAAAAAGGAGATATATTACTCTCAAATAGCTTTGATTTCATCCATGTCAACATCCTTTGATGGGTTTTAAGTTTAATTGAAATTGATTTATGATACAAAACTTCCATTGAACATTTTGTGAAATATTTGACTGTGGATGTGTTATTTTTATACCATCCATAGTTTATGGAGAAATTGTTGACATTTCGTATGCTAGTTTTAATACGAATATTTATGTTATGTTTAAACCTATTCATATGAGGAATGTATTGGACTTAATATGTGACGGGTGGAGCCCGTTATAGCTCCTCGATGCATCGGTAGGTCTCATGAGACAACTAGACGTGGAATTGGCTGAGGCCCTTTCCCAATTTGATTTATGGTTTTGGCCGAGGCCTTAATTATTTTAGACGTCTTGGTCGAGGCCTTGACAAAGTGTTTCAGAATGTCTGGCATTAAACATTCTCTCATTATGAAAGTGGTTATTGATATTTCACGTGATTATTCGTCTAGTAGAATATCCATGTGAGTAAGTAATGGCATTATTTTGTTTTACTTTTGACATATTATGCTGAAGTTCAAGTTCAATAAGGCTTTTGTTTTAGTTATGCATTGACTTAAATGCTTATGTTTTCTTATGAAAGTTTTCGCTATATTGTTATCCTTACGGAGAATTTGAGCTCACCCCTTCCAATGTTTTATTTTTTCCAGGATGTGAAGAAGTGTATTATGACTGACTTGCAAGAATAGTCAGTGAGGATATGAGTGTGGACTAGGGAGACCATGTTATTGTAGTTTTCATTTTTATGATCTAATGTAATGTTTATGAATGTATCTAGTGTTTCCAAAGCTACTAAACTAATCGGTCTTTCGAGACTTGATCTTTTGTAATCATGCCAATGTTATGAAGTAATGCACCGACTCTGGGTAGCTGGGGTCGGGGCGTTACAACTTTTATTATTCATTTATGTTCTTTTACAAGGGTTATATATTTCCATTTGAAATTTTATGTCGACAATATCCTTATTTTAATGATATTTTAAGCTATGTTTAGTGTTATTATTTCATGGGTATTATTACTCCAATGTTTTAATGTAGTATAGGACACCTTGAAATGTTTTAAGATTATTCTCCCCAAAAAATGTATTCAAATGAAATCTTAAGCTCATTTTCATGGAAATGTACTTTAATTAAATGTTTTATGTTTTAAAGTTTTTTTTAAATCATAATTTATAATTTTCTTAATATATTTTCAAAAAAAAATGGTTAATTTTATAATCTCATTACTTTCAAAGATTGTTTATACATAAGTATTTACTAGAGTATATTTATAATTCATGTCTCTTAAAATAGTTTTTGAGAATATTTTTACTTTTTATTTAAAAAAATTAAAATCAATTTTACCAATTAATGATATTTTGTTATGTTTTTTAAAAGGAATTGTTTTTCATTTTTCCTAACGATGTAATTTTTGACTTTTCCATGTACTATATGGGAAGAATGTTTTATTAACTTATACATCATGGAAATATTTTTATACTTTCATGATGACATTTTACCTAGAAGCTTTATTTACAATATATATGTTTTTATTGAATCAAAAATTTTATTTTATAATTTTTTGAAATTTTATGAAAAGAAAAGGGTTTCAATAATGAAATGATATTTTACTCAAGAATAGTTTTGTAATGATTTCTTCATGATTCCTTTATATGTAATAAATTTTTTTAAAATAAATGGACGTTGAATTTTTTTAAAAAAATTTATTTTAAAGTAAAAACATGTTCCAAGTTATATGTCAAAATGTTTCCCCAACTAAGGTGACATAATTTGTTATAGTTCAATAATATGATTCATATTATTTCTCTGAATGGTTTATGTTTTGATGGAATGGTGTTTAAGAAACCTCATTCTTTTCACAGGTTATTATTCTGATGAAATTATTATTAAATATGTATCTTTTCCAAAAGTAATGCTATGATTACATGTTCATGAAACCCATTCCTTTATTTATGATATGATTATTTATGATCTTCTGGAACATTTATGTATTACTTTATTATAATATGGGTGGCACCTATATATACATCTAATGAATTTGGAAATGATTTATATCTCTTGAGATAGGAATGAAGGATCTTATATGCTAAATGCCCTTATAAGGGAACCTTGACTACCAAAGATGGTTTTGGGAGTAAAACATAACAACTTGGATTCTTATGGGAGCAAACCATGACTACTAAGATGATATGGGAGGTGAACCAATACTACCATGATGGACATGGAAATAATTCCTTGAATACTATGAAAATAATTATTATATGATTATTTGTCTTCTACAGGTCTATGTTTTATTTATATGTTATGCTTTCATGGCTCATGTTATTTATATCCTTAAAGTTCATGTATTATGAACTGTAAATTTTTATGCCAGGATTAATTTTTCTGATCTTGGATATACATCGTATGATATTTTATTTTCATGATCGTGTTTTCATACCAGTATGCTCATGATTATGTTTACATGACTCCCTTGTTTACCCTTACAAAGCACCTCAGCACAACATTTTAATTATATTTTCTCTTCCCTAGGCTATAATGAAGGGTTTTAGTTAGGGGTATTAAAGGTGAAGATCTTTATGGGAGATTTTGAAGATATTTCACAAAATTATGAGAATGTGTTCCATGTTTCAAAAGTAATTATAATAATACGGTCTTTATGTGTGTTTTTATGTAATGTATTAAGTATTATGAAAATTTGATATAATGTATATGTATGAAAATTGAGGGTCACTATAATTTGCATTCAATTTTTGATGACTCTTAGCAATTTCCATTTTCTTTTTGATCAACTAAATCTTTTTCATTGTCTATTATAGAAGGCTTGGTCTAACCAATTAATTCTTAACTATTTCCACCGAATAAAATGAAGAACAACAAGGACTCCCATACAATGCTTCCATAAGAGACATGTGTATAAATTTCTTCTATTTGGTGTTTTATAAGAAATCCATAAATGTAATTTGATCCTCCCATGAGCCACCAAAATATATTATACAATACATAATAATTTTCTCTAACATTTGGATCATCCTCTGAGATTATCCATCTATTTGGGTATGATATGTTGTACTCATAGTCAACAGAGTCCCAAGGGAATTCTATAAGGATTTCAAAAAATGAAATTGAAACTCAGGGTCTCTATCTGATACAATCAATCATGTAACATTATTCCTCATTACAACTTCTCATATATATATTTTTTCCAAATCCTCTACCATATAGGATTCATGAATAGGGATAAAATGAGTCTACTTCATTATCTGATGCACAATTACTCACATGGAATAATTTTTCCTAACTGTTCTTGGTAGTATTGTCTTGAAATCCATAGATATTTATTCCCATTGCCACATGGGAATTGGTAGAGACTAAAACATTAATACTAGTCATTGTTGTTTTATCTTTACCTAGTTATAGCTGAGGCATCTCGAAAAAAACTCTGCCACTTCCCTTTTAATGCCATCCCACCAAAATTGTGCATTCATTCTTTTACACATATTTTGAATTTATGGATGAATATCTCATTTGAAATAGTGGTCAGATCTCAGAATATGTTCTTAAAATACAATGGTACCATGATCGGATATCTAAATTGAAAAAGGAACCCCCTACGACTTCAATACCTCAATGGCCTCATTGCCATTGAGTTTTTAACTCATAAAAACACATTAAAAAGGTTTTTTGATCCTCCTCCACATGATGAATAAAATTACTATCAAATTAATCTAGGAATATAACTAAAACATCCCCCATTTAGATACAATTGAAATGAATTTCTATTATGATCAACATAAACTACCACTAATCTGAGGCTTATTAAACCAACGGATTATAAAAATTCATATTTAATGCATCTTCCACTATTTTGACATTACCCAATGTATAAATAAAGTTAATGTCAACTATTTAAAGATATTATAAATATATTTATTACCTTATATTCAAATAACATTGCAAGAAAATATATTTAATGATCTTATAGTTTATAAGCACCATAACTTTTCCCCAAAAAGATAATTACACCAGGTCCTCAAAGCATGGATTGCGTCAGCTAATTACAGAGCATGTGTTGGTTAGTTCTATTCATTCAGTCATAACTGTTGTGAGACATATGAAATAACATAAAATCCCTTCATGAGAATACATCCCAACCCAGATCCAGATGCATGAAAATATACTACAAAGCCTCATCCAATATTTGGAAAGGTAATAATAGGTGTTAATGTAAGTCTAATATTGAGATATGGAAAGTATTTCTGACATTACTTATCACATTAGAATGGAACACCTTTCCACATAAATTCAGTATTCAGTGAATCTAGATATGAAAAGTCTACTACAAAATGACTGTAGTATACCAATAATCCAAGGAAACGATGTTTCAGGAATAATTTCATTGGAATTTTCCAAGGGATAACAACATATATATTTTCTTGGTCATTAGAAACACTTTTTTATAAATTAAATGGATAAGGAACCATGTATCATATATCTAGAAATCAAAACTTATAACATGACATATAAATGATGATCTTTCAAGACACCCAACATTATAACCATGTGTTTCTCATGATCATCCTTTGTCCTTGAATACACTAGTATTTCATCAAAAAGGACTAACATGAAGGAATCAAAATTCCTTTGAAATATTTTATTAACCAATTCCATCAATATGGATGGTTCATTATTAAGAATAGAGTCATAAATAAGAATTCATAATTCAAATATCTTCTTCTAAAATATATTTTTAAAATATCCTCTTTTTGATCCCGAAATTAGTGTTATCCCAAACATAAGACAAATCTATAAAACCACTAGTATCCCCTCAACAGATTAAACATATCGTTAACATATGTAATATGATGCCGATATTTTATTATAACTTGGTTATGATTATGATAATATACACAATGTCTTAGAGTTACATCCACCTTATTTATTATAAGTACTAGTACTGCCCATGGAGACATACTTGGCCAGATGAACCCTTTACTTTCTAAATCATCAAACTGATCCTTAAATTCATTCAATTGTATTGGTGTCATAAAAAAATAATGAATATAAAAAGGAAAAGTCCCTTGAATGAGGTCACTCATAGAATACTCTTCTCTTTTGTGGAAACCTAAAGAAATTTTAAGAAAAAACCTCAGGAAACTGATCCATTATAGTTGGAAAATTTCTATTCTTGATCTCATCAACCGATGTAAAGGAAAATATTGTCAGATAGTAAGATACATTTCCAATCACCGGTTCAAATGTTACTTATCTACATGTATCCACTTACCAATATCCTTTAATTAAATTTAGAATATCATCTTAGGATTTGAAACTCACATATCACTCATAACAACAAATACAGGCCCCAAAGATCATCATCCAATCCATTCCCAGAATAAAGTCATAAATTTACATATCTATCATACATAAATTCCACACCAACCCATTCTGATAGATTGTTATTGAGAACGCTGCACTTTACATAGCTCGACACTTTTTTGTCCCAACCGTGTTTTTAGATTCAAAATAGAAGTCCTTATCTCAATATGTAAACTTATAAGATAAAAACTATGAGAAATAATAAATAAAACGGATACAACAATATCAAAAAAATATTTCATAATGGTAGAATTATAAATAATCGTTCATCTCGCTATGGAGGATATTTTTTGATCGTCGACAATCAATTTCTCGTCTCTATACAATTTCTTACTCATTTCACTTTTGTCTTTCTTTTTTTTTCTAAGGTTTCACGGGTTGAGGATTCATGGTAATTCTAGAATCTCCATGAATTGATTAGTTCTACTAAAAATTTTATTACACTACACTTGTACCATCAAATCATATGATGCCTAAGAAGCATGAGATGTGTCCCAAGAACCCAATATTGGAGAATTGGGACAATAGTGGTGAATTTTTCCCATCTAGAAACAATCATTACATTATATGGATTTTTTCATACAATATCACTTCATATTCTCAAAATAACTATAGTAAAAACACCCTTTCTTACTCTTTGGTCAATGAGGTATGTTGACCGACCTCATAGTCTCATTATGAGATATACCGCTCTCTTGAGAATATGTGTCCCTTCTTCCCTTGTTCCTAAAATTGGAGTTCCCACCAATTCCCAAATGAATAAACATGACCCCTCACACCATGTTTCCTAAGATGTATCTTTCTACCACCTTTTCTCTATAGACCATCTCTGTATAATCCATTATACAATGAATGAAAATATTTGAGTGAATTTCTAGTTTCAACCCCGAATAAAAAATATGTGTATTAAAGGATATAGTTGTAGAAACTTATTGAGAAAATAGAACTAAATTAAAATATTTATCCAAATATTCTATTAACAAAATATCCTCCTACTTCAAACTAAATAAGACTGGTATTCGAGAAATAAAAAATATGTTAGGATAAAATATTTTGTTGAACGATTCTTCAAAATCCCTTTATTTAAATCTTTGGTATAATTTATCCTGAATAGATAAATCCCACAAATATCATGCTAGATCCTCTAGTATATATATTTCTAAAATCACTTTCAACTTAGCTAACGTGTCTATGAAATCAAATATGTGATTCATCCTATTCAGACACAATTCTGTTTTTTTATTCAAAATATCCCTGTAGGATTGGTGGATTTTGATTCTGTAATTGAACTAATTTATCCACTAAACTCAACTCGTCATTTATATTCATTATATACATAGATTTAAAAGCCTATAAAATACTTTGTATAAACTATTTCTTCACCTATAGATCATGGGAAACCACATTCACAACTGCCTCCTCTGGGTCTTTTCTATGATTCATACCTGATGACATTAGATATAACCAAAACCAACTCCACTTAATCTAACTTACTATAAATTTATGGTTTAGATATTTAAAATTTACCACATCAAATATATCAAAAAAATCATTCCAAAATTTAACAAATTCCACTTTTAAAATATTTTCACAATTCTACCATTCTTTTTGAAAATAAAACCAATTTCAAATATTTTCTAAATCAAATTTTTTTCACCAAATAAAAAATAATTACTCAAAATTAATTATTCACACCTAGTTGTATTTCATTACTTCAAACAAATTTCATGCTCTTCTCATTAGCTAAACCAATAATGATTTGGTGAAAACTCATAGAAGTTTCTCAATACAATCATATACACAAACACCCTGGTAACTAATAGTTTAGGATAAATATGTTAGATATGAATTTCTATTCCATAAATTTCGTGTTTAGACAATCCTAATATTTAATACCAACCCATTTCATGGACTGGACAATGGATACCCTTTATAACTGAAGGATCGAACAAGATGATACCATTTGTAACATCAGGACCCTCTATGTTGGCTTGAGAAGTGATGGGTGTATATTACTAGCCTTAAGTGACATCCCTAAGACACCAAAGGCTGGTAATAAATTCCAAGGGCCTTATAAAAATTTGGGGAATAATTTTACCTTTAAATATAAATTTACCAAACCACAAACCAATAACCAAATATCCCCACTATAGGATGCATGATTACCAAAAATACAAGGCAATAAAAAACAAAACAAAAAGATATTATTCGCGTACTAGAGAAATAAATGTGACATAACCAAAGTCCCCAAAATATGAAAATACCAAAATCCACTAATGACACCAACCAGTGACCCCCAAAATTATCAATGATCCAATACGAAAATACATGGCTGATGTATCATGAAGAATAAAAAAACAATAACGTCTTTACTTTACCAGTATGTCGATACATGACCTTTGTAAATGAAAAATAGTAACCAGGTAGTGGTTGAGTCTATAATCAATATGATTTCCCCAATTACTTCCCAACTCACACCATAAGTACATGACAAGTTATTACTATAACACCCAAATATTTCTTAAAATAATTTTTTACAAATTAATTTAAATTTTTGATATTTTTTAACACAACACTGAATATAACATCTGTTATATGAAAACATCTAGTTATTATTTATTTGTAAAGAAAACCAGGATGAGATGATGCTAAAAGAATGACTTAGATTATATTATGGTAGAAGAAATACTATGTTTTTCTTGGGTTACACATAATGTTGTGTTCCTTCCAAAACTTATGTGGCATGTAAGACCTAGTTTTACCAAACTACAATGTGCAATTAATGTTATCATCAAAATATTATTATAGTTTTAACCTATCCATTGGAAGGGTGTTTCTGAATAAAATTATTTAAATTATAAATATATGTTTTACACATGTATATAAGAATATTTATTTTTTGACCAATTACTAGAAATAAAAATAAAACCCTCCGAAAATATTGAAAATTCTTTACTAGAAAACTATATTTATGAAATAAAACATGTTTTACCTATGTAAACTAATTAAACAACCTTTGATAGATTATTTTAGTGATATATATATATATATATATATTATTCAGTCAAATATTTAATGTTCATCTTATGTTTTTACTTGAGAAGAGATAATAATAAATCCAATTATATGGATAAAGATATACATTCTTTCTAAAATGTAATTTTATATCCTTTTAAGGTCACACTCATTATAAATATAATTTTTTAGACTTTAAAAATATTTTATTGAAAACATATAATTAATTTTTTATATAGGAATATCAAAATATTCTTTGATAAAATTTTGGGTACTTTTTTATAAGTTGCATATGATTTATGAATAGTGAAAAGGCATTGAATTTTAATGAGAAACTACTTTTTATTATAATTTATAAATATAGTTAAATTATAATTAAAATTTATTTTAAATAATAACTAGATAAATTATCCATCAATTAATCCAATTTTGGTCACTGTAACAAACATCACATTGAAATTTGTTATAAAAATATTTCAATCTTTCGAACTTTTTAGCTTTTAAAACCTTTTGTCTCGTCCCGTCTATGGTAATAATTTAAAATACATTTATGTTAAATATATTTTTATAATTTGTAAAATTTGATTCATAATTAAAATAATAATAATTTATAATGTCTATTATGACCAAATAATTATTTTACCAAAAATATTAGATAATGTAGTTAAAATTAATTACAGTTATTAAGGTAAAAATTGGTTTACATAGTGTTTTAGCATTAATTGAAGGGTCCAAATTAACTATACAGACGTCCAAAATCAATTTTTAACCAATTTTTCATCCATATACTTAATTTTCTATAACATGAACAATTATTTGAGGCACATTAGATAAGGGAGACCTCTCAGTAGAGTGTAACTATTTGTAATTATAATAATATCACTCCTCATCCACTATAAAAGGGAACTCACCTCCACACTTATTAAAACCTCTCAAGACCTTTTCTTCATCCAAAACCTACACACATCACCTGCCAAATTACCTAACATCATCCTAGACTCCTCACATTGTGTAAAAATCCAAAAAAGGAATCCCTTTGTTGTAATGGAAGAGTATTTACCAAAAGAATAAGTAACATCATTCTAGCGACACTTTTTTTTATTTTATTCTCCACACACGTCAGTTATTCTTATTACATGATTATATAAAAACCTTTTTATCTTAAATTTACTATTTAACATCAAGTTATTGTTTTTCATATTCATATACCCTTCTTTTTACCAATATCTGGTTGGGTTTCATTTGGGGTTGTGTCGACATAAATTGGGAAAATTTTGGATTTTTCTATGTTAGTGAATAATTGGTTCATAGTCAGCCAAAATCATGTTCCCTATTAAAGGATACCATGTAACACAAGATAGTTTATGTAACATCCTAGGTAAATAAAGAATAATACATTTTATTATTTATTAAAATTTGAGAATTAAATATTAATTTTACTTTAAAGGGGTTGCTGTGTTCGATAGCGTACCCAATACGCAACAAAGAGTTTCTTTGAAATCTTACGTTGCACAATAGTAATAAAACAATATTATTTTAAATGGTAGTTAACACGTAGCAATTTTATTGGAGAGAATGAATATAAATAACTAAAATATGATTATATATGTTTGTTAAATGTTTTTACATTTATCCAATAAAGGATAAATGCTTAAAATACGAAAAGAATTCAACTTTAGGCATATATACTCTAATTTTCACTAAAGGTCGACTTATCGCCTTTTAATGGAGAACCGTCATTAAATATTGTTTGGTCACTCTTATACATTCTATTGGACCAAATAAAATTCTTCTTTAGAATCGGGACATAAAAATTTACTTTGTGTAAATTATTGGTATTTTTCCGATAAAGATCATTTTTTTAATGAATAGTGAAAAATGTTGTATTTTAATTCAAAACCTATTTTTAATCTAATTTATTTATAAGATTATATTATATTTTTAATTGGTTTTAAAGTTAAATTTGAATATATTTTCACCATTTAACCCAATTTTTGTCGTTGGAATTAATTTCACTTTGAAATCGGACTTAAACTAGTGTCAATATTTTGATACTTTTTGTTTCATAAAAACATGCTATTTGTTTTGACAGTGGGAATTAATTATTAAATTAATTAATGAAACTTATATGTTTTGAATTTTTTTAAAATATAAATAATTTTTGAATTTTGAATATCAAATATAGCTTAGGGTGAAGTCTTGGTATTTTTCTAAAAAACTTCAATTTTTGATGAATAGTGAAACCACTAAGGGTAGTTAAAGAAACTGATTTTTCGTTTAAATGAAACTTTTCCCCCTCTGTGTTCTTAATTTCAAAAATCTGACATACATGGTTGTCATTAGGATGTAAAATGTTGTTCAATGGGATTAAAATAATGTTTTGGTGAATAGTAACTTTTAGGTTTATTAATCGCGATTAGAGGTAATTAGTGTAGTTTAAGGTAAAAGTAATGATTTAATAATCTGAAATGACCTAGACACATGTCCTACCCTTATTGGATGTTTCATGGCCAACCCAAACAATCCATGGGTCAACATGGGGACCCCATTGAGCCACTTTGTTAGGAAAATTACAATAATATATTTTTATTTAAATTTAAAATAAAAATGTCACAAACATGAGTTGTTTTACTAAATCAATTTTTAAATGGGGTTATACAAGTCATATTTCTTACTATAAATATTAATTAGAAAGTTAAAAAGATTTCATATATCATGATATTTTTTTTATAATTTTTAGACATTCAATAAATTTAATTATTTATGACACCATGATGAGGCAGCGATTACCTTATTGTTTAACGATTTATATAAAATGAAAATATAATGTAAAATATAAGACCTAAACATGTCAAAAACCTATTGGATGGGTGTTTTTCGAACCCTTATCACATTATCCTATAAATATATAATTGTGAGATCCTTTTGATCCGAAAATAATTTTATAATAAAGTATCTTTTCTTAAGTTTCCAAGAGTGCCCCTCCTCTCCTCTTATAAAAGGCCCCCACCTCTACCTCCTTACCCACACCTTTCAAGCCTTTCAATCGGCCAAAATATGCCCATTTTGTTTCTCCACATCCCTCTCTTACTCCTAGAATCCTCAATTTGGGCAGAAGTCTTCCCAAGGAAGCCTTTGAGCTCAAAATAAAATCAATTCCCGTTTTAAAGGTAGTGTTTTATCTTGTGTTCTTATGTTTTATTTTTCTTCTCCAACCCCCTAAACTCTTTTTATTAATTTCTTTTGTAACAAAAACAGTAACCTAAATATAATAGTATGTTGTTATAATAAGTATTAGAGCTACACTTACACACACCTTCATCTAATGGTTAAAGTACATACTGTTTCTGTGGATGGAAAATTTCTGCCTCACGAAACGATGATTGTTCAATATTCTTTTAACACCTAAAAAGGTGGCCATTAAGATGAAACTATATTTATATATGATATATAATATGTTTATTTTTTACTTAAGCTTCTGTATTTTTTATTTGTGTCATACCTTTATGGTTTCCATTGTGGGTAGACACGATAATTTCATTTTAGGAAGTGCGGACTACCGCCCCCTCAAAGTGATTTGATTCGTTAATGCCATACATGGGATGTATAAAGGATGGATTTAAGGATATTATATATTATAATATACTGGAATTATAATATAACTTTTTATCATTATGATTTCACTCAATTAAATTATGAGATAGAAGTGAAAGTAGCGTTCATGCGTACGTACGGCTTACCATCTCCATGAACGGTGCATTTCATTTCTTATCCCCAAATGTAATGTACTATTATAAGTACAAATATATAATGGATATATATGATTTATGCTACATATAAGTGATGAATATAATTCTGTAATTAAAATATACATACCTCTCATTTAGTTTTAATTCCATTAATATGACATTGAAATAAAAGTAGCATTCATGCGTACGTACGGCTTACCGTCTCCATGAACAGTGCATTTAATTTCTTACCTCTAAAGTATTATGTAATATTATAAATGCATGTATATACTGTACATATATGATATACATGATATCTACATCCTGAATATAATTCTTGATATAATGGATATTTTACCACATGAACAACTTGTAATTATAAAGAGTTTATTTTTGACTCAAGTACCATGGTTCGACAAAACGACCATTATTAACTTAAATAATTACATAGTGTTCATAACATGGTAATAAGTGATATAAAATGAATAATGAACTTGAAAAAGGTTCTTATTCAAGTATAAAATAACTCAAGATTATTATTCAGGACGTTAATGAACGATCGAGTCAAATCGGACCCGAGATAAGGGACTTCGTCTAAATCTCTTTTCATTGAGGAATGTTTTATTTTATACATAACTTCCTTTCATATGGTGTATAAACCCCTTTGACTTTTAATTTTTTACAAAAGAAATCTTTTTCTACGAATCTTTTTACTAAACGACAAAAAGGAATGTTTCTTTTATTGTACGCGGTGACAATGACCTTTTCCGCCGCTGCGTGTTTTATTTGGTATTTGGCTTCCTCAACAAGCCGTAATGTTTTTAATATAAAATAAATAAAATATACTCTTTTATTTATTTTGGTATTGAAAATGGTTTTTATAATAGATTTGTTATGTCAATATATTTAAGTGATATATTGTGATCAAAGTGTGGAAATGTTTTCTTTCCATTATATTTGTTTTATGTCTTATGATTTTATAATGGTACTTGGACATTTGACGGGTGGGTACGTGATAAACCTTATGACGGGTGGTGCTGTGAATACCAGGATGGGTGGTTATGTTATAATCTCCAATTCATTGGGTATGGAAGTTGGCTGTATGGCTATTCCATTAAGTGATATGCGTGGAAGTCGACCGTATGGTTATTCCATTTAAGTATGTTTATGTCCCAAGTTACCTATATATGTTATGTGATCTTTATATGGGTTTTATGGTAACCATTTGCTTATAAAAGGGTAAGTAATTATCTTTTATTCAGTGAAGAGTTTTTACTACTTCATAAAGGTTAAAATTTTTACTTTGATAAAGTATACATGGTTTACTTGTTGTTTTAAAAAACTAACAGTTTTCATTCATTGTTTATCCCTTATTGAGCTTTTTATGCTCACCCCAAGTTTTTTTTGAAATATTTTTCACAGGAATAAATGTGGAATAGGGTCAAGGATGGGATTAAGGGAAATTCATTCTATCTAAAACATGGAACTAGACATGCTTATTTTTAAGAGTTTTTATTTTGTTGAAACTTAGTAGAAGTTTATACTTTGTAACATTTTGAGATGTAATAGTTATGTCCTAATTCTCTAAAACTCTAAACCTGAAAATATCCTCAATGTGAATTATTCATTTAATTCAATATTAAGTAAGGTTTAAAGCTGGGGCCTTATAGTTGGTATCAGAGGTCAGTTTAGATAAATTTTGGAGTTAGAATTCTATTAAATGATAATCCAAAAATATTTTTTTGAAATGATATAGAATTTGAAGATTACCATGTTGCTTCATCTGAGACATGTTTGTTAATAATGGTTTCTCATAGAGGAAATAGAACTACTTTTCTGGGAAGGCATACAGATGTAAATGACCTTTCAAATCAGTATCTTGAGATGGTCAGAATCAGAACTAAACAGTTTGCTGCAGTGATGGCTCAGTTGAATCAGGTGAAAAATGTTGGTTGTTTTTTTTAATGATATTATGGTGTTTTCTAAAAGTAAAGAGGAGCATGAAAGAAATTTAAGGGTTATTTTACAAACCATATAAGAAAAGAAATTGTATGGAAAATTCAGCAAGTATGAGTTTTGGTTGCAACAAATTTCATTCCTTGGTCACATTGTTTCTAAAGATGGCATAACTGTTGATCCTGCTAAAACAAAAGTTTTTGAAGAATGGACAAGACCCACAAATGTAACTGAGATCCATAGTTTTCTTGGTTTTTCAGGTTACTACAGAAGGTTTTTTGAAAACATTTCATGATTATCTAGTCAAATGACTAAGATAACTCGGAAGGGTGTTAAGTATATCTGTACAAAATAATGTGATGATTGTTTTTAGGATATGTAAAGAAGATTGGTAAATGCTCCAGTTTTGGCACTTCCTTCTATGAATGGTGAGTTTGTTATCTATAGCGATGCTTCATTGAAAGTACATGGTTGTGTCCTTATGCATAATGATCAGGTAATTGCATATGCTTCACGTCAATTGAAAACTCATGAGGTAAATTACCCTACACATGATTTAGAATTAACTGCTGTTGTTTTCGCTTTAAAAATTTGGAGGCATCATTTGTATAGAGTAAAGTGTGAAATATATACTGGTCACAAAAGTTTAAAGTATATATTCACTTAGAAATAATTGAACATGAGACAGAGGATATGGATAGAATTAGTCAAAGATTATGATTGTACAATTAATTACCATCCGGGAAAAGAAAATAAAGTGGCTGATGCTTTGAGTCGAAAAAGTAATGCTTCATTAACCATGCTATGTTTGGCAAAAGATCCTTTGGTTTTTGATTTGATGAACTTTGGCATAGAAGATTTTGGTGGAAGAAGTTCTTCTATTTTGTTTCAGGTATCAGTGAGATCATCCCTATCAGACAGAATTAAGCAAGCACAGAAGAAAGATAGTGGGTTGCAGAAAAAAGTAGAACTGGTTCAGAACGTTAAGTTGCCTGAATTTAATATTGATAATGATTGTTTTTTGAGTTTTGGGAAGAGATTGTGTGTGCCCTGTGATTCAAAGTTGAAGAGAGAGTTGTTATGTGAAGCTCATAGTTCTCTGTTTTCAATTCATCCAGGAAGTACTAAGATGTATAGAGATCTTCAGGAGTATTACTGGTGGGACGGAATGAAAAGGGATATTGCTGATTTTACTGTGAAGTGTTTGACTTGTCAGCAGGTTAAAGCAGAGCGGCAGTTACCGAAACGGATGCTTCAGCCTTTACCAGTTCCAGAGTGGAAATGGGAAAATGTATCCATGGACTTTCTTGTGGGATTACCGAGGACATATCGAGGTAATAATGCAATCTGGGTTATTGTTGATCGCTTGACTAAATATGCTCATTTCCTTCCTATTCGAGATACATTCTCTCTAGATCAACTTTCTCGATTGTATCTTAAAGAGATAGTGAGGTTGCATGGAGTTACCCTCTCCATTGTATCTGATCGTGATCCTAGGTTTACTTCTAACTTTTGGAAAGGCCTTCATATGTCATTGGGTACTGAATTAAATTTTAGTACAGCTTTTCATCCGCAATCAGATGGGCAGTCAGAATGAACAATTCATACCTTGGAGTATATGCTACGAGCTTTCTATATGGATTATCAGGGATGTTGGGACCAACATAGTTCTTTGGATGAGTTTTCTTATAATAACAGTTTTCATTCCAGTATACAGATGGCTCCATTTGAGGCATTATATGGTAAACGGTGTCGAACTCCAGCTTTTTGGGATAAAGTGGGTGAAAGGAAGCTGGTGGGACCAGAATTGGTAGAAGAGATGGCAGAAAAGGTTCAGTTGATTTAGAAACACATGATAACAGCACAAAGCAGGCCGAAGTGTTATGCGGATAACTGGAGGAAGGATCTATATTTCGAAATAGGTGATCATGTTTTTCTCAAAGTTTCACCGTGGAAAACTGTGATGCGATTTGGTAAGAAAGGAAAGCTGAGTCTAAGGTTCATTGGACAATATGAAATTCTAGAGAAAGCTGGATCAGTTTCATAAAGAGTGGAATTACCTCCGAGTTTATCTCTGGTACACAATGTTTATCATGTTTTGATATTGAGAAAATATATTCCAGATCCATCTCATGTTTTGAGCCCAGAAGTAGTTCAGTTGGAAGAGAATATCTCTTATGAAGAACAACCAGTCTAGATTCTTAACCGAAGAGGGCAAGTGTTGCGAAATAAGGTAATTCACCAGGTAAAGGTTTTGTGGAAAAAACATATGGTTGAAGAGGCAACATAGGAATCTTAAAATTCTATGAGGGATAAATACCCCCACTTATTTTGATAAGTGAATAAAATTTCGAGGACGCAATTCCCCGAAGGGGGGAAGGATGTAACATCCCAAGTAAATAAAGAATAATACATATTCATATTTATCAATATTTGATAATTGAATATTAATTTTACTTTAAAGGTGTTTCTATGTTCGATAGCGTACCTGATACGCAACAAAGAGTTTCTTTGAAATCTTACGTTGCACACTAGTAATAAAACAATATTATTTTAAATGGTAGCTAATATGTAGCCATTGTATTAGTGGGAATGAATATAAATAACTACAATATGATTATATATGTTTGTTAAATGTTTTTATATTTATCCAATAAAGGATAAATTCTTAAAATATGAAACGAATTCAATTTTAGGCATATATACTCTAATTTTCACTAAAGGTCCACTTATCGCCTTTTAATGGGAAACCGTCATTAAATATATTTTTGTTCACTCTTATAGATTCTATTGGACCAAATAAAATTATTCTTTATAATCGGGACATCAAAATTTACTTTGTGTAAATTTTTGGTATTTTCCGATAAAGATCATTTTATTAATGAATAGTGAAAAATGTTGTATTTTAATTCAAAACCTCTTTTTAATATAATTTTTTTTATGATTAGATTATCTTTTGAATTGGTTTTAAAGTGAAATTATAATATATTTTTACCATTTAATCCAATTTTTGTCGTTGGAATTAATTTCACTTTGAAATCAGACTTAAACTAGTGTCAATCTTTTGATACTTTTTGTTTCATAGAAACACGCTATTTGTTTTGACAGCGTGAATTAATTATTATATTAATTAATTCAACTTATATGTTTTGAATTTTTTAAAATAGACATCATTTTTGAATTCAGAATATCAAATATAACATAGGGTGAAGTTTTGGTATTTTTCTGAAAAACTTCAATTTTTGATGAATAGTGAAACCACTAAGTGGTAGTTAAAGAAACTAATTTTTCGTTTAAATGAAACTTTTCCACCTATGTGTTCTTAATTTCAAAAATTCAACATACATGGTTTTCATTAGGAAGTAAAATGTGGTTCAATGGGATTAAAATAATTTTTTTGGTGAATAGTAAGTTTTAGGTTTATTAATCGCGATTAGAGGTAATTAGTGCAGTTTAAGGTAAAAGTAATGTCTTAATTATATGAAATGACCTAGACACATGTCCTACTCTTATTGTATGTTTCATGGCCGACCACGACAATCCATGGGTCAACTTGGGGACCCCATGGAGCAACTTTGGTAGGAAAATGACATTAATATCTTTTTATTTAAACTTAAAATAAAAATGCCACAAACATGAGTTCTTTTACTAAAAAAAATTTAAATGGGGTTATACAAGTTAGATTTTTTACTATAAATATTCATTATAAAGATAAAAATATTTCCTACATAATTATATTTTTTATAATTTTTAGACATTAAATAAATGAAATTATTTATGACACCATGATGATGCAGCGATTACAAAATTATTTAACGATTTAAATAAAATGAAAAGATAATGTAAAATATAAGACCTACACATGTAAAGAACATATTTTATGAGTGGTTTTAGAACCCTAATCACATTATCCTATAAATATATAATTTTGGGACCCTTTTTAGCCGAATTTCAATTTATAATAAAGTATCATTTCTTAAGTTTCCAAGAGTGCCCCTCCTATCCTCTTATAAAAGGCCGCCACCTCTACCTCCTTACCCACATCTCTCAAGCCTTTGATTTGCCCAAGCTCTACCAATTTTGTTTCTACACATCCCTCTCTTACTCCTAGAAGCCTCACATTGGTCAGAAGTCTTCCCAAGGAATCCTTTGAGTTCAAAACAAAAGGAGCTACCCGTTTTAAAGGTAGTGTTTTCTCTTGTGTTCTTATGTTTTATTTAGCTTCTGCAACCCCCTAAACTCTTTTTATTCATTTCTTTTGTAACAAAACCAGTATACTAAATATACTAGGATTTGGTTATAAGAAGGATTCGAGCTACACTTATACACACCTTCATCTAATGGTTAAAGAACATACTGTTTCTGTGGATGGAAAATTTCTGCCTCACGAAACGATGATTGTTCAATATTCTTTTAACACCTTAAAAGGTGGCCATTAAGATGAAACTATTTTTATATATGATATATAATATGTTTATTTTTTTACATAAGCTTCTGTACTTTTAATTTTTGGCATACCTTTATGGTTTCCATTGTGGGTAAACATAACAATGTCATTTTAGGAAGTGCGGACTACCGCCCCCTTAAAGTGATTTGATTCGTTAATGACATACATGGGACATATAAAGGATGGATTTAATTATATTATATATGATAATATACTGGAATTATAATATACCTTTTTATCATTATGATTTCACTCAATTAATGTATCAGATAGAAATGAAAGTAGCGTTCATGCGTACGTACGGCTTACCGTCTCCATCAACGGTGCATTTCATTTCTTATCCCCAAATGTAATGTACTATTATAAGTACATATATATAATGGATATATATGATGTATGTTACATCTATGTGATGAATATAATTATGGAATTAAAATATACATACCTATCATTTAGTTTTAATTCCATTAATATGACATATAAATGAAAGTAGCGTTCATGCGTACGTACGGCTTACCATCTCCATGAATGGTGCATTTCATTTCTTACCTCTAAATTGTTATGTAATATTATTAATGCATGTATATACTATATATATGTGATATATATGATATCTAAATCATGAATATAAATCTTTATATAGTGGATATTTTACCACATTAACAACTTGTAATTATAAAGAGTTTATTTTTGACTCAAGTACCAAGGATCGACAAAACGACCATTATTAACTTAAATAATTACATAGTTTTCCTAACATGGTAATAAGTGATATAAAAGGAATAATGAACTTGAAAAAGTTTCTTAAGAAAGTAGAAATTAACTCAAGATTATTATTCAGGATGTTAAAGAACGATCGAGTCATGTCGGACCCGAGGTAAGGGACTTCGTCTCAATCTCTTTTCATTGAGGCATGTTTCATTTTACAAACAAAATTATTTTATACAGTGTATAAACCCCTTTGACTTTTACTTTTATACAAAAGGAATCTTTTTCTATGAATCATTTTACTAAATGAAAAAAAGGAATGTTTCTTTTAACGTACATGGTGACAATGACCTTTCTCACCGCCGTGAGTATTATTTGGTCTTTGGCTTCCTCAACAAGCTGTAATGTTTTTAAAATGAAATAAATACCAAGTACTCTTTTATGCACTTTGGTATTGAAAATGGTTTCTATAATGGATTTGTTATGTCAATATATTTAAGTGGTATATTATGATCAAAGTGTGTAAATGTTTTCTTTCCATTATATTTGTTTTATGTCTTATGATTTTATAATGGTACTTGGACATTTGATGGGTGGTTACGTGATAAACCATATGACGGGTGGTGTCATGAATACCAGGATGGGTGGTTACCTTATAACCTCCAATGCATTAGGTATGGAAGTCGGCCGTATGGCTATTCCATTAAGTGATATGTGTGGAAGTCGACCGTATGGTTATTCTATTTAAGTATGTTTATGTCCCAAGTTACCTTTATATGTTATGTGATCTTTATATGGGTTTTATGGTAACCTTTTGGTTACAAAAGGGTAAGTAATGATCTTTTATTCAATGAGTAGTTTTTACTAATTCATAAAGGTGAAAAGTATTACATTGATAAAGTATACATGGTTTACTTATTGTTTTAACAAACTAACAATTTTCATTCATTGTGTGTCCCTTACTGAGATTTTTATGCTCACCCCAAGTTTTTTTTTGAAATATTTTTCATAGGACTTAATGTGGAATAGGGTCAAGGATGGGATCGAGGGAAAGTCATGCTATCTAAAACATGGAACTAGACATGTTTCTTTTTAAGAGTTTTTATATTGTGGAAACTTATTAGAAGTTTCTACTTTGTAACCTTTTGAGATGTAATAGTTATGTCCTAATTCTCTAAAACTCTAAACCTGAAAAGATCCTCAACGTGAATTATTCATTTAATTCAATATTATGTAAGGTTTAAGGCTGGGGCCTTATAGATTACATTCAAAAGGATAGAATTTTTTTAAAAACCTTGAATCCTATTATGTGGAACTGTGTGACCCGTTTAAAATAAGCAGATGGCTTGCATGTGACTTTTCTAAACCATGAGTCTATGCCTATGAAATTGTGCATATGGGTTTTTAAATAATCCAAATTTTGATTAAAAATTAATAAAAACCTATTTTAGTCTCCCAACAAACTGGGTCACCCTAGATACAATTTCGCCCTTCCCTAGAACGCCCAAGATTCATTCTTTTCTCCTCTAATACCTCCCAAAATGGATTCGAAGCATAAGGAACACCCTTTGAACTTATCACGGTTAGTTTCCTCAACCTGACATTCATCTCATGCAATATCTCTTATCCTTCATTGGGTTTCAAAAATAAATATGCTGATTTATGGATCTATTAACTACCATTTGGGGTCTAAGCCTATGTTTGATCCATGTACCCATGTTGTTGTTTTTGATCTCCATTAGTGTTTTCAATTTATGGATTAGTATTTCAAGATCTGTTGATCCCAAGGTTGGTGGTTCCATTATATTGACCAATTTTTATTAACCATAAATTTATTTATTTAGTTCCAATTGTTTGGAATTATATGAAATTTCATGGTTTTAATTAAAATATTTCCAATTGGTTTGTTGGAAAAAACAAAATTCCATTGAATTGGGGTTTTAAGATCGGGTTTTGACATTAAATTGGGAAGCCCCACAATTCCATTAAATTGGGTTGTGTGTTTGGAAATTTGTGGAAATTGAAATTATTTATTTTAAACAATATATTTTATGGAATGTGTTTCAATTAAATATCAAGATTTAATTATGAAATTGATGTTATGGAAAAGTCTAGAAAACAACCCAAATCGATTTAATTGAGGGTTTATTGTGAAATCGATAAAACGTGTAAAAATTTAAATTTGTTGAATTTAAATTCTGAAATTTGATATATGAAATTGGTGAATATATTTAAAATACATATTTGTGAAAATGGTGAAAAAATATTTTTGGTTAAAACATTACAGTTTATTTTGGGGAAAATGAATTTTTTATATTAAAAACATTTTATTGTTTTTAATTGAAAAAAAGTATATATGAAATTAGATAACAGGATAATTTATTTTATAATTCTTAAAATAAATTTCCCATCATTTTTTTATTAAGTAACATACAATTCTTAGGTATTTAGTGAGTTATTTGGATGAAACTGTATGTTTTACAACGTTCTCAAACATCATATGAGCACATCACGTCCCTATGATGGTGGTGATGAGTCCCATTTGGCATGAGATCAAATGAGTATATGTACATATTTGTAATATCACCATTATTATGGGGTCCCTATATCCTAGATCTGTCATACTTTCTTAGGAATATGACCATTTTTCTCACTTGTTTGTATTTTAAGTGAATATATTCCACTATTATAAATTGTTTTATACATATTCTAATTTATATAAAATGATTTATATAAAAGTGTTAATTTAAGACATTTGTGAAAGGTTCCATTGTTTTATAAATATTCTATCACTTGAAATGTAAATCCTTTTCATAAAGTATTTACATCTGTTGAAATGTAAAGAATGAATTGTTCTAATTTTTCATATTTAATTCCAAACCTATTTGTCTTAAATTGAATGAACATTCATTGGATAATTTAATGTTGTCATCTATTATGGAATCCATGGTGAGTCTATACTAGGTTTTTTAGATCTCACACTACCTATTATTTTGGGTGGTTCTATATTATCTCCTTCTATGTTAATGAAATGGTAAAGCACCACAAGAAGGTGGTTCTAGTTGTTGATCCATGAACATAGTGAGTTGAGTCCTTTGAAAATTGGGTAATTTTTTTTCTAGTTTTATGGTACATTTTTTTAATACTTAAGATCTTATATTCGTATATAACTTTTGGTGCATATCACTATGTGGAGTTTATTTTTTTGGATATTGTATTGTTTATTTTACTTCTACATTATTTGTGGAAAAATTGGTTCCACTTTCATTACTGTATGATTCTAGGTTCTAGTCATTGACTCATGGGAATCAAGAATTCCTATAACATCCCAAGTAATTAAAGTATAAAATATTTATATATATATGTCTGTGTCTGAATTAGATCGTGTTTTAGATGCTTTAAATGAGAATAAATCAAATCATAAGCTTAAAATACTCTAATATTTTTAAAAGATTTTTTTACAACATTTTGATGGAAAAACATTTTTAAATATACCTTTTTACAATATTATAAGCTCTATATGTCAAAAAAAACTAATTAATTAGAATTGGGACATTTAAATTTTCTTTGGATAATTTTTTGCTATTTTTCTGACAATGTTCATTTTTTAATGAATAGTTAAAAATACTGCATTTTACTTCAAAACTGCTTTTTCATCTTATTTAATTATATTGTTAGATTATATTTTTAATTGGTTTTAATGTGTAATTAGAATATATTTTTACCATTCAATCCAATGGTGGTCATTATAATTAATTTCACTTTGAAATTGGATATAAATAATTATCAATAATTTGATAGATATTGTTTATTAAAAACAAGCTATTTGTTTCGACAACATGAATTCTTTTTAAATTAATTACTGAAATTTATATGTTTGGAATTTCGTAAAATGGATAACATATTTGGAATCATAAGTTCCAAATTATTTAATTAATACTCTTTTGTTTTTTGGACATTATGAATAGTAACAACATCAATTGTCTTAAATTATCTTGATAAATTAGTAATCGTGTGGTTAAGGGTAACAAAATAATATCATAATAATATAAAATTACCCCACAATGTGCCCAAATCCTTTTTTTATGTCATGGCTGACCATGGGATTCATTTTACCTAACTTGAGGTCCCATGGAGTTACATGCGTGTAATAGTGACATTTATGACATTATTTTTAAAAAGAAGAGAAATATAACAATGGTTTGTATATCCTAAGTAAAACAATTTTAATATTGTTTATATATATGATATCTTATACAATAAATAGTCATTGTAAATATAAAAAATATTTCCAACATCATGGTATCTTTTTTATAATTTTTATACATTAAATAAATAAATTTATTTATGACACCATGATGATGTAGTGATTACCTCATTAATGAACAATTTAAATAAAATGGAAAGATAATGTAAAACCAAAGGCGTAAACTTCTCAAAAACCTATTGGATGGGTGTATTTTGAACCATTATCACCTTATCCTTGAAATATATCATTGTGGTACATTTAAAATCTAAAAATAATTTTATAATAAAGAAACTTTTCAAGACATTCCAAATGTGACCCTCCTCCCTCTTATTAAAGGCCCCCACCTCTACCCCCTTACCCACACCTTTCGATCCACTGTCTCATCCAACCACTGCTCATATTATCTCTCCACATGCCTCCCTTACACTTAGAAGCCTCACTTTGGACATATTTATTCCCAAGGATGCCTTTGGCTCAAATCAGAAAGAGTTTCCCAATTTAGAGGTAATGTCTTCTCTCAAGTTTCCTCCTATTATTTTCCATCATTACTCAACAATATCTTATATGAATTTTATCCCATAACAATACCAGTATCCTCAATATAATAGGATGTTTTTATGAAAAGGATTATACCTACACTTACACACACCTCTATTTATTGGTTAAAGAACATACTGTTTCTGTGGGTGTTACTACCTCACGAAACGATGATTGTTCAATCTTCTATTAACACCATTCATGGTGGCCATTAATATGTCAGTGTATTTATATATGATATATATTATGTTTATGTTTTATTTATTCTTCTATATTTTTTTTATATATATAAGAACCATTATGGTTTCTATTATGTGTAAACACGATAATTTCTTTTGAGGAAGTGCGAACTACCGCCCCCTAAAAGTGATATGACTCGTTCATACCATATGTGGTACGTATAAAGGATAGGTTTAATGATATTATATATGATAAAATACTTGAATTATAATACTACTTGGTGTTGTTATTTTTTAATTCCATTAAATATGAAATAGAAATGGAAGTAGCATTCATGCGTACGTACGGCTTACAGTCTCCATGAATGGTGCATTTCATTTCTTATTGCTAAATGTTATATACTATTATAAATACATGTATATGCTGGATATATATAATATATATGATATCAAAATCATGAATATCATTCTGGATATAACAAACCTTTGACCACATGAACAACATTTAATTATAAGAATTCCATTTTTGACTTAAGTACCAATCATCGACAAAACGAACATTATTAACTTAAATGATTACATAATGTTTATAACATGTAAAAAAGAGATATAAAAGGAATAATAAACTTGAAAATGGTTCTTAAGAAAGTATAAATTGTCTTTAGTTTATTATTAAAGAGATTAAAGAATGATCGAGTCAAGTCCGACACGAGGTAAGGGACTCCGTATCAATCTCCTTTCATTGAGCAATATTTTGTTTTAATATAAGACTTTCTTTTATATACTGTATAAACAACTTTTACATTTCATTTCATTCAAAGGAAATATTTTTCTATGAATTGTTTTACTAAATGACAAAAAAGAATGTTTCTTTTATCATACGCAGTGACAATGACCATTCCACCGCCGAGAGTATTATTTGATATTTGGCTTCCTCAACAATCCGTAATGTTTTTAAAAGAAAATAAATACCATATACTCTGTTATGTATTTTTGTATTGAATTTTTTTTAGATAATGTATTTTTTATAGAAATATATTTAAGTAATATATTGTGATTGATATGTGGAAATGTTTTCTTTCCTTTATATTTGTTTTAGGACTTATGATTTTATAATGGTACTTGGAAATTTGATGGGTGGTTCCATGATAAACTAAATGATGGGTGGTGCCATGAATACCAGGACGAGTGGTTACATTATAACCTCCAATGCATTGGGTATGGAAGTCAGCAGTATGGCTATTCCATTTAGTGGAATGTGTGGAAGTCGACCGTATGCTTATTCCATTTAAGTATGTTTATGTCCCAAGTTACCTTTATATGATATGTGTTCTTTATAAGGGTAATATTTTTGTTCCAAAATTTTATGTAGTGATCTTTTATTCAGTGAAGAGTTTTTACTACATCATAAAGGTGAAAAGTATTACTTATGTTAAAGTATTTATGGTTTACTTGTTGCTTTGGAAATACTAATAGTATTGTTCTTTGTGTATTCCTTACTTATATTTTTATGCCCATTCCAAGTTTTTGAAATGTTTTTCATAGGACATAAAGTGGAATAGGGTCAAGGATGGGATCAAGGAAAGTCATGCTATCTAAAACATGGAACTGTACATGGCTCTTTTTTTCAAGTGTTTTTATTTTATTAAAAAAATTGAAACTGAGTAGAAGTGTCTACTTTATAACTTTTTAGATGTAATAGTTATGGCCTAATTCTCTAAAACACTAAACAGGAAAATATCCTCAATGTGAACTTTTCATTTAATTCATGATTATGTAATGTTTTAAGGTCAGGGCTTTATAGTTGGTATCAGAGGTCGGTTTAGATAACTTTAGAGGTTAGGGTATTCTTTAAGCACAAGTGAAATTAACATAACTGTTAGGATTTTAGAAATAGTCATAGTTATTTTTAAAAATTTAACGAGTTTAAGATAACATGAATAATTATATCTTAGTATTATATGATTATTTTACTAATATACTCACACTGACCTTTTTGGTTTTTGTAAACGGCTGGATCTAGTAGGCACCAATGTAACAGTGGATGTGAAGAAGACTATCACGGTTTTCTGAATGAGCAACTGAATGATATGGGAGCTTCAATGAGAACTCTTTTGGTAATTCTCAACCAACTATCTGGAGTCATGATTGACCACCTGAACCTTAGTGACTTGTATAAGGCATCATACATGCGAGAAACAAATCCCTGTGGAAGTTTAGGTATAATCATAAAGGTAAGTGTGTTCAAAAACCTATGTGTCAAAGATGTGGAAAGAAACACATAAGAAAATGTTTCAAAGGGACATAAATATGCTATAGATGTGGAAATAAAGTTCATAAAGCATGAACCATCCATGGAAAAAGAAAGCATCTAGTTGACACTAGGAAAGGGAAAGAAGTTATTTCTGAAGGATCAATTGAATGTTTTAAAATGTGTTGTTCATGGTCTTTATGCAAACACATCTCCTATGATGAAGTTTCGGGAATGGGATCACCAAGATCATACATATATTTTTTACCAATACTTAATGCCATTCTGATTGAGGATGATGGAATAAACAATGACCAATAAAAGGTATGGATTATTTCTTAACATATGTTTTCCTATTATTGAAATCATAGGATATGATTCTTGATTTTGTTTTTTTGGAAAGAAGTATTTCAGAATAAGTTGGAAGGGAATGTTTAATGGATCATAAATAATGTTGAATGAGTAAGAATCCAACATATAAGGGATTCAAAAGTTATGGTAGATTTTAGGATTGTGAAATTCTTAAAACTATTACGGCTCTTTTGATGATGGGATTACATTAGAAGACTTTTTATAGTATGTGTAACCCTGATGACTGAAATATGAAAATTTTATTCAATGAATAATTATCTCTTTTTTGTGGATATAGTTATAAAGAACCATTTGGGTTTATATGATCCTTGAATTTGAGGAAATTGCAGGTTAATACGTTTTGGGATGAAAAACGAAAGTTATTAGATAACCATTGTGGTTAAAATATGTTATAGTTATTTTTGATGAATTTATCTCTTCTTGGGAAATTTATAAAATTATGTAGTTTTTGACAAGGGACAATAGGCAAATCGTGTGAAAACCCATCACGTCGGACGAAGATGTTGGAATCAAACCCACAATCAATTTGTGACATGTATTTATCGCCTACCACTGGACTACGTGAAGTACCTGGTTAGTATGACTTATTATTTTTAGTTAGATGATCTTATGAATCAGGAATATGTTGATTTTGGGTTATCTATGGAAGTGATTAACCTATCATAGATGATATATGATTCAGTTAATTACATTTCAAAATGATACTTTAAGAGTAACTAATGTTATTTGGAGATAAATGTTAAGATTTATCTTAGAAGACTATGTGAATAAATCCTACAGAGATTTGGGTTTAAATCATAGTTTGGATTACTTTGTAGAATTTTATGGATAGCTGTTTATGGAATGGTGTTTGATGAACATTGGGTTTTGTTGGATAAATTTTCTAGGTATGTGTAGTATTTCTTTTTAAAAAGGATTATACTTTTGGGGATTATCTAATCTTATACTAAAAATTTTTGTTTTAGTAAAGGTCTGAAGACATGGGAAATATATAGTTCTCTTTTGTAGATTAGGTGATTCTATATATGTTAATTATAGTTCTCTTAATGTGAAAAAGATAATCATTTTTGGAGAAAATATGTTTTTGTGTAAGAAATCTAGTAAGAGATGAAAGCCTACATGACAAGTAATTATGTTTCCTTATGATTTAGTTAATCTCATAAATAAATTACTTAATGAAATGTAAATTAAAACAAAAATGTTGTCTTTTAAATTTTCCTACTAGGGAATCAAATACCATTTAACCCATCACAAGTTTGTAATTTTATAGTGGTTAACATTCTCCTTGGTATGTTTTCTGTCACTCTCCATCTGAACTTGACCCTTTGTTTTCTCTTCCATATCCATGTTTTCATGGAATCCTAGTATTTTTTGTCTCTAGTGACCTTTTTACTTTTCTTTCTTTCTTTTAAAGTGATAGATTTATTTACACCTTTTTAGATGTGGGTCTTTTAATGATGTTTTCGTGCCAAATTTTAAAACTACGAGGATTCAATTTCCGAAAGGGGGGAAGGATGTAACATCACAAGTAAGAAAATAATAATAGATTTTCATATCTATTTCTATTTATGAATTAGATAGTGTTTTAGATGCTTAAAATGAAAATAAATCCAATCTTATGCTTAGAAACTCTAATATTTTTAAAAAATTGTCTTAAAAACTTTTGAGGGAAAACCATTTTTAAATCAAAATTTTGACAATTTTATTAGAACTATATGTGAAAATAAACATATTCTTTAAAATTGAAACACTGAAATTTACTTTGGATAAATATTTGGTATTTTTCTGACAGTGTTCATTTTTTAATGAATAGTGAAATATACTGCATTTAACTTCAAGACTACATTTTCATATAATTTAATTATATGGGTAGATTATCTTATTAATTGGTTTTAAAGTGTAATTAGAATATATTTTTACCATTTAATCCAATGGTGGTCATTATAATTAATTTCACATTGAAATTGGACACAAAGAATTATCAATCTTTTGATAGATATTGTTTCTTAAAAACACGCTATTTGTTTTGACAACGAGAATTATTTTTAAATTAATTACTAAAATTTCTATGTTTATAATTTGGTAAAACGGATTTCATATTTTTAAACATAAGGCCAAAATTATGTAATTTATACTCTATTGTTGTTGGACATTATGAATAGTAATGACAACAATTATCTTTAATTATCATGATTAATAAGTAATTGGGTGGTTAAGGGTAATAAAATAATATCATAATAATATTAAATTATCCAAAAATGTTTAAAAATACATTTGGTTGTGTCATTTCCAACCATGGAATGGTTTTTACCGAACTTGAGGGCCCATGGAGTCACATGGGTGTAATAGTGACATTTATTACATTATTTTTAAAAAGAGAAATATAACAAAGGTTTGTATATCCTCGGTAAAACACTTTTAATTTTGTTTACATAAATTATCTATTAGACTATAAATAGTCATTGTAAATCTAAAAATATATCATACATCATGGTATTTTTTTATAATTTTTAGACATTAAATATATAAATTTATTTATGACACCACGATGATGAAATGATTACCTAATTAATGAACGATTTCAATAAAATGAAATGATAATGTAAAATCTAAGACATAAACATTTCAAAAAACTGTTGGATGGGTGGATTTATAACACGTTTCACCTTATCCATGAAATATATCATTGTGGGACCTTTAAAATCTGAAAATCATTTTATAATAAAGTAACATTTCAAGACATTCCAAAAGTAACCCTCCTTTCTCTTATAAAACCCCCCCATCTATATCCCTTTACCCACCCCTCTAAATCACATGGATCATCCAAAATCTGAAAATATTATCTCTCCAAATCCCTCTATTACTCCTAGAAGCCTCACTTTGGGCATAAGTCTTCCGAAGGACGCCTTTGGATCAAATCAAAAAGAGTTACCCAATTTAGAGGTAATGTCTTCTCTCAATATTTTTCCTTTTATTTTCCTTCTACACTCACCTCTATCTTATTATTATTTTATCCCATAATAACAAAAGCATCCTCAATATACTAGGATGTTTTTATGAAAAGGATCCTACCTACACTTATACACACCTCCATCTAATGGTTAAAGAACATACTGTTTCTGTGGGTGGAAAATTACTGCCTCATGAAACGATGATTGTTCATTCTTCTTTTAACACCTTTAATGGTGGCCATTAAGATGTAACTATATATATATATGATATATATTATGTTTATGTTTTATTTATGCTTTTTATTTTTTATATATAGAAAACCTTTATGGTTTCCATTATGTATAAACACGATAATTTAATTTGAGGAAGTGTGGACTACAGCCCCCTCAAAGTGATATGGCTCGTTCATACCATATGTAGTACGTATAAAAGATAGGTGTAATGATATTATGTATTAGAAAATAATGTAACTATAATACTACTATGTATCATTATGTTTTAATTCCATTAAATATGAAATAGAAATGGAAGTAGCATTCATGCGTACGTACGACTTACCGTCTCCATGAATGGTGCATTTCATCTCTTACCTCTAAATGTTATGTACTATTATAAATACATGTATATTCTGGATATATATAATATATATGATATCCAAATCATTAATATCTTTCTGGATATAAGGAACCTTTGACCACATGAACAACATGTAAGTATAAGAAGTCCATTTTTGATATAAGTACCAAATATCGGCAAAATGAAGATTATTAACATAAATGATTACATATTGTTCATAACATAGAAATTATTTATATAAAAGGAATAATAAACTTGAAAAGGCTCTTAAGAAAGTAGAAATTAACTTATTTTATTATTCAGGAGAATAAAGAATGATTGTGTCAAGTCGTACATGAGGTAAGGGACTTCATATCAATCTCTTTTCATTGAGGCATATTTTGTTTTAATACAAGAAATTATTTTATAAGCTGTATAAACACGTTTGAATTTTCATTTCATTCAAAGGAAATCTTTTTCCACAAATATTTTTACTAAATGAAAAAAGGAATGTTTCTTTTAACGTACACGGTGACAACGACCTTTCCACCGTCGCGAGTATTATTTGATCTTTGGCTTCCTCAACAAGATATAATGTTTTTAAATGAAAATAAAGACCATACACTCTATTAGGTATTTTGGTGTTGAATTTTTTTTTTGATAATTTATTTGTTATATAAATATATTTATGTGATATATTGTGATTGAAATGTGGAAATTTTTTTGTTCCTTTATTTATTTTTTGAACATTTGATGGGTAGTTATGTGATAAACCAAATGACGGGTGGTTTCGTTAAGACTAGGACGTGTGGTCACATTATACCCTCCAATTTATTGGGTATGGAAGTCAGTCGTATGGATATTACATTTAGTGGCATGTGTGGAAGTCGACCGTATGGTTATTTCATTAAATTATTTTTATGTCCCAAGATACCTTTATATGATATGTGTACTTCATATGGGTATAATTTTGGTTAAAAAATGGTATGTAGTGATCTTTTATTCAGTAAATAGTATTTACTACTTTATAAAGGTGAAAAGTATTACTTATGTTAATTTATTCATGGTTTATTTTTTGTTTTGAAAAAACTAATTGTTTCCTTCTTTGTGTATTCCTTACTGAGCATTTTATGCTCATCCCAAGTTTTTGAAATGTTTTTCACAGGACATAAAGTTGAATAGGTTCAAGGATGGGATCAAGGAAAGTCATGCTATCTAAAACATGGAAATGGACATGACTCCTTTTTTCATGTTTTTTTATTTTATGAAAAAAGGGAAACTGAGTAGAAGTGTATACTTTGTAACTTTTTAGATGTAATATTTATGGACTAATTCTCTAAAACTCTAAACCTGAAAAGATCCTCAATTTGAATTATTCATTTAATTCAATATTAAGTATTTTTTAAGGATAGGGCCTTATAATTTCCTTCGAGCTATGATAGTATTGGATCAGTTATTAGGTTACCGGTGTAGCTGGGATGGTGCATGAAAAAAAGGTTTTAGATCTCTTGGTTGAGCTTTTGAATTGATGTTAGTATGCATTTATGTAATATTTTATGGACATATGTGGTAGTTAAGATTGATTTTTCAGCAAACATATACTATAATGAACCTTAATTTCTAGGGGTGGTTAGGTAATGACGTCTTAGGGTTTTGTTCAAGTCTTTTACCTATTTTGATTTTTATGTGTTGGAATCCAATTATTATTTTTCTATCTATTGGGATATATTTTCATTATAGTCTTGTTTGAGTGTTAATATGATGTCCTCCCTTTTCTCTGCTAATGATGTGTAATTTCATGACTCAAAGAAGATGTGTGAAGTAGATCTAGGTTGAAGCTTCTACTGAACCATAGTGATTGATTGCTCTGGTGGACCTGAATCTGGATGAGGTGGTTGTGCACAATGTACAAGCTAGGAGACATGCACCACCTTGAGATACAGTTCAATTACCAGATGTAGATCCTCAAAGGGTAATTCTCTGGATTTTTTCTCAAGAGTTCCTTCACTATAATCCTTCATTATTCAAAGAATCAAATAATCCTCAAGAGGATGAGGAATGGTTTAGTAGAATAGAGAATTTGTTTGGGATCTTGGACACACCCAATGAAATCAATCTGTAGTGTGGCTTATTCATGCTGTAAAGATTGAGAATGAGGTGTTGGGACATGATGGTGACAATAGATAAACATGAGATATTATAGTGGAAAGACAATAAAGTACTTTTTACTAACCCGTTCGATATAGAGTCTCTACTATTAGCCAAGGCCATTTTCTTTTTCAAACATGAGAAAGTTGAGAGAACCATGATAGAGTAAACAAACCATTTTTTTGAGATCATTCATTTTTCACCAAAAATAGTATAAAATGAGAAGATGAAGGGGAAATAGTTTGAGTTGGGACTTCTACAGGATATCCATTCTAATGTTTTTTTGCTAAAGATGCCTTCTTATGTTGAAGTACTAGATAGAGTGTTGATGGTTGAGGTGGACCTTGTTGGAATGTTTGGGTTATTGGGAGTTTCTTTCCCTCCAAGTGGAAATGTGCATTCATCTTGGGGAAAGAGGAATCATGAGGGTTCTCATAATGTATCTCTATTGCAGGTTCACTCTAGACCTCCTACAGTTCCTAGAAGAGGTACATTAATTTGTTACCAGTGTTCAATATTGGGACTTTCTAAGAGGGGTTGCACGGAGGCACCCTAGAGTTGTGGTGCAAGTTGATGGTCAGGTCACTTGAGAGGTTACTCCATGTTTATTATACTCTTACTAGTGAAACATGATCATCATCACCTTAAAAAAATGTTGCAATTAGATTCATCAAATGCAAAAAGGGTTTCACAAGAGGCATATAGAACAAATATTCTTCTTACTTAGGAAGAGTATACAAAAGAATTGGATAAAGTTCCATTGACCATGAGATAGTATAGTCTCCATTGACCATATTATGTGTTTCTCTCTATCATATGTTGAGCGTTCCTAGAGTTTTCTAGTTCTTGACATGAAACCAATTGATTTCATTTTTGGGATGGATTGGCTCACTACCAATAAATCATTGATTTATTGTCATCTTTGATCGGTCTCTTTCCCTACAACTGATGGTGTGTATTGTGTCTTTCCAGGAGAATGGGTGCCATGGTAGAGGAGAGATGGAACATCTTATCTAGAGTTAGGGAAAGTAATATTAGCATTATCTTTTGATCTAGAGTTGTAATATTTGAGCGATGATACCCCTCCAGATTTTCTCGAGTTTCCCGAAATGATTACTTCTAACATCTATGGTTTTCCCCTTATAATGTAGGTTGAGTTTTCTATTGACCTAATGCCTAGTTCTCAACCAGCATCTATTCCCTAATAAAATATTGAATTTGATGAAATGAAAAATTTGATGTCCCAATTGGATTCTCTCCTTGAGAAAATGATTCGTATTCCTGAGTGTGTCACCTTGGGTGTCTCATGTTCTCTTTGATAAGAAGGATAATTATTTACATCAATTTTGTGTTGATTAATGAAAGATAAATCATGTTATGATAAAGAAAAAGTATTTTTTACCATTAATTGATGATCTGTTTGATTAGTTAAAATGGGATAAGGGATTCTAGAAGATTGATCTTCAATCTGGTAACCATCAGTTGAGGATAAAAGGATCTAACATTCATAAAACCACATTTCAGAGTAGGTACAATAATTATGTATACATTGGAATTCCCTTTGGTCTAACCAATTCTCATACAGTTTTCATGGCATTAATGAAAAGGATTGTCTTGATACCTTTTTGGTACACTTTGTGGGTGTTATCCTCATTGACACAATTTTCGAGGACGATCATGTCCATCATTTGATAATTGTTCTGAGTTTGCTGATAAATCACTAAATTTATACCAAGATTTATAAATTAGATTTCCAAATTTGGTAAGTGAAGTTATTAGTACAAGTGGTGTTGTAATAAAGAATATTATTTGACCCTAAAAACGTGGTGTTTCTTATGACTTGGGAGAAACCAAAAAAATGTTTTTGAGATTCCGATATTCTTGGGTTTAGCTTGGTATTATCAGTACTTCCTTAAAAAATTCTCAAAGTTAGCTTCTATGATGAATTCTCTAACTCAGATGGGAGAAATTTTTTCTTATAATAAAAAATGTAGTAACTATTTTGTTGAAAAGAAATGTCTTTTGAGTAATGCATCAATGTTAACACCTATAGAGGTTGGGCAATGCTATGTGGTCTTTTGTGATACATTGAGTTCTGGTTTGGATTTTGTTCTCATGTAGGATAATCATGTCATTGCTTTTGGCACTCATCAGTTTAGGCACATGACAATAATTATCCATCCCATGACCTTGAACTTGCAGCTATTATGCATGCACATAACATTTGGAAGAATTAACCTTCTAGAATAATGATTACCATGTTTTTGGACCTCAAGATCTTGAGTTATATATTCTCTAAAAATTAATTGAATCTCTAGTAGAGGTATTAGGTTAAATAATTATTGTATTTCAATTTCGACATTGCATATACCCTTGGCAAATGGAATGTAATTGAAGATGTTTTGAGTTGGAAATTTATCACCCAATAAGTGAATAAATCATTAGAAGAGTGGAACATCATGTATCTATTTTCAAAATTTCATATTGGAGTCCATGAATCAGGGGACAAGGTTTTATAGGCCAGTGTTTAGTTGAAATCCTCTTTTCATGAATATATTCATCAGGAATTAAATCTTGATGATGAGTTATATAGAATAAGAGACACTTTTAATTATAGTTATGTAGTGATTGGTTTTTCATTCTCCAAGGAGGTCATTTTTTGATTTTGGAACCATTTTTTAGTACCGTATTTGGTAGGGAATGTTGTAATGGGGGATTTCTATAGTTCCAAGTGGGTTATACACCCAGAAACCCGAAAAATTTTATATGACATGCAACATCAGTTCTATTGGCTAGGTATGAGATGGGGCATCTCTGAATTTGTTTCTCATTGTTATATGTGCCAAAAGGTTTAGTTTGAGAACCATAAACCTTCATGTTTACTTCAGCCACTTCCAGTCCCTACTTGGAAGTGGGATGAGATCTCTATTGACTTTTTGGTTGGTTTGTTGCGTACCCATAGAATGAATAATGTGATATGGGTTTTGATCTACATGATGAATAAATCAGAACACTTCATAATCATTCGTGATACAACCAAAGTTGATGATTTGGGAAATAACTATGTAAAAGAGATTTTTCAATAGTACGAATTTCCACCTGCAATAGATTTTGACAGAGATCATCTGTTCACTTATCATTTTTTGAGAGGCCTTCATGAGTCCCTAGTATCTCACATCCATTTTATTACAACATACTATCCACAATCGGAAGGATTGAACAAAAATAGCCATACATATTTCTTAAGTATATGATCTGTTCTTGTGTTCTCAACTTTGGTGGGTTTTGGGATTATAATTTCGGGCTGTTTGAGTTTTCCTATTATAATAGTTACCATTATATGATTAGAATGCCTCCATTTAAGGCCTACTTTTTCATACCATATAAATATCTATTATGTTGGTCAGATATTAATAAAATTTCATTTGTTAGATTGATCTTGGTCCAAGAGATGACAAAAAAGATCCAGTAGATTCGTCAAAGAATGGAATTAACAAAGATATTATATAATTCTTAGGTTGATCATCACCATATCCATTTGAAATTATCATTCGGTGCCTAGATGTTCTTGTTGGATCACCTCAGTTGGATCAATGACGGCTTAGAAGACAAGGTAAACTTCCCCTTTATTTTGTGGGACCTTTTTAGGTTGTTGGGAAATTGGGAATAGTTTACTACCATTTAGTGATTCTTCCATAGATGATGTCGATACAAAATGTGTATCATATATCTCATATTTGAAATTATATATCTGATCAATTTCATGTTTTCATTTGGAGTGATCTTGAGGTTGAACCTACTTTATCTGTGACTGAATGACTCGTCATAATAGTTGATTCTGAAAAAAGGCACTTTATGGGAGGATTATACCATTACTTCATGTGCTACGATAGCAAAGTTTTTATTCTATTGAAATGTGGAACAGGGAGATGCTAATGAGAGAACAGTGTCCTCATTATTTTTTCATGGATGCTTCTTCGTACACTTTCGAGGGACCAAATGCTTCTATGGTGGGGAGGTTTTAACATCATGTGACTATTTTCAGGTATTCCTATACCCTTATTTTTACCAAGCATTAATTAGGTTTTATTTTTGTTTGTTTCAAGTTTAATTTTTAACATTTTTGAATTTTATAGGCTATTGAATAGTTAGACCATGGTTATCCCAAACCGTGTTCCATCTCAGAAGAAACCATGCAACCAAAGGTAGTGTTATTTTTCTTCATTTACACATAGTTTAAAAAATTGTGCGCCTTATTAATAGAAAATATGTGGCCCATTTAAAATAGGTGAAAAACATGCACAAGTTTTTTTCTAAATCATGCACCACTTACTAGAAAACAGTGTGGATGGGTTATTAATCAATTTTATGTTTTCAAAATAATTCTAGAACACCTCATTAAGTCCATCAATAGACCAGTATGATTATGAAGAAAATTTTACCTTCCTAGAATCTCTCAAGAAACATTCCTAACCCCTCATATCTCTCATGAAAGTGATTAGATGCTTAAGGATTTCCCTTCGATAATCTCCGGGTTAGTTTCCTCACAGTGATCTCTCTCTCTTTTGATCTCTCTTGTCTTCCCTAGGGTTCCATAAATCTATGTGTTTATTTATGGATATTATTAAAACAATTTTTGATCTAAAACTAGGTTTGATCCATAAATCCTTGTTTTCTTTTTCTCTATTGGTGTTTTGAATTAACAGATTTTCATTTCACGACCCATTGATCCCCAAGTAGGTGATTTCATTATGAGGTAAAAATTTTATTAACAAAAAATTACATTATTTGATTTAAATTATTTTAAATTAAATGTAATTTTATGGTATTAATGAAAAGGATTTAAATTTTCTTTTTTTAAGAATCTAATTCAATTGAAATGTGGTTTTTCATAAAATAAATAAACCTTGAATTCCATTGATTTGGGGTGTGATTATGGAATTTTGTGGAAATTTAAATCTGAATTTGATGGAAAGTGTTTCAATTAAATTTTTGGATTTAATTTTCAAATGGATTTGATGGAAAAGTTGTAAAAACCCCTAATTACATTGAATTGGAGGATTATTTTGAAATAGATGTAATTTTTGGAAATTTAAATTTTAAAAATTTAAATTATGAAATTGGATTTGTGAAATTAATTGATTTATTTCGAATACCTAATTTTGAATATGTTTTAAAATGGTATTGATGGAAACCATAGGGTTTGTCCTGGTAGAAAGAAATGTTTGTAATAAAAACCAGTTACAGAGTTTATGTGGAAAATTTGTATATTTGAAATTAGAGAATGATATCAATTGTATTTTATGAATTCATAAAATGAATTACTCGACATTTTTTGTTATTAGGGAACATGAAATACTTAGGTAGATAGTCAGCTATTTGGATAACACTTAATGATTTATAACATTCTAAAACATCATATCATCACATCTCAACCATTAGGCTATGGTGGTGAATCCTCTATGGACGGAGATCAAAGGGGAATATATAAATAGTTCTCATAGAACCTTGATTTTGGGGTCCCTATATCTCGAGAGTATCATACATTCTTAGCAATATGACCATGTTTCTTTCTTTTTTTATTTTAAATAAATATATTTCATTATTATAAACTGTTTTATGCGCCTTTTGATTTATATAATCTTTATTATATAAGAGTCTATATTTAATAGATTTTTGAAAACCTATTTTGATTTAAAAATATTACATCAATTGAAAATAAATCATTTGCTTAAAATATTACAATATTTGTAATATAAAGAATGAATTGATTTAATTGTTATTATAAAAAACCAAACATTTTTATTTTAAATTAAATTTACTTTCGTTGGTTAATTTAATATTTTAATATATTTTAGAATCCTTGTTGAGACCCTACTAGGTTTTCTAGCTCACAGCCTACATGTACCTTTAGGTTTTTGTGTATTATCTTCTTCCTGGTTCGAGTAGGATTAAAGCACCACTTTTAGGTGGTTTTAGGTTTTGATATATGGACTTGGTGAGTTGCATCCTTTAGGACTTGGGAAGTTGTTTATAGTTTTCTGGTATTGGCTATAGTACTTTGGATCTTTTATGCCTATTTAAAATCAAGTACATATCTCCCTGTGTAGTTTTTTTGTATACATGTTTTCTTTTTTCTTTTACTTCTACAATTTTTGTGGCCAAATTTTTTCCACTATTATTCTTTTATGATGTTAGGTACTTGTTGGTGACACATGGGGATCAGCAACACCCTTGATGATATGTTAGGATTGGCTCGGTTATATGGTTACTAGGTTACACGGTCTGGTTTTTGAAATGCCAGTTTGTTTTTATGTTATGGTTTTAACTTACACTCTAAAACACATATATGAAATGGAATACAAAACCCTCATTCATGTGTATGGCAGACTACTGTCTCATGAACCGTTGTTGTTCATTTTTCCATTACCACATTTCAAGGTTAGTAATAATGATTGAATTAATATTTTATTATGATATATATGTGTGTGAGAAATTTATTATTTCTTTATGTATATGTAATTATTATTCAACCCAGACTTTTATTCATTCCATTTTGTGGGAATAAGATAACATCATTTGTGGATGCATAGACTACCACCTCCTCAAAGTGATGTGATTCGTACACACATTACATGGAATGTTTAAATGAGGGTTTTAATATATAATATTTTATATATATTAAATAATAAAAATAATATAATTATAATATATATATAACTTTTACTTTTATTTCTTTCAAAAATATGGCAATAAAATAAAAATAGTGTTCATGTGGGCGTACGACCTACCGTATCCATGAAAAGTGTAATTAAATTCCTATTTATATATTTTATATAATATAATAAATACTTAAATGATGAATATAATTTTATATCACGTTTCAAATTCTAGAAATAAGGAAATTATGTTCTAAGTAAGAGGACCATGAATAATAAGTCAAAACATATATGAAAAAAAAAGTGTTTATTACCTGAAAGGTAGATTACACATGAAATTATTAACAAATGAGTATTATGGTGTCATAATAAAATTATATTTGTTATTATATATAATTATATGGTTCAATAGTAAATTAATAATAAACTTATATTTATTATACATGAGGCTGGAATGTTTACAAAGGAGGTAAAGACTTAAGGTAAGGTCCAATGAACTCTTACCTGTGTGGTAGAGGCTCTATCATGGCATCAAAAAGTCCCAATATCAAATCTCCGTTGGGGTGAATTTCTAGGTTATTATAGAAATAAAATAGTAGGTAATGTGAAGTACTATAGTAGCTGGAACTATTCATTTGATTTGGGCCTTCAAGCCACCGGTTTGGGATCACAAGTCTCTGGGAATTCCAGCCCCCAAAGGCCTTCGGATTATTGGGTCTTCAGACCATAGGGCCTTCAGGCCACCATATTTTTTCAGAGAACTGAGTCTCCAGACCTCAATGGACCTGAATTAGCCTCGGAATAACACACAAGAGTAGGCCCCAAATGAGGTTTCAGAGTAAGCATCATCCACCAGAGCAAAGCTAACTGGATTGGAAGGATGAGAGGGTATTCCAATTATCATCGGTACATGAAATCTTATAACTTTTTATGGGGAAATGCCAGCCGATCAGAAATGTGAGGTGTTTATATTGATGTATTCAATGATTTTTATAATAGGGACGGTCAGTTCTTCTATTTTTAGGTCTTGGTCCATTAATTCACATATTATAAATTTTTTTTGGTCCTTCTGTTCATATAATGGGCCTCATTCCTATGTGCCTATACGACTTGTAAGGCTTCCCCCATAACCCACAAAAGGGGATTTACCCAAAAATAAATAAAAAAACTCAATGTCCATCAGGCTTATAAGACCACCAAGACTTATTCTAAGATAATTTCATTTCACCTTGTTATATCAATGAGATATAGTCCTTATTCACCACTCATTTATTTTGTGTGGTGTATATACTAAATTTGAATGTATTATCTTATTTTTATCCATAAATTTTTATGTATTTTATTATCCACTTCATGACCTCTATTTCCTGGGGTTTATGGTTCAATATTTACCAAATCAGTTAGGTAATTTCGTATCAATTTATCTTCCATGAAATAAATGTTATGTTATGAACCTACATTCTTTTAAGAGGTGAATATAAAAAACATTGACATTTTATACAAGGATTCTCCTTATTTTCATGTTTTTTAAGCTTTATGTAATGTTATTATTTCATGGGAATTGTGATTCAATGTTACTAACAGGTTATGAGTTTATTTCTACAATCCCACTATTATTGGGATAGTTTACAATTATGCTTCCATTGATAAAATATCATTATAAATATCTCAAAAAGAGTAATGAACTTTATCCTCCTTTGGTGAATCATGATATCATTAGGTATTAGTACTATTTTTTAACTCTTTGGTACTAAAGATAATTAAATATTTTTTTAAGAAAATTAAACTTTATTTCTCTTTTAATCCATAAATTTGTGTTCTTACAAAACAATGTTTTTAAAATATATTTTAAAAAAATTCTTATATTCTCCAATGACCTTTAAAATACATTTTTAACAATGTTTTAATTTTTTAACAAAATATTTTTTTAATAAGAGAGTTTCCATGACATTTTATGATCAATGAACATCTCTAAAATTTTTACAGTGAAAATTGTATGTTCTGTATGCATAGATTTATTTTCTGGCATGTCCATAACTTCTTTGTAGTTTACATTGAAAGTTTACAATATAAATTTTTTTTAAAAAAATTCCCCTAATAATCTATAAATTCATTATTTTTGAAATGTGTTTCAAAGAAAAAAATTTCCAAAATGTATTCAAACTATTATTATATGTTTTCAAATTAAAATGGTTTCATAAATTTTTTGAATCATACTTTATTATTTTTGAAGGAAAAAGTTTTTCAAAATTATTTCAAGATTCTTTTATACATTTTCTAGGAAAAACATTTCGTAATGTATTCTTTCTTCCTTTATTTTTTTTAAGGAAAATAGTTTTAAAAATGTTCTCCAGATTATTTTATATGTTTTTGAGTAACTAGTTTTTAAAAATGTTATTAGGATTAAATTTCATATTTTCATAGTTATTTTTAATGAAAATGGTTTTCAAAATGTTGTTGGTTGTAAAAGGAATTTTTCAAAGATGAAAGGTAATTTTCATGAAGAGATGTTTTTAAAATATCTTTAAAACATTATTTTCCATTTATAATGACATAGATTTGTGTTTCTGATGATATAATGAGGATATGATCAAATGGTTCCATTTATATTATTTCTGTAAATGATTTATATTATGATGGCATGATGTTATGAAAACTATTTCTCTTGTCTGAGTTATATGTTTATGAAATATGTTTCTCTTTCATATGTAATAAGTTTATGAAATCCATTTCTACTTCACCGGTTATATTCTTATGAAACCCCCTTCTTTTCATGTCTCATTATTTTTTTGAAAGGGTTATGAAATCTGTCTCTTACCCACATGTTATTATATGATGACATGTTTATGATACCCATTTCATTTGATGGGTTATGATATGATTTTCTATAATCTTTTAGAATACATATTTATGAGTTCACCATGAGATGGGTGGGACCAATATCTCTCTCCAATTCATTGGGTAAGTATTTATATCTCATGACATATACATGGATGGAATGGGGAGTTAACTAGGTTCAATAAAGGACTTTTTCATCCAATATGGTCTTGGGGTGAACCTTGACTACTAGGAGGGTCATGGGAGTGAACCATGACTACCAAGATGGTTTTGGGAGTGATCCAATTCCACTAATATGACCTTTTCATTAAGACTTTAATATTTTGGAAATTATTTTATATACTTATGTGTTTACCAATATACCATGCTATATTCCTATGTTATTCTTGCATAGAGTATGCTCTATATTACCTTGTGATTCTTGTCTTATGAACTACCAATATTTATTCCACAACCCCTTATTATAATATTTATATATAGGTTATGATTTTATAATGTTATGATCTTTTTATCATACCATTATTCTCATGATTATGTTTACATATCTCCCTTATACACCCTTAATGAACATCTAGATCACTCTTTCTTATATTCTCTTTCCCCATGTTACTAAGATATGTATTGTTTATGATGTGTCTAAAAAGGGTTCTAGTATGGAAAACCTATTTTAAGATAATTTATCTCACTTATATACCAGTGTTTATGTTTCCATGTTTCCAATGGAACTATATTAATATGGTCTTCAGGAATATGATTTTGAAATTTATGATGTATTCTATAAGAAATGATATAATGACTATGTATGAAAAAATTAGGGTCATTATAATTGGTTATATAACAATGGTTTAGTCAACCTTTGGACACTAGGATAAGGAATATTTTATCAGATCCCTAGGAATGTTTCTATGGGTATTTCTATAGATGAATCTAAAGATAATGCTATGGTGTCATGGATTTAATGGAAGGTGTCATGATTTAGGAATCCTTTAAGTAATTTTTCAGGGTTATTTGGTTTTTTATAAGTATTTCTCACACTATGATTTTTGGTAATTTTCAATCATGTGAATATGAAGGAGTATAGTTAATGTTGATTATTTCATACGTGGAATGTACGCACATTATGAAAATCAATTTGATAAGTAGAAATCTGATGAAGAGAGTCAGGAAGGTGTAATGAGTATTTGTTATATTGATGCTAATGATGATAATACAAGTGAGGTATGATAGGAATGATGTTTTAAGTCATATGAATAGGTAGCCTCGTTAATGTCCTAATGTTGAAATGGAAATATGAAAATGTTTATGTATTTAGATTCAAAAATTATGTTATATGAATTGTGAAATATATAAGGATTGTTCAGTTTATGTTTTTGTTAAGGATTTACAAGAATATGTCCAATATTCACGATAAACTAAAAAATTGATTAAATAGAGAGCTTATATTCATGAAAAACGTGTGATTAAGGGAAAGATAATTTGTAATATGATCATGTTGTTTAGATAATGCTTTTTGGATAAATATATATAGCATGTGAATTAGTAAATGGAATGAAACTTCCTATATTAGAACTGATAAAGTATTTTCCAAAAAAGTTGTTAATATTATTGTTGATGTACCTTACTACATTTTTGGATTTAATGAATATATATAATAATCATTGGATGAATAAGGAATTCATGATTTCAAAAATTATTTTTAAAAATTTGGTTTCTTAACATATTTTAAGATAGTGCATCATGAAGGTATTCAAATGATTGGGATTTGAAAAGCAAGATATAATTTATGATATATCAGGGTACAATACGAAAAAGTAGTGAAATTTTATCTATCTTTTTGTATCTTCATATTTCATAGGGTTAATAGGTTTAACCATTTTTGGAATAATTTATGTTAAAATTCATTTGAGGTTTTACATATTAATGAATAAACTCTTTATATGAAGATTTATATACATTACATACCTTTTTATAATAATTTTTTATGATAATGATAGATGGAATGACATGTAATTTGATTTATAGGTCTCAATATCTACTAATTCTTCAATAAAAACAAAATCACCTTTACTTCTTGGAATAATAGAGGATGTGGAAATCGATAAAAGAAAAAGAGATGAGAATGTGTTGAAATCAAGTAAGTATATATTATAATTAAAATTATGCAACTTGTGTAAAGGGGTATTAAAATAAAATTTTATCATTTTTTTTATATCAGTGTACTATTTTAGGACCCTTTGGGTTATGGTTTTGTGATTTATTACCTTCTCAAGGTCACCCACTTCTACTAATAAATGTTATTTATCACTCTCCATTATAACTTCAAAGGTATATTTCTCTCACATTTCCATGTTTTCACTTTCCATCTATTTTATCCTATGTTGAATCCTTGTTATGAGTTACTTTGGGTAACCATTATTTTTTAATATTTCTATTTTTAAAGGATGTTTTAGTATTCATTTTTAAGATTTGGGTTTATATGAAAGAAACTTTCATGTATTAAACCTTTGATAACCCTGATTAATTTTGAGATAAAAATTCATTTTAAGGGGGGTAGAATATTACACTCTGATATTTTGTGAATTTTTTTTAAATTAATTAAAACCTTTTTATATTTTTCAATTCACACAACATTTAATATAGATTGTGTTATATGAAAACCCCATGTTATTATTTCTTTTTACGCAACACTAATTAGATCATTTTCAATATTTGACATTTAAATTAGATTGAGATGTACTCAATACTATTTTTGGACTATGTTACACACAATTAAATGTTCCTTTGATAAGTTGAGTGACATGCAATACCTAGTTTTACCAAACTAGAATGTATTATTAATATTATTATTAAAATATTACTATAGTTATCACCCAATAATTTGAAGGGTGGTTATGAATAAGATATATTAAATTAATAAAATATTGTTTATACATGTATATAATATGATTTATTTGGAGACCAATTATCGAGAAATAGAAATAAAACCCTTTTGAAAATATAGGAAATATTTTACTGGAAAACTATATTAATGAAATCAAACACATTTTTCCTAAATAAATTAATTAAACAACTTATTTAGTTAATTTTAGTTATATATATTTATATATTATTGAGTTAAATATTTTATTTTCATATTATGTTTTTTCTAGAAAAGATATATGAATAAACGCAGTTTTACACATAATTTTATATATTCTTTCTAAAAAGTAATTTTACCACCTTTTAATTGAACACCACTTTCAAATATAATTTTTGAAAATTGTATAAATTTTATATGAAAAATTAAAATTCATTTTATGATTTGTAAAATCAAAATTTAGTTTCAGTGATTTTTTGGTATTTTTTTGAGATATTTCATTTTTTGATGAATAGTGAAAAAGAGTGAATTTTAATTGAAAACTACTTTTTCATCAAATTTATTTGTATAGTTAAATTGTATTTTAATTACGTTTAAACCCATAATTTTATAAATTTTAATTCATTTGATCCAATTTATTTCATTATAACCAATTAAACATTAAAATTGGATAAAAACATTTTAATCTTTTAAACTATTTCACTTTAAAAACTCGTTGTCACTTCCAATTTATAAGACTATTTTTAAATTAATAATGAAAATTATTTGTTTATAATTTGTAAAATGGATTCCATAATAGCAATAAAAATAATTTATTATTTTTATCAATATCAAAATAGTGTTTGACAAAATAAATTAGTGAATGTAATTAAAATTTACTACTGCAATTAATGTAAAAAAGAGTTTACATAGTAGTTAAACATTTACTTAAGGGGACATATAACCTCTAAAAATTTCAAAAAACCAGTTGATATAAATATTAATTCCATATTAAAAATTTTATATAAAATTAATCATTATTGGAAGCACATAATGTAAATGAAACTTCTCAATAATGTTTACCTCAATGTATTTACAAGAACGTCACTCCTCCTCCACTATAAAACAAAACTCACCCCCTTGATTATTCATGTCTCTCAAGCCCTTCTTATTTTCCAAAACCTGAAAAAAGATCCTCAAAAATTCATTCATGTCATCTTAGATGCATCATGTTGGGCATAAATTCATTCAAGAAACCCCTTTGCGTCAAACCAAAAGAAGTTACCCAAAGAAGAGGTAACATCCTCCCACAATCACTTTTGTTTTATTTTTTTATCCACCCCATGAATTTTTTTGAATCTTATATAACAAAATGAGTATAAAAAATTTACTAATATTTTTTTTAGGGTTTTACCTACACTCACACACACTTCCATAAAATGGGATACACAATCATCATTCATGTGTATGGCAGACTACCGTCTCATCAATTGACGTCATTTATTTTTCGATTATCACCTTTAAAGGTTGGAAAATTGATATAATTTATATTTTAATATGATATATATGATATTTGTTTATTTATTTGTTATTATATAATTATTATGAAACATATACCTTTATGATTTCTAATTTTTTATAATATGATAACATCGTTTGTGGATGTTGGACTACCACCTCTGCAAAGCAATGTGATTCGTTCACACTTTACCTAAAATGTATAAAGGATGGGTTTAATATATATATGTGATATATATTAAATAATTTTTATATTTTATTGGTATTATATATATATATAACATTTACTTTTCATTCTATAAAAGATAAGATAAGACAATGAAATCAGTGTTCACGCGTATGGATGGCCTACCGTCTCCATGAAAAGTGTAATTAATTTTCTATTTATATCATTTATAGATTATTAAAAATAAATAACTACTGATTATATATTTATATCATGGTTTAAATTTATTAAATAAATAAATCAAGGTCTAATTAAGTGGATCAAGAATAATATGTCAAAACATATATGAAAAAATAGTTCATTATAAGAAAAGTAGAATTAACATGAAATTGTAAATAAAAGAGAAATATAAATTCATAATAAAATAATTTATGGTATGATATAAAATAATATTGTTCTTTGGTTAATTTATTATAAAATTTTATTTATTATACATTACGTTTGAACACGTATGAAGAAAGAAAATATTTAAGGTAATGGAATTCAATTTTAACTTCTTATTTCTGTGAGATATATAACTTATTCACCACTAATTTATATTGTTTGGTGTATATAAATGATATAATTGTATTATATGATTATTATACTTAAATTTATGATGAATTACATATCCTTTTTATGAACTCTATTTCATGGGGTTTATGGTTCAAGATTAACCGAATCGGTAGGGTAATTTTGTCTCAATTTTTCTTCTTTGTGACTAATGTTATGTTATGCACCTAAATTAATTTATGTGGTGTATATACTTTCCTTAAAGATGTTAGATAATTAATATCCTTTTCTTCATTATATGTTATTCTTCATTCGATGTCATTATCTTATAGGTATTATGATTCAATTTTACTAATGTGGTACGAGTTTATTGCTAAAATATCATCATTATTAGGATTGATTATGATCATACTACCATTGATGAAATATTATTATCCATATACCAGGAAATATCACTAATTTTATCCTCATATGGTTATTCATGATATATTCATGTATTGGTTCCATTTTCCACTTGTTTTTTACTTAAGATAATTTATATTTTTTTTGGATAATCTGTCTTTATTTCACTTTTCATTCGAAAATTTGTGTTCTTCCAAAAATGACGTTTTCTAAATATGCTTCAAGAAATTCTCTAATATTCACCAATGAAATTTAAAAAAATTACCATTTTTTAGATTTTTTTCAAAAAGGTTTCTTGTAAAATCAAATAATCCCCTTTTCATTTTAGGATCGAGGAACCATTCTAAACATTTTACAGTGAAAAATGAATGTTTGGTATATATGGATTTATCTACCATCATGACCATAATTTCATAGAATAATCCATTTCACGTTAAAAATATTATTTTTTTAATGAAACTTTCTTTCCTATTATTCTAGAAATTTATTTTTCTAACGTGCTTTTCAAAGAAAATGGATTTCAAAATGTTCCCAACATTATTTTATAAGTTTTCAATGAAAAAGGTATTTAAAATGTTTTCAAGCGTCCTTTTAAAGTTTTCAAGAAAAAAGGTTTTAGAAGGTATTTAAGGTTCCTTTATATGTCTCAAAGAAATTTTTTTTAAATTTTTTTTCAATATTCTTTTATAATAATTCAATGGAAATGGTTTTCAAAATATTTTCAAGCTTCCATTTATAAGTTTTCAAGGAAAATTTTTATCAAATTTTTTCAAGATTTCATTATATTTTTTAAAGGTAAATTTTCTCAAAATTATTTCAAGTTTCATTTATATATTTTCAAGTTTATTTTCAAATAATATTTTACTCAAAAAAAAATTAGTTTGAAAAATATTTTTTCAAAGAATAAAGGATATTTTCCACAAGATATTTTTTTTAAAAAATCATTCAAACTTATTTTCCATTTAAGATTATATTCTTTGGTGTTACTCAACCCTTATTTGGGATATGGTCCTTGTATTACATTTATATTCTTTCCCTGAGTAGTTTATGTTTTCATTGAATGATGTTCTGAATAAGGTTTCCCATTCATTTCTTATATTATTATGAAATCCATATATCTTTCTTGGGTTATAAGTTTATGAGAATTTTATCTCTTTCATAGGTTATATGATTATGAAACCAACTTCTTGTTTTGGGTTACAATTTTTTGAAATGATTATGAAAGCTATATATTTTATTTAGTTTACAATATGATGAAATGTTTATGATACCCTTTTAATTTCATGGATTATGATATTATTTTTTATAATATTGAAGTACTTGTATGTATAATTTCATTATGATATGGTTGAGACCTATATATATTTTCAATTCATTGGGTAAATATTTAAATCTCATGAGGTAGGCATGGCTATAACGAGGAGTTAACTTCGTTCAGTAAAGGACTATTTCTTCTAATATGGTCTTGTATGTGAACCTTGACTAATAATATGGTCATGGGACTGAACCATGACTCCCAATATGGCATGGTGAGTGAACCCATTCCACTAAGATGTCCTTGTAATTATGCCTTGACTTCTATAAAAAAATTTTATATTCTTATGTGTCTACCAAAATACAATGTCTTATTTCTAAGTTATGATTTCATGGATTATGATCTTGATTCCTTTCAAATTCATGCCTTATAGACTGGTGATATTTATTCCATAACTCTTAATTATGATCTTTGAAATATGTTGTGTGATATTTTAAAGTTATTATCCTGTTATCATACCCTTATGTTCATGATTATGCATACATATCATCCTTGTTTACCCTTATAGGGTATCTGATATCACCCTTTCTTATGTTTCACTTCCCCAGTTTTTGAAGTTTTTTATTTTTTTGGTTGGGTCTAAGATTATTTTTAGTCATGTTGAACATAGTGGGATATAATAGACCTCACTTATATACCAGTGTTCATGATTCTATGTTTCCAAACTAAATAAACTAATAAGGTCTTTGGGCATGATTTTGTGTAATGGATTAAGTATTCTGGAAAAAATGATGTAATATCTTTGTATGAAAGGGGAGGGTAATGATAAGAACATTTTAATAAACAGTTTTAAAATAATTTTAAACAATTTATAATAAAAACAAAATAATTTTACAAACTAGAACATTTTTCCATGGAAATAAAAAAAAGTATTTTAAAATATACACATTTCCATTTGAAATACCCAGTACATTTCTCCACATATCCACACAATCATACATGAATGCCCATGTGATATCTCCATACTCATTTCCTTCTCTAATATCTCTACCAATTTTTCACATTTTTACCAATACAATGTTCCCTAATTGAACATTCCCATTCAATAGGGTCACATCTTATGAAAATGAACTCACACCAACCATGTCCAAAATCCATGCCAGACTATTTTGAAAAGCCATTATTTAATTAAACTTTTTCCCCAAACCAATTTTTATGTATCAAAACCAAATCATTATTTTAAAACCTTAATTTAAAATCTTGAACCAAAATCACATTCCCCAAGACCAACAAATTTTCCACATTTTCCTAGAAAACATAAAAAATTGGTTAAAATAAATTGACATAAAGGATTCAAAAAAATTATCAAGAAATTCATTAAATTTTAAACCAATTAATCAAGATATAATCAATAGGAGTTGAGAGAGAAGCCAACTACCTATAAATCTTTGAAAAAAATGACAAACAACAAAAAAACATCCAAAACCAATATTATATCGTCTAAATTTGAACATCAATATTATTCCATTCAACTAAATCAGTCATATCTCACCATTATTGACACAAGAACAACATAAATCTATCACCAATGGATTTTATTTATGATTCTAATAGAAACAAGAATATGAGATCCTAGAAAAATGATGAATAATGATCACTTATCGATAAATATAGATATCCAACTTATTTGAAATGCCATTGGATTACTCCTGGATCAATGTGTGTTACCTCTCAATCATTGGGGGGAATAGGAATTCGTGATATGGGTGGTTTTGTGTAAAATTAGTGTTTAAGGATGTAAACCAAGTAAGATCAAAAAATTTCAGATCAGAAATTTCATAGTTCATGGTTTGGGAACATGGTTAGTAAAACAGTCTGTTAACCATTAATGGGATACTATTTAAAACCCCACATTGAATGGTTGACTAGAATTGTTAGAAAAAACATGAACCAAGATTGATTTTACCGATTATAAAATATTTCCTGGGTTCTCTTAGGAATCCACATGGTTTAGCAAAACTGTACCCCACCTGTGCACCTACCAAGTGACCACAATTTTCATTTTCACTATTTCCTTATAGGTTTTAATGATTTCTACTAACCATTTTCAAATTGTGAACCTTTATAAAATCCTCCAAAAAGTACCAAAACCCACATGAACCACCCAAAACATTACTCAATCATTATATATATGTAAAATACATAAATAAAGGATAAAATACCTGAAACTAGGTGTGATACAATTATTATATTATAAATATCATATATATTAAACAATTATATCTGTACTACTATCCTTGAAAATCAAAATTTAAAAAAATCATATTGCTTCATAGAGTTGGAAATACATCTATACATATTAGTAAAGTTATCATTTCCCCATAAATGGGAAGGTAATATTCTATATAAGATATTATAATTATAGAGGTATAATTATGTCATAAATATACTATATAAACATTGAATCCATCCTAATAACTATTCATCAAATATGGTGATGGAAAATGAATTATACTACTATGTGGAAGCAGTAGTCCACATACACTCACAAGTGGGACTTTCATTTTTATTTTGATGATAAAGATGTATAAAATGGTATTACTATAATCATAATAAAATCTAAATATATTTATGATAATTTATTTCTGGAATGATATAACCTATTTATAGTATAGGAACAAATAAAAATTGAATGGTTTGTGTAAGATTATTACCTATTTTTTGATTAAAATCCTTTGGTTTAAACCTTAAGCCTTATTAAAATAGTCTTAGGGTAAGAAAAAGAGCTCAATTGTGAACTGAAATAATCTAGTATATCATTAGGGTAGGGTTTGTCTCAGGGATAATGCTCATACATTGTGGAAAAATATTATAATAGGAGCCCATTTATATACGTGGATAGGGAACACATGGAATTACATAATAGAGTTAAATATAATATATGTATTTCAGAAGTAAATTTCTTGAAAATATATATGAATTTGGATTAAAAATGATAAGGTCCAAATATTACTATAAAATAAAATTTAGATTGGTTTTGGTGTCATTTTACACATTTCCATTTGGTTAAACCCATTGATTAACCCTCTATAAAATTAATCATGGAATCATTAATTTTTATCCTTTAAGGGACATAAATTTATTTATAAGAATAAAAGTGGATAAAAATGGTTCATTTAGTATATTATCATCAATTTCCAATTCCACCTGTCCTTTTGAATGTTTCTTTAGATTTTAAATCATTTAATAAAATATTATTTAATATAAATAATCATAAATGTCATTTTTTGGATTATTATTTCAATTTTATTTTAAATTCATCGAGATAAAAATTGATTTAAAATATTAAATCTTTTTCTATAAATAATGAATTATTATTTAAATAAAATTATTATAAAACCAAAACATATCCAAAACTTATTCCATTTAATTATTTTAAAACCATTTACTTTATTTTTCATACTATATGCTCAGGCGATATGTTGTCATTGTGTAAAAATTAAAGGTAATTATACTCTCTATACAAATTAAAGAAATTATTTTCTTAAAAATATTGTATTAATATTAAAAAAACCATTTAAAACTGATATTAACTTTTTTTTATCCTGATAACAATATGTTATATAAATTAATATAAATATAGTTACATTTTGTTTTTATACATTACTTAAAATAATATACATGGTATTATTAAAGAATAATGGAAAAATGTTTATATATATTAATATATTGGATGATTATGGTTAAACTATAATCAACAAATATAAATAATTCAAGAGTTAGAAATATTTTTAAAACTTGGTCAAATTATTTTCAACCACAACAACCTGATTTACTGTTTACGGTAGTTAAAAATATTTACCATTGAGGCAATTTATAAAATTAAAAAGGGACCTATTTAAAAAATTTGAAATGACTGGTTAAATATAATGAATCCTTCTCTTAAGATTAAATTTATGTATTTAGAATAAATTAAAATTAATATAAATTCATAAAACACAATGAAATTTTTTTTGAGAATAAATCATTTTTAATCTCAAAAATGATATTATACCAAAAGAAATTTTCATCCTAATTTCTAAGTAATTATTGAAATATTTTATAATTAAAGGATGATGTAAATTTACTTTAGGATCAAATTAAAAACATAATTAAACTTTTATATAACTTTATTTAATGAAAATAAATGATAATTTTTTAAAAATCGGTATCTTTCCCAATTCTATCAATACCAAATATTTCTAGAAAACCCCTATAAAATCACCCAAATCTAATAATTACATGATTATATAAAAAATTATTTTAATTTCCTAAAATAAAATTTCTATTATATGGTATATATTTGTTAAAATTTCTAAACATTAAAATTTATATAATCCATTTTTAAATAAAACATATTTTTCAATCCTAAAATGAATTTACTAAATATTTATTAATTATTTATTATGAATTAATAAATACATCTAAATTATATATAACCATTATTTTTTTCCAAATTTGGTTATTCATATTCATATTAAACATTTAACAGCTAGGTTATAAGGATCACATTTAAATAATAATAGTTTTATAGTATATTGTAGTTCAATTATTTCTTGGGGTTGTGTGTTACGAAAAATATTAAGGTGATTATTGTATTAAACTAAATTTTCAGTGTGTAATAGTAATCAAAAATATCTACTAGTATAGTAGATCATAATTATCATTAAATACCATCAGGTTTTACCTATCCTTAACATTTTATTTTATGTTGTGATTCCAACCAAATCAACTTATATGAAAAATCAGATTGAATTCATAGAGGAAAACCCACCAATTAAATGTTTTGGAGGAAACCTTTTTATTTTAGGATGGTTCAAATTTATATTTTTCAAATTTTGGTATTTGTTTCAAAAACAATTGTCTATTTATTTTTTAGTATTACTAAATTTTTAAAACTGTGAGTACAATTAAAATGCCCTTGTTAATATTTTTTCATTCCTAACTTCAAAACCTAATTGGACCAATCAACTAACAGTACATAAATGCTGAAATAAAATTATTTTAAAATTTTAAGTAAATAATTTTCATGAAAATCCTTTTTTTGTTTCTAAAAATATTCTATGGAATATTTTCTTATATATTTAATTACTTACTTGAGATGCTTTCAGTCCAATCTTGAAATATTATTTACAGTGCCCTTTTTCATGAGTAAACCAAGGTATGAATGAGTTATAGAACCATTTAAGTAATATTTTCTAATCCTTGGAGCATTAATGGATGTTGAAATATAAATGGATGAGGCATTATTGTTATTTAAATCCCTTTTTAAAATAAATAATATCTTCAATCCTACATGTAAATTAATATTTATATCCCTTATAAACCATGAATGAATTTTTTTAAGAAGCCGAAATAAAATCCAAATATCCTTATCTACTTTTTAATAGATGTTTTTCTTGATATAATTTAAATTCAAGTTTGGGGGAAGGGAGAAATAGAGCTAAAAGAACCTGCATAGAAGAATCATTTTAAATTTAATGATGAATTTGATTAAAAAATTTTGTTACTATTTTGAGAAAAAAATCATGATGTATACAATAGAAAACATTTTGATGTAATAAAAGGATAAAAATAAATTCATCTTGATTTTCAAGTGAAAAGTTCCATCTATTTTCTTAAAAATATGGATCTGAAGAGAAATTTATTATCCAAAAAACCTAAAATGATGATACTGGAAAATGCGAAATAATGAAAAATGTTTAGATGATTGTAATGAATTTATAAAAGGGTATGGACGGACCATGAAGATGAGGAAGATTTTAGAGTCCATTTAGAGCTAAAATTGGTTTAGTGTGATGGAATATATAAATTATGTTTTTGGATTTTGGTTGGGAAAAATGTTTTCAAGATGGGTGTGTTTGGATAAGGACATAATAACATCTAAAAGAAGATAAAATATTCCATATCTCAGAGCATGTTAGGTCCCACACATTAACTAGGAATTCTAAACTCCCTCTCTTCCATGAAGACCAGATCCAATGTAAAAAATATATATTTTAGAAACCTATTTAAGGAAACATAGAGATAAATTTTTTATATTATTGAATATATAAGAGGTTTGGGTTTTCCATAGATAAGTCCAACATTACAGCTATATTAGTGGAATAAGAATTTTATAGTGAATCTATTCTCATATGAAAACCAAAATCATACATTGAGATTCATTTTAGAACGAGTCCTCCACATTTTCACTCAAAAGTTTAACATTAAAAATATATGAACCCTTAAGAAATTGAATAACCTAATGATATAAAGTAATACTTTAATCATTGGGTAGAGATGAATAAATTCATTAAGCCTACGTTAAAACATTTATAAAATTGGTATGAGAAAAACCATTATTGAGTCTCTTGCTTGAGTGTTGAGTAAAAATTATGGGAAGGTATGTATAACTTTGTATGAGGTGATGAAAGAAGTAAGTATTAATTTAATATACATAACGAAAAAACTTTAATCAATTTATTTAAGGAGGCATGATAAGAATGAGGACTATAATATTGAAATAGGAACTCACATTATCCAAATATTTGAATCTTTCATTGGTAATCCTTTTTAAATTCACTTATCCAAAGTCCAAGGTTTAATTATATGGGAGTTGAAAATTGAAATCACCCATATATTTTTTATGTAATTTAATGGTTTTATTCCAAAAAATTTAAATTTTCTATGTAATTATCACATATTTTAATTATATAATTATTTTGCATATTGTTGAGAAAATTGATAAAATATTTTGTTTTAATTGTTTATTTGGTCTTTAGGAAAATTTTAGGATAAAGACTGATTTTTTTCCTTTGGAATTTTAATATCTTTTATAGGTGGGTAGATTTTATTTTGAAGAATTCATGGTGATTCATCATCCCATAGGTGCCAATTTACATTCATCATGGATGTTGAAGTTTCAATCTTCAATTTATTCATCACGTTTGTTTATAAAAACAATTTTATGGTTGAAAAATATTATAAAATAAATATTATATCATTTGTAATTATTCTGGAACAATCATTTATACATAATACGGAATAATAGAACAAAACTAGTTCATTGTAATTGAAAAACCGTCGTAAAAATATAAATTATTATCACTAAATGTCTTATCTACTGATTTATCCTCATAAAATGTAAAAAAGGGTGTATATATATATATCCATTTATGATCTAGTATGTTCATTAATAATATATATGTTCAATTCTGGAGAATTATATCCATTCCACCTAAACTCAATTACTTATAATCAAGAGGATTGATCCTGAAATCAAGGAAAATGAACGCCCTAGAACGACCAAATTCAATCTTATAACTAATAAATAAGAACATAAATCAACATAATAGTTCATTAATGAACAAAATATAGGTATATAAGGTTACAAAGTAATTAATTAATGAATGTAATTTTATTATCATGTATATTAAGTTCAAGTGAAGAATAGATTCAGACATAAGTAAAGGATTTTCTACCCGAACCTCCCTTTTCCTTCAGGTTATTATTCTTCTATACATGTCTCAATGAAATTATTAATTATTCATATTAACTTATCATTAATTAAATTTTAATGTTCTATATATTTTTACCAAATATAATCCATCTTTATTTTATGGGGAGTTTCATGTTTTAAGATGATCTTTCAAAATTTCTTCCAGATAAACAAGTCATATTCCATGGAACTTCTCGAATTCTTACCTTTTTTCATGGACACTCTATAATATGTTTTAAGCCACCAATATTTTTATAAAATCACAAATTTTATTACATAAAAACTTTCTTATGTTCAATTCTCATATTAGACTAATATTTTTCTAACATAACTCTTCTTTTCAAAGTAAAACAATATTTCATTGAAGAATTATATAATGATTTTATAAGGGTATTTTCACCCATTTCAACCCTATTGTTGATTATTATTTTTAACTTAGATTAATCATTTATTATAACATATAACATTTTTTTTAATGATTTATGATTATTTTTACTATGGATGTTCTATCCTGATACAATCATTATATTGCTTAAAAGGCTTAGTGTTTATATTTAATGATTAGAGAAAGTTATTTACTTTTAACATATCAGTTTCAATATGAATGTATATACTGTTTATGTTTAACCCTATTCATATGAGGAATTCATTGGACTTAGTAAGTGATGAGTGGGTTCCTCTATATCCCATAGATTCCAAGGAATCTCTCATGAGACAAAATAGATATGGACCTTTCTGGGGCATTTCCCATTCTCAGATATGGTTTTGGAAAAGGCCTTAATCATTTTCAGATGTCTTGAATGAGACTTTGGTGATATGATTCATACATCTCACATAATTCATTCCATATTTTTAAAATTCTTAATTGATAAAACATGTGACTATTATACTATTAAAGAATCTAAGGACATGTTTTATACTCTTATGATAATGTATTATGGAATTACTTTATTAGATTTTATTCCTGACACATTATGCTCAAGTATATTTTTTAAACACACGTGTTTTTAGTTGTTCACTATACCTACTGCTTATGTTTATGATAAATTTCAATCTATTACTTACCCTTACTAATAGTTTGAGCTCACCATTTTCTTATGTTCTATTTTTCCTAGGATGAAAAGATGAATATTATGAATGACATCCATGGATAGTATAGGATTCATAGATATTCCCAATGAAATTTCTGTTATGTATTTCATTTAAAGTTATAATTTTGAACTTATGTATGAATCTATTATTCCAAAAGTACTAATTGATTCATTCCTTTTGGATAATACTTCTGTGTAAACATGAAAATGTTATAAAACAATTCACCGGCTCCAGGTAACCGGGGTCGAGAAGTTACATTCCATTATCTAGGAGTTTTTTATGGTATAATTTGAATTAAAGTGTATGGGAAGGGGTAAATAGTGATATAACAACCAGTTTGGAATAATATGTTTGAATTTATTGATTAATTTTATAGGAATTATTTGTTACTATTCTGGGATAAAAATTATGATGTTTTGAATGGTTAAATTTTCTTGATGTCATCCAAGGCTTTTCATAACCCCCCCCCCCCCCCCACACACACACTTAAATTGAAAAAGTCCCACTATATATCTCAAGAGTGTGAATTTAAAGATAAATTGAATATCTACAAAACTGAAACAATGCAATCAGAAAATGGGAAATGGGGGAGACATTGATGATGATGCTGAAATTTTAAACTTGTATGGCCTAACCATGAATATGAGGAGGAGTATTGTGGAATGTTAGAGATAAAATTATTTTAGGGTTATTGAATCTATAAATTATTTTTTTAAGGGTTGTTTTGAAAAAATGTTTTAATGTTGGAGAAGTTTAGAGGAGTCCCTAGGTAAATATAACAGAAAAAAAAATAATTCATATCATAGAGAAAGATAGGTCCCAAACCTACCCTATAAATTACATGGTCCCTCTATTTCTTCAATACTCAATCTAGAGTAAAAAAAATAAATAATGTTTTGTGAAACCTATTAGAGGAAACATAGAGAAAAATGTATCCAACAGTCATGTTGATAAAAGGTTTGGATTTAAAAAGATAATTAAAATATGTAAATATTAGTTAATGGAATATTAATTTTAGTTGGAATCCATTCTTGGTGGAAACTAGAAATCATGCATTGTTTTTAATTTAAGTTCACTGGAACCCAATTTGTCCATAATATTTTAAAATTAAAATCCTTCTAAACATTAATCCATATAAAAACCATAATGATATATAGAAATAATTTAATAATTGTGTGGATATGAAGAAATTCAGTAAGAATATGGTATCAATTTTATGAACATGGAATGAGAAAAACCTTTCTAGGAAATCATTCTTGATTGTCCAGTAAAATATTCGTAGATGGTAGGGATAAGTGTGTATAAGGTGATAAAATAAGTGGTAATTATATTAATATACATAATTAAAAAAAATATAATACCGTTCATTAATCAGGATTTATAATAATATGTTCCATGTTATTCGACAAAGGAACACACATTATCTAAATATTTTAATTTTATTTGGAAATATTTTTGAAATTCACATATCTGGTGTCCAAGGTTTCTGTTTGGGGGAATTTAAAAGATAATAATTTCATATATTTTTTAAATAGTTTCAATGTTTTAATCACGCAATTTTACTATTTAATATTGAATTATAACATTTATATTTATTGTATTATTATGGGAATTTGGGAGAAAATGGATTAAATTTTGGTTTTAATTGTTAATTTGGTCTTTGGGGATTTGTAGGATAAATCCAACATTTAGAATTTTTTGTTTTAATGTATATTTTAGGTTGATAGATATTATTATAAATAAATATTGGTGATTATCAATTTAAAAAAATATTTTATAATGACGTGAGGTTCTCATAGTCATTCGACTTCATGGAAGCTTTTTTTTCCATGCTATCAATTGATCAAACAAAAGAATATATTGACCTCAAGAAGAAGCTCAAAAATTATCTTGAGGTAGCCAATAAACATAATGACTAGTCAGATGACCAAAAATTGTTCTTAACTACTATTTAAGTTAATCAATCATAATAAGAGATTGATCCCAGTACAATTAATAGGTCATGTGAATATTTATCCTAGGAAGAAAACTGACCAATCTTGCCTTTCTAAATCGATCCTTATTAGAAATGATGAAAATTACAAGATCAACCACATTACCATCTGATCAAATACATGACCAACCAATCTAATGCACTTTTAATTGACCATATGGTCACTTATCTATCGTGCAATTACTCAAAACTCATTATAGATCCATTGAAGTTGATCCTCATGGTCAGTGTAATACTTAACCAATTTTAAAGGAATATATTGGGTGTAAAATTAAATTTCACTTGAATTATTCATGAAACTAACCTTATATTTGAACCAAACCATTGTCATGCCATACCATCATGAATGTGTATCAACAAAATACAACCTCAGGGATTTCAATATGCATAATATTTGAATCGTCACCAAATAAAGAAAGATCAAAGACACAAATATTTTGGAGATTTGAAACCTGAGGAAAAATTAAATCATCTTTAAATTCAAAAAATGAGGATATTATACGCTTTTACCAGAAAAAGAAGAAGTTATGTTATAATATTATTACAAGGAAACATCTTATGATAAATAAAATAGACTAAATGCAGGAAATAATACTTTGGGCCTCAATACATGGATCATGAGTTTTTGTTGCAGAATCTAATGCTACCAATTCAATAATTGTTTTATTGTTTTTTTAATTTCTTAGTGACCTAAATTCTTCTGATTCCATTTTCTTATCCATTCCCTTTGAATGGTGGGGATATCTTTTATATGATTGTGTATGGGAAGTTTATCCCCTATAATTCATGATTCCATGTGATTTAATGAATATAAAAACTATCTTTTGTTTATTGATTTTAGTTATCGGTGGTTTTTTTAAACATTGAATAAAATTACATTTTGGGTCACAAAAATGTTCATTGTAACTTCATATAATGATAGTCATTAATATCACTCCTCTCGGTGAAAATATCCTTGAAGGTTAAGGTCTCATTAGGGCGTGAGTGTTTAGAAATCCCAAGCACATGTTTGAGAGGAGTGAATTATTTTTCTATTTCCATGGAACATAAACGCCTAAATGGGTCTCACATAAGTAATTTATGAAGCTATTACTAACTTTTCAAACACACAGGAATAAAGGTTGACCAATTAGTTATCATTTTTTTCAATATCCACAAATCTATTCAACCTAAGGTGTTTTATGAATCTATGAAAGATTCTTGAACTTATCAAATAACAAAAGGGGAAGTAAATAATTATAGGAACATGGATTAAATTGAAAGTGGAAGCCTAATCCTGAAACAATAACCTTTCTCATCAACAATGTTTAACAATAATTTTCAATTTATTTCTTCTGTTTAAAATCACAAAATGAAAAAAAAAACCTTTTATCTCTAATTAAACATTTCAAGCTAATTTTAATATGAATATCCCTCTAAAAGGAAACCCTAGGTTACCAATAATACTACATATATCATAATTAATAAATTTATTTTCACACACCCCATGATTGGGATGCGTTTTAGAATTCATTGTGATTTTTTTGTGATTTTTGTCTATATGAGGTGAAGATTTGAGATCCTTTTAATGATTATTCTTTGGAGCACGTACTTGAGGTATGTTTATAACTATATGTAAATATTTAACTTTAGTTATGCGATAAAATAAATACAAAAGTGAGGTAAATTAAAAATAAATGCATAGTAATAATGAATGAAGATACTCAAATTAATGTTAGGATATACACATTGATTTTAAAATGGGAAGTATAAAATATAGTGTTGGTTTATTTTAATTGATGTTTGAGGATTTTGATTGATATATCATATGTGATTCTTGAAAATTTATATCCTTATTGATAATTATATTTCATTGCTGAATTTGATTTCTTAATTTTGGTATCATGGGCATTCTTTGTGATTTATGTTTTTATTTTTGATTGAGGAAAAGTATTTTATAAGTTTGGTAGATTTAGTAGCCCTACATTATGTATATAGTTATTTACATTTAGTTTCATTAATTTTAAAAATTATTTTATAAGTTATACACATCTATTCATTTTTCGATTATATTTATTGTAACACACATTTAAAATGTATTTAAAAAATTAATTATTAATTATTTTAAACAATATTTTGAAAATAATAATAAATTTTTTTGTGAATATATTTTTAAAGGAAGATTTTTTTTCTTGTAGGTTAAAAAATGGGCCTTCAATATCCTAGTATTACATTACATGAATATACAATATTAATACATTTTTTTAAATTTTTTTTAAAATAATACTACATATTAAAGTTTTTTAAAACTAATATAGAAAGTGGGAAAGTAAAATAACACATTTCCCAAACACCATATAAATAGGCACCCACCCATACCCCATCCCTTCACTAATTTCACACCCTCTTTCTAATTATACTCATTCTCTCTCTATTCTTTTCCTTGTGTTTATTCCTTGGTACATGTTGATTTTTGTGGCCTAAAGGGAGTGCTAAATTTTTTTAAGCATCATTTCGATGTATTTTTTTTATTTAGATTAAAAATTTTATTTATTTAATTTTTAATTTGTTTTAAATATAGTATGTACTTAATATTTTGGTTAGTTTGATATAGTTTAGAAATAATATTTATTATTAGTAAATAAAATATTATTATTTATTTATCACATTTGAGTAAAAAAAATTTATTAAAATTTGTAATGGATTTATTATGATAATAAGATTATTATCTATTATAACATAGTAGTTTTTAAATATTAGTTACATAATTAGGAATCAATATTAACTAGATGATGAATACATATTAGTAAAATAACAGCTTAATTTTAATTAACTATTAAATAACTATTGATTATCTATTTTAAGATTAATTACTAAATAAGTATTAATCAATTAATAACATATGATTATAGAATTATTAGACAATTATTACCTAATAATTAATAAATTAATAACATTTGACTAACTAGAGATTAAAGAAAGAATAAATAATATTTACTTAATAAATAACTCATAATTAACTAATAATTAAATATAAAGTAATTACATGTTATCATTTAATTAAGTAATTATTAACTAGTTATTAGTGAATTTTTAAGGAATAATTAATCTAGTATTTACTAATTCTTGACTAATTATTAGATAAAATATAACTAATGAATAACATATGATTATCTAGTGATTAATGAATGATTGGGGAATAATTTATATAGTACTAACTAATACATAACTAATAATTATCTCATAATTAACTAATGATTAACGTATGATTAACTAATTAGTAAATAATGATTAAATATTAATCACTTAATGATTATATAATAATTATATATATAATAGCAATTTAATATATATTAATAATGTAATGATTAACTACAGATTAATGAATGAGTAAGAAATAATTAAAATAGAATTAAGTAATTCATAACTAATGATTATATAATGACTAAATAGTGAATAACTTTTGATTAAATAATAATTAACTAATTATTAACAATTAATTAAATAATAATTATCCATTATGTAACTAATTGATATATATTAATTAAGTAATGATTAACTGGTGATTAATAAATGATTATGGGATAATTAATATATGATAAACTAATACTTAACTAATGATTGGATATTGATCAACTAATGAATATCATATGATAATTAATTAGACTTGAATGATTCACTATTAATTTAATAATAATTAGCAATAAATTAATAATTTCATATCTCTTAATTATGTAATGTTTAACTAATGATTATGTAATTATTAAGGAATAATTATTATAATATAAACTAATCTATAACTAATGATCAACTAATGACTTACTAATGAATAGAATATTATTGACTAATAATTTCATAATGATTAACTATTAATTAACTAATAATTATCCATCAAGTAACTACTTGATATATATTAATTAAGTGATTATTAACTAGTGATTAAGTAATGATTAAGTCATAATTAATATAGGAATAACTAATGCTTAACTAACGATAACTAATGATTATGTAAGCATTATTTAATGAATAACGCATTGAAAAATAATGATTAATGAGTTATTAAGGAACAATGAATCAATTATATAGGATTGATGAATGTAGTATTAATTAATGATGAAGAAATGATTAATTATTAATTAAATTTTTTCTAAATAATCATAAACTAATAATTAATGAATGATTAACTACTAACTTAGTAATAATTAACTATGGATTAACTTATTATTAAATAGTGAATATGATATTGATTAACTTTGGATTGGAAGATAATTAACAAAGGATCAATGAAGGATAGAAAGATGACAATGATTCTTAACTTCACACATGATTTATTATGCTGGGGATTTATATTATTCATACCTTATTGCATGTATGGTTTCATCCAAATGTCCATAATAGAAAATGATGCACTAACATTGATAGATCGAGTTCACACTCTCAGCCAAATTGATATATTTCCTCTAATGTAGACTTTTATTGTTATCAATTACATGGTGTTAATATAAAATCCATAAATTTTTAGATTTTTTTAAAATTCAAAATATGTGTACTTTAAAATAATAAATAGTCGATAAATTATACACAGGTTTACATAATTCATTGAAAGGATAAAAATTACTAAATGTTATATAATTTCAATAAATGAAACTATTATCTACATAATTCCTTTCTCATTACAATGTTTTTTACATGATAAAACCATTTCCTATATCATAATTTGGTTTTCATCACAATCCTTTCATATTCACTTATAAGGAATATGATAACTACATGTGAAATAACATTAAATCCTAATCAAACTATTCGTGAATATACCATAAATCAAGTATGTGAGAAAATAATCAGGAAATTTATAATCATGTGAAAAATCATACATAAATTAGAAAGAAAAATATGTGTGATATAACTTATTGTTATATGTTATAGACATCAATGAAATCCCCAATCAATTGGGTGGGTCTGTCCAATATAAGGTATGTGTAAACAAATGTGTTATTTAAGTAAAACCCATTTATAAACTTATCTCTATTCCAACTATAATTGAGGAAAAAACAGTCACCCTTAAAAATTAAGATTGGGAAATTGAAATTATAAATTTCCCAAGAAGTTTCCAAGTAGGGTGCGAGGTACAATGATCATTAAGATACCCCTATGAATGAATTTAATTATTTTATCCCTAAAAATCAGTATAATTTTTAAAAACAACTTCAAAACTAAACCACTTTAATATAAACATAATTTTGGTAAACATTTGAAATCAATTTGGGTTTCTTTCATTAGAATACATGATTTTCCAAAAAAAATTCCCAGACATAGATCAACTAAACAAATGAGGCCCTAAGTAGTAGGCTATTTCATAAATCACACATGCCCAATTTTTCAAAATACCCATTCTAAGGTAAAACTATATATAAATCCAATTTTGAAAGTTTCTATGAGAAAAATAAAGGCATGCCCTTTTTGTGAGAAAAACATCATAAAACAATGGTACTAGGCATGATATGTCTTATATTCTGCTACTCATAACATTATGAAGATCATAATTATATATTTACATTTTATACTAAAAATATTCTTTATACTTAGAGATGAAAGATACTTAGATAATCAATAATAATTATAGGTATGTTTCACATGATGAGATGGAGGCCCATAAGGTTCGATAGATTAGGGTGTGTAGTTCCCACCATTATCATCACATTCCACCACCAGTAGTCATTATACCATACTTACTCTTTGAATGATTATATGTAATTATAGTATCTAATTTTAAATTCCTTTTTTATCACCTCCTTGATGCCCTCACAAAGATTTAGTGACTGAGACCCACACATTCTACTTGACTAAGAGATAGATGACTATCACCCTTGAGGATGTCGCAGTTTAACATGGTATTCCATTCCATTGGGATCCAGCTATAAAGACCACTTATGGAGATAGGATTGAGCTAATATAATGATTTCTAGGCCTCTAAATTGGTGGGGATGATGATTCTATAAATAATTATTTGATATTTATGATATTCCTCAAGATTCACCTTTCATAGTTACCCATTAACAATGAAGAAGATACTATCATGTTTTATACCTATGAATGTATCTTTTGGCTCATTGGAGGGACACTATGAACTTATCACTCTTGCATGCATGTTTAAATGATGTGTCTAGGGATACTGGATTTCGATTAGGCTGAGAGATACTACTACTGATCTTCATTCTTGGAATACACTTATAGAGAATTATGCACGGAATACCAATAATATCACACAGATCATAGGGATATCTTATTATTATTAATATGTGGGTATTAGAGGTCATAACCACCCTATACCATATCATTTCTAGTCAGGAGCTTCATATATATGATATGCATGATTCTCTACGTGGAAACTGGTGTAATCACACATCTTTATTATTTTATGATTCTACTATAAGTTACTGAATTTTATTTCTTATTTTTTTCACTCTTTATGTTTTATGTTATAGGTGGATTCAAGAGTACCACTTTGTTAGGACAGTGAGGCATAACTTGGGTGCATACTATCTCATGTTGGACAGTCTAGTAACGACTAATGTAAATATATAAATTTTTTACTTCACTAATCAATTTCATAAAATTAAATTTTTTCAGTGATAGATTTTTTAAAAAAATTCACTTGCCATTTCAGATTACATTGATTCAATATTAGGATCTATTTGACCATTTTCCCATATAATTTATTTATGGAATTCATGATAACACAACTATAGTTCCAATAATTCATTTTCATACTGATGAGTGGAATCTTCTTGATAGATTCATGAACCAATTTTGATATGTTCAGCATATTACCATTCGAACTTGACAATCATAAGTGTTTCATTCCATGTTGATGATGAGGAGATAGGATTCCAACTGTTGTCCATGAAAAGAAGAGTATCTAGACCTCTGGGATAGAAGATCATCATTTCATATCATGGGTATGTGTAAGATTTGATTCCATCTAGTAGAGAATCTCGAGTATGAGAAATAGTATAGACTGAAGTCTATATCGTATCTTAATCCACATGGAAAAGGACTTTATGATATGGTAAGTTAAAAAATTCCATTATATTGTCCATTGTTATTTTTTAAAATTAATTTCATATTTTTTTTTTTAAATATTTGACTACAGAATATTGTCAACAAGTATGATCTAGAAGAGGTGGGTATTTTTATCTAGGTAGTAAACCATGTTGCAGAATAGGGGATGGTGTCAGTGTATACTGTCCTACATGATAATATCTTTAATAATCCACATTAGGTAAATCAAATAAAATCTTACAGAGTATATGTTCTAGCTCAAGGACATCCACTAGTAGTTGCTTATGTTGAGGATCCATGCTAGTGATGACGTAGATTGTGTCGTGCTGCAAGCGAGGCCTCACATACTCCATAGGAAGAGGTCATACCTCTAGCACTCTAGCCTTAAACAATTGGTAATGTGAATTAGGAGGCCTAGGATCCATTTTTTTGTTGGGATATCCATATTATTTTATGTAAAGCATATCAGATCTTTTATTAGGGGTCATTTCTCATGCCTCCACCTTTAATACCAGAGCCTTCACAAGATTTTTTATTCGGCCATACGATGAGGGTAGTTCCATCTAGTTTTGTAGTTAGATAAGGATTAGGTGCACTAGATTATATCCATTTGACGCATCCACAAGATGATTTATAGCCATAGAATCCAAAAATTTTGCTTTGAGTAGCTGAGGTAGAGCCCTCTAAAGCTCATCATACTCTATCCTAGAATAGTGGTCCATGATCTCGATATGAGTTTCGTATTCACTCACCAGATTTTGGTATGGGACCTTATCATAGATATTGATCGTACTCATTCATTTATATCTTTTCTATCAACTTAATGGATTAAAAAAAACATTTTATTCTATCATCTATATTATTTCCTTTCTATTAAATTGATGAAATTCATTTTTTTATCATCCATTTTTTACATGTTTTTCTATTGTTTTATTTTTCATATATATGTTACTTACAATATAAATCTTATGAGCATTCAAATTGGACTACATGAAATAAATGAAAACTTATTAAATGTCAAGTAGGTAACATTAAAATATTGTAAAATATAAACTATAAAAACAATCTAATCAAAACTAAAAACATTTCCTAAACATCTAAAAATATCTTTACAATAATAATATTTTTGTCAATATATTCAACCAAAATTAATTTACATGAAACAAACAATATTTTTTTTAAATGTAATATTTACACATTAAAAATATATGCACAAATATAATATTTTATCTACAATCTAAATGAAATTTAGAACATTGATTGAATATATAAAAATAATTGAAAATAAAATTAATTTCAAAAACAATTTATAAATACAAATCAAATGTTTTCAAAATAAAATATATTGCACTACTAAAATTAATTTTAATTATCTATTTTTATGGAATACTTGTTATGATCAATTATGTTTTATATGTTCATTAATAGCGTTTAATTTCATTTTGATTGTATTTCTACTTTATTATTTTTAGACTTTCAAAATAACCTACTTGAAAATATATTATGTTTAATATAGATGACTTCAAAAGAATATAAGTTATAAATTTTAAATACAATCTTAACGAAATTTGAAAAACTGAATCAATATATAAAACATAATTTAAAATTAAAAAACAAAAACATAATAAAAAAAATTACATGTTAAAAAATATATTTCTTAAAAAAATAACATTTCTAATTTCAAATATTAATAGAGGCATGAGGAATTTCGGGCATTTGAGTCATACAATGGTTGTCCCATGTTCCATGTACTGGTTTTCATGCCCAATGGGCCTGTAATCTAAAAATCATCAATGTGTTAAAGTAGCGGTTTTGGCGTTTTATCCTTTTGGTGGGCCTCAAACTTTCTTTTTCGGCCTGTGTGTGTGAGGTGAGTGTGTGTTTGAACATAATTGTACCCAAAAGAACCTAATATAATATATAAATTTCCAAATTAATAATGTAAATAATATAGTAATTAACAATATATTTTATAATAAATAGTAATTATATTAGTAATATAAACAATTTAATTTCAAATAATAATTATATTATTAATAAATTATATATATATTATATATGTATCTAAAAAAATAAAATAATATAATATATATATATAAACTAAATATAAAAACATATATTTATTAAATTTTAAATTGTGTTTTTTAATTTTTTGAAAAGGGGGCATCAACTTTGCTACCTTGGGACTATAACCCGAAGATGGAATGGTTAATGTAACATTTTTTCATTATTTTTTAAATAATAAACATAGTATTTTGATAAATAAGTATTTTAAAAAAAATTAATACACACCCAGTTAGCGTGGTGAAAATTTATTATAGGACCAAATCAAAACTTGATGCAGGTTTCTACTAGGCATGTTTCGGTCATCACATTGGGAATTAAATCATGCCACCGGTCATTACCAATGTTGGGATTCGATAAGAAAATTGGATGATGTATGAAATCCTTCCAAATGAAAATTATGATATGGGATGGATCATTTATATTCCATTATTCCACTTATTCAAATGGAATTTACACGAGGCTACTTTCCCAATACCTTGGTCTCATGGATCATTTTCACCGTATATGTCTCTATTGCACCATGGAACTGCCATTTCTTATGAGGGAGCTTGATGATGCACTACCGTTTTGAATAATAACATGCTATAAGGTTGGATTTTCACTTCATACACCATAAATAACTAAAATGATGCAGATATAATATCATGGTTGTCATCCTATAACCATAGGGATATACGATGTTGTAGGTATTTAGTCTTAATAAAACTACATTGTAGGTTGATCTTGCACTACATTGAGGATTCAAAAAGGAATTGAAGAAGATAGTTAATCTCGTAATCCATTGTCCATGCCATAATGTCTATATATGTGCATATATGAAGTTCCATTGATTTCTCTCCATGAACATGCTTACATTTAAGATATGGGGGAGTATCATGGGAATTATTAATATGGATATTCGCTATATCCAAGGAGTTCAAATAAATCACAAAGTGGTAAGATAAGGTTTGGTATATAAGAGAAGATAAGAATCAAATATAAAATTTCCACTTTCTTATCTCATAGGGTCATCTGAGGACATATTTGAGGGCTGTATTTTTAAAGGATTTATGAATGTTGATTTTCTAGGGTGTCGAGGCTAATTTAAATTTATAAAGATAACGAGATATATAGATAAAACATAAAATATATACATAGAGAATACATCATCTATATAAAAGATATATTGGGAACACTAGTAGGGGGTCAACAACTGAGGGAAAACATGGAAGATTCCTCCCTGAGAGGGATCAGTGTGGAATGGATTGGTTATAGTTATATCTCTAGAATTCATAGTATAAAGAGTAAAATCTATATCAATAAGCCAAAGCTATGAAGTTTATTTTTTATTCCTTTTTTTCCTTATGTGTGACCTTGTATGCATGCATTTGTTGTCACAAATGATTCAAATAATTATTTTATTATTTCACAACACATTTATTTTAGATTAGTAATATCTATTCCCTTTTATGTGATACAATGTTTATCCATAGTTGATGAACAATTGATCATGAGTGGATAATTGTTATAAAATAGGATGGATTTGAATAATAGGATGTTCACGCATTATTTTCATTGTTCTACACTAAGGATTTTTTCGATTTCATTAGTATTTCCTTTAAATTAATATATACCATATCCCCTTATTGGATAGTGAGAGATATAGAAATTAAGGAATTAATCCTCAAATGATAAATGGGATTGGGGAGTGAGGTATGAAATAAATCTAACTTCTATTTTTGAGATTGAACTTAATGCAACTAAGATTTTTAGTTTACCTTGACTAAAAAAACAATGGGAAGATGTAGTTTAGTTTGTAATGGCCATGTAGGATAAAAACCTTCAGAAGACTAACGACTAATTATTTACAGGATTTCACCATTGGGTTTGATATTTTTTAAAAAATAAAAACCTTCCCATTGATATCAATTTCTTTCTCTTCGTTCTTAGTCTATTTCTTATTAAATAATTTAATTCCTTTAATATTATTGTTTAGTTTGTTTAGTTTCATCAACAACATAGTGAATTTTTTCTGAAGACCTAATATTTTGTTTAAAAATCATAACTAGGAATCCTTGTTCCAAATGGTATCAACTCTACACTTACACTACATTACACTTTTATGGTTAATGTTAGTTTTAGGAAAAACATAAATTTCATAGGTCTGAATGGATCATTGAGAGGTGAGGGGTGAATCAGTGATCTAATTTCCCTTTAATGAATGATAATCCATTTATACATAATCCTTTTTGGAAGTTAAATCATTAAGCCTCTAATTTTAATATATTAGCCTCACCTCATATAGAGTAAATATAGGGAGAGTTCAACACACAAAATTTAAAGGTTTTTTTATAAAATCCTTCCCCTTATCATAGTTGATTAGACACACCAACCTTTAAATTATACAATATAATCATTTTATCCATTACAATGGATCCTAATTTAAATAGGAGAGTTATTGTATATACACATTAAATTCCATTCTTTGATAACAACTATTTATACACACCAATAGTCGATCCTCCTACTGTGTCTGTTTATACACCCGAACCAACGACTCTTCTACAATGATGGGTTATATACCAAAACTACATATCATTCATCCTATATTCATTATACACCCTAATCAATAGTAACTTACTATACACCACGATTATCATTTTAGTCTTCAATGTTGATCCAATGGTTGAAATATCTTCCACAATGACCAGTTTCTTCAAAACTAACATATATAATTAAATTATATGATTCTTTACGATCTGTTTTTCATTTATACAACTTCAATATATTCAATATAAACCTCAAAAATCACTACATATCTTAAGATGTATAGTTCTTATTCACCTCCCAAAATACATGGGCTCTTTGATATCTTTCTACTATGAATACCATGATTGGAATCCCTGCCTCTCTTTGATACAATGTAGTATCATGTCTCCTAGAATTATTCATTTAATAATTGTTCTTATTCAACAGAATCACGCCTTGAAGGAACTAACTCTTCTCATAATGACATTATTCATTGTATCTAATATTTAAACATTCACAACAAAATATCTTGTGAATTATATTTGAAAATTATGTCAATGTTTAATATATGTTAATATCTATGAATTGTGGTAGGATCTTATCTCATTTAACACTAATTTATGTCCTTAGTTAAAATGTCCCTTTAAATCTTCATACTACTCAACAGTTTTTCTTTTAGGTCATATTAAAATATCATAAACTCTTTAGCCTTAAAATATAATAAATTCAAGTTCAATACACATTTTTATGAATCATGAAACAATATAGAATAGCCTATAACATCATTATACCCATTCAAGACCATGAATACCTTCCAGTGATGAAATCATCATAAAATAGACACCAATAGTGGACTATGTCATTTGGTAACTTTTTTTCTCACATGATAACTTCTCACACAAAATGATCAATGTTACAATATAATGCTTATATTTGGCCAGTTTTTTTCCATGATATTAAAAACATACTTTATCAAGTCACTAAAAGGGCTATAGAAAATACACCATGAAATCAAATAATATACATTTCATAACTCATTATAGTGTGGTCTCTAATTATATAGTTTAGAGAATACAAATCATACCATCTCCTTACATTATTCAAATTCATTTATTATCATTTAGGATAATGAACATATATTAAGCATGATTGTTGGATCCCTGAATAACATTACACACATCATCATCTAATTTATTTTCATTGATCATGAATATTTTATATTATATATTGTAAATATTTCATTACCCTTACATAGCCAGCATATATCCTAGGTGACCATAACACATGTGTCAAATTATCTTTTCAAAATTCAATGGTTTTTAATATTTATTTTATGTAACTCTTTATAAACTATGGTTACCTTTACATATTTTTTAGATCATATTTATGAAGCCTTCAAAATTCAAATGTTAAACTTATGTGAAAATCAAAAACATGGACTCAATTTTACATATGTATTAAGTTACCCTTATGCAACATGACAATGTTTAGATGACATTTTAGAGACTTATATATGACCACTACATAGGTAGTGAAATTATAGGGTAATCTTTACAAAGCTCATTGGGATGCTAAATAACATCTATATATGTATTTTTTTGCCTCTATAAAACTACTATGAATTCTAGATTTATTCCATTTCCATTTTGGCTTTATAAACCAAATAAAACACACTTCAAAATTTTTATAGACAATTTCCCTTTATCCACTAACACTTTTCAATAATTCCTTTGAATTTCATGTCCAAAATCATCACAATTATCCTTCACCAAACACATACCGACAAATTGATAAAAAATGTAAATATTTCTTGGGAACTTCAAAAATGTAGAACTATATCCATTAATGAAAGACACAAAATATTTGTAAGAGGCTTCCATAGAATATAGGAAAGAGATATTAGAGTAATAGTTGGTTCTAGATGTTCAATAAGTGGATATCCCAATAATAATTCATGTAGAAATAGAAGTACCAATTTCTATATTTTATTGGGATAATTTTAATTTCAATTTGACTTATTTTCATTATTTACAAATTCAAACATTCACTTAACCTATTTGTGATGAGAATTGTGAACAAGTACATTTGGGGTAGGCATTGGAGTAGGAAACCACACCAACTGAGGCTGAGGTAGTGGGAGACCAATATTTCATTAATTTATCACCAATTTAAAATTTTCACTTCACTTAGTAGGGGTTGTTATATACAACAGTTCACAAAGGTTCCTCACTGATAAGAATTTAATAATGATAAAGGGTACCACAATGATATGGTGGTTCCTCTAACATAACCCAAATCCATTATTAGTTTTTTGGTGATTTCTAGAATTTCAAAAATAAGGGAAGTAAAACACATAGTTTCTTCTTGCATATAAAACTAAGTTTACCTTCCCTTTTCTTTTTTTGTTTTTATTTTCTTATAATAAATTTTACATTCTTGTTTATTTTCATTTTAGGTTTTCTTATTGAGGGTGTGTACTCTAATAATATCAAAGATTAATTTAATTATGACTATCCAAAATAAACTCATGTTGTTTCTACCCTTATCTTTTGTTTAATTTTCCCTATTATCTAGATTTTTTATAAAAATTATAATGTCGTTAAATATAAATGTGAGATAGTTTTTCATATTTTTATGGAACTATATTGTTAGTTTCTTTATTTTATTTTTGTATTGTTTTTAGGATATATTAATCTTAAATTTCAAGCCATAGAAAATTTCATAACAACATGGTGTTTTTAGAAAATTTTACTGATTTAAACATTTAAAGGTTTAAATTATTTTAGATTTTTTTATTTCCTAATTTTGGAACTAATCATTTCATGAAGTTTCATCAACTATTAATCCCATGTGAACAAGTATTTTCCAATGTCAAACATGCATAACCTAAGAATATTCTAAAACTATTTCACATATTCTTAGATTTATCATTTTATCAAGAGTATTAATTCATGTTATTGAATCTATAACTTTATATTATACTCGTTTAAAAAATTTATCATTCATGAATTATGTCAAAAATAATTGAGATATATTTTAAAATCCCTATTGAAAATATCAACCTCTTTTGAGAATTCCATTTCATATATATCTTATTTTAAGCCCCATAGAATCCCTCAATTTTCTATTAGTTATCCACATTATGATATGATTATACCATATTACAATACTCTTGAGTAATATGCATGATTTCATAAAAATCTCGTTTGGGGGAAGTAGCTATTTCTTAGGATTCACAGAGAATATTTTTACTTTTAGAGTGAATAATTAGGTGTTCTATCACCTCTTGGGTATAGGGATTCATAAAAATTACTATAATAAATTTATTACCACTTTATATAGAACAAATTAACATAATAAAATAGATAAATAATAAATAAATGTATGAAAATAAAAAAATGGAGTAAAGAGGTGGGATCATTCACTTTAATTCTTATTTTTTCAATCTATTTTATAAAGGGAAAGAGTGGAGTAGTAGGATCATTTGAAGGGGATTAAAAAAGGAATGTTAATTGAGTTTCACACTTTTTTAATTATGCATAGTTCTTAAAATATTCATACCTACCATTTATATCATGATTTTTAATAACTAAACAACACACCCCAATCCTATAAAATTTCTCTTGGTAAATATCTCATTAGTAAAAAAAATTGACTCTTTGAAATAGAGAGACTTTGAAGTAAACAAGCCAATAGAGATTATGAATGCACTTGAGAATAAAAAAATAGAAAATTTCATGAGTGAAGTGATATATATTTATGATAATGTAGTTGTAAAATGCACATGTAGATTAGAAGGATATTGAATGGATTTTAATTAATTGTGAGTAATTATAGAGTTTATATCTATATAATAAGTATGCATGAATGGACCAAAAGTCATTCATTTTTATTAATTTTTTGATCACCCTCATTTTACGGTTTGAAGGGGGACCCTTGACATTAAAGTACCCAATGGTCTTAAAGGAATTTAATCATTACATATAATGACTACATGAAACTGCCCCTCCCCAGCGTCTGCATCGTGATCAGCTCTCCACCATTGCATGGTTGTATGGATAGTTATCCTGTACAGTGGTGCACAGGCCTGGTACCAAGGGAAAATGATATACCCTCTCATTCTTCAAAATTAATTGGCTCTAATCTGGTGAATGAACCTTGCTTTAAATCCTCCTCTGGGTCTTGTTCCTTGTATAATATTCCTAGTATCATATGCACATCAGGAGGCCTAATGTTCTTAAAGTGGGCCCAAAGACATTGAGGTGTCCTGAATGCCTTACAACCCCGAAGTCATTGGTGTATCGATGTTCTTAAGGAAGCCATGCCCAAACAGTGGGCATGAAGGTGGATAGTTATGGATTCTATAGTACATACAGTAGTTTCTGCTCTAGTGCATCTAGAGTACCTGTTATTGAACTGCGACATGCCCAAAATCATGACTCCACCAGGAATCAAACATATGACTCATGGATTCACTTGGAGTGTCCTCACAAATAGGGCATAGGATCAGGTACATACAAGATGTATGATATTTCATATTTATTTCTAATTGAAATGTGTTTATATCATTTCCATGAAATATTTGATTTGACCTCTATATAAGATTATTTTCTAGGAGTTAAATATTCAAATGGGGGGGAATTGACAAATTATTTTTTTAATACAATTAAATGATTTAAATCCAATCATTTTTTTATTTTATAGGATTTATCACATATTTATTTTATAAGAATATTTTGTAACTTAATATCAAAATATCCTAATTACTAGTTTTTAATTTATTTTATATTATCTTGAATTTATTTAGAATATCCTAAATTGATTGGGATATGTAATATGGGAAAGGTATTTATCACTTGTTTGGCCATAAAATTGTTATATATAAGTTGAATAGAAAATCTAACTACGTAAAAAATGTTATAAATGATAATAATTCCATATATTTGAGAATTATATATTACATAGTATGTATGATATATTTTTTATTATGTATGAGGAAATTATATTAAATGGCAATGAAGAAAAATATAATTTTAGTAAATTATTATTCTTCATGTAGGAAATATTTTTCATAAATATTGGGTGAATTGATATTTAATAAACTATTTATTCTTCTAGGGGAATAAATACCATAAGGTGAGTCATTCAAAATCCAGGTATAGTTCTGTAAATAATGAAAACTTTAGAAGAGGAATATGGATCCCAAAAGTTATAGGGATAAAAAAAATTTATTATCTGATATATAAGATGTATCTCCAATATATAATATTTTTTATCATGATGAAAGTTATTTATAACGAATTCCCTTTTTTCATTTTAAGGTAAAGTTTCAATTTCCCAGATTATATATATCGTATTTCTTAATACATAATAATTTTTCATTGGTGATGGATAATGAAATGCAGTTTCACAATATTTATTCTTTTTACATTTAAATATAAAATGATTTTTGTTCCAACTAATAATTAATTTTTTCATCTTCAAGGGTAAGATGTATTTACTTTTTTATATGAGGTTATACTACTTTTTAGAGATCATGGATGATTAAATACAATTTATTTGGGGTTTGATATAAAATTATATCCATTATTCTTCTATTCTAGTTAAATTAGGTAACGATGTATTCATTATTCCATGTGGAGACAATCCAGATATCAATGGATGTGAGAATTTCCAAGAATGAGGATTCAATGGAATATGGAAAAATGATTATTGATTCCACTTGACCGATCCATGTAGACATTATCAAGGAGAGAAAATGGAAGTCTACAAGGATAAATTATTGTGAGACTTTCCAAGGAGGATTTAAGGGATAAAACGATGTATAAATGAAAGAGAATACCCACTATAAAATGGACTCACCATGGTATATTTGAATATAACATTCATTTATTTTACTTAGTTTATTTTTAATAAATATAATTTAATTATTTTCATCTTTGTTCATGTTTCATCCCACTCAGTTCCCATTTTTATAATGTTGTCTCTTAAGCTCTCAATAATGGTGGGATGCTAAACCAAGGATGACATCCTAGATAAAAAATAATAATTCCATAGTCTTTTCACCAAATTTCTTATTCCCTTATTGAATTTATGAAAATTCAATGCTTGGTCAAATTTGGGATTTGTGATAATACCCCTCATATAAGGTTTCTTTTATTTTCAACCTCATTCCTAGTACTATTTTATCATCCTTCAGCTAATTAATGGTATAAAATTGAACCATTGAATCTTTGATTATTAGAATATAATTGAAAACTTTTGGGGGGTATTGAAGGATTCACTCTTGATCGAGGTGTTTCCTTATCCGAAACCTAGAAGACAATAACTTGAATTTAACTAAATTTATCTATTTGTATTGAATTTATATATATTCATGGAAACATGTTTTTTTTAACATGAGTATATGATAATAGAGTTATATTAATGGTAATTTATAATGACTATGAGTTAATATTGAGGATAATTAAAGGGAGGGTTTCCTTTCTTCTTAGCTTTATTCTATTAGAATTATATCTGCTTGTTTCATTCATTCCATACATTTACACAACAACCACTACCACCCCATTTTCCTTTACATCAAAAATATTGAATATGTTAAAAATATAAGTAAATATAAATATGATATTGAGTTTTTTAAATTGTCCAAAATAAAAAAAAACAATGTTATCTCCCAAGGAACTCATAGATGATTTTAAATACTATTTTGATTTCCATGTGAATAATTCATTATCATCATGCTTCTTGATTCTCAAAATAACGTTTTCAAATAAAAAACAAAACTATCATATTGATGTCATATTTCTTTTTGTAGAAAATGATATGTATTTTTGTTATGTGACTTTATATATGATATATAATATCATAATAAATGATACAATTTTTTCTTAAAGTATTTAATATCAAACATTATGATCCAGTGAAATTATTTAGTTTCTTAAATATCAAATCATACATTATGTTGAGTCATATGTTAATATGGTGTCATTAATCATGTGAAAAATAGAGTATCATATCTCTTTAGTTGTATCATTATATATCCTGAAATATGACTCATGGCTATCAAAGGGGTATCACGATTTCGTTATAATATTTTCTAAGTAAGTTATGAAAAAATGTAAGGATATCATAAAATATGATAGATCACATGGGATAATCTATCTTAGGTTATGACCCCCCCCAATCATAAGCTATGATACGATTTTTGAACCCTACTATGGATTATGATATAATGTATATCCTTAAGTACAATATCATAACATTTTTAATTTTTTTTCTTCTAATTATGAATTCAATTATATAATTTATATAAAGTTTATAAACTATAGATAAAGGTATTTTAGAAAATTATTTAATATATAAATTTTTTATAAATTAATTAATTATAAAATGGTTATAATTATTTATAATGTGTTTTGAAAAAGTATACTGAATAAATATCCAATTATTAAAATTCTTAAAATATCCATTAGTGCATGAAATTGGGGATTTAAACCATACCAAAAATATTTTGGTAGATGTAACCTATGTTTAAAGAATAATTCAATTCATAAAATAATGTGAAATATAAAAAATTAAATTTGTTTATAATTAGATCATAAATGTAAAAATGTTTATATTAGTAACCATATTTGGAAAAATATATGATATTCGATTTCATTAAATTATTTACATAAAATATAAAATGTTTATTATTCAATAATAAAAGTAATCATCCTATATCTCTTATTTGGAATATAATGTATCTCATACTAAAACCAAGTAAATTATAATATGAAAATTCAATATTATAAGGCCCCGGCCTTAAACCTTACTTAATATTGAATTAAACGAATAATTCACGTTGAGGATCTTTTCAGGTTTAGAGTTTTAGAGAATTATAACATAACTATTACCTCTCAAAAGATTACAAAGTAGTCACTTCTACTAAGTTTCCATAATAAAAAAAACTCTAAAAAAGAAACGTGTCTAGTTCCATGTTTTATATAGGATGACATTCCCTTGATCCCATCCTTGACCTTATTCGAAATTAAGTCCTGTGAAAACATTTAAAAAAAACTTGGGGTGACCATAAAAAGCTCAGTAAGGGATACAGAAAGAATGAAAACTGTTAGTTTTTCAAACATCAAATAAACCATATATACTCTATCAAAGTAAAACCTTCACCTTCATGAAGTAGTAAAAACTCTCCACTGAATAAAGTATCATTACTTACCTTTTTGTAACCAAAGGATTACCATAAAATCCATAAAAAAACACATAACATATATAAAGAAAACTTGGGACATAAACATACTTAAGTGGAATAACCATATGGTCAACTTCCACACATATCACTTAATGAAATAGCCATACGGCCAATTTCCATACATATTTAATGGAATAGCCATACGACCGACTTCCATACCCAATGCATTGGAGGTTATAACGTACCCACCCGTCCTGGTATTCACGGCACCACCCGACATATGGTTTATAACGTAACCACCCGTTAAAATGTCCAAGTACCAGTATAAAATCATAAAACATAATACCAATATAAAGGAATGATAACATTTCCACATTTCAATCACAATATATCATAAATATATTGACATAATAGAATCCTTTTTCAAAACCATTTTCAATACCAAAATACATAAAAGACTATATGGTATTTATTTTATTCTAAAAACATTACGGCTTGTTGAGAAAGCCAAAGACCAAATAATACTCGCGGCGGCGGAAAAGGTCGTTGTCACCATGTACGTTAAAAAAAACATTCCTTTTTGTCGTTTTGTAAATCAATTCGTAAAAAAAGATTCCTTTTGTATAAAAGTAAATGTCAAAGGGGTTTATACACCGTATAAAAGAAAGTTGTGTATAAAACGAAATATGCTTCAATGAAAGGAGATTGAGACGAATTCCCTTACCTCGGGTCCGACTTGACTCGATCGTTCTTTAACGTCCTGAATAATAATATTGAGTTAATTTATACTTGATTAAGAACCTTTTTAATGTTCATTATTCCTTTTATATCACTTATTTCCATGTTATAAACATTATGTAACCATTTAAGTTAATAATGTTTGTTTTCTCAATATTTGGTTCTTAAGTCGAAAGTGGACTTCTTACAATTACATGTTGTTCGTGTGGTCAAAGGTTCTTTATATCCAGAATGAAATTCCCAATTTGGATATAATATGTATCATATATATCCAGCATATACATGTATTTATAATAATACATAATAATTTAGAGGTAAGAAATGAAATGCACCGTTCATGGAGATGGTAAGCCGTACGTACGCATGAACGCTACTTTCATTTCATTGTCATATTAATGGAGTTAAAACTAAATGTGAGGTATGTATATTTTAATTCCAGAATTATATTCATCATTTAGATATATCATTAATTATATATATCCATTATATACATGTACTTTTAATAGTACATTACATTTGGGGATAAGAAATGAAATGCACCGTTCATGGAGACGGTAAGCCGTACGTACGCATGAACGCTACTTTCATTTCTATCTCATACTTTAATGGAAAGAAATAATAATGATATAGAGGTATATTATAATTCCAGTATAACATAATATATAATAACTTTAAATCCATCCTTTACACGTCCCACATATGGCATTAACGAATCACATCACTTTGAGGGGGCGGTAGTCCGCACTTCCTTAAATGAAGATATCGTGTTTACCCATAATGGAAACCATAAAGGTATGCCCAAAATGAAAAATACAGAATCTTAAAGAAAAAATAAACACATTATATATCATATATAAAAATAGTGAAATCATAATGGCCACCTTTGAAGGTGTTAAATGAGTATTGAACAATCATCGTTTCGGGAGGCAGAATTTCGCCATCCACGGAAACTGTATGTTCTTTAACCATTTTATGTAGTTGTGTGAGAGTGTATCTCGAATAAATATTATAAAAACATATTAGTATATTGAAGATACTGGTGTTGTTACAAAAGAAGTAAATACAAAGAGTTTAGAGGGTTGCAGAAGAAAAATAAAACAAATGAACAAAAGAGAATGAATTACCTTTAAAAGTGTAACTTTTTTTGATTTGAGCCTAAAGGCTTCTTTGAAAGGATTATTCCTAAAGTGAATCCTCTAAGATGAGGATAGGTATGTGTAGAGAGTAAATGGGCAGGTGTTGGCTGATCCAAAGGCTTGAGGAGTGTGTGTAATGAGGTAGAGGTGGGGGCCTTTTATAAGAGGAGAGGAGGGGCACTTTTGGAAAGTAAAGAAATATTACTTTATTTGAAAATGTGTTTCGGTTTTAAAAGGTCCCACATTGATAAAATTCGTGGATAAGGTGATAATGGTTCGAAATCCACTCATCCAATTGGTTTTGGACATGTGTAGTTCATAGAGTTTACATTATCTTTCCATTTTATTTAAATCGTCAAATAATGATGTCATCGTTGCATCATTATTATGACATTAAATAATTTAATTTATCTAATGTCTACAAATTATAAATAAAAATACTATGATGTATGAAATCTTTTTATCTTCCCTATTACTATTTATAATCAAAAATCTGACTTGTATAACCCCATTTAAAAATTGTTTTAGTAAAACATATCATGTTTGTGCCATTTTTTACATTAACATTAAATAAAAGGTATTTAAGTCCTTTTCCAAATAAGTGGCTCCATGGGGTCCCCAAGTTGACCCATGGCTTGTCTGGGACGGCTATCACACATAAAATGAGGTTAGGACAAGTGTCAAGTTCATTTCATATTATTAAAACATTATTTTTACCTTAAACTACACTAATTACCACTAATCGCGATTAAGAACTTGATAAGTTACTATTCACCAAAAAATTATTATAATCTCATTGAACCACATTTTACTTCTTAATGACAACCATGTATGTCGGATTTTTGAAATTCAAAACACAATGATGGCAAAATTTCATTTAAACGGAAAATCAGTCTTTATAAGTACCACTTAGTGGGTTCACTATTCATCAAAAATTGAAGTTTTTTAGAAAATTACCAAAAATTCACCCTAAGCTATATTTGATATTACGAATTCAAAAATGAAGTCTATTTTACAAAATTCGAAACATATAAGTCACATTAATTAATTTAATAATTAATTCCCGCTGTCAGAGCAAATAGCGTGTTTTTATGAAATAATAAGTATCAAAAGATTGACACTAGTTTAAGTCCGATTTCAAAGTGAAATTAATTCCAACGACCACTATTGGATTTAATGGTAAAAATATTTTCTAATTTCACTTTAAAACCAATTCAAAAGATAATATAATCATATAAATAAATTAGATTAAAAAGGGGTTTTGAATTAAAATACAACATTTTACACTATTCATTAAAAAAATGAACTTTATCAGAAAGGTACCAAAAATTTAAACAAAGTAAATTTTGATGTACCGATTCTAATGAAGAGTTATATTTAGTTCAATAGAATTTATAAGATCGATCAAAACTATATTTAATGATGGTTCTCCGTCAAAAGGTGATAAATGGACCTTTCGTGAAAATTAGGGTATAAATGCCTAAAATTGAACTTTTTCCGTATTTTAAGCCTTTATCTTTTATTGGGTAAATATAAAAACATTTAAAAACATATATAATCATATTTTAGTTATTTCTATCCATTCCCGCCTGTACAACGGCTACTCGTTAACTAACATTTAAAATAATATTATTTTATTACTTGTGTGCAACGTAAGTTTTCAAAGAAACTCATCGTTGCGTACCGAGTACGCTATCGAACATAGAAACCCCTTTTAATTAAAATTACTATTTAATTCGTAAATATTAATAAATATGAAAATTCTTTACTCTTTATTTACCTGGGATGTTACATCCTTCCCCCCTTTTGGGAATTGCATCCTCGCAATTTTATTCACTTATCAAAATAAGTGGGGGTATTTATCCCTCATAGCATTTTCAGATTCCCACGTTGCCTCTTCAATCACATGGTTTTTCCAAAAAACCTTTACCTGATGAATCACCTTATTCCGTAACACCTGCTCCATGTGGTCAATAATCTGGACCGGTTGTTCCTCATAAGATAGGTTCTCTTCCAGCTGAACTACCTCTGGACTCAAAACATGAGATGGATCTGGCATATACTTTCTCAACATTGAAACATTAAAAACATTGTGTACCTGAGATAAACTAGGAGGTAAAGCCACCCGGTATGCAACTGATCCAACTCTCTCCAGAATTTCATATGGTCCAATAAACCTTGGACTCAGCTTTCCTTTCTTACCAAATCTCATCACACTTTTTCAAGGAGAAACCTTGAGAAAAACATGATCACCTACCTCGAAAGATAGATCCTTCCTCCGGTTATCCGCATAACTCTTCTGCCTGCTCTGAGCTGTTCTCATGTGCTTCTGAATCAACTGAACTTTTTCTGCCATCTCTTCTACCAATTCTGGTCCCATCAGCTTTCTTTCACCCACTTCATTCCAAAATGCTGGAGTTCGACACTGCTTCCCATATAATGCCTCAAATGGTGCCATCTTTATACTGGAATGAAAACTGTTATTATAAGAAAACTCAACCAAAGAAAGATATTGGTCCCAACTTCCCTGATAATCCATAGAACAAGCTCGTAGCATATCCTCCAATGTCTGGATTGTTCGTTCTGACTGCCCATCTGATTGAGGATGAAAAGCTGTAATAAAATTTAATTCAGTACCCAACGACTTCTGAAGGCCTTTCCAAAAGTTAGAAGTAAACCTGGGATCACTATCAGATAAAATGGAGAGAGGAACTCAATGTAACCTGACTATCTCTTTAAGATACAAATGGGAAAGTTGATCTAGAAAGAAATTATCTCGTATAGAAAGGAAATGAGCAGATTTGGTCAAGCAATCAACAATAACCCAGATTGCATTATTACCTCGAGATGTCCTCGGTAATCCCACAAAAAAGTCCATGGATATGTTTTCCCATTTCCACTCTGGCACTGGTAAAGGCTCAAGCATCCCTTTCGGTAACTGCCGCTCTGCTTTAACCTGTTGACATGTCAAACACTTCACAGTAAAATCAGAAATGTCTCTTTTCATTCCATCCCACCAGTAATACTCCCGCAGATCTCTGTACATCTTAGTACTGCTAGGATGAACTGAAAACGGGGAACTATGAGCCTCACATAACAACTCATTCTTCAACTGTGAATCACAAGGCACACATAACTTCTTCCCAAACCTCAAAACACAAACACAAACTTATCCATGAACTCATGGAAAATTTTATTCATAAGTTCCATGAATACAGCAGGTTCATTGGTTAACCCAAAAGGCATAACTACAAATTCATAATGGCCATATCTAGTACGGAACGCAGTCTTCAGAATGTCTGCTTCTTTTACTTTCAACTGATGGTACCCCGACCGCAAGTCAATCTTCGAAAAATACTGTGCTCCCTGGAGCTGATACCACTTCATTCGATGGCCCAACATCTGCTGATGTTGTTGCAAAGGATTTCACCACCCCTTTCTTCTTGTAGTCTGGCTGCATTCCCCCAGTTGAGTTCTTCATTGGACACTCGTTTGCATAATGACCCATTTCATTACACTTAAATCATCTTACCGTTGGCTTTTCATTTCCTGCTTGATCATCTTCCTTACAGTTACGAGCAATATGACCAGACTTACCACACCGAAAGCACTTACCAGACTTGGATAAAAATTCTCCAGGATGCATTTTACCACACTTCTCACAGGATGGATATTTGGTTTTCTTACCTCCTTGCTTATTTGATGAATTCTTCCCCTTTGCCTGCCAACTAGACCTCTTATTCTGTTTTTTTTCATAGAACACCTGATCATCGGCAAACTCCATTTCCACCTTCTCCGCACATCGAACAAGTTTTTCATAACTTTTGAACTCACGAGAAGCTAAAGCCCTTCGATACTTTGGCTTTAACCCTGAGTAAAAACGGTTTATTTTTCTATCAAGATCTCGTATGAAGGTTGGAGCATACCTTTCCAATCGAGTGAACGTTTCTTCATAAGCAGCCACTGAATCATCCTCCTTCCTCAATTCTAGTGTTGACCTCACCTGTTTTGATAATCTCAATCATGTATTCATATGTGTTGAAAATCCCAATTATGTTTTCATTTTCTATGATATTTTTATGTATCATTGATCTATACTTTAATTATTTCAAATCTGTGATCAAACAAATAATAATTTTTAAAATAGTCTTTGGAATATGTTAGTCCTCATTTATCCATGTTCATACAAGTTATAAGTTGATTCTAACACAATCGGATGTGTTCTGCATAAAACAGATAAATAATCTGCCTATAGCTACTGATAAAGAGCTACCGGTACCCAGTCTACTAATAGACTTAGTCTACCGACAGACAGAGTCACCGATATACTTAAACACAGAGCTACCGATGTGCTTATAAATGTAAGCTACTGACTTACAGACAGCTACTGATACAAACATAGAGCTACCGGTGTAAGTATAAATAGCTACCGATGGAATAAGAGTCACCGATGGACGAAGCTACTGACAGACTCACAGCTACCGACGCATGGAGCTACCGACGCATGGAGCTACCAATAAAAAAAGTCACCGATACAAGAATATACCAACCGACGAATAGAGCCACCGATAGAGTCAATGCAACTAATGAAATTGAGCTACCGATGTCCAAGATACCGATGCTGATTACCTACCGATCACTCAACTCACTGTTTGAATTTATTTATTTATCTTTATTTAATCTATCCAACGGTCATATCATGTACATTTTAATGATTTGTCAAATATCTGATAAAGGTTATCGGATGTCAGGAACCCGTACCTCGTACCTGCAGAAAGGAAATATTTTCTGTCTCCTCTTGCCTGTGAGATAAATACGAGAAACTACGATGCCCAACTAGGAGAGTGTGGTGGATGGAATATACCAGAAACACAAGAACGAGAAGAATCAAGAAGCTCATGGACAATCAAGCATACTCGAGAAGTGTTCTGTGCATATAAGAAGAACACTGAAGAACTTCAACCACTACATTTCCACTGTCTATGAAACTGGAGCATACGACACTCTGTTTCTCAAACAGAAACGAGAAGAGGACTCAAACTCACTTCTGATCGAATCCAAAGGAGTCCAGAGCTACACTGAAATCACCAGAACCATTTCTAAACTCTACATATCTTGTTCTGTGATTTATTATTATACTTTTCGACCAGTTTGTGTTATCTGCTGTATCTAACACATACACTGTCTCCTGCACTTAAACTAGAGGATTTGTAAATCCTTACCAAATTCTTGCATTTATTTCTTTCCCACGAATAACAGTGGTAGAGGTCGTGTGTGACCTGGACAGCTGGTTTCTGTTGTACTGTTTCCCACGAAGAACAGTGGTAGAGGTCTTGGACCTGGACAGTTGTAAACTGTTGAACCCCGATCCAGGGTGTGGATCATTTTTATATAAACTTTTGAGAGGACTAAGTCTCAGCTTGAGACTGAACCTCTTGGTTACATTTGTTGTGCCATCTCTTTCAAAGTTTTATTCCGCTTCTAATCACTTTAAAACCAATACTGATTTTAAAGTTACTTTGATAATTAAATTAGCAAGTGTTTATGTTAAGTGTAGATTAGTAAGTTAGTTTCAAAATATAATCACACACTCCTGTGTTGATTAACTGGGAATTAATCAATCCCTTGAGAATCTAACAGAACCTCTTCTTTAATATAAATTCACTACAGTTTAATTTATTATTTTATTTGGGGATCTTTAAGACAGTGTTTTTTAAATACAGAAATTTTAATTGGTACTCAATTCACCCCCCTCTTGAGTAAACCACTCCGACCAACACTTGGTATCAGAGGATCGAAAATACTCTCTAAAAGTACTCTTCTTTTGAACTGTGATTTTAGTTGTATTTTAAAGTTCTTAAAATTTCTGTTATATCTAAATTTTTATCTCTTTAAATTTTTCTCATCATGGACAATAGACTTGAGGTTGCTGCTACTAACCGGCCACCATTCTTCAATGGAACTAATTATGCTCTGTGGAAACTGAAAATGAAAATTCATCTAGAAAGCATGGGTTTTGATATTTGGACTGCTATTGAATCAGAATACAAAATTCCCACTACTGCTAGATCTACTTGGGATGAACCTATAAAGACTGCTTACAATAACAACTGTAAAGCTATGAATTCCTTGTACTGTTCTCTTGGAGATGAAGAGTTTAATAGAATTTCTTCTTGTAAAACTGCATATGAAATTTGGGATACCTTAGCTGTTTCTCATTAAGGAACAACGAATGTTAAAGAAATGAGATTGAACACTTATACTATCAAGTATGATAATTTTAAAATGAAGCCTCATGAACCCATTTCTGACATGTATCTCAGGTTCAATGAAATTGTCAATACAATGATCTCGCTGGGAAAGGATGTCTCATCGAAGGAACAAATTATGAGAATTTTGATATGTCTACCTGATAGATGGAGAGGCACATCTGTCTCAATCAGAGAATCATGTGACATTGCTGCTCTACCTGTCAAGGAACTAATTGGCAAGCTGATGATGTATGAAGAAGAGCTTAAAGTGAATAAAGAGGAAGAAAATGAACCTCCAAGAAAGTCTGTCGCTTTCAAATCCTCAACTACAAAGAATAAGGACAAAGAAAATCTTCAAGCTGTAGTTGAAAGTTCAAGTTGTGAAGACAGTGAAAGTGATTCTGACAGTGATGCTGAGATGGCTCACATTGCTAGAAGATTTAAGAAATTTTATAGGAAAAAGAAGTTCTTCAGAAAAACTAATTATAAGGGTAAGTATGATCACCAAGGTAAATGGAAAAAGGATTGGAAGAAGAATGACAAATCAGATGATGTTGTCTGCTATGAGTGCAAGAGAAAAGGACAAATTAAAGCCGACAGTCCAAAGCTGAAGTATAAAAAGAAATATGAATATAAGGACAATAAGTTTAAGAAATCCATGAAGGCTACTTGGAGTGCTTCTGAGGATAGCTCTACTGAATCTGAAAGCTCTGAAACTGAACACAAAAATAAGGCAAACATGTGCTTTATGACAAACACTTCTCAGGTAACTGCTGAAACTCCTACTTTAAATTATTATTACTCTGGAGATAATGCAGAATCTGATTCTGATTCTGGAACAATGTCTAAAAATGAATTGTTTGAGTAATGTGATATGCTGGAAGAGACATGTAATGAACTAAAGGATAAAGACAAGCCATTAAAGAAACAGCATGCTCTCACCACTACAGTTAAAACCGAACTCACTATTGAAAAAGAGAAAAATGCTCAACTGTTAAAAGAAAACACTGAACTGAAAATATCTAATGAGAAACTCAATAAAGACTTAGAGAAGTTCACCAATGGAAAAAATACACTAACACAGATGCTAGGAAAGAAAATAGCACCTAAATATACTACTGGTATAGGATACCAACCTGGACAAAGTAAAATTGCCAAAACTAGATTCATTTCTAAATCTGGATGGAATGAAGGTAATTCTGGAACTTCATATGCTTCAACCAGTTATATACATAGCTATGGATCTAATAAAGTTTATCTTTCAAATCATGTCAATTCTACAAATTATATAAGACCCATTAGACAAATATGGGTACCTAAAGTGTTATTGGCTAACCTATCTGGACCCAAGAAAATCTGGGTACCAAAGTCATTTCCTGTTTAAATCTGTTTTGTAGGAGACCTGCTTGAAGAGCTGTCACAAGAAGATATGGTATTTAGACAGTGGGTACTCAAGGCACATGACTGGAGATTATTCTTTTTTCAAGAGTTTAATAAAAGTTGATGGAGGCTTTGTCACCTTTGGTGACAACTCTAAAAGAAAAATCATCGGCCTAGGCCAGATTGGTAACACTGATTCAATTTTGATTTCTAAAGTTTTATTTGTTGATGGCCTTAAATACAATTTATTAAGTATTTCTCAGTTATGTGATGATGGTTTTCATGTTAAATTTGAAAATTATTCTTGCAAAGTTTTTAATTCTAAGAATGTATTGGTATTTTCTGCCTTAAGAAATGAAAATGTTTATGCTGTTTATCTGAATTCTTTAGCTAAGAATAATATTACTTGTTTGAATGCTTTTCATAAAGAATATTGGCTATGGCACAGAAGATTGGGACATTGCAACATTCACTCACTTAGAAAACTCTCTAGAAAAAACCTAGTTAGAGACCTACCTAAATTAGAATTCCCAAATGATAGAGTGTGTAACCCCTGTCAAAAGGGAAAACAACACAAAGTTTCTTTTAAATCAAAGAAAGAAGTTTCGACTTCTCAACCACTTGAATTGGTTCACATGGATTTGTTTGGACCATCAAGAGTTTCTAGTTTAAATGGGAAGCACTATGTTTATGTTCTTGTAGATGATTTTTCTAGATATACTTGGGTATATTTTCTAGCTCACAAAAGTGAAGCATGTTCTTCTTTTGTTAAATACTCTAAATCTGTAGAGAACCTTAGTGGACTTAAGATTAAAACATTGACAAGTGATCATGGTCGTGAGTTTGAAAATCAAGATTTTGAATCTTATTGCTCACACAATGGCTATACTCATATCTTTTCTTCCCCTAGAACACCCCAACAGAATGGTGTAGTAGAAAGAAGAAACTGAACCCTTCAAGAAATTGTGAGAACCATGCTCAATGAATATGACCTGTCTATTTATTTTTGGGCTGAAGCTGTTAATACAGCTTGCTATGTTATTAATAGAGTCTTAATCAGACCTGTTCTTAAGAAAACCCCTTATGAATTGTGGAACAATAGAAAGCCTAAGGTTAATTACTTTAAATTTTTTGGTTGCAAAGTATTTATTCTGAATACTAAAGATAATCTGGATAAGTTTGCTTCCAAAAGTGATGAAGGAAATTTTCTGGGTTACTCTATTTCAAGTAAATCCTATAGAGTATTCAATAAGAAATCCAAATGTGTGGAAGAATCTGTTCACATCAAGTTTGATGAAACTGATCCACATGAGCCTAAAACCTCTCTTGAGAATCTTGAAGAAGATTTGTCTATTATGGACCTTAATGATAAATCTAAAGAACCTGTTATAAAAGCATCCAGTTCTGGACTTTCTCCAAAATCTGCTTCTGTCGAACCCGAACCTATAGATGAACCTGAAATTTCTAGTCCAACCTTTACCAGATCAACAAGGATTCTAAAGAATCATCCTTTAGAAGCTGTTGTTGGTAATCTTGATAGAGGAACACAAACTAGAGCTTCTCTAAGAAACCATGTTGAACATCAAGCTTTTCTTTCACAACTAGAACCCAAAAATATCAATGATGCTATCAATGATGAATTCTGGGTAATAGCTATGCAGGAAGAATTAAATCAGTTTGAAAGAAACAAAGTCTGGGAATTAGTTGACAGACCTAAGGACACTATGACAATAGGCACAAAATGGGTTTTCAGAAATAAAGTAGATGAATCTAGAAATATAGTTAGAAACAAAGCTAGACTAGTTTCACAAGGATATAGTCAAGAAGAAGGTATGGACTATGAGGAAACTTTTTCACCTGTAGCTAGACTAGAAGCCATTAGGATCTTACTTGCATATGCTGCACATCTGGATTTTAAGTTATATGAAATGGATATGAAAAGTGCATTTCTAAATGGTTTTATAATTGAAGATGTTTTTGTAGAACAACCACCTGGATTTACTAACCCCCATTTTCCAAATCATGTTTTTAAACTTTCTAAAGCCTTGTATGGTTTAAAACAAGCTCCAAGATCTTGGTATGATAGACTTAGCAATTTCCTTATCTCAAATGGTTTTACTAAAGGGATTGCTGATCCAACTCTTTTCATTAAAAGAATTTCTAAAGATGTTTTAGTTGTACAAATATATGTTGATGATATTATTTTTGGATCTTCTAAACACTCTTTATGTATTGATTTTTCAAAAAGTATGCAAAATGAATTTGAAATGAGCTTAATGGGAGAACTTAAGTACTTTCTTGGATTTCAAGTATTTCAAAATGAAAATGGTATTATTTTGAATCAAAGTAAATATACAAAGGATATTTTAAAACGTTTTGGTCTGGATAGTATCAAGGAAAGTGAAACTCTTATGAGTACTACCTGTAAATTGGACGCAGATGAAACTGGGAAACCAGTTGATCAAACAAATTACAGAGGTATGATTGGTAGTTTACTTTATCTTACTGCAAGTCGACCTGATATTATGTTTAGTGTGTGTATGTGTGCTAGATTTCAAGCTAATCCTAAAGAATATCATTTGCTTGCTGTTAAAAGAATTTTTAAATATCTCAAACACACGATTAACTTAGGTTTGTTTTACCCAAAAGGACAATCCTTTGAGTTAATGAGTTATTCAGATGTTGACTTTGCTGGTTGTAAGTTAGATAGAAAAAGCACATTAGGAACATGTAATTTGCTTGGAAAATCTTTAGTTTCTTGGTGTAGTAAGAAACAGAACTCAGTTGCCTTATCTACTGCCGAAGCAGAATATATAGCTGCTGGTAGTTGCTGTGCACAAATTCTGTGGATGAAACACACTCTTTTGAACTATGGATATGTTTTTAAACATGTTTCAATCAACTGTGATAACACCAGTGCAATAAACATCTCTAAGAATCCTGTATCTCACTCTAGAACCAAACACATAGATGTAAGACACCATTTCCTAAGATATCACTATCAAAAAGTTGATATTTCTCTTGAATTTATTGGCACTGAACATCAATTGGATGATATTTTCACTAAAACTTTAAGTTCGGATAGGCTATGTTACATAAGACACGAATTGGGAATGTTTAATCACAACTGATGTGAAATTCTCACCGATGTGAAATTCTCACCGATGTGAAATTCTCACCAATGTGAAATTCTCACCGATGTGAAATTCTCACCGATGTCAAATTCTCACCGATGTGAAAATCCTCGCCGATGTTGAAACTCTCACCGATGCTATATTTTAAAACTTTTGTCTACCGCCAAGAATATGAATCGCTTTATTTTATTTTATCTTACTCTATTTTAGTCATTTATTTGGAATTCCTAAATGATAAAACTAAGTCTAAGCCACTTCCTACCTCACCGAGCTCAAAATCTCTCACCTTCGAACCTTTGCTCCCAAATCGGCCAAGAACCCTAAACCCACGATGGCAAAAACTAAGCTTCCTACCGTCAGAGATGAAAGAGTAGAACCAAAAGCTAAGAAGCAGAAGACACAGCATAAATCCAGTGTTAGTGAAGTCAGAACTAGATCAGGAAAGCGATCAGTGAATCCTCACTTGCAGAATAGAGACATAGTAATCGAGAAAGAACTGTGCGTGGAATGGCTACTGCCTAGAAAATCGTTAGTACTCGAGATTCTGGAGGACCAGAAATGGGTGGATTGTTTCTCGAATAACAATGGCCCATACTACCCAAAGTTGGTAAAAAAGTTCTACGTGTTTGTAACCTTCGAGAAGTCTGAAAATGAGAATCGGGTAAGCTCTTTTTTAAATGGAAAAGAGATGTCTTTTTCTTCAGTAGAGTGGGCTGAGTGTTGGAAAGTACCACATGAAGGTGTCTCTAGGTACATATCAAGAGCAATGCCACCTAGCAGTGACATCTTTGATTATGAGACCGCCTTAAAAGAACTGACCGGTAATGGGAATCAAAGGCAAGTGGTTGCTGCCGAAATGGATGGAGATAATCGACTGCTCTTCAAGTTTGTTCAGCATGTGTTGATACCGAGGCGAAGAGATTTTGCAAATCTGAGATATCAAGATATCTATCTTCTTCATCTGCTATGACATGGTGTGAAAATCAATCTGTGTAGATTGTTAATGTTTCAAATGGAAGACATGATTAGACCAAAGTCAAAGACTAATGCTTTATTCTTTTCCAATCTGATTTCAGTAATGATAAAAGTGAAAGGAATAGCTGAGTCTCAGGATGAGACAGTTGTAGTCAGGAATAATTTCTGCATCACCTCGACTGTTTGTAAGTACATGAAAATTAACTGGAACCCATGGAAGGGAGAATGGGTCAGTGATGATCAGAAGATATATGATAGGTTTAATCCTGTGGATCATCCCTCAAGACCAAAGGATATGAGAGATCCGATTCTGAGACCTGATGAAGAGGAACCTGTTTATAGTAATGAAACAGAAAATGAAACAGAAGAAGAAGAATAATCTCCCATGGATGTTGGAGGAGATCCAGACTTTCCCCCAAGTCCTGTTGCAGAATTGGTTTATTCTAGGAAAGGAAAGGTAGAGGAAATTTTGTCTACTTATGAGGAAGACCAGTCTGTGCCTCACCAAGAAGAAGAGGAAAAGGATAATGTATCTGAATCGTATGTTTCTGGTAGTTTATGTATGAGTCCTTTGATTGGAAGCTCAGCTATGCCTGCTGCTGAAGTAGAAAGAGATACAGAAGAAGCTGTACCTGTATCAGAAGATCTTCTAGATGCTGCACCGATAGAACTTGTAGTAGAAGATTCTGATGAAGAGAATCTAGCACTGAATGCTGTTTTGATACATGAGAATGCACCCATTGAGGGGGAGCATCAATCTGTTCTTGGAAATGTTACAGTAGCTGTTGAGTTTGGAGACTGGGTAGAAGACCCAGGGTTTATAGTCTGTAGATTGGATTATCCGGATTCTGATAATGAGATGTCTGTGAATAGACCGAAGACCAATTATGATCTTGCTTCTGAGTTGTTTCCCGATAATGTGGTCAGATTTAATGATCTGAATAAGCTGAAAGAGGACCTCAAATCCAGTTTTGTTGAAGAAGTGAAGTTAATGGAAACCTCCCTTTCATCCTCAATTCAATCAATAATGATTGATTCTGTAGTCAGTTTGGCCTCAGTAAAGGGATCTGCTGCAGTTTTCCCAAATGATTTTGTCTCTAAATCTGATCTTGAATCCATGAAGAATGAGCTAAAAGAATCATTCAGTGTATCAGTTGCTGAGATGAAGCAAAGCTTTAATGAAGAAATGAAAATGTTAGAGAAATCCTTTGAGCTCTCTCTGGCTTGTAATTTATATTCTTTTGTGTCTGAGCTTATGGAAGAAGTGAAAGAGTGCCAGACTCAGTCTTCTAGAATCGAAGCAGATCTTGAAGCCTTACAGAAGTCTCTTACTGCTTTAGACTCTTATATGAGCTCCAAGTCTCAAGCTGACAAGGACCTAGCTTATGTGAAGAGTGTAGTAAGCCAGTTTGTCTTGGTGTTTGAAAGTTTCAAAACCTCAGTAAAGGATCACGTTCAATTACAAGACTCTCAAGTTCAAATCCTAATCAGTGGTTTGTCTAAGAGTTTCAAAGAAACTGTTTCCTTCTCTCTTGGCCCTCTCACATCCAAACTTTTAGTTTATCTGAATTTAGTTCGAGCAATGTTGAAGGAGGAGATTGGTTATATTTCAACCAGTGGCTCTGTGGACTCATCAGAGTTGAGCCGAGTGGTGCTTTCTACAAGAGATTCTGCTAGAGAAATAATGAAGATTGTTCAAGATTATATGAGAGAAGCCTCTGCCTCTCAGGAAGCCATAAAGAGCAAAGTGGACTACTACTTCACCAGAATTTTCACCAAGCATCAACTCGATCACCACTTTAAGCTGATGTTGGAAAACATGAAGCTCCCTCCAGTAACTCAAGCTTTTAGAGAACAAGTGAGCCAACTAAGACAATTGACTCCTGCCTTGGAGAAATTCATGGAGAACAAAGATGATTTCATCTCTGCTATGGAAAAAGGAGGAGGAATTATTATGGATTTTAGAAATCTGTTGCTGCCTTTCTTGCATGTTGATGCCAGACCTGTCATAGTACCTCCTGCTTTGCCTGCTTCTGCCTCACCTGTTTCCACAGTCCAGCTGACTCCTGCTCAAGCTATTCGAAGCCTCACACCAGTGATCACCCAAAGATCTTCAAACTACAGGCCTGACTCTGTGTCAGTGGCCCAGCCTCCTTTGATCATTTCTGGCATTCCAAAACCTTCACCTGCATCCTCACCACCCGAACCTTCTTCTGATCCCAAATGAAAATCTCACGTTGAAAATGTAGATTGATCCAGTGGCCAGGATTTTTGATAGGAATTCATTTGTATTCTGTTTTTGTACTTTCTGACTGCTCTAATACAGAAGAACTCCTTTTACTTCTCATGTTTTATTTGTCTCCTATATATGCTTTCCCACTTTTTGATTATCACAAAGGGGGAGAACAATAAGCGGAAAATGAGAGAATGAGAAATATTTTCAATGGAGAAAAATAAGGAATAAGGGGAGACACAAATAATCTTCTTTTCAATTTTATCTCTGATATTATTATGTTTATTTTTACCTTCGGTACCTTATGATTGTTACCTCTCATAACTTATGTCTATATCATACTATTTCTATTATCCCTGATGTTGTTTTCTCTGGGAAAATTGTTTTCAATATTATACTCTTTACTATTATATTTTCACTATGTTAAATGCCCATATCATAAATTTTGATTATCAAAAACGGGGAGATTGTTGACCTCACCTGTTTTGATAATCTCAATCATGTATTCATATGTGTTGAAAATCCCAATTATGTTTTCATTTTCTATGATATTTTTAAGTACCATTGATCTATACTTTAATTCATTCAAATCTGTGATCAAACCAATAATAATTTTTAAAATAGTATTTGGAATATGTTAATCCTCGTTTATCCATGTTCATAAAATTTATAAATTGATTCTAACACAATCAGATGTGTTCTGCATAAAACAGATAAGTAATCTGCCTATAGCTACTGATAAAGAGCTACCGTTACCCAGTCTACCGATAGACTTAGTCTACCGACAGACAGAGTCACTGATATACTTAAACACAGAGCTACCGATGTGCTTATAAATGTAAGCTACTGACTTACAGACAGCTACCGATACAAACATAGAGCTACCGGTGTAAGTATAAATAGCTACCGATGGAATAAGAGTCACCGATGGACGAAGCTACTGACAGACTCACAGCTACCGACGCATGGAGCTACCGACGCATGGAGCTACCGACGCATGGAGCTACCGACGCATGGAGCTACCGACGCATGGAGCTACCGACGCATGGATCTACCGATAAACAAAGTCAACGAGACAAGCATATACCAACCGACGCATAGATCCACCGATAGAGTCAAAGAAACTAATGAAATTGAGCTACCGATGTCCAAGCTACCGATGCTGATTACCTACCGATCACTCGACTCACTGTTTGAATTTCTTTATTTATCTTTATTTAATCTATCCAACGGTCATATCATGTACATTTTAATGATTTGTCAAATATCTGATAAAGGTTGTCGGATGTCAGGAACCCGTACCTCGTACCTGCATAAAGGAAATCTTTTCTGTCTCCTGTTGCCCGTGAGATAAATACGAGAAGACTACGCTGCCCAACTAGGAGAGTGTGGTGGATGGAATATACCAGAAACACAAGAACGAGAAGAATCAAGAAGCTCATAGACAATCAAGCATACTAGAGAAGTGTTCTGTGCATATAAGAAGAACACTGAAGAACTTCAACCACTACATTTTCACTGTCTATGAACCTGGAGCATACGACACTCTTTTTCTCAAACAGAAACGAGAAGAGGACTCAGACTCACTTCTGATCGAATCCAAAGGAGTCCAGAGCTACACTAAAATCACCAGAACCATTTCTAAACTCTACATCTCTTGTTCTGTGATTTATTATTATACTTTTCAAGCAGTGTGTGTTATCTGCTGTATCTAACACATACACTGTCTCATGCACTTAAACTGGAGGATTTGTAAATCCTTACCAAATTCTTGCATTTATTTCTTTCCCATGAATAACAGTGGTAGAGGTCGTGTGTGACCTGGACAGCTGGTTTCTGTTGTACTGTTTCCCACGAAGAACAGTGGTAGAGGTCTTGGACCTGGACAGTTGTAAACTGTTGAACCCCGATCCAGGGTGTGGATCATTTTTATATAAACTTTTGAGAGGACTAAGTCTCAGCTTGAGACTGAACCTCTTGGTTACATTTGTTGTGCCATCTCTTTCAAAGTTTTATTCCGCTGCTAATCACTTTAAAACCAATACTGATTTTAAAGTTACTTTGACAATTAAATTAGCAAGTGTTTATGTTAAGTGTAGATTAGTAAGTTAGTTTCAAAAGATAATCACACACTCCTGTGTTGATTAACTAGGAATTAATCAATCCCTTGAGAATCTAACAGAACCTCTACTTTAATATAAATTCACTACAGTTTAATTTATTATTTTATTTGGGGGTCTTTAAGACAGTGTTTTTTAAATACAGAAATTTTAATTGGTACTCAATTCACCCCCCCCCCTCTTGAGTAAACCACTCCGACCAACATCTAGGAACTGTTTTTCCATCCTAAGACGAACCACCTTAGGAAAATATTTCTCAAGAAACATACCTTTGAATTTGTCCCAGTGAAGATCCTCAATCTCATCACTATACCTTATATTTTTTACCATCGACCACCACTCATCAGCTTCACCTTCAAAACGGTAAATAGCAATACTAACCTTTTGATGTTCTGAACACCCCATGACATCAAAAATCTTCTCCAGTGCTTTAATCCACCCTTCAGCTTGCACAGGGTCAGATGATCCTCTGAATGATGGGGGATGTTGCCTCATGAAATGTTCCACCACTGACATGTTCCTCTGCGGTTGATCTGGCTGATCTCGTGCATTGATACCACCACCATTTATAGCCTGAGTCAACTGTTCCATCACTGCAACAAACTGTTCAGTTCCGATTCCGAACATCTCAGGTTGCTGATTTGGAAGGTTATCTTCCTCCTGATGTCGTCCCAACATAGCTGCTTTGTTTCCTCTGTGGAAAACCATTCTGAACACAGAAATATCTTAGGCAAAGCAACATGGTAATCCGTAAATGCTATATCATTTCAATCATATTATAATTTAACACTTTTCTAACTCCTAATGTTGTCTAAACCGGCCTTTAATACAAACTATAAGGCCCCAGCCTTAAGCCTTACTTAATATTGAATTAAACGAATAATTCACGTTGAGGATCTTTTCAGGTTTAGAGTTTTAGAGAATTAGAACATAACTATTACATCTCAAAAGATTACAAAGTAGTCACTTCTACTAAGTTTCCATAATAAAAAAAACTCTTAAAAAGAAACATGTCTAGTTCCATGTTTTATATAGGATGACATTCCCTTGATCCCATCCTTGACCTTATTCCACATTAAGTCCTGTGAAAACATTTCAAAAAAAACTGGGGGTGAGCATAAAAAGCTCAGTAAGGGATACAGAAAGAATGAAAACTTTTAGTTTTTCAAACATCAAATAAACCATATATACTCTATCAAAGTAATACCTTCACCTTCATGAAGTAGTATAAACTCTCCACTGAATAAAGTATCATTACTTACCTTTTTGTAACCAAAGGATTACCATAAAATCCATAAAAAGAACACATAGCATATATAAATGCAACTTGGGACATAAACATACTTAAGTGGAATAACCATACGGTCGACTTCCACACATATCACTTAATGAAATAGCCATACGGCCAATTTCCATACATACTTAATGGAATAGCCATACGGCCGACTTCCATACCCAATGAATTGGAGGTTATAACATAACCACCCGTCCTGGTATTCACGACACCACCCGACATATGGTTTATAACTTAACCACCCGTTAAAATGTCCAAGTACCAGTATAAAATCATAAAAAATAAAACCAATATAAAGGAATGATAACATTTCCACATTTCAATCACACTATATCATAAATATATTGACATAATAGAATCCTTTTTCAAAACCATTTTCAATACCAAAATACATAAAAGAGTATATGGTATTTATTTTATTCTAAAAACATTACGGCTTGTTGAGAAAGCCAAAGACCAAATAATACTCGCGGCGGCGGAAAAGGTCGTTGTCACCGCGTACGTTAAAAAAACATTCCTTTTTGTCGTTTTGTAAAACGCTTCGTAGAAAAAGATTCCTTTTTTATAAAAGTAAAAGTCAAAGGGGTTTATACACCGTATAAAAGAAAGTTATGTATAAAAATAAATATGCCTCAATGAAAGGAGATTGAGACGAAGTCCCTTACCTTGGGTCCGACTTGACTCGAACATTCTTTAACGTCCTGAATAATAAAATTGAGTTAATTTATACATGATTAAGAACCTTTTTAAAGTTCATTATTCCTTTTATATCACTTATTGCCATGTTATAAACATTATGTAACCATTTATGTTAATAATGTTTGTTTTCTCAATATTTGGTTCTTAAGTCGAAAGTGGACTTCTTACAATTACATGTTGTTCGTGTGGTCAAAGGTTCTTTATATCCAGAATTAAATTCCCGATTTGGATATAATATGTATCATATATATCCAGCATATACATGTATTTATAATATTACATAATCATTTAGAGGTAAGAAATGAAATGCACCGTTCATGGAGACGGTAAGCCGTACGTACGCATAAACGCTACTTTCATTTCTTTGTCATATTAATGGAATTAAAACTAAATGAGAGGTATGTATATTTTAATTCCAGAATTATATTCATCATTTAGATATATCATTATTTATATATATCCATTATATACATGGACTTTTAATAGTACATTAAATTTGGGGATAAGAAATGAAATGCACCGGTCATGGAGACGGTTAGCCGTACGTACGCATGAACGCTACTTTCATTTCTATCTCATACTTTAATGGAAAGAAATAATAATGATATAGAGGTATATTATAATTCCAGTATAACATCATATATAATAACTTTAAAACCATCCTTTACACATCGCGCATATGGCATTAATGAATCACATCACTTTGAGGGGGCGGTAGTCCGCACTTCCTTAAATGAAGAAATCGTGTTTACCCATAATGGAAACCATAAAGGTATGCCCAAAATGAAAAATACATAATCTTAAAGAAAAAAAACATATTATATATCATATATAAAAATAGTGACATCATAATGGCCACCTTTGAAGGTGTTAAATGAGTATTGAACAATCGTCGTTTCGGGAGGCAGAATTTCGCCATCCACGGAAACCGTATGTTCTTTAACCATTTGATGTAGTTGTGTGAGAGTGTATCTCGAATAAATCTTATAACAACATCCTAGTATATTTAAGATACTGTTGTTGTTACAAAAGAAGTAAATAAAAAGTTTTTAGAGGGTTGGAGAAGAAAAATAAAACAAATGAACAAGAGAGAATGAATTACCTTTAAAAGTGTAACTCCTTTTGGTTTGAGCCTAAAGGCTTCCTTTGAAAGGATTATGCCCAAAGGGGATCCTCTAGGATGAGGAGAGGGATGTGGAGAGAGTAATTGGGCAGGGGTTGGCCGAGCCAAAGGCTTGAGGAGTGTGTGTAATGAGGTAGAGTTGGGGGCCTTTTATAAGAGGAGAGGAGGGGCACTTTTGGAAAGTAAAGAAATATTACTTTATTTGAAAATGTGTTTCGGTTTTAAAAGGTCCCACATTGATATAATTCGTGTATAAGGTGATAAGGGTTCAAAATCCACTCATCTAATTGGTTTTGGACATGTGTAGTTCATAGATTTTACATTATCTTTCCATTTTATTTAAATCGTCAAATAATGATGTCATCACTGCATCATTATTATGTCATAAATAATTTAATTTATTTCATGTCTAAAAATTATAAAAAAGTACTATGATGTAGGAAATCTTTTTATATTTTCAATTACTATTTATAATCAAAAATCTGACTTGTATAACCCCATTTAATAATTGTTTTAGTAAAACATATCATGTTTGTGCCATTTTTTACATTAACATTAAATAAAAGGTATTTATGTCATTTTCTAACTAAAGTGGCTCCATGGGGTCCCCAAGTTGACCCATGGCTTGTCTTGATCGGACATCACACATCCAATGAGGTTAGGACATGTGTCACATTCATTTCATATTATTAATACATTATTTTTACCTTAAACTACACTAATTACCACTAATCGCAATTAAGAACTTAATAAGTTACTATTCACCAAAAATTATTATAATCTCATTGAACCACATTTTACTTCTTAATGACAACCATGTATGTCGGATTTTTGAAATTCAAAACACAATGATGGCAAAATTTCATTTAAACGGAAAATCAGTCTTTATAAGTACCACTTAGTGGTTTCACTATTCATCAAAAATTGAAGTTTTTCAGAAAATTACCAAAAATTCACCCTAAGCTATATTTGATATTACGAATTCAAAAATGAAGTCTATTTTACAAAATTCAAAATATATAAGTCACATTAATTAATTTAATAATTAATTCCCGTTGTCAGAGCAAATAGCGTGTTTTTATGAAACAATAAGTATCAAAAGATTGACACTAGTTTAAGTCTGATTTCAAAGTGAAATTAATTCCAATGACCACTATTGGATTTAATGGTAAAAATATTTTATAATTTCACTTTAAAACCAATTCAAAAGATAATCTAATCATATAAATAAATTAGATTAAAAAGAGGTTTTGAATTAAAATACAACATTTTACACTATTCATTAAAAAAATGAACTTTATCAGAAAGGTACCAAAAATTTACACAAAGTAAATTTTGATGTCCCGATTCTAAAGAAGAGTTATATTTAGTCCAATAGAATTTATAAGATCGATAAAAATATATTTAATGACGGTTCTCCGTCAAAAGGTGATAAGTGGTCCTTTCGTGAAAATTAGGGTATAAATGCCTAAAAATTGAACTTTTTCCGTATTTTAAGCCTTTATCTTTTATTGGGTAAATGTAAAACCATTTTAAAACATATATAATAATATTTTGGTTATTTCTATCCATTCACGTCAGTACAACGGCAACTCGTTAACTAACATTTAAAATAATATTATTTTATTACTTGTGTGCAACGTAAGTTTTCAAAGAAACTCAACGTTGCGTACCGAGTACGCTATCGAACGTAGAAACCCCTTTTAATTAAAATTAATTTTTAATTGATAAATATTAATAAATATGAAAATTCATTATTCTTTATTTACCTGGGATTTTACAAATATTGTATAAAATTGAAATGTTCATGTTTATCTATCCTTAATTTACAAAGGGTTTAAAATTTATTTATCAACTATTCAAAAAAAATTTATCTCATCTTTTTAATAATGTAATGTCATTTATTAATTAAATTCCCTTCTTAATTCATTAATATAACTATTATATTATGAATTGATGTATCCTATTGTATATAAGTGTTTAAACTACTTCTTTAAATTATCGTATATGTATTTAAGGAGTAACATTATTGGTATGAAAATTGATTTAGTTTCAATATACCTTAACCGTTGCTTGTTTAAGAGTTATGTAAAGATTCCCATATAATTATGGTTTGAATTTATTGATTCGGTGGAAAGAATAGAAAGTCAAAACTAAATCATTAGAATCATTATTACATGTATAAGGGATATATGAGTTGACATGGTAAGATTAAATCCCCCTAATAAATAATAAGTGTTAGATTAATTCCAAATAAAAATTTTTCTAGGTTTTTATAATCCAAATCTAAGTGCCCTAGGATTATCTTATGTAAGGTAATTATGTAATGAGGTGACCCTAACCATCAGGTTAATCAATTTTTTCTTTTTCTTTAGAAAACACTAAGCTGGTAAATCCCAAGTGCTATAATACCAAAGGGATAGAGTTAAGATAATCTTTATAATTGATTGGGTAAGTAGTTTTCCACTCAACTATACATTAGTTATATGTCATGTGATTGACATGATTGTCAAAAATATAATGTTATGTCTTATTTACATTCTTAACCAATGTAAGTAATAATAAAATACAAATCTTATCCCTCTAAGGAATATTCTCTTAACTAAAAATGGTTCATCATTTTAGTGGAAACACATTTAATAAAAGTCTATAAATTATTGTAAAACATGATACACATTTGATAGATGATTTTTTTTATATATAACCTCGTCATTAACATTGAACATGGCTTTTATATCAATATGATATATTAAAGGAGAATTTTAATCTATGTAACTTCCTAGACATGAAAGTTACTTAAGAATTAATCTAAATATAGAAGAAAATATTATATTTTATAAATACGCATTCTAAACTAAAAAACTATTGAAGTTTTTCAACAAGTGGATATAGATATTATAAGAAGAATATAAGGATTCACATAAGGATTAAAATGAATTTATTTGTTCTAAATGACCAAAAGTACATTAGTCTCCACTCATATACATGATATAATTCATAATATTAATTAATTATAGAGACTAGGGGTTTCTTTTAAATTTTATTCTAGCTAAAGAATTCATTATATAAACATTTTTGGAAATTTTATGATAATGTGAATGATTCAAATAAAATTTTACCCAATTATCTCAATGTTTTATGAAAAAATGAGCATGACGTGTGATGTTTAAAAAATGCTGTTTTGTTAATAGTACAAGTGGAAAAAAATTGAAACCAAAACAATAAAAGATATTTAGAAGTTATAAAAAACATTTCATGAAATCCTTTATGGTCAATGAAACTAGAAGAAGATGTTAGGAAGGTGGGGAATTGTTTCTAGATGATATAATTGTCTAATATACTTTAAGGGGTTCAATAAAATATTTTTAAATTCTAAATTGGGAGTTTATTTTATAAAAATAAATTCTTCAGTATTGAAGTCTATATGGTACCAAATTTTTATTTTAAAAAGTTTGTAAGCATGAAACTGTTTAAAAAAGTAGAGTAATAATTGAAAGAACTTATATTAAGTAATTAATTGATGAATCAAAGGGTTATTGAGTCATGAAGTTGAATACAAAAGAATATTTCATGCTCAAATGGATGTTCATATATGATATGTATTTTTACCTTATATTCTTCTATATAATATCAGAATTTTATTTCAAACAAAGACTTATTATGAATAATATGAGAAAGTAGTTTAAATTCATAGGGTTTATGATTCATTAGATTCTATAACATGATTGGTAAGGAGATAAATATAAATTTGTTTTATCTAGGACAGAATTTATTATACATGATATATCTTAAAGTATGATGGATGTGATCCCACCACCCATTAGAGACATTATATAATGAATAAATTCTTATTTTTTTAATAATTCTCTAAACATATAAAATTCTATATATAATATAGATACAATAGTTTGTTTTTTGAATATACCAACTAAAAATAAATACACATTATTCCCTAACACAAAGGAGCTTGGGTATTTTAGTACATATTATAAAGAGAATATATTTTCAATGATACTAGTTTGAGTATATTCTGATTTAGATAGGTTTATGTATAAAAAAATATTATTCTAGTAAAAATAAAAAAATCACTTAATATCCTAAAATAATTTTGGATATATTAGTAAATATAAATGTAAAATTTAAATTTAGTAACTATATAGAAGTGGATATCACTTTATATCTTAATAGAGTTTATGATATATTAGTAAAGTGAGAAATTTTAAATAGTAAAATATTAATATCAAGGGAAATGTTTGATGGAATTTTTTTAGGAAATATAATGATGATGAACCTAAAGATAGTTATATATAGACAATATACGATATTAAGATCATATCATTCAATGTTATTGAAACATCCCGGTTCCAGATGCCACACAGAGGCCCCCCATACCCGATTGGTCACATAGCCTCAAGTGCATTTCCCAGAACGCCAGAGGCTACTGACTAGCAGGGAGGGCCTTGGGTGTGAGAGTGGGGAAATTATGCCCTCATTGGCAGAGTATACAGCGGAAGAGAAAAAAATATGCAATAGAGGAAGAAATAAATATTAAATAACAGTAAATAGTGGAAGACTGAGATAATAACAACTACAACACACACACACACACACACATATATATATATATATAACGATGGATGGTATATATTTCAATGAAAATAGCCAAACAGGTCACACTGATTGAATACAAAAGTGCTAAACCAAATTGAAAAAGAATGGAGATAAACTCATAATCATCGCAAGCCATATCTTGGTCACATGCTCTCCATCTCCACAGCAAGTTAGGCCCCTAAAGTAGAAGGGTGCATTACGTTATCTAAATGTGCAACAATATAATCTGTTTGGGCCAAAAAGCTTGAGCCAAACTAGGTTTGAAACTAAATCCAAGTAGGAAACCACCCAAAGATCTGTGCCTAATATTTAGTGAGTATATGGCAAGGAAAAGTACAGAAAGTAGTAACAAAGAAGCACTAAGTAGTAAAAAATCCACAGTTTAAGCATTGAAAACACCACATAGCATGGAACAACAAAAAAGATAACACCACAGGTAACCCTCTGGGATGTACCCACAACCTATCCCCTCTGGTCCTACCTAACATGTACAAGAAACTCTCTGGGCAGCACACACAGTCTCACCCCTCTGGTTCAGTTAAAGTATAGAATCTCTAAGGAAGCATTCACTATCAATTCCCCCTATAGTCTCGTATCGTACTAAAGGCGCACTGGGGAAGCACACAACATCAATTACCTATGGGGACCATGTATGGAACTATAAACACTCAAGGGAAGCACTCAACGTCAATTCCCCTTGTGGTCTCGCATCGTATAAAAATAGAGACACTCTGGAGAGGCCCTCAACATCAATTCTCCCTATGGTCGATACACCAGGTTCTCATGGCCCTATGTAAGTCTAGAAAGTATAACATTGCGTAATGGACCAAGTAAAACTCATGAAATAAAAGGATATCATTCTATAGAACAACATCATAACAGAAGATCAGACACAAAATCCTATAATACTAGGCATGGATAGTAAACAACAGCCTAAAGGCAAACAAGACCCAAAGGTCAAAACAGGAAAAACATGCACTGGAAATACATCCAAAGCACAACTATTCAACATATTACAAATCAATAATACATCTAATCAGGCATATCATCATATAATATAAACAATATGGCTAAAACAGTAAATCCGCAATACCCCATTCATGTGTATTGGGCGATATTGCACCCATAACTCAAAGTCTTTCTACAGAAAGGCAAAAACCACATACCTCACGGTTAGGAGATCAATATACTTGATCCTAGAAGCTTGAATCTCCTTAGAATTATGTATATCTAAGAAAAAGTCTAAAATTTTCAACCCATGATAACTTAGAAAAGAAGAGAAATAAGGAAACAAATCTCGAAGATAAGGAAGAGTGTACCACTATGGTTCCAACACAAACCACGATGGTCGATTCGGAGAACAGATGCGTGATCGGGGGCTCAGGGAAGTCTCAGGACTGTACGAGTGCTCTGGGAAATTTTGGCTAAATAAGAAGACACCCTTGTCCATTAGAATTGACCCCGGTCCGTTTAATAAAAAAAATACACAGTGTGTACTTTTGATGTACACGGAATATACTTTGATTTTACGTACTCCGCTTTAGGTAGACTCCATGTCACCCCACACTATCGTGTGTGTGGCCATGACACAGCCAGAACATGGCCTCCTACAACAACGATGTACACGGTGTGTACTCATAAAGTACACGATGTGTACTACAAAAATTTCTAGAAACTCCTCTTTTCTCAAAAACTTCAGAAAAAATGAAAAACATACATGAAAAGAAGATCTGAGTTCTTTCAAAATCCCCCCTTAAATAAATTCATCCTCGAATTTCCCTACCATGGAATAGAAGAAGAATCCTAAACAACTCTGACCACTATGATCGCATGTCAGCCTCCATCTCCCAAGTCTCATCATGCACACACCCGTGATATCATAGCACTCGTACCAGAGGAACATACCGACCATGGAGAACCTTCATACTGTAATCAATAATCTTGATACGATGCTTCTTGAAAGATGCATCCACCTCCAACTCAACTTCATCGGGTTGGAAGGCATGAGACGGGTCTGAAAAGTAACATCAAAGCTAAGAAATTTGGAAGATGTTGTGCATATCTCGGTACCTCTGAGGTAACTACAACCGATAGGAAACCAGCCCAACTCTCTCCAACACCTCAAATGGAATGAAATACCTCGTTGAAAGATTACCCTACCTCCTAATCCACTTGTGTCCCAACCTCGATGTGACATGTGGGAAAACCTGATCCACGACCTCGAACTCCAAAGGTCATCTTCGTTTATCAACAAAAGACTTTTGATGATACTGTGCAGTAGACATCCTCTTCTGAATCAAATCAATCTACTATGTGGTCTCCTAAACATGATGAGGTCCCCACAAAGCTGCCTCTCCTGCCACCAGTCAACATAAGGGTGATCGGCACGGCCAACCATACAAAGCCTCATAAGGTTCCATCTAAATAGTCAGTTGAAAACTATTATTGTATGCAAACTCCACAAGAGGTATATGCTTCTCCCAAGAACCTCCAAAATCCAAAATACATGCTCAGATCATGTCCTCAAGCACGTGAATCATACGCTTAGACTGGCCATCTATCTGGGGTGGTAAGTTGTAGTCCAAAGTACCTGTGTACCCAAAGCCTTCTGAATCCCCTACCAGACTTGAGAAGTAAAACGCGCATCCCTGTCTAAAACAATGGAGCGTGGAACCCCATGCAGATGTACTATCTCTTAGATGTACAATTTCCCCAGCTCATCAACACTAAAGGTCTCCTTGATTGGAAAGAAATGAAAAAAATTTTTGAGCCTGTCAATGACAACCCATACTGCATCATTCCCTCGAGGAGACCTTGGCAACCCTAACACGAAATCCACCGCAACGTTGTTACACTTCCACTAGGGAATGGGTAACTTCCGAAGAAGCCTTGCTGGTCACTGATACTCCAACTTCAAATTCTTACAAGTGGAACACCTCATTACGAATCCAGCAATGTCCCTCTTCATACATGTCCACCAATAATGATGGTATAGATCATGATACATCAGTGTGACGCTAGGATAAACTGCCCAAAGTGAGGAATGAAAGATCCACCTAAACTCCTCATGTATATCTACTGGTACCCATTAACATCCCTGGAAATGTAAGATAACATCCTTGAATCTGGTCCACCCATGAATAGGATCCTCTCCTGACACGATTTCCCATAGGACTAGGCCTTCAGAATCTGATAGTTGCCTCATTTGTACTCAATCAAGAAGGGTATAGGAAACAACTACACAAGATATAAAATTCTTCCCCTGTCTATCGTGCACCTCCAAATGCATATCAGAAAATAAGGACATAAGCTTCCACTCACTACTGGCCTCCCAAAATGCATGTATCTGGGTCCTCCTACTCAATGCATCAAACACTGTGTTTTTGTTTCTAGGAGTACAGGAAAGTTCATTGTCAAAGGACTGTAGGTACTCAACCCACCTGTGTTGTCTAAAATTCATATCACACTGAGTGAAGATGTACTTGAGACTCTTGTGATTGGTGAAACCCACAATGTGATCTCCCAGAAGATAATTTCTCCAATCGTGTAAAGAATGAACAACAGCTGCCAACTCCAGATCATGCATCAGGTAAATCCTCTCTTGTGGACTCAACTGTCGAGACCCGTACGCAACGACTCCATCTCCCTACATAAGCACAGCTCCCAACCTGATACCTGATGCATCGTAGTAAATAGTATAGCTCTTTCTCGGCTCTGGAAATACTAGTATCAGTGTAGAAGTCAACCTCCCATTCAGCTCTTGAAAGGATGACCCATAAGAATCGGACCATAAGAACTTCTCCCCCTTCTTAGTCAGACCTATCAGTGATGCTTCTAAGCATGAAAAGTCCTGTATGAAATGTCTATAGTATCTATCCAGACCTAGGAAACTCAGCACCTCAATGACATTCTTATAATTTTTCTAGTAAGCTACTTCTCTCACTTTATTTGGGTCTACTGATGCTCCTTCCTCTAAGATAACATGACCCAAGAAGTGAATCTGGTCCATCCAAAAGTAACATTTTGAGAGCATAGCATATAACTGATGCTCCCTTGGTGTACTCAAAATGATCTCAAGATAGGTAGCATGGTTATGTCGAGTGTGAGATTACACCAAGATATCATCTACAAAAACAACCATGAAGGAATCCAAGTATGGATGGAACACTCAGTTCATCAGTTCCATAAAAACTGCAGGCGTTTTCATGAGACCGAACAGCATAACCATATACTCATATAGACCATACCTGCATCGGAATGCTGTGAGAAGTATATCAAATAGTTTAACACACAACTGATGATAGCCAGACCTCGATTCAATCTTCAAGAACACGTGAGCTCCTCAAATATGATCAAAGAGATCATAAATCCTAGGCAAGGGATATTGGTTCTTGACCATCAATTGGTTCACCTTTCGATAATCCACAAAAAGCCTAAGGGTACCATTTTACTTCTTCACAAACAGGACAGGTGAACCCTAAAGAGAAGTACTGGGTTAGATGAAACCCTTGACCTGCAACACCTCCAACTATTTCTTGAGCTCATACAACTCTGGTGTAGCCATCTTTTAACAAGGAATGGACACCGGTTCCACGTCTAGCACAAGCTCAATAGAATAGTCTAACTCATACTCTGGAGGAAAACCTGAAAAGTACTCTTGAAAGACATCTCTGAAAAGATCCACCACTGGAGGAATGTATAACTGTGAAGTCCCCTAGTCATCCAGACAAATACTAGCAATATGGTCTATAATGACTCCAAATCCATGATGCTTTGGAACCGCTCTGCTCGCCTACATATCCCACTCTCCCTTATGAAGGAAGTATCCACCCTTTGGTGATATGAAACTCAGCATACGGAGATAACAGTCGATGACTTCCTGGAATGGAACTAGCCAGTCCATTCCGATAATGAAATCATAGCCTATCCTCTCTATGACATAAAGATCCAAAAAGAAGTGACACCCAACAACCACAAGAGGTCAATCCTTGAACTGATGTACACCAGATGTTCTTTTCCCCAATGGAGTTTCTAGTGTCAAAAAATTGGCAACAGAAAAGATACAGAGCCCATGGCTCTCCACAATAGAGACAAATATAAAGATATGCGTAGCACTAGTATTAAAAGGGCTAAAGATAAAACTGAGGCAACTAGGATCATAACTCGAACTGTAGAGGGGTCAGGATCCTTCTCCTGATGGGTTTTCTCCACTGAAAAAGTCTGGACAGCTCCGTATCCCTGTGACCATGCCTGACTACTTTGATCTTATCCACCCTGCTATCGTTGGTGGCTTGGAGACTGACTACCACAGCCGCGACCTCCACCCCAGCCTAAACGGCTGGAAGAACTCCATTTCCCAAACTTTTCAGAAACTGGTGGAGCTTCTCATGTATGAGGAGTAGTAGATGATCCCCTGTCACCAGCTGCTGGTGAAAAGATCTGACAGAAATGTTGAAGGTGTCCCAACATACCTCAATATCAGCACTCCACCAGGTCTCTCTGGAACTGCAGCCTCATATTCCTGCTTCTCCCGCACTGGTAGCACACAACCTGGCTACCAGAAGACGCATCCCACCTACTTGGATATACCTGTGTAATCTTCATGCATCGCATCTGGCTATCATCTGGCGGATCACTATCTCTGGATATCGAGCTTCCCTAGCACACAACCTTGTATTCCCTCATATTGCTCTCTGTGATTAGTTTTTGGTTGACAATGGAAGCGACAGAAGTCAACCTAATGATAATCACCGGAGATCAGAAGTCTTGTCTGAGGCCATACTTGAAGTTCCTTACTAGGAATAACACATATCCTCCCAGGAAGGGTGTGAAATGATAAATCTCAGAGAAACAAGAGGAATACTCCATAACCAATAGGGTACCCTACTCAAGGCTCTTAAACTACCGGGCTTGGTCGGCCCTCAGGGTCTCTGGATAGAATTAATCAAAGAAGATGCCCTGGAACTACTCCCAAGTCATAACCAGCTGTTGACCCATCTGTGAGATCACATCCCACCATCTCTTAGAGGAATACCATAGAATATAGGTAGAGATCATTAATGTATTCTCTAGATTCATCTACAGATGCTCAAATATCGTCAGCATGGCTTCGAGCCAAGACTCTACAACCTAAGCTCCTCCTTCCCCTGAGAAGGTGGGAGGATGCAGCTACTGGAAGACCCATGTCAAATCAGCCATTGACGGGGCAGGAGGCAGCGCTCCCTGAAAGTTATGATTCATCCTCATGAAGCCTTCCTTGAACTATGCACCAGCACTGGTAACTGGTATAACTGATGGTACCAAGACTGGCATAACAAGAGGATTGGCAGGTGGACCCTGATCAGCCATGTCTGGTGTCTGATCACCTCCTGGAAACTGGCATACAACTGGAGGACGTCTCGGTGGCATGACTCTGCAAGGTCAAGCACACACATTAGATTAGAATTATCAAGGAATAAAAACAAGGAGTGTAAGAAGATAACAAAACGAATAAAACAGTTAAGTTTTACAAAAAATGACTACAGGGATTGTACACTACCTACACTACGTGTTCCCTGAAGTCATTCACATGGGCATGTACTTTTTCCTAAACTGGTGTTGCAACACCTTGAACACATGGTGTGTTCCCAAGACACATGATGTGTACATGAATCATCTTCCCCTACCCGGCTCCTTCTACACGGTTATGCCAAACGGATCTACTAAGAAAAGACTAAATGGTGTGTTCAAGGTAGAAATGATGTGTACTGGACAAGCTTCATGTACCCCATGTTTTTAGTGACACAGTTTGACACACGACTCAAACTACATGGTGTGTTCTTGAAAGACATGAAATGTGCGTGAAATTATAACATAGACCCGTGTTTTTCGTGTCATGGCCATGTACCTAGGTCAGACTACACGGTGTGTTTAGAAGGCACACGACATGTATTAGACGCAACTCGACCAACCAGTGTTGTTAGTGACACGGGTGGCATGTGGTCGACATGACACGACATGTAGGGAAGATACACGGCATGTTCACTCTAGAATTTTCCCATCCCGTGTATCTAACCACACAGCCTACGACACAGTCAAATGCTACATGGCCTGTAAAAAGAGTACTTGGAGTGTACTTAAGAAAAATCGTTTCTTCTCGAAGAGAAGAACACACGGTGTGTACATAACATTACACGTCATGTATTCTGGGTTTTTTTCATATAGTAAGCCTCATAAACTACTCCATAACATAGAAAACACTGAAATTAGCATTAAAAGTGCCAATTTATGATCCATGAGGACCCATACTTCCGGTGAATCGATGTCTGGCATCTTATACAGATTATAACATGGAAAACAAGGCAATGATCTAGAAAATTCTGGTTCATGAGGTACCACAACACCTCGAGAACCAATGTTTGGTGTTCATTCAAGAAAATCTCTACACAAAACAATACCATATCAAACTGTAGGTATTTATATCAAGGAATCTATCACAACAACAAGCATATTCTACAAAACTTCTATCACAATGACATACAATTGCTAATGAATCCTAGATGACAAAGCAAGAATGCATGGAATTTGATTTATAACATGTTCCAATATGATACATGGGAGGGCATACCCTCATCTCATCGGGTTGCAATAGAAATAGAACCTCAATAACATCAACGGTTACTGCATTAAACATGTGAATCACCCAACGGTGAAATCTAATCAACTGTAAAATTGCAAACCAGAAAAAATTGCAATAACGAGGTTGATTGGATTTTCCATGTACATGGGTTAGCTACTCCCGGGCATAGCTTATTACCAAGTACCGATTATGGTCTATCCCTAGATAAAGGCTCCAAATAGTAAATCAAGAGAAAAGAAACCCTCTGATACCACTTTTTAATGTCCCGGTTCTGGAATCCACCCAAAGTCACCCCGTACCCAGTTGGTCACATGGCCTCAAGCGCATTTCCCTAAATGTCAGAGGCAGTCGACTAGTAGTGAGGGCCTTGAGTGTGACAGTGGGGAAACTATTACCTCATTGGTAGAGTAAACAGTGGAAGAAAAACAAATATGAAATAGCATAAGAAATAAATATCCAATAATAGTAAACAGTGGAAGAATGAGATAATAACAACTGGAGAGCATATATATATATATATATATAATGATGCATAGTATATATGTCTAGGAAAATAGCCAAACAGGTCACAATGTTGGAATAAAACAGTGCTAAACCAAATTGCTAAAGAAAGCAGATAAACTCCACAGCATTGCAAGCCATATCTTGGTCCCATGATCTCCAGCTCCAAATAAAGTCAAGTACTTGAATCAGTAGGGCGCTTTCCCTTATCTACACCTGCAACAATATAATCGGTTTGGGCCCAAATGCATGACCCAAAAAGGGAGTGAGACTAAATCCCAGTAGGCAACCACCCGAAGATCTGTTTCTAGAAGTCATTGAGTATATGGAAGGTAAAAGGATAGAAAGTAGTAACAATGAAGCACAAAGCAGTAAACAATCCACAGTTTAAGCATTCAAACCCCCACACAACATGCAAAATAAAAATAGATTACACAATAAGTAACCCTATAGGAAGTACCCACAGCCTATCCCCTCTAGTCCTACCTATCAAGTACAAGAAACCCTTAGGGCAGCACACATAGTCTCACCCCTCTGGTTTAGCTAATGTATAGACTCACTGAGGAAGCACTCACTGTCAATTCCCCCAATAGTTTCGTATCGTACTAAAGGTGCTCTGGGGAAGCACTCAACATCAATTCCCCCTATGGCCCGCATCTAGGAACAACAGACACTCTAGGGAAGCACTCAACGTTAATTACACATGTGGTATCGCATCATATAAAAATTAAGACACTCTGGAGAATCCCTCAACGTCAATTCTCCCTTTGGTTTATACACCAGGTTCTCACATCCTTGTGTAAGTCATACAATTATAACATCGAGTAACGGCCCATGTAAACATCAAGAATTACATGGCTATTATTATGCAACACAACAGCATAATAGAAGATCAGGCACACCATCCTATAATACTAAGCATGGATAGTAAACACAGCCTACAGGCAAACAAGACCCAAAGGTCAAAACCAGAAAAACATGCATGGTCAATACATCCAAAGCACAACAATTCACCCAATTCAAAATCATTAAAACATCTAATCAGGCATATCATCATAGCAGAGAAACAATATGGCTAAAACGATAGACCCTCAATACCCCGTTCATGGGTATTGGGTGATATTGCACCCATAACTCAATGACCTCCTACAAAAAGGAACAAATCACCTACCTCGGGGTTAATAGATCAATATAATTTAACTTATAAGCTTGAATCTCCTTAAAACATCATAGATCTAAGAAAAAATCTAAAACATTTAACCAACAATAACTCGGAAAAGAAGACAATCCAGGAAACGAAACTCTAGGAGAAGGAAGTGCTTACCGATATGGTTCCAAAACAATTGACGGTGGACTATTCGGTCAACAGATGCGCAATCGAGGTCTCATTTAAGTGTTGGCGTAGTACGGGTGCTCCAGTATGTTTTGTCTGAAAAAGAAGACACCCATGTCCATTAGACGCAACCCTAGTCCGTTTAATGAAAAAAAAACAAAATTCACGGCGTGTACTTTTGAAGTACATGGCATGTACTTTCCCTTTCCATACTCCATTTTAGGAGGACTTCACATCACCCCACATGACCATGTGTGTGGCCATGACATTTCTAGGACACGACCTCCTGTGGCAACGATGTTCACGGCATGTACTCATAAAGTACACGACGTGTACTTCAAAAATTTCCAGAAAATCCTCTTTTCTAAAAAACTCCAGAAAAAGGAAAAAACCAGAAAAGAAGATTTGGGTTCTTACAATTATAAATAAAAGTAGATTGAATTATTATATTCAAAGAGTTTAAAAATGGGAATATCATTATTAAGTCTTACCTTTATTCCAATTTCATTATTGATAGATGTTACTTGATAAATAATTTTAGTGTACGGTTTAATCAAATGGTGAATTAGATATATAAAGATAACTAAATATAGATTTAATGAGTTTAACATAACCATAAAAGTGTATCAAACATAAGGCTTCTCTGGTGCTTTATCAAATGGGGTATGATTTGAATAGAACTTTTTTATGGTTTTGTTAGTATCATTAACAGTGATTAAGAATATAAAATATATGATTTTATGAAAAAGTATATCTGTGATTTATCATTATATAATGTTATCCATATATATTATATTTAATGAAATAATTATTAACATATCAATGTACTACTTTGAGTTATCCCCAATAGGTGTTGTTTAGGAATATTATTGGTTGTGATGAAATGGTAAGGTTAGCGTAAGTAGGATTCTTTATGGAAATTTAAATTTATACTTAAGAGAAATAAAATTTGTCTTTTTATATTGGATGTCCAATAATGTATACCACATAGTGTGTTATACATGATTTAATTTATATGTTATGGGTTCATGTTTTTTATTGAATACATATACTCCTGATTAGAAAGTTATCAAACATGAGAAAATTCATAATTTGATATCTTTATTATGGAATCCTTGAGTCTTTACTAATTAGGGGTTGTTGGGTATGTTTCTACTCATGTCATCAGTTGAGACTTAACCGAGAGGGGTATTTTCTTGCTCATACTTTATCATATGGGACCTCAATTGGGATATAATTGGGAAGTGTATGTCTATACATAGATATGGTGAAATTGATGTTATTACCTTTTTGAATATGGGGAATGTCATGTGATAATATACTTAGATGAAACACATATGATGTACTAATAAACTTGACAAATATATACTATACGAATCCAGAACATATAGAGAGTCAATCTGTGATTAAAATCTTTAGTGTCACATGGACACTCAATGTATTGGAAAAAGTGATTATTTGATTATACATACTTGTATATGACATAGATAGGGGACACAGGTATAGAGATACATATATTTGATTGAGATCATTAAGAATCTCTGTATATCATGAATAACATTGATAATTTTCTCAAAGGATACTCTTTACATAAATTTAAGAATTTTGGAATTCCTATTTGTTGTCAATGCTGCAATTTCATACGGGGTTACACATTACGGTTTTCATAATTGATATTGAGTTTTATAAATCTACGAGGGCCTCTCTAAAAGTGGTTAGAGTTTATCCCAATGGAGTTTTATAAATATATTCACAAGGTATTTCATATGATGCAATATAAGGTGAAATTGAAGAAGGATTTCAAAAAGTATTGTGTAATATATCCAAAATGATTTTTGGATATGGTTTATCTTATTATTTTATTTGATACAATATAAGATTGAATGAAATAAAGTTTATGAGGCTTAAATGCAAGTGGTATATTAATAGATATATGCCCAAAATCCAAAATATAGTTGATATATTTTTGGTCATACCATATGGTATGAAATATATGTGTCATAGGGTATGACACACATGTTTCAAATGGAATGTTTTATGCCTTTTGGTATGTTATTTTTTATAATATGTTGGTATCATATTATTAGTAATGTGTCCAGTTGTGTTGTATGAAATATCATATCATAAGATTTTTTAGCTAAATAATCATATTGTATGATTCCCATAAGGACCTATGATCAAATATTGAATTCAAACATTAAGTTATAACATTTTTTATCTTTTATATATTACTGTTATTAGTAGATGTAACATTTAGAAGAATAAATAGTAAATTTTTAGGAAAAAAATATCTGAATGAATGAAGTATTACTCTTATTCTATATAACATACAATTAAATGGATATAAAGGCATGATAATGTCCTAAGGCCAATATAAATATAGAAAAATCATTTAGATGGGGATTTTTTTAGTCTATGTTTTTTCTATAGATTCTTCTTGAATATCATTTCCTTCTTTATTTTCCCCCTTGGATAATAACATATCATGGCTATAAGGAGGGAATTTCTCATACTTCTAGTGATTCAGTTAACCTATGGCTGGAATTATAAGGAAAGATTCCTATGGTTATTACTTAGTTATCTATATCAACCAGTTAATTTTAGTCAGCAACAACCATATTCAGTGAAAGGTATATGGTTTCCATTTTACTTATATGTGGTTTTAATTTTTCAAAGAACGATGTTATTGATTGTGAGGTTTCTATTGAATTCCTCTATAATTAATAAGTGTTATTTGATCATTATAATCCCATTGAAATTTTTATCCCATATATACTTAAAAATATTATAATGATCTTGGTCATACAAACTATGTGAGGCATCAAGATTCTAAAATAACAACTTATTTCTATCTCTTGGGATCTCATTTTTCCTTTAGTAGTAGTGAACTACACCAAAAGAACCGCATCTCTTAAACTCTCCCTTGATGAATAAAAACCACAAAAATATAAACCAATAGATAATGAATTGACACCCCTAAATTCAATTTTATGAGTAAGATAATTGATATGAAAATAAGAAAATTATGATAAAATAGAGAACAAAAATTAAAGGGATTAAGAACCAGACGGATAAAATATGGATGAAGATATATAATATTACATAAATAGGAAGTAAGGGTAAACTTGAATCTATATAAAATGTATCACAAATAAAAAAAATGAAAATAAAATCAAAGTAGTAATATAAACATATTATGTGAGCTAATTAGTGGCTCTAGGTAGGTTCAATTAAGCACATGAATAAATGGTAAAAGCTGTGAAAAGGTAAATGGGTTTTCTAAAAAGGCTATATAGAACAGACTCAAACAGAAAATAAGTATTTCACCGTATATATATAAGCCCATGGAATACAAATATGACTTAATAATTAAGAAAACCCTATTGGATAAAAAAGAATGATAAAAAACACATTTTTTATAAAAAAAATTGCAATAGATTGTGTATAAAAAACTATGCACTTAATTTTACAAACTAGTTTTGTAAAATTCACAAATATATCACTTTTAAAATAAATGGATAAATAACAAGGATATTTATTTTTTAATTCCTATTCATTGATTTGGAAAAAAAATTAAACAATATAATCAATTAATTAAGTACAATATTCATCATTGTTAGTCAAACTATTAATTTATTAGGTCCTTATTGTGTATCAATGTGATATACATATGACCTCATTAATTATATATAATGATAACTACTAATCATTCTTATAATTAAAACCTATTATAAAAATTTCATAAACCAAAGTTACTTTATCAAATCTGAGTTCCCAACTTTACATAATTTGGTTTATAGCTAGACACATACCAACATAGGACCCCCATAATATCTATCATGTTCATATAAAACACTTAAAAAGTATAAAAACTATCCATTCTTATGAAAAAACAAGGAATAATTGAAATTAAACAGTATGGAAATTAAATAAAATATTAAATGGTTCAAAAGTAATAAGTAGTGTTAAAATAAAACAACATATATAATGGAAACAATTAAACCTATCATTATCATAAAGTCTTATAGTGAACAAAAAATTCACCCCACCTGAATATAAAATGAACATAAAAGATAGTTTCTTCTAAAAAGGATAACACTATCTAAAAAAATTAAATATGATCTTACCCATTATAACTGATACCACTATAATTATCATAAAACTATTTTTCTAAGGAAATTACCATAACCATTGGAAAAATACAAACAATATGAAGATAGCTAGATATCAAATCAAGGAAAAACCCTTAAGTCTATATAACCAATGACATCATGTATTTAATTTCTAGGTACCTAACCCATATCTATAAATAGATACTATCAATAACCTCATAAATCTTTACGTAAATAAAATAATACCCATTATCCTATAACTCTATCAAGTTCCTAACACATTACTCTTCTCATTTCAAATTATCTTCTAAGAAAACCATCCCTCCTAGTACTCTAAGTGGATAAAACCCTTGATTTTTTCTTAAAATTCACCCCAATATGAATATTATAAATGTTCATAAAACATCAAAAAACTAATAACCAGTATCTAATACATTAAATTGGGATCTAAAATCCTTTGATCTATTCGTTTGAGGGAAATTCCACTTAATACAACCCAATTTAAGATAGTGACAACACTAAACAGTCTTAAATTTCTCTTATCCCATCTATTAATACCTCTATTCTTCCCTTTAATAGTTTTGAATTTTTTCCACCTATACTATGTCCCTCTACCTCAAAATTAAACCCAATAATTGACTATAAAATCATGGGAAAAGTATAGGGTTAAATTTATAACAACATTAGTGTTATAAAAATATTATTACATGAATTTTAATAGATTTATTTATAAAACACAACCCAAAAATATATAAAACTAGTGTATTTGGGAAATTAGATACATAAAAACAAATTTTAAAAACATAACCTAAAAATTATTAATTTAAATATTCATAATGTGCAATTAAATACCTTTAATCTTCAATTAATTAATAGGATACCCATGGGACATACATAGAGAAAAATTTAAGCTATAAATCTCAATAAGCGAAAAAACATGACCATGAATTATAACATATGAGTTAAGAGGGAAAACATGGTATCATAAAAGAGGATGATCATATATAATCACATGAAATAAAGGCATAAGGGATATGATATCATAATATTATATCTTCATGTGATTTTGAATGAAATATAATACATGGAATCATAAATATATGTGAAGGCTCACTCAAAAGATAACATAACATAGTGTGTTGGACTTACCGCTCATTCACCGTAAATGGTATCTCAGGAGATGAAAAAAATAAATAATGAATTAGGGGATGGTATAATTATGGTATCAACCATCAAATCATGAAATTATCATGAATATGTTTCCCATATAAGGAAAATAAATCATATGTGAATAATAAGAATAAGAAAACCCTTCATAAGGAAATGGTTTACATAATCTTTCCTAAAAGTATAACCAAATGGAATATCAGGAATAATACTAAGAAAACCAATGATTTATGATATTGGGATATTTATAATTAAATAAATAATAATATTCCATGAATATAGAGTTTTTGTGAAGAAACATTCATAAACATGGAGTGGAAAAGTGTGTATATAAATTATCCTCTGAAACAATGTTTTCGGAAATGACGAAATAATCATAAATGAAGTAAGTGAATATTGTATATATTAATACGAAAAATGAAAAAAATAGTTTTCCTTTAAAATAGATTTTATTTTTAGAAATAATGAATGGAAAAAACATTGAAATAGTGATACATGTAATGGAATAAAGAACTGAAAAGTTCCCTTTAATTAGGTTTACTTTAAATAAATGAGTGATAATGGAACATTAAAAACATCTATATCCTTATAAAAGAAAGGGAAAATAATCTAGGTATATATTTAATGAATATATATATAATAAAAAATAATTATATGTGAATAATAGAGAGATATAAAGAGATATAAATAGATATAAAACGTAACTTAAAAATGATGGTGGTTTAGGAGTTCCCTTGCCTTAGGCTCTGACTCAAAAGGAACATATGTTAACCTCCAAAATAATTATATTAATTTTATTACATAATTTATTCAAAACTTTTTCCAAGTATATTTTAATTTTAAAATTCTTTTTATGTAACGACATCATCATTTATGAATAAAATTCCTTTTCTTTTAATGTCTTGTTGATATAAAAACACATGAATTATTTTTTATTGGGTTTAAATGTCCCTTAAATTTCATTACCATTGATGATATAGTCATTGAATGGTGATCACACAACAAATACAAATATAAGGTTTTATGAAATCCTTTTTAAATAGAAAAATGATATAATGGCCTCATCCAGTAGACTCAGGACATATGAATATCGTTTTTTAAGAGCTTAGAATGTAGGTAGTAATATTAGGATTAACTCCTGACCAATCCCAATCCAAACTTCAACACAATAATTATGAAAAAAAAAATCTTTGGGGGAAGATCAAGTTATTAGAGAATACCACCCGGGTAATGTTGTCTAAGCCACCCTAAGAGTCTGTTGACATCGCTCACCTTACCCAAAGGTATTGTGAGGGTATCATAAGGTGTTATGTAAAAAAGTATTAGTTACTTATTCTATAATCCATTTTTACAAATAAGAGTAATATTCCACTAATTCCTTTATGAGAATAGTCTTTCTTTACAAAATGAAGAATCTGATAAATTGATTTTTTGGGTAAAAGTTGTATGTTTGAGAAATATATACATTAAGGTTTTATTAATAATATCATAAAAAATATTCTAAATGGTGATTATATGAATTCCTTATCAATAAAAGATTAGGAAATCTATTTGATAAGTGTTATATTTCTATATGATAAAACAGAAAGTGTAGTTTTAATTAAAGAATTTTTTTTGAGGAATTACTGATTTTTTGAAATAGTTAATATAATAATATAATATTATTATCAAATTACTTTTATTAATAACAAATTTAGTATATATTTTTTATGATGTCCAGTGTAATTTTTTACTATGGTTTAAATATGTCTTTTGTTAAAACCTGTAAATTTTCAATAAATGTTGGTTCTCATTTAAAAAAACTCACATATTTAGAATATTATTTAAATAAAATGAATATTATTTTTGGAATCCGAAATTAAAAATTATCTAATAGTGAATTTTTTACTAATTTTCTAAGTTAATCGAATTTTAGGTATAAATTAAATAATATATAAATATTGTTTTTTTATGACATCGTAATGACCCAATAGTGACGTAATAAATACCATAATATGGATCTTAGTCCAAAACTGTGTTTTATATTCAAAATAATGTAATTTCAAATTTATTTGGCTTATTTTATAATTCCTTAGCTAGTCCTCTAAAATGTATAATGTTTTAAATGATTTTAAATTCATTTACTTGAGTGTGTGACTAACCTTCAAAAAAGAATGGATAATATGATAATATCTTCGGCCCTTTGGCTTATAAAATATTTTTCTTCACTCCCCTTGTCCAAAAACCACGGACAAAATTCATGGGTTGGTTTTTGGTTTTGAATATTTTAGAGTGTAGTTTCCAAAACCTAAATAATAAAGAATTCACCCTACTTTCCTTTATAAAACCACCCAAGAACTCATTACTATTAACTAAAACTCTTTGAATCTCATACTCACTCTGATATCCACTCCCTAGAGTCCTTCCAAGGTGCCCCCATGCTCGCAATAATCATCCCCTAAGCATTTGGTATCACACATCCAACTAATGGATCCCCACTTTCTTTCATTTATTATTTTTATCCAAGTTTCTTTATTTTGTTACACCCATTAACATTCAATTAAAAAATATTGGGTATGTTTTTTCACCTCCCCTATACATCCCTAATTATGTTTGGATGATGAGATACCCCTTTCCCTCCCATTAATCCAACCAATGTACACCCGTTACTATGCCAAAATTCTGTAAGGCATTTGTCTCTTCTTAATATCTTTCAAGCATTTATTTTATATTATGAATATAAATACCATTTAAAATGTTGGGATATTATGTACCATGTTCCACTTAAAATACATATAATGTAAAAATGATTAGAGATATTTTTCTCTCTCATCAACACATTTTATGAATTTCCATAGGATGCGGTTTTGCTGCCAAATTTTCACCATGATTTTCTTTTCCAAATCCTCATATAGCGAATACCATACCCATTTCTCTATTAAGGGTATTTACTATTATACACATAAAATTATTTAATTGTAATAACATTATTTTATTTAATATTATTTTATCATGGAATAAATTATTCATTTGAATGAATCCATGTTATATGATCTATGTGTCACACTTAAAAATAAATTAAAATTATTATGGAGGGTGTGCCCTGAGAGTGTTGCATTTCAATAGGTGATGTTTAGTATCATGATACATTATGTTGGCCCAAAGGTTTTCCTAATTTCTTTATATGAAATTTACATCATTTTGGGATAGGGGTTTACCTGATTATTTTATATGAGTTCTGTCCATTGTGTTAGGACAAGTATTTACTAGATTCATTTAAGTTAATTATACAGTGTTTTATGTTGTACCCACATTTCCTTGTTATGATAATCATGATATATCATTCCTTTATGTTCATGTTTATCTTTTTCTCCATCGATATAACTATTTCCTAACATGTATTTTATTCTTTCTGTTATGCCTTGTTTACTCGCTTACTGGGATTTATATCTCACCCTTTTTTATGTCTGTCCTCAGGTTATAATATGAAATACTATGTATGACGGAATTTTGTGAACATATAGAATAATTTTTCTATAAATATTTTCTATTTTATTTCTAAATTTTTCATGTAATGTTCCTAAGACAAAAATATACAAACCTCTCGGTCTTCTTGGTTGTATTAAGTTCAATTTTATGTAATAAATCATGTATAAATATGAAATAAAATGTAGGGTTGTTATAGTTGGTATCAAAAGATATGTATAGTTATATTTGTGGTTAGGATTAGAAATCCCTAGTGTAAGACTTATAGATAAGACTAAGTATAAGAAAATATCCCCAAATTTTGGTGATTATACAGTAAGTGGTTTATTAAGAAAATATATCTCTTTCTGAATACGAACAAGTAGAGGTGGATTTGATACAGATGTATCTTGGAGTAAAAGCCGAAAACACCTCTTTGAGCTAGACTCGAATGGGAACAGGTGAAAAAAAATGGGCCTTACTACACTCTTGGTTAGACACTAATGGGGGATATTCTTTGGTGAATTCAAAAACATAGTACAAGCCATTAGTAATAGAATAAAAATCCTATAAAAAAATATGTTAGGAAATAGATCATAGATAGTTTAAAACACATAACCCTAATTTTTATTTTATTCAATCCAATAGTCGGTAATATGAGGAATCGAGAGAACAACTGATGTAAAGATCAATGTTATGATTGTTCTAATGAGAAGCCCAATCCAATGGGATCATGAATCAAAAAAAAATTCATGATACTCTCTTAGTTAACTAAATATTCTAATAGAAACATTGCTTAATGTAAACATACAACCCCCCCCCCCCCCCTTGAAAGAACAAGTCACAATTGATAGCTTCATGATAAAAGGGCCTCCTACTTCCAATAGATCATATGATCCCTCAATCTTCAAACAATGGGTCAAATCCATTGAGAAGATCTTCTCCATCATTCAATGTTCCAAACAAGAGAAGGTTATTCTGGATACTTATCATATCGAGGTTGAAGCTGATCAATGGTGGACATTGATCAAAAATACAAAGTCTGAGGAAGAGATCGAGGTGCTGGAATGGAAGGATTTTGGAAAATGTTTTACAATTAATATTTTCATCAAACCCTCCATATTAATATGGAAGTATATTTCCATAAACTCAAGAAAAAGGATGAAAAATTGGTGAGGGAGTATGAGGAATAATTCACCATACTTGGATGATATGCCTCTAGTTTTGTTGTTAGCCAAAAATTCAAGGTTGACCTCTTCTTTGGTGGGAAAAAAACCTGGCCTATGGAAAGCCCTAGCGATCTGTGACTTTGATATCTATGAAGAGATTTTCTGATGTTCTCTCAATATTGATATGGATATTGGTAAATCTCAGAGGTATCATGGTGATAAAAAGTTGAAAGTTGACATTAATTCTATCAGTCTAATTGATAAATCCAACGGTGGTATGAAATCCTAGAATCCCACTTTCCAAATGTGTAGAAACAAGCACTTTGTAAATTTACTGAAGGGGATGTGGAAATGCGTTATGTGTAGGAAGGAAGGGAACCAAGCCAGTGATTGACGACAAAGAAAACCCTGTTACTGCGATAGAGGTAAGGAATGCACTCTTCGATCCTCCACAAATTTTTCATTACTACAACAGAAAATAACCATGGATCGTTGAAAACCAGTGTCCTAAGACAAGGGTTTTTGGAAGAAACCAACAACCTCCAAGGAAGCAAGGGAGAGATTTTGAAATCACTACAACCGAATCAAGTCCCAACAACAAAGTGGTGATAGGTATGCTATTTATTCATTCAATAAAAGCAAACATACTTTTTCATTCTGGTTCAATTCATTCTTTTATATATTGAATATTCAGTAGAACAATCCAATCACCGCCACAACTCATGGAAGTAGAGATGTTGGTGAGAACGAAAAATAGGGAAATTATTGAATCCCATGAAGATAACTCCTCCCATATCAAAATTTGTGGATTTAACATCCCAGTGGACCTCATTATACTTCCCTTTGTGTAATTTAATTAAATTCTTAGTATGAATTGTCTTTCCCTATATAGATCCAACGTAAATTGTCATGAGAGGTAAATTATTTTCCATATGAGGAATTTAACACCAATTCTATACAATTTAAAGGATGAGGATTAATCTTCTTGAGCACCATCATCTCAAGAATGGATATTACATCCCTATAAGCATTCATTTCATTCTCATACGATTGAGTCTAAGGAAGGAACCATATATAAAGACATTCCTATTGTGAGGGAATTCACTAATGTGTTTCTCGAAGAATTACCTGATCATTCTCTTAAAAAATATTTAATTCTAGATTAATCTTATACCTTGGGTCATTTCAAATATCCAAGACTCCATATATAATGGGTATTGTGGATCTTTAAAAGATAAATAAAGAACTACAAGAGAATCTAGATAAAGGGTTTATACGCCCAATTTCATCTCCACGGGGTGCCCCAACCCTCTTTTTCAAGAAGAATGATGGGTGGATAACCCTTTTTATTTATCATCGTTAGATCAACAAAACAATGATAAAGAATAAATTTTATTTTCCATGAATTGAATACTAGATCGATCAACTACATGGAGAAAAACACTTATCCAAGGTGGATATGCGGTAGGGATATTAACAAGGGAGAATAAAAAAGATATCCCCAAAACCGGTTTTCATATAAGGTGTGGGCACTTTGAATTCATAGTAATGCCGTTTAGATTCACTAATTCTCTATAAATCTTCATGTACTTGATGAATATATTCTTTAGAGATTACCTCAAAAAAATTAGATGTCTTTATAGATGACATGCTAATATAATCCAAAACTGAGGAGGAGCATGAGGAGCATCTGAGCACTATAATAAAGACCTTGCAAAATGAAAAACTCTACGAAAAATACAGAAAGTGTGATTTCAAGTTGAATAAAGTCTCATTCATGGAGAATACCATCACAAGAAATGGGATATATTTATATCCTTCCAAACAAAAAAAATTGTGGGATGGTCAAGGCCTACAACTGTGATTGATATTTGTGTCTTCCTGGGGTTAACAGGATAATATCACTGATTTTTGATAAATTTCTTATGATTTTTAAACCCTATAACCATGATAAATCGGAAGGGAGAGAATGTTTCTTAAAATTATGAATGTGAAGAAATCTTCAAGGAGTTAAAGAAGAGGTTTATCACTTACCCAATACTCACAGTACCTACAAGTGGTGAGCTTTTCATAATCTTCAGCAATTAGTTAAAGAAGATCATGGGCTATGTGTTGATGATTAATGAAAAATTCATCGCCTATGCCTCAAGGTTGTTTAAAATTCATGAGAAAAAAACCCCACATATGATCTAGATTTAGAAGTTGTGATATTTTGGTTGAAAATAAGGTTTCATTATATCTTTGGGGAAAAGAGTGAAATATATACGAATCACCAAAGTCTCAAATATATATTCACATAGAAATAGATGAACATTTTTCAATTAATATGGTTAGATATCATCATGGATTACAAATTATCAATCAATTACCTCCCTGTGAAAGTGAATAAGGTGGCTAATGTTTAAATAATAAATGACCAAGTGATTCTCTCATCGATGAAAATTGAGAAGGATATAATATTATTAAATTTTACAAATATGGACATCGAAATCATAAAGAAAGGAACAAAATCAATCCTTTCACAAATTATTTCTCAACCATATCTTTTGGAAAGGTTAAAGGATGCTAAAAAAGATGATGTTAGAATTAAGAATAATGTGGGAACTATTAGAAAAGGGAAATCCTTAGAGTTCAACATTAATGAATATGGAATTGTGATATTTGGGTAGAGACTTTGTGTTCTATAAAATATTGAGTTAAAGAAAGAACTTTTTTATAATTCACATAGTTTTAATTTATCTATTCACATAGGAAACACAAATATGTATCAGTATCTCTGAGAGTATTATTGGTGGGATAACATGAAGGATGAGATTACTGAATATACATCAATGTTATTGGTATGTCAGCAAGTGAAGGATGAGATGAATAAATATATGGGGATGATGCAACCATTACCCATACCAACATGGAAATGAGAGAACATCACCCTAGAATTTGTCAGCAGACTTCAGAATACATCCAACGTAAATAATGCTATCTGGGTTGTCGTGGATCGTCTTATAATGACTGCACATTTCATTGCAATTCGTGATGATTTATCATTTGATCAACTGGTATGGATATACATTAGAGAATTGGAAAGGATTCACGTTGTACCATTATCAATTGTATTGTATCGAGATCTACGATTCACCTCTACATTTTGGAAGCATCACAAACACACTCTGAATACTAAGCTAAACTTCATTATGGTTTATCATCCTCAAACTGATGGCCAATCTATGGAGACTATCCAAACACATGAAGATATATAAAGATAATTCTCAATATACTTCAAAGGAGGATAGAATCAATATTTACTTCTAGTTGAGTTCTCTTACAACAATAGTTTCCACTCAATAATCCAAATTACTTTTAATGAATCCCTTTATAGGAAGTGGTTCAGAACACAGGAATTTTGGGATGTTGTTGAGGAGATAAAACTTCTATGTCCATAAATTTTTGAAGAAATAGTGTAAATGCTTAAGACCCTCTAGAAGCACATTAAAACTGGTCAGAGTTGAAAAAAGAGCTATGGTGACAATCCTCAGCGAGACCTATAGTTTGATGTTATAGACATAATATTCCTATATATATCACCATGGAAGAGAGTTATGAGATTTGGTAAGAAGGTAAATCTTAGTCCAACATATATCAAACTTTTGAGATCATTGATCACTTCAAAGTAGTGGAAAATTGACTTGAACTCACACTGAACCTATCTCAAGTACTTGATGTGTTCTATGTATCACTCTTAAGGAAGTAAATACTAGAACCATCACATGTGCTCAATCTAAAGGTGGTACCACTGGATATTTTCCTCTTCTATGAAGATAATTCAGTGAAGATCATAGATTATAGAGAAAAAGTTCAACGAAATAAGGTAATGCCCCTCATCAAATTGTTGTGGAGAAACCACAAGTTTGAAGAAGTAATGTGGGAACTAGAGTAAGTGATTAGGTAGGGTTACCCTCATATATTTTAGTGTGGGAAAGAAAATTTCATGGGTTAAATTTCTTAAGGGAGAAGGTTGTAACAAACCGAACATTTATAAATAAAATTTTCTTTCTTTTAATGTCTTATGGATATAAAAAATACACATGAACTATTTTTTTATTGGTTTTAAATTATTATGACATATCATTACCATTTATAATAAAGCCATTTAATAGTGATCACACAACTATTATAAATATAATTTTTTTAAAAATCCTTTCAACATAGAAAAAGGAGATAACGACCTCATCCAGTAGACTATGATCATATGAAGTTCATTTATCAAAGCTTAGAAAAGAGGTAACATCACTGGGCTTCTCTCTTGACCAAGCCCAAGTCGATCTTTAACACATTAGACTTAAATGGAATTGCATGTGGGAGAAGTTCAAGTTAAGATAGATTACAACTCAAGAAATGTTTTCTGAACTTCCCAAAGAGTATACACCATCGCACACCTTTCCCTTAGGTATTATGTGGGTGTTATAAGGGTTTATGTAACAAGTTATTAGCTACTTATTGGGTAAGTCCTTTTTATAAATAAAAGTCTTATTCAACTAATTCCTTTATGAGAATAGTTCTTCATAATTAATGAAAAATTTGACCAATTGATTTTTTGGGTAAAATTGGTACTTTTGAGAAATATTTTCAATAACTTTTTATTAATAATATATTAAAAAAATCTTATAATTGATGATTATATAAATTCCTTATCTATAAATGATTAGGAAATCAGTTTGATAAGAGTTATATTTTTATAAGATAAAATAGAATGTGTATTTTTAATTAAAGAATTTATTTTATTGAATTAATTAATTTTTTTAATAATTAATAATTTAATAAAATAATATTAGAAAATTAATTTTATTAACAATAAATTATTATATAATTTTTATGAAGTCAAGTTTAATTTCTTATTATGGTTTTAAAACTGTTTTTTTATAACCCATCAATTTTCAATAAATAACGGTTCTCATTTGAAAAGATAAAATTCACATATTTAAAAACATATAAGGATAAAATTAATATTATTTTTGGTTTTAAAATGGTGAAATTATCCAATGGTAAATTTTTCAAAAAATTTTCAGGCAGTCGAATTTTTGGGTAAAATTTATATAATATATAAATATATAGTGTATTTTTTTAATTCATAATGATCCAATAGTTTTGAAAAAAATACCATATAATTTATATTTTCCAAATATATGTTTTAGCTTTAAAATAATATATTTTTATATTTATTTGAATAATTTTTTAATTCCTTATTAAATTCTCCAAAATGTATAATAAATTTTTTGATTTTAAATTCATTTCCTTGAGAGTGTGACTCAACTCCACATAAGCATGGAAAATATTTTAATATCTTCAGCCTTGGACTTATAAAATAATTATTTTTAATCCCCTTGGCCAGAAAGCATGGGAAAACCTCATGGGTTTGTTTTCGTTTTTGAATATTTTAGTGTGTAGTGTCAAAAACCTAAATAATAAATAATTCCCCCTCCTTTCCAATATAATATCACCCAACAACCTATTCATGTTCACTCCAACTTCATTAATATTTTCCTAAATCTTTTATACACTCCCTTAAGTGCCCCAAAGGTTCTCCCAAGCTCCCAAGAAGTATCACCCAAGCCTTTGGTATCACACATCCAAGTAAGTGATCCTCACTTTCCATCATTTCTCATTTCTATCTAAGTTTCTTTATATTATTACACCCTTTAAAATTCAATTAAAAATTATTGTGTATGTTTTATCAATTCCCCCATTCTTACATTATTATGTTTTAATGATTTGATACCCCTTCCTATCTCATTAATCCCTCCCATGTACACCCCTTACCTTGAGGAAAGTTTGTTAAGGGTTTCACTCTTTTCATTACCTTTCAATCATTTCTTTTATATTATGCATCTAAATATCATTTTATATGTTGGGATATTATGTCCCACATTACCATTAATTTCAATATAATTTATAAATTATGAGATACCCTTTTCTCTATCATCAACCTGTTTTATGAATTTCCATATGACATCATTATGCTGCTGAATTTTCACCATGATTGTCTGTGAAAAATCATCATGTAATGAATACCAAACCAATTTCTCTATCAATGTATTCTCCATTATGAACATAAAAATATTTAATTGTACTTACATGTATTTCTTTCACATTCTTTGATCATGTAATAAATGATTACGTTGAAGGAATCCATGTTATATGATCTATGTGGGCCACCTAAGCATGAGATTGAAATGATTCAAAAGGGTGCGCCCTAATAGCGCTCCAATGCATTAGGTAATGTTTAGTATATTTATAATTTATGTTGGGATATTGGTTTACATGATTCCATTATAGGAATGTTTTCCATCATGTTGGGATTGGGGTTTACCTGATTCATTTATATTAATGATGTAGTGTTTTAAGTTGTTTCCATATTTTTTTGTTATGATATTCATGAAATATCATGCCTTTAATTTCATATTTCTCTTTTGATCCATTGATATGATTATTTACTAACATGCATTTATTCTTCATGTTATTCCTTTTTTACTTATTTACTCAGCTTTATACCTCACCATTTTCTTATTTATGTCCTCAGGTTATCCCATGCAATGATAAGTACAAAGGAATGTTGTGGTCATGTAAAAGATGTTTTCAATAAATATGTTGTATTATATGTCATAAGTTGTCATGTAATGTTCCTAATACAAAAATATACTAGACCATTAAATATTCGGAGTTATATTAAGTGCGTCATTATGTAATAAATTATGTTTAAATATGAAATAAAGAGTAGGGTTGTTATAATTTTTTATCATATTTCATTAGTCTATAATTTATTTATTGCTCACATCAGTTACTTGGGGTTGTTCAGTCAACTTCTGAAAAATTCCATGGATATGTTGATCAGGTTAAAAGGTGTAGTAAGATTGTTCCATGATCCTTAAAAATTTATATTCATACAGTATTTTTCATTTTAGAAAGAAAAAATTTATATTGTGTAATATATGATCCAAAATAGTTTCAAAATTTTAAAAGTATCTTGGTACATTCAATTTAGATGATTAAAATTATCATGATTATTTATTATTAATATCATCGATATAATGCCAAATTTAATTTTCAAGAGTATTAATAATGTGATAAATATTATATTTATCCATTAAATCCATTTTTTAATCTAATAATGTAATATGGTAATAGATTTTTTATAATATATTCTATTCAAGTGGTTAAAAATTTCAATCATGGGATGAGTGTTACAAATAACTATAAAAATGGATTTTATGAATTATATGATTATATAATTTATCTTATAGTAGAATATTTTTCTTATTTATGATTTTAAATTAACCTTTATGATAATTTGAAAGAGGATGATGGAGGTGTAAGGAAAATAAATTGATAGGGGTAAGATTTAGAAAAATAATTTTGTCACTTTCGTGCGTGTCCTTTAGACTACATCTTAAGCATTCGTTGATTGTTTTTTTGGTGCACCAAAAACATATACGAAATGGATAGGAGAGTTTTAGGGGTATTTTGGTGGATTTTTTTTTCAATTATAGTTGATATTAATGTGAAGATAATGTTTTAGATGATGGTGGTATTTAAGAGATTTTAAGAAGGATGTTTTGGAATAAAATATTAGAATAAAATAATATATTTTAAAATAGTGATCAAACATGTGATTCAATAGGTAGGATCATGTGATATAATATTAAATAAGACATTGAAACGTTCATATAACTTTTAGAAACCTCACAGCATCATTCATATACAATATATATAATATAATACTTATACATTATTCTACTCTTCTCATGTGTATTTTATTAAAAAGGAAAAATGAATAAACATAACCCTATGAAAATTTTTATATGATGATTACAAAAAATCATCCATTTTATAGAAATAATTTTTTGAATTTTTGAACAATAATTTTTAATGAAAATAATATTTTATTCAAAATTACAAATTTTTATGACATCGTCACATATTCAACCCCTATAAAATTTATTTGTAATTTCATAAACTTATTATAATATTTATATTAAAGTAATTATTTTTTATTAAAACCATGAAATGAAAATAAAATTTTACTTAATTTTTTGAATTAATCATAAAAAATTATTTTAAGAAAAATAAAACATATATGTTTTTCCAAAAATTAAAGTATTTTTTCTTTGTTTCAAGTATTTATATTATTATATTTAATTATTTTATTTATTCTTTATTTTTAATTTTATAAGATACCCAAATATTGTTTTATTAAATCAATAATCATATTTTGATTCTAAAGGTCATGTTATTATTCATAATAGTTAAGATAATATTCCAATAATCATATTTCCAATAGTCATATGGGTTTTGTATATCCCATAATACTTCTTATTTCATTCATTCATCATTCACATAATTTTTTTTCAAAGTTAAATATTATTTATTATCAAAAATTTATTACATTACTAATTTATTATTTATTTCTTATAGTATTATTTGTGAGTGTGATTATTTTATGAGAATAAAGTGATCTAAATTTTTATATAATAGTTATTTTATTTTATTTTTGGTTTATTATACCAATTTATTCTATTCGATTTTATTTGTTATATGTATCAAATAAATATAATATTAAAAATTATCATAATAATGTTTTTTTATCATGTGGTGCTTGTGTTTTATATTGAATTCCTAAATATGACATTTATTCAGAAGTTAATTCCACATATATAAGTTTTGATCTCTATATAAGTTCCCCTAAAGTTAAGAGTTTCTACCCTATATCATTATATCCCAAATATTTTTGGTAATAAATATCTAAATATATTTGAAAAATAATGGGTTGATCATCATATTCAACCATAATATAAATTTTGGTTAGGTCAATAATTTTATTAATGAATTCAGTAACATGAGTGTATCATCCCTTAACCTAGCCAACCCAACCTGTGCCCGAAATGTGGATCTACATACCTCAGTTACTTCACACCATATTCTAGATATTACTAACAAGTGGAGAGGGTATAAGATATAATCATGGGGATATTGTGCTTTTTATAAAAAAAATTAACAATTGTATATGAAATAATAAATATCCATAAATATTCTTTAAAAAATAGTAAGAACCAGAAGAACAACATGATTTACCAAAAAACATACATAAAAAGTCATACCAATCATAATGAATGAAGAAGATTATATGTGGTATGATCGAATAAATACATAAATCAACATGATTAAAACTTAAAAACTACTATAATGCACTAGATAACCACCTATCCCATCTCCAAAAATATAAAAACATGACTAAAAACCCATTAGTTACCAATAACTCCACCCACTAAGATTCAAGATTTTAGACATTACATATACCAAAAGTATGAAACATAAATTCTGATTATATTTTGAAGGGTATGTTTCGGTTGGTGAGTTTGTAACTCAATAAGCCTCCACCAATGCAATCCCTAATGGCTACACCCACATATAAGTGTATACAAGTCATAATTTATGAGTAGACTATAAAACCACACATAAATTAACTCAAATTTACCTTATGAAAAAAATTAATTAATAACCACATTTACCTACTTAGGATTGTGCTAATGTGGAATGAGCTACCCATGATATGTCATATATAAAGTCAATATATCTCTCTTACCATCCCAGGCTACAAGGTTACATGTGCCATTAAAACCTTAACTATAGCAATCCAGTCCAATGGTGATGCCCTAAAGTCACACACACCTATCCCTACTTCATGGGTCAATATGCCACTGATATCCCATTTTAGTTCATGGCTCAATAGTCTTGAAACTACCAATTAATTATGAGCTTGCAATTATCCCAATTGATGATCCTAATCACCACCCAATTAAGATGGCCACCTAAGGTTTTTATATGATCTATCTTAGTTATTAACATCACCATCATAATCCACTCATCAATGAATGACACTTACAAAATTTAGTGCAAAATACCACCTAATGGGCTATATCCTTTGTTCACATGACCCAATGGACTTATCCCCATTGTGTGAGACTTCACCGAAAATCTATGACCCTAACCTAGTGAATTTACATCACCAAAATATTCACCAATAATCAAAATTACACAACATGTTTCATGGATAACCCATGTCGCTAAAATTCTGAAGTTACATTGATTCCCAATTCAATAATTCTGTGAAGCCTCCCTTGTACCACCTTAAGCATTAACACTAACATCACCCCATTGTACATTGAATTCAAATATCACACTTTAACTAGTTATCTCGAATATTTTTAACTATAAAAAACCCCTAATATATCCTTATAAATGTTGAAAAAAAACATGATCAAAATTTATACTTTCTCACACAACCCTACATACTCCCACAATTACACAAATCACAAACACATACATAAATACTAGAGATAGATAAGGATCCTTATCTCTTATTTGTACAACCCTACTCTTTAAATGTAATTATTTATATGTCCATGAATGAAAAAAAATCATAAAACTAGAGAAAAGTCTTTACAACATAGATTGTATTCAGTATTTATTATAACATGAGATACCCTGAAATGGGGGTGCCCAATAAAGATGTTTTTGAGACATTAATCCCTTTGGATCTTGTTTCCTCATTGGAAGAAACTTTTTTAAACCATTATTACATTATTACATAATATAATTAACTATAAATCATGGATATAGAAATGTAAAATTCATAGCACCAAAAATGTTTTCTTCTTTTACCTACACTGGGCTACATCAATGGAGTATACACTCAAAATTGTGGGTTGTGTACCAAAATACACTATAACAATCTATTTTTATGGTTAAAAGTTTTATGTGAATTCACTCCTCACCAAGGCTACTAGCTTGTATATGTTTAAGAAAAGTCACTTATACCAATGCTCAGTGAGTATTGAATGGTTGAGGTATTGATTTACTACCACCCAAGCTTCACTCCCTTTTAAGCATTTAAACACTTCTCTAGATGATTAAAATTTATATACTTGTAGACCTATTCTATGATTATTGACATGAATATCACAATAGTTTTATTAGTTTTAATCTACACCATACTTCCTGATGAGATTATCCAGTGGATACATTGTGCTTCTCACAATACAACAAACTGAAATAATCAACTCTATTTTATAAGGTTTTAACTTTTCTATCAAATAATCTTCACGCATTAACAAAAAAACTCCATTGATTGAATAATTATATTTTAATAATTGTATTCACCATATTTATTTCTCAATGCCTTGATTGGTTGGATATATCTATCATGTTCCACAATCCTGGAGTCTTATTCACTACTCAAATTTGGATAGGATTAATAAAAATTATGACATTATCTTCACTTCCACTTAATTTGTTTAATAAACTAATTCTCCTCAAAATATATTTTAAATATAATCTTATATTGAAACATATAATCATATGTAACTCATAATTATAATAAATAACATGTTTATGAACCATTATTCATCCCTCGACCACTAAGAACACTTATTTTCTGTTATCACTATTATCTATTCTCTTTTATCATCTAAATCTTCCCAAAAAAATCTCAGTTATAACTCGAAAATTTCAAATTAAAATTCAATAAAGAAACTGCCCCTAAAATTCTAATTTATTTTACTTTATATCCATCCATTGGATCATCTTGTGATAAATCCCCACTATTTGATGTTAGATAGATAGTTAATAATATCACAATATCTTATAAAATATTCTAATAATGCTATGTCACTAGATCTATTAAAACTATCTTGGTTAAAGTAATCACTATATGACAACAATCATCATGGTGTGGTTTTATGGTTTCTTCTTTAACAACTTGTTGTGCCATGGTGTGATGTATAGATTCATGATATGAATTTTATCTATGTTTTGGAATAGGTCAAAACATATTTTCCATGGTTTAACTTCATTATTCATGGTTTCAATGTTAGGATGTGTACCCTTTAATCATAGTGTGTCCAGTTTTAATAGAACATGAATGATTTTAGAAAATAATTTCCTCCAAACGTATTGAATATTTTATTTCTTCCACAACATGAGAATTATCAATAATATTTTATAATTAACAAAGTACGTTATAATCAAAAGGCGACCTATGATCTAATATGGATTCCATAATGCCTATGAGGTTGTACCCTGTTTTACACAAGGATTATTTGACTCAAAAATTCTATCTTGTGTAATGTGGTTGGAATATTTTTCCCATTTTATGACCACCACAACTTATGGTATATAAATTGAAATGTAATTCATCATATTTATGTTTAATATAATTTATTGGAGAAATTTCAATCCTAATTTATGATTTATAAAACTTTAAATTTTATCTTTATAGTCTGTTCATTCTTCCCATGGTGTTATATGTCTTCTTATACTATAATATATGTATCAACACATATACATTAGCTTCTAAGCCAAAAAATGATCCATTTTCATGCTCCTGTGTGCCATGAAATTTTTCAAATTTTATCCTACTGAAGTTACTCTTATGCATGTTCTTGATAACCCATTGGTATTTTAGTGCATACCCAAAAAATTGCTACATTTTTCTATTCTTACAAAATTTATGCTAATATATATATGGTGAGTTATTCGTTTTCCATTTTCCCAAATATAGAAAGTTGTTACTTTTATATATTAACTTCTCTATCTCAATTATCTTATGAATACTCTTGTTTACGTTCACATATTGTGGCTTCCATGTTCTCTTAAAATTATGGTTTTCTAACAATTAATCATCACTGAGGGATACCCATATATATGGGGAATCGGTCTACTAATCCTTACAAACAAGGTTGCTTTGGTATTTTTTCTCATCTTGAATTTTAGAGTAGCTTTACATATTCAAAAGCTATAAATTACGCATACAAAGATTCTACCATGATTTTTCCAATCTTATAATGTATGGTTATTGTCTTATATACAGGGTTAGGTTCTAGAAACTTTCCTTTTATAAAAAATACCAACACTATTTACATTTTAAATATGTAGGGAGATTAAATCTATCAACCAATTTTTTAATTCTTCTCAAATATATTAAATTTTTGGGCCTTCATTGACAACTACTAAGAATCACACATTCTGTAAACAAAATTTTCCATCATCCTTTAATTATGGTAAATGACATACAACATATAACCTCCTAGTTATGACTATATTTCCCCATTAATTTTTTTTAAATGAATCCATAAAATAAGTTCACATGTAGATTTGGGAATAATCTAACCCCATTGATATTACAATCTAACAACCTATAATAGTATGGATTTTATGGATTTATTTCCTCCCATTTTTTCAATAAAATAAATAGGTCTAATCATTACCTGATACTTGATTCTTCTCTCACATTTTATCCATAAAATTTAGTTGTTTATATTCACTAGTTTCACTTTCCCTTTATCAATATTCCTTTTTTTCCTAAAAATTATAATAAAAATCAATATCATTTCAAGAAAACCCAAAATAAATAAATTTTATAGACTATGATCCCCCTTCATATTCACTTCAAAGCATCATATAATTACACATAAATTAACCCTATGAACCGTTTAAATATTCAATGTAAATACAAAATTAGAGATTTTGAACTCTTTTTTTGATAATACGTACCTTAAAAACATTTTACAAATCAATTCCACCTTCAAAACATTAGATTATTTCAACCAATTGTTGAATATATTCGTAATATTGGATCTTATTTAAAATATTTTTTTAAATCTTCAGTTGCACTCAATTTCTACTTTTAGTTACATTATTCTCAATAAAATATATTGAAATAAATTACCAATTAGTAATGTGTCATCACCAAATCATTTAATCCTAATTAGTTTGAAATTAGTGTAAGAAAGGAGAGTATAAGTTAAATGGTGTCCATTCTACCCATTAATTTCTATAAATACTTGTTTCTTAAGAAATAAAATCCATTCAACATCATATTTTCTATAATATAAATCCCACCCTTAAAATAGTATAAATATATATATGAAATAAATCACTAAGATTATGAGTTATACTGAATATTTATTTAGTTCTAGACCCTAAAGATTTTGATAATATTAAACATGTGTAAACAACTAGTTGTCCATATTACTTCATTCTAAGAATCTGTTAGAATACTATAAAAGAACCAGTTAATATCACATGGTTAGTTTATAAATAAATTTAATAAGTATTATTTCAAGAATGTATCTAAATCATCTTCATGTTTTCCGTATTATTTTTTCAAAGGACTTACACCACTTGGTAAATGTATGATACCACATTTTGATTTCCAAAATTTTATTTACACAATTTATAAATCTCAAATATTGTTTTTAATCCTATTTAACTCCATTTGAGGATTTTTACCATCTATACTTCATCATAATATTATTAAAATCAATATTTTTATTTTATTATTCATATTGGATACTTGATATCACTTTTTTGGTCATGTTTTATTTGAAACCGCTTAAATTCCATCAGTATTATCACCAACCAACTCTGAACCAAACAAAAACTAGGAACCTAAGCATTCCCTCAACATACATGGGGGGATCCAAATCCCCCTGGGATATAGAAAATATCCAAGGAATTAGATAAACACAAGTTCTAATATATTTATCTAGATAAAAAAATTAAAAACAAAATGAAATTTTATCAAAATTCATTCATGACCCTCCCATACATTAGATGTCTATGAAAAATCAATAATATGATTAAAAGAAAACAAATGAACTAGAAAAAGAATAGGAAAAAAACCTAATAACTAAATAACACCAAAATAATATATAAGGAATAAATACATGATAGGATGATTAAGACTATATATGTATAACACAAAACAAAAGTAAATACAGCTAACCAAACCAATCTATAAGTTACTCCTTATGTCACCGTCTAACATCAAAACCGCAAAAAAAATCAAATAAGACTAACTGCTAAACATAAAAATGAAATGATAAATATAAATATGATAATAAAATATCAGTAGGTATGCCAAGATAAACCACACTCCATGAATTACCGATAAATATGATATTTATTTAATGCTAGTATGAGATACAACTAAAAAATAGGTTTTCCATTTTATTCCTAATCTAATCAGAAATTCACTACCTCAAAATTAGTTTAATTTTAAAACATGTGTGTTATTTGTTTCAATTAAATGGTCCCTATAAAACATAAAAATATGAAGAAGTGTTTAATTTAAAAATTATTTCATTTTACAATATGGTAATCATTTTGTTTTCTTAGAGATTAAAAATAAAACAATAAATAAAAATAATAAAGAACAATAAACTGTAGTAAAAAACAACTAGTTATCCAATATTTAATCAAATGAATAATAGATAACTAAAAGTGATAACTAAGCATAAGTATTTATGGGAACATCTAGAAGATAATGGGGAAATCTTGAACAATACTAAAAGTTATCCATGCAATTGACACACCAGATGCAATTGAAATGCACTAACACTTGGTTATAACCAACTTGGACTAACTAAGGTGAATCCTCTTACAGGATAGTGCATCAATATTAATGTGTACTGGACAATGAATTATCATAAGGTATCATAACATGTGTATACATATATATATTTAGTTACAATTGGTTTCCTATATCATTACAATGGGAGTGGGTAAATCAATATAAACATGTAGTTTTATTGAATGTATACACATATAGTTAAATATATATAGTTATATATATATTTGTGTGTATATACTTATATATAATATGAACCATGATCTCATATACCTCTGAACATCTATTCCTCAAATACATTCCTTAATTACAATAAAAATATACATTCCCTAATAAGTACTAAATACCAATCCTGAAGGGGGTATTTTTCCAGGATCCTCAATTTTTTAAAATCCCCTAGGAAAAGTACCAAATGGGACACACAATTATACATTTACATTTTATTTTATAAAACTTTTTTAAATCCATTTTAAATGATTTATTAAATATCTGAAACACGTAGTAGCTTTAATTGATTTATTATAAAGACAAATAAAACATTTATGAAATATTTTTTAAGACAAAACCATTTAAAATATTAAATAAATATCTTATAAACATCATTCATAAAATTTATCAAATGGTATGTGTGTGTGGGAGACGAAAATAAAATTATAAATATATTATTTATTAGTAAAACCTTTCATCTTTAATATAAAATGTTAAAATCCTTGTTTCATACATAGGTGTTTCATCAAAAAATTATAATATTATATTATGGAATTAGAAACATAAATTTAATGTAGGATTAGTTAATTTTTCTATAATATAATAGAAAATTTAATTGGTATCCTACCTTAAGCTGATGGAATCAAGTCACTTCTACAAAGGGATGTTTTATTCCCCCACTACAATGTAATAAAATCCTATAATAAATAATTTTTAAACACTAAATCTTAGAAAACCCCAAATAAAAAATAATCTATAGGATTACCAAGGTTTCCATGACCTCTTGAGGTGAAGAAAAATAGTGAAAATAGGAGTGGAGGAGTGGGAGATATTATAATGTGATTACCTTGAAGATCCAACCTCATGTATTGAAGAAACTTTAGGAAATCACCATATGGATGAAGATAGAAGCATGAGAGCAGTGTAATGAGCCATTGGAATCTAATGAGAAGAATATGGGTGATTTTATGGTAAAAAAACCATTTAGGTGTATAAGAAGTTTCATTATTTTATAACTCTAGAAAGGTTTCATGGTTTTTATACATGGTTTATTAAACCATGATCTAATTGATCACCCCTCACTAAATGAACCTGGGAGTTACAGATTTAGAAAAAAAAATATTTGAAAACCCTTATTTCAATAAGGAAATATAATTCTATTAAAAAATACCATCCACTTACATGTTTTTCTCATGGTTTGTACAAACTATGTGGGATAACCATGAACCCTATACAAAAAATCAAAAAACTCAAAATTTAATGGAGAATAACCCTTGACTCAAGGAAAATTCCAAAAATTAAAAAATAAATACAATTATTAGGAAATATAAAGTTATGGTGGAGAAATTCTCACCACAACAATTTTATATTCCCTTATAACTCTTAAATAGATTAAATTTATCAATATAGAGGACAAGGTTATGCTTCTCAACTCAATTAGACCCTCAAACCAAAGAACACTACGAATATATCAAGTCAAAACCTATGAAATCTCCTATAATGGATCACACTGACCCTTATACTCAAATAATCTCCCAAATAACCTTAAAAAATCATACCCGTGAATAAAAAATCTTACCAAACCCATAGTTGTTTACCAAGATCCAACTTATCAACACTATTAGCCAAGGAAGAGAAAATTATTATAAACCAAGATACTAAGGTGACTTAATTATAAACATATAACAACTCTACATAATTAATAATTTATTAGGAAAATTTTACTATAGAAACAATAATTCTCAGTAGAAACAGACTACCATGGTGGCCTCCCCACCATATCAAAATTCTACTAGAGAATCACCACCTTAGGAATTTTCAACCACAACTAAGGTCGGACACACAAAAATAAGAAAAAATTAATGATGTGAATGGATCACAAACCAAACCAACAATAATTCTTCGTTTTTTTATTATAATACACATTTACTAACAAAACAAAAACATACATTAGAATCTAGAAGACATAGAATCAACATATACTCATATAAATAATGAGGAATATTACTAGATAAAAAGGGAAATGGAAAATATAGGATACCTCAAACATAATATTAATTTATATCAATTCTAGTTGGTTATATTATCAAATCCTATATTTGGGTAAATCTGGATAAACTTATTCTATGGATGGATACTTTAAAAAACTTTACAGATAGACTGAATTGATATGACCAAGCATAACTGGTCTTCATATCTTTGTGACATAGGGGAATCTTATGACCTAATTTTTTCCTCTTATGGCACACTAGTGTCCAACCCCTAGAATAAGATGACTAATAAAACCTAAAAGGTCTCTTGAAACCACCACCTACATAGATATATTTGTATTTCTCTCATTTTACCCTTCCATATTCTCTTTATCACACCTAAGAATAGAGAAAGTAGAAATCACCTCAAGCACTTTTTCCATGTTAATATCAACATGAACTGTATACATTACTAATTATACAACATTAGTTAAAAAACTATAACCCACTTAAATAAAGATTGAGTAATAGGATTATTTTAAAATACTAGGCCTTCAAGTAGTCTTTCCTGGCCATATTAAAATTATAGGGAACTAAGTCAACAAAATGTCAGACAAACTCCAACACCGTAATATTAACCTAGTGAATATAGTAGAAATCTGTCACCTTTGAAACCATTATGACCTCAGAGAAATACTACAAGATAAACTAATCTTTAAAAGTCACTCGGGTAATTTTATCTTGTATCTTAGTCTAAATAATGGACTTCCACCCCTTCCAAATCATACCTTCGAGCATATAGGTGGTGAACTTGATTGTGGAAGAATTAAGATGCTCAAAAAGAATAAATATCCTCTAATTACTCATTAAACACACTTTCACTTAATTAGGATATAATTGACCATAAAATAGAGTAGGATTCAACTTTTGGAACTGTAGATAGAAATTTATTGGTTGATCAATTGATGAGTACCCTTTTAGAGAGCCAAACATTATTTTTCTTTGAATGTTTAGGAAGGATTTATGGGGCCATGCTCTAAATAACATAAATACATAAACTCAATCAATAATCATCACAACTCAAATTCTACCAATTCATAATTAAATTTAAATATAAGAAAACACTCTAAAAAATCATGACCACTAAAATAGAATTTAATAACCTCTTATTAATTATTTTTTCCAAATCCCATGTCATTATTTTGAAATCATAAAACATCCATTAAAAATAATTTGATTCTTTTGAAAAAATCGTTATTGAATCCTTTAACAATTTCCAAATATCTTGTTCCTTTTAATTTACATTATAATACCTCTTTTAAAAACAAAAAATGTTACATTTTATTTATAAATCCATTGTTTAAAAAATGTTGGGGGTTCAAAACCCATGGGGCACAAGGAACTATAGCAGTACTGTAGCATACAGTAGTAGTGGTGACACAATAGCAATGGCAGGCACTGTAGCAGCGGTAGGTTATTGTAGCTGTGGTGTGTACTGTGCAGCACTGTAGCAGTGTGGGTACTATGGAAGTACTATTCACATAATGGGCTATGGTCCAAAAATTTCAGCCTATGGGCCTTGTAATGGGATAAATGCCCAATGGGCCTTCGAGCTTTGTAATTGGTCTCCCTCTACCCAGTTAAAAAGGGGTCTTTTCCTTGCTTTAATAATAAATGAGGCTTCAGCCCCAACATTTTAAAAAAACAAAGGAAATTTTTTCAATCCCTTTATAAATCCTAATTTCTTTATTTTTATATTTATTGATTAAATTTTCTAAAACATAATATACCTAACTAAACTTTAAAAATTTACTTTCTTAATTACAATTACGACTATCATCATTTTAAAAATAAAAAAAAATTATTTAAAATCCCCTAAAACCCAATATAAAAATCTCAACACACCATACAATATAAAAATTTTCTTATGATGAACTATTGTCCATGCATGACCCAACTATCTGTCTTGGAAAACTATGATTCAACCATCTAGTTTCATTTGAGATTTATACTGAACCATACACTCAAGCTCCACATGGCTTAATAAACCCTATAATCTCACTATTTGACACTAGTTCAACTCCCATTTTTATCCATCAGAATCATATGAATCCTTTAAATAATACATGTATCTTGAATAATGTTTCAAACACTAATAATACATCACAAAACATACTAAAAATAAAATATAACCACACAAAATCCATGTTTCAAAACCTAACATCCCAAGGAATCTTAGGGTTTGATACTAGAAGTATTAAAAAACAATTATTTGTACCAAAAACCAAACTCTTGATATTAATATCACTGATCTACTTTTACTATATTAAATGAAAAAGGTCATTTTGGAACCTTTTCCTATATAAGAACCTAGGTTTTGATACCATTTTTCACAAACCAACTCTAAGATACCCCTAAACCGAGGACTCAGGTTAGTCCACAACATACCTAAAGGGAATTCCAAATAATAATTGACTTTTGAAAGGTTATAGGGAATTAGATATACAGAAATGGTAATTATTTTTCCCACATAAAAGTAGTTTTACATATTTCATAATTTTACCAAAATTATAATATGACCATCCATACATTGGGTTTCCATGAAAAATCAATTAAAAGATTCTAAAAAAATGGAACAAAAATATTAATTAGAACCTATCAGAAAAAATAAATATTTCCATGATAATATAAAATGTATAAACCACAACTAATGCAGGAATTGATGATTAGACTAATATATCAAAAACACAAAATAAAACTAAAAACAATGTAAAGACCTGTAAAATTTAAGGGAAATTTTTTCTTAATTTTCTTTGGGATTTTGCAAGAACGCAGTTTCTGACGGCACCTGATTCTGAGGCCCGGTGTGCCCGGAATCATTTTCCAAAGTTTGGCTTGGGTATGTTCAGTGAACGAATGAGCGGGTTTTCCTAACTTTTGAACCAATGCTCGGAATCGAAATTCGAGGGAACCGATGGAATCACAGTGCCGTTAATTGCATAGGAACACCTATTCTGGAGTTTCGTTTACATGGGATGAGTTGTTAAAAATTAATGGAAGTTAAAAATAAAATTTATCAACAAATTTTATTTTTCTTTCTAAGTGGTAGTCCTTTGAGTGGATGTTGGGAACCACCCAACTTCCCATGAGTGGTTATGAGGGCGGTGGGGCCCACACGAACCCCACCCGTTCATATTCCCTAAACTCCCATAACCCTGCTACTAAATGACACATGAGTTAATTAAGTGGTTTAATTCAATTTTTTTTGAATTTCAAACTTGAGTCATGAATAATAAAATAAGTGAAACAATTATTTTATTACTGTTGTTCTTGTTGTGTTGAGTCTTGGTAGAAAAATGGATGTCTTGAAGTTCTTCATTCTTCATATAAGAACGCGAAGAACACACTACTGCCAACGAAGAACGCCAACATCTGACGACGGATGATGGTGAGGGATTCCTTCCTCAGAGATCAAACACCAACGATCCTCTCCTTCTGCGATGCCTTCTTCTACGACGGTTAATTCCACAACGAACCCTCGCTCAACAAATTCGATGAGGTAGGGGATTTTATTTTTTTTTTAATCGTGAATTCTTCCGTCATCATTCCTCGTTTCAATTCGACTTCTTGCTATCAATTAAAGGGAGGAGACCGGGCCACACAAACACGGCCGACCTCCTCCCTTAATTCTCTTGTCTACCTTGTGGTGGTTTGGAATGGGCATGGTGTGGGGCCGTCTCACTGTGCGGGATCATGCGGCAAGGAAGCGTGGCGCCGTCGCGCCGCGCCGTTGAAAATGAACAAAGGCACGGCGCCGGAGTATTTGAAGGCACCGCAGCTGGAGCGGGTCGTGGAAGAGGGGTGGGCCGCCATCGCGCCGCACTGGTCGGACCAAGGCCACGGTGGAGTAGGGACTGGCGGCCTAATTCCGGCCGCCGGCGTCGGAGTAGGGGGACTGGCCCGCGCCGGTCCCGTGGCGGCAGTAGCCGGATGGTCAGAGGAGCAGTTGGGGGTTCGTAACCTCCACCTGGCCGGACAGCATCGGCCCCCCACATGTGGGCTGTGGTTACGCAACAGGGGGCAGCGCCCCCCCCCCCCCCCCCCCAACTGCACGGCCGTTTCAGCCGAGCCACCAGGCCAGCGCGCCAGCGCACCGGGCCGGGCCGTGCCAGCTGGGTCGGGCCGCGCCCAAGCAGGCCAGACCGGACCTGGGTCGGGTCGACCCGGTTCGGGCCGGCCCATGGGGGGTCTCAGGCCGGGTCGGTCCGGGCCCGAAACCCCCACTTCCGGACCCCTTTCGGTCTTTTTCCCATAACATGGGCTGCGGAGCTACGATCGATGAACCATCAGCTGTGATGTCATCCTTGGATCGAGATGGTCATTTCGGTATATTACACTCAAGGTTTCGAAGAACTTTGGGTTCGGCAGAGTTGGTTCGTACACGAACCCAACCGGGCCCTCGGAGCGGAAATGCTTATAACATGAGTTCTGGACGTCCGATTGATGTGCCGTCAACTTTGTTGGATTCCTCTTAGTGATACAGACCTTTTGGATTACTCTGCTCAAGGTTTGGATGCGGTTGGAGTACGGTTGGGTTGGTTTTGACTTAAAAACCAACCGAGCCCCTGGGATGAAAAGGCCAAAAACTCTTAGACCGGGCGTCTGAGTGACGCACCATCTGTCGCGTTGAGTTCCTGTTGACGATATGGAACTTTTGGATATATCAACTCCGGACTACATTTCATTTGATGTATCAGACCCTCGGATCATGGAGGGGACCCTCCCGAATGATCTTGATGTGTGCGGGAACCCTAGAGCTGTCTGCGACTGCAACGACGATGACGACTGTACAAAACTCCTCCATGGATTCGATGACGACAACTACAGCACTCAGAGATCCTACGTGGGTCAGTGCTACCAATCCTGTGTGGACCAGATGCTGTGTGGGTCAGCGCTCAGCGGTTCTGTGTGTGCCAACGCATACCGATCATGTGTGGGTCAGATCCTGTGTGGGTCATTGCAGGGGTTACTACCAATCGATCCTTTGTGGGTCAGTGCGGGGGTTAGTACCTATCGATCCTGTGTGGGTCTGACGAATTAGATGAATCAGTGGCTACATCTGATCATCTCTATCGTCTTACAAATAAGCATACATGTATGAGCTGAATCTTGACTTTCAATCATTATCTTCGATATGATTGACTTTCATTCCTATGTTGATTGTGTTGTGTTATCCTGTGTGGACGTGATCGAACTTGGGCACGAATGTTGGAGATGAACTGGAATTGATGACCTATGTATATGTATGGGCATATACCTAAGTAGTGTTAGATGTTACTTCGTGATTTTATCTTTCTTTTGTGGATTATCCTTTGTGGATTCTGGGAGACCTTCGGGGGTCTCGGGATCCCTATTGAGTAGCTTATACTCACCCCTACACGGGCTATTCCTGCACTATGTTGTGTTGGTTGCAGACGATGGACAGTGCTAATCCTGGTTGAGGCTTGCGGAGCAGGTCGGTACCTGGTGGTGGACCACTGGACAGGACGTACTCAGAGCGGACGACTAGACCCGAGGAGCTGTGGAGGCTATCTGTACCCACCCATCTGGTGGGACTTCCAGCGGATGGCTCGACGTTGTGGCTTTACTTTCAGTTGTTGTTTTCCCTTTCCAGGTGTACTTTACTTTCATTTTGGGTTTGTATACCGGCCCACTTACTTTACCGGACGTACTATTATAACCAGTTATTACTTAGTGTTTACTTCTTCTTGCTAACTCTGTGTGTGTTTGTTTACTTACAAAGGCAATGCCTTCCCTTTCATCAGGAATTACGCCTTGGTGCTAGTCGCCAGCCCCTGGTCTATGGAAGGCGGGCTTGGGGTAGTCATGACACGGGCCCCGAGGAGGGTCGTGACAAATTAGTATCATAGGAGTTTGGTTCTACCGTAGAACTCAGGACTCTGATCTTTTTCTATGTGAAGCAATAGTGTTATGAGTATTGGGTGTGGATATCAGTCCAGGGAGTCCAGTGTTGGTGCGGCGGCTAATGTATCCGTACATCAGGACCCTGACATCTGATTTCGGACTCAGTGCATGAAAATATTGATTGCATGTGTGTTTTAAGTTTTCTTTGTGATTAATTTGTGTCAGCTCACCAGGTATACTGTTTGACCATGGCGCACCTGTTTCTTTTCAGGATGGCCCCACAAAGGCTGCTAGCTAGGGTTCCGAGTGTTGTGCGGGACGATAGCCCACCAAGCGACAAGGCCTCGGTACAGGGCCCTTTGACGGCAAAGGCACCGGCGGTACCTCTACCCGCCGAGCCACCGATGATACCAGCCCCATCAGCTGATAGTGCACATCGCCTTAGTGCACTGCATGAGTTTCATTGTCAGCGACCGCCCAGGTTCCATGGGGAGACTGACCCCCAGGCAGCCGAGGATTTTCTATAGGTAGTTGTACGAATTTTCCGTTTGGTAGGGACACCAGTAGACCTCACGGTGATCCTTGTAGCGAGTCTCCTGCATGCGGCAGCAGGCAAATGGTGGAGCTTGATGCTCCAGGTGCACGATGAGGCATCACTCCTCTGGACGGACTTTGAGATCCTCTTCCACTCTGAGTTTGTCCCATCCACCCTCCGTGCGGTGCACATCTAGGATCTTCTACAGCTGCGGCAGGGCAGCTTGTCGGTCGCCCAGTACTCGGTGAGATTTACCGATCTCTCGCGCTATTCAACGGACATGGTACAAGACCCATTCTTCCGGGCCCGGACCTTTGAGCAGGGATTGAGGCATGAGATCAGGGTATCTCTAATCTCCCTAACCATTCTGACCCAGGAAGGGGTACTGGAGAGAGCCCTTCTCATCGAGAGCTTCCTTGCTGAGCCTACGTCAGCAGCGAAACCTACCACAGGGCGGCACGTAGCAGAGTCTTCTGCAGCAGGCAAGCGACGGATGATACATGGGTCCAGGCAGTCCAGACCCTCAGGTAGACAACCTCAGGACATTAGCTCATATGTGCGAGGTACTCAACTCAGATCCAATATTTTGAGAGGCAGACTGTGCTACGCATGTGGCGGGCAGGGCCACATGGCTCGTGACTGCCCGACCCATCATATAGAGGAGCAGCAGACGGTCGAAGGACCACCCAGGCAGAGGAAGAGGGTCGACCGTGGCGGTCCACAGGGAGCAGGCGGACGAGGCAGAGGAGCTGTCTAAGCAGCAGGTGGTGGGTGACGCTTTGAGGCTCTACCACTACCACCACCAGGAGGTCCACCCCGACCACAGGGAGCTGGTAGGCAGAGACAGGCACAGCTTCAGGCAGCAGAGGCCTATGACCACGGTGTGCTCGAGATGATTCGAGGTACTATCTGTGTCCATTCCACCCTTTCTATAGTTCTTATAGACACATGAGCGAGTCATTCATTCATAGTTGTTGCCCTTATTCGGATCTCGGAGATTCCGACAGAGTCGTTGGCTCGATCCATACGGCTAGAGACTCCTACGGAAGCAGAATCGACGATTACGCACTGGTGCTAGCAGTGTGAGCTTTCTCTAGGAGGCGAGAGCTTCGGATGGGATCTTCTTGTAGCGGTATTGAGGCCTTATGATGTCATCTTGGTCATGGATTGGTTATCTATAGTCCATGCTCAGATTGACTGCATTAGGTGCAAGGTGCGGTGTATACACACCGACGGGAGCAGGTTCACCTTCACCGGTAAGAAGGGTTCCTTTGCAGCGTAGGATGGACTCTCGCAGAGGAGAGGACAGCCCATCACTCATCAGTTGGCAAGCCTCATCTTAGGAGCAGTTGACGTGTGGATTCCGATCTTACCTATAGTGGTGGATCAGTATGCGGACGTTTTTCCCGACAACGTTCCAGGACAAACTCCTCACAGATAGGTAGGCTTTTATATTGACATATACCCCAGGACAGCCCCAATATCCACCCTAGCATATCGGATGCCACCCTCTGAGCATCGAGAGCTACGGGTATAGCTGGAGGACTTGCAGGGAAAGGGATTCATTCGACCCAGTGTTTTACCCTGGGCATCCCTGATTTTGTTTTCCAAGAAGGCGGACGGGAGTTTGCGACTTTGTGTCGATTACCATCGCCTGAACCAGGTGACCATGAGGAAAAAGTATTCGCTACCGAGGATTGAAGACCTCTTCGCTCAGCTCAAGGGAGCACGGTGGTTCTCAAAGATTGACCTTAAGTCAGGCTATCATCAGCTCAGAGTTCGAGACGAGGACGTGCTGAAGACGGCCTTCAGAAGTCGGTATGGCCACTATGAGTTCTTTGTTATGCCATTCGGCATAACCAATGATCCATAAGTGTTCATGGCCCTCATGAACATGATCTTTCATCCATACCTCGATCTATTTGTCGTGGTCTTCATCGACGACATTTTGATATACTCGACCACTGAGGAGGAGCACGCCTACCACCTACGGGTTGTACTAGACACACTCCGAGAGAACCAGCTTTATGGTAAGCTCTCGAAGTGTCAGTTCTGGATACGTGAGGTCCACTTCTTGGGACACGTCATCTCTAAGGCGGGGGTCACGGTGGATCCGCAAAGATCGAGGAAGTGCAAGATTGGGAACCACCTAGGAGTGTGACGGAGGTGCGGTGTTTTTTGGGGCTAGCTGGGTACTACAAGAGATTCGTGCCCAACTTTTATAGAGTTGTGGCACCACTATCACCTTTGACGAAGAAGGGAAAACCCTTTGTGTGGTCAGACAAATGTCAGCAGAGCTTCCAGTAGCTAAGATAGAGATTGACCAGCACTCCTATCTTGAGGCTACTGGAGGAGGGAGTCGGGTACGTAGTCTATTTTGATGCATCTGGGACCGGACTCAGATTTGTCCTGAGGCAGGAGCGGGCAGTGATCGCCTACAGGTCACGTCAGTTGATCCAGCATGAGTTGAACTACGCTACCCATGACCTGGAGTTAGCAGCAGTGGTCTTCGCTCTGAAGATGTGGCAACATTATCTGATGGGTGAGCACTTTAAAGTCTATTCTGACCACCAAAGTCTCAAGTATATCTTCTCACAGAAGGACCTGAACCTGAGACAGCGGTGATGTCTTGAGTTCCTCCAGGATTATGACTTTGAGATAGTCTATACTCCTGGGAAGGGGAATGTAGTAGCCGATGCTCTCAGCAGGAGGACGGGCATTTAGCTACTTGGGGAGGCGACAGAGCAGCTATCCTCTTTACAGATATCCTTTGTGGATAGCGATGGAGCAGCCTTTATACAGTCACTCACAGTCACTCCCCCACTTCTACAGCGGGTCAGAGAGGCACAGCATGGTGATGTTGACTATGAGACACGGCGTTCACAAATATCCTCATGACAGGAACCTGATGGATTCTCTGTGGGAGGAGAGCATATCGTCCTTTTCATAAGACGTACCATGGTACCAGCTGCTTTACAGGAGGAGGTGCTGAGGGAGTTTCACACTTCCCCTCTAGCGGTACATCCAAGAGTGGCGAAGATGTACCAGGACCTCAAACGACAGAACTGGTGGCCGGGTATGAAGAAGTTTGTAGCAGAGTTCGTTTCTCGATGTCTCACCTGCCAACAGGTAAAGGCGGAGCACCAGGTACTGACAGGCTTGGTACAGCCCATGTAGGTCCCGGAGTGGAACTAGGACAAGATATCTATGGACTTTTTGACTGGCTTCCACTCTCATCCAGAGGCCACGAATCTATTTGGGTGATTGTCTACCGACTCACCAAGTCGGCACACTTCTTACCCATCAGAGAGCAGGGCTCAGTGGAAAGCTTGGGACGTCTCTACGTTCAGGAGATTGTATGGATTCATTGCGTGCCATCATCTATCGTCTCTGATCGATATTCTATCTTTACTTCCCGGCTTTAGAAGGGGTTACAGGAGGCGTTCGGGACGCAGCTACATCTGAGCACCGCCATTCACCCTCAAACAGATGGTCATATGGAGAGGACCATTCAGACTCTCAAGGATATTCTCCGCGCATATTTCCTCGACTTTGGTCACAACTGGGAGGACCACTTACCCTTGGTTGAGTTCATGTACAACAACAGCTACCACTCCACCATCGGTATGGAACCATACGAGGCATTGTACGGCCGACCTTGCAGATCACTACTGTGCAGGATAGACCATGGGGAGTCAGAACTTGTGGGACCGGAGATGGTCCAGGCCACGATAGAGAAAGTCCAGGTCATCCAGGAGTGGATGAGGATAGCTCAGATCTGCAAGAAGACTTATGCTGACAGGAGGTGGAGGCCACTGGAGATCGAGGATGGCGACCACGTCTTCTTGAGGATCTCACCTCGACGTGGATTACGAAGATTTGGCCGAGGCGGCAAGTTATCTTCAAGATTCATCGGACCCTTCCAGGTCCTTAGCAGGATTGGCGAGGTGGCTTATCTCCTGGCTGTACCACCTCAGTTGCACCAGGTGCATGACTTCTTCCACGTATCTCAGCTGAGGAGATACGTGCACGACCCGACGCATATCATTGACCATGAGGAGTTGGACATTGATAATGGGGTGACTTTTGCAGAGGTCCCATGGAGATCGAGGATCGACAGGAGCGGGGTCCTAAGTGAATGGTAGATTCCTCTAGTGCGCATCATATGCAGCACTGGATCCTCCAAGAGAGCACTTGGAAGTGGGAGGCTCAGATGCGTGCTCAGTACCCACATTTGTTCCCCTAGTTTATGATGTATCTTTACGAGGACATAAATCCCTGAGGTGGGAGTAAGGCAAAGACCCGTAAAAATCAAGGGAAATTTTTTCTTAATTTTTTCTGGGAGTTTTCAACAACGTAGTTTCTGACGGCACCTGATTATGAGGCCCGGTGTGCCCGGAATCATTTTACGAAGTTTGGCTCGGGTACGTTCAGTGAACGAATGAGCCGTTTTTCCTAACTTTTGAACTGGTGCTTGGAATCGAAATCCAAGGGCACTGATGGAATAACCACACCGGTAATTGTTTAGGAACACCTATTCTAGAGTTTCGTTTACATGGGAGGAGTTGTTAAAAATTGTGGAAGTTAAAAATAAAATTTAACTAAAAATTTTATTTTTCCTTCTAAGTGGTAGTCCTTTCAGTGAAAGTTGGGAACCACCCAACTTCCCATAAGAGGTTATGAGGGCGGTGGGGCCCACACGAACCCTACCCCTTTATATTCTTTAAACTACCATAACCCTCTTACTAAATGACACATGAGTTAATTATGTGGTTCAATTCAATTTTTTTTTGAATTTCAAACTTGAGTCATGAGTAATAAAATAAGTGAAACACTTATTTTATTATTCTTGGGCTTTTTGTGTTGGGTCTTGGGAGAAAAAGGGAAGTCTTGATGTTCTTCATTCTTCGTCGTAGAATGCACCGTCGCCAACGAAGAACGCAGACCTCCGACGACGGACGACGGTGAGGGATGAATTCCTCGGAGATCAAACACCAACGATCCTCTCCTTCCGTGACGCCTTCATCCACGACGGTTAATTCCACAATGAACCCGCGCTCAAAGAATTCAATGAGGTAGGGTATTTTATTATTGTTTTTATTCGTTAATTCTTCCATCATCATTTCTCGTTTCAATTGGACCGCTTGCTATCAATTAACGGGAGGGGGCCGGACCGCACAAACATGGCCGACCCTCCTCCCTTAATTCTCTTGTCTACCTTGTGGTGGTTTGGAATGGGGATGGCGTGGTGTCGTCGCACCGCATGGGATCATGCGGCACGGATGTGTGGTGTCGTCACGCCGCACCGTTGAAAACGAACAATGGCGGGGCTCCTTCGCGCCGCACCAGAGAACCTGAAGGCACCGCGGTCAGAGCGGGGCTGCAGCGGAGGGGCCCGGCGTCGTTGCGCTGCGCTTGTTAGACCAAGGCCGCGGCGGAGCTGCGACTGGCGGCTAACATCCAGCCGCCGGCATCGGAGCAGGGGGACCAGCCCAAATCGGTCCCGTGGCGGTAGCAGCCAACCGGTCGGAGCAGGCCAGCCAGTCAGAGGAGGAGCCAGGGGTTCGTAACCCCCGGCTGGTCGGGCAGCAGCGGCCCCCCACATGGGGGCCGCATTTACACAACAGGGGGGCAGCGCCCCCCCCCCCCCCAAAAAAAATTGCTCGGCCGTTTCGGCCAAGCCACCTGGCCAGCACATCGGGATGGGCCGCACCCAGGCCGGGCCAGGCCGCACCAGTTGGGCTGGGCCACACCCAAGTGGGCCGGACCGGACCCGGTTCGGGCCAACCCAGTGGGGTCTCGGGCCGGGTCGGTTTGGGCCCAAAACCCCCATTTCCGGACCCCTTTCGGCCTTTTTCCCATAACATGGGCTACGGACCTCCGATCGACGCACCGTAAGCTGCGATGAGATCCTTGGATCGAGACGGTCGTTTCAGTACATTACACTCAAGGTTTCGGAGAAATTTGGGTTCGGTCGGGTTGGTTCGTACACAAAACCAACCAGGCCCTCAGAGCGGAAAAACTTATAACGTGAGCTCTGGATGTCTGATTGACGTGTTGTCGACTTTGTTGGATTCCTCTTAGTGATACAAACCTTTTGGATTACTCTGCTCGAGGTTTGGATGCAGTTGGAGTACGGTTTGGTTGGTTATGACGTAAAAACCAACTGGGCCCCTGTGATGAAAAGGCCAATAACTCTTAGATCGAGCGTCCGATTGAGGCGCCGTCTGTCGCGTTGAGTTCCTGTTGATCATATGGAACTTTTGGATACATCAACTCCGAACTTCGTGTCAGTTGATGTATCAGGCCCTCTGCTCGTGGAGCGGACTCTCCCGAACGAGCTTGCTGTGTGCGGGAACCCTAGAGTTGGCTGTGACTGCAACGACGATGACGACTGTACTGAAATCCTCCATGGATTTGACGGAGACGACTACAGCACTCTGCGATCCTACGTGGGTCAGTGCTATCGATCCTGTGTATGTCAGATCCTATCTTGGTCAGCGCTCAACGGTTTTGTGTGGGCCAGAGCATACCGATCCTGCGTGGGTCAGATCCTTTGTGGGTCATTGCAGGGTTAGTACCAATCGATCCTTTGTGGTTCATTGTGGGGGTTAGTACCTATCGATCCTGTGTGGGTCCGACGGCTTAGATGAATCAGTGGCTACATCTGATCATCTCTATCATCTTATGAAGAAGTATACATGTATGAGCTGAATCTTGAATTTCAATCATTATCTTTGATATGATTAACTTGATTTCCTATATGGATTATGTTGTGCTATCCTGTGTGAACGTGATCGAACATGGGCTCGGATGTTGGAGCTGAACTGGAATTGATGACTTAGGTATATGTATGGGAATATACCTAATTAGTGTTGGATGTTACTTCGTGATTGTATCATTCTTTTGTGGATTATCCTTTGTGTATTCTTAGAGACCTTCGGGGGTCTCGAGGTCCCTAATGAGTAGCTTATACTCACCCATGCACGGGCTATTCCCACACTACGTTGTGTTGGTTGCAGATGACGGACAATGTTAATCATGGTTGGGGCTTACAGAGAAGGTCGTTACCTGGAGGTGGACCACTGTATGGGACGTACTCGGAGCGAACGGCTGGACCCGAGGAGTTGTGGAGGCTATCTATACCCACCCTTCAGGTGGGACTTCCAGTGGACGGCTCGACGTTGCGACTTTACATTCAGTTGTTGTTTTCCCTTTCCAGTTGTACTTTACATTCAGTTTGGGGTTGTATACTGGCCCACTTACTTTACCGCACTTACTATTGTACCCAGTTATTACTTAGTGTTTACTTCTGCTTTCTTACTCTGTGTGATTGTTTACTTACAAAGGAAATGCCTTCCCTTTCATCAGAAATTACGCCTTGGTGCTAGTCGCCTGCCCCTGGCCTATGGAAGGCGGGCTTGGAGTAGTCACGGCACGGGCCCCGAGGACGGGTCGTGACAAACAATTACCTAAAATGATCTCCATGTGACTCATTACATCGCCATAAAACCATGAGATATCCATGAAGACCATTTTCTAAATATGAAATAGAAATGATAAATATAGGTTTGATCCTAAAATATTAGTATTTATTCCAATATAAATTGCACCCCAGGCATTACCTTTAAATAAAAGATCCATTTTTGGATAGTTTGAGATGATGCTAAAAAGTAGATTCTATTTATTATTCAATATCCAATCAAAAATCACATTTACCTTACAAACTATTTTGTTTTAAAACATATGAGTTTGAAACTTTACGTAAATGGTTCCATTAAAACATTAAGAAAAGAATGATGATTAAATTTAAAAGGCATTTTATTTGAATAAAGTTAAACCTTTTGTTTTCATTTGGAAAGAAAATTCAACAGAAATGAACAATCATAATGAATATTAATATGAAAATAGTAGTAAAAAATAAATATTAATCCAATGATCAACAGAATGTTTAAGAGAAATGTAAAATTCATAACTATGTATTCATGGTAACTCTGTAGGGCTAATGTGAAAATCTAAAACAATACTAAACATTATCCAACCCATCAAGGTGCCTGATACAATTGAATCACCCTATTGCTCAGTCATACCCTACCTTTCCTAACAAAGGTAAACTCTCAATGAATAGAATATACATACTAAGGGTCACTAGATGGAGCATTATCCTAAGAGAGTGTTGCATATGCATCTATAAATCACCCAAAATACTCTCAATTTCTCAAAACATAATAATAGGGGTGGGTAAGTCAATATAATCAAGAGGTAGTATGTTGAGTATACTCACATAGATACATATATATAAGTATATATATGGTTACACACACTCACACACACAAATAAATTACCCTCTTAAAACATAACATTTTGAAACTAGTTTTAAACTATTTGTAATTCTTTATGGAATATCTCAAAAATAGCATCTTCAAAATCTTATTTATAAGAATCGATCAAATATTTTAGACTTGTTTTTTCAAAGACCAAAACCTTCTTAAATATATAAAAAATACCTTTAAAAATTCATTTGGAAAATTTATCAAATTAATGTTGTGTATGAAAATTCATAAACAAATTAAAACTATTTTTATAGATTAGAAAACATTTCAACTTTAATTAAAATCAAGTGAAATATTTTTTTTCAAACTTAGGGGCTTCATAAACAGATATAATACAATTATTATTTATAAAAAATTATTTAATGAATAATAAATCAATGATTATAGAATTTAAAGGCTAATTCAAGGGGCAAACTACATTAAAATGATGGAATCAAGTCACATCCATAAATAGAGGTGTAAACATTCCACCATAGGGTAAGGAAAACCTATAATAAATAACTCGAGACTGTAACAACCCAAACATTTCAATTATATTTGTTTTCTAATTTTGTGTGTTATTATATTTTATACTCAAAAAAACTATATCCTTTAATTAATGAAGTGTGTATAATTAAAATGAGAATGTTGGGTTTTGATTGTTATATGGCCATTGGTCAATATGACCGTTGGAAACTATAATCTAAATGTTTTGTTTTTATAAATATATTTATCTTGGTTAATTAATATAGAAATAAGATTGAATGGCCTCATCCAGTAGACTCAAGCCAGATAAAGACCATCTGTCGATGCTTGGGAAGGATGTAGCATCACTGGACATTTCTCTAGACCAATCCCTTGCCAAACTTTAACATATAAAGCTTGAACGGAATATCCTAATGGAGAAGTTCAAGTTGATAGAAATAACCACTCGAGAAATGTTGTCTGAGCCACCCCAGGATTATATCACCATAGCACACCTTACACTTAGGTCCTATGCTAGTGTTATAAGGGGCTATGTAACGAGTCATTAACTGCTTTGTGAAATCCTTTTATATAAATAAAAAAAATTATTTCTTCTTATGGAAAAGTTTGTGAATTTCAAATGTTCGGATAAATATAGGATGTGTATTATTAATGAATTTATGAAAAAAAAATGTATTTTAAAATATTTTTTTACTCATTAAATAATTAATAATGGGAAATTGTTTTCAAAAAGTTTTCTTCTATAATTGTGATCAGTGAGAAATTTAGAGTCTAATAAGATGAACTTTGATTTTAGTGAATAGTAATGTAGGAATAATAACATACCCATATGCATAGTAATGAATAGTAATTTGAACAAAAAAATATAAACTTCACCCATGAATGTATAAATACATTTTAGAAATCTTAAAAGTTAAAAAATGATCATAGTATAAGTTTTGATATTTTTGTACACCATAAATATTTTATTTAAAATTTTATAATTAATTTAATAATTTTAAATGGGAATGTACTTTCATAAACTATAATCAAAATTTTTTACTTTATTGTCTTATGGGTATATGATATTTTATGGTACCTTGATTACTTTTTTAAGGTGTTACAAAATGAGTTATAGTTTTAAAGTTGTATTTTTGGAATAAATAATTATTTTATTTAAAAATTAAATTAAAAATATTTAGAAAATTATTCTTGTTAAATGCATTTTATTTTTGAATTCAGAGCATCGATATTAGGTTAGGGTGAATTTTTGGGATTTTTCTAAAACAGTTGAATTTTTAGTGAATAGTAAAAATGCAGTTTTGAGTTTCGGGTGTTTAATGACCTCATTAATAATGTAATAATGATTTATGATTTATGGTCGACTTATGAATAGTTATATATTCTATGATTTTTTCCAAGTGGCCAATACCATGGGAAAATACAATGGGAAAGCCCATGGTTTTTAAAATACCACCGATGTGGTGTCCCTTGGAAATTAATAATTTATTCCCTCACTTTACCTATAAATACCAAGACATTTCTATAACGACCCATACTTTACATACATTTTTATTGCATCAGAATTGAAGCACACTTATTTCAACATATAACAAAACCAGTAAAGGACCGTATAGGTATCGAGTCTTTAGAAACTGGGAAACATAAAGAACTGGTTCATAAAGCATCTACTTTGCCTCCCATTTATTTCATCATATCTAGAGTCCCTTTTTGGAATATCCTACTTAATAACCCTCTTCCTGACCTGTGGAAATAAAAAATACAAAAGGGTGAGCTCAAATGCTCTGTAAGGGTAAACAAAAGAAATATCAATCACATCATATACATAAGAACATAACTTTTGGAAATCTTAACATGCAAAAGAAATCAAAATTTCATAACATGGGATAAATCATAGTAGTGAAATGTAATCCCAATAATCGTAACATAAGACATGAAACTTTGTGGCATACACACATAATCATAGAGTATCATTTCTTATTAGTCAAGACTCATTGCCAAGACTATCTTAGTGGACAATGTCCATTTCTGAACCGAGTTCACTCCTCATTTCAGTCCTGTTTCACTAAACCGGTTTAACCTGCTGTTCCAGCCATGTCTATCTCATGAGATATAAAATAATTACCCAATGCATTGGAGGGAGATATAGGTCCCACCCATCTCATAATGATACCATTCTTATGTGTGCCACGAAATCATAAACCATACATCATAGCATAAACCATGTAATAAAAATGGGAATCTTAAACATCATGACATCATAAAACAATTCGTATAAAATAAAGGAATTCATAAAAATAATCCCATAACAACATAATCAAATCAATGTAATAATAGAGATAAAAACAGAACCCTTTATTATCTTAGATGGAAAATAATTTTGATAAAACACTTGAACTCCATTCTTGAGGAAAATATCCTCTCTACTTCAAAAACACTTTTCCTTTCTTAACATGTCATACAATTCTAGACCAAAAGAAGTTGATTAAAAATAAACTTGAAAACTTGTAAGGGAAGATTCTTGGAAAAAATGTTTTAAAAATCCATTCATGTCGTATAAGTTAGAAAAACATTCTTCTTGTTCTTTTGTCAGAAAAGTCAAAAAGTACCTCGTACGAAAAATGAAAAAAGATTCCTTTCATATATTTTACTAAAAACTCACCAAAGGGTAAAATTGGATTTAAAAAATTTTATGTCGATGGAAATAATATTACATATTGAGGAAACATGGATTTTGATGATAAAATACACCCCAATAAATACCAAATTGTAAACAATATCGGATAAAAATGAGATTGTGATATTTCGCTTACCTTAGGTCCGATTTGCTTCGTAAGTGTCCAAACCTCATGTATAATGATTTAAATAATGTTATCTACTTATTCCAGAATCATACATATTGTTATTTTATCATATATGGTCATATTCTTAGCTTCTTATTAGTATTATTTCATTAGTACTTGTTATTTGGGTGTTTATTACTTTTTGTTCTTATGCGTGTTTTGTCGAATAAATTCTTATTCTTATCATTAGGTTATAGATACCTCATTTCCAAAATGTTATTAGTGTAATATATATCATATTCATTCATTCAATTCATTTATATAATCATTATTCAATGAAAATCATGTAGAACGAGTCGCATTACATCGTGGAGACGGTATTCCGTACGTATGTACGAGCGAAGATATCGTTCCAATGATCGTGGAATTGTATTGGAGTGTATGTATACTATTTCAGAATCAATATCACTTTACAATAATCATAAATATTTATTATTTACACCATTATACCCATATAAGTAAGGTGGTTAGGGAAAATAGATTACAGCACGGCGTGGAGACGATATTCCGTACGTACGCACACGTGGTTATTTCTTTTTCCGTAGGACGGATAGATGGTGAAATAGGGTTGTTTAATTCTTATAATAACATATCAGTATATGAGTGATACTGATTCTATTACTTTACAATGAAACAACTAAATAAGAAGAAGTGGAATAAGAAATAAAGATGAAAGAATCGGTAATGGACATTACCTCTTCTTTGAAGTGCTTCTTTGAGACATCCTTTTAGGGCACTAAAATAGGTCTTTGAAGAAGACCAGAACCTCTAGGATGTTTCTAGGTATGTGGAGAGGAGAAATTGGCAGGGTTTGGCCGAGCTTAAAATCTCAATGTGGTGTGAGGAAGAGGGGGAGGAGGTTCCCTTTTATAAGGGAGGAGAGGGGCTCCTTTGGAAAAACTAAAAATATTATTTTATTATAAAGTCAATTTCGGTTTTAAATAGCTCCAAATTGATTAATTTCGAAGATAAGGTGGGAATGGGTCGCAATCCTCTCATCCAATATAATTTAGACAAGTATAGGTTCCTATTTTAACCATATCATTTAGATTTAACATTAAGTTAAATAATTTTACTTTTACCGTGTCTTCTGGTGTTCTTATACTATAAGGTTAATAAACATACTATAACAAGCCAAAGGAACACCTATTTGTTTATTATTAATATATATAACCTTATCTAAGTCATTTGGCAAACTTTATATTTTTAGGAATAAAATAACAATTAATAATATAATATTTGTTTTAAAAACTGTTTTATGTCAATTTTGACACTATTTAGTAATTGATTTTTGTAAAAATTATAACAGAATGATTAGTTCAAGAAAAGTTAATTAAATAAATACTAACATGTCATATTAACCTAGAAAATTATTGGAATTCATAAAAAGTCTCAAAGTACATTTATTTGGGTATTTATAACATCAATTATGTCAATATTTTATTAATAAGATAATTACTGCATCATCTTTGTGTCATAAATAAATTAAATTATTTAATGTCTACAAATTACAAATAACATACCATTATGTAGGAAATAATTTTATATTTCTAATTAATATTTATAGTCGAAATTATCTTATGTATAAACCTATTTTAAAAAGTATTTAGTTATTAAACATTGATTTTAACTATTTTAACCCTTCTTTAAATAAATTAATAATAAATGTCCTAATCTAATCCAAGTGGGCCTAAATGGTCATATTTTATTACTAAGGTTGTTTTTGGTCGAATTACACTTATCCAATAGAATTAGGACATGTGTTAGGGTAATAATAATATCATTTTTACCCTTAATTACCCTATTTACTTTTTACCGTGGTAAATAAAAGTAAAAAAGTTACTATTCACCAAAAATTATTTCCATCTCATTGAACCAAATTTTACTTTCTGACATCAACCATGACTCTCGGATTTATGAAATTCCACTCATAGAAGCGGTAAAATTATTTTTTATGAAAAATTCAGTTTTTTTAACAACCACTTAGTGGTTTCGCTATTCATCAAAAATTGAAAGATTTCATAAAAATACCAAAATTTCACCCTAGGCTAATTTCGATATTCTGAATCCAAAAATGAAGTCAATTTTGAAAAAAAAAATTACAAAATTTCAAAAAGTGGTTATTACTATTCATAACGGCTCGTTTTAATAATATTTTAATAGCATATCATTTTTTAGTGAAACTCTGTATTGCGTACGACGCAAGCTATCGAGGAAGGTCACGATTGCGTGTAAAGAAATCCGAGCAAGTGTTTTGTGTAGTAAAAGATTTCTTTGATGATTTATATAACATTAAAACAAAATATTTCTCATAATAGTCTCGGGTGTTACATTCTACCACCCTTAAAATGAATTTCGCCCTCGAAATTCGTCACTTTGTAACAAACAGATGAGGATACCTCTCCCTAATCATATCCCCACGCGGGGCCGCGGTTTTTCACATGGTGGTAGCGCCCTGCTCTGCTCCGCTCGGCCGTAACCGGCCGAGCCGACCCACCGGCCGGGCCGGGTCGCGCTATGCGGGTTATACCCAGACCCGGTTCGGGTCGACCCGGTTCGGGCCGACCCAGGGGGGTTGGGTCGGGGCGGTCCGGGCCCAGACCCCCCGTTTTCGGACCCCTTTCGGTCTTTCGCCCATATCTTGAGTTATAGACCTCCGATCGACGCACCGTCAGCAGCGATGCCATCCGTGGATCGAAACGGTCGTTTCGGTATATTACACTCAAGGTTTTGGAATACTTTGGGTTCGGCTGGGTTGGTTCGGAGACGAAACCAACCGGGACCTCGGAGCGTAAACGCTTATATCTTGATCTTTGGACGTCTGATTGACATGACGTCGACTTTGATGGATTCCTCTAAGTGAGACAGATGTTTTGGATAACTCCGCTCATTTTTTGGATGTCGTCGAAGTGCTATCGGGTTGGTTCGCTCATGAAGCCAACCGTGCCCCTCGAATGAAAAAGCCAATAACTCACAGACCGGGCGGCCGATTGACGCGCCGTCTGTCTCGTTGTTTTCCTCTTGATGAGATGGAACTTTTGGCATACTTCTCCAGTGTTTTGGATGCAGTTGGATAGTGGCCGGGTTGGATTGCACCCGAAATACAACCAGGCCCTTGGAACGGAAAAGCAGATATCTTTCAGACTGGACGTCCATTTGACGAACCGTCAACGGCATTGGTGATCACGTTAAGAAACGGTCCCTATGATTACACCATATGAGAGTTCAGGGTACAGTTGAGATACGTCCGGATAGGTTCGCACATGAAACCAACTCGGCCCCGGGGATGAAAAGGCTAGTAACTCACAGACCGGGCATCTGATTCACACGCCATCTATTGCATTGAGACCCTTATGAAGAGGAGGTCCTTCGAGATACTTATTCGTGGGACTTGTGATACTTGGAGTATCGACCTGTAGCTCGTGGAGTGGACCCTCCCAGAGACGAGCGTGCAGAGTACGAAGACCGTGTAGCCGACTGAGACCTGACGACTGCTTGACCGACTCGACTTGGAGTGAGTCGACTAGCCCAGTGGACGGATCACTACTTTGTGAGGTGCAGACCCATGGCAGACGGGGCACTACCTATGTGATAGTGCATACCCGAGATACTCGTCCGGAGAGTACCTCTGCAGGCTACTAGGTGGTCTTCACTACTGTGTTTGGGTTTCATACCCCGGAGGGAAGTACTACTATGTATGGGTGGCTGACCCGCGGTACTCAACAGGAGGAGTACCTCAGTAGTCTTAGGTTAGTGATCAGTACCTTGGAGTCGTGACAGGACCATTGTACACTCCAGAGACGAAGCTCTTCAGCAGTTACGGTTTCGATAATAAAAATCCTTGTTTGAGCTGAGTCTATGACCTTTGTGTTTCTTCATGATTGAGATGGGTTACTTGATAACTTAGGTATATGTATGGGCATATACCTGGGTTGTGGTTATCCGTTGATTTCATAATCCTTTTGTTTCCTCATGATTGAGATGGGTTACTTGAAAACTTAGGTATTTGTATGGGAATTTACCTAAGTGGAGGTTATCTGTTGAGGTCTTCTTTGTGGTTATCCTTGTTGGTTGTTGTGAGACCTTGAGGGTCTTGGGGTCTCTACTGAGTATCATTATACTCACCCCTACACGGGCTATTCCCGCACCTCGTTGTGTTTGTTGCAGACGACGGGCAGTGCTTACAGAGGCCGAGTGTTCGTGGACTGGACGGTACCCGAAGGTGGACTACACGACGAGTCAGTACCCGAAGGTGGAATACATGACGAGTCAGTATCCGGAAGTGGACTTCACAGTGAGACGACACTCGGAGGAGGTTGACAGGCGAGAGCATTGTGTAGGCTATCTTTACCTACCCTTCAGGTAGGATCTGTGGTGGACGATCCAAGAGCTGCGCCATCTGTACCTACCCTTCAGGTAGGATCCGAGGAGGATGACCCAGGAGCCGCTTCCATCCTTCCAGCTGTTGTCTTTTGCTGTTGTACTTTGTTCAGTTGTAGTTTTACTTTCTTTTGGGTTTGTATTTTGGCCCATTTACCTTTCAGCACTTCTATTTGTACTTAGTGTTTTACTTCCGCTTGTACTCTGTGGTGTCTTGTTTACTTTTATAAAGGAAATGCCTTCCCAGTTATCGGGATTTACGCCATTGGTGCTAGTCTCCATCCCCTAGCCTATGGAAGGCGGGCTTGGGGTAGTCACGGCACGGGCCCCGAGGACAGGTCGTGACAGGTGAATAAGGTATAAGTCTCATATAACTAAAACTGAGATGATAAACACATACATTAAGTATTGAATTTATGTGTACATGTTATAACCTCCAGTATTATAAATATAAGTTTACTATAAAAATACTAAATAACCATATTCATATATATAATTACATATAGGATGTACATATGACTTTATATTACCCATTTATTAGTAATACCATGTTAATGTTACATTTTGAGTAATAACCGCTATTTTTGTACATGTTTTGACTTTCCATTATTAGTCCTATCACATAGATCATGATTTAATTGTTTAAATAATGATAAAAATGAAATAAATATAATATATATTTATTATATATTTATTTATAATAATCTAAAAAATATAGTAATATGAACGGAATTACAAATTTCATAGAGACAGTAGGTCGTATAAACACATAAATGATGTTTTCATTTTCTTATTGTATTTTTTAAAAAATAAGAGTAAATTATATATATATAAACATATTATAATTATATTATAATTGTTATTTAATATATATCAGATATTTATATTAAAAACACCTTTTATACATTCCATATAAATCACTTACGCACGCCTGTCGTAGGGCGTGACAAAAGCAATTTAATTTTCTTAGTGCAGCATAGAAGCTGACCAGGGTCATCTTGCTTGAGGAGCTTTTTCAATCATTTACTTACTTAATCTAATTTAACTAAACTACTTATTTTTGGGGTTTTTATATTATCTAGTAATGGAAAACAAATAAATTAAAATAAATGATAAAACTAACATGCAAGGATAAAATACAATTAATTGAGAAAGAACTTGTCCTTTAAGGGTTGGTTTGTGGGTTTCATCATTCTCCTTGTTGGTATTTAAATTAATTTTGATAATTCAATTATGAGATCGCATTCCAGAATTACTATTCTTTTATTTATTGGTGTGAAATCTTGAATTCATTTTCAATCTTAACTTCACCTCCTCCTATAATCAAGGTTGATGGCACACCTCAATCGAGAGTGTGTCATCTTCCAAGACCTATCTCCATCGTATTCCATTTCAACCACTGAATGGATCAAATTCATCATATCAAGAGCTTGTATCCAATATTAGGGAGGGAAAATATTTAATAAAAGAATAGAAATGGGTTTGAGATCAGTGTCGTGGTGGACGATCGCCACACCCGTGCACATCACTCTTACTCATCACAAACATAATAAAAATCAGAATTTAAGCACAGAATAATTGATATTTCCACATACCTCCCCCAGGCCAAGTCTTGGGTTAGCCCCTCATGTTATAGGGTAAGAGGTCACAGTGGATAATATGAGAATAATAAAAGAAGAAAAGAAGTAAAAAAGATGAAGAAGAAAACAGGGTGGATGGGTGGACACAAAAATAATGAATGAATTTTATTAGAAATCTAAATTACAACTGAAAACTAAAACAAAAATAAAGAAAATAAATGAAATGGGTGAGATTTGTGGCCGGCCTCCCTCGGTGGAGATCTCCTCCTTGATGCATTGAAGGAATAGATGGAGAATGGGATGCTTTGGAAAGGAGGTGAGGGCCTCCTTTTATAGGCAGAATTCGACCCCCGAAGGATTGAACATTTTAGACCCCATTAATGACCTCTTCACGCATTCCACCCTTCATTAATGTTGTTCATAAATATCTTGTACGTCTCTCCTAAAAATTTCAGCTAATTAGAAAACCTGATGATGGAGTTATGAATTTTGCATTCTCAGTTTCTGTTTCTTGATGAAGCTTCCATGATGGTTCCTCCAAATGTATGTCGTTTAATGGACTCCATAATAACTTCAAAACCTCCTTAAAATTCTTTTAGAGTCGGTATATTATGTCCCCATCCTATCCCAGGTAAAAACACCTCATTTGGATGTGTGTATTCTGCGTTTGGGTTCCGATACATTGGTGGTGTCCACGCTGTCCGCCTGGAAAAATGTTCAACTTCAATGAATTTTTAGTCCCTCTAGATGGCCGAATAACCTCCTGGTCCAGAAGAAAAATATTAAGGAAATAAAATAAGGATTCTTAAAGAATTTGAATCATAAAATTCAGAATTATATTTTTCATGAAATGACCGAAATACCCATGACGTAAAAATCTGTCAAAAATCCAGATTTAGTCATTTTTCACATTTAGGCTCAAAATAACACTAAAACTTAAAAACAGGACAATTACCCATTTAATAACACTATGGTGGGATTATAAAAAATTATTTACAGTATAAAATATAGGAAAATATGAGCTTCATCACCCCACCACACTTAAACATTTCACTCTTGGGAAATCATCATACATCCAAATCAATTTCCACACAACAATCAAAAATGAGAAAATATCAATGATTTTATCCAAAATAGAATTCCATCATGTCTCATATATGAATAATAATTCTATGTTATTTTTATTTCAGTCACTAAAATTTGTTCAACCTCATAAATCAATCCATGGCCCAATCACATCCTACCTCACATTGAATTTTATGTCACTCTTCACTCAAGAGAAATTGAATCTATAGTTATACTCATACTTGAAAATCACATGTATCACCATAGGTTTGTGAAAATTCTCATTTCTCCACAGCATGAAACATGAAAATGAATTTAATTATGAGGTCTTTAATTAAAGGTTCAAATGATTTTGTGGCTTAGGGTTGGTGGGAAAATTATTGACAAAAAGGTTCCAGGCTAGAAAGAGGAGGTTTGACTTTTAAGTGCAATAAATGATTAATTCAAGTGAAAACACAGGAAATTCCTCACTCAATACCGCCTGTAAATGTTAAAAACAAAACCACCCCTCTTTATGACATGGTACATGATCCAATAAGTGATTATAATGAATTATATCATCTATGTTCTCCTCCTTTTTTTCAAATCTCCAGAAAGGCACAACTTTTTTTCTTTTTTTTTTCTTTTTTTTATGGAGGATGAGCTGAAAATTGAATACAATGAATGAATGAAAATTCATTCCCTTGATTTTTTTGGGAGGTACATGAGTCAGAAAAGAATTTATAATGAGTAATTCAAGCTCATCTCCATTTTTTGTTTTCTTTTTTTAGGAGAAATGGATGAAACAAATAAAGCACAATGAAATGACGACACATGCCCAATTCTCTTATTATACACAGCCCAAAATATTGACACACACTTCACACTACCCATAAATGATACAAATACCAAGGAACACACAGGAAAGGCCCTTCCCCCACACTCAAACTTGAAATAACCATGCAAAAATACTAAAAGTGCGGGTAGGTAAGGCAAAATTGGCTTGTAATGTGGCGTAAACCTATAAGGCAGTTCATGGAATCTAAGGGCTTACAAAGGATAAATGTAAAGGTGGGTCTTAAGATAAAATTTGGATATCCAAAGAGATGCCTCAATCATTTCAAATACATTCCATGAAATCCAAAGCTTCGAAAGAGAATATTCACAAATTCTGGTTCTCACAGAAAATTCAAGTTTCCCTCAAGAAAGTGTGGGTACTGGGAAGAATATGTAAAAGTGGTTTAGAATACCTCACAGGATTGGAAAAATATTTTGAGTTAGTGTTTCATGGGCATGGATTTCAAAAATTAGTCAAACTCATTAAAATGATTGAAAATCCATTTCACGGGAAAAGAATTCATATCAACAATCTTTTAAAATCCATTATTTCAAAAACCATTTCAACTCTTTCAAAATCAAATGATGTGTGAAAAGTGATAAGAATATTCATTAAATCACAAAATACTTTTTGGACAAAAAAATTAAAGGAGTTTAAATGGTAATCTTAAAAAGTTAACTCCCTTTTGAAATAATGATTCGGTCCTCTTCCTCTAATTCATAGGGCTTCCTTCTGCCTTCATGATCCTACAAAAGAAATATTACTCAATTAATCACAAGGATCATTTCATTTAATTTCAAAATGAAAAGAGGGAGGGGCCACATTCTAGACTAATTCCTAATACTGAATTTGAAATTCTATAAATCCTGTAAAGATTAATCTTGGTATGATCCCCCAAGTGGGCCCTAGCATCTTTTACTACCTCGAGAGGGCAGTACCAGCTTTTATCCATAATCTGTTGGTGGACGAAGCTTCTTTGATTTGAACAACCACATGTGGTTCTTCCCATCTTGAAGTTCTTTGTTCTTGTTGAGGAGGACTCCATAGACAGAGTATACCAGATCCACCCCCTTCGCAATTTGGTACAGCTTGCATAGCGGAGGTTGGATGAAGTAGGGAACCTCCTCTTCATTTGTTGCTACTTGTGCAACATTCCCTTTCCCTTGTTGTGGTCCGCCTAATAAATATTCACTGTGTTCAGGGAGCATTAAATGTTCCTCAACAGGTGCAATTTCATTTCCTTCATCATCCTCTAAGGAATAATGTGAGATGGCCGAATCTGAAAATTCAAAACTATTAGGGGCGATAATCAAATTATTTTCAATAAAATTAAAAGAGCTTGAGTTTAAGATTGTATCATCTCCCTGAGTCGGTTCGACTTTAATATCATCTTAAATTGAATGTGCCTCTTGGAGTTGATCTTCACTGGATGGAGGTAGGTAGTCGGGCTTCTCCACCTCAGGTTTGGATTCAACTTCATGGATGTCTTCAGTGAAATCAGGAAAGAGTAGTGGCACTTTCTTCTTGTCCTTGAATCTTTTTAAGTCATCTTGGAGTTCATCGAACATGGCCATCAAATCTTCAAATGAGATCCATGTTATTATGCCTCTTTCCACTTGCATGACCGTTATCATCAGTGCATCGGCTATTCGTTGGAGGACCTCCTCAATGTAGTCTGTTTCTTCCTCCTGCACCTGTGAGTAATTGTTCCATGCAGAATAATTTGAATTTGAATGGATCATGGAAAAATGTTTTTTTCAGTTTTTTTAAATAAATAAATAATAATAATGAAAGCTATCTAAAATTTAAAAATATAAAAAGTAAAGTAAACAACTGATTAGTTCCCCGGAAACGGTGCCAGTTTTGACGCACGCCTGTCGTATGTCGTGGGAAAAGAAATATAATTTTCCTAGTGCAGCATAGAAGCTGACCAGGGTCGTCTCACTTGTGGACCTTTCTCAATCATTTAATTACTTAATGTAATTTAACTAAACTACTTATTTTTGGTGTTTTTATATTATCTAGTAATGGAAAACAATTAAATTAAAATAAATGATAAAACTAACATGCAATGACAGAATGCAATTAATTGAGAAAGAACATGGCCTTTAAGGGTTAGTTTGTGGGTTTTATCATTCTCCTTGTTGGTATTTAAATTAAGTTTGATAATTAAATTATGAGATCTCATTCATGAATTATTATTCTTTTATTTATTGGTGTGAAATCTTGAATGCATTTTTCAATCTTAACTTCACCTCTTCCTATAATCAAGGTTGATGGCACACCTCGATCGAGAGTGTGTCATCTTCCAAGACCTGGCTCCATCGAATGCCATTTCAACCACTTAATGGCTCAACTCTATAATATGAAGATCTTGTCTCCAGTAGAAGGGAGGGAAAATATTTAATAAAAGAATAGAAATGGGTTTGAGATCAGTGTCGTGGTGGATGATCGCCACACCCATTCACATCACTCTTTCTCATCAAAAACATAATAAAAATCGGAATATAAGCACAGAATAAATGAAATTTCAACATACCTCCCCAAGAACAAGTCTCGGTTTAACCCATCATATTTTAGGGTAAGAGGTCATGGTGGATAATATGAGAAGAATAAAAGAAGAAAAGAAGGAGAAAAGATGAAGAAGAAAACATGGTGGATGGGTGGACACAAAAATAATGCATGAATTTTATTAGAAATCTAAATTACAACTGAAAACTAAAACAAAAATAAAGAAAATAAATGAAATGGGGAAGATTTGTGGCCGGCCTCCCTCGGTGGAGATCTCCTCCTTGGTGCCTTGAAGGAATGGATGGAGAATGGGATGCTTTGGGAAGGAGGTGGGGGCCTCCTTTTATAGGAAGAATTCGACCCCCGAAAGTTTGAGCATTTTAGACCCCATTAATGACCTCTTCACGCGTTCCACCCTTAAATAATGTTGTTCATAATTTTCTTGGCCGTCTCTTCTCAAAATCGCAGCTAATTATAAAACCTGATGAAGGAGTTATGAATTTTGTATTCTCGGTTTCTGTTTCTGGATGAAGCTTCCACGATGGTTCCTCCAAATGTATGTCATTTAATGGACTCCTTAATGTCTTCAAAACCTCCCCAAAATTCATTTAGAGTCGTTAATATATGTCCCCGTCCTATCCCAGGTGGAAACACCTCATTTGGATGAGTTTAGTCCGCGTTTGGGTTCCGTTACATTGGTGGTGTCCACGCTCTCCGCCCGGAAAGATGTTCAACTTCAATGAATTTTTAGTCCCTCTAGATGGCAGAATAACCTCCTGGTCCAGAAGACAAAAATTAAGGAAATAAAATAAGGATTATATAAAAAAATTAATCATAAAATTTGGAATTATATTTTTCAGGAAATGACCAAAATACCCTTGACATAAAAATCTGTCAAAAATCCAGAATCAGTCATTTTTCACATTTAGGCTCAAAATAACACTAAAACTTAAAAACCTGACAATTACCCATTTAATAACACTATTGTGGGATTATAAAAAAGGATTTATAGTATAAAATATAGGAATATATGAGCTTCATCAATCACGAATGAATCACATCACTTTGAGGATGCGGTACTACAGAAATCCACAAAAGAAGTTAACATATTTACAAAACATTGAAATCTTGAATTTATTTTTTATATAATAACTAAATAAGAATAAATGAATCATAAATATCATAAATATCATATATACTATATAAAACCTTTATTATCATCACAATTACCAACCATGAGAGGTGGTAAAGTGAAAACACAAACGACAACATTTCGTGAAGTTGCAGTCTATCGTACCCACAAATGGTATGTTCGTTACAAATTTGGTAGAATTTTGTGTAGGTGTAGCTCTTATAATAATAAAATATCAGTATATTTTTTATATTTATTTTATTATATAATCATTGAATAGAATAATTTTTTGGGTGGATATATAAATAAAATAAATGTGCTTTTTGAAGGATGTTACCTCTTCTTTGGGTAACTCACCTGGGTTTCCACCAAAGGGCTTACTTAGTTGGATTTATTCCCAAAGGGAAGAATATAGGATAAAGGGATTGAATTTATAAGGATATTGAGGTATCTATTGACCAATAAAAACTATTTTAGATATGTGAATATGTGATGGGATGATTTCCCTTTTATAGTTGATGATGAGTGGCATTCTTGTACATATAACAAGGTAAACAATATTTAAAGGTCTCCCTTATATAATTGGCCACCAATAATGTTCAATTTTCAGTAAAATTGTATAATTGTTAAAATTATGTCAATATAATGGATTTTTTATGTATTTCTCAATTATTTTTCCCCCTTAAATAATGTTTAATAAATATGTAAACTTTTTGTACCTAAATAATTATCATTTATTTTAATAAAATTCATTAATAATTTTAGAAAAAAACATATTTAATCATATTATATATTATAAATTTTTATAAATTACAAATACGGAATCCATTTTTCAAAATTCTAATCACATATTTTTTAGAAATTAATTTAACGTTCATCTCGCAAAAGGGACAAACCAACATGGGTTTTTTAATATAAAAATGTTCAAAGGTTTGAATTGTTGATATATCTGATATCAAAGTGAAATTGATTCAGAGGATCAAATTTGAATTAATTGATTTGAAATTCATTTTAATAAACTTTAAAACCTATTCAAATAATAATTTAATTATATAATTAAATTAGATGAAAATAAAATTTTCAATCAAAATTTAGTATTTTTAACTATTTATAAAAATAAAAAACATCTATGAAAATTTACAAACATTCACCCAAAGTAAATTTTTATATCATGATTTATAATATGATGTATTTTTCTTCCATTAATAATTATAATACTTTCAAAAAATTTATTTAAAATAGGTTTACCATTAAAAGGTAGTAAATTTACCTTTTAAAAAAATATATATCTTTTTATTCATATAATTAGATTTATTGTAATATATAAAATCTATTGGATGAGTGTCAAAAACTATCCATCAAATATATAATATATAATTTTTTATAAAAATATAAATTGAAAGTGGTTTATTTAATTTATTGACATAAAATTAAGTTTTTACATAGAAAATTAGGTTTCTTAGAAAATTAATTTCTTTATTTTCAAATAGTTCTTACATTCATTTATAAAAAATTATTAAGCAAATGATTCATTTTATGTACATGTGTAAATATTATTTTCCCAATTTAGTTAATATTATAAATAAATTTCATTTCTATGGCTTGGTGGTAACTATAATAATATTTTAATAACACTATTTATGGTACATTTTAGTTGTGTAAAACATGGCATTTCTTGTAACACAATAAATTAAAGGAACTCGATATTATGTGTTACAAAATCCAAATATAATGTTGTGTATATTGAATGATAATCAAATTGTTTCATTTATTGAAATATAATCAATGTTTTTCATGTAACACATCTTTACTTGGTGTTACATGTAATGAAAACCAAAGTTAGTTCTTTCATATAACTCAAGCTATATTGAGTGTTGCATAAAATACAGAATATTGAAAAGATTAAACTAATTAAAAAAATCAAAAAATATTATGGTGTTACATTCTACCCCCATTAAATTAATTTCTCCCTCTATATTTATTTGGGTTATAAAATGTTTAATGCTTGAAATTTCCTTTCATAAAAACCCATATATTAAAAAATAAAACTAAATCTTATTTTAAAAAGGGATAGTAATAACCATAATGGTAAACCAAAGTAACTCATAACTAGATTTCTATATAGGAGAACATAGGTTGGGAGTAAAGATTAGAAATTGTTGAAAAGAATAGATAATTATAGATAGTGATAAATATCATTCATCACCAGTAAGTGAATGATTTATTGAAAGTTAAATGTCTCAAAACAATAAACCTATGATGATTTTATAAGAAAATTCGTTCAATAGAAAAAAAATTATTATGATAAATATGTTTTAATACCTTTTTAATATAATTGGGGATTCATTTTACTATCTATGAACATATTTAAATATACTTACTTGATTTCATTCCATCATATATGCACAATCTCACACTTCAGTTGTGCCTTTCTTGATTTCCACTTCATCTCTTACTCTAAGAAATGAAGGTGAATTTTACATTCCTGAAGCACTAACAGATTATGATATCTATAAATAGAATTATAACTCATTCCATATAACTTTAGTTACAATCATAGAAAAATGGTTAGGACAAGTCATCCAATATGAATAAATCCGTATATGTCGAGATAATACATTATTCCTTAAAACCTCATCTAAATTATAACTTAAACCATTCCATAAATAGTTAACCATATAACCCTTCGAAAATATAATTCACCCTTTATTCCATAAATTAGATATATTCTTATACCATATGATTTTAATAGGAAACTTTTCCCTCTCCTTATACTAATAGAAAATCAAGTGTGATTCTGTTATTCCAGAATCAAGGTAGAGGGAGGTAATCACACGAAATTTCACCAAAGGATGAACAATATGATTCTTATAGTGATTAATCATACAAAATGAAACTTGAAATTCCATAATAAGGAGGTGAGGATAATTATTATTTAATTATCATGGATCACTTCATCCATTATGATATTATAAGCTTCCGATTTTTCCTTTATCCTAAAATTTTTTTGGGGATTATCCTCCACATTTGTCTTTGGATTGGGGAACATGTTAGCATAGTGTCTAAAATCTGTGAAATAGATACACTAAAGTGTGGGAAGATAAATATGTGGTTATTTATCGTTATTAACATCATTAGCTAAATTCTTCCCAATACTTTGACATTTAGCTACTCGATGAGCTTCCCTACCATACTTAAAACATTTAGTAGTCTCTTTAAGAGCACTTCATCCATGTTTCCTCCAACACTTTATTCATAATTGAAGAATAATTTTCATTTATACATGTTTTTTATATTTTAATTTTAACTCCATCTTTATTTTCATGAAAAAAACAATGACATTGATACATAACACAAAACTCTATTTTAACCTTGATAGCATATCAAACAACTTCTTCATAGCTACTAAATTATCTTATAAAAAGTCCTTTTGAAGACTACGTTTCAGTAAACCAATGAATCAATCAATTTTATTTATTGTTGGATAATAATACTCGAATATAACATCCCATTCCTTGTAAAATTTTATTCATTGGAGTCTTCAAATCCATTATTCTTCTTCTTAAGCTCAAGGAATTACCTTTCCTTCTTCATACATAGTGTAAAAGGAAAGTACATATTAAAAAATAAGTTCTTGAACTCATCCCAACATATGGATTCAATTTCATCTTATCACCTCATATTCTAAATAAATTCCACCACTGATCTACCTCACCTTCCAGATGGAAGACCAACAAAGTGAATTTTTTATACTCCAAAAACCAGAGAACAGAAAATATATTTTAGTGGTATTCATCCATTATACAGTAACTAACAGTTCAGTATAATAAGTAAATTAAGTTGATTTTTTCCTCACAAAGGACTCAACATATAATTGTTCCCTCCATTTCTCATTTAGACGTTCACCGTGATTCATAGTTTTAGAGAAAAAAAATTGAACATCGGAATACGATTTTTTATTCAATATCCCATAACATTCAATTACTCTGGTGGAAAATGATGATATTTCACATTTAATTCCATATTAACATGGCTCCATTAGGTTCCAACCATACACTAACACCACAAATTATAGTGTGATAACCAATCTTGAATGTTGGGAACCACATAATCATGGAAACCCACTTATAAGATGTCAAAATCATGACACCTACATTTTAAATCTATAAAACCTCAGTTATATTCTAGGATATTCAGATTCATAATCTATTTAAATCCATAATGAAGGTTTGTAAAGAGTTTTCGAATTCTTGAATCATATCCCCTGGGATTTTTAAGCACTGTGTATATCAAGGCCCATTATTGTGCCCCATTTCCTGATCGATTTTAGCTCAATACAGTGTTTTTGTGGTTGTTAACCATATGTAAATTTTTTCTATAGAAACATCCAATTATACTATCCAAATAGGGATGTATTTCTATGAAATGAGATTCTATATCCATTACCAATATTACAGAACACTTTCCTATATTTTAACTCATCTTTAGCCTTATCTGTAAAGACATCTATAGAAATATCCTTATAAATATTCATATGTTTCTCACTAAAGTTTTATCTTGATAGTTTCTAAATGTTGACTAAACCTTTCATTTGATACCAAAAATATAGAATCGGGCTTAACATACATGGATATTAAATCATTTTATATAAATATTCATAAAATTACAAAAAATATATTCTTGAGGACTATAATAGTTTAGTGTCTTGGGAAACATGGATCAAAATATTATTACTTGGATAAATATATTTAATGTTTCCCATAAAGATATTCCTCTTTAGTACTTATACATTAAACATTTCTTCATAACCTATAGAAAGGAAACATAATAAAGGGTGATATTAGATTCTCATCAAGGTTAAAAAGGGGATATATGTTTTCATAACATGGGAATAAGGGTATGAGAACATGATCATAACATTATAATATCATACCCTACATATCAAATAACCTAATCAAGATTCATTCCATAAATATTGGCATTTCATAAAGTATGAATAAAAAGAGAATCAATAGCATAAGTTATTAAATCATAACATATGAATAATAAATTGAATTTTGTTAGACATGTAAGAATATAAAATACCATGTCAAGCATACCTAATAAGAACTTCATGACATGTTAGGCTTTGCCTAATCACGTGTTTACTTGCCTCAATACTGAGATTCCCTCCAATGTACCCACTTATTTTGGGATTGGTATTCCCCCAATGTAACTTATTGTTTCTAGATTTGGATTCCCTCCCTTGTACCCTCTTGTTTCGGGATTGGGATGCCCTCATGTGTACTCGATTGTTTATCCATGGGATTCCCTCATGTATACCATCTTGTTTCAGGCTTGGGATTCCCTCTCGGGCACCCTCTTTTTCCAGGCATGGGGTTCCCTCCTATGTACCCTCTTTTTACCAGGATTGGGATACAACACGTGAACCCTCTAATATCATATAACATTTATCATTACCCAATGAATTTTATGGATATATCGGTCCCATAAATCCCATAATGTATTCATTCATATATTTTCCACAAGCTAATAAAACATTCAATATATCATGAACCTTAAAAGAGATGTGTTTCGTATACATCATATCATAACTCATGAAATGAAATGGGTATCATAGAAATTTATTCATGTCATAACATATCAAAAAGAGATATGTTTAATAATAATTTCATCCATAATAACCCATGAAAATTGGATGGTTTCAGAATCATTTATCATAGTATAATTCATGGAAGGGAAATGGCTTTCATGTCAATCTCATTGAAAAATGATTTACTTGGTGAAAAGAAAAGGGTTCTATAAACATCATTACATTAAAAAAAAATAAACCATTCAGGGAAATAATATGAATTGTATCCTGGGATTATATCCCTATAAAATCATAATAATATCAAAATAGGTCATCTTACATAGAAAATGATTTTGAAAGATCCCTTAAATAGTTCTTAAGGAAAATATCCTTTTTTGAAAATCATATGACATTATTAAAATCATTTTCTTTTAAAACCACATTGAAAACTTATGAATTATGATTTAAAAACAATTAAAACATTTCTTGACAAAAATATTTTTTCAATTTAGAAAAAATCTTTTAAAATAATAATACATTTTGAAAAAAAAATCCTTTTAGAAAATCCTTCAAAGCTTATAAAGGGAGATTTGAAAACCATTTTAAACACATTAAAACATAAAAAAATTATTTAAAATTATTTATCTTGAAAATTATATTAGGATAACATTTAAAAATAATTTTTAATTTTTTTATGATTTTCTGGTGAATAATACATATTTCTGATCAAGATAAATAAAGTTATATTTTATTAAACACATTTTTTTAATTATATTAAGTATAAAATAGTGGGAAAAATGAAATTATTATATGAATATATTGTAAATATCCATAAGAGAATGAAATTAATGAGAGATATTGAGATATGGATCATAATATTTAACCAATGTAATCATAATCATAAATAATCCCAATAAATGATGAGATTGTAGTAATAAATTGTTACCACTTTTGTAACATTGAATCATAATATCCATGAATTAATAAAAATAAATTAAGCTTAATATATATCTAAAATAAATATATTCATGTAATAATTAGTAAAATGGTATTATAAAAATCTTGTATAAGAATATGAGTGCATAATATGGCATTTTTCTCAAAAATGGAAATTTAAGAAAATATTTCATAAACGATTTGGTAACTTTTTAACCATAAACACATGAAGGAAATATCATATAATGGACATGTAAATATCCATAAATATAATTATAAGAATCATATAATACATTCATGGTAAGTATATAAGCCAGAAAAAATATATGAGTGGTGAATAATGCATAAGTCTCATGAAAATAAAAGTGAGACGAGAAAACCCTTACCATAAGTTCTGAATTTCATCATAAAAATTCAATAATAATTTATATTAAATATATTATTACTATAAATATATAATAGAACCATATTAATTAATATAATTCTACATATTATTTACTTATTACTTTATATTACCGATTTATTAACAATTCCATGTTAATTTTACGTTTTGGGTAATAACTGAGTTGTTCTTCGTACATGTTTTGACTTATGATTGTTAGTCTTATTACTTAGATAATTATGTCATTATTTATGTAATGATGAAAATGAAATAAATATAATATATATTATGTATATATTTATTTATAATAATATATATAATATAGTAATAGGAAAAGAATTGCACCATTCATGGAGACGGTAGGTCGTATATATGGATGAACATTGTTTTCATTTCCTTGTAATATTGTTAAATAAAGAAGAGAAAATGATATATATATATATATATTATAATTATATTATAACTATTATTTAATATATATCACATTTTAATATATAAACCATTCTTTATAAATTCTATCTAATGTGTGAACAAATCACATCACTTTGAGAAGGTAGAAGTCCACACGTCCACAAGTTCAGTTATTATATTTACCCAAAATGGAAAGCATGGAGTCATGTTTTATATAATATTTCCATATTAATAAATATATAATTAATATAATATAAATAATATAAAATTTTATTGTCATCATAATTCTCAACTATGATAGGAGGTAAAGAAAAAATGAATAACATGGTTCCGCAAGGCGGTAGTCCGTCGTAGACAATAATGCTAAGTTTGTTACCAATTTAATATAAGTGTGTGTAATTGTAGGTTAAAACCTTATAATAATAACATTTTAGTATATCTAGGATAATGATTTCATTATATAATCATGGAATATTAATAATTTAAGGGTGCAGAAAGAAATAAATTGAATGTTCTTGTTGAAGGATGTTACCTCATCTTTGGGTAACTCCTCTTAGTTGGAACCAAAGGGATTCCTTGGTTGGATTCATACACAAAAGGATTATTCTATAATAAATTTAATAAATTTTTTAGGTTATTTTGTAAGGGTTTTTCTGTAACAATGTTTTTTAGTTGTGTTAATAAGTGAGGGGGTGAGTTCCCTTTTATAGTGGAGGATGAGTGGCATTCATGTAAATATAAAAAGGTAAAAACTATTAAGAAGTATACATAACATAATATGCCTCTAATAATAATAAATATTTGATAAAATAGGTTAAATATTATAAATATTTCTATACAATTGATTTTGGACATTTGTATAGGTTATTTTCCACTTAAATTATTGTATAACCACTAAATAATTTTTTTACCTTAATCGCGGTAATTAATTTTAATTAATTTCCCTAATGTTATTAATAAAAATATATGATGAAATTATTAGAAATTATAAATAATTCTAATTATAAATAATTATTATATTTTTTCCAAACTCTAATAACATAAGTGTAATTAATAAATTTAAAATTATTCATGTGGATTCGATGAAACAACTTGTTTTTTAAGTGAAAATGTTCAAAAGTTTGAATTGTTTTTATATATAATTTCAACATAAAATTTATTATAATGACATTAATTTGATTAATTGATGTAAAATTTATTTAAATTAAATTTAAAATATACACAATTATAACTTAACTATATAACTAATTATATGGAAATATAGTTTTCAAATAAAATTAAGTGTTTTTCACTATTTATAAAAATATGAAACATATCTGAAAAATAAAAAAAACATAACCTTATGTAAATTTTTATACCCATATTTAAAAAATAAATATTATTTTTTCTAATAAAAATTATTATAGTTTCAAAAATTATATTTAAATTGGGATCTATAATAATAGGTGCTAAAATTACCTTTTAGAAAAGTATATTTTTTTCATTAAATTAAATTTATTCTTATGAATAAAATCTATTTGATGAGTATAAATATATTAATGTAATATATAATATATAAATTTTATTGATAAATTCATCAAAAGTTGTTTTTTTAATTTTTTGAGACAAAATTTCATTTTTTTAATAGAAAAATATTTTTATTGGAAATAAAATTTATTTATTTTGAAATTGTTCATTCATTCATTTCTAACAAATAGATAACCAAATGATCAATTTTATATACATTTCTAAATCATATTTTTTAAATTTATTTAATCATATTCATAAATTCCAATCCAAATTCTAGGTGGTTACTATAATAATATTCTAATGACAATATTAATTATATATTTTTGTTTGGTAAAACATGGCCTTGCATGTAACAGAAGTGATCAAAGGAACTCAGCATTGTGTGTAACACTAGAAAAATATAGTGTTGTGAATATTGAAATATAATCAATGTGTTTCATGTATGAAAAGATAACAAAAAAAATCATGTAACACAATCTTAACTTAGTTTTGCTTACAACGCAAACCAAACCTTGTTCATTCATATAACACAAGTTGTATTCATTGTTACATGAAATATAGACTGTTGAAAAGATTAAAATAATTTAAAAAAACACCAAATCCAAGGGTGTTACACTGAGGATGTGTGGATTTTATATTTAATCCAGTAGATCCTCGTGTCACTATTTCTATATAGGATGGACACTATTTCAGTAACTGTTCACAATTATTAAAGCAATGTCATTCTGCATTAATAATGTCCCCCCATGTTTAGGTAGAAACCACCACAGTCTCTCACTACTTGCTACCACAAGACACCAGACCGCCAAAACATCATCACTGGAGAACCTCAATCTCCACCCTTAGAAATTTCAATCTCAATCTCACCTACACTGAAGAATATTGGGATCACCAGGATCACCTTCTGAACCCCATAAGATCACCATGCAGGCCATTTTGAAGATTTATTTGGCCATTGTGAAGGCCGAATGAAGGAAGATCCACCACTGTGCAAAATCTCACTTCCATGTTGTATCTAGTAATGCCACTTCCATTCATGCCACATCAAGGCCATGAAAATCCCACATGAGTCATGCACTAAATATAAGGCATTCCCATATGGATTTATTCAAATTTTAACACCTGATATCTTTGGGTGATTCAATATTAAATTATCCTAATATATTTATATCCAATATCTAATTTTTAAAACAAAATTTGAATCACTTAATAAGGGATTTCCCAAGACATGACTCTATACCTATAAAAATAGGAGCCCTCACCACTACCACAAAATTAGAGACCCACATGAGATGAAAACTAAATGAGGCTAAGTTGTATGTTTTATTTTCTTCTTTTTAGTTTTATTAATTTTATTTTCTCTTTTTTATTTTCATTATTAATGTCATTTTTATTAATTTTTTAAATAATTTTTGCATATTTTTTTACAATTTATTTGACCCATCTGATTCTTCTTCTTCCCCACATTTTATTATTATTAATATTCTTCTTCTAAATTCATTATTCTACCCATTCTTATTTTCTTTTATTTTAACTTTTATTTCATTTTTTCCTCCCTCTCTCTCTATTATTTTTTTTATTTTTTTATTTCATGTGTTTGTTTATTATTCTAACAACCTCATTAATTTTTTCTTCTATTCACTTTTCTTTATATATCGTTCCTCCATGTGATCTATTCCATCCATAATGAGGGGTTTACCCGAGGATTGTCCCAGTTGAGGCATGATGTCATTAAATTTTTTATCTATATTTATTTCATGTTTTTTGGAATATTATTGTGACATGGAAGGGTTTGGTGGTTTCCCATCACAATATGAAACTCAAATCTAATTTTATTCATTTATTTATTCTTTTTCCCTCCCTTCTATTGATCATATTTTCACACAATGGAGTTGAACCTATCAATGGATGAAACAATATATTATAATGTAATGTCCTAGAATAAGTAACTAATTAATTGAGATGTTCCATAAACCTTCATTACAATAGGAGGTTTAATTTATATTTCTTCAACATTATAGATTGAAAAACTACTAAATAAAAAGATAGTAATTTATTTAAGAGATTTAATGATTGATTTTTCAAACTAAATTTTAAAAAATAATGGAGAATAATGACATAACTCAAAATTCATCCTAGAACCAATTTCTTTCTTTCATTACTCATTCTTTTTAGTAGTTTATTGTAAAGTAGATTTACATGTGTTATAATTATCTTTGAAAATAAAAAAAACCCTAAAAAATCATTTCCTCCAAATAATAATAAAAACAATAAAAAATAGTTTAATCTAATTAGATAATTAAATTAAATAAACCAAGAATCACCACAAGTTAAACCAACTTGGTCATCCACTATCCTACACTAGGAAATTATTTAGAAATTTTATTTTTCCACACCCCACAACACGCATGCTTCAGTACACCAACCATGCAATATGGGTCTTTCAAAAAGTGCAGGTCACCTGCACTATTATCACACAATATATACTAACCATTTTGACAAACCATGTGCCCAAGACTTAAAATCCCTAATACTGAAAATCTAATGTATAGTAGTTTGGGTCTTAGTAGAAATAATAAACAACGATAAATAAATAAAATAATAAATAAATATAATGTTTGGGTGTGATAATCATGCTATGTGTATTCAAAAATGCATCATTCATCTTCTAATATCTCTAAAACCACTTGATGTCTCTAATTTTGATTTGAAATTCATAGTGGTTGATATTCCAAAATATATTTTTGGTTATTTTTTGATATTAATGGTTATTAATGATCATATGAATAATAATGTGGATAAGTTGGGTTATTGATTGAGAATCCACCCATTACATGAATATTGACGGTTATTCCCACGAAGTATGGGTAATGGAGAAGAGTTGTTTGTCATTGATTATTTAATAGGAGATTCAGATGATAGAAATGAATATTATAAGAGTTTTCTTATATGTTCAGAACCCCTAACAAAAGATGATTAATAGAACTATTCCTCGTGGAATCTATAAGTGATGTTAAATTTAAAATGAAGCTAATATCTACAATAGTTTAATATAATAGAGGAAGTAGAGGATTTTTTGGATGTAGTTGATAGGATGAATAATTTGTTATTATAAATTTTAATAGCTTGTTTGATAAGAAATATTGAAGACATAAGATGTTGAATAAACCACCCACGGAATTATGGATGATGATTTGGATGATCTAATAACTTAAGAGCTGGCTACTAAACATTGTTGGACAGATTGTATATATGTGAATAAAATGTGTAAAAAAGATCGATTATTCTATGAAAAGTTGGTTATATAGATATTTTAAGATCTAAAACTATAGAAAAATCATCCTCATAAAGTTTAGAGTTCTAACTTGATGAAATAAATTTTAAAATACAATTCAATGATGGTTTTAAAGGTGTGATATGGATTTTGTTTTATTTAATTAGTTTAAATAATACCTAACTAAAATTAAATAATTTTGCAGTAGATCATATAGCCTTGAAGAATATTATAAAACATTGGGTATGATTGTATGACTTTGAGTTTCTTATGAATTTGAGCCATTTTTGTATAACATTAATTGTTGATCATATGAATTTGGTCAAAACAAAAGTCTTCAGTTTAAAACATAATCATTAGACTTCATTTCTAGACATGTGAATATGACTTCAGTGCTAAACTTTTAGTTCCAACACATATGACTTTAAGTAGCAGCATACGAATTTTTTATCACAATATAAATTTTTTAATTAGTGTGTTACTTCATTCTGAGTGTAAGTATTTGAAGAACCCATATAACGTTAATACCATATAATAATTTGAAATGTTAAAAAAATTTATATCTGAAGAAGAAATTAATTGGGATGATATCTAAAAGATGTTATATCATGATCAAAGAAACATGAATCCTTGAATATCCATGAAAAAAGATTAGTTTAAATAAAATTGGAGTATACAGTCACTATTTTATATCTACATGATTTTCAAATGTGAATATTTTAAAATCATAAATTGTGATAAAAATATTATGAATAATATCTGATTATGAAAATATTATTCCCCATTGTTCTATATATCACAAAACTATTTTGTGATCCATGTTGAGATGACTTTCAGTGAATGAAATTGGGTGAAGATGAACAGCTTCCAGATTAATTAAATCTGTAAATAAAGAATAAATAATGATTCTTGATCTGGATTTCAGTGTTTAAATTATGGTGGACTATTTGTGATTATAGATACTCTATTTCGTTTAAAGATAAATTGTATGATTTAAACAGAGGAAGAATATGAGATTGAGGTACTTAAAAGCGTATTAGAATATAGTGTTTAGGAAAAAAAACTAGTGTGTTGTTGAGTTTTCTTATATATTCATAATTAATGTTGAATTAAGGATTTCATTAGTAATGTTTTTGAAAATAAGTTAAGGAACATGATCCTGCTATAAGAAAAATCTATAAGATCTATTCAATTGAGACATAGAGAATGAGAAATGGAGAAGGTGAATGGTTATCTTAGAAATTAATTTGAGTTAATGATTGAGAAGAAAAAAGGAATAATGATTTCAGGGGAATACCCAAATATAAATATGATAGATGAATGTTATAATTAGAATACCAATGAATTTTCTATATTCTAATTTTAGAAAATTAAATTTTGGTGACTTATATATAAAATGAAAATGAAGGATAGATAAATATTATTGAGTCTGATGATATCATTCCAAATTGTGCTGAATCGAAAAAAAATTAAATATCTCAAGGAATAATAAAAATGTGAAAAATAACATATTTGTGTCAAAGATAAATGAATAAGAGGATCCACATTATCCATTTTAAAATAATCTTTAGAAGAAGAAGCTCAGTGAGAGACTAAGTATATAATTCTTTCTAAAATTTTTTGTTGAGACTTTCATTGTTTGAGGTGATTCTAGATTCATCAAGATCACAAGAGCTCAGTGAGGTAAAAAATCTAGATGAATAGTTTTTATAAATGTTTTATGATGTAGAAATGAAAATGGAGATTGAATTTTTGGTACAGTTATTAAATAATCTATTAGTGCTTTAAGATTCTTCTGTGAGAATAATGAGATATATTATTGTATGAAATGGAATCCATATGTGGATTAGTGATCTACTTCAGAAAGGATTGTGAAATTAACACTTCTTTATACATGGTGTGAATCCATATAATATGTTTTAATTTGGGTATTTAGGGAGGCCATAGCATGAATCTGTGACAATCATGATAATCTTTTTTGTTTAAATACAATGATATGTTGGTAGTTCTATATATTTTGAGATGTTCTGTAGTTGTGGGAAGCATAAAAAATTTTATTTGTAAGATTATTATAGTAGAGAATCCATAATTGTTTTAAATTTCCAATCATGGAAATGAGTTGGTATTTCTAGATAAACCTTGTAAATATTTTGTTCTATTTTTATTTTCATTACATTAATTTCATATTTTATGATATATTTGTTAATTGTAAAACAGATCCAATTATCTTAAATGGTGATAGAGTTCTACCTAAAATGGGTATTAAAGTCTCAAAGAAGATTTTTTAATTTGTAAAATGTATTCAACACCTGATTCACCTACCACCCTTAGGTGTTTTACACTGACCATGGGTGACATTTGAATTGGTATCAGAGGAAATGTTCCCCCTAGTTGTAGTTACATTTACTTTCATATGTTTTTTTATTAGAGGTGATGAGATAATGATTTAAAGAGTAATTTAGGGAATTCCCTTATTTGGAAGGATCTAGTTATATCAACATTTATGAAAAATTGGAATTCTCTCCAGGTACTGTTGAAAATAAGGTAATTCAAGAAGTCAATAAGCTTATAAAAATATTAAGAAAGAGATAAGATCAACCACATGATTCAAGTAATCATATTGGTTATTTTATTTCAAAATATGATGATCTTTATATAATTAACTATACATAATCTATATTGTGAGTTTAGGGGATAAATGAATAATGTCCATACTGATGTTATTACTCAAATATTTGGGTTTTTAAAGTAGATAGACGATGAAAAATCATAGGTGAAAGTATATTTTAACGAAATGAAAAAATGAACTCAAATAAGTTTTAAATAAATTTTGAGAACATATGGAGAATTCTCCACCTCACCCTCATTGAAGATGGCATCCCATTGGTCTAAGAAATCTAGGAGTTCAAATGTTATTTTATCTATAAGTGTTGTACAGAGGTCAGGTTCTAGGGAAAATTAGATAACAAAAAATGATTATAAACCCACCAATGATTAGAGGTCGTAGGTTAGTAAGTTTTAGAAGAGAAGTTCCCCAAAAGAGCCTAAAATATTTGGGTTTCAACATAAAAATACTAATTAACTTAGGAAAATAACCTACACAACCAATATCTAGAGTAAATAAAATAATATTTTTAGGCTATTTCTAGTGTTTCTGTAGGTTTGGGAATAAGTCCACCGAATGTTTTCATAAAATTTAATCCCATAAAAGTAATATATATACATAATAATGGGGATAAATAGATAAATTTGAAACGAAAATTAGTATATAATATTACCAAAATGTAAAGTACCTATCAATGATAAAAAATTTGAGATTCTTGTGAATTCCTATGAGGAATGTAACATCTATAGACATACATATGAAATAAATATAGTTTATACTAATGATCATAAAAATATTATACTAGTTTTTTGTGGATAAAATTGTAGTAAAAACTAATATCTAGATAATATGTATTCTTTGAGGTGTAAATATGTGAATAATGATACTAAGAATCCTACTCCTAATATGGTAGTAGTGAAAATTAGAATGATATTATGATATAAAATATAATATTCTTCTCTTATGGTTGAAAAAATATTATTATAAACCATAGAAAAATGAATAAGTAAAATCTTAAGCCTAAATTGAGAAAGACTAAACTAGAAATGGAGTCAATTATAGAAATATACAAGAAGATTCACTTAGTGTAAGACATCATTGATGAATAATTTTAGAAGTTTCTTAATAATTGAAATAAACATTATAATAAATAAGTGCATGGATGTTGAAAAAAATAGGGAATATAGACAATATATTTATGAAATGACTACCTAGTAAAAATAAATTGATTTATAATAAGGGAAATCACCATTGGGTTCAAGTTAGAAATATGATGTTTTAAATAATGGATACACACCTATGAAGAGGTTTGAACTTGATAAGTAATATTGTTTAGTTATATTACATTATTAGTTGGGAAGGGAAAATATGATGTAATAAAAAGATCAATGTGAAGCTTTTATGATTTCTCAAATGAAGTAGTAATTTCTAGATAAGAGGAAATGTGTGATAGAAGATAAAACTATTCTACCTTCAGATGAATAGATATTGATATTTAAGAAGTAATAAAGCCAGAAAAAAATAAGACACATTATAATAGTATGGAAAAGTGTTTTTGGGTTGATATAGAGATATCATCCTCAGTGGTACAATTGAAAATCTCAATAAGTTCACCTTATTTCGACCATTTTACTTTTTATTTAGAAAGAGTGGATTAAAGGTGAATCTAGAAAATAAGTTAATAAAGGTTTCATTATCCATCCAGTTAAAGGGGAAAACTATCAAGTATATTATTTCAATCGATATTCATTTTAAATTGTAATGAAAAAAATGGTATCAATAATTTTTGGATAATTTTTGTGAAAGAAAATATATGTGGTTTAATATTATATAAAAAATCTTTTAATGGAGAGTAATAAAAAGAGATAATGCTACCATATATTTACTCATTTTCATAAATATTTAGATCTTGATATCCGCATCTAATGTTGGTATTTTTTGTAATTTTTTACTATCATAATATTATTATATATTCTATTGGATAGATCATCAATGAGGTGATTTTGAAAAAACAGTGGGGATTAAAAAATTGCACTAAAATTTTGTGACGTGTTTTATATATTTGTGTGTAGATTCATATACATTATTTTAAAACAACCCAAACATCCCTAATGAGATGATATTATGAGTTTCCACCATGTTAAGAAATGTGAGTGGATATCCTTGTTGATTTTTCACAATCAATATTATTTTCAATAATTTCATAGCCCATATAAACATATATTTGACTTATTTAAAGATCATACAGAGTAATATGTGGTTATTTCATTCTCAAAATAAAATAAAATATAATTAGGTAAAATGTTTCTTGAAGTTAGATGAGTAATGGGGAGAAATATTTACCTCTAGAAGCCCTCATTTTTCATATATTTTCTTTACTAGGGTGATAGAAAAACATTTTTAATCTTTTTTATTTATTTTCATTAATGTGTGAAGAAAATTGAACTTCAATTTTCATCTTTTAATATAAATAAATTTCCTATTCTATGAGACAAACACAGAGGGGGTGATAAATGTTCCCAAATATCTCTTTGGTTATATATTTATTGTTAATGTTTTTCAATGATAATGTTAATATAAATGTGGATAATTTGGGTGACGGGTTGATAATCCATTCATCACATGAATATTGAAGGTTTTTCCCATGAATTATGGGTAATATAGAAGATATTTCTACCATTGGATATTCAAGAGGAGTTTCATGTGATATCAATGAAGTCAAAAAGATTTTGTATACATATGTGCATCCCTTAACATCATATGATTGATAAATATAGTCCATGTGGAATATAAAAATGTATCTCAAGTTACAATGAACCTAATTTCAATAATAGTTCAATTTAATAATGAAAGTTGAAAAGTTATTGGATGCAGTGAAAAAATTGAAGAATATTCTATTATGAGAGATAATAACTTGTTTTATTAGTGAAATTTAATGACCTAGATATTAAATAAACCATACAAGTATTCATTTATGATGATTTGAATGATATGAGGAATGAAGATCTAGCTCGTAACCCATATTGGATAGATATTAAAACTATGATTACAAAGTGAAAAACAAATGTTCAACTTTTTTAGAAAATATTGCCACAATAAAAGGTAAAAGAGAAAAACAATTTGATAAACCATTCGAGTGTATCTGAGTGTTGTTAATTTAAGAACTTAGTTTTAAACTAAACATGTATTATGGTTTTAAATTTTTAAAAAATTTCAGAGTTTTATTTATGTTTTTTTAATAAGTCCTGATAAAAATTTAGAATCTATAGAAGATCATACAAATCAAAAGTAGATCATATGAATTTGGATGGGAGTGTATGACTTTTAATTTTTTATTACATTAACAAATGTATATATGGCTTTTTTCTAATATTATGGATTTTTTATAGTATAAGTCTTCAATACAAGACTTCATCTCTATAATCAAGTGTATGACTTCAATACAAAACATTATGTACCAGTGTATATGAATATAAACTCAAAAGTATGAATTTTTTACCACCATATGACTTTTTAGATAAATGAATACATTAATTTAGATTATAAAAATATAAGGATATCAAATAAATTTAAATTCATATAATAACTATAATTTTATTGAATTTATATCTAAATATGAATTTAATTAGGATGATGCCTAAGTTGAAGGTCAAAACATCATGAATCCTTAAAGTGGAAAGACCTATTATTGGATTGAATATTATTTATTGATATAATAATTTATATATCTCCACCTAATTTTAAAATGATAATATTTGAAAATCATCAGTTATGATAAATTGTGATAATAATATTTTATGATTTATTTATTATTCCTCATTGTTATATATTTCACAAATGTAAGTTATGATCTTTACTTAATTTTTTTTGATTGAATGAAATTTGGAAAAAATGAGGTTTCATAAGAGTTAAGAAGGATCCCCTCTAAGGGAGGGGTAAGAGAAGGGAATTCATGGGAAATAAGTGAAGATAAACTATGTGATTAAATTAGAAGAAAAAAATGATATCAAGACACTTTAGTGAGTAGAAGAAAATGGAGTGGGGACATAAGCTGTAGTGACACTATGTATTATTATATAGACATTATTAATAATGAGATATGGATTTGTGTTGAATTATTTAGAGAATAATACACTATAAGAAGAATCTAGGAGGTCTATTTGGTTAAGAAAAAGAGGTCAATGAATAGAAAAACCATAGGATACTCTTAGAAATTATCTAGAGACTATGGATGAGGAGATAAAAAGCATAATGAGATTATGGGAATTCCCACATAAAAAAAAGTTGTGAAAAGGTTAGAAGAGATCATGTAAACCAAATAAAAAAGGAATTTTCTATATGATAAATATAGGAGAAGAAATTTTTGTGACCAATATATAATAATTAAATACAAGGAGAGAGACATATAGTGGATTTTGAAGACTTCATTTGATTTTTTGTTAAGCTGTGATAACATTCAAGATATTTAGGAAAATGAGAACAAATACAGTATTTTGAAGAATATAATCTAGGTATTGAAGTTAAAGGAAGAATATGATCCTACAAAACACCTTTTTATAGAAGCTTAATAAGAATATATAAAGTGAAGAATTGAATATATTATTATTTATGATATTTATTGTCAATACTTTCAGTGTATGTGGATATTATAGATCCATGAAGATCATAATAACTCAATAAGGTGATAAATCTATATGAATAATTTGAATTGATATTATGTTAATTTTATATGAAATAAGAGGTTGGGTTGTAGGTATAGTTATGAAAGATTCTACGAACATTTGAAGAATCCTTTTTGATAAGAAATTAATCTATTCTTGGATGCTGTGTAATCCCTATAATGATCAATTTTCCACTTCATAAAGTATCATAAAAGGAAAATTTTAATATATGTGGTTTCAATCTATAGAAACTGTGTGACTTAGGGTATGTAGAAAGATAACAGTGTGACTCTATGAATATTACGAGACGTTATTGATAGGAAGTACCATGATTAAAAAGAATTTAAATTCATATTCTGAGGTTGGGTTGGAGTGATAGGTACCAACTATTGTTGTATGCAATCAATTATAATGGATAATACTTGATTGGGATGCATAACCAATCAATAAAATGAGTATGTCTTTCTTCTCGATAGAGAGATAATAGTGTGACTATAGAAATATAGTGAGACGTTATTGTGTGGAAGTCCCATGATTAGCAAGAATTTATATTCATGTTGTGTTGTTGTGTAGGAGTTATAAGCACCAACTATTGTAGTATGTGATCAATAATAGTGGATAATACTTGATTGGGATGCATAACCAATCAATATAGGGAGAATCGCATTCCTCCTGAACCTTGTAAATATCTTATAATCCATTTATTTACATTACTTTTATTACATATTGATTGATTTCTGGGTTAAAATTCTAATATATCCAACTATATTTACCAATAACATAGGTCCATAACCCAAGTATGTAAAACATTCAAATAATATTTCTTATTTGGTAAAAATTATTCCACACCTGATTCACCCCATGTTGTATCCATCAATACTAAAAAGAATTTTAGTGTTTTATTATAACAATACTTGTTATATTTCATCCACTTTTAATGTAATAAATTCATCTTAAAGAATTCAACATCTTACTATAAATTCCAATCCTTTCAATGATTACACCCCATGTATTTTTTCTATCCATTAACCTTGCTTCACTCAAGTAATTATATATAAAACATAAGTGTATATATAGAGGGTTACTCTACAACATTCTCAAGTAGAGGAATTTGGTTGGGCATTCAAAACAAACGCTTGACCACTTATCTACTTTCAAGATTTTATTTGGATAACACCACTAGTGAAAATTTCTATCTGAATATCTAGATATAAATTTTACTTCTTGTATGGATTTGTATCCATATTAATTTTCTCAATCATCTCACTTCTGAATGTTCCCCTATTAAATGGACCATTTTTTCTTTCCATTCCATGCTTTCTTCTCCATGAAAGTACACCCCCACCGGTCTTACAATCATGATTTATAATATTATAGATTAACCCGTTTATACATGTATATTTATTATCTTTCATTATTTACATTAAATTCACTTCAAATTTAATTATCCTTGATAAAATGTTCTTTGAACATTCCATAATTTTTCAGTTTAGTGAGAACTACCTCTTCTATCATGGAATTTAATAGTTTTTCATTATGATTTTATTTGATAAACATGAGAGAAGTTTTGTATTAATTCTTTAATCTCCATTATTACTTATTTTATGTCCTTAATGGTTGATAAGATTAAACAACCATTAGTGTATAATTAACTCTCTTATTTTTTCTACACGATGAGTGTTATGAAGAATCTATCGATGATTCTTGAGGCTTCCTCCTTTAACTTTTCTCTTCAAAATAATTTATCACCATAAATCCATTTTCAGTTGGATTGTATTTTTCTTTCACCTATTAATGTCTCATTATTTTCATAGGATTGGGGAATATGATATTGGAACTTATATTACTTTTTTAAAATACTATTCTATATGGTCATTATTAGAAAAAATATAACATATCTTGTTGAAATATTAATACATTTTAATAAAAATATATGGATGATATGTATATAAGGTCGAATATGATTTAACATCATATATTTATCGTTTTATACATATATTATGTGTCTCGATATTCCATAAAAAATGACATTGTAATTATACCGTTCTTTGAGAATAATTTTAGTCATTTTTAGCAGAATTGTTTTTATATTTTGCCTATTTCTAGATTTTTGTTCTTCTTACTACTGACAGATGTCTTTTTGTGAGAATATCTAGTTTTAGCATATTTCCCCACCATGTGAAGCTCCCCTCATAATTATTAATAATAAACCCATTGTATTTTAATTGAACTCATAAACTCATAATTTTAGAATCTTATCATTTTATACAACCTACTTTCTCATTACATTTTACTCTTAGAGAATTAATGGATGTCTTATGAGGTTTCTCTTTTCTCATAAATAACTTAAACTCGTGAAAAAAATCATAAATTAAATCACTTTATTCCTTAATTTTCTTGTTCTTTATATAAGGCCCCATCCTTAAACCTTACTTAATACTGAGTTATTACAAGGTTACACATTGAGGATCTTTTCAGGTTTAGAGTTTTAGAGAATTAGATCATAAAACTTGCATTACATTCCACATTTAAACAAAGTGGTTACATAAAATATAGTATTCATTTTTCCCATCAATGGAAACATATTTAAAATAAAACATGGATTCTTTCTTGACACTTCCTTGACACTATCATCATATCATGTACCCTTCCCTTGACCTGTGAAAAACATTTCAAAAAACATGGGATGAGCATAAAAAGCTCAGTAAGGGATATAAAAATATGGAAAGGAAACATGAGTACATGTATACATAAGAATGAAATCATACTTTACCCATAAAACATAAGTACTTTAACATACCTCATAAAATCATGAATAAATCATATAAATCATAAGACATAAAAGGTAACTTGAGGCATTCATAACATTCTTACGTAGGGAGTAACCCTCTTGGTTACGTTTGGAATACCCACCACAGTATATTCCCTAAATCTCTTCAGAGAAAACTTAATGTTTCACTCATTCGTGTTACCCAATTCATTGGAGAGCTATATCGGGCTCACCCGCCCTTAGTTTATCACGGAACCACCTGTCTTCATAATAATGCCAAAGAACCTCAACATAATCGTATCACATAAAACATGCATAAAGGAAACATAACATTTCCACCTTTCAATCACAAGATATCAGTACAACACATTGATATAAAAACATTATGAAAACCATTTTCAATACCAAAATAAATGAAAAGTAAAACATGGTATTTATTTTTCTTTTAAAAAGAAGGTATGGCTTGTAGAAGGAGCCGAAACTCAAATAATGGTCACGGAGGCAGAGAAGTCGTTGTCACCGCATACGTACGACAAAAACATTCCCTTTTGTCATTTAGTAAAACACTTAGTATAAAAAAGATTCCTTTTTAGATAAACGTAAAAGACAAAGGGTTTTATACACCGTATAAAAGAAGGTTGTGTATAAAACAAAATATGCCTCAATGAATGGAGATTGAGACGAAGTCCCTTACAAAGATGGTATCCTTGGTTTAAGGATAAATCAATTACATAATTATGTGTGAAAAAAGAATACACCAAATATAAGTGGATATTAAGTGTAAAATAATCAAAGGTCATTCACACATATTCACAGGATGACATATTCAATAACTACATGTTAAACCAAAAGAAATCGAAATTAGGTTAAGAAGTTCCCTTGACAGCCTAACGGCGTCACATCAAAATGAGTTTCATGAGAGATAAAAAAAGGGTATCCCATCACTTGGACATAAAATTTACATCAATAAGGATATATGAGAACATATCCCAACATTACTATATGGAAATTAAAAGACCCAATAAAAAATGTCTTTTAACAAGAGGAGGGTGAAAGGTTCCCTTACCGACATGGGTATCTTTCGAAACATACACCTCGTGAAAGAAGGACAATAAAACATTGATGTAAATACTCATAAAATAAATTATATTACACAATGAGTAAAATAATCGGCAGTACATACACCACTCAAAGGAAATTGTGGCAAATGTAGCATAAATCTCAAGGGAATAAAAGTGAGATGAAAAATCCCTTACGAAAACTCGGTAGCCTAATGACGCCACATAAAGCTTACAAAAATGGATTGATGAGATCAAATAGGGTATCTCATCACATTAAAATAAAATGTACAGAAATAGGAATATAAAATAACATCCCCCATCATAACAAAGATGAGCTTAAAGGAAGTGACATAAAGGAGAGTACTTAAAAAGAAACAGAGAGGTTAGATCTCTTACGAAAATCCGGCAGCCTAACAGTGCCACTCAAAAATTCTAAAATGGATTGATGAGAGAGAATAGGGTCTCTCATTATATGAACATAAAAATTAAATTAAGAGTAATATAAAATAACATCCCAATCACAAGAAAGATGAGCTTAGAAGGAATGACATAAAAGAGTGTACTTAAAAAGAAAGAGAGGAGTTGGATCCCTTACCTTAGGTCCGACTTGACTCGATCGTTCTTTAATCTCCTGAATAATAAACTTGAGTTAATTTATACTTACTTAAGAACCTTTTTCATGTTCATTATTCCTTTTATATCACTTATCATCATGTCATAGACATTATGTTATCATTTAAGTTAATAATGTTTTTTTTGTCGATACTTGGTTCATAAGTCGAAAGTGGACTTCTTACAATTACATGTTGTTCGTGTGGTCGAAGGTTCATTATATCCAGAATTGTATTCATGATGTATATATCATATATATCATATATATCCAGCATATACATGTATTTATAATATTACATAATCATTTAGAGGTATGAAATGAAATGCACCGTTCATGGAGACGGTAAGTCGTACGTATGCATGAACGCTACTTTCATTTCTTTGTCATATTAATGGAATTAAAACTAAATGAGAGGTATGTATATTTTAATTACAGAATTTTATTCATAATTTATATTTAACATACATTATATATATCCATTATAAATATGTACTTATAATAGTACATTACATTTGGGGAAAAGAAATGAAATGCACCGTTCATAGAGACGGTAAGCCGTACGAATGCATGAACGCTACTTCCATTTTTATTTCATATTTAATGGAATTAAAACATAATGATACATAATAGTATTTTAATTCCAGTATGTTATCATATATAATATCATAAATTTATCCTTTATACATACCACATATGGTATTAACGAATCAAATCACTTTGAGGGGGCGGTAGTCCGCGCTTCCTTAAATGAAGATATCGCGTTTACCCATAATGGAAACCATAAAGGTATGCCATAAAATAAATACAGAAGATTAATTAAAACATAAAAATATTATATATCATATATAAATATAGTTTTATATTATTGGCCACCTTTGAATGTGTTAGAAGAATTTTGAACAATCATCGTTTCAGGAGGCAGAAATTCGCCATCCACGGAAACAGTATGTTCTTTAACCATTAGATGTAGTTGTGTGTAAGTGTAACTCGAAAAATTCTTATAAAAACATCCTAGTTTATTTAATATAATGTATTTGTTACAAAATAAAAGAATAAAAAGAGTTTAGGGGGTTGGAGAAGCAAAATAAAACAAAAGGACTCAAGTGAAGGCATTACCTTAAAATCGGGTAACTCCCTTTGGTTTGAGCTCAAAGGCTTCCTTGGGAAGGCTTCTGCCCAAAGTGAGGCTTCAAGGAGTAATATAGAGAAGTGGAGATACAAAATGGGTAGGGGCTGGCCAAGGAAAATGCTTATGGAGTGTGGGTAAGGAGGTAGAAGTGGGAGCCTTTTATAAGCGTAGAGGAGGTTTACTCTTGTAAAGTTACAAAATGTTACTTTATTTTCAAAAGAGTTTCGGATTTTAAAGGTGCCAAATTGATTTATTTCAAGTATAAGGTGATAAGGGTTCGAAATCCACTCATCCAATAGGTTTTGGACATGTGTAGGACTTAGATAATACATTATCGTTCCATTTTATTTAAATCGTTAAATAATGAGGTCATCACTGCATCATCATGATGTCATAAATAATTTTCATTATTTAATGTCTAAAAATTATAAAAAAAATACTATGATGTAGTAAATCTTTTTATATTTCTAATGAATATTTATAGTCAAAAATATGACTTGTATAACCCCATGTAAAAATTGTTTTAGTAAAACATTTCATGTTTGTGTCATTTTTTACTTTAACATTAAATAAAAAGATATTTATGTCATTTTCCAAACAAAGTGGCTCCATGGGGTCCCTAAGTTGACCCATGGATTTCCATGGTCGGACATGACATATCCAATGAGGGTAGGACATGTTTCTAGGTCATTTAAGTTTATTAAAACATTATTCATACCTTAAACTACACTAATTACATCGAATCGCGATTAAAAACTTAATAAGTTACTATTGACCAAAAAATTATTTTTAATCCCATTGAACAAAATTTTACTTCTTAATGACAACCTTGAATGTCGGATTTTTGAAATTCAAAACACAAAGATGGAAAAATTTCATTTAAACGGAAAATCAGTTTTTATAAGTACCACTTAGTGGTTTCACTATTCATCAAAAATTGATGATTTTCAGAAAAATACCAAAACATCACCCTAAGCTATATTTGATATTCTGAATTCAAAAATGATTTCTATTTTAAAAAATTAAAAACATGTTAGTTGCATTAATTAATTTAATAATTAATTCCCGCTGTCAGAGCAAATAGCGTGTTTTTATGAAACAATAAGTATCAAAAAATTGACACTAGTTTAAGTCTAATTTCAAAGTGAAATAAATTACAACGACCACTATTGTATTAAATAGTAAAAATATATTCTAATTTCACTTTAAAACCAATTCAAAAGATAATATAATAATATAAATAAATTATATTAAAAAGAGGTTTTGAATTAAAATACAACATTTTTCACTATTCATTAAAAATTGAACTTTTTTGGAAAAATACTATAAATTTACACAAAGTAAATTTTGATGTCCCGATTCTAAATAAGAGTTTTATTTTGTCAAATATAACACATAATATTGTCAAAAAGTGGATTTAAAAGAGGTTCTCCATCAAAATGCGTTTAATCGACCTTTTAAAGAATATTAGAATGTTTACGCTTAAAATTGGATTCATTCACATTTTTAATTATCTAACATTTATTATAAAAAGTAAAAATATTTTACAAACATATATAATCATTTTTTAGTTAGTTCTATTCATTCCCGCCATTACAAAGGCTAGGCGTTAGCAACCATTTAAAATAATATTATTTTATTATTAGAGTGCAACATAAGATTTCCAAGAAACTCGTTGTTGCGTATTGGGTACGCCATCGAGCATAGAATCCCCTTTAAAGTAATATTAATATTTTATTCACAAATATGGATAAATATAAAGATGTCATATTATTTATTTACCTGGGGTTTTACATCCTTCCCCCCTTTTGGGAATTGCATCCTCGCAATTTTAAAATTGGGCTTGGAAACATCCTAGAAAGTCCCACATCGGAACAAGAGTCGGTAAAACAATCACTTTAAAATAAAGAAAGATAAGTAAAAAGGTCACCCGAGTTAAACCATACTAGGATTCCAAGTATGAAAATATGGACATGGAGGAAAAAAACAAAGGGTCATGTTTATATGGAGAGTGATATAAAACATGTTTAGGAGAAAGTTAACCACAAAAAAATCACAAACTTGTGATGGGTTAAACGGTATTCGATTCCCCAGTAGGAAATGTTAATAGAAAACATTTTTGTTTTAAGTTACTTTTTATTGAGGAATTTATTCATAAGGGAACATAATCACTTATCATGTTGACTTTTAGCTTTTATTAGATTCCTTACACAAACTTATATTTTCTCCAAAAGACGAGTATTTAGGAAGACTTGTTCACATTAAGAGTACTATAATCAACTTCTAGAGAATCACCTAATCCACAAAAGAGAAATATATAATTACCATGTCTTTATACTTTAACCAAAACCAAAACCAAAAATTTTAGTACAAGATCAGATAATCCAGAAAAGGATAACCCTTTATAAAAAGAAAATCTATTCTTAACCTAAAAATTTTGTCTAACAAAACCCAAAGTTCAACGAGGACCATTCGATAATCAATTTGTCCATAATATTATTCAAAGTAAACCAAACTAAGATTGAAACCCAAATATTTGAAGGATTTAGTCACATAGTCTTCCAATATAAATTGTAACATTTATCTCCAAACAACATCAGTTGCTCTAAATGTCTCGTATTGAAAAGAAATTAACCTAATCACATATCCTCTATGATAGGTTAATAAATTTCCATAGATAACCCTAAATCAACTTACTCTTAATTCATAAAATCATATAACTAAAAAGAATCAGTCAAACTAACCAGGGACTTCACGTAGTCCAGTGGTAGGCGATAAATACCAGTTTCACTTTGGTTGTGGGTTCGATTCCCGCAGCTTTGTCCGACGCGACGGGTTGTCACACGGTCTGCATGTTGTCATTTTTCCTAAAATATTTAATTCTCAAATCATTCCCCAAAAAGAGATAAAATCATCAAAAATAACCATAACATAATTTAACCTCAATTTTATCTCAAGTCTTTCACTTCCATCATAACATATAGTAACCCATAATTACCTAAAAAGTAAGGATAATATAAACCCAAATGGTTCTTTATAACTATGTCCACAAAAGAACAGATAACTATTACTTGAATAAAATTTTCATATATTAAACATCAGGGTTACACATACTATAAAAATTCTTCTAATGTAAACCCATCATCAAAAGATACTTAATACTCTTAAGAATTTCACCATAACTCTTGAAGCCCTTATATGTTGACATCTTACTCATTCAACAATCTTGATGATCCGTTAACCATTCCTTTCCAAATTATTCTGAAATACTTCTTTCCTACAAACAAAATCATGAATCATATCCTAAGATTCCAAAATAGGAAAACAATAGTTATGAAATAATCCATACCTTTGATTGGTCATTTTCAATTTCTTAATCCTCAATCGGAATGGCATTAGGTATTGGTAAACCAACATTTGTACGATCTTGGTGATCCCATTCATAAAACTTCTTCATAGGACATGTGTTTGCATAATGACCATGCACACCACATTTAAAACATTCAATTGATCCCTCAGAAAGAACTTCTTTCCCTTTCCTCGAGTCAACTGGATGCTTCCTTTTTCCATGGCAGGTTCTTGCTTTATGACCTTCATTTCCACATCTATAACATATTTCTATCCCTTTGAAACATTTTCCTAGGTTTTTCTTTCCACATCTATGACACATAGGTTTTTGAACACACTTACCTTTATGATTATTACCTGTAGTTCTGTAGGGATTTGTTTCTCGCATATATGATGCCTTATAGAAATCACCACGGTTTAGGTGGTAAATCATGACTCCAGATAGTTGGTTGAGGATAAACACAAAGTTTTCATTGCAGCTCCCATATCATTCAGTTGCTCGCTCAGAAAACTGTCACAGTTTCCTTCACATCCACCGTTACCTTGGTGCCTGCTAGATCCATCCATTTACTAAAACCAAAAAGGGTCAGTGTGAGTATAACAACAAAACCATCATGTACTAATGAGGAAGATATACTTACTCATTCACTTTATCTAAAAACTATGACTCTTTCTGAAATCATAACCATTATGGTCATGTCACTTATGCTTAAAGAATACCCTAACCTCTAAAGATATCTAAACCAACCTATGATACCAACTATAAGGCCCCAGCCTTAAACCTTACTTAATCTTGATTTATTACAAGATTACACATTGAGGATCTTTTTAGGTTTATAGTTTTAGAGAATTAGATCATAAAACTTGCATTACATTCCACATTTAAACAAACTGGTTACATAAAAGATAGTATTCATTTTTCCCATCAATAAAAACATATTTAAAATAAAACATGGATTCTTTCTTTACACTTCCTTGATACTATCATCATATCATGTACCCTTCCCTTGACCTGTGAAAAATATTTCAAAAAACTTGGGATGAGCATAAAAAGCTCAGTAAGGGATATAAAAATATGGAAAGGAAACATGAGTACACGTATACATAAGAATGAAATCATACTTTACCCATAAAACATAAGCACTTTAACATACATCATAAAATCATGAATAAATCATATAAATCATAAGACTTAAAAGGTAACTTGAGGCATTCATAACATTCTTACGTAGGGAGTAACCATCTTGGTTACGTTTGGAATACCCACCACAGTATATTCCTTAAATCTCTTCGGAGAAACTTTTACGTTTCACTCCTTCGCGTTACCCAATGCATTGGAGAGATATATCGGGCTCACCCGCCCTTTGTTTATCACGGAACCACCCATCTTCATAATAATTCCCAAGAACCTCAACATAATCATATCACATAAAACATGCATAAAGGAAACATAACAGTTCCACCTTTCAATCACAATATATCAGTACAACACATTGATATAAAAACATTATGAAAACCATTTTTAATACCAAAATAAAAGAAAAGTAAAACAAGGTATTTATTTATCTTTTAAAAAGAAGGTATGGCTTGTAGAAGAAGCATAAACTCAAATAATGGTCATGGAGGCAGAGAAGTCGTTGTCGCCGCATACGTACGACAAAAACACTCCCTTTTGTCGTTTAGTAAAACGCTTCGTATAAAAAAGATTTCTTTTTGGATAAAAGTAAAAGTAAAAGGGGTTTATAAACCATATAAAATATGGTTGTGTATAAAACAAAATATGCCTCAATGAATGGAGATTGAGATGAAGTCCCTTACAAAGATGGTATCCTTGGTTTAAGTATAAATCAATTACATAATTATGTGTGACAAACGAATAAACCAAATATAAGTGTATATTAAGTGTAAAATAATCAAAGGTCATTCACATATATTCAAAGGATGGCATATTCAATAACTACATATTGAACCCAAAGAAATCAAAATTGGGTTTAGAAGTTCCCTTGACAGCCTAACAACGTCACATCAAAATGAGTTTGATGAGAGATAAAAAAAGGCTATCTCATCACTTGGACATAAAATTTACATCAATAAGGATATATGAGAACATATCCCAACATAACTATATGTAAATTAAAAGACCCAACAAAAGAAGTCTTTTAACAAGAGGAGGGTGAAAGGTTCCCTTACCGACATGGGTATCTTTCGAAACATACACCTCGTGAAAGAAGGAAAATACAACATTGATGTAAACACTCATAAAAGAAATTATATTACACAATGAGTAAAATAATGGTCATTACATACACCACTCAAAGGAAATTGTGGAAAATGTAGCATAAATCTCACGGGAATAAAAGTGAGATAAAAAATCCCTTACGAAAACTCGGCAGCCTAACGACGCCACATAAAACTTAAAAAAATGGATTGATGAGATCAAATAGGGTATCTCATCACATTACAATAAAATGTACAACAAGAGGAATATAAAATAACATCCCCCATCATAACAAAGAGGAACTTAAATTATGTGACATAAAGGAGAGTACTTAAAGAGAAAGAGAGAGGTTAGATCTCTTACGAGAATTCGGCAGCCTAACAGCGCCACTCAAAACTTCCAACATGGATTGATGAGAGAGAATAGGGTCTCTCATCATATGAACATAAAATTTACAGTAATATTAATATAAAAGAACATCCCAATAACATGAAATATGAGCTTATAAGGAATGACATAAAAGAGTGTACTTAAAAAGAAAGAGAGGAGTAGGATCCCTTACCTCGGGTCCGACTTGACTCGATCGTTCTTTAATCTCGTGAATAATAAACATGAGTTAATTTATAATTCTTTAAAAACCATTTTAAAGTTCATTATTCCTTTTATATCACTTATTACCATGTCATAGACATTATGTAATAATTTAATTCAATAATGTTTGTTTTGTCGATACTTGGTTCTTAAGTCGAAAGTGGACTTCTTACAATTACATGTTGTTCGTGTGGTCAAAGGTTCATTATAACCAGAATTGTATTCATGATGTATATATAATCTATATCATATATATCCAGCATATACATGTATTTATAACATTACATAATCATTTAGAGTTAAGAAATGAAATGCACTGTTCATGGAGACGGTAAGCCGTATGTACGCATGAACGCTACTTACATTTCTTTGTCATATTAATGGAATTAAAACTAAATGAGAGGTATGTTTATTTTAATTCCAGAATTATATTCATCATTTATATGTAACATAGATTATATATATCCATTATAAATATTTACTTATAATAGTACATTACATTTGGGGATAAGAAATGAAATGCACCGTTCATGGAGACGGTAAGCCGTACGTACGCATGAACGCTACTTCCATTTCTATTTCATATTTAAAGGAATTAAAACATAATGATACATTATAGTATTTTAATTTCAGTATGGTATAATATATAATATCATTAAATATATCCTTGATACTTACCACATATGGTATTAACGAATCAAATCACTTTGAGGGGGCGGTAGTCCGCATTTCCTTAAATAAAGATATCGCGTTTACCCAAAATGGAAACCATAAAGGTATTCCATAAAAGAAAAATACATAAGATTAAGTAAAACATAAACATATTAGATATCATATATAAATATAGTGTCATCTTAATGGCCACCTTTGAAGGTGTTAGAAGAATGTTGAACAATCATCGTTTCGGGAGGCAGAAATTCGCCATCCACGGAAACAGTATGATCTTTAACCATTAGATGTAGGTGTGTGTAAGTGTAGCTTGAAACCTTCTTATAAAAACATCCTAGTATATTTAATATACTGTATTTGTTACAAAATAAAAGAATAAAAAGAGTTTATGGGGTAGGATAAGCAAATTAAAACAAAAGGACTCAAGTGAAGGCATTACATTAAAATCGGGTAACTCCCTTTGGTTTGAGCTCAAAGGCTTCCTTGGGAAAACTTATGCCCAAAGTGAGTCTTCAAGGAGTAAGAGAGGGACGTTTAGAGACAAAATGGTCAGGGGTTAGTCGAGACAAAGGCTTTGGGAGTGTGAGTAAGGAGGTAGAGGTGGGGGCCTTTTATAAGAGGAGAGGAGGGGCACTCTTGTAAAGTTACAAAATGTTACTTTATTTTCAAAAGAGTTTTGGATTTTAAAGGTCCCACATTGATTTATTTCTAGGATAAGGTGATAAGGGTTCTAAATCCACTCATACAATAGGTTTTTGACATGTGTAGGTCTTATATATTACATTATCTTTCCATTTTATTTAAATCGTTAAATAATGAGGTCATCGCTGCATCATCATGATGTCATAAATAATTTAATTTATTTAATGTATAAAAATTATAAAACAAATACTATGATTTAGGAAATATTTTTATATTTCCAATTAATATTTATAGTCAAAAATATGACTTGTATAACCCCATGTAAAAATTGTTTTAGTAAAACATTTCATGTTTGTGTCATTTTTACTTTAACATTAAATAAAAAGATTTTTATGTCATTTTCCAACCAAAGTGGCTCCATGGGGTCCCAAAGTTGACCCATGGATTTTCTTGGTCGTCCATGACACATCCAATGAGTTTAGGACATGTTTCTAGGTCATTTATGTTTATTAAAACATTATTCTTACCTTAAACTACACTAATTACCTCTAATTGCGATTAAAAACTTAATAAGTTACTATTCACCAAAAAATTATTTTAATCCCATTAAACCACATTTTACTTCTTAATGACGACCATGTATGTCGGATTTTTGAAATTCAAAACACAATGATGGAAAAATTTCATTTAAATGGAAAATCAGTTTTTATAAGTACCACTTATTGGTTTCACTATTCATCAAAAATTGATGTTTTTCAGAAAAATACCAAAACTCCACCCTAATCTATATTTGATATTCCGAATTCAAAAATGATGCCTATTTTACAAAATTCAAAACATGTTAGTTGCATTAGTTAATTTAATAATTAATTCCCGCTGTCAGATCAAATCGCGTGTTTTTATGAAACAATAAGTATCAAAAGATTGACACTAGTTTAAGTCCAATTTCAAAGTGAAATTAATTCCAACGACCACTATTTTATTAAATGGTAAAAATATATTCTAATTTAACATTGAAACCAATTCAAAAGATAATCTAATAATATAAATAAATTAGATTAAAAAGAGATTTTGAATTAAAATACAAAAATTTCACTATTCATTAAAAATTGAACTTTTTTGGAAAAATACCAAAAATTTACACAAAGTAAATTTTGATGTCCCGATTCTAAAGAAGAGTTTTATTTTGTCAAATATAACACATAATATTGTCAAAAGTGGATTGAAAATAGGTTCTCCATCAAAAGGCATTTAATCGACCTTTTAAAATATATTAGAATGTTTATGCTTAAAATTGGATTCATTCGCATTTTTAATTCCCTAACATTTATTATAAAAAGTAAAAATATTTGACAAACATATATAATAATTTTTTAGTTAGTTCTATTCATTCCCTCCATTACAATGGATTGGCGTTAACTACCATTTAAAATAATATTATTTTATTATTAGAGTGCAACGTAAGATTCCTAGGAAACTCGTTGTTGCGTATTGGGTACGCCATCGAGCATAGCATCACCATTAAAGTAATATTAATATTTTATTCACAAATATGGATAAATATAAAGATGTCATATTCTTTATTTACCTGGGGTGTTACACTTTATTACAATGATCTCTTTATAAGTAATATCTCCATTCATAAACATTATATTTTTTCACCTTCCAACCTATTATGTGAGACCTTTGTCCATCAATAATTTCACTCCACTTAACAGGGATTGAAAATTGTTATTTGTTTCATAAAAATTCCCTATATTTACAACATCATGTGGTTTATACTTTTACACATTCATTTTAGAACCATTTAAGTGATGTAAAATATGTATCTTACAATTTTATAAAAAATCTAATATAGATTTAGATTTAGATATACCCAACGAATCAATTTTGTTCACCTCAATGGGAATACCTAATTTCTTGGTTGTCTTATTCTTATTCTTATTCTTATTATTATTCTTCTTCTTTATTATAAACATATAGATTCATTAATAGAATTCATACCTAAACAATTAATGATTTAATATATTACACTTATAGATAGAATCTATTTCTCTTCTTTCATTATATATTCTTCAATATACAACTCATATATCTCCATCCACATACCCCTAGAAAAACTTTTAGAGAACATTATTATTGGATACATATAAATAAGAAACACCCCTTAATAATTTATTTCCACAAGAATAAATTTCTTAATTTATTTGATCCATCTAAATAATAATTCCATGATGACTTCAAAAAAATTTGTTAACAAGATATCATGATTGATTTCAAAATGAAATTGAGAAAATGACATAAAATAATTCTTTGAATTAGAAAAAAAATTCCATGAAATATAGAAATTTTAAATTTATAATATATATCTTTAATAATCTCCAATTATTTACAATAAAATATGTTAGGTTTAATTTGAAAAGGAACCTATAATCTATGATACCACTTGTTGTAGCCAGTGACACCCTGGGTGGGGCGTTGAATATGGGAATTTCAAAATTCAAATTTTTTTTCTCAATAATCCCCTGGGATCTCCTTTCCTCATTGGAAGGAACTTGTTGAACCATTTATTTCCTTATTAAAAAATCCCTTCAAAACTATGACCATCGATAATATTCTAATTTTTGGAATAGTTTAATCTTTTTCCTTCAAAATATCTTCATACAACAACAAATAGTACTCATCAAATTGAATAATTTCAATATAGGATGAATATTCACTTTATTAAATTTTCCTTACTTTAATAGTATAAATGTATCCATTAGGTTACATAATACTTGAGAAATATTCACTACTAAAATTTGGATATTACAAATAAAAATTCTGATATTATTTTCAATTCCACTTCATATGTTCATGACACTCTTTCTCCTCAATATTGATTTTTAATATAATTATATTCAGTAACATATCAACTTCTATAACATGGATATATAATAAATCCCATGTTTTTTTACCCTTATTCATTCTTCATTATATCCTCTTGGAATACTTAGTTACTCTTTTCTTTTATTTTATATCTTTTAAGTCACATACTTAGAATTCTTTATTCGAAACATCTTCATATAGATATTCATCATTGCAATTGTTGACCCCACTTTTTGTAAGTAGTATTTTTATCAATGGATGTCAATGAAGAATGATTTCATTGATTCTAACATATTTGGGATATTTTAAATAATAAGTATCTTGTAATACTAGTTAATGAATCAAAGCATGTTGAATAAGAGAATAAGTTCCCAATGAGTCCACTTATCTTTAGAAGTTTAATGAATATATGAAAAAACATGGAAGGTTGGATAATGGTATTTACATTTATATACTGAATTTTTAAAGTAAAAATGTTATTTTAGGAATAAAATTTTAGTATTATTGTGAGAATATCTATATCTATGATAAAGGAGATATTTATATAAAGTTTAGATAGAAATTTGGATAATGATCAAGCCAGATCAAAGTGATTATATATCATGAGAATATTTAATGTTTAAAGTAGATTAAAATGATCAGTAGAAGTAGTTAAACCCAAAAAAAATTAGTATTGTTCCATAAAATTTGGTTGAATAATTTTTTCTACCTCAAGGAGTAAAGATTTGGATGAAATGTTACAGAGGAAGTAGATGTTATAATGTAAAAGAGGAGACCACACTGTAGGAACATGTCACATACAAGACTTATTTTAATGTTATGTTTAATTTAATTTAAATTATTTCTTTTCTTTGCATGTTTCCCATGAATTTTGGTGGAAATTGTGGGTTTTCAAAATTTAGGCCAAACAGTGAGCCCATTTCAAGATCTAAAAATAATTTTTTTTTCAATTATACCTATTTCATTTTTCAACATTATGCACCCATTCCACTTCCAACATTACATCCCATGACGTATTAAGACACCTTTATCAATTATTAACATTTCGTAATCTATAATAACTGTACATTTGGGTGTTTTTATATGGAATTGGGACATCCCAGAATCCCATTTCCAGTTTAAAAAAATGTTTATTTAATATCTTTTACATTTTTTATTATTTTTCATTGATTCCACCTCCCACCCAAAGCCAACAGCCATAGAATCCCCCCCATATTCGTTTCTCCTTATTTTGATATCATTTTATCTACATATAATGTTAAAACATATAAACATTTCTCAATTTTTCCATATTTAATATGGTAACTTGTTTTCTTCATTACTACCTCAATTTTTACACTTCCTCCCCCATTTCAGTTCTCAATTGACCTTCTCAGCCTTATTAAAACCCCAATTGAATTTTTGGCAATTATAAAATTAATCTACTAGTGTATTTGGGTGATTTATTCAACATCTGTCATGTAAGTGGGTGTCATTCCTTATTCTTTCAATTTTCTTATAGTTTCATTAAATTTTCATAGGGTTGCTTCCCACATTCTTGAAGTTCCTTATGTCTCGAATATAGGGTTTTGAAAATAGGGTTCGATCCTGAATTTCTCGGTTTATTCTTTTGGTTTTAGTCTTCCTCTAAGTCCCTCGTGGTGTGTCAGTGGTGTGGTTGAATTTTCACACAAGGATTCATGGGTTTGGATATTTTTGGTAGGTGATTCTATGGGTAATCAATTCTAGATGAGTTATTTTGTCTACATTTATATTTTTAGAAAACTTATCTTCTATTATACTTGATGCAAAATCTGGTTTTGGTGACGTTTGTTGAGTAAATGGTATTTAGGTAACTATTTGGTGTTAAATTGGATGTTTTACATCTCTATTTCATGTTAATCCAAATGGGGTTGTTTTATAACACATGTAATGGGTTTATTAAAATGTTTTGGGAGTTGAAAATTCTGTTTTAGTGAATATGGGTATTCCCATTATGTTCAAAGTGGGATTTGAATGGAATTTTGTACATAAATCATATTTAAATTTTGTGAAGTTGTTTTATTTAAATTATAATGGTTTCATTGAGTGGTGTAAGTGGTGTAAAAAAATGCGTGGCTTCTATTTTGAAGTAATTATGACCGGAAATGATTTTTTATCAAATAATGGGTTTTTTATCATGATATGATGGTTTGAGCACAAAGGGGGGATCTCAGGTACATAGAAGGGAAGATATGTACTAGTTTGTTCGTGATCTGGATGGGTCATGTCCCTATTTCACTAAGAAAAATGGATAATGACAACACAAAAAAAACTATATATATGAGGATTTGGGACCTCTAGGTTATGGTTATGTTCCCTAGTAGTTTATAATGCACGATAACAGATTTTTCTATGGTTACTTTAGACCGAGGTATGAAGTACCTGGGTCCTGAGACTACCTAGTGCCTCCAGGTGTTCCTAAGATTGGTGATCACTGAATCTTATATATTTATGTTTTTAATATGGTTTATTTATCAGTAAAATACATTAGCTTAAATGATTTATTAAAATGTTCACATTCATATAAAATCCCCTTGGAAAACTTCTTCCATTGAAAAGATTCAGTCATTAGGAATTATTTCCACCAATTCTTGTTTATCGAAAATGGCATTATTTTTATCTTGAATTTCATACAATATGGAATGATTGGTGGTATCCTATTGGTATTAGGATTACACCCTAAATACACATCTTGGGATTAAGTATACTTGATCATGTTTAACACAAGTAAAAGAAAGGCATTAGGTGATGGTGGTTCATGGTTTTAGTTCACAACCATGGAGTGGCATTGTGGAGACAGCTTGTGGATGATGACTGCTTGTCATGTAGAGTCCATGAGTCTATTGTTTTGATGTTTTTATGTGTTTTTGGACCTATTGTACTATCTATAGACATATGTATTCAGTTTTGAATTTTGTTTAAATCATGTTTGGTAGGAATATTTTAGATTTGGTTTATTAATTGGTTTTGATGTTTTATGTTTCCATATTCGGGTAAATCATTCGCAAAACAAAATATGTGATACTTGGGCACTTGTGCCAGCACATGGGGTTATGGAACACCCTTCAAGGCTTATTTCGGTCCAGTTTTGTTGACAATTTTTGTGGCAACTAGATTCGGTTTGTGACAGCACTACAGGCTATAATTTGGTTTACCTAGAGAATATGAGACCTATATTATGTAGTAAATGTTCACTACACAATTGGTGGACAAACATAGTTCATATTACATGAATGTAGTACCATTCCTTATTGGTGGATAGGTTTATTTTTTGTAACCATGTTTGGGTACAAGTCTCTATATCATAATTATATTTTATCATCATAAATAGAATTGAAATAAGATGCGAACAACATGGAATGTAGATCACATATCAAGAGATATCATGATAGGATTTCAATGTATCTTTAGAATTTGATACCACCAAATCCTAGAATATGTTACACACTTTAGTCATGGGAAAATGTGAATGATCATTTCGGAGTTCATGGATTATTCCAAAAGGAAGTTTGATGAAGGTTTGGGCCGACATGACATTTGAATACCTCTATAGTGTAGTTAAATTCCTATATTATAATGTGTGAAATGGGTTTAAAATAAAAGATCTAAACTACTATACATCACCACAATAGATTTGATCACTTAATTATTTCTAAATCTGGGTAGTTCAAAAATCCATGTTGGCTTAGATTCACATTCAAATTTTAGTGTCTATTTTTTCTTATTATAACCTCCAATTCTTATATAATTTTCCTTATTAAGGTGGTATATGATCTGATGGATGTGATTAAATAATTTTATTTTAATTTTAAATTAAAATTCAAATAAAAATTAGTTATTGAAGAATGATAGTGTAAAAAATTGATCTATACAGTGAAGAGTGAAGAAGAAAATAAAGATGTATTTGAAAATATAATTATTAAAATAAATTTAGTGTTCTACGATAGGATAAATAAAGAACTTGTGTATTATTTTTTGAACACTAAAATAGAATATTGATGAAAAAAATATTAGTGCACTACAATTATGAAAATATGTTTAAAAAAGAATGAAGAGAAAAAGAGAAGAAGTAGTTTCTTGAATTATATGTAAGAAAGGTAGCCATCCCTTGATGGTTTTAAAAAATACAAATGAAGACGAATAAAGAAATTTTATGTATTGTTACTTTTTATACAAATTAGACAATTACTTGTATGATTAAATGCAAGTGAAAGGATAAAAAGATAAATAATGGAATGAAATACATCAATAGCTTGAACAGATCTAAAGTGGTGACACTCTCTTGTTGATACCCCCAAAAAATTATCATTGTAAGGTATAGAATGCTACTATGTATGGGATATACCAAATCATAGTTAAGAGACATTCAAACATGAGTATCAACCTTATACACTACTCATTGTTTCTCATAAGAGGAATCTACTGGGTAGTGTGGTAATTTAGGAATATAGTTCATTCAAAGGACTATATATCTCACATTGAGTAGTGAATATTCTAGATTTTTGTGTTCCTTATGCGTGTGTGTTTAGTTATATATCAATAATTAAAGATATAAAGGGAGAGAAAGAAAAATATTACCACTTTAACATATTATATAGGTAAATTGAAAAAGTATAAAAGTATATTAGTCTAAATTGAGTCAATTCGTACCAACAATGACTAACCCCCCTCTCATTGTGGTATATATCCTAATCGGTCCCCTCAGTTGGTATTCGACGGAAGTTCACCTTAATTGTATTATATTTTTTAAGTTTCTCTCTTTGATGAATTATTGTTTCTTTATTATTTCATAATGAAGTATAGTTCTGGTCAATAATTCTTTTTTTCATATTAGAATTAAATTTCTATCATGACCATGAAGAATATGAGAAATAAAGAGAATTCAATATTGTGGAAAAATTCACCCTTATCAAAAGATGAATAAGTTTCAATCCTTAGAAGAAAATATGAATGTATATCAAACATTTTTTGAGATGAATAAATAGTTTTTTCAATAACCAAGAGTATTGATAGTATTAGTACGACAAAAGGATCAAGGGATTTAGGAAATCATAATTTATATGTTAGTTATGGTACAATATGTCCAGAATAATAATGGGGGATTATTGGGAGTGATTTCATTTCAATTGATATATTTGTTAATGATTTGAAATATATGTGTCCTTATTTTACCAAATAAATTATTTCTCCAATTTGTGGGATTTTTTAAAGAATGTAGGAATATATCACTCAACTTGATGGTTTGGAAGATAAATTGGATAATCATTTATGGGAACTATATCATACATTCATTATTCTCGAAAAACAAGATAAATTTAAATAATATGATTATAATGATCTTATAATGAGATAATTCAACTTTTAAGAAGTCTAACTAAACAAAATCAAGAAAAATAATGATTCCATTGAATAATTTTTGAAGATGACCCATGTATTACAATAAAAAACAAAAAACAAATTGATTCCAAGGATTTAAAATTGGATGTTAAATCCAAAGGGATCAAGTAACATTACTACTTTTATAGTTTCTAAAACCATTTTAATATATTATTATAAGCTTTTAAACATAAATTTACATTAAATACAATCCAAGGATAAAAACCCTTATGACTTTATAAGACTTGGTAAATAAATAGAAAACATGAAACTAAAATATATCTTATTTATTTTAATCTCTATAGTGATCTAATAACATCATTTGATATCCTAAAACAATATTTGATAACATAGGGAACACATATAGAAAAGGGTTTTCTTAAAATCCTTGTAAATGAGTAAACATGGAAATGAATCATAACATATTAGTTGAAAAGCCTAACATGACAACATAAAAGTCATGGATAATGAATAAACATATGGGGTCATAAAATATATAACATGGAATCATAAAATCAAGGAAAATTTTTAATTTATAATCAATATATAACATGACATAACCATGAGTCAAGGCTAACTAGCGTGACACTGTCACATGGTGGAGAAAGTCCCACAATGGATTATGTTTACACTTTAATACCATACATAAAATCTCATGAGAATAAAACAATTAATCAATGAATCGGATCACTATCTGGTTAAACCCATAATAACATGTACATGAATATATGTTCCACAAAAAAATCAAACATAAGAAATAATCATAAGGGCTGCCCATTGAAAGAAATTTATTGTGTAATCATGTAATATAGCATAACCAAAGTTCATATCATAATTGTATCCATGAAATTAAGGATTATAACATTATAATATATTGATAAGGTAAATATATGTATATATCATTATTAACAATGTCCAAATGAATTGAAAATGTAAAGATAGTGGTTAGTTAACTTTAGAAATAAGCCACTTAAGAGTTTTTTAGGGTAAAGTATATAGAGTATTTAAAGACGATAAAGGAATAATTAGATACATAAAATTAGAAATTAAAAAATGGGGTTTCAATATGAAAAGAGTTATTTTGAGAAATATGGGTAGATTGTAACATTTTATGGAGTGTACATAAAATGGGGAAAGAAACAGTGAAGTTCCCTTTGATCTATTGTTTTATCGAGAGGAACTGATAAGGGAGCCAATTAAAAATTGTATTTCCCCAAAAAATAATGACAAATAAAGCTAAGTATTTATGTTTTGAGCATATAAAAAGAATATAGTATAGGTATTTAATAAAATCAGAGTGAAAAAGTGAGGTAATAGAGAGAAATAATAACCTCAAAGGGATATGGAGGTTCAGAAATAACCCCAAAAGGATATGGAGTTTCAGAAATATCCATTACCTTATGTTTCAATGTCATTTTGTAGTTGACCTTAATGTACTAATTAAAAAAATTATAATAATTAAGGAATTCATTAATAACCTATTAAATATATATTTTATTTATTATAGTTTTATTAAGTTCATTAATAAAAATTTTGATTACTTATAATGGTCATTTTTTTGTTCCGGGAGTGTTTGTTTCATTATTCCAAAGTCAGATCACATGGGGTTGTTTATTGGTGTTCTTATCAAATATAAATAACAGAAATAAGTGATATTATATGGTATTGATTACCTTATATATATTAAAATAGTCCCAAATACCCCCATTTTTTAGATATAGGCATGGTTCTTTGAGTAAAAATGTTAATGTTAAGTGGTTAGTTAATTTAAATAATAAAAAGTATTTAAGAGAGGTTGTTTCAGTATATATATGATATTGGAGTTATTATTCCATTTTTGATTAGTGATGATAGGATAAGGTAGGAGAATAAAATTATTTAAGAGAGGTTTTTTCGGAATGTTACCTCTTGAATATCACCTCTTTGAAGGACCCCTTAAAAAACTGTAATTAGACTTTCGTTGAGATCGGTATCACTAAGTCTTTCTGGAGACTAAGGATGAGAGATTTTTTTTGATATTTGGAAACATTAAAGTATTAAAAGGCTTGAGGATAAGGGTTTATATTTATATGGGGAGTATAGGGGTGTTTTTGAATATTATATTCATTAGTTTATTTTTTTTACTCAAGACTATCAAGGGTATTGATTCTTGTGACTATATATAGTAGACGGTGCATGTGAGTTCAAGATAATTGGTTCTTACATCATTTGTGGTTCACAAATTTATTAATTTGTATTATAATGGTAAATAGCATAAATTAATGTATTTAACTATTCACCAAAAATTCAAATATTTTTGAGAAATATAAAAAATTAACCTTTAATTTTTTTAAGTGTTTATATTTCTAAAATTTAATCCATTTAATGAAAATAAATTTTAAATATCATAATTTTTTTTAAATATAATTCTCATTTATTTGAAAAATATTGTTTTTAATATTATAATTAATTTTATTTTAATTTGAAAAATTACTTATGTAATCATAAAATTATCTTATAATTATAATGAAACATAATATTATTATATAAATCCTTTTTATGGGAATTAAATTTTTTATAAATCATTATATTTATTACAAGAGAGATTAAAAAAATTATGTTTTATAAAAATAAAAACATAATTTATCATTTTTAAAACATTTAATTACTTATAACATGGTTAAAATATATCATGGTTTGTTTTTATAAGATAAATATTATTTTACACTTCCATATGTGATATTACAATTCTAATTTTCATATTACAATACCTAATGGCCATATTACTATTTCTACAATCAGATTTGTAACAGTAATATGGGTTCCATATTTTTAATATATATATATTATTACATTCATTTTTAGTGCAATTATATTTTCTCTCAAGGTCATATATACTTTAATCTTCAAAAAAATATTTTATTATTATCATTATGTTTTATTTCTATTGTTTTTCTCATGAGTGGGGTTGTTTTGGTAGATCTATCATATCAAAATTTTCATATATTTCTTATCTTATTTTATATTTTGTATCCCATTGTAATATTTGGATTTCTATGTTTTTAGTTTATAGATAATGTATCGTTATTCATTTAAGTTAATGTTTTTTTCTCTATGATATTTATATTCATTATACTACATGACATAATTATAAGAAGGGAGATTACATTGATAAAATTATAGGTGGTTACATTCTTCCACCTTAATAAATTTCATTAACCTGAATCATTTCATTCCCCTCTTAAAAAATCTCATGAATCTCTTACAAGGTGATTTGTGAAATAATACTATATCTCTAACCTCACACTATAGGTCTGATCAATGGTTATCTACTTTTATCATCTATTCACTCTAAGAAGCCCTTATTTCTACTGAATTTTTTGGCCCTTTTCTAAAATTTCATAGACTATTTTAGGTACTAACATCTTGCATTCACCAAATTCATCCATATATGTTGGTGTTCTGCATATTTTCGCATAAATGGATTTGTATGGATCCATTGAGAATTCTTGAGTGGAAAATATTTTTGTAATATAACTCAATTGAAGGAAGATATTGGTCCCTTCCTTTTTTAAGTCCATAGATCATGCTCTCAACATGTCTTACAATTTCTAAATAATCTGGTTAGATTAGCCATCAATTTGGGGGTGATAAATTAAACTATATTTCTACTGTTTATTTGGATCATTTTATATAATCTTCTATAATTTTGAGATAAATCTCATACCCTTATCAGATATTAACGATAATGGTACATTTTTTCGTGATCATGTGAGAAGTCCTCCTGAATTATAATGAAGTGATCGGTCTTTATAAGATGATCCACAACAACCCATGTTGGAATATTTTATTTGGATGTATTTATAAGACTTGGGAAAATTATAGGGGGATATTTTTCGAATTTCATGTGGGTAAGAGTAATTTTCATACCATACATTTAAACATTTTCCTTTTACCAATCACTTTTTGACATACCAGGAACTTTGTAAATTCTATGATCTCCTTCATAATATTTTCTTACAAATAGTGCTCTCAGAGATCTCAATACATATTTTTGTTCCCTGTGTGGATGGATAAGGTTGATCTATGTGAATTATTCAAATGATCCTTCTTTATCTTGAGACTTGATGATATTCATATTCATGACCCAAATCTTACAACTCCTTCCCCATTAATTTTGAACATTAAATATTTCCATTTTCTATTAGCTTCTATCTTCTATTGGATTTGCACATTATCTCTTTGATCACACGTTATCATTTTTATAAGGGATATTTTGTAAATAATTACCTAATTAAATAAAGGACTTCCTTTATTTATTATTCCCATGTTCATCTTTTCAAAGTATAAGAACATTTCATCCCACTCAATTCTCATCATTGATAAGGATTAAAAATACAGTCCACTCAGAGAATCTTCCACATTATTTTATTTCCCAATATGGTTGTGTATTGAGTAGTCATAATCCTTCATTACCTATAACCATATTTTTTAGTGCATATTTAGCTCCTTCTATGTGAATATATATTTGAGGCTCTTATGGTTCGTATATATCTCACACTTCTATCATAGAGATAATACTTCAATATTTTCAATGTAAATATTACAGTAGCCAAAACCAGATCATTCATTGGGTAATTATTCTCATGATCATTCAACTTTTTTATGGATTATACACTTGAATTAAAATTAATTTTTTTTATTTCAAAATCACTTTTAAGGGAAAGTTGGGAAACCACACAATTTCAAAACCAATGGTCATTAAACAAAAAAAAGCAAACATAAATTCATTAAAGAAAAGACGAAGATTATACGAATCAATCACCCTTTTTAAACCGCATAGAATTGTGTTTACCATCATATCTAGATAATCTTTGATTAGATAATAACAATTATTGACCATATTCTCCCATTTTTGGATATATTTATCCAAATTGATTTTCCTTTCATTGAATACACCTATCAAAATGTGATCTTGTTTGTTTATCCACACCATTTGATCCAAATTAATAGAAAATAAACCCATCCTCACATATATTATATTAATATACTCCTATGGATCATTGATATAGAAATATCCTTCTATAATTTCTTCCTTAATGTGGTAAATAAGCTCGGGAAAATTTTATTTATCTGCATCCAACTTCCTAGTTGTACCAGCATGCTATTATTCCTTTAAAACACAACACGTATCCATTTTATTTTCACATTGAAGGTATTAACTCTTATTATATTCATAGTCATGAGTTTTAGGTTCACTATCCATTAACTTGGTCCTTTTGAAAGACCATGTTTCAATTGTCTTAGGTAACTAAGAGTAATCCTTGCATCTTTCAGATTTATTTCCCTTAAGCACAATACAGCCTCCCATATCCAATTTTCACTTGAATACCTTATTCCTCCTTGGAAATTTAAGTCCTAAAAATCATGTTATCTTTATAATGTCAACATATAATTTATTAGAGACCTCATTTTTGAGTTTAGACTTAGAAAATCCTTGGACATCAGTGAAGTTATCCATTGGTATTTGGGTCTATATACCCATTTCCGATGGAACTAAATTCCCCTGTTCCTGAACCTAAAATTCATCCACCAAGCCTTAAAAGTGATTGGATATATTAATAGAATAAGGATACCTTCTAGGAATCAACTTGATAATTTCCTTCACCCAACCCACTATTACAACTGGAGTGACCTGCATCGAATTTTTATAAGCCATGCAGACCAACACACCTCCCCTACTATCTAACGTTAAAGCCAATTTATGTGTATCTCTATAATTGATTCACACAGACTCTTCCCAGGATGAATACTATGAAAAATTTATGGTATATTTCAAAGGAACTATTGCACACAACCCCTATATTCCCTCTCACCATGATGGGATCTACATTGTCAAATTGTGATCAACTAACTCCCTTCATAATCTACTGAAGATATCTATATATTTCATAGAATTATAAACATATCTTTTATATTTATAGATGGGAACAAAAGTTTTTGTATAAATTGGATGTATCTGATCAACTATGAGGCCCCAAGAAGGTTTTTCCTCAGTTGACTTGGGTAACACTTCTGGATATAAAATGTTTTTTACACCCCTATCAGTTTTAGGAGAACCAAGTAAGACTCTTCAGGATATATAAAATGTAGATGTATAATACCTCACTAGATCACTAACCAGGGGATCATCCCCACTCAATGGTACTAGTGGATTATAACCTTGACCAACCTGGCCATAAATACAGACCTATTGTATGTGACCCATAAAATCAAAATTGGAAAAAAATCCGTCCAATATGAAAAAAAACACCACATGTTTGATATGGTATTACTTCTCAATCTCATTTAATAGAAAATAAAACATATTAATGGACACATGTATTTAAAAATATATACAAGAAATTTTTTTATGAAAAAATGGAATGAGATCAAATATCAAAACACAATAATTTACAAACCCATCTTAAAAACATTGAGATTATTTCAGTATTTTAAAATTGGAGAGAAAGGATAGGGAAACATACCCAGATTCAAGCTATTGAAGGATCTCATATCATGTTATGTGAGGTGTAGGATATTACATTATAATTTTTCATCATCGAACAACCCAATACTTTATTTTAATCATCATAGTATACCATGAACATTTCCTCTATTGTGGGTAGTATAAGTACTAGTGTAGTGAGAAGCCTATTTTTCAACTTTTTAATGAACTATTTTTATTCACTATTCTAGAAAAACATCACTCCATTCTAAGTAATCCTAGTTATTGGGTTCGAAAATTGAGATAAGTTTCTCAAAAATTATCAATGATACCCATCTAGTTTAAGGAAACAACATATCCCTATTACAAATGCTAGTCTAGGTCATTACTTAATTTCTTTTATTTTATAAGGGTCGACATATATTTATTTGTTAGTGATAACATGACCCAAGAATGATACTTTCTCTATCTAGAACTCATAATTACTACACTTTTCATATATATTCTACTTTTGGAAATTATTTAACATAGTATTCAAATGATCCTAATGCTTCTCATATATTTTTGAGTATATTATAATATCATCTATAAAGACTACCACATATTTTTTGAGGAAATCTCAAAAGACACTATTCATTAGGTCCATAAATATTTTTAGAGAATTTGGGATACATAAATGAATCATAAAAAACTCATAGGGTCTACACCTTGTTCAAAATTGTATTTTATGGAATATTTTTCCTTCTTCAACATTAATTGGTGATATCCAACCCGAAGGTATACTTTAGATAAATATAGGGACCTATATAGTTGTTAAAAATCATCTATACCTGGAAAGGGATACCTTTTCTTTATCAATATTTGTTTGAGCTCATGATAATCGATGTAAAGTTCATTGACCAATCAATATTCTAGAAAAAAGGATCAGGTCACCCCACTGGGAAGCACTCGGGCATATAAAACCCATGTAAAAATTATCTTATAAAAACTTATTTAGTTCTTCTAACTCAATGGTTTCCATTAAATTGGGATTAAAATATGTGGGAATTGATATTAGTATAAGTTCAATTGAGAACTCAACCTATCGGTGAAGAGGAAGAATGAGAAATTCTTTGGGGAACACATCAGTGTGGTCCCTCACCATAGGCATGTATTCAAGAAGTATCCACTCCTTTGTCTCAATATTTTGATCTATATATGATTTCTAACAAGATAATAATATATATAATTGAGATAAATCTATCAAATGAGATTTATCTTCCTTATTACACTTGTAATGAATTGGAGGATTACACGTGATGTGATGATTGATCTCCCTCTCCTGAAAATTGATGTTGTCTTTATATAAATATATCTAATACATGACCAATATAGCATCAAAATTCACTAAAGTAAGTAACATGAGATTTTATAGGTTCATCCCACAAAAATTCAATAGGGTTTAGTTATATACATGAGTCACAGTAATTTCCTCATTTCCAGTTCTCACGAATAACTCAACATACATATTTTGAGGTGGTCTTTGAATAGTTCTACTAAACGTTCTAGAAATAAATGAATTCATTGAACTATAATCAAGTAGTACGTTTTCTATTAATCAATGAATATAGGCCTACCATGCACCACATCATTTTTGGTATCCATCAAAAGAGTAGTGATAGAATATTCCCTTCCTTTCTCTATAGGCCTTATAGGTTGTTTTCATTTATTGTCTCAAACTACCTTTGGCATAGAGAATTGGCAAACATAATTCTTATGATCCATGAAATTAAAAACGTTATAACATATGATGAGTGTTGATATAGATATTTTCCCTTTATCCACATTATTGGGTTTCTTTATATACTTTTTTCAATCATTATTATAATTCCCTTTTTTCACATTTTAATAATCTCTGAGTTCCTTTGTGACAATTTCCATGATGTTTATTAAAATAATGACATGTGGGATTTGGGGATTCATTTCTTAAATTGGATTTATGTATTTATCCTCCCATACTAAACTTTATTTTCCACTTTTTATCTCAGGACCCATGATACTAATTAAAGACACTAATCACTATATCAACATTAAGGGCATAAAAAAACCTCCTCATAGCTGTCAAGGTATCAAATCCGTAAGGATTTCAATAAAATACTTTTTAATCCACTATATAATGGATATAACTTGATTTTAGTTTTCATGAAAAACCTAGAGGAATATCATGAAAAACTTTTAAATGTTTTATCGTATTCCTTGATAGACTTATCTTCCTTTTACTTCAGTCTGAGGAACTTCTTCTCCATTTTATGATGGAGAGTTTATAGAAAATATTTATTGAAAAATATTTTCATGAATCCTTCCCATTCTAGTGAATAAATTTCTTCTTTGAAGTAATATTTATTATAATTTTCCACCACTGGTCAACTTCCCCATCAAAATAATAGATCTCTAGAAAAAATTTCTCTTCTTCAGAGCATTGAAATACATAGAATATCTTCACTATTAAGTTAATCCATTGTTCCATGATGAGGTGATTAGAAGATCCACTTAATATAGGTTGCCTTTTTATAAAAAAATTCTGGAACACAACATGATCTTTCATAGTATAATTAAGGTATTAAACAAGATTCATGTTATTATCCATGACTTTAACTAGTTGATCCAGTATTATCTTTATGTTATTATATATTTCTCCTATCATGTTAATCATCTTATCAGGGAAATCATCACATTTCCTATCATATAGTTTATTGGAACTAGTTATCCTATTTACATCCATTAAATAAATAATTAAAAATAAAATTAAGGATTTTAATACTTTTTTAATGTGAAAATAAATAGGAAAATATTAACATAAAAGGAATAAATTATAAATGAAAATAATACCCTTAATTATGATTCCTTAAGTTTCAATATAGGTTATTCATAGAATTATTTCTGATATATAGACATTTCCCATGTGTTCTCAATAGTCCTAATCCCCAAAAATAACTACCCATCCTATAATTCCAACAATACTAGTCCAAACCTTTTATATATATTTTTACATGATTTTAAACATACCTTTTCTTTAATTAAAAAATAAAGATTAACATTACTAGGTTATTTGTAAGACTATATACATAAATAGACAATAAGAAACTAAAATAAAACTCTATAGTTTAAACTCTATAATGAGTCCAAAATTTCCTTTGATATTCTAAAACTATATTGGATAGCCTATGGAATAAATAGGTAAAAGGGGTGAATTAAAAATCCTAGTAGGGAATAAACATATAAATAAAGCATAAAATATGAGTTTGAAAGCATAAAATCGTATTATAGAAGGAACAAATCATGAATAAACATATTGGGGAATAACATATAGAACATGTAATCCTAAAATAATGGAAACAAGGGAACATGTAAATAACATATAACATGACATAAACATGAATCAAGGCTAACTGTAGTGATGATTTAAAATGGTGGAAAAGTCCCATAAAAGATTAGGTTTACTCCTTAATCACATACATAACATTTCATGAGACAAAACACTATAAAATGCATTGGAGTGATATATGAGAACACAAATCATAACATGTACATGAATAACTATCCCACATAAGGAAATCAAATATGTGGAATAAATATAAGGGTTACCCATTGAACGAAATGGGTTTCATAATCTTATCATTAGTCCTAAACAAAGGGAATATTCTAATGGTATTCATGAAATAATACACTAAATAATTAATGGAAATTCATAAAGTAAGAAATAATTATTTATAATGATAAATGGTTTTCAACTGAAGTGATAACAAAAAAAAGTGTGTTTTGGTAACTTTATAAATGTGCTGATTAAGAGCGGTTTTAGGGAAAAGAATAAGAACATTTTAAAATGAATAAAGGAATAATTTGTTCCAAAAAATAATAAATGAACTAATTTTTTTCTCAATATAAAATAATAAATTTTAAAAAAATGGGTTTCTTAAAATAAATATAGAGTATACTTGCAAAAGGGTAAGAAGTGGAGAATTTACCTTTAATTGGGTCTGGTTATCAAGAGGAATAGAGAAGAAATCCATTTAAACATGAATTTACCATTCAAATATATATTAAATAATATTTATATATATATTTAACATATATATAGAATATATTAAAAGTTATTAAGAAACTTATAGTGATAAAGTGAGGTAAGAGAGAGAAAGTATAACCCCAAACAGATATAGATGTTCAGAAAGATCTCTAACAATATGTTGTAGAATCATTTTGAAATTGAACATAACGTCATGATTAACGAAATTATATTCATTAATTACATAAATAATAACATGTTACATATATATTTTCATTTATTATAATTTTATTATGTTTATTTATTTTCATGTCTATGAGTTATAAAGATCAATTTCGTTGTTCCAAGAGTGTTTTCTATAGGGTTCTAAAGTCAGATCACTTAGTGTTATTTTTTATGTTAATTTAAAATTGTAATAAAACCCTTGAAGTGAAAGGAAATTGTATTAATGACCTTACAAAAATTTAAATGTCTTCAAATTAACATGTCTTCCAATATATGGTCAGTTCTTTGAGTAAAATGTTCACATTACGTAGTTAGTTTATTTAGGCGGTTTTACCAAAAATCACAAATTAGTTTCATTTTATTTATTTTAATATCAATATATTATTAATATAACACTAAATATATTATAATATTCTAATTATCATTTTATTTATCTATAATAATATTTTTTGATCGGCCTTGAAGGCAGTAATGGAAAATAAAAACTTATAATCTAGGGAGCTGGTGAACCAACATAATATAGAAAATTGGTTTGTTTCTTTGAATAATAAGAGAAAGTAAAATTATATATGGAAGATAATCCATTAGAAAAATAAAAAACCACTTTAAATATTATAATGGAGTTATCATTCCATTTCAGATGAGGGGATTAGGAGAATGTTGGAGAATAAAAGAGTTTTAATGTGGTTGTTTAAGAATATTACCTATTGAATACTCCCTCCTTGAAGGACCCATTAAAGATGTTATAATTGGTCTTTAAATAATAATAAAATTCTATTACATGGAGAGAGTGGGGAGGATATTTTTTGGTTGATATTTGGAAAGATTCAAGGCTTAAGAGGTCTGAGGAGAAGGGGTTCTTAGGGGTTGTATTTATAAGGGGGAGGGGTGTTTTTTACTATTATTTTCATTTGTTTATTATTTTTTCTCTATAATGTAAATATTATTGAATATTGTGACTATATATTTTAAATTATGGTTTGATATTATGGTTTCTTACTTCATCCATGGCTCAAACATTCCTATATTTGGATTATAATTTTAAATACCATAAATTGTTGTATTTAACTATTCACCAAAAATTCACCCTGGAAATTTTTTGATATGAAAATTTAAAAAATAAAATCCATTTTATGAAAATAATTTTATAAATTTGGGAATTTATTTTTTAAATAAAATCATCATTTATTCGAATAATAATGATTTTAATATTATAATCGATTTTATGACCTTTTGAAAAAACTCATAAAATTATCTTATCATTATAATATGACATAATATTAATTTATAAATCCATATTATGAAAATAAACACAATTTAAAATAATTATATTTATTTTAAAAGTTTTATTAAAACATTTATATTTTATAAATAAACACTTAATTTATATTTTTTGAAACATTTATTAATTTTCACCATGGTTTAAATATATCATATTTTCATTTTGTAAGATACCTAAATATTATTTTACACTTCCCTAAAATATGTTACTATTCTAGTAGTTAGATTACTTTTCTAACAGTCATATTTGTAATAGTTATATTGGTTCCTTACATCCTATAAATACCACTTATTCCATTCATTATTGATTCACATACATTTTTTCTCAAGGTTATATATAAATTCATCTTCAAAATGAATATTGTATTATTAACAATACGATTTATTTCTATAGCACTTTCCATGAGTGTGATCATTCTAGTGGATTGAGCATTTCCAAATTTTTATATATTAATTATCTTATATTTTTTTTAATCCCATTAAAATATTTGTCATTCTGATTGGTCTATTTTATAGCTAATGTATCATTCTTAATTTATGAGAATAATGTTTTGTTTGTTTCTCTATGGGATATATATTCTTTATACTACATGACATAATTTTAATAAGGTATATTCCATTGAAAAAATTATGGGTCACTGTACATTGTTACAAGATGTGGTTAAATTGTATGAATGAAATATTGAAAATATTAGGAAGGATTATTAAGATATAAAATTCTCCCAAAATGATATTTTTAGATTGGGAAATAAAATTGGTCATTTTGGAAGTAAATCATATTGATTATATGCAATTAAAGGGAGAAGGAGCTGATGTTGTAAAAAATATAAGGAAGATCATAAAATAAAAATTCATATTTAATATGATAAGAAGATCATGAAATGATTTAATAATCTTTCCCATGCAGATGTAAATATTAAAGAACCATCCATATGTCAATGTAATGATTTTTTCAAATATATTTCTACAAAAATATAATGTTTGAATATAAATTCGGTATAATTATGGATAAAAGATAAATGACTAATGGTATACCACCATATCTACAGTGGATAAAAGAATATGTGTTACTATTGGTTTCTGAAGTGAAGATCAACCATTTATGGACAAATTATAAAAACAATATGCTACTAAACATGAAATATAAGGATAAAATTTATTGAATAATAGAAGAAAATGGTATTTTGGTAAATACTAGTTCTGCAATCAATTTTGTAACTGTGAAATGAATTGTAGGTATAATAATTTAATGTTATAAGCCTAAAGAAAGTATAATTATAGGGGTAAAAATATGTAAAAGAACAAGTCACCATATATGATAAAGAAGCTATCCAACTCAAATATATTCAAGACACTAGAAGTTCTCTATGATTTTTTTATTGGTATTGGAAACATAAGTAATGAATGTTAAACTCAACATGTATTAGATTCATGTAAGTAGAAAATTTCACATAATAATAATGAATAATCATTGTAACATCCCGATTCTAGAAGCCACCCAGTGGTGCCCCATACCTGGTTGGTCATGTGGCCTCAAGCACATTTCCCCAAACGCCAGAGGCTACCGACTGGCATCAAGGGCCTTGGGTGTGATGGTGGGGAAACTATGCCCTCATTGGCAGACTAAACATCAGAAGAGAAACACGATACAATAGTGGAAGCGGTAATAATCCATACAAAAGAAATCAGTGGAAGGATAAAATTAAGAAACAACTGGATAACATGTATATATATAAATGATGCATGATACATATGTCTATAAAAGAAACCAATTTGATCACAATATAGGAATACAAAAAAGTACTAAACCAAATTACAAAAGAAAGAGATAAACCGCTCCTCAACATCGCAATCCAAAGCTTGGTCCCATTCTCTCCAACTCTATAGCATGTCAAGTACCTAAAGTAGAAGGGAGTTTTCACTTATCTATACCTGTAGAAATATAATCTTTTTGGGCCTAAAATCATGGCCCAAACGGGATGTGAGACTAAATCCCAGTAGGAAACCACCTGAAGACTTGTGCCTAACAGTTAGTGAATATATGGAAGGTAAAAGTATAGGAAATAGTAAACAGGAAAGTACTCTACAGTAAACAATCCATAGTTCAATGTTAAGAAGTAGCTAACACAAATAGGTAACCCTCTAGGAAGTACACACATCCATTCCCACTGGTCCTACCTAATAAGTACAAGCAACCCTCTGGGCATTACACTCATCCCAACCCCTCTGGTTCTGTCATAAAAATTCATAAATAATCTCTAAGGAAACACTCTTAGTAAATTCCCATTATAGTCCAAGGTAGTCAAGGAATCTCTGGGGAAGCACACAAGGTTAATTTCCCTTATATCATCAAGGTCAAGAGTCTCTCTAGAAAATCTCACTCAGTTAATTCATCTTATAGCCCCAAATCATTCACAGACTCTCTGAGGAATCTCACCCAGTCAATTACCCTTATAGCCTGGAGTGGCTTAAGGTAATTCAAACTAAAAAAAATACTATCTGAGGAAGCTCACTTTGTCTATCACCTGTTAGTTTATAAAGATAAAATAATCTCTAAGGAAGCTCACTCAGTCTGTCCCCCCATTGTCTATAATGTTCAATGACTCTCTAAGGAAGCTCACTCGGTCTATCCCCTTATATTCTACTACACCAGGTTATCATGGCCTCGTGTAAGTCAATGCATAATAATGCTATATGGACAATTTAAACCTACAGAAGTACTTGGCTAACCAGTATACAACATCTCAATCATGTCAGAAAACAACACTACATCCTACAACCACAAGGCATGTAAAAATAGGTAAATGACCAAAAGGCTAAACAGGACTATTGGTTGGAAAGAGAACAAAATATGGGAATAACATCCAAGGAATATCACTCCAACCATATTCACAAAAAAAATAACATCTACACAAGAATACAAGCATGGAAGGCAAAGCATAAGGGCAAAATGGTAAATACATAATACCCCGTTCAAGGGTATTGGGCACAATTTCACATAATACTCAAGGAATTCCAATAGAAAGGCACAAACCACCTACCTTGGCGTTAGGATATCTCTATATGTGAACCTCAAATCTTGAACCACCTTAGAATGCAGAAGATCTATAAAAGAGTCTAAAACACTCAACCCGCGATAACTTGAAAAGGATGAGAAATCATGGAATGAAACTCGAGAAGAAGGAAGTTTTTACCTCCGCGGTTCCAACGAAATCGACAGTGGTCGATTCGGCGAATAGATGGGGGATTAGGGGCTCAGAGAAGTTTCGGCGCCATACAGTTTCTCTCGGCTGAACAGGACCAAGAAAAAGACATTTTTGGGGGTTAGACGCGACCCCAGTCCATTTAATGAAAAAACCAAAATACACAGAGTGTAATTTTTATGTACAAGGCATGTAATATTTTTTTCCTTACTCCACTATAGTCGGCCTCCATGTCACCCCCACACGGCCGTGTGTATGGGTAGGACACGGCCAGAACACGGTCTCCTGCGGCAATGAAGTACATGGCACGTAATCATAAAGTACACGGCGTGTACTTCATGAATTTCCAGAATTTCCTATTTTTCTCAAAAATGACCAAAAAATTAAAAACATACCTGAATGGAAGATCCATGTTCTTACAAACATCCCCCCTTAAAGAAATTATTCCCTAAATTTATCTAGCGTAGCGTAGAAGAAGAAACCATGAATAGATCCTGCCACTGTGCTCATACATCGGCCTCCCTCTCCCAAGTGTCGTCATGTACCAGCCCGGTCTACCATAGCACCCATACCAAAAAAATAGACCGGCCACGGAGAACCTTTGTACTGTGATTGAAAATTCGGATAGGATTCCCATCAAATGATACATCCACTTCGATCTCAACCTCATCAATATTAAAGTCATGATACATGTCTAAAATGTAACGTCAGAGCTGAGAAACATGGAAGATGTCATGCATAGCCTGATACCTCTGAGGTAACTAAAACTGATAGGAAACCGGTCCCACTCTCTCCAACACCTCAAATGGTCCGATGTATCTTGGTGAAATCTTTCCCTATCTCCTAATCCTCCTGTTTCCCAACCTTGGTGTGACACGTAGGAAAACTTGGTCCCCGACCTCGAACTCCAGAGGTCATCTATGCTGACCAGCATAAGACTTATGATGAGACTGTGCAGTATCCATCCTCTTCTGAATCAACTCTATATGATCTATGGTCTCCTGAACAATATGTGGTCCTAGCATAGCTTCCTCTCCTTCCTCTAGCCAACACAGGGGTGATCGGCATGGCCTACCGTACAAAGCCTCATAAGGTTCCATCTGAATAGTTTCATGAAAACAATTGTTGTAGGAATACTCAACAAGAGGTATATGCTTCTCCCAAGAACCTCCGAAATTTAGAATGCATGCTCGAAACATGTCCTCAAGCACTTGAACCATACACTCGGACTGGATATCTGTCTAGGGATGGTATGATGTATTCAAAATTACCTATTTACCCAAAGACCTATGAAGCCCCTGCCAGACCCGAGAAGTAAAACCTGCATCCCTATCCAAGAAAAGGGATTGGGTAACTCCATGTAGACATACAATTTATCAGATGTACAAACGTCCCAACTCATCAACATTGAACGTCTCCTTAATCAGCAAGAAGTGAGAAACCTTTACGAGTCTGTCAATGACTACCCACACCTCATCATTCTCATGCGGTGACCTCAGAAAACTAGTCACGATGTCCATCGTGATGTCATACCACTTCCACTTGGGAATGGGTAACTATTATAGAAGCCCTGCTGGTCACTGATGCTCTGCCTTCACCTGATGACAGGTGGAACACCACATGAAAAAACCTGAAACATCTTTCTTTATACCTGGCCGCCAATCCTGGTGGTATAGATCACGATACATCTTGGTGACACTAGGATGAAATACCCAAACTGAGGAATGAAAATCATGTATCAGCTCCTCACGTATATCTACTGGCACCCATATGCGCCCCTAGAAACGCAAGATCTCATCCTTGCCTATGGTCCACCTAAGAATAGGGTCCTCTCTTGACACACTCTCCCATAGGACTAGGCCTTAAGAAACTGATAGTTTCCTCATTAGAACTCGATCAATAAGTATAGAGGTAACAGCTACAGAAGAAAGGAATGTTTTCCCTTGTCTGTCGTGCACCTCCAAATGCATCTCAGAGAATAGAGACATAAGCTGCCACTCACCACTAGCCTCCTAAACTGCCGGTATCTGGGTCCTCCTGCTCAGTGCAACAGCCACTACATTGCCTTTTCCAGGCGTATAGGCATGATCAACGTCAATGGACTGAAGATACTGAACCCACCATCTCTGCCTCAAATTCAAGTCATGCTGAGTGAAAATGTACTTGAGACTTTTGTGGTCGGTGAAAACCACAAAGTGCTCTCCCAGAAGATAATGTCTCTAATAGCGTAAGTCATGAATAGTATCTACAAACTTCAGATCATATGTTGGGTAATTCTTATCATGTGGCCTCAACTACCGAGACCCGTACACAATGACTCCATCACCCTGCATAAGAAGAGCTCCTAGACTGATACCTGAAGCATCATAACGAATGGTATATATCTTTCTCACCTCTATAAAGACTAGTATCGGTGCTGTAGTAAACCTCCCTTTCAGCTCTTGAAAGGCTGAATCCCAATAATCTAACTATAATAACATCTCACCCTTCTTAGTCAGGCCTATATGTGGTGCTTCTAAGCATGAGAGTCTTGTATAAATCATCTTTAGTAACCAGCCTGCCCTAGAAAACTCCACACCTCAAAGAAGTTCTTCGGCTGCTCCCAGGAAACTACCGCTCTCACATTCTTTGGTTCTACTGATACTTCTATCTTAGAGATAACATGACCCAAAAATTGAATCTTGTCCATCCAAAAGTTTCACTCTTAGATCTTAGCATATAACTGATTCTCCTTTAGGGTACTAATAACGATCTCAAGATGTGTGTCATGGTCATGTCGAGTGTGAGAGTACACCAAGATATCATCCACGAAAACAACCATGAAGGAATTTAAGTATGGATAGAACACTCGGTTCATCAGTTCCATAAAAACTACAGGTGAATTTGTGAGACCGAGAAGAATAACCATATAATCATATAAACCATTCCTACTCTGGAAGGTTCTGAGAGGTGTATTAGATAGTCTAACACGCGACCGATGATAACCGGACCACCGATCAATCTTCGAGAACACCCGGGCTCCTCAAAGCCGATTAAAGAGATCATCAATCCTAGGCAAGGGATATTTTTTGTTGATCGTCAGCTGGTTCGGCTTCCGATAATCCACACAAAGCCTAAGGGTGTCGTCTTCCTTCTTTGAAAACAGGACAGGCGAACCCCAAGGAGAAGTACTGGGTCAGATGAAACCCTTTTCCTACAACTTATCCAACTGCTTCTTGAGCTCCTGCAACTCAGGTGTAGCCATACTATAAGGAGGAATGGACACCGATGCCGCTCCTGGCCCAATCTCAATCAAAAATTCCACCTCTCGCTCTAGAGGCAAACCTGAAATTCTTCTGGAAAGACATCCTTGAAGCAATCCACTACTTGAGGAAAGTCCATCTGTGAAGTCCCCTGGACATCCAGATATTGGCTAGAAAATATAGGTTGTAACTCCACTTAACCCATAATGCTCGGGACCCACTCTTCTTTCCTAGACATCCCAATCACCATTATGAAGAAAGGATCCACCCTCTGGTGATATGGAACTCACCCTGAGACAATAGAAATCAACAACTTCCTGGAAGGTAACTAGCCTATCCATCCTGAGAATGACATCATATCCTGTCATCTCTAGGACATATAGTTCCCATAAAAATTGACACCTACCAACCTCTATAGGGAACTCCATGCACTAATGTACGCTAGCCTTCCTATCCCCCAACGGTGTGTCTAGCGTCATGAAATCGCTAGATGAAAAGATGCAAAGACCCAGAATCTCCACAAAAGAAACAGTTATAAAGCTATGGGAAGCCCCTATATCGAAAAGAGTTGAAGATATAACTGAGGAAACTAGGATCGTACCTCTAACTATAAAGGGTCTAGGAATCTTCCCCTATTGGGTCTGTTCTACTACAAAGGCCATGCCTACTCTATGGCCTTGTGACCCTACCGGACCACTCTGTTGTTTCTGATAACCTACTGACTGACCACCACGGCCACGACCTCTACCTCGGCCTGAACGGCTGGAAGAACTCCAGTTCCTAGATTGGTGAGAAATTGCCGATACTACTCCTCAACGCGGGGTCATAGAAGAACCGATGTCTCCCACTTCTGGAGAAAAGATATGACAGAAACGTTGGAGATGGCCCATCTTGCTGCAAGATCAGCACTCCATCACGTCTCTCTGGTACTGATTCCTAGTATGTCTGCTCCTTCCACACTGGTAGCACACCACCTAGCTACTGGAAGATGCATCGCGCCTACTCTGACCTCTTCATACAGAATCCCTATTGTGATTCCTGCTATCAATAGGAGGAACACTAACTCTGGATGTCGAACTGCCCTGGCTCACAACTCCAGAATCCCTCAGATTGTGCTCAGTGATTAGCGTATGTTTGAAGATAGATGATATCGAAGTCAGGCTGAAGATGTTCACCTATGATCGGATGTCTTACCTCAGACCATCCTCAATATTCCATGCAAGAAAGGGATCGAGACGAGTACTCCATAACAGAAAGAGTACCCTACTCCAGACACGTAAACTTTTGATCTTGATCATCCCACAAGGTCTCCAGGTAGAAGTAATTGTAGAAGATTTGTCGAAACTCATCCTATGTCATACTCTGATGGCATCCTAACTATGGGATCACCTCCCACCACCTCATCATGGAGTCTCGGATCATATAGGTAGCGATCTTCAACCTCTTCTCTGGAGGTATCTTTGGATGCTCAAAAATCATCATTGTGGCCTCTACCCATGACTCTATAGCCTGGGGTCCTATATCCCCTAATAAAGTAGGAAGATGTTGCTTCTGAAAGACCCGTGTCAATTCTTCCATCGACGGGGCAGGAGACGACGCTCCCTGAAAATTTTGCATCATCCTTAGAAATCCTTCCCTGAACTGTGCATCATCACCTATTCCAAGTATAATTGCTGGTTCCAAGGCTGGAATAATAGGAGGATCTTCTAGAAGTCCATGATCAGCCATATCTGGTGTTTGTTCACCATCTGGAAACTGGCGTACAACCAGAGGATGTCTCGGTGGTATAATTCGAAAAGGTCAAACACACACCTTAGATCAGGATTGTCAAGGACTGAAAACATAAGAGTATAAGAAGGGAATAGGAGAAAGAAAACATTAATGTTTTACAAAACATGACTACATGGCATGTATAAACACTACACATCATGTTCTCTTAAGCCATTCACATGGGAATGTTCTTCTGCCACAACTGGCTGTGTAACTCCCCAACCACACAACATGTTGTACCTACACATAGCGTGTACTTGAACTCTATTCCCCTACCCAAGTCTCATTACATGGCTAACCCACACGGTCTTCTTAATCCTGGACTACATGACATGTTCATGATAGAAACGACATGTACGAGACAAGTTTCAACGACCCATGTTGTTAGCTACATGGACGTCTACATGGTTCACTCTACAATGTGTGCTCTAGGTGTACACAACATGTACAAGAATGGATAACACCAACCCATGTTGTTCCTGACACGGCTGGGTACCTATGTCAGACTACACGACATGTTCAAAGTCGACACAACATGTATAGGCTTAAGGTTTATGCTTCTGTGTTGTTCATTACATGACCAGATACCGAGGTTATACGACACGACATGTTTAATTCTGACACGACGTGTATATCTTATGTTTCCTTCATCTGTGTCATTAGTCACATGGGTATACAAACAGTCACTACAACACGGCGTGCACATACTGTACACGACGTGTTCCTGCAAAAATTTCACAGCCTCGTGTCCCTTCCCACACAATCAGTGACATGGTTATACACTACACGGCATGTACTCATAAAGTACACATCGTGTATTTTGGGTTTTTTCTAAACAGTAGCCTCTGAAACTGCTCCGGAGCCCAAAAAACACTGAAAACAAACATTAAGGTGCCAAATTCGAACTTTTGAGGGCCCATACAACCCGCGAATCAATGCTTGGAATCTTATACATGCCATAATCAAGAAAGGACAATCTGATGACCCACCAAATTCTGATTCATGGGGGCCCATGACACCTCAAGAACCAAAATTTGTATTTCATCCAAAAAAGACTTACACAATGTGATAATTATCAACAGAATTATTCTCTCATGGAATCTTTCACAACAGCATGAATATTTTACACAATATCTATCAAAACAACATGTAATTTCTAATGCACCCTAAATGGCATGGCAAGAATGTATGACATGTAATCTCTAGCAAGTGCTTATATGATGCATGAGATGGAATACCCTCATCTAATCGGGTTTCAATAGAAATATAACCCCAATAATCTCAACAGTAATATCTCAAATCATGTGAGTTACCCAACGGTGAAAATCAATCAACTATAAAATTTCCAAATCAGAAAATTGTATTAACGACGTAAATTGGCTTGTCCCTGTACACGGGTTAGCTACTCTAGGGAACAACTTATTACCAAGTACCAATTCTATCTTATCCATGTCTATAAGCTCCAAACTGTAAGTCAAGTGAAAATAATTCCTCTAATACCACTTTTTAACATCCCGGTTAAAGAAGCCACCTAGAGGTGCCCCGTACCCAGTTGGTCACATGGCCTCAAGCGCATTTCCCCAAATGCCAGCGGCTGCCGACTAGTAGCGAGGGCCTTGGGTGTGATGGTGGTGAAACTATGACTTTATTGGAAGAGTACATTGCAGAATAGAAACACTATACAATAGCAGAAGCACTAATAATCCATACAAAAGATATCAATGGAAGGATAAAAGTATGGAACCACTAGAGCACACGTATATATATAAATGATTCGTGATACATATGTCTTGGAAAGAAAAAAAATAGATCACAATGATGGAATGCAAAATAGTACAAAACCAAAGTACAAAAGAAACAGATAAACAGCTCCTCAGCATCGCAAGCCAATGCTTGGTCCCATGCTCTCGAGCTCCACAGAAAATCAAGTACCTGAAGTAGAAGGGCACTTTCCCTTATCTATACCTGTAGAAATATAATATGTTTTGGCCCAAAATCATGTCCCAAACAGGGTGTGAGACTAAATCCTAGTAGGCAACCACTTGAAGATATGTGCCTAACAGTCAGTGAATATATGGGAGGTAAAAGTACAGAAAATAGTAAACAGGAAAGTACTCAGTAACAAACAATCAATGTTTCAATGTCAAGCAGAAGCTAACACAAACAGGTAACCCTCTGGGAAGTACCCACATCCATCCCCTCTGGTCCTACCTATCAAGTACAAGAAACCATCTGGGAAGTATACTCAGCCTAACCCCTCTGGATCTGTCATATACATTCATAAAGACTCTCTAAGGAAGCACTCTTAGTCAATTCCCCTTATAGTATAAGGTAGACAAGGAATCTTTGAGGAAGCCCATAACATAAATTCCCATTATATCCTCAAGTTCACGAGACTCTCTGAGGAATCTCACTCAGTCAATTCCACTTATATCCCCAGGTCGTTCACATACTCTTTGAGGAAGATCACCCAGTCAATTCCCCTTATAGACTGGAGTAGTTCAAGGAAATTCAAAGTAAAACAAAGACTCTCTGAGGAAGATCACTCGGTCTATCCCCCTTTATTCTATAATTTACAAAGACTCTCTGAGGAAGCTCACTCGGTATATCCCCTTGTAGTCTAATACACCAGGATCTCACGGCCTTGTGTAATTTAATGCATAATAATGCTATATAGCCAAAGTAAACCTACATAAATACTTTTCTAACCAGTCTACAGATTCTCAAGAATGTCATAAAACAACACTCCATCCTACAACCACAAGTCATGGAAAAACAGGTAAGCGACCAAAAGTCTAAACAGGACCAACAGTCAAAAACAGAATAAATCAGGGGTAGAACAACCAAGGCATTACAATCCAACCCTATTCATAACCAAATAACCTCTACACAAGCATAAAAGCATGGAACGAAAAGGACAGGGGAAAACAGTAAACGCACAATACCCTGTTCAAGGGTATTGGGCAAAATTGAAAATAATACTCAAGGAATTCCAATGGAAAGGCACAAACCACCTACCTTGGAATTAGGAGATCACTATACGTGAACCTCAAAGCATAAATCACCTTATAACACCCACGATCTACAAAAAAGTCTAAAACTATCAACCCATGATAACTTGAGAAAGAGGATAAATCATGGAATGAAGATCGAGAAGAAGGAAGAGCATACCACTGTGGTACCAACGCAATCAACCACGGTCAGTTCAGAGAACAGACAGAGGCTCAGGGGCTCAGAGAAGTTTCGGAACCGTACGGTTTCTCTCGGACGAACATGACCTAGAAGAAGACACCTATGGGGGTTAGACGCGACCCCAGTCCATTTAATGAAAAAAAAATACACAGCGTGTACTTTTGAAGTACATGGCATGTAATCACCTTTTTTTCGTACTCTGCTTTAAGTAGCCTTCATGTCACCCCCACACAGTCATGTGTGTGGTCAAGACACGGCTAGCACACAGTCTCCTATGGAAAGGAAGTACTAGGAATGTACACATAAAGTACACGGCGTGTACTTCAAAAATTTCCAGAATTTCCTCTTTTTCTCAAAAATGACTAGAAAAGGAAAAACATACCTGAAAGGAAGATCCGGGTTCTTACAATCATCATTGAGAAGAATTCATAAAATGGTTGAAAATAGATATTCTATAAAGAATATATCAAAGAATATTGGTTATAGATCCTTGTAAAACAATATGAATGAATTTTATCTTCAAATAAAGTCCAAGTGTTAGTTGAGTGATATTTTAAAAGTTAAAATCACTTGCAATAATCCATGTGGAGGCTCCCAGAATGACTCCAAGGTTTAAAAATAATATATTGTAATATGGTCAATTCATTTATATAAATAAAATAATATGGATGAGTCAAAAGGAAAACATTTTACCAAGTTAATGGAGAAGATTACACATGATGAAGTTAAATTTCATGTGATTTTTCATCAAAATAAAACTATTGTGTTAGAGAAGTAATGTGTGGGAGATGCAAGAAAACTAGGCGCAATGCCAAAGTTTTTTTTACCATATTTTCATCATAATAATAAAAATTTAATGTAATTATATCAATAATGAGGTTGAAGGCTCGTATATCACACAAATAATAAATTTATGTAATGTAATCCATGATCATAAAGGAAAAATAATATTTGAGAATCATATGTGGAAGAATTAAGAGTAGAGAAGCTAGGTTGAGAAGAACCTCTCAACCTTTATATTTCCATTAAGGAATAGAATGATCTATATTATTCTCATGATATACGAGTACATTTTTTATACTTAAAATTTATATAATTTAATTTGAACCATATTCTTAGGGGGAGAACCTAATAAGGAGTGTATGTTTTCAATTCTGTATAAACATTATGAAGAATTAAACTTTTTTGAATGATTTGTCAATTAGTATTAAAATATAAATATGTTGTATAATAATATTTTATAAAGTTAAATAAGGTTTTATAAATTATAGAAAACAATAATAGGAAGGTCCCATCCCATATTGATATCATCAGTTGGTATTACAAAGAGAATACATTAAAGTGATCATCCTTGGTGAAGATTTAGAAGTTGTTAGATCTGGACTGGCAATGAAGATTTCCATTTTGGTTTACTCTCATCAAAGATATCCTAAATCATATCTATTAAATATAATTTTCATTATAAAGATCATGAGAAGTATCACATAGAGAGGCCTAAAAATGAATAATGTTGAGGAAGATTCTATAATTATTTTCTCATTCAAATCTGAATATTTTGAAAGGTTCTTGCTAAAAATATCATTGATAAGGTATGTATTCTTCATCTATCATCCCTAATAATTAAAAATATGATCCTAGAATTAAGGGGGTATTAAATTAATCAATTAAATAAGAGAATAAGTTTGAATATGTTCTATGGATGTTTTATCCCATCAACTATAATTGAATTTTCAATCTTTTGTACAAACATCAGTGTTTGTAAATAAAGTTTATATTCATAATTAATTTTCATCTCAATTGGTATCATTAATAAAGGAGTAATATAGTCTAAAAATCCCTTGAATAAATTTTTTGATTTTCCTAATTTAATTTGGTATCATGTCAATTTGTAAGAGAAAAATTCATTGTATAAATAAAGACCTCCTATTGTTCACAATAATTATGGATCTTGTATACTTAGAGTTGATTGGTTGATGAATCTATTCTAAGTACGAATTGATACACTTTCTTGATTATATTGTATTAATTGACAATAAAAGGGATATAAAGTAAAATGAGAAGATTTTTGGTAAATGTGGAATGAGTAAAATCAAATGATGTTTAGGGAGAAGTGTAAGATTGAAGTGAAAATACAAACATGTTATTTTATGGGGGTATTGAAAAAAATATAAAGGGGGATATTTTTTATTCCACTTTTTATAAGATATTTTTGTTTTATATGTTTATTAATGAATAATTATTTCATTTATGTAAATATTTTTTAGGAGGTGGTCAAGAAGAATTTTCTGAGATATTTAGTTAAATAATTCAGGCTTGTTGAAAAAAAGAGAAGATATTCCCAATAATGAGTCTCCTTATCAATATATGTTTTATGATTAGATAAAACCCTTGTAAGATTGGTTTTCATGTTTCTCAAAGTTCATACCTATGAATTTCATGGTATATTTAAGGAAAAAGTGATTTTCAGAATATAGATTGGGTATTCTTATAAAAAATATATATCTTTATGATAAAGGAGGTGTTTGAAGAAGGATTGGACAATAATTAAGATTATTCTTAAAATAGATCAATGTGATTATATATAATGATAGGATTTTATGATACTAGTAGATTTAAAGAAGTAGTATAATGAGTTCTACCCCACAATTCATTGTATTGTTCCATATGAGTTGTTTTAAGAATAATTTCTTGACCATAGAGTAGTTAACATTCCAAAATGGTGTAATGAATAGAGGTATTACACCATAGAAGATAAAACCATTTTTGAAGGAATTATAGGCCACGGTTTGGAGACCTTGTAGAATCTGATACCTCCATTCCATTGTGAATTTCCATGCCTCAATATCTAGATCAGTTAGGTGCTCAGGGCATAGAATGATAACCTCACTATAGAGGTGGTTGGGTTGATTTTTAGTAACCCTATTTGTGTAATTATATCTATGTCATAATGATATTGTTTCACTATAATTATAATTAAAATAAGGTTTGTACACTATCTAACTGAGATCACATCAAAAATTATCTTGGGATAAGATTTTAGTGGCTCTATAGAATTTGGGACTTCTATTTAATAGCTCATATTCTCTACTATAGTTGTAATAATGCGAAGGAAAACACTGTAGTGCATAGATCACACCTCAAGGAAATTTAATGGACTTTTTTTCCACTATAATTTGAAAAAAAACCACACCAAAGTGACTTTTCTACCCCATAATGTATTTATATAGTTAAAAAACAACTTGTTTAATCCATTTAGGTACACTGTAATAGACGTTCACATGTCATGATTTCTTAATCTAGGTAGCTCGAATAGATAGGATGAATTGGATTCACATTCTTATTTTGGTGGATATTTTAGTCTATTATAAACACTTATTAGAATTTAATGGTTATGATTAATATAGTAGATGATCTAATGGTTTTTATTGGATAATGAGATATGAATTTTAAAATCAAATTCAAGTCTGAAATACTTGTTGAAGAGTTTTGTTGTGAAAAAATGATACATACAGAAAAAAGTGAAGAAAATAAAAGATAATTATGTTTTTGAAACTATAATTATTTAGATAAATTATGTGGTCCATGATAGGATGATGAATAAATAGTGTATCCATGTATGAACACTGAATTATAAGATTAAAGCAGAAATAATTAGTGTAATATTATAGTGCAATAAATTTAGAAAAAAAATAGGAATAGATAAGTAGAATTATCCTGAAATATATTCAATAAATAAATGAATAATTTTTTTCTTTGATGAAATAAAAGAAAATAGGAAGAATGAAATTTTTTTAATTTCTACATTTCATAAAAAATATATTTTTCATTCCAAGTTTTAGGGAAATTGAAGAATGAAAATGAAGAATAAGGGACGGTGAAAAATCAATATCTTGAAGAGATCGAAGATCATAAGTGGTGATAATATCTTATATTTACACCAACGGATTATCATTTTATGTTGTAGGATACACACATGTATAAGATTTTTTAAAGCATAGTATGGATACATGAAAACATGAGGTCAAAGGTTATACCCTAATCCATGTAACTCATAATAGGAATCTAGTGAATTTTGTGAAAGTGAGTGGTGAACCATGTAAATTTTTGTTCTCTTTTTGTGTATGTGTTTGGTTTTATAAAAATAAATAAAGAAAAAAATAGAGAACAAAAGTGATATGTTCACCTTAACAAGTAATAGTGGTAAACAGAAAAGGGATAAAATTCATCTATTTTAAATTTGATCAAGAATTACCCACATTGATTCACCCTCACACCCTCCTAGTGAGGTTTATATCCTAATTGTTCCATTCAAAAATTCAGATGGGTATTTAATAATATCTTAGTAGCTTCCAAACTAATATTATAATTCCAAGTCATTGAATATGTTCAAACAATCTACATTACAACAATCACATTGTGAATTAATTTATTATGGACTGGTTGTATGGATTATTTTTCAACTACCTATTGTACCATGATGTGACATAGAGATTCACATTGTGAACTATCTATATTTAGTAAAACATCCCAAAAACTAACTTTCAAGGGCTTGATTCATTTTTTATGGTTTCAATGTTACGGTGAGTATCCTTTTATCATAGTGTAACCAGTTGCATTAGGACATGACTGATTTGAGATAATATTTATCTCTAATCCTATTATAGTGTGTATTTATTCCATGGATTGTGTATTATCAACCATATTTTATAATTTATAAAGAACATCATAATTCATAGCTATTAGATGATTCAATATATATTTCAAAACACCTATCATTCTATACCCCATTTTAAACTAGGATTCTTTCAACATAAAATTCCATCTTTCATGGTGTGGAATTAATCTTATCCTTATTTTTTAACTACCGTGATTTCTGTTTAGGCTAGTGAAATAAATTGTACATCGTTTCATCATTTCCATGTTTTTTATTATCTTTTCACTAAAATATCAGTTTTATTTTATGATTGGTAAACCATTAAAATTTTACTTTGTGTTTTGGACCTTTTCCATGTAGTGTGACTAATCTTCTTATCCCAGTAATAAAGCATAGACCCTTATGCATTAAATTTTATGTCACTGAAATGATACTAATGTATCCTCCCTATTGTTATAGAATTTTCATCATTTTATCATACTGATTTAACTTTTACATATCATGTAGATAACAATTATATATCATAATATCTTTCTTACACTTTGGAACATTTTTTTATTCTTCTAGAATTACTCTTATGCATGTCAGGTGTGTTTTAGCTTTTTCATTTTCTCAAATTCTACAAGATGTCACATTTATATATCATCATATCTGGTTCAATTATCTTACATAATCACCTAGTTAAATTCACACACGGTGACTTCCAAATTCTCCTATAACTCTAATATTTTTACTCTTACACGTCACTTATGGTTACCCTTACATATATAAGGACTTATTTTTCAAATGTTTTAATACATAAGAAATTTTCAATTTTTTTAATATTTCATTTCACTATAACTTTACATATTCAAAATATAGATCATACATATACAAGGATACTTCCATGCCTTTTCCAATATTCTTATCTATAGTTATATAGGGTAAGGATATAATAAATTTCCATTTTATATATCAACTCAATATTTGTTAATTTTTACATGTATAGGTATCTTTAATTAGTTAAACAATTCTATAATTCTTCTTGAGTATCTTCAACATCCAATCCTTCAGTGATAACTTTCAACAAACACACCTTCTCCAAACATCATTTTCAATTAACCATTAATGAATTTTTTAAAAATAGAATATATAACATCCTAATTGTAATAAAATATTTTATAATGGTCAAAAAACAATAAATTGATGATAGATAGATAATGAACCTTACATGCGGTGACCTTATTCCTCTAACCACTTAAATATTATTCAATAATCATATGAGCAGCACGCTTGGGTTGATATAAAATAGAGGGATATATTGCTAGATGAATTATATAAAAGATGTTGTCTCTCCTCATTTAATTTATGAATAACTAACTAATTAATTAATTACAAATTTAAAAAAAATAAAATTTGGGCTTCCAGTTACCTATCCATTGGCCACCAAGTACCAATATCCATTTATTACCCACCCTAGGTCCATTGGGTGTCTAGTGCACCTCACAAGGACACCTTCTCCCCTACACCTGTCATTGAGTCCCCAATTCCAACCCATTGGGTACCAAGTTCCCTCTATATCCTAATGAATTAGCCTTATACGATAAAACAATTCCTAAACATGACACTCAAGAATTATCCAATTAGTTTAACACCATAAACCCATATAATTAAATGAGGTTAGACTACTATAATTCCTTAATTATATCATTTAAAAACATGGTCCATCATAACCTCTCCACCATACAATAACTAGTCTCCGAGTAATTCTCTATCCACAAAACAACCCATACTAAACCAAAACCTAAATATCAAACTTAAATCATCCTTGAAGATGATGTGGAAATCACCCATCCAAACCCGATTACCTTAATAAAACTTAAAAATATCGATTCCTTTTGTGGGTAATCTTCACCATATAAATAGTCATGATCTAACTAGCCTATCTAACACAACTATGGCACTATACTGACCATTATCCTAAAGCATACCGATTATAATCATTAATATAAAATCGTCACAAATCATACCTGATGTGAATACCTTAACCAGCACCTGTTTGTACTATTTACACATAATCACATCCTGCACTGATATTCATCCTGAAAAAAATAGAACCATGTATTCCCTATGTACCTTTGACTATAATCAACGTATCATACTATAAAAAACCTAGATCAAATATATAAAATAACCTAGAACCCATACCTCCTAATTCCTAACCACCAAACAGTGAGAAACATAACATTAGCCACTATTTCTACTAAGGAACTCCCTTCTTTCTACAATGAACTATAGGCACAATGAACTCCAACTACTTCATATATATCCATCTCCAGGTTCTACCATAGATACATAAGTATGAACAGGTCTATATACTCAAGATGCCTATGAGGATACACTATATAATCTATTGAGATGTCTGATTTGTCCATATGCTAGACACCACATTGATGGTCAGTCTCCCAGAGTTCGAACATTCCATACCTTCCCATAATGGAAATATTTCATAGGAAATCCAGTTCATGGTGGTAACATAGATCACATTCTATAATTTTCATGATATATATCTATATATATCCACTTTTTTACTACTCAAAGATCATCTACATTCCTCACCTAATTCCACTTTTGGATTGGGCATATCTTCATCACTCAAATACCACTTTTCTATCAACCCCATACTCTTTTCTACAAAAAACGATGCTCGCCTGAATATGTTTTCTTGAAACCAAATCACAGGATGAATTCTAGACACAAATTATAATTCCATAATGACATCATTATTTTCTAAATTCATTGTGAAACAACATATATTGGTGAAAATAGCAGTATAATCCATAATAGATATCTCCACTTATGTTAACTTCATGAACTCTATAGCTCTATCTTCCTTCAATGTCTTAGGAAAGATGTGCCTAAAAATTATTTCTTTGAATTAAATACATCTCATATCTTCATAGATACCTAATTAATCCTATATATCCCACAAATTCTTCTTTAGTACTCTAAGCGTTAACATCACTAGTTTTACCCTCCATCTATGAATCATCTCGATATGATCAAATAATTTCATCACTAATTTGATCTAATAATTCACAAACTAGTGTCTTCTATCTCCTTGGAACATAAGAATATAAGGAAAATGGAACACACATGATAGATATTCCATAGATAACTCACCTATAAGACCCCCCGGCCTATGGTCTATATAACGCACACTAATCACTCCCTGATCAGTTCGTCACACCGCTGATATAGATTCACTTTCCACTCTGGATACATCGGATTTCCCCAAAATATCTACATGTATTGAATGATCCTCTTCTCCCATAGGGGACCCAAATGGTTCATGACTCGGTGTATACATATCTCCATCCTCCTAGTACTCCAAAAAAGGTTATAGATATGGAATATCACTGAAATTAAAATACCATTCTAATCCCATATATCATAGATTAGACATCATGGATAGAGGAAGCTATAACATGAATCATGAAACACTAGATCATACACCCCTAACCAGCTTCTCATGTCTCATTACATTCATTTATATTTCCCCACCAACCTATCACAAGGTTAGGTACCACAAACACACTAACAAGTTCTACTCAACCGATAATACCAGAACCATCATCCTTCTTAGTTTTGTTTATTTGAATTCTACCAGGAAACTAAGTAGGAAAAAACTGTATATCTAATTTTTTACAATTTAAATAACTAAACCCTTACTTTTTAGAACCAATTAACAAAACACACACAAAAATATTCATGTCATGTAATACCTATATCCTAAAATAATATATGATACATGACTCCCACTGAATCTAAAGGCCAAGAGTTATACTATTAATCACATAATAATTAAATAAACATTGCTTTAAAAACCACAAAAGTTTAACAGTAAAAACCAAAACAATATCATAAATCCATGAAATGTGGGTGTTCCATGAAGTGAGGTTAGTTACACACCAACATAGGTCAGTTTATAAGTCTCATCAACCTAAAATGTCAACTATAATTCACATATAATAATACTTACAACATATTTAGAACCACATTATGAAACCTCGATATGATACTAGTTTGGATCATTCACTAACACATAAAACCTAAAAATGATTTAATTAGGGTTCCATGGACATTGGGTATGCATCCATGTATACTAGAGGCTATGTAATTATCATAAGGGTATAAGAGGTGACCATGGGGAGAATATATCAACTGTAAAAGAAATTATTAATGATGGAAGAAATAATTAATAACAAGTAATACCATATCAAAAATAAAAAACAAAAAAAAGTGAAATATGATTTTAAAATATGCACATACAAAAAATCATACCATTCATATAGGGGGAACTAGATCACTCCTGGTACAATTAAATTTAAACATAAGAAAAAAAAAGAAAAATGATGTTTCTACCATATTGAACGAGAGAACCACCCGACCCATATCCAAAAATAAAAACACTTGAACATATACCTATGAGTGAACTACACCTCTACCCACTATGATAAAAAATCCAACACTTTAACCTTACTTGATGCATGAGATAAAGAGTATGCATGAGTCATGAATGGTTCATATAGGGTGGTGAGTACAAAACTAAATAGGCCTCCACCAGTGGTGTACTTAACAGATATCTAGATGTATATAAGTATATATAAGGCATAATTTATCAGTAATCTATAAAAATACACATAAAACAATTACATTCCACCTTATTCCTAATGATCCATGTTTGAGAACTTTTACCTACTTTTTCTAGTTCCAAAGTTGGGCAGGATAACCACAGTCTGTCATACCTTGGGGGACTACAAATATCTAGTCATACCTTACCTCACGATGACAGTTTTTATTAATAACTCAATAAAACTAATATAAAACAATAATGATTCCTTGATGGAATACACACATATCCCATATTTAGGGTTTAACAAGCCATGCATACCATTTTTCATTCTTGAATCAACAACACTAACACTTCCCATTCACGGAAATCCTACCTATCCCCCAACCATTATTACAATCACTTCTCAATTACCATATTCTCATAATGTAATTTCCTTCCTCAATAACAATGATCAACATCAACATCCAAATATATTCATCTATAAAGGATATTGTAAATATTTAGTAGTCGACACCACCTCATAGTCCATGTATTATATGCCCACTACCCTAATGGCATCATCCCCATGGTGATCAGCTTCACCAAAAATATTTGAATAAAACCTGAAAAACTACCATCACTATCATATTTTCAAATGATTAACATCACCCCACATTCTTCATTGGTGACCTATGTCACCACCATCCATGTGTTCCTATAATTCAAAATTCAAGAACCACATGAAGCCAACCATGTACCACCTGAGGCATCAACACAACCATTGAACCATCATCAATCACATACTAAAATAACACATAAACTATCTATATTTATGATTTTGAACCTTAGAAAACCTCTGATACACCCTCATGGATGTAGAATATCAAAGATAGTTTTGATTTCTAGTAGTTCACATAACCCTACCCACACCTGCAATTAAATGATGAATAAACACATACATAAAATTCAAAGATATCTAGGTAGGAACTTTTTTTTAGATTAAGACTTTTCTCATTGAATATCATGCCCCAATTTAATCATAAATTATAGAAACTAAATAACCATATGAAAGGCCCTGAAATTGTGATTTTATTCAAAATCTATCATAAATGTGTAAAAACTATAAACATTAAATGATAGATGGTGATAATTACCATGGGTGAAATCATATCTTAGATCACTCAATGATCGGTCATGAATTGGATGAGTGCCCCAATTTGGGTAAGATAAATGGGAGAGGAAGATATCCATTGATGAATGGCCTAAAAATGAGGTCTCCTCGTATTTAAACTAAATAATAATAATTAGAAATTAATTTCTTAGTAAATTTCAAAAATTAAAACCCATGAATAAGAAATGACGTACCAGGTCACTGGACAATGGGTACCCACTATCCACCAAATACCCACACAGGGTCCACCGGGTGGTCGGTGGACCTTATAGAGAACCTATTCCCATTATTTTACCACTTGGTACCTCATTCCCTACGTCCTAAAATTAATTAACCCAAGACCTTGAAAAAATACTTAAAATTGACTATTAGGATTATATGATCCCTTTAAAACCTGAAACACATATAATTACATGATTTTATGCCACTGGTAGTCTTGAAATATCTCACCCAATAACCTAGGATGTTATAATGAGAACATACTATAGTACAGTGACATATGTTGAAATCATTAAGTATGAAATTCTTATATATATATCCATTAAAATATTTCATCATATACATACTTTCATTATTCAGTGATTAGGTAGATACACTAGCCATCTAAGAGACCTAACACAAGACATTATCACTTAAATATAATAAATGAAAATTTTGAAATTTTTTAAAACATAAAAAGGATATCTATAATGGAAAAAGTGTTTTTTTATTGGTGGATGGTTGGTCACCATTTTCCTAGGACCACATAACTATTAAATAAGTACATGTTAAACTAACGATCGATTAATATTGTTACATAAAAAACTAAAATCTTTTTAACCATTAAATTTATTGATTTTGATTTTTTTTCAATACTATCCTTGCGTCCATTTACATGCTAATAAAATTTTTATAGGGTGTTTTTATCATTTTACTGCCTCCTCATGTATCATGATATGCCACAAATAAAAAACATGTGTGTGTGTGTGTGTGTGTTTTAGTTTTTTTTACTATGTCTATGAGTGTGTGAGTGTGTGCGTTTGTGTATGTATCTTCATGTGCGTGTGTGTGTTTGTATTTATCTATGTGCATGTGTGTGTATTTCTGTGTATGTAATCATGTATATTTGTATGTATTTATGTGTGAATTCATGCATGTGTGTATGTATATATGTATTTATGTGTGTTGTTTTAACATACAATACACACACATATATCTATTATTTTTAATTTAAATTACTGATGTATATAATAATGATTATATTATGATATATATATATATAATTAATAATAGTAGAAAAAATAGTAATAATAATAAATAGTATATAGATAAAAATTATTATAATATTTTTTGTATATAAAACATTTATTCAATAGTAATAGTAATTTAAATAATATCATACAAAATAATCACATTAATAACACTTATATCATCATAACACAAATCACAATTAATACTTTTGAAGATAGCCCATCCACCCATAAGAATGGAATATTTGGGGGGTTTCTTTACATGAATATTTTTCATGTCCCACTTTAACACATTGGTGATATATGAGAGGTCCCTTCCCTATGGCCATAGTTATTAAAAATTAGGGCCGACATCTAGAGACACTACCACAAACCCTTTTAACTCTTCCCATGTTATTTTCTGATCTAAAAACCCCATTTCACTACCCCTAAGAGCATTAAGGGCCTCAATAATTATTTATGTTCTAGATTGAACTATTTTGACCATTTTAGTTTTATCCACCACTTCAACATAGGTGGAGAGTTTTTATAAAAATACTAAAGATTGAAAACTATAATGAAAGACCAATTCAAAATTATAGGCTTCTGACCTATCATTTGAGACCATCTCTAGTGTATAATAAACAATCTCCAAAATGGTTTTCGTATTCCCTGACCGTCTAATTACCATACTAGATGAAAATGAACTCCCAAGACTTTTCTAGTGCCACTATTTTAGGATAAAACTATTGAGTGAAAATGACATTGAATCCCTTCTAATCTTGGTTTTCATGAATCCTTTTCTAATTTATCAACTCCTTTAATTTAGATATGGGACCACCATTCATAAAGGTGAATCATTTTACCTTAAAAATTTTAGGAGTCTCATGTATTACAAATATCCACTTGATTTTCTCTAACTATTCCTCAGTTTCTTGAGGTTTGTTACTATCACATATGTGTTTCTATTTTTGATTTATTCTTTTGTTTATATTAATTATAGTGCTTATCCTTGTGTCTTCCCACTGTGTTTTGAAAAAAAATGAAATTTTGTGCTCCACGTCAAGTGGATCATAGTTTGTGCATGGTTAAGGGAAACCATGTGCCTTTCCCAGGAAACCATGTGGTCATTTGTCATTTTTGGACAGTGGGAAACCACATGGTTTCCGAATAGTTTGTCAAATAGTTCAGGGTAACCATGAAGCATTTCCTTCTTGGATAGTTATGGTTGTATAATTTCCACATGGGTTGGAAAACCATTTTGTACATTCATATGGAATTTTGAGGTCATTATTATTTTAGTTTTTAACTTTTTCCTTTTTCAGATTTAACCCCAAATCCACCAAATTTCACCCCTCTTTGGATTTCAAGACCTTGGTGCCTCTAAATATTCTCATTATTCCCTTGGACCTATATTTTTAGGTTATTTTTCTAGGTAGTCTTCTAGAAACCTTCATTTAGGTGGATTTCATTCGAGATTTATTATATTTTCTAGGGTTTCTCATCTTCTTTTTTGGGGTTTCACATCTCTATTGGGTTGGGTGACCTATTTTTGGGTGGATCATGATTATCATGGTTTAATCCTAATTATTTTCTTTAATATTTTTTATAGGGTCCCTTGGTTGTGTGGTAGTGGCTTAGACTGATATATGGAAGTTTCTACACTTGAGGTAAGAGGTTCCATGCTTTAACATTATTTGGGGACTTTGATATGATTTATTTTCATCTTATTTATGTTATATGTATTGTTTATGATGTTTTATTTGTGTTTTAAAAATGATTCTATGCATTTTGTGTTCAACATGGGTTTTTCAAAGTGAGTTGGTTATGATTCATCAGTGTTTCATGTGTGCATGGTTTTTTTTCTACTTAAATGTGTTTGATAAATTGTTTAAGTGGTGTGAAACATATTTTGAAATGCTTTTGGTGTGTGGTTGGATTTGATAGTGGGTTTGGATTTCGAAATGGTGATTTATCAAGTGTTTTTATATTGAATGGCATGTGTTCATGTGAATGTGGTGATCTATGGGACATCTGAAATGAAAATTGAGCATGAATGGAATCTTGGGTATCTAGGTGGATAGAATAGGACTAGTAGGACAGTTGATTCCTAAGTGTCTTGGTTTAGATTCATTTATAAGGATTGATGATCACAACACCAACTAAATTATTGTATTGATTGGATACCATTATAGCTTTGTGATGTGATTCCTCTCTAGTGGATTGTGCATGAGGATGTTGTGGGTTATGTTTTCTATACCATGTTTCATTGAGATACGATTTTCCTAGTGTCTAATTTTATCTAGTGAATATAGGGTTTTCCCAATGACCTAGTACTATCTTGGGATATTTTACTTATCATAAAAATATGATGCAATTTGTTAGTTATTTTAAAATAAAATCATGTTTCCTTTACAAAATAAATAAAAATAATTCTATCCTTTTTATAAAACATTCATGTTAATTTTATTATAATATTTTAGTATGGAATCTTTTTATTGGGTGGGATCCTAATAGGATTTTTATTAGACCCTGAAAACACCTTTGGGTGTATGTAAACATTGATATTTTTGACTCGGGAAAAGGAATGATATATGGGGTTAGTGGATCTGTATCCTAGTTTTCCACTTCATTAAAGGGTTGGTGGTGGTGGCTTGAAGATGACATTCCTCTTGTTTACTCGAGGTTTTTGGGCTGGTTATTATTCCATTTTGTTATATAATTTTTTATTTATTTTCTAAATTTTTAACCCTTGAATATGAACATTATTTCTCCTTCTTTGAATTTAGTTATTTTTTGTTGTGATGTTTATTTATTTTTGTTATTTATAGTTATAAAAATGGTTGAAATCATTCCAAAATAATAGTTATAACCCTACTTACATGAAGATATCACCCATGGCATGAGAAAAATTGTGGTCGTTGCATGTGGTCATAGTATTGGGCCCTATTGCCTTGGTTTTCGACCATGTAAATAGACCAATTTTCTATTTGTCAACTCCATAATGGATCATGGAAAAATATATCAATGGAGGTCTCGTTTTTTAGGTCAAGTTATTTCTATGTGAGTCTAGATAGGTAGAAGATATGGCTGTTAGGTTATGAGGTTATAGTCATGAGTAGGGTGTTTGACTGGCAAACCTTGTGTCAGGAATCGAGTTTCCAGGGGTTGTTGGGATTTTATTTGAATCCTCCTATAGGTGAGATTTCTAGGATGCAGACTATATATGGACACTAGGTGCAGTGGATCGGTTTGGTTGTTTTGTCTTATTATTATGACAGAATTGATTATTTTTTGATTTTGTCTAGTGTTTGAGTTTTTTTTATTGCTAAATTTTCTTCAAAATGGTTGTATTGATGATTTTTCAGGTGGTTATTACTTCTTGTAGAAAAAATTCCTCCTAAAATGCATCCACTGTATTAGTGGGATGAGTTTAGAGAGTGTTATACCTCACCAATTGATCATAGATTAGTGGAGAATGTGGTTTTGGATGTACAGGATTTGGAAAAAGGAGTGGGCTCTGTTCTTGCTCATGATAGAGAAAACTAATTGGGTCCTGTTAAGGATAAAGCTCCGGAGTTCCTCAAGAAGAATCCAACTTCTTTCCAAGGTAGAAAAAAACCTCAATAAGATGAGGAGTGTATTGAGAATCTAGAGAGGATGTTCAAGTTCCTTGATACTTTTAAGGCTTTCAGGGTTATGTGTGACTCATTCATGTTGGAATGTCCCAGTCATAAGTGGTGGGACTTGGTGGTGTAAGAGGGAAAGAAAGAGTGATGAGTTGGAAAGACTTAAAGTCATTTTCAATAATCAGTATAATCCCGACGTCTTGTCCTACACTAGATCCTGGGATTTTATAGAGATGATCAAAGTATACTATTCAAAAATGAAATATTCTAAATGTTTCACAGAGTTTATTTGGTATTCACTCATCATTTTTTACAATGATCAGAAAAAGTTTCAAAGGTTTGAGAGGGGGTGTTACTAGAAATAAAATCTCAGGCTTTCTTGTTTAAATTGAAGAGATATTATGAGGTGGTCGATCATTCCATGATCATAGAAATTGAACATATTGACCATACTTGTTTACATGGATTAGTATCATGTGTGGGAATTTGTATTTATTTAGAGAATAAGAGGAAGAAAGATGAGTAGGGGAAGAATAGAGATGGTAGTTCTGGTCATATTTCCCAGTTTTCTTCATCTGCAACTTCTGTTGTAGGGTTAGTTGTGTTCCATCGGTGTGGGAAAGCAGGGCACATATGACCTGCATTCCGATATCCTTCTGAACCTTATCGCTAATTTATTGATATGGAACCCCTGTAGCATTTTCTGATGGTATCACATACTTATCATATTGGTTCAGGTTCTGTAGATTCTAGATGAATATCATCCCAGTCAGATCCATCCAGCGCAGTGGGTTATTGTTTTGGCGTTCAAGGTGGTAGGGTTATATATTCTTCTAGGTAGAGTCAGTTCAGGCATATCCATAGGCTAGTGGTCATTCTCAGGATCAAGCTAAGAGGAAACATCTTCTTACTGTGGACCAGGAACCAATAATACCATATATGGGACCAACAACAGTTCTGATTATAATTTTTATTTCATCATACTTATCTATCATTTTATTTTACACTAGAGATTCATTATATTTTATTTATTCCCTCCATGTTGATGTGTTAAATTTAACAATTGATCTTATTCCTTATTTGATAGAGTTGGTAACTCCTCTTCGTAAGAAGCAAGAGAAGGGTTTCGGTTGTTTGTTGTGTGAATTCACCATATCAGGGGTTTAGTTGAAATGGGATTTCCTTATTTTAGAGATATAAATTTTCAATGTAATCCTTAGTATGGATTTCAAAGTGTATTTATAATAATACATCAATTTTTATAAATGTAGAGTGAGTTTCAGCGAACCTGATATTAGAACCCAAGTTTTTTATAATGAATGCGATCATCAGTTGAGTCATGCTGAATCTCTAGTCCTAGAGTTGGGTAATCATGTTTTTCAGTTATCATTGATTTTGTTAGAGGAAGATAGTAGTGCTATTGAGGGTGGATTACCTCATCTGGTGGATGAGTTCTTATAGGTTTTTTCGGAGTATTTTTCAAGTTTTTCTCTGTAGGAGGATCAGGACATATCTATTGATTTGGTGCTTAGAACAAATAATATATCTCTTCTATTATACTATATGGCCCCCCACCGAGTTGATGGAATTAAAGGTACTATTGGAAGTTTTGGAATCCAAAGAATTAATTCACTTGAGTGTCTCACCTTGGGACACCCCAATTCTATTTGTGAAAAAATCCAATGGATCTCTTCGGTTATGTATTCATTACTAGATGTTAAATAAGGTGACTATGAAGAACAAGTACTCTTTCCTATATTGATGACCTTTTTTATCAACTTAAGGGGGAAAGTTGGTTTTCAAAAATTTACTTGTGTTATGGTTACAACCATTTTGAGTACTTTCTCATTCCTTTCGGGTTGAAAAATGATCTAGTAGTCTTCATGGAAATAATAAAGATGGTATTCCATCAGTATCTTGATTGTTTCATTTTGGTATTCATGGATGACATCCTAATCTATTCTGCAACCAAGGAGGAGCATGAGCATAATTTGAGGATCATTTTGGGAAGTCTTTTAGATCATATTATTTATTTAATGTTTTCTAAATACACCTTCTGGATCATGGGGGTGAGGTTTTTGGGCCATGTAATCTCGGAACAAGTGGTTTCGGTGGACCTAGAGAATATTAGTGTAGTGATTTCATAGGAAGATCTGAATAATGTTTTCGATATCAGGAGATTTTTAGGCCTAAAATGGTATTACAAGTAGTTTGTTTTACATTTCTCTTGAATTTATTCAAAGATTAAGGTTCTCACATGTTATGAGTGAATCTTGAATAGAGATCAGAGTTTCATGCATCCAATGAGGAGATTAGATGGTGGTGGAACACAACTCTTGTTTTAATATTTTGGTGTCTGGAAAGGGATATGTTGTTTATTGTTATTCCATAGTTATGGGTTCTTGGATGTGTGCTAATGTTGGATGACCATGTGGTGGAATATGATTTGCACCATATCTGAACAGAAGAATATAATTACCTCATCCATGACCTATAGTTACCAATATTGATGCATTCCAAGAATATTTGGTTCCGTTATTTTTTTGGGGAGAAAGTTTTGGTTTATTTGGACCATAAGAGTTTAGCCTATATTTTCTCCTAGAAATAATAGAATTTTAGGCAGTTCCATTAGTTCGAGTACCTTCAAGGGTATGATTTTGATATAGTATATACCCCATGTAATGTTAATGTTTTGTTGGATGATTTGAGAAGAAAAGTTTTATTGCATGCATTGAATGAATATTGTGATGGGTGGTCTTTGATTTGGATCATTGATCAAATTAATTTATGGACCAATGAGTACAGTGGAGGTGTGTTCTTGGCTAGTTTTTAGATAACATCATATCTTATAGAATGGATTCAGTAGGAGTATCCCGGTGATGAGTTTTTCTAGGAATCTATGCAATTATTTCATGGTGGGGATATGACTTGAAATTTTTCACTATCTTCTAAAGGATTTTTATGCTTAAAATGTCGTTTTTTGTTACTGTTATCTCTGAGAAAGTTAATGATGAAGGATAGACACTACTCTTAGTGAGGTATTCATCCTAGTGCTACCGAGATGTTTTATGATGTATCTCTATAGTTCTGATTACCATGATTGAGGTGGGAAATATCGGATGTTGTATCATGATGTTATACATGCCTGCAGGTTAAAGTAGAGCACCAATGGCCCTTTTGTTTGCTTCATCCAAAACTCATTCCTACCTGAAAGTGGGATGAGATCTATAAGAACCCAAACTATTATTCCTCTTGATCTAATTCAATGTATTATTATGTAAAATTGTTATATAAAGAATATTCACTTCCTTGGTTTTATATTTTTGTATTGTAATATACCATTAAGAATTGTTACCATTGCAAATATAGTCATTGAACAGTGATCACATGATTAGTATAATTATAGGGCTTTAACAAATTCAATTTACTCGGATAAAGGAAGTGATGGACTCGTACAGTAGAATTGCTCCATATGAATCCCATTTGTTGGAGCTCATAAAGGAGGTATTATCACTATTCTACACTCTTGACCCGGACCAAGATGATCTTCAACACGTTAATCTTTAAAAGAACCTCCTACAGGAGAAGTGGATGTTAATAGAGATAACCACTCGAGCAATGTAATCTGATTCGCCCCAAGAGTTTGTCAACATTGCACACCTTACTATTAGGTCATATGTGGGTGTTATAAGGGGTTATGTAACAAAGTCCTAACACTATGATTATGTTCACTATTTTTTATAAGGAATATACATTCATTTAATTATTGTTACATACAAAATGATTTTTAAATAAAATAAATTATTTTTATTTAATATTCAATTAAGAAATCTATTTCGATGAATTAACGAATTTTTAAATTAAATAATATTTTAATATAATATTATTACTAAATTACTTATTATTAAATAAAAATGATCATTAAATTTTTTATGAATATAATTGAAATTTTCATTAAGGTTTACAAGCTATTTTTGTCTAAACCCATGAATTTTCGATAAATTTAGGTTTCAATTTTAAAAGAAAAATTCATTAATTTAGATAAATATTTAGAAATAATGAGTATAATTTTTGGATTCAGGATGTAGAAATTATCTAAAAGTTAATTTTTCATCATTTTCTTAGACAATCAAATTTTTTGGTAAAAATTTAATACTGTTTAAATATATATTATTTGTTATATGAAATAATATTGACCCAATATTGTTGTAATAAAATACTATAAAATGTTTTTTGTCCAATATATGTTTTAACTTTAAAATAATATGATTTTATATTTGTTTAATTAATTTTATAATGCCTTGGTGGACCCTCCAAATCTTATAAAATATTTTTACTTTTTAAATGTATTTCCTTAAGAGTGTGACTCACCTCCACATAAGAAAGCCTAATATTTTAAAATTTTCGTCCATTATACTTATAAAATAAATTTTTACACTCCACTTTGGGAAAAACCATGGGCAAAAACCCCATGATGGTTTTTGGTTTTGATTAGTTTAATGTGCAGTGTCCAAAACCTAAATAACAAAAAATTCCCTCTCATTTCCAATATAAACCTACTCAATCTCACATTCCTCTTCACTCAAACCATTTGTACCTCAACCAAATTCTTACCTCCTCTCTCTTTAATCCTCCCAAGATTCCCTAATCTCTATATAAGCCTCTCTCAAGCCCCTACCAAGCATTGGGATCACACTTCCAAGTAAGGGATCCTCACTTTCCTTCAATCCTTATTTATGTCCATGTTTCCTTACATTCATAAGAACTTTGTTTCAATTAAAAATGTTTGGGTATGATTTTTCACCTCCCCCATACTTCCATAATTATGTTTGAATGATTATGTACCCTTTTATCTCTTGTTAATTCATCTCATGTACATCCATTACCATGTGGAAATTTGGTAAGGGATTTCTCTCTCCACATTTACATTCAAGTAATTATTTTATATTATTCATCTAAATTCCATAAAATATGTTGGGATATTATGTTACATGACCACCTTAATGTACCATTCATGTATAAATGATTATATACCCCTTTCACCCTCATCAACTCATTTTATGATTTCTATTTGACATCGTTATGCTGTCAAAGATACACCAAAATTGGCCACACAAAAATCGTCGTGTAAGTGTATACCGTAACCATTAATCTATCAAGGGTATTCACATTTATGAACATGTAATTTTGGATTGAGGACTTACATTTTTTTATTCCAAATCTCTTATTTGTGAAATAAATTATGATGTTTAATGAATTATTGTTGTAAGATCTATGTGGCACACTTATGCATGAAATAAAATGATTAGGAAGGGTGCTCCCTGATAGTGCTCCAATTCATTAGGTATATAACAGTATCATGATACATCAAGTGAAATGAGGGTTTACTGTAGAGACCAGTAGCTTGACGTACATGGAAATTACATTACTTTTGCGGAATACTTAGTACATAACAAAAAAACACACACAAGGATCGTAATAGTTTAGTGTCTTTGGAAACTCGGAACGTAATCTTCTAATCGTGGTGAAAGATCTTCAATATCTCCCATAAAGATCTTCCCTTTTTTTACCTAAAACATTTCTTTATATCCTGTGGAAAAGAAAACATAAATGGGTGAGCTCAAATGCTCAGTAAGGGTAAACAAAAGAAATATCAATCACATCATATACATAAGAACATAGCTTTTGGAAATCTTAACCTGCAAAAGAGATCATAATATCATAACATGGGATAAATCATAGAAGTGAAATGTAATCCCAATAATCATAACTTAAAACATGAAACTTTGTGGCATACACACATAATCCTAGAGAATCATTTCTTGTTAGTCAAGACTCATTGCCAAGACTATCTTAGTGGACAAAGTCCCTTTCTGAATCGAGTCACCCTCGTTTCAGTCCTGTTTCACTGAACTGGTATAACCTACCATTCCAGCCATGTCTATCTCATGAGATATAAAATCTTTACCCAATGCATTGGAGGGAGATATAGTTCCCACCCATCTCATAATGAAACCATTCTTATGTGTGCCACAAAATCATAAATCATACATCATTGCATAACCCATGTAATAAAATGGGATTCTTAAACATCATGTCATCATAATCCATAAACAATTGATATCATAAGAAAATTGATACCATTTAAATCATAGAGAAATTTTACTTGAAACATACATATCAAATAATGTCATCTTAGATGGAAAATAGTTTTGAGAAAAACACTTGAAATGAATTCTTGAGGAAAATATCCTTTCTTCTTTAAAATCATTTTCTTTTCACAAAATTCCATGCAATTTTAAAAGATAAGGGTTTTGTTGAAAATAATCATGCAATCTTGTAGAGGAACTTTTTGAAAATGAGTTGTTATGAAACCGTAAAAATCCTTTCAAGCCATATAAGTTCAAAATAACATTCTCCTCGTACTATTGTCGGAAAAGTCAAAAAGTACCTTATATGGTAACCAAAGGAAAGATTCCATTCATACAATGTGGTAAAAAGTCAATAAAGGGTAAAAATTACTTTAAACATTCATGGAAGAATTGTAAAAATTTTATAAAAACATTTTAGAAAACATGGTCATGGATGATAAACGTAACCCCAGTAAATACTTAGGTATAAGCAATCTCGGATAAAAATGAGATTGAAAATTTATCCCTTACCTTAGGTCCAATTTGCTTTGTACGTGTCCGAAGCTCCTGTATAATGGTTTAAATAATGTTATTGACTTATTCCAGAATCATAAATATTGATATGATATCATATATGGTCATATTCTTATCTTCTTGTTAGTAATATTTCATTGTTACATGTTACTCGGGTCTTTATTGCCTTTTGTTCTTATGCGTGTTTTGCCGAATAAATTCTTATTATTCTTTTAAGGTTATAGATACCTTATATCCAGAATGGTATTAGTGTAACATATATCATATTTATTCATTCAATTCATTTATATAATTACTATGTAATGATGATCATGTAGAACGAGTCGCATCACATCATGGAGACGATATTCCGTACGTACGCACGAGTGATGATATCGTTCCTATGATCATGGAATTGTATTTGAGTATATATATATATATTATTTAAGTATCAATATTACTTTATAATAATCATAAATAGTTACTCATTACACCATTATACCCATCCTTGTAAGGTGGTGGTGGAAAATAGATTACACCACGGCGTGGAGACAGTATTTCGTACGTACGCACGCGCGGTGATTTCATTTTTCCGTAGGATGGATAGAAGGTGAATTAGGGTTGTTTCATATTTATAATAACATATCAGTATGTAAGTAATAATTATGTTATTACTTTATAATGAAAAAACTAAAGAAGAAGAAGTTGAAGAAGAAAGAAATTGAAAAGATCGGTAATGGATATTACCTCTTCTTTGGAACGCCTCTTTGAATCCTCCACTTAGGGAACTAAGATTGGTCTTTGAAGAAGACCAGGACCTCTAGGATTATTCTAGGGAAGTGTAGAGGAGAAAATGGCAGGGGTTGGCCGAGCTTGAGTGCTCAAATTGGTGTGAGGAGGAGGGGGAGGAGGTGCCCTTTTATAAGGGAGGAGAGGGGCACCTTAGGAATATCTCAAAATATTATTTTATATTAAAGTCAAAATCGGTTTATAATGGTTCCAAAGGGTTTTATTTCGAATCTAAAGTGGGGATGGGTCAAAATACTATCATACAATAGGATTTAGACAAGCTTAGGGTATTATTTTAACCTTATCAATTAGATTTAACTCTAAGTTAAATAATTTAACTTTTACCGTGTCTTTTTGTTTTCTTACACTATATGGTTAATACACTTACTATAACATGCCAAACGAACCCCAAATTGTTTATTATTAATATATATATCCTTATATAAGTCATTTGGCCGAACCTTAGATTTTTAGGAATAAAATAACAATTAGTAATATAATATTTGATTTAAAAACTATTTTGTGTCAATTTTGACACTATTTGATATATGATTTTTGTGAAAGTCATAACAGAATTATATGTTCGAACCAAGTTAATTAAATCAACACTAATATATCATAGTAACCTAGAAAATTATTGGAATTCATAAAAAGTCTAAAATTACATTTATTTTGGTGTTTATAACATCAATTATGTCAATATTTTATTAATAAGATAATTACTGCATCATCATTGTGTCATAAATAAATTAAATTATTTAATGTCTAAAAATTATAAATAAAATACCATTATGTAGGAAATATTTTTAGCTTTCTAATGAATATTTATAGTCGAATTTATCTTATGTATAACCCCATATTAAAAATGATTTACTTATTAAACTTTGATTTTAACTATTTTAACCCTTCTTTAAATAAATTAATAATAAATGTCCTAATCTAACCCAAGTGGGCCTAAATGGTCATATTTTATTCCTATGTTTGTTTTTGGTCGAATTACACTTATCCAATAGAATTATGACATGTGTTAGGGTAATAGTAATATCATATTTACCCTTAATTACCCTATTTACTTTTAACCGTGGTAAATAAAAGTAAAAAGTTACTATTCACCAAAAATTATTTTCATCTCATTGAACAACATTTTACTTTCTGAAATCAACCGTGTCTCTCGGATTTTTGAAATTCCATTCACAGAAGCTGTAAAATTAAGTTTTATGAAAAAATTCAGTTTTTTAACTACCACTTAGTAGTTTCACTATTCATCAAAAATTGATGTTTTTCAGAACAATGCCAAAATTTCATCCTAAGCTATATTTCATATTCCGAATTCAAAAATGAAGTCTATTTTACCAAATTCATAACATAGAAGTTGAATTAATTAATTTTATAATTAAATCCCGCTGTTAAAACAAATAGCGTGTTTTTAAGAAACAATATCTATCAAAAGATTGACAGTTTATTATGTCTGGTTTAAATGTGAAATTACAACCAATGACCAACATTGTATTAAATTGTAAAAATATATTCTAAATATACTTTAAAACCACTCAAATTAATAATTTATCACTATTAATTATTTCGATTAAAAAAAATTTAATTATAATTTAGTAATTTTCACTATTCATCAGAATATGAAAGTTATCCGAAAAGTACCAAACTTTCACCTTAGGCTAAATTCGATACTCTGAATCCAAAAATGAAGTCCATTTTGAGAGCTAAATTTTCTAAAATTTAAAAAGTGGTTATTACTATTCATTACGGCTAGTTTTAATAATATTTTAATAGCATATCGTTGTTTCGTGAAACTCAGTATTGCGTACTACACACGCTATCGAGGAAGGTTGTGATTGCGTGTAATGCAAGGCAAGTCAAAGATGCATGTTATTCAAGCTCCTTTTGGTGTAGCGTACAACACAAGACATTAATAAAATTAAAAAGAATATTTTTCATAAAATCTCGGGCTGTTACATTCTACCCCCCTTAAAATGAATTTCGCCCTCGAAATTAGTCGGGGTTATAAATGGTTTACTATTCGAAAGTTTCTTTAATAGAAACCCACATCGTAAAAAGGAATATCAAAAACAATCTTTAAAAACAAAAGTATGAAACGTAACGGTTACCCAAATAAACTAATCACTGGGTTTCCACATAGGTGAAAATATGGATATGGAAGAGAAATCTAATCATCATGTTCTGATGGAGAGTGGTAGAGAACATGGCTATGGAAAAGCCAGTAATCACAACGCCATAAATTTTGTGATGATCTAAGGTACCATCTGATTCATCAGATATTAGATCACTAGGACAACATTTTTGGTTTTCAAGATCGTTTCCCTAAAGTTAAAGAATTTGAATTAGAATAAATACTTACTTTATATTGGTACAACCTCACTGTTGTTCGTGCCTTTAACAATTTCCACTTCATCTCTTAAATAAATGAAGTTGAATTTGTTATTCGTGAAGTGTTAGCAGATCATGTGATAGAATGACGGGTCATTCCATCTATCTCAAAAGGTTAGCAAAATTTATATACATAAGTCAATATATAGTGAGATTAATCATATATTGTTCCTAAAATGGACTTATACTTTATATATCATACTTCTTAATATAATAAAACTTGTTTTTACTAAATAGGGACTTCCTGTAGGCCAGTGGTAGGCGATAAAGGCCAGTCGCACTTCGGTTGTGGGTTCGATTCCCACAGCCTTGTCCGAAGTGATGGGCTGTCACCCGTCCTGCAGGTTTTCCTTTTTCTAAAACTACATTACTATAACATCCCAACAATAATATTGAGAAAACTTCTATCCTTAAACAATACTAACCTATGCCCAACATAATCCATTCCAATCTTTAGGCTTATCCATAATACTGCAATCCACTCTCACAACATAGTGAAATCGATTACCAGAGATTTAACACCATCGTCGATCCCCATATATCATAAGATATGTTTTGTTGGTCACATTCCAAACATTCAAAGTCCTTAATCATGTATTCTCTTGAAAACCTTAGTGAAAACATGAATGCAGTTAAAATTTAACACTTTCCACATACCAAAATCCTCAAAATTCTATATACTCAAACAATGATATCACTTAGTCCTTATATCAATAATGAGCTCATGAATACTGTTAAACATTTCGTTTTCTCATTTTCCCTTCATTATGCTCATATCATCTTATTTCCAAAAATATCTCAATCACTTTGAATACCACATTAGACCAATACATAAATATTCCAATACTTTATGATACAACATTATTTTGGAATCCCATTACATAAACACTTAATCATTCCACCACATCGTTATCATATTCAACATCGCCAATGGTGATCGCATGTGACTTCCCTTTGTCCTTTTCCTTAAGCGGTTGCTCATGTCGATCATCACTAACCCTTGGATTAGGGCATTTATTAGCATAATGCCCCATTTCCTTGCACTTGAAGCATTCAAGTGTTGGTGGTGCGTTCTCTGTAGTATTTTCTTTATTCACATCATTAAAATCCCTTTTTCCATTAATTCGACACTCAACTACTCAATGACCTTCTTTTCCACACTTAAAACATTTTCTAGTCCCTTTAAGACAATCTCCACCGTGCTTCTTTCCACACTTTGTGCATAAGGAAACATTCATCTTCTTTTCACCATTATTCTGAGATTTCTCCTTGAACTCCATCTTTCGTTTCTTGTCAAAACCATGAGATGGATATGTAACACAAACTTCCATTTCTACCTTGATAGCACAACGCACAATTTCTTCATAGCTACTAAAGTCTCTTATAGCTAATGCCCTTCGAAGACTTGGTTTTAAGCCACTGAAAAATCGATAAACTTTACTTTCAGGTTGGATGATAATGCCAGATTCATACCATGCAAGTCTTGTAAAATTTGCTTCGTATATACCAACAGATTCATCATCCTTTTGCTTTAGTTCAAGAAACTCCTTCTCCATATTTGTTCGAAGAATACGAGGGAAGTACTTACTGAAAAACAAGTTCTTGAACTCGTCCCATTCCATGGACTCAATTTCATCTCTTTGCCTCGTATTCTTGATAAGATTCCACCATTGATCAGCTTCACCTTCCAAACGATATACTGTTGAGATGACTTTATCATGCTCAGAACATTGATGAACTGAAAATATCTTTTCAGTGGTACTGATCCATTGTTCAGCAACAAGTGGATCAGAAGACCCACTGAAAGAAGGTGGACGTTGCCTCATGAAGGACTCAATAGAATATTGTTCCCTTCTCTGCTCATTTGGAAGTCCAGAATGATTCATAGCTTGTGTAAGTATAGAAATAAGATTTTGCACTCCATCTCCCATAACATTTGTTTGTTCAGGAGGGCAATCATTGCATTGTCCATTGCATTGATCAACACGGTTCCTTCGGGTTCCAGCCATCGTCTAAAACCCAAAAAGAATAGTGTGAGAGGAAAAAATCATGCTAGGGAAAACAACATAATAAAGGGGGAGTACCTTCAATATCTAACATCTTAGGTTTAATTATATGATCGTTAGCGTAATTCTAGTACTATAACCTATACGTATACTTATCCTTAGGAACATCCCTAGACATACCTTAGAAATATCTCTAGGGATCTCACTAACGTTTTCACATCCTAGTTTCCAAAGGTAGACTAAACCTTTCCTCTGATACCAACTGTAGAGACCCGTAGCTTGACGTACATGGACATTACATTACTTTTGCGGAATACTTAGTACATAACAAAAAAACACACACAAGGATCATAATAGTTTAGTGTCTTTGGAAACACGGAACGTAATCTTCTAATCACGGTGAAAGATATTCAATATCTCCCATAAAGATCTTCCCTTTTTTTTTACCTAAAACCTTTCTTTATATCCTGGGGAAAAGAAAACATAAAAGGGTGAGCTCAAATGCTCAGTAAGGGTAAACAAAAGAAATATCAATCACATCATATACATAAGAACATAGCTTTTGGAAATCTTAACCTGCAAAAGAGCTCATAATATCATAACATGGGATAAATCATAGATGTGAAATGTAATCCAAATAATCATAACATAAAACATGAAACTTTGTGGAATACACACATAATCCTAGAGAATCATTTCTTGTTAGTCAAGACTCATTTCCAAGACTATCTTAGTGGACAAAGTCCCTTTCTGAATCGAGTCACCCTCGTTTCAGTCCTGTTTCACTGAACCGGTATAACCTACCATTCCAGACATGTCTATCTCATTAGATATAAAATCTTTACCCAATGCATTGGAGGGAGATATAGGTCCCACCCATCTCATAATGAAACCATTCTTATGTGTGCCACAAAATCATAAATCATATATCATTGCATAACCCATGTAATAAAATGGGATTCTTAAACATCATGTCATCATAATCCATAAACAATTGATATCATAAGAAAATTGATACCATTTAAATCATAGAGAAATTTTACTTGAAACATACATATCAAATAATGTCATCTTAGATGGAAAATAGTTTTGAGAAAAACACTTGAAATGAATTCTTGAGGAAAATATCCTTTCTTCTTTAAAATCATTTTCTTTTCACAAAATTCCATGAAATTTTAAAAGATAAGGGTTTTGTTGAAAATAATCATGCAATCTTGTAGAGTAACTTCTTGAAAATGAGGTGTTATGAAACCGTAAAAATCCTTTCAATCCGTATAAGTTAAAAATAACATTCTCCTCGTACTTTTGTCGGAAAAGTCAAAAAGTACCTTATATGGTAACCAAAGGAAAGATTCCATTCATACAATGTGGTAAAAATTAAATAAAGGGTAAAAATGACATTAAACATTCATGGAAGAATTGTAAACATTTTATAAAAACATTTTTAGAAAACATGGTCATGGATGATAAACGTAACCCCAGTAAATACTTACGTATAAGCAATCTCAGATAAAAATGAGATTGAAAATTTATCCCTTGCCTTAGGTCTGATTTGCTTTGTACGTGTCCAAAGCTCCTGTATAATGGTTGAAATAATGTTATTGACTTATTACAGAATCATACATATTGATATGATATCATATATGGTCATATTCTTAGCTTCTTGTTAGTAATATTTCATTGTTACTTGTTACTCGGGTCTTTATTGCCTTTTGTTCTTATGCATGTTTTGCCGAATAAATTCTTATTCTTCTTTTAAGGTTATAGATACCTTATATCCAGAATGGTATTAGTGTAACATATATCATATTTATTCATTCAATTCATTTATATAATTACTATGTAATGATGATCATGTAGAACGAGTCGCATCACATCGTGGAGACGGTATTCCGTACGTACGCACGAGTGATGATATCGTTCCTATGATCATGGAATTGTATTTGAGTATATATATATATATATATATATTATTTCAGTATCAATATTACTTTATAATAATCATAAATAGTTACTCATTACACCATTATACCCATCCTTGTAAGGTGGTGGTGGAAAATAGATTACACCACGGCGTGGAGACGGTATTCCGTACGTACGCACGCGCGGTGATTTCATTTTTCCATAGGATGGATAGAAGGTGAATTAGGGTTGTTTCATATTTATAATAACATATCAGTATGTAAGTAATACTGATGTTATTACTTTATAATGAAACAAATAAGGAAGAAGAAGTTGAAGAAGAAAGAAATTGAAAAGATCGGTAATGGATATTACCTCTTCTTTGAAACGCCTCTTTGAATCCTCCACTTAGGGAACTAAGATTGGTCTTTGAAGAAGACCAGGACCTCTATGATTATTCTAGGGAAGTGGATAGGAGAAACTTTCAGGGGTTTTCCGAGCTTGAGTGCTCAAATTGGTGTGAGGAGGAGGGGGGGAGGTACCCTTTTATAAGGGAGGAGAGGGGCACCTTAAGAATATTTCAAAATATTATTTTATATTAAAGTCAAAATCGGTTTATAATGGTTCAAAAGGGTTTTATTTCGAAGCTAAAGTGGGGATGGGTCGAAATTCTATCATAAAATAGGATTTAGACAACTTTAGGGTATTATTTTAACCTTATCAATTAGATTTAACTCTAAGTTAAATAATTTAACTTTTACCGTGTCTTTTTGTTTTCTTAAACTATATGGTTAATAAACTTACTATAACATGCCAAACTAACCCCAAATTGTTTATTATTAATATATATATCCTTATCTAAGTCATTTGGACGAACCTTAGATTTTTAGGAATAAAATAACAATTAGTAATATAATATTTTATTTAAAAACTATTTTGTGTCAATTTTGACACTATTTGATATATGATTTTTGTGAAAGTCATAACAGAATTATATGTTCAAACGAAGTTGATTAAATCAACAATAATATATCATAGTAACCTAGAAAATTAGGTGAATTCATAAAAAGTCTCAAATTACATTTATTTTGGTGTTTATAACATCAATTATGTCAATATTTTATTAATAAGATAATTACTGCATCATTATTGTGTCATAAATAAATTAAATTATTTAATGTCTAAAAATTATAAATAAAATACCGTTAAGTAGGAAATATTTTTAGCTTTCTAATTAATATTTATAGTCGAATTTATCTTATGTATAACCCCATATTAAAAATGATTTACTTATTAAACTTTGATTTTAACTATTTTAACCCTTCTTTAAATAAATTAATAATAAATGTCCTAATCTAACCCAAGTGGGCCTAAATGGTCATATTTTATTCCTAAGTTTGTTTTTGGTCGAATTAAACTTATCCAATAGAATTAGGAAATGTCTTAGGGTAATAGTAATATCATATTTACCCTTAATTACCCTATTTACTTTTAACCGTGGTAAATAAAAGTAAAAAGTTACTATTCACCAAAAATTATTTTCATCTCATTGAACCACATTTTACTTACTGAAATCAACCGTGTCTCTAGGATTTTTGAAATTCCATTCACATAAACGGTAAAATTAAGTTTTATGAAAAATTCAGTTTTTTAACTACCACTTAGTAGTTTCACTATTAATCAAAAATTGATGTTTTTCATAACAATGCCAAAATTTCATCCTAAGCTATATTTCATATTCCGAATTAAAAAATGAAGTCTATTTTACCAAATTCATAACATAGAAGTTGCATTAATTAATTTTATAATTAAATCCCGCTGTTAAAACAAATAGCGTGTTTTTAAGAAACAATATCTATCAAAAGATTGACACTTGATTATGTCTGGTTTAAATGTGAAATTACAAACAATGACCAACATTGTATTAAATTGTAAAAATATATTCTAAATATACTTTAAAACCACTCAAATTAATAATTTATCAATATTAATTATTTCGATTAAAAATGTTGTTTTTAATTATAATTTAGTAATTTTCACTATTCATCAGAATATGAAAGTTATCCGAAAAGTACCAAAATTTCACCTTAGGCTAAATTCGATACTCTGAATCCAAAAATGAAGTCCATTTTGAGAGATAAATTTTCTAAAATTTAAAAAGTGGTTATTACTATTCATAATGGCTAGTTTTAATAATATTTTAATAGCATATCGTTGTTTCGTGAAACTCAGTATTGCGTACTACACACGCTATCGAGGAAGGTTGCGATTGCGTGTAATGCAAGGCAAGTCAAAGATTTGTGTTGTGCAAGCTCCTTTTGGTGTAGCGTACAACACAAGACATTAATAAAATTAAAAAGAATATTTTTCATAAAATCTCGGGCTGTTACATTTACTCATGCTAATTGAAGTGAAATTTGGGTTTAATCATTCTAATTCAAGCGCAATTATGGTTTAGACATGCTCCATGTGCAATGAGCCTTGGATCATGCTAATATCATGTTAAATGTTTTTGCCACATCTCCATGTTATAATAATGATGTTATATCATGCCTTTAGGTTAATGTTTCTCTTATGCTCTATATATATGCATATTTCCTAACATGTATTTTATACTTCATGTTATGCCTTTTTACTCCCTTATTGGACTTTATAGATCACCCATTTTCTTATGTATGTCCTCAAGTTATCCTATGAAATGGTAAGTACAAAGGAATTTTGTTGTCATGTGAAATATGTTTTCAATAAAGATGTTGTATTTTATGTCTTAAGTTGTCATGTAATGTTCTTAATTTTCAAATACACTAGACCAATGTTTCCTCATTGTTGTCTTAAGTGAAAGTATATGTAATGAATCATTTGTTTGTGTGTAATAAAAAGAATGGGTTTTATAGTTGGTATCAGAGGATAGGTTTAGTTACTTTTCGGATTAGGATTAGAAAACCCTAGATAAAGCCTTAGGTATAAGACTAAGAATAATAAAAACATCCCTAAATTTGGGTGAGTATATATTAAGTGTTTTATCAATAAAATATATACCAATTTGGATACGAACAAGTAGAGGTGGCTCTGGCATAGATGTATCTAGGGGTAACACCCGAAAACACCACTTTGATCTAGAATCGAATGGGAATTGGTGCACGACAATGGGCATTGTTGTACTCTTGGTTCGACACTCCATAGTGATATGATTTCGTATTCATAATCTTATTATAAACCATTATTTAGAGAATAATAAAACTTCCCCTAAGAATATATTTTGGGAATTAGATCAGTTATATCATAGATTTAATCCTATAAATTCATAAGTTAAATAAATAAATGTAATTTATAAGTTATCTTTTTTGTCTTTGTGTGTTACCCCTAACTTTCCTTTTATTTCAGCCAATGGCCAGTAATAAGAGGACATGGGAAAACAACCAATGTGAACATCAATGTTATAACTGTTCTAATGAGATGCCCAATCCTATTGGAGTAGGAATCGCAAACATTGTCATGATAATACCTTAATTAACTCAAGTCTAGGGTTTGTGCAGATGTTGGATGACCATGTGGTGGCATATGATTTGAACCAAATCTCGCCACATAAAAATAATTAACTCATCCATGACTTGTAGTTTCCAACGGTGATGAATTCCATTAATATTTGGTTTAGTTGGCTTTTTAGGGAGAAATTTGTGGTTTATTTGGACCATAAGAGTTTAGCCATTATTTTCTCTAGAAAGATTTGAATTTGAGGCAGTGCCATTGGGTCAAGTACATTTTGGGGTATGATTTTGATATATTCTATACCCCAGTTAATGTTAATGTTTTGGTGGATGCTTTGAGCGGAAAATTTCAAGTGAAAGCATTGAAAGAGTCTAGTGGTGATTGGTCTTGGATTGGGATCCTGGATCAAATTTATTTAGGGACCAAGGAGCACAGTGGAGGTTTGTTTTTGGCTAGTTTTTAGCTAAATACATATCTTCTTGAATTGATTTAGTAGGAGAAGCCTGGTGATGAGTTTTTATAGAAATCTTTGAAGTTATTTCATGGTGGGGATATTCCTTTAGATTTTTACTATCTCTTAAAAGAGTTTTATGCCTCATGGGTCTCTTTTTGGTACTGTTATCTTTAAGGAAGTTGGTGATGAAATATAGCCACCAGTCTTAGTGATTCATTCATCTTGGTGCAACCATGATGTTTTATGATGTGTGTCAGCAGTTTTGATGGCCAGTATTGATGTGGGAAATATCTGAAATTGTATCATGATGTTATACATTCCAGCAGGTTAAAGCAGAGCACCAATGGCCCTTTTATTTGCTTCATCCAAATCCATTCCTACGTGGATGTGGGATAAGATCTGTAATGACCCAAAATTTTATTCCTCTTGATCTAATTCAATGTATTATTATGTAAAATGATTATATAAAACATATTCACTTCCTTGGATTTATGTTTTTGTATTGTAAAATACCATTTAGAATTGTTACCATTGTCAATATAGTCATTGAACAGTGATCACATGATGAGTATAATTATAGGACTTTAAAAAATCCAATTTACTCCAAAAAAGGAACTGATGGACTCATCCAGTATAATTTATCCATATAAAGAACATTTTTTGGATCTCAGAAAGGAGGTAGCATCACTGGGATTCACTCTTGACCAAGCCCATCATGATCTTCAACACGTTAATCTTTAATGGAACCTCTAATGGGAGAAGTGGAAGTTAATATAGACTACCACTCGAGAAATGTTATCTGAGCCACCCCAAGAGTTTGTAACCATTGCACACCTTACCCTTAGCTCTTATGTGGGCGTTATAAGGGGATATGTAACAAGGTCTTAACACTGTGATTATGTTCTCTATTTTTTTTATAAATAATATACATTTATATAATTATTGTTACTTCATAAATGCTTTTTTTCAAATAGTATTTTAAGTTAATATTTAATTAAGAAATATATTGCTATGAATTAATGTATTTTTTAATTAAATAATATTTTAATATAATATTATTACTAAATTACATTTTCTTAAATATAAATGATCATTTAATTTTTTATAAATACATTTTTAATTTTTATTATGGTTTAAAAACTGTTTTTGTCAAAAGCCATGAATTTTTTGTAAATACCATTTTATATTTTAAATGTAAAAATTCATGAATTTAGAAAAATATTTAGATAAAATAAATATCATTTTTGGATTCAGGACATCAAAATTATATAATAGTGATTTTTTTATAATTTTCTGAGACAATCGAATTTTTGTGTAAAAATTAAATATTGTTTAAATATATAATGTGTTTTATGAAATCATAATGAAACAATATTGATGTAATGAAATACTATGAAATGGTTTTTCTTCTAGTATATTTTTTACCTATAAAATAATATGATTTAATATTTGTTTAATTAATTTTAAGATTCCTTAATGGACTCTCCAAAACATATAAAAAATTTTAGCTTTCTAAAATTATTTCCTTAAGATTGTGACTCACCTCCTCAAAAGAAAGGCTAATATTTTAAAATTTTCAGTCATTATACTTATAAAATAATTTTTCCACTCCTCTTTGGAAAAACCCATGGGCAAAAACCATGGGATGGTTTGTGTTTTTGATTAGTATAATGTGTAGTGTCCAAAACCTAAATAATAAAGAATTCCCCATCCTTTCCTACACAAACCCACTCAATATCACATTCCAATTCACTCAAACCATTTGGAGCTCGACCAACTTCTTCCATCCTCTCTCTTTAATCCTCCCATGGTTCCCCAATATCTCAATCAGCCTATCTCAATCACCTCCCAAGCCTTTGGGATCACACTTCCAAGTAAGAGATCATCACTTTCCTTCCTTCCTTATTTATGTCCAAGTTTCCTTGTATTCATAAGAACTTTTTTCAATTAAAAAAGTTGGATAATGATTTATCACCTCCACCATACTTCCCTCCTTATTTTTTAATGATTATACACCCCTTTATCTCTTATTAATTCCTCTCATGTACATATTTTACCATGTCAAAATTCTATAAGGGATTTCTCTATGCACATTTACATTCACAAAATTATTTTATATTATGCATCTAAATTCCATTACATATTTTGGGATATTATTTTACATGACCCCCTTACTATAAAATTCATGTATAAATGATGATATAGTTGTTTCTCTCTCATAAACCCATTTTATGATTTCTATTTGATGTCATTATGCTACAGAAGTTAATCAAAAATTGCCCACACCAAAATCACCGTGTAAGTGAATTACATTCCCATTTATCTATCAAGGGTATTAACCTTTATGCACATGTAATTTCTGATTTAGGACTTATCTTTTTTTATTCCACATATTTATTTTTTGAATAAATTGGGATGTTGAATTAATCCATGTTTTATGATCTATATGGCACATTTATGCATGAAATGAGATGATTAACAAGGGTGCACCATAATAGCACTCAACTGCATTAGGTATAGAATAGTATCATGATTCTCCAAGTGAAATGAAGTTGTACTCAGTCTAATTCAAGTGAAATTAGGGTTTACTCATTCTAATTCAAGTGAAATTAAGGTTTACACATGCTCCATGTGCAATGAGCCTTAGCTCATTCTAATATCACGTTAAATGTTGTTTCAACATATCCATGATATGATAATGATTCTATATCTTTCCTATATGTTCATGTTTTTCTTATTATATGTTGATATTCCTATTTCCTAACAAGTATTTTATTCTTCATGTTATTCCTTTTTTAATATCTTACTGGGCTTTATAGTTCACCCCTTTTCTTATGTATGCCCTCATGTTATCCCATGCAATGATAAGTACAAAGGAATGTTGTGGTCATGTGAAATATGTTTTCAATAAAGATATTGTATTTTATATCTTAAGTTTTCATTTAATGTTTTTAATTTACAAATACACTAGACCTCTAGATCCTCATAATTGTCTTAAGTTCAAGTATATATAATGAATCATGTGTATGTGTGTCATAAAGAGTAGGGTTGTTATAGTTGATATGGGAGGATAGGTTTAGTTACTATTGGGATGAGGATTATAAAACCCTAGTGAAATCCTTAGAGATAAGAATAAGTGTAATAAAAACATCCCTAAATTTTGGTGAGTATATATTAAGTGGTTTATCTATAAAATACATCCCTATTTGGATACGAACAAGTAGAGGTGGCTCTGGTAGAGATGTATCTAGGTGTAAAACCCAAAAGCACTGCATTATTCGAGACTCAAACTGGAACTGGTGCACGATAATGGGAATTTCTACACTATTGTTTCGAAAAACGTAGGGGATGCTTTCATAAATTCATAAGCTTACTATGAACCATTATTTAGGGAATGAAAAAAATCCTGGAAGAACATATGTTGGGAAGTAGATCATGGATAGTGTAGATTGAATCCTATAAATTCATAAGTTAAGGAAATAAATGTAGTTTATAAGTTACCACTTTTTTTCTTTGTCTGTTACCCCTAACATTCCTTTTATTCCAGACAATAACCGGTAATAAGAGGACATGTGCTAACAACCGATGTGAAGATCAATGTGACGACTGTTCTAATGAGATTTCAAATCCGATGGGAGCTAGAATCACAAAATGTTTCATGATAATCTCTATATTAACTCATGTTTTGAATAGAAACATGGTTCAAGGGGAACGAACAACACCCCCCCCCATAAAAAAGATCAGGCCGCAATTGAGAACTTCATGAGACAAAGACCACTTACTTTTAAGGGATCATAAGATCCCTCAATCTTTAAACCATGGATCAACTCTATTGAAAAGACCTTCTCCATCCATCAATGTTCTAAATAACATAGGGTTCTTATAGCTGCATATCGTATGGAGGGTAAAGCTGATCAATGGTGGACACTGATCAAAAATAAAAATCTGAGGAAGAGATCGAGGTGTTGGAATGGAAGTATTTATGAAAAATGTTTTTCAACAAATATTTTCCACGCACCCTCTATCTTAAGCTGGAAAGGGACTTTCTTTCCCTCAAGTGGATGTATGATGAATCCCTCAGAGCATACATTGAAAAATTCACAATGATTTTGTGATATCACTCCATCTTGGTCATTACCCATGAATGCATGGTTGACCGCTTCTTTGGTGGGACAAAACTGAGCTTATGGAATGCCCTAGAGATCCTGACTTCAATAGCTATGAGGGAATTATCTGATGTGACCTCAAAGTCAAAATGGATATTAGTGAATCTGAAGGGTATCATGGGGATAAAAAGCCTAAGGTGGACTTTAATTCTTGTGGAATGATGGATAAATCCAACAGTGCTATGAAATTCCATCACCCCACTTTCCAAAGGTGGAGAAAGAAGAACCCCATAAATTTCATAAAGGGGATGAGGAAATGATTTAGGTATAGAAGAAAAGGGAACATGACCATTAATTTATAACAATAAAAACACACTACTAAAACATTGGAGAGGAACACTCCATTGGACCATCAACACATTTTTCATTTCTTCAACTGAAAAGAACAATGGCACTTTGAAAACAAGTTCCCTAAGCCAAGGGTTTTCAAAGGCAACCAATAACCTCCATGGCAGTGAGGGAGATCTTTTTCAATCACTACCGTTGAAGCGTACCAGGACAATGAGGTGGTGGTAGGTATTCAAGTTATTTATTCAAGAATATCAATTGTAATTTTTGATTCTAGTTCTATTAATTCTTTTCTATCCCAAATGTTCAGTAGAACAATCCCAACACCCGAACAAATCATGGAAGTGGAGATGTCGGTGAGAATAGAAAATGGGGAAATCATTGTATCCCATGAATATAACTCCTCCCCTATCACAATTTTCGGTATGAACATCCCAAAGGACCTTTTCATACTCCCTATGGTGAATTTTTATGCAATTCTTTGCATGTATTGTCTTTACCTATATAGAGCGAACATAAATTTTCATGGGAGGGAAATCACTCTTCATATGGAGAATTGACCCCCGATTCTATACAAGTACAAGAAGTATGATGACACTTATTTAGAACCATCATCTCAAGCATGGATATTACTGCCCTATGAGCACACTTATGTTGCTCAGATGACTTATTTTAAGGAATAAACCATCCATGAATACTTACCTATTGAGATAGAATTTGCTGAAGTGTTTCCCAATGAATTGCATGGTATTCTTCCAAAAAGAGATGCTGAATTCTAGATTGATCTTATATATGGGTCATTTCTAATATCTGAAACTCCATATATAAGAGATGTTGTGGAGATTTATGAGCTAAATAAACAACTACAGGAGCATCGGGATAAAGGGTTTATACGCCCAAGTGCTTCACTATGTGGTGCACGAATTCTCTTTTTCAAGAAGAAGGATGGGACAATGTGCCTTTACATTTATTATCATGAGCTCAAAAAATCATGATAAATAATAAGTATCCCATACCACTAATTTATTGATTGTTTTTTCATCTATGTGGAACACAATACTTTTCTAAGGTGGATCTACAGCCTGGATATTACCAAGTAAGTGTGATAAAGGAGGATATCCCCATGATTGCTTTTCATACAAGATACAGGCACTTTGAATTCCTAGCAATTACTTTTGTACTCACTAATACTCTATAAATATTCATGGGTCTGATTAATAGAGTCTTTTGATACTACATTGATAAATATTCGGTAGTCTTTATAGATAATATTCTAATTTACTCCAAAACCAAGGAGGATCATGAGGGGCATCTAAGCATTGTACTATAGATCTTACAAAAAAAAGAAGCTTTGTGAAACGTACAATAAGTTTTAGTTATGGTTGAAGGAAGTCTCATTATTGGTTTATATCATCACAAACAAAGGTATATATGTGGATCCCTCAAAAACAGCTATAATTAAGGGATGGTCGAGGCCAACATCGGTGACAGATATTCATAGCTTCCTCGGGTTAGATGGATATTATCACCAATTTGTGAGAAATTTATTAAGATTGTCAAACCCAATTACCAAGATAACCAAAAAGGGAGTCAAGTTTCCTTGGAGTAATGAATGTAAAGATAGCTTCAAAGATCTAAAAAGGAGGCTTATCATTGCGCTTGTTCTCACACTACCCACAAGTGGATACCATTTCATGGTATTCAGTGACGCTTCAAAGAAGGGTTTGGGCTGTGTGTTGATGAAAAATGAAAATTTCATTACCTATGCTTCAAGTAAGTTGAAAGTTCATGAGAAAAAATATCCAACACATGATCTGGATTTGGATGTAGTAATCATCGCTTTGAAATTTTGGTGGCATTAACTCTTTAAGGAGAAGATTTAAATATATACAGATCCCAAAATCCTCAAGTATATATCCACACAGAAAGAGTCGAACATGTTCCAACAAATATGGTTAGATATGATCAAATATTATGGTTTCTCAATCTATTACCACCTTGAGAAAGAGAAAAAGGTGGGAGATGTTCTATGTAGAAAGGACCGATCGATTCTATCATTGATGAGAATTTAAAAGGATCAAATACTCTTAGATTTGATGAAGATGGATATGGGAATCATAAATAATGGGAAATCATTAATCCTTTCACAAATAATTTTTGAACCGTATCTTTTGGAAAGGTTAAAGGATGCACAAATGGATGATGTGGTAATTAAGAAGAAATTGGAACCTATTAGAAAATGGAAATCCTCAAATTTCATTTTTAATGAAGAAGGAATTGTGATATTTGGGTCAAGAATAAGTGTTCCATAAAATCCTGAGTTAAAAAATAAACTTTTGGATGATGCATATAGTTCAAATTTCTCCATTCACCCAGGAAACAAAAATATGTATCACGATCTCTGATATTATTATTTGTGGGATAACATGAAAAGGGATATCACTGAGAATACATCAAAGTGTTTGGTATGTCATCATGTGAAGGATAAGGGGTAGAAGTTTTAGTGAATGATGAATCCATTACCCATACCAACATGGAAATGGGAGAAAAACACTAAGTACTTTGGCACCGAACATTCAAAGACATCCAAATGAAAAAATGTTATCTGGGTTATTATGGATCACCGTAGAAAGACTATGCAGTTCATTGCAATTAGATATGATTTATCATTAGATCAACTGGAACAGATATACATTAGATAAGTGTTAAGGCTACATTGAGTACCACTATCGATTTTATCTGATCGAGTTCCAAGATTCAAATATATGTTATGAAAGAATCTCCAACACACTATGAATACAAATCTAAACTTCAATACGGCTTATCATCCTCAAACTGATGGCCAATATGAGCAGATTATCAAAAAACTTGAGGAAATTTTGAGAGCATGATCAATTGAATTCAAAGGAGTATGGGATCAACATTTTCCCAGGGTTGATTTCTCTTACAATAACAATTTCCACTCAAGAATCCAAATGACTCATTATAAAGCCCTTTATTGGAGGAGGTGAAAAACATCGACTTGTTGGGATGATGTTTTGGAGAAAAAACTCCAAGGTCCATAAATGGTTGAATAAATGGTGGAGAAGGTTAATACCATCCAGCGTTATATTAAAGCTACTTAGAGTTAACAAAAGATTTATCCTGATAACTGCTGACGAGACCTAGAGTTTGACGTTGGAGACATGGTATTCCTCTACATATCATCATGGAAGAGAGTTCTAAGATTTTGGGAGAGGGGAAATATTAGTCCAAGGTACATTGTCCCTGTTGAGATACTTGATTACATTAGAGAAGTGACCTATTGACTAGAACTCCAATGGACCATATCTTAAGTATATGATTTATTCCATGTATCACTCTTGAGTAAGTACATACCTGACCCATCTCTAGTACTCAATCTAGAGGTGGTACCATTGGAGAATGACCTCTCCTATGAATATAAGCCAGTGAAGATCATAGATTATAGAGAAAGAATTCTATGAAATCATAACATGCCCCTCATTAAGGGTTGTGGTGAAACCACAAGTTTAAAGTGGTAACGTGGGAATTAGAGGAAGTGATGAAGTAGAGTTACCCACGTCTGTTTTACTATTGGAAAAGGAAATTTCGGGCGGAAAATTCTTAAGGGGGAAAGATTGTAACAACCCAAAATTTTGTTCCTCTCGATCTAATTAAATGTCTTATTTTGTAAAATGGTTATATAAAACATATAAACTTCTTTGGTTTTATGTTTTTGTATTTTAAAATACAATTAAAAATTGTTACAATTTCTAATATTGTCGATGAACAGTGATTGCATGATTGGTATAAATAGAGGGCTTTAACAAATCCAATTTACTCAGAAAAAGGAATAGATGGCCTATAATTACTCCATATGAAGCCAATTTATTGGAGATCAGAAAGGAAGTAGCATCATTGGGATTTTCTCTTGACCAATACTAAGCTGAGCTTCAACACGTTAAGGTAGAATAGAACCGCCTATGAGAGAAGTGGAAGTTAATATAGATTACCACCCGATCGATGTTATCCGAGCCACCCCAAGAGTCGGTCACCATCGCACACCTTACCCCTAGGTCCTATAAACGTGTTATAAGAGGTTATGTAACAAGTACCTAACACTATAATTATGTTATTTATTTTTTTAAAAATAATATACATTTATTTTATTATTGTCACTTCATAAATGGTTTTTAAAAAAAAATAGTATTTTTAGTTAATATTCAATTAAGAAATATATTTTGATGAATTAATTTGATTTTCAATTAAATAATATTTTAATAAAATACTATTACTAAATTAATTTTTATTAAATATAAATGATTCTATAATTTTTTATTAATACAATTATAATTTTTATTGATGTTTAAAAGTTGTTTTTTTTAACCCAGGAATTTTTTTATAAATGTCGGTTTTTATTTTAAAATAAAAAATTAACATATTTCTAAAATTATGTAGATAAAATTAATATCATTTTCGGATTCAGGATTTCAAAATTATTTAATGGTGAATTTTTCATAATTTTCCATGACAGTCGAATTTTTGGGTAAAATTTAAACATAGTTTAAATATATAATGTGTTTTAGGACATCATAATGACCCAATAGTGATGTAATAAAATACTATAAAAGGTTTTTTCGTACAATATATGTTTTACCTTTAAAATAATGTTATTTTATATTTTTGGATTAATATTATGATGCCTTAGTATACCCTCCAAGACTTATAAAATATTTTAGCTTTTTAAAATAATTTATTTGAGATTTTGACTCACATCCACATAAGATAGCCTAATATTTTAATACGTTAGGACATATCCATTATATAATAATTATTTTCAATCCAATTTGGAAAAAATCATGGGCAAAAACCATGTTATAGTTTGTGGTTTTTATTTGTTTAATGTGTAGTGTCCAAAACCTAAATAATAAGGAATTCCCTCTCCTTTCCAATATGAACCCACTCAATCACCCATTCCAATTCACTAAAACCATTTAGAGATAGAAAAATATCATCCATCCTATCTCTATAATCCTCCCATGGTTCCTCAATCCCCCAATAATCCTCTCTCAAGCCTCTCCCAAACCATTGGGGTCACACTTCCATGTATGGGATCCTCACATTCCTTCCTTCCTTATTTATGTCCAGGTTTCCTTATATTGTTAATCCCTTTTTTCAATTAAAAATGTTTGGTTATGATTTCAAACCTCCACCATACATCCCTCCTTATGTTTTAATTATTATATACCCCTTTAACTCTCATCAATTCTTCTCATGTACACTCGTTACCATGTCGAAATTCTGAAGGGGATTTCTCCCTCCACATTAACATTCATGAAATTATTTTATATAATGAATCTAAATTCCATTACATATGTTGGGATATTATTTTCCATAACCCCATTACTATAAATTTCATGTATAAATTATTAGAGTCCCCTTTCTCTCTCGTCAACCAATTTTATTATTTCTATTTGACGTCGTTATGCATCCCAAGTTACATCAAACTTTCTCAAACCAAAATCATCGTATAAGTGAATACCATATCTGTTTCTCTATTAAGGGTATTCACATTTCTTCATATGTAATTGTTGATTTAGGATTCACATTTATGTATTCTACATCTCTTGTTCATGTGATAAATAATGATTATTAATGAATCCATGTTGTAAGATATTTGTGGCACACTTATGCATTAAATGAAATGATTAAGAAAGGTGTCCCCCGGTTGCACTCCAATGCATTGGGTAAAGAATTGTATCATGATATTCGAAGTGTGGTGAGGGTTAAATAATTTTAATTCAACTGAAATGAGGTTTTACTCATGCTAATTTATGTCAAATTAGGGGTTACTCATGTTCCATGTGCAATAATCCTTGGCTCTTGTTAATATCATGTTAAATGTTGTTGCCAAATCTGCATGTTATGATAATCATGCTATATCATGCCTTAATGTTCATTTTTCTCTTATTATCCAATGACATTCTTGTTGCATAACATGTATTGTACTATTCATTTTATCCCTTGTTTACTCCCTTACTAGGCTTTATAGCTCACCCCTTTTCTTATGTATGTCCTCAGGTTATCCCATGTAATGCTATGTATGAATTAATGTTGTGGTCATGTAAAAGAAGTTTTCGATAAATATGTTTTATTTTTTGTCTTTTTTTCATGTAATATTTCTAATTTATTAATAAAATAGACCTATATATCCTCAAAGTTGTATTAAGTGCAATTTTATCTAATGAATCATGTATATGTTTGTAATAAATAGGAGGGTTAATATAAGATCACCATGGAATTTATTATTGGCTTACCTCAAACACCCTAAGGATGGAATTCCGTCTAGGTGGTGATTGGTCATCTAAAAAAATATACCCATTTAATTCAAATTATATATTCATCTAAGGTGGATGAGTTAAGATGTTTATATATTCAGAATGTTTTGAGGCTTCATGATGTATCATCTGCAATTATTTCTAATAGGGATCCCTATTTCACATAATGGTTTTGGGAAGGCCATTAAAATTCAATGGGGTCATAAATAAATTTAATTATGGAATACCATCCTCTGATGGATGGTTAGGAGGAGTGGGAGAATCATATTTTAAAATACATGCTCTGGGAATGTGTGTTGGATTTTAGAGGTTCATGGGATAGCTATTTGGGACTAGATTAATTTACTTAAAACAATAGTTACCAATCTTGAATCCAAATGGTTCCCTTTGATGTGTTTTATGGGGAGTTGTGTCGGTCTCTTTTATCTTTGGAAGAGGTGGGTGAGACCTAATTATTGGTATCGAGCCTTGTGAAATAAATTTTTAATCATGTTAAATTGATCAGGAAGTAGATTTTGATAGCTTAGAGGCATTATATGTATTATTTTAATCCGATGCACTATGATTTGGAGTTTTCTATGGGTGGTTGTTTTGAACGTGGCATCTTTCTTAGGACTTCATCATTTGGGTAAGTAAGGGAAGCTAATTTTGAGGTATTTTGAATATTTTGAGACCACAGAAAGGATCAATAAGGTTGAATATAGGTTATCTTTTCACTCTCAGTTGACATCAATTCATAGAATCTTCAATGTAACGACCTAAAATTTTGAATAAATCATGTTTCCTAATTTTGTGTGTTATTTTATTTTTATACTCAACAAAACTGTTTCATTTAATAACATGAGTATAATAAAAATGAGACCATTGGGTTTCGACTATTATATGACCATTGGTCAATATGACTGCTGGAAACTAAACATTTTGATTATTGTCTCTAAATACAAGTGATCTTGATTAATTAATATAGAAAGAAGATGTGATGGCCTCATCCAGTAGTCTTGGACCGATCGAAACCCATCTAATAGAAAATGGGACGGAGGTTGCACCACTGGGCTTTGCTCTGGACCAAACCCAAGCCGAACTTTATCATGTGAAGCTAGAATGGAATCGCCTTCGCGAGAAGTTCAAACTAATAGAGATTACTACGCGTGCGATGTTGGCTGAGCCGCCCTCAGATTCTTTCACCTTAGCACACCTTAAACTTAGGTTCTATTCTAGGGTTATAAGGGGCAATGTAATGAGACCATAACGGCCCTGTGTAAACCTTTGATTTAAATAAAAATTGTGCTTTCTCCTTATGATGAATTATGTGAATTTTCAAATGTTTGGATAAATATAGTATGCATATTTTTAATGAATTCTAGAAAAATTATATTTAATAATATTTTTGTAAACCTTAAATAATTAATAATGTGTAATTATTTTCAAAAAATGTTCTTCTGCAAATGTGTTTAGTAAGAAATTTGGAGTCTAATAAGATCAACTTATTTTTTGATGAATAGTAAATTATGAATAGTGATTTTATGCTTAGGATTATTAATGTGACCAAATGGATTAGTAATATCACTTAAAGAAAGTATTAATATAATCTAGGCACCTTCATTAAGTAATGAGATTCAATAAAATAGGTAAATAACTGTTTCAGAAATTATTAGTCAAGTATTAGTTTTTTCGGGTGAATTGAGTTTTTTTTAATAAAAACATAAATTAAAGATATTTATAAAATTATTTTAATAAAATTATTTTTATAAAATGGATTTCATTTTTCAACTCAGAGAATCGATATTATGTTAAGGTAATTTTTGGGGATTTTTCTGAAAAAATGACTTTTCGGTGAATAGTGTATTTATTTAAAAATTAAATTAAAAATATTTAAAAACTTATTTTTATAAAATGGAGTTCATTTTTGAAATCGGAGCATTGATATTTGGTTAAGCTGAAATTTTGGGAGTTTTCGGAAAAAGTTGAATTTTCAGTGAATAATAAAAATACAGTTTTAGGGTTTCTGTATGTTTAGTGACATCATGACTACATCATGATGATGTCATGAGATATTTTAAGGTATTGTCAAATAAAGGGGATGAATTATTGTATTAGGTGTCCCAAGTGTCCAATACCATGGGAAAATACCATGGTCAAGCCCATGGTTTTTCCAATACCACCAATGAGGTGTCCATTGGCCATTAATGTCTTGTCCCCTCACTTTCCCTATAAATACCCACCCTTTACTCCTCTAGTCTGCACTCCCAACTCTCCCCTAACAAATCTCTGGCCTCATTACCTCCCAAAAAGTCTTCCCAAGGTTCCCTAATCCCTCAAGGTCCTGACATTCAATTTTTAAGAGTTACGTTTTAAGGTAAGGGATCCTACTTCACTCTTTCTTTCCAAGTACTCTCTTTTATGTAATTTATTCTATACTCCATGTTATAATGTTGGAGTATGTTCTTTTATATTCATTATAATGTCCTTTTCATGTTCATAATATGAGATAAACCCCCTTTCTCTCATCAATATTCTTTTAACACCTTCAAAGGTGGCCATTAAGATGTCCCTATATTTATATATGATATATAATATGTTTATGTTTTACTTAAGCTACTGTATATTTCATTTATGGAATACCTTGATGGTTTCCATTATGGGTAAACGTGATATCTTCATTTTAGGAAGTGCGGACTACCGCCCACTCAAAGTGGTTTGATTCGTTAATACCATATGTGGTACGTATAAAGAATATCTTTAATGATATTATATATTATACCATACTGGAATTATAATACTATTATGTATCATTATGTTTTAATTCCATTAAATAAGAAATAGAAATGGAAGTAGCGTTCATGCGTACGTACAGCTTACCGTCTCTGTGAACGGTGCATTTCATTTCTTACCTCTAAATGTTATGTAATATTATAAATGAATGTATATAATGGATATATATTATATATATGATATCTACATGATTAATATAATTCTGGATATAATATATATTTTACCACATGAAGAACTTGTAATTATAAACAGTTTATTTTTGACTCAAGTAGAAATGATCAACAAAACGACCATTATTAACATAAATAATTACATAGTGTTCATAACATGGTAATAAGTGATATAAAAGTAATAATGAACTTGAAAAAGTTTCTTAAGAAAATAGAAATTAACTCATATTTATTATTCAGGAGGTTAAGTAACGATCGAGTCAAGTCGGACCCGAGGTAAGGGACTTCGTCTCAATCCCCATTCATTGAGGCATATTTTGTTTTATACGCAACTTTCATTTATATTGTGTATAAACCCCTTTTAATTTTACGCTTATTCAAAAGGAATCCTTTTTTATATGAAGTTTTTACTAAATGACAAAAGGAAATGTTTTTTTGTTGTACGTATGCGGCGACAAAGACTTCTCCATCGTCGTGACCATTATTTGAGTTTCAGCTTCCTCTACAAGCCATAAATTTTTTTACCATGTATTAATTTTCTTTTATTTTGGTATTTAAAACGGTTTTCATAATGTTTTAATTATATCAATGTGTTGTATTGATATCTTGTGATTTAAAAGTGGAAATGTTATGTTTCCTTTATGCATGTTTTACGTGATACATTAATGTTATGGTTCTTGGGAATTGTTATGAAGATGGGAGGTTCCGTGATAAACTAAGGGTGGGTGAGCCTGATATATCTCTCTAATACATTTCGTAACATGAAAAAGTTAAACGTTAAGGTTTCTCTGAAGATATTAAGGGAATATATTGTGATGGCTATTCGAAACGTAACCAAGAAGGTTACTCCCTATGTTAGAATGTTATGAATGCCTCAAGTTACCATTATGTCTTATGATTTCAATGATTTATTCATGATTTGATGAGGTATGTTAAATTTCTTATGTTTTATGGGTAAAGTATGATTTCATTCATATATATATATGAACTCATGTTTCCTTTCCATATTTTTATAACCCTTACTGAGCTTTTTATGCTCATCCCAAGTTTTTGAAATGTTTTTCCCAGGTCAAGGGAATGGTACATGATATGATGATAGTGTCAAGGAAGTTTCAATAAAGAATCCATGTTTTATTTTGAATATTTTTCCATTGATGGAAAAAATTAATACTATCTTTTATGTAACCAATTTGTTTAAATGTGGAATGTAATGCAAGTTTTATGATCTAATTCTCTAAAACTCTAAACCTGAAAAGATCCTCAATGTGTAATCTTGTAATAACTCAAGATTAATTATGGTTTAAGGCTAGGGCCTTATAAATGGTATCGGAGGTTAGTTTAGATAAATTTAGAAGTTAGAATTATATTAAATGATTATCCAAAAATATTTTTTTCAATGGTACAATTGAAATGATTTAGCATTTGAAGATTACCATGTTGCTTCTCCTAAGATATTTCTGTGTTAAGAATGGTTTTTCATAGAGGAAACAGAACAGATTTTTCAGGGAAGGCATACAGAGGGAAATGGCCTTTCAAATCAGTATCCTGAGATGGTTAGAATCAAAACTAAACTGTTTGTTGTAGTGATGGCTCAGTCGACTCAGGTGAAAATTGTTGGTTGTATTTATTGATGATATTTTGGTGTTTTCTAAAAGTAAAGAGGAGCATGAAAGTCATTTAAGGGTTATCTTGTAAACCTTAAAAGAAAAGAAATTTTATGGGAAATTCAGCAAGTGTGAGTTTTGGTTGCAACAAATTTCTTTCCTTGGTCACATTGTTTCTAAAGATGGGATAACTGTGGATCCTGCAAAAACAAAAGTTGTTAAAGAATGGCCAAGACCCAAAAATGTAACTGAGATTCATAGATTCCTTGGTTTGGTAGGCTATTACCGAAGGTTTGTTAGAAATTTTTCATGGTTATCTATTCCAATGACTAAGCTAACTCGAAAGGGTGTTAGGTTTATCTGGAAAAAATAATGTGATGATTGTTTTTAAGAGTTGAAATGATGATTGGTGAATGCTCCATTTTTGGAACTACCTTCCAGGAATGGTGATTTTGTTATCTAAAGTGATGCTTCATTGAATGGGCTTGTTTGTGTCCTAATACAGAATGATCTGGTAATTTCTTATGGTTCATGTCAGTTGAAAACTCATGAGGTAAATTACCCTACACATGATTTGGAATTAACTGCTGTTGTTTTCGCTTTAAACATTTGGAGGCATTATTTGTATGGAGTAAGGTGTGAAATATATACCGATCAAAAATGTTTAAAGTATATATTCACATAGAAATAATTGAACATCAGATAGAGGAGAGGGATGGAATTAATCAATGATTATGATTGTACAATTCATTTCCATCTGGAAAAAGAAAATAATGTGGCTGATGCTTTGAGTTGAAAAAGTAATGCTTCATTAAAAATGTTGTGTTTGGAACGTGATCATTGGGTTAAAGACTTGATGAACATTGGCATAGAAGTTGTTGGTGCAGGAAGTTCTTCTATTTTGTTTCAGGTATCAGTGAGATCATCTATATCAGGCGAATTAATCAAGCACATAAGCAAGACAGCGAGTTGCAGAAAAAGGTAGAGCTGGTTCAGAAGGGTAAGTTTCCTGACTTCAACATTGATAATGATTGTGTTTTGAGATTTGGGAAGAGATTGTGTGTGCCTTGTGATTCATAGTTGAAGAGAGAGTTGTTATGTGAAGCTCATTGTTCTCCATTTTCAGTTCATCCAGGCAGTACTAAGATGTATAGAGATCGTCGGGAGTATTACTGGTGGGGTGGAATGAAAAGGGATATTGTTGATTTTACTATGAAGTGTTTGAAATGTCAACAGGGTAAATCAGAGCGGTAGTTACCAAAAGGGATGCTTCAGCCTTTACCAGTTCTAGAGTGGAAATGGGAAAATATATCCATGGACTTCGTTGTGGGATTGACGAAGACACCTCGAGGTAAAAATTCAATCTGGGTTATTGTTGATCACTTGACTAAATCTGCTCATTTCCTTGCTATACGAGATACTTTTTCCCTATATCAACTTTCCCATTTGTATCTTAAAGAGATAATCAGGTTACATGGAGTTCCTCTCTCCATTTTATCTGATCGTGATCCCATGTTTACTTCTAACTTTTGGAAAGGCCTTCAGAAGTCATTGGGTACTGAATTAAATTTTAGAACAGCTTTTTATCCTCAATCAGATAGGTAGTCAGAATGAACAATTCAGACATTGGAGGATATGCTACGTGCTTGTTCGATCGATTATTAGGGAAGTTGGGACCAACATATTTATTTGGTTAAATTTTCATATAATAACAGTTTTTATTCCAGTATATAGATGGCACCATTTGAGGCGTTATATGGGAAGCGGTGTCGAACTCTAGCTTTCTGGGAGGAAGTGGGTGAAAGAAAGATGATGGGACAAGAATTGGTAGAAGAGATGGAAGAAAAAGTTCAGTTGATTTAGAAACACATGAGAATAGCTCAGAGCAGGCAGAAGAGTTATGCGGATAACCAGAGGAATGATCTATCTTTCGAGGTAGGTGATCATGTTTTTCTCAAAGTTTCACCATGGAAAAGTGTGATGCGATTTGGTAAGAAAGGAAAGCTGAGTCCAAGGTTCATTGGACTATATGAAGTTGTGGAGAGATTTGGATAATTTGCTTACCAAGTTTCTTTACCTCTGAGTTTATCTCAGGTACACAATGTTTTTCATGTTTCGATGTTGAGAAAGTATATGTCAGATCCATCTCAAGTTTTGAGTCTAGAGGTAGTTCAGCTGGAAGAGAATCTATCTTATGAAAAACAACCAGTCCAGATTCTTGACCAAGAGGAGCAATTGATGTGGAATAAGGTGATTAATCATGTAAAGTTTTTGTGAAAAAACCATATGGTTGAAGAGGCAACGTGGGAATCTGAAAATTCTATTAGGGATAAATACCCCCACTTATTCGATAAGTAAATAAATTGCGGGGACGCAATTTTCAAAAGGGGAGAAGGATATAACATCCCAACTAATGAATAATATATATAGTTATCTATGTCTATTTATGAATTATATAGTGTTTTAGAGGCTTAAAACAAGAATAAATCCAAGCTTATGCATGGAATACACTAATATTTTTAAAAGATTGTTTCACTGCCTTTTGGTGGAAAACCATTTTTAAATCAAAATTTTGACAATTTTATAATCTCTATTTTTCAAAATAAACTTATTCTTTATGATTGGGACATTGAAATTTACTTTGGATAAATTTTTGGTATTTTTCTAACAATGTTCATTTTTTAATGAATAGTGAAAAATATTGCATTTTACATCAAAACCGCATTTTCATCTAATTTACTTATATGCCCAGATTATCTTTTTAATTGGTATTAAAGTGTAATTTGAATATATTTTTACCATTTAATCCAATGGTGGTCATCAGGATTAATTTCAATTTGAAATTGGGCATAAACTAATGCCAAACTTTTCATAGATATAGTTTCAAAAAAAACCTGCTATTTGTTTTGACAATGAGAATTATTTTTATATTAATTATTGCAATTTCTATGTTTGGAATTTGGTAAAATGGATTACATATTTGGAATCAGAAGGTCCAAATTATGTAATCAAGGCTCTTTTGTTTTTGGACACTTTGAATAGTAATAACAGTAATAATCTTTAATTATCTTGATTAATTAGTAATTGGGTAGTTAAGGATAATAAAATAATATAATAATAATAATAAATGACCCCAAAATGTGTCTTAATACTACTTTTTGTGTCATGGAAGACCATGGTATGCCTTGTGCCAAACTTGGGGACCCCATGGAATCACTTTTGTGTGATAATGACTTTTTATCTTTTTATTTTTAAAGAATGTTAAATATTAGAAAGAATGTATCACCTGAGTAAAACATTTTTAATTTTGTCTACATAAATGATATATTGTACTATAAATATTAATTGGAAATATAAAAATATTTCCTACATCATAGTAGTTTTTTTTATAATTTTTAGACATTTAATAAATTAAATTATTTATGACATCATGATGATGCAGCGATTACCTCATTATTTAACATTTTAAATACAATGAAAAGATAATGCAATATATATGACCTAAACATGTAAAAAACCTATTGGATGAGTATATTTCTAACCCTTATCAACTTATCATCAAAATAAATCAACGTGGGACCTTTAAAATCTGAAACGCATTTGAAAATAAAGTAACATTTTATACCTTTCCAAGAGTGCCCCTCCTCTCCTCTTATAAAAGGCCCCCACCTATACCACCTTAACCGCACATCTAAAGCCTTTGGCTCGGCCAAACCATGCTCATTTTGTCTCTCCACATCCCTCTCTTACTCCTAGAAGCCTCGCGTTGGGCAGAAGTCTTCCCAAGGAAGCCTTTGAGCTCAAATCAAAGAGAGTTACCTGATTTTAAGGTAATGTCTTCAATTGTGTTCTTTTGTTTTATTTTGCTTCTCCAACCCCCTAAACTCTTTTATTCATTTCTTTTGTAACAAATTCAGTATCTTTAACATACTAGGATTTTTCTTATAAGAATTATTCTAGCTACACTTACACACACCTACATCTGATGGTTAAAGAACATACTGTTTCTGTGGATGGTGAATTTCTGCCTCACGAAACGATGATTGATCAATATTCTTTTAACACCTTCAAAGGTGGCCATTAATATGTAACTATATTTATATAGGATATATATTATTTTTATGTTTTAATTAATATTCTTTATTTTTCGTTTGTGGAATACCTTGATGGTTTCCATTATGGTTAAACGCGATATCTTCATTTTAGGAAGTGCGGAATACCGCCCCCACAAAGTGATTTGATTCGTTAATATCATATGTGGTACGTATAAAGGATAGATTTAATGATATTATATATGATACCATACTATAAATGTAATAATATTATGTATCATTATGTTTTAATTCCATTAAATAAGAAATATAAATGGAAGTAGCATTCATGCGTACGTACGGATTACCGTCTCCATGAACGGTGCATTTCATTTCTTACCTCTAAATGTTACATAATATTATAAATCCATTTATATAATGTATATATATGATATATTATATCTACATAATGAATATAATTTTGTATATAATATATATTTTACCACATGCACAACTTGTAATTATAAAGAGTTTATTTTTGACTCATGTAGCAATAATCGACAAAATGACCATTATTAACTTAAATAATTACATAGTGTTCATAACATGGTAATAAGTGATATAAAAGGAATAATTAACTTGAAAAAGGTTCTCAAGAAAGTAGACATTAACTCATGTTTATTATTCAGGAGGTTAAAGAATGATCGAGTCAAGTCGGACCCGAGGTAATAGACTTCGTCTCAATCTCCATTTATTGGGGCATATTTTGTTTTATACACAACTTCATTTTATATGGTGTATAAACCCCTTTGACTTTTATGCTTATTAAAAAGGAATATTTTTTTATATTAAGCGTTTACAAAATGACAAAATGGAATTTTTTTTTGTCGTACGTATGCGGAAACAATGACTTCTCCACCTCCGTGACCATTATTTGAGTTTCGGCTTCCTCTACAAGCCATAACTTTTTTTACCATGTATTACATTTCTTTTATTTTCGTATTGAAAATGGTTTTCATAAGTTTTTTATTATATCAATTTTTTTACTGATATATTGTGATTGAGATGTGGAAATGTTATGTTTCCTTTATGCATGTTTTACATGATACGATTATGTTATGGTTCTTGGGTATTGTTATGAAGACGGGTGGTTCCGTGATAAAATAAGGGCAGGTGAGCCCAATATATCTCTCTAATGCATTGGGTAATGTGAAGGAGTTAAACATTATGGTTTCTCCGAATAGATTTAGGGAATATGTTGTGATGGGTATTCCAAACGTAACCAAGAGGGTTACTCCCTACGTAAGAATGTTATGAATGACTCAAGTTACCTTTATGTCTTATGATTTCTATGATTTATTCATGATTTCATGAGGTATGTTAAAGTGCTTATGTTTTATGGGTAAATTATGATTTCATTCTTATGTATATATGTACTCATGTTTCCTTTCCATATTTTTATAACCCTTACTGAGATTTTTATGCTCATCCCATGTTTTTGAAATGTTTTTCAAATGTCAAGGGAATGGTACATGATATGATGATAGTGTCAAGGAAGTGTAAAGAAATAATCCATGTTTTATTTTAAATATGTTTCCGTTGATGGGAAAAATGAATAGTATCTTTTATGTAACCACTTTTTTTAAATGAGGAATGTAATGCAAGTTTTATGATCTAATTCTCTAATACTCTAAACTTGAAAGAATCCTCAATGTGTAATCTTGTAATAACTCAAGATTAAGTAATGTTTAAGACCGGGGCCTTATATATAGTACGGTTTTCTATGGATCATGTTAGTTTTATATATATGAGATATAATATATTTATGTTTTTTTGTATATATATGTTGGATGACCAGGTTATGTTGTTGTGGTGTGAATGCATGGTGGGGGTCATTCATGGTAGGCAGATGGAACGAGGTTAACCTTCTTGTTCACGATACCCTATTATAATGAATATGGGATGTGTGGTTGTGATGTGGTTGTGATCTATGGTGTTCAGTATGTGGTTTTTGGATGTGATATATGGATGTCTGGATATGTAGATATGTGGATATATGGTTATGCACTTATAAGGAAGGGGTTGAAGCATGAGACACATGCCATTGGAGAGTGAGTATGACCAGACCAGTGGGGATGTGGAAGTGGGGTACCTCTCAATATATATCATTTTTATATTATATTTCTATACTTGGATACAATATTGGTTTAGTGATCCTTGGTAATCTTGGGTGATAGTTAACCTAATATATTCATGAGTTAATTTCTTAAATTATTCACTAAGGCATTGGTATTAATTTTCTATGTTTTTATGAGAGGTTTTTAAGAGGATCCTACTAGGTATACTTGAGTTTTTAACCTTATATATAAGTCTATTTTACATGTTTCTAAGAGGGAGATGGTGTTAAATATAGGTCATACAAGTTCATGGAGGATGTTGGTTGCTGTTTTCATTGCTTCAATGGTATTTACTTCTTATTATTATATTCTACCTAACTTTCTTATGTATGAAATTTACAAAAATTATAGATTAGGTTTTATTTTATGCCATATTGGGGTGATTGGTAGTTCATTTTCTTATTCCTAGGATCATAAAAGTAATTCCTCTAATTTATGTGTGATTATACATTCAATTTTAGTCATAAAATTATTCCCTATTGGAGGTGGGATGTAGGGGTCACACATGACTATGTTGTTGGGCCAAGAGGGGTTCTCAGTGTGGGAAGTTTGTGTTAGATTGGTATCTGATCTATGGTTGAAATTTATGATAGACACTATAGTTAGTAACTAGTGAGGAATGCATTTGTTTAGTTGGTAAAAATTATTGATCAAACTTAGAATGTGATGTACCTAGAGTGACTAACTTGGAAACAAGAATTTAGGGCCCCCCTATGATCCATCATAATGAATTTAATCCTACCAATCATACGAGGTAAGAATATATTGATTTTGGGGTATAAACCTAATACAGGTACATGAATCATGCTTGATTAATATTTTGATTGAACTGTGGTGGTTTAAGGGAAAATTAATCTAATAAAATTATATTAAATATAATTTCATGTTCTTAGGAATAGGAGTTTTCTTTTTCTCTTATAAATATGGATTGTTTTCATCATTCACTTGTGTATCAGTTTCGAGAGGTGCAGTGGGATAATCTGTTTAACCATGGGAGGGTTTAAATATATGATAAGAATGAGTTTATTATGAATACATAGTATGAGTTATACTATCAATGTTCGGAAAAAAATGAGGGGAGTGTCTCTAATCATAATATGGAGTATCGGTTGGAGGAGATATAGATTTATTTTTTATTGATCTATACTAGGAGGGATCATTGGATCTTATTCTTTATTAGTCATTTGAATGTATTTTTTCATTAGTGGTGGATTATATTCCTTAAATATAATGAGAAGTTTGAGATTTCACAGAAATATTTATCAAATATGTTTCAAGAAGATTTTCTTTATTTAATGATGAAGGAGGTGAACTGGTAGGAGGTTATTTCTCATTAGTATGGAATAATGAACTTGTATGAGGTCAGCATTTGATTCAATTAACTCCTCCATTTTCCCTACATCTTTTCATAGATGATAAGCCCGGGTTTTTTTTTTGAGGAGGCACAACATCCAACTATTTAGTATCAAGTTACCACATTTATGTTACTTATGAATCGATAGTTGTTATCCAAGGAAAATGTGATTGAGAGAATTCATACATAACTAGGATCATATCAAGAGGAAAATCATTAAAATTTTCTTAAGAGTAGAGTTGTGGATGGATAGTATTGTATGTTAGTGTAATAAGTGTTATAAGTAATTATAGTTGGTCTTAGTAGTCACTTTTATTATTTTCTTGATTTATTTGTTCATAAAACAATATTTTAATTCATATTTTAATTAAAATTACCCTTTAAAACTCCCTTATATAATGTCAAATACTTGAATTTAATTACATTCCTCCATTTTTATATGAATTTTTTAAATAAATTATTTTAACATATAATATAGATTTTGATGAGTTAGCTAGAGTTTGAAATTAAACATTTTAGTTGAAATTATTTTTCACAAAATTAATTTAATAATTTTTTATTTCATTCACTTTAATAATTTAATTTTTGACCAGTTTCCATTTGAATACGCCACACAACCACTCATATCCACATACCCATGGCCTCCAATGCATATCCTCAACGACTAAACACATACCCATGAGTCTAGATCTAGACACGGTACTTGAAGACCTAACATGAAACACCCTATTTCACTAGCCTTCTCCCCACAATAATCCAAACATGTTGAATCTCATCTCTATTGAACATCTACAAACACTAGTTTTTTTTAATCACACACCTTACCATTTTTGAAAATTCAATCACCAAAACCCAAGAATTCTACAGTACTCTTTCTCTATCCCTAATCTGGTCTCACCTAAAGCTTGTGGAAACCACTTATTACAAAACCCCATTCCTAATCACCATGATCAAGATCCCGTTATTGAATATTCTAGTTGTGCTACTTTTATATCCACCAGAATCCACACTAAATTCAAGCTATAAACTTTTTATTCTAGCTAAACCACCAATAGTGAACTAAGATCAGATCTCACGCCTCTAGGACCAGCCCTCCTGTGTGCAGACTCAGGATAACCATTTATATTTCTCCATGTTTCATCATCACATATTCTAACTCATCCAAATTCCACCATATCAAGTGCATACAGATAATCCATCCCTTATATAAATCCTGAAGCATCTACAACATCATCTTAATATAAATTATTATCATTTACAATTACTTGTGTGGGTATGAAAAAATATCTAACATCCATGAAGATAATAAACAATTCATATGAAAGTAAATTTCAAGGTGTTTTATAGAATTTACCTTTGATCAGAGTACCTTTAATCGATCCATTATCCTATTCATTATATTATGTAGCTCCCAAAAACACCAAAAGTAGGGTTTCTCCACTTAAGGGCATGAAATACTCAACCATCCCACCTAAAAGATATTAAAGACCATGTCAACCATCTCAAGTCTAAGCCTATACCAACAAGAACGTGTAAAACATTTTACCAACCCATCCTCAAATGTAGCTTGAAGTAATGACTCCCTGAACAAGAAACATAATTTCAACTATTACTGTGACATAGTGAAGCACATTAGCATAGATTCTTCATGAATGCATATGGAGCATAATCATGGAATGATTATCGTAATCAGGTATTTCTAATTTTTGAAACATACTAGGATGAGCGTTTAAGATAAGATATAAAATTGGTTTAAGGGATATGCGGGGATGATAAATTACCATCTTGGGGGATGTTTTTAACATTTTTTATTTCTTTTAAAATTTTAGTTTTTTTAGTTTTTTATGAACTAATTTTTTTTTCAATTCTGCTTCAATGTGTTTTTTCTTCTCTTATACTCAATTTTTGTTGTGTTTCTTCATCACTATTTTATACTAATGATCTATCAAATCCATGTTAATATAGTTATAACCTGAGGCTATGTCTTAGGGAGGTTTTACAGTGCTCCCAAGTCCCTCATCACATTTTATTTGTTTATGATTTTTATTTTATTTTTGAGATGATTTCAGTCTTAACCAAATCATTTCCCACCCTACACTCAATCCACATTTCATACAGTTTGATTCATGTGGATTGAACTCTGAATATTGTAATATTGAGAACGATTAAAGGGTGGTGGGTTTTCTACGGTCAGGTTATGTACATATATTGACAATTTGGAGGAGGTGAGACTTTTTGTGACTAGAATTTTTCCAAAGGTTCACTAATCAATACAAACTAAGTTTCAGTTAGTGATATTTGAATTATTATTTAGTATATTATCAATGTATATTATGAAATTAATTTTTATAGTGAATAAATAATTTTTTCTTAACCTAGGATTGAACAATTTCTCTATTAAAATATTTTTAATATTTTTTTCTGATTACTTTTATATACTTGAACATATTAAAATACATTATTATTACATTTTTTATAATGTTAAAAAATAAATATTAAAAATATAAATAAGTGATTAATAATAGTGGAACCATGCCTACATCATCATGAGAAAATACCCTGATCATAGCCACTAGACTACATTCTTGGTTTTAAAATAATATTTGATTATGCGACCAATACATTAACACATCAACATGGTATTTTTTCTAGGGTGTTAGGTTAATAACTCACTTTCCACCATCAAATTGTAAATATTTTCTAATTTTAAAAATAAAATCTAGAAAATTATAACAATATTTTGACTCATCCTCACCCATGGAAAAGGATGTTACTACATCTTCTAAATAGAATAATAGTTTCGGGAACTCACCTTTCACATAAGAGGATTTCTAGGAAGATATTCATGATGTTAAGGAGGTCATTGATTATAAATTTCTTGAATAATTTTCTCAATAAATCATTATTATCCTGGAGTAATTTTCTGAGTTTAATCAACAAGTTTTCAAGTCATAGGAAGAGACTCCCTTATTCACTCTCACATTCATAAAATATATTGAGAAGTTATATTTCTTATACTCATTACCTTTTAAAAAGATCCGAGAGGAAATATATGGAGAAAAGTACTTATTTATGGAAATTTTAAAGGATGATGGACTCAACATGGATTTATTTTATTACAATTTAATTAAAACTAAGTTGAAATTAAATATCCCTTGATGTTATACTAATAATTCATCATATAAATTATAAGGTTGGGATGATTTTGTTGCTATAGATATCAAAAGAAAAATAGTTTAAATAGAATTGTAAATATATTATTGTGGTTGGTATTGGCTAGCTACATTGGAAAAAAATGATGAAGTGGAAGATATCATCCCACCAACATAAAATGAAGTAAAGGATTCCGTTTACCTACAAGTAACTCCAATAAACTACGAATTAACTATAGAAGAGGTGGAGAAACTACTTATAATTTTAAATGAGTACCTCTTGAGGAATATCTCTATGTATGTCTATAATAAGTGCATGAATGGATTTCAGAAGAGAAAAATATCATGATTCAAATTTATGAATCTTTATCCATCACATGTTTGGGGATAATCTCAATGTTTTTTTATTGTGGATATTATAAAATGCATCATCACTTGGGGTTTTCAACCAATATTATTCATCTCTTTCCACCACTTTTATTTTATTCTCCATATTGTGTTTAAATTTTCAATAAACGGTTAACTAATTCTATTTTCATTGTAGGAAATATGATAGAAAATAGCTCCAATGCATACAAGGAAATAATTTGGATTCAAATAAATATGACTCACTTATTTATAGGGACAAAAATTATATAATAACAATATTTGGGTCATATCCTTCAATTATAATTTAGTATTTTTCAACCCTATTATTGGTTCCTCTTGAAATATTCATGATAACATGTAAGATTCTTAGAGGATGTAATGGAAATGATGTTTGGGAGAGTGTTTAATTTATGGATTCCTTTCTTTATTTATTTTCTTTATTTTCATTTTATTTTAGTGTAATTTTTTAAAAAATAATATAAACAAACTAATCTATTTTGAAAAATGTAAATATTTGTTTTAGGTGTTTTTAAGTGTGTTTTTAGAACAGTCTTCGAGTTGATTTCAAATTCCTAAAACATTTTTTAAATTCAAGTTTACTGTTAGGAATATAATATCATTATTATACCTAAAAATATGAAATTATTTTTTATTTTTATTTTTTCAGTGGGATTTTATTTCAATTAATTTTCATGATATTTAACTAGAAATTCAAACATAAATCAACTAATGACTAACCAAATTTAAATTCTTCTCCAGGTAGGAATTTTAATCCATTTTGAAAACGTTTTTCTAATAAACTCATTTATTAATAGAATGTTTAGATTTTTTATTGAACTATAACTTTGTTATATTCTATTTAAAATATTTGGATCTCATGAGAAGCTTTAAACATGATCAATGAATTCAATTTTTTATCCCCTCATCCATCCACGGGAGCTACCTTAAACAAAGACCCTTATTAAGATGCTCGACAACTATAATTGACTGTATAGTTTATTGATGCATTATTATCCTAATTATACCTTTCCTAACCTCACTCCAAAATGAATTTTCTTGATTTATTAAATTATAATTTTAGGGAAATATGATTTCCAATGTTTTTCAGTGGGAAACACTGTACGGTAAAGGGAAAATGAGAGTTTTGATGCCATTCTAGGGAATTTTAATGAGGGAAAAGGTATTAAATCATTTTCATCCATTAAATTCAATTTTTTATCATCTAATTATTCAAAAAAAAGTGTATATAAAAAACTAAAAAAATATATGATATCAGAACATTAATTATTGTTATTTATGTGATTTATAACCCTAACCTAGAAAAGGAAATGAATAATCAATACTTATAAGAAATTTACATATCATTATCCTATAAGAAATACATTAAAAACATGAGGTAAAAAAGGACACACCATATGAATTTACCTATAAAATTTATATAAATTAATTATGGAATGAAAATAACAATAAATAAAGGGGTTGTTGAATAATAATTGTAAGGATAATTGAGTGAGGGATCATTCCCCGTGTAAATTAATGAATTTCTCATTGTATTTGAAAGAGTTAACCCTTCCATTTGTATTTGTTTTCTAAAAAACACTTATCCACCAACCTAAATCGGCTCATTAAACTTTTTAATCCATCATGATTCATGTTATTTTCATGTCTCAGAGTACAGAGAGATAATAATTTTCACAAGTATAAGGTAAATATTCATTATTAAAGTTTGAGTATAACTCCACATAAATACGTACTCTTGAGTGAAAATTGATATTGAATTCCAAGTGGGGTAGGCCATGAATTGTTTTTAAATAGATATTTATGGTTGAATTTCATTGGGACAAGATAATTTCATGTCATTAGAATTAAATTAATTTAGGAAGAATAGTTCTATTTTTAGTGTAATGGACTTAAAATGATTTAACACCAATTAATTTGAATTAAGAATTTTATATAAGAATGTCTTTTCTTGTTTATTGATTGAATTTAAAAATGAAACATAAATTTAAAAAAATAATTGTTTATTTTAAGTGATATAGATGACATAGAAAACTGATATGGTTATATGATTCTTGATTGTTTTTATGGTGTTAAATTATGATTCTGTAAATATTTTGATATAGAATATTTGGTTTCAAAATTTAATACTAACCTAAGATATTGTATAGGTTTTTGGAAAATATTTTATTTTTTTATAATGTGATGAATTTGATCCTAAATAGTACTATATAAATTATTTTTCAAAATTATTTTTTTGGAAAGAACATTGAATTTATATATTTCAAAACATTATTTTAAACTATGTTTTTAGGAAAAAAGAAGTTCATTTAGGAGGGCTATCCTAATTTTTCTTCGGAAATTTAATAATTATATATTTTAATGTTTTCATTATTTTACTAAAATATTTAATTTATCTCATATTGCATTAATATTTTCAAAAAACAATATAAATTTTCAAGTTTCTATGTTACTGGAATCTTGTAATTGGTTTTAAATTTTTGAAAAATTAATCATGAGTATTTTTTTTTTGAATATTATGATTAAATACATGAATATAACAAGATTTTTGAGCTAAAAAATATTTTTATAGTAGTTCGTGAATATTTAGTTACTAAATATGAAAAAATTTCAACTATAAAGACTAAATTTTCTTAATAAATACACTAAATGATGATTTTACTATTATAATATTCCTTGACCTCCATTGAGAATTCCTTCTATTAAAAATAGAATAATAGTGATATGTAAACAGTGAATTGTACATTCTAAAATATCCAACAATTATAAGCTTTGAATTTTTGACTTAGATTAAACATGGTGTCATATATGAAATTCTAAAATTTTGAATTTATTATCAAACTATTTGATAGATTTTCTTTAAAATTATCATTGTGTATCCCATTTTAACTAAAGGAAATTAAAACATGTAATCTCGAGCATAATTTAGAACTTATAAAAAATGGAAAGTGGGGTGTTGTAAAATCCCAAGTATGTGAAGACTAATATATTATCATAACTATGTCTATTTATGAATTATATAGTGTTTTAGAGGCTTAAAGTGAGAATAAATCCAATCTTAGGCATAGAATACTCTAATATTTTTAAAAGATTTTTTTACCGCCTTTTAATGGAAGACCATTTTTAAGTCTAACTTTTTATAATTTTATATTCTCTATTTGTCAAAATAAAATTATTATTTAGAATTGGGACATTGAAATTTACTTTGGATAAATTTTTGGTATTTTTGTGACAATCTTCATTTTTTAATGAATAGTGAAAAATACTGCATTTTACTACAAAACTGCTTTTTCATCAAATTTAATTAGATGGTTAGATTATTTTTTTTAATTGGTTTTAAACTCTAATTAGACTATATCGTTACCATGTAATCCAATGGTGGTCATTATAATTAATTTCACTTTAAAATTGGACATAAACAATTATCAATCTTTTGATAGATATTGTTTCTTAAAAACACGCTATTTGTTTTGACAATAGGAATTATTTTTAAATTAATTACTGAAATTTCTATGTCCTTAATTTGGTAAAATTGATTCCATATTTTTAATCATAAGGTACAAATTATGTAATTAAGACTATTTTGTCTTTGGACATTATGAATAGTAATGACAGCAATTATCTTTAATTATCATGATTAATTAGTAATTGAGTGGTTAAGGGTAATAAAATAATATCATAATAAAATAAAATGACCCCAACATGTTTCCACATCCTACTTTTTGAGTCATGGATGACCATGTGAAGCTTTGTACCTAACAAGAGAGCCCATGGAGTCACATGGGTGTAATAGTGACATTTATGACATTATTTTTAAAAAGAAGAGAAATATAACAAAGGTTTGTATATCCTAAGTAAAACAATTTTAATTTTGTTTACATATATGATCTCTCAGACTATAAATATTTATTTTAAAGGTAAAAATATTTCCTACATCATGGTATTTTTTTATAATTTTTAGGAATTTAATAAATAAATTCATTTATGACACCAACATGATTCAGTGATTACCTCATTAATGAATGATTTAAATAAAATGAAAAGATAATGTGAAATATAAGACATAAACTTGTCAAAAACCTATTGGATGGGTGGATTTAGATCCATTATCACCTTATCCTCGAAATATATCGTTGTGGTACCTTTAAAATCTGAAAATCATTTTATAATAAATTAGCATTTCAAGACATTCCAAAAGTGACCCTCCTCCCTCTTATAAAAGGCCCCCACCTATACCCCCTTAACCACACCTATAAAGCCCTTATACCATCCAACCTCTTCTCATATTATTTCTCCACATCCCTCCCTTACTTCTAGAAGCCTCACTTTATGCAGAAGTCTTCCCAAAGAAGCCTTGTCTCAAATCATAAAAGAGTTACCCAATTTAAAGGAAATTAAAGAACGATTGAGTCAAGTCGGATACAAGGTAAGGGACTTCATATCAATATCATTTCATTGAAGAATATTTTGTTTTAATACAATAATTTATCTTATATGCTGTATAAACACCTTTGACTTTTCATTTCATTCAAAGGGATCATTTTCTACGAAGCGTTTTACTAATCGACAATAAGGAATGTTTCTTTTAACGTACGCGGTGACAATGACCTTTCCACCACCATGAGTATTATTTGATCTTTGGATTCCTCAATAAGCTGTAATGTTTTTAAAATAAAATAAATATCATATAATCTATTATGTATTTTGGTATTGAAAATGGTTTTGATAATGGATTTGTTATAGCAATATATATAAGTGATATATTGTGATTGAAATATGGAAATGATTTCTTTCATTTATATTGTTTTATGACTTATAATTTTATAGTGGTACATGGACATTTGACGGGTGGTTACATGATAAACCAAATTACGGGTGGTTCCGTGAATACCAGGATGTGTGGTTATGTTATAACCTCAAATGCATTTGGTATGGAAGTCAGCCGTAGGGCTATTCCATTTAGTGACATGTGTTGAAGTGGACAATATGCTTATTCTGTTTAATTATGTTTATGTTACAAGTTACCTTTATATGATATGTGTTCTTTATATGGGTAATATTTTTCTTACAAAAGGGTAAGTAGTGATCTTTTATATAGTGAAGAGTATTTACTACTTCATAAAGATGAAAAGTATTACTTATGTTAAAGTATTCATGGTTTACTTGTTATTTTTAAAAACTAATAGTTTCCTTATTTCTGTATTCCTTACTAAGCTTTTATGCTCATCCCAGGTTTTGGAAATGTTTTTCAAAGGACATAAAGTGGAATAGGGTCAAGGATGGGATCAAGGAAAGTCATGCAGTCTAAAACATGGAACTAGACATGACTTTTTTTTTCAAGAGTTTTTATTTTATGAAAAAAATGGAAATTGAGTAGAAGTGTCTACTTTTTAACTTTTGAGATGTAATAGTTATGGCCTAATTCTCTAAAACACTAAACCTGAAAAGATCCTCAATGTGAATTATTCATTTAATTCAATATTAAGTAATGTTTTAAGGTCAGGTCCTTATAGTTGGTATCAGAGGTCGGTTTAGATAACTTTATGAGTTAGAATTCTATTAAATGATTATCCAAAAATATTTTTTTACGCATTATGGTTAAATTTAAATGATATAGAATTTTTATATTACCATGTTTCTTCATCTAAGACATGTTTTTTTAGAATGGTTTTCCATATAGAAAACAGGGAAGCAATTCTAGGAAGGCTTACATAAGGAAATGAACTTCCAAATCAGCATCCTGAGATGGTCGGAATTGGAACTGAATAGTTTGTTGAAGTAATGGCGTAGTTGACTCAATCTATAAATAGTGGTGGTATCCATTCATGAGATCATCCAGATTAACTACATAGGAACATATTAGTGGTGAAACATTTTATGAGGCAACATCCCCCATCATTCAAATGATCATCTAAACATGTGCCAGTTGAAGGGTGGATTAAAGCACTGGAGAAGATTTTTGATGTCATGTGGTGTTTAGAACATTAAATGGTTAGTCTTTCTGTTTACCATTTGGAGGGTGAAGAATATCAGTGGTTGTAGATGGTTAAAAATATCCGGGATGCTGATGAGACTGATGCTCTTGACTAGGATGAATTCAAAGGTGTGTTTCCTAAGAAATATTTTCCTAAGGCTATTCAACTTAGGATGGAAAAACATTTCTTGGAATTTAGGTAAGAGGACGACTCAGTTGGTGCTTATGAAGAAAAGTTCACTCGATTGGGAAGGTATGCTCCAAATTTTATCCAAGACCTGGAGAGTAAAATCAATCATTTGTACTCATGATTAAAGACAAAATATCAAAGGGTATTAGCTTCTCGTGAGTTCAAAAATTATGAAAAGCTTGTTTGATGTGTTGAGAAGGTGGAAATGGTGTTTTCTGATGATCAAGTGTTCTATGACAACCAACAGAAGAAGATACCGAAGTAGCCGGGGAAAGGTAATAATCCTTCAAAAAGGTATGATGGTAAGAAAACAATGTTTTTAGTTTGTGATAGTGTGGTAAAAATCATGCTGGAGAATTTCTTTTGAATTTTGGAAAGTTCTTCTGATGTGGTAATATGGGACATATGGATCATGATTACACTGGAAAAGATAAGGGTAATAGTAAGACCCAATTTTATTTATTGTTAGTGAAATGTTTCAAGTGAAATGAGATGGGTCATTATGAAAACGAGTGTTCAACAAAGATCTCAATTGATGGGAAGTAGTCTGACTATAAGTTGAAAAGTGTGCTGAAATCCATTGTAACTAATTCACTAGATGTTGGGCCATCGAATGAAGTAGTATCAGTTACATTGTTTATTGGTTCAGATTATTCCAATGTGTTCTTTGATTCACGGTCTACAAATTCATTCATTTATTATAAGTTTTCTAGTAAATTGGTAATTTCATCTCAAGATATGAATCCTAAACTTATGGTAAAAACACCAAGGGGAAACATTGAGACAAAAAGAAATTATAAGAACCTTCCTATCCTTTTTTGTGGAAAGAATCTACCATCAGACTTTATTGTTTTATCTCTAGTTGAGTTTGATGTTATTTTGGGCATGAATTGGATTTCTGTTTATCATGATATGATTGACTGCAGAGATAAAAAGTTTTTTTTAGAAATATTTTCAGTTTGCGTACAAGAATGAACCCTTACTTTTGATAATATATTAGGAAGATGAGAAAATAGTAAATGATGGAAATGAATTTTACCTTGAACATATTATTGAAAACAAAGGAACTGTTCTGATTAATGATGTGCCAGTGGTAAATGAGTATCTTGATGTTTTTCCTGATGATTTTCCTGGTATTATACATTATCGAGAATTTGAATTTATTGTGGACTTAGTTCCTAATTCTAAGAAAATTTCAAAACCCCCTTATTGAATGGCTCAATTTGAACTTTTAGATTTAAAGAAGAAATTACAAGAGTTACAAGATAAAGGTTTCATTCAACCTAGCACATCACCATGGGGTGTTCCAGTATTGTTTGATAAAAAGAAATATTGTTTAATGAGACTTTTCATTGATTATAGATCCTTGAATAACATCACTGTTAAGAACAAGTATCCTTTGCCTCATATAGATGATTTATTTGATCAGATCCAAGAAGCTCAGTATTTTTTAAATATTGTCTTGAAGTCGGTGTACCATCAGCTGAAAGTAAATGAAGCAAATATTCCGAAGACTGTGTTTATACAAAATATGGCCATTATGAATTTGAAGTTATTCCTTTTGGGTTAACCAATGAACCTGCTATATTCATGGACCTTATGAATATAATATTACATGAGTTCTTGGATAAGTTTGTGGTTGTATATATTGATGATATTTTGGTGTTTTATAAAAGTAAATACAAGCATGAAAGTCATTTAAGGGTTATTTTGCAAACCATAAAAGAAAATAATTTGTATGGGAAATTCAAAAAGTGTGAGTTTTGGTTGCAACAAATTTCTTTCCTTGGTCACATTGTTTTTAATGATGGTATAACTGTTAATCCTTCAAAAACAAAGGTTTTTGAAGAATGTCCAAGACCCAAAAATATAACCGAGATTCGTAGTTTTCTTGGTTTGGCAGGCTATTACAGAAGGTTTTTTAAAAAAAAATCACGGTTGTCCAGCCCATTGATGAAGCTAACTCATAAGGGTGCTATGTTTATCTGGACGAAATAATGTGATGATTGTTTTCAGTAATTGATAATGAAAATTGGTGAATTCTCTAGTATTGGAACTACCTTCTAGAAATGGTGAGTTAGTTATCTACAGTGATGCTTCGTCGAAAGGACTTGGATGTGTCCTTATGCAGAATGATCAGGTAATTTCTTATGCTTCACGACAGTTGAAAACTCATGAGTTAAATTACCCTACACATGATTTGGAATTAGCTACTATTTTTTTTCTTTAAAAAATTGGAGGCATCATTTGTATGGAGTAAAGTGTGAAATATATACTGATCACAAAAGTATAAAGTATATATTCACTCAGAAAGAATAGAACATGAGATAGATGAGATGGTTGAAATTAATCAAGTATTACGATTTTAAAATTCATTACCATATGAGAAAAACAAATAAAGTGGCTAATGCTTTGAGTTGAAATATTAATGCTTTATTAACCATGCTACGTTTTGAACGAGATCCTTTGGTTTTTGATTTGATAAACTTTTTCATAGATGTTGTTGGTGCAGGAAGTTATTATATTTTGTTTCAAGTGTCAGTGAGATCATCTCTATCAGACAGAATTAAACAAGTGCAGAAGAAAGACAGTGGGTTGCAGAAAAAGGTAGAGATGGTTCATAAGGGTAAGTTACTAGAATTTGACATTTATACTGATTTTTTTGAGATTTGGGAAGAGATTTTGGGTGACTTGTGATTCATAGTTGAGGAGAGGGTTGTTATGTGAAGCTCATAGTTCCTCATTTTCAGTTCATCCTGGTAGTACTATGATATACAGAGATCTGCAAAAGAATTAATGGTGGGAAGGAATGAAAAGAGATATTTCTGATTTTACTGTGAAGTTTTTGACTTGTCAGTGGGTTAAAGCAGAGTGGCAGTTACCGAAAGGGATGCTTCAGTCATTACCGGTGCCAGAGTGTAAATGGTAAAATATATCTATAGACTTCATTGTGGGATTGCCAAAGACATCTCGAGGTAATAATGCAATCTGGGTTATTGTTGATCAATTGACTAAATCTACTCATTTCCATCCTATTAGAGATAAATTCTCTCTAGACCAACTTTATCGATTATATCTTAAAGATATATTCAGGTTACACGGTGTTCCCCTCTCCATTGTATCTAATCATGATCCCAGGTTCACCTCTAATTTTTGGAAAGGCCTTCAGGAGTCATTGGTTACTGAATTAAATTTTAGTACAGCTTTTCATCCTCAATTAGATGGGCAATTAGAATGAACGATTCATACCTTGGAGGAAATGCTATGTTCTTGTTCGATGGATTATTAGGTAATATTAGACCAAAATCTTTCATTGGTTGAGTTTTCTTATAATAACAGTTTTCATTCCAGTATACAGATGGCTCTGTTTGAGGCATTATATGGTAAACAGTGTCGAACTCCAGATTTTTGGGATAAATTAAGGGAAAGGAAGATAATGGGACTGGAATTGGTAGAAGAGTTGGTGGAAAAATTTCAGCTGATACAAAAACACATGAGAGAAACTCAGAGTAGGTAGAAAAGTTATGCGGATAACCGAAGGAAGGATCTTTATTTTGAGGTAGGTGATCATGTTTTTCTCAAATTTTCTCCACGGAAAAGTGTGTTGTGTTTTGGTAAGAAGGGAAAGTTGAGGCTGAGGTTCATTGGACCTTATGAAATCTAGGAGAAATTTATATCAGTTGCATACAGAGTGGCATTACCTCCAATTTTGTACCATGTACATAATGTTTTTCATGTTTCAATGTTGATAAAGTATATCCCAAATCTATCTCATGTTTTGATTCAAGAGGTAGTTTAGCTGGAAGAGAATATATCTTAGGAATAACAACCAGTATAGATTCTTGACCGTAGAGAGAAAGTGTTGTGGAATAAGTTAATTCATCAGGTGAAGGTTTTGTGGAAAAACCATAGGGTTGAAGAGGCAGCGTGGGAATCTGAAAATTCAATGAGGGAAAAATACCCCCACTTATTCGATACGTAATAAATTGTGGGGATGCAATTTCCTAAAGGTGGGAAGGATGTGACATCCCAAGTAAGTAAAAAATAATATATTTTCATATCTATGTCTATTTATGAATTAGATAGTTTTTTAGAGGCCTAAAATGAGAATAAATCCAATATTAGGCATAGAATACTCTATTATTTTTAAAAGATTGTTTTACCACCTTTTGATGGAAAACCATTGTTAAATATAAATTTGGACAATTTTATAAGCCTTATTTGTCAAAATAAACTTATTCTTTAGAATTGGGACATTTAATTTTTTTTTGGATAAATATTTTGTATTTTTCTAACAATGTTCATTTTTTAATGAATAGTGAAAAATACAGCATTTTACTTCAAAACTTCTTTTCCATATAATTTAATTATATGGATAGATTATCTTTTTAATTGGTTTTAAACTAAAATTAGAATATATTTTTACCATTTAATCCAATGGTGGTAATTATAATTAATTTCACTTTGATATTGGAGATAAACAATTATCAATCTTTTGATAGATATTGTTTCTTAAAAGCACGCTATTTGTTTTGAAAATGGGAATTATTTTTAAATTAATTACTGCAATTTATATTTTTGGAATTTGGTAAAATAGATTCTATATTTTGAATCATATGGTCCAAATTATTTAATTAAGACTCTTTTGTTTTTGGACATTATGAATAGTAACGACATCAATTATCTTTAAATATCATGATTAATTAGTAATCAAGCGGTTAAGGGTAATAAAATAATTTCATAATAATATAAAATGACCCCAAAAAGTGTCAACATCCTCTTGTTTGAGTCATTTCTGACCAAGGGAATCTTTTTACCAAACTTTAAGGCCCATGGAGTCACATGGATGTAATAGTGACATTTATGACATTATTTTTAAAAAGAAGAGAAATATAACAAAGGTTTGTATATCCTAAGTAAAACAATTTTATGTTTGTTTACATAAATGATCTCTTAGACTATAAATAGTAATTGGAAAGATAAAAATATCTCATACATCATGGTATTTTTTATAATTTTTAGACATTAAATAAATAAAATTATTTATGACACCATGATGATGCAGTGATTATCTCATTAATGAATGATTTAAATAAAATAAAAAGATAATATGAAATCTAAGACTTGAACCTGTCAAAAACCTATTGGATGGGTTTATTTCTAACCCTTATCACCTTATCCTCTAAATATATCATCATGGGACCTTTAAAAACCGAAAAGTGTTTTATAATAAATTAACATTTCATGACATTCCAAAAGTGACCCTCCTCCATCTTATAAAAGGCCCCCACCTCTACCCCCTTAACCACACCTCTCAAGCCCTTGGCTCAACCAAAATATTCTCATATACCAACATACCTCCCTTACTCTTAGAAGCCTCAATTTGGGCAAAAGTCTTCCCAAGGAAGCCTTTGGCTCAAATCAAAAAGAGTTACCCGATTTAGAGGAGATTAAAGAACGATCGAGTCAAGTCGGACACAAGATAAGGGTCTTTGTCTCAATCTCCTTTTATTGAGTCATATTTTGCTTTAATACAAGACTTTATTTTATATGATGTATAAAAAACTTTGACTTTTCATTTCATTTAAAGGGATTATTTTTCTATTAATCATTTTACTAAACTATAAAAAAGAATGTTTCTTTTAACGTACGTGGTGACAACGACCTTTCCGCCGCCGTGAGTATTATTTGATCTTTGGATTCCTCAACAAGAAGAAATGTTTTTAAAAGAAATTAAATACTATATAATCTATTATGTATTTTGTTATTGAAAATGGTTTTGATAATGGATTTTTTATGGCAATATATTTATGCGATATATTGTGATTGAAATATGGAAATGTTTTTTTTCTTTATATTTGTTTTATGTCTTATGATTTTATAATTCTACTTGGACATTTTATGGGTGGTTACATGATAAACCAAAAGACGGGTGGTTCTGTGAATACCAGGATGGGTGGTTACATTATAACCTCAAATTCCTTGGGTATGGAACTCAGTCGAATGGCTATTCCATTTAGTGACATGTGTGGAAGTCAACCGTATGGTTACTCCTTTTAAGTATGTTTATGTTCCAAGTTACCTTTATATGATATGTGTTCTTTATATGGGTAATCATTTGGTTAAAAAAGGGTAAGTAGTGATATTTTATTCAGTGAAGAGTATTTACTACTTCATAAAGGTGAAAAGTATTACTTATGTTAAAGTATTCACGGTTTACTTGTTGTTTTGAAAAACTAATAGTTTCCTTCTTGTGTATTCCTTACTGATATTTTTATTCTCATCCCATGTTTTTTAAATTTTTTCACGGGACGTAAAGTATAATAGGGTCAAGGATGGGATCAAGGAAAGTCATGCTATCTAAAACATGGAACTAGACATGAATCTTTTTTTCAAGAGTTTTTATTTTATGAAAAAATGGAAACTGAGTAAAAGTGTCTACTTTGTAACTTTTGAGATGTAATAGTTATGGCCTAATTCTCTAAAATTATTAACCTGAAATGATACTCAATGTGAAATATTCATTTAATTCAAGATTATGTAATGGTTTAAGGCCGGGTCCTTATAGGTGTTATACAATAATGAAAATTTAAAACCCAATGATGAATTATTTCCCTAGAGAGAAATATTAAAATTTTAGTAGAGTAATAAAAAAGTATTTCCATATTTATATTAATTCAAAATTACCTTCAAAACTCCCTTATATCATATCAAATAAATGGTTTTAATTAAATTATTTCATTACTATGTGAATTTTGTAAAATAAATTATGTTTGGCCTAAGCTGTGGATTTTTATGTGTTAACTAGATTCTAAAATTAAACATGTTGATTAAAAATACATTTTATTGGAATTTATATAATCGTTTTTTTTTTGTTTTTTCACTTTGATAATTCAATTTCAATCCTCTTTACCTTTGAATCCACCATAAAACCACTTAATGTCATAAACCCATGGCCTACAGTGAAAATCCTCTACAATCAAACTCAACCTCATAAGTGCAGATCTTTCCCCAATACATGAATATAAAGAACTCAAAAAATAATTTCACTGTCCATATCCTTGAAAAACTCTAGTAACATCGAATCTCCTATCTAGAAAACTCCTAGTAACACTGATATAGTTAAATCCTTTACCTTTTAGCAGCTATAATTCCATTACCAACAACTGAGGATTCGGATGCACTCCTACAAATATGATCTAGTCTCACCCTAAGCACATAGAAACACCCATTATAATGATTTATTCCTAATTACAATGATCAAGATATATTTATTTAAGCTTCATGTTTGGATACTCTTATTTGTGTAAGATCTTGAGATTTTATGATATATTTCTCAATGAATAAATCTAATTTATTTGATTGCATGCTTTACCTAAAAAATCAATTTTAAAAAAACATGAAAAAATACTGAAATATTATTCTTTAACAATTATATCATTTTTTAAATTATTATGTAAATAATATATTAGGTTGATTTTTTGTAACTTTAAACAGATTTATTTTTTACATAATAATGAATAATACGTATTTTGGTAAAACTATAATATCTTTTCATTAAATAATGTAATTTAAGAGTAAAAGTTTCTTCAAAATATAAAATCCATTTTATTTACAATAATTTAACAAATTCCATTTTTATTATCATTTTACATGATTTTCATATAAGTTAATTTTTGTCTTAAAAAGAAATTTTCTAGAAAAATATTTTCATCGCATTTTGCGGTTTTGCTTTTAAATTAATTTTTAAAACTTATAGGAATATATATTAATAAAATGGATTCCATATTTAGAATCAATAGTTTAAATTTTTTTAAATAGTTACCTTTAATTTTTAGGCAATATGAATAGTAATCATGGTAAATTTTGTCACCTCAGTAAGGGTAAAATGGGTAAAATAATGTTAAAACATTTGGATAATGATTTAAAATTTATATAATACATTCTTATATACTATTTTATGATGGTGTTTGGATCATTAAAACCAAATTCTAGAAAATATGGCCACATTTTGGAATTTTTCTTTCATATAGACCATTATATTATTTTAAGAAAATATTAAAAAAATGTTACAATCTAGAATTTTATATCCCTAATATATTTTCAAAATAATAAAAAGATTTCAGGTATAATTTTTAATGTTTATTTGAGATATGAGTTGATTTTTTTATCATGGTTTTTTTTATTATTAGTGATTGAATAATTAGTATAAAGGATTACTCAATGCCAACATAGTATTTATTCAATTAAAAGAAAAATTAATTAAATGATTTTTCAAATATTAAAAGTAATAAATTTTGGATTAATTAGTGGGTTACAAATATATTTTTCGTAATATATTATATTAATTATCTGTTAAAGTTTTATATTTTAATTTCAACTTTGTCTTGGGGTCTTTAATGTTAAATTAAATAAATAGTGTCAAGAATGGTATTAATGATATTTTTGAAAATAATATATTATTAAATTATTTAAAAATCATAGAAATATTAATAGATTAAAAGGGAACAAAATTTAGTATAAAAATTCATACCTTGTCCATTTATGATTTCATTTTACCTTATATGATAAATTATAATTCTTTCAGTTTAAAGAAAAATTCATTACCATGTTTAAGGTTAAAATTAGATAACCAAGGGATTAATCCAAAGGATAAAGTCTAAAATGATATCTAAACCTATAAAAATTTAATTGTATGATTATATTAATACCATATCCTAATTATATTAGATAATATTTCTTTTTGGAACTATTTTACAAGAGTTAGACACATGTAGTATTATATTATTTATTGAATTTCCAAAAGTGTATCACTCATGATTTATAAAAGGACACCCCTTATCTATTTTCTTGACACACCATTGAGAAACATATCTTGAAATCAAAACCTTAAATATTATCTTCTAAACATACCTATATAGAAATTATATTTTTTTCTTCTTAAAATACCATATCAAGGGTCCTTAAGATGGGATCCAAAGAAAATCTAACAAATAAGAGGTAATCGAATTTACCAACTCTTTCAGATTTCTTTCATTTTATACTTCCTATAAATATGTTATACTTATAAAAAAATAAAACATTTAGTATCATATATATATATATATATATATTTTATTACAACCATTTTTCATCTCTTTTTCAACCTAGGAAAATCAAAAATTGTGCACGTGTGTGCATGCTTCTAACCATCTCCAAGTAATAGTGAAATTCTTTTTTCATAACCATTTTATTTGGATGCTTATAAATATAAAAATAATATATATATATATGATATATATAATATTTATTATTATATAATATTAATATAATGTATATATTATTACCATATAATCTTTTGAAAAAAAATAACATCGCTCGTGTGTACGTATGGACTACCACCTCCTTCAAGCGATGTGATTCGTTTTTCATTTCAACTTTACTAGGATGATAATAAGGATTTATTTGATTCATGTATATTATATATATTATATATATTATATAATAATTATTCTACAAATTTCAATTATTATTTACCTTTTTTATTCTCATCCGTTAAAAAGTGAAAATTGTATTCATTTGTACAAACGGTCTACCTTCTCCATAAATGGTGTAAATAATTTTTTTATCTCTATATTTTATAAATGATTATATATATATATATTTAATATATTTGATATTTATATCATAAAAAATTCTTTATATAATGAAACCATTACAAATATATAAATAACAAAACTAAATAACAGAAATTTCCACAAAAAATTAAATGTTAACAAGTGAAAACAATGATTTTAATAAGGAACTATTAATAAATGGGTGTTGAAATTACATAATTGGATCATATATGAAATTATAAGTATTTATGTGACTCTATTATATAATTTTTATAAATTTTAATTTATTATATAGAAGTGTAGATCAATTTCTACAAAATTCCAAATTCTGGTAAGAGATTTCATCTCAATTTCCACCCCATTGAGACATATTTGGTATTTTACACCCATATACTTTTATGTGGTGTATATAATTCCCATTTTATATATTTAACATGAATATATATTTATTCATGATGATTAAAGTTTCAATACAAGTTACTCTTTTAGGGGTTGAAATTTAAACGGTACCAAAGAGGTCATAATATATTTTACAACTTTATTTGATTTTGGGATTTATCATTTTATCATTAAAAGAATATTATAATAATCCCTTCACAAAATCAATGTATTTTTTTATGCTCAAAATATTTAATTATTTTTACTGTTTTATTCCATATTTTACTCTCTTTATAACGTGAATCAATCAAATAACTTTTTAAATTAAAATGTGACCTTACATCTCTTTTTAATTGAGTATATTTTTCTTCAATGTCTATATTTTTTCAAAATTGTTTTACAAAATCCAATTTTTATATACTCAAATTATTTATTAAGGATGTTTTAATTTATCCTTTCCTTTTTAAATGTATTTAAATTAATATTTATATTTTTTCTTTGAAGTTTCATTTTAAAATTTATTTAAAAAAATTAAAAAGGAACGTTTTTTATCATATATGACATTAATAGATTTTTTCCCTCCATGACAATTTTAAGATATTTATATTCTTCAAAAAAATTAAATGGTTTTTAATTAAAAATATTTAACGGTATATTATATTAATATTTCACTTTGATTTTTTTATCTATAAAAAATACATGATTTTATTTTAAAACCTATAATTTTTAGGATTCAATGGACATTTGTCTCTTGTTATGTTTTTTGGTCATGAACATTCTTTTAAAAATTTCACATTATTATGATCATTATAAATTAAATTTATCAAGAATATTCATATTTTTTATATCATGTATATGATTATTACCTAAACCATATACCATTTCTATATATTGTGTTTTTTATTGAATGTTATTTGAACAAATGGGGAAATATTGATATTCCATATTCTTTACTCAATATAGTCATTTTTTTATATGAAATATTTTTTATTAATTAAATTCATCACTTAATATATGAGGAATGAATTTGATATATTGTGATGGATGGGAATCTGAATCATATCTCCCCTCAATGCATCAACGGGTCTTATGAGAAAAAACAGTCATCCAAATTAAATGGGGTTTCAGTGTATACCTACCAATCAATTAAACTGTCTTGGCATAGATATTTAATATTAAAGATATCACGTTGCATAAAATCATAATTTCCAATATTAAATATTTCCTTAATTTAAAATTAATTTATTATTATCCATAATATTAATACATAGATATTACCCATGGATTCATTTTGTTATCAAGAAATTAATTAAATGTATTTTGTTTTTAGTTATTTATCTTTCTATATTAATTATTCATTAATTACTCATGATAAATTCCATTGTACATAACCATTTCTGAGCAAATGAGCTCACCCTTTATTTTTTTCCTTTTTCAACAATATAAAGAAGGATATCATGAATAATATCAAGGATACGGTGATGGTTCATATGTGATGTTATATATTTCTAATGTGATATAATCATGTATGTATCTAGTTTTCCAAGACTACAAAACGGATTGATCCTTTAGGGTCAGATCCCTTATATCACATACAAATGTAATTAAGTAAGAAACAACTTTGGGTTTCTGGATTTGGGGTTTCTATAGTTGTTGTTAGAGGATGTTTTTTACAAACCATGGAAACTATATTTTAAATGAACATATCCAAAAAATGAATTATGATAATCCATTATAGGATTTGATAACATTTATCCTTAGAAAGTTTTTTATTTTATAGATCAATATCCATTATTATTATGAGATAACTTAGTGTAATTAATTATTTAGTGATGGTGCCTAATGGAATAAAGGGAATCAACACCCATAATAAATGTAGAGATTCCCCAACTAATCAAGCCAATATATCAGGTTTTGTAAATAAGAAGATCATAGCGATATTAAGAAACTTAACTCAATAATTATATATAACCTCACTTGTAAGGAATAACATGTTATTATATTGTGTGATTCACCTATATTTGATTTCTTCATGTAACAAAATACTCTATCTTTTAGTAGAACTACTAATAAATTGGTAGCTGATAAATGGATTAAGTCACTTGAAAATATATTTATAGATTTGTGCTGTAATGAAAGTGAAAATGTTATTCTATCAGTGTATTTTTTGAGAAGAGATGACGATAAATGGTGGTAATTTATCCAGAACACTTAAGAGGATAAATAAATATAAAGCAAGGAATGTAAAAATTTCATATTGATATCCTTTAACAAATAATTTTCCTAATAAAAACAAGATGAAATGGAGAGGAAGTTCCTCACATTAATATATAAGGACTTAGAAAGTGTGGTAGGGTATGAGGATAATTTCATAAGATTATCTATACATGAGACATAATATATATGTAATCTGTAAAAATAAGATTTATCATTTATTTGATGGCCTTAAGTTGAGTTTCTAAAAGGAACTATTTTATGAAACATTTTAATCATATGTTGATATAATATCGAGTACCATTATGAAAAATAAATAATTTTTTATATCCTAAATTATTAAGGCAAATTAAGGGAAGAATATGTTAGCAAGGAACTAATAAAAAAATAATAAATCAAAGAAGAAGAAGGTAATAAATTAGTTTTAATCATGTAATTTTTTTGAATGAAACATCTTAGGAAATACATGAAGTGAATGGAAGTTAGTTACAAGTGTGGAGATAAGGGTCATCTGGATAATGATTGTAAGGAAAAAAATAAACCACAAACATAGATTACTTAAATTTTAAATAGATAAGGAATTATTAGAAATAATTCCCTATGTTTCTATGGAACATACTATTGAATAATACATGGGTAAAAGTCCAAGAATATGGAATTAATACAACTGACGGGAAAGTTCCAAGTGATGTGGTGAAAGGTACACTTATCATCCACTCTAGAAGTTTAAGTGTTTTATTTGATTCCATTTATACACAATATTTTATATCTAGAAAATTTTATATGGTTATTACATCACCACTTAAATGATAAGATGTTTAGTTTCCATTAAAAACTTCTTCTGTTAGTATTATTGAATATCAAGTATATAGCTCCAATTTTATAGAATTTTATGGGAATATTCCTCATAAAAATATTTTTATTCATTATCTAGTTCAATTTGATGCAATTTTGGGCATAGATTGGATCACTCAGTAGAGATCCTATATCAGTTATCTAATAATGGGAGTTATATTCAATATTAAAAATCAAACTATGATAGTTTATCACTATGTGGATAAACTAGAACTCACAATGAAAATTACTTTTCTCATATGGGTTTTACTAAATATTAATGAGGGATATTTGTCTCTGATGGTTAGGGAGAAACTAAAAATTGAGGATATTCCTATTGTAAAATAGTTGGTTGATGTATTTTCAGAAGATTTTCCTAGTCTTACCCCGAATTTTGGAGTTTATTTTACTATAGAACTTATAACTTGTACTATACCTATTTCAAATACTCTATATAGAATTACCCCTATTGAGTTAGAAGAATTAATGGATAAACTCAAGGAGAAACTATATAATGAATTAATTCAGCCTAGTGATTCACCATGGGGTGAACGTGATCTTTTTGTTTTGAATAAATATGGCTCAATTCATCTTTTAATTTATTATTGAGGACTAAAAAATCACTATTAGGAATAAGGATCATCTACACCGCACTGATGATCTATTTGATCAATTATGACGAGATCAATATTTTTTCCAGATTTATCTTCAATCGTGATATCATTATTAAGGTTGGTGAAAGGGTATATTCAAAAGAAATAATTCCATCTGAGGTATGGTCATTATGACTTTATAGTAATTTCATTTGGACTTACCAATTCTCTTTTTATCTTCATAGATTTAATGAATAGTCTATAGGTATTACTTTTTTCACTTTATGGTTGTCTTTGTAGATGATATTGATATATATTTTAAGAGTAAGGAATAGTGTCAAGATAATTTTAGAATTTTTATGAATACCCTAAGGAAATATACGTTTTATGGTAAATTTACCAAGTGTATATTTTGGTTTCAAAAAGTTTCATTCTTGTCTATATAATTTCAAGTGAGGATATGTTAGTGGATCCTTCAAAGATGGATGCTATTGAGAAATGGATTAGAACAGCCATGGAAACTGATATCCATATTTTTCTTGGTATTAATGGATACAATAGATGATTTATGAGAAAATTCTCATGACTATATAATCCACTCAATATATTGACTTGGAAGGGGGTGAAGTTCTTGTGGATAGATTAATGTTATTATAATTTCAAATAATTGAAGAGAAGGTTGGTTAGTGCACCTATGATTACACTACCCTATAGTATAAAATGTGCTTCAATATATATTAATACATCAAATAAGGTAATGGTATTTTTCATCATGTATAATGACATGGTGATATCATATTCCTCTCACAAATTGAAAATTCATGAGTAGAATTACCTGACTCATGATTCAGATATGGGAGTAGTGATTTTTTCATTAAATATATTGATTCATTTTCTATATGGTGAAACATGTGATATATATATTAATAATAAATCCTTGAAGTATATATTTACATATAAAGAGTAAAATATGCACTAGATAGATGGTTGGAGTTGATCAAAGATTATAAATGTTCAATACATTACCACCCTAAGTAGGAGAAAATGGTGGATGATGCTCTGACTCAAAAAATCCATTCTAGTTTTTCTATGATGAGGATTTAAGGAGGTCCTATATTAATTAATTTATATAAAATGGATCATGAAATATTAACTAATGGGTAAATTATATATTTCTCAGATTAATGTTCACTCATTTATCAATATGAGGATAAAGAAGGTGTAGAAGGATGATGTGAAATTATATAAGGTGACAAATTTTCTTGAGTTTAACCATGATTATGTTTGAATGATAAGGTTCAATAGATTAGTATATATCTCATCATTTATAGAGTTGAAGAAATAGTTTTTGGATAAATCTCATAGTTCATCATTCTTTATTCATTGTGGAAGTATGAAGATTTATTGAGATATGAAAGAATATTTTTAGTAGGATAACATGAAAAGGGATATTATAGAGTATGTATCTTGATTCCTAGTATGTAATAAAGTTATGTATAAGAGACAAATGTTAAAGGTGATTTTAAAACCATTACCCATAAAATAATGGAAATGAAAAAAATAACACCTTGGATTTAATCATTGGACTCCCCAAAGAATTTAAAGGAACAATGATTTTGTGTAGTAGTTGATCAACTCATGAAAATAGTGAATTTTATCACTATTAGAGAATATATATATCGTTATAGGATTACTCAATTATACATTGATGAAGTTGTGATATTTCATTAAGTAAAACTTATAATCATATCTGATCAAGATCCAAGGTTTACCCTGATGTTTTGGAGAAGTATTCAGTGGTCTATAGATAAAGAGTTGAAGCTCAATACTGATTTTCATCCTTGAATAGATAGTTACTCTAAGAGTACTATTAAATCTCTAGAATACATAATGAGGACATTATCTATGGATTTCAAAGGTGGTTATAATCAAGACTTTACTTTGGTAGAATTTTTTTTCAACAATATCTTTCATGCAAGAATTCAGATGTATCCTTTTGAATCCCTCTATGATAGAAAGTTAAAAACTCTATTGTGTTGGGGTGATGTTTGATAAATAAAATTACTGAGAATATATCTATATGATGAAACGTTATAAAATGTAATACCCATTTAACAACACATAAGGGTAACCCAGAGTTAATAAAAAATTATTGTGGGAAATCATCAGTGAGATCTAGAGTTTTATATTGGTGATAATGTATTCCTATGAATATATCCTTGGAATAAGGTTATGATATTTGGAATTAAGGTAAAACTGAACCCAATATATTTTAGTTCATTTAAAATTCATGATTGTATCGAGATGGTAACATAATACTTGGTGCTCCCATCGAATCTATCTCAAGTTCAAAATGTGTTCTAAGTATCTCTCCTGATGAAGTTCATACCTAATACTTTACATGTACTCAATTAATATTTTATACCATTATAGTAAGATCCACATTATGAGGACAAACTGTTGGAGATTATAGATTTTAGAGAGAAAGTGATATGAAACAAGACCACTCATCTTGTTAGAGTTTTGTAATGAAACCATAAGTTTGAGGAGGCTACATCGAAACCAAAGGATGTGATAGGGTTGAATTATCCTTGTTATTTTTATTTGAGTGATTTCATTTCAAGGTAACATTTCATATAATGGGGTAAAATATAACACCCCCAATATTTTATAATATATTTACATTAGAATAAATATAATTCCTTTGATAACATAATTTACATTAATTAGAAATTTAAAAAACAATGATGAACTATTGCAATTTTATAATGTGATAATTATATTATTTTTAAATAGGCAGGTCAATATTATCTTCGGATTATTTTTTCAATTTTTTTTGAAAATATATCTTTTTCAGTTTATAGGAAAAATTCCAATTTTCTTAAAATTGTAATTTCTTTTCATTAAATAATTTTATTTAAAAGTGTCATTATATTTTGAATATAAGTTCAATTTTATTTAAAACAATATAATTAATTTAAGTAGGATTATCATTTTACCTTATTTTAATACAATTAAATTTATAGAACTATAATATATTTTTTCTAGAAAAATAGTTTTTCATCTCATTTTAAGGGTTTCTGTTTAATTAATTTTTTATACTTATAGGAATTTAATTTGATAAAATGGTTTCCATATTTTTAATTATGAGGTTAGAATTTGGTAAATATTTATCTTTTATTTTTAGGCATTATGATTAGTAACCATAGTAAAATTTTTCTTCTCATTTCGGGTAAACTGGGTAAACATGGTTAAAACATCAGAATAAGGCTTTAAAATTTCTAAAAAACTACCTACAACCTATTGGATGAGTTCGGTTTGAAAATTAAAATTCAGTTATTGAATATATGACAAATGTTTTACCATTTTTGTTTTATATTTAACATTATATTATTTTATGATAAGAATAAAAACCAAATATCACATTTTTGACATTAATATCACAAATTTTTTTAAAGAATAAAATAAGATTATGTTCAATTTTAAATCTTTTTTTAATATGAATTATTTCTTCTATCATGTAAATTTATTTTTAATTTTTAGTTATTGGATAATTATCATAAATTCTTACATGATTTCGACACATTATTTTTTAAATTAATAGAAATATTAATTAAATTATTTTAAAAATATTTAAATTAATACAATTTTAATGAATTATTGTGTTACAAAAAAATTATTGATGAATATATCATATTAAGTATTTTAAAACGGATTATATTGGAATTACGTATTTTTATAGGTGTATTTAATTTCAAATTAAATTAAAAGTTTCAAAACGACATTACATATATTTTATAAAAATAATATTTTATTAATTTATTTTAAAATCATTAAAAAATGAAAAATGAGAAGGGGATATGATATGGTTTAAAAAATCATCCCTTATTAATTTATGATCCAATTTTCACCTTATAAATACAATTATAACCCTTTAATATTGAAACAATGTCATTGTCTCTATTAAAGTTAAAATTTGTTAACCAATGGGTTAATCATAATAATAATGATTAAAATGAAATCTAAACCTATAAAAATTTTATTGGATCATTATATTAAGACCATATACTCTAATAATGTTTATATATGTCATTTTTAACAATTTTACATGAGTTATACACATATTATATTAAAATATTTCATTAATATTCAAAAGTAAATATCCCTTACTTTTAAAAGGACACACCTTCTATCTTTTCTTTCCACCATATTAAGCAACCTAACATGATAAATACATGACCAATTCTCTTATAATATTTATTAGACATTAATTATAGGTGTCGGTATTCTTAAAAAATAATTTTAAATGTCCTTAATAATTGTTCTAAAGGAAGTATATCGAAGAAGAGGTAACCATCCTTTCTGACTCTTTCAAATTACTTTCTTCTTCTACATTCACATAGCGGTGAAACTCATTTTTCATCAAAATTTTATTTGGAAAGTGATAAATATGGAAATAATTAAAATATATGACATTTATTATACAATTATGATTATAAAATCATAGTATCATATCTACCTTCTTACCTTCCAATCCGTTGGTAAACGATAACGTTGCTCGTGTATACGTGTAGTCTACCACCACCATAAAGTGTTTTGATTAATTTTTCATTTCAATTTTTTGAATATAGTAAAAATAATGTATTTAAATAATATATATGAAATATAAGATATAATAATGATTCTTTAAAGGTGAATTTCTATTTAAATTTTGTTCATCTCATCTATCAAAAAGTGAAAACAACATTCATGTGTATGTACAACCTACCATCTCCATGAACAATATAAATATTTTTTCTATCCATTAATTTTATGGATAATTATTAATATGTATGTAATTAATATATATGATATTTATATCTAAAATAACATTCTGTATATTATGTAACCATGATCAGTGTATGAACACCATAACTAAAAAACTGAAGCTTCCATGAAAAAAATAGTAAACACATGATAACAATAATTTTAATAAGTAATAATTAATAAATAGTTGTTGAAATTATTTAATTAGATATTATATGACATTAGATATATTTATATGACTCTATTATAGATTTATAATAAAATTATAATTTATTATATAGGATTTTAGATCACTTTCGAAGAACGTTGAACTTTAGGTAAGGGATTTATTCTCAATTTCCACTCTATTGAAAAAAGTTATGTATTTTGGACCTATCTAATTTTATGTTGTGTATATACTGTACCTTTTATGTATTTAAATTTAATATATATTTATTCGTGATTATTTTAGTTTTAGTTCAAGATAATATTTTAATGGGTTACAATTTCAAATATACCAAAAAGGTAAGAATGTATTTTACAATTTCATTTTCTTTTCTAATTTATTCTATTATAAATGAATGAATATTATGATATATCATCCATAAACACCATATATTTTCTTATACTATAGATGTTTAAAGAGTTTCCTTATTGTCATCCAAATTTTACTCTCTTGGAAAGTATAATTAAGAAAATTAAAGTTAAAAAGAAAACATAATCTTACTTCTATTTTTGATTGGGTATATTTTTATTCCTTGTCCGTATTTTTTCAAAAATATATAACAAAAGTAATTTTTATTTTCAAAAATTATTAGCTAAGGAAATTTTATATAATCCCTTAATTTTTAATTTGTTTTAATGTACTATTTATAATTTTTTCTTAAAATGTTAATTTCTAAAATTCTTTATAAAAATTCTGAAGGAATGTTTTTTAATGTATATTGTGTTAATTGATTTTTCTTCCACTATAATCATTTTATATTCTTTAGATTATTATAAAATTATTAAATTGTTTTAAAAAGAAAAAATTTAAATGGAATATTATTTTAATATCTTACTTCCATTTTAATTATCACTCCGAATGATAGGATTTTATTAAAAATCTATATTTCTGGTGAATTAATTATCATATTTTATCTCTTATTAATTTTGTGCTCAAAAAAACATTCTCTTAAAACATTGTCTTTTTTATGATCAACACAAATTAAATTTATCTTAAATATTGATATTCATAGTGTAATAAATATGATTATTACATAAATTGTTGATCATTTAAACATGTGGTGTTTTACTTTTATAGTTATTTTCTTGATAGAGGAAATATTGATATTTTTTATTATTCACTCAATAAGGAAATTTCTTTATAAGGAAAATTGTTTATGAATTAAATTGATCATTCAATAAATTAGGAATGCATTATACATGTAGTGATAGGGGGTTTGGGACTTATATAACCCTTCTATGAATCAATAAATCTCATGTGACAAATCAAATTTCCAAATTAAAAGGAATTATAGTGTATACCTACCCATCAATTAAACTATATTGGAATAGGTTATTGATGGTAAATATATCAGGATGCTTGAAATATTTATGAACCATATTAATCATTTCTTTAATTGAGAATTTTTTATTATTGTCTCTGATATTACTGCATTGATATTATCTATGGATGCATTTTATGCTCAAGTTATTGATTAAATGGCACATTTTATTTATTTATTTACCTTACCATATTTATTTTACCTTATTTAGTCATGATAACTACCATTTTATGTAACCTTTACTGAGAATATAATCTCACCATTTATTTAATTTCCATTCCCATGGATATAAATTAGGATATTGTGAATAATATCAAGTATTTTAGAATATTTCTTATGCTATGTTTTATATTTCCAATGTAGTGTGTGAATGTTATATGTATCTAGTTTTTCAATACTGTTAAATTTATTTACCATGAATGGTGATATCCCTTATATCTTATACAAATGTAGTTTAGTAAACTCCATCGTTGGGTTTCTAGAGTTGGGGTTTCTAAAATTTTTACCTAAATCCACACTGAACTCAAGCTACCAACATGAGGTTATAGTTGAAGCAATAATAGTGAACCAAGATCTAATTTAAAGCCTCTAATACTAGTCCTCCTAAGTGTGGACTCATGATCAACTTGTTCCATCACTCTATTCTTCATTATTTCATCTCCCAACTCATCCAAATTTCACCACATCAGGCGCAAACACCTGATCCACCCCTCATATGAATCTTAATGAATATTTAGCATAATCCTTGGATATATTTTCTCTATTTATTTTTTCTTGTGTAAGAATGATAGTATCTCAAACATCCCAAGTAACCAGTTTCCATTTTTTTATAATCATGATAGTATCTCAAACATCCTCATCAGCTAACCACCAATTCATATAAATGTCGATTTCTAGTTGATTGGCACAATTCTTCTTTTCTTGATGAAACATCAAATGATCCATGATCTTATCTATGACACCAAAAATCACCAAACAACACCTAGAGATTGGTTTCTCCAATTAAGTGTAAGAAAAACACATTTATCCCACTTGAAATTTATTGAATCCCATGTCAACTATCTCAGGCCCAAGTTGAAACTAGCCAGCACTTGAACCATTTTTCAATAACTCCAACTCACAAGAGGATTTCATCAATGTCTCCCATAATTGAAACCTAATCTCCAAAAAATACATAATGTAGTTAAATCCATTAGAATAATGATTCTCAAATGCGTATAGAGCTTCATTGTGTGATGATTCTATCAACTAGGTATTTTATAATTTTTAAAATATATTGGGATGAAGGGATAATTAAATTAATAAATTGATTAAGGGGATAAGAGGGGATGAAAAACTCATATCTTGTGGGATGTTCTTGACTTTTTTAATATTTTTTTTTAATTTTTTAATTATTTTGTAATGTGAAATTTTATTTTTTTTATTTTTAAAATATGTTGTTCCCTTATTATATACTAGATTTCCTTTGTGTTTCTTCATCACTGTATTCATCTAGTGAACTAATAACTCCTTATAATGGATTAATAAATGAATAATGAGTCTTGAGGGATGTTTATTGTTTATATAATTTCCTTATTATTTTATTTCTTTTATTTTTTTTATTGTTTTTTTATGGAGCAGTAGAAGTTACCAGGGATAATGAAAAAGTTTCTCACTTTCTCATGGTGATATCCACAAATCACTCTAATATCAACCAAACCATTTTAGCTATCATATATTATTTCACATTTTATATGTTAAGATTCATGTGTATTGAGGGGTGGAAGGTATATTGTTAGGAAAGGTTGAAGGTTGGTGTACTTTCTATGATCGTTTCATGTCCATCACATGAATCTTTGGTAGAGGTGAGACTTGGTCTTCCTATGAGGTTTCTGAAGGTTCACTAAGACTTACAAATAAAGTTGATTTTAGTGACCCATATAATTATATAAATTTTATTATAAATAAAAAAAATTTATTAATTTTGACAGTGAAGGACCAATGATTTCCAAACCTAAGAATGACACCATTCTCTAATAACACTTGTTTAGGTTTTTTCTTCTTTCTTTTATATATGTTCACATACACAAAAACAAAAAAAATTAATATTCATTATTATAATATAGAAAAATAAACATTAAAAATATGAATAATTGATTGAAAATAGTGTAACATGGCCTTAAACTCCTTGAAAAACCTCTGTGGTCAGTTCAACTGGATTGTATTCTAGGTTTTAAAATATTTTTTGAACATGATCCTATGATATCTTCACATTAATATTTCTCATGATAGTATAAATATATTCATCCTGGGGTAATTTTATTGTTCAGATCATAGTTAATGGCCACTTCAATGATCTTTCAATATTGTTGTCCAGTGTGGCTTAGGTGGTCATCTTCTTGTTTTGTTTTAGTAGTAATTTCATATAAGGCTTTATCAAAAACATGTTCAATAGGATTTGGGATCACATATATGATATAGATTATTTAATGGAAAACCTTATAATTACCTTCATACTTAGGGTTATATATATAATAATAGTTGTGGAGGAGGCTTTTAGAAGATCCATCAAGGTATAGGAGTAGGGTGTGGTTAGTTGTAATCATGGAGTTTCTAGCACCCATTAGAACAAAGATCATATGAGGTACCATCTGCTAACCTTATACCTAGTCCTTTATTTTTTTTATAGATATTTATATTACTTTATTTATTTAAAGAAATAAACATGTAATACATGAATATTATATATTAATATACTAATATTCCTTATATAACATAACGATTCACACTAGAATCATTTAGGTCTAGTACCTTTTCAAACATAGACACATAAACAATTGGTCTATAAGTGAGCTACATCATCTCCCACTATGTTATTTATGAATATCATCCCTCTTATACATATCATACATAATACATTTCATCATAACCTAGAAAAGGAAACATAATAAAGGATAATATTAGATTCTCAGTAAGAGTAAATAAGGGAGATATCAACCTATCGTGAAAATAAGGGAATGATAACACAGTAATAACATTTGAAAAGCATACCCTTTAAATCATTGATCATAAACATGAGTCATGGAATAAATATTGGATTTTCATAATACATGAATCAAAATTTAATAAAATTACATAACCCATGACAGTTTAACTTTTACATAATACATAGATTTTTGGAATACACATAAGTAGAGAAAATAATTTACTTATTATTTCAAGGTTCATTGAAAAGACTATAATAGTGAATGGGTTCACTCCTCAAACAATTGAAGTAATTAGGATTGACTTGGAATACTATCATAGTAGATAAATTCCCTTACTAAAGTAGGTCCACTCACCATTCTAGTCAATTTTATCTAATGAGATATCAATCTTTATCCAATGCATTGGAGGGAGATATTTTTACTACATGTCACCTAATAAAAATAGTACATATGTTGTGCCACAAGATCATAAAAAATTCATGATATCAAAAACCAAGAAAATAATGAGTTTCATAAACATTTCATCATATAATAAACTATGTAAAATAAATTGGTTTTATAATCATTTCATCATTTCAACATAGTATAACCCATAGAAAAATAATTCTGGTTTATAATAATTTTATCATTGTAAAACCCACGAAAGATAAATGGGTTTTATAATCCAATTTTCATCATAAACATAAAAAAAATTAGACAAATAATATGAATGTTATTCTTAGATAATATCCCTAGTAAAGAATACGTAACACCAAAGGATTCTGTCTTAGATAAAAAATCATTTTAAAAGACCACTTAAGACATTTTTGCAGGATAATAGTATCTCCACTTTGAAAAACACTTTTTAAAACATAAAATATTTTTCAAATATTTTTATTTGAAAATAAAATTTATAATTTATAATTTAATCTTCAAATAAAATATTTTTCATGATTGATGTAAATTCTATTCATGTTTTGCACATTAAAACAAATATTTCTTTTACATTTTCAGTAAAAGCTAGACATTCCTTGTTTGGAATTTGACAAGAAGATTCATTTTAATAAAAATTTTAGAAATTAAAAAATGGGTAAATATTATATAATAATTACTTTAGAGAATTTCAAAATTGTTTTGAAAATATTTTTTAAAAATATTGATATGGAAGAAAATGGGTTTTCGACTAAAGAGAGAGATATATACAAATGTTTTATGCACATTATTTAAAAATATTAAGTACATAAAGAGAGTAAAATATATGGAAACATGTATTTATCATATATAATAGTACTAGAATAAAATACCTGAGTATATTTAGAGATATATCATAAAATTTAATCATTAGAAATATAATCATGAACAATCCCAATAAATGATAAGATTGTAACAGAAAACCCTCATCACTTTGGTAACATTGAATCGTAAGCCCCATAAATTAATAACATTAAATGAAACTTTTAATATAATGATAATAAATAAATTCATTATAATTCATGTGAAATTTTCTATATATACACCTCATAAAATATGATAGGTCTATAACACAACATATGTCTAAAAGATGGAAAATTGAGAAAAAATACATTACATTGAGTTCATCTTGCCTCGAAAGCACTCTATCCTCATGTATAATAAATATAAATTTATTATAAATTTATTATAGCAACATAATAATATATATCACATCATATACAATGTACTTATACCATTTTATCACCAATTTATTAACAATTACTTGTTAAAATTTTGTTTCTGATAATAACTACTTCATTTTTCACAAAACTTTTGGTTTTTTATTTTCATTAATATTACATTGATCATGGTTTTAACACTTAAAAAATATTAATTTTGATATAAATTTATTATATAATAATTATATATGTATCTATATTAATCCATTAAAGTTATATATAGAAAATGAATTTTATTGTTCATGGAGATGGTAAACCACATGTTTTCCTGGTCGATGTTTCCATTTTATTGATAGATTGAACAAAAGGATGGTAAATAAGAATTATTTCTCTATAAAAATTATAATTTATTATATATCACATATATTCACTAAATTTATAAATTATTATATTCCATGTTAAATGTAAGTGAAAAATGAATCACATCGCTTCGCGATGCAGTAATCTGTCGTACACATGATCGATATTATTGTATCCCCCATGGATTGGGAAGTAAAAAATTTATATGTGATAATATATTTGAATATTTATATTTATGTTAAAAATATAAAAATATATAAATTCAATACATCATCACACCCAATCATGAGGGGTGTTGATGGAAAATGTGTCACATCGGTTCGTGATGTGGTTGTCTGTCACACACAGGAACGATGTTATTGTTTCCTGTTTGAAATAAAAATAGATTTATATAGGTCATGAACATATTATAAAAAAATATAACTATATGGAAGATAATTATTTTATTATATTATCATTTTTTATAAATTTTGAGGATGTGGGGGAAGAAATAAAATAAAAATGCTCATTGAAGAACGTTGCCACTTCTATAGGTACCCTCCTTTGGTTTACACTAAAATCATTTATAGATAGGATTTATGGTCAAAAGAAGTATTTTTGGATGATATTATGGAATTAATTAATTGATTTGGATATTAATTTTATAATCCAAGTGGATTTTCATGTGTTAAAAGTACAGGATATGGTGTGGCCTTTTATAAGTGGGTGACTGGCACACTTCAATTTTTTGAAAATAAAATGGTGTACCCGCATATTTCAAATGAATAAAGGCTAAAAAGGTATCATTATAGAACCTTATATATTATAAGGTATTAATATCTCTAAAAAAATTATGTTTTAAAAGTTTTAGGTCATTTTTAAACCTTATATTCTTAGTTTAACCCCCAGAAACCGTATTTTTACCTTAACTGCGGTAAATATTTTTTACTATTTTCAATATTAATTATGGTCAAAAATTAACATAAACATATTATATAATATAAATTATTTTTATTAGAAACAGTTAATCCATTTTTTATAATTCAAATCCAATAATGTTTAGAATTTAATTTAAAATTAAACCCACAAATTAGATGAAAAAATGGGTTTTCAAAAAGAAAATTTCCATATGTAGATAATGTTTTAATATCAAATTTAAAAATAAAATTAATTAAAATGGACTAAATTGGATTAATAAATTTATAATTGAAAATAAATTTATTTTTAAAACCATATAAAATTTTAATTTATTAAATTTTTTAAATGAAAAGAAAATTCTTAATAAAAACCATTATTTTTCAGTATTCACAAAAAAATATATTTTCAAAAAAGTAGCTAAAATTCACTCCAAGCTAATTGTGAAAAATAAATTCTAATTTCAAATAAATTACTTAAAAGTGTTAGAAATTACATTTATTATTTTTTTCCCAAAATGAAATAAAACATTTTTTTAGGAAATAGTACTTTCAAAACATATAAATACTATTCTAAAAATTAATTATTTATTTATAAATATTTATTATTTATATAAAACTGTTATACATAGTTTCTATAAATAAGACATTATTATTCATGTCACTAGTTTTAATGGATTGATTATGATGGGTGTGATTAAATAAAAATAATAATAATATATTTGTTAAAACATAGTGTTGTGTGTAATGAAAGATATCAAAGAAATTAAATTTATTGCAAAATAATCATAAAATATCAACATGTTACATTCAAACCCCATTAAAATTAACTTCTTCCATGAAATTTGACACTCTAATAAAATCATATGAGGAAAATTTTTGCCTCATTATATCCACAAGTTCCCATGTAGCTTCCTCAAACTACTGGTTTCACCGCAATACATTGAACAGGTGAGTGGACGTGTTTCGTAGAACATTTTCTTTATGATACAGAATCTCAATTGGTTGTTGCTAAAAAAATATACTCTGGATATTTGATAACTAATTTTCGTTCATGTGAAATATTTTTTATTTACTTCCTTGAGAGAGATGCATGGAACAGATATTCGACTTAAGAGAGGTTTGGTGGAAGCACCAACTAATAGGCCACCATCGCAATAAGATCAATACTTTAAAATGGATTGATATATCTAGGGATTATTTTTCACTTCTTTATAAATTGACTAACTTATTCCTTGGATAAATTCTTAGAAACACATTTTCACTGACTTCATATTCCAGATCACATCAATGATTATTAACAAAACTTTTTTTACTTTGTACAACCCTTTTGTGTTGTTGAATGGATCTATACTTCTCTAAAAATTCTTAATATAGCTCATGTACCAATAAATTTCTCTATCCAACTTCATCCAAGTACATTGTAGTTCTATACTTATTTCCATAGAAGGAATTATAAGGATCTATCTAAATGATTGAGTGAAAAATATTTTTGTAAGAAAAATTAACTAGAGGAAAGTGTTTATCCAAACCACCTTTAAAATCCATATAAAAAGATCTTAGCATATACTCTAGGGTTTGAATTCTTATCATAGACTAAAAATTTGTCTAAGGATGATAAGAAGTGATAAAACTCAACTTTGTATCAAGAACATGTTGAATACTTAATTAGAACTTCGAGGTAAACCTTTGATAGTCATTAGATACAATTGAATGTGATACTCCATTAAACCTAACCACTTATTTAATGTATATTTGGTAAAGATAATACAGTGATAAATATTCTCTAATATCAATTATGTGTTATGAATATTTAAGGTGATCGACTAAAACTCATATATCATTATTCCCTTTAGATGTGTTGGGGAGTCCATTGAAAACAAATCAATGGTTATTATTTTCCATTTCCATTATAGTATGGGTAGTGGATGTAACATCCCCTTATACATTAATACCTTAGTCTTAACGTGATGAAAACCAAACACTGAGATAAAAATATATGATATCCCTCTTCATTCCATCCCACCCTAAATAATATTTCAAATCTCAATACATATTTTTACTTCTAGGATGAATAAAGAATGAATAACTATGAGCCTCCTCTAAAAACTCTTTAAAATTTGGTACAGAAAGAACACATACATGGTTCTAGAACCTTATCATTCAATAATGATAAATGTTAAACTCGGTAATATTAATAACTGTATTTTAAACCTCTACATATTCCTCGTGTTCATCTTTAATACTCACTTGGATATATTATAGAACAAAAAAATTGAAAAAGATGATATTTCTCCACTTCCTAGAGGAATTGCAAATCAATCCTTGGAAAATCCATAAATATTGGACTGTTTGTAATCCTCGTCATAGATAATATATCATGATCCTTTATACTCAAAGCATCTACCACTTTAATCACTATCCCATGGTGGTAATGTATTTAGGAGTCATAATATTTAATAATCTCTCAACATATTCTTTTCTGAATATTGAACTCTTTCTATGTGAATATATACTTTAAACTATTCTGATCGTTATATATATCAAAAATTTCTCAATAATGATAATGCGTCCATTTCTTTAATGAAATAATTACCATAGTTATCTCTAAATTATGAGTTTGATAATTTTTCTCATGAACCTTTAATTTTCACTAGGATTATGCTATAACAATGTCATTTTTTCTAAGAATTCATCATAATCTATTCTTAGATTTATCACTATAGAATAAAACCCCTTATCCACTATAGGGTAATGTAAGAACAAGTATGCTGACTAATATTCTTCAGTTCCTTGAAATTTTACTCACACTCATTTTTCCAAAGGAACTTATATCCATTATCAATTAACTTGGGGAGTGGATTATATGGTTATGAGAAATTCTCCATAAACTGTCAATATTATCCAACTAAACCAAGAAAACAATGCATCACAATCACCATGGTTGGTATGGGAAAACCTTCAATGGCCTTCATATTTTATGGATCTACCAATATACCCTCTCTTGAGATTATATAACCAAAAAATTTAACTTATTGCTGTAAAAATTCACACTTTGTAAAATTTTTATATATTTTGTCCTTCCTTAGGGTTTTTAGTAAACTTCTCAAGTGATCTTCATTATATTCCTTGGTCTTTTAATGGATAATAATATCATCTATAAATTATACCAGTAATTTCTCAAGGTAATCCCTAAAGACTATATTCGTTAAATATAGGAAGATATTGGGGTAATTAGTAAGAAATAATGAAATTACTATATATTCATAGTTTTCATACCTTTTGGAAAATGGTATCTGGGTTATTTCATCCTACTTTAACTTTAATTTATGATATCCATTATAAATTTCAATCATGGAAAATTTTTGAGATCCGCGTAATTGAGTTCTCGTCGTTGCCATCTCTCCTCAGTCGGTTGCGACTTCAACCTCGGCTCTCAGCGGCTTTAGGCATGCTCCTATTACTGTAGCGACATCTTTGTTCTCAATTTCTCTACATCATTGAGGTTTGGGTTCCGGGTTCAAGGGTCTGTGGGTCCTCTGGCGGCGTCGTGGGCGGTATCCATCATCGGGCTTCTGCGACGTCAAAGGTTTGTGACCTTTAGTTGACTCGGATTCTCCATGGCGGTGCGATGTGGTCGATTTCTGGTCTGATGTTGGCCGATGGTGCATTCGTGTGTCGTTTGTGTGATTTGGATGGATCTACAGTCTCTTCAAGTGATGGTGGTGATGATTTTATCTTGGTTTCTTGTAGTGATGATTCTTCCGACATCTGGTTAGGGTGACCGGATTTTTTGTGATGGTTTCTGTATCTCTTTATATTTCCTTTTTTTAATTTGGTTTCTCCCCGTGTGTTGTTCGTTTATGCGGTTCGTGATCTGTTTTGGGTGCTCTTTGGTTGGTTTTATGTGTTCTGCTGATTTGGTTTTGACGTTAGTATTTCTAGAATATTTCATGGTGAAGGAGGTGGGTTGGATTTGTTGGAGGTGATAGTTGGGCGATTTTTATGAAGGAGCGAGGTCTGGTGTTCAAGAGATCTGTTGGTTTGGGCTGATTGTGGTGAACTGGGATATGGCAGGAGCCCTTGGATTTTTTTCATAATGTTGTTATATATTAGTTGGTTTGTTTTTTGTATGGTGTTGATTATCCCAGACATTATGAAAGGATTACTTTAGACGAGGATTTAGAGAATGTTGGCTTCATCGTTCATGGCTATTCGGATTTGGATGTTTGAGAGGGTATGGCACATCCATCAGTACTAGGCCCATGCTTCTACATGGGAAATCTTTCTTAGCAGTCATACAAGGTAGAGGAGTTCCATATTGATGTCAATGTTAGGGAGGAGTTTTTCTTCATAGTCTTGTCTTGGGATGATTGAGACTCTTTTATCTTCATATTGTGTTAATGTCTTTAAGTTGTGGAGTCTTGTGAGGTTTCCTACCTTTTTCCTTAAAAGGGAGTTTATCCAAAAACTTAATAAAAAATTTAGGCCTTTGGTCCATTTAGTCAGGTGCACTATAAGGTGACACACCTGTCCAAATGAATCCCTTTTCGAGGTTGTTCTGGAGTTTCTTTTTTTATTTTTGCAACTCAATTGGGGTTATTCTATAAGGATTCTTTGACATAGGCATAGAACCAGATATGATTTATATTGAGGACTCAACTTCAAGTTTTCATTGAAGGCAAGAAAACTCTTCAAGAAAGTCATTAAAAACCTCCCATGAGATAGACATATCATCAATGTTGAGACTCTCCCTAAAAATATGAGATAAATTCCTCTCTTGAATATGAATCAAAACCCATACAATGTATGTGATTTCCATCGAAATTTTATATTTATTGTCACGCTGATAGATGATCAAAGGTTTATTTGGATAATCAAACATGACTTAAATTATTCATTAATTAATGTGGGATTTATGAAGATAAATCTAATACATTCCTAAGATAACATTAAGTTCAATCAGAGGAAGAATGAAAACATTTATAAGAATCAAATTCTCAAAAACATAACCCAGAGATTAATCATATACTTGAGATGTGACCATCACACCTTTAGGGGTTTTCACTGCTAATTCTATATCAAATCACTTGGGTGTCATCTTGATACCCTTATAAATCCCTTCCGATATAAAATAATGGGGAAATTCAAAGTGAAATAAAACATTAGTAGTTTTATAGTGGATAGTAATTGTACCATTCACCACGTTGTTATCACACCCCTCATTAGAAACCGTGACCCCATGAGATTTCCCTTTGTCCCTTAACATTATAGGTTGCTAACATTGATCATTAGGATTTGGTCATTGGTTATCATAATTACAATATTAATTTCATTTGAAGCATTGTAGTGGGGGTGGTACATACTGTGGATCATTCTCTCTATTCCCATCATTAATTAACTTCTTCCCATCACTTCATTATTTGATTTCCTGATGAACTTCTCTTATAAACACAAAACATTTACTAGTCCCCTAAAGAAAATTTCCTCCATATTTCCTTCCACACTTTGAGCATTAAGAAAATATCATCTTCATTTCTCTATGGATTTTAGAGTTTCCTTTGAATTCCATTTTTATTTTCTTATCAAAACCATGTAATTGATGCGTAACCCAAAACACCATTTGTTCTTTGATAGCACAATAAATTATTTCCTTATAGATACTAAAGTCCCTTATGTAAAAAAACTTTTGGATACTTGGTTTTAAGAAACTAAATAATCAATCAACCATACTTTTAGGTTGGATGATAATACCAGAAGAATACCCCCCCCAAGTCTTGTAAATTTTTCCCCAATAATACCAATTGATTCTTCATCCTTCTTATTTAACTCAATAAATTCCCATTCCATTTTAATATGATGAATATACAGAAATTACATTTTGAAAAATATGTTCTTAAACTCTTCTAATTCCATGGAGTAAATTTCATCTTGTTGACTCGTATTCTTGATAAGATCCCACCATCGATCCACTTTACCTTCCAAATGAAATATTGTCAAAATGAATTTTTCATGCTCTGAAAATTATAGAATGGAAAATATTTTTTCAATAGTACTAATCAATTTCTTATATTCAAGTGGATTAGTATAAACACTAAAATACGATGGACATTTCCTTATAAAGAACTCAATGGAATATTTTTCTCTCCTTTAATAATTTAGAAGTTCAGAATGATTCATTTATTGATAAATATGTTGGAGAATAGTAATGATATTTTTCATTCCATATCCCAAAATGTTTGGCTGGTTAGAAGGAAAATCAATTCATTCTCTATCTCACTCAACATTAACATGATTCTTTTACGGCTCCAACCATTGAATAAAACCAAAAAGGATAGTGTAAGAAAAAATAATCATGGTAGGGAACCAGATAATCATAAAAATCACTTATATGATGTCTAAAACATGACGACTTCATTTTAATATATTACACCTTAGGCTTAATATAGGGAATTCGTGGTAATAATTAAAATACATAATGATGATTTGTAATGATTTTATGAATTTCCAAATAATATCCCCCAAGATTGTCATACTTGGTGTGTAGTAAGGCATATTATTGTATATCAAGTGATGATTGAGTCTAGCTCAATGTTCCCTTTTCGGAGTTATTTACCCTAGTCAGCTCTATGCTAGATCACAATGCACTATTAATATCCATATAGGGATGTAATTTCTTATAAACCACTAACATTGTCCTTTAAAAAAATTCTAGTACATTTTTCTATATATTGACTCATCCTTAGACCCATTATTAGATATCTTACTGATCATTTTTCATCCTAGTTTATAAAGGTAAACTACATATTACTATAATATCAACTGTAAATAACTAAACTTTACATACATAAATTTTTTATCTTAATAGATGAATGTTAATTACATTATATAATGATCCACTCCAGAATTATTTAGTTCTAGTGCCTTTGGAAACTTTGACACATAGATATTGGTCCATAAGTGAGCTATGTTATCACCCACTATGTTCTTTATAATTATCACCCTTCTTAAACATATCCAAGATAATACCTTTGATCATAACCTGGGGAAGGTAAACATAATAAAGGGTGAGCTCATATTCTAAGTATGGGAAGACAAAGGAGATATCAACATATCATGAGCATAAGGGTATGAGAATAAGATAATAACATTTGAAAATCATAATCTATATATCATAGATCATAAACGTGATTCATAGAATAAATCATGGATATTTATAAGACATGAATCATAATGGAATATAAGTATATAATCCATGAGATCATAACATTGTCATAAGACGTAGATTTTTAGAATACACATAAGCATAGAAAATAATTTCCTAAGTAGTTCAAGGATAATTTCCATGACTATAATAGTGGAATGGGTTTACTCCCCAAAACATCATAGTAGTTAGGGTGTACTCCTAAGACTATCATAGTGGATACAATCCCTTAGTAAACTAGGTTTACACCCAATTCTAGTCTAGTTTATATCATGAGATATAAATATTTACCCAATTCATTGGAGAGAGATATAGGTCCCACCCATCACATAATTAAAATCATACATATGTGTACCATAAGATAATAAAACACTCATCATATCAGAACCCATGAAAGGAAATGGGTTTCATGAACATTTCATCATTGAATAACTGTATAAAAGAAATAGGTTTCACAATTATTTCATTATTTCATGTGAGTCTAACCATTCGGAAAAGAATTGGGGTTCATAAGAAATGTTTCATTGTATAACCTATGGAAAAGAAATCAATTTCATAAAAATAATTTCATCATAAATATAAACCATTTAGATAAATAATAAGAATGTTATCATTGTATCATATCCCTAGTAAAGAATAAGTAACATCAAAGGATGTCATCTTATAAGGAAAATGGTTTGGAAATATCACTTGGAACATTTCTTAAGTAATATAGCCTTCTCACTTATAAAAAACGTTTTCAAAGAGGAAATATTTTGAAAATAATTTTCTTTTAAAATTATATTGAACTTTTATAAAGGAATATTCAAATAAAATTATGGTCATGAAAATAGAAAAAAATTTCATATCGTACACTTTGAAAAAAAATATTACTTTTAAATTTTTTTGAAAGCTAAACAAACCTTATTTTGAAAGAAAAAATGAATATTGCATTTTGAAAAAATTATAAAGAATTCAAATATGGGTAAAAAGTCTATAATAAATCTTTTTTAAATTTGAAAACTTTTTTTAAATTTTTTTTAGAAAACAAGAATATGGAAGAGAACAGTTTTACAACCAAACAGATAAATAAAGAATATTTTTCTTAAAAACATTATTTTAAACTCGTGTACATAAATAAAGGAAAATTAAGTGAACACATTTATTCTCTAGAAATAAAAAAATTAAAAGAAAATTAATTAGTTTCTAGAGGGATATATCATATGTTTTATCATTGGAATCATAATCATGAATAATCCTGATGAATGATAAGATTATCACATAAAACCAATATCAATTTGGTATCTTTGAATCATATGACCCATAAAATAATAATATTAAGTGAAACATATAATATCATGAGAATAAATAAATTCATGATATTAAATTTCAAAGGGTCTATATATACACCTCATAAAAAAAGATATATCATGACAAAATTTAAGTCTCAAAGAATGAAAATTGAGAAAAAAATACATTACCTTGAGTTCCTCTTATATTTAAAGTGATTTATCCTCCTATATAATAAAGTGAAATTAATTATAAATATATTATATGACCATAAAATAAATTGCATTATATATGTCATACATATACCCTTTTTTACATATTTATTAACAATTCCTTGTTAAATATATGTTTTGAGTACTTACCTGGATGGGGTCAATGAGTGATGGGTTTCGAGTAATAATTGCTTTGTTTTTCATGTATATTTTGGTTTGGTATTTTGGTTCCTCTTAATATTATAATTATTATATCACTTAAATAAGGCTAAAAATGATATATATATCATACATATTCATTATATATGAATTTATAGTAATATATTAAATTTTTATATAGAAAATGAATTATAGTGATAATGGGAATGACAGATCGTACGTACGCGTGAACATTATTCCCATTTTATCGACGGATGGAATTAAAGAGATGTAAATAATAATTATTTCAGAATAATAATTATTATTTAGTATATATAAAATATATTTAATAAATTTATCCATTTTTAATTTCTAGGTAAAACATAATTAAAATATGAATCGCATTACTTCGTGAGGCGGTAGTCCGCCATACACACAGTCGGCATTATTGTATCCCCCAAAAAATGGAAAGTAAAAAAATATGTGATAATATAATTAAAAAAAGTATATTTATGTTACTAATATCATAAGTATATATATTTTATATCCATAATCATCACCAACCATGAGAGGTGTTGATGGAAAACATGTCACATTGGTTCGTGAGATGGTAGTCTGTCACACACATGAGCGATATTATCATTTCCGATATTAGGTAATAGTATATGGATATAGTTCATAAACATAGTATAATAACATCTCAGTATATATAATAAACTTAGGTTATTTTATAATCATGGCTTAATAATATTTTACTGAGGTGTAGGAGAATATTAAATAAAAACACTCATTGAAGAACGTTGCCTCATTATTTTTTCACCAAAACTCATCCTATGTTGAGTTTTTTATAAAAAAATAATAATTCTAGAATTAAGGAAGTTATTTGGGTAGTTTTCTGAAAACATAATGGTTTTTGATGTGTGTAGAGGAGATGATAGGGGTGGCCCTTTATAAGTGGGTGGGTGGCACATTTATAATTTTGGGACAGAAAAATGTGTACCCACATTTTTACATGAAAAAGGATCCAAAACAGGTCATTAATAAACCTTAGAGATTATAGGATTTAAATATTTCCATAAAATGGTTTTTGGATAATTTTTAGGTCATTTTTAACCCTTATATTCTTAGTTTATCACTTTGGTAAACCCATTATTACCTTAACTATGAGAAATAATATAAACTTTTTTACTATTAATTATGGTAACTTTTAATTTGAACTTATTAGATAATATAAATTTGGATTATTAAAATTATGGAATCTATTTTTCAAAATTAAACTCATATAATTGGATGGATTTAATTTAAAATTAAACTTATAGATGGGATGAGAACGCGAGTTTTCGAAGAGAAAATCTGGGTAATTAGTGAATGTTTTTATATAAAAATTCAATATTAAATTGATTAAAATGGCCTAAATTGGATTAATAAATATATAATTTTACTAACATTACATTTAAAACCAAATTAAAACATTTTTTATGTATTTAAATGTCGTAAATGAAAATATAATTCTTAATAAAAACCATTATTATCACAATTCACTAAAAATTTTATCTTTTCAAAAAATAACCAAAAATTAAATCTGAGATAATTTTCACATGTGGACTCCAAAAATGAAATTTATTATTTTAAATAAACATTATATAGTTAGTAAAAATTAATTTATTATTTTTCCACACAATGCAATAAAATTAATTTTTGAGAAAATATTACATTCAAAACATATAAAGACTTTTCTAAAAATTAAGTACTTTTTGATAAATATGTTTTATTTATATAAAAGTATTATACTTAATATTTGAAATTAATTATTAATATTCATATCACTGAGTTTAATGGTTAGGTTATAATGGTGACATTTAAATAATAATATTAATAATATATTGTGGTTTGTTAAAACATATTGTTGAATGTAATGAAAGATATCGAAGAAATTAAACATATTAAAAAATATTTTAAAAAATATCAGGTTGTTAAAATTTAATTTTTCTTAGTTCGTTCCTTGGGGATCAAAGTGTAGTGGATTCCAGTTCCTACGGTGTTAACTATTCCTTTTAGAGTTTAGTCAAGTTTTACTGATGTGTGTCAAGGTTGTGAGATAATATTGGGAAAACATCATTTACTAGGGGATTTATTATTACAACTAATATGACCAAATAATTTCATTCTTAGGAAATATTGGTTATACTCTATATGTTCAATCATTTATTTTTTTAATAGTGAGTGGTGTTATTTGATGTGAAATGTAACAACCAAATGTTTTATCAATATAAATATTTTTCTTATAATTATGTCATATAATCACATGAAATTATAACACAATGAAATACTAAGTGAAATGTGACCTTTAAACATAATATTCCCACCTCTTTAATTTGAATTTCAAAAAATCTGACATACACGGTTTCGATAAGTAAGATTTTTTGAGCCTAATGGAACAAAAATAATTGATGGTGAATAGTAACCTACCCTTATAAATAGTAACATAACCTTATGAATAGAAATATGACCCTTATTGATAGTAAATTGTCCAAAATAATTATAACCTCATCCGTGAATGTATAAATAAAATTTAGGCGTCTTATACGTGATAATAAGACCATAATAAAAGTATTTGTTTTTTTAAGTCATAAATAATTAATTACAATTAATTAATTAATTTAAAATAAAACATATTTTTCTAAAAGGTGTTCATAAATTAATCATTTTATTTATTTTGGTTTTAATATAATTTTAATATCCCTTATTTTATTTTTTAAGCATTATAAAATCATCTATAGTTTTAAAATATGTATTTTTCAAGTCAATTGTGATTTTAATTAAAAATTAAATTATTCATATTTCGAAAATTATTTTTGAAAAAAAATAGTTCATTTTTTGGATTCTACACATCAAAAAATGGTTTGGGTGAATTTTTGATATTTTTCTAATATACATGATTTTTTGGTGAATAGTAAAACACATTAATTTACCGTATAAATACATTATAATTTAAATCTACTATAACTAAAATCATAAGTGATGTAAGTATCCAAATATCTAAATCACATGAAATTATTAATATTTTTGGTCATGGAATCATCACTATTTCTGGTCTTTAGGGAAATTAATAAACTATGGAATTAAATATAAATAAAACCCTTCTCCCCTCCATTATAAAAACCACCCACACTCCCCTCTTCTATTCACTCCTCTCAAGCCTTGTTCCTTGCCTAATATCTACCAAAATCACTCCAAAGTATCCTCTCTCACTTCGAACATCCCTTGGTCTCTTCAAAATCCCAAATCATTTCCCCTTAAGAGGCTCTTAAAGGAGATAAAATCAAGAGGTAAATTCCTCTTTCTGATTCTTCTATTTTCATTCATGTTCTTTTCTTTTCTTGTATCTTTCCTCATATCCGTTGAAACAAATGATAAGATAAATCCGTTAATATACATTTAATTTAATTATATTATTCTAATGTTATATTTAATCATAATATGTCCCTCCCCCTCCTTTTATTCTATAAATGAAAATACCATTTGAGATGGGTTGATTTATCACATTCAAGGACGACTGGTTTTAAATTTTCATTATATACTTCAAGAATGGTCATGAAACCATTTTAATAGTTGAAACAAATCATAATATATGTATTTGAACTTATTTTATGTTCTGTAATCCTTTTTCACACATGATGTAAAATAATAATACAAAACAAGTTAATTATAAGAAAAATCACCAAATTAAACCAAGTATTTATCATTACTATTTTATATAATGATTCAACTTAAATCCAAGTAACCAAATTAAATTTACAACCATGTAACATTAATTATTTTAAATAATAAAATATAACTCCAATTCTGGATAACCATCCTCATTTTATATTATCCTCTGTTCATGAAAATAAGTAAACTGATTGTAAAGACCAAGAATAAAACAGACCCAAACAATGAAATTCAACCACTTAACCCATCAAAAATCTCATTAATGAAATTAAAAAGGTTTAAATAAATATTTTAAATATATAATAGGTTCTTTAATTATTAATTAATGAAACTTATTTGATTATTCAGTTCATTAATATCAAGTGAAGAACACCATCAGACTTTTGGTAGGGGATACTCACTATTTCACATTTATTCAAGAATCTCCTCTATGTTATCTTCTTTTATGTGTAATCCCTAATAATGGGGTATGGTTTCACACCTCCCTCATAATTCCCTAATTATTTATAAGTGATTATAAATCTATTTTTCTCTCATTAAGCCCTCTCAAGTACACCTGACACCATGTCGATAGTCCGTAAGTGATTTCACCCAAACCTCCCTTGTTCTTTCAGGTTTCCTTATCATTCATTTAACAAAATGAAGTTATCTTACCTTTTTATTTTAATATTATAAAAAAACATTACATGTACTAAATTCATTTATCAAGACCCTTTCATCATTATCTTTTGGGGATATGCATTTTTTAAATGATTCCCTCCCCAATACATCCAAATAAGCAAACCAGTTTTGAGGGAACTTACTGAATTATTACTCGATTACAAGTGCACTCTATCTTCTATTTTAAGTCACAGTTGCCTTTATAAAATCATTATTTTTTTATTAAAACACTCTTGGTTTACTTTTGGATTTATATAAATGATTTTCCCCTTTTTTATTTTAAATAGTCTATAGTATTTTCCTTAAAACCACACAAACATGTTTTATTGCTAAAATTTCTTAAATACATTTGTTATATGTTTTAAATTATACAATTAATTACTTACCATGGTACATACCTATTTTAACTTATGTATTTTCATGTATATTTTATTTCCTTTCTTTATGGACACTTTTATGATATGCCCATTTTTTATGCTTAATGACAAGATTTTGGAACACGATTCTTTCCATGGGTAACCCTTAGGTTTATTGAAGATTAATTATGTCTGATTATTTATGTGGAAAACATATTCATGAAAAGTTATTATGGCTGCTACCAGATATATCTATAATTCATTGGGTAAATTTGAGTCTCATGAGACGTTATGTGTGATGATCTTGGCGGTTAGCCTTAGCTTGTGCTACCATAGGCGACGGTCTTGGTGGTTAGCCTTGGATTGTACTACCATGTATAGAGGTCTTGGTGATTAGATTTGAATCATGATAAAGAAATGTTTTATGTTTTTTTCACATTATTATGAATCCATATCTATGTTATTTCATGTTTATATGTTATGATTCCATATGTTACATTCCTTTTTATATCATCATTTCTTGCCTTCTATCCCATGTGCTAATGAATTGTTCTTAAGGTTAATCCCCTAATAGGATATTTTACTCATCCCATTGTTCATGTGTTCCCTAGGGTACCCTATGTAGATTTTTGAGCATAATGGAATTTTGGAGCTCAATTTGAATATTAAATAAATAAATTTTTTATTTAGTTCCATGTTTTTAGTTTTATGTGCCTATTCATCTAAGACACTAGACTTTACAATCCTTGGATTGTACTCTCATGTGTAATTATTCTTAAAATCATGTAACGTTATATTTAAAATCCTAGGGTCTCTATATTTAGTATAAAAGTATGGTCTAGTTGTTTTTTGAGATTTGGAATAGAGCACTTTAGTAAGAACCTTAAGTTTGATACTAATTATAAGAACACACCCCTATATTTTGGTAATTATAGAGTGAATATTTTATCAAGAAAATACATCCCTAACTAGATACAAAGTGGTAGAGGTGGATTTGGAAGAGATGTGTCTAGGGGTAAAATCCAAAAAATCTGATTTGAGCTAAACTCGAATGGGAATGAGTGCAAGAAAATGGACCTCACTACACTCTTGGGTTGACAATCCTAGGGGATATTCTTTGGTAAATTCATAAGCTTAGTTCACATAATTATTAAGGTAATAAAAAAGATCCAATAAGAATATAAGCCAAGAAATAGTCAAGGATAACCATGATTGAAACATAGGGATTCCTAAGTTTGGATATACTTTTCATTTAAAAGTATATAATCTTATATTCATTGTTTCCTTTTTATTCTCAACAGCTAATTATTCAAGACCTATAATTATATGTTCTTTTTCTGAGTTAATGGAATGAAATAAAGAAAATTTTCCAACAATCAATGTGATATGGAATGTGAATATTACCCTAATGATATGCCTTATATGATGGGAACGGGTTCTCAAAACTTCCTGAAATTACTTGCTCAAATGGCCCATGTTATGAATAATAACATTAATCGTGTGGAATACCTTCCTCCTCCAAATAAAGATCAAGTTTTTGTTGAATCCTTCATGTGGAAAAGGCCTCCCAAGTTTTGTATATATTATGATCCCCTCCTCGTAGAATAGTAGATTAACTCCATTGAAAAGATATTCTCTTTCCTCCGGTGCTCAGAAGAAGAAAATGTCACGTTGGAGGTCTAATGTATTGATGGGGAAGCTTATTAATGGTGGAAACTGATCAAGAATATGAATCCCCAAGAGGAAATTGATTACATGGAATGGAAGGAATTCAGGAGAATGTTTTTCAATAAATATTTTCCCTAGAACCTTCGTATCCATATTGAAAGAGAGTTCCTTTGTATAACACCCTAAGCTTCCATGGTACGCTTCTCTTTGAATAATACAACATCGTGTGTTGTACGCAACTTCGAGTTCTAACACACACGACAACCAATCAAACTAGCTATTCTGAATAGTAATACCACATTTTAAAATTTTAAAAATTTTATCTTTCAAAATGGACTTCATTTTTGGATTAAGAATATCGAAATTAGCTTAGGGTGAATTTTTGGTATTTTTCTGAAAACATTCAACTTTTGATGAGTAGTGAAAAAAACAATGAGTTATAGTTTAAAACCGAATTTTATTTTAATAATTATTTATTTTATTTAAATTTAATTATGGTCAAAATAGATAAATAATATCTATATAAGCTCAATGTAATTCATTAGAGTTAGTTTAGAATAATTTTAGATATATAAAAAATTTATTGAACTTTTCACTGTCTTTTACCCACCTCTGAGGAGAATTTGGAAATTCACATAAAACATAATTTTACCACTTCTTTGAGTGGAATTTCGAAAATCTTAGAGACACGGTTAATATCAAGGATTAAAATTTTGTTCAATGAGCTGAAAATTATTTTTGGTGAATAGTAACTTTTTACTTTTATTTACCACAGTTAATAGTAAATAGGGTAATTAAGGGTAAAAATGATATTAATATTACCCTAACACATGTCCTAATTTTATTGGACAAGTGTATCTCAACCAGAAAACAACCTTAGGAATAAAATATTATCATTTAGGTCCACTTGGATTAGATTACGACATTTATTATTATTTAATTCAAAGAAGTGTTAAAAGAGATAAAATAAAAGTTTAATAACTAAAAAAATTTTAATATAGGGTTATACATAATATAAATTAGATTATAAAAATTAATTAGAAATATAAAAATATTTCCAACATAATTGTATTTTATTTATTATTTTTAGACATTAAATAATTTAATATATTTATGACACAATGGTGATGCAGTAATTACCTAATTAATGAAATATTAAAATAATTGATATTATAAATATCAAAATAAATGTAATTTGAGACTTTTTAGGAATTACACTAATTTTATAGGTTAATATGACATATTAGGATTGGTTATATAAATTATTTTTAAAGTAATAATTCTTTTATGAAATTATCAAAAACAAAATACCCAATAGTGTCAAAATTGACATAAAAGAGTTTTTAAACCAAATATTATATTATTAATTGATATTATATTTTTAAAAATATAATTATTAGACAAAGGACTTATATAATGATATTTGTATCATAAATGGACCACTTGGGGGTCTCTTGGAAGTATATGGTATGTTTATTAACTATATAATATAAAAATACAAAGAGACATGGTTAATGTCAAACTATTTAACTAAGAGTTAAATATAAATGATAAGGTCAATATTGTGACCCAAACCTATCTAAAGACTATTTCTTGAAATAATATAGACCCATCCCCACCTTAACTATTAAATAATCCACTTTGGAGCCATTAGAAACCGAATATGAATTTATTATAAAATAATATTTCTAGCTTTTCCAAAGGTGCCCCTCACCCCTCTTATAAAAGGAAACTCCCCCTCCTCTATAATTCACACCTTAAAAGCCTTTTGGATAGACCAACCTCTGCCCAAATATTCTCTAAAATTCCCTCCCTTAAACCTAGAGTCCTTAGTTTGATTAGAAAGCCAATCTAAGGAGCCCTTTTGATCAAATCAAAAGGAAGAACCCGAAGGAGAGGTAATGTTTTCACCACCCTCTTTCAAGTTCCTTTCTTCTTCAACTTCTTCTTTATTTTTTATTTCCATTATAAAATAACAAATCTAGTATATTATATATATTGTGATGTTATTATAAATATGGTACAATCATATTCAGTATTCTATCCATCCTTTGAATGACATGTCACCATACGTGCGTAAGTACGGCCTACCGTCTCCACGTCATGGTGTAATTGTTATTCAATATATTATTATTTGGATGGGTATAATAATGATTTTTAATTCATGTAAATAATAAATATAACATGATAATGATTTTTTATATATTACATACCATAAAATTATATATTATTTTAATATTAAAATAATGATATTGTCGTTCGTGCGTACGTACATATTACCGTCTCCACGAACGGGATGAGATTCATTCCCTATCATATCCATTCAAGACTAAATTTCATTTGATTATTAAAAATAATGTTTAGGGACATTATATAATTCTGTATATGAATAATATATATCCCATCCATAACAAATATGGCTCACATAACAAATAATATAAAGGAAAATGAATCCGTTAACACCCAAAACGACGATAATAATAAAATATTATCAACAAATCAATGTTAAAAGATCATATATGATATCATATTAATGTATATGATTCTTTTATAATTCAATAAAAATTATTTCACCATTATACATGAGGTTAACCTACCCTCGACCAAGGAAAAAGTACAAAGTATGTGGTTTCTTATCTCACTTTTAATTCCGTGAGATTTCCATTGTTCACCACTTATTTATTGCATGTAGTGTGTGTACTTCTCATGTTTGTATTCATTTTGTAATATAAATTAATTCATGGATATTTACATCATCATTGTATGATATTTATCTCATGGGTGTATGTTTCATAAGTTACCAAATCGGTAAGGGAGTTTGAAATTTCAATTTCCACTCATTCGGCTTTACGCATACTTCATTGATTATTTTACTCCAAGATTATGTGTGGAATAAATATTCATTTGATTATGTCATAATTTCCACTCCCCATTATGTGGATATACATTTGATACATACAATCACTCCATTGATAAATTCTCATGTCATCGGTATGAACTTGATAAGAGTAATTTTTACTCAATCTCGATTTGTTGAGTTAAACATCCAATTCATTGGTGTTGTTTTTACAAGAATATGTGTGAATGTCCATTGATTGTTTTACACTAAATATCCAATAATATTGAGTGTATTTATATTTTTTACACATAATTAGGTCATTGATTTATCCTTAACCTAAGGACACGGCCTTTATGAGAGATTTCATCTCAATTTACATTCCATTGAGACTCTTGTTGTTATACACCAAATCGCTTTTATAAGGTGTATATAATGTACTTTGACATAGTATATCATGAATCCCTTTATTCTCATGATATTAAAAAGTTTTTATTACCTCAATTATTTATATTCAAGTGTCTCTCTTTTGGTTAGGAACTCTAACTAAAATATCATTTTAAATGTTTTAAAGATTTATTATTCTAAATCTTTCTCATTAATGTCCGTGTTTTAAAAATGGTTTTAAGGATTTATTTATATAGAAATTAACGTTTTCAAATCAAAATTGCTTTTAAAAGTTTCAAAGTGGTATGGAACACTTTGATTCAAAAATCTATTTTAAATGGCTTCTTGACAAATTGTGTGACTTTTAAATGTTTTCAAGAAAAAGGGGGATATTTCTCTCAATAGTTTGATCATTATTTTAATCTATGTCAATATCCTTCATTATTCTCGATTGAGGTTAATCTAATACAATAAAATCATCTATATTGTATCGAATAAGTTATTTTTGACTGTGGATGTGCTATTTTTATACTATTCATGGTTTGTGGATAAAGTATTGACATTTCGTATGCTAGTTTTAATAAAAATGTTTGTGTTATATTTCAAACTTTTCATATGAGGAATGCATTGGACTTATTAAGTGATGGGTGGAACCCACTATATCTCCTCGATGCATCGGTAGGTCTCATGAGTCAAACTAGTGTCTTGGCAGAAGGCCTTGACAAAATATTATTTGTATTCTTGGCACGAGGCCTTGACTATGTGGTTATGATAGTCTGGCATTATGCATTCCATCATTATGAAAGCGGTTATTGATATTGCAGGTGGTTATTCGACTAGTAGAGTATCCATGTAAATAAGTAAATGGAATTATTTCATTTTATCTTTTCCATATTATGCTGAAGTTCAGTTTTAAAAGGCTTTTGTTTTAGTTATACACTGCCCTAAATGTCTATACTTATTTATGAATGTTTCCTCTATATTGTTATCCTTACTGAGCATCTGAGCTCGCCCCTTTCAATGTTTTATTTTTTCCAGGATGTGAAGAAGTAATTTATGAATGACCTGTAGGGATAGTATGAGGGGATATGAAGACAAGATGTTGTTGTAGTTTTTTTTACTTTATGATGTGATATAAGACATATCAATATATCTAGTGTTTCCAAGACTACTAAACTAATTGGTCTTTTGAGACTTGATCTTTTGTGATCATGCCAACGTTATGTAATAATGCACCAACTCTGGGTAACTAGGGTCGGGGAGTTACAGTTTTTATCAGAGAAAGTTTATTACAAACCTTGCAAACTAGATTTAGATAAACTCTGAGTAGAGCACATAGCCCTAAGATAGACTTTGAGGATTAGTATAGAATAAATTTCTAGAATATTGGTATTGTATATATTTTTTGAGTTTTCCAAATAATAATCCTTGTCTGGATACGACCCGGTAGAGGTGGCTCTGGCACAGATGTACCTAGGGGTAAAACCCAAAAACACCGTTTTGAGCTAGACTCGAATGGGAAGTGGTGCATGATAATGGGCCTTGCTGCACTCTTGGTTACGACACTCCTAGGGGATATGATTAGGATAATTTACATTTTCTATACAAACCAATTTGAATTATTTTAATATAAGATGAGAATAAATGACCTTGTTTAATCCTAAGGTGTTTCAAATTGAGAATATGGTGTCATTATATTCTCTAAATGATTTTATTACAACTGTTACTCACACAATGTTTTCTGGTTTTTGTCAATGGCTAGAGTCCAAGGATGTCATAGTAACTTTGAGAATGATGTAAAATGTGGGAACAATGGTAGAAATGAGAAACAAAATGGAATTTTGATAGGCGTAAAATATATCGTGTTCATTCCAAATCAGTTTTCCAAAAATATGATCAAAACCATATATATTAACCAACTCCCAAACTCAAAAAAAGAAGATAAAGGTGGTGAATGATAAGATCTTTTATAGTGGAGACCTTGAAGAAAATAATCCTAATTTTACATCATGTAGGAAATGTGGAAGGAGACACCCAGGAAAGTGTCTCAATGGAACAAAGAAATGCTTTATGTGCGGGAAAGAAGGACATACAGTGAAGAATTGTCGAGGAAAAATGGAGAATACTATGGAAGAAAATAAAAATGTTCCCAAAAATCCATTTACAGTCGTTTTTTGTAAATATAGGGCACATTTCCATTAACTAAGTGAATTCCCTATTCTATAGGATATTTACTTCGTCAAAGAAGAAGCTATGTGAAAAAAAAATTGTTGGAGAAATGTTTAAATGTGTTAGTTCTCCTTGTTGATGGGATTATTTTGGAATAATTTTCTCTTGTATTTGTAACCCTGTTGTTTTCTATGTGAGAATGATATTTGAGGAAGACAAATCTTTTCCCTTGTTGATATAGTTATAAATAACCATTTGGTTTTATATGATCACCAATTTTGAGGCAATTACAAGTTATTATATTTTGGGATAAAAATGCAAGGTATGAGATAACATTTTTGGTTAAAATTATGTTACAGTAATTTTGAGGAATTTATATCATTCTGGTAATGTTATAAAATATATTTTTTGAACAAGGAAAACATGCAGACCGTGTGATAACCCGTCATGTTGGAAAAATCTGTGGGAATCAAACCCACAACCAAAGTGTGATTGGGATTTATCGCCTACCACTGGACTAAATGAAGTCCCCGGTTTGTGTGACTAATTATTTTTAGTTAAATGATTTTATTGATCAATAATAAGTTGATTTGGGTTCTTATGTCTTATCAAATGAATACCCTTATTATAGGAAAATGATTTGGTGATTAAGTGTTAAAAGTTATTTTGGAATATGTTCGCTTTGTTGGGAACACTATATACCCAAAGAAACTAGAATACTATGGGATTTCACTTAAAGAGTAATGGTGGATTTTTATCTCCGTTTTTATTGTGGATTTATAGTGATTTGGGTTATTTATGTAAATGATTAACCTATAATAGAGAATATGTGATTTGGTTAATTACTTTTAAGTATGTGACTTTAAGTGTAATTGATGTCATTTGGAGATATAATTTAACTTGGAAGACTACATAACCAAATTATTCTATGTTTTGGGTTTCAATATTAGTTTGAATTATATTGAAGGATTTTAAAGACAATTTTTTATTAAATGGTATTTATTTAACTTTGGGGTATTTTTGGTTTAATTTTAGAAATTAAGATTAGTGTTTCTTTCTCTAAAGGAATATCCTTTTGGGGGATCATCAGATCTTTTACTAGTCGTTTTGGTTTTGATTAATCTCTAAAGACAAGGTAAATATATAGTTTATCTTTCTTGGATCATGTGATTCTATAAAATTTTATTCTAGCTCTTCTAGTGTGACCAAGTCTTCTTGAATACTCATCATTTAAAAAAATGAGTTAGTGGTGGAAATTTATTAAAGAATGAAACTCTACTTAAAAAGTAAGTATATCTCTTTATTTTGTTAGTCAATCTCATAAATTAATTCCTCATCTTTATGTAATGTAGCTTAAAAAAATGTTGTCTGTATACTTTTCCTACTGGGAAACTAATGACTGTTTGTCCAATCATAAGTTTGTAACTTTCTTATTGTTAACTTTCTCCTGATCATGTTTTATATCCCTCTCCCTCAGAACTTTACACTTAGTTTATCTTCCATATCCATGATTTCCTACATGGAATCATATTATGAGTTATATTGGGTGACCTTTGTAATTCTCTTTCTTTATTTTATGGTGATAGTTTTATCGACTCTTTTTCTGATGTGGGACTTTCCATTATATTCCCAAGCCCAATTTTAAAGATTTCGAGGATGAAATTATTTGGAGGGGAGAATGTCACACCCCAAGCTTCCATTGTATGCTTCTCTTTGAATAATATAGTAGCGTGTGTTGTACGCAACTTCGAGTTCTAACACACACCACAACCAATCAAACTAGCTGTTATGAATAGTAATACCCAAATTTTGAAATTTTATAAATTTTATCTTTCAAAATGGACTTCATTTCTGGATTCGGAATATCGAAATTAGCATAGGGTGAATTTTTTGTATTTTTATGAAAACATTCATTTTTTGATGAATAGTGAAAAAACACTTAGTTATAGTTTAAAACCAAATTTTATTAAAATAATTATCTATTTTATTTTAATTTAATTATGGTCAAAACAGATACATAATATCTATATAATCTCAATTTAATTCATTTGATTTAGTTTAGAATAATTTTAGATATATAAAAATTTTATTGAACTTTTCACTGTCTTTTACCCACCTCTTAGGAGAATTTGGAAATTCACATAAAACTTAATTTTACTGCTTCTGTGAGTGAAATTTTGAAAATCCAAGAGACATGGTTAATATAAATGAGTAAAATGTGGTTCAATGAGTTGAAAATAATTTTTGGTGAATAGTAACTTTTTATGTTTATTTACCACGGTTAAAAGTAAATATGGTAATTAAGGGTAAAAATGATATTAATATTACCCTGACACATGTCTTAATTCTATTGTACAAGTTTATCTCGACCAAAAAAACCTTAGGAATAAAATATTATAATTTAGGTCCACTTGGAATAGATTAGGCAATTTATTATTATTTAATTCAAAGAAGAGTTAGAAGAGATAAAATCAAAGTTTAATAAATAAAACATTTTTAATATAGGGTTATACATAAGATAAATTCTATTAGAAATATTTATTATAAAGATAAAACTATTTCCTACATAATCGTATTTTATTTATAATTTTTAGACATTAAATAATTTAATTTATTTATGATACAATGGAGATGCAGTAATTACCTAATTAAATAAATATTAAAATAATTTATATTATAAATATCAAAATAAATGTAATTTGAAACTTTTTATGAATTCCACTAATTTTATAGGTTAATATGACATATTATTATTGGTTATATAATTTTATTTGAAGTAATAATGCTATTATGAAATTATCAAAAACAAAATACCAAATAGTGTCAAAATTGACATAAAATAGTTTTTAAAACAAATATTATATTATTAATTGATATTATATTCCTAAAAATCTAAGGATCTGCCAAAGGACTTATATAATGATAGGTGTATCATTAACAGACCACTTGGGGTCTCTTGGAGGTATATGGTAAGTTTACTAACTATATAATATAAAAATACAAAGAGACATGGTAAATGTCAAACTATTTAACTACCAGTTAAATATAAATGATAAGGTCAATATAGTGACCCAAACCTGTCTAAAATCTATTAGTTGAAATTATTTCGAGTCATACCCACATTAAATATTAAATAATCCACTTTGGAGCCATTATAAACTGAATATGAATTTATTATAAAATAATATTTCTAGCTTTTCCAAAGGTGCCCCTCACCAATCTTATAAAAGGGCACTCCCCCTCATCTCTAATTCATATCTTCAAAGCCTTTTGGATCATCCAAACCCTGTTCAAATATTCTCTCAACCTCCCTAAATTTAACTTAAAGGCCTTAGTTTGATCATAAAGCCAACCTAAGGATACCTTTTGATCAAATCAAAAGGAAGAACCCGAAGGAGAGGTAATGTTTTCACCACCCTCTTTCAAGTTCTTTTCTTCTTCAACTTCTTATTTATTTGTTATTTTCATTATAAAATAATAACACTAGTATGTTATATATATTTTTATGTTATTATAAATATGGTTCAACCATATTCAGTATTCTATCCATCTTTTGAATGACATGTCACCATACGTGCGTATGTACGGCCTACCGTCTCCACGTCGTGGTGTAATTGTTATTAAATATATTATTATTTGGTTGGGTATAATAATTATGTGTAATTCATTTAAATAGTAAATATAACATGATAATGATTCTTTATATATGATATACTATCCAATTATATATTATTTTAATATCAAAAGAATGATTTTGTCGCTCGTGCGTACGTACGAATTACGGTCTCCACGAACATGATGAGATTCAATCCATATCAGATCCATTCAAAACTAAATTTCATTTTATGATTAAAAATAATTTTTAGAGACATGATATAATTATTCATATAAATATGATACATCCAATCCATAACAAATATGGATCACATAACAAAGAATATAAAGGAAAATGAATCTATTAACACCCAAAACAGTGATAATACTAAGATATTATCAACAAATCAATGTTAAAAGATCATATATGATATCATATTAATGTATATGATTCTTGTATAATTCAATAAAAATTATTTCACCATTATACAGGAGGTTAACCAACCCTCGGCCAAGGAAAAAGTACAAAGTAAGGGGTTTCTTATCTCACTTTTAATTCCATGAGATTTCCATTATTCACCACTTATTTATTGCATGTGGTGTGTGTACTGCGCATTTTTGTATTAATTGTGTAATATACTTTAATTAATGTATATTTACATCATTATTGTGGGATCCTTATTTCATGGGTGTATGTTTCGTAAGTTACCAAATCGGTAAGGAAATTTGAAATTTCAATTTCCACTCATTCGGCTTTACGCATACTTCATACATTATTTTACTCCAAGATTATGTGTGGAATAACTATTCATTTGATTATGTCATAATTTACACTCCCCTTTATGTGGATATACTTTTTATACACATAATAACTCCATTGATAAATTCTCAAGTCATCGGTTTGAACTTGATGCGAGTAATTTTTACTCAATGTCAATTTGTTGAGTTAAACATCCAATTCATTGGTGTTGTTTTTACAAGAATATGTGTGAATGTACTTTGAATGTTTTACACTGAATATCCAATGATATTGAGTGTATTTATATTTTCACACATAATTATGTCGTTGATTTATCCTTAACCTAAGGATACGGCCTTTATGATATATTTCATCTCAATTTACATTCCATTGAGACTCTTTTGTTGTTATACAACCAATCACTTTTATATGGTGTATATAATGTTCTTTGACATAGTATATCATTAATACTTTTATTCTCATGATATTACAAAGTTTTTATTACCTCGATTATTTTTATTCAAGTGTCTCTCTTTTGGTTAGGAACTCTAACTAAAATATCATTTTAAATGTTTTAAGGATTTATTATTCTAAATCTTTCTCACTAATGTCCATGTTTTAAAATTGGTTTTAAGGATTTATTTATATGGAAATTAAAGTTTTCAAATCAAAATTCCTTTCAATAGTTTCAAAGTGGTATGGGACACTTTGATTCAAAAATCTATTTTAAATGGCTTCTTGAAAAATAGTGTGACTTTTAAATATTTTCACGAAAAAGGGGGATATTTCTCTCAATAGTTTGATCATTATTTTAATCTATTTCAATATACTTCATTATTCTCGATTGAGGTTAAACTGATACAATAAAATCTTCTATATTGTATCGAATGAGTTATTTTTTACTGTGGATGTACTATTTTTATACTATTCATAATTTGTGGATAAATTATTGACATTTCGTATGCTATTTTTAATACGAATGATTATGTTATATTTCAAACTTTTCATATGAGTAATGCATTGGACTTAGTAAGTGGCGGGTGGAGCCCGCTATAGCACCTCGATGAATCGGTCGGTCTCATGAGACTAACTAGTTTCTTGGCATAAGGCCTTGACAAAATCTTATTTGTAGTCTTGGAATGAGGCCTTGACTATGGGTTATGATAGTCTAGAATTATGAATTCCATCATTATGAAAGTGGTTATTGATATTGCATGTGGTTATTCAACTAGTATAATATCCATGTGAATAAGTAAATGGAATTATTTCATTTTATATCTTCCATATTATGCTGAAGTTCGTGTTTTAAAGGATTTTTTTAGTTATACATTGCCTTAAATGTTTATATTTATTTATAAAAGTTTCTGATATATTGTTATCCTTACTGAGCATCTGAGCTCACCCCTTTCAATGTTTTATTTTTCCTAGGATCTGAAGAAGTAATTTCTGAATGAACTACAGGGATAGTATGAGGGGATATTAAGACAAGATGTTGTTGTAGTTTTTTTTACTTTATGATATAATATAAGACTTATGAATATATCTAGTGTTTCCAAGTCTACTAAACTAATCAGTCTTTTGAGACTTGATCTTTTGTGATCATGCCAATGTTATGTAATAATGCACCAACTCTGGGTAACTAGGGTTGGGGTGTTACAATTAGACTCAAGAAGAAGTAAGATGAGTCAATTAGAGAATATAAATCAAACATTAAAGATTTCAAGGTATTCCTCTGGCTTTTTCATGAACACTGAAAGCAATGTGGACTACTTCTTTAGAAGAATAAAGTTGAGTCTATGAAAATTGATTGTGATTCGAGACTTTGGCATCTTTAAAGAGATTGTTTGTTGTTCCCTCATGGTTGAAAGGGATATCAGAGACTCTCAATGGTATCATGGGCCTAATGAAAAGAAGATTAAAATGTAATCTCATGTGGCTGGTCCCATAAATATTTTCCATAATGGGAAGAAGCACGATCATACCACATGTAAAAATTGTGGGAAGAAGCATCCTAGTAACTGTCTAAAGAGAATTGGGAATTGCTTAAAATGTATAATGTTGGGATATATGTCTAGAAACTACTAGTGGGATATGAATAATCCCACTAATATGGAAAAAGAAAGGAAGGTTTAGATCAACACTTAGCTTGTAGTTCAATTCTACAACTACAAGGAGCATGGTCATTTTGTGAACTGTTGGACTCACCTGTTTTGATAATCTCAAATATGATTAGATATGTTCTGATAATCCCAAATCATGCTTATGTATAACTATAACTTCATGTTCTAGAGTTAGTATGGATGTCAAAATAATCATATAACATCATGGAATATATTAATCAATGCTTATTTATGTTTAACAATGATGAAGTATGATATTAATTCAATCTTGAAATAATATGCATTGAAGATTTACATTGTAAGATTTTAAGTTCTTAAGTCACTGATAGTTATAATTATGACTAATACATACTATCTCATTCATACAAGTTCATTGTTATACAATTCCACCGATTGACTATGACTACTGATAGACAAGGTCACTGATATACAAGTTCAGTGATATAAGTCAACTGATACAAGCTACCGATAGAATGGAGCTACCGATAGAGGAAGATACTGATAGCGAGAGATACCGCTACCAATGATAATAGCTACTGATAGCTAGGAATATCTACCTATATAAGTTCATCATTAAAAAGATCTACTGACAGATAGAGCTACTGATACATAGAGCTACTGACAGATGGAGCTACTGGTACATGAGCTACTGCTACAAGAGCTGTCGTTACAAGTCTCCCGACAGAGAGCTACTGATGGAAGATGACTATTAACTGGTCAATGTTACTCAAACTCTATACTTTTTCAATATTATTAATATAATGATAATGGTAATATTTTATTAATTCAATGCAACTGTTATTAATTAATGTGGGTTGTTGGCATGTCAGGAAAATCATACCTCGTACCTGTAAAAGGTAGTCATTCCCATTTTCAGAGGTCAAGGAATAAAAGGAATATCGAGAAACTGGAGAACATAGAGATATATAAATAAGGAATAATAGAAGACATATATGAGATATATACAAGAAGATACACATGTACATGCAAATAAGAACACTCTAAGAACTCGAAGAACACTCATACACATCAAGAACAAAAGATCAAAGAGGAAGTTTAAGTGCTAAAAGGAATACCCTCACATTCAAGATGAACACTTGTACTGGAAGTGAAGGAACAGAACCATGACACTATATTTTCTAGAAAAATTCCAGAGAAGGACTCAAAGCTTCATCTGATTCAATCCAAAGGAGTCCAGAGCTTCATTGACATCACACAAGAGCATTCTAAACTCATCTTCATATTATTCCTCGGTTATGATCATTTTTTTATTACATTACGAGCAATGTTTTCTTATGTATTTTTGGACACATACTAAATCCTAATATGAACTGGAGGATACTAAAATCCTCACACCAAACTCTTTATACCTTTTCGTATCCCATGTAGAACTGTGGTAGAGGTCTGAGGACCTGGATAGACTGTGTGTTGTTATTGTTTCTTTCCCACATAGAACTCTGGTAGAGGTTTAAAGACCTGGACAGTCTAAGTTCTATTGTAAACCCCGATTCGGGGTGTGGATCAAGGTTATATATAAACTGTTTGAGAGGACTATGTCTTAGCTTGATACTGAACCTCTTGGTTAAAACTGATGTGCATCTTATTTTAGTTTAAACTATTTTTAATAGTCCACTTTTAACTTCTTTGAAATATAAAACTATTTTATAAAGTAACTTTGATAGTTAAACTAGCAAGTGTTTGTAAATATTGTGAACCAGTAGGTTATTTTCAAAAGCTAAATTAATATTCAAATTAATGTTAACTAATAACTAATAAAACGTTGAGAAACTAAGTGAACCTTTACAATCATTATAAATTCACTATAGTTTAACTTGTCTTATGAATTGAGGGATTTCAATATAAATCGTTTAAACATAGATTTTTTTTATATGAACCCAATTCACCCCCCCTCTTGATTATTCCTCTGGGATAACATTTGGTATTAGATCAAGTAGATAAAAGTTTTTCAAAACACTCTGTTTGTTAAAAGTTTTCAACTGTGATTTTAGTTGTATCTTAACGATCTCGAAATTTCTTTTAATTATAATGTTTTTTGTCTTTATATATCCTTTTAAAACATAGTTATTATTGATAACAGATTAGAAGGTGCAGCTACCAATAGGACACCTTTCTTTAATGGTTTCAATTATGACCAATAGAAAATAAAAATGGAAATCCATTTTGAAAGTATGGGATTTGACATCTGGACAGCTATAGAGACTCAGTATAAGATTCCTGAAACTGTTAGAACTACATGGGATGAACCTAAAAAATCTGATTATAATAATTATTATAAAGAAATGATTGCCTTGTATTATTCTTTATGATATGAAGAATTTAATCAAATATCTGCTTGTAACACTGCTTAAGAAATTTGGGATACTTTGGTTATTTCACACAAGGGAACAACAAATGTTAAGGAAATGAGACTAAATACATACACTATTAATTAAGATAATTTTAAAATGAAATATGATGAATATATTTCTAATATGTATCTCAGTTTTAATGAGATAGTTAATAAAATTAGCTCACTGGGAAAAGCAGTTCTAGCAAAAGAGTAAATCATGAGGATAATGAGATGCCTACCAGACAGATGGAGAGGAACCTCTGTCTCTATACAAGATTAGCAAGCTACCTGTCAAGGAGATGATTGTAAAATTGATTATGTATGAAGAAGATATAAAAGTGAATAAATAGTAAGATGTTGAACCCAAGAATAATTCAGTGGAATTCAATTCCACTGCTTCAAATAGTAAGGACAAAGAGAAGGTTCAGATAACTTAATAAAGCTCAACTAGTGAAAATTCTGACTCAAACAGTGATGAAGAGATGGCTCAGATATCCACAAGATTCAAGAAATTCTATAGAAAGAAGAAATTATTTACAAAATATGATTATAAGGTTGAGTATGATCAATGAGGAAATTGGATGAAATACTAGAGGAAAACTGATAAAGATGATGTAATAGTTTTCTATGAGTGAAAAAGAAAAGGCCATGTCAAAGCTGACTGTCCAAAACTGAAATTTAAGAAAAAGTATGACTATATGGATAAGAAATACGAGAAATCCATGAAATATACATGGAGTGCTTCTGAAGACAGATCAAGTGGATCGGACTCTTCTAATCCTAAATAAAAGAGTCATGCCAACATGTGTTTCATTACTAAAACATCTAAGGTAACACTTAATTCCCATATGCACAATGATTATTATTATGGGAATGAAAGTGATTCAAATAATGATGATAATATGTCTAAAGATGAATTATTTGAAAATTGTAATATGTTAGAAGATACTTGTAATGATCTGAAATATAAGTACAAATCATTAAATAAGCAGTATTCCTTGACTATGACTATTAGTTTTGATCTTACTATAGAAAAGGAAAAGAATGATCAACTCTTTAAGGAAAATATTGGACTGAATTTTTCAAATGAGAAAATTAGAAAAGACTTAGAGAAGTTTACAAATGGAAAAACCACTCTCACTCAAATTCTTGGAAAACAATTTTCACAAAATTATACTATTGGTATAGGTTACAATCCAGGACAGAGAAAGATTGATAAAAATAAATTTATTTCAAAATCTAGACAGTATGCTGCTAGTTTAAATTCTGAAAATTATTACGCTTCATCTAGTCATTCAAATTTTTATAGACCAAACAAAGTATATATATCCAAATCTTTTGAATCTGTTAATTATAAGAAACACATTATACAAATATGGTTGCCTAAAGTTTTACTTACTAATCTTTCTAGACCCAATAAAATCTGGGTGCCAAAATTATCTTCTGTCTAAATCTGTTTTATAGGAAACTTGCTTGAAAAGTTCTTGTAGAAAGATATGGTACTTGGATAGAAGATGTTCAAGGCATATGACAGGAGATTACTCATACATTAAGATCTTAATCAAAATTCATGGAGGACATGTCACCTTTGGGGGTAACTCAAAAGGAAAAATCCTCATCTTAGGCCAGATTGGTAACACGGATTCAATTTTTATTTCTAAAGTACTATTTGTTGATGGATTATGTAACACCCAAAGATTTTATGAGATATATTATTTTTAATTTCTTTGATGTCTTATATTTTACACTACACCAAGATTATTTTTTACTATTCTCAACATCGTATTAGCTTGCAGTATAAGCAACACTATTCTTGGCACGTGTTACACACAATTTCAAGTTCATTTTGTGGGAATTATTCTACGCAACATTAAGTATAGATTTTGTTTAATGTATAAATGAAATAAGTTTTTATTATGATATACGCAACACCAAAGTGATCTTTCACTACAGGCAGCCCTGATTTGTCTTGCATTACATGCAATCACGACCTTCCTTGATAGCGTGTGTAGTATGCAATACCAGTTTTCACTAAACAACGATATGTTATTAAAATATTATATAAACTAGATTTTATGAATAGTAATACCTAATTTTTTAAATTTTATAAATTTTATCTTTCAAAATGGACTTCATTTTTTTATTCGGAATATCGAAATTAGACTAGGGTGAATTTTTGGTATTTTTTTGAAAACATTCAATTTTTTATGAATAGTGAAAACAATGAGTTATTGGTTAAAACCAAATTTTTATTTAAATAACACTTTTCTTTATTTAAATTTATTTTAGGTCAAAATAGATACATAATACCTATATAAGTTCAATGTAATTCATTGTAGTCATTTTGTAATAATATTAGAAATATAAAAATTTTATTGAACTTCTTACTCTCTTTTACCCACCTCCTATGAGAATTTGAAAATTCACATAAAACATAATTTTACTAATTCTTTGAGTGGAATTTCAAAAATCCAAGAGACATGGTTAATATCAAGGAGTAAAATGTGGTACAATAAGATAAAAATAATTTTTTTGAATAGTAACTTTTAAATTTTATTTACCACGGTAAAAAGTAATAGGGTAATTAAGGGTAAAAATGATATTATTATTACCCAAACACATTTCATAATTCTATTGTAAAAGTGTAATTAGACCAAAAATAACCTTTGGAATAAAATATTAACCTTTATGTCCACTTGGATTAGATAAGGACATTTATTATTATATAATTCAAAGAAAAGTTAAAAGAGCTAATATCAAAGTTTAATAAGTAAAACATTTTTAATATAGGGTTATACATTAGATAAATTCTAATATAAATATTAATTATAAAGGTAAAAGATTTCTTACATAATGGTATTTTATATATAATTTTTAGACATTAAATAATTTAATTTATTGATGACACATGATGATGTAGTAATTACTTTATTAATGAAATATTAACATAATTGTTATTATAAATACACAAATAAATGTAATTTGAGACTTTTTATGAATTATTATATTTTTATAGGTTAATATTACATATTAGGGTTGGTTATATGAATTGTTTTATAATTAATAATGTTGTTATGAATTTAGAAAAAATAAAATACCAAATAGTGTCAAAATTGACATATAAGACTTTTTAAAACAAATATTATATTATTAATTGATATAATGTTCCTAAAAATATATGTTTCGGAAAAAAGAGTTATATAAAAATATATATGACAATAAATAATCAATTGGGGTTCTATTGGAATTTTATAGTAAGTTTATTAACCATATCATGTAATAATACAAGAAGACATGGTAAAAGTTAAATTATTTAACTTAGAGTTAAATCTAAATGATAAGGTTAAAATGGTAACCTAAACTTGTTAAAACCTATTGGTTGAGATGATTTCGAACCATACCCACCCTATCCTCAAAATAAGTCACTTTGGATCCATTATAAACCGAATATAAATTTATTATAAAATAATATTTTATGTTTTTCCTAAGGTTCCACTCACCCCCCTTATAAAATGGCGCCTCCTCCCTCTCCTCTTCAAACAAATTTGAGCCTTCAATCTCGTCCAACCCCTGACCATTTCACTTCTAAACATCTCTGGTTATATCATAGAGGTTCTAGTCTTCTCAAATGACCAACTCTAGTGACCTAAGAGGAAGTTTAAAAGATGCAAATCGAGGAACAGGTAATCTCTTCTACCGATTCTTTAAAATTTCTTTCTTCTTCTACTACCTCTTATTTATTTGTTTCATTATAAAGTAATAACATCAGTATCACTTGTATAATTATATGTTATTATAAATATTAAACAACCCTATTTCACTTTCTATCCATCCCACGGAAAATGAAATCATCGCGCGTGCGTACGTATGGAATACCGTCTCCACGCTATGGTGTAATATGATTTTCCACCACCACCTTACTTGGATGGATATAATGGTGTAAATAATAACAATATATGGTTATTATAACCTGATACTAATTATGAGATATTATATCATCCACTCCAATTCCATTCAAAAATAATGGGAACGATATCATCGCTCGTGCGTACGTACGGATTACTGTCTCAACGACGTGATGAGATTCATTCTCCATGTTAACCATTCAAAAATGATTATAAAGTATATATAATGAATAATAATGATATATATGACATAATAATGCTAATTTATTTATGTATATATATATATATGTGTGTATGTATGTCATCTACTTACTTCCATTCAAGTCAATAATGAAAGGCAAACAGCGTTCATGCGTATGTACGGCCTACCGTCTCCATGAACTGTGTGTTTAATTTCATTTGTCTATCTATTATATATATATATACTGAATATCTATGATATATAAATCATTTTTTACATTCTGGAAGTAATTAAATCATGATATAAGTAATAATAATACCATGAACAACAAGTCTAGACACGTATGATAAATGAAACAATTTTACCCAAAACGCTGCTTTAAAATGGAATTGACAAAATAACGGATAATATAAAGTCATAAGTGAATCATATGTGATATCATAAATATTGTTATGGTTCTGTTACAGGTTAATAATATTTTTAAACCCACTATATAGGAGTATCAGACACATATGGAAGAAATTGGACATAAGGTAAGGGATAATTTTGCAATCTTATTTTTATCTGAGATTGCTTATACGTAAGTATTTACTAGGGTTATATTTTCCATCCATGTCCATAAAATGTTTTTCATAAAGTGTTTAATATTCTTCCACATATGTTTAAATTCATTTTTACCCCTATTTGAATTTTACATTGTGTTATGGAAATAATCTTTCTTTTGTTTATAATACGAGGAACTTTTTGACTTTTCCAGCCAAAGTACGAGGAGAATGATTTTTTAACTTATACGGAATGAACTAATTTTCCTAGTTTCATAACACCTAATTTTGATGAAGCTTATTCTACAAGATTTCATGATTATTTTCAAAAAAATACTTTTCTTTTAAAATTGAATGGAATTTTTTGAAAAGAAAAGGATTTTGAAGAGGAAAGGATATTTTCCTCAAGAATTCATTTCAAGTGTTTTTTCAAAACTATTTTCCATCTAAGATGACGTTATTTAGTATGATTATGTTTCAAGTATAATGTATCTATTATTTCCATGGATTTATTCTTCTTATAATGAAATTATATCCATTTGTTTTATATGGATTATGTTATGATGGGATGATGTTTATGAAACTCATTTTATTCTTTGGGTTTTGATGAATGATTTATGATTATTTTGTTGCACAAGTAAGAATGATTTCATTATGAGATGGGTGGGACCTATATCTCCCTCCAATTCATTGGGTAAAGATTTATATCTCATGATATAGACATGGCTAGAATGGAAAGTTAATTCAGTTCAGTGATACAGGAATAGGATGAGGAGTGAACTCGATTTAGTAAGGGACTTTTTCCACTAAGATGGTCTTGGCGGCAATGTTTTGGATACTATAGAAATCATAACATGTGTTTAATGGTTTCCACTTTTACATTTTTTATTCCCATGCTAGTATATCATGATTAATGTTCCTTTATGATCTATGCCTTATGTACTGCCATGTTTTCTGTCATTGCTCAAGATTTTTACATTTAGATTTTATGCTCATGTTTTTACGTTAAAATGTTTATGGATTGTTATTTGTTCTCCATGTTTACCCTTACTAAGCATTTGAGCTCACCCTTTTTAGGTTTTCTTTTACCCAGGATATAAATAGATGTTTTAGGTAAAACAAAAAGGGAAATAACTTTATGGTAGATGTTGAATATCTTTCACTATGATTAGAAGATTTTGTAACGAGTTTCCAAAGACACTAAACTAATACGGTCTTTGAGAGTTTTTTTGTTATGTATTAAGTGTTACACAAAAGTAATGTAATATCCATGTACATATAGCTTTGGGTCTCTACAGTTGGTATCAGATTAAAGTTTTAGTTAACCTTTGGAAACTAGGATGCAAAAACTTTAGTAAGATACTTAGAGATATTTCTAAGGTATGTCTAGGGATGTCCTTAAGGATAAGTATAAGTATAGGTTATAGTCCAAAAATTACGGTAACGATCTTAGAATTAAACCTAAGATGTTATATATTGAAGGTACTCTCCCTTTATTATGTTTTTTTCTAGCATGATTTTTGCCTCTCAAACTGTTCTTTTTGGGTTTTAGACAATGTCTGGAACCCGAAGAAACCGTGTTGATCAATGTAATGAACAATGAAATTATTGTCATCCCGAACAACCAAATTTGATGGGAGATGGAGTGAAAAATCTTATTGCTATACATACACAAGCAATGAATCATTTTGGACTTCCGAATGAGCAGAGAAGGGAACAATATTCTATTGAGTCCTTCATGAGGCAACGTCCACCTTCTTTCAGTGGGTCTTCTGATCCACTTGTTGCTGAAAAATGGATCAGTACCATTGAAAAGATATTTTCCATACTTCGTTGTACAGAGAATGAAAAATTAATTTTGGTTGTTTACCGGTTAAAAGGTGAAGCAGAAAAGTGGTGGACTCTAATTAAAAATACAAGGCCCCAAGATGAAATTGAATCCATGGAATGTTATTAGTTCAAGAACTTGTTTTTCAGTACGTACTTCCCTCATATTCTTTGAAAAAAGATGTAAAAGGAGTTCCTTGAGCTTAAGAATATGGATGATCAATCGTTTGGTATATACGAAGAGAATTTTACAAGGCTTTCAAGGTATGCATCTGGCTTTATCATCCAACCTGAAGGTAAAGTTGATCGATTATTTAGCGGATTAAAACCAAGTGTTCAATGAGAATTAGCTATAAGGGACTTTAGTACCTATGAATAAATTGTGAATTGTGCTATCAAGGTAGAACTAGAAGTTGGTGTTACATATCCATCTCATGGTTTTGACAAGAAACAAAATATGGAGTTCAAGGAAAAATCTTAAAACAATTGTGAAAAGAAGGTGAATGTTTCTTTATGCTCAAAGTGTCTAAAGAAGAACGGTGGAGATTGTCTTAAAGGGACTAGAAAATGTTTTATGTGTGGAAAATAATGTCATCAATCAGCTGAGTGTCGAAGTAATGGGAAAAATGTAGCTGATGATGTGAATAAAGAAAATACTGCAGAGAACGCACCACCAACACTTCAATGCTTCAAGTGCAAGGAAATGGGGAATTATGCTAACCAATGACCTAATCCAAGGGTTAATGATGATCGACATCAACAACCTCTTAAGGCAAAGGAAAAAAGGGAAGTTACATGCTATCACTATTGGAGATGTTGAGTATGACAATGATGTGGTGGAATGATTATGTGTTTATGTAACAAAATATTGTTGTGGAATCTCATTTACAGTATCGTGGAATATTGGAATATCTATATAATGGTTTTTTGTGGTTTTCGATAATTATATGGTACAGGTATCCGTGAAAAGTGATTGAAATATTTTTTGAAATTAGATGATATGCGTATAATCAAGGGATAAGGAGAAATAATATGTTTGATAGTATTCATGAGATCATGATTGGTATAAGGACAATGTGATGTCATGGTTTGAGTATATAGAAATTTTGGGATTTCGGTATGTGGAAAGAGTTTTCTTTTGACAGCATTCATGTTTTCACTAAGGTTCTATGGTAATTTATGTTTGAAGAGAATACATGATTAGGGTGTTCACATGTTTGGAATGTGATCAACAAGATATATCTTATGATATATAGGGGATAAATGATGGTATTCACATGCTTGTTATATGACCTTTTTAGAAATCGTTCTCTTAATACTATGAGTTTGGACAGGAGTATTTTGGATAAGTCTAATGATTGTAATAGATTATTTCGGACATCAGATAGTGTTGTTTAAGGATAGAACTTTTTTTGAAATTATTTTTATAATGTTATAATAGTATAGTTTTAGAAAAAGGACAACCTCCGGGATGGGTGACAACCCATCACGTTGAACAGGGTTGCGGGAATCAAACCCACAACTGAAGTGTGATAGGCCTTTATCGCCTACCACTGCCTACAGGAAGTCCCTGGTCAGTAGAAATTAGTTTTATTTTATTAAGTGGTATGATAATTGGAGTCTAAATCCATTTTTTGAATCATATATAATTAACCTCACCATATAAGGACTTATGTATATTTAATAACTTTTGCTAACATTGTTTTTGAGACAGATGGAATGACCTATCATTCTATCACATTATCTTCTAACATTTCAAGAAGGACAAATTCAACTTCATTTCTTTAAATAAGAGATGAAGTGGAAATTGTTAATGGAATTACCAACAATGATATTATACTAAAATCAAGTAAGTATTTCTCCTTGTGAAAAAATTTATCAACATTAGGGAAATGATCTTCAAAACCAAAAATGTTGTCCTAGAACCCTCATATTAGATAAATCAGATGGTACCTTAGAACATTAAAAATTTATGGCTTTGTGATTGTTGGCTTTTTCATAGCCATGTTCCCTACCACTCTTTATTAGAACTTGAAGGTTATATTTCTCTTCCATATCCATATTTTCACCTATGTTATCCTATTTGGAAACTCAGTGATGAGTTAATTTGGGTAACTGTTACGTTTCATACATCACTTTTTAAAATTATGTTTTAGTATACCTTTTTACGATGTGGTTTTCTATGAATGAATCTTTCAAGTAGTAAACGATTTATAACTCTGATGAATTTTGAGGGTGAAATTCATTTTAAGGGGGTAGAATATAAAACCCTGAGATTTTATGATATATATTCTTTTTAATTTCTTTGATGTCTTCTATTTTACACAACACCAAGATTAGATTGTACTATACGCAACACTGTATTAGATTGCAGTATACGCAACACTATTCTTGGCTTGTGTTACACACAATTTCAAGTTCGTTTTGTGGGAATTATTATACGCCATGTTAAGTATAGATTTTGTTTATTGTGTAAATGAAATAAGTTTTTATTATGATATACGCAACACCAAAGGGATATTTCACTACACGCAGCACTGATTTGTCTTTCATTACACGAAATCACAACCTTCCTTGGTAGCGTGTGTAGTATGCAATATCGAGTTTCACTAAACAACGGTATGTTATAAAAATATTATATAAACTAGACGTTATGAATCGTAATACCCACTTTTTGAAATTTTATAAATTTTATCTTTCAAAATGGAATTCATTTTTGGATTCAGAAGATCAAAATTAGCATATGGTTAATATTTGGTATTTTTCTTAAAACTTTCAATTTTTTATGAATAGTGAAAACACTGAGTTATTAGTTAAAGCCGACTTTTTATTTAAATAATAATTTATTTTATTTAAATATATTTTAGGTCAAAATAGATACATAATACCTATATAAGTTCAATTTAATTCATTGGAGTCATTTTTTAATAATTTTAGATATATGAAAATTGTATTGAACTTTTTACCGTTGTTTACCCACCTCCTAGGAGAATTTGAAAATTCACATAAAACATAATTTTTTCACTTCTTTGAGTGTAATTTTGAAAATATGAGACACATAGTTAATATCAGGGAGTAAAATTTGGTTCAAAAAAGATAAAAATAATTTTTGGTGAATAGTAACTTTTAACTTTTATTTACCACAGTTAAAAGTAAATAGGGTAATTAAGGGTAAAAATGGTATTATTATTACCCTAACACATGTCCTGATTACATTGGATATGTGTATTTAGACAAACAACAACCTTAGGAATAAAATATGACCCTTTAGGTCCACTTGGATTAGATTAGGACATTTATTATTATTTAATTCAAAGAAGAGTTAAAAGAGCTAAAATCAAAGTTTAATAAGAAAAACATTTTTAATATAGGGTTATATATTATATAAATTCGATTATAAATATTTATTATAAGGATATAAAAATTTCATACATAATAGTATTTTATTTATAATTTTTAGACATTGAATAATTTTATTTATTTATGACACAATGATGATGCAGTAATTGCCTTATTAATGAAATATTAACATAATTAATATAATAAATACCAAAATAAATGTAATTTGAGACTTTTTATGAATTACACTAATTTTCTAGGTTAATATAAAATTTTAGGAATGGTTAGATGAATTTTTTTCGAATTAATAATGTTTTTATGAATTTAGAAAAAACAAAATACCAAATAGTTTCCAAATTGACATAAAAGAGTTTTTAAAACAAATATTATCTTATTAATTGATATAATGGTCCTAAAAATCTAATGTTCGGCAAAAAGACTTGTATAATAATATATATGAAATTAATGAACAAATTTGGGTTCGATTGGCAGTTTATAGTAATTATATTAACCATATAGAGTAATAATACAAGAAGACACGGTAAAAGTTAAATTATTTAACTTAGAGTTAAATCTACATGATAAGCTTAAAATGGTAACCTAAACTTGTCTAAAAACTATTGGATTAAAGGGTTAGACCCATCCCCACCCTATCCTCTAAATAATTCACTTTTCATCTATTATAAACAAAATATGAATTTATTATAAAATAATATTTTAAGTTTTTCCAAAGGTGCCCCTTACCCGCCTTATAAAAGGGCACCACCTACCTCTCATCTTCACACAAATTTGAGCCTTCATGCTCGGAAAAACCCTGCCCATTTATTTTCTCAACATATCTAGTTATATCATATAGGTTCTTTTCTTCTCAAAACACCAACTCAAGTGCCCTAAGAGGAAGTTTAAAAGAGGCATGTCAAGGAAGAGGTAATCTCTTCTACCGATTCTTTCAAGTTTATTTCTTATTCTACTTCCTCTTATTTATTTGATTAATTATAATGTAATAACATCAGAATCACTCATATACTTATATGTTATTATAATAATTAAACAACCCTATTTCACCTTCTATTGATCCTACGAGAAACAAAATCACCGCGCGTGTGTACGTACGAAATACCGTCTCCACACCGTGGGGTAATCTATTTTTCCACCACCACCTTACTTGGATAGATATAATGGTGTAAATAATAACTATATATGGTTATTATAACCTGAAACTAATTATTAGATATTATATCATCCACTCCAATTCCATTCAATAATAATGGGAACGATATCATCGATCGTGCGTACGTATGGATTACCGTCTCCATGATGAGATGAGATTCATTCTTAATGTTAACCATTCAAGATTGATTATAAAGTATATATAATAAAGAATAATTATATATATGAAATAATAATGCTACTGTATTTATGTATATATATATATTTCATCTTCTTACTTCCATTCAAGTCAATATGGAAAGGAAAACAGCGTTCATACGTACGTACGGCCTACCGTATCCATGAACGGTGTGTTTCATTTCATTTATCTATCTATTATATATATATATACTGAATATATATGATATATAAATCATGTTTTACATTCTGGAAGTAATTAAATCATGATATAAGTAATATTAATATCAGGAACAGTAAGTCCCAACACGTACGATAAATGAAACGATTTTACCCAAAATGTTGTTTTAACATGGAATTGACAAAAGAACAGATAATATAAAGTCATAAGTGAATCATATCAGATATCATAAATATTATTATGGTTCTATTACAAGTTAATAATATTTTTAAACCCACTATACAAGAGTCTCGAACACATACAGAAGAAATTGGACATAAGGTAAGGGATGATTTTGCAATCTCATTTTTATCCAAGATTGTTTATACGTAAGTATTTACTGGGGTTATATTTTTCATACATGTCCATAAAATATTTTTCATAAAGTGTTTAATATTCTACCATGTATTCTTAAATTCATTTTTACCCCTCTTTGACTTTTACATTGTGTTATGGAATGAATCTTTCTTTTTTTTACCATATGAGGAACTTTTTGACTTTTCTGGCGAAAGTACGACGTGAATGTTTTTTTAACAAATACGGCATGAACAGATTTTCACAGTTTCATGACGCCTAATTTTCATGAAGATTCCTCTACAATATTTTCTGATTATTTTCAACAAAATCATATTCTTTTAAAATTGAATGGCATTTTTTGAAAAGAAAATGATTTTGAAGAAGAAAGGATATTTTCCTCAAAACTTCATTTCAAGTGTTTTTTCAAAACTATTTTCCATCTAAGATGACATTATTTAGTATGATTATGTTTCAAGTATATTGTATATATTATTTCCATGGTTTTATTCCTCTTATGATGAAATGATATCCATTTGTTTTATATGGATTATGTTATGATGGGATGATGTTTATGAAACTCATTTTAATTTTTGGGTTATGATGAATGATTTATGATTATTTTGTGGCACAAGTAAGACTTATTTCATTATGAGATGGTTGGGACCCATATATCCCTACAATGCATTGGGTAAAGATTTATATCTCATGAGATAGACATGGCTGGATTGGAAAGTTAATCTAGTTCAGTGATACAGGACTGGAACGAGGAGTGAACTCGATTCAGTAAGGGACTTTGTCCACTAATATTGTCTTAGCAGTAATGCCATGGCTACTATTGAAATCATATCATGTGCTTAATGTTTCCTACAATTACATGTTTCATTCCCATTCTAGTTTATCTGGATTAATCTTCTGTTATGATCTATGCCTTATGTACTACCATGTTTTATGTCATTGCTCAAGATTTTGATGTTTACATTTTATGCTCATGTTTTTAAGTTCAAATGTTTATGGATTGTTTTATGTTCCCCATGTTTACCCTTACTAAGCATTTGAGCTCACCCTTTTTATGTTTTCTTTTCCCCATGATATAAATAGAAATTTTAGGTAAAACACAAATGGGAAGAACTTTATGGGAGATGTTGAAGATATTTCACCATGATTAGAAGATTTTGTTCCGAGTTTCCAAAGACACTAAACTAATACGGTCTTTGGGAATTTTTTTGTTATGTCTTAAGTATTCCAAAAAAGTAATGTCATATCCATGTACATCAAGGTTTGGGTCTCTATAGATTAAAATACAATCTGTTAACTATTTATCAGTTGTGTGATGATAGATTCAATGTAAAATTTAAAAAATATTCATGTAATGTTTTTAATGCTTAAAATGTTTTGGTATTTACTACATTTAGAAATGAAAATGTATATGTTGTAGATTTGAATTCTTTAGATAAACAAAATGTTACTTGTTTAAATTATTTTCATAAAGAATCCTGGATATGACACAGAAGATTAGGAAACTGCAATGTTCATTCACTCAAAAACTAACAAGGAAAGATTTAGTTAGACCCCTTCCCAAACTAGAATTCCCAACAGATAAAGTTTGTAATCCTTTTACAAAGAGAAAACAACATAAAGTTTATTTAAAATTAAAGAAATTAGTTTCAACTTATCAACCCCTCGAGTTGGTTCATATGAATTTATTTGGACCTTCTAGAGTTTCTAGATTAAATTGGAAGCACTATATCTATGTCCTTATAGATGAATTTTCTAGATATACTTGGGTATACTTTCTAGCTCAAAAAAGTGAAGCTTGTTATTATTTCATTAAATACTAAAAGTATGTAGAAAACCTATGTGGACTTAAGATTAAGACCCTAAGAAGTCACCATGGTCTTAAGTTTGAAAATCATGAGTTTGAAACTTATTGCTCGCATAATGGCTATAGTCACAATTTCTCTACCCTCGGAACACCTTAAAACAATGGTGTAGTATAAATAACAAATAGAACACTTCAATAAATTACAAGAACTATGCTTAATGAATATGATCTACCAATTTACATTTGGGATGAAGCTGTCAATAAAACTTTTTATATTATATATAGAGTCTTGATTATACCAATTCTCAAAAGGAACCCTTATGAGCTATGGAATAATAGGAATCCTAATGTCAACTACTTTAGAGTTTTTGGTTTCAAAGTATTCATCCTAAATACTAAATATAATCTTGATAATTTTTCATCCAAAAGCGATGAAAGAATATTTCTAGGTTATTCTATATCTAGAAAAGATTATAATGTATTTAATAAGACGACCAAATGGGTGGAAGAATATATACACATAAAATTTGATTAAATTGATCCACATTAACCTAAGACCCCTCTTGAAAATATTTAAGAAGATATGTCAATTCTAAACCTTAATGACAAAAACAGTGAACCTGTTGTTAAGACAACCAGTTCTAGAAATTTTCCAGAACCTGTTTCTATTGATCCTGAACCTGTAAATGAACCTGAAATTTCTACACCTACCATTACAAGGCCAACTAGGACCCTTAAAACCCATTCTTTAGATGCTATAGTATGATTTTTAGATAGAGGAACTCAGACTAGGGCTTTTATAAGATATCAGGTTGAACATCAACCTTTTATTTCACAGTTTGAACATAAAAATATCAATGATGCCATCAATTATGAATTTTGGGAGATGGCTATGTAAGAGGAATTAAATCAATTTGAAAGAAACAATGTCCGGGAATTAGTAGAAAGACCTAAGGATACTTTGACAAAAGGCACTAAATGGGTTTTTAGGAATAAAGTTAATGAGTCTGGAAATATAGTTAGAAACAAATCTAGGTTAGTTACACAAGGATATAGTGAAGAAGAAGGAATAGACTATGAGGAAACATTTTCACATGTATCTAGGTTAGAAGCTATTAGGATTCTACTTTCTTATGTTTCTCATCTGAATCTCAAGTTATATCAAATGGATGTTAAAACTGCTTTTCTAAATGGTTTTATAATTGAATATGTTTTTATTGAACAACCTCCTGGATTTACTAATCCTCATTTTCCAAATCGAGATTCTAAACCTTATAAATCAATTTATGGTTTAAAACAAGCTCCATGAGTTTGGTATGATAGATTTAGTAATTTTGTTATTTCAAAAGGTTTTATTAAAGGGATTGTTGATCCAACTCTTTTTATCAAAAGGATTTCCAAAGACTTTTTGATTGTACAAATCTATGTTGATGATATTATTTTTAGATCTCCTAAAAATTCTTTGTGTATTGATTTTTCAAAGAGTATTCAAAGATAATTTGAAATGAGTTTAATGGGAGAACTCAAATATTTTCTTGGATTTCAAGTCTTTCAAAATGAAAATGGTATTATTTTAAATCAAATTAAATATAAAAAGGATCTTTTAAAACGTTTTGGTTTGTATATTAATAAAGAAAGTGATACACCTATGAGTACCACTTGTAAATTGGATGTAGATGAAACTAGGAAACCAGTGGATCAAACCAATTATAGAGGTATGATTGGGAGTTTACTTTATCTTACTGATATTTGACTAGATATTATGTTTAGTCTGTGTATGTGTGCATGATTTCAAGATAATCCAAAAGAGTCACACTTTCTTGTTGTCAAAAGGATTTTCAAATATCTTAAACATACTTTGAATTTAGGATTATTTTATCCAAAAGGACAATAATTTGATTTAATAAGTTATTCAGATGCTGAAATTCCTGGTTTCAAGTTGGATAGGAAGAGCACTTCTAAAACATGTCACATTCTAGGTAAGTCCTCGGTATCATGGTGTAGTAATAAAGCAGAATTCTATTTCATTTTCTACTGATGAAGAAGAGTATATAGCTGCTGGTAGTTGTTTTTCACAAATTTTGTGGATGAAACACACTCAATTGGACTATGGATATCAATTTAGACATGTATCTATAAACTATGACAACACCAGTGCAATCAACATTTCCAAGAATCATGTGTCTCACACTAGGACTAAGCACATTGATGTAAGACATCACTTTTTGAGATATCATTATCAAAAGGTGATAAAAATCTTGAATTCAATGGAACAGAACATCAGTTGGCTGATATATTTCCCAAAACATTAAATTCATAGAGGTTAAATTACATCAAACATGAATTAGGAATGATAAATTTTTTCCTAACAATTTAAGGATACCTCACAGGTATGGACCGCACTGTTATACCTCACTAGTATAGACCTCATTGTTATACCTCACTCATATGGACCTCACCATTACACCTCACTAGTATGGACCTCATCATTAGAACCTCACCATGAGTGAACCTCACTGTTAGGAATCCTCACCGGTATATGTTACCACTAGTTTGCGCTGTTTTAAAGTTTGTGTTTTTTAGCCGCCAGAATCTGTATTATTTGTATTATATTTATTATGTTTCATTTATTTATTTCATGATTCCTAAATGATAAAACAGTAGTCTTAACCTCATTTCAATACACCTCAAACACTTTACCATCAAACCTTAGCTCCCAAACCTTCGTTTCTCTAGAACCCTAAGCCTCGCAATTCGTAGAATGGAAAGATTGAAGATATTGGCAGTCAGTGAAGAGGGTGACGATCCAAATTCCAAGAGACTCAAAGGAGAGTCTAGTGGTGATAGTGAAGTAAAGAAACCAATAAACCCTCATCTCATAAAAAGGTAATTAGTAGTTGATAGAGAGATATGTGGGGAATGGTTGATGACCAGTAAGTCATTAATTCTAAGAGTTATTGAAGAGTTGGAATGGGTTGAGTGCTTATCAAATAACAATGGACCATATTATCCTAATTTGGTTAAAGCTTTCTATGAGTTTCTCAAATTTGAAAAACTGTATAATGAGAATCGGGTCTTCTCATTTGTTAATGGAAAATAAGTTTCATTCTCTTTAGTAGAAGGGGCTAATTGTATGAGGGTACCCCATGAAGTTATCTTCAATTTTTATTCAAAGTTTGTACCCCTTTCTAGTGATGTATTTGAGTATGAAGCTACCTTAGTTGTACTCACTGGAAATGGTACATCAAGAAAAGTTGTTGCTGTAGAAATGGATGGTGAGAACAGATTGTTGTTTAAGTTTTTCCATCATGTTTTAAGTACAGGAAGAGGAGAATTTGCAAATCTAAGGTTTCAAGACATTTATTTTCTATATCTAATAATACATGGAGTAAAAGTAAATCTATGTAGACTAATAATGGTTCAAATAGAAGATATGCCTAGGCTGAAATAAAAAACAAACGCCTTATTCTTTTCCAAGTTGATATATTTAATGCTTAAAGTAAAGGGAATAGATGGGTCTCAAGATGAGACTGTAGTTGTGAAGGAAAACTACTGTATCACAAACACTATTTTAAAATACATTAATATTAACTGGAACCGATGGAGAAGGAAATGGGTCAGTGATGATGATAAAGTTTATAAAAAATTTAACCTTGTTGAGCATCCAAATTGGCCAAGAGATAGGAGAGATCCAGGTCTAGGACCTGATGTGGAGGAACCTCAATATAGTGATGATGATGCTAATGAGGATCCCTCTATAGAAGATGGAGGTTATACTGATTTCAATTTAAGCTCAGTTGATGAAAAGGTATCATATGGAAAAGAAAGTCCACCTATGACCCTACCTTGAAAGGAAGCAGTTCTAGGAGAAAGTTTTGAAGAAATATCTATGGATGAGGAAGACCTACCTAGATAAAATCGTGAGGAGACTGCCCCAGATTCTAGTAGTAGTGATTATGAAGAAGAAGAAGTATTTGAAAATGGAAGTACCTTCTTAAGACTCGGTCCTCTGATTGAGAGCTCTTTTATTCCTGTAGAGGAGGTTCTTGAAGTGGACCGACCAGTACATATTACTAATATACCTCATCCTGTTCCACCTTTTTTGGATATAAATATGGTTGTATATGACTCCGCTAAATAATAGATAGCTTTATTTTCTGCTGAGGAGGTGGAAGCTCCACTTGAGGGGGAGCAACCTATAAAGATAGGATCAGTTTCTGTGACCTATGAAGTGGAAGTTTGGTCTGTGGATCCAGGATTTGTTGTATTGAGACTAGACTATCCTGATTCTAATGATGAGACACCCATTAGAAGTCATCTTATGTCTCATGATATTTTTTTAGAGGAAGTTACTGCTCAACCAGTACCTCATCTAGCTCTGCCTGAAGACATTGTGAGAAAAGGATATCTTGAGGCACTTAAATTTGAATTGGAAACCTGTTTTTTTTAAGAGCTAAGTAATATGGAAAGTTTTTTGGTATCTTATCTGGGAAGTGTTTTGTCAAGTGTTGTGACATAAGTGATGGATGAAGTAAAAGAATTTCAAAATCAAGTTAAATGTTTTTTAGAGGTTGTTGACTCTCTATGGAAATTTGTTTCTTCATTTGATACCTCCATGTGTTCAAAATCTCAAGTTTATACTGACATCAACTACATTCGAAGTGTAGTGAAATAGTTTGTGGATGTGTTTGAAGATTTTAACAAGACCATAATAATGCATGTCAGTACTCAGGATTATGTTGTGAAAAAATTGATAAATAATTTGACTCAGTATTTCAAAGAAACAGTATCTTTTATAGTAGCACCTCTTGGTGAATCCATAGTATAAGTTGATGTTGAACAGTTTAGATCTATGATGAAAGAAGAACTTCGTCAAGTAAGTGCCAGTAGCTCATTTGATTCTCAGGTGATTACTACCACTAGGGATATTAGAAAAATCATTCAAGATTATATGAGAGATGCTACTGCAGCCCAGAAGGAAATCAAAGACAAAATTGATTGTTATTTTCATAGAGTGTAAACTAAGATTCAGCTAACCAGTCTTTTCAAGCTACTGTTAGAGAATCTAAAACTTCCCCCAATCACTCAAACCTTCATAGAACAAGTTAGTAAGCTCAGGGAGTTGACCCCTGCTTTGGACAAGTTTATGGGAAACAAGGATGATTTCATCTCTGACATGGGGAGATGGGAGGTATCATTATGGATTTTATGAATCTCTTACTGCCATTCATGCATGTGGACAGTAAACCTATCATTATTCCTCCTGCCTTACCTTCTACCAGTTCTACTGGTTTCATACCTCAAATGACTCCTACTTAGGAAAACAGAATCCTGACTCCAATGATCACATAGAAGAGTACTCATTACAGACCTAGTAGTGTTTCAGTAGTTGAACCACCTTTGATAATTACTGGAGTACCCAAGCCTGCATCTCAACCTACCCAACCTCAGTCCTCTAATCCTAAAGGGAAATACAAAGTGGACATCCATAAGGTTGATAGAATGGGGCTAGCAATTTTTATAGGAATCTTTTTACTTCTTTTATTTCTTTTGTACAATCTCATGTAACTTTGTCATGTGAAATGAAAATTTCTATTTTCCCTCTTCTTATTTTATGCTCTAAATAATTGTTTTTCTATTTTTTCTAATCACAAAGGGGGAGAAAAATTATAATATATGGAGAACTTGCAATTTTGGGAGAAATTACACTAAGGGGGAGAAAATTATAATATGTGCCTTTGGGGGGAATAAATATTCTATTTATTTTTACTCTTATTTTTGTCCATAGTTTAACTCTGATACATTTGAGAGTTTTGAACTGAACACACTAATAAATTCCATTAGATGTCTTTTACTCTAATTCATTAAATTTTATTCTGGATTATAATTCCATAATTTTTGATTATGTAAAAGGGGAGATTGTTGGACTCACTTATTTTGATAATCTCAAATATGATTAGATTTGTTCTGATAATCCCAAATAATGCTTATCTATAATTATGCCTTCATATTCTAGAGTTATAATGGAATTAAAAATAATCATATAATATCATGGAATATATTAATCAATGCTTATTGTTGTTTAAAAATGATGAAGTATGATATTAATTCAATCTGGAACTAACATGCATAGAATAGTTACATTGTAAGAATTTATGTTCTTAAGTCACTGATAGTTATAATTCTGAATGATATAGTCTATCTCACTGATACAAGTTCACTGTTAGACAAGTCCACCAATAGACTATGTCTAATAATATACAAGGTCATTGATATACAATTTCACAGATAAAAGTCCACTGATATAAGCTACTGATATAATGGAGCTATTGATAGTGGAATTTATTGATAGAGGGAGCTACCGCTACCAATGATAAAAACTACTGATTTCTAGGAAGAGCTACTGACAGAAGTTCCCTGTTACATAGAGCTACCGACAGATGTAGCTACTGATACATAGAGATATTGACAAATGGAGGTACTGGAACATGAGCTACTGCTACAAGAGCTACCCTTACAAGTCTCCCGATATAGAGCTACTGATAGAAGATGATTGTTAACCAATCACTATTACTCAAACTCTATACTTTTTCATTATTATTAATATAATGCTAACAATTATATTTGGTTAATTAAATGAAACTTCTATTAAATAATGTGGGTTATTTTCATGTCAGGGAACCGAACCTCATACCTGTAAAAGTTAATCATTCCCATTGTCGGAGATCAGGGAATAAAAGGAATATCGAGCAACTTGAGGACATAAAAATATATACATAAGGAAGAACAGAAGACATATATTAGATATATAAAATAAGATACACACGTACATGCCGAGAAGAACACTCAAATAACTCAAGGAACACTGATACACATCAAGAACAGAAGTTCAAAGAGGAGGTTCAAGTGCTATAAGGAATACTATCACATTCAAGTTGAACACCTGTACTAGATGTGGAGGAACAGAACCACGACACTCTATTTTCTTAGAAACTTCCAGATAAGTACTCAAAGCTTCATCTCCTTCAACAAAAAGGAGTCTAGAGCTACATTGACATCACACAAAAGCATTCTAAACTCATCTTTATAATATTTCTCTATTGTGATCTTTTTTTATTACATTACAAGTAGTGTGTGATTCTATCTGTTTGGACACATACTGACTCCTAAAATGAACTGGAGGATACTGAAAACCTCACACCAAACTCTTTATACATTTTTGTATCCCATGAAGAATTGTGGTAGAGGTCTGAGGACATGGACAACTTATGTTCTGTTGTTGTTTCGTTCCCATGTAGAACTGTGGAAGAGGTCTAAAGACCTGGACAGTCTGAGTACTATTGTAAACCCCGATCCAAGGTGTGTATAAAATTTATATATAAACTATTTGAGAGGACTAAGTCTCATCCTGGGACCAAACCTCTTGGTTAAAACTATTGTGAATCTTATTTCAATTTAAACTATTTTCAATATTCCACTGCTAACTTCATTGAAATATAAAACTATTTTTTAAAGTAACTCTAATAGTTAAACTTGAAAGTGTTTGTAATTATTTTGAATTAGTAGGTTAGTTTCAAAAGCTAACTTAATATTCAGATTAAATTTAAATGAGAACTAATAAATATTTGAGAAACTAAGTGAACCTTTACAATCTTTATAAATTCACTACAGTTTGACTTGTCTAATTAATTGTGGGATTTCAATATAAATCATTTGAATAGGAATTTTTTTAATAGTAACTCAATTCAACCCCCTCTTGAGTATTCCTCTAGGAAACATGAACAATTACCCTAATCTGAGGTTTTTCGGAGGCAATAAACAATAACCTACAAGGAAATAAGGAAGGTATTATGTTATCACTACTGATGAGGTGGAGTCAGACAACTATGTGGTCATAAGTATGCCAGATATTCATTCAATAATAGATTATGTACTATTTGATTCTGGTTCTGGACATTCATACATATCTTTCATGTTTAGTTGAACTATTCAAGTACCACCTCAAAATTTGGAGGATCAGTTATCTGTGAGAACATCAAATGGAGAAATTATTGCAGCCATGGTTTATAAATCCTCCCTAGATAACTTTTGTGGATATAACCTCCTAGAAAATTTCATCATACTTCATTTAGTGGAGTTCTACGATATCTTTCTCATGGATTGGTTGTCTTTATACAAATCCAACATCAACTGTCGGGAAAGGTAGATCACTCGTCATATCTCGAAGTACCCTCCAATTCATTACAAGTGTAAGGAAGAATATGAATCTCCTTTAGAATTATTTTCTAAAGTTAGGATATTAATTATTTATGAGAAATTATGTATAGTTAAAATGATTGATACAGAGAAGAGAATCGTGCTTGAAGACATGCCATCAGGAGAGATTACACTGATGTATTCCCTGAAGAATTGTATGGCCTTCCTTCAGATCGAGTGGTTGAGTTCCCAGTTGAACTTATTCTTGGATATATTCTTCTCTCAATTACACCTTATAGAATGGCCACTATAGAGCTACATGAGCTAAAGAAGAAGTTACAAGAAAATCTGGAGAAGGGTTTTATACACCTGAGTGCTTCAGCATTGGGTTCTCTCGTCCTATTTGTAAAGAATAAGGATGGATCAATGTGCCTCTGTATTGATTATAATGACCTCAATAAAATCCCAATAAAGAACAAGTATCTCATTCCCTGGATATATGACTTGTTTTATTAGCTTCACAGGGCCAGTTATTTCTCTAAGGTGGACCTTTGGTGTGATATCACCAATTATTGGTGAGGAAGGAAGATATTCCTAGGACTTCCTTTTAAACAAGTTATAGACACTATTAGTTCTTATTTATGCCTTTTAAACTCACTAATTCCCTAGAAATTTTCATATATTTAATGAATAGATTCTTTAGAGATTACCTCAACAAATATATGGTAGTCTTTATCAACGATATTCTGATATGCTACAAGATAAAGGAGGAACATGAAGAACAATTGAATACTACATTAAAGACATTATTAAGGGAGAATCTGTATGAAAAGTATAGTAAATCTGAGTTTTGGGAGGAGTAACTATCATTCTTGGGGCATGTTATCACTAGAAAAGTATGGTTTGTGGGCCCCTCTAAGACAAAGGCAATTAAAGAGTTTCCCAGACCAGCATCTGTAATAGAGATCCACATCGTTTTGGGTCTATCTGAGTATTATTGACAATTTGTGAAGAACTTTTCATGATTTTAAACCCTAATGACCAAGCTGAAACAAAAAAAGAGTAAAGTTTTTCTAGACTCAAGAATGTGAAGACTATTTTAAGGAGTTTAGAAATATGCCAATCACTGCGCCAATACTCACACTCCCAATAAGTGGAGAACTCTTTGTGGTGTAAAATGATGCTTCAAATAGGGGATTAGATTGTGTTCTAATGAAAAATGATAAAGTGATAGCCTATTCCTCAAGGAAGCTGAAATTCCATGAGCAAAACTATCCTACGTATGATCTGGAGTTGGAAGATGTGATCTTTGCATTCAAAATCTTGCAGCATTATCTCTATGAGGAGATGTATGAGATATATACTGATCAAAAGATTCTATAATATATATTTACACAAAAAGATCTTAATATGTACCAACAAATATGGATATAGCTCATCAATGATTATCACTTCTCAATTCAGTACCATCCCTATAAGGCAAATAAGGTGGCAGATGCTCTTTGTATAATAGATAATCCATCATTATCAATGATTTGAATAAAAAAGGATCTGATATTCTTAGATTTGTAGAGGATAGACATGGGAATAATTAAGGGAGGAACATCATCAATCCTTTCACAAATGATTACTCAACAATCCATCATGGAGAAAAAAATGGATGCTCAAAGAAAAGATGTGGAAATTTAAAAAAGGGTGGAATCCATTAAAAATGGGAAATTCTCTATGTTCATGATTGATGAGAATAGATTTGTAATATTTGGTAATGATTATGTGTACCATTTGATCTAGTGATAAATAAGGATATGTTGAATTATGCACATAGTTCAACCTTCTCTATTCACCCAGGGAGAAAAAAGATGGATTGAGATCTCCGAGAAAACTTTTGGTGGGACAATAAGAAGAAGAGATTTTTATGTATACTTCAAAGTTCCTGGTATGTCTACAAGTGAAGGCTAAAAGACAGAAGTATAAGGGGATAATGAAACCACTACCCATACCAACATGGAAGTGGGAGAACACCAACATGGACTTTGTCACTAGACTTCCAAGTACATCTAGAGGAAGTAATGTTATATGAGACATTGTGGATCATATTACAAAGATAACTCACTTTATTGTGATTCGAGAGGAATTCTTATTGGATAAACTTGAATTTATATATATCAAATAGTTGGTAAGGATACTTGGAGTACCACAATCTATTGTATCCAATCAAGATCTGGGATTCATCTCAATGTTCAGGAAAAGTCTCCAACATGCGCTAATCACTGAACTGAAATTCATTATGGACTATCATCCTAAAAGTAATGGACAATCTAAGTGAACAATTTAAACAGTAGAATATATGTTGAGATCATGTTATATGTAATTCAAATAAGTATGGTACAAACATATTCTATTGGATGAATTCTTCTACAATAACAGTTTCCACTCGGGCATCTTAATAGAACTGTATGAATCTCTTTATGGGAAAAGGTGTAGAACACCAGTGTTTTGGGATGAAGTTGGTGAGTGTAATCTTCTAGGACATAAAATGGTCTAAGAAATGGTATAGAAGGTGAAAACCATTCATCAACACATCAAGGAACCCCAAATTCTATAAAATAATTATGTAGAAAATTATCAATGGGACCTTGAGTTCAAAGTTGGAGACATGGTATTTCTACACATATCTCCATGGAAAAAGGTCATGAGGTTTGGGAAGAAAGGAAAGCTAAGTCCTAGTTACATCGTCCCCTTCGATATTCTTTAATAGGTCGGGGTTGTTTCCTATTTACTATCACTTCCACCTACCATGTATGAAGTACATAACATATTTCATGTAACCCTCTTAAGGAAGTACAAAGCAGATCCTTCAGATTTACTCTCTTAATAGGTGGTACAGTTGGAGAATGATCTTTTTTATAAGGAGAATACAGTGATGATATTGGATCATATAGATAAATTTCTACCTAACAAGACTACTAACCTAGTTAAAGTACTGTGGAGGAACCATAAGTACGGAGAATAAATAGGGGAAATGAAGGAAGAAATGAAGGAAAAGTACCCACACCTGTTTATGGGTTTGAATATAAAATGAAATTTTGAGGGAGAAATTTCATAAGGGGTATTAAGGTAATGACCCAATATTTTTTCAATGGAAGTTCAATTATTATAATTATGTCATATAATCACATGAAATTAAAACACAAGGAACTACTAATTTCAATGTGATGTTTAAACATAATATTGTCCCATCTCTGATTTGAATTTTGAAACATATAATACAGACGGTTACGATCAGTAAAATGTTTAGAGTCTAATGGAAAAACATAATTTTCAGCGAATAGTAACCTAACCTTATAAATAGTAACATACCCTTATGAATAGTAATATGACCCTTATGAATAGTAAATTTTCCAAAATAATACTAACCTCATCCATGAATGTATAAATAAAATTGAGGTATCTTATAAGTGATAATATGATCAAAATAAAAGTACTAGAATTTTTGTATGTCATAAATAATTAATTATAATTAATTAATTAATTTAAATAAAAATGTATTTTCATAAAAGGTCATCATAAATTAACAATTTTAGGTCTTCTGGTTTTATGATAATTTTATAAGACCTTATGTAATTTCTGAAGCATTATAACATCTGTTATTGTTTTAAAATATATATTTTTTATGTAAATTATGATTTAAATTAAAAACTAAATTAATCATATTTTAAAACTTATTTTGGAAAAATAGACTTTATTTTTGTATTCTACACATCAAAAAATTGGTAGGGTGAATTTTTCGGATTTTTCTGAAATACGTGAATTTTTTTAACTATTAAAATACATTGATTTGTCATATAAATACATTATAATTTAAATAAACTATTGCTAAAATCATAAGTGACTTAAGCACCCAAATATCATACTCACATGAACTTATTACTATTTTTGGTCATGTAATTATCACTATTTCTAATCTTTAGGGAAATTAATAAACAAAGGAATTAAATATTACGAAAACCCTCCTCCCCTCCACTATAAAAACCACCCACAACCCCCACTTCTCTTCACTACTCTCAATCCTTGTCCCTTTCATATTTTCTACCCAAATAACTCCCCAAGATCCTCCACGACGTCGAATATCCCTTGGTCTACTAAGAAGACAAAATACTCTCCCCTTAAGAGGCTCTCAAAGGAGATAAACACAAGAGGTGAATTCCTCTTTATGATTCTTTTATTTTCTTTCAAGTTCTTTTATTTTGTTGTTTATTTACTTACCTACCTTCACCCAAATGGTATGATAACTCCAGTAACATACATTTATTAGAATTATATTATGCTATTGGGATATTTTATCATAATCCCCCCTCCTTTTATTCTATAAATGAAAATACCATCTGAGATTTGTTGATTTATCACAATTAAGGATGATGAGTTTTAAATTTTCATTTCCATCTTCAAGACTAGTCATGAAACTATTTTATTGGTTGAACCAGGTCATAATATAAGTATTCTATCATAAATTATGTTTTGGAATCCTTTTTGACACATGATGTAAAATAATAAAAGAAAATAAATTAATTATGATCAAAATTTCCAAATTAATTCAAGTGTTTATCATTAATGTTTTATATAATGATTCAACATCACTCCACGTAAAAAAATAAAATTTACAACTATATAACATTTTTTATCTTCTATAATAAAATATAATTCCAATTCTAGATAACCATCCCCATTTTACATGACTCTATGTTTATGAAAATAAGTAAACCAATTGTAAAGATAAAGAAAACAAATGGACCCAAACAATGAAATTGAACCACTTAACACATCAAAAAGGTTGTGAATAAACTTAAAAAGGCTATAATAAATCTTTTATATATAGATTTTTTTTAATTATTAATAAATATCTAATTTTATTATTCAGATAATTAATATCAGGAAAATAATTCCATCAGACTTAAGGTAAGGACCATCTCTATTTCAAATTTATTCAAGAATATCCTCTATGTTATGTCCTTTTATGTGCAATCCCTAAATATGGGGTATGGTTTCTAACCTCCCCCATACTTACCCTATGATTTAGAAGTGATGATAAACCCCTTTATGTCTCAGTAATCCCTCTTAAGTAAACCTAACACCATGCCAATAGTTTGTAAGGGATTCCACCCGAACCACCCATGTTCATTCGGGTTACCTTATCTTTCTTTTACGAAAATGAAGTTATCTTATATTTTTATTTGAATATTCTAAATGTTGTGTACATGTACCAAATTCATTTATCAATACCCTTTCATCATTATATTTCAGTAATATGCATGTTTTTAAGTGATTCCCTCCTTAATACCTCCCGATAAGCAAATTAGTTTTGAGAGAACTTCCCAAATTCTTACCCGATTTGAAGTGAACTTTATCTTTTGTTTTAATAAATCACTGAATTGATAAAATATTCCTTTTTATGAAAACCCTCTTGTTTAAATTCTGGTCTAATATAAATTATTTTTCCCATTTCTATTTTAAAGGATCTATAGTATTTTCCTTAAAACCGCAAAAAAATGTTTTAATTATAAAATTCCTTAAATAATTTCTTCGTGGACACTTTTATTATATTCCCATTTTTTATGATTAATGAAAATATTACGGTATCTAATTCATTCCATGGGTAACCCTTGTGTTTATATAAGATTGTTTATGTATTCTTATTTATGTGAAAAAACATATTCATGAAAAGTTAAGATGAGTTCACTCAGATAGTGCTCCAATACATTGGGTAAAGTTGAGTCTCATGATGTAGTACCCCTGGTTTCAGGTACATAACCCCTTTCCTCGTGTTTTTTTTAATTTGGTGCGTATAAAATAAATATTTTCCATAAAATAGAGAGTTCCTATAAAATAGAGAGTTTCCATTAAGTAGGGTGTTTCTAGGATATTGGTTGTTTCCATAAATTGGAGTGTTTCCATAAAGTGGGTTGTTTCCATAAAGTGGTGTGTTTCTATAAAGTGGGTTGTTACCATAAAGTGGGGTGTTTCCATAAATTGGGATGTTTCCATAAAAAATGTGTTTCCATAAAAAGGGTAAAGGTGAAGGATGATATAGTTTGGGGGTTTTATAAGGAGTGTTGGGACAAGAAGGAAGGTTGTACGATCCATACACGATTGGATCAAACCATGTGGTCAAACCTTGCACAGAGGTCAAATCTTGATCCTATTTTCTAGGAGATTACTTTTTTTTTCTCTATATATTTTGGTTTGGATTCAAAACGCCCCAATTTCGAGATTACACTCCCTAAAAGGCTGTAGAACTCTCCCTGCATGAGTGAGAGCTAACCCAGACCCTTCCCTTGGTGATTTCGAGTTCGATTCTTGAGGTATATCACCATTCTTTCCAGATTTGTCAAGTTTTCTTAGATCTTATTAGATCTAATTCACTGATATCCATTTATTATCATATCTGAACCTATATTGGGTAGATCTATATTTTTGGATTCCAAATAATTCAATATTGAGTTGTGATCTTTCTAGGATAAGAGAACTAAATCTGTTCTTTGACGATCGACCCGCTTTCTTGTGTGTTCTTTATCTGTTGTCAAAGTTTCGTCAAAACCCTCAACGTAGAGGGATTAAATATCATCTCCTCTTTCTATAATTAATTTTGTTGGATTCAAATTGGTTTATTGGAATTGAAATGGTTTTCACGAAAATGGTTTTCAATAAAAAGGTTTGTTTTATGAAAGGGTTGTTTTGTCATGATCTTTCAGAATATGTGGTGTGTTTTGATGTTTTATATATGACGCTTGGTTGAAATATGACCTTGTGATCGATGTCAAAGGTTTAATGGCACATGGGAATTTTATACACGGGGCTTGGTTAAAATATGACCTTGTTCTCAATGCCAACGGGTTAATGGAACATGGGGTACAATTACCTTGTATTGGCCTGGTAGAACGGTAAGAAACCACCCATGAGTATGGATCTTTCATAACGTAACATGCATGGTTGGTTTCCTGGGTTTGAGGAATGGTTTGGTATACTGATAAAATAATATTGTGAAATGGTTGTAGAGATTGTTTAGTTATTTTTCTGGAAAAATATATTGCTAGGAAAATTGGTTTCCATTGCACTTGTATGCTTTTGGTAATGAATGGTTTTGGAAACTTCTTTATATTTAGTTATAAACTGTTTTTTAGAAATTGTTTTATATAAACTGTTTTATATAATTATTTCTAACTCTTCTGTCCATGTGGCATGAGTAGGGAAGTCATTGGGGAAAACCTATTGTGTTTTATACTCACCCCTGCTTTGGAAATTTGGTGGTTTTGCAGATGCTATCTTCCGAGACAACGGAAAAGGTAATGTTTCACAGGTTTTTAGCACTACCTTGTGATGTATGGGTCTTTTGGAGAATTTGGATCTTGGAGCTTGTGGAGCATGTATTCTTGAGGTCCTTGGAGAGTCTTGTGTGGTTTATATGCTATGTACATTGATTCATTGTTTTTCTTCCATTATTGCCTACTTTGATGTGGTTGTGAGATACATGAAGTTGTTGAATTGTCTTCCATTTTTCATGCATCATATAGTGAATGTTTGGTTATGGTTGGTAGGTTTATTGGTTTATTTTGTAAATGTTAAATCATCCCCAATAGTATTTGAAACCCTTCAGCATTTATTGCCAGCCTTGGGCATCTTGGGGATGTTTATTGAGGCCTAGTAATGACTCGTTGTACTCTCAAGACAATGATAATTGGAAGGTCATTACCAATGGTATCATCTTGTTCGGTCCTTGCCTGAAAAGTAGTCATCTATGTTCCTCGTTTTGGAGATGAAATCCCTTCTTGTCTATTCCTTGGGTGGTAATCTTAGAAAGGAGTTGTATTGTCGACACATGAAATGTATAGTATAAAAGGATGTAGCTAACACTTTTATGATGAACTTCAAGTTACCATGGAGTTGGGTAAATAAGTGTTTGGAGACACCTCTAGAATTTTGAAATCTCATTTTCATGGTTTTATCCAATGAGACGAGCATGACATGAATTATAGAGGAATGACATCCCACTAGGAGTTCATACATCATTTTTAGGAATGATTCATGTTGTGAAAAAAAGGTATTAAATTTTGAAAAATAATGGAATTGGTTTTCAAATGGAAGATTTGGAAAAAGAGAATGCCTATTGTATTTTGAAAATGGTTTAATTTTTAAAAGTGTGTAAAGTATTTTTAAAAATGGTCGAACTTGGGAAAAAGTTTTTTTTGGAAAACAATGTTGTGATTGTTGATTAATATAATTTGAAATGATAAGCCAATAGTTTCAAGAGAGTGAGATTAACGGAGTTTTTACTTAGGCTTAGAAAATGGAACCTAGTAGGCGTCGTTGAAACCAACCCGAAAAAGTTGCGGATAATGTGGTTGCACCTGAACCATGTGTAAACCAAGAACTATTTTTGAGTATTTTCCATGATTTTCAAGCTATGGAAACGAGGAAACGGGGGAATAATCCATGACATGTGGATCATACCATCCAATTCATGAAGTAGAATCCACCTAATTTCCAGGGTGATTCCGAACCTAAGAAGGCGGAGGTGTGGCTATGTAGGATGAATCATATCTTCGACTTCATCGGCACATCGGTAGAGCTAAAGGTCAAAATGGTGACATATATGCTCGAGGATCTTGCACATCAGTGGTGGGATTTATCGGTGCATGCTAAATTTGATGAAGTAATTACATGAGATGATTTTGAGGAATTGTTCAACAAACAATTCTATCCTCACACGTTCAAGATCCATAAAATGACGGACTTCATCAGCCTAAAATAAGAGATTCTCTCTATCAAAGAGTAAGCGGCTAAGTTCATGAACTTGGTACAGTCTGCACCAGAAGTTGCTGAAAGTGCCTCTTTGAAGGAAGGAATCTTCAAATCATAGCTATGATAGGAGATTCGATCAAAGGTTGCAATAATTTGTATTACAGATTATGCAGAGATGGTGAATAGATTGATTTTAGCTGAATGTGATATCTCTAGATCTATGGGAGGAGGCATGATGATACCTACAGTAAATGGTGGGAACTCGACCGGTAGGAACAAGTAGAAATGGGACACCTATTTGCATGGTGTAATTGGAAGTTGTTACCAGATGACTGGATCAGTAATCCTTCCTCCATGACCCCAGAGCAAAGAAGGTTATTTTCAATGTGTTTTTCTTGACCACATATAGTGATATTGTACAGAACAACCTAGAGAATTTCATAATTGCAACTAGATGGGACATCTTCAGTGCTATTGTTGAAGTGCTCCAAAGTCAGGTGCTCGAGATACTTCTCAGGTTTTGCAAGTATCGTATTCATCGACTGGATGAGGACAACAGAATCAGTCTCGGCAGCATAGAAAATCTATCCATTGTGATTCTAGAAATACCCTGACTCCTCAACCAGGGAAACCTCAGTAAGGAAACAAGCAAAACATTGTAGTGGAGAAATAATTGTATGGAGCTGATCATATGATTGTTGATGATCAGTTTGTACCATATACAGTGAGAGGTACGATTATTTTGAATTCTACCTTTGTGGAAGTGCTGTTTGATACTGGTAAATCACATTCCTTAATTGCTTCTCCTAAAGTTAACTTTCTATGTTTAAAACTAGAAATTATGTCTTCTGTTTGGAAATTGAAAACTCCACTATATGAAAGATAATTTCAAGCCTTTGTGTGTAGAGAATGTGTTGTAAATATTTATAGAGGTGAGATAAAATATTACTTCTCGATGTTGGATATGGATGTCCATGATGTAGTCTTGGGTATGGATTGACTAACAATGTTCAAGTCTCAAATTGACTTTTATAGGAGAATAGTTAGATTCATGATTGAGAATGGAATCGATCATCTCTTTAGAGGAGAGGGAATTGTAAAGAAGGGTGAAAAGAGCTTGTTGTAACCAGTGGTGGGAACAATCTCTTATCCATTGGTAGCATTGATTTTGGAATCAATGGAAGAGATCGAGGAAAATAGTTTTCCAGCTATTGTGGATCAATTTCTAGATGTCTTTCCAAAGAACTTCTCATGGTTACCACCTCTAAGGGAAGTAGAGTTTACGATTGATCTCTTTCCAGGGACCAGTCCTATTTCCCTTCTGTCTTATAGGACGGAACCAATAGAGTTATAGGAATTTAATGTGAAGTTAGAGGAGTTGGAAAAAAAGGGTTTCATTCGACCAAGTACGTCTCTATTGGAAGCACCGATTTTGTTCGTGAAAAAGGAAGATGAAACTCTTCTGTTGTGTGTAGATGATCATAAGCTTAACCAAGTTATGATAAAGATCAAATATCCACTTCCACACATTGATGATCTGTTTGATTAATTAAGGGTAGCTCAGTGGTTCTTTAAGATTTACATGTGATCAAGATATCACCAATTGAGAGTTTGGAAAGAGGATATTCCAAAGAAAAATTTCATAAGTAGATATGGCCACTATGAATATATATTAATTCCTTCAGGTCTAATGAATGCACCAGTATTCTTCATGGAATTGATGAATCGGATATTTCAACAATATCTGGATTCTTTTTTGTGGTGTTTGTGGATAACATTTGGGTCTATTCAAATACAAGGTATCATCATGAGGTGCACTTGGAAATAGTGTTAAAAATCATGAGAGATCGTCGTTTGTATTCCAAATAATCAATGTGTGATTTTTGGATATAAGAAGTATGTTTTCATGGCCATGTAATTTCTAAGAAAGGCATTTCTGTTGATCTTAAAAAGATAGAAGTTGCTATCTATTGGTAACCACCGAAGAATGTTTTCAAGATATGAAGTTTTCATGGTATGGCTGGTTACTACCAATGCTTTGTGCATGATTTAGCACAATTAGCTTCACCAATGACAGCTCTGGTAAAGAAGAATGCTCAATTCCAATAGACGGAGGATTGTCAGAAGTATTTCTAGGAACTGAAAGTTTGGCTTACATCAGCACCTATCTTGATCTTGCCAGAATCAGGACAGCAGTATGTGGTGTATAGTGATGATTTAGAATCAAGGTTGGGTTGTGTTATCATGAAAATAGATCATGTGGTTGCTTATGGTTCAAGGAAGTTGAGGGTTAATGAGAATAATTACCCAACACATGATTTAGAGATAGTTGTAGTCATCCATGTTTTGAATATATGGAGACATTATCTCTTTGGTGAGAAAATTACAATGTTTATGGATCACAGAATCTTGAAACACATTTTCTCATAGAAAGATTTGAATCTGAGGCAAAATATACGGATGTATTATCTTTAAATGTTTGACTTTGACTTTATATACACACTTGGTAAAGGAAAATTGGTGGTGGATACATTGAGTAGAAAGTCATACACTCAGTTGGTGAAAGAAGCTTCATATGAATGGTAGTTGGTGTCGGTCTTAGCCGACATGTGTGGGGAATGTGAAGACCGAGGTGATGATGTGGTTTTCTTTTTATCTACACTTGTCCCTGATTTTGTAAAATTATCAAAGAGGCACAAACATCTGATGCAGAATGTTTGGTTATAAGTTCAGAACTCAATGGTGGGGAGACCAGTGAGGGATGAAAACTTGATGTGGGTTCAGTTTAGTGTTTTGGAGATCAGATGGTTGTACCTATGGTTTTTCAGGAAAAAATACTTCATTCTTACCACTATTCAAGATGGTTTGTACATCCAGGTACAAAAAATATGTATAAGGTGTTGAAGGAGCAGTTTTGGTGGAGTGTCGTTAAAAGGAAGGTGGTTGAGTTCGTCTTGTGGTGCATAACTTGTAAGTAGTTTAAAGAAGAGAATCAGAGACCAGATGGTATGTTACAATATTTTCCCTTCCCAGTGTGGAAATGGGATCATATAGAAATTGATTTTGTTATAGATATTCCAAGAATGGTCCAGAAACACAATTCCATTTTGGTGATAGTGGATCATCTAACCATGTCGGCCTATTTCATCCCTAGTTTTGAAACTGATATGGTGAAGGATCATTCAAAAATCTATATCTGAGAAGTGGTAAAGAGGAATGGTGTACCAATATCAATAGTATCAAATAGAGATCCAAGGTTCACGTATCATTTCTGGAAATCCTTATAGTAATCCATGGGGACTCAGTTGACTATGAGTATGGTGTATCATCCTCTGATGGATGAGAAATCTGAGTGTATGATAAAAACATTGGAAGACATGTTATGGGATTGTGTAATGGATTTTGGAGGCTCATGGGAGAAGCATATACCCTTATTGGAGTTCTCATACAATAACATATATCAAACCTTGATACACATTGCACTGTTTGAGGAATTGTATGGGAGTCCTTGTCGTTCTCCACTATGTTGGGTGGAAATGGGTGAAACTTCACAAGCCAGGCCAAGCCTTACCCAAGAAACAACGGAGAAGATCTAGTTGATTAGAAATAGGATAGAGACGGCTAAGAGTCTTCTGAAATCTTATGGAGATCATCATCGAAGATCATTCTCACTCTCTGTGGGTGATCATGTATTCTTAAGGATATATCCAAGACTTGAACATCATGTAGAGACTCGTATCTTGACGTACATTGACATTACATTACTTTTGCGGAATACTTAGTACATAACAAAAACACACACAAGGATCGTAATAGTTTAGTGTCTTTGGAAACTCGGAACGTAATCTTCTAATCGTGGTGAAAGATCTTCAATATCTCCCATAAAGATCTTCCTTTTTTTTACCTAAAACCTTTCTTTATATCCTGGGGAAAAGAAAACATAAAAGGGTGAGCTCAAATGCTTAGTAAGGGTAAACAAAAGAAAAAAAAATCAATCACATCGTATTCATAAGAACATAACATTTTGGAAATCTTAACCTGCAAAAGAGTGTATAATTTCATAACATGGGATAAATCATAGCAGTGAAATGAAATCCCAATAATCATAACATAAAACATTAATCTTTGTGGAATACACACATAATCATAGAGAATCATTTTTTGTTAGTCAAGACTAATTGCCAAGACTATCTTAGTGGACAAAGTCCCTTTCTGAATCGAGTAACCCTCGTTTCAGTCCTGTTTCACTGAACCGGTATAACCTACCGTTCCATCCCTGTCTATCTCATGAGATATAAAATCTTTACCCAATGCATTGGAGGGAGATATAGTTCCCACCCATCTTATAATGAATCCTTTCTTATGTGTGCCACATAATCATAAAACATACATCATCGCATAACACATGTAACAAAAATGGGATTCTTGAAACATCATGACATCATAAATCAATTCATATAAGATAAAGGAATTCATAAACATAATTCCATCACAACATAGTCAAATCAATGTAAAAATATGGATAGAAACAGAACCCTTTATTATCTTAGATGGAAAATAATTTTGATAAAACACTTGAATTGAATTCTTGAGGAAAATATCCTTTCTTCTTCAAAATCAATTTCTTTTCACAAAACATCATGCAATTTTAAAAGAAAGAGATTTTATTGAAAATAGTCATGAAATCTTTTAGAGGAAGCTTCATGAAAATAAGGCTTTATAAAACAGTAGAAATCCGTTCGTGCCGTATAAGTTAAAAAAAAAACATTCTTCGTACTTTTGTCGGAAAAGTCAAAAAAGTACCTCCTATGAAAAACAACAAAAGATTCCTTTCATATCTTTTACTAAAAACTCACCGAAGGGTAAAATTGGATTTAAACTATTGTAAGTGGATGGAAATAATATTACATATTGATGAAACATGGATGTGGATGATAAAATACACCCCAGTAAATACTTACGAATAAACAATCTGAGATAAAAATGAGATTGTGATATTTCCCCTTACCTTAGGTCCGATTTTCTTCGTAAGTGTCCGAACCTCCTGTATAATGATTTAAATAATGTCATTTACTTATTACAGAATCATATTCATTGTTATGATATCATATATGGTTCACTTATGATATTATATTACCCGTTCTTTTGTAAATTCCATGTTAAAGAAGCGTTTTGGGTAAAATCGTTTCATTTATCGTAGGTGTTCTGACTTGTTGTTCTTGACATTATTATTACTTATATCATGATTTACTTACATCCAGAATATAAAATATGATTTATATATCATATATATTCAGTATATATATATATATATAATAGATAGATAAATGAAATGAAAAACACCGTTCATGGAGACGGTAGTCCGTACGTACGCATGAACGTTGTTTTCCTTTCCTTATTGTCTTGAATGGAAGTAAGTAGATGACATTCATATATATACATAAATCCAGTAGCTTTATAATGTCATATATTTCATTATTATTCTTATATATACTTTATAATCATTCTTTAATGGTTAACATGGAGAATGAATCTCATCGCGTCGTGGAGACGGTAGTCCGTACGTACGCACGAGCGATGATATCATTTCCAAAAATATCGAATTGAATTGGAGTGGATTATAAAATATATCAGAATCAATATGATGTTGTAATAACTATTCATAGTTATTCTTTACACCATTATACCCATCCATGTAAGGTGGTGGTGGAAAAATAGATTACACCACGGCGTGGAGACGGTATTCCGTACGTACGCACGCGCGGTGATTTCTTTTTTCGTAGGATGGATAGATGGTGAAATAGGGTTATTTCATACTTATAATAACATATAGGTATATGAGTGATACTGATGTTATTACTTCATAATGAAACAACTTAAGAAGAAGAAGTGGAAGAAGAAATAAAGATGAAAGAATTGGTAACGGTAATTACCTCTTCTTTGAAGCGCCTTTTGGAGACCTCCTCTTAGGGAACTAAAATTGGTCTTTGAGGAAGAACGGAACCTCTAGGATGTTTCTAGGGAAGTGGAGAAGAGATTTTTTCAGGGGTTGTCCGAGCTTGAGTGCTCAAATTGGTGTGAGGAGGAAGGGGAGGAGGTGTCCTTTTATAAGGGAGGAGAGGGGCACCTTAGGAATATCTCAAAATATTATTTTATATTAAAGTCAAAATCGGTTTATAATGGTTCCAAAGGGTCTTATTTCGAAGCTAAAGTGGGGATGAGTCGAAATCCTATCAACCAATAAGATTTAGACAAGTTTAGGGTATTATTTTAACCTTATCAATTAGATTTAACTCTAAGTTAAATAATTTAACTTTTACCGTGTCTTTTTGTTTTCTTTCACTATATGGTTAATAAACTTACTATAGCATGCCAAACGAACCCCAAATTGTTTATTATTCATATATATATCCTTATCTAAGTCATTTGGAAGAACCTTAGATTTTTAGGAATAAAATAACAATTAATAATATAATATTTTATTTAAAAACTATTTTGTGTCAATTTTGACACTATTTGATATATGATTTTTGTGAAAGTCATAACAGAATTATATGTTCTAAATAAGTTGATTAAATCAACACTAATATATCATAGTAACCTATAAAATTAGTGGAATTCATAAAAAGTCTCAAATTATATTTAGTTTGGTGTTTATAACATCAATTATGTCAATATTTCATTAATAAGATTATTACTGCATCATCTTTGTGTCATAAATAAATTAACTTATTTGATGTCTAAAAATTACAAATAAAATACCATTATGTGTTAAATCTTTTTAGCTTTCTAATGAATATTTATAGTCTAATATATCTTATGTATAACCCTATATTAAAAATGTTTTAGTAAATAAACTTTGATTTTATCTCTTTTAACTCTTCTTTGAATTAAATAATAATAAATGTCCTAATCTAATCCAAGTGGGCCTAAATGGTCATATTTTATTCATAAGGTTGTTTTTGGTCGAATTACACTTATCCAATAGAATTAGGACATATTTTAGGGTAATATTAATATCATTCTTACCCTTAATTACCCTATTTACTTTTAACCGTGGTAAATAAAAGTAAAAAGTTACTATTCACCAAAAATTATTTTCATCTCATTGAACCACATTTTACTTACTGACATCAACCGTGTCTCTAGGATTTTTGAAATTCCATTCACAGAAGCGGTAAAATTAAGTTTTATGAAAAAATCAGTTTTTTTAACTACCACTTAGTAGTTTCACTATTCATCAAAAATTGATGTTTTTCAGAACAATGCCAAAATTTCATCCTAAGCTATATTTCATATTCCGAACTCAAAAATGAAGTCTATTTTTCCAAATTCATAACATAGAGGTTGCATTAATTAATTTTATAATTAAATCCCGCTGTTAAAACAAATAGCGTGTTTTTTAAGAAACAATATCTATCAAAAGATTGACACTAGTTTATAACTGGTTTAAATGTGAAATTACATCCAATGACCAACATTGTATTAAATTGTAAAAATATATTCTAAATACACTTTAAAACCACTCAAATTAATAATTTATCAATATTAATTATTTCGATTAAAAAAGTTGTTTTTAATTAAAATTTAGTAATTTTCACTATTCATCAGAATATGAAAGTTATCCGAAATGTACCAAAATTTCACCTTAGGCTAAATTCGATATTACGAATCCAAAAATGAAATCCATTTTGAAAAATAAAATTTACAAAATTTCAAAAAGTGGTTATTACTATTCATAACGGCTATTTTTAATAACATTTTAATAGCATATCGATGTTTAGTGAAACTCGTTATTGCGTACTACACACGCTATCGAGGATGGTCGCGATTGCGTGTAATGCAAGGCAAGTCAAGGATGCGTGTTGTGCAAGCTCCTTTTTGTGTTGCGTACAACACAAGACATTAGTGAAATTAAAAAGAATATTTTTCATAAAATCTTGGGCTGTTACATTCTACCCCCCTTAAAATGAATTTCGCCCTCGAAATTCGTCGGGGTTATAAATGGTTTACTATTCGAAAGTTTATTTAATAGAAACCCACATCGTAAAATGGAATACCAAAACCAATATTTTAAAACAAAAGTATGAAACTTAACGGTTACACAAATAAACTAATCACTGGGTTTCCACATAGGTGAAAATATGGATATGGAAGAAAAATCTAACCATCATGTTCTGATGAAGAGTGGTAGAGAACATGGCTATGGAAAAGACAATAATCACAAATCCATAAATTTGGGACGATCTAAGGTACCATCCGATTCATCAGGTATAAGATCACTAGGACAACATTTTTGGTTTTCAAGATCATTTCCCTAAAGTTGAAAATTTGAATTGGAATAAATACTTTCTTTATTTTGGTACGATCTCACTATTGTTTGTGCCTAGAAAAATTTCCACTTCATCTCTTAAATAAATGAAGTTGAATTTGTTATTCGTGAAGTGTTAGCAGATAATGTGATAGAATGACGGGTCATTCCATCTGTCTCAAACAAAAGGTTAGCAAAAATTATATACATAAGTCGATCTATAGTGAGATTAATAATATATAGTTCCTAAAATGGACTTATACTTCATATATCATATTGATTAATATAATAAAACTAGTTTCTACTAAACAGGGACTTCCTGTAGGCCAGTGGTAGGTGATAAAGGCCAGTCGCACTTCAGTTGTGGGTTCGATTCCCACAGCCTTGTCCGAAGCGATGGGCTGTCGTCCGTCCTGCAGGTTGTCCCTTTTTCTAAAACTATATTACTATAACATCCCATCAATAATATCGAAAAAACTTCTATCCTTAAACAATACTAACTTATGTCCAACATAATCCATTTTAATCTTTAAGCTTATCCATAATACTGCAGTCCAATCTCATAATATAGTGAAAACGATTACCAGAGATTTAATACTATCGTTAATCCCCATATATATGTCTTGTTGGTCACATTCCAAACATTCAAAGGCCTTAATCATGTATTCTCTTGAATACCTTAGTGAAAACATGAATGCAGTTTAAAGTTAACACTTTCCACATACCAAAATCCTCAAAATTCTATATACTCAAACCATGATATTACTTAGTCCTTATATCAATCATGAGCTCATGAATACTATCAAACATATTAGATTCTCTTTATCCCTTCATTATGCGCATATCATCCACTTTCCAAAAAAAAAATATCTGAATAACCTTTCATTGTTACTCATACCATTCATCATAAACTTTCAAAACTTAAGGAAAGAAAACAGTGTAACAATCCTTAGATGTCTTTTTATTCTATAGTACAACATTACACTTGATAAACATGTAATCATTCCACTACCTTCTTAAACCATTGACCGAGCTTCAATAATTCTTTCATCTCACATATCATTTGTAGTCTCTTCATCATCATCAACATAAATACTTCCTATACGACCATACTGGTTATCTTCATGAGACTTTCCCTTAGGGCATTGGTTTGCATAATGCCCGTACATTCCACATTTAAAACATTTAACCATTGTTGATGTCGTAGCAATACCATTATCCTCATCCATGGTGTTAACTGAACCTTTTCCTTTGCACTTACTTGCTTTGTGTCCTTCTTTTCCACACCCAAAGCATCTTCCAGTTCCTTTGAAACATTCTCCTTGATGCCTCTTCCCACATGATTTACATAGGGGAAATTGAACTTTCTTTCCTCTATGATCATCATGAAACTCCATCTTTCTCTTATTAGCCGAGTCAGGAAACTTACCAAATTTTACTTTATTGATCATATTATGAGATTGCTGATTCGGCATAATAATGATCTTTGGACTTCCAAATCCCATTTCATTTGGTTTCTCATGAAGAATATCATTCCATTGTCCATCATATCCTCCATTATCGTGAATCATCTTGTTTCCAGCCATTTTCTAAAACCCAAAATGAATAGTGTGAGAGGAAAAAATCATGCTAGGGAAAACAACATAATAAAGGGGTAGTACCCTCAATATCTAACATCTTAGGTTAAATTCGAAGATCGTTAGCGCAATTCTAGGACTATAACCTATACGTATACTTAACCTTAGAGACATCCCTAGACATACCTTAGAAATATCTCTAGGGATCTCACTAACGTTTTCGCATCCTAGTTTCCAAAGGTTGACTAAACCTTTCCTCTGATACCAACTGTAGAGACCCGTATCTTGACATACATTGACATTACATTACTTTTGCGGAATACTTAGTACATAATAAAAACACACACAAGGATCGTAATAGTTTAGTGTCTTTGGAAACTCGGAACGTAATCTTCTAATCGTGGTGAAAGATCTTCAATATCTCCCATAAAGATCTTCCCTTTTTTTTACCTAAAACCTTTCTTTATATCCTGGGGAAAAGAAAACATAAAAGGGTGAGCTCAAATGCTCAGTAAGGGTAAACAAAAGAAAAAAAAATCAATCACATCGTATTCATAAGAACATAACATTTTGGAAATCCTAACGTGCAAAAGAGAGTATAATTTCATAACATGGGATAAATCATAGTAGTGAAATGAAATCCCAATAATCATAACATAAAACATTAATCTTTGTGGCATACACACATAATCATAGAGAATCATTTCTTGTTAGTCAAGACTAATTGCCAAGACTATCTTAGTGGACAAAGTCCCTTTCTGAATCGAGTAACCCTCGTTTCAGTCCTGTTTCACTGAACCGGTATAACCTACCGTTCCAGCCCTGTCTATCTCATGAGATATAAAATCTTTACCCAATGCATTGGAGGGAGATATAGGTCCCACCCATCTTATAATGAATCCTTTCTTATGTGTGCCACATAATCATAAAACATACATCATCGCATAACACATGTAACAAAAATGGGATTCTTGAAACATCATGACATCATAAATCAATTCATATAAGATAAAGGAATTCATAAACATAATTCCATCACAACATAGTCAAATCAATGTAAAAATATGGATAGAAACAGAACCCTTTATTATCTTAGATGGAAAATAATTTTGATAAAACACTTGAATTGAATTCTTGAGGAAAATATCCTTTCTTCTTCAAAATCAATTTCTTTTCACAAAACATCATGCAATTTTAAAAGAAAGAGATTTTATTGAAAATAGTCATGAAATCTTTTAGAGGAAGCTTCATGAAAATAAGGCTTTATAAAACAGTAGAAATCCGTTCGTGCCGTATAAGTTAAAAAAAACATTCTTCGTACTTTTGTCGGAAAAGTCAAAAAAGTACCTCCTATGAAAAACAACAAAAGATTTCTTTCATATCTTTTACTAAAAACTCACCGAAGGGTAAAATTGGATTTAAACTATTGTAAGTGGATGGAAATAATATTACATATTGATGAAACATGGATGTGGATGATAAAATACACCCCAGTAAATACTTACGAATAAACAATCTCAGATAAAAATGAGATTGTGATATTTCCCCTTACCTTAGGTCCGATTTGCTTCGTAAGTGTCCGAACCTCCTGTATAATGATTTAAATAATGTCATTTACTTATTACAGAATCATATTCATTGTTATGATATCATATATGGTTCACTTATGACATTATATTACCCGTTCTTTTGTAAATTCCATGTTAAAGAAGCGTTTTGGGTAAAATCGTTTCATTTATCGTAGGTGTTCTGACTTGTTGTTCTTGACATTATTATTACCTATATCATGATTTACTTACTTCCAGAATATAAAATATGATTTATATATCATATATATTCAGTATATATATATATATAATAGATAGATAAATGAAATGAAAAACACCGTTCATGGAGACGGTAGTCCGTACGTACGCATGAACGTTGTTTTCCTTTCCTTATTGTCTTGAATGGAAGTAAGTAGATGACATTCATATATATACATAAATCCAGTAGCTTTATAATGTCATATATTTCATTATTATTTCTTATATATACTTTATAATCATTCTTTAATGGTTAACATGGAGAATGAATCTCATCGCGTCGTGGAGACAGTAGTCCGTACGTACGCACGAGCGATGATATCATTTCCATAAATATTGAATTGAATTGGAGTGGATTATAAAATATATCAGAATCAATATGATGTTGTAATAACTATTCATAGTTATTCTTTACACCATTATACCCATCCATGTAAGGTGGTGGTGGAAAAATAGATTACACCACGGCGTGGAGACGGTATTCCGTACGTACGCACGCGCGGTGATTTCTTTTTCCGTAGGATGGATAGATGGTGAAATAGGGTTGTTTCATACTTATAATAACATATCAGTATATGAGTGATACTTATGTTATTACTTAATAATGAAACAACCTAAGAAGAAGAAGTGGAAGAAGAAATAAAGATGAAAGAATTGGTAACGGTAATTACCTCTTCTTTGAAGCGCCTTTTGGAGACCTCCTCTTAGGGAACTAAAATTGGTCTTTGAGGAAGAACAGAACCTCTAGGATGTTTCTAGGGAAGTGGAGAAGAGATTTTTTCAGGGGTTGTCCGTGCTTGAGTGCTCAAATTGGTGTGAGGAGGAAGGGGAGGAGGTGTCCTTTTATAAGGGAGGAGAGGGGCACCTTAGGAATATCTCAAAATATTATTTTATATTAAAGTCAAAATCGGTTTATAATGGTTCCAAAGGGTCTTATTTCGAAGCTAAAGTGGGGATGGGTCGAAATCATATCAACCAATAAGATTTAGACAAGTTTAGGGTATTATTTTAACCTTATCAATTAGATTTAACTCTAAGTTAAATAATTTAACTTTTACCGTGTCTTTTTGTTTTCTTTCACTATATGGTTAATACACTTACTATAACATGCCAAAAGAACCCCAAATTGTTTATTATTCATATATATATCCTTATCTAAGTCATTTGGCCGAACCTTAGATTTTTAGGAATAAAATAACAATTAATAATATAATATTTTATTTAAAAACTATTTTGTGTCAATTTTGACACTATTTGATATATGATTTTTGTGAAAGTCATAACAGAATTATATGTTCGAAACAAGTTGATTAAATCAACACTAATATATCATAGTAACCTAGATAATTAGTGGAATTCATAAAAAGGCTCAAATTATATTTAGTTTGGTGTTTATAACATCAATTATGTCAATATTTCATTAATAAGATTATTACTGCATCATCTTTGTGTCATAAATAAATTAACTTATATGATGTCTAAAAATTACAAATAAAATACCATTATGTGGGAAATCGTTTTAGCTTTCTAATTAATATTTATAGTCTAATTTATCTTATTTATAACCCTATATTAAAAATGTTTTAGTAAATAAACTTTGATTTTATCTCTTTTAACTCTTCTTTGAATTAAATAATAATAAATGTCCTAATCTAATCCAAGTGGGCCTAAATGGTCATATTTTATTCATAAGTTTGTTTTTGGTCGAATTACACTTATCCAATAGAATTAGGACATGTTTTAGGGTAATATTAATATCATTCTTACCCTTAATTACCCTATTTACTTTTAACCGTGGTAAATAAAAGTAAAAAGTTACTATTCACCAAAAATTATTTTCATCTCATTGAACCACATTTTACTTACTGACATCAACCGTGTCTCTCTGATTTTTGAAATTCCATTCACAGAAGCGGTAAAATTAAGTTTTATGAAAAAATCATTTTTTTTAACTACCACTTAGTAGTTTCACTATTCATCAAAAATTGATGTTTTTCAGAACAATGCCAAAATTTCATCCTAAGCTATATTTCATATTCCGAACTCAAAAATGAAGTCTATTTTTCCAAATTCATAACATAGTGGTTGAATTAATTAATTTTATAATTAAATCCTGCTATTAAAGCAAATAGCGTGTTTTTTAAGAAACAATATCTATCAAAAGATTGACACTAGTTTATAACTGGTTTAAATGTGAAATTACATCCAATGACCAACATTGTATTAAATTGTAAAAATATATTCTAAATACACTTTAAAACCACTTAAATTAATAATTTATCAATATTAATTATTTTGATTAAAAAAGTTGTTTTTAATTAAAATTTAGTAATTTTCACTATTCATCAGAATATGAAATTTATCCGAAATGTACCAAAATTTCACCTTAGGCTAAATTCGATATTCCGAATCCAAAAATGAAATCCATTTTGAAAAATAAAATTAACAAAATTTCAAAAAGTGGTTATTACTATTCATAACGGCTAGTTTTAATAACATTTTAATAGCATATCGTTGTTTAGTGAAACTCGTTATTGTGTACTACACACGCTATCGAGGAAGGTCGCGATTGCGTGTAATGCAAGGCAAGTCAAGGATGCGTGTTGTGCAAGCTCCTTTTTGTGTTGCGTACAACACAAGACATTAGTGAAATTAAAAAGAATATTTTTTATAAAATCTTGGGTTGTTACACATCATCACTTTGGGAAGTAGGTAAAGTTATCTTCTAGATACACTGTACCTTTTGAGATACAATAACGGGTTGGAGAGGTGGAATATCAGTTGGCATTACCACCACAGTTTAGTTCAGTGCATAATGCGTTCCATGTATCCCAGTTGAAAAAGTATCACCCTGATTCTGACCACGTGATCAGATGGGATCATGTTAAGCTAGAACCAGATTCATCACTGATACATATCCTAGTGCAGATCACGGATAGACAAGAGAAAGTATTGTGTGGGAAAAGCATCAGCCTAATGTGGGTTTCATGGAAACATGGTCAGATTCAAGAAGAGACTTGGGAACGTGATAAGGAAATGAAAGAGCAGTGGCCAGAACTCTTTTTGGCTAGTAAGGTTTTATACTTTCTGAGGATGGAAAGACCAATGGTTGGGAGAATGTAGTGCCCTCTGTTTCAGGTACATAACCCATTTCCTCTCATTTTTTTAAATTTGGTTTGTATAAAATAAGGAGTTTCCATAAAATAGAGAGTTTCCATAAAATAGAGAGTTTCTATAATATTGAGAGTTTCCATTAATTTAGGGGTTTCCATAATGTTGGTTGTTTCCAAAAAAATGGTTGTTTCCATAAAGTGGGTTGTTTCCATAAAGTGGGGGGTTTCCATAAAGTGGGTTGTTTCCATAAAGCGGGTTGTATCAAAATGCCCCTTTTTTGATATTACTCTCCCTAGAAGGTAGGAGAGCTCTCCCCGCATGAGTTGGATCCAATCTAGAGCCTTCCCTTAGTGATTTCGAGTCCGATTCTTGAGGTATGTCACCATTCTTTCTGAATTTGTCATGTTTTCTTAGATCTGCGTAGATCTAAATCTCTGATCTCCATTATTTCTCATATCTGAACCAATAGTGGGTATATCTACCTTTTTGGATGCCAAATAATTCAAATTCGAGTTGTTATCTTTCTTGGATAAGAGAACTAAGGTTGTTCGTGGAGAATCAACCCGCTTTCTTGTGCATTCTTCATTTGTTGTCAATGTTTAGTCAAAACCTTCAAGGTAGGTGGCTTCACTCTAATATCCTCTTGATAGAATAAATTGTCTTAGATTCAAATAGGGTTTATTTATATTTAAATTCTAGTAAAACTCTTCATTAGTGGTGATTTATGGTTTTTCTAAAATTGCGTGATCTTGAGGAAAAGTTTTACAAAGGGGGTTTAGTTTCATGAATTTAAAATGATGATTTTAAATTGTAGATTTTTTGGAATTGATAAATTGTTGATTAAAAAGGGGTTTTCAATAGAAATTTTTTCATTAAAAATGGAGTTTTATTGAAATGGTTTGGAATTTAAATGGTTTGGCATTGAAATGGTTTTAACAGAAATGGTTTTCAATAAAAAGATGTTTTTATTGAAAGGGTTATTTTGGCATGATCATTGGGAATATATGGTGCGTGTTCATGTTGAATATATGGGTCTTTGTTGAAATATGACCTTATTCTCAGTTCCAAAGGTTTAATGTCACATGGTTTTTTCATAAACAGGACTTGGTTGAAATATGACCTTGTTCTTGGTGCCAAAGGGTTAATGGCACATGGGAAAAAATTACCTTGTGACTAATTGGTAGATCGACGAGAAACTGCTCATGAGTATAGAATGGTCATAATGTAGCATGCATGTTTGGTTTCATGTGTTTGAATAATGGTTGGGTATGTTGATAAAGGGATATTGTGAAATGGTTGTAAAGATTGTTTAGTTATTTTTCTGGAAAAAATATCTTGCTGGGAAAATTGGTTTCAATTGCACTTGTATGATTTTAGTAATGAATGGTCTTGGAAAGTTGTTTATATTTAGTTATAAAATATTTTTTAGAAAAAAATTATATAAATTGTTTTATATAATTTTTCTAAATCTTCTATCCTAGTGGCGTGAGTAAGGATGTCATTGGGGAAAATCTACGGAGTTTTATACTCACCACTGCTTTGTCACTTTGGTGCTTTTGTAGATGCTCTCTTTCGGGACAAGGGAAAAGGTAATGTTTCACACATGTTTAGCACTACCTTGTGATGTATGGGCTGTTCGTAGATTTTGGAGCTTGGAGCTTGTGCAGCATGGAGTCCCGAGGTCTTTGGAGAGTCATGTGTGGTTTATCTGCTATGTACTTTGATTCGTGGTTATTCTTCCACTATTGCTCACTTTGATGTGTTTCTGAGATAAATGAATTATTTGAGTTGTCTTTCTTTTTTTCATTCATCATATAGTGGATTTTTGGTTATGTTTGGTAGGTTTATTGGTTAATTTATTAAAGGTTAAATCATCCCCCACTTGTATTTAAAACCATTTGACATTTATTTCCAGCCTTGGGCATCTTGGGGATGTCGCTTAAGGCATATTAATGAATCATTGTACTCTCAAGACAAAGAGAATTGGTGGTTCATTACAAATGGTATCAGCTTCTTTAGTCCTTGCCTAACAAGTAGTCATCGATGGTCCTATTTTTGGAGATGAAATTCCTTCTTGTCTATTCCTTGGGTGGGAATCTGAGAAAGGAGTAGGATTTTTGGATCTTGAAATTTATAGCATAAAAGGACGTAGCTAACCATTTTATGCTGAACTTCAAGTTATAAAGGATTTGGGTAAATATGTTTTTGGAGAAACTTATAGAATTTTGAAATCTCATTGTCATGGGTTTAGCCAATGAGACGAGCATGACATGCAATGTAGAGGAATGACTTCCCACTTGAAGTGCATACATCATTTCAAGGAATGATTCATGTAGTGAAAAAAAAGTGTTAAATTTTGAAAAAGAATGGAATTAGTTTTCAAATGAAATATTTTGAAAAATTGAATGCTTATCGTATTTTAAAAATGTTTTAATTTTTAAAATCATGTGAAGTGTTTTGAAAAATGGTCGAACATGGGAAAAGGTTGTTCATCAAAACAATATTTTTATAGTTGATGTGATATAATTTCAAATTATAAGCCAATAGTTTCTATAGAGTGAGATTAATGGAGTTTGTTTTTAGGCTTAGAAAATGGCACCTGGTAGGCATCATCAAAACCAACCTGAAGAAGCTGTAGAGAATGCAGTTACACCTGAACCATGTGTGAACTAAGAGATGGTTCAGAGTATTGTCCAAGATTTTAAACCTGTGGACACAGGGAACTGGAAGAATGAGCCACGACATGTAGATCATACCATCCAGTTCATGAAGTATAATCCATGTAATTTATGGGTTTATTCTGAACCTGAGAAGGTGGAGGTGTGGCTATGTAGGATGAATCATATCATCAACTTCATCGGCACACCTATAGAGCTAAAGGTCAAACTGGAGACATATACGCTGGAGGATCTTGCATGTTAGTGGTGGGATTTAGCGGTGTAGGATAAATTGGATGAAGGAATTACATGGGAGGATTTTGAGGAATTGTTTAAAAAACAATTATATCCTCGCACATTCAAGATCCAGAAAATGATAAACTTCTTCAGCCTAAAACAAGTGAGTATCTATGTCATATAGTTTGCAGCTAATTTCATGAACTTAGTATGCTTGGCACCAGAAGTTACGGCAAGTGCCTCTTTGAATTCACACATCTTCAAATAAGGGCTACAACATGAGATTTGATCAAATATTTTAGTAATTTGTATTAAATATTATACAGATATGATGAACAGAGTGATTGTGGCTGAATGTGATATCTCAGGATATAAGGGAGGGGGCATGTTGATACCTACTGGAAATGGTGGGAACTCAACCGCTGGAAATAAGAGGAAAAATGAAACCTATTTCTAAGGTTCAAGTGGAAATCATAACCAGATGGCTCGATCAGTAAACCTTCCTCCATAACCCCAGAGAAAAGTAGGTTGTTTTAAATGTGGTTATCTTGACCACATAATGCGAGGTTGTACATCACAACCTATAGAATGTCATAATTGCAACAAGAAGGGACATCTTAAGTGCTATTATTGTAGTGCTCCAAGGTCAGGTGCTTGAGGAACTTCTCAGGTGTTGCAAGCATTGTATGCTTCAATAAGACGAGGATAGCAAAATCAATCTCGTCAGCAGAGTAGAGCTAGCCATGGTGATTCTAGAAATACCATGACTCCTCAACCAGGGAAACCTCAGTAAGCAAAAAAGGAGAACAATGTAGTGAAGAAACAATTGTATAGAGCTGAGCATATGATTATTGATTATTAGGATAGACCATCTATAGTGATAGGTACGATTATTTTGAATTCTACCTTTGTGCATGTGTCATTTGATACTAGTGCATCACATTCCTTCATTTTTTCTCATGCTTTTGACTTGCTATGTTTAAAACTAAAAATGATGCCTTCTGTTTTGAAACTGCAAACTCCTCTCACTGAAAGAGAATATCAAACCTTTGTGCGTAGATCATGTGATATAACTTTTGAAGGAGCTGAGCTAAAATGGGACTTCATGATGTTGGATATGGATGTATTTGATGTAATCATGGGTATGGATTGGCTAACAACGTTCAAGGCTCAAATTGACTTTTATATGAGAACAGTTAGTTTCATGATTGAGGACAACATCAAGTATCTCTTTAGAGGAGAGAGGATTGTAAACAAGGGTGAAAAGAGCTCGTTGGAAACAATGGTGGGAACGATCTCTTACCAACTGGGAGTGTTGAATTTGGCATCAATCGAAGAGATCGAGGAAACTAGTTTTCCAGCTATTGTGGATCAATTTCCAGATATCTTTCCCAATAACTACTCAGGGTTACCACCTCTAAGTTAAGTGGAGTTTATGATTGATGTCTTTCTGGGGACCAGTCCTATTTCCCTTCCATCTTATAGGATGGAACCAATAGATTTACTGGAATTGAAAGTGCAGTTAGAGGAGCTAGAAAGCAAGGGTTTCATTCGACCAAGTACGTCTCCCTGGGCAGCACAGGTTTGTTAATGAAAAAGGTATATGGAACTCTTCAGATGTATTTTTATTATCATAATATTAACAAAGTTATGATAATGAATAGATATCCACTTCCACGCATTTATGATCAGTTTGATTAATTAAGGGAAGCTCAGTTGTTCTCCAAGAATGACTTGCGATCAGGATATCACCAATTGAGTGTTCGGAAAGAGGATATTACAAAGATAGCTTTCTGAAGTAGATATGGCCACTAGGAAGATATAGTAATTCCTTTTGGTCTAACAAATGCTCCAGTGATATTCATGGAATTGATGAATTGGATATTTTAACAATATTTAGATTATTTTTTTATGGTGTTTGTGGATGAAATTTTGTTCTATTGAAATACAGGGGATGATCATGTGGCACACCTGAAAATAGTGTTTCAAATCTTGAGAGATCATCATTTGTATGCCAAACTATCAAAGTGTTATTTTTGGATACAAGAGGTACGTTTTCTTGGCCATGTCATTTCTAAGAAAGGCATTTCTGTTGATCCAGAAAAGATAGAAGTCATTATCTATTGGAAACCACCAAAGAAAGTTTTTGAGATTTGAAGTTTTCTTGGTCTAGCAGGTTACTATCAACGCTTTGTGTGTAATTTCTCATGACTAGCTTCACCAATGACAACTCAGATAAAGAAGAATTATTCATTTCAATGGACGAAGGAATGTCAGAAGGATTTCCATGAACTGAAAGTTTGGCTTACATCAACACTTATCTTGATCTTTCCAAAATTAGGAAAGTGGTATGTGGTGTATTGTGATGCTTCAGGATCAGGGATGGGTTGTGTTCTCATGAAAAGAGATCATGTGGTTGCTTATGGTTCAAGGAAGTTGAGGTTTCATGAGAAGAATTAACCACCACATGATTTAGAGTTAGCTGCAGTCATCCATGTTTTGAAAACATGGAGACATTATCTCTTTGGGGATAAAATTACTGTATTTACTGATCACAAAATCTTGAAACACATTTTCTCATAGTGAGATTTGAATCTGAGGAAAAGGATATGGATGGAGTTTCTCTAAATGTTTCACTTTGACTTGATGTACAAATTTGGGAAATGAAAATTTGTGGTGGATGCATTGAGTAGAACAGCATTTGCTCAGTTGGTGAATGAAGCTTCAGATGAATGGCAGATGATATTGGTCTTAGCCGACATGCATGTGGAATGTAAAGACGAAAGTGATGTTACAGTTTTCTTTTCAGCTACGCTTGTTTCTAATTTTTTAAAAATAATCAAAGAGGCACAAACATCTGATGCAGAATGTTTGTTTACAAGTTCAAAACTCAATGGTGGGGAGACCATTTAAGGATGGAAACTTAATGGGGGTTCAGTTTTGTGTTTCAAAGATCGATGGTTGTACCTATGGTTTTTCGGGAACAAATCCTTCATTCTTACCACTATTCAAGATGGGTTGTACATCTAGGTACATAGAAGATGTATAAGGCATTGAAGGTGTTTTTTCGGTAGAGCGACATGAAAAGGAAGGTGACTGAGTTCGTCTCACAGTGCTTAAATTATCAGCAGGTTAAAGCAAAGAATTAGTGACCAGATGGTATGTTACAATGTTTTCCCATCCTAGTGTCGAAATGGGATCAGATAGCAATGTATTTTGTTACAGGTCTTCCAAGAATTGTCCAGAAACACGATGCCAATTGTGTGATAATGGATCATATAACCAAGTTGATCCATTTCATCCCTATTCGTGAAACTCATATGGTGTAGGATCTTTCAAAAATATATATTTGTGAAGTTGTAAAGAGGCATGGTGTGCCAGCGTCAATATTCTCAGATTGAGATTCGAGGTTCACGTCTCGTTTCTGGAAATCCTTAAAGAAATCCCTGGGGACTTAGTTGACTATTTTCACGGTGTATCATCCTCAGACAATTGGGTAATCCGAGTGGATGGTACAAATTTTGGAAGACATGTTGTGGGATCATGTAATGGATTTTGGATGCTCATGGGAGGATCATATACCATTAGTGGAGTTCTTATACAATAACAGCTATCAATACTCGATACACATAGATCTATTTGAAGCATTGTATGGGAATCCTTATTGTTCTCCACTATGCTGGGTGGAAATGGGAGAAACTTCACTAGTCAGGCCAAGCCTTGTCCAAGAAACAATAGAGAATATTCAGTTGATTAGAAAGAGGATAGATATGGCTCAGAGTCGTCAGAAATCTTATGTGGATCACCGTCAAAGATCATTTTCATTCACTGTGGGTGATCATTTCTTCTAAAGGATCTCTCTAAGTCTTAGACATCATCACTTCGGGAAGTAGGGAATGTTACCTCTTAGATACATTGGCCCTTTTGAGAAACTAGAACTGGTTGGAGAGGTGGCATATCGGTTGGCATTACCACCATGGTTTAGTTTGGTGCATAATGTGTTCCATGTATCATAGTTGAAAAAGTATCACCATGATCCTGACCATGTCATCAGATGGGATCACGTTGAGCAAGAACCGGATGCATCACTAATACATATCCCATTCTAGATACTGGATAGGGAAGAGAAAGTCTTGCATGGGAAAAGCATTGGCCTAATGCATGTTTTATGGTAACATGGTTATATTTATGAAGAGACTTGGGAACATTAGAAGGAAATGAAAGAGCAGTGGTGGAACACTTTTTGGCCAGCAAGGGTTTTCTACATTCTGAGGATGGAATGAACAATTGTGGGGAGAATGTAGTACCCCCAGTTTCGTGTACATAACCCCTTTCCTCATGTTTTTTTAATTTGGTGTGTATAATATAGATTTTCCCTAAAATAGAGAGTTTCCATAATATAGAGAGTTTATATTAATTTGTGTGTTTCCGTAGTGTTGGTTGTCACCATAAATTGGGGTGTTTCCATAAAGTGGGTTGTTTCTATAAAGTGGGATATTTTCATAAAGTGGGTTGTTTCCATAAAGTTGGGTGTTTCCATAAAGTGGGATGTTTCCATAAAAAATGGGTTTCCATAAATAATTTAAAGGTGAAGGATGGGAGTTGTTGGGGGTTTTATAAGGAGTGTTTGGACAAAAAGTAAGGTCGCATTATCCATACACGGTTGTCCCAACCCGTGTGGTCAAACCTGGTGCAGAGATCAAATCTAGATCCTATTTTCTAGAGGCTTACTCATTTTTTCTCTATATATTTAGATTTGGCTTGAAAACTCCCCTATTTTGAGATTAATCTCCCTATAAAGCTGTAGAACTCTCTCCAAACGAGTTGGAGCCAACCCAGATCCTTCGCTCGGTGATTTCGAGTCTGATTCTCGAGGTATGTCTCAATTCTTTCTAGATTTTTCATGTTTTCATAGTTCTGCTTAGATCTAATTATATTATCTCTATTCTATCTCATATCTGAACCTATAGTGGGTATATCTACATTTTTTTAAGCCAAATAATTCAATATTGAGTCGTGATCTTTCTAGGATAAGAGAAGTAAGGTTGTTCTTGGAGAATCGACCCGCTTTCTTGTGCGTTATTCGTCTATTGTCAAAGTTTTGTTAAAACCATTGAGCTGGGTGGATTAACTCTCAGCTCCTCTTGCTAGAATTAATTTCCTTAGATTCAAATTGGTTTATTGATTGTGAATTTCACGGAAAAATATTCATTAGTTATGATTTATGATTTTTGTGAAATTGTGTGATCTTGGTGAATAGTTGTGCAAAGGGGGTTTAGTTTCATGAATTTAAAATGATGATTTTAAATTATGGATTTTCGATAATTGTAAATTTGTTGATTAAAAAGGTGGTTTTTAATAGAAATGGTTTTCATTAAAAATGTAGTTTTAATGAAATGATTTGGAATTGAAATGGTTTGGCATTGAAATGTTTTTTAAGGAAATGGTTTTCAATAAAAATGTGTTTTCATTAAAAGGGTTGTTTTGGAATGATATTTGGTATTATATGGTGTCTGTTAATGTTTCATATATAGGTATTGGTTGAAATATGACCTTGTGCTCAGTGCCAAAGGTTTAATGGCCCATTGGAATTTCATACACAAGGCTTGGTGTAAATATGACCTTGTGCTCAGTGCCAAAGAGTTAATGTCACATGGGAAACAATTACCTTGTGTTGACTTGATAGATGAAAGAGGAACCGCTCATGATTATGGAACTGTCATAATGTAGCATGCATGGTTGGTTGTATGGTTTTCAAGAATGGTTTGGTATATTGATAAAGGGATATTTTGAAATGGTTTTAAATATTGTTTAGTTAGTTTTCTGGAAAATATCTTGTAGGGAAAATTGGTTTTAATTTCACTTGTGTGCTTTTGGTAATGAATGGTTTTGGAAACTTGTTTATATTTAGTTGTAAACTATTTTTTAGAAAATTTTTTATATAAAAAAATTATATAATTTTTTCTAACTCTTCTATCCTAGTGGTGTGAGTTGGGAAGTCATTGGGAAAAACCTACTATGTTTTATACTCACCCCTTCTTTGGAACATTGGTGCTTTTTTCAGATGCTATCTTCTGGGACAAGGGAAAAGGTAATGTTTCACACGTGTTTAGAACTACATTATGATTTATGGGTTGCTCGGAGATTTTGGAGCTTGGTGCTTGTGGATCATCGAGTCTTGAGGTCTTTGGAGACTCCTGTGTGGTTTATCTATTGTGTACTTTTATTCATGGTTATTCATCCTTTGTTTCTTACTTAGACGTGGTTGTGAGATACATGAAGTTGTTGAGTTGTATTTTGTTAGTTCATGCATCATATAGTGAATGTTTTGTTATGGTTGGTAGGTCTATTGATTTATTTCTTAAAGGGTAAATTGTCTCCCACTTGTATTTAAAACCATTCTGCATTTATTGCTAGCATTGGGAATCTTGGGGATGTCTCTTAAGGCCTAGTAATGACTAGTTGTACTCTCAATCTAATGAGAATGGGCAGGTCATTACAAATGGTATCATCTTGTTCGGTCCTTTCCTAACAAGTAATCATCGATGTTCCTGGTTTTAGAGATGAAACCCCTTCTTTTATATTCCATGGGTGGGACTCATATAAAGAAGTAGGATTTTTAGAACATGAAATGTATAGAATAAAATGACTTATCTAACCCATTTATGTTGAACATAAATTTACCAGGTAGTTGGGTAAATAAGTGTTTGGAGACACTTCTAGAATTTCGAAATCTCATTGTCATGGGTTTATCCAATAAGAAGAGTATGACATGCAAAGTAGAGGAATGGATTCCCACTAGGAGTGCATATGTAATTTCAAGGAGTGATTTATGTTGTGAAAAAAGGTGTTAAATTTTGAAAAATAATGGAAATGGTTTTCAATGGGAAGATTTTGAAAAATGAAATGCTTATCGTATTTTGAAAATGGTTTAATTTTTAAAAGCATGTGAAGTGTTTCCAAAAATGGTCAAACATGGGAAAAAGGATTTTCTAGAAAATAATGTTGTGATAGTTGATGTGATATAATTTGAAATTCTAAGCCAATAGTTGCTAGAGAGTGAGATTAACAGAGTTTGTTGTTAGGCTTAGAAAATGGCACCTCGTAGGAATCATCGAAACCAACCTGAAGAAGCTGCGGAGAATGTGGTTGCACCTGAACCACATATGAACCAAGAGCTGGTTTAGAGTATTGTCTAAGATTTTCAAGCTGTGGACATAGGTAACCAGTGGAATGAGCCACGACATGTGGATCATACCATCTTGTTCATGAAACAGAATCCACCTAATTTCTGGGGTGATTCCGAACTTGAGAAGGTAGAGGTGTGGCTATGTAGGATGAATTGTATCATCGACTTCATCGGCACATCGGTAGAGATAAAGATCAAACTTGAGACATATATTCTTGAGGATCCTACACGTTAGTGGTTGGATTTAGAGGTGGAGGCTAAATTGGATGAAAGAATTACATGGGAGTATTTTGAGGAATTGTTTAACAAACAATTCTATCCACACATGTTAAAGATCCAAAAAATAATGGACATATTCTACCTGAAACAAGAGATTCTCTCTATCATAGAGTTTGCGGCTAAGTTCATGAACTTAGTATGATTTTCACCAGAAGTTGTGGCAAGTGCCACTTTGAACGCACGCATCTTCAAATTAGGTCTACAACAAGAGATTCAATCAAATATTGTAGTACTTTGTATTACAAATTATACAGAGATGATGAACAGAGTGACTGGGGCTGAATGTGATATCTCATGATCTATGGGAGGAGGCATGATGATACCTACAATAAACGGTGGGAACTCAACCGCTAGGAACAAGCGGAAAAGGGACACATATTTATAAGGTGCAAGAGGAAATCATAACCATATAACTAGATCAGTAAACCTTCCTCCATGACCCCAGTGAAAATCATGTTGTTTCAATGTGGTTAGCATGACCACATAAAGCGAGATTTTATAGCACAACCTCAAGAATTTCATAATTGCAACAATATGGGACGTCTTCAGTGCTATTGTCACAGTGCTCCAAGGTCATGTGCTCAAGACACTTCTCTAGTGTCGCAAGCATCATATGATTTGACTGGACGAGGATAGAAAAATCAGTCTCGTTAGTAGAGTAGAGCTAGCCATGGTGATTCTAGAAATACCATGACTCCTCAACCAGGGAAACCTCAGTAAAGAAACAAGGAGAACTGTGTAGTGAAGAAACAATTGTATGGAGATAAGCAGATGATTGTTGATTATCAGGATGAACCATCTATAGTGAGTGGTATGATTCTTTTGAATTCTACCTTTGTGTAAGTGTTGTTTGATACTGTTGCATCACATTCCTTCATTGCTTCTCGTGTTGTTGACTTTCTATGTTTATAACTAAAAATGATGCCTTCTGTTTTGAAGCAGCAAACTCCTCTCGGTGAAAGAGAATATCAAGCCTTTGTGTGTAGAGCATGTGTTTTAACTATTGATGAAGATGAGCTAAAATGGGACTTCATGATGTTAGATATAGATGTATATGATGTAATCTTGGGTATGGATTGGATATTAATGTTCAAGGCTCAAATCGACTTTTATAGGAGAACAGTTAGTTTCCTGACTGAGGATGGCATCGAGTATCTCTTTAAAGGAGATAGGATTGTGAAGAGGTTTTAAAAAGAGCTTGTTGGAACCAATGGTGGGAATGATCTCTTACCAATTGAGATCTTTTACTTTGGAATCAATGTAATAGATCGAGGAAAATAGTTTTTTAGCTATTGTGGATCAATTTCTAGATGTCTTTCCCAAGAACTTATTAGGGTTACCACATCTAAGGTATGTGGAGTTTACGATTGTTCTCTTTCCGGGAACCAGTCTTATTTACCTTCCATCTTATAGGATGGCACTAACAGATTTACAGGAATAGAAATTGCAGTTAGAGAATCTATAAAGAATGTTTTTCATTTGGCCAAGTATGTCTCCATGGGAAGCAATAGTTTTATTCGTGAAAAAGGAAGATGAAACTCTTCGGTTGTGTTTTGATTATCGTAAGCTTAACCAAGTTATGATAAAGAATAGATATCAACTTCCATGCATTGATGATAAGTTAAATTAATTAAGGTGATCTCAGTGGTTCTCCAAGAATGAATTGTGATCAGGATATCACCAATTGAGAGTTTGGAAAAAGGATATTCCAAAGACAGCTTTCAGAAGTAGATATGGCCACATTGAATAAAAAAAATGCCTTTCGTTATAATGAATTCATCAACGGACTTCATGGAATTGATGAATTGGATATCTAAACGATATAAAGATTCTTTCTTATGGTGTTTGTGGATGATATTTTGGTCGATTCAATGACAAGGGATGATCATGAGGTGCACCTGTAAATAGTGTCAAAAATATTAAGAGATCATCGTTTGTATGCCAAATTATCAAAGTGTGATTTTTGGATACAAGAAGTACATTTTCTTGGCCATTTCATTTCTAAGAAAGGATTTTCTGTTGATCCTAAAAAGATAGAATCCATTATCTATTGGCAACCACCAAAGATTGTTTTTGAGATATGAAGTTTTCTTGATCTCGCTGGTTATTACTGATTCTTTGTGCATGATTTCTCATGACTATCTTCACCAATGACAGCTCTGATAAAGAAGAATGATCCATTCCAATAGACGAAGGAATGTCATATGTATTTCCAGGAACTGAATGTTCAGCTTACATGGGAACCTATCTTGATCTTGACAGAATCAGGACAGTGGTATGTGGTGTATTGTGATTCTTTAGGATCATGGTTGGGATGTGTTCTAATGCAAAGATATCATGTTGTTTTTTATGGTTCAAGTCAGTTGAGGGTTCATGAGAATAATTACCCAAAACATGATTTGTAGTTAGCTATAGTCGTCCATGCTTTGAAAACATGGAGACATTATCTCTTTGGTGATATATTTATTGTGTTTACGGATCAAAAAATCTTGAAACACATTTTCTCACAGAAATATTTGAATTTGAGGAAAATGAGATGTATGGAGTATCTAAAAATGTTTTACATTGACTTTATGTACTCACTAGGGAAAGGAAATTTGGTGGTGGATGCATTGAGTAGAACTTTATATGCTCAGTTGGTGAAAGAAGCTTCATATGAATGGCAGTTGATGTTGATTTTAGCCGACATGAATGTGGAATGTAATGATTGAGGTGATGTTTTAGTTTTCATTTCATCTACGCTTGTTCCTAATTTAGTAAAAATGATCAAAGAGGAACTAACATCTGATGTAGAATGTCTTGTTACAAGTTCAAAACTCAATGGTGGGTAGACTATTGAGGACTGGAAACTTGATGGAGGTTCAGTTTTGTGTTTCAGAGATCTGATAGTTGTACCTATGGTTTTTTAGAAAAAACTCCTTCATTCTTAACACTATTCAAAATAGGTTGTATATCCAGGTACACAAAAGATATATAAGTCATTGAAGGCACAGTTTTGATGGAGGGGTAAGAAAATGAAGGTGGACGAGTTCGTCTCGTGGTGCTTAACTTATCTACAAGTTAAAGCAGAGAATCAGAGACTAGCTGGTATGTTATAATCTTTTCTCATCCCTGTGTGTAAATGGTATCAGATGGAAATGTATTTTGTTATAGGTCTTCCAAGAATGGTCCAGAAACACGATGCCATTTGGGTGATAGTAGATAGGTTAACCAAGTCATCCCATTTCATCCATATTCTTGAAACTCATACAGTAGCAAATGTTTAAAAAATATATTTGTGAAGTTGTAGAGAGGCATGGTGTACGAGTGTCAATAGTCTCATATATAGATCTGAGGATCACGTCACATTTCTGGAAATCCTTATATGAATACCTGGGGACTCAATTGACTATGAGTGTGGTGTATCATCCTTCGACAAATGGGAAATCCAATCGGAAGATACAAACATTGGAAGACATTTTGCGGTCTTGTATAAAGGATTTCGTAGGCTCATGGGAGGATCATATACACTTAGTGGAGTTCTTATACAATAAAATCTATCAAGCCTCGATACAAATTGCTCTGTTTGAATCATTGTATGGGAATCCTTACCATTCTTCACTATGCAGGGTGGAAATGGGAGAAACTTCACTAGTCAGACCAAGCCTTGTCCAAGAAAAAATGAAGAAGATCCATTTGATTAAAAAGAGATTGGAGACGGCTCAAAGTCTTCAGAAATCTTATATCGATCACTGTTGAATACTGTTTTCATTCGTTGTGGGTGATCATGTCATCTTAAGGATCTCTCTAAGGCTTGGACATCATCACTTTTCAAAGCAGGGCAAGTTATCTCCTAGATACATTGGCCCTTTTTAGATACTAGAACGGGTTGGAGAGGTGGCATATCAGTTGGAATTATCACCACGGTTTAGTTGGGTGCATAATGTGTTCCATGTATCCTAGTTGAAAAATATCACCCTGATCCTGACCATGTGATCAGATCGTATCACACTGATCTATAACTGGATGAATCACTGATACATATTCCATTACATATCATGGATAGAGAATAGAAAGCCTTGTGTGGGAAATGAATCGGCCTAGTGAAGGTTTTATGGAAACATGGTTAGATTTATAAAGAGACTTAGGAACGTGGGAAGGAAATGAAAGAGCAGTGACAAAACTCTTTTTGGAATGAAAGGGTTTTCCACTTTCCGAGGAAGGAAATACCAATAGGGGGAGATTGTATTACCCCCAGTTTCAGGTACATAACCCCTTTCCTCATATTTTCATTAATTTGGTGTGTATAAAATAGAGTTTCCATAAAATAGAGAGTTTCCATAAAATAGAGTGTTTCTATAATATAGATAGTTTCTATTTAGTTGGGTGTTTCCATAATGTTGGTTTTTTCCATAAATTGGGGTGTTTCCATAAAGTGGTTTGTTTCCGTAATGTGGGGTGTTTGCATAAAGTGGGTTGTTCCCATAAATTAGGGTGTTTCTATAAAGTGGGATGTTTCCATAAAAAAATGTGTTTCCATAAAAAGGGTAAAGATGAAGGATGGGAGAGTTTGGGGGTTTTATTATGAGTGTTGGTAAAAGATGGTAGGTCGCATGATCCATACACAGTTGGCCCAAACCGTGTGGTCTAACCTTGTGTAGAGGTCAAATCTAGATCATATTTCCTAAGAGATTACTCGTTTTTTCTCTATATATTTAGGTTTGGATTCAAAATTCCCCAATTTTGAGATTACTCTCCCTATAATGCTAGAGAACTCTCCCCACATGAGTTGGAGCCAACCCAGAGCCTTCCCTTTGTGATTTCGAGTCCGATTCTTGAGGTATGTCGCCATTCTTTCCGGATTTGTCATGTTTTTTTCGATCTACTTAGATATAATTATCTGATCTCCATTCTTTCTCAGATATGAAGCTATAGTGGTTATATCTACATTTTTGGATTCCAAATAATTCAATTTTTAGTTGTTATCTTGCTAGGATAAGAGAACTAAGGTGGTTCTTGGATAATCGACCCGCTTTCTTGTGTGTTCTTCATTTGTTGTCAAAGTTTCATCAAAACATTCAAGGTATGTGGATTCACTCTCATATCCTCTTACTATAATTAATTATCTTAGATTCAAATTGTTTTATTGATTGTGAAATTCATGGAAAAATATTCATTAGTGATGATTTAGGGTTTTTGTGAAATTGCGTGATCTTGGTGAGTAGTTGTGCAAAGGGGGTATAGTTTCATGAATTTAAAATGATGATTTTAAATTATGGATTTTCTAAAATTGATAAATTGTTGATGAAAAAGGTTTTTTCAATAGAAGTTGTTTTCAATAAAAATGGATCTTTATTGAAATGGTTTGGAATTGAAATGGTTTGGCATTGAAATGGTTTTTTCAGAAATGGTTTTCAATAAAAATGTGTTTTTATTGAAATGGTTGTTTTAGCATGATCTTTGGGAATATGTGGTGTGTGTTCATGTTTCATATATGGGTATTGGTTGAAATATGACCTTGTGATCAGTTCCATATGTTTAATGGAACATTGGAATTTTATACACAGGTCTTGATTGAAATATGACCTTGTGCTCTGTACCAAAGGGTTAATGGCGCATGGGAAACAATTACCTTGTGACGACTTGGTAGATCGATGAGAAACTTCTCATGAGTATGGAACTGTCATAATGAATCATGCATGGTTGGGTTCATGGGTTTGAGGAATGGTTGGGTATGCTGATAAAGGGATATTTTGAAATGTTTGTAAAGATTGTTTTGTAATTTTTCAGAAAAAATATCTTTCTGGTAAAATTGGTTTCAATTGCACTTGTATGCTTTTGGTAATGAATGGTTTGGGAAACATTTTTATATTTAGTTATAAAATGTTTTTAAAAAATTTTTATATAAACTATTTTATATAATTCTTTCTTACTCTTCTATCATAGTGGTGTGAGTTGGGAAGTCATTGGGGAAAACCTACTGAGTTTTAAACTCACCCATTCTTTGGAACTTTGGTGGTTTTGTAGATTATATCTTCTGGGAAGAGGGAAAAGGTAAAGTTTTACACCTGTTTAGCACTTTTTCATAATATATGGTTTGTTCTATGATTTTGGAGCTTGGAGCATATGGACCGTGGAGTCTTGAGGTCTTTGGAGACTCCTGTGTGGTTTATCTGTTTTGTACTTTGATTCATGGTTATTATTCTGTTTTTTCTTACTTTTTTGTCGTTATGAGATACATGAAGTTGTTAAGTTGTATTACGTTTGTTCATGCATCATATAGTGAATTTTTTTTATGTTTGTTAGGTTTATTGGTTTATTTATTAAAGGGTAAATCATCTCCCACTTTTATTTGAAACCCTTCAGCATTTATTTACATCCTTGGGCATCTTGGGGATATCACTTAAGGCCTAGTAATAAATTGTTTTACTCTCAATAAAATAATAATTGGCTGGTCATTACACATGATACATTATGCATGATGGTCTTGGTAGTTTTCCTTGGCTTGTGCTTCCATGTGATACAGTCTTGGTGGTTATCCTTGGCTTGTGCTACCATGTGAAATGGTCTGGGTGGTTAGCCGTGAATCATGCTAAAGACATGTTTTATGTTGCTTCCACAATATCATGTCTCCATGTTTATATTATTCCATGTTTATATGTTATGATTCCATACTTAACATGCCTTTTTATAGCATTATGTCATTCCTTCTTTACCATGTTTTAATGCTTTGTTCTTATGGTTATTCCCTTAATTGTCTATTTATCTCATCCCTTTTTTCATGCATTCCCCAGGCTACCCTATAAAGATGTTTTTGCACAATAGAAGCTGGGAGCTCAATTTCAATATTAAATAAATATTTTATTATTTAGTTCTACATTTTCAATTTTATATACCTATCCTTCCAAGACACTAGACTTTACGATCCTTTTCTTTTACTCTGATGAATAATTATGCTTAAAATCCGGTAATGTTATGTATAAAAGGATAGGGTCACTATATAAAAGGACATCATTCATTATTCATCGATGAGTATAAAATTCAATTAGATCATAGGTATTTTAACCCTTATATTATCATCTAGATGAGTTGATTTTATTATTTGTATAGGGTTCAAGAAATATTGTTTCATAATGCTTTTAAGAAAATTCATAATTTTTTCCCTAAGATATTTTCAAGTTACTCCTTTGTCATGATATCGAGTTTCAAATAGATTTATAGCATGGTGTATCTTTGCTTTTGATGGATCCTTATTAGATGTAACCTTTGGAGTTGTTGGAGTTCAGGATCTAGATTAAAAATTTAATATATAAGGTTTTAATCAATCCCAATGTGTACGACCCCCCCCCCCATATTGGAACCCCTCCTGGGCCAGTGGTGAGGATAGAGATATGACCCGCGAGGCCTTCCTCCAATAGGTCATGGGTTAACAACTAGATATGAGGGTATCTAATGCATGAAGATGGGAGGTATTTACTTATTTGTATAAATGTAAGGATAAGATACATGATTTGATAGAACAAAAAAATCTATAAAAAAATATGAAATCATAATACATGAATGTAAATTAATAAAAAATGATAAAAAACTAAAAGATAGAAAATAAAAAACCTAGGTAGTGACCGTGAACTCCAATGACTCTTTAACAACCACTTAGAGCTAGTAACTCCCAACTCAATCTCCTAAAAAATCATGCAGACCTACAAAGTAGTACATATATATGTGGGGTGATAATACAAGTATACTCAGTAGGATAATACCCATAACCTCCCATGAAAATATGAAATAAGTGTACTAAATCATAATGAATAAACAAATGGAATCAATTCTTTTCGAAAACAGGTAAAACTACATCCCTTCCAAACGAAGGATCGCTCACCAAGTAATGCATACAAGTAATCATATACACATCAAAAGATATATATAAGAATGTTATCCTATATTCACTTCCTTGGTGGCTTGTTTTTTCATGCCCCAATGCTGAACATCATATGCTATAATCCCTTCCATATATCAAGTCACCTTTGATGCAGGTCAGGTCTTGATTTTACTTACCAAAATCCCATGTAAGGCCTAACATCTTATGTTGGAATTAGTATATATAATCTAATCATTACCTCATCCAAATCATCTCATTCATTACTAAGAATTATGTTTGAAAGCCATTATATCACATATTATGCATTATATCTAATCTATCATAGCACCTACAAATATACCTACAGGAACTCTAGTAACTTTATCAAAAAATACAAGTAGGTGTTATAACCATAAACCACTACAACCTATACATGAAATTATAGTATAGTTGTGAGACATCAAAACATCCGTAGACACATACCCTATACCATAATCCATTACAATATAGATATGACTATACACCATGAAACACCTAAGGGAGAGTTAGAAAGAGGGAGAATTCATCCATCCATTCCTTCATCAACCTAGATATTGCGGAAAAAACCCATACCCAAAACATGTGGGCATTATTTTCCCACCCAAATCAGGTGGTGGAGCATATGGATTTATAACATATAAGAATATTATCACACACAACCACACTATGAGAAGCTACCAAACCTCATACCCAAGTGCAACTATTATCACACATGGCCCCTGGCTAACATTATTAAGTCTTGGTAAATAATATGTCATATTGGCATACAAGCATCATGCTTCAACATCTTTAAAAATATTTACATGAAATTATAAATTATTATTCATCCATTTTTAGACCCATTACAAATTAAATTTTAATCAATTTAATTCATTACATGACAACCTACTTTATAATTTATAATAAATATTTCCTTATTTCTATCCTATACTCCTTGGACCATCAAACAAACTATCCCATGGTTATTTTCTACATTACAAATAAAAACACCAAGTCCATGATTTCATTATTTATTCATTTACAATTCTATAATTTAGGTACTCTATGACTCATCCCAAAATACCACAGGATATGCACTCATAATGAATATTTTATCCACAATAAGAAGTTTGGAATCATAATAAAACAAACATCTGATAATCCATGTATCAAAATCAAAAACCAACTAAACAAGATGAGTAAACACATATATTAAACTATACCAATGAACCAATTAGAAACCCGACATAGAAAAAAAATACATAACAGCATTGTTATCATATTGTGCCATATATTCCCATAAATTTCTCACCAAATATCCCAGGCATACCAGGCTCACAAAAAAACACAGTAAGGTATCTACAATCCTAAAGAATGTATAAAAAAATGTATCATCATAACAAAAATTCAAGGGGAACATAAAACCATAAATCCAAGGAATGAAATCCTTTATTAAAAAATAATGAGACTGTTCATCCACAAAAAAATGTCTCCAATAAACATCTTTTTAATTACAATCTAAAATTAACCGATTCATTATATATAAGATTCAACAATAAGAAAATTATCATCAATATCTATTATTAATATTAAAATTATATGGGAATATAAAACCAAAAAAAACACACCCTAGGAACCCCAATAGGACAATTCTTCTACCTCTATATACTGAATATAAATCACCCACATGACATATTTCATTATAATAAATGGAATAAAGGTCTAGAGTCATAAAGTAATTAGAACACCGGAAACCTAAATTCCCAGAGGAAAAAATTATGAATACAAGGTTTCTGTTAAAAGAAAAACTTACTTTATACCATTTTACTAGTTACACACTGCATTGCCCCTATTAGTAGTCATCAAATGATATTACCTTTCTGAAATTTGTATCTTCCCCTTTCCAAGAATCATTACATCATGATGCATTATGACACAAAATTCCAAGGAACCCCTTTATCACATGCTAGATAATCATGTGGTAATTGGTTTTGATGATAGGTGTCAGTACACTCAAATATAGTTTAAGTTTTCCACTAGGTTATCGATGCATGGAACCACACTACATCGCCTTCCTATTGCATCAAATCATCTAACTAGTCCCACTACATTGATATTCACATTCCATGAAACCCATATGTCCCTCATCAAAAATACATGGGGATAGATTTATGGTTTATGGGAACTGATTCACCTATCCCTATTTTGAGGCCACATACACCGTAGTTCCTACATATTGCTAAGCAACACCATTGGTCTACTATACAGAGCTATTTTTCAATCCTATCATGTCCCCAGTTTCCTAATCATGATGTATTAGAGTCTATATGGTCTAAAGGAATCACTAATAATGGATTTGAGCCCCTATATCTTGAATTAATTTTATGGATCCGAATTCCAGTGGCCCATAGGCCTAATTCCATGGCCTCAAAATCCCAATTCAAATGAATAATATCACTATTATAATACCGCTAAAATTCTACTATTGTAACATCAAAAAATTTCCCCCATTCATATTTGATCCCAAGTATTTGGTGTAGGATTATATGGTTTTTATCACTAGATCTCCACCCTAACTGAATCATCAATAATTATCAAAATCAAAAAACCAAACATAAAAATGCTTTAAGAAATTTTTTTATATTCAATTATTTGGAAGGAAGAATAGTAATCAAATTCTCATGCCTCTTCCATTAATTAGAAATCATTACCAGTTTTATATTTTTTATCAAGTCACTAGCACACAAATGATGATAAATAACAATAAAAATCCCAATAATTAGACAATATATAGTTTAGAAAATCACAGGAGACATTGTTAGAAAACCATCAATACATGCGATGACAACATCCCATCTAATTCATTCTTGATTTTATTTATTATCATCAATTTGGTTGATTCAACCATTACCCAACGAAACTGAATCATGATAATTCTACATTTACATATAAAATAAAATTATAAGTAATGAATCCCCTACCTCATTAGAAGTTCAATATTCTCTAAGTAAGAATGGATGTGTAAGGATCAATCACCACTGAACATGAAGGAAGTCACCTCAAAACCTATCCATAGAATACACCCATCCATATATACTTGTAAATATACCCGAAATAGAGTAAATCCACCAAAATGAAACACTTAAAAGAAACCTAACATGTAATATAAAGATAATAGGATAATAGAGTACCTTGATCCAATAAAACTTGATCCCAATAATCCAAGTTATTATTCTCCTGAGATAAATGGTTAGAGAGGGATAGGAGGGTCTTAGGGTTTGCTGGGGTGTCAAGGAAGAGATTATAAAACAAACTAAGAAATTTTTTACCCCTTATTTATAGAGGACACTCGAATAACCTCTACCATGATGTGGTGACATCCATCATGTCTGTGGTATCCATCGATCAAAGGAGATCTGGACTTCTAGCAGTTTGAAATGACTTGACCCCAATACTTCACAAGCATTAAAACCTAAATTAAAATCCTTTAAACTCTAACAAACATTTCACCACAATGTGGGAAATAGTGTTTCATCACTACAGAAAGCGACTACAACAACCCACCATGTTATAAAAGAAAAACCCATATTGTTTTATATCACCACACCTAGGACTATTTCATGGTGAGACCAAGTTTGTAATTTCTACACCCTTAAATAAAAATAATCATCTATTCAACTTACACCTTGACTTTACAATACACCCCTAAACTTGGGCATTTTCATGGTTCTTGTTTCACATATTGAGATCCCTCTATGCACCACATCCATTGAAATGCATGCAGGACTAGGTTTGGTGTTCTTTGTTCCGAAGGAATACCAAATTAACTTACATGAACTAACATGACCACCACCTGCAATTTAATGATCCTCCATATTTCCCATAAGTTAATACTCTTGAATAAATCATCATACACCATGGCCACTATGGTCATTTCACACCCTATGTTACACCCATAAACCACACAACCAACTCAAAATTCCCAAGATCCAAAAGGAATAATCCCAAAATACCCAAAACATGCTCACACATCTAAATGACCTCCCCATGACCAACATTATACCTACCGCCATAAAATGTTAGCCTTTTAGATGGAAAAAAATATACTCTCACCTTTGAGACAACTCTAAATATAGATACCCAGCCTTTGCTTACATTAATATTACATCATTTCAAATATAAACAACATAATAGTATTACACATAGAGTATCCAAAGGTTTAGTGTCTTGGGAAAACTAGGACTATACATAACAAATGCATCATCAACCATAAAAATTTATTTAATTTCTTCTTCTTAGCTTCTAAGTAGCACTTTTTCTATCCTTAGTACATGTAGCCACCTGAGGATATACATAAAAAGGGGTGATCTATAAGCCCAGTAAGAGGATAGATAAAAACAATATATCATGGGGTGAGCATAATCATAACATAGGCAAAATATCATGAACATGAGAGGAGCATAAATAAAATACTTGAAATGTGGAAATAAATAAAAATGAAACATCATGTCTTAGAGGTTAACTACCAAACATACTTGTGAACCAAGATAGAATCTTTTTCTCACATAATTTCACATTTTCTCATGAGATTCATCACTTTACCCAATGAATTGGAGCGCTGTATAATTCCGGGCGCACCCGTCACAACATAACATTATCATTTATCATGCTTTACACAATGAACATATAACATAAATTAACATAATGAACCCATGAAAAGGAATGGGTTTCATCTCATAATAACATATTCATAAGCTTTGGGTTCCCTAGAGAAAGAGGGAATAACATACATGTTACAAGAACTGTTCACTTTGAGTGAGAAGTGAAAGGGGTGTTCTTAAAAGAAGAGTACTTTTGGAAAATATTTTTTTGGACCTAAAAACCAGTGAAAAACATGTATATCCAATAAAATTAAAGTAAATTATGACAAAATGATCTTTTAGTAGTAACCATATCAAAAATAAAGTGAAAGAGGGAGAACCCGAATGAAGAAAATTGGGTTCGAGATTTCCCCTTACCATGTACCTGAATGCATCCTTCTCTTTAATGTCATGTATAATGACATTATATTCATTAATTAGAAATAGATAACCATGTGTAAATTTATAGGGTTCATTCTGGTTTCATTATGTCATATTATTTTCCTTTGGATGACTTATAGAGTTTAAAAACATTGTTCAGGGATGTTTGTTTTTTTTTTGTTTTTCTTGGGTGGTTCACTTGTATTCTTAAATTGATGTTTGGGTAGAATATGAGTAAACATACAGAAAAGATATTACAGGTTATTAATGATATTATAGTAGATTGAATTATTTTATAATTAATTATATTAGATCCATGTGTATGAATCATTAGATAAGAATTAAATGATGGTTATTTGGGATAATTTCAGTGGTTTTTGGATCACAACAAACGTTTTTTAACTTTTCAATTAGTAATATGTCCATAGGTTATTTCCATAACTTTAAATAGAACATAATACATATAAACTATTCCATTTCAACCATAAAAATGGTTTCATGACCAGATATTAAGGTATAAATGGAAGAAGAAGGCATGTTGTTCTTGAAGGTAATAAATTAACACCTCACGAACAACGTTCTCTTTAATAAAATAAAAGGAAGAGGGAAAGGGTATTGGATGATATAATATCCCAATAGAATCATAAAATTATATTATATGTATAATACTGGAGTTAAAATACAATTTTTATGAAGATAGGTGGGGAGATATCAACAAATGAACTTGAACTTGAATGGCAATTAAAGGAGAAGAGGGAGGGAAATTACCTCTTAAATCCTTCTCTTGAGAACCTCTTTAAGGGCCTCAGATTGGTATTTTGATGATACCAGAAGCTCTTGAACGTGGGGGAGGGGATAGGGGAGATGATTGGGTAGACCTTAGAAAATTCTTGATGTTTGAAAGGTGTGGTTTGGCATGATTAGGGGGAGGGATTATTTATACATGAGGAGGGAGGTGTTTTTAGTATAAAATATTAAGTAAAATAATATATAAAAAGTTAGACTTTTGATAGTTGTTTTTTGAAATCCTAAATCATATATTAATATAATATAATTTTTTTCAGGCTTTAATTATTGTTTATAATTCTAATTCGTTAATTTATTAAAAGGAAAGTGAAAGAAAGAGAAAAAGACACTTTAAGAAGCCACCTTTTGACTTTAGGCTTTGGAAAGTTCTTTTTAGGTTTGAGAATTGGATTTATTGTATTTTAAGAAATAATTTATGAAATATAATATAATTTGGCCGAAAATAAATTTCTAGAATGTTTATGTCATCATTACATCATTAATGATGCAATTTAGTATACACCGATTATGCAAAAAATTATATTTTTTACTATTCACCCGAAAATTGAAGTATTTCAGAAAAAACCCAAAACATTACCCCTACCATTTTTATATGTGTAGAATCCAAAAATTAAGTCCATTTTTCAAAAACAATTTTCTAAATATTATAAATTTAATATTTAATTAAAATCATAATTTACTTAAAAAAACAGTTTTTTAAGATTAAAACTGATTTTATAGTGCTTCCAAAAATTACGTAGGGTCTTATAAAATTATCTAAAATTATAAGAAATTGATTCAATAATTTATAAATACATTTTAGGGAAATAAATATTATTTTAAATTAATTAATTCATTATAATTAATTATTTATGACTTACAAAATACCAACGTTTACTAAGGTCAAATTGTCTCTTTTTAAGATGTATAAATTTTATTTAATTATTCAAAGGTAATGTTACTCTTATGTTGGATGATTTACTAATCATAAGTTTCATATTACTATTCATAAGGGTATGTTACTATTCACAAGGGTAGGTCACTATTCACCAAAAATTATTTTTGTTTCATTAAACTCCAAAAATCATCTTGATCACAACCGTGTATGTCAAAATTTCAAAATTCCTAACACAGAAGTGACCAACTTATTTTTAATGGTTACTTATCACTTAGTAGTTCATTATGTTGTGATTTAATGTTAATTTAGGACATATTTATAAGAAGGGAATTTCCATTGAAAAAATTTGGGTCGTTACATTCATCCCCCCTTAAGAAATTTCACCCCTGAAATTTTACTTTACACAAATAGGTGAGGGTACTTCTCCTTCATTGCCTCTTGTGGTTCCCAAGTTGCTTCCTCAAACTTATGTTTCCTCCACAACACTTTGACAAGATGGGTTGTCTTGTTGTGTAGAACCTTATCTCTCCGATCCAGAATCTTTACTGGATGCTCCTCATAGGAGATATCATCTTCCAGCTGCACCACCTCTGAGTTTAGTACTTGTGAGGGGTCTGGTAGGTATTTCCTCAGTAGTGATACGTGAAACACATCATGAACTTGAGCCATATTTGGTGGATGTGCTAGAAGATAGGCCACGACTCCTATGCGGTCAAGGATCTCAAAGGGGCCAATATACCTAGGGCTTAGCTTCCCTTTCTTCCCAAATCACATGACTCTCTTCCATGGAGATATTTGAAGGAAGACTTTATCTCCAACGTCAAACTCCATGTCCCTTCTACAGTTGTTAGCATAGCTATTTTTCCGACTTTTAGAAGCTTTGATGTGTTTCTGGATGAATTGAACCTTCTCCGTCATCTCTTGAACAAGATCAGGCCCAAGTAGCTTCCTTTCTCCAACTTCATCCCAACAGGTTGGAGTTCTACATCGCTTTCCATACAGAGCTTCATATAGAGTCATCTGAATACTTGAGTGGAAGCTATTGTTGTATGAGAACTCAACCAATGGGAGATGCTAATCCCAACCACCTTTGAATTCAATAGAGCAGGCTCTTAGAATATCTTCTAGCATCTACATTGTCCTTTCAGACTGGACATCAGTTTGGGGGTGATAGGCTGTGCTGAAATTTAATTCAGTACTAAAAGCTTGTTGAAGGCTCCTCCAGAACATTGATTTGAACCATGGATCACAGTTAGAGACAATTGATAATGGAACACCGTGTAGTTTCACTACATCCTTCACATATATCATTGCAAGTTGTTCAAGCTAGAGGTCTTCCCGAATAGTGATAAAATGGGAAGTCTTGGTGAGTTGGTCAACCACAACCCATATCGCATTATTTCCCTTTGACGTCTTCGGGAGACCCATGACAAAGTCTATAGTAACATTTTTCCATTTCCACATGGGTATAGGCAATGGTTGCATCATACCTTTGTACTTTTGTCGCTCATCTTTAACTTGATGACATACCAAGAACCTTGATATATATTCCGCAATCTCCTTCTTCATGTTATCCCACCAGAAGTGTTCTTGGAGATCATGGTACATCTTGGTACTCCCATGATGGATAGAGAAAGTTAAGCTATGTGCATTATCCAATAGCTCCTTCTTTATCTCGGGTGATGAAGGCACACAAAGCCACATTCCAAATCTAATCACACCATCATCGTCGATATGGAACTCCTGCATCTTACCGTCCTTTACTGCATTCACCCTCTTTTGTATCTCCACATCATCCCTTTGTGCTTTCTTAATCTTCTCTTGGATGGATGGTTGCGCCATTATTTGGGAAAGGTAGGATGTGTCCCCTACCCTTGTGATTTCCAAATACATCCTTTGTATATCCAAGAAGATAGGATCTTTCTCAATCCGCAACATGGATAGAGTAGCAAGTTATTTTCTACTTAGAGCATCAGCTACCTTGTTCGCCTTTCCAGGATGATAGTGAATAGAGATATCGTAATCCTTGATTAGCTCTAACCATCTCCTTCGATGTATGTTGAGCTCCTTTTATTTGAATATATACTTTAGGCTCTTGTGGTCGGTGTATATGTCACACTTCTCACCATAAAGGTAGTGCCGCCAGATTTTCATGGCAAAAATCACGGCTGCCAGCTCTAGATCATGTGTTGGGTAGTTCTGCTCATGGATCTTCAACATTCATGAGGCGTAGGCTATCACATTATCATTTTTCATGAGTACACAACCCAAGCCTTTCTTTGAAGCATCATTGTATATCACAAAACATTCTCCACTTTTCGGTAGTGTGAGTATAGGTGCAGTGATCAGCCTTCTCTTTAGCTCCTTGAAGCTTCCCTCACATTATTCCATCCAGACATACTTTACCCCTTTCCTTGTTAACTTAGTTAGAGGGCTTGACAATCGTGAGAAGTTTCTCACAAAACGTCGGTAGTACCCAGCTAGTCCAAGAAAACTACGGATTTCTGTGACACTAGAGGGCCTGGGCCATTACTCAATCGCCTTTGTCTTTGAAGGATCCACAGAAATTACCTCACCTATGATCACATATCCCAAGAACATGACTTGATTCATCCAAAAGTCACACTTGCTGAACTTGGCGTACAACTTCTCCTTTCTTAGTGTCACCAACACAAGTCTTAGTTGTTCTTCATGTTCCTCCTTGAACTTGGAGTAGATGAGAATATCATCGATAAACACTACAACAAATTTTTCGAGGTAATGTCTAAATACTCTATTCATCAATTCCATGAAGTTTGTAGGGGCATTAGTAAGTCCAAAGGGAAGCACCAAAAACTCATAGTGCCCGTACCTTGTACGGAAGGTAGTCTTTTGAATATCTTCCTTCTTCACCTTTACCTAATGATATCCAGAATGAAGATCCACCTTTGAGAAGTGTTGAGCTCATCTTAACTAATCGAACAAGTCATCAATCCTTGGGAGAGGATACTTGTTCTTTATGGTGATCTTGTTGAGTTCCCAATAATCGATACACAGCCGCATTGTTCCATCCTTCTTCTTCACAAAGAGCACTGGTGCACCCCAAGGTGATGCACTAGGGCATATGAACCCTTTGTCCAGATGCTCTTGTTGCTGATTCTTTAACTCCCCCAGTTCGATAGGAGCCATCCTATAGAGGAATATCGAGATAGGAGTACCTCCGGGTATGAGTTCAATTGAGAACTCTACTTCACGATCAGGGGGAATTCCGGGTAACTCTTCGGGAAATACATCACCATATTCCCTCATGATGGGAATTTCCTCAAGGTTGGAACTTTCCATCGACTCAACCATTTGGGTGAGGTATGCTTCTTCATATGGAATCAACACCCACACCATTGAAGGATTTTTCAAAGAAGATTCATGATCTTCCTTGAATTTTTAGAGGAGCATGGGATGGTTTGGAATATGAAAAGATATTTCCTTTTCATGACAGTTGATATGTTCTCTATATAATGAGAGCCATTCCATTCCCATTATAGCGTCTAATTCCACCAAGGTAAGTATTACAATATTTTTTCAAAGAATATTCCCACATTGGTCAACAGGAGAAGAGTCAAACACTTGGGTTGCAATGATTGCACCACTTGGTGTTTTTACAGATATCTGTACTTCAAGGTTTCGGGGCTTTGATTCTATAGTTCTAGAAAACTTTCAAGATATAAAAGAATGCGTAGAACCAGAATCAAAAAAGACTTTTTCCATTCTTGAGTGAATAGAAAGTGTAGCTTGTACGACTTCATTATCATGATCCACCTCTGAAGTAGTGATGGAATAAGCCTTCCCCTGTTCATTTGGATTTGGTGTCTTCTGACGCTGATTACCCTTGAGAGCTCGAGGTTTAGTGCACTGGTTTGCATAGTGCCCTAGATCCTTACATTTGTAGCATTGAACCATGAGTGGTTATCTCCTTTAATCAGCAACATTCTCCTTCCTTTTCGTGTCTTTTCGACACCCTTGAGCATGGTGTCCTTCTTTCCCACACTTGAAGAATTTCTCCGTCCCATTAAGTCAGTTCCCATTGTGAAACTTCCCACATTTTTGGCATGTGGGTTATTGATTTTTCTTCCCACCTTTGTCATTAGATCCACCAGCTTGAAAAAACATATTTCTTTTCTTATCACCATAGCCATGGAACAATTCTCCAAACTCTATCTCCACTTTGAGAGCACACCGAACAACTTCTTCATAACTCCCAAAGTCTCTAATTTCAAGAGCCTTTAGAAGGTTTGATTTTAATCCCATAAAGAATCTATCAATTTTTTTATCATTATTGATAACAAAACCTGAGGAATACCTTGTGATCCTTGTGAAATTCGCTTCATAGGTTGTGACAGATTCTCCTTATTTTTTCTTGAGCTCTATGAATTCTCTCTCCATCTTCGTGTGAAGAGTTCGTGGGAAATACTTATTAAGAAACATTATCTTAAAGTCTTCCCATTCCATCTCTTCAATTTCCTCCATTGGCTTGGTGTTCTTAATCAAATCCTACCATTGATCAGCTTCTCCATCTAGACGATAAATGGCTAGAGTCACCTTCTCCATCTCAGAAAAGTGAAGCATGGAAAATATATTCTCCATGGAGTTGACCCACTGTTCTGCAACTAGTGGATCGGAAGATCTGCAAAACGTCGGTGGTCGTTGCTGCATAAAACATTCAATAGCCAGTTTCTCCCTCTTTGGTGAAGGAGGATGTTCCCCATTATTATGGTTATTATTCATAACCTGAGATAATTGTGTAATAATCGCCATGAAGTTTTGAACTCCACCTCCCAAATCATTGGGGATGTCATTCGGGCAATCATTAAATTGTCCCTCGCATGAGTTGTTGGCTTGATTTCTCCTGGTTCCCACAATTTTCTAAAATAGAAAAGTTTAGAACAAAACATAAGTAGAAAATTCATGAATAACTTATTCATATATACAATTTATACCAAAAACATAACATATGGGATCCCTAGGTGCAATTTTGTACTTAGTCTCATGCTATAGGTTTCCTATAGAGTTCACTAATCCTAATTCCCAAATTAACTAAACCTTGCCTCTGATACCAACTATAGCGACTCATCCTTTTCTTACATTACTATTACATCATTTCAAAGATAAAAAACATAGTAGTATTACACATAGAGGATACAAATGTTTAGTGTCTTGGGAAAACTAGGACTATACATAACAAATACATCATCAACCATAAACATTTATTTAATTTCTTATTCTCTAGCTTCTAAGTGGAACTTGTCCTCTCCTTAGTACATGTAGCCACCAGAGGATATACATAAAAAGGGGTGAGCTAGAATCCCAGTAAGATGATAGATAAAAACAATATATCATGGGGTGGGAATAATCATAACATAGGCAAAAGATCATGAACATTAGAGGAACATAAATAAAAGACTTGAAATGTGGAAATGCATAAAAATGAAACATCATGTCTTAGTGGTTAACTACCACACATAATTGTGAACCAAGCTAGAATATTTTTCTCACATAATTTCACATTTACTCATGAGATTCATCACTTTACCAAATGAATTGGAGCGCTGTATAATTCCGGGCGCACCCATCACATTTAAACATTCATATTGTGCTATATAATTCCGGGCGCACCTGCCCCATCATAACATTATCATTTATTATGCTTTCCAAAATGAACATATAACATAAATTAAAATAATGAACCCATGAAAAGTAATGGTTTTCATCTCATGATATCATATTCATAAGCTTTGGGTTTCCAAATAAAGAGGGAATAACATACATGTTACAATAACCGTTCACTTTGAGTGAGAAGTAAAAGGGGTGTTCTTAAAAGAAGAGTTCTTTTGGAAAACATTTTGTTGCACATAAAAACCAGTGACAAACATTTATATCCCATAAAAGTATAGTAAATGATGAAAAAATGATCTTTGAGGAGTAACCATATCAAAAATGGAGTTAAAGAGGGAGAACCCGAATGAAGAAAATTGGGTTTGAGATTTCCCATTACCATGTACCCGAATGATTCCTTCTCTCTAATGTCCTATATAATGAAATTATATTAATTAATTAGAAATAGAGAACCATGTATACATTAATAAGGTTCATTCTGGTTTCATTATGTCATATTATGTTCCGTTGGATGACTTATACAGTGTAAAAACATTGTTCGGGGATGTTCGTTTTTATGGTTTTTCTTGGGTGGTTCACTTGTATTCTTAAATTGATGTTTGGGTAGAACATGAGTAAACATACAGAAATTATATTACATGTTATTAATGATATTAAAGGATATTGAATTATTTTATAATTAATTATATTAGATCCATGTGGATGAATCCTTAGATAAGAATTAAATGATGGTTATTTGGGTTAACATGAGTGGTTTTTTGATCACAACGAACTTGTTTTAAATTTTCACTTAGTAATATGGCCTTAGGTTATTTCCAAAACTTTAAATGGAACATAATACATATAAAATATTCTTTTTCAATCATAAAAATGGTTTCATGACCATATCTGAAGGTAGAAATGTAAGAAGAAGGCATGTTTTTCTTGATGGTGATAAATTAACACCTCACGAACAACGTTCTCTTTAATAAAATAAAAGGAAGGGGGAAAGGGGATTGGATGATATAATATGCCAATAGAATCATAAAATTATATTATATTTATAATAATGGAGTTAAAATATAATTTTGGTTAAGATAGGTGGGGAGAGATCAATAAATGAACTTGATCTTGAAAGGGAATTAATGGAGAAGGGGGAGGGAAATTACCTCTTAAATCCTTCTCTTGAGAACCTCCTTAAGGGACTAAGCTTGGTCTTTTGATGATACCAGAAGATCTTTGATGTGGGGGAGGGTCCACGGGATATGATTGGGCAGAGATTAGACAATTCATGAAGCTTAAGAGGTGTGGTTTGGCAAGAGGAGGGGGAGGGCTTATTTATACATGAGGAGGGAGATGTTTTTAGTATAAAATATTAAATAAAATAATATATCAAAAGTTAGTCTTGTAATAGTAGTTTTTTGACATCCTAAATCATATATTAATATAATATAATTATTTTTAGGCTTTAATTATTCTTTATAATTCGAATTAATTAATTTAGTAAAAGGATAGTGAAAGAAAGAGAAAAAGACACTTTAAGAAACCACCTTTTGACTTTAGGCTTTGGAAAGTTCTTTTTAGGTTTGAGAATTGGATTTATTGTATTTTAAGAAACCATTTATGAAATTTAATATAATGTTTCCAAAACTAAATTTCTAGAATGTTTATGTCATCATTACATCATTGATGATGCAATTTAGTATACACCGATTATGCGAAAAACTGTATTTTTTACTATTCACCCGAAAATTGAAGTATTTCAGAAAAAACCCAAAAATTTGTCCGAACCATTTTTTGATGTGTAGAATAAAAAAATGAAGTCCATTTTTCAAAAACAATTTTCTAAATATTATTAATTTAATATTTAAATTAAATCATAATTTACTAAAAAACAGTTTTTAAGATTAAAACTGATTTTATAGTGCTTCCAAAAATTACGTAGGATCTTATAAAATTATCTAAAACTATAATACATTGATTAAATAAATTATGAATAAATTTTAGGGAAGTAATTAATCTTTTAAATTAATTAATTAATTAATTATAATTATTTATTTATTACTTACAAAATACCAACATTTACTAAGGTCAAATTGTCACTTTTTACGATGTCTAAATTTTATTTAATTATTCATAGGTAATGTTACTCTTATTTTGGATGATTTACAATTCATAAGTGTCATATTACTATTCAAAAGGGTATGTTACTATTCACAAGGGTAGGTCACTATTCACAAAAAATTATTTTTGTTTCATTAAACTCCAAAAATCATCTTGATCACAACCGTGTATGATAAATTTTCAAAATTCCTAACACAGAAGTGACCAACTTATTTTTAATGGTCACTTATCACTTAGTAGTTCATTATGTTTTGATTTAATGCTAATTTATGACATATTTATAAGAAGGTAATTTCAATTGAAAAACTTTGGGTCATTACACTAAACTTCTTCAAAACACCTCTAAGACCCAATAAAATGAAAATGGATAGATTTTGAAAAACATGAACCTTACATTGGATTCCTCTCAAACAATTATCATCCTTGAGAATTTAAAAAAAACTGAGAAAGGAATTAGATTAAAGAACAACCAACCTATGATATATATCTCATGGGTCTCATTAAAACCGAATACCACTAGAATAACATGAGGCAATAGTGCATAACATACAACAACATCCATCACAAAAAATAATAAAGGGCCCAACATTTCATCTCAAAAAAAATCAAACATCAAAAAACTAAAAATATTAAGCTCACATCTACAACTATTTCTCCAAAGTACACTCCTCAAGTCAATCATTCCACTATAGGAAACAAACCAAAGGAATAGAAAACCCATGAAACACCTTCTCATGATGGTCAGGTATCTCAATAGTCCACTACTTGATGGTTACATTGTATTGAAAATCTAGATAACTCCAATATATTTCATAAAAATCATCATGAAGGTATATACAAAGCTAAAAAACATTATAAATATATATAATCTATTAGGGTAGTGGTAACTGAAGTTCCCTGGCCATTTATGATCACTAAGAGTATGAGGGGTCAATCAGTGATCACATTTCTTTTTACATGAATGTTTCTTAACTTGGTAAGTAATATTTTGATAACCTATAAACTTGTAGAGTTGTGATCTATTCAAATATCAATCTCAACCTCAACCTTCATATCCAAAAAATATAAAGAGATATCAACAATGATATTTAAAATATTTGTTAAAAGAACTACTCCTTCCCTTATTGGTTATCCACAGAAATATTTATTCATTTACTAATTTATTTTAAGAATAAAAAGTCATAGGCAGTAACTAGTTCTACCCCCTTGTAATCATTCCTCCAACTAACAAATGTTCTACCCCTATCAATCATCTCTTCTTCCAAAATTTATTATACCCAAAAAAATATAATAATATACACTTTAATGACATATGATTATACCCCCAAACAAGAATATTTTTTAGTAACTAGTTATACCCCCCATTTGCAAGATCTTTCCTTCATTTTTTCTGATCCACTGTACAAAGATCTTCTCTTTCACTATAATAAATTTGGATCACCTTCACCTATGTACACTATTCAAGATATTCAAAAACTCTCTTAAAAATTTCTTATCCTCAAAACATTCTCCTAATGTTAGAAATAAATAAATATATTCAATATAATCTTTTAAAAAAATTATTTGGAAAACATCCTTCGTAGAATCCTTTTAATCAAAATATAATTGGTGTACCCTCTGTTTGATGTGTCTTCATATGATGGGTCTCAATTTGATTCTACTCAACTAACTATACTTTGGTTTGACATTATTTGTTCAATGAACCTCTATACAATTTTTTTTTATAACTATTCTGTATATGGTGAATAAGGATTGATCTGATGACCCTTCTTCAACTAGGTAGGAAGTCTGATCGGCTACTCACCAAATGATTCCTCCTCATCTGATTAATCTTGGTCCAAAGAAACGTCTACTCCATTAGATAAAACTCAGCCTAATGAACCTTCTTTAACTAAGTAAGAAATCTATTTTAAAATCTAACTTTTATTCTTGTTTGACCAATGAGACTCAATCTAATAAACCTTCTTTAATCAATTATAAATTTTATCAAAACCCACTATGTTTATAAAACATCTGTTCTTTTTCTCTTTCACATGTATAAATAGTGTGCAGTCATACCGTTTCACCCCCACCCTTTTATAGGTGATATTGTTAGGTGTATTGGTGATAGTGAAAAAGTATTTTCCCACCCATCCAAATACTATATTTTAATTCTCCCATTCATTTTAATTTCACTAGATGCTTAGAAAATATCTTTGAATCTTCTTGAGAATTCTTAAAAACTCAGTGTATGAATCCTTCGGAAAACACCCTAAACCTCAGTGTTAAGGAACTTCTAAAAACATATTTAACCTTGGATAGATAAATAATATTTGAAGTTTCATCCCAAAATTTCCAATATTAAGGACTTTATAAACTCTAGTTATATCTCTTTAGTACTCTTCTCTTTGATGAAACAACACCATCTTCTTTTATCTGATGCAATCATAACACTTCATCATCCAATGAACCTTTGTTCAGTTTACCATTATTAGAAAAACTTTATCCAATATAATCAGCATAAATTTTTCCAATAAAGTCTCATATATCTATGTGGTGAATCATTATACTACTCTCTAACCAGTGTAATTCCACTATATTTCAACCTTTTTAGTGCCTCTGTATTTCTCCATCTAATGAAATCACAAATATCTATCTGTTTGATCTATGGAGTGTATGTATGATGGAACTATGACTATTGAAACCTCTTATATATCTACATATATTCATATTTCCTCTGAAAATCAAGTCTGTATGTCTCCATAGAATCATCCATCTTATGAAATCATATACCGCAGTCTGATGTTCATCCATCCAATAAAACTTTATCATGTTTGTTTGATGGACCTTTGACTATTGCAAGATCATCGATTTATCCATATGGTTATCTTCTTGTATTTCCTCCATCCAATATCTTTGAAAATATATACTCATTCTGATGAATTTTTATTAAATAATCTTTATAGATAACTCTCCACATAGCCGCAACTCTAACCCTGTAACTTTTATCATCATCTGATAACAACTTCTCTAACTCCACCATCTAATAAGAAAATCTCTAACTCCTCTGTTTGATCATTCTGCATATGGTCACTTAAATCCCAACATTCTAATAGTATCATCTTATAGATTCTTAACTTTTACTATATACATCATCACCCAATCACGTTATGTATGTCCATTCAATAACATTTCACACCCTTTTCTCTATCTAATCATTCTTTGGTATGTGATGATATATTCAGCCATCAATCTTTGTATAGAAACAACATCATCTTCATGACCTAGAATTCCCCTTCTTCCACTTTTATAGATCTCAATATTTTTAATATTCTCTTTTTACTAATGAATAAAAACACTAATTGGATCATTATAAAATTTAATATATTAGGAACATTGAAGATAAGCAAACCACCATCTGAATTTATAAAACCTTCCTAACATAGTAAGTGAACTTTCTAACACTCCATAATGAAATCATATTGTAAAACTGAAACAAAACATTTTCTCTCAATATTATCCAACATTATTAATTAACTTTACCTTCAAACACATATTTATATTTTGAAAAAAAAATTCAACCAAACTCTATTCAGAACAATAATCCCCCTTCTATTATTGTTGTAAATATCCACATAAAACGAAAAATATAATCAAAATCAATATGTTTGCTCAATAATTTCTACCCACATGATGTTTGAATTTTTATTTCAATACTAATATTATTCTCCCCTTATTGATAATCAAATGAAAAGGGTAACATAAGGATAATCTCATCTCTTCTTCCTCCATCTCAGAAATATGAAACATTTTCTATAAGGGGAAAATAATTTAATGTGAGTTTCTTAACAAAGAGACTTTAACTAAACAACTCTAAGTCTATGTGGGTGAACCTGAAATTAATAACAATATTTTATTATGAAGGTGATAGATTTTTTCATTAAAATTCTTCTATGTAATATTTTCCACATTCTTCTTCCAAAATCGTTATATTATGAAAAATCTGAATAAGTTTGTTAAGTAAAAACCTAAACACATCTATACAAACATATCAAAATGGTTCTACTATATACACACAACCTCCCCAACATCTCAACTTTCTTAAAATCATTACTTCCTTTTTATGAAAATTATGATATTCATACCTCAGCTTTAGCTTTTCTCCCACTAAAGTGAATCACTCCATTCTTCAACATGGTGATAACAATGTTACATGATGAATATATGTTCTTACTATAAAAAATACTATTGGAATCAAAAAAGATCATTACTTATTAACCTTTAATTCATTATAAGTTAGTAAAAATAATAAATGATATTTTGAATTAGGAGGGACCTCAATTTTCCTTATAAATAACAATCGTACTGAGAGTCTTCTTTTAATGTAAATTTATTTTTTTTTCTTAGAGTTTTCTTGGGATATACTTTATTACTTATGATAAGACTTCATAGATTTCTTAGTGGATTTATTCTAATCTATAGAATATTTATATGATGTTATCATTTATCTTAAACTTTTTTAACTTCTTTGTTACATTGAGTTTGTAACATATTTTTGTGCTTTCTTATTGGGATGGTAAGATAGTCATAAAACATTTAATAACATGCCTCTATTACTCACAATTCTTTCATATCTTATGAATATTTATATTTCTATCTATTGATAACTTTTTATAAACTTTGTTTTAATTTTTTAAATTATGTTTCTTCACTTTTTCTTTAACAGAATTTTGTGTTTCCTCTATCTTTCTATCTATTTCCATTTGATCTATCCAAATAACTAAGTACACCTTCTTTCCCACTCAACATTAATAACATAATAAAATTTCTTAAAATACTTTCCTTTATCAACTTTATTATTCATATCACATTCCAAATTCGAGTTTTTATCATACAACATATTTTAAACTTTTTTTCCATTCTCATCATGATTTCTTGGAATGTTTTTCCTTCTCTAGTTGTTTTTGTTCCGCCTTGATTTATACCTTTGTCTTGGTAAAGAAATGTTTTAAAAACATGATTATTTTTTATTCCTAAAAACTAAACAACACCAGAAGTGGCCTATAAATTTTGATATTTCACATTAATAGTACTACTTATCTGAAGTTTTTTCATTTTTAGGGAGATACATTCTTGATGAATTATACACTTTATTAGTGAAGGATGATTTCTCATAAATCAAAAGTTTTTTAACTGTATTGTTAGTATAAGAAGATTTGAATTGAGATTTCTTAAAAATAGAAATAACATGGTTCTAAAGACCATTATTTTCACCAGATTGAGAGGGTTCACATTTATCCTCAACTATTTTAGTGATTTCCTTTCTCATATTTATTAACTCACTTTGAATTATAATAAACATTGATTGTGTTACTAAAAACTCATATTATTTCTAAAAAAATCATAAAAAAAATTTACCATTTTTTTTAATTCATCCAACATCAACATGTTCTTCTTATATTCCTTAACAATCATATTTTCTACCATGTTGAGATTGTCCACTTCGTTTTATGTTCCTTCAAAAACATTTTGTTTCCTTTCAATCTCACCAACATTCATATTATAATATTTAATTACTTTAATGTTTAACTCATATTTTTTTTATTTTCTCACTATTTTCCAATGTTATATCATTAAATTCATTTTTTATATTAATCATTTATTTCTTTATTTTCTTAAGTTTCTTAAGATAATATTCTAAACTTTCTTTAATAATACACTCAAGTGATGCTCCCTCTTCACTATCATCATCATTGTCTGATGAAGCCCTTACTCTTATCACATGAGCTCATAAGTTGAAATTATAATATGATTAATTACTAAATTAAGAATCTTCATGCTCTCTTCTACTTAAAAAAAATTCTTCTGCTTGTAGAGGAAAAAAGTTTATGTTTCATCCACATTTATTTTAGAGACTTCTTATCTTCTTCCATTGGAATAGAATAGTCATACTTATTCTAATGAAAAATAAATATTCCTTATATTAGGTAACGGAAAAAAATTGTTTCATAAGTATAGTATATTGGTTATCCTATGTATTCTTCTTAAGAGTAGGGAAGACAAAACTTTTTGTCTTTTTTTAGTTACATGACAATCTGATTCTAAATTTTTTTAGGAGAAATTAGAATTTAGAAAGAAAAAAAATTGGTTGATTTTAAAAGATTTTATGAAAAGGGTGATCATTTCTATCTTGGGTAATCTTCTTATAATTCTATTATGGTTTCCAATTTTTACCTTTTTCTGATAAACTAGTAAGAGAGTGATTATACAATCACTTTCTCTCTCTCTCAATGCTAGATTGTAATGGTGAGAGTATTCCTACCTAAAATATTATATTGGTCTACCATATTTCCTATGTATGAGAGAATTTTAAGGGGTCCTACTAATTAATTATGGAAATACATGATCATGCATTGTTATTGCCTAATAACCAATAGTTACAACCATGACTCTACACACATACATATGATCACCAATCAATCACCACCTAAACCTTTTTTGTTCAATCATATATAGACCAGAATTTGGTGGAGGTAGATATGGATCATCGATTAGGGTAATAATAGTTAATATAATATAAACCTAATATAATAATATTTGTTATTAAAAACTAAAAAAAATAATGTAAAACATATTTAAGAATAAATAAAGGGTTTATAAAATTATGTATAAAAACTCAAGAATCATAGACTAGTACAACATCTCCTTCTCTAATCACTCAAAAATATAACCCCTCCTTGAGAAGGGTAACTGATAATATTTGGAATAATGAAGGAATAAAAATAATTAAAAAGAAAAGAAAATACAAGAAAGTAGAAAATAAACTTAGTAGTACGTTTTCATCCAAATCTTTTCCTCATTGAGATCTATCATTGAAACCTCTAATGGACTTGATTTTATAGGCTCGGGTATCTCTTGTTAAGGAATTAATTTACCATAAATGCATCAATAAATTCATTTTAGGTAAATCCCATGGATTTTTATGGGTTTTAGGTTAAAATCTGATGCACCCATCATAATATATATTGAATTTTTCCATATTTAGTTTTGGCATACATGGTTTATGGCGTAACACATAGTGTCATATCATGAATTTTTGTGATCCTACTTTGGAAATGTTTTTTCTTGGACTATACTTCATATAATAAATTTTGTAAAGTTTCAAATCATGAATAGTATATTCACAAAGTGAATGTATGTTTTCCAAAATCTTTGACTCTATTTTGGATTTATTCTATAGTTCTGAGCCATGGAATTTTTCCTTCACTTTTCGTATATCATGGGATGTCATTTTCATCATGAATTATGCGCTCTTTAGTTAGTTTTCCTAAAATAAATTATATATTTATATAACAAAATAATGTTTTCAATCATTTTAAATATTAGTCAATTAAATTATAAAAACAATGCATTTTATATCAATATAATCAAACACAAATGGGTTCTATCAATTCCACCAGACATAGAATTTCCATGTCTTCAAGTATGTGATCTCAACAACCTCATAGAGGAACTTCATTCTACCAAAATTTAAATTTTATGAGAAAAAAAAAATGTATTTCAGTAGAAAATAAACATTCAAATTCCACAAAAAATAATTCATCCAACTTGTAACGACCTAAAATTTTATAAATAAAATACCATTTTTGATAGAATTAAATTTCATATTATGTATTCTGGTTATAAAAAACATACAATTATTTGGTTTTATTATATAATAATAGATTTAAATGACCATTAATCATCATAAATGTTAATAATATAGTTTTTTAACAGTGGTTATGTGATTATCATAAATATATGGTTTCGATATATCCAATTAATATAGACAAAGGAAGTGTTATCCTCGACCATTAGTATTATACCATATGAAGCCCATTTATTGGAGCTTCTTAGGGAGATAACATCACTGGACTTTTCCCTTGACCAATACCAAGTAAATATGCGACAACTAAAACATGAGTGAAACCATTTACAGGAGATTTTCAAAGTCATTGAGATCATTCCCCAAACCATGTACACCAAACCACCCCCTGAAAATCCCACCATAGTGCACTTTACACTTAGGGTGTATGCTGGTGTAATAAAGTGATATGTTTCAAGATCCTAATAATATGAATATATATTTTGTTATTTTAAATATAATAATTTTTATATTTATTTATTATTACTTTAAATTTATAAAGGATTTGTATTTTAATTCCATAAAAAATTTGTATTTTTTGGGAAATTTGTTATTTCAATTAAAAAATTCATTTTGAGGAATTAATAAATTTTTGAAATAAATTATATTTGAAAAAAAATATTATTATTAAATAATATTTATTAATTATAGTATTTAAAATAATTTTATAATGTCAAAAATATCTATAAGAGTTCGAAGACTTTTATTTCCAAAAAACCCAAAATTTCAACGTAAATGTTGATTTCTATTTTAAAAGTGAAAATTAAACTATTTAGAAAATTATTTGGATAAAATAAATATTATTTTTTTGATCATAATCTTTAAATTATACAATGGTTAATTTTTCATAATTTTCCAAGATAGTCAATTTTTTGAGTAAAAATTAAATATGGTATAAATATACGGTGTGTATTATGAAATCATAATGACCCAAAAGTGATTTAATAAATGATATTAGGGGTATAAGTGACCAAATAAATGTTTCAAGTTTAAAATAATTTAATTTTTATGTTATTTGGTTAATTTAATAAATTCCTTTTGAATCCTCCAAAACTTATATTATTTTTTAATGTTTTTAAATCATTTCTTTATGAACATGACTCACATACACATCACCAAGTCTAATTTTTTAATTATTTAATCACATGTAATTATAAAATAATTAAAACCAATATTATTTGGAATAAAACTTTGTAAAACCCATGTTATTTTTCGTTTTGATTACTTTATTATATAGAGTCCAAAAACCTAAGTTTGAGATATAATAAAGAACTCCTCTCTCTTTTCCTATATAAATCCACCCAATATCCCATTACTCTCCACTCAAAAACCATTTATAATATTCTTACCCTCCCCTCCTCTATATATATTCCTCCAAATATTCCCCAAATATCTCAAGAAGAACCTCCCAAAATTTTGGAGTCACCCTCTCAAGGTGAGGGATCCTTTCCTTCTCCTCATTATTCAAACATATTCTTCATTTTATGCCTTTTATTTCTAGATCCCAATATTGGGATATGTTTTAAAACATCCTTCATAATTTCCATTTAATTTAAATGAAATATGATCCTATTTTGAATTATCTATGTGGAACACTTATGAATATACATAATATGAATGTAATAGGTGTGCCCAGAATTATATAGAGCTCCAATGCATTAAGAAATGTTTTGGTCACATGAGACATAATGCAAGGGATTAGGGAGTGAACCTAATCCATCATGAGACCTTTTCCACCATTTTATGATATCTCAGTGGTTATCCTTGACCTATGTTTATGATTTCATGTTTAAATTTTTTTCTACTTTCTCATGTTTCCTTCTGTTATATTGTTATATCATGCCTCTTTATTCATGTTTATGATTCTCATCCATTTTATGTCCCATTGAATTTCCTATTTTATAAAATGTAATAAAATTAATTTTATGCTTTTTTTTCCTTATTAGGATTTATAGATCACTCCTTTAATATGTATATCCTCAGTTTATCCCATACAGTTTTATAGGATTGATTATTTAAAGATCATGTTAAGAAAAGTTTTACTAATGCTGTTGTATCTCGTATTCAAGATTTTATTCTATGTACCTAATTCCAAAATACAATAGGATAACTAATCATATGGGTTTTATTATGTGTATTCTTATTTAATAAATTATTAATTAATTTTTAATAAGGACAAGGGTTTTCATAGTTGGTATCAATGGAAAGTTTAGTTAATTTATGGATTAGGATTACAATACTATAGCCAAATACTTAGGGATAAGACTAAACATACTAATACATACCTATGTTTTGGTAAAGTATAGATTAAGTGGTTTCTAAGTAAATAAATCCTTTTTTGGATATTATAAGTGAATGTGGATCTGGAAAATATGTACCTAGGGGTGACACACAAAACACCATATTAAGCTAGATTTGATTGGGAAATAGTGCATGAAAATGGCTCTTGTTGCACTTCTGATTTTCCACACCTAGGGTATATGCTTTGGTAAATTCCCAAGATCATTGAAATTAATTATTAAGGGAATATAAATTCTTATAATAGTCTATAATAGGAAATAGATCATGGATATCATAGATTAAATCCTAAAAATTCATAATTTAAGGAAATACATGTCATTTATAAATTATCATGAGCTCAACAAGATCTCAATAAAGAAATGGTATCCTATATCATGGATTTATAATTTGTTCTATTAGCTATATGGATCCCAATAATACCCCAAGGTAGATATTTGCTCAGGGTATTATCATGTAATGGTGAAAAAGAAGAATATCCTCTAGACAGATTTCTGTAGAAGGTAGGACCACTATGAATTCATAGTAATGTCATTCAAACTAATTGACGATCAATAAATCTATATAGACATGATGAATAAAGAATTTAGATGTTACATAAAAAAATTTGTGGTTGTATTTATAGATGTTATTCTAATATACTCCAAAATAAAGGAGGTTCATTAAGAGTATATAAGAAATGTGATAAAGACATTACAACAGGATAAGTTTTATGAAAGTATATAAAATTTGAGTTATGTTTGAAGGAATATTCATTCTTGGGGAATAATAGCACCAGTAATTGGATATTTGTGTACCCTTAAAAGATATACGTAATTAGAGGATGTATTATACTAACATCTATGATCGTAATATATTTTATATAGATTAGATGGGTATTATCATTGATTTTTGGGAAATTTATCCCAATTCTGAAACCCTATAATCAAGGTAACTTAGAAGGGATCCTAGTATTTTTGGAATAATTTATGTGAAGAGAGATTCAAGTATTTGAAAAAAAGACTTATAACTGCACTTGTACTTATACTTCCCAAATGTGGGGATATTTTCATGGTATACAGTGATGATTCAAAGAAGGGATTGGGTTGTGTAATAATGAAGAATGAAAAAGTGATAGCTTATCCCATAATGAAATTAAAATTTCATGAACAAAATTACAAAATTCATGACCTTTAGTTTGTTTCATTGATCTTCATGTTGAAAATTCGACATCATTATCTCTTTCGGGAGAAGTTTGAAATATACATTGATAATAATAGCCTCAAGTATATATTCACACATAAAGAGATTAATATGAACCAATGAATATGGTTAGATATGATTAAGGACTATGGCTGCTCAATCAACAAGAATCCTAGGGAGGAAAATAAAGTTTCAGTCACTCTTAGTAGAAATGATCTAGAAATTTTATCATTGAAGGGAATTTAGGAGAATCTATTCTTCTTAGACATGGAAAGGATGGATATGGGAGTCATAAAGGAAGGAACATCATCAATCCTTTCAAAAAGTATTGATCAACTATACCTTCTAGAGAAGATAAAGTATGTTCAGATAGAAGATGTGTAAATTTAAAAGAAGATGGAAGTAATAAGAAAATGTATGTCCTCATAGTTTAATATTAATGAAGAAGGAGTTGTAAGAATTGGGTAACGACTATGTGTACCATCAAATCCTGAGTTAAAGAAAGGTCTATTAGACTATGTCCATTGTTTTACCTTTTACATCCACACAAGGATCACAAAAATGTATCTAGATCTCTGAGGGAACTATTGGTGGGAAAATATGTAGAAGTATATCATGGAATATGCATCAAGGTTACTTTTTTGTCATAAAGTGAAGGATGAAAGGGAAAAAAAAGGGGGTGATGCAACCATTACCCATACCTACATAGAAATGGGAGAAAAAATTCATGGACTTTTTCATTGGTCTTCTGAAGACATCAAGATGAAATAATGTTATATGGGTTGTGGTGGATCATCTTAAAAATACTTATCACTTAGTTGCAATTTGAGATGACTTCTCACTCGATCAAATGACATGGATATACCTCATAGAAGTGGTGAAGCTGCATAGAACACCGCTATTGATTGTATCTTATTGAGATCCATGATTTTCCTCTATGTTTATGGAGTCTCCAACATGATATAAATATATAGTTCAACTTCATTAGGGATCATCACCCTCAAACTGATGTCTAATATAAGCGTAATATCTAGAAACTTAAGAAAATGTTCAAAATATGCTCAATTGAATTCAAAAAAGGATGGGACAAACATATTACTTTGTTCAAGTTCTTATAAAATAATATTTTTCAATCAAGTATTAAAATATCTACTTATGAATACCTTTATGATAATTATTGTAGAAAACCTAAATTCTTAGATGAAATTGGTGAATGAAAATTTATTGATCCTTAAATGGTTGAGGAAATGGTGGAAATGTTCAAGACTATTCAGCAGCTCATCAGGGAAACTCAAAGTCAATAGAAATTCTATGATGATCATATTTTAAAAGACATGGGGTTTGAGGTTAAATTAAAGTTATTCCTCCATATATCACCATGTAAGAAATTCATGATATTTGGGAATAAGGGAAATCTTATTCTAGGATACATTGTTCTCTTTTGAGATCCTTCACCTCATTAGAGTGGTGGCATATTGACTAGAACTCCCACCAAACCTATCTAAAGTAAATGATGTGTTCTATATATCACTCCTGAGGAACTACAAACCCGACCCATTACATTTACTGAATCCATATGTGGTATTTTTTGAGAATTATCTTTCATATGAATAGAATCCAGTGAATATCTTATATTTTAGAGACAAATTTCTATGAAATAAGATAATGTACCAAGTCAAAATGTTATGGATAAACCATATGTTCGAAGAATAGACATGGGAACAAGAGGAGGTGATGAAAGAAAATTACCATCGTCTTTTTTAGCGTAAGAAATTAAAATATCAATGGTGAACTTTTTGAAGGGGATAATATTTTAATAATCCAAACTTTTAATAATAAAATCCCCTTTATGGTAAATTAAATTCCCTATTATGTATTATAGTTCTAGAAAACAAATTCACTTATTTAGTTTGATTAAATCCGACCATATTTAAATGAAAATTAAGAATCATAACTGTTTATAATATATAATTTTAATAGTGATCATATTATTAGTATAAATATATGGTTTTGATAAATCCATTTGACATAGACAAAGGAAGTGATGTCCTCAACTAGTAATATTATACCCTATAAATTCCATTTATCAGAGATTCCAAGTAAGATAAAATCGCTAGTATTTTCCCTTAACCAACCCCAAGATGATATTAAATAAATAAATTAATAGTGAAACCATTTACAGGATAAGTTCAATCTCATCGAGATCATGGCCCAAACTATGAACGCCAAACCACCCCATGAAAGTCTTACCATCATACCCCTTACCCTTAGTGATTTTTCTAGTTTAATAAAGGGATATGTTTCAATATCATAACAATATGAATATATATATTGTATTTTTAATATATTAATCATTATATTTACTTATAATTATTTTTACTTTATAAATGGTTTTTATTTTGCATCGATAAAATTAAAAATGCATGTTTTGGGTAATATATAATTTAAATTAAGATATTACTTTTATTGAATTAATGATTTTTCAAAATAAATTATATTTTAATAAAATAATATTATTAAATAAATTTTTATTTATATTTTTTTATATAATTTTTCAATGTCAAAAAATAAACGTTATAAGGGATCGAAAATTGTTATTTTAATAAAAATCCAACATTTCTCAATAAATATCGATTCTTATATTAAAATTTGAAATTAAATTATTTAGAAAATTATTTGGATAAAATAAATATTATTTTTGGTATCAAAACATTGAATTTATCCAATGGTTAATTTTTCACAATTATTTGAGAAAATCAAATTTTCAAGTAAAAATTAAATACGATATAAATATATATTGATAATTATGACATCATAATGACTCAAGTGATGTAATAAATTATACTAAAGGAATTCAAGACCAAATACCTATTTCCCATTTAAAATAATGTGATTTTTAGGATTTTTAATTAATTTTATAAAGTATTTATGAATCCTCAAAAACTTGTATTATATTTTAAGGTTTTAAAATCATTTCTTTATGAACATGACTCACTTCCATAACATCAAGGGTAATATTTTAATGATTAATGCCCTTTAAATTATAAAATAATGAAAAAAATTCCTCTTTTGAGGAAACCATGTGCAAAAACCCTTGGAATGTTTTTGGTTTTGATTACTTTATTATATAGAGTCCAAACCCTATGTTTGAGAAATAATAAAAAACTCCTCTCACTTTTACTCTATAAAACCACCCAATATCCCCCTACTATTCACTCAAAAACCTTGGAAAAAATATTTAATCTACCCTACCCTCTCTATATTTTTTCTAAGGTTCCCCCATGCTCTCTCCAAATCTTTTGGAATCACCCTATCAAGGTAAGGGATCATTTCTTTATCCTCTATATTCAAACATATTATTCATTTTATGACTTTTATTTCCAATTAATAATGTTGGAATATGTTTTTACAAATCCTTGTTATAGTCCATTTAATTTAAAAATTATGGTATACCCCTTTCTCTCAAATTTAACCATTTTATGACTATTTAAGTTCTAACGTTGTGATGAAAAATTTCATGGGTATTTTTTCATAAAAAAACTATATATTCTGAATACCATTGCTATTTAAACTCAAGGGAATTCAGGTTGAATTATATATACTCCTTTAATTGGGTAATTACATTTATTTATTACAAATTCCTTGATATTGGAAATTCAATGAAATATGATCATGTTTTGAAGTATATATGTGGCATACTTATGTATGTACATGATATGAAAGCAACGGGTGCTCCTAGAATTATATAGAACTCCAATTTATTAGGTAGTGTTTTAGTCTCATAAGACATAATTAAAGGAATTAGGGAGTGAACCTAATCCATAAAATGACTTTTTCCACCATGTAATGATGTCCTAGTTGTTTTCCTTGACCTATGTTTATGAAGTCATGTATAAAGTTGCCACCGCTTTCCCATGTTGTCTTTATGTTAAAATTTTATATCATTACTCTTTGTTCATTTTTATTATTCCCACTCCTTTATGTCCCATTAAAATGTATGATATATAAAAATTAATACTTACTTTATGTTATGATTTGTTTTCTACCTACTGGACTTTATATCTTAACCATTTTTTATATATATCCCTATGTTATCCCATGTAGTTTTATAAGACTGATAATTTCTAAGAGCATGTTAAAGAAGTTTTCAATAATTTTGTTTTATCTCATGTCAATGATATTATGAAATGTAAATAATTCCCAAATACACTATATATAATTTTCTTCAAGGTTGTATTATGCGTATTATTATATAATAAATCATGAATTAAAGTGTAATAAAGACCAGGGTTTCTATACAAATCACCACTCTAAATGAAATAAATCCAATAATTCATTTTACATTTCATTTTTTTAAATAAAATGGATCTTTTTTCCTTAAAATATTATTTCTTTATTAAAAATTTATGTGTACACTACTTGAAATTTACCTCACATTGAATTCTTTTTATTCATCTCTCAGGGTAATAAATGTAATGAAGTTATGATCATACCTGAAGTACTTGTCGCATACCATAGTCTTTAAAGGAATATAGAATCTCCATCAAATTAAGTAAAAAATCAAAGGTTATCATGAATATTTTGCATCAAGGATCAAATGCCTTTGAGCCTTAATCTAGGTAGGTAATGAATAAAAATAAGGCTCAAAAATTATTTTTGATTCTTTATCATACTGCATGATATCAAAAAATAAGCCTAATTAAATACTTGTGCAATGATTAATGTATCATCTCCCTAACTCCCTAAATCTCAATTTTGACACATGATATTAGTAAGAATAATGAATGAGTCTCCCTCTCTTACTTTTTTCTTTTTTTTTTATTTTTCCTTTAATTCAATTTTTTTATTTTTTAAAAGTTATTCTTAATAAAAATATCACATCCACCACATAAACCCGAATGATCCAAAGATCATTGGTTTGGAAATAGTGAATTATGATCCACCCATGAAACAACCAATTTTCTGAATTTTTTTTATTTTTTTATCAAGAGATATGAATAATAAATTACAATAAATGATAACATGGACTCTCCCAAAATCACATGAAAAAAAAGCCAAAAAAATCTACAAAATGGATTAGCCCCTTCCAATATGGATTAATGTCTCCCACAAACTTTTCAAAAATCATATGTTAGACTAATAATGTCCTATGAGAAAATATAATAGGCTTTAAATTCAATTCTTTACCTATTAGGTTCATCCATGGATTCTATTGGAAACAGTAGGATTCAATGTCTAGTTGTATACAAGTATAAAAGGATAAATAATAGAATGCCTCAATAATATAAAAAAAAATTGTTCAATCATGTATTTGATATGATGTTAGGAATGTTTGAGAAGAAAACACACCTAAGTCTCTCAAGAAATATATAATAGAAATAATAATAAATATTTGTTTAGAAAGTTTATCTAGAATGAGAACATATGGTTTAATAAAATTACACATGGAATTACATAGAGACAAAAAAAATATCAATCTAAAAAATTCAAAACATACCAAATCTAAGAATAATCTCATTAAAAAATCAACTTATTCCAAAAAAATCATGATTTTTTTAATTTATCTCCTCATGATTAACTATAATCATTAAATTTCCATTATACACATATAATATTGTCAAAATTAAAATTTAATACAAGGAATGATGATTATCCTATCTAAGTTCTATTTTAACTAGATTGATACTAGAGTACAAGAGTTTAATGGGGGGCATACAATTTCTTTTAAATCTAAAAAACATATCTCAATTATGAGAGAAAAATAAAAATAATAATTGAAACTCATGATCCCATTGTAATAATTCTTCAAGTTGGTTTTCCTAGGTTTTTTTGCACAGTTCATTTTTGTAGAATTTCATGACATGAATTCTCCTTTTACAGTGTTCATTCCATTTACATAGTGTGAACTCCATTTTCATAGAGTGAAATCTATATAGTTTCTTATTTTTCCCTTGTGTCGTGTTAATAGATTTGTAGATAATAAAAAAAATGGGTTATAGTGTTGGACTATTAAATTATGATTAAATACGAATCATGGGAAGAGTGGACTATCATAAAAATACATGGGTTGCCTCCCAAAATAACTTTTGGTTAACATCATTGTCTTGACATAAAATGAAAATTTTAAAATAAATCCTATACTAAAAGATTACCTCCCCCAAACTTGTTTTATGAAGTGTACAAGATTAATTCAAAATAATTATTTTGATAAGTATATTTTAAATGGAATTAACACATTCAATCTAATGTAAATAAAATTTATAACTTTTTGGGTCTTCATTGATAATCAGGTTTAAGGAGTGTAGTCTCCTCCACTAGTTCTTGAGGTGTGTTCTAATGGAATCTCTTCAACTTATTCCCATTTATATTGAATGGTATTTCTTCACTTTCCTTTGTAATATTCATATCACCAAAAATATATACATGAGTAATAATAAAAAATCATTCCCATCTAGAATGAATTTTACCCATCATTATATTAAGTTTGAATTTGTATAACAATAGTTGATCTATAGAGTGGATAGTTCATGGTTGAATTATCTTATCATGGGTCATCCTTATTCAATCATTTAATATCATTGAAAAATCAAAAGATTCCCTCTTAATTTACTCAAGCTACTATATCTAAAATCTATTCCCATTACTAGATTTATCAAAGTATTGATTCATCTCTCTTGAAACCAAGTAGGATTTGTGTTATAATTGTATTAGGAGGTGGAATGTCTTCCCAAAACTTAATCAGTAAAGGATCATCACTAGGGGTGTATTTTATGAATTCATATAATACCATAAGTTATCTTACAAACATTGGTTCTAGTTATTCCTATTGGGTTTGACCATCTTTTCTAGAATTCAATTTATTTCTCTATTGGAAATTTATACTTGGACATTAATTTTTAGATGTTATGGTGTTGAAATTTTATCATAAACCCCATACTTTTTAGTAATGAGTCCATTTTCCTATTGTATATTTAGGTATCTTTTTCACGGATGATTTTTTATGGTACCCTAAACCTATTTAATATATTAGACCTAACAATACCACAAAAAAAATTAGCACCATTAATCCTGGTGGATTTTACTTTCACCCATTTTGAAATATAATCCAAATATATAAGAATATTGAATATAAAAAATGAAACTCGAAATGGACCCATTAATTATATATCCTATACTTCAAAAAAATAAAAAAGTTAATGGTTTTTTGTGACATTTCTTTTCTTTTTTGTGATATTTCCCCAAAAAACTATCATTTTTCACATTACTTACGAAATTCATAATCATATTTAAATAAATTGATCCAAAAAATTCCTGATTATAAAACTTTTTATACTATACATTGAGTTCCAAAGTTGCCTCTATGGGCTAGTGTGTGAAAAAATTCAAAAAAATGATTCAAATTCACTTACCATCAAGTATCTTCTTATGATTTGGTCATTACAAATTTACCATAGGAATGAATATTCTTAAATATATAACCTTACATCGGATTTTCTTTTGTGCTCTAGATGAGAGTTAAAATGAGATGGTACCTGGGATGTGACTAAATAATTGACTATACCATCATTCCATGGTACATCAACTTCAATAATGTATAGGGTTTCCCTAGGTAGTGAATTATTTAATGGGTTTTGATTTGGAATTTCCATATTAGCAGTGTTGGGTAGTCTACTGAGATGATTAGACACCATATTTTCTATCCCTTTGTTTTATTTAATTTTCAGGTGTAATGTCCAGATTCCAGAAACCACCCAGAGGTGCCCCGTGCCCGGTTCGCCACATGACCTCAAGCACATTTCCACAAACAACAGTGGCTGCAAACTTGCAGCGAGGGCCTTGGTAAGTTATTGGGGAAACTATGCCCCCATTTGGTAAGGTATACAATGAAAATAAATTAACAGCAAATAGCGGAAGTAGAAAACAATACAAAACAACTAAAACCAAATAGCAGAAGCAATGAATATACAGTAATGATGATAATGATGCAGTAGGTACAAGTATCTACGGAACGCAGCAAACACAACAATGTGCTGAAATACAAGTGAAAACAAAGTACTAAAATAACAGCAACTCATACAGTATCACAAGCCTAAGCTTGGTCCCTTGCTCTCCAGCTCCAAGCAATCAAGTACCAGAAGTCGAAGGGCGCCTACCCTTATCCATACCTACAACAACAAAGTATTCTTGGGCCCAAAAGCATGGCCCAAACTAGGTGTGAGATAAAATCCCAGTAGGAAATAACCCAAAGATCTGTGCCTAACAGTCAATGAATACAAGGCAAGAAAAAGTGCAGGAAATAGTAAACAGAGAAGCACACAGCAGCTAAAATCCATAGTTCTAGCATATAAAGTACACAAGTAAACAATAAGCAACAAGTAGAAAACAGGTAATCCTCTAGGTAGCTCTCATAGCCTAACCCCTATGGTTCAAACTATAAGTACTAGAAACCCTCTAGGAGGAACACACAGTCTCACCCCTCTAGTTTAGCTAAGAGTAGACTTTCTAAGGAAGCACTCACCGTCAATTCCCCCTATAGTCTCGTATCGTACTAAAGGCTCTCTGGGGAAGCACTCAACGTCTCATTCCCCCTGTGGCCCATGTCAAGGAACTAGATAATATTAGAGGAAGTACTCATCATCAATTCCCCATGTGGTCTCGCATCATATTAAAAGACACTCTGGAGAATCCCTTACGTCCATTCTCCCTATGGTATACTACACTAGGTTATCACAGTCCTATGTGAAATAAACATGCTCAACACATGCGTATCATCCCAAGTAAACATCAAGAACTACTTTACTATCATTCTAAGGCACAACATCATAATAGTATAACAGCCACACTATCCTACAACTAGGCATGGAGATTTGAAAAAAGCCTAATAAGAAAATCATGCAAGGAAAAGCACAGGAACACAATATAAATTATCCAAATTCACAAGAAATGATCTCTACTCAATAAATCAAGAAAAGAATTCAAACAACAGGGGAAAAATAGGAAACCCACAATTCCCCATTCAAGGGAATTGGTGGAATTTGCACAAAATATCCACAGACTTCCTACTGAAAGGCACAAACCACCTACCTAGATGCTAGGAGATCAAAATACTTGAGCCATGAAGATTGATTCTCTTTATAATGGTGAATATCTACGAAGAAGCACAAAACTTTAAACCAATAATAACTTGAGAAAGAAGAGGAATTGGTGAACAAGGCTCTAAGAGATGGGAGGACACATCGCTGCAGTTCCAATGTAATCGACAGTGATCAAAATAGAGAAAGTATGGAGGAACGGTTGCTCAGAGAAGATCTGTGGCCATGCGGGTCGCTCTTGAACAAAGAAGCTAGAGAAGAAGATGTTTTACTTGATTAGGCATGACCCCGGTCCATTTAATGAAAAAATAAAGTACATGACGTGTACTTTTAGAGTACATGGTGTGTACTATGTTTTTCCATACTTTAATTTCAGCGGCCTCCACATCACCCCTACACCCCGTGTGTGTGGCCCGGGCACGGCCAACACATGGCTTTGAGTTGGAAAAGAGTACACGGTGTGTACTTAGAAAGTACACAGCGTGTACATCAAAAATTACCAAAAACTCCATTTTTCTCAAAAACTCCCAAAAAAGGTAAGACATACCTTAAACAAAGATTCGGGTTCTTACAAACTTCCCCCCTTAAAGAAATATTTCCCCGAATTTCCCTAACGAGGCGTGGAAGAAAAAACCCTAAATAGCTCTGGCCACTACGACCGTACATTGGCCTCCCTTTCCCAGGTCTCATCCTGTACTTGTCCGTTCTGCCATAGCACCCGTACTAAAGGAACATAACACCCACGGAGAACCTTTGTACTATGATCGACAATCCGGATAGGATGCTCCTTAAATGATGCATCCAATTCGAGTTCAATTTCCTCGAGCTGAAAGACATGAGACGTGTCTGAAAAGTAATGTCAGAGCTGGGAGACGTGGAAGACGTCGTGCATAGCCCGATACCTCTGAGGTAGCTCCAACTAATAGGCGACCAGCCCAACACTGTCTAAAACCTCAAATGCCCCAATGTACTATGTTGAAAGTTTACCCTGTCTCTGAATCCTCTTGTGTCCCAACCTTGGTGCGAAACGCAGCAAAACCTGATCCCGAGCCTCTAACTCCAAAGGATGTCTCCGCTGACCAGCATAAGACTTCTGCCGAGACTGTGTTGTATCCATCCTCTTCCGAATCAACTATATCTGCTTTGAGGTATCCTGAACAAGACGAGGTCCCAACAAAGCTGCCTCTCCTTCCTCTAGCCAGCATAAGGGTGATCGGCATGGCTTACCGTACAAAGCCTCGTAAGGTTCCATCTGAATAGTTTCCTGAAAACTATTGAAGTAGGTGAACTCAACAAGAGGAATATGCTTCTCCCAAGAACCGCCAAAGTCTAGAATGAAAGCTCTGAGCATATCTTCTAGCACCTGGATCATACGCTCGGACTGGCCATCTGTCTGGGGATGGTATGCTATACTCAAAAGTACCTGTGTACCAAATGCCTTCTGAAGCCCCTGCATGAACCGAGACATAAAGAGTGCATCCTTGTCTAAGACGATGGAGTGTAGAACTCCATGTAGACTTACAATCTCTCGGATGTACAGTCATCCCAGATCATCAACACCGAAGGTATCCTTGATCTGTAAGAAGTGAGAAACCTTCGTAAGCCTATCTACGACAACCCAAACAGCATCGTTCTCTCGAGGTGACCTTGGAAATCCGCTCACGAAGTCCATCGCAACATCGTTCCACTTATACTTAGGAATGGGTAACTGCTATAAAAGGCCGGATGGTCGCTGATGCTCTGCCTTCACCTACTAAAAAGTAGAACACCTTAAGATGAAACCAATAAAATCTCTCTTCATACCTGGCCACCAGTACTGGCGATGAAGATCCTGATAAATCTTGGTGATGCCCAGATGAACTTCCCAAATAGAGGAATGGAAATCCCACATCAGCTCCTTGCGTATGTCTTCTGGCATGCATACGCGTCCCTGGAAACACATAATCTAATCCTCACCCCTATCCATCCAGGAAGAGGTTCCTCTCCTGACACACTCTCTCGGAGGACTAAACCTTCTAAGTCTGATAGCTGCCTCATCTGTACCCGATCAAGTAGTATAGAGGTAACAGCTACGGAAGATATAAAAGTATGACCCTGCCTGTCATGCACCTCCAGATGTATCTCAGAGAATTGAGCTATAAACTGCCACTCACTACTGGCCTCCTGAACTGCCTAAATCTGAGTTCTCCTACTCCATGCATCTCCTACTGCGTTGCCCTTTCCCGACGTATAGGCAAGATCGAAATCGAAAGACTGAAGATACTCAACCCACCTGTGCTATCTCAGATTCGATCACGCTGAGTGAAGATGTACTTGAGACTCTTGTGGTTAGTGAAAACCACAAAGTGCTCTCCCAGAAGTTAATGCATCCAACAGTGTAAGGCATGAAAAACAGTTGCCAACTCTAGATCGTGCTTCGGGTAGTTCCCCTCATTTGGCCTCAACTATCGAGACTCGTACGCAACGAATGCATCTCCCTGCATAAGCACAACACCCAACCCGATACCTGAAGAATCACATTAAATAGTGTAGCTCTTTCCTGGCTCTAGCAAGACTTGTATCAGATATGACGTCAACCTTCCCTTCAGCTCCTGAAAGGATGATTCACAAGAATTTGACCATAAGAACTTCACTCCCTTCTTCGTCAAAACTGTCAATAATGTTTCTAGGCGTGAAAAGTCTTAAATGAAGTTTCTGTAGTATTCATCCAGCCCTGGGAAACTTCATACCTCAAAAAAATTCTTCGGCTTCTCCCAGGAAACTACAGCTCTCACATTATCTGGTTCCACATATACTTCTGCCTTTGAGATGACATGACCCAGGAAGTGAATCTGATCCATCCAAAAGTGGCACTTCGAGAGTTTAGCATAAATTTGATGCACTTTCAGTGTACTCAAAATGATCTCCAGATGGGTAGCATGGTCATGTCGAGAGTGAGAGTACACCAAGATATCGTCCACGAAGACCACAATGAAGGAATCCAAGTAAGTATGGAAAATTTGGTTCATCAGTGCCATGAAAACTATTGGCACATTCATGAGACCGAACGGTATAACCGTATACTCATAGAGACCATACCTTCTCTTGAAGGCTATCAGAGGTATATTGGATGGACTAACATGCAACTGATGATAATCAGACCTCAAATCGTTCTTCAAGAACACCCGGTCTCCTCAGAGCTGATCGAAAAGATCATAAATCCTAGGAAATTGATACCGGTTCTTGACAGTCAACTGGTTCAACTTCTGATAATCCACATAGAGCCTAAGGGTACCATCTGCCTTCTTCGCAAATAGGATAGGAGAACCCCAAGGAAAATTACTGGGTCGGATGAAACCCTTTGCCTGCAACTCCTCTAACTACTTCTTGAGCTCCTGCAACTCAAGTGTAGCCATCCTATAGGGAGGAATGGACACCGGTGTCACTCCTAGCACGAGCTCAATAGAGAAGTCCACCTCACGCTATGGAGGCAAACCTGAAAAGTCCACTAGAAAGACATCCCTGAAACAATCCACCACTAGAGGAAATTCCAACTGTGAAGTCCCCTAGTTATCCAGATAAAGACTAGAAATATGGGTTGTCACCCTTCCTAGCCCATGATGCTTGAGTCCTGCTTGACTCGCTTGAACATCCCATTCACCTCTATAAAGAAAATATTCACCCTATGGTGAAATGAAACTCACCCTGCGGTGATAACAGTCGACGACTACCTAGAAGGGAACCAACCAGTCCATCCCAAGAATGAAATCATATCCTGTCATCTCTAGGATGTAGAGATCCCATAAGAAACGATACTGTGAAACCTCGATATGACACTCTCTACACTGACGTACACTAGATGTCCTTGTCCCCAAAGGTGTGTCTAGTGTCAACTAGTTGGAAGAAGAAAAGATACAGAGCCCAAGGCTCTCCATGACAACAACAGAGATAAATATATGCGTATCACTAGTATGAAAAAGAGCTGAAGATAAAACTGAGGCTACTAAAATCGTACCTCGAACGGTAGAAGGTCTGGGATCCTACTCCTGATAGGTCTGCTCCACCACAAAAGTCTAGCATGTCCCGCAGCCCTGTGACCCTGCCTGACCACTCTGAGGTGATCTTCCCTGCTGGTGCTAAAATACTTGTGGCTGACCACCACGGCCTCGACCACCACCTCATCCCAAACGGCTGGAAGAACTCCAATTCCCCGACTGGTGAGAAACTGGTGGTGCTGCTCCTGAACGAGGAGTCATAGAAGAACTCCCGTCGCCAGCTACTGGTGAGAAAACCTGGAAGAAATGCTGAAGGTGACCCATCTTGCCATAAGATCATCACTCCATGGGGTCTCTCTGGCACTTCGGCCTCATGTTCCCTAACCTGCCACACTGGTAGCATATCACCTGGCTATCTGATGATGCATCTTGCTTCCTCGGATCACCACGCGTAGACTCCCTACGACGCTTCTTGCTATCATCTGGAAGAAAATTATATCTGGAAGCAGAACTTCCCTAGCTTGCAGCTTCTAAGTCTCTCATATTGTGCTCCGCAATCAGTGCCTTGTTGAAAATGCAAGTGATGGAAGTCAACTGGAAGAGATTCACCTGCGATCGGATCTCCCTCCTGAGACCATCCTCAAACTTCCTCTCTAAGAACATCCCATCCCCACCCCAAAGGGGTGTGAAACACTACAGATCTGTGAAACAAGAGGAGTACTCCATAACAGAAAGATTACCCTGCTCTAAGCTCATGAACTCCTGGGATCGATCGGCCCTCAGGGTCTCAGGGTAGAAGTAGTCATAAAAGACGTGATGAAACTCCTCCCAAGAGATAACCTGTTGATGACCTACCTATGAGATCATGTCCCACCACCTCTTGGCGGAGTCTTGTATCATATAGGTAGAGAGATTAACTCGCCTCTTTGGAGGCTTCTCCAGATGCTCAAATATGGTCAACATGGCTTCCATCCATGACTCTACAGCCTGAGGTCCTCCTTTCTCCCGAGAAAGTGGGAGGATGATACTACTGGAAAACATGCGTCAAGTCTGCCATAGTCATGGTAGGAGGCAGTGATTCCTTAAAGGTATGCATCATCCTCATAAAACCTTCCATGTACTGTGCATCAGCACCTGAAACTGGTATGACAGTCGATGCCAAGGCTGGCTCGAATGAAGGATCGGCAAGAAGTCCCTGATCAGCCATATCTGGCGTCTGATCACTACCTAACAACTGACGTACAACCGGAGGATGTCTCAGAGCCATATCTCTGAAAGATCAAAACATACCTTAGATTAGGCAAACAAGGACAGAGAACCAAGGAGTAAAAAACAAAAACAGGAGAAGGAAACCCACAAAATTTACAAAACAAGACTACATGTTGTGTATGAAATCTACACGGCGTGTACTTAACTTTGTTTCCTTGCCCGTGTCTCCTTGCACGGCTACCCAAACAGTCTTCTTAAACTAAGACTACACGGCGTGTGCCTGGTGGACACGGCGTGTAGTAGACAAGGATTCAATGACCCGTGTTTCTAGCTACATGGCCGGCTATACAGCTAAGACTACACGGCGTGTTCTGAACAAACACGGTGTGTACATGAAAATTTTTCCCGACTCATGTTGTTGGGGACACGTCCAAGTACACGTATGACCCTTACACTACGTGTTCTGAAAAACACGGCGTGTATGGAAGAAGATAAGATCAACCTATGTTGCTCGTGACACAACTGGGTACCTGGAACAAGACTACATGGTGTGTTTCTATCCAACACAGTGTATTCTACTCGAGCTTCCCCAACCCGTGTTGTTAGTTACACAGTCGGGTACATGCTCACTACTACACGGCGTGTACCTACCATACACGGCGTGTTCCTGGAGATTTTCACAACCCGTGTTTCTGCTCACACTGTCAAAGACATGGATTAAAACTACACAGAATGTATATATAAATCACACGCTATGTATTCTGGGTTTTTTCCGGGCAGTAGCTCTGAAACTGCACTGAATCCCAGAAAACACTGAAAATAAGGCATGATGGTGCCTAATTCCGATCTGTGAGGGCCCATACTCCCCGCGAATCAAATTTTGGCATCCCATACAATCATATACAAGTAAAAACAGGTCAATGATCCACCAATTTCCGATTCAAGAGGCCCATAACACCTCAAGAATCAAAATTTGGCATTCATTCAAGCAAAGTACAATACAAACAGTCCTCTATCAAGAAGCAGAGATTCTATCAAAGCATTTATCACAACAATATTCAAAATCTACACAATTCTATCACAACAACATGCAATCACTAATGCACCCTAGATGGAATCGCAAGAATGCATGGAATGTGATTTCTAACAAGTTTCAATATGATGCATGAGATGGCATACCCTCATCTCATCAGGTTGTGACAGAAATAGAACCGAAATATCAAAACAACAACAACACAGGACAACTGAATAACTCTAGGTGAAATCATATCAACTGTAAGTCTCAAAACCAGAAAACTACAATAAATGAGGTTGTATGGCTTTTCCCTATACATGGGTTAGATACTCCCAAGCACATCTTAACACCAAGAACCGAATATGTCTTATCCTTACCTAAAGGCTCCAAACAGTAAATCAAGAGAAAAGAACGCTTCTAATAGCACTTTTAAAGTCCTGGTTCTAGAATCCACCCAGAGGTGCCCCATACCCATTTCGCCCCATGACCTCAAGCACATTTCCCCAAATTCCAGAGGCTGACGACTAGTAGCAAGGTCCTTGGTATGTTATTGGGGAAACTATACCCTCATTTGGTAAGGTATACAAAGAAAAGAAATTAATAGTAAATAGTGCAATCAGTAAACAATATGCAACAACTGAAACCAAATAGCGGAAGCAATGAATATATAGTAATGATGATAATGATGCAGTAGGTACAAGTATATAAGGAACGCAGCAAACACAACAACGTGATGAAATACAAGTAAAAACAGAGTTCTAAAATAATAGAAGCTCATGCAGCATCGTAATCCTATGTTTGGTCCCTTGCTCTCCAGCTCCGAGTAATCAAGTACCAGAAGTCGAAGGGCGCTTGCCCTTATCCATACCTGCAACAACAAAGTCTGCTTGGGCCCAAAAGCATTACCCAAACAGGGTGTGAGATACAATCCCAATAGGAAATCACCCAAAGATCTGTGCCTAACAGTCAATGAATAAAAGGCAAGTAAAAGTGTAGGAAGTAGTAAACAGAGAAGCACACAGTAGCTACAATCCACATTTATATCATATAAAGTACAGAAGTAAACAACCAACAATAAGTAGAAAACATGTAATCCTCTAGGTAGCTCTCACAGCCTAACCCCTATGGTTCAACCTACATGTACTAGCAACCCTCTAGGAGGCACACACAGTCTCACCCCTCTAGTTCAGCTAAGAGTAGACTTTCTGAGGAAGCACTCAACATCCATTCCCCCTATAGTCTCATATCGTACTAAAGGCTCTCTAGGGAAGCACTCAAAGTCTCATCCCCATGTGGCCCATGTCGAGGAACTATAGACTCCCTGAGGAAGCATTCATCATCAATTCCCCCTGTGGTCTCGCATTGTATTAAAAGACACTCTGGAGAATCCCTTACGTCTATTCTCCGTATGGTCTACTATACTAGGTTCTCACAATCATGTGTGAAATAAACATGCTCAGTACGTGCGTATCATCCTAAGTAAACCTCAAGAACTACTTGGCTATCATTATAAGGCACAACAGCATAATAGTATAATAGCCCCATTATCCTACAAATAGGCATGGCAACTGGAAAAAAGCCTAATAAGTAAAACATTCAAGGCGAAGCAAAATAACACAGTATAAATTATCCAAATTCACAAGCAATGATCTCTACTCAAGAAATAAAGCAAAGCAGTCAAACAACATGGGAAAAACAGGAAACCCACAATTCCCCGTTCAAAGGAATTAGTGGAATTTGCACAAAATATTCACATACATCCTATGGAAAGGCACAAACCACCTACCTGGATGCTAGGAGATAAAAATACTTGAGCCACGCAGATTGATTCTCCTTATAATGGAGAAGATCTATGAAGACATAGAAAATGTTCAACCGACGGTAACTTGAGAAAAAAGAGGAATTGGTTAACAAGGCTCTATGAGAAGGGAGGACTCACTGTTGTGGTTCCAACACAATTGAAGATGATCAAAACGGAGAAAGTACAGAGGATCAGTGTCTTAGAGAAGATTCATGGTCGTACGGGTCATCTCGGATGAAGAAGATGGAGAAGAAGACATTTTCCTTGATTAGGCATGACCCCGGTCCATTTAATGGAAAAAAGAAAGTATACGACGTGTACTTTTAGAGTACATAGCGTGTACTAGGATTTTCTGTACTCTACTTTAAGCGGACTCCACATCACCCCTACAACCCGTGTGTGTGGTCCGAGCATGGCCAACACACGGCTTCTAGCTGGAAAAGAGTACATGGCGTGTACTCAGAAAGTACATGACATGTACTTCAAAAATTTACAGAAACTCCATATTTTCTCAAAAACTCGTGAAAAAGGAAAGACATACCTCAAAAAAAGAGCTGGGTTCTTACACCAGGTGTAATTCCTATAAAAATAGCATCCATATTACCAATCTTGTCTTAGCAATATCCTTATTCATCAAGAACCTGAGTTTTGAATGATTAGAAAATACAACTACTTTAGTCCCATAAAATAATATCTAAAATTATGTGGATCCAAGAAAATAGTGAGAAACTCCTTTTTAGTAGTTTTGTAGTGGATATAAATATAATCTAATGTCTTGGAGTTTTAGTTAGTGACTTATGTTTTTTCATTGATTCATTGTGAGCGAGATTCTCCTAAATCATGGTTTGATGCATCATATAGTATATTAAAATGATTTTCCTAGTTGGGTGGTTTCATTATTGGTGGGGTAATTATCCCTTTATTCAATTCATCAAATAATTCCCTATAATAATTATTAAAATCAAATTAAACTTATTTTAATGGAAATATTTAAATAGGGAGAGAAATTTTAATAAATTTTTTATAATTTTTCTATATAATGCAAAATGGTCTAAAAAATATAACACATTTCAAAAAAGTTCTATATAGTAATGTATACATTGAAGTATCCTAAAAATGGATCTAGGAAACAATAATGAGTTTGTCCTGATAACATTTCTAGTGTATGGTTGATGAATGGGATGGGAAATGGTATTTTTTCTGACTTGATTTAGTTTTTGTAATGTATATACACACACTAATATTTATGAACCCTCATGGGAATTAGTTCATTATGTTCATTCTTGAAAATGGTCTGATCAAATTTCCTTGGGATTATATGGATTTAGATGACCTATTATAGATCAGAAATTAGATAAATGATGTTAGTTGTGACCAATTTTTCTATATCTTTATTAACTATCACCATGATGGTGGGATTATGTCTTATCTGGGGCTATCTAACAGGTTGGGAATCACCTTATAATAAGATTCTATGTAAGAATATTTTTGGGTTTATTATGTGTATATCTTCTAACCTCCATATTATGTCTTGGATGTTTATTTTAATGGGGTCAATAAGATTTTTTTCATGGGTCTTGGATAGGTTATTGGAAATGATCATTGGTAATGTATGTCCTTCAATGAGGTAAACCTACTTTAAATAATATAGGAGTGGTTTTAACTCCAAATTTGGGGGTTGTTCAAGAGATGATATAGAACATAGGTTTCCGACTTCTAAATCATGAATCTCTTGTATCATGTCAACTTATTTTAATAAATCATTGAAGAAATTAGATATTACCAATTATTCAAACTTGAAATCATTATTCTTAGTATCTTGGGAACTCATATATTTTGTTTTATTTTCTATTGAATATTTCTCTATTAAGTCTATGAATTCATGAAGCATACTTGAATATTCAATAGGTTTTGAACCTTCTTCAAGTGAGAGTGTGAAAAGTGAATATATTTTTGAAGTATTCTTAATTTAGTCAAGAATATTGATATGTATCTTGCTATCCCCAACCTCCATTATAAGTGTTCCTTCATGTACTTTAATGATCATTTTCCCATTTTTAGTAATGGTCTTCCTAGAATAATTAATGAATGGTCTAGTGCGTAGATTCTTCCATGATAATAACATAGAATTCAGTTGAAATAATGAGTCCTCTTACACTTATGAGTATATATTCTATAACTCCCCATAATAAAATTGTCTATATATTCACCAATTACATCACCACTCTTGGGATTCAATTCATTGATCTTCAAAGATGAAAATTCAGAGAGAGGCGTGACTTTTTCCCTCTGGAATTGGGGATGACCTCGTTGATTGAAGGTTCAAACATTCCAATCAGTTTCTAATGGGTTTTTTCATAGAACCGGAAACATCAAATGATTCCATACCCATTTTGACCTACTTTCAAATGGTAGGTGCTCATTAGTTGTGGATTGATGGGGCTTAGGAATTTTCATTGGTCGAGAGGATGGGAGTTCGGACTCATCACACCTTTTTTAGGGGAATTATTGTCTACTCTGGGACTCTCTTTAAAGATTTAAGTTATGTTCGTGAATCCTTATTACATTACCAAGTATAAAATGACCTTTCCTTTAGATCTGACAATAAATGATTGATATATAGGAAATTTAGAGAATATTTTATATGTATTAGAGGTTCTTCATCGATAGAGAATCATCTGTATTTGTAAGAGATTCTTAGTTGATGGTATCCTTAAATACATAAAAGTCTCTTGATCATTATGATGACCATACTGCTTTTAGAGCCACTTAGTGGGGCACTTGAAGTTTATTGTCATTCAGGAGGACATGGATTATTTCAGAGTTGGGATCATACTTGCTGAGGGACGACCTACGTATCCTTTATTTTGGAAAAGGAATAAGAACCCACGTAGTTCGAGTAAGGGAGTATGATGTTTATGAATGAATGATGACTCAAAGAAATATGTCATGATTACTTTTACACTCTAATCTCACGTGAGTCATGCTCGGTGTGAGAAACCAGAGGTATTGGTGAAACCAGAAAATTGTGCCATGCAATGATGTGGGGCTTATGTATGTATGAATGCCCAAATAGATGAGGATTAAGATTTACTTCAGGGAAGAAATCCATGAATAGGGTCCATAAAGGTATATGTGCTTCATGGATATTTAAATACTCTAATCTTGGGGCTTACTCCTAAGGAATATTCCCAAGTTAGGAGGGGACTTATGATTGGGCTTTTACTCCTGAAAAGGAAGCTGAGATCAAAAGGAATTATAACTGGTTAAGAGAAAATAAGACTGGGGATTATTCCTAAGGAGGAGGCCTAGGTTAAAAGGATTTAAAAATTAAGGGGCTTAGGGATTACTCCTAAATAGGATGCCCATATTTAAGACTAGTGCTTATTCCTAAAAAGGAAACCCAGGTTAAAGGAATTATGGTTTGGGGCTTACTCCTAAGGAGGATTCCCATATTTGGGGAATTATGACTGGGGGTTATTCCTGAAAAGGAGGCCCAGGTTAGAGGACTTGGGGCTTATTCCTACGGAGGATGCCCAAATTAATGAGGACTTGGACTAGGGATTACTCCTAAAAAGGAGGCACAGGTTAAGGATTCTCTCATCTTAAAGGATGAGGTTGAATTAATGAACTCTCCATCTTTAGTGACATAAAGATGTGAAAATCACTAAGTTTTGAGAGATGTTCCATGGAGCTCCTTTCAGATAAGGAAGTCAATCAATAAAACATGACATAAATGTCTTTGAAGAGTATCTTGAAGACTGAATATTGAAGACTGAATCTTGAATAGGGGAGGTGGAATGCAATAAGAGATGTGAAATGGGCAGGAAGGGCACCCAAAATTATAAGGGTGCGCAAGTCCTGGTAGGTGCGCAGCTAATGCGTGGGCGCACAAGTATTGGTCATTCAGGTATACCTATGCGGCTCATGGGTACTTGCGCGATCCTTGGCCAGTAGAGTAATACTTGGGAGATTCTTGACCAAATCCTTTTGAATCATCCTGAGGTACTTCCAGAAGAGTGGTGCGCAAGTTTAAATGAATAGGTAAGGAGACGCGCAAGTGTGTCTATTTCCTTTAAGGGTAAAAACACTTAGGCACGCAAGTGTTAGTAAATTTTAACACTTAGACATTATTCCTCTTGTTTAGACCTTCCATTCTAGGTAAAGAATTACATTAGAAGTGTTCAGAAGACTTGATGAAGAGACTTGGGCGTTCAGAGCTTTCTTTATGAATTCTGGAAAAAAATTATTCTTGAAATGGGGGGCCCACAGGGTCTATTTATAGGCTAGAGAAGACCCAGGGCGGTTATCACTTAGGGCGCGCATGTCACTTGCATGACCATTAGGCGGCGCACAAGTATACTTGTGCGAGAGTAAGGTAACTTGCGTGACCTGAGGTCCTTTGACTCCTTTTTCATTCCTTTGTCTATTTTTGATGTTTTCTTCAGAGGGTGAATCACTTTTGGCTAAGTCATTTCCTTATCCATTCCTTTATACAATGTGACTAAAAGGAGCGTCAACAAAATTCCCCCCTAAGAGTTGGATGCGAAAGAATAAGGATTTGAATCTGAGGAAAAGAAGAAAACTAAAGAGAAAGAGGCGCGCAGGTGATCACCATGCAACTATCATCACGCAGGTGCGAGTCACGCCGGGCTGGAGCACGCTGGATGGAGTATGTTGGCCGTAGGCATGCAGGTGGGCAGCCTGGCCTATAAATATGCGATCATTTGTCACTCATAGCACCTGATTTATGGATTTTAGAGCTCTTGACATGCAGGTCACCTTTGTCATGCAAGTTGCTCGTTTTCGGATGTTTCTTCATTGTCGCACTGCTGTCATGGTATTTAGACTCACACAGTTATACTTGCACGCCAAAAAATTGTGCGCCACATTCATACTTGTGTGCCAAGTTTAGACTTGCGCGCCTTAATTCCTTTTCCATTTTTTCTGAATTCTTTCACAAATTTTATGAAAAATAAACCCATTTAAGACATAATTTATTCAACTTTTTTGAAGATTCAATGGCTCCAAGAAGAATTGGAAAGGCTGATGAACTGGAAAGAAAAAGAATTGATGAAATGATGGATATCGTTGGCCACGATTTTTATACCGTCTGTGATAGCACCCTCCTGGATCTGGATAAGTATCTAAAGAAATATCACTTTGATATCCCACAAATCACTTATCTACCTTTGTATGGTTATGGTCAGTTGCGAGAAGTCACTATTCCGGAAGCAAAGAACTATCTCCCATTTTTGTGGTTTCAGAGTTACACTAACTATGCTTCAGCAAATATATCATGTGGATGGGGATTTATAAATGCCGGAACAGTGGAGAAGGCCCACATGATGCATCATAGACCTTGTACGCCAGATCTGAAACCTCATAAGCCTGAGCTACAACCACATTTTCATCTTTCAATCTTCCGAAATGCTCAGATGGATCAATCCAAAGGTTGGAATAAAAGTTGGGACATCCGTCCTGGGGGAGGTGTGAAGCCAGCTTGGATGTGGGCATACTTGGTACGAAAAACCTGTGCAGAGTTTGTTGAAGATCTGAAAAGAGTTGCGATATACAAAGCTGTCTTGGTTGGGCAACCATATGGTTACAGACATAACAACTTCATGCCAGAGATACTCACCCACTAGAGCCCAGAAACCAATTCTTTCCATCTGACTCATGGAGAAGTAGGCATCAGTCTGTGGGATGTCCATAGGATCTTAGGGGTTCCAATTTTGGGCGACATGTATGATGAATTCATTCCTCCCAAGGTGAATTGGAATGATTCAGAGAAGACTCATGCTTTAGCTCATGAATTATTTAAAATCTTCCATAGGATCAAGAGTTCAGAGACCTCCTTAACTCATTCTAGAAAGGATATTCATCAAGAGGAGTGGATGAATATATTTCTTATTGAGAAGAAAGATAAGGAGCCAAAGGAGAAGGAGACGAAGGAAAAAGGATCCAAGAAAAAGAAATCCAAGGATAAGAGGCCCACCCATCCTACTACCTGCCCAAAACCTGAGAAGAGGGGTGCTCCTATCACATTCTGGCCAACTCTAGAAGTAGGAGAGTTTGAGAAATAAAGATATGAGGTGAATCAAAGGATCCTGAAGAAGACTCGTTTGGCGTTCTTCGTGGCTTTGTGGCTTAGAATTTATCTCTTTCCAGTCAAGGATTCGAAGGGAGGCGTCAGGCCAGGGACCTTCTTCATTACAGCAAAGTTAGATGAGGTAAAATGGTTGGGTTGGATACCCCCATTTTAGCAAAGATTCAAAGAATTTTACTTCATGTATTCATGGGTAAATCTCCTTTAAGAATAGTGGGACCATTCCATGTTTTATGGGAATGGATCTCCACTCACTTCAGGACTTACAATGTATAGAATGGAGTACAAATTCCTGGAAGTTCTTTTAGGCCGTTAGTGCAAGAATCATTTGGAGTTGCTTTATTAGATGTGATTGCCTATGACATGAAAGTGAGGATGAACATGTTTAAAGAATTAAACTTCTTTCCCTCTGGAAATCTGCCAACTGGGTGGTTTTTTGATGATGGAACAACCCACTTGGATTTGAGGGAATACATGCTAGCTTGCAGAGATGGTGTGCTAGTTTCCAGGATTGATGGAGAAATTATATGAGAGGCATATGCTCCATATATATTTTCACGTCAATTGAAGTGTCTGAAACAGATTGTTGTATCTCCCCCAGTACATATCAGGTTGGAGAAACATTCGATGGTTTCTCGGCAACTGTGGATGCTAACGTCAAGGAAGAAAAATGGGGCGGTATTTGATCTACCAGTTGAAAAAGCAGCACATAACTTGACCACATGGTATGCCAAGCACTAGATAGCATTATACCCTAAAGGGGTTCTTAATAACTCAGTTTATCAAGTGGGGAAAAGGAAGATGACTGTAGAGAAAGGAACCCTTCCTCATGAAGGTGATGCTTTCCCACCTGAAGCTGATTCACCAGATTCCTCATCAAGGACTAGCTCATCGGATTCCCAAGATGGGGATGATGAGGCACAACAAATGTCAAAGAGGCCTCATGCCCAATATAATCCTCCAGTTAGAATCAAAAGACCTACTCCATCAACTCCTGGTGAGTTACTTCATTGTGGTAATTTAATCACTACTATTTTAGAAAGCAATAAGTCTTATTTTCTTATTCTATATGAATAGGTGCAGGAGCTGGGAAGAAATTGAAGTCGAAAATTGTAGGACCTTCCTCGCAGCCTTCTGGTACACGCACTGAATATCTATGACCAGAGGCTATCCAGACATGGCAGAGTCTATATTGTGGTACTGAGACTACCTGGCTAGATTTGTGTGAGGGTCTACAACTCCCTAGAATAGGTAATCTCATGGATTCTACAGATATCCAATATGAGGATAACCCCAATGATGTGTGGGATTACATCAGAGAGCTGGAAATGCTCATATATGCCACTGATGATTCCATTCCTATCACCAAACGGGTGAAGGAATTGATAGATCATGGCACCGCTGAGGGGATTGATGATGAGTGGCATGATTATGTGGCTCCTGAAGATTTATGTTTTCTTTCCTTATTTTCTTCGCTACTTGATTTCAATCGAAGCTTTTTTACTCAAATAAATTATTTTCTTCACCTTACATCTTGCAAAGAAAGGAACAACTGAGGTTCCTTCACCATAGTACAGCCCTGGTGGTACTACCATTGGGGCTGCTGATGAGTCTCCTCACGAATCAGGCGAGATATCTCCAGGCCAGTAGGCCATGAATGAGGAGTTGGACATGGCCTTCCATTCGCCAATTCATGTTACAATAAGGGAGACTACTGATACTCCTAAAAATATAAAAGGACAAAGGCGGCGAAGGAGGAATTCCACCGATAAATGCTTTACCAGTAGTGGTAAGTCCTTCAGATAATCATGAATCTATACCCATGAAAATTTAGCTCATATTTCTGGGGATTGTAGGGGATACATCAATTTCCCCTCTGAGGAAAAATACTGATCCTCCTTTGAGGACCGCGGAGGGGGCTGTGGAACAATTTCAAATTCAGGCTGACTTGCTTACTCCTGGAGAAGAGCCAGTATCTATTCCCAGTATCCCTCCTGCAGCTGTTGCAAGAAGAGAAGAACTCGCTTCTGGTAAGTTAACAATTCTCCATAAAATGTTGAATGAAACATCTAATGACTTCCATTCTGTGATATTTCATGTTCAGCCCCTACATTAGAGCTCTTGGTGGCCATTGCAATAGACGCCGCTGTTTTAACTGAGGATGATGTCCAGGTTCAGGGCCCACAGGATGAGGGTCGCCAAGAAGACACATCAAATTCTCCCACTTGTGAGACTAACCATGATTCTAAAATGAAATTAGATGAAATTATGGAACTTGGCGCATCTTTCGAAGATTTTATAAATCATGTTAAATTACAATGTAATTTAGAAGATTATGGACGTGATTTTTATCCTTCTTCCTATTAAGAATAACTTCTTATTATATATCTAATCATGATTGGTTCAAATGTGCAGTTTTTTCTAAGAAAGCTGCTGAACAACACATGCCGGAAGGGGATACAGAAACCCCTACCATTGTAGAGACATTAGCACAAGTGGAGCTGAACCCAGTAGAGCTTCCTCAAACTCATCCTAAAAATATTTTCGAAGCTAGTAAAGATGGGGAGAAGCATTTTTAGGTTGCTAATATACCGTTGGGTAAGGAATAACAATATTTATGATTGTACTTAATTTGCAAGACAACCGATTATTTTGTTATCCTTTGAAACTAACCAAACCATTCAATTGATTATGCAGGGCCATCAATTGTAGTGGATAGATCTAGAAGTGATGCCTCAGCCTCCGCCCCAACAGGAATTGTAAGTGAAGAAGCTCAGGTCAGGGAGGAAGGAGAAGAACGAGGCACTTCTCTAAGTGCATTAATCCCAGATTACATGATCCCCTGTGATGTTGATGTTGAATCAGACCCAGAGGTACATAAGGCGCTCAGCTTTTCATGACGCAAGGCATGAAACAACATATGGAAAATCATATTTGAGGTGCCTTTAGAAGATCTATCATTGAAGATCCCTCGATTTTCATCCTTGGTCATCATGCTAGGACTTGGCGGTTTTGGATATGAAAAGATCCATGCCGCGGTGAAACAGATCATTTTAAGAAGGGGATAAGAGAAAAAGCACCATGAAGATATTACCAGGGTGAAGCTGTCAGCCAACATTAGTGAATTTGAAGCTGCAGTATCCCGAGCTGAGGCCGACTATACTGCCAATATGAAGTAGCTGAAGCATAAGATCAAAGATAAAGTCATACAACAGATGCACCATCAGCAACAGTTAGACACTTTTACTGGGGAACTTGACCAACTTAATAATTCACTAGAGGGAGCTCAAAAAAATAGTATGAAAGCCATCGCGGATGCCAAGAAAGCACTCCATCAGGATGAAAAGAGTGAAGTTGGTCAGGTGCATGAGCTTAAAGTAGCTTCTGATGAAGCTCAGGATGTTGTTCATCAAGTGAAGACTTATATTGACAGCCTCTTGTAGTTTCCTGGAAAAGAGAAGAGACTCCAATCTATGGATGTCATTTTAATTCGTTTGCATCAATTAGAAAGATTTATTTCATCTTCAATCACTTGTGCACGTTTTTTCCTGCTACGTGCTTTAAATTTTACCTAAGCCAATGGTCCTAGTAAGCATAGTTTGATTTTTACTAGGATTATTATAAATAACCCTACAAAATTTGATTCTTTTAATTGCTCAATATTAACTAAATCATACAAAATGTATGTTTACTGAGTTGGAACTTGACTTTTATTCAGAGTTCCCTTGTCTTTTGTGGGCAGTTTAAAGTCATGAACGTCGGACATAAAGAGGCTAATGTTTAAGGTCGAAATAGCTTTCACTGAATTAATTAGAATTGACTCAATTCCTTGAAAACTTATCTGAAAATATTTTACCACACTCAAGTATGGGGGAAAATATGTAAAATAAGACTTAAGAAAATTTAAATCTGAGGAATGATATGAAAAATAGCTAAAAAGGCATTAGAAGAAGTAGTTCCCAAGAATGAAGTTACCATTATTTAACAAACCCATTAGGGGGTTGAATTATATAGGGCCACCTAAGGGCATTGGCTGCATAGTCAAATAAATAGCATCTTTTGGCTGATAGGTCCATTATGTAGACTACTTATGCAAGGCTGCCTTAGGGAATGTGCTGCATAGTCAAGAAAAAGAACTCCCAGAAATTTACTTTTCTACTGCTAAGAAGCCGGTGGAAGTTTATGGGGATTCAACTTTTTCCAATTATTGAGTTTTCTGTATGGAAAGAGGTAGTTGAATATGGAGAAGATATTTCCAAACAATATTATCAAAGAACTGGATGGATATCACTCTTATGAAGGTCTAACCCAAACGTAGGGAGGAGAATATAAACCATAGACTTGGATAATTTCAGATCATGAAAAAGATTATGGGGTAGATATGTTAAGGATAGCCATTTTTTTACAGATCCCTACATATTTTCATTAAGACAACCAAGAAAAAAGAGATTTTATTCCCATGAATGAAGTTACCACTATTTGAAAAACCCGTTATGGGGTTAAATTATGCAGGGATGCCTAAGGTAATTGGCTGCATAGTCAAATAATGGCATCTCTTGGCTGACATGTATGTTATGTAGACTATTTATACAAGGCCGCCTAAGGACACATGCTGCATGGTCAAGCAAAAGAACTCTTATAATTTCAGGCCTTTTGTGATTAGAAGTTAAGAAAAAGGGTTATGATGTGAAGATCTAGAAATATTTAAGGTTATGATTATGACACATAAATATGGGTATTGTCCAATGTATGCAGAGATACACGGATCAATGATAACCATAATCATGTTGTGGCTAGGTCCTGAATTGAGATGATGGACTTCACTACGTATCCCATAAGGATGGGAATCAAGTTATACGTAGTTCTTGAACTACAGTTTAACGTCGTGTAGGACGAAAATACAAGAGATCTTAGTTTAGGGTCATAGAGCTTGGACCATTTATAAGAAATACACAGTGTGTGTTTTCATGGGGACTTTTAAGCCAAGGGACAGAATGTGAAACTTGGTGTTAGGCCCAAAAATACTAGGGTCTGTATTTGAGGGACACTCGAATGTTCCTACGTATCCCATAAGGATGGGAATCAAGCCCACATAGTTCTAGAAACACCCTCTGTAAAAATTTGGTTCGTACATGTGAAGGGTAAAAGGGGAATTTAGTGCAATGATGGCTTAACCCAAGATAAAAGGTTCGGTCATTGCCATTTATGCACATAGTCTTTGGAATGAAACATGATTTAAAAATCAATGTAAATAATGATTCCCTCTCAGGTGAGGGTATCAAAGAATATTGTAGTTTATTGTCGTACAAGACAAAAAATGTCGTATAGTTTAACGTCATATAGCATGGACGAAAGTGAACCAATGTAAAGATATTGATTCTGAGGACGGTTTCACGAATCAACATCGTATGAGATGGAGGTGAACCGATGTGAAGAGATTGGTTTTGGGCTTGAACCCATGAGGATGCCTACGTACCCATCCTAGAAGGGAAGGATCAAAGTCCACGTAGTTCAATTAAAGAATGAATTAGTGATCAAGTTGTTCTTGGGGACAATGACCTAAAAAATGGTGTTGGGACTTACACGTGGTTAGCGGACCAAAGAATGTGTTATGGTTGAAATTTTCTGTACGATCTTGTGAGTCATACTCGGTGTGAGAAACAAGAGGTAACAACAACCTTAACAATGCACAGTTTAATGTCATGTAGGACATATGAAGGGACTATGTAGTTTAAAGTCTTACAATTAGGACTATTGGTGCTGCACAGTTTAATGTCATGTAGCAGGGACAAAGTACGGTTTAGCGTCATGTAGGAAAAATTAAAGGAATTTTGTATAGTTTAGCGTCATGTAGCTAGGACGATGGGGACAATATAGTTTAATGTCATTTTGGACGAAAGGGGGACTGTGCAGTTTAATTTAATTCAGTGAGGACAAAATAGTACACCATTTAACATCATGTTGGACGTATTAGGGAATTTTTCACAGTTTAACGACATGTTGGATGAAAAAGGGACGATACAGTTTAGCGTCATTTTAGACGTAACTGCCAATAGTTTAAGGTCGTATGCATGGACCGTTGGTTATGCAGTTTAACATCTTGCTGGACATAAGGGACTTCTATACAGTTTATCATCATGTATCTAGGACATTACAGTTTAACGTCATGTTGGATGAAATAAATGAAAATAGTTTAAGGTCTTATGCATGGACCGTTGCTGTATATTTTAACGTCATATAGCAAGGACGATGAAGGGGACACAGTTTAACGTCATGTTGGACGAATGTGAAAATAGTTTAAGGTCATATGCATTGACCGTGGATGATGCAGTTTAACGTCTTGCTAGACGTAAGGGACTTGGAAATAGTTTAGGGTCATATGCATGGACCCTTGATGATGTATTTTGTGTTTATACAAAATAATTCTTCAGAAATATGGCATTAGTTGGAGTAGTGATGAGTTCTCCATCCATTGAGATTAAAGAATAAGCTCCATTAGAATAGACCTTATGTATAGAATAAGGTCCATCCCATTTTGTCTCAAGCATGGGAGGTTTCTTTCCTAGTATCATTGGAGTTATGAGAACTAATACCAATTCTCCCTGAACGAATGAATGAAGACGAACTTTTTTATTGAAATCTCTTGCTATTCGATTCTGATAGACTTCCAAGTGGTGCAAAGTGCAAAATATTTTCTCATCTAACCGTTCAAATTCATTCAATCGCTTTTGAGATTTTTCATCTGTAGATGACTGATCACAAATAGCTACTCTGAGCGAAGGTAGTTGAACTTCAATTAGAAAAACTACTTCCGTCCCATATACCAATGAATATGGAGTTGACCACGTTGCAGTGCGGGTGGTAGTCCGATAATCCCAAAAATCCTGAAAGAGTTTATCAATCCATGACTTATTATCTTTATCCAACATCTTTTGCAGTATATTTGATAGAGTATAGTTGAAATCTTCTATTTGGCCATTGTCTGCTGCATGATACCGAGATGAATGGTTGGATTTGATGTTGTATTCTTGATACAACTTCTTCACCTTAGACGAACAGAAGTTGGTGCCATTGTCCGTCAATATGGTATGAGGGACACCAAATCTGGTAATGATGTTAGACTTGATGAAGCTAAAAATGATTTTAGAACTGACTTCCTTGAGAGGTATTGCCTCTTCCCATTTGGAAAAGAAATCAGTAGTAGTAAGAATATACTTAAGCTTCTTAGCTATAGCTGAAGGGTAAGGTCCCACCACATCCATTCCCCATGTGGAAAATGGCCATGAGTATTTAGCTATATGAAGCAACTCTGGAGGTTGATGAATGAAGTTGGCATGTACTTGGCATGAATGACACTTCCTTGTGAAATCAACACAATCTTGTATCATTGAAGGCTAAAAGTATCCAAGCCTTTGAATCTGATCAGAAAGTCTATGTCCAGACTGGTGGGCACCACAGACTCTTGCATACACTTCTTTCATGACAGCCATTGTCTCTTCACCGTTAATGAATCTAAATAGAACTCCATAAAAACCACGCTTGTAGAGAATTTTCTCTAGGTGATCTGGGCCATCATAAAGAGTAAAGTTGACCACACGTTGCCAAATTTGTTCTTTCCCGACTCTATCAGGTGGAAGTATTCCATTTTGAATGTGTTCCCTAATAGGTTCCATCCATCCCGTAGTGTGACCATATGGTTCAGAGATGGGACTAATTTCATTAATTTCCTCTATTCTTTCTCGAACATAAGGTGAAATTGTACGACGGTGGGGAATACTGATGGTTGTCTCATCCCGATTTGGATCTGCCAGAGCTGTGGCTATATTAGCCAGTGCATCAGCTTGGGCATTTTGTGATCTTGGGACATAAGAAAATGTCAGTTCTAAAGGAAACTCCGCCATTAACTCTCTGACATAATCATAAAATGGGATTAGTGATTCTTTTCTGATTTCATAATCTTCATTGACTTGTTTGATTACCAGGTCTGAATCACCTTTCACCTTTAAGTGATTCACTTATGCTTGAAGCACCAACTCCAATCCTGCAAGGAGAGCTTGGTATTCTACTAAATTATTGGTACCACCTTCCCACAATAAGAAGGAATAAGGTAACACTACCTTTTTTTGAGAAATGAGTACAATTTATAAGCCAACTTTGTTGAATTTATGATTTTCCATTTTCCTCCCTGTTGGACTTTTGGAAGCACCATCAAAATACATTTCCCATGTCTAAGGACTATCTCGAATAGAGAAGACTTCCTCATCATGAAGTTCAATATATGAAGATGTGTCTTCCACTGAAGGGTGTTCAGCCACAAAATCAGCAAGAGATTTTCCCTTTATTTCCTTTTGAGACACATACTGAATGTCGAATTGCTTCAAAATAACTGCCCATCTTTCCAGACGTCCTGTATGCATTGGATGACTAAGGATGAATTTGATCGGGTTATTGAGAGATACAAATTGGACCTCGTGATGTTGCAGGTAGTGTCTCAACTTCTGAACTGAAAAGATTAATTCCAGGAAGTACTTCTCAATATTTGAATACCAGGTTTCTGCTTCGAGAATAGTCCAACTGAGATAATAGAGGTTGTTTTCATTCCCAGCATCATTCTTCTGAGCAAGAAATGAACCCAATCATCGCTCTAGAGCTGTCACGTAGAGGATAAGTGGTCTTCCTTAAATAGGTGGAATAAGTACTGATGGACTCAAGAGATATTTCTTGAGAATATCGAATGATTCTTGACATTCTTCATTCCACTGGTAAGTGACTCCCTTCTTCATCAATTTGGTGAAGGGTAAGCTTTTTCCTTCCAAATTGGTGATGAAATGCCGAATATAGGCTAAGTGTCCTTGAATTCCTCTCAATTATCTTAAATTTTGAGGAGGTGAAATGCCATGGATTGATTTTTTCTTCTCAGTATCGACCTCGATACCACGATGGCGTACAACAAAGACAAGAAATTTTTCTGAGGTTACCCCAAAAAAACTTTTTAAGGGGTTCATCTTCAAATTATTTTGTCGAAGCTTGCAGAATATGACTTCCAAACCAGCCAAGTTATTAGAACGTTGTTTGGATTTGACCACCAAACCGTCCACATAACATTCAACAAATTTTCCCAGAAAGGGTTTGAAGATACGATTCATGGCACACTGATGTGTTGTGCCTGCATTCTTTAGGCCAAAGGGCATTACCCGATAGCAAAACACACCCTGAGGGGCTCTTAAGGCTATAGATTCTTCATCTTCTAGAGCCATCCGGATTTGATTATATCCAGAATATCCATCCATGAAGGAAAGTGCTTTATAGCCAGTTGTCGCATCAATCAAGAGTTCTGGAATTGGAACTGGAAAACCATCCTTAGGACAATGCCGATTAAGATCTCTGAAATCAATGAAAACTATAATTTGTAAATTCTTATTTTTCACTAGAATAATATTATCCAACCACTTGGGATATTGAACTTCTCTGAAAAAGTTATCTTTGATGATATTATCCACTTCAGCCTCAATTTTGGAAGCATAGGTTGGGTGTTTTCTTCTAGCAGCTTTTTGAATCCTCGATGTTCTTCTGGAAAACCCAAATGATGAGTGGAAACATCAGGATCAATCCCTAGAATCTATGTATAGTTCCAAGAAAATATATCTCTATTTTGCTTTAAAAAGGAAATATACATCTCTTTCTCTTCAAGAGTCATGGCTGCACTGATTAAAATGGGGTGTAGAGCTTCTTTTGTACCCAGATTGATTTCTCTAAGTTCATCCACAGTGGTAGAGATACCCTCTTCAAATGTTGGAGGAGCATCCCTGAGATTTTCCTCTTCTTCTTCAACATGTTTTATTTCCTCTTTTTCCACATGCATAGTAGATGATGAAGCAGAATTTTCATGATCATAAGAGATGTCAAAATTTTCACATCTTGAAGAATAAGCTTCCATTTCAAACCCGATTGATGATGAAGGGTCTTCTTTGGGTAATAAAGAGGAGATTATGGATTGAGAATCGACATCATCGTTTACCTCTGACATTGGTATAACTTTCCCTAGACTGATTGGCGAAGTATAGACTTTCTGGATTTCAGCAAATGAAATGAAGACATCTCCATTTGAGATTTCATCATTGCTTGGTGGATCACCAATTTCTCCCATGTTATCTGGATCGATTTTCGTAATTGACATTATGGATCTTTCCATAAGAGTATTTTGATTTGGGTATATCCTGTCAATTTTACTGATAGGAAACACATAATATGTACTCACATGTGTTAATGGGTTTACTAGAATCTTTTCCAAACCATACGGAGCATTAACTTGGGTAATCTCTTTTGTTTTGGATTCCTCCTTTCCCTTCATGTGGTAGAATTCCTCCTCAATGTATTTATATTCACATGTCTTGAATGGGGCCATATCACCATATAATGTCCCAACTTGACCATCGAAACAAAACATCAGAAATTGATGGTATGATGAAGGGATAGCCGCATGCCGATATAGCTAGGGTCTTCCAAGGAAGATGTTGAAGGCTAAGTCTTTATCAACAACCATGAAATCTGAATTGGACACAAGATCTCCAAACTGAGTTCTGAGTGTAATCTCGCCCAGTGGTTCTTGTTCATTTTTATCATATCCTTGTAACATCAAAGTAGAAGGAGATAAATCAGATTCCGTGAGGGACAATCGACGAAGTGTACGAATGGGCATGAGGTTGACTCCTGAACCATTATCAATGAAAACTCTTTGGATGTCTATGACATTGACCTTACCAGATAAGTACAAAGGTCTAATATGTCCATGTACGACATCATCTTCATCTTCATCAGTAAAAGATATTACTGCATGTCATTCTGCAGGATTATTCTCTACATGGTAGACTTCAGCTGCAGCAATTTCAGTTTCAAACTCTTGAGGACTTGACAACGTTTCAATGAGTGCCTCCCAAAGATCAATTTGACAAATTCAAGGCATCCATAATTGATAACTTGGCCAGTACTTGGGCCAGGTGTTTCAATATATCATACTTTTGATCCAAAGGTCTGTGTTTCCCAACAGGAACATGTGGTTTAGTAGGTGCCTTGAAAGTTGATGCCTTGGATTTTGATGCATCTTATACCGGGATAGGAGTTGGTAATACTCCTGGATTTGGAAGATTAGACCGATTAGGTCTATTTACTTGCTGAGAGGAAGAATATGGAACCTTCAACTGATCTTCCAGAATAATTGTACTAGGGCTATGTCTACCTTGTGTGGAAGAACTTGCTTGTTCTTGTTGAGCTCGTTGAAGGGATCTACCACAAGTTTATGCCACATACATGGTTCTAGCAGGGGTAGAACTAGAATAGTGGCCTCTGAAAGATCCATGTATTCCCCTGTATCCTGAGCCTCTAGAACATCCTCTGATTCCTCTATTTGATATAGGGAATTCGGGCTCATCAAAATTGAAAGTGTGACTGGCATATGGATCTGTTAATTGAATCATATTAACAGAACCAAAAATCAACTCCTCATCTGATGAAGACTCTGCCTAATTATCCTGTTTAGTCTATGACGTCTGGTGGGTTGGTGCCCATGAATTTTGAAGTAGATGGCATGAATTCTTCCAGAGTCAAATACAACTTAGGCTTTGACACATACTCATCTTCTTCTGATTCTTTTTCTTTCTTTTAATCATTCCATTTCTTTGAGGATTTTCCCTCTAATGAAGAGGGTTTTTCTGCGGTATTCATGGCAGAAGGCACAATTGGTATCTTCAATTGCGTTCGCAATATTTCATGAATTCAGTTGATTATTTTTTTGACCATCCAATCATCATATTTCTGCGCATTTTTTCTTTTGATTTCTTTCCATTCGGCTTCTTCCTCTGGAACTGTAGTAGTGACACATGCTACCTGAGTTGAAGAACTTTTTAGTTTGACTTGTCCCGAATCGACCATCTTTTGCATGAGGTCATTGAAGACAAAACACTTCTAGATGGGATGCCCTAACATTTGATATAAGGGAAAATAATTGGGACGGTATTTATCTCCTTCCTTGCTTTGCCTTTTGGGCCTTGGAAACTGAACCAAATTATTTTCAAGTGCTGAAATGAAGTAACCAGGAAATTTTTCATTTTGGAAAGAGTATGTTTTTCTCTTTAGATCCTCAAATTGTTTTCGTCTTTGATATCTTTGATCGTATTGACGAAATGGCCTTTTTTGTTGGTTCCCAGGAGGTGGAGCCCTTCGAGAAGATGAAGGTTTTGTAGTAGAAGCAGGTACAGGTTCTTGGTTAACAATAACTGTAGCGGTCTCTTCTTTACCCATTCTCCTTCCTATAGATAATGGAATTATACGAGCCTTATCCTTAGTCTTTATAAGAGAATCTTCAATCTGTTGAGTGATTGAGGTAAGGTCTCTATACCCTCCTGTATATTTCACAGGGATCAATGGCATGCGTAATTCGTCACGCAGATTTACCACACATATTGGCAACAGTTCTTCCTGAGGGATTACTAAGCTTAGGGAATATGTTAATCCCTTCCAGCGAGCAATGAAATCTGATACCCTTTCATTATCCCTTTGCTTACAGTTTGTAAGATCAAATACTATTGTCTTTGGCAACATTGAGCTGAACTGAAGAAGGAATTTTAGGCGAAGATCTTCCCACCCAGTAATTGACCGAGATTGCAAGCTTGTGTACTAAACAAAAGCTGGTCCTTGCATGTTTCGCACGAAGCATCTGAGTTTCACTTCTTCTTGTTGTTCCAGATTTCCCATCATAGGATTGAAAAAAGACACGTAATGCGTCAAATGCAGTTCAAGATCACCTGATCCATTGAAAATGGGGAATACAGGGTTCCCAAAATTTGATGGGGGAAGGATTGAATCTACCCATTCAGGGTATGCTCTCTTTTCTAGTTAAACCTGCGCACACTTCCCTTCCATAGTCTCTAACTGATCTGTTAATGAATCAATGGTAGTTATTAACTTTTGAGAAACATCTAATTGATATTGGACTTGGGAAGGTCCAATGACTGGAGCTGGTGCAGATATGGTGGTTGGTACTGCAACTGATGGTAGCACCGCCAATTTTTGTTTCACTTGACCCGTAGGATTATACCTGTGAGGGTGTAATGATAGAGGATGATATTCTTGATCCATCTCAGTAGCTACAACAAATTCCCTTGGCTGACTGACTCCAGCACGCTTAGGAAGAAGACTACCCTGAAGTAGTTATGCATTCATCCTTCTCAATTCCTTCATTTCTTCCTCCTGTTTAGCAAACCTTTTCTCAAGTGAGAGAGATTGGCCTTCTCCAGAGGAAAGTTATGTAACCTGATTCTTTCCTTTCCCCTTGTTGGCTCCCTTTCGGATAGGGGGAAGTGGATTACCTGAAGGATTACCTAGGTTTTGAGTAATCCTTTGATTTCGTGTACGCACACCTTCTTTATTTGTGTCTGTGCGTACATCTTCTTGAGTAGGAACCTCTTCATCTGAGTCCCCTGAGTGAGCCTCGTCTGGTGGATCAGAAACAATGGAATTGATGAAATTAATTGATGCATAATGCATCGCATCCCTTCTATGAGCATTTCTATGATATTTTCTTCTTCCATGTCCCGGATGAGACATTGCCTATTGTTGATTCAATCCCTCAGGAACTTCTTGAAGAACCATAATTTGGAGAAAGTCTCCTGATAATTTGGTTCTTTGTTCCTCTTTTGGCTTCTTCGCCAATCAATAGAAGACCTAATTTCGCAGAGGAGGGGATTGATGATTTGAATAATTCCCTAGTCCGGTGGACTGGGACTGTTCCTACTGCCTTTTCTCAACTTCTCGAATCCTATTTTTTGATTCCGAGGATTGGGTTAAAAGATTCCCCAGACTGGCAAGGTGGGGTGCCTTTTGACATGCTATGTCTGAGACTTTCTTAAAAGCTCTACTGATCTTGCGGACCTTAGTCTAGAAATTAGCTGGATGCATTAATCAACATCCACTTTTATCACCCGATTCAAAATGCCATTGGATGATCTCTGACACTTCTGTCACTTGATGATGTGCTTTCTCCATATGAGAGGACTGTTCAATATTCTCTTTTGCTTGATGCCGGAGTAATTAAACAACTTGTTCTCTGTATTCTTGATTTCGAGAAGAACTAGTTGAGGAATGTTCTTGAGCAAGTTTTTGATTACAAACAAAACCCATTGATTGTGGCCGGCCATGGGCAATAACATTGCATGGGACCATTTTCTGTGGGCTTTACTGACTAGAGAGCATAGTGAAATGTAGTTCTCCAAGAACACCCCATCCTCATACATGAATACCAGATGGGGAATTGTCAATTAACTGATGTAATCTTCTTAGTGCACCAAGGCATGAATGTTGAAGGGCTCTCTGCTGCTTTTCAGCCTTCGGATATCGAGAGACTGATAGAGATGCCAAATCAATCTGACATTGTAACCCTTCTATTATCTTAAGATGATTTTTATATTCATCATAAGATAATACTTTATTTTTCAACTGACAAAGAGGTTTCCATATGTTAATACGAATATCATGAATTCCATCTTCCGTCAACATCTCTGGAATGTCATACTGGGAGTCATCCAGAGGCCAAAACATGACTGGAACTTCACCCTCCACCAGTTTTTTTCTCATGTTCAGCATTTCCTCTTTATCATTCAATAAATATTCTTCTACCTGATTTGACTAGAGCTGGTATTCCCTTATTGCTTCGTCAGATTCAAAAAGATTGGTATAGAAATCACTAATCAAACTAGAAGATTCATGACTTAGGGGTGGTTCCGAGAATGACCTACACCCTGGGCTATCTTCTTGTTGAGAAAGTATTTCACCTACTAGCGATGAAACATTAGACATGACCGGTTTCGTATTTGCAAGTTCCTAAAGATAAGAGGGATTTCTCAGCAATATATTGTCTACTGGAGAATTTTCTGGGAAATGTGCATCACTACTGCAGAGAGGACTTTCACAGTGAAATTCATCATCATAGGGAGGACCACCATGGTGGGTTACAACAAAAGATGAGATCTCTTGCTCCTTGGTCTTCTGTACACATAGAGGGTTATTGTAGATCTCATCTAAAGATGAAACTTCAAGATTGACCAAACTGTCATGAAGTAAGCCTTCATGTGGAAGGGTCTGTTGAAGACCTTCTGAATTAAAGTTCCCACTGTTGGGAAATGAGGGTGTAGAATCTTGTATTTCAATAGATAATTTTCTAAGGTATTCAAGAACTCCAACATCGAGCAAGGCCTTGTTATATATTGGCTCTTGATCTCTTGATTGTGCTGGATGGGTCTTCTTCTTAAACGCCTTCTTACTCACCTTGTAAACCACTTGTTGACGAAAGTGGCTACTCTGAGCAGCTGTATGTGCCTGATCAGGAGAGATGGCTAGGTTAGGCTGAAAATCTCTACCCAAATCAGGTGTGTGTTCCTGACTTGGTTGTCCATATGTTATGGGGTAATACGCCCACACCCCTCTTGGACTAGAACAGATGTGTGTGTCTTTTTCGGAGTGAATGGTTGATTTGTCACTCCACTGGTAGGGATAGATTTATGTGTCTTTCCCTAAGATGCTGCTGAAGCTGTTATAATATCCTGACAGACATCTAGGATATGATCAGGGATTTTCTTCTGCTTTTTCACTATTGACATAATGTGGTTGGTGACTTCAGTTGTCGGAATGGGTATATACGTCCATTCTGTGCTTGGAATAGGTGTATGTTCCTGCTCCTATCCTCCTTTTACTATCAGTGAATCCTGAAAGTACTCAAGTGTGGGGGCAGAGAGTTGAGTCTGCCTCCTATTTGTCATCGGAGCTTTCCGACTGACTTCTCTGAGTGCTACCAAGGGAGACTGTTGGTAGGCTTGATCAATACTAGCAGATGTATGTGCCTACTGATTGTACTTTGCTGAATGTGGTTGACGAGATCCATCATATGTAGTTAGACGAGCCTGCTGACTAGCTGGTGACGTATAAATAGGTGTATGTTCCTGCCTATAGTACTCCACTGGAATTTACTGGTGGGATTGGCGTGATGCTTCTAGACGAGTCTGCTGGATAGAGGAATTAAAATAGACGGGTGTATGTTCCCTCTCATTGTTTTCCACCAAGTTAGGTTGGTGGACTTCTCTGAAGATAGCAGAGATGAGAACCTGCTCACTATTGACTGGATTTCGCCTCTGGCGATTAGTCTTGCCTGCTCGGGTTCAAGGAACCTGAGCTGAAGGCCTGGAGTTGATACTCTCATCATGTTGAGGGCACACTTCCGCATGAGTCTAGTGGCGATTGTTGATGGGAGCCCTTGGGAAGGAATCCTACATCCTTGAATTAAGTCCCTGAGGGACCTACTCATTCACCTCTATAGAATATGGGAGTGAATGGTGATTGTGTTCTAGGGATAACGACCTGAAACGGTTGGAGACAATAGTTAGCACCGCCTGCTTCTTGATCGTTGTTCATCACTGTCCGGACGACCAGGCTGAATTGTTCACTTGGAGGGCTTGTCGAGAAGCCTCCAGAGTTGAAATGGTACCGTGTTGACAGTACTCCTTAACCAGCACATTTGATACCCAGCGTTAAAGACGCTGAGTAGGTGATGTCATCCTCAAAGCAGATGATGATCTAGCAGGAGTAGCAGCAGTAGCATTTGCAGTAGTGGTTTTCACAGCAGAGGTATTCACAGATGTGGACTTAAGAAAATCCATTCTCGTAATGCAGAAGATATTGAAAAAAGAGTGCTTGTTTGATATAACAAACATAATCAAGATAATTTCAGCTGCTACTTCTTTTGGATGAGCACATATGTTATTGATTGTCTTGTTGGCCCTCTCATTGAGTTTAAATAGGGGCCTATCAAATAGGTAAAACATCATTTTAACTTGGTTAAGGATTCACGTCGGGTTCACCATTTTTTGTTTCCCTCTATAATTGGGGATGACCTAGATGATTTAAGGTTCAAGCATTCCAATCAGTTTCTAACAGTTTTGTTCATAGAACCAGAAACATCCAATGATTCCATATCCATTTGGACCTACTTTTCAAAGGTAGGTGCTCATTAGTTGTGGACTGATGAGGCTTAGTAATTTGCATTGGTCGAGAGGATGGGAGGTCGGACTCATCACACCCTTTTTAGGGGAATTATTGTTTACTCCGGGACTCTCTTTATAGGTTTAAGTTATGTTCATGAATCCTTATTACATTACCGAGTATAAAATGAGCATTCCTTTAGATCGGAAAATCAATGATTGATATGTAAGAAATTTAGATAATCTTTTATATGTATTATAGTTTCTTCATCGATAGAGAATCATCTATATTTGTTAGATATTCTTAGTTGATGGTATCCTTAAATACATAAAATTATCTTGTTCATTATGATGGCCATACTAGTTTTAAAGACACTCAGTGGGGCACTTGAAGTTTATTGTCATTCAGGAGGACATGGATTATTTCAGAGTTGGGATCATACCCGCTAATGGGAGACCTACGTATCCTTTGTTTTGGAAAAGGAATCAGAACTCACGTAGTTTGAGTAAGGGGGTATGATTTTTATGCATGATTGATGGATCAAAGAAATATTTCATGATTACTTTTACACTCTAAGCTCACGTGATTCATGCTCGGTATGAGAAACAAGATGTATTGGTGAAACCAAAAAATTGTACCATGCAATGATGTGGGGCTTATGTATGTATGACTGCCCAAATAGATGAGGATTGAGATTTACTTCAGGAAAGAAATCCATGAACAGGGTTCATAAAGGTATATGTGCTTCATGGAGATTTGGATACTCTAATCCTAGGGCTTCCTCCTAAGGAAGATGCCCAATTTAGGAGGGGACTTATGATTGGGTTTTTACTCCTGATAAGGAAGCCCAGATCAAAGGAAATTATAACTGGTTAAGAGAAAATAATACTTGGGCTTATTCCTAAGGAGGAGGATCAGGTTAAAGGGATTTAAAAATTAAGGGACTTGGGGCTTACTCCTAAAGAGGAATCCCATATTTAAGACTGGGGCTTATTCCTGAAAAGGAAACCCAGGTTAAAGGAATTAAGGTTTGGGGATTACTCCTGAGGAGGATGCCCATATTTGGGGAATTATGACTGGGGGTTATTCCTAAAAAGGGGGCCCAGGTTAGAGTACTTGGGGCTTACTCCTAAGGAGGATTTCCAAATTAATGAGGACTTGGACTGGGGATTACTCCTAAAAAGGAGGCCCAGGTTAAGTATTCTCTTATCTTAAAGGATGAGGTTAAATGAAGGAACTCTCTAACTTTAGTGACATAAATATGTGAAAATCACTAAGTTTTTAGAGATGTTCCACAGAGCTCCTTTCAAATAAGGAATTCAATAAAGAAAACATGCCATAAATGGCTTTGAAGAGTATCTTGAAGACTGAATCTTGAATAGGAGAGGTGGAATGGCATAAGAGAGGTGAAATGAGCCGGAAGGGCACCCAAAATTATAAGGGCGCGCAAGTCCTGGTAGGCGTGCAGGTAATGCATGGGCGCTCATGCATTGGGCGCGTAGGTATACCTGCGCGGCTCATGGGTACTTGCGTGATCCTTTCCCAGTAGAGTAATACTTGGGAGATTCTTGACCAAAGCCTTTTGAATCATCCCGAGGTACTTCCAGAATAGAGGCGCGTAAGTTTCAATGAATAGGTAAGGAGGCACGCAAGTGTGTCCATTTCCATTAAGGTTAAAAACACTTAAGCGCGCAACTGTTAGTTAATTTTAACACTTATACCTTATTCCTCTTGTTTAGACCTTCCATTCTAGGTAAATAATTACCTTAGAAGTGTTCGGAAGACTTGAAGAAGAGACTTGGGAGTTCAGAGCTTTCTTTCTAAATTCTGGAAAAAAATTAATCTCGAAATGGGGGCCCACAGGGTCTATTTATAGGTTGGAGAAGACCCAGGGTGATTATCACTTAGGGCGTGCAAGTCACTTGCGCGACCATTAGGCGGCACGCAAGTATACTTGCACGACAGTTAGTGAACTTGCGTGACCCTAGGTCCTTTTACTCATTTTTCATTCCTTTGTCGATTTTTGATGTTTTCTTTAAAGGATGAATCACTTTGGGCTAAGTCATTTCCCTTTCCATTCCAATAGACAATGTGATGAAAAGGAGCATCAACTATGACATTTATTGAATCACCAAGATCAAATAAATCATTAGTAAATTTAAAAGAAATAATAGTATAGGGAATAGAAAATGTCCCTAGATCTTGAAATTTTTGTGGTGTTTGTTGTGTGTTCAGTGTTGAGATGCTCCTTCCTAATCTTATTCATTCATTAGCATCAGGTCTTCTACTTTCAAGGGATAGGTATTTTATAGACTTTCCATACTTTAGGATTTTTTTGATTGCTTCCAAGTGCATGATGATGATATTGACTTTTTAAAAGTTTTCCTAATCTCTTGTTGAAGTTTCTAGTCTTCTATATTCTATGAAAAAGTAAACCTTGAAGGTAATTTTACTAGAATATCCTTATTATACCATTTTCCTTCACAAGGTTGTTCTTGGTCATTCCTTCCTAAACCTTGTCCTTATTTTTTCTTTTTTCATGACATCTTCAATTGGATTACTTTATTGAGCTTTAATATTATGCTAATAATTATCATCCTGGATTTTTTATGGTTGAAATTTATTAGGATAAAGATGTTGGATCTCTCTACTGCTATTTTTTAAAATCACACAAACATTGTCCTTTGGATTTGGGAATGATTGATCCAGAAGTTTCCTTGGATTATTGGATGGAATTTCCAATAGAATTTAAAAATTACTTGAAAAATATTATATAGTATTATTCATATCTAAAATATTTTCTCCTTGTTGGTGTGTGGTTGATGTTTCAATATTTTAGGGCTTCCCATATTCTGTTACTACAAAGTAGGTGTTTAATAAGATTTTTTCTAGAAGGGTTGTTTATAGGATTGTTGAACTGATGGTGGGTTTTGGTATTTTTTTCTAGAAGGGATGTTAGGGTGGGTATTTGTTTGAATATATGAGTTTAGCCTAATTCTATCCATATCCTAATTATTCTTGATCATTATCTTTTTCATGTTTGGTATTTCTAAATTTTTATTAGATGATTGCCTGCTGAAAAACATTTCATACCTTGTACTTCATCACATTGGTCAGTATAATGATTAGGAAAAGAACATAAAACACATACTTGAGGTGGGACATGTTGTTAATTTTCTTTCTACACAACAAATAGTTTCACTAAAATGGTTAGTTATTCAACTTTGGTTTCAAGTAGATCTGATGAGTCTTTATTTAAAAACTTGTGGATTCCTCTTGTTCCCATACCTCTTGTGTCGAATTTCTATGAGTTATGTACAATATTTTCAATCAAAACTCTGGATTCTAATGATGATTTTTCTATAAAGGCTCCTCCACATGAGGAATTGAGATGATTTAGGTCATTTTAAATTAATAATTGGTATAAGAATACAATTTAGTGATGTTCCTCCATAGTTTGATGTGTTCAGCAGGTGCAAATCTTTTTACGCCATTCTCAGTATTAATAAAGAGTCTCTATGGTTGATTGGAAGATTGTGTAGATATCCAATCTGACTATTATACTATTGGTGTTGGGAAAGTATCTATATATGAGCCATATTTTTATATCATAATAATCAGTGAATTCTTATGGGTGTAGTTTAAACAACTATTCCTTGAAACCTCCCTTAAGTGGAAAGGGTAATTCCCTCCACATGACTTATTCTTCTTCCGCACTTTGGGGTTTGAAGATTTAAGTAGACATAGGTGAATTCTTGAATGTTCCTAATTGGTTCCTCACTTATAAGAAAATAAAATTTTGGAAGCACCTAATTCATGTTAATTCTCAATTCAAAAACATTTTTCATTACAGGTATAGAAAGTTGATTTTTTTGATTATCAAATTGATGTGTGTATAGATATCTAAGGGTTTGGTTGGGTTTGTCAATCATATTTTTAAGTTAATAGTGAACACTGAAATTTTCACATAAATATATGAGGTTTATTTCCTCAAATTATACATTCATGTTAATTTTCCTCAATTTGGTTAATGTTCATTCAATTAAAATATAAGATTCAATTAATTATTTATTAAAACTATGTTCCATTCAATGTTAAGATTGTTTTGTGGAACTACCTCCCCAAAAATGGTGTCGAGTTTGATGCATGAATTTTCATGTCCTATAAAAATAAAATATATTTCCTAGGTATAGTAAAGTGGTTAACCTAAGTAGTCTCTTGAAAAAGAGTTCAAGCAAAACTTGTTCCAATTTTTAGTTATTTAAAAATGATTATAGTTTGGTTTTGAGAAATTGTAGTTTAAAAAAAAATTAAAGTGGTTGATTTTAAAATAGTTTATGAAAAGAGTGATCGGGTTGGGATTGGATAGAACTATTTCAATGCTATCATGATTTCCAATTTCTACTTGATAATTTTTTGTTAAACTAGTAAGAGAGAGATTCCACAATCACTTCCTCTCTCTCACCCTTGGCCAGATAGCGATGCTGAGAATATTCCTAATTGAAATATCACATTTTCAACCCTCCATACTATGTATGAAAGTTTTTTAGTGGTAATTCTTAATTAATTATGGTAATCTACAATCATGTATTTTTATTCCCTAACAACCAATAGTTACAACCACAACTCAACACATGTGTTGAAAATCATCAAGCACTCACCACAAAACCCTATCATGTTCCATCCTATACAGATAAGAATTAGGTGGAGGTAGATATGGATATAAGATAAGGGTAATAATTATTAATTGTATATAAACATAATATAATCACATTAGGTATTAGAAATACTAAATAAATAATTCATATTATTTTTTAAAATAAAGAAAGGTTTTTATAAAATAACGTACAAAAATTGAAGAATCAAAAATTAGTTTAGCCACCTCTTCCCTGATAACATAGAAATATTATCCCTCCATGTGAAGGGTAACTGATAAGATATAGGAGAATAAAGTAATCACAAGAATTGGAAAAAAAAAGTTGTATCAAGTTTCCATTCATTGCTTCCCATCCAAAATATCTATCCCCAAATCCTCCAAAAGTCCTTATTTTATAGGCCTATTAATTAGTTAAAAATAATTCAATTCCCAATAAATGCATTAATAAATTCATTTTGGTTCAATATCATGGATTTTAAAGGGTTTCAGGTCAAAATTTTCTGCACCTTTCATAATTTACGTCAAATCTAGCCATATCTAGGTCTGGCCAACATGGCTCATGGAGTGAAACATAGTGTCATGCCATGAATTTTCATGATACTAATCTAGGAGTGTTTTAAGGTAATTAAATTCACATCATTAATTCTATAAATTTTTACATCATGAATCATATATTCATGATGTGAATGTGTGTTTTCCAGCAGCTTTAACTCTCTTTTGGCTTCATTCTGCAGTTTTAAGCCTTGAAATTGGTCCTTCACTTGTCTTATATCATGGGAAATCATTTTTATAATGAATTAAGCACTTTTTAACTTGTTTAAAACATTTTTTGTATCCAATAATAGAATAATAACATATTCAATCATTGGAAACATTAATCAATTAATTCATATAGAAAAATCATTTTAAATAAAAATAATTAAGAGTAAAATGATTTTTTTAGAAAATATCCAGAAAAATAGACTTTGTCATTAAAATTACAACATTTTAGAGATAGTTTTAATTATCCTTTATAATTATCCTTTTTATACCTCATAGAAATAATAAAAAAATTGTTTATGTCCTCTTCATTTTTCTCAGCATCTAAATCACTTGATTCTTCTTTTACTTCTTTATCTCTATAATTACCTTATAACAAATATTAAAAGGCTATATCTTCCTTAAAATTCTTCTTGAACAATATTTTTTACTCATTTCATATTCCATAATAATATTTGTAAGTTTATCTAGAGACAAATATTCTCAATTTTCTAGAGCTCACACTTTAGAATCAAATCAATCTAGAAAATTTCTCATTGGTTTCTTAACAATAGTATAATATTCTAGTTCCAATTGAAACCTTTTACATTTTTTAAAATTTCACTAACACTTTTAAAGTATTCATTATTGCATTATTTATCATCTATCTTAATATCTTTATACCTAATCCTCTATATTTTTAGCTTATCTTCCTTTACCTTTTCATTTCCCTCATAGTTTCTTCTCAACTTATCCCATATCTATTTTTCCCTTAGAAAACCCATAATATCTGTATAAAAAATCTTTGTGAGAGATATAAATAGGGAATTATAATATTATTTATCAAATTAAAATTTTCACTTATCTATAGTTTTCATAACAACTTTTTCAATGGAAGGAAATCTCATGATTTCAACATATCGAACTTTAATGCCAAGAGATAGAAGATAGGGTAATAAAATATTCTTCCAACTATGATAGTTTATTTCATAAATTAAAATAATACCCTAAATTTTCACTAAATTTATATTTTATATACTTGGTAGATGGTTATATATTTCATAGGTAACCCCCTTTGATACCAATTAATGTTCTATAATCATATTGGATCACTGAGAGGGGGACGGTTGAATCAGTTATCACATTTATTTTTATACGAATGTTCCTTAAATTTGCAAGTAAAATTTTCTTAACCTATTAAACTTGGTTGAGTTATGATCCACTCAAATATAAATCTCAACCTCTCCTTTCATATGATAAAAAATAAAAATATATATTATCACAATATATTTATAAGGTTCAACACAAAGTCCCACTGATGTCCATATTGGAGATCCCTCCCAACATGGATTTGTTTACTGACTTCATTCAGGAATATAAATGAACAAGTTGCAATTGGTTATACCCCCCCCCCATAGTAATCATTATTCCTACTTACCCTTATTCTACCCCCAGAAATAAGCTATTTTCCATAGTTGGTTGTACCCCCCCCCCCAATTGTCCAAACTATATCCACTTTCTTCACAATTGATTATACCCCATCCATAAGACATTTTTGTAACTGGTCATACCCCATAACTAAAAGATAATTTTTTCATTTCTAATACACTATATTATGATATTCTCATTATACACAAGAAAGGTATATAACCTTCACCTATATATAATATTTAAGATCTTTAATAACTCTCTTAGGTGTTTATTAGTCTCAAAAATTCCTCCTAATATTTGGAAGATCTTGATGTGCCCAATATCAAATTTTCCAGAACATTTCTGGAAAAATTACTTAGAAGCATCAGTTTGATCAACCTTTGGCTGGTATTTCCTTTGTTTTATGTGTATATATCCAATTTTTGTTTATTATATGGGTATCCATTCTATTCTCCCTAAATCACTTCACTTTATTTCAGTATGATATATTCAATTCACCACCATCTGATTTTTATGGTATGATTCTTTTTTATCTGATGGATCCATATCGGTATGATGAAACTTCTTCAACAAGGTAAGAACTCTAATAAAAAAATCATACATTGCTTCCCCATCATCCAATGATTCTCAGTTTGATACAACTTATGTTCTGTCTAATGAAACTCAACCCAATAAACTATCTTTAATTGAGTATAAACTTAGTAAACAACTCACACTATGCTTCTTCTTTGATCAATGAGACTCAGTTTTATGAATCATCTTCAATCAAATAGGAACTTTATCAATAACTCACTTTTCTCACAAAACATTAGTTCATCTTATCCTTCATGTGTATCAATAGAGTATACTCATACTATTGTACCCCCCCCCCCACACACACACAAGAACACTTTTTATAGGTGTGATTATCATTTTAATAAGAGGGAACCCAAAATTCTTTTCCCACATTAAATTCAAAATTCAAATTCTCATACACATTTAAAATTCACTGGACACTTCACAAATATTCTACAATCTTCTTGACTCTTATTTAAAACTCGGTGTATGCATTCTTCTATGAACATCCTTAAATTTGGTGTTAAGGGACTTATATAAAATTCCTTAAACTTTTATAGATAAAGAAACTTTAAATGTTTAGATTATCATTTTCATTGTTAAATACATTAAAATAACTTTACAAAGATCCTTAGTACTCTTCTGTTTGATGAAAAAACTCTATATTCCTCTATCTAGAGGACTCAAAACCTTTCATCATCTGATGATCTCATGCTCGATTTCCCTTTGCTATGAAACCTATATATGATAACCTTATCATATCTTTCTCTGATGAAATATCATATCTTCATCTAATGGATATTTATACATCTCTCTAACTGATGTAACTCAATAATATTTAAAAATTTCTAGCACCTCTATATTTATCCTTTTGATGGAATCACAAATATCTATTCATTGGATCTTTTTAGTGTCTTTCCAATGGAAATTAGACTATTAAAGCCTCATAGAAATATTTTTCTAATCATCATACCTCAATAAATAATTCTGGTATATCTTCATAGGATTTTCTATCAAGTGGAATCATGTACCATAGTCTGATGTTCGTCCATTTGATGAAACTTTGACACATCATTCCAATAAAACTATGAGTATTTCAGCATCATTATTTTATGTATTTTGGGATATGCTTGGATTTCCACCATCTAATATATTAGAAAATATATCCTTCTTCTGATTTATTTTTACAGACACATCTTCATAAATCACTCACTACATAGCCATTACTCAACCCTTGTAACTCTAACTACCATATGATTAGAACTTCCCGGACTCCTCTATCCAAAAATAAATTCTCTGAATCCTCTTTTTGATCATTCTACATATGGTCACATAAATATCAACCTTTATAAAACCACATATTAGAACTTTATAACTTAGGCTACATGCATCTTCATCTAGTTACATTGTTTTTATCCTTATGAGAACATTTTACACCCTTTTCTCTATTTGATCATTCATTATTCGATCATGGTATCTTCATCCATAAAGCTTTATACATCCACAAAATCATATCTGTGAATCAAAATTCAATTTTTGTACATCTACCCCTTTTATTGTTCTATTTGAGAAAATGTTTTCAAACTCTTCTTAGACCGTGATAAAATTTATTATTTTAGGAACTTTAAATATCAACCTAAGATCATCTAACATTCCAAAAACTTTCCTAACTAAGTTAAGTGAGATTTTTACACTCCATAAGGAAACTATCTTATATGAATCCAGTCACATATTTTCTCTTAAACATATCCAAATTTCTTAAGTAACTTTCTATTCAAACGCATATTGATATATTGAAATTAAATGATACTAAAATCACTTTGGTGAAATATTAATTGATACACAAAAACTCCAAAACATGCCAACACATCAAAAAGTTCAACAAATTGATGGAAATGTTTACTCCCATGAATGAACCTTCAATGTACATGGTGAGAATATACATTCAATAATGCATGATCTACGATATTGAAATCCAAATTCCACCTCTTATTATTAGCATAATACTTCTAATGATATTACAATGGCTTCATTATCTCATGAATCACGTGTACCTTCTTAATCATTCTTTTCATCAATTCTGATCCAAGAACAGGTGACTCCTCAACCTCAGTTTAACACAATAAAGATCAGAAAGGTCATCAATAAAATGCATTAAAAAAATTAATACCAATAGTGGAGTAATAGTTGTTATTGTAATATAAATTCACTTAGGGTCGGTTCCTTTCCTAATAACTTCCAAAATCAAGAATATAGGCACACAACATGTTCTATAGAATCTAGATAGTCTATTTTCTCCAACCATACTTCTATGGATTAAAAGAAGTTTCACGAAATAACTATGATCCAAAATCATTTTAGGGACCTCTCCAAACCATGGAGGTGAAATGGGGATCACAATTAGATATAAAAATCCTCATAACCCCATGAATTCTCACAACTTCCTCTAGTTACTGCCTCCAAAAAACCCCAATGATCTCAACTCTTTAATTTCTATTAAGTAAGATAATTTTTTAAAGATATCCATGATCACCCATATAAAATCACATCCTTCATAAGCTCAAGTTAACATGATGATAAATTCCATCAAGATATACTCCCAATTCCACAAGGGAACATCAAGTGACTGAATAAACCCACCAAAAGTATGGTGTTAAACCATTACCCTTGGGCACTTCAAACATCACGATATAATCTTTAAAACAAATGGTTTCATACTAGACCACCAAAAATAACATTATAAGGAATGATACATCTTAGACACACTATGATTTACTGCCAAAGGTGAACTTTGGAATGCAAAAATAACCACATCATGTATCACTAGAGAAATAATGATCCTTCCTAGAAAATACACCCTATGTCAACCTTCCTAAGAACATCACATAGAAGCATCCCCATAAGAAACCCAATCTCACAAAACTTCTAACTCAGAATCCCCTAACTGGGAATCTTACACCTATTGGAATAAATATTAATAAATTATTATTTTATATAGAATCCATCTACAATAAATTTATCTAATATCAAGTTTAGTCATATAAAGTCCCTCCACCCCCCCCCCCCCCACCATCATTACTAGACTGATACACAACATCACTATGTTACTTCATGTTCAAGGAATCAAACACAACTTCCCCTTTACCATGTGTATAAGAAATATATAATTCATAATCCTAAAATAATTTCATCCACCATTAGAATAATAAATTAAAATATCACTGGAAGAAGACATAACTAAAACTCTTATGATATTTGAAGACAACAAAGTGATCACCAATGTTGAAATGTTTCCACAAATTCTGAGAAAAAAATATAAAGTAAGATCAAGATCATGGGATTTTTATTTACATTAATGTGGTTTTAACTAATGACACATGTGAGAGATAACCACCCTATACTGTCTTAGAACACTACATGAGAAAATGTTCAAATTATCTCAATAAACCTTGAACATAGTACCCTCATCTAGTAAACAAATAGTAGGATAACTAACCAAATTCTCCTTTAAATACTTGAAATCTTCTAGGAACTGGCCAATCCAAAAAAATGCCAAATCATTTCTAGATAATTATTTAATATGATTCGTAATTTGATATAATTCTATAATGTACCTCCAATAATAACTAGTACATCTATATGAACTCTTCACCTCCAAAATGTTCATGGTGGAAACCAAAGAAATAGTCACCTCAATCTTCAAAGAATACATGGTTTCTCCATGTTGAGACACAACATGTCCTAAATAATAAACAACACCCACCCAAAAATCACAATTCAACACCTTTCTAAACATATTTTGATAATGAATATCTCCCAAAATTTCTCATAGATGCTCTATAATCTCCTCCTTAGACACCAAAAACATAAGGATTTCATCAATAAATACCACCATTAACCAATATAAAAACTCATGGAAAATAACATTCATCATTTACATGAACACATCTAGAGTGTTCATGACACCAAATTACATTATAATGAACTCATGATGTCTATGATGACATCTAAATGTAGTATTTATAATATGTTCATCCTTCACATAAATCTAATTATATCCTGACCACAAATAAATCTCCAATAACTAGTTAGATCCCTTAAACTGATAAAAAAATTAAATCCATATGATAGGAGAGAATTTTATTAATTTAACCTAATTCAAATGATGGTAATCGATACACAAGTGAAAACATACATTTACCTTCTTTGTAAACACAATTGAAGCATCCCAAGGTGACACGCTTGGCTGAATGAATCTTCATTTTAGAATATCATCGATCTAAATCTATATCTCATGTAACTTATAATGGGATACCCTATATGGAGACATAAATATAGGAGTGACTCATGAATACAGCATTATCCCAAAATAAATCACATGTTGAGGTGGTAGTGTTTAAACCTCTTTTCTAAAGATATCAGGGTACTCTTCTACACCCCTAGGAAACACCACTATCTAATCCTCTATTAAACCCAATGTCAACCCATCTATCAAGGAAGATAAGGACTCAACATGCCTTTGAAGCATCTAAGGATCATTCTAACCAAGAAACAAATCCTACATTCCATTAGAGTTGTACAATATAGTGTGCCTCCCACAATAATCCATAATAAACTAAATTTAACATAGCCAATATATGTCGAGAATGCTGTTTTATGGTTGTATCCAATAAAATATAAAGTCTTCCCAAGAGTGATGCTACCCTAGAATCAAATTTCAACCACTTAAAACATTATAAAGAATATCACGACCTCCGATTGGAATAGTTAACTCCAAGGGAATGGGAAGCCTCTCCAACTCAAGTCCTGAGACATTGGCTAGAGTGGGTGTAACAAAGGAGTATATATCTCCCAAATCAGACAAGGAATGCACCCAAGTAGAATATAGGTAGATAGTAACACACAAGATATTTTGTTCACCTATTGCTAGAAACTATAAGGCATGAATTTGACAATGTTAAACTCCAAAACATATATGGACCTAATAGTGATTGCCTCCATGACCACACTCCACTCATTTTCCCTAAGGATGAGGGGTATCGTGAGATTATACTCTACCCACCCCATCCTCTATCCTTTTGTCCAAACTAGGATCTCCATAATAATGTTTTTTCTTAAAAAGATACTACTACAATGGTAGAAATTGAAGAGGCACACCATATTTAGTTTGACCACCAAGGAAGGTAGGGAACTCAAGATTTCAATGGCCACAACCTCTTATTGAGTAACTAATCATGTCTGGTCTACTAGTTGGGGTATGAGAACTACTAACCCTAGTGAAATGGGATGAAAATGGGAAAAACCAACTCCCACCTATCTGAATATTTTATTTTCCATGAAATTGAGATCTTTTAGCTATATCTCAACTCAGTTTAGAGTCTTAGAAAGTCACCTCTCATATTAATACAACATTATATAATACACAGTCAATAGTATATACCCTCACTAACACCTTGAGATGAGATGGAAACATTAATAGGGTGACCTAGTGCTGGATATCTAGATGAAAAGCCTCTTAAAAATGTCTCTCCTTGACCTCATTATCTAGAATAAGGTCTAGATCATAACTAAAGATATATTTATACCAGATACTAAATTATCACTCAATGAAATTACCCTGGAAGGGAGTTATAATCTCTTATTGATAATCCACCTTTTTGGTTGAAAAATAAACTCATCCTAAAACTGATCATGAAAATTCTATCCTGATTTATCTGACTTATCGTTTTCCCAAAGGAGAAAGATCCATCATTATCAAGATACCCCCTCGTAGCATTTTCATAGCCAAAGAAGCCTAGTGATCCCTCTAAGAATGAACTGTATAGAATGAAATTTACACATCTTCTTACCAAGGATCAGTCTCCTAATCCGAAATAGGTCCAACAAACTTATGTTAACCTAGTATTTAAAATATTATAGTTACCTCCTAAAATTGTCTTCATCATTAACCACCACCCTATAGTGATCCACTAATATATCCTTTTGAAAATATTCAACACAAAACAGGTGATTAAATCAACCTGGGTCCATTCCTATAATATAAAAAACAATAGATAATCCTAAAACAAAAATGTGGAATATTTAATGTTAATTAATTAGTTTAAAATTCACCATAGTTCCCAATTTATACCCAATTCTTACATGGGTATAGAAAATCACAACATATGATCTTTATCTATGTATCTTCCCTACAATCAATATCACTTCATCTAGCATGATAAGTAAAATTTAATGTCCTTGAATTAGATTATAAGGAGACCTAAATACCCATCTCATAGTTGGTATCCCTTGTTTACAGTAATTATTAAGTCCAACCTATATTGTTTCCCTACTAACCCATGTATCCTCACTAGTTCCTATCTCCTAACATTATCCAATCTATAAACTATCCTCACTCTTACCACTATACCATGATCCCCCCCCAACCACCACCGCCCCCACCACCACCACCAGTACCCCTCCTATGTTAGTATTGGAGATATAGAGATGACCCATGAGGCCCTCCTCTGATAGGACATGGGTTGGAGACTATCTCTAAGGGTTTATAGTGTATAAAAATGGGAGGAATTTCCCTATTTATATAAATTTAAAGATAAGATACAAGATGAGATCTAAAAAAACTGTTTAACATAAATAAATATGAATCCCAATACATAAATGTAATTTTAGAAAAACTATAAACAACTAAAAGATACCAAAAGAATCTCCTAAGAAAATACCACACTAATCCAATAATTCCCAAATCAATCAATAACAAGCTTCTACAGACCTGAAATGGTTTATATATACATATGGTGATAATAGAAGTATACCTAGTAGTATCCTCCCCAAAAAATCTCATGTAATTTTGAAAGAATCATTATAAATATTATTGAATAAAAAATAAAACTAACTCATTACCTATATAGATAAAACTATATATCATCCTCAATAAGGATCACTTATCAATTAGTACATAAAATATCCATATAAAAACATATATGTGTGTGTGTGTGTTAAAGGTAATTTTCATACACTTCCTCGCTGGTTTTTCACTCTCACACCACAATGCCAAACATTTTATGTTTCAAACCCTTCAATATATTAAGTCACCTATTATATGGCTTGGGCCTTGACCCTACCTGTCCCAGTCCCATATAGGGACCAACATCTCATATTAGAATGAATCAATATAACTATATCACCAACTGATCCTCATAATCTCATCCATAACCAAGTAGTAAGTCTGAAATCCCTTATGGTCCATGTATCATGCATTATACCTCAACCCATCATAGCTCATACAAGTACACCTTTAGGAACTGTAGTCAATACATCAGAAATAAAAGTAAGTGTAATAACCTCTGGAAAAAAAATTATGTAGATAAAATCATATTAGAATCATGTTCCATCATATCCCATGTATACACATACCCAATTCCTTATACCATAATAAACTGGAAATGCCTACATATTTGGAAACACTCATGGGAGAGTTGAAAAAATGGAAAATTATACCATTCATTCCCTCGGCAATCTGAATATTGAGGAAAACACCCATGCCCAAAACATTGGGGCATTGGCTACCCACCCAACTTCAGCGGTAAAATCATAAAATATAATAATAATATTATTCACAACCACACTAAGTGAAACTACCTAGCCTCAGACTCAACTGCATCTATCATCCCACATGACACTCGGTTTCCAATGCTAGGGCCTAACAAAAAAAATCTCACATGTGCACAAAATCATCAAGATTAAAACCCTTTAACCCTCTTCAATAGTAATTATAATTTTTTATTAATTCATTTATTAAACCCATTAAAAAATTTTAATAAAATCAATTCATTACAAGCCAACCTACTATATAATTCACATTTCAATTGTCTATATTTTTATCCCATGAACCTCATATAATTAAATCAACCATCCCATGGTTTTTATTATTCCAAATTACCAATAATATCACCCATCCCAGATGTTCATAATTAATTTATTTACTATTTCCTAATATAGGTACTCTATGACTCATCCTAATGCATTTGCCAACTATATTAGGCGATTGATAATCACATAAAAAATATATAAATATATCCATGAAAATAAAAAAACAACCATGAAATATGAGAATAACCTACTCAAAACACATATAAATAAATCAATTAGTAACCCAATGAAAAAATCTAGAAAACCAGTAATCCCCACTTCAACAAATTCCACTCATTACCATATATTAATCACCAAATATTCTAACCATACCAGGTTTAAAAAAATAAATGTAAGTGATATAACATCCTAAAGAATTTATTTATGAAAATTTTTATTTTTAGTATACATATTTGAGGGGTAATTATGTCCATAACCTCAAATAATGATATCATTTAGCAAACAGGACTGGTCACACTCAACCCCAAACATTTATCTGTAGGAAAAATATTTTCATTTCTATATTTAATTTTTTATTCATTATTCATAGGTTTCAACATCAAGAAACCTATCCTCCGAATCTATCAACAGATTAGAAACAACAACAAACATGATTCAAGAAATTATTCCATGTTCAATAGTTTAGAAGAAATAATGGTGTTCAAATTCTCATTCCTCTTTCATCAATTATTTCATAAATACTAGTTTTATATTGTTTATCTAATCACAATCACATCTACCATGATAAATAATAACAATAATAGTGAAAAAAATTATATACCACACTATCTATTAAATTATAAGAGGAATCATCATCAAAAAATACGTGCAATCACAATATCCCTTCTAATTCATTATTGATCTCAATTATGATTTTCAATTAGGTTGATTCTACCATTACTTAAAGAAACCAAAGAATGATAATTATACATAAGAATATAAAATAAGAGGATAAGTAATGAATCCTTTACCTTAGTAATATGTTTAATGTTCTCTAAGAAATAAAAGATGAACAATAACTAATCTCATAGGAAACCACCTCAACATATATCTATAACAAACCATAATCAATCCATGCTCATAAATAAACCCTGACTAGAGTAACTCAACCAAAATTAACCTCTATAAATAAATATAATAAGGAACTAAAAGAGAGGATAAAGAGTACCTTATTCCAATAAAATAAAATCTCAATGAACATAGAGGTTAGTCTCTAAAAATAAATTACTAGAGAAGTTTAAGAGGACCTGAGGGTCAGATAGGGTTTGAAGGAAGCAGTAAGAAATAAAACCAAGTAATTACAGACCCTTTATTTATTAAGGAAACCCAAATTACCTCCAACATAATTTTGGTGGCCTAAACAATGCTTGTGGCATCCCTCAGTCAAATAATATCTAAGGTTCTAGAAATTTGAAATGGATCCCCCCCCCCCTCAAACATTATGTGCATTCAAAACAATATTAAAAACCTTTCACCATCACCATGACTTGAACCATGGAATCGTAGAAAGAATATCATCCCTCTCGGTAGCTATTATGACCACTAGCCATGGAACAAGAGAAAACCCCTTTTTGTTTCATCACATATTGATGAAGACTATGGTGTGGTGGGAACCAAGTTGTCTTTTATTCTCCCTCTAGTTAAACATAGAATATATTCAACTTTCACATTGACTTTACACCATTCCCCTTAACCTTGGAATTTTAGTGGTTCCTTTTTTTATAATGGGACCTCTCCATGAACTATGCCCAATGAAATTGTTATAGGCCTGGGTGTGGTGTTCCTCACCCCAAAGGAAGTCCACATTATCTTCTAGATAGCACCATGCCTGCCTATTATGGAGTGGTTTTCCTCATTATTTATCTTGGAATATTACTTGTAGACAAAAAACTATACACTAGTTACACTCTAGAGATTTCACACCCCATTGGTGTGCCCCAACATGAAAAAACCCACTTAAAACACCCAAACTCAAAATAACCAAAACCAAAACTACCACAACATGCTCCTAGATCCAAAAGATCTCCCCACTCTCACCTAAAATACACCTTCAAACTCCCTAAATATACCTCCAGGCCTTAGGAAAATGAAAATGGATGGATTTTGAAAAACCAAACCATTACTTTTTGTGTCTTCTTAGGGTGATCTATATTCTCTGGTTTTTAGAGGAAAAGGGTCATGTTTAATTTCTACTCTGATTCTTTTCATATGTTATTGGGATTTTTTTTGATGTAGTATAGGGATGTGTCCTCATATAGGACATTGAATTTAGGTCTCCATGAGCATAACTATTCCTCATAAGATCTCTAGTTAGAAGTAGTGGAGTTTTCATTGAATTTATGGAGACATTACCTCACTAGGAAACACTTTATCGTCATTAAATTTCACAAAATATTGAGGTATGTATTCTCTTAGAGAGGCTTGAATCTACACCAGTGGTGGTATACGTAGTTCTTATAGGAAACTGATATTGAGATCTCATACACCCTAAGGAAAGGGAAACTAATTTCTAATACAATGAGGATAAATTCATGAAGATATGATATTGATTTGTATTATGATTCATAAGGGGTGATAAAATATCTATCAACAATGCATCTTGATATGGGGGAAGTTGGTGGTAGAGGTTTCTTATATAAGATGATTGTGTAGTCATACTTATTGCAACAAGTTTAGGTTTTGTGGTTTGGAAATCATGAGGTATTAGTATGTTATGATTGTTTCATTTTTTTAAATGCCTCTAAGGGATATTCAGAGGATGGTCATCATGTTTTGTTTCATGGGAAGTTTTTTATTCCATTAATTATACAACATATAGTTATTTGTGGGTTTTATATCTAACCCTTGGTTATACATCATAATGTATCTAAGATGTATCATGCCTTAAGAAATTAGTTATAGTTACTATGTATGAACTAGTAGAGGGTAAATATTTTTTTTAAATTCTTTATTTATTAATATATGAAAGCAGTGCATCATGTTATGATAGGTTTTTTGTATCCATTCTGTGTCCCTGAGTGGAAGTGGGAGTAAATTTCAGTGGATTTCATCACTATATTTCTTTATTTTTAAGTTGTATGTGATGATATTTGGGTGATTTTTTACTGTATGATAAAGTGGACTCATTTCCTAAGTATTCAAGTGTTGTGGATGATTTATAAAGGTAATATATATATGAGATAGTTAATCCTCATTGGGTTTTTAGAACCATCATCTCTGATCGGTAACCTCATTTCACCTCTTTAATTTGAAGAGTTTTGAAATATGCTCTTGACTCTCAGTTATTCCTTAGAACTATATTTCATACTTTGATGGATGGCCATACCAAGAAGAAAATTAAAATATTGGATAAAATATCACAATAATGTGTTTTTTATTTTAGAGATTCATGAGTGAAGTGCATGAATTTAGTTGATTATTTCTATAATAATATATACCAACCTTACATTATCATGCATACATTCATTACATCCTATATGAATCCTTGAAAAACATAATTTTTCTGGAACAAGTTTATAGATTTCGTGGCCTTTGTACCACATGTTGTTAATATCATGATTAATAAGGTTCAAATAATCCAAGAGTGGATTAAGATGGCACAAAGCCATCATAAGTATCAAGTTTATAATAGGATGAGGCTTAAAGAGTTTTAAGTTGGAGATCATTTGTTCCTAAGGGTTTACCTTCATTGTGGGTAGCATATGTTTGCCTAATAAAATAAGCTTTCCCCTTAGTTTATTAGTCTTTTATAGGTGTTTGAGAAAATCAGTGAATTGTCATGTTCATTAGAGATTCATCTAAAGTTGGACAATATCTATGAAATTTTACATGTGTTATAGATTACTCATATTTATATGATGACTCCTATTTAATTTCATTTGTTTTTTTCTCATGGAGGCATGGTGGAATGGTGTAATGTACATGGGAATCAGATTTTTAGATGGGTTATAAATACCATAATCTATTTGGAACCATTTTCATTTAATTTTGGAATGTCTGAATTTGTACTAATTTGATTGGGACTTTTTTATTCTTTTTTTGTGTTATGTTCTAGTGATGGTGTCTTTTTTTGAAAGGTATCTTAAGAGTATATTTGGTTTTCATGTTCATTGTTTTATAATCTAGATAAATTTTTATTCTTTAGGATGATAATAATTTGAGAAGTATCTAATATAATGGCCTAGAACTTCCTAGAATATTACTTTGTGTATTTTGTGTCTTGGATTTGAAGGGTATGATATTGGAGGTTATTGATAGTTGAGAGGTAAATTTTTGGAATATTTGGGATTATAAGTCAAGTTTTAGGAAGGCTATAACAGTTTTAGGGGGGCCCATTTTCAAGTTATGGGCATCATGGTTGAGAATTTTAGGTGGAGAAAAGATTTTTTGGCCATTTTAGGTTTTATTTTAGGTGTTTAGGTGGTCTATGGAAGGAGATGGTAATTTTGTGAAGCATTTTCATAGGGTATTATAGGGAATTCCCTATGTAGAAATGGGAGGAACATAATTCTCATTTTGGTGTTAGTTGGGTTGTTAGGTCATATTCCATGAAGTCTTTTGATGTGGTTGATCTCAAGGTGATTGTGGAAATGGAGAGGGTGGTTCCTCTACCCCAAAGTGAATATTCAAAAGGAGTTAGGGTCAAAGTTGACATAGTCATTTTGGGTACCTCCATATCATAGTGATAGCCATATTTTTTTTTTAATTTCTAAAATTTATTCTATGTAGGGGGTGTTACATTTTAAATACCTAGGTTTTCATATAAGTCTTTGACTAAGGCCATAATTTCCATTTTATAATTCACAATTTCATAGTAGAGTTTGGTTGGGTTTTGTTTATAAAAAGGTGTTGACCTCTCAATAGTTTTACTTTCCTTCCATTATCTTAAGCCCTATTCATAACTTATCTATTATTGGGTTCTTTCTAATCATATCTAGAGGATATAAAACCTCTTGATCATGTGGGGATTTATTCTCTAATCTAAGGTGTAACTTTATACCTTATCTCCCAATCTCATCGTCCTTTTTCTTCTCATAGGGTTATATTAGTGGGTTCCTTTTTATCTTGGGTAGTGTTTAGTTGAGTTCTTGATAAGATTCTATTGAGATTAGATATTTTGGTGGATTATTTTAGGTTTTTTGGTACTCAATCCATTTTTACTCATCTTTCTAGTGTCTCATTTATAAGGATTCTAAGAGGAAAGAGTTTAAATAATTATATTTCTAATTTATGTGTAATTATAGTATTAACATGATATGTTTTTCATTAGGTGTGTGGTTTTAATTAACTTAAAGATATTAATGAAATGGAATAAGAAATTGAAGGGTAAAGGTGTGTTTTTTAATGTTATTTACAATATACTAAGTTATTATTTCTATGTTTTTATTCTTATTGATAATAAATGGTCTGATAAACCATATTTACTACTAATTGATAAGTTTTATCACCTTTTCTAATTTTATAATTTCTTAATATTGGTAAATAATTGGTTTTTATGAACATATGATACTTTAATAATGGTGTTTATACATTAGGTGATTAACTACTATAAAGGTATGATAATAAGGGATGGTGTTGATATTATTTATTATGTTCATTAGAGTTGTTTTTGTTTTAGTTTTCTTGTTATACTTGTTATAATTTGTGTGGTATTGCTAATGGGATATTGTGGTTAAAATTGGGGGTGTAGATTTAGTTTGGATGGTTTGACATGAATGATTCTAGAAGAGGTGGATTAAAGTTGTGGTTGTTAGCTTATCCTTATTATTGTTATTATAGGCTTATAGAAGAATGGTGGTTAATGTGGTGCTGTGAAGTGATAAGATGAAATCATATACACATTTTTTCATTTTATTAAGAATTTTCAATGATTTACTCGATAATGCAAATGGTTTGTGTTTTTTTTATGAAATAGGATTTAAAGGTTTCAAAGTAAAAAATGTAGAAAAGGATAAAATTTATCTATTACACATCACGAAACATCATTACATGATTTAAAGTATCATTTCACCACATACTGCAATCCATGATAATTTTCACGATGTGAATCGTCATTACACAATGTGAACCATCCTTACACAATGAAAATTGCTAGACCATGACGTGTATCATTCAAATCACATTTCCCTCCCAAAATAACCTATCCAAAGGAAGCTCCATGACATGACATCCACTCACACGATGTGAGAAGGGTAAAAATTCTAAATCTGATATGAAATTAACCCAAGGTATGCATGGATTCAAAATATGAATAGAAAATCATGGTTCGGTATTACATGATGTGAATACCCATTTCACATTATATAATTTCATGTCTATATATATACAGTAGGTGTACACAGGAAGAAGAGTGGACAGAATTCGTTTTCTTTCATTTTTCTCTTGTTTCCCCTCTACTCCCTCTACCCAAACGTAATTTTCCTTAATTATTTTCATTGTTTTACTTTAATAAAAGCTCCATGGATTGATTTCGATGATGTTCTTCTTATATTTTTGCATCACCAACACCATTCTTATCACGTTCATCATTTCAAGCATTTATCATCAACAAACCTTTGTTTCACTTGCTCTTATTATTTTTTTGAGTAAGTAATTGGTTATAATTATGATTGAATCCATCCCTTTACTTCTAATTCATGATTTAATTTCAAATAATTAAAAACTATCGATATTTTTATGATATTTAATTATTTAGACCTAATTTTTATTTGTAAACTCAACATGTTCTCAATATTTTACCCATTCTAGATCAATTGTACCATAAATGATAAACCACCAAGGGTAGGGGTAAAGAGTAAGGGTATATGAATTTAATTAATCTATAATCCTTAACTTGGTAATCCTATGAAAATTAATCTGGTTCAACAATAATTGTTTATCCAATTCATTCAAGTGACCCTAACCTGATCGAAGTAGATTTGGCTTTGATTAAGAGCATATGACACATCCTTCCTTTGAAGCTAAGATTAATTCACTTAGGATTTGATTATTCAAAAAGCAAGGAATGGTCACCTCCTAGATAGAACTAGTTGGTTTGACCATAGTCTAGTGACCTCTATTTACTTCGAGACCTAGATCTTTGGACCATAAAAAGTTATTATAGAGATTATCCTTTACCTGAAAACCCAAAATTGACTATGATCCCTTCTTTATGTTTGTTCCTAATTCACAAGTATTTAGTATTAGTTTTCAAAAACTTGACCAAACTAATGAGGACTCATATATATAGGGTTTTAAACCATAATTTATTGTCACTAGATTAATTCCTTATGGGATCGACCTTGCAATATCACTATACTATGTCTCAGTAGAAAGTGTGGTTTGGGAAACAAATAATCTAATGTGATGTCACCACATGTGAATTAAATGATACATGCAAGCACATTAAATTTGGGTTTCATTTCTAGGGAATTAATTCGTTGTGCCTCACATGGTAACCTACAACCAAATAAGAGTGGATTACCTCTCCCGAACCCACTTTATCCATTTACCTTTTCATTCATACACCGCTACATCCTTCTTTTTCATGTGACATAGTTCATGCAACGGGTCCCTTAAAATCATTTGAGGATCCTTGACATGCAAGAATATCTTACCTTCAATATTGAAATCGAAAGGTATATATCTATACATTTTCATTAAAAAATGGAAGACCGCTACAATCATGCTGGTCAAAATCTACCCAACTCACCCAACATGAAATTGTTAGTCCATAGAGAGAAGTCACAATATCAATAATGAACGATCATGGATTATGGATTTCTATAAATCCATTGTTCTATGATAATTAATTTTCACCCTCCTATTTAGTAACACACCTTCGAGATCAAACCTAGACTCATTCATATGATCTTGAACATGGGCCAATTTAGTGGGCTTCAAACTGAAGACCCCCACGAGAATATTTCAAACTTATTGGGAGTATATGATGCCATTCACAACTAGGGAGTATCTTTAGATACAATAAGACTTAGATTTTTTTCCTTCTCTCCATGATATTGATCCAAGGATTGGATCAAAAGTTAAGCACCCAAGTCCATTATGACCTAGGATGATTTATCTCTGACATTTATAAACACATACTTTCCACCAATCCGCACTTGTAAATTTCGTAACGACATCCATAATTTTGATTAAGAAGATTTAAAATTAGCATGGGAATCATGGGATCGTTTCAAGGAACTCACATAGAAGTTTCCACACCATGGACTTGATATGTGGATCTAGCTCCAGAAATTCTATCGACACCTGTAGCCAGCTACACACAGAGTGGTTGATGTCGCAGCTGATGGAGGACTAATGTTTAAAATTCTTGAGGCTAGCCGAGCACTTATAGATGAAGTATTTCATAATTAAAGTCTATGGAAGAGTGATTATGGACCACCTCGGCATGGTATCCCCCAAGATGAAGAGAATACTCGACTAGTTTCTCTAGTAGAATCCCTGACCAAGAAGCTTGAAACTTTTCAGATACCTACTGTACAACCTCCCTCCATTTCCTGTAATGGTAGTTCAGTCATGTGAAATGTGTTGTGGCCAACATCTCTATCAATACTTCATAGAAAATATTTATGAACAACCAAACCAAGATTGTAATTATGTTAATTATTATTAGAAAATTAAACATTTCTAATATCTGTAATAATATTTTTACTAGAGGCCCACACAACAACTACAACATAATAATCAAGGGTTTTACCAACAAAGAAGTTGGAAGGAACCTTTCATGAATCAAGGACCAACTGTATATCCACCGATGAATCTTGTTCCCTAATAAAAACAACAAACATCATAATAACCCTTTCCGCTAAGAGATCAACAAAAATTCTGTCCATCTCAACCAATACCTCAACAAACAGTTGTACCTCTTCAAACTAATATGAAAAATCTACTCTCAACCTTTGTTCAAAAGGAAGATCAGAGGAGGACCACCCAAGAAAATGATATATAGAATCAAAGGGTGGCCCTTTGTAACATTGAGAATCAAATGGGTCAGATATATAAGACCTTGTCAGATAGATTACCAGCTACTCTACCTGGTAATACTGAGATATACCCAAGTGACGAGGAAAAGGCAGTGGTTTTGAGGAGAATAAAAGTGCTAGATTTTCAGTATCTATGTAGAGGAGATGAAATACAAGATGAGGAGCTCAATAAGAATACAAAATTCATTAAATAAAAAGTTGGTGGAACCATTCAATAAATACTACAAGATGAAACCCTGAAAACCCAACCCAAGGAAGAAGTTTATTTTGCTCCACCACCCTATAAACCACTCCTTCCTTTTCCAAACTGAGAAAGGAAATGAATAATTAAAGGAAAATGTAAGATGTTTTTGGAAAATTTAAAAGAATTTCACATCAATATTCCATTTATTGAGCCAATCTCTAAAATTCCCACCTATGAAAGATTTCTCAAAGATCTCCTTTCAAAAAAAAGCATAATAGAAGACCTAGGAGTCATATCAATGAATGAGGATTGTTATACAATTTTTCAGTATAAAATCAAAAAACAAATGAGAGACCCTAGGGGATTTTCAATTCTATGAATAATAGGGGAATGTAACTTCAGAAGATCCCTATGAAATTTATGATCCAACATCAACCTCATGTCAATGAGTGCATTCTGTAACACCACAAGATTTCATAGTACGTTATTTCTTCATAGTAATTCAATTACTTGCACTACACGCAACACCGAGTTCAAGCTCACCACGACTTACTAAACTAGCCGTTCAAAAGAGGTTATGATTTTTATTAACTGCATTTTGAATTTTATATACACCATATAATTTTAACATCAATATTATGTGTTTTTTAGACATAATATAAGAACAAATTCGATTTTTTAGATAAAGGAAGTATTTTTCAGAAAATGCAATTTTACCGCCTTTTGAGGGTGAACCCTTTTTAAATCCAATATTTGACACTTTTATATATTCAATTTGACAAAATAAAATTCTTCTTTAGAATCGGAGGATAAAAATTTAGTTTTTGATAAATTTTTGGTATTTTTCTATTAACTTTCATATTTTGGTGAATGGTGAAAAATACTAAATTTTAATTAAAAACAACTTTTTTAATTGAAATAATTTATAGTGTTAAGTTATGCATTTGATTCGTTTTGAAGTATAATTAGATTATATTTTTATCATTTAATACAATTTAGGTCATTATAATTAATTTCACTTTGAAATTGGACATAAACAAGTGTCAATCTTTTGATACATATTGTTGCTTAAAAACACGTTGTTTGTTTTGACACTGAGAATTAATTATAAATAAATTAATGAAACATGTATTTTTTGAATTTGGTAAAATAGAAATAATTTTTTAATTCAGAATATCAAATATAAATTAGGCTTATTTTTTGTTATTTTCCTGAGAAACATCAATTTTTGATGAATAGTGAAAAACACTGAGTTATTGGTTAAAACCGACTTTTTATTTAAATAATTATTTATTTTATTTAAATTTATTTTAGGTAAAAATAGATACATAATACCTATATATGTTCAAAATAATTCATTGGATTCATTTTATAATAAGTTTAGATATATAAAAAATTTATTGAACTTTTTACTGTCTTTTACCCACCTCCTAGGAGTATTTGCAAATTTGCATAAAACTTAATTTTATTGCTTCTGTGAGTTGAATTCCAAAAATCTGAGAGACATGGTTATCCTCAGTAAGTAAAATTTGGTTCAATAAGATGAAAATATTTTTTGGTGAATAGTAACATTTGACTCTTATTTACCACGGTTAAAGGTAAATAGGGTAATTTATGGTAAGAAGAATATTTTAATAATTCCAAATTACCTTAACATATGTCCAAACCTTATTTTATGAGTAATAACAAACCATGGGCATCCTTGGGTAGATTTTGGGACCCCATGGAGCCACTTATGAATGATAATGATAATTTAGATTAATTAATTTAAAGTAAAGGAAAAATTGACATAAACACAAATATCTTAGTAATTACGTTTTATATGGTGTTATATAAGTATTATTTTTTACTATAAATATTCAATGGAAAGATAAAAAGATTTCCTACATCATGGTATTTTTTATATAATTGTTAGACATCGAATAAAGTAAATTATTTATGACACACTAATGTTGCAGTATTTACCTCATTAATAAATGATTTAAATAAATTAGATTTTAAATATTACAATAATATCCAAAACATGTCCAATTCTTATTGGATGATTTTATTTTGACCATGAGTCATATTATATTTGACCCTAATGATTTTTGGACATTTATAAACCGAATATCATTATATAATAAAATAATATTTTTACACTTTTATAAAGAGCCCCTCCTCCCCCTTATAAACGGAGACCGCTTCTAACCAATTACTTACACCTATAAAGCCTTTAGGCTCATCAAAAATATTCCAAATTAATCTCCCTACATCCCTATTCTCCTCCTAGAAGCCTTACCTTAGGCATAAGGCACTTCAAGAAGTCCTTTTGATTCAATCCAAAGGAAGTTACCCAAATTTAAGGTAACAATTTCTCTTAACTTCTTTTATTTTATTTTACTTCTCCAACCCCTAAAATATTTTTATTATTTTCTTTTATAACAACACCAGTATCCTAAATATACTAGTATGTTGTTATGAGAAGTATTCAAACTACACTTACACACACCTCCATCTAATGGGTGAAGAATATAATATTTCTGTAGATGACAAACTAACGCCTCACGAAATGATGATTGTTCAATTACCTCCTACCGCCACTCATGGTGGCCATTATGATGGCACTATATTTATATATGATATATATTTTTTTATGTTTTCTTCATGTTTCTGTATTTTTATTTTATATAATACCTTAATGGTTTCCATTATGGGTAAATGCAATATTTTCATTTGAGGAAGTGCGGACTACCCCCCCCCCCCAAAGTTATATGACTCGTTAATACCATATGTTGGACATATAAAGGATGGAGTTAATGATATTATATATGATATTATACTATAATTATAACATACCTATGTATCATTATGTTTTAATTCCATTAAAATAATAAATATAAATGAAAGTAGCGTTCATGCGTATGTACGGCTTACCATCTCCATGAACGGTGAATTTCATTTCTTACCCCACAATGATATGTACTGTTATAAATAAATGTATATACTAGAATATATGATATCTAAATCATGAATATAATTCTAGATATAATGAACTTTTGACTATTTGAACAACTTGTAACTATAGGGTGTTTATTTTTGACTCAAGTGCCAAATATGGACAAAACGAATGTTATTAACATAAATGATTACATAATATTTATAAAATGTTAATAAGTTATATAAAAGGAATAATAAACTTGAAAATGCTCTTAATCAAGTAGAAATTAACTTTAGTTTTTTATTCAGGATATTAAAGAAGGAACAGGTAAGTAGAACACAAGGTAAGGGTTAATTTCACAATCTCTTTATTATCCAAGGTTGTTTGTACGTAAGTATCTACTGGGACATATTTATTATCCATGTACATGTTTCATAAAAGAGTGTTCAAATAGATTATTTTTAAGGTACTTCTTTACTAAAACATCGTTTTAAATGTTTTAAATATTTATTCTTCTAAATCATTCTCATTAATGTCCATGTTTTCAAAATGGTTTTTAAGGATTTATTTATATGAACATGAAATTTTTTAAAATGGTAATTCCTTTGAAAAGTTTCAAAGTGGTATGGGACACTTTTATTCAAAAATGTCTTTAAATGTATTCCTTTTTAAATTGTATGAATTTTAAATATTTTCATGAAAAAGAGATATTTCTCTCAAATAGTTTTACTAATAAATTTCATTTATGTCAACATCCTTTGATGGATTTTAAACTTTTTTGAAGTTGATTTATTATGATACAAAACATACATATTGTATTGAAGGTTTTGTCATATTTTTGACTGTGGATGTGGTATTTTTATACCATTCATGGATTATGGTTAAAGTATTCACATTTCGTATGCTAGTTTTAATACGAATGTTTATGTTATATTTCAACCTTTTTATATGAGGAATGTATTAGACTTAGTAAGTGATGGGTGGAGCCCGCTAGAGCTCCTCGATGCATCGGTAGGTCTCATGAGAAAACTAGATGTGGAATTGTTCGAGGCCTTTCCCAAATTGATATATGGTTTTGGCCAAGGCCTTAATCATTTTTAGATGTCTTGGATAAGGTCTTGACATAATGTTTCAGAATTTCTGACATTATATATTCCCTCATTATGAAAATAATATTGATGGTTCATGTGGTCATTCGACTAATAGAATACCCATGATTATTTTTTATTATGGAACTATTTACTCAACTCATATTCCTGCCATAAAAGTTTTCATGTTTATTATTGGTAAAGGCATGTGGTTTCAATTATTCACCTTGCTTAATATTTATGTTATCTTCCATTATATTGCTTACCCTTACTGAGCATTTGAGGTCACCCCTTTCTAAGTTTTATTTTTCCCAGGATTCCAAGAAGTGTATTATGATTGATATGCCGGGTTAAGCTAAGGGAATAATGGAATTCATAAAGAATTATTTATGATATATTGTTTATTATAAAGTTTAATTTAACATTCATGTATCTAATCTATTTTCCAAGACTGCTAAACTGATCGATCTTTTGGGACTTGATTCCTTGTAATCATGCCACTGTATTAAAATAATGTATAGACTCTAGTTAACTGGGGTCGGGGCATTACAGTTGTTATTAGAGGAAGTTTAGTAATAACCTTGGAAAATAGATTTAGATAAAATCTGATTAGATCACATTACCCTAAGATAGACTTTGAGGATTATTATAGAATAACTTCTAAGAATTTTTGTAATGTATAGATTTTGTGAGTTTTCTAAAAAAATACATCCCTATATGGATATGAGTAGGTAGAGGCAGCTTTGGCATAGATTTACCTAGGGTTAAAACTTGAAAACACCGCTTTGATCTAGACTCGAACAAGAACCGGTGAACTACAATGGGCCTTGTTGCACTCTTTGTTATGACACACCTAGGGGATATGATTAAGATAATTCTAATTTTCTTTACAAATCATTATGAAGGATTTACGAGTATATACCTCCTCAAAGAAAATATTTTTACGGATTATATCCATAAACTGTTCAATTTAAGTTAGGTATTTTACAAGTTTGGAATTATTCACTATAATTAATAAACTAACCTAGTGTATGCCACTGTATAGAAATGGTGCCCAGTAGAAGGAATCTGAACTCCAGCAATATGTATGATCCAAAGAGTAAGAAGGATCGTATCTTTCACGATACTAATCCAAAATTTAGAAGGGAAATAGTCTCTCAGGTATTCTCAACATATGAAGAAATAGTGTCATGTGTTAATAATATAAGTAAATAATTCTATGAGTCATGTGGCTTTGAAGGGAAGAAAGAGAAGAAAGGGATGGAAGATGGAAAGATGGATAAAGGGAAGAGGGAATATAAGGATTTTCACATATGTGATAACAGTGGAAAGAATCACCTTGGTAAATTCTTGAAGGGAATGGGATTTTGTTATAAGTGTGGAGAAAAATTACACCAAGTACATGATTGCAAGGGTAAGAAAAAAGTTTCAAATGTACAATGCTTTATCTATAAGGAGTTGGGAAACTACACAAATCAGTGTCCAAATCATCATATTATACCCCAAATGATTCTATTGGATAATAATAAAGATATGATACTACCAAAGATGAAGAGGAATGATTATATTTCTTACACTGTTATTAAAGTATTGTGTCATTTGAGTGTTGTGTTATTGATGTACATGTTATAAGAACTATAGAGTATATAAGGATTTTATTGCAGTACTATTTCATTAAGGACTTGAGATTGTGTGGAACCAAGAAAAGTGACTCAATTGAAGGTTAAATTTTTGAAAAATATATGGTTGAGAGAAAGATAAAACATAATATGGTTCTGATACTGAGGTAGTGATTTTGGAATAAGAGATGGTTTATTTGGATAAATTATATTGGATATTCTTGACTTCCTTCGAACTGATTAATAGTTTTTTTTTCATCATTGTTGGAATATTCAATATTTTTCAATATAAGTAATATATCCAGTATTATATAAAAGATAAAGGAGTAGTAATGTAATCAATAAGGTTTTATGGTAATTCTGGGTGTTAACAAGTTTTAAAATAATATATGATGAAGGTTTTCACATGTTATTACATGGATAAAAGGATATTCATTGTGTTTAACTTCCTTATAAATTTTGGACTACGAGTTTGGATAGATTTATTTTGGATAAGTCTAATGTTTGGAATGGATTAACATGATTTTGTTAAGATTATTCTTGTATTTTTATAAAAAGTAGAACACGGAGACTGTGTGACAACTCATCGTGTCCGACATAGCTGCGGGAATTGAACCCACAACCATAGTGTGATTGGGATTTATCGCCTACCACTGGATTACGTGAAGTCTCTGGATTGTATAATGTAGTTTCTTTTTTTAAAGTGTCTAATAGTTAAATCATAAATTCATTTTTTTACCCTATAAAAATAGGATAAATAGAATATATTTTTTTAGTTCTATTATCTTTTAGAGTGCAAGATGAGTTTGTGGTAGAAATTAGTTAAAGGATGGAACTCTACTTGTCAAGTATATATTTTTTTTCTTCCCTTATTCTATGAAGAAATTAATTCTTAAACTTTAGGTAAGGGATCTTAAAACTAAAAATGTGTTATCATAATACCTTATGTTTTGTTGAACCGATGATATTTTAATTCATCATAGATTGATGTCTTTGAGGCCTCAGTTATACAATTTTTTGTGACTAATGACCTCAATCACTCCCTATAAATATTTATGTTTTTCCTCCAATTATGTGTCTCTAATTTCCACCAATGTTCTCCTAATCGAGATCATAATTTTGTGGTGACTTTTTCATCGCCCTTTTCCTCTTATTAAGACTAAATTTTATTAACCCAATTTCAGATGTGGGTTTTCCCACAATAGTATTCTATATTTTCAGCCTTCTATTTTCTAAGAATAATTTCAAATTGTGAGGATGAAATTTATTGAAGTAGGGAAGAATGTAACACCCCAAGATTTCATAGTATGTTATTCCTTCAAAGTAATTCAATAACTTGCACTACACGCAACACCTAGTTCAAGTGCACCGCCACTTACCAAACTAGCCGTTCAAAAGAGGTAATGAATAATATTAACTGAATTTTGAATTTTATATACTCTATATAACATTAACATCCATATTATGTGTTTCTTATACATAATATAAGAACAAATTAAATTTTTTAGATAAAGGAAGTATTTTTCAGAAAAAATCAATTTTACCACCTTTTAAGAGAGAACCCTTTTTAAATCCAATATTTGACATTTTATATATTCATTTTGAAAAAATAAACTTCTTCTTTAAAATCAGGAGATAAAAATTTATTTTTCATACATTTTTGGTATTTTCCTGATAACTTTCATAATTTGGTGAATAGTGAAAGATACTAAATTTTAATTAAAAACAACTTTTTTAATCAAAATAATTTATAGTGTTAAATTATGAATTTCATTTCTTTTGAAGTATAATTATATTATAGTTTTATCATTTAATACAATTTATGTCATTATAATTAATTTCACTTTGAAATTGTACATAAACATGTGTCAATCTTTTAATAGATATTGTTACTTAAAAACACGCTATTTGTTTTAACAACAAGAATTAATTTTAAATTAATTAATTCAACTTATATGTTTTTAATTTGGTAAAATAGAAATCTTATTTTAATTCAGAATATAAAATATATATTAGGCTGAATTTTTGGTATTTTTCTGAGAAACATGAATTTTTGATGAATAGTGAAAAACACTGAGTTATTGGTTAAAATTAAATTTTTATTTAAATAATTTTTTATTTTATTTAAATTTATTTTAGGTAAAAATAGATACATAATTCATATATATGTTCAAAATAATTCATTGGAGTCATTTTATAATAATTTTAGATATATAAAAAGTTTATTGAACTATTTACCGTCTTTTACCCACCTCCTAGGAGTACTTTCCAATTTTCATAAAACTAAATTTTACCACTTCTGTGAGTTGAATTTCAAAAATCCAAGAGACATGGTTAACCTCAGTACGTAAAATGTGGTTCAATAATATGAAAATAATTTTTTTTGAATAGTAACTTTTGACTTTTATTTACCACGGTTAAAGGTAAATAGGGTAATTCAATGTAAAAAAATATTGTAATAATTAAAAATTACCTTAACACATGTCATAACCTTATTTTATGAGTAATTACCGACTATGGGCATCCTTTTGTCGATTTCGGGACCCCATAGAGCCACATATGAATGATAATGACACTTTAGATTAATTAATTTAAAGTAAAGGCAAAATTGACATAAAAAAAATCTTTTTGTAATTAATTTTTATATGGTGTTATATAAGTAATATTTTTGACTATAAATATTCATTAGAAATCTAAAAATTTTTCCTACATCATTGTATTTTGTTTATAATTTTTAGACATCGAATAAATTAAATTATTTATAACACAATAATGATGCAGTATTTACCTCGTTAATAAATTATTTAAATAAATTAGATTATAAATATTAAAATAATATCCAAAACATGTCCAATTCTTTTTGGATGATTTTATTTCAATCATGAGTAATAGTATATTCTACCCTAATTATTTTTGGACTTTGAGAAACTGAATATCATTATATAATAAAATAATATTTTCACACTTTCCTAAAGAGCCCCTCCTCCCCCTTATAAAGGGAGACCACTTATAACCAATTCCTAACACCTATCAAGACTTTAGGCTCTTCAAAACTCTTCCAAATTAAGCTACCTAAATCCCTATCCTCCTCCTAGAATCCTTACCTTAGGCATAAGGCACTTCAAGAAGTCCTTTTGGTTCAATCCAAAGGAAGTTACACAAATTAAAGGTAACAGTTTCTCTGAACTACTTTCTTTTATTTTACTTCTCCAACCCCTAAAATCTTTTTGTTACTTTCTTTTATAACAACACCAGTATCCCCAATATACTAGGATGTTTTTTTGATAAGGATTCTAACTAAACATATAAACACCTCCATCTAATGGGTGAAGAACATAATGTTTCTGTGGATGGAAAACTAACGCCTCACGAAACAATGATTGTTCAATTACCTCATTTCTTCTCTCATGGTGGCCATTATGATGGCACTGTATTTATATATGATATATATTATGTTTATGTTTTCTTTATGATTCTGTTTTTTTCTTTTATATCATTCCTTAATTGTTTCCATTATGGTTAAACGTGATAATTTTAGTTGATGAAGTGCAGACTACCGCCCCCTCGAAGTGATATGACTCCTTAATACCATATTTTCAACGTATAAAGGATAGAGTTAATGTGTAACACCCTGAGATTTTATGAAAAATATTATTTTTAATTTCATTAATGTCTTGTGTTGTACGCTACACCAAAAGGAGCTTTCACAACATGGATCCTTGACTTGTCTTTCATTACACGCAATCGTGACCTTCCTCGATAGCGTGTGTAGTATGTAATACCGAGTTTCACTAAACAAAGATATGCTATTAAAATATTATTAAAACTAGCCATTATGAATAGTAATAACCACTTTTTGAAATTTTTTAAATTTTATTTTTCAAAATGGAATTCATTTTTGGATTTGTAATATCGAAATTAGCCTAGGGTGAAATTTTGGTACTTTTCGGATAACTTTCATTTTCTGATGAATAGTGAAAATTACTAAATTTTAATTAAAAACAAACTTTTTAATAGAAATAATTAATTGTGATAAATTATTAATTTGATTGGTTTTAAAGTATATTTAGAATATATGTTTAAAATTTAATACAATGTTGGTTATTGGATGTAATTTCACATTTAAACCAGACATAACCAACTGTCATTCTTTTGATAGTTATTATCTCTTAAGAACACGCTATTTGTTTTGACGACGGGAATTAATTTTTAAATTAATTAATGCAACTGATATGTTTTTAATTTGGTAAAATAGACAACATTTTTGAATTCATAATATCAAATATATCTTAGGCCTAATTTTTGGTATTTTTCTGAAAACTTTCAATTTTTGATGAATAGTTAACCACTATGTGGTAGTTAAAAAAACTGAATTTTTCATAAAACATAGTTTTACCACTTCTATTAGTGGAATTTCTAAAATCCGAGAGACACGGTTAATATCAAGGTCTAAAATTTTGTTCAATGAGATGAAAATAATTTTTAGTGAATACTAACTTTTTACTTTTTTTTACCACGGTTAAAAGTAAATAGGGTAATTAAGGGTAGAAATGATATTATTATTACCCTAACACATGTCATAATTATATTGGATAAGTGTAATTCGACTAAAAACAACCTTTGTAATAAAATATGGCCATTTAGGCGCATTTGGATTAGATTAGGACATTTATTATTAATTTATTTAAAGAAGGGTTAAAATAGTTAAAATCAAAGTTTAATAAGTAAATAATTTTTAATATAGGGTTATACATAAGCTAAATTCTACTATAAATAGTCATTAGAAAGATAAAACGATTTCCTACATAATTATGTTTTATTTGTAATTTTTAGACTTTAAATAATTTAATTTATTCATGATACAACGATGATGCAATAATTATCTTATTAATGAACTATTGACATAATTGATGTTATAAACACCCAAATAAATGTAATTTGAGACTTTTTATGAATTAAACTAATTTTCTAGGTTAATATGACATGTTATTATTGATTTAATTAAATTTTCTCGAACTAATAATTCTGTTATATTTTTCACAAAAAACAATTACTAAATAGTGTCAAAATTGACATAAAATAGTTTCGAAAACAAATATTATATTATTAATTGTTATTTTATTCCTAAAAAACTAAGGTTCGGCCAAATGACTTAGCTAAGGTTATATATATTAATAATAAACATATTGGGGTTCGTTTGTCTTCTTATAGTAAGTTTATTAACCTTATAGTATAAGAACACAATAAGACACGGTAAAAGTAAAATTATTTAACTTAATGTTAAATCTAAATGATAAGGTTAAAATAGGAACCTAAACATGTCTAAATTCTATTTGATGAGAGGATTTCGACTCATCCCCACCTTAGCTAAGAAATAAATCAATTTCAAGCTATTTTAAACCGAATTTGACTTTATAATAAAATAATAGTTTTTTTTATTCCAAAGGTACCCCTCTCCTCCCTTATAAAAGGGCACCTCCTCCCTCTCTTCCTCACACCACTTTGAGCCTTCAAGCTCGGCCAACCCCTGCCAAATTTCCTTCTCCACTTACCTAGAAACATCCTAGAGGTTCTGGTCTTCCTCAAAGACCAATTTTAGTGCCCTAAAAGGAGATATCAAATAGGCACTTCAAAGAAGAGGAGGTTCAGACACATACGAAGCAAATCAGACCTAAGGTAAGGGAAATATCACAATCTCATTTTTATCCGAGATTGTTTATACTTTGGTATTTACTGGGGTGTATTTTGTCATCCACATCCATGTTTCCTCAATATGTAATATTTATATCATTCTAAAATAGTTTATATCAAAATTTACCCTTCGGTGAGTTTTTAGTAAAAGATATGAAAGGAATCTTTTGTCATTTTTCGTACGAGGTACTTTTTGACTTTTCCAAAAAATGTACGAGAAGAATGTTTTTTTAACATATACGGCATGAATGTATTTTTAAAACATTATTTCCAAGAATCATCCTTTACAAGTTTTCAAGTCTATTTTTAATCAACTTCCTTTATTTTAGAATTCTATGACATGTTAAGAAAGGAAAAGTGTTTTTGAAGTAGAAAGGATATTTTCCTCAAGAATGGAGTTCAAGTGTTTTATCAAAATTATTTTCCATCTAAGATAATAAAGGGTTCTGTTTTTATCCCTATTATAAAATTGATTTTATTATGTTGTGATGGAATTATTTTTATGAATTCCTTTATCTTGCATGAATTATTTTATGATGTCATGTTTTTTAAGAATCCCATTTTTATTACATGGGTTATGCAATGATGTATGATTTATGATTTTGTGGCACACATAAGAATAGTACCATTATGAGATGGGTGGGACCTATATCTCCCTCCAATGCATTGGGTAAAGATTTTATATCTCATGAGATAGACATGGCTGGAACGGTAGGTTATACCGGTTCAGTGAAACATGACTGAAACGAGGAGTAAACTCGGTTCAGAAAGGGACTTTGTCCACTAAGATAGTATTGGAAATGAGTCTTGACTAATAATAAATTATTCTCTATGATTATGTGTGTATTCCACAAAGTTACATGTTTTAAGTTATGATTATTGGGATTACATTTCACTACTATGATTTATCCCATGTTATGATATTATGATCTCTTTTGCAGGTTAAGATTTCCAAAATGTTATGTTCTTATGAATATGATGTGATTGATATTTCTTACCCTTACTGAGCATTTGAGCTCACCCTTTTATGTTTTATTTTCCCCAGGATATAAAGAAAGGTTTTAGGAAAAAAAAGTAAGATCTTTATAGGAGATGTTGAAGATCTTTCACCACGATTAGAAGATTATTTTCCGAGTTTCCAAAGACTGTAAACAATTACGATACTTGTGTGTATGTTTTTGTTATTTACTAAGAATTCCGCAAAAGTAATGTAATGTCCATATAAGTCAGGCTTCGGGTCTCTACAGTTGGTATCAGTGGAAAGGTTTAGTCAACCTTTGGAAACTAGGATGCGAAAATGTTAGTGAGATCCCTAGAGATATTTCAATGGTATGTCTAGGGATGTCTCTAAGGTTAAGTATACGTATAGGTTATAGTCCTAGAATTGCGCTAACAATCTTAGAATTTAACCTAAGATGTTAGATATTGAGGGTACTCCCCCTTTACTATGTTGTTTTCTCTAGCATGATTTTTTTCTCTCCCAAGATTATTTTTGTGTTTTAGTTAATGGAGGGAACCAGAAGGAATTCAGTTTAACATTGAATCCAATGGACAAATTGGTGACTATGAGCAACAAAATTGTGTAATTACTAGAGAGAAAGATATTGTGATTATGCTGAATCAGTCATCGCGATATATGATTAACAAGGTTAAATTTAGTGGTATTCCTAATTCATCAAATAAGAGGAAGATAAACTATTATGCATGTTCGCATGTTGAGGAGCATAAAGAAAAGAAGATTGAGATTTCTAAAAAAGGTAAGAAGAACCTTGAGGAATACCTCAAATGGAGGGACCGATGTTATCTATGTGGAGAAAAGGGTCATAGAGTGACAGACTGTTATGGAGTTCAATGTCTTATTTGTGGAGAACATGGGCATTACCCAACTCAATGCCCTGACCTAAAAAGTTACTTCTAAATTAGGGAAGGACTTATTCCAGGACAATCATTGAAGTGGATGGACTGAAGTGTTTATGTATTGGTATTCAAGAATAATGTTGTTGAGGTACTTTTATGGTGTATTGAAATATTTATGTATTGGTCTATTGTGGTTTTCAATAATTTTAAGGTACTGGTAACCATGAAAAGTGATTCAAATATTTTGGAAAGTAGATGATATGCGTATAATGAAGGGATAAGGAGAAAATGAAATGTTTGACAGTATTCATGAGCTCATGATTGATATAAGGACTAAGTGATATCATGGTTTGAGTATATATAATTTTGAGGATTTTGGTATATGGAAAGTGTTAACTTTTAACTGCATTAATTTTTTCACTAAGGTTCAATGGGTATTCATTTTTCAAGAGAATACATGATTAAGACCTTCGAATGTTTGGAATGTGACCAACAAGACATATCTCATGATATACGGGGATCAACGATGGTATTAACATGCTTGTTATATGAACTATTTGGTAATCGTTTTCACTATAATATGAGATTGGACAGCAGTATTATGGATAAGCCTAAAGATTGGAATGGACTATATTGGACATAAGTTAGTATTGTTTAAGGATAAATTTTTTTTCGATATTATTGATGGGATGTTATAGTAATGTAGTTTTAGAAAAAGGACAACCTGTAGGACGGGCGACAGCCCATCGCGTCGGACAAGGCTGTGGAAATCGAACCCACAACTAAAGTGCGACTGGCCTTTATTGCCTACCAATGGCCTACAAAAAGTACCTGTTTAGTAGAAACTAGTTTTATTATGATATAATAAGTATAAGTCAATTTTAGGAACCATATATGATTAATCTCACTATAGATCGACTTATGTATATTTAATAACTTTTGCTAACCTTTTGTTTGAGACAGATGGAATGACTAGTCATTCTATCACATGATTTGCTAAAACATCAATAATAACAAATTCAACTTCATTTCTTTAAGAGATGAAGTGGAAATTGTTCAAGGCACGAACAATAGTGAGATTGTACCAAAATAAAGTAAGTATTTATTCTAATTCAAATTATTTAACTTTAGGGAAATGATCTTGAAAACCAAAAATGTTGTCCTAGTGCTCTTATATCTGATGAATCAGATGGTACCTTAGATCATCACAAATTTATGGCTTTGTATAGCCATGTTCTCTACCACTCTCCATCAGAATATGATGGTTAGATTTCTCTTCCATATCCAGGTTTTCACCTACGTGGAAACCCAGTGATTAGTTTATTTGGGTAACCATTACGTTTCATACTTTTGTTTTTAAATATTGGTTTTGGTATTCCTTTTTACGATGTGGGTTTCTATTAAAGAAACTTTCGAACCGTAAACCATTTATAACCCCGACGAATTTCAAGGGCGAAATTCATTTTAAGGGGGGTAGAATGTAACACCCCGAGATTTTATGAAAAATATTATTTTTAATTTCATTAATTTCTTGTGTTTTACGATACACCAAAAGGAGCTTGCACAACATGCATCCTTGACTTTCCTTGCATTACACGCAATCGTGACCTTCCTCGATAGCGTGTGTAGTATGCAATATCGAGTTTTACTAAACAACGATATGCTATTAAAATATTATTAAAACTAGCCGTTATGAATATTAATAACCACTTTTTGAAATTTTGTAAATTTTATTTTTCAAAATGGAATTCATTTTTGGATTCGTAATATCGAAATTAGCCTAGGGTGAAATTTTGGTACTTTTCGGATAACTTTCATTTTCTGATGAATAGTGAAAATTATTAAATTTTAATTAAAAACAAACTTTTTAATAGAAATAATTAATAGTGATAAATTATTAATTTGATTGGTTTTAAAGTATATTTAGAATATATTTTTACAATTTAATACAATTTTGGTTATTGGATGTAATTTCACATTTAAACCAGACATAAACAACTGTTAATCTTTTGATAGTTATTATCTCTTAAGAACACGCTATTTGTTTTGACGACGGGAATTAATTTTTAAATTAATTAATGCAACTGATATGTTTTGAATTTGGTAAAATAGACATCATTTTTGAATTCATAATATCAAATATACCTTATGCCTAATTTTTGGTATTTTTCTAAAAACTTTCAATTTTTGATGAATAGTGAAACCACTAAGTGGTAGTTAAAAAAACTGAATTTTTCATAAAACATAATTTTACCGCTTCTGTGAGTGGAATTTCAAAAATCCGAGAGACACGGTAAATATCAAGGACTAAAATGTGGTTCAATGAGATGAAAATAATTTTTAGTGAATAGTAACTTTTTACTTTTTTTACCACGGTTAAAAGTAAATAGGGTAATTAAGGGTAGAAATGATATTATTATTACCCTAACACATGTCCTAATTCTATTGGATAAGTGTAATTCGACTAAAAACAATCTTAGGAATAAAATATGACCATTTAGGCACACTTGGATTAGATTAGGACATTTATTATTAATTTATTTAAAGAAGGGTTAAAATAGTTAAAATCAATTTTTAATAAGTAAATCATTTTTAATATAGGGTTATACATAAGATAAATTCAACTATAAATAGTCATTAGAAATATAAAAAGATTTCCTACATAATTATATTTTATTTGTAATTTTTAGACTTTAAATAAATTTATTTATTTATGATACAAAATGATGTAGTAATTATCTTATTAATGAAATATTGACATAATTGATGGTATAAACACCAAAATAAATGTAATTTGAGACTTTTTATGAATTACACTAATTTTCTAGGTTAATATGACATGTTAGTATTGATTTAATAATCTTTTTTCTAACTAAACATTCTGTTATGTGTTTTACAAAAAACAATTACTAAATAGTGTCAAAATTGACATAAAATAGTTTTTAAAACAAATATTATATTATTAATTGTTATTTTATTCATAAAAAACTAAGGTTCGGCCAAATGAATTAGATAAGGTTATATATATTAATAATAAACAACTTGGGGTTCGTTTGTCTGCTTATAGTATGTTTATTAACCTTATAGTATAAGAACACAATAAGACACGGTAAAAGTAAAATTATTTAACTTAATGTTAAATCTAAATGATAAGGTTAAAATAGGAACCTAAACTTGTCTAAATTCTATTGGATGAGAGGATTTCGACCCATCCCCACCTTAGCTTAGAAATAAATCAATTTGGAGCTATTTAAAACCTAATTTGACTTTATAATAAAATAATAGTTTTAGTTATTCTAAAGGTACCCCTCTCCACCCTTATAAAAGGGCACCTCCTCCCTCTCTTCCTCACACCACTTTGAGCCTTCAAGCTCGGCCAACCCCTGCCAAATTCCCTTCTCCACTTCCATAGAAACATCCTAGAGGTTCTGGTCTTTCCTCAAAGACCAATTTTAGTGCCCTAAAAAGAGATATCAAAGAGGCGCTTCAAAGAAGAGGAGGTTCGGACACATACGAAGAAAATCGGACCTAAGGTAAGGGAAATATCACAATCTCATTTTTATCCAAGATTGTTTATACTTTGGTATTTAATGGGGTGTATTTTATCATCCACATCCATTTTTCCTCAATATGTAATATTTATATCATTCTAAAATAGTTTATATCAAATTTTACCCTTCGGTGAGTTTTTAGTAAAAGATATGAAAGGAATCTTTTGTCGTTTTTTGTACGAGGTACTTTTTGACTTTTCCGAAAAAAGTACGAGAAGAATGTTTTTTTAACATATACGGCATGAAAGTAATTTTAAAACATTATTTCCAAGAATTATCCTTTACAAGTTTTCAAGTCTATTTTTAATCAACTTCCTTTATTTTATAATTCTATGACATGTTAAGAAAGGAAAAGTGTTTTTGAAGTAGAAATGATATTTTCCTCAAGAATGGAGTTAAAGTGTTTTATCAAAATTATTTTCCATCTAAGATAATAAAGGGTTCTATTTTTATCCCTATTATTAAATTGATTTGATTATGTTGTGATGGAATTATTTTTATGAATTCCTTTATCTTACATGAATTATTTTATGATGTCATGTTGTTTAAGAATCCCATTTTTATTAATTGGGTTATACAATGATGTATGATTTATGATTTTGTGGCACACATAAGAATGGTATCATTATGAGATGGGTGGGACCTATATCTCCCTCCAATGAATTGGGTAAAGATTTTATATCTCATGAGATAGACATGGATGGAACGGTAGGTTATACAGGTTCAGTGAAACAGAAATGAAACGAGGAGGGAACTCGGTTCAGAAAGGGACTTTGTCCACTAAGATAGTCTTGGAAATGAGTCTTGACTAATAAGAAATTATTCTCTATGATTATGTGTGTATGCCACAAAGTTACATGTTTTATGTTATGATTATTGGGATTACATTTCACTACTGTGATTTATCCCATGTTATGATATTATGATCTCTTTTGCAGGTTAAGATTTCCAAAATGTTATGTTCTTAAGAATATGATGTGATTGATATTTCTTACCCTTACTGAGAATTTGAGCACACCCTTTTATGTTTTCTTTTCCCCAGGATATAAATAAAGGTTTTAGGAAAAAAAAGGAAGATCTGTATGGGAGATGTTGAAGATCTTTCACCACGATTAGAAGATTATTTTCTGAGTTTCCAAAGACACTAAACTATTACGGTCCTTGTGTGTGTGTTTTTGTTATGTACTAAGAATTCCGCAAAAGTAATGTAATGTCCATGTAATTCAGGCTTCGGGTCTCTGCATAATGATATTATATATGATATTATACTGGAATTATAATGTACCTATGTATCATTATGTTTTAATTACATTAAAATAATAAATATAAATGAAAGTAGCGTTCATGCGTACGTATGGATTACCGTCTCCATGAATGGTGCATTTCATTTCTTACCCCAAAATGATATGTACTATTATAAATAAATTTATATACTGGATATATATGATGTATATGATATCTAAATCATGAATATCATTCTGGATATGATGAACTTTTGACCATGTGAACAACTTGTAACTATAAGGTGTTCATTTTTTACTCAAGTTCCAAATATCAACAAAACAAACATTATTAAATTAAATTATTACATAATATTTATAACATGGTAATAAGTGATATAAAAGGAATATTAAACTTTAAAAATGTTCTTAATCAAGTAGAAATTAACTTTAGTTTATTATTCAGGATATTAAAGAACAAACGGGTCAAGTTGAACATGAGGTAAGGGTTAATTTCAAAATCTATTTATTATCTGATGTTGTTTTTACATAAGTATATTCTAGGACATATTTTTTATCCATGTACATGTTTCATAAAAGAGTTTTAAAAGGGATTATTTTTAAGGTACGTCTTTACTAAAAGATCATTTTAATGTTTTAAATATTTATTCTTCTAAATCATTCTCATTAATGTCCATGTTTTCAAAATGGTCTTAAGGATTTATTTATATAGACATGAATGTTTTTAAAATGTTAATTCCTTTGAAAAGATTCAAAGTGGTATGGGACACTTTGATTCAAAAATGTCTTTAAATTTCTTCCTTTTTAAATTGTGAAACTTTTAAATTTTTTCATGAAAAATATATATTTATCTCAAGGAGTTTTACAAATCAATTTCATCTATGTCAACATCTTTTGATGGATTTTAAACTTATTTGAAGTTGATTTATTATGATACAAAACTTCAATATTTTATTGAAGGTTTTGTGATATGTTTGACTATGGATGTGCTATTTTTATACCATTCATCGTTTATGGTTAAAGTATTCACATTTCGTATGCTAGTTTTAATATGAATGTTTATGTTATATTTTAACCTTTTCATATGAGGAATGTAGTGGAGTTAGTAAGTGATGGGTGGAGCCCCCTATAGCTCCTCGATGCATCAGTAGGTCTCATGAGACAACTAGATGGAGAATTGGATGAGGCCTTTCCCAATTTGATATATGGTTTTGTCCGAGGCCTTAATCATTTTTAGACATCTTGGCCAAGGACTTTACAAAATGTTTCTGAATGTCTGGCATTATACATTACCTCATTAGGAAAATAGTATTGATGGTTCATGTGGTCATTCGACTAGTAGAATACCCATGATTATATTTTATTATGGAATTATTTACTCAGCTCATATTCCTGCCATAAAATTATTCATGTTTATTATTGGTAAAGGCATTTGATTTCAATTATTCACCATTATTATTATTTATATTATCCTCCGCTGTATTGCTTACCCTTACTGAGCATTTGAGCTCACCCATTTCTATGTTTTATTTTTCCCAGGATTCCAAGAAGTGTATTCTGATTGATATGCAGGGTTAATCTAAAGGAATAATTGTGTTCATAAAAGATTATTTATGTCGTGTTGTATGTTATAAAGTTTAATATAACATTCATGTATGTAATATATTTTCCAAGACTTCAAAATTGATTGGTCCTTCTGGACTTGATTCCTTGTAATCATGCCAATGTATTAATATAATGTTCCAACTCTGGGTAACTAGGGTCGGCGTGTTACACATTCTACAAGCTAGGTCTCAAAGAACTCAAACCAACAAGGGTATCACTCCAATTGTCTAACTGATCAGTCATATATCCACAAGGAATTATCGAGTGTGTCCTAATCAAACTTGGTAAGTTCATTTTTTTCAGAAGACCTTCATATTCTGTAGAAGGAAGAGGAAAGAGAAGTCTCAATAATCTTAGGCTGACCATTTCTAGACATATGGAAGGGATTAATCTATTCAAATCAAGTAAGACTTATATTCTGAATAGTATAAGAACGATTTGTGTTCAATATAGAAAAGAAATTACAATAAATAGATAATTCTTTTGATTTCCAAGTGATATCTCTCACTAACCTAAGAGAAGGATACTTAAAATTTGAAGATAAAAGTGTTGAAATACTTCCTAATAAGGATGAGGATTATGTCATTGAGGTAGTAAACTACATTGAACCAAATATAAGTGACAGTATCCCAACTTTCATACCCTCATTCGTTCTTCCAAAAAAACTAGAATTGAAACCCCTCCCGGGTACACTTAATTACTCATTTCTTGAGACTGTTACTACACTAACAATAATCATTAACTCATAACAGTCACATTTACAAGAGAAAAATTGGTTTAATTCTTAAGAATTCAAAAACATCCAATCACATGGGGAGTACCTGATATTAATGGAATCAGTCCTATTTTATGAACCCACAAAATTCTACTTGATCAAGGTGCCAAACCCAAATTCCAACCTAAAAAGAAAATCACACCACCTATGAAGAAGGTTGTTAAAAAATAAGTTCTGAAACTTCTAGATTCTAGAATAATATTTTCATTCTATTATAGTTAGTGGGTGATCGCACTACAAGTCTTTCCTAAGAAATGCGGTCTCATAGTTGAAAAGAATGAGAAATATGAAATAATTTCAACTTACACCATCACTGGATGGAGAGTATGTGTGAAATATAGAAATGTAAATACAGAAACCTAGAAATATCATTTTCCCTTACCCTTTTTGGATCAAATGTTGGAAATACTAGAAAGATATGAATTCTATTGTTTCTTGGATGGATATTTAGGATTGAGTCATATTGTAGTCCACCAAGATGATTACTATAAGACCATATTCACATGTTAATTTGGAACCTTTGCCTATAGGCGCATGTCATTAAGTATGTAAAATGCACTGGAAAACTTTCAAAGGGTCCTGAAACATATATTCCATGATATTGTGGTGGAATTATTAGAAATTTTCAGGAATGAATTTTCAATTTATGGAAGATCCTTCGAAGTGTACCTAAAAAATATTGAGTAAGTCTTGTAACATTACGAATAGAATTATTTAGTTTTAAATAGGTATAATTTCACTTTACATTCCAAGTAAGAATTGTATTTGGATATAAAATTTCCAATAATGGTAAGGAATTTGATCCTACTAATATAAAAGTGATCAAACATTTACCTGGGACTTCAATAATAAAAGGTATAAAGAGCTTTCTAGTCTATGCAGGATTCTATCGACGATTCATAAAAGACTTCTCAAAAGTTTCCCACCCTCTGATGCACCATTTATAAAAGGAAACTCCATTTTAATTCACTGGAGAATGTTAGAAGGAATTCAATACTTTAAACAAAATCATGGTAGCTGCTCTTGTAATTATTTCACCTGATTTGGATAAAGAATTTGAATTAATGTGTGATGCCAGTGACTTTTCCATTGGCACTGTTTTATGGAAATGAGTTGGTCACATCATCTTTCTCATCTACTATTCTAGTCACACGTTAAATAAAGATCAATTTAACTATAGAGAAATATCTCTTAGTAGTTATGTATGCTTTCAAGAAATTTTATTCCTATTTGGCTTATTCCAAGGTGATTGTGCACACCGATTATGCTACCCTAAGATATTGGATGAATAAAAAGGATGGAAATCCATGACTAATAAGGTAGATCATTTTGCTCCAAGAGTTTGACATTGTCATAAATGATACCAAAGGCATAGAAAATGTGATCACTGGTCATTTGTCCTGACTTCCACGACCACTCATAAAGGAAGATGAAAAAATCGACATTGAAGTCGACTTTCCTGATGAAACCCTTTTCAACATAAAGATATAATTTTTATTTTTAGATATTTGAAATTATCTCTCTTGGGGATCTTTACACAAAGCCCTATCCTACTAGAAAATAATAATATTTTTAGTTAAAGCATCACACTATTATTGGGATAAATCACTTTTATTTAAGCATTGTGTTGATGGCTTATTGTGACACTGAATTCCATATTATGAAATCCAAAACGTGTTATACAAGTGTCATACATCACAAACCATAAGACGTCATGGACTAGAATTCATGGTAGAAAAGATCCTACATATTTTTCTTTTCTGTTCCATGCTATACCAAGATGCAAGGTACTATTATCATAGCTTTGATAGGTGCCAACGAAGTGGAACCATTAGAAAAATAAACAAAATACCCCAAAACCCAATCATGGAAGTCGAAATATTCAATGTTTTGGGAATAGATTTCATGGGACCATTTCCCAATTCACATGGAAAGTCATATATTATTATTTTCATTGATTACTTCTCTAAATGGGTAGAATTTGAACCTACATCACATGACAAAACAAAATTTATCAAGAATTTTCTAAAAAAGAATGTGTAGTCAAGATTTAGATTTCCAAGAATACTCATTATTGATTTCCGAACACATTTTAACAATCAATATGTTAAAGGAATAATAAAAAATATGGAATTCAGTATAACACAGGAACTCCCTATTTCCCACAAATACGTGGGAATGTTTAATTGTCAAATAGGGAAATCAAAAAAAACCTGGAAAAGACTGTAAATATAAGTCAAAGTGACTAGAGTCTGAAATTGGATGATATACTATGGACGTAATACACTACGTAAAAAACACTCATTGGCACCACACGTTTTATATTAGTTTATGGAAAACCTTTTCATATTCCTGTTTGATTAGAGAATCAATCATACTGGGAAATTAGAAAGATCAATTTGGATTATCAAAAAGTTGGAGAAGCTTGGATGTTGTAATTAGATGAATTGGAAGAAATCAAAAAATATTCTTATAAAAATTCCAATATCTACAAAGAAAAAAATGAAATGGCAAGATCAATGCATTAAAAGATGCATCTTTTTCCTAGAAAATAAGGTTCTATTATTCAACTCGATATTTAAATTATTCCCTGGGAAGATGAAATCTATATGGTCAGGACCCTTCATAGTCATTCAAGTTTTCCTCTATGGGACTATTGAAATTCATAAGGAAGGTGGGACATCATTAATATTCAATGGTCAATGATTAATAATCTAAAAAAACCCTTCCATGAAGGTTGTGTCATCAGCCTAGAATTCCTCTGAGCCTTAAAGCATCAAGATCTCAACATTAAAGGAAGAACTGAATGGGAGGCAACCCAGGATAGGTCAACTTAGGATATATTAGATTAGAATAAACCCTTAGGAAATATTATGAAATTCCGGGATCAAGGGACCATGGTTTTAACTTCAACTGAGAAAAAAAGATAAATTACACATCATGTAACCCTATTTCACAACATGTACTTTTTACGGCCAAAATTGTCATAAAAATCAGAATTAAAGGTCATGAAACTCAGTTACACATTGTGTAATTACCTGAAATTATTTTTAAAATTTTTCTATGAACCTAGAGTTCACATCCCGAACCCTCTCCCCCCTCCCACAACCCCACCCCTTCCCTCCCTCTTAGTCATAAACCCCACCTTCGCTGACCTCCCTCTCACATGCACACCCCCATCCTCTCTTCCCTCTCAGCAAAAATTGAACTTGCATCCCCCCTATACCCTCTTTTCCAAACACCTCCTCATAACCACCCCTACCTCCAACCTACTCCTGTAATGGAACACACAAATTCCACATGCCCTGCACCTATAAAATCATCATATGACTATGAGGATCCACCTCTAGAAAAGAATACATGAGGTACTACACATCCTACACCCCCACCACCTCAGGTAGAATCTCCCCCACCTCCAACTATAGCTCATGTTGATCATGCTACTCAGGATGACTCCTAGTCCAGCTCCAGTGAATCATTTGGGGAAGATTAACACCATTTTCACCCCATCCTACATTTTTTTGGACCCCAAGAATCATGCCTCCCTCAACTGGATGCAGTAAAAATCAATGAGGATGAACAAAACCATAGCCTAGTCATCCTTGACCGACTATATATCAACCGCGAGATTTTCTATCTCCTCAACCATCTACATATTTCATACATTATTGAGGTACGTGAGGAGACGTACTTGGATCTGTTTTTTGGATTTTCTATCCACATTTTAGGTTTTAGTGGAAATATTATGCTTTAGACTTGGTGGAATACCACATGACCTCACTTTTACATAATTTGGGATAGCGCTCAACATTTACATAGAGGAATTCACTACATCTAAGGAATTTCCTACCCTACATCTCAATACTACAAAGACTAATTCAACATGTATTTGGTAGATAATTTTCCAAAATGATCAAATTGCGCATGATATCATGATTACCAAATCTACCCAACTTTGAGGCCCAACACTCAATATCCTGCATGGAGCCCTGACCCATGCTTGGTTAGCCCAAGCTGAATCCCATGACAGTGTTTGTTAGATGGATTTCATCATTTTAACTACAATCATGGGTGTCACTACAATCAACATGGCTACTCCGCTCACATTTTACAATATATCTCACACTAAGATGATGAGAGGCACATTGATGGGAGGTTCGTTCATTACACATGTGGCCCACCATCTTAGCATTATTGATGCCGCCCTACCACTCTCGTCCCTCAGTCCGATGGAATACATCAATCTCATTTTCCTCCACAATATGAGTCTCCTAATCATGGATGATGATACCTACTGATGGTCTCTAGGAGTCTATGAGGTAGTTGACGAGGCCCTAGGAGATCATGCAGTAGACCCTTCACCTGCTCCACCCACGAATTCACCTCCATCCCCTACTTCCCATATCCCTACCTCTACCACCACCACATACACTATTGTTACACCCACCCATTCCTTACTGAAATATATATGGGTCATGAATCTTTTCATCCTAGAAAATCTGAGATGGATCTCTAAGAATATACACATCTCTTTTGTAGAGAAATATAACTTCACCATCCACACATAACCCTCATCTCCTGCAGTATATCAACCACTATTGGCCCCTACTATCCCCTCCTCTTCTACCACTCTAGCCCCACCCACAGCCCGATCCAGCCTACCATCAGAGCTATTAGACCCTATGGCCCAGCAGGAGTACCATGTCGATCAGGCCCTGTGGGGAAAGGGACCAGCCACCACCCCATCCACCAATGTTTCATTTGTTGATCTAGCTACTAGACACATGGCCCCATTTAGTATTGGAAACTCTACACCACCTACCCTGGAGAATCTCTCCATCACCATGACAACACCCTCAGTAGCTGACCCACCAACCCCTTCTGGAATCACTTCCATTGACCATGCAAGAAAGATACAACCACCCTCTGATCGAGAGTGGGAAGTCAAGGAGATTTTTGAGTCTTCTTGCTTGTAATAGTTGACCTCTTTACCCATATCTATTTTTTTATTTTTATCAGGGATTATTAATTTTATATTTAATCAATTTTCCCCTTCATTTTATAATGGTACACTTTACATATATATAAGAAACTAGTTTTCCCCCATTTTACTTGGAATATTTTTCAAATATTTTATAATTATATAGTATCTTTGTCTAGATCATCTGTTTATTTTATGGTTGTTGATGCATCAGTAACACCATTTGTCCTTGTTCGACGAGTGACTCATCACCTAGCTGAGATCAAGCATCAGCTTCCGGATATCTCACTAGAGATTCATGCTTAGTAGCTGCCATCATGAGCACAAAACCCTTCCTTCCACACTAGATCCATGATCAATATGATTCTGAAGTGATCAATCTTACTAAACAACCCCAAGATCTAGAGTACACTTCCATGAGTAGTTGGAGACAACATAGGAGACGCTGGGTTGATGGATAATATTGCCTGATACATTTCTCCATCTATCTGTATAGTGATGTATTTGTTAGCTCTTTAAGATAGGAAACCCATATTTCGTTTTTTCTCATATTTGTAGTTATTATTATTTGGTAGTCATATTTTATTATTTTTATTTTTCATCATAATTCCCTTCGAACTTTATTTTATAAACATTCCTACATTTAAAGAAAACATGTTTCATTAATCATCATATTGTGTACCTTCTTATTTTACAACTTACAAATGTTTTAAACCTATTGACTAATGTATTATCTTTTTTAGGATTTTTACTTCTAACCCATTTTTTGGTAACCCAATTTAAAATCAAAATTTTCCAAGTTCCCCCATGGAATTTCACTTCTTATAGGGAGCTCTCAATTCCTTAGTATTTCATTTTGCAATTTCCATTTCCATTTATACAACTTTATCTTCAATACCTCTGCCATATTACTTCCATGAATAGTGTGAACACTATCTCATTCTAATTGTGGGGGAGTGTTTCATGAGTTTAACTTTCAATACACTTGAATTTTTACCTGATCTCATTTTTCTAAAAGAAATTTTTTATTTAAAAGCCTGATTTAAACTTGAAACTTATTATACCCATTTAAATAAAAGAAAAAGTTAAGTTGAAAATTGTTTTAAATCCATGTTTTTCCCTATTTATATTTCTATATTGATTTATAAGCTTAGTAATTTAACTCAGAATTCAAAATTTTTAAATTACTTTTAATTGACTTATTACTTGTTTTTATAACCTTATTGATTTCAAGATATTTATTTATTCTCATTCTCAAGAGGATTATGAGCCTATAATTGTATATTATTTTCTAAGAATATTTCTTGAATGATACCTAGGAAATATAAACCTGTTAAAACTTTCATTGAGATCTGATTGAGTCTATGACTGAATGAATACAATTTTAAAATTATTGAGGCAATTTTTGTTGAGATAGTTTTTCTTGGGACCGACCTTACATATTTCCTTCAATAAGCCCATATCTTCCATGAATGACCTTATAGTATGCATCTATTACATGTTTATTATCCCTTACAACTCTTCTCTTCATATAATGAATGAATTTAATTTGAACAAGAGTGGGAAAATATTTTAGCCAGAACAAGATGATTTTTATATGGATATGTATTTTGTTTCTTATTCGACCATTCGATCATGATCCATGCATTAATTATATTATTCCACATCTATCATGTTCATTTGAAAAATACAAAAGGAAAGGAAACATAATTTGGGTTGTGTATTATAAAGGTCAAAAATCACCATTTCTAGATCAATGAATCCCCTAAAAGATCATATATGGTTATAAGATGGATGTGGGATCTGGCCTAGACATGAATTTCCAAAAATAAAATTGAAAAATAAATAAAAAGGAATAAGATGCCCTTCTTTCACTCACTTGACTTATATACATGGATCCAACCTAAGCTACTAGGAGTGTGGACTTTTTCATACATTGATGATTAATTTCCTTATACTTTTCATGATATTCATGCATTATACCCCATAGACAACCCTCCTTTTTGAGCTTCTTTTCACTATTTATCCATTGTCCCATAGCCTTAGAGTCATTAGAACCTAATTAATTAAGCCCTATTGACTGATTTTTTATTTGTCTTTACAATCTGGTGATGCTAGAACCAATGAAAGCCTATGTCTAGGAACATGTAATCAGGGTATGAGAAAAACATCAGTTAAATTCCTCCCTGAGTAATGAGTGAAAATTCATTGTGAGGTAAATTGAAAATGGGTATAGAGTTCAAGGAACAGTAAGGAAATTTTAATTAAAGGATTATGAATTTTATTAGGGAATTGATCTATGAGGTATGATTAATTTTTCATGTAGGGATGATTATGGAGACTAAATGTTTCTACATACACTTATATTTATATTCTTGGATATAATAAATGTTTCTTATTTTAAAAATATCTTACCTTTTGAAATCCCAGTTGAGATCATTCTTCTTTAGGATAAGAAATTGTTCAAGTCAGGGGGAATTTGATAAGCTGAAATCATATGAATTTTTTTTTGATATTTTATTAAGAATTTTAAATGATTTACTTGATAATGCACCAACTATGTGTTGTTTATCTCAGGAAATAAGATTTCAAGGTTAAAAAGGAAAAAAATGCATAAAATGACAAAAATTGGCTATTTCACATCATGAAACATCATTACACAACATGTAGTATCATTTCACCACATTTTGCAAGCCGTAAAGCAATTTTTGACAAGTTTCACAACATGATTCATAATTTAATGATGTGAACCATCCTTACATGGTGTGAATCTTTAAACCAAAAGGTGTAGAATTCAAATCACATTTCTCAATCAAAATGATCCAACTGAAGGAAGCTTCACGACGTGACATCCAGTGACACGATGTGAGAAGGGTTAAAATTTTAAATCTTGGACAAAATTCATGCAAGATACGCACAGATTCAAAATATGAAGAAAAAATCATTGATCATCATTATATGAAGTCAATTCACATTTAAGGTCCTATAATTTCTCATCTATATATATACAGTAGGCACATACAGGAAGAAAGGTGGACAGAATCCATTTTGTTTCATTTTTCACTCATTTCCCTTCCAATCCCCTACCAAAACTCAATTTTCTTCAATTATTTTTATTTTTTTTACTTTAATACAAGCATTTTGGATTGATTTTAATGAATTTATTCATATTTTTTCATCCCCAACGTTATTCTTTGCAAATTCATCATTTCAAGCATTGTTCATCAACGTACATTTTATGTGCTTGTTCTTATTCATGATTCAAGTAATTGGTTATAATTATGATTGAATCCATCCATTTACTATTAATTCAAGATTTAATGATGATTAGTTGATAAATATAAATATTTTCATGGTCTTTAATTTTTCAAACCCAATTTTGATATGTAAACTCATCATTTTTTCAATATTTTACCCTTTCTGGATAAATTTTACCATGAATGGATAAACTAACTAGGGTAGGGTTCGAGAGTAAGGTTATATGAATTTAATCAATATGTAATCCTCAAATTGGTAATCCTAATAAAATTAATAAATTTTAAAAAAAAATTATCCAATTAGTTTAAGAGATCCTAACCACGAGAGGTTCAGATGAACCACACTAACCTGATTCTAGTAGATTTGTCTAAGAACAATATCCTATAACACTTCTTTCCTTAAAAGCTAAGCTTAATGAACTAAGGTTGTGATTATTTCAAAACCAAGGATTAAACACATACTATGTAGAACTAGTTGGTTTGACTATAGTCAACTAGCGACCTCCTCTTGCTTTGTATCCTAGATCTTAGGATCATGCCATGTTAGGATATATATTATCTTTTACCTGATAAATTGAATTTTAGCATGATCCCTTCTTTATCTATGTTCCTAATTCTCAAGTCATTAATATTAGTTTTCCCAAACTTGACCAAACTCATGAGGAATCTTACATATAGTGTTCTAATCCATAATTTCTTGTTTTCAGCTCAATTACCCATGGGATCAACCCCAAATTATCACTATACTATGTCTCTATTGTATGTGTAGCTTAGGAAACAAATAATCTAATATAACCACAACCCATGTGAATTAAATGACACATGTGGGCGCATTATGATGATATTTTTTGATTGTGTTATAGTTGTCTTATAACATGATCTAATTGTTAAATAAAACATAAAGTGGGAATGATGGGCTATAATGGATGGAAATAATAAATAAAATTATAGATAGAGGAAAAGTTGTACATTGGTTGGTAACTTTGTAATAACAGTTTTTAAATGAAATAATAATGTATGAATTATTTTATATTAAATAATTATAATAAATTACATCATTAATGTAATGATGTTGGGGATGATAGATCTAGAAATGATAAATAAAGGGTTGTATGATGAATATTAATAAATGTTGTAATAAAGTGAATTATGAATGATAATTTAAAAAGGAAGTTAATAATTACTATTATGCATGTATTATAAGGATACGTAGGGATGGTTTGTGGTATAGTAATGGTTGTGGTTACTAATATGTGATAGTAATTTTGTGATGTCTATTTTGGGTGACAGTAGTACTTGTTTGGTGTAAGCCATTAAGTTGGGATTTATGTGTGAGTCTTATATAAGATATTTTATTATTATTTTTTATGCACCAACACCTAATTCAAGTAACATAACTGATACCCATATGGTTTTGGGTTATGGTTATATTTATTAAAATCTAATTTAAAGAGGGAATGGATGGATGAATACTCTCTCTTCCTTACTCCCCCTTTAGACATAGTATGGGCTTTGATGGATCACAGTAGGTGTATGAATATACATATAGGCTATAATGGATTTACGTTTTGGTGTATATATTTTTTTGGTTAACCTAGTTATGTGTTTGTGGTGTGGATGGATGGTGGCAATCGTGCATAGTAGGAGGGAATGATATTGATGTCCTTCATGTTCACAATATCCTGCTATAATGATGATGGGATGTGTAGTTGTGATGTGGTTGTGGTGCATGGTTTATGACTATGATATGTGGATATGTAATTATGTGGTTATATGTAAGGTGTTAAAGCATAGGACATATATCATTGGGGCATGAGAGGGGCCAAAATTAATGGGGAGTTGTATGCAGGGTTCCCATATATATATATATATATATATTATTTTTATATTATATTACTATACTTGAATGTGGTATTGGTTGAGTGAGCCTTGATGATTTTAGGTGATAGTTGAACTTATATATGTTTGAGTTGGTTTGATGTGTATTTACTAAGACATTAGTATACTTTTTATAAATTTTCATGAGTGGTTTTGAAAAGGATCATGTTAAGTATATTTTTATGATCACTTCAATATATATAAATTTATTTTATAGGTTTTTATGAGATAATTTTTGATAAATCTAGGTTATACTAGCTCGTGGAGGTTGTTGGTGGGTTTTATCATCATTGTAATAGGAGTTTTTTCTTATTATTATATATTGTAAACCATGTTTATGTATGAAATTTAAAAAAGTTATAGATTGGGATTTATTTATATTATATTAAGTTTACCGATTTTTTATTTTCTTATTCCTATGATTTTGATGGTAATGAATCCCATTTATGTGTGATTATACCCTTCGTGCTTATCTCTAACCCATGTGTTATTGGTGGTAGTCTTTACGGGTCACATTCACATTCACTTCCATCTCGAGAGGGATTTTGGATTATGGAATTTCACAAAACTACCTAAACATTTGGATTGAATAATAAATGAAGAAATAATTATTCTACTTATTTTCTATTGATCTGAATCATCCACATGACTTTGATAACGATCAACGAGAATGATATGAATGGCTCCTTTCACCTAGAGTGTCTACTAGCGGAATAAATATCCCAACACTTAGGAAGGATCTTTGTCCTTATCATGGTTTTCTAAAACATTGTTTAACATAGTATAAAAATGATAGTTAAAATGAGATTCATCATTAGTAGTTATAATATTGGATCACATATATTGAGTTTCAATACCGTCTTATTAGATTCATAAGAATCAACTCAGATTATATATTCATCACAGAATAAAATATTTAACCACATATTTATGATATGAGTTATAAAAATGATATCTAATTATTTAATTCCATGAAATGTTTAGTTTAATTCTTCATTTATTCATTTAAAATTTAAATCAATATGTAATACATTCAAACTCCTCAAATTCATCATCATAAGTTCAATAGTTGATGTATGATAGTTGTAGTGGAATAATCCCATAAAGACAAATATTATAGCATCATGCATAGAATAACACGGACTACATCCCAGAGTAATATCACCCACCACTTTGTGGTGCATCCTAGAAACAACCATAATTTTTTTTGAATCATCAAACTATGGTGGTTCCTTTATTGTATATTTCCAAAATCTTTTACTTTCACTAAGTCCACATAGACTTAGGGAATTTTTACCCTATGTCACATCAAAAATAAAAACTTTTGAAACTATATCACGAAATAATTTTTGAAAATCTATCATAATTTTTCACCATATGTTACATCATATGTAACATTTTATGAAAATGCATCTATAACTTCTTCTGGATATCCTCGAAATCAATTTTTAGGTAGCTATAAATATTTCATAAAGTTGATCTTCATTTTTATAACCACAATATGTGACCCAAAAATCCTTTGTTCACTACAAATAATAATTAATTATTAAATCCATAAATGAAATAAAAGAGTGTCATGTGAGAAATAATCAATGAACACATCAAATTTCATTCAGAAATGTGGGTGAGTATATCACATGCCCCTCATACAAATGGATAAGAACATCACATACATATTATCTAGGTTTGGATATAAACTTATTTAGTCTATTTCAATCAATGTTCTATATGTTATACTTGTCAAATGAGATAAAAATCCCATCTTTCTTAATCCTCAATTGATTACATGATCATTAATATACCCAACCTCCCCCTTATTAGATAAGTCTCAAGAATTGTGTAAGAAACGTATCAATTTATGAAGGTTCTCGTGTTGGGAATATTTCCAGCCTTGGGTATGGGATCCAGTAGGAAACATATACCCCCAGTATACCAAAGACATAGTGTTTGAATCTCGATGTAGTATACATGGTTGTTCATCTTTCTTGAAAAAAACACCTTTTATTTATTATAATCATATTTTATATCACTATTCAAAATATTACCCATGCTAACCTTAACATTTTTCCATAAATTATAATACTTCATGATGAACATCAGTTAAGGATAACTCAAATTCATACTCTGAGATGTAAATTATCATTACACTCTATGAAATATATGCAACCACTATAGAATAAATTATAAAATATATAATTATTTCATATAACATGTTATATTTGATATTCTTAAACCTATTTAAGAATATTAATAAAACCACGTATAAGAACAAGTCAAATCATAATCCATATGATGGACCACCAGAGCAGCATTATGTTTGTTGTATTTTTAGGTTTTTTTAAAACACATTATATCTCTATATAATTTCTAGCACATCATTATAATATATGTGATAAAACTCACCCAATAAACTACTTAAGCTTGAAACATCTATAAATAAAGTTTGTTTGAATAATGGTGAGACATAACACTAGTAGAAAATGGTCTTTAACAGTGTTTTAATTAATTTTAACATGGATTTACAATATAAATCTAATATTATGACATAAAAAATGAGACATTTGGCATTATTTTTTATAAACTGGTGTCAAAAATTTAAATTTTTACCTTTTGACATTGATTTTTTAGGAAACCAACGTTAAATGACTAATTATATAAGGTTTTTAACGTTAGTTTTTGATATAAACTAATGTTAAATTTTTTGATGGAAGTATTTTAATGTTTTCTATTCATTAAATGACATTAAAATCCTTCTTTTAATGTTTGATCATGAAAAACTAATAATAAAACCATTTATAGAAGACTTTTAATGTCTGTTTTTTCCGGAACTCGCTCTAAAAGTCATTTTTTGTGTCGTTTTTTAAAAGAATCAATGTTAAAAATGTTTATCATGTTTTAGAAAATTTTATAAGATTTTATTTAACTATTTTGTATCTAAAATATAATTACAGATCAAAATGTATGTTTTTAAGAAGTCTAAATTTTCTGATTTTTGATAGATACAACTTGTTTGAAAGAAAACATGAGAAATATGAATGAAAATTACAAACACCAAATGAAAAAAATATATGACTTTGAACATATTTCAATTATTTTAGAATTTTATGTCAAATATATATGTTTTTTATCATCATTTCTCTTGTTTTTAGGGGAGAACTAATGCATTAATGAAACAGGTGATCGATAATGTAATTTTCACTTCAATTGGTAAATCTCATCTCGATATTTAATATTCATAACTCAGTAATAAAAATAATGAATCATTATAAGTAAAATTATCAAGATGTTTAGAAATGAAAAAAAAAATTACATGATTCAGATATATAACATGTTCAAATCAAAAATTAAACACGTGTAAAAAATGTGATTGAATAGAAGAGGTTGAAAATGATAAAAGAAAGAGAATAAATATTTATATACAGAAAAAGAAAATATTTCCAAAGGAATTGTATTATAATGTAGGTGGGATATTGGAAAATTAAATATATTTTCTAAAAAAATATTGATATATCGATCCTGTGTTTTTGAAATTTTACTTTTAACATCACTTAATGAAAAAATCAATGTTAAAATACATCTTTAAACATATCTTGGAAAAGTTCAACTTTTTACATCCATACATTTTGATCCATAATTCTATTTTAGCTCCAAGACCTGTCAATTAGAATCTTAGTAAACATACTAAAACTTAGTAATCCTTTTTTACATTGTTTTTTTTTGTAAAAAGACCAATACCAAAAGGTAATTTTTAACTTTTCGCATCAGTTTTTATGAAAACTGATTCCAAAAGTTAAAAAAATACATTTTATCCCCCTTATTTCATAAAAAAAGACATCAAAAATGAATACCAAGTTTTAGTTCATCTTCAAGGATTTTATTTTATTAGTCATTGAGCTCAAATTATGTTATGGATCAAAAGTTAAGACCTTTGAAATTGGAACTTCTCTAAGACTTCTCTTTGAGATGTTCACTTCTGAAATCCAATACTTTTGATCCGTAGTTCTATTTTAGCTCCAAAACCATTCAATTCAAAGATTAGGAAACATGAAAAAACATGATAATCATTTTTAAAAATGTTTTTTTGGAAAAAAAGTAATACCAAAGGGTATTTTTTAACTTTTAGCATTACTTTTAATGAGAACTGACGCCAATAGTTTAAAAAAATACATTTTTTTTGGTTTTTTCCTAAAAAACATTAAAAATTATTACCATATTTCATTAGTATTTTAAGTTTCTATTTTATTGTTCATTGAGCTCAAACAAATTTAGGGATCAAAAGTTATAATCTTTGAATGTATGACTTCTCCAAGACTTATATTAGAGAATTTCAGCTTCCAACATCCAAAAATTTTTGATCCATCACTCTTTTCTAGCTCCAATACCAGTAAATTCAATGATTATTAAACATAATAATACTTTTTAATAATTTTTTACATTGGTTTTTAGAAACAAATTACCACTTAAGTTAAAAAATAACGTTTTGTGTTAGTTTTTTCCTAAAACAGTTGTTAAAAAGGATTACCAAGTTGAAGTTCATCTTCTAAGCTTAAATTTAATTCATTATTGAGATCAGACGGAGTTATGAATCACAATTTATGACCTTTGAAATGTGGAATTCTCTAAGACTTATCTTAGATAAGTTCAACTTCTGAAATCCATAACTTTTGATCCGTAAATCTTTTTTTTCTCTAAGACCACTCAATTTGAATATTAGAAAACATAATAAACCTTGGTAATCCTTTTTTATATTAGTTTTTGAAAAAACATATTACAAAAGATATTTTATATATTTTGGCATAATTTTTTATGAAAACTGATGCCAAAAGATATATCTATGGAACTTTTTGTATCAGTTTTATCTAAAATTGATGCTAAAAATCAGCAGTCAAAATGATTTATCAATTGTTTCATAAAAAAAATGACACCAGAAGTTTGACAGATGTTCTTTTTATGTTATTCTCTAAGAAATGATGTTAAAATTCCACCGATAAAGACTCTTTTTCTACTATTTCATGAATCAAATTCCCAATATTCAACTGTTTGAACATAGTATTCAAATATTTTTATTACACAACATCAAATGTTACGATGTAAATAATTTTTTTTATGTACATAGAACTATTTCTGAGTTCATCATCATTATATTGAAACATTTCTATTCAAAATTTTATTTGAGATCATTTTGTAAACTAATTTAACTCTTTATATCATTCATTACCAATATATATTAAACTCTTTCTAGATATAAATTGATATTCACTTCATTATGGTAACTGAATATAACTCTTTAAATTTATCTTTACTATCATAACCAAAACTATTTTTGGATATTATGTTAAATTATCATTGAATTTTGATATAAATTATATTTTATTTATTATAATTTAACTTTTTTAAGTCCATATATACTCATTGTTGCCTCTTATAAACTATATTCTCTTTATAATGACATGATAAGATAAAAAAACGTTTTTGTGTTAGGAAATAGAACATATTTACTTTAGTAGGAATATTTAAAAAATAAAATATTAACAATCATATCTTATATAGTATTCTATGAATTTGGATCTATGTACTAAAAAGAAGAATTTATTCTTTAAAATATTTCATTGAAGAGTGGTGGGAACTTTTTCATATATATATATTAATAAATAACTCAAACAAAACTCATGTATCCTGGATAAAACTCCTTTTATATTTGTCTTCCTTTTGAAACGTGTTAAAGAATGTGATAAATAATACACCATGTGAATCAAAACATCATATTAGTTTATTCATAACGTATATTTGTTAACTAATAACTTATCTTATCACGTAAGACAAATGAAACAAGAATACACATTATTTATTCATATTCATCTGTGCTTGAAATATTCCTTTTCATTTATTAATAGAAACCATTTCTAATATGATTTATTTATTTTAAAATCCTATATATTTATAACATTTTTAATGTATATATTTCATATCATATGTACTTTAAAATCCAATAATTGATTCTATAACACTAATACCTAACATAGAATCTCCATGAAGTTTCTTAAAATTCATTAAGTATTCAAGATAATTTTATCCAATAGAAAGACCACCTCCTCCCCTAACACCTCTTTTAAGGTTTCAATGACCAATATTGTCTGGTAGATAATCTAATATTATTCTTCTAGAGTAAAATTTTTCCCAAATATATTATCAACACAACATAAGAGCCTATACATACCATTTCCTAATCAATCACCCTCAAAATTTTGATGATATATATTAAACATTTCAATTTCTCATTCATATTATTGAAACCTTTCCAACAATAATTCCAATATAAATTACAGATCCAAATCAAGTCTTAAATAAGACCTTTAGTATATCTAATTCATCAATAAATCCATTTATATTATTTATATGAATAGAGAATAAATTTCCATTGGTCATATTTCATGTAATTTATTTAAAACCACAAGTGAATTTATTTATTATTCTCATACTCATCCAGATACACATTTTGAATAACTTCATCATTTGATTTTTCAATAAGGGGTTACTATAACATATATAATTTTTCTTATTTCTTAATAAAAGTCTTAATTTTTTGTTCAAATCAATGAAATATCTTCCATTAATCTTATTCATAACATGTATTGATCTCAAATTCATGTTCAGTGATGATGATTTCATTTATTAATAACTAAATATTTTATCAGTATAGTATTTATTTTATTAAATATTCTCCCATTAAAATTATGACCCCTTTTATCTACATCATATCCATTAGTATAATAATATCCATATTTTATCATTTATCATACCTAAATTTCTTTTAACAAAAGTTGTGACTATATTTGGTAAAGAATCATGTCAATAATTTCACATATGACTCTTAGATAGTTCAGTAGATAAATATTTACCCCAATCCATTATAAGTATTATCACAAATCGATTCATCTATTATCCTATCCATTAAGGATTAATGTATAAGTTTGATCTAAATAATACACCAAATATGGACACCTAACCATTATTGTAACCTATATATTTATTTTCTTTCACAATATAATCAATGGACACCCTGATTTATAAAAATTTACCTAGTTAGATGATCATGGTCTTGAAAAGTATCACTTTTGAAGGAATATAACACTTAGTGTTTTAAGGTGATTTTATTATCTACCAATATTATATCATGTATTCTATTTACATGTACACATGCTTTTGATTATTTATTTTTGAATCTATTTCCTTATACTAAATCAATATGTTCAAACCATGTTGAATTATAACTCTTTACACAACTCATATCTTATGTTACTAACACAAATTAAAATCCAACTATATTTATACATATCCAAATGCATCACATAAAGAAAATATATGGAACACTTTCATGTAAAGTACTAGAATTATAGAAACCAAAAACACACATAATATTAAGAATGCATTGACAGATATCTGAGCCCCAATTTTCTAGAGAGAGCCTAAAATCTTAGGCCAATGAAAAATATAACCCAAATTCCCTCTACCCATGGTTCTTTACTCATGAGATACTTTCATTAAATCATATTTATTTCACCTAATATGTATAAACTATAGTAAAAATTTAAATTCAATATAATGACTGATGAATAAGATAAAATCAAGGTAGATGAAAACTAAATCAATTATCATACCTAGAATTAAAATCTTTAAATACATGTTTGATAATTTGAAGAAGTAATTTAAACACTTTAGACTAAATTATACATCAATTCATAATATAAAACATTATATCCATGAATAATAAAGAAATTAATAATACTAAATAAATGTTCAATTCTTAAATTTTTTCATGATATAAAAAATTAGGAATAATTTATAAATAAATAAATTATAATCACTTTATAATTTAAGCATGGATAAACATGAACAATTCACTTTTATATAATATGAACTTTTCATATCATCATTTAAATTTTATAAATATGAACTCATTCACATATTTTAAATGTTTTACATTTCTAAATAATTTTATTATCAAATAATAAACATTTCATAAATTATCAAACTTTTTATATAAATCACAAATTTTTTAAATAATGTTACTAATATAATCATTTTATATTCACATCTATGGTATAATAATAAATCAATATAAAATATTTTATATTATACCTTATTTTAATGATTTAAATACACTTCAAACGTAGATCAAATCTACCAAAACATTTTTGGTTTGGTTTAAACCCCCCTTTATGTTTAGTGTGATCCTAGTGGACTAGAACTTGTCAATTGTTTTGAGAATTTAAAAAAAATATAATTTTCTTTATAATTTTACTTACCATGACATTTCACCATGGTGTAGTGTTCCCTGGGTAAGAAATTTATTATGTAAAACCCCATTACTATTATTCATGAGGAAAATCCATTTTAGTCTTATGTTCATACCATAATAATTACCATTTTGGTAATCCATTATTGGGTATAAATCATTTCAAGCCAATCGTGTCATTTTAGTAAGACCACGACATGTTGTACTTGTCTAAATCATGGTAGTCTAGTAAAGTCATATTTTATATTAACCACATCCATTTTCCATCAACCCCAACCCATTTTAGGCCTCTAATTGGTGGTATCCACCATAGTGTGGTATATCCTATAAGTTTCCACAACAACAATACAAAAACCTATTAACCATATTGTGTTGAAGTTGTTTACGACAATCTGTTTTTTAAGAAAAACATTATAGTTATTTTAAATAAATTTTGACATAGTATTATAACTTTTATATGACCACATATTTTTTCAAAATGTTATCATCATTACATAGAATATCAAGAACCAAAACGGTCATTTTAAACTAGGTTATGTCACACTACCTGGAAAATTAATATTTTAATTTACTTTGTTTGTTAAAAAATATATCCAAATGTTGAGAAAAAAACTCAAATACCACTAAATGGTTTCATATGGATTAATATAATCCTTAATTTAGTATAAGTACAGCTCAAAAAAACTATAAAATACAAGATCAATTTATACATTTGGAGTGAATAAAAAAATAAAGAAATAATGTTATGGATTATTATCTATTGATCTAGATCATCCAAACAAGTTTGTAAATTATTACAATGAAGCATCTGAAGTACTCTTTACTCCTAGGGTGTCCAAAAGCTCTAAAAATCCTCCAACACTTAGGAAGGATCTCTCTTTATCATTTCTTTATAGAACCTAGATTAAAGATAAGATAAAATGAGAGCTGAAATGAGATTCTTCTTGAAAATTTCTAACCAATCAAGTGAGTCCCCAACCCTTTTTATCAATGTCATAAGGATTAAACTAAATTATATATAAATCATTCATCCAAAATTTTACCATATATTTATGAGTCATTTTCTCATAAACATTCTCCAACGACTCAAATCCATGAAATATTTAATTTAAATCCTCATTGATTTGTTTAGAATTAAAAAAATTATAACATGTTAAAAATAAAAAACAATTCATCGCCATATATTTAATAAACAACATATTATGTATGAAGTGATAGAATCCCATGAATATATGAATCATTTCATAACTCATGCAACACCATGAACTGCACCATGGTAAAGTGACACACACAACATTGTCATACATCCTTGAATCGACCATAATTTTTTCTAAACGACCATGTCATGGTGGTGAATTTAGTGAATATTTATTATAATACAACCAATAATGACAACACACACAATAAATGGGTCTAAACTATTATAGGTTACACCCCCTCTAAAGATAACTCATACACCAAATGGATCATTATTTTTAATGATTTCATATATCCATTTTTACAATAGATCATCAATGGAAAATTAATAAACTACCTATATTACAATAATATTAACCCAATTTTAAATGGGATTTAATCTATAAGTTAATCCAAGGGGTTTATACCTTTTTCATGCTCTAAAATGCATTCTTTAACTGGGAATTCACTATGCATGTCGGTCATCTTTCCATCATTCACTCAATATCATTATTATGCTTATTGTATCAATATTCCATCCATTACGCTAGTTGCGTTACCTTCATATTTTTTGGAATTAAAATGGTCATATGAATAAATTCAACTTCCATAAACTACCTAATAACATAAATCTTCACTGTATCAATCTAAAAAATCGACTTATATTTCTACAGTCATAAATATATATCTGGAATTTATTTTTAGGGATTGAGGTTACAAATAGGATCCTTACATATGTTATCCCTTAACCAAAAATCACTTGAATAAAGAATTATTTATATAATTATAGTGGTGGTGGTGGTGATTATAATATGATTACATTTTATTTATAATATACCAAACATGACATGATATTTTATTTCATTTCCATTTTCCTTTTCACACTATAATTTTCATTTCTACTTTTACCCAAAATATTTCCAGTACAAAAAATAACTTATATTTTTATTATTAATGAACTAATAAAATAAATAAATATATATATATATATATAACTTTTAAATCATAAATGATTTTTCATGTTTTTATAATGTATCGTAAAATTTATAATAAAATTTAATAAATCAATAACATTTAACATATGATAAAAATCACACTAAAATTATCTAACAGACAATGTAGTTATATTTTATGATTAAAATACTAACTCAAAAAATGTAACAAAGCTCATAAAAACATCATGATAAAATCAATATGCAGCCAAAAAATCTTAAAATCATCACAAATCAACTGAAATCAAAATTTTAAAGAAAATATAAACAAATACTTATATCTCTTTAATTATTAAATCAAATGAACTTATAGAAACATCAAAAAAATAAATTTTTGGAATCTGTAAAATTTTGAATATTTTCAACTATAAAGGGTAAAATGGTAATTTTTAGGTCTTGATATTAAATTTTGAGCATATCATTGGATTTGGGAGATAATATTTACCCTTATGTGGTATTTTGATAATTTCATGTGTTTATTTTGATTTTTGTCAATATCAGGTAATGGTGTAATTAAATTATTTATTTATTTATTTATCTATTTCATTTTAATGGGTTATTTTTATAAAATAATTAATGTGGTTATTTTGATATATTACATATGGTGATGGTGTCATAAGATATTTTAGAAATAAGGATGAATATTATTATAAGTTTTGGTACATTCAATTAATGAAATTAATGTGGGGTTTTGAAAGGTAGGATTGAATGAGAAGAGTTAATAAAGTCATTACAAAAATTATGGAATGAAATTGATAAGGGGATAAATAAATGATTTCTCATCATTTTGATTCATTTTCAATCTTAATAATAATATCTCAATTTTCTCTATTATCTCAGGATAAAATCCCTTGGGAATTTTCATTTCATGGAGAACCGTGGATATGGATGCATGATATTAGATGAATGATAAATGGTGATCATCAAAGGATTATAGATTTCATGACCCACAACCACTAGTACCCCTCATGGGATAGAAATGAAAGTGATAGTAACCATCAAGTTTTATCTCTAGTAGACCCTGAGTTGGTGACTTGCACTGAGGGTATAAAATGATAAAATGGGATTCAGTAACCTCTAATTTTCTAGGAAGATATAAACAAACCACAAATAAATATCCATAAATATATTTTACAAAATTACTCAATTACTAAATGAATCTACATTATTAAATTTAATATATCCAAGGAAATGAAAAACCATGTTCCTAATATCCTCTCCAGCTACCCTAACAATAGCTCCAAACTCTTGTGATATATCCTGTAACCACTTAGAAAACTATGGTGGGGAAAGAACATGGGATTACATAGTAGGATCATCCCTCTAAATAGTTCAATTTTTATGTGTAATAATATGTAAGAATATACATGATCAATAGAAAAACAAAAAATAAATCAAGCACAATAATTAAGGAAAATCAAGAAATAATATATGAAACATGCTGATAAAAAATCAACAGACACAAATACCCCTTCCTTTCAACAGAACCCTTAGTTAGTCCCCTCAGATCATGGGCATCACATATGAATCACTATAAATCACAATAGTAAAATCAACAGTCACCAAACCCTTCATTCTTACAACATCTGTATATCTTAGGCCCAGATATTTACACACCACACTTAACTATCATAATATTTGTGTTTCCTTTGAGCGGAAACTACCCAATAGGATGACCTCTCACTAACTTTATTATAATATATCTACAACTAACTACATTTTTATCATAATTTCATTGGGTAATGTAAACACTAAGGACATCAACCTCATTCTATCCTCCTTCTATATACATCCCACTTATATAACCACTATAACTATATTATCCTCATCTTAGTAGGGTATCATGAACATGTATAACACCAACCTTGTTCCCTCCTCCAACCATGAATGGGCCCCACTATGCAATTGCATCGTAATTATCAACTAGAAGTTATATTCACCCCCCCCCCCCCAACCATATATACATACATGTATCACCATGAATTTTATATCCTCCAAATCACATCATTAATGATTATTTCCATAATCAATCAATAATCTAATGACCATGAAAGTCAAAAAATTTAATAATGTCACCAAAAATTGAAACCAGATTTTAAAGAAAAGGGAATTCCATATAAACAATGATTTTATGGATCATATCCAATCATCAATCAGTGAGTTCCATTTACTATCATTTTTATATTAATTATTTAATTTATTAACCTATGTCATAACTTCACTATCAACACACCACTAATGTTTAACAATTTAGGCATCAAGATCTATTCATATAATCATTATTTTAAATTAGAAATAATTAATTCTTTATCCATTTCCAAATCCTAGTTCATGAACATAATTTCATCCCATATTCTTTTATTTTTTCCCATAAGTAGATCATAAACATCCATTTATCATTATTAAACTTATTTAAATTTGATTTCATCAACTTTATTCATGCTAAATATAGTTATTCATCATCAGGGACATCATTATAGCATTGGTTCTTTCTTTCTTACCTTATTAAAAATTATGGATAACCCACACCCTTATTATTTTATATTTAAATTTAAACCCAGATTTTTTTATCTTTATAGAATAATAACTAAGTTCATCAACAAAAAAGGGGAATAATCAAATAAAAACAAATCAACATAAGAATTCAATAATAATAAAACCTTAGTTTTTAGATTATAACCATTCCCATTTTTCATTAACAGATTTAAGTGGTTAACCATTTATGATAGTGAAAATTTCATCGGTAAATAAAAAACCAAGGAAATCGCAATATCAACATATCAAATAATATAATTTAAACTCATAGCATGAAATCCATAAAACTCAAGAGACAACCATATCTTTATATGTACTAACATTCTTCTTAATTGGATAAGGTGTTCAATGGGTTTTTGTTCCTTTCCAATGAGGTTTCCTTTGTGAAATTACCCTTCCTAAAAAACCAATAATAATCACATGAACTAGTAGAAAAATGATTTTTAACGTCGCCAGTTTGACGTAGGTTTCTTATAAACTGACGGAAATAATTTTTTTGGTGAATTTTTGGCGTCGTTTTTTTAAAACTGATGGCAAAAAGAAAAAAAATTCCTTGGGCGTCGGTTCTTAAAAAAACCGACGTAAAAAGATAAAATATATATATATTAGCGTCGGTTTTTATGAAAACCGACACCATAAAACTTAAAAAATATACAACGTTTTTTTATAAACCGACGTAAATAATTTTTTTAGTGAATTTCTGCCATCGGTTTTTTTAAAAACCGACACCAAAAAGAAAAAAAATTGTTTTGGCATCGGTTCTTTAAAAAACCGATGCAAAAAACTAAAAAATATATATATTTTCGCTTCAGGTTTTATGAAAAACAATGCCATGAAACTTTAAAAAAAATATAATGTTTTAGATAATTCACTAAGCTTCGATTTTACTGGTCTTGGAGAAAAAATGGAGTTACGTATTAAAAGTTATAGATGTCAGAATTTGACCTTCTCTAAGAGAAGTCTTAAAGAAGTTTGAATTTCAAATGCCATAACTTTTAGTCCATAACTCCGTTTTAGCTCCACGACCAGTCAAATCAAACATTAAATAATTATCTAAAACACTGTAATTTTTTTTAAATTTTTTCGGGTCGGTTTTCATAAAAACCGATGCCAAAAATATTTTTTTACCTTTTTGCGTTCGTTTTTTTAAAAACCGACGCCAAAAAAATTATTTTTTGTTTTTGGCGTCGGTTTTTAAAATAACCAACGTGAAAAGTTTTTTTAAACAAAAAATTTAGCGTCGTTTTGTTAAAAAACTGACGCAAAAAAATGTATTTTTTTTTAACTTTTTAGCATCGGTTTATTTAAAAATTGATGCCAAAAAGGATATCGATCGGAATTTTTGGCATTGTTTTTCTAAAAAACCGATGCCAAAATACCAATGTAAATATTATTTTGCGTCGGTTTCAAAAAAAACTGATGCCAAAGAGTAATGCGGGATCAGAATTTCAATTTTTTCACAATACATGTTTAACTTTTTAAAATCCCGCCTACATTTTCATACAAAGCAATTGAAAATATTTTCATTTACTATATATATATCCAGTTTCTCCTTCATTCATCATTTTCAGCATCTTCGATTCAATCAAGTTTTCAATGTGACTTCAATAATTAATTTGAACACGGTACATATTCTATTCATTTGTTTTCTTTATTATTATTATCCTTCATTTCTAAACAACTCGATTTACTTTCTTATAATGATGATTCATTCTTATTTCTAAATATAAGTTATATAATGATAAGAAAAATATCATTTCGATGGAATCCCATAAAACCATTGAAAAATGTTTGAAGTATTATGCTTATTTTATTTCATTTGGTGTATATGATTTTAATTTATGTTATCATGTTTTCTTTGAAACGAGTTGTATCAATTGAAACTTTGATAGGTCCAACTTCTGATGGCGATAACTTTTGACTCGTAACTCTATTTTAGGATTACAACCTGTCAAATAAATGCTTAGAAAATGATCTCAAACATAGAAAAAAATTAATTATTGGAGTCGGATTTTTTAAAAACCGACGCCAAATTTTTTTTCATTTATGGCGTAGGTTTTTTTAAATAACCGACGTCCAAACTATTTTTTTAAAATTTTTGGCGTTGGTTTTTATGAAAACAGACCCCAAAAATGATATCACTTAGTTTTTTTGGCATCGAGTTTTCACAAAACCACTGCCAAAAAACAAATGTAATTCATTTTTCGTGTTGGTTTACAAAAAACGAAGTAAAAAGTCATATTTTTTACATCGGCGACTTTGACGTCGGTTAAAAACCGACATCAAAAATAAAAAAAACCGACGTTAAACACCATTTTTCTACTAGTGATGGTTAAATATAGGAGAATAGAAATATATAATTCTTAGAATAAAACCATAGAAATCATATCAAGCATATTATTCCAAGATACAATAGAAAGGTTCAAAAATCAACTACCTCAAACTTCTCTTCACTACTGCAATGAATCCAATGATATGAAAGATAAGGGGATTTACATCATATCTAATTCATATAATAGAAACATAAAATGAGCTAAATCATTGGTATTTCCTATTAAAGATGAAAGAAACCATAATATATCCCCTTTATAAAGCAATAATGGAAATAAGGTGAAGAAGAAAAATAAAAACTCACCTCAAATCTCAAGAAATAATCATTTTTAATCCAATGACCAAAACCGAAAAGGAGGGGCTAGAATTCCCACTAGAATAAAACTGAGGTTTTCAAAAGTTTAAAATAAATGGGAAAGGAATCAAGGAAATTGGATGGTGTTGATTATTTATAAACTTACTAGAATAGGAACCATTCATGGTGTGACATAGGATTTCACGTTGTGAATTCCCCACATTAAACTTTCACTGAAAAATAAGATCCAAAATCCTTTAAATATAGAAATATATTAACACTATGGATTATAATTAATGTCATTAATTATAACCAGGGTAGAATATCTAGAATCCGAAAAAACACCTGGTGAAACTACTTAAATTCATAAATCTCCCCACAAAACATATCTCACGGAGTGAACCAAAACTTCATACCATTAAATCCTATTATAGTTGAAAAATCAATTGAACTATCTCATATAATCCATCCAAATCGTCAAAAAAATCCAATATATAAAAACCATAAAGTAGTGGGTTGGGAAATTTCAGGCTGCTACATTAGATACCTCTCAAATGATTCCCATCCACTGAAATCAAAACCAAACCCCAATAAGGATCATTGGATCCTACACACCAATAAAATATACCTTTAAAACAAAATGGATGCACCACCAATGACCCCAAGAAAGGCTAACTATAACTCCATCATTAATAAATACATCTGGAGAACCTCATAACCATGGATGATACCACTCGAAAAGGAACCCAATCACTAATGTAATCCAAACACCTCACTAACCACCTCTACACATGATTTACTCCCCACAAACTACTCATTTCACTTTCAACTATGTTTTAACCACTTTTTCATTTACAAAAACAACTTCGCATAATTAGTTTCAAATATATTTTCAAAAATTTTAAGGAAAACATAATAAATATTAATTTAAATTCATACCAAACATTTCTTTGAAATTAGTTTAAAATTATCTAAAAGGTCTAGTTGAATGGAGTAAACTCACCAAGAATATTTTACAACTAACTATCCAAAAAATATTGAGAGACATGTTATTACTTGGGGAAATTGTATTGATGGTACCTCACAGAATTACACTAGAAACAGATCAACCCTCTCGTCTCAATACACCTTCAATTACTCAACCCCATAGCTTGAAACCACGCTCTGTCTCTAGATGATTTCTTGAAGCTCATTAATTCAATTTCTCATTTATACTATGAAAAAGAAATATTTTTTGAATAACTCATAAAATTAATCCTAAAACATCTCTTTTAGATCACCATAATTCATCACCCATCATCGTCGAGATGCTTTATGAAATAAGAAAATGTCTAACACCACATGAAACTGGTGTAGTTTATTTTTTAACTTAAATGTAACTTCCAATTACTTCATCCAATTCTCATCATATGGGATGGAGGACCCACTAAAGAACTTTCCCACTTCCCACTGTTGGAATTTCAATAAGGATTTATCCTAAAACTCCACCTTCTCATTTACACATCCATCATCACAAGATTATTTCAATCATATAACTTTTCACAAAAAAAATATCAACATAAGTTACGCAAAGAACATCAATCATCAAAAATGTTAAAAAAATCATAAGAAAACACATCGGATCAAACACCTCTCTCCCCATTCATCTTGGATACACCAAAATCCATTCATAAATACTATAATAGTAATAAAAAATCATATACCTGACTGTGGTAACCAAACACAACCCCAACTATGGAAAACCTTACAATACTCTCAACTAGTCATAACATCTCCCAACCAATACCACATAAATTATGATAAAAGTAACATAACTGACAACCAATTATTAATATTTTTTAAACATACATTTTCATTATTGACTTTATGTGTTAAGTCTTTTTATGGAAGGTGATTTCATCATATAAATATAAATAATAATACATAATCAAAAAAGAAGGAAACAACATCAAAGGAAAACACTTCACAATGATTTAGTAAAAATTAAAGAACATACAAGTAAAAATTCATTTCTATTAAGACGTTAAATATTTTATTTTAGTAAATCTACAATTCATGCTTCTAAATAAAATAAAAAAAATTAAACATGCTTCCTTAGTTATAATAAAATTTTCACATGATATGTTCTCATGATCAATTTAAACATCTCATCATATATAAAACATTCTTAATCATTATAACATTAATTATTAATAACATTAGATCCCATGTTTCATTCTAAAAATATTAAAATAAAAATTATATAAACATGTTTCTATATAAAAAAAATGATTTTTAAATATATAATAAAAATTTATCCTTTTTGGATTCTTGTCTAAAAATTATTTAAATATTTATTCACAAAAGACAAAGTGCTAAAATGAAAATTGTATATCCTTGAGTACATGTGATTCATGATTGATTTAAAAGTTCAATATTATTATTAGGGAAATATTATCTTTTTATAAACATTCAATTACTACATGATCAATACACATCTGTGGTCTATGAAAGGTATAAACTGAAGTCCCTATGATAATCATGCATAGATGTTCAATTTTGACATGATTTCTAGAACATAAACTTATTCCTTTCACCTAAAAATGGTAATTCACATTCCAAAAACTACACATGTCATGATATTCATGATTCAATTTGTAAAAAAAATATTATAATCATAAAAAAATTATTATTCCTAGAAATGGAGAAGAATATTTTATCCATGTAAAAGATTTCAATTTCAAATAGGTTCATATCAAGCATGCTTGTCACTATCTAATAATTATTGAAATGAATAACTATAATTATACATTTAAATAGAGTTATAACACATGAATAAATTAGAAAAAAACATATGGAATTTAAAGTTACATAAAAATCAAAAAATATTGAATAATAAATTTTCTTTTAATTTACAATCATAGAATATAAAAAGAATAACTTGTTTTGTAAAATATTTTTCAAAAGAAAATCAATAATTATACATAATTAGAATACCTTAATCATGATTCACTAAAAATATTATTAATTATAAAAAAGATTCAATGGGATATGTATGCTAGTAATGAAAAGGGTTTCTAAAGAAAAATAAGTTATAAAAAAATATAGTTCAAGGAATTAAAGATTTAATTAAGGTTTTACTTAAATGATTTATTCAGGAAAAATATCATCCCATGGTATAATCCAAAACATATATTTCTCAACCATAAAATCAGCAACTTCATCATAAATAGTACCACTGCAGGCATAAAAATAAAATAAATCCATCCACCATACCTCAATACTATCTGATTTGGGTCCCTCGACTTTGGTATGTAGATTTAAATAATGTCATAAAAATAACATGTCATGGAAGGTGAAGGTATTTTCCTCTATTAATAATCTTGATTTTGACTTAAATCACCATAATATAACAAATCCCTAGGCCTTCTAGTATTTATTTATTTAGAATCATTCAATTAAATTACAGTTCATTATATTTCCTGCATTATCTCATTTAAAAAAAATACATGTGAATTTGATTCATGTACCTTCCTATTGATTCTACGCTATAATTCTTATACTTTTACCTAAAAATTTTTGTTATGTTATCAAATTCATTATTTTTAAACACAAGGGGACCCAAAATATTTGTTTTATAGTCAATCTCTTTTGTCTACATCACATTTTAAGAATTAGTTTTATTACTACCCTATGAAACCCATGTAAAACTCACATGTTCCTAACTCCAATCTCTATCTTATTGATTAACCAATACCGTTGATATGAATATATCATAATTCACCCCCATTGGGACCCTTCTTGGGCCTAAAAAGAAGGTGAGAGTGATTATAGAGTACCAATTCTAGAATACCCAAGGTTAGTGACTAGCACCGAGGGTATAAAATGATCAAATGAGAGGAATTACCAAATAATTTTCAAATAAGATATAAAAACACTAATAAATCTACATAAATTAATCGGAAGATATAACATTAACCAATTAATAAATGAAACTAAATGAATTAATGTAATACATACAAAGGAAATGCAAGACTAAACTCTTAAGATCCTCTTGAGATACTCGAACAATAGCTCCAAACTATAATGATATATCTTAAAAACACCGAGAAATTTATGGTGGGGTGATCACTTGGGAGTACTTAGTGGGATCATACCTCTAAACTGATCAACATCCTAGGGAAATAATAAACAAGAATATACATGATAAATATTCAACTAAAATAAGATCAAGTACAATAATAATCAAGGAAGATCAAACAAGGGCATATCAAACAAGGCTATAAAAAACAAGGTATACCAATCCCCCATTATTTCAAAAACACCCTCAATTAATCCCCTAAATCATGGGAATAACATATGAATTTCCATCAAGCACTATAGTAAAATCAAGGGTTATAAAACCCTTTATTCTTATTATATCCTTATACCCTAATCCCATATATTTATTTATTGAACTCAATTATCAATGAAGTTGTGTTTCCTATGAGAATTAGCTTCCAATAAATATGATCACTCCCCATCTAATAGGATGTGATAATAGTATAACATCATCACAATAGCACAACTAAGTGTAATATTAAACTAAATTTGATGTGGGTCAAGTATGCACACCTATATATCCTATACAACATGAATAACAACTTCTTTTTTTGGAATAAATCACAATTCTCTTAATATATACCACAAGCATGTCACAACCAACCAAATTCTGATTATATATTAGTTGGGTAATGTAAACACTAAGGATATTAACCTCATTCCCTCCTCCTTCTACATGCATACCACACCTATAACCATGAAAACCATAATATCCTCATTGTAGTAGGGTATCATGAATATGTATATTATCAACCTAGTTCCCTCTCCTTACCATTCCTAAATCCCATCATGAAACACCATCATCATTATTAACTATCATGTATGTTCACCCTCTGGTCGTACATACATGCATTTATTTCCATAAACTGCACATCCTCCCCATCATAGTCCACATGATCATTTCCATAATCATAAATAATGTCCTAGCTATAATAATCTACACATTTAATAATGTCACCAAATATTAAAACCATCTTTTAAATAAAAGGTAAATCCACATTAAAAATGATTTTATGGATCATATCAAATCATTAATTGGTGAGTTTCATTTACCATCCTTATTATATGAATTATTTCATTTATTAACCCATTTCATCATAGGAATATATAAAAAAAACCCAATATATATCCATAATGTAAGATAAATCTACAACATTATCGAATTCATAAATGAAAGTACATGAATAAATGAAATACATCCAAAGTAATATAATACCAATCTCAAAATCTCCTCTTTAGAAACTTGAACAACAACTCCAAACTCCACTTATATATACTATAAACCTTTATAAAACTATAGTGTGGTGATTAATTGGGAGTACTCGGGAGGATAATTCCTCTAACAAGGTCAACATCCATCTGTAATAAAATGAAATAATAGAAATGAGAAATAATCAACCAAACAAAATAATCAATCATAATCATAATAAAGGGAGAAAAATCAAGAAACTATCAAACATGGTGATAAAAATTAAACTAACACCAATAACCCTTCCTTTCAACAACACCCTAAATCAATACACCCCACATAATAGGCATAACATATTAATTTCCATCAAGCACAATAGTAAAATCAAGGGTCACTAAACTCTTCTTTCTTACAACATTCCCGTACCCTGTGCCCAAATTTTTATACACTATACTCAAATATTAGTAGATCCATGTTTCTTATGAGTGGTATCTAAACTATTGGATGACCTCCCCCTATATGAAAATATTTAAGAAAGGAAAACATCATCTAAACAACCATAACCATCCATAATATCTAACGAAATATTATTTGGGTCAAGGACACACACTTACCTTCCCCATCCGACATAGGGCCCAACATCTTATACTGGAATCAATCAATATCCTCTTACTATATACCATAATTGTTTCATAATATATCTATATCAAACCACTTTACAATCATATGTTTATAGGGTAATGTAAAAGTAAATGACATCAACCTCTTGCACTCCTCCTTCCATATAAATTTCCCAATTGTAACCACCATTACCATAATAACTTTATCATAGTAGGGTGTCATAAACATGTAGATAATCAACCTCATAGTATCCCCCTATAATGAACAACCTCCATCTTTCAATTCCATAATGGTCATCAACTAGCATGTATGTTCAACCCCCAATCATATATACATACATGCGTTACCATGAACAACACAGCCTCCCCATCATAATCCACATGATTATTTCCATAATAATTCAACACTCCAATGTCCATGTCAATACAGACATTTAATAATGCCACCAAACATTAAAATTAGATTTCAATAAATTGGTAAATCCATATAAATAATGATTTTATTGATCATATAAAATCATTAATCGGTTGGTTTTATTTTCTATCCTCATTATATTCATTATTATATTTATTAACCTATGTCATAGTATCCCTATCATCATTCCACAAAGGATTACCAATGTATCCATCAAGCTTCATTCATATAACAATTTCTTTATCCATTTCAATATTACAATTCACAAACTTATTTCAAACCCATATTCTTTTAGTGTTTCCAATAAGTAGATCATAATCATCCCTTTATCATTATTACTCTTATTGATATTTAATTTAATTAGATTTATTCATTAAAAATATGGTTATTCATCATTAGAAACATCATTAAAACCTTAGTATTCCTTTCTTACCTTATTAACAATTCAATACATCCCACTCCCATAATCTTTTATTTTCACATTTCAACACTAGTTCTGTTAACTTTATAACGCATGAATGATGTTCATCAACAACAAAGGGGTATAATAAAATTGAAAGATCAATACAAAAAATAAATAATAACAACACCTTAATGTTTAGATTCTAACTATTCCCATTTTTCATTATTACATTTAAGTGGTTAACCAATTATGATGGTGAAAATTTCATTAGTAACTAAAACACGAAGGGAATCACAGCTGCCACACATCAGACAATAAAATTTCAACTCATCACATAAAATCAATACAATTTAAGAGACACTGATATATTTATCTTTACCAATTATCTTTTTAACTGATTAAAGAGTTCAATAGGTTTTTATTTCCCAATAATGTTTTTTAAGAAATTCCCTCTTCCTAAAAAACTAATAATAATCACTTAGTCCTAAAGCTTCCTAGCATAGTGGAAGCATCATGTAGGGTGATAAATAAAAATAGCTTTTCAATATGATGGATCATTCGAAATATTTTTAGTGATGTGGATACCATGACAAATGAAATATTTCTAATGAATATTGACATAATGAAATTTGAAACCCATAGAGAGGATCTTTCAAATTAAATTTATAATTAATTTATTTAGATTTGGAATAATAGGTTACCTTGTCTTAGGTTTTAATTATATATAGATGTTTATCATATGTAAAACCTTTTATGTATTACCTTCATTTCACTATAAGGATCCAATTGTAGATTCACTAGAGTGGTTATCCACACATGCTCTTTTGTTCTTCGAGAAATACTAATTTATTTTTGGGTGATATCACGGTGAATTAATTATCTTGAATCATTCATGTTGATCATTCATCCTTTGATCTTTAAGGAATATCTCTTTCATTTCTCATTCCTGATAGGGAGAGAGAAAAAATAATTTGAGAGATAAATCCATTATACAAAATGATTATATATTTCTTGAGCAACCCTACACAATATACATAACCATCTATTTATAGAGAAAGTGATTAGGTTAAAAATATTATTTAACTTCATGTTGGTCCATAAATAATATAATAATATTTATTAAACCCCATTCCAAATTATTATTATTATTATTATTTTATGGCATGCATGATATCTTGTGAAAAAATATATTATGTTTTTTCTTAAAAACTAATATTTATCACTAGATGTGGTCTTGATCCATTAGAACTCCTTAGGATTTATTTAATACCCAAATAAATATTTTATTAACTATTTTATTCATCAATAAAAATAATTTTGATTGATAAATATGAATTAAATTATTTCTTGGTCTTGAGAATAATATTTATTCTATTAAATAATTCAAATATAATTTAATAAATATTAATGGAAACACTTAGTGTGTGAACCTCAAGGATTATTTTCCATTAGCACTATATGAGATTGCCTAATGTCTAAGATTATTGTCCAGTAATGGGATAAGCAACCCAAGAGAAAGAAATTTATGTCACAATGTTGAAAACCATATATTAGTTCTCACTATATAATATAATCCCTTTATCATAATATCTCACCAAGAAGGTTTAACATCTATGTCACTAACCTATTTTCCTGATTCTTCTTTATTTGACTATATGAAATAAACATGTCACTACACCATGGACATAGAATTTAATGTGATAGTTATATTCCCATAAACGGTCCTAGATATCATCTTCAATAATGAAAGAGGGGACAAATCATTCCCCTAATTATTCATTAATAATACATCACTCATGATGCACCCAACATATCCAACTTCTCCATGAACTGTTATCATCGTGGTTTAAAAAATATATCAAACTATGAGAGTTGTAACATATTTTAATAATAATATTAAAGTATAAGGAAAATTACACATGTTCATGGATATGAATATCTAATGACACCAAAACATTTTTAATTTCTATTGATAGGTGTATTCTCATAATATCCCATCTTAGATATTTCCAAGTGTGAACTTTAGGATAAGATTCCTCATCTAATTTTGTGTACTCAAATCTTCTTGTCACATTTTATGTGTCCCATCATAGAAAGTTATCTAACAGTAGAACTATATTTAATAATATCTTCATTTCACTTCAAGTATCTCATAATAGCAGGAAACTTATATGACATTTTCAATGAGACATATATTCAAGGAAATTATTACATCGGAATCATATATAATAATAAAGAAATATGTAATAAGATGTATTATTATTATTAAAAACATAAAATATACATGTAATAAAAAATATAAATAGTTTTTCCAAGGACACCAGCTCCAAATAACACCCACTTAGAATAGATTCAACTGCCTATGACTTTCAGTATATTAGAAAACACATGATAAACATGATTCTACTAAGTTAAGGCTTTAGTCAAGGGGTTCACTACATTATCTTCCATGGAAATACTACTCACTAAAAACACACATCTATAAGAAAAATAACTCAATATATGATACTTATGAAGTATGTTCTTTGTTAGCTGATGTGACATTGGATCCTTTACAAGATCCACTGTTGTAGTATTATCACAATAGAGTATAATAGGATATTTAGTACTAGGTACCACATCAATTTATAGAATTAGGTTTCACATATATACTTCTTATTTATATTCCTTGAAAGATGTAATATAATTAGAATCAACAATATAATTTGAAACCATATCATTCTTTGAGATCTTCTAACTCAAATAATATCCATTTAAAATGAATATGTATCTTTTTTGAGACTTCATATAATATTGATATATTTGGAAACTAGTACATGCATATCCTATGATGACTAGTTCCCCGTCTCCTCCATAGACAAGGAACATATCCTTAATACTTTCAGATACTTAAAATAGTCTTTCCAGTCATCTAATGGTGGTCACCTGGATCAGCTTTATATCTTCATCTTGCACTCAATACGTAGAAAATTTATAGCTTCGTATATAGAATAACATATATAACTGTCCCAATTAATGAAATTTATGGAATCCTTGACATTATATTTCTTTATTCATGTATTTAAGGACACATTTTACTAGAAATATGAATTCCATGTGACATTATCAATAATACAGTCTTATATTTTTCTATAATAAACCTCTTTACTATATTGTCAATATTTGTAACTTGATATAGGATGAGTAGTCTCTTGGATCTATCATGATGGATATTGTTCCTAAGAAAATATGTTTCATCACCTACATCCCTCATGGAGAATAATTTATTCAACTAGGAATTAATAGATTGTAATACTAGTATTTCTTTTCTAATAAGTTATATGTATCGACATATACTATTAAGAAAATTATCACACTCCCCCCAAACTATTTATTGACACAAGGATCACATTCATTCTCTACAAAACAAAATTCTATTATGGGTTCATCAAAAATAATGTTCCATGACCTAGATGCTTCCTTTAATCCATTAATGTATTTTTGAAACTTTTATACCTTGTTGGAATCCTTTGGAGTCCCAAACCCTTCAGGTTGAGTCATATAGACATCTTCATAAAGTTTCCCATTAAGGAAGAATATTTTCACATCTATTTTCCAAATTTTGTAGTCATGATAAGATGCAATGGAAAGTATAATTCTAAAGGATTTCATTATTTCAACTAGTAAAAATATTCATCATAGTTAATGCCTTCATGTTATTTGAACCCTTTTTGAAACTAGTTGTTATTTATAGGTACTAACTTATCCTTTCATTTACATTTTCTTATTGAATACCAATTTGAACCCAATGGGATTTAAATCAATTAGAGGATCTACCAAAATCTAAACTTGTTTTTTGTATATCGAATCAATTTCAGAATCCATGGATTCCTATGACTTAGAAACCTATGTGCTGTTAAATTCTTCCTTAAAGGTTAAATGATCTTTATTATAATCTAAAAATTATTCACCATCCTCGATGACTAGAAAAAACACCCTCTATTTCACTATCATATCTTGTATTCCTACGTAGTATTTGTGTCTCTAGAACATATTCTTCTATGGGGATTTGTGGAATTTTTTTCTTTGCTAACTCTTGTGTATCTTGATCATGGACTTCATCAAATTATATCTCACTCCCACAATATATTTTAGATATATGATAGTTATCAAGGAATAAGAAACACCAGTAAAACACAAACTTTTTGTATAAATGATTGTATAAATAATATCCTCTAGTTTTTGGGGGATATCTTATAAAGATACACTTTTTTCCTTAGGGTGAAAGTATGTTACCTGAAGAGGCCTTAACAAATGCTTCAAATACCCACACATGAATGTATGATAATATGAATTTCTTTCTATTCCATAATTTTTATGGAATATCATCTTCTTCTTTAGCTATCACTCAGTTTAGTATGTATACTACTTTTTGTTACATGTATCCCTAAAATGATAATAAAAGACTCGCATGACTGACCATTAATCTCACCATGTCCAACAAGGTGTGGTTCCCCCTTTCACATACATCATTTCATTGAGGTGTATAAAGTGGATTGAGTTGGAATATAATCAGAAACTCTTATAAATAATCAATTAATTCTTGATTAATATATTCTCCATCATGGACTTGGCAGAGTTTCTTAATCTTCCTACCAAGCTAGTTCTCAACTTCATTCTTTTACTCTTTTAATTTATCAAAAGAATACAAATTATACATCATCAAGTAGACATACCCATATCTTCTAAAATCATTATTAAATGTTATAAATTATGAGTACCCACCCCTTACTTGAATAAGAAATGGTCCACACACATTATTGTGTACTAATTCAAGATACACATTATACCTTTCACCTTTTTCCACTAAATTTGTATTTGATCATTTTTTCATATAAACATGTGTCACATACACAAAGTGGTTTTAGTTCAAAAGAATCTAAATATTAATATTTATGTAATTTATTCAAACACTTTTCCTTTACATGACCTATCTAGTGATTCCAAATTTGGGTGTGGTGTGATTCATGTGAAGTAATTTCATTACTGATTGAAATTACTTGGTTTTTGTAATCTAACACATAAAGACTGTTATTTAAATCTGAATTACCATAGAAAATGATATCTTTAAAAAAGAAGAAATTTTTTCCCAAACATGAAAATAAATACACCCATATCTAGTATAGATACAAAAATAATGTTTTTGGTAATGGATGGAATATAATAAAAACCTTTTCAAAACAAGATCATTATATCTAGCAATGTGAGGTGGATTTCATTGATGCATATAGAGGAAATCTTAGCTCTATTTAATACTCATAGAAATACCTCCCCTCAATAAATATTGCAGAATCCACTTGGTTAATATATTTGAGTATATATGTGAGTACCACAATACTTATTAGATATCCATTTTTTTAAAATCAGATAAATTACACATTATGAAAAATGTACCTGAAGCTTCCCCTTTATTCTTTGGTTGGGTGTAGTTTTTTCTTTTAGTGGTCATTCTTACCACATGTGGAACATACAGTGTCTTGTTTCCTTGATTTCGTCTTGATCTTCCTATTCTTGGAAGGGAATTTTGAAAAATCCTTGGCCTTGGGTCACTTATCTTGTCCTTTCCAATTTTTCACTATAAGAATAAATGGTTTTTCATACTTTATCTCCTTATCAACTTGGTGAAGAATAGTAAGTAGATATGGTAGAGATTTATTAATTTTTTTATATTAAAATATAAAACATTGATGGAGAAGCTATTATGGTGATGTAATAATGATATTGGTTCCTATTTCTTCAAGTATTTCAAACCCTAAAACCTCTAGGAACTCATTTTACACAATGAGAAAAACAACATGAGGCCTAGATGGAACTACTTCTCCAAGATTGTTCTGAAAATCATTCTTAGTGGTCTCAAAATTTTCTTATCAAGATCTCTCTTGATATTGGCCACAAAGATACTCAATCATTCTACAATCACTAGTATAAATAGTGGCTTCAACATCGAAGATATGAAGTTAGTTTTTTATTAACCGATGAAAAATATATCTACAGTCACTTTTTTAGCATCGAATATAACATAAACCAATGCCAAATATTTTTTATTTTGAATTTTGGGTGTCTGATTTTAACAAAACCAATGTAAAAAATTTCTATCTAAAGGTTTTATGGTGTTAGTTTTTGTAAAAAATAAACACCATAAATAAAAAATTAATTATTATCATTAGTTTTTACAAAAAATGATGTCATTAATCAGTTTTTGGTGTCAATTTCTATAAAAACTAACACCAAACACATTTTAAAAAATATTTGGATAACAAAACCCTTATTTTTTTATCTATGAATTTGTTTTTTTCAAATCGTGATGACTCAAAAGGATATCTGAAGAATTTAAATGGCTATTATTGTTTATTTTTATTCAATTTTTATCATCATTTCATGATATGTGGTATTAATTATTCATCCTCTATCATTGTTTCAACATCCATGAAATTATTTTTTCTTCAAAAACTATTTTTCCACCAACCATCAAATGGATTTTTATTTAATTTCATTATTCTTATTTATTTTTTGTTTCTACAAACATTTTTGTTAGGTCTTATAGTGTTTATTCTTCTAACGAATTAGAGGTGGAAAGTTCAAATTGAGGAATCATTTTCCATGTTGAACTCCAAATTTTGTATGTTTTTTTATTTTGAATATAAAATATTTATCATCTAGTTATATTTTGGAGTTATTGTTTCAATTATTTATATGTAGTTTATTGTTGTTTATAAATGTTGTTGTTAATGGTTTTTTATTATGATAAATTTTTTATTTGATGAAATTAGCAATTGGTTTTGATGATATTATGTAATTAACAATGATATATGGTGTTGTTGTTCATAAATATAATGTACATCACATGTAATGATTCCATATTTTTTACCTGTAAAATTAATACAATCTTTAATACCTTTTGACACAAGCGAAACCGAACTAATGTGAAAACTATATAAAATATAGTAATACATGTTATAAGATTGAAAATAATTAAATTATAATATCAATAAACCACATGTATATAATATGAAAATAAAAAAATTACCATTTTTGAATTCTGAAGATATATAATTTATATTACAATATTATTTTTTTTTCAAATAAAATATGTTAACATTTTGTATAATTGACCATAATAAGTTAAATTGACTACTTTTAAATGATTGAAACAATATATGATATTTCTATATATGAACTAATATATTATAATTAATTAAATTTAATATTATTTTGAAATAATATTATAAAACAATTAATGTTCAAATGGTCATATTTTAATAAAAAAATGTTTTTCATTATATATAATACTTCATTTAAAAAATATAATTGTGTAAATTTAATTTTGTAAAATAAAATTCAATTATTGATTTGGAATTTCAATATTATCATATTATAAATTTTTTGGATGTTTTCAAAAATAATTTATTTTCGTGTAAATAAGGATTAATAATATTTTTACAAAAAAGAGGTTTTCTATAGTAGTGGGGGTATAAGGAGTTAACATGGTCTGACTATACCCCCTATATTAAAAAGATAATTAGTAAAATAAGTAACCATTAATTATATAAAACCAAAAAAATTATGGTTTAAAATTAAATAAACATCCTAATATTATAATATAAGGTGTGGAAAACATACATATAGTGAGAAAATAATTATTTTCTACTAGGAATATAACACACACACACACACATATATATATAAAAGGAAATAAATAAACATCAAACAATAGATTATTTTACAAAAATTATGATTCTCTATAGGTAATTTAGACTCAGGTCGTTACATGTGATGTACATTGGATCTACATGACACATTTCATGAAAAATAAATACTTTTGTTAGATTATTTTTTATTTTATTCCTAATAATCATTGATGTTTCCTATCTGATTACCAATCATTTTTATTGAATTTGTTTATGTTTGAAATTTATTTTTTTTTGTATATATTTTTAAATGTTTATGTGTTTTAATATTTCCACCAATTATATTGACATATTAGGTATTTAATGGATCTTAATTGGATAAATTTACAAATAACCACTAGTGAATATAAAAAAGGAGTTACTGATTTCTTGTAATTTTCTAAAAAAAATATTCAAAACATAGATTTTATTATCATTCCATGTGTGACATTATTTAATATGAGAAAGTTAAACTCTATATAAATCAAGGATCGTCTCATTTGTTATGGTTTTCGCCTTAATTATACATGTTGGATTTTTCATGGTGAAAGAACTGAAAATTAAACATCTAATTTTGATGATAATAATCATAATGAGGTATAGGATGGTATTGAAAAATTAATTAATGATTTAGGTGTTAAAACCATTGAAAAAACAACAATTGTTGAATTATTGTATAGAGATTCTGAGAAACCATTATTCCCAGGTTACAAAAAATATATAGTATTATCAACAGTTCTTAGATAAGTCAACTTGAAAGAATGATATAGGTGGAGTGATAAAAGTTTCTCTAACTTACTCAAGCTTTTAAAAGATTTACTTCCATAAGGCAATAGGTTTCCAAATTTCAATTGTAATGAGATGAAAATATTAGGCCCAATGGTATTGGGGTATAAAAATATACATGCTTTCCCCAATGATTGTGTGTTGTATAGGAAATAATATGAAAAAATTTCAAACTTTCCTACATGTGGGACATCATGCTATAAGATGGATAAAAAAGTACACTCAGATTAATTTTTAGGTACTAGAATATGACCTCTTGAAAAAACAATTTTCTAAAATTTATAATAATTTAATCCAATAATTTCTTCATATAATTTTGATAATTCAACTATGGTTCATTCTCAGGTACTAGAATCAAAGATCTTGTTAAATCAATTTGGTGCCTTCTAATAATTCCCCTTTTGAAGAATCTATTTACAAATTTAATTGATCCAAAAAGTTTAATACAAAATATAGATGATTTTATATCCGATGGTAACTTATGTCACCCTAAAAATTCACCATAGTTGATGATATTTGATTAAAAAATTGTCATTTTAGAAGAGAAGATAGAAATCTCATAATGGGATTTTGTGCTAATGGAATGAATTGATATTAGAGCCTAAGTATCTAGCATAGTTTATGACCTATTTTTTGGTAGTTTACAACTTTTCCCAACATATATGTATGAAGAAAAAATATGTTATGATTATATTTATGATTTATGGACCAAAACACCTATAAAATTATATTTATGTGTATCTTTAACCATTTATTGATTATTTGAAACTACTATGGGAGATAGGTGTTAAAGTTTATTATGAATACAAAAAAGAGTATTTTATTCTTCGTGCATTTATAATGCTCACTAAAAATGAATTTCTTGTATATGAAAACTTATTTTGATACAGTTTTATGGATATAAATCATGTCCAATTTGTGAATAAGAGACTTTATATTATCGATTGTAGAATGGAAGAAAGATAGTGTACATGGGACATTAAAGAGTTTTGCGAATTGATCAGCCTTATCATAGATTGGAAAATGAATTTAATAGTTCATAGGAATACAATATTCACCCATGACCATTATTAGTTGAAGAATATTACAATAGGGTGAAAAATATTGATTTTACATTTGGTAAGAAAATATGTTCTTATCTTAAAAAAATAGCTAAAAGAAACATTCTCTCTTTTTAAAACTACCTTATTTGAGGTTTTTAGAAATAAAATATAACATTAATGTTATGCATTTTGAGAAAAATGTATCTGATAGTTTTCTTGTAACTTTCTTAGACATAAAAGGAAAAAAAGATATATTTAATACTATATTGTAATTGATTTTAATGGGAACACATTTAGAGTTATCCCCCACTGTGAAAGGAAATAGAACATATTTACCTACATCTTGTCACAGATTAAGAAAGATTGAGAAGATGATTTTTTGTCAGTGTCCTCATAGTATTAAAGTACCCAAAGATTATTCTTAAAATGTGAAGTATTTGGTGTCATTGAAGTATTGTAAATTAATAGGTATGAAATATCACGATTTTCATGTATTTATGAACAACTTCTACCTGTAGGACTATATGGTATATTAATGATAGCTATTAGAAAGACTATCATCATGTTATGTAATTTATTCAAAATAATTTGTAGCAAATTGTTTGATCGAAATTTTTTAGATGTGTTGGATAATTAATATTTTCTTATTATTTGTCAACTAGAAATGTATTTTCTACATATGTTTTTTGATAAAATGGTTCATCTTGTGATTTAATTGGCGCATGAGATAAAAACATGTGGGCCTATTTATTTATGATAGATGTATCCTTTTGAAATATTTATGAAAAATTTTAAGGGATATGTTAGAAATACTTATCAACCAGAGGCCTCTATTATTCAAAAATATGTTTTAAAATAGTTGATTGAGTTTTGTACTAATTATTTGTGTGAAGTGGAGCATATTGGTCTCCACATATCTTGATATATGATTGTTGATATTGAAGGGAGAGGTATTAAAGGATTAAAGGTAAATTTTATTCCATGTGATGAAGTGATACATGCACATTTATAAATTTTGAACAACATATATATGGTTCAATCATATATATCATCACATATTGCGGAATTGAAGTTATAATATCCAAAAATTAATGAAAATTGGTTGATTATCGAGCATAAAAAGGCATTTGTTTCATGATTTTAGGAGAAATTCATTATAGATATATCTGCATCAAAATAATTGAAATGTTTGTTAGGGTTACCATCTCTTAATGTGATCATGTGGTCTAGTTTTGATTTTAATGGGTGCACATTTTACACAAAAAATATGGATGACAAGAGTACCATTCAATATAGTTGTAATGGTCATTACTAAAGCACTGTATTTTTCGAGTGAAAAATATAAAAACCCAATTTCTATATTAATGCCTTATTTTAGAGTTCTTGAATACATGTGAAATTTATTGTATTAAATTTCTAGTCGACATGATTAAGTGTAATTGGGTTGTAAGTAGTAGTGGTGTGAAACATGATGAATATGGGTTTAAACTGGTTGATTTGAAAATATTTAGTTTAAATGGGGAACCATTTATGATGGAAACACATGAAAAGAAAATATTTTATGTCATTGATCCATCGAATGATCAGTGTTCTATAATTTTTTACAAGAAAAGAATCCATTAAACTGATGAGTATAATGATGATGTAATTGATTTATATGAGTCTTCTTATTCTGTTACACAATTTCTGGAAAACAATTACTATAATGCAGACATAGTGCATTTAGTATGAAATTTTCATGTTGAAGGGATATGGGAAAACACTAAATTCCTCTCCTAATTAATCTAGAAATTTTTTAAATTATATTTTTTTTTCAAATTTACATATTTAAAAATTATATTATTTAATAACTATTAGATATTTAATTATATATTTTTTATTATTTATATGGTTTTTTGTGTTAAAATTTTATATTATACAGTTATGATTAAACATTTTTTCATTGAAATGCCTAACGTACATTATCATATTTGGGTTAAAGTTACACATATGAGAACAATTTTTTGAGCATTGATATTTAAATTTATAAATATTTCTATCAGTTTAGAAGTAATGTTTATATTTAATAGTTTACCTTGTATATTTTTTTGGGTATGAATAATAACATCATTATTTTTTAAAAACATACACATATATTCCACTTTTTTTACTTACATATTTCTGTTTTCCTTTTTTCTAATTATTTACTTATCTAATAATATGAAAAAAAACAAGAATTTCATTAAATTTTCATGCTTAAATAATGGATAGAGATATAGAGATAGAGAAACATGTACTGATGTATTTGTATTTTTTTCATATTATTAAATATCCAGTAATGTAATTATTAATGGAAAACAAACTTTTAATTTAAAAAAATAATTATAGGACTACTGATGAGACTTCAGTAGTGGATTATTCTTCTTTTACTATTAATAAATTTAGTTCTCGAGTTTATAAATGTGGAATTACACATTTAACAAAATTTTCACTTTCTCATTGAGACGAGAAATTAATTATTACATTTTATGATAATAATAAAGAAACTGGCCAAAATAAAATGTTGTTTATTGGATGTATCACAATGCAGAGTTGTTGTGGGATTATAATTTAATATCCTAATTAGAAGGATGTCGATAAGATGGATATAGATCAGCTTTGGGAGGCTGTAACGATCTAATATATCAATTGATTTATTTTATCTCATTTTTCAAATATGATATAATTTAAACGACTCATATTTATTTTATTAAATTCCATATGACATTCAATTTTTAATAAGAAAAATAATTTAATAAAAGATGACTTTCTTTAATTGCAGTTTTGATGGAGATATTTCAAAACAAAGTTGACAAAAAATTGTTTTTTTGGAAAGAGACAAAATAGAAACCCATGCCTCAAGTATGAGTTTTTAGATACAAATACATGGAATAATTTTTTTTTCATCCAACATGATGAATCATTTCTTGTATGATAATTATATTATATTGTAAAATTTCTTATATATGTACCTAATTACTTATATGTTTACATTTTATATAACAGACCTCTAGGAAATCTCATCAAGACATCCAGTTTCATAATGTATACCCACATACTTTATCACATAGAGGGCATTAATTAATGGAGAAAAAATTATTGAAGAAAAGTTTGAAGCATTAAGATCTTAGTTTTCTAGTGGTTCTAATGAGGTCAAGTTAGGTCATACATCTCCCTCCACCCACTATGAAAAATGTAAAAGAGTGAGAATAAGAAAAAATGATAAGTATTTTACAAAGAAATCTAAGGAAATAGTTAAAAGAATTTTAAGTCAATATTTTTTTATTTTTCATGAATTTTTATATTTTATAAATTAACCACACTTATATATCATTTTAATTTTTCATTTTAGGATGAAATTCAGGAGAAATCATCATAGCACACTTTTATATCTAAGGGCATGATGGACATCCTAGCCACTACTTTAGGAAAACTAAAAAACCTCGGCTATATAAGAGTATATGAGGCAGGTGTTAGTATTTGGAAAGATTTTGATCATCAAAGTAAGCAATCAAGAGACCAAAAAATTGAATCCTTAAAAGTTAGGCTGAAATATATGAAATATTCTATGGGTGATCAAATTCAATCAACTTTGTTGGCTATGTTAGACCAATTGATGTGACAGTCATAGTTCATGTAGCCTTCCCAGCCTATCCAACATTTTTAGCAGGTTGTGCATCCTATATAGCCCCCCCATCCATACCATCCTTCCTACTATGATCCTCCCCCTCCTCACTCGAACCCAACCTTATACGGTGATTTGTGTGATGGATATCATTGTGTACATATTTTAGAATTCTAAGCCATTTATTTGTTGGGGGATTATGTACATCACTAGCCTATGAATATGGACTAGGTTAGAGTATCAGCACATGATATTATTAATCATATTATTCTACTTTCATTTCCTATGGAGGAGGATACCATGGTTGGGGGTTGTATGGGTTATTTTTTACTTTTTCCTTCTGGACTTCTTTATTATATTTCAAATGAGGTATGCATTTTTTTAATATTAATTACATCTTATTGAAAATTAATTATAATTTTTTCTAATATTTAACTTATATAAGAGTATCTAAAATAAAAAAAATGACATAAAGGAGACAAAAGGTTTAGGAACAAACAACTGTATATAATTCCGATATTTCTGATGGGATAAAAAGATTATCTAAGGCTTATTCCTTATATAATATCTATGAGTTTCAGATTATGGATGATATATGTAGAAGAGACTATCCATTCAGAATATTCAGAAAATATATCATGGATCTAATTGATTTTAAAGAGATTAGTGTTCTTGTGTTGTCGTTTTTTTTTCATGTAAGTAAATAAACATTTCAGTTCATATTTATTTAATTAAATATGGTTTAAATTGACTAATTGTATTAATTTTTTAACAAGGTATCTACACACTCTTCTTATTAAAAACGAGGCTATAGACATTTATGGTTTTATATATCCATAATTCATTTTAAAGGCTCTTCAATATTTGAAGACTACTCGTAGATTTATGTATGTGTGTGAGAGATTATAAAATATAGAGATTAGGTGTTTGTTTTTTCCATTTCATTATGGGTAAGAACACAAACAAAATTATGAACCAATGTTAATTTTAATTTCATTAATTTTATAACTTTCTATTGTAGGAGGCATTGGATGTTAGGTATATTCTGCCCAAGTGAATGCACATTATATTGGTTTTTCTCTTTATTATGTGATGTTCGTAAAAAAATTACCACCTTGTTAGAAAGGTAAGTTTTATTCTTTTTTATAATTTTATTATATTTAATTATTATTTTATATAAATGTATTATTAGATGATATATATGAAAATTCAGGTCATGGAAAAAATTTAAAAAATATCACTTGTCGATAAAGAACCCAAATGAAATTCAATATGCGAAAATAGCAATAATTATTTTTTATATTAGATATTATTATAATTTATATATATATATATATATATATATATCTGTGTGTGTGTGTGTTTATTATCAATTTAATGTTTTATATCCATAGTTTTATCACCAACAAGGATATATTTAATGTAGTTATTATATTCTACAATTAATGTATGAGATAATTACAACTAGGGTAACTACAAAATTTGATAACGTTATTTATATTAATTATTTTATTTTTTTCTTCTATATTATTCTATTTTTTTAATCTATATCATTCAATTTTATTGTTGACATCCAATGATGTCGAGTCTTATACGAATGATGAACTTACAAATCTTCAATCATTGTTTGTGAACTATTTGTTAAGTATGATTACGATTTATGGTATGTGAATTCTAATGTTTATGATTAATATTACATTTTCACAATAACAAGTGTTAAAAGACTAATTTTTTTTTGATAATAGGTGTTTGAACATAAATATATCAAAATAATTCTTCAACAAAAAATGTTAATGATTATGTTGTAAATCATTAGGTATGTGTTTTTTTAATTCTAATTCACAATACAAACATGTAGATAGTGATTTTTTTATTATGTTGTTAAAATTATGTTTGTTTTTATAGATTTTTAATCTATGATACATACTTTTTGATGGTTGTATATATTTTTTCTATTACAGGGATTACTATTGTTTGGGGGTGTAACATTAATAATTTTATTAAAAAAATCCTCTTTCGGCATCAGTTTTAATCAAAACAAACGCATAAAATTTTAAAAAACTACGAAAGGTTTTCAACATCAATTTTTACTAGAAACCAATAGTGAAAATAACTCTGAAAAAAATTGGCATCAGTTTTCACTAGAAACCAATTCTGAAAATTTCAAAATAGTGGACCTTTAGCATCAGTTTCTAGTAATAACCAACACAAAAAATAAGACTGAAATATACAAAATTTGTTTTTAGCATCGGTTTTTTGAAAACTGACACAGAAAACCTTATTCTTTATGCCACCTTTATAAACATCGGTTAAAAGGTGATGTTATTTTTTTTCACTGGTGAATCATCCATATTTTTATGAGACTTCATGAATTCACTAGATATAGATGAATGTGTAAAACATTTTATGTTGACTACGTCATTCAAATGTTTTTCATTGATAAGGAACTCTTTATCACTCACTTCCTTATAAAGTGGATCGTCCATTGAGGATTGTAACATTCAATATTTTCATTCATGGTGAAACACAACTCAAAAGAGTTTGAACGATTACTAAAAGTTACTACTAGTGATGACATGGTCTTTCTCCAATATAGGTCATTGGGATATTTTGGATGATGAAATTTAAATTTTTATTACAATTATAAAAGATCATATTATTAGTACTTTTCTTGATTATAAATTATGTGATAAATAGTACAATTTTATTTATTAAATATATCATTATTTTATCAAGTACCAATATCCCTCACCATTGAACTCAGAATGTCTAGTTTCATTTACATTATAGTGGAAAAGATCCATATTTACTCTCTTCTAATCCATACATAGGCCATAAAATTGCTAGAATTCATTTAGGTATGCATTCCTTCTAACTGTGGGCTTGTATCTCCTTGATCTGTTGAGTGGACTCCCCAATCCAAAAACCCTATCTCATATTTTCTCAAAACATTCCTCTGAATTTTTATTGGACAGGTGGAGGCTATTAAACCTATTATAGATTTGGTTATGTCGACCCACTATCTTAGTTAAGACATCCCAATAATTAATAGTTCACCTGATAGAGGCCAAACAAACACTTAAACTATGGGTTTATCTTAGTTTAGATGATGGAAGTCTTAATTAATTAATATTATCTTGAGGGATTTTATTATATTATGAAGGAATTTTATTTTTTTCCCATTATATGTATTATTAATATTTAGTGTATTTTACATAATTAATTAATGATGTTGTATAAAACATTTACGCATAATCCATTTATTTAAATTATATCTTTTCACATTAATTCATTTATTTATATGATTTTGGTATTACATCCATAAAATAAATAATTCGTAGATATAAATAAATAAATAAACCAATGATGACCTTATCTAATGGTTGATTTATTGGGGGGATGATAAATCAACCTATAAACTAGTGGATAACTCCTATTTTTTTGTCTTGGTATGAGTTACAGTATTCCATCTATCCACCTTTGTATCACCTAGTTTGGAATCATTATATTTCTTTCTAGAACCACCTCCATACACCTTGGTAATCTCCATTAATTACAAGTATTTATAACTCACACACAGGTGATGGGAACAAAAGGATTGGTTAAAGGGTAATTATATAAATAAACTTGTACATGTAGGTCCTATATAATAATGAAGGGAGGGATGAAATGTTGGAAATCATTTTGACTTAATAATAAATAATTTAAACCCCATAAAATAAATTAAATTAAATTTATCTAACTCATGCATAGGTCTATTCAAGCTCATGATCAGTCATGCACATGAAATAATTACACATTAAAAGTAATTAGCTTTCATTAGTTTCAATTCATTTTCTAATTTGATAAAATTCATACAAATTAATATGATTAATTATCTTATTAATCAATTAATTCATTTTGTCTTATTTTATCCAATCATCTTCAAATTACCTTTCTCTATGATTTTAACTATAAATAAATAAATAAAATTTATTAGTAAATCAATAAAACAATACATAGATTTATAATTTGAAGAAACCCAGTGATTACCTATTTTAACTAATATATATAGTTTAATTATATATAATTCACTCATACAATATATTTTGTACATGGAATGTGTCAAAATTTTACAGCATGTACTATAAACTTAATGACCTATGAAACACATGAAAATTATGTATCATGTACAATTTAATGTGTCGAGTATTTAATATACAATAACCATTCATGATTAATAGTCTTGAAAATTAAAATAAATTAATTAAACATTTAATATAATATAAGGCCTAATGACCAGAATGTACTGTCAGATTAATGAATCACGGAACTCGAGTCGATAACATTTATAGATTAATTTATTTATTTTAATATTTCATCTTAAACATGTAAAGTGCACATCGTGTACAATCCATCTACATGAAATTTACTTATCTTTGTTGAATATCCATGGTACATGCCTAGGGGATCAGCATGTAATCCTCATGAACATTTATGAATTACACTATGTGTATAGAGGATATACAATGTGTTATTGTAGTTATAAGGTTTCAAGTATATACACATCATGTATTGAATACATGCGTTGAATTAATTACATAACATGGTTTGTCTCTTTGTTTTTGTGCCTTGAAAATTCATGGACTATATGGAATATAGTTAAATGATATGTTGTGTACTCTAGAAAAGTCATGTGCTACCCTAACAAAACTACACATGGTGAATTTATTGCATGTAGAGTGTATTTATTACACGATGACCCAAAATCTACATGGGCATCCATGTGCAATGAACAAGGATACATGATGTGTAACATGGGAGTACATGTCATTTAGTCTTGTTTTATCCATCCAGGATCCACAGAACCTCTATATTGGATCTTCATATGTAATATTTATCAATATTGAACCAGTCTTGGTAATATTTGTGAGAAATGAAGAATATGAATAATATTTTTAGATAATAGATCAATAATTAATTAAAACATGGAATGAATCTAAACTTTTAAATGCACAGTAATGAAAAATCAAATAAATAGTTATAAATTTGAAACATGACTACTCGGAGGCCACTTGAAGGTTTTAGGAACATCATAAGCATCATGCAAGCCAATAAATCAAAATATTGTTTATAAGATAGATCATTCGCAAAATTTTAAGTGATGTGAATACAAATGCCAACAAAATATTTCCATCAGATATTAACTTATGGAATCCCATAACCTAGAAAGAGGATATTTCATATTAAATTTATAATTAATTTATTCAAATCTAGAATGATATGTTACCTTGGATTAGGTTTTTTCGTCGGTGTAAATGTTGATCATCAAAAAACCCTTTTATGGATTACCATCATTGTGCTATAAGGATCCAATTGTAGAATCCCTCCAACAGGGTTCCCTACATGCTCTTTTGATCTTCAAGAAATTCCAATTTATTTCTATGTGCTAGAAAGATGAATAAATTTTCTTGCGTTATTTGTATTGATCGCTCATCCTTATATCATGAAGGAATATATCTTTTGTTTCTCATTATTGATAAGGAGAGAGTAAAATTAATTTGAGATAGAAATATAATGTGTGCAATGATTCCCTATTTTTTATTAACACTACACAATAGAAATAACAATATATTTATAGAGCTATTTATTAGTTTAAAAATATTATTTAATTGTGTGTTGGCCCTTAAATAATATAATAATCTTTATTAAACCCCATTATAGAAATAATATTATTATTATTTATATTTTATGATGCACGCACTAACTTTCACAAAAAATATTATTTTTTTGACTTTTAAATTATTGTTTATCACCGAACATGGTCTTGGTCCATTAAAACTCCTCGAAATTTATTAAATACCCAAATAAATATTTAATTATATATTTTATTCATCAATAAAAATTATTTATGATTAATAAAAAGAATGAAATCATTCCTCGGTCTTAAGAATAATATTTATTCTATTTTTTAAATTCAAATATAATTTAATCAAGATTAGTGGAAACACTTAGTGTGCGACCCTCTAGGATTCTTTCTCATTGGAATTAGGTGGGATTTCCTAATTTCTAATATTACTTTATATAAATAGTTCAAGTCACCTAAGATAAATAACTTAATAATGCAATGTTGACGACCACATATGAAAGATCACTATGTAATATAATCGCTTTTTCATAATATCTCATCAAATAGGTTAAAAATATATATAACCACCCTATATACTTGATATGTCTTTCCTTTAATATCTGAAATAAACATGTTGTTACACCATGTCCATGGAATTTTATGTGACGGTTCTATTCTGATCAAAGTGTTGAGATATCAGCTTCCAAAATATGGAAGGTACAGATCCTTCCTCAACTTATTCATTAATAACACATCTCTCCTAACACACCCAACATATTCAACTTCACCGTGAACTATTATCATCATAGTTTATAAAATACATCTAAGCACATGAGTTGTAACATGTATTAATAATAATATTAAAGTCTAAAAAACATTACACATGTAACACCCGAGACTTTTATGTTATATAAATCATCAAAGGGGTCTTTTTCTACACAACACTTGCTTGGCTTGCTTTACACGCAATCGCGACCTTCCTCGATAACTTGCGTCGTACGCAATACCGAGTTTCACTAAACAACAATATACTATTAAAACTAGCCGTTATGAATAGTAATAACCACTTTTTGAAATTTTATTTTTCAAAATGGACTTCATTTTTGGACTCAGAATATCGAAATTATCCTAGGGTGAAATTTTGGTATTTTTCTGAAAACTTTCAATTTTTGATGAATAGTGAAACCACTAAGTGGTAGGTTAAAAACTGAATTTTGCATAAAACTTAATTTTACCGCTTCTGTGAATGGAATTTCGAAAATCCAACAGACACGGTTGATATCAGTAAGTAAAATATGGTTCAATGAGATAAAAATATTTTTTTGGTGAATAGTAACTTTTTACTTTTTTTACCGCGGTTAATAGTAAATAGGGTAACTAAGGGTAAATATGATATTAATATTACCCTAACACATGTCCTAATTCTATTGGACAAGTTTAATTCGACCAAAAACAAACTTAGGAATAAAATAAGACCATTTAGGCCCACTTGGATTAGATTAGGACATTTATTATTAATTTATTTAAAGAAGGGTTAAAATAGTTAAATTTAAAGTTTAATAAGTAAATCATTTTTAATATGGGGTTATACATAAGATAAATTCAATTTTAAATATTCATTAGAAAGCTAAAAAGATTTCCTACATGATGGTATTTTATTTGTAATTTTTAGACATCAAATAATTTAATTTATTTATGACACAAAGATGATGCAGTAATTATCTTATTAATGAAATATTGACATAATTGATAATATAAATACCAAAATAAATGTAATTTAAGACTTTTTATGAATTCAACTAATTTTCTAGGTTACTATGATATATTAGTGTTGATTTAATCAACTTGTTTCGAACATATAATTCTGATATGACTTTCACAAAAATCATATATCAAATAGTGTCAAAATTGACACAAAATAGTTTTTAAATCAAATATTATATTATTAATTGTTATTTTATTCCTAAAAATCTAAGGTTCGGCCAACTAACTTAGATAAGGATATATATATTAATAATAAACAATTTGGGGTTCGTTTGGCATGTTATAGTAAGTTTATTAACCATATAGTGAAAGAAAACAAAAAGACACGGTAAAAGTTAAATTAATTAACTTAGAGTTAAATCTAATTGATAAGGTTAAAATAATACCCCAAACTTGTCTAAATCCTATTGGTTGATAGGATTTCGACCCATCACCACTTCAGCTTCGAAATAATACCCTTTGGAACCATTATAAACCGATTTTGACTTTAATATAAAATAATATTTTGAGATATTCCTAAGGTGCCCCTCTCCTCCCTTATAAAAGGGCACCTCCTCCCCCTCCTCCTCACACCAATTTGAGCACTCAAGCTCGGCCAACCCCTGCCATTTTCTCCTCTCCACTTCCCTAGAATAATCCTAGAGGTCCTGGTCTTCTCCAAAGACCAATCTTAGTTCCTTAAGTGGAGGATTCAAAGAGGCGTTCCAAAGAAGAGGTAATATCCATTACCGATCTTTTCAATTTCTTTCTTCTTCAACTTCTTCTTCTTTAGTTGTTTCATGATAAAGTAATAACATCAGTATTACTTACATACTGATATGTTATTATAAATATTAAACAACCCTAATTCACCTTCTATCCATCCTACGGAAAAATGAAATCACCGCGCGTGCGTACGTACGGAATACCGTCTCCACGCCGTGGTGTAATCTATTTTTCCACCATCACCTTACAAGGATGGTTATAATGGTGTAATAAGTAACTATATATGATTATTATGAAGTAATATTGATACTGAAATAATATATATATATACTCCAATACAATTCCACGATCATAGGAACGATATCATCACTCGTGCGTACGTACGGAATACCGTCTCCACGATGTGATGCGACTCGTTCTACATGATCTTCATTTCATAATGATTATATAAATGAATTGAATGAATGAATATGGTATATACTACACTAATACCATTCTGTAAATGAATTATCTATAACCTAAAGATAAGAATAAGAATTTATTCGACAAAACACGCATAAGAACAAAAAGTTATAAAGACCCGAGTAACAAGTAACAATGAAATATTACTAACAAGAAGATAATAATACGACCATATATGATATCATATCAATATGTATGATTCTGGAATAAGTCAATAACATTATTTAAACCATTATACAGGAGCTTCGGACACGAACAAAGCAAATCGGACCTAAGGTAAGGGAAATATCACAATCTCATTTTTATCCGAGATTGTTTATTCGTAAGTATTTACTGGGGTGTATTTTATCATCCACATCCATGTTCCCTCAATATGTAATATTGTTTCCATCCACTTACAATAGTTTAAATTTTACCCTTAGGTGAGTTTTTAGTAAAGAATATGAAAGGAATCTTTTGTCGTTTTTCCGTACGAGGTACTTTTTGACTTTTCCGACAAAAGTACGAAGAATGTTTTTTTTAACTTATACGACAAGAATGGATTTTTAAAACATTATTTCCAAGAAGCTTCCTTTAAAAGTTTTCAAGTTTATTTTTAATCAACTTCTTTTAGTTTAAAGTTGTATGACATGTTAAGAAATGTAAAATGTTTTTGAAAAAGAAAGGATATTTTCCTCAAGAATGAAGTTCAAGTGTTTTATCAAAATTATTTTCCATCTAAGATAATAAAGGGTTCTGTTTCTATCCCTATTATTACATGGATTTGATTATGTTGTGATGGAAATATTTTTATGAATTCCTTTATCTTATATGAATTGTTTTATGATGTCATGTTGTTTAGGAATCCCATTTTTATTACATGGGTTACGTTATGATGTATGGTTTATGATTATGTGGCACACATAAGAAAGGATTCATTATAAGATGGGTGGGACCTATATCTCCCTCCAATGCATTGGGTAAAGACTTTATATCTCATGAGATAGACATGGCTGGAACGGAAGGTTATTTCGGTTCAGTGATACAGGACTGAAACGAGGAGTGAACTCGGTTCAGAAAGGGACTTTGTCCACTAAGATAGTCTTGGCAATGAGTCATGACTAACAAGAAATGATTTTCCATGATTATGTGTGCATGCCACAAAGTTTCAAGTTTTATGTTATGATTATGGGGATCTCATTTTCACTTCTATGATTTATTCCATGTTAAGATATTATGATCTCTTTTGCAGGTTTTGATTTTCAAAAAGATATGATGTTATTTTTATTTCCTTTATTTGCCCTTGCTGAGCATTTGAGCTCACCCTTTTATGTTTTCTTTTCCCCAGGTCAGGAAGATGGATATTAAGTAGAATATGCTAAAAGGGACCCTAGATATGATGAAATAAATGGGAGACACTGTAGAAGATTTATGAACCAGTTGTTTATGTTTCCCAGTTTCTAAAGACACTATACCTATACGGTCCTTTGTGGTTTTGTCATATGTTGTAATAAGTGTACTTCAATTTTGAAGTATTAACAATGTATGTAAAGTATGGGTCGTTATAACACATGTTAACAGAAAGGAATATTTGATGATATCAAACCATGGGGAATTATTTCTAGTGGATTTATTCTCATAATCTCTCATATTGGATATTACCAATTGAAATTTCATGAGAATAAGCCTCATCTGCTTATGATTACTCACACCAGACAGTCATGTTCTATGTGTCTTATCATAGAACAATATCTGACCATATAAATATATTTTAGAATATCATCATTAAACTTCAAGGTTCTCATTATAGTAGGGAAGGACCTTATCAATGTGAAAACTATTCTATAAAATTATTACATCAAATTCATGAATAATAATAAAAAATATCTAATAATATGTTTTATTAATATTCCATACATCAAATATATATGTAATCAAAGTACAAATAGTTAGTCCTAAGAAACCCATTCCAACTGGGAAAACAAATGATAAGATCATGATATAATTTTTGGATGAAAATCATATAAATAACATCAAATATATTATTCTAAGTGAAAGAAGACATTTTTATAAATCCCCTACTTTAACCATCGCTTCACAACTTTTACGAATCTGATGAGATGAATGAGTAATGGGATCTCTAATAGATCTAATTCATGCAAGATAAATCCCAGATGATCCAAATCATGTTGATATCTCATAAAAGTTTAAGGATAACATAATATTTCCCACTCTAGAATAAAGAGTATAAATAGGGTGATGGGGAATAAGAAAAACTCACATCGCGCCTCAATAAATCAACCTCACCAAGCTAAGGAAAAAATCCATAATGAAGAGCTTATAAGACCTCCTAAAATAACCCAAAGGTAATCCAAAGTTTAATAGAAAAGGTAAAATAATAAATAAAATTATAGGGTCCTGGATAATTATAGACTAGATATAATATGAACCATTCATGGTGTGGCTGAGGATTTCACAATGTGAATGCCCCGTGTTAAACATTTTCTGAAAAAAAAAAGTCACTCAATCCTTTAAATATTGAAAAATATGAATTCAATGAATTGTAATTATCATTTTTAATTAAAAAATTGGCTCAACATCAAAAACCTAGAAAAATCCCCATGAAACTCTTTTATTCCATAATCCTCCCAACAAAACAAATTTCACCGCATGAACCCAACATTTTTACTATGTATTCCCCTTGGTGTTGAAATTTCAACTGCACTTGATCTTTTAACCCTTCAAACTTCTTAGAATTCCTCCAGCATATAAAACCCACAAAGTAACAGTCAAGTAAATTCTAGGCTATTATAATAGAGTTTAATGATCATTATGAAATTGAGGTAGGTGAATAAAAATTATCATCTCTTTATTTATCCTTGTGAATCCACCTTGATTATTTTCACGATGGGTGGATAGTTTTTAATAATCTAAGATAATGATTAGGGATAAATTAAGAATATGTATTAAAGGAACTCTTTCGATATTAATATCAAGAATGAAATTAATTGACAAATATTTGAATAATTATAGATACCTTGATTTTTTCTTTGTAAGACTTTAAAATATTTCTAAATATATTTCCAGAGTTTGGTGCTGATATAGCGTGTGATTCTGTGGTTGGTTGTGCCTAGGTATAATTTTATAAAATTATTAAATATATTTTATATTTTGTTTCTATGGTTAATTAAAGAAAATGGGATAAATCTGAAATGGTTGATTAGATCAAAAATCTGAGACCATTATTGGGTCTGAAATTTTGTTTTTACCCTAGGTGCGACATAAATTGAGTCAGTACGGGATGTCCAAACCCCTCTCTCATTGGTGGTGCATTTAAGTGAATTAGATAAAAAATTGATTAATTGATTAATTTCCTTTTGACCTAATAAAAATTTTCTAAATAGTGAATTAGGGAGAATTGGCCATGTTTGTCTTATAATTCTCCCATCTTCTGGCTAGAGCTCCTCCCCTCCTCATTGGCAATCGACGAAAAACCTCTGGATCAAGACGAATCAAATAAAAATGAAAAAATCAACATCTTCTGATCATTTTGTGGGTTTATTATGCACTAAATATTGATTCAAAAGAGACTTATGGTTATTCAATTGGTTTTTATTCCCTTTTGATTGAAATTTTGAGCAAATCGAACATTTTCTCATCGATCGGCACCCCTTTTTGAAAACATTTTCAGGATCCTAAGTATTGAAACATCTTTGCAGTTGTTTTACAATATAAATTTCTCATTCTTGATCAATTAGACAAGAATGATTGGCCAATGATCATAAAACCTTTGTTATTATGCCTTTTCTCCCTCATTCTTCGCAATCTTCACTGATTAAACCACACGGTTCCCAATTGGATGGTTTTCGGGTGACCCGTTCTCAATTGGGTGCCCAAATTTGTGGAGGATTGATGAAATGGTGATGATATCATGACTAGATCATAGATATAGAATTGTTTCAATGAAAGGATGATAAATCTGATTATTTGTGTCTAAATTATCAGGTTTTGAATGAAATAGTGCATGCAGAACAAAGAATGAAACCCCCATATCTTCTGGTGATTGATTTCCAGCAAACGGCATTTCAGAACCGGGATTTGTGGACATATCTATGTTTTTAGAGTAGAAATGATGCATAATCCAGGACAGTTGAGGGTGATTCAAAGAAATGAGTTTCGATATGAAAATACAAAGATTCTGTAAAAGCATCGATTACACATTGTGTTCAGTTAAGAACACGCGCCATGTAGCACTACCCAGTGGTAGCACTAGAGTTTGGAAAAGTTTGAGGGATATGTGGCATGTAACTCCCTCTCACACAATGAGTATCATAACCAGGTTGTCTAGCCCATATGGATGACCACAAGGACATGGTGTCTGGGTACATGAACACAAGGTCTGGTATACAGAGACGACCACATGAGATGGCACCGGTCCCAGTTAGTTAGGAAACAACATGTATTCTATCTACATGTCATATTCTACTACATGGAGTGGTGTCATGTACTGGCCAAGAACATGTCTAGGTTGTGGAGCAGGAAAACATGTTGTGTGGGTCCCCTCACATTCCATGTTCCCCTTGACCTCTTTAGAGCAAACATCCAATGTCTGTAACTCCTTCTTTTGAACTCGTATTTTGCCTCGTGAGATGCCTATCTTGAGTGTTTTTTCATGTAGAACGTGATAGTGAACTAAAAAGTGGAATTCAAGATATGATTTAAAATATTATAGGTCTATAATTTGTTGAGGTGACCCTTGATGATGTAATCAACAATAAATAATCACCAGATCATCCCATGTGTAAACCTCCCATTGGACTAGGCAGTGGTATTCCCCCAAGATAGTACCAAGATTACCCTCCGGATGGTCTAGGTAGTTCCATTCCCCAAATATATTACTGGGAATACCCTCCAACTGGATTGGGAAGTGGCATTCCCTGAAGATAGTACCAGTCATACCCTTCAGCTGGTCCGGGTAGTGGTGTTCCCTAATGATCCATTCGAGTTACCCTCTAGTAGAATTGGTTAGTGGAGTTCCCCAATGTGTTGGGATTACCATCCAATAGGGATGGACAATGGTGTTCCACAATGACATCTTCTAGGTGTAACACTCTAGTCATGCTGGGTAGTGGATTATCCTGATGATTCACTGGGCTTACCCTCCTATATGACTGGGCAGTGTAATTCCCCAATGACTTTCTTGAGCATAACCCTCTAGCCAAGCTGGGTAGAGGAGTTCCTTGGTGACTATAATAGTAGGACTCTCCTTTCATACTAAGGTATGGAATAATTTCATATAATTTCTGTACCCTTGATTATGTGGAATAATTAAGAGACATGGTTTGACATAGATTTGGACTCATAAGGAAGTGGGACACTTTTCCCACTAAGACGTGGCCAAAAACCGTGCAGGTGAGTCTATGGAACCCAAAGCAGATAGTATCAAGGTGTGGTGATTGAATCTCTTAGACTTGTGTGTTTAGTTAAGACACGTGAGATGTTGGGAATCATTTATGGACTTATTTTAGAATTGTTGGCTACTCTTATTCTTGGGATGAGCTATGATATGAAGATCCCTTTACTCCCTCATTTGGGTTTCTTTGACTGAGCATATATATCCTACTTAAGTACCAACTCCTTGGGTATATTTACACTCCTTCCAGGAGAGGAAAAGTTGCAAGGGGCAATCCATGTTCTTTCCGTGTTTATCTTTTCATGGTTGGATTAGTCCACTCTCCTTCTATAGGTAGTGAATACTCGACGATAAGTTCATATTTTCACCGTGTTGAGCTCATTGTGTTTTGACGAGTTCACTTTCACTCTTTTATTGGGTTGATCTCTACTCACTTATTATACCTTGTTCTATATACTTTTTTCCTCTTCGGTTGTATCTCTTACTGCTCCCCTTCGCCTTTTTCAGGGCATTATACTAGTTATGTATATACTCACCCCTACATGAGATTTTCCCAACACATTTCATGTATTTTGAAAATGGTGGATAGGTCAATCATGACATGGGAGGAGCTTAGGGATACGGGGTTCTTAGACCATGTAAGGTGGTCATAGCTTTGGATACAAGAATTGGGATCTCTCATATGTTTACTCTTTTTTAGTTTTGTTAGGTTGGTACATATTTCTAGTTTGGGCATGTATTATTTCCCTTTTACTTTTCAGTATACACTATTGTACTTAATTTTTTTAGTGGTCCCTTCATATTTGGTATGTTAATAGTAGTGTTACATCCTCCATTTCATTCACTATACAATTTTTCATTGAGTTAGTTGTGTGTGTGCATATAAGTACTTAAGAAAAGGACTCCTTGAGTTAATTATGACTTTGGTGCTTATCGCCACCCCTAGGTCTATGGAGGCGAGTTTAGGGTAGTTACGTCTCAAGCCCCGGATTGGGTCAGGTCATTATAATAATGAAATGATTATTCTTGATAAATAATTTAAATGTGATTAATTATATAATGATATGTTTTTATTGAAATTGTTAAATTATGGAATTGAATTATGGAAGTGGATGAGAAATGTAGTCTATTGTAATCTAATATTTGAAATATTAAGAAAATGGATGAATTAATGATGGAATAGATATCATGATAGATATTTATGAAATTATTTAAGATTGTGAAATTATTATGGAATAGTGTATGATGAAATTATTGTGGATTATTATTTATGATTAATGTTTGAATTATTTAATTAATTTATTATGATGAAAATTTCTATTATTAATTATTTATAGATAATTTTCAAATATTTAATTAATTACAACTATTAGTTTTGATCTTAGAATGGTAAAATAATAAGAAAAATACATTTATGAGGATTGAGGGGTAGATTTATGACTTTTAACATGGATCATTTAAAATAGGAATAAGTAACATTCAACTCTTTAGATAAATTCACTAAGTGTTGGTGATGGTGTGAGTTAAAGTATCAATGTCTTACACGGTGGATGAGCCACATAGGCATAGGGATATTCCATATTTTGGAGTTGAGGGACTTTTTAACAGTGTGATACAAGGGGTTGGTGTGATTTTTATATGAACCATTCCAACTTGTCATGGGTTCATTCCATATTCCCCATGGATCTTACAACCTAATTCTTTCTCCAACTTTTCTTTTATTCTCTAATAGAGCTTATGGGGTGATTTGATAGTGATGATGATACTAAAATTAGTTATAAAACCCAAGATAAACATATTTTGTGTGAATAAATAGAGGTTTAAAATTGGAAAGGAGTGGTGGATGTTGAGGCTTGATTAAAAGGATGTTTCTGATATATATTGAAAGGTGGTATGGTTATTGAATTTATTGAACCCGTGATATGAGGAATATTAATGATGTGATTAATAAATACCTAATATTTATATTGTGGTAGACTTTGGTTATAGAGTGGTGTAAATGTGAGTTGTGGTTATCTACTCTATAGGATCTGATTATGGTGGATCTAGATTAGAGTATAATATATATATATATATATATATGATTTGATTATTTATCTAAGAACATTATATGTATAATGTACTGGGTGGGAGATGAAATGAATGGTAAGGGTTTTAATCCTTTTGTAACACTTCACAGTGATATGGAAATTGTTACTAGTTAAGGGGTGGTTGTTTCTGATATGTGATAGTGGATTTTTTATGTGAAATGGTGTGGATAGAAGTTGATAAGTGGATATTCCCTAAGGTTTGGCACATAATAATGGGGTAAAATCCTTGATGTTAGAAAACTAACTATCAGATGTAGGTTGTAGTTAGGAGAATTTATTGATCATAGACACCCAAGAAATAATGAGTGTCCCAATGGGTAGAAAACAACAAAACTAGTAAATAGACTTCAATGATGTCTCTATGGGTGTGAAAATAAATTAATTCATATAAATTAGGTCCTTACTAGTGGATATCTACATGAAGATATTATGTTGTGGTATCTGTGGGTGGACACCTGAGAGGCCCGAATGGCTCGAAGGCCTACTCTTTATTTTATTATAGATAATACCCCCTTTAAGGGATAAAGGGGAACCCGTACATGACCTGTAGGCCCAAGGCATAAGGCCCGAAACGACTCACAATACATGACCCGAAGGCCTAGAGGCATACTTTTCCCAATACATGACCCGTAGGCCCAACCCATAGGAACTAACCCTCCCCTATCTTCTGCATCATTGATCACCTAACTCCCTACCTTGCATTGTTGATCAGCTAGCATTTCCCTATACAAAGTTGCATGGTGACTGGTCCTGATGGCGGTTGTCATACCCTCTCATTCTTCCAATCTGGTAGCTCTACTTCTAGTGACTACTAGTCTTGTTGTTATGATCCTCTTCTGGGGCCTACTCTATGTGAAACGGGCTACTCCATGGTCTTTGTGGCCTGAAGGCCCTAAGGCTTGAAGACCTTTGATGACCCGAAGGCCCTGGAGACCCGTAGGCCCAAACCGGTGGCCCGAAAGCCCAAATCAGGTGAATAGTTCTGACTGCTATAGTTCTGAACAGTACCTGCTATAGCACTGCTACAGTACCCAAAAAATCACCTCCACCCAGTTTTGAACTTGGGTCTACTGGATTCCAAGCAGGAGCCCTTACCACTCAGGTACTGGCTTGTTTTCCTGAGCGGGGTAATTATAGTGAGGTCCCAATGGGTGAACAACAACTTGGTTTTTGAAATATATATTAATGATAGTTTTTTTCTTTATAATACTTATGTGATGTTAGGTGTGATGATATGTGTGTATATTATACGGTATAGAATGTAAGTAGGATGTAAGGATAGATTTTGTATGATGGATGTTAGATTGATTTTGTAGTTTTATTTATTCTATAAATGGATGAATTTGTATGGGTTTGAACTTGTGAAAGTTCAAAGGAGGAACCTATTGATTATATTTATATACTCTCCTATAATTTATATATATTGTTTTTAAAATTTTCTGGATATATTTGGTGGTGTTCTCAAGTACCCATTTCTCTAGAAATATGAGAATTTTTTTCACAGGAAGATTACATTATAAATTTCTCAAGGTATAGAGGAGATGTTAAACATTGTGGTATTACTACTTATGGATTGACCTTTTATGAAATAAAATTAATTGATATTAATTATTATTTTATTATGGTTGGGAATTAAATTTAGACTATTCATGTTGACCTATAGGTAGTCTTAGATGCTCCAATGGAGCTACTTCTACATTCTGGCGAAGCTATGGAAGAGGAATTCCTCACGATAAATACCTCTATAGAAGCTAATGTTAATATGATGAAAAGGTCCATTATTTTAGATACTACATGGGAGAATATTGATTGGATTAACATGTAGAACCTCTTTTTAGTTAGAGGCTTTAATGAAAAGAATATCACATAAGAAGAGTACATGAAAATATGGTACAAGCTGGTGATGCACTTTAAAGACCTTATTAAGGATGATACAGAAACACCAGTAACTTCCATTTATTGTAATCTCACTAGGGATAAGAATTTCAATAGGATCATGGTATATTTTAACAACTCTGTTTTTTCCTTTACTTCTTGTTCTATATGATCCTACAGTTTCTCAATTTCTCCAAAAAAAGTGTTTGATAATAAAAAATTAAGTTTCAGTCTTGTTGATGTGAAATTTTCATTTAATATGGTTAATTCATTATATATATGTGTGATGATATACCATTAGCATTGGTAAACAACCCATAACATATTAAAGGAAAGTTTTGGGGGTCACACTCAACATTTTTTGGCTTGGGTAGAGACACAATAGGGTAGTTCCTGAATGAATGTTTTCAAACCAATATTTTTTAGGATGGATATTAGAGTCAATAGTGGTGATGATTTCATGAGTGGTAAGAAAATAGTATTATGTGAACCTAATAAGAGAATTAGAATAGAGAAATAAATTATATACATGAGGGAAACTTTGATCTAAGTGAGTAATCTTTAACTTAAGTATTAATACTTAGGTAATAATATATTTATTATAGGGTATCTTGATTGGTGTGGATTTATACATCATGAAATTTTAGGTCATGATGATTGTGTGTGTTTTTTTGGATAATGGTCCATATGGGGGTAAATAACATGGCATTATGGTTCTACATTCTTCAAATATATATCCTTAGGACAAGATTGTTTTATTTTTTTAATTTATGTCAATTGTATAAAACCATCATGAAGTTTGACATGAGGAGGTACAATAAGAACTTGAGGCTCTTCAGCATAGGTTAAAACCATAGGTTATTAAATATTTGTAAATAGTCTTGATTGAGTTCTAGAGACATAAGTTATCAAAGTTTTATGGATCTATTATCAATCATGAAAATGATAATTGGTTAGAATAGTTTGATGTATCGTTCTAGTTGATCCAAACTAGAAATGAGTATCATGTTCCTTAAGTAAGGAGTTTTTTTCAAGGTTTGATTCCTCAATGGTAAATAATATGCTTGGGAGATCATTATGTATCTAAGATCAAATAAGTTTTGGTTTTAGGATTTATCTAAGAAATAATTATTATCAAAGATTCTAATACTTGAGAAGTGGCAAGAGAATTTAGTTAAAAAATAGGGAAATTATTATTTCTTGGAGTTCAATTTTTATTATCATATAATTGATTCATTATTATCTAAATTTTATGAATGATGATAATTATAGAGCTTGTAATTTTTAGAGGACTATAAGGCCCAAGATACAGAGCCATTTCGGGATATTTTCTATGAATACCATAATAGAGTGATTAGAAATAAATATATATAAGAAATTTATTTGTCATATATGGGATCTTTCCTGAATATTTATTGATATGGTGTTACTAATAGATGATCTAGAGGTGTAATTTCTCAATTTTCAAAGCAATTGAGGTTCAATAAGGGATATTGGGGCCAACTCCCTACATAATCACATTTCTCTAGACTGGGTAGTAAGTATCCATATAGTGGGACCTAGATATTTGGATATTTATATTGTAAACGTATAGGTAATATATATGAATTATTCCGATATTTTTAGTATTGTTAGAAAATGCATGAGTAGAGTGGGGTTGTGGATAGATCAGCATGCCAGCTTCCTTAATGGTAGTTTCAATAGAATCAATGGGATAGATGACCATTGGGAACACTAAAATAGAGTGGATATAGAATATAACATCATATAGAAGCTTAGTAGAGAGATAACAAGAGAGGAATTTGAGGCAATAAATTTGGATGAGGGGGAGGATTTTTCACTGGTAAACATTAGGTTATATAAATTCAAGAAGTACATGAATCAGATTTGGTTCAAGGTATGATTTGGATTTGATACACTCTTGCCTATATTTTGATTAATATTGGTTCCTCACATTCATTCATCACCACTTCCATATTTTACAAGTTAGAAACTCTTTTATAGAAGCTCCATAGGACACTTGAGTTTATTACTTCAATGGTAGGTTAGGAGAGGATGTCTGAGGTGTGTATTTGTGAGTTAATTATGGGACAATATCGATTCACTGGGAATATATTCTTGATATGGATAAAACCATATAGAATTATCCTTATAATGTATTTTTTGTTATTTTCACGAGATTATATCAATTTTTATCAACATGTGGTGATTTTATCTAGTTTTAATAGAGATTATATGTAGCTTTTTAGAGAAATATATTTTTGTTTTTATAAGAGATAGATTTATTTATGAGGAATTACATATTAATTGGTGATTTTTATGCTTAGTGAATCATAGGTAGAGATAAATAAGTTCTTTTGGGTTGTGATAGATTATATAGATTTTATTATAGAATATTTCATATTATTACATATGAGGAAGTACTATGAGTTTAGGATTGATCAATATCCTGGTGTTTTCCCAATTTTTATAGTAGCATATCTTATAGTACCAATAGATCATTGAGTGTTAATTGTGAAACTTTATTCAGTATTTTATGTCACTGTAGGCAGTATTTTTTGCAAATAAATCATATTGGATATTGATATTGTACTTTTCTTACAAGCATTTGAATCGATTAATAGTGAATAATCATTATCCTCTTCTTAGGATAGATGATTTATTTGAAATTTTGAATGGGGTGGCTTGGTTTTATAATATCTATTTGTGATTTGGATTTCACTAGATGATTTTTAAGGATGGATACATTCTTAAGATAAATGTTTTTTGTTTTTATGGAGATTTTTAGTTTTTTGTAATGATTTTTGGAGTTATTAATGCACATCCTATGTTTATAGACCATATGAATAGGGTGTTTCAACCCAATATTGATAGTTTTATGGTAGTCTTTACTTTTTACATCTTGGTTTATTCTAAGATGAAGTAAGATCATTAATAGCATCTTATGTTGGTGTTTAATTTTATAAATGAGTATTAGTGGTATGGTAATATGTTTTAGTTTCAATTATAGATGTATAAGGAAAATTATATGGGTTATATTATTTTAGAACATGGTGCAGAAGTCATCCTAATGTATACTATGGAATTTTTTTCATGGAATTCACCAAATAATTTTTTTGAAGTAAGTATTTTATTAGTATTTGATAGTTATTATAAGAGGATCATACCAAGGTTCCAAGGATTGAAACTCTATTATAAACATTGAATAAAAATAAGAGTGTTTTTTTGAGATGAAAGTGTATCAAGTTTCTTTTGAAATTTTAAAGGAGAATGTGATTAGTGCTATATTAATCCAATTACCTAAGTAGGTTATTTCTTATAAAGAATATTTTAATGCATATAATTATGGATTTATATTCAAATTGATTAAATATAGGCGAAGAATTGGTTATGAGCCTAGATAGTTTTTTATCATGAATGTAACTATGTGACTCATTATTTAGAGTTTGTGATAGTGGTGTTTACGCATAAAATTTAAAGGTTTTATTTTTGTAAATAATGATTTTTTATATAGATTATAAGATATTGAAATATATCTTTTATCATAATAATTACATTTTCAACAAGAAAAATGGATAGAATTTATTTAATATTACAACTTCAAAATCACATACATTATGAAGAGGTAATGTAGTGGTTGACACTTTGATACAAAAGACTTGTGGTGAAGATACTCGATGAGTGAGTGGGGAATAGAATGATATGGATTTATTAGCATATATTCTCTGTGGATATGAGGATAATCATGAGAGGTAATGTATTTATAAAAATATGGTGACATATTCATTGGTGTAGTGGGGAGAGGAGTCTAAACTTAGAGACAATGAAGTATTGGTGTGGAGATATTGTATATTGAATGGTAATGCTTGAAATAGTTACACTGAGGATGAGGAATATTGATTATTATTCCATAAAGAGTTATTTTTCCACAAATATTTATGTGAATTAGTTTTGTTTACATTTTATAGTTCATCTAAGGAGGTATATCTATTTGTTTAAAATATGTTTCACACTTTGAAGAGGTGGTTTTGGTGGCCTAGGATGAAAACATGGGTGGTTGAGTTTTTTTCTTGCTGTATTGTGTGTCAGCAGGTGAAAGTGGAACATCATGTTATAGTAGGTTTTTTACAACACTTGGATCTTATTTATAGGAATTGTAAAAAAAATATACATTTTTTCAATGGGTTTAACCCATCCCTAGAAATATTTAGATGTTATTTTAGGCTATCATAGATAGGTTGATAGGGTCATCTTTTTTCTTATAAACTAAGGAATTGGACTTTGTGGATAGATTAGAAAATATTTATATGATATAGGTAGGGAATATTAACAGTATTCTAAGAATAATGGTGCATGATCAAGATACTAGATTTATATCATGGGTACAGAGGGGGTAATTTCATGATTTTGGTACACAACTATGACATGGAACTGCATTCCACCCAAAGAATGATGGTCAAACTAAATTAATAATTCATACATTGGAGTATATTTTAAAATCATATATCTTGGATTTTTTAGGATCATGAATGGATCATTTTCCATTAGTTAATATTAGTTATAATAGCAATTATCATTCCTCCATTGGTATGTCACTTTATAAGGATTTTTATGGGAAAATGTATTATTTTACACAATGTTGGTTGAGGTTATAGATATGGATATAATTGGTCCAAATATGGTTTGGTATATTATAGAGTGTGTGAAATTTATTCCAGATCACATGAGGGTTGGTCATAGTAGACAATAAAATCTATATAGATCTAAGAAAAATACTATCAGAGATTCTATTCTAAGACTATGCATTCTTATGACTTTCTTCTAGATATGTTCAATGAAGGTTTAGTAAGGGACAAAATTCACTTATATTTATTATCCCATTTTATGTATTAGAGTGATTTTACAGGTATCTTTTTATTTGTAACTACCACTATGGTTGGAAATAATTCATGAGAAATTTCATGTGTTCTGAAATCAAAATTATTATGATGATCCTTCATATGTGTTTGGTTTGAGTGATGTGGATATCAAACAATATATTATTTTTTTATAGTATCTAGTAAAAAATTAGGATCATACAGATAAATTCCTATGAGGATAATTTATACCATTAATTAAATTTCTCTAAATATATGATGATGTGGAGGAAATCACTTGGGAGATAAAATCGATATTTAGGCTCAATGCCCAAATATTTTTTGAGTTATTCTTGTATTATTTGATATAAATTTTTTTAATGATAAAAGTTTCATGATAATGTTTAAGTAGTTTTTTAGTCTATAAGTTTATATAAAATGATTTTTTAGGACGAAATGTTTAATAAGGGGTGTAAAATATATAGACCTAAAAATTTAATGTCTAGGATCTTGTGAAATTATTTTCAACTATGAAAATTCAAATGGTATTTTTTTCTATCTCAAAATTAAATTCTGAGGCCATATTTGGATTCAATATTTTATTTTTACCCTTAGGTGATATTGTTTTAGTTTTTTGGTTGATTTAATTTTATATCATCATCAGGTGATGGTGAAATTAAATTAATTAAGTATTAATTAAAGTAATACATTCTTAAATAGATTATTTTTATAAAATTAATAATGTGGGTATTGTGATATATTTTATATAGTAGTGATGATGTGGTATACTAAAAGAAGAAGTCATGTCGAATCAATGAAATTAATGTGGGGTTTTTTAGTAGATAATTTAATGGAAAGATAAAGAAAAAATATTTATAGGCATTATGAAAATAAATTGATGGGGCTAGAGGATTGATCTTAATTTTGATTCATTTTCACCACCAGGAAAAATTCACTCTATTTTTATTATTCTCTTAAGAGAAGACCCCATGGGAATTGGTGTGTCATAGTGGATCGGAGAGGAAAAAATATGAGATTAAATGAATGGTTGGTGGTAATAATTAGAGGATTATATATTTGTATTTTTCATGGAAATCTTGGTAAGTGAATCAACATTATCATATATTTATCTATTATTTTTAATCTACCACGATTTTTCTTTTTTAATGGGTAAATAATTAATAATAATTTAATATAATTATTCGTGGTAAATTAAGAATATAGATATTAAATAATTATATTAATATTAATATTGGAAATGAAATTAATTGACGAATATGAGATTGATGGATTAATTATTATTGATTAATAATTTAATTAATATGAATTATGAAATGGCATATTATAATTAAAAATAATAAATGGTATAATTGAATTATGGATGTAGATGAGAAATATATTCTATGATAATTGACTTTTTGAATTTTTGAGATAGCGGTGACATAATGGTCAAATTTATATCATGATAAATATTAATGAAAATAATTAAAAAGGGGAATATATTATCAAATGGTATAAGATTAAATTAGTGTAGAATGTTTTTTATTATTAAATTGTGGATAATTTAATATGTTGATTATGATGGAAATTTGAGTTTTTTGTTTTTTTAAAATAATTATGAATTTTTTTTAAGTCCCCATATTGAATTTTGATCCTAGAATAATGAAATAATATAAAAAATACATTTAATAGTGGGATGATAAATTTAATACTTTTGGTACAATTCATTCCAAATAAACATGGAATGTTTTCTACTCTTTTGATCAATTTACCAAAATATTGGCGATAGTGTAAAATTAAGTGGTAGTGAGTTACATGGGGTAAATGCCACATAGAAATGGGATTGTGTCACTTTTTATAGCTGAGGAACTTTTTGGTAGTGAGTCACATGGGGGTGGTGTATTTCTACATGGACCATGCAAACTTGACATGAGGTCATACCGTATTTTTCATGATTTTTTCAACCCAATGCATTACTCCACTTTGCCTTTTTCTTATAGTGGAGCTTATAGGGTGAATTTATAGTCGAGATGGTACTCAAATATCTTATAAAAACTTATATAAACCTCTATTATGTGAATATATAGAGGTTTTAATGTGGAAATATGTTGTTGATATTGAGGATCGGTTGAAAGGGGTTTCTGATATGAGTTCTCTAGTGATATGGTTGTGGAATTGATTTTGACTAAGATTATGTTAGACCTAGGTGAGAGTATGGTATGAATGTGAGTTGGGGTTATTTACTCCTTGGGATCTAATTATTGTATACCTAGGTGGGAGTGCGGCATATCTATACAATTTTATTGTTTTCCCTATGATCTTGTATATATTGTGGATTTGGATTTGGATTGATTTTGTTATTTTATTTATTCCATAAACCAATTATTTAGTATACTTCATTCACATAGACACTTAAGAGTTCCAAGGATAAAGATACTAACTATATTTATATTCTCATCCTTATTTTATATTTTTTTCAAATTATCTGGATAGTGGGAGGTGATGTTGAGATACCATATCTCTACACATAGGGGAATTTTTGGAAGAGTTGGATTTCATTATACGTTTGTTTTGGTATAAAATAGATGTTAGGATTTGTGGTATTATCACTTGTATATTGACCTTATATGACATGACATGCATTGATATAAATTATTCTTTTATTGTGTTTGGTTATTACATTTATATTATTCATGGTTATGTTGAGTTTTAATTTAATAAGGGAAATGTATTCAATATTTTTATGACAATATATCCTTGATGTTAGCCTCCAACTAGTGACCTATTTATGGAATTCTTAGAGGGTCACACTCAACCTCATTTTTTCTTTGTTGGAGTCCCAATAGGGGTGGGTCATGAATTCCCTATAGATATTATCTCTAATAGTGTAAATCTCTTTACTTTCTATATGAATACATACATGCCCATATATATTCACATGTGTGTGTAGAAAATTAAATCTTAACACGGTGAAAATGGGATTTTTCACCTCCATGAATAACTATAAAATCATCTTTAAAAATTTGTATTTTCTTCTTATAGTAAAAAATAACCCTAAAAACATGTTATTATCTAGACTCACATACCCAAGTCTACTACTATAATAAAACATATTTCATTGAATAATGTAAAAATTTAATGCATTCAAACAATTATTAGAATTAATAGTATTGTGTATTTGATAACTAAGAGAATTATATATTATATAATAATATAACATCATTTTTTAAAATAAGTAAAGTTGGATAAATTTCTATTCTTAATCTTTAGATGCCAAACCCTTTAAAATATTTACTATTTTATTAATATTTAAATCAATATGGAAGGGTACCCTTATAAATCCCAATAAGCATACTATAAAACAATGAGTTTAGCATGTCAAGGAAAAAATTTCAGAATATCACATAAAAAGTATAGAGATAATAATGAATCATAAGAATAATTTAATAATTCAGAATGATTATGCTTGAACTGTGCATCATAAATATGTTTTTCTATAATGACATGTGTCCTAAATACCTTTAGTAAGGAATTATTAAGGTCATAATTATTATCCTAGACAATTAAGGTATGGACTTGTTTAAATTTTTGGTTTTGAAATGAGGATCATTTTTTCTTTTGGTATATAGATATATATAATTGGGTACTTTATGCTATAATTTAAGGTATTTTAGGGTGTATTTAAAACTTTTTTAGAAGTTTAGAGATCTCTAATTGAGGTTTGGGTGTTCTTGGTAGAGGAATCCCCATAGTGGGTGGCAGCAAAAGTCCAGTAGATTTATTATGGGTTCTATTATATGTATAGTGCAACCTCTAGTTACTTACTTCCCTCCCACTGGAGTTATGGTGGATTCCACTAGAGTTCTAGTGGATCCCATACATCTTTTTTAAAAGGGTTAAAATTCTATTTTTACGATGAAATCATTAAAACACCTAATTGGGGACACCCTATATCATTTCTCTCCCTCTCATTCATGTGCCTGTAAGAGATTTTCATGGCTTCCTCCTTCCTCTACCACTTGTATATTGATCAATTGCGATTCAAGAAGGATTTTTTCATCAGTTTTAGGTAGGTTATTTTCTCATCTTCTCAATTTTTTCCTCCCTTCCTTCACATTTTTCATTATTTTTAGATAGGGATTTTGTGTTTTGATTTCACTATAGCATGGTAAAATCACCTCATATCCTAATAATTCCCCTTATCTTAGTTAAAAAAAAACTTATATAGGTATCATTAATTTCATTCATAATTTTTTTCCTATGAATAGATTGAGTTAGGGTTTACAATATGGATTTCTAGATACTAGGGTGAAATTTTTGAATGTTCTTGGTAGATTAAATGGGGGTTCTGGTCATTTTTCACCAAATTAATTTTAGGATATATTTTTTAGGATTTATTTAGAGTTTTTTGAATCATTAATGATAGTATATTTGATATCAGTTATCTTTTTTATGGGTTAGTTTTTACTAAATTTTTGGTGGGGCCTCATTTTTGCTGGAGTATAAGGGATAGATCATCAATACAAATTAAATGGTGGGTGGTCTCAAACCTCCAAGTGATTCTCAATATTTTCTTATAACATGTCTTCCTAATGTTTTTAAAAAATTAATAATAAATATTATCTTATATTTTGAAAAAAAATGGTAGGATTTACAATGGTGTTTTAGTACAGAAACTAAAAAAAATTGATGGGTTTTAATGATACTATATAGATTCAATATTTTTATTTGGTTAATCTTGGGAAATTTTATATATTGAATACTATTTATTTAATCCCTAATAGGACTTTGTCTTTATTGAAATTACTTATCTTAAAATGTGAGTTGTGTAACCCATGTTTTAGTTATTTTATATAACATTATTGAACCAAAATGTTATACACTCTCTTGGATATTAATCTTTCGAAAATCAGAACCTTTTGTGTGACATTAATTCCAAACCATCTTTGGGGAATCTTTTGAACTAGTAGTCCTCTCTTTTCCTCAACAAAATTGATTTTTATAATATAGATATAATGATTTTACTTGAGTATTGAATACATTGTATAATGGAATTCACATAATCTCAGATGAATTTGAATGAAAAAAAAATCAACAAACCATACTTAATATATGGTTGAGAGAGTAATTTGGTGGTGATTTGGTGGCTAGGTTCTTGAGGTGGGAAGTATTGATTTGGCATAAAAACCCTATTGGTTTTAATATTCACCAAACCTTAAAACTTAAAAACTATTATAGTTTTTATAAGGGTATGATGCATGAGAAGTTTTATATTAAACATTGTTTTGGAAAAAAATTATTTTAGAAATAATTTATTATGGAAACATTTACATAATTAAATTATGTTATTTATTATTTATTATTTTTATTTTAAATGTTTTACCGAAACACATTTTCAAATATATTTCTGTATTTCATTTAAACCATGATTTCTTTAATAAACCAAGCTATTTAAAGAATTAGTTTTAATATTTTGGTAAATCATAAGGGCCTTAAACCAACACAGTTATAATATATAAAATTTCATAAAACATATTATTAATATTATTATATATGTATTGACCAACCTAACCCAATCAATACTACTATTTTGCACTAGTTCTATATTTTTTGACATGTTTATACCCTATCTGAAACTATTTTATATGCTTTTCTTATTTCTATTCTTATAATTTCCCAAGTATGACATGGGGTAGAATGATTCATACCCTATGCTACACTTTGGCTATGAAAAACATATTTAACTTCTAAATTAATAAATTTTATCCCTAGTTAGCATACTATCATTTACATGTTGATTTTAATTATTCTTGTGTGTTATTATTGTTAACACATATTTCACGTATGGAAAAAATATTAATTTGTTAAGTAAGTTATTAGTTTAAAATATTGGATTGTTTTTTGTCGTATAATATTAATCATGATCATAAACATAATTGGAAATGATATATTGATCTTGTATCCTACTTCTAATAAATCATGGTTATTATGGTGATATTGAGCATGTATATTTCCCTATTATGATCTTTTCAAATTCTTAAGATTAGTATACTGTTTTTATAGACTTATTAATCTAGTATCGACATATTGAAAAATAGGTGGGTGGTTTTGGGATGGTCATTAAAATACCTAACTCATTAAACCAATTTCCTTTTTCCCTTGGATGGGATATAATATTTCCCTTACTCATTATACCCATTCCCCTTTTCCTTAGGACAAGTTGTCATATTTCCTAATTCGTTATACACAATTCCATTTCCCTTAGGATAGTTACTAAGGCCCTAAATAGATATACATACATTTATATATTTTTGTGGAAGAATATATATAAATGAGTATATTATATAAAGGTATGAAATATTCCTCATTTAATGGATGAAATTGGTATTTCATCTTAGATTCTGGGTAGTGGCCTAAAGTATATATTATAGGTATATACCCTCTTAGTGTAGGGGTTATTGGTTGTGGATGTATTGATATATGAATTTCCCGACAATTGATCAGCTAATTTACTTTTTTTATTTATAAAGATATTTTATCATATATATATTTGTGTGAGTGTAAATCTATTGAAAATTTCATGGAAACACCTATTACATTACTGTTATGTTGAGAAACTATTTGTTGTACCCTATTGATTATTTATTCTCACACCCTAAATAGACACCTCGATAGATATGTAGCTCTACTTAATTGATTTTCAGTGCCTATTTGTATGCTAGTATCCTAGAATTTTTGGGGATTTGAGACATGAATTATATGGGTTGGTTTAGATCCTATGATCATGTTAGTGCTGATGGAATGGTAGTTGGAGGTCGTGACCATCACATCGCATGTTATTTATTATATCTTGCCTATCCAAGGCCTTATTCTTCCTTAACATTTATTCATAAATTCTTTTATATTGTATCATTCATGGTTATTTATATGAAATGAATTCAAATATAATTCATCATCTTCTACATTCATGTTTATCCTTTTATGACTATTTCACTTCCATGATATATTTTTGGATTCTCTGACATATAAATGGGTCATATCATATTTTTGGTTGGTTATAATCATAACTTATATTTATAATTAAATTGCATAAATAATTACCAAACAATTTATTGATACCCTTAACAATAGTCTCCAACCCCTAGGGATTGAGGAGTGCTCTCGTAGTGGTATCACTTTAACTTGAGTATCATACAAGAATTTAGGTAAAGGTATCTACATTTTCAATGTTAAACTCAAACATATTATAAATATGTGGTTATATCTAACCACTTAGACTTTTTATGATATGGAAACTCATCAAATAATCATTTAATAATGGGAAAACCTACCCTCCAATACCTTATAGAGGGTTTCTCTAAAGATAATCATTATCAAATTCATTAAGAGGTCTATTTGATTTTAGGTTCATTAATTTCATAACATGTACAATACTAGATGATAGACTTAAAATTAAATACATAAATGAGTTCATAATATAATATTTAATAATATGAAATAAATCAACAAGGGTAACCCATTTGTATAGTAAGTGATTTTTTGGTTAGTATATCCTCAATTAATTAATAGTATCTTATATAGAATATTAATTTTCAATCAATATGTAATCCATAAAGAAGTAATTATGAAGGATGATAATCTCATGGTGGGGAATTTGTTCATAAGTTTTATATGAACACTTTAAAAAATAATTCATAGATAATACCAATAAAAAATCATATATGTTCATATATTTATTAGAATTATGATATATAAAAATATTTTAGGGTGGTGTTCTTAGTGTAACTAGTATGATAATTAAGGTTCACTACTTTACAAATATCAAGATTACCCTAGATGATCATGATAAAGGTTAAACTAGATATACCTACATTGTACTCCAAATATATTTTACCATTATAATTACTATAAACACAATTTTATAGGTATAAAAAAGAATATATATGTATTTATAAAAAAGAATGTAAATAATAAAACCAAAATGAATGAAAAATATTATGAAAGTAAAAAACAAAAAAGAAATGTTCAGAAAGAGATGGATAAAAATCCTTAATTGAATTTTTCTTCCTATATATAGAACTGATAATTGAATCCTTAAAACCCATTATAAATTAGATATGGAACTTAGGGAGAGAATCTTTGAGATAATTATGAATACTAAAATCAGATTTTGTTTGATGATAAATGAGAATTATTGTGAGTTTATATATATTTTTTGAGTGGTATTTTTGGAATAAATATTTATATAAATTATTATTCTATTATTTAAGGTGGTTCACATCAATAATTAGTGCTCCAGTTCACTCCTTAATTCTTCACTAAAATCTTGAGTTTCAAAATTATGTTAATAAGATTGGGTGAAATGAATATTGATCAAGATTACATTTTATGATGTTATATATACTATATTATATTTTATTTATCCATTTTTACTACATTTTATGTTTTTTTAAATAAATATTTCATCCCTTGCATAATTTTGAAGACTTGATTTCAATTTCTCAAACCATTTTATCAAATTTAACTTCTAATTATATGGAATTTAACTCATAATTATGAACATTTCATTTCATCATCAATCGGTTATTTAAGTGCAAATCTTCTTATTATCAAAATAAGTTATATACATGGAACAATATTATATTAGTATGTTCTATAAGGTGAAAGCGGGAAATTATGGTACTTTTATTTGGTTTTTTAGTAACATGGACCCTTTTTTGATCTCTATTGGTGTGAACTTATTCCACATGTGATTTTTTGTAAGTAGTACTTATAAATTTTGAATATGGATCGGTCTAGGTAAAAACCTAATGATGAAATAAATAATTCATCCACTATGTGTCTTTCTATCAATCTGTTTTATTTGATAATTAAAATATATATTCATATTTTAATAATATTTTTATTTTAAGTATTTTTCATTAAAATTGGAATTAGTTAACCACCAAAAATCATAATTACAAAAAATGTGATATACTAAAGTGATAAAAAAAAGTAAAATAATAAATATACTAGATCATTTACTAACTATAATTGATAAATTATTTGAATCATTTTTTATTAGTTATAATGGAAAAGAACAAGTACAATATAATGTTTTATCCCTTGAAGTTTCATATATCATTATCTAGAATATCTATTTATCAAAATCTAGACATAAATACTCAAGATTTGAAGGCATGAGTTTGAAATGTGTATCTATAAAAATAGAATATAAAACAAATAGTTAATTAAAGAAATAAATTGATAATAGTGAATTAAGGATAATAAATATAAAAAGTTCAAGAATTTTGGGATAAAGAATCCTTATTACCTGACATATTGTATTAATCTAAGATCTTTTCCCTGAAACATATTAGTTATTACTCTTGCAGAGTTATAATATCTTAAACTTATATCCAAAAAAACTTTGAGTACAAGAAATACAAACTTATCCAAAAAATAGAAGTATAATTCCTTATCCAAGTAGTTCTTTATTTTTATCCCTATATTGAAAGGTATAACATAAAAAATACAAAATAAAAATATATGTAGTAAAAAGTATCTTATTGATGATATAAATGATTTACCCCCTAATTATAATGGTGATAAGTGGAATATATGAAAAATGGTTACATATTTCATCAACATTATTACTCTCAAGTAATTATCTTAATGATAAATGTTTTATAATTATTGACCTAAATGATCTAAAATGTTCATTTTTATAGGTTTGATAAATATGATGGTTAGAGTGACTCACTTATATTGATAAATTATCTATTGGAATAATTTGATCATCAACACTAGGGTGTATAACATTTCTATCAATTGATAAATTCATGATCAAAATTTTACTTCACTTCTTAATATCATTGGTTTTAAAATTTAATATCTAATTATTTTTAAAAATTATCATATTAGTTGATGATGAGATTAATAAAATATAGTCATTTCACTTATTAGGAATTATTTTTCATTATATTATAAACTATTATGTAATAAGTATGCTGAAACTTCCAAATCACTATAGTTTAAAAATTAAGGATTCTCTCCCTATATGAAAGAATATAAATCAAAGAATTTTCTAGTAATACAAAGCATTTTAGTTAGAATTTTGAAAAAATATTTGCGACCTTGAAATTTAAAAATAAAAATATATGAGTTTTATAAATTCAATCTCATGATTTTAGTTATTTTATTTTTTTTAAGAGGGGAATTTCTTTAAAGGTATAGAATAATTTTTTTAAGTGGGGGAAATACTCAATTATCTTTTTATGTATTTCCAAAATTTCAATAGTATCATTCTCTAATGTATATTTCTCTTTTCCTAATATTTTTTATTATCACAAAGGGGGATAGATGATTTGAGATTAATAGTTTTTATATATCTTTATCATTTCAGTTTCAATAAATTCATAAATTCTCAATAAAACTCTTAAAAAACCCTATTTTTATTAGTTTTTTTATATTAATGCACCATGTTTTTTATCATCATAAATGTTAATAATATTGGATCATCCTCCCGAATCATATATCTCACCCTTTGAACAGGCAGGATTAAATGGTAAAAAACACTTATATATTTATTTAATTCACTTTTATATAGTTTCATTAAAACTATTTAATAATGGAATGTTAATGGAATGATTTTTAAGGTTTGTATTTATAATAAGATAATTAATATTTGGAACTTTGTTGGATTAACATTAAAAAATATTCAATGGAAAACCTAACTAACATAAAAGATAGCCTAGTGATAGATCATTGACATGTCATATATATAGATCAAGAATGTATCAGATTCATAATGTATCCAAAATGATTTAATGAGTGGAAAATTGGAATATTGCCTCTATATTTCCCATGGAAATGAAATTTTTTTATCTGGAATATTGAGATCGCATATTGATAGATTTGAACAAAAATATATAGGCAACAGATTTCATAAATACCATATCTACCAAATCATAAAAATCCTTCAAAAAATAGATACAAAGATAATAACATCTATTGAACAATAAAATATAAGTTATTACTAGTTTCATAATTTTTGTTGAAGACCACTAAATGAATGATGATAGAAAATAAAACATAAAGATCATTGAAATTTTAAGACTAGGGTATGAAATATCACATACAAATATGACCTTCCAAATATATTTATGAAGTATAAATAATAAAGAAATCATTTGGAGTAAATTAACATATTATAATTTAATTTTTATTTGAATATATTAAATATGGAATGACTACATAATGTAAATATTATTTTTTAACAACTAAGGACAATTTCTTCTAAATTATTCTTATAGATTTCTATAATTGAAAAAGTATTGAGGTATCTTTATATATCAAATCAATACATTAATACTATTTTATTAATTTTGAGTAAAAATGATTAAAATATATAAAGATCAATATGTGAGTAATATTGATTCATATATATTAAGATAAGTGAAGTATAATATATGATGGAAAAAATAACTCTCAAAGATTGTAAGAAGGTAAAAAAATATAAGTAAGATGAAAGACAAATTATTTATAATTTATTATATAATTGTTACATATATTGGATCATATTAATATATTAATAACTAGATCGAGCTTTATCAAGTTAAAATGAGGATTTATTATGTGATAAATATTGAAACCTCTTATGTGTAATGACTATATTTTTTATAGCTTAGAATCACCTTAAATCATGATATTTTATTAAATAATATAATTTAATGTATGAAACCCAATAGTTAAGGTAGATGAATGAAGGATTTATCAATGAATTTATATAAAATAGATATCCACACTGATATTCATCTTATTTCAATGGTTGATTTATATGAATAGGGAAATGCTCTAATGATAATATTTCCCATGCCTCTAAAAATTAACCTTGAGAGTGATGAAATATATATACTATGATATCATGCTCAATATCTTGAACCTCCTATTATTAGGAGGTTGATATACATCACTGATGTCATTTTAATATTTTACATTTTTTATGGGGATAAGAACAAAAAACATATTGTGGAAACATAACCATTTATGTTTCCTCCTACCATTTGGGGTTAAAATAAAATATTTAGTGATAGGAATGTTTTATACTTGTACTCAAGGTTATTTTTAATAACCAATACTCTAATTACCATTCAATTTGAATATCAATTCTAGCTTATTACATATATACCACACTTAAATTTATCATTTAGTTTACAAGTTAAATCTAGATATCTTATAGGTTTAAATCCAGATATCTTGAATAAAATTATATCTTTTAGATCTATGTTTAACCTATATCTATATAAAATATTCATTTCATATATATTTTTCAAATATTTATTCAGTGATTTAATTTTAATGGTTCTTATATAATTAGTAGTATATAATTTAATAAGATGTAAAACTTATATCTTTTAGATTATCATTTTCCTATGAATATATTCTTATGTTCTTAATTTTCTTTCTAAAATTCTATTTCATGCGTAAATACCTATGTTTTTATATTTATATACATTTGTTTATTTATTTATTTATTTTGTAAGATATTTGATAAATGGGATTCAATTTCTTGTTTCTATTATATTTTAAATCTATAGTTTGGTTTTAAGCTTCTCAATTCACCTCATTATTATGTATTTATTTTAAAAATATCAATTAAATTAATCCGATAATTCCACCTAAAAACTATAATGGACATTCAAATATATAACGTCACTCTGGTATCAATTTTTATGGTTAATCCCCTTAGTAATTTTTCAATACCTTTGTTTCTTTTACCAGTATTACTATATGCTATTATATCTTAATTTCACTTATGAAACTGATTAAAATACCTATATTCCTATATAATTTTTTCAATTTTCTTTTTTAGAATTTATACACTTCCTATGATAACGTCTTGGAAGGGTAACTATATTAAAAATTATCAAATCCAAGAAAACTTATATATAATGTTGATATCATATAAGCTCTCAAAAAGAAATGCACACCCTGATAGCATGATTTAATTAATAAATTATTTTAATTATTTATTTTTTAAATTCATTACCATTACACTTATAGAAAAAGATCCATATTGTGAAACTAGAAACATAGAAGCCGAAGATTTTCAGAAGACCCGTGAAGAAAAAACTTATATTACTCAGTCAATTACACACTAACATAAATAATGATTGAATCATTGCAATGGGTAAATTTCACACATCTTATACCGTACAATATTTAAAAATATATTATTGAAATTCCCTTAAAGTTTACCCTTGGTTGATGGTATCATGTTCATAAATTGATTTAGGAAAACCTCTTAACTCCCTTAAGTAGATTGAGTAATTCTTAATTATGATCAATATGGCATTAATTATTGATAGTTACCTAATCCAACATTTAATGATCAATTAATAAGAGAAAAATATTAACATCTTACTTATAGGAAATAATTGATATTATCCATGGTGAAATACTGATCGAATGATACCATTTTCTCAAAATCATAAAGTTTCACCGTCAATTCTATCAATTATGTTGTATCCATGAAATAGTAAGGTAAAAAGATAGAATTATTCCCTAAAATTATATTAATAGAATACTTCACATCCCTCTTTTGTAGAAAAATTAAAAAATATTTAAGAAAAACATTGGGGTGTTTATTTATCACAATTTAAATTTTCAACTGATCATTAACTTCAATCATACCAAGAAATAACCCAACAAAATATCAATATAGACACCAAATGTCTATATTAATTGAACTATCTTAACCTTGCATCATGTTCCACTCTCCTCAGAAAGTGTGATCAAATTTGTTTGGTGAGACAATGGAAAATCTTTGAATATAATGGTAAATTTGAGCATTGTAGTTCATCAACCAATTCCATCAAATGATAAGGTCATAAGATTTATTTTTAAGATTTATAAATTCTTATTAAACTAGAACATTGAATATCATAAGGACACATTATGTTCACTTGAATCCCTACTCACATTTCTCTTTATATGGTGTATCAATCCTTATATTATATGGAAGTAACTTTACCTTTAACAACAATGGATTAACCAACCTAATAGATATGAATGAATATGAATACTCCATATCAAAACAATGTAGTAAAAAATATATAATAAATCAAAAATATTACCTCTTACAGTTTTTGGTCCCCCCTTATCCTTAGACTCCTATGGCACATGTTCAGTTATAAAGAGTTAACATTGAATATTCTGAGGTAGAAGTCTCTCCAATAGCTAAGGTCTATATTATTTTATTTAGGATCTATATTTGGATGAGTGTGGTAATTATTGTTGTGAGGGGACAACCTATTTAATATGTGTGCCAAAATGTTCAAATATGATCTAACCTATTTATTAAAAGGGTTATCGTGCCACATATTATTTAATATTTAATTAATTATTTAATTTATTTATAAATAATTTATGATATTTCAAAGATTTATATTGATTGAAATTATTATTATAATATAAAATAATTATTAATAAAATAAAATATACATATATATATACTTAAAATTAAACTATTTTATTTGATAATATATACGTATAAATTTAAAATATCGACATAATCATTTTATTTATTATGTTATCATGTAAACCACCCTAAAATATAACCCTTATACAATTATAAATCATATAATGGGTTTGTTCCATATTGGTAACATGTTCTTAGTCTATGATAGAAATTTTCTTCTCTAGATCCATTTTGTTTTGATTTATTAATTAGTATTAATAATACTATCATTAGATTGGATGTTCCCTCACTAACCTCCAAATAAAAATGTTTTAAAAACCTCTTCAAATGGCCTAATTTCCTACATTTTTGACATGGTCATTGTGAAATAGAGAAACCTAACTTCAAAAGACCCTCCTCACCATATTTTCAACATTCATGTTGATTCCTCCCTTAAGAAAAAATTGATTACATACTTGCATATTTCTCTTCGAATTCTTTATACTTCATTCTATTTCTCATTAATATAACCTTTACCTTACCTAAACTATGGGAATGAATTTTTTTTCTCTAAATAAATTCCATAAAAAACCTCAGTTATATTTTCTTTGTTAATATTATTCGTATAATAATAAGATTTAATGAGATGACCCTCGATCATCTCAACTAAAGTATTTAAACTTTGAGTCAATAACTCTAGTGTAAATCAAAGGATTTAATCAATGTGGGTTGAATATTATAGAAAAGTTATTCTTCTATGTTCAAAGTATAAAACCCCTTATGGCATGGTCAACTTTAGCATATAAAGAGATGATTATTCATTGAACAATTTACGTAACTTTCCTTAGTGCGATCATTATGAATATTTTCTTTATTCACTATCTCACACCACCTTTTCACAAGACCCTCCTACATATAAGCATAAAATTATACTCTATTGGGATATGATGTTTATAAAAACTGGAAGATACTTCTAAAATTCATGTTTACCTATGAACATAAAGGATTCAACCTTTAAAACATGGAGTCTTTATCCATGTCTCTGGGTTTGTATTGATTAGTTACTCTATTTATTAGTTGGATAGAAAAAAAGAATTAATTCTAGAGTTTCACATCCATAAGATTATTTCATACACTTCTAGTGGCTCCCCTCATTCAACTAGCAAGAATTGTTCTAAGTGAAATTTTTTAATAATGCTCAAAAAATCCTATTTAAATGATATAAATCATGTTTCGAAGCCTTTAAACATCATATATAAACCCAATATTAAATTATAATTCTTTTAAAAAGTTTAAATCTCAATGTGGAAAAATTTTCAAACATATGTGGTTGCTTTTCACTATTAAAAAATTATTCTCCAAATAGTGAAAAGCCAATAATTTTTTTCCCAAAAAATGGAATTATCATATAAGATTACCATTTTTTAATCATTTTTTAAATTTTTGGAATAGCCATATTGAGGTATGTGGAAACCCAAACACCATGGGAAAGGGGCATCACTGCTATAGAAAACCCAGGGTTTTTTCAACCAAACCAAACAAAATGATTCCACTAAAAAAATAGTGAACCAACCAGTGGCCCATTTTTTGTACTAATTTAATCTATTTTTCAAAACATGAATAAACTGGTTAAAACCCACCTATAATTGTGCCAAATAGTAAACTAATTTTCTATTTTTTTCAAATTTTTGAAAAATGTATTGCCCACTGAAATACCTAGGAATAAAAATGAGTACCTTTCATTATGAAGCTTCGCATCAAACCACTATTTCAAAAAAAAATTAAGTTATTTTTTTAATTATATATTTGAAACTAAAATATAGATATATTTAAAAATTAGAAGATAGATTATTTTATAATAAAAAATTAGATTGTAGTTAGACCACAAATTGGATATTAAACCTTGAACCTATAGTTTATCCACTTTGATGTATGGTCTAGTTCTAAAAATATTAGGTAAACTATTAAAAATTTCATCAGAGGTTCACCTCTCAAAATGAATTCTTGGATAACCATTGGATGGAGGTCACACGTCTAGTATTGATTGTGGTCATTAAATGAGGGGTGGGGCCTAAAATTTAAGGTGGGAATATCTAATCCTATCACGTGAAACAAAAAAAATTATTTCTTTATAAAAACCTTTCTTAAACCCCATTGATTACAACATTAATGATTTGGAAAAAAAATCACTCCTATGAAACCCCTTCAATGATGGAATTGAAAATCCAAAAAATTTGGTTCTCTGATGAATCCCATCTCAAAATCTTAAACTTCAACATATACATCATTGATTTGATGATGGCATAGAAATTTTTGGGACACACCTCTGATGGTAGAATTTATGCTTCAAGGGAAACTACTTGAAAGGAATGAGTGGGTTTTTTTACTCTTCTGTAGAATAGTTTTTCCCCAGTAAGTGATGCAATATGGTAGGTTGTTTTTGGATTTATAGTTCTATTTTTTTGTGCACTTTGGGAGATAATTTTTGACATAATAAATTTTCCAAGATGAATTGTATTTTTTTATGTTACTTAAACTTTAAAGGTTATATTTTTACAATTTATTTCAACAAAAATAGAACACAGTGGACGAAACAATTGTTTTATTTCTTTTTATTTATTTTTCTATTAGTTTATTAAATATAAAGTTGTTTTTTAAACATGAATTTATGGAAATGTAGAGGATAAATTTATATTGGAAATTAATAATGGTTATTTCTAGGGTAAATTTTCATAGTAAATTTCTACAATAATTTTCAAAAGAAAGTAATATTTTAAACCACCATTAAATTCATAGGGGGAAATTTTTGATAAATTTTCCTTTTTCAATTTTATATAATTTTTATTAGAAATTTTTCAATAATGGTGATATTATTCTCTGGGAATTTCTAATGGTAATTTTAAATAGAAATTTCCAATATGAATTTCCATTTGATTCAAAGTGGGAATTTCTTATCGGAATTTTCCGAAATTGTTTTTTAATTGAATTTAAAAGTAGACAGTTGTAATTTCCTAGGTGAATTATCTATAGTAAGTTCTATTATGAATTCATAGTTTATTTTTTAATTGAATTTCAAAGTATATTGTGGGTATTTTTAGTGGTAATTTATGGTATTAATTTTCTATGGGAATTCCCAGTTGATTTTATAATTGAATTTCAAAATAGATGGTGATTTTAATAGTATTTTTCAATGCTAATTCCCAGTTAATTTTATAATTAAATTTAAAATTAGATAGTGGGAATTTTCTATGGAAATTATAAATGAATTTCTAATTAGACATTGGTAATTTAAGATGGAATTTTTTAGTGAAATTTTATAGTAGTAATTCCAAATGGAAATTTCTAGTGGGAATTACTAGATTATTTTATATGAATTTAAAAGTAAATAGTGATAATTTTTATTGAAAATTTATAGCTAAAATAATTTATGGGAATTCAAAAGTATCCTGTCAAAATTTTCTTGGGGGATTACCAATTATAATTATTAGTGGTAATTTATAATGATAATTTTTTGTGGGAAATTATCATGGTCCATTGGAAATTCTAATTCAATTTTTAAGTAACCAGTGGTTGATTTGTATTTTTTTAGTGGAAATTACTAATGGTAATTTCTAGTAATAATTTCTTGTATGAATTTTTAGGGAGAAATTATCATGTGAATTATCATTTCATTTACTATTAAATTTTAATATAGACAATGGGAATTTCCTCTGAAACTTATTTATGGGAATTTGTAATGTGAATTTATAGTTGTAATTTTCAATCATTATATTTTTATTATAGTATGTTTTCCTTCAAAAAAAATTGTTAATTTATGGTTATTATTTTATATTTCCAAAGATGCCTCTATATTAACTATTTACTATTACTGGTTTTGATGAGTGGTTTGTGGAAAATATTTTATGATATTATGCCAAATATTTTTGAAAACCACAAAAAGTTTCTTAAAAAGACATCTTTTTGGCTATTGTTTAAATAATTTATTGATAATATAGTATCATTTGTTGACTTTAAAAAAATTAATGGCTTAGTTTTATTATTATTATAGGGGTAAATGTTGATTTTAAAATATTTAACCTAACAATTATGATAATGAAGATAAGAACTATTGACATATAATATAAATTTTGAATTAAATATGATTAAATACTTTTTCCAGGTACTAATACATTGAAGATAAATAGTTTATCACTATTGAGAATAATGTTTACAAATATTAATCATTTGTAATCATGGGGAGTATTACAAAGATCTACTATTAAAACTATTGAAGGTATTAAAGAGGAAGATTTGTTATATGTGACATGGTTTATTTACCTCTTTGTGTTTGCAGCATTATTCTTCCCCAAATCTAAGTCCAGTGAGAATTGGAATTTCTTAACATATTTTGAATACATTTCAAAAATAAAGATCTTTTATTGGGTAGTTGGTATTCATGAGTAGTTGATTATATTTGTTAAAAAATTATAATAGTCCTTTAAAAGAGATAGGGTGTTTTTTTAATTTGTTGGTAAGGTGTTAAAATTTATTTAAATGGTTTATTTTTTTATTTTAGTTGAGTTATACATAACACCATTCACTGATACAGTATTGGTATGTTGAGAAATATGGGAATTTTATAGTGAAAATATATGTAGTTACTCCCTAATTTGTTAGGTGGAGCCTTCAAGATATTTATATTTCTCTATTGGAATCAAGTAAGGTGATAGTGTTACTAGATTAGGCTTGTGAAATTAAATTTATTATGAAATTTTTGTATTATTTTTTAATGTCTGTAATTATGTTTACAGTGTATAATTATGTTTATACCACTTAATATAGAGTCCCAAAAGGATAAGATGTAGTATAAAGTTACTATTAAGTCATGTCAAGGTTTGAGAAGTTTTTTAATTGGTTATGAGTAAAAAATTATTCATATACTATCAAAGGATCTGGGAAAGTTGTTAAAAAGAAGGATAAAATTGGATATTTCTTTATAATTATAATCTTCTTATAAAGGGTAAGATACTGTAGGGCCAACTTAAAATGAATAACATGAAAATTATATTGTTTAGACGCATATTTAAGTTGATTAAAAATTAAGTGATAGATTCTTTTTATACTGAGGAGAAAACTTCTACTAAAGGAGATGTTTGAATTTAGTAAATGGGGAAATAAAAAGATAAAATAGTAGTTTTTACCATTGAGGGAAGTATGGTGGAAATTTAGGGAGAGATAATGGTTGTTGGAAAGGAAAAAAATAATAAAATGGTAATACAGGGAGAGGTAGATAGTGTTGAAAAATAAGTAGGTGTATAATAGGAAAAGTGTCTTGAGGATACTAACATGGCCACTTCATCCTCCAAGAAATATAGTTCATTTATTATAGGCATGAAGAGTAGGTCTAGTCAGCCAATGTTCCAATATCTATATATATATATAGAGGTAAATTTCAATTAGAGACCTTCAATACCCAAAAAAAATGAAGTTGGGACCCTATTTATAGTTAAAGAAAGTATATATTTACTTAGTTACTCCAATAGTGGGTGAAACAGTAGTCTATAGTTACAAAGAACAATATGATGCTGCTTTAACTACTACTTGATGTTGAATGAGAAAAGTATTTTTATTTCATTTACCTAGTTATATATTATGGTTATATATTTTGTTTTTTATAAAAAATATAAATGTACTAGATGAAAATAGAATGGTATTATGATAATCAATCAAGAAACCATATCATATTATTTTGAAGAATTTTATTGATTTAATAAATAATAGGTACACATACAGGTCAATACATGTGATCCTATCAGTTTATTTTTTCCCATGATAACTTTTTATACTATCAAAAATTGTGTTTTTATAAATATTTCATAGACATAAACATAGTTATAGTTGAGAATAAATATAGATTGTACAGTATGGATTTCATTAGGTAAATAGAATTTTACTTCTTCTTGCCATGCACTTTTGTAATAAGGGTAAATTTCACTTTTATGATAATGAATCACCATATTTTTTTCCATGTTTATATTATATAATTATAGTTAATTTTTTTAATGATTATTAGATGAATTTAGTTTATTTTATTTTTGGTTTCTATACATTCATGAAATCATTAACTGAGAAAATAAAGGATACCTTTTTTAATATGGAAGCATTAAACAATGTGAGGAGCTCTATGTTGTTATTTCTCCCATTAAACTCTCAAAATATCCATTAGAATTTTTTATTCATGGATATTAAATATACTATATTTGGATATTGAAACTCTATGAAACCCATTTGAGGAACACAATCTAGTGAACCCCATTTGAAAGATGCAAATCAGTTTTGTAAGGACCTATACAATCTTCAATTTCATAAAGATGTCAAAATATGAAGTGGTTGTTCATTTGTTTTATACAAAATTAATATTTGGAAAACATGATGAGTTTTACTATTCCAATATATGTTAATAAATGAAAATTAAATTTAATAATTAAACAAATGTTATAATAGGGAGATGTCACATTAGATTTTGGTTTCATTTTTTGTTACATCATGGAGTGTTTAACAGCAGTATCTATGATTAAAAAAAGTAACAACAAGAGGGAAGTAACCTAATAGTGATTTTAAATGTCCCATTTCATTCTAAATAATCCTAGAATGATGATATTAGAGATTAATTCTATGAATAATAAATTCTTTGTCACTACAAGAAGTGATGTAGATATTTGAATCATTTTTTCCCAAAAACTAAAATTTCATTATTGATTAAAAAATTAAAATTTATTTTGTAAGAAACTTTTTTCAAGAATTTTTCAGTGTAGTATGTTAATTGAATACTTTTTTATATTTCTAGTCAATAATAATTTCTGAAAGACATGATTTTTTTCCCTTTACCAGGAAAACAAGAAATCATTTAATTTATTCTAATTGAAGTTCCTAATTAGGTAAAATAATATTTCTTCTTGTTCTTTATATTAATTTAAAGTAAAAATAAAATATAAACATTAAAAATATTTACTTGGAGAAAAAAAAGATCATATAATATGAATGAAAAATTTTGATATATTTTTAGGGTTGTGTTCTATAAAAACTGGTTTTCTTCAATGTTTTTACATTGTGAAACATAAGCAGTTGAATCAACTAATTATCTGAATTAAAAATTTCTTTTATCAAGATATTGGTTCCCAAACTTTTTCTTTAAATATTATTTATAGTAAATGAATTAATAATTAGGTTGTTGAATATACTCATATCAATAAATTCCCCTCCAAAGTGATATAAACTGATGTTTTTGTTTCTTTAAGTAATTAGATTTTTTTAATACAATATCAACTTCTGAAGAAAATGATTTTTAGTTTTGGTGAATCATAGTATGGAGATATTTTTTTTCAAATTTTTCCCTCTAATTATATTAAAAATAATTCATACTTTCTACTAATTATATTAAAAATACTTTATTGACAACTAAATAAAGAAATAATAGAAATATTATAGAATCTAAAATAACTCATATTTATGAGGTATAAATGCTGACCAATTCCACATAATTTATTACACCTATAATTTTGAGATACTATTATACTTGGTGGTGTCTCTCGAAAAAAACTATATAGTTAATTATACATCAGTAATCTTAATTATATTTATGTTACAATAATTTCATACTTTCATTGAGATATATGGTATGGCCACCAAAAGTTACCCCATTTGATATTTCTTTGGTAGTTCTATACAAAAACATGATTACACTATGTATTAATAATATTATTAAATATGGTATTTTGTAAACATATAAAGAAAAATCTATATTCAGATTTTGTAGACCCTCACTTTTCTATATTTTGGATGTTATTTTTTCATTTTATTGGATACTATAACCATATTTTCAACCTCTCACCACCTTTACTTTTATCTTTCTTCTTGACTGTTGTTTTAGATTGTTGTTGAAATTATTTATTACTAACATCTCATTGTTTAGTTAGTAAATTTTTTCTATATTCCTACAACTACCTTGAATAATTTTAATATCTGATAACCCAGTAATATATCCTTTTTAAAGATAAAAAGACTCTATTACAAACTTTATTTCCTTTTGTGACAACTATTGGTAACATTTTTCTTTTATTTAAATCATATCATATTTAACATTATTAATTGTGATGTCTATTATGTCAATTTTATGGGAATTTAATGTCTATCTATTAAAGGATATATTACTCTGGAATTAACTTTTCATCTAATTTATCTAATATTTTCAATGAATAAAAACAATGATACCTATAACAATAAAACTATATGCAACTAAATTTATTTTCACATTTTAATATTGATAGTATACAATATAAAAATAATTTATAGTACCATTCATTCCAATAGAAAATGTATTTTGGTCTACATTTTTTTCAGAAGAATTAAGTAAAGGTGCACAAAAAATCAGGTGTTCGTGTTAAGAAATATTGAATATTTTTTTAGTGTACAACTTAATTTCTTGAACCTTGATTAGATGATATAGAAAATTATTGTGTGGGAGATTTTCCTTGGCCTCAAATTCAGCCTTCATTTCTTAATATCGATTTATCTCTAACACATTCTTAAATTGCATGAATAATTCCAATACACTCATCTTTTGATGTGATAATCCTTTAATAAACCCTAAAAACTCTCACCCAATCATGTGTTTCAAATTTATAATGTTGACATGCTCTTTATAAATCATTATTCCAATTTTTTCCTTAAATTGTACACACATTGTAACCATGTTGAATTAGAATTAAGGCATTCCCCTTGGTTTTCTTACTAAATCCCCAAATGTTGAAATATCATTAACCCCATACATGAACTTATTTATTTGTTTTAAGAATTTCGGCCTATATTTCATTAAATTTACTAAGTTTTTAATGCCATTTTTCATTAAGTGAAAGTTCATAGGACATTTCTTGTTTTAGGTAGAGTTAAAGTAATTTATTTATACATTACCACTTCTTGATATGTAAAATTCATCTTGGGAATCTTTCCACTATACAGATCAATAAATTTATTTAATAGAAAACTAAATGAGTTTGTTGTATTGTCATATAACAATACTTTACCAACAATTAAAATATCTTAATGATGTTTTACAATAATAAATACTCCCAATGGTCCACACTCATGTTTTAAAGTAGTTTTAAAGACAAAAATGTCTAAAAAATACTCACAATCCACCTTATATTAGGAAAATGCAAACAAAATTGGTAATTTAATCTCACATGTCTAGTTACAAAAAGAATAAAAAGTATGTATTCTACATTGGTTACCTATATAATTATTGTAACATACTATTAGAATCATCAAGAATAAAATCCCCTCATATTTTGGACTATAAAAGATCCTATGGGTTGAAATGTTTATATATAATACTATCAAGACCACCTACAATGGTTGTTACAAGTAAAAATGAATCAAATAGGCTTCAGACTATATTAATAATTCAAATCCAACTCTATAGCTTGTGCATCATAGATATATCATTGTGGCCTTATTATATATAGGTTTTCTGGAGAATGTAATGGGGGGTATGATCCTCGAAAAAATCATACACTCATACCTCTAATTGGATATATAAATAACTCTTATTCTTGATGGAAAATATGTCCTTATCTGAACACATGGAAGTTTGATATTGATAATACATTTATCTAATATTTTTTGTCCTTATCTAACATGTGTATACAATTTTTATGTTAGTAATATTATTTATTTCTTATTTATATTAATATAATGCTTCCACACACTAAAACCAACCATTCCTCTATAAGAAACATAAAATGAAATGGATTTCGACTCTAATTTAAAAACCATATCAATGTTTGGTTTCCATGCAGTGCTCTATATATTTATAGGGCTATTAAATAGGGTTTTTTCTTATGGATATAGATAATCATATTTACCAAATGACAGTTCAGCATTTAAATTTTATTTTTTAAAATTCATCATTTTAATGTTCTCTTATGTTGTGGTCATTTAAATACCTCGCATTATTTAAATCCATTGAATTTTTTCTTCTGAATTCTATAGTCCACAGTGAACCAAATAGATTACATTTGTTATATCTTATACAATTCATGATTTAAAATATAAAGGCATCATTTATGAGTGATTTTTTTCATAGAAAACTTTCAATGAAAACTTTATATGCCTTATAATAAAAATTTTCCACTAAAAACTTACACTAAAATTTTACAATGGAAATATACAGTGGGAATTTACACTAGAAAACTATATTAGAAATTGCATATAAAACTTTTTGAGGGAAAATTAAACTATACTAAAATTTACCACTAGGAAATTCACTATAAAGATCCACTATAAATGTTCGATAAAAAATATTACTTGAAACTTTCACTGAATATTCCTACTACTAATTTTCATTAAAATTTTAAAAATAGAAACCTGAATTGTAAATAGACACTATAATTCTTCTATGGGAAATTACAAAATAGTGAAATTTTCCAAAAGATACATGAACTTAAATGTTCCCCTTAAGAAGTTTTAAGCTATTTACCATTGGAAACTTTCACTAAAAATTACCATATGAATATTGAAAGGGTTCAGACACAATAAAAGAAAGTTTGGGGAGAATAAACATAAAGGTTTTTGTTAGATTCTTTGAATCATTCACCAATTATTCAAAATTTAAATGTCACAAATAATGAAATTTTTCTATAAAATATTGATATAGAAAGATCGAAACCCCAGATAGGATTTTTTCATGTTAAATTTATAATTAATTTAAATCAAATATTAAGAAAGATGGCCTCATTTTAGGATCATTATTTGATGAAGAAATTGATCATTTGAAACCCTTTTTACAGTACCATAATTGTGTAGTTAGGACCAAAATTATATCCCCTCTAGTAGTGATCCATATGTGGTATTTTGATCTATTAATGGAAATGATTAATTTTAGGGTGTTAGCATGATGAATCAATCGTCTTGAATTTTTCGACTTGATCGCTTCAAATTCCTTTGGGCATAAAGGAATATCTTTTTATCTTCTTGTTCTTGATATGAGGAGAGAAGGAGAAATTTAGAGAGAAGTAGTTTGTGTAAAATTATTCTCAAACATTAATTTACACTATAAAATAGGCATAAGCATTTATTTATAGAGCTAGGGTTAAGGTTAAAAAAATATTATTTAAGTACACGACAACCCTTAAATAATATAATAAAATTTATCTGACCTAATTCTTTATAATAATAATATTAGTTTTTTATGGTGTGTGCTAGCTAGCACAATGATTAATGTTATTTTTTCATCATGTAAATTAATATTTATTTTTGAACATAATATTGGTTTGGTCATCCTCTATATCATTTATAGAATACCCAAATAAATATTTTATTTAAATATTTTATTCTTGATTTGATGAATAAATATTTATTAAAAATTCAATAAATAAAATAAATATTCTACTCATGGTATTATGAATAAATAATTGTTAAATATTCATATAATTAAATAAATTATTTATTAATTAATTAATAATTATTTATTAGCTTGTAAATATTATCGATCAATAAAACCTGAAAAAAAAAATTTCTCGGTCTTAAAAACAATATTTATTCCAATAATTAAATTCAAATAGAATTTATTTGAGATCAATGAAAACACTTAGTTTGTAACCCTCTAGGCTTCTTCTTCATTGGAACTAAGAATATTTTGGAATAGGTCAAGACATCCACTAGAAATAATTTAATATCACAACATCAACAACCACACATGAACACTTACTATGTAATATAATCTCTTTTTCATAATATCTCATCAAACAAGATTCACACACATGTCATCAAACTATATTCTTGATATGTCTTTCTTCGACTATCTGAAATAAACACTTTGTTACTCCATGTCTATAGCATTTAATATGATGGTTCTACTTCACTCAAAGGGATGATATATAAAATTCCATTAATATGGAAGAGAAAAATCCTTCCTCAACTTATCAATTAATAAATTTTCATTTGTGATGCCCAAAACATACCCTATTTCCCATGAATATAAGATATCATGGTTTTGGTCTGAAAATCAAAGTGTGTGAGTCATTATATGAATTAATAATAATATTAAATTCTAAGGACTATTAGAAATACTCACTTATAGGAATATCTGATGACACATAAACTTGTGTAATTCCTACGGGAAGGTCTTTTCTAATAATATCCCATCTTGGAGATTACCAAATGTGAACTTCATGAAAATAAGTCTCATATTCTTATGAGTACTCACAACTAATAGTCACATTTTATGTCTACCATTAGAGTATGTTATCCAACCATATAAATATATTTAAGAGTATTATATATAATGGAATTTTAAGGTTTTCATCATATCAAGAAACTTTTAGGATCTTATCAATGTGATAGATACTCTGGTATATTATTACATTATGTTCAGGAATAAAAATGAATAATATGTAATAGGATGTTTTATTAATATTCAAATCTTTGAATATGCATGTAATCCAAAGTAAAAAATAGTTGGTTCTATAACATCAAATCTAACATATCTTGCAATATAAATTTACACTAGAAACCTACTGGGATTGTGATGTATTTAAAAGTATAAAATTCTATTAACCATAAGGAGAATCTCTATAATACCATTTGATCTCTTGAAGGTAGTGGCAGTAGGTCTTTAATAGGTGGAAATGTTTGGTCAAAATTAGATATCTTCTAAAAGAAATTAGTATGATGGTTTGGTTATCAGTTGATGGTTTGTTGGAAGATTTTGAACACCAAGATCCACTGGTGTGAATGGAAGGTCCATGTTTCATGTTTTTGAGGTTGGCGGTTAAGATGGTTAGAACTATAGGAGATCGGTTATAATGCCCTAAAATTTTAATATCCTTTTCCTCTTAAATAAATATTGTGAAAAGCTTGTTTCACACACAACACTGAATTAAGATGACATAGTAATACATTAAAATATAATTATTAAATTTGACCATTATAATTTAGTTATTAAATTATTAGTTATAAATATAAGTAACCACATTATGAAATCCATGAAGGATTTCGGATGATTTAAACATGTAGTTATTAATGTAATAAATTTTATATTAATATATGTATTTTATAAATTTTGTATTTCCATAAAATTTAATTTTCAAGAATCAATTTAGCTAAATAATAAAAAAAATTAATAACTTTTTTTTGAAAAAAATTGAATTAATATTTATTAAGTAGTTGATCAATATTAAAGAATTAGCAATAATATCATTTAACTTCTATTTTTTTGAACAATTTTATTTCTTTATATATTATGTATATTTTCATTAATAAACTAATTTTATCACTTTTAAAATGATTGTTTTAATTGTTAAAATTATAAAAATATGTATATATAAACACTCATTTCAAATTAGTAATTAATATGAAATAAGATTAAAAATATTTAATGATTTTTAAAGGCCACTTTCCTATAAAAATAATTTTTTCTCATATTAATTATGTTATGATTTAAAAGTTAAAATTATTATATCTAAATAATTATTTTGATAAAATATATGTCATTCTTTTATTTTTCGTATCAAAATTATCTTAGGGTGAATTTTTTTAATATTTCAGATAAGACTAGTCTTTAGATGAATAGTTTATAATACCCTTTTTTACAAATATCATGACTTTTATGACATTATTGGGATATAAGCATGAATTAAGAATTTAAGAAACCTTTTTCATGGTCAAATATGTTTTTAATAAGTAAAATTATACATTTAAAATATTAAGTGGGATTTATAAACCTATAATTGACATTTTGGAACCTAAGTAATATTTTTCCAAAAATTGTTTTTACGTGTTAGATATTTATTATTCTAAAATTATTTTTTATCACTTTTACAAATATAATATTTTAAAATTATTTTAATATTTTTAATAAGATTATTAAAATTATTTAATAAAGATAATTTTTTTCATGAAAATAAGTTACCGAGGATAAAAAAAATTACTCTGGTAAAAGTAAATTGTGGGAAAAACATAAATTAAGGGGAAATGCCAAAATATATCAAAAAAATTATCCCTTATTTGTGTGTATGAGAGTTTTATGAACCAATAATCACCATATTTTCAATATTTTCTACTTTATGATCCACCTTAATTTGAAGTCAGATTCCTTTAAGGTGAAGTTATGAATCTTTATAAAATTATCACTTCTCTCACTTATAAAAAGATCCTCCCAAAAATATTTAAATGATACACCAAAAAACTATAATTCTACCCTATAATATGCCAAATTTAATTCCAAAATTAATCCTCTTCTATATTCTTTCACTTTGGGTCCCTATAGATTTATCAAATCCCTTTTAAATCAATAAGGTTTCCAAGAAGAAATCAAATTCTTCTACGTAAGTATTTTCTCCACTATAATAATTTTTATATTTATTCTTATTTTAAATATTATTAAATATTTTTTACCCATTATAATATAATTATATATTTATTTTTATTATATGCAAATGCTTTCATGAAAATGGTATAATTATTAACAATTGTTTCCCTTTTTCTTATAAAGAATAAAAAGTTATTCGTTTTATATGCAGATTACCACCTCCATAAATGACGTGTTTTATTTTTTATCACTACATAAAATGTGTGGTTTAAAATTTTATTTAAATAGTAAATATTATATTTATAACATTATTAATATTATTAAAACATAAATCAATTTCTACCTTCTTTTAGTTTTATAGAAAATGAAAATAGTGTATGTGTATATGTGTGGACTACCACCTCCATGGAATGGTGTATTTAATTTTTCATATCCATCTTAATTGTATGATTACAATAATTTATTTAATTAATTAAAATAATTTTTATGAAAATATTAAGGTTATTTAAATTTTATATTAATATTTAACTTGTTATTAATATACTAACTTTTATTCGTCAAAAATTACTAAAAAAGCTCGTTATTGATTCCATCTTCACGAATCATGAATAAAATTATTATGTAGAGATATTATAAATTTATAAATAATTATAAATAATATATTATATTAACTTTTATAATATAATTATGATGAAATTTTTATCAAATATTGGAGATCGATATCGATATTTTAAATCATGCGTGAAACAATCAAAATTACTAAAATCTCATAATGTAAATAAACATTAACTAAAAAATGAATGTATGAAAAATGATTATAATTAAAAATTATAGAAGGTAAAATATATAAATAATATTCCAAATGATTTATTATGATAGTCATGTTTATTATAAATGAAGTTAAAGTGCTTTCATAGAAGACAATAGTAAAGGTAAGGGGTTTTCTTGACTCAAATTATTTTATCAAGTCATAATTATTTCACTTTGAAAATGGTTTTACAAAACCAATTGTACTATTATATGATGATATTATATTTCATTTCTAGCCTTTTTTCTATGGGAATTACATTTTAACATTAAATACATTTTTTGAAATTTTTGTTTCTTCATGAAATTTGAATTTTTTAAGAATAATTCTTAGACACCCCAAATAATATATTTTTATTAAATGTATTCACTACTCTTTATAATGTTATCCTTTATAATTTTGAAATAAAAATATGTATTACTTTTGGGATATTTATAATTATCTTTACCTCTTTTAAAAAGGAAGCTTTACTACTCTTTTAAATGATGTGGGATTCAATAAATATATTTTAAAATACTAAAGTGGTTTTATTTTAATGTTTGAATATTCTATCTTCCAACCCATATTTCATATGTATAGCCATTATGTATATTTTAGGACTACATTATTGGGTTTTCTTTTATAGTGGTATTATAAAAAAAATTAAGTTGCTTTCTTGAAAATGTTTTTTTATGTGACTCATAACATCATATTTTTACAACTACATTAAAAAAATTATGAAATATATCTTAATGATTTTTATTCCATTTTCCTATTTACTTAAAAAATATCAATATACTTTGTACTAATTTTTTCACAAATTACCTTCTAAATTCCCATGTTAAATAATCCTTTTGGATGATTTAATTTCAGGCATCAAATTATCTAACTCTTAAGGTAATTCCATGTGATACTATTTAAAAATGTTATGAAACCCCTTTTTCATTCCATAGGCTCTTCATGATATGATATTTGATTGATTTTATGTTTTACACATGTGTATGGTTTACTATTATGATATGGATGGGGTCCTATATTGTAATCTAATGCATTGGTTAAGGTTTTATATCTAAAAAGATAATGATATTATTTTGTGGAAATGATTCCAAATAACTTTTTTCACATGTTTGTTGTGTGGAAATGATTGTGGATGGATTTTTTCACAAGTTTGTTGTGTGGACATGGTTTAAGGTAGCTTTGCTCACCAGATTGGGCATGGAAATGGTGCACTTAATTATTTTCACAAGATTCAGGATGGACATGATGTGGTTATTTATGTTCATAAGATTGAGCATGGACATGATGTTGTCAGATATATTCACAATATTGAGTGTGGAAATGATATGGTTAGATGTATTAATAATATTGAGAATGGTTGGTATTTAGTTATCTATGTTCAAAATATTTATCATGGACATGATGTGATTATCTATGTTCACATGATTGAGTGTGTACACGATATGGTTATATATGTTCACATTATTGAGAGTGGACACGATGCAGCTATTAATGTTAAGAATGTTTTTATTTCCTATGCTTATTCTTATTCCACATTTCTATGTTATTCCATATTCCTATGTTATACTCTATAGCTCATGATTATTATCTCTTTTTTTCTACACTCTTATTTCATGGTACATGTTTAATCATTTTTTAAGTTATGTGTTCTTTTATCATGCCTTGTGGAAAACTATTATTGTTTAATGTTACTTTTAAAAAGATATTTCTCCCATGCTCATGTTTTTAGATATTCTTATGATCTAAAACATTTTATGACTCATAGATAATTTTTGTCTTACTATGCGTTTGATCTCACCTATTTCTCAAGTTTCTATTCCACAAGTTATGAAGTTGAGTATATAATTTGAGATATCTAGAAGGGAATCTGGAATGGTTAAATTATATAGTACTATTCATAATAAAATTTTTATGTAACTAATCTTTAATGACATTAAATATTTGGGTTCTAGGAAATTGTGATCATTTGTGAGATTTGTTATTTATATTATGGAAATATATGTAATTTTTTCTTGATTCATATCACTTGGTATTAAATAATATTATAAATAATGTGTTTTTAGAACTAGATCCAAGAGTGTGGGTTTGAGAAATCTCGTCAGTAGTTATCCAGTACAAAAGATAGATCTACAAAATTATAACAGGTCGGTTCAACCTATTGACTGGTGGGAACCCACTATATATAGTGGGTGGGGCCACTTGATATGGTTTCATGAAATCATTAAGTTTAGTGATATATATGGATTTCAAGTCATATTTATTGTAAACATTTCTTTATCTTAAATTGAAATGATAAGCTTTAATGTTTCTCCTGTAGACATGAGACTGAAATTCTAAACAATGTAAACCCCATATGTTCTTTTCTTTCAATTTATTATTTCTTAAAAAAAATTGAGCTAGAAGTTAAAGTTCTTGAGTGATTAAAACTCAGTGTTATGATTAGGGTGAGGTCATTCTTCCTAGTTTTGATGCGCTTACATTTCGAGAGTTCCTTCTGGATCCTATTTTTGGATTGATGGTTTAGTTAACATAACTTTTTATTAATGAAGTTTTGTTTTTTGTTCTCAATAATTGGTATTATAAAATAGTTTCTCAAAGGATCGGTTGTTTATTCAATAATATCTTGGGTAATATTCTCTCATTCTTAAACATTTTTTTATTTTATTGGGATTTAATGTCTTTAGATGAATGAAATTGAAAGATGTCAAGGGCTGCATAGAAAAGTTTTACAGTGTGAATTCTGGATTATAGATGATACAATTAGATTAATACCTCATATAAAAGGAATTAGAGGTTGTATTTATGGGATTTAAGCAAGAAGTTATGGAGAAAAGAGAATGGAAAAATTTTGAAAGGAAAAAATTGGGTTTATGAGGATTTCATTAATCCAGAATGTGGATCTAAGCATATGGGCAGATAATATGACAATAGAGTCAAAGATAAAACTAATATACATGTATGAGAAGATTACTACAATCATTAAATTATGTTTAATGTGATTATTTTTTATCCTGAACCTATCAGAAGGATGGTCAGTGAAAAATCATGTGAATGATTTCAACATGATTAGGCGCCATCTAAAGTCAGTGAAAGTAACATTCATAGATGATATTTAGGTCATACTTTATTTATCATATTTATCATAATCATGTGACATAATGGTAATATATGTGAGAAGATCTCAGGGAAAAAGTGACTTTGTATTCGATAATTTCTGTAATTTGATTCTTAATGAATATATTTGAAGGAGGTGGATTAAATAACCTTTTATAAATGAATTGAATATAGAGGGAATAGGGTACTAACCTCAACAAATAAATCATAAATAATTAAAAGGGAAGTCAAAAGATAAGAGTATAGATAAAATTAATGGACTCGGGACCGCATGTTGGCATTATAGTATAAGGGGCTATCTCAAGAAGGATTGTCATAATAGAAAAGTAAATTAGGTAAGGAAAACTTCTGGAGGATTAAATTTCATGAACCCAGCTATTGAGAGTAGTTTCAACCCACTCTGGAGAGTTAATATTCAAATGGGATCTTATATTATAGATTTTGGTGAATCGTTACGCTCCACTGGTGAAAAGGGATGCTTGCCCAGTTATATTTCGAGAAGCTTTGAAAGAGTATATCTAGAAGATGATGAATCTATTGACATTATGGGTAAGGGAGATATCAAAGTTTATATAAAGAATTAAAGTTTCATTATTTTGAAGGAATTATTTTATATTCCAAGTATTTTTAATAATATAATTGTGTTTGTATATTTATATGAATTAGGTTATGGTAAAAATATTTCAATTGGAGTGTAGAAAATCATTTGTGGTTCTTTGGGAATTGATAGAGGTGTAAAGCATATCACACTTTATCTGATCTGAAGGGTTCATAGGGAATCACTTTATAGAGGATAAAATTTTGAAATTTCATAACTATGGCATAATCTCCTTGGGTACCTTAGTGAGAAGAGTATGAAGATTTTGGAGGGAAAATTCATGTTGAATCTTGTAAAATCATGACCTTTTTGGATATTTTTCAGGCTTGTTTATAGGAATTATTTTTTCCTTGTTTTGTGTATATCACATTGGGATTTTACCTTGGGGATTTTTTGGGTATAATTAGAGAATTTTGGAAGAAATATGGGTAGTTCATGGTTGGAACACATTTTTCAAAACTGTATGCCCAGCGTAGAAAACAATGTAAACCCCAATAGAGGGGATTCACATGGATATCATGGTTTTTCAAACTATGTTCCCTCTTATAAGTAATAATGTGGCCCATTAGGATTAGGTTCATGGTTAGGTGCACTTTTAAGGGAAATTGTGCATCTCGAGTAGGAAACCAAGAGTAAAATATTTTAAATCCCCAAAAATTATTAAAAAAATTCCAAACCCTCGTATTATATCCCAAAATTCCCTATATCAACCCTAAAATGTTATCTAAAATTTTTGGAGGTTCTTGAATAGATTACAAGGCCTTCCAACCTCTGTTCTTGATGACTCAAATCTTGGATTGAAGATCATCACCTCTCCTTGTAAGAGAATCTCATCCCGCATGGTTTCCTCTAGTTCTCTTCTACTTCCCTCATCCTTTGAAGGGATGTTTCCTATGTTTTTTGTGTATCTAGATAGAGGTTTTAATATGTCAAATATGTTTGATCTTGTATCAAGGAATTAGATTTATATCTTGTACCACTTCATGTTCTTGATCGTTCTGCTTTAGTTTATGGATCTATGTTGGTGAGCGTCTGTCAATGATCTTTAGGTAGCTGGTCTAATTACTAATCTCATAGTCTTGAATTCCAAATTTCTTGTATGTGTTGTGAAATTTCAATTTTCATGTTGAAAATTAAATCTTTAATTGAATAAATTAATTGATCAATTAATTTATGGGATTGTGAATTTGACTAATTAATTGGTGAATTAATTAATTGAATATTGGGATTGTGAATTTGGATTAATTAATTGGTGAATTAAGTAATGGAATCTCATGATTATGGAATTGTTTGGAAATTGGGATTGTGTATTTAGATAATTGTTGTGTTATTAATTAATTAAAAATCGGGGATTTATGATATGTTTTACTTAACCTTAAATGGTCAATAAGTTATATGATTAAATAATGATAGATGTTTTAATAGTGACTTTTCATATTATTCCATGTGAATTAAAGTGTTAAACCTTGTTTGTTTGATAAATTCAAATGTTATATGTTAATGAGAATTTTTTAAAATAAGGATAATGATGCTTAACCTTGATGTTAACGAAGTTTTTATATGTGTGATATTGTGATACATGTGATTTTTTGATATATATATATATGTGTGGGACATAGGCTAATGCTTTAAAATCCCATAGTGATAAATTGGTAAATGTGTATGGGACATGGACTTTTGCTTCAAAAGACCATATTTATAAATGAGTGTGAGACATGAACTAATTATTCAAAATCCCACTTATGTGATTGTTTGATAAATGAGTGTGGAACACAGACTCATACTTCAAAATTCCTCTTGTGTGATTGTTTGACAAATGAGTTGTGGGACATGGATTGTTTCTTCAAATACCCACAAGGTACTAGGTGTTGAGTCAATAAGGTTTTCCGTATAACTTTTCCATTCCTTCATACTTAGGGGAGATATTTTTGTCAATAAGGTTTCCTTATGAATTTAAAATTTCTTCTTGTTTTAAAAATCACAAACACCTTATCTCAAGGAAAATCTCTTTTTACCATATGTTTCACTTCTATAAGGAAAAATTCCTTTCCCCAAGGAAATTTATCCTTACCATGTTTTCATTGTTCATATCATAATTTTCCTATGTGTAAAATTTGGTTTGTAACCAAAACCTCAAAATCTTATAAATACCAAGATATGAAGCATTCTGTTTTAGGATCCTAATTCTCAGAATTATGGTTACGAACTCCCCTGAGTTCTGACACCAAATTCTGATTATGAATTCTGGTTACAAACCTCTCTGATTTCTGACTCTGAATTCTGATTACGAATTCTGGTTACAAACTCTTCTGAGTTCTGACTCCGAATTCTGACTATGAATTCGGATTATGAAATTCTTTTAGTTCTGACTCTGAGTTCTCTGAATAAAGACTCCAAACTTTTATGAGTTCTGACTCTGAATTCTCATGAACTCTGACTCCGAACTTTGTAAGTTCTGGTTCCGAATTCTTGTGAATCCAGATTCTGAATTTCTTTGGAATTCACACTCCAGAATTCTATAGAGTTCAGGTTTCAAATTCCTAGAAAAAAGAATCTTAATATCCTTGTATTATAGACTCCGAATTCAATTTTGGTTAGACTCCAAAATTTCATATTTCCTTACATTCCAAATATTGGATTTTAGTTATGTAACCATATTTTTTCTAACACTTATTTTTTTATAAAACAATGTCGTGCAATCAGATACTAACTAACCATTGTTTGAGTGACACGTGTATAGGTCCCTCCGAAATTTAAGGGAAAATATGACCATTGGAAGAGGGAGCTGACCATTGAAGTCATGCATATAAATAGGAGCTCATTTGAAAGAGCTCGAGAATTTTGGAAAAAAATTTGATCTAAATTGATTTCTAGAGAGAGATACTCTCATGCTTAGAGTGTACTGAACTTCTAGTTCATATTTTCTTTGTGCGAATCCAATTGTTTCTGTGTACAATCGAGGGATTCTGGGGATAGGAAGAAATAGGTTTCGACTACCTTGAAGTTGAGGGCTTCCTTGCTGAGGAAGATAGAGGTGCCGACTACCTTGATGTTGAGGGATTGCGAGGATAGCAAGACAGACTCTTATCTTCATATCGAGGGCTTACCCTGGTGTGGGTAAGATAGACTTTCTTGAAATTATAAATCAAGGGACCTTTATACAAGTTTGTTGGATACCTTCTATTTGGGTTAAAAGATTTACTACTTGTTACTTGTTTTGTTACAAGTTTTCCGCTGCATTTTTATTTTTGAGGAAAGTATAACTATCTTATAATTACTTATACTTGTACTCTAATTTAGTTAGATTCTATATGCTTTAAGGTAGAATCTTCATCATTGTAAACTTTCATTAAGTTTAATTTCTAGAACCATCTTTTCCAGAATTACTTTCTCAAAATCATATTTCCATAATCAAGAAAGTGTGTAGAACTAGAGGTTTTTTGAATTACCTTGTTTGACCTTGTTAAACATAACCATATTTAAAAGTTCCAAAATAATTTTTTAAGTGCACAATTCACCCCCCCCCCCCTCTTGTATATTGAGCATCATTAGATACTTTACTCAGTATCTCTTTTATTTCGATCCTACATTTGGTATTTTAGAGTATATCATTCTCACATACCATCTCAACAATTGGTATCAGAGCCTGGTGACCTTTAATCCTGAACTGATTCAATAATTGGTATCAGATCAGGTCTCTAAAATACTTATACTCACATATAAGTTTTTTTTGCTCAAGTTTTCATTGTTCTATATTTTTCCTTGCTTAGGAATATTTTCCTTGAATCCGAAATTTTTCTATTAACAAGTATGTTTGGAAAGATTTTTCTATAATATGGCAAGAATTAATGTTGGTTCCATAGACAATCTCAATCCAACTAGACCACCTATTATTTATGTAAATGATTATGAATATTGGAGAGACCTCATGAAGACTTTCATTGTAACACCCCAGGTAAATAAAGAATATGACATTTTCTTATTTATCTAAATTTGTGAATAAAATATTAATATGACTTTAAAGGGGATGCTATGCTCGATGGTGTACCAAACACGCAACAACGAGTTTTTTGGGAATCTTACGTTGCACTCTAATAATAAAATAATATTATTTTAAATGGTAGTTAACATGTAGCCGTTGTAATGGAGGGAATGGATAGAAATAACTAAAATATGATTATATATGTTTTTAAATTTTTTTACATTTATCCAATAAAGGATAGAGGCTTAAAATATGGAAAGAATTCAATTTTAGGCGTATATGCCCTAGTTTTCACTAAAGGTTCACTTATCACCTTTTGATGTTGAACCATCATTAAATATAGTTTTGTTCACTCTTAAACATTCTTTTAGACCAAATAAAACTCTTATTAAGAATCGGGACATCACAATTTACTTTGTGTAAATTTTTGGTATCTTTCCGATAAAGTTCGTTTTTTTAATGAATAGTGTAAAATGTTGTATTTTAATTCAAAACCTCTTTTTAATCTAATTTATTTATATGATTATATTATCTTTTTATTTTGTTTTAAAGTGAAATTATAATATATTTTTACCATTAAATACGATAGTGTTTGTTGGAATTAATTTCACTTTGAAATCAGACTTAAACCAGTGTCAATCTTTTGATACTTATTGTTTCATAAAAACACGCTATTTGCTCTGACAGCGGGAATTAATTATTAAATTAATTAATGTGACTTATATTTTTTGAATTTGGTAAAATAGACTTCATTTTTCAATTCGGAATATCAAATATAGCTTAGGGTGAATTTTTGGGATTTTTCTGAAAAACATCAATTTTTGATGAATAGTGACACCACTAAGTGGTACTTATAAAAACTGATTTTTCCGTTTAAATGAAATTTTTCCATATTTTTGTTTTGAATTTCAAAAATCAGACATACATGGTTTTCATTAAGAAGTAAAATGTGGTTCAATGGGATAAAAATAATTTTTTGGTGAATAGTAACTTATTAAGTTTTTAATTGCGATTAGAGGTAATTAGTGTAGTTTAAGGTAAAAATAATGTTTTAATAATATGAAATGAACTTGAAACATGTTCTAACCTCATTGGATGTGTAATGGCCGACCAAGACAAGCCATGGGTCAACTTGGGGACCCCATGGAGCCACTTTGGTTGGGAAATGACATAAATAACTTTTTATTTAATGTAAAAGTAAAAATGACACAAACATGATATGCTTTACTAAAACAATTTTTAAGTGGGGTTATACAAGTTAGATTTTTTATTATAAATAGTCATTGGAAAGCTAAAAAAATTTCCTACATCATAGTAATTTTTTTATAATTTTTAGACATTAAATAAATTAAATTATTTATGACATCATAATGATGCAGTGATGACATCATTATCTGACGATTTAAATAAAATGAGAAGATAATTTAAACTCTATGACCTACACATGTCCAAAACTTATTGGATGGGTGGATTTCGAACCCTTATCACCTTATCCACGAATTATATCAATGTGGGACCTTTTAAAACCGAAACACATTTTCAAATAAAGTAATATTTCTTACTTTCCAAAAGTGCCCCTCCTCTCCTCTTATAAAAGGCCCCCACCTCTACCTAATTTCACACACTCCTAAAGCCTTTGGCTCGGATAACCCCTGCCCATTTACTCTCTCCACATCACTCTCCTCATCCTAGAGGATTCCCTTTGGGCAGAATCCTTTCAAAGGAAGCCTTTAGGCTCAAATCAAAAGGAGTTACACTTTTAAAGGTAATTGATTCTCTCATGTTCATTTGTTTTATTTTGCTTCTCCAACCCCCTAAAATCTTTTTATTTACTTCTTTTGTAACAACACCAGTATCTTAAATATACTAGGATGTTGTTATAAGATTTATTGGAGCTACACTCTCACACAACTACATCAAATGGTTAAAGAACATACGGTTTCCGTGGATGGCGAAATTATGCCTCCCGAAATGATGATTGTTCAATACTCATTTAACACCTTCAAAGGTGGCCATTATGATGTCACTATATAATATGTTTATGTTTTACTTATGCTTCGGTACTTTTAATTTGTGTCTTACCTTTATGGCTTCCATTATGGGTATACGTGATATCTTCATTTTAGGAAGTGCGGACTACCGCCCCTTCAAAGTGATGTGATTCGTTAATGCCATATGTGGGACGTATAAAGGATGGATTTAATGTTATTATATATTATGTTATACTGGAATTATTATATAACTCTATATCATTATTATTTCTTTCCATTAAATTATGAGATAGAAATGAAAGTAGCATTCATGCGTACGTACGGCTTACCGTCTCCATGAACGGTGCATTTCATTTCTTACCTCTAAATGATTATGTAATGTTATAAATGCATGAATGTACTGGATATATATGAAATATATGATATCTACATAATGGATAAAATTATGGATATAATAAACATTTTGCCACACAAACAACATGTAATTGTAAGAAGTCCACTTTCGACTTAAGAACCAAATATCGGCAAAACAAATATTATTAACTTAAATGATTACATAATGTTTATGACATGGTAATAAGTGATATAAAAGGAATAATGAACTTGAAAAAGGTTCTTAAGGAAGTATAAATTAACTCAAGTTTATTATTCAGGAGATTAAAGAATGATCGAGTCAAGTCAGACCTGAGGTAAGGGATCCTACTCCTCTCTTTCTTTTTAAGTACACACTTTTATGTCATTCCTTTTAAAGCTCATCTTTCTTGTTATTGGGATGATATTTTATATTAAACATACTGTAATTTTTATGTTTATGTGATGAGAGACCCTATTCTCTCTCATCAATCCATTTTGGGAGTTTTGAGTGGCGTCTTTAGGCTGCCGAACTTTCGTAAGAGATCTAACCTCTCTCTTTCTTTTTAAGTACTCTCCTTTATGTCACTTATTTTAAGCTCCTCTTTGTAATGTTGGGGGATGTTATTTTACATTCCTCTTTCTATACATTTTATTGTAATGTGATTAGATACCCTATTTGATCTTATCAATCCATATTCGGAAGTTTTATGTGGCGTCGTTAGGCTGCCGAGTTTTCGTAAGGGATTTTTCATCTCACTTTTATTCCCGTGAGATTTATGCTACATTTGCCAAAAATTCCATTGAGTGGTGTATTTACTTCCCATTATTCTACTCTTTGTGTAATATACTTTCATTTATGAGTATTTACATCAATGATCTATTGTCCTTCTTTCATGGGGTGTATGTTTTGAAAGATACCCAAGTCGGTAAGGGAACCTTTCACCCTCCTCTTTTTTAAAAGACTTCTTTTGTTGGGTCTTTTAATTTACATATTGTTATGTTGGGATATGTTCTCATATATCCATATTGATGTAAATTTTATGTCCAAGTGATGAGATGCACTTTTTATCTCTCATCAACTCATTTTGATGTGATGACGTTAGGCTGTCAAGGGAACTTTTTAACCCAATTTCGATTTCTTTGGGTTCAACATGTAGTCATTGAATATGTCATCCATTGAATATGTGTGAATGAACTTTTATTGTTTTAAACTTAATATCCACTTATATTGGGTGTATTTATATTTTTCACACATATTTTTGAGGTTGATTTGTCCTTAATTTAAGGATACCTTCTTTATAAGGGATTTCATCACATTTGACATTTCTATTGAGGGTTCATTGTTGTTATGCACCAATTCACTATTATATGGTGTATAAACTGTCCTTTGGAGTATTATATCATGAATCCATTTATTCTCATGATATTATAAAGTTCTGACTAAATGTTATTCCTCAATTATTGTATTCAAGTGTCTCTAATTTTGGTAAAACCCCTTTAACCAAAATATCGTTTTAAATGTTTTAATTATTTGTTCTTATTAATATCCATGTTTTCAAAATGGTTTTAAGGGTTTATTTATATGGATATTAATGGTTTAAAATTTTAAGCTTCAAGGTGGTATGGGACACTTTGATTCAAAAATCTCTTCATTAAATGTTTTAAATGGTTTTGGAAATGGTTTCTTTTTGAATGGATTCATTATTTCAATATACTAAAATGTTATATTGTGATTGAAATGTGGAAATGTTATCTTTCCTTTATGCATGTTTTATGTGATACATTTATGTTATGGTTCTTGGGAATTGTTATGAAAACGGGTGGTTCCGTGATAAACTAATGGCGGGTGAGCCCGATATAGCTCTCCAATGCATTGGGTAATGCAAAGGAGTGAAACGTTAAGGTTTATCTGAAGAGATTTAGGGAATATACTCTAATGGGTATTCCAAACGTAACCAAGAGGGTTAATCCCTACGTAAGAATGTTATGAATGCCTCAAGTTACCTTTATGTATTATGTTTTCTATGATTTATTCATGATTTGATATGCCTATGTTTTATGGGTAAAGTGTGATTTCATTCTAATGTATATATGAACTCATGTTTCCTTTCCATATTTTTATAACTCTTACTGAGCTTTTTATGATCATCCCAAGTTTTTGAAATTTTTTTCATAGGTCAAGGGAAAGGTACATGATGTGATGATAGTGTCAAGGATGTGTCAAGAAAGAATCTGTGTTATATTTTAAATATGTTTCCGTTGATGGGAAGAATGAATACTGTCTTTTATGTAACCACCTTGTTTAAATGTGGAATGTAATGCAAGTTTCATGATCTAATTCTCTAAAACTCTAAACCTGAAAAGATCCTCAATGTGTAATCTTGTAATAACTCAAGATTAAGTAAGGTTTAAGGCTGGGGCCTTATAGTTGGTATCAAAGGTCGGTTTAGATAACTTTAGAGGTTAGGGTATTTTCTAAGCATAAGTGACATTACCATAATGGTTAGGATTTCAGAAAGAGTCCTAATTTTAGATAAAGTGAATGAGTAAGTATATCTTAGTGTTTACCTTCCTCATTAGTACATGATGGTTTCGTTGATATACTCACACTGATATTTCTATTTTTAGTGAATGGATGGATCTAGCAGGCACCAAAGAGACAACAGGTTTGAAGGAAACTGTGGTGGTTCTCTGATTAAGATACTAGATAAAATGGAGGATTCAATGAGGAAACTCGTGGCTGTTCTAAACCAAATATCAAGGAGTGATGATCAACCTCTTGAACCATGGTATGATCTTTAATGCATCATGTACGAGATGACCAATCGATGTGGAAGTTCAGGTAATAATTAAAAAGGTAACCATTAGGGTTTATATGATCCTTACTTTTTAGGTAATTATGGGTTACTCTATGATATGATGGAAAATGAAAGGAATGAGATAAACTTGAGGTTAAAATATGTTATGATTATTTTTGAAGATTTTATCTCATTTTGGGGAATGTTTTAAGAATTATATAGTTTTGGAAAAAGGACAACACATAGACCGTGTGACTACTCGTCGCGTCGGACAAAGCTGCGGGAATCGAACCCACAATCAAAGTGAAACTGGTATTTATCGCCTACCACTGGACTACGTGAAGTCCCTGGTTAGTTTGACTGATTCTTTTTTTTAAGAGTAAGTTGATTTTGGGTTATTTATGAAAATGCTTAACCTATCATAGAGGATATGTGATTAGGTTAATTACTTTTCAATACGAGACTTTAGGAGCAACTGATGTTGTTTGGAGATAAACGTTACGATTTAACTTGGAAGACTATGTGACTAAATCCTTCAAATATTTGGGTTTCAATCTTATATTGGTTTACTTTGAAGAATTTTATGGAAAAATTGTTTATCTAATGGTCCTCGTTGAACTTTGGGTTTTGTTGGACAAATTTTGGAGATTAAGCATGGATTTTCTTTTTAATGGGTTATCCTTTTCTGGATTATCTGACCTTGTACTAACCTTTTTGGTTTTGGTTTTGGTTAAAGCCTAAATACATGGGATGTATATAGTTCTCTTTTGTGGATTAGGTGATTCTCTAGAAGTTGATTATAGTACTCTTAATGTGAACAAGTCTCCCTAAATACTCGTCTTTTGGAAAAAAATATGAGTTTGATTAAGGAATCTAGTAAAAGTTGAAAGTCAACTTGATAAGTGATTATGCTTCCTTATGAATAAATTCCTCAATATTAAGTAACTTAAAACAAAAATTTTGTCTATTAACTTTTCCTACTGGGGAACCCAACACCGTTTAACCCATCACAAGTTTGTGATTTTCTTATTGTTAACTTTCTCCTAAACATGTTTTCTATCACTCTCCATCAGAACATGACCCTATGTTTTCTCCTCCATGTCCATGTTTTCCTACATGTATTCCTAGTATGGGTTAACTCGGGTGACCTCTATACTTATCTTTCTTTATTTTAAAGTGATTGTTTTACTGACTCTTGTTCCGATGTGGGACTTTCAAGGATGTTTCCAAGCGCAATTTTAAAATTGCGAGGATGCAATTCCCTAAAGGGGGGAAGGATGTAACACCCCAGGTAAATAAAGAATATGAAATTTTCTTATTTATCCAAATTTGTGAATAAAATATTAATATGACTTTAAAGGGGATGTTATGCTCGATGGTGTACTCAACACGCAACAACGAGTTTTTTGGGAATCTTACATTGCACTCTAATAATAAAATAATATTTTTTTAAATGGTAGTTAACATGTAGTCGTTGTAATGGCGGGAATGGATAGAAATAACTAAAATATGATTATATATGTTTTTAAATGTTTTTACATTTATCCAATAAAGGATAGAGGCTTAAAATATGGAAAGAATTCAATTTTAGGCGTATATGCCCTAGTTTTCACTAAAGGTTCACTTATCACCTTTTGATGTTGAACCATCATTAAATATAGTTTTTTTCACTCTTAAAAATTCTTTTGGACCAAATAAAATTCTTATTAAGAATCGGGACATCAAAATTTACTTTGTGTAAAGTTTTGGTATCTTTCCGATAAAGTTCATTTTTTTAATGAATAGTGTAAAATGTTGTATTTTAATTCAAAACCTCTTTTTAATATAATTTATTTATATGATTAGATTATCTTTTGATTTGGTTTTAAAGTGAAATTATAATATATTTTTACCATTAAATATGATAGTGGTCGTTGGAATTAATTTCACTTTGAAATCAGACTTAAACCAATGTCAATCTTTTGATACTTATTGTTTCATAAAAACATGCTATTTCCTCTGACAGCGGGAATTAATTATTAAATTAATTAATGTGACTTATATGTTTTGAATTTTGTAAAATAGACTTCATTTTTGAAGTCGGAATATCAAATATAGCTTAGGGTGAATTTTTGGGATTTTTCTGAAAAACATCAATTTTTGATGAATAGTGACACCACTAAGTGGTACTTATAAAAACTGATTTTTCCGTTTAAATGAAATTTTTCCATATTTGTGTTTTGAATTTAAAAAATCTGACATACATGGTTTTCATTAAGAATTGAAATGTGGTTCAATGGGATAAAAATAATTTTTTGGTGAATAGTAACTTATTAAGTTTTTAATTGCGATTAGAGGTAATTAGTGTAGTTTAAGGTAAAAATAATGTTTTAATAATATGAAATGAACTCGAAACATGTCCTAACCTCATTTTATGTGTAATGGCCGACCAAGACAAGCCATGGGTCAACTTGGGGACCCCATGGAGCCACTTTGGTTGGGAAATGACATAAATAACTTTTTAATTAATGTAAAAGTAAAAATGACACAAACATGATATGCTTTACTAAAACAATTTTTAAGTAGGGTTATACAAGTCAGATTTTTTATTATAAATAGTAATTGGAAACTTAAAAAAATTTCCTACATCATAGTAATTTTTTTATAATTTTTAGACATTAAATAAATTAAATTATTTATGACATCATAATGATGCAGTGATGACATCAGTATCTGACGATTTAAATAAAATGAGATGATAATGTAAACTCTATGACCTACACATGTCCAAAACTTATTGGATGGGTGTATTTCGAACCCTTATCACCTTATCCACGAATTATATCAATTTGGGACCTTTTAAAACCGAAACACATTTTCAAATAAAGTAATATTTCTTACTTTCCAAAAGTGCCCCTCCTCTCCTCTTATAAAAGGCCCCCACCTCTACCTCATTTCACACACTCCTCAAGCCTTTGGCTCGGCCAAACCCTGCCCATTTACTCTCTACACATCCCTCTCCTCATCCTAGAGGATTCCCTTTGGGCATAATCTTTTCAAAGGAAGCCTTTAGGCTCAAATCAAAAGGAGGTACACTTTTAAAGGTAATTTATTCTCTCATGTTCATTTGTTTTATTTTGCTTCTCCAACCCCCTAAACTCTTTTTATTTACTTATTTTGTAACAACAAAAGTATATTAAATATACTAGGATGTTGTTATAAGATTTATTCGAGCTACACTCTCACACAACTACATCAAATGGTTAAAGAACATACGGTTTCCGTGGATGGCGAAATTCTGCCTCCCGAAACGATGATTGTTCAATACTCATTTAACACCTTCAAAGGTGGCCATTATGATGTCACTATATTTATATATGATATATAATATGTTTATGTTTTACTTATTCTTCTGTACTTTTCATTTGTGTCTTACCTTTATGTCTTCCATTATGGATATACGCGATATCTTCATTTTAGGAAGTGCGGACTACCGCCCCCTCAAAGTGATGTGATTCGTTAATGCCATACGTGGGACGTATAAAGGATGGATTTAATGTTATTATATATGATGTTATAATTGAATTATTATATACCTCTATATCATTATTATTTCTTTCCATTAAAGTATGAGATAGAAATGAAAGTAGCATTCATGCGTACGTACGGCTTACCGTCTCCATGAACGGTGCATTTCATTTCTTACCTCTAAATGATTATGTAATGTTATAAATGCATGCATGTACTGGATATATATGAAATATATGATATCTAAATCATGAATACAATTATGTATATAATAAACATTTGGCCACACAAACAACATGTAATTTTAAGAAGTCCACTTTCGACTTAAGAACCAAATATCGGCAAAACAAATATTATTAACTTAAATGATTACATAATGTTTATGACATGGTAATAAGTGATATAAAAGGAATAATTAACTTGAAAAATGTTCTTAAGGAAGTAGAAATTAACTCAAGTTTATTATTCAGGAGATTAAAGAACGATCGAGTCAAGTCGGACCCGAGGTAAGGGATCCTACTCCTCTCTTTCTTTTTAAGTACACACTTTTATGTCATTCCTTTTAAAGCTCATCTTTCTTGTTATTGGGATGATATTTTATATTAAACTTACTGTAATTTTTATTTTCATGTGATGAGAGACCCTATTCTCTCTCATCAATCCATTTTGAGAGTTTTGAGTGGCGCCGTTAGGCTGCCGAACTTTCGTAAGAGATCTAACCTCTCTCTTTCTTTTTAAGTACTCTCCTTTATGTCACTTCTTTTAAGTTCCTATTTGTAATGTTGGTGGATGTTCTTTTATATTAATCTTTCTATACATTTTATCTTAATGTGATGAGATACCCTATTTGATCTCATCAATCCATATTCGGAAGTTTTCTGTGGCGTTGTTAGGTTGCCGAGTTTTCGTAAGGGATTTTTCATCTCACTTTTATTTCCCTGAGATTTATGCTACATTTGCCACAAATTCAATTGAGTGGTGTATGTACTGCCCATTATTCTACTCTTTGTGTAATATACTTTCGTTTATGAGTATTTACATCAATGATCTATTGTCCTTCTTTCATGGGGTGTATGTTTTGAAAGATACCCAAGTCGGTAAGGGAACCTTTCACCCTCCTCTTTTTTAAAAGACTTCTTTTGTTGGGTCTTTTAATTTACATATTGTTATGTTGGGATATGTTCTCATATATCCATATTGATGTAAATTTTATGTCCAATTGATGAGATACACTTTTTATCTCTCATCAACTCATTTTGATGTGATACCGTTAGGCTGTCAAGGGAACTTTTTAACCCAATTTCGATTTCTTTGGGTTCAACAAGTAGTCATTGAATATATCATCCATTGAATATGTGTGAATGACCTTTTATTGTTTTACACTTAATATCCACTTATATTGGGTGTATTTATATTTGTCACACATATTTTTTAGGCTGATTTGTCCTTAATTTAAGGATACCTTCTTTATAAGGGATTTCATCACATTTGACATTTCTATTGAGGGTTCATTGTTGTTATGCACCAATTCACTCTTATATGGTGTATAAACTGTCCTTTGGAGTATTATATCATGAATCCATTTATTCTCATGATATTATAATGTTCTGACTAAATTTTATTCCTCAATTATTGTATTCAAGTGTCTCTAATTTTGGTAAAACCCCTTTAACCAAAATATCATTTTAAATGTTTTAATTATTTGTTCTTATTAATATCCATGTTTTCAAAATGTTTTTATGGATTTATTTGTATAGATATTAATGGTTTAAAATTTTAAGCTTCAAGGTGGTATGGGACACTTTGATTCAAAAATATCTTTATTAAATGTTTTAAATGGTTTTGGAAATGGTTTCTTTTTGAATGGATTCATTATTTCAATATACTAAAATGTTATATTGTTATTGAAATGTGGAAATGTTATGTTTCCTTTAGGCATGTTTTATGTGATACATTTATGTTATGTTTCTTGGGAATTGTTATGAAAATGGGTGGTTCCGCGATAAACTAAGGGCGGGTGACCCCGATATAGCTCTCCAATGCATTGGGTAACGCAAAGGAGTGAAACGTTAAGGTTTCTCCGAAGAGATTTAGGGAATATACTGTGATGGGTATTCCAAATGTAACCTAGAGGGTAACTCCCTACGTAATAATGTTATGAATTCCTCAAGTTAGCTTTATGTCTTATGTTTTCTATGATTTATTCATGATTTGATATGCCTATGTTTTATGGGTAAAGTGTGATTTCATTCTAATGTATATATGAACTCATGTTTTCTTTCCATATTTTTATAACTCTTACTGAGCTTTTTATGCTCATCCCAAGTTTTTGAAATGTTTTTCACAGGTCAAGGGAAAGGTAAATGATGTGATGATAGTGTCAAGGATGTGTCAAGAAAGAATCCGTGTTATATTTTAAATATGTTTTCGTTGATGGGAAGAATGAATACTGTATTTTATGTAACCATGTTGTTTAAATGTGGAATGTAATGCAAGTTTCATGATCTAATTCTCTAAAACTCTAAACCTGAAAAGATCCTCAATGTGTAATCTTGTAATAACTCAAGATTAAGTAAGGTTTAAGGCTGGGGACTTATATTCATTATCAATACTGGTGTTGATAATTTTGTTATGCTTACCGGAGGATATAAAATCCCTGAAAAAGATGTTAGTAACTTTACTAATCATGAAAATCATGAATATCAACTAAATTATAAGGTACACAATAATTTTCTTTGCTCCATGACTAGAAATATATATATCCAAATTTCATCTTATGAAGTAGAAAATTGTATATGGAAGAAACTTGAAGTTACTCACTTTAGAACATCCAAATTTATTGAAACAAGAAGAGACATGCTTAGAGCTGAATATCATGGCTTTAACTTTCCTTATTGAGAACTCATATGTAAGGTGAAACAAAGATTCATGACTATTGTGAATAGTTTACTATCCATGGGTGAGAAAGGATTATATGATGAAGCTCTTGTTGATAAGATTATAGACATCATGCCCAATGAGTGGGAATCCAAGAGGATAACTATAGATGAGAACAGAAAGGTTACTCAGATTTCCTTAGATGAATTGTTTGGAAATCTTCTTCAACATGAGACCATAATGAAGAGAGATGTTGATAATGTTAAGAAGAAGAATGGGAATGGAAGTGTTTCTTTTACTACTACTTCAAATCATATGAAAGCTAAGACTCCAGATAGAGTTACTAGATCTAAGTCTAAAAAAGTTGTTATCCAATCTGAATCTAGTAGAAGTTAATCCTCAGAGAATGAACTAGAAAATCTTTCTTGAAGGATGAACAAGATAGATGGACATAGGAACTTTCAATCCAGATACAATAACAAAGAAAGTAAATATAAGAAAGATTCATAAGTTACATGTTATGAATGCAAGAGAGATGGACATATAAGACCTGATTTTCCTACTCTTAAGAGAAAAGAAAGAAAATAAATAAATTCTAAGAGAAATAGAAAGAAGTATTACAAAGCTAAAGCTAAGAAAGTCCTGAAATCTAACGACACCCGGAGTTCCAGTGGTGGTGACTCTTCAGATGAATCTTCAAATTATGAATCTTATGGACAAAAGAATCTTGGTCTAATAGCCAGACTACCTATTGAAAATCATTATTTAATGGCTAAGGTACACAATGTTGAATCAATAACCAATGTTTCTCTAAAAGAAAACTATAGTAATGATAAATATAATAACTCTTAGGATAAATAATCTTCTTCTGATAAAGATAATACTTTACCTTCCTATGAAGAAGTTTTTAGGTTTTCCAAACTCCTTGAGATTGAGAATTCAAAACTCATGAAAAAATGTGATAATCAAAAATCTAGGAATACTATTATTAATAATGAAATATGATATCTTTCTAAATATATTGATAAGAAAAATATTTATTTCGAAAGTATTTTAAAAAATCTTGAGGAAGTAAAATTTGAGAATAATAAACTGACTAAAGATATAGAAAATGTAATTTCTAAGAAAATTGTTTCTGAGCCTAGCTCTAGTTCCAAATCAAATGTTTTAGAAGAAAAAAACTTGGTTATTAAACTGAAATCCGAAATCTTTTCCTTGATGAAGTGTTTTTTAAACTTTACCTTAGGTAAGAAAAATTTTGATAAAATGTATTCTCAAATCCAACCTCTAAGGAATAGTTCTGTTTTTGGTTATACTGGTTCTAAAACTGATTTTTAGTAACAATTATTTTGTTCGGAAAAGTACTCCTTTATACAAGAAGTGTCAGTGTGGTAGAAACTGGGAAAAAAAATTCCTTAAACAAGACTCAGTCATTAAGATTTCATAAATCCTATTTTTCTAAAAATATGTGGGTGCCTAAAATTTTGATTTTTGAGATTTCCATATCCAAGAAAGTTTGGATTCCGAAAACCTAACTCTTTTTAATTTTCAGGAAAATAAAGAAGGTACCAACAGCAATAAATGGTATATGGATAGTGGATGTTCCTGGAATATGACTAGTAACAAAAACTATTTTGAAATGATTATCAAGACGAAAGGAGGAAAAGTAACTTTCAGGGATAATTCTAAAGGAGAAATTATTGGTATAGGTAACATAGTTTTTCTTGGAAAAACTTTGATTTCAAATGTTTTATTTGTTAAGGGTCTTAAGCACAACCTCATTAGCATAAACCAATTATGTGATTAAGGTTACCTTGTGAATTTTAGGAATGACAAGTGTTTAGTACACAATTCCAATGAAGAGTTTATTCTTTCTGACTATAGGTAATAGAATGTTTACACAATAAACTTAAAATACCTTAGGATCCAAGATCTACCTTTCCTTAGTGCAAGGGAAGATCATTCCTAGTTATGGCATAGAAGGTTAGGACACTGTAACCTTAGGAAGTTATGAAAAATTTCTAATAAAAGATTACTTAAGGATCTACCGGATCTCAGATTTGATTCTTCAAAAGTTTGTGACCATTTTCAATATGGAAAGCAACATAAATAATGTTTTAAATCAGTTGATAAAGTCTTAACTACTGATGCATTACAGTTAGTGCATATGGATCTCTTTGGTCCTACACAAACTAGAATCATTAGAGGCAAGTATTATTTATTTTTTTAGTTGATGATTACACTAGATTTACATGGGTATATTTTCTAGAAAAGAAGTCTGAAGATTTTTCTTATTTCAAAATTTTTAGAGCCCAAGTTAAATATGAGAAAAACCTTCCATTGAAAACTATTCATAGTGATCATGGTGGAGAATTTCAAAATTCAGATTTTGAAACTTATTGTAGTAGAAAAGGCATTACTCATGACTTATCAGCACCGATAACACCTCAACAAAATGGTGTTGTTGAAAGAAGAAATATAATTCTTCAAGAGATAACAAGAACCATGTTTATTTAGTATTTTTTAGCTAAACATTTTTGGGCTTAATCGATAAGTACTTCTTGTTATACTATTAATCTAGTTTTTATTAGACCTTTTCTTAATAAAACTCCTTATGAGTTATGGAGTGGTAGAAAACCTAGACTTTCCTACATCAAGGTTTTTGGTTGCAAGGTATTAATTATGAATACTAAAGATAATCTACATAAATTCGCACCAAAATCTAATGAAGGAATTTTCTTAGGCTACTCCACAACTTCTAAGGCTTATAGAGTTTTCACCAAAAACACTTGTACTGTTGAAGAGACAATACATATGAAATTTGATGAAACTGATCCTTTTGTTTTTAAACAACCCCAACATACATCCTCAGATGAGTTTTCAAAAACTAATTATCAACCTTTTATATAAGATCCTTCTGATAAGGAAAATGTCCAAGAAGATACTTCTGAATCATTTACCCCAGAATATTTGCTACCCAATGTTGATGAATAGGTTTTAAAAAAACCCAAATCAGTTGTGTCTAAAGAATCATCCTAGTGATAGCATCATTGGTGATGTAAATAAACTTGTAAGGACTAGAAGTTCCTTAAGAAATGAAGTAGAACATCTAGAATTCCTTTCCCAATTGAAGCCAAAAAGCACTGATGAAGCTTTAGGTGATGGTGATTGTATTAAAGATATGCAAGATGAACTAAATTAATTCAAAAGGAATAAATTATGGAAATTAGTTGAAAGACCTAAGGAAACTTTTGTTATTGGAGTAAAATGGGTTTTCTGAAATAAATGTGATGAAAATGGAATCATAGTTAGAAATAAAGCTAGATTAGTTGCTAAAGGCTATAATCAACAGGAAGGAATAGACTATGAAGAAACCTATGCTCTAGTATCTAGACTAAAATCTATTCATATTTTACTCACCTTTATAGAATTATTCAATTTAAAACTTTTAAATATGGTTGTGAAATGTGATTTCCTTAACAGTTACATTCAATAGGAAGTCTTTGTTGAACAACCTACTCGTTTTGAAGATACAAAACATCCTGATCAGGTTTTTAGACTTACCAAAGATTTGTATGGACTTAATAAATCCCCTCGATCCTGGTATGATAGACTTATTGGATTTTTGATTCAAAATAATTATGTTAAGGGAAATTCATATCCAGCTCTTTTTATAAATAAAGATAAGAAAAATGTTTTGATTGTTCAAATTTATGTTGATGACATTATATTTGGTTCAGCTCAGCAATCTTTAACTGATTCCTTTGCGGATCTAATGAAATATGAGTTTGAAATGAGTATGATGGGTGGGTAAAAAAATTTCCTTGGTTTTCAAATATCTCAAAAACCAGAAGGAATCTATATATCCCAACATAAGTATATTAAAGATCTTCTTAAAAAGTATGGATATGACAACACTAAAAGTATAAGTACTCCCACTGGTACCTCAAATACACTTGATCTTGATGAAGCTGGGAAACCAGTAGATCAAACATATTTTAGAGGTATGATAGGAAGTCTACTTCACTTGACAGCTAGTCATCCAGACTTAATGTTTTCAGTATGCTTATGTGCAAGATATCAATCCAATCCTAAGGAATCTCATTTAAAGTCAGTGAAAAGAATTTTTCACTACTTAAATGGAACGATGGATTTAGGAATCTTTTATACTTCTAGAAATGATTTTGTTTTAAAAATATTTTTAGATGCTGACTTTGGTGGATTTAGAATGGATAGAAATAGTATATCTGGAACTTTTCATTTCTTAGGAGATTCATTAGTTTCTTGGTCATGAAAGAAGCAACACTCATTATCACTTTCCACTTCTGAAGCTGAATATGTAGCAGCTAAAAGTCGATGTGCTCAAGTGTTGTGGATGAAACACACATTCACATACTATGGTATGAGTTTTACCAAAACACAAGTTTTTTGTGATAATACAGGTGCCATTTCTCTTAGTAAAAACCCTGAACATCACTCTCGTGCAAAGCACATAGACATTAGGCATCACTTTCTTAGGGACCACACACTAAAAGGAGATATCATTCTTCAATTTATCGGAACGCAAGATCAGTTTGCTGATATTTTCACAAAATATTTACCCTCTGATAGATTTTAATACATTAAAAAAAGTTAATAATGATAACCATAAGGTAATATTTCTTATTATCTTCCTATAGAATCAATCTCCTTACAGTAATAAACTTCTTTTCAAAGGGGGAGTACATTTGTTCATATGTGTTTCATGTTTTTTGTAATGAAGTGTTTCATGTTTTTTGTAATGAAGTGTTTCATGTTTTTCGTAATGAAGTGTTTCATGTTTTTCGTAATGAAGTGTTTCATGTTTTTCGTAATGAAGTTTTTCATGTTTTTCGTAATGATGTTTTCATGTTTTTCGTAATGAAGTTTTTCATGTTTTTTCGTAATGACGTTTTTCATGTTTTTCATAATGAAGTTTTTCATGTTTCTCGTAATGAAGTTTTTCATGTTTTCTATAATGAAATTCTTCATGTTTTTCGTAGTGATGTTTTTCATATTTTCATAATTAACATTTTCATAATGAAGATTTTCATAATGAAGATTTTTGTAATGAAGATTTTCGTAATGAAGATTTTCGTAGTGAATATTTTAATAATGAAGATTTCCGTACTCAATTTTTTTCTCGTACTCAAGTTTTTTTTTTGGAATCTAAAGTCCTTCAAGAAGAATTTACCTCAATACGAATAATTCTCCTGACAATCCAAAAGGTATAATTCTTTCTTGAGTTTTTTTATTCACCTTTTACATGCTTGTAGTTTCTTTTGTTTTTAAAATATCTCAGATTCTAGTTTTCATAAATCCAAATGTTTTCCTTTAAAAACCTCAAAAGATCGGATCCTACCAATTTTTTCCTTGCAGCTATCATTTCAATCGTCAGATATAATCAGAATTATTCTCAGCCATTGGATTGATATGGGAAGTTGAACCATCACATCATCACCTATAAAAGGGGACCCCTGATGGTTGTCCCACATAAGTTTTCAAGATTTTGTGTGTCGAAGCTCTGCCCCTCTTCAAAAGCCTGTTTCGTATTTTCAAAGGTTTCTCAATTATGAATGTCTGGTGAAGTTCCTAATCAAGATATGTCTTATGTCAAGCTGATTGTGGAGTGGAAAGTATACAGGGAGTGGTTGGTACATCTGAACTTCTTCAACAAGTATGATTCTATTATCTCTAAAAACATAAAGCTGAATGGATGGGAATGTGTATGCATATCAAAGCCTGGAGCTCAAGAATTGGTGTATCCGGATCTACTCATTGAGTTTTATGAGTCATTTTGTTTCTTTAAGGAAGAAGAGAGAGATAAGTTTTCATTCAAGAGTTATGGAAAAACTTATGCCCTTTCATACACCAAGGCAGCTAGCTCGGTGGGGTTGTATTATGAAGGGGAAGCCGAGTTTTGTTCCCACAAGCTACCAGATGTTCAAGGAAGTTTTTTAAAGGTGAAGGATATGGAGTGCCTTGGACTTACAGATGTCAAGACCGCAAATATTTCTCACTTATCTACCAATAATCAGATCCTTGAGTTATGGGTTCAGAGTTTTATCGTATCGAGAAAGGGTGACAAGGACACACTGAAGAAAAGTGATATGTATTTATTATAATTTTTGGTAAATCTAAGGAAGATCAATCTGATGAATCATATTCTCATTACGATAGAGAATATCAAGAATTATAATTTTAGAGCACAGATAATCATGTATCATGCCCTACTCTCCAAGTTGATTGTTCGGTGCCTTGAATCCTTAAAGATTCTTTACAGTTCCATGCTGAGGAATTACAAAGTCATGTTAGTAAGTGATGATAATTTGAAAAGAATGAATGTCATTTTTTCTAATGATTTTGGAGAGTTTTATGATCTATCAGTAGATGAAGCAGAAGTCGTTCCGAAGAATGTAGAAGAGGCTGAACCGTCGAAGAGGGCTGGAAAAAAGAGGAAACTGAAGGAAGTATAAGAAACAGAGAAAACCCCTAAGGCCAAAGAAACTCAATTCGCACCTCCAAAGCCCAAGAAGAAGAAATATTATCTATATGGGGTAGTATCCAAATAGAGATAAGACAAAAATAATCATAAGGAAGGATAGCCATAGTTTGGCTTGGATCCTGTAGAGGCCAAAGCTTTGAAATAGAAGGCATCCGATGAGCTTGAGAAGCAAGCCAAAGAGAATAATCTTAAGAAGAAAATTTCTAAGGCTGAAATTTTCTAATATCTTTTGAGGGAAACTGAAATAGCATCCAAGAACAATCTTGTACTGAAATCCTTCTTGGTTGAACTCTTACCTGAGACTCTGGGGAAGAAGTTCATGACTTTGGAAAAAGTCCTTGAAAAGGTTATCGAAGAAAAGGAAGATGTAGAAAAAGTACAAGAAGCTGAAAGTAATGATGATACAGCTGATCTGATAAAGAAAGTTGAAGACTTTCATGAGAAGAAAAGTGCATCTGAAAAATTATCAATCTGAACTTCTCAAGCTAGATCTTGGAAACTTTCTACTCCTGGAATTAATGAGAAGTCTGAAGAAGAAGTGAACAAGTTATCTGAGGAAGAGATTCATAATCATGACTTCATTATTTCTGAATATATTGAGGCAGAAGACAAGAAAGAAAAAATTGATGAAGATAAGATTGTTAAATTGTATGAAAGAGAGCATGAGTCTCTAGATGAAGAATCTGTTTTGAGAACCAATAAGGGGAAATAGGTGGTTGCTGATACACCTATGAGAGTAATTTTAAGGAAGAAGAAAGCTTGTGGATACTCTAAAAGGAAGCTAGTCGAGCTAGAGGAAGAACCATCACCAAGAAAAGTGTCATATTTGGAATCATCAACTCTGGGACATGATTTTGTCATTCAATCACTAAACAAGATTATTGACACCATTCTGATCTTTCCAACCATTGACTCCAGATGTCAAATTCTCAAACGTAGCATGAATCAAAAATTGGATTATGTATCCATGGTGATGGATAGGTGCATAAAGATTGAGGCTGATTACAAGAACTTCCTTATCAACTATAAATCCCACAGAAAATCTTGCAAGAAAATGGTTAGTTGGTCAAATAATGTATTTGAAGATTTGAGAGATCTTGATGCGTTTCAAGATGATGTTAAGAAAGCTTTTGATACTCAAGATGGAAAAATCAAGGATCTCACAATATATCTTTGAGGAAAAGATAAATCTAAGACAAAATACTCAGATTCAGGAGGTCAAGGATCTGAATGGGAAGCTGAACTCTGTTGCCCAAAGCTGGAAGAGGGAAAGGGATCTCCGAATAGATATTGAAGAAAAGCTAGTAAAATAAGATGACTTGTTGAAGGTTCAGGCAGAGGCTCTAAAGGCTTGGGATGATAGGATCAATGCCTTAGATAAGCAAGAAGAGGAAGATCAAAAGGATCTAAAGAAGCTGAAAACTATAATAAAGAAGTTTATACCCAAGGAGAAGGAAGGAAAATAGATAAATCCGATATTTTGTTGTATTTTTTTCCCTTGTACAAATTTTTACTATCCTAATGAAATTGTTGGTTTCTCGTTGTTGTTTGGATGTTTTGTACTAATCATTCAGGCACCATAATATTTTTTCCATACCCTCAAACTCTTTTTGAAAATCACAATGGGGGATAAGGAAAAAAGAATTATAAGTAAAAAATAAATATCCCTAAGTAAGGGGTAGTTTTCATACAAATATTTTCGTACTCAAGATAATGAAAAACTCATTCCAGAAATCTATAATATGATCCTTAGTGTTCCAAAACCTATTGAGGAGTTAGTCGTATTCATCTTTGCAAATGTAAAAAGGGAGATAAGTTTTATTTCAAAGTCTAGAAAAAAAATTTAAGTCCTTAAATTCTTTTTCGTAAGGATGTTTTTGATTTCCAAAAAGGGGGAGATTGTTGAGTCAATAAGTTTTCCCGTATGAATTTTCTATTCCTTCATACTTAGGGGAGACTGTTTATTTTGACTTTACAATTCCTTCTGGTTTTGAAAATCACAAACACCTTATCTCAATGCAAATCTCTTTTTACCCTATGTTTCCCTTTTATAAGGAAAATTTTCCTTCCCCAAGGAAATTTATCCTTACGATGTTTTCATAGTTCATATCATAATTTCCATAAGTGTAAAATTCAGTTTATAACCAAAACCTCGGAATCTTATACATACCTAGATATCAAGCATTCGGTTTTAGGATCTGAATTCTTAGAATTCTAGTTACGAACTCCTCTGAATTCTGATTATGAATTCTGGTTACAAACTTCTCTGAGTTCTGACTCTGAATTATGATTATGAATTCTAGTTATGAACTCTTCTGTGTTCTGAATCTGAATTCTGATTTTGAACTTCTCTAGGTTCTGACTCTAAGTTCCTTGAATACAGACTCCAAACTCTTCTGAGTTCTGACTCTGAATTCTCATGAACTCTAACTCTGAACATTGTATGTTCTGGTTCTAAATTCTTGTGAATCCAGATTCTTAATTTCCTTGAAATTCATACACTGGAATTCTATAGAGTTCAGGTTCTGAATTCCTAGAAAATAGAATCTGAATATCCTTGTATTATAGACTCCTAATTCAATTTTGGTTAGACTCCAATATTTCATATGTCCTTACATTCTGAATATTGAATTTTGGTTATGTAACCATATTTTTTCTTACACTTGTTTTGTTATAAAATGATGTCATGTATTCAGTTACTAACTAACAGTTGTTTGAGTGAAACGTGTACAGGTAACTCTAAAATTCAAGGAAAAGTATGACTGTTGGAAGAGGGGGTTGACCGTTGAAGCTGTGCCTATAAATAGGATCTCATTTGAAAGATCTCAAGACTTTTGGGCAACTTTTTGATCTGAAGTGATTTATAGAGAGAGATACTCTCATGCTTAGTGCGTACTGAACATATGGTTCATATTTTATTTTGTGTGACTTCGATTGTTGTTGTGTACAATCGAGGGCTTTCGGGGATAGGATGACAGAGGTTCTGACTACCTGGAAGTTGAGGGATTCCTTATTAAGGAAGATAGAGGTGTCAAATACCTTGAAGTTGAGGGCTTGCAGGGATAGAAAGACAGACTCTGATATTCGTATCGAGGGATTACCCTGGTGTGGGTAAGATAGACTTTCTTGAAAGTATAAATCAAGGGACCTTTATCCAAGGTTTTTGGATACTCTTCTCTTTGGGTTAAAATATTACTACTTGTTACTTGTTTTGTTACAATTTTTTCACAGCATTTGTGTTGTTGATGAAAGTATAACTATCATATACCTCCTTATACTTGTACTCTGATTTATTTAGATTCTATATGCTTTAAGGTAGAATCTTCATCATTGTAAAATTTCATTATGTTTCATTTCCAGAACTATATTTTCTGGAATTTCTTTCTCGGAATCATATTTCCAGAATCAAGAAAGTGTGTAGAACTAGAGGTTTTGTGAATTACCTTGTTTCACTTTGTTAAACATAACCATCTTTAAAAGTTCCAAAATAATTTTTAAAGTGTACAATTCACCCCCCCCCCCCTTGTATATTGAGCATTATTAGAAACTTTACTTAGTATTTCTTTTATTTCGATCCTACATTTGGTATTTTAGAGTATATCATACTCACATACCATCTCAACACTAGGCATGGTGATCTAGGACCAAAAGGTTGGCATAGGAATATGGTTCTAGTTGGCTATAATATGAATTGAAATGAAATGATAACTGATAACCATTGTATTGTGATATGTGATATCCCTTGGGGATAGTTTAAACTTCATCATGGGCCAAAGAATGTATTGTGGATTGTGTGTCCTAGAGAACCAAGGGGATATGTGGTTAATTTAAAGAATAATAAATGTGATAATTGTTTACTTATGCATTATAATTTATTCTTTATATAATTGTATACACTATTATTGACCAGTTATTTTTTTAGATGTCATTGGGGGTGGCTTATTGAGTTGTACTCATACCCTACTTGGGATTCCTGGTTGGTACCCAAGTATACTTCATCATTCCAGGATAGGATAAGGGAAAGATTCTTATGTTATAGGGATGATTCTAATGAATCTTGTATGAGGGAACTGGACATGATTCGGGACCCTCTTGAGAGTTTTTAGTGTCATTATTTATTTTGGGTTTTTTCATATTGACACTTGAACTGTATTTGAGCATGATATCTCTACTATTTAGTTTTGGATATTTCATTTCCTATTTTGGTCATCATGTGATACTAGTTTGGATTGGTTATTGGTTATATCATTTGGTTATTCTAATTTTTTTTTTGTGTCACTTTGATAAAGATGGTATAGTCTCACCATGATAAATATTATACCTTTATTGCTAGTTAGTAGCCTCTGGTATATAGGGAGGCATGTCTGAGGTCATGTGACCGACCGGCTCAGGGCACCGGTGTGTGAAACCAAGGTCAAGATGTTACAAAGTGTTATCATAGTAGTTTTATTTTCTTTTATTTTCTCTTACTATTTAGGAAATGTAGATAGGAGACTAAGAAGATTTGGGCATTGGTCCAAAGCTCATTCATTGGAGTATCTACCCCATTTATGAAGGGAAATCCAAGTACCCATTGGTGGGATTTTTTTATTGGTGTTTACTATTATACTTGGACCTTATTTCACCTTGGGTGATGCACTTATGGTCTGGTGTGATTATTATTTCTGATTTTTTTTAGATTTTACTCATGGACCATAGTGGAACGAGATTTGATTATGGATGAATCGTTCTAGGAACTTATTATTATTATGTGACATGCATCATATTTAGGCATGCATGGGGAAAATAGGTTTTTGGGTAAGTTGTTGAAAATTGAAATGTTTTTCCTTTCCTATGTTATTGAAATGAAAATGGTGCCTAATATGAATTAAAAGTTTTAAAATGATGTAAGATGTGAATAAATGGGTTTATAATGAGAAAATTGTATAATGATATTTTTTTTACACTTTTTAACCATGACCTAGATGTAGGATGGTAAGGGTAGTGATAACACCTCAGTTTTGACTATGTGGTGGGGTTTGGGGGAAAAGAATTATGATGGATTATTTTTTAATCTCTCTTACATAAACGTCTTAATGTCGTGTAATTTATAATTATATGTGTGTTTTTAATTGTAGATATATATGTCCAAAATTAATCTTGTTGAGAGGAATATAGGATGATTTGGATGAAGATGATCCTCCAACAATGGAACTTGAGGCAATGATAGTGCTGGGTGAGGATGTTGGAGAGCAGTTCTATGAGAACTTTTCTTAGTTTATGCAGTTTATGGAAAGAGACTCATGGTGGGTTGTGAAGAGTATGTCTAATTTGACATGGGAGTTTTAGTTGCAGCACCCTCTGATGTTTACTGGAGAGGGTGGACCTAAGTCAGTTGAGTTCTGGATTGAGTACATCCATACTATACTTGACCACTTAGAGACTCATACTAACAAGAGAGTCAAATTGGCTACCTATATGTTACATGTTTAGGTGAATAATTGTTGGGATATCTAGACTTGGGTTTGATAGCTAGAGAATATGGAATAGATGGACTTTCTAAAGAAGTTATTATATAACTTTTACCCAGAGACACTCATAAAGGAGAGATCATCTAAATTTATGTGGTTGGATTAGAAAAGTATGTCTATCATGGACTATGCTAGTCTCTTTACATATTTTCAAAACTTTATTCCAGTATTGGTAGGAGATAATTTGACCGTGGAAAATCAATTTCATGATGGGATTAAATGTGAAATTAATTCCTAGGTGAATATCATTAGGCTGAAAAAGTTTTCAGAAGTAGTAAATCAAGCTCTCATTTCTGAGGGTAACCTAAAGAAGGCTTCTGGTAGAGGATAGGTGGTCTTTGTTGGATGAATAGGAAGTAAGTATTTTGAAAGTATGAAGCATCAGTATGAGAAATTCATCTAGGGTCCTAGAAAGAAGAGCGATCAGGGGGAAGGGTCAGTTACACAGGACCTTACTCGAGTGATCTGTCAGTCATGTGGTAGGTCATGTAACTTTTATAGACAGTTCCCTTGACCACTAGTAGAGTGCTAGTTTTTTGGAAGGATGTAATATTTATAGAGGTTTTCTAGGAACCTGTGACATATGGGTAGTGATGTAGAATCTAGGAAGAATCTGTGTGTGGGAAGGGGATCTTCTACCCCATACTAGTATGGCAGCTGGATTTTTCTGGTCATAGTTGTAGAGGTAGTGGACGGGGTTCTTCTAGGAATGAGTACCCATATCAGTAGAGTGGTGCTAGTCAGGGGACTCAAACTTCATCACAAGGAAGAGGAAAAGGACAATTTCATGACTTTCAACCTACACAGGTGGATAGAAATGTTGGACCATCATTAGTTAGAGGTATTATTCTTGTAGATTTTATTCCTATTAGTTAATTATTTTATATTGGTACCTCTCATTATTTTATATATGCCCAAATTTTGAATTTTTTTAGCCTGGAAAGGATTTTTTGGGTGGTATTATGATGATAGATATACCTTTTGGAGTACAACCGAGAGATATCTATTTGTATAGGGGGTTTTCTCTTAAGAATAGGGAGTATTGTTTCAGTTGGGATCTTTACATCCTTGACATGTCAGTACTTAACCTAATTATAGGTATAAAATGGTTAGTATCATATTGAACCCACATTGATTGTTACCACATGATAGTGATGTTTACATGTCTTGAGGGTGAAAAATATGTTCACCGTGGAGATTGGGATATCCAGGTAGGACGAGTAGGGCTATTTCATCAAAAACTGGGGGAGATCATCGCCCAAGTTTCTAGTCTTTTGTTGGATAATAGGGGTGTTATGATTGACGCCTTTCCACTAGTATTGGACAGGTTTTCAGACATGTTTCCTGAAAACATATGAGGGATTCCACCTGAGAGAGATATGGAATTTACAATAGAGATATTTCCTAAATTTGATATAGTTTCTATTCCACCATATATAATGGAACCAACAAAGCTTCAAGAGATCAAGAATCAGTTGTAAGAGTTTATGGATAATGGGTTTATCCATCTGAGTATATCACCTTGGGGTTCACTAGTTTTGTTTTCTAACAAGGATGATGGTACTCTGCACTTATGTGTTGATTACCAGAAGTTGAACAAAATGACTATGAACAAATGGTATCCTCTTCCATATATCAATGATCTATTTGACCAGTTGAGAGGAACTTCTATTTTCTACAAGATCGACTTGAGGTTAAGGTATCATCAGTTGAGAGTTTTACCTTATGATATATTGAGGACTAATTTCAGAATTAGTTATGGCATATATAAGTTTTTCATGATTCCATTTGGGTTGAAGAATGCACTAGCAGTGTTAATGGACTTGATGAATAAAATTTTCTAGCCATGCCTAGATCAGTTTATGGTAGTGTTAGTGGATCACATCTTGGTGTACTCCAAGACTCGTGAAGATCATGACCAACACCTTAATGTCATCCTGAGTACACTGAGAGAGTATAAGATATATTCCAAGCTATCTAAGTGAGAGTTTTTTATTGATCAAGTACACTTATTAGGTCACATCATCTTGTAGTAAGGTGTATCATTTGACCTATAAAAAGTTCAGGCAGTGGTTTCTTGGGATTAGTGTAACACCCCGACCCCAGCTACCCAGAGTCGGTGCATTACTTCGTAACATTGGCATGATTACAAAAGATCATGTCTCGAAAGATCGATTAGTTTAGTAGCCTTGGAAACACTAGACACATTCATAAATGTTACATTACATCACAAAGTGAAAAACTATAATAACATAGTCTCCATAGTCCACACTTCTATCCTCTTCGGACTATCCCTGTAGGTCATTCATAAAATACTTCTTCACATCTTGGAAAATATTAAAACATTGAAAGGGGTGAGCTCAGATGCTCAGTAAGGATAACAATATTGCGGAAGCTTTCATAAATAAACATAAAAATTTAAGGCAATGTATAACTAAAACAAAAGCCTTTTAAACTTGAACATCAACATAATATGGCAAAAGTAAAATGAGATAATTCCATTCACTACTTCACATGGATATTCTACTGGTTGAATAATCACATGAAATATCAATAACCACTTTCATAATGAGGGAATGTATAATGCCGGACATTCTGAAACATTTTGTCAAGGCCTCAGCCAAGACGTCTAAAATGATTAAGGCCTCGGCCAAAACCATAAATTAAATTGGGAAAGGGCCTCGGCCAATTCCACATCTAGTTGTCTCATGAGACCTACCGATGCATCGAGGAGCTATAGCGGGCTCCACCCGTCACTTATTAAGTCCAATACATTCCTCATATGAACAGGTTTAAACATCTCATAAACCATAACATAATCATATCACATAAAACATGCATAAAGGAAACATAACATTTCCACATTTCAATCACAAGATATCAATACAACACATTGATATAATAAAAACTCTTTCAAAACCATTTTCAATACCAAAATAAAAGAAAGTTAAAACTTTGTATTTATTTTTCATTAAAAATATTATGGCTTGTAGAGGAAGCCGAAACTCAAATAATGGTCACGGCGACGGAGAAGTCATTGTCGCCGCATAAGTACAGAAAGAAAAACATTCCATTTTGTCATTTATAAAAACTCTTCGTATAAAAAATATTCCTTTTGAATAAACGTAAAAGTCAAAGGGGTTTATACACCGTATAAAAGAAAGTTGTGTATAAAACCAAATATGACTCAATGAAAGGGGATTTAGACGAAGTCCTTAAAAATATCATTTTTAAAATAATATAGATCTATTATGTGTATTCACTATAAGTACACATAAATAATGTAAAAATAAAAGATAGGACATAATAATATCATGACATAATTTTAAAGAAGGAGATTAACCCAAAGAATGGAAGTTGGGTTAAGAAGTTCCCTTACCTTGCGTCTTGTCCTGACTCGACCGTTCTTTAACCTCCTGAATAATAAACTAGAGTTAATTTATATTTACTTATGATCCTTTTTCATGTTCATTATTCCTTTTATATCCCTTATTACCATGTTATTAACATTATTTAATTATTTAAGTTAATAGCGGTCGTTTTGTCGATCTTTGGTACTTGAGTCAAAAATAAACTTCTTATAATTACAAGTTGTTTATGTGGTAGAATATCCATTATCTCTAGAATTATATTCATGATTTAGATGTCATATATATCTTATATATCCAGTATATACATTCATTTATAATATTATGTAACATTTATAGGTAAGAAATGAAATGCACCGTTCATGGAGACGGTAAGCCGTACATACGCATGAACGCTACTTTCATTTCAATTTCATATTTAATGGAAAAAAATCATAATGATATAAATGTATAATATAATTCCAGTATAATATAGTGTATAATACCATTTACTCCATCCTTTATACATCCCACATATGGCATTAACGATTCAAATCACTTTGAGGGGGCGGTAGTCCGCACTTCCTAAAATGAAATTATCGTGTTTTACCCATAATGGAAATCATAAAGTATGCCATAAATGAGAAATACAGAAGCATAAGTAAAACATAAACATATTATATATCATATACAAAAATAGTGACATCTTAATGGACACCTTTGAAGGTGTTATATGAGTGTTGAACAATCATCGTTTCGTGAGGCAGAAATTCGCCATCCACAGAAACCGTATGTTCATTAACCATTAGATGTAGGTGTGTGTAAGTGTAGCTCGAATCCTTCTTATAACAACATCATAGTATATTTAGGATACTGTTGTTGTTACAAAAGAAATTAATAAAATGAGTTTAGGGGGTTGGAGAAGAAAAATAAAACAAAACAACATTAGAGAAGACATTACCTCAAAATCGGGTAACTCTTTTTGATTTGAGCCAAAGGCTTCCTTGAGAAGAGTTCTTCCCAAAGTTAGTCTTCTAGGAGTAAGAGGGGGAAGTTGGGAGAGTATTTGGGAAGGGGTTGGCCGAGCCAAATGGATTGAAGGTGTGAATAAGGTGGAAGAGGTGGGGGCCTTTTATAAGTGGAGAGGAGGGGCTCTTTTGGAATGATTGAAATGTTACATTATTACACAATGCTTTTCGGATTCTAAAGGTCCCACACTTATATAATTCGTGGATAAGGTGATAAGGGTTCGAAATATCTTCATCCAATAGGCTTTGGACAAGTGTAAGCCTTGTATTTTACATTATATTTTCATTTTATTAAAATCGTTAAATAATGAGGTCATCGCTGCATCATAATGATGTCATAAATAATATAATTTATTTAATGTATAAAAATTATAAAAAAATACTATGATGTAGGAAATCTTTTTATATTTCTAATGAATATTTATAGTCAAAATTTGGACTTGTGTAACCCCACTTAAAAACTATTTTAGTAAAACAACACATGTTTGTGTCAATTTAATTTTAACATTAAATAAATATATATTAATGTCATTTTCCAACTAAAGTGGCTCCATGGGGTCCCCAAGTTGACCCATGGGTTGTTTTGGTCGGCCATGACTCATCCAATAGGAGTAGGACAAGTTTCAAGCTCATCTCATATTATTGAAACATTATTTTTACCTTAAACTACACTAATTATCTCTAATCGCGATTAAGAACTTAAAAGTTACTATTCACAAAAAAATTATTTTAATCTCATTGAACCAAATTTTACTTCTTAATGACAACCATGTATGTCGGATTTTTGAAAATTAAATCACAGAAGTGGTAATATTTCATTTAAACGAAAAATCAGTTATTTAACTACCACTTAGTGGTTTCACTATTCATCAAAAATTGAAGTTTTTCAGAACAAAGCCAAAATTTCACCCTAAGCTATAATTGATATTCCGAATTCAAAAATGATGTCTATTTTAAAAAATTACAAAAATATAAGTTTCATTAATTAATTTTATAATTAATTCCCTCTGTCACAACAAATAGCGTGTTTTAAGAAACAATTTATATCAAAAGATTGGCAATTGTTTATGTCCAATTTCAATGTTAAATTAATTCTAATGACCACCATTGGATAAAATGGTAAAAATATATTCTAATTATACTTTAAAACCACTAAATAGTATAATTTATCACAATAAATTATTTTGATTAAAAAAAGTTGTTTTAAGTATTTTTCACTATTCATAAAAAATCGGAAGTTCTCAGAAAGTTACAAAAAATTCAACTTAGGATAATTTCAATATTACAAATACAAAAATGAAGTCCATTTTGAAATATAAAATTTCTATAATTTTAAAAAGTGGTTATTACTATTCATAACGGCTACTTTGATTAGTCGCGGTGTTTTAGAACTCGAAGTTGCGTACAACGCAAGCTATTGCATTATTGAATGAGAAGCGTATCGTGGAATCTCGGGGTGTTACATTCTCCCCTCCTTCAATAAATTTCATCCTCGCAATTTGAAATTTTTCTTTGAAAATAAAAGGTTGAAAAGATAAAATACCTTTGAGTAAAACCCACATCGAAAATAAGGTTAATAAATATATAACATTAAAAGAAAGCAAGATAAGTACAAAGGTCACCCGAAATAGACCATTCTAGGATTCTATGAAAATATGGATATGGAGGAGAAACAAACCATCAAGTTCTGATGGAGAGTTATAGAAAACAGGATTAGGAGAAAGTTTAACGACAAGAAAATCACAAACTTGTGATTGGTTAAACGGTCATTGAATCCCCAGTTGTAAAAGTTAACCGACAACATTTTTGTTTTAAGTTACCTTTTATAATGTTGAGGAATTTATTTAAGAGATTTACTAAGAACGTAAGGGAATATACATACTTGTTATGTATACTTTCATTTGTTAATAAATTTTTACCACAAACCCAACTTTTACTCCAAATGGTAACGGAACTAAAAATATTCTATTTATCCTAATTGTATAAGGTTCCAAATGTTAACACATACCATTTAGATTAGTAAAATTATTTTGTAATAACTAGGGACTTCCTGTAGGCTAGTGGTAGGAAATAAAGGCTTGTTGCACTATGGTTGTGGATTCGATTCCTGCAGCTTTGTCCGACGCGACGGGTTATTCCCCACCCTGAAGGTTGTCCTTTTCCTAAAACTATAATATCATAATATTCCAAAAATAATCTTCATAAATTTTTTAACCTTAAACATTACTTATCCAAAGATCAACTTAATCCACTCCAACCTTTATAGTTATCCAAAATACCTCTGTCCAGACTTTCTCTAAAAGGTCTCTTAATTCCAAAATCAATTTATCAGATTCCCCAAACAAAGTAAAGTTTCTCTTATTGTCACATACTAAAAATATGATTACCTTAATCATATTAAAACCTTACTGAAACAACAAGTACTGCAGTACAATCCTTATATATATATCACATTATTATAATAACCATAATATAATCCATGAGTCCAAAAGCACCAATACATTAATTATTCTGCTTCAGCTGTAGTCACAGCATAAGATTGGCCTTTATCCCTTGGCCTTTTCTGAGGTAAGTTTCCTTGACGCTTAAGACATTCATTTTCATAATGCCCCATTTCCCTACAATTGTAGCATTCAACTTTGACAGCCTCTTTCTTTCCCTTGCAGTCACGAGCCTGGTGACCCTTTTCTCCACATTTATAACAAACTCCCATTCCTTTTAGGCACGTACCAGGGTGATTCTTCCCACAATTATCACATAATGGAAAATCCTTCTTTCCCTTTTTCCCTTTATCTGTCTCTTGTTCCACCGTTCTCTTCTTCTCTTGCTTTACTTTGTTGTCATAAGACTTAGAGAATTCCTTTTCTGTCTTGATAGCACACGATACAATATCTTCGTATGATGAGAAGGATTTTGATACTAAAGCTCGACAGAGAAATGGTTTTAACCCATCAATGAAATGATCAATATTACTCCTTGGGTTACGTATATAATAGGTAGCATGCCTCGCTAACCTTGTAAAGTTAGCCTCATACTTTGCGACATTCTCATCCTCCTTCTGCCTCAGAATCAGAAATTTCCTTTCCATATCTGCTCGATGGTCACGAGGAAAGTATTTTTCTAAGAAAATCTCTTTGAACTCCCTCCATTCCATATTCGATACGTCATCATCTTCCTTTTTGTTTTGAATCAGCGACCACCACTGATCGGCATCTCCAGTGAGGCGGTAAACTGCCATGACAATCTTCTCCCTTTCACTACTCCCCAAGGCATGGAATATTTTCTCTAATGAATTTATCCATTGCTCAGCTACTATAGGATTTGTACTCCCATTGAAGGTTGGTGGTTGTTGCCTCATGAAGCGGTCTAACATTGATCCTCCACGTTGCGGATCAGGGTGCTCCATACGAGTAAGGTTATTATTCATAACTTGAGTAAGTTGTCCCAGTATGGTGATTAGCTGATCGGCACCAGTTGCATCACCATCCCCACTATAATTATCTTGAGCAGGAGGGAAATCCCTACATGGAGTGCGTGCATTGATACGGTTTTCATTTCTTCCACTAGGCGCCATTTCTAAACAATGGCATAAACTAGATCAGTTTATGAATCAAAATACATAATCCCATACTTATAAAACACTTAACATAAATTGAACTATTTATGGATATAATCCATAATCATAAAAATGTTTTCTTTGAAGAAGTATATACTCGTAAACCCTTCATAATGATTTGTAAAGAAAATGAGAGTTACCCTAAGCATATCCCTTGGGAGTGTCGTAACCAAGAGTGCAGCAAGGCCCGTTGTCGTGCACCAGTTCCCGTTCGAGTCTAGCTCAAAGCGGTGTTTTTGGGTTTTATCCCTAGGAACATCTGTGCGAGAGCCGCCTCTACCTGCTCGTATCCAGACAGGGATGTATTGCTCAGAAAACTCACAAAATCTCTACAATACCAAAATTCTAGGAAGTTCTTCTATACTAATCCTCAAAGTTCATCTTAGGTCTACGTGCCCTAATCAGAGTTTATCTAAATCTAGCTTCCAAGGTTTGTACTAAACTTCCTCTGATACCAACTGTAACGCCCCGACCCCAGCTACCCAGAGTCGGTGCATTACTTCGTAACATTGGCATGATTAAAAAAGATCAAGTCTCGAAAGACCGATTAGTTTAGTAGCCTTGGAAACACTAGATACATTCATAAATGTTACATTACATCACAAAGTGAAAAACTATAATAACATAGTCTCCATAGTCCACACTTCTATCCTATTCGGACTATCCCTGTAGGTCATTCATAAAATACTTCTTCACATCCTGGAAAATATTAAAACATTGAAAGGGGTGAGCTCAGATGCTCAGTAAGGATAACAATATTGCGGAAGCTTTCATAAATAAACATAAAAATTTAAGGAAATGTATAACTAAAACAAAAGCCTTTTAAACTTGAACATCAACATAATATGGCAAAATTAAAATGAGATAATGCCATTCACTACTTCACATGGACATTCTACTGGTTGAATAATCACATGAAATATCAATAACCACTTTCATAATGAGGGAATGTATAATGCCGGACATTCTGAAACATTTTGTCAAGGCCTCGGCCAAGACGTCTAAAATGATTAAGGCCTCGGCCAAAACCATAAATCAAATTGGGAAAGGGCCTCGGCCAATTCCACGTCTAGTTTTCTCATGAGACCTACCGATGCATCGAGGAGCTATAGCGGGCTCCACCCGTCACTTATTAAGTCCAATACATTCCTCATATGAACAGGTTTAAACATCTCATAAACCATAACATAATCGTATCACATAAAACATGCATAAAGGAAACATAACATTTCCACATTTCAATCACAAGATATCAATACAACACATTGATATAATAAAAACGCTTTCAAAACCATTTTCAATACTAAAATAAAAGAAAGTTAAAACTTTGTATTTATTTTTCATTAAAAATATTATGGCATGTAGAGGAAGCCGAAACTCAAATAATGGTCACGGCGGCGGAGAAGTCGTTGTCACCGCATAAGTACAAAAAGAAAAACATTCCATTTTGTCGTTTAGCAAAACTCTTCGTATAAAAAAGATTCCTTTTGAATAAACGTAAAAGTCAAAGGGGTTTATACACCGTATAAAAGAAAGTTGTGTATAAAACCAAATATGACTCAATGAAAGGGGATTGAGACGAAGTCCTTAAAAAGATCATTTTTAAAATAATATAGATCTATTATGTGTATTCACTATAATTACACATAAATAATGTAAAAATAAAATATAGGACATAATAATATCATGACATAATTTGAAAGAAGGAGATTAACCCAAAGAATGGAAGTTGGGTTAAGAAGTTCCCTTACCTTGCATCTTGTCCTGACTCGACCGTTCTTTAACCTCCTGAATAATAAACTAGAGTTAATTTATATTTACTTAAGAACCTTTTTCATGTTCATTATTCCTTTTATATCCCTTATTACCATGTTATGAACATTATTTAATTATTTAAGTTAATAACGGTCGTTTTGTCGATCTTTGGTACGTGAGTCAAAAATAAACTTCTTATAATTACAAGTTGTTTATGTGGTAGAATATCCATTATCTCTAGAATTATATTCATGATTTAGATGTCATATATATCTTATATATCCAGTATATAAATTCATTTATAATATTACGTAACATTTAGAGGTAAGAAATGAAATGCACCGTTCATGGAGACGGTAAGCCGTACGTACGCATGAACGCTACTTTCATTTCAATTTCATATTTAATGGAACAAAATCATAATGATATAAATGTATAATATAATTCCAGTATAATATAGTGTATAATACCATTTACTCCATCCTTTATACATCCCACATATGGCATTAACGATTCAAATCACTTTGAGGGGGCGGTAGTCCGCACTTCCTAAAATGAAATTATCTCGTTTTACCCATAATGGAAATCATAAAGTATGCCATAAATGAGAAATACAGAAGCATAAGTAAAACATAAACATATTATATATCATATATAAAAATAGTGACATCTTAATGGCCACCTTTGAAGGTGTTATATGAGTGTTGAACAATCATCGTTTCGTGAGGCATAAATTTGCCATCCACAGAAACCGTATGTTCTTTAACCATTAGATGTAGGTGTGTGTAAGTGTAGCTCGAATACTACTTATAACAACATCCTAGTATATTGAGGATACTGGTGTTGTTACAAAAGAAATTAATAAAAAGAGTTTAGGGGGTTGGAGAAGAAAAATAAAACAAAACAACATTAGAGAAGATATTACCTCAAAATCGGGTAACTCTTTTTGATTTGAGCCAAAGGCTTCCTTGAGAAGAGTTCTGCCCAAAGTGAGGCTTCTAGGAGTAAGAGGGGGAAGTTGGGAGAGTATTTTGGCAGGGGTTGGCCGATCCAAATGGCTTGAAGTTGTGAATAAGGTGGAAGAGGTGGGGGCCTTTTATAAGTGGAGAGGAGGGGCTCTTTTGGAAAGATTGAAATGTTACATTATTACACAATGCATTTCGGATTATAAAGGTCCCACACTTATATAATTCGTGGATAAGGTGATAAGGGTTCTAAATCTCTTCATCCAATATTCTTTGGACAAGTGTAAGCCTTGGAATTTACATTATATTTTCATTTTATTAAAATCTTTAAATAATGAGGTCATCGCTGCATCATAATGATGTCATAAATAATATAATTTATTTAATGTCTAAAAATTATAAAAAAAAATACTATGATGTAGGAAATCTTTTTATATTTCTAATGAATATTTATAGTCAAAATTTGGACTTGTGTAACCCCACTTAAAAACTATTTTAGTAAAACAACACATGTTTGTGTCAATTTAATTTTAACATTAAATAAATATATATTAATGTCATTTTCCAACTAAAGTGGATCCATGGGGTCCCCAAGTTGACCCATGGGTTGTCTTGGTCGGCCATGACTCATCCAATAGGAGTAGGACAAGTGTCAAGCTCATCTCATATTATTGAAACATTATTTTTACCTTAAACTACACTAATTACCTCTAATCGCGATTAAGAACTTAAAAGTTACTATTCACCAAAAAATTATTTTAATCTCATTGAAACACATTTTACTTCTTAATGAAAACCATGTATTTCGGATTTTTGAAAATCAAATCACAGAAGTGGTAATATTTCATTTAAACGAAAAATCAGTTATTTAACTACCACTTAGTGGTTTCACTATTCATCAAAAATTGAAGTTTTTCAGAACAAAGCCAAAATTTCACCCTAAGCTATAATTGATATTCCGAATTCAAAAATGATGTCTATTTTAAAAAATTCCAAACATATAAGTTTCATTAATTAATTTTATAATTAATTCCCGCTGTCACAACAAATAGCGTGTTTTAAGAAACAATTTATATCAAAAGATTGGCAATTGTTTATGTCCAATTTCAATGTTAAATTATTTCTAATGACCACCATTGGATAAAATGGTAAAAATATATTCTAATTATACTTTAAAACCACTAAATAGTATAATTTATCACAATAAATTATTTTGATTAAAAAAATTTGTTTTAAGTATTTTTCACTATTCATAAAAAATCGGAAGTTCTCAGAAAGTTACAAAAAATTCAACTTAGGATAATTTCGATATTACAAATACAAAAATGAAGTCCATTTTGAAATATAAAATTTCAATAATTTTAAAAAGTGGTTATTACTATTCATAACGGCTACTTTGATTAGTCGCGGTGTTTTAGAACTCGAAGTTGCGTACAACGCAAGCTATTGCATTATTGAATGAGAAGCGTATCATGGAAGCTCGGGGTGTTACAAGTAGCCTAAGAATTTTTTTGATATCTATAGTTTTCTTGGGTTAAAGGACTATTATCAAAGATTCATCCAATACTTTTTCCACTTCAAAACACCTCTTTCAGTCTTGAACAATAAGGAATTTAAGTTTTAATGGTCAGAGTCCTGTGAAAATGCTTTCCAAGAGGTGAATAATCATTTGACAATGGCACCTGTCTTGAACCTACCTGATCCAGGTGAGAAGTATATGGTGTTTTCTGACACTTCTATGATTGTTATTTGAGTAGTGTTAATGTTGGTAGATTGAGTTGTGGTGTATGGGTCTCGGTAGTAGTGTCCACATGAATGGAACTAACCTATGAAAGATCTCAAATTAGTTGTAGTGGTTTATGATTTGAAGTGTTGGAGGTATTATTGGTTGGTAGAAAATTTTATTGTGTATAATGATCACAATAGATTAAATTATATCTTTTCCCAACAATATTTGAATGTCTGGTAGTGTAGGTGGGTTGATTATATATAGGAATTTTATTTTGATCTAGCATATACACTCGAGAAGGAAAATGGTTTTACTAATTCTTTAAGAAGGAAAACTCAGACTCAGACAGTTTAGGAGTCTAGTGCTGAGTGGAATATGAGGACTTTATAGGATGAGATGCATATTGTGGTTTAGGAGGGTCAAGACCAGATAAATCTTGTATCAATTTTAGTAGAGTATACACTTTTCTGATAGATTAATGACCATAAGTATGAGGATATCAAGTGTTCATAATTTAGGGAAATCCTTCAAGGTGATGAGACACCTTCAAGATATACCATAGATGAGGATGAGATTGTATATGTTATGAATCATTTTTTTCTGTCTATGAGAATTTAAAGGAGATGATGCATGAATTTCATTCCCAGAAGTGGTCAGTTCATCTAGGTGTGACCAAAATGCATTGTGACATACAATGACAGATCTAGTGGATAAACATGAAAAATGATATTATAGGGTTTGTGACACAATACTACACCTAGAAATAGGTTAAGATAGAGAATAAAAAACTTAGAGTTTTTCTACATCTGTTTCCAGTTCCATAATGGAAGTGGGATGATGTTACTATAGACTTTGTCATGGGTCTCTGAGGATTCCTTAAAAGAATGACTATATTTGGTTGGATGTGGATCAGCTAATGAAAGTAGCACATTTATTTCATATACAGGAGACTTTCTCAGAAGATCAGTTGGGAAACTTGTACATTTAGGAGATTTTATGTTTGAAAAGGGATCCATGGATCATTGTTTCAGACCATGAATCATACTTTACTACACACTTATAGAAGGGATTACCGAAGGCACTTGGTTTATAGTTTTTACTGAGTACAGCTTTCCACCCATAGAAAGATGGTCAATCAAAATGTACTATACAAGTTCTTTGGTATATTATTCGAGCATGTGTACTAGACTTTGGTGGGTCTTGGGAGAAGCACCTAACTTTGGTGGAGTTATCCTATAACAACGGTTATTAGGAAACTATAAAGATGTAACCATATGAGTCTCTTTATTATAGGACATGCAGATCACCTCTATGTTTAATGAAGGTAGGAGAGTCAGAACTGTTGGGACCGAGTCTCGTGAAGGAGACATTGAAGTAGGTTTAGTTGATTTAAAAGTAGATTGATACGAATTAGAGTAGGAATAAGTTGTATGGTTATAGATTTCAATGACCTCAAGAGTTTACAGAGGGTGATCGTGTATTCTTTTCGGTGTCTCCTAGGTTGTCTCACTATAGGATTCGAAGACCAGGCAATTTTTTTCCCAAGTTTGTTGGACCGTTTGAGGTTATGGTGAGAATCGGGTTGGTGGCATACTGATTAGATCTTTCATAGAGGTATAGTTCTATGCATGACATATTTCATGTCCCATATCTTTGAAAGTATCACCCCAACACTTCTCATGAGATCCATATTAATGATGTTGATCATGAGACTAATGTCTGTTTTTTGAAGCATTTGATACTTGTGTTGGGTTGTATTGAGAAAGTGTTGTAGAGAAATACCATGTCGTTAGTTCATGTATTGTGTCTACATGGATGTTTACAAGAGGAAAATGGGGTAGATAAGTGGATATGTGGTCTTGGTGGCCTAATCTCTTTGACATAGAATATTAGATATTCTTAGGAGTACAGTTGGAGGATGAGTTGTTATATGGTGGGGAAATTGTAAGATCCAGACCTTTTCTAGAGATTTTTTGGGATCACATATAGTTATTATTTTTTCTTTTTTGAGTATTTAGCTTGGGTATTTTTTGGGTGAAATTAGATAATTTTGGAAGGAAGAGGGGTAGTGCACAGTTGACACACAATTTTCCCAAACCACGCACCCAGCCTAGAAAATCTTGAAAACCCAAACAGATGGTATTTACAAATCTAGTGCATGGTTTTTCAAAATATGTTCCCTCTTTGAAGTAACTATTCAACCCCTATGAGGAGGCACATGGTTATGGGAAATTGTGCGCCCTGAGAAGGAAATCGTGCAAGTAGGATTTTAATCCCCCTAAAATTATTAAAAAAATATGAAACTCTCATCTTATATCCTCAAACACCATATCTTGATCCTAAAATGTTTTATCTCGTTTTTGAAGGTTTTTAAATGGATTCTAAGGCCTTACAACTTTCATTATTGATGATTCGATGCCCGTATTAAATATTTTCACATCTCATATTAAGATAATCTCATCACATGTGGTTTCCTCCCACTCTCACATCCTTCTCTCATCCTTTGAAAGGATTTTTTCCTCTATTTTTTATCTAGATCTAGGTTTTAATATATCAATTTTTTATCTTGGATCTATAAATAGGATCTATATCTTGTTCTTCATTGTGTTCTTGATCATTTTTCTTCAATCTGGGGATCTGTTTTGGAGAGTGTCCATCAACGATACTGTGGTAGGTTTTCTAATTTCAAATACCATAGTATTGAATTCCAAATTTCATGTATGCGTTGTAAAATATCAATTGGTATGTTGACAATTTAATCTTTAATTGAATAAATTGATTGATTAATTAATTTATCGGATTTTTAATTTTATTAATTAATTAGTGAATTAATTAATGAAATATTGGGATTTTAAATTGGATTATTTAATTGGTGAATTAATTAATTCAATATTGGAATTTTTAATTAGGATTAATTAAGTGAGGAAATAATTAAATAAATCTCATGATACTATATTTTTTTGGAAATTGGGATTGTGTATTTGGAAAATTAATGTGTTATGAATTGATTAAAAACTGGGGATTTATAATATATTTAACTTAACCTTAAATGGTTAATGGGTTATATTATTAAATAATTATAGGTGGTTTAATGGTAATTTTTTATATTATTCCATGTAAATTTAAGAGTTAAACATTTTTTATAAATTTAAATGGTACATTTTAATGAGAATGTTTGAAAATAAGGTTAATAATGCTAAACCTTTATGTTTATGAAATTTTTAAATGTTTGATATTGTGATACATGTGTGTTGGTCGGAGTGGATAATCAAGAGGGGGGTGAATTGAGTACCAATTGAAAATTTCTATTAAAAATATTTCTCTTAAAATCCCCAATTTATAAAACAAGTTAAACTGTAGTAAATTTTTAAAACTGTAACGGTTCAATTAGGTTATCAAAAGATTGATTAGGTCTTAGTTAATTTAATCATAAGATTAAATTATCTTTTGAAACTAATCTAATGATTTGCAATAGTTACAAACACTTTCTAGATTAACTATCAAAGTACCTTTAAAATAGTTTTCTATTTCAAAGTAATTAGCAGCGGAATATAAAATATATAGTATATTTTAAGCTTAATCTAAGAATGCATAGTAGATGTAAAACAATTGGTTCAGTCTCAAGCTGAGACCTGATCCACTCCACTTGGTGATCACCTTCCACCAAGCAGTTTATATAAATAAACTCTGATCTACACCCTGGATCGGGGTTAAAAACAATTTATAAACTGTCCAGGTACTCAGACCTCTACCATAGTTATTTGTGGGAAAACAACTCAACATCACACAGGTTGTCCAGGTCTCACCTGACCTCTACCACTATCCATAGTGGGAAACACAAGAGATAAAACAGATATGAAGTGAGGATTTAGAAATCCTCCTATCCAGAACAGGAGACAGTGTGTGTGTAAAATATATAGAGTATACACACTACTTGAAAATTAAATAATGAATCACTTAGAGAGAGAAGATAAGAGTTTAGAATGCTCTAGTGATTAGCAGTGCAGCTCTGGACTCCTTGGATTCAACAAAAATGCGTCTGAGTCCTTCTCTGGTTTTTCTGTTAAAAAATAAAGTGTCGTGGGTCATCTTGTGTTATTCACAAGTGAAAATGTTTTTTACTTCGTGTGTTCTTCAGTATTATAAGATTTCATGTATTATACAATTCTCTCTTTGAAGATCTTGCAATCTCTTCTCCATGGTCGTGCTCAAGTTTGGTGTTCTGTTCAGTACAATGCACTTGTGTTTCTTGCTCGCGTGCAAATGTTCCTCTCCTTCTCTACTGTAGCTCAATATTCCTTATATTCCCCGAGCTCCGGAAATAGAATGATTTCCTTTTCATAGGTACTAGGTACGGTTTCTTGACAGGCCAATAGATATCATTAAATATCATTAATTGCATTAAAAACATCAAATATGACCGTTAGCAATATTTAAATAATATTGACAAAGAGGATGAGAAACGGTGTCACGGTAGTTATGAAAACAGTGTCTCCTTCACGGTATGTCTTTCACGGTATGTCCTTCATGGTATGTCCTTCATGGTATGTCGCTCACGGTGTGTCGCTCACGGTGTCTTGTTCATGGTGTGTCCTTCATGGTGTCTGTGTCACGATGTCTGACTCATGGTTCCTTGAAGACTGTGTCTTGCTAATAGTGTTTGGCACTTAGACAAACTGAGGGTCCATCTTACGGTTTCTGTTCTTAGTGACTTTCTTCACGGTGTTAGTCTTACTGTGTCTATCTTACAGCGTCACGATGTCTCGTGGTCACGGTGTCTCATTGGTCACGGTGTCTCATTGGTCACGGTGTCTGAGACTTAGGCTTCATCGTGTCTGCTTCAGTGTTTCTATTCACAATGTCGGTTTCTTTCTCACATAGTCTAACTTACTGTGTCAAGCTTCACAGTGTCTTGTACTTAGACAAATAACTGTATTTATACTTAAACAGTAATATGCATAAAATTAATTGAGCTTAACCATTATAAATTATAAGATAACTTGAAACATAAATACACATGATGAATAATATTTGTAATTATTATTGGGATTTGTAAACAGTAATGAGTTTTGTGATTATTAAAACATGATTTAATACATGAGGACTCTAACAATCTTCCCCTTTTTGATGATCACAAATCATGTATAGGTAAAGTATAAATGAGATGCAACTATAGCATATTATAAAATAACACATAACTTTTTCTCCCCCTTTTGGGATTATCAAAAAGTAGAAAGATTGGATGTAAAACAGTGCATATGTCATTAAAAATGTTCAGAATACAATACACAGTACAAATACAAAACAAAATCAATGACATCCCCATCAAAAAAATATTCATTGGACTTCTTCATGGATTGGCCTTCTCTTTGACTTTGGAAGCAATAGAAAAAGAAGTCATAGGGGAAGTTGCTGATGTGGAATAAGGCATAGAGGTGGTAGACAAAGAAGGTAAAGGTAGACCTTCGAATATAGAGGGAGCCAAAGTGGGATCTGTAGAAGATCTATTCTGTGGCTGATCAAGAATCACTATCCAGATCTGAGAACGAGCATGGATAACTGACATGGTAGTGGAGGCTAAGGTAGGCAGTGCAGGTCTGAGTGGAGTAGCTGCAAGAGAAACAATAGCCATGCTCTAGACATGAAGGTAAGGCTTCAGAAGATTGATTAAATATGTAATAATTTCTCCTCCATACTGCATTGCCTTTTCAAAATCATATTTATTTTCACTGAACTTGTCTAACAATCTGGTAAACTCAATAAGATAATGAACTTGAGCTTTAAAATCCTGAGTCACAGGAGGTATCTTTAGATTCTCTACAAGATACTTAAAGTGATTGGTCATGTCATATTTGGAGAAAATCCAGGTGAGATAGAAATCTATCTTCTTTGTGATCTTCTATTGAGAATCATTGGCAATTTTAGAATGAATTTGAACTGGGTCAAGCACTTAATCACTGTTCTTTGAAACTTCAAGTAAAGGAGCCAAATAAAAACCACTAAAGGCATTCTGAATTTCTTCCTTGATTATAGATCTAAGCAGGGAACTATCCAAAGAAGGAGTAGAGGTCTGACCAGAGGGAGGAGAATCCTTTACAACTATGGTTAGAGTTTTGAGTTGTTTTAATACCTTTTGAAGAGAGCCAGTATACTCATCTGTGAGTTTATTCAGGTTCTCCACAAGCTCTCTCATGTGTTGCAGCATCTTTGTGTGCCTTTCTCCAATATTTTCATCAAAAGATAACCGATAGGGATGCATTTGGGACACAATGTCTCGAGAAATATTGGAAACAGTAGGTTTGGGAGAAGCAACAACAGGTGCAGGAGTAGGAGTAGGATTTGATCTGGAATGCAGTTCTTACTAGAGGTTTTCAACAATACCTTTCAGAGTTGCAACATCATTACTAAGAAACTTGTTTTCAACCCTTATTTCTTGAATTTCATGGATCATCCTAGGTTGAATATGAAGAAAAATATTTTCCGAAAGAATTGAGGCATCTTCCTGACTTAGTTGATTCACAGGACGAGGTTGAGAGGACATAATTTTCTCAACTCTAGCTAAGATAGTATCTCCAAAAACTTTAAAATCTTCTTTACTGACAAAATATTTCTGATCAGGTAAGGGTTCAGGTGAAGGTGGACGTACAGGTGCTGGTGCTGGTTCTGGTTGAGTTTCATATTCATTTTCAGGTTCAGTTTCAGATTCAGTTTCAGGTTGAGGCTCAGGTTGTGTGACTGACTTTAATAGAATCAAAGAAGAAAGGTCAATTATAGATGCAGTCACTTGTTGTTATTCACTCACATCATAGAAGCTGGGGAATTTATATCGAGTATACAGAGAGTATGACTCAGTTGGTGTAGATGCATCACCAGATTTAGCTTCATCAATCTCAAGATTTTGAGGTTCCTCCCCCTCAAAATGTGCTTCCATTTCAGATCCTTGAGGCTCAGGAACTGGGTTAAGATTCATAGAATCATCTCTAATCTCCTCATCCATTTCCTGCCTTGAAAAAGGAAATTACCATCCTCTCTTTAGCGGAGGTTATGTACTCAGGAACAAACGGTTCCACGGGAAGGTCTTCCAAAGTAGCTTCTTGGATAACATGGAGTTCTTTTTGAGTTGCTTCTTGCACAGGAGAGAGTTTTTCTACAATAGGATCTGTCATGGATTGATAATCTGATTATGTTACTATAGATTCTCTTACAGCCTTAGGTTGGGATTCTTGGTTAACATCATCTATTGGGGAAGGAGGTGCTTCTTTTTCGAGCACAACAGAAGGAACAACAGTCCTTTCCTTTTCAATAACAACTTCTTCCCTTGATACTTTAGTAGGAAAACAGTAGGGACAGCAGTCCTTTCTTTCTCAACAGGAGATTCTTACTTATGAGGTACTTCAGCTACCTCTTCCTATTCTTCTTCATCTTCTGAGTACTCATCCACTTCATCTGGTTCCAAACCAGGATCAGTAATACCCTTCAGCCTTCTTGGGTAATCAAAAGGATTGAACTTTTCATAGATATTTTCATTATCTTCAACCCATTATTTCTTCCAAGGGTTCCAATTTATTTTCATCCTCCTGATGGTAGGTTTAGATAGGCAGAATTCAAAATCCATAAGAACTTATTCATTTGGTCCAACTAATCCTTTGGAAACTAGCATGGTTGAGATCATCCTTGAGTAAAACAGGGAAGTAGGCTTGGAAGTGACCTTAATCAATTCACACATATGGTGAATGATTTATTTTCACAGATTTATCTTATGTCCATTTTTCATCAGGTGAATCATAAAAACATTCTAATACTTTAAGACAACAAAGTCTCCTTTCCTTGGACAGATTAAATTTTGAACAAACTTGAACAGTAGCCTAGTCTCACCATCTAGTTCTACTTCTATGGTCCTTCTCTTGGTGTCATTTCCAGTTAAGATTTCTAGAGCATTATCTAGGTCAAAGATGTCGGATGTAGGAGGAGGATCTCTTTGATAATCATCACAAATTCCTTCGTGAGTAATCCTTAGGCATGCATCCCATAACCTTGATGAGAATGAGAATTTCTGACCATTAATCCAGCTTGTTACATTATATCTTTCTCCGGCCTCAAAAGAAAACTTTACATACTGATAGAACTAAGATACCAACCTTGGGTAAATAGGTCTATCTTTTCTAGAGAACCATTCGATTCATCCTTATTCTCTTAATACTTTCAGGACTAAAGACTTGCTGGATAAAAGCCACTCAGGGAAGACATTCTTCTCAGGTACAACAGTACAGCTTACTAGGTTTGGATTTATGGGTGCTTCAGGTGCAAGCTTCGGTGCTATATTCTTATTCTTTGAGATTCTCTTATCAGGGGTAGATAAAGACGGATACTTAATCCTTGGAATTCACTGAAGGTTTGGGCAGGAGATAAGGAGAAAAGGTTTGCAAGGTAGAGAGGGTTCGAGAGAAGGTACCAGTGAAGAATCGAGTGAAACCCTTATGTTTTATCATTTGGGAATGTCAAACATTATAAAAATAAAAACGCGGGAAAGGAAATAGTGGTGAAATAAAAATTACCGTGATACGGGTTAAGATAAATGCATAAATAATTTTTATGGTGAGACTGTGAGTAGTTGTTACGGTGCGAGGGGAAAAAACTCATCACGGTGAGACAGTCAATGTCATCACGGTGAGACAGTGAATGGTCTGGTCAGTCACAGTGAGACAGTGAGTGAACTGTTCTGTCATAGTGAGACAGTGAGTAACAGACCGTGAACACTAAGTATTAACTGTGAGACCATAAGCATGTGATAGTAACCTAGAAATAGTGAGCATGAAACAGTAAAGTAATTTAGAAAAATATTAAACAGTAAGTCCAATAAGATATCTATTTATTATTGATCATGCCAATATCATGTATTATATAATATAATCACTCAGAATTTAATGGTTTAGTGAATATATCAACAAGTTGAAATTCAGTACCAATGAATTCCTAAGTGATATCTCCTTTTTGATAATGATCCCTCAAAAAGTGATGTCTTACATCTATATGTCTTGTCCTAGAATGTGAAACATGATTTTTTGAAATGTTAATAGCACTTTTGTTGTCATAATTTATTGGTACATATCTGAATTGATATCCATAGTCTATTAATGTGTGTTTCATCCACAAAATTTGTGCACAACAACTTCCAGCAGCTATGTATTCAGCTTTTGCAGTAGATAATGCAAAAAAAATTGTTTCTTACTACACCATGATACTAGTGACTTGCCTAAAAAGTGACATGTTCCAGAGATTCTCTTTCTATTTAACTTACATCCAGAAAAGTCAGCATCATAATAACTAATTATTTCAAATAATTGTCATTTTGGATAGAACAATCCAATATTGGGTGTATGCTTGAGGTATTTGAAAATTCTTTTTACAGCATTCAAATGTGATTCTTCAGGGTTTTCTTGAAATTGAGCACACATACACACACTAAACATAATGTCAGGATGGCTATCAGTTAAGTAGAGTAGACTTCCAATCATTCCTCTATAAGGGGTTTGATCAATAGATTTACCATCTTCATCAAGATCCAACTTATAGGTGGTATTCATGGGAGTGTCACTACTTTTAGTGTTATCCAATCCAAAACGTTTTAAAAGATCTCTAATGTACTTAATTTGAGTCAAAACAATTCCATCATTATTTTGAAAATTTTGAAATCAAAGAAAGAATTTTACTTCACCCATTAAACTCATTTCAAATTCATTTTGCATAATTTTAGAAAAATAAGTACATAATGAATCTTTTGAAGAACCAAAAATAATATCATCTACATAGATTTGAACAACTGAAACATTATTAGAAGTTCTTTTTATAAAAAGAGTAGGATCAGCTATTCCTTTTGTGAAACCTTTGGAAATAATAAAAGTACTTAATCTGTCATACCAAGCTCATGGATCTTACTTTAAACCATATAAATCTTTTGATAATTTGAAAATATGATTTGGAAATTGAGGTTTTGTAAATCCAGGGGTTGTTCAACAAAAACATTCTCAGCTATATACCCATTTAATAATGCACTCTTGACATCCATTTGATATAGTTTGAAATTTATATGTGCAGCATAAGAAAGTAGAATTCTAATGGCTTCAAGTCTTGCTACTGGAGAAAAAGTCTCCTCATAGTCAATACCTTCTTCTTGACTATAGCCTTGTGCAACTAATCTAGCCTTTTTTAGGACTATATTTCCAACTTCATCTACTTTATTTCTAAACACCCGTTTAGTGCATATGTTGAAAGTGTCCTTAGGTCTTTCCACTAATTCCCATACTTTGTTACTTTCAAATTGATTAAGTTCTTCTTGCATATCCATTACCCAAAATTCATCATTTATAGCATTATCAATGTTTTTAGGTTCAAGATGTGACAAGAAGGCTTGATGTTCAACCTGATTTCTAAGAGAAGACCTAGTCTATGTACCTCTATCAAGATTAATAACAACAGAATCTAAAGGATGATTCTTTATAATTCTAGTTTATCTAGTAAAGGTAGTTCAAGAAATTTGAGGTTCTTCTCTAGGTTCGGGTTCATCAGGAGCAGATTCTGAAATATTTCCAGAAATGGTTGTCTTTAAAATAGGTTCATTGATCTTATCATTAAGGTTCAGAATAGACAAATCTTCTTTAATATTTTCAAGAGATGGTTTAGGTTCATGTGGATCAGTTTCATCAAATTTGATGTGAACATATTCTTCAACACACTTGGTTCTTTTATTAAAAATTATATAGGCTTTTCTAGTTATATAAAATCCTAAAAATATTCCTTCATCACTTTTGGATGAAATTTTTTCAAGATTATCCTTGGTATTTAGAATAAATACTTTGAAAACCAAAGAATCTAAAGTAACTAACTTTAGGTTTCCTATTTTTCCACAACTCATAAGGGGTCTTCTTGAGAACTGGTCTTATCAAGACTCTATTGATGATATAACAAGCTATATTTATAGCTTCATCCGAAAAGTAAATAGGCAGGTAATACTCATTGAGCATAGTCCTTGCAATTTCTTGTAGGGTTTTATTTCTTCTTTCTACTACAACATTTTGTTGAGGTGTCCTAGGGACAGAAAAGTTATGATTATAGGCATTGTGTGAGCAATAAGATTAAAACTCCTGATTTTCAAACTCACGGTCATGATCACTTCTCAAGATCTTAATCTTAAGTACACTAAGGTTCTCTACAGACTTGTAGTATTTAATAAAGTACTAACAAGCTTCACTTTTGTGAGTTAAGAAGTATACCCAAGTATATCTAGAAAATTCATCTACTAAGACATAGACATAGTGCTTCCCATTTTAATTAGAAACTCGAGAAGGACCAAACAAGTCCATGTGAACCAACTTGAGAGGTTGAGAAGTTGAAACTTCTTTCTTTGATTTAAAAGAAACTTTATGTTGCTTTCCCTTTTGACAGGGATTACAAACTTGGTCTTTTGGAAACTCCAGTTTGGTTAAGTCTCTAACTAAGTTATTCCTAGTCATTTTTCTAATTGAATGTATATTGGAGTGTCCTAATCTTCTATTCCAAATCCAAGATTATTTATGAAAAGCATTTAAATAGGTAATATTTTGTTTAGCTAAATAATTTAAATCAGCTGCATATAAATTTTCATTAATCAAATCAGAAAATACTAAAAAATTGTTAGAATTAAAAACATTACAATAATCATTTTCAAACTTAACATTAAATTCATCATCACAAAACAGAGAAATACTTAACAAGTTGTATTTCAATCCATCAATAAATAAAAATTTAGAAATTAAAACAGAGTTAGTGTTAACAATTTGGCCTAGACCGATGACATTTCCTTTAGAGTTATCACCAAAGGTGACATAGCCTCCATCAACCTTTATTAAGCTTTTAAAGAATGAGAAGTCTCATGTCATGTGTCTTGAACATCCACTATCCAAGTATCATACCTTATGGGAACTCTTTAAATAGGTTTCCTACAAAACAGATTTAGATGGAAAATGATTTTGGTACCCAAATCTTCTTAGGTCTAGACAGGTTATAAATCAAAGCCTTAGGTACCCAGATTTGTCTTATGGGTCTCATATAATTTACAGAATAAATTTATTTTGAAATATAAACTTTTTTTGATCTATAACAATGTTAATAACTAGTTGAATCATCCAGATTTCTAGAACTAGAACTAGCAGTATTCTGGTCAGATTTAGAAATAAATCTAGTTTTAGTAAACTGTCTCTTTACAGGCTGATAGCCTATTCCAGTAGTATAATTTTGTGCCACTTGTTTACCTAGTATTTGAGTTAGAGTGTTATTTCCATTTGTGAACTTTTCTAAGTCCTTTATCAGTTTCTCATTAGACATTTTCAGTTCAGTATTTGCTTTTAACAGTTGAGAATTATTTTCCTTTTCAATCTCAAGGGTAGATTTAACAGTACTAGATAAAGCATGTTGTTTCTTTAAAGTTTTGTACTTTTCCTTAAGTTCATTACATGTTTCTTCTATCATATTACAATATTCAAACAGTTCCTCACTAGACATGTTTTCGGATTCAGAATTATAATCAACTCCAGAATAGTATGAATTTAAAGCTGGAGGGTCCAGTTTTACCTCAGATGTGTTTGTCATAAAACACATGTAAGATTTATGAGAATCTTCATCCTTAGCAGAATCAAAATCACTTAAAGAGTCTTATGAAGCACTCCAAGTTTCTTTCATTGCTTGCTTCTAATTTTTTTCCTTATAGTCATGTTTCTTCTTGAACTTAAATTTTAGACAGTCAGCTTTAATGTGACCTTTTCTCTTGGATTCATAGAAGATAACTTCATCACTCTTATCATCTTTCTTTCAGTACTTTTTCCAATGAACTTTGTTTTCATATTTACCTTTGTAGTTTGATTTTTTGAAGAATTTCTTCTTCCTATAGAATTTCTTAAATCTTCTGGCTATTTGATCCATCTCAGCATCACTATCAGAATCAGTCTAATCACTACTCGAGCTTTCAGTAGTTATATGATTTTTCTCCTTGTCCTTCCTCTTTGAAGTAGTAGACTTAAATTCCACTGACTTCCTTTTAGGTTCATCATCCTCTTCCTTATTCACCTTGAGTTCTTCCTCATACATCATAAGCTTACCAATTATCTCTTTGACAGGAAGAGCACCAATGTCACATGACTCTCTTATTGAAATAGATGTGCCTCTCCATCGGTCTAGTAGACATCTCAATATTTTCATAATTTGTTCCTTTTCCAGAACAGTCTTTACGAGGGAGCTCATAGTGTTGAAAATCTCATTGAACCTGAGATACATGTCAGAGATAGGTTCATCAGTCTTCATTTTAAAATTATCATATTTAATAGTATAAGTGTTCAATCTCATTTCTTTAACATTGGTTGTTCCTTCATGAGAAACACCCAAAGTATCCCATATTTCATAATAAGTTTTGCAAGCATATATTTTGTTAAACTCTTTATCTCCTAGAGCACAATACAGTGCATTCGTATCTTTACAATTATTATTGTAAGATGTTTTAGTTGGTTCATCCCAAGTAGTTCTTTCAATTTCTGGAATCTTATATTGAGTCTCTATAGCAGTCCAGATATCAAATCCCATACTTTATAAGTGAATTTTCATCTTAAGTTTCCACTGGGCATAGTTTTTACCATTAAAGAAAGGTGTCATGTTAGTAGTAGCACCTTCTAGTCTATTATCCATAGTTATATTTTAGAAAATATATTTAATGAGATAAAACATAGAACTACCAGAAATTTATGATCTTTAAAGATGCAACTAAAATCACAGTTGAAAAACAGAATGTTTGGAAATCCTTTACTAATGAAAACACCCTCTGATACCAAATGTTGGTCAGAGTGGATACTCAAGGGGGGGGGGGGGTGAATTGAGTACCAATTAAAATTTTCTTTTAAAAATATTTCTCTTAAAATCCACAATTTATAAAACAAGTTAACTGTAGTGAATTTTTAAAACTGTAACGGTTCAATTAGGTTCTCAAAAGATTGATTAGGTCTCAGTTCACTTGCTAGATTAACTATCAAAGTATCTTTAAAATAGTTTTCTATTTCAAAGTAATTAGCAGTGGAATATAAAATATTTAGTATATTCTAAACTTAATCTAATAATGCACATTAGATGTAAAACAAGTGGTTTAGTCTCAATCTGATACCTAATCCACTCCACTTGGTGATCACCTACCACCAAGAAGTTTATATAAATAAACTCTGATCCACACCCTGAATCAGGGTTAACAACATTTTACACACTGTCCAGGTACTCAGACCTCTACCACAGTTATTCGTGGGAAAACAACTCAATAGTACACAGGTTGTCCAGGTCTCACTTGACCTCTACCAGTATCCACAGTGGGAAACACAAGAGATAAAACAGATGTGAGTAAGGATTTAGAAATCCTTCAGTTCAGCACAAGAGACAGTGTGTGTGTAAAATATACAGAGTACACACACTGCTCTAAAAGTAAATAATGAATCACTTATAGAGAGTAGATAAGAGTTTGGAATGCTCTAGTGATTAGCAGTGCAACTCTGGACTCCTTGGATTCAGCAAAAATGTGTCTGAGTCCTTCTCTGGTTTTTCTGTTAAAAAATAGAGTGTCGTAGGTTAGCTTGTGTTCTTAACAAGTGAAGATGTTCTATACTTCGTGTGTTCTTCAGTAGTATCAGATTGCATGTATGATACAATTCTCTCTTTGAAGATCTTGCATTCTATTCTTCGTGGTCGTTCTCAAGATTGTTGTTTTGTTCAGTATAGTGCACTTGTGTTTCTTGCTCGCGTGCGTATGTTCCTCTCCTTCTCTATTACACCTCAATATTCCTTATATTCCACGAGCTTCGAAAATAGAATGATTTCCTTTTCATAGGTATGAGGTACTGTTTTCTGATAGGCCAAAAGCTATCATTAAATATCATTAATTGCATTAAAAACATCAAATATGACCATTAGAAATATTTAAATAATATTGAAAAAGAGGTCAAGAAATTGTGTCACAGTAGTTATGCAAACGGTGTCTCCTTCACAGTATGTCTTTCATGGTATGTCCTTCAGGGTATGTCATTCATGGTATGTTGCTCACGGTGTGTCCCTCACGGTGTCTTTCTCAAGGTGTGTCCTTCACGATGTCTGCGTCACGGTGTATGACTCACAGTGCCTTAAAGACTGTGTCTTGCTAACTATGTTTGGCACTTAGACAAACTGAGGGTCTGGCTTACGGTTTCTATTCTTAGTGACTTGATTCACGGTGTCAGGCTTACTATGTCCGGCTTACAGCATCACGGTGTCTCGTGGTCACGGTGTCTCATTGGTCATGGTGTCTGAGACTTAGGCTTCACGGTGTCTTCATCAGTGTTTCTGTTCATGGTGTCTGTTTCTTGCTCACGGTGTATGATTTACTATGTCAAGCTTCACGGTGTCTTGTACTTACACAAATAACTGTATTTAGACTTAAACAGTAATATGCATAAAATTAATTGAGTTTAACCAATATAAAGTATAAGATAACTTGAAACATAAATACACATGATGAAGAAGATTTGTAATTATTATTGGGATTTGTAAACAGTAATGAGATTTGTGATCATTAAAACATGATTTAATACATGAGGAGTCCAACAATCTCCCCCTTTTTGATGATCACAAATCATGTATAGGTTAATTATAAATGAGATGCAACTATAGAATATTATAAAATAACACATAACTTTTTCTCCCCCTTTTGGGATTATCAAAAATTATAAAGAATGGATGGAAAATAGTGCATATGTCATTAAAAATGTTCGGAATACAATAGATAGTATAAATACAAAACAAAATCAATGAAATCCCCATCAAAAAAAATAGTCACTGGAATTATTCATGGATTGGCCTTCTCTTTGCCTTTGGAAGCAGCAGAAGAGGAATCCATAGGGGCAGTTGCTGATGTGGAAGAAGGCCTAGAGGTGGTAGACAAAGAAGGTAAAGGTAGACCTTCGAATACAAAGGGAGCCAAAGTGGGAGTTGTAGAAGATCTAGTCTGTGGATGATCAAGAATCACAAACTGGATCTGAGAAAGATCTTGGCTAACTAAAATGGCAGTGGAGGCAAAGGCAGGCAGTCCAGGTCTGAGTGGAGCAGCTGCAGGAGCAACAATAGTCGTGCTCTGGACATGAAGGTAAGGCTTCAGAAGATTGATGAAATCTGTAATAATTTCTCCTCCATACTGCATTGCCTTTTCAAAATCATATTTATTTTCCATGAACCTGTCCAACAATCTGGTGAACTCAGTAAACTTCTGAACTAGAGCTTTGAAAGCCTGAGTCATATGAGGTATCTTTAGATTCTATACAAGATACTTAAAGTGAGTATTCATATCAGATTTGGAGAAAATCTAGGTGAGATATAAATATATCTTCTTGGTGATCTCTTGTTGAGCATCATTGGCAATTTTAGAATGAATTCGAACCAGGTCAAGCACTTTATCACTATTCTTTGCAACTTTAGATAAAGTAGCCAAATAAAAACAACTGAAGGCATTCTGAATTTCTTCCTTGATTATAGATCTGAGCAGGGAACTATCCAAAGAAGGAGTAGAGGTCTTACCGGAGGTAGAATAATCCTTTACATCTTTGGTTAGAGCTTTGAGTTGTTTCAATAACTTTTGAAGACAGCCAGTATACTCATCTGTGAGTTTATTCAGGTTCTACACAATCTCTCTCATGTGATGCAACATCTTTGGGTGCCTTTCGCCAATATTTTCATCAAAAGATAACAAATAGGGAAGAATTTGGGACACAGTGTCTCAAGAAATGTTGGAAATAGTAGGTTCAGGAGAAGCAGCAACAGGTGCAGGAGCAGGAGCAAGCTCTGATCTGGAATGCAGTTTTTACTGAAGGTTTTCAACCATACCTTTCAGAGTTGCAACATCATCACTAAGAAACTTGTTTTCAACCCTTAATTCTTGAATTTCATGGATCATCCTGGGTTGAATATGCAGAATAATATTTTACAAAAGAATCGAGGCATCTTCCTGACTTAGTTGAGTCACAGGATGAGTTTGAGAGGACATAATTTTCTCAAGTCCAGCTAAGATAGTCTCTCCAAAAACTTTCAAATCTTCTTTACTGACAAAATATTTCTAATCAGGTAAGGGTTCAGGTGAAGGTGGAGGTACAGGGGCTGGTTCTAGTTCTGGTTGAGGTTCAGATTCAGTTTTAGGTTCATTTTTATATTCAGTTTCAGGTTCAGGTTCAGGTTGTGTGACTAACTTCAATTGAAACAAAGAAGAAAGGTCAATCCCAGATGCAGTCACTTTCTATGATTCACTCACATCATATAAGCTGGGGAATGTATATCGAGTATACACGGAGTATGACTCAGTTGGTGGAGATGCATCACCAGGTTCGGCTTCATCTATCCCAAGATTTTGAGGTTCCTCTCCCTCAAAATGTGCTTCCATTTCATATCCTTGAGGCTCAGAAACTGGGTTAAGATTCATAGGATCATATCTAATCTCCTCATCCATTTCCTGCCTTTCCAACTGAAATGAAATTTCCATCCTCTCTTCACTAGAGAGTATGTACTCAGGAACAAATTATTCCACAGGAATGTCTTCCAAAGTTTCTTCTTGGATAACAGGGAGTTCTTTTTGATAATAATAAAAAAATCCTTCGTGATGAATCCTTAGGCATTCCGCACATAACCTCGATGAGAATGAGCATTTCTGACCATTAATCCAGCTTGTTACCATATAGCTTTATCTAGCCTCAAAAGAAAACATTACGTACTGATAGAAATGAGATACCAACCTTGGGTAAATAGTTCTATCTTTTCTAGAGAACTATTCTATCCATCCTTGTTCTCTTAATACTTTCAGGACTAAAAACTTACTGGATAAAATCCACTCAAGGCATACTTCCTTCACAGGTACAACAGTACGGCTTACTAGGTTTGGATTTAGGGGTCCATCAGGTGCAAGCTTCAGTGTTATCTTCTTCTTCTTTGAGCTTCACTTCTCAGGGGTAGATAAAGATGGACGCTTCATCCTTTGCATTCACTGAAGGTTCGGGAAAGAGAGAAGGAGAGAAGGTTTGCAAGGTAGAGAGGGTTCGAGAGAAGGTAAAAGTGAATAATTGAGTGAAACCCTTATGTTTTATCATTTGGGAATGTCAAAATTTATAAAAATAGAAACGCGGGATAGGAAATAGCGGTGAAATAAAAATTACCACGATGCGGGTTAAGATAAATGCATAAATAATTTTTACAGTGAGACCGTGAGTAGTTGTTATGGTGAGAGGGGAAAAAAACTCGTCACGGTGAGACAGTCAATGTCATCACGGTGAGATAGTGAATGGTCTGCTTAGTCACGGTGCGATAGTGAGTGAACTGTTCTATCACGGTGAGACAGTGAGTAACAGACCGAGAACACAAAGTGTTAACTATGAGACCGTAATCATGAGACAGTAACTGAGAAACAGTGAGCATGAAACTGTAAAGTAATTTAGAAAAATATTAAACAGTAAGGCCAATAATATATCTATTTATGATTGATCATGCCAATATCATGTATGATGTAATCTAATCTCTCGGAATTTAATGGTTTAGTGAATATATCAGCATGTTGATATTCAGTACCAATGAATTCCAAAGTGATATCTCTTTTTTGATAATGATCCCTCAAAAAGTGATGTCTCACGTCAATATGTTTGGTCCTAGAATGTGAAACGTGATTTTTTGAAATGTTAATAGCACTTTTGTTGTCACAATTTATTGGTACATGTCTGAATTGATATCCATAGTCTAGTAATGTGTGTTTCATCCACAAAATTGGTGCACAAAAACTTCCATAAGCTATGTATTCAACTTCTATAGTAGATAATGCAACAGAATTTTGTTTCTTACTACACCATGATACTAGTGACTTGCCTAAAAAGTGACATGTTCCAGAGGTTCTCTTTCTATCTAACTTACATCCAGCAAAGTCAGCATCAGAATAACTAACTAGTTCAAATGATTGTCCTTTTGGATAGAACAGTCCTAGATTGGGTGTATGCTTGAGGTATTTGAAAATTCTTTTTACAGCATTCAAATGTGATTCTTTAGGGTTTTCTTAAAATCGATCACACATACACACACTAAAAATAATGTTAGGATGACTAGCGATTAAGTAGAGTAGACTTCCAATCATTCCTCTATAAGTGGTTTGATCAACAGATTTACCATCTTCATCAAGATCCAACTTACAGGTGGTATTCATGGGAGTGTCACTATTTTTAGTGTTATCTAATCCAAAATGTTTTAAAAGATCTATAGTGTACTTACTTTTAGTCAAAACAATTCCATCATTATTTTTAAATATTTTAAATCCAAGAAATACTTCTAGTTCACCCATTAAACTCATTTCAAATTAATTTTTCATCATTTTAGAAAAATCAGTACATAATGAATTTTTTGAAGATTCAAAAATAATATCATCTAAATAGATTTGAACAACTAAAACATCATTAGAATTTTTTTTTATAAAAATAGTAGGATCATCTATTCCTTTTGTAAAACCTTTGGAAATAAGAAAAGTACTTAATCTTTCAAACCAAGCTCTTGGATCTTGCTTTAAACCATATAAAGCTTTTGATAATTTGAAAATATGATATGGAAATTGAGGGTTTGTAAATCTAGGGGGTTGTTCAACAAAAACATCCTTAGCTATATACCCATTTAAGAATTCACTCTTGACATCCATTTGATATTGTTTGAAATTTAGATGTGCAGCATAAGCAAGTAGAATTATGATGGCTTCAAGTCTTGCTACTGGAGAAAAAGTATCCTCATAGTCAATTCCTTCTTCTTGACTATATCCTTGTGCAAATAATATATCCTTGTTTCTGACTATATTTCCAGCTTCATCTACTTTATTTCTAAACACCCATTTAGTGCCTATGGTGAAAGTGTCCTTAGGTCTTTCCACTAATTTCCATACTTTGTTTCTTTAAAATTTATTAAGTTATTTTTGCATAGTCATTACCCAAAATTCATCATTGATATCATCATCAATGTTTTTAGGTTCAAGCTATGGCAAGAAGGCTTGATGTTCAACCTGATTTCTAAGAGAAGCCCTAGTCTATGTCCCTCTATCAAGATTACCAACAAAAACAACTAAAGGATGATTCTTTAGAATTATAGTTGATCTATTAAAGATAGGACTAGAAATTTTAGGTTCTTCTCTAGGTTTGGGTTCATTAGGAGTGGATTCTGAAATATTTCCAGAACTTGTTTTCTTTACAATAGGTTCATTGATCTTATCATTAACTTTCAGAATAGACAAATCTTCTTCAAGATTTTCAAGAGAAGGCTTAGGTTTATGTGGATCAGTTTCATCAAATTTGATGTGAATAGATTCTTCCACACACTTGGTTCTTTTATTAAAAATTCTATAGGCTTTTCTAGTTATAGAATATCCTAAAAAGATTCCTTCATCACTTTTGGATGAAAATTTGTCAAGATTATCCTTGGTATTTAGAATAAAGACTTCGCAACCAAAGACTCTAAAGTAACTAACTTTAGGTTTCCAATTGTTCCACAACTCTTAAGGGGTCTTATTGGGAAATGGTCTTATTAAGACTCTATTGATGATATAAAAAGATATATTTACAGCTTCATCCCAAAAGTAAATAGGCAGGTCATACTCATTGAGCATAGTCCTTACAATTTCTTGTAGGGTTCTATTTCTTCTTTCTACTACACCCTTTTGCTGAGGTGTCATAGGGGCAGAAAAGTTATGATTATAGCCATTGCATGAGAAATAAGATTCAAACTCCTTATTTTCAAACTCACGGCCATGATCACTTCTCAAGATCTTAATCTTAAGTCCACTAAGGTTCTCTACAGACTTGGAGTAGTTAATAAAGTATGAACAAGCTTCACTTTTGTGATCTAAGAAGTATACCCAAGTATATCTAGAAAAGTCATCTACCAATATATAGACATAGTGCTTCCCATTTAAACTAGAAACTCCATAAGGTCCAAACAAGTCCATGTGAACTTACTCGAGAGGTTGAGAAGTTAAAACTTTTTTCTTTGATTTAAAAGAAACTTTATGTTGCTTTCCCTTTTGACAGGGATTACAATCTTTGTCATTTGGAAACTCCAGTTTGGGTAAGTCTCTAACTAAGTTTTTTCTAGTCAATTTTCTAAGTGAATGTATATTTCAGTGTCCTAATCTTCTATGCCAAATCCAAGATTATTTATAAAAATTATTTAAACAAGTAATATTTTGTTTAGCTAAAGAATTTAAATCAACTGCATATGCATTTTCATTTCTCAAAGTAGAAAATACTAAAACATTGTTAGAATTAAAAAAATTACAATAATCATTTTCAAACATAACATTAAATCCATCATCACATAACTGAGAAATAATTAACAAGTTGTATTTCAGTCCATCAACAAATAAAACTTTAGAAATTAAATTAGAGTTAGTGTTACCAATTTGTCCTAGGCTGATGATCTTTCCTTTAGAGTTATCATCGAAGGTGACATAGCCTCCATCAACCTTTATTAAGCTTTTAAAGCATGAGAAGTCTCCTATCATGTGTCTTGAACATCCACTGTCCAAGTACCATACCTTATGATAACTCTTTAAATAGGTTTCCTACAAAACATATTTAGATGGAAAATGATTTTGGTACCCAAATCTTCTTGGGTCTAGATAGGTTAGCAATCAAAGCTTTAGGTACCCAGATTTTTCTTATGGGTATCATATAATTTAAAAGATCAATTGATTTTGAAATATAAAATTTTTTTGACGTATAAAAATGAGAATAACTAGTTGAAGCATACATATTTCCAGAACTAGAACTAGCATCATTCTGTCTAGATTTAGAAATAAATCTAGTTTTAGTAAACTGTCTTTTTACAAGATGATATCCTATTCCAGTAGTATACTTTGTTGCCACTTGTTTACCTAAAATTTGAGTTAGAGTGTTATTTCCATTTGTGAACTTTTCTAAGTCCTTTATCAGTTTCTCATTAGACATTTTCAATTCATTATTTTCTTTTAACATTTGAGCATTATTTTCCTTTTCAATCTCAAGGGTAGATTTAACAGTACTAGATAAAGCATGATGTTTCTTTAAAGTTTTATACTTGTCCTTAAGTTCATTACATGTTTATTCTAGCATATTACAATATTCAAACAATTCCTCACTAGACATGTTTTCATATTCATAATCAGAATCAACTCCAGAATAGTATGAATTTAAAGCAACAGTGTTACCTCAGATGTGTTTGTCATAAAACACATGTTATCTTTATGAGAATATTCATCCTTAGTAGAATAATAATAACTTGAAGAGTCTTATGAAGCACTCCAAGTTGCTTTCATTGCTTTCTTATACTTATTGTCCTTATAGTCATGTTTCTTCTTGAACTTCAATTTTGGACAGTCAGCTTTAATGTGACCATTTCTCTTGCATTCATAGCAGATAACTTCATCACTCTTACCAGCTTTCTTCCAGTAATTTTTTCAATGACCTTTGTTGTCATATTTAACTTTGTAGTTTGATTTTCTGAAGAATTTCTTATTCCTATATAATTTATTAAATCTTCTAGCTATTTGATCCATCTCAGCATCACTATCAGACGCATTCTCATCACTACTCGAGCTTTCAGTAGGTATATGAATTTTATCTTTGTCCTTGATCTTTGAAGCAGTAGACTTAAATTCCACTGACTTCCTTTTAGGTTCATCATCCTCTTCCTTATTCACCTTGAGTTCTTCCTCATACATCATAAGCTTACCAATTATCTCTTTGACAGGCAGAGCACCAATGTCACATGACTCTCTTATTGAAATAGATGTGCCTCTCCATCGGTCTGGCAGACATCTCAATATTCTCATAATTTATTCCTTTGCTGGAACAGTCTTTCCGAGGGAGCTTATAGTGTTGACAATCTCATTGAACCTGAGATACATGTCAGAGATAGGTTCATCAATATTCATTTTAAAATTATCATATTTAATAGTATAATTTTTCAATCTCATTTCTTTAACATTGGTTGTTCCTTCATTAGAAACACCCAAAGTATCCCATATTTCCTAACCAGTTTTGTAAGCAGATATTCTGTTAAACTCTTCATCTTCTAGAGCACAATACAGGTCATTTATAGATTTACAATTATTATTGTAAGCTGTTTTAGTAGGTTCATCCCAAGTAGTTCTTTCAGTTTATGGAATCTTATATTGAGTCTCTATAGCAGTCCAGATATCAAATCACATACTTCCTAAGTGAATTTTCATCTTAAGTTTCCACTGGGCATAGTTTTTACCATTGAAGAAAGGTGGATTGTTGATAGCAGCACCTTCTAGTCTTTTATCCATAGATAGATTTTAGAAAATATATTTAAAGAGATAAAATTTAGAACTAACGGAAATTTAAGATCTTTAAATATGCAACTAAAATCACAGTTCAAAAACATAATGTTTTGAAATCATGTACTAATAAAAACACCCTCTGATACCAAATGTTGGTCAGAGTGGATACTCAAGAGGGGGGTGAATTGAGTGCCAATTAAAAATTTTTGTTAAAAATATTTCTCTTAAAATCCCCAATTTATAAAACAAGTTAAACTGTAGTGAATTTTTAAAACTCTAACGGTTCAATTAGGTTCTCAAAAGATTGATTAGGTCTCAGTTAATTTAATCAGAAGATTAAATTAGCTTTTGAAACTAATCTAATGATTTCCAATAGTTACAAACACTTTCTATATTAACTATCAAAGTATGTTTAAAATAGTTTTGTATTTCAAAGAAATTAGTAGTGTAATATAAAATATATAGTATATTTTAAACTTAATCTAATAATGCACAGTAGATGTAAAAAAATTGGTTTAGTCTCAAGACGAGACCTAATCCACTCCACTTGGTGATCACCTGTCATCAAGCAGTTTATATAAATAAACTCTGATCTACACCCTGGATCGGGGTTAACAATAGTTTACAAACTATCCAGGTAGTCAGACCTCTACCACAGTTATTCATGGGAAAACAACTCAATAGAACACAGGTTTTCGAGGTCTCACTGGACCTCTACCACTATCCATAGTGGGAAACACAAGAGATAAAACAGATGTCAGTGAGGATTTAGAAATCCTCCAGTTCAGCACAGGAGACAATGTGTGTGTAAAATATACAGAGTACACACACTCCTTGAAAAGTAAATAATTAATCACTTAAAGAGAGTAGATAAGAGTTTAGAATTATATAGTGATTAGAAGTGCACCTCTCGACTCCTTGGATTCACCAAAAATACGTTTGAGTCCTTCTCTGGTTTTTCTATTAAAAAATAGAGTGTTGTGGGTCATCTTGTGTTCTTCAAAAGTAAATATTTTCTGTACTTCATGTGTTCTTCAGTATTTCCAAATTGCATGTATGATACAATGCTTCCTTTGATGATCTTTCAATCTTTTCTTCATGGTCGTGCTCAAGATTGGTGTTCTGTTCAGTACAGTGCACCCGTGTTTCTTGCTCGCGTGCGTATGTTCCTATCCTTCTCTAATGCAGCTCAATATTCCTTATATTCCCCGAGATCTAGAAATATAATGATTTCCTTTTCATAGGTACGAGGTACGGTTTCCTGACAGGCCAACAGCTGTCATTAAATATCATTAATTACATTAAAAACATCAAATATGACTGTTATTAATATTTAAATAATATTGACAAAGAGGTTAAGAAACGGTGTCACAGTAGTTATGCAAACGGTGTCTCCTTCATGGTATGTCTTTCACAGTATGTCCTTCACGGTATGTCCATCATGGTATGTCACTCGCAGTGTGTTGCTCATGGTGTCTTGCTCACGGTGTGTCCTTCACTGTGTCTGCATCACGGTGTCTGACTCACAGTGCCTTGAAGTCTATGTCTTGCTAACTGTGTTTGGCACTTAGACAAACTGAGGGTCCGGCTTACAGTTTCTATTCTTAGTGAATTTCTTCATGGTGTTAGGCTTACTATGTCTATCTTATAGTGTCACGGTGTATCGTGGTCATGGTGTCTCATTGGTCACGGTGTCTAAGACTTAGGCTTCACGGTGTCTGCTTCAGTGTTTCTGTTCACGGTGTCTGTTTCTTGCTCACATTGTCTGACTTACTGTGTCAAGCTTCATGGTGTCTTGTAAATAGATAAATAACTGTATTTAGACTTAAACGGTAATATGCATTAAATGAATTGAGCTTAACCATTATAAAGTATAAGATAACTTGAAACATAAATACACATGATGAAGAAGATTTGTAATTATTATTTGGATTTGTAAACATCAATGAGATTTGTGATCATTAAAACATGTTTTAATACATTAGGAGTCCAACAATGTGATTTTGTGATATACGTGTGTGGGACATGGACCGGTGCTTCAAAATCCCATAGTGATAAATTGATAAATGTGTATAGGACATGGACTGTTGATTTAAAAGCCCATGGTAATAAATGAGTGTGGGACACAGAGTGATGCTTCAAAATCCCACTTGTGTGATTGTTTAGTAAATGAGTGTGGGACACAAACTTCTACTTCAAAATCTCACTTGTCTGATTGTTTGATAAATGAGTTCTAGGACACGGACTGCTACTTAGAATACCCACAGTGTCCTAGTCTTGGTCATCTAGGCCTAAAATGTTTGCATTAGACTATGGTTCCAATTGGGAATAATATTAATTGAAATGAAATGATAATTTATAACCATTGTATTGTGATATGTGATACCCTTGGGGATAGTTTAGACTCTATCATGGGATAAAGTAGGTATTGTGGATTGGGTGTCCTTGGGAACCTAGGGGTTTATGTGGTTAATTTAAAGAATAATAAATGTGATAACTATTTATTTATGGATTTTAATTTATTATTTATACAACTCCATACCCTATTATTGATTGGATACTATTTTATATGTCTTTTGTGGTGGTCTACAGAATTGTACTTGCAACCTATTCGGGTTTCCTGATTATTACCTGAATAGACTTCATGTTTTGCAGGATAGGATAAGGGAAAGAGTCCAATGTTAGAGGGATGATTGGGATTGAACATAGATGAGGGAACTAGATTTTATTTAGGACCCTCTTGGTGTTTTTAAGTGTATTTATTTATTTTGGAATTTTTTATATTAACCCTTGACATGTATTTTAGAATGACATCTCTATTGTTTAGTTTTGGATATTGTATTTCCTATTTTTATAATCATATGATACTGGTTTGGTTTGGTTGTTGCTTATATCATTTGGTTATTATTATTTAGTTTTGATATTGTTCTAATTTGATAAATAGGGTATAGTGTCCCCATGATCGATATTATACCCTCTCTTCTAGTCAGCAGCCTCTGGCATATGGAGATGCAAACCTGAGGTCAGGTAAACGATTGGATTGGGACACTGGTGTGTGAAACCTAGGTCAGGATGATACAAAGCTAGAACATTGATAATTCATAAGTTATAAGAGTTTTATAATTGGTAAGAAAATTCATTAATGAAAATTCCTCTTAGACTATTAAAATGTCTTCTTATGGTTATGTAAAATATATGCAATTATTTGTTTCTATGTTTTGGATTTTAAAATACCATTTCTAATATAACTATTGAACAGTGATCACGTGATTAGTATAAATATAGGGCTTTAACAAATCTAATTTACTCATACAAAGGAAGCAATGGGCTCATCCAGTAGACTTTCCTTGTACGAAGCCCATTTATCAGAGATAATAAAGGAGGTGGAATCATTGGGCTTCGCTCTGGACCAATCCCAATCCAATCTTGAATACGTTGATCTTGAGCCGAACCGCCTACGGGAGAAGTGGAAGTTGATAGAGATTACCACTAGAGTAATGTTATCTTGGACACCCCAAGATTCTGTCACCATCATGCACCTTACCCTAAGGTATTATGCGGGTGTTTTAAGGGGTTATGTAACAAGACCCTATTACTACGATTATGTACATTATTCTTTTATAGAGAATATACATTCTTTTTATTATTGTTACTTTGAAAATAGTTTTTAAATCACAAATAGTAATTTTAGTTAATATTCAACTAAGAAATCTATTTTGATGAATTAATGAATTTTTGAATTAAATAATATTTTAATAAAATATTATAATTATTAAATTACTTTTTATTAAATTTAAATGATCGTATAATTTTATGAATGCAATTGTAATTTTCATTAAGGTTTGAAATTAGTTTTTGTCAAAACCCATGAATTTTCGATAAATGTCAGTTTTTATTTTAAAATTAAAAAATTAACATATTTAAAAAATTATTTAGATAAAATTAATATTATTTTTGGAATCAGGATGTCTAAATTATCCAACGGTGAATTTTTCATAATTTTCTGAGCTAGTCGATTTTTTGGGTAAAAATTAAATACCGTTTAAATATATAATGTATTTTATGACATCACAATGACCCAATAGTGATGTAATAAAATACTATAAACATTATTTTTTTCTAATATATGTTTTACCATTAAAATAATGTGATTTTGGGTTTTTTATTTATTTTAAAAAGATTTAGTGGACCCTTTAATGTTTATAAAACACTTTGTCTCTTTAAATTGTTTTCCTTGAGAGGTGACTCACTTCTACATAATCAACCCTATTATTTTAAGAAATTATACCATTGGCCTTATAAAATATTATTTTCCACTCCCCTTTTTCAAAAACCATGGGATGTTTTGTGTTTTTGATTATTTTAATGTGTGGTGTCCCAAACCTAAATAATAAATAATTCCCTCTCCTTTCCTATATAAACCCACCCAAGATCCAACTTCCTCTTCCCTCAAAGCCTTTGTAGTTAGTCCAAAATCTTCCCTCATCTCTATAAAATCCTCCCAATGCACCCCAATCTCCCAAGAATCCTCTCTCAATCCTCTCCCAAGCCTTTGGGATCACACTTCCAAGTAAGAAATTCCTACCTTTCTCTTTTTTTCCAGGTTTCTTAATATTGTTATGCCCTTTGATTTTCAATTATAAATGTTTGGGTATGATTTTTAACCTCCCATACTACCCTATTTATGTTCAAATGATGAGATACCCCTTTATCTATCATTAAATTCTTCCCATGTACACCTGTTACTATGCCAAAATTTCAAAAGGAATTTCCCTCTCCTCATTTACATTCAAGCAATTCTTTTGTATCATGAATCTAAATTCCATTACAATTTTTGGGACATGTATCTAAATAAACCACTTACTATTCATTTCATGTATATATTATGAGACACCCCTTTCTCTATCATCATACTTTTTTTGAATTCTTATGTCACGTCGTTATGCTGGTGAAATTGCACCACATTTTTTCAAGCCAAAGTCATTGTGTAGTGAATACCATGCCCATTATGCTATCAAGGGTATTCAAATTTATGCACATTTAATTATTGATTATAGAGTTTCATGTATTAATTACACATTCCTTTATCATGGAATAAATGATGATGTTTAATGAATCAATGTTTTATGATCCATGTGGAACACTTATGCATGAAATGAAATGTTTAAGGGTGTGCCCTAATAGCGCTCCAATGCATTGGGTAAAGTATAGTATCATGATACATCATGTGCAATGGGTGTTTACTCATGCTAATTCAATTGAAATGATGGTTTAGTCATGCTTCATTTTCAATGAAGGTTTACTCATGTTCTATTTGCAATGATCCTTGGCTCATGCTAATTCCATGTTAAGTGTTGTTGCCACGTTTCCATGTTATGATTATCATGATTTATCATGCCTTTATGTTCATTTTTCTCTTATGATCCATTGATATGCTTATTTACTAACATGTATTGTATTCCTCATGTTATTCCATGTTTATTACCTTAATGGGCTTTATATCTCTCCCTTTTCTTATGAATGTCCTCAGGTTATCCCATGCAATGATAAGTACGAGGGAATGTATTGGTCATGTAAAAGAAGTTTTCAATAAAGATGTTGTGTGTTTTATGTTCTAAGTTGTTATATAATGTTCCAAAGCCCCAAATACACTATACCTCTCAATATTCTATGTTGTATCAAGTTAATTTTAAGTAATAAATCAGGCTTAAGTGTGTAATAAAATCAAGGTTGTTATAGAATGTGTATTTCAATTTGAGTGGGATAACACCAGAATATTGGATGATTAAACCTGTATATACAAATTTCTAGGGACCTTCCCCAATATAATCTCATGGAGGTTTATAATATTGTGAAATTAATTGATGAATCCATAAAGAAATTATTGGTATAATTTTTAAAACATAAATATGAAGTTTTTTTAGGATTCATTTAGTAGAAATCTATAGTGGAAAGGGAAATTGGAAATAATCTGAAGAGTTTGAGGTCAGACAACAATATTGAGTTTACTTAAATAATATTAAAAAAATCATCAATTAGAGGGGTATCATGAAAGATAATATTATACCTAGGATTAATGAAAAAAATAAAATAGCTAAAAGGATGAATCGAATGTTGATAGAAAAGGTGCAGAGCATGAGATTTCAAAATAGAATGCCAAAGGATTTTTGGAAAGAGCCAATTTTTACAACAACATACATAATCAAGAGGATCCATTTATAATTTATGGTATAAGAGTAGGTGAAAACATAGTGGATATGTAAAACATTGTAATTATCTCAACATAAGGTCATAGAAAGTATTTATTATGTACATGTGGATGCCAAAGATCGAGACATAACTAAAGATAAGTCTCTCACATGCTTCTCTATTGGTTATAGATATGAAAATCTCAAATTATGACTTTGGGATGGTGATAAAAGGAAACTTATACAAGTTGAAATGTGCTCATTAATGAAAATATCCAATGGAAGGATTAATACTTGGTAGAGAATGGAGTTATGATTGAAGAATCAACTTAAATAAAAATTGTTCAAAATCAAGGATCTAGAGGGATACGCGATCTGAAGTATTAAAGTGGTTCTTAATTGACTAGAAGTTCAATTCAAAGGGAAGAACATAGGGTTTTAGAATGAGGCTATAAAAAGATATACTTGAAATATCAAAAATAAGGGAAGCTCAGTTTAGAGTTTTGAAGAATGGAATTGGTTTCAATCCCAAGGATAACAAAGTCATAGGTAGAATTATGGAGATCAACTAGAGTCAAACATAAGGTATAGAGATATAGAGCTAAATTACTTTTGAAAAATGTAGGATAACCTTAGATCCCAGAAGAACTAGCTAACCTCATTGATTCTAAAAAGTGGGATTTGGATATAAATTATGTTTTGGATTCACTTCATGTGAAAAATGACTGCGAGTTAATGGAACTACCACCCATAAATAGGGAATTTAAAATAAGTGGGTTTTCTAAATAAAATAAGAAGTTTATTGAAGAAGAAGGTATAAAGAAAGTCTGGTGTTGATGGATTTAGTAAAAGGAATGCATCAACTTTTTAAAAATATTTTTTCCAATACTAAATTGTATTATGATTCAAATTATAATAAGATTGGTTTCTTATAGAGGATTGTTTCCTGAAACTAATGGATGTGAAGATATATTTTCTTTATGGTAATTTGGAGAGAGAAATATATATAAAGAAACCTATTGGTTTAATGGAAAATAAAAATTATGAATTGATGTGAAAACTTAAGATGAGTCTCTAAAGTTTGAAACAAAAATCAAGATAATGGAATTGGAATCTCTACTCATTTATGGAGAAGAAAGGTGTCAAGTGAAGAAAATAAAAAAAAAATCTACTACCGAAGGGAATGTAGTAATAGAGAATTCATCATTCTAATTTTTTATTTGTAAGATATATTTCTAGTAGGTTTGTAAATTTGATGAATTCAAGAGTTGAAAAAGTACTTTCCAGTAAATTTTAAAATAAATATATTAGTAAAATAAATAATATCTTAGGTATATGAATCGATTAAGATATGAAGACCAAAATTTTGTTTTTATCTCAAATAAATTATATGTAGAATATTGTGGAAAGATTTATGATAACCAAATGTAACCTATCCCAGATTATCTTATTAGAAACTTTAAACTTTCAAAGGGATAAGAACCATGAAAAAAGGAAGTGGAAAAGAACATGGAAAAGGTATCATATTAATCATTGGTAGGAATATTTATGTATGGTATAGTTTTCACTCACCCGGACATAACTCGTATAGTGGGAGTGGTTATCTAGTGCCAGTAGAATCTAGGGAAAGCTCATTGTGATTCTATAAAAGGAATTATTCTCTATCTCAATGGGTTAGAAGATATATATCTTTATTTTAGATAGGAAAATATGATGCATGGGTATGTTAATATGGGATTTGTGGGAGACTTAGATATATGTGATAGCATAACCATATATGTTTTCATTTTTGGTAGAATTATGAATAATAGGATATCAAATTTGAAACTGGTGATTGAACTCTCTTTGATAGAAGAATAGTATATGGTAGTAATGGAATCAATCAAGGAGATGGTATGGTTGAGGAATATAATTAAGGATCTTAAAAGTAACTATGAAATTATATGACTTTACTGTGATATTCAAAGTTCAATACACCAAGCTAAAAATGTGGTGTTCTGTACGAGAATGAATCATATCAATATAAGGTACCACATTATCAAGAATATACAAGAATTTTGAGAGTTAAAGTTGTGTAATATTTCTATAAAACAAATTCCAGTGGATATATTCATCTATATTTTAGTTCAGGGTAGTTTAAGGAAACATTTTTCCTCAATCGGACTTAGGTGAATGGAAGTAAATTAAGGATCATTGCATAAAGTGAAAGCAGAAAGGTGTTTTCCAAAGCGTTGGAGGATGTTGTGGAAGTATTTGAAATTGTATTTTAAGTGACAATTTTTTTGGATTTTGATGTATATTCAACAACTAGATTTTATAGACTAGAAGGATAACTCCAAAAAACTCTTCATACATGTGAAGGAAACAACAATATATCTTTAGAAGTCAATAAGGTTAAGTTGTAAGGAACCGTATTCTAATGGATGGTTTCATGGAGGTTTAATTACCATATAATGGTTGGTTAAAATATAATAATAACCAAGATCTACTAGTGTGATCATAAGGGTTAAGGTTTCATATTTTGGTGGTTAGAGGTCAAGATGATTGGTGCTATGGGAAATTCGAAGACATCTAATACAATTTTTGGATCTTAGTGACTTTAGGAGTTCATTAAAATCGATTGATCGGATGGGACCTACTATATAAGGTGGGTGGGACCATTTTTTTAGTTTTAGGTGATCATTGAGTTTAGTAATCTATGTGTCTTCCAAGAAATAGTTATTGTAAACATTTATTTATTTTTTGTTGAAATGAAAGGTCACAATGTTTCTTCGATGGACATAGGATTGAAAGTCCAAATCCCATAAACTTATTGTGTTCTATTTTTTCAAATTTATTATTTTCTCTTGATTGAATGTGTATGTTGGTTGGAATTTAAATTTCTAGAGAGATCTAAAATAATTATGGTGATTAGGGTGAGGTGATTCTTCCTAATTTTGGTACACAAATGTTTCAAGAGTTCCTTTCAAACCCTGCATCTGTGTTTCTAGTTCCAATGACCTAACTTCTTATGGATAAAGTTTTGTGTAGGATTCTTAAAAAAATCATTTTAAATTGTAAATGGAAACTTTCACTAAAAGATCTCACTAATATCTAACACTATAAAATTCCAATAGAATCCTATATTATAATTTTTCATCAAAAAGTTTCCAAGGAAACATCCACTATTGTGAAAACATACATTGGAAACATGAATTGCATAGTTCCACTAGAAACATCCATTTTAAATTACCACTAGAAACTTACAATAAAAACAATCACCAAGCCTGACCTTAGGGAAATCCTAGTGAGCCCTTGGGATTGGAAAACCAGTAGGTAGGGGAAACCAGCTTCCCCTCTTTGCATCCCACACGCATCAACGGCTCCCTATCATGACTCATCTCATTGTGCCTCCTCACCATGCCTCCACCCTAATATTTTTCTTTCCACCACCTACATGTTTCCCTTATTCGTTGTACCAACCCTAAATTGTTCATTCTTATACCTCTTTCCTCAATGTTGCCTCATATTAATCATCATTGGTGTGATTATAAATCAAATCATAGGGATTATGATGGTGTTGTAGAGGCTGGAGGACAACACTGATGGGGTCGACACTAATTCCTCCCTCCCCTGACTATGCATCAGAATAGGTAAATTCAAAATCATCTAATTTGGATTTATTATTATTATTATTATTATTATTATTATTATTATTATTATTATTATTATTATTATTTGAGGATTATTATATGATTTTTTCATGTTTGGTACGTTCTATGATTCAAAATGACATTTTTGATTAATAGAATATCTTATTTTTTATGATCTTTTTAATCGTATATGGAAAAAAAATCAACACAAGTCTTGGGAAATCATATTGTCTAGGTCAACCCTGATTCTTATTGTTATATTTCATTAAATATTTCTACTAATAACCTACATTGTAAATTTTCAATAAAAATTTTCTATTGAAACATCAACTATAATGAAAATTTCCACTAAAAACATGAATTGAAAAGATACACTGAAAACATTCAATATAAATAACTACTAAAAAATTACTAAAAAGTTTCACTATTATCTTTTACTATAAATTCTCACTAGAACATTGCATTGGGAATTTTCAGAAGAAAGTTTCAAAAGAAACTTCCACTATAGTGAAAATTTCCACTAGATACCTAAATTGAAAATTTTCACTACAAACCTATAATAGATATTTTCATTTCAAACTTTTGAAAAATAAATTCTAGTTAAGTAAATATTTTCACTAAAGACACGCACAAAAAAATTCACTAAAAAATTTTAGTGGAAACATGCAATATAACTTTTTGATCGAAAACATAATCTGGATTAAGACTAGAAACTTAGTATAAAAGAAAACATAATTAAAAAAATATTACAATATTAATTTATAAATTTTTATTAAAAAATCTAAGTGGACCATATTACATCTAATAAAATTAACAATAAAAATCTTATAGTAAATACCTCTTCTAAAAAATTTCACTAAAACCTTCTAGAATATTCTATAGAAACATCCACTACAAATATTCAATAATGTTAATTTTTCAATAAAATATATAAATGAGTGTATACAAGTTTTGTTAACTCATACTTAAGGTAAAAATAATTTTTAAGATTATGTATCCTTACTTTATCACACCAAGAAAAAATTAGTGAAAAAATATGAGATTGATGCATATTTATAGTTCCCTAAGATGAGGTAAGATAATCCCATGAGTATTTACCTCACATCTAGAAGATAAATAAAACACATCCCATTCAAATAAAAAGGAAAAAACATCTTTATCCCTTTTTTTGCAATATAATTTCTTGACTAACTCTTATTTAGAAATTCAAGATAATACTAGTTAATGTGGAATTAATCAAGAAGATATTCATATCATTAGTTAGAAGTGATTAAACCAAAAACCATATTTTATCGCTTTGAACCCATAAACCAACCGGGAAAAAAAATCACAAACTAGACACATACAACATGGAACCCAATAAATCCATAATCTACCCATCATATGCTTTGAATCCCAACATTCTTCTACACATGTGACCTACCTTAGGCCCCAAAAATCTAGTTTTATAAAAAACTCACAAGCTTGTAGGAAGATTTATTAGCCCTTGAATTTTTTTGGGTTGGTGATTAATATATTTAAGGCCACATAAGTGCATACTACAATTGATATGGTATGTGAAAACTTCAAGATATAGAGATAAACCTAATTGGTGTCCTCGAGTCTTGTTAGTCTCACAAAAAAATTAATAAATATCTTAGACCTAGATAAAAAATAAGTAAATCATGTACGTGGAAAATTAAAAAAATATATATATAATAAAATTGAAATCAACTCTTCATCTCAAAACAATGACTTATAGTAACATCACATAATTTTTTTACATTAAAATATTAATTTAAGAGATCTTGTAAATCTATTTAAATAATCCCAATACATTTCTACATTATTTCTCCTCCATCACACCACTCCATGATGTTGAGTCAATTAATGGACATATATGTTTGATATTTTTTAAATATAATTATATTTTATTTTAATATTATATATATAGTTTTATTTTAGTATTTGGTTAAATTTTAATTTATAATTATCATTTGTGACATTTTTTATTGGATAAAACTTTTTTATATTTTTGTTCAGTGTGTCTGATGTGGGTAGGACCAAAGGTGCCCAATTTTAAAACTAAATAAACAAGAAAAAACCAACTACTCACCAAATACCAAAGCAATGACTCCCACTATAGCCTCTATCACCCCTAAAGGAACCAGGAAAACACCTTAATTGACCAATCACAAGCTAGTTGATGTCATATAGACACCCAGATGCTAGGTAGGTCACCCAAGAAGATAACAACTATTATAAAAAAACCCTATCATTCACTCAAACTCTTACATAGAAAATCAAATAAACAACAAAATGAGACAAATATTTACATGGTTTAGATAGGGTGAAATATATCCATGGGGGAAGGAAGAGATATTCTTATTATCAAAATTAGATAATTGATTACAATATTTTTTCATAATTATCACCAATATTTATAGCAATTAGGAGGACAAGATTCAAATGGTTATTGTAAGAAATTCATCAGGCAGTCACCAACTCCTATTATTCTTTGGGCAATACCAACCCCATATTATGGTCTTATCTAGTGGCCACCCACAATTAGGTGGTATATTTTTTTCATCAAAATTAAAAAATATCCACCTTGATGATAAATACCACAAATTTTTTTCTCAAACAGTTCTTCATGTTTCATTCCCAATGCTCATATGCATCTTAGGTATGAGCGATGTTGATCAAGTCCAAACTATTTTGGAACTTGATACCTATGACAGCCTTTTTAACATATATGTTGGTTTATCAGTTGTTATGATCTTCCAAAGTGAGATACATTTCTCATTGATAATCTCTCAGATGAAATGGAACCGAACATCAATATGTCTAGTTCAACTATGATGGACTTGATTCTTTAAAAAAATATCACTCTGGTTATCATAAAATAATTCAACATTTTCCTAGATGATCTCAAATTCTATAATCTTCCCATGTAACCAAATAGATTCCTTTAAAGCTTTTGTTACTTCTATATACTCTGCCTCTATAGTATAAAAATCCACCATTGACTGTATAGTAGATCTCTAGATTACTAGTCCTCCTTCCATAATGAAACCCTAACTAGTAGTGGATCATCACTTGTTTAGGTCTCCTGTATAATCAGAATCAACATATTCAATAACAATATCATAACATTTGTATCTCTCATAAAATTCAAACCAATACCTATAGTACATTTGATATACTATAGAATTCATTTGAATTCTTATGAATAACCTTTACTAGGGTCATTCATGTACCGAATAACCATGCTTAATACATGTGAAATATCATGTCACATGCACACCATTGAATACATCAAATATCCTACTATACTTTTATATGGAACACAATCCATTTTCCCCTCTTCATTTATATTTTAAGATAATGATGCACTAAGTTTTAAATGTGGTTCTATTAGGGTGTTGACTGGTTTGGATTTATCATCAACGCTAAAATTTTGAAGAAATTTATTCAAATATTACATCTAGATGAGGGTAAAAACACCCTTATCTTTGTCTCATATAATAACCATCCCAAGAATCTTCTTCCCTCTTTAAGATCCTTCATCCCAAACATTAATTTAATCTGATATTTCAACCTATCAATCTTCACATGAATTTTACATGCATTCAACATATCATCAACATATAAAATTATGTAGATAAATGTATCATCATGAAGTTTCCTAAAGTGATCGTAATGATCTAACTATGGACATATTTCTAATTTAGTATAAAATGTTCAAAAAAAAAGTACCACTATCTACGTGACTTATTCAGGCCATACAATGATTTGTTTCAACTTGAAAACCAAATTCTCATGTCTCAATACATGAAAATAATTAGTTTGTTCCATATATATCTCTTCATATAATGATACATGAATAAAATCAATCTTTATTTCAAGTTGGGATAACTTTAAATAAAACTATGCAACCAATTCTAACAAAATTTTGATAAATTCATGCTTAACAAGAGAATAAAATAATTCATTGTAGTAAATCCCTTCCTTTTGTGCATATACCTTAGAAAAAAGTTTAGTCATTTACCTATTATCATTATTTCTAGTTTCATTTTCCTTCTTCACAAACATTTATTTCCACTATACTGCATTCTTGTCCTTTAGAGGAGGAACAAGATCTAATTTCATATTCTAATATAGTGAACTCCTTTTGTATTCCATAGTAGACTTCCACTAGTTGATCTTTTTGATATCCAAAACATCTCTATATGTGTCTATAATATCATCCTCTATTATAAAAATAGAATAAAAACCATATCACCATACTTAGATGGTATCTTCATGGTTCATCATGGTTTACTTCTGGTGATACTCTCAAGATACTTATTATCCTACTGTAATAGAACTTCTTCAATCAAGAAATCAATATGATAACTCTACTATGTATATTATTTCTCTTGATCAAAAAACAGTGGAATTTTTTCACTTCAATTGTAAATTTATCAGATCTAACCATACCTTTTTCATAAAAATTTGACTTCACCATCACTGATTCATCAAAGATGACGTCATTACTTCGAATGATCCTCTTCACTTCTAGAACCCATAATCAGAAATCCTTCACACCATCACTAAAGACAATAAATATTACTTTCATTTCTCTCATATCCAACTTTTTTTTCTATGAAATGAATGTAAGTAACACAAACAATGATATTAATTATATCATAATCAAAAACAACCTCCCAAAAAAACTTCTATCATAATTTTACCATCAATCGTATAAAAGGGTAATCATTTCACAGTGTTTGTTGCATACATCAGTGCTTATACCCAGAAGGATTTATTTAAACCTAACTAAGAAAAAATACACCATAACTTTTTAATGAGTTTATGGTTTATTTGGTATATTGTGTCATTGTACTATGGATTTCAAGGAACTGTAAAGTGTCTCATAGTAATTTCATCCTGATTAACCTTCTTGAATGATTCTGATGTGTATTCTCCATTATTATTTGATCTCAGTTTCTTGATCTTCCCTCCTAACTGATTCTCAGTCATCTTCTTCCATTTAAGGAAGACATTTTAAAAATCATCCTCATTATTCATGGTATATACCAAAACATATTTTGAGTAATCAATAATAATTTTGAAAAAAATAATGGTTACCTCTCAATGAATAATTCTTCAATAGTCCCAAGACATCAATATGGATGTAGTCAAGTTTTCTCTTTATGTGATGGGTTTCATTTTTTAAACTAACTTGAGTTTGTTTACCCATTACGCAATTCTCTTAGAAGTAAATTTTTCTTATCTTGTAACCCTTCAAAACACCTTTTTCAATAGACTTTGTAAATCCTTCTCTCCAGTATACCCAACTATCATATGCCATAATCTGGAAGTGTCTATATCACCCCCCCCAAATACTACCTCTACCTCTCCACCAGTAACAGTTTCAGAATTTAAATTAAAAAAAATACCTCTATCTGTACCTTCAATCAAAATAAATACACCATAGATTACTTCCATGACACTATCTTCAATGGTTATCATTTAACTAAGGAAATTCAAAAATCCTAAAGAGATGATATTCTTCTCCAGTTCTGGCACATATCTCACATTTGTAAGTCATATAATTGTACCATTATGTGTCATCAACCATATTATTCCAATACCACTCATGTGGTAGGGATAGTTATTTCCAATAAACACCACACCTTTGTCTAACTTTTGAGGCTTTAAAACCAACCTTGATTCCTACACATTTGGAATGAATAGACTAAATTAAGAATCCAAAATTATTAATGGTTTTTTGTTGAGGAAACAAGAAAATTCAAATCATCAATATCCTTAATATTTTGTAAATTATTCATATTTTATTTCCCAATATTAGTAAAATACTCATTCTAGTGTCCTTTCTAATGACAATAAGAACACTCATCTTTTGTTGATCTCTTGTAGGTTGACTCGCCTCTTGATTTTGATCGTGATTTTATTTTTTGGAATCCTACTTGATTTACACTAGAATATATTCCTCTGGTCATCGTCAATGCCTTAGATGTGGAATATCTGTGGTTATGATTTTCCTTCCACTTGTACTCATTGTTAATGAAATCATTTTACACATTGATGAATTTTACCTCATCCTTACTATATAGCGATGTGGTAGTTAGATAATCGTAACTCTGTGGTAGAGAGTTTAGCAACAAGATGGTCTTATCTTCATCGTCAATTGTTACATATAAAATTTTTAAATTGGACAGAATTTTATTGAAACTATCGAGGTGCTAAATCATGGACATACCGTTTGTGTAATAGAATCATAAAAATTTAATTTTCAGGTAGAGCTAGTTTTCAATTCTCTTAGCCATCTATTTTTTCTCCAAAATTTTCCATAAATTCTTTGAAGAGGCATCACACATCACACTATCTTTATGATCTTTAGACATATAAATTAGAATTCTACCACAAGTTTGGTGGTTGAGTCTCCTACAATCACTATCTGATATGATAATAAGATTTTCCTAAAAGATTATTACTAACACATGTTAAGTTAGCACATCAAGAAATTTATATTTACACATGCTGAAGCTATCTATCCTGTCAAAATTTTCCACCTAAAATTTGGTATTGGAAACCATACTTCATTGTCCATAAGTACTAATAGTCATGTTATGTGTATCTAGAACATACTCATCAAGTGGTACTTTACTAGTTTCAGTTTGGTGATTCTCCGTCAAAAAAAATATCACAATTTCCAAAAAAAAAGATATCACCAGTGAATCTGAAACAATTAAAAATACTAAAATTGACTATGTGAACACTTCAATGGGACCAAAAATGAATAATTAATTTTTATTCCAAACTAAATATTTTTTCCTTTTTCTTTCAAAACATTTATCCCCTCATTTTGTTCAAAAAAATCCACTTTTTAAAAAACTTAAACAAATTGGTCACACAACTCTCTTTCTCAATAAAATATATATATATATATATATATATATATTATTTTTTGAATTTCATTCTCTATCATATACCCCTCCCTTTTATTTTTTATTTTTTTTTCTCCCTTTTGTTTGTATTCCATATAGAGCACCTACCCTCCCTTATTTTTTTCACTCCCTATTTTTATAGGTTTTTCCGCAACAAATCAAGAAGATATGATGTTTGTAAAAAATTATTCAAACTAGAGGAGTCTAAGTTCTCTGACATCAATGAAGAGATTTATAAAGACTCGATTCGCATTTAGAAGCTTCAAATGAATGTGAGAAAATAATATTAACTGAGGTGTTACACTACATAATATGGTTTTCATTGGGAGCATGGGTCGATCAGAGAAAATTTTGGACAACTGGTGTAATTTTTCTCTTCAGGTGCATAATATTTCCTATAAAACTAGTTTCTTGTGTGGAAACCCTCCAAGTGACTCAATATAAATATTTAAATGGTTTTATGATAGTGAAATACATCCAAGTGAAAGTAATACCTATTATTAATATCAAAATGATAGAACATATTACAATATTTTTTGTAGAATTAGCACTAATATTTATAGTAATTGGGTGGACCATACTCAAATCCCACTTCAATAAATTATTTAGGTAGTCACCAAATCATGTGTGTCACCAACCCATTATTACCATGAGAAAGAATAACCTACATATTTCTTATGTAGGAATGGAAACCAATTCCATAGAAGCTAAAACTTAGCCACCATGACTCCTGTATTGGGGTCCTCCTCATGTGGGGACACACTTGCATAATTTTTTATAAAAAAAAATGAGCTATGATATATGATGGTTATGTATATTAAGGCGGATGTTTTTTTCATAGGGCAAAGTGAACTCTCTCTCTTATCATCTTCAGAGCAGTGCAATTAGGGTTTTAGGCATCAAGTTTTAGATCTGAAATTGGTGAAATTATCTGGGTCTAATTATATTTCATATGTGGTTCTCTTTGATCCAATCCTGGTGTTTTTCATCTAATCCTTTTATTCATAGAATTAAAACCTTCTCTTGATGGTCAAATATTTGTTTTATTTCTTTATCAAGTTATTTTCTTCATTTTAGGATACTCTTATACTGCATCTTCTTTCTACCTTTGATCCACTATTTTATTAGAGTATTATTTTTGAGATCCTACTTAACTTTGGGCATCTTGGTTGCATACTCTGGATTATTAATGGACTCCTATTTCTATATTGGGTCCTATGGTTTTTACCTTTTGGTTTTTCCATGTTAAAAATTTCTAGTGTCATAATTTTATTTTTCTACACATGTTTTTTGGTCATTGTGTATCTGCTTTTATTTTTCAGTCTTGTTTGAAGGGAAATAAAAAATATTTTTGTTGCGTATTCATTTGTGTGTTCATCACTTGTCATATTTACCATAATTTGGTATCAAAGGGTTTAGTTTTTATTTAGATAAATTATAGAATATAATTATATTTGGATGATTTTTTTCAATGGTTACAACTATTATATGTGGATATTAAAAATGAAGGATATAATGTTTTCAATAGAATTAATCTATTGATGTTTAGTACCCATAAGCTCGAAGGAATGTCTAATGAATAATGTGAGTTTTAGCATGAGATGATTTGTGGTTTCATTCATTTGTGGGTTTAAGACAATGTAATGAATCATATTGTCAAAATCTCTTATGCCAAAACTTTGGGGGACAATATTGAGACCATGTATGTTTCAAAGACAAGAAAAAATAAAATTTTCTCCTCAAATAGGTGATGAATTTTAGGTACAATGAAGGTATATCTATTTATGACTATTTGAGTGAATTTTTAGGAATATTTTGATCAATTTTATGGTATGGGTATTAATTTTGAATATTAAGTTGGTGCGCTATGGTTGATTCACACATTGCCTAATTCTTGGGAGAATTTTCAAATTACTCTAAACAATTATTCTCTTAATGGTGCTATGACATTTAGTTTTTTTTAAGTATAATGTTTTAAATAAAGAGGTCAGGATACATACTCAGGAGAGATTTTATTTAGAAATTTTGAGCACAAAAATCATGGGGAAATTTTGGGTAAAGAATCAAGGATAGATCAGTTGAAGTAAGAGAAAAGGTGAAATAAAATCCAGGTCAAAGCAGAGGGAGTTTTAATGCCATCATTTTGGTAACAAAGGTCATGTTAAGAGGTTTTTTATCAGCTTAAAATGGATAACATAATGAAGGAAAATCAATAAAATAAAAATGGTGGTGTAGATGATTGTTTCATCACTACTACATGGGGTCATCTTATTATTATTTATGAATCTATTAATATTTCTTCTGATGATTCTTACTGAGTTGTTAAAAGTGGTGATTTCTTTCACATAAATTCAAAGAATGAGTTCTATACATCATACAACCCATGTAATTTAGGGATTTTTAATATGTTTAGTGATGTTTATGCTGATTTTTTGGTATTGGGACTATTTGTTTGGAGGCCAGTATGGGAAATAAGATGATTTTAAAGAATGTTCAAGATGGGCCTGAGGTTCTTGTAAATCTTATTTATAATACTATTCCTGATGAGGATGATTTTATTATTAATTTTAGTGATGGATATTGGAATATTTCCAAGGGTTCATTGATTGTGGATTGAGGAAATAATAAATCAAGTTTGTACTAGTCTAGAGCTTCTATTACTTTTTATACTACTTATATTATTGACTACAATATTTCTTCCAAGTTATGGCATAAGAGGATCATCCACATTATTGGTAAGGGGCTTGATTTTTTAGTCAAGAGAAATTTTCTTCCATGTTTTAAAGGTTACAAATTGGAAATTTGTGATCACTATATAGCCAAAAAATAGATTCATGTGAGTTTTAGTAGTCATCCTTTTCACAGGAAGTCACAGGTACTTGAATTAGTATATTTTTATGTTCATGATCCTTTGAATTCTATGAATTTTATTGGAGGTATGTATTTTTTAACATTTATTGATGAATACTCACGTAATTTGTTTTATGTTTTTAATTTCAAAAGGCAGGTGATTTATGCTTTTAGGAAATTTTTGGTTATAGCTGAGAGAGAATCTGGTAAGAATTTGAAATGTATTTGAACTGAAAGTGGGGTGAGTATTGTAGTCATTTTGATCATAATTGCAAGAAGAATGGTATTAGGTGTTAGAATACACCTCCTAATAAACCTTGACTAAATTATGTAGTCGAACGGTTTAATGATACTTTATTAGAAAGAGTTCAATGTATACTTTTTGAGACAAATTTTCTTGGACAATATTAGTGTGACTCTTTATTTATTATTGGATACATTATCAATTTATCACACATGTTTTCTTTTCAAATAGACACTCCTAATAAATTTTGGTATAGTGAATATATCAATTATGATCACTTATATATTTTTGGTTTCAGGGATTTTGTTCATGTGCCTATAGATGAGAGATCCAAGCTATATGGTAAGTCACAATAGTATTTGTTTTATTGGCTTTGGACACAATGATTTTGGATACAGGTTCTATGATCCTGATTTGAAAAAACTTTTCTAAAGTAATGATGAAATATTTATGGAGGATCAACCTATTGTAGATGTTGTTAAGAGATAAAAATATACTTCTCCAAATTTTGAGGTTTTTTCAGTCTTGAGACAGTTTTTGATTTATATTTACCTAGTATTGTTGATTCTGATGATCTTTTTGATGTGCATAATGATTTTCAGGGTGAAAATATTTGATTCGATGCTTCTGATACTCCTTTTGTTTATAATGATATGTTTCCAAGTGTTATTAGTGAACTCGTAGTTCCACTCCAAAGATCATATCATCATCGTACCATTTATACTCAATATTCACCTGATGAGTATGTATCCTTACTCAAGGGAGAGAACCAGAATATTTTGATGAGGTATTGGAATGTGATTAGAAGGATAGATGGGTCATGAAAATTGATTATGAGATGATAACATTTAATGAAAATTATACTTTTGAGCTGGTGAAGTTATCTATAGGTAAGATATATTTTCAAAATCGGTGGATTTATCCAATTAAAAATGAAGAATCCAGTTTTTTCCCATGATACAAAGAAAGGTTAGTTTCCAAAGGATTTATTAAAAAGAAATGTATTGATTTTGATGATATTTTATCACTTATATTTAAGATGTATTCTATTAAGCTTATTCTTTGTTTGGATACTAGTTTGGATCTATAGATTAAGTAAATGAAAGTAAAGACATCTTTCTTCCATAGAGATTTATAGGAAGAGATTTATATGGAGAAATCATGGGGTTTTTCTAAAATAGGTGAATAGAATTATCTCTACATGTTAAAAAATAGTTTGTATAGTCTGAATCATGTTTTGATAAAGTTGTATAAGAAGTTTGAATCTATCATTGTTAATCAGGATTTCTGGAAAACAACTTTCGATCATTGTGTTTTTGTTCAAATATTTAATGATGATGATTCTATTATATTGTTTTTTTGTGTTGATGATATGCTCATTGTTGGTATTTATTCTTCTAGAATTGATAGATAGTAGAAGGAACTTTGTTAGACTTTTGTGGTGGAAGACTTGGGTTCAGTATGATAGATTCGAAGCATGTTGATCTCCCGTGAGAAAAATGTCAAGAGAGGAGATGCATTATATACCTTTTTTAGCTTGTTTCAAATGTAACTATCATTTACAAAGGTGACTTCTCCTCCATCATGACTTTAAACATGTTTCAATATTTTTATATCAACTATAATATGTGAAGAAAGATCACTATAAAGTATCCATGTTGTGTTCCTATTAATTTTTTTCTAGGTTATCTCAATAACAAAATCTATTACTACAAATTTATTCTTTCTAGCTTCCTTTTATTTTCCATTATAAGAAACGGTTTTTGGAAGGAGTTTCATACATTTTTTAGCATGATGAACAGCCTTATCACATCTTCCAAAAACTTATTCTGTGCATTCAAATTGATTTCTTGTTGGTAAGTTTCTAACATATTAAGAATTCACTTTTTCAACTTTATGTAAGTTAAGAAAGTTGGCCATTCTACTTTAACTATTTCTTCCATTTTTCTCAAACCTCCTTCCGGTTAAGGATAATTTATGCTAAAAATTATATTCCATATGCCCATATATTCCACAACACTAAAAATAACCATCAAATCATGATTTTTTATTGAAATAAGATCTTTCTCTGTTGAATTGTTTTTTATGTTAATAGCTTCTTTCTGATCTATCATAATTTGGTCATGGATCATCTTTCCTTCAGAGTGGGTATTTAGCTTTTATATATGTGATAGGATTATCACATCCTTTTTCCACCAAATTTTTTCCAATACTTTTTTCAGAACCTGAAATCTTAAAAGAATCAAATGAAACATTCATTTTGGTGTGTGTAATGTTTGAATCCTATGGGCAAGCCTATCCGAATAGTCATTCGAAGGTAGAGAGCTGATTTCATGACGAAGATGCTGGGGAGGAGCAATTCTAAGTAGTTATTCTAGGTAGTATGTAATGTTTTAAGCCTACAGGTAATGAATTCCTCTAAGACCCATGGTCCATGTAATACATAAGCCTACGGTCCTTGTAAGGGTTCCACCTCAACCCTTGAAAGGTGGATTATCAAATCAATAAAAAACTAAGGCCTTAGGTCCATTGGAGGTGTGTGAATATTTCACTTGATTCTCATATTGAGCCTTCTTAGAAAAATTAGAAGTTTCAATGTTATATTTTGAGTATTTTTTGAAGTTTTCATTCATTTTCCTCAAGGTATTTTTAGACTCAAAAGGTTTTGATTGAACTTGTTGACTTCTTCTTCATTATCTTCAAGCTTATTACTAAGATATTCAATCAACTTTCCCTATTTATCACTTTTTAGTTTTTAACTTAAGATATCTTGAATATATACATCCTTTTACTAGATGACATATTTTCTTCCATCAGTAACTTCTTCACAATATTTCTTCATTGCTCTAATTTCTTTCTTGAGAGTTTGGTTTTGATCAAGACATGCAACAAGTTTTATCCAGAGCTGATACTCTCTAAAATAATTTGTACCACCTTCTTAACTATCTGACGAATCTTTTTTTTCAAAATTTTCAATGAAGGTTATGAATTTTTCTAAACTTTCACCTTTAGAATAATTTTTGTCAATTGAGTCTGATTAAACTTTCTTACTCAATATACTTCTTTTGTTTCCAGTAAACTTCTTGTATTTGTTGGATTATTTTTCTTCTTTATTAGTTTTGTTCCACTTTTTACATTGAGGTTTTTCATTAGAATCATATTGATATTCTAAAACATTATTCTTGGTTTAATTCATAGAAAATTTCCCAATTCCACTGTAGAGACCCGAAGCTTGACGTACATGGACATTACATTACTTTTTCGGAATACTTAGTACATAACAAAAACACACACACAAGGATCGTAATAGTTTAGTGTCTTTGGAAACTCGGAATATAATCTTCTAAACGTGGTGAAAGATCTTCAACATCTCCCATAAAGATCTTCCTTTTTTTATACCTAAAAACTTTCTTTATATCCTGGGGAAAAGAAAACATAAAAGGGTGAGCTCAAATGCTCAGTAAGGGTAAACAAAAGAAATATCAATCACATCATATTCATAAGAACATAACATTTTGGAAATCTTAACCTGCAAAAGAGAGCATAATTTCATAACATGGGATAAATCATAGTAGTGAAATGAAATCCCAATAATCATAACTTAAAACATGAAAATTTGTGGCATACACACATAATCATAGAGAATCATATCTTATTAGTCAAGACTCATTGCCAAGACTATCTTAGTGGACAAAGTCCATTTCTGAACCGATTCACCCTCGTTTCAGTCCTGTTTCACTGAACCGGTATAACCTACCATTCCATCCATGTTTATCTCATGAGATATAAAATCATTACCCAATGAATTGGAGGGATATATAGGTCCCACCCATCTCATAATGATACCATTCTTATGTGTGCCACAAAATCATAAACCATACATCATAGCATAACCCATGTAATAAAAATGAGATTCTCAAACATCGTGACATCATAAAACAATTCATATAAGATAAAGGAATTCATAAAAATAATTCCATCACAACATAATAAAATCAATGTAATAATAGGGATAGAAACATAACCCTTAATTATCTTAGATGGAAAATAATTTTGATAAAACGCTTGAACTCCATTCTTGAAGAAAATATCCTTTCTTCTTCAAAAACACTTTTCCTTTCATTACATGTCATACAATTCTAAAATAAAAGAAGTTGATTAAAAATAAACATGAAAACTTGTAAAGGAAGCTTCTTGGAAATAATTTTTTTAAAAATACATTCATTCCATATAATTTAAAAAAACATTCTTCTCGTACTTTTGTTGGAAAAGTCAAAAAGTACCTCGTACGAAAAATGACAAAAGATTCCTTTCATATCTTTTACTAAAAACTCACCGAAGGGTAAATTTGGATTTAAACAATTATAGATGGATGGAAATAACATTAAATATTGAGGAAACATGGATGTGGATGATAAAATACACCCCAATAAATACCAAAGTATAAAAAATCTCGGATAAAATTGAGATTGTGATATTTTCCTTACCTTAGGTCTGATTTGCTTCGTAAGTGTCTGAACCTCCTCTTTTTGACGCGCCTTCACTTAACCTCCACTTAAAGAAATAAGGACGGTCTTTGAAGAAGACCAGGACCTCTAGGATGATACTAGGGAAGTGGAGAAGAGATTTTGGCAGGGTTTGTCCAAGCTTGAATGCTCAAATTGGTGTGAGGAGGAGAGGGAGGAGGTTTCCTTTTATAAGGGAGGAGAGGGGCACCTTAGGAAAATCTCAAAATATTATTTTATATTAAGGTCAAATTCGGTTTATAATGGTTCCAAAGGGTCTTATTTCGAAGATAAAGTGGGGATGGGTCGAAATCCTCTAATCCAATAGGATTTAGACAAGTTTAGGTTATTATTTTAACCTTATCGATTAGATTTATCTCTAAGTTAAATAATTTAACTTTTACTGTGTCTTTTTGTTTTCTTACACTATATGGTTAATAAACTTACCATAACAAGCCAAACGAACCCCAAGTTGTTTATTATTAATATATCTATCCTTATCTAAGTCATTTGGCCGAAACTTAGATTTGTAAGAATTAAATAACAATTAATAATATAATATTTGTTTTAAAAATTAATTTATGTCAATTTTGACACTATTTGGTACATGATTTTTATGAAATTCATAACATAATGATAAGTTCGAAAAAAATTACTTAAATAAAAAATAACATGTCATATTAACCTAGAAAATTAGTTTAAGTCATAAAAAGTCTCAAATTACATTTATTTGGGAATTTATAACATCAATTATGTCAATATTTCATTAATAAGACAATTATTGCATCATCTTTGTGTCATAATAAATGATAATTATTTAATCCCTAAAAATTCTAAATAAATTCCTATGATTTAGATAATTGTATTAGCTTTCTGCAGACTATTCATGTTCGAAGTTTCATGAAGTTTATCACTAAATTAAAATTATTATACTTATAAGATTTAAGAAAGTGACATGTTGTCACATTCTTTGGTTTTAATAATAATTAAATTATTTTCATAGAAAAAAGTCCATAAAATGAATCTAATCCGACCCTTAGGTGATATGGGTCGACGTTTAGTCATCCATTAGGATTTTGACATGTGTTAGGGTAATTTTATAATATTATATTTACCCTTAATTACCCGATTTACCTTTAACTATGGTAAATAAAATTTACCGTAGTTACTATTCATAATTACCAAAAATAAAAAGTATCTTATTAACATAATTTGGATCCACTGATTCCAAATATGGAATCCATTTTTCCAAATTCAATACACCAAAGTTGCAGAAATTGAATTAAAATTAATCCCGTTGTCGAAAGAAAACGGGTTTTTCTTTAAAACATTGCAAAAGATTGAATTGATTTAACCTACGAATTTAAGGTAAAATCAATGCTAATGACATACATTATATTAAATTGTAAAAATATATTCTATTTATACTTTAAAACCATTCAATATTATAATTTAACCACATAATATATTACGATGAAAAAAGTTGTTTTTAATTAAAATATAGCGTGTTTTTACTATTCATTAAAATATGAAAGTTACCGGAAAAATATTAAAACTTTATCTAATGTAAATTTTTATATCCTGATTCAAAAGAAGAATTTTATTTTGTCAAATTTAACTTATAAACATGTCAAAAACTAGATTTAAAGTGGGTGCGCCATCAAAAGGTGGCAAAACTGCATTTTTTGAAAAATACTTATTTCACCTGAAAATTTTATTTTGTTCTTATACCATGTTCTAGAAATGTGTAAGATGAATAATAATGTTATAAAATTCAAAATTTAGTTAACACTATTCATAACGGCTAGTTCATAACAATATTATAATAATATATCGTTGTTTAGTAAAGCCCGGTATTGCGTACAACACACGCTATCGAGGAAGGTCGCGATTGCGTGTAATGCATGCCAAGTTCGGGTTGTGTGTAGTGCACAACTCCTTTGTTGTTGGGTATAACAGAATCCAATCATATTTTATTTATACATTGAATATATATATATATATACACTCAATGTTGCGTAGAATAACTTCTATCAAACTAACTTGAAATTGTGTGTAACAAGAGCCAAGAAAAGTGTTGTGTATACTGCAAGCTAATACAGTGTTGCGTATAGCGCAAGATAATCTTGGTGTGTCGTACAATAGAAGATATTAATGAAATTAAAAATAATGTATCTTATAAAATCTCGGGTTGTTACATTCTACCTCCCTTAAAATGAATTTCGCCCTTGAAATTCGTTGGGGTTATAAATGGTTTACTACTCGAAAGTTTATTTAATAGAAACCCTCATCATAAAAAGGAATAACAAAACCAATCTTTAAAAACAAAATTATGAAACGTAATGGTTACTCAAATAAACTAATCACTGGGATTCCACATAGGTGAAAATATGGATATGGAAGAGAAATCTATCCATCATGTTCTGATGGAGAGTTGTAGAGAACATGGCTATGGAAAAGCCAGCAATCACAAAGCCATAAATTTGTGACGATATAAGGTACCATTTGATTCATCAGATATAAGAGTACTAGGACAACATTTTTTTGGTTTTCAAGATCATTTCCCTAAAGTTGAAGAATTTGAATTAGAATAAATACTTACTTTATTTTGGTACAATCTCATTGTTGTTCGTGCCTTGAACAATTTCCACTTCATCTCTTAAAGAAATGAAGTTGAATTTGTTATTCGTGAAGTGTTAGAAGATCATGTGATAGAATGACGGGTCATTCCATCTATCTCAAACAAAAGGTTAGAAAAGTTATCAAAAAATACATAAGTCCATCTATAGTGAGATTAATGATATATGGTTCCTAAAATGGACTTATATTTCATATATCATACTGATTAATATAATAAAACTAGTTTCTACTAAACAGGGACTTCCTGTAGGCCAGTGGTAGGTGATAAAGGCGAGTCGCACTTCGGTTGTGGGTTTGATTCCCACAGCCTTGTCCGACGCCATGGTCTGTCGCTCGTCCTGTAGGTTGTCCTTTTTCTAAAACTATCTTACTATAACATCCCATCAATAATATCGAAAAAACTTTTATCCTTAAACAATACTAACTTATGTCCAACATAATCCATTCCAATCTTTAGGCTTATCCATAATACTTCAGTCCACTCTCATAATATAGTGAAAACGATTACCAAAGATTTAATACCATCGTTGATCCCCATATATCATAAGATATGTCTTTTTGGTCACATTCTAAACATTCAAAGGCCTTAATCATGTATTCTCTTGAATACCCATTGAACCTTAGTGAAAATATGAATGCAGTTAAACATTAACACTTTCCACATACCAAAATCCTCAAAATTCTATATACTCAAACCATGATATAACCTTCTCCTTATATCATTCATGAGCTCATGACTACTATCAAACATTTCATTTTCTCCTTATCCCTTCATTATGTGCATATCATCTACATTCCAAAAATATCTAAATAACCTTTCATGGATACTGGTAACATTAATCATACACTTTCAAAACTCAAGGAAAGACAATAGTGTAACAATCCTTAGATGTCTATTTATTCCATAGTAACATGAGATTACTTATACAACATTACACATGATAAACATGTAATCATTCCACCACATTCTTAAACCATTGACCGAGCTTCAACAATTCTTTCATCTCACATATCATTTGTAGTCTCTTAATCATCATCCACATAAATACTACCCATACGACCATACTGATTCTCTTCATGAGACTTTCCCTTAGGGAATTGGTTTTCATAATGCCCGTACATTCCACATTTAAAACATTTAACCATTGTTGATGTCGTAGAAATACCATTATCCTCATCCCTGGTGTTAATTGAACATTTTCCTTTGCACTTACTGGCTTTGTGTCCTTCTTTTCCACAACCAAATAATCTTCCAGTTCCTTTGAAACATTCTCCTTGATGCCTCTTCCCACATGATTTACATAGGGGAAATTGAACTTTCTTTCCTCTATGATCATCATGAAACTCCATCTTTCTCTTATTAGATGAGTCAGGAAACTTACCAAATTTTACATTATTGATCATATTATGAGATTTCTTATTCGGAATAATAATGATATTTGGACTTCCAAATCCCATTTCATTTGGTTTCTCATCATTCCATTGTCCATCATATCCTCCATTATCGTGAATCATCTTGTTTCTAGCCATTTTCTAAAACCCAAAAAGAATAGTATGAGAGACAAAAATCATAATAAAGGGGGATTATCTTCAATATCTAACATCTTTGGTTTGATCTAATATCATTACCATAGTTCTAGGACTATATCCTATATGTATACTTATCCTTAGGGACATCCCTAGACATACCTTAGAAATATCTCTAGGGATCTCACTAATGTTTTCACATCCTAGTTTCCAAAGGATGACTAAACCTTTCCTCTGATATCAACTGTAGAGACCCGAAGCTTGACGTACATGGACATTACATTACTTTTTCAGAATACTTAGTACATAACAAAAACACACACACAAGGATCGTAATAGTTTAGTGTCTTTGGAAACTCAGAATATAATCTTCTAAACGTGGTGAAAGATCTTCAACATCTCCCATTAAGATCTTCCTTTTTTTATAACTAAAACCTTTCTTTATATCCTGGGGAAAATAAAAAATAAAATGGTGAGCTCAAATGATCAGTAAGGGTAAACAAAAGAAATATCAATCACATCAAATTCATAAGAACATAACATTTTGGAAATCTTAACCTGCAAAAGAGAGCATAATTTCATAACATGGGATAAATCATAGTAGTGAAATGAAATCCCAATAATCATAACTTAAAACATGAAAAATTTGTGGCATACACACATAATCATAGAGAATCATATCTTATTAGTCAAGACTCATTTCCAAGACTATCTTAGTGGACAAAGTCCATTTCTGAACCGAGTCACCCTCGTTTCAGTCCTGTTTCACTGAACCGGTATAACCTACCATTCCATCCATGTTTATCTCATGAGATATAAAATCTTTACCCAATGCATTGCAGGGAGATATAGGTCATACCCATCTCATAATTATACCATTCTTATATGTGCCACAAAATCATAAACCATACATCATAGCATAACCCATGTAATAAAAATGGGATTCTTAAACATCGTAACATCATAAAACAATTCATATAAGATAAAGGAATTAATAAAAATAATTCCATCACAACATAATCAAATCAATGTAATAATAGGGATAGAAACAAAACCCTTAATTATCTTAGATGGAAAATAATTTTTATAAAACTCTTTAACTCCATTCTTGAGGAAAATATCCTTTCTTCTTCAAAAACACTTTTCCTTTCATAACATGTCATACAATTCTAAAATAAAAGAAGTTGATTAAAAATAAACTTGAAAACTTATAAAGGAAGCTTCTTGGAAATAATTTTTAAAAAAATCCATTCATGTAGTATAAGTTAAAAAAACATTCTTCTCTTACTTTTGTCAGAAAAGTCAAAAAGTACCTCGTACGAAAAACGACAAAAGCTTCCTTTCATATCTTTTACTAAAAACTCACCGAAGGGTAAAATTGGATTTAAACAATTGTAGATGGATGGAAATAACATTACATATTGAGGAAACATAGATTTGGATGATAAAATACACCTTAGTAAATGCCAAAGTGTAAACAATCTCGGATAAAATTGAGATTGTGATATTTCCCTTACCTTAGGTCCGATTTGCTTCGTAAGTGTCCGAACCTCCTCTTTTTGACGCGCCTACACTTGACCTCCACTTAAAGAACTAAGAATGGTCTTTGAAGAATACCAGGACATATAGGATGATACTAGGGAAGTGGAGAAGATATTTTGGCAGGTTTTGGATGATCTTGAATGCTCAAATTGGTGTGAGGAGGAGAGGGAGGAGGTGCCCTTTTATAAGGGAGGAGAGGGGCACCTTAGGAAAATCTCAAAATATTATTTTATATTAAGGTCAAATTCGGTTTATAATGGTTCAAAGGGTCTTATTTAGAAGCTAAAGTGGGTATGGGTCGAAATCCTCTAATCCAATAGGATTTAGACAAGTTTAGGTTATTATTTTAACCTTATCAATTAGATTTAACTATAAGTTAAATAATTTAACTTTTACCGTGTCTTTTTGTTTTCTTACACTATATGGTTAATAAAATTACCATAACAAGCCAAAAGAACCCCAAGTTGTTTATTATTAATATATCTATCCTTATCTAAGTCATTTGGCCGAACCTTAGATTTTTAGTAATTAAATAACAATTAATAATATAATATTTGTTTTAAAAACTAATTTATGTCAATTTTGACACTATTTGGTACATGATTTTTATGAAATTCATAACATAATGATAAGTTAGAAAAAAGTTACTTAAATAAACAATAACATGTCATATTAACCTATAAAATTATTGTAAGTCATAAGAAGTCTCAAATTACATTTATTTGGTCATTTATAACATCAATTATGTCAATATTTCATTAATAAGACAATTACTACATCATCTTTGTGTCATACTAAATGATAATTATTTAATCCCTAAAAATTATAAATAAATTCCTATGATGTAGATAATTGTATTATCTTTCTTTAGACTATTAATTTTCTAAGTTTCATTAAGTTTATCACTAAATTAAAATTATTATACTTATAGGATTTAAGAAAGTGACATGTTGTCACATTCTTTGGTTTTAATAATAATTAAATTATTTTCATGGACAAAAGTCCATAAAATGAATCTAATCCAACCCTTAGGTGATATGGGTCTACTTTTAGTCATCCAATAGAATTTTTTCATGTGTTAGGGTAATTTTATAATATTATATTTACCCTTAATTACCTGATTTACCTTTAACTATGGTAAATAAAATTTACCGTAGTTACTATTAATAATTCCCAAAAATAAAAAGTAGTTTATTAACATAATTTGGATCCACTGATTCCAAATATGGAATCCATTTTTCCAAATTCAATACACAAAAGTTTTAGAAATTGAATTAAAATTAATCTCGTTGTCGAAAGAAAACGGGTTTTTCTTTAAAACATTGCAAAAGATTGAATTGATTTAACCTACGAATTCAAGGTAAAATCAACGCTAATGAAATACATTATATTAAATGGTAAAAATATATTCTATTTATAATTTAAAACCATTCAATATTATAATTTAACCACATAATATATTACGATGAAAAAAGTTGTTTTTAATTAAAATATAGCGTGTTTTTACTATTCATTAAAATATGAAAGTTATCGGAAAAATATCAAAACTTTATCTAATGTAAATTTTTATATCCTGATTCAAAAGAAGAATTTTATTTTTTTAAATTGAACTTATAAACATGTAAAAACTAGATTTAAAGTGGGTGCGCCATCAAAAGGCGGAAAAACTGCATTTTTTGAAAAATACTTATTTTACCCGAAAAATTTATTTTGTTCTTATACCATGTTCTAAAAATGTGTAAGATGAATAATAATGTTATAAAATTCAAAATTTAGTTAACACTATTCATAACGGCTAGTTCATAACAATATTATAATAATATATCGTTGTTTAGTAAAACCCGGTATTGCGTACAACACACGCTATCGAGGAAGGTCGTGATTGCGTGTAATGCAAGCCAAGTTAGGGTTGTGTGTAATTCACAACTCCTTTGTTGTTGCGTATAACAGAATAAAATAATATTTTATTTATATATTGAATATATATATATATACACTCAATGTTGCGTAGAATAACTTCTATCAAAGGAACTTGAAATTGTGTGTAACAAGAGCCAAGAAAAGTGTTGCGTATACTGCAAGCTAATACAGTGTTGCGTATAGCGCTAGATAATCTTGGTTTGTAGTACAATAGAAGATATGAATGAAATTAAAAAGAATGTATCTTATAAAATCTCGGGTTGTTACATCCACCACACTCAAAAAAATTTGAGAGTAAATTTACATCTATACTTTCTTATTCCTCTTCAATAGTTCTTAGATATAAGAGACATGATTTTATCATTCAACTCATCATCATATTTACCTTAGGAGTCATAAGAATTAACATCTTCAACATCTTTAATTTTCAACTTTCTCATAGCTTCAAAATCCATTTCATATTTTATATTTTTCTAAACATTGGAGCTTCTCTCATTTCATAAGCAACAAGAAACTTTTTTAATTAATTAAGAGATAAATCATCTGTATCTTATAAAGAGGATATTTTAGAATCAAACATGTCTGAAATATTTCTCATAAGTTTCTTCACAATTATAGAATCTTACAAGACATATCTGAATCCTCTAATATTGCAAACAATTTCATTTACACTAGTAAAGTATTCATTAATAGTTTTTCATCCATAATTATGATGTCTTTGTACTTACTATGCCATATTTGTAGCATTTATTCCTTAACTTTAGTATTCCATTTGGAAATACTTTCTATCTTGTCCAATATACTTTTTGAGGTATTGATACCCATAAACTTTTGATAAATATTCTCTAATGAGGACATAGGATTTTATTTTTATCCGTTACATAAACTTCAATATTTCTCTTATAATCAAATTTCATAGGAGCATATTTCTCGATAGGTGGAAAATTAATAGTAGTAGCATCAACAACTTCAAGACCATGAGATAGAAGATAAGGAATCATCCTATTTTTCCATCTATAAATATTTTTCCATCAAATGTAGGAATTCCTCTACTATTTACAGAATTAATATTATCCATGATAAGGATTCAATAAGGGAACATGGATATGATACTAATTGAAGTTCTAAAGGATCAAATAACAATTGTGAAGGGGGTTGAATTAGATGTTCACTTTTATAAGTTTTAAAAAATTTATAAACTTAACCCTTGAAACCTATTATGATTTACTTCATTATCAACTTTTAGTATAAAATCATGCATGAAAAATTAGGAAACAAAGTAAAGAAATCAAGATTTATAAGGTCCATCCTCAGTGTGAGAACCTACATCCTTTCCATATCCACTTCTATGGGTATATGTAAATCCACTTTTATGAAGAAGTGAATACAACTTGGGTTAACTCCCATTAAACACGTTCTATCTCTTGATAGGAAATATTATACTGACCCATCTCAATTTACAATTTCTTCATATAAAAAAAATTGATCCAAACAAAAGAATAAAGATTTTGTTGAAATTTACCCATAATTTCTCAATCTGAATCCTCAATCCAATTTGGTTGGATCTAATTTTCTCAATATGATGAGTTTGGATCTAATTCCCTCAGTTCCATGAGTCTCAATCTGATTCTCTCAATATGATGAGTCTGGATCTGATTATCTTAATATGATAGACTCAATATGATGAACTCATTCTTAATATAAAAACTCAAACTTTTCTCAAATTCTCAATAGGATCTTTCTCAGTATGATTAACTCAATACGATATTCTCAATATGATCTTTCTCAATTTAGTAAACAAACATTTAGTTTTCTGATCCTCTTCTTGAGATATCTAGCCAAAAATTACTTTTAATCGATTTCTTTACCGCTCTTAATTTTCTTCTTGCATGAAAATTCACAAATTAAAGAATGATCTAAGAAAGTATTTATAGGTGACTCATAAAACAAAATAGAGAAACTTGAAAACTTTCCCCACTTCCTCAAGTTTTAAAACTCTAAAAATCTATAACATTTAAACTTCAACTTTGAATTCTTTAATCCTCTATATATTACTCTGAGATTTTCTCAAAATTGAATTTCAAGTTTGACCTCTTCAACTCTTCATAAAACTTCTGTAATTTTCTCTTTGAGTCTTCTTTATAATCAACTCATTACGAATATGCTTTCTTCTCAGCTCATTACAAATCTATTTCCTTATTAAAACATTACGAATTTTTTTTCTTATTAAATCATTATGAATTATAATTCCTTCTAAGATCATGGAATCGTCATAATGATGGAATTATCGTTATGATGAAATTCTCATTACGATGGATTTTCCCATTATGGTGAAAATCCCATTATTATGAAATTATCATTACGATGGAATCTTTATACTTTAACTTTGAAACTATTCAAACTTCATCAGCTTCACACATTCTAACTTCTAGATCTAATATTCTGAAACATTTCTACCTTATATAGATTTATTCATAATGATGTAATCCCCATTAAAATGAAATTCTCATTATGATAAAATCTTTCATTACAATGTAATTATTCACTATACAATCTTGAATTTCTTCAAACCTCTCTACTATATCTTAAAAAGATTTTATCATGACATTTTCCATGATTTTTGATAAATTAATGATCATAAAGACTCTTCATCAATAATATTGTTTATTCACTCAACAAATTATGTCTTTCTAAATAAGGAACTTTTTTCATTCTCTAATTACTGCAAATAAAAAAATTCAGTAAATAACAATTTTTGCCTCTGATTCTTCTGGATCTGATGATCTAAATCCAATGACAAATAATCTGATGATCTGAATCTGATTCTAGTCAGTCTAATTATCTATGTTCAGAATAAAAATTTATTTAAAAAAACTTTCCTCCCCCTTTATGTTTGGGTCTAAACTTTAAAAAACTTTCAACTTTCTTACAAATATCATTACAATGGGCTGGGACTGATCCTGAAAAACAAAATATATTCTTATAAAAAAGGTTATTTATAAAAAATTACAAAAACTTTGTTAAAACAATTCATCACAATGGTTATTCATACTTGATATAGCTTATACAGTTGGTGTGGTCTGTTGTTTTCTATAAAATCCTAGTATAGAGCATTGAAGAGCAGTGAAGTATATATTTTTTATATTTGTGGTACTTATGATATAAGATTGTATTTTGGAAATGGGGAACATTTATTTTTTGGCTTTACTGATTCAGATATGGGAAGAGATATGGATTCAAGGAATTCTATTTTAGGCTATTTGATCACTTTTATACAGGGATTGTATCTTGACAGTCTAGATTGCAGAGGTGTGTTGTTTTATGTACCACTGAGTCTGAGTTTATTGCACCTACAAAGGCTTGCAAATAATTATTTTAAATGAAAAATTTTATTTGAGAACTCATTTTTAATCAGGACTGGTATGTTTTATTTTTTTATAGTTTTAGTATTATTTATTTTCTAAAGAATCTCAATTTTCATGGCATGTAAAAAAATATTGATGTTTGGTATCATTTGATCTATTACATCCTTGATTAGAAAAATTTGGAGCTCAAAAAGATCCACACATATGACAATGGGTTATACATAATGACCAAGATTTTACCCAAAAGTAAATTTGAGACTTTCTGACTAATTAAAGGGTTTGTGGTAATCCCCACATTAGTCGGAGGTAGATTTTATTGGTTTCCTTGTGTGAGGATCCACGTGCATCATTTTTGATAAAAAAAAATGAGATATGATATATGAGGGATATTTATCTTGAAGTGGATATTTTTTTAGAGAGCACCATGAACTCTCTCTTCTCATCTTTGATACATTGCATTTAGGGTTTTAGGAAATAGTTTTTAGATCTGCAGCCGGTGAAATTATATGGATTTTATTTACTTTCATCTATGATTCTCTTTGATATAATCCTAATTTTTTTCATCGGTACCATTTATTTGAACATCGAACATTTGATTCACAATATGATCTATTTGAGTTTATTTATCTTACTTAATTTTCTTGGTTTGGTTTTTCATTTGATTATTCATCAACAACACCATCACCAAAGGTGAATAATTACGCTGAGTATGGAGAAAGTCCCGCCACTTCCCAAACAGAGTCATCAAAATAAGAACAATGTCCATCTCCACTGAAATGGAAACATTTCTACCACTGGAGAGTTGAGAGGTCGCCCCCATATACAGGGCTAATCACCACCACCATGGGAAAGGGAAAAGACCATGATGTTACCAACATTTTATAAAGGTCTTTTATCTTCATCAGGACCATTAGAGATCCAAATAGTAATAGATAGAGAATCTCTTAATAGGAACCCATCGACAGGAGCATGGAATTCCTGAGGATATGGGAGTATGTGTGGAGAAAGAATATTGTCTGAGGTTTCCTTAAACATAAAATTTTTTTGGGATGGATTATTATTCCATTATTGACACAATTATTGATTGAAAAATAATATGGATGTCCAGAATAAATTAAAATAAGTCGAACTGACCATGGAATGCTTCTTAATAGGGATCAATAGGATACTTCTGTAATGACCTTGTTTTATCTTGAAGAACTTGAATTAGATTCTCGTTTTATTGATACAAGAAAGGAAGGATGCATAAGATGATTGTGAATTTATTTTCTAGTTTTAGTTCTCAAACATTTATTAATCCATTTATAGTTTTTTATTGAAAAATTACATGTTGTTAAATATTTGTGGGGAGTTCTTGTGGTATAAGTTTCCAATAATTAGTTTCTGCGTGAGTAAATTTGTCATCTTAACCTAAACCATATTTTTGTTATGAGTATTTTTATTAAAGGTTTTTTTTTTGAAATTTTTTATTACAGGTACCTTGAAAATCATCATAAATAATTTCCAATTCATTTTACCATTGGAAATTTTTAGTGGAAAATACCATTGAGAATTTTCAGAATAAGTTTATTGTTGTTATTTTCAATGGATTTTTTTATTGGAATGTTTCAATTGTGAAAATTTATAGTCTAAGGACCCCAATTATATCCAAATACAATTTACAATGCATTTTACCAATGAAAATTTTCAATGTAAAACATCAATGGAAATTTTGAATGCATGTTTCTAGTTATAATTTGCACTGGATGTTTTCTGTGTAAATTTTTAGTTGATATTTATTATGGTAATTTTTTGTTGAGGGGCCTATAAAATTTCTAGTCTTAATTCCTAATTCAATTGACAAGGATAAATTTCCAATTCAAAATACAAGTGAGAATTTTTTGTGAAACTTTCTTATGGTAATTTACAATGGAGGTTTCCAGTGAAACTTCACACTAGATTCCAGTGGTAATTTACATTAGATTTTTCTAATTTAACTTCACAGTATATGATATATAAATTTTCAATCCAATTTTCTAGTAAAAATTCTTTGTACCAGATACTAATGGGTATTATTTGTAAAATATTGTGTTCGCATGGGTTGGGAAATTCTAGAGGGAGATTAATTTTTTGTACTTGGAGAGAGGTTTGGTTTTAGAATTGATATTCATATTGATATTATAGATGTTTGAGCATCATAAGGATATGTTTTTGGACTTTTAATATGGACATCAAAGTTTTTGGGTGCTCAATAAATGATAGTGAGGGAATCCAAGTGAACCTATAGAGAGAATTCACTATAGGTGCACCACTACGAGGAGGACCATGGCATAGTAAACCCCACTGTGGATAGAAAAATGCCTAGGTATAGGTCATGGAACCTTGGTCTGTTCATGGTTCTTGTGGAAATCACATATGGAAAATAAGTAGGGAAAAATGATTGTTTCTATCTGTAAGGTGCTTAAAAAGTGATGAGGGGAAAGGGCCCACATCGTGGTGGCTAGCCATTTCTTTTGGGTGGTGCAGAAATGGAAAACAACAATATGGGAGGGTCCATGATGTGGTGAAATTTGGTTTTACCTACATGTTTTAAAAATTTAGGGTAAATTACCTTTTTTCCATTGAATTGTTCAGGGGATTGGTCCCCACTTTATTCCTTCCCATGAATTCCCAAGCTAGCCTCCCTTCCTCCTCCCTCCTTCCTGCTTCCTCCTCTGATCCCTCATGGTTTGGGGTGGTTCTTCATTCCTTTTTCATGGTGATTCAAGGTGATTTATCATCCTCCATCCCCCATTCTTCTCCAATTTTGGGCAATCAGTTGAGGTTTTTTTGTACAATCCCACCAGAGTATGGTGTAATCGTCTCATTATGATGGGTATTTTGTGTGTGATGGATGGAGAATGTACTGAGGTGTTGATCACATGTTATTTCAATGAAAGTATGTTACCCTATGAATTTTTCTAGGGTTTTTTTATAAATTAATAAAATTGATGATTGAATTGGAATCTCTTTTTAGGGATTTTGATCTGGTTGGTATCAAGAGTACGTCGTGGACCTCCTTCAAGTATTTGGTTCCATTTTTAGTCTAAAGAGGTCGACCGGTGAGTGTTTTGGAAATTATGCCAAAATTAATTAAATTGGAATTTTTTTATAAATACATTAATTAATTATAATTATACTATAATAAATTAATTTAGGTGTATTATTTGATTTAGGGCCTTATGATGATTGATGATGGTCAACGGACTTGGGCGGGCTTAGGTGGGAGTTGTCGGGCTGTGGAATTGAGAAGGGAATAACTTCAAAATTAATGTAGGCATTTCCTCGTAAATGCCTCTGTGGTGTTATTAATTTTATTTATATGTGTTTTTTATGTTCAGTATCTCCCCCAAGGGTGATAAACATGTTAAATTATATAAATTTTTTAATTAAAAATGAATTCCCATGCACAAATTGAACAAAGTACTCAGGCCACGAGGGACCTTGGACACTATCTTGATTGTCTCAACAATTTATGATTGAGGCCTTGACTATAATTGTATTCCTTGAGATGAATAGACCCTTATAGGTGAGACTTATTCAAATTTTTTGATCATAACAGACCTAGATAAGTGTCATGTTGACCTCTGAGTAGAGGGATGTGATGATATGAGACGGATGGACTAGGGGTTTCCCATGTGAGAACCCTGATATGCTTTAGAACCTTTAGTATGGTTTAGATAGGTATTAGGTGAGTGGACTTACCTGAAAAAATGTGAATTGGAGGGGTTGGGAGCATAAGACTCAACCTAGGGATTCCATGAAATGTGAGGTGGGATTTAATCCATCTCTTTGACTGTGACTGAAGATAATATCCTTGTGAGGAAAGTGATATTGTGATGCAATTATGATGATTTCGAGGGAAAATATTCCCTTTGGGTAATGGGTGTCAACCCGTGCAATGATTTTGAGTTAAAGAACCCATGATGGGTGTCTGTACAAGATGTGACTGAGGGGACCCCGGTGGGTGCCTCGAAGATATTTTGAACTCAGAGAGGGTGAATATGGGAAAAGATGTAGTGATTATTATAGGTGTCACCTATAACATGAATTAATGGTTTGAGACTGTAATGGTTGTGATGAGGATAGTTCATGAACCAGTGTGGCCAACCTCAGGTATTGGTATGAGTCTGGGTAGGTGGCCAACTCCATAAAGATATGCTACATGAGACAATTTGGGTGGGACAGACTACCCACTGAGATGTATTAAGATACATGGGATGCTTAGGAATTACTATTAGGATCCTTCCTTTGTTCCTGATATTAAAATGGTATGCCTTTGTGATGTTCTGTGGATTCATATTGTGGGACGCACAACCCATTGAGAAATGGGTTATTTAGGTTAGAATGTCTGGGACATACTACTTGGATTCATCTTGTAGGTTATCTGGGTTAGAATGCCTTGGACATGCTCCTTAGATTTGACTCATAGTTTATCTAGGTTAGAATGTCTTGGACACACTCCTTGGATTCTGCTTGTAGGTTATCTGGGTTATAATTCCATAGAAATTATCCTTGGATTCATCTCGTAGGTTATTTAGATTGGAATACCTTGTACATTATCCTTTGATTCACCCTGTAGGGTATTGGAGTTAGAATACCTTGGACTCACTCCTTGGATTCAAATCCTACTTCTTTGTATTTCCCTGGAAAACATCCTAGGAATAGTCCATCAGCCTGATATTGGTAGGCACAATTGAGTGGCATTATCAGAGATACCCCAGCATTAGTTGAAGTAGTTTTGTTTCAACCTTGGGTTTCATGTTATAACCTAAGGATCGATAATTATTATTTATTTATGATTCTTCAGTTCATGTATTTATTTATTCTAATAATATCAAATTTGTACATTGTATATACTGGTTATGTAAGATACCGAGTTTTTGGTCCCATACCGAGTTATACTCACACCCTATTCAGTAGTCCATGGCATTTGAGTACTCGAGTAGCCATCAATTTTCATAGTTTTGGGTTGGGTAAAGGACTGAAGTGTATGGTCGGGTAGGATAGATCAGATAGGCTAGATACTGGGATGAGATATGGATCAAGGATGTTGTAATGCCTCATTTCCTTTATTATTTTATTTATTTTGTATATGTGATTAACCTAGTGGATGATTAGGGTTTGTATACTAGAATGACTATGAGTTAGTGTGTCTCCTTGATTCCACATTCATTTATTATTTAGTGATTGATATGTTTATTTCTTAGGCATAATCTGATGTTTGTTATGATAGATGATGTCAGGTTTATTTTTATATGGTTTTTTTTTACTCTAATTCGATGGCATAGTCTTCCCATGATTTCTTTAGGCACTCACCTCTTGTTAGTAGCCTCTAGTATGTGCGGAGGTTCTTCTAAGGCCATGTAATTCTCTAGTTCTTTAATGTATCTATTTTTTCCATGTAAATATTTAAAATATTTTAAATGATCTTTTTGAATTCAAGTACAAATTCAACATGAGATTTTAGGGTCCGGGGAGGCTCGATATTGATATAATAAATATATTGAATATATTATATCACTCACATGTAATTTTTATGAAATAATGGAACAAATACCTAATAGTGTCTCATATCATAATTCTATGAATTCCATAAAAACTATAATATGGGATTTATCCTAGGTGTTACATAATCATTTTGTGCACTGAGTGTTTAGATTAAGTGTATCCATGAGAGGATTAGTAATTTAATAAATACATTAATTAATTAATCAGTTATTTATGTTCCATGACCTAATATCCTCTATTTAAGAGTGATTATATAAAATCCATAGGGTTTTCCACATAACCCTAGTGATTGAGAAATGGGTCAATGGAGGTGAGTTTAGTGAATGATAAGGGTTCAAGGATCTGAGATTGATTTTCTAAGGATCATCTACACCAATAGAGTTTGGGGATCTCACCGATGATAATGATTGGTAATTTCTCTTCATCATCGATCAATCCATACTCGAGTTAGGGAATTTGTTTTATTTGGATTAATCCCATTTTTTTATCCCATGTCAATCACACATTAATTAACCTAAAAAATATTGATTTGAGGATCAATGGTTGATTATGTTTGTTTAAATATATTCTTATAAATAGGACTTTATATTGCTTCATGGATTCCTCCTTTCTTTATTCCTTTGTTGCTTTTCACATAATTGAATTAAGACTAAACTGAACAATGGTCAACATTCAATCCTCATTTTTCAGTTTGTTCTTTTCTCCCCACATTCTTTATATGATCATCATTGGAATCCTATTTTTCTGGAGGTTTGAAAAATAAATAGAAACCAAACATTGTGCATTCGATATTTGATGCAACAGGTCATCGTGGGTGTGGGTTTGAGATTGAGGGAACGATCAAGGCACAATGATGATGAAGGGTGATTATGGTGTTGGATCAAGTGTTCATGTTTGTGGTTTGGGAATTCTAGGGATACAACATGATGATGGTTGTTTCCTAAGTGGATTGAGTGGTCAATATCCAACCACCGATGATGAAAAGTATCGGTTATTTCTATATCCAAATTCTACGGAAGGACTAGTGGTTGGAGTGAAGTCATCATAGGTGATAATGAAACCAAATAAAAACCATAGGTATCTTAAAAATCCCATGTTAAATGAAATGTAGTCTAAATAACACATGCCGTGTGGATGATTGCTAAGATAGATAGGGTTTACAAGTGAATAAAAATATCACACGCCATGTAGACCCACCACATGCCATGTGAACTGGTGTTAGAATCTCATCGTGTACCCTAGGGGTACATTTCCATTTACACATGAAGAAATATGGGCACAACCAGAACACACAGGCATGACTCGTTACTCATACTTGACTATAGTACTTGAATAAGACCAAGTACACAGGCATGGCATAGGTACATAGGCAAGGCCTACGTACACAGGCATGGACTAGATACACAGGTATGTCCTAAGTACATGGGCATGGACCAGAGTACATAACCATAGGTTGAGTCACATGGGCATACTAGGGGAAGATAAGAAATATTATGTACTCCTTGTACATGTTGTGTACTTTCTCTAGGGAATTTTGAGGCCCTCCTTTTCTTTTCTGTGGACCAGTTTCCCTAGGGTACATTCCCTCCATCCATCCCAAAGAGGGTATAATGAGGCATAATTTCTTTATTATAGGATGTTAACCCCTCTACATGATTATTCTCAGATATAGTTTTAGGAATACCTCCATGAGGCATGTGGTGGGATCGTCTATCGTATCTTCTTCCCTATGTTGGGTTTTAGGAATCGGCGTGACCAATATACCCAGGAATTGATCCTATACTTAGTGTTTATTCTAGATAGGGTCTGGTATACCTTATAGTCTTAGGGAGAGATCCCCTATCCATGTAACAATCTCTTCTGAGTTCTAGTACAAACTTATTCATGGTGAGGCTAGACGATAATGACTTCTTAGATGAGTGACATCAATATTTTCATAATTGAGAAGTGAGTTCTCCCAGATGAGAATTACCATGAAGCCTCAAGAAGAATCATATGGTTGGTAGAATGGTTGAAACCCCTTTGAGATATTGTGTCAATATTGAGTATATCTAGGTTATTGTAATATTTTTATGTCTCATATCCTAATAGAAACATCATTTTATTGATGAGATTACTACTCACTTGATGCTTTATGTTTGATTATTTTTTGGTATCCTAATGTTTATTGTTAAACTCAACCCTAAATAGGATTGACTGACACATGTTGTGACTTATACATACAAAAGGCTATTTGATGGGGTCCTAGGTGGACTAGGAGATGATGAAGCATATTTGATCTAGACTGGTCATTGTTCCTACCATGTGTTTCATTTGATAACAGTCCCCTCCTTTCTTATAAGTTTGGACTCTTTTCTAATTTTGGTGGGCTTGTATTTGGCCCTTTATAATTTATAGTACTTTTTTCATACTCTGAATATGGGATATAGAAGTACGCATGAATTCTTTGCATTGATTTAATTTTATCGTTTAGCATGGTGTTGGTGGATTGGAGATGTGTGTGTGTGTGTGTGTGTGTGTGTAGGTATGTTATGCTAAAGCCTCAAATGTGTGTGTTATGGCTAATCAGCATTTGTTTCTATCCCCTAGCCTATTGGAGGTGGGATTAGGGTTTCACACTTGAATTTTCATTGGATAAATGGCCCCTAAAGGTTTGGGTCATGAAAATATTTCATCAAAGTGGTGTCATCTTATTTCTAGATTTTGTATACTGTCTAGTTGTGAGGTTGGTTTGGTAACTAGGGAAAAAATGTTAAATTGTTTCTAGTTTATCTATTAGGACAGAGAATCAATTATTGGTACAGTGAAAAATGTATCTATTCACCAGGACTCTGATAACCTACTTATTGACTTAGTACATGCAGGTACTGGTTACAGAGAAATTTTTTTACATTTATCATATAGGAATGTTTTTTTAGTTTCTATTTCCTTCTTGAGTCATCTTCCTAGATATACTCTTTGATCATGGTACGTCTTGATTATTTCAGTATGAATCTATAATGATATCTAGCTATTATTCCATAGTTTGATCATGATAATGATCCACCTATTGATAAGGTTTTAGTCTATGGACTTGTGTATGAGGTGATTCCTCCATGTGGTTTTTTAGTCTTACTATAACCTGTTAAGAAATAGGTTACGTTGGTAGTACCAACTAAGGATATGCATAATTTGGTCCATGAGTTTCAAAGGTATCATCCCCTTAGGTTTCTAGGTGATCTAGACCCCAATGTAGTTGAGGACTGGGTTGAGGAAGTTACATGAGTTTTCCACCTTGTTATGACACCTCCAGATCAAATGGTGGTCATAGTGGTGAAACTTCTTCATGGATCCATTGAGTGATGGTGGATTTTAGAAACTCAAATGCCTGATGAGAGAACCCTATCCTGGATAGATTTTGAGAAACACTTTAGGGAGGAGTTCTATCCAACCACATTATGGGCAGTGTGCATTCAAGAAGTTCTACAGCTTCATCAGGTCAGCATGACTATGGAAGAGTATTCATCAAGGTTCACCAACCTCACATGACACTCTATGGATATGGTTTATGATTCTATCTTACATTAATGTACCTTATATTGGGTATTATGATGATTTATCAGGGATGGTATGATATCTCTTATCATTCCTACCTATGTTGGGGTGCTTGAGTGAGCTTTAGTGGTGGAGATATTTTTGGATGAGTTGAAACTGAATGTTGGTGCTGGTGGAAAAACATGATATGAGACTTCGATAATCGGTATTTGAAGGTGGACATAGGGATCTAGGAATTTGAAATGCTTTAGGATACAATCTTAGGATATAGGGTATGAATTTTAGGGATCTCAGTAAGGTTCTAGTCAGCCAAGGGAGAGGTGGTGCTACTCTTATGAAATATGCATATATCACATGTGGGATTGTCTGACTTATTGTAAAACTGATAGAGATAAATTCAATGGACCACCCAGGCTGAGACAATGGATAGATAAGGGAGGTATGTAGGGTATAAAATGTGGTAGATGATTAGTGAGAGCAGCTGGTGGTGGTAAACAGTTTGAATTATTATCACCACCACCCCCATGTGGTCTACATCTGGATTAGAGTGATTGTAGTTAGGGTAAAAGAAAAATGAAGTTAGTGGAGGCCTATGAACCAGATTCTCCATAGAATATTAGAGGTGTGATATGTTTCTTATCTTATTTAATTGTAGTACTAACAGACATAGGCATGGTCCACTCTTTTTGTTAGAACATCTCTTTTTTGAGATTTATATATTCCATTTGAGCCTTTAGCTTATCCCTTGTGATATGAGACTCATACTAGAGTTGATTAAGTGATCATACACTTCTTATGATAGTGTGACCTAACTCTGGGAGGTGATATCTTCCTTTGGGATCACTTTTAAAAAACAATGAGACCTTATGATGTTATCTTAGGTTTGGAAAGTCTATCCACAGTTCATACACTGATTAACTATTTCCGGAAGAGGATGTAGTTCCTCCATATATATGGGATGAGTTTTTCCTTCATCAGTGAGAAGGAAACCTAGGAATAGTAATATTTTATCATACATAGGAGTATACATCCAATTACTTACCAAGTGGTTAGTATTCCCCTTGGAGCAGTAGATGTTATGAGCTATTCGTTTCTTGTGGTGGTGGAAGAGTATAAGGAAATGTCAAACTTGTCACCCCATTGAGAGATTGACTTATTCATATACTTTCACCCAAGTATTACTCCAATATCTATGCTAATATATCGGGTAATTCTCATATATCTTTATGAGTTGAAGGTGATGTTGGAGGATTTATAGAGGAAGGTATTTGTCAGACCTAGTGTTTCCCCATGTGAAGACTCGGTTTTTTTTCAAGAAAGTGGATGGGATGTTGAGGTTATATGTGTATTACCATCACCTAAACCAAGTGATCATGAAGAATAATTATCCACTATAGAGGATTGAAGACCTCTCCAACTAGTTTAGGGGGTGATATGGTTCTCTAAGATTGATCTTGAATCTGGATATCACCAACTCTGAGTTTGGGATGAGGATATATCGAAGATGGTATTTGAATATCACTATGGTCACTATAAGTAAATGGAGATTCCATTTGGAATGAATAATTCCACAATAGTTTTTATGGGACTCAAAAAAACAAATCTTTTAGACCTTATTAAATTGGTTTTTGATGGTCTTCATCAACAAAATCTTGGAGTACTCGACGTTAGAGGAGGACCCCACAAGACACTTGAGGATGGTTCTAGATATACTTTTAGAGCACTAGATTTATGGAAATCTCCTGGATTATTGGTTCTGGATTTGAGAGGTCCACTTTTTTGGGACATTTCATCTCGGAGGAGGGAGTGGAAGTGAACTTGGTGATGGTTGAGTAAGTGTTAACTTGGGATCTACCCAAGAGTGTGAATGAGGTATGAATCTTCCTTGGGTTAGCTGAATACTATTAGATATTTTTACTTTATTTCTCCAAGATATCAGAACCTTTAAATTTTTTGACCTGGAAGGGGAAGGCCTTAATTTGGATGGAGAGGTTCCAATAGTCATTTCAGGATTTATGGTAGATGTTGATGAGTGCCTCTATCTTGAGACCATTTGACAAGGGTGTGGAGTATGTGGTGTTTTTTATGCCTTTGCGACCAAACATGGATGTGTTCTACTGTAGTGGAAGGTAGTGATTGCTTATGGGTACTGATATATGAGACCTCGTGAGAATAACTACATGACCCATGATCTAGATCTAGAAACAGTGGTCTTCACTCTAAATATGTGGTGATTCTACCTTATGGGTGAGTGATTCATCATATATTCTAACCATAAGAGTATCAAGTATATCTTTACATAGAAGAATATCAACCTGAGTTGTATATGATAGCTAAAGTTCCTCTAGGTCTATGATTTTGAGATATTTTATACTCCCATGAAGGGGAATGATTTGGCTTAATCTCTCAGCAAGGGATCTTGTTTGTAGTTGTTGAGCGATGTATCATAGCATCTAACCTCATTGCAGTTTTCATTAGTGGACGAGGATGGTATGGCTTACCTTAATTTGATGGTTTTTACCACTCCATTTATATAGTGAGTTAGGGAGGCTCATCTTAGAGATACCAACTACGAGACCATGTGTATTTAGATATCCATTAGATGTGTTGTTCAAGGATTTTATAAAGGTGGGGAGAACATAATTATTTTCAGAGGGAGGATGATGGTACCAGTGATGTTGCATGAAGAGGATTTGAGGAATTTTCATACATCCAAATTGGTTTTACATCTAGGAATAGTTAATATGTACTAAGACTTTTGAAGTCAGTACTAGTGGTGAGGAATGAAGAAGTGTGAAACATATTTTATCTATCGATGCCTCACTTGTTAGCAGGTGAAGGTTGAGTGCTAAGTTTAATTGGGTTTGGATCAACCACTTAAGGTTCCATAGTGGAAGTGGGATTGAATATTTATAGACTTTTTGATAGAGCTCCCAAAATATTATAGAGTTCATGATGACATCTGGGTGATCGTAGACCAACTCACCAAGTCATCTCACATTCTAGATATTTTAGATTAGAGTTCAATAGAGAGCTTTAATTCCTTTATATACATGAGATAGTTTGGATTTACAAAGTTCCCTTGAGGGTAATTTTACACCATGATGCTCAATTCATGTCATGATTATGGAGAGTATTTCAGGAGGTATTTGGGGATCATTTTCATTTCATCATGACATTTCACCCCCAGACTAATGGCCAAACTAAGTAAACTATTCAGGTCCTGGAGGAAATGTTTCAGGATTGAATGTTGGAACTTGGCCACATTTGGTAGGATCACCTACCCTTGGTGAGGTTTGTGTTAAAAAAAATTGCTACAATTATTACATTAGTATGACACCATTTTAGGCCTTGTATGCGAGATATTTAAAGTCACCATTATGTTGGAGTGATCTAGGGGAGTCTTCACTCATGGTCCTAGATTTGGTGTGAGCAATGATAGAGAAGGTTCATATCATATAAGAAAATATGAGTACTTCCCAGATTTTTCATATGTCTTATAAAAACTAATTAAATAGGCCTTTATATTTTGATGAGGGGTACCATGTGTTCCTGAAGGCATCACCTCAGTAAGGATTACATGGATTTAGATGTGGTGGAAATTTATCTCTAAGGTTCATTAGTGCTTTTTAGATATTGTATAGGATTGATGAGGTGGTGTACTTCTTGGCCATACTACCATAATTATATCAAGTGCACGATGTCTTCTATGTGTCCTAGCTAAGAAGGCATGTGCATGACCCAACACATGTTATCGACTAGGGAAAGTTGGACATCAAGGATGGAGCTACCTTTATAGACTACCCAGTCAAGATCAAGGATAAAAAAGAGAATATCCTTCATGGGTGGGTGATTCCATTAGTGTGGGTCATATGGTAGTACAAGAATCTTCAAAATATCACCTAGTGGTGGGAGAACCATATGCAAGCCTAGTACCCTCATCTTTTTTTAGTAGGCATTTTGATTTTTGGGTTAAAATGTCATGAGGATGGGAGAATGAAACGACTTTTTTTCCTTGTAAATATTTTTAATTTATAAAATAATATTTTAAAAGAAAATTTTTAATTCATCATGATATTATAGGGCTTAGGGACGCTCAGTATTGATATAATAAAAATATTAATTATATTATATCACACATGATCAGTTTTTCTGAAATAATGAAATAACCACTAAAAAAAGTCTCAGATAAAAAATATGAGACCCCCATTAAATATAAAATGACAGTTTTACCATAGAAATGAAATAATAATTTTGTGTATCGGGTGTTTGTATTAATTGTATTTGTGGGAGGATTAATAATTTAATAAATTTATTAATTTATTTAGTAGTTAGTTAATCACCATGACCTAATATCCTCTATTTAATCCTCTTATGGAAAAGACCTAGGGTTAGCCACATAACCCTGAGGATTTATAAAGGGGACATTTTAGGAGAGTTTGGTAGATGACAAGGGATTAAGGATTGAATATTAATTCTCCAAGGATCATTTATGCCAATAGAGTTTGAGGATCTCACCAACGGAGTTCGGGGATCTCACCAACGGGAATGACATAGAACTATTATTTATTAGTGATTGATTCAAACTCAAGGTTGGGAATTTTTTTTATTTGGATTGTACCTATTTTTTTATCCCATTTCAAATGAAAATAAATTAACCTAACAAAATTTATTCATGGATTGATGGTTGATTCTGATTATTTGATTATATTCCTATAAATAGGTATTGATGTTTCTTTATTGATTCCTCCTTGTGTTATTCCCTCATCATATCCCCCGTAATTGAATGAAGGTCAACCTAAGAATGCTTGATGTTCAATCCTTACTTTATTGTTTTTTCTTTTATCTCCACTTTCTTCATGTGATCAATGTCATCATCCCTTTTGGATAGTGGTTCAAAAAAATAAATATAAACTAATCATTTCACAATCAGTCTTTGGAATAAAGAATCATTTTCCATGGGATCAGGTTTGATATTTAGGGAATTATCGAGGCATAATGACAATAACAATCATTTGGGGTGTTGAATTGGGTGTTCACATTTTTGGTTTTGGACATTCTAGGGATGCGACATGATGATGGTTGTTTCCTGAGTGGATTGGGTGGCTAGAATCTAGCCAACAACGATGGAAAGTCTTGATCAATTATATAATATGGATTATATATCAATATTTGTGGTTGGAGAAAAGGTATAATAGGTGTGAATATAACCATAATTAAAATAGAGGTTTCTAGAAAATTACACATTATAATACATGTAGTTTGAAGAACACATTCCATGTGGACCCTAACTACTGCAACTTGGGTTTATGCATGAAGAAAAATATCACATGCCATGTGGAACCACCACACACAAAGTGACCTAGTTCTAGAAACATGTAATGTGTCCTAGGGTTACACAAGTACCAACATGGCCAGACACACGGGAACAACCTGATACTCATACGTGGATAGAGTACCCAGACATAACCAGGTACATGGGAATATCCTAGGTACATAGGCATGACCTGAGTACACTAACAGTGAAAAAAGTACACGAACATGAGCTGGGGCACATGCGTAGACCTAGGGTAGACAAGACACATCATATTCTCCTAGTACACATCATGTACTTTTTCTAGGGTAATTATAGGCCCTTGTTTTCTTCAATGTGGACCATTTTCCTTAGGGTGAGTTCCCTCAATCCATCCCCAAGAGTTTACACTGAGGAATTATGTCCTCATTATATTATTTTATCCCCTATACTAGATTATTCTCATATATAGTTTTAGGAATCCCTCTGTGAGGCCTCGGGTGGGATCCTATATCATATATTCTTCCATATGTAGGTTCTAGGAATTTGTGTGAGAAACAAACCTGGGTGTTGATCCCCTACGTAGAGGGTTATTCCATATTAGATCTGGTATACCCCATAGGCCTTGGGATATATCCCCTATCTTCCCATCCATCTCTTTGGAGTTCTGGTGGGTACTTCTTTATAGATAGTCCTTACGAGCATGAATTCTCAAACGAGTTCCATTAGTGTTATCAGGATCATGGAGTGAGTTCTCCTGGATGATCATTACCTTAAATACTCAAGAATAGTCCTATGGATGTAAGTATGGTTGATACCACTTTGATACTAGATGTCTTTATTGAGTATATATGGGTTGTAATATTGTTATATATCATATCTTGAATGAAATATATCTGTGTTGATGAGTTGAATACTCTCTTGAGGCATAATTTTTGGTGATTTCAAGGTGTCCTATTAGGTATTGTTATACTCACCTTTGCATGGGCTCTTCCAAAACATGTCATGTATTACACAGATAATAGAACATTTGATGGGTTCCTAGGTTGTCCATAAAGAGACAGAGAATAGTTTATCTAGAAATTCCATGGTTCATACCAAGTGTTTCATTTTATAGAAGTCCCCTCCTTTCATGGTAGTTTAAAATATTTTCTAATTTTTGTGGGCTTGTATTTGGACCTTTATGCTTTCCAATACTTTTGACATACTCTGATTGAGGGATATAGAAGTGTGCATGCATTCTTGGAATCAGTTTCATTTTACCTTTCATCACGGTGTTGGTGGGTTGGATACATGTGTGTCTGTACATATACCTTATTATAAGGCCTCCCTTGTGTGTTTTATCCCAACTAGGTGATTGTCACTAGCCCTTTCCTATTAGAGGTGGTCTTAGGGTGTCACACTTGGCTTGTCACGGACCAGGCTATCCTTAGTGGGTTTGTTCATGAAAATTTTAGTCACTATTCAATGTTTATTGGGGTGGGGATGTTTCAAAGTGGTATTAGAGATCTCATGTGACTGATATCATATAATTTATCATAGTTTTATTTTTTTATTACTATTTCAATAAATAGTAGATAGAAGATATAAGAATGTGTTGGAGTTGTGATGGATATCAGAATGGTGCATCATGAACACCCTTTCATATATTAATTCCATGTTATTAGGGGAATGGGATTACTATTCTTGGTTTAAAATTTTATAATTTTATGATTTTCACCTAGTGTGACGTACATGCTTTTTTTTAATTTTATGATTTATTGGATTTTGGATATTGGTTTAGTGATAATAAGTTATGTTCATCTATGATATTTGGAATGTAATATTCACATGACATTAATATGATTGTGTGGATTTTATCACCAGTGATATAGGGTTTAGTTTTTTAAAGTGTAAGTAATAACTTATACAGTGTTTTCCCATATAACATGGAATGACATTCTGCTTAGCTGGACCATAGTATATGTTTCTTCTGATGACATTTCATATGTATCTATGTTGAGAAGCTCTATGATGATGATGATGATGGCTATATGTCCCCGTAGTGTAAGGGATGTATAGTGACTCTAGTATTTCAGTACATACATTTGACGCCTTAGTTGTAATAACCAAAAAAAATATAAATAAAATGCCCTTTATGATTGAATTAAGTGCCCTATTATGGTTATATAAAACACATGCACGTGTTTGATTTTATTAAATTAAATCAAATTTAAAATACCATTAATTATCATAATAATTGATAAAATATTTATTTAATAGTGATCATATGATTAGTATAAATATAGGGTTTTGATAAATCCAATTGACATAGACAAATGAAGAGATGACCTTGAATAGTAGGATCGTACTCTATGAATCCCATTTATAAAATCTTCCAAGGGAGATAGATTTAATGGTATTTTACCTTGAAAAATACCAAGAAGAGATCCAAAAACTAAATAATGATAGAAACTGTTTATAGGATAAGTTCAAGATCATTGAGATCACAGCCCAAACCATGTATGTCGAACCACCCCATACAATCTCACCATCACACACCTTACCCTTAGGGAATTTACTAGTGTAATAAAGGCAAATGTATCAAGACCCTAATAATATGAATATTTATATTGTATTTTCAATATAATAATGTTTATATTTACTTCTTATTATTGTTACATTATAAATTATTTTTATTTTGATATGATAAAACACAAATTGTATTTTTGTGAAATTTGAAATTTAAATTAAGACATCCCTTTTTGATGAATTAATGAATTTAAAAAATAAATTATATTTTAATAAAATAATTAAATTAAATAATTTTTATTAAATATAAATTATAATATAATATTTTATGAATTCAAATGTAAATTTTTATAATGGTTCAAAACTGTTATTGTCAAAAAAACACAGAATTTCTCAATAAATGTCGATTCTTGTTTTCGAAGTTAAAATTCACATATTTATAAGATTATTTTGGTAAAATAAATATTATTTTTGGAATCATCACATCAAAATTACCCAACAGTGAATCTTTCAAAATTTTCTGAGACAATCAAATTTTCAAGTTAAAACTAAATATAGTATAAATATATGGTGTGTATTGTGAAATAATAATTACCCAAAAGTGTTGTAATATATTCCATAAAAGGTATAAATGACCACATATATATTTATATTTTAAAATAATTTGTTTTTCAGTTTATTTTATTAATTTTATAAATCCATTATGAATCCTCTAAAACCTATATTATATATTGAGGTTTTAAAATCAATTCTTTATAAACATGGGTCACTTCTACATCACAAAGGGTAATATTTAATTAAGTTATAACCATGTAATTTTAAAATAAATATAACAACTTATATTTAGTAAAATATATGGTCAAAACCCATGGTAAGAATTATTGTATTTATTACTTTATTATATAGAGTCCAAAACCTAAGTTTGGGAAATAATAAAGAACTCCCCTCTCTTTTCATATTTAAACCCACCCATGATCCCAATAATATTCCCTAAAAAAACCTTTTATAATGTCCTTACTCTTACCTCCCCTCTTTATAGTCCTAAAAATATTCCCCCAAGCTCTCAAGAAGCTCCTCCCAATATTTTGTAATCACCCTCTCAAGCTAAGGGATTCCCCTCTCTTCCTTTCCATTCAAGTACTTTATTTGTAATTAGCCTTTTGAATATCATTTGGTTATTTTGTAATGAATTTATAAAGATACCTCTACTATCCAATTTATGACCTAAAAATAATATATCATTTATCCCCTCTCATTATAACATTTACATAATTCGTTACTATGTTGAAATTTAGTAATGGATCCTCTCTTTCTCCTCTTTATTCACGCACATTATTTATGTAATGCATTTTTTTCCAATTCCTAATGTTGGGATATAAATTTTCATATCCATATTACTTAACTATAGATATAAAAATTATGAAATAACTCTTTCACTCTCATTAAACCATTTTATTAATCTTGAATTAATGTCGTTATGCAGCCAAAATTTCACTGTAATTTTTCATGTCAAACGATTACGCCATTAATATCTAACCCCATTTAAACTCAAGGATATTATTATAAATGTATCTATAATTCATTAATTGGGTAATTTCATGTATTTAACCCACACTCATTGATCATGGGGTTAAAATTAATGAAATATATCCTTATGTTTTATGATCTATGTGGAACACTTATGCATGCACATGATATGAAAGTGATGGGTGTGTCTGGAATTATATAGCACTCCAATGAATCAGTTAATGTTTTAGTCTCAAGATAAATAATGCATGGGATTAGAGAGTAATCCTAATCTATTGTGGGACATTTTCCCTCATATTATGATTCTTTGGTATTTATCCTTGACCTATGTTTATGATTTCATGTTTAAAGTTATTGTCACTTTATCATGTTACATGTATGTTATCATGATATATCATGACTCATTGTTCATTTTTATGACTCTAACCAATTTTTTCCTATTTATATTTTTATTTTATAACATGTAATAATTTCTTCATTTTATTATTTTTTTTATTCTTTTACTAGGCTTTATAGCTCACCTTTTCTTATGTATGTCCCCAAGTTATCCCATGCAGTTTTAAGAACGACGGAAATTTTTTAGCATGTTAAGGAAGTTTTAAATAATTTTTTTGTATCCATGTATCAATTTTTTTTGTTGAATACCTAATTAAAAAAATAAAATAGGATACTATATCTTCTAGGTTGTATTAATTGTATTCTTATGTAATAAATCATGAATTAATGTGTAACAAAGATAAGGGTTGTTATAGTTGGTATCATAGGAAAGTCTAGTTATTTTTTGTATTAGTATTAGGAAACTATAGTAAAAGACTTAGGGATAATACTAAGAATATTAAAAGATCCCTAAATATTGTTAAATTGTAGATTAAGTGTTTTATAAGCAACTACATCCATGTCTGGATACTACAAGTGGATGCTTCTCTGGCACAAAAGGTACCTAGGGGTAATAATCTTGAAAAGGTCGCATTAATCTAGACTTGATCATGACCTGGTGCATGATAATATCCCTTTCTACACAACGAGTTTGATAATCCTAGGGGATATGGTTTGGTAAATTTACAAGCTTGTTATGAACCATTATTAAGGGAATAAAAATTCATACAAGACACTTTATTAGGAAATGGATCATGGATAACTTATATTGATTCCTAAAATTCATAAGTTAATGAATAAATGTTATTTATAAATTATCAATTTAATGTTATTAGATTACGATTTTTTTAATAGTTTAAAAGTACTCATCCCAAATTTTCCCTTTATTCTAGACAATGTCTTGAAATATGAGGAACCGAGTAAACAACCAATGTGAACGGAAATATGATAACTACCCAAATTAGATGCCCAACCCAATGGGAGAATAAATTATGAACTTCGTGATGATAATATCTCAATTAACTTAGGTTCTGAATATAAATATGAATTAGTAGGAATTACCAAATCTCCCTAAGAAATAACAAACTATAATTGAGACCTTTATTTGACAAAGGCCTCCAAATTTCAATGGATCATCTGATCCCTTAATCATTGAACAATGGATCAACACCATTGAAAATATCTTTTAAATCCTTAAATGTTACAATAAAAAGAAGGTTATAATGTTTTCTTATCATATGGAGGGAGAATATGATCAGTGGTGTATATTGATCAAGAATATGAAGCCTAAGGAAGAGATCAAAGTGATGGGGTGGAAGGAATTCTGGAAAAAAAATTAGTAAATATTTTCCTTAGACTCTATGAATTAAAATAGAAGTGGATTTCTATTCCCTCAAGTAAAAAGATGATAAATACATCAGGGTGTATGAGGAAAAATTCACAAGACTTTCATGATATAACTCTATCTTTGTCATTACCCCCAAATGAAAAGTTAACCACTTCTTTTGTGGGATAAAATTGATTCTATGAAAAGACCCGATCATTTGGGACTTTGATAGGTATGAGGAAATTATCTGATGTTCCCTAAAAGTAAAAATAGAGATCAGTGAACCTCAAGAGTCTCATGGGGATAAGAAATGTAATGTGGAGTTTAATTATGGTGTTATGATGGAGAAATCAAACAGTGGTAAGAAATTTCAACATCCCACTTTTCAAAAGTGTGGACAGTTTCACCCCAGAAATTTTCTGAAAGTGATTAGGAAATGCTTTATATGTGGAAAGGAATGAAAACTAGACAGTGATTATCAAGGGGAGAAACCCACCAGTATAATGTAAGAGATTAATTATCCAGTAAACCCTCAGCATATTGTCAAAATTTTCAGCTTCAAGGAACAAGAACATTATGTGAAATACTTCCCTAAGACAAGGGTTTTTTTAGAGACAATCAATGACAACAACCTCTAAAGAATCAAGGAGGGTATATGTTATCACAACCACTAAGGTGGATCTTAAAAATTAAGTGGTAAAGGGTACGTTAGATATTCATTCAAGAATAGTGAACATATTTTTTATTCTAGTTCTATTAATTCTTTCATATAACACAAGTTTAATAGAACTATTCAAATATCACTATAGAGCATGTAAGTAGAGCTATTAGTGAAAATGAAAAAAGGGGAAATTATTTCATCCTAAGTATATAACTCCCCTGGTCAAAATTTATGGGCTTAACTTCCTAGTAAATCATGTGATACTCCCTTTAGTGGAATTTTATGCAATTGTGGGTATGGATTGGATTTCCGTACATATAGAAAACATAAATTATTGTGAGAAGTAAATCACTCTTCATATCATGAATTGTCCACTGATTTTATATAAGTGAAATAAAAAGGAGCAATATTATTTAGTACCAAAATCTCAATCATGGATATTATTACCCTACAAGAAAGCATATCTAGATCAAATTATTTAATATAAGGAAAATACCATCCTTTAATGCATACCCATTGTGAGGGAATACACTAATGTGTTTAATAAATAATTAAATGGCCTTCCTCCTAGAAAAGAGGTTAAATTTTCAATTGATATTATACCTGGGTCTTTGAAAATATCCAAGTCTCTATAGAATGACTTTTTTGGAACTTAATAAGCTGAAAAATCAACTATAAGAGAATATGGATAAAGGGTTCATACATCCAAGTGTTTCACCTAGGGGTGCACCAGTCCTATTCATAAAGAAGAAGGATGGGTAAATGTTCTTTTTCATTGATTATCATGGGCTCATCAAGATAAAGATCAAGATCAAGAACAAGTATCCTCTTCCATGGATTGATGGCATGTTTGATCAGTTACAGGGATCCCAATACTTCTCTATGGTGGATATTCGGTTAGGGTTTTGTCAAGTAAGGGGGAAGAAGGAGGATATCCCCAAAAATGTTTTTCATACAAGGTAAGGGAACTATGAATTCATAGTAATGACCTTCACACTCACTAATACTCCATAAATATCCATGGACATAATGAATAGAGTCTTTAGATATTACCTTGAAAATTTTTTACTTATCTTTATAGATGATATTCTAATATAATGCAAAAGAAAGGAGGAACATGAGGAGAATATGAGCACTATTATAATGACCTTATGAAAGGATAATATTTGGGAAAAGTATAGAAAATGTGAGTTCAGGTTGAAGGATGTCTCATTCTTGGGGCACATTATCAGAAGTAATGTGATATTTTTAGACCCTTTAATGATAGTTTCAATTGAATGATGGTTGATGTCAACATTTATGATATATTTTTATAATTTAATTGGACTTAATGGGTGTCATTGATGATTTTTAAGAAATTTCTCATGATTTTCAAACCCTCTAACCAAGTTAACCCATAAGTGGGTCAAGTTTTTTTGTAATAATGAATGTGAAGAGAGATTCAAGGAGATAAAAATAGGCTTGTCATTTCACCTATACTTACACTAACCAAAAGTGGGGAACATTTCTTGGTATACAGTGATGATTTGAAGAAGGGATTGGGTTGTATAATAATGCAAAATAACAAAGTGATAGCCTATGCCTCAAGGTAATTGAAACTTCATGAATAGAAATACCCAACACATGATTTGGAGTTAGATGTATTAAAATTAACATTGTAAATCTAGAATCATTATCTATTTGGGAAAAAGTGTGAAATATATATAGATCATAATATAATTAAGTATATATTTACATAAAAAGAGATGAATATTAGAAAATGAAGATGGTTAGAGGTGATTAAGGACTATGAATACTCAATCCACTACCATATCAGGAAATAAAATAAAGTGGTAGACGCTCTAAGAAGAAAACATCTAACAATATTATCATTAAATATAATTTATAAGGATATTATATTATTAGATTTGAAAAGTATTAATATGGGAATCATAAAATAAGGAAAATCATCAATCCTTTAAAAAATGATTTCTCAACCATCCCTTTTGGAGAAGAAAAAGGATTCTAAAATAGATGATGTGAAAATTCAGAAGAAGGTGGGAGCTATATAAGAAGGGATATCTTCTAAGATAAAAATTAATGAAGAAGGAGTTGTAATATTCGGTTCATGACTATGTGTACCATAAAATCGTGGGTTAAATAAAGAATTGTTGGATGATGTGCATAGCTTGACCTTCTCCATCAATCCAGGTAGCACAAATATATATCGAGATCTCTAAGAGCACTATTGGTGGGAAAATATAAATAAGGAGATAACGAAAAATGCATCAAGGTATCTTTTATGTTATCAAGTGAAGGTTTAAAGAAAAAAATCAAGGGGGTGATGCAACCATTACCCATACCAACATGGAAATTGGAAAATATAACCATAGACTTTATCACCGGTCTTCTAAAGACATCAAGAGGAAATAATTCTATATGGATTGTGGTGGATCCTATTTTAAAGACGTTTCACTTCATTGAAATATAAGAGGACTTTCCACTTGATAAACTTGTAAGGATATAAATTAGATAAATGTTGAGGATTTATGGAACACCACTATCGATATCTGATTGAGATCCAATATTTACCTCCATGTTCTAGAAGAGTATTGAACATAATCTAAATACCGAGTTGAACATCATCATGACATATCACCCTCAAATTGATGGCCAATATGATCATACTATCTGGATAGTCAAGGATATGTTTAGATCATGATCAATGGACTTAAAATAAGGATGGGATTATCATATTCTTCTGGTCAATTTATCATATAATAATAGTTTCCACTCAAGAATCCAAATAGATTTTTATGAGGCCCATTATGGTAAGAGATAAGGAACACCTACATACTAGGATTAAGTTGGTGAATGAAAACTGTTGGGTCCTAAAATGGTTTTAGAAATGGTGGAAAAGGTCAAAACCATTCAATAACACATCATGGTTTCTCAGAGTCAATAGAAGATTTATATTGAAAATTGTCAAAGATACCTAGAGTTTGATATTAGAGATAAGGTATTACTTCATATATATCCATGTAATAAAGTCATGAGATTTGGGAAGAATGGAAATCTTAGTCCAAGATACATCATTCCCTTCAATATCCTTGATTGCATTAGAGTAGTGTCCTATCAACTAGTACTCACACCTAACCTATCTCAAGTACATGATGTGTTCCATGTATCATTCTTGAGGAAGTATATACCAGGTTCCTTAAAAGTGATTAATCTAAAGGTTGTACCATTATATAACTATATTTCATATTAAGAGCATCTAGTGATCATTTTAGATTGTAGATACAAATTTATTCGAAATAAGACAATACACCAGGTCAATGTGCTCTTGAGAAGCCACATGTTTGAAGAACCTATGTGGGAACCATAGGAAATGATGAAATAGAATTACCCTCATCTATTTTAATGGATGAAATGAAAATTTTAGGGTGAAATTTATGATGGGGGAAGATTGTAATGACCTGAACTTTTATAAATAAAATTCCCTTTGTGATTGAATTAAATTTCCTATTATGGTTATGGAAGACACAAACACTTCTTTGATTTTACTATATCCTATCAGATTTAAAAGAACCTTAAGCATCATAACCATTGATAAAATATTCATTTAAAATTTATCATATTATTAGTATAAATATAGGGTTTTGATAAATCCAATTGAAATAGAAAAAGGAAGAGGTAACCTTGACCAGTAAGATTGTACCCTGTGAATCCCATTTATCAGGTCTTTTGAAGGACATAACATCACTAGGATTTTAACTTGACAAATACCAAGAATAAATCCAATAGTTAAATCATGATCAAACCCATTGGTAGTATAAGTTCAAGCTCATCGAGATCATGGTCCAAACTATGTATATCACACCACCCCATGAAAATATCACCATCACACGCCTTACACTTAAGGCGTTTTCTAATTTAATGAATAGATATGTATCAAGACACTGATAATATTAATATTTATATTATATTTTAAATATAATAATGGATATATTTACATATTATCATTGTTACTTTATAAATTATTTTGATATTGATATGATAAAACAAAAATTGTATTTTTTGTGTAATATGAAATTTAAATTAAGACACCCCTTTTTGATGAATTAATGAATTTTAAAAATAAATTATAATTTATTAAAATAATATAATGAAATAACTATTATTAAATATAAATGATAATATATTTTTTATGAATTCAAATGTAAATTTTTGTAAGGGTTCGAAAACTATTATTGTCAAAAAAACCCAACATTTCTCAATAAATGTCTATTCTTATTTTAAAAGTGAAAATTCATATATTTAGAAAAAATAACATATAAAATAAATATTTTTTTTGAAATAGTAATGTTGAAAGTACCCAATAGTTAATTTTTCATAATTTTCTGAGAGAATCAAATTTTTGGTTAAAAATTAAATACGGTATAAATATACAAGGTGTATTATGAAATAATAAAGACACAAAAGTGATGTAATATATGCCATAAAATATATGCATGAAAAAATATATATTTCACCTTTAAAATAATTTGTTTTTTAAGTTATTTTATTAATTTTATAAAGCCTTTATGAATCCTCCAAAACCAATATTATATATTAAAGTTTTAAAATCAATTATTTATGAACATGACTCACTTCCACATCACCAAGGATAATATTTTATTTAGTTAGGCTCATTATCTTATAATATAAATAAATGAACCATTATTTGGAGAAAACCATGGCTAAAACCCATGTGGAGGTTTTTGGTTTTGATTACTTTATTATATATATTCTAAAACCTAAGTTTGGGAAATAATAAAGGACTCCCCTCTCTTTTCCTATAAAAACCCACCCAATATCCTATTCCTCTTTACTCAAAAACCTTATATATAATACTTACTCTTTACTGAACTCTCTATATTCCTCCCAAGGTTCCTGGGAGCTCTTAATAATCTCTTCCCAAGCTTTTGAATTCACCCTCTCATGGTAAGGGTTTTCCTTCTCTTCTTTTCCATTCAAGAACCTTTTTTTAATTAGACTTTAAATCTCAATTGATTATGATTTAATGAATTTATAAATATCAATATATTATGAAATTTATTTCCAAATAATTATATATAATTTATCCCCTATAATTATAGCATTCACCTAAGCCTTTTCCATGCCAAAATTTATTAAGGGGTCATCTCTTTCTCCTATTTATTCAAGCAACTTATTTATGTAATGCATTTTCTTTTCCAATTCATAATTTTGAGATATGAATTTCCTTATACCTATTACTACCCTTTTGATATAAAAATTATTAGAAACCCATTTCACTCTCATTAAAACATTTTATGAATCTTTAAGTACTATCATTATGCTGTTGAAATTTCACTGTGATGTTTCATGTCAAACGATTATGAGGTGAATATCCACCCCCATTTCCACTCAAGGGTATTCACCTAGAGGTACCTATACTTAATTTATTGGATAATTTAATTTATTTAACCCAAGATTATTTATTTTGGGGTTAAAATTTATGAAATACATCCTTATTTTTCATTATCTATGTGTCACACTTATGCATGTACATGATATGAAAGTGATAGGTGTGCCCAAAATTATATAGAACTACAATGCATTGAGTACTGTTTTGGTCTCATAATAGATCATTTATGGGATTAGGGAGTGAACCTAATATATTATGGGACTTCTTTAACCATGTTATTATGTCGTGGTGGTTATACATGACTTATTTTTATGATTTCATGTTTAAAGTTATTTCCACTTTCCAATGTTGCCTTTATGTTATCATGTTATATCATACCTCATTGTTCATGCTTATGATTCTCACCCCTTTTATGACCCATTTAAATTCCTATTGTCAAACATGTAATACTTTTTTCATGTTATGATTTTTTTATTCCATTACTAGGCTTTATAATTCACCCCTTTCTTATGTATGTCACCAGGTCACCCCATATAGTTTTAAGAATGAGGGAAAATTTTGAGCATGTTTAGGAAGTTTTCAATAATTCTAATGTACCACCTATTTTTAAGTTGTTGTGTAATGTACCTAATTAAAAATACACTAAAATTATATATCTTTTTGGTTTTATTATTTGTATTCTCATGTAATAAATCTTTAATTAACATGTAATAAATATAATGTTTCCATATTAGTGATTGACCCATATTGGGTGATCATGATGCTAGTTATGAATAAGAAATGAGTGTTGTTATCTAAAGTGTTATTAATGACATATATAGTGTTTTATAAAATAGATTATTTGTGGAATTCTATTTAACTATACTTTTTGACTACGGGATGCTCAACATGAGTCCTGGTAGGTGTTGGGATTATATAAAGTCTACTTTAGTTGATTGAAATAAATATTTGGAATGAGTTGTTCTAGAAAATTTATAGCTTATTGAAGTTTAGGTAGCATCTATTTTTCCTCTAGTTTTTTGCAAAAGGATTGGTTTATAAATATATATTGGTTCAGAAGGATATGCTTTTAATGTTCTTATATCCTAGTGGTCTTATTCTAGATGTTTATCTAGTACTTATAAAAGATATGGGATATTTAGTTTGTTGTTTTGGGGTTTTTGTTTTACCAAAGGTGTTCGTCGTAATAAGGATTTCTATAGGATATTGACAGTGGGAATAATGGGATAGATAGACTCCCCCATTTCATAGAGGTTGGTGCAACTGCATGACCAAATGGAACTCCTTATAAATAGGAGGGTGGGTCCACCTTTACTAAGGTTTATTGAGAATACTTGTTGTACTAATCCATGTGGATTAATAGCAATAAAGTTGCAATATTTTCTTTTTGGTTAAATGAAATGATGTAGTGTTTCTCCCATGGACGTAGGACTTTTAGTCTGAACCATGTAAATCCAAATTGTCAATTATTAATTTTATTTACTTTGATTTAATGAATGTCTCTTTTATGTTAGATTGAACAGGGTTGAAGCTATTTTGACTTAGTGTGGTGATTTGGGTGAATCTATTTCTTCCACGTTCCAGAACATTAAATTTCCAAGAGTTATATTCTAGAATATTCTTCCACCAAACTGATTCCAAGTTTACAAATTTTGGTATTTATAAGGAAAATGGGGATTTCTCAACAAGTGATATCAATACATGGTTATTAGGAGGCTCAATAGTTCACTTTTCAATTCATGTAGCATTCTCTTACTCAAATTCTTTTCCAATTTCAATGGGAGTCACTGATTTTCAGTAGGATTGCATCAAAATATGGAAAGTTCTAGATTAATGTATCTGATGGAATAGACATTAGTTCCTAGAAAATGAATATAGAATATTATCTCATTTAGAAAGATCTAAAGCTTCTTTTGAAGAGTTTAAAACCAAAATAAATAGATAAAGGTGTCTGGGAAAATATAGATTAGAAGGAACTTGGTGTGATATGAATGTCATTAGTATGGAATATGGATTTGAACATTCCAGAGAAGATGACCATAACAGAGTTAATGGAATCCCTTAGAGATGTGTATGAGAAACCTACAACATTGAATAAAGTGTGATTGATGTTGAGGTTATTCATCATGAAGTTACCTTAAGGAATATCGACATTATATCTTTTAAATTATTTCAACTTAATCTAGAGACAAGTAGAGTCTTTGAAGGTTACATTCATAGATGATGTTTGGCTATTTTTTTATTGTCATCTCTACTAAAATATTGGGAATCTATGGTGATGGTTATGGGTAGTTCAAGTGTAAATAATTACTTGGTGTTCACTAATGTTTGGAACTTGATTCAAAATGAGGAGCTCCAATGTAGAGAGATATTTTAGATTATTCTGGTGATGTATTGAATACATAAGGAAGGGGACACTAAAATCATTGTAAGAATCATAAGTAATTAGATATAAAATAAAGGGAGGTGAGTGCAGGTAATTCTTCTAGAATCTGGCATGTTTGTTATCATTGTGGAAAAAAAGGTTACCATAAAACAAATTGTCCTATATGAATACAACCTTAGGAAGGAATATATCCAAAGAACTGATTTTATCAAAAAATATTAGTGTACATATACTTTTGAGTATTTCTACTCAAATGGAAATTTGGATCATAGATTCCAAAGATTTTTCCCATTCCATGGGAGAAAAAATATGTATGTAAAATTATGTATCTAAAACTTTTGATAGAGTGAATATTAATGATGATGAATCTCTTTCCCTTTTTGGGAATGGAGAAGTGAAAGTTTAGTTGAAAAATGTAATTTTCCTTGTGATAAAGGAAGTGAAGCATGTTCTATGTCTCTAGAATAACCCTATTTTAGTTGCTCAGCTAGATGAAGTATGTTTCAAAAATAGTTTTGTGCAAGGAGTATGGAAAATTACTCTAGGATCTCTTATCATTGTTAGAGGTGTAAAAGAAGGGTCATTGTATCTGACTAGAAAGATGGTTCATTGTATCTAACTGGAAGGGAATTAGAAGCTACACTTTTTGAAACATCATCTTATAAAAGTTCCAAACATTGGAATAATTAGTTTGGGAACCTTAGTGAGAAAAGTATAAATATTATAGCAGATAGAGGCATTATAATGATAGAAATGTCATACTTTTATATATGCAAGAGTTTAATACTCAACAAGCAGTATAAATTTTCTTCCAATCAATTTGAATGAAAACCAAAACACAAAAAGCTAGATTTAGTATATACATATGTTTGGGGACCTACCCCAGCCCTTTATCATAGAAGCAGAAAGTATTTTATTACCTTAATTAATGATTCCATAAGAAAAGTATCAGTATACTTTCTTAAATATAAAATTGAAGTTTAACTACAAAAAAAAGCGCTACTTATTAGCAGTGGTTTTAGTAACCGCTATGAAAAAAAATCTGGTTAAAAATATATATAATATAGTGATGTTTTAATCAAACTTTTGATATATTTTTATTTTAAAAATTAGCAATGATTTCAATTAAACCACTGCTAAACATTATAAAAAACCCTAATTATCCCCCCTCCCTTTCTCCCTTTATGAGACCCCGACCCCTATCCACCCCCCTCCCATGAACATTTTCTCTCCCCTCCCTAGCGGAAACCCCAACCCCTATGACCCCTCCCCCCCCCCCCCCCGACCTCCCTCTCCCAACTTAGATCCCCCCTCGGTGGTGATGTGGACCCCCCCCCCTCCCCCACCTCGATGGTGACCCGCAACCTCCCCCTGCTCCGACCTCCCTCTCTCGACTCAGATCTTCACTCAATGGTGATGCAAACCCCATACCCCACATTAGTGGTGACTCGCGACCCCCATCCCCCACCTCAGTGGTGACCCGTGACCCCCCCCCCCCCCCTCCAACCTCCCTCTCCCCAGATCTCCCTTTTTGACACCTCATTGGGATTTCTAAAGATATGTAGGATTCTTAATCCATCTATTAAGACTTCATATGTGGGTGTAAGACTTTTTATTCTAGATTTACATAATGATTTTTTGTTTTTTAACATTGAAAAAGGAAAGAGAGAGACATAGACTTGTAATTCTAGCTGGATGATTGTGATGTTGTTCAAAGTAGACCAAAGATAGTTGAATTTGATAATATTTTCAGAATGAATATAAAGAATGTCATGAGTATAAATTTTTTATATTAAAATTAATCAGTATATAAATCCCTAGGCATGGAAAATAATAAAATAAATAGTTTAATTTGATTAAAAAATACATATAAATATTTTGAAAGAGGATTGAAAAACATTATAAAACCATAGATCAATGGCGGTAATTTATATGGGTTTATGCACAACCCCTACTAAATTAACTTTCTAAATAAATTAGTTTTGGTTTTCTCAAAACATCTTCTAAATATAAATTTAGCAGGGTTTTTGAACCCCAAATAAATTTTCAATATTATTTTATCGAGAATTTTTCTAAAAAATGTAGGATGTCACAAACCACTGCTAATTTATTCAATCATTGGTATTTTATTTCCACCATTTACTTTTTAAAAGTATTTTTAAAATAATACACTTAATAATGACAATTAATAAGAATTCATGTGTAATTTCTCATTTGTCATTAATTTAAATGTTTAAAAAAATAATTATAATTCCATTTATATGAGGAATTATTTCATATATAAATACATTATATATAAATAAAATAAACTATATAAACTTATTTAAATATAATATTTAATTTTATTTAATGTCTGGGGCCAACATTTCTTGTATGGGTTTCATCTCAACCCTGTTTAAAAAGTGGTATTTTTCATTCATAAAACGGTGTGACTCCATCTTGTTTTGATATTTATTTATTTATTTACATTTTAATATATATTTGTATTTAAATTTATATCTATATATTCATTTATATATAAATATTTATATTTATATTTATATTTATATTTATTTTTATATTTATTTTTATATTTATATTTATATTTTTATTTATATTTTTATTTTTATTTTTATTTTTATTTTTATTTTTATTTTTATTTTTATTTTTATTTTCATTTTTTTATTTTTTTATTTTTTTATTTTTTTATTTTTATTTTTATTTTTTATTTTTATTTTTATTTTTTTTATGTTAATACTATTTTTCGAATTTAAATATAAATTTAATTATAAATTTATATTTATATTTATATTTATATGTAACTATAAATCTATATTCATATGTAAACTATATATTTATATTTATATTTATATTTATATTTATATTTATATTTATATTTAAAAATGAATTTGACCCCAACTTGTTTGTATATTTAAATCTACATTTGAATATATATATATATATATATATGTATATTAATAGTTATATTTGTTTTTATATTTACTTTTCCATTTTCATATACATTTATTTTAATTTTTGTAGTTATATTTATATCTATATTTAAATTTTAATTAATCATTATATTTATATTTACATGTATATTTATATTTATATTTATATTTAAGTCTATATATATATATATTTACAATTATATTTATATGTATCATTCAATTTAACTCAATATTTATATTTTTTATACTTATATTTGAAGTTTAGTAAGAAAAAGTTCATTATTTTATTCATCCCATTTTCATTTATTTTTTTTATGAAAGAGTCAATGATAAAGTTGGGTGATATTTAATTTTGATTGTACATATTTGATTAAACATTTATATATTTATATATGAATGTATATAGAGAATAAAATCTAATACATATGGATAAAAGTTAGATTAATGTTCCTTGAAACACACCTCGATATGCCAAGGGTTAGGAAAAAGAATTATATTATGCAATTACAAACTGATTAGTGGATGGTAAAATAAAATATTTGTTTCCTAATTATAAATTCAATAATAGTTGAATAGAAATTAAGTATATGATAATTAGATATTGAAATAGTTTTATGCTCAATATGTATGTTGGATTTGGCATGGTGAATCAAATTTTATGGAAATTTAAAAACAATGATAATACTATCAACAAAATATAAAGTGACTCGGTAGAGGAGAGTTTAGTTCAAAATTTGTTAAATAATTCATTTGGTTTTGCAGAATACAATGACCAAGATTTTAATATATCAATAGAACCATCAGTTGATCCTGAGTAGGTTAATGTTTCCTAGAATTTCAGTGACCAAAAAATTATTTTTATTAATTAGTTGAAGGAAAGTAAGAACTGTATGAAGGGTGTTCCAAGTATTTGAATTTTTTTCCCATTAAGTTGAATCATATCAAGTGTCTTTTTTGGAATTAATAAAAAAGAAATTTCTATGAATTTAGAGTTGCTTCATGATTCATTTACTGAATCTAAGATCCCTACATCATTCTATGATATGGATAAAGTCATAAAAAAAGTTGTACTTGATTATAAAAAGATACATACTTTCCCTAATGATTGCATGTTTTACTGGGGAGTAGAGTATGATAAAGAATAATGCACAAGATGCCATACAAGAAGATGGAAGTAAATGAACAATAATGAGAGTATAAATCAATGCAACCCCAAAAGGAAATAGTAGAAGAAAACTCCTATAAAGTTATTGCATTACTTTCCTCTAAAACAACACTTGCAAAGATTATTCATGTCATATAAGACTACATACGACATGAAGTAGCATACTCAATATAGTAATAATGGCTTGATGAGACATCAAAAATATTCAACATCATAGAAGATGTTTGATTTGATATATCCATATTTCTACTTAGATCCTAGGAATATATGTTTCAGATTGTATTCTAATGGGTTTAACCCTTTTGGTACTTTAATTACTAATTATAGCATTGTCTAGTTGTTTTTATCCCATATAATCTACCTCCATAGATGTGTATAAAGAATAATTCTTTACTTATTTGGATGATTATTCTTAGAAAGAAAATTCTTGGAAATGGCATTGATGTATACCTTCAACCTCTAATCAAATAATTGCAATAATTATATAATGATGGTGTGGAAAAATATGATGTTTAAATGATTCAACTATTCAAAATGCATGCTAATTTAATGTGAACAAATATCAACTTTCCTAGACTAGGAAATTTATCTGGTTGGAATACTCATACTGGTTTGGATTATCTATTTTGTAATTTTTATTTTGAACCTCAATGATTACATCATAGTATAAAAAGGTGTTTTATGTGTCATCTTTTATTTCTTGATGATTCTAATAAATTCAGGTTTAACAAGACATGATTAAATGAAAATATTGACATAAGAAAGTCACCAAAAGGTGTTATCTGGTTAATAAATAATGGGACAATTAATGAATGTTACTAAAGAATTTAGAAAATTTCATTATTTTAAATAATAGAGGAGAGGGTACAAGGTATATTATCTAAAGAATATGGAACAAAAATGGAATAAAATGATTATATTTTTCAAACTTCTTTATTAGGATTTTAATTTCATATGTTATAATCTTAATGCATTTCATATTAAGAATAACTTCTGTGATAATGCAATTTTTACAGTTCTTAATGAGAAGGGTAAATCTAAGGATCACCTTAATGCTCATAAGGATTTGGAGTCAATTAATATAAAGCATGGATTATGGGAAAATGTTAATAGAAAGTATCCTTTGGCTATTTTTACATTGAAAATCATGAGAAAGGTATATTCCTTCAAACTTTAAATAATGTAAAAGTACCAGATGGATATTCAAGTAACATATCAAGGTGTGTTGACTTAAAACATCGAAAGTTAAATGGATTGAAAATTCATGACTCATATATTTTGATGGAGAAATTGTTGTTATTTTCTTTGTGTAATACTTTACATGAAAAAGTAATATTGGTTCTAGTTTAGTTGTGTACCTTTTTCAGAGATATTTGTTAAAAAATATAAATCCAACTAAGCTTGATAAACTTTAAGAAAGAATTTTTTTACACTATGTCATTTAGAGATGTTATTTACCCCTTTATTATTTACGGTTATGATTCATTTGACTATTCATTTGGTTGAAGAAGCTAAAATTAGTAGACCATTACACTATCGATGGATGTGTCCAATTGAGAGGTATGTTGATATTATTTTTATTTTTATTGGTGAATTAAATTTTATCAAAACATTGTGTAAATTTTTTTACTATGTTTCTTATTTTTTCCATCAATTAATTAGGTTATTTGAAATCATATGTTAGGAATAAATGTCAACCAGAAGGCTTTATTGTTGAAGTTTACATAACTGAAGAGTGTTTGACCTTCTTTTCTAAGTATTTGGATGGGATTAATACTAGATTGAATAATTTTTTAAGTGATGAAAACATATCCACTGATTATTATTCTAAAAATTAGTCACTTGAATTTCTAACTATTGTATGACCAATTTGAATGGGTCAAATTTTACACTAACTGAATTGGAGTTTCTAAAAGAACATTGTAATGTGATACTCAATAGTGTTATTTCATATCCATTTATTAAATAATTTCAACTACAAACAAAAAGGAGACTAAGGAGTTGATCTCAAAATGAGCTGTAATTAACAAAATATGTTAATAAGGACCTTTTCGAATGGTTCACTCATTGTGTAAGTATATACTCATATTCATATTATTGATGTGTAGTTATTTTTTCTATCTTAAAAATAAAACCTTATATATTTTTTCCAGTTAATGAATGTTGACAATAAATCTGAAATATTAAATGATGTGAATTTTTGGCACAAGGTCCTCTAAATCAAGCTAAGAGATTCAATTCCTACAATATTCATGGCTTCAATTTTCATACAATTTATCCTAAAGAATAATTGAAAGCTCAAAATAGTGTTTTATTTACACCTGTAGAGGTGGGATACTATGGGAATATAAATGATATAATTTAATTAAACTATCATGGCCAATTTTCAGTTTTTTTATTCAAATGAAAGTGGGTCAACATTGATAGGGGTATAATAAAATATTTTTTTAATTTTAATTATGTAAACATATCTCACTTGATGGATACAAGTGAGTGTGTAGATCATTATCCATTTATCTTGTCTTCATAAATGAAGATTTTTTCTTATGTGGATGATTAAATAAGTGAAGGTTAGAGTGTTTTTGTACACTTAAATAAGTGATACTTTTATGATATGGGTGATGAATATCCATTGGTGATTTATAATAGTGAATCTCATCAACCAAAAAACATTGAACTATTTTCTCCTGAGAATATCAAAATAGTAGAACTTGAAAGAGGGTAAAAATGAAGGAATCATCACAATGGATGTTGATAATAATTAAGACAAAGAAGATAAACATAATTGAATGTATAAATTGGTAATGAAAATATATTACAATTCCTCATTGATAAGTGTTTCACTGATATATATATATATATATTGTTCTAGTTTTTATTTTATTTTTTTTGTAAAAAACTTTTATATTTTAATTTTTTATACATTTAATATACCTTAACCATTTTAAATGTAAGAATGTTGAGAAAAAAAATTCAGGATCCTAGTCGATTAGCATCTCAGATCACACCACAACTATAATATTATTCTATGGATCATAGTCATTCTATTGTACATGAGACTACTAGTGAGCCAATAGTTTCCTTAGATTTCATTCTTATCCCACAACCTAATTCATCTTTGGTGATGTAGTGGTTAGTCACCCCTCTATCTAGGGGATATTTGTGAGTTATTGTTACTGGTATGTATGTCATTTTTCAAAAAAAAACTATATATTTTATTAATTTTTAAATTAATTTTTCAAATAGATAAAGAAAAACATAAAAGGGATACAAATATGAACATGATAGATTTATGGAACCTGAATAAATTTAAGATTATCATTCCATTTTATTAGTTTGGGGTGCCTATAATTGATACTGCCAAAATCTATGGGAAGATTCTTGGGCAGATTGCTTGCAAGATGATGAGTTTTCACATTAATTATAACTATTGGAGGCATATTCATACACCTCAGAAAAATTGAGTTCTTTTATACTCAAGTAAAGTTAATATTAATTTAATATTCCTTGATAAATAATTTAAAATATATGAGTAAATTCTTTTAAAATACTTATAAAGAGTTATGTTTTTTATTTTTATATATTTTTTCATTTTTATATCCCTGACTCCATATCACGCCCATGGACTTTGAAAATTTTGGCCAATAAATAGAGAGATTTTAAATGGATATTATGGAATGATTTTATTGACACTTATCTAAGATCATGATTGATGTATGATAAAGTGCTTGAATGAATTTATCATGAGCAATGAAATCTCTTTTACAATATCAACAGAGATGCATCTCATGAGGTAATTGCATATTTTAAAGTATATTAATAACATAAACATAATAAAATTATAATTTTTATTAATGTTTCTATTTTTTATAGGAATTATCTAAAAAATATTTTGAATTGTGAGAAGATATTCATTCCTTACATCACTGGGTCTTAGTGTTTTTTGAGAAAAAGAACAATTTTGGTTTTTATTTTATTCATTATTATTTGTATTATTTTATTATAACTAAAGGTTTTTTCTAACTTGTTTATATTTTTTATAAATCATGATGAATTAATTCACTCTTTTAACCAAACAAATATGTGTTTTAAATTAAATATGAAACTTGATGGTAGTTTTTTAAATGACCCTACCAAAGACATTGGAGTAAGTACCAATATAATTTTCATTATTATGTTTTTATAGTAATGAAATAAAAATAAATAGTAATGAAAAAATTATTAATTAGATAATATTATGATGTTCAAATATTTTAAAATATCATTATTAATATTTTTGTATTAATAGGTTAAAATTCAAGAATTATGGGATGTGAACCCTTAACAATCATCATTGGTTTCATAGAACAATACAATTGGAATAGTTTTAGGGAAGGATCATCCCATACATGTATAAGGGATGTGTTTTAGTCCTACTCTATCATATGTATTTGGTAGGTCGGTGTCATCTACTACTACTACACCCAGTGGGGGTTTTAATAGTGTTATTGATTGGAAATCATACAGATAAATTTTAATATTGAATGAAAAAGTTCAAGAATAAGAATCTTATAGGAAAACATAGGATCAGTGGTGGTCTCAAACAAAAAATGATTTATTTTATGTATTATAGTGGATGGTCGTTATGATCCCTAAGGAAATTTATAGCCTTATATCTCATCCCATTAAGGTAAATTCTAAATTCCATATATCATTCACACATTTGAAAAGAACACATATAATATCCATAAATAAAACTAAAATGAAACTTTTTATAGAGAATAAGCATTTAAAGTCATACTGAACATATCTTGTTCCTGAATGAAATGTGGTTGATTCTTACACATCAAAAATGAATTATAGATAATTATCTATAAGTTTTAAAACACTCTGAGCTTGTTTATGTAATTTTGACTTAGTAAACACTTCTTAAAGGTAAAAAAATATTCAAAATCAAGTTTTGGGGGGTCAAAACTAGGAAAAATGTATAATTTAATTGAAATAAGGGGAAATAAACCATATATTTAATTGTAAAATGTAGAAAGTGATGACATGTCATTTCTAAATGAAATTTTTCCCGTTATGGATATAAATATGTTTTTAGTGTTTTAAAACACTAAAATGTGTGTGGAATGATCAAAACCAAAAAAATACCTCAAATTGATGTGAAATCACAAGACAACCACTTATGTGTTATTTTTTATGTGTATTCATTAACAATAGGTCAATACGATATACGGTGTGGTCAAGATTACTTAGAAAACAATTCTTAAAGATATAAAAGCCTTTAAAAACATACATCATGGGGTCAAAACCAAGAAAATGATGTCATATTTCCTTGAAATAAAGGTAAAATGACCATAGATTGAATTTTGACATGTAGGAACCGATGAAACTTCATTTTGAATTACATTTTTCCAGTTATGGATGTAAATGCATTTTTTGTGTTTTAAAACACTAAAACGTGCATGGAACATCCAAAAACATAGAAAACAATCTTATATTGATGTGAAATCATGGTACCACCACCAATAACTTATTTTTTACATGTACACGTAGACAACACATCAATATGATGTGCGGTGTGGTTTGAATTACTTGTTAAACACTTCTTAAAGGCACAAAATCCTTTAAAAACAAGTATCAGGGGTAAAAACTAGGAAAATAATGTCGAATTGACCTAAAATTAGGAGAAAACTGTAGAATGAATTTTGAAATGTAGGAACTGACATCACGTTATTCTAAATTATGGTTTGTTCTGGATGTTTGTAAACATGTTTTTAGTGTTTTAAAACACTAAAACATGAGTTTAATGGTTAAAACCATATAAAAAGACCTTAAATTGATGTTAAATCATGATACCACCACCGTTGAGTTATTTTTGATGTGTAATACTAGAAAAACATCAATACGACATGCGGTGTGGTCGGAATTACTAGATAATAAATTCTTAAAGGTATAAAATCCTTTAAAAACAAATATCGGGAGGTTGAAACTAGGAAAACAACATTAAATTACCCTAAATTTAGAGGAAAGTGACTGTAGATTGAATTTTGAAATATAGAAACTGACGGAACATCATTCCAAAATATAGTTTTCCTAGGATGGCTATAAACACATTTTTAGTGTTTTAAAACACTAAAACATGCGTGGAATGGTCAAACCCATAGAAAATGACCTTAGAATTATGTGACATCATGGTAACACCATCGATGAGTTATTTTTTATGTTTTTTCATAAAAAAAATTAATATGATGTGCGTTGTGGTCAAGAATTACTTGGTAAACACTTCTTAAAGGTACAAAAGTCCTTAAAACAAGTGTCAGGGGTCAAAACCAGAAAAAAAAAACATCATATTTCCCTGAAATTCTGTAATAATGACTGTATATTGAATTTTGAAATGTAAGAACTAACGAAACGTAATTTTAAATTATGGTTTGACCGAGATGTCCATAGATTCATTTTTAGTGTTTTAAAACACTGAAATGTGTGTGGAATGATCAGATCCATAGAAAAAAATATAATATTGATGTGAAATCATGGGACCACCACCATTGAGTTATTTTTTATGTTTAATCATAGGAAAAACATTAATTAAAAGTGCAGTGTGGTCATAATTACTCACAAAACACTTATTAAAGGTACAAAAGCCTTTAAAAACAATTTTGGGGGGTCAAAACCATTAAAACGACATTAGATTTACTTGAAATAAGGGTAAAACGACCATATAATGAATTTTGAAATATAGGAATCTAAGATAGGTCATTTTGAATTATGGTTTTCTCAAGATTTCTATAAACATGTTTTCAGTGTTTTAAAACACTAAAACAAGTATTGGATGCTCAAAACCATAGAAAATGACCTCAGATTGACATGTAATCTTAATAACACCACTGATGAGTTATTTTTTACGTGTACGCATAGACAACACATCAATCCAATGTGTAGTGCGGTTGGAATTACTCAGTAAACACTTATTAAAGGAACAAAATCTTTTAAAAACAAGTTTCGGGGGGTCAAAACTAGGAAAATTACATTGTATTTCCTTGAAATCAAGGAACAATAACTATATATTGAATTTTTAATTATAGTAAGTGATGTCCCATCATTCTGAATGACTATTTTCTAGGGATGGTCGTAAACATGTTTTTAGTGTTTTAATACACTAAAATTTACATGGAATGGTCAAAACCATATAAATGACCTCATATTGAAATGGAATCATGGGACCACCACCATTAAGTTATTTTTTACATGTAAGTTCAGACAAGTTGTCAATTTTATGTGCAGTGTGGTCGTAAATACTCAGTAAACACTTATTAAACGTATAAAAGCATTTAAAAACAAGTTTTGTGTAGTCAAAACCAAGAAAAAAATGTCGTATTGCCCTAAAATCATAGGACAAAGAATGTATATTTAATTTTGAAATATATTAATAGACGGTATATAATTCTGATGTACGGTTTTACTATGATGGACACAAACATGTTTTTAGTGTTTTAAAATACTAAAATGTGTGTGTAATGGTCAAAACCATAGAAAATGAACTTATATTGACATGGAATCTTGGGACCACCACTACTGAGTTATTTTTGATTTTTATATATAGGAAAAATGTCAATATGACATGCATTGTGGTCGAAATTACTTGGTAAACACTTCTTAATGGTACAAAAGACTTTAAAAATAAGTTTTGAGGGGTCAAAACTAGGAAAAAGATGTCAGATTTCCCAAAAATAATGGGATAATAACCATTTATTAAATTGAGAAATTTAGGAAACAACAACACGTTATTCTGAATTATGATTTCCTGGGATGGTTGTAAACCTGTTTTTAGTGTTTTAAAACACTAAAACATGTGTGGAGTTGTCAAAACCATAGAAAATGATTGCATATTGACATAGAATCTTGGAAAACCCACTACTGAGTTATTTTTGACATGTATATGCAGACAACACATCAACCTGACATGAGGCATGGTTGGAATTACATATTAAACACTTATTAAAGGTACAAAAGCCTTTAAAAACAAGTTTTGGGGGTCAAAACTACAAAAACATTATCGGATTGCCATAAAATTAGGAGAAAACGTCCATAGATTGAATTGTGAAATTTAGGAATTGATGGCATGTCATTCTGAATTATGGTTTTCCCATGATGGTTGTAAATGAATTTTTAATATTTTAAAATAATAAAACATGTGTGGAACTATCAAAACCATAGCAAACAACCTCCAATTGATATGAAATCTTTGTAAAATCGCTAATGATTTATTTTTTGAAATATAGTACATGTTGTGATATCAAAGTCTTTAAAAATTATTAAATAAATTTCAAGAACAATGCACATTGCTTTAAAAATAAATTAGAATATTTAGTTATCCCTTTTTAGTACCAATTGTTGAATCTTATCTTAAATAGGTAAGTTTATGTTTTCATTTTTTTTCATTATATATTATTTTTTATGTTAAAATGTATTCTGTTTGATTAACAAAATAACATATTTCATTTTTAACATTTTGAATATATTTTGTGTCTTTTCCCTTACACATTTCTTTTCTTAAATGTTCTTGTTTTTATTATAGGTGGAAAATACCAGAAGTAGACAAGAGATTGACCATTCAAATCCATGAAATTCTTTAGAAGTTAGTCATGATAATTTCTAGTTTCCATGTTATGTTAAAATTTTATCATTTATTCTAAAATAATTATGATTTGTTATGTTTAGTTTTAATTTTTGTTTTTTTATAGTTGATGAGATAATGTGGTCGGTTTCAGTTGACGAGATGATATGGAGGTAGACAGATGTAGTGGAGGTCGTGACATGGATTTATATTGGGAAAGAGTTGTTATTGGACATATTTTATATATATATATTGATGATCGAGGTATTAGTTGACATATGTATGGGTTGAATGAGAATGAGTTTATGATGATTGTGGATGTTTGTATATATGACTATAGATGTATGATTTATGTATGATGGGTTTATCATATATTCATGTTTAAGTTTATTTCATGTCAATTTTATTATATTTACAATTTTTTATTAAATATTTTTTTAAAAAACTGATTTAGCATAGGTTTTTAAAAACCGCCTCTAAATACATTAAAAAATATGTTTAGAGATAGTTAGGATTAATCGTCACTAATATATTCTATATCGGTTCATTTCATTTTATTTATATTTATCCTGGATATTTTTTTATAAAATTACCACTGCTAAATAAAAAATAAATCGTTGTTAAATGATCAAAAATGAACAAAAATTGCACATAAGAAAACCGCTTCGAAATTAATGAAACTGCCACTAAATGACTAGTGACCATGCAATATGTAGAGGTTTTAATAACCACTACTATTCTATTAGTTGGTGGATTAAACCACTGATAGTACATGAAAAAACCACCATTACTTTCCTTTTTGTAGTGTGTTTGGAATCTTTGTTTAATAGAAGGATATAGTGGAAAGATAAACTGAAAAAAAGCTAAAATGTCTGAGTTCAGACAATAGTTGTGAGTTTATAAGGAGTTTTTAAAACTACTACAGGTGCATAGGAACCTGATATGAGAATAATATTTTAGGAACACCTAAAAAATGTTTTATCTAAGATAATGAATCAAATTTTGATAGAGAAAACAATAATTATGTTACTACATTCTGGTATTCCATAGGTTTTTTGGGTAGAAGAAGTGGGAAAAACATACTTAATCAATAAAAGTCCATCAGCACCAATATGACAATAATTACAGGAATCCTATGGTTCAAAAAAAATTTGAAGTTACTCACCTAATATTTTTTATTAGTTTATCCTATATGAATATGGATCATAAATAAAGAGATAAAATTAAAGAAAATTCATAGGCATGTTTCTTCATAGGAAATGGAGATGAATACTTTGGTTTTAGGATTTGGGATGATGAAAATAGGAAAGTTTTCAGAAGCTATAATGTTATATTCAATAATCTAATCATATGGAAAGATCAAAATATAAAGATAAAGTAGGTTGAGGTGAATGGTTCAACTTCAATTCAACTTTATTTGGGAGGAGGTTGTGAAATATCATTTGTTATAGAAATTTTAGATGTCTCTAAATCTATCTGAAGATCGCATATTTTGAAGGAAAGTTTAGAGATTGGTGTAGAAATTTAAAAAGTTCATCCAACATAAGTCATATATGAAAGCTCTAGAACTGATGAAGATCAATCTAGAGTTCCATAAAGTGAAGTTCTAGAAACTATAGTTTTCAAATAATCTGAATCATAGGATTTTTTTGTAGAGATATTTGAGGTCTAGAAAATCAGTGAAGAGGTGTGGATATGACCTTAGTTTCTTACTTTTAATGGATATGGGATAACTAGAAAGTCCAAAATAAGCGGCTACTCTGAGTGATTCTAAAAATGAGTTATAAATACAGGAGGAGTTGGATTCGCAACATGTGAATAACACTTGAGAGATAAATAAATTATCACAAGGGAATAAATAACTTGAGAATAAGTACATATTCTGGTTGAAAAAAAATATTATGAGTGGAAGAGTTATAATATGAGGCTTTTTGTGAAAGGATTTTAATAGAATAAGGTATTGACTTATTTGAATTATTATCTTTAGTAGTTAAAAATATTACCAAAAAACTATTTTAAGATTGGTTACTTATGTAAATTTTTATATTGAAAAAAATGATGTGATGGTGTATTTTGTTCATGAGGATTCAAAGGAATAAATTTATATGAAGAAACTAGTTAGTTTCATGGATAATCAAAATTAGGTCTTGGTGTGAAAAGTGAAAAGTATTCTTTATGGTTTGAAGTAAGAATCGAGGTGTTGGAACCATAAGTCTAATTCTTTAATGGTAAAGAAAAGTTTCACATGAACTATGATTATTACTATTACCTGAATGGGTTCAATATAAATGAATTCATAATCTTACTCTTATACATGGATGATATGTTGTTAGTGGGTATAAATGTTCAAATGATTTGGAAGTTAAAGGAGGACTTGTTTGGAAAGTTTGAGATGGGATATATTGGATAACCAAAGAAGATCTTGAGAATGAGGATTGTGCAAGATATGATAACTGAGATCTTGGTTTTATCACAAAAATATTACTTTTTTAAGATCATTGAGATTCTTGAAATGAGAAAATGCAATCTGATTTTAACACCTCTCATTAGTCACTTCAAACTTACCAAATAATAGGAACCTTAAATGGAATAATAAATGAATTACATGGAAAAAAATTTGCATTCTTCAACAATAAAAATTTTTACATATGTTATGTTGTGCACATGTTTGGATATTTCTCATGTAGTGTGATTGTTCAGACAATTCATGTAAAACCCAAGGAAATATTATTCTAAATCTATAAATTGGATTATTTGGTATCTCTAAGGAATTAAAGGTATAACTCTTTTTTTCAAGATGATGATCTGTTACTCGAGATTATAGATATAGACTTTGGGGGTGATTCTGATTCTCAAAAGATAACAAATGGATATGTTCTTACATTTTTCATAACGATGATTAATTGGATGTCCAGTTTATAATTGGTGATTTCACTTTCCATAATAAAAGTAGAGTATGTGGTTATGACAGAATCTAGCTAGGAGATGGTGTGGTTGAGGAGTTTAGTTGAAGAACTCAAATACAGTCAAGGAAATGGTTTTCTCAGCTATGATCATCAAATAAAAATTCATTTGTTTAAAAATATAGTGTTTTATTCAATAACTAAACACATTGATCTGAAGTACAATTATATTCAAAATATGCTATAAAATAGAGAGTTAGAGTTATATAAGATATCGAGAAAATAGAACCCATAATATATACTCACTAAGAGTTTGGGTCTAAATATACTGAGGGAGTTTCAAGCCTTATTTAGGCTTGGGTGAGTGAAATAATATGGAGAATATTTTTATATAGTGGAATAGGAAGTATTTTTTCCAATTAGAAGTTGGTTCCATGTTTTTCCTCAAAATTATTCTTCAAGTAAAATATTGTTTTGATTGTGTAAATTCTAATTTAGTTTATTAAAGTTAGTCTTTTAAGAGGAGTGGTTCTAGAATATCCGTAGTTCATTGAAGTTGTGGTAGTGATGGGTTTTCTTTCAACACTTTCTTTAAGGAGTGGTTTTTTGAAGTAGTTTTGTTCAGAAGGATATTCATTTAATGTTCTTAGAGGCTAGTGGTCCTATTTTAGAAGTTTTCTTGGTAATTTCTTATAATGACCCAATGTTTTATAAATTTAAATTCATTACTTATAAATATTTCATGAAATCACAACATAATGAACTACTAAGTGCTATGTGACCTTTAAACACAAGTTTTTCACTTCTATGTTTGTAATTTCAAAAATCTGACATACACGGTTGTGATCAGTTAGTTATTTGGAGTCCGATAAGAAAAACATAATTTTAGGTGAATAGTAACATACCCTTATGAACAGTAACATTCTCTTATGAATAGTGATATACCCTAATGAATAGTAACCTTACCTATGATAGTATAAAAATAATATTCAAGTGAAAGTATGATGTACCTATATTTTGGAATATGTAAATGAATGTTTTAAAACGGGTTTTTTAAATAATAAATTATGTGTTTAATTAAATATTAAATTAATCATAATTAGAAAATTATTTTTGAAAAATGGAATTCATTTTTGGATTCTACATGTCTAAAAATGGTTACGGTGAATTTTTGGGATTTTTCTGAAATACTTGAATTTTTAGTGAATAGTAAAATACATTAAATTACCATATAAATACATTATAATTCAAATACACTATTCATGACATCACAAGTGATGTAAGCACACAAATATCAAACTCACATTCATTTATTAATATTCTTGGTCATGGAATAATCACTATTTATGGTCTTGAGGTAAATAAATAAACAAATGATTAAAAAATTATGAAAACCCTCCTCTCCTCCACTATACCCCCCCCCCCTCACTCCATCTTCCCTTCACTCCTCTCAAGCCTTGTTCCTTGCCAATATTGTGCAAAAATATCTCCTCAATATCCTCCCCCATGTCCAAATTCCCCTAGTCGCTTCAATATACTGAAATCTTTCCCCTTAAGAGGTTCTCAAAAGAGGAAGACTCAAGAGGTAAATTCCTCTTTCCAATTCCTTCATTTCTTTTAAGTTATTTTCTTTTTGTTTCTTTCCTAACCTCCCATCACCCAAATGGTATGATAACTCCAGTAAAATACATGTACTAGAATGATATTATTCCAATGTATAATTCATTATCTTCTCTCCTTTCCCCGCCTTTTATTTGAAAGAAATAAAAGCACCGTTTGAGATGTGCTAATTTATCACATTCAAGGACAACGTTTTATCAATTTCTATTATCATCATTAATTATGGTCATCAAACCATTTTTGTTATTGTTGAACCAGATTATTATATATGTAAAATATCCTTGTTTTGGTTCTGTAATCCATTTGTACTAATGGAATTAAGTTATAAAGAAAAACATGTTCATTGTAATCAAACCCACTGATTAAGAAAAACGGTTATCACTAAGGTTTTATATATAATATTTTGACTTCACTATAAGTAAAAAAATTAAAATTTTAACCATTTAATCTCATGTATGTTCAATAATAACATAAAATTTCTATTATGTACAATCACTTTCATTATATGTGTTTATCCGAACATGAACCTATTATTAAAACCAAGGAAGCAAACGAACCTAAAATAATGAAATTGAACCTTATAACCAATAAAAAAGGTCTTGAATGAACTAAAAAGGGTTATGATAAATAAATTAATTATAGAAGATTTTATGTAATTATTAATTAATAAACCTAATTTGTTTATTCAAGTTATTAATAACAAGTGGAGAACACCACCGAACTTAAGGTAAGGGATCCTCTCCATTTCTCTCTTAATCAAGATTGTCCTCTATGCTATGCCTTTTTATATATAATCCCAAATGATGGGGTATTTTTTCACACCTACTCAATACTTAACTCATTATTTATAAGTTATGATAAACCCATTTTCTCTCTCATCAAACCCTCTTAAGTACACCCGACACCATGCCAACAAACAGTAACAAATTCTACCAAAACCTTCTTTGTTCTTTCAGGTTACCTTATCTTTCTTTATATAAAAATGGAGTTATCTTATATATTTATGTACATATTCTAAATTATGTTTAGTTTTAAAAAATTCATTTATGAAGACCCTTTCATCACTCTCTTTTGGGGATATACAAGTTTTTAAAATATTCCCCCTTAGAACTTTCTGATAAGCAAACCTGTTTTAAGGGAACTTCCTGAATTTTTAACCTAATTTCAAGTGCACTATTTCCTCTTTTTTAATCCAACATTGTATTTATAAAATTATTCTTTTATTATGAAAACCTTCTTGGTTCAATTCTGGTTTTATATAAAATATTTTCATCTTTTCTATTTTATAATCTCTAGTATTTTCCTTAAAACCTCACAAAAATGTTTTAATGCTAATGTTTCTCAAATAAATTTATTATATGTTGTCACTTATATTTGAAACCACTTACCATATTATATGTCTATTTTAGATTATTAATTCCCAATTATGTTATAATCCCTTTTTTCATGGATACTTTCATTATACGCCCATTGGTTATGCTTTATGTCATGATTGTGGTACCCAATTCTTTCCTTGGGTACCCTTATGTTTATGTATGGTTGATTATGTGGAAATAATATTCATGAAACTTTTAATATGTTTTCACCTAGATAGCGCTTCAATGCATTGGGTAAAGTTAAGTCTTGTGAGATGTGATGTGAAACAATATTTTCAGTTAGCCTTGACCGTACTAAAATGGGAAACGGGATTGGTGGTTAGCCTTGACCCATACTAAAATGGGAAACAGGACTAGAGATTAGATTTGACCCATACTAAAGACATGTTTTATGATTATTCCACATTTATATGATTCCATTTTTATATGATACCATTCTTATACGATATGATTTCATATGTTCCATTCTTTGGATATCATTATGTCATGCCTCCTAACTCGTGTGATTAAGATGTATCCTTATGTTAATTCTCTTACTGGGCTTTTTAGCTCATCCATTTATTCATGTGTTCCCCAGGGTACCCTATGCAGATGTAAGGGCTCAAAGTAAGTTAGGATTTCTCTATGGATATTAAATAAAGAAGTGTTTTTTTAGCCCCATGTTTTATATTCTATGTACCTAGTCTTCTAAGACACTAGACTTAATAATCCTTGGCTTATACTCTAATGTATAATTATGATTAAAAACATGTAATGTTTTATATAAAATACTAGGGTCTCTATAGTTGGTATCATTGGATGGTCTAGTTATTTTTGGAGATTAGGAATAGAGAACCTTAGTGAGAACCTTTAAGAATGAAACTAAGTATAATAAAACATTCCTAAATTTTGGTGAGTATTGAGTAAGTATTTTATCAAACAAATACATCCCTGTCTGGATATGAGTAGGTAGAGGTGGCTCTGGAATATATGTATCTAGGGGTAAAACCTGAAAACACCACTTTGATCTAGACTCTAATGAGAAATGGTGCACGACAATGGGCCTTACTATACTCTTGGTTACGAAACTCCTGGGGGATATGCTTTGATAGATTTATGAGCTTAGTAAAAACCATTATTAAGGGACAAAAAATCCCATAAGAATATAATTTAATAAATAGATTGAGGATATCCTATATTTAAACATAAGGAATCACAAGTTAGGATATAATTCTTTATAAGTTAATCATTTTATGTTCAAAGTTTCCTTTTTTATGCTCAATAGATAATTATTCTATACCTCTAATTATATGTTCTTTTTCTTAGTTATTGGTGAGAAATTAAATAACATGTTCCAACAACCAATGTGATAGGAAATGTGAAGATTGCCCTATTTATATTTCTGATATGACGGGAGTAGGTGCTCAAAACTTCATGATAGTACTTGCTTACCTGGATTGAGTTATGATTAATAACTTGAATCATGTGTAATGCACTCCTCCTCTAAGTAAAGAGAAATTTGTTGTAGAATACTTCATGTGGAAAAGGCCTCCCATGTTTAGTGGATCTTCTGATCCCCTCCTTATGGAACAATGGATTAACTCCATTGAAAATATATTCTCTGTCCTCTAGTGCTCAGAATAAGAGAAAGTTGTACTGATGGTCTATCGTTCTGATGGGGAAGCTGATCAGTGGTGGACACTAATCAAGAATACAATGTCCCAAGAGGAAATTGATTCCATGGATTGGGAGGAATTCAATATTATGTTGTTCAAAAAATGTTTTCCTCAAACCCTTCATATCAATATGGAAAGAGAGTTACTCAGAATCAAGCATAAGGAATATTAGTCTATCAGGAGATATGAAGAAAACATCACAAAGATTACAAGGTACGCCTCTGGCTTTGTCATGAACAATGAAATCAAGGTGGGTCACTTCTTTAGCAGACTAAAGCTGAGTATACAAAAATCACTGGTGATTAGAGACTTCAATAGTTATGAGGAGATTGTCCATTGTGCCCTTAAGGTTGAAATTCAGATTGGAGACTCTTAGTGGTCTCGTGGGCCCAGTGAAAAGAATTGAAAAATGGAAAACAACATGTTTAGTTCATCAAGAAAATCCCATGATGGAAAGAAGCCTGACTCTTCCCTTGTAAAATTTGTGGGAAGAAGCATCCTGTTAACTGTCTGAAGAGAACCAAGAATTAATTCAAATGTAGAAAGTTTGGTCATCTAGAAAAGAACTACCGAAGGGATATGAAAAATCCCACTAATGTTGAAGAAGAAAGGAAGGTTCAAATCAACAGTCATCCTGAAGTTCAATGTTACAACTGCAAGGAGCGTGGGCATTATGCAAGAAATTTTCCTAAGTCTAGGGTTGTTAGAGGAAATAAACAACAACCTCCAAGGCAACAAGGAAGGGCTTATGCTATCACTACTGCTGGAGTGGAGCCGGAAAATTATGTGGTGACATGTATGCTAGTTATTCATTCAAGAATAGAGAACATACTATTTGATTTTGGTTCTACACATTCTTTCATATCTTTCAAGTTTTGTAGAACTATTCAAACACCACCTAAAAATTTGGGGGGAAATATTTCATTGACAACAGAAAATGGAGAAATTATTGCGTCTATGGTTTAAAACTCCTCCCTGATTAATTTTTGTGGACTGAACCTCCCATAAAATCTCATCATATATCCTTTAGTGGAGTTCGACACTATCTTGGGCATGTATTGGCTATCTTTATACAAATCCAACATCAATTGTCGAGAAAAGTAGATCACTCTTCATATCCCAAATCATCCTCTGATTCTTAAAAAGTGTAAGTAGGAAGATTAATCTCTTTTAGAATAGTCATATCAAGTGTGGATATTACTACCTTGTGAGCAGGCATATCTAGCTCAAATGATTGAGACAATGGAGAGAATCATGATTGAAGACATTCCCATCATGAAGGATTACACTGATGTATTCCCTAAAGAGTTTCCTAGTCCTCCTCCTGACTGAGAGGTTTATTTCTCAATTGAACTTATCTCTAGATCTCTACCTATATCAAAGACACCTTACAGAATGGCCACTATAGAGTTGGAAGAGTTGAAGAAGCAGTTACAGGAGAATGTGGAGAAGGGTTTTATATGCCCAAGTGCTTCATTGTGGGGTGCACCATTCTTCTTCATCAAGAATAAGGATGGATCAATGCACCTCTGCATTTATTATTATGATCTCAATAAAATCATGATAAAGAATAAGTATCCCCTACCACGAATAGATGACTTGTTCGGTCAGCTTTGTGGGGCCAGTTATTTCTCTAAGGTGGACCTTCAATTGGGATATCACCAATTAAAGGTGAGAAAGGAATATATTCCCAAGATTTTCATTCGAACGAGGTATGAACACTATGATTTCATAGTTATGCCCTTAAGACTCACTAATTCTCCATAAATTTTCATGGATTTAATGAATAGATTCTTTAGAGATTACCTTGACAAATTTTTGGTAGTATTTATTGATGATATTATGATATACTCTAAGATCAAGGAGAAACATGAGGAGCATTTGAATACTGTGTTAAAGACTTTATTTAGGGAGAAGTTTTAGTAAAAGTACAGTAAATGTGAGTTCTGGATAGAGGAAGTATCATTATTGGGGCATGTTATCACCAAAAAAGGATATTTGTGGACCCTTCCAAGACAAAGGCAATTGAAGAGTGGCCCAGGCCAACTTCTATAACGGAGATCTGCAGCTTTTTGGGTCTAGCTGGGTATTATCGACAATTTGTGAAGAACTTTTCATGATTTTCAAACACAATGACCAAGCTGAAATGGAAGGGAGTAAAGTTTGTTTCGACTCAGGAATGTGAAGACTGTTTCTCGGAGTTGAAAAAGAGGCTTATCACTACGCCAGTACTCACACTCCCTACAAGTGGAGAACACTTTGTGGTGTATAGTGATTCTTCTAAAAATTTATTAGGATATGTGATAATTCAAAATGATAAAGTGATATCATGTGCCTCAAGGAAACTGAAAATCCACAAGCAAAACTATCCTATGCATGATTTGGAGTTGACGGCAGTGATCTTTGCATTGAAAATATAGAAGCATTATCTCTATGGGGAGGAGTGTGAGATATATAATAACCACAAGAGTCTCAAATATATATTCACACAAAAAAATATTAATATACGCTAGAGAAGATTGATAGAGCTCATAAAGTATTATGACTTCTCAATCCACTACCATCCTGGTAAGGCAAACAAGGTGGTGGATGCTCTAAGTAGAAAGGATCCCACATCTTTATTAATGATGATAATTGAAAAGGATCTAATCATATTATATTTTCAAAGTATGGACATGGTAATAATTAAGGGGATAACATTATCAATACTTTCTCAAATGATTTCTCAACCATCTCTCTTGGAGAGAATAAAGGATGCTTAAAGAAAAAATGTGGAAATTCAGAAAAGGGTGGAAGCTATCAAAAATGGGAAATCCTCTAATTTCAAAATTGATGAGGAAGGAGTTGTAAGATTTGGGTCATGATTATGTGTACCATCTAATCCAGAGATAAAGAAGCAGCTATTGAATAACGCACATAGCTCAACCTTCTCTATCCACCCAGGGATCACGAAGATGTATCGAGATCTCTAAGAAAACTTTTGGTGGGACGATATGAAAAGGGATATTGTTGAATATACATCAAAGTGCCTCGTATTTCAGCAAGTGAATGATAAGAGGAAAAATTATAAGGGGATGATAAAACCACTACCCATACCAGCATGGAAGTGGGAGAACATTACCATAGACTTTGTCACTGGACTTCCAAGGACATCAATAGGAAACAATGTTATATGGGTCGTTGTGGATCATCTTACAAAGGCATCTCACTTTATCATGATTTGAGAGTAATTCTCATTAGATCAAATTCCACGGATTTACATCAAAGAAGTGGTAAGGTTGCATGGAGTACCACTATCTATTATATCTGATTGTGATCCTAGATTCACCTCAAAGTTCTGGAAAAGTCTCCAACATGCTCTAAGAACTGAACTGAACTTCAATATGGCCTATCATCAGCAAAATGATGGCCAATATGAGCAAACTATTTAGACACTGGAAGACATGTTGAGATAATTTTCTATGGAATTCAAAGGATTATGGGACCAACATCTTCCATTGGTTTAATTCTCCTACAACAACAGATTCCACTCAAGCATCTGAATGGCACCATATGAAGCCCTTTATGGGAAAAGGTGCAGAACAACGGTGTGTTGGGATAAAGTTAGTGAGAATAATATACTAGGACCTTAAATGCTTGAAGAAATGGTGGATATGGTAAAAAACATTTAGCAGCATATCAAGGTAGCCCAAAGTCAATAGAAGATTTATGCAGATAACTATTGATGAGACCTTGAATTCAAATTTTGAGACATGGTATTTCTAATCATATCTCCATGGAAGAAGGTCATGATATTTGGGAAGAAAGGAAAGCTAAGTCCCAGGTATATTGGCCCCTTCGAGATCCTTGATCGAGTCGGAGTTTTGGCCTATCGACTGGAACTTCCACCTACCATGTCGAAAGTACATGATGTCTTTCATGTGTCCCTCTTAAGGAAGTACATACCAGACCCTTCACATGTACTCTCTTTAGAGGTGGTACAATTGGAGTATGATATTTCCAATGAGGAGCATCCATTAAAGATCTTGGATCGAAGAGAAAAAATTTCTACATAACAAGACTACTCACCTGGTCAAGGTACTATGGTGGAACCATAAGTACAAAGAGGAAACATGGGAATTGGGGGAGGCAATGAAGGAAAAGTACATTCACATTATTACGGCTTAGAATGTAAAATGAAATTTAATGGGTGAAATTTCATAAAGGGGGAAGAATGTAACGACCTAATGTTTTATAAATGGAAATTCATTTCTTATAAATATGTCATGAAATCACAGCATAATGAACTACTAAGTGTTATATGACCTTTAAACACAATCTTCTCGCTTCTTTGTTTGGAATTTCAACAATCTGACATAAACAGTTGTGATCAATTAGTTATTTGGAGTCTGATAAGAAAAACTTAATTTTTGGTGAATAGTAACCTACACTTATGAATAGTAGAATACCATTATGAATAGTGATATACCTTGATGAATATTAACCTTACCTATGATAGTATAAAATTATTATTCAAGTGAAAGCATGATGTTGCTATATTTTGGAATAAGTAAATGAATGTTTTAAAACTGGTTTTTTAATAATAAATTATTAGTTTAATTAAATATTAAACTAATTCTATTTAGAAAATTATTTTTGAAAAATGGACTTCATTTTTGGTTTATACATGTTAAAATATGGTTATGGTGAATTTTTTATATTTTTCTAAAATACTTTAATTTTTAGTGAATAGTAAAATACATTAATTTACCGTATAAATACATTATAATTCAAATCCACTATTCATGACATCACAAGTGATGTAAGCACCCAAATATAGAACTCACATGCATTTATTACTATTTTTTTGTCATGGAATAATCACTATTTCTGTTCTTGAGGTGAATAAATAAACTAATGGTTAAAAAATTATGAAAACTCTCCTCTTCTCCACTATAACCCCCCCCCCCCTCACTCCATATTCTCTTCACTCCTCTCAAGCCTTGTTCCATGCCAATATTCTACCCAAATATCTCACCAACATCTTCCCCCACGTCCAAAGTCCCCTATTCTTTTCAATATACCAAAACCTCTCCCCAAAAGAGGTTCACAAAGGAGGAAGACTCAAGAGGTAAATTCCTCTTTCCAATTCGTTCATTTCTTTTAAGTTCTTTTCTTTTTGTTTCTTTAATCACCTCCCATCACCAAAATTATATGATAAATCCAGAAACATACATGTACTGGAATTATATTATGGTAATGGGATACTTCATTATCTTCACTCCTTTCCCCATCTTTTGTTTGAAAGAATTGAAAGCATCGTTTGAGATATGTTAATTTCGCACATTCAAGGACAACAGTCTATAGATTTCTATTATCATCTATAATTATTGTCATGAAACCATTTTTTTTTATTGTTGATCCATATTATTATATATTTAATATATCCTCATTTTGGTTTTGTAATCCTTTTGTACTATGGGTATTAAGTTATAAAGAAAAACATGTTCATTGTAATCAAACCCACTGATTAACCAGAACGGTTATCACTAAGGTTTTATATATAATATTTCGACTTCACTCTAAGTAACCAAATTAAAATTGTAACCATTTAATCTCCAGTATTCTCACTAATAACATAAAAACTAAATTCTGGACAATCACTTTCATTATACGTGTTTATCTGAACATGAACCGATCATTAAAAACATGGAAGCAAACGGACCTAAAACAATGAAATTAAACCTTATAACCAATCAAAAAGGTATTGAATGAACTAAAAAGGGTTACAATAAATTAATTAATTATATAATAGGTTCTAGAATTATTGATTAATAAACATAATTTTTTTATTTAGGTTATTAAAAACAAGTGGAGAACACCACCGGACTTAAGGTAAGGGATCCTCTTCATTTCCCTCTTAATCAAGATTTTCCTCTATGATATGCCTTTTTATGTGCAATCCAAAATGATGGGGTATGTTTTTATACCTCCCCCATAATTCCCAAATGATTTATAAGTGATGATAAACCCATTTTCTCTCTCATCAATCCTTCTTAAGTACACCTGACACCATGCCAACAAACTGTAACTGATTCTACCAGAACCTTCTTTGTTCTTTCAGGTTGCCTTATATTTCTTTATATCAAAATGGAGTTATCTTATAGGTTTATGTAAATATTATAAATTATGTTTATTTTTAAAAAATTAATTTATGAATACCCTTTCATCATTCTTTTTTGGGGATATACATGTTTTTAAATGATTCCCCCCTTAGAACTTTTCGATAAGAAAACATGTTTTAAGGGAACTTCTTGAATTTTTACCCAATGTAAAGTGAACTATTTATTATATTTTAAGACACCATTGTCTTTATAAAATCATTATTTTTATTATGAAAACCTTCTTGGTTAAATTCTGTTTTTATATAAAATATTTTCATCTTTTATATTTTAAAATCTCTATAGTATTTTCCGTAAAACCGCACAGATTTTTTTTTAATACTAATGTTTCTCAAATACATTTCTTATATATTGTCACTTATGTTTGACACCACTTAACATTTTATATTCCTATTTTACCTTATTAATTACCTAGTATGTTCTAATCCCTTTCTTCAATTACACTTTCATGATACGCCCATTGGTTATGCTTTATGTCATGATTGTGGTACCCAATTCTTTCCTTGGGTACCTTTATGTTTATGTATGGTTGATTATCTATGATTATTTATGTGGCAAGAATATTCATAAAAAATTTGAGATGGTTGTGCCCAGATAGCACTCCAATTCATTGGGCAAATTTAAGTCTCATGGGATGCGAAGTGAAATAGGATTTTCGGTTAGCCTTGACCGTACTAAAATGGGAAACGAGATTGGTGGTTAGCCTTGACCTGTACTAAAATGGGAAACGGGACTGAAGGTTATCCTTGACCCCTACTAAAGACATGTTTTATGATTATTCCACATTTATATGATTCCATTTTTATATGATCCCATGATTATGCTATATGATTTCATATGTTCCATGCTTTGGATATCATTATGTCATGCCTCCTAACTCATGTTCTTAAGATGTATCCTTATGTTATTTCCTTTACTGGGCTTTTAAGATCATCCCTTTGTTTATGTGTTCCATAGGGTACCCTATGCAGATGTAAGGGCTCAAAAGAATTTAGGATCTCTTTATGGATATTAAATAAATAATTGTTTTTTTACCATTGTTTTATGTTCTATGTACCTAGTCTTCCAAGACACTAGACTTAAAGATCCTTGGAGTGTACTCTAATGTATAATTATGCTTAAAAGCATGTAATGTTTTATTTAAATAGATAGGGTCTCTATATTTCAGAAGATGGAAAATATTCATCTTTTTTTTGGTAGTTTGCTAGTTTACTAGAGGTAGCGGTCATATTAAGGATTTCTATAGGAGAATGGTAATGGGTATAATGGAACTGATAGACTCCCACATTTCATAGAGTTCAATGAAACCAGATGATATTTTGGAAATATTTATAAATATGAGTTTGGGGATACCTTTTATGTGGTTTATTTTTATTACTTGTTATATTTATCCACATGGCTAGATAGTCAAAAAGTTTTAATATTTTATTTCTTGTGAAATGAAATGTAGTAGTCTTTCTCTTATAGATGTGGAACTTTTATTAAAAACTTCATAAAAACAAAGTGTTTTATATTACTTTAATTTAATTAATATACATGAATATCTTTTTCATATTGGAGTTAACTAGGCTGAAGCTATTTTGATTTAGTGTGGTGATTTGGGTGAATCTATTTCTTGTTACTTCCACGGAAATAAAGTTTTAAGAGTTCCATTTTGGAATTTTCTTCTGCCAAAGTGATTCTAGATTGATTTCATTAAGTATTTAGAAGGATATTTGGGGAATCAATAAAAGAAAAATATGATTTATTTTTGGAATTTTAACATTTTTTTTAAACCAATATCAAAATAGTTGAAGATATATTTTTAACGTTGATTTATTTAAAATGAATGTTAAATTTCATTCAGATTTACCTTTTGGTGTTAGTTTTTTTTAAAACATGATTCCAAAATGTTTTTTATGAACATTTTATGACAATTTTTATAAAAACCCAACATAATTTTTTTTGAAAAATTGGGCATCAGTTTTTATAAAAATTGATGTTGAGAGTTTTTAAAAAAAGAAATTTAACATTAGTTTGAATAAAAACTAACATCAAAATCCTTTTAAAAAAATACCCACAATGGTTTCCCCTTTTTATTCATCATTCATTTTATAGAAACTCTAATACTCACGGAACTCGATGGTCAACCCTGCTTTATCTCCCTTGATCATATTTTTTTCTTCTTTTTCATATTTTTTCTTCTCCATTACATCCTCCTAGATCATCATTAGCTTCATTCATCCCACCAATCTCCACTCTGTGAAACTCTAATACTTTCGGTGTGTAAATCTCAACCCTGCTTCATTTCTTCAATTTGATGTTCATTAATCATCATTTTGGATCTCTCTATAATATAATTTCAAACTGAATCTCTATATTTTGTAATTAGAATATTAATTTTTTTATGTTTAGAATATTTATTTAGTATTTTCATATTTAAAAATTTATTCATTTATTTGGTTATATATAAATATTTATCACTTATAAATTATTGTGGTTATAATTGGGTTTAGATTATAAATTTTTTTGTGATTATAATTTTTTTATTATGGTATAATTTATTTATAATTGGACTTTTTTATTTTTATATATTTTTATATTTATAAATTTTTTATTATTAATTTTTTTATAGTTAACCTTATTTATATTAGATGTTTAATGATAGATATTTTAAGATTAAGTTTAATGTTTTGATATTATATCATCTCTAATGTAATACACCAATTTAGATTATGGTTACTCTAAAGTGGTGTGTGAATAGTAAAAATGCTCCAAGGTATTAGCCCGCTTTTTACACTAGAAGGAATATTCTTTGAATGTACACCTTTATTAATTTTTTATTTTTATTTAACGTATTAAATTAACTAATTATTTTTTCATAATATCAAAAAGTACAACAAATCTTTTAATTTAATAATATTAATAATTAAATTAAATTAAATTAAATTATACACACATATATATTCAGAATGAATAATTTAAAATAAATATGATTACATGATTTGACTAATTGAGTAAAAAATATGAAAAATTAGTTAAATAATATTTAATTTTCATGTATTAAAGTTTCTTTTATCTATTATGCTTGGTGTGTTACATTATGGTTATTGTATGTTATCATGTTATACTATTTAATCCAACATTTTTTCTTTGTTAGTTCATATCCTTTTAATCACTAGTATTTAAAAAATTTAATGATATTTTTTTATCATTTATTTATAATTGTTTTTTATCAAATAGTTATCATTAAATGGTAAATTGATTGTTTTTATTTTATGTTTTTATTTTTTAAATTTATCTATTTATATATATTTTTAAATGTTTATATGTTTTAATATATTCATATTTTATATTGTGAACTTCGGTAATTAATGGGTCATAATTGGACAAATTTATGAAGAACCACTGATGAATATGAAAAAAGAGTTAATGATTTCATGGAATTTTCTAAATGAAATCTTCAATAAAAAGATCTAATTTTTTGTCTAAGCATGAAGTGTTTGAATATGAGAAGGTTAAATTACATAAAAATCAAAGATCATCTAATTTTCTATGTTTTTAACCATAATTATACACATTGGTTCTAGTATGGTAAAATAAAATAAAATTTGACATCTAATTTTGATAAAAATATTTAACAGGAGATAAAGAATCATATTAATGAATTAATTCATGATGTAAGTGTTGAAACCATAAAAAAATAGCAACTATAGAATGATTGTATGAAGATTCTGAGAAATAAATATTCTTAAGTTGTAGTGAATTTATAGTGTTATCAGTAGTTCTGAGAATAGTTAACTTGAATTCAAGAAATGGGTGGAGTGATAAAAGTTTCTCTAAATGTATTGAACTTTTAAAATAGTTACTTCTGGAAGGAAAAAAGATTCTAGATTCCAATTATAATGATAAGAAAATATTATTCCCAATGGGATTGGGGTATAAAAAGATGCATGTTTTCTTCAATGATTGTGTGTTATATAGTAATGAATATGAATGTTTATCAAAAAATTTATAAATATAGTACATCTTGATATATGATGGATGTAAAATTCAACTATGATTCATTCTCAGGTACTAACACCAAACATCCCACTAAATCAATTTGGTATCTTCCAATAATTCCTCATTTGAAGCGTCTACTTTCAAATTCAAATGATGTAAAAAGTTTAAGATGACATACTAATGATTACGTGTATAACAGAAACTTATGTCACCCTAGTAATTCACCACAATTTAAGATATTTGATAAACAAATTCTTGATTTTCGAATTGAAGTTAGATATATCATAATGGGAATGGTCATAGATTAAATAAACCATATCATAGCCTCAGTATCCAATATAGTTTATGGAAATTTTTTTTGGTAGTCTAAAATATGTCCCCATGGATATGTATGAAGAAAAAATATTTTCTGATGACCTTGATGATTTATGGACCAAAATAGCTAGGATATGATATTGATGTGTATATTTTAGTATTGATTGATTATTTTAAATTTCTATGGGATATAGGTGTTACAATTTATGATTCATACAAGAAAAAATATTTTCTTTTGTGTGCCATGATAGCATTCACTATAAAAAATTTCATTAATATGGAAACTTATCTGGGTATAGTGTTTGGGGATATAAATATTGACAATTTGTGAATAAGAGACTTCATATTATTAATTATGGAATGGAATAAATATAGTGTCTATGGGAAATCAAAGATTTTTTTGAATGGATATTTATTATCATAGTTTGAAAAAAAAATTAACAGTTTATAAGAATATAATCTCTCCCTATAATAATTTTTAGCTAAATAATATTATAATAAGGTGAAAAATATTAATTTCACATTTAGAAATAAATTAAGTTATTGCCACTATAAAAATATCTGGAAGAAGCTATCTATCTTATTCAAGCTACCTTATTCTAAATTTTTAGAGATAAAACATAACATTGATGGTATACATATTGAGAAAAACATATGAGAAAGTTTTATTGGAACTTTTATAAACATAAAGGGAAAGAAAAAAGATGGAATGCATGATAGATTGGACTTAATATCCATGAGAATATGTTTATAGTTAGATCCCACTATGAAAGTAAAAAATAACATATTTACCTCTAACTTGTTGCACATTAAGAAATAGTGAGAAGATGAATTTATGTCAATGTTTTCATGGTATTAAATTACCCCATAGATATTCTTAAAATATGAATAATTTGGTGACACTGAAGGATTTTAAATTAATAGGTATGAAATCTCATGATGCTCATGTATTGATGAAACAATTGTGACTGGTCACACTATGTGGTATATTGTTGATACCTATCTGAAAGACTATTATCATGTTATGTTATTTTTTTAAATCCATTTGTATCAAATTCATTGATCCAAATTTGTTACATGTGTTGGAGAATGAATATTTCCTCATAATTTTTCAACTAGAAATTTATTCCCCGCTATTTTTTTGATATAATAGTTCATCTAGCGATTCATTTGGTACGACAAATAAGAATATATGGGCCATTTTTTTATGTTGTATATATCCTTTTTAAATATATATATGAATATTTTCAAGGTATATGTTAAAAATAATCACCAATCGAAGGCCTTAATTATTTAAAAATATATATTGGAAGAGTTGATTGAGTTTTGTACTAATTATCTATATGAATTGAAGCACATTAGTCTCCCTATATCTTGAAATTGTATAGTTGATGGTGAAGGTATAGGGATTAATAGCTTAAAGTTAAAGTTAATTTCATGTGTTGAATTGATGTAGGTACCTTTATATATTTTTATCAACATAGATGTGGTTTAAACATATATAATATCACATATTTCTGGATTGAAAGTATGATATCCCAAAAAAAATGAAAAGTGTTAAATTATTGAGCATAAAAAAACTTTGGTTCATGGTTTAAAGAGAAATTAAACATAGATTTATCCATATTAGAAATATAGAAATGATTAGTATGGGGACATCTCTTAATTTTATCACATGGTAATATTTTTATGTTAATGGTTACACATTTTACTCAAAAAATCGGGATGACAAGAGTACCATTCAAACTAATAGGGTAATGGTCATCGCTAAAGCACTAATTTTTTAGAGTGAAAAAGATAAAACCTAGTTTCTATATCAATGACATATTTTAGAGTTGTTGAGGATATATATGAAATTTATTATACTAAATTTTGATTAAAAATGTTTAATTGTAACTAGGTTAACAGTAATAGTGTTGTGAAACATATTAACTATGGATTTACACTCATTCACTTTGAAAGATTTTTTTGCAAAGAGGAACCATTTATTATGGAGACACATGAAAAGAAGATATTTTATGTTACTGGCCCATTGAATGATTAGTGTTCCATCATTTTTTAATGGAAAATAATTCACTTGCATGATGAGGTTGATGATTATGTTATATATTTATGTGAGGTTTCTTCATCTATTACATAATTTTCAAACAGTAAAAATGACTATAATTTAGGCATAGTCCATGTTATATGAAATCATCATATTGAAGGGATATGGTAAAACACTAAGTTACTCTCCTAATTATTCAAATAAATATTTATATTTTATTTATTTATTTAAAAAATACACATGTAAAAACTATGTTTTTTTAATTAGGAGGTTTAAATCTATATATATTGATTATTTATATGATTTTTTTTATTAAATTTTATATTCAACAATCCAGGTTAAACATTTTTTGATTGAAAAAAACAACAGGCATCATTATGATTTGGTTAAATTTATGCATATAAAAACACTTTTTTATAACTGTAATATTTAAATTTATAAATTTTTATCATTTCTATCATTTTTTAATTAATTTTTATATTTATTAGTTTAAGTTACATATTTTTTTGTTAATAATCATGATGTTAATTTTTTTTTTGAAACTTACACTTGTGTGAGACTATTGTTTTATAACATGTTTTTGGATTCATTATTTTTTTATATTCAATTTTCTAATAATATGTAGTTACACAAAATATCATTACATCTATATATTTAAATGACAGGCACAGAGGAAGAGGAAGAGAAAAATTTACTGAGGTATATGTATGCTTTTTATATATTATTAAATATTCAAAAATTAAATTATTTAATTAAAGTATACTTTTAATTTTTTTAAAAATATTTTCAAGATTATAGGTGATACTCCTATAGAGGAGTATTATTCTTCTTCTCCATAGAACATGGTTCCAAGAGTTTTCTGACATAGGATTACATGTTTATTGAAAATTTAACTTTCTCATGGAGATTATAGGATATATATTAGTTTTGATGATGATAATAACCCAACTAACCCAAATGAAATGTGTTTTAGGAGTTATATCACCATATAACGCCATTTTAGGGTAAATATTTAATATATTTAATGGATGTCCATTAAAAGGTGATAAAATAGTAGTTGTGGGGGTACTTAATGGAAAATATCTCAATTGATTTATTTTTATCTCATTCTTAAAATATTATATCTTTTATATGACTTATATTTAATGTATTCAATTACAGATGACATTAAACTTTCCATAAATGATGAAAATTAAGAAAAAAGTGTCTATATTTAGTGATGGCTGGAGGGAGAGATTTTAAAACAAAATTTATAAAAATTATCTTTTGGGGAAGTTATAGAATGAAAAACCATGTCTCAAGTATGGATTTTTATATATATATAAGTGGGATAAATTTTCTTTCAATTGACTTGATAAAGAATTTATGGTATGATAATTATTGTACATTATAAAATTTATCATATATTACCTAAATAATTATTCATTTATTTTTATATAATAGACCTCCTGGATAACTCATCGAGAGATCTAGTTACAGAATGTATAACCTCATACTTTATCACATGGAGGGTATCATTTAATAGAGGAGAAAAATATTTTAGAAAAGTTTGATGCATTAAGAGATAAATATAGTAGTAGCTCAAAAGAGGTCCATCTCAGTCCTCCATCTCTCCCCACTCTCCATGAAAAATGGAAATGATCAAAAATTAAAAAAAAATTAAAATTTTCTTACATATTAATCAAAATAAGGGGATAACAAAATTGTAAGAAATTAATTTTTATTTTTCTTCAATGTTTATATCTTTTAAATTAATGGAAATAATATACCATTTTAATATATTATTTTAGGATGAAATTAAGGAGAAAGTGATTCAAGGTACTTTTATCCCTAAGGGTAGGATGGACTTTCTAGATACTCCTTTTGGAAAGCCAAAACACCCTAATCATGTAAGAGGATATGAGGTGGGTGTCAGTATTAGAAAATATTTTGGTCATCAAAGAAAGAAATCAAGGGATGCAGAAATAGATTCCATAAAATATAAGGTAGAAGACCTAAAACAATCCATGGGAAATAAAATTAAATTAATTTTACATGTTATGTTTCAATACATGATGAGATAATCATAGCCTATATAGCCTACCTACTCAGATCATCCACCTCCTCATTTGGACCCAAATTTATACTATGTGTTGTATACTAAATATCCCCATGTATATATTGTAGTATACCTAGTCATACATATTTTGGGGAATTATTACATCACCATCCTATCTAGTTGGGTCAAGTAAGAGTAATGGTACATGATATTATTGATCTAAATGCTATAGTGTCATTGCATATAAAGAAGGTTACCAGAATTGGAGATTGTATGAGTCATTTTCTACTCTAGTTGGTTATCCTTCTTCATCACTTGACATATGAGGTATGCATTATTTTTTAAATATTATTTATATTTGACTGAAAATTATTTATAATATTTTATTATATTTAACTTATATAGGATAATCTAAAATCAAAATAATTAGTTCAAAAGAAACAAAAGTTTTAAGAATCAAAAAATTTAGATACTTTTGAGATTTCTGATGGACTAAAAATATTATTCCACATTTCTTATTTATTGGATAATATTTATGATTTTTTATGATTTCTAATATATGTGTAAGAGAATATGCATTGAGAATATTCAAAAAAATATCACGGATCTTGGTATATTTTATGAGATCACCATCCCAGTGTTGCAATTGTTTTCCATGTAAGTAAATTTATATTTTATTTTTTGTTTCTTTAAATAAATATGACTTTAAGTGAATTAATTTAATTCTTATTTAATTATGTATCTATACACACTTTGAATTAAAAATAATATCACTACCATTTATGGTTTTATGGATACAAAATACATTTAAATGGCTATAAAATATCTAAATGATAATGTTATAGTTACATATATATGTGATAGATTGGAAAATATGGATATTGGGTGTTAGTTTTTTTATTCTTTAATGGGTAAGAAAAATAATATAATTATAAACTAATATTCATTATAATTTCATTAATTTTGAAATTTTTATATTATATTGGTCATTGGATGTTAAGATTATTCTTCCCACATAAATGCACATTATATTATTTTTTCTCTTTAATTGGCAGAGTTCATAAAACTTTTTAGAAAATTGTTATAAATATAAGTTTTATTATTTTTTATAATTTCTTTAATCTTAATTATTATTATTATACATATTTTATTAGTTGATATATGAAAATAAAGATCTTGGGAAATGTATTATGATGATCACTTTTAGATAAAGAAGCCAAATAAAATTAAATATTTGAAAGTAAAGGTAAATAAATTTTATATTAGATAATATATTTTTCTATTTTATATATATATATATATATATATATATATATTGGCTTTCATTTTCAAGTTAATGTTACATAAAATTAGTGTATTCATCAAAAAAGAAATTTGGAATATGTTTATTATGTTTTAAGATTCATATTTGAGATCATCACAACTCGGATGTTGAATGAATTTAATAAGGTTAGTTATATAAATTATTTTAGGTTTTATATAAAAGTATTATATTTGTTAATCTAATAACATTCCTTGTTATTATAGATTTTCAATGATTTTTTATCATATACTGATGAAGAACTTACCCACCTTCGATGTTTTTTTACAAACTATTTTTCAGGAATGGTTAATTTTTATACTAAGTATCATATATATCTCTTTTAATTAAAGTTTAAAAATTGAGTATTTAGACGGTTATTTTCTATTTTATGTTAATTTTTTCTAGTTTTTTTTACTAGGAAAACTTTTCACATGTTCTTAGAGGATTTATTTTTTCTATTTATTAAAAAAAATAGAAGTTTCCATGTATTCTTTTTATAAATAGACATGTAATCTAAAATATAGGGTCTTTCAACATCAGTTTTTACATAAAACTAACATCGAAATCATATTTCCACATCAATTTTAAGGGTAAAATTTTCATGTAAAGTTATATATATTTTTTCAGATCTATCCATATCATTTTTATCATAAAATGGTGTGGAATTTGTTTTTGATTTCATTGTCAATTACACCATAAAACCAACATGGAAATATATTTTCAATTTCTGATTTTAAAAAAACAACATTAAAATGTCTCATGAATTTTATTTTTCTATGATGTTTTGATATCAATTTATTTTAAACCAATTTTAAAAATATTATTTGAAAAATTTCCTACATAAAAATTGGTTAAAATCGACATTAAAATTTAAAAAAAAACTAATGTTAAAATATGATTTTCCACTTGTGAAATCTCAACAATAGGGTGATGTTAATATTTATATACATGTGTATCTATATAAGATTATGATTCTAAAGGGGGTGAATCCTATATGTGGAAGCTCAGTGAGGATCAAAATAATATGTTTGTTCTCAATGGGGTAGTCTCCTATACATATTCTTGATGAGAATCAATACCCTAGTATTCTATGACTTGGAATGTGATGGTTGAGACGTATATAGATATGAGACCTTGGAGTGGGTAGATTGGATCATGAGTCATTGTGTGATGTTTGAGATGGGAGAAAATATTCTTCCATTTGAGTTATGATTTTTGGTGATATATGATCTGGTGAGGTATGATTTATGGGAAATGTGGGAGATCATGGCACTTTGAGATATATCCCAGTACATTAGTGTGCCAGGTATTATGGGTGAGATGAGTAGTGCTATATAAGGGTCATGTAAGTAGAGTTAGCCTAGTCTTGTGATTTCCTTGTAAATGGTAACCCTTTTTAGATGGGTTTTATTATGATATTGATGCACGTGAGTTGTGACTGGGTATATAGTTTATACATGGCAATGCCTTTCATGTTCATTGTGATGAGAACCTTGAGTGATAATGCTTTTGGTATCAAAGTAGACATTCGAGGGAATTACTAGTTGAGTGCCTAAAATTTTTTGTATTTGAATGAATTTTTAGAGGCATGGTGAGAGCATATGCAGACACTCATGGTTTATAAATGAAATCAGATGGAAGGTGATCCTTTGATCAACATGGACTGGGTAAGGGGGATATTTTTAAGAGGACCATCAAGGATGCTTATGGATATATGTGAATGACATTCCAATAGATTATGGTTGGTGGTTTAGTCATGTGAACCTAATTTTAATGACATTTTATTTATACGATCATGATTTGGTTTTTTTGATTGGTAGGTATTGGAACGTACACCCTTTTATCTTCATATGAGATTGTGGTAGTGAATTCATCATTTATACATAGTTCTATTTGAATTTTGGATAGGTGATAATTCATGTGTAAGATGAGGACTAATGAAATTTATGAGATGCCTTTACGCATGACGGAACTGGATGTTCGATGGATATGAAAGGTTTTTCCTCTATTATTGTGACGAAACCATGGATGGATGGTATTAGTATTGATAGGATGGGTGAGCTTGGATTTTGAGGTCCAAAACATGTGTAATATTGGAACTTATTGAAGTTATGTTTAAATAGCGGTATAAAGGAATCCATATGGTGGGGAGGGAATTATTGGTTATTGGAGGGTGTGACTCCCTATTATGGGTGGAATTTTAGAGAATTTCATGGATGATATTCATAGCGAGTTTGGACAAGGTGTCAGTCACTGTTTTATAATAGTACTCAGGTGAAAAAAATGACCATATATAGTTATAACATGTAGTAATGGATAAAGTGTAGGACATGAATGTAAAAAATCATGTTGGTAGGTTCATGGGTACATAAAGACTGGTCATTTTATGGTCAATGCGAAATTTGGGTGTCAGTGAGCTAGTGAATCCAAATTATCTGGTCCCATGTAAAATAAATGATTTGGGATTTAGAAGCAATATTGGATGGAGTCCATGTGTTGACATAGGGCTTAGGAATTTTTTATGTGATCCTAGGGTGAGTTGGATCTATGGTGCATCAATACTGGAGTGAGGTAATGATGAAAATTTTGGTTAATCAAGGATCCAACCATGGAATTGCATTGAGTGTCAGTTTAGACTTTAGTGAGGGTATTTGAATGATCTTTGGATTCCCCAAGGAGTTGAGGAATTATGTTTACACAATGAGATAGCATTATAGTAGGTGTGGTTGATTATTTTGAGAAAATTTATCAATAATAATTTTGACTGCTATTTTTTGTATGATCAAGGGTTGTGAGAGGGTAACCACACTGAGTTAGTCATTGGGATGAAGGAAATTTGTTTCGATAAGAAATTCCAATAGTGGGGAGCACTGTAGATTAGAATTATTGTTTTTGAGTTAATTTCTATTCTAGGGAGTGCTATATTTCTGAGGTTCAGTTGATTGATGAAACCATAATTTCTCAATTTATATAAGCATGGGTGAGTGTTTTCTGGGTGTTTAGGTGATGGGTATAAGGTATGAATAGGTTTTTTGAAATTTGAGTTCCCATGTTTGGAGTTTTGAAGAAAAATCTTGTTTGGAAATCAAAGATAGGATGTGTTGACACGATTTTGAATTTTTGAGGTGGATAAGTTATTTTTTTATTGAATGGTTGAATATATTTATCTGTGAAAAGAAGTTATATAGTGGGAAGGTTGTAAAACCTCGTGTCTTGATGGGTTAGGAAATTCCATAAGAATTTAAAATTTTGACCTTTGAGTGATGTTTTATTTAATAATTGGTATTCAGATTGATATTATAGGAATTTTTTACATCTCAGTGAGATATTTTTAGACTTATAATAAGTCCCAAGGATTGTCCGGGTTCTTGAGAAATGATGGTGAAGGAATTTGTGTGAACCAATAGTGATAATTTGATGCAGGTGAACCACCACAGGGAGAAACATGGTGTGGTAGACCCTGTGATGGAGGGTAAAACACCCAAGTATAATCCATAGAGATCTAGGATGAGTGTGGTGCTTGTATAAATAACATGTGGGAAATGGGTAGGGAAAATTGACAATTTCTATCTATGTGGCACTTGAAAAAATGGTGAGGGGAGAGGGCCCACACCATGGTATATGGTTATTTCATTCATATAGTTTCATGGTGGAAAAAAGGAAGAGGGTAGGGGCTACAACATAGTTCAAGCGATTTTTACCAATGTGTTTTAAAATTTTGATGGAAATTCCCTCTTTTCCCTTTGAATTATTTAGGGGATTATGGCCTCTTTCTTCCCTCTCATGCACACCTGAGCCATCCTCCATTCCTCCTCCTTACTTCTTCAATCTACCACGGTTTAGGGTGGATCTTGATGAATTTTCCATGGTGATTCAAGGTGATTTCTCATCCTCATTCCTTCATTCATACTCTCCTCTATTCTTCTCTAAATTTGGGTGACTGATTTAGGGGTTTTTTAATTATTCCAATAAATCATAGTGGAATCATCCCATTATGATGGGTCTTTTAATTTTTATGGATAGAGAATGTCCATAGGTGTCGATCTCACATCATCACATTCCATTTTGGAGAATTTACATTGACCTATGAATTTTTATAAGGTTTTTTTCAAAATTAATTAAATTTATAATTAAATTGACATATATATTTTTTTCCCAGGTTGGTTTCAAGAGTATATTGTGGACCTCCCATGTGTTTTTGGTCATATTTTTAGTGTGATAAGGTCAAATACTGAGTGTTTATAAAATTCACAAGAGACTTAGCCCGGTTGGCAAGGTCTCTGAGGTGCATCCAAGCGACCAGGGATCAAAACCAGGCGGAGGAAGGATTTTCGGGTACTGTAGCAGGTACTGTAGCAGGTACTGTAGCAGGCACTGTTTGGCACTATAGCAGCCGGAGATATGACCCCGTTTGGGCCTTCAGGCATCAGATTTGGTCCCCGAGTCCTTCATTGGCCTTCGGGCACCCAGGCCTTCGGGTCAGTTGGGCCTTCGGGCTATTCTATGGCCTTCGGGTCACCTACAGATACAAACCAGACCAAAAAACTACAAGGAACAAGCTCTACAGGAGGATGAGCAAAGAAGATTTCACCACAGCAGGAGATAAACGGATTGCAAGAATGAGAGGGTATGGCACCTTCCATCGGGACAAGCCTGTGCATGCACGGGAATTCCTAGCCGAACAACCATGCGGAGGTGAAGAGCTGATTTCAATGATGAAGATGCTGGGGAGGAGCAGTTCCAAGTTGTTAGTATGGGTTGTATGGTATGTTTTTGCCTACGGGAATTGGTTCCTATATGGCCTACGGGCATGTAATAGGGTTCCACCTCATCCCTTGAAAGGTGGATTATCATAATCAATAAAAAATGAAGGCCTTCAGGCCATTGGAGGAGTGTTTATAAAATTATAACAAAATTAATTAAATTTTAAATTTAATTATAAATTTATTAATTAATTATAATTTGATTATAATTAGTTGATTTGGATGTATGATGTGAGTTAGGGTTTTAGGATGATTGATGTTGGCCAATGAACTTGGGTAGGCTTAGGCATGAGCTTTCATGTTGTGGAATTAATAAGGGAATAACTCTGAAATTGAATAAGGTAGACCCACAAACATTCCCGTTTTGTGTTAAGAATTTCATTTATATGCATCTAATATGTGTGGTCTCTATCATACAAGGAGGCATGCCCGAGGATGTGTAATAATTCATTCTGGTTACTATTTAAAGTAAACCTGGGTAGAGATATTACACTATCACAGTAAGTTATCAATGTAATAAAATAGTATCACCAATGATGTCTTTGTATTTTTTGATATAAATTGTATAGGTTATAATGGATAGTATTGATCCGAATCTACATGATATACAAAATTTAGAGCACATAAATTGAGTGGATTTGAATACTATGTGGTATTCATCAAATTATTATATGAGGGGACATGATAGTTATGAAATTAAAAAATAAAATTCAAATGCTAAAATTTTATTTGATGGAGATGATTATATAGATTCATAGTAATTCACCCCATATAATACCATAAATAAATAGATCACTACATAGAGACCAAGCATTGGGATAGATTTTAAATAAAATTATGAAGCATATTCATTTTATGTTGCTTATAGAGAAATTATTGGTTTTAGTGTAAGGATGGATTATGTTAAAAAATATAAGAAATATAAAATATGAGTGACAAGAACATTGTATACAAGTAGAAAAGAATTGTGTAGTGGAGAATAAAAATTTTATGTCAATGTCAAACATTCAAATGCTAAAACAAGGACATATTATCCCACACTAATAGGAGATGTTTATTTGTATAATCAGTTGTATGGGTGTAGGAATTTTTTGAGGAGTATAAACACACATTATATTCTCCTAATATCATACATTTGATGAGATCACATTGGTATATCAATTATGTACAAGGTGAAAAGTTATATGTAAATGATAAAGTTGATCTTAAGCATGTTGATTTTATTTTCACTTATAAAAACCATTGTAAGTGGTCCTAAGATCCTTGGATATACATGAGTTGACTAACATAATTTTTTAAGTCTAAAAAGAAGAGGGATTTTCCTCTAGATGATGATGATGGTATGTTATAATACCTAGAGAAGCAATCAAGGAAGAATATGTCATTTTTGTACTTAGTTAAACTTTCCATGTGTAGTAAAATTACTAACATTTTTTGGGTTGATCCCAAAATAAAGATGGATTATGATCATTTTGGATACTTTATTGTGTTTGACACTAATTTTAACAAAAACAAGGAGAGTAGGCCTTTATAAGTATTTGTTTTCACAAACCATCATAAGGATATGGTAATTTTTGATGCAATGCTGTTATATGATGGCATAATAAACTCATTTAATTGGTTGTTTAGTTTGTTTCTTGATTTTCATGGTCAAAATATTCCCAAGATGATTTTCAAAGATCAATATATAGTTATTCCTAAATCTATCACTTTAACTCTACCTAAAATGAGACATGGTTTATGCATATTGCACTTAATGTAAAATGAAATTAAACACTTAGAACCTATAATGAAATATGGGTTAACATTCTTGAAAATTTTTAAGAAGTGAATGTATGGGATTGATGATCATTCTAAATTTTAGGTTATATGAAAATAAATCAAAGTAGAATATGGTAATAAAAATTTTATATAGTTAGAATATGTGTACAAGTTAATGGGAAAATGGGCTCATTATTTTATGATGACCACATTGACATTAGGCATTTGAATCACACATTTGAGTGAGAGTTTAAATAATGTACTAAAGGATTACTTGAATCATAAGTTGAGTGTATTTGGATTATTTAATCAATTTGAGTGTGTGTCAGATAAGAATCTATATTGGGAAATGAAGGTTGAATTTGAGGGTAGGGAAAATCTCTTATGAAATCATTTTCCATATCATCTAATCATTGTTTAAGAAAGTAATTTTTACACTCATAAAATGTTTGATATTTTTCAAAATGAACACTATATTTTTTAAGCTTGTTTCCTTAAGTCTTATGATGAAATTATTGTCCCAAAAACATTTATTTCTATAATGAATGGTTCCGCAAATGAATTTTCAGTTTCATTGTACTAATAATCACCTATAATAATACATTTTAGTTGCCTGAAATTTTAGAGATACATGCATTAATGTTTTCATTCAATGAAAATATTAGAGTGATTGGATATACATTTCCTTCCATAGTTATTTATTCATAAGAGATGAAAAATAAATACATGTGGCATCCACATCACATACTGACAGTTAATAATGTTGAAGAGGATATGGTAGCAAAAAAAGAGAAATTTTACCAACAGTTGTCACAAATATAAATAACGCATGTAACGAATTCCTATGAGATTGAGAAAGGATATATGATTAGGATGTAAACTATAAACAATTGTGCCAGGGAATTTTTGGAATCTAGGTATGATTTACCTAGTGAACAATGAACTAATACAAACATATAACATTAACAAAAATATAAATTTGTATTCAAGAAGAAATATAAAAGTAAATTTGCGGATAAGTTCAAAAGTTTTCTAGAGAAACTAAGATAACTAATAACGATCGACCATAATATCGAAAAGTGAGATACTACAAAACTTGTATATAATTTTTATTTTATGATTTATGTTAATGAACTAATACATTTTGTGATATAATGCATACATAATGTTATCTTGTTTTTGTAAGGATCTACTAAAGAACCATCGAATGATGGATCCCTTTGTGATCATATAATATATCTAAATGTAAGTATGTAATTAATTTTACATTAATATAATCCACTTGAGTGATGTTTACATATATTTATTATTTTCTATGACATCCCCTAGTGCAATGGAATATCACAGTTATAGGAATAATAAATTTTGTGTTGGTGGTAAGTATATAGAACTCATAATGTTTATTTATTTCAGATTATATAAGGAAACCTCTATTTATTTAATTATTTGTTAATTATTTTAATTGTAGTTAAGTGGAAAAATAAATCCTTTTTAATTGTGTTGGAGTGGAAAATTCAACAACCAATAACTCATTGTTGGGATTCACCAAAACAGACAACCATTTTCTTTATAAATAGATATTATATTCAAGAAAACATCTGCTTGAAGAAAAATAATAATAATTTATATCACATTATAGGGGTAGTTACTGGTACTAGTTACACCAAAAACTAGTTTTTGAAAACATACATTGAAAATCATATTATAAGGGGAAGTTTGATAATTGATATCTCTGTACAGGACTTTCAAATTTTATAAATTCATTTTCTTTAGCTCAAGATGCATTCACAATATATAAATACCAAATAAAACCAATTTTGGTAAAACATGTTCCTAAAAATATGTCAATATTTTTATTTCATTCCAATGTGTAGATAGTTAGTAATTTTTTCTATAAGTAATTTTTTATCTTCATATTTTAGTTTCACTTGAAATTAATAAAAAACATAAATTTTGGAAAACAACTAGGAATTTTTGATTGAAATTCCCACCATATACTGGAAAATGATGACAAAAAATTGGAAAACAAATACTCAAATAAATCCCCACATTGAATCAATTAGAAATTCTTAGTGGAAATTTCTACTAGGAATTCCCACTGGAAACTTCTAGTTGAAATTATCACTAAAAAAATTAAATTCAAATCATAAACTCACACTTCGAATTTTTGTTTGATTCCACTATGAATTCCCACCGTTAATTTCTAATGTGAATTTCCACTAGAAATTTCTACTATGAAATACTAGTGAAAAATTAACACTAAAAATTACCAATTGATTCAAATAACTAACCTGTATAATTGATTGAAAATGTAAATATCATTTTGAAATTTCATGTAGGAAATTCAAATTGAATGGAAGTGTAAATTTCCACTAGTAATTTCCATTGTAAATTTGCATCGAAATTTCCCAGTGGAAATTTATAATTTGATTCAATTTTAAAGTACAAATTTTTGGCCTAGTGATATATAAAAAATAATTATATAGGGGGTGAATAGACTTATAAAACATTCCCTAATGAACAACCTTTCAGTAATCCTTGATTAAATCAGTGAATGTATCAATCTCTATCATGCATCTCCTTACTTTTAAGGTAGTATTTATTAAAAAATTTATAACATTTCGATATAAAAGGATCCATCATCATCTTTATGTGGTTTTCTATATTATTTATTCCAATATTTATATATGAATGAGTTTCATAAAATCAACTCAAATTTATGAAATAGTTAAAAATAATAATATGGAAATACACCATTATAATTATTGAGACCACTTGTGGTTGGTTTTATTTTTTCTCAAGGAATATCAATATGTTGAAGATTTTTCTTGTAATTTTGGTTAATAGAACCCAATAATTTTGTAAAGAGACCCTAAAAAGATGTTTCATGATTATTAAGTATCTTGGATGATTAGTATTTTAAGTTGTTGAGTTGATGAGATCTTTCCTTTGGAAGTTATAAGAGATTTATTATTTCATGAAAAACATGGATAATTGAGTTTATTATATTCTTATATCTCTATAATGAAATGAAGTTGAAATTTTCATCATTATTATATTTAAAAAGTCTCTAAAATGGTATAAAGAATGTTTTAATGAATCTAGAGGTGTTCCTAACTGATTTTAGATATTCAATAAATTTTGTCAATAAATGGTGACTTATGTATGGGTAATTTGGAAAAAAAATATGTGTGTAAGGGTAAGTGCACTATCTATGTAAAGGTGAATGGTAATATGTGTATATGTAAAAATCATGTTGTGTTAAGGTAGTTCAAACCTTCTAACTTCAATGTAAAATTAATATTGAAAATCAAGATCTCCATAAAGGTTAACTAAGATTCATACTGGTATTTAAGGGTATAAATATACCTATGTAAAGGTAGATATGATGTGTAAGGTTTTTTATACCTATGTAAAGGTAAGTGTGGTGCATTTTCTTTTTCAACATAATCCTTAAATTTTATCTTCTTTTATATTTCAGACTATAGTACATCATGTTTTCTACAACTTTCTATGAGTACTTCATGTGTGCTTCAATTTTTTCATTTTTTAGAGTATTTTATAGAGTATTTTGTATGGTGTAAAATCAAGTTCTTGTATATAAATTGTAATTCAAGAAACATTTTAGGTAAAAATGTGTTATTTTAAAATGATATTTCATATTAAAAATTCATCATGAAACTCATATATAAAAATTATACAAAGTGAAATTCAAAAATCTAAGCCAAAAATCACATAAATGAATTTTTATGTAACCATATTTCCAGGTGAGGTAAAAAAAAGAAGACTCTGAACTTTAAAAATATATTGAATAAACAAACAATCAAACTCGATATAAATAACCGCACTCCTTTCACTAACACAACTGTTCTGGATGATATTTCTACTATGAATCAACTAAAAATTACATGTTAGTTCTTTTAATCAATTAAAAATTTCCAATGTGAATTTATAGTAAAAATTTCCAGCAAAAAAATCCTACTTAGATTCAATTTTAATTTCAACAAAAAAAATTCCAAATCACTTTTACACTTTGAATTAGTTGGGTGGGTTGGTTATTTTAATCAATTAGTAATTTTTATGGTAATTCCCACTAGAAACTCCCATAAAAAATTCATATGTCTTCCTCATCTTTTGTTTTTTTAACTTTTACAAGGGATCCATACCCTCTAGTCATTTAAATAATCAAAAAATTTATAACACTGATAGAAATAAAATCATAACTAAAATTAAGGGAACATATCACCTTAAAAATATAATCATGACATAGGGTGTAATATATAAATAATATTAAAAATAATTTTTTCTTTATATCACAAGTTAACCACCACCCCCACCCCCCACCCCCTCCCTCAATTAGTCTAAACAAATCCAAATATTGGAGTTCATTAATCGATATTAAAATTTTGTTTTTGGGGTAAAATGATTCAACTATATTCAACACTTTTTACAATAATCAAATATTTATTTATCTTAGTATCTATATCTAAATTTTTTTCTTCTAGGATCATTTAGAAAATACACCACTAGAATAAGGGATTCTAGTAGCTTTTAAGCAACTACTCTTGATGGTCGTGGTAGCTCAGTCACTACAAATCAATAGTGAATACCTTTAGAGGCTGCTAAAATCCACCCCCATCAATGCATAATTTCATCTTGTGAACACTATTTGGGATTCGGTGCATGGTGATGGGGCATCGGGAAAGATAAGAAAGCTTACTCACTAACCATGGAGAACACACAATGGTCGTAAAGTAGTGTAGTGTGGTCAGGTTAATCAGGGAGGGATAGAGAGGTTTCAGGGTTGACACTAGAAGGCTATTGGGTGTTTTAGGGGTGATTGGTGGGTGAGAAGGTGTTTTGGTGGTGGGGGTGAACGGGGGCAACAACGATGATCAATGATGATGTTGGGTTGAGTTTCGGAAGCAGATCAAGACTGAGGTAAGAAAAATCCTATAGTTTTTTATAATATCAGTAGCCACCATTGGAGGTCACTCATACCATCTTTAGGAACCACTAATGGTAGTCACCTGAATGTGCTAATGCAAAAATATCAATTTCTAGTAGTTATAATAGACTAAAGACAATTTTTATTTGCTAACTTCCATTTCACTCAAAATTTCTGCAATTATACCTCTAGTGGATAATCACTCCATGGAATAACAAATAATGATGATATAATCCAAAGTGGTGTCTCTTTGTTATGGTGTACATTCAATTTTCAAATCCCATTTATGTTGGTCAATATATCCCAGAATAGAACTTATCAATCAGTGTTCCAAATATGTTTTATATACAAAAATAAATAAATTAATACTCTATATTTAAATGTCTTTAAAAATTCAAGAGTGTTTAGGTTCTTACCACACTAATAACATCTTTGAAGTGGGGATCATTGGATCATGTTTTATAGATGGGTTGAATTGAGGTAAAATATCTAAACACCCTAGTTTTCATATCCATGACTAAAAAATTCCAATGGACATTTTCAAAGTTCACTAGGTATAATAAAAACATTGATCCCCTCATACCATTAATTTTCATCTGATTCAATAAGATTTCCTTTATTATTTCATTTCTTGAATGCATTGCTCTTTAGAATTTAAAATGTAAAATAAATAAATTCATATACACATTGTTAGAAAAAAACATGTAATGATCTGATATTAATGGAGGATAAATATGAAAATTCATTATATTAAAATTTACCTTCACAATTACTATAAATGTGCTTGGAAACAAGGAGAAACTTTCCATTTCTGTTATACCTACAATTTTGAAAAGTCAAAATATTTGCACAATTATAATTGTGTATGAATCTAAGACTTGTTCCTAAAAACATAACATATTAAACCAAAAAATAGTGTGGGAAAAGTAAACTAACAATATGAAACAAACCTCACTATATGTGCACCTCTTGTTTAACAAATCAGTAATGGTCTTCAAAAAATATGATAAGATTTCTTAGTGGATTCCTAGACTACCATGTTGTTTTCATGGACTACATTTTTATTTTCATTTTAAATTAAAATATATTATAAAAAATTATAACTACATAAATATAGAGATAGTACTTATCTTCTTCAATATTAATCAATAATTGAAGCAAATTTATACCATTCATTGTAATTATGAACTGCTTATTCACCCACCTTGGTTGTAACTTGGATAGTTTTTGGGGTAGGGTGGGTCTCTTTTTTATATTCATGTTTGGATATACATATAGAGATTTATTCTTTAGTTTCTTGGACCTACTCTTGGAATCTCTAATAAAAAAATATTTTTTTGAAGGTGGAATTGGTTACACTAGTCTCCTCATAACCTTTTTTTATCTTTCATACTTACAAATAGAACATTATGTATATCACCCTAGATTACTTGGTTTTTAATTATTTCCATCACAATTGTTTCCTATCCCTAAATTTGTAGTGATATTCCCTACAGTATCAATTTATGCTTCCTCTTTTACTTTCCCATTATTCTGATTCCCAACCTCCTCTTCAATAGTTCATTTATCCTTGCAAGATATAACTCCCATATCTTTATTTTCCTTCAACTTCAAACATTGTTTCAATAACAAAAAATTTCTATTATTAAATTTCAATTGGGTCTCTAGTCTATTTACCTTTATAAAAAGTTTCAATTTATCTATATAATATCCCATAGTCCCCTCCTTTCTAACTACTTTATCTCATCATTTGATAGGGGATGAAGGATATTTTTCAGCCACAATCGATTAAACAACTTCTTAAACCTCGACAAGCCTTGATTTCATCTATCTGTTATGTATTGTCATGGTTATAATCTACATTGAATAGTGTAATAAAAAACATAGTAAAAAATCATACATAAATTTTAAAATAAAGGTTTGTTCACCAACCTATTTTAGTGACATCGTCAGGCTTACTCATTTCTTGTAGAGAAACATCAACATCTTGAATACTCCACCTAAAAATGATGGAATACCTGCCTCTATTTTCACTGGAACATTCACATATTTATTATAATACTGATAATATATCAATTAATCATTTTAATAATATCTCAAAAAACATAAAAAAAAACTAAGTTAATAAAATTTTAACACCATAATAATAAATGCACAACGCATCATTTCACTTTTAATGGACTGTTGTAATTTTTTCATTGATATAACAAGCTACTCCAAATATGAAAATGCAAATAATATTAGAAATAAATCAATCTTATAATTTATAATTATCCATTTTATGGGTTTATATTTTTTATAATTTTATAAAGAATTTTGTAAAAGTTTTCAGTCGAAAGAGGAATTGTTTTTTTCCAAGTTTTTTTCTATGAAGGTTCAAATCATCCAGGAATGGATGAGGACTACCCAGAGCTGTCATAAATCTTATATAGACTAACAATGGAGGAATTTTAAGTTTTATGAGGGATAAAATGTGTACTTTAAGTCCACAAATTGGTGAGTATTACATAAATTTGGTCGGGGTGAAAAGTTATCTCTAAGTTTCATTGACCATTTTTAGATACTGCATGGGGTTGGTGAGGTAGTGTACCACTTGGACCTAAAACCACATTTAGACTAAGTAAATAATTTTTTCCATGTTTCTCAGCTGAGGAGGGATACCATGTGTTTCTAAAGGCATGTCATCATTGATTATTACATATATTTGGTCGATGTGACAAGTTATCTCTAAGGTTCATCAACCCTTTTTAGATATTATATAGTGTTGGTGAGGTGGTGTACCACCTGGCCCTACCACCACAGTTAGACTGGGTACACAACATCTTCCATGTGTTTCATCTTAGGAGGTATGTGCATGAACCATCACATGTTATTGATTAGGTAAAATTAGACATCAAGGATGTAGCTACCTTTACAAAGTACCCAATCAAGATTAAGGACCGACAGGAGAATATCCTTCATGGAAAAGTGATTCTCATTGTGTGGGTCAGATGGTAATATGATAATCTTTATGAGAATATCTAGGTGTGGTAGTACCAGATGTAAACCCAGTACCCTCATATTTTTTAGTAGGAATTTTTAATTTTGGTAAGAAAATCCCTAAGGAGGGGAGAATGTAAAGACTATTTTTTCATGTAAAGATTTTGAATATTTTTGAAGTATGGTGCTAAGTCAGTATGAGATTCTAGGGCCCAGGAAGGATTGATATTGATATAATAAAAATATTAAATACATTATATCACTATGATTAGTTTTTTTGAAATAATGGAATACCTCCTTAATGGAGTCTCATATCAGAAATATGAGACCACCATTAAGTATATAACATGGATTTTACCCTATACATGACATAATCCTTTTTCTTATTAGGTGTTTAGATTAAGTACATTAGTGGGAGGATTGGTAATTTAATATAGTTATTTATTTTTTTATTAGTTCTTTATTCAACATCACCTAATCTCCTCTATTTAATCCTACTTATGGTTAATCCTAAAGGTTATCCAAATAACCCAAGGGATTTAGAGGGGGGTCATTGGAGGAGAGTTTAGAAGATAAAAAGGGATTGAGGATTGAAGCTCGATTCCCGAAAGATCATCTATGCTAATGGAGTTCAAGGATATTCCCATATTAGAATGAAATGAAACTATTCTTTATCTATAATTGATCCAAAATCAATGTAGGGCATTTTTTTATTTGGATTAATCCCATTTTTTATCCCATTTTAAATGAAAATCAATTAATCTAACAATATTGATATGTGGATAAATGGGTGATACATTTTTTTGGTTATATTCCTATAAATATAAATTAATTTTTCTTCATGGATTCCTCCTTTTTATTCCCTCATCACTTCCACCATAATAAAATGAAGTCCAACCCAAACAATGGATGATGTTTGATCCTCACTTTATTATTTTTTATTTTCTCCCCACTTTCTTCATGAAATCATTGTCAGCATCCTATTTGGTTTTCAGTTTAAAAAATAACCAAAAAATGATCATTTCACAATCAATATTTAGTGAAATAGATCATTTTCTATAGGAATGAGTTTGATGTTGAGGGAAAAATTGAGGCACTATGACAATAATGGGAAATTCAAGTGTTGGATTAGGTGTTCACATTTTCAGTTTTAGGTGTTCTGGGGATGTGATGTGATGATGATTGTTTCGCAAGAAGATTGGGTGGCCAAATTCTGGCCACCAATGATATAGAGTCTCAGACAATGTTAAATATGGATTCTAAAATAATATTGGTGGATGGAGAAAATTCATTGGAGGTGAAAACAGAACTATGTGGAAAACTAGATGTTTATAGAAATTCCTATATTATATGACCTTTTTTCTGAAGAACACATCCATGTGGACCCCAGATTCTATGGATAGGGTTTATATATAAATACAAATATCACATGTTGTGTAGACCCACCACAATCTCTATGTGACCCAATGCTGGAAACTTGGCGTGTACCCTAGGGGTACATGGGAACCAATATGGTGAGACACATGGGCTTGACCAAAGTACATGGGCATGACCTGGTACTCATACATGGTCCGAGTACCCCAGACATATTAAGGTACACATGCACGACCTGGGTACATGGGCACAACTTGAGTATACAGGCACTTTCCAGAGTACACTCGCATGGGTTAAGAAACATGGGAAGTCCTGAGGTAGAAATCACACATAGTGTACTCCCTGTATATAGTGTTTACTTTCCCCATGGTAGTGTAACTCCCTTTTTTTCTTTAGTGTGGAATAATTTCCTTATGGTTAATTCCCTAGTCTATCCTCATGAGGGTATAGTGAGACACCATGTCCTCAACAAAGGATTTTATCCCCTCTGTCATACTAGTCTTAGATAAAGATTTAGGAATCCCTCTGTGTGGCATGGGGTGAAATCTTCTATTTTATCTTCTTCCCTAGGTGGAGTTTTAGAAAACAAAATGACCAATATACTCAAGTTTCAATCATTTACTTAGTGTTTTATTCCAAATAGGGTCTGGTATACCCCACAGGCCCTGGGAGAGATCCCCTATATATGTATCAATCTCTTTTGAGTTCCATTTAATACTCCTTCATTGATAAGTGAAATGATCAAAACATCTTAGATGAGAACTATTAGTGTTATCATGATCATTTAGTGAGTCCTCCGTAATGAGTGTTATCTTGAATCCTCAAGCAGAATCTTATGTCTAATAGTATGGTTGAGTCCTCTTTTATAATTGGTGTCTATCTTAAGTATATCTAGTTTATTATAATATTATTATATTTCATATCCTGATTGACATATCTCTATATTGATAATCTAACTACTATCTTGATGCTTTATGTTTGGTGATTTTAGTGTGTCTTATTGGGTATTGTTATACTCACCTCTACATAATATATACCCATATATGTCATGTCTTATGTAGATGTAAGGCCCTTCGATGGGATCCTAGGTTTACTAGGAGTAGATGGATCATAGCTTAGCTAGAAATACCATGGTTCATACCAGGCGTTTCATTTTATATAAATCCCTTCCTTTATTAGTATGTTGGATTCTTTTCTAGTTTTGGTGGATCTATATTTATCCCTTTATTCTTTCCAATACTTTTTTCATACTTTGATTATGGGATATAGAATTATGCACACATTCTTGGTATCATATGTATTTTATCTTTCAGCATGGTGTTAGTGGGTTGGAGACGTCTGTGTGTGTGTGTGTGTAGGTAGATTAGACCAAGGCCTCCCATTTGTGTTTTATCCTGACTCGTCACTTTTTACCATCCCTCTTCTATTGGATGTGTGATTGGGGTGTCACACTCATATTATCATTGTCCAGGATGGACCCGGCGGGTCGGGTCATGACAAGTTTGGTCACTGTTCAAAGTTGATTGGGGTGGAGATGTTGCAAAGTGGTATTATATATCTTATGTTACTGATATCACGGAATGTGTAAAAGTTTTATTTTGTCTTATTATTTGGGGAGATGTTAGATAGGTGATATATAAATGTGTTAGATCTTGTGATGGATATCATATTGGTGCATCATGAACACTCTTCCTGATAGGAAGTCCATGTTACCAGGGGCATGGGATAATTGTTCTTGGTGTATGATTTTATAGTTTTATGATTTTTCACCAAGAATGATGCACATGGATTTTTGGAATTTTATAATTTATTGTATTTTTGGATCTTGGTCTAGTGGAAAGAGGTTGTGTTCATGTATCATATTTTTTATGTAATATTCACATGACATCCATGTGCTTGTGTGATTTTTATCACTAATAATATAGGGTTTAGTTGTTTAAAGTGTAAGTAATTACTTATGTTGTGTTTTCCCATATAAATTGGAATTAAATTATACTCATCTATACCAAAATATATGTTTCTTTTGATGACATTTCATATGAATCTATGATGAGATGCTCGATGATGGTGGTGGTGGTGGCTATATGGTCCCTCATTTTAAGGGATGTATAGTGACCCTAGTAGATCGGTATATACATTTGATGCATTAGTGACAAACCCCTATTGGGTGATCGTGATTCTAATTTTGGATAAGAAAGGATTTTGGTTATTTGAAGTTTTAGTAATGACCTATATGGTGTTTTTTCCAATAGATTATTGGTTATATTCTATTTAACTAAACCATATGACTATGGGATACTTGACAGGGGTCATGGTAGGTGTTGGGATTTTGTGAAGTATACTTTAGTTGATTTAATTCATTATTTGGAAAGATCGGTTTTAGAAGATATCCAATTTATATAAGTTGAGGTAGCATTAATTTTTCCTTTAGTGTTTTCCAAAAGGAATGTTTTTTGGTAGAAGATTGGTTCAGAAATAGATTCTTATGATATTATCATAGCCTAGTGGTATTATTCTATAAGTTCAGTTGGTAATTCTAGAATATATAGTATATTTAGTTTCTTTGGGAGGTTTCTGGTTTACTAAAGGTGCTTGTCATAATGAGGATTGTTATAGGAGATCGATGGTGGAAAGAATGGAACATATGGACTCCCCCATTTCTTGGAGAATTGTAAAATTGGATGACCTGATGGAACTATTTATAAATATAAAGGGGGATACCTTTACTGATGTGGATTGAGATTACTAGTTTTAATGATCTATATGGATTGATAGTCACAAAGTTATAATCTATTCTTTTTTGTGAAATTAAATAGTGTAGTGCTTCTCTCATAAACATAGGACTTTTAGTCTGAACCATGTAAAACTAAAGTTTCCTTTATTAATTTTATTTACTTTCATTTCATGGATGTATTATGTATGTTGGATTAGATACGGTTGAAACTTTTTCTACTTAGTGAATTGATTTGGGTTAATTTATTTCATCCATGTTTCGGAACACTAAAGTTACAAGAGTTGCATTCTAGAATCTGATTCCAACAAAGTGATTACAGATTGACTGATTTCCCTATTTGGAATAAAATTGGGGGTATTCTCAATAAGGTGTATCATAAAATTGTTCTTAGGAGGATGAATAGTTCAATTTTCAGTTCAGGTATCATTCTCTTTCTCATACATTTTTTCAATTTCAGTGGGAGTCATTACTTTTTTGAAGGATTTCATCAAAAGATAAAAAGTTCTAGATTGATGGATTTGATGGAATAGAATTTAGTTTCTAAAAAATGAAGATATAATCCTATATCCTTTAGAAATATCTGAAGCTTTTGTTGATGGGTGTCAAACTGGAAGTAATGAATAAAGGTGAATGGTAAAAGCTATATTATAAGGCACTTAGTGTGATACGAATGTCATTAGTATGGAATGTGGTTTTGAACATTCAGGATAATAATACCATAGCAGAGTTGATGGTATCCCTTAAATATATATATGACAAACCTACATCACTGAATAAAGTATGCTTGATTCTGAGGCTATTCATCATGAAGTTACCAGAAGGAATATATATATTAAATATTTTGAATGATTTCAACTTAATTTAGATCCATCTATATTTTATGAAGGTTACATTTATGGATGATGTTTGGATGATTTTTTTTCATCTATACCGAAATCATGGTAATTTATGGTGATGGTTGTGAGTATTTTAAGTGGAAATAATGACTTGGTGTTTGATAATGTTTAGAACTTGATTCTCAATGAGAATCTCCAAATGAGATGGAGTTTATCTTCTTCTGATGATGTATTGAATACAGAAGGAAGGTCATAATGAAATCATAAAAATAATCAAAAGTAATTAGATAGATTATCAATGGAGGCGAGTAAAGGTAAGACTTCTAAAATTAGGCCTATTTTTTCATTTTAGAAAAAAAGGTCACCATAAAAAAGATTTTCATGATAGGAAGACAACCTCTGGAAGGACTGTATCTGAAGAACCAAGTTTAGCAAGAAAGATTAGTGTAAATCTACTTTTGAGTGTTTCTACTCAAATGGAATTTTGGATCATATATTCCTGATCTTTTTTCTATTCCACAGAAGAAAAGGGATTCAAGTCAAATTATGTATCTAGAAATTTAATTATAGTCCATCTTGATAATGATGAAGCTATTTACATTTTAGGGAAGGGATAAGTAAAAGTACAATTGAAGAATGGAATTTTCTTTGTAATGAAAGAATTTCATCATGTTATAGGTCTCCTGAAGAACCATATTTTAGTTGGTCATCTAGATGAAGTATGTTTCAGAGCTAGTTTTGTGCAAGGAGTATAGAAAATTACTCAAGGGTCTCTTGTCATATCTTGAGGTTTAAAATATTGGTCATTATATCTAAATGGAAGGTCATTAAAAGACATACTTTCCAAAACATCATCTTTTGAAAGTTTATAACTTTGTAATAATTGGTTTGGGAACATTAGTGAGAAAATTATAAATATTATAGAAAATATAGGCACACTAAAGATGAAATATTCATATTTTGAAAGATAAGATAGTTTTATACCCAGGAAGCAATTTAAAGTGTCTTTCAATATATCTAAAAGAACACCAAAATAAGAAAAGCTATATTTGGTACATATAGATGTTTGGGGACCTACCCCAGGCCTTTCTCATAGAAGGGAAAATTATTTTTTTACCTTCATTGATGATTACATAAGAAAAGTATGGGTATAATTTATAAAATATAAAAATGAATTATTTGGGATATTTTTTCAATAGAAGGATATGGTGGGAATAGAATCTAAAATAAAGATGATATTTCTGAGGTTAGAAAATGGTGGTGAGTTTACCAAAAATATTTTTCAAAACTATTGCAAGTATAGAGGAATATTACATGACAATATTTTTCTGTAAACACTTAAAAAATGGTGCATCCAAGAGAATGAATCAAATATTTATAGATAAAACAATAAGTATGTTACTATATTATGAAATTCCTATGTGGATTTAGGAAGAATAATTGGGGAAAAACATAATTAATCAACATAAATTCATCAGCACTAATAGGACAACAATTACAGGAAGTCTGTGGTCTGAAAAAAATTTAGAAGTTACTCACCTAAGAGTTTTCAAAAGTTTATCCTATATGAATATGGATGATAAAGAAAGAGATAAAATTAAATAAAATTATTAGGAATGTTTATTCATAGTCTATGGAGAGGAAGAATTTGGTTTTCAACTTTGGGATGATAAGAATAGGAAATTTTTTAGAATCTGGAATGTGTTCTTCAACGAGCTAATCATATTGAAAGATTGAAACTTAAAGAGAAATAATCTTGAGGTTAATGATTCAACTTCAATTCACATTGATCTAGGAGGAGGTTTTGATATCTCATTTTCACCATAAATTTTAAATGTCTAAGAGTCTATTAGAAGATCACATGTTCTGATAGAAATTTCATAGAGTGGTGAAGAAAGTTCATAAGTTTATCCAGCATAAGACATAACTAAAAGCTCAGAAAGTGATGAATCTCAATATAGAGTTTCTTAAATTGATGGTCCAAAAGTTATAGTTCCATAAGAAGATAAATCATAGGGTTTTTATAGATCTTTGAGATCTAGACAATTGGTGTAGATTTATTTAGATAACCTTAGTTTCTTACTTTTAATGGATGTGGGAGAACTGGAAAGTTACAAAGAAGCTACTACTTTGAGTGATTCTAAAAAAAGGATTTAGCAATTTATGAGGATTTGGATTCACTAAATTTTAATAACACCAAATAAATAAATAAATTAACACAATGGAATAAAGAAATTGAGAATAAGTAAGTATTATGGTTTAAAGAAGAAGCTGGTGGGAGGAAGAGGTATAAGGTGAGGCTAGTTGTGAAAATATTTTAGAAAAAAATGTACTGAATTGTTTGAAATATTTTCTTCAATGGTTAAAAATATTACCATCCAAACTATTTTAATTTTGGTTTCTTCTGGAAATTTTTACCTTGAAAAAATGGATGTGATGATGGATTTTCTTCATGAGGATTTGGAGGAAGAAATTTATATGAATCAACTAGTTGGTTTCATGGATAAATAGAATTAGGGCTTGGTGTAAAAACCGAAAAGGATTATTTATTATTTGAAACAAGCAATGAGGTTTTGGAACCATAAGTTTGATTCTTTCATGGAGGATAAAGGTTTCACATTAAGTATCTCTAATCATTACTATTACTTGAAGGTTCAACATAAATGACTTCATTATTTTACTCTGATACATGGATGATATATTTTTAGTGGTTCAAAATGTTAAAATGAATAATAATTTTAAGGAGCACTTATTTGGAAAGTTTGATATTAGAGATCTTGGTGAAGAAAAGAAGATCTTGGGTATGAGTATTGGGAAAGATATGATAACCAATATCTTGGTTTTATCATAAAAATATTACATCTGAAAGATCATTGAGAGATTCAAAATGAGCAGATGAATTCCAGTTTTAACTCCTCTCATTGGTCACTTAAAACTTACCAAATAACAGGAACCTTGAATGGAATATGAAATTAAGTACATGTAAAAAAAATTATACTTCAACAATAAAAAAATTTATATATTCTATGGTGTTCAGTTTTTTTAGATATTGCTTGTGTAGTGGGAGTGGTCATCTGATTCATGAAAAATATAGGGAAAGATTATTATAAATTTTTAAAGTGGATTATTTGGTATCTATAAGTAATGAAAGGTATAACTCATTAATTTGGATATGATGATCTATTACTTGGGTTTGTAGATGCAGAATTTGGGGGTGATTCTAATTCTCAAAAGAGCACAAATGAATATGTTTTTACTTTTGGAGGAACTATAATTAGTTGGATGTTCAGGTTACAACTGGTGATGGAACTTTCCAAAAAAAAAGTAGAGAATGTGGTTATGAAAGAAGATGGAAATGAGATGGTGTGGTTGAGTTTTTTAGTTGAAAACTCATATGCATTCAGGGGAAAGTTTTTCAATAATGTGATGATAAGAGTATAATTAATTTGTCTAAGAATCTAGTGTTTTATTCAAGAACTAAATATATTGATCTGAAGTAACATTAAATCTAAAATATATTGGAAAATGGAGAGTTAGAGTTACTGAAAAATCCAAGAAAATAGAACCCAGTATATATACTCACCAAGATTCTGGGTCCATATATACTAAGGAAACATCAAGCCTCAGTAGGGCTTGGGTAAGTGGAAGAATATGGAAAATATTTGTACATAGTATAATTGGAAGGAAGTTTTCCAAGAAAAAGGTGGTGCCATATTTTTCCCCTGAATTAGTCTTCATGTAAAATATTTTTTGGATTTTGTAAATTCTACTTCAATTGATTAAAGTAAGTATTTCAAAGGAGTGGTTATGAAATATCTCGAATTCACTGAAGTTGTGGTAGTGATGATTTTTCCTTCAGTCTTTTCCAGAAGGAGTGGTTTTTGAAAGTAGGTTAGTTCAAAATTAGATTCCTTTAATGTTATTAGATACTAGTGGTCTTGTTTTATAATTTTTTCAGATACTTTCAGAAGATGGCGGATATTCATCATTTTGTTGGGAGGTTTCTGGTTTACTAGAGGTGGTGTTCATACTGAGGATTTCTATAGGATATTGGTAGTGGGAATAATGGAAAATATGGACTCCCACATTTCTTTGAGTTCGATTCAACTAGATGATCGGTTGTAACTCTTTATAAATATGAGGGTAGGTCCACATTTTCTATGGTGTATTTTGATTAATTTTTATAGTGATCCACATGGCTTGACAGTTAAAAATTTGTAATCTATTCTTTTTGGTGAAATGAAATGATGCGGTGTTTCTCATGTGGATATGGGACTTTCGGTCAATACCATATAAAACCAAAGTGTTCTTTCTTTTTTAATTTACATTCATTTCATGAATATATTGTGTATGTTGGAGTGAATAAATATGAATCTATTTTTATTTAGTTTGTTAATTTGGGTGAATCTATTTCTTCCAATTTCCAAATCAATAAAGATTTGAGAGTTCTATTTTAAAATATACTACCACAAAAGTGATTCTGGATTGATAGCTTTTAGTAGTCAGAAGGATGATGGGTGTAGTACCCCCAGTTTCTGGTATGTAACCCTTAATTGATGTTTTTCTTGGTTTTAAAAGTTATGGGTGATGTATGGGAGAATCGGGAGATCCTGGAGTGAAGTTGGAAGCAAAGGGGAAGGCGCACGGGCGGCGCACGGTTTGTCAAACCATGCAGCCAAACCGTACGTGTCTGACTGGGGAGGCAGTGGCTTCCGCCCGGTCTGCACACGGTTAAAGGAAACCGTGCGATGAGGCTGTGCATGAAGGATGGCTGAGGCAGAAGCTAATTCATGGTTAGAGCACGGTTTTTCAAACTGTGCGGACTAACCGTGCAGTCACATAAAATTAGATCCTAAAACTGTGGATCTAACTCGTTTTTCCTTTAATTGCCTTGTTTAAAGCTCCTAAGTGTCCCTAACTCGGGATTACTCTCCCTTGAAGGTTGGAAAACTTCTCCCAAGCATTCTGGAGGCGATCTGAAGGCTTCTCTTAGCGAATCAAAGCCAGATTCTTAAGGTATGTGATCGTTCTTGATCGGTTTCTTAGATCTACTTAGATCTACTTCTCCTCTTCTCTTGTTTTATTAGATCTACGCCCGTTATGGGTAGATCTAAGGGTTTGGATGAAAAATATGACAATATTTGGTCTTTGTTGTGTTAGGAGAAGGGATCTAAGGAGGGTTTTGGAGTTTTGACCCGGTGTTCTTGAGCGTTCTTCATCCGTGGTGTGGTTTTACCCAATCTGTTGAGGTAGGTGGATTCACTCTCAATTCCTCTTTATTAGAACTTGAAGGCTTAGTTTCAATTGTTTTAATCCCTTGGTTTTGATTGTGAAATTGTGGTGCAAAGCATGTTATAAATCTTCTTTAGTGATGATTTATGGGTTTTGATGAAATTGTGGAAATTGAAAGAATGGTTTATGAAAAGTGTTTTGGTTTCTTGATTTTAAAATAGTGATTTTAAAATATGGATTTGCGGGATTTGGAAAAAGGTTTTTGGGAAAAAGGTTTTCAATAAAAGGGTGTTTTATTGAAATGGTTTTGGCATGGTTGAAATGGTGTGGTTTTGGGCATACTTGGTGTGTGTGTTCATATTGCATTTATAGGGCTTGGTTGAAATATGACCTTGTGCTCGGTGCCAAAGTTTTAATGGAACATGGGGAATAATTACCTTGTGACGACTTGGTAGATCGACAAGAAACTGCTCATGAGTATGGAACTGTCATAACGATGCATGCATAGTAGATTTCACGGGTTGTGAAATGGTTAGTTGTGTGGATTTGTGAAATGGAATGAAAGTGCCAAAATGGAAATGTGAATTTGATTGGGAAACTTTGCTTGGTTTCTTTTGTTGGAAAATGGTTTTTGTTGGAAAATGGTTTGATATGGAACTTGCTATATTGTGAACTGTTTTGGAATGGTTTTATATAAATTTTTTTATATAAATGTGCTAACATGTTTTATCCTAGAGGCATGGGTTGGGAAGTTATCGGGGAAAACCTACTGAGTTTCATTACTAACCCCATGATTTGGCAAGATGGTGCTTTTTCAAATTTCATATACCGAGATGTTGGAAAACGTAAAGTGTCACACGTATATAGCACTAATTCGTGACTCTTTGGCTGATTCATGATGTTAGAGCTTGGAGCTTGTGGAGCATGGAGTTGGGTTGTCATCTTGAAGTCTTGTAGTTGTCTTTCCATTGTTTACTCTGATTTGGTTTTTTACTCCGTTGTGGTACTCTTGGTTGGTTTATGATAAAATAAATGGTTGAGTTGTTTTGGTTTTAAATCATGCATCATATAGTGGTTGCTTGGAGGTATTTATTTAGTTGATTAGTTTGGTCATGATTATTGGTTCTGTGGTATGTTCTAAAAGGGTAAACCATCCCCCACTTGTTTTGAAACCCTTAGGAATTTATTTCCAGCCTTTGGAACCTTGAGGATGTCAATTAAGTCCAAGTAATGACTCGTTACACTCTCAATACAATGAGAATTGGCGGGTCATTACAAATGGTATCAGCTTGTTCAGCCCTTGCCTAACAAGTGGTCATCAATGTTCTTGGTCTTGGAGTTGAAATTCCTTCTTTTCTATTCCTTGGGTGGTCATATTAGACAGGAGTAGGATTGTCGGAACTTGAAATGTATATCATAAAAGGACATATCTAACCTGTTTATGTTGAACTTCAAAGTTACCAGGGTGTTGGGTACATAAGTGTTTTGGATACACTTCTAGAATGTTTGAAATATCATTTCCATGGGTTTAGCCAATGAGATGAGCATGGTATGCATTATAGAGGAATGACTTCCCTCTAGGATTTCATAAATAATTTTGAGAAATGGATTATGGTTTGATGCAAAAGCGTGATTTCTAAAAAATTTAAGCACATTCTCAAATGAATGATTTTGAAAAGATAATGGTTGATGTATTTTAAAAATAGATTGATTTTCAAAAGAAAGAAAAGATATGTTTTAGAAATTTTTGGAAATCTATGTTGTGATAGTGGTGAAATAGATATTGAAATGCTAAGCCTTCAGTTTCTAGGAAGTGATACTAACGGCGTGCGTTGTTTGTATAGAAAATGGCACCTGTTAGACATCGTAGAAACCAGACGGAAGAAGCTGCGGAGAATGTGGTTGCACCTGAACCACATGTGAACCGAGAGCTTGCCACAATTTCAACAAGATAGGGCATCTTTAGCGATATTGTCACAGTGCTCCGAGGTTGGGTGCACTTGACACCTCCCAAGCATCACAAGAATCTTATGATTCGATAGGGCAAGGACAGCAAAATCATCATCTCCAGCAGAACAGAGCTAGTTATGGTGATTCCAGGAATACCATGACACCTCAGGCAAGGCAATATCAACAATGCAATAAAGAGAAAAGTGCAGCAACAAATAAATTGTATGGAACGGAACAGGAGGTTTTGGATGACTATTCTGGACCGTCTATGGTGATAGGTATGATTCTTTTGAATTCTACCATCATGAAAGTGTTGTTCGATACTGGTGAATCCCATTCTTTTCTTTCTTCTTGGATTATTTATTTTCTGAACTTACAACTTGAAATGATGCCTTCTGTGTTAAAACTGCAAACTCCTCTGGGTGAAAGAGAATGTCAAGCCTTCGTGTGTAGAGAATGTGCTATAATGGTTAATGGAGCTAAGCTGAAATGGGACTTCTCTATGTTGGATATAGATGTCTATGATATAATCCTGGGTATGGATTGGTTGATAATGTTTAAGGCTCACATCGACTGTTATGGGAGAACGGTTAGTTTCATGATGGAGGACGGAATCGACCATCTCTTCACAGGAGAGACGATGGTATGGAATTGTGAGAAGAGCTTGTTGGCACCAATGGTGGGAATGATATCTTACTAATTGGTAGCGTTGGCTTTGGAATCATTGGAAGAGATCGCGGAAAATAGTTTTCCAGCTGTGGTGGATCAATTTCCTGATGTTTTTGCTACAAAATTCTCAGGGTTACCACCCGTAAGAGAAGTAGAGTTTATGATTTATCTCCTTCCGGGGACCAGTCCTATATCACTTCTATCTTATAGGATGGAACCAATGCAGTTAAAGGAATTGAAGGTGCAGTTAGAGGAGCTGGAAATCAAAGGTTTTATTCGACCAAGCATGTCCTCGTGGGTAGTACTAGTTTTATTTGTAAAGAAAGAAGATGGAACTTTGAGACTGTGTGTGGATTATCGTAAACTTAACCAAGTTACGATAAAGAATATATATCAACTTATACGCATTGATGACCTGTTTGATCAATTGAGGGAAGCTCAGTGGTTCTCCAAAATTGACTTACGTTCAAGATATCACCAGTTGTGAGTTCGTAAGGAGGATATTCTGAAGACAGCCTTCAGAAGAAGATATGGCCACTACGAATATGTAGTCATGCCTTTTGGTCTTACGAATGCACCAGCGGTCTTCATGGATTTGATGAATCGTATATTTCATCCATATCTGGATTCTTTTGTTGTGTTGTGTGTGGATGACATATTGGTGTATTCAAGAATAAGGTTTGAGCATGAGAAACACTTGGAGACAGTGTTGGAAATCTTGAGGGACCATCAGTTGTATGCCAAATTGTCAAAGTACGATTTCTGGATATAATAAGTACGTTTTCTGAGCCATTTTAGTTTCTGTGAAAGGTGTTTCAGTGGATCCAAAAAATATAGAAGCTCTTCTTTCTTGGAAACCACCGAAGAATGTCTTTGAAATACGAAGTTTTCTTGGTCTAGCTGGTTATTACCGACGCTTTGTGTGTGACTTCTCACGACTAGCTTCTCCCATGACATCTTTGACAAAGAAAAGCAGTTCATTTCAATGGAATGAAGAATTTCAGAGATCTTTTCAAGAGTTTAAAGTTTGCCTTACATCAGCACCCATCTTGATTTTATCGGAATCAGGACAAGGGTATGTGGTGTATTGTGATGCTTCGGGAATAGGGTTGGGTTGTGTTCTCATACAAGGAGACCATGTTGTTTCTTATGGTTCAAGGCAGTTAAGGGTGCATGATAAGAATTACCCAACACACGATTTGGAGTTAGCTGTAGTTGTCCATGCCTTGAAGACTTGGCGTTATTATCTCTTTGGTGAGAATTTCATTGTGTTTATGGATCACAAAAGTTTGAAACACATTTTCTCACACCGGGATTTCAATATGAGGCAGAGGAGATGGATGGAGTATCTTCAAATGTTCGACTTTGACTTGATGTATACACTAGGTAAGGGAAATTCGATGGCTGATGCATTAAACAGAAAGTCGTATGCTCAGTTGGTGAAAGAAGCTTCAGATGAATGGCAGTTGATGTCGGTCTTAGCCGACATGCATGTGGAATGTGAAAACTGAGGTGATGTTGCAATTTTCTTTTCAGCTAAACTTATTCCTAAACTGGTAAAAGTGGTCAAAGAGGCACAAACATATGATACGGAATGTCTAATAATGATTTCAAAACTTAATGGTGGGGAGACCATTGATGGCTGGAAACGGGAAGCGGGTTCAGTTTTTTGTTTCAGAGATAGGATGGTTGTAAATATAGTGTTTCAAGAACAAATCCTTAATGCTTACCACCATTCAAGATGGGTTATACATCCGGGTACACAGAATATGTATAAGGATCTAAAGGTGCACTTTTTGTGGAGCTGCATGAAAAGGAAGGTGGCTAAATTCATCTCGCGATACTTAACTTGTCAGCAGGTTAAAGTAGAGCATCAGGGAACAGTTGGTATGTTATAGTCTTTACCTATCCCATTATGGAAATGGGAGCAGATAGCAATGGATTTTGTTATAGGTCTTCTAAGAATGGTTTGGAAACACAATGTCATCTGGGTGATAGTGGATCGTCTAACCAAGTCGGCCCATTTCATCCCAATTTGTGAAACCCATACGGTGGAAGATCTTTCAAAAATCTATATCCGAGAAGTGGTAAAGAGACATGGTGTACCAGTGTATATTGTCTCAGATAGAGATCTGAGGCTCACATCTCATTTCTATAAATCCTTACAACAAGCCCTTGGGACTCAGTTTACTATGAGTACGGCGTATCATCCTCAGATGGATGGGCAATCCGATCAGATGATACAGACGTTGGAATACATGTTGCGGGCTTGTGTAATGGATTTTAGTGGATCATGGGAGGATCATATACACTTAGTGGAGTTCTCATACAATAACAATTATCAAGCCTCGATACGCATGGCTCCGTTCAAAGCATTTTATGGGCGTCCTTGTCGTTCTCCACTATGCTGGGTGGAAACTGGTGAAACTTCACTAGTCCGGCCAAGCCTTGTCCAAGAAACAACGGAGAAGATTTAGTTGATTATAAAGAGGATGGATACAACTCAAGGTCATCATAAATCTTATGTAGATCACCGTCGTAGACCGTTGGCGTTCGTTGTGGGTGATCATGTCTTCTTGAGGATCTCTCCAAGACTTGGACAAATTTCGTTTTGGGAAGCAGGGAAAATTATCTCCTTGATATATAGGCCCTTTTGAGATACTAGAATGGGTTGGAGAGGTGGCATATCATTTTTCATTACCACCACGATTCAGTGCAATGCATAATGTGTTCCATGTATCTCAATTGAAGAGGTATCAGCCTGATCCTGACCATGTGATCAGATGGGATCACGTTGACCTAGAGTCGGATGCTTCATTGGTACATATCCTGGTGTGGATTGTGGATAGGTAGGATAAAGTCTTGCATGGAAAAATCCTCGGCCTAGTGCGGGTTTTGTGGAAACTTGGTCAGATTCAGGAAGAGACTTGGGAATGCGAGAAAGAAATAAAGGAGCAGTGGCCAGAACTCTTTCAGTAAAGAAATGGTTTTCTACTTTTCGGGGATAGAAAGGCCAATGGTGGAGAGAATTTAGTACCCCTGGTTTCTGGTATGTAACCCTTACTTTATGCTTTTCTTGTTTTTAAAAGTTATGGGTGACGTATAGGAGAATTGGGAGATCTTGGAGTGAAGTTGGAAGCAAAGGGGAAGGTGCACGGGCGACACACGGTTTGTCAAACTGTGCATCCAAACTGTGTATGTCTGACTGAGGAGGTAGTGGCTTCTGCATGGTTGGTGCACAGTTAAGGGAAACCATGCAATGAGTTCGTGTATGAAGGATGGCCGAGGTAGAAGCTAACGCACGGTTAGAGCACGGTTTGTCAAACCGTGCGGACTAACCATGCGATCACTTAAAATTAGAACCTAAAATTGTGGATCTAACTTTTTTTTCCTTTAATTGCCTTGTTTAAAGCTCCTAAGCATCCCTAACTCAGAATTACTCTCCCTTAAAGGTTGTAAAACTTCTCCCAAGAATTTTGGAGGCAATCCGAAGGCTTCTCTTGGCGAATCAAAGCTAGATTCGTAAGGTATGTGATCATTTTTTATCGGTTTCCTAGATCTACTTAGATCTACTTCTCCTCTTCTCTCATTTTCTTAGATCTATGTCTGTTATGGGTAGATCTAAGGGTGTGGATTCCAAATATGACAAGATTTGGTCTTTTTTGTGTTAGGAGAAGAGATCTAAGGAGGGTTTTTGGATTTTTGACCCGGTGTTCTTGAGCGTTCTTCGTCTGTGGCATGGTTTCACCCAATTTGTTGAGGTATGTGGCTTCACTCTTGATTCCACTTTCTTAGAACTTGAAGTATTAGTTTCAATTATTTTAATCTCTTGGTTTTGATTGTGAAATTGTGGTGTAAAGAATGTTATAAATCTTCTTTAGTGATGATTTATGGGTTTTGATGAAATTGTGGAAATTGAAAGAATGGTTTGTGAAAAGTGTTTTGGTTTCTTTATTTTAAAATAGTGATTTTAAAATATGGATTTTCGGTATTTGGAAGATGGTTTGTGGGGAAAAGGTTTTCAATAAAATGGTGTTTTATTGAAATGGTTTTGGCATGGTTGAAATGGTGTGGTTTTGGGAATACTTGGTGTGTGTGTTCATATTGCATTTAAGAGGCTTGGTTGAAATATGACCTTGTGATCAGTGCCAAAGGTGTAATGGAACATGGGGAATAATTACCTTGTGAAAACTTGGTATATCGACGAGAAACCGCTCATGTGTATGGAACTGTCATAACGATATATGTATAGTGGATTTCACGGGTTGTGAAATGGTTGGTTGTGTGGATTTTTGAAATGTAATGAAAGTACCAAAATAGAAATGTGAATTTGATTGGGAAACTTTGCTTGGTTTATTTTGTTGGAAAATGGTTTTTGTTGGAAAATGTCTTGACATGGAACTTTCTATATTGTGAACTGTTTTGGAATGGTTTTATATAAATTGTTTTATATAAATGTGCTAACATGTTTTATCCTAGAGGCATGGGTTGGGAAGTCATCGGGGAAAACCTACTGAGTTTCATTACTCACCCCCTGCTTTGGCACGATGGTGCTTTTGAAGATGTCATATACCAGGATGTTGGAAAAGTTAAAGTGTCACACGTCTATAACACTACTTCATGACTCTTGGGCTGATTCGTGATGTTGGAGCTTGAAGCTTGTGGAGCATGGAGTTGGGTTTTCATCTTGAAGTCTTGTAGTTGTCTTTCCGCTGTTTACTTTGATTTGGTTTTGTACTCTGTTGTGGTACTCTTGGTTGGTTTATGATAAAATAAATGGTTAAGTTTTTTTGGTTTTAAATCATACATCATATAGTGGTTGCTTGGATATATTTATTTAGTTGATTAGTTTGGTCATGATTGTTGGTTCTGTGGTATGTTCTAAAAGGGTAAATTTTCCCCCACTTGTTTTGAAACCCTTTGGCATTTATTGCCAGCCTTTGGCGCCTTGGGGATGTCTCTTAAGGCCAAGTAATGACTCGTTACACTCTCAGGCCAATGAGAATTTGTGGGTCATTACAATGGGGGAATCACTTGTAGTAAAATGTGATTCCATGTTAAAATTTAAATATCATTTTTTCTAAAACCAAAATCACATTGGTTGTGGAGATATTTTTACTGTCATTATTTTTAAAATCAATGTTAAATATCTTTCAAATTTACCTTTTGGTGTCAGATTTTATTAAAACCTGATGCCAAAAGTTTTTTCTATGAACATTTGATGTATTTTTTAATAAAAACCAGACATCTTTTTTTTTTAAATCAACATTGGTTTTTATAAAAACCAATGCTAAAAGTTTATTAAAAAAGATTTTAATGTTGGTTTGAATAAAAATTAACATAAAAAACCTTTTAACAAAGTACCTACATGGGTTTCCCATCATTAATTCATCATTAATTTTCTAGAAACCATAATACCTATGATGTTCCATTGTCAACCCCACTTCATCTCCCTCGATCTTCCTCATTTGATATGATTTTTTCCTTTTTTTTATCATTTTTATTCTTCATTACATCCTACCAACTTGTTAGTAGCTTCATTCATCCCACCAATCTCCATTATAAGAAACCCTTATACTTGTCACATGTGACTCTCTACCCCGATTCATTGTTTGTGATTTTATGTTCACCAATTTTCATTTTGGATCTCTCTATCATAGATTTGCAGACTAAATCTCAAAAAAATTGTAAGTGGAATATTTATTTTTTTACTTTTACAATATTTATTTAGTATTTTTTTAGTTTAAATTAGTATTTATTTATTTGTTTATATATAAATAGTTATCATTTATAAATTATTTTTTTTATAATTGGTTTTAGATTATAAATTCCATTGTGACTATAAATTGTTTATTATTGGGGTATAATTTATTTGAAATAAGAATTGTTTAATTTTATAATTGTTTGTATTTATAATTTTTTTTTGATTTTTTTATAGTTAACCATATTGATAATTATATGAATAATTATATATATATATATATATATTGAGTTGAATGGTTTGATATTAGAGCATCTCCAATGTACTACACCATTTTGGAGTAGGGTTACTCAAAAATGGTGCATGAATTTTAAAAATTCTCTAACATATTACCCAACTTTTTACACCCAAAAAAATATTATTTGAATATAATACTTGATACATTTTTTATTTTTATTTAACATATCAAATTAATTAATTATTTTTCCATAAAATCATCAAATAAAATATATTTTTTGATTTAGTAATATTAATAATTAAATAAAATTATACACAAACATATATATTCAAAATGAATAAATTAAAATAAATATGATTAAATTATTTTACTAAATGAGTAAAAAATATGAAAATTTTGTTCAATAATATTTACTTTTCATTTATTAAAGTTTATTTTCTCTTTTTTTTTTGGTGTGTTACATTATGGTTATTGTATTTCATCATGTTATATTGTTTAATCTTGTATTTATGCATTGTTATTTAATATCCTTTTAATCAATTGGATTTAAATTTTTCAATGATATGTTTTTTCATTTTGTTTAATTGTTTTTTTTATCAAATAGTTATCAATAAATTATCAATTGATTATTTTGATTATATGTTTTTATGTTTTAAATGTATCTTTTTATAAATATATTTTTAACGTTTATATGTTTTAATATATTCACATTTTATATTGTGATCTTAGTTAATTGATGGATCATAATTGGATAAATTTATGAAAAACCACTAATGAATATGAAAAAATTCTTGATGATTTATTGAAATTTTCTTAACAAAATATTAAAAACAAATATCTGATTTTCTATACAAGTATGAAGTGTTTGAATATAAGAAGGTTAAATTATATAAAAAACAAAGATCATCTGATTTGATATGGTTTTATCCATAATTATAGATATTGGGTCTATCATGGGGAAATAAAAGAAAATTCAACATCTAATGTTGATGAAAATATCCAGCATGAGATAGAGGATCATAATGAAGAATTAATTCATGATGTAGGAATTAAAATCATAAAAAATCAACTTTTCAATTATTGTATAGAGATTCTGAGAAACCACTATTCTTAATTTATAGTAACTTTATAGTGTTATGATCCATTATGAGATTATTTAACTTGAATTGAAGGAAAGGGTGGAGGGATAAACGTTTCTCTAAATTACTTTTACTTTTAAAAGAGTTACTTCTAGAAGTTAATGAGATTTTAAATTCCAAATATAATGAAAATAAAATATTATTCCCAATGGTATTTGGGTATAAAAATATACATTTTTTCCAATTAATGTGTGTTTTATAAGAATGAGTATAAATTTTTATCAAAATGTCATAAATGTTGGTCATCGTGATATTAGATGGATGGAAAATTCAATAATTATTCATTCTCAGGTACCATCACCAAACCTCCCACTAAATAAATTCGATATCTTTAAATAATTCCTCATTTGAAGCATATAATTGAAAATTAAAGTAATGAAAAAAAATTAAGATGTCATATAGATGATCACATATCTAATGGAAACATATGTTACCCTGGTAATTTACCACAATGAAATAGATTTGATAAAAAAAATCTTGATTTTGGAAGTGAAGCTATAAAACTCATAATGGGATTGTGCATAGATAGAATGAATCCATATCAGAGTCTCAGTAGCTAACATAGTTCCTAGTGTGTTTTATTGGTAGTGTAAAACCTATTCCCATATATATATATGAAGAAAAAATATGTTATGATGAGATTTATGACTTATAGACAAAAATATCTAGGATATGTGTAGAGACCCAAAGCTTGACGTACATGGACATTACATTACTTTTGCGGAATACTTAGTACATAAAAAAAACACACACACAAGGATCGTAATAGTTTAGTGTCTTTGGAAACTCGGAATATAATCTTCTAATCGTGGTGAAAGATCTTCAACATCTCCCATAAAGATCTTCCTTTTTTTAATACCTAAAACCTTTCTTTATATCCTGGGGAAAAGAAAACATAAAAGGGTGAGATCAAATGCTCAGTAAGGGTAAACAAAATAAATATCAATCACATCATATTCATAAGAACATAACATTTTGGAAATCTTAACCTGCAAAAGAGAGAATAATTTCATAACATGGGATAAATCATAGTAGTGAAATGAAATCCCAATAATCATAACTTAAAACATGAAACTTTGTGGCATACACACATAATCATAGAGAATCATATCTTATTAGTCAAGACTCATTGCTAAGACTATCTTAGTGGACAAAGTCCATTTCTGAACCGAGTCACCCTCGTTTCAGTCCTGTTTCACTGAACCGGTATAACATACCGTTACAGCCATGTATATCTCATGAGATATAAAATCTTTACCCAATTCATTGGAGGTATATATAGGTCTCACCCATCTCATAAAGAAATAATTCTTACTTGTGCCACAAAATAAACATACATCATTCATAATAACCCAACGAATAAAATGGGTTTCATAAACATCATCCTGTCATCACATAATCCATATAAAAGAAATGGATATCATTTCATAAAAAGAAAAGTAAAACCATGTAAATCAGAGAGACATTACACTTGAAACATACACATATGAAATAATTTCATCTTAGATGGAAAATGGTTTTGATAAAACACTTGAAATGAATTCTTGAGGAAAATATCCTTTCTTCTTCAAAATCAATTTCTTTTCACAAAATGTCATGCAATTTTAAAAGAAAGATATTTTGTTGGAAATAGTCATGAAATATTTTGGAGGAAGCTTCATAAAAATAAGGCTTTATAAAACCGTAAAAATCTGTTCGTGCCGTATAACTTAAAAGAAAACATTCTTTTCGTACTTTTGCCGGAAAAGTCAAAAAGTACCTCGTAACGTAAACATAAGAAATATTCCTTACATACCATGTAGTAAAATTCAAAAATGGGTAAAAAGGACTTTAAACATACATTAAAACACTTTTATAAAACATGGACATGGATGATAGAAATAACCCCAGTAAATACTTACGAATAAGCAATCTCGGATAAAAATGAGATTTGCAAAATTATCCCTTACCTTAGGTCCGATTTGCTTCGTATGTGTCCGAACCTCCTGTATAATGATTTAAATAATGTCATTGACTTATTACAGAATCATATTCATTGTTATTATATCATATATGGTTCACTTTTTACTTTATATTACCCATTCTTTTGTAAATTCATGTAAAAGAAGCATTTTGGGTAAAATCGTTTCATTTATCGTAGGTGTTTGGACTTGTTGTTCTTAACATTATTATTACTTATATCATGATTTACTTACTTCCAGAATATAAAACATGATTTATATATAATATATATTCAATATATATATATAATAAATAGATAAATGAAATGAAACACACCGTTCATGGAGACGGTAGTCCGTACGTACGCATGAACGCTGTTTTCCTTTCCTTATTGTCTTGAATGGAAGTAAGTAGATGACATACATATATATATATACATAAATCCAGTAGATTTACCATGTCATATATTTCATTATTATTCATTATATATACTTTATAATCATTCTGGAATGGTTAACATGGATAATGAATCTCATCGCGTCGTGGAGACGGTAGTCCGTACGTACGCACGAGCGATGATATCGTTCCCATGGTCGTGGAATTGTGTTAAAGTGTATGTATACTATTTAAGTATCAATATAACTTTATAATAATAATATATAGTTACTCATTACACCATTATACCCATCCAATTATGGTGGTGGCGGAAAATAGATTACACCACGGCGTGGAGACGGTATTCCGTACGTACGCACGCGCGGTGATTTCCTTTTTCCGTAGGACGGATAGAAGGTTAATTAGAGTTGTTTCATATTTATAATAACATATAAATATATAATAAATACTGATTTTATTACTTTACCATGAAAAAACAAAAGAAGAATAAGTTGAAGAAGAAAGAAATTGAAAAAGATCGGTAATGGATATTACCTCTTTTTGACGCGCCTTCACTTAACCTCCACTTAAAGAACTAAGGATGGTCTTTGAAGAAGACCAGGACTTCTAGGATGATACTAGGGAAGTGGATAAGAGATTTTCTCAGGGGTTGGACGAGCTTGAATGCTCAAATTGGTGTGAGGAGGAGAGGGAGGAGGTGCCCTTTTATAAGGGAGGAGAGGGGCACCTTAGGAAAATCTCAAAATATTATTTTATATTAAGGTAAAATTCGGTTTATAATGGTTCCAAAGGGTCTTATTTAGAAGCTAAAGTGGTTATGGGTCTAAATCCTCTCATCCAATAGGATTTAGACAAGTTTAGGTTATTATTTTAAGCTATCAATTAGATTTAACTCTAAGTTAAATAATTTAACTTTTACCGTGTCTTTTTGTTTTCTTACACTATATTGTTAATAAACTTACCATAACAAGCCAAAAGAACCCCAAGTTGTTTATTATTAATATATCTATCATTATCTAGGTCATTTGGCCGAACCTTAGATTTTTAGGAATTTAATAACAATTAATAATATAATATTTGTTTTAAAAACTAATTAATGTCAATTTTGACACTATTTGGTACATGATTTTTATGAAATTTATAACATAATGATAAGTTCTAAAAAAGTTACTTAAATAAACAATAACATGTCATATTAACCTAGAAAATTATTTTAAGTCATAAAAAGTCTCAAATTACATTTATTTGGGCATTTATAACATCAATTATGTCAATATTTCATTAATAAGACAATTACTGCATCATCTTTGTGTCATTATAAATGATAATTATTTAATCCCTAAAAATTCTAAATAAATTCCTATGATGTAGATAATTGTATTATCTTTCTGGATACTAATCAAGTTTGAAGTTTCATGAAGTTTATCACTAAAGTAAAATTATTATACTTATAAGATTTAAGAAAGTGACATGTTGTCACATTCTTTGGTTTTAATAATAATTATATTATTTTCATGGGAAAAAGTCCATAAAATGAATCTAATATGACCCTTAGGTGATATGGGTCGAATTTTAGTCATACAATAGTATTTTGACATGTGTTAGGGTAATTTTATAATATTATATTTACCCTTAATTACCCGATTTACCTTTAACTATGGTAAATAAAATTTACCGTAGTTACTATTCATAATTCCCAAAAATAAAAATTAGCTTATTAACATAATTTGGATCCACTGATTCAAAATATGGAATCCATTTTTCCAAATTCAATACACAAAAGTTGCAGAAATTTAATTAAAATTAATCCTGTTGTCGAAAGAAAACGGGTTTTTCTTTAAAACATTGCAAAATATTGAATTGATTTAACCTACGAATTCAAGGTAAAATCAATGATAATGACATACATTATATTAAATTGTAAAAATATATTCTATTTATACTTTAAAACCATTCAATATTATAATTTAACCACATAAGATATTACGATGAAAAAAGTTGTTTTTAATTAAAATATAGCGTGTTTTTACTATTCATTAAAATATGAAAGTTAACGGAAAAATATCAAAACTTTATCTAATGTAAATTTTTATATCCTGATTCAAAAGAAGAATTTTATTTTGTCAATTTGAACTTATAAACATGTCAAAAACTGTATTTAATGTCGGTGCGCCATCAAAAGGCGGCAAAACTGCATTTTTTGAAAAATACTTATTTTACCCGAAAAATTTATTTTGTTCTTATACCATGTTTTAGAAAATGTGTAAGACTAATAATAATGTTATAAGATTCAAAATTTAGTTAACACTATTCATAACGGCTAGTTCATAACAATATTATAATAATATATCGTTGTTTAGTAAAACCCGGTATTGCGTACAACACACGCTATCGAGGAAGGTCACGATTGCGTGTAATGCAAGCCAAGTTAGGGTTGAGTGTAGTGCACAACTCCTTTATTGTTGCGTATAACAGAATCCAATCATATTTTATTTACACATTGAATATATATATATATATACTCAATGTTGCGTATAATAACTTCTATCAAACGAACTTGAAAATGTGTGTAACAAGAGCCAAGAAAAGTGTTGCGTATACTACAAGCTAATACAGTGTTGCGTATAGTGCAAGATAATCTTGGTGTGTCATACAATAGAAGATATGAATTAAATTAAAAATAATGTATCTTATAAAATCTCGGGTTGTTACATTCTACCCCGCTTAAAATTAATTTCGCCCTCGAAATTCGTCGGGGTTATAAATGGTTTACTATTCGAAAGTTTCTTTAATAGAAACCCACATCGTAAAAAGGAATACCAAAACCAATCTTTAAAAACAAAAGTATTAAACGTAACGGTTACCCAAATAAACTAATCACTGGGTTTCCACATAGGTGAAAATATGGATATGGAAGAGGAATCTAACCATCATGTTCTGATGGAGAGTGGTAGAGAACATGGCTATGAAAAAGCCAACAATCACAAAGCCATAGATTTGTGATTATCTAAGGTACCATATGATTCATCGGATATAAGGGCATTAGGACAACATTTTTGGTTTTTCAAGATCATTTCCCTAATGTTGATGAAATTGGAATTAGAAGAAATACTTTCGTGATTTTGGTATAGTCTCACAGTTTTTCATTCTTTGGACAATTTCCACTTCATCTCTTAAAGAAATGAAGTTGAATTTGTCATTCGTGATGTGTTAGTAGATCATGTGATATAATGATGGGTCATTCCATCTGTCTCAAACGAAATGTTAGAAAAGTTATCAAAAAATACATAAGTCCATCTATAGTGAGATTAATCATATATGGTTCCTAAAATGGACTTATACTTCATATATCATACTGCTTAATATAATAAAACTAGTTTCTACTAAACAGGGACTTCCTGTAGGCCAGTGGTAGGCGATAAAGGTCAGTCGCACTTCGGTTGTGGGTTCGATTCCCACAGCCTTGTCTAACGCGATGGGTTGTCGCTCGTCCTGCAGGTTGTCCTTTTTCTAAAACTATATTACTATAACATCCCATAAATAATATCGAAAAAACTTATATCCTTAAACAATACTAACTTATTTTCAACATAATCCATTCCAATCTTTAGGTTTATCCATAATACTTCAGTCCACTCTCATAATATAGTGAAAACGATTACCAGAGATTTAATACCATCGTTGATCCCCATATATCATAAGATATGTCTTGTTGGTCACATTCTAAACATTCAAAGGCCTTAATCATGTATTCTCTTGAATACCCATTGAACCTTAGTGAAAACATGAATGCAGTTAAACGTTAACACTTTCCACATACCAAAATCCTCAAAATTCTATATACTCAAACCATGATATAACCTTCTCCTTATATCAGTCATGAGCTCATTAATACTATAAAACATTTAATTTTCTCCTTATCCCTTCATTATGCGCATATCATCTACATTCCAAAAATATCTAAATAACCTTTCATGGATACTGGTAACATTAATCATACACTTTCAAAACTCAAGGAAAGACAACAGTGTAACAATCCTTAGATGTCTCTTTATTCTATAGTACCATGAGATTACTTATACAACATTACACATGATAAACATGTAATCATTCCACTACATTCTTAAACCATTGATCGAGCTTCAAAAATTCTTTCATCTCACATATCATTTGTAGTTTCTTCATCATCATCCACATAAATACTACCCATACGACCATACTGATTCTCTTCATGAGACTTTCCCTTAGGGAATTGGTTTTCATAATGCCCATACATTCCACATTTAAAACATTTAACCATTGTTGATGTCGTAGCAATACCATTATCCTAATCCCTGGTGTTAACTAAACCTTTTCCTTTGCACTTACTGGATTTGTGTCCTTCTTTTCCAAACCCAAAGCATCTTCCAGTTCCTTTGAAACAATCTCCCTGATGCCTCTTCCCACATGATTTACATGAGGGAAATTGAACTTTCTTTCCTCTATGATAATCATGAAACTCCATCTTTCTCTTATTATCTGAGTCGGGAAACTTACCAAAGTTGAGATTATTGATCATATTATGAGATTGATGATTTGGAATAATAATGATGTTTGGACTTCCATATCCCGTTTCATTTGGTTTCTCATGAAGAAAATCATTCCATTGTCCGTCATATCCTCCATTATCATGAATCTTCCTGTTTCCAGCCATTTTCTAAAACCCAAAAAGAATAGTGTGAGAGGAAAAAATCATAATAAAGGGGGAGTAACTTCAATATCTAACATCTTTGGTTTAATATAATATCGTTACCATAGTTCTAGGACTATATCCTATACGTATACTTATCCTTAGAGACATCCCTAGACATACCTTATAAATATCTCTAGGGATCTCACTAACGTTTTCGCATCCTAGTTTCCAAAGGTTGACTAAACATTTCCTCTGATACCAACTGTAGAGACCCGAAGCTTGACGTACATGGACATTACATTACTTTTGCGTAATACTTAGTACATAAAAAAAACACACACACAAGGATCGTAATAGTTTATTGTCTTTGGAAACTCGGAATATAATCTTCTAATCGTGGTGAAAGATCTTCAACATCTCCCATAAAGATCTTACTTTTTTTTAATACCTAAAACCTTTCTTTATATCCTGAGGAAAAGAAAACATAAAAGGGTGAGCTCAAATTCTCAGTAAGGGTAAACAAAAGAAATATCAATCACATCATATTTATAAGAACATAACAATTTGGAAATATTAACCTGCAAAAGAGAGAATAATTTCATAACATGGGACAAATCATAGTAGTGAAATGAAATCCCAATAATCATAACTTAAAAAATGAAACTTTGTGGAATACACACATAATCATATAGAATCATATCTTATTAGTGAAGACTCGTTTCCAAGACTATCTTAGTGGACAAAGTCCATTTCTGAACCGAGTCACCCTCATTTCAGTCCTGTTTCACTGAACCGGTATAACCTACCGTTACAGCCATGTCTATCTCATGAGATATAAAATCTTTACCCAATGCATTGAAGGGAGATATAGGTCCCACCCATCTCATAAATAAATCATTCTTACTTGTGCCACAAAATAAACATATATCATTCATAATAACCCAACAAATAAAATGGGTTTCATAAACATCATCCCATCATCACATAATCCATATAAAAGAAATGGATATCATTTCATAAAAAGAAAAGTGAAACCATGTAAATCAGAGAGACATTACACTTGAAATATAAACATATGAAATAATTTCATCTTAGATGGAAAATTGTTTTGATAAAACACTTGAAATGAATTCTTGAGGAAAATATCCTTTCTTCTTCAAAATCAATTTCTTTTCACAAAATGTCATGCAATTTTAAAAGAAAGAGATTTTGTTGGAAATTTTCATGAAATCTTTTGGAGTAATCTTCATGAAAATAAGTCTTTATAAAACCGTAAAAATCCGTTCGTGTCGTATAAGTTAAAAGAAAACATTCTTTTCGTACTTTTGCCGGAAAAGTCAAAAAGTACCTCGTGAAGTAAACAAAAGAAAGATTACTTACATACCATGTAGTAAAATTAAAAAATGGGTAAAAAGGACTTTAAACATACATGAAAACACTTTTATAAAACATGGACATGGATGATAGAAATAACCCTAATAAATACTTACGAATAAGCAATCTCGGATAAAAAGGAGATTTGCAAAATTATCCCTTACCTTAGGTCCGATTTGCTTCGTATGTGTCCGAACCTACCGTATAATGATTTAAATAATGTCATTGACTTATTACAGAATCATATTCGTTGTTATTATATCATATATGGTTCACTTATGACTTTATATTACCCGTTCTTTTGTAAATTCATGTTAAAGAAGCGTTTTGGGTAAAATCGTTTCATTTATCGTAGGTGTTTGGACTTGTTGTTCTTGACATTATTATTACTTATATCATAATTTACTTACTTCGAGAATATAAAAAATGATTTATATATCATATATATTCAATATATATATATATATAAATAGATAAATGAAATGAAACACACCGTTCATGGAGACGGTAGTCCGTACGTACGCATGAATGCTGTTTTCCTTTCCTTATTGTCTTGAATGGAAGTAAGTAGATGACATACATATATATATATACATAAATCCAGTAGATTTACCATGTCATATATTTCATTATTATTCATTATATATACTTTATAATCATTCTGGAATGGTTAACATGGATAATGAATCTCATCGCGTCGTGGAGACGGTAGTCCGTACGTACGCACGAGCGATGATATCGTTCCCATGGTCATGGAATTATGTTGAAGTGTATGTATACTATTTCAGTATCAATATAACTTTATAATAATAATATATAGTTACTCATTACACCATTATAACCATCCAATTATGGTGGTGGAAGAAAATAGATTACACCACGGCGTGGAGACGGTATTTCGTACGTACGCACGCGCGGTGATTTCCTTTTTCCGTAGGACGGATAAGAGGTTATTTAGAGTTGTTTCATATTTATAATAACATATCAGTATATAAGAAATACTGATGTTATTACTTTACCATGAAACAACTAAATAAGAAGAAGTTGAAGAAGAAAGAAATTGAAAAAGATCGGTAATGGATATTACCTCTTTTTGACGCGCCTTCACTTAACCTCCACTTAAAGAACTAAGGATGGTCTTTGAAGAAGACCAGGACCTCTAGGATGATACTAGGGAAGTTTATAAGAGACTTTGTCAGGGTTTGGCCGAGCTTGAATGCTCAAATTGGTGTGAGGAGGAGAGGGAGGAGGTACCCTTTTATAAGGGAGGAGAGGGGCACCTTAGGAAAATCTCAAAATATTATTTTATATTAAGGTCAAATTCGGTTTATAATGGTTCCAAAGGGTCTTATTTTGAAGATAAAGTGGGTATGGGTCAAAATACTCTCATACAATAGTATTTAGAAAAGTTTAGGTTATTATTTTAACCTTATCAATTTGATTTAACTCTAAGTTAAATAATTTAACTTTTACCGTGTCTTTTTGTTTTCTTACAATATATGGTTAATAAATTTACCATAACAAGCCAAAAGAACCCCAAGTTGTTTATTATTAATATATATATCCTTATATAAGTCATTTGGCCGAACTTTAGATTTTTAGGAATTAAATAACAATTAATAATATAATATTTGTTTTAAAAACTAATTTATGTCAATTTTGACACTATTTGGTACATGATTTTTATGAAATTCATAACATAATGATAAGTTCAAAAAAAGTTACTTAAATAAACAATAACATGTCATATTAACCTATAAAATTAGTGTAAGTCATAAAACGTCTCAAATTACATTTATTTGGGCATTTATAACATCAATTATGTCAATATTTCATTAATAAGACAATTACTGCATCATCTTTGTGTCATAATAAATGATAATTATTTAATCCCTAAAAATTCTAAATAAATTACTATGATGTAGATAATTATATTATATTTTTTTAAGACTATTTATGTTCTAAGTTTCATGAAGTTTATCACTAAATTAAAATTATTATACTTATAAGAGTTAAGAAAGTGACATGTTGTCACATTCTTTGGTTTTAATAATAATTAAATTATTTTCATGGGAAAAAGTCCATAAAATGAATCTAATCTGACCCTTAGGTGATATGGGTCGACTTTTAGTCATCCAATAGGATTTTGACATGTGTTAGGGTAATTTTATAATATTATATTTACCCTTAATTACCCGATTTACCTTTAACTATGGTAAATAAAATTTACCGTAGTTACTATTCATAATTCCCAAAAATAAAAAGTAGCTTATTAACATAATTTGGATCCACTGATTTCAAATATGGAATCCATTTTTCCAAATTCAATATACAAAAGTTGCAGAAATTGAATTAAAATTAATCCCGTTATCGAAAGAAAACGGGTTTTTCTTTAAAACATTGCAAAAGATTGAATTGATTTAACCTACGAATTCAAGGTAAAATCAATGCTAATTACATAAATTATATTAAATGGTAAAAATATATTCTATTTATACTTTAAAACCATTAAATATTATAATTTAACCACATAATATATTACGATGAAAAAAGTTGTTTTTAATTAAAATATAGCGTGTTTTTACTATTCATTAAAATATGAAAGTTATCGGAAAAATATCAAAACTTTATCTAATGTAAATTTTTATATCCTGATTCAAAAGAAGAATTTTATTTTGTCAAATTTAACTTATAAATATGTCAAAAACTAGATTTAAAGTGGGTGCGCCATCAAAAGGCGGCAAAACTGCATTTTTTGAAAAATACTTATTTTACCCGAAAAATTTATTTTGTTCTTATACCATGTTTTAGAAAATGTTTAAGACTAATAATAATGTTATAAGATTCAAAATTTAGTTAACACTATTCATAACGGCTAGTTCATAACAATATTATAATAATGTATCGTTGTTTAGTAAAACCCGGTATTGCGTACAACACACGCTATCGAGGAAAGTCGCGATTGCGTGTAATGCAAGCCAAGTTAGGGTTGCGTGTAGTGCACAACTCCTTTGTTGTTGCGTATAACAGAATCCAATCATATTTTATTTATACATTGAATATATATATATATATATACACTCAATGTTGCGTAGAATAACTTCTATCAAACGAACTTGAAAATGTGTGTAACAAGAGCCAAGAAAAGTGTTGCGTATACTGCAAGCTAATACAGTGTTGCATATAGAGAAAGATAATCTTGGTGTTCCATACAATAGAAGATATGAATGAAATTAAAAAGAATGTATCTTATAAAATCTCAGGTTGTTACAATATGATATTGATGTGTATCATTCACTACTGATTGATGATTTGAAATTTATTTGGGATATAGGTGTTACAATTTTTTATGCATACAAGAAAGAATATTTTCTTTTTCATGCTATTATAGTTTTCACTATAAATTAATTTCATGAATATGAAAATTTATCTGGATACATTGTTAAGGGACATAAACCATGTCCAGTTTTTGAATAAGAGACTTTATATTATCAATTATAGAATGGAATAAAGATAGTGTATGTGGGACATCAAATATTTTTGTGAATGTATCGTCCTTATTTAGATTGAAAAATTAATTTAACATTTTAAAATAATATAATCCCTCCCTATAACCATTGTCATCTAAAGAATATTATAACAAGGAGAAAAATATTAATTTCACATGTGTGAAGAAAGGAAGTTTCAGTCATCAAAAAAATATCTAGAAGAAACAGTCTATCTTATTTAAGCTACCTTATTGGAGATTTTTAGAGATAAAACATAACATTAAAATTATTCATATTGAGAAAAACATATTTGAAAGTTTGATTATAACTTTTTTAGACATAATAGTAAATATAAAAGATGTATTTCATTATAGATTGTACTTACTATCCATGAGAATATGTCTAAATTTAGATTCCACTATGAAAGGAAAGAGAACATATTTACCTTTATCTTGTCCCACATTAAGAAAGTGTGAGAAGATGAATTTTTTTCAATTTATTCATGGTATTAAATTTTCCAATGAATATTCTTCAAATATGAATAATTTGATTTCATTGAAGGATTTTAAATTAATAGGTATGAAATCTAATGATTTTTATGTATTAATGTAACAACTGTTATCGATCGCACTACATGGTATATTTATAATACCTATCAGAAATAATATAATCAGGTTATGTTATTTTTTCAAATCCATTTGTAAAAAATTCATTGATCTAGAATTGTTAGATGTGTTGGAGAATGAATCTTCCCTCATAATTTTTCAACTATAAATGCATTCCCCTGCTAACTATTTTTGATATAATGGTTTATCTATAGATTCATTTGGTAATAGGGATAAGAATATATGGGCATTTTTATTTATGTTATATGTATCCTTTTGAAATATATATGAAAATTTGATGGTATATGTTAAAAATACTCATCAAATGGAGGTCTCAATTGTTCAAAAATATATATTAGAATATGTGATTGAGTTTTGAACTAATTATTTGTATAAATTAGAGCACAATGGTATCTCTATATCTTGATAGTTGATAGTTTATAGTTATGGTGGAGGGATTCATGGATTAAAGGTAAAGTTAATTTCATGTGATGAAGTGATGTAGGAACATTTATACATTATGAACAACATAAATGAGGTTCAACCATATATAATATCAAATATTGTTGGATTAAAGGTACTATATATAAATAGAAATTAAAATTGGTTGATAATTAAGCATAAAAAGTCATTATTTCATGTTAGGTCCCTTGGTATGTAAGTAGTGACCATAGGGGGAGAATAGTCCACTTTTTATTTATTATTATAAATTCTAATTTATCAAAATTATAACAGTGTTAATAGTTGTAGTATAAATAAAATATAAAACACAAGATGTTTTTATAGAGGTTTGGATCACCAAGATCCTAGTAATATCTTCAATATCCTCTATTCCTCAAGGAGAGTGGTATGCACTAAATCCTCACTTTTTAATGGGACTGATAACCTAATTACATAAAAATAAAAATGTACCATTTTCACACCTGGTAGTATAACCCCTAACTTTTGAAGGAGTCACAACCTACCTTCCCTTTATCTTGTAGGAAAAACCCAAAATTCATTTTGGATGGGAGGTATAACCCAATTGTATCTTTTATAATGGAAAATCTTAAACCAAAACTCTAGAGGAAAAACAGGTGGTAGGATGTATTACAATGAAAAAATAATAGAAAACAAATGAAATAGAAGCTTTAGTAGATGATGTAGAAATTCATTAAAGATCATGTTCGTTGATCAAATTAGTGTAAAAAGATGAAGGAAATGAATATATCCAATGATCACAATATAAGAACAAAATTCAAATAAGTTTCTTGATAAAATTTGAGAGCAGTAGAAAATGTATTATCATATTCTTTTCAAAGGAATCATCTGTACTGGTACATGTGTTTTATGATTGAATCAATATCCTAAAACAATAAAACAAAGATATATAGAAGTTTATATATGTCCAAATTATTCATGACACTTGTTAGTGTTTAATAATAAAATAATATAAATGGTTCCTTATTTTGTTGAATCTGTACTAAAAAAAACACAATCAGACTAATATTTATTTACGAAATATTAAAATGAACATTTAACATATTAAGAATAATAATTCTTATAAAAATAAAAATTAAAAAATATAAAAATAATAGTATAATTATGAAAATTATACATGTAGTATAAAGTTTTGAAAAAAGAGAGCATCATATAAAAATAATTTGCATGAGAAAATGTCACAAAAAAATACATCAATTATTTTAAAAAAATGTTTTAATTTAATTTCAACATAAAATAATAAACATTCAACAATATAATTTTTATTAAAAATATTAACTAAAATTGAGGAAATAAAAATTTGGAAACAAACTTTTTGAATAATGCTAAGTCATGACTCGCTGTTGAGAACTGAGAGCAGTGAGACATTACCCACCATTGGAAAATTCCAATGGTAGAAAAACAAATTTTTACATACCATTACAATTTTAAGAAAAAATAAAAATAATTAAAAACAACTAAAAGAAATTCCATGCATATTAATAATAAAAGGATTCATAATAATAATAATAATAATAATAAGTTAACTACTATAGGAAGTCTCATGGTTTATAAATTACCTACCATTGGGTTCCAACAGTGGTTCAAATCCAAACATCATATTGAAGTTATAGATGAATAAAAAAACCATTGTTTTTCAATGAATCATAAAATAGTAAGATCAAAAAAAGATATTAAAACAAATCTACTTCCATGTTTCTGATAAAATAAATTATCACATAAATTATATACAAAAATAGAATTAAAAACTTATGATAACATTAAGAAAACAAAACTAAAACAATTAATAAGATAAAAGAATAATCACACAATAAGAAATAGGATATCATGAAATAGATTGATGAAGGCTACTTCCAAAGACAAAGTGTAGAAAACAAAATAAAGACAGGAAAATTGTGAGTGAAAATATAACTCACTATTGATGTTAAATGGTGGGTAAATTTACCTACTATTGAGTTGAAATAGTGAGTAAATTTACTCACCATTTATCTCCTAGCAATGGGTCAGTGGACCACCAATGGGTTCCGATGGTATGTAAAGACACTCACCAATGGAAAATTTCCAAGAGTGATAAAAACGACCACACTCACTCACTATTAGTAAAAACCAACGGTGACTAAAAAAGACTCATTGTTGGTAAAAATAAATGGTGACTCGTCAAGGAAGAATGACTTTACAGAAAATTATTTTGTATAGTTGAAGCAATCTAAAATAAGGATAAGCATAAGGATACTATAAAAAAATGAACCATAGTCTAAATAAAGATAACTCTCAAATAAAAAAACTAACTTAGCATAAATAAAAAATAATAGAAGATAACAAGGCTTACTTAGAAAAAATAATATATTGAAGAACACCTGCATTCTTTGAGTTTAAGGGAACTAGAAGAAGAAGATGATAATGAACTTCTTAATATCTCAAAATAAGGAGCAAGACAGACCAAAAAAATAATAAAGAACTTGAAAGGAGGAAGATATTATATAGAAAACAATGTTGAACAAGAGAGAAGAGGGACATCAAAGAAAGGCAGTCGCTGGATGGTCCATTATGGAAGAAGATGAGAAGGGGTGAATAGTAGAACATAGGCTATGTAGCAATAAAAAAATAAATCATGTGGGATAATAGGAAATATTGGAGGCCTCATTGAGAAGAGATTAGATGGATTAGATAAACGGAAAGGATATCTGACAGTTGAGATTATATCTCAATTTAAAAACTTTTTACCACATCGAAATCAAACGAAGGAAGGCATACGATATATCAATGAATTCATACTAATACTAATCTCAGAATAAATACACCACACAAACTTGGAGGGAGACCAAATCCAAATCTATGTGGGTACACTCTTAGGCCTTACACATGATCCTTCATGCTTGTAGTGTGCACTATGCAAGGACCAAGCTCTGTGTGAGAGTCAAGTGTTGGACCTCACTTGAGAGTAGACTTATGGGTCGCCTAAAAATTATTATAGGTTCACCTTGGTTTCTTTCACAAACATCCATATTTTTAAAAAATATATATAAAAAAATAGAAACCAAAAATCATGATAAAGTTTTAATCCATCTTATTAAGAAATTATATTTTTGAAACAAAATTAAATTTAATTAAATTTAATTAAATTTTATGAAATGTATTTTGTCAAAACAAAATGAGATAAACAAAATTTAAAACCTAATTACAAAAAATAACTCCCCCCTTTAAATTACAAAGCATAATATTTATTAAAATTTCAAACAACTTAATAGAAAATTATTAAATATTTAAAAACTTTCTCACCTTTTTGAAATTTATCAAAAAGTATAGTATTAAAAATAATGAAAGAGGAAAGGTAAAATAGTACATTTATATATAGTAAAAAAAATAAATTTTTATTGTTTAATAATGAAAAAAAATAAACATAACGATCTAATTATCATTTAAGAATGGTAGAAAAAAATCAATGAGATATAGAAAATAATATATAGTTTTAATGTTTAAGTAAACAATGTTATTTAATAAAAATTAATGAGACAGTAATAAGGAACCTTTAATTAAATAAGACATACATAAAACATATTAAATATATTTACCAAAATATAAATTGTACTAAGAAAAATTTAAGATTATAGTATGCCCAATTAGAATCTTTCAAATAATCTTTAATATTAACAGGAATAAAATTAGCTATAAGGGTAGAATTTTCACAAAATTGTAAAACCACATTTATAACATTTTCCAAAGAGTGATATTTTTTATTTTTATAAATTAAAAGATCATATTGAGAATAGATATGTTATCCCTCAATTAATGCATCATTACTTATAGGTTTATCTTCATCAAAGTTGAAATCTTTAAAATCTTCATCATTATCAATAGAATCATTATTTTTCTTATCATTAAGTATTGTTATTTCCATTTCTCGAATAGTTTCATTTTTCCTCTCTACAAAAATATTCTATTATGGTGTTCTAGTGGTAGAAAATTTATGAAAATATTAATTAGTTTCACAAAAAATCAAATTAATAGTTTAAAAAATATCCTCCTTTATCACTTCTAATAGACGAAATTAAGTGACCTTTCTGATTTGGAATTTTCTTATAGAAATTAATAATTTTTTTTAATGATTAACTTTTATAAGATAATAAATTAGTCCAAGTAAATCTATTGAAATCATCAAAAAATTAAAAAAAAACATATCCTTTAGAACATAAACTAGCGGTTCTCATGGGTCCAAAAAGATCGAGGTGTAATAATTCTAAGCATCTAGAAGTATTAACCATGTTTACAGATCTAAAATATTCTTTGAGATTCTTACCTTTTAGACATGAATCACATACATAATACTTACATTTACTAAATTTTGGAAGTTCCAAAACCTGTTCATGTTTACCTAGCTTGTACAACTATCAAAGATGAACATGTCCCAAACTCCTATACCACAGAATGTGATCTGTTTCTACAGCATATAATCATTTTACATTCTACTGGGTTAGTTATGAAAAATCAATATAATATATATTTTCTTTTATATTATCATAAAACAAAACTTTATTATCTTTATAAACAATAAATTTTTTATCTTCAAATATTACATTCATGCCATCATCACAAAGTTGTGATATTCTAATTATGTTGTGTTTTAATCCTTCTATAAAAATTAATTTAGAAATTATAACATAAGTTATCATACCTACTATAAAATACCAAGTAATTAATTAATAATAGATATTTTTATCTATCTATTTATGAATTAGATAGTGTTTTAGAGGCTTAAAATGAGAATAAATCCAATCTTAAGCATGGAATACACTAATATTTTTAAAAGATTGTTTTACTGCCTTTTGATGGAAAACCATTTTTAAATCAAAATTTTAACAATTTTATAATCCCTGTTTGTAAAAATAAAATTATTGTTTATTATTGGGACATTTAAATTTACTTTGGATAAATTTTTGGTATTTTTCTGACAATGTTCATTTTTTAATGAATAGTGAAAAATACTGCATTTTATATCAAAACTGCATTTTCATCTAATTTAATTATATGGTTAGATTATCTTTTTAATTTGTTTTAAAGTTTAAATAGAATATATTTTTACCATGTAATACAATGGTGGTCATTGGGATTAATTTCACTTTGGAATTGGGCATAAACAAGTGCCAAACTTTTCATAGATATTGTTTCTAAAAAACCCGCTACTTGTTTTGACAACGGGAATTATTTTTAAATTAATTATTGAAATTTATGTGTTTGAAATTCGGTAAAATGGATTACATATTTGTAATCATAATTTCAAAATTATGTAATCAATACTCTTTTGTTTTTGGACATTATGAATAGTAACGACGGCAATTATCTTTAATTATCTTGATTAATTAGTAATCAGGTAGTTAAGGATAATAAAATAATATCATAATAATAACAAATGACCCCAACATGTGTCCTAATTCTACTGGTTGTGTCATGGACGACCATGGGATGCCTCGTGCCAAACTTGGGGACCCCATCAAATCACTTTTGTGTGATAATGACTTTTTATCTTTTTATTTTTAAAGAAAGTTAAATATAACAAAGAATGTATCACCTGAGTAAAAAAAATAATTTTGCCTAAATAAATGATCTTTTGGAGTATAAATAGTCATTGGAAATCTAAAACGATTTCATACATCGTATTATTTTTTTATAATTTTTAGACATTAAATAAATTAAATTATTTATGACATCATGATGATGCAGCGATTACCTCATTAAGGAACGATTTAAATAAAATGAAACGATAATGTAAAATCAAAGAATTACACTTGTCAAAGACCTATTGGATGAGTATATTTCGAACCCTTATCACCTTATCCTTGAAATATATCAATGTGGGACCTTTAAAATCCGAAACTCATTTGAAAATAAAGTAACATTTTATACCTTTCCAAGAGTGCCCCTCCTCTCCTCTTATAAAAGGCCCCCACCTCTACCTACTTACCCACACTTCTCAAGCCACTGGATTGGCCAATCTCTGCTCATTTTATCTCTCCACATCCCTCTCTTTATCCTAGAAGCCTTACCTTAGGCAGAAATCTCTTCAAGAAACCCTTTTGGTTCAAACCAAGAGGAGTTACCCGATTTAAAGGTAATGTCTTCACTTGTGTTCTTTTGTTTTATTTTGCTTCTCCAACCCCCTAAACTCTTTTTATTCATTTATTTTGTAACAACACTAGTATTTTAAATATAATATGATGTTTTAATAATAATTATTCAAGATAATCTTACACACACTTACATCTAATGGTTAAAGAACATATTATTTCCGTGGATAGTGAATTTCTGCCTCACGAAATGATGATTGTTCAATATTCTTATAACACCTTAAAAGGTGGGAATTAATATGTCACTATATTTATATATGATATATAATATTTTTTTGTTTTTCTTATGCTTCTTTATTTTTCATTTTTGGAATACCTTTATGGTTTCCATTATGGGTAAACGCGATATCTTCATTTTTGGAAGTGTCGATTACCGCCCCCTCAAAGTGATTTGATTCGTTAATGCCATATGTGGAACATATAAATGATGGAGTTAATGATATTATATATTATATTATACTAGAATTATAATATACCTTTATATCATTATGATTCAATTCAATTAAATAGGAAATAGAAATGAAAGTAGGGTTCATGCGTACGTACAGCATACCGTCTCCATGAACGGTGCATTTCATTTCTTACCTCAAAATGTTATGTAATATTATAAATGCATGTATATACTGGATATATATGATATATATTATATCTACATCATGAATATAATTCTGGTTATAATGGATATTTTACAACATGAACAACTTGTAATTATAAAAAGTTTATTTTTTACTCAAGTACCAATGATCTACAAAACGGCCATTATTAACATAAATAATTACATAGTGTTCATAACATGGTAATAAGTGATATAAAAGGAATAATTAACTTGAAAAAGGTTCTTAATCAAGTATAAATTAACTCAAGTTTATTATTCAGGACGTTAAATAACGATCGATTCAAGTCAGACCTGAGGTAAGGGACTTCGTCTCAATCTCCTTTCATTGAGGAATATTATGTTTTATACACAACTTTATTTTATACGGTGTATAAACCCCTTTTACTTTTATGTTTATTAAAAAGGAATATTTTTTATACTAAGCTTTTACTAAATGAAAAAAGTGAATGTTTTTTGTCATACGTATGCGGCGACAACGACTTCTCTGTCGCCGTGACCATTATTTGAGCTTCGGCTTCCTCTACAAGCAATAACTTTTTTAAAAAAATGAAAAATAAATACCATGTTTTACTTTTCTTTTATTTTGGTATTGAAAATGGTTTTCATAATGTTTTTATATCAATGTGTTGTATTGATATCTTGTGATTGAAAAGTGGAAATGTTATGTTTCCTTTATGCATCTTTTATGTGATACGATTATGTTATGGTTCTTGGACATTGTTATGAAGACGGGTGGTTCTGTGATAAACTAAGGGCAGGTGAGCCCGATATATCTCTCCAATGCATTGGGTAATGTGAAGGGGTTAAACGTTAAGGTTTCTCCTAAGATATTTAGGGAATATACTGTGATGGGTATTCCAAACTTAACCATGAGGGTTACTCCCTATGTAAGAATGTTATGAATGCCTCAAGTTACCTTTATGTCTTATGATTTCTATGATTTATTCATGATTTGATGAGGTATGTTAAAATGATTATGTTTTATGAGTAAAGTATGATTTCATACATGGACTAATGTTTTCATTTCGTACTTTTATATCCCTTATTGATCTTGTTATGCTCATCCCAAGTTTTTGAAAAAAAATTCACAGGTCAAGGGAAAGGTACATGATGTGATGATAGGGTCAAGGAAGTGTCATGAAAGAATCCATGTTTTGTTTTAAATATGTTTCTGTTAATGGGAAAAAATGAATAATATCTTTTATATAACCACTTTGTTTAAATGCGGAATGTAATGCATGATTTATGATCTAATTCTCTAAAACTCTAAACCTGAAAAGATCCTCAATGTGTAATCTTTTAATAACTCAAGATTAAGTAATGTTTAAGGCTGGGGCCTTATAGTTGGTATCAGAGGTCGGTTTAGATAACTTTAGGAGTTAGAATTCTATTAAATGATTATACAAAAATATTTTTTTTTATGGTCAAATTGAAATGATATAGCATTTGAAGATTACCATGTTTCTTCATCTAATATATGTTTTTTCAGAATGATTTTCCGTAGAGGAAACAGGGAAGCAATGCTATGAAGGCATACAAAAGGAAATGACCTTCTGAATCAGCATCCTGAGATGGTCAGAATTGGAACTGAACAGTTTGTTGCAGTAATGGCGCAGTTGACTCAAGAGATAAATGGTGGTGGTATCCATGCATGAGATCAGTCAGATCAACCACAGAGGAACATGTTAGTGGTGGAACATTTCATGAGGCAACATCCCCCATAATTCATAGGATCATCTGACCCTGTGCTAGATAAAGGGTGGATTAAATAACTGGAGAATATTTTCGATGTCATGGGGTGTTCAGACAATCAAAAGGTTACTCTTGCTATTTACCGTTTGGAGGGTAAAGCAGATCAGTGGTGGTCAATGGTTAAAAATATCAGGGATGCTGATGAGATTGATGCTCTCAACTGGGATGAATTCAAAGGCATGTTTCTTGAGAAGTATTTTCCTAAGTCTGTTCGACTTAGGATGGAAAAACAATTCCTATAATTGAGTCAAGAGGAAGACTCAGTGGCTGCCTATGAAGAAAGGTTCACTCAATTGGCAAGGTATGCTCCAAATTTTATCCAAGACCTTGATAGTAAAATCAATCATTTTTACTTAGGATTAAATCCAAAATATCGAAGGGCTTTATCTTCTCACGAGTTCAAGAGTTATGAAAAGATTTTTCGATGTGCTGAGAAGGTGGAAATGGAGTTTTCTGATGATCAACTATTCTATAACAACCAGCAGAAGAAGAGACCGAGGTGGCTGGAGAAAGGAAATAATTCTTCAAAAATGTCTGATGTTAAGAAAACTAAGTTTCCAGTTTGTGATAAATGTGGTAAAAGGCATGCTGGGGAATGTCTTCTGAATTCTGGAAAGTGATACCGATGTGGTAAGATGGGACATAAGGCTTGTGATTGCACTGAAAAATATCAGGGTGATGGTAAGACCAAATTTGATTTACAGTTAGTGAAATGTTTTCAGTGAAATGAGATGGGTCACTATGCAAACGAGTGTCCGACAAAGAGATCAAGTGATGGGAAGCAGATAGACTACAAGCAGAAAGGGGTGGTAAAATCTTTTGCAACTACTTCAGCAGATGTTGGGCCATCAAATGAAGTGGTATCAGGTACTTTGTTTGTTTTTTTAGATTATGCCAGTGTGTTTTTTGATTCAGGTTCTACACATTCTTTCATCTCTGAAAAATTTTCTAGTAAAATTGGAATACCATCTCAAGAAATGACTCCTGAACTTGTGGTAAAAAAACCTGGGGGAAATGTTGAGGTAAAAAGAATTTTTAAGAATCTTCCTATCCTTATCCATGGAAAGAACCTACTTTCAAACCTTATTGTTTTACCTCTAGTAGAGTTTGATGTTATCCTGGGTATGGATTGGCTTTCTATGTAACACCCCAAGCTTCCACGATACGTTTCTCTTTCAATAATGCAATAGCTTTCATTGTACGTAAGTTCGACATTATAACACACCGCGACCAATCAAAGTAGCCATTATGAATAGTAATACCCACTTTTTGAAATTATATAAATTTTATATTTCAAAATGGACTTCATTTTTGTATTCGGAATATCAAAATTATCCTAATTTGAATTTTTTTTAATTTTCTGAGAACTTCCAATTTTTTATGAATAGTGAAAAATACTTAAAAACAACTTTTTTAATAAAAATATTTTATAGTGATAAATTATACAATTGAGTGGTTTTAAAGTATAATTATAATATATTTTTACCATTTTATCCAATTTTGGTCATTAGAATTAATTTCACTTTGAAATTGGACATAAACAATTGTCAATCTTTTGATATATATTGTTTCTTAAAAACACGCTATTTGTTGTGACAGTGGGAATTAATTATTAAATTAATTAATTCAACTTATATGGTTTTAATTTTGTAAAATAGACATCATTTTTTAATTAGGAATATCAAATAAAGCTTAGGGTTAATTTTTGGTATTGTTCTGAAAAACTTCGATTTTTTATGAATAGTGAAACCACTAAGTGATAGTTAAAAAACTGATTTTTTGTTTAAATGAAATTTTACCACCTCTGTGATTTGAATTTCAAAAATCCGACATACATCATTGTCATTAGGAAGTAAAATGTGGTTCAATGGGATTAAAATAATTTTTGATGAATAGTAACTTTTAAGTTCTATTAATCACGATTAAAGGTAATTAGTGAAATTTAAGGTAAAAATGATATTATAAAAATATAAAAATATATTAACACTTGTCCTACCCTTATTGGATAATTCATGTCCGACCAAGACAATCCATGGTTCAACTTGGGGACCCCATGGAGCCACTTGGGTAAGAAAATGACATTAATAACTTTTTATTTAAAGTAAAAATAAAATTGTCGCAAACATGTGTTGTTTTACTAAAACAATTATTACCTGGGGTTATATAAGTTAAATTTTTGACTATAAATATTCATTGGAAATATAAAAATATTTCCTGCATCATGGTATTTTTTTTATAATTTTTATACATTAAATAAATTAAATTTTTTATGACACCATGATGATGCAGCGATTACCTCATTAATTAACGATTTAAATAAAATGAAAAGATAATGTAAAATATAATACTTACACTTGTCAAAAACCTATTGGATGAGTATATTTAGAACCCTTATTACCTTATCCTCTAAATATATAAGTGTGGGACCTTTAAAATCCGAAACTCGTTATATAATAAAGTAACATTTCATGACTTTCCAAGAGTGCCCCTCCTCTCCTCTTATAAAAGGCCCACACCACTACCACCTTATTCACACCTTCAAGCTATTTGGAATGGCCAAACACTACCCAAATACTCTCTCAAATTATATCTCTTACTTCTAAAAGCTTCACTTTAGGAATAAGTATTCCCAAGGAATCCTTTGGCTCAAATCAAAAAGAGTTACCCGATTTAAAGGTAATGTCTTCACTTATTCTCTTTTGTTTTATTTTTCTTATCCAACCCCTTAAACTATTTTTATTAATTTATTTTGTAACAACACCAGTATCTTCAATATACTAGGATTTTTTTATAATAAGTATTAGAGCTACAGTTACACACACCTCTGTCTAATGGTTAAAGAACATACTGTTTCCGTGGATGGCGAATTACTGCCTCACGAAACGATGATTGTTCTATCTTCTCCTACCAAATCTCATGGTGACCATTATGATGGAACTATATTTATTTATGATATATATTATATTTATTTCCTCTCTATGCTTCTGTATTTTACATTTAAAACATATCTTTATGCTTTGCATGTTGTGCAAATGCGATAATTTCATTTGAGGAAGTGCGGACTACCACCCCCTCAATATGATTTGAATCGTTAATGCCATATGCGGGATGTATAAAGGATGGAGTAAGTGATATTATATATGATATTATACTGGAATTATAATATAACTTTATATCATTATGTTTCATTACATTAAAATATGAAATAGAAATGAAAGTAGTGTTCATGCGTACGTACGGCTTACCGTCTCCATGAACGGTGCATTTCATTTCTTACCTCTAAATGTTATGTAATATTATAAAGGCAAGTATATACTGGATATATATCATATATATGATATCTACATCATGAATATAATTCTGGATGTAATGGATATTTTACCACATGAACAACTTGTAATTATAAGAAGTTTATTTTTGACTCAAGTACCAAAGATCGACAAAACGACCGTTATTAACTTAAATAATTACATAATGTTAAAAACATGGTAATAAGTGATATAAGAGGAATAATGAACTTGAAAAAGGTTCTTAATCAAGTATAAATTAACTCTAGTTTATTATCCAGGAGGTTAACGAACGATCGAGTCAAGTCGGACACGAGGTAAGGGAACTTCTTAACCCAATTTCTATTCTTCGGGTTAATCTCCTATTTTCAAATTATGTCATGATATTATTATGTCCTATCTTGTATTTATACTTTATTTATGTGTAAATATAGTGAATAAAAATAATAGATCTATTTTATTTAAAAATGATCTTTGTAAGGACTTCGTCTCAATCTCCTTTCATTGAGGCATATTTTATTTTATACACAACTTTATTTTATACGGTGTATAAACCCCTTTGAATTTTATGTTTATTCAAAATGAATCTTTTTTATACGAAGCGTTTTACTAAATGACAAAAGGGAATGTTTTTTTTTTCCATACGTATGCGGCGATAATGACTTCTCCTCCGCCGTGACCATTATTTGAGTTTCGGCTTCCTCTACAAGCCATAACTTTTTTTAAATGAAAAATAAATACCAAGTTTTAATTTTATTTTATTTTGGTATTGAAAATGGTTTTGACAGTGTTTTTATTATATCAATGTGTTGTATTGATATCTTGTGATTGAAATGTGGAAATGTTATGTTTCCTTTATACATGTTTTATGTGATACGATTATGTTATGGTTTATGATATGTTTAAACATGTTCATATGAGGAATGCATTAGACTTAATAAGTGACGGGTGGAGCCCGCTATAGCTCCTCGATGCATCGTCAGGTCTCATGAGACAAACTAGTGTCTTGGCACGAGGCCTTGAAAAAATATTATTTTTTAGTCTTGGCACGAGGCCTTGGCTATGTGGTTATGATAGTCTGGAATTATATATTCCATCATTGTGAAAGTGGTCATTGATATTACATGTGATTATTCGACCAGTAGAATATCCATGTGAATAAGTAAATGGCATTATCTCATTTTAATTTTTCCATATTATGTTGAAGTTCAAGATTAAAAGGCTTTTGTTTTAGTTATACATTGCCTTAAATGTTTTTGTTTATTTATGAAAGCTTCCGCTATATTTTTATCCTTACTAAGCATATGAGCTCACCCCTTTCAATGTTTTAATTTTTCCAGGATGTGATGAAGTATATTATGAATGACCTGCAGGGATAGTATGAGGGGATATGAATACAGGATGTTTTTTTAGTTTTGTTTTACTTTATTATGTAATGTAAGACTTATGAATGTATCTAGTTTTTCCAAGGCTACTAAACTAATCAGTCTTTTGAGACTTGATCTTTTGTGATCATGCAAATGTTACGCAATAATGCATCGACTCTAGGTAACTGGGGTCAGGGCGTTACATTCTATTTACCATGTTAAGATTGACTGTAGAGCTAAAGAAGTTTCTTTTCATAAATACTTTTAGTTTGTTTATAAGAATGAACCCTTACGATTGATAACATATCAAGATTCCAAGAAACTTGTAAAAGATAGAAATGAATGTTACCTTGCACATATTGTTGAAAACAAGGTAACTGTTCCGATTAATGATGTGCCAGTGGTAAATGAGTATCCTGGTGTTTTTCCTGATGAGTTGCCTGGAATAATACCAGATCGGGAAGTTGAGTTTACTGTTGACTTAGTTCCTGATGCTAAGCCAATTTCAAAACCCCCTTATCGAATGGCTCAAATTGAACTTTTAGAGTTGAAGGAGCATTTGCAAGATTTATTAGAGAAAGGTTTCATTCGACCTAGTACATCACCATGGTGTGATCCTGTTTTATTTGTTAAAAAGAAAGATGGTTCTATGAGACTTTTCATTGATTATAGAGCCTTGAATAACATAACTGTTAAGAACAAATATCATTTTCCTCATATCGATGATTTGTTTGATCAGCTCTAGGGAGATCAGTATTTTTCAAAGATTGACCTGAGATTGGGGTACCATCAGTTGAAGGTAAAGGAAGAACATATTTCGATGACCATGTTTCGTAAAAGATATGGTCATCATGAATTTGTAGTAATTCCTTTTGGGCTAACCAATGCACCTGTTGTATTCATGGACCTTATGAATAGAATTTTCCATGAGTTCTTGGATAAGTTTGTGGTAGTTTTCATTGATGATATTTTGGTGTTTTCTAAAAGTAAAGAGGAGCATGAAAGACATTTAAGGGTTATTTTTCAAACCTTAAAAGAAAAGAAATTGTATGGGAAATTCAGAAAGTGTGAGTTTTGGTTGCAAAAAAATTCTTTCCTTGGTCACATTGTTTCTAAAGATGGGATAAATGTTGATCATGCAAAAACAAAGGTTGTGGAAGAATGGCCAAGACCCACAAATGTAACCAAGATTCGTATTTTTCTTTGTTTGGAAGGCCATTACCGAAGGTTTGTTTGAAATTTTTCATGGTTATCTAGTCTAATGACTAAGCTAACTCGGAAGGGTGTTAAGTTTATCTGGACAAAAGAATATGATGATTGTTTTCAGGAATTGAAAAGAAGATTGGTGAATGCTCCATTTTTGGCACTACCTTCCAGAAATGGTGAGTTTGTTATCTACAGTGATTCTTCATTGAAAGGACTTGGTTGCGTTCTAATGTAGAATGATTCGGTAATTTCTTATGCTTCACGTTAGTTGAAAACTCATGAGGTAAATTACCCTACACATTATTTGGAATTATCTGCTGTTGTTTTTGCTTTAAAAATTTGAAGGCATCATTTGTATGGAGTAAAGTGTGAAATATATACCGATCACAAAATTTTAAAGTATATATTCACTCAAAAATAATTGAACATGAGACAGAGGATATGGATATAATTAATCAAGGATTATGATTGTACAATTCATGACCATCCGGGAAAAGCAAATAAAGTGGCTGATGCTTTGATTCGAAAAAGTAATGCTTCATTAATAATGTTGTGTTTGGAACGTGATACTTTGGTTAAGGATTTGATGAAATTTGGCATAGAAGTTGTTGGTGCAGGATGTCCTTATGTTTTGTTTCAGGTATCAGTGAAATCTTCTCTATCAGGAAGAATTAAGTAAGCACAGAAGCAAGACAGTGAGTTGTAGAAAAAGGTAGAGTTAGTTCAGAAGGGTAAGTTTCCCGAATTCAACATTGATAATGATTGTGTTTAGAGATTTTGGAAGATATTGTGTGTGCCTTGTGATTCACAGTTGAAGAGAGAGTTGTTATGTGAAGCTCATAGTTCTCTGTTTTCAGTTCATCCAGGCAGTACTAAGATGTATATAGATCTTCGGGAGTACTACTGGTGGGATGGAATGAAAAGGGATATTACTGATTTTACTGTGAAGTGTTTGACTTGTCAACAGGTTAAACTAGAGTGGAAGTTACTAAAAGGGATGCTTCAGCCTTTACCAGTGCCATAGTGGAAATGGGAGAATATAACTATGGACTTCGTTGTGGGATTGTTGAAGACAGCTTGAGGTAATAATGCAATCTGGTTTATTATTGATCGCTTGACTAAATCTTCTCATTTACTTGCTATACGAGATAATTTTTCCCCAGATCAACTTTCCCATTTTTATCTTAAAGAGATAGTCAGGTTACATGGAGTTCCTCTCTCCATTGTATCTGACCATGATCTCAGGTTCACTTCTAACTTTTGGAAAGGCCTTCAGAAGTCGTTGGGTACTGAATTAAATTTTAGTACAGATTTTCATCCTCAATCATATGGGCAATCAGAACGAACAATTTAGACTTTGGAGGATATGCTATGTGCTTGTTAGATGGATTATCAGGGAAGTTGGGACCAACATATTTCTTTGGTAGAGTTTTCTTATAATAACAGTTTTCATTTCAGTATACAGATGGCACCATTTGAGGCATTATATGGGAAGCGGTGTCGAACTCCATCTTTCTGGGATGAAGTGGGTGAAAGGAAGTTGATGGGGCCGGAATTGGTAGAAGAGTTGGAAGAAAAAGTTTATATGATATAGAAACACATGAGAACAGCTCAGAGCAGGAAGAAGAGTTATGCAGATAACAGGAGGAAGGATCTCTCTTTTGAGGTAGGTGATCATGTTTTTCTCAAAGTATCACCATGGAAAAGTGTGATGCGATTTGGTAAGAAAGGAAAGCTGAGTCTAAGGTTCATTTGACCATATGAAATTCTGGAGAGAGTTAGATCAGTTGCATATCGAGTGGCTTTACCTCCGAGTTAATCTTAGGTACACAACGTTTTTCATGTTTCAATGTTAAGGAAGTACATGCCACATTCATCTCATGTTTTGAGTCCAGAGGTAGTTCAGCTGGAAGAGAATCTATCTTATGAGGAACAACCTGTCCAGATTCTTGACCACAGGGAGAAAGTGTTGCGGAATAAGGTGATTCATCAAGTAAAGGTTTTTTGGAAAAACCACATGATTGAAGAGGCAACTTGGGAATCTGAAAATGCAATGAGGGATAAATACCCCCACTTATTCAATAAGTAAATAAATTGCGGGGAAGCAATTTTATAAAGGGGGGAAGTATGTAACATCTTAAGTAAGTAATGAATAATAGATATTTTTATTTATGTATATTTATGAATTAGATAGTGTTTTAGAGGCTTAAAATGAGAATAAATCCAATCTTAAGCATGGAATACACTAATATTTTTAAAAGATTGTTTTACTACCTTTTGATGGAAAACCATTTTTAAATCAAACTTTTGAAAATTTTATAAGCTCTATTTTTCAAAATAAACTTATTCTTTATGATTGGGACATTGTAATTTACTTTGGATAAATTTTTGGTATTTTTTTGACAATGTTCATTTTTTAATGAATAGTGAAAAATACTGCATTTTATATCAAAACTTCATTTTCATCTAATTTAATTATATGGTTAGACTATATTTTTAATTGGTTTTAAAGGTTAAATAGAATATATTTTTACCATGTAATCCAATGGTGGTCATTGGGATTAATTTCACTTTGTAATTGGTCATAAACAAGTGCCAAACTTTTCATAGATATTGTCTCTAAAAAACCCGCTATTTGTTTTGACAACGGGGATTATTTTTAAATTAATTATTGCAATTTATGTGTTTGGAATTTGGTAAAATGTATTACATATTTGGAATCATAAGTTCCAAATTATGTAATCAATACTCTTTTGTTTTTGGACATTATGAATAGTAACGATGGTAATTATCTTTAATTATCTTGATTAATTAGTAATCGGGTAGTTAAGGATAATAAAATAATATCATAATAATAAAAAATGACCCCAAAATGTGTCCTAATGCTACTTTTTGTGTCATGGCCGAACATGGGATTCCTTTTGCCAAACTTGGGGACCCTATGGAATCACTTTTGTGTGATAATGACTTTTTATCTTTTTATTTTTAAAGAATGTTAAATATAACAAAGAATGTATCACCTAAGTAAAACATTTTTAATTTTGTCTACATAAATGATAATTTGGACTATAAATAGTCATTGGAAAGCTAAAAATATTTCATACATCATGGTATTTTTTTATAATTTTTATACATTAAATAAATTAAATTATTTATGGCATCATGATGATTCAGTGATTACCTCATTAATGAACGATTTAAATAAAATGAAACGATAATGTAAAATCTAAGACTTACACTTTTCAAAGACCTATTGTATGAGTATATTTCGAACCCTTATCACCTTATCCTCAAAATATATCAATGTGTGATCTTTAAAATCTGAAACTAATTTGAAAATAAAGTAACATTTTATACCTTTCCAAGAGTGCCCCTCCTCTCCTCTTATAAAAGGCCCCCACCTCTACCTCCTTAACCACACTTCTCAAGTCATTGGATCGGCCAATATCTGCTCATTTTATCTCTCTAAATCCCTCTCTTCATCCTAGAATCCTTAAATTAGGAATAAATCTCTTCAAGAAACCCTTTTGGTTCAAACCAAGAGGAGTTAGCCGATTTAAAGGTAATGTCTTCACTTGTGTTCTTGTGTTTTATTTTGCTTCTCCAACCCCCTAAACTCTTTTTATTAATTTCTTTTGTAACAACACCAGTATGTTAAATATACTAGAATGTTTTTATAATAATTATTCGAGCTACTCTTACACACACCTACATCTAATGGTTAAGGAACATACTGTTTTCGTGGATGGCGAATTTCTGCCTCACGAAACGATGATTGTTCAATATTATTATAACACCATAAAAGGTGGGCATTAAGATGTCACTATATTTATATATGATATATAATATGTTTATGGTTTTCTTAAGCTTCTGTATTTTTCATTCTTGGCATACCTTTATGGTTTCCATTATGGGTAAACGTGATATCTTCATTTGTGGAAGTGCGGACTACCGCCCCCTCAAAGTGATTTGATTCGTTAATGTCATATGTGGAACGTATAAAGGATGGAGTTAATGATATTATATATGATATTATATTGTAATTATAATAACCTTTATATCATTATGATTAAATTCCATTAAATAGGAAATAGAAATGGAAGTAGCGTTCATGCGTACGTACGGCTTACCGTCTCCATGAATGGTGCATTTCATTTCTTACCTCTAAATGTTATGTAATATTATAAATGCATGTATATACTGGATATATATTATATATATTATATCTACAACATGAATATAATTCTGGATATAATGGATATTTTACCACATGAACAACTTGTAATTATAAAGAGTTTATTTTTGACTCAAGTACCAATGATCGACAAAACGAACATTATTAACATAAATAATTACATAGTGTTTATAACATGGTAATAAGTGATATAAAAGGAATAATGAACTTGAAAAAGTTTCTTAATCAAGTATAAATTAACTCAAGTTTATTATTCAGGATGTTAAAGAACGATCGAGTCAAGTCGGGCCTGAGGTAAGGGACTTCGTCTCAATCTCCTTTCATTGAGGCATATTATGTTTTATACACAACTTTATTTTATATGGTGTATAAACCCCTTTGGATTTTACGTTTATTCAAAAGGAATCTTTTTTATACTAAGCGTTTACTAAATGACAAAATTGAATGTTTTTTTGTCGTACGTATGCGGCGACAACGACTTCTTCGCCGCCGTGACCATTATTTGAGCTTCAGCTTCCTCTACAAGCCATAACTTTTTTAAAAAAATGAAAAATAAATACCATGTTTTACTTTTCTTTTATTTTGGTATTGAAAATGGTTTTCATAATGTTTTTATATCAATGTTTTGTATTGATATCTTGTGATTGAAAAGTGGAAATTTTATGTTTCGTTTATGCATGTTTTATGTGATATGATTATGTTATGGTTCTTGGTAATTATTATGAAGATGGGTGGTTCCATGATAAACTAAGGGCGGGTGAGCCCGATATAGCTCTCCAATGCATTGGGTAACGCGAAGGGGTTAAACGTTAAGGTTTCTCTTAAGAGATTTAGGGAATATACTGTGATGGGTATTCCAAACGTAACCATGAGGGTTACTCCCTACGTAAGAATGTTATGAATGCCTCAAGTTACCTTTATGTCTTATGATTTCTATGATTTATTCATGATTTGATGAGGTATGTTAAAATGCTTATGTTTTATGAGTAATGTATGATTTCATACATGGACTAATGTTTTCATTTTGTACTTTTATATCCCTTACTGAGCTTTTTATGCTCATCCCAAGTTTTTGAAATGTTTTTCACAGGTCAAGGGAAAGGTAAATGATGTGATGATAGGGTCAAGGAAGTGTCATGAAAAAATCCATGTTTTGTTTTAAATATGTTTCCGTTGATGGGAAAAAATGAATACTATCTTTTATGTAACCACTTTGTTGAAATGTGGAATTTAATGCATGATTTATGATCTAATTCTCTAAAACTATAAACCTGAAAAGATCCTCAATGTTCAATCTTGTAATAACTCAAGATTAAGTAATGTTTAAGGTTGGGGCCTTATACCTACTTATCTAAAACCTTTAACCATACCTTTAGAGTTGTCATATAAAGTGATAGTACCTCTATTACAATATTTAAAATATAAGAAGTTATAAATTTCACTAGTCATGTATCTTGATCACCCACTTTACATATACTATGTGACTTTAGAACTCTTCAGGTAGGTTTCCTACAAAACAGATCAAGTATATTGTTGTTTTGGTACCCTGACTAGTTTGGGTCCAACTAGATTAGTAGAAAAATATTTAGGTACCCATACAGATTTGATACATTTATTGTATGGTAATATAGAAGACAAATATTTATAAATTAAAGTCTTAGTATAGCCTAAAAATTGAGTATACTTTAAAAAACATTCATTTGTATAATACCCTTTCATGTTACAATTAAATAAAGTAACATTTTAAATATTCCCATTAATGACTTTAACAAAATCAGGTCATCATAATCTTTGAAATTTGATCATGATCAAAAAAAATTAGTCTATTATTTTCATGATTTATATTTTTACATTCTTGTTCAATTTTATATAAATAATTACAAACTAATGTAAATATTCTATTTTAAAATTCATCAATGTTTTAAACAAAATATTTTATTATCATTTTCTAATATTTAAATTTTAATAGTTCAGCATATATATCCTTTTTATATTCTATATTACTTAAAATATAATCATTTAATTTTTTATTTTCTTTTTTAATATTCTTATTTTCTCTTTTCAATTCTCTATACAGTTCACCCATTATTAATATGTCACTTTGAAATTTTTCATTTTGAGAATTTAATTATTTAACTTCATTTTCAATATTAGTTTCATAACTAAAACTATAATTATAGTCATATTGTACCTCATTTAGAGTATCATCCATCAAAAAAAATATTTTTATATTATTTTTCACTTTTAGAACCAACATCACTTGAGTCCGAATCTTCTGTACAACTCCAACCAGTATGATAAGCCTTTCTTTGTTCCATCTTGTATTGTTTTTTCCTTTCCTTATTGTTTTAATTTGGTAAAATCTAATTTTATATGCCTCTTGTTTCTAAACTCATAACATATTAATTCAGAAACATTATATTTATTAATTTTACCTATTTTACTACCCTTTCTATAATCCTTTGGAAAATCTATTCTAGAAAGCTTCTAAAAGCTTCTATTACCCTTCATGTACTTGTAAAAACCTTTGGTGAAATTTTTAGTTTCATCCTTCTCACTTTATTGTAACTTAGATTTATAATAATTAGAAATAAAAATTTTATTTGATTTAAACTCTATACCTTTCCTTTTATCATGATCATCAACATTTTCATTCTTCATTTTTAGCTCGTATTAAATAAGTGATCCTATAAAATCATCCAAATAATATTTAGTAAAATCCGTAATTTATTCAATAGAAACTTTATTTAAATTCCAAATCTTGGGTAAAGATCAAAGTATTCTTTCAATGAGAGCTTCATTTTTCATGGCCTCCCTAAGAGAAACCGTGTTCTTGAAAACTTTTGGTGAATCTATTGTACATCTCATTTATGATTTCTTGATCAGTCATCCTGAATTATTGAAACATGGATCTAGTATACTTAGCTTGGTTCTCTACAACTTATTTGTTCCTTGATGAGTGAATTTTATATTTTTTCAAATGTTTAATGCAGTTTTATAGGATGAAATATGACTATACGTATTTCTACTTAAAGAGTAGTATAATTAATTCATAACTTTGCAATTTAGAAAAAATTTTGAAGAATCATTACCAGTAAGAGTTTCTAAATCAACTTCAGGTAATTTATATGGTTTTGAAATTATATCTCAATAATCAAGTCCTATATTTTTAAGAAATACCACTATTATGTATTTCCAGTAGACATAGTCACTTCTATTAAAGTAAGGTGTACTAATAGGATTCAACATCTCTAAATCTTGATTATCCAAAACCAAGCAGTGGATCTGTTCCTTAGATGTTTAAATCTAGATAACTTTTAGTTTAGAAATATATAATAAAAAAACTTAAAACCAAATATTTAAAAAGAAACCACCCTCTGATACCAATTACTAATTCCATTGGTGTGGTAGTAGTGACTTGAGGAGGTGAATAGTCTGTTTTGATATTTTATTATAAATTCTAATTTATTAGAGTTATAATAGTGTTAAAAGTTTCATTAAAAATAAAACAGATAACACCAGATGCTTTTATAGAGGTTTGGATCACCAAGATCCTAGTCCGCTCTTCAATATCCTCTTCTCCTCAAGGATACTACTATACACTAAATCTGCACTTTTTAATGGGAGTTATAACTTGATTACATATAAATAAAAATGTACCTTTTTCATACCTGGTGGTATAACCCATGAATTTTTAAGGAGTTACAACCTACCTTGATTTTTTCTGGGAGGAATAACCCGACCTTCCTTTTAGATGAGAGGAATAATACAATGTCAGATTTTGGGAGGGAAAAGGTTCAACTAAAACTATAGTGGAAAAATAGGTGGTAGAAATTATTACAATGGAAAAATAATATAAAAAAATAAAACAAAATCTTGATCAAATAATATAGAAATTCATTTCAGCTCGTTTTCTTTGATCACATTAGTAGAGGAAGATGAATTTGAATAAGATCTACAGTGATCACAGTAAAATAATAGGAGTCAAAGAAGTTTTTTGATCAAATTTGAGAGTGTTAGGAAATATATTATTTTATTCTTGTTAAATTAATCATATGCATGGGTACATGTGTCTTATACTTGAATAAATCTCCCAAAACATTAAAATATAGATATATAGGAGCATGTTCATGTCCAATCTATACACGACACTTGTTAGTTTTTAATAATAAAATAATATGATTGTTACCTTATTTTTCTAAAGCTACACAAAAAAATACAATCAGGATAATATTTATTTATGAAATATTAAAAAGAACATTTAATATATTAAGAATAAAAATTATTATACAAATAATAGTAAAAAAATATTGAAATAATAATATAATTTTTCAAATTATACATTCATCAGAAATTTATGAAAAACAGAGCATCGGATAAAAATAATCTAAATGAGAAAGTCCTCTAAAAAATGCTAAAGATATTTTTTAACAATGTTTCAATTTTATTTAAACATAAAATAATAAACATTTAACAATGTAATTTATTTTAATAACATTAACTAAAAATGAGAAAATAAAAAAGTGGAAACAATTTTTTTTACTAACAGTGAGTCATGACTCGCCATTGAGAATAGAGAGTGGTGATACATTTCCCATTGTTGGAAAATCCCAACCTTGGAAAAGTAGAGTATTACCTACCATTACAATTTTAAGAAAAAAAAATAAAACTAAAATCAAGTCCATGCATATTAATAATAAAAGGATTCATGATAATAATAAAAAGTTACCTACCATTTGAAGTCTAATCATGAGTAAATTGCCTACTGTTGGGTTCCAACAGTGGGTCACAGCCAAACATAATTTTGAAGTTGTGGATGAGTAAAACAAAACCATTATTTCTTAAGAAATAATAAAATATTAAGATCAAAAAAAAACTATATGAAAACAAAGCTACAGCCATTTTTTTATAAAATAAAATATCACATAAATGTTTTACAGAAATAGAATTAAAAAATTATGATAAAATTAAGAACACAAAACTAAAAAATTAACAAGATAAAAGAATTAACACATAATAAGAAATAGGATCTCATGAAATAACACGATGAAGGCTAATTCTAAAAACAAAGTGCATCAAACAAAAAAACAATAAAATGGTGATTGAAAATACAACTCACCATTAATGTTCAATGGTGTGTAAATTTACCTACTGTTGAGGTGAAATAGTGAGTAAATTTACTCACTATTGATCTCTTAGTTATGGGTTAGTGACCCACCATTGGGTTCCAATGGTGAGTAAAAACACTCACCATTAGAAATTTTCCAATGGTGATAAAAACGACCTCACTCACTCAATATTGTTAAAAACAAATGGTGACTAAGAAATACTCGACGTTGGTAAAAACCAATAGTGACTTGACAAGGAATAGAAAATTAAAAAAATGGATTTTGTACAATATAATAAATATGAAACAAAGATAATAATAATGAGGCTATAATAAAATGAATAAGAGGATGAAGAAAGATAAATCTTGAACCAAAAAAAGTAACTGGACACGAAGAAAAAATAATAAAAGATACCAAGGCATAGTTGGAAAAAATAATATGATGAATAAATCATACATTCCTTGAGTTTGATGGAACCCAAATAAGAAGATGAAAATGAACCTCTTAATAGGTTGAAAGAAGGATAAATAAATACTATAAGAAATAAAAAAATGAACTTTAAAGGAGGAAGATACTCTAGAGAAAATTCCATCAAACAAGAGAAAACATAGACGCCAAAGAAAGGTAGTTTCTAGATGGTCCACTGTGGAATAAGATGAGAAGACGTGCATGGGAGAACAATTTTTTTTCATGAATTCAAAAATAAATCACATGGAATAAGAGTAAATCTTAGAGTCTTTGTGGAGAAGACATCAAACAGCTTAGAGAAATGGAGAGGAGATATGACATCCAAGATTGGATCTTGGTTTAAAAAACTCTCCCCACATTGAAATAAAACAAAGTAAGGCATCCAATATATCAATGAATCCATGTTGATACTGATCTTAGAATAAAACACCACACACACTCAGTGGGTTACCAACTCCCAATCTATGTGGGTACACTCTTGGGCCTTATACATAAGCATGTATGCTTGTAGCACTCACTATTCAAGGACTAGGCTTTGTGCGAGCCTCAAGTGTTGGACCTCCCATGAGGGTAAACATCTGGGTCCCCTTAATAGTGGTTGAGGTTCACCTGGGTTCTTGTACACATATCCATATTTTTAAAAAAAAAATTATAAACAAAATAGAAACCAAAAATCATAACAAAGTATTAAACTATCTTATTAAAAATAATATTTTTAAAATAAATTTTAATTTAATTAAATGTTATTAAGTGTAATTTATCAAAACAAAAAGTGATAAAAAAAAAGTTAAAACCCAATTAAAAATAGTTTCATGGTTTAATGATAATGTCAACACAGATTTATCTTTATCAGAAATATTAAAATGGACGGTAGGGGGACCATCTATTAATGTGATCACATGGTCTAATTTTGATATTTAATGTTACACAATTTACACAAAAAATTGGGATAATAAGAGTACCATTAAAAATAATTGGATAATGGTCATCATTGAAGCATTTTATTTTTTTAGTGTAAAAGATGAAACCCAGTTTCTACATCAATGACATATTTTGGGGTTCTTGAGGATATATAAGAAATTGATTATACTAAATTTTGAGTAACATTGTTTAAGGGTGTAAGATACCAAGTTTTTCTATAAGGTATGTATATTTTTAATTTTAGTTAAATTTCTTGGTTTTGACCTAATGTGAGTTCCTAATGATATCATAAGAGTTTCAGGGGTGTTTAAGGCTTGTTTGGAGCCCAGAGGCTTGGTTTTTTGAAAAGGTGGTTGGGCCACATGGTTAGTAGAAATAGTTTTACCCAAGCTGTATAGTTATTAATAACCTTGTGGGGTGGTCAAGGGGTTTGTCCCGTGCTGCACAATTTAATGAAATAGTGTAGATATGGCTACATTCCTGTGCAAGCCACTTGCAGTTTTCAATAGAGGATAAATGCATGGTCGGTGCACAGTTTGCCTAATAGTGCAGCATGGTCATGCGAAGTGGGTCCTGAGGTAGAGATGTGTGCACAGTTGGTGCACGATTTGGGAAGTCATGCATCCAAACTGTGTAACCCAGTTAAAAAGTGGGAAATGAACATCTTTTCCTCTATTCATTTAATCTCACTTCCCTTATTTATTTCATCTCCAATGAACATCCTTCCTCCCATTTGATTTTTTCGTTATTCCTAAGCTAAGTTTTAATGTTGATTCACCATCTAGACTTTGATTCAAGAATAATTCATCTCGTTGGATCTACATTGGTGTGTTATTAATTAATTAGGATTATTTAATAATTTTTATTCTTATCAGCAAAGTTGTTTTGGTTCAAGATGATATACCATATTTCTAGGGTATTCATCAATTTCTCCTTTTTCTTCTGATCCAGGTTGAGATGGGATCCAATACAGGAAGAGTGTTCTACAATAGGTATATGATGGTTGATTTATACCTTTTCCAGCAAATTCTAGTTTTTTTATAGCTAGTTGACATTATTTCAAATGATGGACCTTCTAGAGTTTCTCCTAAAATTAATTGAATGCCTTGAATAAATTATTGGAACCTTAGGTTTCCCAATTAGCACCATGTGATGGTTGGATATTCTCAACATTAACCCAGACCACTCATTATGTGTTTTTATGTATTTTCCCTATAATTTACCACACCTTTGGGTGTGTGTGTGAGCTCATCATCTTAGTGTGAGCTACAATGAATTAAATGAGATGGTGGGAGAGGTATTATGCATTCTTTTCCAGATGTTTACATGTATTAAAATGATTAAATGGTTTAAATGGAAATATGGAATGATTCAGAAGAACTCATAGATTATGTATGATTATGAAATAATTAATGATATGGGTATGATTACATTTAATGTCATGGACATTTATACTCCATGGATTTGGGGATACATTTAATTCTATGTACATTTTTACTCCATTTATTTGGGATTATATTAGATTCCATGGATATTTATACTCTATAGATATGGATTAAATGGGATTCCTTAGATATTACCAATTCTTAGATCTAGATGTTGGGTCTGACACTTGATTACACTATATAGGCCATTGAGGATTTCATGGACATTTCTACTCCTCAGATATGACCCTTTTGGTATTTCACATGATTACTTGGAATATTCAGTAGTGGATGTTTTATTATAATTTACCATTGACCCTTGTTATGGTTTCTTGGTTACAGTTCATATATTGGATAGTATTACTCCTAATTTACTATTCATATTCTAATTATATAATGCACACTACTTATGATTTTATACACAAACTAAACTTTCTATAGTCACCATTGGTGGTGGCCCACTGAGTTTCATCTCACACCCTATTTGGGCAGTCGTTGGGTACTCGGGAAGACTTCATGGATGCAAGTATAGACCGGATCAAGCACCCTATTTCCGATGTTTGATTGATTGTGCATCAGAGTAGGGAAGCACAAGACTGAGCTATGATCATGATTCTATCTGGAGATAGTTATTTTTAGTCTTTTTGTATTTTGAAACATGTATTATACTGGATACATGATTCCATATATTGCCTACATTTTGTATATAGACATGACATACTTATCTTGTATATAATATTTCCATTGGATTTGTTTATTACTCATGTTGTTTGAATTTTTATCTTATACTATTTAGTTATTGATATGCTTTCACTATTGATCTATATGGTTACACCGCTAATTTACACTCTGACATGATTTTTTAGTCTCCCCACATACACACCCTAGGCCCTCATTTCTAATCAGTAGCCTCTAGCATATGGGGAGGTGCATTTGAGGCTATGTGACCCACCGACTTGGGGATCCGTTTAGTGGCTCCCATGTTAGGACATGAAAAAGTGGTATCAAATCTTTTTTTTATTTTATTTTGTCTTATCATTTGGTAATATTATATAAGATATTAGGAAAGTTCATGAATTTGGTAATCAGTTGTGCCTAGGAGTGGCTAACCCACATATAGTAAAAATTCAAATTTTCTAGGATGGGATATCATGTTCTATTTTTTACCTATTATAGTTGATTTGATTCTACCATTAGGTGATTCACATGATATGTGATGTTATTATTGTTATGATTGAGGGATTCACTTTATCCTTGGTTCAATATAGAAAGGAAGCATTGATCATGAATCATTTTAAGCACCATACAAGATTCTCATTACATGCATATTCCATGATATATAGGAAGAATTACTTGACTACATGAAAATTATTACGTGTTCCTTGAGTGATATACCTATTAGTTGATTAAAGTTTTGTGCAGGAGATTGAGAAAAATAATTTGTAACTAAAGTTCCTACAGTAACCCAAATATCGTTTTCCTGCATAGGCTATAGCAGAAACCTTAATTAGTCAGTTATGGCATGTTGATCCATGGACCATTGGTCTCATGGGATGTAACGTGTTATGGTTAGGATTAAATGGATGTCACACTTCATTTTATAAGGTGTATGGGCCCTTACAAATTAAAAATAGTGATCTATATAATTCAACCATTTAAAATAATTCTTATATAAATAAGAATAAACTTAAAAGAAATTGAAATCAACTAGAAAGGTATCTGATAAATGGATTTTCCAATGGAACTTGATAGTCTATATACTAAGACTTGTGCTATGAAAAAGAGAGCTTGACCTAGAACTAGCTTTATAGTGGGTTTTAGGCAATTAATTCTGTGTTATCTTCTAATATTTATGATTACCCATTCCTAGATTTGGAGAAATTAAAGGGGTGTGTATTTATTATAGGAAGGATTCAACCTATCTTATGCTTTTATTTGTGATATGGTTATTACCAAATCATTTAAGAGGTGCATATTTAGAATTTTTAGAGATATGTCACCATGATGACCTCCATTCATGAACCAAAAGTTTGATGATGACCTTACTCAGGAGTTAGTGGTCCCTAAGAGAGCAATAGAACCTCCAGAAGTGCCTCTTTCAGAACCTCCCATTATTCTTGATATGGGAGATGATGCCCAGTTCTGAGGAAGTTTCCCATGCTTTATGTAAACTATTTAGATATACCTATAGCCTGCCTCATCTATGGTAGAGATGGTGTATTTGTTCCAGTAACAGCATCCACCCATGTTTTTAGAGGATGTCAGTCCATAGGCTGCTAAGATATGGCTTGAGACTATTTTATTGATTTTCAAGAATCTTGAGACACTTCCTGAAAAGAGAGTGAATCTCATGATGTATATAATTCAGGGAGCCTCAAAGAATTGGTGGTATTTTCTGAACCAGGATTATAGGCTTCAGAATATGGTTTAGAGGGATTTCCAATTCATTTTGTATGATTAATTATTTACTGATACTTTGATAGATGAACGTGCCAATGAGTGTATTCATCTAGATAGGGGTACAATGATCATTATGAATTATTCGGTTCACTTTAAAAAGATCTAGTTCTTTGTGTTTTTGTATCTTGTTGATGAGACATCTAGGGAGAGATGCTTTGAGGAAGGTCCCAAGAATGTTGTTCGATCACAGGTGAACATTTTTCAGTTGAATACTATATCTGAGATAGTGAATCAAGAACAAATTACTGAACATAATATGAGGAAATATAGGGGCCTAGAGTAGGGTAGTGTTACTTATTAACCTAGGGGTTCAGTTTCAGGTGATGGGAAATGAAATTTTGAGACTTATCTTGAGTGGAATACCATCCAGGGTGTGAGTGCTGGTAGTTATATCTTATTCATTCAGTGTTTAAGATGGGAACACATGAGGATTCATTGTGATAAATACCCATTCAAGTTTTTTTTCTGCATAAGGATGGGACATATAGATAATTTCTTTAGGACCTTCCCTCCAGCAACCAGTGAGAGGGAATCAATGTTGAATCTAGGTTCAAGAGAAAGTTTCATAGCTCTATTCTAGGATAGGATATAGAGACCTATCGATCCTTCAGGTCAATGGGGTGGTCATGGTTGGGGAATACAGACACCAGTTTCACCTTGATAGTAGAGTGGTCCTGATTAGGGTATCCAATCTATTTCTCAGGGATGCAGTTTGGTCCATATATATTCAATATAGTTGATACCTGAGGAGTAGAGAATTAGGACATTTATAGTGAGTGGTATGATCTTAGTATCTTCTACTCTAGTATTTTCCATTTTTTGATACATGTTCATCACATTCTTTCATATATGTACCTATTTTGGGGATCCTTGGGCTCAATGTTTAGTTTTCTGATGTAATTATGACATGTGATATTATGTTGGGAATTAGATTATAGAGCGTAAGCCAGTGCAGATAGTTCCCCTTGAGGTAGGTGGGTGTCGATTCTTATGAGACCTATTTTTCCTTGAGATTATTAGATTTTACATAATTCTCGGGATGGACTGGTTGGTCCCCTATCATGTTTTTGTTGACTTCTATCACTAGAGGGTGACTTTCACATCACCAAAGGGTGGGGTTTTTATTCACAAGGGTGAATGGGATGTCCAAGATGGTAAATTTGTACCATAGCATCTTAGGTTGGGTGGGTTGAAAACCTCGATTTCTAGTTCATATCTGGATGATCCAGGAATGTGATGAGCTAAGTTAACTTCAGTGGTAGATCATTTAAAGGCTGACTTCCCAGATGACTTTTATGGTTTACCTCCTGAGTGATAGTTGGAGTTCTATATTGATCTAGTTTGAGGATCTACAGCAGTATCTATTCCTCCATATAAAATGGATACTAATGAGTTATAGGATCTTAAGAGACAACTATAGTACTTGGAGGCAAATGGGTTTATATGGCTCAATAATTCTCTATGGGGTTCTGTCACACCCGGTTTTTCATGTCTTTATTTTGATCTGGTTCATTTAAAATCCCGATACATTTATTGGGTATTGTGTGAGATTAATGTTAATTTTTTATGTTTCATCGATGTATAATCACCCTAATTTGGGTTCCCCATTGTTTTTTTAGGAGTTTTTGGAGAAAGGGTGGTTACTTCATGATATGGGCCAAACGTGAGCCCATTTCCAGTTTTAAAAACCAAATTTGTTTCTTTTATAACTCCTTTGTTTTTCAACCTTTTTCACCCATTCCACTTCCCAAATGGACTAAACTTATATATTAAAACTAAAATATCCTTTTGGACCCCTTAATAATTCATAATCATGGTTAATTGTGGTTACTTATTTTGGCATTGGGCCAGCCCATGGGCCCATTTCCAGTTTTAAAAAAATAATTTGTTTATTTTATATCTAATTAAATATTTAATATTTGTCAGTGATTCCATATCCCACCCAAATCCAATATCCCTATAATAACCCCCATTATCTATTTTCCCTCTTTGGAGCTCATTATAGTTGTTGAGTGAGGAAACATTCTCAATGTCTCTCAGATCTTCCAGAATTGACAAGGTAAATTGTATCATTCATAAATCAATCAATTCGTACTCTTTTGGCCACAAATATTATTTCCCTGGTTCTTAAAAACTTTAGGAGTCTCTCCAAGAAGTTTCAATCCATTAAATTTTAACTAAGAGTGAATATATAGTGTAATACAAAGTGTTTTCTAGTTGAAAATGTAAGATTCCTTCTCATTTATCCTCCATCTTCTTCCTCCATTCATTATTTCTTGGTTTTATAATCTCCTATAGTCCTGTTAGACTTAGGGTTCTATTATTACATGATTTTTGATGGGATTTTTATTCATTTGGGTCTGGTCATCATAGTTTTAGGGTTTGTAAACCCTCGGATGGTGATTTTGTGTGTGCGTTTCCATTACGCCAAGGATTTGAGGTAGGATATCCCTTGAACTTTCATTTATTATTTAAGTTTCATCATTTTATTATTTTTAAAACTAGATATATATATATATATATATGTTTATTATTTTATTCCATCCTTTTTATAGTTTTCTTGGTGTTCAAAATGGTTTTTTATGCCTTGTTTTGTGAAAGGTAATGTTGTTTTGTCATAAAAGTGCACACCAAGTGTTTGTTTAAATGTTCCTCTATCATTAAAAACTATTTTGTGAGGATTATAAGATCTTTTATGGTATTTTTAACATGTTGCAGTATCTTTAATAAAATATGACATTCAATTGGTGTTTTATTCCTTTTCAAGTTCTTAAAATAAATTGTTTTGTTTAAAAAAGGCATGTCGTGTGTTCGGTAAATTGCCCAGTTGGATTTTATGTGTGATGTGTGATATAAAATTTTTTTTTGGATTTATAAATGAATTGGAAGAATTATAAATTTTATTTTTGGGTCCTTATATAGATTTCCAATTTGTATTTGTTTTTAAAAACAAATGGGTTTTGGTTTACAATATGTTTTGGCCAGAGTTGTCGAAAAATGGTCTATTTCACATCCTTATGAAAATGGTTGTGTTTTAAATATGTAACTTGGGTGTTTTAAAGGATTTATGATTGTGGGTTGCTTCTGTAAATGGTGTGTATACACCTCCTTAATAAAATTTAATTCATACCTTGGTCAAATGTTAGTTTTGAGAAAGTCTTAAAGGCCCGTTTGGAATTTGTTTTGTTTTGTAAAAATGGTTTCCATTTTTATGTCATGTTCTATCTTTTTGGGAAATTTTATGGTCCATGAAAATGATTTATTAATTGTTTTTAGGGCTGAAAATATGGTTTTTTATGTTATTTATGGGTTTTTTTCCTTAAAAGAGCATCTTTTAATGGATTTTATGTGCAAGGCCTCGTGATACTCCTTGAAATTGTTTTACGAAAAATTGTAGTGGTTTATTGATTCATGAAAGAAATATGAATAAATTTTGTGGGATGTTTGTGTGTTTCTGGTTTGGGAATGGAATTTTGATATGGAAAGTGTATTTGATAATATGTGTAACTTTATTGAGCACCAAAGGGAATTCCAGGTATCTAGGTGGGCGGACGTGTACTAGTATTCTAGTGATTTTGTGGGGTTTGGCCCCTGTTTCACGTAGTAAGTTTGACGATGAAAAAACTAACTAAACTATGATGATTATGATGTTGGGGGACCACTAGGTTATGGGTATTCTCCCTACTAGTGGCTTGTGTGCACGATAACGGATATTTATTATGGTTACTTTCACTGAGATACAAGGGACCTGGGTCCCACAACAAACTAGTGCCTAGGGGTGTTCCTGTGAGTTGTGCTCATTGGATATTTTGTACTCACCGTCAGCATACAGTGTGTTTGGTTGGTAAATTAAGTAGTGTTTGTTATTTATTTAAAAGTGTAAAATCTTTAAAGCAGTTCTCATTAAAACAATTTTCATTTTAAAGTTTCACCTCTTTGAAAAATTGTTACTTGCATTTTTGTTTATAAAACATGCAAGTTTTTGTCTGATAATTATTATAGCATGGAACCTCATTTGAAAAACATACTTTAATATATTTTATTTAAAACATGAAATTGATTTTTCTTTTATTTTAAAGGAAGTGCATTGGGAATAGAATATCGGGCTAACCTATTGAGTTTTAATACTCACGCCTATAGTCTTCTTCTGTTTTTAGCCCTTGTGCAGGTTTCAGCTTGAGTTAGATCTCCTTGGGCAATGTGTGATCATTGTGTTAGAGAGTAACCAGCAGCATCACATGGAGTTAGTTGTTTATCGGGTTTAGTCAGTTGAGTTGTTGGTTTAGTTCTACTATTAGTTTCTTTTACAAATAATGTTTAGTTCAATTTTTATATAAATTCATTTTGGGATGTCCATTTATTTCCGTTGTTTGTTTGATTGTTTATATATGGGAGAAATTGTTCCCTTGTGTGCTCTATTGATGCCCTTGGTGCTTGTCGCCATCCCGGGAGGATCGGGAATGCCTCTCAAGACTTGTCATGGGCTGGCATGGGTGACCGGTTCAGGGTCGACTCGGGCTGGTTCGTGACAGGTTCACCGGTCCATTTTGAAAAAAGGGTGGAATAAACCCTCATGATATGTGTATATTATCGAAAATCATACCAGTTAATAGTTAAGAATAAGTATCCTTTTCCCCAAATAGATTGTCTCTTCAACCAACTCCAAGGATCTCGGGTTTTCTCAAATATTGATTTGAGGTCAGGTTATCATCAAGTACATGTTCGACTTACAAATATACCTCATAAAACTTTTCATATTAGGTATGGTCTATATGAGTATATGTTTATGTCATTCGGTCTCATGAATGCACCAGAAGTTTTCATGGCTTTGATAAATCATATTTTCCACATGTATCTAGATTCTTTTGTGGTAGTTTTCATGGATGCTATATTGGTGCATTCTCATACTTAGCACAATCATTCCAAACACCTTGACAATGTTATAAATACACTTAGAGAACATATTTTGTATGCTAATCTCTCAAAATTCTAGTTTTGGATAGATAAAGTTCACTTCTTAGGTCACATATTCTTATAGAAAATATTATTTATGGACCCAGTGAAGGTGAGTGTTTTGGTTTATTGGGAGAATCCCAAGAATGTCTTTGATATCCTAAGTTTCTTAGGTTTGGACAGTTATTACAGGAACTTTATCCATGAATTTTCTCATCTAGTTACACCCCTTATGATTTGACCAAGAAGGGGTGATATTTTTATCATATGAAGTGTGTGAAAAGTATTTTTAGGAGCTTAAGTGAAGGTTGACTTTAGCTCTGATCCTAATTCTTATAGATTTGGGCATAATCTATATTGTATATTATGAAGCATTGGGTATCAGGATGTGATTTTTTATTATGTAGGGAGATAAATTCATGGCATAAAGACTTTCCAGTTGAGACCACGTGAGTATAATTACCTGACTCATGATCTCAAGTTATATTTAGTTGTTCACACCATGCATTGTTGGAGGCATTACCTACTGGTAGATCATTTTTTGGTGTTCATGGACAAAAAAACCTTCAAAAAAATATTTTCATAGCATGACATAAACCTTTGGCTAAGAAGGTGGGTTGAGTATCTCCAGTCATTTGATTTTGAGCTAGCCTACACACCTGGTAAATGCAATGCAGTAGCTGATGCTTTGAGCTAGAAGACTCAAACACAAGAAGTTCAGAAGGCTAGAAATGAATGGAGGTTGATGGATTTGTTCTTTGAGATTCACTTGGAGGTGTAGAATAGGATTAGATAGGATTTTATCTTATCTAATGAATTGAATTATACTCTTCTGGATGGGGTGACAATGAGACAGTTGTCAGATTTTGAGGGCCTAGTCCTACAGAAGAGTGTGGAAGGTGAGGACCTGCCTCCTCATTATACCATGGGTGAGGATGATATTTTATAAATACATGGTTTTTTTGGGTTCCAACAAACATACACAAGGAGTTTATGTAATATTTTCATGTCTTATCTTAGTAAATACATCTTAGTGTAACCAAGATGTACTAAGACTCACGCCGCCAGTATTGGAGGTCAGGTATGAAATGAGAGGTATCTAGTTTATTCATGAGGTGTTCAACTTATCAACAGGTGAAGAAAAAACACCAGTGGCCATTTGGGCTTTTATAGTAGTTTTCCACTCCCAAGTGAAAATGGGATGATTTTATGATGGATTTCATGACTAGGTGGTTGAGATCGCCTTAATTTAGTGATTCCCTATGGTTTTTTGTGGAAAATCTCATGAAGGTTTCCCATTTCCTGCCTATTAGGGATGCCTTATTAGTATATGAGCTTGGGATACTTTATATATGGTATATTTTTCACATTCATGAGGTTCCTTGTACCATTGTATTGGATAGGGATGCTCGGTTTACATCTTAGTTTTGGAATGTCTTGCAGGGGGCGTAGTTTTTTTTAGAACAGTATACCACCTTTATACTGATGGCCAGTCAGAGCGTAATATTTAATTTCTAGAGGACATTCTTAGGGCATTCATCCTTTATTTTTTGGGTTCTTGGGATAGGTATAAACACTTGTTTGAATTATCCTACAAAAATAACTATCAGGCGACTATACAGATGGAACCTTATGAGAATTTGTACGGTATGCCATTTCGATCACATCTGTGTTGGTTAGAGGTAGGAGAGACATCACTACTTATATTGTATCTTGTGTAAGAGATATATAATCCTTCCTTTTTATTACATAACTTTTCATTGCATGGTTCAAGAAGAGGATCCTTTAAAGTTTAGTTTCTTTGAAATAAGGTAAATAATACATGAAAACTTAAAAAATTATTCTAAATCTACTTGGAAACATATTCACGGGTTCATCATAAGTACATTTACTACATCTAATATCCTAGGGACATATATCAAAGGAAATGTGTGATCATGAGGCCCAATAAGGGAATAAGAAAGGAAAATAGTTTACATGTGATCATGAAGAATATCAATAAGAATATGAGTAATATCATTATGGAATGAGAAAGAGAACATGATGTATATTATAATAAAAATAAAATGAGTCATAACATGGAAATATGGATTCCACATTTTAATGAGAAATTCATAATCATATCACTATGGTTTTTCACCAAGGTTTAATAAATGAAAATTACCAAGTTTATTCACCAAGGTATCGTAAAGCATGTCATCTCTAGAGATTAAATTCTTTTCCTAATGAATTGAAGTGTTATCAGGGTGAAACCTTAATATATATTAATTAATGTAATATACATATATCATAATCAATCAGTTCATTAATAACCTATGGATAATAAATAATATATTTCTTATCAAAATCATAGCGTAAAAAAGTGATTAATGACATGATCATTACGTCATATTTAGCCCACGAAAAGGGAATGTGGGTTTATTATGTGTAAATACCCAAATAAAATAAATAATTTTTATATATAAGTGATTAAAAATGTAAAATAAAAAGGTTTTTGTATCCAAAAAAATATAATATAATACAATTTCTTAAAGAGAAGAGAGAAATGTTGAGAAGTAAATTCAACAGCATGATGAGTTTAAAATGTGGTTTTAAAAAAGGATAAAATGAGAGGGTATAGGGGTATTCATTTGATAAAACATAATTTATTATTAATGGTATGATAAAAAGGGTAATAAAATAGAGTAACCATAATATTTAAAAGACATGTACAAAAAGAGGTTCTTGAATTGAAGATAAGGGAAGGATAATTCCATTACCTTAAAGAGTTACTCCTAAATCTTGGGGAATGGTAAATTGGGGGATTGAGGAAACCTTTGGGGACCCCTTAGGAGGAAAAAACACCATAAATTAATGTATTATGTATTGGTAGTGAAAGGAAATTGAGAAATTCTTGTGTATTTATAGCAAAGGTGGAGTGTTTGTTTAATAATTTCCCAATATAGGCCTTAGAAATCTATGTTGTGGAAAATAATAAACCATTGGCTTACCCATGGTTTTTGCCTATGATTTTTGAAATTTGGGATATATTTTATTTTATTTTAATCCAATGGAATAGAAAATAATTTTTTATTACATATTTGGGCATGGAAAAGTAAATTTTTCACAAAGTAAGGTTTTTAAAGTTAAAGTTTCCATTTTAGACATTGGAAAGTCACTTATAGCATTTGAAATTGATTTAAATATATTAAAATAATTTATACTAATAAAATAAAATATTTTAGGTCATGGATTTTGGTTAATTAATTATTACATAATTATTACATAATTATGTTTTCAATAAACATACTGAAAACCCAAAACTATATTTTTACTATTCATGAAAAACTAAAGTATTTTAGAAAATTCTCATAAATTCACACCAACATAATTTCAATGAGATAATTTCAAAAAAAATTATTTTATCATAATCATTCTCTAAATATGATAATTTTAACTTTTAAATATAAAAAACCTTATTTATTAAAAAATAGCGGGTTGTAAATCACAGCCAAATTTATGACACTTAAAATTTTCCTAGTACATAATAAAAATTATTTTATCATTTATATTTAAATAAGATTGTTTTTAACATACTATTTAATTAAAATAAATATAATTCAGAATACCTTAGTTTATTATAAAAATTTATATCTTTTCTAAAAAGTATAATTTGTTTCTGAAAATCAATTTATCAAATTCATCTCAATCAAACATATATTATATTAAGAAAAACTATTCTTAAAATGGGATTTATGAAATAAAAATTTTATTCATACAAAGGGTTTACACTTTAAGTAACTAAGTTTTGGACACATAACCCCTTATAGAACCTGCGTATGACCTAAGGGTAAGGTGTACGATGGTGATAGATTCATGGGGGGCTCAGCTAACATTGACCGCGTGGTAATTTCCACTAACTTGAACTTCTCCCATAAGAAATTTCATTCAAGATTCACTTGTTGAAGCTCATGTTGGGCTTGGTCAATGGTGAACCCCAGTGACACTACCTCCCTCCCAAGTTCTGATAAATGGGCTTCATACTAGATAACTCTACAAGTTGAGGTCATTGCTTCTCTTTTCTACATTAATTATACTTTTTCATTACTACTTATAAACACTAATTATAATTTTATAATTATTAACAAAGGGTATAGTTATCAATGATTTAATTTTCCAATGGTTATATTGGATGATGGTCATATTTGATCAATGGTCCTATAACGGTCAAATCCCAACAATCGAATTTCCCTTTATACTCTATAAATACCACTTCATTATTTCATTAAATATTCACTAAAATTATTTTATAATATGTTGATTGGTTTACTACTATTTTTTTTATTTATGCAATATTGGGGTGATGATTCTAAATGATTGGAGAATTCCATATTTTCCCATTTTGTGACTAATGTATTGATAATTATTAAAGAGATATGGTTTTGTTATGTATAATATAATATAACACACATTTTCTTAGAAAACAAATATCATTTAAAAAAATATGGGGCATTAAATTCGTCCCCCCTTTATAAATTTCATTTCTAAAATTTCAACTCATATTCTTGGTTGTGAAAAGGTAAGGCTACTTCTTCTTCATTGTTTCCTATGGTTCCAATTTCACCTCTTCAAACTTATGGTTTCTCCATAACACTTTGATATTTTGGGTAGTCTTATTACATGTAACCTTGTCTCTATGGTCCACTATCTCCATCGGCTGCTACTCATAATAGATTTCATGTTCTAGTTGTACTACCTCTAGATTCAGTACATGTGAGGGATCAAGTATGTACTTCCTCAAGAGAGATACATGGAATACATCATGAACTTGATCATGATTTAGTGGAAGTTCAACCTGATAATCCACTACTCATGTGAAATCTTAGATTTAATAGGGTTCATTGTACTTGGGGATAAGCTTCCCTTTATTCCCAAATCATATGAATCTCTTCCATGGTGATATTATAAAAAAAACTTATTTCCAACATCAAACTCTAAGTCCCTTTTATGGTTGTAATCATATCTCTTCTACCGAAAATTAGTAGCTTTTATATGTTTTTGGATGGCATGAACCTTTTATGTCATCTCTTGCACAAGATTAGTCCCAAGAAGCTTTCTCTCACCAAATTCATCCCAACATGTAGGAGTTCTACATCACTTCCCATATAGATCTTAATATTTTTCCATTTGAATACTCAAGTAGAAGATTTTTTTGTATGAGAACTCAACTAATGGAAGGTGTTGATCCCATCCACCTTTAAATTCCATTGAGCAAGTTCTCAGCATGTCCTCGAGTGTTTGAATAGTCCTTCCAGATTGGCCATCAATTTGGGGTGATATATGATAAAGATTATATTTTTATCATTTTTCATATGTATTTAAATTATTTAAACCCTTAAAATTTATAAATTTTATCTTATTTACACAAATTTTGGATTAATGGTGTGTTTTAAGATAAAATATAAAAATTGGTTAATTCTGGAAATTTAGCATATTTTAATCAGAAGGGTATTATGGGTATAATTTTTAAAATATTAATCCAATTTGAGTTATTCTTTTTTTTTATGATTCCTTTATTTACTTTCTTAAAATTTTTATTTAGGACCAAGAGATGATTCGAAAAAACATGAGGCCCAGAAAATCAATCAAGTTGGATAATTGTTCGGGAAAATAGCGTGGAGCTCACCTCTGTAATGGAAGAATTGGGATACAAACCTCTAATTGAGGTGATTCAGAGTGGATGTGAAATAGGACACATATAATCACTTTTTAAATGAATTTTATAGAGTTTTACACTCATTAAGAGGTCTATTGGACGTTATACATTTGAGGATGATTTTGGAAATTCTCAGCCAGAAAAAGTCAACCTAAGTATTTATTCCATAAATCCTTTGTCAGGTGTCCAATAATGCTTAAATTTTTATGGTGAATTAAAGAGTCATTATGGAAAAACTTTTATGAAGACACTTGTCCCAAATTAGACCATTTTATAGGGGTTCTATGTGAAAACATTTTAAAGATAGATTCTGTAACTGAAATTTCAATTGTTGAAGACCCATTATGACTCCTAAGTCATCAATGGTCTGTTATGACACCCCAAGGCCACTTAAATGACTATAAATAAGAGGAAAATATTTTATTTAAAATAATATCAACTATATATGGAATCTTGGATGTCACCCATGATTTAGTATTTTTTATTCTTTTCTTTTTTACTTTAGTTTTCTTTTCTCATGTAATGCATGCATATTTTTTAATTAAAGTGTTTCCATTTCTTCTTCCATATCTCCTTCTCTTACAAAACTAATATAATTTTCTATTTATTTATTATTCCACTATGACCTAATATCCTTACAAATTTTGGGCTAACCCAAGGATTGGATCGTGGGAGGTATGTGGAAATTTCATTTATTATGCGCTTAAATTCTTATGTTTTATTTAGTTTGTGATGACCAAGAGTGATGTGCATGGGTGTGGAAATGTTCCACCATGACACTGATATCAAACTCATTTCTATTATTTTATTAAATATTTTCCCACCCTTATAATGGATACAATATCTTCATATAATTTAATTGATCCATTTAGTGGATGAAATGGCATACGATGGAGCCAAATCTTAGAAGATGGCACACTCTCTATTAAGGTGTGTCATCAACTTTGATTATAAAAGGAGGTGGAATTGAGTTTGCTAAATGAATTTAATATTTCACAAAAATAAATTAAATAATAGTGAATCATGAATGATATCTCATAATTGAATTATCAAAGTTAATTTAAACACCAACAAGGAGAATAATGGAATCCAAAAACCAAACCACAAAGGCCAAGTTCTTTCTTTACTAATATCATTATTTCATTGCATGTTAGTATAAGTTTTATCATTTAATTTGTATTAATTTCATATATTAAATAAAAACAACCAAAAATAATTATTTTAGGTGATATAGAATAAGTATGTGAATGATTGAGAAAGATCCTCAAGTGAGATGACCCTAGTCAGCCTATGTGCTGTATTAAGAGAATAAATTTGCTTTTTACACACCCTACGATAGGCGTGCATCAAAAATGAAGCCATTTCTGGGAATCCAATCAGTATTTTACTTATCTTTTTATATTATTATGTTTTATATAGATTTTCTTTTTTATTAACCAAAAAAGATAAGAAAAGTCCATGATGTATCTGAACTACAATTATTTTGCATGGTAATATTACTCAAAAGTGCAATATAAAGAACATGAAGTTGATTATAGTGATCTAAATGACTTAGTGGAAAGGATGAAAAATACTTTGTATGACTTAGGGATAAAAATGTAAATATATTTTTACTATGTTCATGCATTAATGGAGCAACCTAACCCTAATCTAGAGTAAGAACCTGAGGTAGTGGTGGAAGAAATTTCACCACTCATTATTGAAATTAAATAACTAGAGGAGGTAAATGTGGAGGTACCTTAAGATTCATTCATCCTCACTCAACCATTTCTATGCAAGATATATGAAAATGAATTCCTTTCTAAGCTACATGAGGTATATCAACAAGAAATTGATGAATTTGGGAATGAATGTGAGGAACTACTTGATCTTCCCAAACCTTGTAAAGAAGAAGACTCGGCACCCTTAAAGGAAGACACCGCCTAAGTGGTGGAATTTGAAGTAAACATAGTGGAGACCAACTACCTTCCTCCACACATCGATCATAAAATATAAGAGAAACTTTCAATCTAAGAATAGATTCAATCCAAACTACCTTAGGGAGATGATACGTTCTTAAACTCAAACTCATTTAATTTTATTAAAACTAATTTTAGTAATACTCCCAACTATTTTGAATTTTAATAATTGAATGAATATTATTATTCCCTATAGTATGAAGAGGTAAAATAAGTTTCACCTATTTAGGAACACCTATATATCCTTGAATACATTAAACATTTACTAGAAGGAGTATAAGAAGAGACCCCAGTTGCTTTTCATGAATAAGAGACATAAGTTACCTACATTAAAAGGGAATATTTTGAAATTAATACTTAAAATTTAAATTTTGAATCTCTATTTGATTATTAATTTCATTAATAAAATCTAGAGAAACCACTAGATTGTTAATAATATGTTTCACAAGTATCAATGATGGAGGAGGACGTTCTATACTTAATACTACCCCCGCCATGCAAGCTATACTTAATTGTGAAGGGGCGGATCTAGTGTACTCTATACATGAAATTATCCTTAACAAGAACAAAGAAGTTAATAATGGGAAAATCCACATGTGTTGGCTCATGTCAAATAATCCACAACCACTATCAGACTTCGGATAATAGCTGGTACTTCTTTATGGAGGTAGTAAAAATTTAGGGCCCACTTGGGGGATTTTATCAAGATTTATCCTTTATTTAATTTATAGTAATTTTATTTTTAATCATATGAATTTATATTTAAAATTAATTCAAGGGAATTATTCTAGCATGTATCCCACTACCTCTTATATTTTTTAGCTTAAATGAAATGATCCTTGTTCTTAATTGGGTAATTTTATTTTTCAGGTTAATGATGGCATAAGGAATCCCCAAATATACAATGAGGAAAGAGGACTAATATTAATTTCAAAAATGAGTCCAATTTTAATGTTTATATTTTTAAAACTCCTTACATTTTTTTAAATTCTAATTTTAGTTTTAAAGAGAAATTTCATGCCCATTCTTGAATTCATGCTTTACTTGACTTATCTAGGAGACATGAGTTTCTTATAAATCTAGTGATACCATATTTTAGATTTCAATGTTAATGAAATTGAATGAGTAAAATTAAGAATTTAATGTTTAAAGTGAATCATGGATATTGAAATGAGAAATCATGATTTGATGGAATAATTTGATTCATGTAAATGAAATTTCCCAATAATTTTTCATGTTTTGAATTTCTAAAATTCATGTGAATTTATTTTTTATAATTATTCATACCATGAGTGATTTTTTAAATCATATTTATCAATCCAAATAGGATTTATAGGCCAAATATTTCCTATTTTATCTTGAGCATATTTCTTGAGTGATCTTGTGACATGTCACTGACCAGAACTTATATTTGAACTTTTCAAAGCTATGACTGTGAAAAAACACATTTAAAATGATTGAGGAATATTTACATAAACCACTTATCCTTAAAATATCACTTTTACATTAATTCTTATTTATCAAAAAGAGACCATCAATGACCTTTATAGGGATGATCCATGTTTTAAACCATTTTTATCCATTCCTAAACTACTCTTGGTCTTTACATGGTATTTTAAAGTTGAAGTGTGGGGGTAAAGGGAATCATGGGGGAAGGGATGATTTACATTATAAGGAATAATTATTGGGGTGATATTTTGGGTAACAAGAAAGTTCATTCAATTCATTTATTGTAATATTTATTGTTTTTCCCCTCTTGAATAAAAAAATAGAAAATAAAAAAAACAAAGAAAATGAGAAAAATGGGTTGTGATTTGTGGAAACCAAAAATCACCATTACTAGACCTATGATTTTTATCATACATGGTTAGGTGGTGTGTGTTAGGTTTATTATAATCATATAATTCGAAAAAAAGAATAAAAAAATGAAAATTTTCTTTGAAAAATAAACAAAAATTTAAAAATTTAAAAAAATCAAGAGGGTTCACAAATTATTCATTATACTTTAATTTCATTATTACCTTACTTTGAGTTTGGGGTAAGTGGGAGTTTATATTTTGAAGTAGATAATTCATTACAATTTTATTTATTATATAATTCATTGTATTTAAGAGACAAACATATTATATGAGAATTAATTTTTAAAACATGAAATCCTACCAACCTTAAATTTTATATTTATTTGAACCTATATTGAAAGTCCTCATTATTTTATGTGCCTTTTGAATTTACAAAGTGGAGAAATTAGTTACTTTAAAATATTAAGGATAATGAGTATGTTTTAATGATATGAGAATAAATCCAACAGAATTTTATCATTAGAGATGAGAGAAAAGATTCATGTGAGGTAAATCATGATTTGGAATGTTTAATAATAATGAATTGAGGAGCATGAATGAATGAAAAGAAAAATTCCATCATTTTTAAAAGGGGAAAATTAAAATACATTATTTTATTGTTTCTTTAAAAAATGGAAAATTAAATTGTTATTTTATGTGTATTTTTGAAATTTTGATGTGAAATTGAAATTTGTTTGATTTTATTACTTTGGAATTTGAATATTAGTAACATTGGTGTCCTCTGAATTCCATGTTGAGATTTTATGTTTGAGGAAAAGCATGTTTTAAGTGTGGGGGAATTGATATAACTAATATTTTACTTATTTTTTATATGTATTTTAATTATTTAAACCCTCAAAATTTATTAATTTGAGATTATATACAACAAATTTGGATTAATGGTGTATTTTGAGAAAAAATTTAAAAATTGGTTAATTCAGGAAATTTAACATATTTTAATCACAAGGGTATTTTGGGAATAATTTTTAAAATATTAATCCAATTTGAGTAATTTTTTTAGGATTCATTGATTTATTTTATTCAACTTTGTATTTAGTACCAAGATATGATTTGAAAAATATGAGGCCTGAAAAAATCAATCGATTTGGACAATTGTTTGAGCGGACAGTGTGGATCTCACATACATAATGGAGGTATAATTGGGTCTACACACCTCCAATTGAGGTGGTTAAAAATGTATTTGAAATAGGACACATATATGTGATTTTAAAATGAATTTTATATAAGTTTTAACTCATTAATAGTGTTATTGGACGTTATAGATTATATGATGATTTCTGAAATTCTCGGCCAGAAAAGGTAAATCTCAATTTTTATTCCATAAATACTTCGTCCGGTGGAAAATGATGCTTAAATTTTTAGGGTGAATAAATGATACATTATTTAAAAACTTTCATGAATATACTTATCCCCAATTCAACTATTTTATGTGGGTTACACATGAAAAAATTTTGAAGACATATTCTGTAACTAAAATTTCAACCGTTAAAGACCCATTATGACTCCTAAGTCATTAATGGTATATTATGACACCCCAAGGAAACTTCCATGACTATAAATAAGATTAAAATGGTGTATTGAAAAGAATATCTATTAGATAGTTAATCTTGTATGACACCCATGCTTTAGTATTTTTTTTCTTCTTTTCTTTTTACTTTAGTTTTCTTTTCTCATATAACGCATGCATCTTTTTTTAATTAAAGTGTTTCCATTTATTCTTCTATATCACCTTCTCTTAAAACCATAATATCATTTTATATTAATTTATTATTCCACTATGACCTCATACCCTCAAAATTTTGGGGCTAACCCAAGGCTTGGCGCGGGGGAGGTTTGTGGAAATTTCATTATTCTATGCTTAAATTCTTATGTTTTATTAATTTTGTGATAATCAAGAGTAATTTTCATGGGTGTGGTGATAATATACCATGACACTGATATAAAACTCATTTATATTATTTTATTAAATTTTTTACCTCTCTTCTATTGGATATAAGCTCTTTATACGATGGAGTTGATCTATTCAGTGGATGAAATGGAATGTGATAGAGGCAGGTCTTGGAAGATGTCACATTATAGATTAAGGTATTACATAAAAATTGACTATAGGAGGATGTGGAATTGAGTTTTATAAATTAATTCAATATTTCACAACACTAAATAAAATAATAATAATTCATAAATGAGATCTCAAAATTGAATTATCAAACTTAATTTAAACACCAATCAGAAGAATAATGGAACACAAAAACTAAAACACAAAGGTCAAGTTCTTTATTTACTATTATCATTTTATCATTGAATGTTATTATAAGTTTTATCATTTTATTTATCTTATAAATTCCATTACTTTCATATATTAAATAAGAAAACAACTAAAAATAAGTATTTTAGGTGAGATAGAATAAGTAGGAAAATGATTGAGAAAGGTCCTCAAGTGAGTATTACCCTGGTCAGCCTCTATGATGCATTAGGAAAATAAATTTTCTTTGGACATGACCTATGATAGGTGTGTGTCAATAGGTAGTACTAAAATTCAATTCATTATTCAGAACATGTTGAAGACTTCTACAGAATTTATATGTGAACCTTGGATCATGATCAGAAACGATAGAAAGTGTCACCCTATGTAGCCTCACCACTTATTTAATGTATATCTTGGAAACCTATTCAAGAGATAAATCTTCCCAAATAGTGATAAAATAGTTATTCTTGGTGAGTTGATCCACTATAACTCATATCACATTATTTCCTTTGGATGTTCTTGGGAGACCAGTGATGATGTCTATGATAATATTTTCCCACTTCATTATTGGTATGGGTAGTGGTTGCAATACCCATTTATTAAGTTGTCACTCCATATTCACTTATTGACACACCAATAACCTTTTAGTTTAGTTATCAATCTCCCTTTTCATATTATCCCACCAATAATGATCATGAAGGTCTTGTATATTTCATTGCTTATATGATATATAGATAATGTAGGGATATGAGATTCATCTATCGGTTATTTATTTATCTCTATAATATATGGAACAAATAACCTTGTATGAAATTTTATTACACCTTATTGATCAATATTAAACTCAGAAAACTTCTCATTCCTCACATCCTCTATCTTCTTTTATAAAAAAGGGTCTTCTCTTTGATCTTTCTTAATATTATTCAGTAATAATGGTTGTGAAATCATTTAGGATAGGATTGATTATGTCACTTCCCTTATGATTCCCATGTCCAATATTATTAGGTAATTGATCAATGGATCTCCTTGAATCCTCATCATTTTCTGCACAATGGGGTTTTTCCTACTTAATGCATCAGCGATCTTGTTTTCTCTTCCAGGGTGATAATGAATTGAATAGTTATAGTATTTAAGAAGTTACAACCATCTCCTTTGTCTCATGTTCAATTAATTATATATGAATATATACTTCAAACTCTAATGTTCTATGTATATATCACATTTCTCTCCATAAAGATAGTGCCTCTGTAATTTTAGAGAAAAAATAACCACATCTAGATCCTATTCATGCATAGGATAATTCTGCTCATGAGGCTTTAACTATTGAGATTCATAATTAATAACCTTATCATTTTTCATGAGGATACACCCAATCCCTTTTAGATATGTATCATTAAAAATAACAAATACTTCTCTAGTAGAGGGTAGATTTAACACAGGTGTAGTAACCAATCTTTTCTTCATCTCTTGGAAATTTTCTTCACACTCCTTTGTCTAGATGAACTTAGATAATTTTCAAGTTAACTTTGTTAGTGGATTATAAAGTTGTGGAAAAAAATTCACAAACCTACTATAATATCCTACTAAACCAAGGAAACTATGAATCTTGGTTATATTTATAGGATGTGGCCACTCCTCCATAGCCATATTCTTGAAGGGTTAATTGATATTCTATAATTGGTTACAATGTACCCCCCGAAAGAAACTTGATGTAACCAAAATTAAAATTTTTTGAATTTTCCAAATATTCTATCCTTCCTCAAAGTTTTCAGTATAACCCTTAGATGATCCTCATACTCCTCATAGATTTTGGAATATATCATAATATCATCAATAAAAACCACCAAAAATTTATCAAGGTAGTCCATAAAGACTCTATTCATCAAATCCATAAATATAGCCAGAGAATTAGTCAAGTTGAAGGGCGTAACAACAAACTCATAATGTCCATATCTTAATAAGAAGGAAATTTTTGGAATATATACTTTCTTTACCATTAATTTATGATAACTAGATCAAATATCAATCTTGGAGAATAATTTATCCCCATAAATCTAGTCAAATAAATCATTAATCCTTAGGAGATGGTGCTCATTCTTCCATTTGATCCCATTAAGTTATCTATAGTGAATGAATAGTTACATTGATTCATCCTTCTTCTTCACAAAGATAATAGGTGCTCCCTGAGGAGAAAAACTTGGTTGGAGAAACCCCTTATCAAAAATATCTTGAAGTTGTTTCTTTAATTCCTCTAACTTCACATTTTCCATTCTATATAGGGTCATTAATATCGGTTGGATCTAGGTATGATTTGAATGGAGAACTATACCTCTCTTTTTGGGGGAGGTCCAAGTAACTCCTCAGGAAATACATCAATGTATTCCTAAATTATGGGGACATTTTCTATTATTATACTTTCATTTTATTCTCCCTCTTCACTGATCATCTCTATAAATAAGACTATGGAAAGTTCTTTTAGATAAATATCATGTCAGGATATCTATCCTTTAAAAATAACCATGGGTTGTCTTTTCAATAATACTGATATTTCCTTTCTTCTATAGTTGATCTTAGCATTATACTTTTAGAGCTATTCCATCTCTAGTATAGTGTCAAATTCCACCCTGGTAATGACTACTAGATTTACGATATGATTGTGCTTGTCAAAGTCAATACTAGAGAATCTATACACTGTTGATTCTTGGATAATCCCACAAGTATTCTTGACTGATAACTCTACTACTAGAAGCTCAGGGATTGATTATATATTCTTTTCAAAATTAGAGGAAATAAAGGAATTCATAGAACCATAATCAAAAAAAATTAATTTCTAGCTTTTATATAGTAATGAGAGTACCTATCATCACATAATTTGGAGCCTCTACTTCAACCATTGTGGTAGAAAATTTATAACCTTTATCCTTTGGCCTATATTGAGGTTTATGGTGATTTCCCTATATTATCTTTGATTTGGAAATTGATTGGAAAAGTTCCCAAGTTTTCCACACTTGAATCATTGAACTTCAAGCTAGGCCTTCACCATCTCCCCTTTGTCGTTAGTGTTCAGAATTTGAGGCTTTACCTCAACAAAACTGTTCCAAGATATATGGCCATATTTTCAACACTTGTAACATTTTCCACTCCTAATCAAGTAGTTCCCCAAATTCTTCTTCCTATATTTGTTTCACATGGGAAGTTGCACTTGATTTCCTCCTCTTCCATGATCAAAGTTACCCCCTAAGTTTAGATCCATATCTCTCTTCTTTTCATTTTACCTATGTGACCACTGAATTTCTCCAAACTCTAATTCAACCTTCATATCACTCTACACTATGTCCTAATAGATTTTATAGTCTTTATTTCCTAAATTCCTCTACATATGAGGTCTCATACCACCAAAGAATCTATCGACCTTTCTCTTAGGATCCATAACAAATCTATAGGTGTATTTATAATGTCTTGGAAAGTTAATTTCATAGCTTCCCACTAATTAATTTATCTTCTAATTCAACTCAAGTAATTCATTATCCATTTTTGTTTGCATCTAATGGAGAAAATATTTATTCAAAAATATTCCCCTAGATTATTCTCACTCCATAGAATCAATATACCTTCTTATATTCGTGTTTTTAATCAGTGTCCACCACTGATCATATTATCCTTCTAAGAGGTATACTTCCAGTGTGACTTTCTCTTTCTCTAAATAGTAGTGTAAAGAAAAGAACTTTTCTATAGAGAAAATCCATTGTTCTTTAATCAATGGTTCAGTGGATCTACTAAAATAAGGTTGTTGTTGATGCATGAGGGACTAAATGGAAAGTTGTTACCTTAAAGGTGAATATGGACACTCAACTTGATTAAATTTATTATCCAAAACTCAATATATTTTATTCATCATCCTCATGAAGTTTTCCATTCTAGCTTCCATCAAAGGGTCATCGGTGCATCATCTGTTGCGCTAATTATTTATGTGGTTCCTCCAATTCCCAACCATTTTTATATAATAAGAAAACCTTAGTAAGAAAGGTGTTTATTTTAATAATATTATAATTCTAAAATAATTTTATGTCTTAAAACATCATTCTTAAATATGTTATTCTTTAATAAAAATTACATTTTCTATATATCTTTCATAATGGTTCATAAGAAGCTTGTGATTAACCAAACATATCCCCTGGGATTTTTAGACCATGAGTGAAGAAAGGTTAGTTATCATGCACTAGTTCCTGATTGACTCTAGATCAATTTGTTCTTTTTGGGTGTTACCCCTAGATATATTTGTGTAAGAGCCACATTCACTTGTTCATATCTAGAAAGAGATTTTTTTTCTCAGAGACCACTTACTTAATACTTTACCAAAATACTAGGATATTTTACTATATTTGAACTTTTATCTAGGGTTGATACTAAGGATTTATATTCTTAATTACTACAAATAACTAAACTTTCCTTTGATACATATTATTTCATCCCTTCTTTTTATTACATAACTTTTCATTACATGGTACAAACAGAGGATCTTTTAAAGTTTAATTTCTTGGAAATAAGGTCTATAATACTTGAAAACTTTAAAACATTATTATAAATCCACTTTGAAACATATTCATTGGTTCATCATAAGTATAATTATTTTATCTAATATCCTAGGGATATACATCAAAGGAAAGGGGTGAGTATGAGGCCTAGTAAGGGAATAAGAAAGGTAAACAGTTTACATGTGATCATGAGGAATATCAATAAGAACATAAAGAATATAATTATGGAATGATAAAAGGAACATGATGAATAGAATAATAAAAATAACATGATTCATAACATTTAAATGTGGGTAAAACATTTAAATGAGACATTCATAATCATATCACTAAGGTTTTCCACCAAGGTGTCATAAATGAAAATTACCAAGGTTATTCACCAAGATATCATCAAACATGTCATCTCTAGAGATTAAATTATTTACCCAATTCATTGGAGTGCTATCAGGGTGAATGATTCATATGTATTAATTAATTTGAGCCACATATATCATAATAAATCATTTAATTAATAACCCTTGGAGAATAAATAATGGGTTTCTTATCAAAATCATGGCTTAAAAAAGTTCTTAAAGACGTGATCATTACATCATTATTATCCCTAAAAATGGAATGTGGGTTTATTATGTGTAAATCCCAAAATTAAATACATAATTTTTACATCTAGGTGAATACCCATATAAATGTAAAAGGTTTTTTTATCGACAAAAATAAAATAAAAGATAATTTATTAAGGAGAAGAGATAAATTTTGAGAAGTAAATTTGGCAACATGATGTGTAAAAAATGTGATTTTAGAAAAGGGTAAAATGAGAGGGGATAAGGGTTTACCTTTGATAAAACATAATTTAACAGTAAGGGTATGATCAAAAGTTTAATAAAATATAGTAACCATAAAATTTAGAATACATATACAAAAAGAGGTTCTTGAATTGAAAAGAAAGGAAGGATAATTACCTTACCTTGAATAGCTACTCCTAAATCTTGAGGAATAGTACCTTGGAGTCTTGAGGGAACCTTGGGGTATCACTTGGGAAGGAAAAACACCATACCATCATGGATTATGTATTTAGAGTGAATGTAAATAGAGAAATTGGTGGGTATTTATAGAAAAAGGGGAGGATTTGTTTAATAATTTTCAAATATAGGCCTTAGAAATCTAGGTTATGGAAAATGAAAAATCGTTAGCTTAACAATTGTTTTTGTCCATGGTTTGGGAAATTTGAGACACATTTATGTTATTTTAATCCACTAGAACTAAAAATAGTTTTTTATTACTTCTTTTGGCATGGAAAAAATTAAAGTTTCTACAAATTAATGTTTTTAAAGTTAAATTTTTCATTTTAGACTTTGGAAAGTCACTTATAGGTTTGGAAATTGATTAAAATATATTAAAATAATTTATATTAATAAAATAAATATTTGAGTTTTTAGATTTTGGTTAATTAATTATTACATCATTATGACATAATAATGATGTCATTAAACATACCGAAAACCCAAAACTATATTTTTACTATTTATAGAAAAATTAAAGTATTTTAGAAAATTCTCGTAAATTCACCCTAACCTAATTTTGATGTGATAATTTAAAAAAAATATTTTATCATAATAATTCTATAAATATAAGAATTTTAAATTTTAAATATAAAAATAATTATTTATTAAAAACAATATTGGGTTGTAAGGCACAATCAAATTTTTGACACTTAAAATTTTCCTAGGACCTAATAAAATTATATTATAATTTATATTTTAATAAGATTATTTTTCAATTACTATTTAATTAAAATAAATATTATTCAGAATACCTTAGTTTATTATAAAAAATTATATATTTTCTAAAAAGTGCAATTTTTTTCTGGAAAACAAATTTATAAAATTCATCTCAATTAAACATATATTATATTACGAAAAACTATTCTTAAAATGGAATTTATGGAATAAAAATTTTATTTATACAAAGAAATTAAAATTTAAATAAATAAGGCCTATACATATAACCCCTTATAACACCCACGTACGGACTAAGGGTAAGGTGTACAATGGAGATAGATTTATGGGGTGGCTTGGATAACATCAACATAGTGATAATTTACACTAGCTTTAACTTCTCCTGTAGTAAATTTCATTCAAACTTCACTTATTAAATCTAATCTTGGTATTGGTCAAGGGAATGTCCCAGTAACACTACCTCCATCCCAAGTTCTAAAAAATATAATTCATACAGCATGAATCTACTGGTTGAAGCCATTGCTTATCCTTTCTACATTAATTATCCTTTTTCATTAATAATTATAAATAATAATTATAATGTTAAAAATTTTACCAAGGGGTATATTTCTAAACAGTCAAATTTTCCAGTGGTTATATTGACTAACGGTCATATTTGACCAATGGTCCTATAACAATCAAATCCCAACAATCACATTTCCCTTTATACTCTATAAATACCACTTCATTATTTCATTAAATATTCCCAAGAATCATTTTTTAAGATGTTGATTGGTTTACTGATGTTTTGTTTTATTTCTGTAGTGTTGGGGTAATGATTCTAATGGATTAGAGTGATCCATGTTTTCCCATTTTGGTGACTAATGTATTGATCATTATTAAAGATATATGGTTTTTTGTGTATAATATAATATAACACACATTTTTTCAAGAGAAAAATATCATTTAAAACATGGGTCATTATAGGAGACTTCAAATCAGGTCCAATTGATCAAAAAGAGGATGGATATTGCACAGTCTAGATAGAAATCCTATTTTAATCACCATTTATGACCTCTAGAGTTTGATATTGGGCATTAGGTCTTTTTTACATATCTCATTAAGGTTGGTTCATAGACGGATTCAGAGATAGGGTAATCTTTCACTGTGATATGTCAGGTTGTTCAAGATTTTAGAGAGAGTTAGGATGATAGTCTATTGGTTGTAGTTACCTTAGAGGTGTTGAGCCATGCATGATGTCTTCTATGTATCTCAGTTTCATCATTATCACTCAAACCCATCTTATACTCATAAACCTTATGTGGTTGAGTTATATGTAGATGCTTCCTTAGAGGAGCATCCAATACATATAGTTGACCAAAGAACGAAGGTTATTCAAGTTTGTTATTTCCTTCTAGTACTGGTGCTATGGTATCATGGTCATTTTTAGGATAAGACATGGGAGAAGGATACTGACGTACGTGCTCAGTTTCCAGAACTCTTTTTAGATGCTTTATTTCCCTCATAAGAGAAACTCAGGGATGAGTTGTCTTAAGAGGGGGATATTGTAACATCCTAGGTTTTCCTATGAGGTATATATCTTTTTAATTTCATTTAAGTTATTATTTTTTACATAATGTTAGTGCCTAATGAGTTTTTTGGAGTTTTGGGGGTGTCTGAGGCTTTTTTGGAGCCTGAAGTCTTGGTTTTTGGAAAAGGCAGTTGGGCCACACAGTTAGTAGAAACTATACCAAATGGACTGAAAAATTACTAATAACCATGAAGGGTGGTCCAGGGGTTTGTCTAGTGTTGCATGATTTGATGAAATGGTGTGTCCAGGGCTATACACCCATGCAAGCCACCTGTAGTTTTTAAAAGATTCTAAACACACAATCAGTGCATGAATTTCCTAAGCATGTGTCACGGTCATGCGAAGTGGGTCCTATGGTAGATATGTACACATAGTTGGTGTAGGGTTTGTTCAATAGTGAATCCAAACCATATTACTCAACTAAAAATTGGGAAATGAACATTTTTTCCTCTCTTCATTTAAACTCACCTCCCTTCTTTATTTATTCTCGGACATCATTCCTCTTATTTGAGATTTTATTCAATACTAATATAGGATTTGGTGTTGATTAGTCATCAAAACTCCAATTCAAGAGTTTTTCATCTTTTTGGATCCACACCAGTGAGTTCTTAATTCCTTAGGCTTATTTCATCATTTTTCTTCGTATTGACATATTTATTTTTGTGCAAGATGATATGCCCTATTTCTAGGGTATTCATCTATTTCTATTTTTTCTTCCAATCAAGGTTGAGATAGGAGTAAATATTAGATGATTTTTATTTCATGGGTATACGGTAGGTGGTCTATACCTTTTCATGAAAATTCTTGTTATTTTATATCTATTTGACATTATGTTGAACGTCAGGCCTTCTAGAGTTTCTCCTAAAATTAATTGAATGCCTTGAATAAATTATTGGAACCTTTTCAGGTTTCCCACTTAGTATCATGTAATGGTTAGATTTTTTCAAACTCAACCTGGACCACTCATGAGGTGTTTTTATATATATTCCCTATGATTTACCACCCCTTTGGGTGTGTGTGTGTGAGCTTTTCATCTTAGTGGTAGTTGTAATGAATTAAATGAGATATTATAAGAGGGGTTATGCCTGTTTTTTCATGTGTTTACATGTATTAAAATGATTAAATGGTTTAAATGAAAATGTGGAATTATTTAGAATAAATCATGGATTATTTATGATTATTAAATAATTAATGAGATGTGTATGATTATATTTAATTCCATGGACATTTCTACTACATGGATTCGGGACTCCATAGAATTCCATGGACATTTATACTCCATGGATTCAAGATTATATTGTAGGTCATGGAAATTTATACTCCATGGATATGGATTACATGAGATACCTTGTAAATTACTACTCCTTGTATTTGGTCATTGTTATTGACACTTGATTACACGGGATAGGCTATTGAGGATGTTGTGGAAATTTTCACTCCCTGGATCTGACCCTTGTGGTCTGTCATGTGATTACTCAGCATAGGCCATAATGGATGTTTTATTATGATTTATAGTTCAACCTTGTTATGGGTTCTTGGTTATAATTGATAGAATGGATAGTATTACACCTTCTTTATTATTCATATTCCTCTTATATATTTCACACTGATTCTTCTTTTATACATAGACTAGACTTGTTATACACATCGTTAGTCGTGGCCTACTGAGTGTTATCTCACACCCAGATTGGGCCACCTTTGGGTACCTACAAAGACTTCATGTATGTAGGTAGGGATCGGAGAAATCACCCATTTTCTAATGTTTGATTTATTATGCGTAGGATTAGGGAAGCACATAACCTATCTATGCACGTTATTCTATCTAAAGATAGTTCTTTTTTGTCTTTTTGTATTTTGATACATGTATTGTACCAAATTCCTATTTCTATATGTTTCTTTCTTGTATAGATATATGACATACTTATCTTTTATATGATATTTCCATTGGATTTGTTTATTACTCCTATCATCTAGATGTTTATCTTCTATTGTTCCATAATTGATATTCTTTCGCTATTGATCTTTATGGTTACACCACTACATTTCAATCTGAAATTAGGGTATAGTATTATCACAGACACACCCTAGACCCTCAATACTATTCAAAATCCTATGGTGTATGGGGAGGCATTCTTGAGGCCATGTGACCCACCGGCTTGGGGCACCGTTTAGTGCCTCTCATGTTAGGACATTACAAAGTGTAATCGGGTTAAAAGTAATTGTGTTGTGAAACATGATGATTATGGATTTACAATCATTTATTCGAAAGGATTTAGTTTTAAAGAGGAACAATTTATCATAGAGACCCATTAAAATTAGATATTTTATTTTACCGACCTATCGAATGATCAGCACTTAGTTATTTTTCAAGAGAAAAGAATTCATTTAGGTGATGAGGATAATGATTATGTTATGGATTTATGTGAGGTTTCTTAATTTATTAAATGATTTATGGATGATAAAATTGACTATATTTTAGGCATAGTCCATGTTGTAAGAAATGGTCAAGATGAAGATATATGGGAAAACACTAAGTTACTCTCCTAATTATTCAAGTAAATATTTAAATTTTATTTATTTTTTGAAATTGAAACATGTAAAAACTCTATTTTTTTAATTTGGATGTTTATATATATATATATATATATTGATTATTTATATGATTTTTTTAATAAATTTTATATTCAAAATTCCTGGTTAATCATTTTTTATTGAAAAATCTAACATACATCATTATGTTTTGGTTAAATTTATGCATATCAAAACAATTTTTTTAATTATGATATTTAAATTTATAAATGTAAATCATTTATATCATTTTTGAATTAATGTTTATATTTATTAGTTTGTGTTAAATATTTTTTGGTTAAGTATCAATAAATCTTTTTTTAACCTACACATGTGTGACACTATTTCTGTACTAACATATTTTTGTATTCATTGTTTTTAGAAATTAAATTTTCTAATAATATATAAGTACACAAAATATCATTAAATTAGTCTATTTACATGATAGAAACAGAGGCAAAGGTACATTTAATAAGGTATATGTATTTTTTTACACATTTTTAAATATTAAATTATTAAATTATTTAATGAAAGTAAACTTTTAATTTTTAAAAAATCATTTTCAAGACTACTAGTGAGCCTCCAATGGTAGATTATTCTTTTTTTATCTAGAGAACATGATTCTTAGAGTTGGTATACATAGGATTACATGTTTACTAAAACTTCCACTTTCTCATGAAGAGTAGAGGAAACATATTAATTTTGATAATGATAATTACCTAACTAGACCAAATTCAATGTAGTTTATGAATTATATCGCCATGAAACACCATTTTAGGATTAAAATTTTATATCTTGAGTGGAAGTACATCAAAAAGGTGATGAAAGAGTAGTTGTGGGAGTCCTTAATAGTAAAATATCTCAATTGATTTATTTTTATCTCATTCTTTGAATATTATATATTTTATATGACTAGTATTTAATGTATTCAATTACTGATGTCATTCAAATTTCAAGAAATGAAAGAAATTAAGAAAAAGTGTCTATATTTAGCGATGGTTTGATGGAGATATTTTGAAAGAAAATTTATAAAAATTATTTTTTTGGGAAGTTATAAAATGAAAACCATACCTCAAGTATAGGTTTTTATATAGAGATAAATGGACTAAATTTTTCATCAATAAACTTGATGAATCATTAATGGTATGATAATTATTTTATATTATAAAATTTATTATATATAACATGAATACTTATTTGTTTATTTTTATGTAATAGACATCCAAGAGATATCTCCAAGAGATTCAGTTATAGAATGTATACCCTCATACTTTATCACATATAGGGTATCATTTACTAGAGGATAAAATGATTGAAGAAAAGTTTGATTCATTAAGAGATAAATCTAGTAGTGGCTCATAAATAGTTTAGTTTGTTCCTCCATCTACCCCCAATCAATATGAAAAATAGAAAAGAGAAAGAATGAAAAAAAATGAAAATTTTATTATAGATCAATCTAAATAATTAATTGACATAATTGTAATAAATTTATTTTTTTTCTTGAATGTTTTTATTTTTTAAATTAATGTCACTTAAATCCATTTTAATATATCATTTCAGGATAACCATAAGAAGAAAGAAATATAGGGAACTTTTATTCCTGAGGATAGGATGGAAATTCTCATTACAGCTTTTAGAAATCCATAACACACTAGTCATGTAAGAGGATATGAGGTCGGTGTTAGTATTATGAAGGTTTTTGGTTTTCAAAGTAAGAAATAGAGGTATACAGAAATATATTCCATAAAAGATGAGGTATAACACCTAAAATATCCCATGGTGAATCAAATTAAGTCATTTGTACAGGTTATGTTTGAATAAATGATAAAATAATCATAGCCTGCATAGCCTGACTACTCAGATCCTGTACCTCCTTGTTTAGACCCAACCTTATATTGTGAGTTGTATGATAAAGATCCCCATGTACATATTACAGTATATGAATTTGTAAATATTTTTGGGGGTTTTTTACATAACAATCCTTTCCATTTGGGTTAGATAAGTGTAACGATACATGATATTATTGGTCATAATTATCTAGTTTCATTTCCTACAGAGGATGTTACCAGAATTTGAGATTGTGTGGGTCATTTTTTACTTTGACCGACTATCCTTCTTCGTCACCTAACATGTGAGGTATGCATTATTTTTTAAATATTATTTATATTTGACTAAAAATTACTTATAATGTTTTCTTCTATTTGACTCATATAGGAGTATCTAAAATCAAAATAATTGATATAAAAGAAATAAAAGGTTAAAAAACTAAAAACTTCAGATACTTTTAAGATTTATGATGGGATAAAAATATTATCCCATATTTATTCTTTTTTGTATAATATTTATGAGTTTTTAATAATGTTTGATATATGTGGAAGAGACTATGCTTTGATAATATTCAAAAAAGGTATCATGGATCTTGTTATTTTTATGACATCACCATACTTGTGTTGTAGTTGTTTTCCATGTAATTAAATTTATATTTCGGTTTTTGTTTCATTAAAAAAATATGACTTTATGTGACTTAATTTACTACTTATTTAATTAAGTATCTATACACTCTTTTCATTCAAAATGAGATCACTTCCATTTATGGTTTTATGGATCCATAATATATTTCAATGTCTATAAAATATCTAAATGATAATGTTATATTTATATATATATATATATATATCTGTGTGTGTGTGTGTTTGTGTGTGTGATGGATTAGAAAATATGGATATTGGGTTTCGTTTTTTATATCCTTGATGGGTAAGAAGACTATGATAATCATAAACTAATATTCATTATAATTTCATTAATTTTGAAATTTTTATATTGTAGTGTACCTTGGATGTTAGGAGTATTCTACCCACAAGAATTCACATTATATTAGTTTTTTTCATTAATAGTAATACTTCGTAAAAAATTTACAAAATTGTTATAAATGTAAGTTTTATTCTTTTGTATAAGTTATTTATTATAAATTATTATTTTTAAACAGGTTTTATTAGTTTATATATGAAAATTTTGGTCTTGGTAAAATTTTAATGGAGATAACTTGTTAATACAGGAGAAAAATAAAATTAAATACATAAAGGGTAAATAAATTTTATATTATATAACATTTGTTTTCTATTATATATATATATATGTTGGTTTTTATTTTCAATTTAATGTTTCAGAATTGTAGATTTATCATCAAAAAGGAAATGGGGAATGTTTTTATTGTGTTTTATGATTCATATTTGAGATCATCACAACTCAGATGATGATTGAATTTAATAAGGTTAGTTATATTAATTATTTAAGGTTTTATATCAATATATTCTATTTTTTAATCTTATAAAATTCATTATTATTATAGATTTTCAATGATGTTGTTTCATATATGGATGAAGACTATACCCACCTTTGAAGTTTGTTTTAAAACTATTTTTTAGTTATGGTTAATTTTTAGACTGAGTATCATGTATTTCTATTTTAATTAAAATTTAAAAAATGAGTATATAGATAATTTTTTTTTAATTTTTTTTTTTTTATATTTTTTGTATTGGGAAAACTTTTCACATGTTCTTGGAGGATGGATTTTTTTCTTTTTATTAAAAAAATTAAAAAAAACCATGTTATTTTTTTTATAAACTGACGTGAAATATAAAAGATAGGGGATTTTTACATTCGTTTTTACCTAAAAATAATGTCAAAATCATCTTTACATTTTGTTTTTAAGGGGGAAAATGACAAATAATGTTCTGTAATTTTTTTCAAATCTATCTAGGTCATTTTTATTATGAAAGTGCTATGGATTTTTTTTTAGATTTCCAGGTCAGTTACACCATAAAATCGATGTGGAAATAGATTTTAAATATCCTATTTAAAAAAATAACATTGAAATATCCCCTAAATTTTCCTTTTATTTGATTTTTTGACATTGATTTTTTGAAAACTGATTTCAAAACTATTATTTTTAACATCTCATGCATTAAAATTGGTTAAAAACCGACATTAAAATTTAAAAAAATGATGTTAAAATATGATTTTACACTAGTGAATTCTCAATAATAGGGTGATGCTATTATTTATATATGTTTTTATCTATATGATATTGTGGTCCTTGAGGGGTTGAATATCACATGTGTAGGATTAGTGAGGATCAACCTAATATTTTAGTTATTGAGGGGTAGTCTTGTATGAATATGCTCGGTGAGAATCAATACCCTGGTAGGCGATGAGTTGGAATGTGATGGTTGAGACATATATGGATATAAGACCCTATAGTGGGTATATTGGCTCATGAGTCATTGTGTGATATTTGAGATGGGAGAAGAGATGATTCTGTTTGAGTTATGATTTAGGTGAGATGTAACCTATGAGGTATGATTTGTGGGAAATGCGAGGAAGCCTAGAACTTTGAGATATGGCTACGTACATTCATGTTCCAGGTATTATGGATGAGATGAGTTGTGCTATATGAGGGACCTGTGAGAAGGGTTATCTCAAGCTTGTGATTTACTTGGAAACAGGAAGCCTGGTAAGATGATTTGGCTTACGAGATCAGTACATATGAGGTGAAACTGGGTATACAAGTATACATGGATTATTTATGCATCCACTATGATTAGCACCTTGAGTTATAATGATTTTGGTATAAAAGTAGTGATTCAAGGTAATAACTAGTTCAGTGCCTAAACTTGTTGGATTTGGATAAATTTTTAGCGGTATGGTTAAATCACGAGTACAAACTCATGGTTTAGAAATTACATCAGATGGTAGGTGATCTTGTGATAAACATGGCATGGTTAAAAGGACTATTTTGAACAGTGCCAAGGATGCTTCTTGATAGATGTGACTAGCATTCCAATAGATCATGGTCAGTAGTTTAGGAATGTGAGCCTACTTTTAATGATGTTTGAATTATATGATGATGCCTTGGTTTTTTTATTGTGAAGTATTAGAACATACTCTTGTTTATATTCAGATGAGAGTGTGGTTGTGCATGCATCAGTTACAGGCGGTGCTATTTGAATTTTGGATTGGTGAGTAGTCATGTGTGAGTTGATGACTGATGAAATTTATGAGATTTTCATAGGCATGGTGGACTTTGATGTTCAATGTAAATGAAATGTGTTTCATCTATTATGTATATAACACCGTCGATGGATGGTGTTGTTATTAATAGGGTGGGTGAGCATGGATTTGGAGTACCTACACACATGTGATATTGTAACTTATTGAAGTTTTGCTCAAAGAATTGTATAAGGGAATAAATATGGTGGGGAGGTAATTATTGGTTGTTGGAGGGTGTGGCCCCCTGTTATGGGTGTAATTTCAGTGGATGCCATGGATGAAATTCCTAGTGAGTTGGGAGAAGATGTTAATAATTATTTCATATTAGCACTCAGGTGTGAGCGAAATGACCACATCCAGTCATTACATGCAGTAATGGATGAATTATGGGACATAAAGTTACAACATCATGTTGGTATGGTCATGGGTGAATAGAGACCAGTCATTGTATGGTCATTATGGCATTTGGGTGTTAGTGTGCTAGTGAATCCAAATTATCTAGTCCCATGTTAAATACAAGATTTAGGATTTAGAGGCAATATTTTATGGAGTCTATGTGTTAGCATTAATCTTAGGAATTTTTTATGTGATCTTAAGGTGATTTGGATCAAGGGTGTGTTGATGCTCAGGTGAGGGCATAATGAAAATTTTGGTTATTTAAGGATCCAACTATGGAATTACACCGAGTGTTGGGTTTATACTTCATTGAGGTAATTTGAATGATCTTGGGATTCCCCAAGGATTTGAGGTATTATTTTTATACAGTGATATAACATGCTAGTTGGTGTGGCTGATCATTTTGAGAAAAGTATTTCAGAATAATTTTGACCAATGTTTTGTGTATGACTAAGTGTAGTGAGAGGGTAACCACACTGATTTGGTCATTGGTCCAATGGAAATGTGTTCCGATTATAAATTCCTATGGTGGGGAGAATTTTGGATCAAAATCGGTGCTTGTGAGTTAATATCTATGATGGGGAAAACCTTATTCTTAGGGATTATTTGATTGATAAAACCATAATGTCTCGGTTTAGAAAGGCATGGATTAGTGTCATCTTGGTGTTTCAGTTATGGGTATGAGCGATGACTCAAGTTTTAGAATGTTAAGAATCCATGTTTAGAGTTTTGTAGAAAAATATTGTTCATCATTCAATAATAGGATGTAGTGAATTGAGAGTGAATTTGTGAGTGGGATAGGTCAGTTTTATTGATTAAATGGTTGAAGATATTTTTGGGGACCATAATTTCTATGGTGGGGAGGTTGTAAAACCTCATGTCCAGATGAGTTAGTAAATTCCATAAGAATTTAAAATTTTGAACTTAGAGTGATATTTGGTTTGAGAACTAGTGTTTAGATTTATATTATAGGAATTTTAACATCTCAATGGGATGTTTTTGGACTTTTCATAAGGTTCAAGGAGTTTTGGGTGCTTGAGAAATGATGAAGAAAGAATCTGGGTGAACTTGTAGTGAAAAATTTTTACAAGTGCCCCACCATGGAGAGGAACATGATGTGATGGACCCTATGGTTGAGGGAGAACTTCCCAATTCTAGGGCATAGAGATCTGAGATATAATTGGTTCTTGGGGGAGAAACCTGTGGAAAATGGGTAGGGAGAAATGACAATTTTCATCCCCATAGTGCTTAGAAAATGGTGAGGGGCGAGGAACCACACCATGGTGACTGGTCATTTCATCCAAATAGTGTCACGGTGGAAAAAAACAAGAGGGGAGGGGCTAAGACATAGTTTAAGACATTTTCCCTATATGTTTTAAAAAGATTTGGGGTAATTCCCACTTTTCCCTTCGAATTATTTAGGGGATCAAGGCTCCCTTCCATCTTTCTCACACATGCCTAAGTTGACCTCCCTTCCCCCTCATTACTCTTTCAATTTCTTGAGGGTTGGGGTGGATCTTGATGCATTTTTCATGGTGATTAAAGTTGATTTATCATCCTCTTTCCTTAATTTATCCTCTCCTTTATTCTTCTCTAATTTTGGGTGACCAGTTTAGGGTTTTTTTAATGATTCCACTAAAGTATGGTGCAACCATCCCATTATTATGGGTATTTTAATTGTAATGGATTGAGAACATTAAGAGGTGTTAATCGTACGTCATCACATGTCATTCTAGAAAATTTAAATATCCCTATGAATTTTTATAAGTTTTTTTTCCTAAATTAATTAAATTTACAATTTAATTGAAATCGTGTGTTAGGTATTTTTTCCTGGTTGGTTTCAAGAGTTTGTTACGGACCTTCCATGTGCTATTGGTCATAGTTTTGGTGTGATGATTTTGACCACTGAGTGTTTATAAAATTATTACAAAATTAATTAAATCATAAATTTAATGATAAATTGATTAATTAAGTATAATTTGATAATAATTAGTTAATTTGGTCATATGATTTGAGTTAGGGTCTCATGATGATTGATGATTTCCAATGGACTTGGTTGGGCTTAGGCAGGATCTGTCACATTGAGGAATTAAGGAAGGAATAAATCTAGAATTAAGATAGGTGGTCCCTTATACATTCCACTTTTTTTATGAATTTTATTTATATGTCTGATATGCACGTTCTCTGGAATACAAGGAAGTGTTCCTAATTCCACTTAATTATTCATTTTAGTCACCATTCAGAGTAGACCTAGGTGGAGATGTTACACTATCATAGTAAGTTTTCAATGTAATGAAATAGTGTCACCAATGATGTCTTTATATTTGTTCATATGAATTATATAGGTCAGAATATATGAGATTGATCATAATATTCACAACATATAGAATTCTTAACACATAAATTTATTATATTTAAATATTTTGTGATATCTTTATAACTATTAAATAAGAGAACATGATAGTTATGAAATTAAAAATTCAAATTGTGATGCCAAAATTTTAGTTGATAGATATGATGTTCCAAATTCATAGGAAATCACCCCATCCAATAGCATAAAAAAATAGAACACTACATATAGAGAAAGTATTGGTTTGGTTTTTAAATCAGAGTCTAAAGCCTATTCATTTTATGTTTCTTATAGATTCATTATTGGTTTCGGTGTATGGATGAATTATGTTAACAAAAATATCAAGGAAAAAATATTAATGACATCAAAATTGTATACATATAGAAAAGAAGGGTGTGGAAGAGAATAAAAACATGATGTCAATTTCAAACATTCACGTGCTAAAATAAGGACAGATTTTCCTTCATGAATGGGAGTTTTTTATATGTATAATTAATAGTATGGGTGTAGGAAATTTTTTAAGGAGTATAACCACTCATTAAATTCTCCTAATACCCTTCATTTGATGAGGTCACAGTGAAATATCAGTGATTCACAAGGTGAAACATTGGATTTAAATGATAAAGATGATCTAAATCATGTTGATTCATTCTCACTTGTAAAAACCATTTCATGTGGTCCTCAGAGACTTGGATATAAATTAGTTGACCAATATAATTTTTCAGCCCAAAAGGAAAAGTGAATTTCTTCTAGATAATGATGATGGTATATTATAATACTTGAAGAAGAAATCAAGGAAGAACAAATCATTTTTATACTTAGTGAAACTTTCCATGTGTGGTTAAATTACTAAAAAAATTTGGTTTGATACCAAAATAATAGTGGATTATGAGATTTTTGAATATGTTGTTGTGTTTGACACTAATTTTAATAAAAATAAGGCGTGTATCACTTTAGAAGTATTTTTTGGTATAAACAGTCATAATTATATTGTAATTTTTGATGTGGAACTGTTATATGATGAGATAATAAACTCATTTAATTAGTTGTCTAGAAAGTTTATTTATTTTCATGTTGGGAAGATTCCAGAGATGATTTTAACGTATCAATATATAGTTATATATAAATCTATCACTTTAAATATACTTAAAACATGACATTGTTTACTCCCTTGGAACTTAATATCAAATAAAATTAAACACTTAGGACCTATAATTAAATATGGGTTAAAATTCTTCAAAAAATTCAAAAAGTAAATGTATGGGATTGACGATAGTTCAAATTTTGAGGTTCTATGGAAACAAATCAAAGTGGAATGTGGTAATACAAATTTTACATAGTAAAAATATGTGTACAAGTTAAGGTGAAAATGGGATCATTATTTTATGAATACCATATTGAAATTGGGTATTTGAATCACACATTTGAGTAAGATTTTAAACAATGTATTAAAGTATTACTTGCATCGTAAGCTGAGAGTGTCTTAGAATTCTTTAAGCAATTTGATTGTGTGTTGGAGAAGAATTGGTATTGGGAAATGAAATCTGAATTTGAGGGTATAAAAAATCTCTCATGTAATCAGTGTTCATATCATCCAATCATGGTTCAAGCAAGTTAGTTGTACGCTTAAAAAATATCTTTTTCAAAATGAACATCATATTTTTTGTGCTTGTTATCTGAAGTCTTTTGATGAAACTATTTCCCCAAAAACATTTATTTTCGAAATGAATGGTTCCTTAAGTGAATTTTAAGTTTTAGTATACTAAGAACCTCCTATAATAATACAATTTAGTTTCATGAAATTTTAGATATATAGGTATTTATGTTGTTAATAATTGAAAATATTATATTGATTAGATGTGTAGTGCTTTTCAGAGTTATATATTCATAAGAGATTGACAATAAATGCATATGGAATTTACATTATAGATTTAAAGTTAATAATGTTGAATAGGATATGGTATAAAGAAAATAAAAATGCTACCAATAGTTGTCTCAAATGGAAATGATGCATGTAATGGAGTCCTGTGAACTTGAATAGGGATATATGATTAGGCTGTCAAATCTAAATAATTATTCTAATGAATTTTGAGAAGCTAGATATGATTTAACTATTGAACAATGAACTGATACAAACATATAATGTTGACAATAGTATAAATCTTTATTCAAAAATATAGATAAAATTAAAGGTGGTGATAGGTACAAAAGTTTTCTAGATCAACTAAGAAAACTAATAAATATTATCCACAATATCAATAAGTGAGAGACCACAAAACTTTTACACAATTTTTATTTTATGTTTTATTTTAATGAACTAATACATTTTGTGATATCATTCATACATAATGTATTATGTTGTTGTAATAAACTACTAAATAACTTTCGAATGTTGGATCCCTTGGTGATCATATTATAGATCTAAATGTAAGTATTTAATTAATGTTACAATAATATAATCCACTTGAATGATATTTTCAAAACTGTATTATTTTCTAGGATACCCCTAGTGTAATGGAATCTCATAAGTTATAGGTGTAATCCATTTTTTGTAAGTGGTAAGTATATAGACATCATATAGGTTTGTTATTTTATATTATGTGAGGAAACCTCTATTTATGTAATTAGTTGTTAATGAAGTATTTTAACTGAAATTATAAGCCAAAATAAATCCTTTTTAATTGATAAATAGTGGAAAATTAAACCACAAATAACTCATTATTGGGATTCACCAAAATAGAAAACCATTTTCTTCAGAAATAGATGTTGTATTCAAAAAATCCATCTGCTTGAAATAACCAAAATAATAATTTATATCACATTGTGGAGGAAGTTTCTGGTACGAGTTACTTTGAAAACTAGTTTTTGAAAACATGCATTGAAAATCATATTATAAGGGGAAGTCTGGGAACTGATATCTCAGTGCAAGCCTTTAAAAATTCATATAGTGAGTTTTTTTAATTGAAAATTTCTTCACAATTTCTAAATACCAAAGAAAATCAGTTTTTGTAAAACATGTTTCTACAAATTTATCAATATATTTCATGAATTCCAAAATTTAGATAGTCGGATAATTGTTTTATAAGTACTTTTCTTATCTTTATATTTTATTTTCACTTAAAATTAATAAAAAAACTTAAATGTTGGAAAATAATTAGGAATTTAAAATTTAAATTCCCACCATATTCTTGAAAATGATACCAAAAAATTAGAAAAAAAATCCTTAAATAAATTCCCACATTGAATCAATTATAAATTCCCAGTGAAAATTTCCACTAGGAATTCCCACAGAAAATTTCTAGTTGAAATTCTCACTGAGAAAAAAATTGTAAATTCACACCTAAAACTTACACTAGAAATCTCCAGTTGATTCCACTAGAAATTTCTAATGTGAATTGAAACTGGAAATTTCTGTTGGGAAATCCTAGTGAAAATTCACACTAAAAATTACCAATTGATTCAAAGTAGAAATATCATCTGGTTATTTCCAATGGGAAATAAAAATTGAATTGAAGTGTAAATTTCCACTGGTAATTTCCATTGGAAAATAACATCATAAATTTCTAGTATAAATTTACACTTTGATTCAATTTTAAATTAAAAAAATTCTAGTAATATGTAACAAATAATTATGGATGGGGGTGAATAGACTTATAAAAAGTTATTTAATGAAAAACCTTTCAGTAATACTCTATTGAAACAGTGAATGTATCTATCTCTATCATATATCTTCTTCCTCTTTAAAAAATATTTTCAAAATAATTTATAATTTTCATCTCTAAAAGGATTCATGATCATATTCATATGGGTTTATATATTATTTATTCACTTATTAATATATGAATGAGTTTCATAAAGTCAAATTGACTTTATGAAATGGTTAAAAATAAGAATATGGAAATACACTTTTAAAATTGTTTAGACCACTTGTGGTGAGTTTTATTTTCAATCAAGGAATGTAAATATATTTAAGAATTATCTTATAAGATTGGTTAAGAGAACCTAAGAATGTTGTGAAGAGATCCCAGGAAGTTGTTTCATGATTATTAAGTATCTTGGATGATTTTTATTTAGAGTTGTTGAGTTGAAGACATCTTTCCTTTGGAAATTATGGTATATTTATTATCACATATAAAAAATAGATAATTGAGTTTATTATATTAATATATCTCTATGATTAAATAAAGTTGAAAATTCCATCCTTATTATATTTAAAAAGTATTTAAAATAGTATAAAGAAGGTTGGAATGAATCTAGAGGTGTTCTTGACTGATTTGGAATATTCTAGAAATGTTGTGAAGAAATAGTGACTTATGTATGGGTAATTTGGAAAAACACTATTTGTGTAAGGGTAAGTGAATTTCCTATGTAAAGGTGAATGAGACTATGTGTATAGGTAAAACTCATGATATCCAATGGTAGTTCAAACCTTCTTCCTTTAATGTAAAAGTAATATTGGAAATCAGGATCTCTATAAAGGATAATTGTGATTCATACTAGTGAATAAGGTTATAAATCTACCTTTGTAAAGGTATATATGATGTGTAATGCTTTTTTTATACCTATGTAAAGGTAAGTTTACTTCTACATAAAGTTATGTATCCATATTTAGTCAAGTATAAAGTTAAATCCTTCGATATGATTCATACGTAAGGGTAAATCATAAATCAAGGAGGCTATATAAATGACCTTCAGTCTATTGTATGAATATAAATGGAAACCTATGGATGGGTAAACTACTACATCAAGGTAATGCACATCGATGTAAGAGTAATATAGGAAGAAGAATAGGAACTCGTGTGATTATTATATACTGTGAAGGAAGACATGATTGATACACATATATGTATACGTGAATTATTATGGATAAATAAATAATAGGTTGATTACATCTTCCGTTACGGAATACAACGCAATGAATAAAATCATAGTAAACATGTACATTCAAGGAGTTGACCCTACGACCTACCCCTCACCCACCAAACTCTTACCATCCCACCACCAATGGTGGGGATTGTGGATAAAGGAAGAGTAGAGATATAATTCAGACAATGAAATGTGTGATGGTTGATCATCCTACCATTTGAAACATGTGGTCAGTTATCCTATCTTTCATTTGATCCACTTACCATATGATGGATCTTCCATAGTTGATTCATGTTGTGCAGTCAATTAACCTACCACATGAATCATGATTGAACTTTAATGCATGGATGATTGTGTCTACTATATGTGTGGTTGATCATTCTTCATTTTGAGGAAATTGGTGCATCATCTTCTTCAATATAAAACTTGCATTCGAGCTTCTTGTATATTGTGGACTGTAGTACATCACATTTTCTATAACTTGCAATGAGTACTGCATGTGTTCTTTGAGTTCTTCATTTTTCATAGTATCGTATAGAGTACTATGTATAGTGTAAAATCAAGTTCCTATATATAAATCATAATTCAAGAAACATTCTAAGTTGAAATGAGTTATTGTAAATTGATATTTAAAATTGAAAATTCATCGTGAAACTCATATATAAAAATTCATCATAATGTAAGATGAAAATTTAATCCTAAAATCACATAAATGAATTTTTTTTTTCACCATATTTATAGATGAGGACAAGAACAATAAGCTTCTGGATTTTAAAAAACATACTAAATAAAAAAACAGTCAAAATCAACATAAATAATCACACTCTTTTCACTAATACAACTATTCCATATGACATTTCCACTTTGAATCAATTAAAAATTACATGTCAGTTCTTTGAATCAATTGAAAATTTATAATTTTAAATTTCCAACATAAATTTACACTTAGATTCAATTTTAATTTTCAAATAAAAATTTCCAGATGACTTTTCCACTTTGAATTAGTTGTGTAGGTTGGTATTTTGAATCAATCAGTAATTTTCAGTGTGAATTTTCACTAGGAATTCCCAATTAAAATTTCTAGAGGAAAATCCCACTCAAAAATACCTCTATAAATTCTTATGTATTCTTTATCATTTATTTTTAAACAAACTATTAAAAGGGAACCATACCCTCTGGTCATATAAATAATCAAAAATTATTTAAAACATATAGAAATAAAATCAAAACTAAAAGTAATAGAACATATAACCTTAATTGGTCTGAAAAATCCAACTATTTGAGTTTTTTTATAGTAAAATTTTAGTTTTTGAGGTAATTAATTTAACTATCTCCTTCAATTATTGCGACAATCAAATATTTATTTCTCTCAATATCTATATCTAATATTGTTATTCCAGGATTATTTAGAAAATAATAGACTATAGACAATTTTCATTTACTAACTTCCCATTACACTCAAACTTTCTAAAACAATAGCTCTTGTGTCAAATCACTCTATAGAACAAAAAATAATGACACTACATTCCAAAGTGGTGTCTCCCTGTTACGACGTACGTTCAATTTTCAAATCCCATTTATTTTTTTCAATATATCCTAGAATAGAACTACTCAATAAGTATTCCAAATATGATTTATTTACAAAAATAAATAAATGGAGACTCCATATTTAAATGTATTTAAAAAAATCAATATTTTTTAGGTTCTTACCACACTAACAACATCTTTGACATAGGGATCATTGGCTCATGTTTTGCAGATGGGTTCCATCGAGTTAAAATATCTAAATACCTTTGCTTTCATATCCAAGACTAGAAAATTACAATGGATATTGTCAAATTTCACTAGGTATAAAAAAACTTAGAGCCCCTCATACCATCAATTTTCATCCAATTCAAAGATCTTTCCTTTGTTCTTTTATTTCTCGAATTCCTTACTCAGCATTCAAAAAGAAAAATAAATAAATACATCTACTCATAATTAGAAAAAAAAAAGATGTAATGATTTAATATTAAGAGGGGAATACATGTTTATTCATTATATTAGAATATAATTTCACAATTACAATAAATATGCTTAGAAATAAGGAGATTCTTTCTATTTCCTTTATGCCTATGATTTTTCACAGTCTACATCTTTATTCATTTATAACTGTGTATGAATCTATAAATCGTGTCTAAAAATATAACATATTAAAGCATAAAAAATAAGTGTGGGAAAAGTAAACTAACAATATGACACATACTTCACTGGATGTTTACCTCTTTAAAAAATCAGTAATGGACTTCAAAAAAATCTGATAGGATTTCTTAGTGGATTCCCAAACTATCATGTTGTTTTCATAGACTACATTTTTATTTTAATTATAAATTAAAATATATTATTAGAAATTTTAACTGCATAAATATAGTGATAATAGTTATCTTGTTTAATATTAATTAATAGTTAAAGCATCTTTATATCATTTTTTTAATTAGGAACTTCTGCTTCACCCACCTTGGTTGTAATTGGGATAATTTTTTATGTATAGTAGGTCTCTTTTTTATGGTCATATTTGGATATACATATGAATATTGTTGCTTCAGTTTCTTGGATCTAATCTTGTAATCTCTAATAAAAAAACTTGTGTTTTTTTAAGTCAAAATAAATTACACTAGTCTCCTCATTACCTTTTTCATCTCTCATACTTACTTCTTGATCATCATCTTTGTCTCCCTAGATTACTTGGTTACTAATTATTTCCCTCACCGTTGTGTCCTCTCCCTAATTTTTTAGTGATATTACCCTAATAGTAGAAATAGATGCTTCCTATTTTTCTTTCTCATTATTATGATTCCCAACATCCTATTCAATAGTTAGTTTATCCTCATGAGAAACATATCTCATCTCTTCTTTTTTCCTTAAACTTTAATCATTATTTCAATAACCAAATTTTTTGATTCTTTATTTTTAGTTGGGCTTATAGTATCTTCACCTTTCTAAAAATTTTTACATTTTATATACTATAACCCACATTCTCTTCCTTTCCAACTAATTTCTACCATTTTTTGATAGTATATGAAGAATTTTTTTTAGCCACAATCAATTAAACAACTTCATGAACTTTGAAAAGACTCGATTGCATCCAGCTACTATGTCTTGGCATGGTTGGAATCTACATTGAATCGTGTAACCATACACATAGTAAAAAATCATACATGAATTTCAAAATAAAGTTTTATTCACTAAATTTTTCTAGTGACATTTTCAGTATTACTCGTTTTTCATAGAGAAACATCAACATCTTAAAGACTCCACCTAACAAATGACGGAGTATATCCCTCTACTTTCACTCGAAAATTCATAGATTTCTTATAATACCAATACTATATCAGTTAATAGTGTTAATAATATCTCATAAAACATAAAAAAAATAAACAAAGTTAAATAAAGTTTAACACCTTACCAATAAACGCACAACATATCACATCACTTTTAAAGGACTGCTGTAATTTTTTCACTAAGATAATCATCTACTCATGAATAACAAATGTTTAAACCCAAATAATCATGGAAATAAACTAATATTATGATTTATAATTATCAATTTTATGGATTTATATTCATCATATTTTTATAAATAATTTTATAAAGGCTTTTAGTCGAAAAAAAATAGTTTTATTTAATAAAATTGTTTTTTATTAATTACATGGTTTTATTTAAAAGATAATTTTATTTATTTTATAAATTTAATTTTATAAAAATTAATTCACTGTTGGAATTTATATATAGAATATAAATTAGGATGATTTTTTGGTATTTTTATAAAAATATTGATTTTTGAGTGAATAGTGAAAATATTAATTTTTGAAAAACTATCATTTCTTCTCATTAAATAAAATAATTCAAAAGTAACATTATATTTTAGATATTTTATTAAAGAAAAATAATATATATTTTATTAAAAATAATCTAAATAATTACATAGTATTAAATATTATATTTGATTTTGGTATAAGTTCATTTTTATGCTTAAAAACGAAATTTTATAAAAATTGTTTTTCATTGTGTTTTTCACAATTATATTAAAATTAATTTCTAATAATTATAAAAATTTAATATAGAAAAATGGATTCCATTTTTTATTTATTATGTTTAAATTTAGTAATGATATCAATTTAATTTTTGGTCATTATGAATAGTAACCATGGTAAAAATATATCACTATTGTAAATGGTAAATTAGGTTAATTAAGTTAAAAAATAATTGATATGGAAACAAAGTATTATATTAATTATTATTTTATGATGGTTTTTATACCCTTATTACCTTATATTCTTAATTGGATAGTTTTTTTGTCTCACTTGTTGTAATTTCAAAATCTAGTTGTACTTATGGTGTTTTTATGGTGTTTTGATTTCGGTAGTTGAAAATGGTAATTGTGAGGTTCCCAATATCCCTAAATTATATTATTATAAAATAAAAATATGGTTTTGGAATGAAGTTAGATAGCATATTAATATAGATGAGAATTAAGGTAATGGATTTTCTTTTAAAGCCTTATTTTAAAGTTCTCCTTTCAAAATATTTCTCCTCTACATCAATGTCCATAAAATATTTCAAGAAGGTTCTTATTTATGTTTCAAAGATTGTTAATGGTTATTTTTAACCACTTTTTACTTTATTTAAAAATTATTAAAAAACATATTTTAAAAAAAATCCATACTACTTACATTTGACTTTTTACAAAAGTGTGAAAAGAACATTCTCTTTTAACATATTTGATATGAGTGGATATTACTACCATCATGACCTTTATTTTCTTTTAAGATTCCTTTAAAATTTTACATGTTTATTTTCAAATAAAATATTTCTCTCACTATTCTTTGAATTTTTAGTTTTAAAAAGTTTTTAAGTAAATAAAAACTTTTTCTCCTCTTCATGTGATAACTAAAAGTGTTATTGATTATGGGATTGAATGTTAATTCAAATGGTTTTTATGATTAAACTATAATATATATGTTTTTAATTCATGTTATGGTTCTTGTAAATTTTATATAATGAAGGGATAGCCTGATATGGCTCTAATGATGGGTGTCCAATGAATTGGGTAAATTAATAGAGTTTACCATTTATAGGTTACTCATAAGAGATTTGGGAATTATCCTGTTAGGTTATTATATTGTAAATGTTTTTGTAAGGGTGAATTTAAGAATAATTTTCCAAGGTAATTACATGATATGATTGTAATGGTTTATAAATTAAATATTTTTATTTCAAAAGTTAATAAAATTAGATTGTGTTTTTATGAAAATTTTATGACTTTTTTATAAAGGTGAAAGGATTATTTTCATGGAAAGGTATTCATGAGTTTTCTTGTTTTCTAAGAAATCCTCAGGATTATGATTTTTACTTAATGATTTCATATGAAATGTTTTATGAAAGCTTAATTAATTGAGTTGTTTTCATGGAAAAGTAGATAGATTTTTAGATCAACTTTTTATTTTAGAAAAAGAAAAAATTTCTTATGAATTTTTTAGGTTTTAAAATTGAATAACAAGTTTCCTTTCTTTTATTTCCCTTACTGAACTTTTTTTTCTCATTCTACATTTTAAAATAATTTTTCATAGGGCTTAAGTATGAGTATAAAAGTTAATAAATCCATAGTTCTAGATATGGGAGTCACCTTGAACAAAGTAAGTATGTTTTTATAAAGAAATTTTTTTGTGGAAAAAAGGGATACTATCTAGAAATTTCTACTTATTTATTAATTTGTTTCCTAATTATCTAAAACTATAAACTAAAAAGATCCTAGAAATGTAAGAAAGTGCAACCCCTGTTATAAATCATGTAATTATGGGTTGTTTAATATATAAGGTGTCGTATATAGTATCAAAGAAAAGGTTTAGATACCTATTAATGTTAGAATAATGTTAAAATAAACTTTGAATATAATTTAATTTATGGCTATATTACCATGAGATAGATTTTGAAGATTTACATGTTTCTTCATCTAATCCATTTCTATTCAGAGTGGTTTTTTATAGACGAAATAGGGTAGCTGAGGTAAAAATTCATTAAGAGGATAATATCCTTCTAAATCAATAAACTGGAATGGTTGGAATTGAAGTAGAGTAGTTTTTATCTATGTTTACTAAGTTGAAACATGATATCAATGGAGGAAACATGAAAGAGAGTGACCAAATTATCTATAGAGTAATATGTATATAATAAATCATTTCATGAAACAACACCCTATGGTTTTTGGTGGATCCTTAGACCTAGTGAAAGTTAAAGGATGGATTAATACTTTAGAGAATTTTTTTTATGTTCTGGAATGTTTGAAACACCAAAAGGTTAACCTTTCTATTTATCATTTTGAAGGTTAATCTGATCAATGGTGGTATTTATTTAATAATACTAAGTAAAAGTATGAAATTGATTCCATGGAATGGATGGTATTTAAATATATCTTCCTTAAAAAGTATTTTCTTTAAGTTATTTGAGTTATAATGGAAATATAATTCCTATAGTTAAATAAAAAATAGGATGACTCTATTTCCACCTATGAAGCTAATTTTAATAGATTTTCCAGGTATAAACCAAATTTATTTCTGGAAAATGATAGTAAAATTGATATATTTTACTCTGGATTGAATCCAAGTTTACAAAGGGATCTAGCCACTCATGAGTTTATAAGTTATGATGAAATTGGGTAGTATGGTGAGAAATTTGAGATGGATTTTATAGTCTTTTATATTGATAAGGATAATAAGTGGTCTGAGTGGTAGGAAATGGGGAATAAATTTTCAAATAAACCCAAAGTTAAGAAAATTCAATTACCATCTTATGATAAGTATGGAAAGAATAATTATAGAGAATGTATTATGAGATTTGGGAAGTGTTACCAATGTGGAAATATTGGACATATTTCTCATTATTAAAAATTAAAAATAAATGGTATTGGTCATACCAATAATTAAAAACAAGCAGTGAAATGTTTTAATTTCAATGAGTTGGGACAATATACTAATTCATACCAAAAATTAGTTACTTGAGGTGGGAATCATCAAGATCAGAAATATAAAGGCATTTAAAATCTTTTTTTCTAATACTATGGTAGATGAAATACCTCAAATAATGTGGTGATAGATACATTACTTGTTTATTTAGACTATATTAATGTATTTTTTGATTTAGGATCCACACATTCTTTTATATCTGGGAAATTTTCAAGTAAAATGGGAATACCATATCAAGAAATTTATTTGGAATGCTTGATAAAAACTCCTTGGGGTAGTATATTAGAAAAAATAATTTATAAAAATATTCATATTATTATCTGTGGAATGGTTTTTCCTACAAACCTTGTTGTATCATCCATTATATAGTTTGATATTATATTGGGTATGGATTAGATTTCAGTTTATCATTCTAAGATAGATTACAGATCTAAAGAAAATTATTTTTCAAAATTCATTTCCATTTGTATATAATAATGAATTCATACCTTTGATGGCATATTAAGAATCTAAGAAACTGATAAAAGATGGAAGTGAAAGTGATCTTGAAAATATTGTTGAGAATAAAGTAACTGTTCAAATTAGTGATATTCTAGTGGTAAATGAATATCTAGATGTATTTCTTGATGATTTTACTAGTGTTATTCCTAATCAATAGGTTGAATTTATTATTGACTTAGTGGACAATACTTAGCCAGTTTCAAAACCTTCTTATCAAATGGCTTCAATTGAGTTGTTAGAATTGAAAAAACAATTATATGAGTTTCTTGATAAGATTTTCATCTAACGTATCACTTCTTTATGGGGTGATATTATTTTGTTTATAAAAAATAAATATGGTTTTATTAGGTTGTTCATTTATTATTGAGAACTCAATAACATCAATGTTAAGAACAAGTATCTATTGTCTCATATCAATGACTTATTTGATCAGCTCTATAGTGAATGGTATATTTCAAAGATTGATATCAGGTTTGGGTATCAAAAAATGAATTTGAAGGAGGAAAATTTTCTAAGGATGATGTTTTTAACTAGGTATGATCATTATGATTTTGTTTTAATTCCATTCAGGATAACAAACACACTCAATTTATTTATGTATCTAATGAATAGAGTGTTCCATGAGTATTTAGATAAATTTGTTGTTTTTTTATCAATGATATTATGGTCTACTATAAATGTTATAAAGATCGTGAGAAACTATTAAGAATTATTTTACATATTTTAAAATAAAATAAATTGTGTGGAAAATTAAGTAAATGTGAATTTTTTCTACAATAGATTTCTTTTCTTGGTCATATTGTTTCTAAATATGGAATAACAATTAATCCTACTAAAACCAAATTGGTGTAATAATGAATAAGACCCAAAATTTTCACTTATATTCAAAGTTTTCTTGAATTAGTGAGTTACTACTAATGGTTTTTTGAAAAAATTTCTTGGTTATCTATCCCACTAACTAAATTAACTCAAAAAAATTTAAATTCATATGGACAAACAAATTTGATGATTTCTTTCAAAAATTTAAAATAAGATTAGTTAATGAACCAGTGTTAGTCTTGCCAACAAGAAATAGTGAATTTTTTATTTACAGTAAAGCATATTTTAAGAGACTTGGTTGTGTCTTGATGTAGAATTATCACGTTATTTCGTATGCATCTCATTAATTGAAACCACATGATTAGAATTATACTACACATGACCTTAAGTTAGATGTAATAGTTTTTAGTTTAAAATTATAGATCCATCATTTATATGGGGAGAAATTTCAAATATATATTAATCATAATATTTTAAAGTATATATTGACTTAGAAATAGTTAAAAATGAGCCAAAGAAGGTGTCTAGAACTAATTAAGGATTAAAATTTCATAATTCACCATCATATAGGTAAATAAAATAAGGTAGTTGATTCCTTGAGTTATAAAGGTAATGAACTGTTAACTATTTTATGACTATAAAATAATCTTTTACTTAATGATTTAATGAATGTTGGAATGAAAATTGTGTATTTAGAAACATCTTCTATTTTGGATCAGGTATCAGTGTAGTCATCTTTGTTAGAAAGAATTAATAAGTTTCATAAGTAGGATTTTGGATTGCAATAAAAATAATAATTGGTCAATAAGGGTAAGTTTATTGAGTTTAATTTTGATAAATAATGTTTTATCATATTTGGAAATTGGATGTGTGCAAAGTGATTCCCATTTGAAGAAGGAATTTTTAAGTGAATCTCATAAATCTTTGTTTTCCATTCATCCTCAAATTAATATTATGTATATAGATCTTCAGAAATTTTTTGGTGGGAAAGTATGAAGAAATATATTGTTGATTTTAGCATGAAATGTTTCACTTTTAAATAAGTTAAATTTGAGCAACAAATATTGAATGGGATTATTCAGCCTTTTCTAGTGCATGAATGGAAATGGGAGAATATATCTATGGATTTTGTGGTGGTATTACCAAATACATATCAAGGTAATATTGTAATTTGGGTTATTATTGATTGTTTTTATAAATATGCACATTTTCTACCTATATCAGACAATATTTATTTGGATCATATTTCAAAACATTATATTTATAAGATTGGTAGGTTGCATGGAGTTACCCTCTCCATTGTATCTTATCATGATCCCAAGTTTACAAAAAAAAATTAAAGGAGTTCACAAGTTGATGGGTACTTAATTAAATTTCAGTACATCTTTTCATCCTCAAAATAATGGATAATCAAAGTGTACAATTCAAAATTTAGAGTATATTCTTTGATCTTAATCATATTATTATCATGGAAGTTGGGATCAATATCTTCCTTAAGTTTAATTTTCTTATAATAAAAGTTTTTATTCAAGTATACAGATAGAACCTTTTGAGGCATTATATGGAAAACAGTGTCGAACCCCATCATGTTGGGAAGAAGTCACTAAAAAAAAGTTTGTGGGATAAAACTGGTAGAAGAAATGGTTGAGAAGGTAAAAATGATTCATCACCACATGAGGGAAGCATAAAGTAAGAAAAATGGTTATGTATATAATTAGTGGAAAGACCTTTCATTTGAGGTATATGATCATATATTTCATAAAATATATCCTTATAAAGGTGTAATTCATTTTAGTAGATAAGGAAATTTGAGACCATGATTCATTAGACCCAATGAAGTTCAACAGAAAGTGGGATCAATTGTGTACAAATTATCTTTACCACTAATTTTATATCAGGTATATTATGTGTTTCACATTTCATTTCTAAGAAAGTATATACCTAATGCATCTCATGTTTTGAGCCTTGAAGTGGTATAGTTAGAAATAATATCTCTCATGGAGAAAATCCAGTTCATATTTTGGATTATTGGGAGAAGTTACTATGAAATAATATGATTCACCAGTTAAATGTTTTATTTATTAATCACATGATTGAAGAAGCAACATAGGAATCATAAAGTACTATGAGGGGAAAATACCATCACTTATTTAAGTAATGAATAAAATTGTGAGGATGTCATTTTCTAAGGGGGGAGAATGTGAAAACCCAAGTGATCCTAGAAATAAATAAATATTATGATTTATAAGTATTAATTTTATGGATTTATACTTATTATAGTTTAATAAATAATTTTATAAAAAAAATCACTTGAAAAGGGATTAGTTTTATTTAACTAAATCATTTTTCTATTAATTACATGGTTTTATTTAAAAGATAAATTTCATAATTTAATAACTTGAATTTTATTATAATTAATTAATTTTTTGAATAAAAATATCAAATATAACTTAGAATGCTTTATTGTTATTTTTCTGAAAAATATTTATTTTTGAGAGAATAGTGAAAAATACCGATTTTTGAAAAACTGTCATTTATTTTTGTTAAAACAAGTAATTTAAAAGTACCATTTTTTGGATATAGTTTTAAATTAATATAAGATAAATTTGTTTAAACATAATATAAATAATTTCATAGGAATCAATATTATACTTTATTTTTATATAAGTTTATTTTTATACTTAAAAACATAATTTTATAAAAATAATTTTTCGCTGCAGTTTGCACACTTATATAAAAATAAATTTATAAAAATTATCCAAATAGAATCTTAAAAAATAGATTATATCTTTTTAATCAGGATGTTAAAATTTATTAATTATTTCAATTTCATTTTTGGTCATTATGAATAGTAACTGTAGTAAAAATGTGCCACCACAATAAAGGGTAAATTGGGTTAATTAAGGTAAAAACTAAGTGATAAGGCCACAAAATTTATTCTTAATTCTTATTGGATGGTTGTATTTCAACCATTATCACCTTTTATTTAAAATTTTATAGTTTTGGATCAACTTTCCCATGATTAATAATTTATAATATTTAAAAGTTTAGAAAAATGACAAGTGTGTCACTCCACTCACTTATAAAAGGGAACCTCGTCTACTCTATTCCCCACATATTTTTAGCACTCTAGTTTGTCCAATCCATGACCAAACATCTCCCAAACATTACTCCCCACATATTATAGTTATTGGTATTATCAAAATACCAATCCTATAAGGATTAAGGTGTAATCCAAAGGGGGATATCCAAGGAGGAGTTAGAGAATATATGAATCTAGATGGGAATTATGATAAGGTATTTTTCTTTAAAACCTTATTTTAATTTTTTACTTTAAAAATATTTCTTCTATATGTCCATGTTCATAAAATTTATCAAGAATATTCTTATTTAATTTTCAAATATTGTTAAAGGTCATTTTCAATTACTTTTTTCTTTCTTTTCAAACAATTAAAGGGAATATTTTCTAATGTTTTCCATATGACTCACATTTGATTTTTTATAAAAGTGTAAAAATAATGTTTTATTTTAACATATATGAAATGAAAGGATATTCCCACCATAATTACCTTTAATTTATTTGAATCTTTCTTTAAAATATTTTGTGTTTAATTTCAAATAAATTTTTTCTCTCACCATTTTGTAAATTTTTTATTTTAAAAAGTTTTTTTAAGTGAAAATTTTTTCTCATATTTATGAGAAAACTAAAAGTGTTATTACTTGTGGTATTTAATGCCAATTAAAATGGGTTTTATGATTAAATTAAAATTTATATATTTTGTATTCATTCTATAGTTCTTATACATTTTATATAAATGATGGGTGAGCTTTATATAGCTCTGATGACTGGTGAGCCTGATATAGCTCTAATATTAATTAGTTAAATTGATAGAGTTTACCAGTTATAGGTTACTCTTAAGAGATGTGTGAATTATTTGGTTATGTAATTTCATTACAAAGGTTCTTTTAAGGGTGAATATAATTATAATGTCTCAAAGTACCTATATTATATACTTCCAATGTTTTATAAAGGAAATATTTTTATTTCAAAACTTAAGAAAATGAGCTTATGTTTTTAAGGAAAGTTTATGAATTATTTTTTTATAAAGGTTTAAAGATTTTTTTCATGAAAATTTATTCATGAGTTTTATTATTTTCCAATAAACCCTTATTATTATTATTATTCCTTTATAATTTCATATGAAATGTTTTATGAAATCTATAAAGAAATTTTGTTGTTTTCATAGAAAATTATAGGGATATTTGAGATCAAATGCTCATTATGAAAAAGGAAAACTTTAATATGTATTTTTTTTAGGTTTAAAAATAGTCTAATGGGTTTATTTTCTTTTACTTCCCTAAATTATATTTTTCTTTCTTATCCCATGTTTTCAAATTATTTTTCATAGGTTGTAAGGATGGGTAAAAAATTTAATAAAATCAGAGTTTGAGATATGAGAGTTACCTTGAATAAAGTAAGTGTGTCTTTATAAAGAACATGTTTTGTGGGAAAAATGGATATTGTGTGGAAATGTACAATTTTTTATGTAATTTTTTACATAATTATCAAAACTATAAATTATAAATATCCTAGAAATGTAGTAAAGTGAAACCCTTGTTATAAATCTTATAATTATGGGTTATTTTAGGTATGGGGAGTTATACCAATTACCCAAGAAAATCTCTTGATTTTTAAAAGTTATTCAAAAAATGTGATGAAATTCCACCCACATAGGAACCAAAATTGAGGAAGAATAATGTTTCACTTAAAAAGATTAAAATAAAACATGTGACATCTAAAAAAATTTCCATTATACTACCTTTAATAGTTTCAATAATAAATCTTTGTAACACTCCCTATGATAATTGATGACCAAAATTTTCAAACCTCCTTCTCAATAGCACAAAACTATTCATACTTAATGTATATAAATAAAAGAAAGGTATATTACTATCCTCAATACCAAATATATAGTGGATGAAAGATGATTTTATTTTCATCATCTTACTAGCTATGTAAAATATTTTTAAATATATCTTGTACCTTTGTAACAATAATAAAATTAATCCCTAAATTTTTTTCACTCATTTAATGACACTATATTATCAATAAAATCTTGAAAACCATTCAAAAAAACATCATTTTAAGAAACTTAATGTGATTGTTAATAATATTTGGCATAATCTTGTCAAATATTTTCTAAAAACCAGTCATTGAAGACCTGTAATGGGAAATAGTTAAGGTATAGGCATATTATATCATAAAAATAGTATCCAAAATAAATTATAATCTTTATTATTAAAGGATATATAGAATAGAAATTATCACTAGAAATTCACACCAAAAATCTATTTAAAATACCCACTTTAAATTAATTCATAGTTACCAGAAGAATTCCTACTGTAAATTCCTAATGGAATTTACACTGGGAAATTCCTAATGAAAATTCCCACTGGCTACTTGAAAGTGTTAGAAAATGATCATGGGAAATTCAATTCATAATTCACATTTGATTCAATTGGAAATTACCAGTGGAAGTTCCTAGTGAAAATTTACACTAGGGATTCCCATTTGAAATTCACACTATGAATTTCCAATGGTAATTCCCACTGGCTACTTACAAGTACTGAAAAATAATAAGGGGAAATTCCATGAACAATTCACATTTAATTTAATTGGAAATTAACACTATAAATTTCTAGTAGAAATTAACAGTTAAAATTCACAATGGTAATTTCCATTAGATATTACCTATAGAATTAAGAATAGGAATTTCTAATAGGAATGCCCACTAACTATTTATAATTTCTAGAAAATATTTGGGTAAAATTCCATGCATAATTCATATTTGATTTCTCCTAGTGAAAATTCCACGTGGAAATTAATATTGGAAATTATTAGTGGAAATTACCAATAAAAATCACATTTTAAATTCCTAGTGAAAATTCTTAGTGGAATTAACCCTTAGAATCTTCAATGGGAATTCCTATGGGCTACTTGTAAGTATTGGAAACCAACTATGTGAAATTACATACATAATTCACATTTGATTCAATTTGAAATTCTTAGTGTAAATTCATAATAGAATTCAAACTAGGAATTTTCAATGGGAATTCCCACTGGCTATTTATAAGTACTAAAAAACAACCACAGGAAATTCCATGTATAATTCACATTTGATTCCACTAGAAATACCCAGTGGAAAATCCCATTGTAAATTTCTAGTTTAAAATCCCATTGGTTTGACAATTTGAATTCCCATTTGATTCTTGTAAGTTCTATAAAACAAATGGGGATAATTCCATGCATAATTCACATTTGATTCAAGTTGAAATTGACACCGGAAATTCACAGTGGAAAATCCAAGTGTAAATTTCCTATAGAATTCTCATTGTTAATTTCCAATGATAATTCCCACATGATAATTTAATGTGTTATAAAGAAACTAGGGAAAATTATATTCATAATTAAAAATCAATTCAGTTGGAAATCAACACTATAAATTTATAGTGGAAAAATTATAGTGGAAAATCCCATTGAAATTTACACTGAAAATTATCAATGTAACTCACATAGAAAATTCCCATTTTAAATCAATTGGAATTCCCCACTGGAAATTAACATTTTAAATTTTAAGAAAAAGTATAATTATTTCAAATATTTAGATTATCACTTTGATTCATTTGAAAATTCCAAGTAGAAATTAACATTGTAAATACCTAGTGGAAATTAACATAGCTAAAAATACTTAAACTGGAAATTCATGGTGGAAATTACCATTGGAAATATATAGTATAAATTAACATATTTTAAAATACTATAATTTCCCAGTAGTAATTCCCACTATAAACTTCCAATGTTGCTGAAAAATATTACCTCTCATTGAAAATTCACACTGGAAATCTCCCATCTATATTCCCAATAGTGCTAGTAAAATATAAAAAATCATTTCAATTTCATCTATTAAAATAAATATATTTAAACTAGAAATGAACTACCAAAATTTATAAATAAACAAACAAATACATAAATCATGTAAAGTTCCTATCATCTCTCATCTCTTTAGGTAGAAAACCTAGTCTACACCATAGTCAAAAAAAATTGCTTCTCATTAATAGGGAGTGTCCCTCAAATCGCCAATGTTATCATCAAATGGATTTCCTTTGAATATTAACTTCATTATAGAATCAATGATGGATTAAATAGAGGGTTGGATGGATTTTTAATGGTTTTTTTCTTATATATGATTAGGGATACTAGATAATTTCATTGAACAACCGAACTAGAGGGATTCAAGAGGGTGTTACTTGAAGTATCAAGGTGTTATTTATATCATTGTTGATGTCACTGAAGGGGTTCAAGTGAGTGATAATTTTTCTATTTCTATAAATGATTAGGCCTACTTATTTTAATTACAGGCCCCAAATATCAACTTAGGTTCACCTATCAACCTGAAAAATTGGCTAATAGGTGAACTTGAGATGATATTTTTATCTCTAAGTCCCATACTAGATTACACGTATTAATTTAGATTATATTAAACCAATATTTCCCATCCATATTTATCAATATTTCCACATCAATTAAATAATTAAATAACATATCAAAAATCCATCAAGAAAAACCCAGGTAAAACATTTCAAAACATTAGAATAAAAATTCTAAAATTTGGACTCATGAAAACCATTTAAAAAACCTTGCCTAGCATACAATGTTTGTACAACCCATCATGTGTAAACACACCCAATAGAATAAAACATTATAAAAAATACTCTTCAATCACTTATTCTACCTAAACCCTCTAGTAAATTGAATGTGGATATTAAAATTTGGTTACATTGATTTATAATTGCATTTTAATTCCCATGTTGAAATTTTTCATGTTTTGATGTTACAAATTAATTTTTTTGTTTTTTGTATCTATTGATTTCATGTGTTTTAATCTCCTATTTTCATTATTGTTTTAATTTTTTCATGCATTTTTTTTTGTTTTATTTTTATTATAATTGGTTTATGTAGCTATAGTTTTATTTTGTGTTTCCCTTATGTGAGGGAACTTTACCCTTATGTGAGGTATAGTTTACCCTTACGAGAAGTTAGTTTACCCTTCCATAAGAGGAATATTACCCTTATGTTTTCTTTTAATTTTATAGGGATTACCTTTACATTGGGTTCATTATACCCTTATGTGTATAAGGTATTGAGAGGGATACCTTTACATGAAGTAACATTTTACATTTATGTGAAATATATAGAGGTCATGTTACCCTTCTGTAACATTGAGAGTGGGGTTCCAACCATTCCACATCTAGTTCCAATTACCTTGATGTGGGGGTATTATGCCACCTTTATGTAATAGACAATATCACCTTTCAGTAGTTCCAGTTATGTACATTTTTGGAAATTAATTCTTCAATAATATTCATAGTCGTACACATGTACTCAAGTTATTGGAGGATGTTTTTATTTGTTATTATTTGTTCCTAGGTCCTAATTTTGTGAGAGATATACATCAAAAAAAGATCATAGAGGAAAGGGATTATAGAAATAAAGGAGGAAAGTAGATAGTCATAAGTGGTGTGGTCTTATTGGTATCCATATTATTGACACTGCTCATAGTTGATTCTAGGAGTTCCAATCTATTAGATAAATCATGTATTGTGGTTTTTGAGGAGGATCAATTGACTAAAAATATTATTTTAGGGGTTTTAATAAGTGATAATAAGCCTTAGTATGGGGTCTAGATCTGGATTTATTCTACTTATTAAATCATTTTACCTAGTTTTTTATGGTTTATTTCTTCATATTTTTGTAGGCATCATTGATTATTCCTATAGATTTGATATATTCTAATTTCATTCATTTTTCTAAAATTTATTTTTTAAGTTAACCTTGTTTTATTTTTATAATAAAAGTATTATGTGGTTTTATTTCTATGTATTATGACCAAAGTGTTCTAAACTATGTAATTTCCTTCATACTTTATCTTTTCTGCAATTTAATTTTCCTATACGTGGATTTTGGATTATTGTTATATCTATCACATTGCTTCTATTTTATGTGGTTTTTATATTTTCTTGTGAAATTATTACAAGTTCCAATACACCTTATGTATTCCTAGGAGACCACCCCCCACCCCATAAAAATTAGTATCAGAACTTGTTATAGGGTTAAAATTTTCTTTAACTAAGTTAGAGATTGAAAAGTTTGATAGAGAGAATGATTTCAATTTGAGGAGAGTTAAGATGCATGATCTTCTTTTCCAAAATGGAATTCAAAATTATTTGGAGTGATCTAAAAATAATATAACCACTAATTCTACCACTGATAATACCTTTAACTCTTATGGGGATATTGACCCTACTATTTTAAAGAAATCCCATTATTTGTTATTATAGACTATAGGTAACAAAGTCATGTAGTAAGTTGTCTATGAAACTTATTCCAATGATATTTTGTTGAATCTTGAGAATAATTTTATAACTAAGTATCTTCTTAATAGATTTTAAAATAAAATTCATCTTTATGATTTCAAAATGGTCCCTAGAAATTTTATGCAGACTCATCTAGATATCTTTAAAAAGATAGAGTTAGATTTATCCAAAATAGATGCTCAGATAATAGATGAGGACCAGGACTATTTGTTTTTTAATTCCTAAAATGTATTATATAATATTTTAGATATTTGATGATGTATAGAAGGGATTCCATAAAATTTAGAGTATTTTAAGTCCTCGGTTTTTTCTAGGGATCTTCATATTCATGGTTTGAAGATAAAGAGAATTGGGATGAAGTATGGGCCTGAGTTTTTTAGTGTAAAGGTTCGACCAAAAAATGAATGAAAATAAAATAATTATGGTTATCAATTTATAAATTTTATGTGGTATAATTTTGTAAAGACTAGATACATTAAGAGACAATTCCTTAAGGATGTGTATAAATATAATATATCCTAGAACAATGTGGTATAACTTAGTTATGATCATACTGAGGTTTCCCCAAGTCTATTAAATATCCCTTAGTGTGAAGTTAGGTATAGATCTAGGTTTTCTTTCTTCTGTGGTCTCAGGACTTACTCTACATGTGACTTATAGGGGGAATAGTTGGAAGAGAGGGTGAGATTTGTGCTAGTTTTTTAAGTTGTTTGGGTTTAGGTGGGGACTTATCTCCTGATTGCTTCTTGATATTACTTATTGTATGTTTTCTGAAACTTTTATTGTTTACATTTAAATAGTTTCACATTTTGAGCTTTTTTATACTCTTTATTACTATTTTTTGTGAAAGTGGGTTCCCTATATCAAACTTGAATAGTATTTTTTGATTACCATATCATGTATACAATGAGTTGTGCATGATGTATTCTCACCATAATAGCATTGATATATCTATATCCACTATTTAGATGGTATCCTTATATTTTTTATTATATCAATAGGATATAACAGTTCCCATATATAATTATAAACTTTAGATGTTATGAAATTAATATTAAATATACTTATAATGGTCTAGATACATCATACTCATTAGACACAGATGATTTATGACTATCAGGTGTTGGGGGGATCATAAGCATTGACACTTATTATCATGAAGTTCATACTTGGTGATCTTGAGTATAGAATATCATGAGGACTAACCCACCAATAGGAACACCAAAAGTTTTAGGATTCATTAGTTGTTCCTATTTACAAGCATGTGTATTGGTATCTCGACTTGTAGTCCTTATCAATTTGTACCATTTGATCATGTACATTGATTCTTGATGAAAACTATGACATTTATGTCATGGAGAGGTATCTTGTGTTGGGTGAATAATTAGTGGTAAAACATTGGTTGAATGGTCAAGATAAAAAATTTCACTTCCAAAAGGAAGATATATTATGGGCTCAGTTGAAGGGTAAAATATGGTAAGTCCATATAGTGAGATCATTAAATAATAAATAAATAAAGGATGATGACATGAAGTGTGCATCCTGCTTTATGAGATATTGCGAGACAAATAGATTATATTTCACATAGTGTGTTTGTGGGTGGTTGTTGTTGTTATGAATAAATATTATTTACTTATATGAATTTGTGGGTTTTTAGAATTTTCTCCTATTCTATGAGTATCTCTCCCAAATATCAAGATAAGGGCCTATAATGTCACACATAGGTCATATTCAAAATCTTTGAAAATTTTAGTGAATTAGAATTGAAGACATAATGGGACCCATGGTGAGGGTCGGGTAATGTTTGAGTTTATAACTCAATGTAATAAATAAATTCAAGATTATTTGAGTTTAGAATAATAACTATTTAATTTATTTACTTATTATATTCAAAATTTATTCATTGAATATAATAAATAATATTTTTCAAATTAATATTTAATATTTAATATTCAAGGTTCATTTAATATTTATGGGATAGGTGAGTCTAGTTAATGACCTATATTTTATCATGTAACAAAAATTTAGATGATAAAATTATGTGATAGATTATTTATGCAATTTATGAAACATTCGTTACATCATACATGTTGAATTTGGTTTAATTTAGAAGGTTATATTTATTAAAGAGAAAAGGTGAAATTTGAATAAATAAAAACAATCTATATATATAATATTAAACTAGAATTTGGGTGGAATATTAATACACTCTAATTTTCTCTCCCCTCAAGCTCTCTCTTAAGTCCTAGAGAGAGAACTGGGAGATTTCATCACCTTAATCCAAGTTCTCCCTTTGGGATCGAAGAAATAGTGATTATTTGACCACGCTAGCATAAAATATCACTTTGTATCTCCATAATATCACCCATAAATCAAATATCGATGATTGATAAATCTTATAGAGTTTGTGTGGATGGTCTATAGGGTTTTGGGATTGCTTCCTTTGACCGTCGATCTTTGAAGATGAGATAAAAATGTTTCTGATTGAAAACGCATGAGGTAAGATTTTGATTTAATTTTTCATGATTAATTTAAATTACACAATATCCTTGGGTGGTTACCTGGTTGTGATTATGCTGGAAACAATGTCACAACGTCGATCATAGCATAAATTTTTTAAATTCCCAGCCCTTTAGTATTCTCTTACACACTTGATACCAACAAGTTGTATGATAGAAACTATGTATTTAATTAAGCTAAATTAAATTTACATTTTTAGGAATTTGACTAGAGGGCATCGTAATGGTCTCAACACTATGAATGAAACCTTGTTCAGAGATCGCATGACCAAGTTATGATCATATAAAGATCAAAAATATAATTGTCCATACTTAAAATGAAGAAAAAATATATATTTATTAATATATATATATATATTAGATCGTTATTATTTCATCAATGATCAATGATGTCGAGTTAGAGTTGATGGTCGGAGTAGTGCTAATATGGGATATGTCCAACCGAGCTATAGTACTATGGTAGTCTAATTGAATGTATACTTAATTAAAAAATCATTATAATATATATATATATATATATGAGGTGCGTGAGGGGGGAATACCTATTTCAATTAGTAGGTTTAAAAAATCTCAAGCCTACAATGCAGGCTCTAAATTAAAAAAAACTTTTGAATTTTTGGGAAGTATACACCCCCTATCTCAAAGGAGGTCACTCCATTTTGGGTGAGAGAAAGTAGCACCTCGAGAACTACTTATTTTATTAAAAAAAAACTTCTTTTAAAATGGTGTAGTATGATGCCTACCCCAATAGCCTCATGCACTATGCATAGGGAACCCTTTCCCACCTGACCCATCCGCCCCTTTTAAGCAAGACCACTACCCAAAAACTCCTATAGGTATATTTTTAAAGCCCCGTGAAGCCCAAAAAAAATCAAAATAATTCAGAAAAATTTTAACAAAAAATGGAATTTATTAAAAAATAGATTATAAGACATGCATTTTAAGAATTAAAATTATTTTATTTTACTTTAATTCATAAAAAATAACCTCAAGTAGAATTCTTCACAAATTTTATTTATGAGAGTTTAAAGCATAGTAACTAATCATGAGACTTGATCGATGAATGCGTGTATGGTATTTATTTATTTATTTATTAAAATGTATTTATTTAAAATAATTATTTAATAAATGATGATTTGTGTATAAATGATGATTTCCCTATCTTATTTAGCATTGTTATGTGTATAAGATCCTATAGGTCCCCAATAAAAATAATTTATGTGTTTTTGCATTATTGAGATACCCTCACTCATGTGTAATAATTATTGATGTATAATGAGGAGGATGAAAGGTGATGTGGTTCACACCGAGACATGGTGACACACCAGATGAGAGTTCGATGCATTGGATGTGGTAAGTGTTGCAATTTGAGTCAGACGTGATGAGACGCAACTCAAGGAGTTACCCCTAGGAATTAGGTTGATATATTATTATCTCAATTTATAAACTATTGGAATGGGATCATGATCATATCATTTATTTTATTTATTTATGCATGGTTTATTATTTTTCTATATGTGGCTATATTCACAATCACATAGAATAATAAACAAGCATGCATAGATAAAATGAACATGCACGGTGAATGTTTTTTCTATTTCTATCATTTTAAAGTTGTGAGTGCGATAACATAAAAAAATAAAGTGTAAATTGAAGAGGAATTAATATTAAAAGAAAAGAAAAAAACCCTTTAAGTAAATATTAAGTCCTCAAATTCCTTCCATCACATATGTTTGAACAAAATAGATTGTATGAGGTGTTCATCAACCCTAGTTGAGGGTGCCTTCTACTACCAAGGATTTCTTATGAGAGTGGTGGGTTAAATAAATTTTGTTACAAAGAAATAGTCATAGCTATATTGTTTCAACTTCAAAGGTAAGAATTGATCAATGCAAGGTTATCCTTTTTAGGAGATGAGACTCCATTGAATAGAACAAGGATCCATGAGTTAATGTACCTAACAATCCAAACGCCTACCTTGAAACTCTTCTAGTAGTTGTGTGGCTATAACTTAGACTATGAGGAAAGGTTTTAAGAATATTTTCCACTAGAATACTCATGTGATTGAGTATTTTAATCATAGTATTTAATGGATACTAGGATTTGATTAAATAGATGGATACATTTAAGATTAATAAATTCTTTAATGTTTAATAATCAAAAATAAAAATAAAAATACTTATATACAAAATTTATATTTTTTATAAAAAAGGATAGTAATACCACATGTTCTCTATAATAAATTTTGGACAAAGAACATGTCCTAACTGACAAAAATTTCAAAGATCAGTATAAGAACTTGTGCACTGTACAATGATATAAAAATAAATTCTATGTGTTGGAGTCCCCACTACCTATTGAGCCACCTAAGGAATTTAGGGTAAAAGGAATCTTACATGATACACATGGATGGAACATTTGATGTTTATATCATAATTCTATAACCAATGTCCAATGAGTTATGATAACAATATCATAACATGGATGGTTTCACATGTTATCTCGTCTTTGAGAAGTATGTAAGGAGAAAGTGAAGTGAGTTATGAATGAGATGATGGTTACACTAAACACATATAAATTAAAATATGTATCATGATCTTTCAATACATAACACTCTTACATCATTATCACCCAATTACTCTAGTTTCATTTAGAATTATAAAATTAGAATTATGAAGAAAATTATTCTATATATTTTGGGTAATGTTTCCAAAGAAAATAAGAACTTAAAGAAAGATTAATCTTTAATTTTTATGTTAAAAAAGTGAAAATGAAAGGTCAAAAGAACAATGGAAAGTGTAATGCCAATGGAATATTTAAAATGTCCTTAAAAGTAAAATAGAAAGAGTATCATACATGAGAATATTTTCTTTAAATGTGATAAGAGAGGTCACAAAAAGATAAACTATAATGAAATGAAGAATAAAACAGTTTCTTTTATTTTAGGAATATTCATTAATTAATAGTAATACTTCTATTATACTTCTTTGGTATTAGATATATTATGACATTCACATATATTTATTTAAATATAGGAACCAAGAGTGTATAGAAACATTACTATAAGTCAAGGTATGTTCTTTAAGCAATTGATAAAGGATAATTCTTACATCATTGCTGAGAAGCACATGACTTTTTATTATCAAGTGGATTGATTATTCTATAACTATTATTATGAATTGAAAGTTACCAAAAAAATTATCTCAGTGTTCAGTAAGACACAATGAGAAATTATTACTTCTAGAATAAATTTTGTTTGTGGTATTTCATACTCAATTAATAGTCAAATAATACTTGAATCGTCATCAATAAATGATGAATATAAAATATAAGACTCAATCATACCTAGTTGTGGCAATATTATTCTTAGATAAGTAAATACATAAGAAAATATCTATAAATACCAAGAATGTTGTTTATACTCTTCATGATAAAAAAATTAGGTATTTGACATGATTTATTTTTAGGTTAAAATTGACCAAGGCACTTATTGAGTACTTATGTTCTAATAAAGACACCACAAGTCCTAGTTGTACCTTCTTTGGCTCCAAAACATAAGAATAGTCATAAGGATATAAAAAGTAACCAAGATATAGACATAAATATGGTGAAAAATATCACAGTGGTCTCAATTCATTATGTCGGATTAGTACACAAGGTCGCCACATCCCACATCCATTACAATTTGGGACTCAGGGATGCAATATCTCATCTACACCTTAGTCTAATCCACAAGGTCATCGTACTCCCAATGTCGCTACCACAAGTCTTCTCTCAAGTTCATCATTCCCCTACCCTGTGTTCAAGTCTATAATCATCATCATCATGTATCATGGCACTCCCCAAATAAGGGATAACCATATCATGAAGGTCTACCTATTCTGAGTACCAAGAACAATACCTCCAAAGGCAAGATAATTAAACATAATAATGTTGAGCATACAAAGGAAAAACATATCATGACATCATTAGAATAAGTATTAACAAAAAAATTACATGTGATCAAAATCAAACATGTCTAAAAAGATACATAAGTATACACATGGAATCAAACATCATATATTGGTCACACATGCTACACACAAACACACATATGATCACTATCAATCATGGTCAAAAAATATATTCTAACATAAGAACCATATCAATGAAATAAGTGTATACAAGGGCCCCAAATAGTAATAAACTTACTACATCAAGATATTTGATGAGATAATCTAAAATTCATCAAGGATAGAAGAATAAAACATGTTTCATACCCACAAAAAAATAGCATACATGTCAAGGATTCCTATCTCGGGTTATGATTCATCAAAGAAGAGGTTTATAAAAAAGACTTGATAATATTCCATTCTAATAGGGATAGTTATAGAATCACATATCACACTAAATCTATTAATTGAACTAGTTCTGATATATGTCTACAAATAGGATTCCAATTCACTATATTTATTGTCAATTAAGGAAAAAATCATGAATTCCTCATCAAATCTTGAAGAGAACCTTGGGTCTAATCAACAAACATCGATCACCATCAATACATAATCAAAAAAGAGATCCAACATGTGATTAAACAAGAATAAGGTAACAATATGATCCATCTATGACAACTTTTCTAGATTCATCCACCATTCACAAGATATTTAGCTTCGTTTAAGGGGGTTTTATTGACATATTGAAAACTACCTATGTTCTAAAAATGATCCAAGAATTCATCATTATATGGAATAATAATCCATGTATCAGGTAACAACATGTTGTATCTAGGATTCATTTCATGGAAAGAAAGGTAGATTTAGAAGAAACCTTGATAATTGAGGTTTTTATATCACATACCTTAATTCTCGATCAAAAACACTCTTGGATCCTCTGGAATCAAGCTTATGAGGAGAGGAAAACATAAAGGAAGGATAGAGGAGTCTCAATATTTGAGTGGGATTTATGTAATAGGAATAAAATGTAAAAATGGTCAATTAATGGCAATTAAAGGTTATTTTTGGATAATTATTTCACACACACAGTTTGTCAAACTGTGCACTAATCATGTGAGGATTACTACCTCTCCTGGGAACTCTCAAATTTCATTCACATAGTTTGTCAAACCATGATCTAACCATGAATTTTTCCTCTAGAACATATCACATGGTTTTTCATGTGAGGGTACATGGTTTGATAAACCATTCTTCTTAACCATGAATCACCCCTGGTGCTTCTGCCACTAGCTGCACATTTTCATAGAAGATCGTCACGGTTTGGGAAAATAGTGAACCCTTAAAAATACCTCTAAAACACTCAAAAAGAAACTATAAACCCATATAAATCATCCCAAATGGTTCATATCTCAAAAAAACATGATTAAAGGATAAAATTAACTTGTAATGAACTTGAAAATTTTGAGGCTATTACAATCTCCCACTCTAAATACTTCTGATCTCCAAGAAGAATCTCATTGAATATTTCTCAAAAAAATAAAGCCATTGGGCTGGAATATTATATTCCCACTCCAAATTATTCTCTTGAATCCTTCCACGATGTCATAGAATCTAGAAAATTGGCAGTGTATTCTATTATTATACTTTCTCACTCTAGTATACAATCTATATCAGGTGTTCCACATATGATTCATTGAACTCCATCTCAGCATCCTCACAGTCAATAACATATATAGGATCAGGCATGTATATCCATAGACAAGACACATGAAACATATTTCACATACCTTGTTAGTGAGAAGAATGATCCATATGATACGTCATTGTACCATTACACTTGGTGATCTCAAAGGATCCAACATAACACAGTGTTGGCTTCCCTTTTTTTCTCAAACATCAGTTTCATAACTAAGAAGTCACTCTAATAAAAATTTGGTCTCCTATAAAAAACTATAAAGGTAAACTCCTATGGTTAGAATAATATATATGTCTACTTTGAGCTATGATCAACATCTCATAAATCAGTTTCACTCTCTCAAATATCTATTGTATCATACTAGGTCCCACAACTACTGCCTCACCATCCTCATGCCAACAAAGCGGTGAACAACATGGCCTTCTATAAAGAGCCTCATAAGTTGTCATACAAATCAAAGTATGGAAACTATTTTTGTATATAAACTCAAAATAATATAGCTGATCATATCAATCTCCTCTAAAATAAAAAATGTAGGCTTGGACCATATCCCCTAATATCTAAATCATCTTCTCTGACTGTCTCTCTATCTTGGGATGGTATTATTGTTATCAATCTCAACTAAGTAACTAAGTACTTCTAAAAGCCCTACCAAAATAGTGACATAAAACATTATTCTCTATCAGATACAATGCTCAAGATAAATCCATGAAATTTTATAATCTCACATACATATAGATTTCGCATCTCATCCACTAAGTGAGTATCATGAATTGGTAAGGAATGAGAAACTTTTGATATTTGATCAACAATCACCCAAATAGTATCAAAACTCCTAGGGTTCATAGGTAACCCATTCACCAATTCCATCATGAAATACTCCCACTTCCAAGTGGGAATATAAATTGTCTAGACAAAACCACTAGGATGTTGGTGCTTGTCCTTTATCCTCTAGTAGGTACGGTATTAGGAAACGAATCTGGAAATATCCCTCTTTATCCCTAGCCACTAGAACCGATTCCTTAGGTCACGATACATCTTTTTTATTCCAAGATGCACCACCCACTTCAAGGAATGAAAATATATATTAATCTATTCCCTAATGGAAGAAATTACTATAACTCTCCTCTGTACTAGGATCACATCATCGTTGTTTAATGACCACCCATATATCAGGTCACCACGTGGTAGTTATTGTTTCACCACAACACACTTGGGGTTAGATTTCTAATTATCCTTCACCGATTTTAATAAATAATATAATATCATTAATGGGACACATTTCATCAATCCCTGGTCCTCATAAGTATCCATCCTCCATTCAGATAATAGTCTCATTAGGTACCACTATTCCTTTGAAGGTTTTTTACTAAGATCATGGGCTAATTGTGTATTATATCTAAGAGCATGTTAAAAAACGTTACCTTTACCCAGTTCATAGTCTATCTCAAATTAAAAAGTCTGAAGGTTCTCAACCTATAACTTCTTCCAGAAATTCAGATCATGTTGTGTGAAGATATTTCATAGCCTCTTTTGGTATATGTATAAAATAAACCTCTCATCAAATATATAGTGTCTCCAATACTTAAAAGTGTGGACCAAAACTTCTGATCCAAGTCATGGGTAGGATAGTTCTTCTCATGGGGTCATAGATTACATGACCCATAAGCTACTACTCAATCCATCTGCATCAAGACTTCCCCCAAACCAACTCCTATTGCATCACGGTATACGACATAACCAATACCAAGCTTAAGAAGAATCAACACTAGATATGTTTTCAACCTACTCTTTATCTCAAGAAAAGTCTCCTCACACTAGTATGGTCATTGAAACTTCACCCCTTTCTTCTACATCATAGTCATGGGTGTTGATAGATGGGAGAAGTCCTAGATAAAACATCAATAGTAACCTGCTAATCCCAAAATGATCCTAATATCAAACACATCCTAGGAATGTGTACAGGACATCAATACCTCTAATTTATTTGGGTCTACTAATACACCGGTCTCAAAAACCAAATGCCCTAAAAATTTCACCTCCTGAATCCAAAAGTGACACTTTGACAGTTTTTCATAAAGTCGATGTGCTTGAAGTGTACTCAAGACTATCTTGAGATGTTTGGCATGATTCTATAGGGTCGGTGAGTAAATGAGGATATTTTCAATGAAAACCATGATGAATGAGTCAATGTATGGGTTGAATATCTTTTTCAGGAGATTCATGAACATTATCAGTGCATTATTCAATCCACGCGACATCACTAAGTACTTATATGTACCATACCAAATCCTAAACATCTTATTAAAAATGTCCTCCACTTTAACCTATAACTGGTGATAGCCTAATTGGAGATCAATCTTATAGAACCATTAGGATCCCCATAATTGATCAAAGATATCACTGATCTTAGGAAAATGGTACCTATTCTTTATGGCCACCTAATTCAGATTTTTGGTAATCTATATAGAGATAAAGACTATTAATCACCTTCTTGGTGGATAAAATAGGTTCACCCCATGGTTATTTAATAAACCTAATAAAAACATTCTATTCTAAGTCCTCAATTTTTACTTTGAGCTCCTTCAACTCGATCAGAACCATACGATAAGGGGCTATTGAAATGGGTTGTGCACCTAGCACAAGTTCTATATCAAACTTAGATACTCTATCAGGGGGAAGACCTATGAATTCATCTAGTAAAACATCCCGATAAAGATCCAAAACTTGAGTAAAATACAAGGGGGATACCACTAATGTAAAGGCCCATAATTTTTATACATAAATATTACATCATTTTAGATGAATATTTCATATATAACATTACGGTCCATGATAGAACCATGAAGTTCTAGTGTTTTTGGAGACTAGATACATAAAAATATTATTTAGATATATTATTCATCATCACCAATAATGTTCTTTCCACTGTGTACCCTTCTTGAAATAACCTACATAAACCTTTATTCATAACCTAGGGAAAGGAAACATGAGATAGGGTGAGGTTATATTCTTAATAAGTGTAAAAATTGGATATATCAATAAATGATCATATGAAAGAATAAGATAATCATAAGGGTATGATATCATGACTATAACTTATAAATTTCATACCCAATCTATCAAAGATCATAAACCTGAGTCAAGGAATAAAGCATTATCATTTCAAAAACATGAATCATAAGAGTAATAAATATTCATAAATTAATTAGGAACTATAAGTTCATGTCATAAAATTATGGCACCATCAAAGGTATAGAAACCATTTCATATGTTAATGTTAACTACTGATACCATCAAATCATAATGGATCAGGAATCATCACTTATCTCCCATAGTATATCAAGAATATTAACTTGTTTCCCATAGTAGATCAAGAAAATTTACTTGTTTCCCATAGTAGATTAGGAACATTGACTTTTTCACATGGTGTATCAATCACATTGACTTGTTTCCCATAACTTTCTTATGAGAAATAAAACTTTACCTAATGTATTTGAGGGATATATAATTATAGGACCACCTATCACATAATGAAAACCATATATATGTTTTTCATGAGATCATAAAACATTCATCATATCATCATATTATAACCCATTAAAATAAAATGGGTTTTATAAACATTTCATAATTTCATCATATAATAACTCATGGGAAAAAATGGGTTTCATAAACATCTCATCAATATACTCATAATCCATCCAGGATAAAAATAAGGGTGGTATTATTGGGTCATATTCCCAGTAAAATATAATTAACATCAAAGGATGTTATCATAGATAAAAATTCCTTTAAAATAATTTCTAGAATATTTCTTGAGTAAAATACCCTTTTCACTCTGAAATCACTTATTTATATCTAAATATTTCCCAAATATTAAGGAAACAAATTCCTTAAAAATAACCTTAGGAATTTTTAAAGGTAGCTTCAAATAATTAAGTGGTCATGATAGTGTTAAATTCCATTCATGACATATAAGTTAAAATAAAACATTCCATTCACACTTTTTTTTTAAAAAATTAAAAGTACCTTGGTCGGAAAGAGATAAAAAGATTAATTTTAAACCATTTTTAAAAAATTCAATCATAGGTAAAAATGAATTTTAAACTATAATAGGATAATATTAAAAAAAATCCTGAAAAAAATTATAAAACATAAATATGGAATAAAAATAATTTTTAACTGAAGAGATAAATAAAGTTAGTTTTCCTTGAAATCATTCTTTCAATATTTTGAGGTATTAATGAGAGGAAAATTAAAGGAAAACATGTGAGCTCCAAAAATAACCAGAGGAGAATAAAAATTAAATGTATTTATCATATAAGGATCATATAATTTCCTCAATATAAATTCAAGCATAAACAATCTCGATTAAAATGGGATTGAAACATAAATACCTTACCTAAAGTTTCATCTTTCTTCATACATGTTTGAACCTCATATATAATAAATACATATCTATTATACATTTTTTACAGAACTATACTAATATATATCATACAATTTATGATTTAATTATGACATCTTATCACCAGTTTATTAGTAATTTTCTATTAAAATCACTGTTCTGGATGATAATTTCTTCATTTTTCATGAATGTTTTGTTTCGGAAGTCTCGATCCTTGTACCTTGATCATGGTTACATCATATAAAGGATTTTAATAACAATATATATATATATATATATAATATTAATTATTTATATATATATATATATTCTTCCATAAAAGGTAGTGATAGAAAAATAAATTACACTATTCATGGAAATGGTAGGTTGTATGTATGCATGAACGTTGTTTTCACTTTTTGACAGATGTAAAGAAATAAAGGTAAATAATAATTATACTTTAAAAAATAATTATTATATAATATACATCATATATATTCATTAAATCTGTCCTTATTACCATTCAAGTGAAATAGAAATGAAAAACAAATCACATCACTTCATAGAGGTGGAAATTCACACATATGCATGAGCGACGTAATCACTTTCCAACAGATTTTAAGGTAAGAAGGTAGATGTGATATTATAATTATAGAAGTATAAATATGTTATAAATATCATATATAAAATTTTAACCCATCATAATAACCACCCATGAAATATGGTGATGGAAAATGAATTGTATCGCTACATAAATATAGTAAGTCATACGTACACACGAGCGATACTTTAACTTACCATTTGATTGAAAAGAGGGTGGATAATGGTGATACAATAATCAAAAAAAATATTTCATTATATTTAAGATACTGAATTTATAATTTTATGATGAATACCATAGATTTAGAGGAATTATAATAAGAAATAAATTGAAAGAGGTTGGGTAGGATGATTACCTCTCTTTTGGTTGGCCTCTTTAGATTCATTACTAAGGACCCTTAGAATGGTAATTTAATAATACCATAAAATATAATTAGTGTATTTGGAATTTTATAAGATAATTATGTAGGGTTTGGTTGATCTAGAAGACTCAAATTGATTTATAGAAGAGAAAGGAGGGATGTCCTTTTATAAGGGAGGGAGAGGACACACTTGGAGTTTATTAAAAGAAAGGGTTAAAAATGTTACCATGAATAGACAAGTGACTCATAAATAGACCATAGTTGATATTTTCAACCATATTTTATTCAATTGTCTGAATATAAGATTTTTATGAATTTTAAATCATTTAATAAAATGTTATTTATTTTAAAATATTATTAATTTCAATTTTGAAACTATTTATTTAATTTGACTATATAAAAACCAAGAAAATTATGTAATTATAATATAATACTTTTACACATCACTAATATGTTATACTTATATACCAAATTCATGGAGAATAATAAAACACTCAAATTATATTACTTTTAATATTTTCAAAATCATTTATTTTATTTTCATATTACTTGAAGAAATATTGTGTTAGCATTGCATAAGCATTTAAGGTAATTATATAATCACTAAAAATTAGAAATAAATTACCATCCTGAAAATAATTTCATTAATCTAAAAATATCTATTAATATTATTTCACAACTATAAGGACTCGTCCTTAAACATTACATAATCTTGAGTTAATTCAATAATTTTACTTTCTTTCACATTGAGGACCTTTTAAGGTTTAGAGCTTTAAATAATTAGGTTGTGAATCATACATAACAAACCATAACAATACAAAGTGGACACTTCAGAACAGTATCCATTTTTCCATAATCTAAAACATTTAAAATAAAGTATGATCACTTTTATGAAAACTCTTCATGACATTCAAAATAACATCTCCAAATCCTTACTCATCCTAAATTCCTGTGAAAAATAATAAAAAAACATGTGATGAGCATAAAAATCTTAGTAAGGGATATAAAAAAGAAGTAAACCATTAGTCAATTGATAAATATTAAAACCCTTGAAAACTTTATCATAAAGTAATATTTTTCACCCTTAATAAGTAGTAAATACTTTCCTTTGAAAATAAGATCATTTAATACCTTTTTTATAATCATAAGATTACAATAAAACCCATAAAAAATATAGAAAATACATAAAGGTGCCTTGGGACAAAATTATACTTATCACTCTTGTAAATGAAATAACCACGTGATCGACTTCCATACATGTCACTCTTACAAATGGAATAGCCATATGGCCGACTTCCATACCCAATGCATTGGAGATTACAATGTAACCACCTATCCTTGGTTTATCATGTAACAACTCATCAAATGTACAAGTACCATTATTTAATCATAACACATAAAAGATTGGAATTTTTAGCATTTCCCTCATAAATTTTCATTTTAAATCACAAGAAATAATTTCAAAATATTAAAATAATAAATCCATTTTCAAAACCATTTTCAATAACAAAATATCTATAAAATATAATAAGTTATTTATTTTTCTTTTAAAAACATTAAGGCTTGTAGAGGAATCCAAATATCAAATAACAGTCATGGTAGTGGAGAATTTATTGTCTTCATATATGTTAAAAAATATTCCTTTTTTCCTTTGTAAATAAAGTTAAACACTCTATATAAAAATCATAAAAATATTCATTTTTGAAAACCATATATTGGAATTAAAAGTCAAAGGGGTTTTTTATAAACCTTATAAAATAAAGTGGGTGAATAACATCAAAATATATCTCAATAAAAGGGGATTGAGACAAAGTCCCTTAACTTGAGTCTAATTTGTCACAATGTCCTTTATATTCATAAATAATAAACTTATTTGAGTCATTTAATTGATTTTGAACCTTTTTCAAGTTTATTATTTCTTTTATTACCATTTTAAAACAATTACATAATTATTTAATTTCACGTCAGACATTTTGTTGATATTTGGTACTTTAGTCCAAAATGAATTTGGTATGATTCAAATAGTCAAAGTGGTCATAAGTCCAACATATCCAGAATAATATTCATTACATGTTTATAATATTTATACATAAATTATACTTTTAAATCAAACTATTATGTATGGTTATGAAAAATGAACAACGTTATAATCATGGAGACGGTAGGTTGTGCATACGCATGAGTAACATTTTCAATTTTCAATGATCATTATGAAAAAAATATAATTATTATTTTATCTTTAAAAAATTAGCATAATATCATAAATATCGTATTAATCATTTAAATATACTTATATATATTATCCATGTGATGTGGTGATGAAAAATGAATCGCATCGCTTTTTGGAGGTGATAGTTCACACATACGCACGAACGACGTTATCATTTTTATGTGCATGGAGATGTAAGAATTTAAATGATATATTATTATTTAATAATGGTAAATATTTTATTTATATCATATATAAACATTAATTACATCATTATAACCAGTCTTGAGAGACAGTGATTGAAAATGAATTATATCAGTTCGTAGGGCGGTAGTTTGTCGTATACATGAACGATAATTTTTTTCCCATTTCATAGAAGTGAAGATGGATTTAAGTGATGATATTAATATAATAAAATATTATTGTATTGTAGATATTGAAGTTATTATTTTATCATGGTTGAATAATATTTTAATCAAGTGGAAGAAGAAATAAAACAGAAACACTTTACTAAAAATGATACCTCTTCTCGGATGATCTCCTTTGATTAACACCTTAACACCTCTAAGTTGAGTGTTATACCTAAAATAAGAGATATATAATATGGTTAGATGTTATATGAAGGGATTTGGGAATATATTGTCTAAAAAAAATAGGTTTTAGGCATGAAGAAAATAGAATAACGGGTTCCCTTTTATAGGAGAGGGGAGGGGCACTCTTGGAAATCTTCAAAATATTAAATCAATATAAATTAATTTTATATTTGAAATGGGTCCAAAGTGATTTATTTATAATATAGGATTAGGTTGGGTTATAATCCATTCATCCAATAAAAATTAGACAAGTTTTTATTACTATTTTAATCCTTATCTTTTTGTTTTAATACTATTAACTCTTACCGTGATATCATGTAATTTACACTTTGAGGGTTAATATAATTGTTATAAAATGTCAAAAAACCAATAAATGAGACATTCATGACATTTTTATACTTATTCAAATTATTTTTACAAAATTGAGATTTTTTATAAAATTTATATCATTTAATAAAATATTATTTATTTTAAAATATCAATAATGTCAATTTTGACACTATTCATTACTTTACTTTTTAAAAATATCATAACAGAAAGATAAACTCTAACCAATACTTCTCAAACATCACTAACATGTCAAATTCATTTATAAAATTAATGTATTACATTAATCGTCTCAAATTATATTTATTTTAGTATTTTTAATATCATTTATTTGATATTTCCTTTAATTAAACAATTATTGCATCATCATTGTGCAAGCCTTTAATTAAATTATTTCTTCTCTAAAAATTAAGAATAAATTATCATGATAAATATAAATATTTAATATTTCAAAATACTATTTATAATTTAAAAGATCCCCTATATAACCTCGTATCTAAAATATTTCACTTATTTAAAAAAAAGTGTGACAAAATTGACTTTTCTTTGAATATAATATTATAAATGTCATAATCTCATCTAAGAGGCTTCAAAGGGTTATAATTTCATCACAAGGATACTTTTGGTTGAAAAAAAACTCATCCAATAAAATTATATCAAGTTTTAAGGCAATTTTATAAAATTTATAATATTATTTTTACCTTTAATTACCTAATTTAACTTTAACTGTGGTAATAAAAAAAATTACTAAAGTTACTATTCATAATGTCCATAAATAAAGGGGATATATTTAATAAATTTGTAACTTCTGATTCCAAATAAGAAATCCATTTTTCAAAATTCCAAACACATAAATTACATAAATTAATTAAAAATTAATCTCCTTGTCGGAATAAGAAAATAGGTTTTTAAAGTAAAAACATTCAAAAGATTGAAATGTGTTTATATACAAATCCAATGTGAAATTGATTCCAATGACCGAAATTGTATTAATTGATAAAAATATTATCTAATTATACTTTAAAAAATTTCAAATATATAATTTAACGCTATAAATAAATTTGATGAAAAATAGTTTTCAATTAAAATGTAGTATTTTTTTACTATTCATCAAAACATGAAACTTATCAGAAAAATATCAAAAAATTAACCAAAGTAAATTTTAATATTCTGCTTTAAAATAAAAAAAATCAAACAGAATTTGTAAAAGTTTCAAAAAACTAGATTTAAAACAAGTGTGTCATCAAAAGGCGGAAAAAATTCCTTTTTTGAAAAATACTTCTTTTAAGTATAAAATTAAATTTGTTTCTATATCATCTCTAGAAAACACATAAGATGAATTTAAAAATTAGATTGAATATATTATATATCATTAATATAATCCAATAAGAGTGATTTTATTATTTATTGGTATAAAACACACCTGTGCACATTTAAATAGTTTTTTGGAAAAAAAATCATTTTATTTTAGAAAGGGTTTTACATTTATTTATAATTAATTGGTCACCAAATAATTATATATACATGTTTAAACCATATGTTTATAATTTAGTTGATCTTGTTCATTCCCATCATTCTAACAGTTAGGTTATAACGGTAATATTTAAATAATAATATCCAGTTGTTCACTTAAGCTCGGTGTGGCGTATCATGTACGCTATCGAACATAGTATTTATTTTTTTTTAACTCAAGATGTTACATTATCCCCCCTTTTAGAAATTGCATCGTCACAATTTTGAATTCGGGCTCAGTAACTAAGGTATGACTTTTTAAAATACCTTTATTGAAATCTCACGTCAAAAAAGGATAAATGAAACTTCCACTTTAAAAAAATTAAGGGAAGTACAAAGGTCACCTAACACTACGCCAAAATTTTCATTTAGCAGTGGTTTTTTTCGTTTAGCAGCGGTTTAAACGGCCGCTAAATCATTCTGCAACAATTTTTGAAAACCGCTGTTAAATCGTGTGTCGGCAATCAATTAGCGGCGGTTTTTTAAAATCGTCACAGAATGATTTAGTGGTGGTTTAAAATGTCGCTAAATTGTTTTTTATTTTTTAAAATTTTGTTAATTTTTTTTATTTTTGTAATTAATTAATTAATTTTATTTATTTATTTTATTTATTTTCATAATTTATTTATTTATTATTTATTATTTATTATTTATTATTACCATGCTCATGCCCATCTCCATGCACAAGCCCATGTCCATGAACATGCCCATACTATATATAGAAATTCTACGTTGGGTGAGATTTGAACCCCTTATCCTTTTCTTATTCTCCAAAAACTTTACCACTCCAGCAGGCACTTCATGTGGTCAATAAATCAAATTTAATATACTTATATATATATATATATATATATTAATTAGAAAAACAAATAATACATAACAGATAGATACACACTAAATAATTATTAATCAATAATTATTAATCAATAATGATTAATCAATAATCAATAATTAAAAAACAATAATCAATAATTAATAAGTAATAATTAATAAGTAATTATTAATATTTAATAATTACTAATTACTAATTACTAATTAAAAATTATAATATAAATGAATAATAAATAAAGAAATATATATTATGGAAATAAATGGTAAATAAAACATATTAAATAGTAAATAGTAAATAATAAATAGCAAATAGTCAATAGTCAATAGTCAATAGTCAATAGTAAATTGTAAACAATAAATACGAAATACTAAATACTAAATAATATATAATATATAATACATAATATATAATACATAATATATAATATATAATATATAAAGTATAATATATAATATATAATGTATAAGTAATGTATAAATAATAAATTAAATAAAAAATAAATTAATATATGATAAATTAATAATAAATTAATAAATAATATATAATAAATAATAAATAATGAAACATGAATAAATAAATATATAATATATAATGAATATATAATAAATATATAATAAATAAGTAATTAATAATTCATTAACAATAAATTAATAATAAAAAATAGAATAATAAAAAATTAATTAATAAATAAATAAATAATGAATAATAAACTATTCATAAATAATTAATTAATAAATTAATAAATAATAAATAATAAATAAATGAATAAATAAATAAATCAACGAATGAATTAATAAATAAATAAATAAATAATAACTAAATGAATAACTAAATAAATAACTAAATAATAAGTAATTAATAATTAATAATTAACAATTAATAATTTATAATTAATAATTAATAATTAATAATAATTAATAATTGATCATTTAGAATTAATAATTCATAATTAATAATTAATATTTAAAATTTTATAATTAATTAATAATTAATTAATTAATACTTAATAGATAATAAATATTGAATAAATTAATAATAAATAAATAAATAAATAATAAATAAATAATTTATAATTTATAATTTATAATTTATAATTTATAATTTATAATTTATAATTTATAATTTATAATAACTAATAATTAATAATAGATCGTTAAGAATTAATAATTTATAATTAATAATTAACATTTAAACATTTATAAATAATTAATAAATTATTAATAATTAATTAATTAATACTTAATATATAATGAACATTGAATAAATATTGAATAAATAAATATTAAATATTAAATAAATAAATATTAAATGAATAATAAACTAATAATAAATAAATATTTAATAAATTAATAAATAAATTGATAAATAATAATTAATTAATTAATTAATAATAACTAAAAATTGATAATTGCTAATTAATTATTAATAATTCTTGATTAATATTTATTATTTATTATTTATTATTTGATATTCAATATTTAATATTTCATCTATAATTAATAAATAATTAATAAATAGTGAATAAAGAGTAAATAAATAAATAAATAATAAATTAATAATAAACTAATAATAAAAAAATAATTAATAATAAATTAATAAATTAAAAATAAATTAATAATTAATGTGTAATTAATAACTAAATAATAAATAAATATTAAATATTAAATAAATAAATAAATGATAAATAATAGATAAATAATTAGTAATTATTTAATTAAGTTATTAATAATTAATTAATAAATAAATAAATATTAAATAAATATATAAATAACAAAAAAATAAAATAAATAAATTATAAAATGTTAAGAACCTCTTAAAACCCTAAAAACACTTAAATGACCATAAAATATGATCCAGGACTCCTTTTTTAGCACCACAACCACTCAAATCGAATATCATGAAACAAGCTTCGATATGGTATGTGGTACAAGCCAAACTGACTCCTATATCGGAAGTTATTGCCGTTTGAATTTTAAGAAATCGTGGTCGGCGACTAAAAACTCTATTTTGGAGGTCTTATGAACCTTTTGGGGGAACCAAAAAGGGGTAAATGCTCAAATAATTGGTTCCAAACTTACACGACATAGATCTCATCGTAGTCTTTGATTTGATATATGGTAGAGCCCAAACGGACACCCAGATCAAAAGTTATTTTCATTTGAAGTTCGAGTTTGATTTTCAACTTTTTAAACTATAATAACTTCTATTCCTTTGGTTTTCACCCAATTTGAATGTAACTTTGTTTTATCTCATTTCATAAGCTTCGATTTGACTGGTTGTGGAGCTAAAACTTACTCTCTGATCAAAATTTATGGTCATTTAACGTTAAAGTCTCGTTTTCAACTTATTGAAGATTTGTTTTCTGTTTAAAAGTGTTATTAACTAATAATTATAAATATTTATTAATTGACACATTATAAATAATTAGAATTATAAATAATAAACTATATTTGATTATAAATAATAAATAAATAATAATTATTAATAAATAAATAATTTAAAAAATATTCAATTTTGTGGTGGTTTTGAAAAAACAGCTGCTAAAAATAATTGTATATTTTTTTGGAAATGTTTTTAAAACAATTATAAAAAATATTTTAAAAATAGTTAACGGTGTTTTTTAAAAGCACCGCTAAATTTTTGCTTGAAAAACATTTAGCAGTGGTTTTGAAAACCACAACGAAAAAAACTACCGTTAAAACATTGTTTTTTGGTAGTATAAGATAACACATACTATATTTCCATATAAGAAAAATGGACATTGAAAAGGAAAAAACCATCAAATTCTGATAGAGGGTGATAGATAATATGGTCATGAGAAATTTAACAATCATAAAACCATAAATATATGATGGGTTAAAAAGGTCATTAATTTCTCAGTAAGAAAAGTAAACGGATAACATTTTTGTTTCAAGATTAGTTTGATAGAGTTGAGGAATTATTTTCTACCTGGACTAATAACATAAGGAAATATACATACTTAATAAGTAGAGTTTCATCCTTTAATCAATTTCTATCAAAACTCATCTTTTTCTCCAAATGAGTATTCAAGATGAATTTTTCTCACCTGAAACACTAGAATTGACTTCTAAATAATCTCATAATCCATAAAAGATTAAAAATCTATTTATCCTATCCTAAATCATTAACCAAAACTAAAATGGTTAGGATAAGATAATAAAATTCCCCAAAACTAATATACCTTTATATGATAAAAAATACATTAATATCTAAAATTAAATAGTAATACCTGAAGTTCAATATAGACCATTCAACAAATAAATATCCTTAAAATTCCTCAAAAATATTATAACAAATATTAAAACCCAAAAATCATAATGATTTAATCACATAGTCTTCCAAGATAAATTTTAATATTTATCTCTAAATAACATCAATTACTCTTGAGGTCTCATACCAAAAATTAACTTCCCTGGTAATCTTCATGATACGATAACCATTTCCATAAATCACTATAATTCCAAAAAAAAATAGAGACTTCCAAAATATAATTAAACCTTTATTCCTAAAATAAAAACTCATAGTATTCTATTTACCTTGATTATATAGGATTCCCAAAATAGTGAACGTCTCCCAAAATAACATGTTTCACTTAATCACCAAATCATTTTCCAATGCCATGGAAATATATTCAATAAAACATATGTTACCAAAATCAGATTATTCTTCATCCATAAAATTGTTTAACTAAATATAAAAAAGTCATACTAACTGTGACTTCACGTAGGCCAGTAGTAGGTGATGCACCCTTGTCACCCTTTGGTTGTGGGTTTGATTCCTGCAACCTTATTAGACGTGACACGTTGTCACCCTATCACATCTATTTTTTCATTTTAACATATTCCTTTGTTTATTTTTAGTCTAGTGTTTATATTTGGGTTTCCTCATTTTTTTTTGGAGAAAAATGAAGAATTTGGGTATGGAAACTGGTGACAGATGGCTGGTGCATGTTTTTTCAAACTATGCACCCTTGCCCAGGAAATCGTGCTGCCTTTTGGCATTTTTGGAAAGTGGTAAACCTACATAGTTGTCATACGGTTTGTCAAATCATGTGAGGTAACCATGTGGCATGTCCCTATTGTAAAGTGGCAACCACACAGTTTTCTCACACTTTGGTAAACTATGTGGCATGTCCAGGTCATTAAAATTTAGGTTTTTACCTTTTTGCCCCTCTTCGAATTTAACCCCAAATCACCCATTTTCTTCCCCACTCGGGATTTCCGAACCTAGGTTCCTCTAACCCTCCTCCTTTATCCCTTGGATATCCATTTTTTAAGTGATTTTGGTGGGTATTCTTCAATAAACATTCAAGTAATTGAGTTTTTACCTTGATTTATCCTCTTTTCTAGGGTTTCTCTTCCTCCTTCACTAGGGTTTTGTTCTCAAATAGGTTTGGTGACCTATTTTGGGATGAATCTTGATTATTAGGGTTCAATATTTATGTTTATGGTTTGATCTTGACTTTTATGGTTTTCTTGAGGTGCGATTGTGGTTTTCTTCTGAATTCTAGAAGTTTCTACACTTGAGGTAGGTGCTTCCATTCTTAAACATTATTTGGTGACTTTTATATGCTTGATTTTCTTTTTGATTGTGTTCTATTAATTATGCATGAGGTGTGAAATGTGTTTTAAAAAGGATTCAAGGAGTGATTGTATTAAAAGGTGGTTTTTCAAATGGAATGGGTTATAATTCTTATGTATTTCATGTGTGATTTCTTGTTTTTTCCCTTAAATGTGTTTGATAAAATGTTTAAGTGGTGAGAAATATATTTTGAAATGGTTTTGGTCTGTGTTTGGGTTTTAAAGTGGTTTTGGTTTGGGAAATAGTGATTTATCAAGTGTTTTTGTATTGATTGGCATGTGTGCAAGTGAATGTGGGGTCTATGTGATATGTGAAATGGAAATTGAGTATGAAGGGAATCATAGGTATCTAGGTGGGATTACTAGGGCTAGTACACTAGTTGACTTGGAAGTTTCTTGGCTCGGATTCATCTAGTAGGATTGATGATTACAACACTGACTAAATTATGATGATGATTGGAGACCACTAGACCTTGAGATGTGTTCCCCTCTATTGGCCCGTGCACAAGGACGCTATGGGTTGTGGTTTCTATACCACATTTCACTAAGATACAAGGTTCCTAGTGTCCTATTTTAGCTAGTTCCTATAGGTATTCTCTTTGAATTAGTGCTATTTTTTGATATCATACTCATTATTGACATATAATTCACTTTGTTGGTTATTTCAAAATAAAAGCATGCTTCCTTTAAAAAAAATATAAAAATGTTTCTAACTTTTCTCTTTATAGATCATTCATGTTAATTTGTTTTATAATGTTTTTGCATGGAATATATTTTGTTGGGTGACATCCTATTGGGATTTAGCTCACACCCTGCATACACCTTTGGGTGTATGTAGACTTGGTTATGTTTGACTCAGGTAAAGGAAATATGTATCGTGATGGTGGTCTAGGTTGCTGGTGGTCTTCTCTTGTAGGTGTTGGTGGTGGTGGATTGAGTATGGTGATCCTCTTATTGTATTGAGGTTTTTGTGATGGTGTCGTTGTTTCCTTTTAATTGTAGTCCTCTTTGGTCCTGTTTAAAGTTGTAAACTTTGACTCTAAAAATTTTTGTAGAATGTTTGGTTATGATTATTTAGTTTTATTCTGTTTATTATTATTGGTTTTTATGATTATTTAAATGGGCTAAATCATTCCTAATGCATATTATTGATACCCATACACTAGTTTCCAGTCTGTGGGGATCAGAAATTCCCTTTGGTCCATGCCACAGACTGGTTCAAGTGTCGGGTTGGATGGAACCCCGGCTTGGTTCATGATAAAATGGTATCAGATCTGGTTATTCTATTTTTGAGTCAAGTTATTTGGTATAATTCTAGATATACTAAATCTAGGACTATTAAGGGTTAAGGTTTTGGTTGCGAGTAGGGTTCCTGGCTAGAACACCTCATGAAAGATCTTAAGTCACCATGGATATTGGGATTTTATTTTACTTCTCCTCTAGGTGAGATGTATAGGTTGCATACTGTATATGGAAATTGGGTGGGGTGGAGTGGTTTGGTTTTTTTGGATTGTTATTGAGATAGATTTGGTCATGTTTTAAGTTATGGAAGTGTTTGATAATTTTTGTTGTTGCTGAAAATTTTCAGAATATGTGTTGATGGTTGTATTGATGTTTTTCCTTATGGTTATTGCTTCCTGTAGAAAAATGCATCCCTGGAGACTTATTGTGCAACTACAGGAACATTTCGGAGAGAGTTATCCCTTACCAATTGATCAGATATTAGTAGAATTTGTGGTTTGGGTTGTCCAAACTTTGGGACAAGGAGCAGGCTCTGGTCCTACTCAGGTTAGAGAATTCAAAAAGGTCCTGTAAAGGAGAAAGATCAGGATTTCCTTAAGAAAAGCCTCTTTCTTTCCAAGGTAGCATGAAACCTAAGGAAACATGGGAGTGTATTTAGAAGATAGAGAGTATGTTCAAGTTCCTTGATACTCTTGAAGCTATTTGAGTAAAATGCACTTTGTTCTTGTTGGAAGGTCCTAACCAAAGGTGGTGGGACTCGGTGGTTCAAGTTGGGAAGCATGAGAAAATGGGTTAGAAGGACTTTAAGGTCATTTTTAATGAGCATTATTGTCTTTAAGTCTTGGCATACACCAGATACTAGGAGTTTATAGAGATGAGCTAGGGAAACTAGTCTGTTATGGAACATGCTAATCACTTTGCTGAGTCAATTTGGTATGCACTTGAGCTCGTTTCCAATGATAAAATGAAGGCTCAAACTTTCGATAAGGGGTTGTAGCCAGATATCTGATCTCAAGTCTTTTTGTTAAAACTCAATAATAATGCTAAGGTGTTTTATCATGCCATGATGGTAGATATTGGTCATAATTACCACTGGTTTCCATTGATCAGTGTTATTTGTGGGAAGTGGAAATTATTCAGAGAAGAATAAGAAGCAAGATGAGCAGGAATGGAGGTGGTAGTTCAGGCCATCCTTATAAGGCCCTGGACTTAAACATAACTTATTCTAGTGTTTTTTAACTAGAACTCACATATGAGGATATTTTTAGGTTTATATTTTTAGATAATTATGAAAATATCTTACAAAGTAGACCCATACATTACATGTGGATAGTTATACTTAGTATCCTTTTTTTCCACCAAATAAAACCCTTTTAAAATAAAAAATGACTTATTTTCAAGACACATCCTCAATTATTTCATCATGACATCCTCTTTGTCCTTTACAATAATAAAACCTATAAAAAAACATTTTAAAACCTGGGATGAGAACAAAAATCTCAGTAAGATACATAAAATAAATAAAGAAATCATTAGTCTATGAATATTTTAAACACATGAAAACATTTTCACAAAATCATATTTTCACCACTAAAACATAAACTCTATAGCCTACCTCATGAAATCATAAGATTCCTATAAAAATCCATGGAAATCATAAATCATAAATGTAACTTTTGGCATCTATATATTTATTACATTTTATCTTTCATGGCTACATAGGGAGTAACCTTCATGGTTACATTTGGAATACTCATCGCAGTATATTCCATTAATCTATTAGGAGAAACCATAATGTTTCACTCAATCTCATTACCCAATGCATTGGAGAGATATCATGAGATCATTCTCCATAATTTTATCATAGAACCACCCGTATACATAAGTAACGCCCAAGATCTATAACATAATCATAACGTATAAAACAAGCATAAAGGAAATTAACATTTCCACTTTGCAATCACAAAATATTATTTCAAGATATTGATATAGACAATCCTTTCTAAAAACCATTTTCAATAACAAAATATTAGAAAAGGTAAAATGTTATTTATTTTTCTTTGAAAACATTACGGCTTGTAGAGGAATCTAAATACCAAATAATGGTTACAGGGATGGAAAATTTGTTATCATCATATACGTAAAAAAATCATTTTGTCATTTAGTAAAACACTTCATGTAAAAAGGTTAATTTTGAAAAAATTTGAATGAAATTAAAATTAAAAGGGGTTAGTTATGCACCTTATAAAATAAGGTGGTGTATAAAATCAAAATATGCCTCAATTAAAGGATATTGAGATGAAGTCCCATACCTTGAGTCTAACTCATCACGTACTATCTTTATATTCCTGAATAATAAAATTAGTATAATTTCTACTTTATTAAGAACCTTTTTTAATTTTATTATTCCTTTTATATCACTTATTACCATGTTATAGAAATTACATAATTATTTAAGTTCGTGTTGGATGCTTTGTCAATATTCAGTACTTGAGTCGAAAATGAACTTGATATGATGTCAATAGTACATGTGGTCATAAGTCCATCTCTAGAATAAAATTAATGACATAATAATTACTTTTTTATATCAATTATACCTTTAAATACATTCACTAAATATGGATATGAAAAATGAACAATGATACAATCATAGAGATGATAAGTCGTGCATACACATGAGTAACATTTTCCATTTTTCATTGATCATTATGGAAAGAAGGTAAGTATTATTTTACTTTTCCAGAATGATAATAACATCATTAATATCAAATTTATCATTTAAATATACTTATACATATCATATAAGTGATGTAGTTAATAAAAACAAATCATATCACTTCATGGAGGTGATAGTTCACACGTACGCACGAATGACATTATCGTTTTTATGTAAATGGAAAGTAAGAATATAATTGATATATTTTATTATTTTATAATGATTAATATGTAATTAATATCACATATGAACATTAATTCCATCATTATAACTATTCATGAGAGACGGTTATGGAAAACAAACTATATCTGTTTGTGAGGTGGTAGTCTGTCGTACACACGAATGAAATGTTCACTTCACATTTGATGAAATTGGAGATGGATTTAGGTGATGATATTAACATAATAACATAAAAGTATATTAAGTATATTGGTATTTTTATTTAATCATGGTGTAATAATATTTGAAATATTATGAAGAAGAAACAAAATATAAATACTTAATTAAAAATGTTACCTTTCATTCAGATAATCACCTTTTTTAACACCTTAACACCTCTAAGGAGGGTGTTATTCCTAAAATAAGGCTTCAATAATGTGGGGTAATTCAATAAGGGGTTTAGATAGATATTTACTGAACCAAAATTTTTTTTAAATATGATTAATATAGATTAATGGATGTCTTTTTATAGGAGAGGGGAGGGGAACTTTTGGAAATCCTTAAAATATTAAATTAATACAAATTCATTTTCTATTACAAATAGTTCCAAACTGATTTATTTAGAATATATGATTATTTTTTGTCAAATAAGAATCGTTAAATTAAAATTATATAGGTTTTGAATATTTTTTAATCCTTAAATTTTTGTTTTAAACCTTTTAACTCTTACTATTTTATCAAGTAATTTACACTTTGAGAGATAAAATAATTACCATAACATTCCAAAAGATAAATAAATTATTCATTAATGAAATTTTATAACTTATCCTAATAATTTGTAAGAATATTATATTTTTATAAATTTTATAACATTTAATAAAATATTTTATATTTTAAAATATCAATAGTGTCAATTTTGACATTATTCATTAGTTGACTTTATAAAAATATCATAATAGAAAGATAAGTTCAAAAAACTCCTTTAAATAATCACAAACATGTCAAATTCATCCATAAAATTATTTTATGGCATCAATTCTATCAAATTATATTTATTTTAGTATTTATAATATCATTTATTTGATTCTTTCATTAATTAAGCAATTATTGCATTATCATTATGTAACCATTTAATTTAATTATTTATTATCTAAAAATTTATAAATAAATTATCATGATGTAGGTAATAATTTTTGATTTCTAAATAATATTTATAGTTTAATAAATCACTTATATAACCCTGTATTAAAATGGTTATAGTTATGAGAGACATGATTATGACATCGTGGTCTTTACTTTAAATAAAATGTAATAAGTGTCAGAATCACACCCAAGTGGCTTTAAAAGGCCTTAATTTTAGTATAAGGATTTTCTTGGTCAAAAATAACTCATAAAATAATATTATTACAAGTTTTAGGGTATTTTTATAATATTATAATATTATTTTTACATTTAATTACCCGATTTACCATTAACCGTGCAAATAAAAATAATTACCAAAGTTATTATTCAAAAAAATTAACTTTATCCTATTATATAACATTTTTCATAATTATTACAACCATGTATATAAATTTTTGAAAATTAAAAACAAAAATGTGGATAAAATTAATTTAAAATTAATTCTGTTGATGGAACGACAAAATGGGTTTTTAAAGTAAAACGTTCAAAACTTCACAAAGTTTTTATATCCAATTTCAATTTTAAATTGATTCTAATGACCTGTATTAAATTAAATGATAAAAAATTTATTTAATTATACTTTAAAACTAATTAAAAAGATATTCTAACTATATAAATAAATTATATGAAAAAGAAGTTTTGAATTAAAATGTAGTATTTTCACTATTCAATAAAAAATGAATATTATTAGAAAAATACCAAAAAATAAACCAAAGTAAATTTTTATGTCCCTATTCAAAATAATAAGTTTATTTTGTTAAATATAACTTATAATAGTTACAAAAAAATAGATTTAAAATGGATTCTCCATCAAAATGCGGCAAAATTATCTTTTTTGAAAAATGTCTCTCTTATTCATAAAATTGGATTTGTTTTTATATCATGTATAGAAAATAAATAAAATTAATTTTAGAACTTAAATTAAATATATTTAATATATATTTCATTGATATAGTCCAACAAGAGTTATTTATTAACTTATTGGTATAAAACACACTTGTGCACATTTAAATAGTTTTTAAGTAAAAATATATCTTTTATATTCAATTGGTTTTTTTAGATTCATTTATAGTTAAATTGGTAACCAATGAATCATTATATAAACATGTGTCAAAAATATTTTCATAATATATTTAACATTTTTCATTCCCTCCATTCCAATGTCTAGGTGATAACTACTGTATTAAATAATAATATTTAGTTGTATGTTTAAGCTCGATATGGAGTATTATGTATGCTATCGAACAAAGTATTTTTTTTAACTCAAGAGGTTACATTCTACCCCCCCCCCCATTTGGAAATTAAATCCTCACAAATTTAAATTCTGTATTGGTAACTAAGGTTTGAATTTTCAAAATACCTTTATTGAAATCCCACATCAGAAGAAGGATTAATAAGACTTCCATTTTAAAAGAAATAAAAGGAAGTACGATGGTCACCTAAGATAACAAATACTAGGTTACCATGTAGGAAAACATAGTCATGGATGATAAAACTAACTCTCAAAGACTAATATAGAGTGATAGAGAACATAATCATTGTAATGTTAACCATCACAAAATTATAAATATGTGATGGGTCAAAAGGCCATTGAGAAAAGTAAACGGATAATTTTTTTGTTTTAAGATCCTTTTAATAGAGTTGAGGAATTCATTTACTTAGTTAACTATAAACATAAGGAAACATACTTACTTTATAAGTATAGTTTCATCCACTAATCAATTTCCACTACAAGCTCATCTTTTTCTCCAAACAATGAGTATTCAAGAAGAATTTTTCACACCTGAAGCACTGGAATCAACTTCTAGAGAATCACATAATCAGAAAAATATTAACCATATATTTATCCTATCATGAAACATTAACTAAAAACAAAATGGTTAGGTTAATATAATTTAATTCCCTAAAAATAATAAACCATTGTATGATTAAAAACTACCTTTAATATCCAAAATTTAACAATAATACCCAAGTTCAACATAGAACATTCAACAAATAATTGTCCTTAAAATTCCTCAAAATAATCTAAGCTAAGATTGAAACCCAAAAATCAAAAGGATTTGATAACATAGACTTCCAAGATAAATTTTTACATTTATCTCTAACTAACATCAATCACTCTTAATGGATCATACCAAAAACTAATTAACCTAATCACATGTTCTCCAAGATAGGTTAATCGTTTTCATAAATAACTTGAATTACCATATGTCCACAATAAAATCATCAATTATTCTAAAATATAATTCATCCTTTACTCCCTAATTAAAATATCATAGTATTCTATTTACCTTAATTGTATAAATTTTCCAAAATATTGAATGTCTACCAAAATAACATTAATCACTTAATCCCCAAATCATTTTCTAATACCAAGGATATCTATTTGATAAAACATAAGTTACAAAAATGAACTTATTCTTATTCCATAAACTATTTAACTAAAAAGAAAATTTGATACTAACTGGGGACTTCACGTAGGTCAATAGTAGGCAATGCACCCTTGTCTCCCTTTATTTGTGGGTTTTATCCCCGTGGTCTTACTGGACGTGACGGGTTTTCTCCCATCTTGTGTGTTGTCCCTTTTTATAAAACTCAAAAATAACCATAACATGTTTTAACCTCAAAGGTTTTATTAAACCTCTCATTTTCATCCCAACTAATAATGACCTCAACATGTTAATTAATGAAGTATTATATATATTGAAATTTTTTATTTCACCTCCATATGATTTAATAAAACTATTCCCAAAATAAAGAAAATTATACCTTGATCATGGTGTCCACCTTATTTCATCACCATTTTTTCACATAGATAGAAGTTCCACGCATTGAAACAATGATTTATAGATTCTTCAAAATAACTTTCTTCCTTTGTCTAAATACACCTTATAAAACTTGGGTCGTATGAGTGTTTGTAGAGAAATAGTTTTTGAAAATAATCTTTTATGACATATAATTTCAAAACATAAGATAAGACTTAATTTTTATAAAACATTCGGACTGAGTTTATTTTGAAAATTTCAATCAAGGGTCCTTTTAAAATTCCATAAGTATGTTCTTAAATACTATAAGTTAAAAAGAAAATATAAATAGATTTTTCAAGGGTATCCTTCTTAATCATATTTTTTAAAATCATAATATGCTTCAAAATATTATGATGAGGTAAAATATTTGAAAATTCCCTAATAATATTTACCTTTTTTGAAAATATGAGAATATTTAGATAATAGGATTTTATTAAAAACAACCCATGATCCATGATGGTATTGAGGTATAGTGGAGGTTTTTGATATCTCAAATAACTACTTTCAAGTTATTTGTATGTTATAAAAAGTTTTAGAATCATTTGGATATGACTTTGTAATAATTATTGCAAGTAAGTCATCAGGAAGATATAGGAATGTTGTTTGAGATCCTCCTCCTTCCATTTTTACCCAAATTTCCTTGATCTAAAAAATTTATAAAATAAGGATTTAACTAAAAGAATATACATAAAAACTTATCATATGTTTAATCAAAACTCATAATACCTAAAGTTGTCTAAACCTTTCCTTTGATACCAACTATAAGGCCCCAGCCTTAAATATAACTTATTCTAGTGTTTTTTAACTAGAATTCACATATGAGGATCCTTTCAGGTTTATATTTTTAGATAATTAGTAAACAAATATTACAAAGTATACCCATACATTACATGTGGGTAGTTAAACTTAGTGTCCACTTTTTTCACCAAAGGAAAACCTTTTAAAATAAAACATGACTTATTTTCGAGACACACCCTAAATTATTTCATCACGAAATCTTCTTTGGCCTTACCAATATTAAGACCTATGAAAAACATTTTAAAACTTGGGATGATAACAAAAAGCTCATTAAGATACATAAAATAAGTAAAGAAACCATTAGTCCATGAATATTTTAAACACATGAAAACATTTTCACAAAATCATAATTTTCACCCATAAAATATAAACACTATAGCTTACCTCATAAAATCATAAGATTCCTATAAAACTAAATATAAATCATAAATAATAAAGGTAACTTGTGTCATCTATATCATTATTAAATTGTAGCTTTCATGGCTACATAGGGAGTAACCTTCATGGTTATGTTTGGAATACCCATCACAGTATATTCTATTAATCTCTTAGGAAAAACCATGTTATTTCACTATGTCTCATTACTTAATAAATTAGAGAGATATCATGGGATCACTCTCCATTGTTTTATCATGTAACCACCCATATAAAAAATCAATTCCCAATATCTATAACATAATTATAACACATAAAACAAGCATAAAGGAAAATAACATTTTCACTTTTCAATCACAAAATATCATTTCACGATATTGATATATTCAATCCATTGTCAAACCATATTCAATACCAAAATACCTGAGAAGTGAAACTGGTATTTATTTTTCTTTTAAAAACATTATGGATTATAGAGGAATCCAAATATCAAATAATGTTCATAGCGACGGAAAAGTCATTTTCATTGTATACATTAAAAATTCCTTTTTTCATTTAGTAAAATGCTTCATATAAAAAGATTAATTTTGAAAACCTTTTAATGAAATTAAAATTAAAAGGGTTTGATTATACATCTTATAAAATAAGGTGGTGTATAACATCAAAATATGCCTCAATTAAAAGAGATTGAGACGACGTCCCTTACCTTGAGTCTGACTTGTCGCGTACAATATTTATATTCTTGAATAATAAAATTAGGTTAATTTATACTTTATTGAGAAATATTTTCAAGTTTATTATTCCTTTTATATCACTTATTACCATGTTATATAAATTACATAATTATTTAAGTTCACATCGGATGCTTTGTCAATATTTGGTACTTGAATCGAAAATGAACTTGATATGATGTCAATAGTTCATATGGTCGTAAGTCCATCATCTATAAAATAAAATTCATGAAATAATAATAACATTTTTATATCAACTATACCTTTAAATCCATTTATTAAATATGTATATGAAAAATGAACAACGTTACAATCATGGAGATAGTAAGTTGTACGTACACATGAGTAACGTTTTCCATTTTTCATTGATTGTTATGGAAAAAAGGTAAGTATTATTTTACCTTTACAGAATGATCATAAAATAATTAATATCACATTAATCATTTAAATATACTAATATATAGCATAGAAATTATGTGGTTAATAAAAACGAATCGCACCGCTTCGTGGAGGTGATAGTTCACACGTACGCACGAACGACATTATTATTTTTATGAAAATGGAAAGTAAGAACTTAATTGATATATTTTATTATTTTATAATGATTAATATTTTATTAATAAAACATATTAATTTTAATTCCATCATTATAACTAGTCATGAGAGACAGTTGTGAAAAAAGAACTATATCAGTTCGTGAGGCGGTAGTCTACCATACAAACAAATGAACTGTTAGTTTTACATTTGATGAAATTAGAGATGGATTTAAGTGATGATATTAACATAATAAAATCTCAGTATATTAAGGATACTTCAGTTTTTATTTCATCATGGTGGAAGAATATTTGAAGGATGATGAATAAGAAACAAAATAGAAATACTTAATTAAAAATGTTACCTTTCCTTCGGATGATCACATTTCTTAACACCTCTAAGAAGGGTGTTCTACCTAAAATAAGGATTCAAGAAGGTGGGGTTAATTCTAGGAAGGTGTTTGGATATATCTTGTATGAACCAAAAGGTTTTTTAAGTGTGATTAATAGAGATGAATGAGTGCTTTTTTATAGGAGAGGGGAGGGGCATCCTTGGAAACCCTTAAAATATTAAATTCATATAAATTAATTTTTTATTCAAAATAGTCCCAAACTAATTTATTTATAATATATTATTATTTTTTATAGAATAAAAATCATCCAATTAAAATTATACAAGTTTTTAATATTTTTTAGTCCTTATCTTTCTGTTTTAACCCTTTTAACTCTTACCATTTTATCAAGTAATTTTCACTTTGAGAGTTAAAATAATTACCATAACATACCAAACAACAAATGAATGAGTCATTAATAAAATATTTAGACTTTTAATAATAATTTTTTTGAATATTATATTTTTTAAAATTTTATAACATTTAATAAAATATTTTATATTTTAAAATACCAATAGTGTCAATTTTGACACTATTCATTAGTTGACTTTTTAAAAATATCCTTACAGGAAGATAAGTTAGAAAAAATACTTTAAATAATCAAAAACATGTCAAATTCATTCATAAAATTCATTTATGGTATCAATTATCTCAAATTATATTAATTTTAATATTTATAATATCATTTATTTTATTTTTTTCATTAATTAAGCGATTACTACATCATCATTGTGTAACCATTTAATTTATTTATTTATTTTCTAAAAAATTATAAATAAATTAACATGATGTAGGTAATAATTTATATTTATAAATACTGTTTATAGTTAAATAAATCACTTATATAACCTCATATTACAATTTTTATAGTTATGAGAGATGTGATTATGACATCATGGTCTTTACTTTAAATAAAATGTTATAAGTGTCATAATCACAACCAAGTGGCTTCCAAATACCAAAATTTCATCCCAATGATTTTATTGGTTGAAAATAACTCATCCAAAAATATTAGGACAATTTTTAGGGTAGTTTTATAATATTATAATATTATTTTTACTTTTAATTACATAATTTACCCTTAACCATGGTAATAAAAATAATTACCAAAGTTATTATCCACCAAAAAAAATTGATAATATAAGATCAAGTTTTTCATACTTATTACAACCATGTATGTCCATTTTTGAAAATCCAAAACATAAAAGTGGCTAAAATTAATTTAAAATTAATTTTATTGACAGAATGAGAAAATAGGTTTTAAAAGTAAACGTTCAAAATTTCACACAGTTTTTATATCCAATTTCAATTTGAAATTGATTGTAATGGCCTAAATTGGATTAAATTATAAAAACTTTATTTAATTATACTTTAAAAACAATTATAATATAATCTAACTATATAAATAAATTATATGAAAAAACATTTTTGAATTAAAATGTATTATTTTTCACTATTCATTAGAAAATGAATATTATCAAAAAAATACCAAAAATTCAACCAATGTAAATTTTTATGTCCCAATTACAAATAATAATTTTATTTTGTAAAATAGAATTTATAATAGTGATAAAAATAGATTTAAAATGGGTTCTCCATCAAAAGATGGCAAAACTGCCTTTTTTGAAAAATGCCTCTTTTATTCGTAAAATTTGATTTGTTATTATATCATATCTAGAGAATACATAAAATGAATTTTAAAACTTAAATTAAATATATTTCATATATATTTCATTATTATACTCCAATAAGATTTATTTATTAACTTATTGGTATAAAACACATTTGCGTGCATTTAAATAGTTTTTCAATAAAAATACATACTTTGTATTCAATTGGTTTTTTAGTTTCATTTATAGTTAAATTGGTAACCAGTGAGTCATCATATAAACATGTCTCAAAAATATTTTCATAATACAGTTAACATTTTTCATTCTCTCCATTCTAATGTCTAGGTGATAACTACCATATTAAATAATAATAATATTTAGTTATATCTTTAAGATTGATATAAAGTATTATGTATGCTATCGAAAAAAACATTTTTTTAACTTGGCATGTTACAATCCTTCAAGGTTTTCTTATTCTGTGGCTTCTGATCCTAGTTCGGTCATGTGCCATCAGTGTGGGAATGCAGGACACATATGACATGTGTGCACATCTCCTCCCAGGTCTTGTCACTGATGTGAAGCTATGGGAAACTTGTAGAATTTTTGTAAAGTGGTGCACCCATATCAAAGTGGTGTAGAATTTGTGCCTTCTAAAGATATGTCATCCTAGTCAGAACTCTCAAGGTCAATGGGTTCTCAGTTTGGTGGTCATGGTGATAAGGCTGGATCATCTTATGGGAAGATTTTGTTTATGGCTAAAACATAGGCTAGTAGTTGTTTTCAGGCGTAGGGTGAGACGAAACATCTTTATGTTGTGGACTAGGCACCAGCAGCATTAGATGTGGGACGTGTGACAGTTCGAGGTATTGTTTCTATTTCATCATACTTAGATGTCATTTTTTTTGACACTTGTGCTTTAGTTTCTTTTATTTATTCCCAAATTTTTAATATGTTAAATTTACCCATTGATCTTATGTCATATGTGATGGATTTGGTAATGCCACTTGGTAAAAAGCAAGAGTATAGTTTTAGGTGTCCTTATTGTGTACTCACCGTGACAGGGGTCGAGTTGGAATGGGATTTCCTTATTTTTGAGATGGACATATCTGATATAATCCTTGGTATGGATTGGATGGTGTGATTTCAGGCACACATCGGTAGTTATAGGCGGTGAGTGAGTTTTTTGGAACCTGATTGGAGTACCCAAATCTTTCATGATGAATAAAATCCTCTGTCAGGACATGTTGGACCTCCACTTTTGGAATTGGGAAATCTCATTTTTCAGTTATCATCACTCATGTTGGAGGATGATAGTGGTACTCTTTAGGGTTAATTACCTCATATGGTGGATGAGCTCCCATAGGTTTTCCTAGAGGATTTTTTGAGTTTTCCTCCAGAGTGGGATGTTGAGTTTTCCATTGATTTGTCATAGGGAACACAGTCGATATCTATTCCCTCATACTGTATGACCCCCATCGAGATGAGGTAATTAAAGGTATAGTTGGATGACTTAGAATCCAAAGGATTCATTCACCCAATCATCTCACATTGGGCCACCCCAGTTTTATTTGTGAAAAAGGCCAATAGATCTCTCCAATTATGTATTGATTACCAGAAGCTGAATAAGGTGACCATCAAGAACAAGTACCCTTTTCCCTATATTGGTGAACTTTTTGATCAACTTAAAAGGGAAAGGTGGTTTTCTAAAATTTACATGTATTATAGTTATCATAAAGTCATAGTAATAGAGGTGGATGTTCCAAAAATAGCTTTCTGAAGTCGGTACTACTATTTTGAATACTAGGTCATGCCTTTCGGATTGATGAATGCTCCAGTAGTCTTCATGGTTCTTATGAATGTGGTGTTCCTATGGTATCTTGATTCCTTTATTATGGTATCCATGGATGACATCCTGGTCTATTCTGGGACTATTGAGAAGCATGAGCATCATTTTATAATTTTGTTGGGAACTCTTTGGGATCATCATCTCTATGTGAAGTTCTATAAGTTCACCTTATGAAACATGGAGGTAAAGTTTATGGGATATGTAATCTTGAAATGATGGGTTTCAGTGGACCCTGAGAAGATCAGTGTTGTAATTTCATGGGAACTGTCGAAGAATGTTTTTGAGATCGAGGTATTTTTGGGCTTGGAAGTGTATTGCATGTGTTTCATTATATGTTTCTATCAACTTGCTTTGTCCATGAACACTCTTACCCAAAAAGTGGTAACGTTTGAATGGATCCCATAATGTAAAGCATCCTTTGAGGAGATTAAGTAGTGGATGACTAATGCCCCTATTCTGATCCTACCAGAATCTATAAAGGGTTATGTGTTTTATTGTGATACCTCAGGTATGGGTCTCGGGTGTGTGTTAATGCAGAATGATCATGTGGTTACCCATGGTTCTTGCCAGCTCTGGCCACATGAAAATAATTACCCGACCCATGACCTAGAGTTGGAAGTATTGATGTATGCCTTGAAGATGTGGTTCTATTATCATTTTGAGGAGAAATTTTTGGTTTATTCTGATCATAGGAGCTTAGCATATGTTTTCTCCCATAAAGATCTAAATCTAAGGAAGTTTCATTGGGTGGAGTACCTTCAGGTGCTTGATTTTGATATATTCTACACCCTAGGTAAAGGTAATGTTGTGTTTGATGTTTTGAGTAGGAAAGTGCCAGTGTAGGAATTGAATAATTCTAGTGATGATTGGGCCTTGATGGGGATCTTTTCTCAAATGAATTTGGATACCAAGGAGCACAGTGGAGGTGTGTTCTTGGCCAGTGTTCAGCTGAATCCTTCTCTCTTGGAGTTGATTTAGGAGTATCCTGGTGATGAGTTATTTCAGTAGTCTGTGTATTTTATTCATGGTGGGGATATTCCTTGTGATTGGTAATTGTCCCTCTAGGGAGTCTTGTGATTCAAGGTTTGCTTCTTGGTGTCTTCTTCATTAAGGAAGGTAGTGATGAGGGATACCCATCAGTCACAGTGGTTCGTTCAACCTGGTGTTACCAAAATGTACTATGATGTATGTTGAAAGTTTTGGTGGCTAGGTATGAGGTGGGACATATCTAACTTTGTATCATGGTGTTATACATGTATGCAAGTCAAGGTAGAGCACCAAAGGCCCTCCAGTTTTCTCTAGCTGCTACCCATTCCTACCTATAAGTGGGAAAAGATCGCCATGGACTTTATTTTCAAATTTCCTTGTACACCTTGAGAAATGAATTCCATCTGTTTAGTGATTTATTTTATGACCAAATATTCTCATTTCATTCTGATAATAGATTCATCCAAGGTGGATGAGTTGGGTCAGTTGTATATCTGAGAGATAGTGAGGCTTCATGGTGTGTCTTCGGTAATTTTTTTTGACAAGGACCCATATTTTACCTCGTGGTTTTGGAAAGGCCTCCAGAAGGAGATGGGGTCACATTTCAAGTTTATCATGGCATACCATCCTTAAACGGATGGTCAGATGAAGCGGGTGAATCATATTTTGGAAGAATCTGGCATATATCTTGGATTTTGGGGATTTTTTGGATAGCCATTTGGGATTGGTTGAGTTTGAATATAAAAATATCTACCAATAATCTATCCAAATGGATACTTTTGTGGTGATTTATGGTTGGATGTCTTGATCACCTTTGTGTTGGGATGATGTGGGAGAGACCACACTGTTGGGACCAAGCCTTGTGCAAGAGACATCTGAGAAGGTCGAGCTGATTAGACAGTGATTGTTAATAGCTAAGAGTCACTATAAGTTTTATAAAAATTATAGGTTCTAAGATTTGTATTTTTCTATGGTGATTGGGTGTTCCTAAAGGCAGAACCACACTTGGGTCATCATCATTTGGGTAAGCAAGGAAAGCTAATGTTGAGGTATGTCAAACCATTTGAGATTACCAAGAAGATTGGTAAGGTGGAATACATGTTATATTTTCCTTCTCATTTGATGCCAATCCACAATGTGTTCCATGTCTCTCATATGAAAAATTATAAACCATATCCATCTCATGTTTTGAGTTGTGAACAGTTAAATTTGGAGCCTAATTTATCTGTGTTTGAGCGACCAGTGTGGATTATATATTCTCAGGAGAAAGTAATTAATGGGAAGTTTACTCTATTAGTCAGTGTTATTTGGAATAACGAAAATGATGTGCATTATACTTGGGATCAGAAGTCTTAGGTTGAAGATCAGTATCCATTTTTATTCTCTGATCAAGCTTCAGGTTAACTTTTCAAGAGCGGAAAGTTTTCATGGGGGAGAGATTTTTCACATACATGTTTTCATTTTGAGGTATTCATTTGTTTATTTTAATTATAGTGTTTATATTTTGGTTTCCCCATGTTTTTTGGGAGAAAAATGGAGAATTTAGGCATGACAGTAGTTGGTGAACAGTTTTTTCAAACTATGTGCCCTTGTCCAAGAAACCATGTAGCCTTTTGGAATTTTTGGATAGTGGGAAACCACATGGTTGCCACATGGTTTTTCAAACCATTTGGGGTAACTATGCAGATTTTCCCTGTTATATAGTGGGAAACCACACAGTTGTCGCACAATTTAGTAAACCGTGCAGGCTAACCTTGTGTTCTATCCAAGTCATTAAAATTTGGGTTTTTACCTTTTTTCCTCTCTTCGGATTTAACCCCAAATCACCCATTTTCTTCCCCACTCAAGATTTCTAGTCCCAGGAGCCTCCAAAACTCCTCCTTTATCCTTTGGATGTCTATTTTTGAGGTTATTTTGGTAGGGATTCTTCAATAAACCTTCAAGTAAGTGAGTTTCTTCCTTGATTTCTCCTCTTTTCTAGGGTTTCACTTCCTCTTTTTTTGGGGTTTTGTTCTATAGTATGTTCAGTGACCCATTTTGAGTTCAATATAGATTATTAGGAGTCAATATTGATGTTTATTGTTTTATCTTTTCTTTTTAAGGTTTTCTTGAGGTGCGGTTGTGGTTTTCCATTAGATTCCATAAGTTTCTACACTTGAGGTAGGTGGTTCCATGCTTAAACATTATTTGGTGACTTTGATATGCTTTATTTTCTTTTTGGTTATGTTTTATGAATTTTTTATGAGGTGAGAAATGTGTTTTAAAAATTAGTCAAGGTGTTTTTATATTAAAAAGTGGTTTTTCAAAGGGAATGGGTTATGATTCATGTGTGTTGCATGTGTACTTTCCTGTTTTTTCCCTTAAAGGTCTTTTATAAAATGTGTAAGTGGTGAAAAACATATTTTGAAATGGTTTTGGAGTGTATTTGGGTTTGAAATTGGTTTTGGTTGGGGAAATGGTGATTTATCAAGTGTGTTTGTATTGATTGGCATGTGTGCAAGTGAATATGGGATCTATGTGATATGTGAATTGAAAATTAAGCATAAAGGGAATCCTAGGTATCTAGGTGGGTGGACTAGGACTAGTACTCTAGTTGACTTAGAAGTTTCTTGTCTCATATTCATCTAGTAGGATTGACAATTACAACACTAACTAAATTATGATGATGATTGGAGACCACTAGACCTTGGGATGAATTCCCCTATAGTGGATCATGCATGAGGATGTTGTGGGTTGTGGATTCTATACCATGTTTTACTGTGATACAAGGTTCCTAGTATCCCATTTTAGCTAGTGCCTATAGGGATTTCCTGTGACTTAGATCTTTTTTATGATATCATACTCACCATTGGCATACAATTCACTTTGTTGGTTATTTCAAAATCAAATCATGTTTTCCTTGAAAAGTTTTTTTATAAAAATGTTTCTAACTTTTCTATTTATCAAATATGTGTGTTAATTTGTCATATAATGTTTTGGAATGGAATATCTTTTGTTGGGTGGAATAATGTTGGGATTTGGATCGCACCTTGCATGCAACTTTGGGTCTATGTAGACTTGGTTATGTTTGACGCAGGTAAAGGCAAGATGTATCATGATGGTGGTTCGGGTTGTTAGTGGTCTTCTCTTGTAAGTTTTGGTGGTGGTGTCTTTAGAATGGTGCTCCTCTTGTTGTATTGAGGTTTTTGGGACAGTTTCATTATTCCATTTTCGTTATAGTCCTCTTTGGTCCTGTTTAAAGTTGTAAACTTTGAATATGATAATTTTTGTAGAATATTTGGTTATGATTATTCAGTTTTGTTCTATTTATTATTTTTTGTTGTTTATGATTACGTAAATGGTTTAAATCATTCCCAATTAATATTATTGATACCTAGTCACTATTTTCTAGCCAGTGGGAATTGAGAACACCCTTCATTCCATTCTATGGACCGGGTCGGGTGTTGGGTTGGATGGCACCCTATCTTGATTCGTGGCACATCCATCCTGCGGGTTGTCCTTTTTCTAAAACTATATAATTCTTTTAAAATTTCCAAATTATGATAAAGTCCTCCAAAATAACCATAACACGCATTAACCTTAAATTTTATCTCATACCTTTCATTTTTCATCCCAAAAAGTAATAACTCATAATTAACTCAAAATGAATGTCTCCAAAAATACTATTAGTCACTTTAAAATTTCATAAATTAAAGCCTCAAAAGGTTTATAAGACATAGAATTTATGATAAACTTGAAAATTATAAACCCATGATAATATCCCTAACTCTTAATAAGACATCATAATCTCTAAAGTTGTATAACCCATCCTTTGATACCAACTATAAGTACATGTTCTTAAACATTACATAATCTTAAGTTAAGTTAATAATTTTTCTATTTTCACATTAAGGATATTTTCAAGTTTAAAGATTTATATAATTAGTCCATGACTTATACATAAAAAAACCATAATAATATAAAGTGGACACTTCTTAACAGTATCCATTTTTTCCATAATCTAAAATATTTAAAATAAAGTATGATCACTTTTATGAAAAAATTTCACGACATTTAACATGAAATGTCCAAATACTTACTCATCCTTAAGTCCTCTGAACAACATTAAAAAAGATGGTATGAGCATAAAAATCTCAATAAGGGATATAAAAAGAAGTAAACCATTAGTCCATTAATAAACATTAAAATCCAAGAAAACTTTATCATAAAGTAATACTTTTCACCCTTAATAAGTAGTAAATAATTTCCTTTTAAAATAAGCTCATTTCATAGCTTTTTTTTAATCACAATATTACCATAAAACCCATAGATATAATAGAAAATTCATAAAGGTACCTTGGAAAAAAATTATACTTGTCACTCTTATAAATGGAATAACCATTCGGTCGACTTCCATACATGTCACTCTTATAAATGGAATAGTCATATGGAAGAATTCCATGCCTAATGCATTATAGGTTATAACTTAACCACTCATTCTTGGTTTATCATGGAACTTCCCATCCTTTTTTATCACAGAACCACCCGTAAAATGTCCAAGTACCATTATATAATCATAACACGTAAAATATTGCAATTTTCAGCATTTCGCTCATAAAATTTCATTTCCAATCACAAGAAATCATTTCAAGATATTAAAATAATCAATAAATTTTCAAAAAAAATCAATACCAAAATATCCAAAAAGAGGAATAATTTATTTCTTTTTTTAAAATATTAAGGCTTTTAGAGGAATCCAAATATCAAATAACAGTCACGACGGCGGAGAAGTCGTTGTTGTCGTATATGTTAAAAAAACATTTATTTTTTCATTTATAAAGAAAGTAAAACACTCCATATATAAATAATAAAAATATTTCTTTTTGAAAACCTTTTAATGGTATAAAAATTAAAAGGGTTTGTTTATACACCTTATAAAATAATGTGGGTGTATAACATCAAAATATGTCTCGATAAAAGGGGATTGAGATGAAGTCCCTTACCTTGAGTCTAATTTGTCACAATGTCATTTATCTTCATGAATAATCAATTTAATTTAGTAATTTAATTTATTGAGAACCTTTTTCAAGTTTATTATCCCTTTTATTACCATGTTAAAATAATTACTTAATTATTTAAGTTCACATCGGATGTTTTGATGATATTCAGTACTTGAGTCCAAATTGAATTTGGTATGATGTTAATAGTAAAAGTGGACATAATTCAATAATCTCTATAATAATATTAATTACATGTTTATCATATTTATACATAAATTATACTTTTAAATCAAACCATTATGTATGGTTATGAAAAAATAACTATGTTATAATCATAGAGATGGTAGGTCGTATGTACGTATGAGTAACATTTTCATTTTTCAATGATCATTATGGAAAGAATGTAATTATTATTTTATCTTTATATAATAATCATAATATCATAAATATAATATTAATAATTTAAATATACTTATATATATCATCCATATTATGTGGTGATGAAAAATGAATCACATCACTTTGTGGAGGTGATAGTTCACATGTACGCATGAACGACGTTATCATTTTTATGTGCATGGAAAGGTATCAATTTAAATGATATATTATTATTTAATAATGATAAATATTTCATGAATATAATATATAAACATTAAATTCATCATTATAATCATTCTTGAGATGTGGTTATATAAAATAAATTATATCGGTTCGCAAGGCGGTAGTTCGTCATACACGTGAACGATAATTATTTTCCCATTTGATGGAAGTGGAGATAAATTAAGGTGACGATATTAACATAATAAAATCTAATTATATTTAAGATACTTAATTTATTATTTCATCATGGTTGAATAATATTTTAAGTATGTGTAAGAATAAATGAAACAGAAACACTTAATTAAAAACGGCACCTCTTCCTCAAACGATCTCCTTTGATTAACACCTTAACACCTCTAAGGTGAGTGTTATGCCTAAAAAAAGAGCTCTATAATTTTGTTTGGGGTTATATGAAGTTATATGGGTATATATTATCTAAACCAAATAGATTTTTAGGTGTGAAGAAAAGAGGATAATGGGTTCCCTTTTATTGAAGAGGGGAGGGGCACTATTAGAAATCTTCAAAATATTAAATTAATATAAATTAATTTTCTATTTCAAATGGGTCCAAAGTTATTTCTATTGAAGATAGTATGAGTTTAGGCTGAAATAAATTCTTACAATGAAAGTTAGATAGGTTTTTATTATTTTTTTAATCCTTATCTTTTTTTAACCCTCTTCACTATTACCATAATATCATGTAATTTACACTTTGAGGGTTAATATAATTATTATCAAATGCCAAAATTCCAATAAATGGGTAATTAATTAAATTTATAGACTTATTAAAATTATTTGTATAAAATTGATATTTTTTATAAATTTAATATCATTTAGTAAAATAATATTTATTTTATAATATCAATAATATCAATTTTGAAATTATTCATTACTTGACTTTTTAAAAATATCATAATAGCAATCTAAATTAGAAAAAATACTTCTAAAACATCACTAACATTTAAAATTTATCAAAAAAATTGTGGATGATATTAATCATCTCAAATTATATTTATTTTAGTATTTTTATTATCATTTATTTCATTTTTTCTTTAATTAAACAATTAATGCATCATCATTGTGCAAGCCATTAATTAAATTATTTATTCACTAAAAATTAAAAATAAATCATCATGATAAATATAAAAAAAAATATATTACAAAATACTATTTATAGTCAAACATATCCCATATAAAACCCCATATTAAAAATATTTCACTTATTAAAAGAAAAGTGGACAAAATTGACTTTTCTTTGAATATAATTTTATAAATGTCATACTCTCATCCAAGTGGCTTCCAAAGATCATAATTTTGGCCCAAGGATGATTTTGGTATAAACACACTCACACAATAAAATTATTACAAGTGTTAGGATAATTTTATAATATTTATAATATTATTTTTACCTTTAATTACTCGATTAACCATTAACTCTTTTAATAAAAAAATTACTAAAGTTACTATTCATAATGTCCAAAAATAAAAAGGAACTATTTACTAAATTTGGAACTTATAATTCCAAATATCTAATCTATTTTTCAAAATTTCAAACACATAAATTTCATAAATTAATTAAAAAATAATTCCGTTGAGAGAACGAGAAAACGGGTTTTTAAAGTAAAACAATTCAAAAGGTTGAAATGTGTTTATATCCAAATCTAATTTTAAATTAATTAAAATTATATAAATTGTATTAATTGAAAAAAATGTGATCTAATTATACTTAAAAAACATTCAAATATATAATTTAACACTATAAATAAATTTTATGAAAAGCAGTTTTCAATTAAAATACGGTATTTTTTTACTATTCGTCAAAACATGAAACTTATCATAAAAATATCAAAAATTCACCTAAATTTTATTTTGATATTCCAATTTAAAATTAGGAGTTTATTTTATAAAATAGAATTTTTAAAAGTTTCAAAAACTAGATTTAAAATAAGTGTGTCATCAAAAGATGGCAAAACTACATTTTTTGAAAAATACTTCTTTTATGCATAAATTGAATTTTTTCTTATATCATGTCTATAAAACACATTATATTAATTTTAAAAAATATATTTAATATTATATATTTATATATATATATCATTACTATAATCCAACAAGTTTGATTTCATTATTTATTAGTATAAAACACACTTGTTCACATTTAAATAGTTTTTTCAGAAAAAATTCATTTTATTTTAAAAAGGGTTTTACATTAATTTATAATTAATTAGTCACCAAATAATTATATATACATGTGTAAACTATATTTTCATAATTTATTTAATCATTTTCGTTACTTCCATTCTAACGGCTAGGTTATAATGGTATTATTTAAATAATAATATTCATTTGTTCACTTAAGCTCGATGTGGCGTATCATGTAGACTATCGAATATAGTGTTTATTTTTTTCTCTAGAATGTTACAACAACTTTCTTTTTTCCCTATGTGAACACATAAGATATATTTAAAAGTAAGAGTATTACACTGTATTTTTCTTTTCTTAAATTAATATAAAGGTCAAATTCAAATAAATCTAGCACCAAATAGTCATATATTCGAGAGATGGATGTAGTTAGCTAAGATTCACTCATAAAATAGGATAAATAAAAGTTTTAGATAAATTTTAAAGCCTTATCCCAAAGTTTTAACCTTATTTTACTCATTTTACCCTTACCAGGGTGAAAAAAAATTACTACAGTTACTATTCATATTGACAAAAAATAAAAGGTTATTTACCAAATTTGATCTTTATAATTGAAAATTTGTAATCTATTTTTCATGATTCAATTTTTATAAGTTGAATAATTATTTGAATCGGGGGTGCGTGTATCTCAAGCTATCAAAAAATTTATTTGAAGATAAATATATATGTTAAAATATTCGGGTGTTACATTATAAACCCCTTAAAATAAATTTCATTGATAAAATTATGTCACTATGATACAAATAGTTGTAGATATCTTTGTTTCATTATATCCTCAGGTTCTCGAGTAGCTTTATCTAATTTATGGTTTCACCGTAAAACATTAACTAGGTGAGTGGTGTCCCGCTGTTGGTGGTAGGGTGTTAAGGGTTTGGGGGATTAGGGGAAGTTCACAGGGCCAATTACCCTGACCTACATGTTTATGCAATTTCTCTCCTTGCATTATGTTCTATATAGGCAGATGTAATTGGCCTTATATTTTACCAGGTGATTGGTCTTGTTTTGTATCACTTTCTCTCTATAAACTAAAATCTCCAACGTTTGTTCCTCGTAAGAGATATCTTATTTCAAAGGTGTGGCCTTTGATTTAAATACATGTGAGGGATTAGATATGTACTTCCTTAGGAGAGCTACATGGAACACATCGTTAACTTGAGATAAATTTGGTGGAAACACCAAGCAATAAGATACCATCCTTACTCAATCAAGAATCTCGAAGGGGACAATATACCTAGGGCTCAACTTTCCTTTCTTTCCAATTCTCATAACCTTTTTTCATAGAGAAATTTATAGAAATACTTTTTCACTGACTTTAAATTCTATATTTCACCAATTATTGTCAATATAACTTTTTTCAAACTTTTATCTGACCTTAAGTGTTTTTTTATGGCTCGGACCTTCTCTACCATTTCCTCATATATATTAGGTCTCAATAATTCTATTTCTCCAACCTTATCCTAGAATATTGAGGTTATACACTTCCTTCTATAAAGGTATTTATATGGAACTATCTGAATTCTCGAGTGAAAGATATAATTTTAAGAAAACTTGACTAGAGGAAGTTTTTTATCCTAATCACCTTTGAAATTGATAGAAAAAAGATCTCAATATATCCTCAAGGGTTTGAATGATTCTCTCAAACTGACCATCTGTCTGAGGATGATAAGAAGTGTTGAAAATTAATTTTTTATCTAGAGCATTCTGAAGTCTTCTCCAAAACTTTGAGTTAAACCTAAAATCCTAATCAGATACAATAGAATGTGGTATTACATGAAACCTTACCACATACTTAATTTATATCCTGTAAATTTATCAAGAGATAAATCATATCTAATGGAAATGAAGTTTCAAATATCATTATTCCATTTAAATGTTTTGGGGATTCTAATAATAAAATCTATCATAATGTTTTCCCACTTCCATTAAGGTATGGTTAATGGTTATAACATCTCCTTAAAATTCAGTCAAACACCAAGATACATACTCTACAATATCTCTTTCCATGTTTCCCCACTAAAAATACTCTTTCATGGCTCTATACATATTTTTACTACTATCATAAATAGAGAATGGTGAATTATGAGATTCATCCAATAGCTCCTTCTTCTAGTCCAGTATTGATGGGATGAATACAATGTTCTTGAACCTTATCATTCCATCATAATCAAGGTTAAACTCAGAAAAATTTCCAACCTTATTCTTCACCTTTACATATTCCTTCTTCCCCTCTTTAATCTTCACTTGGATAGGTGGTTGGAAACTCATTTGAGATAGATAATATTTCTACCCTTCCTTTAATATCTATAGATCTATCCTTTTAAAATCCAAAAATATCGGATCATTTTTTATCCTCATCATAGATAATATAGGAGATATACCTTTTTGAAAAAAGATGGGAGGAGAGATGGAAGAACTTCTCTCACTACAATCCTCGAGCTTCTCGGGTTTCTCTGCCTGAAACCCTAACTTCACAAACATGGAGGACTTCCTCAAGCCCGGGAGGTTCGAATCCCACCATTTTGGGATCCCTCAAAATAAGCAGACTCCCAAAATTCATGATCTTGTCGTGAAAGTTCATATGGAAGATACCCTTGATGAGCATACATGCACCCACCCTTTTGCTGGTAGATCCCAAGGTATTTCTTTCCTAGATGCGTTGAAGGGCTTTGATCCAAGCACAGACATTATGAAGAAGCCTACTCTTTTCAAGCGACTTGATGATGGTGGTTTCCTGGTGGAAGCGAATCCGGACGCACTTCATCAACGCACAAAAATGTGCAAATTTTGTATCATGTTCCGAGTCTCCTACCTTAAAGGTGATCATCCTTGGCCTCTTTCTGATTTGCATATGCGTATTGCTCATTGTTGGAATGTTTCAAACTGGAAATTGATTCCAACAGGGAAAGGCTACTTCAACATATTTCTAAAATCACAAGAAGACTTAGATAGGTATTGGAGCATTGGAAATCTCAATCTAAAGATGGGACTACTTAGAATTTCTGATTGGGACTCTACTTTTAACCCTCACACATATAGAAACACAATAGAACAAGTTTGGGTTAAACTTCATGGCCTTAATTGGTTCTTTTGGAACCCAAAAATTCTCAATGAAATTGTTTCATGCATATGAACCCCTCTGAAAATCGATCAAAGAACTTTAAATGTTGATCTTGGGATCTTTGCTATAATTATGGTGGAAATTAATTTAGACTCAAAGCTTCCTAACACAATCAGCTTCACTACGAATGAATACAAAAACAGAAATTCGAATTGAATATGAGAGGAAACCTCCCTTTTGTAACCTTTGTAAAATTATAGGTCACACAATCTCTAACTGTAGAGTGATTACAAAGCAAGTAATCCATCCAATTGATAATGATTGGAAGGAAACTAGGAGGAATAAAAAAGATAAAGCTCCCATGATAGAGATATCTGAACCCCTCAAAAAGAAAGCTGAAATCTGGGTCAAAAAAACAATATAACACAACTAGGGGGTACCTCAGGTATAAACTGGGTAGATGTTGCGGAATAGGACACTACAATTAAGGATCAAAGCATTTTAGATGAGCTAGAAAAGACTAACCTCATCCAAGATGCAGATCTCACTACACCTCTGCATAAGGATAATGTTCCTGAGATTTCCACAAGTCAAAATATCATGAAACACATATTGGATTTGAGTTCTGGACAAATTTAGAAGCCAAATGTATCAAATGCCACTGAAATCTCAGAGTAAAAGATTTAATGCATCAATAAAACAGATAAGGTAGGATATCCTCACAATCAAGGCACATCTGTTACTTGCTCTGAAAATCCGACTTTCACTGGACAAAGTTCAGAATCTGGTATTCCTTTGGCTGCCCAGAATGACACTCTGACCATAACACATTTCACTACTGACCAATTGACTGAAGTCACCAAAAAACTAGAACTTGTCAACCTGATTAAGATAAATCCTCTCTTGGTACAATCTCCTGCACAAACCCAAAGAAACAACTACACAAAATAGAAATCTCTCGAACAACCTGGGGTGAAAGAATTTGTTTTAGACAACTCTACTATCACACAAACCTCTACTGATAGGTCTGGTATTAACACTATTTCCATGTTGTCCTATAACACTACACCCACAACTCCAAATCTTAAGAACTTAGCAATACAACCTACTACCAAAGGCACCTCTCTAAACCCAAAGAGTGAATTTAAAATGGAAAATGATGATCCAAATGCTGTTTTCCATCTCCCTCTAGCACTATAAGCAGCCCTAACATTTATGAATGTGTATATACTATACCCTCTAAGTTTGATGTCATGGTACCTGAACTGGTTGATCATAGTAGCATATTATCAGTACAAAAAACTCAGCCAATGTAGGTTATGAAGGTTTCTATTGAGAAAATACAGAACTGTCTAGATCTGGACAACAGCAACCAGGCTATGAATGTCTCTGTTGAGAAGATACAGAGCTATCCAGATCTGGACAGCAGCAAGAAGTAGAATGCATCCACTCCACAGGCGCCAGGTACGCTTATTCCCCTGCTTGTAGATATTACGATCACTCTAATACCTGAACCTACAAGTAATAACACCACAAAATCCATAAATAATAAATAATAGACCTCTGATAATCAGAAAGTCATAAGATCTTCAATAAATAAAGGTTTTGGAAAAAATAAAAAAGGGGGTTCTAACTCCAAAAGTAAATTTAAATGAAGATCCTTTTTTGGAATTATCAGGGAATTACAAACTCTGACACCTTCATTGTTTTAAAAAGAATGATAGACACTCATCACCCTCTTTTATTTGCTATTTTAGAGCCAAAAATTAAATATTCCTCTAAATACTCCTACTTATGCCAAAAGAATTATGTTTTTACTGGTTAAATCACTAATAACCTTAATGCAGAATCTTTGTGGCTTTTTTCACATTCCTCTTTGCAGAATACTAATGTCTACAATATCTCTGATCAGATTATTACTTGAAATTTTAATATTGATGACACACATATCTATTTATCTTTTGTTTATGCTAAGAATAGATGTCAAGAAATAAGGATGCTTTGGAATGACCTTTCTTATCTTGGCACTAATATTAATGCACCCTGGTTTATTATAGGTGATTTTAATGCCATTCTAAACCCAAGCGAGAAAATTGGACCAGCTCATGATTCTATTTCCACAAGAGAATTTAAAACCTCAATTGATGACAATAATCTCATAGAAATAAATCTCACTGGTTCAAAGTACACTTGGTATAGAAGGAACTACAACAAAGTAGTTGCCTCTAAACTAGATAGAGCCTTCATGAATGTCCTATATTTAGACAATTGGGACACAATTTCTAGTATTACTCTTCATAGACTGAACTCTGATCATCACCCCATCTTGATCAGTGTCCCCACCAAAGACAAGAATCCTTGTATGACTTTTAGATTAAACAATGCTTGGTTATCTGATGATGAGTGCTCTCATATCATTCAAAACTTTTGGTCCTCAAAAACCAGTAACAGTGATGTTCTTGACTGTAGCCTCAAATTAAAACATCTCAAACAGACTCTAAAAACTTGGTGTAGCTCTAAATCCAAAAAAATCAATAATGACATCATGACTCTAGAGAAATAACTCAATGATATTCAAAACATAAACACCACCTATGACCTCAATGTTGATCCTACTCATGAACTAAACACTACAATCAAACTTAACTCCCTGCTCAATTTCAAAGACAATATGAGAAAATTAACGTTTAAAGATAAATGGTTAACATACGGTGATAGAAATACTAAATTTTACAATTCTCTTCAAAGAATAAAAAAGTCCTACAGGCCGTTATCTCTATTAATGGATGGAAATAGGCTCCTTGACAATGAAGATGACATCTCTCATCATATCGTCTCCCACTATGAAACCATTTTCAATGGTCCTAATATAAACAAAGACCTCCTACCTGATGTCATCCCCCTTGTGATAAATGATGATGACAACTCATTCCTCCTCAACACCCCAATGGATCATGAAATCAAAGACACTGTCTTTAGTCTGAATCCTGATAGTGCCCCTGGCCCTGATGGTTTCAACAATGGTTTTTTCCAACATTACTGGGATGTGATTCAGATTGATGTTTGTAAAATTGTTAAAACCTTTTTTGAAAATGGGGTTCTCCCTCATGCTTTAAATTCCCAGGATCTCACATTGATACCAAAGGTAGATAACACCTCTGAGATTCATTTGTTTAGACCCATTTCTCTTATCAACACTCTTTTTAAAGTCATTACAAAAATTATTTCCAACAAAATTTCCACAATCATGAGAAAAATTGTCTCATGGAACCAATTTGGATTTATAAAGGGAATATCTATTCAAGACTGCATTTTCCTCGCCTCAGAGTGTGTCAATAATTTGAATAAACCCAATAGGGTAGGCAACATAGCGATTAAGTTTGACATCAAAAAATATTTTGACACCATGGACTGGAGCTTTATTTTCAAAGTCCTCTATGGTTATGGTTTTAGCACCTCTTTTATAACTACAATTCGAACTCTCTTTAACTCGGAATCTATCTCCATACTGGTCAATGGCTCACCTAAAGGTTATTTTAAATGCACTAAAGGTGTCAGGAAAGGTGACCCTCTTTCTTCCATTCTCTTCTCGATAGCATAAGACTACCTCAGTCGTCTGATCAACAAGCTGGTAAGCCAGAACAAAATAAAACCTATTCATGTCTCCATAAATGTGAACGCTCCCACTCATCTTTTTTACACTGATGACATCATCCTTTTCCTTCAGGGGGATAAAAGAAACATTCTTAACCTAAAAAACTCACTTTCACACTATGAAGATATTTCTGGTCAAACCATTAGCTGGAACAAATCTTGCATCTTCTTTGGGAAGAATTTCCCTTCCGACAGAAAATGTAACATTCTCAGTGACCTGGGTCTAAAGGAAGGCATGCTTCTATTCACCTATCTTGGTGTTCCCATTTTTTGGGGTAGACCCAAATCTTTTCACTTTATGACTATAGTTGATCATGTTTTTAATCAACTTTCTTCTTGGAAAGGTAAGTCTCTCTATATGGCCAGTAGAACTTTCCTTGTTAAATCCACTATTGTCTCCAAGATGGTTTATTCAATGATGGTCTATAAATGGACAATTGGACTCATTAAAAAAATAAACAAAGCCATAAAGAACTTTATCTGGACCGGTGGCACTCTTGAAAGAAAAATTGTGATTGTGCCCTGGTCAACTTGTTGCAAACCCATTGAAAATGGCAGTCTTGGTATAAAAAATATCAAACGCTTCAATGAAGCCCTTCAAGCAAGACTCACTTGGAATCTTTTTCACAATACCTATGAAGAAATATCCTTTCTTAAAAATAGGTTTCTAGACAAACTTAAAATAGGAAACTTGAACTTCATTAACTCATCTATCTGACCCTCCATCAAAAACACCTTCGCTAATATTATGCATAACTCTATATGGATGGTCTCTAGAGACTCCTCCATGAAATTTTGGTTGGATAACTGGACCGGAATGCCTTTAATATCCATGTTTCTTCCTGATCAAATCCCTGATACTACCAACAGCTCTATCAAAGACATTTTAAACTCTCAACAAGATCAACTCCCCAACACTATTTTAAATGTTATTGACAACTACTCCTTCTCTCCCACCAATGACCTCTTAATCTGGGAACCTGCTCACAATAGTATGCTCAACTCAAAGCATTTCTACAAACACTTTTTTTGTAACTCATAAAATGACTATAGTTGGTTAAAACAATTCAAAAAACCTTGGATAAAGCCATCGTGTTTCAACCTTATATGGCATCTTGTGCACAACAGAGTGCCCACTGAAATTTGCCTCCAATCTTTTGTCATCCAGCTCTATTCCAAATGAAAAATCTGTAATCAGCACAGGGAAGATACTAACCACCTTTTTCTCTCTTTTGCTACTGCTTCTGCTCTCTGGAACTATATTCTTGACATTTTTTACTGCAGATGGTTGAAGCTTAATTCTGTCAAATATCATCTTAAAAAATGTTTAAAAATGGAAGGCTCTCAACAAATCAGGAACCTCTTTCATGTTGCGGTTGCTGAGCTTCATCATGTGATTTGGTATGATCGAAATTCTATTATTCACCAAAATTATTCATTCAATCAAAATGCAGGCCGAATACGGATCCTCACTGCCATACAAGAAGCTACCTTGATTCAAAAAGGAAGATGCCAAAACACCGTCCATGACTTTGTGATCCTGAGGTGTCTCAGGATTAAAGGAAATTTCTGTCAGCCGCATCATACTTTGGAGGTGTTCTGGAAATCCCCCCTACCTGTATGGATCAAGATCAATATCTACGATGCCTCCAAAGGCAATCCGGGACCTGCAGGATGTGGTGTTGTATTCAGAAATCACCACGGCCAGATCCTTGGTTGTTTCATGGGTAAATGTGGCATTAACACCTCCCTCAAAGCTGAGATGTTGGGATTGATTCATGCCATTACCATTGCCAAATCCTTTTGCTGGAATAACCTTTGGATCGAAAGTGACTCGACAACCATTGTCCAAGAAATTTGGAATGGCGTAATCCACCTTGCTTGGCTGATCACCACCCACTGGATAGATTGCTCCATCTCGCTTAGCAATCTTAACTATATCATCACACATGTTTACTGAGAAGCAAATGAGGTTGTAGATGGTCTGGCCAACATGGGAATCAATCAGGAAATTACTTGGCTTGAAGACCTCCCCATTGCTCTCCACTCCTTTCATGAAAAAGATTGTAATATGATCCCATCTTTTAGACTCTTGTAATCTTTATTCTTTTTTAATAAATCTAAGGCTTTGGTCATTTTTGACCAAGGCATCACCTTTAAAAAAAATAGATAATCTAGCATGATCATTTTGACTTAAAGTATCTACCACCATATTCTCTTTCCCAGGGTGGTAATGTATTGGGTATTCATGGTCTATAATTGGCTTAAACCACCTTCTATAGGGAATATTCAACTCTTTCTACATGAAAATATACTTAAAACTTTTATTATCAGTGTATATATCACACCTTTATCCATAAATATAATGCATTGGTATCTTTAATACAAAAATTACCACTACCAACTCCAAATCATGAGTCAGGTAATTTTTCTCATGTGTTTTCAATTGATATGAGAAATATTCTATCACCATATCATTCTTTATGAGAATGATTCCTAGTCCCTTATTTGATGAATCACTAAATATCACAAACCCTTATCCACTACAAGCTAATGTGAGTACAGGTGAACTGGACAACCTTATTTTCAACTCCTTTAAATTATCTTCAAATTAATTTTTCTATAAGAGATTAACCCCATTTTTTAGTAAACTTGGTGAGTGGATTAGATAGTTGTGAGAAATATCTCACAAAGTGTTGTTAATATCCATACAACCCAAGAAAACTACAGATTTCAATTATCATGGTTGGTCTAGTCCATCGTTCAAAAACTTCTATCTTTTAAGGATCCACCAATATACCCTAACTTTTGATTATATGAACCAATAATGAAACTTTCTAATTCCAAAATTCACACTTGGTAAATTTTTCATACAACTTATTCTTTCTCAGAGTCTTGTGCACAATTCTTAAATGATATTCATGCTCTTAATTACTCTTTAAATATATAAGAATATCATCTATTAATACCACCAAAAATTAATCATGGTAATCTCTAAAGACTCTATTAATTAAATCCATGTAGATAGAAAGGGAATTAGTAATTCCAAATGGAATCGCTATAAATTCATAATTCACAAACTTCATACCGAAGGTTGTCTTGGGTATATCCTTCTTCTTAACCCTCAATTAATGATATCTATAATAAATTTCAATGTTAAAAAAGTATTAAGCTCCTCATAATTGATCAAAAAAATCATCGACACAGGGTAGAGGATACTTGTTCTTGATATTGAACTTGTTAAGTTCCCAATAATCAATGGAAAGATGCATTGAACCATATTTCTTCTTAGTAAATAGAATAGTAACACCCCATAGTAATGCACTAGGTTGTATGAATCCCTTATCAAGATTCTACTAGAGTTTCTTCTTAAATTACTTTAACTCAATTAGGTCCATTCTATAAGGATTCATTGAAATAAGTGTAGCATCATGTATAAGTTATATTGAAAAATAAACTTCATGATTCAGAGGTAGACTAGGCAATTATTCTGGAAAGACATCAACAAACTCCCATATAATAATAATATCCTCAATTTTGAGTTTCTCCCCAACCATATAAGATAGATACCCTTCATGGATAAGAATTAATACCCACAAGATAGAAGTAATTTCCATTGGAATTTTATATTCATCCTCACACCAATAAATGAACATAGATTTATTCAAAATATGAAATGTGACTTCCCTTCCTTGGAAATTAATATGGGATACATATAAATAAATACAATCCATGCCTAGAATCACATAAAATTCAACTAAATGGATAATAAAAAGATTTACAGGAATAATTTTTCCACAAACTTCAATCAGATAGGAACTATAGACTTGAGATGCGACCATCATACCATTAGAATTATTCACCTCTAACTCAACATCTAATCATTGAGGGAATAAAACAATTCCCTTATAAAATTACTTATATATAAAAGAGTGGGTATATCTAGAATCAAATAAGACATTAGCTGCTCTAGAGTGGGTGAAAAGTGTACCTTTCACCATGTCATTATTATAACCCACTTCGGTGGTCGTGGTCACATAAAATTTACCTTTTTATTTAGTATTAAGATTTTTTTGATACCGATCATTATCAAAAGCGTTCATAGTTGTGCACTGGTTATCATAATTCCTATACTCCTTTCATTTGAAGCGTTGGAGTGTGGGTGGTGCATTATTTGGTGTCTTCTTTTCCTCTATTTCATGAATCATCATATTCATAACCTTTTAACATTCACAGGCTTTATGAACTGTCTTTCCACATTTACATCACCTATCCGTACCATTCAAGTAATTCCCTTGATGTTTATTCCCACGTTTTAAGCATGTAGATGGATGGAATTTCTTTCCACCATGTGATTTATTCAAGTTTTCAAGAGACTTCTTCTTCTTTTTCTTTTGAAAAGTATGGGAATGGTAGGAATCTCTAATTTTCATTTCTACCTTTAGTGCACATAAAATTATTTCTTTATAGATACTAAAGTATATTATATATAATTCCCTTTAGAGACTTGGTTTTAAGCCATTAAATAATCAATCAATTTTACTTTTAGGGATAATGATTAAACTAGAATTATACCTTACAAGTCTTGTAAAATTTTCCCCATAAATTCCAATGGATTCATCCTCCTTTTGGTTAAACTCAAGGAATTCCTTATATGTATTTATACATATAATATGAAGGAATTAATTATTTAAAAATATCATCTTAAAATTATCCCATTCCATGGAGTCAATTTCTTCCTCTTTATTGGTATTCTTAAAAATATTCCACCATTGATCTTCTTCACCTTCCAAATAATAAATGGATAAGACAGCCTTTCCATGTTCCAAGCACTGGAGAATAGAAAATATTTTCTAAATTGTTCTAATCCATCACTCAACCACTAGTGGATTAGAAGACCCACTAAAAAAGGTGAATTTTTCTTTACAAAAGATTCAATAGTACATTATTCCCTCCTTTGATTTCTTTAAATATCAGCATGATTCATGGCCTGAGAAAGTTGCATGAGCATGGAAACAAGATTTTGTATTCCAACTCCCTTATTATTTGGTTGTGAAGGTGGAAAATAATTTTATTTTCTATCAAATTCAATGTTATCATGATGTATTCTAGTTCCATCCATTGGCTAAACACAAAAGAAATGTGTAATCATAAATCTATAATAATCAAAGTGATCTATCAAATAATCATGAAATATCATTCATAGGATGTATAAATCATGATATTGTCTTCTTAATCTATGAAACCTTTTGTTTAACCTAGGTTATCCATGGTCGTTACTAAAACTTTATGACGTTATCCTATACTTAGTATTATCCCCAAGGTTTTTTATAAAGGTTATCTAATCCTAATCTCCAAATATTAACTAAGCCTCATTCTAATACTAAGTGTAAAGGCCTAGTCTTTTGATACATAAATATTACATCATTTTAGATGAATATTTCATATATAAAATTACGATCCATTCTAAAAACATGAAGGTTTAGTGTATTTGGAGACTATATACATAAACATATTATTTAGATACATTATTCATCATCTCGCATAATATTATTCCCACTTTTTACCCTTCTTGGCATACCCTACATAAACCTTTCTTCATAACCTGGGAAAATGAAACATAATAAAGAGTTATTTAGATGCTCAATAAGGGTAAATATGGTAGATATAAATCAATAATCATATGAAATCATAATATAAGAATATGGGTATGATATCATGACTATAAATTACAAAGTTCATGCTTGATCTCTCAAATATCATAAACATGAGTCATGGAATAAATCATTATAATTTCAAAATACATGAATCATAAGAGTGAGAAATATTTATAAATCAATCATGAACTATAAGTTTATGTTATAAAAGTGTGGCACTATCATGGGTTTAGAAACTATTTCATATGTCAAGGTTAACTACCAAGACCATCAAATCATACTGAATCACGAATTGTCACATGTTCCCCATATTAGATAATCACACCGACTTGTTTACCATAGTGGATCAAGAACATCGACATGTTTCCCATAGTGGATTAAGTGCACTAAATTGTCTCCCATAGTGGATCAAGTACATCAACTTTTTTCTTATAGTTATCACATGATATATAAAACTTCACTCAATGCATTGGAGGGATATATAATTTAAGTCTCACCCATAACATAATAAAAACTATACATATGTGTGCCATAAGATCATAAAACATTCATAATATCATCATATCATAACCCATGAAAATAAAATAGGTTTCATAAACATTTCATAATTTGATCATATCATAACCCATGGAAAATAAATAGGTTTTGTAAAACATCATCAACATGCTCATAAACCATTCAGAGGAAGAATGAGGATGGTATTATTAGATCATATCCATATTAAAAAAAAATTATTATCAAAGGATTTTTATTATAGATGATTTTTTTTTAAAAACAATCACTGGAATATTTCCTGAGGAAAATATCCTTTTCACATTGAAATCAAATATTTAAATCTAAAAAATCCACAAATATATAGGAAAATATTTTCTTTGAAAATAAACTTGTAAAATTATAAAGTAATAATCAAATAATTTATTGAAAATGATGTCAATAAATTATATTCATGTTTTATATGATAAAATAAAACATTCCATTCACACTTTTGTAAAAAAATAGGTCAAAAAAGACCTCATTCGGAAAGTGACGAGAACATTCCTTTTAAACCATTTTGTAAAAAATTAATCATGGGTAAAAATTAATTTTAAACAATAATAGGATAATATTAAAATATTCTTTAAACCATTTCTAGAAAATATGTATAAGAAATAAAATTTATTTTTAACCAAAGGGAGAAGTAAAGTTCACTTCCTTTAAAAACATTCTTTCGGTGTTTTGAGTTCTTAAAGAGAGGAAAATGAAATAAAAACATTTAATATCCAAAAATAACCATATTATAAGAAACATTAAGGTTATTTATCAACTAATGATTATATAACTTCCTCAATAGAAATTCAAGCATAAATAATCCCAATTAAAATGGGATTGAAACATAAATCTCTTACCTCAAGTCTCGTCTTTCTCCATACACGTTCGAACCGCCTATATAATAAATATAGATCTATTATAAATATATTAAATTACCATAATAATATATATCATACCATTTATCATTTAATTATGACATTTTATCACCTGTTTATTAATAATTTGTTATTAAAATCACTATTCTATATGATAACTGCTTCTTTTTTCATGAGTGTTTTGGTTTGACGGTCTTGGTCCTTATAATTTGATCATGGATCCATGATATACATAATTTTAATTATAATATATGTATAATATATATTCAATATATATATATATATATATATATATATTCATCTGTAAAAGGTATATATAAAAAATAAATTACACCATTCATGGAGACGGTAGGTTGTACGTATGCATGAACATTGTTTTCACTTTTCAATGGATAGAACGAAAGAAATATAAATAATAATTAACCTTTATGGAATCATTATTATATCATATAAATAATTTATATTCATTAAATCCATCCTTATTACCATCCAAGTAAAACAAAAATGAAAAAAAAATCGCATCGCTTCATGGAAGTGGTAGTCTACATGTACACACGAGCAGCGATATCGCTTTCCAACAGATTAGAAGGTAAGAAGGTAGATGTGATATTATAATTCAAAAAGTATAAATATTTCATAAATATCATATATAATCTTTATCACATCATAATAACCACCCATAAAATATGGTTATGGAAAATGAATTGTATCGCTATGTGGAGATGGTAAGTCGTACGTACGCACGAGTGATACTTTCACTTCCCATTTGATGGGAAAGATGGGGGATGATGGTGATCCCATAATAATAATTAAATTTAATTATATTTATTATAATAAATTTATTATTTTATGATAAATATCATATATTTATAGGAAGTATAAGAAGAAAGAAATTTAAAGAGATCATGTAAGATAATTACCTCTCTTTTAGTTAACCTCATTTAGAATCTATATTAAGGACTATTCTAATGGTATTTTAAGAATAAAAATATATAATTTAATACTAGGAAAGTTTATAAGAGAATTTTTTTGGGTTTTTTTAAGATAGAAGGATCAAAGTGATGTAAAGAAGAGAGAAGAGGGGTGTCCTTTTATAAGGGAGGGAGAGGATACACTTGGAATTTCTTAAAAGATTAAAATATAATAAAGTCATTCTCAAGAAAAATACTTCAAAATGGCCATGAATTAAAATAAAAATATTCTAGAGTCTAAATAATATAATAAAATGAAATTTATACAGGTTTTGGGTCATTTTAAACCTAATATTTTTTATTAACCCCTTTATTAACCATTTTTGACCTTAACCGTGGTAAAAACTATTTCAATCTTAAAAGGTTAAAAATTTTACCATAAATGGAAAATTGATTCAAAAATGGAAAATAGTTGATATTTTAAACCACATTTAATTAACTTATCCAAATATAAAAAAAATTATGAATTTTAAATCATTTAATAAAATATTATTTATTATAAAATATCATTAATGTCAATTTAAGAACTATTCATTTAATTTGACTTTAAAGACACCAAGATAAAGATTGAATTTTAATATAATCATTTTAAACATCACTAATATGTTATATTTATCTACCAAAATCGTGTAACATAGTAAATCACTCAAATTATATTTCTTTTAATATTTTTAAAATAATTTATTTTATTTTAATATTAATTGAAGAAATATTGTGTCAACATTGTGTAAGAATTTAAAGTAACTATATAATCACAAAAAAAATAAAAAAAATCATCATAATGAAAATAATTTCATTTCTCAAAATAAACATTAATATTCATTCATGAATTTTTTTTGTCTCTATGTGAACACATAAGTAATATTTAAAAGTAAGAGAGTGACACTTTATATTTTTCTTTTCTTAAATTAATATAAAGGTCATATTAAAATAAATATGGCACCAAGTGGCCATAAATTCAATAATTGTATGATAATGGATGAACTAAATTCATAAAATGAGATAAATACTAATGTTGGAGAAATTTTAAAGCCACATCCCATAGTTTTAACCCAATTTTATCCGTTTTACCCTTACCTAGGTGACAAAAAATTACTGTGGTTGCAATTCATATTGACCAAAAATAAAAGGAACCTATTTAAAAAAAATTATCCTCCTAATTCCAAATATTTAATCTATTTTTCAAGATTTTATTTCTATAAGTGGTAGAAAATCATATTAAAATAAGTGCGTAAAACGCAATGAAAGCTGTTTTTTAGAAAAATACATTTTTAAGCATAAAATTGGATTTATTCTTATCCCGTTTTTAAAACAATATTAGATGAAGGTTAAAATATTTTATTGAATATATAATATATAAATTTCATTAAAATCATTCACCAATAGTGATGAATTTAATTTGTTAAGATAAAAACACATTATGAACATAAAAACAGTTTTTCTGGAAAAAAAATCTCTTTTACTTTCAAATGATTTTAATTTTAATTTTTAATCAATTGATAACCAATGAATTTATTTTATACATAAATTTTTTATAATTTATTTTATCTTATTAATATACACCAATTCAATGGCTAGTTTATTATTTCATGCTATATTATGGTTCATTTAGACTAGAGGATGCGTGTATCGCAAGATATCAAAAAAATTGAAGAGAAAACTATATATATTAAAATATAAGGGTGTTATAATTGATCCTACTAAAATATACAAGCATGTAATATACACCATAATTATCCCAAGCTATCTCATGTCTGGAGATACTATACCTGCTCCCAACTACCACCTACCGGTCATCAAGAATTTCTCTCCCTTAGGCGATGTAAAGGACACCCATCTTTGATAGTAACCAATATGGGCTCTATAAATTGTTAGCTAGTCCATTACAAGTATTAAATAAAATCTAATCATCTCTAGAATCATGAATTCTCATATATATCCATAATCGTTAACGACTATAGGACACTTTGGGCATCACTTAAGATGGTTCAATTTTTTAACCAATGGTGTCTCAAGGAAAAGAAACTCAAAAGAAAACTTGACTAGTAAATAAATTATAGAAACAAATTGTGTAGATATAAAAGAATGGGAATAATTGGTATCAAACAAAGTAATAGATATTGTGGAGGTGATAAAGTTTTATCTTAAATAGTATATGGTCCATCACCACCACCTACTGTAACCTGAACCACTACATACATTCAGCCTGCCTCAGCTCCACAACCATGAACCTATGGTGCATGACTCTCCTGGTTTATCATTTTATGACACTACTACTAAGGACCCATTTTGGATCCCTAGTTCGATTGTGCCTTTCGTACACCCCTACATAAAACTTACCTCAAGTTTCAAGATAAAAACTACTAGAGATTCCCCATCTTGCCAAATTGTCAACACTTTTTATGAGTTGTTGTGTATAAATTGCAATAATGTTTGACCTTCCCATAGTTGAAGAATTGTTAAAATCATCCTAATGGGGTTGATGAATCCATACTCTACTTATCCTACTTACCACTACCCCATTTCACATCCTCCTCAGTCTTCCTCATCATATTACCAGAAGAGACACTCGCTATGAAAGTAGGAGGTACACCCACCTGAGCACTGAAGGGTGGAAGAAAACCAAATGTTGGCCGCCTGGGGGGGTCGTGGTGGTGGAGCAGAGGTGACCGGCTGGGCCGGCCGCCAGCAGAGCAGACGCAGTTGGCCGCTCGGCTAACCGGACGAGGCGGGACCCTCCTGGGTCCTGTGGGCTACCAAACCGGCGCCAGGCGTAGGTTCCGTTCGGAAGATGGGGGACGCGGCACCCCCCCCCCCCACCCACTTACGCGGCTAGGGCAGGCCCCGTAGGGCACCGCTAGCCGCTGGCCACCCAGGCCAGGCGGGCCGCCCCTGCAGGCCCTCTCAGGTCGGGCCGCCAGCACAGGCCACGCAGGCTGTGCTACCCGCGGGCCAGGCCACCCAGCGTGGGTCAGGCCACCACCGCGGGTTGGGCCGGTTCTGTCGGGTCGGGTCGGCCCGACTGGTCCGGACCCGACCCAAACTCGTTTGACCCTATTTCACCTTTTCTCCCATAACATGGGATACGGGTGTCCATTTGATGAACCGTATATGGGGAAAAAATCTTGGAGCAAGAAGTTTCTTTTGGAATACCCCACTTGAGGTTTGGACGCAATTGGGGTACGGTCGGGTTGGATTAAACCTAAATCCAACCAGGCCCTCGGAACGGAAATGCCAATAACTCACAGACCGGGCGTCTGATTGATGCACCGTCTATTGCATTGAGACCCCTATGAAAAGGAGGACCTTTAAGATGCTTCTTATTGGGTATTTGTGGAAGTTGATGTATCTACACTCAGCTTGAGGAGCAGACCCTCCCAAAATCAAGCATGCTTCGTGCGGAACCATGTGGCTGGCTGTGCACTGACGACTGTTCCTGGATCCTATGTGGGTTTGATAGCACTGAAGACTGTTCCTGGATCCTGTGTGGGTTCGATAGCACTGAATAATGTTCCTAGATCCCGTATGGATTCTACAGCTCTGACTAATGTTCATGGATCCTATGTGGGTTCGATAGTTCTGACTTCTATTCCTGGATCCTGTGTGGGTTCAACAGAATAATTGTTCCTAGATCCTGTGTGGGTTCGACAGTTATGATTTTTGTTCCTGGATCCTGTGTGGGTTCGACAGAGTAGATGATTCAGTGGAAACATCTGATCATCTCTATCTCTCTACATAAGTTGTATATTTGTGTGAGCTAAGTCGGTAACTTTGTGTTTTCCTCATGATTGAGATGGATTACTTGATAACTTAGGAATATTTATGGGAATATACCTAAGTGGGGTTATCTATTGATTTCATACTTTTTAGTTTATCCTTGTTGGATTTTATGAGACCTTGAGGGTCTCGGGGTCCCTACTGAGTATCGTTATACTCACCCCTGCACGGGTTATGCCCGCACCTCGTTGTGTTGGATGCAGACGACGGACAGCGCTGACCGAGGCTGAGTGTACGAGGACTGGATAGTACTCGGAGGTGGACCTCATGATGAGTCAGTACCCGGAGGAGACTGATGGACATGGAGTGCTGAGAAGGATATTTTTACCTACCCTTCAGGTAGGATCTGTGGTGGATGATCCAGGAGCTTCTTTTCACCTTTCAGCTGTTTTTTCCCTTTTCAGTTGTACTTGTACTTTCAGTTGGGATTGTATTTCCTACCCCTTTACTTTTTAGCACTCTCTTGATATAAAGTTTTACTTAGTGTTTTTTATCCAGCTGTGTACTATATTGTGTGTGTTTTCAGTTATAAAGGAAATTTCTTCCCAGTTTCGGCGTAACCAATGCTCTAGCAGTGTTCATGGGACTCATGAATAGGATATTCCAACTATACCTCGGTCGCTTTGTCATAGTCTTGATCGACGAAATTATGATCTACTTGACTACCGAGGAGGAACATGCCTACCATTTTCAGGTAGTACTGGACACACTCTGAGAGCACCATCTTTATGGTAAGCTCTCGAAGTGCCATTTTTGGATCTGAGAGGTTCACTTTCTCGAACATGTCATTTTGGAGGCTGGATTTGCAATAGATCCAGTGAATATTGAGGCGGTACTTTCTTGGGAGCCACCCAGGAGTGTGATAGAGGTACGGAGTTTCCTGGGTTTGGCTGGATATTACCAAAGGTTTGTGCCATACTTTTCCATAGTTGCAGCACCACTATCAGCCTTGACGAAGAAGGGGAAACCCTTCGTGTGGTCGGAGATATTCCAGCAAAGCTTTCAGGAGATGAGACAGAGGCTGACTAGTGCCCCCATCTTGAGTATTCCAGAGGAAGTCATAGGGAACATAGTCTACTACGATGCATCAGGGTACAGACTTGGGTGTGTCCTGATGCAGGAGCGAGAAGTGATTTCTTATGGTTCTCATCAGCTGAGACAGCATGAGCAGAACTACGCTACCCATGACCTGGAGTTAGTAGTAGTGGTCTTCTCCTTGAATATGTGGCGGCACTATCTTATGGGTGAGCATTTCATAGTCTACTCTGACCACCAAAGTCTCAGGTATATCTTCTCTCAGAAGGACCTGAACCTGAGATAGCGGCGATGTCTTGATTTCCTCCAGGACTATAACTTCGAGATAGTCTATACTCCTGGGAAGGGGAACGTTGTAGCAGATGCACTTAGTAGGAGATCTGGTATATATCTTCTAGGAGAGGCGACGAAGTAGCTGGCTGCTTTACAGATATCCTTTGTGGACCAAGATGGAGCAGTTATCCTTCAGTCTCTTACAGTCACACCCCCACTTCTTTAGAGAGTCAGGGAGGTGTGGTGTGGATATTCTGACTGCAAGACACAATGTGCTCAGATATCCACAGGGAAAGCACCTGATGTATTTTCAAAAGGTGGGGATCATGTCATCCTCTTCAGAGGACGCACTATGGTGCCAGGGTCAATTCAGGAGGAAGTTTTGAGGTAGTTCCACATATCTCCTCTAGAGGTATATCCAGGAGTGGCGAAGATGTATCAGGACCTTCGACGACAACACTAGTGGCCAGGTATGAAGAAGTCGGTAGCAGAGTTTGTCTCTCGATGCCTCACTTGTCAGCAAGTGAAGGTGGATCATTAGGTGCCAGCAGGCTTGGTTCAGACTTTGGAGGTCCCATAGTGGAAGTGGGATGGGATATCCATGGACTTCATGAAGGGTATTCCATGTACGTCTAGGGGACATGACTCTATCTGGGTGATCGTCGACCAACTCACCAAGTCGGCCCACTTCCTACTCATCAGAGAGCAGGGTTTAGTAGAGATCTTGGGACGCCTCTATGTGCAGGAGATTGTGCGGCTACATGGAGTACCTTCTTCTATTGTCTCCGATCATGATGCATGATTTAATTCCTGGTTATGGAAGGGGTTGCATGAGGATTTCGGAATGCAGCTTCATCTGAGCACCGCCTTCCATCCTTAGACGGATGGTCAGACTAAGCGGACCATTCAGACCCTTGAGGACATGTTGCGTACATATGTCCTCGACTTTAGTCACAGCTGGGAGTATCACTTACCTTTGGTGGAGTTTGTATAAAACAACATCTATCACTCCACCATTGAGATGGCACCTTTTGAGGCCTTGTATGGTCGACCTTGCAGATCGTCGTTATGCTGGACAGACCCAGGGGAGTCAGCACTACTGGGACCAGATATGGTACGAGCTACCACAGAGAAGGTTCAGATCATCTAGGAGGGGATGAAGACTACACAGATCAGAAAAAAGTTTTATGCTGACAAGAGACGAAGACCTCTAGATTTCGAGGATGCCGACCACATCTTTCTATGGGTCTCACCCCGATGAGGTTTACGGGTATTTGGCTAAGGTGGAAAGGTATCTCCGTGATTCATAGGACCTTTTCAGGTCCTCGACAGAGTTGGCGAGGTGTCTTACCTCTTAGATCTCCCACCTCAGTTGCACCGGGTGCACGATGTCTTCCACGTATCTCAGTTGAGGAGATACATGCACGACCCTTCTCACATCATCGACCACGGAGATTTGGACATCGACGATGGGGTGACTTTTACAGAGGTTCCAGTGGAGATTGAGGATCGACAAGACAAGGTCCTACGTGGACGGCCGATACTTCTAGTGTGCGTTCACTGGCAGCACAGGAACCTCCAGGAGAGCACATGGGAGTGGGAGTCTCAGATGCGTGCTCAGTACCCCCACTTGTTCCCTTAGTTCGAGTTATATCTTATGGGGACATAAATCCCTGAGGTGGGGAGAATGTAAAGACCCGGAATTTCCATGGAAATTTTTTTCTTAAATACATAGAAATTTTACGAGTCCGTGAAAATTGACAGCGTATGATTTCGAGGCCCGGTGTGCCTGGAATCAGTTTCTGAAGTTTTGTTCGGGTACATTCAGTAAACGTATGAGCGGGATTTTATAACTTTTGAACCGGTACTCGGAACTGAAATTTGAGGGCACCGTTGAACTTGCAGCATTGGTATTTTCTTAATAAGACTTTCACTTCGACGGTAGTGAGTCGAGAATAGAAGATAGATTTTGGGTTTTTTGTGGAAAGTAATAAAATAAAGTGAGCTTCACTTTATTTTATTTGAGATTCCATGTGGTTGTTTGGTGGTTAAAACCTCCTCATGGAATTTGGAGGTGGGACCACCACACCTTAACCTCCCAAGAGAGGTTATGGTGGTGGGGACCACCCGAACATAACCTCCTGCGAGAGGTTATGACGTGAGGACCACACGGGGTTTAACCCCCCTATTGATGGAAGAGAGTAAAACCTCTCAACTCTCCCTAATTAATGAGGGAGAGCCTCTTGACCTTCCCTTTAATTCAATTGTGCCAACTCCCCTAATTAATTTTTGCCAAACCTTCACATTAATTAGGTGGATCCAAGTAATTAATTCATTCTTTTCAAATTCTTGCCAATGAATTAATAGATACTCTAATCTATTATTTGGCACAACTTTGGCATTTGGGTGGAAGTTTGGGAAGAGGAGAGCTTGGGAGTATTAGAATTATTCCAATGAAGAATGAAGAACGAAGAACGCGTTCTTCCAACCAAGAACGTTGGTGATGATCCTTCTTCAACTTCTTCCCCGGACACCTACCAATGTGGAGTGTCTTCCACAGCCGATGCAACTTGGGATTAGAAGCGTGCGGCAGACGCGACGAACGATGAACTTCTTCGTCTAACTTCCACGACTCCGTCAACGAACGACGAACGATGAACAAAGGTAGGGGATTTGAGTTTGAATTTGTTCCCGTTATTTATCATTAAATCTTGGTTTAAATTTATCCAATTGTTATAACCGTAAAGCGGAGGGTGTGGGCCGAACAAACATGGCCCGACCCCCCTCCATTTTTCCTCGCTTGTTGACGACGCTGACGGCGCAACAGCGCCGTCGGAGGAGTGGGCCACGGCTGACGGGCCGCGGCGATGCAACGGTGGCCAGTTTCGGGCTGGCTGTGAAGGAAACCGGCGGCGTAGGGCCACCGGGTCTCCGGAAGGGCACGACGTCGTCGTGCCGCACGGAGGAACAAGCCACGGTGGTGCACACGGGCAACCACCAGGCCGCTGGAGGGGCGCGATGTCGTCGCGTCATGCAGAGGAAGAAGTCGCGGCCAGGGGGCCGCAGCGGTGGAGCAGAGGTGACCGGCTAGGCCGACCCCCGGCGGAGCAGACTCGGTTGGCCGCTCAGCCAGCCGGACGAGGTGGGACCCTCCTGGGTCCTGCGGGCTACCAAACTGGCGCCAGGCACCGGTTCTGTTCGGAAGACAGGGGGCGCGGCACCCCCCCCCCCAACATGGCTAGGGCGGGCCCTGCAGGGCACTGTCAGCCGCTGGCCACCCAGGACAAGGGGGCCACCCCCGCAGGCCCTCTCGGGTTGGGCCGCCAGCGCAGGCCACACGGGCCGCGCTACCCGCGAGTCGAGCCGCCCAGCGCGAACCGAGCCACCGCTGTGGGCCGGACCAGTTTTGGTGGGTCAGGCTGGTTTTGGTGGGTCGGGTCAGCCTAGGCCAAGTCAGTCTAACTGGGTCGGACCTGACCCGAACCTATTTTACCCGATTTCACCTTTTTTCCCATAACTTGGGCTACGGGTGTCCGTTTGAAGAACCGTCTATGGTGACGGAAATCTTAGAGAAAGAAGGTTCTTTTGGAATACCCAAATTAAGGTTTGGACACAATTGGTTTATGTTCGGGTTGGATTGAACCTAAATCCAACCGGGCCCTCGGAATGAAAATGCCAATAACTTACAAATCGGGCGTCCGATTGATGCATCGTCTGTTGCATTGAGACCCCTATTACAAGTCGGAACTTTGAGATGTTTCTTCTTGGGTATTCATGGTAGTTGATGTATTGACACTCGGCTTGAGGAGCGGACCCTCCCAGAATCAAGCATGCTTTGTGCGGAACCCTATGACTGGCTATGCACTAACGACTGTTCCTGGATCCTGTGTGGGTTCGACAGCACTGACGACTGTTCCTAGATCCTGTGTGGGTTCAACAGCACTGACGACTGTTCCTAGATCCCATACGGATTCGACAGATCTGACTACTGTTCCTGGATCCTGTGTGGTTTCGACAGTTCTGACTTCTGTTCCTGGATCCTGTGTGGGTTCAACAGAATAACTATTCCTAGATCCTGTGTGGGTTCGACAGTTCTGATTTCTGTTCCTGGATCCTGTGTGGGTTCGACATAATAGATGATTCACTGGCTACATCTTATCATCTCTATCTCTCTACATAAGTTATATATTTGTGTGAGTTGAGTCAGTAACTTTGTTTTTTCCTCATGATTGAGATGGATTACATGATAACTTAGGAATATGTATGGGAATATACCTAAGTGGGGTTATCTGTTAATTTCATACTTTGTGGTTTATCCTTTTTGGATTTTTTGAGAACTTGAGGGTCTCGGGATCCCTACTGAGTATCATTATACTCACCCCTGCACGGGCTATGCCCGCACATCATTGTATTGGATGTAGACGACGGACAGCGTTGACCGAGGCTAAGTGTACGAGGACTGGACGGTACCCAGAGGTGGATCTCACGACGAGTTGGTACCCATAGGATACTGACGGACGTGGAGTGATGAGGATGCTATCTGTACCTAGCCTTTAGGTAGGATCTGTGGTGGATGATCTAGGAGATACTTTTCACCTTTCAGTTGTTTTTTTCCTTTTCAGTTGTACTTGTACTTTCAGTTGGGATTGTATTTTCGGCCCCTTTACTTTTCAGCACTCTCTTGATATACAGTTTTACTTAGTGTTTTGTATCCAGTTGTGTACTCTTTTGTGTTTGTTTTCAGTTATAAAGGCAATTCCTTCCCAGTTTAGGGATTTACGCCTTTGGTACTAGTCGTCAGCCCCTAGCCTATAGAAGGCGGGCTTGGGGTAGTCACGGCACGGGCCCTGGGAGACGGGTCGTGAAATTGTAATTAGTCAAGTCCTTACAAATAATCACTGGGTATATATCAATATGTTGAAACTCATAACCTTCCATCTAATATCAAGATGAAGACTGATATTTAACTTGTTGAACTTTTGTGCCTCGTTTCTAACCAATAGGGGAGAAAAACAAAGTAATTCGGTGAAAGAGGCAGTGTACTAAAACCATCATGGAACCCTACTAAAGATCCATGAATTCTTAGGCACAATCCAGTTTCATATTTTTGGGAAATAAATCCCCAAAAACAAGTTCTTTAAGGGATATCAAGAAAGACCATCACATCTACCTACTTTCCCCAGGATACTCCCCCTCTCCTAATAGGCCCTGAAGCATAAATAATTTTAGCTTGACATGTCAACCCTATAGTGTTTTGACCAAGTTTAATATGACCTTGATGATGTATAACTAGTCCTCAATATCCTATGGTTCCCCAGTTCCTAGAAAGGTTGGTGGATACTAAAGATGTAAGTTTTGAGTGTAGTTGACCATTTTCCTTTATACTCCTCTACTAAGGGAGAGTGCAATCTAAAAGACTCTAAGCTGGAGTGGATCTAATTCCTGAACCACTTGAGTAGGTGCAGGAGCATGTTTAGGTGAATCCTCATGCACAGCCTATGGTGTAATTATCACATCATCCCTAGTGAGATCATTTAGGTGTCTTCAAGGTGGCATTTTTTATAAAATTAAAAACAAACATTTAAACACCATAAGCTGTAAAGACTGATCTTATTCTGTCTATGGGATCACAAAAATTCTCTCCTAAGAGGTTACGCATGAACCAAGGTATATCCATCCCAATACCACCCAATGTACTTTTTACCTATACATTAATCACAACCATGTATATATATATATAACATAACAACATTCTCAAGTTCAACTAATTATTGTAAAAATAGATATATCACATCAACAGAGAATACAAATTTATCATGCACAAAGAATCTAGGCCTATCCCGAATAGATATCACAAATCAATGTATTAAATTAAAGAACTACTATACATCACACAACATGTATATATATTACATGTGGTACTATATGCCTACTCATGGTGCATGAATGAACCCAAATCCCATAAAACTGTAATAGAAATTCTGTCTATGGTAACTCAGAGGTCCGTTATACATGAGTTGGTCAGGCACATAGCAACTTCCCTACCTGATTTCCAAAAGGCATATATTTTTTTATCTTGTATCTGATTAGTCAAAATAAAATAAAGGAAACTCAAGCTATGATACCATTTTCCAACACCCCGACCCAAACCAAGGGGTCTGAGCCTAAGAACCACAAGACCTCATGTGCACTTCCCCATATACAAGAGGCTATTGACTAGTAGATCGGGTTTGAATACCATGAATAGTAATATTGTACCCTTGGTAATCATATCCATACACCATAAAAATAAACAAATATAGAAATTATAATATCAAGAGGAAGACTAAGTATCATAATGTAATAAAAAAGGCACCCATGTCATACAAATAAATAATCCAGACTCTCAATGTGGAAAGACAACCTAGGGTATGCAAGGTAAGAAGATAAATAAATGCTGCAAAAATCCTCCATAGTCCATCCTAGTACCACTACCTGCTTCATTATCTAAGCTTAATTATCTTCCATGGGCCCCTTTCCCTTAACCAGATCATGAATCATCAATTTTGTACACACATCAAGATACCTATACAAGGTTTGAGTAATAAATAGATTAGGACACCACCAATGCATCCTTAACATGTGTGCATAGGTATAACAGGGGAATGCCATGATATAATAAATGCTTAAGAAATCATAAAAAGTTATATGTTGAGAACTCATGTTCTAACCAAGCCACCATGAGTCTCATATTTACCTGCTTCATCTCTAAACTATAAGGATAGTTTTAAGGATATCTAAAGCAACCAAGATCTAGCCACAAGGCTAGTGAATGTATCTCTCTGTAGTCTCAGGGCATTGTGTCAGATCAAGACACAAGGTAATCATGTCCCACCTCTATCACAGGTTGGGCCTCAGGGCTATCATATCCCATATACATCGTGGTTCAGTCCATAAGGTTTTCATACCCCAAATGTTGCTAACATGGGTATGTCCTCAAGTTTTTCATGCACCTACCATGTGTTTAGGTATGTCGTCACCATCGTTGCATGTCATGCACACTCCCCCTCTAAGGGATAACCATATCACGATGTTCCACCAGTTCCAAGTACCAATAATAGTATCTCCAAAGGCATGATAATTACATATAACAGGGTAGATCATACAACGGCAAAACATAACATGTCATCATGAGTCAGTAGCAACAAACAACTACATGTGATCAAAATAAAACATGGATAACAAGATACATAAACATACTCATGGAATTAAACATCATATATGGGTATCACTAGCTACACATGAACACACATCAAGCATGGTCACACAAAATATTCCAACATAAGAATTATATAAAGGAAACAAGTGTATACAATGGCCCTAAATGGTAAATAACTTCCTACCTTAAGCTTATTGATGAAGTACTTCAATATTCATCAAGGATTGAATAACAAAACACATTGTGCACCCATGAAAAACTATATCACATGTCAAGGATTCCTATATTGGGTTCCAGTTAATCAAAGAAGATGTTTAGAAAAGAGACCCAAGAATATTCCATGCCAAGAGGGGTAATTCTAGAATTACATACCTCACAGAGTCCATCAACAAAACTTATTCTGAGATATGTCAAAGAGGAGGACACCAATTCACCAGATTTTTTGTTGATTAAAGAACGTATTGTGAATTCCTTATGAAATCTATAATAGAACCTTGGGTCTAGTCAAAAAACATCAAACACCATCAATCTGTCACTAGAAAAGAGATCTAAGGTGAGATTCAATAAGAATAAGGTCTCAATATGATTGATCTATGAAAATTTACCTGAATTTGTCCACCATTCATAATAGATCTAGCTCTGGTCAAGAGGATGTCACCAGCACATGAAAACCCACCTCCATTCTAGAAATAATCCAAGAATTCATCATTATATGGCATCTGAATCCATATATTGGGAAAATATATGCTAGATTTATGATTCATTTCGAGGAAAGAAGAGTGTATCTGGAAGAAACCCAATGAATATAGATTTTTAGATCACATACCATAATTCCTAATCAACAACACTCTTGGATACATCGGAATCAAGCTTGGGAGGATAGGAAAACATTGAGGAAGGCCATAGGAGTCTCAAGATTTGAGAGGAATTCATGTAAAAGGAGTAATAGGTCAAAATGGGCAATTAATGGTCATTAAACGATATTTTCATATAATTATTTTACACACACACACACACATTTTGGTTTCATAGTTTGTCAAACTATGCACCATCCATACAATGATTACTACATCTCCTGGTAACTCATATGGTTTGTCACATGGTTTTTTAAACTTTGTGCCAACCGTGAGTTTGTCCTATGGACCATGTCACACGGTTTGCCTGGTAAGGTTGAAAAGTTTGATAAATCATGTGTCTTAGCCATGTGCCACCTTAGGTGTTACTTCCACTAGGTGCACGGTTTCCTGGAATATCAGTATGGTTTGGGAAAACCATGATCCAACCATGTACCCTTAAAATACCTCTAAAACACTCCAAACCCAACCAGAAACCCCAAGAACTCATCCCAAATGATTCATAGTTAAAAAACATGTGTTTTAAGGCTGAAATTAACTTGCAATGCACCTAAAACCCGAATTTCATTACACCATATTCTTTGGAAATGGATCTATCATATATTTCATTCTATGTACCAAATATTATTTTACCAACACATACATTATGATAGGAAAATATAAAATAAATTCAGGAGAACTGCATGGGGAGAATTCAATGTTATCTAGTAATACTTGAGAAAGTATAAGAGATATATACATGGTATATGGAGATGAAGAAATACTAGTTATAAAGGGGAACAAACTAGTCTTCCTATGGATCGATTCAATCGAATATCATGGTTTGGATTAGGAATTGAGTAAGTGGAGATCATTGAATCCAATGGTAGCCATATCTAAAAATACTAAGTACGTTACTACTTCTAATGCAGATAAAGAACCAGTATAAATATGTAATTATTTGTTCTAGTTATTAGAATCATACCAATGGTTCTGGATAGGATTTCAAGATTATGATAGAGGAAAGAAGGTATGTACTCGAGGATATCATCTATTAAGGAGTTTTACTTGACAAGGTGAAGTCATAAATAACAGAGTAGTCATGTAGGAAAAACTTGTCATGCCATATGCCTAAATCCATAACTCAGAAAAAGAATGATTTTATCATATGAGATCTAATAGGTTGATAGTTAGCAAGTTGACACTAGAGCAATTGGGAGTGTTGTAAAAGTGGGTTCCCGAGACCCAACTTGACTGAACATAAATTTTATTAAACTGAGGAAAGGAATAAGAAAATTGTACCACAAGCCCCTCAAGGTGGGGGAAGTGATGAAGATATAGGGAATCTTTTTGGATGATATCCTTACATTTAGTAGGGAGGGAACCCAGATTATCGTACACAATAAATTCTTCCTCCTAACTTCCCCTATGGTCTAGAGAGTCTGCCACAAAATTCAACTCCCTCCAACTATGATGAAGAAGATACCCTTTATTGGTCTCCATAGTTTATCTGCAAATCATGTAGACCAACTCCCAAGGAACCTCATGATGACCCTGGATAACTCTAACCAGCACCTCCAAATCCGATTTGACTTTAGCCACCAGAAGCTCACGTCCCCTACGAACCATAAGACCGGACAGGAGAGCCCGTGCCTCCACACCCAAGGAGCTTCTTGAACCGTAATAGGCATTGAACCCCAACAGAACCGAGCCCCAAGAATTCTAGAGAACCCCACCACCCCTCATAACCCTGTTTATGAAGGATTCATTCATGTTCAGCTTCAGGCCACCGAGAGGAGGATCCCATCTGATCCAAAGGCCTCTCGCTCTATCCAGTATGCGGGGTTTGTTGAGAATATTGGAAACCATAATAAACCATTGACCCCCTCTCAATAAAGATTCCATCTCAGAAACGAGTGATCTTAATATCATCTGTAGGAAGAGAAGTGATTGACTGGAGCCGAGCCAGACGTGAATGTGAGCCTCCCAGATGGTCCAGCTGATGGAAACAAGAATAACAGTTCGCACTTTTTTCTCCAGTTCCTGGACTCCAAACCAACAAAATAGGATGAAAGGAAACCCTATAAGGAGAATTGGTCAGAGTTCAGATAGGGATGAGGCATGAAGAAATACCAAAGGTAGTTTTCCCAGCTGCTCTGAAAAAACAAGTGAAGATTAGACTCTGCCTGCGGATTCATGCCACAGAAGTAGTGGGATGCCAAAGGGATACCCTTCCTTGGTATGTTTTCGTCATAAGGGACTTACTATATCATGTATATATTAAGTTATGGATAATATATTCTTACCATAATAGTGTTGATACTTATGTTTCTAGTATTTACATGGTAATTTCCTTAGATTATTTATCACATAAACAAGGTATAACAGTTCTCGACTATAATAAGAACCTTGAGATACTATGAAATTAATCTTAAACATATGTATTATAGTATAGATACATTATAATGATTGGACACAATTGATGTTTGTCCATTAGGTGTTGTAGGATCATAAGCATTGAGACTTCTTCTCATGAAGTTCACATTTGGTGATCTTGTATAGGAGATCATGAGGAATGACCCACCGATAGGAACACTACATGTTTCATGTGTCATTGGTTGTTCTTATTTATGATAATGTGCATTGGTCTCTCAACTTGAGATCATTATCAATGTGTACCATTTTATCGTGTGCTTTGATTCAAGATTAAAACCATGACATTTATATCATGGTGAGGTAGCATGTGTTGGGTGGTTCATTGGTGGTATGACATTGGTTGAATGGTCAAGATAGAATTTATTGCTTCCAACATGAAGAGACATCTTGGGCCTAGTTGACTAGGATGATAATACCTTTATTAAATCCATGTCCATGGTAGGAGAAGGTAAGTCCATCTAATAAGGTCATAAAATAATAAATCAAGAAAGGATAATGACAATAAGTGTGCATCCTGATCTATGATATATTACGAGACAAAGAGATTATATTACATAGAGTGTGTTTGTAAGAGGTTTTCATTGCTATGACTAAACCTAATCACCTTATGGGCCTTGAGGAGTCACTAGACTCCACTCCTGGTATGTGAATATCACTCACTACTATTGAGATAAGGTCTAAGAGGGCCACACAAAAAGTTTATTTAGAAGCTTGGCCAATTCTATTAAATTGGAGTTGAGGATGTGGTGATACCCATGATGGGGATCGGGTAAGGTCCAAGTTTATACATTCACAATGGAATAAATAAATTCAATATTATTTGAGTTTAGAATAATAATTATTTAATTTATTTACTTATTATATTCAAAATTTATTCAGTGAATACAATGAAAAATATTTTTCAAACAAATATTTAATATTTAGTATTCAAGGTTTCTTTAATATTTATGGGAGAATTAGGTCAATTTAATGGCTCGTATTTTATCACATAACACAGTTTAGATGTTACAAGTATTTGATAGATTATTTATTATGTTTATGATGTGTTCAATACATCATACGCATCGAATTTGGTTTAATTTAGGAAGTTTTATTTATTAAAGGTCAAGGTGTAATTTTAATAAATAAAACCTACCTATATATATAATATTAAGCCAAAATTAGAGTGGATTATTCATCCACTATAATTATCCATCCTCTCAAACTCTCTCTCAATTTCTAGAGAGAGAATAGGGAGATCTAATCACCCCAATCTAAGTTCTCCCTTTTGGATCGAAGAAATGGTGATCACACAATCACATCAACATCGAAGAGCTCTTTGTCTCTCCACGCTAACACTAGGAGATCAAAGATCGATGATGGAGAAAGATTCTGAAGTGTGTGTGGAAGATCTGGAGGGTTTTAGGTTTGGTTCCTTCAAGTGACAATCACTGACGATGAGCAAAGTGTGGTTCTGATTGAAAACATACAAGGTACAATTACGATTTAATTTTTCATGCTTAATTTAAATTACACGGGATCCTTGGGTGGTTATTGGGTTGTGATTAAGCCAGCGATAACCTCACGATGTTGATTATAGTGTAAAATTTTTAAATTCCTGACCCTTCGAGCTTCCGCTGTGCACCCAGTGCCAACAGCTTGGCCATGTTTTATTTTTCTATTTGGGGAATTGGGTATTGCTATGTTTTTTTTGGTATCTTGTAGATAAAGGATATTTTTCCAAGACCTTTAATTTCATGTGTTCAGGTGGGTTGAAGGTGTGTCGATTGAAGCTTAATTAAGTGAAGGTATTTTTTTTGTTTAGTACTGTTGCTTGGGATAGGTTGTGTTTCGTAGCATGTTTTAGCAGTTGAAGGCGGTAGATGTGTTGGTACAGGTAGACATATGTCACTGTGGTACATGCTAAGTGATGATCATACTGGGATAATCATGATTAGACTTAGTGTTTTCTATTAGTGAATATTTTTGGATTAGTGTAGCTCAATCCAAGGAAGAATTTTGTCACTAATAGCTACCCTTTCTGTACACCAACCCACAACTATCGTGGTTCGACCTCTACGATGAGGTCATTGGGGTTGCATGGGGTAGTACGCCCCTACTTTAGGATCTGGGGGTCGAAGGCCCCCGCCATAAATTTTAGGGCACTGTAGAAACTCTGACCAACTATAGTAGAGTTTTCCAGTGACACTGAAAATGGTATTATAGTGGTGTGGGCTTTGACATGGTTACTGTAGAAAGTTAGACTTTGGGAGATAGTGATATTGTAGCTTTGTAGATTTCCTGCCACCGATCACTATAGCACAGTGGTCCAATTGTACTAATTGGAACCATAGCAACATAGGTTATTATAGCATCGTGTTACTTTATGTGCTTATTCAAGCTCAGTTTTTTGGACTCTGAATTTCACCCTGTAATCTTGCTCATGGAATTAGTGAAACAGTTCTGCCTCTTAGTGGATGCAGGGGATATTCTCAAACCATATAAATATCAGTGTATGTGATCTTCTTCTTGTTCTTTTTTCCCCTTTTACTCTTCTTTTGGAATCAATTGTTGTTGGAGCTCATGGCATTTTCAAAACAAAGACTATCTGAACCAGCTAATGGGATGGGCTAGTAAGGGTCTGCAAGAACATTGCCCCTATGTTAACATTTTATTTTGTAAAGTGGAGATTTGTTGAAATTTCCCATGTTTTGATGTTACGAATTAAAATGTTTGTTTTATATTTGTTGACACCATGTGTTTTAATTTTCTATTTGCATGATTGTTTTCATTTGTTCATGCATTTTTTATTGTTTTATTTTTCTTAGAATTGGTTTGTGTGACTGGATATTGATTGTATTTTACCCTTACGTGAGGGATACTTACCTTTACATGAGGTGTATTTTACCCTTACGCAAAGTGAGTTCACCCTTACGTAGTGGAATATTACCCTTATGCGTATTTTGATATTACAGGGATTATCTTTACATGAGGGTCAATGTACCCTTATGTAGCTAAGGTTGAGCAGGATACCATTATGTGAGGCAACGTGTTACCTTTATGTGAATTGTGCATTGACTGTGTTACCCTTTTGTAACATTGAGAGAACTGCATCTCATATCCTGGGGACATACATCAATGGAAAGGGGTGAGCATGAGGTTGAGTAAGGGAAAATAGTTTACATGTGATCATGAGAAATAACAATATGAACATGAGGAATTTCATTAAGGCATGAGAAAAGGAAAACAAGGCATATCATAATAAAAAGAACATGAATCCTAACATGGAAATGTGGCTACAACATTTAAATGAGACATTCATATGCATATCACCAAGATTTGTCACCAATGTGTCATAAATGAAAAATACCAAGATTATTCACCAAGGTATCGTAAAATATGTCATCTCTAGAGATTAAATTCTTTTTCCAATGCACCGGAGCACTATCAAGGTGCACCCTTCATATGTATTAATTAATGTGAGCCACATAGATCATAATCAAACATTTCATAAATAACCTGTGGATAATAAAAAGTGGGTTTCATATCAAAATCATGGCATTTCAAAAGTGCTTAAAAACATGATCATTATGTCATTTTCAACCCACAAAAAGGGAATGATGGTTTCATGTAAGTTAATCCCAGAATCAAATAAATTATTTTTACATTTAGGTGAATACCCTTGGAAAAGGAGACTTAGGTATTCCCAAGAAGAAAATAAAAGAGAATTTCTTAAGGAGAAGAGGGAAATTTTGAAAATTAAATTCGGCAGCATAATGCGTATAAAATGTGGTTTTAGAAAAGGGTAAAATGAGAGGGGTCAAGGGTCACTCATTCATAAAAGACTCTTATTATAGTAATGGGATAAAATAAAGTGGGAAATATAGCTTAGTTTGGAAATTGGAAGACATACCACATAAAAAAGGAAACTTGAATAGAAAAGAGAAGTGGAGATTTCCCTTACCTTAAAAAGTTACTCCTAGATCTTGAGGAATGGAACCTTGGGGCTTGAGGACACCTTGGGGAGACTACTTGGGAGGAAAAACTACTAGAGCTTTGTGGAGGATGGATTATAAGTGAAAGGAAATAGATAAATGGGTGGGTATTTATATAAAAAATGGAGGATTTGTTTTTAATTTCCAAATATAGGCCTTGGAAATCTAGGTTGTGGAAAATGAAAAATCATGGGCTTTCCCATGGTTTTTGCCTATGATTTTGAACATTTGGGACATATTTTATATTATTTTAACCCACAAGAACCAAGCATCATTTTATATCACTTCTTTTTGGCATGGAAAAGTAAAGTTTCTACAAAATAAGATTTTAAATGTTGAAATTTCCATTTTAGACTTTAGAAAGCAACTTATAGGTTTAGAAATTTATTAAAATCTATTAAAATACTTGATATTAATAAAATAACACAAACAAACTATATTTTTACTATTCATGGGAAAATAAAGTATTTTAGAAAATTCTCATAAATTCACCCTAACCTAATTTCGACGCATTGATTTCAAAACTGGTGCTTATTTTATCATAATAATTCTCTAAGTATGATAATATTAACTTTTAAATATAAAAAACCTTATTTATTAAAAAAATAATGGATTGAAAATGCATAGTAAAATTTCTAACACTTAAAAATTTTCAAGGACATAATAAAATTATTTTATCATTTATATTGAAATAAGAGTGTTTCTTTCATACTATTTCATTAAAATAAATACTATTAATAATACCTTAGTTTAATATAAAAAAAATTACATCCTTTCTGAAAAGTACAATTTGTGTCTGAAAAATTAATATATCAAATTTGTCATATTTAAACAAAACTATTCTTAAAACGGAATTGATGAAATAACAATTTTATTTATACAATAGAATTACACTTTAAGTAACTAAGGCTTGGACACGTAACCTCTTATAACACTAGCGTACGACCTAAGGATAAGGTGTGCGATAATGATAGATTCTTAGGGTGGCTCGGCTAACACCGTCCGAATGGTAAATTCCACTAACTTAAACTTCTCTCGTAAACGATTGCATTTAAGCTTCACTTGTTGAAGCTCGGCTTGAGCTTGGTCAAGGGTGAACCCTAGTGACGCTACCTCTCTCCCCAACTCTGACAAATAGGCTTCATACGACATGACTCTACTAGTTGAGGTCATCATTTCTCCTTTCTACAATAATTATCCTTTGTCATTTCTACTTATAAGCACTAATTATAATATTAAAATTATTACCAAGAGTATAGTTTCCAACGGTCATATTGATCAACAGTCATATTAACCAACGGTCATATAACGATCGAATCCTGATGGTCACATTTCTCATTATACTCTATAAATATCACTTCATTATTAAATAGATATGGTTTTGTTGTGTAAAATAAAATAACACACATTTTCAGGAAACAAATATCATTTAAAAAGTCTGTGTCGTTACAAGAGGGGAATTGTGCAACCATCACAAAGTGGGTGAGCTCACCTTTCTGCAATGCCAGCTGTGCGGATTTGTTGCAATGGCTTCTTCCACATGCTCTGTTGTCGAACACAGGTCCTTGAAGTGTTGGAGGATGTTTGGCTTCAAATTTATTTGCGCTCAAGATCCTGCTTTTGCAAGAGATGTAGATCCAACGAAGGTCGAAGAGGAAAGAGCGGACCAAAATCGAGGACATAAAGAGATATTCTAGAGAGGTGAGTGCTTGTTGGTGGCCCTGTTATCAACACTACCCACAACTGATTCTGAGAGTGTCGTTTCGATGGAGAACTCATGGCGTGTGGGTTTTGAGGAGGATCAATCGACTACAACGATTCTTGAAGGGGTTTCGACAGGTGAGATTGAACTCTAGTAAGAGGGTCTCGAACTAGATTTCTTCTTATTGAAGCGTTTGCCCAGTTTTTTTTATTATGGTTTATGTCTTCTAGTTTGTGCAAGCATCATTGATTGTCCTCTAGATTTCATGTGTTATTGTCATAAAGTGGGGCCAAAGTGGTTTGAACCACATAATTTTCTATGTTTATCCTTTTCGCAATTTTCTTTTCTTATTTGTGGCTTTTGACTTGCTACTGTCTCCATCGCATTGCTTCTGTTTTGTGTTGTTTTTCTTTTTTCTTACAAAGTTTTTCCTATTTATGATTCCCTTTATGTCTTCTTGGGTGGCCCTCCCCATAACATCTCAGCTATCCAATCTTTATGCCCAACACTGGCATCAAAAAACTTGACACAAATATTTACATGGTTTGAGAATAATCCCTACATCCACAGAGGCAAAAATTTCATTACAATCAGAAGCACAAATACAAGGAGAGAATCGGAGTTCCTAACACACATAAACCCTAGCCCGAAATGAGATAATAAGGAAGACGAAGTACTATTCTACCAACCGCATAGGAAGTTTGTTGTTCTACAGTAAAAGGTGGCAAAAAGCCTACAACGCTATAGTGTCGTTGTCACCCAAGTTCAATATGCTACAGTGACCAGCGGTTAGAAGTCTGTGTTACTATAATAGTCATGCCAAAAGTCTGCACTGCTGCAGTGTTGTCGATATCGATCGATCAACTCTGCTACAATTGTCAGAGTTCCTACAGTGCCTCAAAATTTGGGTCGAGAACCTTCGATGCCCGAAGCAAGGGCACGTTATCCCCTACAAACCCCAAGCTCGACCCACAGAGCTTACGATCTGGTGCGCAGTACGGGCCGAAAACATTCAACCTAAACATCATCTTAAACGAATTGGGTTACACCAATCCAATAGACTCAAGCACGCTCTCCAATTACCAAACAATGGAGAACAATTTTCCTTTAAATAAACCATTGCCAACTACATGCAGTGCAATTTTTATAAATAATTCATACAAATTGAAAACAAATTCAAATCCAACATAACATGTCATACAATCTTCACTGGGAAATCTACAATCCATTAATAGTAACAATTTTCCTAAGCTTGCACAACTTTACTTACAGTTAATTGTACAATTTAACCATGAAAAACTACAACCGCGAAGTAAACAACTTACACGATTACTATGCACAATTAACAAATTGTGCATCTTAATCATGCTTATCCAAAAATTCCCTAAATCACCCATTTTCAACATGAAATTCATCAAAACTCAAATATTAACTTACATAGCACCCAGGTTGAACCAATAACGCACATATTCATATGTACCAATATCACACACATTCATACTCATGGTACAACACACAAAGAGTACATCAGAAAGACAAATGTTGTGCATCGACCGGTTTGTAAGAGGGCGCACCTCTTCCAACCTACAAGTGAGATGGTGCGCCTCACTCAATTCTAATGTGGGTTGTTTTGACCACCCAAATACAATCACACAATATGTGTGCCACATTGCCTGGCCCTTAGAAAAGCCAAGCACTGGCGACTCCCCCTGTGAAGGGAATATACTGACCTTTCCCAAGGGATACCAACGGCCGTTTCCTGTGACTACTCCGTCAAAGCTGCTAAGCTCTTGTCCTGCGACAGTCTCTGCTTATTCAAGCTATCACGGCAAGGAGCAAAGAACTCGTGCTTCAGTGCTTCCTCAGCAGTGATCCTCAGTCTGGGATTCACAGCCAGGCACTTCTCCACCAGATCAAATAGGGATGCTGGAATGAGTTCGAGGAAATCACATCGCTTCGTGTTAAGCTTCCACCACTCTTTCAGTTTCATGGATGGCAGTGACCCAATATCATACAGTTCCTGCCAACAACAACATCAAGCCATCTCAACTCAAGAAATGAACAGTTAAATGGAACCTAAAAAAATAATAATGTCATTTCCAGTAAATGTACGGTTACCTGAGGAAATGAGGATTCACAATCGTGAAGCTTGGCCAACTCCCACAGATCTTCACTGCCTCTCAACTTGGCAATTTCTTTTATATTTCTGCCATGAGAGCGATCTCGTAAAAATAATGATTGCTCAAACATGGCTACATTCTATGATGGGTCGGAGAGTGGGGTCTTACTGCTCTGGTTCTCCGCTAAAGGGGATTCTCCCTAATGTCAGATAAAGCAGAGTGACTCCAGCCGACCAAACATCAACTTTAAAACCTTGATGTGAAGATCTGAACAAGACCTACACAACTCTACAGATTTTCAGGATAAAGCACAGCACTGACCCCAAACCATAACTTCAAAAAAAAAATATGAAGCAACCAACCTAAATTTTAAATAAGTATTTTTTTCTGAAAAAACAGTCCAAAAAAATTATATAAATGGGCTTTTAGGGTCCACTTGACAGCAATTGTATAATTGTTTCCAGGTTACTTGTTGAAAACGTGTTTTTCAATCACATATTGAAGTGGTTTTCTTCCAGAATTTCTGTGGAATGAGAAAACTAAAGATTACCTCAGGTGCACGGAATCCTTTGGTTCCAACACAGGTACCATTTTTCTTTTGCTTTCCATCCCCTGAAATTGAACAAAAAAAATCTTAACAGTTGAAACAAATCACCGCACCATGTGCTCCAAGATTTACCATCATGAAGAAAAAAAGAGCAGAAACCTTTGCTTTTCATTAAGCTGTCACCAGATACTGCAAACCCACCAGAGCGCAGGGGCATTGGAGTTGGATACAGCATCTTATTAATCATGCTAGGAGGGGCAGAAACCCTTTTCCTTTGAGAGTCTAAGATGCTTATTGAATCATACCCCGGACTTCTCATGACTCCCTGGACAAAGTTAATGAGTTCCTTTCTCCCTAGGCATGGGATGGGGCCCTGCAGCCTTTCTGCAGAAGGTGTCCTTGTACTCGTTGCATCCTTCGTGGATGTAATTCCTGAGCCATCGCCACCTTGGCTTCCAAATACGTTCCTCCCACCCACACCATGATAGGCTTTCAAAGAACTAACAGTAGCTTTCTTCATTTTCTTGGGTTCAAGAATAGGCTGGGAATCCACTCGGGCTGCAAAGGTTTTACTTCTAAGAAGGTTCTTTCCTTTGGTCATTCCAACAGAGGTCCAATGTGGAAGTGGAACATGATCAAAACTTGAACTAACTTTTGTTTCTGTTTTGCCTGAATATACAAATTGGCCATAATTACTACCATTCTGAAGGCACTGCAGTGTAGTGCCACTAAAAATGCAAATGAACAACAAAATATAAGTGATTTCAAAAAAAATTGACTAGAAGACAAGTGGCTCAGAAAGGGAAAGCTTTTCACAGTACACACATCACCAAGGCAATTAGTAGATGAATTATTCAAAACGTGATGTTAAATGATGGATGCTGACCAACAAATATTCAGGCAGTCAACAATCTATGTTATCATGCGAGGTTGCCAACCCATTTAATTTGGACTACAGTTGCTTGGAATAGTTGGCTGTACATGGGCACCGCCTTACAGTACATGCAGAGCTGCTGAGAATTCGCATGCCTTCAAAATATGTGTTTTTTTTTTATTTACAAAGGATGAAGGATATGGTGGCTGCACAGCCATGAAAATTAAATGTCATTCCTTTGACAGTTACGTGTCACACGTGTTGTGCAAATTTAATAGATTGATTCAGGATTTCAGTGAATCTTCTATTGATATTTTGGTTCGTAAATTGGTGAGGTCTTTTTGACTGGTATTTTGGTGTACATGTTTTTATAATGTGTTTGCAAGAGCTTCAAACTTTCTTGCAGTCTCAAAATATGGTAATAGTGAAACCAGATCACCATGTCCCGTTGACGTATCTCAATTTTTGTTTCAATTTATTCTCAACATCTAATACCAATGCGGTCAAACTTCGGTCGGATAGGTAATTTCAATGACACTAATTGGTCCCGAAGGCATAAACAATAATAATTGAAAATTATTAAATGGAAAATGCCAGCATGATTCCTCAGTGGATTGATGATAACACGTTGAATAATTCCACCGACACTTTTGTGCATGCTTTGTGGGTACATTTTAATGAGTAATTGATTCTAGTGCATCCTCTCATGTTAGCTCTGGAGAAAGTTTCTTTACTTCATAAAGGTGATCTTCAAAACGTTTGCATAGCAAATAAAAGATTGTCAAATTGTACTGTTGATATTTGTTTGTAGTCTAAGCTTGGTTGTAATTTGATCCTCGAAAATATAACACACTCTTCAAACACGGCCCAATTTGATATCTGCCAGAAAGCTTGCAGATCAAGGGTTCAGTAATCAATTTGGTGATGAAAAATGAATAACTTTTCGATGGTTCGATGGTGGCAGTGAAGGGTACAAAACCTTTTACCCTCTCGCACAAAGCAAGAAATAATTGAAAAAAAAACCACAAATGCTTAGAGAATAATTCATTTACGGAATTGTGACATGAAAGGCCCGGACACTTGAGCGAAAAAAGGTTTGATAATTTTATATAAAAAACATTAATCAGAATAAAATGAACACTGTTAAAATCAGGATATCATGAAGTTGGGCCTCTTGAATGAGGTTGAAACTCCTCATTTATAGAGTAAAAGGAGATGCAAAAAATATGAGATAGGCAGGAAATACAAAAATCCAAACAAGAGAGATGCAGAGATAGGACAAAATCAGTCAAACGGAGTGAACCAATCCGCACTACATAATTACTCTAACACTCCCTTCCCAAGCAGGAACATATATATCTATCATACCCAGTTCACTACACAAAAAATTTGCTCTAAGGTTCCTGTATAGCCGAAAGTGATATGTTTCTTCTCATGATTCTCTCAAACAAAATAACAGTCAATCTCAATATGCTTCATTTGCTCGTAGAAAATGAGATTCATCATAATTTTGATTGTTGTCTGATTGTTGCACCATAGATGTGTGAATTTCCCGACGAGATAATCATTCTCATGTAAGAGATGTTGAGCTCATAGAATCTCTTAATGTCACATGTGTCATGATCCAAAACTCTAACTCAACACATGAACGAGATATGACTACTTGTTATGATAGAAAATAAGATTATCACAAATGAAAACTATCACAACCCATACTTTTCATATAAAGATATTATATCTTATTAGAAGAATATTCATTACATAACATAACGATCCACGTCAGAATTGTAAAGGTCTGATATCTTTGAAAACTTGGATAGATAAACAACCGGTTCAAAAGTGAACTACATAATCTCTCACTAAAGAAAGATATCAATAATCACTTAAATATAACATGAGCACAAGGATATGAGAACAAAAGCATAACATTTGAAAACCATATCTGCATATCATAGATCATAATCTTGAGTCGTAGCATAAAATTTGATAGTACAAACACATGAAAATGTTGCTCTCTACATGAAGAGACTTTTCACCTAGCTTAAGAGGAGTGTCGTCCGATCTCTTGTATAAATCCAAGACATATTTACATTGAAACAAGAAAAATCCTTTCAAGTATCAAAAGATCTTAATCCCTAGAAAATACTTCAGGAAGCCCAAATCTTTCATATGAAATTTGGTGATGAAGGGACTTAAGTCGATTAACTCCTATCGAGTCACTACCGATGATGACGATATCATAAACATAAACAAGAAAAATGTTCAAAGAAACAGACTTCTAATACAAAATTGAGGAATCTGTTACACTCTGTGAAGACACAAAATTGGTTACCACGGTATAAAAATGATCGAACCATGGTCGTGGAGACTGCTTAAGGCTATACAAAGATCATCGAAAACAATAAAGCTTGGAGGAATCCCCATGTGCAGCAAATACAGGAGGTTACTCCATATAAACTTGCTCATTCAGAAAATCATGGAGGAAGGTGTTCTTGACATCCAGCTGATGAGGCCACTAAAAGGATGCAGCGAGAGAAATCAAGAAATCTGACAGATGTCATTTTGGCCTGTGGAGAGAATTTATCACAACAATTAATGTCATATGGTTATGCATGCCCTTTTGATACCAACCAGAACTTTATTCCATCAAGGGAGTCATCGACATTAACACAAATAGTATAAACTCATTTGCAACCATCCGTCTGCTTAGGAAGAGAAACCAAATCTCAAGTGTGATCGTCCTCCAAAACAAAATCTCATCAAACAAGCCTACAACTAATATGAATGAATCTTCACCTCAAAAAGATTCCAGGAAATATAGATAATATCCAATATACCAATAAATGCAATAGTATGCATCGATAAACCATAGACCTGCATGTAAAAGAAAAAGCTCGAGCGACATCCAAAAGATAACGATTCTTGCACCTTCGAACGTCATTTTATTGAGGTGTGTCGAGGCAAGATGTCTGGTGGATAATATTGTGCTCATCAAGAATGTGTGAAAAGATGTGAACAACCATTATCAAAATCCAAACATTTTATGTAAATGGAGAACTAAGTTTTTATTTCACTATAAAATGGGCAAAACACATGAAAAATATCAACTCGGCTCTTTAGGAGATAGCCCCATTACATAGGAAAAAATCATCAATGAATATAACATAATAACGATAGCACAATTTAATAGGGATTGGGTTGGGGCCCCATGCATCAAAATTGACTAACTTTAAAGTACTTGTCACTTGCTTTTGCTATCGAGGCACATGTGTGATTCGGTGATGCTTGGGAAGATGACGCGACTTAGAGTCAATAGACGGAAGAGGATCTTACTCCTAATAAAGGAGCTGAAGAACTAAAGTAGGTGGATGACCATGTCGAAAATGGATATTTAAAGCACAAGCAGAAAGCAATGGACATGCAAAAGAAAAGGTGAATTCTAGCATATAAACACCTCCACATAGTCGACCTCCACCAAGCACTCAATTCAATGATCCCAAAAGACAACATTTATGGATGAGAATATAGAAAAACACTAGAAATCATGAGTAAACTTACTAATGAGCATTAAATTGAATGGTCTCTACATAACATATGTCAAAGAAAAAAGTGTGATCCCAATAGTGAAGAAACAAGTACCAAATCCCATAATTGGGATGAAGAAGCTGTCAACCACAATATTGGAACTACGATTGGAGGTCGGGCAATAAGTGTAGAGAATGCTTGTAATACTAATAGTGTAATCCAGAGCACCATAATCAAACAACCATTTAGCAGGATGCTGGGATAAACAAGCAGCAGGATGTCAATATGAGTAGCATGAGCATTCGAGGGAGACCCAGCTCAATGAGACTACATATGATGATACTTCTCGTTAGAGAGTTTCATCATGTGGAAAATGTTGGTACTGGAGTGCGTAGCGAAAGCAGATGGACCGAGAATTTAAAATTTTTATCATCGAACAGACGTAACTACGTTGTCTCCGGCCACAGCCCAATAATCAACCCGGGGATCCCGCATGAAGGATTATTGTTACCTCGTTCGATTAGGTGACGCTAGCGAAGACCGCTCCTCACCAATGACCGCTGCTCGAAGGAACTGATGTCGGATCTCCCAAGATCATCCACACACGTTTCGAAAATCAGTGAAAACGTCGATTGTCGATAAGCAAGTGATAGTGCGGAGATTTGACGAAGCCTTCGACATCCCGACAATCGTCATCTCACTGTTCCTTTGATTTGTGAAGGAGAACTTGGATTAGTTTTTCCTCTCTCTACGATGCGGGAGAGATGAGAGAGGAACTCTTAAATTCAAGTGAATGAATAGTCCCTCAAAAACAAGACTGCTCCTACTTGTATAGTGGTGTAAAAACGCCCAAAAATGGCTCCACAACCCCCAAATATATATTATTCACTATATAAGTCATAAACGACATCTTATGACCTCTTTACTGTGTTATAAATGTCATTTATATTTTTATCACTAACTTGTAATATAATAAATATATTACGTGATAAAAGTGAGTTATTAAATCAACTCATCGTTCATACAAATATTAAACAAACCTTGAATATTATAATAATATTCGTTCGTTAAATATTTTTCATGTATTCAATGTATCACTTGTGAATACTGTTTATAAATAAATTCAATACCAATTATTTTAAACTTAAATAATATGAATATATTATTTCATGACGATCGTTAATACTCAAACATCTCTCAGACCTCGTGGTGAGGCCCACCATGTCTTTATACTCCAATTCATTAAAATAAACTCGAGTTTTTAAATACGTTAAGTGTGTGACCCTCTAGACTCTTATCTCGGTAGCAGTGAGTACTACTCACAAACCAGGAGCGAAGTCTAGCAACTCATCAAGGCCTCATATGGAGATAAGGAATAATCATAGGAACAACAACCACCTACAAACACACGTCGTGTAATATAATCTTTGTCTCACGATATCTCATAAAGCAAGGCGCACACATTGCATCATCATCCATTCTTGCTTTATTATTCATTGATCATACTAGACGGACTTATCTTCTTCTATCATGACCATTGATTTAGCGAAGGTACAACCATCCTAATCAACTGGGTCTGAGATATCACTTCCTTTCGAATGCAACAAATTTTATCTTGACCATTTAATCAATATCATACCAATAGTGTACCTAACACAAGTCAGCTCACTACAACATAAATGTCATGGTTTTCGTCTTGCATCAAAGTACGTGATCAAATAATATACACTAATAATAATCTCAAGTCAAGAGACCATTACACAAGTTCAGAGATAGGAACTATCAACGACACCTAAAGCATACGGTGTTCCTATTGACGGGTCAATCCTCATGATCTCCTTTACTCAAGATCAACAAATGCGAACTTTATGAAAAGAAGTTTCAATACTTATGAACTCTCAGCACCTGATAGTCAAACATCATCTGTTTCCTATCAATATAATATATCTAAACCATAAGACATATTTTTAAGATTACTCTTATAGTATTTCTAGATTCTCATTATACCCTAAGAACCGCTATAACTTTTTGATACAACATGTAATCTAAGGACATTACCATAAAAATAGTGAATGCAAATGTATCAACACTATTATGATAAGGTAAATACATGTAAACAAACTATATACATGTAATGGTAATCAAAGTGCATACATGAGTTGGGTCTAGAGCACCCACTCACAACACTCTCACTTGCACTAGTCAACTACTAACAATCTTCAACCGGCTAACTCTCACATGAGAATCATACTTCTGCAGAGATATAACTTTAGTCAAGGGGTCTATCACGTTATCCTCTATGGCTACTCTGTTAACTGCGACTTCACCTCTCTAATAAAACCCTACAAGAGATGAAACTTCCGAAGTATATGTTTTGTCCTCTAGTGTGACCTGGGTTCTTTGGCAAGCACCATTGTTGCAGTATTATCACAATAAATTGGAACAGGGTCTGCGCTGCTAGGCACAACACCAATATCTATGACAAAGTTTTGTATCCAGACTACCTCCTTAACTGCATCAAAGACCGCTATATACTCGGATTCTGCTGTAAAATCAGCAAGCACGGGTTGCTTCGAGCTTCTCCAGCTCATCGCACCACTATTCAGACAAAAGACATAGCTTGACTGGGATTTCGGATCATCATGATCTTTCTTGAAACTAGCATCAGTGTATCCCCTCACTACTAGTTCCTCATCTCCATCATACAGCAGAAATATATCATTTGTATGTCTCAAGTACTTCAGGATAGTTTTTATAGCTGCCTAATGCAGCTCTTCTGGATTAGCTTGATATCTATCCACCATGCTTAAAGCAAATACAACATCAAACCTAATACATAGTATGACATGCATGATAAATCTCACTGCTGAAGCATAAGGAATTTTACTCATTCTTTCAATCTTCTTCTATGTTTCTGGACACATTTTCTTATAGTAGATTTATACCATGTGTCATTAGCAACAATTTTCTTTATTGTTTCATATTATACCTTTTGAGTACCTTGTCAAAATATGTATTTTGACTTAACCCAAGCAGTCTTTGAGATCTATCTCGATAGATCTTAATCCTTAGGATATAGGCAGCTTCACCTAAATTTTTTATGGAGAAGCATTCATTTAACAAAGTATTAATTGACTGTAAGACTCGCACTTCGTTTCTCATAGTTAATATGTTATCAACATGTAATACTAGAAAAAAGATGAAATTTCCACTGGCCTTCTTATAGACACATGGCTCGCTTTCACTCTTGACAAAACCAAATTCTCTTAGGGCCTCATCAAAATATACATTTCATAATCGTGACGCCTGTTTCAACCCATAAATGGATCTTTGCAGCTTGCATACTTTATTAGCACTCTTTGACTTAATGAACCCTTCGAGTTGAGTCATATAGAAGTCTCCAGCCAACTTCCTATTGAGAAAAGCAGTTTTGAAATTTATTCGCCAAATTTCAGAATTATGGAAGGGTGCTATTACAAATAATATTCTGATGAATTTCAGCATCGTAACTGGTGAGAAGGTTTAGTCATAGTTTATACCTTGACGTTGCATGAAACTCTTCACAACCAGTCATTCTTTATAGGTATTTATGTTACTATCCATGTCCAACATTTTATGAATACTAATTTGCATCCAATGGATTTTACATCAGCTGGAGGGTGTACCAAAATCCAAACATTATTTTGATACATGGATTCCATCTCAGGATGCATGTCTTCTTACCATTTAGCAGCATCATTGTCATCTACTGCTTCTTTGTAGGTTAAAGGTTCATCATCCTCTAAGAGTAATGTGTAAACTAACTTGATGAAGGGTGTTTTGGTCATTTTCCCTTGTAAACAAGGGTGACATACATCCAAGGGTTTTAACTCAGTAGAGTCTAAATACCCTGCTTGATGTAACTTATGTGAACGCCTCTCATTTACATGACCAAACCTAAAGTGCCATAGGTGGGTATTAAATGAGTCATTTTCGCTGGTTTTTTCATTGATTGTCAATACAGGGTTTTCAAGTTCAAGTATATACAAGTCATTGTTAAGATGAATCATACCATAACAAATGTTATCCTTATAAAGGAGACAGTATTTATTTCCAAACTTGAAATAAAATCTCATGGTGTCCAGACTCAACAATGAGATTATGTTTATAGTAACTGAAAGTACATAATAACAGTTGCTTAATACAAGAACCACACCACTGAGCAAAGTCAAATGATAAAAACAGTTACTTGGCGAATGAATTTATTTTGTATTTGATATGCTCGTACTATGTGATCGTGCTCATAACTTGACAATGCATTAAATAGAAACATTCATCACGTTTTAATTTATGCATTTTTGTTTATTATTTTATGTCATCGCGTAAGCATACAATCACAAAACAATAATAAACAATGCATAGATTAAATAAATAATGTCAATGATCTTGAGCATAAATAGTTGTCAGTTGTATGACTATTAAGATGGGTTTTTCTAAGAGATTACAGTGGTTATGTGTCTAAGGAATCCTCCCATATAAGCTAGTTGGGTGTAGGGAAAATGGTGTACGATTGAGATTGGCTTGGCTTTCAACTGTTGCTGGCATGTGAGAGGGTTAGGCCTCGGCCTAGGGTGCAACGCCTCCCACAGATTCTTTCTCCAATCTTCTCCAACTTCTTCTTTCAGTGAATATGTAATTCCTGTAGGTAGGTGGTTCTGTTTCAATAAAAAAACTATGTTATTCTCTCTCTTGAAGTTGTTTTGGCAAAAAGTCACCTACCATCTTACACTATGTTAGCGGGGAAACCCAGGTTGAGTCAGTGGCACAACGTTGTTGATCAGGATGCTCTGTTGTCAAAACGCGGCGTCACGGCCGCGATCGCGCCTGCGCAGCGGCACCTGGCTGCTTCAGGTGGCTGGATCGCGGGCGGAACGAGATCGCACCGCCTCACTCGCGATCCCGGTCGTCGCCACCATGAGTGTTCCAGCGTCAAACAAAATCGATTTTTTTTTGCCCTGTCAGCGGTTAAACCCACTTCGCCCCTGCCCTACCCATCCTATTTCCCCCTTCGCCTGTCACGATGAAGCCCTCCCTACTGCATGCACGTTTTTTTTACCTGCACCTTCTTCCTCCATTTGGTGCAGCCCTATGGCGCTGACGGCCGCACCCCCCCCCCATTCGCTGTTGCGCACACCGCTTTCCGCACCCCCGATGGCGATGACGACCGCACCTCGACACCCCCCGAGTCGACGTGGTTGTTGGGGTCCTTTCATTTTTTTATTCTCTTTATTTGATTTTGTTTCTTGTTTTGTTTTATTTTATGTGTTTTAGTGAAAAATTTCCACTGTAAAAACCTTTTTTTGTTTTTTTTATTTTGTTATTTTTATTCTGTTTTATATTTTATTTATCATATTTAAAATTTTCAACATATATGTGTAGAATTATATAATTTAAATTATATTTATTGGTCCGCAATTGGATAAAAAAGCGCCCGCGACGGGATCCACGTCGTCGCTATCCCGCTATAGAACCCCACCGTGTCGCGCCACGATCCGCGATTGACTACTATGTCAGGATGTCGTGTTAGTCCAGCTCAAGAGGAATCTCGATAAAGCACAACAGTTAATAACTAGATTTTCTAACAAGCGCAAGCAGGATGTTCATTTTAATGTTGGTGACTCGATGTTTGTTAAGCTACAACCTAATATCCAGATTTCAAAGTCCAAGAAATTGTGTCTAAAGTTGGGTGCAAGTTATTACGGTCCTTTCAAGATGAAAGACCGGTTGGGGGCTACAACTTAACGTCTTTCTCTATCAGACATTACTTGAATACATCATGTATTTCATGTTTCCCAACTTAAGCGAGCTATTGGGAATTGTCCTGTTCATGATGACCTCCCTGAAATTTGGAACGAAGGGTTTCATGTCAAGATTGTTCCTAAAGCAATCTTAGAAACCAAGTTAGAGGCTAGACGGCCACACGGCATGTGAATCATCAAGTGGAAAGGGATGCCAACTGAGAAATCTACTTGGGAGGATACATAGTGCATTTTGAAACAATTTCTTGATGTTCACTTTGGGGGCAAGATGATTCTTAAGGAGGGGAGAATTGTTAGTGAATGGAGGAGGGCTCAGAGGAGACCTGCTATTTTACAACTTATCATAGGAGGGGGGAACGTGTTCCATGTGTTTAAGGGAAAGGGTAGTTGTGGGGTGCTGACATGGCAAGTTGATTAGTTGGTTGGGAGTCAATTGGGGAATAATGCGAACCATATAGCCAGGTCAATTGGTTAGGGGAAGACTCCCTTGGCATTTCTTCAAAAGGTGACCCAGCGGGAGCGGAGCTCGGGAGAGGTGGACTCTCCATATTCATTTATTCACAGTAAGAAGGTTGAGCGTGGAGGCGGACTCTCCCTGACACCTATAGTTGTAACTCTATCTCTTCACTCGACTGTAAATCTTTTGTTGTGCGACATAGAAATAAATAGTACATATAACAACCCTGCTTTTATTACACTTACACATGATTTATTACATAAATTTTTCACTTGATACAACATGGAAGATCAAGAAGTCTAGTTTCTTTGGGGCATAAGAACATTACATAACAACTTAAAACATGAAATACAACAACTTTATTGAAAACTTCCTTTATATAACCACTACATTTCCGCGTACTTAGCATTGCATGGGATAACCTAAGGACGTACATAAGAAAAGGATGAGCTATAAAGCCCAGCAAGGGAGTAAACAAGGTATAACATGAAGAATACAATACATATTACGAAATAGGCATATCAATGGAGCATAAAAGAAACATGAACATAAGACATGGTATAGCGTAATTGTCATAACATGGAAATGTAGCAACACTTAACATGAAATTAGCATGAGCCAAGACTCATTGCACATGGAGCATGAGTAAACCCTCATTGCACATGAAGCACGAGTAAACTCTCGTTGCACTTGAATAAGCATGAGTCCACACTCATTGCACATGACGTATCATTATACTATACTTTACCCAATGCATTGAAGCACTATCAGAGCACACCCTTCTTAAATATTTCATTTCATGTATAAGTGTGTCACATGGATCATAAAACATGGATTCATTAAACATCAACATTTATTCCACGATAAAGAAATGTGAAATTCATACATGAAACTCTATAACCAATATGTAAATGTGCATAAAAGTGAATACCCTTGATAGAGAAATGAGCATGATATTCACTACACAATGACTTTGGCTTGGAAAAATGTGGTGCAATTTCGGCAACATAATGACGTGACATAAGAATTCATAAAAATGGTTAATGAGAGAAAAAATGGGTGTCTCATCATATGTACATGAAATGGACAGTAAGGGGTCATATAGATACATGTCCCAACATAAGTAATATAACAAAAGAATTGTTTGAATGTAAATGAGAAGAGAAAAATTTATTACGGAATTTCGGCATTGTAACGAGTGTACATTGGGGGCATTAATGAGAAAGAAAGAGGTCTCTCATCAATTCAAACATAATGAGGGCAGTATGGGGGAGGTGCGAAATCATACCCCAACATTTGTAATTGAAAGAAAAATAATATAACAATATAAAGAAACTTGAACAAAATTTAGAAAAGAAGAAATCTCTTGCTTGGAAGTGTGATCTCAAAGGCTTAGAAGAGGCTTGGGAGAGGCTTCTTGGGAGCTTGGGGAGCCTTGGGAGGATTCTAGAGAGAGGAGGGCAGAAGTTGGACGAACTCCAAAGGCTTTAAGTGAGGAGGAATTGGGAGCTTGGGTGGGTTTATATAGGAAAAGAGAGTGATTTCTTTATTATTTAGGTTTGAGACACCACACATTAAACTAATCAAAACCACAAACCAGCCCATGGTTTTTGCCCATGTTTTAGCTAAAGGGGAGTGGAAAACAATATTTTATAAAGTCAATGGCCGAACTTAAAATAAAAGGGTTGCTTATGTGGAAGTGAGTCACACTCTCAAGGAAAACAATTTAAAAAGACAAAATGTTTTATAAGCCCTAAAGGGTCCACTAAAGTTTTATAAAATAAATCAAACAAATCCAAAATCACATTATTTTAAAGGTAAAACATATATTGGGCGAACATAATGTTTATAGTATTTTATTACATCACTATTGGGTCATTATGGTGTCATAAAACACATTATATATTTAAACGGTATTTAATTTTTATCCAAAAAATCAACTCTCAGAAAATTATGAAAAATTCACCGTTGGATAATTTCAATGTCCTGATTCCAAAAATAATATTCATTTTATCCAAATAATTTTCTAAATATGTGAATTTTTACTTCTAAATAAAACCAAAAATTTATCGAAAATTCATGGGTTTTGACAAAAACAGCTTTCAAACCTTAATAAAAATTACAATTGCATTCATAAAATTATACGATAATTTATATTTAATAAAAAGTAATTTAATAACAATAATAATATTTTATTAAAATATTATTTAATTCAAAAATCCATTAATTCATCAAAATAGATTTCTTAGTTGAATATTAACTAAAAATACTATTTGTGCTTTAAAAACTATTTACAAAGTAACAATAATAAAAAGAATGTATATTCTCTATACAAGAATAATGTACATAATCGTAGTACTAGGTTCTTGTTATATAACCCCTTAAAACATCCGCATAAGACCATAGGGTAAGGTGCGCGATGGTGACAGACTTTTAGAGTGGCTCGGATAACATTGCTCGAGTGGTAATCTTTATCAACTTCCACTTCTCACGTAGGCGGTTCCGCTCGAGCTTAATGTATTCAAGCTCGGCTTGGGCTTGGTCAAGAGTGAAGCCCAATGACGTCACCTCCTTTCCGAACTCCGACAAATGGGCTTCGTATGGGACAAGCCAACTGGATGAGGTCATCGCTTCCTTTGTCTGAGTAAATTAGATTTGTTAAAGCCCTATATTTATACTAATCATGTGATCACTGTTCAACGACTATATTAGCAACGGTCACAATTCTTAACGGTATTTTAAAATCCAAAACATAGAACCAAATAAGTGCATACGTTTTACATAACTATAAAAAGACATTTAAATAGACCAAGAGGAATTTTCATTAATGAATTTTTGGGTTGTTACAGTACAATTGTTCTCTACTCTACCAAAAATCCTATTGTGCGGCCTATGTTAGTTGGAGACCTAACATCATCTCATAATCAATTTCACATTAATCAATTATCAACCACTTTATGTTCCATCATTTATTTACCTCTTTATACATTCAATTCCCACTTCATTATTAATCACAACAACATTTACCATCCACGTTACATTCATTATGCCACATTTATTTCCAAAACTTTTCAACAATATTAATTCAATCCACTGCGTATCATCCACCCAACACTTCATTTTTAATAACATATCTATTTATTTCAGCAACATCTATATTGACACAACTCTTACCCATTTATCATTTACTTCTTTTTATTTATTCATTTCAACACCATCCATATTTCCAAGCAACTATGTCATAACCATACCAACCTCTCACCATACCGTAGCATTAACAACCACTCTATCTCATGCCAAAAGCCACCACATCAATTCCACTTCCTTCGCAACATCACCCACTCTGTCCCACATCAACCATGTCAAACCACCTCTGCAACAACATAGCATCACCCCTTTCTCAATCGCAATAACCTTTCTAAGGCTACTCTAATTATAGCTAGAATAAGCAGCAAACAACTTTCAAACATTTTCATTTATCCATACTTCAATACTTATTCAACACTTCATGAATAAACCATGTCAATATTAATTCCAGATTTTCATATCACAACAGCACTTATCAATCTAAGCAATGATGCATAAGCAATAACATAGAAATCACATAAAGTGCATGTGAATCACATCTCCCTTCCAAATTTCCTTTAATCTGGTTAATATCTTCTTGAGGTTAATTCCAATCATTTACTCATTGAAAACATAGGCATGATAATTCCACATTCACACAATAATGAGAAGAGAGATTTTGAATCCTCGACCACAAACGGAGCTTTAAAGATCACAACACAAGAATGAGGAGAAGACGACAATCAAACACCACCAAGATTCCAAGAGGAACCCTGAACAACCTACGACACATCAATCTCCATCGAAAACCTCAACTATACCCGGCCAAAACCAGATAATCCCTATTGTCATTGCCTCTAATGAGAGAAAGAACATAAAGGAATAGAAGAGAAAGAAAAGAAGAGCACCTTGGATGATTACGCGAAGCGAAAGCCTTAGATCCACAAGGGAACGACTTAAGAGCGCCAAAGGAGAGTCGGAGGACACCTAGGGTTCAAGGAAGGTCGAAAGGGATAAAAGGAACTCGAGAAGCACCTTGAATTTATATTAAAAACTAGAAAATATAAATCACAGTGTGACGATGATGGCCATGTTGATCAGAGCCGAGAATCACGGCAAAATCTTCCTAGATTTCAGGGATCAAAACCGTTTAAATTCGACATAAACAATGAAGGTCATGGTGCAACAAGCACTGCCACGCCACAAAGCTCGAACCTCTAGGTTTCACAGCGCAAACCTCTGACCCCCCCCCCCTCAAGCTCCATCAACCCCAAACAAGAATCATGGCACAACGCCCATCACCTGTTGCTGAAACGCCGAGAGTCACACAACATAGTTTTGTAGATGAAGAAAAGGCAGAAAGAAAAGAAGAAGAAGATAATGAACACGGACACAAAGATTTACGTTATTCAAGAATAATCCCTACATCCACAAAGAGGCGGAATCTTTTCACTAAAATTCGAGAGCACAATTACAAGGAGATCAAAGCTTCACACTAACTAAAACCCAAGCTTTAAATGAGCTAATAAGGAGGACGAAACATTGTGTCACCAACCGCACAACAAGTCCATTGTGCTGCAGTGAACGGTGGCTAGAAGTCGACACTGGTACAGCGTTGCGGCTACTCAAATTCAAGTTGCTACAATGGCCGATGATAAGAAGTCTGCGGAGCTACAGTACCGTTGTTTTCAAAATCTAAGCTGCTACAGTAGTCATATCAAAGTTCGCACTGCTACAATGCCCGATCAATATCACCGCATTAGCTATGCTACAGTCGATCAGAGTTACTACGATTCCCCAAAATTTGGGTCGGGCCCTTCGACTCCCGGAGCAGAGGTGCATTGCCCCCTGCAACCCCTAACGAGCTCACTGCAGAGCTCAACCCACGAGAGTCACAACATGGTGTGCAATATGGGCCTCTAACATTCAGCCCAACGTCATCCAAACAAATTGGGCTACACCAATCCAACATCACCACGACACAGCATCACTCATAAAAAATTAAAGGGAATCTGCGTGAGATTAAATCAAAAGCACAACGAGATTCTCCATGACACAACCTCCAAGACCACTGCACAGCGGACCTACTCCAACCATTCAGAGGCACACCAAAATCTCATAGCCTAATCATCACAGCGGAACACTGAGCCTCACGCCACAATACATAATGTCATGACGCAACCATGTCAACCCTCTTCTCCAACTCCTCCGTCAAACCCAATAACGGTGCAACAGTGCTCTTCACGGCATAATCTCCTCCACCGGTTGGAATTTCAGCTGAAATCCTTCACTACTCCCACCCATCCTTCCCCAAACACATCCCAAACACCTCCAACACCTCAAAACCACAAAACAGAGGACTAGGGAAACTCTAGATCTGTACCCAACATGAAAAGACATATTGCTTGGCTCAAAAGGGGTATCAATAGTATCAACATTGTGTTTGATTAGTATAGCCCGATCTGTCTGGATGATGTTGGGCCGAATACTAGTGGCTCGTATTGCACACCAAGTCGCAGCTCTCGTGGGTCAAACTCCGCAGTGAGCTCGTTGGGGGTAGCAGGGGGCAACGCGCCCCAGCTTAGGGGGTCCGGGGGCTGAAGGTTGCCGGTCCAAATTTTGGGAACTGTAGAAACTCTGACAAAATTGACCGGGCAACACCAACAGGGCACTGTAGTAGTGCAAACTTTGGATCGGTTACTGTAGCATCTCAGACTTTGGAAACAATGGTATTGTAGTTTCGCGGACTTCTAGCCACCGACCAGTGTAGCTGCTTGGACTTAGGTGGTCGCAGCACTGTAGCAGTGCTGACTTCCGGCAGTCATTCATTGTAGCACAGTGGACTTACGGTACAGTTGGTGGCACGGGGCTTCCTCTTCTTTATTAGCTCATTCGACCTAGGGTTTTGTGCATCTCCTTGTAATTGTACTCCCGAATTTTAGTGAAGTGATTTTGCGTCTCCGTGAACATAGGGATTATTCCCGAACCAGGTAAATCGTTGTGTCCGTGTTCATCTTCTTCTTTTTTTGTTCTGTTTTTTCTTCATCTGCAAACTTATTTATCGTTGTGACTCACGGCGTTTCCGCAACACATGGGACATCCTTATCTTCTGCATCAAATCCATAACATACTTCCTTTGAAAAAGAAATATACCACCTGCCTATCAAGAGACCTAAATATCCAATAAGTACTTCAAAGGACCCAAGTCCAAAATATGAAGTGTTGATGAAAGAAGGACTTGATCAATTCTTGTAGAGTTCCTCTGGATCATCATAATGTCATCTACATAAATGACCAACAGAATACTCTCAATCATTGACTGCAGATAAAACATTGATGGATCCTTCCCAAAGTTAGTGGTTATAATATAAAACCAATCAAACCGAGCCCACAACTGCTTAAGCTCATATAAAGATCGTTGAAAGCGACAAACCTTGAATTATTTCTCCTAAGCAACAAACCAGTGAAGTTGCTCTATATAAACTTCTTCATCCAGACAGCCATGTAGAAAAGCATTCGTGATATCTAACAGATATAAGGGTCCTTGTTGAGAAGCAAGCAAAGAGAGTTGGTCATATTAAGGTTACTTTGGCGATCGGAAAGAATGTGTCAAATCAAACAATGTCATATGTTTATGCATACCCATTGACAACAAGACAAGATTTCAATTGATATAGGCAACCAACTCCACTGACATAAATAATACAACTCCAGGCATAGCCAGCTACCTACTTACTCAAAGGAAGAGATACTAGATCTCAGGTGCGGTCGTCCTTAAGAACCTGTAACTCAGCACACATCAATTGTAGCCAACTAGAATGAGTTCTGGCTACGACAAATATATGTGGAACCAATGCGGTGGGCAAATATTGAAAAAAGCAACAATGCACTCGGAGAAACACTGACATGAGTGAGTAAAGACTAAAGTGTGTTGCAAAATGCAAGTAATGTTCTCCAATGCAAAAGGTAGATTCGTAGAGGCAGACGCCAGAACAATCATTTAATCAATGATGGCAGGATCAGCAGATGCTACCAGAGGTGGATCATGTGTACAACAGGTATAGACACGACCAAAACAGGACCAACCAATCCTAGGAGGAGTTGGTGGAAAAAAATAATGAGAGAGAAATTGCCAAAGCATTTGTTGGACAACTCGGGAGGGAACTGTGGAAAAGAAACTATGGGAGTGAAGGTAAAAGGAAAACAAATACTCTAATCAATGGTGGTGTAATCATATAGAACCAAAGAGGACTCGAATGGTAATTTATCAACAAAGGACACACCAACGTACAGAACATGGCAACCCAAATTTGGGGAATGGTAGCAACAGTCATGCTATATGCGGGAATAACCAAAAAATATAAACAGGATAGATGAGGATCATACACACAACTCAAGCATTTGAAAATACGAAGTAGAAGTGAGGCGGGAGTGAAGGGTAAAATATATGATAGGAAGTCTCAACCTCCAAAACGGACGATGAAAAACGAGTAATAAGATACAAGGTCATAAGGATACTGTCACCACAAAAAATATTTAGTACCTTCATATAGAATAGAAGAGATCACACAACTATCAAAAGACGACAATTCTTGCACTCGGCAAAACAATTTTGTTGTGGTGTATCGAAAGAAGGGATTTTATGGAGAATATCATTGGCATCAAAAATAAAGAAAAAGGAGGTGCATGAAAGCTCAAAAAATGAGAGAAAAAACATTAATGAATAAAAGATAGTACAATGGCCAAATTTACCAAGGATTTGTTGCGGAAAATGCTGAGAGCAACATAGCGATAAACGATTCACAAAAGAGTAAAAGGAAAACACAAAAAAAACGAGAAGATCTTGAGCGATAGAGATTTACATGGTTCGAGAATAATCCCTATATCCACGAAGAGGCGGAAACATCGCTATGATTCGGGAGCACAAATTACAAGGAGTATCTCGGAGTTTCAAGCACACACAAACTCTAGCCCGAAATGGGCTAATAAAGAAGATGAAACACTATTCCACCAACCGCACAGAAAGTCCGCTATGCTATAGTGAAAGGTGCCTAGAAGTCCGCATCACTACAGTGACGCGGCCACCCAAGTCCAACAATCTCCCACTTGGAGTCAGATCCACTACGCTAACCTGCTTCAATGCTACTGACTTAGACAACTTACTTAATTTGGGATCCTTTTCTTCACTCACCAGTGGTGTGTTTTCCATTCACAACTTCAATTTCAAGCTGACGATTTATGAAATAATAATTGTTTTCCTTTTGTGCTCTCATGGTGTCCTCTCGAATTTTGTCTCTCATCCTCTATTCATCAATGGAGACCAACAGAGGCACAACAGTGCCTCAACTTCTGTATTACCATCGACTTGGTCAACGTATCTGTTGGATTGCTTGATCTAGAAATCTTCTGCAATGTCAGCAACTCATCTTATATCAAGCCTCTGATAAAATGGTACTTCAGCTGAATGTGTTTCATCCGGGCATTAAACACTGGGTTCTTTGCAAGATGTATAGCACTTTGACTGTCACAGTGCAATACATTTTAATCTCGCTTTCTACCCTGCTCATCCAAGAAGTTCTTCACCCAAATCATCTCATTTCTGGTTTCTGTTATATAAATGTATTCTGCCTTTGTGATGGATAAAGTCGTCATCTTCTGCAATTGTGATATCCAGCTTACTGCAGTTCCTCCGCAAGTAAATACATAACCTGTCGTACTCCTTCTGTCAACGTCACCACCAAGGTCGGCATCCACATACCCCTGTAATAAATTTCCTTTTCAAAAGCACAGGGATACCTCATTACTTCCCTTCAGATACCTCAGTATCCACTTCGCAGCTTCTCAATGTTTCTTTTCAGAGTTAGCTATATACCTGCTCACAACTCCCACTACATGAGCAATGTCGGATCAAGTACAGACCATGGCATACACCATGCTACCAACAGCAAATGTGTATGGAACATTTGTCATGTACTCAACATCTTCTGCCATTTTCGGTGATCGCTTCTTTGATAGTTTGAAATGGCCCATCAGGGGAATAGGGAGTGGTTTTGCTTTCAACATACTGAATCTTCTCAGAACCTTTCCAATGTAGTCAACCTGTGATAACATCAAGGTTCCAGTTGTACGGTCTCTCTTTATCTTCATCCCTAAAATCTTGTCAACTTCTCCAAGATCTTCATTTCAAACTCCTTAGTCAACTGCCCTTTCAGCTCATCAATTCTCCGCATACATGTTCATGCAATGAGCATGTTATCCATATATAAAAGCAGTGTAATATATTCATCACCAAAATACTTGATGTAGCAACATTGATCTATGCCACGTCGTTTGTAGGCATTTTTAGTCATGAATGCATCAAACTTTTTTTCCACTGTCTGGGTATCTGCTTCAATCCATATAAGCTCTTTTAGAGTTTGCACACCAGGTCTTCTTTCCCAAATTCAACATATCCCTTTGACTATTGCATATAAATGTCCTCCAGATCTTCGTGAAGGAAAACTGTCTTCACATCAAACTGCTCAAGATACAGGTCTCCTGATATCACAATGATGAGAACCACCTGGATGGTGGTAAGCTTCAATACAGGTAAGAAAATTTCAGTGAAATCCACTCTCTCCTGTTGAAAACCTTTCACCACTAGTCTTGCCTTGAACCTCATCTTGCCATCATGTTCTTCCTTGACCCAGTATACTCATTTGTTCTGCAATGCTTTCTTCTGCTTTCCAATGATACAATCCTCACATAAACCTACTTCTACCGACTTCAGCTCCGGTAACATTCCTTTTGTGGTCAGCACCTTCATCCTCTTCTCACTCATGTGGTCTAGCCTGTAGTGTCATAGTTGTGAATCTCCGACATAATTTATTGATGCAAACATGTTCATGCTTGAGTATGTCATGTTGTACAAGGTATCATTCTTTGCTCTCCGAGCTATGACCATAGCTCCCTTGGTAATCTTCTAGGCATCACCAGTAAATGTGGTACTGAAGCCTTCATCATCAACCTGCCCAACAGAAATAAGATTTCTTCTTAAACCAAGGATATACCTCACATTTTTCAGAACCAGGAAACTCCTACTGTTGGTCTTGATCCGTGCAACACCCTTCCCCACGATCTATAAGGGTTCATCATCAGCAAGATGTGTCTTGCCAAAATTTTCAGAAACATAATTGTTCAGGAAACCCTTCTCTGGTGTGGAATGGAAAGACGCCTAAAATCCAAGACTTCATAAGGCTATCAATGCTCAGCGGCAACACGTCATCAGTTTCTCCAACCGCTGTGTTTGCTCCATTGGTTTCAGGTGTCTTCGGTTTTTCTCTGCACTCTTTCTTGACGTGTCCTTTCTTCCCACAAGTCCAACAAGTAGGACCAGCCCCCCTTGCCTTGCCTCGTCTCTTTCCTCTTGACTTCGATCGTCCTCTGCGATTGTATCGGTGCACATATCTTTCTCAACCTTCAACATTCAGAGCAGAACCAGAGAATATGCCTGATTCTCTTCTTCAAATATCCTCACTAAGGATCAAGTCTCACACATCTTTCAGAATCAACTTGGCATTCCCCGAAGAACTGCTCAAAACTGTTACAGTCGCTTCCCAACTGTCAGGTAATGGAGACAGTAAAATCAGTGCACATACCTCATCGTCAGGCACAATTTCCACCAATGTCAACCGACTTATGATAGTGTTGAATTCGTTAGCGTGATCTGTAACAATTCTCCCTTCAACCATTTTCAGATTGAACAATCGTCGCATCAAGTGCATTTTTGTTTGACGTTGAAGGCTTGTTGTACATATTCACGAGAGCTTTCATCAGCCCAATCATCGTATTCTCCTCTCTGATGTTGAACGCCGCGCTTTTAGCCAACGTAAGGCGCACAACTCCCAGAACCTGTCGATCAAGTAGCTCCCACTCCGACATTTCCATGTCCGTTGGCTTTAAATTCAGAAGCAAAAAATGCATTTTCTTCTGATAAAGATAGTCTTCGATCTGCATCCTCCAATAGCTGAAGTCAATTCCATCAAAGCGGTCAATCTTCAACTTGTCTTCTTCCATAGTCATCGTTCAATTCGAGAAATTTGAACTCAACCTCTGATACCAGTTATTGCGGAAAACGTCAGGAGCAACGAAACGATAAACGAATCACATAAGAGTAAAAGGGAAAAACAAAAAGATCTAGGGACACCGAGATTTACGTAGTTCAGGAATAATCCCTACATCCACGGAGAGGCGGAAATATCACTATGATTCAGGAGCAAAAATTACAGGGAGTATCTCAGAGTTTCAAGAACACAGAAACCCTAACCCGAAATGGACTAATAAAGAAGATGAAACACTATTTCACCAACCGCACAGAAAGTTCGTTGAGCTACAACGAAAGTGGTTGGAAGTTCGCATCGTTACAGTGTCGCGGTCACCCAAGTTCAAACTGCTACAATGGCTGACGGCTGGAAATCCGCGAAGCTATAGTACTGTTGTTTCCAAAGTCCGCACTGCTACAGTGCCATGTCGATGTCGCACGGTCAACTCTACTACAGTCGGTCAGAGTTGCTACAGTGCCCCAAAATTTGGGCCGGAAACCTTCAACCCCCATAGTAAGGGCGCATTACCCCCTGCAACCCCCAACAAGCTCACCATGGAGCTCGACCCACAAAATTGGGTGGGTGACCAAACCAATAGTGAAGAACTAAGGTACATTCAGAAAGAGATGTGCGCATTAAAGAAAAAACAAACCCAACCCATACACCTTTGTTGAGTTTGTCTCTACCAAACATGTGATTCATTGAGAGCGTTTGAAATACAACATTCGTTCGTGAGAAGATAATAGTACATCGTAAATCATGAGTAATCTTACTGATGCATAACAAGTTAAATGGATTGTATGGAACAAAGCCCACAGAAGAAGAAGAAGAATATTGTACCCTCTCCCTTGCCTAACCGCTTTATTTAAATCCCCGATCCTCAATTGCCACCTCCAACTTCGATCGCATTCCCACAACAGCCGCGATCGCTTTGTCAACGAAAGAACGATTGTGGTATAGGATTACAGTTGGAGAGGAAGAGGGGAGGAGGAGGAGGAAGAGGAGGAAAAAAAGAAGAATATTGTACCTTCTCCCTTGCCTAACCCCCTTATTTAAATCCCCGACTGCCCAGCCAACCACCCCACCTACTACACTCTAACAAACTCATAGAGTAAAAGTACATCAGTATCCCTTGGCAGGTGCACAGAGAGAACCACCAGCCCCCAACACTCCTAACACTTTCATTCATATTTTGTTCAGAAAATTCATGAGGACTTTCCTCTTGATACCTCAATGTACATATTGACCTTTTTTGTAATGACTAGATTTAGTGATGATGAAAACTGAAACACAGTGTCCTGTGAACATACCACAATTTTTTAGGGAACCACATAAATTTTTATATTTGTGCTGTTTTGCTATTCTGATTTTTATTTTACCATCCACTCATTTGCACTCGAGGAGTTCAAATTTATTCCCAGCATATCAAGGATGCAGCAAAAAATTATAAGCTTAAAAGCAACCGCGAACTTACTTCCAATGGGATACTTCTGCTGCAAATCCTGGCAGCAGAAAAGATAACAGAAACAATCAAATTTTAAAAAATCATTATGCAAAAAAAAGGACTGCAGCAGTGTCTAAAGTATAACCATAGCAAGGTTGAAATCAATGAGGAATCCCTTCATGAGTTTTCGAGAGAAAAGGAAATTTCCAGGTTTGACGTCTCTATGGACCACACCCTGCAGTGGCAGGAAAAATTTTGAATGGCACTTCTATCCTAAAAGATGCAGAATGCACCAACAAGGGTACAAATGCTGCAATGACAATCTTACGTGCTTGTGTAAATGCGCTAGGGCTTTAAACATGCAGTACCCATACCACTGGAGCTGAAACATGACAATTTCTCGCTTCAAAATCTACATATTGAACAAAACATGTGAGATAGCGCATAAATCACTCACAAGCATCACACGTTACACAGATCTCAGGATAGGTGCATGACACATGGATGCCTTATTGGTTTCATCTCATTAGGTCAGAAGTTGCTTTAATGCTCTGTTGAGCCAATAAGTACCACAAGTATTATCGACACAAATGAAAGTTAACGGCTGCTGTTAAACAATTACCTCAGGTCTATCATGCTTAACGTACTCCAAGACAAAACAGTCAGCATTGCCAAATCTGAAACTCCCTCTATAATTTATTATAAAATTCCGACCCCTGCAAAAAAGGATGGATTAGCATTCCTTTCTGCAATTCGCACCTTCACTGAGATAAAATACCTCGAAGCACATCTAAATACATACCCAAACCGCTCAAGCATCTTTTTCTCATTATTAACATGATGCTTGTGAGCATTCTCATGAGGACCTAATGAATGAACCATACACAAAGATTTTAGCATCAAATCATAATGAAATTTTAATACTCAGTCAAATGTGAGTAACACATGCACACACTTAGAAACAAAAAAAACAGTATAATAATTGAAATTACAAAAACTGTGAGTGCAGAGCTAGGATAACCAAATCAAGAAATAGCTTCAATTGATTACAAAATGATTTCAAAGCATCATTATCTGTTTCAAAAACTAGCCTTTCTAATCCAAATGTGTGTTGGTTATGTTAAAAATATAGTACTGAATCTATTGTGCCACATTCAATGTAACATGGGATGTCATTAAATTTTAATTATCATTATTATGAATGTAAACGAGATAATATATTTTGAACTATATATTTTTTTTAAAAAAAATTGATTAACATGTGTCTTAGAAGCTCAGACCTATCAATTATCTTTTTACCAGCACATAGTTTCAGGGATTATAAAACTATACAAGTAAAACTATACGGCGCATAATCATCAGATTAAAAATGTAAAAATGAAAAGTCGATAAAACACATAAGAAAGAAACACATGCATACATTTGATGGCACACCGTTTTCCATCATCCTTACTCCGTGCTCTGTAGACAGTGCCATAGCCACCTATAATATTAGATTAAGCAACAAGGATGAAAATATCGACAAATAAAACAAAAACAAAACCTACGCAATTAGTTTAACTGGTATACCTGAACCTTCTTCATCTTCTACGAGAAAAGACTCAAATTGAGGAAGATTTTTTTGATCCACCTGACTCTAGAAAACAATCATTAAGAATAAATCATTACAGCATGAGCAACAAATATTGCAAGTTTTCAACCCAAATGAGAACGATTATTTTAAACGTATACCTGGGGGGAATCGACTGCATTTTCTTCTGCCTGCACACTCTGCTTCTGCTTCGACTTCGGCTTGGAGAATATAAGCCTCTTAACTTCTTTACATTGCCTTTTCTGCTTCAAAGAGTGAACACTTCTGTCAATGGCTAATGACTTCCCAGCTAAGGATTTATCCTGCACATATTCCCCCTTCCGAGAGGATCTCAATGTCCTTCCCTGTGGAGAAGAGGACCCAGGCAAGGAATCGTCCACAATGATATCTCTAGAATGATGCTCAAGCGTAACACAGTTTCCTGGATCTTCCAATTTTGAGGACTCAGGCAATCCTGCTTTTTCTTTGACTTCCGCATTGGCTTCATCGTTATCAATTGATTGATTCACTGAAACATTATGAACACATGCATCATCATCACCAGCTTTTGTTACTATAGTACCGTTTTCCACAGCTTCGTCATGATATGTGAGAGAAAATTTACTGCCACCGCTCCCGGCTTCCATGCACAATGCAGGATTATCAAATCTACGTAATGTGAAATTGAACAAACCATCCCAGCTGCCCAATGTCGGTCTTAATCTAGGAATTTGACCCAAAATTGTCCCAGTTCCATGTTTGTAGTCGGCTAAAGCAAAATGAGAAGTCTCGTGAAGCAAGTCAAGGTACAAGGGGGCAGCAGCGCTCTCCCGGGTCAAGTTACCTGAGTACCTTTCGGTTACAGGCAAATTGAATGCTGGTATGCCCTGAGCATTTAAAATACCAACCGATTCCTGCATAAATGATATAAACAGATAACATATCATAAGCAGATGACAACTCACTAGTTGAGAAACAAATTGTTGACCAAAAGCGCGTTGAGCCACACAGTGAAATCTCAACCAGATCCACAACTACAGATGCTATGTACTAACTGGAACAAATGCAGTTAATTAAATTGAGAAAACACACAAAATTACATGTTTCAGGAGACCCACGGCACAACCATTGACCATGCTCCAAAATGAAAAATACAAATGTGCATACAATCAGGAAAGGCATATGCAAATCTCAAAAAGAAACAAATGGTTGTGATAGGAGTCATGTGAAACCGTTTCGTTATCGATTGTCATTACTTGGTGCGTGTGATCCAACACATAGACCATTATCTAAATGTCTTACCATAACAAATGTTATCATAATAATAGAAGAATCATTTATTTCTAAACTTGAAAATAAATCCATTCGTATCGAATCTGGATACAGAAATAATGTTTTTAGTAACGGATGACACATAATAACAACTTTTCCAAACCAAGATTATTCTGGTTGTCAACGTGTGGTGGTAGTCGCTGATAGCTGCAGCAGCAAGTTTAGCCTCATTGGTTACTCGTAGATCTACCTCTCCTCAGTCAATCTTTCTAAATCTACTTAGTTCTTATATTTGAATACATATGTGAGCATCACAAGTTGTATCTAATACCCAATATTTAGAAATAGATAAATTGCACTCAATAACAAACACACCTGAAACTTCCTCTTACTTTTTTGACTGGGTGCAATTTTTCTTCCAGTGGCCCTTGCCACATACGTTACAGATAGAAATTTGCTCATTTGCTTGTCCCTTGATCTTTATCTTCTTAATAAGGTGTGAAGGAGCTTTGAGGTTAAAGCTCTTCGCTTGCACTTTCCATTTGTTCACCATAAAGGAAAGCTTTTCACGCTTCGTCTCCTTATCTATTCGGCGAAGAAGAGTGAGCGGATCTGGGAGAAACTTCTCAAAGTTGTTCATATTAAAATTAACAACAAAACTGGAGAAGGTCTGAGGAACTGATTCAAGAATGAGATCGATGCTCAGTTAATCAGGGAGTTTAAATCTTAAAACCTCTAGGCACTCAATGTAGTCAATGAGCTTGACTGCAAGAGGCCTAGCTGACGCACCCTCTCCAAGCTTACTCTGAAAAAGCGCCTTGGAGATCTCAAACTGTTCATGTCTTGCTCTCTCTTGGTAAAGACCACGAAGATGTTCGAACCATGCTAAAAGCATCCATGGAAGACCAAGTCTGACTTAATATTTAGTTGAGCGATTTTATTTATTATGTGTAAATTTTTTCTTGTTTTATCTTTTACATATCTTATTAATATTAAGTGGATCTTACTTAAGTGATTAATCGTGTTTTGATAAAATATTTACACATAATCCATTTATTTAAATTTCATCTTCGCACATTAATTCATTTATTTATGCGATCACAATATTGCATCCATAAAATAAATGATGCATAAGACAGAAATAAATAAATAAATGGCTCGATCATGAACTTATCTAACGATTGATTTATTGAGCGGACAATAAATCAACTTATGACTTAGGGGGGAAAACTCATTGTGTTGATCTTGGCACAAATTGCAACATTCCACATGTTCATGTGAGTATCACCTGGGTTGGCATCGCCTTGGTTCCGTCTTGAACCGTCTACACACGCCTTAGGATACTTCATTTATTACATGTATTTATAACTCACACGCAAGTGAGGGGAACCAAAGGATTGGTTAAGGGGGATTGCATAAATAACATGGGACACGCAAGTCCTACATAATAATGGAGAGAGAGATGACTCACAAACCGTTATCAAATTGTCAAACACAACTGGTGTCAATTAATATAATAAGGTTTTCATGCAGCAATTAACAATTTAATGTAATTTTAATTCTGCCTTTTATTGGGAGACTACGCGGCGTGTATTACGAGGTACACATCGTGTACCTCGGTTGTTGTGTACCCAGGATACATGTTTGCGGCTTCAGCGTGTACCCCGACCAGGCTACACGGCTTGTACTAACCAGCTACACGTCGTGTGTTCCATTTGTCGTGTGTTCGGGATACACGTCTGGGGCTTCGGCGTGTATCTCAACGGATTACGCAGCGTGTACTAACGAGCTACACGTCGTCCCGCTGAAGGACTCGACGTGTTCATCGAACATGGGACTACACAACGTGTACAATCCGGTTACACATCGTGTATCTCGCATGTTATGTGTCCGCTTCACTCGCCGAATGGCTCGGCGTCTACCTCAGACACGGGAAATAGTGAACTACACATCGTGTGTGTCATTATTGCTCCAAGTTGTCAGCCTCACACGTTTTAACCGTGTATATGACCACACGGCTTGCATGAATTTCGCCACTAAACCGTGTAGACTACACAAAGTGTGCACCGGCTACATGTCGTGTAATCCGACAAGCCGTGTGTCAGGTTGATCCGATATACACGCGGTGTGCAATAAATGCATTGTGTAGTGACTGCTCGGCGCGTGGTGTATCCCGCGACACGGCCAGGTGCAGCGCACTTGGGTACACAGAGTGTACTCTGACTACACATCTTGTAATCTCATGCTATCTGGCTAGAATCATCGACACTTCCCGATGGCATCTTCGGTTGTTCTTCATCTGTTCTCAGTCCTTTAAGAAAACAAAACACTGAACGAAGATTGAGTGGATCATTCGCAATATTGTACATGACGTGAACGCCATAACCAATAAAAAAAAATTCACCAAATATTGACATAGAGAAGCCCAGAACCCCTGAGAGGATTTTTGCACGATAAATTTATAATTAATTTATTTATGATCAGAAGAAATAGTTACCTCGTCAAAAAGCTTTCTTCAATGGTGATGTTGATCGTCCGAAAACCTTTTTTCGCAATAAATTTTCTCTCACGTATCAGATAGGAATATTCGATGACATCAAAACATGCAGAATTCATACCGACGGATCTGTTCTCATAATCATCGGTCTTAGAGATTATCAAATGCGAACTTCGTGAGAATAAATATCATCCACTTACGAGTACCCACACTTGACAGTCTGCGTACTATGTGTCTTATCATAGTACGTTATTTAACCGTAGAACTATATTTAAGAATATCAACATGGCCCTTCAAAGTTCTCATCATAGCGAAGAATTGTTATAACCTTATCAATGTGACAGATACCCAAGGACAACATTACATTAAAGTCATACGGAACAATAAACAATATGTAATAAGATGTTTTATTAATATTCAAATGCTTGAATATACATGTAATCGAAGTACAATCAGTTTGTTATAAAACACCAACTCCAACACTCTCAACTAAGCCTTCGGGTCACCCTCAGAGAATTCAAAGGCACTTCCATCAAAAGGTTTTTGGGCCCCCTCAAGCATACTCAATCTTAAAAATACATTGTTGAGACCACCAAGTCAACCCTCAAGCATTGGAACACATCAAACAACCCTAATCATAAGCGAACATTGTTGGAGCCTTCGGACCATCCTTAAAATTTAAGATCTTGGGACCAACACTCAAATGTAAAGGTCCCTAGACCATCCTAAAAAAATGTAAGATCTTCATATCACCTTCAAATGTAATGTCTTCAAGCCACTCTTTAAAGTTTAAAGGTTTTCAAACCCCCATAAAACCTTCAAGACAAATTTAAAAAAAAACAAGACTTATATATAAAAGTTATCATATTACTTATTAAATAAATGTTTTTTTGCTACTTATATAAATATTTTTCTTCAGGATCTCAAGTGTAACCAATTTTTCAAAAACAAAACAAACACCATTTATTTTTTCAAACTACTTATCTTAAGTGATAAGAGTTGTAAACACTTTTCAAAAAGTATTATCAAACAAAAGCTAATATTTTTCACTTCATACGATTCAATGTGAAAAAATAAAAGATCACATAATAACTAAACAATAATTGAGAAAGAAGAAAATAGATGAAAGATGATAACACTAAATTTAAGCCATGCATTGGAACAATCTTCACTTTGGTGAAAGCAATAGTGACTCCAACTCTATCACAACAATACATTGGACAAGAATGGGTCATTATATGATGAAACGTTCATCTTATTTAACTAAAACAGGCTTCAGGCAAACTTTGTATGCTTAAGAAAACATGGCACTTGATTTGAAGTAAGCTTAACATTTTTTTAAACAAATTACGACCATTTTGACTTGAAATTTTTGAAGATTGAATCAAACCACCGGTTTATATATATCAAACAAACTTGCAAACTTGTCTAAAGTTTTCTCAAGTATTTGCATATAGCAAAGCTGAAATTTATGATCATCAAGTTTTAATTTCAAATTTTATTATAATTTTTCCAATTGCTTAAAATTACAAAAAAAAAATATATAAAAATAAATGCTCAAATGATAATCTCCCATGATTGGATGATAAGGCATCCCTTTATTAATCTCCTTAAATAGAGTTACCATAAGTTATACTATATAATCAATTAAGACATAAATAAATATAAAAAAAATAACAAGTCAATGCCTAGATTACCAAAAACCAGGGTTTTAATACCGCTTTTTATACAGAGTAGGGGAAGTTTGATCAAAATCACAACTACTAATAATAGTTATTAACTAAAACAGATGCAACAAAATAAATGAAGGGAAAAACGCATAATAATTACACAATTCAATCAAAAAACATGCATCCAGAGACACAACAACAAAACAATTCTCTATGTTACAAGAAATGAAGTGCAAGACTTATAACTAGGAATGCCCAAAAAAATTCTAAAGAGGAACAAATAGGTCAATAGGTATAATGTTCAATGATCAATTCTCCACTAGTGCATTTTGTCCCTTAGTCTAAGAAATATATTTATAGCTCTGGCGTTGTTTTTTCCTAATACAATTCAATATGAGACAATAAATGACTACAAAATAAGTCTCATAAGTTGAACCCCACAAAACTTCAATGCATTGCCTATGTGAAAGATAATATACACTAAAGTCCATATCGTACTCTGCGATATGGGTTATACCGTTGTCTAATATATGTATCGTATAAAGCAATATATTTGCGATATTAGAATATTGCCTGTGTATTGTTTCACTTCTTTCCAAATAAGTTATCACTTTGACTTATACATCATTAGATGATGCATTTATTATTGGAAATAAGCACTAAAGCATAAACCAAGACATGGTGAATCACCGCATCGTGGTTTGTGTTGGGTCGTGGTACTTGATACAACATTGTGGTGTTCATGTTTGAATGATATGAGATATCATACGGCCAACTCTCCTACAATGATTATCATGTTTCATTCACCTTGTGACGTGTCATATGATGATGTGTAGATGTTTTATCGATTGTTAAAGGAGTTTAACAATCATATTACTTAAATAAGGGGTGGTTGTAAGAGTTCCGATTGAGGAACCAAAAAGTTGGTCGCTTCATGATGTATGAAACGTTTAAACTCCAACAGGCTCCTTCATTCAATGAAGGAGTTCTATATAATAGAGTTTATAAACCTCATTTGAGTTATACATGGTACAATGGAGATCACTCTCTAACAAATTCGAAACTTTCTCTAATTCTTTTCTCTACATTTGTCTTTACAGAGGAGGCGCGAGCACGCCTTTGAACGGAAAAAAAAAAGTTCTATTGAAGCATTCGCTGATTCCAGTGGCAGGTGGGTACCTTTGAAGGCAGAAACTAGTTGTTTGCTACTGAGGGATTTCAATCAAACTCACCGTTGTGAGGGATTAAGAATGGAAGGTGAGGTACACTTTGTTTTATGTTTTTCATTTCATTTTATGGACTCCTCTCTTAATAGATCTTGCATATGGGTTTTGTGCATTATTCAACTACTTTTGGACATAGAGATGTTTGACAAAACCCTTTAGTGGTAGGAGAGAAAGTGCCAATAAAGAATCAAAAGATGAAGATTGAAAAATTGAACCCAATTTGGAGTTTTCTAAAACCACTGCAACGTTTCTTATAACTATGTCATGGTTTACAAAAAAAATTCAAAAAAAACATGTTTTTGAAAAATGGTTGTGGTTTTCTTATCAAAAAATAAAGCATCATAAAATGATATAATTACATCGTGGTTTTTGACCAAAACGGTCATGGTTTATGGAAACTAGATATCCATGAGGAAAAACCACAACGTGGAAAATATTAACAAGTCGTTGCTTTAGGAACGACCATAGAACAAAAACATCTTGTGCATGTAAACTACGTCGTGGTTCAAAGTATGACCTTTGAGTAGTTCTCTGTCTAAAACAACTTGCGCAACGAAACAAAGTTTAAATTGCTTATATTATTGATGTTATATGCTTTAGTTTAAATTGTTTAAACTACTTATAATTGTCATGTCATGCAGATAAGTGTTACATAGTAGGTACAACAACAACAAACAAGCCTTAAATTTAATCAAATAGGATTGGCTACATGGATCAAATATCGCCAATTAGTTTCATTGAAAACCATATTTTCATTGAAACCATTTAAAACAAAATCATCTTGAATTATTTGTTTAAGGGTCATTTTAAGTCTAACTCTAGGTCTTTTAATAAGTGAATTTGTCATTAAGTTTGCCCTATTAACAGATGGATTCTTATATCTTTTTCTAACACGTCTAAACCATCTTAATCTAGTCTCCATCATCTTCTCGTCAATTGAAGTCGCTCCAATTTTCTCTCGAATACGTTCATTAAAACCATTAATCAATAGAGATTTATTTAATTTATTAAGATAAAAACACATTGTGCACATAAAAATAGTTTTTAGAAAAATGTGTTTTTAAACTCAAAAATGAACTTATATCAAAATCAAGTATAATGATGATTATTATGTAATTAATTAGATTGTTTCTAATTAAAGGATACTTTTTTACTTTAAGATCAAATTCAAAACATAATGAAACTTTTACTTGAAAATAAATGACAATTTTTACAAAAATTAGTATTTTTCACTATTCACTTTAAAATAGATCTTTTAAGAAAAATCCTAAAAATTCATCCTAAAGCTAATATTGACATATAGATTTCAAAATTGATATTCATTTCCTCAAATAAAATTTCTAAAAATGATATAAATTAATTACAATGTTCGCGAGAAAAAACACGATAAAAACCATTTTTGAAGAAAATATATTTTCAAAGCGTAAAATAACTTTACTAAAAATTGAGTATTTATTTATGATGCATTAATCAATACATTTGCATTATTAAAAACCTTTATACATATTTTTCATAAAATGGTTATTATTATTTATACCTGTCAATTTAACGACGAGGTAATAACGGTTTACTATATCGCAGTTCATATAGATTCGAGGTTGAGTGTAAGGCATGTTATCAAATACTTCAAGTTTTATTTCAAAGGAAATACATATAAAATCTTAGTGTTACATACTACCCCCTTAAAATGAATTTCGTCCTCAAAATTTCGTCACTCTGGTACAAACAAATGAGGATATCTTTGATTCATCACATCATCGGTTCCCATGTAACTTCCTCAAATTTCTGATTCTTCCAAGGAACTTTAACCAGTCGAGTAGTCTTGTTGCATGAAACTTTATCTCTATGATCCAAGATTTCTACCGGTTGCTGTTCATGGGAAAGATCATGCTCCAATGTTATAACTTCTGAGTTCAGTACATGTGAATGATCATGTATGTACTTTCTCAAGAAAGATACATGAAACACATTGTGAACTTGAGAGGGGTTTGGTAGGAGTGTCAAGCAATAAGTTACAATCCCTACTCGATTATGAATCTCGAATGGACCAATATACCTAAAGCTCACTTTTCTCTTCTTTTTGAATCTCATAACCTTCTTTCATGAATGAATTCACTGGAAAACCTTCTCACCGACATCGAATTCCAGATCTCAATGACGATTGTCAGCATAACACTTCTGTCGACTCTGAGCTGTCTTGATGTGTTGTTGAATAGCTTTAACCTTATCTGTTATTTCCTCAGCTAGCTCAGATCTTAATAGCTTTATTTCTTGAACTTCATCTCAGTATATTGGGGTTCTACACTTCTTTCCATAAAGGGACTCATGAAAACTATTGTTATAAGAAAACTCGATTAGAGGAAAGTGTTGATCCCAACCACATTTGAAATCTAAAGAATGGGATCTCAACATATCATCCAGGTTTTGAATGGTCCTCTAAGATTGATCATCTGTCTGTGGATGATAAACAATACGGAAACACAACTTTGTATCTAGAGTTTGTTGAAGACTTCTCCAGAACTTCAAGGTAAACAGTGGGTCCTGATCAGATACAATAAAATGTGGTCTCATCTTGTACATGCATTTGTGCATCACATAGATCATACAATATAAGAACATCTTTCATCACTTTTAACCCCATGATTAAGTGTGGGTTACATACATGGAAGTCCTCATTCAATGAATGATGGGTGCAACTAGGTGAATACTCTTGAGTGGAAATAGGGACGGGTATTCACTACGCAAATGTTTGGCATGGAAAATCACAAGATAATTTCGACAACATAACGAATGCACATAAAGGTTTATAGAAGGGGTGACTGAGAGTGAAAGGGGGTCTCTCATTACATGGGCATCATAAAGACAGTAAAGGGATGTGTAAAAACACATTACAACATGAAAAATTGGAAATCAAAGGGGCTTAGTACAAAAAAAGTACTTAAAATAAAAAGAAGAGTTTCTTACCTTGAGAGGGCGATTCTAAAAGCTTGGAAGGGACTTCTTAAGAGCTTGAGAACACCTTAGGAGGACTATAGAGAAGGAGAGGGAGAGTAACTTCATGCTTCAAGGGTTTTAAATGAAGAGGAATGGGAGATTGGGTGAGTTTTTATAACAAAAGAGAGGTAAATTCTTTATTAATTTCTAAACTTGGGTTTTTTACTCTGGTAAAATAATCAAAACTACAAACATTTTCATGGTTTTTGTCCATGGTTTTTGCTAAAAATGAGTGGTTTTCAATATTTTATAAGACTAAGAACTGAGCTCATTAAAATAATACCCTTGGTGATGTGGAAGTGAGTCATGTTCATAACGAATTGTTTTTAAAACTTTAAAATATAATATAGGTTTTTTTAAGGATTCATTAAGGTTTTATAAAATTAATCAAATAACTTCGAAAACACATTATTTTAAAGGGGAAACGTATTTTTTGTCACAGATGCCCATTATACTATATATTAGATCACTTTTGAGCTATTATGATGTCATAATACAGAACGTATATTTATACAGTATTTAATTTTTACCCAAAAATTCGACTGACTTAAAAAATTATAAAAAATTCACCATTATATAATTTTGATGTACTGATTTCAAAAAATAATATTTATTTTATCAAAATAATTCTCTAAATATGAGAATTTCCACATTAAAATCAAAATTCTCATTTATTGAAAAATACTGGTTTTTTACGACAATAACAGTTTTCTGACCCTTATAAAGATTATATTAGACCTCACTAAACTATATTATCATTTGTATATAAATATTATTTAATAAGAATATTGTATGAAAATAACATTTATTTCAAAAATTTTGAATTTATCAAAACAAGTGTTCTAATTAAAACCGCGTATTTTCCAAAAATACAATTTTGGTTTCTTCGTATCAAAATCTATTTTTCATAAACTCATTTAAATTCTAATAATTAAAATGAATAAATATAATCATTATTTTATTAAAAAGAAATACAAATTCATATTACCAGGGTCTAGATACATAACCCCTTATTACGTCCGCGTACGCTCTAAGGATAAGGTGTGCGGATGTGATGCTTCATCGGGGTGGTTCGGCATACATGGTTTGGGTCATGATCTTGATAAGCTTTAACTTCTCTCGTTAACAGTTTCGCTCGAGCTTCAGTTGTTGAATCCCAACTTGGACTTGGTCAAGGGCAAAACTCAGTGATGTCATCTCCCTCGAAAGCTCCAATAAATGGGTTTTATAGGTTATGACTGATAAAGACCTTTGCTCCAACAACCCCTTAGAGAGGGCTACTTTGTATATTAAGGTAAAGTGTAGCAGAATTACAGGAGAAATGGAACAGAAGAAGAAACAAAAGAAAATATAGAGAAGAAGAATAAGTACACTCGGAAGGCCTTGCTGCTCTCCCACCCAAGCTTTTAAGCCGATCTCCAAAACAAACTATTCCACCACTCTCATTGTCTCTTTAGCCCTCCCAATTTAACACCCTTTGTCCAATGTGTTCCCTGTGTAACAACTGCAAGCCCCTCCTAGAATATTCTCTAGTATATTCCTCAGTTGATTAACAAACAGTTGTGTTATGGGCCCCACTTTTCTCCTTTCCAGAATAATCTTTATAGTTGTGGCAGTTGTGGCAAGTGGCCTGGCATAGAACCTGCTTCCCAGCTGGTATTCCTCCCCTAGTATATTATTTTCCAGGTTGTCTAGTTGTGTTGTCCAAGGCAACCTAGTTCAGCTGTCTCCATCTTTATCACTGGACCCTCCTTGAAATCCAATTTTGTCCTCAAAATTGAAGAAAATCAAACTAAAATTGGAACTGAGAGATTTTTGTTCATTACATTTTCTGCTTTCACCAGAACAGGACAACATTGTTGGTCCTTTATAAAGCCCTCGTTTGACATATGCACACCAAGCCATCTCCCGGACGCTCCTCCCTGCTTCATGGTTTCGGAGAAACTGAATGCGACGCACCCTTGCTTCATATACTGCCCAAGCAATCTTCCAGAGAATCTTCCCTGAAATCTCAGCCCTGTGATATTGTTTTTTGCTCCATTTATCCCAGGGAAAATTAGTACAAGATTCTGGAATGGATCTACATCTAGAGCTGGTGAATTCCCTTTCACTGAGCTGCCCTTTGAAGTCTCCTTTAGATAGGATCAAGGCACTGAACCACTCAACAACCAACTTGCTTGCTTGGGTCCATCCAGCTTCCAGGCCAACCCTCTATATCCTGAGAAATGCTCCTTCCTCTACCCATACCAGCTTCTCTCCCAAAGGCACATTGGTTCTTACAAAAGTCGTAGAAACCGACTGTTTCTTCCTCAATGGGTTTCCCCCCTTCATGTTGGCTTCAAAACCTTTCTCATACACTGGAGGAATTCCCAAGCTTTGCGTGTAAGGGGAAAAAGTATATCCACAACATATTTCCAAGCACCAGGCCCTATTAATCAGCAATGAGCTGCAGTCCCCCCTGGAGCGTTTCCATCCACAATTATTATAGGTAAATGTGTTGGGTGAAGAACTTACCATCAATCCCATCTTCCCTTCAATGTAGATTTGTAAAGCCCATGGTTGCCTTTTAACCCTGCGATGTAAACACCCTTCTGATGTCATAACCTTCACCATAGGAAAAATCCATACAACCAGTCCTTTTATGGGGGAACAACCACTACAACAACTGAACCCACAAGCCAAAGGGTGGTATCTTCTGATGTATCTGCATGTTGTCGGCTAACGGCACTGCATTTTCGGGAAGCCCCATGAATCTAGTTCCCACACAGTAGTTAATTGTCGATGCATCATTCATTTTCCATTTCCGTAACAAGGAATTAAAGGTTTGGGTACTTGCCTCTCCCAAACTTGAATGAAGCTAAGTGATTGTTAATTCCATCAACATGTTTCAAAAAGTCTCTCTCCAATCAGGAGCCACCATCCAATCCCAAAAGCGAGATTGTTAACTGAAACCTACAAGTAGGCTGGTTTTGTATTGTAATAATTTTTGTTTCTTGAATTCCAACCCCTGGTGACCAGGTTTTGCTCGTGGATATCTTTGTCTGTTATAGAAAGGGAAGTTTTGTGAGTTATGACGTCCCTTTGCCCATTACACAATTCACCAAGTTCCCCATCAACTTCGGTATCGCCTTGCTTCCAATGTTCAACAAGCCAATTAAGGTTTGGATAATGAACGTTTGGCTCGTGACAAGGCTGAGGGAAGCTCACCATTTTAAGAACCTTGCCACCACCAGAGTGTCAAACCGCCCAAAAACTCCATGAGGAACATGCCCATGAGGTGGCTTTGGTGGTGGTTGTGGTAGCAACAGATTTTTTTGTTGTCTTCAAACAAGAACCCTCATCTGTTCCACTCTTGGCTTTAATTTCATTTGTAATTGAGGTTCCACTGCTCGCACCCACAATTTCGGCCACAGGACAAAACTTGCAATCTCGGTTGAGTTCTCTTCTTCCTTCCAACCGTGTTCTACTTCTTGCACCTTCTATCGAAGAAAAGGCTGATATATTGTGTTCTTCTGCCAGGTTTTTGAGTTCTACTCAACTAGTGTAGTCCAACCGTGAAGGTCCCAACCTGTCATGACCCGCCTTCACCAAGATGAGAGAAGGGACAGCAGATTGTCAGACCCTTCTTCAAGTTGAAGGAGAGATAATGACCCCCGAGACCCACCTTCAATAGGTCCCGGAGTGGCGAATAGCACCAAGGGTATAGAATCACACGCAAGATGGAAGGCATTACCCTTTTTTTTAATAGGATCGAAAGATAAGATAGTAAATCCCAACACCAAAACTGAGGGGAGTAAGAGTAAAGCCAAAGAAAACCATTATCATATGCATGTTACAAAAGTAAATGCCACAAGGTACAAGGAGACTACAATGGTAAAGTACCAAAGAAAGAAAAACAGCAACTGCAACTGTCCCAACGTCCGAGCTAGTACGGCCCTACACGGTCCCTAAAGTCCTCCTGGAAACCTGAAAGCAGTTTTATATACGTAGGGTGAGCATACAAGTATACTCAGTAGGGAAAAACCAAAGACTCTCGTGCACAAGTGGGGAGGCATTCTAATGTCCTGTGAAAAAAGAGACAACCAAAGCACCTAGCAAGGAAACTATCCACTCAAGGCTCACCAAGGCACACTTCCCAAATAACGCAAGTCAAGTAATGTATAGTAATAGCACATCGATATTTGGGTACCCCGCGCCACTTCCCCACTGGTTATTGAAGACATCCTACGCATCGAACCTCTCCCGCCATTCTCACCGCAGTCTCACTGCCACACCACGCCCGCACACACCTGGGCCTCAAACACGCATCTCGCCCGCAAACACCTGGGCCACAACCACCATCCCGCCCGCAAACACCTGGGCCACAACCACCACGCGTAACCACGCCTGCAAACACCTGGGCCAGAACAACTACTGCCACACCCGAAGGCACCTGGGCCTCATCCCGAAGACTCTTGGGAAACAACCTGCCCGCACACACCTGGGCCAACCACCAAAACTACCCTGCCCGAAAAATCTTGGGCTATAATGGACCTCAGGCCGTCACAGCCTGCCTGAAGAGTCTTGGGCTATTCGGGAAAGGGAGCAGAAAAGGAGCTAATAACCAACCACTCATAGGAGTGTTGGGAAAAACACCCTCCTCCATAAAATGGGGGTGTTCGGCACTAAGTGCTCAACTTGGGTGGGGCGCGAATAAGAAACATAAGAACTACAATTATATATATAGGTAACAAGCATTCATCCCAACCTAGGGCTTCCAAACCAACCTAGGCACAAACACCCTCGTTATTATGCGTTCATAAAAGAAAAGCACAGCACTCACGGCCAAGTCACAACTCATTCCCGAATACAATTCCCCATTTAAACAATTTCTGCTTTCATGTTCAGGTGATCCCATTTAGGTGAATTTTGCACTACTGGGCAACTAACAGGCATAGCCACAAGCCAGAGAAAGAGAAACAGTCAAACAGCAATTTAAGCATTCCCACCCGATTCTCTTGTGAAGTCACAACAACAAAGGGATCAGTGAGATCCCTCAAAGTACTGGAACCAAACCAAGCCTCGAGATACAGCCCCACACAGCTTCGGATTCACAACCAACAACCGTGCCACAACAGAGGATCTCATCCTCATCCACATCACCCCATAAGCATCAAACAGAACAACACACCTACTACCAAAACAGAGTAGGGAAACTTTCAGGTTCAAGCACATCATTCATTAGGTTCTTCTTTTTGTTGGTTAACCGAGGTAACCACACAAGGATTGATGTTCACTGGTATTCATTTAATCCACCGAGTTTACGTGATTAACCAATTTCCATGTTATAGACATTCATTCATCACAGAAGACGAGGGTTCAATAGTGCGCAAGGAAAGACCACCAACAGCCATGATTTTCAGTGAGCATAAGCCCATACAGTTCACAACATATAGCAATTATAAAAGAGTACAGCAGAATTGTCAAACGCACCCCATCATTCTTTAACAGTCTGTTTATTCTCTTTGTTAAGGTTTCATTCATTCCCACAGAAACAGTAGCGTACCCGCCCCGCATGATACACAGTAAGGAGAGACGAAGGAAAATCCCTACTTGGTTGATCAAGGATCGAAGTTCTTCTCCACGCACCAAGAACTGGGGATGCGCGACTTGCAGGGGAGGAACGTCGGGGACTCCAAGGGTGAGCAGAAAGGCTCCAGCACAGGCACACCACTTGCCTCGGGATGGGGAACTCCAAACGCACAAAGAAGAAAAGGAGACTAGCCAAGAGGAAGAAGAAGGAATTTCCGCGCGATATAAGGATGAGATCTCGTTGTTACGGGATATGGAATTTTGAACGGCTATAAGATCGGATTGTGGTTTCACCACACGGTTGGGCAGTTACGCACGATGGAATTAATTGTCATTTAACAATTCTCCTCGGAGGGGTGGTCATAACAGCTATACGTTAAACAGTTTTCTTTAACCATAAGGAAACGCGTAACAGGGGCGGAACTGGAAGGTATGGGGAAGGGCGTGACACCGAGGAAAAACCACACCTTTTGGTAAGTTAAGGGTTGCCCGACCCTTGGGGGATTTTAGATATTGTTTATCGGCTTTAAATGGCTTTGAAAGGGGGCATTAAATCATCTTTACATCAAAAGATATGTTGCGGGAGCGGAAAAGTCAAGAACTGGATTAGAACGCGGTGAGGACACGGTGCCACCGTCACGATGTCACCCTTACGGTGCCACTGTCACTGGTGCCACCGTGACCGATGTACGACCGTCATGGTGCCACCGTTACGGGTGCCACCGCAACCGGTGCCCCCGTGACCGGTGCCACCGTTTCGGTGGAGCCGTGTTTTGACAAAGTAATGGACTCAGTGGGTCCGGGTCATTACATCAGATACCTCTCAAACTATTCTCGCCCTCGAGAATCAAAACTAGACCCGAAGAAAGAGGGATTCCGAACAACCACCTCGAAAGATACCTCTCAGGAGTAAACCTCATCGACATCTAGGAACACCTCTCCCTTAAGTAACCAGGCAACATTCGAAGGTCAAATTGTCCAGTCATATGGGTTAGGGAGTTTCTTCCTCCATGTCAAGATACTATCCGCTTTGGGTGGCACTGACTCGCCCGCACGGGTTTAATCGCATCCACCTTAGTACGTCTTGATTAGGGATCAGGTCCTCCCCTCCCCATAGTCAAGACTCTTTACACACATCCGCAGAATAAGAAAAACCGCGCGTTCCATAGTTAACAAGGTAAAACGTTCCATCACAAACAAAACAGAACAAAACTCAAAACAGCTCTGGGTACTGGGCGCGCATCTGCATCTCCCATTCCCAGGTACTTTCCTCAAGCCCGCCATGCCTCCACAACACACAAACCAAAGGAATGGTCCGTCCACGGAGCACCTTCTCCTCACGGTCCTCGATCCTCACTGGTCTTTCCACAAAAGTCACGTCGTCCTCGATATCCAGCCTTCCCCAATCGAGGACGTGTGAATCGTCGTGTAGATATCGTCAGAGCTGAGAAACATGGAAGACATCATGCAGTCTCAGTAGCGGCGGTGGTAGCGCTAGCTGATAAGCCACTTCACCGACCCGCCGCAACACTTCAAACGGTCCGACAAACCAAGGAGAAAGCTTACTCCCCCTGCCGAACCTCTGTTGCCCATGCCGAGGGGAGACCTTCAAGAACATGTAGTCCTCAACCTCAAACTCCAAGGGTCTCCTCCTATTGTCGGCATATGATTTTTGTCGGTCTTGGGCCGCCTTCATCCTCTCTCGTATAAGCTGAACCTTTTCCGTCGTGCTTTACACCACTTCCGAGCCAAGAACACATGCTTCCCCAACCTCGGTCCAGCACACGAGTGAGCGACATGGCCTTTCGTACAAAGCTTCGAACGGAGTCATGCCAATGGTAGAGTGATAGCTATTATTGTAGGCAAACTCTACCAAAGGCAAGTGTCGTTCCCACGATCCCCCAGAGTCCAGAATACATGATCGTAGCATATCCTCCAATGTCTGGATGGTGCGCTCTGTCTGTCCATCTGTCTGGGGGTGGAAGGCAGTGCTAAGACGTAGCTGAGTGCCAAAAGCATGCTGCAATCCCCTCCAGATTCGTGAGGTAAACCGTGCATCCCTATCCGAAACTATGGACCACGGAACTCCATGCAATCGCACCACCTCATCCACGTACCACTGTGTTAAGGCATCCACTGCAACCGACTCCTTGATCGCCAGAAAGTGAGCCGATTTTGTCGACCGGTCCACCACTACCCAGATAGTGTCGCAGCCTCCTTGAACCTTGGGTAACAACCCTGTGACGAAATCCATCGAGATGTCGTCCCACTTCCACGCAGGGACATCTAAAGGTTGCAACAAACCGCCTGGAACACGGTGTTCAGCCTTCACCTGCTAACACACTAGACACTTTGCTACGAACTCTGCCACCGCATGCTTCACCCCGGGCCACCAAAACTGACTCCTCAGGCCCTGGTACATCTTGGAAATTCCCGGGTGCACTGCTAGGGGTGAGTTGTGGAACTCACCAAGAGCCCTCTCGTGCATCGCTTCTGGAACAAACAACTTCCCTCGGAAAAGCATCTGATTCTGACCATCCTCCGTCCACCCTTCCGGGACATCGCCTTGGTTAACCTGGTCGCGCATTACTTCACTTTCTGAGTCTCCCCATTGAGACTCCTCCACCTGCCGCAACAGAGAAGACTGTACTGTCATCTGATACAGGCAACCCCTACCACCATCCATCCTTGCATCCAGGTGCAGGGCAGCCAATTCCTCCATCGCCTTCCAAGCGTATGTCGACTCTCGAACCGCATCCTTCTGCGACTTCCTACTCAAGGCATCGGCCACCACATTCCCTTTTCCTGAGGTGTAGGAAATCTCAAAGTCGTAGTCCTGAAGGAACTTCATCCACCTTCGCTGTCGTAAGTTCAGGTCCCGCTAGGAGAAGATATACTTCAAACTTTTGTGATCCGTGAAGACCACGAAGCGCTCCCCGATGAGGTAATGCCGCCACAACTTTAGTGCGAACACGGCCGCCGCAAGCTCCAGATCGTGGGTGGCATAATTAAACTCATGGGAACGTAACTGTCCAGACCCATAAGAGATCACCCCTTGTCGTTGCATCAACACACACCCGAGGCCTTGTCCTAAAGCATCACAGAACACCTCATACGCCGCCCCTTCTTCTGACAACCTCAGCACTGGGGCACTTACCAACTTCTCCTTCAGATAGCTAAAGGCTACCTCGCACTGCTCATCCCATACGAAAGCCTGGTCCTTCTTGGTCAAAGCTGTCAAAGGTGCTGCAACTCGAGAGAAGTTGGGTACAAACCTCTGGTAGTAACCTGCCAGTCCAAGGAAACTACGAACCTCTGCCACGTTTTTGGGTGCTGCCCAAGAAACAACCGCCTCGACCTTCGATGGGTCCACCGTTATTCCCTGCTCGAACACCACGTGCCAAGGAAGTGCACTTCTCGCGTCCAGAACTTGCACTTTGACAATTTCCCATAAAGTTGGTGTTGTCGGAGGACCTCTAAAACCGTTCTCAGGTGCTCAATGTGATCCTCTTCTGATCTTGAGTAGATCAGGATGTCGTCAATAAACACGACTACGAACCGATCCAGTTATTCCCGGAAGACGGAGTTCATGAGTCCCATGAACACAGCTAGTGCATTCGTAACGCCGAACGGCATGACTACAAACTCAAAGTGCTCATATCTGCACCTGAAGGCGGTCTTCGAGATGTCACCCTCCTTCACCCTCAGTTGGTGATATCCAGACCGCAAATTGATCTTAGAGAACCAACCTGCTCCCCTCAACTGGTCAAAGAGATCGTATATCCTCGGAAGAGGGTAGTGATTCTTGACCGTCACCTGATTCAGTCTCCTGTAGTCTATGCACAGCCTGAGACCACCATCTGCCTTCTTTGCGAACAAGACTGGAGCACCCCATGGTGACGCACTTGATCGAACAAAACCCTTCTTCATCAGATCGTCAATCTGAATCCGCAAATCCCGTAACTCAGAAGGTGTCATCCAGTAGGGAGCCATCGAAATCGGACAGGCACCAGGTTACAAGTCTATTCCGAACTCAACATCACGTCAAGGGGGTAGAGTTGCCACCTCTTCAGGGAAGACGTCCATAAACTCACTGACAACCCCTGGAACTTCCACCATTTCTGCATCCACCAACTCCACTGATAGCTCAGCTAACAAGGAAAAGAGGGGCTCCTCTTGCCTGCTGCTTTTCTGGTCACCCCGCTCGCCGATGAAAGTTACACGTCGGTCGCCCAAATCTGAAAACATGACCCTTCCTCGGAAGCAGTCAATGACGGCACATACAGAGAACAGCCAGTCAATGCCTAGGATGACATCGTATGGTTGTATCTGCAACAGTAGAAGATCCCTGATAGACTGATGTGGCCCTATCATCAGTCTACACCCTCGTCAAACATAAAACAAGTCGGTCTGACCTCCGACTGGTGTGCTCAGCACCAGGGGCACTGGAAGTTCTCGGCGTCTAAACCCAGAGCACGGACCAGACTGGGTGCAACAAAGGAGTGCGAAACTCATGTATCGAACAAGGCATAGGCAAGGGTACTAAACAAGCTGATCGTACCTCGAACGACTTCTGGCCCTGCTGAAATTGCTGCCTCTACGGCATGCAACTGCCCACGCCCAGCTCCCCTGCCCCTCGACTGTCGGTCGCCTCCCCAACCGCGCCCTGGTCGAGGTCCCTGAGCGCCCTGAGGTCAGCCTCCTCCCGCAACGTCTACCCTCAGAGGAGCGGGAGTTTGCTGCCCCTACTGCTGCTACTGAAAGGGCCTAGCTGGAAACTGTTGCGGCTGGGGCGGGTGCTGCACTGGCCCACCCCCATTGTACTGCACTCTGTCCGGGCACTGATTCCGAAGGTGCCCATGGCTTCCACAAATGAAGCATCTCGGCCCTGGGCCCGAAAGAAAAGGGCGAGGGCCGGGAGATCGAAACTAGAACTGCTGAGGTCTGCTCCCTACTGGTCGAAACCTAGAAGGTCCTGATGCTGGAGGTCTGCTGCTGACGGCCTTCCCCTTCGACGAGCCCAATTGGATTCCCTCTCGCGATACACCTCCCAGCGTGTGCATCCTTTCCACCACTTCAGCCTTCTTCTGGACTTCCAAGTATGTCGGTAACTGACGAAGCGTTGTCGTGCACGCTCTCAAAAATATTTATAGCTAAGTGCAGCACAGGGGCTGACCTAGGTCGTTCTCTTGAGGAGCTTTTGTGGTTAATAAATCACTACTTATATTCCACCTAATCTAATTCTTTTTTTGTTGTTTAATATTTTATGAAATAAATGTAATTTAATAAAATAAATGAAATTCATAAATCAGAAGAAACTAAAATTTAATTATAAATTACCATGCAATGCTAAACAGAATGTAATTAGGGAAGAAAGGAAGTTCTCTCGAGAGAATATTCAGGGAACACCTTCATTGGCCAGCTTCAAATATTCTTAGTGTACACACTCCATTGTATGTGTGCACACCTTATTCTACCCCAGTTGTGAATGAAAAGCCTACTTAGCGATCGCCAAGCACACCCTCCATCCACCTCCTCAATCGAGGGAAAATGGTTGTAGATTAAGAAGTTAACCTTTAGACAACCACAGTGAGGATTACACCCACTATAAATTATCCTTAGAATTAACTCAGAATATTAAGAAGATAGTCTTGGGTTCACGAACCTGATTACTCCCTTGGGATATTCCTCTTATTAGTTACTCATTATCATGAGTATTATAGTTCACGATGGTAAGATGAGAGGAAGAAAAGAGGGTGAATCGGTGGACACAAAAATAAAAACAATGCATGAATTTATTAGAAATATAAATTACAATTAAAAACTAAAAATAAAGAAAATAAATAAAATAAAAAGAATGGTGGAAGATTTTCGGCCGGCCTCCCTCGGTGGAGATCTCCTCCTTGGTGCCTTGAAGGAATGGATGGAGAATGGATGCTTTGGGAAGGAGGTGAGGGCCTCCTTTTATAGGCAGAATTCGACCCCTGAATGTCGACGCATTGTAGACACCTTTAATGACATATTCACGCGTTCCACCCTTCATAAATGTTGTTCATAAATGTCTTGTCCGTCTCCTCTCCAAATTTCAGATAATTTGGAAACCGTATGTAGGAGGTACGAATTTTGCATTCTCGGTTGCTGTTTCTGGAAGAAGCATCCAGGAAGGTTCCTCCAACCTAATGTCATTCAATAGACTCCTTAATGACCTCCAACATCCTCCAAATTTATTGTAGAGACGGCCCTATCTGTCCTCGAGGTATCCCAGGTGGAAACACATCATTTGGATATGTTTAGGCCGCGATTGATGCCCGTTACCTTGGGTTGGTCCATGCTGTCCGCCCGGAAAAATTCCAATCTTCAATGATTTTTTAGACCCTTTAGATGATAAAATCAGCTCCTGGTCCAGAAGACAAAAATGAAGGAAATAAAATAAGGATTCCAACAAAATTTTAATCATAAAATTTGGAATTTTATTTTTCCTGAAATGACCAAAATACCCCTGACGTAAAATTCTGTCAAAAATCCAGAATTAGTCATTTTTCACATTTGGGTTCAAAATAGCACTAAAACCTAAAAAACATGATAATTACCCATTCAATAACACTTTTGTGGGATTATAAACAATGTTTTACAGTATAAAATATATGAAAATGTGAGCTTCATCAGTAACGTGAAGGGAGTAACAGCATACTGGAGAGAAGGTCGAAGTGTCTCCTCCAAACGTCTCACCCGAGACTCCTCATCCGGAAAGAGGTCGGGAGCAAAGCGAAGGAGATCCTTGAACTTGATCCCCAACTCTCTCACTGACATACTCCCCTGCTGAAGGGAGAGTAGTTCCTGCCTCTTCTCAGCCTTCATCGTGGAAGAGAGGAATTCTGCCCGGAACTCCTCGAAGTCAGCCCACGTCACCTCAGCCTCCCTCTTCTCCCCAAGATAAAGCGTCCACCACTGACGCGCTGCTCCACGCATCTGGCTTACAGCCAGAGGAACCCAGTACTCCGTCGAAGCCCGGATCAAGCTGAAAGTTATCACCAGCTCCTCTAGCCAGCTCTCTGTCTCCACGTCAGAGATGTTGCCCTCGTACTTCCCGAGGGTCTGCCGCTGAAAGGCACGAAGCGTCATCTGCCACTGATCGTCCTCCTCTCGGTCAGCCCTCTATCGATCAGCCAAGTCAACCTTCTGGGCCTCGATCGCCCGTACTACACGTGGTCATCTCTCAGGTGTCATAGTTGCAAGGTAAACAAGGAATGTCTAAGCCCGAGTAGTGTAGAATATTGTTCTTAAATTTTCTTAAAACTTCTTATTCATTTTAAATCCCCACATACCCATGAAACACAAGAACACAAGTCATTATGATGCATGTACCTTCCCAAGGGTCTCTACCCTGCAATCAGTGTACCCTTACTTGGTCTTTCGGTGGGCCCAGAGTCCTTGCATCGGATCACAGAGGGCCCTAAAATCATGTGTCCTAGCCGGTCTTCCCTGGCCTATTTCACGCACCAAGATCACCCAACACTGTTGCTCTACCATCCCATGCAATACTCATTGTGCCTAACCCCAGACTTCATCCTATCTCTCAACCTCCTTCCTCTGATACCATTCTGTCACGACCTGCCTTCACCAATATGAGAGAAGGGACACCAGATTGTCAGACCCTTCTTCAAGTTGAAGGAGAGATAATGACCCCCGAGACCCGCCTTCAATAGGTCCCGAAGTGGCGACTAGCACCAAGGGTATAGAATCACACGCAAGATGGAAGACATTACCTTTTTTCTTTAATAGGATTGGGAGATAAGATAGTAAATCCCAACAACACCAAAACTGAGGGGGGTAAGAGTAAAGCCAAAGAAAACCATTCTCATATGCATGTTACAAAAGTAAATGCCACAAGGTACAAGGAGACTACAATGATAAAGTACCAAAGAAAGAAAAACAGCAACTGCAATTGTCCCAACGTCCGAGCTAGTACGGCCCTGCACGGTCCCTGAAGTCCTCCTGAAAACCTAAAAGCAGTTTTATATACGTAGGGTGAGCATACAAGTATACTCAGTAGGGAAAAACCAAAGACTCTCGTGCACAAGTGGGGAGGCATTCTAATGCCCTGTGAGAAAAGAGACAACCAAAGCACCTAGTAAGGAAACCATCCACCCAAGTCTCACCAAGACACACTCCCCAAATAACGCAAGTCAAGTAATGTATAGTAATAGCACATCGATATTTGGGTACCCCGCGCCACTTCCCCACTGGTTATTGAAGACATCCTACGCATCGAACCTCTCCTGTCATTCTCACCACAGTCCCACTGCCACACCCCGCCCGCACACACCTGGGCCTCAACCACGCATCCCGCCCGCAAACACCTGGGTCACAACCACCATCCCGCCCGCAAACATCTGGGCCACAACCACCACGCGTAACCACGCCCGCAAACATCTGGGCCAGAACAACTACTGTCACGCCCGAAGACACCTGGGCCTCATCCCGAAGACTCTTGGGAAACAACCTGCCCGCACACACCTGGGCCAACCACCAAAACTACCCTGCCCGAAAAATCTTGGGCTATAATGGACCTCAGGCCGTCATAGTCTGCCCGAAGAGTCTTGGGCTATTCGGGAAAGGGAGCAGAAAAGGAGCTAATAACCAGTCACTCATAGGAGTGTTGGGAAAAACACTCTCCCCCATGAAATGGGGGTGTTCGGCACTAAGTGCTCAACTTAGGTGGGGCGCGAATAAGAAACATAAGAACTACAATTATATATATAGGTAACAAGCACTCATCCCAACCTAGGGCTTCCAAACCAACCTAGGCACAAACACCCTCGTTACTATTCGTTCATAAAAGAAAAGCACAGCACTCACGGCCAAGTCACAACTCATTCCCGAAACCAATTCCCCATTTAAACAATTTCTGCTTTCATGTTCAAGTGATCTCATTTAGGTGAATTCTGCACTACTGGGCAACTAACAGGCATAGCCACAAGCCAGAGAAAGAGAAACAGTCAAACATCAATTTAAGCATTCACACCCGGTTCTCTTGTGAAGTCACAACAACAAAGGGATCAGTGAGATCCCTCAAAGTACTGGAACCAAACCAAGCCTCGAGATACACCCCCACACAGCTTCAGATTCACAACCAACAACCGTGTCACAACAGAGGATCTCATCCTCATCCACATCACCTCATAAGCATCAAACAGAACAACACACCTACTACCAAAACAGAGTAGGGAAACTTCCAGGTTCAAACACATCATTCATTAGGTTCTTCTTTCTGTTGGTTAACTGGGGTGACCATACAAGGATTGATGTTCACTGGTATTCATTTAATCCACCGAGTTTACGTGATTAACCAATTTCCATGTTACAGACATTCATTCATCACAGAAGACGAGGGTTCAATAGTGCGCAAGGAAAGACCACCAACGGCCATGATTTTCAGTGAGCATAAGCCCATACAGTTCACAACATATAGCAATTATAAAAGAGTACAGCAGAATTGTCAAACGCACCCCATCATTCTTTAACAGTCTGTTTATTCTCTTTGTTAAGGTTTCATCCATTCCCACAGAAATGGTAGCGTACCCGCCCCGCATGTTACACAGTAAAGAGAGACGAAGGAAAATCCCTACTTGGTTGATCAAGGATCGAAGTTCTTCTCCACGCACCAAGAACTGGGGATGCGCGACTTGCAGGGGAGGAACATCGAGGACTCCAAGGGTGAGCGGAAAGGCTCCGGCACAGGCGCACCACTTGCCTTAGGATGGGGAACTCCAAACGCACAAAGAAGAAAAGGAGACTAACCAAGAGAAAGAAGAAGAAAGAATTTCCGTGCGATATAAGGATGAGATCTCGTTGTTACGAGATATGAAATTTTGAACGGCTATAAGGCCGGATCATGGTTTCACCACGCAGTTGGGCAGTTACACACGATGGAATTAATTGTCATTTAACAATTCTCCTCGGAGGGATGGTCATAAAGGCTATACGTTAAACAGTTTTCTTTAACCATAAGGAAACGCGTAACAGGGGCGGAACTGGAAGGTACGGAGAAGGGCGTGACACCGAGGAAAAATCACACGTTTTGGTAAGTTAAAGGTTGCCCAACCCTTGGGGGATTTTAGATATTGTTTATGGGCTTTAAATGGCTTTGAAAGGGGGCATTAAATCATCTTTACGTCAAAAGATATGTTGCGAGAGCGGAAAAGTCGAGAACTGGATAAGAACGTGGTGAGGACACGGTGCCACCGTCACGGTGTCACCCTTACGATGCCACTGTCACTGGTGCCACCGTGACCGGTGTGCGACCGTCACGGTGCCACCGTTACCAGTGCCACCGTCACGGTGCCACCGCAACCGGTGCCCCCGTGACTGGTGCCACCGTTTCGGTGGAGCTGTGTTTTGGCAAAGTAATGGACCCGGTGGGTCCAGGTCATTACACAGTCGTACAATGGTAGTTTGATCGGTTGAACAGCTGGTGGAAAATTAGAAGTGTTGTTAGTCGTTGCTTCCATCACGATCATACCTCCATGATGTATTGCAGTTTCATAGAGTCGAGTCATGTTTTTGACTAGTTTCACCAAGACCTCTGATGGTTGCACGTTGTCCCGTGGCAAACCTAGTGTAGATGACTCCTCTTACTCGTTTTTAGTTGCCTTAAACGCAGGAAACACGTCTATCATCAAATCTCCAGGCCTTTCATTCAACTCCCAGTTGTAGTCTATGCCCAATCGCATGTCGGTCTCCTCCATAACCAACGTCAACCGATCATCCTTCTGCAGTAGTGTAAGAAACTCACCTCGCACCAACTCAGCGTTAATCGCATCTTCGCATCCCTGCACCATCGCTCCTGCAATCACCCCTGGCTGCACCTTAGGTAGCTCTAAGGCCAAGGAAAGACGAGCCGCCTTGTGCTGGTGCTTCCTCTCGAGACGTTCTATCATAAGATTGAAAGCGTGCAAATCACATTCCCACTCCAGTCGGTACTGTCTAAGTGTAGCGTTGATCCACCTATGTTGTTGGTCCACTTCATAAAGCTTAGTCATTACCTCTTCTCCCTCCTTCAGGAGAACTCTTCCAGCAGTGCTTCACCTCTCGAATGAGAGGTAATCCGGTAGGTCGGACCAATTGATAAAGACCTTTGATCCAACAGCCCCTTAGAGAGGGCTACTTTGTATATTAAGGTAGAGTGTAGCAGAATTACAGGAGAAATAAAATAGAAGAAACAATAGAAAATATAGAGAAGAAGAAGTGCACTCGGAAGGCCTTGTTGCTCTCCCGCCCAAGCTTTCCAGCCAATCTCCAAAACAAACTATCCACCCACATTTCCCCTTTCCAGAACAATCTTTATAGTTGTGTCAGTTGTGGTCAGTGGTTTGGCATAGGACCTGCTTCCCAACTGGTATTCCTCCCCTAGAATATTATTTTCCAGGTTGTCCAGTTGTGTTGTCTAAGGCAGCCTAGTCCAGTTGTCGCCATCCTTATCAACGGTCCTACTGATCAAGGTCGTCGCTTATTCCGTCTGCGTCAATTGAACTTTATCATAACCCTTAATATATATTATTCTTAACAGTCATTATTCAACAGCTACATTATCGACGGTTACGATGTTTAATGGACTTTTAAATCCGACAGACTATTTTATAATCGGTCCAAAATAATTAAAGTACTGCATGTGTTTTTCTGTGTCGGATTGGTGTAGTTCAATCTGATTTGGGTTGAATGCTTGTGGCCCGTATTGCGCACTGGCCCGTAACTTTCGCTGGTCAAGCTTCGCGGTGAGCTCGTTGGAGGTTGCAGGGGGCAACGGCCCTACTCCAGGGGTCCAAGGGCCGAAGGTCGTCGGCCCAAATTTTGGGTTGTAGTAACTCTGACACTGTAGTAGAGTTGACCAACTGACACCGACAAGGCACTGTAGCAGTGCGCACTTCAGAGTCAACAGTACTGTAACTCATTGGATTTTCAGCCGGTAGCCACTGAAGCACTTTTGACTTGGGTGGCCACCTTTCACTGTAGCGACACGGACTTCCAGCCGCCTTTCACTGTAGCACAGCAGACTTTCCGACGGTTGGTGGAATAGTGTTTTGTCCTCTACGTTAGCCCATTTTTGAGCTTGGGTTTTGTGGGTGTGAGAAACTCTTGTAAATTGTGCTCTCGAATTATAGTAATTTTCTGTCTCTCCGTGGATGTAGGGATTATTCCCGAACCACGTAAATTCTTGCATCATTGTTCTTTTTTTCCCTTTTACTCTTCTGTGATCCGTGTTTTGTTTTGTTGCTCTGAACGTTTCCGCATCATTCTGTAACTATATTACTTAATAAGACAATTGTTCATTCAAAAGGAGTTTCATTTATAAAAGTTCAAGCCATTACAGACTTTTATCTTCATTTCCACCTTGATAGCACAATGAATGTTTTCTTCGTAGCTACTGAAGTCTCTTATGGCTAACGCACTTCGAAGACTTTCTTTTAAGCCACTGAAAAATCAATCAATCTTACTTTTCATTTCAATAATAATACCAAAAGATTACATCGCAAGTCTTGTAAAATTTGTCTTATCATCATTCTGCTTAAGTTAAAGGAATTCTTTCTCCATCTCCGTAAAAAGAATACGGAGAAAGTACTTATTGAAAAAAAAGCTCTGAAGCTCATCTCACTCTATGGACTCAATTTCTTCTCATTGTCTCGTATTCTTGATAAGAGTCCATCGTTAATTTGTTTCACCTTCCAAACAATAAACACCTAAGATAACTTTTTCATATTCTAAGCACTGAAGAACAGAAAATATCTTTTCAGTGGTATCGATCCGTTGCTCAGCAATTAATGGATTGACTGGCCCACTAAAAGAAGGTGGACGTTGCCTCATGAAAGACTCAACAGTACGTTGTTCCTTTGCTCATTTAGAAGCTCACCATGATTCATAGCTTGAGAAAGTTTCGTAAGCATGGCAACAAGATTTTAAATTCCAACTCCCATAACATTTGGTTGCTCAGGGGGGAAATCATTACATTGTTCATCACATTCAACGTTAACATGATTCCTTCTGGTTTCAATCATTGACTGAAACCAAAAAGCACGGTATTAGGAACAATAATCATAGTGGGAAATCATATAATCATGAAAATCATTTATAGGATGTCTAAATCATGACACTTTTTCAATCTATGACACCTTAGGTTTAACTTAGGTCGTCCATAGTCATTATCTATTTAGATCTTTGATAATGGCTCTTAAAGAAAATGTGAATTAACCTAAACATATCCCCCGAAAGTGTCAAACCAGATGCGCAATAAGAGTTCATTCACCGTGCACCAGAATAATGGTCAAGATATACTCGACCAACTCTTTTCAAGGTTATCACTCCTAGATGCATCTTTGTCAAACTCAGGTCCACCTGTAATATCCAGACAGGGATGTATTTGCTTAGAGAAATCACACTCCTTTCTTTACCATAACTTGGGATGTTCTACTGTACATAGGCTTATCCTAAGGATTCTCATTAAAGTTTTCTAATCCTAGTTTCCAAAAGTTACTAAACTTTACTATGATACCAACTATAACGACTCACACTTTCCATACATAAATACTACATCATATTAGTGGAAATATTCATTACATATCAATACGATCCACGCCAAAACCGCAAAGATTTAGTGTCCCTGGAAACATGGATACATAAACAACTAATAGATAAACGATCTACATCATTTCTTATTAAGTTCTTCACAACTAGCACCCATTTTAAACATAACATACTTAAAACCTTTCTCCATAACCTGAAGAAGGGAAACATGAGAAAGAATAAGCTCAGATGCTCGGTAAAGATAAACATAACATATATCAATCAATAATCATAAGTGAGTATAAGATAAAGATAAGAGTATAAGAACATGAGTTTAACATTAGAAAATCATAACAATCAATTCATAGATCGTAATCAAGAAACATGGCATAAAATTTTATCAATCAAAAGACATAAGAGTGCAGAATCATCAATAATCAATCATGAGCCATGAAGACATATCATAAGCATAAGACATAAGTTTGCGACATGCACATAACCATAGAAAATCATTTCCTTAGTCAAAGCTTACTGCCAAGACTATCATAGTGGATTGAGTTCACTCCTCATTCCATCATTTATTTAATCAATGTTCACTCTCAAGACTATCTTATTGGACAAAGTCTCTTACTGAATAGGGTTCACTTCCCATTTTAATCCTTATTATTTCATAAGATATTCTTCTTTACCCAATACATTGGAGGACTATATAATTCTAAGCTCAGACGACACATAATGAAAACAATACATATGTGTGTCACAAAATCATAAAACATTCATCGTATCTTCAAATCATAACTCGTGGAAAGGATACGGGTTTCATAAACATTTAATCATCATAATCATAAAGCATTCAGAGAAAAAATATAGATGGTAATATTGGATCATATTCCTAGTAAATCATAATAAACATCAAAGGATGTTATAGATAAAAATACCTTTAAATGATCACTTGAACATTTTTTAAGGAAAATTCTTTTTTTATTTGAAATCACTTATTTAAAATCTAAAAATTTCCAGAATATTAAAGAAAACATTTTCTTTGAAAAGAACAAAGGAAGCTTTAATGAAAAGAGTATTCATGATGGCGGGAAAAGTCGTTCATGCGGTGTACGTTAAAAAAAAATATTTCACATTTTCGATAAAAAATCAAAAGTACCACGTTTGAAAAATGATAAGAAAAATCCTTTTAAACTTTGGTAAGGAAAGTCAAATATAGTCAAAAACGACTTTAAATAATATTTAGAGAATACTAAAAACATTCTTGAAAATATTTTAAAGAAAATATGGACAAGGAAGAAAAGATTCACGACTGAAGGGGAAAACAAAGTCGGTTTTTCTTAAAAACATTTTTTAAGTCTCTTGAGTACTTAAAAAAAAGAAAATGAAAGAAAAACATGAAATCTCCAAAAATAATCAGTGGAGAAGAAAAGACATGAGATTTGGGAGAGATGGATTATACAATTTCATCGTCAGAAAATTTAAGGATAAACAATCTTGGTAAAAATGAGATTGTAACATAAAACTCTTACCTCAAATTTGTCTTGCTTCGTAAGCGCTCTAACCTCATGTATAATAAATTTAAATTTTATTATACTTCTATATCATAACCATAATCATACCTATAATATCATACATGGTTTACTTATAACATCTTATCACTCGTTCATTAACAATCTTTCATTATTATTATAATTTCGGGTGTTAACTGCTTCGTTTTTCATATATGTTTTGGTTTGGCGGTTATGATCCATGCACTTCGATCATGGTTCTTTCATCTCTAGAATGTTAATCATGATATAAATATCATATATATTCATTATATGCATAATAATAACCATTCATATAAAGCGGTGATAAAAAATGAATTACATCACTACGTAGAGACAATAGTTCGTACGTACGCACGAGTGATGTTTCCATTTTTCGATAGATGGAACGAATGAAAGGTAAATATTAATTCACTATTCCAGAATCCTCATTATAAAATAAATATCATATATAAACATTAAATCTATCATAATAATCAACCATGAATAGTGGTGGTGAAAAATGAATCGTATCACTAAGTAAATGCAATAATCCACACGTACACACAAGCGATACTTTCATCTCTCATTTGATTGAGAAGTGATTGTTGGATTGGTGTTGCCTGATCCGGTTGGGCCGAATGCTTGTGGCCCGCAACTTTCGCGGGTCTGACCACTGTAGCGGAGCTGACCGACAGACACTGTAGCGGTGCGGACTTCGGGGTCAACTTTACTGTAGCGCTTTTGACAAAGCCAGCCGCCGTTCACTGTAGCGACGCGGACCACTTTTTCGAATAGTGATCGTCTTCTCCATTTGTTTTATAGCTCATTTCGGGCTAGGGTTTGATGTTGGAAATCCTCTGTAATTTCTGTGCTCCCGAATCATAGTGAAATTCTGCCTCTCCCGTGGACGTAGGGATTTTTCCCGAACCACGTAAATCGCCGTGTTCATTGTTGCTTTTCTTTCTTTCGTTTTCTCGTTTTCTGTCGTTCTGTCTCCCGGTGATTCCGCAACAACTGGTATCAAAGGGTAAGTTCGAAATTCTCCAACGATGGCTCTGGATGAAGGCAAAGTGAAGATCGATCGCTTCGATGGAACTGATTTCAGTTTCTGGAGGATGCAGATCGAGGATTATCTTTATCAGAAAAAGATGCACCTGCCGCTTCTGGGTGTGAAGCCAGCGGAAATGGAGAAGTCAGAATGGGAGCTACTGGATCGACAGGTTCTGGGTGTTGTGCGCCTGACGTTGGCCAAAAACGTGGCGTTCAACATCAGAGAGGAGAAGAGGACGGTGGACCTGATGAAAGCCCTCACAAATATGTACGAGAAGCCTTTTGCGGCTAACAAGGTGAATTTGATACGACGATTGTTCAACCTGAAAATGGTTGAAGGGAGAGCTGTTGCAGATCATATCAACGAGTTCAATACCATCATAAGTCAGTTGTCATCGGTGGACATTGACCTTGGTGATGAGGTATGTGCTCTGGTTTTATTATCTTCGTTACCTGAAAGTTGGGAAGCAACTGTAACAGCTGTGAGCAGCACTTCGGGGAATACGAAGATGGCTCTGAAGGATATAAGGGACCTAATCCTTAGTGAGGATGTTCGAAGAAGAGAATCAGGCAGATTCTCTGGTTCTGCTTTGAACGTTGAAGGAAGAGGAAGGTACCCACAGCGGGACAATCGCAGAGGGCGATCGAAGTCGAGAGGAAAGAGCAGAGACAAGGCAAAGGGGTCTGGTCCTACCTGCTGGACATGCGGGAAGAAAGGACATGTCAAGAAGGAGTGCAGAGATAACCGGAAGGGACCTGAAACCAGTGGAGCAAACGCGGTAGCTGAAGGAACTGATGACATGCTACTGCTTAGCGTGGACAGCCCGATGGAGTCTTGGATTTTAGACTCTGGGGCGTCTTTCCATTCTACATCGGAGAAGGGTTTCCTGAACAATTTTGTTTCTGGAAATTTTGGCAAGGTGCATCTTGTTGATGACGAGCCCTTGCAGATTGTGGGGAAAGGAGATGCACGGATCAAGACCAACAGTGGGAGCTTGCTGGTTCTGGAAAACGTGAGGTACATCCCTGGTTTAAGAAGAAATCTCATTTCTGTGGGACAGCTTGATGATGCAAGGTTGAGTACCACGTTCACTGGTGGTGCATGGAAGATCACCCGAGGAGCTATGGTCATAGCTCGGGGAGCAAAGAATGGCACCCTGTACAACATGACAGAAACGTGCATGGACATGGCTGCATCACTCGAAGCTGTCGGAGGTTCTCAACTGTGGCACTACAGACTCGGCCACATGAGTGAAAAGGGGATGAAGGTGCTGGCAACAAAAGGATTGCTACCAAAGCTGAAGTCGGTGGAAGTAGGCTTTTGTGAAGATTGCATCTTTGGAAAACAGAAGAAGGTGTCCTTTGCAAAAGGAGGCAGAACACCAAAGGCCGGAAAGCTGGACCTGGTGCATACAGATGTTTGGGGGCCTGCACCAGTACCATCTCTCGGAGGGTCACAATATTATGTGACATTCATCGATGACTCAACGAGGAAGGTATGGGTTTACTTTCTGAAGAACAAATCTGATGTGTTTAAGATATTTCAGAAGTGGAAAGTCATGGTGGAGAACGAGTCAGGAGCAAAGCTGAAATGTTTGAGGTCCGACAATGGTGGAGAGTATGGCAGTCAAGAGTTCAGAGAATTTTGTTCTGAAAATGGAATTCGGTGGGAGAAGACAATCCCAGGAACACCACAACAGAACAGTGTGGCAGAAAGGATGAATAGGACACTAAATGAACGTGCCAGGAGCATGAGGCTGCATTCGGGGTTACCCAAGACCTGTTGGGCTGATGCAGTGAATATGGCAGCATATCTCATAAACAGGAGTCCCTCTGTGCCAATGGGGGAATGTCTACCTGAGGAACTCTGGTCTGGTAAGGAGGTAAAACTCTCACATCTACGAGTCTTTGGCAGTTTAGCATATGTTCATGTTGATGCTAATGCAAGGGACAAGCTTGATGCCAAGTCCAAAAAATGTTTCTTTATTGGCTATGGTGGTGAGGAGTTTGGGTATCGCTTTTGGGATGATCTCAACAGGATGGTCATCAGGAGCCAAAATGTGGTATTCAATGAAGGTGTCATGTACAAAGATCGCCATGCAGTTGAAGATGAAAATGGGAACATTGAATCAGCATGCAAAAAGCAAGTGGAGCTTGAAGGTGTGTCTGAGCTTGAGAAATCCGAACCGGTGGAACCTACTACTCCAGTGGAGTTGAGGAGATCATCAAGGGTGAGAAAGCCCGTGCAGAGGTATTCACCATCATTGCATTACCTTTCATTGACTGACGGTGGAGAACCAGAATGCTTTGAAGAAGCAATGCAGCTGAAGGAGTCGAGCAAGTGGGAGCTAGCTATGAAGGAGGAGATTTCCTCATTGCATGAGAACAACACTTGGGAGCTGACGCCTCTGCCAAGAGGAAAGAAAGCATTGCAGAATAAGTGGGTCTACCGGGTCAAGGAAGAACATGATGGAAAGAGGAGGTTCAAGGCAAGGCTGGTGGTGAAAGGCTTTCAACAGAAGGAGGGAGTAGATTTCACTGAAATCTTCTCACCAGTAGTAAAGCTTACCACCATCCGGGTGGTTCTCAGCATTGTGGCGTCAGAGGATTTGCACCTTGAGCAGCTTGATGTCAAGACTGCTTTCCTTCATGGAGATTTGGAGGAAGATATCTACATGCAGCAGCCAGAGGGATATGTAGAGTCTGGAAAGGAAGACTTGGTGTGCAAACTCCAGAAGAGCTTATATGGACTGAAGCAGGCACCGAGACAGTGGAACAAGAAGTTTGATTCATTTATGTCTAAAAATGAATATAAACGATGTGGCATGGATCAGTGTTGCTACATCAAGTCTTTCGGTGATGAATATATTATATTGCTTCTGTATGTGGATGACATGCTCATTGCAGGATCATGTATGCAGAGGATTAATGAGCTGAAAGGGCAATTGGCTGAGGAGTTTGAAATGAAGGATCTTGGAGAAACTGGCAAGATTCTGGGAATGAAGATCAAGAGAGACCGCACGGCTGGAACTTTAATGTTGTCACAGGCTGATTACATTGGGAAGGTTCTGAGAAGATTCAGCATGCTGGAAGCAAAGGCAGTCTTTATTCCCCTGGCAAGCCACTTCAAACTATCAAAGGAGCAATCACCGAAGACGGCAGAAGAGGTGAAGTACATGGCAAAAGTTCCATACGCATCAGCTGTGGGAAGCCTAATGTATGCCATGGTCTGTACTCGACCTGACATTGCTCATGCAGTGGGAGTTGTGAGCAGGTATATGGCTAACCCTGGAAAACAACATTGGGAAGCTGTGAAGTGGATACTGAGGTATTTGAAGGGCAGCAAGGAGGTATCTTTGTGCTTTTGGAAAGGAACTTCATTGCAGGGGTATGTGGATGCTGACCTTGGAGGCGATGTCGACAGCAGGAGGAGTACCACGGGTTATGTTTTTACCTGTGGAGGGACTGCGGTAAGTTGGATATCACAATTGCAGAAGGTGTTGGCTTTATCCACCACAGAGGCAGAATACATTGCTGTAACAGAAGCTGGGAAAGAGATGGTTTGGCTGAAGAACTTCTTGGATGAATTGGGAAGAAAGCGAGAGGAGAATGTATTGCACTGTGATAGTCAGAGTGCTATACATCTTGCCAAGAACCCAGTGTTTCATGCCCGGACGAAGCACATTCAGTTGAAGTACCATTTCATCAGAGGTTTGATACAGGATGGGTTGCTGACTTTGCAGAAGATATGTGGAACCAACAATCCGGCGGACATGTTGACAAAGCCTATGGTGATACAGAAGCTGAGGCACTGTTGTGCCTCTGTTGGTCTCCACTGATGAACGGAGGATGAGAGGCAGAATGATGGAGGACTTGATGGGAGCAGAAGAGGAAAACAGTTTGTATTTCATGAATCTGTGAAAGCATGGCACTGGTGAGTGAAGAAGAGGAAGAACTTAGATTAAGTAAGTTATCTTCATCAGTTGCATCGAAGAATAGCAGTGCAGCGGATCAGGCTACAAGTGGGAGATTGTTGGATTGGTGTTGCCCGATCCGGTTGGGCCGAATGCTTGTGGCCCGCAACTTTCGCGGGTCAACTTTATTGTAGTGCTTTTGACAAAGCCAGCCGCCGTTCACTGTAGCGACGCGGACCACTTTTTCAAATAGTGATCGTCTTCTCCATTTGTTTTATAGCCCATTTCGGGCTAGGGTTTGATGTTGGAAATCCTCTGTAATTTCTGTGCTCCCGAATCATAGTGAAATTTTGCCTCTCCCGTGGACGTAGGGATTTTTCCCGAACCACGTAAATCGCCGTGTTCATTGTTGCTTTTCTTTCTTTCGTTTTCTCATTTTCTGTCGTTCTCTCTCCCGGTGATTCCGCAACAGTGATAAATGGTTGTGTCAACACTATAATAACATCTCAGTATATTAATAATACTGGAGTCATTATATTTTGATAGATACAACATGTTTAGAAAAAATGGAAGAAGAAATAAAATTGAGTTTGGTTAAGATCTATACCTCTTCTTTGAGAAACCTCTTTATGCTTACACCTTAAGCCTTAAAAGATAGGTCTTAGGAGAACAACATAAGCTCTAGGATTAAGGGATGGATTCTAAGAAGGTTTTGGAGCAGGGCTTTGCCGAGGTGGAAGGCTCAAATGGTGTGACTAAGAGAAAAGAATAGGTGCTCTTTTAAGTGAGAGGGACACACATGGAATTTCTTAAAAGATTTCAATGAAAGGTCAATTTCATGGGAAAGTAGTTCCAAATGGCTAAGGATTAGAAGGTATGATAAGATAAGGTTGAAATCTTTTCAACCAATAAGAATTAGATAGGTGTGGGTGGAAATAATACCCTTATCTCTTGGTTTATCCCCCCAATAAACTCATTTTTAACCTTAATTGTGATAACAAAATTTTAATGTTTTTACTATTCACTGTGATCAAAAATTAAATTGAACCGATTAAATTATATTAATTATGTTGATTCTGGATATGAAATTCATTTTGCTAGATTCAATTTCTATAAGTGGAAGAATATAATTTTAACTAACCGTGCAACCCGCAACGAAATCTCGTTTTAGAAGAATGAATCTTTGAGCATAAAACATACTTTATTTATATTCATTTTTTTTTAAAAACTATCAAATGAATGATAAAATATATGATTGAATATATAATCTATACATTTCATTAAAATCAGTAATCAATGGAGATTAATTTAATTTATTAGGATAAAAACACAATGCGCGCATAAAAATAGTTTTTAAAAAAATGTTTTTTTAAACCCAAAAATAAACTTAAATCAGAATCAAGTATAATGATGGTTCTTATGTAATTAATTAGATTATTTCTAATTAAAAGATATTTGTGTTACTTTAAGATCAAATTCAAAACATAATGAGACTTTTACAAAATGACAGTTTTTACAAAAAATCGGTATTTTTCACTATTTGGTGAAAAATAAATCTTTTTAGAAAAATCCAAAAAAATCACCCTAAGCTAATAATGTCATGTTGATTTCAAAAATGATATTCATTTCCTCAAATAAAATTTTTAAAAATGGTATAAATTAATTATAATGTTCGCATGCAAAAATGAGATAAAAACCATTTTTGAAGAAAACGTATTTTTTGAAGCATAAAATGACTATTAAAAATTGAGTACTTATTTATTATGCATTAATCAAGGCATTTGCATTATTAAAAAATTCAATACATATTTTTCATAAAGTGATTATTATTCATATCTGTCAATTTAACAACCGGATTATAACTATTTACTATGTCGCAGTTCATATAGACACAGGGATGCATGTAAAGCAAGCTATCAAATACTTTAAGTTTTATTTCAAATGAAATACATAAAAAATCTTGGGGTGTTACAGGAAAAGCATGAATGATATTCCTTATGCTTTTGTAATAAGATCAATTATGTATGTTATGTTTTATACTTGACCCAATGTTTCGAATACTTTGAGCATAACTAGTTGATGTTGATCAAATCTCGACCAAAATCACTAGATCGCTATTAAGAATATCTTTAAGTACTAGATAAAGACAAAAGATGTAATCTTGGTCTTTAGAAGTGGGGGAAGGGCTCATTGCAAAGGGTTGCATTAATGATATCTTCCAAACTAACAAAAATGATTCTAAATCTCAATCAGGATTTGTGACATGTCTTAATGGTGGAGCCATTAGCTGGAATAATTCTAAGTAGCCAACGGTGAATAATTCTACAACGGAACAGACTACATCACTATATCGGATGTTGTGAAGGAAGTTATTTGGATCAAGAAGTTCATTAATGAACCAGGGATAGTACCTGTCATTTTAAAACTAATAGAGTTCTATTATGACAACAGTCTGACTAAAGAACCTCAATCTCACCAAAGGACCAAACACATTTTTCGCAAGTACCATCTCATTAAAAAATCATTTAGAGGGTCGTGTTAGTGTTTGTGCCCTAAAGATAGTCAAAGGTTGTTGGGTTGGGAACATTTTTTATCATGTAATGTATATTAATGGCAATGTTTTATCATTCATTTATGTTTGTTGTGTACAACATGGAAGATGATATGATAATAACTCTCTGGAATATATATATTATCATGTTACCCCTAATTAATGATAATCTTGTTGGGTTGTGATTATATGTTTAGATCAGTATAGGTGGGATCACTTGTATAAAGATACAACTAATCACTCATGGGATACAAGTGATGGGTTGTAATGATATGTTTAGATCGGGTTATCCCTAATTAATGATCAGCGTGTTGGTGAACTTGTATATGGATTGGCCTGATTAAAGTTTTCCACATGGGTCGTTATATGCGTCATCGGTGTTACTCAAGAAGACATTGGTTATGAATCATTCAACTTGAGATCGTCAAAAGGTTCCCTACTTGTGAGGTTTCGTACTTCGATACATACCTAAAGTCATTTGAGAATTTAGTTTAATAGAAGGTGATTAGGTATGATGCTAATCAAGCAAAGGGATTTGATTGACCAAGATAGGATGTGTCCGCCCATATGACAAGTTTATGACATCCTGATCCTCAATTGAGTTTTGACTAAATGCATGGTTATGCCACCATGATTACATTTAATGTGATTATATATGATTTAGTCAACTCAGGAATTGAGAATAAGAGATAAGTTATATTGGGTTGACATTGTTCATGTTTCATGCTTAATTTTGATCTCAAATACAAAGGAATGTTGCTAATGGGCATATGGTGGATTGCATCAAACCAAACCCCTTTGTAATTTGGGTAATTGTAAGAGGATCCCAACAAGACATTGGTGACTAGCATTACGGTGGATACTGAAAAAGACTTGAATTCGATAATTCAAGTTTGATCTGAGTATTCCAAACCTTTTTAAAAAGGTATGATTTATTTTATTGTTGTATTATTGCATTTTTGTTTATTCGTAGTGATCTTTGATGGGTTTTCTTTATGCTTTTATTGAGTCCCAAGTATCAGTATCATCATGAAAAACAGGCAAGGCGATGTAATAATTTGTAAATTGACCGCAAAGGATAATGTAGCGAAGCAATTGTCAAAACCATTAGTACAGCAAAAACATGAAGAACATGTAAATTCTTTGGGCATTCAATATGTGAGAGACCGACTCTAATGTAATTTGGTTATGTCTAGATCCCAAAGCTAGTTAATGTGATGTAAAGTTTGGGATTTTACAATGTATTATGGTTTTACAATTAATGGAAATTTCATTTTTATCATTAATTCATGTAAACTACATTTATTACGTGAGTTGAATGATAACTAACCCCTCGAGGGAAATCTCTAAGGTGTCCCTCATAGATGTTTGTCATGAAAAGTCATGGATTGTGACAAAATGTTAAGATTACTACTAGGAATCAATAGATGTAAGCGAGAAAAATCAGAAGAAACTTGTATTAACAGCAGCAGGTATTACAATAGAAAGCAAAAAGAAGAAGAAATAGTAGAAGACAAGAGAAGATCCTCTGAGACGTTGCTCTGAGGCCCAAGGCAGCAGCTTGATTTTCTGCACAGCAGAACCTACAAAGCCAAAACAAATCCTCCGCTCACATAGCCCACTGCTCCACTTGTTTAAAGGCTCTACTGAAACCTTCTAGACAAACCCCACTAACCACTAACAACTACTAACAACATCCTAACAACTACTAACAACTCCAACTACTTCTGACACCTCCAACTACCAATAACATATTACAAGACTACCCCTAGTTGGTTATTAAACCGCCCTACTGCTTTAATACACAGCATTTTCCCCATCCCCCTGTCCATCGTGCAGCCCAGCTCCCAGCACACTGGACCCCTAAGCAGCCAGCCTCATGTTCCTATCAATTCTGCCCCCTTAAAAACCACCTTGTCCTCAAGGTGGAAATGAACTACTCTGCTGCGTTGGATGGTCCTAATTGGAAGCTTCTGCTACTCCAAATGTATTATTTGCATTCCCAACTTTCTTGTATAACCAGCTAACATGAGGAGTGAAAGCAGCCAAGCAACTCCAGTTTGTATAGCTGGATTCTGGAAACACCGTCTATTTTTCACTGCACCAACAAGAGTCCGAACATGGTGGAGGCTCCAGCGGTGGTCTCAATACTACCATGCAATACCCAGCGCACATCCCCCCTTAAGCAGCTGTTTGCGGCTCTCACTAGTTGTCTTATGAGTTGCTCGTTTTCTGGAGCACTCTTCCTTAGCTTCAACAACTCATGTCTTGAGCTCCTCGCTAAACTTGATTAAAACCATAGCCACTAGCCCTTTAGATCGTTCTGGAAATTCATGTTGCACTAATATTTCAGCAAATGCCTCTGATAGAACCAGCAGCCCGAGTGGTGACCTGCACAGCTGCTTCGGACTGGTCCCCTCAAGTTCTGTTTTGTGTAGTTCCAGCTCGCGCCTCTCTTCCTTTGCCACTTCTCGAACTTACTTCTTGCTTGGGACGCAGCTCTACTTGTCATACTAGAGTGGAATCATCTTGCGCCCGAGCCGGCTGCTCCTCCATCGGGTTTCACTGCCTCTCCATGTTCGCAAGGGTCACCTCTTGTTTGGAGTCAGTTCGCAATGCTTCCTGATTCTTAGCAAGTTGTCCCACCGCTGCCTTTATCTCCTGCAACATGTTTTCCAACTGTTGCAATTCTACCTCCCGATGCAGAAATCCGATCTTCAGTTCTGATACGGTTGATTCCAATATTGCTCCTCGGCTCTCCATGTTTAGACAGATTGTTGTTGTAACAATCTCCTTTTGAAGATCAAAAACCTCTTTCTTCTAGTTTTTCTCCCTAAAAATCTCTCAATGAAAGCACCAATTGATAAAAATCAATTGATGTAAGAGAAAAAAATCAGAAGAAACTTGTATTAACAGCAACAAGTATTACAATACAAAGGAAAACGAAGAAGAAATAGTAGAAGAAAAGAGATCCTCCGAGACGCTGCTCTGAGGCCCAAGGCAGCACCTGATTTTTTGCACAGCAAAACCTACAAGCCAAAACAAATCCTCCGCTCACACAGCCCACTACTCCCCTTATTTAAAGGTTATACTGAACCTTCTAGACAAACTCTACTAACCACTAACAACATCCTAACAACTACTAACAACTGCAACTACTTTTGAGAGCTCCAACTACTAATAACAGATCACAAGACTACCTCTCTGGCTGGTTATTAAACCACCCGACTGCTTCAAGACACAAAAGTTTCCCCATCCCCCTACCCATCGTGCACCCCAGCTCCAAGCACACTGGACCCCTAAGCAGTCAGCCCCATGTTCCTATACCATCAGCAAGGGCTCATATGAATATGTAGATTTCACTCATGAGACACGAGATTGAAAATCTATTGAACAAAATTTATGTCTTTATTTATTTTCATTTTTGTTCTTCCTTCTTTTTGATGGCCTTGGCTTAGATTTTATGTTTTCACTGCTTTTAGGACATGTTAGATGTTATTAAAACCCATCATTGTGAATCCATGTTGACAGACTTGGCAATAGCTTATAAATTAACAAATGGATTAAGCAACTGAACATTGCACTAAAATGTAATTTCAGGCAACTTCACACAAATTGCATGTAAACCTTAAAAGGAGAGAAAAGCTGCTGAGCTTCATTGGCTGCATGGAAATAAAAGTAAACATGATTCAACTGACTACCCGTCGTAATAAAGTTCCACCTATCCCGTCAACTGAAGCCAGTGTAACTTGAGCACAAGAAAGTGCGAAATAAGATCCAAGTATACTACTATGTAGTTTTGCTTCTATCAATACAAAGCAGAAATTAGCAGCACGTCATTTCTATCGCATCTTAGCAGACTTGGTAGGTGAATCAATCAAACTGAATGGTCAAAATATCAAACATTCACCTGCAATTTCAAAATAAAGATATTGATGCATTACCTCGGGCAACCTTTCTTGCGTCCTGCATGAAAAAAATGAGAGGGCGCAGGCTTTTTCACCTGTAAAACGCATTCAAACCCAAAAAAAATGATCAGCCCAGACAAAGAGGGGGGTGAACGGAAGGTGTGCAGAGATGTTTCAATAAAAAATTCTTACCATCCGGCAAGAACAGCCTCCTTTTCGCCACTGGAAACACCAGTGAGTCCAGTTCTGCTGCCTTTCGCTTTGGGACATACGTCTTAACACCACCATCTGAAACATTTGTCATCCTGGTAAATCTAATTATACTCCGCGGAACACACACTTCAATCAGTTTCGACGCAAACTCCTTGAAAGCCCAAACCACAGCAGCAGAGACTGACACGGTCCGATCGTTCACCAAACAAAGAGGCGAATTGGGAATTGAGCATAGATACCGGACGTACTGAGGAGAAGCGACAAACAACCCGCATTTAGAGACAATTTCCTCAAAAATCGCGGGGCGGCCTATGCATAACAAAACGGCGACCAGGTGCCAAGCCTCCTCTCTCTCCGCGTTATCCTGTCTCCGGGAGTGTCGCTCATGTGTGAGACGCGGCACCATGGCGCGACTTACCCGAGATCGGTTTGGTCCCACGGAAAGATCCGTTTGAAACTGGGACGTGGAATTATCGAAACTCGGCGAAGCAAATGTGTACTGGTCTCAAACAAAACGCGTATGGGATTTGCAAATACTGAAAGTGATTCCCAGTTCCAGGAGGATAGTTAATCCAAAACAGGATATGAATCCGACAGAGGAAGTGGCTCTAGATTTGAATTTGAACTCACAGGAGATCGCACGCTACAGAATCGAGCATCCATCTGGAATCGAACAGAGAGCGAAACGAGGCGCGGGTTTGTCTGATTTCTTTGAAGATTTTGAGCAGGCTTGGAGTTCCCGCTTCTTATTTTACGAAACTACCGAAATCTCCTCTGTTACACCGCACAATTACCAGCGGTGGGACTCTAGGAAATTTTGGATTTTTTTACCAGTAATTCATTAATCGGGGTTTTTGTAGGGTTGTAGTAGTGAATTCAAAATCAAATTAATAAATGGAAGTGGACATGGTTAAGATAGTAGTCTTAGAGTATATCCAGAACTTTAACGCATTTAAATAAATTATTATTAATTTTTTAATTATATATTTTAAAATTGTAATAAAGTGATAAAATATTGATTTTGTTATAAATGAATTTTAAGACAAAACCCAACTAAATTAGTTATTCTCCTTGTGTGCAACATCTATTAGCTCTAAAAATTGTATTCAGGATCAATTAAGAATTTAGAAATAATTCCACCCAGACACGCCCAACACGATATATATTGCAAGCACCTCCATGAGAATCATTCACATAACCGCCATCCAATGGAAGCTCCTGTCGATCGAGGCCCTGCACGGAAGCAACAACCTCCATGGTCAAGTTAAATTATAAAATTTGATTATTTATTTTGAGTTTAGTTGATATTGGATTTATAAATGAATTGTATTAAGTTAACTATCATTAATTCATTAACAATATATCTTGAAATGGTAATAAATTTTTGAAGTAAGTTTATTTAATTTGATGTCCATTCATTTTAGATAAGCATGTAAATTCGAGTCGGGTCGGGTCGACCCGAATAACCCAATGAGTTGGCCTAAGCCCAACCTCAGGCCATCCCGAACCGTCGGGCCGGCCCATGCGGTCTTTTGTTATCTTCAAAATAATATATATAACGAGTTATTTTATATATATATATATATTATACCTAAAAATATTAAATATTATTTAACAAGCAAATATATTATTTGTGATAAAAAAGCACATAACAATTCAACATTAAGAAATTACAATATTTATTTGTGTGGTAAGAAAAATAAATAAAATAGTGAAATATATTTAATAAAAAATACATTATATATATATATATATATATATTCCATTACAAAAGCACATTACAACAAACATGAAAAAAAAATCAATCATATGATGTTGTGTCTTCGATAGGGCTTAACAACATGTTGATCTCATTGTCAACGTTGATAAATTCGTGTTGTCGATCATGTGCATACAAATGATCTCATGTGACTGTATGAGCTTCAACCATGTATAATTTAAGCCGTATATGATAATCACTGGTGACTCGTCCACTTGCACTGAAAGTAGACTCGAATACAAGTGAATAAATGGGAACATTGAGTACATCATGAGCAATTCGTGTTAGTGAAGGCCATGCAAATTCAAAATATCTCCACCAATTTTAAATATCAAAATCATTTTCACTATTAACCAGTGGAGAGTCCAGACATCGCTACAGTTCAAATGTGCTCGCATTGGAAGATTCATAAAGTCGTCTAGTTTTTATAGTTGCTCGTACACTTTCATTGTCACGAAAAGAATTCTTAGGTTGTTTGGGTCATCTAATAATATCCACACGTGTAATAGTTTTGAATTCATTATATAATTGTTCTAAAAAATAAAATATACCATCAAATCAAGATTTATCATCAAAGATAATTTCTAAAAATGTTTTCAAACCAGTGTTTTTACACCTTGAATCAAATACAATCGTCATTCCAAATACTGCAAGCAATGAGTTAAAATATTTATCAAATTTTCTCTCATGGCAGTAACAACGGGTATATAATATTCATAAGACATGTATTCTATAAAAACAGACGTTATACCTGTTAGAGCATGTAAGACTAAAGGATAGGTAAAATGTATACATGTGAAACAATTGAGTAAATTTTTCAAATACTTGCAAAAAATATTTACATAATTTAACTTGAACCTAAACATTTTCATCAGGGATAATAACTCATCCGTGTATAGTTATAGACCGAAAAAATAAATTTATAGCTTTCACTTGCTTTAAAGATGCAACACTACAACAAAATAGATGTTTAATGACAGTTTAAGCCACCATTAAATGTTTCCACGATGGTTTTTAAAAAACGTTGCTAAAGTTGGTGTTGGCATCCAACCTGCATCGATCTAGTTCATTTCATGGCGGTTTTTGGGAAGTGTCGTGAAACTTCTTTTTTGCAGCGATTTAAACCACCACAAAAAAAAATTGACCATATTTGGCAGCACTTTAAACCACTGCTACATAATGATGTTAAAAAAAAATCTACAGAAACTACAACCCCGAAAAACCAACAAAATATAATAGAAAAACAAACATCCATCTTACACACCAACATAACATAAATACCACGACGAGTAATAAATCTAATCAAGAATCTCACAATGTAGAGAAGCTAAATTGGCCAATACATACATGGTATAGGATAAGAGAGAAAACCCAAAATTCTAAACTAGAAACCTCCATGCGAACCAAGGACACCATCCAAAACCATCACCAAAAGCAGTTATACCAAAAAGAAAAATACAATTAAACCAAACCTTAAAAAACATAAGGATGATAATCACATATAAGGAAAGAATAATAATCAAGTATAGTATTAATGAAGCCACATAAAGTATATGTAATCATGGGAAACTCCCATGGTCTTAGTGAGACGGTCCTAGGTATACTCGGGTGGAACCATCTTCCAACCTATTAATGATGTTCCTAGACAATAACCTCTCGGATTACTCCAACAATCCTCACTAGATGACATTCCACATAGTCAAAACAAATCATATAATAGAGGACCCTAGTCAGAGTCTCGTCATGATTAGCATACAAACCATCTCTCAATCCCCCACTTAGATGTCAAGAGTTCCCATGATACTAGAGACCGATGGTGGGGAAACATGCATCACACATCATTCACACATCAATAACATGCCACAAGGAAAAGCATATAAATTTCATAACTCATCCCTCCCTTATACACCCTTCTTATAAATTACCCATATATAGTTCACCCAACAACAAACAATAATCAAAATTATCTCGTAGGATTCACATTCTTATATAAAACAAGGTTCTATATGGGAATAAATCAAGTGTGTGACACATTTTGTGAAAAATACACTTTAAAAAGGTTCAAACATGAATTTGGTTTTAAGTTAATAATCATACATAAAAAACCTTCCTCGAAAACTACTTTATAAACTAGCTGTTATTTAGATACATTCTTCAAGTGTCTTTTTGAAACCACCATGGAAATAAAGGGGAAACTTCCCTTTAAAACCACTAAATCCAATATATCACATATATATAAAAACAAAACCTTGATAAACAACATGGAAAACCTCATAAGAAAAATTCATTGATAAGAAACATTAGACCATATCAAAGAAACTATTGGACCCCATATATTGTTTGGAATGGAAATGGTTTTGTTGATAATTGAATCTGTCGACAATATTAGTTTTATGGAATTATGGAATTTCATAAAGGGTTTATGGTTGGGGAAAACAGCTACGCGAGAAAAACGGGTACATGGCCAAAACCTATGAGCCTAAGAATGATGAATACAAGGTAAACTTCGGAAGAAATCATAACAAATCAAACAAGCATATAGTTTTCATGCAATGTAATGGAAACATAGATACCCCTACCTCAAACCACAACATGGTTTCTCAATCACCATATCAGTGTTATTCTATCATGATTTTAGTTACACATCACCACCACTGAATCCAAAGTCAACCCTAATCACTACCCGACAAACTAAGATCGACATTGTTATTGTCTCTATCTCCACTCCTTGTTACCATAATTAACTAGTATGAAAATTTGCTTGAAAACTAAAAAGTGTTGTATATTTAAATTTAAACTTAAACCCAATAAAAGTTTGTGTACTAAATGATCATGAAGTTGTGTGATTTGCCTGCTCACTTAAACCATCCATCGAATCAACGTCACCGGGGAAGCATCCAATCATCTTCTGATATAATTCAACCAATGCTTTCTGTAAAGAAATAGTAAAGTGGAATAACATATGTACAAAGAGATTATTTTTTAAAATATTAGAATTTAATTACATAATGGAATTGAATTGAGCCATAATGTATTAAAATTACCTTTATATGGGAATCAATGACTTTATTCTTCCAAGATTGAGGCATATGCCTCTAATCAGAATATGTAATCGGAAGGGTAACCGGCTTTGCTGCCAACTGGCCTAGAATTTGGCTAAATAATCTTGCAATATCATCTATGGGGACCCCATAACAATCAAAGGGGACAACTATCTTCAATCCATTCAGATTACAAACATATGAACTATTCATATTTATCTTAGTAATAACATTGTTTGTATCTTTTATGAAAAAATAGTAATTAGTATAAAAAATGTTCAATAACCTCATTCACATTAAAATTTTCACCTATAACTGTCACCCTCCAATATCCTCGTGAAGAAACACGGAGTCGACTAGGATCACTAAAACACTTTATCCTTGGCATTCATATCATTTAAAAAAAGTAAATTTAACTTTAGAACATATATTTTAAAAAATCCATGGAGAAAAATAAATTTAGAAATGATAACAGAAACACAATATCGACAATCAAAATATGCATAGGTATGATAATTAATGACTGCACATACAAACAAATATAACATTTACATTTTCAAAATTAAACAACTCATGCATAAAAATCAATTTAAATAGGATAACATATCCATTGTAATATAAATGTATAACATATAATATATGTGGTTGATAAGTTAATGGATGACCGCACATACAGTCATTTTTTCCTTCAATCATGTTGTTATCTTGCTCCATCATTAATTCATCTACTTCATCCACCCTTACAAGACTAATATTTTCAATATCATGATGGAAAAATAAGTTTGTTTCTTGCTGTTGACAGACTTTAATGTTATAGGTCAAATCTTTTACTTCATCACCCATATCATACAAGTCTTTTTGTTCAACTTGAACAACTACACTCCACCCTTCATCCACGAAATCTTCCACGTAATATACCATTTCCACCAACGATGAGAAGATATACAGATCATGTAATTTATGGCCACTAACATTCATCAAGCAAGAGAAGTTCATAAGATTAAATTGTAAGGAATATCTTTTAATACCCCTAGTAATATCGAGCCATTTGAATTTGGATAAAACAACTGAAAAATAACTATGATAATTTAATTTGATAATATCATTCAACTTTTCATAGTATCCCATTTCAGAAACTATAAATATAGCATTATTCTATGTTTTTAAACCCTCTTCCTGAACAAATGTACAAAATTTAAATTCATTCACATTATAAGCATCAAAATTTCTAGCTTGTTTTATAAAACCACAAGCCAAAAACATCAGATCTCCTAACAACTCAACCCAAGTATCAGTATTCATGATCTACAAAAAAGAAATATATATTATTAGATTTACAAAATATACGTGTCAACCTAATATCTATACTGATTTCAATATTTATGAACTTACACGACATGCAAACCATTCTACAATCTCTTTATTAAAAAATGTTGTTATATCTCTCTCATTTCATGTTCAACTTCTCATTCACCTCTTTGTTTGTATCCTGAGATCTTTAATAAATGGATCTATAATTTCACTATTCAGCAGAACATATCCACGTGCCTGTAATAATTCCATTTCTATTAGGGTAATATTTGAGATCCTCCCAACTGATCATCCAATAATAGGAAATATTTTTTATTTCTCATGTGGTTGAGATTGATTCGACGTGTCATCAACATGTCCAACTCGATTGAATATTGTCTCAATATCATCTAAGTATCTAGAACAAAAGGTAAGACACTCCTTTTCTAAATAGCCTTATGAAATAGAGCCTTCAGGTTGAGATTTATTTTTCACATATGATTTCAAATAACCAAGGTATTTGTGAAATAAAATAAATAAAACATAATTATGTATTTAATGAAGTGACAAGAATTATTTACTTAAGATTAAAAACATATAAATAAAGTAACTCTCAATTGGATACATCCATCGATAATGCACAAGACCTCCTGATTTGGTTTCCTTGACCAAATGCATAGTTAAATGCATCATGATAGTAAAAAATTATGGAGGAAAGATCATATCTATTGCACAAAGCGCCAGTGAAAATCTATCCTGAAGGTTGTCAAAATCAGCTGGTTATAGAGTTTTCTCACATAGTTTTCTGAAGAATGTGAAAAATTGGAGTACAACTATAATAACCTTTTCAGGTAACAATACATGTAATGATAATGATAGTAACTACTGTAACAAAATATGGGAATCATGACTTTTCAATCCATGCAACCTATGAGGATTTAAGCCGACACACCTTGAGATATTATTTGAATACCCATCAGATAACTTCACATGTTTTAAAATTTTAAGAAATATATCTTTATCCCTATTTTTCATTGTAAAAATTATTAGATCATACTTTCCATTCTCATATGGACATAGATCCTGCTTTGTATACATTGTTTGTAAGTTCTTTTGAGCATTGAGATGGTCCTTCGATTTTTCATTCTCATTAAGTAATGTGAAGATCCATTTTTCACAAAAAAAATTCTAAATATGCGTAACATAAAGATTATGACGAAACAAATTCAATTCCCAATATGGAAGTTTGAGTAATATACTTTTTTTCTTCCATTGTTGCGTTTCGATTTCAATTGATAATGCAATTAAAACTCATTTACTACTATCATTCAAATGATGCACCTTCTCAAATTATATTTTAACATTTACAAGTTGTTCCAATATTTCATAACCTACCAAAAACTTTGGAGTTTTTCTACAATCAATAGAACTATTGAATTTTGACTTGTTCAACCGAAATCTATGAGATGCATTGAGAAATCCGCAGTGAAACAAGAAGAACCATTTTTTTCTGTAAGGAATTCATTGGGTCCCAAAATCAAAGTTACAAATAGGATAAGCCATACCCATGTAAGTGTTCCAAACAAATAATTTACCAAGTTCAATGAAGTCACTAATAGTCCACATTAGAGCAGTGTGCATTTTGAACATTGTTCTATAAGATTCATTATATGTCTCAACACCGTTACTTCATAACTCCTATAATTATTCAATTAGAGGTTGCGAGTATACATAAATATTATTTCTAGACATTTGTTTTATAGAGACCCAGTTTTTTTCTTGTAAGATTTTGAAATATTTCTATATATATTACCAAAGTTAGGCACTGAGATAACATGCGATTCCGAGACCCGGTGTGCTCAGAATTAATTTTTATAAAAATATGTATATTTTATATTGTGCGCACATGGTTAATTAAATAAAATTAGATAACTCTCAAATGGTTGATCGGATCAAAAATCTGAGACCACAGTTGTGTTCAGAATGTGGTGTTTACCCTAGGTGTGGCATAAAATGAGTCAACATGGGACATTTGGACCACTCACTCATCGGTGGTACATTTAAGTGGATTAAATTAATTAATTAATTAATGAAATTCATTTAACCTAAATAATATACTTATAAATATATCATTATGGAGTTTTTATAGAGTTTTTGGCTCATAATTCTCTCCTGCCGGTGAAGCTCTCTTCCCCTCCTCCGTTGGCGAACCAACGACAAACCTCCAGCGGATCGTGACGACTTTACAAATCTGAGCAGATCAGAGTGCGACAAACACAACGATTGTTAGAGGTAGTGTTCATCGATGATGAATGGATAAAAATCCAGGTAGGACTCTTCTCTTTCTATTCCTAACCCCCAATTGAAATTCTTGGATTATGAAATATATTCGTTTGCCAATTTCGTCGTTCTTGAACCTCAACGTCGATGGCCAAACTAACACGACCATCAATCAATCTATGGTTGGATTCTATATTTATTATCTTCCTCTGTTCTTTGTGCAATCGTCAATTTCTTTTTTTTCTGACGCGTCGAAATGACAATGAATTGTCGAGCAGAGCATGGATTAGTGTGGATCTGGGTCCAAGGATCGCAAATCTGTGATAATTTTTTTTGTTTCAAGTTGAATCAGATGTGCGACGACTTGTGGAAGGTGGCGATGGTCTGAGTAGTGCACAATGTCTGGGCGAGGCAGTGAATGGTGGCCGACATCGCACAGTCGAGGCAGCACAGCAGGCAACCAAGGTGGTGAGGCGGCTGACGAGGTGTGGTCGAGGCGACGACTGGGGTGCGCAACCAGGGCAATGACCGACATGGGAGAAGAAGGGGGGATAACCCTAATAAAAATTAAATATAATAATAATATTATTATTATTTAACAAAATGGTTTTACTACCATAACTTCCCCTTGGGGAGTTTGATTAATACACTATCTACGATGGCGTGGAACCATTTACGATATGGTCATTTTATGACCATTTCAGATAATTTTCCACAACCTGCGACTTGGGACTGTGGTTTGGGTCCATGGAGCACCCCCTTTAATAATAATAATAACATTATTATTATTATTATTATTATTGCGGAACTTGTACCTGACATATCTTCTTCATACGACGTCCAAATGATGTTCCATTTATGGAATCATATCCCTAATTATGTGGAGAAATTTTTGGGACAAGTGTTAGGTATTTTGTTTTGATTTGTGGGCAGGGCCCATGAAGCACCCCCTTGCACATTTTACGGTGAAAAATGACTTTCACACTGGTTGTCCGATTCAAGCAAGTAAATATCCTATCCTGTGTATTTTTTCACATAGATAATGATGGTGTTATCTAATGTGACTTTTGATATATGATGCAAGGTGTTTTGAGCATGATTCTTATTCAGGCGGTGTTTGAAGATAATACTGACCAAACAAACATATCAGATATTTCCAAGTGGCACCCTCCAACCAGGCTGGGCATGGGTCCTCGATGACACTAGAGTGGCACCCTCCAACTAGGCTGGGCATGAGTCCTCAACCTATTTTGAGTGGCACCCTCCAGCCGAGATGGGCACGGGTCCTCTATGACACTAGAGTGTCACCCTCCAACCGGGTTGGGCACGCATCCTCGACAACACTAGAGTGGCACCCTTCAACTGATATTAGCATGAGTTCTCAACCTTGAGAAATGACCCCTCGACTATACAGATCAGTGATGAGATATGGTTTGATGTAGCTTTGGAATCACAAGGAAGAGAGATGTTTTCCCCACCGAGACACGTTCTTGTGATGCGACTTAAAATTGTGTGGGTGAGTCAGTGCCATCCAAAGCGAATAATATTAAGGTGTGGTGATTGAGCCCCTTTGAATTGAGTGTTTAGGTTATATGTGTAGGATGTTGGGCATCATTGATGGATTACCTTGGAACTGTTGGCTACTCATCTTCTTGGGTTGAAGCTGTGAGATGAAGATCCCCTTACTCTCTCATTTGGGTTTCTTTTACTGAGCATATATATATATATATCCTACTTCAATACCCACTACTTGAGTATAGTTTCTCTCCTTCCATGTGAGGTGAAGATGTGTGGGGTATGCCACATGCTTTCCATGTTTAGCTTCTCGTGGTTAGATGAGTCCACTCTCCTAGCTATAGGTTATGAAGAATCAATGAGAAGTTCATATTCTTACTGTGTTGAGCTCCTTGTGTTTGGAATATTTCACTTGCACTCTCTTGTTGGGTTGAGATTCACTCTCTTACTATGTCTTGTTCAATCTATTGTTTCCCTCTTCAGTTGTATCTCTTATTGCTCCCCCTTCACCCTTCTTTGGGTGTTCTACTGGGTATGTATATACTCGCCCCTACATGGGATTCTCCCAACACATATCGTGTCTTTTTCAGATGGTGGATAGGTTGATCATGACTTTAGAGAAGCTTAGGGATATGAAGTGCTTGTACCGCATACGGTGGTTGTCACTTGGGATAAAGGAGTTGGGCTCTTTTAGTTGTTTACTCTTTTCCATTTTTGTCAGGTTGGGACATATTTCTGGTTTGGGTGTGTATTTCCCCCCTTTTTATTTTTAGTATACACTATCGTACTTCATTATATTTAGTGGTTCATACATATTTAGTATATTTACAACAGTGTTTCATTCTTCATTTCTTTCCCTATGCACTTTTTCATTAAGTTGGTTGTGCGTGTGTAAAAGTTTTTAGGAAAAGGCCTCCCCAAGTTTAGTGTTCCTTCGGTGCTTGTCTCCACCCCTAGCTTATGGAGGTGGGCTAGGGGTAGTTGAATCTCGATCCCCGCTTAGGTTGGGTTGTGATAGATTGGTATTAGAGGTGGTTGATTCCTTGGGATGTTGTTCATACGTTCCCTGAAAAGGAATTGGTTGGGATTTAGGGAAATAGTTTCAAAGTGCCTCGAGTGCGACTCTCAGGCCCGAGAGTCCAACGGTGATACGAGCAGCTGACATATCCATTCACCAGGACCCTGATTACCCGCTTGTCGACTCGGTACCCCAAGATATTTTGTTGTAGGGAACAATGGTACATGCATCATATAGGATTGAGACTGTCATTATTGAGACAACTCCCCATTGTCATTATCAATATATATATATATTCTCATATGACTACAATACTCCTTGATAACTTTCAGGATGCATCTGTGATGCCAACCAGCTAGGATACGAGCTATGGTTCATGAAGGCGACACTATACGCAATGAGGCCTTAGTTCAGGGTCTGTCATGCGATCCCATTCCTCTAGGTGGGAAGGTAGTAGGACCTCCACCTATTGAGCAGTAGATTATCCCAATATAGTAGGCTGAGGATGTGTGTATGATGAGCGCACTCTGTAAGTTCTAGTGTCAAAGACTACTGAGGTTCCATGGTGAGACTGATCCCCAGGAAGCAGAGGATTGGCTAGAGTTGGTGGTTTGCATCTTCAGGCTTGTTTGGACCCTGAAAGATCAGATAGTGGCATTAGTAGCCAGTCTTTTCCATGGAGCAGTTGAGCGCTGGTGGAGCTTGGTTACTCAGATGCATGATGAGTCAACGCTCTCTTGGGATGACTTCTAGTAGTAGTTACGTGAGGAGTAATACCCCTCCTTATTCTTTGTTCGAATTCAGGAGCTTCTAGAGATTCATTAGGGAGGGATGACGTTGGTTGAGTACACGGAGATATTCATAGACCTAACTCAGTACTCTCTAGACATGATTTGAAATGGATACTTTTGAGCATGAAAGTTTGAGTAGGGACTCCACAGATATATCCATGCCAACATAGTACCCATGTGTATCCCAACCCATGCTGGGGTTCTGAAGCAAGTGCTGGTGAAAGAGATCTTTCTATCAGTAGTATTTCAGATGGTTGGAACTGGAAATGAATTCTATAGAGCCAAGGCGTCTGCTGCATCTAGTAGATGTCAGTTGACAGGGCCTTGATGAGAGATATCTTCCCATGATTAGACTCAGTCACAAGGTCAAGTGGCACAGGGGAAACACAGAGCACTAGGACATCCTAGGGAGGGATAATTCTATGCTTGTGATGGGATATTTCACATGGTATGAGACTGCCTAACTAGGCGTGTTGAGCATCCTAGATAGATAGTAGATAGACCACCACAGTAGAGACAATGCCATGATCAGGGATCTCCCAGGTGGGGATAGGGTGGTCCCCAGGGAGGTTGTGTTGGAAGAGGAGCAGGAGGAGTTGTAGGTGGGGGATGATGCTATGAGGTTCTTCCACCACCACCATCGGGCAACCCACGTCGGGCTTAGGGAGCTGGCGGCCGAGGTCGCAAACAGCTGCATTCTATGGATGTCTACGATCCTGCATCACACGAGATGATTCAAGGTATGATATATGTTTATTCTACTCTTTACATAGTATTAGTAGACATAGGTGCCAATCATTATTTTATCTCAATACTCTTGGTACAAGAGTTGGATCTCCCAATAGAGGCACTAACACAACAACCTTGTCTCGAGGTTACTACTGGGAATACTTCTTCCATGTCTTTCATATACCGGTAGTGTGAGATATCGCTTAGAGGATAGAGGTTCACATGGGACATTTTGGTCATCACGGTGGAACCTCATGACATAATCATATGCATGGATTGGTTTTCCATGATTTGAGCCTAGATTGACTGTCACCGCATACTAATCAAATATCTGCGTACCGATGGGACGATGTTCTCCTTTCCTAGTGAAAAAGACCTCATAGTAGGGCAAGTAGGTGCTGTAAGTAGAAGGTTGCAGACTATTAACCATCAGTTAGCGAGTGTAACCCTTGGTGCAATAGAATCTACATCCATTTATGTTTATTTAGTTATGGAGGATTATATGGATGACTTCCTCGAATGTGTTCCAAGACTACTTCAAAGGCGGGAGTTAGAGTTTTTCATTGACTTGAAACTAGGGACTGCCCTGATATATTCTGTGGAATATAATATAGTACCCACCAAGCTATGAGAGCTACAATTACAGTTTTAAGACCTTTACGAGAAAGGTTTCATCAGACCTAGTGTGTCCCCTTAGGAAGCTCCAGTTCTGTTTGTGAAGAAGGCAGATGGGAGCTTACGACTTTTCATGGATTATCATCACCTGAACTAGGACATGATAAAGAAAAAGTACCCCTTTCCAAAGATTTATGACCTATTTGATCATTTGTGAGGTGCAAGATGGTTCTCCAAGATCGAACTTAGTTCTGTCTACCACCAGTTATGGGTTTGCGAGGCTAATATTCCAAAGTTAGCATTCCAATGTCGCTATGGGAACTACGAGTTACCAATGATGCCCTTTGGTGTAACAAATTCCCCTTACATCTTTATAGATTTGGTAAACTAGGTCTTCCAGCCATAGTTGGACAAGTTTGTTATTGTCTTCCTCAATGATATACTAGTTTACTTTGTAATAGAGGAGGAACATGCATAGAACTTGAGGATGGTTCTTGATTTACTTTGAGAGCATCAGCTTTACAGAAATCTCTCGAAGTGATAGTTATAGATATATGATGTTAAATTTATAGGGTATTTCATTTATGAATAAGGTTTAGTCATGGATCCAACAAATATCCAAGCAATTATTTTTTGGGATCCATCCAAGAATGTGTCATAGGTGCATAGATTTATTGATTTGGAAGGGTACTACAGGAGATTTGTGGAAAACTTATCCAGAACCGCAACCCCTTTGACCGCTCTAAAATGGAAGGAACAATCGTTTACTTGGTATGATTAGTTACAAGAGGCCTTAGAGGAGTTGAGGAAGAGGCTAAAAATAAATCTAGTTTTGAGACTACTAGAGGAATGTGTTGGGTTTGTAGTGTATTGCGATGCCTTAAGAGTTGGGCTTGGTTGCGTGTTGATGCAATGATAGACAGTCATCGCATATGGGTCAAGGTAGTTGAGAACCCATGAGTAGAACTATGCGACTCATGACCTAGAACTATCAGCAGTAGTCTTCTCCTTGAGGATGTGGAGGCACTACCTTCTAGGAGAGCACTTTGTGGTTTACTCATACCACTAGAGTCTCAGTTACGTCTTCACTTAGAGAGACCTGAACCTAAGGTAGTGATGCTGGTTAGAGTTCCTATAGGACTATGACTTAGAGATAGTCTATACTCTAGAAAAGGAAAAAAATTTAGTAGATTCCCTTAACAGTAATTCCCAAACTCACCTAGTGTGAGAAGCTTCAGATTTGTCAGCTTCTCTATAGCTGACCTTGGTGGAGTAAGAGGGTAAAATTTTTCTACAGTAGATGGTGTTGAATCATTCTCTTATTGAACATGTTAAAGAGTCCCAACTGGTAAACATAAATTGTAAATTTCTACGTGATCAGATATCCATAGGCAACACACCAGATGAATATTCTAAAGGAGGGAATCACAAGGTCTTGTTCCAAGGGAAAATAGTGGTTCCAGTTGTAATGCGGGAGAAGGTGATGTAGGAGTTCCAAACTTATTCCTTAGTTGTACATCCTAGTGTATTGAATATGTATAGATATCTTTAGTGGTATTTTTTGTGGTCTTGCATGAGATGAAGTGTAGTTGAGTTCGTCTCACGATGCCTCACCTGTCAGCAGGTGAAAGCTGAGCACCAGGTTATGGCGGGTTTGTTGCATCCTCTTGATACCACAAAGTGGAAATGGGAAAACATATCTATAGACTTCATTACAGGGATTCCACACATAGATAAGGTCTATGATGCTATCTAGGTGATAGTAGACCGACTCATGAATTCGACACACTTCCTTACTATCAGAGAGCAGAGTTTGGTGGAGAGTTTGGGGAAGTTGTATGTACGGTAGATCGTCCACCTTCACAGGGTAACCTCAATGATTGTCTATGATTGTGATGTGCAGTTTACGTCATGATTTTGGAGAGTCCTTCAGGAGGTATTCAGGACCCAACTATAGATGAGTACAACCTTCCACCCCTAGAATGATGGGCAGACCAAGCACACTATCTAGGTGTTGGAGGATATGATGAGGGCTTGCGTGTTGGATTTCAGCTGGAGTTGTGAGGATCACCTGCCTTTGGTAGAGTTTGCATACAAAAACAACTACCACTCTACCATCCACATGACACCTTTTGAGGACCTATATGGGAGACTTAGTAGGTTACCCTTGTGTTGGACAAAGGTTAGAGAGTATCCCTCATGGGTCCATAGTTGGTGCAGGTGACGATGGAGAAAGTGAAAGTCATTCGTGAATGGATGAAGACGGCCCAGAGCAGGCATAAATCCTACATATATCACCATCATAGTCCCTTGGAGTTTGATAAAGGATACCACATCTTCTTGAGAGTCTCCCCACGATAAGGAATGCAGAGGTTTGTCTAGTGAAGCAAGCTATACTCGAGGTTCATCAGGTCATTCAAGATCATGTGAAGGGTTGACAAGGTTTCCTTATCGCCTCACCCTACCCCCACAGCTAGAGAGAGTGCATGATTTCTTCCACATGTTGCAGTTGAGGAGATACATTCATGATCCTATGCATGTCATAGACTGAGGAAATATAGACATCAAAGACGGAACCACCTTTTAAGAACACCTTGTGGTGATCAAGGATCGATATGAGTGGACCTTATGAGGATGGAACACCCCCTTGGTTCACATGATGTGGTATCACTGAAACATGCAGGAGAGTTTTTAGGAGCGGGAGAGCCAAGTGCAGACTCAATATCCTAAGTTGTTTTCATAGTTTTACTTTTTAGGGATGCAAATATTGAAGGAGGGAATGATGTAGAGACTTTATTTTTTCCTTTTAAGACTTTGAAATATTTATATATATATTTATAGAGCTAGGTGATAAGACGAAGTGTGATTTCAAGGCTCAGTGTGACCGAAATTATTTTTTATAAAAATATTAAGTATATTTTACATTATGGGCATGCAATTAATTAAAGAAAATGGGATAAATCTCAAATAGTTGATCAGATTAGAAATACGAGACCATGATTGTTTCTAGAACATAGTGTTTACCCTAAACGCAACATAAAATGAGTTGGCGCGGGATGTTCAAACCCCTCACTCATCAGCGGTACATTTAAGTGGATTAAATTAATTAATTAAATTCATTTAACCTAAATGATATACTTATAAATATATCATTGTGGATTTTTTACAAAGTTATTGGCTCATAATTATCTCCCACTGGTGAAGCTCTCTTCCCCTCCTCTGTTGGAGAACCAATGAAAAACCTTTGAAAAATCATGATGATATTGTAGATCTGAGTAGATCGAAGCATGGAAAACACAATGATCATTAGCAGGCATGTTCATCGATGAAAAATGGATCGAAATCTAGGTAGGACTCTTCTTTTTGTATTCCTAATCTCTGATTTAAATTCTTAGATTATGAAATATATTCATTTTTTAATTTCATCATTCTTTTACATCAACATCGATGTCCAAACTAACACTACCATCGATCAATCTATTCTTGGATTCCATATTTCTTCTCTTCCTCTATTCTTCTCACAATCGTCAATTTCCTTTTTTTTCTAACACATCAAAACGACAATGAATCATCGAGTGGGGTTTGGATAAGTGTAGATATGGGTACAAGGATCGCAGATCTGTGATCATTTCTTTATTTCAAGTTGGATTGGGTGTGCAATGGTGTGCGGAATACAGTGGTGGTTCGAGCGGTGCACAACGATTAGGCAAGGTGGTGTATGGTGGCCGGTGGGGTGCGGTCGAGGTAGCATGGAAGGAGACAGCATGGAAGGAGGACGGTGAAGGCGGCTGAAGGTGGTGGTTGGGGTGCGCATCCAGGGTGGTGGCCTGTGTTGAAGAAGAGGGGTGGGGGGAACCTAAACCTAATAAAAATTAAATATAATAATAATAATAATATTATTTAACAAAATGGTTTTACTGCCATAATTCCTACTTAGGGAGTCTGATTAATGCATCGTATGCGGTGGTGTGACCCTATTTATGATAAAGTAATTTTAAGATCATTTCATGTAATTTTCCTCAACCCACAACCTAGCCCCACGAAACACCCATGAAGCATTAGATTTAATAATATTATTAAATCTTTGACCCATCATAACTCCCACATGGGAAGTACAAAAGACGTGTCATCGGCTACCGCGTGACCCTAAATTCGAGATGGCCCTTTTAAGACCAAAATTTGGGTATTATTCTTGGGCTTGTGGTTTGGGTCCATAGTGTGCCCTTATATTATTATCATTATTATTATTATTATTATTATTGCAGAACTTGTACCTAACATATATTATTCATACGACGTCCAAATGACATGTCGTCTACGACATCATGTCCCTAATGACATGGTGGAATTTTCAGGACCAACATTATGTATTTTTTTTTGGATTCATGGGTGGGTCCCAAGAAGAACCCTCTTGTGCATTTTATAGTGATAAATGAATTTCACACCAGTTGTTCGATTCAGGAAAGTAAATATCCTATCATGTGTGTTTTTTCACATAGAGAGTGATAGTGTCCTATGATGAGACTTTTGATATGCAATGCAAGGTATTCCGAGCATTATTCTTATTCAGTCAGTGTTCGATGATAGTAGTGACCATACATGCATATCATAGATTTCCAAGTTGCACCCTCCAATCGGGCTGAGCATGGGTCCTCAACGACACTAGAGTGACACCCTATAGTCGGGTTGGGAATGGGTTCTCAACCTATTCAGAGTGGCACCCTCTAGTAAGGTTGGGTACGGGTACTTGACAACACTATAGTGGCACCCTATAGACAGGTTGAGCACAGGTTCTCGACGACACTAGAGTGGAACCCTCCAGTCGGGCTGGGCATGGGTCCTCAACCTTGATACATGACCCCTTGACTATACAGATCAGTGATTAGACATGGTTTAACATAGCTTTGAACTAACAAGGAAGAGGGACACTTTCCCCACTGAGATAAGTTCTTGTGATGTGACTTAAAATCATGGAGGTGAGTTAGTTCCACCAAAAGCAGACAATATCAAGGTGTGGTGATTGAGCCCCTTTGACTTATGTGTTTAGGGAAGATGTGTAGAATACTGGGCATCATTTATGGATCCTTGGAACTATTGGCTACTCATCTTCTTGAGTTGAGCTATGATATGGAGATCCCTTTACTCTCTCATTTTTAGTTTCCTTTACTGAGAATATATATATATATATATATATCCTACTTCAGTACCCACTCCTTAGGTATAGTTACTCTCCTTCTAGGGGAGGCAAAGATGCACAGGGTATGCCACATGTTTTCCGTGTTTAGTTTCTCATGGTTGGATGAGTCCACTCTCCTGCTATAGGCAACGAAGACTCGATAAAAAGTTCATCTTCTCACTATGCTAAGCTCCTTGTGTTTGGATGAGTTCACTTTCACTCTCTTTTTGGGTTGAGCTATAATCTATTACTAACTTATTCTATCTACTACTTCTCTCTTTATTTTTATCTCTTACTACCCCCTCTTCACCCTTTTCATAGAATTCTATTGGGTATGTATATACTCACACTGCATGGGATTCTCCTAACATGTTTTGTATATTTTGCAGACGGTGGATAGGTCGATCGTGACTTTAGAGGAGCTTAAGGATATGGGGTGCTTGGACCACGTATGGTGGTCATCGCTTGGGATACAAGAGCTAGTCTCTCTCAGCTGTTTATTATTTTCCATTTTTTCAGGTTGGGATATATTTCTGGTTTGGGAATGTATTTTCCCCCTTTTTATTTTCAGTATACACTACCGTACTTCATTCTATTTAGTGGTCCATGCATATTTGGTATATTTATAGCAATATTTCATTATTCATTTATTTCCCTTTGTAATTTTGTATTGAGTTAACTATGTGTGTGTGTGTATAGGTTTTTAGGCAAACACTACTGGAAATTCGGGCTATAGCCACGGTTCTAAACCGTGGCTATAGGCCCTCAAACCGTGGCTATAGGTAATAGCCACGGTTTGGCGAACCGTGGCCAAGTTTGGCGTGGCTATAGGCCTAGACCTAGAGCCACGGTTTGGAACCGTGGCTTTAACTCTAGAGCCACGGTTTAAACCGTGGCTGTATACCTAATGCCACGGTTTCAACCGTGGCTATACTAAAGGCCGGACAAAATCTATAGCCACGGTTTAAAACCGTGGCACTATGTCTATAGCCACGGTTTAAAACCGTGGCAATAAATCAATAGCCACGGTTTTAAACCGTGGCTATAGGGTGTCCAAATCCATAAAAAAAAACCCCCTGGACACACCCTGGACACCCCCCCTGCCACCCCCGGCCAGTCCCCCCTGCCAGTACCCCCCTGCCAGTCCCCTCTGCCACCCTCCTGCTAGTCCCCCCCTGCCAGCCCCCCCCTGCCCACTGCTTGTCCCCCTGCCAGCCCCCCCTGCTTGTCCCCCTGCCAGCCCCCCCTGCTTGTCCCCCTGCCAGCCCCCCTGCCCCCTGCTTGTCCCCCTGCCAGCCCCCCCCTGCCAGCCCCCCTGCCCCTTGCTTGTCCCCCTGCCAGCCCCCCCTGCTTGTCCCCCTGCCAGCCCCCCTGCTTGTTCCCCTGCCATCCCCCGCCCCCCTGCCCCTGCCAGCCCCCCTGCCCCCTGCTTGCCCCCCTGCCAGCCCCCCCCCTTCCCCCTGCTTGTCCCCCTGCCAGCCCCCCCCCTCACCCTGCTTGTCCCCCTGCCAGCCCCCGCCCCCCCTGCCCCTGCCAGCCCCCCCTGCCCCCTGCTTGCCCCCCTGCCAGCCCCCCCTTCCCCCTGCTTGTCCCCCTGCCAGCCCCCCCCTCCCCCTGCTTGTCCCCCTGCCAGCCCCCCCCCCCTTCCCCCTGCTTGTCCCCCTGCCAGCCCCCCCCAGCCCCCCTGCCCCCTGCCAGCCCCCCCCCTGCCCCCTGCTTGTCCCCCCACCCACCCCCCCTGCCCCCTGCCAGCCCCCCCCCCCCTGCCCCCCCTGCCCCCTGCTTGTCCCCCTGCCAGCCCCCCCCTGCCCCCTGCTTATCCCCCTGCCAGCCCCCCCCCCCCCTGCCCCCTACTAGGCCCCCTGTCAGTCCCCTGCTAGGCCCCCTGTCAGTCCCCTGCTAGTCCCCCTGCCCCCTGATCTGATAACCAAGTTTATCTGATCTGATAACCACAACATCTTCAGCACTGCCAGATTCAGGTTTAACAGGTACCAATTCACCAATTCTGACATGTTTAGCAGCATGAGATAAGACAGGAATAGACTGAACTACATCAGATTTACAGACCATGTTTAGCACCCCTTCCCCCTGCTGGACACCCCCCTGCTGGACACCCCCTCCCTCTGCTGGACAACCCCCCCTGCTGGACACCCCCCCTGCGGGCCACAAGCATTCGGCCCAACCGGATCGAGCAACACCAATCCAACAAAATCCTCATCCGCGACAGTTGCAGGCTACAAGCATTCAGTAGGGATTAATGGAAGAAATCAACATGAATACAACGACAAATATGTTCCTTTGAGGAACAGATTTCAGGGGCTACATGTAGAAAACTCCTATGCTGAGAGTAATGTAAAAAAAAAAAATCCAAGACTAGTTCTAAAGCACAAACCTCCTGGAAAGACACAAAAAGGGCTTGGAAGCATGAGAAGAACTCACATGATCCTAAAACTAGAAGGATTCATGTGAAAGGGGTGCCCCAAGGCAAGGTATGTACTGAAAATGCTTGCAGGGACAGTCCAAGCAGCAAGGTGATTTGGAGAAAGAAAAATCAACCTATAGTGAAAAGAAAAATCCTTGGTGGTAAAGCTGTCCAAGGAAAAACAGGTTGTGTTTTGGGTTGTGAAGAAGAGAACAAACCTAAAGAAGTGGAGACACAATCCATGGGGTAAGTGTGCTCACAAAGCATATATTTTAGAGCTGAAAACAGATCTGGTTTAGAGCTGGAAGTTGCATGCAGCAATGGTATCAATTCATGCTAAAAGTGGACACCCCAGGACAGACCCCCCCCAAACCCAGACCCCCCCAGACCCTGGACACCCCAGGACAAACGCCCCCCCCCCTCACTGGACCCCCTAGACACCCCATGGACAGACCCCCCCCCCAAACCCACTCCCCACCCTTGACACCCCCCTGCACCCCCAGTACCACCTGCACCCAGCCCCCCCCCCCCAGGATATTATTTGACATTACATCTACAATTGGCATTCCCATCAAAATGGATAGAGCAACTGAGGAGGCACATTATGGGTATTTTGCGAGAATAATGTGCATTTTGCTAGAGTTCTTCTAGAAGTGGACCTTAATTCCACCCTCATTGATCGGGTTGTGTTATCCACAAATGAAGATGACTTGTTTTTGAAAATTGAGTATGAACAACTACCTCCCCCCCTGCCCCCTGATAGCCCCCCCCCCCTGCCCCCTGCCAGCCCCCCCCCCCCCCGTCCCCCTGCCAGCCCCCCCCTGTCCCCCTGCCAGCCCCCCCCCCCCCCGCCAGCCCCCCCTGCCCCCTACCAGTCCCCCCTGCCTGGACACCCCCCCTGCCCCCTGCTAGCCCCCCCTGCCAGCCCCCCCCCCCTGTCCCCCTGCCAGCACCCCCCACCCTGTCCCCCTGCCAGCCCCCCCTGCCAGCCCCCCCCTGCCCCCTGCTTGTCCCCCTGCCAGCCCCCCCTGCCCCCTGCTAGTCCCCCCGCCAGCCCCCCCTGCCCCCTACCAGTCCCCCCTGCCTGGACACCCCTCCCCCTGCTTGTCCCCCCTTGCCACCCCCTGCTAGTCCCCCCTGCCCCCTGCTGGTCCCCCCTGCTAGTCCCCCCCCTGCCACCCCCCTGCTTGTCTCCCTGCCAGCCCCCCCCCCCCTGCCACCCCCTGCCAGCCCCCCCCCCCTGCCCCTGCCAGCCCCCCCTTGCCCCCTGCTTGCCCCCCTGCCAGCCCCCACCCCCTGGCCCCCTGCTTGTCCCCCAGCCCCCCCCATGCCCCCTGCTTGTCCCCCTGCCCCCTGCCAGCCCCCCCCACCCTGCCCCCTGCTTGTCCCCCTGCCAGAGTTCTTCTTTATTGGTTCATTTCTTGAAGCATTCTTAATTGATTTTGTAATGTTCATGTTATATAACATCAACTAAATGGTATTTTGGTTAGATAACAGGGATACAGGCTGTTCATAATAGTTCATATTATCTACAGATTTAGCACCAACAAAAGTTAAATTAATAGAATGAAGAGTAGGTGTACCTGGGTCCTTTGAATCATCTATATTCTGCATCTTGATAGCGTCCAGATCTAATGGAAGGGGCCTCTGCCCGATGGGTTCAAAATGTGCCTGCATTAGCGTGGGGTCTTATACAGAGGTTGTGCTTCCTTTTGTATGTTTTATAGGTTCCAGTGTCAAGGTACCTTGTTTATCAATGTTAGTGTGTTTTGTTTGTGCCTTAGCCTAAAGAGACTTTAGACTAATATGAGGATTCCTACTTTTTATAGGACAACCAGTGGTATGAATGACGTTTAGATTAGTGGAGAGTTTTCTGGTTTTTATAGCAGTGCCAGTGGCATCCAGAGTTTTAGAGTCATAGGTGTAGTGAGCAGAGGAAAAAGAACCTAAACCATTTGTCTGATTGTTTGACTCATTTATTATCTCTTGGTTTGGTGTGAAATTCAGTCAAAAGCAGACATTGAATTTCTATCACAACAGGCTGATCCGGTTCAGACGACATGTGCAGAGGATGAGGATGATCTGGTTCGGAAAACATGTGAAGAGGATGAAGAAAAAGAAGAATTACTGAACAAATATTATGTGATAGATGTACAATAAAATATGTCAAACAATTCCAAACCAATGTTTTCAGTTGAATTGAGCCTTTGTACCACCTGCTATGCACGTTTTGTGGAAAGATGGATGAGAGGCAGCGCTGAGAGGAGATATAGTTTAGGAATGAGGAAATACGAAAAATTAGAGCTAACCATTCAATGTTTCTCTAAGGAGGAGTAACCGCCGCAGGGTGTCGTCCTGGAGCAGGGCCAAATCACGGCGTGACCGCGGCGTGACCGCAGCGTGACCACAACGTGTTGGCCCGGTCCGCCGCAGGGTGTCGTCCGCTCCTTCATCATGGCCTCCTTCGTGGACGAGGGCACCGACGGGCACGACCTTCTTAGCTGTGAGAACAGAAAACAAATCTATGTACTTGTCTTCTATTTCCTTTGAACTGTTGATCAGAATGATTTGCGTCGAGCGTTCAATGGTAGAGAGGAAACGTTTTACAGAATCATCAATATCGTGATGGGACGCGGGGTTTTTGGACTTCCAGGATGGAGGGGCGACCCCTCCTAATACTGTGATCAGGCTTTCAGTTATGGTGTCAATGATAGGAGTAACGTGAGTCTGGATCGTGCAAAGTCTAATGAGAGCAGCCAGAAAATGGTGGAGGTGCAGGGGGCCACGGGAGTGCCCTGGACACTGCCCACTCAGCCAATGGTTGCTGCATTTTTTGAGAGGCTAAAAACAGACTTGAAGGTTGGGAGTTATTTAGAGGTTGAAGTGGTGGATGCAGGTGGTTTGAGTATGATTTCGACTGGGAATTTTTGTGGAACGGAAGCTGCTGATGCTGAGGTGGTGAGATCGGATGAAGCGGTGGATCTGGTTGGCAGCAGTGAGCAGGATGGAAGCAGTGAGCTAAAAGGGAGGGGGAAAAGGAGTAGGGGATGACTGCTGATCAGGGAGGCATGGCTAGGCCTGGGCATAAAGAGAGCCCCCCTGAAGCAGTCCCTGGGAGGCGTTATAGTGGCATGGAGTAAGGGCAGTGGGCATGCCAACAGTATCTAGAGGCCAGATATGATTGATGTGGACATGTGTAGGAATACCTAGAGGAATAAAATATGTCAGACAATTCCAAACCAATGTTTTCAGTTGAATTGAGCCTTTGTACCACCTGCTATGCACGTTTTGTGGAAAGATGGATGAGAGGCAGCGCTGAGAGGAGATATAGTTTAGGAATGAGGAAATACGAAAAATTATAGAGCTAACCATTCAATGTTTCTCTAAGGAGGAGTAACCGCCGCAGGGTGTCGTCCTGGAGCAGGGACAAATCACGGCGTGACCGCGGCGTGACCGCGGCGTGACCGCGGTGTGACCGCAGCGTGACCGCAACGTGTTGGCCCGGTCCAGCGACATCCGCGGGGCAACATATTCCACTTAGTTTCAAATAGGATGATATGGATGGCATGAAAGGATGTTTTCTCAGAAGATTTAAAGAAATGAATGCTAATCTGTGATGAATAGAGGATTGGATGACCCCTGATATACCTAATTCGGTGAGGTTTGGAGATCTAGAAATGTGTAGGAATACCTAGAGGAATAAAACATGCCAGACAATTCCAAACCAATGTTTTCAGTTGAATTGAGCTTTTGTACCACCTGCTATGCACGTTTTGTGGAAAGATGAATGAGAGGCAGCGCTGAGAGGAGATATAGTTTAGGAATGAGGAAATACGAAAAATTATAGAGCTAACCATTCAATGTTTCTCTAAGGAGGAGTAACCGCCGCAGGGTGTCGTCCTGGAGCAGGGCCAAATCACGGCGTGACCGCGGCGTGACCGCGGCGTGACCGCGGCGTGACCGCGGCGTGACCGCGGCGTGACCGCGGCGTGACCGCGGCGTGACCGCGGCGTGACCGCAGCGTGACCGCAGCGTGTTGGCCCGATCCAGCGACATCCGCGGGGCAACATCTTCCACTTAGTTTCAAATAGGATGATATGGATGGCATGAGAGGATGTTTTCTCAGAAGATTTAAAGAAATGAATGCTAATCTGTGATGAATAGAGGATTGGATGACCCCTGATATACCTAATTCGGTGAGGTTTGGAGATCTAGAAATGTGTAGGAATACCTAGAGGAATAAAATATGCCAGACAATTCCAAACCAATGTTTTCAGTTGAATTGAGCTTTTGTACCACCTGCTATGCACGTTTTGTGGAAAGATGGATGAGAGGCAGCGCTGAGAGGAGATATAGTTTAGGAATGAGGAAATACGAAAAATTATAGAGCTAACCATTCAATGTTTCTCTAAGGAGGAGTAACCGCCGTAGGGTGTCGTCCTGGAGCAGGGCCAAATCACGGCGTGACTGCGGCGTGACCGCGGCGTGACCGCGGCGTGACCGCGGCGTGACCGCGGCGTGACCGCGGCGTGACCGCGGCGTGACCGCGGCGTGACCGCGGCGTGACCGTGGCGTGACCGCGGCGTGACCACAACGTGTTGGCCCGGTCCAGCGACATCCGCAGGGCAACATCTTCCACTTAGTTTCAAATAGGATGATATGGATGGCATGAGAGGATGTTTTCTCAGAAGATTTAAAGAAATGAATGCTAATCTGTGAATTATATGTGGACATGTATATAATGAATGTGGACATGTATATAATGATTCTAGAAGAAGTAGTCTTAACTAACTAGATGAATGTATAGACTTTCTGATCCAATACGAAAGGAAACCATAGTTCTACATGAATTATATGTTTTTTCCATCATTCTCCAGAATGTAATAGGGACAAGGAGTGTTCTTTTTACAATATGAAGGGGAATGATGTCTCTAACTATGAAAGTTGGAACGGTAAGATGAATATTCCAATCTATGACTTGGAGAGAAAATACACTAATGTCCCTTATAATGTGGATAAGATAGGGGTTATATCAGTGTAGAAGGATACTGGGAAAACTACAGACTTAATCACTTCAACATCACCTTAGGATGGTCCTTCTAATGAAAAAAACATGGATTATTCTCAGTGTGTTTTATTTACTCTAGAGGGCCCACCCCCGGGAAAATCCTTGAATGAGGACAATGTACCCCTTCCTGATATAGAGATAAACATTGGATAGAACATCCAGTTCGAGGGGCATGTATTTTGGGGGCACCTTTCCCTGATTAAATTTTTATTTTATGTTTGTAAAACTACATGGGAACAAAATAATATGTTAATATCACTCTAATCAAAACCAATAACTGAGAAGTGAAGTTCACATAGATTCCCATTACCAAGAATGGATGTTCCCTCTTGCTTGTCGGTTGCATACCAACGTGCCCGCATTTGAACCAACACCAACAACCTCGTCCTATGGTAGAAATGATTAATTAGATATATGCATCAATTTGTAACAATAAAGAATTTTTTTATCTAATTACAAACAAAGCATATAACTAATATATTAAAAACAAAAGAAATGAAGAACATAGAGTTCAAACAATCACACAAAATGCATGAATGATACCCACTAGTTACTATATTAACAACTTCAACACATATTCATGGATTTTAATGTAGATGCATGTTAACATTTGAAGTTCAAAAATGATTTTTAGTAAAACATTAAAATAAGCATACACACCAGAATTTCAATACAAAAAGGTAGTAAAAAAGGAAGCAACAACCAACAGATTTAACAAGATGATTTCAGCATACAAAATTTATTAAAAGGCAACTTCCAACCATTTATTTCAACTAAAAAAAGAAGTGAATTTTCAAGTTTAAGTAGAAAAATCACAGAATTTAAACTATTACTCCCATGGTGTAGATGCTCTATTCATTTGAGATCATTGGAAAAAATTTCCCTTCTTTTCTTGTTGAATAAATACCTTTGGTTTCCAAAATTTCATCTCCTATAAGTGTAAACATATACATTAATTTATAAAATTTAAAGTTCAAAACAGAACAAAACTAGAGTAAAAACTAAGGTAGATTGGTTCAAAGTTACTATGAAATATAACTTCTCTAGATCTATAAAAATCGTTGAATCTATACTTCAATAGGATGTGAAATTATGCTCACAGCTGCACCCCTCCACCCTCCCCCCTGCCCCCTTCCCCCCTCCAACCTACCCCCCTGCCCCCCTGCAACGTGCCCCCTGCCCCCCTACAACTTGCCCCCCCTGCCCCCTGCCCCCTGCCCCCTGCCCCCTGCCCCCTGCCCCCCTCCAACCTGCCCCCCTGCCCCCCTGCAACCTGCCCCCTGCCCCCCTCCAACCTGCCCCCCTGCAACGTGCCCCCTGCCCCCCTGCAACCTGCCCCCCTGCCCCCTTCCCCCTGCCCCACTCCAAATTGCCCCCCTGCCCCCCTGCAACCTGCCCCCCTGCCCCCCTCCAACCTGCCCCCTGCCCCCCTGCCCCCTTCCCCCCTCCAACCTGCCCCCCTGCCCCCCTGAAACTTCCCCCTGCCCCCCTGCCCCCTACAACCTGCCTCCTGCCCCCCTGTAACCTGCCCCCCTCCAACCTACCCCCTGCCCCCCTGCCCCCCTCCAACCTGCCCCCTGCCCCCTGCAACCTGCCCCCCTGAAACTACTTATTTTGTTATGCGAGGACATCTAAGGCATGGACGCACCATGCTGAAATTTTTATGGAATTCTGCTACTTGTTGAATAATATTTATCTAGGAAAATTATTCTCATAGAGCATAATTTGATGTCTCGACAATTGTTGTTAGCTCGAAGGGATTGAGAATGACCCTCAAGCCTTTCCACAGGCCGACTTGGGTGCTCGGATCAGGGGTAATCCAATTTAGTTTGTGGAATGGATGTTCAAGTTTTAAAAGTTCCAAAATACCCTCCTCTTCTTCCTCAACCCCCACATCTTCTTCTTACCCAACCCCATGTCCCAAAGCTTGACAGCACCCCTCACCATAGATGAACCAGTTTCTAATCCTAGTTCTATGAGCATACCGTAATTTGAGACCCTGGTGAGCTTCATTGCAAGGATGTCGATGGCCTAAAAAACACATCCTGTATAAAATTGATCTCCATCCTTCATCACTTTGGAGCAACCTGAACATTAACACTCTCAATTAGTTATCAAGAACAAATCATTAGAACATTGTTGCTCAAAAATATGAGGTGCATTGAAGGATGTTAAATTACCAATGGTTTAATTATTACCAACTGAAAAAATCAGGAAACAATATAAATTCATCACCCACATCTAATAATTTTATTATTAAATGAATTTAGTTGTGGTACTCTACCTCAATAACATGCACTACTATGATATCTCTAACCTATGGATTGTACCTATAACCAGTTTATTCACCTATATAAACTGATTTAATGTGAATCTAGTTGGATAGTGTAAGATCCTCTAGTGTCCAATGAATAAAGTACCTATTAAAAAATTGGATGAGGAGTTCCATATCGATTATTGATAACATTAAGCATTATCTTTTACAACTGTCAGTTTTGATTTCTTCCATTTTAGGAAAGACATTGTTCATTTATGGGACTTCCTTGGAATGATCCCTTGTAACCCATCTAACCCAAAAAAACAGAGGTAATAGAAAATTGTTTATAATATCATAGTCGGATGCTCCTCGATATATAGAATAGATACTCCCCTATAGATAAGAGTTTCCTCGCAATAGTTTTTACAGTGTAGAAGTTGTGATATTATATATAGAATCATGATACTCCCCTGAATGTTGATTTCCCAAATGAGGCTACCCTCTTAGTGGATCATGTCAAAGAGTATTAGAAAACATATTTTGATGGTGATTTTCAAAGATCGACTGAAATAATGCTTAATAATTCCAATCTTAATTGAGTAGGCCAGGTGGTTGTCTTTATCACACCAACACAAGACGTCCAATCATACTTTTTCCTATTTTTATAAGGTTTCACTGATGATGAGGCAAATTATTAGGCTCTCATTACTGGTCATAAGTTATCAGATTATATTTATTTCCCCCAAATGGATATGAAGGGAGAATCCAAGTTAGCCCTCAAATATATTAATGGTGACCGCGGCGTGACCGCGGCGTGACCGCGGCGTGACAGCCCCCCCCCCCCCCCCCAAACCCCGGACACCCCTGCCAGTCCCCCCCAGACCCTGGACACCCCTCCCCCCTGGCTGGACAGCCCCTCCCCCTGTTGGACACCCCTCCCCCTGCTGGACACCCCTCCCCCTGCTGGACACCCCTGCCCCCTGCCCCCTGCCCCCTGCCCCCTGCCCCCTGTCTGGTTTAAGGAATCCACTATGAGAGAACCTCAAGGAGATCACAAATGAATTCCTTCAAAATTAATGGAACTAACAGATGGGGGGAGGGGTCTCTCATAGTGTATTCCTTAAACCAAACAGGTTCTAAGAGATCATAAATCAATTCTTTGAAAATTGATGGAACTGATTGAGAGAGAGGGAGCGATTCTCTCATAGTGGATTCCTTGAACCAAAGAGGGTCTAAGATATCACAAATGATTTTCTTGAAAATTAATGGAACTGGAAGGGGGGAGAGAGTTACCAAAACACCGGGTAAATGAGAGGTCTTTTCACGTATCTCCACACTTATTTCTTGAAGGTCGAAAAGAGTCCTCCCACAAGACGGGCACGAAACATACTCCTGCCACAGTAGTAAAATTCCACACATCAAAATTATCAAAACTACATGATCAACCCAATCATCTTATTATCTAAAACCACATCACGTACCATCTTTTTATTTCGCATCCTGCAACCTTGCAGTAAGTTGAATGATGTATCCCTCACGAAATCAATGTCCTGATCCAGCGCTTCAATTAGAATCCCGTCCCCGAGCCCATCCACAAGAAGTGCCCCGACATTAGTGCCAGCTTCGATCACCAACTCATCCCTGAAACCAAGCTACTTGACTCACACCCAATTGAAGAAACCCAGATGAGTTGCAGGTCATGGTATTGTTCTGTAATTACCTATGGATCCTGTTGGGGAATTGAAGATGATGGATTGCAGCGAAGTTCAGAGCATTGCCTTCCAAAAATTCAAAAACACCAGCATGAAAAGAGGGTATACGGTTATTGAAAACCAACTCATTCCTTGCTTTCCAAATAAATGATAACAATCTAACAGAAGCAGACATCATAAGGGCACGAACCTGTTCACTGCAATGGAATCGGCAAATGGAGAGAAGCAGTGCCTCAATTCCCTACAGGTCCAGACAGAAGCAGAAAACCATCTGTACATACTCCCATAGTCTGATTGTGAAGGTGCAATGCACGAAAAGATGAGATAGGGATTCATCCGCATGAAGGCAGAAAAAGAAAAATGGAGGAATGGAATGTGATAATAAAATTAGAGAAGATGCTTTACCTCAAATGGGTAGATTTGAATCTCCCCCCTATAAACATTAGGAACCCAACATTTCAATTTGTAATGGCATAGGAAAACTGTAGAAACATTTGATTCATTTCGTCTCTCATTATGACACCAAGATGGGGAAACCTAAAAAATAGGTTGCAGTGAAACTGAAGTGATAAAAAATGGAATGATAAAGATACCGGCAATGAGGTCGTCGGGAGGAGGAGAGTTCGTCGGAGGAGGAGATTCCGTCGGGAGTAGGGGAGTTGCGGTTGTCCGGAGGAGGGGAGTCCGTCGGGGGAGTCCGTCGGCGTCGGGGGAGGCGCTGTCGTCCGGGGAGGGGGGAGCCGCGGTCGTCCGGGGAGGGGAGTGCGTCGGGGGAGGGGAGTGAGTCAGGGAGGGTTCCGTAGGAGTGAGTCCGGGGAGGGGGGAGGCGCGGCGAGGAGGGCGCGGCGGCGAGGAGGGCGCGACGTGGAGGAGGTGTCGGCCTGGAGGCGTCGGGGAGGGGGAGGGCGCGACGAGGAATCGCGAGGGGGAGGAGAAGAGCCCGATGGGTTTGGAAAAAAAAAACGGAGCAGCTGGATATAGCCACGGATAGAATATTAACCGTGGCAGTATAAAAGATATAGCCACGGACCTATAAAACCGTGGCTATAGGTCCGTGGCTATAGCTCAGATTTGTAGTAGTGAAAGGCCTCCCTGAGTTTAGTGTGCCTTCGGTGCTTGTTTCCACCCCTAGCCTATGGAGGCGGGCTTGGGGTAGTTACATCTTGATCCCCTCTTGGGTCATTTCATGACATGTTTTATAGGAATAATCTTCAAAAAAATAAAATATTTATGTTGTATACACATACAAGGAGGTAGATTGTAAGGGATCAAAAAAAACTTTCAAATGCTATAACTGGTACTCAAAGTCCCAAATAGGTTGAATCCATCGATAACCAATACCAACTGCACATTCCTATGATTATATGAGAAATACACATGTAATGAATCAAATGTATTCCATGATTTTGAATCTATTGGATGTCACATTAACCCATCATTGTTATTATCTATTTCATGCCACTTCATGTGCTCAATGGTTTTTGATGACATGGATAATCCTTTTAGTTGATGTTTTATAGGGAAGTAACACAAAACCTTTAAAGGTGTGTTATTTTTATTTTTCTTCATAGTAGTATGTTGATTCATAATTCCAACATCACTAATTAAATTCCATCTAGAAGATGTAAATTTTTTTCAATCCCATCTTATTGAATTATCTCCCCAATAAAGCATACAATCATTGGGACAAGCATGTATTTTTTTTACAATTCAGACCAAACTTGTTAACATTTTTTTCATATCATAAAAAGACTAAAGGATATTAGCTTCAGGAAATGCATCATGCAAAAATTACAATATCATGGACATCACTTTATTTATAATTCCACATAGGAATTTGATATGCTACTACTTCAACAGAAAATAAATTTTTGAATATTTCAGACATCCACCATACAACTCTTGATTTCCATCGTCAACTAAACCATGAAATGCATTTTTCTGCTCAGTGAAGTTCTCTATTACATTAGTTTCTATAGAATAAAGAGTAGGTTCTAATGATATATTATGATCTTGATCTGATTGTCCTATAGTCCCAAAAATATCACTTTTCAAGTTACTATTTATAGCACCCTCAACTGGTTGTTCTGATATGTTTTTATGTTGATGTTATTGTCTTATAATGTTGAAAGAATCACTTATAAGGATTTTCATTTCATTGTCCATTATTGATAAAGTTGGGGGCTCATTCTAATGATTGCTATCAGTGCTAAAGTTTTATGTAACATTCGATTCTCCATGATAAATCTAACACAAATATTGAGCAGGGAATCACTTCAATATAAAGTGTTCATAAACTTCATATCTCTTCAACCATCTTCTAAATTTACATTTAGGGAATGAACATATTATTTTCTCATCAATAGATCAATTGGAAATTAAAAAATCTAAAAAATCCTCCAAAACCTTAACATACTGAGGTGTGTTCCTTGGTAATGTGATCCAACTTTTATCTATGTATATAAAAATGTGCCTACACTTTGTTAAATAAAATTAAAACACATAATTATTACTAAGTAGGAAAAGAGATAAATTAAAGTGAAAAAACACAACCCAAGTAGTTATAAGAAGCGTCATATAAGTACTAAAATGGTCAAAGTAAAAAAGGAAATCAATCATAGATAATATAATGTAAAATAGAAGTAATAGAAAAATCATACAATCATTAATTTAAAATATACATCATGGGAGAAACACCCTAGGGTCACTAAGTCTAGGAACACCTAGTAATTTTATGTCACCCTAGTAGTGGATTTAGAGTTCTAAAGCATCTATAGCTAAAGGAAGTGTCACATAATACTTTAATAGCATTACTAGTGGTGGAGGACCTCTTATTGTCTAGGTTATCCTACCAAAGAACCCCAGGTTTCTCATAAGGTTTAACAAAAAAGAACAACCAATAACAGAAAATATTTCATTAATCATTAAATGAACAAGTCCCTTTCCACCCCTTGAGAAAATAATTGGTATCTTATCCATCTCTTAAAGGATATAACCTTTTAATCTCTAACAATTTAGAGAGTAATGATTCAATTTTTGACCTCATGTATCCCTATTTGATACCGAACAATTGATATTAGATCAACCTTTTTCCTTGTACTTTTTAAAATATTTATCAAATGGATTTTTATCCTCTCACAATTTTTAATGGAACTGATTAAATATATTGGAAATATATAATGGAATCATTTCTTATACCTAAAATATTTCCTCATTGCCTAAATATTATTATAACTTATTTAATTTTTATTATGAAGATAAACACCTTTACCACTAATGAAATTTCTAGTTTTAATTTAAAGATTTATGTTTATAACATTCTATCTACCAACATAAGAAATGTTGCATAAAAAAATTCATCACTTTATACCACTCATGATATTTAGAAATTAATTTATCTTAACATTGTAGGAATCTACTAAAAAAATTGTATTTGATGCTGAACAATCTGTAAATATATAGTTATAAATTCATATGATCAAAAAATAGTCACCACAACTTTTGAATATTTAATACTATAAGATAAAGACCCGATAGACTCTAAGAAAATTATCATGATGGTTCTCTAATTAATGGATGATGTGAACTGGAAATTTATGCTTAAATATTTTTCATCAACACATCCTTTCAAATAAAAAAAATAAACGGATATGATGTATTAATAAATTTATAAGGATTAGTAAATAGGGCATCCTTCAATAAATACCATGAAAGAATAGATTAATAAAAGGTGTCTGAAACTCACAGCCTTTGAAAATGGTGGTGCTATCCCACCTCAACGAGGTCCAAGACACCCTAGAGAACAAAGCGTAGCCTAAAAATAAAGAAAACCCTAATTAAAATTGATCATAAATATAAGAACTAATCAAATCACAACCTAAAATCAACGACAAAATAATGAGGGGAAAGGGGTGGAGCAATGAGTGAGGGTTCTAGGGAGAGAGGGGAGCAACAAAGACACTACAAGGGTTCAAGGAAAGTGGAACAACATGTGAGGGTTTAGGTAAAGAGGGAGCAACAGTCGAGGGTTCGGTGGCACGATGAGGGTTTGGGGTAGAGAGGGGACCAATGAGAGAGGGTTTGAGGAAGGGGGGAGCAGCAATGGCATGTTGAGGGGAAAGGTTTGGGGTAGATAGGGGACCAGTGGGTGAGGGTTTGGGGAAAGTGGGGAGCAGCGGCGATGCAACGAGGGGAAATGGGTGGTGATGAGGCCTTTGGTTGTGGGGGCTTGGGGGAAAAGGGGGCGCCAACGATGAGGGCATCGAGGGCTTGGGGGAGGGGGGAGAAGGGGAGAAGGGGGCGCCAACAACAAGGGTAATTAGGGATTGGGGGAGGGGGGATTGAGGGAGAAGAGGGAACCATCGACTAGGGTGGTGAGGGCTCATGAGAGGGGGGCTTGGGGGTGGGCGGGTAGTGGGGTTTGGGGGAAGTAGGGGAAGAAGTGTTTTTTTTTGAAAAAATGATAAAGGTTTAGAAATAGTTTTTCCAAAACCACCTCTATTTTTTTTTCATTTTTAGTGGTGGTTTATAAAACCGCCAATAAAAACACCACTAAATTCTAAATTTGGTGTAGTGTAATTTGCATACTTTCATATTTTCTTGTTAACAAATCCTTCTATATATTTTACACGATTAGCAGATCTATTAATAATACTAATTCATTTTCTAATAATATATGTGGAAAGTTTATAAATAGATAAAACATATTTATCAATTAAATGAAAAATATGAGTATAATAACATACATGAAATAATTTTCCATAACATGGTAATTATAATGTAGATATAGGATATACTACTGTATTATTTTGATATGATTCATTATCTGTAGTGAGTGTAAATAGTTCATTTTGAAAACCCTATTCAGAAACATGATCACTTAATGTAACTCATAATAAAGGACCAGTATATGGAAGTTCAACCAATTTTAATGAAATATTTTTTATGAAATTTCCAATCATTATTAATAAAATGAGAAATAATTTATTAGTATTCAATATGTTTATTAAAAGTCTATAAATCAGAAGTTAAACAAACACATCCATTTAATTATTTAAAAATATTTTTAATATTTTATTTAAATTATTATTTTTTTTGTAATTTTTTTCTTGTAGTATACCTAGAAAAAGATTTATATTGAGGAGTAAATGCTACTTGAACTAAATTAGTAAAATCTGAACATTCACTAGTATTAAAAGGTTTTTCTTTTTAAATTTTATAATCAATTATCATATCTTGTGTACATATAAGATCATAAGAAAATTACTTAATTTATTACTTCATAATTGCATTTATGTTTTAATATATGATTGATTTATTCTAAAATGTGCATTAACATGTCTTTTAAGGCATCTTGTGCCACTATTGGAAGAATCACTAAGTAATTTAGCACAATATTTTCATTTTACTTTTAATCTTCTAGTACCTGTTGGAGTTGGTGTTCTAGAACCAACTGTTTGTACTTTGATTACATGTATATTTGATGATTTGAATATTAATAAAATATATTATTACATATTTTTCATTGTTCTGCATGACTTTAATGTAATAATGTCTTAGAGTATCTGTCACACTGATAAGGTGATAAGGTCTTAACAGTTTCCCACTATGATGATAATCTTGAAATGTCATGAAAATATTATTAAATATAGTTCTACAATCAGATAACATTCTATGATGGGACACATATAACGTGATTATCAAGTGCGAGTACTCATAAGCAAATGAGGATTCTTCTCATGAAGTCTGCACTTGATAATATCTAAGATGAAGGATTATAATAACAAACTCATCAGCATGAATTCCGTGTGTTTTGGTGTCATCATACATTCCTATCTGTGATCGTATGTAATAGTCCTTAGACTTTAAGATTATCATTGATCTATGCCATGACTCATGCACTTAGATTTTCTAATGAAATCCACCATTCCATATGTTGGTGGGATGTATGGTACATTGGGTGCATCATGAATGACATGTTATTAATGGATAAGTCGAGGAAGAAATTTCTCATTCCATCTTTGTGGCAGTTGACATCTTGACCCTTTGATTAGAATAGAATCATCACATTAAACTCTATGATCACAGTGAAACAACATGTTTATTTTATATAGTAAAATAAAGATGTATTGAACATATAGGTTGATTATATGGATGTGTAGCCTGCTTGATGAGATATTATGACAAATGGATAATATTACTCGATGAGTGTTCATATGTGGTTGTCATCGTTATGATATTAAGTTATTTATCTTAGGTTCCTCAACCCATTTCTAGATAGTAATCTTGTATTTAGGTGATCCCACCTAATTACAATGAAAAAGAATCTTAGAGGGTCACACACTAAGTGTTTCCATTGATCTCGATTAAATTTTATTTAATTAATAAAGTAAATATTATTCTCAAGACCAAAGAATAATTTTATTTATATTTTATTGATCATAAATATTTTTTAATGAATGAAATATTTTATTAAATATTTATTTGGGTATTCAATAAATGTTGAGGATTTCGAATGGATAAAGACCACGTTCAGTGACAAATATTAATTTACAAGACAATTAATTGATATTTACTATTGTGAAAGTTAGCACATACACCATAAAATAATAATAATAATAATATTATTTTTGGAATGAGGTTTAATAAATATTATTATATTATTTAAGGGCCTATATGAAAATAAATAGTATTGTAATCTAAACCCTAACTCTATAAACAAATAGTTATGTCCATTGTATAAAGTAGTCATAAATTGAAAATAGAGAATTGTTGTGCACAATTGACCTCTCTCTCTCTCTCAAACTCCTCTTCTATTCTTATCAAGAATGAGAAGAGTTTCTTCAAGCTTGAATGATCTTGAAGCGATCAACATGAACAATTCAAGATGATCAATTCACTACGTTAGAACCCAAAAATCAATTAATGTTTCTTGGAGATCAAAGAAGCACGTGTGGATCATCGCTAGAGGGATTCTAGACTTGAATCCTCATAAAATATCAAAGGTAATATGAGAAGGGTTTTACATATGATCAACATCATTTTCAAAGAAAGACCCTTAATGAGGCAATTTATTCTTTTGATCTAAATAAATTAATTATAAATTTAACATATAAGATCTTCTCTCATGGTTTTTGGACATTTTATTTAAAAGAAATTTTAAATATATCATCCACCACTAGAGCTTACACTATGATCATAACCTATAAGTGGTATCATAAGGATTACATTTCAAATTTATAATTATTTATTTGATTATTGATATATGTACAATATTGGTCAGATTTTCATTTCATATTATTCATTCTTTAATTCTATTTGAATTAATATGTTATCATCATATTAATCATGTTCATTCAGTGCTTAATTTTCTTAAAGGTCTAAGAAAAATTGAATAATGACTAGATATGTCATTGGGAAGTGTTGAATAATCTAGCCATATGGCACGGGACTACACAACTTGTAGTCTAAGTACACATAGTGTAACCAAGTGCACTACACCTGGTCATATCATGGGATACACAACACGTTGAGAAGTTAATTACATGCAGAAAATTAATTGCACACCGTATGTAGACTGAGCCAACTTGGAACACAACATGTCAGATTACATGACATGTAGCTGACCTACACATCATGTAGTCTACATAGGTTAGTGGTGAAATTTTTGTAATCTGCGTGGTCATTATACACGATCAAACCGTGTGAGATTGACACGCTGGAGAATTAATGATATACATGATGTGTATTTCATGTACATAACATGTAGTTCATCATTTCTCATGTCTGAAATACATTCCAATCCATTCGGTGAGAAAAGAGTACACACGAAATAAGAGATACATGGTGTGTAGTTAGACTGAACACACTATGTAGTCTCTTGTTTGAGAACACGCCGAGTCTTTCGATGGGTTGTCTGAGCTCAAAACATTCAGACCACACGATGTGTAGTTGGACTGTACATTATGTGTAATCCGTTGAGATGCATGCTGAAGACCCAAGTGTGTATCTTGAGCATATGGAAAGCGAAACACACAACATGTAGCTGGTTTGTACACGTCGTCTAATCCAGCTAAGGTACACACTTAATCCCTACGCATGTACCATGAATACACAACAACTGAGGTATACAATGTGTAGCTGGATAATACTCATTGTGCATTATCCCAATTTATAGAAGAATTAAATTACATTAAATTGACAATTTCCGTATTAAAACCTTTTTTATTGATTGGCACCAATTGTGTTCGACAATTTAATAATGGTTTTAAAGAATTTTAAATTCTTAATTAATGTATTGTAATACATATGTAATTATTGATTCTATCATTTATTTTCTATGAATGTTAATAATTATGGGTATCTACAAATGAATTCAAATGGTCATTAAAATGAAAGAGAATTAATTAATTGATTGATTGATTAATTAATCAAGGGTGTTTATCTTAATAATAAAGAATTAATAAGAGATGAATATTGTATAGATACTTTTGTGTATTTGTTGCATGTTTGATCGACTATGAACTTGACCAAGACCTATGTATGTATTGATATTTATTTAATTTAATTTATTACATGTGTTTTAAATTATTAAATAATAAATTAAACCGATGGTTTGTGAGTCATCCCTCCATCCATTAATATGTAGGACATGTGTGTTTAAGGTTATTTATGTAATCCCCTTGACATATGGAGATAGAGAGGCCTCAGAGCGGTGGCTTCTTCCCTCTCCTCGCGCATCTAGGGTTTCTTCGCCCGATTTTCCCCTCCCATCCTCTAGCACGGGCCGAATTCGTTGATGGCTGTCTCGCTTAGGCAAGACATCGATCGATGTTGGATCTGTTTAGATCGGCTTTGGTTTTGGTTCATCAGCGGCTGCTTTGAGCCCTTTAGCTTTGGGATCTCGCTTTGGATCTAGTATGTTCGACGATAGTTCTGTTTTGCTTGTGGCTTCTAGTTTTCAGATCTGCGTCGACGTGCGATGACCTCGGTGTTCCTGGATTCGGGGTTTTGGTTTGGTGTCGAGTTCACTCCTCTTGGCTTCGGTTCTCTCCGCGGCTTCAGAGTGCTCGTCTTCGATTCCGGTGTACTCACCGTCAGCCTCGATGGTTGCTGCAGTTCTGTTGTGGCCTCTGGCTTCAGCCCCGGTGTGCGCAACGTCTGCCACGACAACCTTCCGGCTCTGATTCTTCTGCTTGGATTCATCCCGTCTCGTCGTCGGCTTGGCGTGCACTGGTGTGTTTGGGGTCAGATCCAGGGGCTCGAAGGGTGGTGGGCCTTGTGTTCTAATTCTCTTGAGTTGGTTTGGTTTGGGGGAATTGTTTGGTTTGTTGAAATGGTTTGGTTTGATCTGCTTGTGCCAGATTTTGATGCTAGTGTTGTTGTTGGTGAGACTGGTGTGACTGGATTCTGTGGATTTGGGTGTGGCATCAACACTGCCTGGACTACCTTGATCTGGATTCTTAGTTTCCTTTTGTGGATGTGTTCTTCGACCATCTCACGTCGCTGGAAGGTTTGGGTGAACTCTGATCGGAGTTCACCGCCGAGTTGGTGGTTTTGGGGCTGATGTCGATGGTCGCATTAGCAACATTCAAGGAGTCCAGTTCTGAGGTTTGTTCAAGCTCTTCTGATGTTCATGCACCCAGGTTCATGATTTGATGACTGTGTGTTTTTATTTGGTTTGTGGAATGATTTGATTTTTTTTCTGATGTTTGAACATTATAAGTCGTAAAGTCATGGTAGGTTTTTCACTTTTCCTAAAAAGTGTTTGTTGGTTTCTCATTTTTTTCTCAAAAGTGTTTGGATAATAAAAAATGAATTTTCAGTCAGTCAGTAGTTCTCCTCACATACATGTGATTTATAAATAATTGTAATTAATGGAGTATCCCAAGACATATGAAGGTGTTTCAAGATGAAACCATAATGATGACAACTCACGCTACAAAAAAATAGAAGATTAGTGGTGGTTATTTATGTAAGAACCCGAACCTTCTTTTTAGGTATGTTTTCCTTTTCTGGTCGTTTTTGAGAAAAAGAGAAATTTATGGAAATTTCCAAAGTACACGTCATGTACTTTATGATTACACGCCGTGTACTAGGTTACCACGGGTAGCCGTGTGATGGCTGTGTAGTGGCCACACACACGACTGTGTGGGGGTGACTTGGAGGCCGCCTAAAGCGGAGTACGGAAACGGCAAGTACACATCGTGTACTTCAAAAGTACATGCCGTGTATTTTCTTTTTTTTCCATTAAATGCACTGGGGTCGCGTCTAATGGCCAGAAACACCTTCTTCTAGGTTTTGTTTGTCCAAGAGCTCTCATACGACCGCAATCTTCCTCCGAGCCTCCGACCAAGCATCCAAACTCTGATTCGACCATCGTCAATTGTGTTGGATCACCTCGGTAGTCTCTCTCTTCTAATTTAGCTTTGTTTCATGATTCCTCCTCTTTCTCAAGTTATCCTCTGTTGAACATTTTAGATGTTTTTGTAGATCTTCAGCATTCTAGGGTGATTCAAGCTTTGAGGTTCACGTATATTGTTCCTACAACACTAAGGTAGGTGGTTTGTGCCTTTCCGTTGAAGGTCTTTGAGTAATATGTGCAATTTTTCTCAATACCCTTGAACGGGATATTGTGTGTTTACCATTTTACCCCTATTGATTGCCCGCCATGCATGTACACCTGTGTAGAGGTTAATTGGATGTGAATAGGGTTGTTTGATATGCTTTGGATGTGTTCACCCATGCATGATCTGTTTACGATTGTTTGGTCCTATTAGCCTATTAGGCTTCCTTGATGTTCTTCCCATGCCTAGCAATGTAGGATGGATTTATTATTTCTATCTGACATGCTTGATATGTTGTAGACTGATTATCCAAGTAGTTTTGTAGGTTTACTTTGGTCGTATTGCTTTTCTATGATCGTTTGATTTACACAGGGCTGTGAGAACCTGATGTAGTAGACTATAAGGGGAATTGACCATGTGAGCTTCCTCAAAGAGACTTTGATTACTTTAGACTATAAGGGGATTGACCATGTGAGCTTCGTCAGATAGTCTTTGAGCACTTTAGGCTATAAGGGGAACTGACCAAGTGAGCTTCCTCAGAGAGTCTTGAACCACTTTGGGATATAAGGAGGATTGATCGTGTGAGCTTCCTCAGAGAGTCTATGACCACTTGGGGCTATAAGGGGAATTGACTTTGTGAGCTTCCACAGAGAGTCCTTGACTACTTTAGACTATAAGGGGAATTGATCGTGTAAGCTTCCTCAAAGAGTCTTTAAATTACTTTTGACTATAAGGGGAATCGACTGTGAGTGCTTCCTCAGAGAGTCTTTATATATTCTTATGACTGAACCAGAGGGGATAGGCTGTGTGTACTTCCCAGAGGCTTACCTTGCTTGATTAGCTTCTTATTTGATATGTGGAACTGTTTATTGCTGAGTACTTTCTTGTTCACCGCATCTTTGATTATTACCTACCATATATATTCACTGACTATTAGACATAGATCTTTGGGTGGTTTCCTACTGGGATTTAGTCTCAAACCCTGTTTGGGTCATGCTTTTGGGACCAAACAGATTATATTGTTACAGGTATAGATAAGGGCAATCGTCCTTCCACTTCAGGTTCTTGATTGACTGTGGAGCTGGAGAGCATGAGACCAAGATATGGCTTGCGATGCTGAGGAGTTGTTTACTTGATTTCTTTTGTATTTGGTTTAGTACTGTTGTATTCCATCATTGTGATTTATTTGGATTCTTTCCTAGACATATGAATCATTCATATATATATGTGTGCTCCAGTTTATTATTTTACAGTCTTCCGCTGTTTACTTTTGTATGGATTATTACTGCTTCCGCTATTGCTATTATTTTTCTCATGCTGTGTTACTCTTCCAATGAGGGCATAGTTTTTTCACTATCACACCCAAGGCCCTCACTGCTAGTCAGCAGCCTCTGATATTCAGGAAAATGCGCTTGAGGCCATGTGACCAACCGGGTATGAGGCGCCTCTGGGTGGCTTCTGAAACCGGGACTTTACAATTTAGAGAGGGTTATGCACAACCCCCTCTAAATTAATTTTCTGTATATATTAGAGGGGGTTATACACAACCCCCACTAATCATCAAATTAATAGGGGGTTCATAACCCCCTCTAAAATTTTTATCACTATTTTTTAAATATTTGGTTAGATTTTAGAGGTGGTTAAGTCAAAATCATTATTAATTTAATAATTAGTCATGCCATATATTAGATTGAATTTTAGAGGCACTATATATATGATTTGGATTTTTTTTAAGAAAATAGTGGGGGTTTTTAACCCCCTCTATTTTCTTAAAAAATCCATATAACATAATTACATATATATATATTTAAATATATTATATGGACATATTGTATAATATATTTATATAAATAATTTATATAATTGTATTTAATCGTATTTATATGTTTATATATATATAATTGCATAATGTGTGCATAAATATGTATTTATTTGTATATAATTGTATTTTATATAATATTAATTACAATATAAAATCATAAATATATTATATAAATATATAAATAAATATAATTTATTTAAAAAATTATATAAAAACCCTTATAGTTTTTATAAATTATATAATAATAATAATAATAATAATAATAATAATAGATTATAAAGACATATACTCTCTCTCACACACATGGATATAATTAGAGGAGGTTCACAACGATTGCTAATTTTTAAGAATAGGGAGGGTTTTAACCCCCTCTAAAATTTTGTAATTTTTTTAAAATATATCAAATTATATAATGTGTGTGTATGTGTATTATACAGACATTATATAAATACATTAAATAAATACAAATACATATAAAAACATAAATGTAAGAATATAAAAATAATTATATAAATAAATAAATATTATATTATATTATATTATATTATTATATTATGTATATATTATATTATGTATATATTATATTATATATATATATATCCTATTATTAAATATATAAATACATTATATATATATATATTTATGAATAACTAAATTTATATTAATATACATATATAAGTATTCAAATTAATATATTAAATATATATGTGTGTATACATAATATAACTATATATATATATAAATATATATATATATATATGTAAAATATATTTATATATAAATATTTGTAAAATTTTATCCACATATAAATATTATATTATATTATATTTATATATATAATATAAATATTATAAATATATATATTTATATATATTTATATACATATACATGTATTTATAAAATATAGAATATATTGTATTCATATAAATATGTAATATATATATATTAATATTTTTTTAATTATGTACATATCAATATTATATATATATATTTGTATAGTATATAATTATATAAACATATAATATATTCGTGCATGCAAATAAGCATAAATATTTACAAATAAATATATAAATACACATTTGTGTTTGGTGTGTGTGTGATATAAATGTATCTATAATATACACATACATAATTTTATTTAAATATACATAAATATATAATTTATAGAGGTGTGCATAATATATATAAACATATATATTATATATATATTTATATATATTTATATTTATATCAATATACATATATGTATTTAAATATACATGCAAATAACATTTATTTTAATAAACATTTAAACATATATAAATAAAATAATGGATATAGTAGTACCAGATCTCTGATTGTTGTAGTGGTGTAAGCACCCCTTTGTTTACCAGGTGGTCTGCTATTCAAATCCCTCAATCGGGGAAATTTTGTAAATGTGTTGGGTTTGGGGGGGCCACCGTATGCAGTCAGCTGTAGAGGAGGGGTGGGGGCTCGTACGCGGTCAACGGTATAGGAGAGGGGTCAAGGTGGGGAACTGGAGAGTGGTGTTTAAAAAAATTTCAGGTAGGAGTGGGAGTGGTAGTGGGAGGGCGGTATAGGAGAGGGGATCAAGGTGGGGCACTAGAGAGAGGTGTTTAAAAAAATGACTAACATGAGTGGGAGGTGTGCACTAGAGAGAGGGGGTCTGGGGGATAGTGCGAAGGGTGCATGAGGTAACATCTAAAAAAATATATTAGTGGTGGTTAAGAAAACACCCATAAAATTGAGTTTCTAAATTTAATTAGGGGAGATTTTCAACTGCCTCTAATTCACCAAATGGATTAAAATCCCTCAATTAGAGAAATTTTATAAATGTGATGGCTTTGGGGGGGGGGCACACAGTCAACTATATAGGAGTGGGAGTGGAAGGGTTGCACGAGAGAGAGGGGGTTGGGGGGATAGTGGGAAGGGTGCACATAAGAGAGGTAACATTTAAAAAAAAGAGATTATGGGTGATTAAGAAACCACCCCTAAAGTTGAGTTTACTAATTTAAATAGGGTAGATTTTCAAATTCCCCTAATTCTCCAAATGGATTAGAATACCTTCATTAGGGAAATTTTATAAATGCATTGGGTTTGGGGGGTTCGCACGCAGTCAACTATACATGAGGGGTGAGGGCCCACACGCAGTCAACGATACGAGAGAGGGGTTGGGGTGGGGCACTGGAAAGAGGTGTTTAAAGAAAAATAACAGAAATGAGTGGGAGTGGGAGTGGGAGGGGTGATACAGGAGAGGGGTTCAGGGTGGTGCACAAGAGAGAGGTAAAATTAAAAAAAAGGATTAGCTATGGTTAAGGGACCACCCCTAAAATTGAGTTTCCTAATTCAATTAGGGGCGATTTTCAACTGCCCCTAATTCTCCAAATGGATTAGAATCCCTCCATTAGGGAAATTTTATAAATGCACTGGGTTTGGGGGGAGGCACACACAATCAACTGTATAGGAGGGGTGTGGGGTCCAGATGTGGTTAGCGGTACAAGAGAGGGGTTGGGGTGGGTAATTGGAGAGAGGTGTTTAAAAAAATGTCGGGTAGGAGTGGGACTCGGAGTGAGAGGGGTGGTACAGGAGAGGGGGTCGGGGTGGGGCATAGGAGATAGGTGTTTAAAAAAAAATTCAGCAAGAGTGGGAGTGGGAGGGGTGCACAGGAGAGAGTGAGTCAAGGTGATATTGGGAAGGGTGTATAGGAGAGATGTAAAATTAAAAAAAGAGATATTAGGGGAAGTTAAGGAACCACCCCTAAAATTGAGTTTCCTAATTAAATTAGGGGAAATTTTCAAGTGCCCCTAATTATCTAAATGGATTAGAGGTAGTTTAAAACTCTAAATAATTGATTTATGGGAATTTAGGTTGAAATTAGAGGGGGTTTAAATCATCACTAATTTATCCCCCTTTTACCAATGGTTCATAGAAACCGACTCTAAAAATATGAGGCAGGTATATTAGGGTGCATGGGAGAGAGGTAACATTTAAGAAAAAGAGAGATATTAGTGGTGGTTAAGGAACCACCCCTAAAATTGAGTTTCCTAATTCAATTAGGGGTGATTTTTAACTTCCCCTAATTCACCAAATGGATTAGAGGTGGTTGAAAAATCTAAATCGTCTATTTTTGGGAAATTTAGGCTAAAATTAGAGGGGGTTTAAACCACTACTAATTTAGCCTCTATTTTACCAGTGGTTCACCGAAATCACCTCTAATAATATGAGATAGGTACATTAGTGACAATTCCCTATAAACTTCGCTAATATATTTAGAGGGAGTTATAACCTCCTCTAATCTAAAAAATAACCCCTTTCATTAATTATTTCTTTTTTATAGTGTCATGTGATACACAAGTGGACATGTGGAATGTTGAAACTCATTCCAAGAACAATTAGGGGTGATTTTCAACTGCCCCTAATTCTCCAAATAAATTAGAGGTGGTTGAAAACTCTAAATCATTGATTTCTATGAAATTTATGTTGAAATTAGAGGGGGTTTAAACCACTGCTAATTTAACCCCCATTTTACCAACAGTTCACCAAAACGACCTCTAAAAATATGAGGTGAGTATATTAGGGCACATAGGATAGAGGTAATATTTTAAAAAAGAGAGATTAGGGGTGGTTAAGTAACCACCACTAAAATTGAGTTTCCTAATTCAATTAGGGGTGATTTTCAACTTCCCCTAATTCACCAAATTGATTAGAGGCAGTTGAAAAATCTAAATCATCGATTTTTGGAAAATTTAGGTTGAAATTATAGGGGGTTTAAATCGCCACTAATTTAGCCCCCATTTTACCAACAGTTCACCGAAACCACCTCTAACAATATGAGGTAAGTACATTAGCGGCGGTTCTCCATAACCACCTCTAATGTATTTAGATGGAGTTATAACCCCCTCTAATATAAAAAATAACCCCTTCTAACAACTGCTTGTTTTTTTTAGTGTCAGGTGATACACAAGTGGATAAGTGGAATGCTAAAACTTATGCCAAGACCAACAAAAGGAGTTATTCCCCTAGGTCATAGGTTCATTTATTATCTTCTAAAAAAATCAACCATTTACATAAACTCACGATCATGTCATTTATTATTTATTTATTTTTATATTATGAATTATTTATTTTATGGATTCAAGATCTCTGTCACATAAATAAATGAATTAATGCATAGATATGAAATTTAAATAAATGGATTATTTATAAGTGTTTTATCCAACATGGTTAATTAATTAAGTAAAATCCACTTAATATCAAAAAGTCATGTAAATGATAAAACAAGATAAAATTTCAATATAATAAATTAAAACCCCTCAAATATATATTAATTCAAACTTGACCTTCCATTACTTAATTAGGATTGAAACTAATATAACAAAGTGTTTGACCAACCCTTGTTGGGATACTTAATTTTATAAGGGTGTTTATTATGAAGGTTTTGGGTTGACTTAACCATTTTAAATCATGGGGAGTATCCCTTACTAAAATTGGTGTAATTTGGAGGCAAGTGTTGAAAAAATACAAGTCAAGATTTCTGTATTGGGGAATCCACTCAATAGATCAAGGAGTTTCAAATCTGTAGTTGGCAAAGAATTTCCTACCTAAATTCCTTCAAGTAGCATGAACAACCCTTGTTGGGGTTATATAATGGGGAATATAGATCCTTTCCACTAGAATATCAAAGAAACTAGATATTTTGAGTTCAATGGTGAGAGATATTGGGGATTTATAAAATAGTGTGAGGTTTAATAAAATTTTAATTATTATTTCTCACACAATTTGTAATTAAGAAAAGTACTAATAATTGTTTTTTTAATTTTAGAATAAATGTAAAGTTCATCATCCATATTATCCCTAAAATAAATAATAAATAAAGATCATCTCCTCATTTCTAGTAACTTTTCGGAGTGTTTCAGATGCCTATGGGTTGTGTTGCATCATGAATGGAAATATTACGTGCTAGAATCCTAATTACCTGATATGCCTGCGAAAGAGGTGAATGATGAAGAGTTCCTTATCTATGAAAAAAATTGAACGATGTAGTCAATGTTCAATGTTTAATGATATCATCTATGTTTAGTAAACTCATGAAGTCTCACAAAAACATGGATTATTTTATCATTCTCAAGAATCTTTGTGGACTTTATCAAGATAGAGAAAGATGGGAATAGTTTGAGATCTTCTAGGAATTCTTTTGAAGTATGGTTGGATAGGGTGCGCCATCTGGGCCTCATATTTTCAAGCTTACTGGATACATTAAGTTCCTAAAGGTTATAGTATTTAAAATCCTTGATTAATTGTGAATTGATCTCATTCTTCCATCACTCCCTTAGAGTTTCTCCAGTTTTGTTGTTAATTTTAATATGAACAACATTGTGAAGTCTCTTCTAAATCTGCTCACTCTTCTTTACCAAGTAAATAGGGAGATGAATCATGATAAGTCTTTGGTCCTTATGGTGAATAAATGGAAAGGGAAAGTGAATATCTATATGACCAAAGATTCTTCACACACTTCCAATAAGGGAAAGGTCAAGGTAAAAAAAAGTGAGAAGGATGTTGTTTGTTTTTCATGTGGCAAGAAGAGCCACTAGAAGAAAAACTACACCCATCCAAAGAAGCAAAAAGAAACTTTAAGTGTGTTTGTCATCGAGTGAAATTTATATGTTTCTATAAATTGAGTTTAAATATATATTTTGGTTCTCACATATGTATTCAAATACAAGAACTAAGTAGATTCACAAAGATTAATCAAGGGGGAGTAGATCTATAAGAAACCAACTGATTTAAACTTGTTGTAGCTATCAGTGACTACCACTTCATATTGCCAACCAACATGGTATTGTAACTAAAGGATATTTATTTATTTTCCATCTATTACCAAAAAAATTATTTTTGTATTTAGAGTTGATACAAATGGTTTTATTTTAAAATTTGGGAATAAATATCTCTACTTTTATAAAGATAGAATTTTTTATGGTAATGAACATTTAAATAACATTATTTATGTGTTAGACTACACAAACCAAGTAATAACAATTGATAATGAAACTACTTAACATAAAACATACCACACCCAAATTTGGCATCACTAGATAGGTCATGTAAATGAAAAACAATTAACTAACTTTCACTAAGATAGATATTTAGATTCTTTTAAACTAAAACCATTTGATGTATGTCATAAATGTTTGCAAGGTAAAATGACCAAAGCCCCATTTAATAATAAAGTTGAAAGATCCAAAGAGGTTATTGAATTAGTTTATATTGATGTGTGTGGACCATTTCATATTAAAGTAAGGGGTGGGTACTCATACTTCATAACTTGTACTGATGATTTTAGTAGATATGAATATGTCTACTTAATAAGGTATAAGTTAAATTCCTTTGATAAATTCAAGGAATATAAGAATGAAGTTGAGAATTATCTTGGTAAAAATATTAAGAAAATATGCTCATACTGTGGTGGAGAATATCTTAATTAAGACCTTTTTGATTATTTACAAGATTTTGGAATCCTATATCAACTCACTCCTTATGCACCTCAATGGAACAATATAGGTGAAAGGAGAAACCACACCTTATTATTCATGATAATATTAATGATGATTTATGTGAGTCTTCCATTATCATCTTGAGAATACACATTAAAAACAACAACACACATACTAAATCAAGTACTTATTAAATAAATAAATGGTATTATATATAAACTTTGGATTGGAAAAAAACCATGTTATCGAATTTACATGTGTGGAGTAGTAAAGTGTTTATTTGTCCCTCTTCAGGTAATAAAATTTCACCCCGAGGAACAAAGTGCACCTTTATAGGATACCCTAAGGAAACAAGGGGATATTACCTATATGTCTCCTTAGAAAAAAATTTAATAGTGGAAAGACATTCCATATTCCTTAAGATAAAGCACATATCTAAAAGAGATAGTGAGAGTGAGATAAAATTAGATAAAGTATAGGCTCAAGATACATAAGAGTTGGTATAAGAAAAAATTCAAAAAATACTCATGGGAAAAATCTGTTCCAAATACACAAGTACTACTTAAGAGTATAAGAGAGGTTATTGAACTAGAATGCATAACTAAAAAAATCAGCCTATTTCCATGGTTTAAAATTGTGGAAATAAGTTACAAAACCGTGGCCATAGCCTACTACCAAAATTTTCTAAACTGTGGCTACTATAACCATTGTAATAGGGTCTAACCTATTTCCATGGTTTAAACCATTACAATAGGTGGCTAGATACATGGTTTAAACTATGGAAATAAGTGTCTCTATTCACAGTTTAAACCATGGAAATATGTATATATGGCGCCGGTTTAAACTGTGGAAATAGGTGGCTATATCCATAGTTTAAACCATGGAAATATGTGGATATATCAATGGTTTAAATCATGTAAATAGGTGTATATGACCATGTTTTAAAACCGTGGCCTGAGATGTCTATTTCCATGATTTGAAACTGTGTCAATAGCCTTAAAAAATGCTTTTGGTGAGGTTTGATCCTCTGACCTCTTCAATATTCTTTCTAATAATTTACCACTATTCTGATCATTACTATATGTATGTATATATATATACATATAAATATATAAATAATTATATATAATTATAATTATTAATCATTTAAAAAATAAAAAAACCTATTTCCACAATTTAAACTGTGGAAATAGGTGGCGATAGCCATGGTTGAAAACCATTGAAATAGGTGGATATAGACATAGTTTAAACCATGGTAATAGAAGACTATAACTATAGTTTAAATTGCAGAAATAAGAAGCAATGAACATGGATTAAACTATGGAAATAGGAAGTTATGGCCATGGTTTAAACTAAGAAAATATGCAGCTATGGCCACAGTTTAAATCGAGGAAATAGGTGGCTATGACCACGTTTTAAACCATGGAAATAGACAGATATGTCCATAATTTAAACCATGTAAATAGGTAGATATGACCCCACTTTAAACTATTTCAATATGTTACTATGACCACAATTTAAATCATGGCAATAAGTGTCCATGGCTATGGTTTACTAAACCATGACAGTAGCCCTTTCTCGCCAATTTTTTACATTTTTTTGGGTTTTCTTGCAAAACCTATCACCATGGTTTCGTATAACCATGGATATATGTTAGCCTATAGCCATGGTTTTCAAAAACTATGGCTATAGGCTGCCTATGACCATGATTTTATAAATCGTGGAAATAAAAAGTGTGGCCATAGCCTAATTTTATAATTGTGTTGGTATGGTTTTTTAGTCACTAAGTATGGTGACTAATTATTATTTGATAATAATGATCCTCTAACCTAAAAGGAATCCGTAAGTGATATAGACATTTCCAAGTTGAAAAAATCTATGAATTATGAAATCTATTTCATATACCAAAACCAACTTTGGATTTTGGTAGATCCTCTAGTGGATGTAAATATCATTGGTTGTAAATGTGTATTCAAGAAGGAACTGAACATGGAAGGATAAGTAAGTACATATAATAAATGACTAGTTATAAAAGGGTTTAAACAACATCAAGGAATTGACTATAAATAAACCTTTTCACTAATTACAATGTTGAAATCTATCAGAATTCTGTCTACCATGACTATGATATTTCACAATTAGAAAAATAACCTATAGCCACAGTTCAAAATCATCGCTATAGAGGTAAAAATCATGGTTATATCTTATAGACATGGTCCAACTGGTTGTGGATCCTATTGTAATGTCTATAGTTATGATCTATAACCATGGTTCTAAGGTCTATAACCATGGGTTTCCATCATGGAAATAGACCTATAGCCATAGTTTTATTAGTATGGAAAAAGGGTTATAACCACGGTTGTCCACTGTGGAAATAACCATATCAGTTTTCCACTATGGAAATAGAAATATAGGCATGGTTTGAAATCATGGAAATAGGTCTATTTCCACAACAAAAAACTATGGTTATAGCCCTTTTAAACTGTGGCTATAGGTTTTTAAAATAATGTGGCCAGCAGAATTTGAACCCTAGATCTCCATAATGAGAAACCAACCAATTAACTACTATTATACAGAAAACTATTGGTTAATATATATATATATATATATATATATATATTCTTATATATATTTTTATAAACTATGGAAATATTCATCAAACTGTGGTAATAAATTTTCCCATGCTTTTCTCACGAGATTTTTTCCCTATGCTTGTGCGAGAAACCTATAGACATGGTTTATAGGAACCATGGATATAGGTGTGCTCTATAGCTATAGTTTTAGAAAACCATGGCTATAACCTTTGAAAAAACACCTATAGCTACATTTTAGAAAATTGTGTCTATAGGTTGATCTATAGCCATAGTTTTTTGGAAAATTGTGGCCATATGTGTGACCTATAGCCATTGTTTTCATAAAAATCGTGGCTATAAGAATTTTTTCTATTAGTGTTTGTAAAATGGATGATAAAAATAGTCTTCCTTAACAGGAACCTTTAGGGAGATGTCTATATGACATAACCCGAAGGGTTTGTGACTACAAATGATTTCAACAAGATATAAAAATTGAAAAAAATACATTTATGGATTAAATTAAGCATCTAGGTCATGGAACATTTGATTTAATGAATCCATAATAGAATTTAGTTTCATAAAGAATGAATGAGATCCTTATGTCTATAACCGATTTAGTGGGAGTGCTGATGTTTTCTTAATAGTATATATTGATGACATATTATTCATTGGAAATGAGATACCAGTATTACAGTATGTTAAGGCCTAGTTGAATAAATACTTCTCCATGAAGGACTAGGCAAGGTAACATTTATTCTTGGGGTCAAAATCCATCATGATGGATCTAAGAGGTTTATCGACCTAAGTAGGAGTATATACATTGACAAGATATTGAAGAGGTTCATTATGAAACAATTAATATGGGATTGTTTCCTGTGTCACGTGACATTCATCTTTCCAGTAAAATGTTTCCTCAAACACATGAAGAAAGACAAAGAATGGTAAGGATTCCAAATACATCAATGATTGGTTCAATTATGTATATTATGTTATGTACTAAGTGAGATGTTGGTTGCACATTAAGTATGGTAGACATATATAAATCCGACTCAGGTGACTATCATTGGATGACAGTAAATACTATCTTTAATTACCTAAGGTATACTAAGGATATATTTTTGGTCTATTGAGTATATAAGAAACTATTCATAATAAGATATGCAGATTCTAGTTTCCAAATAGATTAAGATGATATAAAATAAAAAATATGATACATTTTCACTTTGAATGAAGGTGTTGTGAGTTAGAAGAGTTCAAAACAAGCTGTGGTTGTAGATTTTACAACAAAGTCCAAGTATATTTCAGCTTTTGAGGGAGATAAATAAGTAGTATAGATACACAAATTCATCCAAGATCCTGATGTGGTACCTAGTAGTAAAGAACCTTTCACACTTTATTGTGATAATACAATAGTGGTGTCCCTTTCCAAAGAGACAAGGTCACATGAGAAGATGAACCATATAATTTGGAAGTATAATCTATTGAAGGGTTTTTCTCAGATATGTGAGGTTGTAGTGAGAATTATTTATATGGAAGACAATATGATAAACCCCTTTACTAAATACTTTACTTAGTATAAACATGACTATCATGTGAGGTTTAGAATACTATAAGTCATAGGAAGTTGGATCTAATCCAAGTGGTATTTTGTTAGAGTTGGTGTCCCCGAACCAACTATTTGTAATTTGATTACATGTATATTCGATGATTTGAATATTAATAAAATATCTTATTACATATTTTTCATTATTCTATATTACTTTAATGTAATAATTTCTTAGAGTATATGTCGCATTGGTAAGGTTATAGAATTTTATTTCTATGATGAGAAACTTGAAATTCCATAAAAATATTCTTAAATATAGTTCTACAAATAGATAATATTATATGATGGGACACATAGAATGTGACTATTAGGTGAGATTACTCATAAATAGATGAGTCTTCTTCTTATGAAGTTCACACTTAGTAATCTCCAAGACATAAGATTATAAAAATGAATCCACTAGTAAGAATTTTACATGTTTTGTTGTCATATGATATTTCTATCTACGAGTGTGTGTAATGATCCTTAGACTTTAAAATTATCATTGATTCATTTCATGATTCACACACTTATATTTACTGGAAGAAAATGTCATGTCATATGTTGGTAGGAAGTGTGGTATGTTAGGTGCGTTAGGAATGACATATTATTAATGGATAAGTTGAGGAAGGATTTTACCCTTCCATATTTATGGAAGTTGATATCTTGTCCCTTTGATTAGAATATAACCGTAACATTAAATTCTATATACATGGTGTAATGACATGTTTATTTCAAATATTAAAATAAATACGCATCGAGCACATAAGTTGGTGACATGAATGTGCAACATGCTTGATGATATATTATAAAAAAGAGATTATATTATCGAGTGAGTGTTCATATGTGGTCATCTTCATTACGACATTGGTTATTTATCTTGGGTGTCTCAACCCATTGATAGATATAAATCTTGGACTTTAGGTTATTCTTCCCAATGATAATGATAGATAATCCTAAAAGTCCACACAATAAGTGTTTCCGTTGATCTCAATTAAATTCTATTAAATTAATGGAATCAATATCGTTCTCAAGATTGAGGAATAATTTTATTTATGTTTTATCAATTGAAAATATTTATTTATGAATGAAATTTTTTGTTAAAAATTTATTTAGGTATTAAATAAATGTCAAGGAGTTCAAACAGACAAAGACCGCGTCCGATAAAAAATATTAATTCACAAGCCAATTGAATAATATTTTTTTATTGCACGAGTTAGCGCATATGCCATAAAATATTAATAATAATAATATTATTTTTTGGAATAGGGTTTAATAAATATTATTATATTATTTAAGTTCTAACAAACAATTAAATAATATTTTAATCTAAACTCTAGCTCTATAAATAAACGGTTATGTCTATTGTGTAAAGTAATCATAAACTGAGAATAGAGAATCATTGCGTACAATAGAACTCCCTCCCTCTCTCTCAAACTCATCCTCTCCTCCTATCAATAATGAGAAGAAATCCTTCAAGATTTAATAATCTTGAAGTGATCAAGATAAAAAACATAAAATGATTGATACACCATGCTGACATCTGGAAATCAATTGGCATTGCTTAGAGATCAAATGAGCACATGTGGATCACCACTAGAGAGATTCTATACTTGAATCCTCCTAACACAATGAATTAAATCTTAGAAGGGTTTTATATATTATCAATGTCATATTTGAAGAAATATACTTAGTGAGGTAATTTATTCTTTTGATCTAAATAAATTAATTATAAATTTAACGTGAAAGTTCCTCTCTCGGGGTTCCAAGACATTTTATTTAAAATAAATTTTAAATATATCACCCATCACTAGAACTTCTATTGTGATTTAAACCTATAATAACCTCATGTTAATTAACATAATTTTTTTAAATTTATCCCAAACATTTATTGATTTTAAGGCCTATATGATGGCACAAATTGAGGATGATGAGACGAAACAACATGCGAAATGGAATATTGACACTAGGTGAACCAATCGATTCAAGATCAAAAAATTGGTGAGGATCCATTAAAAAAATTGTAAATGTGAAAATAATAAATAAAATTCTGAATTTATTATAGTGACCTAATCCCTTTCACACATATTATTACATGTTTTTTAACATAATTATCTATTAAATACAAAATAGGGATCGAAAGGCCTAGTGAATTTGGATGAATAAGTACATAAAATTTCAACATGAAAATATTTATTTTAATCACCATAATGATATCCTAGATCCCTTTGAACTTTTAAAACTGCATGAGATAACCTAGGAAAATACATGAATAAAAGGGGTGATCTAAAAAACCTATCAAGGGAATAAACATGATAAATAAGCATAACATGTGAGTCAAAGGTATAAAATGTTATCATAAAAGAGAAGGATTATGAGTAATCACATGGGAGTATAAAATAAATAACATGGTATCATAAGATCATGGAAACATAGGAAATTTTTAATTTACAAAAAACATGACATAAGCATATGTCAAGGCTAACTTTTAAGACTACATCACGTGGTGGATAGAGTCTCATCATGGATTAAGTTTACACCCTAATCTTATACATAACATCTCATGAGACAACAAACTTTAACCAATGAATTGGAGCACTATCTGGGTGCACCCATCATAATATGTTCACAATTATGTGTTCTAAAAAAGGAAATCAATCATAAAGAATAATCATAATAATTACCCATGGAAAGAAACAGGTTATAAAATCTTACTTTATATCATAATCAAATAAAATTTTAAAAATATTCCAAAGAGAAAAAAGAATTAAATATTATTTATGTTCATATATGATTAAATAATAATAGGTATCAAAATAATGTGTTTATTTGGGAATAAAATATTTAAATGATCGTTACATAAAAATATTAAGGAATAGAAAAGTTCCCCTTAATCGGGTTTGATTTTAAAGAAGTGATTTGAGAGATGAATTTATGGAATGTGTTACCCTATAAAAGAAAAGTATAATGAGATAGGTATATATTTAAGATACATATACACATAATTTATAAGAAATCCATAACATAAAATGGAGAGAGAAAGCGAGTTAGATAGGTAATGTTCATAACCCAAAGAAAAAGGGTGGTTTAGAGAGTTATCTTGCCACAAGTATTTTCTTTATTCGTACACATTATAAAATATTGTATAATAAATATAGATTAATTATAAATTCATTATAAAATAATATATATACCAAACCATATATTATTTTCTTATAACATCTTACCACCCATTTATTAACAATTTTTTATTGAAATCATTGTTCCGGGTGACAACCGCTTAGTTTTTCATGCATGTTTTGGTTCGATAGTCACGATATTTATACATTGATCATGGTTAAATCATCTAAAAAATGTTAAAAATTATATTAATATCATATATATTCATTATATATATAGACTAATCTATAAAAGGTAGATATAAAAAAATAAATTACACCTTTATGGAGATGGTAGGTTGTACGTATGCATGAACACTATTTCCTTTTTTGATGGATGAAATGAAAGAAAGGTAAATAATGATTTAACATTAAAGAATCATAAAAATATCATAAATAACACACACACACACACACATATATATATATATATATTAAATCCATCATTATAACCATATGTGAGAGGCAGTGATGAAAAATGAATTACATCAGTTCGCGAGGTGGTAGTCCACTATACACACAAACGATGATTTTATTTCCCATTTGATGGAAGATGAGATGGATTTAAGTGATTCCATTAAAATACTAAAATATTATTATATGGAATATATTTTTTATTATTCCTTCATGTTTTAAGAATATTTTAAGGAGGAAGAAGAAGAAATAAAAATAAAACATTCGGTTAAAGACTATACCTCTTCTTTGGTTAACTTCCTTTGCTTTACACCTTAAACCCGATAAGGTTGTTATTAGAACAAAAATAATACCTCTATAACTTGGGAATAAATTTTAGGAAGGTATTTGGGTAGGTATTAGATGAACTAAAATGATTTTGAAGTGCGATGAAAAGAGGATAGTAGGTTTCCTTTTATAAGTGATGGGAGAGGTACTTTTGGAATTACTTAAAATATTAAATTAATATAAGTTCATTTTCATGGATAAAAGGGAAAAAATGATACAATTAGAATATAATATTATTATGGTTTTAAATAATATCATAAAATAAAATTTGGATAGGTTTAGATTAGTTTTTTACCCTTATCTCTTTGTTTTAACCCATGTTGGCACTTTTTGACAATTATTATGATAACAAAGTTTTTACTCTTTAGGGGTCAATATAGTTACTATAAAAGGTAAGTAGGAATATAAATAGATCATAGTTGATATTTTAAAACATATTATAATCACTTATATGAATATAAGTTTTTTAGTAATTTTAAATCATTTAATAAAATATTATTTATTATAAGCATTAATGTCATTTTTGGAACTATTCATTTGTTTTGACTTTGAAAACAACATGAAAAATTAAAATAGAATATAATGCATTAAAACCTATATGATATGTTATTTTTATCTATAAAATTTTTGGAACATGATAATTCATTCAAATTATATTACTTTTAACATTTTTAAAATCATTTATTTTATTTTTCTATTAATTGAATAAATATTGTATCGGCATTGTGTAATCATTTAAGGTAATTATTTCATTAAAAAAATTAAAAATAAACTAACATGATAAAAAAATCATTTATATTTCAAATAATTAATTATAATATAATATAATTTTTTTTATCCTTGTCAAAAAATATTATAGAAATTAAAAGTATGAAAGTGACATTTTTGACTTTATCTTTTACTTAATTATTATAAAGGTAAAAATCAGAGAAATATTCCAAAAAGTTTCCATATTTTATAAAATTTTATAGAAAGTTCAGAAATAAACTCATAAAATAGAATAAAGGTAGGTGTTAGGATCATTTTTTAGTCCTTATCATATCATTTCTAACATTAATTACCTAATTTAACCTTATCGTGGAAACAATTATTTACTATAGTTACCATTCACAATAAAAAAAATAAAAAGGAATTATTTAAGAAATTTGGACATACTGATTAAAAATATGAAATCCATTTTTAGAATTTAATTTATATAATTTTTATAAATTAATTTAAGATAAAAACACAAAACACAATGAAAAAAAGTTTTTTTTAGAAAAATGCCTTTTAAGTGTAAAAAATGTTTTATACCAAATTCAAGTATAAAATTCATTTAAAATAGCATAATAGGATTATATTTAATAAAAAAGAACTAATTAAATTTTAAAAATAATCAAAAATAGAATTTGACTATGTAAATATTTGAAAAGAAAATACATTTTTCAAAAAAAATCAGTATTTTCACTATTCATTAAAAAAACAATCTTTTCAGAAAAATCTCAAAAATTTAATCTAAGATAATTTTAATATGATGATTTTAAAAATGAAGTTAACTTTATCAAATAAATTTTCTAAAAGTTACAAATATTAATTATAACATTTACTCATAAAAAGTAATAGAAATTATTTTTTGAAGAAAACATATTTTTTGAAGAATAAAACGACTTTACTAAAAATTGAAAACTTATTTAATTATAATTAATCAGTATTTTTTTGGAGTAGTACCTACATATATATATATATATATATATATTCTTGAATTTGGTTAACCCTATTCATACCTTCCAAATTAATGTATAGGTTATAACCATAATAATATTTCATAGTTCGTTTAAACTTGGTGTTGTGTGTTATATACACTATCGAACATAATATTATTTTAAAATATCAGGGTGTTACATTTTGTATGATGAAAATTAAAATTTTATATTATTATACACTCAATACTTTCAAAAATATAACAATCACCGCAATAATGTTTTGTAGCATTGACAGCGACCCAATTGAAAAACTGGATAATTTAGAGTAAAGAAAGGTAAAAAATAAATGAGGACCAGGGGTTATGTATAATGCAATTTCAATTCATTATTTCTTTATTTTTAATTTCAAACAATCACATGAAATTTTTTTCTTCATTATGTACCCCTAGTGGTTAGCCCCCCCTAGTCAGTGCCTCAAATGGCCATATGACCATTTTCCTTTAAAAAAAAAATAACTAGTGGGGGGGGGGGGGGGGTGCAACTACCTTTAAAAAAGGTTAACAAGGAAGGGGTGGGGAAAACAGCTGGGAAGGTGTGTGCTTTTTTGTTTTTATTAATAGATTTATTTAAATATTTATATATATCCACCTTGGTAATTTAAAAGTAGGTGCACCATCAAGACCAGTTGGTCCAAATGTAACCTTGGAAACTTGAGGTAGGGGGTTCAAGTCTCCCTACCAGCTGTTTCTCAGATATTTTTTTAGAGTGGGTTGGATTTTATAGTTCGGGCTTGTTATAGGCCAACGGGTGGGTCAGGTGGACCTGACTGCCTTCCTACAAGTCCCAGGCTCAACCCGACATATCAAGGGCCTGATCCCGACCAGATTCAAACTTAGCTAGGTCGGGCCACTTGGGCTTTCAAGCTAGGATGATCAAGATTTTAGGGTTACTTGGATAAAATTACATGATTAATTTTAGATTAGTATATGAATTTTGGGATTTTGAAAATATAATTAGGTGGTTAAATAAGATATGGTAGTTAAATGAGTTTTTCAAAAATAAATAGCCTAGGGTTAGGATAATGCGTTTAAAAAATAAACGAATCATAAATAGGTTTAGGTTTTAAAAAATTAAACACTACCATAGATTGTGCTATATTCAGTAGTGACTTTTATCAGTATTAAATAGAAAGTGCTGATAAAAGGGGAACATTTATCAACGTTGGGTAAAAGAACTGATAAAGGTGTCACTTTATCAGTGTTTTTCCTAGCACTAACAAAAGACTTATATAAATTTTAATAAAAAATATTATCAACATATACAAAATTATCATATTTATATTCAAAAATTAATGTTTAATTATATACATTAATTACAAAATGCATGTATATAATTAATACAACTATTATATATTAATATATATATATATTTTAATAATTTTAAAAATTATATATATATATATATATGATGTATTGTTAATATGTGATATTTGAATTTATATATTTATAGCTATGTCTATGCACTTACATGTGTATGTATTATGTTATGTGTGTGTTTTGTGTATGTGTGTGTGTATATATGTGTGTTGTTTGTGTATAGATCTCTGCACACATATGCATGCATATGTGTATTTAGGATGTACATATATATGTATATATGTGTATGTGTATATATATGACAAGTATATGTGTATGTATGATATATACTATCCATTTTTAATATAATTTCAAATTTAATGTATATATATTTTTCGTTTTTGATATAATATTTTTGGAATTTATTCATTTTTAAAATTTATACATATTTATTTACTAAGTGTTGTTTATAATATGTTTTTAATTTATATGATTAGTATTTATTAAATTTTATTTATTAAATTGTAGCATTTTTAAATGTTTGAAATTTATATAATTAAGTTATTTAAATTCATTTTTTTATATTTTCTTTATTTTTGCACGTGTTTCCAATTTATGTAGTTAATATTATATAAATTCATTTTTTTAAATATTTTTTGTCCATTAAATTTTATTTATTAATTTTTTAAATTGTTTTATTTAATATTATTTATTCATTTTTAATATTTTTTTTATATTTGTTAGAATTTAATCATTTTGTAGTATTTATTTATACATATATTTATTTACTATGTAATATTTTCAATATGTTTGTAATTTTTATGAATAATATTTATTTATTTTTATTTATTAAGATTTAATATTTAAAATATGTTTTAAATTTATATAATTAATCAATTTAAATTATTTTTTAATAAATTTGTAATTTAAATAGTTAATATTTTTTTAAATTTATTTAATTTAATTTATTCATTTTTAATATTATTTCATTTAATATTATTTTTTTTCATTTTTTATATTTATTAATTTTTAATATTTTTGAAATTTATTCATTTTTTAAAATTTATGCATATTTATTTAATAATTTTTAATATTTTTAATATATTTTCAATTTAAATGATTAATATTTATTCAATTTTATTTATTAATTTTTAATATGTTTTAAATTTATATAATCATTTTCTATAAATTCATTTTAATTTTAATATCTTTTTATTCAATATAATTCATTTTTAATAATTTTTTTATTTATATAATTAATAATATATATTTATTCATTTTAATGTGTCTATAATTCATGTAGTTAATTTCACAAATTCACTTATTTAAATGTTTTTGTAATTTATTCAATTTTATTTATTCTTTTTTAAAATTATTTTATTTAATATTATATATTTATTTTTAATATTTATTAATTTTTAATATTTCAGGATTTATTCATTTTTTAATATTTATTTATTCATATTTATTAACCAAGTTTTAATATTCTTAATATATCTTTAATTTATATGATTAATATTTATTCAATTATATTTATTAAGCTATAATATTTTTAAAATGTTTGAAATTTATATAATTAATTTATTTAAATGAATTTTCTAATATTTTCTTCATTTTGGTATATGTTTAGAACCAATGTAGTTAACCTTATGAACTATACATAATTATTTACTAAGTTTTAATACTCTTAGAATGTTTTTAATTTATATGATTAATGTTTATTCAAGTTTAATTATTAAGTTGTAATATTTTTAAAATGTTTGAAATCTATATAATTAATCCATTTAAATGCATTTTTTCATCATTTTCTTCATTTTTTTGTATGTTTTTATAATTTATGTAATCAATCTTACAAATCAATTCTTTTAAATAGTTTTATTATATATTAAATTTTATTTATTCATTTTAATATTATTTCAGTTAATATTATTTATTCATTTTTAATATTTATTATTTTTTATATTTTTGGGAATTTAGTCATTTTTTAATATTTATTTATACATATTTATTTACTATGTTTTAATATTTTCAATATGTATCCATCTTCATTTTAATATATATCCATTTTTTAATAATTTTTATAATTAATAAAATTTATTCAATTTTTAATATTTTTGAAGTCTCTTCATTTTTAATTATTCAATTTCACTCATTTTAACATTCATTCATTTAATATTATATATTCATTAATAATGTTAATTATTTTTTGTTTTTTTATAATTTATCCATTTTTAATATATATATTTTTTTAATACTTTTGAATTTTGTTTTAAACAATTTTTATCAATGCTAGAATTCTAGCACCGATAAAGATAGGTTTTATCAGTGCTAGAATTTTGGGACTGATAAATCCCATCTTTACGAGCACTTTTTTGAAAGTGTTGATAAAACCCTTATCGATATTATAAATTAAACCTAATATAACACATTTCTTTCACACCATTCAAACTCTCACGGAAGTCGACCTCTACCACACCGCTCCCTCTCAAGCTTATTAGACAAATCGACCCTCTTATAACTTTAGGTATTTGATTATTTATACTCCTCTTTAGTCAAAATCACCCACTCTCTCCTTTATCGGTGTTCAATAGATTCATCTCGATTCTTCTCAGCCTCATTTCTTTTTTATTTCATTCACTCGCTGCCCTTTCTGGATTTTATCTTTTTATTTAATCATATGAGATAACTTTGAATTAATCACATGTGAGATCTTCTTTTACAAATTTCTCACCCTGATTGCATGGAGCTCCTGGCTGAATGAGTCCGTGAATGAGATATAGAAGCCTTGAATGATGAAAGGACCATCTGTGCACTGAAAAAACTGTAACACCCCAAGGATTTATAAATAAATTTTAATATAGAATGAAATGAATGAAACAATGATTCTCTACGTAATGACACTTTGTTTTAAGGAGATAGTTATAACCTAACTGTTAAATATAATTTTTTCACTTCTATTATTTGAATTTCAAAAAACGGACATACACGGTTACTACCAGTAAAATATTTAGAGTCTGATAGGATCAACTTAATTTTTGGTGAACAGTAACTTGACCCTTATGAATAGTAACTTGACCCTTATGAATAGTAATATGACCCTTATGAATAGTAAATCATCCAAATAAATAGTAAACTCACACATGAATGTATAAATAAAATTTAGGCAACTTATAAATAATAATATGATCATAGTATAAGTGTTGGTATTTTTGTAAGTCATAAATATTTAATTACAATTTTATGATTGATTTAATAATTTAAATACAAATTTATTTTCATAAAATGTAATCTTAAATTATTATTTTATTATCTTATGGTTATAATATAATTTTATGAGACCTTGATTAAATTTTCATGGTGTTATAAAATCAGTTATAGTTTTTAATTTTTTTATTTTTTGAATAAATTGTGATTTTATTTAAAAATTAAATTTATTAAATTTAGAAAATTATTTTCAAAAAATGGAGTTTATTTTTGAATTCTACACATTGAAAAATGGTTAGGGTGAATTTTTTGGATTTTTTTGAAATACTTGAATTTTTGGTGAATAGTGAAATATTATAATTTACCATATATATACATTATATATTAAATATACTATTCATAACATCATGGATGATGTAATCACCCTTGGTTTGAACTCACATTCTCTCTTTACTATTTTTAATCACAAGAACCAACATTATTACTTGTCTTGAACAAGATAATAAAATAATGATTAAAATAATGGAACCCCCCCTCCTCCACTATAAATACCACCCTCACCCCCTCTTCTCCTCACACCACTCAAGATTTTATCATTGTCCAAATTCTACCCAATCCTCTTTCCAAGGATCTTCCCCACTTCCAAGACTTGCTGGTCTTACAAAAAGGCCAAAACCAAGGGCCTTAAGGAGGATCTCCAGGAGAAGAGATCAAGAGGTAAACATCCTCTTTCATCTCCTTTTAATTTTCTTTCAATTATTTTTCTTTTCTTATACTTTTCACCTAGCCTTATCGAAGAGGCATAAAAAATCTAATATCATATATATATACTGTAATTTTATCATGTTTATGTGAAAATTCACCATCATAATTCTTCTCCTCTCCCTCGTATTCTAGAAATAAAAACAACCTCCATGATGTGTTGATTTACCAACATCATGGATGATGTATTTTTAATTTCCATTAATTCCTTAAAATATGGTGATAAAACCATTTTAATGTTTGAATTTTTTTTAAAATTTATGATATAACCTCTTTTATGTTCTGTAATTAACATATATACATAATATTAAATTATATAACGAAACTAGTTCATGATTATCGAAGAATCTCCTAAATAATCTAAAAGAATATCATTAATGTTTTATCTAATGATTCATCATCATTAAAAAAAACGATTTATGGTATCATTTAATATTATTTAAACATATTAATAAAATTCTATTCTACTTCTGGAGTTTTGCTTCCATTCAGCAAGAAAATCCATTACGAACCGACCATGGAAACCGTGTAAAGCACGCACCCGAAACAATGAAAATAACAAAATATTATTAATAAATGTGTGGAATGATGTTATAAAATGATCATATAATATGTTATAAATATTAATATTTTTAAAAAAATATTAATAACACTCTTTTAACCATTATACATGAGGTTTAAACATGTTTTAAGTAAGACGAACCCAAGGTAAGGGAATTCTTAACCCAATTTCCATTCTTTGTGTTAACCTTTTACTTCATTGATTATGTAGTACAGAGATTATTTATGTAAATAATTTTGTTTATATTATTTTTTATAATGTTAATTTACAATGTATAAACATATTCATTTCATTCTATTAATTCTCACTTCAATTATATGATATTTGTAAGGGACTTTTCTTTAAAAATCCTCTTTTAAAATTCTATTTTACAAAATTCAAAATCAATGTTTTTATGAAATTATTCATGTTTTATGATTATGTTTTGGTTATTGGGAATTTTTTTATGATGATGGATGGGACCTATATATCCCTCTAATGCATTGGTTATATGTAAGATGGAGGTTGGTCGTATGGTTACTCCAAGTGTAACTGCGATGGTTACACTATAAGGTAGCCATGAGGGTTACATTATAAGGTAGTCATGAGAGTTACAAACCATAAAGTGGCCACAAGGGTTACAATATTAAGTAAATAATTCCCCAAGATACCATTATGGTTTTATTTATGCTTTTTTTATGCAAATCTCATGTTTCACAAAGTATATGATACTTTATGGGTGAGAAGTATGTCTTTGTGAAAATGATTTCACATCTTTATAAGTATTCATGGGATAATGGTCTCCTTCCTTCTTTTTATATCCCTTACCAATATTTTTATGATCATATCATGTTTTTAAATGTTTTCACAGGTTATAAGGATGTGTAAGAGAAATAAGTAAGTCAAGTTAAATGTTTTAAAGATTTTTCAAAGAAATCATGTTATATTTTTAAAGTTTTATGTTTTAGAAGAAATGGATACTATTTTAGTGTCACCCAATTTGTATAATTTTGGGTTGATATGTATTAATTATTTCTTAACTTTATAAAACTATAAACCAAAAATATCTTTGGGAATGTAAAGAAGTTAAAACTAGTTGATTTAACTAGATTATGTAATTCTTAAGGCCGAGTCCTTATAGTTGGTATTAGAGCACAATTTAGATAAATTTGGGGGTTAGGATGATGTTAATAGAATACCATAAATTAATTTTACCTTATGTTTATGTTTAAATGATATTAAATTTAAATATTACCATGTTGCTTCATCTAAGATATGTTTGTTCAGAATGATTTTCTATATAAGAAACAAATAAGTTGAAGTAGAAAGACATCGAGAGGATAATATATTTTTGAATCCACAACTTGGAATAGTGGGAATTGAAACCAAATAGTTTGTGATAGTAATGTATTAGTTTACTCAGACTATAAATGGCAGTGTAATCAATTCAAGAGAACAACCATAGCTACCACAAAGTAACATGATGACAGTGGAACATTTTATGAGGCAACACCCTCCTGCTTTTAGTGGATCTTCTGACCTAATGGTGGATGAAGGATGGATTAAATCCCTTGAAAAGATATTTTATGTCATGGGGTGTTTAGATAATCAAAATGTTATTCTCTCCATTTATCATTTTGAAGGTGAAGTTAACTAGTGGTGGTAAATGGTCAAGAATATCAAGGATGGTGATGAGATTGATGCCTTGGAATGAGATGAATTTAAAAATATTTTCTTTGAAAAATATTTTCCTAAGGTGGTTCAACTTAGGATGGAAAATAAATTCCTTGAATTGAAGAAAAATGAGGAAGATTCTGTGCCTATGTATGAAGAAAACTTCACTTGATTGGAAAGGTATGCTCTAAATATTATTTAGGATCTTGATAGAAAAATAAATCATTTTTACTTAGGATTGAAGCCAAGATACCAAAGGGAATTGGCCTCCTGATAATTCAAAAGTTATGAGAAACTTATTTGATGTGCTGAGAGGGTAGAAATGGAGTTTAATGATGATCAGGTATACTTTGACAACAAGCAGAAGAATAGGTCTAGATGGAAAGCAATGAGTAAAAATCAATCAAATAAATTTGATGGCAAGAAGGTCTAGTTTTTAGTTTGTGAAAAGTGTGGAAAAAAGCACCTTGGGGAATGTCTTACCAAAACTGGGAAGTTTTTCAATGTGGTAAGTTTAGACATATGGCTCAATATTATAATGAAAATGATCTTAAGATCAATTCTTATAATAAAAATATAAAGTGTTTCAAATGTGGTGAGATGGGTCATTATGCAAATACCTTCCCAAATAAATATTCGAATGATGGGAAGTAACCACATTATAAGCTGAAGGGTGCAGTGAGATCCTTTGTGACTATATCAGCAGATATCATGCCATCCAATGAAGTGGTATTAAGTACTTTGTTTGTTTACTCAGATTTTGATAAAGTCTTGTTTGATACGAGGTTTACACATTTCTTTATTTCTAATAAATATTCTGTTAAATTGAAAATTTCACCTCAAGAAATGAGACCAGAACTTATGGTTAAAAAACAAGGGTAAATATTACAGAAAAAAGGAATTATAAGAATCTTCCCATTATTTTTTGTCGAAAGTCATTACCAGTAAACCTTGTTGTTTTTCCCTTAGTAGATTTTGATTTCATTATGAGTATGGATTGACTTTCTGTTTATCATAATAATATTGATTGTATAGATAAAGAAGTTGTTTTTCAGAAAGAGTTTCAGTTTGTATACAAGAATGAACCTATAAAATTGATAACATATTAGTAAGATAAGAAACTATTAAAAGATCTAAATGAAATTTGTCTTGCCCACATTTTTGAAAACATGTGAACTGTTTAGATTAATGACATTCCAGTGGTAAATTAATACCTTAATGTTTTTCCTCATGAGTTACCCATTGTTATACCTAATCAGGAAGTTGAATTTACTATTGACTTGGTTCCTAATTCTAATACAATTTCAAAAACCCCTTATCAAATGACTAAATTGGAACTTCTTGAATTGAAAAATTAGTTGTAGGAGTTTCTTGATAAAGGATTCATTCATCCTAGCACCTCACCATGTGGTGCTCCTATTTTGTTTTTTAAAAAGAAATATGGTTCCATAAGACTTTGAATTTTTTATAGAGCTTTGAATAATATTACTATTAAGAATAAGTATCAGTTTCCTCATATAGATGACTTGTTTGATCATCTCCAGGGAGCTGAGTATTTTTTCCAAGATTGACTTGAAATTCAGATACCATCATCTAAAGGTGAAGAAGGATGACATCCTGAAAATAGTTTTTCATATTAGATATGAGAATTATGAGTTTGTTGTTATGCCCTTTGGTTTTGACAAATGCCTTTACTATATTCATGGATCTTATGAATAGAATATTCCATGAATTTTTGAATAGGTTTGTTGTTGATTTTATTGATGATATTTTGGTCTTTTCAAAAAGTTATGAGGATCATGAAAAAAATTTAAGGATCGTCTTGAAAAATCTCAAAGAAAATAAGTTATATAGAAAATTGAGAAAATGTGATTTTTGGTTGAAAAAGATTTCTTTTATTGGGAACATTGTAAATAAGTATAGAATAATAGTTTATCCTTCCAAAAAAAAAGTGGTTGATGAATGTCCAAGACCTATAAATGTTACAGAGATTCATAGTTTTCTTGGATTAGCAGGATATTACTGATGGTTTGTTAAAAACTTAGCACAGTTATCTAGCCTACTAACTAAGTTAACAAGAAAAGGGGTTAAATTTATTTGGATAGAATAATGTGATGTTTTTCTTAAGAAATGAAGAAGAGATTGGTAAATGCTCAAGTTTTGGCTCTACCTTCTAGAAGTGGTGGATTTTTCATCTATTGTGATGCTTCATTTAAGGGACTTGGTTGTGTTCTGATATATAATAACCAGGTAATTGCTTATGCTTCAAGAAAACTAAAACCTCATGAGTGAAATTATCCCACACATGATTTGGAATTAGCAGTTGTGGTTTTCACTTTGAAAATTTGGAGGCATCATTTATACGGAGCCAAATGTGAAATATATACTAAACATAAAAGTCTAAAGTATATATTCACTCATAAAGAATTAAACATGAGGTAGAGAATATGACTTGAATTGATAAAGGATTATGATTACATGATCAATTACTATCCTAGAAAATAAAACAAAGTGGCAGATGCCCTGAGCCAAAAAAATCTTGCATCATAAATCATGTTATATTTAGAACATGACCCCTTGATTAATGATTTGATGAATTTTTTCTTGGAAGTTGTTGGTGTAGGAAATTCCTCTGTTTTGTTTTAGGTGTCAGTGCAGTCATATCTATCAGATAGAATTAAGAAAACATTGGCGGAAGACTATGAGCTATAGAAAAAGGTAGAATTGGTTAAAATGGGTAAGTTTCTATAATTTAACCTTGATAAAGATTGTGTTTTGAGATTTGGAAAAAGATTAAGTGTGACTTTTGATTCCTAGATGAAGAAATAATTGTCGTGTGAAGCTCATAGTTCTCCATCTTCAGTTCATCCTAGCAGAACTAAGATGTATAGAGACCGTCGGGAGGATTACTGGTGGGATGGAATGAAAAGATATATTTCTCATTTTACCATGAAATGTTTGACATGTCAAGAGGTTAAATCAGAGTGAAAACTACCAAAGGGGATGCTTCAACCTTTTCTAGTGCTAGAGTAGAAATGTGAAAATATATCAATGGACTTCATGGTGGGACTACTAAAGACTTCTCGAGGTAACAATACGATTGGGTTATTGTTGATAGGATGACTAAATCTGCACATTTCCTTCATATTCTAGATACTATGTCTCTAGATCATCTTTCTCGACTGTACCTCAAAGATATTGTTAGGCTATATGGAGTTCCTCTTTCCATTGTATCTGAACAAGATCTTAGGTTCACTTATTAATTTTAGAAAGTCCTTTAGAAGTCATTGGGCACAAAATTAAATTTCAACATTGCTTTTCATTATTAATATGATGGATAGAATGAGAGAAAAATTTAGAAACTAGAGGATATGATTCAAGATTGTTCAATGGACTATTGTGGAAGTTGGGATCATTATCTTTCTTTAGTTTAGTTTTCTTGTAAGAACAGTTTTCATTCCAATATAAATGTGTCACCTTTTGAGGCATTATATGATAAGAGGTGTCAAAATCCAACATTTTTGGATAAATTCAGGGAAAAGAAGTTTATGAGACTATAATTAGTAGAGTAAGTGGCTGAGAAAGTGAATATGATCCAGAAACACATGAGGACAACTCAGAGTAGGTATAAAAGTTATGCAAGTGACAAGAAGAAAGACTTTCCTTTCGAGGTAGGTGATCATGTTTTTATTAGAATCTCACCATGGAAAAGTGTTATGCGTTTTGGTAAGAAAGGAAGGATAAGTCCATATTTCATTGGACCTTATGAAATTATGGAGAAAGTTGGACCAGTAACTTACTAAGTAGCTTTGCCTCTGAGTTTATCTCAGGTACTTAATGTTTTTAATGTTTTGATGTTGAGAAAGTATGCGCTTGATTCACCTCATATTTTGATCCTAGAATTAATTCAGCTAGAAGAGAACCTTTATTATGAAGAGAAACCTATTCAAATTCTTGATTGAAGAGAGAAAGTATTAAAGAATAAGGTAATCTACCGGGTTAAGGTTTTTTTTAGAGAAACCACATGGTTAAAGAAGGAACATGGGAATCTGAAAATACTATGATGGAAAGGTACCCTCACTTGTTTAATAAGTAAATAAAAAAAATTACAAGGACACAATTTCCAAAAGGCGGGGAAAATGTAACACCCCAAGGATTTACAAATAAATTTTAATATAGAATGAAATGAATGAAACACCGAGTCTCTACATAATGACACTTTATTTTAAGGAGATAGTTAGTCGTTAAACATAAATTTTCAACTTCTATGATTTGAATTTTGAAAAAAATACATACATGATTTTGATTAGTAAGATATTTAGAGTTTTATAGGATCAAATTAATTTTTGGTGAATAGTAAATTGAACCTTATGAATAGTAACATGACCCTTATGAATAGTAACATGACCCTTATAAATAGTAAACCGTCCAAATGAATAGTAATCTCATCCATGAATGTATAAATAAAATTTAGGAATCATATAAGTGATAATATGATCATAGTATAAGTGTTGGTATTTTTATTGCACATGAGCCTCATCCCGGTTGGTGAAGACTCCTTAAGTGCATCCAGGCAACTTGGGATCAAATCCAGGCAGAGGTATAATTTCCAGGACTGTAGCAGTGTTGTGTAGGTACTGTATCAGATACTGTAGCAGGAACTGTAGCAATATAGAAGCAGGTACTGTTTGACACTGTAGCAGTCGAGAATATTCCCCCATTTGGGCCTTCGAGCCACTAATTTGGTCCCCCAGCCCTTTAAGTCCTTTGGGCCACCCAAACCTTTGGTTCAGTAAGGCCTTCGGGCCACCTCAAGGCCTTCGGGCCACCTTAAGGCCTTCGTTCCACCTTAAGTGCATATGCAAACCAGACAACCTACAAAGGAATAAGCTCCAGAAGGAGGATGAGCAAGGAGATTTCACCATAGAAGAAGCTAAACAGATTGTAAGAATGAGATGGTATGAAACTTTCCATTGGGAAAAGACTATGCATGCATGGGGAATCCTAGCCAAACAACCATGTGAAGTTGGAGAGCTGATTTCATGATGAAGATGCTCGGGAGGAGCAGTTCCAAGTAGTTAGTCTGGGTTGTATGTAATGTTTGTAGCCTATGGGTAATGAATTCCTCTAAGGCCTACGATCCATGTAATACTTATGCCTTACGGGCCTTTTAAGGGTTCCACCTCACCCCTTAAAAGGTGTATTATCAAAAATTAATAAAAATTAAGGCCTTCGGGCCATTGGAGTATAAGTGTTGGTATTTTTATAAGTCATAAATATTTAATTACAATTTTATGATTAATTTAATAATTTAAATGAAAATTTATTTTCATAAAATGTAATATTAATTTATTATTTTTATTGTCTTATGGTTATAATATAATTTTATGATACCTTGATTAATTTTTAAAGGTGTTATAAAATCAGTTATAGTTTTAAAATTGTTATTTTTCAAATAAATTGTGATTTTACTTTAAATTTTTTTCTTCTCATATTTAGAAAATTATTTTAAAAAAATGGAGTTCATTTTTTAATTCTAAACATCGAAAAATGGTTGGGGTGAATTTTTGGGATTTTTCTGAAATACTTGAATTTTTGGCGAATAGTGAAATACAGTAATTTACCGTATATATACATTATATGTTAAATACACTATTCCTAACATAATGGATGATGTAATCACCCTAGGTTCAAACTCACATTCTCTCTTTACTATTTTTAGTCATAATAACCAACACTATTGCTTTTATTGAGTAAAATAATAAAATAATGATTAAAATAATGCAACCCTCCTCCTCCACTATAAATACTACCCCTCATCCCCTCTTCTCCTCACACCTCAAAAGCTTTGATAATTGTCCAAATTATTCCTAATACTATTACCAAGTCTCTTCCCCATGTCCAAGACCTTATGGTCTCACCAAAATACCAAAACCAAGGGCCTTAAGGAGGATCTCAAGGAGAAGAGATCAAGAGGTAGGCATCCTCTTTCATTTCCTTTTAATTTCATTTCAATTATTTTTCGTTTCTTATACTCTATTCACCTACCCTTATTCAAGAGGCATGAAAACTCTAGTATCATATATATACTGTAATTTTATCATGTTTATTAAAAAATTAGTCATCATACTTCTTCTCCTCTCCCTCTTATTCTAAAAATAAAAACACCATCTATGATGTGTCGATTTACTGACATTGTGGATGATGTGTTTTCAATTTCTATTAATTCCTTTAAATATGGTTATCAAACTATTTTAATTTTTGAAATAGATTTTAAATTTTATTATATAACTTATTTTATGTTCTAGAATTAACATATATACATAATATTAAATTATATAACGAAACTAGTTTGTGATTATCGAAGAATCACCAAAATAATCTAAAAGAATATCATTAATTTTTTATATAATGATTCATCATCAATTTTGGAAAAAATGATTTATGTTATCATTTAATATTATGAAAATTTATTAATACCATTTCATTCCACTTCTAGAGTTTCTCTTATATTCAGTAAGAAAATCCATTATGAACCGACCATGGAAACCGTGTAAAGCACGCACTTGAAATAATGGAAATAACAAAATATTATTAATAAATGTGTAGAATGATGTTATAAAATGGTCATATAAGGTGTTATAAATATGAATATTTTTATTTAAAATATTAATAACACTCTTTTAACCATTTTAAATGAGGTTTAAACACGTTTTAAGTAAGACAAACCTGAGGTAAGAGAATTCTTAACCCAATTTCCATTCTTTGTGTTAACCTTATACTTCATTGATTATGTAGTAAAAAGATTATTTCTGTAAATAATTTTGTTTATATTATGTTGTATTATGTGAATTTAAAATTTATACACATATTTATTTCATTATATTAATTCTAACTTCAATTATATGATATTTTTAAGGGACTTTTCTTTAAAAATCCACTTTTAAAATTCTATTTTACAAAATTCAAAAGAAATGTTTTTATGAAATTATTCATGTTTTATTATTATGTTTTGGTTATTGGAAATTTTTTATTATTAAGTTTGGGACCTATATATCCCTCTAATTCATTGGTTATGTGTAAGATGGAGGTTGGTCGTATGGTTACTCCAAGTGTAACTGCGATGGTTACACTATAATGTAGCAGTGAGGGTTGCATTATAAGGTATCCGTGGGCGTTACAAATCATAAGGTAGCCATGAGGGTTAAAATATTAAGTAAATAATTTCACAATATACCTTTATTATTTTATTAATGTTTTCTATGTTTTATGAAAATCTCATGTTTCACAAAGTATATGATACTTTATGGGTGAGAAGTATGTCTTTTTGAAAACAATTTCATATGTTTATAAGTATTCATAGACTAATAGTTTCCTTCCTTATCTTTATATCCCTTAGAGATATTTTATGCTCATATCATTTTTTTAAATGTTTTCATAGGTTATAAGTATGTGTAATAGAAATAAGGATGTCAAGATAATATTATGAAGATTTGTTAATGAAATCATGTTATATTTTTAAAGTTTTATGTTTTGGAAGAAATGGACACTATTTTAGTGGTACCCAAATTTAATGATTATAGGTGGATATATATAAATTATTTAATAAATTTCTAAAACTATAAACCAAAAAATATCTTTAGAAATGTAAATAAGTGAAATCTAGTTGATTTAACTAGATTATGTAATTTTTAAGGTCGGGTCCTTATAGTTGATATCAAAGCACATTTTAGATAAATTTGGGGGTTATGATGATATTAATAGAATACCACAAATGAATTTTACCTTATATTTATGTTTAAATTATATATAATTTAAAAATTACCATGTTTCTTTATCTAAGATATGTTTTTTTATAATGGTTTTCTATAGAAAAAACATAGAAGCTGAAGTAGGAAGGCATTGAGAGGATGATGTATTTCTGAATCCACAACTTGGAATGGTGGGAATTAGAACTGAAAATTTTGTGATAGTAATGGATCAACTGACTCAGGCTATAAATGGTGGTGGAATCAATGCAAGAGAGCAACTAGAGCTACCACTAAGGAACATGACGATATTGGAACATTTTATAAGGAAATACCCTCCTGCTTTCAGTGGATATTCTAACCCAGTGGTAGTTGAAGGATGTATTAAAGCTATTTAAAAGATATTTTATGTCATGGGGTGTTTAGAAAATCAAAATGTTAGTCTCAACATTTATCATTTTGAAGGTAAAGCTGACTGGTGGTGGTAAATGGTCAAGAATATGAGGGATAGTGATGAGATTGATGCCTTGGAATGGGATGAATTTAAAAATATTTTCCTTGAAGAATATTTTCCTAAGTTGGTTCGACTTAGGATGGAAAATATATTCTTTTAATTGAAGAAAAAGGAGGAAGATTTTGTGCCTGTGTATGAAGAAAACTTCACCCGACTGGTAAGGTATTATCTAAATCTTATTTGGGACCTTGATAGAAAAATCAATTGTTTTTACTCAGGATTGAAGCCAAGATATCGAATGACATTAGCCTACTGATAATTAAAAAGTTACAAGAAACTTATCCAATGTTATTAGAGGGTAGAAATGGAGTTTTATGATGATAACATATACTTTGAAAATAAGTAGAAGAAGAGTTCTAGATGGAAAGTGATGGGTAATAATCAATCAAATAAATCTGATGGTAAGAAATCCTAGTTTCTAGTTTGTGAAAAGTGTGAAAAAAAGAACCCTGGGTAATTTCTTACCAAAAATGGGAAGTTTTTTGATGTGGTAAGTTTTGAAATATGGATAAATATTATAATTAAAATGATCTTAAGATCAATTCTAATAAGAAAATTGTAAATTGTTTCAAATTTGGTGAGATGGGTCATTATGCAAATACCTGCCCAAAGAAAGATTTGAATGATAGGAAGAAACCACATTATAAGCTGATGGGTATAGTGAGATCCTTTGAGACTATGTCAGTAGATGTCGGGCCATCCAATAAAGTGGTATCATGTACTTTTTTTGTTTACTGAGATTTTGATAATGTCTTGTTTGATACGAGGTCTACACATTCCTTTATTTCTGAGAAATATTCCGATTAATTAGAAATTTCACCTCAATAAGTGAGACCATAACTTATGGTTAAAAAAATAGGGGAAATATTAATAATCTTCCCATTTTTTTCTATGGAAAGACATTACCTATAAAACTTGTTTTTTTGACCTTAGTAGAGTTTGATGTCATTCTGGGTATGGATTGAATTTCTGTTTATCATGCTAAGATTGATTATAGAACTAAAGAATTTGTTTTTCAGAAAGAGTTTTAGTTTGTATATAATAATGAACCCATACAATTGATAACATATTAGGAAGATGAGAAACTGTTAAAAGAGGTAAATGAAAGTTATATTGCTCATATTGTTGAAAATAAGGGAATTATTCAGATTAATGATGTGCTAGTGGTAAATGAATACCTTGATGTTTTTCCTAATGAGTTACCCATTATTATACCTGATCTGGTAATTGAATTTACTATTGAATTGGTTTCTAATTCTAAGACAATTTTAAAACCCCCTTATCAAATTACTCAAGTGAAACTTCTTGAATTGAAAAATTAGTTGTATGAGTTGCTTGATAAAGGCTTCATTAATACTAGAACTTCACCATGGGGTGATCTTGTTTTGTTTTTTAAAAATAAAGATGGTTCCGTGAGACTATACATTGATTATAGAGCTTCAAATAATACTAATATTAAGAATAAGTATCCTTTTCCTCATATTTATGACTTGTTTGATTAGCTCCTAGAAGCTCAGTATTTTTCCATGATTGACTTGAGATCTGGATACCATCAGATGAAGGTGAAAGAGGATGAAATCATAAAACTAGTTTTTTATACTAGATATGAGCATTATGAGTTTTCTGTTATGTCCTTTGGTTTGAAAAATTCCCTTAATGTATTCATGGATCTTATGAATAAAATATTCCATGAATTTTTTGAATGTTTTTTTGTTTTTATTGATGGTATTTTGGTATTTTCAAAAAGTTATGAGGATCATGAAAAACATTTAAGAATTTTCTTGCAAACTCTCAAAGAAAAGAAGTTATATGAAAAATTTAGCAAATGTGATTTTTGGTTGCAATAGATTTATTTTATTGGGCACATTGTAAATAAGGATGGAATAACAGTTGATCCTACCAAAACAAAAGTGGTTGATGAATGGAAAAAATCTAAAAATGTTACAGAGATTCATAGTTTTCTTAGATTAGTAGGTTATTACCGAAATTTTGTTAAAAACTTTGCATGGTTATCTAGCTTGATAACTAAGTTAACACGAAAATGGGTTAATTTTATTTTGATAGAATAATTTGATGTTTGTTTTTAGGAACTAAATAAGATATTGGTAAATGATTAAGTTTTTGACCTTCCTTCTAGAAGTGGTGAATTTTCATCTACAATGATGCTTAATTTAAGGGACTTGGTTGTATTCTGATATAGAATGATCAGATAATTGATTATGTTTCAAGACAACTAAAACCTCATGAGTTAAATTATCCCACACATGATTTGAAATTAGCAGCTGTGGTTTTCACTTTAAAAATTTGGAGGCATCATTTATACGGACCCAAATGTGAAATATACACTGACCATAAAAGTCTAAAGTATATATTCACTCAGAAGGAATTAAACATGCGGTAGAGAAGATGACTTGAGAAGATGCGTTGAGTGGAAAATATCATGCATTATTAACCATGCTATGTTTGAACATGACCCCTTGATTAATGATTTGATGAATTTTGGATTGGAAGTTGTTAGTGTAGGAAATTCCTCTGTTTTGTTTCAGGTGTCAGTGTAGTCATCTCTATTAGAAAGAATTAGGAAAGTGTATAAGGAAGGCCGTGAGCTACAAAAAATGTAGAATTTGTTAAAATGGGTAAGTTTCTAGAATTTAACCTTGATAAAGATTGTTTTTTGAGATTTGGAAAAAGATTATGCGTGCCTTGTGATTCCTAGCTGAAGAAAGAATTGTTGTATAAAGCTCATAGTTCTCCATTTTCAGTTCATCTAGGAAGTACTGATGTATAGAGACCTTTGGGAGTATTACTAGTGGGATGAAATGAAAAGAGATATTGCTAATTTTAACATCAAATGTTTGACATGTCAATAGTTTAAAGAAGATTGAAAACTACCAAATGGGATGGTTCAAACTTTTATAGTGCTAGAGTGGAATTGGGAAAATATATCCATATACTTAATGGTGGGACTATTGAAGAGTTCTCAAGGTAACAATGTGATTTAGGTTATTGTTGTTCTACTGACTAAATCTGCACATTTCCTTCATATTCGAGATACTATGTCTCTGGATCATCTTTCTCAACTATACCTCATAGAGATTATCTAGTTACATGGAGTTCCTCTTTCCATTGCATATGACCATGATCCCAGGTTCACTTATTTATTTTGGAAAGTCCTTCACAGGTCTTTGGGAATAAAATTAAATTTCATCACTGATTTTCATTCTTAATCTAATGGATAGACCGAGAGAAAAATTCAGACATTGGAGGATATACTTTAAGATTGTTCAATAGACTACCAAAGAAGTTGAGATCACCATCCTTCTTTAGTTTAGTTTTCTTATAATAACAGTTTTCATTCCAATATACAGGTGTCACCTTTTGAGGCATTATATGAGAAGCGGTGTCGAAATACAACATTTTTGGATGAAGTCAGGGAAAGGAAGTTGATGGGACTAGAATTAGTAGAGGAAGTGGCTGAGAAAGTGAAGATGATCCAGAAACACATGAGGATGACTCAGAGTAGGTAGAAAAGTTATGCATATAATGAGATGAAAGTCTAATATTTCGAGGTATGTGATCATGTTTTTATTAGAATCTCACCATGAAAAAGTATTATGCGTTTTGGTAAGAAAGGAAAGCTAAGTCCACGATTCATTGGACCTTATGAAATCCTGGAGAAAGTTGGACCAGTCACTTACCGAGTAGATTTTCCTCCGATTTTATCTCAGGTACACAATGTTTTTCATGTTTCGATGTTGAGAAAGTATGTGCTAGATTCACCTCATGTTTTTATCCTAGAAGTAGTTCAGTTGGAAGAGAACTTTTCTTATGAAGAGAAACCTATTTAGATTCTTGATTGAAGAGAGAATGTATTGAAGAATAAGGTAATACATCAGGTTATGTTTTTTTAGAGAAACCACATGGTTGAATAAGAAACATGGGAATATGAAAATGCAATGATGGAAAGGTACCCTCACTTGTTTAATAAATAAATAAAAAAATTGCAAGGACACAATTTCTAGAAGATGGGGAAAATGTAACACCACAAGGATTTACAAATAAATTTTAATATAGAATAAAATGCATGAAACACTGAGTCTCTACATAATGACACTTTATTTAAAGGATATAGTTATCCGTTAAACATAATTTTTACACTTTTATGATTTTAATTTTGAAAAATGGACATACATGATTTCAATTAGTAATATATTTAGAGTCTGATAGAATCAACTTAATTTTTGGTGAATAGTAACTTGAACCTTATGGATAGTAACATGACCTTTATGAATATTAATATGAACCTTATAAATAGTAAATTGTAAAAATAAATAGCAACTTCACCCATGAATGTATAAATATAATTTAGGCATCTTATAACTAACAATATGATCATAGTATAAGTGTTGGTTTTTTTAAAAGTTATAAATATTTAATTATAATTTTATGATTAATTTAATAATTTAAATGAAAATTTATTTTCATAAAATGTAATCTTAATTTATTATATTATTTTATTTTGGTTATAATATAATTTTATGAGACCTTGATTAAATTTTCAAGGTGTTATAAAATCAGTTATAGTTTTAAAATTATTATTTTTCGAATAAATTATGATTTTATTTAAAAATTAAATTTTTCATATTTAGAAAAATATTTTCAAAAAATGGAGTTCATTTTTTAATTCTACACATCAAAAAATAGTTGGGGTGAATTTTTGGGATTTTTCTGAAATACTTGATTTTTTGGTGAATAGTGAAATATGACAATTTACCGTATATATACATTATATGTTAAATACATTATTTCTAAAATCATGGCTGATGTAATCACCCTTGGTTTAAACTCACATTCTCTATTTACTATTTTTAGTCACAATAACGAACACTATTGTTTTTCTTGAGTAAAATAATAAAATAATGATTAAAATATTGGAAAACCCCACCTCTCCTCCACTATAAATACCACCATTCACCCCCTCTTCTCCTCACACCTTGAAAGCTTTTATAATTGTCCAAATTCTGCCCAATAATCTTCACAAGTCTCTTACCCATGTCCAAGACCAGCTGGTATCACCAAAAGGCCAAAACAAAGGGCCTTAAGGAGGATCTTAAGGAGAAGAGATCAAGAGGTAAATATCCTCTTTCATTCGCTTTTAATTTCATTTCAATTCCTTTTATTTTCTTCTACTCTATTCACCTACCCTTATCAAAGAGCCATGAAAAATCTAGTATCATTTATATAATTTAATTTTATCATGTTTATGGAAAAATTCATCATCATACTTCTTATCCTCTCCCTCTAATTCTAAAAATAAAAGCACCGTTCGCGATGAGTCGATTTACCGACATCATTAACGATGTGTTTTCAATTTCCATTACTTACTTAAAAGATGGTCATAAAACCATTTTAATGGATGAATAATATTTTAAAGTGTACTATATAACCACTTTTATTTTTTGGATTTAACATATATGTATAATATTAAATTATATAATGAAACTAGTTTGTGATTATCGAAGAACCGCTAAAAAAATCTAAAAGAATATCATCAATATTCTATCTAATGATTCGTCATCATTTTTGAAAAAAATGATTTATGGTATAATTTAATATTCTAGAAACATATCAATACCATTTAATTCTACTTCTGAAGTTTCTCTTCCATTCATAAAGAAAATCCATTACGAACCGACCGTGAAAACTGTGTAAAACAAGCACCCGAAACAATAGAAATAAAAAAATATTATTAATAAATGTGTGGAATGATGTTATAAAATGATCATATAAGGTGTTATAAATATAAATATTTTTCTATAAAATATTAATAACACTCTTTTAACCATTATACAGGAGTTTTAAACACGTTTGAAGTAAGACAAACCTTAGGTAAGGGAATTCTTAACCCAATTTCCATTCATTGGGTTAACCTTCTACTTCATTGATTATGTGGTAATAAGATTATTTGTGTAAATAATTTTTTTTATATTATATTTTATTATATTTATTTATAGTGTATACACATATTCCTTTCATTCTCTTAATTCTCACTGCAATTATATGATATTTGTAAGGGAATTTTTCTTTAAAAATCCTCTTTTAAAATTCTATTTTACAAAATTCAAAAGCACTATTTTTATGAAATTATTTAGGTTTTATGATTATAGTTTGGTTCTTGGGAATTATTTATGATGAATGGTGGGACCTATATATCCCTCTAATGTATTGGGTATGTGTAAGTTGTAGGTCAGTTGTATGGTTACTCCAAGTGTAACTATGATGGTTACACTATAAGGTAGTCATGAGAGTTACATTGTAAGGTAGCTGTGAGGGTTACAAATCATAAGGTATCCACAAGGGTTACAATATTAAGCAAGTAATTCCCCAAGACACTGTTATGGTTTTATTTATGTTTTTTATGTTTTATGTAAATCTCATGTTTCATGATGTAAGTATATGATACTTTATAGGTGAGAAGTATGTCTTTGTGAAAATGATTTCATATGTATATAAGTTTCATGGAATAATGGTTTATTTCCTTCTTTTTACATCCATTACTAAGATTTTAATTCTCATCCCATGTTTTTAAATTTTTTCACAGGTTATAAGTATGTGTAAAAGAAAGAATGAAGTCAAGTTAAATTTTATAAAGATTTGTCAAAGAAATCATGTTATATTTTTAAAGTTTTATGTTTTGGAAGAAATGAATACCGTTTTAGTGGTACCCACTTTGTATACCTGTGGGTTGATATGTATGAATTATGTCCTAACTCTATAAAACTATAAACCAAAAATATCTTTGGGAATTTAAATAAGTTAAATCTAGTTGATTTAACTAGATTATGAAATGTTTAATGATGATTCCTTATAAAAACTATGCCCACTTATCATGTAAGGTAGTGATTTTAAATGATAAGTAAGCATAGTTTTTAAAGTGCACATATGGTAATACGCTCCAATTTCTAGGTATCCTTATTACTCTCATTGATTAAAATCAAACAATTCTTCACATTTGATTTCATTACCAGGAAGAATAACTCCAATCTTTTCAATATTTTCATTATCGTGAACATCTATTATAGAAATTTTGAAACACAAACCACTAAACTCATGTTCAACTAAAAATTCCTTGATGTAATAATGTTACAAAAATAGAGCATACAAAATTGGAAGTTTCATATCATTATTAAGTAGACTTTAAGTTTGTACTAGAATTAGACTTGGAAGAGATTTATATACAAATAATTCATGTGAAGAAGTCAAATTGTGATGTCAAATATTACAAATCATAAATGAACTAAGAAAATTAGAAGATTAATGGATTTTAATAAGAGGTTGAAATACTAAAAAATTGAAAATCTAAAAAAAACAGATAAATTTGTTGAATTTATACTAAAAATATAAGAGTTTGATAAAATCATTGATGTATTGATATCAATAGTGAAAAAAGAGTAAGTGGAAGGAAGTTATAAGGGATGAAGTTACCTTGAAAAAAATAAAACTTGATTATTAAATAAGACTCTCCACTCCTCTTATGATATATATAAAATTTATAATATTATCCAATTAAAAAGTAAAGGTAAAAAAATTAAAAGATCCTCAAGTATAATTTATAAATTTCATATAAATAAAAGATTACACATTGAAATAAATCTTGTTTGAGTTTTGATGAATCCTAAAGGAAGATGAAATTAAAGTTAAAGATGAAATTGTCACTCTAAAAATGAATATTGAGATGCATAATTCCAAGAATGTGCTTCTATCTAAAAAAAATTCCAGTTCAATACAACATTAATCAAATGTTTTAATTATGGAATCCTTGGTTACTCGATAAATATATATTTTAGTGATAAATAACAAATAAAAAATAGGTTCAATTATATTTTTTTTAAAGGAACTTATTTTATAAATATTATTATTTTCTCATATAGTATAAATGAATATTTATATATTTTTATTTGAGGTGGAAAGGGATTTTACCAATGAAAAGAAAAATTATAACTTATAGAAGAATTCAACTAGAAGTTCCAATGAATAATATAAAATTAAAGAATGAATTTTATATTTTAAATGAACATGATATCCTATCTTATAATCGACAACATGAAGTGAAGATTAATAAACACATAAATTATAAAAAATTGGTAAAAAGGATAAATACATATAAGTATAATGTGTTAAATATTCTCTGAAATAAATTAATGGAGAAGTGACATAGATCCTTGATAGTGGTAGATCATACCACATAATGGGGAAAAAATTGTTGAAAACATAAAGAAAAATTATGATACAATTTCATGTTTTGGAAGTTTTAATAATTAAAAATAAATGTAACTATAAAAAATAAAATTATTATAAATTAGATGTTAAAAACTAATTTTTTGTATGCTAAATGATTGAGGAAAAATTTCATGATATTGTATCAGTTGTATCATCATCTTCAACCTGTGTTGAATTTGATTGTTCCTTTAGACCCCAATAAGAATTTTCATTGCTACTCTTTGAGTCTTTATCTCAACCATGTGAAATTTTTAAATCTGAAGCATTTGTGAAACCCCAATTATATTTTTCTTTGTTTTTTCTAGTATCTTGAGAACCCCAACCCAAGACTTATGTTTCATTGGATTTAAATTCAAGATTTTCTTTAAATGACGGGTTATCAAGGCTATGTGACTGGGCCCTATCAATGTTTTCATCATCCAATAAAAGATAAACTTTAGCTTCTAAGTACCATATCACCAAAACACCACCTATCCCACCACATACCAAGTGAAAAAATTAATAAACTTCAAATTATCCTCTTTCTATACTCCCACCTATCAAAGTTATAGAAACTGTCCTTGATATATGTGTTTTTTAATAGATGAAAATTTAATTTCATTATTTTTAATATTATAGATATCACACATTCCTTTCCTTCAATGATTTTCACCACTACAAAATAATCTCAATACAAATCATTACTCTTACTATCTTAGAATAATGGATTCATATAGCTTAAATTATTCTTTAAGAATGGAATTTTATAGGTTTTAATCTCATACTTTTTGTGTATTTATTTATTTTTTCAAATATTAATATTGATGAATCAAATAGGATGGATATGAATCGAAGTTGGATGGATTCCAATTTTATGAAAAAAAGTATGGGATGGGGTAAAATATTTTATCAAGTTTGAAAAAGATTAGGCATATGAATCTTCTCAAATCATTTGTCTATATTTACATTGTTGTTATTCAAGACTAATTAGTCCAAAGTAGTTGGAATAACACTTGATCTATCATGAAATAGATCAAAGATACAATTTTTTACTAAACATGGGGAAAAACTGAATATAGCTAGTGACTAGGATACCACAACATTTTATAAATTATCTGATATAATTACCAGTGTGAACAATGATAAAGACTGTATCATGGATATGATTACATGTGTGAATGACGATGAAGACCATATTGATAAAATGATAATGACAGTTGAATATAAAATTCACGATTTTACAAAATTATTTCAAAAGTCAAAGAGTTGTGAAAATACACCATTGTATGCTGGTTGTACTAAATATAAAACATTGTTATCCACATTGAAGCTATATAATGTAAAATATAGAAATTAATGGAGTGAAACTAGATTTACTGAACTAATTTCTCTCTTGAATGATATAATCCCAAAAGATAATGAGTTTCCTTGAAAAACACATGACACTAAATGAACTCTATGTGGGTATGATCTCTGAAAGAATACATGCCTATATAAATTACTGTATTCTATTTCACAAGGACCAAAAATCACTTTAAAAAAAGACCAAAGTGTGGTGTGTATCAATGAAAGAAAGATGAATCAGGTACTATAAAATGTTTATGGTTCTTTACAATCATTAAAAGGTTTAGGTGCCTATATGGAAGTGAGGAGACTATAAGGAAATTTATGTATCATAAAGATACAATAAATAAAGATGGGAAACTTCATCACCCAGAAGACTCTCTTGAGTGGAAGAAAATTGATCATGAGTATCCTAAATTTGGAAACGAGTTGATAAATATTCATCTTCCACTATCTACAGATAGAGTAAATCCTTTTGATTTTTAAAGCAGCACTCATAATGCATGGATGGGTATATTGGTAAATTATAACTTTTTATTATTGTTATGCATGAAATAAAAATAAATTATGTTATCTCAGATTATATCAGAAAAAAAAACTAGGTAATGATATTGATGCTTATTTGGATCCATTGATTAAGGATTTGAAATTATTATGGGATTATAATGTTAGGTTTTATGATTCTTATAGAAATGAATATTTCACATTGAGAACCATGTTTTACGTGATGATAAATGACTTTCCTAATCATGGAAAATTTTCAAGATATAATATTAAAGGAACTCAAGGGTATCCTATTTGTGAACAAGGTACACACTCAATTAGGTTGAAAGATTCATTAAATACTATGTTTCTAGTGAACCAAAGATTTACACCCCGATGAAATAAATACTGATATCGGATGACATTATTTGATGGGAGTTTAAAAGATGGTATAACAACATCTACACTAATAGGTGATCAAGTGTTTGACAAAAGTAAAATATATGGGAACTGATTTTGGTAAAACTTATTTGAAAAACCTTACAAAAACTAGTTGAAAAAATAGATTAGTTATTTTTTGAATTACCATACTGTAATTGTTTGTATGTTAAAAAATTTCTTGATGTTATGCATGTGGGAAAAAATGTATGTGATAATGTCATTTTCATGTTACTAAATGTACCTAGAAAAAAAAAGGATAGAATTAAGGCTAGGTTGGACATGATTGACATGGGGATATAGGAAGAGTTGGTGCCAGTGAAGGGTGAAAGAAAAAATTTTATTCCTCTAGCTGCTTACACTCTTTCCTGTAAAGAGAGATATCAATTTTGTAACTTCTTTAATGATGTAAAGGTTCCATAGGGGTATTTATTAAATATCATGAATATCATGCCTATGATTGATTTAAATTTAAAGGGATTGAAATCACATGACTATCATGTTTTGATGAAAGATCTAATTCCTATAGCTTTATGTTTCATTTTTCCTAAGAATTTACATCATACATTAACCTAGAACTTTTTCTTTTTCAAATATATATGAAACAAATTTATAGTCCCGATGAAATAGATAACTATGGAAAAGGAAATTGATGTCTTATTATGTGAATTGGAGATATTCTTCCCACCATCATTCTTTGATATGATGATCCAATTGGTTAGATAGATTCAACTATGTGGTCATGTACATTATAAATGGATGTACCCCATTTAATATTATATTAATATTTTGAAAGGGTATGTAAAAAATTGAATTTGGACAAAAGTTTATATTATGAAGTGATATTTTGTTGAGGAATCCATTGGATTCTGTACCAAATACCTGTATGATGTGGAAATCATTGGTCTACCAAAATCTCATCACACTGAGTGACTTGTGGGTGAAGTAATTTCCATAATAGATGTTGTTGAAATTACTATTACAGAGCTAGAGCAGACTCACCTTTACATTTTTCATAAAAATTTAGAGGTTGTTCTATATGTTGAAACCCAAAAAGTAATTCTTAGGCATTTGTATCCATAAAAGGTTTGAAATTTGGATATCAAATATATATACTAAATAATTTATAGGATGGTTTTGAGACCATATTTTTAAGGATTCAACTAAAAATCCAAATTCAATTTTAGAACAACTTTTATGGATAACTAAAGGACCAAGTGTGCATATATTATCTTATAATGGTTATGTAATTAATGGTTATACGTTCTATACAAATGAATATGATGAACATAGTACCATGTAAAATAGCGGAGTTACACTTGTGGATAAAGTAATGCATGTATCTGTTACCAATGACATAAATCCAATTTATGTGAATATCTCATACTTTGGCATCATCAAACAAAAATGGGAGTTGGATTATACAACATTATAAGTGAATAATTTTCAATATATATGGATTTATAACAAGATTAAAGTTAAAATAGATGAATTTAGATTCATTAAAATGGATTTTAGTAAGAAAGGGTACAAAGAAGAACCGTTTATAATGGAATCGCAGGCAGTATAAGTATTTTATGTTCTAGATTCAGAAAACAGAAGGCAGTCAATTGTTCTATTATCGACCAAAACCACTAAAGGTATAAATATAAATTCAATATAGTATGACCCTTTTATTGGGACATTGTAATCATTTCACAATTTTCCCAATGTATGTGGGGGTATTGTATATTAGAGAATACCATAATAAAGGGATTTGTATACTCGATAGAGGGGTTAAATCCCTTCAACCTTTTAGAAAAAGAGAGTTTAATAAATATGATATATTTTTTGTAATATAAACCCAATCTCATAATCATTCTTTTAGAAAATTCTTATGAAGTATCATCTTAGAGATTTTGAAGGGAAAATAAACCTACAATAACTATAGATGTATATACACCTGATAAACTAACAAAATGTGGAATATGTTTATTAGTCATCGTAAGGATAAAATTTTTCAAGTACATTGTGATTGGTAATACATTTCTTGAAAATATGTGTATTAATAAATTTGATTAAGAATTTTTAATTTATAAAATAACAACTGAGTGATAATTAGAATGTAGAAAAACAAATGTACCCCTACAATAAATCAAGGATAGAGTACATTTAGCTTGAAAAAATGGTATGTATTTTAAATCTACAATAATACTTTTATATGATATGAAACAATAACATAGTTATTTTTATTTTTTTACATGTATATTGGTGAATAAAAATCAAATACCACTTACATCCCATGTTATGTTCCATGAAAGGGGGCTTGTGTAAATAAAGTCAAGATACTAATAGATGATAACACACAAAAAATATGGTAAACATGTGTAATTATGACATAATAAATATATATTTTTGATTTAAATCAGTATTACATGGTGATGATTACTATAATGAATGGCCTGAAGGACTTATTTTTATTTTATTATGGATAATCCCCCTTTTAAGGGTTGAAGGGGAACCCGTAAATGACCCGTAGGCCCAAGTCACAAGGACTGACTAACCCACAATACAGACCCGAAGGCCTAGAGGCATACCATGCCCATTACATGACCCGTAGGCCCAACCCACCAGATTTGACCCTCCCCAACTTGTACATCATTAATCACCTAGCTCTCCACCTTTCATTGCTGATCGGCTAGAATTTCCCCGTAAAAAGCTGCACAGTGCCTGGTCTCGATGGCGACTGCCATACCCTCTCATTCTTCCAATATGGTTAGCTCTGCTTCTGGTGGATGATACTCTTATTACTCTGATCCTCTTTTGGGGCCTGTTTGGTGTGAAATGGGCTACTCCATGGTCTCTGTGGCCCGAAGGCCCTGTGGCCCGAAGGCCTGTGATGACCCGAAGGCCCTTGAGACCCGTAGGCCCAAAACGGTGGCCCGAAGGCCCAAATCAGGTGAATAGTTCTAGATGCTACAATATTGAACAATAACTTCTACAATACTACTATATTACTTCTAAAATACTACTACAATACTGCTATAGTACCGTGAAATTCTCTTCCGCCTGGTTTTAAACCTGGGTCTCTTGGATGCCAAGCAGGATCCCTTACCACTCGGGTACGGGCTCTTTGGCGTGATTACTTGTTTTCCTATATTTTTTTTATCCATATTAGGCACATTAATCATCATCAGCTATACCTATTGAATGTCTACTATCAGTGGCCTTGAATTGGCAAGAATAATATGATCGTGTTTGAGGTGCATGTTTGGGGTGTCACCCTGAACATATTTTGAGAAAAGAAATGAATAGGGGGATACATATAAGAAAATGGGTGAGATGAAATCATGAATAGATTCTCTAGAAGAAAACATTAACTGGTATCCTGAGTTGTTTCAAAATATCATGGTAAGAAATAAAAGAGAAAAAAAAGACAACAAAAACCACTAAATAAAGATGACCCACACCCCCACCATCTTTTTTCCGATCCATTACCCTTAAAGGGATATTCCTTATAACAGGTAATCAATTTTGTCATAACTGTTTTTGTGAAATGTGAATTAAGAAGACATTGATACCTTTCCTGTACTGATATTTTATAGGGTGAAGATGATTGTGATTTATATCTATCAACACCCACCCTTCACCTTGTTGTGAGGGGTACAATTTACAATATATAAGGAGATATTATACATAATAAAAAACTTCAAATAGGTCATGTGAGAGTGGGGACTCATGTAGCTTACAATTTGAGTGCCAAGATACCCATTCCACTTGATGATCTGGATGTTCATATAATCGATATTGCATTGGAACTTTCATAACATGACCATTTAATCTTATAAAAATACATTTCGATAAAGAGGTATTCCTTTAAAATTTATTTTTTATGTAATATTTTTAATAATTAATGAAAAAAGGCCTGAACTGGTGAATGTTATTACAAACTGGGAAATAGAAGGGGGTGAAATAGAAGGTCAAATCAAAATGATATAAAGGATCAACGGATCAATTGAAAATATATTTAGAAAGTATCTTTACCCCACCAGTTCCACTTCTATATTTACTAAAATTATAAGTTCATGTGGATATAATATTAAAAAGTGGTGATACAACCATAATTGATTTTGAAGAAAAAATGCACGAAGAGGTCATTACAGACTATCTTGGTCTTGAGAATGTAAATTAAATCCTCAAGAATGAATAACTAGAAGTCTCAGTTATAAATGTATACATGAGGTGTGTTTTCATAATTTGTCTATCCAATAGCCAATCTACTATATTAATTATGACTAAATACTCTTCATATTTTTTATAGGTGTATATATCAGTACTATTTGAAGGAAAAAACATGTGGATAAAAAGTTGGACTCATTAGTCCTCGAATCACTTCTACACAGCTATTCCCATTGAAACCAAAGAAATTTGAAGTAATAGTGAACAAACTGGCCATAATGTTTGAAATCAAACTTACATATGATAGACTATTCTTAATACCCATAATGCAGGGGTAAAATTCTATAATTTAATCATATAAAATATATTTTCATTCCTTTCATTACTTATTCCTTTTTGTTTTTAGGCAACATTGGTTACTCATTGTAATCAATTTGGATACTCCAAAGATTCATTTTCTGGATTCAATGCACAGATACCCAAAAAATTGACCACACATGATGAAATTTATCAATTTTTAATACACTACATGAAATATTTTATAAATAGACTTCAATTTATACATTTTATATTATGTTTTAATGAAAATTATGTAATGATAAGGTGTTGTTTAAATATTTTCAAAATCATGGCATGAGGATAGTCCATGATCACAAGAATCCTATCAACTTCTAAAACTAGATAAGTATTAGGGTATATATAATAATATTTCACTATAAAAACATATATTAAAACAAATTACTTATTTTTTCAATGTTTCTCGTAGTTCCCAAAACAAACTAATGATAAAGATTGTGGTTATTATGTTTGTAAATTTATGAAATATATCATATTACATCAAAAAACCAACATCCCTAAAGAGGTATTTTCATTGATAATTACAATTCATTTAAAATATTTATTAAAAATTTATTTATATTTTTCTATTACTACCAAGACTATCGAAAGTCCTTGTATTCAAATGTTAAAATAGTTTTTTAGAAACAAATGGAAAGAATACATGGTGTTAGAATGTATACATACATCATGGGCCTGACAATTATTTTTTTTATTAAGAAAACACTTTTTCGGGAAAAGTGAGAAACCAAAAGTTCAACAAAGCAGCCAAACAAACCCAGAAAAACACCAGAAAGAGCAGAAACTACCACATACCAGCAACAACAACACCACCATCCCTAAGATGGCCACTCGACGATCCCATGCAAGCATGGTCCCTCCCGATGTTGCCATCCCTCCGAATCAGCCATGTCCCGAATGACCCTCCAAGGAAAGGTAGAGTGCTCTAGCCCGATGAGGAAGCCTCGACTGCACTTCCCAAGTCAAACCGGGGGTGAAGCCTCATAAGAAAAGGAAATGTTACCAAAACACAACCTTAGCCTATTATTGCTTTCTTCCCTGTAGAGATTCCAGTGCATTATCCATACCTTAGCCCCAGGATCTTCTCCAATAACATCTTCCAAATAGTTCGCCATTTTGTCCCAAGTGCAGATATATTCCTCTTTGCTGATTTTCTTGTCATTGAAGCCTCTCATTAATATCAAGTCTTGCTTGTCAATCCACTTTGCCTGTTCGTGATCGACTTCCACTCTTACCGCCCTTCCCATCATGTCAGCCTCTTCCTGTGGAATGTCCACATACAGGAACTCCTCGACCATATCCTCCTCGGAACTAAGGATGGGTTCCTTTCTAGTCCCCATCTTCCCCGTAGAGATGTCCATTTCATCTATGTTCCCCTTGCTTAAAGCCTGATTCACCCCATTGGGCATTGTCACCGGTAGTTTCTTCACAGAGCGGGTCTCTAATGGAGGGGGAAGCAAGGAGTAATCTTTTTTCCCCTTCTTCTTTTTACAGCACATACTATTCTTTTGAATTGGAGCCCCCTCAATCACCTGATCTGGTTCGGCCCTGATGAATAGGTGAATTCCTCCTACTTATGTAGTTAATTTTCTCATCATTTTCTATAATATTTTTTAGTTAATTTCCTTATAATTTTCATATGATACTTTTTTTAGTTAATTTACTTATCAAAACACACTACACATACTTAAAACTAATCAAATGCATTTAGAATGTTTTGATACATTAGGAAAATGATCCTTAAGTCATTTTTGACATGTAGGAATCAACCACATGTCAATCCGATACACTGTGTAACTAGTATGACTCCAAGTGCGTATATTTATTTAAAATTAACATTTTATTTCAAAACACATGCCATACACTAAAAAATGATAAAAAAATTCGTATTATTTTGATACTTTAGGAAAATGATACATAATACATTTTTGATGTGTAGGAATCAACCACATCTCAATTGAATATATGGTGATCACTACATGACTCAAAGTGTATGTTATCAATTTAAAATTTACATTTTAGTTCAAAACATGTACCCCTCCCTGAAAACGAAGAAAACACACTCAAATTTTCTTGATACTTTAGTACTATGATTCATAAGTTATTTTTGACATATAAGAATCAATATCACATCAAACTCAAACAATATGAGACTAATATGATTGAAAGTGCATGTTTTCAATTTAAACTGACATTTTAGTAAAAAAGACACATAACATACTCAAAAATGATAAAACACATTCATATTATTTTGATACTTCAGGAAAATGATCCTTATGTCATTTGTGATGTGTAGGAATCAACCACATGTAAATATGAAGCACGGTGTGACAGATATGGATCCAACTGTGTCTTTTTATTTAAAATTGAAATTTTAGTTTAAAACATATGTCACATACTCAAAACTGAGAAAAAACATTCCGATTGTTTTTATACTTTAGGAAAACAATAAAAAAGGCATTTGTGATGTGTAAGAATCATCCTCACTTCAATCCGATACATGGTGTGCCTAAAACGACTCAAAGTGTATGTTATATTTTTAAAATTGACATTTTAGTTCAAAATGTGAATCAGTCATTGAAAATTGAGAAAATGTTCTCATATTTTCTTAATAATTTATTAAAACAATTCATAATCCATTTTTTATGTGTAGGAATCAATATCATGTTAAACCAACACATGATATGACCAGTATGACTCAATGTGCACGTTTTCAGTTTAAATTGACATTTTACTAAAAAAGAAACCCAACATACTCAAAACCAAGAAAACACATTCATATTTTCTTAATAATTTAATATAATGATCCTTAAGTCATTTGCGATATATAGGAATAATCCTTACCTCAATATGACGTACGGTGTGACCGACATGACTCCAAGTGTGTGTTTTTTATTTAAAATTGACATTTTAGTTTAAAACACACATCACATACTCAAAACCAATATTTTTTTGATACTTTATGAAAATGATCCATAAGTAATTTGTGACATGTATAAATCAAACATGTCTCAATATGATACATGGTGTGCCTGATATGGCTCAAAGTGTATGTTATCAGTTTAAAATTGACATTTTAGTTCAAAACATGTGTCACTCACTGAAAATCGAGAAAACATGCTCATATTGTCTTGATACTTTAGGAAAATGATTCATAATTCATTTTTGTTGTATAGGAATCAGTATCATGTCAAACTAATGCATGATGTGATCATAATGACTAAAAGTTACCATTTTCAGTTTAAATTGAATTTTAGTAAAAAAGAAACATGTCATAATAAAAATTGATAAAAAAAAATTTATGTTATCTTGATACTTTATGAAAATTATCCTTAATTCATTTATGATATGTAGGAATTAGCTGCATCTCAATCCAATATATGGTGTAATCAGTATGACTCAAAGTGTGTGTTTTTATTTAAAATAGACATTTTATTTTAAAACACATGCCACATACTCAAAACTAATAAAACACATTCATATTATTTTTATACTCTAATAAAATTACCCAAAATTCATTTTTTATGTGTAGGAATCATCCACACCTCAATCTGATACACGGTCTGCCTGGTATGACTCAAAGTTTATGTTATCAGTTTAAAATTGGCATTTTAGTTCAAAACACATGTCACTCCTTGAAAACTAAAAAAACACACTTATATTATCTTTATACTTTATGAAAATGATTCATAAGTTATTTTTATGTGTATGAATCTATCTCACATCAAACTGACACATGATGTGACCGATATGACTCAAAGTGCATGTTTTCAGTTTAAATTGACATTTTAGTAAAAAATACATGTGACATACTTAAAACTAAGAAAAAAATTAATATTTTTTTAATAATTTATGAAAAAAATCCTTAAGTCATTAATTTTTGATGCTTAGGAATAAACCACACATCAATATAATACACAGTGTGACTAGTATGACTCAAAGCGTGTCTTCTTATTTAAAATTAACGTTTTAGTTCAAAACACATGTCACATACTCAAAACAGAGAAAACACATTTTTATTGTTTTTGATACTTTATTAAAATGATCTATAGCTTATTTTTTATGTTTAATAATTAGCTTCACTTCAATCTGATACATAGAATGTCCGTTATGACTCAAAGTGCATGTTATTATTTTAAAATTTACATTTTAGTTCAAAACGCATGTCACTCACTGAAAATTGAGAAAACACACTCAGATTATCTTGGTACTTTATTAAAAGTATTCATAAGTAAATTTTTATGTGTATAAATCAATCTCATGTTAAATCGACACACGATGTGACTCATATGACTTAAAGTGCATGTTTTTAGTTTAAATTGACATTTTAGTAAAAAAGACACCTCACATACTCAAAATCAAGAAAACACATTCAGATTATCTTGATACTTTATGAAAATTATCCTTATGTCATTTTTGATGTGTGAGAGTCATACTCACCTCAATCCGATACATGATGTGTTCGGTATGACCCCAAATGTCTGTTTTGAGTTTAAAATTGACACTTTAGTTCAAAACACACATCACATACTCAAAACCAAGAAAAAACATTCCATTTTTTTTTTGATATTTTAGGAAAATGATTCATAAGTTATTTGTGACATGTAGGATTAGTCTCACCTCAATCTGATACACGATGTTTCCAATATGACTATATGTATGTGTTTTTAGTTTAAAATTGACACTTTAGTTCAAAACACATGTCACATACTCAAAAATGATCAAACTAATTCATATTGTTTTGATAATTTATGGAAATGACCCGCAATTCATTTTTGATGTGTAGGAACTAGCCACACCTTAATCCAATATATGATGTAACCGATATGACTCAAAATGTATGATATCAGAATAAAATGACATTTTATTAATGTATCGTTTCATATTTATATTTGATTTATTTTTTATACTATTACTAACATAAGAATTTTTTTTTATATAGGTGTACTCTTTTGCTCGAGATGGAGTGGTTTGTTCAACAACTGGTAGCATGACTAAGCTCTTTTGAGAGGGGGTTGGTGGCCAAAGACACTGAAAAATTGATGTTTTTGAATGTTTATGATAAATTGTACTTACCAATGTAACTGTACAAACCAATATGTTTAAAATTTCTATAATATAGTGTTTTTTTTTCTTGTATTTGTTATTTAAATTTAATTTCAATTAAAGTCTCTATTTTTTGCTACAATGAGCTATAATTTTAGCAGAACACTATAGTAGAATGTATTTTATCATTGCTAGTTTATCACTAATAAAGGAACCAATTTATAAATTCTTTTTTTGCAGATAAAAACCATAGGCTTTTAAGGGATCTTCAGATAAAAATGTTTTTAGCACTGATAAAACCCTTTTTGTGTGCTGTTAAAGGGATGATCTGTATTAGTGAATCATGTTAAGGTTTATACACCCCAAATTATATGGGCACCTGACTTTTTGTCATCCATACTTATATATACAATGATTTTATTAAAAATTTAATATATAAAATTATGATAATTTTAATTATTACAAAACATATGATGGTTTCCAAGAAAACTATCATATATTAATGAAGCAACCCTTTTATAGAGGCCATTCAAAAATAATTTAAAATATCTAGGTATAGGCCAGTGAATAACCTTGGGTTTTCTCTCATAAAGTTCATTTAATTGGTGTTCTTAAGTCATGGTTTGTCACTTATTATTATCTTTTTAATATTAAAACAATTTAAATAATAAAAAAAACTTTATAAACTAAAAAAGGTTAGGATGAAAGGAGGCAACCTGCATGTTAAATTACATAGGCCCTTCATTATCCATTTCAGTTGTTTTAAATTCACCCAATGTCCAACTTAATACCATCCACTAACCACTTTATTCTATTTATATTATGGGTATTAGTGCACCTTGGAGAATTATTTTACATGCCAAGCTCTATCTCCTTCCTAGTGTAGAATAGTTAACATAACATGATCATAAGCATGTCATCACCCAAACACTCCATTTCACCATATAGGGTTTAACCCCTTACTCAACTCTGCCATATTAAGGGAGATTAAGGAGAAGAGAGAGGTAAAGGAATGTGAAAAAAGGGATAACATGATTGATAATGTGAAGGAGAAGTTTATGACTGAAAAAACACCACACTCTCATTATTGTATCAATAATGAGAAAAAAGCGCGATAAAATTTAAGTAAAGGGCTTTGGTAACCCATGTAATCTCCCTTGGGAACTAACCCCTAGATTGTTAGTCCATGATCATGGACTTAGGAGATCATATAAAGGGGAGAAGCATGAGATAAAAAGTAAAATTAAGAAAATAATAAAGGAAATAAATGAAAACTATGATTACTATCAGAAATGAGCTACAAGAAGGTAAAACATTACAAAACAAAACATATTTTAATCTTAAAAATGGGAACCCCAACAATGGAGGCTTCCTCTTCATTCTATACACAATAGTTATAGTTTATTTATTTATTCTTCATCAATGGATTCTCTCCATGTGTAAATGATTAATATACGATAATTCAATGTATGAGCTTCTCAAATCTTCTTCAAGCACTTGAATGGTTTCTCAAAAATCCTAAATCATCCCATGGTCCATTGCCTTTAATTTTTCAAAGAAGAATGAGATGTGGAGATAATCCTTAACCCTCTTATAATTTTACCAAATATTGATAACTAAATGTTTCTTTATGGTCTTAGGTGGCATGCGTGTGTGCTATGCTGCATGGGGGCTAATATTACAACCTTAGACAGCCTTCTTGAATATTACTAACCCCTTTCACTACCGCAAATTGCACAATATACAATGATGCCTTTTATCAGCGCTAAACATAAAGGGCTAATAAAATTGTAAGCATTATGAGAGCTAGTTAAAAGCACTGATAAATGTTACTTTTATTAGCACTAAAAAAGTACTGATAAAAGTTTATCCTTTGTCAGCATATTTTTTAAAACTAATAAAGGTTCCACTTTATTAGTGATTTTCCTAGCATTGATAAAAGATTTGTATAACTTTTAATATCTTTTTGTATCAATATATATAAAATTATCATATTTATATTCAAAAATTAATGTTTAATTATATATATATTAATTAAAAAATGTATATAATTAATTTAAATGTGATATATTAATATATATTTTAATAATTTAAACAATTATATAAATATAAATGAATATGTATTATTAATATGTGATATTTGAATTTTATATTTATATCTATGTCTATATGTGCATATATGCATGTGTATGTGTATGTATAAGACATGTGTATATGTGTATGTACGGAATGATATTCATATTTTTAATATTATTTCATGTTTAATTCATTTTTTTCTATAATATTTTTAGAATTTATTGAATTTTTAAAATTTATACATATTTATTTACAAAATATTATTTATAATATGTTTTAATTTATATGATTAATATTTATTCAATTTTATTTATTAAACTATAATATTTTTAAAATGTTTGAAATTTATATAGTTAAGTTATTTAAATGCATTTTTAATATTTTCTTCATTTCTGTACGTGTTTACAATTCATGTAGTTAATCTTATGAATTCATTTTTTAAATATTTTTGTCTATAAAATTTTATTTATTCATTTTTAATATTCTTTCATTTAACACTATTTATTCATTTTTGACATTTATTGATTTTTATATTTATTGGAAGTTAATCAATTTCTAATATTTATTTATACACATATTTATTTACTATGGAATATTTTCAAAATATTTTTAATTTATATAAATAAGATTTATTTTTTTATTATGTTTTAACATTTTAAATATGCTTGAAATTTATATAATTAATTTATTTAAATGATTTTTTTAATAATTTTGTAGTTTAAATAGTTAATATTTTTTAATTTATTTAATTTTATTTATTCATTTTTAATTTTATTTTATTTAATATTTTTTTCAGTTGAAATATTTATTAATTTCTAATCTTTTTGGAATATATAATTTTTTTAAAATTTATGCATATTTTTTAATAAGTTTTAATAATTTCAATATGTCTTTAATTTATGTGATTAATATTATTCATTTTTATTTATTAAGTTTTAATATTTTTAATATGCTTAAAATTTATATAATTTATTTCTATAAATTCATTATAATTTTATATTTTTGTAGTCAATAAAATATATTTTTTAATAATTTTGTTATTTATATAGTTAATAATACCTATTTATTCATTTTTATGTGTTTGTAATTTATGTATTTAATGTCGTGAATTCGCTTTATTAAATATTTTTGTAATTTAGTCAATTTTATTTATTCATTTTTAGAAATCTTTCATTTAATATTATTTATTCATTTTTAATATTTATTAATTTTTAATATTTTTGGGATTTATTCATTTTTTAATATTTATTTATACATAATTATTTACTAAGTTTTAATATTCTTAATATGTTTGTCATTTATATGATTAATATTTACTCAATTATATTTATTAAGCTGTAATGTTTTTAAAATGTTTGAAATTTATATAAATAATTTATTTAATTTCATTTTCTAGTATTTTCATCATTTTTATACTCGTTTACAACCAATGTAGTTAATCTTATGAACTATACATTATTATTTACTAAGTTTTAATACTCTTACCATGTTTTTAATTTATTTGATTAATATTCATTCAATTTTATTTATTAAGTTGTAATATTTTTAAAATGTCTAAAATCTATATAATCAATCCATTTAATTTCATTTTTATTATTTTCTTTATTTTTGTATGTGTTTAAAATTCATGTAATTAATATTATGAATTTATTATTTTAAGAAAAATTTATCTATTAAATTTTATTCATTTATTTTTAATATTATTTTTGTTAATTTTATTTATCCATTTTTAATATGTATTATTTTTTATATTTTTTTAGAATTTAATCATTTTCTAATATTTATTTATACATATTTATTTTTTTATGTTTTAATATTTACAATATGTATTCATCATCATTTTAATATATATATATATATTTATTTTTTTAATAATTTGTATAATTATTAAAACTTATCCATTTTTTTTAATATTTTTGAAGTTTCTTCATTTTTAATTATTCAATTTCACTCATTTTTAACATTCATGCAATTAAGGATATATATTCTTTAATGATGTAAAATATTTTTTACTTTTTTATAATTTATTCAAATTTAATATATATTCATTTAATATTTTTTTATTTTATTTATAAAAGCACAATATTTATCAGCGCTAAAAAATTGCTAATAAAACCCTCCCTGATCTTATAAATTCAACCCTAACTGAACTTTCCTCTCACATCATTCAAGCTCTCATAGAAGCCGACCTCTGTTGCTGCTCCCTCTTGAACTTCTATCAAATCGATCCTTTTAAAACCTAAGGTATGCAATTATTTATACTCCTCTTTAATCGATCTTACATCACTCAATATGCATGATCACCATCTTCATTCCATTCAAGCTCTTCTTTAATCGATCCTCAAACTTTCCCTACATCCATCACATTCGAAATGGATTTATTTTCTTAGTTGGGTTACAAAATGAATGAGAAAATTATGGTGTGATCCAAACTCCATGAAAAATTTGTTCCATTACCTTAAGAGCTTGTTTGGAAATGACAATTTGGGGGGAAATAAAACAAAATGGAGTAATTCAAACTCATTTCCCCTCTTTGGTGAGGTTATACTGGACAAAGATAAATCCTCTGGGGAGAAACCTAGAGAAATCAGTTTCTCCCTGATTGAAGATTTCAAATCACCCCAAAATCAGGGTTATTTGGAAGGAAACAAATGAAACAATACTATTTTTTTTCTTCAAAATTACCATATTTCCCTTGTTCATATTTTATTTTATTAAATCTCCACCCTTATCCTACACCCAATTTATTTAAAAAAAATTATTTGTGTCATTTAACATAAATTGTTGATGCGTGGGTCTTTCTTTTCATTGAATTCTTTCTCTTGGCCCCACTTGCATTCATTCCAATCAACATTGAATTTCTTTAAGTTATCATTTTGATATTTTTTTCATTTGACTTTATTGGTTCATCCTATTGAGTTAGACCCACACTTTTATTCATTAAATCCCAATTAAAATCTAGTGTTTCTTCAAATGTTGGGTTTTCAAGACCATGTGATTGGGCCCTATCAATGTTTACATCATTTGAAAAAAGACTAACTTCAGCTTCTACTAATCCTCTCATCGAAACATAGCCCATTCTACCACGTACCAAGTGAATAAATGAATAAACATCAGCTCCCTCTTATTGATTTCAATCACTCGCTTCTTCTTTTTGGATATTGTTTGCCTATTTAATCAAATGAGATATTATAGAATTAATCACACACAAGATCTTATTTTAAAAATTTACCCCTATGATTGAATAAAGAACCCAACTAAATGAGGATATGTATGAAATGACCATCCGTTCACTATAAAAACTCTTCCCACTTATTATATAAGGTGGTGATTTCAAATGATAACTAGGCATGGTTTTTATAGTACATGGTAATCCACTCCAAGTTACAGGCATCCTTCCTGCTCCCATGGATTAAAATCCAACAATTCTTCCCATTTGAATCCATTATTAGGTAAAGGAACCCCAATCCTTTTTATATTTTCATTTCCATGAACATCTACAATAGTAATTTTGAAAAAAACTGCTAATATCATGTTTGGTTAAAAATTCCTTCTTGTAAGAATGATACAAAAAGAAAGCATACACAATAGAAAGTTTTAGATCATTATTAAGTAAGCTAATTCACCTTATTTTTCATTCTTAGTGCCCTAGTTTTATAAATTTTCACTTGTAATAGTTGATTCCCCCCACTAAATCCATTGAGGATTCCTTATACTTTCATTTCAACCTCGATTCTAATTGGTAAGTAGGTCTTTCTTTTCAGTGCATTATTGCGCTTTTCCCCACTTGCATTAATTCTGACCACCATTATATTTCTTTAAGTTATCTATATTTTTTTTATAAGTTAACTTTATCAGTTCATCCCATTGAGATAGACCCACAATCTTATTTAAACAATGGTCCCAATTATAGGGACTCCCAGAACTCTCTTTAAAGCTCCACTAAGACTGCCTTTCACTCCTTAAATTGGAATCATAACCAACATTCAAAACATCCATATCCACTTATGTATTATTTAAACATTGCTCCCAGTTTCCACTCCGATATTTTTATATATTTTATTCTCTTTTTAACTTATATATATCACACATTCCTTTCCTTCAATGATTTCCACTACTACAATACAATATCAATACACACTATTCAACTCTTATTATCTTAGAAATATGGATTTATGTAGCTTAAATGATTATTTAAAAATGACCTTTTATGGGTTCTAAGATCATACTTTGTGTGTATTTATTTTTTTAAATATTAATATTAATGAATAAGATAGGATGGATATAAATAAAAAATGGATGGATACTAATCATATGACAAAAGAGTATGAGGATGAGGTGAAAGAGTTCATAAAGTTTGAAAAAGATCATGCATATGACCCTTCTCAAATCCTTTTTTTATGTTTATAATATATTTATTCAATAGTAATTAATCTATAGGAGTTATAAGAACACTTGATTTGTCACATAATAGATCAAAGTTATAATTTTTTGTCTAAATACGGGGAAAAAATGAATGTAGCTAGTAACTGGGATAACATTGTGTTTTATGGATCATCTAATACGATTACAAGTGTTAAGAATGATGAAGGATGTATCAAGGATATGATCACAAGTTTTAATTATGATGAATATCATATTGAGGAAATTAAAATGACCATTGAAGACGAACCTCATGATTTTCCAAAAAATGTTTGAGAAGTTAAAGAGTTGCATAAAGATGCCATTGTATTCTAATTGTACTAAATATATAGCATTGTTAGCCATACTGAATCTATATAATATAAAAGTTGGAAATGGATGGAGTGATTCCATTTTTACTTAACTAATTTCTCTCTTAAATGATATTCTTCTAGAATATAATGAGTTTACTTTCCAAACATATATTGAAAAATGAGCGCTATCTTTAATGGGTTTGATCTCTAAAAGAATGTATGCCTTTTCAAATGACTGTATATTACTTCATAAGGACCATGAATCACTTAAAAATGACCAAGGTTTGGTGAATATCAATACAAGAAAGATAAATTAGGTTCTATAAAAGTTTTATGGTACTTTCCAATCATTATAAGGTTTAGGAGACTATTTGGAAGTGTGGAGACCGCAAGGAAATTAAAATGTCACACATATACAAGAAATAAATATAGAAATCTTCATCACTTGAAATATTCTCCTTAGTAAAAGAAAATTGATCACGAGTATCCTTAATTTGAAAATGATCCAAGAAACCTTTGTATTGTGCTATCTACAGATGAATTGAATCATTTTGGTTTTCAAAGTAGCACTCAAATTACATGGCTGATTATGTTGGTAAATTATAAATTTACACCATGAATATACTTGAAACAAAAATGCATTATGTTATCTCTATTTATATTAGGACCAAAACAATAGAATAATGATATTAATGATTGTTTGGATTCACTGATTTAAGATTTTAAATTATTGTGGGATTCAGGTGTTACTTTGTATAATGCTTATAGAAAGGAAGATTTCACATTGAGAGCCATGTAGTATGGGATAATAAATGGATTTGCTGCTTATGGAAATTTGTTAGGATATTGAATTAAAGTAACTCAATTTTTTCCCATTTTTGAATAAGTTATACATTCAATTAGGTTGAAACATTCATCAAAGATTGTGTTTCTAGGACATCATATATTTCTACCGTGTTGACATAAATACCAATATTGAATGATATCATTTGATGGAAGTTTAGAAGAAGGAACAACACTATATCCAATAATAGGTGATTAACTATTTGAGAATGTAAAATACCTGGACACTATTTTTGGTAAGACTTCTTATAAAAACCTTACATAAACTGGATGAAAAAAGAGATATTTTTTTTTGAATTACCATACTGGAATTGTTTATACATCAGAAATTTTCTTGATGTTATTCATGCAGAAAAAATGTATGTGATAATTTCATTAGAATATTACTAAATTAACATAACCAAACAAATTATGAAATTAAGTCTAGGTTAGACATGATTTACATGGGGATACAAGAATATTAGGTGCCAGTGAAGCATGACAGATGAACTTTTCTTCCTCTAGTTGCTTACACTCTTTCTAGGTAAGAGAGATATCCGTTTTGAAACTTCTTGAATAATGTAAAGTTTATAGAGGGTTATTAATAAAATATCAATAATATCTCATGAATGACCGATTTAAAGTTAAAGGGTCTAAAATCACATGACTATCATGTTTTGATATAAGATTAATGCTTATAGATTTATATTACATTTTCCCCAAGAATGTTTTTCATACATTAACCAAGCTCTGTTTCTTTTTCAAATCTATATGCAATAAATTTATATACCCAGATAAATTTCCAACTATGGAAAACTAAATTACTATCATATTATGTAAATTGTATATGTTCTTAATATTATCATTTTTTGATATGATGGTTCAATTGGTTAGATAGACTTTACTATGCAGTCCTGTACATTATAGATAGATATACTCCATTGAATGATACATAAATATTTTTAAAGGGTATATCAAAAATAGAAGTTGGCAAAAATGTTGTATTGTAGAGTGAAATGTTGTTAAGGAAGCCATTAAATTTTGTACTGACTACTTATCCAATGTGGAAAGCATTGGTATACCAAAATATCATCACACCAAGAACCTTGTGGGTGAAGGAATTTCTAGAATAGATGTTGTCACAATTACTATTATAGATCAAGATTAGGATTACCTTAACATTTTTATTAATAGTTTAGAGGTTGTGTCATATGTTGAAACCAAAAAAGTAATTATTAGGAATTTGAATCCATCAAGGGATGAAAGTTGGATATAAAATAAATTTAATAAATAGTTTATTGGATGGTTTTGAGACCATATTTTTGAGGAGTCAACTACAAATCCAGATTCAATTTCAGAATGAATTCAATGGATAACTAGAAGACAAAATGTGCATTTATTATCCTATAATAGTTATGTAATTAATGGTTATACATTCTATATAAATAAACATTATGAACAAATTACCATGAAAAATAGTGGAGTTACACTTGCAACTGAAGTGATGCATGTATTTAGTACCAAGAAAAAAAATCCAATTTATGAAAATATGTCATACCTTTTCATCATCAAAAAAATATGGGAGTTGGATTATAAAATATTCCAAGTGATAACATTTCAATGAAAGTGGGTTAATAATATGACTGAATTTAAAATAGATTAATTAAGATTAATGAAAGTATATTTCAGTAAGGAAGTGTACAAAGATGAACAATTTATAATGGCATCATAGATTGTACATGTATTTTATATTCAACATCTAACAAACTGAAAGTGGTTAATTATTCTATTATTGACCAAAAACATTAAAGGTTTAGATGTCAATTCAACCAATGCTGAACCTTTAATTAAGAAATAATAATCATTTCATGGTGGTCCCAATGCAGACGGGGTCTTGTATGTCAGAGGAGACCATAATGAAAGGATTTTGATACTTAAAAAAGGGGTCAAATCCATTCAACCTTAAAAAAAAGAGAGTTCAATAACAAAGTTATATATTTTTTGTAATATAAATTATGTTACATCATATTATTATATGTTTAGTGTTGTATTTATGTAATATAAATTAAATGTTCAACCACTTCTGTAGAAAATTATGGCATCCTGCCTTCTTATTACACAACTTTTCATTACATTTTACAAATATAGGATCTTTAAAGTCTATTATCTTGAAAAAAAGGTACATAATACATGAAAATGTAAAAAAATTTAAATACTCTTGAAAGGATTATTGACATGTTCATACTAAGTACAATTAGTACATCTCATAACCTATGGACATATATCAAAGGAAAGGGTGATCATAAGGCCCAATAGGGGTAAACAAAGGAATCAATTTTCTTGTGATATCAATAAGAACTTGATGAAATACATAAAGACATGGGAAATATAAAGAGGGGAATATCATAATAAAAATAACATGAATCATAAATTAAAAATGTGGCTAAAAAATTTAATTTATACATTCATAATCATATCACCAAGGTCCATCCCCAAGGTTTCATAAAAATTACCAAGGTTATTCACCAAGGTATTGTAAAACTTGTCATCTCTAGAGATTAATTTCTTTACCCAATTCATTGGAGTGATATCAGGACACACCATTAATATGTATTTATTTTAATGTGATCCAAATAGATCATAATCAAACATTTCATAAATAAACCAAAGAGAATAAAATAAATGAGTTTCATATAAAAATCGCGACGTTTTAAAAAATGCTTAAAAATATGATCATTATGTCATTTATAACCCATAGAAAGGGAATGAGGGTTTTATGTATGTACATTACAAAATAAAATATATCATTTTTATGTCTTGATAAATACCCCTATAAATGAAATAGGTTTGGGTATTCACATAAATAAAATAAGAGAATTTCTTGAGGAAAAGAGAGATATTTTGAGACGAAAATTTTGCAGCATAACGACTATGTAACATGGTTTTAGAAAACATTAAAAAGAAAGGGGACAAGGGTATCCAATTAATAAATGACTCATAAAAAATTATAGAGACATAATAAAATGTAAATAAGAATATGTTATGAAAATTTTAAAGACATACCACATAAAAGATAACTTGAAAGGAAAAGAGATGTTTAGGAATTCCCTTATGAGAATTCGGCAGCCTTACAACGTCACTTAAAAATTAAGAAAATGAGTTGATGAGAGAGAAAATGGTCTCTAAAAACTTGGAAATAAAATAGAAATAAATAATGATATAAAATAACATAACCCAACATAATAAAATTGAAATTTAAATACATAACATAAAATAAGTCTGACTAAAAGAGGAGGGTGGAAGGTTCCCTTACCTTGAAGAGTAACTTCAAAAACTCAAAGTTTGAGACCTTGGGGGGGCTTGAGGTCACCTTGGTAGGAATCCTTGGGAGGTAAAAAGACCATATTTTAATTTAGGATTAATTTTTAATGAAATTAATGAAGGAATGGGTTGGTATTTATAGCAAAAGTGAGGAAATATTTTATTAATTTCCAAGGGACACCTCATTAGTGGTATTTGAAAAACCATGGGCTTGACCATGGTATTTGCCCATGGTTTTGGCCAATTAGGACACCTCATATAATATTTTAATCCAAATGAGTTGAAAAACATTTTAAATTACATATTACATCATTATTATGACATAAAACACACCGAAAACTCAAAAACTGTATTTTTACTATTCACTGAAAAACAAAACATTTTATAAAAAACTCATAAATTAACCCTAACATAATATCTATGTTCTGAATTCAAAAATGAACTCCATTTTATGAAAATAATTTTCTAAATATGAGATATTTAATTTTTAAGTAAAATCACTATTTACCTGAAAAAAATATGAATACTTAACTAATAATTTCTGAAACAGTTATTTACTTATGATATTATATCATATTACCATTCAAGATGCCTAAATTATATTTATACTTACTTAAGTGAGGTTACTATTCCATTGGTCATATTACTATTCATAAGGGTAATATTACTATTCATAATTTACTATTCATAAAAAAATTAAGTTGATCTTATCAGACTTTAAATTTCTTACTAATTACAACTGTATATGTTTGTTTTTTGAAAATCATTTCACATTATTAATTATTTAAAGTATAAAAAATATTTTAAAATACTCCTTTTTTTCAATATTCATCACTAATATGAAACTTCTAAAAATTCATCCTATATTTATTTTGACATTAATTTTTTTTACCATAATAAGAAATAACAATTTTATTTATACAAAAGGATTACAAAAAGTAACTAAGGCCTTGTTACATAGCCCCTTATAACAACTACATAGGACCTAAGAGTAAGGTGTGCAATGGTGATAGAATCTTGGGGTGGCTCGGACAACATTTCCCGAGTTGTGATTTCTATCAGCTTGAACTTCTCCATAAGGCAATTACGTTCAAACTTAACATGTTGAAGCTCTCCTTGGGCTTGGTCCAAAGCAAATCCCAGTGATGCTACCTCCTTCCCAAGCTCTAATATATGGGCTTCGTATGGATTGAGTCTATTGGATGAGGCCACCAATTCTTCTTTCTGCATTAATTATCCACTATTATTTATATTTTAAACAATAATTATAACGTTAAAAATTATTATTGTTTCCAATAGTCATATTAACCAATGGTTATATAACGATAAAAACCTAATAGTCACATTTCATTTATACTTACATATTTTTTATTGATTATGACATAGTAAAACATACATTTTTAGGAAACAAAATATTATTCAAAATTTTGGTCTGTTACAATAATGACTTATGCACATTTCAATGTTCCCAATCCTATGGAACAGCAAGTTTCTCAACATGTTGATGCTCCTAATGCAGAGGAACAACAAGATTCTGCACATACCGATGCTAACAATCGAGAGGAAAAACATAATAATGACTTTGAAGCTGAGGAAATGGTATATAGTGAACAACCTGTGTCCCACAAAAAACAGGGGTGTCGTAGCATGATGTTGTTAAAAAAAATTATTAAGGTGAGAAACAAAGGCATTAAATTAAAGGTTTGACAGAATGCACACAATGAACTTGTTTACCCCAATAAGGATATTTTCAGTAGTTACATTATGCTCACCAATCAAATTTATGTTCCAATTGATGTAGATTCATGGAACAATGTTTTTCCCAAGGTTAAGGCACTAATTTTGGAATAGATTAGGGAAACATTATGATATAATTTATTTATTTTACTAAAAAACAAAATAATGTAACACTGAATTACTATTTATTATCCCTTGAAGAGTGTATTTATTGTATATGGATACCAAATGAAATTTGAATTAATGCACACTAGAAAGGTCCATAAAGGATTTCAGTTAATTCTTATGAAGTATCATATTAAATATGATGAAGGGAAAATAAAACCACATCCACCACAAATTTATGCACACCAGATAAACTGAAAAACATAGAATGCATCTATTGGTCATCGAAAGGAGAAATGTTTTTAAGTATATTATGATTGGTAATAAATTACTTAACAATACATGTATTAATCACTTTGATTACAAATTTTTAATTTGTAAAACAACAATTAAGTGCTGAAAATAAGTAACACACAGTAAAACCAACATACCCCTACTATAAATCAAGGATGCAGTATGCTTCAATTAAAAAAATTATATGTATTTTAAATCTATAGTAATACTTTTATGTGACATGAAAAAACAACATAATTATATTCCTTTTCTTATATGCATTTTGATGAATCAAAATCAAAATCCACTTCTATCCCACGTCCTGTGTTATGGAAGGAGGCTCATATAAATAAATATGATATATTAATCAATGAAAACACAAAAAAGTATGATAATCATGTGTAAGTATGACATAATAATTTTTTTTACTTTAAATCAGTATTACATAACAATGAATACTTATTTTCCTATATTTTTTATCTAACTTCGACACAATAATCATCATCAACTATACCTAATGAATGACTTCTATTAGTGGAATTGAAGTGCTCAGAATTGTATGGACGTGTTGGAGGTGCGAGTTTTAAGATGTCACCCCAAACATATTTTGAGAAAAGAAATGAATAGGGGGATAAAGATAAAAAAATGGAAGATATTTAGACACGATTATATACTATAGAGGAAAAACTTAATTAATAGTCTAAGTTGTTAAAAAATGACATGGGAAGGAATCAAATAGAAGAAACAACACAAAAATAACCACTGCATAAAGATCCCCTCACACCCCCACCATACTTGAGGTGATCTATTCCCCTTAAAGGGATTATTTACAATAGGTAATAAATTTTATCATAACTATTTCTATGAAATGTGAATCAGGTAGACACTGATACCTTTATTGTATAGATATTTTACAAGGTGAAGATGATTGTGATTTATATCTATCAACACCCACCCATCGCCTTGTTGTGAGGGGTATACAATATCCAAGGATACATTCTACAAATAAAAAAATTCCAATAGGTCATATGAGAGTGGGGGTTGACATAGCTCATGAGCTAATCACTGAGAAACTTGTTCCAATTGATGATATGGATGTTCATATGGTTGATATTTCTATTGGAACTTTCATAGAATGGCCATTTGATATAGTAAAAATACACGTCGAAAAGGAGGTATTCCTTTCTATTTTTTTTATACAAAACCTTTATCAATTAATTAAAAAAGGAATGAACATATGAATGTTATTACAAATGGAGAAAGGGAATGGGTTAAATGGAAGGTCAAATCAAAATGATAAACTAAACAATCAAAAAGATCTTATGAAAATATATTTACCCCACCCATTAAATATATGAATTTACTAACATTAAAGGTTCATACTGATACAACATTAAAAAATAGAGATGTGACCATAATTGATTTTGAAGAAAAAATGTACAGAGATACCATTATAGACTATCTTAGAATTGATAATGTAAATTAAATCCCCAAGCATGAATAATAAATATTCTTAGTTTTAAATGTATACATGAGGTATGTTTTCATAATTTTTTTTCCAATAGCTGATCTACTATGTTAATTATGACTAAATACCATTAATTTTTTATAGGTGTATATATCAATAATATTTGAAGGGAAAACTCTATGAATAGAAATCTGGACTCATTAGTTGCCTCATAACTTCAACACAACTATTACCATTGGAACTAAAACAATATGAAGTAATAGTAGAAAAACTAGCCACAATGTTTGAAAGAAAATTTACAAATGACAAACTCTTCTTAATACCCATGATATAGGGGTAAAACTCTACAATTTAATTATATCACATATATTTTCATTCCTTTAATTACTTATTCTTTTTTGTTTTTAGGCTGAATTGGTTACTAATTTCAATCAATTTTAATACTACAAAGATTTATTTTATGGATTCAATGAATATATACCCAACAAACTAACCACACGTGATGACATTTATCAATTTTTAATATACTACATGAAAAATATTACAAATAAAATTCAAGTTATACATTTTATATTACGATTTAACAAAAATTATATTATAATAGGGAATTGTTTAAATATCATCAAATTCATGGAATGAGGACATTCCATGAGCACAATAATTCTATATACTTTTATAAGAAGATAAGTATTAGGGTATATATAATAATATTTCACTATAAAAACATATATCAAAATAGATTACTTATTTTTCTCTATGTTTCTATAGTGCCCAAAATAAACTAATGGAAAAGATTGCGGTTATCATGTTTTCATATTTAGGAAATATTATCATATTCTGTTAAAAAACTAGCATCCTAAGATAGGTATTTTTGATGATAATTACAATTTCATTTAAAATATTTATTAATCCTTTGTTTATTTATATTTTTTCTATACTACTAGGACAATCAAAAATCCTATTATTCAAAATTGGAAATAGATTTGTGTGGAAACAAATGGGAATAATACATTGTGTTATAATGTATGTAAACTTCATGAAGAGGTGACTTAATACTACTTATTTGGTTAATTTTCTCATCATTTAATCTACCTTTTTTAGTTAATTTCCTTATCATTTTTATTTTATACTTATTTTGTTAATTTTAACAATGATCATGAAGAAATGAATTAATCTATAAGTGTTTTTCCATGATCATTTTGTGCTCTATTAATATCACAAAATTATCATAGAAAAAAAATTTATAGACAAAGTCTTAAATAAGGATGATAGACTCATGTACTATGATCATTAAATCAACAATGCACTCATGATGATGCACTTTTCTTTTTTATTCTACAATGCATTAAACATTTTAGGTCATCAAAAAAAATATTGTAAGATAACCCTAAATGTTTAATGAATTGTAGAATAAAAAGATATGGTGTGATGTGTATGAATCAACCACACATCAATTCGATACATGGTATGTCTAGTATGAATAAAACTTTATTTTTTTAGTTTAAAATTAAAAATTTAATTCAAAACATCCATTATATACTCAAAACTTATAAAACACATTTAGATTGTTATGATACTTTAGGAAAATGATTCATAAGTCATTTTTTATATGTAGGAATTATCCCCACCACAATCCAATACATGCTGTACTTGATATGACTCAAAGTATATGTTTTTAGTTTAAATTTTACACATTAGTTAAAAACACATATCACATACTTAAAACTAGGAAAACAAATTCATATTATTTTTATACTTTGTTAAAATGACCCATAAGTCATTTTTGACATGTAGGTATTATCCAAACCTCATTATGATACACAGTTTGACTAGTATGAATCAAAGTGCATGATTTTAGTTTAAAAATGACATTTTAGTTAAAAAAATATGCCACTCATTGAAAACTGATCAAACACACTAATAATATCTTGATACATTAGTATAATGATTTATCAGTCATTTATGATGTGTAGGAATCAGTATCATATCAAATCGACACACAATGTGATCAGTATGACTCAAGGTGTGTGTTTTCAGTTTAAATTGACATTTTAGTAAAAAAGACATGTGACATACTCAAAACCAAAAAAAAATACATTTGGATTGTTTTTATACTTTATAAAAATGATCCATAAGTCATTTGGTACATATAGGAATCAACTATATGTCAATCCAACACATGGCGTGATCAGTATGAGTCAAAGTGTGTGTTTTTATTTAAAATTGACATTTTAGTTCAAAACATAGGCCACATACTCAAAAATGAGAAAATTCATTCATATTATTTTGATACATTAGGATAATTATTCATAAGTTATTTTTTATGTTTAGGAACTTTCTGAACATCAATCCAATACATGATGTGCCCACTATGACTCAAAGTGTATATTATCAGTTTAAAATTGACATTTTCATTCAAAACACATGTCACTAACTAAAAACCAAGAAAACATGATCTAATTGTATTGATACTTTAGGATAATGATTCATAAGTAATTTTTGATGTGTAAGATTCAATCTCACATCAAATAGACACACAATATGACTGGTATGACTCAAAGTGTGTGTTTTCAGTTTAAATTGACATTTTAGTAAAAAAGACATGTGGCATACTAAAAACTAAGAAAACACATTCATATTGTTTTGATACTTTAGGAAAATGATCCATAAGTCATTTGTGACATGTATGAATCAACCACATGTCAATCCAATGCACGATGTGACTGGTATGACTCAAAGTGTGTTTTTTATTTAAAATTGAAATTTTAGTTCAAAACACATGTCACATACTCAAAACCAAGAAAAAAAATTAATATTGTTTTTGTAATTTTTTTAAAATGATCCATAAGTTATTTTTGACATATAGTAATCAACCACATGTCAATCTGACACACGATGTGACTAGTATGACTCAAAGTGTGTTTTTATTTAAAAATGACATTTTAGTTCAAAACACACATCTCATACTCAAAACCAAAAAAATATTTAGATTGTTTTTATACTTCAGTAAAATGATCTATAATTCATTTTTTTTACATATAGGAATCAACCAAACATCAATCCAATGTATGGTGTGACCAGTATGACTCAAAGTGCGTGTTTTGATATAAAATTGGAATTTTAGTTCAAAACACACATCACATACTCAAAATCGAGTGAACATAATTATATTGTTTTGATAATTTAGTAAAATAATTCATAAGTTATTTTTTACATGTATGAATTAGCTTCACCTCAATCTAATACAAAGTTCTCCCAGTATGACTCGAAGTGTATATTTTTAGATCAAATTTTACATATTAGTTGAAAACACATGTCACATGATTAAAACTAAGAAAAAATTCAAATTATTTTGATACTTTATTACAACGATCCATAAGTCATTTTTGATGTGTAGGAATCAACCACATGTTAATATGACGCATGGTGTGAATAGTATGACTCAAAATGTGTGTTTTTATTTAAAATTGACATTTTAGTTCAAAACAAATGTCACATAATAAAAATAAATAAAATGAATTTATATTGTTTTGATAGTTTATGAAAATTATCCACAAGTCATTTGTGTTCTGTAGGAATTATCCACACTTCAATCTAATATATGGAGTTCTCGGTATGACTCAATGTGTATGTTATCCGTTTAAAAATGACATTTTAGTTCAAAACATGTCCCACTCACTAAAAAATGAGGGAAAAAATGATTGGATTATACTGATATTTTAGTAAAATGATTCATAAGTCATTTGTGACTTTTAAGAATCAGTTTCACATAAAATAGACACATGATGTGACCAGTATGACACAAAGTGTGTGTTTTTAGTTAAATTTACATTTTAGTAAAAAAGACACATTTCATACTAAAAACTAAGTGAACCCATTTATATTGTTTTAATACTTTATGAAAATGATTCATAATTCATTTGTGATACGTAAGAATCAACTATGCATCAATCCGACATATGGCGTGACCAGTATGATTCAAAGTGTGTGACTTTAGTTTTAAAATTACATTTTATTAATATATTGTTTCATATTTATGTTTAATTTATTTATTTATAGTATTACTAACATATTAATTGTTTTCTTATACAGGTGTACTCTTCTGATCGATATGGGGTGATTTTTTCGGCAACTAATAGCTTGATTGGGCTCTTTTGAGTGGAGGTTGGGAACCAAAGATAATGGAACACTGATGTTTTTAAATTTTTGTGATAAATTGTACATACTAATGTAATAGTACAATTTTTGTTGAATGTTTATAATATAGTATTATTTTCTTGTATTTTTGATGTAAATTTTATTTGAATTAAATTTTTTACTTTCTGCTGCAGTGTTCTATAATTTTAGTAGCACACTACAATGATATTTTTTTTATTAGCACTATTTCTAGGGATGATAAATGTGACCCTTTATCAGTGTTATAAATAGAACTGATAAAGGACCCCCTATATCAGTGATTTTTTAGCATTGATAGAGGGATCTTTTACCAAAACTATTTTCAGTGCTCATAAAAGGGACCCCCTTTTATCGACTCTTAAAACATAAACACCTTTTTAGTTCTGACAAAAGGAATTTATAATGTTGATAAAAGGGGTATCTATAGTAGTGTTTATAATTATCTCAATCCTTCCTTTGATGAGTTGAATGATTTATCTTTGGGATCAATATCAGTGTGGTGTATGGGCTTAATCTATAATAAAGGGTTATTGTTTCCTTCATTATATTCATAGGCAACGACATTATTATTTTGCAGGCAATAGTGGACACGTCTCATGCATTTTTTTTGTATCGTAGGGAGATTCTGGAAGATATCATAAGCTGTGATAGTGTTACAGGTTTTGAGATGATTATGTCATTGGTTTTTATATGGAATATTCTTTTTTTCCAAAAAAAAGTTTCATAGACACCCCACATCATCACACCCAACACAATTTGTGACTAGGTTCATAGGAATTGACATCCACAATCATAGAAAATGGAAATGACACTCCTCTGATCTCCTCAATGTCATGGAAACTTGTATTGGAATGCTGTAAATAGAGATATAACCATTCACATGGGTCAATAGATATCATATAAAATTATGGTGATGTCGTTGGTTGTGTTTGGATGTCTCAAGTGGTGATGGGGGTGTGTCACTAGTTGATGGCCTATCTATCGGAGTGGAAATGCCATATCACCAGGCATAATATAAGGGAAACCCCCTCATTGAATTTACTTTTTTTGAAACCTTTATCCACAAACCATTTTAAATCAAACCAAGTAAATATAGGATCCATACAAATTAATTACAAAATTAATAAATCAATTCAAATCCAAATATTAATCCATTAATCAATCAAATCCGATTATTTGATAAAAAATATAAAATGCAATTAATTCCCATATACTAATAAAACATAGGGTAATTAAACAATAAATTATAATGAAAAATATGAGAAAATATGATATTTATGACTCTCCTCCACTTATCTTTTTGCACAACTGGGAAAAAATTTATACCCAAACCATAATCCATATAATAATCAAAGACGAGAAAACATCTAATTATTTATCAAAATAAATTTTATCATGTCTCATTTATGAAATCCAATTTCATTTTCTTATATTTTATTAAATTAAAATTTCTTTTAACATAAATTATCCATCCATGCCCCACTCACAACCTTACTTCCATGTAAATGTGTGTCACTTTTCACTCAAGAGAATAATACATGTGGGGTTATGCCTATACTTGATAAAATACACGTTTTTCCATAAATTTATAAAAATTATCAATATCCACAAAAATGAGACAATGAAAATGAAATCAATCATGAGGTATTTGAATTAGTCATTCAATGTCTTAGGGTTTGTGGATAATAATTTTTTAAAAACAAAGGTCAGAATGGGGAGGGTTTTACTCATAAACAAATTAAATGATTAAAATGAAGGACTCTCGATGAAATTTACCCCACTCTATCAAATCCATTTTTTAATTTAAAATAAATTCACTTTAAGTTTTATTAGGAACCATACAAATGACTAGGATCCAAACTACAATAACCATCACAAAAAAAAAACTTTACCACGTGAAAACACAACGTAAAAAATTCAAATTTCAAACAAAAGGACTAGTTTAAAACCTATGGCTCCATCATCCACTGGTCATCATTAGTGGATCCATAATTTCCAAAAACATCTAACAACATGATATTGATGACCCACTGAAGCCTCACTAAAATACACCGATCTAACTAGAAGTAGAGAAACCAAAAAACCAAATGATTCATGAAAACCAAAGAAAAAACATGGAGACCATCTTAAAAACCGAATTTATGAACCTTCAGTGATGAAACCACTATCTTCAAATGAATCTAACACCAACACAACTAAAGCACTGCAACTTCACTTCACCACCCAGTAGAGGTTAACCCACCCATATATCCATTATGATCATGGGACATCACCACTACTACCAAACCCATCACACAATGTCTATTTCTACAAAGGCTACCACTACGAACAAACTTGCACCTACATTAAATTGGAAACAACACACCACTAAAGAAAACAAAGTAACTGGGGGACATAAGGCACCTAGAATGTGAGTGATGAGCAAACTAAGTCCTAAAATGAAACATAACCCACTAAAACCTCACACCAATGGAACCAATTTGAATTTTTTAACCAATTTGATCCCAAAAAACCCCATTCCCCACCATGATAGGCCAAAATGGGGTCTATCACTATGGATTAGAAAGTAAGATAAAAGTTTAAAATGAAATAGGCCATATACATGAGTAGTAACCAAAAAACACACAACCAAAATATAAACCTAAAAAAACACCCGAGCACCGGAAGGGGATAAACTATAAACCTCCACTATCACTGACCCAATCCACCATGAGATCCATCACATAAAATTGAAAAATGGGGTCTGATGTGATGGTTTAAGTAGAAATAGGGGATGGAGATGGAAAACAAGGACCTAGATGTCAATAATAACACAAAAAAATAAAACTAAAATAGTCTTAAAAAAACCAGAATCCACTAAGTGAAAGCTGATGAAAAATGAAAGAATCCATCCTCAGAAGTAAAAGGAATGGGGAGAGAAAACCTGGTCCATTGTCATTATGCTAAGATTTAGAGGGAAACCTCAAGAGATGAGAGGTTCATGGGAGTACCATCCATACAACAACAATAAGGATGAAAGAAGAAGAAGGCTACCAATGTGATCATAAATAGAAGAGAAAGAGAAAAAAATATGGAAGATAAGGGTTATAAGGACCCCCACTTGCACATAATTTGGGATAGTAGTGAAGAGAAAGAGTGAAACCCCGAGTCCTTCCTCTAATAGGCCTTAGGTTGGAAACTAGTAGAAAGGGTATATCACACAAATATGGGAGGTATTACCCTCAACTATCCTAGGTAAATACAGAAAATATGACCAACCAATAATTATGGAATATAAATAGACAAAAATCCCATACTAGAAAAACCCATAATGTATGAACATAAAAAAAGTACAAACATATCCAAAATAAAACCATAAAAAAATAATCTTAAGGAAGGAATTGAATTTTTTTGAACTCTAAGATAATACCATCTAGACCAATTTCTAAAGTCCTCCTAGAAACCTAAAAACAATTTATATATATGTGGGGTGAGTGTAACATGTATACTCAATAGGATCATACCTAAAGTCTCTCTTGAAAAAGTAAAAAGAGTATACTAATGCCTCAATGAACAAATAGTGAAACTAAACAAAAAATATATAGGTCAAATAGTTTTCCCCACCAATATCACCAAGGATCTATCACCAAATAATGTATCCAATATTAGTATAGTAATATCATAAGAATGTAGATAAAGTCATATCACAACCACTTTCCCAATGGTTTTCCACTCCCACCCAATGTTAAGAAATCCTTTTCTCTCATCCCTCCCATATCCAATAATGAAGACACCAACCATATATCTTTTCTTTCAACACCAACCACATATCGTATATCACATCATCATGGTATTAGGGTATCATTAATGCATCATAAATCAACCTCGTTCCCTCCTCCTGCCATGCATGACCCCACCACATATCTTATTATCCACCACCAGTATCACCAGAAGCTACTTCCAAAGAGAGAGTGGGGAAAAGGGGGTAATCAGCCTTCCATATCCTCCCCATTATAGATGTTAGGAAAAAAACCCCTAGGGTCTCTAGACATCAATCAGGTTATCCGACTCAAGTGGGTTGCATCAGGAAAACACAAGAAAATACATGTATATAATAGTTTCACACTAGCTATACTTATGGGTTCACACAAGAAACACCACCATAAATAGAATCAAGACACTACTAATAATGTACCACCAAGAACTACCTCTAATATAGAACAAAAAACCACACACATCACACAAAAGGCCACAAACCAAATTCCATTTTCTATTATTTTATTTAATAATTCAACCACCAATATTTATCCATTTTATTACCAATTTAAATTCACACCAATGAATTCTTTAACCCTTACTGAATTATAATATAAGATGATATTATCCAATTTCCACTAAAATGTTATCAATAAACCACCACATCATGTCGTCAAAACACAACCAAGGCCACCAAGCCACACAAAACCAATTCTATCAAGTTGAACATACTAAATCAAGCATAGACCAAGAATATTAAAATTAGTCTTTTCATTTATTAGATTTAATTATTTAACCATTTAAATGGTATTCTCAAATAAAAACAAAACTATAAGGAATAATTCCACAATAATAATATATCATGGAATAATAACAATTAATATCAAGGAAAGCCGATAACCCCATATTCATCACACCACCCCTTTTCAGTTTCATTAATATGATTTATTATCTTCATTATGTCAATTCATACCATTCACCCAATAGAAATAAAAATCATGATAATATCACAAATTCACCAAAAAAGGGAGAGAAATAGGACCCCCTATCTCAAAAGAATATTTCATTTGCAAAGCCACAACAAGAGAGGATGAACCATGTGGACACAACCACACAAGAGATCCTAAAATCAATATGAAATTCAACAATGTATCATCAAAACCGCAACCCAATAAACCCCCAACTCCAATAAAAACATCCACTAATAAACCTATGAGAAAACAAAGAATAAACCAAAGAGAAAGAGGAATCACCCAGAATCACTGATATCAAAGGATGCTAGGGATCCCAAAATAACCTAGAGGCTGCCTAAAATTTGAGAGGAACAAAGGGAGAATATGGGAAATCAAAGGGAGGATATAATTTAAAGATAGATTATAAATCACACAATTCATAGTGTGAAGGAATAGTTCACGCCATGAACCTTACACGGTTCACATCCATTAAAAAAAGGTTCTAAATCCAACAAACTCAGGAGGTATTTAGCATCATAAATATATCCTTTCACATTGTGAAACCTTTTAAGAATGAACCACCAAAAAATACACTAAAAAAATTCATGTTGTTAACAAAAACTCAAGACGTGAACTAATCCTAGATAGAAATTCCATAAATAAGGTCTCCCAAGTCATGAATCTACCATATGAAACATTATTCACACTATGAATCACCACATGCAGTTATAGATTCAACACAAAATCCTCCCATCCCTTATTTAATCTCTTATAAAGGCCCCCAACACAAAAAAAATCACAAATTAATAGACCATAAGGGTCTATAAAATTACATCAGATACCTCTAAAATGATTATCATCCTTGAGAATCAAAACCAACTAGAAAATACAACACCAACCTCTAGAGACTACAAAACACTCCATCAGGAGATACCTTTCAAATAAGGATAAATCCATACATCAAAACATAAAAATACGATCCCATAAAATAAAAAAAAGAAGTCAAACAACTATTACACAATTCTAACATCAAAATATCCCAAACATCATGGAATGAAAAAATCTAGTTAGTAGGAACATATCTACAATTATCTCTCCCAAGTACTCTCTTATAGGCCACTATTCATCCATAGGGATCAAACAAAGGGGATAAAATAGCCACACAACACCTTCTCTTGACAGTCCTGAATCTTGATCAGTCGTTCCACAAATATCGCATTGTACTCGATATCTAACTCCCCCAGTCGATGATATGGGAATCATCATGAAGATATAGGAAAAGATAGGACACATGGAAGACATCATGAAATTTTTCTATCTATTAGGGAAGTTCCAACCAATAACCCCCTTGACAACATGATCCAACACCTCAAAGGGTTCAACAAAATAGTGTGAGAGTTTTCTCCCCTAACCAAACCTCCACTACCCGTGTTGAGGGGGAACCTTTAGAAAAACATGGTCCCTAAACTCAAACTCCAATATCCTCCTCCAATGATTGGAATAAGCCTTCTGTAGACTCTATGCCACCTTTTTCTTATCATGAACAACTTGAATATTCTTCATCGTTCTCTAAAACACCTTAAGACCAATAATTACCACTTTTCTAATCTCAATACAGCTCAATGAGGATCAACACAGCCTCCTATACAATGCCTAAAAGGGGGTATACTGATGGATGAGTGATGATTTTTATTATAATCCAACTTAATCTAAGGTAGGTTCCACACCCATGATCCACTAGAATCCAATATGCACACTTAAAACATATCCTCTAGTGTTTGGATGCTCCACTCCATATGTTCATCCTTATAGGGGTGAAAAGTAGTGATAAGGCATAAATGAGAGCCAAAGGTGTGATATAATATTCTCTAGACTCAAAAAGTAAAATGAGGGTCTTTGTAAAAAACAATGGTCCCTATATATCTATAAAGTCTCACCACATTCATCCATATACCTTCTCTCTGGAGTTTCTATGATACTTGACTTCCAAATCACCAAAAAGTGATCCAAATTCATATTTCAATCTATGATCACTTAGATAAGATTATATCCCCCCTGACCCTGAGGTAACCCGATGGATAAATCCATAGAAATGTACTTACACTTCCATTTTAGTGAATCCAAAGTCTGTAACACCCCACCAAGGACACAATTTTCTACCTTTACTTACTAGAAGACCAGACATCAGATAAAAAACTCTGCTAATAACCACTTCATTCCTAGCGACCAAAAATACCTCCTCAAGCTAGGATAAATCTTAGATATGTTGGGGTGAATTGATAGAGCTGATATATGAAACTCAAATAGGGATACCTCAAGAATAACCAATAAGATGAAAATACTTTCATAAAACATAAACTAGTGTTGGATATCCTCTGACCATCCCTAGGGTGTATCCCCATGAATGACCTGATCACACACCATCTCTGTCTATGAGTCTTCCCACTAAGAATCATCTACCTTTTTCAACAAATAAGGCTCTAACATCATCTGGAATAAGTTTACTTGGACATAAACCTCATTTTATCCAAGATGTAAGGTTTCTAAATCCTCCATCACCCTCCAGGAATCCTCAAATTCCCAAATAGCTCCCTGTGACTTTTTACTTAGTGCGACTGCCATGATGTTCCCCTTTCTTGGTGTATATGATATATTGAAATCATAGCCTTAGATAAAGTCCATCCACATCCTATATCATATATTGAATCCATGATGATAAAAGATATATCTCATGCTTTTTTGATCCTTGAATACCAAAAAGCGTTTCCCAATGAGGTAATGTCATCATGAATTTAGGGAAAACACCATTTATTCCATATCTAGATCATGGGTGGCATAATTAAACTCATGGGGGAATAAATTCCTAGAACCATAAGAGATCACTACTCAATAATACATCAAGAATAATCCCAAATTCAAGTGGGAATCATTATAAAACACCTCACACATTACGCCCTCCTTGGAAACCAAAGAACCGAGGCGCTGAACAACTTCTCCTTTAAGTAGTTGAATGTTGCTCAACACTAATAAGTCAAACAAAGTCCTAATATTTCTTGGTTAGGGCCATTAATGGGAAGGAAACTCGAGATAAATCATATGAATACATCCAATAATAACTTGAGATACCAAGAAATATATGAACCTTTTCTATGTTCTTGGGTGCTTCCTAAGAAAAAATGACCTCAATATTTTCCAAATACACTGATAATACTCAATGTGACACCAAATATCTAAGTAAATTAACCTTTATGTATAGAACTTACACTTGGACAACTTCCCATAAAATTGGTGGTGTTGAAGAGTCTGTAAAATGATCTTAAGGTGATCAACATGCTCCTTCTTTGAACTTGAGTATATAAAAATATCATCAATGAAAAAAAGTATGAACTGATCTAGAAACTCATGAAATAAGGAGTTCATGATCCCCATGAACAAAACTGGTGCATTAATGACATTGGAAAACATGAATGTGAACTCCAAGTGTCCATAATGACACCAAAAATCAGTTTTCATAATTTATTCCTCCTCACCCTAAACTGATGATATACAGACTACATATTGATCTTAGAAAAATAGCTATATCCTTAAACTAGTCAAAAATATCATTAATTATTAGAATAAGGTAATGATTCTTGATTGTCACTTGATTCAGCCTCTGGTTGTCTATGCACAACCTCAGACTACCATCTACCTTCTTGGTGAACAAAATTGGAGCTTCTCATGGTGACACACCTAGCCTAATAAATAATTTCTGCATCAGATCATCAACATGGGTCCTCAACTCCTGAAACTTCAAGGGTTCCATCTGATAAGGATCCATTGAAATTAGTGTATCACTTGACTATAAATTTATTCTGAGTTTTAAATCACACCAAGGGGGTAGTGTCATGAATTCCTTATGGAAAACATCTATAAACTCCATAACAACCCCAGGGACCTAAACTGACCGAGCTCACACTAACTATACTAATGAATCAAACATAAAATAAATAAGGGCATCCTCTCACCAAACACCCATCCAGAAACATTAATCATTGGATAAAACCACACATTTCCCCCTATATCAGAAAACTCAACTCTCTTTCAGAAAAAATCAACCACTGTATGAAAAAAATACAACCAATCCATGCTAAGAATGACATAATATAGTTGTATCAGCAAAACAAAGAAATATCCTAAAAACTGATGTTTCCCTTTCATCATTTTTCATCCCCAACATACATCAAAAAATCTAACATGGACTCCAATTGACATGGATAATACCAAGGAAATAGAAATCCTATCCACATTCAGTCCTAATGATTGGACCAGGGTGGGTACAATAAAGAAGTGTGAAGCTCTGTAATCAAACAAAGAAAAAACTAGGGTATACAATAAACTAATCATACCCTAAAATACCTTTGGTATATTTGGTAATGGTTCCTTTATCACAATCATCTTTACTCAACTGAATCCTCTTCCTTTCTACAGATGAACTCTATGTCCATGCTTTATCCTAGAAACCTGATAGTGAGGGAAATGTTGTGGCTACCTTTTACCAACTCCACCCCCACCTTACTAAACATAATACTATCAAAAAGGATGCTAAATATAATTTGGAAGGCCTACTTCTAAGACGGATCTTGAACACCCAAAAAATACTAACCCTTTAGGGATAAAGGAAATTATCACTGATAGTGACCATGACTTCTACAACCAAAGAAAAAAAAGAGAGATCCCTTGGTAGATGCATGGGAAATACCAACCCTTGAGAAATGATATACCAACTACTGAGGTTGTCTCTCTTCCAATTGGAATCTTGATTGGCCCAACACCCACAACCCTCTATCTAACACCTTAGTCCTTGGATGTCCCTACTGATCCCCTAACTAGCGGTGCTCTATCTCGTTCATGAACACTTTCCATTATCTCCACCTTCTACTACACCTCAAAATATATAGGTAGAATAAATGAACCAATTATAAAATAAATGGTGGCGCACAATGCCTCCTCCAAGCACTGTTCTCAAGAATCCTCTTTTGAAATGATGTTAGGGGAAAATCATAGAAGTTCTTTAAACTTAATCCCTAGTTCCCAAATGGACATACTTTTATACTGAAGGGAGAGAAACTCGTACCTCTTTTTTTCCTTCACCATCACCAATAAGAACTCAGACATAAATTCTTACTAGAAGTTAGACTACGATACATCAGTCTCCTTTTCTTCTCAAGATAAAACATATACCACTAAATAGATACTCCCATCAATTGGATAAATATTAGGGGAACCTAATAATCATCCCAGGATTGAATCAAGATGAAGTGATCCCTAACTACTCTATCCAATACTTCATCTCTATATTAGATATGTGTCCCTTATACTTTTTTAGGATCTGATACTAAAATGAACCTAACAACCACTACCACAGTTTATCCTCCTGATCAAGATCAAACCTACCATGGTCAATGGGTCAACCTGTCGAAATTCCTCAACTCATACTACATGTGAGTAGCACCCGAATGACATCTCTATAAAGAAATAAATAACACATAATTCCAATAACAATGTATTTATTTAGATTTAATTTAATTAATTCATTTATTCATTCCCAAAATTACCCTTTCAAAATAGGAATTAAGCAATTATGATGCATGTAAATCTCCTAGGTATCTAACCTACAAGAAGAACCACTTTTCTTAGTAAATTTGGATATATTAAGTTATTTGAATCAAATAACATGGGCCCATAAAATCCTGTTCCCTAGCTAGTCTCCCTTGTTTTCATTACATAATAAGTTTGGATAACACCATTTCCTTACCAACCCATGCAGGACTTACTAGTTTATAACTTAAAACTATAATTTATCTCATATTCAACACATTTGATACCAATTTTTCATGAACCCACCTCCATTGGTACTCCTCCTAGGTCAACATTAAAGAGGAGTGACCCCCTGAGTCCCACATCTAGTAGGATTTGGGTTGGTGACTATTAACAAGGGTATATCACACAAATATGGGATGTATTGCCCTTAACTATCTTAGGAAAATATAGAAAATACCACCAACCAATCATCATATAATATAAATAGACCAAAATCCCATACAGTCAAAACCTACAATGAATGAACACAAAACAGGCACAAACATCACCAAAATAAAATGATACCAAAATAATCATGTGGCAATAACCAAAACAATTCCAAGCTCTTAGATAATGTTGCCTATATCGATTACCAAAGTCATCATGGAAACCTAAAAAATACTTTATATATATGGGGTGATCATAACATGTACACTCAGTAGGATCATTCCCAAGGTCTCTCATGAATAAGTGAAAAAGAGTATACTAATGCCCCATTGAAAAAACAACAGAACTAATTGGAACCTACACTGGTCAATTAGTTTTTCTGCACCAGCCTCATCAAGACTCTCTCACCAAATAAAATATAAAAGAGTAGTATAATAATATCACAATAATATAGATAAATGTTCCCCACAACCACTTCTCCACTGATTTTCTACTCCCACCCAATGTGAAGACACCCTTTGCTCCCATCCATTCCATATTCACTAATGATAACACTAATCGTATATCATTACTTTTGGAACCAAAAAAATATCTTATATCACATAACCACAGAAGTAGGGTATTATGAAAATGTAAGACATAAACCTCATTCCCTCCTCATACTATGAATGATCTTTACCAAACATCTCATTATCAACCACCAATATCACCAGAATCTAATGTTGAAGGGAGAGCAAGGGAGAGGGGGTAGTAAACCATCTATATCCTCTCCATCCTAAATATTAGGGAAAAAATACCTTGGGCTATCTGTGTGTAAATAAAGTTATCTGACTCAGGTGGGGTGATTAAGGAAAACATAAGAAAATATAGGTATATAATATTCTCTCACAAGACCACACCTATGAGTTCACATAAGAAACACCACCATAACCACCATCATGAAACTATTAATATTGTTCCACTAAGTAATACATATAAAATAGAATAACCGACCAAAATCATTACAAAAAAGGTCCATAACTTGGCATTCCATTTCCTATTACTTTATTTAACAATTCATCCACCAAGATTTATCCATTTGATTATCAATTTAAATTCACACCGTAAAATTATTTAACCCTTACAACATTGTTATATAAGATGATATTATACCATTAACACTGAACCATTATCAAGAAACCACCACATCAAGTCGCCACATCCCAACCAAGGCCACCAATCCACACACAACCAAGGTCACCAAGCCACACATACCAATTCAAGAAAAAAAATCATATTCAACTTAGTATATTCATTTATTGAATTAAAGTATTTAATCATTTAAAGGGTATTCTAAAATCAATACAACACTATAAGGCATAATTCCATAAAAATCATATAACATGAAACAAAATCAATCAATATCAAGTAAAGCTGGTAACCACATGATCATCACATTATCACCATTCAGTTTCATTAATTTGATTTATTATATTCATTATTCCAATTCATACCATTCAACTAATGGAGATAAAAAGAATGATAATATCATTTATTAAAATAAAAAGGGAGATAGCTAAAATCACCCACCTCAAAAGAATCTTTCCTATGAAAATCCATGATAAGAGAGGATGAACCTCAAATCCACAACCACACAAGAGATCCTTAAATCAATCCAAATCAAAATGATGTATCATAAAAATCACAACCCAATAAACCCACTAAATCCAATAAACACAGTTGCTAAAAAACCTCTAAGGAAACAAGAAAGAACTCAAAGAGAGAGAGAATAAGTACGTACTTAGAATCACCAATATAAAATCTCCAGAATCCAAGGATTAACACCAAATATTAGAGGCTGATAAGGCTCACAAAATTGCCTAGGGAATGCCTAAAATTTGAGAGGAACAAAGAGAGAATGAGGGAAATCAGAGGGAGGATGGAATTTAAATAAAAATTAGAAATCACCCAATTCATAATGTGAAGTATTGGTTCATGTTATAAATCTTACATGGTTTACATCCACTGAAAAACATAGTTCTTGATCTAACAAACCTGATAGGGATTTTACATTGTGAATATAGCCTTTCATTCCATGAAACCTTCAAAGATAGAACCACTAAAAACTCCACCATGAACATTTATGTTGTGAAAAACATCCCTCGTTGTGAACTACTTATAGAAAAAAATTCTAGAAACCAGGTCTCTGAAGTCATAAATCCACCTTGAGAAACATTATTCACACCATTAACTAGAAATTAATGATGTAAATCACCACCCAAAGTTACAGATTCAACATAAGATCCTACTCTCCATTACTCAATATCATCTCAAGGTCCCCAACAACCAAAACTCACAAAGTAATGGGTTAGAAGAGTCTGGGTCATTACAAGGGCGGTAGAGAAGGGGCTTCACTGGGGGGGGGTCTCTAATCACAAGAGCAAGAGGGACGAGTGACTTGGGCACTATTCCCTCAAATATACCCCGCTCAATTTTCCTTATAATAATATAACATCAAAATAAATTTTCTTTTTGATTAGGTTACTTAGTCATATAAATGAAGAATAATAAAAAATTCAATATCCATTCTCATTTTTTTTAATTTTTCATTTTCTCCTCTTTTAATTTTTTATGTGTAAAATTTTTTACATAGTCATTTTCTCAAGGAGAATGAGATTAAAAATGAATATAATGAATTTTAATCTTGAAAATTTATATTTTAAACTCCCAAAATTATAACACCACCATTTCATTCACCCATACAATGAAATTCATCCCTATTAAAACACATGAAAGCCCCCCTACACACTTAATCTTGAAACAATCATGTAAAAATATTTAAAGTGGGGGTAGATAAGGGATAATTAACTTAAAATGTATATTAAAACTAATGGGTCATTAATGGTTAGATAAAGGCTTCACTAGGGTAAAATTAAAGGGTAGGTTTAAGGATAATATGGGTTAAAATACACCTCAATCATTTTTAAAAGAATTCATAAACTCAAAAAAGCTTCGAAAAAATGATCAAAAGTTATAGTACACATTAAAATTACAAGTTTTTCTTAATAAAAGTGATGGTATTATAAAAAATATATCAAAATAGGCTTAAAAATCACTCAGGATAGAAAAAAATTTAGTTTGATTCCCATGGTCATGGATTTCAAAAATTGGATAAACTTCTAAAAATGTTTTAAAATAAAAGTTGAGAAAAAATATTTTCATATCAATAATCATTTAAATTTATTTTTTTAAAAAGGCATGTAGTATTTCTAAAAATAGACTCAAGTATGAAAAATGAGTGTTGATATTCATTTAAGCTCATATTTTTCTAAAAATATAAAAAATAAATAAAATGAATATAAAAAGAAAACACACCAAATTTTATTAAAACACTTAAAAAAGTGTATGACCTCTACACACATTTTTATCACATAGTACCCAATGTAACTTATAAATTAAAATATTCCTAAAAATAAAAAAAAATTATATGGATAAATGTTAAAAAAAGTGATGAAAGGATACACACAAACCAAATTTATTGGTAAGGTAAAAGTATCCCCCTCACTATGCTCTAAATTCCATAAAACAAAACAAATATATTAAAAATATACTAAAATAAGAACTAAATATAAATGTAGAAAAAGAAAGTATAATATTGGGATAAACCCCAAGGGGTGATGATTTTACACTAACTACATCTAGACAACACCAAAGATCATCCTGTGTAAAGACCTCAACCCTAGTAGCCCAGAGTCAGTGGTTACTTTATTACATTGGTGTTAGATATAAGTGATCACATACCAAAGTATTAAATACTTTAATAGTATTAAAAAATTAGATACATAATTAAAACTAAAATTAAATTTGAAAACTTATAATAACACATAATAATTCTATTGATAACACCATTATTACCTTTAGCATATCCCTATATATCAATCATAAACCACTTATTGGAATCCTTTGAAAACGAAACATAAGAAAGGGGTGAACTCATATTATTAGTAAATCTATGAATAAAATTGAATATATCATGAATAAATAAGAAATAATAAATATGGAAATGTAAATAACTAAAAACACATGCCATTTAATCAATAACTTGAGCATGTATAATAATATGGTAATAATACATGATAATCAAATAATTCCATATAACTAATCACATGATATTAAAAATTATCCATGGATATCATAAATATTAATGTAATCACATAGAAATAAATAAATAATTTCATAATGTAGTAATGAATAATGTTTGACATCACAAACATACCATCAAGGCCTTGTTCCAAGACATCTAACATTAATGGGTAAGGCCTCAACCAAATACCCAAGCTAGTTTGTCACATGAGACCTATCGATGAATTGAGGGGATATAGAAAGCCTCACCATCCAATTACCAAGTCTAATTAATTCATCATATGATAGGGGTGAAACATAATCAACATAAACATTCATATTTAAAATTAGCATATAAAATTTTAATACTCTTCCCAATCAATAAACATAATCATAAACCATCCAAAGTAATATGGAGAATGATATCAGAATAGTATATCCCCAGTAAAAATGATCATAAAACATCTATATAAATAATAATTATGGTATAATTACATCATATCCCTAGGGGATCATAATTAAGATAAGGTTTGTTGTCATTGATGAATATAAATTCAATAAAACATCATTAAAACATTCTTAAGTAAAATGACCTTTTCACTTTGAAATTCACTTTTAAAGAATAATAATTTCCAAAATATTCTGAAAAAAAATTTATTTGAAAATAATAATGGATAATTTTATATTAATCTTAAAATAATTGGGTTTTCATGATGGTGGGAAATACTATTCATACCGAATAAGTTAAAAGAAAACATTCTTTTCACACTTTTGTAAAAATTCAAAAAGTACCTCATTTAGAAAATGATAGGAAGATTCCTTTTAAAAAATTTTATAAATAGTATATAATGGGTAAAAATGACTTTAAATAATCATATAATAATATTAAATACATTATTTAAAACATTTTTAGAAAACATGGATATGGAAGAAAAAGATTCCCGACTAAAATGGAAATAAAGTCTGTTTTTCTTAATTTTTTTGATCTTTTGAGTACTTGAAAGAGGAAAATTAAAGGAAAAATTATTATTTTAAAAAATAAATATAGGATAAGAAACTATATTGGGTTCAATATATAAATATCATATAATTCCCCCAGAGGATATTTAATCATAAAAAAATCCCGAATAATGATGAGATTGTGAAATAAGCCCTTACCACTTTGGTTACTTTTGAATCGTAAGCCTAAAAATTATATGGATATTTATATCCCAAAATTTTAACTATAATAATAATAAAATACATTCATGGTTAGTATATATACTACAAAAATTAAATAAGTCATGAATATGACATATGTCTCATAGAAGTAAAAGTGAGATGAGAAACCCTTACCTTACATTCGACTTCCTTCATACGTGTTTGAACCTCCTATATAATAAATATAGATTTATTATACATATATTATATAACCACAATCAGACACACATATATATATATCATACCATATATTATTTACTTATAATATTTTATCAACTGTTTATTAACAATTCTTTGTTAAAATCACTATTTCATATAACAATTGCTTCATTTTTCATATATGTTTTGGTTTGGTAGTTTTGATACTTATACTTATATCATGGTTACATCATATAAATAATTTTAAAAATTATATAAATATCATATATATTAATTATATAATTATTTATAATAGTTCATAAAATTTATAAATAGAAAAATGAGTTACACCTTTCATGGAGACGGTAGACCATACATACACATGAACATTGTTTTCATTTTTTTGAAGGATGGAATGAAAGAAAGGTAAATAATAATTCAAATTTATAGAATCATTATTATATCATATAAATCATACATGTTCATAAAATCTATCTTTATTACCATCCATGTTAAAATAAAATGAAAAATGAATCACATCGCTTCATGGAGGCGGTAGTCCACACATACGCACGAACAATGCTATAATTTTACAAAAGATTAGAAGGTAAAAAGGTAGATGTGTTATTATAATTATAAAAGTATAAATATATAACAAATAATATATATATATATATATATATATTAAATCTATCATTATATCCAGCCATGAGAGGTGGCGATGGAAAACAAATTACATCAGTTCATGAGGTGATAGTCCACCATACACATAATTAACGGTTTTGTTTCCAATTTTATGGAAGGTGATATGGATATAGTTTATGAGATCAACATAATAACATATCATTATATTTTAGATACTGATGTTATTATATTCTAATTAGTAATACATTTGTTAAGGTGTTAATAGAATAATTAAAAATACATATTTTAGTAAAGACAATTACCTTCACTTAGAAAAACATTATTTGGATCTCTTATTAAATACCCTAGGGTTGATATTTTGGGAAGAATAGTAGCTCTATAATTTGTATAAGGATGTTAGGGAGATATTTTTTTTGGGTTTGGTTGATCTAAATGGATTAAGAGTTGTGAATAAGTGAGGATAGGAGGTTCCCTTTTATAATTGAGGATAAGTGACATTTTTTTAAATACCCAAAACTATTCAATAATTAGAAGTGGTGCTCAACCCAAGTTCCTAAAAAATTGATAAATAATGTAGTGGGTAGAATATATGGTTGATCTTATCATGACTTGATCCACTAGGTCTCTCTTAACTAGCGATATACTGAGTGTGACTACCCTAAGCCCTCTTCTAATAGGCCAGAGGCTAGTGACCATCACTGAGTAGAAATATCACACAATGAGAGGCATTATACTAATGTACATATACGCATGAACACATCTCAAAACCCATATAATTCTAATAAATTATAAAAAAAATGATACCATAAATTCATGCATAACATATATCTTACATCATAGTTTGATAATAAGTACTGGAAAGTGATAAAGGGGGACAAATACAAGCCTAAAAAAATGAAAAGGAGTTAAACCCACTCATAAGGATGGGAATAATATCAAATGAAACACTAATATACACCTCGGTCTGTCTATCCCATAACTATGATCTATTTGATCTTGGTCCTCCCATAAAAAGGCGTGTCTTCTGTATAAGACACTACATGTAAGAAAAGAGTCTATGTAGGGGTGAGTATAAAAATAACCAGTAGGACTTCCCTGAAATAACCAAACATAAAGAATCAAGAGTAGTCAGATTATAAAAAAAAATACAATAAAAAAACTATATATACTCATAATAGACAATCGGTATCAAGTGGTCTTAACCAATATTGCCAGCTACATGATACTTCTCGAGGATTCTAGGTAACGCTTGTTCTAGGAGAATCCAATCCATGATACATGCTATCATTAGTGATTCTCATACAAGAGCTCATGATCATCAAAACCTGCATAATAATTTCTCACTAAATCTCTAAAGATATCATCATCCAGGTAGGGGATCACACCCATGGACACTAGGGGAAACCATAAACCCTACTGGATCTTACAGCAAGATAAGAAATTTATTCCCTATGTATGGTAGTCACACCAATACCATGAACCCCAATTAGGAATGATAGATGATCCCACCCTGGTACCATGGGGGGATGCACCGAACTCTACCTGAAACTGAACCCATAGAGGGGATCAAAATCCTATACATAGGATGTAATTCCACACTATAACCTTGTGGGAAGGGAAAATGGAATTACACTCAATTGATCCTATTCTAAAATGAGGAAATGAAGGGTTACAAACACCTTCATAGGGAGTACATGGCATGTATTCCCAACCTCTAGTCTTCCCATGTATCTCTGTTTCACATGGAATGTAAACCTCAAAATACACGGCATGTGCTATGAGGGTACACAATGTGTATATGTCATAGAAACTCTTCCCATTCCATCTATCCATGCCCATGTATAGTGGTCATGCCTGTGTACTTGGCCATGTCCAATTACCGAGCCATGCTCATGTAATTTACCCATGCTCATGTACCTAGATATGTTCGTTACCATGTAATCCCAGAGTACATATCGGGCCTCCAAGATTGGGTCACATGGTGCTTGAAACATGTCACATGACATGTGATATTTAAATTCCATGGAAACCTTAACATTGCAGCCAAGGGGTCCCACATTGTGTGTATCTCCAGATTACACACCGTGTACAATAAGATTTACAGAAACCTACAGCTTCCTTAACACATCATTTGGATATTCCACCACTACTATTTATCTCACTAGGAAATGTGAATCTGGGGTCATCCAACCCTCACCGTCGCCGGTCGTTGGGATCTGGGCCCTGATAAGCTCAAAAATCACTTTGTCGAGCAGCACCATCATCATACCCTACCATAACTATGCATCAAAATGAGAAGAATGAGGAACAAAAGTAAAATATTATCTGACACAAGTCTTCCTCCATCGTCACACATCAATCATGAACCACACCTGTGGTATTGATTTGTTGTGCTAGATCACGATCGCACAATGATTGAATACCGAGTATTCTTGAAACTATGGGCCAAAGAAATTTACCCTGATGAATTTGTGAAGAAATAGAGTAGAAATACATAAAAATACAAAAATAAATAAGCATCATCCATGTTTGGATTGGCCTCGATCTATTTCCATTTGAACAACGAACAAATAAACCAATAATTAATCAATCAACCATAAAATAAATAAACTATCGATGTGTGAATCAATTTTTGTTAGTGGAATTGATCCACGTTTAACATGGGATAATAAAATGGGATAGATCCATATAAAAAAACATTATACATATTTTTTTTATTAATAACTAATGAATAATGATTATTCATTGATGTCGTTAGTGAGGTCCATATACTCAATTAGCATAGAAGATCCTTACGGTACCAATCCTATCATTTGATATGATATTATCCACCAACATATCTATAATGACTCATATCTAGGTCTCTAGGGTTATATGGATAACCCTAATATTTACTCATAACTAGTTATTTATATAATATATATTTAGGTCACTGGGTTAATGAAATAAATAAATAAATTTAATTAATTAAATTATTATTTGTTCCCGTGAATTTTTTTTCACAAATTTTAAATACCAACAAAGATTATGTAATATCTAGGGTAAATCCTATATTCAGGACTCAATAGAGGTCACAAATTTCTGATCTGAGACTCCATTTAAGATAAATTCAAATTTTCTAGGAAAACTATGCATACGTGATATTAATATATTTAATATTTTTATAATAATAATTCTGGGATCACCAGGCCTCAAAATCACATTCCGTATTAGTGTTTGACTCTGAAAATATTACTAGATATATTTCAAATCTTTACATAGACAAAACTAAGACATTAAATTCTCCCTACCTTAGGAATTTTTGTTCCAAAAAAGTGAAAAATACTACTAAAAAATATGTGGGTATTGAGCTTGAATATGGCTCTCCCACTACCAGGTGCTCTCCTAAATATTATTTTACTACCACATAACACACACCAAAGGAATCACTCTCCCATAGAGGATCCTATCCTGTCGATCATCAATATGCACCAAGTACTCAACAAAGGTATCCCCATCCTTGATGTCTATCCCACCCCAATCGATAACATGTGATGGGTCATGTACATATATCCTCAGATAATACACATGGAATATATCATATACCAATTCTAACTGTGGTGGTAGAGCCAATTGGTACACCACCTCATTGACCCTACATAGTATCTGTAAAGTTCCAATGAATCTTAAATATAACCTGCTGCCCTAACAAAATCTCTATAATCCACATCAAGGTGATACCTTCAAGAACACATGGTCGCCCTCCTCAAAATCAAAGCTCCTTCACCATCAATCCATATAAAACTTATGATGGATCTATTTAGTCCTCATCCACTCTTGAATGATCAACACCTTCTTTGTCGTAGCTCATACCAACTCTGGACCCATGAGTGTTAAATCACCTAGATCTGTCTAACATAGTGGTGACCTACAAGGTTGCTTATAAAAGGCATTGAATGGTGCCATACCATTGGTGGGATTATTGCTGTTGTTGGACACAAACTCCACCAAGGGTTAGTGATCCTCCCAACCATGACCAAAGTTGAACATACAAGCCCACAACATATCCTATAGAACCTAAATGGTCTGATCAGTTTGGCTATCAGTCTAGAGGTGAAATTCCATTCTCAAATGAAATTGAGTCCCAAAGGACTCCAGCAATCCTCTCCATAATCATAACATGAAGTGATCATCACAGTCTGAAACATCATTGAGGGAACTCTGTGGAGCCGAACTATCTCCTATATGTAAAGGTGTCCCAAGATCTCTACTAAACACTGCTCTTGAATAGATTGTAAGTGGGACAAATCGATGAGTTGGTCTACAATCACCTAGATGGAATCATGTCCTCTATACATCCATGTAATCCCCATCATAAAGTCCATGTATATCCCATCCCATTTCCACTCTTCAACCTTAAGGTATTGATATAAACTCGCTAGGACCTAGTGCTTATCCTTCACTTGATGGCAAGTGAGGCATTGAGAGAAAAACTATGATACATACTTCTTCATACCTATCCACCAAAACTAATTTCAGAGGTCATAATACATCATTTCTACACCTGGATGCACCTTCAAATGGGATGTATTAAAATCCCTCATAACCACCTCCCACAACATCATCATCACCATCATACATCCTCTGAAAAGGATAACATGATCCTCACCTTTAGAAAATGAATTAGGATCAATTATAGTGGATATATGAGTATGTAAGGTATCACAGTCGATATATCTATGTTGATCCTCCCTAATATGCTATAGAAGTGGTGTGGTGACAACCATCGACTTTAGATATGAAGCATTGTCCTTGTATACTAAGTAAAACTTCAATGAGGCTAACTAATCCAAATCATTGGTAAATAACTATGAGTAAGATCTCTTGTTGAGAGAATCTTCTACCATGTTACCCTTCCCAGGATTGTAGACTATCTCAAAGTCATAATCCTAGAGGAACTATATCAATCACATCTATCTCAAGTTAAGATCCTTCTGAGATAATATATACTTGAAACTCTTGTGGTCAAAGTAGATACTAAACTGATCACCTATAAAGTAGTGTCTCTACATATTTAGGGTAAAGAATACTACTGTTAATTTAAGATCATGGATCATGTAGTTCTGATAATATAGTCTCAACTGTGAAGACCCATAGATGATCACTTCTTGCCTCTGCATTAATACACAACCAAGTCCGGTCCTTGAGGAATCATAGAACAATACACACTCGACACCCTCATCTATAAATCTAAATATGGGAGTGCTAATAAAACTTTTCCATAGCTCCTAAAAATCCCACTGACACATCTCTGTCCACAAGAAAGGCTTCCCCTTCCAAGTTAAAGTAGTAAAAGGTGTCTATATACTAGATAAATTAGGCACGAATCTCCAATAGTATCCTACCAATCCAAATAATATATTCACCTCCGTTATTATCTTGGGTGGATCCCAAGATAACACTACCTAAACCTTCATTGGGTCCACTGCTACACCATTAGATGGGATGAAATATCCTAGGAAGTGGATATCCTAAATCTAGAAATGAAACTTCAAGAGATTACCATAAATATGGTGTTATCAAATTATGTCTAGAACCATCCTCAAGTGTCTCACATGATCCTCCATAGATACCAACTACACTAGGATATCATTGATGAGGACCACCATGAATAGAACTAAGAAAGGATGAAAGATACAGTTTATGAGTCCCATGAACACTACTGGGGTGTTCTTCCTGATAAAAGGCATCACTAAGTACTCTAGTGACTGTAGCAAAATCAGAATACCATCTTCGGTATATCCTTATCCCATACACACAATTGGTGATAGCCTAATATGAGGTCAATATTTAAAAACTGTCATGCCCCTGTCAAAAAATTGACGAGTTCATCAATACTTGGTAGTGGATACTTATTCTTCATGGTCACCTAGTTTAGGTGAAAATAATCCAAACGCAACCTCAAGCTCCCACCTACCTTCTTGGTGAATAACACTAGGGATACCCATGGGGAAATACTAGGACTCATAAAGACCTTCCTCTACAAGTGATCCAAATATACCCTCATATTTAAGATCTCTATTGGAGCCATATGATATGCTAATGTTGATATCAAGGCCATCCCATGATGTAATTCAATGCATAAATATATCTCAGTGGGGTGGTAAGCCTTTAATGTCCTTAAGAAATACATCCTCATACCATTCCACCACTACAGGAAGCTCAAAGCTTATAAAATCCACTACTCCAGGAGCCATGCTATCCAAATGGTGAGTAATCAATTGTATCCTCCTATGTAAGATCCCGTCTTTCTCTTATTGGGTTTTCTTCTCACCCCTAAAGAAAAACCTCTATCCATATCCATAGATACACCACATCCTCCACCTAAAATATTCAATATGGGAGTGAACTATGGATATATATTCCACACCTAAGATGATATTTTAAGCCCTCTTTGCTGCTATAAAGAGATCCCATACAAATCTCTTTCCTCCAAGCATTATATCACACTATTGACAAAAGTGTGTGATTACTGAGTCACCTCCCATCCGAGTCTTTAATTATAAGGGTTAAGCTAAGGGATCAACCAGAATATCTAAGTCACACAACAAATAAGTAAAAAGGATTGGATCACACCTATGTTTATTAGTACTATAGATAAAGTATAGTAGACACATATCATACTTATAATCATTCAAGGAGCCTCAGGGTCATAATCCTCCACTTCCTGCAACATCGATCTCCCCTATCCACTAGCTCCCTAATCCTAGCGCAGACCACCTAGGGGTGGGGGTGGTAATAAGTCAAACCATTTACTAACTTCATCTGATCTACCTTATCCTATCCCATGTTTGATTCACTGAGGACTCTCTACTCCTACCATTATCTCTGCCTGGGTGGTCTCTCAACTATATCCTTGTTATTTATATTACGGGTTATAAAATATCAAGAAATATGTCCCTAACAATAACGTGATAAGAATAGAATCTCCATCAGCTAACTTGATCCATCCTAATAGCCATAAACTATCGATACTCTATCTTGGGACCATCTCCTGAAGCATCTTACATGCCCTAATCCCTATGAATGTAATCAGCTACTAGTTTCCAACATTTTAGATCTAGTGTTCCCACTACTAGCACCTGATATTGACGTATTATCTTCTAGGAATCTCTCAATTACTAAATCTCGTTCAATCACTCCCACTTAGGTGGGAATTCATAGAGATATCATTGAATCCATAATATCTTGGCATAATCCCTACTCAAAGGTCTATGCTCTGAAAACAGATCTCATACTATATTAACAAAGTACTGTGAGTGATCAATACACATTGCGGAATAATCTTCCACGATCATATTTCCCTACTATAAATACAGAATATTTTGGATGAGAATTGATAAAAATGTGGCTGGATAAAACTACCCCTGAAGATACACTCATAGTAAGACCAAGAGAGATCCATATCATCATGTCACTGAGTCACCATAATCCACTATCGCCCAATGGATCCTTGAATAAGAATTAATATGAGGACTACCATCTAATCGATAGGAATCCTTACAAGGTGGAAAACTTGAGTAACAAACTCTAGCTAGTCCTCATCTACCAGGGGGTTTGGCTTTCCCTGAAACCTAGGAGGTTGCTACCTCTAAAAATCATACAGCACACTCAACCTATGTGAATCCTCATTCAACACTTCTAGTACTATCATCTTCTCAATGGGTGGTAGCATAACTAGAAAACCATACAAAGGTACTATCTCATGTAGAGGCCCCTGTACTGAAGCCGCATCGCTTAGCAGATTATCCTTGTAATCATGCAATGGAATATTGAATAGCTATCTTCATAGAGGCATCCTAAAATAAAAAAGATGAACCATAGTCAATGAGTATATCTAGGGAGATAACTCAAGAAGGACATGTAAACAAAAACCCATTCCTATATGATGTATGTACCGATGTTTTTACCTGTAACCAGTGTCTACATGAATCAAGTCAACAAGTAGGTTATCAGATCCCTGGTGAATGAATACATTTCCCCCCACACCAACACTAGAGTCCCTATCCTGAAAGACAAATTCGAAACACTTTAACACTATTTCCATAAATCCCAAACTAATCTCATATCTAGACAATCCTAACTTTGGTCTTAAGGTAGAAATGACTCCTTTGACACCACTTTGTCATGACCTGACCCACCAAGGTCCGCCTGGCTGACGATAATCTGAGTGTGACTACCCCAATCCCTTCTTCAATAGGAAAGGGGATAAAGACTAGCATTGAGTAGTCATATTACACACATGGGTGGAATTATCCTAATGTATCTATATGAAAGCACACATCTCCAAGCCCATACAATGTTGAGAAAGTAAAAAACAAATGATATCATAAATACATGAATAATATATATCCCACATCAGAGTATGGAAATAAGTATTGTAAAGTAATAAAGGGGGCCAAATAAAATCCCACAAAAATTGTAAAGGAGTCTAACCAGCTCAGAAGGAGGGGACTAATATCAAATAAAACATCGATATACACCTCAATCTGTCTAGCCTAGAACTATGCTCCACCTACTCCTGATCCTCTCAGGAAAATTTTAGGAGTTATGTCATATGCATAAGACATGACATGTTTGGGTAGAGCTCGTGAAGGGGTGAGTATAACAATACCCAATGGACACCCTAAAATAACCAAACATAAAGCATCAATAGTAGTCAGCTCATAACAAAAATTCAATAAAAAAAAACCTAGATATACTCATAATAGGAAACCAATCTCAAGTATTCTCAAAAAATACTGCTAGCCACAAGATACTACTAAAGGATTATAGGTAACTCTCATTATAATAGAATCCACCCCTCAAGCCATGCTATCATTGAAAACTCTCATCTGATAGGTTATGATTGTTGGGCCCCACTCAAGAAGTACTCACTAGATCTCTGAAGATCTTATCATCCAAGTAGGGGTTAACACCCAAGGTCATTCGGGGATACCAAAAACATTAATTAATCTAACTTCTAGATAGGGGATCAAAACACTATGCATGATGGTCACATCGATACCATGAACCCCACCTAGGAATGATAGAGGATCCCACCCTAGTACCGCATGGGGATGCACCAAAATCCATCCCAAACTGAACCCATTGAGGGGATAAAAATCCCATGACAAGGATGTAATGACACACTATACCCTCCTAGGAAGGGACCAGTGAATCACAATCAACTGATCCTAGTATAAACTGAGGAAATGATGGGTTACAATCACACTTATAGGGAGTACATGACATGTACTAGGGGTACATGATGTGTCTTTCAAACATATAGTCTGCCTGTGTATCACCGTTTCACAAGACATGTAAACCTCAAAATACACAGCGTTTCCTATTAGAGTAAATGGCGTGTAGAGGCCATCAAAACTCTTCTTGTTCCATCTGTTCGTGCCTATCTACACATGGCCATGCTCGTGTATAGTGGTCGTGCCCGTGTACTTGGTCGTTTCCTAGTACTAGGCCATGTATGTGTACTCTAGTCATTTCCGTGTACCTATCCATTTCAATGGCCATGTACTCATGGAGTACACATTGGTATTCCAACATTAGGTCGCATGATTTGTGATATTTAACTTCTGTGGAAACCCTAACACTATAACTAGGGGGTCCCACACAACATGTATCTCTAGATTACATGGTGTGTACCATGGGATTTATAGAAACCCATAGATTCATTAATACATTTTATATATCTACCAAAATCTCTATCAATATTTCCATGAAATGAGGATATAGGATTGAATGACCCTCATGATCACCAGTTTCCAGGATCTGGGCTCTGATCCACTCGAAAATCACTCCGTCGAGCCACACTGTCATCATGCCCCATTGTCATAACGTGTCAAAAAATGAACAATGAGGAACACAGGTCTAATAAGATCTAACTATAGCATTACTCTATTATCACACCTCAATATAACCCTATATCATGAACCAAACTCGTGGTATTGATCCATTTAATCAGAGAATGGTCGTTCAATGATCGAATACTAGGTATTCATCAAACCGCGGGCCAAAGAAATTGCCTACGATGAACATATGAAGAAACAAGGGAGAAATACATTAAACACCAAATAGGAATGAACCTATAATTTTTTAATATTGGAATTAATCCATTTCCTTTATAAAGATGAATGAATTAACCAAAAATTAATCAATCAACCCTAAAATAAATCAACTGTCAATGTAAAAATAAATTAATGTTAGTGGAATTGATCCGCATTTGATACAAGATAATAAAATGGGATAAATACACATAAAATAATCATCCTACCTGGAGTTTTTATTTATCATTTATAAAGAATTATTCTACATTGAAATCGTTAGAGAGATCCATGAACTTCATTGGCATTGAGGATCCATGTGGTACCAGTCTTATCCTCCGATCCTATATCACATACCGACGTCTCTCTAATGGATCCTCTCTAGGTCTCCAAGGTTATGTGAAAAATAATTATATTTATCCATAATGATTTATTTAAAGAGGATGGATTTATGTTGTTGTGTTAATGAAATAAATAAATAAATTTTATTTATTTATTTATTATTTGTACCCGCAACAACTTTTTCACAAACGTCTGACGCCAACAAAGATTATGTCAGGCCTAGGGTAAAACCCATATTAAAAACTCAATGATTGTCATATATTTTTTATCCAAGAATATATTTAATATGTAACACCCCAATTTTCCATGATACATTTCCCTTTGAATAATGCAATAGCTTGCGTTGTACGCAACTTCGAGATTCTAACACATCGCAACCAATCAAACTAGCCGTTATGAATAGAAATACACACTTTTTGAAATTTTATAAATTTTATATTTCAAAATAGACTTCATTTTTGGATTCAGAATATATAAAAATTATATTAGCGTTATTTTTTGGTATTTTTCTGAAAACCTTCAATTTTTGATGAATAGTGAAAAACACTAAGTTATAGTTTAAAACCGAATTTTTATTTACATAATTATTTATTTTATTTAAATTTATTTTAGGTAAAAATAGATACATAATACCTATATAAATTCAATGTAATTAATTGGAGTTAGTTTATAATAATTTTAGATATCTAAAAAATTTATTGAACTTTTTACCGTCTTTTACCCACCTCCTAGGAGCGTTTGCATATTTACATAAAACTTAATTTTACCGGTTTCGTGAGTTGAATTTCAAAAATCCGAGAGACGTGGTTGATATCAGTAAGTAAAATTTGGTTCAATAAGATGGAAATAATTTTCGGTGAGTAGTAACTTTTTACCTTTATTTACCACGGTTAAAATTAAATAGAGAAATTAAGGGTAAAAATGATATTATTATTACCATAACACCTATCCTAATTCAATTGGATAAGTGTAATTCGACCAAAAACAAACTTAGGAATAAAATATGATATTTTAGGTCCACTTGGATTAGATTAGTACATTTATTATTATTTAATTCAAAGAAGAGTTAAAAGAGTTAAAATCAAAGTTTAATAACTAAAACATTTTTAATATAGGGTTACACATAAGATAAATCTGACTATAAAAATTCATTATAAAGATAAAAATATTTAAAACATAATGGTATTTTATTTATATTTTTTAGAGATTAAATAATTTAATTTATTTATGACACAATGATGATGCAGTAATTACCTAATTAATGAAATATTAAAATATTTGATATTATAAATATCCAAATAAATGTAATTTGAGACTTTTTATGAATTAAAATAATTTTATAGGTTAATATGACATATTAGGGTTGGTTAGATGAATTTTTTTCGAAGTAATAATGCTGTTATGAATTTATCAAAAACAAAATACCAAATAGTGTTAAAATTGACAAAAAAGAGTTTTTAAAACAAATATTATATTATTAATTGATATTCTATTCCTAAAAATATAAGGTTCGGAAAAAAGAATTATATAATGATATTTGTATCATTAATGAACCACTTGAGGTTATCTTGGAAGTATATAGTAAGTTTATTAACCATATAATATAAAAATACAAAGAGACATAGTAAATGTCAAACTATTTAACTAAGAGTTAAATCTAAAAGATAAGGTTGATATAGTGACCCAAACTTGTCTAAAACCTATTGGTTGAGTGATTTTTGACCCATAACCACCTTATCATTTAAATAATCCATTTTTTAGCCATTATAAACCGAAAATGATTTTATTATAAAATAATATTTCTAGCTTTTCCTAAGGTGCCCCTCACCCCTCTTATAAAAGGTCACTCCCCCTTCTCTCTAATTCACACCTTCAAAGCCATTTTTCTCGGCCAAACCCTGCCAAAATACCATATAAACTTTCCTCCCTTCATCCTAAAGGACTTTATTTAGTCATAAATACAAACAAAGATCCCTTTTGATCAAATCAAAAGGAAGAACCCGAAGAAGAGGTAAATATTTCATCACCTCTTTCAAGTTCATTTCTTCTTCCAATTACTATTTCTTTGTTGTTTCCATTATAAAATAATAACTCCAGTATATTATATATACTGTGATGTTATTATAAATATGGTACAACCATATTCATTATTCTATCCATCCTTTGAATGACATGTCACCATACGTGCGTATGTACGGCTTACCGTATCCACGTCGTGGTGTAATTGTTATTCAATACATTACTATTTGGATGGGTATAATAATGATGTGTAATTGATGTAAATAATAAATATAACGTGATAATGATTCTTTATATACAATATAACATCCAATTATATATTATTTTAATATCAAAAGAATGATATTGCCGCTCGTGCGCACGTACGGATTACCGTCTCCACGAACGCGATGAGATTCATTCACCATCGTATCCAATCAAGACTAATTTTAATTTTATGATTAAAAATAATGTTTAAAGACTTGATATAAGGCCCTAGCCTTAAAAATTACTTAATATTGATTTATTACAAGAATACACATTGAGGATATTTTCAGGTTTAGAGTTTTAGAGAATTAGATCATAAATCATGCGTTACATTCCACATTTCAACAAGGTGGTTACATAAATGACAATATTCATTTTTACCATCAAAGGAGACATATTTAAAATAAAACATGTATTATTTCGTGACACTTCCTTAACACTATAATCACATCATGTACTTTTCCCTTGACCTATGAAAAACATTTCAAAAACTTGGGATGAGCATAAAAAGCTCAGTAAGGGATATAAAAGTACGGAATAAAAACATTACTCCATGTATACATAAGAATTAATGAAATCATACTTTACTCATAAAACACAATCACTTTATCATACCTCATGAAATCATAAGATTTATGAATAAATCATAGAAATTATAATACATAAAGGTAACTTGAGGCATTCATAACATTATTACATCGGGAGTAACCCTCATGGTTACATTTGGAATACCCATCACAATATATTCCCTAAATATCTTCAGAGAAACATTAGCGTTTAACTCATTCGCATTAACCAATGCATTGGAGAGCTATCACAGGCTCACCCACCCTTAGTTTAACATGGAACCACCCGTCTTCATAAACAATTCCCAAGAACCATAACATAATCGTATCACATAAAACATGCATAAAGGAAACGTAACATTTCCACATTTCAATCACAAGATATCAATACAAAACATTGATATAATAAAAACATTATCAAAACCATTTTCAATACCAAAATAAAAGAAAATTAAAACATGGTATTTATTTTTCATTTAAAAAAAAGTTATGGCTTGTAGAGGAAGCCGAATCTCAAATAATGGTCACGGCAGCGGAGAAGTCGTTGTCGCCGCATACGTACGAAAAAAACATTCCCTTTTGTCATTTAGTAAAACACTTCATATAAAAAAGATTCCTTTTGAATAAAATTAAAAGTCAAAGGAGTTTATACACCGTATAAAAGAAAGTTGTGTATAAAACAAAATATGCCTCAATGAAAGGAGATTGAGACGAAGTCCCATACCTCGTGTCCAACTTGACTCGATCGTTCTTTAATATCATGAATAATAAACTAGAGTTAATTTATACTTACTTAAGAACCTTTTTCAAGTTAATTATTCCTTTTATATCACTTATTACCATGTTATGAACATTATGTAATTATTTAAGTTAATAACGGTCGTTTTGTCGATCTTTGGTACTTGAGCCAAAAATAAACTTCTTATAATTACAAGTTGTTCATGTGGTAAAATATCCATTATATCCAGAATTATATTCATGATATATATATCATATATATCATATATATCCATTATATACTTGAATTTATAATATTACATAACATTTAGAGGTAAGAAATGAAATGCACTGTTCATGGAGACGGTAAGCCGTACGTACGCATGGATGCTACTTTCATTTATATTTCATATTTAATGGAGTAAAATCATAATGATATAAAGGTATATTATAATTAAAGTATAATATCATATATAACATCATAAAATCCATCCTTTATACGTCCCACATATGGCATTAACGAATCAAATCACTTTGAGGGGGCGGTAGTCCGCACTTCCTAAAATGAAGATATCACGTTTACCCATAATGGACACCATAAAGGTATGCCATAAATGAAAAATACAGAATCATAAAGAAAACATAAAAATAAAATATATCATATATAAATATAGTGACATCTTAATGGTCACCATGAAAGGTGTTAAAAGAAGATTGAACAATCATCATTTCGTGAGGCAGAAATTCACCATCCACAAAAACAGTATGTTCTTTAACCATTAGACGGAGGTGTGTGTAAGTGTAGCTCTAATAATTCTCATAAAAACATTATATTATATTGAAGATACTGGTGTTGTTACAAAATAAAGGAATGAAAAGAGTTTAGGGGGTTGGATAAGCAAAATAAAATAAAAGAACACAAGTGAAGACATTACCTTTAAATTAGGTAACTCCTCTTGGTTTGAACCAAAAGGGTTTCTTGAAGAGCTTTCTTCCTAAGGTAAGGCTTCTATGATGAATAAAGGTATGTGTAGAGATAAAATGAGAATATTTTGGCCAAGAAAATGGCTTGAGAGGTGTGGTTAAGGAGGTAGAGGTGGGGGCCTTTTATAAGAGGGAGGAGGGGCACTCTTGGAAAGTCAAGAAATGTTACTTTATATTAAAATGAGTTTTGGATTTTAAAGATCCCACATTGATATAATTCTAGGATAAGGTGATAAGGTTTAGAAATATACTCATCCAATAGGTTTTTGACAAGTTTAAATCTTATATTTTACATTATCTTTTCATTTTATTTAAATCGTTCATTAATGAGGTAATCGCTACATCATCATGGTGTCATAAAAAATTTAATTTATTTAATGTCTAAAAATTATAAAAAAAATACTATGATGTAGGAAATCTTTTTAGATTTACAATGACTATTTATAGTCCAAGATATAATTTATTTAGACAAAATTAATTTTTTTTTACTTAGGTGTTACATACTTTTGTGATATTCTCCTTTCTTTAAAAATAAAATGATAAAGTGTCACTATCACCCGAAAGTGATTCCATGGGGTCACTAAGTTTGGAAAAATGCATCCCATGGTAGGCCATGACACAAAAAGTAGCATTGGGACACATTTTGGGGTCATTTGTTATTATTATGATATTATTTTATTATCCTTAACTACCTGATTACTAATTAATCACGATAATTAAAGATAATTACCGTTGTTACTATTCATAATGTTAAAAAATAAAAGAGTATTAATTACATAATTTGGACCTTATAATTCCAAATATGGAATCCATTTTACCAAATTCCAAACACAGAAATTGCAATAATTAATTTAAAAATAATTCCCGTTGTCAAAACAAATAGCGGGTTTTTTTGAAACAATATCTATGAAAATTTTGTCACTTGTTTATGCCCAATTCTAAAGTAAAATAAATTATAATGAACACCATTAGATTAAATGGTAAAAATAAATTCTAAATAAAATTTAAAACCAATTAAAAGGACAATCTATCTATATAATTAAATTAGATGAAAAAGCAGTTTTGAAGTAAAATGCAGTATTTTTTCACTATTCATTAAAAAATGAACATTGTCAGAAAAATACCAAAAATTTATCCAAAGTAAATTTCAATGTACCAATTCTAATGAATAAGTTTATTTTGACAAATAGAGCTTATAAAATTATCAAAAGTTTGATTTAAAAATGATTTTCCATCAAAAGGTGGTAAAATAATCTTTTAAAAATATTAGAGAATTCTATGCTTAAGATTGGATTTATTCTCATTTTAAGCCTATTAAAACACTATCTAATTAATAAATAGACATAGATATGAAAATACATAATTCTTTACTTAGGATGTTACATCCTTCCCCCCTTTAGAAAATTGCATCCCCGTAATTTATTTACTTATCGAATAAATGGGGGTATTTATCCCTCATTGCATTTTCAGATTCCCATGTTGCCTCTTCAATCATGTGGTTTTTCCACAAAACCTTTACTTGATGAATAAACTTATTCCAAAATACTTGCTCCCTGTGGTCAAGAATCTGGACCGGTTGTTCCTTATAAGATAGGTTTTCTTCCAGCTGAACTACCTCTGGGCTCAAAACATGAGATGGATCTGACATGTACTTCCTTAAAATTGAAACATGAAAAACATTGTGTACCTGAGATAAAATCGGAGGTAAATCCACTCGGTATGCAACTGATCCAACTCTCTCCAGAATTTCATATGTTCCAATGAACCTTGGACTCAGATTTCCTTTCTTACCAAATCACATCACACTTTTCCATGGTGAAACTTTGAGGAAGACATGATCACCTACCTCAAAAGAGAGATCCTTCCTCCTGTTGTCCGCATAACTTTTCTGCTTGCTCTGAGCTATTCTCATGTGTTTTTGTATCAGCTGAACATTTTATGCCAACTTTTCTACCAATTCTAGTCCCATAAACTTCCTTTCACCCACTTCATCCCAAAAGGCTGGAGTTCGACACCATTTCCCATATAATGCCTCAAATGGTGCCATTTGTACATTGGAATGAAAACTGTTATTATAAGAAAACTCAACCAAAAAAAGATATTGGTCCCAACTTTCCTGATAATCCATCGAACAAGCACGTAGCATATCCTCCAAAGTCTGAATTGTTCGTTCTAACTGCCCATCTGATTGAGGATGAAAAGATGTACTAAAATTTAATTCAGTACCCAATGAATTCTGAAGACCTTTCCAAAAGTTAGAAGTAAACCTGGGATCACGATCAGATACAATGGAGATGGGAACTCCATGTAACCTAAATATCACTTTAAGATACAAACGAGAAAGTTTATCTAGGGAAAAAGTATCTCGTATAGCAATGAAATGATCATATTTAGTCAAGCGATCAACAATAACCCAGATTGAATTATTACCTCGAGGTGTCTTCGGCAATCCAACAATGAAGTCCATGGATATATTCTCCCATTTCCACTATGGTACTAGTAAACATTAAAGCATCCCTTTCGGTAAATTCTTCTCTTCTTTAACCTGCTGACAAGTCAAACACTTCACAGTAAAATCAGTAATATCTATTTTCATTCCATCCCACCAGTAATACTCCCAAAGATCTCTATACATCTTGGTACTACCTGGATGAACTGAAAACAGAGAAATATGAGCTTCACATAACAACTCTCTCTTAAACTGTGAATCAAAATGCGCACACAATCTCTTCCCAAATCTCAAAACACAATCATTATCAATGTTGAATTCAGGCAACTTACCCTTCTGAACCAGCTCTACCTTTTTCTGCAACTCACTGTCTTGCTTCTGTACTTGCTTAATTCTGTCTGATAGAGATGATCTCACTAACACCTGAAACAAAATAGAAGAACTTACTGCACTAACAACTTCTATTCCAAGGTTCATCAAATCCTTAACCAAAGGATCACGTTCCAAATGTAATATGGTTAATGAAGCACTACTTTTTCGACTCAAAGCATCAGCGACTTTATTTGATTTTCCCGGATGGTAGTGAATTGTACAATCATAATCCTTGATTAATTCTATCCATATCCTCTGTCTCATGTTCAATTCTTTCTGAGTGAATATATACTTTAAACTTTTGTGATCAGTATATATTTCACACTTTACACCATACAAATGATGCCTCCAAATTTTTAAAGCGAAAACAACAGCAGTTAATTCCAAATAATCTGTAGGGTAATTTACCTCATGAGTTTTCAACTAACGTGAAGCATAAGCAATTACCTGATAATTTTTCATTATGACGCATCCAAGTCCTTTCAATGAAGAATCACTGTAGATAACAAACTCACCATTCCTGGATGGTAGTGCCAAAACTGGAGCATTCACCAATTTTCTTTTCAATTCCTGAAAACAATCATCACATTCTTTTGTCTAGATAAACTTAACACCCTTCCAAGTTAGCTTAGTAATTGGACTAGATAACCGGGAAAAATTTCTAACAAACCTTTGGTAATAGCCTGCCAAACCAAGAAAACAACGAATCTCGGTTACATTTGTGGGTCTTGTCCATTCTTCAACAACCTTTGTTTTTGTAGGATCAATAGTTATTCCATATTTAGAAATAATGTGACCAAGGAAAGAAATTTGTTGCAACCAAAACTCACACTTGATGAATTTACCATACAATTTATTTTCTTTTAAGGTTTTCAAAATAACCCTTAAATGAATTTCATGCTCTTCCTTACTTTTAGAAAACACTAAAATATCATCAATGAAAACAACCACAAACTTATCCAAGAACTCATGGAATATTCTATTCATAAGGTCCATGAATACAGCAGGTGCATTGGTCAACCCAAAAGGCATTACTACAAATTTATAATGGCCATATCTTGTACGAAACATAGTCTTCAGAATATCTTCTTCCTTTACCTTCAACTGATGGTACCCCAATCTCAGGTCAATCTTTGAAAAATACTGAGCTCCCTGGAGCTGATCAAACAAATCATTGATATGAGGCAAAGGATATTTTTTCTTAACAGTGATGTTATTCAAGGATCTATAATCAATGCAAAGTCTCATAGAATCATCTTTCTTTTTAACAAATAAGACAGGAGCACCCCATGGTGATGTTCTAGGTCGAATGAAACCTTTCTCAAATAAATCTTGTAATTTCTCCTTCAACTATAAAAGTTAAATTTGAGAAATTAGATAAGGGGGTTTTGAAATTGGCTTAGCATCAGGAACTAAGTCAACAGTAAATTCAACTTCTCGATCTGGTATTATTCTAGGCAACTCATCAGGAAAAACATCAGGATAGTCATTTACCACTGACACATCATTAATCTGAATGGTTCCTTTGTTTTCAACAATATGTTCAAGGTAACATTAATTTCCATATTTTACAAGTTTCTCATCCTCTTGATATATTATCAATAGTAAGGGTTCATTATTGTACACAAACTGAAAGTCTTTCTGAAAAGAAACTTCTTTAGCTCTACAATCAATCTTAGCATGATAAACAGAGAGCCAATCTATACCCAGGATAACATTAAACTCTACTAGAGGTAAAAAATAAGGTTTTCAAGTAGTTTCTTTCCACGGATAAGGATAGGAAGACTCTTATAAATTATTTTTTCCTCAACATTTCCCCCAGGTGTTTTTACCACAAGTTCATGAGTCATTTATTGAGATGGAATTCCCAATTTACTATAAAAGTTTTCAGAGATGAAAGAATGTGTAGACCCTAAATCAAACAACACATTAGCATAATCTAAGAAAACAAACAAAGTACCTGATACCACTTCATTTGATGGTCTAACATCTGCTGAAGTAGTTTCAAAGGATTTCACCACTCCTTTTTTCCTGTAGTCTGACTGCTTCCCATCATTTGAGCTCTTTGTTGAACACTCGTTTGCATAATGACCCATCTCATTACACTTGAAATTTTTTCACTAATTGTAAATCAAATTTGGTCTTACCATCACCCTGATCTTTTTCAGTGTAATCACGAGCCTTATGTCCCATCTTACCAGATTGGTAGCACTTTAAAAAATTCAGAAGACATTCCCCAGCATGCCTTTTACCACATTTATCACAAACTGGAAACTTAGTTTTCTTACCATCAGACCTTTTTGAATAATTCTTCCCTTTCTCCTGCCACCTCAGTCTCTTATTCTGTTGGTTGTTATAGAACACTTGATCATCGGAAAACTCCATTTCCACCTTCTCAGCACATCGAACAAGCTTTTCATAAATCTTGAAATCGCGAGAAGCTAAAGCCCTTCGATATTTTGGCTTTAATATTGAGTAAAAATGATTGATTTTACTATCAAGGTATCAGATAAAATTTGGAGCATACCTTGACAATCGAGTGAACCTTTCTTCATAATCAGCCACTGAGTCATCCTCTTGCCTCAATTACAAGAATTGTTTTTCCATCCTAAGTCGAACAACCTTAGGAAAATAATTCTCAAGAAACATACCTTTGAATTCATCCCAGTCGAGAGCATCAATCTCATCAGTGTCCCTGATATTTTTAACCATTGACCACCACTGATCTGCTTCACCCTTCAAAAGATAAACAACAAGACTAACCTTTTGATTGTTTGAACACCCCATGACATCAAAAATCTTCTCCAGTGCTTTAATCCACCCTTCAGCTAGCACAAGGTCAGATGATCCTCTGAATGATGGGGGATGTTTCCTCATGAAATGTTCCACCACTGACATGTTCCTCTGCGGTTGATCTGGCTGATCTCGTGCATGGATACCACCACCATTTATCACTTGAGTCAACTGCGCCATTACTGCAACAAACTGTTCAGTTCCAATTCTGACCATCTCAGGATGCTGATTCGGAAGGTCATTTCCTTTTGTATCCCTTCCTAGTACTACTTCCCTGTTTCCTCTGTGGAAAACCATTCTGAACAAACATGTATTAGATGAAGCAACATGGTAATCTTAAAATGCTATATCATTTCAATTTGACCATAAAAAAATATTTTTGGATAATCATTTAATAGAATTATCACTCCTAAAGTTATCTAAACTGACCTATGATACCAACTATAAGGCCCCAGCCTTAAACATTACTTAATCTTGAGTTATTACAAGAATAAACATTTAGGATCTTTTCAGGTTTAGAGTTATAGAGAATTAGATTATAAATCATTCATTACATTCCACATTTCAACAAGGTGGTTACATAAAAGACAGTATTCATTTTTCCCATCAAAGGAGACATATTTAAAATAAAACATGGATTCTTTCGTGACACTTCCTCGACACTATCATCACATCATGTACTTTTCCCTTGACCTGTGAAAAACATTTCAAAAACTTGGGATGGGCATAAAAATCTCAGTAAGGGATATAAAAGTATAGAATGAAAACCTTAGTCCATGTATAAATAATAATTAATGAAATCATACTTTACTCATAAAACATAAGCACTTTATCATACCTCATGAAATCATAAGATTTATGAATAACTCATAGAAATCATAAGACATAAAGGTAACTTGAGGCATTCATAACATTCTTACGTAGGGAGTAACCCTCATGGTTACGTTTGTAATACCCATCACAATATATTCCCTAAATCTCTTTGGAGAAACCTTAGAGTTTAACTCCTTCATGTTACCTAATGCATTGGAGAGCTATCAAGGGCTCACCCGCCCTTAGTTTAATATAGAACCACCCATCTTCATAAACAATTCCCAAGAACCATAACATAATCGTATCACATAAAACATGCATAAAGGAAACATAACATTTCCACATTTCAATCACAAGATATCAATACAGAACATTGATATAATAAAAACATTATCAAAACCATTTTCAATACCAAAATAAAAGAAAATTAAAACATGGTATTTATTTTTCATTTAAAAAAAGTTATGGCTTTTAGAGGAAGCCGAAACTCAAATAATGGTCACGGCGGCGGAGAAGTCGTTGTCGCCGCATACGTAAGACAAAAAAATTACCTTTTATCATTTAGTAAAATGATTTGTATAAAAAATATTCCTTTTGAATAAAAGTAAAAGTCAAAGGGGTTTATACACCGTATAAAATAAAGTTGTGTATAAAACAAAATATGCCTCAATGAAAGGAGATTGAGACGAAGTCCCATACCTCATGTTCGACTTGACTCGATCGTTCTTTAATCTCCTGAATAATAAACTAGAGTTAATTTATACTTTCTTAAGAAACTTTTTCAAGTTAATTATTACTTTTATATCACTTATTACCATGTTATGAACATTATGTAATTATTTAAGTTAATAATGGTTGTTTTGTCGATCTTTGGTACTTGAGCCAAAAATAAACTTCTTATAATTACAAGTTGTTCATGTGGTAAAATATCCATTATATACAGAATTATATTCATGATATAGATATCATATATATCATATATATCATATATATCCAGTATATACATTCATTTATAATATTACATAACATTTAGAGGTAAGAAATGAAATGCACCGTTCATGGTGACGGTAAGTCGTACGTACGCATGAACACTACTTTCATTTATATTTCATATTTAATGGAGTGAAATCATAATTATATAAAGATATATTATAATTCCAGTATAATATAATATATAAAATCATAAACTCCATCCTTTATACATCCCACATATGGAATTAACGAATCAAATCACTTTGAGGGGGCGGTAGTCCGCACTTTCTAAAATGAAGATATCACGTTTACCCATAATGGACACCATAAAGGTATGCCATAAATGAAAAATACATAAGAATAAGGAAAACATAAACATAAAATATATCATATATAAATAGAGTGACATCTTAATGGCCACCATGAAAGGTGTTAAAATAAGATTGAACAATCATCGTTTCGTGAGGCAGAAATTCACCATCCACAGAAACAATATGTTCTTTAACCATTAGACGAAGGTGTGTGTAAGTGTAGCTCTAATGATTCTCATAAAAACATTATAGTATATTTAAGATACTGTTGTTGTTACAAAATAAAGTAATAAAAAGATTTTAGGGGGTTTTACAAGCAAAATAAAATAAAATAACACAAGTGAATACATTACCTTTAAATCGGGTAACTCCTGTTGGTTTGAACCAAAAGGGTTTCTTGAAGAGATTTATGCCTAAGGTAAGGCTTCTATGATGAATAGAGGGATGTGTAGATATAAAATGAGCAGATTTTGGCAGAGCCAATGGCTTTAGAGGTGTGGGTAAGGAGGTAGAGGTGGGGGCCTTTTATAAGAGGGAGGAGGGACACTCTTGGAAAGTCAAGAAATGTTACTTTATATTAAAATGAGTTTAGGATTTTAAAGGTACAAAATTGATATATTTATAGGATAAGGTGATAAGGATTCTAAATATACTCATACAATATGTTTTTGACAAGTTTAATTCTTAGATTTTACATTATCTTTTCATTTTATTTAAATCGTTCATTAATGAGGTAATCGCTGCATCATCATGGTGTCATAAAAAATTTAATTTATTTAATGTATAAAAATTTTAAAAAAATACTATGATGTAAGAAATAGTTTTATCTTTATAATGAATATTTATAGTCCAAGATATCATTTATGTAGACAAAATTAATATTTTTTTACTTAGGTGTTACATACTTTTGTGATATTCTCCTTTCTTTAAAAATAAAATGATAAAGTGTCACTATCACCCTAAAGTGATTCCATGGGGTACCTAAGTTTAAAAAAAGGAATCCCATGGTTTTCCATGACACAAACAGTAGAATTGGGACACATGTTGGGGTCATTTTTTATTATTATGACATTACTTAATTATCCTTAACTACCCGATTACTAATTAATCACGATAATTAAAGATAATTACCGTCGTTACTATTTATAATGTTCAAAAAAAAAAAGATTCTTAATTACATAATTTGGACCTTCTAATTCCAAATATGGAATAAATTTTACCAAATTCCAAACACAGAAATTGCAATAATTAATTTAAAAATAATTCCCGTTGTCAAAACAAATAGCGGGTTTTTTTGAAACAATATCTATAAAAAGTTTGACACTTGTTTATTCCCAATTACAATGTGGAATAAATTATAATGACAAAAATTGGATTAAATGGTAAAAATATATTCTAATTAAACTTTAAACCCAATTAAAAGGACAATATATCTATATAATTAAATTATATGAAAAAGCAGTTTTGAAGTAAAATGCAGTATTTTTTCACTATTCATTAAAAAATGAACAATGTCAGAAAAATACCAAAAATTTATCCAAAGTAAATTTCAATGTACCAATTATAATGAATAAGTTTATTTTGACAAATAGAGCTTGTAAAATTGTCAAAATTTTGATTTAAAAATGATTTTCCATCAAAAGGCGGTAAAACAATCTTATAAAAATATTAGAGAATTCTATGCTTAAGATTGGATTTATTCTCATTTTAAGCCTCTTAAAACACTTTCTAATTCATAAATATATATGGATATGAAAATCCATAATTATTTAATTACTTAGGATGTTACACTTGATATCATTATGGACATGAATAAGATAATCCCATCCATAACAAATATGAATCACATAACAAATAATATAACGGAAAACAAATCCGTTAACACCCAAAAAGATGATAATACTAATATATTATTAACAAAGAAATGTTAAAAGATCATATATAATATAATATTAATGTATATTATTATTTTATAATTTAATAACAATTATTTCACCATTATACAGGAGGTTAACCTACGCTCAACTAAGGAAAAGTACCAGGTAAGGGTTAATTCTACAATCTCTTCAATATCCGAGGTTGTTTATACGTAATTATCTACTGGGACCTCTTTATCATCCACATACATGTTTCTTAAAAATGTATTCCAATTTTTTTTACTCTTTACTAGACTATTTGTTAAATTCATTTATACCCTTTTTTGACTTTTTATAAAATGGTTTGAAAGGAATCTTTCCGTCGTTTTCCAGATAAGGTACTTTTTGACCTTTTCGAAAAATTTAAGGTAAGAATGTTTTTTTAACTTATACGGTGGGTGCGTCTATTTTCCACTGTTATAACATCATCTAAGAATACCTTACAATCTTATAATAATATTTTCAAAATAAATATTTTCTTTTATAATTATGTAACTTTAAATGATTTCAAAAAAGGAATGAGATATTTCTCTCAAACAGTTTTGATTTCATCTATGTCAACATCCTTTGATGGATTTTAAGCTTATTTGAAGTTGATTTATTATGATACAAAACTTCCATATTGTATTGAAGATTTTGTGATATGTTTGACTGTGGATGTGTTAATTTTACACCATTCATGGTTTATGGATAAAGTATTTACATTTTGTATGCTAGTTTTAATACGAATGTTTATGTTATGTTTAAACCTTTTCATATGAGGAATGCATTGGACTTAGTATGTGACGGGTGGAGTCCGCTATAGCTCCTCGATGCATCGGTAGGTCTCATGAGACAAACTAGTATCTTGGTACAAGGCCTTGAGAAAATCTTATTTTTAGTCTTGGAACAAGGCCTTGACTATGTGGTTATGAAAGTCTAGCATTATGCATTCCATCATTATGAAAGTGGCTATTGATATTGCATGTGATTATTCGACTAGTAGAATATCCATGTGAATAAGTAAATGGCATTGTTTTATTTTTATTTTTTCCATATTATTCTGAAGTTTTAGTTTTAAAGGCTTTTGTTTTAGTCTTATACATTGCCTTAAATGTTTTTGCTTATTTATGAAAGTTTCTACTATATTGTTATCCTTACTGAGAATCTAAGCTCACCCCTTTCTATGTTTTATTTTTCCCAGGATGCGAAGAAGTATATTATGACTGACCTACAGGGAAAGTCTATGGGATCTCAGTGTTGTTTATGGAAACAATGTTGTTGTAATTTTCCATTTTATGATGTAATGTAAACCTTATGAATGTATCTAGTAATTACAAGGATACTAAAATAATCGGTCTTTCGATACTTGATCTTTTGTGATCATGACAATGATACGTAATAATGCACCGACTCTGGGTTTCTAGGGTCGGGGCATTACAGATGGTATCATATGAAGTTTAGTACAAACCTTGGAAACTAGATTTAGATAAACTATGATTAGAGAACATAGCCCTAAGATAGATTTTGAGGATTAATATAGAAGAACTTCCTAGAATTTTGGTATTTTAGAGATTTTTGTGAGTTTTCTAAGAAATATATCCCTGTCTGGATACAAGAAGGTAGATGTGGCTCTGGTACAGATGTACCTATGGGTAAAACCTGAAAACACCGCTTTGATCTAGACTCTAATGGGAACTGGTGCACAACAATGGGTCTTGTTGCACTTTTGGTTATGACACTCCCAGGGGATATGATTAGGATAATTATAATTTTCTTTAAAAACCATTATGAAGGGTTTATGAGTATATAATTTCTCAAAGAAAACATTTTTATGATTATGGATTATATCCATAAACTATTCAATTTATGTTAAGGGTTTTACAATTTTGGATTTATGTATTGTGATTCATAAACTAATCTAGTGTATGAAATTGTTTATAAATAGAGAATAGTGGAAGGAATGGAAACGATATCAATAAAAACACTCCATGTAGGGATTTCCCTCCTGCTCAAGATAATTATAGTGGAGCAGCTGATACAATTGGTGCTGATCAGCTAATCACCATACTGGGACAACTCACTTAGGTTATGAATAATAACCTTACCCGTATGGAGCACCCTGATCCGCAGTGTGGAGGATCAATGTTAGATCGCTTCATGAGGAAAAAACCACCAACATTTAATGGGGGTACAAATCCATTAGTAGCTGAGAAATGGATTAATTTCTTAGAGAAAATATTCCATGCCTTGGGGAGTAGTGAAAGGGAAAAAGTTGTCATGGCAGTTTACCGCCTCATTGGAGATTCTGATCAATGGTGGTCATTGATTCAAAACACACAGGAAGATGATGAAGTGTCAAATATGGAATGGAGGGAGTTTAAAGAAATTTTCTTAGAAAAATACTTTCCTCATGACCATCGAGCGGATATGGAAAGACAATTTCTAAGTCTGAGGCAAAAGGAGGATAATAATGTCGCAAAGTATGAAGCTAACTTTACAAGGTTAGCGAGGCATGCTGAAGATTATATATGTAACCCAAGAAGTAATATTTACCGTTTCTTTGATGGGTTAAAACCATTTCTCTGTCGAGCATTAGTATCACAATCATTCTCATCATATGAAGATATTGTCTCGTGTGATATCAAGACAGAAAAGGAATTATCTATGTCTTATGACTTTAAAACAAAGAAAGAGAAGAAGAGATCTACTGAACACTATGGAAATGGAAATAAGGGGAAGAATGGAAAATTTGAATATCCATCCTACAGTAAATGTGGGAAGAAACACCCCGATACTTGTCTAAAGGGAATGAGAGTTTGTTATAAGTGTGGTGAAAAAGGCCACCAAGATCGTGATTGCAAGGGGAAGAAAGAGGTTGTCGATGTTTAATGCTACAATTGTAGATAAAGGGGGAATTATGCGAATGAATGTCCTAAGTTTGAGGGGAAATTACCTCAAAAAAGGCCAAGGGATCAAGTCCAAGCTTATGCTATCACTACTACTAAGGTTAAAGCTCCAAAAGACGTAATGGAAGGTAATTTAATGGTTTCCTCAAGTTAATAAAATGATTTATTTGATTCTTGATCATCGCACTGTTTCATATCTTCCCAGTTTTCTAAGAAAATTATATTTTTCCAATTTTATTTAACAAGGGAGTTGTCAGTCAAAACTCCTAAGGGAAGTATCATTGCAACAAAGTTTTGTGAATCAGTCCCCATTAGGGCATATAAATGTTCTTTTTCTGATGATCTCATCATCATACCCATGATTGAATTTGATATAATCCTCTGCATAGATTGGATTTTGGACCATGATGAAAAAATTTATTGTAAGAAGAAAGAGGTTACTATTTTTGATGACGATGATAAAGAACACCTTATCTTTAGAGAAGAATCTTCACCACCTAATTCTTATCTAGATCCACCCCCAGTAGATCAACTAAATTCAATTATTGGGGAGGAAGAGAATGAAATAACTATAGGTGAGGAAAGGAATGTTCAAATAGAGGATCTACCTATTGTGAAAGAATATGTTGATGTGTTTCTAGAAGATTTACCTGGACATCCTTCAGAATGAGAAATTGAGTTTTCCATTAATTTAATTCCTGGATCATGGCCCATATCAAAGACCCCTTATAGAATAGCCACTGTGGAATTAGTGGAAATAAAGTAACAACTATATTAATTGAGTAATAAGGGATTTATTCTCCCTAATGTTTCTCCATGGGGAGCCCCTGTTCTTTTTGTTAAGAATAAAGATGGATCTATGAGGTTGTGCGTTGACTACAGGGAAATCAATGCTATAAAAATAAAGAACAAGTATCCCCTACCTCTCATTGATGATTTATTCGACCAAATTCATGGAGCTCAATAATTTTCAAAGATTGACCTTCGATTTAGATATCATCAGTTGTGTGTGAAGAAGGAAGACATTCCAAAAACAGTATTTCGAACCAGGTACAGGCATTACAAGTTTACAGTAATGCCTTTTGGATTGACTAATGCACCCTCTGTCTTCATGAATCTAATGAATAGAGTTTCAAGGAATATCTTGGTGAATTTGTAGTGGTATTTATTAGTAATATCTTGGTATACTCCAAAAGCTACGAAGATCATGAAAATCACTTGCGCATTATCCTGAAGACTCTGAGAAGTTAAGAATTATATGGGAAGTTTAGCAAGTGTGAATTCTGGCTTCAGGAGATTTCTTTTCTTGGACATATTGTCTCCAAGGATGGAATCTTTATTGATTCTTCTAAGACAGAGGCAATCCAAGAATGTCCAGCACTGATGAGTATAACTAAGGTACACAATTTTATTGGTTTAGCGGGTTATTATCGACGTTTCATCCAGAATTTTCCTGGTTGGCTAACCCATTAACAAAGCTCACACGAAAAGGGGTTAAATTTGTTTGGACAAAAGAGTGTGAAGAATGTTTTGAAGAACTGAAGAGAAGATTAGTCAATGCTCCAATATTGACTCTACCATCGGGGAATGATGGGTTTGTTATTTATAGTGATTCATCGAAGAAAGGACTTGGTTGTGTCCTTATGTAGAATGATAGAGTTATTTCCTATGCATCACAACAACTGAAAATTCATGAGAAAAACTATCCTAATCATGATCTTGAGTTAGAAGCTATAATCTTTTCTTTGAATATTTTGAGACACTATCTCTATGGTGAAAAATGTGAGATATATACCGATCACAAGAGTTTAAAGTATATTTTCTCACAGAAAGAACTCAACATGAGGCAAAGGAGATGGCTTGAACTACTCAAGGATTATGAATGCACTATAGACTACCACCCGGGGAAGGAAAATAAGGTGGAAGATGCTTTGAGTAGAAAGGATCATGGATTTTTGAACAAGATGAGAGTTGAAAGGGATCCTATTCTCATGGATCTAGTAAAGATGGATATGGGAATCACCATGGAAGGAGAAACATCAATACTTTTTCAAATGGTTTCCAAACCATATTTAATAGAAAGGATAAAGTGTTCTCAGACCGGTGATGAAGAGTTTCAAAAGAATATTAAAGCTGTGAATGATGGGAGATTGAGTGACTTTGTGTATGAAGATGAAATTTTGAAATTTGGGAAGAGACTTTGTGTTCCCGATATACCTGATCTAAAAATGGAATTGTTGTATGATGCTCATAGTTCTAATTTCTCTATACACTCTAGTAGCACTAAGATGTATAGAGATTTGAAGGACCATTTTTGGTGGGATAACATGAAGAGGGAGATTGCTGATTTTGTGTCAAGATATATGTTTTGTAAACAAGTGAAAGCTGGAATGCAACAACCTGGAAGAGTTATGCAACCTCTTCCCATACCTAAGTAGAAATGGGATAATATTACGATGGAATTTGTCAGGGGACTACCAAATATTCCTACAAGGCACGATGCAATATGGGTCATTATTGATCATCTTACCAAGTCATCACATTTTCTTGCTATAAGAGAAAATTTACCACTTGAATGATTAGAAAGATTGTATATTAATGAAGTTGTAAGACTTCATGGAGTACCACTATCGATTGTTTCTGATCGTGATCCCTGTTTTACATCAAGATTATGGAAAAGTCTTCAGAAATACCTGGATACTAAACTTCGTTTGAGCACTACCTACCACCCCCAAAAATATGGACAATCAGAACAGACTATTTAAACCTTATAAGACATGTTGAGATCATGCTCACTTGACTTTAAAGGTATGTGGGATCAATATTTACCTCTAGTATAATTTTCATATAACAATAGATTCCATTCAAGTATTCAGATGGCACCATATGAAGCGTTATATGGAAAGAGATGTCGCACACCAACCTGTTGGGATGATGTGGGTGAAAGAAAACTTGAAGGCCCCGAACTTGTGGAGGAAACGATGGAAAAGGTGAAGGTAATCCAAAACCAAATCAAAGCAGCTCAAAGTAGGCAGAAGAGCTATGCCGATAACTGAAGGAAGGATTTTGAATTTCAGGTAGGAGATCATGTTTTCTTGAAGGTATATCCATGGAAGGGTGTTATACATTTATGTAAGAAGGGTAAATTGAGTCCCTGGTACATCAGACCTTTCGAAATTCTAGAACGAATTGGGGTTGTAGCTTACCATTCGGCAATGCTGCCAAGTCTCTCCAAAGTTCACGATGTATTCCACATATCACTGTTGAGAAAATACATGCCTCACCCAAAGCATGTACTCACCTATGAGGAATTAGAACTGGAACTCGATCTGTCTTATTGTGAAGAGCCTATCAAGGTTCTTGATACAAGATAACAAGTGCTGAAAAACCGGACGACTCATCTGATAAAAGTTCTATGGAGAAACCATAAGATGGAAGAGGCAATGTGGCAACCTGAAGAACTTATGATGAAGAACCACTCGTGTCTTTTTATGCTGTAATATTCTAGAAATTTCGAGGATGAAATTATATGAAGGAGGGGAGAATGTAACACCCCAAATTTCCACAGTATGTTTCCCTTTGAATAACGCAATAGCTTACATTGTATGCAACTTTGAGATTCTAACACATCGCAACCAATCAAACTAGCCGTTATGTACAGTAATACCCACTTTTTGAAATTTTATAAATTTTATATTTCAAAATGGACTTCATTTTTGGATTCAGAATATCGAAATTATCTTAGGGTGATTTTTTGTATTTTTCTGAAAACTTTCAATTTTTGATGAATAGTGAAAAACACTGAGTTATAGTTTAAAACCGAATTTTTATTTAAATAATTATTTATTTTATTTAAATTTATTTTAGGTAAAAATAGATACATAATACCTATAAAAGTTCAATGTAATTCATTGGAGTTAGTTTATAATAATTTTAGATATATAAAAATTTTATTGAACTTTTTACCGTCTTTTACCCACCTCCTAAGAGCATTTGCAAATTTACATAAAACTTAATTTTACCACTTCTGTGAGTTAAATTTAAAAAATCCGAGAGACACTGTTGATATCAGTAAGTAAAATTTGATTCAATAAGATGAAAATAATTTTTGGTGAATATTAACTTTTTACTTTTATTTACCACAGTTAAAAGTAAATAGAGTAATTAAGGGTAAAAATGATATTGTTATTACCATAACAAATGTCCTAATTATATTGGATAAGTGTAATTAAACAAAAAACAACCTTAGGAATAAAATATGATCTTTTAGGTTCACTTGGATTAGATTAGGACATTTATTATTATTTAATTCAAAGAAGAGTTAAAAGAGTTAAAATCAAAGTTTAATAACTAAAACATTTTTAATATAGGGTTACACATAAGATAAATTAGACTATAAATAGTAATTAGAAATATAAAAATATTTCCTACATAATAGTATTTTATTTATATTTTTTAGACATTAAATAATTTAATTTATTTATAACACAATGATGATACAATAATTACCTAATTAATGAAATATTAAAATATTTGATATTATAAATATCCAAATAAATTTAATTTGAGACTTTTTATAAATTAAACTAATTTTATAGGTTAATATAACATATTAGGGTTGGTTAGATTAATTTTTTTCTAAGTAATAATGCTGTTATGAATTTAGAAAAAACAAAATACCAAATAGTGTCAAAATTGACAAAAAAGAGTTTTTAAAACAAATATTATATTATTAATTGATATTCTATTCCTAAAAATATAAGGTTCAGCCAAAATACTTATATAATGATAGGTGTATTATTAATGAACCACTTGGGGTTATCTTAGAAGTATATAGTAAGTTTATTAACCATATAATATAAAAATGCAAAGAGACATGGTAAATGCCAAACTATTTAACTAAGAGTTAAATCTAAAAGATAAGGTTAATATAGTGACCCAAACCGGTATAAAACCTATTTGTTGAGTTTTTTTTGACCCATACCAACCTTATCCTTTAAATAATTTATTTTTGAGACATTATAAATCGAAATTTATTTTATTATAAAATAATATTTCTAGCTTTTCCTAAGGTGCCCCTCACCCCTCTTATAAAAGGACACTCCCCCTTCTCTCTAATTCACACCTTCAAAGCCATTTGGCTTGAACAAAGACTGCCCAAATACCATTTAAATTGTCCTCCCTTCATCATAGTGTCCTTCCTTTAGTCATAAATCCAACCTAAATATCCCTTTTGATCAAATCAAAAGGAAGAACCCGAAGAAGAGGTAAATATTTCAACACCTCTTTCAAGTTTCTTTCTTCTTCCACTTCCTCTTTATTTGTTGTTTCCATTCTAAAATAATAACTCCAGTATATTATATATAATATTATGTTATTATAAATATGGTACAACCATATTCATTATTCCATCCATCCTTTTAATGACATGTCACCATACGTGCATACGTACAACTTACCATCTCCACGTCATGGTATAATTGTTATTCAATACATTATTATTTGGATGAGTATAATAATGATGTGTAATTGCTATAAATAATAAATATAACATGATAATGATTCTGTATATATGATATAGCATCCAATTATATATTATTTTAATATCAAAAGAATGATATTGTTTCTCGTGCGTACGTATGGATTACTGTCTCCATGAACGCGATGAGATTCATTCCCCATCGTATCCAATCAAGAATAATTTTCATTTGATGATTAAAAATAATTTTTAAAGACTTGATATAATTCTGGATATAAATAATATACATCCCATCCATACCAAATATGACTCACATAACAAATAATATAAAAGAAAACAAATCCATTAACACCTGAAACGACGATAATACTAAGATATTATTAACAAAGCAATGTTAAAAGATCATATATGATATCATATTAATGTATATGATTATTGTATAATTTAATAACAATTATTTCACCATTATATATGAGGTTAACCTACCCTCAACCAAGTAAAAGTAAAAGTTAAAGGTTAATTTTACAATCTCTTCATTATCCAAGGTTATTTATATGTAATTATCTACTAGGACCTCTTTATCATCCACATACATGTTTATTAAAAATGTATTCCAAAATATTTTTAATATTTACTAGAATTTGGGTTAAAGTCATTTATACCCTTGTTTCAATTTTTATAAAATGGTTTGAAAGGAATCTTTCCGTTGTTTTCCAAATAAGGTACTTTTTTGACCTTTTCGACAAATTTAAGGTAAGAATGTTTTTTTAACTTATACAGCGGGTGTGGATATTTTCTGCCATTATAACATCGTCAAAGCTTCCCTTACAATCTTATAATAATATTTTCAAAATAAATGTTTTCTTTTATAATTATGTAACTTTAAATGATTTCAAAAAAGGAATGAGATATTTATCTCAAAAAGTTTTGATTTCATCTATGTCAACATCCTTTGATGGATTTTAAGCTTATTTGAAGTTGATTTATTATGATACAACACTTCCATATTGTATTGAATTTTTTGTGATATTTCTAACTATGGATGTGTTATTTTTACACCATTCATGGTTTATGGATAAAGTATTGACATTTATTATGCTAGTTTTAATACCAATGTTCATGTTATGTTTAAACCTTTTTATATGAGGAATGCATTAGAATTAGTATGTGATGGGTGGAGCCCACTATAGCTCCTAAATGCATTAGTAGGTCTCATGAGACAAACTAGTGTCTTGGCACAAGGTCTTGAAAAAATCTTATTTGTAGTCTTGGAACAAGGCCTTGACTATGTGGTTATGAAAGTCTGGCATTATGCATTCCATCATTATGAAAGTGGCTATTGATATTGCATGTGATTATTCGACTAGTAGAATATCCATGTGAATAAGTAAATGGAATTTTTTTATTTTTATATTTTCCATATTATGATAAAGTTCAAGTTTAAAAGGATTTTGTTTTAGTCTTATAAATTGGATTAAATGTTTATGCTTATTTATGAAAGTTTCCGCTATATTGTTATCCTTACTGAGCATCTGAGCTCAACCCTTTCTATGTTTTATTTTTCCCAGGATGTGAAGAAGTATATTATGACTGACCTGTAGGGATATTCTATGGGATCTCAGTGTTTTATATGGAAACAATGTTGTTGTAGTTTTCCATTTTATGATGTAATGTAAACATTATAAATGTATCTAGTACTTCCGAGGATACTAAACTAATCGGTCCTTTGAGACTTGATCTTTTGTGATCATGCCAATGATACATAATAATGCACCAACTATAGGTTTCTGGGGTCAGGGCATTATAGTTGGTATCATAGGAAGTTTAGTACAAACCTTGGAAACTATATTTAGATAAACTCTGATTAGAGCACATAGCCCTAAGATAGATTTTGAGGATTATTATAAAAGAACTCCCTAAAATTTTGGTATTGTAGAGATTTTGTGAGTTTTCTAAGAAATACATCCCTATCTAGATACATAAAGGTAGAGGTGGATCTGGCATAGATGTACCTAGGGGTAAAACCCAAAAACACCGCTTTGAGCTAGACTCAAACGAGAACTGGTGCACGACAACATGACTTGTTGCACTCTTGGTTACGACACTCCCGGGGGATATGCTTAGGATAATTCTAATTTTCATTAAAAACCATTATGAAGGGTTTATGAGTATATAATTCCTCAAAGAAAACATTTTTATGATTATGGATTATATCCATAAACTGTTCAATTTATGTCAAGTGTTTTACAAGTTTGGATTTATGTATTGTGATTCATAAACTAATCTAGTGTATGTCATTGTTTAGAAATGATTCCTAGTGGAAGGAATGGTAACTGTATCAATGCACGCACTACATGTAGGGATTTCCCTCCTGCTCAAGATAATTATAGTGAAGCAGGTGATACAACTGGTGTTGGTCAACTAATCACCATACTGGTACAACTCACTCAGGTTATGAATAATAACCTTACCCGTATGGAGCACCCTGATCCGCAGTGTGGAGGATCAATGTTAGATCGCTTCATGAGGGAATAACTACCCCCATTTAATGGGGGTATAAATCCATTAGTATATGATTAATGTATAAATTCCTTATAGAAATATTCTACGCCTTGGGGAGTAGCGAAAGGGAAAAAGTTGTCATGGCAGTTTACCGCCTCACTGGAGATGCTGATCAATAGTGGTCATTGATTCAAAACAAAAAGGAAGATGGTTAAGTATCAAATATGGAATGGAGGGAGTTTAAAGAAATTTTCTTAGAAAAATACTTTCCTCATGACCATCAAGCAGATATGGAAAGAAAATTTCTGAGTCTGAGGCAAAAGGAGGATGAGAATGCCACAAAGTATGAAGCTAACTTTACAAGGTTAGTGAGGCATGCTTTAGATTATATACATAACCCAAGAAGTAAGATTGACCATTTCTTTGATGGGTTAAAACCATTTCTCCATCGATAATTAGTATCAAAATCCTTCTCATCATACTAAGATATTGTCTCGTGTGCTATCAAGAGAGAAAAGGAATTATCTAAGTCTTATGACTTTAAAGTAAAGAAAGAGAAGAAGAGATATGCTGAACACTCTTGAAATGGAAATAAGGGGAATAAGGTAAAGTTTGAATATCCATCCTATAGTAAATGTGGGAAGAAACACCCCGATACTTTTCTGAAGGGAATGAGAGTCTGTTACAAGTATGGTTAAAAAGGCCACCAAGCTCGTGATTACAAGGGGAAGAAAGAGGCTGTTGATGTTGAATGCTACAATTGTAGAGAAAGGGGGCATTATGCAAATGAATGTCTTAAGATTCAAGGGAACTTAATTTAGAAAATTCCAAGGGATCAAGTCCAAGATTATGCTATCACTACTGCTGAGGTTGAAGCTCCAAAAGACGTAGTGGTAGGTAATTTAATGGTTTACTCAAGTTTAGCAAATGATTTATTTGATTCTGGATCATCGCATTGTTTCACATCTTCCCAGTTTTCTAAGAAAATTAGATATTTCCAATTTGATTTAACAAGGGAGTTGTCCATCAAAAATCCTAACAGAAGCATCATTGCAACAAATTTTTGTGAATCGGTCCCCATTAGGGCATATAAATGTTCTTTATCTACCGATCTCATCATCATACACATGATTGAATTTGATATAATCCTCGGTATGGATTGGATTTCAAACCATGATGCACAAATTTATTGTAAGAAGAAAGAGGTTACTATTTTTGATGACGATGATAAAGAACACCTTATCTTTAGAGCAGAATCGTCACCACCTAATTATTATCTAGATCTACCCCCAGTAGCTCAACTAAATTCAATTATTAGGGAGGAATAGAATGAAATAACTATGGGTGAGGAAAGGAATGTTCAAATATAGGATATACCTATTGTGAAAGAATATGTTGATGTGTTTCTAGAAGATTTACATGGACATCCTCTAGAACAAAAAATTGAGTTTTCCATTGATTTAATTCTTGGATCAAGACCCATATCGAAGACCCCTTATAGAATGGCCACTATGGAATTAGTGTAACTAAAGAAACCACTAGAGGAATTGAGTAATAAGGGATTTATTCTCCCTAGTGTTTCTCCATGGGGAGCCCCTGTTCTTTTTGTTATGAAGAAAGATGGATCTATGAGGTTGTGCATTGACTATAGGGAAATCAACGCTATAAAAATAAAGAAAAAGTATCCCCTACCTCACATTGATGATTTATTCAACCAACTTCATGGAGCTCAATAATTTTCAAAGATTGACCTTCTATTTGGATATCATCAGTTGTGTGTGAAGAAGGAAAACATTCCGAAAACAGCATTTCGAACTTGGTACAGGCATTACGAGTTTACAGTAATGCCTTTTGGATTGACTAATGCACCCTCTGTTTTCATGGATATAATGAATAGAGTTTTCAAGGAATATCTTGATGAATTTGTAGTGGTATTTATTGATGATATCTTGATATACTCCAAAAGATACAAATATCATGAAAATCACTTGTGCATTATCCTGAAGACTCTGAGAAGACATGAATTATATGGGAAGTTTAGAAAGTGTGAATTCTGGATTCAGGAGATTTTTCTTCTTGGCCATATTGTCTCCAAGGATGGAATCTTTGTTGATCTTTCTAAGACCAAGGAAATCCAAGAATTTCCAGCACCGACGAGTATAATTGAGGTACACAGTTTTATTGGTTTAACAGGTTATTATCAATGTTTCATCCAGAGTTTTGCCCAGTTGGCTAACCCATTAACAAAAATCACATGAAAAGGGGTTAAATTTGTTTGGAAAAAAGAGTGTGAAGAATGTTTTGAATAACTAAATAGAATATTAGTCAATGATCCTATATTGACTCTACCATCGAGAAATGACGTGTTTGTTATTTATAGTGATTCATCGAAGAAAGGACTTGGTTGTGTCCTTATGTAGAATGATAGAGTTATTGCCTATGCATCACAACAGCTGAAAATTCATGAGAAAAACTATCCTACTCATGATCTTGAGTTAGCAGCTGTAATATTTGCTTTGAAGATTTGGAGACACTATCTCTATGGTGAAAAATGTGAGATATATACCGATCACAAGAGTTTGAAGTATATTTTCTCACAGAAAGAACTCAACATGAGGAAAAGGAGATGACTTGAACTACTTAAGGATTATGATTGAACTATACACTACCACCCAGGGAAGGCAAATAAGGTGGAAGATGCTTTGAGCAGAAAGGATCATTGAGTTTTGAACTGGATGAGAGTTGAAAGGGATCCTATTCTCATGGATCTAGTAAAGATGGATATGGGAATCACCATGGAAGGTGAAACATCAATAATTTTTCAAATGGTTGCCAAAAAATATTTACTAGAAAGGATAAAGTGTTCTCAGACTAGTGATGAAGAGTTTCAAAAGAAGATTAAAGCTGTGAATGATGGGAGATTGAGTGACTTTGTGTATGAAGATGGAATTTTGAAATTTGGGAAGAGACTTTGTGTTCTCGATATAACTGATCTAAAAAGGGAATTATTGGATGATGCGCATAGTTCAAATTTCTCTATACACCTTGGTATCACTAAGATGTATATAGATTTTAAGGAACATTTTTTGTGGGACAACATGAAGAGGGAGATTGCTGATTTTGTGTCAAGATGTATGGTTTGTCAACAAGTGAAAGCTGGAAGGCAACAACCTGGAGGAGTTATGCAACCTCTTCCCATACCTGAGTGGAAATGGGATAATATTAGGATGGACTTTGTCATGGGACTATCAAAGACTCCTATGAGGAATGATGCAATATGGATCATTTTTGACCGTCTTACCATGTCAGCACATTTTATTGCTATAAGAGAAGATTTACCACTTGAACATTTAGCAAGATTGTATATTAATGAAGTTGTAAGACTTCATGGAGTACCCCTATAGATTGTTTCAAATATTGATCCCCATTTTACATAAAGATTATGGAAAAGTCTTCATAAAAACCTGGATACTAAACTTTGTTTGAGCACTGCCTACCACCCCCAAACAGATGGACAATCAGAACGGACTATTAAAACCTTATAAGACATGTTGAGATCATTCTCACTTGACTTTCAAGGTATGTGGGATCAATATTTACCTCTGGTATAATTTTCCTATAACAATAACATCCATTCAAGTATTCATATGGAACCATATGAAGCGTTATACGGAAAGAGATGTTGCACACCAACCTTTTGGGATGATGTTTGTGAAAGAAAACTTGTAGGCCCAGAAATTGTGGAGGAAATGATAGAAAAGGTGAAGGTAATCCAAAACCACATCAAATCAGCTCAAAGTAGGCAGAAGATCTATGCTGATAACCAAAGGAAGGATTTGGAATTTTAGGTAGGAGATCATATTTCTTGAAGGTATCTTCATGGAAGGGTGTTATATATTTTGGTAAGAAGGGTAAATTGAGTCCCAGGTACATCGGAACTTTTGAAATTATAGAATGAATTGGGGCTGTAACTTACCGTTTGGAAATGCCACCAAGTCTCTCCAAATTTCACGATGTATTCCACGTATCACTGTTGAGAAAATACATGCCTGAACCAACGCATGTACTCACCTATGAGGAATTAGAACTGGAACCTGATCTATCTTATTGCGAAGAGCCTGTCAAGGTTCTTGATACAAGAGAACAAGTGCTGAGAAACTGGAAGACTCGTCTGGTAAAAGTTCTATGGAGAAACCATAAGATGGAAGAGGCAACGTGGGAACCCAAGGAACATATCATGAAGAACCACCCAAGTGTTTTTATGTTGTAATATTCTAGAAATTTCGAGGGAAAAATTATTTTGAGGGGATAATGTAACACCCCAAGCTTCCATGGTACTTTTCCCTTTGAATAATGCAATTGCTTGCGTTGTACGCAACTTCGATATTCTAACACATCACAACCAATCAAACTAGAAGTTATGAATAGTAATACCCACTTTTTGAAATTTTATAAAATTTACCTTTCAAAATGGACTTCATTTTTGGATTTATAATATCGAAATTATCTTAGGGTGAATTTTTGGTATTTTTCTGAAAACTTTCAATTTTTGATGAATAGTGAAAAACACTGAGTTATAGTTTAAAACTGAATTTTTATTTAAATAATTATTTATTTAATTTAAATTTATTTTAGGTAAAAATAGATACATAATACCTATATAAGTTCAATGTAATTCATTAGAGTCAGTTTATAATAATTTTAGATATATAAAAATTTTATTGAACCTTTTACCGTATTTTACCCACCTACTAGGAGCATTTGCAAATTTACATAAAACTTAATTTTACAGCTTCTGTGAGTTGAATTTCAAAAATCCAAGAGACATGATTGATATCAGTAAGTAAAATTTGATTCAATAAGATAAAAATAATTTTTGGTGAATAGTAACTTTTTACTTTTATTTACCACGTTTAAAAGTAAATAGGGTAATTAAGGGTAAAAATGATATTTTTATTACCCTAAAAGATCTCCTAATTCTATTGGATAAGTTTAATTATACCAGAAACAACCTTAGGAATAAAATATGATATTTTAGGTCCACTTGGATTAGATTAGTACATTTATTATTATTTAATTCAAAGAAGAGTTAAAAGAGTTAAAATCAAAGTTTAATAACTAAAACATTTTTAATATAGGGTTAAACATAAGATAAATTAGACTATAAATATTCATTAGAAATATAATTTTTTTTCTACATAATGGTATTTTATTTATATTTTTTAGACGTTAAATAATTTAATTTATTTATGACACAATGATGATGCAGTAATTACCTAATTAATGAAATATTAAAATATTTGATATTATAAATATCCAAATAAATGTAATTTGAGACTTTTTATGAATTAAACTAATTTTATAGATTAATATGACATATTATGGTTGGTCAGATGAATTTTTTTCGAAGTAATAATGCTGTTATGAATTTAGAAAAAATAAAAAACCAAATAGTGTCAAAATTGACAAAAAAGAGTTTTTAAAACAAATATTATATTATTAATTGATATTCTATTTCTAAAAATCTAAGGTTCAAAAAAAAGACTTATATAATGATAGGTGTATCATTAATGAACCACTTGGGGTTCTATTGGAAGTATATAGTAAGTTTATTAACCATATAATATAAAAATACAAAGAGACATGGTAAATGCCAAACTATTTAACTAAGAGTTAAATCTAAAAGATAAGGTTAATATAGTGACCCAAACCTATATAAAACCTATTATTTGAGTGGTTTTATACCCATACCCACCTTATAATTTAAATAATATATTTTTTAGCCATTAAAAACCGAAAATTATTTTATTATAAAATAATATTTCTAGCTTTTCCTAAGGTGCCCCTCACCCCTTTTATAAAAGGTCACTCCACCTTCTCTCTAATTCACACCTTCAAAGCAATTTGGCTCAAAAAAACCTGATAAAATACCCTATTAACTATACTAAATTCATCCTAGAGGCCTTAATTTAGTCATAAAGCCAACCTAAGGAGCCATTTTGATCAAATCAAAAGGAAGAACCCGAAGAAGAGGTTAATATTTCATCACCTCTTTCAAGTTCCTTTCTTCTTCCACTTCCTCTTTCTTTTTTGTTTCCATTATAAAATAATAACTAAAATATCTTCTATATAATATTATGTTATTATAAATATGGTACAACCATATTCATTATTCTATCCATCCTTTTAATGATATGTCACCATACGTGCGTACGTACGATTTACCGTCTCCACGTTGTGGTGTAATTGTTGTTCAATGCATTATTATTTGGATGGGTATAATAATGATGTGTAATTGATGTAAATAATAAATATAACATGATAATGATTCTGTATATATGATATATCATCCAATTATATATTATTTTAATATCAAAAGAATGATATTGTCACTCCTGCGTATGTATGGATTACCGTCTCCACGAACGCGATGATATTCATTCCCCATCGTATCCAAAGAAGAATAATTTTCATTTGATGATTAAAAATATTGTTTAAAGACTTGATATAATTATGTATATGAATAAGATACATCCCATCCATAACAAATATAACTCACATAACAAATAATATAAAGGAAAACAAATCTGTTAACACCCGAAACGACGATAATACTAAGATATTATTAACAAAGCAATGTTAAAAGATCATATATGATATCATATTAAGGTATATGATTATTTTATAATTTAATAACAATTATTTAACCATCATAAAGGAGGTTAACCTAACTTTGAACAAGGTAAAGTACAAGTTAAGGGTTAATTCTACAATCTCTTCATTATCCGAGGTTGTTTATACGTAATTATCTACTGGGACCTCTTTATCATCCACATCCATGTTTCTTAAAAATGTATTTCAAATTTTTTTTAATCTTTATTGTAATATGGGTTAAAGTAATTTATACCCTTGTTTTAATTTTTAAAAAATGGTTTGAAAGGAATCATTCCGTTGTTTTCCAAATAAGGTACTTTTTGACCTTTTCGACAAATTTAAGGTAAGAATGTTTTTTTAACTCATACGGTGGGTGCGGCTATTTTCCACCGTTATAACATTGTCAAATCTTACCTTACAATATTATAAGAATATTTTCAAAATAAATGTTTTCTTTTATAATTATGTAACTTTAAATGATTTCAAAAAAGGAATGATATATTTCTCTCAAACAGTTTGATTTCATCTATGTCAACATCTTTTGATGGATTTTAAGATTTTTTGAAGTTGATTTATTATGATACAAAACTTCCATATTGTATTTAAGTTTTTGTGATATGTTTGACTATGGATGTGTTATTTTTACCCCATTAATGGTTTATGGATAAAGTATTTACATTTCGTATGCTAGTTTTAATACAGATGTTTATGTTATGTTTAAACCTTTTCATATGAGGAATGCATTGGACTTAGTATGTGACAGGTGGAGCCATCTATAGCTCCTAGATGAATCGGTAGGTATCATGAGACAAACTAGTGTCTTGACACAAGGCCTTGAAAAAATATTATTTGTAGTCTTGGCACAAGGCCTTGCCTATGTGGTTATGAAAGTCTGCCATTATGCATTCCATCATTATGAAAGTGGCTATTGATATTGCATGTGATTATTCAACAAGTAGAACATCCATGTGAATAAGTAAATGGAATTGTTTGATTTTTATCTTTTCCATATTATTCTGAAGTTCAAGTTTAAAAGGCTTTTATTTTATTCTTATACATTGCCTTAAACGTTTATGCTTATTTATGAAAGTTTTTGCTATATTGTTATCCTTACTGAGCATCTGAGCTCACCCATTTCTATGTTTTATTTTTCCCAGGATGTGAAGAAGTATATTATGAATGACCTGCAGGGATAGTCTATGGGATCTCAGTGTTGTATATGGAAACAATGTTGTTATATTTTTCCATTTTATGATGTAATGTAAACCTTATGAATGTATCTAGTACTTCCAAGACTACTAAACTAATCGGTCTTTCGAGACTTGATATTTTGTGATCATACCAGTGATATGTAATAATGCACCGACTCTGGGTTTCTAGGGTCAGGGTGTTACATAATATATATTATATTTTTTATAATTTTTTTTTCACATTATATTTATACATTTAATAATTTTATAATATTAATTATGGGCTCACTAGGCCTTGGAATTGCGTGTCGTCTCATCCCCCGACTCTGAAAATATTACGAGATATATTTCAAATTTTTACATGAAAATAAACAATACATTACAGATCCAAACCTACACCACTAAAAAATAAACTTGTTTTAAACATGTTATTCTCTTAACTTTTAAGGTTACTTACTTTTAGCATTTTAGTTTTCAAGATGGTAATTAGTTTTTTTATTTACCTAGGTAATTTATCCTTTAAGAAAAAAAATAAACGAGACTTATTAGATAATTTGGACCCACTAATTCTAAATATTAAATAATATTTATCAAATAAAAATATTACATGTGTGGAAAATTAATTTTAACATAAGCGCATGTAACGCACAAAACCCCATTTTAACCTTAATTTCAATAAATAAATTTTTACTATTTTCACTATTCATTATGAAAAAATTAAGTTAAACTAATTAAATAATTTTAATAATAATTTTAAATATGGTATCTATTTTTTGAAATTTAATTTATAGAAATGGAAGAATTTAATTTAAATTTAAACCTGTAAGCATGACGAAAATACGATTTTCCAAAGTATACAAAAAGTTTTTATATAAAAATTGAAAATAAAATTTATTAAAATGATCTAAATTGAATTAATAATAATATAATTGAAATAATTTTAATTTTAAAATAATTTTAAAATAAAATTTAACTTTGTAAATTCTTTAAAAAATGGCAGTTTTCAATAAATAACAGCATTTTCCCTATTCATTGAAAAAAACTTTTCAAAAAATTCTCAAAAATTCACTCTAAGATAATTTTAACATGATTATTTAAAAATGAATTTAATATTTTAAAATTAATTTTCTAAAAGTGTAAAAAATTAATTTTAAAATAATCGTGGAAAATGTGATGAAACATTTTTTAGAAAAATACACTTTTAAGCATTAAAATGGATTTATTCTTATTAAAAGATTATAAAAAATATTAGATGAATGATAAACAATTTTATTAAATTTATAATATTTAAATTTTATCAAAATAATTCAAAAATAATTATTAATTTAATTCATTAAGATAAAAACACATTGCACACATAATTTTTTTTCCTGAAAAACATTTATTTTTTACTTTTAAATGATTTATATTTTCATTTATAATCAATTGATCACCAATGAATTTATTTATAAATGAATAGAAAATATAATTTTCATAATTTATTTATTCCTATTCATACCCACCAATTTAACAGCTAGGTTATAACTATATACTATATTATGGTTTATATAGACTTGGGGTTTCATGTGTCACAAGCTATTGAAGTGATTAAATTTATTTAAAAAGAAATATACCATAAAATATCTGGGTGTTACATTATTACCACCTTTAAAAAAAATTCATCCTTGAAATTTCCAAAATGTCACCTCACGAACATATTTGGGTAGTTCTTCATCATAATTTCTTTAGGTTCCTACATCGCCTCTTTATTTCTACTAAGTACCTTTACCGTCAGAGTTTTAAAATTCCTAAACACTTATTATCTAGTTTCAAGAACCTAGATAGGCTCTTTATAGTAATATAGACTAGGTTCTAATTATATTTCTTTTGTAGTGATCACATGCACTGGTTCCAATATACACTTCCTTAATAATGATATATGGAACACATCATGTAATTTAGAGAGACTTGGTGGAATTTCCAAACAATAAGATACAACTCCAATTCTTTCCAAAATTTAAAAAGGTTTAATGTACATGAGGCTTATTTTCAATTTCTTACCAAACCGTATAACACCCTTCCGTGAAGATACTTTCAAAAAAATGTGATCTAAATTCCAAATATTTACTTTGGTTATCCACATATCTATTTTTCATGCTTTGAGATGCTTTGATATGGGTTTGAATAGTCTTGGCCTTTTTCATTGTCTCCTCCAAAATTTTTGGGCCTACAACATTCCTGTCACCAAATTCATCCCAATAATTTAGAGTATGACATCTCTTTCCATATAATGCTACATACAATGCCATTTGAATACTTGAATGAAAGTTATTATTATAGGAGAACTCTACCAAAGGTAAATACTGATCCAAAATACATTGAAAGTCAATATATTATGACTTAAACATGTCTTTTAATGTTCAGATATCCCTTTTGGTCTTTCTATCAGTTTGAGGGTGATAAGTGTTGCTCAAATGAAGTTGATTATCAAGATTCTTTTGAAGAATTTTCTAGGATTTTGATGTAAATCATAGGTCATGACCAAACACAATTGAATGAGGTGAACCATGAAGTATTAAAAAATCATTAATATAGATTCATTCAAGGTGATATAGTGGTAAATATTCTCTTATAGTGAGGAAATGTATAGATTTGTTGAGGTGATAAAAAATAACCCATATTTCATCATTATTTCCAGGAGTATTTGGTAATCTTGTGAAAAATTCCATAGTAATGTCTTCCTATTTTCACATAGGAATAGGCATAGGTTACATGAATCCTCTAGGATGTTGTATCTTATCCTTCACTTATTGACAAACTAAACATATTGACACATAATCAACAATTTACCACTTCATATCACTCACCAAAATTTTTCCTTCAAATATCTATACATCTTGGTGCTAAGAGGGTGTATAGAGAAATTTGAACTATAAGAATAATCCAAAAATTCTCTTTTTTATCTCATGTATAGATGGAACACATATTATCTTTCCAAATTTTAGAATACTATATTTACAAATTAATTATTACAATTTTCCATAATTAATGACTTTAATTTTATTTTGAAATCATTAGGTTGAGAAATTTTTATCTTTTACAACACATATGTTTTGGAAATAATTAAAAAAAGGAGTGATGTATCCCCTTATTTAATAATTTCTATATCCATATTTCCTAGATCCTTGAATATAGGATCCCAGTCGATCCTCATTTTGGTCAGAACACCATGATCTTTCCTGCTTAATGCATCCAATACCTTATTTTACTTCTCTATGTGGTTGTTTATTAAGAAATAATAATCCTTGAGTAGCTCAATCCATTTCCTTTGACTCATGTTCAGATATTTCTATGAAAAAATATATTTTAGACTCTTATGATATGTGTATATCTCACATATTTCACCATAGAGATAATTTCTCAATATCTTTAAATAAATTATTACGACTGCCAACTCAAGATCATGGGTTGGATAGTTTTTTTCATAAATCTTTATCTTCTTTTATTTATATGAAATAACTTTATTATTTCACATAAAGACATAGCCAAGCCTCTTCCTTAATGAATCACTATCTATAAAAAATAAATCACTTCCTAATTATAGAGTTAAAATCATATAATTCACCAATATCCTCTTCAACTATTCAAAACATTCTTCACATTATTTTGTCTATATAAACTTAACCCCTTTATGAGTAATATTGGTTAATGGGTTAGCCATTTGGGTAATTTTTTTTGAAAAAATTGATGATATTAACCTCCCAGACTAATGAAACTACATAACTTGGTTATGTTTATTGGTGTAGTACATTCTTGGACTTCCATTGTATTCACAAGATCAACTAAGATCCCATCCTCAGGGACTATATGTCTAATAAAAGAAACTTTATAAATCTAGAATCCACACTTGATAAATTTCATATATAACTCTTTTATTCTAAGAGACTTGAGAATTATTCTTAAGTGGTCCTCTTGGTCCTCATATCCCTTAGAGTACACAAATATATCATCAATAAATACAACAATAAAATCATTAAGATACTCCTCAAATACTATGTTCATTAGATCTATAAAAATGATTCATAAGTTATCCTCATGGTCCTCATATACCTTAGAGTACACAAATATATCATCAATAAATACCACAATAAAATCATCAAGATATTCCTTGAATAATATGTTTATTAGATCTATAAAATAGAGGGTGTATTAGTCAATCAAATGGAATTACTATAAACTAATAATTTCCATACCTCATATGAAATGTTGTCTTCAAAATATCTTACTTTTTTACTTGCAATTGATAATATTGAGAACAAAGGTCAATCTTTGAAAAATATTGATCTCCTTGAATTTGATCGAATAAGTCATCAATGTGAGGTAAAGGATACTTTTTCTTTATCATAATAGCATTGATTTCCCTATAATCAATGAACAACCTCATAGATCTATCTTTATTCTTAACAAAAAGAAGAAGGGATCCTAAAGAAAAAACACCAAGGTGTATAAATCCATTATCACACAACTCCTCTAGTTATTTATTCAACTCCACTAATTCCATAGTGGCCATTATATAGGGAGTGTTTGATATAGGTCTTTCATTAGGAATTAAATTAATGAAAAACTCGACTTCACACTCTGGTGATGTCTAGATAATTCTTTAGGAAATATATTAATGTATCCCTACACAATAGGCACATCCTCAATTTTAAGATCAACTTTTCCATCTATATATTGTGTATTCTAATCTTCTCCAAGAATATCATTCAAAAGGGCTACTGGGGGTGGATCTATACATGGATCCAATGATGAAGTCTCCCCTCAAAAGATAAAAATACCATATCTTCATCATGAATTGTAATTTAATTCTTTTTGTAATAAAATTTTTCATCGTATTTTAAAATCCATTACATACCAAGGATGATATCAAAATAAAACATAGGTATAAAAATGAAGTCATAAAATAGGGCACACTTATGTGTCATAATAGGAATTGATTAACACATCCTTATTGTAGTGATTATTCCACTATGATTATTGATTGATAACTCCCTCCTTAAGTTGATAGGGGAATGTAAGTGTGTAAAGATATAGAATCAAATAAAGAATTAGATAAATTTTAGGATATGATTAAACTATCTTCCACTATATCTTTAGGAAATTCAACCTCAGTTGTTGTGATTGCATAAGATTGGCCTTTTTCCATTGTAATTTTCAAGGGAAAATTATCTTGATGACTGGGATGATCATTTTAATAGTTCCCCATATCATTATAGTTTAAGCATTGATCATTGGTAGATTATTTCTTGTTCTCAAAATCACAATAGTAGTATCCTTTATATCTAAACTTGTATCTAACTTTCATTCCCAACAAACATGTTCCATGATGTTTCTTTCCACATTTATTACAAGTTATAAATTATACCCTTCCATTCTTTAATTTTTATGTATTTCCTTTTCTAGAGTATTCAACCACCACTTTATTATCTTTCTTTCCTTCAAAGTCATAATAATTGGAGAATTATTTCTCTATCTTAATAGCACATGATACTATATCCTCATATGATGAGAAGGTTTGGGATACTAGTTCACTTCTAAGTATTGGATTTATCCAGTCAAATAAATGGTCAATATTACTCTTTGCATTACATATGTAGTTTGCAAAAATACCTTGATAACCTTGTAAATTTGGATTCATACTTAGAAATATTTTCCTCTTATTTTGTCTCAGAATCAAGAAATGTCTCTCTATATCCACTCATTATTCATGAGAAAAATATTTTTCCAAGAAAATTTCCTTAAAATACTTACATTCTATGCTCTATATTTCCTCTTCATCCTTGATATTTTGAATCAATGACCACCATTAATCCATATCTCCTGAGAGACAATAAACTGTCATGAAAACCTTCTCCCTATTATTAATTCCTAAAGAAAGAAATATCTTTTATAACGAACTTATCCATTGATTGGATACAAATGGATTTGTAGTCCCATTAAATGATAATGGTTTTTAATGCATGAAACAGTCGAACATTGTTACACTACATTGTGGATCATTAGGATGCTCAATATGTGAAAGGTTATTGGTCATAACCTAAGTCAACTACCCCAATATAGTTATAATTTATTAAGCTTCACCTCTAGCTTTATTATCTTTCCTAAGAGATAAATCCTTACATGGATTATGTGATTTTCTATAGTTTCCATTCATTCCACTAGGTTCCATTTCTAAACAATGAGATATACTAAATTAGATCATAATATTATGAATCATAATGTATAATTTCAAAACTACTTATCATAAATTGAAAGTTTTATGTATAAATAATCTCAAAATCAGAAACTTTTTATATTTATGGATATTCTCAAGTCATAAAAATATTTTCAAATATTTCATAATAGTTTGTAAATAAAATGTAAATTAACCCAAGAATATCCCCTAGGAGTGTCAAAACAGGTATCCAGCAAGTCCCATTGTCGTGCACTGGGTTATGATTGATTCAAAGCCCAATGTGCCATTTTTATAGTTATTACCACTATGTAGAACTATGCTAGAGCCAAATCCACTTGTGATATCCAAAAAAGGATGTATTTCAAGGAAAAACACATAATCTATACCTTAACAAAACTTTAATATGTTATCCTATACTTATAATTATCCTCAAATTTAGTCATGGGGATATATTACCTAATCTATATTTTACTAAATCTAGTTCCCAAGGTTTCTAATAAACTTTTTTTGATACCAACAAAAAATCTTCTAACCCTAGTAGACCAGAGTTAGTGTTTAATTTATTACATTGGTATTAGATACAAGTGATCACATCCTAAAGGATTGAATAGTTTAGTAGTATTAGAAAAATAGATACATACTTGAAACTCACATTAAATTTGAAAATTTAAAATAAAACACAGTAATTCCTTTGACAATACCATTATTACTTTTATCATATCTCATAATATCAATCATAAAACACTTCCTATCATCCCTGGGAAAGGAAACATAAGAAAGGGGTGAGCTAGGATTCTCAATAAGGGTATGCGTATAGTGAAATATATCATGAATAAATAAGTCATAATCAATATTGAAATGTAAATAACTAAAAACAAATTCCATTTAATAAAAAACTTGAGTACATAGAATAATATGGTAGGAATAAATGATGATCAAATAATTATATATAACTAATCACATGAGATTGAAAATTATTCATAGATACCATAACTATTTAAATAATCACATGGACATTGATAACTAATCTCATAATTATGTAATTTATAATTATTAACATCATAAACATACTATCAAAGCCATGTACTAAGAAATATTACTTAAATGGGTAAGGGATCAACCAAATACCCAAGCTAGTTTGTTTAATGAGAACTACCTATTCATAGAGTGTATATAGAAGTCCCCACCCATCATTTACTAATTCTAATACATTCCTCATATGAAAGGGGTCAAACATAATCAACATAAACATTTATATCAAAAACTAACATATGAAATGTTAATACTTCCCCAAATCAATAAAAATAATCCTAAAACAACTAGAGTAATATGAAAAACGGTATCAAAATAGTACATCCCTAGTCAAACTTAGCATAAATCATCTAGATAAATAATAAGGATGCTATAATTACATCATATCCATAGTGAAGCATAAGTAAGATAAGGGTTGTTTTCATTGATGAATAAAAATACCATAAAATGTAATTAAAAACATTCTTGAGGAAAATAACTATTTAACTTGAAAATACCATATAAAATTTTAAAATAATATTAAAATCATTGAGTGGTCATGATGGTGGGAAATTCCATTCATGTTTAATTAGTTAAAAGAAAACATTCTTTTCACACTTTTGTAAAAAGTAAAAAAGTACCCTATTCAGAAAATAATAGGAAGATTCATTTTAAAATATTTTATAAAAATTATATCATGATTAAAAATGAATTTAAATGACCATAGATTAATATTAAAAACATTCTTGAAAACATTTTTAGAAAACATGAACATGGAATAAAAAGAATCTTGAATATAGAGGAAATAAAGTATGTTTTTCTTAAAAACATTTTTTTTATATTTTGAGTACTTAAAAGTGGAGAATGAAAGGAAAAAATATAATTTTAAAAAATAAATATATGAGAATAAAATATCTTTGGTTCAATATATAAATATCATATAATTTCCCTAGTGAAGACTTAAAAATAAACAATCCTGAATAATGATGAGAATCTGAAATAAACCCTTACCAATTTGGTAACTTTTGAATCATAAAACCTATGAAAAAAGAGCCTTATATGGATATGTATATCCAAAAATTTTCATGATAATAATCATAAAAGACATTAATGGGTAGTATATACACCATAAAAAATAAATAAGTGGTGAATATGGCATATGTCTCACAGAAGTAAATGTGAGACGAGAAACCATTACCACCATCCAACTTACTTCATACGTGTTAGAACCTCTAAGATAATAAATATAGATTTATTATAAACATATTATAGAACCATAATTTTATATATCATACCATATATGATTTAATTATAATATTTTACCACCCATTTATTAACAATTCTTCATTAAAATCACTATTTAGGGTAATAACTGATTCATTTTTCATGTAAGTTTTGGTTGGTAGTTTCAGTACTTGTACTTAGATCATGGTTACATAATATAAATAATGTTAAAAATTATATAAAAATTATATATATTAATTATATAAGTATTTATAATATTCCATAAAAGTTATAGATAGAAAAACGAGTTACACCATTTATGGAAACAGTAGGCCGTACGTACACATGAATGTTGTTTTCATTTTTTTGATAGATGGAACGAAAGAAAGGTAAATAATATTTAAACTTTAAGGAATAATTATTATATCATATAAATAATATATTTTCATTAAATCCATCATTATTACCATCCATTTTAAAATAAAATGGAAAACAAGTAACATCACTTCATGGAGGCAGTAGTCCATACGTACACACGAGCAACGCTATCATTTTCCAATGGATCAAAAGGTAAGAAGGTAGATATGGTATTATAATTATGTAAGTATAATTATTTCATAAGTATACTATATATATATATACATTAAATACATAATTATATCTATCCATGAGATGTGGTGATGGAAAATTAATTACATCGGCTCACGAGGCGGTAGTCCACCATACACACGATCGACAATTTTGTTTCGCATTTGATGGAAGAGAAGATGGATATAGATTATTCCATAAACATAATATCATATAATTATATGGTAGATAGTGGTGTTATTATATTTTAATTATTAATAAATTAATTAATTTGGTAATAGAATAAGTAAAAAAGAAAAAGTGCAGTGAAGATAATTACCTTTGCTTAGAAAAACCTCCTTTGGATCTTTTATTAAGGACCCTAGGGTTGATATTTTGGGAATAAAAGAAGATATATAACTTGTATAAGTATATTTAAGAGATATTTTTTAGGTTTTTTCAAGATAAATTTCTTAATAGGTGGGGATAAGTGAGGGGAGGGGGTGACCTTTTATAATTGAGGAGGAGTGACATTTTTGTAAATACCCAAAATTATTCAATAATGAGAAGTCACTCTAAATTCAAGTTACTGAAAACTTTATAAATAATAGATTTTAGGTAATATATGGTCCATAAAAATCTCCTAAAATAAAAAATAAACATGTTTTAAATATTTTATTCCCTTAACTTCTAAGGTTACTTACTTTTACCATTTTAGTTTTCACCACGGTAACTAGTTTTTTTATTTACCTAGATAATTTATCCTTTAAGAATAAAAATAAATGATACTTATTAGATAATTTTGAACAAATTATTATAATTATTAAATAAAATTTATCAAATAAAAATTCTACGTGTGTTGAAAATTAATTTTAACATAAGAGAATGTAACGTGAAAACCCCATTTTAACCTTAACCACAATAATTAATTTTTTAATGTTTTCACTATTAATTATGAAAAAAATTAAGGTGAACTTATTAATTAATATTAATTATTATTATTCTAAATATTGAATCAATTTTATAAAATTAAATTCATATAAATGGTATAATTTAATTTAAATTTAAACCCACAAGCATGATGAAAATGCGGTTTTACAAAGAATACAAAACTTTTTTAGATAAAAATTCAATATAAAATTGATTCCAATGATAAAAATTGGATTAATAATTATATAACTGAACTAATTTTACTTTTAAAACAATTTTATAATAAAATATAACTTTTTAAATTCTTTAAATGAAAAGGTGGGTTTCAATGAAAATAAGTATTTTTCAGTATTCACTAAAAAAATTAAACATTTTAGAAAATTATTAAAAATTCACTCTTAGATAATTTTGAAATTTTTATTTCAAAAATTAAGTTAAAATTTTAAAATATATTTTATAAAATTGGAAAAAATTAATTTTAAAATAAGTATGGAAAATATGACAAAGCTATTTTTCAAAAAAATTCATTTTTTATGCATAAAACTAGATTTATTCTCATTCCAAGATTACAAAAAATATTAGATGAATACTTTTTTTAATATATAATATATAAATTTCATTAAATTCATTCACCAATAGTGATTAATTTAATTCATTAAGATAAAAACACATTGTGTTCATAAAAATAGTTTTTCAGAAAAACTTTCCTTTTATTTTCAAATTATTTCTATTCAATTGATAATCAATGAATTTATTTACACATGTTGTAAACCATATAATTTTCATAATTTAGATATTATTATTCATAATCACTAATTTAATGGCTAGTTTATAATGGTATACTATATTATGCTTCATTTACACTCGGTGTTACTTGTGTCGCAAGCTATTGAAGAGATTAAATTTATTTAAAAATAAATATACCATAAAATATTAAGGTGTTACATCCTAGTTCTGATGGTATGTGGTGTTTCATTAATATAAACTACCATATATGTCTTTTCCCTATGTCCATAAGTTGACACCGAAATTGGAGAACCTTAAAAGAAAGTAAAAAATAATATATCCCAAAAAATGGTAAGGAAAGAGAAATATAGGGGGTGGGAATAAGAAAAAAGATCCCCCTATTATTTGTTTCACACCACTCCTTGTGATGTTCTTATAAGTTTTTAGAGGTTAAATGCTTCTCCATAGGGCCCAAGGTCTCAATTTTTAGCATTTCCTCACTAATAGAAAAAGTTTATTTAGAATTGGTGTTTTAACATCATTTTTTTCATAATAAAAATTAAAAGAGACTTAAGAATATTTTAACATCGGTTTTAGAAAAAACCAACATTGAAATAATTTAAAAAATATAATTTTCATGTTCTTATCCTCATTTTTTTGATATGATCTTTATGAAAACCTCATCCTCTCAACTCGTGATGACACCCGAACCATGCTCGATATCCTATATCTATTTGTTTTTCTTACATATTTTTATTTTTTTTCTCATTAAAATTTTATTACTCATCCTTCTTCTATGACCCTTGATATCATTAACTCCACAAAAACCCTAATCCTCACGAATCATAACCACACTCCAAGGGTTTTTTGATTGATTTTCTAATTCATTTTTGAAAATGTTTCTCCTCAAAATTTCATCATTTTCCTTTCTTACAACACCCACGATTGAATTCATTGGAATTAAATATATATTTTCGATCATCATCCCACTTATTTTTTATGTTTTTTTTATTTTTTAATAATAATGAATCATTTATTAGTCATAAATTCAATTCATTTTTTTGTATGTATATCATTGTAAATTATAAATTTATGTGGTTAAAATTAGTTTAAGGTTATAGTTTTTTTGTGATTATAAATTTTTTAGTATTGTAATTTGTTTTTGGTTGTAACTATTGGTATTTATAATTGTTCATATTTAATTTTTTTTGTCGTTCTAATTAGTTTGTTGTTGAATTTTTTTTATTTTTTTATTTATAAATATTTTTTTGTTATAATTAGTTCTGGTTATATATATATTTTTTCTAGTTTTAAACTTTTCTTTTTAGTTATAAATTACGTTTTAAATATTAATTTTTTGTTCACAATTTATGCATGTTTATATATTTATATGCCTATATGTTTTAATTTTATATATTTATATATATGTTTAAATGTTTATTTTTATTAATATTTCAATCTATTATATTGTTACTTTTGGTAATTAATGGATCATAATTGGATAAATGCATGAAAAACTAATGATGAATATGAGACGGGTCTTGGTGAGTTCTTGGAATCTTATAAATGAAATTGTGAAAATAAAGATTTGATTTTATGTCCATGTGTGAAGTGTTTAAATATGATAAAATTAGGGTATAGAGAAATCAAAGATCATGTGATTTCCTATGGTTTTATTTATAATAATACACATTGGATTTATTATGGTGAAATAACAAACAAGTCAAAATTTAATGATAATGAAGATGATCAACATGAGATTAAGGATCATCTTGAGGAATTAATTCCATGATGTAGGCATTGAAACCATTGAAAAAAACAACAAGCATTGAATGGTTTTATAGAGATACTAAGAAACCACTATTCTTAGGTTTCACTAAACATATAGTATTATCAGTAATGATGAGATTAATTAAATTGAAAGATATAAATGGTTGGAGTGATATATGTTTCACTAAATTACTTAAACTTTTAAATGGTATATTTCCATAAGGTAACTGGATTATATATTCCAATTATGAGGAAAAAAAATATTATGTCTAATGGGATTTAGGTATATAAAGATACATGATTTTTCTAATGATTGTGTTTTTTTATATGAATGAATATCAATGTTTATCATAATTTACTAAATGTGGGACATCATGACATAAAATAGATGAAAAATTCAATCATGATTCATTCTCAAGAACAAGCACCAAACCTACTGCTAATACCAATGAGCCTGTACTCGAGTGGTAAGGGATCCTGCTTGGCATCCAAGAGACCCAGGTTCAAAACCAGGTGGAGGTGAATTTCTGTAGTACTGTAGCAGTACTGTAGTAGGTACTATAGAAAATATTGTTCGGTACTGTAGTAGACACTGTTTAGTACTGTAGCAGCCGAAACTATTCACCCGATTTGGGCCTATGGGCCACCAGTTTGGGCGTATAGGTATCAGGCCCTTTGGGTCATCAAAGACCTTTGGGCATCAGGACCTTAGGGCCTCAGGACCTTCATGCCACATATACCATGGAGTAGCCTAGTTCATACAGAGTAGGCCCCAGAAGAGGATAAGATCAAAAGAGTAGTAGTCACCAGAAGGAGAGCTAACTAGATTGGAAGAATGAGAGGGTATGTCAACCGCCATCGGGACCAGGCACCATGCAACTTTGTACGGGACAATGCTATCCGATTAGTAATGTAAAGGGGGTGCTAGGAAATCAATGATGTAAAAAGCTAGGGAGGGGAAATTCTAGTGGGTTGGGCCAACGGGTCATGCAATTGGGCATGTATTGGCCTTCAAGTCGTGTAGTGCCTTGTTCCTTGGGCCTACTGGTCATGTAAGGGTTCCCCTTCAACCCTTAAAAGGGGGATTATCCATAATAAAATAAAAACAAGGCCTTCGGGCCATTCGGGCTAAACCTACTGATAATGAAATCTGGTATCTTTTAATAATTTCTTATTTAAAACATCTCTTTAAAAATTCAAATGATGCAAAGAGGATAATATATCATACAGTTGAGATCATCTCTGGTGGAAACCTACATTATCCTACTGATTCACCACAATAGAAGATATTTGATCTAAAATTTTATGATTTTGGAAATGAAGTTATAAATATGAGAATGGTACTATGCTTGGATGTAATGAATCCATATTAGAGCCTTAATAGACAATATAGTTTGTGTCCTATTATGTTGGTTGTCTACAACTTTCCCCCATAGATATGTATTAAGAGAAAATATGTGACTATGAGCTTGATTATTTTTGGATCAAAATTTTTTAGAAATGATATTTATGTTTATATATCAACATTGATTGATGTTTTTTAATTTCTATGGTAGATAGGTGTTATAGTATTTGATGCATACAAGAAAGAGTATTTTATTTTGTGTGTCTTGATAATGTTAACAATAAATGAATTTCTTACTTATGGAAGATTATCTAGATATAGTGTTAAGGGATATAAATATTATATAATTTGTGAAGACGGGACTTCATAGTATCAATTATGTAATGGAAGAATATAATGTACACATGAAATAAAATATTTTTGTGAATGGATCATACTTTTCAAATATTTAAAAAATAATTTAATGGTTTACAAGTGTATGATTTTTCACCACAACCATTATCAACTGAATAATATAATGATAAAGTTAAAAAAATCAATGTTACATTTATAAAAAAAGTAAGTTTTGGTCATCAAAAAATACATGAAAGAAATAATCCATTTTGTTTGATCAAATTTATTGGAATTTTTTAGAGGTAAAAAATAACATTGATGTTATGTATGTTGAGAAAACAATTTTTTATAGTTTAATTGGAACATTGTTAAACATAAAAGGAAAGATAATAGATAGATCACATTCAATAATAGACTCAATAACCATGGTAATATGTTTGGAGTTATCTCTCACAATGAAAGATAACTAAACATATTTTCCTTTGTATTTTCATTAATTAAGAAAGAGTAAGAAGATATTTTTTTTGTCAATATCTACATGGTATTTAAGTACCTAGTGGTTTTTATTAAAATTTGAAAAATTTGGCACCATTGAAGGATTTAAAGTTAATAGGTATAAAATCTCATGAATGTCATGTATTGATGTAACAGTTTCTACCAGTTTCATTGCATAACATATTTTTGATACCTTTAAGAAAGCATATCACTAGTTTTTGTTACTTTTTCAATTTCATTTACAGCAAATTTAAATATCTAAATTTGTTAGACATGTTGGATAATGAATTTTTTCTCATACTTTTTCAACAAAAAACATATTTTCCATATTCATTTTTTGATATAATGGTTTATCTGTTGATTCATGTGGTATGATAGATAAGAATATGCGAGAATATTTATTTAAAGGGACATGTTAAGAATATGCATTAACTAGAGACCTATATTGTTCAAAAATATATACTATAAGGGGTGATTGAGTTTTGTAGTGATTATTTGTCCCAAGTGGAGAACATTGGTCTCCATATATCTCTAAATTTGATAGTTGACAATGATGGTAAAGGGGTATGTGGATTAATGGTAAAGTTAATTCCATATGATAAAGTGATTTATGAAAATTTATACATTTTGAAAAACATAGGTGAGGTTCAACCATATATATAATCACATATTATAATATTTATGGTATAATATCTAAGAATAAATGAAAAGTGGTTGATGAATGAACATAAAAACAATTTTTTTTCATGGTTTAAGGAGAAATCCAATACTAATTTATCCATATCAGAAACATTGGAATGGTTACCAGGGAACCAAGTGTTAATATGATCATGTGGTCTAGTTTTGATATTAATGGTTTCACATTTTACATAAAAAACTAGGAAGACAGGGGTTCCAATCAAAATAGTTTAGTAACTTTCATTACTGAAACATGACATTTTTATAGTACCAAAAATAAAAGCCCAATTTTTGCATCAACAACATATTTTGGAGTTGTTGAAAATATATGGAAAATTAATTATACTGAATTTTAGGTACCAATATTTAAGTGTAATTGGGTTGAAAATAATAGTGGTGTGAAATAAGATAAGTATGGATTTTCACTTTTTGATTTGAAAAAATTTATTTCAATAACATATTTTGGAGTTGTTGAGAATATATGGAGTATTTATTAAACTAAATTTTAGGTACTGGTATTTAAGTGTAATTTTGTTGAAAATAATAGTGGTTTGAAACAAGATAATTATGGATTTTCACTTTTTGATTTGAAAACATTTAGTTGTAAATAAGAATCATTTATCAAGACAAATCATAAAACAAAATATTTTATGGTTTTGACCCATCAAATGATTAGTGTTATATTTATTTGAGAGGGAAACAAATTAATTTTGGTGACGAGAATGTTGATGATTTTGAAGAATTATGTGAAATTTATTCATCAATTACAAGATTACCCAAGGATAACAATGACTGTGATGTGTACATATTCCATGTAACACAAAATGATAATATATAAGGGATATGGGAAAACACTCTATTTATCTCATTATTTATCAGGTAAATTTCTATTTTTTATGAAGTCGGCATAATTAAAAAATTTCTTTTTGACTTTGATATTTAAATATATAAATTTTGATCATTACTTTTATTTTTTAAATTTTTTTATATTCATTAGAGTAAAATATCCCATTTTTGGTTGCAAAAAAATTCCCTTAATCATTTTATTGTGACTATTTTCTTTATATTCTTCATTTTAAAGTATATGATTTTATTCAATAAAATATTTATAATTTTATTCCTACTATGACCAATCATAATTTTTACTTATAAATTTATTTATTTATAATCAAATACAGGTGCACAAAATTATACACTTTTAGATGATAATCATTTTTGTCATTTTTTCATTAATTTTTATATTCATTAGTTTTAGTTACACATTTTTTAGTTGAAAATTATAATTTTCAATTTTTTGTTTTCTATTATCAGTAATAAATTTTTTATTTATTACAATTATTAAATTTTAATCAAATATAGGTACACAGACTTTCTTTGAAGTAGAATACATATTTCGAAATGACAGATAAAGAGGTAGGGAACTAAGGTATATATGTTTCTTTATATAAATAAATAAATATATATATAGTAATAAATTATTTAATGGAATTAAACTTTTTTTCTTGAAATTATGTGTAACTATTCTTCTTCTCTAGAGAGGAAGATACCTAAATATAGTAGGTATGTGATTATATGTTTACAAAAACTTTCACTTACACATGGAGATTATATATTGATAATTATGTTTGATGATAATGACCACCCAACTAGCTCATATTACATGTAGTTTAAGAGTTACTTGGCTATAAAGATTCATTATAGGATAATTATTTTATTCACTGATTTTAGGAGCATCAAATGGTTGGAAAAAATAAATTATGGGAGTCCAAAATAGTAAAATTTCTATACTCATTTATTTATTTTTCCAATGGTTTAAAAATTATACATTTCATATGACTAATATTTAATCTATGTAATTATAAATGACATATACCTTTCAATAGACTAAATCAATTAAGAAAAAGTGTATATACTTTATAGAAACTATATAGAGAGATTTTAAGATAATTTTTCTTTCATTTTGGGATTAAATGGAATCAATATCCATGCCTTAAGTATGAAATGATAGATGTTTATCTCTAATCGGTTGCGGGAAGCCTTTATGGTATGTTTTTTTGTTTTCAAAATTTATTTTTTAAATTTATTTTAATTATTTGAAAACTTATTAATTTTTTCCTATGTAATAAGACTTTAGTAAAACTCACCAAGAGATATAGTCCCAAAATTTATACCCTTATACATTATCATGTGGAGGGTATCTGTTATTAGAGGATAAAATCATTACTAAAAAATTTAATGAATTAAGAGTCAAGTCAAGTAGTGACTTCAAAGAGGTTCAATAAGACCCTCTATCTACTCTCCCTCATCATGAAAAATGTATAATGGTGAGAATGAAAAAAGGGAAAGTATATTACCAATCCAAAAAAACAAGTAGATGATAAGATTTTAAGTAATTAATTATTATTTTTCTTTAATATTATTATTTTGTAAATTTATTTCACTAATATAAAATTTGAAAATATTATTTTAGGATTCTATTTAGGAGATAACGATAAAATAGATATTTATCATTGAGGGTAGGATGAATATTCTTAAAATTTATTTAGAAAATATAGAACACCTAAGCCACATCAGAGGGTTTAAAGAGGGTATCAGTTTTAGAAAAGTTTTTGACCCCACCCCTAGAATGACATAAATGGGGAAAAAATACAAGGTAGAAATAAATTTATTGAAGGTTGAGATATGGTAGTTGAATGTGCCAATAGATGATAGAATTAAATTATATATAATGTCTATTCTTGTTGATGCACCTATCATAGGGTGGTATAAAAGCTTATATATTATTCCTAATTCGACATAGAGGCTGACCAAGGTCATCTCACTTGAGGAGTTTTACAGTTGATCAATAAATTAATTCAAATTCACCTAAAATATTTTTTTTGTAATTTAAAAACAATGATATTTTTGGTTGTGGGTTTTTGTAAAAATAATAAAATGTGGAATAAAAACCTATCCTAACATGCAGATGTAAACAAAATGAAATTAGAGAGAAAATTCTTGGTCCCAGGGTTTGGTAACATGGGTTCTTTCATTATTAATTTGATATTTAAATTCAATTTGATAATTCATTTTATAAAATCTCATAAATGAATTAATTTCCTTTGATTTATTGAGTATGGGATTTTAGAATGCCTAGGAAACCTCTTTGGTACACCAAACTCCACCTCCTAGCCAAGTAGGATAACACCTAAAACAAGAATGAAATTCCTAAAAGACCTAGCTCCACTATATGTTGTTTCATCCTTTCAGGTATCCTCAACTCTAGTGTATGAAGATTTTACCTAAGATAAGGGAGGGAAAAAGAATTAATCAAAGAAAATGAATGGATTTAAAATAATTTCATGGTGGATGACCGCCAAACCCCTGCAATAATCTCACATCCACCACAAATTGGATTAAAAAATTTAGAATTTAAAGTGAAATAATTAAGAATACTATGAAACTTTTCCCAAGGAAAAGACTTAGGTTAATCACTTTATATTGAAAAGTGAAAGATATTATGGTGGAATAAAAGATAGATAGAATGAAATTAAGGTTGGAAAATAAAGAGAGATAAAAGAATATGGAAACACTTTAATAAAAGATGAATGTGTAAATAAAATAAAAGAAAAAAAGGAAATAAAAAATCTAAATCATCCTAATCACAATATAGCACAACAGAAAAACCCTTAAATGGTTGACCGATCTCTTTCTCATCTAACCTAGGCCAATATTTATAGGTATTAAATCCCCCTAGCATCATTAATTTCATCAATAAATGAGTCTCAATTCATAAAAAATTGTCTGTGCAAAATTACATCAAAGTTTCTCATTCTTGGTCCCATTATACTGATTTATGATGTAAATTGTTATTTTACATCCTGAATTCATTTATCCTAAACACCAAAATTTTCTCCATATGTATGTCGTGAATAGTGTATTTATGACCTAAATGATATGATCTAACTTCCATAATCCACTTTCCTCAACGAACTTATCACATAAATAATGTTTATGAAGTAAATGGAGTATATTTCATAAATTTGTCTTTGTACAGATTCTAAAACTTCACTCCAACTTTAATCCAGTTCAATGTTCATTCCATCTTCAAAATTCGGTGTTATATTCGTCTCTTTTTGTTCATTTTCAGTAAAATATTATATCATATAATGAACCAAAAAACAATTAAATCACGGAATAATCGATCATTTAAAGTGTTTTATATTAAAATAAACATGTAAAATGTTGTCTTGTCACTTTTGTAAATGATAAGACAGATAAAACCTACCCAACTTTCCCACCCATATCCTCCACCTCCTTATTAAGACCCAACCATGTATTGTGAGTTGTATTATAGGGATCCACATGTATATATTATAGTATAAAATATTCTACATCATATGGGGGATTATGTATATCATTAGATTATGCAGTTGGGTCAAGTAAGAGTAGTGGTAAATGATATTATTGATCCAGCTAATTAGTATCATTTCCTATTGAGGAGATTTTTATAGTTAGATAGAGTATTAGTCATTTTTTACTTTGGTCATGTACTCTTTATCATCAGATGACATATGAGGTATGTGTTGTTTTTTATTTTTTTATTTGTCATTAAATTCAGAATTAATTATAAATTTTTTATACAATTAAATTATATACAAGTATCTAAAATTTAAGGAATAATTTCAAAGGAAAGGAAAATTTCAGGAACCAACACCTTCATATACTGCTCAAGATATTGATGGGGTAAAAATGTTATCATAGGTTTAAACTATATTAGATAATTATAATACCTTTTCGATGAGTGGTGATATTTGTGTAAGAGATTATATATTAAATATATTTATAAATGACATCATAGATATTGTAAAGGGTGAGGAGCTCAATGTATCCATGTTGCAGTTGTTTTCCATGTAAGTAAATATCAATTATAAATTTAATTTCTTTAAGTAAACACATGTTATATTGACTTAATTTATTACTTTTATAATTATGTATAGACAAACTATTTTCATAAAATATTATTTTAATTTTGTTTATGGTTTTATGGATCTATAATATATTTTAATAGTTGTGCAATACTTGAAACAAAATGCTATAATTGAATATACATATAAAAGATTAAAAAAAATTAGATTAAATATTGGAGTTTCTCATTCCTTGACTAATAATAAAACATATATAATGATTAAAAATTATTCATTATGCTATTATTAATGTTGTAATTTTTATATTTTATTGGACATTGGATGTTATGCATATTTTTCCCAAATGAATGCAAAGCATATTGGTTATTCTCTTTATTGGGTGGTGTTCAAATAAGATTTAACAAGTGGTTAAACACGTAATAATTATTATATTATTTTAATTTTTTAATCTTAATATTTTCATTTTACATAAGTTTTGATAATTAATATATGAAATTATAATATTTCATGTATTGAGTTCAATATGGATCAATTTTCAATAGTGGAACAAAAAAATGAATATGTGAATGTTCAAGTAGATAACTTTTATATCAGCAAATAATTGTTTTCTCTCACACATCTAGTATTTATATTTTAAAAATATTTTTTTTGTAAACATAGTTTTATCATAAAGGAGGGAATTCTAAATGTGAGTATTATGTTTTAAAATTCATTTATGAGATAATAGAGACCGAAACAATAGTATATTTTTAATAGGTTAGTTTCATTATAATTCTTATAATTTAAAAAAAAATATGTTGTACTTTTAAATTCATAACACTTTATATTGTTTGTTTTTATGATATTTTAGGGTGTATACCAAACAACTTAAATAACCATTAAAATTTATTTTCAAACTATTTTCTAAGTTTGACTAATTTTATATGTATTTTCATATAGATATATATTTTAAAAGATATTATGAAAGTTTTTAATGAGTTTTTTACTACTCTTTGTGATTTTCATTGCTGCTATTTGGCATTACGGTTTCTATTTACAGGTATAGAATCATATATTTTAGAATATTTTTTAAAAAATTATTAACTTTACATTCTAGTTTTAGAAAAAACCAATGTTTAAAGTCTTTCCAATAGGGATTTAAATGTATATTTTATTAAAACCACCATTAAAAGCTCTTTCCACATCAGTTTTACTAAAAATCAACATAGAAATTTAAGATGATGTCTTTAAAAATTATATTTTTTATAAATTCAATGTTTAAATCCTTATATATGTCTTCTTTTAAAATGTATTTCAACATTTTTTTATAAAAACAAACATTGAAAGTCCCTTTCTTTATGTTGTCTATATCTAAAAAAATTTTAACTGCCATTTAAAGGAAAATAACTGATATTAAAGGTGTTTTTTCCACAATTTACTTCTCTCTCATGGTGGTATCTTCATCATACTCTTCATTATGAAGTGATATAAGTGGCTCAAACAAGACTAAACTATAAATATAAAGGGTGAAAAAATGAAATTCAGAAAAAAAAAAGATTGAATGAAATGGAATCTAAGGATAAATATAATCCCTTAATTGGATTGTTCATGAGCTTGTGAACTTCTTTAAAGGACTCTAGAAGGGTTTTAAAATTTGAATTTTACCTCCTCAATGTCTTCTTGAGAAGATAACATAACCATATCTTTCTATTCTTCTTATCCTTCTTATTTTAAACTTTTATCCATATAAATATATAGGGTGGTGGTTATGATTTCCATTTACCCCTTCATCTCCTCGATCTCCCATTGTTTTTCTTTAACTTTTCTAGAAGCACCACCTCTATGTATGGATCTTCTAATCCTTCTTGGCATGGGTGAATTTTACATTATTGTTAAAACTACTCATTATAGTTGCGGCAATCATCCTACCACCCTTTTATTTTCATTAGGGGTTTTTTCTCATGTTTCTTCCATTGATTATATTCTTATATGGAAACCTATAGAAAAAAATGGTTAGAATGTTGGTTTAGGGAAAGGTACATAAACATTGTTGTAGGATCTTCCATTCATTGAAGCTTTGAATTTATGTTCGGACCCATTATAAAATAATGGACCTAATCAAGATTCTTAACCTGATTGAGAAAAAAGAGAGGATAAATAGGAATAAAAATAATGAATAGAAAAGAAACACAAAGGAAATGACAATATTTAAAATGTGAATAAAGACCAAACCAATCAGTATAATAACCTTACATGGGGATTAATAAAATATAATTTTAAATCCCTAGGTGTAAGTTAGTGGAAAACCCCAAGTTTTCTCTTAGAGAGTCCACTTAGTTGGTGTTCCTAAGTCATGGTATGTCAATTATTATTAGTTTTAGGATTTTTAATATGTGTAACACCCATGTTGTTACTTTTTTGTAAATATTTATTTATTTATTTATTTTTTATTGGATTTTAAGTTTTTGAGATAGAATTTGGAAAATTTGAAGTTTATCTTAGGTTACACAGTTACCCTAATCATGCGGGAGAACCATGTAGGTGGAATGAAATTATCTAGTGGATTAAGTATGATTGGTGTATATTTTGAACAACTGTGTAATAAAAATGTGCATTCTCTTTTAGGAGCATATACATGATTGGCACACAGTTTGATAAACTATGTGTCTAAACCATGCACTGCTTTAATTTTTTTTATTAATTCTCTTGTTAAGGAATTTTTTTCTCCCCTATATCATTTAGATTGACCCACAAGTGTCACCCCCTTCATTTCTCACTCTCCTTTGTCTTAATCCATGGGATTTATTTATCTTTTGAGCAATATTATTCAAGGTTAGTTACTATAAACTTTATACTCTCTTCTTATAATTCCCTATACTTATTTATTTCCTAAACTTTCCTCTTCCCCGTAGCCATGGAGGTAGAGTTTACTCTTGACTAAATTTCATTTTTTGGTTTTTTCATTTGAGGTTATAAAATATTATTCTAAGAGTTTTTTAGCTTTCTTGTGGTTCATTGAGTCTTCTTCACATCCTCTACATTGGTTTTGATATCTTTCTCCATTCATTTCCTTTAAACTTAACACCATGAGTGATTTCTTTATTTCAATCCATGTTTTAAATGATATAAAAGTTATATTAATTATATCATTTAATTATATGGAAAATATATTTTGTTTTTCATTTGATTTTCAATTAGCACAAAGATAAATTCTCATGTTTAAGTGTTTAAAATATTATTTTATGTAAACTACACACACCAAGTGTTTTTTAAATACCCACCTAAGTTTTTCATGATTTAATAAAAGAATATTTTATAAAATGATATATTATAAAATATAATGATTTAACATCACTTTTTAAACAGGGTTAAAAAGGGATTTCCACATTTGGCCACTTTAAAAGGTGATTTTTTTAGTTAAGTACACTTTATTTTTTTCCCTTAGATAAAGTAGTTTTTGTTGGTTTTAAAATGAATTATTTGATAACTATAATTTAATTTTCAAAATATTTTAGCTTCTTAAGAATATTTTTATTTGATTTGGCTATTTTTTACCCTTGAAGTGATCCCCTTGATCTTATTCATGTAAAAGATTAAATGTGATATATTATGTGATATTTTGGGATTTAACTTGGTTAATGGTTATGTTTATTATATAAATATTATTGATTAAAGGGGATGCTTCTATGAGTGGTTTTTAGAGGAGAATACAAGTTTTATTTATCATTGATTTATTATTTATATTATTATACAAATTTATTTTTTATTTTATTACTCACCTCTATTAATATGTCATGGTAATACTTGGGAGACATGATGAGTCTGTGTTTAGTGGTCCCCAAGTTATGAATTTGATCTGCATGGGGGTGTGTGTATCTATTTTAATATAGGAGGGTAAAATTGATTGTTTATGTAGTTGGATTTCATCAGTCATGCTAATTAGATGGATTCAGTTATTTTGTTTTCCTAGATTATCTCCAACAATCTTTGGTGTTCCCATGATAGATGAGATATAATTATTTTATTATGATTGAGTTATGATTATCTTTTTTGGATACTTTATTTATATTCATTATTGATTTAATATTCATTTAATTATACTTGGTGGGGTGTGGTTTATGAAAAATGTTTTGAAATATGTATCCATTTTAGTTGTATAAAATAGTTATTTGATAAATTAGTGATGAATTATTTAAGGGTAAAATGTTCTCTTGATGTTAATCTATATATTTAAGTGGTATTTCTCCTTAAAGGCTCATTCAAACTTTATTAATGATTTCCTAAAATAATCAAAAGTGTTTACTAAATCATGGACTAGTCTTTAACATTTTTCTAAATATATATGTTTTTGTAAAGTAAGGTATAAGATTGGTTTTCCATATATTCATTGTCACTCCGTTATCTTTTTGTCTCAAATTTATTTTTATTTAAAAAATTAATAACTTTTTTTTCTTTTGGGATTGAAATTAGTTAATGTGATGAACTTGTGTTACTTGTTTTATTATAAAGTTAAAAGTATACTTTTCTATTTGTATTAAAAACTAGCATGGAATGGATTTATTTTTAAAGGAAATTCATAGAGCATAGGTAGAATACCTAATAGGAATTTTTTTCTCACACCATACATACACACTTAGTGTGTGTATGTAGCCTTGATGGTCTATAATGTAGGTTCACTGCATGTACTTCTTGAATGTAGTGAGAGGCCTTTGTCTTGGTTTTGGTTTATTGGATGTGACTCAGAGAGGGAGTTCTCATGTCACATAGAGATATATCATTAAAGGCTTCCTTGAGTCCATGATTTCTGTTATGTATCATTGCACATCTCATGTATGGATCACTTTAAACTTATTTTTCCCATTTTATTTTTTTTATAGTTTTCTTCTATATTAACATTTGTCTTATTTATGAAATGTTTAGTTTTCATAAATGATGTTATGCCCTGTATAGTTTTGATTTATTATGAAAAATATTTATTTTATATATATGATTCTTCAACTTATAGAAAGGTTATGCTGAAATTTTGGATGGAATTTATAATTAAATAATTAGTGAATGTTTTATTATTCAACACTATTTTTCAGCCCATGGTGATTGGGAACACACCTTGAGCCTTGTAGTAGGCAATATTGTGTACTGAGTCTTGGTAAATTGGGTTGGTTCACTACAAAATAGTATAAAAGATCAGTTTATTTTAAATTATTTGGGGAATAATGGTATATAGAAGATAAGATCATTAGATCTCAAGATGTAGGTATGAGTAAGTGTTCATCCTGTTATCCTAGAAAAGGTAGGATATGGAACTATAAGAGGGCAGTGAGGGGGTGTTTTTTAGTCACAATTCAACTTAATTTTTTTTATCACATTCAAATTTTTAGTTGATATAACATTGTATAAAGTATAAATAACAAAAGATATGATAAAAAATTAAACAAGATCTGACAAAAACTATATTGCTGTAGATATTAAAATAGAAAGGAAATATAAAAACAATTTTTGGAGTTTTAGATAACAATATAGAATCCCTTAAAGGTTATTATTACCAATATAATTTCAATAAAAGGAACCCTTTACTTTTATCTAAAGAATCAGAAGGATTTATAGAATAGTCTTAGGTGTACCAGTTCCACACCTAGAACATACTCAACTGTAGACCTGTCTTAAGAAATTGAGTTTAAAACCCAAAACTTATTCATATGTAATCTCATTGGAAACAAAAAGCGACTCTAGACCTGAGAACCACTTAAATTTAACAATCTATAGAAAATATGCACCAGGGATTCATCAAACACGAGGGTTTAGAAAATACATCTTTTACCCCTGGATTCTTATAAATCTTGATGGATTGGACAATATAACTTCAAATTCCCCAAGACCTCCACTAGTATAAAAATAAGTTTTTACCTCAGTTTTTTATGTTTTAACATCAGTTTTTTGTGGGGATTTCATTACAATTGATCTAGTAAATATATTTTTAATGTTAATTATTAAAAATTTCATTAAAAATATTTACAATTATTGTGATTATTAAATTTATTTTTATTTATAATTTTTTACATCAGTTAATTAAAAACCAATGTGAAAAATGATATTTCATTCTAGTTATTTAAATAAACAACATGAAAATCATATTTCACTTCTGTTTTTAAATAATTTATGTGAAGGATCAATTTTCATGCTATATTTTAAATAGATAACATAAAAATATTTGTTTTTTTAAACAAAATTATGTGAGAATGGGAAACCTTACACAATTTTTTTAGAGAATAAATAACAAAAATCAGTGTTTCATATGATATAATAAATTTTTTAAGATTATAAAACATAAAAAATTAATTATCACTCAAATATATTATGATAATAATAAAAAAAATTATTAACAATGTTAGAAAAAATGAGGAGAATAAAAGAAATCATTCTCAAGATTTTACCTCTATAAAAGGATCTTTGATAAGTAAAAATAATTAAATATATGCCTTTATAATTCTAGAAATTATTTCCAATATTTCTGTTGTTTGATCCACCAGCTACATCTTCTAAATGGATATTCAATCATGATTTGGAATTCACATATGATTAATAATGGGATATTTTTTTTGGATAAAATCACATGGGCATGATAGATTTAAATATGGGGAGAGAATGTAATGCCCTGACCCCAGTTACCCAGAGTCGGTGCATTATTACATAACATTGGCATGATCACAAGAAAGATCAAATCTCGAAAGACCGATTGGTTTAATAGACTTGGAAACACTAGATATATTCATAAAGTTTTACATTACATCATGAAGTGAAAAACTACTACAACATCATATTGTCTCCAAAATCCACACTATTATCCCCTCATAATATCCCTGCAGGTCATTCATAATTTACTTCTTCACTTCCTGGGAAAAATAAAACATAGAAAAGGGGTGAGCTCAAATGCCCAGTAAGGATAACAATATGGCGGAAACTTTCATAAATAAGAATAAACATTTAAGGCAATGTATAACTAAAACAAAAGCCTTTTAAACTTGAACTTCAACATAGTATGGAAAAAATAAAATGAAATAATTCCATTTACTTATTAACATGGATATTCTACTAATCGAATAATCACATGCAATATCAATAACCACTTTCATAATGATGGAATGCATAATGCTAGACTATCATAACCACATAGCCAAGGCCTCGTGCCAAGACTACAAATAAGATTTTTCCAAGGACTTGTGCCAAGACACTAGTTTATCTCATGAGACCTACTGATGCATCGAGGAGCTATAGCGGGCTCCACCCGTCACATATTAAGTCCAATGCATTCCCATATGAAAAGGTTTAAACATAACATAAACATTCGTATTAAAACAAGCATACGAAATGTCAATAATTTCACCATAAACTATGAATGGTATAAAAATATCACATCCACAGTCAAACATATCACAAAACCTTCAATACAATATAGAAGTTTTGTATCATAATAAATCAACTTCAAATAAGTGTAAAATCCATCAAAGGATGTTGACATAGATGAAATCAAAACTCTTTTTAGAGAAATATCTATTTCTATTTTTGAAATCATTTAAGAGTCATATATTTATAAAATAAAAAATTTTCTTTGAAAATATTCTTATAAGCTTGTGAGGGAAGCTTCAACGATTTTATAATGGCGGAAAATAACCGCACCCGCCGTTTAAGTTAAAAAAACATTCTTACCTCAATTCTGTCGAAAAGGTTAAAAATCACCTTATTTGGAAAACGACAGAAAGATTACTTTATAAACCACTTATAAAAAGTCAAAGAAGGGTATAAATGACTTTAACCCATATTCTTGTAAATAATAAAAATGTTTTTAAATACATATTTAAGAAACATGGATGTGGATGATAAAGAGATCCCAGTAGATTATTACGTATAAACAACCTCGGATAATGAAGAGATTGTGAAATAAACCCTTACCTTGTAATTTCCTTGGTTGGGGTAGGTTAACCTCCTGTATAATGGTGAAATAATTGTTATTAAATTATACAAGAATCATATACATTAATATGATATCATATATGATCTTTTAACATTGATTTGTTAATAATATCTTAGTATTATCGTTGTTTCGGGTGTTAACTTACTCGTTTTCTTTTATATGTTTTGTTACGTAATCCATGTTTGTAATGGATAGTTTGTATCTTAATCATATCCAGAATTATATCAAGTCCTTAGATACTATTATTAATCATCAAATGAGAATTATACTTGAATGGATACGATGGAGAATGAATCTCATCGCGTTCGTGGAGACGATAGTCCGTACGTACGCACGAGCGACAATATCATTCTTTTGATATTAAAATAATATATAAAAGGATGGTATATCATATATAAATAATCATTAACATGTTATATTTATTATTTACATGAGTTACTCATCATTATTATACCCATCCCAATAATAATATATTGAATAACAATTACACCACGACGTGGAGACGGTAATCCGTACGTACGCATGTATGGTGACATGTTATTCAAAGGGTGGATAGAATACTGAATATGGTTGTACCATATTTACAATAACATCAGAGTATATATATGATACTGGAGTTATTATTTTATAATGGTAATCACAAATAAAGAAGAAGTGGAAGAAGAAAGGAACTTGGAAAAGTGTGGTGAAATCATTACCTCTTCTTCGGGTTCTTCCTTTTGATTTGATCAAAAGGGCTCCTTAGATTGGATTTCTGATCAAACTAAGGACTCTAGGTTGTAGTGAGGGAAGCTGGGAGAGTATTTGGGCAGAGTTTGGCCGAACCAAAAGGCTTTGAAGGTGTGAAGAAATGAGAAGGAGGAGTGCCCTTTTATAAGAAGGGTGAGGGGCACCTTTGGAAAATCTAGAAATATTAATTTATAATAAATTTATATTCAGTTTCTAATGGCTCCAAGGTTGATTATTCAAAGTTTAAGGTGGGGATAAGTTTAAAACCATTCAAAAAATAGAATTTATACAGGTTTGGGTTACTATATTAACCTTATCTTTAAGTATTAACTCTAAGTTAATTAGTTTCACTTTTACAATGTCTCTTTGTATTTTTATAATATATGGTTAATAAACTTACCATATACATCCAAGAGACCCCCAAGTGGTCCATTAATGATAAAAATATCATTATATAAGTCTCTTGGCCTAAAATTATATTTTTAGGAATTTAGTATCAATTAATAATATAATATTTGTTTTAAAAACTCTTTTATGTCAATTTTGACACTATTCAATAGTTGATTTTTGTGAAACTTATAACAGAATGATTACTTCAAAAAAAGTTAATTAAATCAATCCGAATATATCATATTATCCTAGAAAATTAGTTTAATTCATTAAAAGTCTCAAATTATATTTATTTGGGTATTTATAATATCAATTATTTTAATTTTTCACTATTATGGTTATTACTGCATCATCATTGTGTCATAAATAAATTAAAATATTTAATGTCTAAAAATTATAAATAAAATATCATTATGTAGTAAATCTTTTTATCTTTCTAATGAATATTTACAATCGAATTTATCTTATGTATAACCCTATATTAAAAATGTTTTAGTAAATAAACTTTGATTTTAACTCTTCTTTGAATTAAATAATAATAAATGTCCTAATCTAATCCAAGTGGACCTAAATGATAATATTTTATTCCTAAGGTTGTTTTTGGTTGAGATACACTTGTCCAATAGAATTAGGACATGTTTTAGGGTAATATTAATATCATTTTTACCCTTAATTACCCTATTTACTTTTAACCGTGGTAAATAAAAGTAAAAAGTTACTATTCACCAAAAATTATTTTCATCTCATTGAACCAAATTTTACTTCTTGATATTAATCATGTCTCTCGGATTTTCGAAATTCCATTCACAGAAGCGGTAAAATTAAGTTTTATGAAAAAAATTCAGTTTTTTAACTACCACTTAGTAGTTTTACTATTCATTAAAAATTGAAGTTTTTCAGAACAATGCCAAAATTTAACCCTAAGATATAATTGATATTACGAATTCAAAAATGATGTCTATTTTAAAAAATTCCAAACATATAAGTTGCATCAATTAATTTTATAATTAATTCCCGCTGTTACAACAAATAGCGTGTTTTTAAGAAACAATATATATCAAAAGATTGACAATTGTTTATGTCCAATTTCAAAGTGAAATTAATTATAATGAACACCATTGGATAAAACGGTAAAAATATATTCTAATTATACTATAAAACCAAAAAATAATATAATTTATCACTATAAATTATTTTGATTAAAAAAGTTGTTTTTAAGTATTTTCACTATTCATAAAAATTGGAAGTTCTCAGAAAAATACCAAAAAATAATCTTAGGATAATTTCGATATTCCGAAACCAAAAATAAGTCCATTTTGAAATATAAAATATATATAATTTCAAAAATTAGGTATTACTATTCATAACGGCTAGTTTGATTGGTTGTGGTGTGTTAGAACTCGGTGTTGCGTACAATACATGCTATCACATTATTCAAAGAGAAACGTACCATAGAAGCTTGGGGTGTTACATTCTCCCCTCCTTCAAATAATTTTGTCCTCAAAATTTTGAGAATACTTATCACATGAAAAGACTCGGGTGGTTCTTCATCATGAGTTCCTCGGGTTCCCACGTTGCCTCTTCCATCTTATGGTTTCTCCACAAAACTTTTACCAGACGCGTCGTCCGGTTTCTTAGTACTTGTTCTCTCATATCAAGAATCCTGACGGGCTCTTCGCAATAAGACAGATCGGGTTCCAGTTCTAACTCCTCATAGGTGAGTACATGCGTTGGGTCAGACATGTATTTCCTCAACAGAGATACGTGGAACACATCGTGAACTTTGGAGAGACTTGGTGGCATTGCCAATCGGTAAGCTACAGCCCCAATTCGTTCTAGAATTTCGAAAGGTCCGATGTACCTGGGACTCAATTTACCTTTCTTACCAAAACGTATGACTCCCTTCCATGGATATACCTTCAGGAAAACATGATCACCGACTTGAAATTCCAAATCCTTCCTTCGATTATCGGCATAGCTCTTCTGCCTACTTTGAGCTGCTTTGATGTGATTTTGGATTACCTTCACCTTTTCCATCGTTTCCTCCACCAGTTCTAGACCTACAAGTTTTCTTTCACCAACATCATCCCAAAAGGTTGGTGTGCGACATCTCTTTCCGTATAACGCTTCATATGGTGCCATCTGAATACTCGAATGGAAGCTATTGTTATAGGAAAATTCTACCAGAGGTAAATACTGATCCCACATACCATGAAAGTCAAGTGAGAAGGATCTCAACCTGTCTTCTAAGGTTTGAATAGTCCGTTCTGATTGTCCATCTGTCTGAGGGTGGTAGGCAGTGCTCAAATGAAGTTCAGTATCCAGGGATTTCTGAAGACTCTTCCAGAATCTTGAAGTAAAACGGGGATCACGATCAGAAACAATCGATAGAGGTACTCCATGAAGTCTCACAACTTCATTAATATATAGTCTTGCTAGACGTTCCAGTGGTAGATCTTCTCTTATAGCAAGAAAATGTGTTGACTTGGTAAGACGATCAACAATAACCCATATTGCATCATTCCTTCTAGGAGTCTTTGGTAGCCCCATGACAAAGTCCATCGTAATATTGTCCCATTTCCACTCCGGTATGGGAAGAGGTTGCATGACTCCTCCAGGGTGTTGCCTTCCAGCTTTCACTTGTTGACACACCATACATCTTGACACAAAATCAGCAATCTTCCTCTTCATATTGTCCCACCAAAAATGTTCCTTCAAATCTCTATACATTTTGGTGCTCCCAGGCTGTATAGAGAAATTAGAACTATGAGCATCATCCAGCAATTCCCTTTTTAGATCAGGTATATCGGGAACACAAAGTCTCTTCCCGAATTTCAAAATTCCATCTTCATACACAAAGTCTCTCAGTCTCCCATCATTCACAGCTTTAATCTTATTTTGAAATTCTTCATCATCGGTCTGAGAACTCTTAATACTTTCTAGTAAAGATGGTTTGGCGACCATTTGAAAAAGCATTGATGTTTCTCCTTCCCTGGTTATTCCCATGTCCATCTTCACTAGATCCATGAAAATTGGATCCCTTTCAATTCTTATATTGTTCAAAACTCCATGATCTTTTCTGCTCAAAGCATCTTCCACCTTGTTTTCCTTCCCCGGGTGGTAGTGTATCGTACAATCATAATCCTTGAGCAATTCAAGCCATCTCCTTTGCCTCATGTTGAGTTCTTTTTGTGAGAAAATATACTTCAAACTCTTGTGATCAGTATAAATATCACATTTTTCACCATAGAGGTAGTGCCTCCATATCATCAAAGCAAAGATCACAGCTGCTAACTCGAGATCATGAGTAGGATAGTTTTGTTCATGAATTTTCAACTGTCGTGATGCATAGGCAATAACTCTATCATTCTGCATAAGGACACAACCAAGTCCTTTCTTCGATGCATCACTATAAATAATGAACCCATCATTCCTTGATGGTAGAGTCAATATAGGAGCATTGACTAATCTTCTCTTTAGTTCTTCGAAACATTCTTCACACTCTTTTTTCCAAACAAATTTAACCCCTTTACGTGTGAGCTTCATTAATGGGTTAGCCAATCGGGCAAAATTCTGGACGAAACGTCGATAATAACCTGCCAATCCAATAAAACTACGTACCTCAGTTATACTCGTAGGTGCGGGCCATTCTTGGATTGCCTTGATCTTAGAAGGATCAACAGAGATTCCATCTTTAGAGACAATATGGCCAAGAAAAGAAATCTCCTGAAGCCAGAATTCACACTTGCTAAACTTCCCATATAATTCATGTCTTCTCAGAGTCTTAAGGATAATGCGCAAGTGATTTTCATGATCTTCATAGATTTTGGAGTATACCAAGATATCATCAATAAAGACCACCACAAATTCATCGAGATACTCTTTGAAAACTCTATTCATCAGATCCATGAATATAGAGGGTGCATTAGTCAATCCAAAAGGCATTACAGTAAACTCGTAATGCCCGTACCTGGTTCGAAATGCTGTCTTCGGAATGTCTTCCTTCTTCACACACAACTGATGGTATCCAGATCGAAGGTCAATCTTTGAAAAGTATTGAAATCTATGCAGTTGGTCAAATAAATCATCAATTCGAGGTAGGGGATACTTGTTCTTTATTGTTATAGCATTGATCTCCCTGTAGTCGATACATAACCTCATAGATCCATCTTTCTTTTTAACAAAAAGAATAGGGGATCCCCATGGAGAAACACTAGGGTGAATAAATCCCTTATTACTCAATTCCTCTAGTTGTTTCTTTAGTTCAACTAATTCTACAGTGGCCATTCTATAAGGGGTCTTTGATATAGGCCTTGTTCCAGGAATTAAATCAATGGAAAACTCAACTTCTCGTTCTAGAGAATGTCCAGGTAAATCTTCCAGAAATACATCTCCAAATTCTTTCACAACAGGTACATCTTCTATTTAAACATTCCTTTCCTCACCCATAGTTATTTCATTCTCTTCCTCCCCAATAATTGAATTTAGTTGAGCTAGTGGGGGTGGATCTAGATAAGAATTAGGTGGTGATGATTCTGCTCTAAAGATAAGGTGTTCCTTATCATCATCATCAAGAATCGTAACCTCTTTCTTCTTACAATAAATCTTCACATCATAGTCCGAAAGACAGTCCATACCGAGGATTATATCAAACTCAATCATAGGTATGACAACGAGATCAGCAGATAAAGAACATTTATGTTCTCTAATGGGGACTGATTCACAAAACATTGTTGCAATGATACTTCCCTTAGGAGTTTTAACTGACAACTCCCTTGTTAAATCAAATTGGAAATATCTAATTTTCTTAGAAAACTGGGAAGATATGAAAAAATGTGATGATCCAGAATCAAATAATGCATTTTCTAAACTTGAGGAAACCATTAAATTACCTTCCACCACATATTTCGGAGCTTCTACCTCAGCAGTAGTGATAGCATAAGCTTCGCCTTGATCCCTTGGCCTTTTCAGAGGTAAGTTCTCCGGACGCTTAGGACATTAATTTGCATAATGCCCTATCTCCCTGCAATTGTAGCACTGAACATTGGTAGCTTCCTTCTTCACCTTGCAATCACGAGCTTGGTGGCCTTTTTCACCACACTTGTAACAGACTCCCATTCCCTTCAAGCAAGTACCAGGGTGCTTCTTCCCACATTTACCACAGGATGGATATTCAACCTTTCCCTTCTTCCCCTTATTTCCATTCCCAGATTGATCAGCAGGTCTCTTCTTCTCTTTCTTTTCTTTAAAGTCATAAGACTTAGAGAATTCCTTTTCGGTCTTGATAGCACATGAGACAATGTCTTCGTACGATGAAAAGGATTGTGCGACTAATTCTCAACAGAGAAATGGTTTTAACCCATCAAAGAAACGATCAATATTACTTCTTGGGTTACGTATATAATCTCCAGTATACCTTGATAACCTTGTAAAGTTAGCCTCATACTTTGTGACATTCTCATCCTCCTTTTGTCTCAGACTCAGAAACTGCCTTTCCATATCTGCTCGATGGTCGCGAGGAAAGTATTTTTCTAAAAACAGATCTTTAAACTCCCTCCATTCCATATTTGATACTTCATCATCTTCCTTTGTATTTTGAATCAATGACCACCATTGATCAGCATCTCCAGTGAGGCGGTAAACTGCCATGATAACTTTTTCCCTTTCACTACTCCCCAAATCCTGAAATATTTTCTCTAGGGAAAATATCCATTGCTCAGCTACTAAGGGATTTGTACTCCCATTGAACATTGGTGGTTGTTGCCTCATGAATCGATCTAACATTGATCCTCCACGCTGCGGATCAGGGTGCTCCATACGGGTAAGGTTATTATTCATAACCTGAGTGAGTTGTCCCAGTATGGTGATTAGCTGATCGACACCAGTTGCATCACCATCTCCACTATAATTATCTTGAGTAGGAGGGAAATCCATACATGGAGTGCGTGCATTGATACGGTTTCCATTTCTTCCACTAGGCGCCATTTCTAAACAATGGCATAAACTAGATCAGTTTGTGAATCAAAATACATAATCCCATACTTATAAAACACTTAACATAAATTGAACTATTTATGGATATAATCCATAATCATAAGAATGTTTTCTTTGAGGAAGTATATACTCATAAACCCTTCATAATGATTTGTGAAGAAAATGAGAGTTATCCTAAGCATATCCTCCGGGAGTGTCGTAACCAAGAGTGCAGCAAGGCCCATTGTCGTGCACCAGTTCCTGTTCGAGTCTAGATCAAAGTGGTGTTTTTGGGTTTTACCCCTAGGTACATCTGTGCCAGAGCCACCTCTACCTGCTCGTATCCAGACAGGGATGTATTTCTCGGAAAACTCACAAAATCTCTACAATACCAAAATTCTAGGAAGTTCTTCCATACTTATCCTCAAATTTTATCGTAGGTCTACGTGCTCTAATCAGAGTTTATCTAAATCTAGCTTCCAAGGTTTGTAATAAACTTCCTCTGATACCAACTGTAACGCCCCGACCCCAGTTACCCAGAGTCGGTGCATTATTACATAACATTGGCATGATCACAAGAAAGATCAAATCTCGAAAGACCGATTGATTTAGTAGCCTTGGAAACACTAGATATATTCATAAAGTTTTACATTACATCATGAAGTGAAAAACTACTACAAAAACATATTGTCTTCATAATCCACACTATTATCCCCTCATAATATCCCTGAAGGTCATTCATAATTTACTTCTTCACTTCATGGGAAAAATAAAACATAGAAAAGGGGTGAGCTCAAATGCCCAGTAAGGATAACAATATGGCGGAAACTTTCATAAATAAGAATAAACATTTAAGGCAATGTATAACTAAAACAAAAGCCTTTTAAACTTGAACTTCAACATAGTATGGCAAAAATAAAATGAAATAATTCCATTTACTTATTCACATGGATATTCTACTAATCGAATAATAACATGCAATATGAATAACCACTTTCATAATGATGGAATGCATAATTCCAGACTATCATAACCACATAGCCAAGGCCTCGTGCCAAGACTACAAATAAGATTTTGCCAAGGCCCTGTGACAAGACACTAGTTTGTCTCATGATACCTACCGATGAATCGAGGAGCTATAGCGGGCTCCACCCGTCACATATTAAGTCCAATGCATTCCCATATGAAAAGGTTTAAACATAACATAAACATTCGTATTAAAACAAGCATACGAAATGTCAATACTTTCACCATAAAATATGAATGGTATAAAAATAGCACATCCACAGTCAAACATATCACAAAACCTTCAATACAATATAGAAGTTTTGTATCATAATAAATCAACTTCAAATAAGCTTAAAATCCATCAAAGGATGTTGACATAGATGAAATAAAAGCTCTTTTTAGAGAAATATCTCTTTCTATTTTTGAAATCATTTAAGAGTCATATATTTAAAAAATAAAACATTTTCTTTTAAAATATTCTTATAAGCTTGTGAGGGAAGCTTCGACGATTTTATAACGGTGGAAAATAACCGCACCCATCGTATAAGTTAAAAAAACATTCTTACCTTAATTCTGGCGAAAAGGTTAAAAAGCACCTTGTTTGGAAAACGATGGAAATATTCCTTTATAAACCACTTATAAAAATTCAAAAAAGGGTATAAATGACTTTAACCCATATTCTTGTAAATAATAATTTTTTTTTGAAATACATCTTTAAGAAACATGGATGTGGATGATAAAGAGATCCCAGTAGATTATTACGTATAAACAACCTCAGATAATGAAGAGATTGTGAAATAAACCCTTACCTTGTACTTTTCCTTGGTTGGGGTAGGTTAACCTCCTGTATAAGGGTGAAATAGATGTTATTAAATTATAAAAGAATCATATACATTAATATGATATCATATATGATCTTTTAACATTGATTTGTTAATAATATCTTATAATTATCGTTGTTTCAGGTGTTAACTTACTCATTTTCTTTTATATGTTTTGTTACGTAAGCCATGTTTGTAATGGATAGTTTGTATGTTAATCATATACAGAATGATATCAAGTCCTTATAAACTATTATTAATCATCAAATGAGAATTATACTTGAATGTATACGATGGAGAATGGATCTCATCTTGTTGGTGGAGACGGTAGTCCATACGTACGCACGAGCGACAATATCATTATTTTGATATTAAAATAATATATAAAAGGATGGTATATCATATATACAGAATCATTAACATGTTATATTTATTATTTACATGAGTTACACATCATTATTATACCCATCCAAATAATAATATATTGAATAACAATTACACCACGACGTAGAGACGGTAAGCCGTACGTACGCACGTATGGTGACATGTTATTCAAAGGGTGGATAGAATACTGAATATGGTTGTACCATATTTATAATAACATCACAGTATATATATGATACTGGAGTTATTATTTTAGAATGGTAATAACAAAGAAAGAAGAAGTGGAAGAAGAAAGGAACTTGGAAAAGGGTGGTGAAATCATTACCTCTTCTTCGGGTTCTTCCTTTTGATTTGATAAAAAGGGATCCTTAGGTTGACTTTATGATTAAACTAAGGCCTCTAGGTTGTAGTGAGGGAATTTGGGAGAGTATTTGGGCAGAGTTTGTCTGAAACAAAAGGCTTTGAAGGTGTGAAGAAATGATAAGGAGGAGTGCCCTTTTATAAGAGGGGTGAGGGGCACCTTTGGAAAATCTAGAAATATTAATTTATAATAAATTTATATTAGGTTTCTAATGGCTCAAAGGTTGATTATTAAAAGGTTAAGGTGGGGATAAGTATAAAAACATTCAACCAATAGAATTTATACAGGTTTGGGTTACTATATTAACCTTATCTTTAAGTATTAACTCTAAGTTAATTAGTTTCACTTTTACAATGTCTCTTTGTATTTTTATATTATATGGTTAATAAACTTACCATATACATCCAAGAGACCAACAAGTGGTCCATTAATGATACAAATATCATGATATAAGTCTCTTGGCCTAACCTTATATTTTTAGGAATTTAATATCAATTAATAATATAATATTTGTTTTAAAAACTCTTTTATGTCAATTTTGACACTATTCAATAGTTGATTTTTGTGAAACTTATAAAAGAATGATTACTTCAAAAAAATTTAATTAAATCAATCCGAATATATCATATTATCCTAGAAAATTAGTTTAATTCATTAAAAGTCTCAAATTATATTTATTTGGGTATTTATAATATCAATTATTTTAATTTTTCACTATTATGGTTATTACTGCATCATCATTGTGTCATAAATAAATTAAATTATTTAATGTCTAAAAATTATAAATAAAATACAATTATTTAGAAAATAATTTTATCTTTCTAATTAATATTTACAATCTAATTTATCTTATGTATAACCTTATATTAAAAATGTTTTAGTAAATAAACTTTGATTTTAACTCTTCTTTGAATTAAATAATAATAAATGTCCTAATCTAATCCAAGTGGACCTAAATGATAATATTTTATTCCTAAGGTTGTTTTTGGTCGAGATACACTTGTCCAATAGAATTAGGACATGTGTTAGGGTAATATTAATATCATTTTAACCCTTAATTACCCTATTTACTTTTAACCGTGGTAAATAAAAGTAAAAAGTTACTATTCAACAAAAATTATTTTCATCTCATTGAACCACATTTTACTTCTTTATATTAACCGTGTCTCTCGGATTTTCTAAATTCCATTCACAGAAGTGGTAAAATTAAGTTTTATGAAAAAAATTCAGTTTTTAACTACCACTTAGTAGTTTCACTATTAATAAAAAATTGAAGTTTTTCAGAACAATGCCAAAATTTCACCCTAAGCTATAATTGATATTCCGAATTCAAAAATGATTTCTATTTTAAAAAATTCCAAACATATAAGTTGCATTAATTAATTTTATAATTAATTCCCGCTGTTACAACAAATAGTGTGTTTTTAAGAAACAATATATATCAAAAGATTGACAATTGTTTATGTACAATTTCAAAGTGAAATTAATTATAATGAACACCATTGGATAAAATGGTAAAAATATATTCTAATTACACTATAAAACCACTAAATAATATAATTTATCACTATAAATTATTTTGATTAAAAAAGTTGTTTTTAAGTATTTTTCACTATTCATAAAAATTGGAAGTTCTCAGAAAAATACCAAAAAATCATCTTAGGATAATTTTGATATTCTGAAACCAAAAATGAAGTCCATTTTGAAATATAAAATATATATAATTTCAAAAAGTAGGTATTACTATTCATAACAGCTAGTTTGATTGGTTGTGGTGTGTTAGAACTCGGTGTTGCATACAACACACGCTATCACATTATTCAAAGAGAAACGTTCCGTAGAAACTTGGGGTGTTACAGAGAAACAAAAGTTTTGGAAGAAAATGAAATAAATATTATAAAATGTGATATATTTTTAGAAATTAATGAAAATAACATGAAAGTGATGTGAGAAAAATGAAATTTACATGTTTGATGGGATGAATTTGTAAGTGGGAAAGTTAAAATGTGTGGGCGTGAAGTGAAAAAATAGAATTTTCATGTTTGGGTTTTATTTTTAACGTCAGTTATTTCAATAATTGATGCTAAAAATACCCATGTAGTATATTTTACATTAGTTTTTAAATAAAGGATATAAAAGATATTTTTAACCTCAATTATAAAATAACCAATTTGAAAACATCAATGTTATAAATACCTTTTCTATTATTTATCCTCAACTTCAAGGATTTAACAATGAAAAATTATAATAGGAAAACCTAAGTGACTTACAATGAATCCTCACTTAATGGTGGATCTTAGAAATACACACCAAAAGTAGTAATTACAATTATATGTTCACAAAGCTTCGAGATAATACAAAATTCAAAATGACTACAAGAAAGCTCAGTAGTGTTCCACATAACTTATTAAATATCACTCCATGAAGTCATTAGTCCAATTTATAGATGATTTTGAAACAAACTATAATGGTCAAATTCCAAGATCTTTAGGTATGGTTTCAACTACATCAGATGAAAAACTCCATCTCCAATGAATATAGGTTATATCTTTATTACCAGATTAATGAAAATCTATATGCCATTATAGTGTGACAGCAAGTTTTAGTAGATGTAATAATAAGTTATATCCATCAAAACATATGATCTGAAAAAAATCACAACAAAAATAAAAAAAAAACTCTAATTTAAAAACAATAATATATAAAACAAAATTTATATTAATAATTATATTTTTATTTATCAAAATCCAGTATAATAAATAAGTTTACAATCACAAAAATATCTATAACATGGAAAATTTTTTTCATATTGAACCTTGAGTTACTAGGGATTTTTAGGATGTGTTTATGCCTTGAATTTGAGATTTTATCTCAATTATATCTAAAATATTTTAGTCTTAATCTGATTATTTTTGTTTTATATTTAAATTACATAATTTGTTTTTAGAAACTGCAAGATTATGAGTGAAAATGGGAATAAATCTAGGGGTGCATGATAACTATGCATAGTTTGGAAATCCTTGAGCAATCTGGGAAATAATTTCTATATAACTTTTAGAAGAATTCACATAACTAGTTTATGGTTTTCCAAACTATGTGGATAAACCATGCATGGTTGTTAATTTTTCAAATCTTTGAGGTTTTTATTTATTATAATTTAAATTACTTTTTATTTTATCCTATAATCGATTTGGATAAGTTTGAATGAATTTTATGGGGGTATTATTCATATTTAAATTGGTTGGTTTTAGTATATGATGTTTTAATATTTGGTGTATATTTTTAAGGGTGATATTTATAATTCCTAAGTAGTTTTATAATTTTTTTTGAATTATAAAGTGAGTTTGTTTTATAAATACTATGTTTTAATGTGAAAAAGAAGTTGTGTAAAATGTTTTGGGATTTCACTAGAGAGTTTTATAAAATGTATTTAAACTACATATAAGGTTTTGATTTCTAATTGATTTGTAAAGTGTTATTTCTCATGTTTTAAATCTCTATAAAGTGTTTCAATGAATTTATAGTAATCTTACAAATTGAATTTTTATAAACCTTTACAATTAGGTATTCTAGATATTAAAAAGGAGGATTTATTAATAACATGTATACATATTGATTTGGTAGTTTCCATGTGTTCTAGGATTTGAATAAACAAATGATGGATATTATTATTATAGTATATGTGAAATTATCATGGGGATTTGATATTGGATATTTTTTTTATATTTAGATTAATGTATTTTTTATTTTTTGGATATATTTTGATTGATTTTTGTGTTTTTTATTATTTTAGAGTATGTACCCACACAAGTACCTATGGAATATTGAGAGAGAGTTTATAGTAAATCTCTATGAGAAAACCCTAGTCCACCTGGTTTGATTTTCCTATCTATTTCTTCTATAAAGAATAATGTTCTTTCTAACCCAGTTTAACCTAGAGATTGGGTTCAAGATTTTCAGAATTTTTGTCCTTTTATATTCCATGGGAAGTAAGGTTACCATGAATAAGAAGAGTGTATAGAGAATATTGAGAATATATGTAGCCTTATTGATATTTTGGAATCTCTCTGGATCAATTTTTCCACATTTATTCTTGGAGTTCCTAACTGAAAGTGGTGAAAGTCCATCATTTAGACTAGACCACAAAAAGATCATTCATGGGAAGATTTCATGGCATTATTAATTAAAAAATACTTTCCTGAGAAATTAAAAGCAGCAAGGGGGATGAAATTTCATTTCCTTAATTGAAGGGACTAGTCATTATTAGACTATTCTCATAACCTTTCTAAGAAAACACTGCATTTTAATGATATAGTCTCATATGGAACTCTTATAGATCATTTTCTTTGAAGTGATCTTCGTCCTGGTATTCAATGAAGGAATAAAACCCTAGAAAGTTAAAGGGTTAAAAAATACTAAATTTTAATATCCATGACAACAAGGTGCACCTTTATTTGAAGGATTTAACTTGATTAAAGCTCCACAATTAAGTGATTTTAGTCCCAAAGTAGTGTTAGGATGGGTGGCCTCCTAAGAAGTTTCTCAGGATGTGTGTGAGTAAGGAAGAATCATAGTGAAAGAATATGTGTTGTATTATTGGTATAATCATTAGTATGATGAGCCATTCGAGAATGTGTGTGGGTCCCAAGGAGGGGAAACCGCACATCTATGAGGAAATTAGTGGTTCCTGGTGGGATAGGGCCTAATGAACATATTAAAAAGGTGGGGTGACTATGTGGTCAATGGGGCCTATTTTTTATATTGGTATCAATGCGATACCCATCCAAAAGTGTAGTGGCACTACATGGGTTGAAATGTTGGGTACATAATAGAGATGTTATTCTATAAAGGTAGGGATAATATAATACCCCATAAAGTTAAAGGTTTAAAAAAATAAATTTTACTACCCATTTTAACAAGGTGACCCTTTATTTTTAGTAGACTACCTAATTAGAACTCCATAGTTAATAAAGCTTGTATTGAAATAGTTTCAGAATGAGTGACCTCCTCGTAAGTTTCCTAGGGTGTGTGTGAGTGTAGAAAAATCACACTGAAATGAAATGTATTATCCTATGGTGAATATCATTATTATGATAACCTTTTCAAGTATGTGGTTGGAATATAGGTATGGGGAAACACATGTCTATAGGGAAACTAAAAATAGTTGGTGGGCTATGACCCAATGACCATATTAAAATGGTAGGTTATATGTACTATTAGTGAGACCTAGTTATTATAGAAAGTGTCATTGTTTTACCCAACCTCTTATATATAGGAAGTGAATTGGGATATTATAGTCAAGGAAATTATGGAAGTAGTGCATGATATGAGAAATATTTCCACTATAATGAGATGTAGTGATGATAATTTTTGTAGTGAAGAATGGATTCAGAGTGAGACTAGTCAAGTGAGTAGTGAAATTAAGAGACCATTCTATTTAACCCTTTTGGATTCTTCTAAAAATAAGTCTTTGGTATTAAATCAATAGAGTAATCTATTTTATAAGAATACTTTATGTCATAAAATCTAAAAAACTATCGTCATTGTATTTGGTTGGGTCATCTACAAATTTTATGTAGTGGAGTATTGTTCAAAATAGGTAGATTAAAATCTAATTTTTTATAGGACCCCCGAGTTCTAACTTCTGAACCTGGTGCTGATAGAATAAAAACCAATGATACTTCCTGTTATGTTATGTTTTCTCTTAGATAATCATGCCCGATTTTCCTTCCAATTAAAGTAATGTATTTTTTCTATAATGATGTTTCTCAAACTCTAAACCTAAATAGATGTTTTGATACTACTCATGCATAGTTCATTGTTTTAGGGTTATTGAATCAATAATGAATACATTTAAAATCATCTTTAACTAATGTGTGTACTTGTGGAATTCTAAAATGATTGGTAGATCACTATATGAATCCCTTATCCCGATGAGGTCGGTTATCTCATCTTCCTTCAGGTAGGAAGTAGGGATAAACTATAAATCTTTCATGTAAGTAATACATTAATGTAATCCTAGATGTTTTATGTCATGTATATAAACATTGATAGTCTAAAATTGATAAATTATGGTTTCACTACTTCTCTTGATAGAGAGTAGGGGGGATTTCTTACCAGAAACATCCCTACCTAGGGTAGGGCCAAAGTATCTAACACCCCTATGATGAATTACCCTAAAATTATTATAAAATGGGAATCATCAGGTCATTTTGGTTTGTCATATATTGAGTCTTCCAAAAGTTGTTTGAATATGAAAGAATCTAGATGTATACTATACACTTGAACATCACATCTGAATAAAGATATATGGTTTCTAGTATAATTCTGAAAACTCATTAGTGAGTTATAAATGAATTAGTATATCACATCATTCCCAATATGATAACCTCTAGGGAATGGAATTCTCTTGAAACTCTTTAGTAACTTCCATATTAGTTTTATATTAATTGGATCACTCCTAAGGGATGAATAATGTTTCTCTTAGTCATATAAATATATTTATGTATAGAATTTTGTTCTTGGGAACCCAACTCTTATGGAAATGTAGAATGGTCTTCTTGTAATTAAATAATGTCATTAATGATAGAGTAAACCTCATATAATATTCCAATATATGACCTTTATAGAGATTTTTTGGGGGTAGAAAGTGATATAGTGAGGATTAATGTAATATCCATAATGTCACTTTTTAGTAAATATTTATTTTTTCTTTGATTTTATGGTTTGGGTATTGGATTTAGAAATTTTAATGTTTTTCCTAGGCTACAGTGGTAGGGTTCATGGTTACCCTAACCATGTGAGTGAATCATGAAATGTGAATGAGATAGTACAATTACTTGAACACAATTATCAAATAGCTTCGCTAACCATGTGATATAACTATACGCGATCTTCAAACAATATATACATGGCCAACACACTGTCTAATAAAACATGTAGCTAATCTGAGCACTTCTTTGAAATTTGTTTTATTATATATTTTTCTTAATTATTTTATTAATAAGGGGATTATTTTCTCCTCACTTTCATTTGGCTTGACCCCTAAGATTATCCCCCTAAAATTATCCACATCCTTTGGCTTCCTCCATGTTAAATATTCATTTTTTTGTTATTATTCTTTAAAGTGATTTTCTCTAAACATTCTCCTCTCTTCTTTTAATCCCCTATATTTCCTTATTTATTCAAGTGTCCTCTTTCCCATAGATAAAGAGGCTAGGGTTTAATCTTGTAAAAATTTCATTTGGGATTTTATTCATTTTATATTATCAAATACTCATATAAGGGTTTTTATAGATTCCTTGGGGTGGATTGAGACTTTCTCTCATCCTCTACACTAGTTATGGTCAATTTATCCATGTATTTTATTTAAACTTATAACAATGAGTGTTTGAATTATTCTAATCCATGTTTTAAATGATAAAAAAGTTATATTAGGAACATCCTTTGATTATATATAAAATAATTTTTGATTTTTCTTTGATTTTAACTTCACACAAAGAGAAATAATCATGGTTAATTTTTATTTTTTGTATGTAAACTACACCCACAAAGTGTTTGTTTAAATAACAACATAAGTTTTTTATTACTAAATAAGGGTATATTTTATAAAATGATTCATTATTAATTATAATTATTTAAAATCATGTTTTTATAAGGGTTTTAAAAGATATAGGAAATGTTTGACCACTTTAAAAGGTAGTTTCCTTTAGTGAATTGCACTTGATTTTTTTTTGTTTTTCACTAGTATAAAACTTTTTACCATTTTAGGGTTTTAACTTTCTAATGGAATTTGATTTTCTTTTTTTTAATGAGAATTTTATTTTAAAAATAAAGGCTCAAATTTGACTTTTTAGTGTTGGGACATTTCAAGAGGTGTCTTTTATATGTGGTTTTAGACCCAGTTGGTGGTACACGTGATTAGGTGAGCATCAGATAAGGGATGAGTGGTTTGGGAGATAAAGTTTCAGTTAATATAGCGATTTATGTCACGAAACATGGGTTTAATTCCATGAATGGGGTTTTTCAAGGGGGATGGGGGTGTCCCTTTGCCTCAAAGGTTTCAAAAATTCAATTATGGTTCACACTGTGAATGGATTTTGGCCAAGGGTGGGAGGCCTCTGCTTGAGTAATTTATAGTGTGAACTTTCCATTCATGTTGTGAATGATACTAGGTGGATTTTTTTGGTGAGTTATAAAACCCAAATTTTAGAGTCAAACCCATTTATTTTTGTTTGAATAGATACATGAGAGAGGCTATTTCTAGCAAGATTTTTCCTTTTATCTTCCTCCTTTGTTCCCTGCTCAAGATGAGGTGATTTCTTAGTTATTTTTATGACAATTAAGGTGATATTCAACCACTTTATTCCTCCTTTGTTTTTACTACTTGAATTTTATCTTATTAAAATGATTTCAAATTAGGTTTTTGAGATGGTTCTATTAGATCATGGTGAAATCATCCCATTATCATGGGGCTTTTATGTGGCTTGGATGAGGACGTCCTAAGGTGGTGTTTTCATATTGTCACATGTTGTTTTGGTGGAGGTGTATAAATGTATAATTTTATTAGTGTTTTTTAGTTAAAATAAATTAAATTTTCTATTAAAATGATTATATAAATTGAGGCTTTTACATTGATTTGGTTTGAGGGTGTTCTAGGAGTGGTTCTCACCCCATTGATCAAGGTTTTAGTGAGAATATGTCACCCGATTATCTTTAGGATTTTATTCCTATTTAAATTAAATTTAATTAAATTGTTTAATTAATTATAATTTTTTATAATTAATTGTTTTTTGAATCTTGTAATGAGAGAGTTCCATGGGTGGATATATGATGGTTTGTTGGACTTGAACATGCCTGGGAGAAGCTATCAGGATGAGAAATAAACGGAATAACTCCATGGTTGAGGTAGTAAATCCTTATAAATTTTACCTTTTTTATTATTCACATTATATATCATGTGAAATTATGTATTTACAAGGGCCATGATGGACCCTTTTACACTGGATGGATTAACTTGGTCATTGATGGTTGAGGCCTTGATTATAATTTCATTCCTTGTGATATATGGATCCATACAGGTGAGACTTAGATGACATTATAGATTGTATCATACCTAGATAGGTGCCTTAGACCCATTGAGTAGTGATGAATGCTGAATTGAGATTGATTAGCCTGAGTAGGCTATGAGTTATCCTTGAAATGCCTTAGAGTTGTTAGACTAGTTGAGATGAACAAGGGGAGAGTGTTTATCTTCTATTGATATGTGAGTACCTAGGTGGGTCAGATGTGTGAGGACCAACCCAGTGATGACTTGGAAATGGATATGGGGCATTTTCCATCTATTGAGAGTGATGCCTTTAAGGCTTTCTTATGAGACCAATGAGGACTCAATATGACTATGATTATACTAAGGTATATTATTCCCTATAAGTTATGGTCATTGGATTGAGATATGATAACATGATAGAGGATCCTGGGTGGGGTGTCATAATAGAGATGGGACTTAGGGTACCCTGGTGGGTACCCTAGTGGTATGTTAACCATAGATATGTTTTTTATGGGAGATGGGTGGTGATGAATGTGGGTGTCACCTTAGAACCTGAATCAACTATGTGATCCTAGTGTGGAGTTAGTGACAATGATAGGTTGTACACTTAGGAGGTCAAACATTGTTTTGAAATATAGGTTGGGGTGAGTATACAACCCTTATGAGATGCGTTATATGAGATGGTTTTGGTGGGACACATTTCCCACCAATATGTATTGAGATATATGTGATGCCTTGTATGTTCTACTTAGATCTATTAGTTATTACATATACTTATGGATGAATTGGATAAGATACTTGGATCTATCAGTTATTCCTAATATTAAGGATTTCTAAAGGTCATCCCCCTAGTAATTGGTTGCATACCTGATGCTACTATTATATTTCCTAGGTTTATCCCCCCAGGAATAAAAAATGGAACCTGTTACACATGGAATTTCTAGGACACTAGGATTCAGCCTGTGAGTCTACATGATTACCAAGGATGTTGGGATTTATCCTTTAGGTCTATATGATCACCTAGGATTACCTCCTAGGGATTGATGATGACATAAAATGACAATTTAATCAACTAGGATTACCTTCTAGGGATTATCGATGATGTGTTATGATTATTTATTTCATAGGATTACCTAAAAAGGATCGAATTGGATCCTTATGACTATATAATTCTTAGGTTTAACTCCTGGGGTTTGATGATGATGCCTATTAATTATTGATCACCTGATATTACCTCTTATGGATTGGCATTGATACCTAATACCGTGGTATTCCTTCGACACATTCCTTGGATTCAAAAGTTATGCATGATACTATATGTATTCCTTGGATACTTACTAGGACCCGATGTTTATTAAAACTACTATATGAACATTGGGTATAATATTGGGTGGCATGGTCATGTGACATGCTCAAAGACACCCTTCAATAGCTGAAGTAGGTTTGGGTTAATACTAAGTTTCATGTTAGAACCCAAGGATTCATAGTGTGTATTTATTTATGATTCCATGATATATTTATTTTTTATTCTAATCATATCACATCTGTACACTCACTACACCAAAATCAGTGTTTAGCGGCAATTTATTAAACCAACATTGTTTTTTTAAATAATTTAGAGATAGTTTGTTAAAAACCACCACTAAATCTTTCATTTTTTAGAAAAAAAAACCTGAAACTTCTCCCTCAAACCCCCACTCCCCCAACCCCCGCAACCCCCAACCCCCAGTATCCCTACCCTCACCACGCCTTGCCGCTATGCCTTACCATTATGCCTTGATACTAGTCCCAAGAATTTCTGCCCCTCGCCACCCCTTGCTTCCCCTCACTGCGCCTCACTGTCGGTCCCAAGCCTTTCCACCCCTCACCACTTCTCACTGCTAGTCCTGAGCCTCGATGCCTTTCTATTTTGGCTTCTAAACTCTTGGATCATCAAAAAACACATACCCATTAATCAAGGTAACTTCTTTTTTTCTCTATTATTTTGATTATGTATTTTTTGTTATAGCAATTGATGTGTTATCATGAGATTTTTAATTTTTATTGAAGTTTGTTTTATCCTTACCTAATTAATTAATTAATTTTCTCATTCTAGACTTATGTAATTGTTATTAATCATGATAAATTATTTTATCTGTTTCTTTCTACATAACATGAAATATTTCTATGTAGGTTTTTAATTTAGTGATAAGCTACTAATGACATGGATACATGCTTGAAATAATTGATTTTTTTTCAATTTGTTATGTTATATTAAACTAGAATTAAGTTACTCATATTTATGATTATATGCTTGGGATTATTAAAGAAATGTCTACATGGTTATGTTATATAAATAGGGAAGTTGATTTGTTATGCTATGTTGTTACTTGGATAAAGTATAAAGCATTTTTTTTATTTTGGTTTTAGGTTAGGAAAGGAAGTTAAGATGTTTCATTTATGGTATGCCATAATTAATAAATTATATAAGCATGGATTGGGTTTTTAATAAAAATAGTAAAAATATTTATATTAGTTTCATTTACTTTGAAAATGTGTTGAGTATAAAATTGATTTTTGAACAAAAATTCAATTTTATAAACACTAGTTATATTTGTTTTGGAAATTTATTGTGTATGATTTTCTTGAACCCAAACATTAAATTGAATGAAAAAATTTCCATTCTATTTATAAAAGTGTTCAGGTTTGGGTTAGCTCATGAACCACACTTTAATTATATAATATATTCTAAGTTGAAAACATATCCTTTTGGATTTTTTATTATTTTTTATAATTCAATCACATTTATCAATTTTTACCCATAATCTATTCATTTTCTAGGTCTTAATATGTAAACATCTTTTGTATAAATTGAACACTTATTATATTGAAAGGGATCAATGTGTAAAAACCTTTTTTCCTTGGATACTACCTATTTTTATGAATAGTTTTTTCCCAAAATCATGTTTTAAAACATTGAAAACTTATTTGGATGAAGATAATATATTTTTTTCTTTTAGAATGTATTTCTTGTAACTTAATCCAAGACATGATATTTTATTGGAATGTTACTAGTTTATATTAGTTATTTCTTATTCCATTCCTTATTACAAAATCACTTCAGATTCCTTGTCTTTCCACATTAGTGATAAGTTTAGAGATAAAAGGTACAACCCTTGAGAATGTGTCCCTATTCCTACGGTTATATAATCTAACAAAGCTATTCCCTACAAAAGGAGTTGAAAAATATCAACTCTACTCTGACTATTGATCGCCCCCTAAAACATGTCTCCCCTTAACATATATGAGATTTCATCATGACATCCCACCATCATTTAGCTACACCTTAAACCATGAAGGTTACAAGATTAACCTTTTGGTCTTATGGGGTCTCTAATAGGTCGAATATCCTCTCAATGCCATATAAATATTCCTAGTTGGAATAGTTCTATTGATTAAACCACTAGAGTGAGAAAGAGAACATTATCAATCACATCCTCCTATACAATAGGTGGAGAAACTAGCTATGTGATACGCATATAGGGAGATATTTTCTGAAATATTAGAACAAACCTTAGATAATGATAATAACTTGAACAATAAAACCGATAACTAAACACAATCACACAAAATGGTTTACAATAAAATTCAACCTAATTATATACCCATAAGAACAAGTCAAAACCCCTAAAACCCTACTCAAAACCCAATTCAAGCCTCAAGTACCTAAATATTAGTCAAAACCCCACATATATAAACTCAATAATAGAAGTCAACAATATCAAATTAGGAATTCAAGAAATAATATACCAAAGAAAATATCATAATTTCATTAGGTATTTAATTACTTGAGATCTATCTAATGAAAGCAACATGTATATATGTCATTTGAACCTACATGCATAATATGATGAATGAACACACACCAATTCACATAAACCAATATATCAACATCATATTCATCACCCATGGTGAATTTAATCAATGCTAACCTCAGACAATAAAAAATAATTCCCCATTTTATGGTAACTCATAGGAGCACTATATAGTGATAGCCAAACACTAACATAGTTCTAATGCTTGAGTCACAACCATCCTATATATTATCTACCCTGCCCCAAATGAAGATATATAGGAGAAATAAGTTAGTGAACCCGGTATTATGATACAATTTTTTAATACCTCAACCCAAAAAATCAGTTCTGAGCTAGGGGTGTCACATGACCTCATTCATTCCTCCCCATACAAAAGAGGTTTCCAACTAGCAGTGAGGGACTATAGAATGGTATGGGGAGACTATTCTCTTAGTACTAGATGAAAATCAGAGTATATAAAAAAATTATAATAATAATAAATCAATAAATAATAAAAAATAAACATTAGGGTATAAACATATAAAAATATATCCCATGTTGTAGTGGTATGAAATGATAGATACAAAACCGAAAACAGCAAAATGGATCCAGAGTACTGTAAGCCAAAAAAATAAAAGTAACACCTACATGCATTCAATCCAAACTCTATCCAAAAATATCTATATCCTCCTACCTACCTACTCAACCATACACCATAGGGACCTTTACCTTTAATAGATCCATGAACATGAATTCTACAAGTGCACTAAAATTACTGAGTTGGGTGTGTGTACAATCTTTACCATATAAAAAAAGTTGTTTTCAAGATAATGAATTATCTTTGGTATTAAAATTAAGAGAAATAAGTCCCAGTATATTCATGATTAAAATGAAAGGAGTAGAGTGAATAATTTGATATTTGACTGGTTTCCATTTATCCATCCTCAAAAGAAAGAAAATGTAACATATAAAGAAGAAAATGGGATGATTATACATGATACAATTGATGAAAATAATGATGTTTAGAGAGTAATAAATGATGGATGATATAAGTAATCTTTTATATCAGGCATGTGGTAAAATAAATTAGTTGGAAATTTTAATGTTATTTTATTATAGTAAAAACATGTATGTAATTTCTAGTATTGGCATCAATTATATTCTTACCTTTACACAAGTGATTCTTACCTTTACACAAGTGTTGCTTACCTTTACACAAGTGTTGCTTACCTCTACACAAGTGCTAAGATACCCTTAAGCGGCATGAAAAAAAATAAGTTACCTTTGTGTAGTGAACTAGAAACCTTTAAATAGTGTATGGAATTTATTTTTTTCCTTTACAAATGCTTTATAAAATGCTTATTACCCTTATGTAACTTATGAGTTCCTTTATACAGATTTTCTAGTTACCTTTACATGATTAGTTTAAGTAAAATATTACCATTACAAAACTTTACTAGTTACCCTTATACAATGCTTATAATTTTTTCTTACACTTACATAGAATTATAATTTACATATATACATCATGTGTAAAATGAATCTTATCTTTATGTGATCTATATATTTCAAAGGTTACCTTTATGAAAATTATAAAAATTACGAGGTACCCTTAGGCAACCTGTAACGCTCCGACCCCAGTTACCTAGAGTTGGCGCATTATTACATATCATTGTCATGATCACAAAAGATCAAGTTTCGAAAGACCGATTAGTTTAGTAGCCTTGGAATAAATAGATACATTCATAAGGTTTACATTACATCATTAAGTGAAAACTACAACAACATCTTGTATCCACACTCATATCCCCTTATACTATCCCTACAGGTCATTCATAAATTACTTCTTCACATTCTAGGAAAAATAAAACATACAAAGGCGTGAGTTCAAATGCCCAGTAAGGATAAGAATATAGAGGAAACTTTCATAAATAAGCATAAACATTTAAGGAAATGTATAACTAAAACAAAAGCCTTTTAAACTTGAACTTCAGAATAATATGGTAGAAATAAAATGAAATAATGCCATTTACTTATTCACATGAATATTATACTAGTCGAATAATCACAGGCAATATCAATAACCACTTTCATAATGATGGAATGCATAATGCCAGAATATCATAACCACGTAGCCAAGGCCTCGTGCCAAGACTACAAATAAGATTTGGTCAAGGCCTCGTGCCAAGAAACTAGTTTGTCTCATGAGACCTACCGATGCATCGAGGAGCTATAGCGGGCTCCACCCGTCACTTACTAAGTCCAATGCATTCCTCATATGAACAGGTTTAAACATAACATAAACATTCGTATTAAAACTAGCATACGAAATGTAAATACTTTCTCCATAAACCATGAATGGTATAAAAATAACACATCCACAGTCAAACATATCAAAAAACCTTCAATACAATATGGAAGTTTTGTATTATAATAAATCAACTTCAAATAAGCTTAAAATCCATCAAAGGATGTTGACATAGATGAAATCAAAACTATTTGAGAGAAATATATATATTTTTGAAATCCTTTAAAAGTAACATAATTATAAAATAAAACATTTAATTTGAAAATATTCTTATAAGATTGTAGGGGAAGATTCAAAGATTTTAATATGGTGGAAAATATCCGCACCCGCCGTATAAGTTAAAAAAAATACATTCTTACCTTAATTTTGTCGAAAAGGTTAAAAAAGACCTTGTTTGGAAAATGACGTAAAGATTCCTTTATAAAATTCTTATAAAAAGTAAAACAAGTGTATAAATGACTTTAACTCATATTCTGTAAAATAGTAAGAATGTTTTGAAATACATTTTTAAGAAACATGGATGTGGATGATAAAGAGGTCCCAGTAGATAATTACGTATAAACAACCTCGGATAATGAAGAGATTGTGAAATAAACCCTTACCTTGTACTTTTCCTTGGTTGAGGGTAGGTTAAGCTTCTGTATAATGGTTAAATAATTGTTATTAAATTATAAAAGAATCATATACATTAATATAATATCATATATGATCTTTTAACATTGATTTGTTAATAATATCTTAGTATTATCATCATTTCGGGTGTTAACGGATTCGTTTTCCTTTATATTATTTGTTATGTGAGCCATATTTTTTATGGATGGGATGTATATTATTAATATCCAGAATGATATCATGTCTCTAAAAATTATTTGTAATCATCAAATGAAATTTAGTCTTGAATGGATACGACGGGGAATGAATCTCATCGCGTTCGTGGAGACGGAAGTCCGTACGTACGCACGAGCGACAATATCATTCTTTTTATATTAAAATAATATATAATTGGATGGTATATCATATATAAATAATCATTATCATGTTTTATTTATTATTTAAATGAATTATACATAATTATTATACCCATCTAATTAATAATATATTGAATAACAATTATACCACGACGTGGAGATGGTGGGCCGTACGTACGCACGTATGGTGACATGTCATTCAAGGGATGGATAGAATAATGAATTTGGTTGTTCCATATTTATAATAACATCACAGTATATAGAAGATACTATCGTTATTATTTTAGAATGGAAATAACAAGGAAAGAAGAAGTTGAATAAGAAAGGAACTTGAAAGAGGGTGGTGAAATCGTTACCTCTTCTTCGGGTTCTTCCTTTTGATTTGATTAAAAGGGCTCCTTATGTTGGATTTATGATCAAACTAAGGCCTCTAGGTTGAAGTGAGGGAAGCTGGGAGAATATTTGAGTAGGGGTTGGCCGAGCCAAAAGGCTTTGAAGGTGTAAATTTGAGAGAAGGGGGAGTACCCTTTTATAAGAGGGGTGAGGGGAACCTTTGGAAAAGCTAGAAATATTATTTTATAATAAATTCATATTTGATTTATAATGGCTCAAAAGTGGATTATTTAAAGTTTAAGGTGGGTATGGGTCTAAATCCTTTCAACCAATATATTTTAGACAGGTTTGGGTTACTATATTAACCTTATCATTTATATTTAACTCTTAGTTAAATAGTTTGACATTTTCCATGTCTCTTTGTATTTTTATATTATATGGTAAATAAAATTACTATATACATCCAAGAGAACCCCAAGTGGTCCATTAATTATACACCTATCATTATATAATTCCTTTGGCCTAACCTTATATTTTTAAAAATATAATATCAATTAATAATATAATATTTTTTAAAAAAACTCTTTTATATCAATTTTGACATTATTGGGAATTTTGTTTTTGATAATTTCCTAACAACATTATTACTTCGAAAAAAATTTATATAACCAATACTAATATGTCATATTAACCAATAAAATTAGTTTAATTCATAAAAAGTCTCAAATTACATTCATTTTTATATTTATAATATCAATTATTTTAATATTTCAATAATTAAGTAATTACTGCATCACCATTGTGTCATAAATAAATTAAATTATTTAATGTCTAAAAATTATAAATAAAATACCATTATGTAGGAAATATTTTTAGATTTCTAATGATTATTTATAATCGAATTTATCTTATGTATAACCATATATTAAAAATGTTTTAGTTATTGAACATTGATTTTATCTCTTTTAACTCTTCTTTGAATTAAATAATAATAAATGTCCTAATCTAACCCAAGTGGACCTAAATGATAATATTTTATTCCTAAAGTTGTTTTTGGTCTAGATACAATTGTCCAATAGAATTAGGACATGTGTTATGGTAATATTAATATCATTTTTACCCTTAATTACCCTATTTACTTTTAATCGTGGTAAATAAAAGTAAAAAGTTACTATTCACCAATAATTATTTTTATCTTATTGAACCAAATTTTACTCCTTGATATTAACCGTGTCTCTTGGATTTTCAAAATTCTACTCACAGAAGCGGTAATATTATGTTTTATTTGAATTTTCAAATTCTCCTAGGAGGTGGGTAAAAGACGATGAAAAGTTCAATAAAATTTTTATATATCTAAAATTATTCTAAATTAACTCCAATGAATTAAATTGAAATTATATAGGTATTATGTATCTATTTTGACAATAATTAAATTTAAATAAAATAAATAATTATTTAAATAAAAATTCGGTTTTAAACTATAACTAAGTGTTTTTTCACTATTCATCAAAAATTGAATGTTTTCAGAAAAATACCAAAAATTCACCCTAAGCTAATTTCGATATTCCAAATCTAAAAATGAAGTCCATTTTGAAAGATAAAATTTATAAAATTTCAAAAAGTGGGTATTACTATTCATAACGGCTAGTTTGATTGGTTGTGGTGTGTGTTAGAACTCGAAGTTGCATACAACACACGCTACTGTATTATTCAAAGAGAAGCATACTGTGGAAGCTTGAGGTGTTACATTCTCCCCTCCTTCAAATAATTTTGTCCTCGAAATTTCTAGAATACAACCGCATGAAAAGACTAGAGTGGTTCTTCATCATAAATTCCTTGGGTTCCCATGTTGCCTCTTCCATCTTATGGTTTCTCCATAGAACTTTTACTAGACGAGTCGTCCAGTTTATCAGCACTTGTTCTCTTGTATCAAGAATACTAACAGGATATTCGCAATAAGACTGATCGGGTTCTAGTTCTAATTCCCCGTAAGTGAGTACATGCGTTGGGTCAGGCATGTATTTTCTCAACAGTGATATGTGGAACACATCATGAACTTTGGAGAGACTTGGCGGCATTCCCAAATGATAAGCTACAGCCCCAATTCGCTCTAGAATTTCGAAGGGTCTAATGTACCTGGGACTCAATTTACCCTTCTTACCGAAACGTATAAATCCCTTCCATGGAGATACCTTCAAGAAAACACGATCTCCTATCTGAAATTACAAATCCTTCCTTCGGTTATTGGTATAGCTCTTCTGCATACTTTGAGCTGCTTTGATGTGGTTTTGGATTAACTTTACCTTTTTCATCGTTTCCTCCACTAGCTCTGAGCCTACAAGTTTTCTTTCACCAACATCATCCCAACAGGTTGGTGTCCGACATCTCTTTCCATATAATGCTTCATACGGTACCATCCGGATACTTTAATGGAAGCTATTGTTATAGGAAAATTCTACCAGAGGTAAATATTGATCCACATACCCTGAAAGTCAAGTGAGCAAGATCTCAACATGTCTTCTAAGGTTTGAATAGTCCGTTCTGATTGTCCATCTATTTGAGGGTGGTAGGTAGTACTCAAATGAAGTTTAGTATCCAGGGATTTCTGAAGACTTTTCCAAAATCTTGATGTGAAACGTGGATCACGGTAAAAAACAATCGATATGGGTACTACATAAAGTCTCACAACTTCATTAACATATAGTCTTTCTAGAAGTTCAAGTGGTAAACCTTCCCTTATAGCAAGAAAATGTGCTGACTTGGTAAGATGATCAACAATGACCCATATTGCATCGTTCTTTCTAGGAGTATTTGTTAGTCCCATGAAAAAGTCCATCGTGATATTATCCCATTTCCAATCAGGTATGAGAAGAGGTTTCATGACTCCTCCAGGCCGTCGCCTTCCAGCTTTCACTAGTTGACAAACCATACATCTTGACACAAAACCATCAATATCCCTCTTCATGTTTTCCCGCAAAAAATGTTCCTTCAAATCCCTATACATGTTGTTGCTCCTAGGGTGTATAGAGAAGTTGGAATTATGAGAATCTTCCAAAAATTACCTTTTTAGATCAGGTATATCGGGAACACAAAGTATCCTCCAAAATTTCAAAATTACAAAGTCACTCAATCTCCCATCATTCACAGCTTTAATCTTCTTTTGAAACTCTTCATCAATTGTCTAAAAACTATTTATCCTTTCTAGTAAAGATGTTTTGGAAACCATTTGAGAAATCATTGATGTTTCACCTTCCATGGTTATTCCCATATCCAACTTTACTAGATCCATGAAAATATGATCCCTTTAAACTCTCATCTTGTTCAAAACTCCATGATCCTTTCTGCTCAAAGCATCTTCGACCTTATTTGCCTTCCCCGGGTGGTAGTGTAGAGACCCTTACTTAACGTACATGGACATTACATTACTTTTGCAGAATACTTAATACATAACAAAAACAAACACACAAGAACTATAATAGTTTAGTGTCTTTGTAAACTCGGAAAATTAATCTTCTAATATTGGTGAAAGATCTTCAACATCTCCAATAAATATCTTCCCCTTTTTTTCTTACCTAAAACCTTTCTTTATATCCTGGGAAAAAGAAAACATATAAAGGGTGAGCTCAAATGCTCAGTAAGGGTAAACATGGAGAAAATAAAACAAACCATATACATTTGAACTTCAAAACATGAACATAAAGTTTAAACGTCAAAATCTTGAGTTGTGAAATAAATCTTGGCAGTACGTAAGGCATAGATCATAAAGGAACATCAATCGTGATAAAATAGCATGGTAATGAAACATGTAATTGTGGAAAACCATTAAGCACATGATATGATTTCCATATTAGCCAAGGCATTGCTGTTAAGACCATCTTAGTGGACAAAGTCCCTTTCTGAATTGTGTTCACTCCTCATTCCAGTCCTGTTTCACTGAACCGGATTAACACACCATTTCGGCCATATCTATATCATGAGATATAAATATTTAATCAATTAATTGGAGGGAGATATAGGTCCCAACCATCTCATATTGAAATCATTCTTACGTGTGCCACAATATAAACATAAATCATTCATCATAACCCAAAGAATAAAAACGGGTTTCATAAACATCATCCCATCATAACATAATCCATATAAAACAAATGGATATCATTTAATCATAAGAAAAGTGGAACCATGTAAATTATAGAGACATTATACTTGAAACATACACATATGAAATAATGTAATCTTAGATGGAAAATGGTTTTGATAAAACACTTGAAATGAATTCTTGAGGAAAATATCCTTTCTTCTTCAAAATCATTTTCTTTTCACAAAATTCCATGCAATTTTAAAAGAAAATGATTTTTTTGAAAGTTTTCAATAAATATTGTAGAAAAATATTCATGAAAATAAGGTTTTATAAAACCGTAAAAATCCGTTCATGCCGTATGTGTTAAAAAAACATTCTTCTCGTACTTTTGCTGGAAAAGTCAAAAAATACCTCATAACGTATATATAAGGAAGATACCTCACATATAATGTAGTAAAAGTAAAAATGGGTAAAAAGGAATTTAAACATAAATGAAAACATTTTTATAAAATAGGGACATGGATGATAAATATAACCCCAATAAATACTTACGAATAAACAATGTCGGATAAAAACGAGATTGGAAAAATTATCCCTTACCTTATGTCTGATATGCTTCGTATGTATCCGAAACTCCTGTATAATGATTTAAATAATGTAATTGACTTATTAAAGAATCATATTCATTGTTATGATATCATATATGGTTCACTTATGACTTTATATTACCCGTTCTTTTGTAAATTCCATGTTAAAGCAACATTTTGGGTAAAATCGTTTCATTTATCGTACATGATTCGACTTGTTGTTCTTGATATTATCACTTATATCCTGATTTACTTAATTAAAGAATGTAAAACATGATTTATATATATAATATATATTCAGAATATAAATATATATGATAGATCTATAAATGGAATGAAATACACCATTCATGGAGACGGTAGGCCGTACGTACGCATGCATGCTGTTTTCGTTTTCTTATTGAATTAAATGGAATTAAGTAAATGAAACATATATTTACCTAAATATAGTATCATTATTATGTAATATATTTCATGATTATTTATTATAAATACTTTATAATCATACTTTAATGGTTAATCATGGAAAATGAATCTCATCGCGTTCGTGGAGACGGTAGTCCGTACGTACGCACAAGCGATGATATCGTTCCCATAATTATTTAATATAATTATACTGGATGATATAATATCTCAGAATCAGTATGATGCTATAATAACAATATATAGTTATTCTTTACATCATTATACCCATCCAAGTAAGTTGGTGGTGGAAAAACAGATTACACCACGACGTGGAGACGGTATTCCGTACGTACGCACGCGCGGTGATTTCTTTTTCTGTAGGATGGATAGAAGGTGAAATAGGGTTGTTTCATATTTATAATTACATATCAGTATATTATTGATACTTATGTTATTACTTCATAATAAAACAACTAAATAATAGGAAGTAGAAGAAGAAATAAATTTGAAAGAAGCGGTAACAGATATTACCTCTTCTTCGACACGCCTCTTTAAAACCTCCTCTTAGGGCACTAAAATTGGTCTTTGAATAAGAACATGACCTTTAGTATGTTTCTAGGGAATTTGATAATGGAAATGGGCAGGGTTTGGCTGATCTTGAAGGCTCAAAATTGTGTAAAGAGAAGAGGGAGGAGGTGACCTTTTATAAGGGAGGAGAGGGGCACCTTAGGAAAACATAAAATATTTTTTTTATAATAAAGTCATATTCAGTTTATAATAGCTCCAAATTGATTTATTTAGAGACTAAAGTTGGGATGGGTCGCAATCCTCTCAACCAATAGGTTTTAGACAAGTTTAGGTTACTATTTTAACCATATCATTTAGATTTAACTCTAAGTTAAATAATTCAACTTTTACCACGTCTTCTTATTTTCTTACACTATATGTTTAATAAACTTATGATAACAAGACAAAAGAACCCCAAGTGGTTCATTATTAATATATATATCCTTATCTAAGTCATTTGGCCGAACCTTAGATTTTTAGGAATATAATAACAATTAATAATATAATATTTTTTTAAAAACTATTTTATGTCAATTTTGACACTATTTGGTAATTGATTTTTGTGAAAATCATAACAGCATGATTAGTTAGAAAAAAGTTAATTAAATCAATACTAACATGTCATATTAATCTAAAAAATTAGTTTAATTTATAAAAAGTCTTAAATTACATTTATTTGGGTATTTATAACATCAATTATGTTAATATTTCATTAATAAGGAAATTACTACATCATCATTGTGTCATAAATAAACTAAATTATTTAATGTCTAAAAATTATAAATAAAATAAAATTATGTATGAAATCCTTTTATATTTATAATGAATATTTATAGTCTAATTTATCTTATGTATAACCCTATATTAAAAATGTTTTAGTTATTAAACTTTGATTTTAACTATTTTAACCCTTCTTTAAATAAATTAATAATAAATGTCCTAATCTAATCAAAGTAGACCTAAATGGTCATATATTATTCCTAAGGTTGTTTTTGGTCGAATTACACTTATCCAATAGAATTAGGACATGTGTTAGGGTAAAAATAATATCATTTTTACCCTTAATTACCCTATTTATTTTTAACCGTGGCAAATAAAAGTAAAAAGCTACTATTCACCAAATTTTTTTTTTATCTTATTGAACCAGATTTTACTCCATGATATTAACTGTGTCTCTTGGATTTTCGAAATTCAACTCACATAAGCGGTAAAATTATGTTTTATGTACAATTGCAAATGCTCCTAAGAGGTGGGTAAAAGACGGTGAAAAGTTCAATAAATTTTTTATATATCTAAAATTATTTTAAAATGACTCCAATGAATTAAATTGAACTTATATAGGTATTATGTATCAATTTTGACCTAAAATAAATTTAAATAAAATAAATAGTTATTTAAATAAAAAGTCGGTTTTTAAATAGTAACCCAGTGTTTTCACTATTCATCAAAAATTGAAAGTTTTCAGAAAAATACCAAAAATCCACCCTAGGATAATTTTGATATTCCTAATCCAAAAATGAAGTCCATTTTGAAAGATAGAATTTATAAAATTTCAAAAAGTGGGTATTACTATTCACAATGGCTAGTTCATAATAATATTACAATAATATCTTGTTTTGTGAAACTCGGTATTGCGTATAACACACGCTATTGAGGAATGTTGCTCTGGCGTGCAACATAAGCCCAGAATAAGGTTTGAGTATACTGCAAGCTAATACAGTGTTGCATATAGTGCAAGGAAATCTTGGTGTAGCGTACAACACAAGACATCAAAGAAATTAAAAAGAATATTTCTCATAAAATCTTGGGGTGTTACGTTCTACCCCCCTTAAAATGAATTTTTCCCTCGAAATTCGTCGGGGTTATAAATCGTTTACTACTTGAAATTTTCTTTCATTGAAACCCACATCGTAAAAAGGAATATTAAAACTTAATTTTAAAAACTAATGTATGAAATGTAACAGTTAACCAAATTAACTTATCTTTGGGTTTCCACATAGGAGAACATAGGTGAAAATATGGATATGGAAGAGAAACCTAACAATCAAGTTCTTATGGAGAGTGGTAGAGAACATGGCTATGAAAAATCCAATAATCACAAAGCCATAAATTTGTGATGATCTAAGGTACCATCTGACTCATCAGATCTGAGGGTATTAGGACAATATTTTTGGTTTTCAATATGATTTACCTAATGTTGAAGAATTTGAATTAGAAGAAATACTTAATTTATTTTGGTACAATCTCACCGTTTTTTCGTGCCTTGAACAATTTCCACTTCATCTCTTAAAGAAATGAAGTTGAATTTGTCATTTGTGAAGTGTTAGCAGATCATGTGATACAATGATGGGTCACTCCATCTGTCTCAAACAAAAGGTTAACAAAAGTTATCAAATATACCCAAGTCCATCTATGGTGAGATTAACCGTATATGATTCCAAAAATGGACTTATACTTCAACTATCATACTGCTTAATAAAATAAATCTAATTTCTACTAACCAGGGACTTTCTGTATGCCAGTGGTAGGCGATAAAGGCCTGTCGCACTTCGGTTGTGGGTTCAATTTCCACAACCTTGTCCGATGTGACGGGTTATCGCCCGTTCTGAAGGTTGTCCCTTTTCTTAAACTATACTATTATAATATCCCATCAATAATATTGAAAAAGTTTCTATACTAAAATGATACTAACTTACGTCCAACATAATCCATTCCAATCTTTAGTCTTATCTAAAATACTTCTGTCCAAGCTCATAGTATAAAGAAAACAATTACTAGAAATTTCATCTACCGAGCATGCGAATACCATCATTTATCCCCCATATATCATACGATATATCTTGTTGTTCACATTCCAAACATGTGAATACCTTAATCATGTATTCTTTTGAAACATTAATTACCATAGAACCTTAGTAAAAACATGAATGCTGTCAAAAGTTAACTCTTTCCATATACCAAAATCCCAAAATTTCTATATACTCAAACTATGATATCACTTTGTCCTTATATCAGTCATGAGCTCATGAATACTATCAAACATATTATTTTCTCCTTATCCCTTCATTATGCACATATCATCTTCTTTCCTAAAATATTTCAATCACTTTTCATGGTTACCGGTACCATATAATTATTGAAAACCTCAAAAAACCATTACATAGATATTCCAATATTCCATAATACTATAAATGATATTCCTCAACATTATTTTTGAATCCTGTTACATAAACACATAATCATTCCACCACATCATTGTCTTGCTCAACATTTCCAATAGTGATCGCATGTGACTTCCCTATGTCCTTTTACTTAAGAGGTTGTTTATGTCGATCATCATTAAACCTTGGATTAGAGAATTGATTAGAATAATGCCCCATTTCCTTGCACTTGAAGCATTGAAGTGTTGGTGGAGAATTCTCTGTAGTCTTTTCTCTATTCACATCATTAGCTACCTTTTTCCCATTACTTCAACACTGAACTACTCGATGACCTTCTTTTCCACACTTAAAATATTTTCTAGTACCTTTTAGGAAATCTCCACCATGCTTCTTTCCACACTTTGAGCATAAAGAAACATTCATCTTCTTTTCACCATTGTTCTGAGATTTCTCCTTGAACTCCATCTTTCGTTTCTTGTCAAAACATTGAGATGGATATGTTACACCAACTTACAGTTCTACCTTGATAGCACAACGCACAATTTATTCATAGCTACTAAAGTCTCTTATATCTAATTCCCTTTGAAGACTTGGTTTTAATCCACTAAATAATCGATCAACTTTACTTTCATGTTGGATGATAAAGCTGGATGCATACCTTGAAAGCCTTGTAAAATTCGCTTCGTATATACCAACAGATTCATCATCCTTTTGCTTAATCCCAAGGAACTCCTTTTCCATCTTTGTTTGAAGAATAATAGGGAAGTACTTATTAAAAAACAAGTTCTTGAACTCATCCCATTCCATTGATTCAATTTCATCTTGGGGCCTTGTATTCTTAATTAGAGTCCACCACTGGTCTGCTTCACCTTCTAAAAAATAAACAACCAAAATGAATTTTTCATGCTCTGAACAGTGAATTATGGAAAATATCTTTTCAATGCCACTGATCCATTATTCAGCAACACGTGGATCAGAAGACCCACTGAAAGAAGGTTGACGTTGCCTCATGAAGGACTCAATAGAATATTGTTCCCTTCTGTGCTCATTCGGATGTCTAGAATGATTCATAGCTTGTGTAAGTATAGAAATAAGATTTTTCACTCCATTTCCCATAACATTTGGTTTTTCAGGAGGACAACCATTGCATTTTCCATTACATTGATCAACATAGTTCCTTTGGGTTCCAGCCATCGTCTAAAACCCAAAAAGAAAATTATTAGAAGAAGAAATAATTCTAGGAAAACAACTTAATAAAGGGGAATTACTTTCAATATCCAACATCTTAGGTTTAATTCTATGATCGTTACTGTAATCCTAGGACTATAACCTATAGTTATACTTAACCTTAGAGACATCCCTAGACATACCTTAGAAATATCTCTAGGGACCTCACTAAAGTTTTCGCATCCTAGTTTCCAAAGGTTGACTAAACCTTTCCTCTGATACCAACTCTAGAGACCCATACTTGACGTAAATGGACATTACATTACTTTTTCAGAATAATTAATACATAACAAAAACAAACACACAAGGACCATAATAGTTTAGTGTCTTTGGAAACTCAGAAAAATAATCTTCTAATCTTGGTGAAAGATCTTCAACATCTCCAATAAAGATCTTCCCCCTTTTTTTCTTACCTAAAACCTTTATTTATATCATGGGGAAAAGAAAACATATAAAGGGTGAGCTCAAATGATTATTAAGGGTAATCATGGAGAAAATAAAACAAAACATATACATTTGAACTTCAAAACATGAACATAAAGTTTAAACGTCAAAATATTGAGTTATGAAATAAATCTTGGCAGTACGTAAGACATAGATCATAAAGGAACATCAATCATGATAAAATAACATGAGAATGAAACATGTAATTGTGGAAAACCATTAAGCACATGATATGATTTCCATATTAGCCAAGGAATTGCTGCCAAGACCATATTAGTGGACAAAGTCCCTTTCTGAATTGAGTTCACTCCTCATTCCAGTCCTGTTTCACTGAAACGGATTAACATACCGTTCCAACCATGTCTATCTCATGAGATATAAATCTTTAACTAATGCATTGGAGGGAGATATAGGTCCCACCCATCTCATATTGAAATCATTATTACCTGTGCCACAACATAAACATAAATCATTCATCATAACCTAAAGAATAAAAATGGGTTTCATAAACATCATCCCATCATAACATAATCCATATAAAACAAATGGATATCATTTAATAATAAGAAAAGTGGAACCATGTAAATCATAGAGACATTATACTTGAAACATACACATATGAAATAATGTCATCTTAGATGGAAAATGGTTTTGATAAAACACTTGAAATGAATTCTTGAGGAAAATATTATTTCTTCTTCAAAATCATTTTCTTTTCACAAAATTCCATTCAATTTTAAAAGAAAATGATTTTTTTGAAAATTTTCAAAAAATATTGTTGATAAATCCTCATGAAAATAAGGTTTTATAAAACCATAAAAATCCGTTCATGCCGTATGTGTTAAAAAAAATTCTTCTCGTACTTTTTCCGGAAAAGTAAAAAAAATACCTCATAACGTAAACAAAAGAAATATTCCTTACATACCATGTAGTAAAAGTAAAAATGGGTAAAAGGGACTTTAAACATACATGAAACCATTTTTAGAAAACAGGTACATGGATGATAAATATAACCCCAGTAAATACTTACGAATAAACAATCTCGGATAAAACCAAGATTGAACAAATTATCCCATACCTTATGTACGATATGCTTTGTATGTATCCGAACCTCCTGTATAATGATTTAAATAATTTCATTGACTTATTAAAGAATCATATTCATTTTTATGATATCATATATGGTTCACTTATTACTTTATATTACCCATTCTTTTGTAAATTCCATGTTAAAGCAGCATTTTGGGTTAAATCGTTTCATTTATCGTACATGTTTCGACTTGTTGTTCTTGATATTATTACTTATATCTTTATTTACTTAATTCCAAAATTTAAAACATTATTTATATATATAATAAATATTCATCATATAAATATATATGATATATCGATAAATGGAATGAAATACACCGTTCATGGAGACGGTAGGCCGTACGTACGCATGAATGCTGTTTTCGTTTCCTTATTGAATTAAATGGAATTAAGTAAATGAAACATATATTTACATAAATATAGTATAATTATTATTTAATATATTTCATGATTATTTATTATATATACTTTATAATCATACTTGAATGGTTAATCATGGAAAATGAATCTCATCGCGTTCGTGGAGACGATAGTCCATACGTACGCACGTGCAATGATATCATTCCCATAATTATTTAATAGAAGTGGAGTGGATGATATAATATACCAGAATCAGTATGATGTTATAATAATAATATATAGTTATTATTTACACCATTATACCCATCCAAGTAAGGTGGTGGTGGAAAAATAGATCACACCACGACATGGAGACGGTATTCCGTACGTACACACGCGCGGTGATTTCGTTTTCCGTAGGATGGATAGAAGGTGAAATAGGGTTGTTTAATATTTATAATAACATATCAGTATATTATTGATACTGATGTTATTACTTCATAATTAAACAACTAAATAAGAGGAAGTATAAGAAGAAATAAATTTGAAAGAAGCGGTAACGGATATTAACTCTTCTTCGACACACCTCTTTGAAACCTCCTCTTAGGGAACTAAAATTGGTATTTGAAGAAGACCAGGACCTCTAGTATGTTTATAGTGAATTTTATAATAGAAATGTTCAGGGTTTGGATGAGTTTTAAGTCTCAAAATTTTGTAAAGAAAAGAGGGAGGAGGTGCCCTTTTATAAGGGAGGAGAGGGGCACCTTAGGAAAAACATAAAATATTTTTTTATAATAAAGTCATATTCAGTTTATAATATCTCCAAATTGATTTTTTTCGAGACTAAAGTGGGTATGGGTCGAAATCCTATCAACCAACAGGTTTTAAACAATTTTAGGTTACTATTTTAACCTTATTATTTAGATTTAACTCTAAGTTAAATAATTTAACTTTTACCGCGTCTTCTTCTTTTCTTACACTATATGTTTAATAAACTTACCATAAAAATCCAAACGAACCCCAAGTGGTTCATTATTAATATATATATCCTTATCTAAGTCATTTTTCCGAACCTTAGATTTTTAGGAATATAATAAAAATTAATAATATAATATTTGTTTTAAAAACTATTTTATGTCAATTTTGACACTATTTGGTAATTGATTTTTTTTAAAATCATAACAGCATGATTAGTTCTAAAAAATTTAATTAAATCAATACTAACATGTCATATTAACCTAAAAAATTAGTTAAATTTATAAAAAGTCTTAAATTACATTTATTTGGGTATTTCTAACATCAATTATGTTAATATTTTATTAATAAGGTAATTACTGCATCATCATTGTGTCATAAATAAATTAAATTATTTAATGTCTAAAAATTATAAATAAAATACCATTATGTAGTAATCATTTTTATCTTTCTAATTAATATTTATAGTCTAATTTATCTTATGTATAACCCTATATTAAAAATGTTTTAGTTATTAAACTTTGATTTTAACTATTTTAACCCTTCTTTAAATAAATTAATAATAAATGTCCTAATCTAATCCAAGTGGACCTAAATGGTCATATTTTATTCCTAAGGTTGTTTTTGGCCGAATTACACTTATCCAATAGAATTAGGACATGTGTTAGGGTAAAAATAATATCATTTTTACCCTGAATTACCCTATTTACTTTTAACCGTGGTAAATAAAAGTAAAAAGTTACTATTCACCAAAAATTATTTTTATCTTATTGAACCACATTTTAATCCTTGATATTAACTGTGTCTCTCGGATTCTCGAAATTCAACTCACAGAAGCGGTAAAATTAAGTTTTATGTACAATTGCAAATGCTCCTAGGAGGTGGGTAAAAGACGGTGAAAAGTTCAATAAATTTTTTATATATCTAAAATTATTTTAAAATGACTCCAATGAATTACATTGAACTTATGTAGGTATTATGTTTAAATTTTGACCTAAAATAAATTTAAATAAAACAAATAATTATTTAAATAAAAATTCGGTTTTTAAATAGTAACCCAGTGTTTTCACTATTCATCAAAAATTGAAAGTTTTTAGAAAAATACCAAAAATCCACCCTAGGATAATTTTGATATTCTGAATCCAAAAATGAAGTCCATTTTGAAAGATAGAATTTATAAAATTTCAAAAAGTGGGTATTACTATTCACAACGACTAGTTCATAATAATATTATAGTAATATCTTATTTAGTGAAACTCGGTATTGCGTATAACACACGCTATCGAGAAATGTTGCTCTGGCGTGCAACACAAGCCCAGAATAGTGTTTGCGCATACTGCAAGCTAATACATTGTTGTGTATAGTGCAAGCCAATCTTGGTGTAGCGTAAAACACAAGACATCAAATCAATTAAAAAGAATATTTCTCATAAAATCTCGGGGTGTTACAGGTAGTGTATCGTACAATCATAATCCTTGAGTAGTTCAAGTCATCTCCTTTTCCTCATGTTGAGTTCTTTCTGTGAGAAAATATACTTCAACTCTTGTGATCAGTATAAATCTCACATTTTTTACCATAGAGATAGTGTCTCCATATCTTCAAAGCAAAGATTACAGCACCTAACTCAAGATCATGAGTAGGATAGTTTTGCTCATGAATTTTCAGCTGTCGCAATGCATAGGCAATAACCCTATCATTCTGCATAAGAAAACAACCAAGTCCTTTCTTCGATTCATCACTATAAATAAAAAACCCATCATTCCCCGATGGTAGAGTCAATATAGGGGCATTGACTAATATTATGTTCAGTTCTTCAAAACATTCTTCACACTCTTTTGTCCAAACAAACTTAACCCCTTTACATGTGAGCTTCGTTAATGGGTTAGCCAATTGGGAAAAATTCTGGACGAAATGTCAATAATAACCTGCTAAACCGATTAAACTGCGTACCTCGGTTATACTCGTTGGTGCTGGCCATTCTTGGATTTCCTTGGTCTTAGAAGGATCAACAGAGATTCCATCTTTGGAGACAATATGGCCAAAAAAAGAAATCTCCTGAAGCCAGAATTCAGACTTGCTAAACTTCCCATATAATTCATGTCTTCTAAGAGTCTTCAATATAATGCGCAAGTGATTTTCATGATCCTCGTAGATTTTGGAATATACCAAGATATCATCAATAAATACCACCACAAAATCATCGAGATATTCCTTGAAAACTCTATTCATTAGATCCATGAATAGAGAGGGTGAATTAATCAATCCAAAAGGAATTACTGTAAACTCGTAATGCCCATACCTGGTTTGAAATGATGTCTTCGTAATGTCTTCCTTCTTCACACACAAATGATGGTATCCAGATCAAAGGTCAATCTTTGAAAAGTATTGAGCTCCATGCAGTTGGTAAAATAAATCATCAATGTGAGGTAGGGGATACTTGTTCTTTGTTGTTATATCATTGATCTCCCTATAGTCGATACATAACCTCATAGATCCATCCTTCTCCTTATCAAAAAGCACAGGGGCTCCCCATGGAGAAACACTAGGGAGAATAAATCCCTTATTACTCAATTCCACCAGTTTTTTCTTTAGTTCAACTAATTCCACAGTGGCCATTCTATAAGGGGTCTTCGATATGGGCCTTGAACTAGGAATTAAATCAATGGAAAACTCAATTTCTCATTCTGGAGGATGTACAGGTAAATCTTCCAGAAACACATATACATATTCTTTCACAATAGTTACATCCTCTATTTGAACATTCCTTTCCTCACCCACAGTCATTTCATTCTCTTCCTCCCCAATAATTTAATTTAGTTGAGCTACTGGGGGTGGATCTAGATAAGAATTAGGTGGTGACGATTCTTCTCTAAAGATAAGGTGTTTTTTATCATCATCATCTAAAATAATAACCTCCTTCTTCTTATAATAAATCTTCACATCATATTCTGAAATCCAATCCATACCGAGGATTATATCAAACTCAATCATAGGTATGACAATGAGATCAATAGATAAAAAACATTTATATGCTCTAATGGGAACTGATTCACAGAACTTTGTTGTACTGATACTCCCTTTAAGAGTTTTAACTGACAAATCCCTTGTTAAATAAAATTGGAAATATCTAATTTTCTTAGAAAATTGGGAAGATATGAAACAATGTGATGATCCAGAATCAAATAATGCATTTTTTAAACTTGAGGAAACCATTAAATTACCTGCCACCATGTCTTTCGGAGATTCTACCTCAGCAGTAGTGATAGCATAAGCTTGGCCTTTATCCCTTGGCCTTTTCTGAGGTAAGTTACCCAGATGGTTAGGAAATTCATTTACATAATGTCCCATCTCTCTGTAGTTATAGCATTGAACATCGGTAGCTTCCTTCTTCCCCTTGTAATCACGAGCTTGGTGGCCTTTTTCAACACACTTGTAACAGACTCCCATTCCCTTCAAGCAAGTACCGAGGTGTTTCTTACCACATTTACTATAGGATGGATATTAAACTTTTCCCTTCTTCCCCTTATTTCCATTTCCATAGTGATCAGCTGATCTCTTCTTCTCTTGCTTTGCTTTAAAGTCATAAGACTTAGAGAATTCTTTTTCTATATTGATAGCACATGTGACAATATCTTCGTATGACGAGAAGGATTGTGACACTAATGCTCGACGAAGAAATGGTTTTAACCCATAAAATAAATGACCAATCCTACTTCTTGGGTTACTTATATAATCTCCATCATACTTTTCTAACCTTGTAAATTTAGCCTCATACTTTGTGACATTCTCATCCTCCGTTTGTCTCAGACTCAGAAATTGCCTTTCCATATCTTCTCGATGGTCACGAGGAAATTATTTTTCTAAAAAAATCTCTTTTAACTCTATCCATTCCATATTTGATACTTCATCATCTTCCTTTGTGTTTTGTATCAATGACCACCATTGATCAGCATCTCTAGTGAGACGATAAACTGCCATGATAACTTTCTCCATTTCACTACTCCCCAAATCCTGAAATATTTTTTCTAGGGAACTTATCCATTGCTCAGATACCAATGGATTTATACTCCCATTGAATGTTGGTCGTTGTTTCCGCATGAAAAGATCTAACATTGATCCTCCACACTTTGGATTTGGGTGATCCATACGGGTAAGGTTATTATTTATAACCTGAGTGAGTTGTCCCAGTATGGTGATAAGCTGATTAGCACCAGTTGTATCACCAGCTCCACTATAATTATCTTGAGTAGAAGGGAAATCCCTACTTAGAGTGCGTGAATTGATACAGTTTCCATTCCTTCCACTAGGCACCATTTCTAAACAATGGCATAAACTAGATTAGTTTATGAATCGAAATACATAATTCCAAACTTGTAAAACATTTAACATAAATTGAATAGTTTATGGATATAATCCATAATCATAATTTTTTTTTCTTTGAGGAGGTATATACTAATAAACCCTTCATAATGGTTTGTAAAGAAAATGAGAATTATCCTAACCATATCCCCCGGGAGTGTCGTAACCAAGAGTGCAGCAGGGCCCGTTGTCATGCACCAGTTCCCGTTCGAGTCTAGCTCAAAGCGGTGTTTTTGGGTTTTACCCCTAGGTACATCTGTGCCAGATCCACCTCTACCTGCTCGTATCCAGACAGGGATGTATTTCTCGGAAAACTCAAAAAATCTCTATAATATCAAAATTCTAGGAAGTTCTTCTATACTAATCCTCAAATTACATCTTAGGTCTATGTGCTCTAATCAGAGTTTATCTAAATCTAGCTCCCAAGGTTTGTACTAAACTTTCTTTGATACCAACTGTAATGCCCCGACCCCAGTTACGCAGAGTCGGTGCATTATTACGTACCATTGGCATGATCACAAAAGATCATGTTTCGAAAGGCCGATTAGTTTAGTATCCTTGGAATAACTAGATAAATTGATAAGGTTTATATTACATCATAAAGTGAAAACTACAACAAAATCTTGTCTCCACACTCATATCCCCTTATACCATCCCTGCAGGTCATTCATAAATTACTTATTCACATTATGGGAAAAATAAAACATAGAAATGGGTGAGCTCAAATGTCCAGTAAGGATAAAAATATAGCGGAAACTTTCATAAATAAGCATAAACATTTAAGGCAATGTATAAATAAAACAAAATCCTTTTAAACTTGAACTTCAGCATAATATGGTAGAAATAAAATGAAATAATGTCATTTACTTATTCACATGGATATTATACTAGTCGAATAATCACATGCAATATCAATAACCACTTTCATAATGATGGAATGCATACTGCCAGACTATCATAACCACATATCCAAGGCCTCGTGCCAAGATTACAAATAAGATTTTGTCAAGGCCTCATTCCAAGACACTAGTTTGTCTCATGAGACCTACCGATGCATCTAGGAGCTATAGCGGGCTCCACCCGTCACTTACTAAGTCCAATGCATTCCTCATATGAATAGTTTTAAACATAACATAAAAATTCATATTAAAACTAGCATACGAAATGTAAATACTTTCTCCATAAACCATGAATGGTATAAAAATAACATATCCACAGTCAAACATATCACAAAACCTTCAATACAATATGGAAGTTTTGTATCATAATAAATCAACTTCAAATAATCTTAAAATCCATCAAAGAATGTTGATATAGATGAAATCAAAACTATTTGAGAGAGATATCTATTTTTTTGAAATCATTTAAAATTCAAATAATTATAAAATAAAACATTTACTTTGAAAATATTATTATAAGATTTTAAGGGAAGCTTAGAAGATTTTACAATGGTGGAAAATAGCTGCACCCACCGTATAAGTTAAAAAAAGACATTCTTACCTTAATTTTGTCGAAAAGGTTAAAAAGGACCTTGTTTGGAAAATGACGTAAATATTCCTTTATAAACTTCTTATAAAAAGTAAAAAAAGGGTATAAATGACTTTAACCCATATTATTTAAAATAGTAAGAATGTTTTGAAATACATTTTTAAGAAACATGGATTTTGATGATAAAGAGGTCCCAATAGATAATTACGTATAAACAACCTTGGATAATGAAGAGATTATGAAATAAACCCTTATCTTGTACTTTTTCTTGGTTGAGGGTAGGTTAACCTTCTGTATAATGGTGAAATAATTGTTATTAAATTATAGAATAATCATATACATTAATATGACATCATATATGATCTTTTAACATTGATTTGTTAATAATATCTTAGTATTATCATCGTTTTGGGTGTTAACAGATTCGTTTTCCTTTATATTATTTGTTATGTGAGCCATATTTGTTATGTATGGGATGTATATTATTCATATCCAGAATGATATCATGTATGTAAAAATTATTTTTAATCATCAAATGAAATTTAGTCTTGAATGGATACTATGGGGAAAGAATCTCATCGCGTTCGTGGAGACAGAAGTCCGTACGTACGCACGAGCGACAATATCATTCTTTTTATATTAAAATAATATATAATTGGATAGTATAACATATATACATAATGATTATCATGTTTTATTTATTATTTACCTGAATTATACATCATTATTTTACCCATATAAATAATAATATATTGAATAACAATTACACCACGACGTGGAGACGGTAGGCCGTACGTATGCACGTACGGTGACATGTCATTCAAGGGATGGATATAATAATGAATTTGGTTGTTACATATTTATAATAACATCACATTATATATAAGATACTGGATTTATTATTTTAGAATGGAAATGACAAGGAAATAAGAAGTTGAAGAAGAAAGGAACTTGAAAGAGGGTGGTGAAATCATTACCTCTTTTTCGGGTTCTTCCTTTTGATTTGATCGAAAGGGATCATTAGGTTGGATTTCTGATAAAAATAAGGCCTCTAGGTTTAATTGAGGGAATTTTGGAGAATATTTGGGTAGGGGTTGGCCGAGCCAAAAGGCTTTGAAGGTCTAAATTTGAGATAATGGGGAGTGCTCTTTTATAAGAGGGGTGAGGGGAACCTTTGGAAAATCTAGAAATATTATTTTATAATAAATCCATATTCGGTTTCTAATGGATAAAAAGTAAATTATTTAAAGGTTAAGGTAGGGATGGGTCTAAATCCTTTCAACCAATAGATTTTAGATAGGTTGAGGTCACTATATTAACCTTATCATATATATTTAACTCTTAGTTAAATAGTTTGACATTTACCATGTCTCTTTGTATTTTTATATTATATGATTAATAAAATTACTATATACATTCAAGAGACCCCCAAGTGGTCCATTAATGATAAAAATATTATTATATAAGTCCTTTGGCCGAACCTTAGATTTTTAGGAATATAATATCAATTAATAATATAATATTTGTTTTAAAAACGCTTTTATGTCAATTTTGACACTATTGGGTATTTTGTTTTTGATAATTTCCTAAAAGAATTATTACTTAGAAAATAATTTATATAACCAATCCTAATATATCATATTAACCTATAAAAGTAGTGGAATTCATAAAAAGTCTCAAATTACATTAATTTTTATATTTATAATATCAATTATTTTAATATTTCATTAATTAGGTTATTACTGCATCACCATTGTGTCATAAATAAACTAAATTATTTAATGTATAAAAATTATATATAAAATACCATTATGTAGGAAATATTTTTATCTTTCTAATGAGTATTTATAATCTAATTTATCTTATGTATAACCATATATTAAAAATGTTTTAGTTATTGAACATTGATTTTATCTCTTTTAACTCTTCTTTGAATTAAATAATAATAAATGTCCTAATCTAATCCAAGTGGACCTAAATGATAATATTTTATTCCTAATGTTGTTTTTGGTTGAGATAAACTTTTCCAATAGAATTAGGACAAGTGTTATGGTAATATTAATATCATTTTTACCCATAATTACCCTATTTACTTTTAACCGTGGTAAATAAAAGTAAAAAGTTACTATTCACCAAAAATTATTTTTATATTATTGAACCAAATTTTACTCCTTGATATTAATCACGTCTCTTTTATTTTATAAATTCTACTCATAGAAGCGGTAAAATTAAGTTTTATGTGAATTTTCAAATTCTCCTAGGAGGTGGGTAAAAGACGGTGAAAAGTTCAATAAAATTTTTATATATCTAAAATTATTCTAAACTAACTCCAATAAATTACATTGAACTTATATAGGTATTATGTATCTATTTTGACCTTAATTAAATTTAAAATAAAATAAATAATTATTTAAATAAAAATTCGGTTTTAAACTATAACTCAGTGTTTTTTTAACTATTCATCAAAAATGAAATGTTTTCAGAAAAATACCAAAAATTCACCCTAAGATAATTTCGATATTCCGAATCTAAAAATGAAGTCCATTTTGAAAGATAAAATTTATAAAATTTTAAAAAGTGGGTATTACTATTCATAATGACTAGTTTGATTGGTTGTGGTGTGTGTTAGAACTTGAAGTTGCGTACAACACACGCTACTGTATTATTCAATGAGAAGCATACTGTGGAAGCTTGGGGTGTTACATTCTCCCCTACTTCAAGTAATTTCAACCTCAAAATTTCTAGAATACTACCGCATGAAAAGACTCGGGTCCTTCTTCATCATAAATTCCTCGGGTTCCCACGTTGCCTCTTCCATCTTATGGTTTCTCTATAGAACTTTTACTAGACAAGTTGTCTAGTTTATTAGCACTTGTTCTCTTGTATCAAGAATCCTAATAGGCTCTTCGCAATAAGACAGATCAGAATCTAGTTCTAATTCCTCATAAGTGAGTACATGCGTTGGGTCAGGCATGTATTTTCTCAACAGTGATATGTGGAACACATCGTGAACTTTGGAGAGACTTGGCGGCATTGACAAATAGTAAGCTACAGCCCCAATTCGTTCTAGAATTTCGATGGGTCCGATGTACCTGGGACTCAATTTAACCTTCTTACCGAAACGTATAACTCCCTTCCATAGAGATACCTTCAAGAAAACATGATCTCCTATCTGAAATTCCAAATCCTTCCTTCGGTTATCGGCATAGCTCTTCTGCCTACTTTGAGCTGCTTTGATGTGGTTTTGGATTACCTTTACCTTTTCCATCGTTTCCTACACTAGTTCTGGGCCTACAAGTTTTCTTTCACCAACATCATCCCAAAAGGTTGGTGTGCGACATCTCTTTCCGTATAACGCTTCATACGGTGCCATCCGAATACTTGAATGGAAGCTATTGTTATAGGAAAATTCTTCCAGAGGTAAATATTGATCCCATATACCCTGAAAGTCAATTGAGAAAGATCTCAACATGTCTTCTAAGGTTTTAATAGTCCGTTATGATTGTCCATCTGTTTTAGGGTGGTAGGCAGTACTCAAATGAAGTTCAGTATCTAGGGCTTTCTGAAGACTTTTCCAGAATCTTGATGTGAAATGTGGATCACGGTCAGAAACAATCGATATAGGTACTCCATGAAGTCTCACAAATTCATTAACATATAGTCTTGCTAGATGTTCAAGTGGTAAATCTTCCCTTATAGCAAGAAAATGTGCTGACTTGGTAAGATGGTCAACAATGACCCATATTGCATCGTTCTTTCTAGGAGTCTTTGGTAGTACCATGATAAAGTCCATCGTGATATTATCCCATTTCCACTCACGTATGGGAAGAGGTTGCATGACCCCTATAGGCTATTGCCTTCCATCTTTCACTTGTTGAAAAACCATACATCTTGACACAAAATCAGAAATCTCCCTCTTCATGTTGTCCCACCAAAAATTTTCCTTCAAATCCCTATACATTTAGGTGGTTCCAGGGTGTATAGAGAAATTGGAACTATGAGCATCATCCAACAATTACCGTTTTAGATTAGGTATATAGGGAACACAAAGTCTCCTCCCAAATTTCAAAATTCCATCTTCATACACAAAGTCACTCAGTCTCCCATCATTGACAGATTTAACCTTCTTTTGAAACTCTTCATCAACGGTCTAAAAACTCTTTATCCTTTCTAGTAAATATTTTTTGGCAACCATTTAAAAAATCATTTATGTTTCACCTTCCATGGTTATTCCCATATCCAACTTTACTAGATCCATGAAAATAGGACCCCTTTCAACTCTCATCTTGTTCAAAACTCCATGATCCTTTCTGCTCAAAGCATATTCTACCTTATTTTCATTCCCCAGGTGGTAGTGTATCGTGCAATCATAATCCTTGAGTAGTTCAAGCCATCTCATTTGCCTCATGTTGAGTTCTTTCTGTGAGAAAATATACTTCAAACTCTTGTGATCAGTATAAATCTCACATTTTTCACCATAGAGATAGTGTCTCCATATCTTCAAAGAAAAGATTACAATAGCTAACTCAAGATCATGAGTAGGATAGTTTTTCTCATGAATTTTTAGCTATCTCGATGCATAGGTAATAACCCTATCATTCTGCATAAGGACACAACCAAGTCCTCTCTTCGATACATCACTATAAATAACGAACCCATCATTCCCCGATGGTAGAGTCAATTAGGGGAATTGACTAATTTTCTCTTAAGTTCTTCAAAACATTATTCACACTCTTTTTTCCAAACAAATTTAAACCCTTTACGTGTGAGCTTCGTTAATGGGTTAGCCAATCGGGAAAAATTCTGGACGAAACGTCGATAAAAACCTAGTAAACCAATAAAACTGCATACCTCAGTTATACTCGTTGGTGCTGGCCATTCTTGGATTGCCTTTGTCTTAGAAGGATCAACAGAGATTCCATCTTTGGAGACAATATGGACAATAAAAGAAATCTCCTGAATCCAGAATTCACACTTGCTAAACTTCCTATATAATTCATGTCTTCTAAGAGTCTTCAATATAATGTGCAAGTGATTTTCATGATCTTCGTAGCTTTTGGAATATACCAAGATATCATCAATAAACACCACCACAAAATCATAGAGATATTCCTTGAAAACTCTATTCATTAGATCCATGAATACAGAGGGTGCATTAGTCAATCCAAAAGGCATTACTATAAACTCGTAATGCCCGTACCTGGTTCAAAATGCTATCTTCAGAATGTCTTCCTTCTTCACACACAACTGATGGTATCTAGATCAAAGGTCAATCTTTGAAAAGTATTGAGCTCCATGCAGTTGGTCAAATAAATCATCAATGCGAGGTAGGGGATACTTGTTCTTTATTGTTATAGCATTGATCTCCCTGTAGTCGATACATAACCTCATAGAACCATCTTTCTTCTTAACAAAAAGGATAGGGGCTCTCCATGGAGAAACACTAGGGAGAATAAATCCCTTATTACTCAATTACTTAAGTTGTTTAATTAGTTCAACTAATTCCATAGTGTACATTCTATAAGGGGTCTTCGATATAGGCCTTGAACCATGAATTAAATCAATGGAAAACTCAATTTCTCGTTCTGGAGGATGTCCAGGTAAATCTTCCGGAAACACATCAACATATTCTTTCACAATAGGTACATCCTATATTTGAACATTCCTTTCCTCACCCACAATCATTTAAATCTCTTCCTCCACAATAATTTAATTTAGTTGAGCTACTGGGGGTGGATCTAGATAAGAATTAGGTGGTGATGATTCTGCTCTAAAGATAAGGTGTTCTTTATCATCATCATCTAAAATCGTAACCTCCTTCTTCTTACAATAAATCTTTGCATCATGGTCCGAAATCCAATCCATACCAAGGATTATATCAAACTCAATCATAGGTATGATAATGAGATCAACAGATAAAGAAAATTTATATGCTCTAATGAGAATTGATTCACAGAACTTTGTTGCAATGATACTTACCATAGGAGTTTTAACTGACAACTCCCTTGTTAAATCAAATTGTAAATATCTAATTTGCTTAGAAAATTGGGAAGATATGAAGCAATGCGATGATCCAGAATCAAATAATGCATTTTCTAAACTTGAGGAAACCATTAAATTACCTGCCACCATGTCTTTTGGAGATTCTACATCAGCAGTAGTGATAGCATAAGCTTGACCTTGATCCCTTGTCCTTTTCTGAGGTAAGTTACCTAGACACTAAGGAAATTCATTTTCATAATGTCCCATCTCTCTGCAGTTGTAGCATTGAACATCGATAGCTTCCTTCTTCCGCTTGCAATCACGAGCTTGGTGGCCTTTTTCACCACACTTGTAATAGACTCCCATTCCCTTCAAGCAAGTACCAGGGTGTTTCTTCCCACATTTACTACAGGATGGATATTAAACTTTTATTTTATTCCCCTTATTTCCATTTCCAGAGTGATCAGCAAATCTATTCTTCTCTTGCTTTGCTTTAAAGTCATAAGACTTAGAGAATTATTTTTCTATCTTGATAGCACATGAGACAATATCTTCGTACGATGAGAAGGATTGTGACACTAATGCTCGACTAAGAAATGGTTTTAACCCATCAAATAGATGATCAATATTACTTCTTGGGTTACATATATAATCTCCAGCATACCTTTCTAACCTTGTAAAGTTTTCCTCATACTTTGCGACATTCTCATCCTCCTTTTGTCTCAGACTCAAAAATTTCCTTTCCATATCTGCTCGATGGTCACAAGGAAAGTATTTTTCTAAGAAAAGATCTTTGAACTCTCTCCATTACATATTTGATACTTCATCATCTTCCTTTGTGTTTTGTATCAATTAACACCATTGATCAACATCTCTAGTGAGGCGATAAACTTCCATGGTAACTTTCTCCCTTTCACTACTCCCCAAATCCTGAAATATTTTTTCTAGGGAACTTATCCATTGCTCAGCTACCAATGGATTTTTACTCCCATTGAATGTTGGTGGTTGTTGCCTCATGAAGTGATATAACATTGATCCTCCACGCTGTGGATCAGGGTTCTCCATACGGGTAAGGTTATTATTCATAACCTGAGTGAGTTGTCCCAGTATGGTGATAAGATGATCACCACTAGTTGTATCACCATCTCCACTATAATTATCTTGAGTAGGAGGGAAATCCCTACATGGAGTGCGTGAATTGATACGATTTCCATTCCTTCCACTAGGCACCATTTCTAAGCAATTTCATAAACTATATTAGTTTATGAATCGAAATACATAATTCCAAACTTGTAAAACACTTAACATAAATTGAACAGTTTATGGATATAATCCATAATCATAAAAATGTTTTCTTTTAGGAGGTATATACTAATAAACCCTTCATAATGGTTTGTAAAGAAAATGAGAATTATCCTAAGCATATCCCCCAGGAGTGTCATATCCAAGAGTGCAGCAAGGCCCTTTGTCGTGCACCAGTTCCCGTTCGAGTCTAGCTCAAAGCGGTGTTTTTGGGTTTTACCCCTAGGTACATCTGTGCCAGAGCCGCCTCTACCTGCTCGTATCCAGACATGGATGTATTGCTCGGAAAACTCACAAAATCTCTACAATATCAAAATTCTAGGAAGTTCTTCTATACTAATCCTCAAAGTCCATCTTAGGTCTATGTGCTCTAATCAGAGTTTATCTAAATCTAGCTCCCAAGGTTTGTACTAAACTTTCTTTGATACCAACTGTAACGCCCCGACCCCAGTTACCCAGATTTGGTGCATTATTACATATCATTTGCATGATCACAAAAGATCATGTTTTGAAAGACCGATTAGTTTAGTAGCCTTGGAATAACTAGATACATTCATAAGGTTTACATTACATCATAAAGTGAAAACTACAACAACATCTTGTCTCCACACTCATATCCCCTATACTATCCCTGCAGGTCATTCATAAATTACTTCTTCATATCCTGGGAAAAAGAAAACATAGAAAGGGGTGATCTCAAATTCTAGTAAGGATGACAATATAGCGGAAACTTTCATAAATAAGCATAAAAATTTAAGGCAATGTATAACTAAAACAAAAGCCTTTTAAACTTTAACTTCAGCATAATATGGTAGAAATAAAATGAAATAATTCTATTTACTTATTCACATGGATATTCTACTAGTCTAATAATCACATGAAATATCAATAACCACTTTCATAATGATGAAATTCATAATGCCAGACTATCATAACCATGTAGCCAAGGCCTCGTGCCAAGACTACAAATAAGATTTTGTCAAGGTCTCGTGCCAAGACACTAGTTTGTCTCATGAGACCTACCGATGCATTGAGGATCTATACTGGGCTCCACCTGTCACTTACTAAGTCCAATGCATTCCTCATATGAACAGGTTTAAACATAACATAAACATTCATACTAAAACTAGAATACTAAATGTAAATACTTTCTCCATAAACCATGAATGGTATAAAAATAACACATCCACAGTCAAATATATCACAAAACCTTCAATTCAATATGGAAGTTTTGTATCATAATAAATCAACTTCAAATAAGCTTAAAATCCATCAAAGGATTTTGACATAGATGAAATCAAAACTATTTGAGAGAAATATCTATTTTTTGAAATCATTTAAAAGTAAAATAATTATAAAATAAAACATTTACTTTGAAAATATTCTTATAAGCTTGTAAGGTAAGCTTCGAAGATTTTACAATGGTGGAAAATAGCCGCACCCGCTGTATAAGTTAAAAAAAAAATACATTCTTACCTTAATTTTGTTGAAAAGGTTAAAAAGGACCTTGTTTGGAAAATGACATAAATATTCCATTATAAACTTCTTATAAAAAGTCAAAAAAGGGTATAAATTCTTTAACCCATATTTTTTAAAATAATAAGAATGTTTTGAAACACATTTTTAAGAAACATGGATGTGGATGATAAAGAGGTCCGAGTAGATAATTACGTATAAACAACCTCGGATAATGAAGAGATTGTGAAATAAACTCTTACCTTGTACTTTTACATGGTTGAGGGTAGGTTAACCTCCTATATAATGGTGAAATAATTGTTATTAAATTATACAATAATCATATACATTAATATGATATCATATATGATCTTTTAACATTGATTTGTTAATAATATCTTAGTATTATCATCACTTCTGGTGTTAACAGATTCGTTTTCCTTTATATTATTTGTTATATGAGCCATATTTGTTATGGATGAGATGTATATTATTCATATCCATAATGATATCATGTCTCTAAAAATTATTTTTAATAATCGAATTAAATTTATTCTTGAATGGATATGATGGGGAATGAATCTCATCACGTTTGTGGAGACGGTAGTCCGTACGTACTCACGAGCGACAATATCATTCTTTTTATATTAAAATAACATATAATTGGATGTTATATAATATATAAAGAATAATTATCATGTTATATTTATTATTTACATGAATTATACATCATTATTATACCCATCTAAATAATAATATATTTAATAACAATTACACCACGACGTGGAGATGGTAGGCCGCACGTACGCACGTATGGTGACATGTCATTCAAGGGATGGATAGAATAATGAATTTGGTTGTTACATATTTATAATAACATCACAGTATATAGAAGATACTAGATTTATTATTTTAGAATGGAAATAACAAAGAAATAAGAAGTTGAAGAAGAAAGGAACTTGAAAGAGGGTGGTGAAATCATTACCTCTTCTTCAGGTTCTTCTTTTTGATTTGATCAAAAGGTCTCCTTAGGTTAGATTTATGATCAAAATAAGGCCTCTAGGTTAATGTGAGGTAATTTGGAAGAATATTTGGGCTGGGTTTGGCCGAGACAAAAGGCTTTGAAGGTGTAAATTTGAGAGATGGGGGAGTGCCCTTTTATAAGAGGGGTGAGGGGCACCTTTGGAAAAGCTAGAAATATTATTTTATAATAAATTAATATTCAGTTTCTAATGTCTCCAAAGTGGATTATTTAACGTTTAAGGTAGGTATGGGTCTAAATCATTTCAACCAATATATTTTAGATAGGTTTGGGTCACTATATTAACCTTATCATTTATATTTAACTCTTAGTTAAATAGTTTGACATTTACCATGTCTCTTTGTATTTTTATATTATATGGTTAATAAACTTACTATATACATCTAAGAGACCTCCAAGTGGTCCATTAATGATACACCTATCATGATATAAGTCCTTTGGCCGAACCTTAGATTTTTAGAAAAATAATATCAATTAATAATATAATATTTGTTTTAAAAACTCTTTTATGTCAATTTTGACACTATTGGGTATTTTTTTTGATAATTTCCCAACAGCATTATTACTTCAAAAAAAATTTATATAAAAAATCCTAATATGTCATATTAATCTATAAAATTAGTGGAATTCATAAAAAGTCTCAAATTACATTCATTTTGATATTTATAATACCAATTATTTTAATATTTCATTAATTGGGTAATTACTGCATCACCATTGTGTCATAAATAAATTAAATTATTTAATGTATAAAAATTATAAATAAAATAAAATTATGTAGGAAATATTTTTATATTTCTAATTAATATTTATAATTGAATTTATCTTATGTATAACCATATATTAAAAATGTTTTAGTTATTGAACATTGATTTTATCTCTTTTAACTCTTCTTTGAATTAAATAATAATAAATGTCCTAATCTAATCCAAGTGGACCTAAATGATAATATTTTATTTCTAAGGTTGTTTTTTGTCGAGATACACTTGTCCAATAGAATTAGGACATGTGTTAGGGTAATATTAATATCATTTTTATCCTTAATTACCCTATTTACTTTTAACCGTGGTAAATAAAAGTAAAAAGTTACTATTCATCAAAAATTCTTTTTATCTTATTGAATAAAATTTTACTCCTTGAAATTAACCATATCTCTCAGATTTTATAAATTCCACTCACAGAAGCGGTAAAATTAAGTTTTATGTGAATTTTCAAATTCTCCTAGGAGGTGGGTAAAAGACAGTGAAAAGTTCAATAAAATTTTTATATATCTAAAATTATTATAAACTAACTCCAATGAATTACATTGAACTTATATAGGTATTATGTATCTATTTTGACCTTAATTAAATTTAAATAAAATAAATAATTATTTAAATAAAAATTCGGTTTTAAACTACAACTCAGTGTTTTTTCACTATTCATAAAAAATTGAATGTTTTCAGAAAAATACCAAAAATTCACCCTAAGCTAATTTTGATATTCCGAATCCAAAAATGAAGTACTTTTTGAAATATAAAATTTATAAAATTTCAAAAAGTGGGTATTACTATTCATAACGGCTAGTTTGTTTGGTTGTGCTGTGTGTTAGAACTCGAAGTTGCGTACAACACAAGCTACTGTATTATTCAAAGAGAAGCATACCATGGAATCTTGGGGTGTTACATAGCCTGTGAAAATATTATTTTACCCTTATGTGGGATATATAGGTATAAAATTTCCCTATTATATTTAAGTAGTACCATATCTCATCTGTTTGAATGGTAGAAAGCCTCTATCACCAGAAAACGATACCAGAACTAAAATACATTGAGTATTTTCTAATTTTAGTGTGATACTTTAAACAGTAATATGTTTCTATTTTAATTTCTAACTTTTGGGTTTTAAATGTATGATGAAGAATTAGAAAACACCCACGTGTAGAATATTCAATGGATTTCTAAAGAATGTTATTCATTTGAGTTTTTTCTATAAATAGAAGCTATGAAAATAAGTGGATAAAGAATAAGAAAGAAATTTAGAACTTCATGGATTCATTATACTGATTTGTTGAGGAATTTCTAGTTGCCCTATATTTTCTTATTCTATATCAATTAAATAAGGGTTGAAGTTCACTACTCTACACTAGTTTCTTCATCGATATATTCTAATAGTCCAAATAGTTTTATCATTTTTTAGAAGTGTCTATAATTCTTATTTCATAGATGGTTATACATACATTTAAAATTTAGTGTATGTTTTTTTAACATATTCATATTTTTTTTCAACTAGTATATATGAATCTATTTTCCTATTTAGTAATAGTTATGTGTTTTAATTTTCTTTCACAATGTGTAGGCACATTGTGATATATATGGATAAAAGCAGGATCACATTACTAAGGAACACATCTCAGTATGCTAAGGGTTTGGAGGAGTTTTTATATTTTTCAATTTTCAATTGATCTATTGATGGGAGAATAATATTTCCATGTTCGAAATGTAAATTTAGAATATGGTTAAAGAGAAATGAAGTTTATAAACCCTTGATATTGAAGCAATTCCCTACTCATTATTTGTGTTGGATTTGGCATAGAGAATCAAACGTTACAGAAAGGTTGATCATTGATGTCAATCCATAGAATGACCTCCCAACTTCATCGACAATGGAAAATGAAATGAAAAAAACTTATAAATGATGCATTCAATATTGAAAGACACCAAAATCAACATCAAAACATATTAGAACAACCAATTGAGGGTGCTAAAAATATCAAAGCGACAAGTGATGTTTTTGAGACTATAGGACAAGAAAATAAATATTGTAACATATCATTGGATCCTCCTCTTGATTCTGTAGAGACTAATGTAAGAGAAAAGTTCACTGAGAAGACAGATGTGTTTCATGGTTTAGTTGATGATGGAAATCAAGAGTCATATAGTGGATTTTTGAAATATTCAAAACTTTTTTTTCTTCTGAAGTTGTACCATATCAAATTCCTATGTGGAATTACAAATAAAGTGATGTCCACGATGTTGGAATTGTTGTGTGATGCATTTCCTGAAGAAAATATCCCTGAGTATTTTTATGATATGAAAAAAGTTATTAACAAACTTGGTTAGAATTATACAAAAAATCATGCGTGTACTAATGATTGTATTATTTATTGGGGAGAGGATTCAAGCAGACAGGATTGCAAGAAATGTTCTTCCTATAGATGGAATTCTATGGGTGATGTTAGAAGTCTGAACCAATATACTACCATGAATAAGAAGAAAATGAAAACACCTATAAATTTTTTTGTGTTACTTTCATTTAAAGCCTTGATTGAAAATATTATTCATTTCATAAAAATCCATTGAATACATGAAGTGGAATTCTATAGACAATAAAAATGATGGGTTAATGCGACATCCAAGAGATTCAAAATCAGGGAAGACATTTGATTCATTACATCCAGCTTTATCATCTGATCCTAGGAATGTTCGATTAGGATTGGCTGCCGATGGATTCATCCCATTTGGGACTTTGAGTACCAGTTATAGCATTTGGATGGTTGTTTTGATCCCTTAAAATATGCCTCCATGGATGTGTATGCAACAAACATATTTTATCATTTTGATGATTATTCCTGAAAAAAATGCTTGGAAATGATATTGATGCATACTTGCAGCCTTTAATTGAATAATTATAGGAGTTATGGAGCAATGGTGTTGAGAAATATGTTACATCTTCTAGAACAATGTTCATAATGCAAGATGCTCTATTATGGACCATTAGTTACTTCCATAGACTTGGGAATTTATCTAGTTAGAACACTTACAAAGGTTTGTATTGTCCTATTTGTAATTTTGATTTTGAGGCAGAGTGGCTACCTCATAGTAGAAAATGGTTCTTCTTATTTCATCAATGATTTATTGATGCATCTCATAGATTTCATCTGAACAAGTCAAAATTCAATAGTTTCATTGATCATAGACCACCTCCAAAGTTGTTAAAAGGTTCTAAAATATCGACACAACTTGGAAATATTGAAATAGAATTGGGGAAGGTTCATCATTTGAATGATAGTGGGAAATTAGTTCAAAGTGTATTGTCAAGTGAAATCAAAATGCAATAATGGAAGAAAAAAATATATTCTTCAAACTTTTTTATTGGGAATTTAATTTATTACGGAATAATCTTGATGCGATGCATATTGAGGATAATGTTTGTGACAATTTTATCTTCACATTGCTTAATGAGCATGGAAAGTAAAAGGATCATCTCATTGCTCTGAAATAATTACAAGAAATGAATATAAAGCATGATCTCTGGCCAGATGATAATGGAAAGTATGATCCGACAATTTTTGCAATGAAAAATCAGGATAAAGATAAATTACTTAGAATTTTAAAACATTTGAAGGTATCTGATAGATATTCAAGAAACATCTCAAGGTGTATTGACTTAAATAATTATAGGTTACATGAATTGAAAATCCACGATTCATATATTTTTTAACTTGCCGCCCCGACCAAATCTCCATAGACCTCGTTGAGGTGAGACCCGTAGGAATATGTGGTCGCCATCCTCGAACTCCAGTGGTCTCCGTCTCCTCTCAGCATAGGACTTCTGTCTGCTCTGTGCAGTCTTCATCCGCTCCTAGATGATCTGAACCTTCTCTGTTGTAGCCTAAACCATATCTGGTCCTACAAGTGCTAACTACCCTGGGTCAGTCTAGCACAGAGGTGATCTGCAGGGTCGGCCATACAGTGCCTTGTATGGTGCCATCCCGATGGTGGAGTGGTAGCTGTTGTTGTATGAAAACTCCACCAAGGGTAAGTGATCCTCCTAGCTGCGACCAAAGTCGAGGACACATGCACGAAGCATGTCCTCGAGAGTCTGAATGGTCCTCTCAGTCTAACCGTCCGTCTGAGGATGGAAGGCAGTACTCAAACGAAGCTGCATCCCAAAAGACTCCTGTAACTCCTTCCATAGCCAGGAAGTGAAACAAGCACCTCGATCAGAGACGATAGTTGATGGCACACCATGAAGTCATACTATCTCCTAAATGTAAAGGCATCCCAAGCTCTCTATTGAGCCCTGCTCTCTGATTAGTAGAAAGTGGACTGACTTGGTGAGTCGGTCTACGATCACCCAGATAGAGTCGTGTCTTCTGGATATACGTGGAAGCCCCATCACGAAATCCATGGATATCCCATCCCACTTCCACTTTGGGACCTCTAAGGGCTGTATTAAGCCTGCTGATACCTAGTTCTCCGCCTTCACTTGCTGACAAGTGAGGCATCGTAAAACAAACTCTGCTACAACCATCTTCATACCCGGCCACCAGTGCTATCGTCTGAGGTCCTGATACATCTTTTCCACACCTGGATTCACCGCTAGAGGGGAAGTGTGAAACTCCCTCAGTACCTCCTCTTGTAGTGCAACTGGTACCATGGTACGTCCCCTGAAGAGGATGATGTGATCCACCATTCAGAAAATCCATCAGGCACCTGCCCTGTGGATATCTAAGCACGTCGCGTCTCACAGTCAACGTCCCCACGCTGTGCCTCTTTGACTCGCTGAAGAAGTGTAGGAGTGACTGTGAGGGACTGAAGAAAGGCTTATCCATCTCTATCCACAAACGATATCTGCAACGCGACCAGCTGATCTGTCACCTCTCCTAGCAGCTGAATGCCCGATCTCCTACTGAGAGCATCTACTACAACGTTCCCCTTCCCAGGAGTATAGACTATCTCGAATTCATAGTCCTGGAGGAACTCAATCCAACATCGCTGTCTCAGGTTTAGGTCCTTCTGCGAGAAGATGTACTTGAGACTCTGGTGGTTAGAGTAGACTGTAAAGTGCTCGCCCATTAGATATTGCCACCACATATTCAAGGCGAAGACCGCTGTTGCTAACTCCAAGTCATGGGTAGCGTAGTTCCGCTCATGCTGCCTCAACTGCCGTGAACCGTATGCGATCACCGCTACCTCCTGAATCCGGACACACCTAAGTCCGGTCTCTGACACGTCACAGTAAACCACGTACCCTACGCCCTCCTCTGATAGCCTCAAGATGGGTGCACTTGTCAACCTCTGCCTCAGCTTCTGAAAGCTCTACTGGCATCTATCTGACCACACGAAGGGTTTCCCCTTCTTCATCAAAGATGAGAGCGGTGCTGAAACTCTGGAGAAGTCTGGCACAAATCTCCGATAGTACCCAGCCAGACCTAGGAAACTCTGAACCTCTGTCATACTCCTGGGTGGCTCCCAAGCATGCAGTGCCTCGATCTTCACTGGATCCACTGCTACCCTAGCCTCTGAGATGAAGTGTCCCAGGAAGTGAACCTCTCGAATCCAGAACCGACACTTCGAGAGATTACCATAAAGTTGGTGCTCTCAGAGTGTGTCCAGTACTACCTGCAAATGGTAGGCATGCTCCTCCTTAGTAGTCGAGTAAATCAGTATGTCATCGATGAATACTACGATAGATCGATTGAGGTAAGGACATAAGATCCTATTCATGAGAATCATGAATACTTCTAGTGCATTGGTTATGCCAAAGGGCATAACCAAGAACTCGTAGTGTCCATATTGACACCTGAAGGCCGTCTTCTGCACATCCTCATCTCGAACTCTGAGTTGGTGATATCCTGACCTGAGGTCTATCTTCGAGAACCATTGTGCTCCCTTGTGCTGATAAAATGGGTCGTCAATCCTCGGAAGTGGGTACTTTTTCTTCACAGTCACCTTATTCAGGTGACGGTAGTCGACACACAATCATAAGCTCCCATCTGTCTTCTTGGTGAACAAAAACAGAGATGCCCAGGGTAAAACACTGGGTCGAATAAATCCCTTCCCCTACAAGTCCTCAAGCTATTCTTGCAGTACACGAAGCTCAGCAGGGGCCATCTGATATGCTGGTGTAGATATCGGTGTTGTCCCGGGGTACAGGTCTATGTAGAATTATACCTCTCTATGAGGAGGTAGTCTTGGAATGTCTTCAGGATAAACATCCGCATACTGATCCACCAAAACAAGAAATCTCAGACTCCGCACATCAACTACTCTGAGGATGAGACTAGCCAACTGATGTGTGATCGGCTACCCTCTCCTCTGCGTAAGTCCATCCTGCACTGCAAAGGCTCCCTTCTCGCCGGTGAAGGTGAACCTGGTCCCATCCGTGTGGACACACTGCACCTTGTGCCTAATACAGTCGATCTGATCATGAACTGTAGATAACCAGTCCATACCCAAGATGACGTCGTAAGGCCTCGACGCCGCTACAAGAAGATCCTAGCCAAAGATCTCGCCTCTTAGAGTAAGCTCACACTACTGGCACCAGTTCATGATTGTCAAGTCTACTCCCGAAAGAGTCTCTAGCCGTAAGGATCGAGCCAACGGCTTCGTCAGAATCTCCAAGATCTGAACAAGGGAAGCGACAATAAAATAATGACTCACACCTATGTCTATAAGTACTGCAGAAAGGGTGGAGTAGACATAGATAGTACCTCGAATCATCTCAGGTGCACCGTGGTCATAGGCCTCGACTTCCTAGAGCTGAGCCTGCCTCTTCCCGCTATCTCCCTGTGGTCGGGGTGGACCTACTGGTGGTGGTGGTAGAGCCTCAAAACGTCATCCACCACCCGCTGCTTGGACAGATCCTCTACCTCGTCCGCCTGCTCCCGGCGGAACACCACAGCCGAACCTTTTCCTCTTCCTAAGTGGTCCCTATACTGTGTGCTGCTTGTCTGCATGGCGGGTTGGGCAGTCACGAGCCATGTGGCCCTGCCCGCCGCATGCATAGCACTGCTTGCTCCTCGTAATACTTGCTCTGTTTCATGTGACCTACACAACCAAACCTGTATCATGAGGTATCCCACCTGATGGCCTAGTCCTCTTGGACCTCTACAACATCTGTCTACTGCCGGCTGCAGAAGACTCCACTACGTGTCACCCTATGGTGGGTCTCACTACTGGTGTCTTCTCAGCAAGGAAACTCTCCACTAGAAGGGCTATCTCCAGCACCCCTTCCTGCGTCGGAATACTGAGGGGAATCATCGAAGCTCTGATATCGTGCCTGAGTCCCTGCTCGAAGGTCTGGTCCCTAAAGAACGGGTCCCATACCATATCCTTGGAGTAGCATGAGAGGTCAATAAACCTCGCTGAGTACTGAGCTACTGTCATGCTGCCCTACCGCAGATGTAGTAACTCCTGAATCTGCACCACATGAAGGGTGGCTAGAACAAACCCCAAGTGGAAGAGACTCTCGGAGTTCGTCCAGAGTAAATATGCCTCATAATGCACCTGGAGCATCAGGCTCCACCATCTACCATCTACTGCGTGCAGGAGACTTGCAGCAAGGATCGCCATAAAGTCGGCCGGTGTCCCCACCAATCTGAAAACTATGACGACAACCTCTAGCTAGTCCTTAGCTGCCCGTGGGTCCGTCTCTCCATGGAACCTGGGCAGCCTCTATTGCTGAAACTCGTGCAATGCACTCAGGCGACGTGCACTCTCTGCTGCAGGAGCTGGTGGTATCAGTGGTCCAGTGGGTAGAGGTGCCTCTGGTAAGTCCGCTGTGATAGGGCCCTGCACCGAGGCCTCTTCGCTCGGTGGGCTACCATCTCATACGTAACTCAGAACCCTAGCTGGCTGCCTTCGTGGGTCCATCCTGAAAAGAAACAGGTGCTCCATGGTCAAAACAGTATACCTGGTGAGATGACTCAAATTATTCACAAAGAAAACTTTTTAAACACACATGCAATCAGCGTTTTCGTGCACTGAGTCGGAAATCAGAGGTCAGGGTCCTAGTGTATGGATACGTCGGCCGCTGCACCAACACTGGACACCCTGGACTGGAAACCACACTCAATACTCTTAACACTATTTCTTTACAGAAAGGAATGATCTGAGTCCTAAGTTTTGCGGTAGAACTGACTCCTCTGATACCAATTTGTCATGACTCGTCCTCAGGGCCCGTGACGTGACTACCCCAATCCCGCCTTCCATAGGCCAAGGGCCGGCGACTAGTACCAAAGGCATAAATCCCTAAGATGGGAAGTTATTGCCTTTAAGAAAGTAAACGAACACAACAGAGTAGGCAACTGAAGTAAACACTAAGTAATAATATATACAAAAGTAAGTGATGAAAGGAAAAGGGGATGGAAATACAAGCCCAACAGTAAGTACAGTACAACTGAAAAACTAGTAGAACTGAAAAGCTATTACAACTACAATAAAGTAAAACATCAACTACTGAGTCGTCCTCCAGGAACCCCACCTGAAGGGTGGGTACAGATGGCCTCCTTTGCACCACAGGTCGATCCTTATGTTCCGTGTACGTCTCGCCAAGTGGTCCACCTCCGGGTACTATCTAGATCTATAAGTCTCTACCTCGATCAGTGCTATCCATCGTCTGCATCCAACACAATGTAGTGCAGGCATAGCCTGTGCAGGGGTGAGTATATGATACTCAGTAGGGACCCTGAGACCCCGAAGGTCTCCCAGAATCCACAAAGGATAAACCACATAAGAAAGATACAACCATGAAGTATCAATGAACCCTAATTAGGTATATGCCCATACATATACCTAAGTTATCAATCTCAATTCGGCTCCAACTCTCGAGCCCAAGTACAACCCAGTCCACACATGAATGAAGTCAATCATATCGATGATAATGATTGAAAATAAAGAATCATCTCACACAGGTATACACCTTTCGTATATCGATAGAGATGATAAGATGTAGTCACTGATTCATCTAATCTATCAGACCCACACAGTATACAAGACCAGCTAAGCTGTCGGACCCACACAGGATACAAGACCAGCTACTTTGTCAGATCCACATAGGATACAAGTACAGAGGTCAAACTATCAGACCCACACATGATAAAAGAATAGTAGTCATCGTCATCGAACCCACAGAGGATTCCAGTATGGTAGTCGTCACTGTCGAACCCACGGAGGATTCCATTATAGTAGTCGATGCAGTCACAGCCAGCTCTAGGGTTCCCGCACACAACACACTCGATTCCGGGAGGGTCTTCTCCTCGAGTCAAGGGGTCGATACATCAACTATCATAATGTCCTGATTTGATGTATCCCAAATTTCCATATCGTCAATTTAAACCCAACACGACAGACGGTGCGTCAATCGGACGCCCGGTCTGAGAGTTATTGGTTTTTCTGTTCCAGGGGCCCGGTTGGAATTATGCTCGTTCCGACCTGGAAGTTTTAAAAAGTTTTCCAAAACTCACTTAGAGTATTGAAAAAGGACCGCCTTGTCATAAGGGTCCCAATTCCACAGACGACGCGTCAATCGGATGCACGGTCAAAAAGTTATTCGCATTTAAGTGAAACAGGCCCGACCCAGCGGGGCACAGCCCGACCCAACTAGCGCGGACCGACCCAGACTAGCTAACACAGACCGGACCGACCCGGCGTGGCTGGGCGCGGCCTGGCCCGGTGGGGTGCGGCCCGGCTTGGCTGGTGTGGCCCAGCCCGCGACCGGCTGCGGCTCGGCCAGCTGGCCGAGCGGACCGGGGGGCGCGACGCCCGGTTTTCCGAAACGGCGACACCTCCCTCCTACCCAGCCGGCCAAATCCAGCCGGATTTTTTTTGTGTGAGCGGCCCGCTCGGGCGGGCCGCTGTCCTCCACAGGCATCACCGCGGTCCTCCTGTCCGGCCGGCTACGACTGACCAGTTCTTCTTCGGCCGAGCGGCCTGGTTGCGGGCCGCGGTCTCCTCTTCCCGCGAATCACCCAGTGCCACGGTTCTCTAACGGGTCAGTGCGTGGCTGGCGTTGTCGCCGCTGCCTTCAGTGATCATCAACTCCGGTATCCGCCACCTCTTCCATCACCGCCTCCATCGCGAATAAAAACAAGGATCAAGGAGGGTCGTCGGGCCGTGTTCATTCGGCCTGCGCCCTCCACGTTAGGCGATAACAGCTGGCTGAATACATCCAAGAAATTCAATGAAGAACGGGGGTACAAATTATTTACTTAAAATTTTAAAAACCCCTACCTCGTAATTGACGTTGCACTTCGACGAGCTGCGGAAGACAAGTATTGCTGAGGTTGAGTGTCGCGAAATACGGACGTCAATTCCGTTGATGCCAGGGTGCATCTGAAGAGGGAGCGTAGCCGACGTTCCTTGCAGGTGGATCCTCCTCTTATGGCTTGGAAGAAGATCGAAGTCAGCTTCGATGTTCTTCGACGATTCTTCATCGGAAGATAAAAGCTTTCCTCTAATTCTCCAAAGGTTTCACCACCAAAATATTTTCTCAGCAAATATTATAATAAGCCTTTCCCAAATTTAATAGAATTTTCATGCAATTCAAATTGATTCAAAAAGAGGTTCCAATTAATTAATGAAGATATTAATTAGATGGGTTGTCATAATTAAGAGAGAAGGGAGGTTAAAAGTTTAAAATTCAAAGAGAGGAGGTGGAGAGTTTTAAGAGTTAATAAGGGGGGTTTCATGGGAGTTTAAGGGGGAGTTGAGAGGTTAGGCTCATGTGTGGGCCCCACCACACATTATCCTCACATGGGAGGTTATGTGGGTGTGGGAACCACCTATAACTTCCCCTTGTAGTAAATAAACACCAATAAATAAATTAAATAAAATTGTGTACACTTAAAGTAACACCACAATTTTATTTTAATTTGTTACGAATCCCCAAATTAAAACCTCTACTCTCGACCAAACGCAACTGTGGTAAAGGTCCCCTTAAGTGAATACCGGCGTTGTGAGTTCATTGGTGCCCTCAGATTTCAATTCTGAGCACTGGTTCAAAAGATATAAAAACCTGCATGTACGTTTACTGAACGTACCTGAATCAAAACTTCAGAAATTGATTCCAGGCACACCAGGCCTCAGAATCAGGCACCATCAGAAACTGTGGACTCGTAAAATTCCAAAGTATTTAAGAAAAAAATTTCCTTGAAATTTCTGGGTCTTTACACTAAAATTCACTCAATTTATATATTATGTGTTTTTAAAACTATTTACTTGATTTTTCTAATCCTTGAATAGGAATTTCGTTTATATTGTGTAATAATTTAAGTTAATGATTTCATCCCTAAAAGTTAAAACTAAAATAACATGATTAAAAATTAATTTAACTTCCAAATAAAAATTTAAAACAGAATATAATTTGTTTTTATCTCTGTCACAAAATATTTTAGATATTAAAATCTAGAGGGTGACACTTTCAACTATATATTTACTTAAATTACTATAAATTTAGTAATGAAAGGAACGTGGCTAGAAATTGTATTTTTTTGAATATTTTATATTAATGGTTGAAAAAATATTATAAAATAAAATAAATACAATTTTTATGGTTATTATTAGTTCTCATCACATTAATTTTAACCTTAATAACCCTATTTACCTTTAATATGGTTACAAATATTTATTAGAGATACTATTTGTATTGAACATAAATAAAATGAGTCTATTTAAAAAAATTGACCTCCTAATTAAAAATATGAAATCCATTTTTTAATATTAATTTTCTACAATTCGAAGACATTAATTTAATATTAAAACTGAAAAATTATCAAAAAAATAGTTTTTAGAAAAAATCATTTTAAGACAAGAAATCACTTTTTAAAAAATTGGTTATAAATACAATTTAAATTTAATTAATTAAATTTAATGTTACTAAATAATAATTATTTTACTTTTATATCAAATTCAAATAACAATGGTTATTTTAAATTATTTATTTAATGAAAATAAATGATAGTTTTATGAAAATAAGTATTTTTCACTCTTCAATAAAAAATGAATATTTTCAGAAAAATAAAAAAAGCACCTAAAGATAATTTTTCTATTAAGAATTAAAAAATTATATCCTTTTTATAAAATATGTTTCTAAATTCTATAAATATTAATTATAACATTTTATCATAAAAAATTATTAAAATTAATTTTTGAAGAAAACATATTTTTGAAGCATAAAATGAATTTACTTGAAAAAAATGAGTATTTTCTTACAAAAAGAAAAATAAAAAAATGATTATTAAATTCAAAATAATTAATCAATATATTTTTATTGAGTATGAAATTTATATATATTTCATAAAGTTTTTTATCGTATTCAAACCCAACAATTTTACAGAAATGATATAAATATATGGTTTATATATTAATATATCATTGTTTATTTATGCTTGGGGTTGAATTTAGTATATGCTATCAAATATAGTGTTCAATTAAAATATTAGGGTATTTCATTCTCCCCACCCAATTTAATGAATTGTATCCACACAATTTCAACTCGATCCTGGTAATCAAGGGTTTGACATTTGAAAAAACCTTTTTTTAAGCCCACATTCTTAAAAGGATTAATAAAACATACTCTTGAATAGTGGGAAAGGGAACTATGAAGGTCATATGGAATAACACAAAAGTAGTTTTCCAAATATGTGAAAATTTGGGGAAATTAAAAATAAGTTCATAGAGGAAAAATTAATGTGAAAAAAATGATGGATAGTAATAGTGAACATTGATCTCAAGAAATAGAATGATCTTGAGAACCTTAAAAACCACAAAACTTAAACCAAAGAGATGTGAAAATGACCATAGATTCATAATAAATGAAGGCAATAAGATAAAATTTTTGTTTCAAGATCCTTTTCCTACATTTGTTAAATTTCCATATCATCTTGAAAAAGGAGATAATGAAATATACTTACTTGATAAGTATAATTTCATCCTTTAATTATTTATCACCATAATATCCTCCCTTTATCAAAATACTAAGTTTTAGAGATGAAAATTTCCTACCCAAAGCACTAAAATAATCATATAATGGATCAAATAATATGAAAAATGATTATAAGTTATTACTATAAACATTAGAAATTAACCTAATACAAAATTTTTAGAACAAGATAAGATAATTCCCAAAATGAATATACATTCATATGAATAAAAATAATTAATCTAAAAAATTCAAAAGTAACACCCAAAGATAAAACTAAGTCATTCCATAAATAATTATACTTATAATAATTTAACGTATTCATGAACATGTTTGAAACCCAAAAATGAAAATCATTTTATCCCAATTTCTTCAGATATTAATTTAACATTTATATCCAATTAATATTAGTTACTCTTATTGTCTTATATTTAAAAATGTATATTTCCTTATCATGTAATCTCTATGATATTATAATCATTTTCTTAAATATCCAAAATCACCACAAAGAGAAATTAAAATCAAATATTTAAATAAAATAAATTTAAACCTTTATTTCATGAGATAAAATCCAATTTTATCAAAAGAATATCCGTTTACCTTAAAATTAGTGAACTTATTTCAAAATAACATTCATAACTTAATAATTAAATCATTAATGAATCTTATGATTATCTACACAGTAAAACAAATGTTCCCAAATTTTAATAACCCAAAATTACCTCAACATAAATGGTTATATAAACCTTAATGTTTATTAGAACCTTTAAAGATATGTCCAAAAAAAATTTAAATTCATTCTTCCTCAAATAATTCTTCACTAAAAGAAGTTAATCTTAAAGGTTACATATACATAAAATATATATTAAGACTCAATAAATTTATCCAAAGTACACCCATAACATAAAACATCAAAAATTAATTATTTCATTAAAACTTACAATCATCCTTAAATAATATTTCTTCAATACCTATATGTATTCACCTCATTCATTCAATATTATTTATAATCTATTAACCATGAAATCCCATATTATTCCAAAATAATTACTTCCTACAACAAAAAAATATGAATTATGTATTGATATTCATAAATGAAAACACATAATTCAAAATGTAATCCAAAACATTTATTTGTATTTTTTGGTTTCCCCATATTCAATTGTAATAACCTTAGGAATTGATAAAACTTTATCTGTATGGTCTTGGTAGTTCCCTCCATGATATTTCCCCATTGTAAATCAATTTTCACAATTCCCATATTTCCCACAGTTAATGAATTAAATTGATAACTTAGGAATAAAATTAATCCATTTCACCTTGTTAATAAAAATATTCCTTTTTTCTTGGAAATTTATTACTTTATTCCCACCTTTACTATACAAAAAACATCATATTTTTATGTTTATACATTTTCCTTGGTGATTCTTCCCACATCCTGGACACAAAATACATAGAATCCTTTTAACATTGTTATCATTTCCACTATAAAATCCCTGGAAGTCCATTTTTCTCTTGTTTGTTATATTAGGATACACACCTAGGTTCAGTTTGTTAATCATAACTTTAGATAGTTGGTTAAGAATAACCACAACATTTTTCATAATATCTATCATTCTATTCGGTTCCTCATTCATACAACCAAGGAATTTTCCTTTATATCAATTATAAATTTGGTCGGATATATACATTTAGTAAAACAAAAAGGGTTAGTGTGATTATATCAATAAAATTATAACAAACCATATTATGAGGAGGATAAACACTAATATATCATTAACGATGTTATATTCTATTCAACCCTTTTGATTTATCAAAAGTAAATATAATTATCCCTAACATATTATCCTTTGTGGTTATATTGGGTATTAAAATAATTCTAAAATAATATCCTAGCCTCAAAAGTTATCTAAACTAATTATCTAATACAAAATTTAAGTACCCATCCTTAAATCATTTCACAATCTTCAATTTTTTGTCAAAAATTCACTTTCTTACATTTTGAGGATCTATATTGTTTAGAGTTTTAGATAATTATTATATAACCCTTATATTAAAAACCATATATTAAAAAGTTGGAAAAAACAATTAAAAAGGTAAAAAAATATACTAATTATCCAATTTTCAGAAATATAATTTTTTTTAAAATGAAACATATTTTCTTGTGATGAAAAATTTCAGGGAATTGCAACTTGAATTATTCTTTGTTTTTATCCACCCTTAAACCCTATTATTTTTTTAAAAAATTAGGACGAAAAAAATAATAATTTAGGTACATAAAAATAATAAATTCTTTATCCCCATGAAAAAATGAAACACCATTTAATGATTATCTTTATCACAATATTCTTTGAGTGTATGAAATAAATCATAAAACACACACACTTTTTTCTCAAAAAAACCTTTAAAACTAATAATAAGAAATTAGGAACCTAATTAGATAACTTATAGAATAATATTACCAACCCATGTTAAACTAATGTAAGAAATAATTAGATATTGGTTAAATACAAAGGAGAAAACTTTCTCATTAAGTCTCACTTTATTTCATTTTATGAAAAGGGACATTAGTCAATACATTGGAGTTCTATAATGGGGATCAACCATCGTATAAGTTATATAAAGCTCACCAGCTCAGCATATATAATTCTATAGTTCTATAACATGAATAAAAAATTTTATTCTTTCACATTTTAATAATAAAACTTTGAAAAAATATTTTAAACCCATATACAAAACACTATTGGATATTAAAATATGATTTCATTTTTAAAAACCCATTTTCAAAACCAAAATACCCATAAAAAGAGAAAATGTGATTTTTCATTGAAAAATAATGAATTATTATAAAGTAATCCAAAAATAAAATATAAATTGTGGTTGTGGGAAAAACCATTGATGTCATATACATTAAAATAAAAAATTTATTTTCCCATTTTTTCAAAACATTCCATAAAAAATTTCCCTTTTTAAAACAATTTAATAAAAGTAAAAAGTGATATAATATGTCCTTTATAATTCATTTATGAACATATAAAAACATCAATAGAATTACTAATATGGATGTAAAAGAAAAATATTTAGAAAATATATCATGATAACATTTAAAACAAGGTTGTTAAAGTAATGTGTCCCTTAAATTAATTCTGAATCATTATGTACATTCTTTATCTTCCTAAATAATGAAATTATGTTAGTTAATTAATTTATTTAGGACCATTTTCATGTTTTTTATTCCTTTTCTCTTATTTATTATCATGTTATATTCAATTAATTAATTATTTATGTTTATGTTCAAAATTTTGTTGATATTCAACTCATATATCCAAAATAACTTTGGTAGGTTGACTATTATTAAAGAGTTAATTATTAAATCATATTTATAATAATAATGAAATAATTATAATTTTTATACATAATTTTTTCTTTTAAATCCAACCATGAAAAATAAACTATATTATAATCATAGAGAGAGAAAGTCGTACATATACATGAGTAATGTTTTAATTTTTCAAAGAACATGATAAAAAGAATGTAAGTATTGTTTTATCTTTAAATAATGATGATTATATAAAAATATTATATAATTTATTTATATATTCCTATATATAGAATCTATGGGATGTGGTTATGAAAAAAAGATCACATCGCTTTGTGGATGTGGTAATCCACACATACTATCTATGCCATTTTCATTTTTGATGGATAGAATTATAAGAAAATAGATGATATATTAACATTTAATAATTATAATTATTTCAAGAATATATTATATATAAATTAATTATATAATTAAAACTAGTAGTGAGAGGTGATGATGTAAAACAAATTACATCATTTAGTGAGGCGGTAGTCCGCTGTTCACACGAACAACAATTTTGTTTCACATTTGATGGAAGGATATATGAATGTAGGTTATTAAATTAACAAAGAAACATATAAAAAAATAAGATACTATTATTATAATCTCATAATGTTTTATGAATATTTGGAGGATGTAGAAGAATAATGGAATTGAAAATGCTTAATCAAAAACTATACCTCTTCTTCGGACAACCTCTTTAGATTTATAACTAAATCCTTCCTAGGTTGGATTTATGATCAAACAAGGGACTCTAATATTTGGGTAGGGATATGTAAAACTAATTTATTTAGGTATTGGTTTGTCCTAATGTATTTTTAATTTTTAATTAAATAGGATAGGTGATTCCCTTTTATAAGATTATGGAAGAGAATTTTTGGATTTCCTTAAAGTGTTAATTTAATATAAATACAATACCATGAAAAAATGGATCCAAATTTATATTATTATAATATAGGAATATTATTAATATAAATATTCTAATATAATAAAATTTTAACCCATATAGGTGATTTTATAACCCTTATCTTTTGGTTTTACCCTCGTTAACCCTTTTGTTTATTACATTGGAATCAATGTTTTTTACACTAACGTAGTAATGAAAGTTATAATAAAATGAAAATTAAAAAATTAATATAAAATAGTTGATATTTTATACCACATACCATTCATTTGGTTGAAGATGCTATTTTTATGAATTTTAAATCATTTAATAAAATATTTTTTATCATATAATATTATTAATATCATTTTTGGTACTATTCATTTAATATGAATTTAAATACAATATGATAATAGATGGATTTGAATATAATCCATTAAAACTTCCATAATAAGTTAATTATATTCATAAAATTTACAAGACACAAAAAACCATTCAAAAAATATTACATTTAGATTTTTTTTAAATTATTTTCTAGATTTTTCTACTGCTTGCACATACACATTGTCGATGTTGTATAAGAATTGATGGTAATTATTTCATAAATAATTGAAAAAAATTAACATGATAAAAATATTATTTATATTAAAAATTAAAATTTATTAATGAACATATTTTTTTTATCATAGTCATTAAATATTATAGGTATTAAAAGCAAGAAAGTGACATTTTTTACGTTAAATTTAGTTGAAATATTATAAATGTTATAATCACATAGATATGGCTATAAATATCCAATTTTTTGAATATTGAATTGGAAATTTTTAATTAAAATTATAAAATAAAATAAATACAAGTTTTATGGGGGTTTTTAGGCCTTATCACATGATTTTTATTTTAATTACCTGATTGACCCTTACCGACATGACAAATATTTAATACGAGTACTATTAATATTAACTAAAAATAAAAGGAAACTAATTACCAAATATATAATAACTTATTCAAAATATAGAATAAATTTTTCATGATTCAATTTCTATAATTGGGGGGAATTAATTTAATATGAAAATGAAAAATACAGTGATTTGGTTTGAAAAATGTGTTTAGAAGCCCAAAATGAACTTTTACCAAAATCATGTATAAAGATGATTTCATTGTAATTAATTACATTCTATGTAACTAAACAATAAATATGTTACTTTTATATCAAATTCATTGAATAATAGGAATTAATACATCCATATACAAGGAGGATCCATACCTGTACTACCAAATTTGGGGCAAGCCAAAAATTTAAGATTCTATATCAATTTAGTTGCCTAAGATGGGTGGTTTCACATATATAAATCCACCACAAGCACACCCACATCTATTTTTTTTGTACGCATGTTTGGAAGATTTATAGGCGCGGAACCCCCTCCCATAAAGTATGACACAAATATAAAATCTTAAATTCTGTACTGTCATTGATGTAGCTAGAATCTGAGATGTCATATTAATTACACCCCCTATTGGAGGAAGTGCTACACCAATATATATTCATAATGCATATGTGTGTAGCTTCATATATGTGTGTGTGTAATAAAGTCAAGTCCCCAACAACCCATCCCATAAAGGGAAAGGAAATCATGTATAATAAGTCAAAGAAATGTGGATTCCTATCTAAAAAATCTATTATTTCCAAAAAATTGACTTTTTGTATTCATGATTTAATGATTCCACATTGAGTTATAAGTGACAATTTAATAAGAATTTGTAATTTGAGCATGAATTTTTAAATTTCATGGAAATTTTACATTTTTCCACTAAATTAATATATAGTATTTTTTTATTAAAATAATATATATATCAAATCTTAATTTAAATATTTTTAAAATATTAAAAAACATGTTGAGATATATATATTTTTGAATATTATGAGATAGATCACAATTTTTCATGGAGATAATATACCATGAAATAATTGTTGGACTAGATTCATTAATCCATATATCAATTCAATGTTCAATAAATGTCATTTTCATCATTTCTCAGATTGGGATTAAATTTTTTAAAAATTTAGAGTAATAAAAATGTTATTTTTGTAATACTGGAGCCACATCCAATTATGTGGTTTAAAGGTCCACTGAAGTTGAACAATAATAGGTATTTATTTTGAATTGATTTTGAAGATTCAATTTTTAATCCTTTGTAATACAAACTTATGATATTATATATAAACATGTGTTATTCACCTTTATAGTAAATGGTACAAGGATTATAGTGTTCTTATTAAATGTTTTAATAGGTTCCTGTATATTTTTTTATCATTTATGTGACATTGTAATTTACTCAATGAATGTTTTAATAAATCTATTAATGCTCCTTTTCATTCTTCTTACTCTCTCTCTATTGGTCATTATTCACTGTAGTCTCTCACACTCATTATAGTGAGTGAAATACTTGAGTCATGGTATTGGGGGAGGTTTTATCAGTTTTCATAGATTCATTCTTTTTAATTTTTCATGATTCCATTATATTTGTGCTGAGTAAGAGAGGAGTTTTAAGGTTTAGTGTAGAAATCATCTACCCCTCCTTGACATGATTCATAAACTCATTACATTCCTCACAAAATATACCTTCCCTTCATCTACCATGTAATCCATTTTATATGATTTAGTTGAGTGTGTTCATGTGATGAAATGGTATGCAATGGGAGTTTGTTCTTACTTGGTGGTTCACACTCGATTAAGGTGTGTTTAGAATTACTTACTATAAGAGGAGGTGATGTTTGGTGTGATGAATAGATCTCTATGAATAATAATATTCATACTCAATTTGTATTATTGTAGTTAAATTATAATGTGAAATACATTAAAATATAATTTATACAATAATAGTTTTGAATGAATGATCCCAAGTAGTCAAGACTAGGAAAAATTTCATTATTGTTGACCTCATTCATTCTATTTTCCTTTTTAATCTACATGTTTCTTTTATATTTTAAATTCTATATTAAATGAAACATGTTTTAATTTTTTTAGAAAAAATATAATAAATTCCTTAGATATAGTTAGTTTTTTAATAAAAATAAACTCAATAGAGACAACCCTAGCCGACCACTACGCTTCTCTCTGAAAAATAAATAACATTTTTTACCATTCTATGCCTAGTGTTTAAAAAATTTAACATCACTTTGAGGGAGCCAAACCAGCCTTTCAATCACTATTTTTTTTAATATTTTTTAAATAATTTCCTTATTTTTTATATAAAAAGCTAAAAAAATGTTAATAATGTATTTAAATTTAAATTATTATACATTGAATTACCACACTAAAATGCAAGTAGTAGAATAAATTTATGATGACAGAGAATCCTAAATGAAATTGATTAAGGAGGACATGAAATAGGTGAGAAAGAAAGTGAAAATTTTAACTTAATATCTCATTATATCTAATGATAAGAAACTATGGAAATAAGAACAAGAACTAGTGTAGGAAGATATTTATCCACTCATTTTTAAAATTCAGGAACCATGAGAGTCCAAGAAAGAATTAATTATATAATTTCTATCATTAGACCTTAATTTGACCATATTATTAGAGATTTATATTTAGCCTAAATATGGATATAATTATCTGATAAAATCATCATAATTTAGTTTTATAGAAACTATGTTGAGTATTACCTCCCATCTCATTGATTTTTCATATACATATAAAAGATGAATAGTATTAATGGATGATAAAGAAAGAAAAAGAAAATGATCCTAATTATTAACACATAAAGATCCTTGAACCCATTGAACATTTTATTGAGCAAGTAAATAAAGAAATTCTTATGGATTATCCTAAAGGAACTAAGTCACAAGTAATCCACTTTGAGGGTGAATGTTGTAATATATATTCATCTTGTATTATTTTTCTTCAACATAAAATTTTAACTAATTCCCCCTCTAAGTATTTTAATACAGTATTTTATGATAAATACATGGATATTTATAAAGTATACATACACGTTATAGCTAAAGGAAAAGAAATGTAACCATATTTTATTCTATACCCACCATGAAAACCTTACAAAATTTCTATAGCTATGGATATGAAGTACTTTATCCATGGATTCCTCTATAAGTAAAGTAAGATGAAGAGTACTATAAGAACTAAGTTTTGGTGGTTTCAATCAAAGACACCCCAACCATGATAATATTTTTGGACAAAAAATGGAACTATGTCTCTACGGGTAATAAAACCTTTATATCCACATTGTAGATAAATAAATATTTATCCTTCATTTTATTACTATTTCCATTCAATTTTTTTATTATGTATTTCAAAAAATTTCTTACATTTTCTTTTATATTTTTTAATTTTATGTTTTCAATGGGTATTATCCAGGAGATTATCTCAAGGATACCCCTTCAAATAATTAAGTTACATCTCACATATTTCCCTTATCATGATTATTTCATAAATAAAATGTTTATTCAAATATGATAAGATCATTCTTGAATCAAAATGTTGTAGTAAATTTTTTAGTGTTGGTGAGTGATATAAACCTATTTATATTTTAAGGTTATATTTTTAGAATTTAATTTTTGGGGTTTATTAATAACTATTACCTTCACTAAATATTTATTATCTTTTTCACATTTTAATTTATTTTGAGTGATTTAGCTGGATTTTTAATGAAATTGATTTTAAAATGATTTTTTATATGGAAGTTATTTTAATATATTTTTATTTTAATGATTTTATGTGATTGAAATTTTTTTAAGATACATTTCCCTACAACACCGACTCAAGTTATTTTTTTTATTTTATTATGTATTCTAAATATTTTTATGCATATTATTTGTAATAAGCTCACTTCCTTTAGAGAAATTTTTATATTTTGTGAGAACTAAAAATTATAATTAATTCTCATTCAAATATTTGGAGGTATAAGATTGATTTTAAAATGATTGGAAAATTTCATTAGATATCCATATTTTTCAACTTGATAAATACCTTTACATATAACCTTTTTATACCTATGAAGAAATATATTTCCTTATAGGTTTATTCCATATTACAAGCCCTATTTTCCTTACCTACCTACACCCTTAATATTTTTTTTCATTTGTATTTCATGTATGAGTGTGGGGGAAGGGAATTTTTATGTGTGTTATTTAGAAAGAATAAAATTTTTGGGTGTGTGAGGATTAACTAAAAATTCAAGAAATTTAATAGAGGAATGGGTATGTGTCAAAAACAAACCTAAGTCGACCCCAAATAGATCACCTGAGATGATCTGTGGCATGGAAAAAAGGTAGTTCTTGATCCCCATGGGTTGGAAACAAGTGTTGGACATCAAAAAAGTAACGAAGGGAATGATTTCACCCAATAATAAATAAAAATTCCAAAAAATAGAAAGATAAACAAAGTATCCCATTATATACATTAAAATCCAAACTGAACATCATTTACAAAAGATCTGGATAATAAAATGAAACTACTCAAAAAACCCAAAATGAAACCTAACAACAACCATCTCCATGTGACCCTAAGGTTCACTCTATAGTACCAAAATGAACCATCACCCATGATGATGAAAAAAATATAGAACCTATACCACATGATATAAACAAGAACAAACTATAGGTGTGAGTATTAAAACTCAGTAGGTGTGCCAAAATAATCTATTCCCAATGCACTTTATTTAAAATAAAATAAACATCAACTTTAGGTTTGAAATACAATAAATATAATGGTAATATTTTCCATATTTTCCACTTTAAAACCAAACATTATCTATTTCCCTATCTACCATTTAAATCAACATTCTCTTAAAAGGAGGTACCACATGCAGTTTAAAATATAAAGTTTCCATTTCACTTATAGATGAGAGAAAGGGTGTAAAACATTTCGAAAATTTTTTTCACAAAAACCTGAAAACATTTTATCATTCTTGGAATAAATCCACACAACTCAATAAGTAAGAATAATAGTCGTACAAAAGAGGAATTAGAAAATATCATATAAGGAATTACAACTATCAATGTATCACAATCATTTTCCACAACAACTATGTTATGATAGACATGGGTAAATCCTAGAATCTCATGAATAATCCAGAACAAACTATACATATTGAATCATCCCATAATGTTTGCCTCACTCAATGTAATCAATAATAACCTTAACAAATTTAGACACACCCTACCTAGCACAGACCGAGGGGTAGAATCCCATAATAATAATAACAAAATATATTACCCCTACTATGGGCCACTAGTAAGTTCATAATCTAACAAGTGCAAACATCATTCTCATAAAATTTACTCACTATGATAGGTTCACAAGTGAAGATGTATAAAGAACAGGGTGAGCTAATCAATACCAACCGAGCACCAAATCACATGCACATATATAATAACTCAAACAACATGGATCATTGGAGTCACTCCAAGGATCAATCTCTTTCCATACAATTCCTAGATCACAAAGGGGTCCACGATGAGGATTTCACATTGCACACTACATAAATGTATCACAAGGTTTACACAGTGATGAAATCCCATCAATTAAAAACATCCATGGAAATAATATTATCCAAGGAAATTTTTTACAATAATTATTTTCATGAAATTCACAATGTGGTAAAAAGGCCTCAAGATTTCTCTTTAATAGAACCAAATCAACCATACTAAAAAGTGAAAATAAACCATTTTTATTTCATAATCATTTATAAAAAATCCCATTTTAATCACTCACACCATATGAAAAACCAAACCCACTTTTATCAAGATTCCAAACCGGCCATTAATGAACATCACATGCCAAATCATTTTTAAATGCTAAATACACCATGCCTCTAAATACAAAACCACTTTGAAAACCCATTCAAGGAACCCATGTTATCTTTTCACATATCTAAAATTCATTTATAAAGACAAACCATTATTTAAATATTATAAAAGACTCATAGAGTCCAATGTAACATTTTAAAAAACACTTTGTGTGCAACATTTAACAAAAAAGTGGTATTTATCACAAAACAAGGAAGAAATAATCACTTCTCACACCAAAAAAGGATTTCAAAGATCAAAAAAAAAACTTCATATTCAGGGGAGGTGTGAAAATCAAAAAACCACTGAATCTTAAATTAAAAATTCTTGTGAAAAGGTAAGGATACCTCAATATCATATCACTTCAACAATGCACACCTGAAAATACACCACAAAGGATCCAAGATCCAAGATCTATTAGGAGAAACCCTAAAAAAACCCCCAACATAAGTTAAGGGAAACACAAACCCTAGATCCAGATGACCATGGGAGGAAGAGATCTCAAGAGGAAATGGATGTAGAGGAAAGATGAAGAAGAAAAGTGGATAATATATTGAGAAATCTAGCCACAAACATTAAAAATCACCTTAGATCTATTATGGAAGGAGGAGTGGAAGCTTGGAGAAGGAGGGACGAGCCTCCTTTCAGTTACCGCACCAGGGGGGGGGATGGGAGTTCTGGGTTAAAATCCTGAAAGGGGTAGGGTTAAAATTTCACAAATGTTTAGATTTTGGAAGCTCACATGGTTTGACCACATGGTTTACCAAACTGAGCACCAACCATGTGCCCCTTACTAGACACACCTAGGAACCTGCATGGTTTGGCTAAACAGTTTGTAGGACGTGCGCCAACCATGTGAAATGGTTATATCCCAAGAAAGTGGCTACCCACATGCTTCAAGAACGGTTTTATTAACCATGCATCGGTTATGCACCCTCAACTAGAAGCATTCCAAGGATTGCATGGTTTCCTATAGCATGCCTCATGGTTTACCCAAACCATGCCCATACCAAGTGCTAAGACAAAAACACCCTAAAACTAAAAATTTAAACCTGTTGCACCCACAACTTGAGATCCAAACCCAAGGCTAAAATATAAACTGAAACATAGGTTAAAAATAAAATTTGGGTGTGAAAAGTCTCCCCACTATTAACATTTTCCACCCCCATAAAGCCATACAATTTCCCAATTTATTGATCAAAGACTAAGGATTTCCAAAACCACATAATCAAAAGTCATAAAAAACATACAAACCACTTTCCAAATGAAACTTACACCTCTTTCCTAAAACATAACAACAAACTGGAACCACTTACCAATGCACAACAAGAATGATCATGCCACAACATGTACAACCAAGCCTCAAAAAAGTTGTTGAGAACAATCCAAAACCCTATGCTCACCCAAACTAAAAGGAAACTCATAAATAAAAAAATTAAAAATAAACCCACTTCATACCAAACCTACAACAAAACCAAACCAAAATTTCCACACATGAGTTCAGAACGAACTCCCCACCATTAGAAATAAACCAACAGAGACTGAACAAAATTTCTCCCATGCATGCAAACCCATGAGCATTCCAACATAGGAAAACTGACCTAACCATAAGGGGGACCCACTTAAAGATACTCAGGATAGGATGAAATTAAGCCACCATAAGGGAAACCAAGATAGAGAACCTCAAACTGTCTCCATTCCCACATTTATGACAAAACTAGACCAAGGTCCCACAAAACCCTAAGATTTTATGACTGCATGAGAGCTTCAATCTGATACCAATGGATGGATCCCTAATGTTTGAATCATTTCCTACATTGAAGCCCAAATATAACAATCTCTAATCACTAAGACAATACTTTAAAAAGATAAACATGGGAGACACCTCCATTTATAACGGAGAAAGATTCATAATTTCAAAAAGATTAACACACTTTCATTAAAACAAGAGTTCTCAAAAGATCTAAAACATCACCTTACTTCACAAAAAAAACAGAACACCAGGCACAACCATCACAATAAGAAGAAACACTACAATATAAAGGGACTTTAAATCTATCCTAAACAACAATCAACTTTTGTGAACTAGCTACTAGTCGCTTCCTGGAAATACCCTAACAAAACCGTTGCTAGTGGACTAGGCACCCACAAGCATGGTAGGTTTTTGGTGCACTCAGGAATTATGAATTATTATGATATTTCTTTCCACACTGATGACACAACATAATCATGCACCGGGAAGAATCACACGAAAGGTCCTGAGGCCTTTAAATACACAACCAGATCGAACAACTTCTGATGGCTTCCCCACATTCTTACTTGTAATTCCCCTGACCACTTTTAGGATAGGAGAGAGGGATTACTACCTAAATCACCCCTACCATCATTACATTAACACAAAAAAATTTCCTCCCCGCTTCAGAAAAAAGAATTTATATTGAACTCCAACACCCTTTTCTATATATCAAGACAAATACCACACTCGAAATAACGAGCCTTCAAGGAATCATCTGCAACATAACTAGGATCATGTGGAAATAGGCCTTAAAAGAGATGATATAACTCTAACACCAACCCATTACCATTTTACATATGTCACTTATCCATTAATTTATTCATCCTCATCATCTCATAAAAATATTGATGGATGAATGAATCCTTTAAAAACTCCCACGTAAGATCTTCAAATGGAATTTTCTGAGATATTTACTTCCACCACTTTCAAGTTCTTCCTTTAAGAATAAATGTAGTGAAATTCACCTTTAAAAACATAGAAAACCCAATGAGGCTAAAGTTCCTTCTAATTTTACGCATCCCCTCTTCCTCTTTGAGAGGATTCACATGACCATAAAAGAGAGGTTGATTTAACTCCTGAAACTCAAGTATAAAATACTTTAGTTGATCAACTAGAAATCCTACTAATAGGGAATCACCTATAGCTACATCAAAATTATCCATTGAATATCCATGAAGGTACACACTAGAAAAAAATAACCAAAGGTTTAATCAAAACCAACTCATCAATGAGAGTCCTCAAAATCAAAACACAACATTATCTTAACTTCTAGAACATAGAAAAACAAACCACATATCCGTTTTATATAAAAAAACCCACAATTTTCCTCCTGATTTTTTTTCAAAAAGAACAAACAAGGTGAGTTGCACACTCACCAATGGTATTCTTTAGAGTATCAGTCACATGGAAATTCCCATTCCAATACAAGAACATATCAACTCATTCCATACTTGGGAATCATAACCCCACATAATTATCCATCAAATTTTCACACAAATCAATGAATGTGAGAACCCAAAGAAATACCAAAGGTCAAAAAACACTTCCACATTAAAAACCACTCAACCCACACTTTCAATCCACTTCCCATTTCAAAATTTTCTTTTTTCAAAAGTTCACTAACCTCTAAGTGATGAAATAATTTTCAAAATTTTAATATAAATCTATTTCACCATATTAAAAATTTTAATTCATACCATTCAAAACATTTTTAGAAGCTCAAAAATCCCATTCCATCAAAAATAATTTGTTTAAAAACCCACTCCCTTTCATTTGAAACAAATTCCAAAATAAACATCCTCTTTCAAAAATTAATTTTCAATAAACCCCATGTTTTGATTATAGAAATCCAATCTAAATAAATCATTTCCATTTTACCCCAAGGGTTCAATTAAAAAAAATAATTTTTTTATGCTTTGTTTAAAATAAAACTGAAACTCATTTTCCATCATTCTGATAACCAAACCATTTTAGTTTCAAAATATAGTTTCCACAATTAAAAGTCATGAGTCCCCAAAGAAAATTTTAAAATCATGAGTAAGTCAAAGAGACTCAAAAGGGGATACTAGTGTCAATGGGTGACTTGACTATATGGTTGGTGGCCATATTCCAAACACACCACCATCACAAAGAGTCTTCTGGGACTATATCCTCGACTTCACATGGCTTTCCAGGCCCTGTGAGCTCATGGAGACCACTATCCCAACTCTATTTTCAGATCCCCAACACCAAAAAATCCTCAAGAACTAAATAAACCAAATAAAACCAAACTTCCTAAGGAAAACCAAGGCTTGTTATAGAATGTGTTGGCTGGACACTGCCTCATAGATACACCCTAAGGTTCCGACAGTCCTACATCATCTACCTTGACATCACCAAATAACATAGGAAGCTCTGAAAGAAATTTTATCCAATTATTGACCTGATTTAAATCATATTTTACATGAGACAACCGGATTCTACCCCAAATTGGTCACTCGAGCCAATCTGTGGCATGGACTGAAGGGATTTCTCGATCCCCATGGGATGAAAACAGGTTTCAAGCATCAATAGAGTAACCAAGGAAACAATTTATACCAATAATAAATAAAAAAAATTAATCAGTATTAATATAAACAAATAATCCCATTATATACATTACAGTCAAAATTAAACATTATTTACACAAGATCTAGAGAATAAAACATAACTACAAAAAAACAAAACTAAAAAATGACATCAACCATCTCCATGTGACCTTGAGGGTACCTCTCTGGTACCAAAATAAACCATATCCCATGGAGATTAATGAAATCTTTAACCTCTACCAAAAGCTAAAAAAATAAATAATAATAGGAGTGAGTATTAAAAATCAGTAGCCATGCCCATACAATCTATTCCCAATGAACTTCCTTTAAAATAAAATAAACATAAAATTCATGTTTGATTTAAAATATATATAAAAGTAAGATTTTCCATATTTTCCACTTTAAATACAAACACAATCCATTTCTATTTTTACTATTTAAAACTATATTCTCTTCTAAGAAGGAACCATATTCAATTTAAAGGAGAAAGATTCCATTTCACTTATAGAAGATAGAAAGGGTGTATAACATTTAAAAATACTTTTTAAAAAACTCCTAAAAACATTTGATCACTCTTTTCATAAGGACACACTACTCAAAAAGTAAGCATAACAGTCATAAAAAAGGGAAATGGAAAATATCATATAATAAATTCTAAATATCAATATATCATAATCATTTTCCTCCATAACTACATGCAGGTAGACATGGGTAAAACCTATGAGATTGTGAATAATTCAAAAAATACTATATATTTTGCATCATCCTAGAATTCATTCCTCACTTGATGAAATAAAAAACACCCTCACATGCCTAGCCACATCCTACCTGGTAAATACTAAGGGGAACAATCCCATATTAATAATAAAAAATTATCATCTACTATAGTCCAATTTCTAGTGCGTAATATAACTAGTATAGTAATCATTCTCATAAAATTCTATCACTATTATAGATTCCCATGTCAAGATATATAAAGAAGGGGGTGAGTTAACCAATGCTAACTGAGCATCAAATCACATGCACACATACAATAAATCAAAAAATATGAATCACCCAAGACACTCTAATGATCAATATCTTTCCATATAATTCCTAGATCACAAAGGAGTCCACATAAAGTATCTCCCATTATATACTACATAAATGGATCACAAGGATTACACATCGAGGATATCCCATCCATTAAAAACAACCATGTCAATAAGATTATCCAAGGAGAGTTTTCACAATAAACATTTTCACCAATCTCACAATGTTCTAAATGTTCCTCAAGATTAATCTTTCAAATAACCAAATACACTTTCTCAAAAGGTACAAATATTCCATTTATCATTTCACAATCATTTATAAAAAACAAAATTTTAAGCAGGAACACCGTATCACAAACCAAATCCACTTTTATCAAGATTCCAAATGGGCCATTAACCACCATCAGATGCCAAATCAATTTTTAATGCAAAATACACATTTCCTTTAAATCCAAAACCAATTTGAAAACCCATTCAAGGAACCCAAGTAATTCTTTTCACATATCAAAAATTCATTTACAAAGCCAAACCTTGCTTTAAATTTTAAAAAACACTCACAAAGGCTGATGGGAAATTTTATCAAACACCTGGTGTGAAAATTTTAACAAAACAATTGTATCTATCACAAAACAAGGAAAAAATCACTACTTCGCACACTAAAAAAGCATTTCAAAGATCACAAAATAATATTTAATATTCATGGGAGGTGAAAAAGGCATGAAACCAATGAATACTAAATTAAAAAGGCATGTGAAAAGAGAAACCTACCTTAGTCTTATGATGCTTCAACAATGCACACCAAAAAACACACCATTAAGGCTTTAAGAGCCAATATCTATCAAGAGAAACCCTAAAAAAACACCCAAAATAAGTCAAGGGAAACAAAAACACTATATCCACATAACCATGAGAGGAATATATCTCAATAGGAAATGGAAGTAGAGGGAAGAGGGAGAATAAAAGAGAAGAATACCTTGAGAAATCTAGCCCCAAACTTGAATAATCACATTATATCTACCATTGAAGGAGGATTGGTTTAATATTATGACCCAGCTTACCCTAAAACTGGTAGCCAGACTGGTTGCCACATGACCTCAAGCTCATCTCCCCATATACCAAAGGGTGCTGACTAGTAAGGAGTGTCTATGGATAGTTTGTGGGGATACTATAACCTCATATTCAAAGTGCAAAATAGAATTAGGTAATAAACTCAGAAAAAAACAAAAGAAGATATAAAACAATAATCAACTAAATAATGAAAATAGACAATGCTAGTTTATACAATGCATGCAAATCATGGTGATACATATTTGAAAGTAGTAAAAAAATCAGCATGCTTTACATATCAGTATAGAAAAAAAAGAAAAGGCCCAATGCCCCATGGGTGATCTCCATAAGCATCCAGAGCTCCTGCTCGGTCCTTTTCTCCCAACTCCCATGTACTACAAAACAACAACAAGCAATTTACAAGGTACTATAAACAAGTAGAGTCTACTCAGGTACCCTAGTGCAATGGATTCTGGAATAGGGTGTGAGATATACATCTCAATAGGTTGGGACCACTATTGTATAGCTCAATCTAGACAATATAATAAAATTAAACATTGTGCAAGTATATCCAAGAAATAATAGAATTGAATAAATAAACAACAAACCATCCAGTTTCCAAAGGGACGCCTGAGGGTGATACTTGCTTTGGATCGTAGCTGAAATAAGAGTCTGAAAAAGAACTATATATATATGAATAATGTATAATGAATTATTTATCACATTATTTAATATTATCTCTTTAACCAAAAATAATAACTATCATGTTACTATTCTTATATTTCACTAATTTGAATGACGTTATCATTCCATAACTCATACACACTTGAATGTCCAAGTTATCATTCCATGGTGACGCATCCATGGATTTCCATGTTACCATTCCATACTCATGCACCCATGAATGTCCATGTTACCATTCCATACTCACGCACCATGAATGTCCATGTTACCATTCCATAATCACACACCCATGAATGTCCATGTTACCATTCCATACTCATGAACCCATGAATGTCCATTTTACCATTCCATACTCACACTCCATGAATGTCCATGTTACCATTCCATACTCACACACCCATGAATTTCCATGTTACCATTCTATACTCACGTACCCGTGAATGTACATGTTACCGTTCCATACTCACCCACCCATGCATGTCTATGTTACTATTACCTACTTCATAATTTAATTAATTCACAAATTAATTATCATCATCAATATTATTACTAATTAAACAATTAGGTAAATACAACCAGTTATTTAGTTTACTCAACAATTAAATTATCACATCAATTACTCTAGTTAATAAAATAATTAACTAGTCACAAGGAAACCATGTCAGCACCACATAATTAATTCATAAATTAATTATCTCTAGCAAACCATCTCTACATCACATAATTAATTCAGAAATTAGTTATATCATCTTATCCCTAAATCAAAATCTCATAATTAATCCCCAGATTAATTATCTATATTACAATCTCATAACACATAAATAATTCATAATTAATTATCTCAACTTAACCAATTTAATATCTCATAATTAATTTTCCAATTAATTATTTTATAAAAGAACACAATTAATTCATAACTAATTATCTCATATTAACCAATTTTATATCTCATAATTAATTCCCCAATGATTATTATCTCAGGGTACATAAATGATTCATAATTAATTATCTCATCTTGACCAATTTAATATCTCATAATTAATCACCTAATAATTATTATCTCAGAGAACATAATTAATTAATAATTAATTATCTCATCTTAATAAATTTAATATCTCATAATCTATCCCTCGACTAATTATCTCAATTTGAAACTTGAAACATATAATTAATTGAAAATTAATTATCTCATCCCACTAATAAATAATTTATTCAAACATTTTAGTCAACTTTATCAAAATCAGTAAATCAACAAAACTAAATTTTATTAATTTTGAAAAGTTGAGGACCATACCTCAAAGAATTTGGTCAATCCAAAATTTCCAAACTCAAACTGTGACCCAATCATGTACACGAACCTCAACAAAAGCACACACATATTCAGAATTTATCGTCTCACCTAACAACCATGAATCAGCACGCATAGTTAGTGCGGTGAGGACCAACGCATACCCCAAACATTAACCTAAACACTAAACAACCACAGACATCTAATTCAAGGGGTAAAACAACAATTATCGGGTAAAAATCCTTACCTGAGAATGACGACGGTGAACTGAATCGATCTGAACCACTTCACCTTCAGCGACAGTTGTCAGAATACAGACTAATGGATCCCAAGATATCTTCCACACCACCTAGAACTGGGAGAAAGGAAGAATCTGAATTAAACCCGAATATAGGGTTTCAACCTAATAGATATCGGGCAACGGAGATCCAAAACAGCCTGTGTGAACAATGAAATTCATGGAGAACTCACCTCGCCGAGAAAAAAAATATTGTGAAGGAACTGAAAAGATATAGTCGCGCAAAGAGGAGCTGGGAGGAGGGGTGGTGTGCCACCCATGGGTGCTGCACCATGTGTATATCACATGTGATGGAGAGTCGAAACAACTGATGTCAACAACAAAATGAATGGAGAAGGACTCACCTTGCTAAGATAGAAAACTTTCATGAAGAGACCACGACGATCTGGCACACAGAGAGGGAGTTAGTGAGGATGGGTGATGCACCACCCATGGGAGAGATGGGGGGGGTTATGCCTCACCCAGAATGTGCACCTCTCCCTCTTTATTTCCTTTCAAATAATTTTAATAATTAATATAATAATAATAATAATAACACCCATATTATTATTATTATCATTTAATTAAAACACTTCTTTAATAAACCCCAAAATCCCTATTTATAACTCATTTACCCCTCATTTAATAAAATTCCTTACAACCAAATTTTATTAAATAAATTCTCCAACTCAACATTATTTAATTAAATTCAATCAACCTCAAATTTAATTAAATGAAACCCCCGTTTCACATCAATTAATTAAATTCCACTTAACCTTGAATTTAGTTAAATAAAACCCCCATTTCACATCAAATAATTAAAATCTTATTAACCTTGAATTTAATTAGATAAAACCCTAACTCCACATTTAATGCATCATTTAACTAAATTATTCTCTAGAAAATTAAATTAAATAAATTATCCAACACATAATTATTTAATTAAATTATCTCAACACAAGTTAATTAAACAAAACCCCCATTTTTTATCAAATAAATAAATTCATCTTAACTATGAATTTAATTAGATAAAACCACAACTCTACATTTAACACATAATTTAATTAAATTCATTCCCAACCAAATTTAATAAAATTAATTTTCCAACACTTCATTATTTAATTAAATTATATCAACATAATTTAATTAAATAAATTCCTTATTTTCTATCAAATAATTAAATTCATCTTAGCCTTGAATTTAATTAATTAAAACCCCAAATCCACATTTAATGAACAATTTAATTAAATTAATTTCCAACCAAATTTAATTATATAAATTTTACAACGCATTATTATTTAATTAAATTCTCTCAACATAATTAAAAAATCCCCTGACACCTCATTAATCGTAATTTAATTAATTTTTTTCTAACTGAATTAAATTAAATATTTTCATTAATTCATGATATTTAATTAAATTCTATGAACCCAATTAAATTAAATTAAACTAACCCAAAACTCAAAACTAGGTAAGCTGCATGGTCTAATAGACCATGAACAGACCATTTTCCTGCTACCGAATGCCTATAGTATCTTGCACTGCTGACCTGTACAGTTTGACTAACCATGCGTAGCCCGTGCGAACACCTCTGCCTTGTCTTTATAAAACTTAATTTCCAGGTTTTGTGCTCTTAAAACCCATAGAGCTACCCAAGAAACTCATAGATCCTTTAATCAAGATTGATATCAAAACTTAATATGAACCCAACTCATGAAACTTCATCCCAAAGTATGGTTTAAAAACTGACCCGAGCATTAAACAAAAAAGTTAAAAAAACATATTTCAACCTGGTTCGAAAACACAGGAAATTACAATCTATCCACCCTAAAAACATATCATCACTAAGAAGCCATGAGGAGATACTAAAGCACCGGTCAATCCACCAAGGTCAAGAAGCCTCATTTGAATGATCACATTCCGTTCCCAAGAACCCAACACACCTATAACTATTTTAGAACCCCAATCCATGGACTTTTCCTTGAAAGAAATTACTGATCCATTAAACCCATATCCATCATTAAATAAGAGATGTGCCTTTAAAATGATTTCAACACCAAATGCATGTATTCCAATGTTCTCACCCAACTTCGGGTGACCTTCCCATGCCAAAAACATCACTTGGATATTTCAAAACTATTGTGCCCCAACACGAATAAAGGTGTAACATAAAGAACCATGCATTCGATGTATAATCTAGATAAAAAACACTATATAAATCCCAACAATTTTTAAAACATTAGAACATTGTAAGACCGAAGCTATCTTAGTGTCTCTAGGATGAGGCCATGATAGGGGACATGCTTGTCCAATTCAGAAGAGTACACAAAGAGTTAACCTAGATCACCAAAAGATCAGTCGAGATACTATCGATTGACTCTTTACCAAAATCCTCAGTTTCACCTACCAACACATCATCGATCAAAACCCTATGCCTATTCCACCCAAGGCATCCTTGTTCTTTCAAAGCTTACCAATAAATTTTTTCCAAAACTAATAGAGTTTAAAAACATTTTCACAGACTTCCAAACCCATGAAGGTCATGTTTCCACACAAGCACCGACACATACAACAAAACTGATGTGACACTACCCACCTTAGGAGTGTCCATGTTACGAAAGAAAAGACTAGTCTCTCACAAGTGTAGTAGTATAGAAACACCTTAAACACACTTTTTTTCAGAGTAGAATACTAAAGATGGGGTGGATCAAGTATCTATAAAAATGTCTGTTTAAAGAATGATTCTTTGAAAATTCCCCCCGATTAAAATTGTGATTCAAGTCATCTTTTAATGAAGTTATAAGAGTCTTGAATGTTCAGTTAATTTATCAAAAAATTTATTAGTTTTCATCTATACTAATCTAATGTTAAATATAACTTTTGAAACTAATATACTAGTTTTAAATAGTTATAAACACTTTCTAAAATAACTATCAGAGTTTGAATTTGTTTGAATGAAATATTTTATTAAATAATAAAAGAAAATAACAATAGGCACAACAGAAATTAAAAAAATAGGTTTAGTCTCAAACTAAGACTTAGTCCTCTCCACTTTGTGATCACCTGCCACCACATAGTTTAAATTAATAAACAAGTTTTATCCACACCCTAGATCAGGGTTCAAAATATCACACAAGGTTTTCTAGGTCACAATTGACATCTACCACATTTATTCATGAAAAAAAAACAAACAGGTCACACTTGACCTCTTCCACAGTTCTATGTGGGATACAAATGGATAAAAAGAGTGTGAGTTTTAGGATATCAAGTATCCTCCAGTTATGCACAGGTGTCAATGTGTGTGTAACAAACAGAGACACACATTGCAAAGAAATGTAAATAAATAAACACAAAATATATAAAGATATAGTGTAAGGTTTAGAAGTATCTGTGTGTTATGTAGTGTATCTCTAAACTCATTTGATGTAGTGGAGTTGAAGTTCCAGTCTTCTTTGGGAAGTTGTCCCCAAAATAGACTATCGTATCCTCTGTGGTCTGGCTTCCAAGAGGTGAAATGTTTAGCATATTGTTTGAAAGATGCTCAGGGAAACTCACCAGGGTTTTCTTCACATCTTGATCTCCCTGTATGTTCTTCCTTTTGAGTTCTTGGGGTTTTAAGTATGCATGAGAATTACAGGTGTTCTTCTACATTTTTCACTAGCTTTCCACTACTACGTTATTTCTAGTATATTGAATGATCCATCTTGTAATTATTTTATACTTCGAGGTCCATTAGACACAATGGTATTCCCATATTCATATACCACGTATTTTACTCTTAATATCCTATAGAAAACATTAGATAATGTCAGAAAAACTAATTTGTATAAATATGACTATTATATATAAATTTGAATTAATAAATTAAAGACAGTTTTTATGACTATTGGTGAGTCATAAGCATTAGTGAGTCAACATTGTTCTATCAGCATCGGTCAGTCAGCATCAGTGATTCTCTATATTGGTGAGTCCTTTCCATCAGTATTAGGGACTCTAGGCATTAGTGAGTCATTTGAGATATTGGTTTTTTTGGGAAGTGATGAGTCATCGTTGGTGACTCATTTTAAACAATCGGTGTGTCTCCCATCGATGACTTGTCCATCGGTAAGTCCTTTGAACTAACGATGAATCTCCCATTGGTGAGTCATCCATCAGTGAGTCGCTTGAACTATCAGTGTGACTGATCATCTATGACTTGTCCATCAGTGTGTCATTTGTTCTTTTAGTGGGTCCTCTATCAGTGTCTTCTTCAATCAGTGACTTCTACGATCAGTGACTTCTTCATTGGTGACTTATTTAATTGGTGACTTCTTCATCAGTGAGTTATCCATCAGTGAATCCTTAAACCAATTGATGTTAGGGACTTTGAAACACTTAAAAAGTGTCTGTCTAATACATAACATCACCAAATTAAGTGAAATTCATAAATACATGTAAATATACACTTGTAAATATATTGAAACATAAATATTCACAATTTATTGACTTATTGAACTGTATTATACCAAGTGACACAATTTATTCATTTATAAATAGTCATTGATGTGATTAACATTAGTTATAACTTAATATGTGAATTATAATGATTTGGAAAGTGGCATGGCTTGTGATTATTAAACCAAGTATCTCGCAGAAGGTCCAACATTATACCCCTTTTTGATGAACACAAATCATAGAATTAATGAGTTATATATGATGTTAAGGAATAATAATTACTTGACTCAGCATACCAAAAGTAAATGTGAATTCTCAATATAACTATAAGGTATTTCCATTCAATATCCCCCCACTACTGGAAAACTAACCTATACCAATGGTTTGGAACCGTTGGTATAGGCCTCTAAACCGTTGGTATATCCTATACCAACGGTTTTGGAAACCGTTGGTATAATTAATATGAAAATCTATACCTACAGTTATGGAACTGTTGGTATATGTATTTCACAAAAAAAAAACATTCACTGGGATTTGATCCCAGGACCCCTAGTTTATCATTGAACGATTTAACCACTAACCTAACATGACTTTTGTGAGCATAATTACATAAATATATATATTTATTCTGATTATTATTTTAAATTTTTATTTATATAATGTTCTTGGTAAGAATATCTGATAAAAAAATCCTAGGGTCTATACCAATGGTTTTCAAAACCGTTGGTATATATCTATACCAATGGTTTTGACAACCGTTGGTATAGATCCTTGATTCTAGAGAAAATTTGGGTGGAAGGTTGATTTCTGGGGGACCTTTCCCAATGTTTTTGGGAAACTGTTGGGATATGTATACCCTTTCCCAATGGTTTGGCCAAACCCTTGGGAAAGGGTATACCTATCCCAACGGTTTTCCAAAATCGTTGGGAAAGGTGGCCACAAAGTGGAATTTTCCCAATGGTTTGGACAAACTATTGGGAAATCTATACCCTTTCCCAACGGTTTGCCAAAACCGTTGGGAAAGGTGGCCTCAAATTGGGCTTTCCCAATAGTTTGGACAAACCGTTGGGAAAGGGGACCTATACCAATGGTTCTTACAAACTGTTGGTATAAAAGTGTTTGGAAAGGTCCAATTTCCAATAGTGCTCTCAATAATTATATTAGATCATATATAGTGAATTCTTACTCCCCCATTAATTAGTTGATTACATGCCATATTTTCTAGTCCATATTGACTATCCCCCTTAGGTTAATAGTCTATTCAACCCATATATTTCTCACTCTTTTGGGATTAACAAAAAGGTGAAAATAAACATAAAGGATTGAGAAAAAGAACACAAAGAAATGTGAAACATATTGAAGTCAAATTGATATTCATGAAAGTACAAAGAGTACAACCAGAAAAAGACACTTATAAAAAATACAAGTATATGGCCCTATCAGGGAATGATCCAAAGCTAAAGTTTGGGATTTTGAAAAGATTTACTCTTATTTCAAGGGTAAATAGGAGGTGTAGTAGGTAGTTTTGTGGATGTAGGAAGGAATTATCGAATGAAAACACCAGGTAATGAAATACCTGTAGAAAAATTAGCTGCAAGACTTGGTCTCCTCTCTGAAAGAACACAAATTTGAGCCTGCTCTTGGATTACTGACCTGACCTGAGATAAGGCTTGAGATACTATCATCTGATCAGGAGGAAGGGAACCAGGTATAATTGAAGCAGCTACTAGGAACACTATAGCTTCAGCCTATACATGCAGGTATGGATTCATAATCTTAATAAAATCATTTATGATTTCACCCCATACTACATAGCCTTTTCAAAATCCCCCTTTTGTCACGACCCGACCCTACTGGTCTCGAGCCGCAACTACCCTAGGCCCACCTCCATAGGCCAAGGGCTAGAAACAAGCACCGAAGGTGTAACGATCTTAGGGAGGCCTTCACCTAATCACCTGTACACACACACACATCCCACTCGATGCATAAGTGTAGATTAAAAAGAAAACCAAAGGAAAAACAAATATAACCCAACCACAGTCATGCATCAACTTCTCAATAGTATAAGTGATGAAAAGTACTGACAAGATAACTGAACAGAAAAAGGGGCAAAACATGTGCCCAACTAGAAAGGTGCCATAACCCGGCAACAGGTAAACGAAAGTAAACAGCTAGTGAGTCTCACACCTGAAGACCCTTCTACGACCACTGAATGCAGCCCAAGCTCTTGTGTCCTCTATGATCCTCCATAGTCTTGATCGACCTATTCTTCATCTGCAAGGGCACACCAAGTGCGGGAAAAGCCCAAGCAGGGGTGAGTATAAAGATACTTAGTAGCATGCCCCGAAACGGTGAGCAGTAGATAGAATAAAGAAAAGTGTAGAATTACAATAGAGAGAGTGCAGCTCAACCCAATGAAAGAAAGGAAGTAGACTCATCCAATCCAAGAGGATCTAGACACAGAAAGCACGTGGAATACCCCACGCATCTTCACCCCTCCTAGAAAGAGAGTAACTAAACCCAAGGAGTGGGAAAAAAGTAGGGTATATAAATATATGCTTAACAAGAAACCCAAACGAGTGTATAGGGGGATCTCTGTCTCCAAGCTTAGCCTAGGAAAAGTCGCCAACAGTTCTAAGGATATCCATATTGATTCCCAAAAGTCCCGCATGCCAAAGCTGTCTCATCGTTGAACCGTACAACCAAGGGTCCCGCTCCAGTAACCATGGAGAAAAGTCCTTGACTAGCCTCATAGAAAGGTATGAGTCTGAAAAAAGTCATCGGGTAACCCACTACCTAGCCCAGCTGGAGGGTAAAACCCAAGAGGTTGTCGGGTAACCCAATGCCCAGCCCTATTGGAGGGTAAACCCTAAAGTCAACGGGTAACCCACTACCCAGCCCCTCATGAGGGTAAACCCAAAGGTTAATGGGTAAACCACTGCCCAACCCCGCTGGAGGGCAAACCCTAAACATCAGTGGGTAACCCACTGCCCAACCCTATTGGAGGGTTAACCTGGAACTGGTATGATAACTTCACACTGTCCATCCATCACTAGGTGTTACTAACATCGCTACCGTATGTTGGTTCGGAGTGCATCAAAGGAACCTCCAACTATCACCCTTTCATGTTTCCACATTTAATGAGATCTCGAAAGAGGCTTCGCTCGCCCAAACAGATTATATTGTTGTAATCCTTGCAGAAAAACACACGAGATAGACTACTTAATCGCTGGAAATGGACTCCTGACAAAAATGTTATTCAACACCACTTTATGCTTTTATGGCATCTCGTGGGGCCCACACCTTAGTCCCAAAAAAGGTCGGTTGAACTGTGCCATCGTGATGCTCTCAGAAAAACACGCCAAAAATACTATTCATATGCCCCAAATGGATGTCTGATGAAGAAGTCGCAGTATGATGCACATAGATTAAAAGAAGGCCTGTGCGGCCCACACATCGACCCTGAAACATGTCACGCAGATCGTACCATTTTGTTCCTTGCAGGTAACCACGAGGCGTAGGCTATTCATTTTCCCAGAATGGAATTATGAAGCATAAGTCGTAAAAACATAGTATACATCTGAAAGATGCCTCCTAGGGACCACGCCTCGGGCCCGAATTTTGGTGGGCGGATTGTGCCGTCGCAATCCCCTTGGAAGAACACACAGAAAAGAGTGCTTAAACACCCCAAACTGATATCAGGTGAAAAAGTGGCGTTTCACCGTAAAACGTGTGAACTAGGCCCTGTGGGGCCCGCACCTTGTCTCCAACCCGAACGCTTTGGAAATCATCTCAAAAAGTTTTCATGAGGACTCGGGTCATGCTGCCACTGACAGCGCATCAATAGGACATCCCAAACATGAGTTAGGTCTGACGCAAGAATAATTAATTAATTATTCACATTAAGAGTTTTGTGACATCGAGCAATGAAACCAAACCGCAAGGGTTCTGAACCAACTTTGGAAGGGCCGTCTCAACTCCAGGGCCACAACGCCTCTGACTGCATGTCAAACGGACGTCCGGCTCGCGAAGCACGTCCGTCACAAGATTTAACAAAAATTTATTATTATTAAATTAAAGCATCTCGGGTCACCCACCCTCAGGCGCCGAACTAAAAAACCACTAAAAACGCTTCAAAAAGTTAGTCTCGCTGACACGGACCTGTAGCCTTATACGGCGTGTCAAACGAATGCGCTGTTTAAAAGATATGGCCCCTTGAACACAAGGGGGCCCAACTGGGCCGGTCCAGACCGCCGGCCCACGGCCCAACCGCGGGTCCAGCACAGATCACCGCATCCCACTGGCCGCGAACCACACCACCACCACCGGCCCATGTGGCCCGGTTTGTTTGAATAGACTGGCCAGGGTGGCCGGTCTTTCCGCGTGCGCCAAGGACCCGCAGGAGGCGGGTCCTGTTTCTTCCGCCCCCCGAGGTTAGCGCCTCGGGGCCTCCTCCTACCGGCTGAGCATGACAGGTCTACCGCCTGGAACCTGATCAATCTACGCCCACCGAATCCCACAACTCTGACTCCTCACGGACTCACCTGCACTGCCCCTCCCGACGCTGCCGCGACACCTCCACCCAAAGCCACGACCGCCTAGACTCCCTACTCCACCGCCTGGGCTCGCTGCTCCACCGTCGGGACAGCCCGCTCCTCCGGTCCCCACTACGCCATACCACAACTACCCTGCTCGGCTCCTCCGTCGGACGCCCGAACAACCCCAGCCTCTGCTCGTCCGCCGTTCGTCACACGCCGACCCTCCTCCACTGGGTCCCAAGCCTCCGGCGCGCTCCGCCGCGCCTTCGGCTCGACCTTCGACCACCATCCCTCACCGAATCCAGAACTTCAGCTGGTCCCCCTGACCACTCCGGTGGTTAGAAAAATTATCCAAAACCAGTTTCGGAATCCTCGGGGCTGGATCTTCACAGCGCCGCCCCTCGCTCGTCGATCCGTCATGGTTTTGGCGCATCCGAAATTTTGGATGAAGAATGTTCAAGAACTGGATTTAGATCCGGGCTCAGACGATGGTTGTATTAATTTGTCCATCGTCTTAATTCTAAAATTTTATAATTTAAAGTTAAATTTGATGAAAAGTCATGAAATCGACAAAGGTGAGAAAATTAATCCAGAATCCTACCACGAATCGGTCGTGCGTCATTGGCAGTATGTCCACGACGCTCCTTCTTAGATCCGCCAAGGTTCTGGTGGAGGTTTCTCCTTGATTTGGTAGAGAACAATGAATAACGCCGAAGAACAGGAGAGATAGAGAGAGAGAAGTGAAATTAGGGCTTTCCCTTAATTCCAACACTCAAGCGAAATTTATAAACTCTCTCTGAAACTCTACCGTCAGGCGAGAATTCTAAAACCTCCGCGCCTGCCTATTTTATATCACGCCTAGGAAAAACACCACATTTTGAACTCAACGGATGTCTCGGATTTCCATTACAAGACTTTGTTAGAAAGTTCTCTGAAAAGAACGTCAGTGATTAAAATCACTAAGTCATTATTTTTAAATGACGTTTTTTCCCATGGGTGACATTTCTCACAGCAGGCCTACACCCATAACTTTTACACCCTGCCTAGGGTAAATAACACGCTCTGGACGCAACCATGCTCTCAGATTTCCAATCCAAGCTACCTTTTAAGAGAAAACACAACCCCTACACATGCACAGTATAAAAACACTTAACATTTTTATAAAATTTATTCTGGGTACACTGGGCCTCGTAATCACACACCGTCTCAGCTCCTAGCTCTGGAAGTATATATAGAAATATTTCAAAGTCTTACAGGGAAAAAACTGGGTCTCTACATCATTCTATACTTCAATATTTTTGTCCCTAAAAAGAAAAAATAGGAAAAAAAAAACTCGGGTTACAGAGCTCACACCTAGCTCTCCCGCTCCCAAGAAAAATTCCACAACACTGTGCTGGCACAACACGCGAACCAAAGGTATGGTTCATACTCATAAGGTTTTCTACTTTCGATGAAATTCATAGGAACACACATTCACCTCATAAGCTACGACACGTGAAAGACATCGTTCCCCCACTCCTACTATTGAGAGGGTAGGGCAAGATGGTAGTCAACCTCTCAATCTCTTGCACGGTTCCTGAACGGCCCAAAGAAACTCAGGGGAATTCCCTGGCTAAACCTCTACTTTCCACATCACGAACAAAATCACGGTTTGTTCCTGGAACATGGTCTCATGATTCCCTCCTTCAGAATACCCATCTAGTGAAACACCCAAGGATATCCGGTCACACAAGTTTTCATAGTCGGTGCATCACAACCGATAATCTCTTACATGCTCAAAAAGTGGATGAGTCAACACCATTGACTGAAGAAAATACATACCCTCCTGCTCCACCAAGGTCAACTGTAGGGAAGCTAACTACTAAAAAAATTCCCGCACCTGACAAGTTTGGGACATTATGCTAAGGGAACCTGCTAAAACACCACCATTTTTCCAGAACATAGACTACCTCGACATCATAGTCCTGCAAAAATTTCAACCAGCACCGTCGTCTCAGGTTCAAGTCTCCCTGGGTGAGGGCGCACCTAAGACACTGGTGGTCTGATCAAACCACAAAGCACTCTCCCAGAAGATAGCGTCTCCACATTCTCAGCGCAAGGACCACCACCACCAGCACCACATAGTGAAGTGAGTAGTTCTGTTTATGGGGTTTCCATCACCTCGACCTGTACTTGATAATGGTATTAAGATTGACGTTGAGTACGCACGGTACCAACGAACAGGGTAGGCGAGAAAACTCATCCAACCGCCAAAGGCTAGACATGGAAAGCACATGGCACACCCCACGTGTCTTTTCCCCTCTTAGAAGGAGAGTAATCCCCAAAACAGACACTCTTCCAAACCCACTAGTGGCACCTCAAGAAAAAAAAGGGGGGGTCCAGAAAAAAATCCCCCACTGGAAAATCCAGAACCTGATTTGACACTCCACCGCACAACCCCACTATAAATACACATGTTAGAGGGACTCATCCACCGCACCTCAATACTATCCACTTTGGGTGGTACTGACTCTCCATAACGGTTTTGATCGCATCACAAAAACTCGTCTCAGTGTGGGAAGAACACCTCTTTCACGTGCATTCAAAGCTATGTCAGACAACACCAATACAGGGTTACACCGACGCCCTTTGTCACCCTCGGTAACCCCTCGATCAAGGAGTTAGACAAAAAGAGTACCTCACACAGTGTCTAACATGTTCAACTGAGAAAATTAGAAAAAGACACCATGCATTCCTCTTATCATCTCATGCGATGCAGGATTGTAGACATCCATAGCACACAACCACCCACGACCCCATTCGTCGGCTCCCTAAGCCTTACATGGTTTGCCTAGTGGTGGTGGAAAGACCTAGAAACATTGTCTGCGAACCACAGTTCTTCCGGCTTTTCTGCCAACACCGCCTCCATGGGGACCACCCTTTCCTCACCTAGGAGTTCTCTGATCACGACACTACCTCTATCGTGGTGGTGTATCTACCAAATATCTGGAAAACTCAACACATTTTGTCTAGTAGTCTCATTCCACATGACCTCGCACATCACAATCGTAGCACTAGTCCTCCCTGGGCTGTCTCAGTGCTCTAGGCTGTCCCCGACCATGTGCCTGAGTCTCATCAAGGGGAGACCTACGACGCCGAGGCCCTACCAATTTATGTCCCTCTGACAGAAATTTCTCTATTACCAGTGCCTTCTCTAGTAACCCTAGATGGGTGAGGATTCACAAGGGCATTACACTGACACGAATCTTATCCACATAGACCACACTCAAACTTCTGTTCTTGGAAGTTTCTGTCATGGACCACGTCCAAAGAGTACCGAGTAAGGTCTGTGAACCTAGTCGCGTACTCAGCCACTACCATAACTCCCCACTGAAGCTCCAACATCTCCTAAAACCATATAAAGCGTAAGTATGAGGGGTAATACTCCTCAAGAAATAGCTGTTAGAAGTCATCCCACGAGAGTACCAACTCATCGTGCATCTGAGTAACCCTGTATCTACTAACGCCAAACTGCTTTGTGGAAAAAACTGTCTGTTAAATCCACCATCTAACCAGTCAGTGTTTGAACAAGCCTGAAGAGGTGAACCACTAACTCTAGCCAACCCTTCACTGTCTAAGGGTATAACTCACTATGGAACCTCAGCGGTCTCTGACGCTGGAACTCACGTAGCGCGCCCAGTCTGTGCTTGTCATTGGCCTTCGCTGCCAGTACTATCTACTAATCCATAGGTGGAGGCATTGCTACCTATCCTCCTAGAGAAAGGGTAATATTATAATGGATATTGAACTAAGGCCTCGTCGCTCATGGATTCATCGTCACGAACTAGAGCTAGTATCCTGGTTGGCTATATTCGCGGAGACATCATGAGTTCGATTGAGGAGTGTCGTGGTTAAATGAGTATATATATACCAACAAAGATGGGGAGATGACTCAAGAAGGACAGTCAAAGACTCAATCCTATATGATGCACAAAACAAATTCCCTACAATAAGTGTCTCAGTGTGCTGAGACAACAAGTGGGTTATCAGGGTCTTGGTGAATGGATTCATCGACCGTCGCACTATCACTTGACTCCCTAGCCTGAGAGCCACTCTTGAGACACATTGACACTATTTCCCCAAAACTCAATCAATTCCTTTTTAGAGACGTCCAAACAATACCCCAAGGAACGAAACACCTCTGATACCACTTTGTCACAACCCGACCCTACCGGTCTCGAGCCACAACTACCCCAGGCCCACCTCCACAGGCCAGGGGCTGGTGAAAAGAGCCGAAGGCATAACGATCTCGGGGAGGCCTTCACCTAAGAACTTGTACACACACACAACCCACTCGATGAAGAAGTTCAGAGTAAAAAAGAAAACAAAAGGACAAACAACTATAACCCAACCACAGTCATGCATCAACTACTAAATAGTACAAGTGCTGAAAAATAATGACAATATAACCAAACAAAAAAAGGGAAAAAACACGCGCCCAACTAGAAAGGTTCCACAACTGGGCAACATGTAAATGAAAGTAAATATCTGGTGAGTCTCACACATGAAAACCCTATTATGACCACTAAACTCAGCCAAATATCCTATGTCCTCTACGCTCCTCCGTAGTCTCGATCGACCTATCCATCGTCTGCAAGGGCACACCAAGTGTGAGCAAATCCCAAGTAGGGGTGAGCATAAAGATACTTAGTAGGATGCCCCGAAATCTCAAGGGAGAAATAAAGGTGGTACTAAAATGGTGATCAGTAGACAGAACAAAGAACAGTGTAGGAGTACAATAGAGTGAGTGCATCTCAACCCAATGAAATAAAGGAAGTATACTTGTTCAATCCAAGAGGATTTAGACACGTAAATCATGTGGCATACCCCGTGCGTCTTCGCCCCTCCTAGAAGGAGTGTAACCGAACCCAAGGAGTGGGAACAAAAGTAGGGTGTATATATATATATATATATGCTCAACAAGAAACCCGAATGAGTGTGTAAGGGGATCTCCATCTCCAAGATCAGCCTAAGAAAAGTCACCAACAGTTCTAAGGATATCCACCATTGATGCCCAAAAGTCCCGTATGCCAAAGCTATCTCATCGCTAAACCGTACAACCAAGGGTCCCACTCTGGTAACCACAGGGAAAAGACACTGACTAGCCTCATAGAAAGGGATGAGTTTGAAAGAAGTTGTCGAGTAACCCACTGCCCAGCCCAGCTAGAGGATAAACCCCAAGAGGTCATCGGGTAACCCACTTCTCAGCCCCATTGGAGGGTAAACCCTAAAGTCAACGGGTAACCCACTGCCCAGCCGCACTAGAGGGTAAACCCTAAGGTCAACGAGTAATCCACTACCCAGCCCCGCTAGAGGGTAAACCCTAAGGTCAACGGGTAAACCACTACCCATCCCCGCTAGAGGGTAAAACCTAAGCGCCAGTGGGTAACCCATTGCCCAACCCTGCTGGAGGGTAAACCCGAAACTGGTCCGATAACTCCGCACAGTCCTTGCCATCACTGGGTGTTACTAACATCACTATCGTGCGTTGGTTCGGAGTGCGTCAATGGAACCTCTAACTAATAACCATTCATTTTTTCACATTTAATGAGATATCGAAAGAGGCTCCACTTTCCCAAATAGATTATATCATTGTAATCCTTGTAGAAAACACGCGAGATAGACTACTTAATCACTTTAAATGGAATCCTGACGAAAACGTTATTCAGCACCACTTTATGATCATACAAAATCTCGTGGGACCCACACCTCGGTCACAAAAAAGGTCAGGGTAACTGCGCCATCGTGATTCTCTCGAAAAAACACGCCAAAAAGACTATTCATATGCCCCAAACGGACGTCTGATGAAAACATCACAGTATGCAGCACACAACTTAAAAGACGGCCCGTGGGGCCCAAGCCTCGACCTTGAAACACATCATGCAGATCGTACCATTTTATTCCTTGCAGATAACCACGAGGTTTAGGCTATTCATTTTCTGAGAACAGACTTATGAAGCATAAGTCGTAAAAACGCAGCATACGTTCGAAAGATGCCTCATGGGGCCCACGCCTTGGGCCCGGATTTAGGTGGGTGGATTGTTCTGTCGAAATCCTCTCAGGATAACACACAGAAACAAGTGCTTAAACACCACAAACAGATTTTGGGTGAAAAAGTGGCGTTTCACCGTAAAATGTGTGAACTAGGCCCTGTGGGACCCGCACCTTGTCTCCAACCTGAACGCTTCAGACAACATCTCAAAAATTTCACATGAGGATTAGGGTACCACTGCCTTTGACGGCACATCAATCGGACATCCCAAACATAAGTTAGGTCCGACGCAAGAATAATTAATTAATTAATTAATTATTCGCATTAAGCGTTTCATGCCACTGGGCAACGAAACCAAACCGCAAGGGTTCCAAACCAACTTTGGAAGGACCGTCTCAACTCCAGGGCCACAACACCTCTGACGGCATGTCAAATGGACGTCCGGATAGCGAAGCACGTCCATCACAAGCTTTAAAAGTAATTTATTATTATTAAATTAAAGAATCTCGGGTCCCTCTCCCTCGGGTGCAGAACTCAAAAACCCCGAAACATACTTAAAAAATTCCATCTCGCTGACACTGACCTGTACCCGCAGACTGCACATCAAACAGGCGTGTCGTTTAAAAGATACGACCCCTTGAACATAAGGGGGGCCCAACTGGACTGGTCCAGACCGCCGGCCCGCGGCCTAGCCGCGGGTCCGACCTAGCTCGCCGTAGCCCACTGGCTGCGGCCCGCACCACCTCCACTGGGCCATGTGGCCCGGATTGTTTGAACAGACCAACCAGGGTGGTCGGTCTTTCCGCGTGCGCTAAGGACCCGCAGAAGGCGAGTCCTGTTTCATCCGCCCCCCGAGGTCAGCGCCTCGGGGCCTCCTCCTGTCGGCTGAGCATGATAGGTCCACCACCCGGAACCTACTCGACCGATTCCCACTAGAGCCCATAGATCTTTCTCCTCCAAGACTTTCCGACATTGCCTACCGGCACTGCCCCGCCTCACGCCGCTGCGACACCTCCACCCGAAGCCACGACTGCCTGGGCTCCCTACTCCATCGCCTAGGCTTGCCGCTCCACCGCCAGGACAGTTGGCTCCTCCGGTCCCCACTACGCCATGCCAAATCCGCCCTGCTCGGCTCCTCCGCTGGATGCCTGAACACCCCCAGCCTCCGCTTTTCCGCCGGCCGTCGCACGCCGGCCCACCTCCACCGGGTTCCAAGCCTCCACCGTGCTCCAAAACGCGGTCGCCGCGCTCTACCGCGCCTCCGGCTCGACCTCCGGCCGCCGTCCCTCACCAGAGCTAGAACTTCATCCGATCCCCCTAAACACTATGGTGTTTGAAAAAATTATCCAAAACAGGTTTTGGAATCCTCGGGGCCGGATCATCACAGTGCCTCCCCTTGCTCGTCGATCCGTCACAGTTTTGGCGCATCTGAAATTTTGGATGAAGAACGCTCAAGAACGGGATTTGGAACGGGGCTCAGACGATGGCCGTGTTCATTTGGCCATCTTCCTAATTCTATAATTTTAGAATTTAAATACAAATTTGATGAAAAGTCAAGAAATCAATGAAGGTGCAAAAATTAATCAAGAATCCTACCTCAAATCGGTCATACGTTCTTGGCGGCGTGTCCACGATCCTCCTGCTTCGATCCGCCAAGATTCCAGCGGAGGTTGCTCCTCGATTCGGTGAAGAATAGTGAAGAACACTGAAGAACAGGAGAGAGAGATAGAGAGATATAGAGAAGGGAAATTAGGGTTTTCCCTTAATTCCAACACTCAAGGGAAATTTATAAACTCTCTCTAAAACTCTACCGTCGGGCGAGAATTCCGAAACCTTTGCACCCACCTATTTTATATCACGCCTAGGAAAAAAACCCCATTCCAAACTCAATAAAAGTCTCAGATTTCTATTCTGAGACTTCGTTCAAAAGTTATTTTAAAAGAACCCCAGTGATAAAAATCTCTAAGTCATTATTTTAAAATGACAATTTTGCCCCTGGGTGACATTTCTCATAGCAGGCCCGCACCCACAACTTTTACACCCCGCCTAGGGTAAACGGCATGCTCCGGACATAACTGTGCCCTAGGATTTCCAATCTGAGCTACTTTTTAGGAGAAAAAACAACCCCTCCACGTTCATAGTATAAAAACACTTAACATTTTTATAAAATTTATTCCAGGCACATCGGGCCTCGGAATCGCACGCCGTCTTAACTCCTAGCTCTGGAAGTATATGTAGAAATATTCCAAAATATTACAGGGAAAAAACTGGGTCTCTACACCTTTTTCCTTAAAATTTTCCAAAGTGGGTGTAGAATCTTTCAACTAACTCACTTGCCTCTTGAAGGCCTCAGTCATAGGTGGTATCTTGAGATTTTCATCCAAGTACTTAAATTTGATATTTAGATCATGCTTGGTGTAGATTTTTGAGAAATACTTGTCCACTTTTTCTCTTATTTCCTTTTGAGCAGCAGATGCTTCATTTGTACACTGTCACACCATGTTATAAACAGGTCTAATGTTCCTATACACTTTGGAAAGAGTCTCTTTATCAGATTCATTTTGAACACCCTTGATCTATTCTCTCCTCACAGTCCTAAGGGACTCCATATCAGCAGCAGGTCTGGTACCTTTAGAACTGGATGTATTAGTAATCATATGTCCAAAATAATCCTTCAAATTCTTCAAATATACACTTACTGTATGTATAAAAAGGTTCGTAAGAACCTCCATAACACCACCATGTGTGGTTCTAAAATCCTTGGATAGGGAGGCCAATTTAAGATCAATTATCTTCACTTCTTCTCTCATAATTGTATTATTTTTAATTTTAGTCTTAGATGTAGTGATTAGGTTGGGATGTATCTCATGAATCTCAATTCTTTCTATACTAGAAGCATCTGCCTCTAAAATTCTCATAGTAGTAGAAGCATCATTTCTGAATCCAATAGAGGATCTCACAGATTCAAAAATGTCAACATTGAATTACTCTAGATCATCCTTGGTGACATAGTCACTAGGCACTGAAGGTAAAACAGGCTCATCAATGGTAGGGAAAATAGGTTAAGTAGGAGAAATTAGTTCCACATGAGCTTATGAAGTAAGAAAAGATACCATCTCCTCATCTGAATCATAATCTATCTAAAATAGAATATATTCTGGATTTATATTCCACTGACCATAATAGGTCTAGTATTTAGGATCCAAAATATCAATTCTTAATCTTATTCCTTGAGGCATAGGTACAATTTGAGCTTCTTCATCATCATCTTCTTGATCTCTAGCTAAAACAACATTTCGAGGCACTGGTATATTCTGAACTTGAGCTTCTTTTTGAACTCTAGCCACTCCAGCCACTTGAGCCACTCAATCCACTTGAGGCCCCTCTTCATTCTAAAGCATAGTTGTAATTTGAGCTTTCGCTTCTTCCTCTTGAACTCCAGACATAATTTCATTAAGTTCTTGAATGATTCCTTAAGCATAATCCGGGTGGTCATGCCTGTCCTCATTTCCAACATCTCCACCATTATCACGATCAAGAGTATCCTATCCAACATGATCGACATCATTTTATCCATCAAACTCATCATCTTCTCTATGAAAATATTCTTCACTAAAACTATCTACAACTTTTTAATATTTTATTGAGTCACTCACATTCTCACCATAATCATAATCATAATTATCATCATCATCATCCTCATCCCCACCATCATCATACATACTTACATATCCTTCAACTCTAGATACTTCAGTATCTTCCTCATCTTCATCATCCAACAAAGGTTCTTGAGAGGGTAATTATAATGGTGGACTGGCAGGTCCATATGACATGTATTTAGGGTTTTTAGTAATATCTGGGTCACTCTTATCATCTATAGAATACCCCTCTTCTCTTTGCAGCTCAGGATCAACTTCTTCCTCATCAGAATAAACAACCTTCTCACCAAGTTTAGGTCCTAGATTAGATTTATCCCTTGGTCCTAAAGGATGATCAATGGAATTAAAATCCTCATAATTTTTCTCTTCATATTATACCCACATTATTCTCCATGGGTTACAAAGGATTTTCGTTCGCATTCATATATCTTTGTGTAGGCAGAAACCACTACAAGTAGTGATCACTTCCTCTCCTTACTCCGCACACTCTAGCTTCATCAACATAGCAGAAATCATCCTCGGGTAGTATAAACAAGTTTCTTTCTTGGATGGTTTGATCATATCAGAAATATTTACCATAAGGTACCTATATAAATTCAATTTCACCTCATTCTTCAATAAATAAATCAAGAAAACATCCTGATACTTCAAAGCAGCAAAATCTTCTTTCCTTGGGCAGATTTAGGGTCAAATGAACTTAAAAATAAATCTGGCCTCTCCATATAATTCTATAGCTATTTCTCTCCTTGAATCCTCATTTCCAGTCAATTCTTTCAATGAATTTTCATAAGAAAAAAAATCTGAGGTTGGTGAAATATTACCCTGATAGTCAGCATATATGCCCTCATGTGTCATATCTAATCATTAGCCCCATTCCTTTGAAGTAAAAGAGATTTCCTTTCCCTTTACCACAGACTTCAACGGAGCCTCCTCAACTTCTTCCAAAGACACTTTCAAATTAAGAAAAAATTGGTCTATCAGATTGCTATAAAATTGTCTTTTATTGTTTGAAAACTAGTTGATCCTCCCTTGTGATTCCAGAACTCTCAGTAAGAGAGACTTTATCGAAAACAACCAATCAACAAACACTTCTTTATCTAGAGTCACCATGCATCTTCCTAGCCCCAGATTCACAGAACCTACAACACTACATGATCCCCCTTTCTAGTGCTTGGATGAAGAAAAATCACTCGGTTCTTCCATCACATGCTTAGTTCTTTCCATAATGAAGGTTTGGGTTCTAAGGAAGTCAAAAGGTCGAAAGGTTAAAAGGTATACTTGGTAATGAAAGGTTCAAGTGTGGATCAATTTTTTTTATAATTTAGGGAATGTACTTCTTAAAACCATAAAATATAATAATGGTAAAATAAATGAATGAAATTGTGTCATTTTGTTTTTAAATAGACAGATATATTTACAAAAAAGTCCCTATTAGTATCAACTTTAGTCTAACAGTATCAGTCACAATCGATCGATATCACATGATTGTTTTCACTCATCAGTTTCACATGATCAGTTTAACTAATCAGTTTCACCTAATCAATTTCGCCTGGTCAGTTTCACAGATTAGTTTCACTAATCTGTTTCACCTGATCGGTTTTACATGATCTGTTTCACTGATCGGCTTCACCTGATCAATTTCACTTATAATTTTAATTTATAAACAGATTTTTCCTACAGAATAAGGTCAGATATTATTTATTGATTTATCATTCCAAGTTCATGTCTGATGAAGCTCATTCTCTCAGAGTTTAAGGGTTTGGTAAAGATGTCAGCAAGTTGATTCTCAGTACCAATGAACTCAAGAGTTATATAACTTTTTTGATAATGGTCTCTCAAAAAGTGATGTCTTAAATCAATATGTTTTATTCTCCAATAATAAATTGGTTTTTAGAAATGTTAATAGCACTTGTATTGTAAAAATTTATGGGGATATGTCTGAGTTGAAATCCATAATCTAATAAGCTGTGTTTCATTCACCGATTTTTTGCATAGAAACTACCAGTAGCAATGTACTATGCTTCAGCAGTTGACGGTGAAACCAAATTTTTCTTTTTACTAAACTATGAAATTAGAGACTTTCCCAAAAGGTGACATGTTTCAGAGGTGCTAATTCTATCTAACTTACATCCACCAAATTCAACATCAGAATAACTAACCATATCAAATGGTTTTCCTCTAGGGTAGAATAGTCCTACATTAGTTGTATATTTGAGGTATTGGAAAACTCTTAACAACATTTAAATGCGACTCTTTTGGGTTTTATTAAAATCTTTAACACAAACACACACTAAAAATTATGTCTGGACTACTATCAGTTAAGTAAAGAAAACTCCCAATCATTCTTCTGTAAGCAGTTTGATCAACAGATTTATCATTTTCATCAATATCCAGCTTACATTTAGAAATTATAGGTGCTTCACTACTCTTAATTCCTTTAAATCCATTTCTTTTCAAAATATCTTTAGTATATTTACTTTGATTTATAATAATACATTATTTGTTTTGAAATATTTGAAATCCAAGAAAATATTTATGTTCCCCCATCAAACTCCTTTTAAACTCACTTTGCATCATTTTTGAAAAATCAATACATAAATAATTTTTAGAAGAACTAAAAATAATATCATCTAAATATATTTGAGCTATATAAACTTCATTATAAATTATTTTTATAAATAAATTTGGATCTGCAACTCCTTTTATAAAACCATTAGAAATAATAATGTTACTTAATCTATCATACCAAGCTCTTGGAGCTTGTTTCAAACTACATAAAAATGTAGTTAATTTGAAAACATGATTTGGAAAATGTGTATTTTTAAAACCTGGGGGTTGTTCAAAAAAAAATCCTCAATTATATAACCATTTAAGAATTCACTTTTGACATCAGTTTTAGAAAGTTTGAAATCCTAGTGTGTTTCATAGGAAATTATGATTCTAATGGATTCAATCCTAGATTCTGGTGAAAAGGTTTCGTCATAATCAAATCCCTCTTCCTAATTATATCCTTGTGCTACCAATCTAGCTTCGTTTCTAATTATATTTTCATCTTCATATACTTTATTCCTAAAAACCCATTTAGTTCCTATGGTCATGATATCTTTTGGTCTATCAACAAGCTTCCAGAATTTATTTCTCTCAAACTAATTAAGCTCTTCTTGCATATCCACCACCCAAAATTCATCATAGATTACATCATTGACATTTTTAGGTTCAAGTTGTGACAATAATTCTTGATGTTCAACCTGTTTTTTCAATAAAGATCTAGTTTGCGTTCCTATATCTAAATCTCTAACTACAACATCTGAGGGATGGTTTTTAAGAGTTTTAGTTGGTCTAGTAAAAGTAGGGCTAGTTATTTTATGTTCATCACTTGGTTCTGGTTTGTTATGGCTAGAATCTGGAGAATTTCTAGAACTAAAAGTTTTAACATATTCCTTTGAAGGATATATAGAGGGTTCGTCATTAATGTCCATACTTTACATATACCCTTCATGATTCCCTATTGAGGTCTTAGGTTCATGTGGATCTGTTTAATAAAACTTGACATGTACATATTCCTCCACAAATTTGGTTATTTTATTAAAGACACTATACGAATTGCTTTATGTTGAATATCCAAGGAATATTACGTCATCACTTTTAGAGGAAAATTTATCTATATTATCTTTAGTGTTAAGAATATAAAATTTACATCCAAATACCTTAAAATAATTTTCCTTGGGTTTCCTATTATTTCAAAATTTATAAGAAATTTTCTTAAGGATTGGTATGATTAATAATCTATTTATTATATAATAAGATGTATTAACAACTTCATCCCAAAAATAAATCAGTAGGTCATATTCATTGAACATATTTTAGGAAATTTTCTATAGGGTTCTACTTATTCGTTCTACTACACCATTCTGTTGAGGTGTCCTAGGGGAAGATAAGTTAAGCCTATATCCATTTTTTGAGAAAAAAGATTCAAAGTTTTGATTTTCAAACTCACGGCCATGGTAACTTCTTAAGGATTTAATTTTATGTCCACTAATATTTTATACAGTCCAAGCATACTTGGTAAAGTGAGAGAAAGATTCACTTTTGTGAGATAAGAAAAGGTATAAGTATACCTAGATAATTCATATAAAAGAACACAATCATAGTGATTCTCATTAATACATAAAAATCTAGATGGTCCAAACAAGTCTATGTGAACCAACTCAATAGGTTGAGAAGTTGTAACTTATTTCTTTGGTTTGAAAGGGATTTTATATTTCTTTCCTTTTTGAAAAGGATTTCACATCCTGTCATCTGAAAATTCTAATTTAGGAAGGTCTTTAACTAAATATTTTCTAGATAATTTATTAAGGGAGTGTAAATTAAAATTTCCTAGTCTTCTATGCCATATCCAAGACTCTTTGTGAAATACACTTACACAGGAAACGTTCTGTGAGGCTAGTGTGTCTAAATTTATAGCATACACATTATCATTTCTAAGAGCAGTAAATACTAAGTTATTTTTGGCATAAAAAACATGGCATGAATAATTTTTAAAATTAAATTTAAACCCATCATCACAAATTTGAGATATTATAAGCATGTTATACTTTAATACCTCAATATAGAGTACTTTGGAAATTGAAATAGAGATAGAGTTACAAATCTAGCCTAATACAATGATTTTTCCTTTACTGTTGTCACCAAATGTGACATTTCCTCCATCAATTTTGATGAGACTCTTGATGCTTGAGTAGTATCCTGTCATGTATCTTGAATTTCCACGGTCTAAGTACCAAATATTTTTATAGGAACTCTTTATAAAGTTTACCTACAAAACAATTTATCCAGGAAACTATTTTAGTACCCATATTTTTTTGGGTCCAGAAACATTACTAATAAAATATTTAGGAACCCAAAATTGTCTTATGGGTTTTATATATGTAGAATATAATGTATTTGAAAAATAAACTTTTTTTGGTCCCAGAAAACTTCATGAAATAATTTTTTTTGTAGAACTGGAACTTGCAATAAAATCGTGATTTTTGGGCAAAGAAGAAAATTTTACAGAGTTAGTCCTAAAATTTTCTTTGGATAAATTTTTTTCTCTAGGATGATATCCAATGCCAGAAGTGTACTTAGGAGATATCTATTTTCCAAGCATTTTAGTAAGAGTGTTTTTATCATTGGTAAACTTTTCTAAATCATTCTTCAATTTCTCATTAGAAATTTTTAATTCATTTTTTTCTTTGAGCAATTGAGCATTATTTTTCATTTCAGTAGTAAGTTTAGATTTAGTAGTTACAGTAAGAGAATGTTGTTTATTTAAATAATTATATTTATCTTTTAGTTTATTACAAGTCTCTTCCATCATGTTACAACATTCAAATAGTTCATCACTTGTCATATTCTCAGACTCACTTTCATTTTTAGAATAATAAAAATTATGTGTAGGTGTGTCTAAAGTTACCTCAAATTTTTTTATCATAAAACACATATTTTCCATGTCATATTTCTCATCATGAGATGATGCTGATTCACTGGAGCTATCCTCATAGGAACTCTAGGTGGCCTTCATATCTTTATTATACATCTTGTCTTTGTTTTCAAACTTTTTTTGTATTTTAACTTTGGATAGTCAACTTTATCATGTCATCTCCTCTTGCATTCATAGCAGAAAATCTCATATGATTTTTTTATTTCTTTTCTAATCCTTTTTCCAGTTTCCCTTGTTATCATATTTTCCTTTATAATTGGTATTTCTGAAAAACTTCTTCTTCCTATAGAACATCTTGAATCTTTTGGCTAGTTGAGATTCTCTTCATTGCTATCTGATGTTGATTCATCATTTCTAAAGCTTTCAATAGAGTCTTTCACCTTCTATTTTTCCTTATTCATAGAGACAGTAGACTTCAAAGCTATAGACTTTCTCTTAGGTTCATCCTCCACTTCTTTGTTGTCTTTTTGCTCTTCTTTATACATCATTATTTTTCCAATGAGTTATCTGACAAGTAATTTGATAATGTCACATGATTCTATAATTGAGACATAAGTTCCTCTCTATCTATCAGGTAAGTATATAAGAATCCTCAAATTTTGTTCTTTGGAAGTAGAATCTCTTCATATAATTATCATAGTGTTCACTACTTCATTAATCCCAAGATACATGTTAGAAATAGGCTCATCAAGATTCCTCTTAAAGTTATCATATTTTATAGTATTTGTGTTATCTTTCATTTTTTAAAACTAGAAGTTCCTTCAGGTGAAACAATGTATCCCAAAATTCATGGGCTATTTTGCATGCAGAAATTCTGTTGAATTACTCATATCTTAAAGAATAATATAAGGAATCCATGGATTTGCAATTATTTTTATAAGCAGTCTTAGTAGGGTCATCCCAAGTAGTTCTAGTAGTAGAAGGAATCTTATACACATCTACCATTGAAGACCAAATCCAAAATCTCTAAGTGCATTTTCATTTTTGTTTTCCTTTGTGAATAATTTTGGTTCATTAAAGAATAGAGGTATATTTGTAGAATCACCTTCCAGTAAATTATCCATAATAGAAATTTTAGAATAATATTTTAAAGAGATAAAAATTTATTATTGACAGAAATTTTAATATCTGTGAAATACAACTAAAATCCATATTATAAATATTTGAAACAGCATAGAAAATAGGAAATTCCTAAACTTTTGATACCAAACATTGGTTAGAGTAGAATACTTAAGAGGGGGGTGAATTGAGTATCTATAATTTTTTTTGTTTAAATATTGGTTCTTTGGAAAATTACCCCAATTAAAAATATGATCCAAGTCAGGTTGTAGTGAATTTATATGAGTCATGAATGTTCAACTAATTTCTCAAGAGATTGATTAGTTATCAGCTATACTAATATAATGATTAATATAACTTTTGGAACTAATATACTAGTTAGAAACTATTATAAACACTTGATAAACTAACTATCAATGTTTGACTTTGTTTGAATGAAATTTTTTATAAACTTTTAAAAGAAAATAACAATAGGAAAAATGGAAATTAAAAAAAGAGGTTTAGTATCAAGATGCGATTTAGTCCTATCTACTTGGTGATCACCTACCACCAAACAGTTTAAATTAATAACAAAGTTTGATCCACACCCTGGATCAGGGTTCACAATAGCACACAAGTCTGTTTAGGTCACAGTTGACCTCTACCATAGTTCTTCATGGGAAAAATACCAAACAGGTCATACACGACCTCTTCCATATTTATATGTGGGATAGAAAGGGATAAAAGGACTTTGAGTTTGAGGATATCAAGTATCCTCCAGTTATGCATAGGATCCAGTGTGTGTAACAGATAGATACACACACTACTCAGAAATGTAAATAAATAAACACAATAGAGATAAAGATGTAGTGTAAGGTTTATAAGTCTCTATGTATTATACAGTGCAACTCTGGACTCATTTGATGTAGTGGAGTTGACGTTTCAGTCCTCTTCTAGAAGATGGATCTAAAACAGAGTGTCATATCCTCTATGCTATGCTATTTAGGAGGTTAAATGTTAGGCTTATTGTTTGAAAGATGTTCAGGGAAACTCAGTATGTTTTTCTTCACTTCTTGATCTCCCCATATGTTCTTCCATTTTAGTTCTTGGGTTTTTAAGTATGATCGAGAATTGCAGGTACTCTTATGCACTTTTTCACTTGCTTTCCACTACTGTGTATTTTCTTGTATATTGAATGATCTAGCTTGTAATTCATTTATACTTTGAGAAATCACAATGATCTTCCCACATGCGTGTACCATGTACTATCCTCTGAATATCGTATAGATGACATTAAATAATGTTAGAAACATTAATTTGTCTAAATATGACAATTAGATATAAATTTTAATTAATAAAATAAATATAGTTTTTATGACTATCAGTGAGTTATAATCATCGGTTAGTTAACATCAGTCTATCAACATCAGTGATTCTATGTATCGATGTGTCCTTTCTATTGGTATCACTGACTCGGGGAACCAGTGAGTCATTTTCACTATCGGTCTGTCCAGGCATCAGTTAGTCATCATCGGTGACTCATTTTGAACTATTGGTGGGTCTCCCATTAGTGACTCGTCCATCGGTATTTCCTTTGAACTAACGACTCATCACCCATTGGTGAGTCATCCATCGGTGAGTGGATTGAACTCTCAGCGTGACCGATCATCGGTTACTTGTCCATCCATGTGACGTTTATTCTATCAGTAAGTCATGCATCAATTACTTCTTCGATTAGTGACTTATTCGATCAATGACTTCTTCATCAGTGACTTCTTCAATCAATGAATTCTTCATCGGTGAGTCATCCATTGGTGAATCCTTAAACCAATCAGTTTCAGGGACATTGAATAACTTATAAAGTGTATGTATTATACATAACAACACCAAATTAAGTGAAATTAATAAATACATGTAAATATACACTTGTAAATATATTGAAACATAAATATCCATAATATATTGACTTATTTAACAGTATTATACCATGTGAAATAATTTATTCATTTATAAATAGTCATTGACATGATCAACATTAGTTATAACTTAATATGTGAATTATCATGATTTGTAAAATGGCATGGTTTGTGATTATTAAAAAAAATATCTCATAGAGGGTCCAACACACATGTGTGATATTCAATGAACCACGATCACTACATCAACATCTCATATGAAAGCTGAAATGTTTAAACCTATTGGCGTGTCAAAATACCTGAGTCCCAAAAAAGTCCTCCTGAGTAGTGGGATGAACTTACCTTAGCACATCAAACACTCTACTATGGAGTTTCCCAAAGATGAATTTAATGGATGACCATGACTTTGGCATATATATCTTTTTAAACAAAGCATTACCCAATGCTTATTCCCATATAAAGAGTTAAGTTACAGTGAACACCCATCCGAAAAAGGGTCTCTTTCTTTAAAACTAAAAAGTCCTACAAGGAATAATGTTACCCAAATGGTACCAATGTCTAAAAGCTCACAATGGAAACAAGAAATATCGATTTTAATGGTTCTACATTCCATAGGATAGTCCCTTATGAAGCGTACTTGTTGACCTTATCTCTTGGTCATGAAAAACAGAATTCACTAGGCTTAAAATCCCATCTTTATTTTTTCCATTTCATTAATTCATTTCATGCTTTTAAACATTTAAATGAATTTGTAACAAACCCACAAGTACTATTCCACAATAAGGTACTTGGTTTCAAATTAATGACCTACTAGAAAAATAGGAATTCTATAATAAACTTCCTCTAACATTTAGTTTCATTTAATTTTAAACATGCCATTTAGAATCTAAATTACTTTTAATTAGAAGACGACCACTAAGGGTCCCATTTATTCAATCTAGATTCTTCAGAAAGAAACATCACAAGTGATATGAGTGGCCATATACCAATCCATAAAGTGCACATACACTTTATAGGTGGCATTTGAATCCAATTTAATCAATTTAATTTCCATTTAACATTTTATCTTTAGTAGCCACTTACACATCAAAACATATCTAGCATGTAATCACAAGTAGTAACACAAAATCATTCTATAACCTAGAAGCATGGAATAACCGTAAAGCATGTTAATTACAAAGGAAACATGGAATATAATCACCTAATAATGTTAAATCTATAATCAAAACATGATATCTAAATATATATTCTAAAGAATATAAAAACATGAAATTCTACCCAAGACACACGATCAAAATCAGTAGGCATCCTTCTAATGCAACTACATGGAATGTTATATTCATGGAATGAGAATATCTAAGTGCCTAAGATGATTCATGTAATGAAAATTAAATGTAATATCAGGCCAAGGAAAAATTTCAATATTCTAAAAATCAATAAGCAGTAAAAAATACACCAGTCACTCAAGGTGAAATCATATCAACTGTAACCTCAAATAGTATATACATCAATTCCCAACCCTGGAAACTTGGTCATTCCCCATACATGGGGTGATCGGTCCCAAGAAAAATTATTAACCAAGTTCTGACACTTTCCTATTCTCCTATATACCAACCAAAAATAGAAAGACAAAGGAAAAAAAGAAAGAACACCCTACCTTTGATACCACTTTGTAATATCCCGACCGGCTTACCCTCAAACCAGTAGCTAGACCAATCACCACATGACCTCAAGTACATCTCCCAATATTCTAGAGACTACTGACTAGCAGTGAGGGTATATGGATAGTAACTTGGGAGACTATACCCTTATAGTCAGAGTGCGCAACAAAAATCGATAATAAACTCAGACAACAGAAGAAGAAAATCTAAAACAACAATCATATGAATAATGAAAATGTCCAATGCCAGTTTATATAATGAATTCATGTCATGGTAATGTTTATATAAATGAATTAAAAAATTAGCATACTTTACATATCAGTATAGAAAAAAAGGAAAGTCCCAAATCCCCAAAGGTGATCTCCACAAGCATCCCCAGCTCTCTCTCAGTCATTTTCTCCTAAATTTCATCTACAAGCAAGAAACAACAAGAAATGTCCAAGGTCCTGTAAACAAGTAGAGTCTAATTAGGTGCCCCAGTATAATGGTGACAAAAATAGGGTGTGAGATATAAATCTCAATAGGCCAAGACCACTGGTGTCTAGATCAATCTAGAAAATACAATAACATTAAATAGTATCCAAGTATATCAAAGTAATAATATAATTGAATAAATAACCAAAAATATATCTAGGTTCCAAAGGGACACTGGATTGTGATACCTGCATCAACTCATATCTAGAATATGAGTCTGAACATGAACAATATATATATAAATAATGTATAATGAAATGTTTATCAAATTATTTAATATTCTCTATTTAACCACAGAAAATAATTATCATGTTACAATTATTATATATCACCTATTTTAATGACGTTATCATTCTATAACTCACACATACATTAATGTCCAAGTTAACATTCCATGCTCACGCACCCACAAATTTCTATGTTACATTCCATACTCACGCACCCATGAATGTCTTTGTTACCATTGCATAGTCACACACCCCAAATGTTCATGTTTACATTCCATAGTCACACACCCATGAATGTCCATGTTACCATTCCATAATCACACACCCATGAATGTCCATGTTACCATTCCATACTCACACACCATGAATGTTCAGGTTACCATTCCATACTCACACACCCATGATTGTCCATGTTACAATTCCATACTCACGCACCCATGAATGCCCATGTTACCATTCCCTAGTACATAATATAATTAATTCATCAATTAATTATCATCATAAATATCATTACTAATTAAACAATTAGTTTAAAAAACCAGTAATTTAGTTAACTCAAAAATAAACTTATCACAACAATTACTCTAGTTAACTAAACAATTAACGAGTCACATGGAAACCATGTCAATACCTAATAATTATTTCACAAATTATTTATCTCTAGGAAACTATCTCTATATTGCGTAATTAATTCACAAATTAATTATATTAGCTTAGACCCAAATTGAAATCTCATAATTAATCCCATGATTAATTAGCTGTATTATAATATCATAACACATAATTAATTAATAATTAATTATCTCAACTTATCTAATTTAAAATCTCACAATTAATCTTCCAATTAATTATCATCTCAAATAACATAATTAATTTATAATTAATTATCTTATAATTAATCCCCTAATAATTATTATCTCAAGGCACATAATTGATTAATAATTAATTATCTCATATTGACCAATTTAATATCTCATAATTAATCACCCAATAATTATTATCTCAAATAATATAATTAATTCATAACTAATTATCTCATCTTAACCAATTTAATATCTCATAACTAATCCTATGACTAATTTTATCAATATCAACCTCAAAGCATATAATTAATTCACAATTAATTATCTCATCCCACTAATAAACAATTTATTCAAATATTTCAGTCAACTTTACCAAAAATCAAAAAAACAAAAAAAACTTCATTTTATTTATTAGGAAATGTTGAGAACCATACCTCAGAAAATTTGGCCGATTGCAAGCATCGTAACTCAAATCGGGACTTGCTCGTGTACACACTCCTCAACAAAAGCTCACACACAGTTGGAATTTATCATCGCACCTAAAAACCATGAACAGACACCCATAGTTAGTGCGGTGAGCAATAACACACACCCAAAACAATAACTACAAAAATAAACAACCACATACATTTAATTAAAGGGATGTGAAATCAATTATCGAGTATAAATCCTTACCTAAGAATGACGGCGGTGAACCGAATTGATCCGAACTACTTCACCATGAATGGTGGTCTTTAGAATATAGATCAAAGGGTATTGAGACATCTTTCGTAGCACCTAGATATGGATGAAAATAAGAAATCAAATTAATATTGAATATAGGGTTTTAACCTAACAGTGACAGGTCAATTGAGAGCCTAAACAGACGATGAAAATAACAAAATGCATGGAGAAGGACTCACCTCACTAATACAAACTACTTTTGTGAAGGAACTGAAAGGAGATAGCCACGTAAAGAGGAGTCAGGAGGATGGGTGGTGCACAACCCATGGGTGATTCACCATGGGTGCGTTGTACGCAATAGAGAGTAAAAAAACAGCTGATGCAAACAATGAAATGCATGGAGAAGGACTCACCTCACCAATACATACAAATTCTATGAATAGACCACCATAATCCGGTGCATAGAGAGGTATCCAGTGAGGATGGGTGGTGTGCCACCCATGGGAGAGTCGAGGGGAGGGGGGTCATGCCTCACCTTGGCTATACACATCTCCCTCTTTATTTCCATTCTAATAATTTTAATAATTAATATAATAATAATAACATACATATTATAATTTTGATATTTTAAATAAAATGCTTCTTTGATAAACCCCAAACTCCCCATTTACACCTCATTTACAACTCATTTGAATTAGATTCCTTACAACCAAATTTAATTAAAAAAATTCTCCAACTCATCATTATTTAATTAAATTCTATGAACCAAAAATTTAATTAAATGAAAACCCAATTTCACATCAATTAATTAAATTCTACTTAACCTTGAATTTAATTATATAAAACCCCCATTTCACATCAAATAATTATATTCATCTTAACCATGAATTTCATTAGATAAAATCCCAATTCCACATTTAACACATTATTTAATTAAATTATTCTCCAATGAATTTAATTAAATAAAATATCCAATACATCGTTATTTAATTAAATTCTATCAAAAAAATTTAATTAAATAAAACCCCCATTTTTCATCAAATAATTAAATTCATCTTAACATTTAATTTAATTAGATAAAACCCAAACTCCACATTTAACCCATCATTTAATTAAATTCTTTTATAAAGAAATTTAATTAAATAAACTTTCTAATAAATAATTATTTAATTAAATTTTATCAACATAATCTAATTAAATAAACCCCCTATTTTTTATAAAATAATTAAATTCATATTAACCTTGAATTTAATTAGATAAAACCCCAACTCGACATTTAACACATCATTTAATTAAATTCATTTCCAACTGAATGTAATTAAATAAATTTTACAACTCATTATTATTTAATTAAATTATATCAACATTATTAAAAAAACCTTTGACACTTAAGTAATCATCATTTAATTAAATTCATTCCAACTAAATTTAATTAAACAATTTATCCAATTCATGTTATTTAATTAAATTCTATAAACACAATTAAATTAAATTAAATTAACTTGAAACTAAAAACTAGGTAATCCACATGGTTTAACTCATATGGTATGAAAGACTGTGCGAATTCCATGCACCCACTACTGGATACCTAGAGTATCCTGTATGGATGAACCACACGGTTTGACTAACAATGTGTAGTCAGTGCGAACATCTCTAGATTTCCACTTTAAAACTGAGTTTATGGGTTTGGTGCTCCGGAAACCCATCGATCCACCCATGAAACTCATAGACCCTTTACTCAAGAAAGATATAAACACCTAAAATGAACCCAACTTGCGAACTTTTATCCCAAATCAGGGTTTTAAAACCAAAATGATCATTAAACAAAAAAGTTTTAAAAATATTATTTTAAACTGGTTAAAAACATGGGACTTTACAAGTGGAAGCTTGGAGAAGGTAGGAGGAGCCTCTTTTTGTGTCACACATACCAGGGGATAAGAAAATGGGCATATTGAGTTAAAATTACAAAAGGTGTAGGGTTGAAATGTCACAAATTTTTATATTTTAGTATCTCGCATAGTTTGGTCATACGGTTTACCAATCCATGCTCTAACCATGCCCCCCTTAATAGACACAACTGGGAACCTCAATGGTTTGTCCATATAGTTTTCATACCATGTTCCTACCATATGGAATGGTTCTATTGTGAGGTAGTGGTTACCCACGAGATTTAAGCATAGTTTGACTAACCATGCATATGCCATGAACCCTCAACCAAAATCACCCCATGACATACATATTTTCTTGGAGCATGCAATATGGATTACCCAGACTATGTGTAGACTGTGATCGAGGAGAAAAATTCCCTGAAATTCAAAATTTAAACTTGTCACACCTAAAACATGATATCCAAACCCTAGGAATAAAGATAAACAATATCAGAGGTAAAAAATAAAAAACTTTGTGTGATAGTATGATTCTATTTTATCTTTACACTTCATTTATTCTCATCATATTCTCTATAAAAATGGGAAAAAATATTAAAAAAGTGAAAGAGAAAAAATTGAGAAAATAAAAATAAAAATAAATATTATATTGAATTATTCATTATGATTACATTCATGATTCATTCCCCTCCCAAAAATCAAGGTAAAGATATATAATTCCTTTATAGAATTCCATATCATATTATCTCAAAAGATAAGATGAAAAAAATTGAATTAACCCGAAATCATTCATTACATTTATTTTAGGACTAATGTAGCTTGACATTCAAAAAGGGTGTGGTGTTTTATAATTTACAGGTAAATGTACTGAGGATATATCCTTACTTTTCACAAGAATATTCATGAAATTTATTGAGTGTTTTAACCTAATTTTTATCTGTTGATGTTTAAATATTTTTACCTACTAATGATAATCCAAAAAAAATCACCTTGGAAAATACCTCATTATTGAATCAATTTCATGTATCAAAGTGTATAAGAACAAGAGTTTTCACTTGAATGTGGTGATATGTTCATTTTACAAGTATTAGTATAACTCTAGATAAAAGTTATCTTGACCAAAGAGTGACCTGAATTTCCATGAGTGGTATGTTTTGATTGGTTCATGGATGGTATTTTGATTTTGAAAAAAGTTAAATATGGGGGAAGAAAATAAATGGGAATTGTTTTTCATGGATGATACATGATAAATTATATTTTGGATATTTTCTATGAAATTATATAACTATTGATTATTGTGTGGAGTTGATATGAATTAGGGATGACTTCCCAGGAGTGAAATGATAATGAGAGGGGATAATTGATAGAGATATAATATTTATAAATATCACTTTTAAATTTAATGATAACCCACATTGATTTTTAAGTGACGATTTAATAGGATTTTATAATTACACCATGAATTTTTAAATTAAATGAAAATTCACATTTTTACCTTATAATTTCACTCTATTATTTATATATTAAAATATAATTTGTTTTAAATCTAAATTAAAACAAATTAATAATAGAAAACATAATGGGATACATATTTTATTTGAATACCACAAGTCAGACCACACATTTTCATGGAGATAATAGACCAAGAATTTAGTGTTTTACTAGATTCATCAATTTGTACATCACTTTAATATTTGGCCTATAAATATTCTATCATTTCTTGTATTATATAATTTTTTTGAAAAATCTAGATGAATCAAAAATGAGTATTTTCATTCAACTGAATCCAAATATTGTTTAATATTTATATAGGGTTAATAACATGGAAGAAATAGCTATTTATTTTCACTTTATTTTCATAATTAAATTTTAAAATATGTGTAACCCTAGCCTCCACTAAACTTGATAAATATTTATTATTATCCTTTTAGGAGAAATTTCATGAAGTTTGGTGTTCATGAATAATGAAGGATTTAGTTTTTCTATATATTTTTTTATAATTTAGATCACATTATATGTTTCAATAAAAACATTTTATGTTCCTTATCATTACCCTTAGTCTCTTTCTATCTATATCCCTCCAACTTCCCCTTTCTTCACCATGTTCTCTTAGACTCATGATGGTGATTGAAAAAATTTAGGATTTTCCTTAGGGTTAGTATTCTTTATTTTCTCAAATTCATTCATTTTTAATTTTACATGTTTTTATTTTGATTATGGTGAGGGAGAGATAAGTTGTAGGGTTTGGTATAGTGATCATCCACCCCACCATATCTTGATTTTGAAACTCATTCTATTCCCTACCAAATGTGTATTTAATACCTTATATTATGAATTTTCATTATATTATGGAGTCAAGTGTGTTTGAGAAATAAAATAACATATGATATAGTTGGGTATTAGAAGGTGTCACACTCTCAATTAAGGTGTGTTAATTACTATTTACTTTGGTAGGATGTGAGGTTTGATGTGCATAAGAAATATATTTTTCATGTTAATTTTCAGACTCAATGCAGGGGATAATATTTCATGTATAATGGGATGAACTATCAAATACAATTTAGAAAAATAATAACGGATAATGAAGGAACTTGAGTATCTTACCCTAGGACCAAGTTCTAACTCATGTTTATATTATTTTCATAAAATATAAAAAACAAAAAATACAATAAAATGTTTTTGGATAGTGAGTTATTGAATAAAAAATATCTTCAATAGATAAAACCCTAGTTAACCACTATGTTGAACTATGAAAATATGTAAAATTTTGTATAACCCCATGATATGTGTTGTCAAAATTTGTCACCCTTAATGGTGATAAAATCTAGAATTTCACTCTTGATTTATTTTCAAATTTTGTAAATAGTTATATTTATTTTCATAAAAAACTAAAAAAATATAATTATGATATATTCAAGTTTAGTTTCTTATATAAGTAATAACTAGAATTAAGTGAAATAATCAGAAGATGTTTATAATGAAAGAGAATCCCTGATAAAATACATTAAAATAGATATTCAAGAGGTGATAAAATAAGTAAAATATTTAACTAAATATCCCCCTACACCCAATGATTAGAAACTACACTAATAATAACTAAAGGAAGTGGAGGAAAAGATTTTATTAAACATTTCTTAAATTGAAGAACCTGAGGTTTCTAAAAATAAATTATATATAGAATTAAATTCATCAGTTATTACTCATCCTATACTATAGGATAATGAATTAGAGTCGAATCAGGTAGATAATATTTTATTTAACTCATTTTCACCTAATTTTATTAAAAAAATTATTTTAATCTCCCATATCATTGATTTTTTGGATTCATCAAACACATAAACATCCTTCAATGATGAATATTAAGGAAAATAAAATTTATCTAATGAATAACTCATGAATCTCTTTAAACACATTACAAAATATTTTTGATAGAGTAAATGAATAAGTTACCACATATTTTCATAAAGTAATTGAATCATAATAAGTCCACTTTTATGGGGAATATTTTACTATAAATTCATCTTTCTTTAATTTCCTTCAATATTAAATTTTTATGAATACCATCTGAAAATATTTTAATACAACACATTATGATAAAGTATTTTATGTTGAAGAAGTAGAAAATATGTTTTTGTTGAAGAAAATGAAGAGGATCCAAATTTTTTCTTACATCAACCATGAAAACTATACTTAATTTCAATAGGTGTGGATTTATATTACTGTATCCATGGATTCATACACAAGTAGTTCAATATGAATAACACTAGAATAAATATGTTTCTTGTGATTTTTGATAAACAAAACCCATCAACCATTATATTTTAGATAACAAATAGATCTATATTTATAGGGTATGTAAATCCATAATACCCAATTGGGTGTTAAACTAAGATTAATCCTTATTTTATTTTCCCTCTCCTATTACTTTTTTTTCCTTCAAATATATTTATTATATTATTTTTTATTTATTTAATTGTATGTTTTTAGTGGGAAGAATATAGGAGCTTAACTCAAGGCTTTCACTCTAAATAATAAATTTGCATCACTATTTTTTCTCTTATATTATTTACTTTATAAATAAACTCTACATAAAAATTAGGTAAGATCATTTCAGAATAAAAAAGAGGGTTGAAATATTTTATAACTAAGGAAGTGGTATAAATATATTTAGGTTTTCATGTTTTATTTTTTTTATTATTTTTTTAAATTTTTTTCAGGAATATTGAGCTTCACTAAATATTAATTACCATTTTCTCACTAAAAATGATTTTGATATATTTGAATTGATTTTTTAAGAAATTAATTACTAAATCAATGTCTATATGTAATTTTTTTCCTATAATTTTATTTTCAAAAAATTTTATTATATTGACTAATTTTTTAGATTCATTCCCATGAAAAAATAACTAATTTGTTTCCCAAACTATGACTTATTTTAAACCATTTTTGATGTATTCATTCTAATTTCCTCAGTTTATTTGGAGAAACATGAGTTTTTTAAAATTTGTTAGGGAACTTATTTTGTTAATTTTTTTTAACATGAAACATAAATGTACATTTACCCTTGTTTATCTCATAGGATCCATGAATTTATTTATAGTTTTATTCCTCATTATAATTTTTTTTCCATACCTACCTTCAACCTAAATATTGTTTCATTATTATTTCATGATTGAGTATGGTGGAAGGGCCTTTCATGTGAATTATTGGGGAAGAATATCATCATTGGGTGTGTGAGTCATGTGTCACTATTCTATGAATTTGGGAATGAAATTATTATGGTTATATTTTATCATTGCAATTCATTTATATCAACTATTTTCTTTAAGAAAAATAATAAAATAATAATAAAAATAGAGTAAAAATTTAATAAATTTTTTTAATGAGACTAAATTATTTATTGTTCTTACTTTTAGGACTCATGTCCCAATCAAAAGTCAATTGAATTATGTTTAACTATATTAAAAAATTATTTTTAATATCATATCTAAGTGAAAAAAATATAATTAGGGTGAAATCATCCATTGGATTTATCACTTGATTTGTTTCATATGAGTTTACAAAACTTTGGTAGTGTTTTTCATTTTTCTGGAGAATTAAGTGAGGTAAATATCCTATTTTTTCACTTGAATAATCACTATATTATACTTATTTGTTTTAACCACTAATATTAACCCTTTAAATTTTAAAAAAAATCATCCACTGACCCTAAGAAAACAAAAAACACCATTAAAAAGAAATCATGATTTTAAAAAAAGAATTTATGCCTCTCAATTTGGAGGAATATGATTTTTAATAAGAATATGGTGATAAATTAATTTTGCATGAATGTTCATAAATCTATATAGTATTTCAATTAAGTGAATATTGACATGAATTATTAGGTTAGGTATGTTTTGATAGGTTTATGGATGGATTTTTGTTTCTGAAAAAAATTTAATGTGATAGAAGTAAATAAAAAGGAATTTTTTTCATGTATGATACATGATAAATTCTATTTTGGAATAGATATATGAAATTATCTCATTATTTATTATTTAATATAGTTGATATGAACATTGGATGAATTTCCATGAGTGCAATGCATTGATCATGGTTTGAATTGATAGAGTTAATTTTTTCATAAATTTATCTTTTTGTTTTAATGATTTAATAACACTACATTGTGTTTTAAGCGATCATTTTATAGAATTTTGTAATTATAGGATGAATTTGTAAATTTCATGGAAATTTCACTTTATCCAATTCTATTACACTATATATGTTTTGTTATAAAATACTTTTTGTGTATGATATTAATTTAATATTTTATTAAAAAATAACACACATGTTGAGTTCTATAGTTTATTTGAAGGCCAGGAGTTGGATAACACTTTTCCTAGAGATAATTGTCAACACATAAATGTTCATACCATAGTCATTTTATCCTTTATTATATTGGGTTTAAATTTTTAAAAATGATAGAGGACATTAACAATAAGATTTTATTCAGATGATGCCACATCTCATTTAGCAGTTTGTGGGGTTAACTATGAAATAAAATAATAGTAATTTATTCTAAGTAAATTTTCAACATTTCTTATTAATTTTTTTGTAAACATAAAATCTACTTTTCTCCTTAAATTCTTATTATTAGAATTTATATTATATGTTATGTGGATTTGGGTTTTCTTTGAAAATTGGAGATTAGGGTTTACTCAATTTTTTGTCATCTCTCTCACATTGGAATTCTCTTACTGTATGTATTATTAAAAATTGTTTATATTAATTATCATTTTCCATAGTCTCTATATCTATATAACTATATATCTTAATATTTCTTTAATATAATCTCTCAAAATAATATTGGTGAGTGACTGAATTGAGGATCATCTTTGGGAGTGGGTTTTATAGTTATCTTTAATTTTTTCCTTTAAATTCATTATGTTTCTATTCTATTTGTGGTGAGGGAGAGGGGAGTGATAGGGTTTGATGTGTCAATCATCCATACCTCAATTACATGATTCTCAAAATCATTATATTCCCTATAAAATATTCATACCATCCCGTCTCTCCAGAATTATCTCCATATCATGGACTTAATTGTATTCGACAGATGAAACAACACATGATGGAGTTGTGTCTCAGAAGGTGTGACACAAATTATTGAGTTGTTTTCATAATTAATAAAAATTTAAGGAGTTGAGTTTTTGTTTGATTATTATATATCCTTGGCATTATATGATTCACAATAAATTTAGTGGAAGGTAGTTCATATATGCTAGGATGGATGATCAAAAAACAATTTAGACAATATTAATAGATAATGAAGTAACCTGAGTAGCCAGCCCAAGGGCTATGTTAATTAATTCTAAACTCATTTAATTTGATATATAATTTTTATATTCATTTATTATTTATATTTTTAATTAAATATTCAAACCCTTATTTCTTCATTATTTTAATAAATTATATAAATTCAAAAATATAATAAATATTTTTCATAAAAATATTGATTGACTGCAAAATATCATTAAGAGAGGCTATACTAGTAAGGTATTGTGCATAACTAGGAAAAATAAATTAAATTTTGTACCACCCCTTGAAAGGTGTTGTAAATATATCTTCTAGAATAATGGAATGGGTATTTAATGTCAGGAAATTTTGAGGCCATCCCATACTAACAACCTATATTCTAAATCATTGTATAATAACCCATCCAATTAGTTTAACTTATACATCACTATTTAGTGAACTTTCTCAAGAAATATATAATAATAACACACAATATACCCTCATTTAATAAAGTAGGAAATAATATTTTCCAATTTCAAATAAATAAAAATGATTTATATCAAATTAGTAAACATGTTTAATCTCAAGAAATAAATATTTTTGATATAAAAGTAATAAACATGATTAATATAAAAAAAACTATAGAAAAAAATAATAAGTAAACATGATTAATAATGAAGTAGAGGGTATTCTACATTTTTTTTAAAATAATTCACAACCAATTCATACCTAAATATATCATATTGGTATGTCAACAATCAGTGTAATATATAAACAAAACCACAAGAAAGTTACTAAATTTAATAAATATAATACAAAAGAAGTTAATAATGATGGTATAAATCTAAATAAAAAAAGAGGTATAATATATTCAAATCTAGAGAAAACCTAAGTAGATAACAAATTAGGTGAGTGTTTAGGAATACATTATAGTTTTATACATGTCATGGAAAATCCAAAAAAGGAAAAATATAAAGTACACTAGTAGGCGTTCTCTAAATAATATGATCTAGGAATATCTAATAACAAGGAGTATAAGATTATGAAAGACTATTTAGTGAAACTGGGTCAGTACATGATCCCTCTTGGATTTCGAAGTCTTACCAATTATATTAAACCACCACTTAAATTAATATAAATATTGTTTTTAGGGGAAATTACACTTCATATTAAATACAAAATTGAATAATTTATTTACTTATAAAACCAATAAAAATGATGTTTATAATCCCACACCATAAGGTACCATTTTACTGAAGCGTGGAAACACATATTTATGAAACAAGTTTTAAAAGAAAATATTAAAAAATTGAAATGTTTATTTTCAATATAAACATGTTTAAATGAAACATTTTTATGATAAAGATGTGTAAATCTGAAGGTCTTTTCAAAAGTATTATTTAATAAAAGGTAGTATTTAAAAAAACATCACAAAAAATGAATCTTATAAAAACAAATTTTGTGTATCTTATACCAAATAATTAGATTTGAACATAACCATTTATCTACCCATGTCAAACCACTTCCTCCAACACAATAAACCTAATAACCCCATCTCCATCTAAGAACTCTCTTAACCAATGGTTAAGTGTGGTTCATTGACACATAGTTCATTTAGGATTATGTTGTAACATGTGATTACCTATTATAGTAAACCATCCACACTCTATATTATTCAATTTATCCAAATTTAAATAACCATGATAGTTTACTATATGAAGTCACTCTATATTTAAAATTTGTCCTCATGGTGGTTTGATATAAATGAAACACCAAATATTCTATTCAAAACTCGTTTAAAATATGATGAAAATTCATGACACATTGTCTCTTTGGGTTCACATGTCACAAACTAAGGATGAACCACCCAATTCATATTTCAAAGTAATCCATAATAATAAAGAATGGATTTCTATAATATAACTATAACCATATTGGGATAATTAATTTCATTAAATAACAAGAAATTACATCCAAAACTACTTAATATCATTTGAGACTTAATTATTAACATTTTCAAGTTATAACAACATTATAATTTTAAATCCATTCTCTTATATTACCAAAATATGAGGTAAATTTTTTTAATTATTTTTCAGGAAAATAGGTAGTAATTTCATGTCCATAGTTGAGAATCACTGAGAGGGTTAAGAAAAACTTCCCATACCATAATAGAGATTTAAAAATTCCCATGATCACATTAGAAGAAAATAATAATCACAAAACTAAATTCCATGGATAAAGTAAACCAATAAAAAATAACTATAAATTTGGAATAATTAAGAGTCAATAAAAACTCATGAAATCAATTAATACAATCCATAGAAAAATTGCATAACAAAAAGACTCAAATGAATCCAACAGTTCATTCTAAAATTTGACTCTAAAACTGGAGAAATATATTTAAGACCATAATTTTTTTATTTAAAAAAATAGAGAAAAGGGGTAAAAAACCAATAAAAACCTCTTTTAATAAATAGAAGAGTAAGCCCATTTATTTTGATGAATTCCAAAAATATCTGACTGAATTCATCCTCAAACCCTAAATTATAGTTGAAAAAATTAGAAGAAAAATAAAAAACTATAGAGTGTGGAAAAAGGATGGAATAAATTAGATTCATCATGAAAAATCACCCATTAATTCACCCTAAAGAAATGGGAAATTAGAGTGGGGATTGGATACAAATAGATCTTCAAAAGGGGATCTCAACGGGCTAAATAAGTGTGAGTATTGAGGGAGAAGGGAAAGGAATAAAGAATGGATATGTAGGAAAAGATCATAATTCCAAATATTAAAAACAAAACTATAATATTCTATATACACTTTCATGTTCCATTGAGTACCGAGTGAAACCCCCATGCCACTAGGTTCTCCTCCATGTACAGTGAGTATATGACAACCCATGTCTTTATTCCACATTAATTCATGATTTATTATAAAATATTACACATAATACAATTTGGAAGATCAGTATGTCTAGTTTATTTGGGTAATTAGGTACATTAAATAACAAATGAAATTAGAGGGTACATTTACATTATTGAAAACTTATTTATCATGCTCATAACATTACATCGCACTTAAAACCACACAAGATAATGTAGAGACATTCATAAGAAAGAGGTGAGCTATGAAGAATAATAAAGTAATAAGAATGGAATAATATGAAGAAAGTATTACATGATATAAAATAGGAATTTAAATTGGATATAAAAAGGTGGAGAATAATAAACATGAACAAAGAGGCATGATATAACATGATAATGTAAAGCTAATATAGGAAAGTGAAAACAAATTTAAAAATGACATCATAACATAGATAAAGGAAAAACACCAATAAATTATAACATGGTGTAAAAGTATTACGATGGACTAGTTTCACTCCATAATACCTTTCATTACATCTTATGAGACTAACAAATTATCCAATTCATTGTATTGTTATATTGTTGGGGGTGCATTTGTCACTTTTATACCATGTAAATACATAAGTGTTCCACATTTATCATTCAAAATAGGATCATATTTCATCAAATTTAATTAAACAATAAAAGAGTTTTTAGGAAAAAAATGTATTTTCCAAATAAATTAAGTATAGTTATGTATAGGTTAATAACCTTGATTAGAAATAGTGATTTTATTCACAATACAATGGTTTGGAATGGAAAAAACATAGTGAAATTTCATCAATATACTGACAGTGATTAAAGATTCATAAAATGGTTTAATGAGAGATAAATGGGTGTATAATCATTGATAATTAAAATGGAAATTAATAGGTATGCGGGGAAACATATCCCAATATTAGGAATTAGAAATAAAATAAATAAAATTAAGAATGTTCTTGAATAAAGAGGAAAAGGAAAGGATCCCTTACCTTGAGAGGGTGATTACAAAATATTTGGAGGAGCTTATTGAGAGCTTAGGAACCTTGGGAGGACTCTAGAGTTGGGATGGTAAAGTAATTATGTGTTCTGAAAATATTTAGAAAAGATAAATGGGATATTAGGAGGCTTTATATAGGAAAAGAGAAAGGTGTTCTTTATTTTTTTCTCAAACTTAGGTTTTTGACTCTATATAAAAATGTAATAAAAACCATGAAACTTCCCATGGTTTTTACAATGTTTTTTGAAAAAGGGAAGTGGTTTTAATTATTTTAATTGTCAAAGGTAATAACTAAATAAAATATTACCCTTGGTGATGTGGAAGCGAGTAATGTTTATAAAGAAATCATTTTAAAACCTTGTAATATAATGCAGGCTTTGGAAGATTCATAAAGGATTTATAAAATTAATAAAATAATATCAAAATTACATTATTCTAAAGAGGAAACATATATTTGGTCAGGGATTCATTTTATTGATTTTTTACATCACTTTTGGGTCATTATGATTTCATAATACACACCATATATTTATACCATATTTAATTTTTACCTGAAAATTCGACCATCTTAGAAAATTAAGAAAACTTAAATATTGGATATTTTAAAAGTTTTGATTTCAAAAATAAAATTTTTATCAAAATAATTCTTTAAATAAGTTAATTTTAACTTTTAAAATAATAATTTACAGTTATTGATAAATAACATATTTTCATAAAATAATAGTTTTTGAACACTTATAAAAATTAAGTTTTCTTTATAAAAATAATATTATCATTTATATTTAATAATAATAATTTAATAATATTATTTTATTAAAAAACATTTAATAAAAAAATAAATTAATTCCTAAAATGGAATTTCTTATTTCATATTTCATATTACTAAATAATATAATTTGTATTTTATTTAATCAAAATCAAACGCATTTAAAAATGAACAGTAATAATAATTAAATATAACTATTATTCTATTAAAAATACAATATTAATATTCATATTATTAGGGTCTTGGTAAATATCAATTTATTACATCAAAAAATTCCATAAGGGTAAGGTGTACAACTGTGAGACTTTCATGGGGTGTTTTGGCATATATGGTTTGGGTTGTGGACTCAATGAGCATGAACTTCTCCTGTAAACAATTTAAGTCATGATTTAGTTGTTATATATAAGATTGGTCATGGTTAAGGGAAAATCTCAGTGATACTATGTTCCTCCAAAGCTCCAATAAATGGTCTTCATATGGTATGATCTTACTGGTTGGGACCGTCACTTCCATTGTCCGTGTCAATTGGATTTTTCAAAACCCTATATTTATAATAATCATATGATCACTATTAAATGGTTATGTTTTCAATAGTTATGATTCTAAATGGTATTATGAATCCTATATGATATATTAGAACAAAATAATTTCATGTGTTTTCTATAACCATAATACATAATATGAAATTAAATTCAACCACAAAGGGAATTTTATTTATAAAAGTTCATGTCATTACAATATTCCCACCTTTAGAAATTTCTCCCTTGAATTTTTTATTTCACACACTAAAATAGATTAGGGTAACTCTATTTCATCACCTCCAATTATAAAAGCCCTACTATTTATTTCATATTTAAGCTTGATTTATTACATAGATTTTCACTTAATTAAACTCAAAATATTGATAGGTAGAGTGTCTTAGGAAATTAGGAACATTATATAACTACATAAAACATGAAATACAACATCTTTATTGGAAACACTTTTTACATAACCATGAAATTCCTTTGTATATAACCCTACATGGGATAACCAGAGGAAATACATAAAAAAGGGGTGTGCTATAAAGCCCAGTATGGTAGTAAACATGGAATAACATGAGGATAATAATATATGTTAGACAATCCATATCAATGATTAATAAAGGAACATGAATATGAACACTTGATATAGCATGATAATCATAACATGTGAATGTGGAAACAACTTAAAACACTGTATTATAAACATAAGTCAAAGATAAACATAAAAGAATTCATAGTGGAAAATGTCCCATAAAGTAATCAGGTAAACACCTATCCCAACATGATGTATCATGATACTAAACATTACCCAATGCATTGGAGCGCTATCAGAGCACACCCTTCATAATCATTTCAATCTCATACTTATGTGTGCCACATAGATCATATAACATGGTTTCATTCAACATCATCATTTATTTCACAAACATATAATGTGGAATAAAAAAATATAAGTCCTCAATCAAAAAATATATTTGCATAAAGGTGAATTCCATTGATAGAGGAATGGGTATGGTATTCACTACATGATGATTTTGGCATGGAAAATTTCAGTGCAATTTCACCGGCATAATGATGTCATATGGAAATTCATAAAATGTGTTGATAAGATAGAAAGTGGTATATCATAAATTAAACATGAAATTGATAATAAGGGGGTCATGTAAAATAATATACCAAAATATTAAATGGAATTTAAGATGCATAATATAAAAGAAGTGCTTGAATGGAAATTAGAAGAGAGAAACCCATTACGGAATTTCAGATTAGTAACGACTTAGGTACAAGTCCAATTGAGGGAGAATAAATGTTCCCTCATTCATATAAAATTAAATGGAAAATAGTAAATTGATTATGGATGGATGAAAATAAAACCAATTTAAATTAAAAGGACTAATCTCAAACAAGGTTCTCGAATTGAAAGGAAGAGAGGAAGGTGGGGATCCCTTATTTGGATGTGGAACTCAATGCATTGGGAGGGGATTCTTGGAAGCTTGTAGGAACTTTGGTTGGACTATAAGGAGTAAGGGGAAGAGTTTGTATGAGCTTAAAGTAGTTTTAGTGAAGAGAAATGGGAGATTTGGTGGGTTTACATAGGAAAGGAGGGGGATTTTTTAATTATTTTAGTTTCAGACACATCATAATAAAATATTCAAAACCACAAACCATCCGATGGTTTTTCCCATTAATTCAAGAAAAAGGAGATTAGATTACAAAATTATATAAGGTAAAGGGATAAACTTATAAAATATTTTCCTTGCTTATGTGATGGTGAGTCACACCCTTATAGAAATGAATTTAAAATAATAAAAAATATTATATATTTTGGAAGATTCACTGGGGATTTATAAAATAAATCAAATAAACTTAAAATTAAAATATATTAAATGTAAAAAATATATTTGGAAGAAGATAACTTTTATAGTATTTATTACAACATTATTGGGCCATTATGATGTCATAAAACACACCATATATTTATACGGTATTTAATTTTTAACCAAAAATTCAACTATATCATGAAATTATGAAAAATTAAATGTTAGATAATTTCAAAATCCTGATTAAAATAATAATATTAATTTTATCTGAATAATTTTCTAAATAAGTGTATTTTAACTTTTAAAATAAATACCAGCATTTATTGAAAATTAACGGTTTTTAACAAAAATAGTTTTTAAACATTAATAAAAATTTCATTTTACTTCACAAAAATTATATGATCATTTATATTTAACAAAATTAATTTAATAATAACTAAAATGTTATTTATTTAAAAAATTAATTAATTCCTCAGAAGATATTTCTTAATTAACAATAAATACTATTTTTTATTAAAAAAATATTTAAAAATTAATAATAATAGGAAAAAATATATCCAATATTTTATAAAAAACTTATGTACATATTCCTTATGATAAGATCTTGATAAATATACTTTTGTTACAACAACATATTTCCTAAGAGTAAGGTGCATGATGATGGGGCTTTCATGGGGCCATTCACGGAACATGGTTTGGGTTGTGATCTCAATGAGGTTGAACTTATCTTTTAAATGGGCTTTCTCATGCTTAAGTAATTATATGTTAGCTTCAGATTGGTCTAGAGAAAATCCCAGAAATGATATCTCCCTTAGAAACTCTAATAAATGAGCTTCATAGGGTATTCACATATTGGTTGAGGCCATCACTTCCTTTGTCTATTCCAAAAGTATTTTTTAAAACCCTATATTTATATTAGTCATGTTATCACTATTCAATGACTATATTTTAATCGGTAAAGAAACTTAAAATTTATTTAAATCCAATTGGATATAATAAAATAAAATAAGTTCATTTGTTTTATATATCCATAATATATTTAATTAAATAAAAAGAAATAAAATTTTATTCATAAATGTTATAGTCATTACAACCTTCCCCCCTAAAGAAATTTCAGCCTCAAAATTTCCTTTTCCCACACTAAAATAGATAAGGGTGGCTATTGTTCATCACTTCCTTCGGTTCCCATGTTGCTTCTTCAAACACATGGTTTCTCTACAACACCATGACAAGGAGAATTGTCTTATTTTGTAGGAATTTTTCTCTCTGATCAAAGATCATTGTTGGATGATCCTCATAAGAAAGGTAATTCTCCAATGGTACCACCTCTAGATTTAGAACATGTGATGTTTCCGGTATGTACTTATCAAGAGTGATACATAGAACACATCATGTACTTGAGATAGGTTTGGTGGGAGTGCTAGTCAATAAGACACTTCTCTAATGCGATCAAGGATCTCAAAATGGATGATGTACCTTGGACTATGATTTCCCTTATTCCCAAATATCATGACTCTCTTCCATGAATATATTAAGAGGAATACCGTGTCTCCAACATTGAACTCTAGGTTGCATCAATGATTGTCAACATATCTTTTTTATCAACTATGAGAAGCTTTGATGTGTTTTTGTATGGTCTTAACATTCTACAACATTTCTTAGACCATTTCACATCCTAGAAGTTTTCCCCAACTTCATCTCAATATGCCAGTGTTCTTCACCTCTTTGCATAAAGGGCTTCATAAGGGGCCATTTGGATTCTCGAATAGAAACTGTTGTCATAAAAGAACTCCACTAAAGGAATATGTTGGTCCCATCTGCCTTTGAAGTCCATTAAGAAAGCTCTTAATATGTCCTCAAGTTTTTGGATAGTCTACTTAGATTGACCATGAGTTTGAGGATAATAATACATACTGAAATTCATCTCTGTGTTTAGAGCATGCTAGAGACTTTTCAAAAACATAGAGGTGAATCTTGGATCTCCCTCGGACATAATTTAATGTGGTACTCCCTGAAACCTTACCACTTATTTGATGTATATTTGTTCTAGTTGATCTAATGAAAAATCCTCTTGAATAAAAATGAGGTGTGCAGTATTTCTTAGATTATCCACAATAACCCAGATAGAATTGTTTCCCTTAGATGTATTTGGAAGTCCGGTGACAAAGTCTATGGTGATGTTTTCCCATTTCCATATTTGTATGAGTAATGTTTACATCATCCCCTTTTAATTATGTCTTTCATCCTTCACTTTCTGACACACCAGGAACTTTGAGGTATATTCAGTGATATCCTTCTTCATTTTATCCCACCAAAAGTTCTCTCGGAGACCTTGATACATCATTGTGTTTCTTGGGTGAATAGAGAAAGTTGAACTATGTGCATTATCTAAAAGTTCTTTCTTTAACTAGTGATTTAATGGAACACATAGTTTTAACCCAAATCTAAAAATTCATTCATCATTAACATTTAACTCTAAGGATTTACCTTTTCTAATAGTTTTAAATTTATGCTGAATTCCCATATCATCTTTTTGAGCATCCCTTAACCTTTCAAAAAAAGATGGATGTGAAATAATTTGTGAAAGGATTGATGATGTTCCTTTATTTATGATTCCCATGTCCATCCTCTTACAATATAAGAATATCATATCCTTATCAATTATCATAAATGATAGAATTTATTGGTCCTTTCTACTTAGATTATCCACTACCCTATTCTCTTTTCTTGGATGGTAGTGGATTGAACAGTTTTAATCCTTGATAATATCTATCCATCTTCACTGGTTCAGATTCATATCTTTCTATGTGAATATATATTTGAGACTTTTGTGATCCATATATATTTCATAATTCTCCCTAAAGAGATAATTCTTCCATATTTGTAACAAAAATATCATAGATTATAACTCATGATCATGTGTGGTTAATTTTTCTCATGAAATTTCAACTGCCTCGAGGCTTAGGCAATGAATTTGTCATTTTTCATCAACACAAATCCCAATAAATTCTTTGAATCATCATTGAAAATTACAAAAAGCTCCCCACTTGTGGGTAGTGTGAGCACAAGGTTAGTGACAAGCCTCCTTTTTAACATCATTAATCTTTCTCCACTTTTATCATTATAAGATAATTTGACTCTATTATGAGTTAACATGGTAAGAGGGTTTGAAAATAATGTGAAAATTCTCCAAAATCTGTGATAATATCCAACTAACCCAAGGAAGAAAAAGATATCAACCACATATGTGGGCCTCAGATACCCCTCAATTTCATTTATCTAGGAAGGATCCATATATATCACATTGATTGTGATGATATTCCCAAAGAATGATACTTAATTAAATAAGAACTCACACTTGATATACTTTTCATATAGACTATTCTTTTGAAAGGTCTTTAGCATAGTGCTTAGATGCTCCTCATGCTCCTCCTTGGTTTTAGAGTATATTAGAATATTTTCTATAAAGACTACCACAAATTTTTCAAGGTAATATCTAAATACTATATTCATCTTTTCCATAAATATTAAAGGAGTATTATTGAGTCTGAATGGAATAACTATGAACTCATAATGTTTATACCATATATGACAATAAGTCTTTGGGATATCCTCCTTCTTCACCCTTATTTGGTAATATCCCAACCGAATATCCACCTTGTAGAAGTATTGTGCTCCACATAGCTGATCAAACAAGTCATCAATTTATGGAAATTGATACTTGTTCTTTATCATTATTTTTTGAACTCACAAAAATCACTACAAAGGTGCATTGACACATACTTCTTCTTGATGAAGAAGACTAGTGTGCCCCACGGTGAAGCACTTGGGTGTATAAACCCTATATCCATATTCTCTTGTAGTTGTTTCTTTTTCTCCTAAATATCCAAAATAACCATTCTATATGGAGTCTTGGATATTGGAAACACTGCAGATATATCCTTGATAAAAAAAATTTACCTCTAGGCTAGGAGGAAGATCAGTAAATTTCTCACGGAACACATCAGTGAATTCCCTTAGAATAGGCATGTCTTTGAGAATGGTTCATTCCTTAGACTCAATCATTTGAGCTAGATACACTTTCTTGTAGGGAAATAAAATCTATACTTAAGATGATGGTGCTAAAGATGATTAATCCTACTCCTTACACTTATATATAATCAGGGATCAATTCACCAAATGAAGAGTGATTTCCCTCTCACGGTAATTTATGTTGGCTCTATATAAGGAAATCTTATCCATTCCTAGAATTTCATCAAATTTCACCAAGGTAAGTATGAATAGGTTTTCTGGGAAGTTCAATAAAAAAATTTGAGATAGGGGAGGAGTTATATTCATGGGATGCAATAATTTTCCCATTTTCCATATTCACCGACATCTTTACTTCCATTATTTGTGGTGATGTTTGAATAGTTCTATGAAACTTTCATGATATAATGGAATGTGTAGAACTATAGATGAAAACCACACCTTTCTCCTTTTTATTTTGTTTCTAATTTATCCATTATAGACTTAGGTATTTTTACTTCTAAACTCTTGAACACATAAAGGGTAATCAAATGACATTAATGGTATAAATTTTAAATTACATTTATCTACTTAACTTATGAGTTTCTAGGGCTCATTCTATCCATGATCTAATTACTAACATATATTCATATTGGGTTTTTTCCTTTTCTTCCCTTAATTATTTTTTTAATGATTTTATTAATTTAAAAAAGTATATACCCTAGGAGTGTCAAACTATGTGCATAGTAAGGCCCATTTCCATGTACTAGGTTACCCCGAGTCAAGCCCAAAACACCTTGTTGGAGTTATTACTCCTAGGTACATCTGTGCTTGAACCACATCCACTTGTAGTTTCCAGATAGGGATTTATTTTATTTATAAACCACATAATATATACTTACCAAAAATTAATGATGTTTTCTTACAATTAGTCTTATCCCTAAGTTTTTTCACTAGGGTTTTCCAAACCTAATCCCCAAATAACTAAACCTATCCTCTAATACAAAGTATAAAAACCATGTTCTTTATTTCATATTTAAAAATGATTTATTACATAGATTTTAACTTAATTAAACTAATATTATAGAGAGTTATAGCGGTTTGGGAAATTGGGAACATTACATAACAACTTAAAACAAGAAATACAACATCTTTACTAAAAACATCTTTTATATGACCACAACATTTCTTCATATTTAACAGTGCACGTGATAACATGAGGACATATATAAGTAACAGTTTAGCTATAAATCCCAGTAAAAGAATAAAAATGGAAAATAATGAGTATAATAACACATGTTATACAAGGAATATCAATGAGGAATAATGGAGCATGAATATAAAATCATGATATATATAGCATGATAATCATAAAATGGGAATGTTGAAACAAATTAAAACACTACATGATAAACATAAGTCAGAGGTAAACCACAAATGATTAATGGTGGAAAAATGTACCATAAGGAATAATGTAATCCCATGTCCCAACATGACGTATGATGATACTAAACATTACCCAATGCATTGGAGTGCTATCAGGGTGCACCCTTTATAATCATTTCAATATTAGGCTCAAGTGTGCCACATAGATCATATCACATGGATTCATTCAACATAATAGTTTATTACATGATCAAGTAATGTGGAATACATACATGTAATTCCTAAATCAAAATTATATGTGCTTAAAGGTGAATACCCTTTATAGTGGAATGAGTATGTTATTCACTATATGATGATTTTGGCATGAAAAATTATTGTGCAATTTTGGCAGTATAATGATGTCATATGAAAATTAATAGAATGGGTTTATATGATATAAAGTGGCATATAATCATTTATACATGAAATATATAGTAAGGGGGTAATGGAGGGTAATATCCCAATATATTAAATGGAATTTAATATGCATAATATGAATGAAGTGCTTGAATGGAAATGAGAAGGGAGAAATCCCTTATGGAATTTCGGCACAGTAACGACATAGGTACGAGTCCAAATGAGGGGGAATAAATGATCCCTCATTAAAATAACATCAAATGGAAGTATTTAATTTATTATAATAGGATGAAAATATATACAATTGAAATTAAAAAGACTAATTTCAAACAAGGTTTTTGAATTGAATGGAAGAGAGTAAGGTGAGGATCCCTTACTTTGATGTGTGACACCAAAGGCTTGGGAGGGGCTTATTAAAAGATTTGGGGAACCTTGGGAGGGCTCTAGGGAGAAAGGGGTAGAGTTTGTATGAGCTTAAAAAAGTTTTAGTGAAGAGAAATGGGATCTTCAATGGGTTTATATAGGAAAGGAAGGGGATTTCTTTATTATTTTGGTTTTGGACACTTCATAATAAAATATTCAAAACCACAAATAATCCAATGGTTTTTCAAATGGTTTCTTTAAAAAATGGAGTTTATTAAATTATTTTATAAAGTTGGGGGTGTAAATTATAAAAATATTTCCCATTCTTATGTGCAGGTGAGTCACACTCTTAATTTTTTTTTTAAAAATCATAAAATATATTATATGTTTTGGAGGATTCACCAAGGATTTATAAAATAAATAAAATAAAAATAAAATTATATTATTTTAAAAGAATAAAATATATTTGTCTGAAGATACCTTTTATATTATTTATTACATCATTATTGGGCCATTATGTTGTCATAAAACACACCGTATATTTATACAGTATTTACTTTTTACCCAAAAATTCCACTATCTATGAAAATTGTAAAAAATTATCCATTGAATAATCTAGAAATGATGATTCTAAAAATAATATTCATTTTATCTAAATAATTTTATTAATATTTTGATTTTTAATGTTAAAATAAAAACTTACATTTATTGAAAATTGACAGGTCTTGACAAAAACAGTTTTGAAACCTTAATAAAAATTGCATTTGACATCATAAAAATTATATGATCATTTATATTTATCAAAAGTAATTTAATAATAATTAAAATATTATTTGTTTCAAGAATTCATTAATTCCTCAAAATAGATTTCTTAATTAACCAAAAGTACTTTTTCACTTTAAAAATTATGTACAAATTAACAATAATAAGATAAAAATATATTCATTATTTTATACAAAAAATAATGTACATATTCCTAATTATAGGGTCTTGATACATATCCTTTTATTAAACCAGCATAATCCTTAATAGTAAAGTGTTTGATTATGGGGATTTCATGGTATTGTTCAATGAACATGGTTTGGGCTGTGATCTTGATGAGGTTGAAATTATCCCATAAATGGTTTCACTCATGCTTATGTTATTGGGTATCATCTTGGGCTTGGTCTAGGGGAAATACCAGAACTACTATCTCCCTCAAAAGCTACGATAAATGTCATAGGCTACAATGTTATAGGTTGAGGCCATCACTTCTTTTGTTTATGCCAAAAGGATTTTTTAGAACCCTATATTTATACTAGTCATGTGATCACTGTTCAACAACTATATTATCTACAGTAAAGAAACTTAATAATCATTTAAATATGATTGGATATAATAAAACAAAATAAGTGCATGAGTTTCCTATATCTGTAAGAAATTTAATTAAATAAAAATAAAGGTAATTTTATTCATCAATATTCAGGTCATTACACATATGGTTCCCATGTCACTTCTTCAAACTTTTGGTTTCTCCATAACACATTTATGAGGTGCATTGTCTTATTTTGTAGAACATTGTCTCTGTGATATAAGATCTTCATTATATTCTCCACATATGAAATATAATTCTCCAATGGGAACACATCTAGATTCAACACATGTAAGGGGTTTGGTATGCACTTTTTCAAGAAGGATTCATGGAACACATCATGTACTTGAGATAGATTATATGGGAGTGTTAGTCGATAGGCCATCACTTTTATGTGATAAAGGAAAAAATGGGTTAATACATCTTAGAATATGATTTAGCTTCTTCCCAAATCTCATTACTTTCTTCCATAGAGATATGTTGAGGAATAACTTATTACCAACCTTATAATCTAGGTATCATTGATGATTTTCAACATAGATCTTCATTTGATTCTGAGAATCCCTGATATAATGATTAATGATTTTTACCTTCTCAAACATTTCATAAAACATTTCAGGAAAAATTAGTTTTCATTCAATAACTTCATCCAAACATGCAGGTGTTCTACACATCTTCCCAAAAAGGGAATTATATGGAGTCATTTTTATTCTTGAGTGGAAATTATTATCATAAGAGAAATCAACCCAATGAATATGTTGATCCCATCATACATTGAAGTCAATTGAGAATCCTATCAATATTCCCTCAAGTTTCTAGATAGTATATTAAGAGTTTCCATTGTTTTGAGGGTAATAGTATGTGCTAAAGTTCAACTATGTCTTTATATCATCTTGGATACACTTCCATAAATTGAAGTTAAATCTTGTATCTCGATCAGATACATTCTATAACAGTTTTCCATGCAACCTCATAACTTATCTAATTCATTTCCTTGCATGTTTGTCAAGTGAAAAGTCCTATAGAATTTCAATGAAGTGACCAGTATTTATAATATGATCCACCACAACCCATATTGCATTATTTTCTCTCTATTTTTTCAGAAGATTAGTGAAAAAGTCAATGGTTGTATATTCCCATTTCCATGTAGGTATGGGTATTGGTTGCATCATACTCTTGGATTTTTTCCTTTAATCCCTCACTTACTAACATACAAGAAGCATTAATGTATATTTCATGATCTCCTTTTTCATATTTTCCCACCAATAGTGTTATCAGATATCTCTATACATATTTGTGCTCCCAATATTGATAGAGAATGTTGAGAAATGTGCATCATCAAACAACTCCTTTTATAACTTACAATTTTATGGTACACAATTTATTGAACCAAATCTTACAAATCATTATTCATTAATTTTTAACTCTGAGGATATCCCTTTAAATATAGTTTTCAGCTCTTCTGAATTTCCACATCATATATTTGAGAATCCTTTATCTTTACCATTAGGGATGGTTGAGAAATAATTTTTGAAAGGATTGATGATATTACTTTCTTTATGATTCCCATGTCTATACTTTTCATGTCTAAGAAGACCACATCATTCTCAATTATCACCAATAATAAAATTTATGGATCCTTTCTACTTAGAGAATCTTCCACTTTATTTTATTTCCCAAGATGGTAGTTGATTGAGTAGTGATAGTACCCAATTAGATTTAACCATATTCATTAGTTCATATTCAGATATTTCGATGAAAATATATACTTAAGGATCCTATGATCCATATATATCTAACACTTATCCTCAAAGAGATAATACCAACATATTTTCAATTTGAAGATCACTACAGCCAAATCTAAATCATTATTCGGGTAGTTCTATTCACAAACTTTTAATTTCCATGAGGCATAGGATATCAATTTGTCATTTTGAATTTACACACAACCCAATCCCTTCTTCGAAGAATCACTTTATAGCACAAAAATTTCCCCATTTGTGGGTGGAATAAGTACAGGTGCAGTGATAGGCCTATTTTTTAACTCCATGAAGCTCTCTTCTTATTCATTATCCCAAAAAAAAACATGACTACCTTCTGAGTTATCAGAGTTTTATGGTTTTAAAATCATGATAAAATTATCAAAAGTCAAAAATGTTACCCAGCTAATCCAGGAAAACTATAGATTTATGTCATAAATGTTGGCCTGAACCATCCTTCAAATAAATTTTTCATTTAAGGGTCTATAGATACCCCATTAATTGTGATAATATGCCTCAAGAATGAGACATTATTATACCAAAGCTCAAATTTTCTATACTTTTCATAAATATAATCTCTTCATAAGGTCTTTGGAATAGTTCTCATATTCTCCTCATTCTCCTCCTTTCATTTGAAGTATATTTGATTATCCTATATAAAGACTACAAGTGATTTGTTAAGGTAATATATAAATATTATATTCATCAAGAACAAGATGATTTCTGTAGAACTAATGAGCCTAAATGGAATTACTGTGAAATCATAGTGCTTGTACCTTGTATGGAAATTAGTTTTAGGAATATCTGCCTTCTTCACCCTAAATTGATAATATCCCGACAAAATATCCACCTAATAGAAGTATTGGGATGGACATATCTGAACGAACAAGTCATCAATGCATAGAATATGATACTTTTTCTTTCTTATGATCTTATTGAACTCATGATAATTAATGAAAGGGGGAGTTAACCAATCCTTATTCTTGATGAAGAGGACTGGTTCACTCCACTGTGAAGTACTTGAACACATAAACCCTTTATCAAGATTATCTTATAACTGTTTCTTCAATACCTCAAGTTCTATAATAGACATTCTATTAAGAGTATTGTATAATGGAAATTCCCCATGTAAAATATTGATTGAAAATTAAACCTATAGGCTAGGAGGAAGACTAGAAATTATTTAGGTAACTCATAAGTGTATTCCTTCACAATAGGAATTTCTTCAAGGATAATATTTTCATTATAAATAATCATTTAATCTATATAATCTTATTTATAGGGTAATAATATCTATTATTGAGATCTTGGTGATAAAGAAGATTCCCTATCTTCCTTGAACATGTGTGGATTCGGGGGAAAATTCATGATACAAAGAGTGATTTCATTCTTATGGAAATTTATGTTGGATCTATATTGGAAGAATCAAAAGGTTCTACTAGGAGTTCATCCAACAAATTTTGATAAGGTATGAGTTATATACACTGTATGAAACTATTTTCCCATTTTCCATTATCACTGATAGCTCTACTTCCATGATTTTTGGGGTGTTTGAATAGTTATATTATAATTACATGATACGAAGGAATATGTAGAACCAAAATCAGAATATATGTTCTATATTATTTAATTAGTAAATAGTGTACATGTCACAATATCAATTTTGGGATCCATCTTAGTAGTAGTAATAGAATAATCTCACCCTCAATTACTTGGCTTTTGTTGGTGCTGATTTTATCCAACCACCCATGGCTTAGTTTATTAATTTATCCATTGCACCTCCAGAATTAAACTCTACCTTTAACTTATTTTCTCTATGATATCCTTGAGATTCACTAATCTCCATTTCAACTTTAAAGGAACATCATACAACTTCCTCATAGATATCAAAGTCCCATATTTATGTTTCTTTTCACATGCTTGGTTTTCACAAACCAATGAATTGGTAAACATTACACTGGAGGGTAATGTAAAAGATGGAGGCATATCAAGAATATTTTGTGATGTTTTACTCATATTCTGTAAGGTATTCATTATATTTTTTCATGATGGAAAGGAAATCCCTTTCCATTTTAAGTCATATAGTGAGAGGAAAATATTTATTGAAAAATGTTTTCTAGAATCCCTTCCATCCCATCACTTTGATGTCTTCCTTAGGCTTTATATTATTGACCAATTTCCACCACTAATTGAATTCTCACACCATATGATAAAAATTACACATATATATATATATATATATATCAAAACAATGGAGTATAGAGAATATTTTCTCTATGGAGTTGATCCATTGATCCGTGATTAAGGCATCAGATGATTTATTGAAAGTCAAAGGCCTTTGTCACTATAGGAATCAATTATAACTCATTCTTTATTATGGGGTTTTGGTAATTCTTCTCAATTATGGTTTTATTCATAACCCACGTTAATTGGGAGAGTATCATAAAAAAGGGTCACGATTTTTCTCCCGTCAGAATGGGAATATCCTTTGGTAATTCATCACATTTCCCTACACATTGGTTATTTACTCAGTTCCTCCCATTTTAGACTATTTTCTAGAATAAAGGGAAAGTTAGGGATGATTATTTTTAAACTATTATACATATAAATGGGAATGAATTAACATTAAAGGGGAAAATTTATAACTAAAATTAATTTCCCTAAATTATGAATTTCTAGGATTCAATCTATGTTTTCTGTGATCTATTTTCAAACATTGAAATTTATTGTAATTTTTATTCCCTTAATAATTATTTATAATGAACTTGTGAATTTACAAAAGAAAAACCTCTCGGAATGTCTAACCAGGCATGAAACAAGGCCTATTTTTATTCCCCATTTCATGATTGAGTCTATCTCAATGAAGAGTTTTCTAGTTTTACCCCTAGGTACATATGTTATAGAGCCACATCGACTGGTAGTATTTAGACAATGATGTATTTTCTTGGAAACCACTTAATATATAATTTACCAAAATTTAGGGATGTGTTCTAATGTTAAGTGTTTTCCATAAATATTTCTCAAATGTTTTCATATCTTAAACCCAAAAATCACAAAAACTTTCCTATGATACCAACTATGACAACCCTTGTCATTATTACACATTAAATCATAATTTATTATAAAAGATTACACATAATTAAACCTAAAATATCAAGAAGCCTAGTTTATTTGGGAAAACAGGTAAATTACATAACAACATAAAATAGGGGGTACATCACCATTATTAAAACTTCCTTAACATGCACATAATATTCCATCATACATAAAATCACATGGAATAAACTAGGTACATACATAAGAAAGGGCTATGCAATAAATACTAGTAATGTAATAAAAAATGGAATAACATGAAGAAATTTTGACAAGTTAGAAAATTGGAATTTAAATTGGATATAAAAGGGTGAGAATCATAAACATTGACAAAGAGTCCTGCTATATCATGATAACATAAAGGAAGCATGGGAAAGTGGAAAAAAATTTAAAAATGACATCATAACATAGATCAAGTCTAACCTTCAAGACATCATAACATAGTGAAAAAATTACCATGATGGATTAGTTTTACTCCCTAATCACTTGAATGATATCCCATGAGAATACAAAATCATTATTTTCATTGAAATACATGACACATGATTGGTCAAGGAAGTTACAACCATTTTGGGGAAAAGACAAGCCAAAAAGGCCCCAAAAGAAAACATCTCAACGGTTTAATTCATGAAGCCCATTAACAAAGTATTCATTACATGATCCAAGACTTCACCCTAATGAAGGGTCACCATGTTTCACAAATAAAACTCCTTTTCAAGGCACCTGACCTCTATGAAGAACCTAAGAATTGAAAATAACCTCTCTATGAGGCCATATGATTCATGAAGCACTTCTCCTAGGCCTCTCCATGCCACCTCCCTTCTACTATAACCTCTTCAAAAAGGATGAGTTCTTAAGGACCCCACACCCATCTAGGACCGATTTAGCCACACTTCATTTACTTATATGACATAATAAACCTACTCTAGTGTCCCTCCATACTTCAAGTGTGGCCCAAGATTCCCAAATACCTTTTTCTTATCAGCATCGGTATACTAATGCCTTTTTCTTCTCAACATAGACATGATAACAAGGACCTCATGATTAAACAATTCTTTACACAATTGAAACCCAGAATTTCTATAGAAATTCATATCCTAAGGTAGAATGGGTGACAGTTATACAAGCCCAAGGGGTAAGGAGTGTCTACCCCATGTCCGCACTGCATGACATAAAACCACCTATCACCAACATCCTCAACACATGGAATTAACCCATGACCTTACCCTATGAAAAAGGAATAGTAATCTCCATGTGCAACTGGAAAGGGATGGATTCCAAACCAACCATACTCACAAGGAATGGGATCCTCCTCACATGGAATTAGATCCTCCCCACATTTAATGGCATCCTCCTAGGACAACTTCCATGTGTAATCCCCACATAATCTATCATTGGCATATATTTTCATGAAACAAAAATCAGGTCTACTTATTCCTCTTATTTCTCACATTGAACATGAATCAGTGGGATTAGAGGATTGCATTAACCATGAAATACAACCTTCAGTCACATCGGAATCCCTCCTAGAGTAATCCACATTCTTTATCGTCCAATGATCAACTTATATGTGTAATCCCCAACCATACTTGCTCCATGGGATACTTCCACACAGAAGCCCCAATCATGTCCCATCAAATGGGACTCCTTCTAGGTGTATGCCCCAAATTATTGAACTAGGTGGGATTTTATTCCCAAACTAACTGGGATATATTAGAGAAATCCCAAAGGTCTAAACCCAGAACCAACCACCCAACACTCCATCAACTCCATCCACTCCATCTACTCTATCCACTCCATCAAGTACATCCAATCCATCCACACCCATCCTGATTTTCATCTGGCCACCACATCCTTGTAACATAATTTCCCCATTTAGAGACCATATCCAATATGGGTAACTTTGGGTCAAATTCAAGCACAATATCTATCTATATAAACAGATATCCTTATAGATCTTAGGAAACTCTCATGTATAATCCCAATGCAAAAAATACAACCAATATAAATCCTATTATGAAGGACAGAATCCATTGAAAAATCCTCACACCATCCCTTAGTGATCCTCAGTTTGTGGTACAATAATTCTTATATCATGGAGTTGAACTACATAGACCAGTCCTGTCACATGACCTCAAACTACAACGTCAAACTATGTGGGTTTTGGTCCCAGTCTTTTAAACATGGTACATAGGACACCTCTATGAGGTTCAATCCCAACCAATGGTAAACCATGGTTCCCCCTCCCAGGGGTGTACCTCATTGATCTACCTCTAAAGGTGTTCAGATCAGCCTTCATGGTGTTATATATTCCCATTATGGGAAACACCTCCCAGGCCCTCCTCCATGGGAAATATAATCCATCCATAGATAAACCATCTTGGTTCTCCCACCTTGGGATACACCTCCCTGTTCTACCTCCATGGGGTGTTCTGATCAACCAACTCCACCTACACAAGATTTAAAACATTGAATTTCTAAAAACTACCTCATGATAAACATGGGATGGCTAAGGTTAAAACCTTATAAGATATGAAACTATGGGATAAACTAACTTATGATAAATATGAGTTGCTTGTGCTAAAAGCCTTAGAAGATATGAATTTGACATTAGATACCTCACCATCGACACTAGATTTCTTGGGGTTTTCACCTAAGATGCCTTTATGAGATTCCCTCATATGAGGAAGAATATAGGTCACTGATTTTCTTAGTGTCTATACATTCCAGCATTCCTAACTGAAGGTTTCTTACCTTTAAAGAACAATTATAATTTACATACAAAAGCAACATAATTAACCAACATCCACAAAGATATGTCACCAAGAATGAGTTCCATGAACATGAATTAACTCTACGAGGTAGACTCATACAAGGAAATGAGTTCCAATGAGGAATCCATTGAAGTAGAAACTAACATCTCATCATCCCATTTTGATTAAGGAGAATATATCCTTATTGAAAGTGATAAAAAATTTTTGCCTTTGGAGATCAGGAATGTTTAGAAATACAAATTGAAACACCAATATTATTTGACACACTGGGATTAACCATGTTGGTCAAATGATCAGAGATCTTACTTATATGTTTCTGATGTCAGGACACCAATAGAAATTGAAAACCAGATTTGAAAATATTCTTCTCAATATGGGGACTAATAACATTTGAGACATCAGCAGATTAATATGTCAGAATATCCATCTATTCAGTTCCATATCCCACTAAGGAAATAGTAGGCCTGACATGGAACTCATCAGAAATTGGGTCAATTAAACATTGGGAATTCTGATATGTGACATTGAAAATGTGTATCTCTCTCTCCAACCATGGAAGATTAGACGATGGCTGGGAATTCAGAATTTCCTTCCATCCATACAAACATCTAAATCCTCTTTCTTTTTAGGACCCAATATGTAAAAAATAGCCACCCAACACCCACAGATGCAGGGGTAGGATAAATGTTAGTGCGAAAATCCCACCAGATTCCACCATTTCCATGAAATCCACTATACCATCAGATACATGGCCCCACACCCCATATAATCCTCTTAAATCATCTATAGGAGAGATATGGATACCCTTGTATTCTGGTATAATTAGAAGGAAGTCATTCCCATAAAGGATATGGCTTGCTGGGACCTGGAGGCTTTAGTGTCTCACCAACATTGTTGTCCCTAAGGTATGCACATGGATACACTACTCCTCATTCTAATAGAAAACCAATTAGGTAGATTCTCCAAAGAAAGATCCTATGACTTTCTCCCCTATTCCAAGGTGGTGGGGGATGACCGATTCACCATAGCTATGACTACTGCCTGGTAGCCTCCTGAAGATCACCCACCATGCCTCATCAACCCCAACACCAAACAATATTATATTCCAAAGAAAAGGTGGACTATACAACTACACTTCTATCCCTAGTCTAGACTACCTGATTCCATATTTGGGTAAAATCTCAATAAAATTACCATCAAGGGGCATCTTCTTCTAAAAATCTAGTGGCTCCAGCCACCACCGACACATTTCTACAGATTCCTACAACAAAAAATTAGGGGTCTATCTCCACCTAATTTGGATCGAGACCTCAACTAGCCCACAAGAAGAATAGGTTGACTCAGTCAATCTTCAGCACCTCCAAAATCTATTATGGGATTTCTTGTGAAGATGAAATTAATTATAGTGGCCTTTCCTACACTATCTTCAACCAAATAGGAGGTTCTCCGTGATCTCACAATTGACATGGATGTCCTCCCCATGTTCCAAGAATTGGTCAAAGTGGAGGACCTACATGCTTTTTCGAAAGCTTTTATGGTGGTCATACCCATGCCATTTCCCCCAGTCAACATGAAGGGACTCCTGGTGTTGCAACCATGCAACACAAAGTTCCTACACACACCATTTCGAGCTCGAGCAGAGGTCCTCCAAACTCTAGCATCGACCAAAGTGGAAGTCCTCCCCACTTTGTAACCAGTCCGTACATGTGTCTTCCCCATTCCACAAATAACTAGATTTTGGGTCCTCCCCACTTCTCCAATAGTCAGCATAAAGTCACTCTCTATGTTCCCACTGACCAGAGTATAGGTCCCCCATGCTATGTCAAAAACCAGAGAAGTGGTACTCCCCACTCCTACGACAATCCAAGAAGAGGTCCTCCCAAGATGGAAAAAAACTCATAAAAAGGCCCTCCTTGTATCCCAATCAACCAAAGTGTAGGTCCTCCATATTCCATCATCCGTCTTCATGGAGGCCCTCCCCATGACAAAGAATTCATAGGCCTTGAAGAGTCGTCCCATGGAAGAAGGATGAACCGTCACCACCAAATTAAAAACAATAGAAATCACCTAGTAATTGCTAATATCGTTCACCTCTCAGATTACAATGAATAATGTGATTTAGTTATGGAACCTTCACCCTATTCATCTATATTATATTCTATGATAGAAACCTAATAGGTGAAGTTCATTATCTTAGATGTTGATATTCCTAGAATCCCTAAATCCCTATGAAGGTACATGATGATAGAGGAAGACTTGGATCCCTTCTCAGGGATTATGGTTCATTCATCTCTATCATCACCAGTTTCACTCTCTACATCTACCTAAGATCATGTAATGTTATTTTGGATTGGGATAGATGAAAAGTATTCAGTTGATTCACCACCAAACACTACTTCCCTTAAGCATGAAGTAGTGGTGAGCACACAAACCTATAGGGATGTCTTGATGCGGTTGGAACCAACATCTAAAGATGACCCAGAGTGCAATGAACAATAAACTCACATAACATCTCTTCCACCATCCATCCAACTACCACACCGGTCTACATCAGTTCTGCTGCCAATCTTCTAATCAGTGCCAATCAAAGCTTGGGCCAACCAAGAGCAGGTCCCCAATTGTGAACAAGAAATCCCATGGGATACTCTTTCTAATATTAAATTGTTAGTGGTATTATGGAATAATGTGACCTCCAACTTCAATGTCCTAGATATTTTTATTGAGTAAAAGGTTGTGTGCATCAACCATAATTTATAGATGACATGTTTTCACCTTTGTGACCATCAATTGAGCTACCTGGGAAGCCGAGAGAACATTGATGACATTGATCAGTAGTACCACATAGTTGAGTTAGAAATAATCGTAGTAGCTCAATACACTGTATCTCCCAGCTACAACTATAACCTAAAATATAGATGAATCAATTGCTTCACAGTTCTTTGTAGAATCATGGAAGAGGTGTCACCGCACATGTAGATCTGTGGCTGGGGATAATACACTTCTATCCACATCAGATCCATGCTGAAATAGCCTAACATACCTAGTGATGATGAGGATTTTCCTCCATATATAGTCATAATGAACATGGTTTTACCTGATATAATCAAGAAATAAGATGCCGATGCAAGGTCTTCATGGGAGAACCTACCCCCTTGGTTAGTGCATTACCAAACAGACCCTCATATAGGTGTTCTCACTCACCTAAAAAGGAAGAAACTCAGACTTTGGTACCCCTCAACATCATTTCCTGCTGTTCATAACACCGATAAATGTAAAGAGTATATTGAGACCTATAATCCCTTTAATCCATTTGATATCTCATTAAAGATATAGGTCGATCCTGCAATTACGGCCTTTCTCCAGAAGGTCACATATCAGAAGAGGATCATCAAAAAACCTCTTACTGAGTGGTGAAAAAATTATGGAAATCCTCGAAAGGATCATGTTTCTCATATAATAGAGTAGTAAGGGTAGACAAAAATCCTTCTTATCTAGTTTCTTCTAATTGAAACCATCGATCCCACACACCTCGACTAAGGATAGGTAGGATTTTATGGCAAGCGGCCATGATATGAGTCTCTGAATCCACCCGAGTAGTATGATAACCTTCCTTGGGACCCAGGTTAAGTCTCTACATGAGCCTCCAAGCCTGCCTATTATATTGATGAGTCTGTTAATGCATAGGTGGTCATAGATACTCATTAATATAGGAACCCCTTCCAAGAAAAGATAGCCTCTCGTAAATCTCATCTCAAAGACCTTGAGACACAATAGGTGGTGATTTCACCTAATTAAATCCTACATGGTTGGACAATATGCGAGCACCCATAGATTTCAGGAACCCTAACTTCACCCCCTTCAATTGTATGGGAGACCCAATACATCTTCGGGCACGCTTCATCTCATGGTGTAGACCTATGTTGGGAATCCTATATTAGCATGAGACCACCAATATCTGATGCATTTTTTAGAAATTGGAAGGGTATTACTTTATATGGTATATCTAGTTACTCATTGGATCCATCTATAGTTGGTAATACCTCTACAGATAGTTTCTATTCTAGTTTAGCTCCACCACGTGCAAGACAAGCATTGATAATCTCTTCAAGGGGAAGCAACTACCTGATGAGTCTGTCATAGACTTTGTCACCCTATGAGAGGTTCTCATGTATTCACCCAATATTCCTCTGACTCAAGAGAAGATAATAATGATTTTTATAAGGAATGTTAATACTAAGTTACTCCCTACCAAAAATCAGAACTTCTTAGGTAGTTTTTAGGATATCGCTGATAAGGATCAACACTTAGAGGAAGGATTACAGTAGGCCAAGAAGGAACATACATTATCTTCTCCTACGAATACTAGAAGAACTACCAATTATAAGACTCCAACCACTATATAGGTAGAGGCCCCCCTAATACACAAGAGTTTTTGTCACCAGATCCCTACCAAGTGCAACCTCATCGGGAGCATCATCCTCATCAAGCTTAACCTTTCCCAGTGCAGAATTGGAAAGAACCACCCCATGAAGCACAACTACCACGGAGATAGAATGTGGATCCAACCCTTGATTAGTGTCTAGATGCATCAATGACAAGATCCTAGAGTTCCCTTAATGTATAAGAGAAACCATACCTTTTTTATTAGGTATGCACAATTTCTTGGTTTTTTATAAATTTTCATGGGACGGGGGATTATGAAGATACCGGAGTGAAATAATTCCTATGATGTCAAGATCACTGATCGCTCTAACCATTACCCTTACCACATATTCCTTGGACATACAATCAAGTAATGCTATGTGCTCAAGAATAAGATTTAGGAAAAAGTTGATAATGGATTCAAAAAGTTAGGAAATGTACCGACATAGGTGGAACACATCTCCATTGAGTTTGATAGTGACGAAGAAAGTTTCAGTAAATGGAAATAGATTTCCAACCTTGGAACTTAGATGTATGAAAACTGGTTGACCCATAGAGTAGTCACTCACACCTAATGCATCATCTTCACCATCTTAGGTCATATCAAACCTCCTAAAGTCATCACGCATTCACTATCTACCACTTTTTCATCTATCTTTCATCCTTATACTTATTAGTAGAGTAGGAACTGGAGGAGTAAGGGAAATACAAGTCCCCCATTAGTATCAAATCTGTCTTTCACCCGCGGTGACTTCATGCCTCCAGATATGGGAGTATCACCCAAGGTCTACCCCACATTGGAGGATTCCTTTGACAACGATCAAGAATTTTCCTTCATGAACACCATCATGTTAGTGGACCACTTAATGTGTCCCAATGACGAGGAGTATATAGTGAGACATATAAATACCTTCGGTCCACACCGTTGAAGAGAAAGTCAAGGACATGTGAATTTTCAGAATTCTTTGGATAGTGCTTCAAGCCAAGCTATGAATGATACTAAGAATAGAAATTATTTTCTACATAGAACTAATCAATCACAATCATTCTAGCCCAGTCCATTAGACATACCACCACAATTGATTGTGCTGATTGACTGGGAGGAATAAACAATGTCACATCATGATCATCTATATCTATCTAATGTTAGTTCTCAACCTACTGACGGTCAGCCAATAATGGTTTTTGGTGAGTTGTCTGATGAGAAGAATTACATTTCTAGCACCAAATAGAATTCACTGGTTCAACCAATGATGCCTGCCATGACTCTTTCCAAAGAGAAACCTCCTATGGGAAGAAATATCTACCTGATATAAGAGTACAATGTTCTAAAGCTTATCTCTTGAATACTAGGGAAGATCTCAGTTCTTGAGGATATTCGTTTATCAAAAGTGATGTGTGAAGCTCTGGAATAACCCTTGAGGATCCCACCCTAGTATGAAATAGAGGTAGCATCTTTAGATACCCTCTATGCATAAGAGGTTGAGAAAGCATAATTAGAAGACATCATTTCATTATTTAGAGAAGATGAGGTATCCCTCATGCAAGGGAAATTGTGATTTCTATATATCACTGGACAGTTCAATGGTATATAAGTCTTCCACTATGAGGTGGACACAAGTTCTAGAATAAATCTAATCACGACTTGTATGATCCACAAGATAATACTAACTAAAGCATAATTGAGTACCTCAAACATGAAAATTCAGAGTTATGATAGGACCAGGTAGAGACTATTTGGAAAAATCTGGTTAAAGTCCTAGTTCGATGGCCTGGTATGAAATACTAAGTTCATGTTTGTCTAACAAGATACCAAATAAAATGCAATTATGGGTAGTCTTTGACTCCATACGCATGAAGCAGTTCCCTCCTTATATCAACACTGCCTCAGGTACTCCCTAAATGGTTGAGTAGGCATGCTCAAAGGTTATGTGTTCCCTTTGAATCTATTGAATCTTTCTATTTGGATGTTGAATATTATAGGATCATGTAAAATAAAGTTTAGACCAATGATATTGAGTACACCATTATTGTATCCAGCTCGTGGACAGGTTTTTATGACACTTTAATCCTCTAATTCATCAGTTGGAGGCTATGATGAAAAACATAGAAAAATGATTTGAATTTCCAGGAGGAAAAGGATTCATGTCCCTAAGTATAGGGAACATTGTAAGATTTCTTCATACTCCTACATGGGCTAGGTCTGGGTGATACCCAATTCTCCTACCCTTATGAGGTACTAAGATGTCCATCCCATGACTACTATTGTGGATGAAACCCACTTGTTTCACCAATCCATGTTGAATAGACAGAGGCCAACCTACCACCATTGCTTTGACATCAAGCATGGACACTATAGTCGAAGGTATGATGGGATTGTCATGAGAACCTTTTTCTACATTTTCATAGCAGAGATGGAGTCCCCCTAGGGATTATTATATATCAACCCAGGCTAGAACCACTGCTCCCCCAGAATCAATCAGCCTGAATGAACCATCTCCTCCAACTAATTCCCCTGCCTCAGATGATAAAGAAGAAGATTTGGAAGATGCTTCTCCTGCATTCGATGAGGGCATCTCCACCACTGTCGATGATATGGTCGAGGTGAATCTTGGTACTAAGATAGATCCAAGGCCAACGTCGATCATTGTATCTATTTCGTAAGAGGAATAATAATAGTATGTGTATTTCCTAAAGCAAGATCATGATGTATTTCCCTAGAGTTATGATGATATTTTAGGACTATACACTCAGGTTACCGTCCACCGTCTTGGTCTCTCGGTGATTCATCAAGGGTTCAATCATCCTCCCAAGAAAATGAACCCTTCTCATGGTGCTAGGATCATGGCCAAAGTTAATAATATAATAAAAAAAACATCATCAAGGAGGTTTAGTACCCTAAGTGTCTCACCATCATTGTTCTATTCAAGAAGAATTATTGAAAAATTAGATTTAGTATAGACTTACGGGACATCAAATTCCATTACTCCCCTTCTAGTGTAGGAGTGGTTGATTGATGACACAACTAGATTCCATGCCCTATCCTTCATGGATGTATAATCCAGATACAACCAAATCTAGATGGGCTATGTGGACAAGGATTCTACCACCTTCCGAGCACTACAAGGGACTTTATACTATCAGGTGATTCCCTTAGGTCTAAAGAATCTAGGAGCCACTTATCACCGGGACATGCACCGCATCATCAAACTGATCCTCAAGATGATAGTGGAATTCTACATGGATGATTTTTTGGTCAAATCCCACAATCACCAAGACCATCATAGAGATCTTGAGAATGTATTTAGCTTCTTCTACTCCTGGTAGTTGAAGATAAAACCCTTAAAGTGTAAATTAGGGGTTACCTCTAGAATGTTTCTTGTTTTGCTCTTCATATATAGAGTCATTGAGATTGACCCAGAGAAGATGAAATCCATCATCCAGATGAATCCTCCGAGCAGCCTTTGGGATATCTAAGGCCTTCAAGGATACTAATAATACATACACTGATTCATCAAGAATCTAGTAGGAAAGTGTAATCCCTTTTCCAAGGTCATGAAAAAGGTACAATCTACTAAAGGGATAAAGCGTTCTATCCTCCATTGAGGAAATCAAGCAATATCTGCTACAAAGTTAGATTCTGATTCCACCCATATTAGGGAAGCCTATGATTCTCTATGTGACTCCCCTTGAGTGATCCCTTAGAGCCCTTATAACCCATTAGAATAATGATGACACTTAGAATATTTTATAATATATCAATCACATTCTCCTCAATATGGATACCAGATATTACCCTATCGAGAAGAGCTTCCCCACAATGGTTTTTTTCAGTGCATAAGTTGCAGCAGTATCTACAACATCATGTGATATAGATGGTGTCCTGTGTGGATCAACTAATTTATATCATAAATCACCCAATTTTGACAGGACATATAGCATGTTGGGCAGTAATCCTTTAGTAGTTAGACATCACGTTCATTCCATAGAAGGCCATAAAGGGTCAGGTGATAGAAGAAATTATAGCCGCCCATCCAAATCTTGAAGGGTAGACTTTGGATTATGATTTCACAAATAAAGCCATATTTTCAGTGGAATAAGCTATGCATTTATGGAAGATTCATTTTTATAGTAATTCCTAAATCCCAATGGGTATAAGGCTTAACAATCCCAAGATCAACATAGTAGGCATAAGGATCGTCTTCATCACCCTGGAACAGATTGTCCTTTCATACTCATTTCTGCTCTTAGAAGGCCTCACCAACAATGAGGTAGAGTATTAGGAACTCATTACTAGTCTCAAGATGGATGTTGGGATTGACGTACCTTACTTTCATGTGAAGAGAGACTCTAAACTAGTCATCAAGAAAATCATTAGCGATTACATCATTAAGAATACCAAGTTCATGAACTTATTCAAGTGATATCTCTTGTTGATGGCTCGGTTCCATTCTCAACTATAGGTTAATCATATTCTCTAGTCATTGGATGGTATAGATTATGCCTTGAAAAGTCTAGCTGCATCTCTTACAGAGCCTGACAAAGATGATCTATTCATTCATGTGGCACATCGAAGGGTCATCACTCCCATTATCTCAGAAGATGATGATAACCCACAGGTAAACCACAGGACCACTAGTGATCCCACATTGAGACCCCCAAATACCCCCATAATAGAAGCAGCTTTTGATTGGAAAAATATTTTCATTAGGTATCTCAAACATGGTATCCTTCCATTAGACATAGATAAACCTGATAAAATCCATTTTATTGTAACATAGTTCACCCACTAGATTGAGACCAACCTGGAAAATAATCTCTACAGACATGGGTTTGATGGTATTATCCTCTGTTTTATACAAGAAGATGAGATTCCCTATGTTATATAAGATTTTCATGTCATTTACTATGGTTCTCATCAGAATGGGTAAAATCCTTCCCACTAGATTCGAAGGCTGGGTTACTTCTAAAACACCATGGTCTATGACAACATCGAGTTTTCCAAGAGGTTCCACACATGTTAGATATATTCTAACTTTTTTTCATCAAATTCCAGACCTCGTTCATACTAACAATTATTCATGGGCCTTTTTAGTCTGGGGACTTGATGTCATGGGACTGTATCCAAAAAAATAGCTCACCTGTGCAGGTTCATTCTGAACACGATAGATTTCATTTCTAATTGGGTACAATCGATTCCTATTAAGAAAGTCAAGGAATGAAGATTGGTTAAATTTTTTAACTCCTAAATCATCCACCGATTTAGAGTTCCTCATGTGATTCTCGTGAAACAATGACACCAAATTCCAGGTTGCTGAGCTAAATAAGTTATATGACTTGTACAAAATATGGTCCAACCATACTTCTTGCTATTAAACATAAGAAAATGGATAAATAGAGTAGTTCAAAAATACCATCTATACTATTCTACAAAAAATGATTGGCCATAATAAGATGAGTGGGACGAAAAAGATTTCTAGCACCCTATGAGCCTATTGGAAGATGACTCAAAATTTCACCTAGGTGACTCCATATTACCTAGAGTATGGAATAGAGGCAGTCCTTCCCATTTATATTTAGATTCCATCACTTCAAAAAACTACCTATAACTAGAAGATTCCAGAAATAATGGAAAAATTGCATATTATTAAGCTATAATCCTTTGAAGAGAATATGATCGCAGCCTAACAAACCCTATAGAGGAATCAGAACACGATAGCTAGAGTATTCAATAAGAAATATTTCCTCCCTTCCTTTCTCTTTGGTGACATGGTATTGGATCTCAAGATGCTAATTTTACTTGGCAAGAATCCACCAAAGTTATATCTCAACTGGGAAGGACCTTATTTCAAACATAGGGTCTATCCCAATGATGCATACTCATTGATCACCATGGATGGAGAGAGCATCACTCCTCCAACAAATTCCAAGTTCGTCAAGCATTACATAGCATAATGATTTAGTGTCCCAGGCACATGATATTAAACTAGGTGACTTCTCTAAGATCTATTATGTTAAAATAGAAGTTCAAGTCCATGAATCATTGATTTAAACTATGTTCATCTATTCCTCGGAAGTTTATTATGTGATGCGATCCTCCTTCATCCACATTCACATCATGTTATAGCTATCATGAAATGCCTATTAATTTTGGAATATATCCCCCCTACATCTTAGTTACATGATGTTAAACTATGTTACACCTATTATCCTAGTCATATGATGATAAAATATGTAAGAAACATCCTCCTTACTATACAATGTTAAACTGCATTTAATGGTCCTATCACATAACTTTAAACTGCGAAATTTACATCCTAGTTTCATGAAGTTAAAATACCTAAAAACCTATGTCCTAGTTTCATGCTGATAAACTGTATAGAAATTATCATCATATCTACAAGATGATAAACTTTGTAGAACCATAATGTTATTAAATGAGAGTACATTTCCCCTGGAATCATTCATCTACCATGCCATATTAAATAACAATATATGACTTGATTCCTATCTACATAGGATACATAGAGATTCATTTTTTTTACATCTAGGTCCAGCCACCCCAAAAGAAAAAATTCCCCCTAACTGTGTATGATTCAGACCAATGAAAGGATAATTCCTTCATGAACTATATATAGCTTGATTCTTGATCTCACAGGATATGTAGTAATGCCTAAACATCTCATATCTAGGTCCAGCCACAAATTCATCAACCCTATTCTCCCTCAGGCCCCATTTATGACATCATAGAACTACTTGGTCCTTATTCAAGTCTTATTAGAAATATGTAGTTTGTAATTAGGTCCCTTTATACCTCATTCCCCCATTCACATTAGGTTTCTCAATCTACCACACTATATATATTTGTTCAAGAGCTTCATGGTTTGAACTCTATTACCTTAAATTAGGATCCCAAGTCAAAGAATCATGACTTTAAACTATATTAAAACCTCATTTGGGATGTGTATGTGGTGCATTATCCTCATTAGTCTTCATTCACACCATGTTTTTTGTGCCACCATGTTATGCATATATGTTATAGAGTGATTACCCCATGGTCTAAACTTTATGACCTTAAAATAATGGGAACCCTATGGTCCGTGAAACCGGGTTTTAAACTATTTTTAATGTTCCAAAATATATGACCTTAAAGTAGAAATATAAGTCTAAGCATCATGAATTTAAATGGTATGTGGGAATATCCCTGGTAATGTTTCGTGAACCATGGGATCCCTGGTCCTCATTAACATCGGTACACTCCTGTTGTGCCCAAAATATCCCATTTGGTTGAGATTCTCCCCTCGCAGTAGATGGGACTTCCTTTGGGTGAGTCATGGGTGGTCAGACCTCATCCCTTGTTCACTTCGGGTCCATCAGGACGCTGTATGACACATAATCATTCTGAATATTCTACCACCATGGTCCAAAATCTATGAACTTAAACTAGGATTCAATGTCCTCAATTCATTATGTTAAAATATGACCCCACCCTGAACAAATTCAGCATGACTCATGATAATCTTGGGATGACATAGATCCCTCATCGAAGAGGATTTCCACCACCAGTGTTGGTATCTCACAATACCATCTTCAAGAACTATGTGTGGCATGATTCCCATCCTAATGGGATACATAGTGATACCATGATATTTTGTCTTCATGTCTAGCCAGATGTTCATCTACTCTTCATCCACTTAGCCTTAGTCACGGTCCGAACATCAGGACCATAAAATGAATGAAAACCATTTCATGGTATACATTTTGTAAGTGGGCCTCCTTGGCCTCATTCATGTTAAGTTATTCCATTCTTGTGCCACATAGATTCCCTAAAAAGTGACCTTTCCTAGTTCGTACACCACAACTTTAAACTAATCATCCCCATTGTCCAAACTCCATGAGCATAAAATGAAAGACCATTGTACATGAGACATGACCATAAACCATTTAATGTAGTTCCAATAAATATGAACATAAACTATTTCCATCCCCTATAGTCCATGTTGTATGAATTTAAACTACATATCCTAATGTCCTCAATGCATGACCTTAAACTACGATCTTAACTTGCATAAAATCTAAATTCCTCTTATTTCTTAATAAGGGATTATATTTACCCCATTTTAAACTAGGATTCCCCCATAATATGAGAATGGGTTGATTAAAAAATGTTATCACATTCTCCAAAATGGTATTCTTCATGATAACCATGGGATGCTTCAATTCCCTTGCTAGAAATGATCACACCTATTTGTGTTGGTATCTTGACACATTGTGTTTAAAAAATATGAATGGCATAATTCTTATCCTTATGGGATATACAGTGATGCCCAAATTTTTTTTATCTGGGCCTACCAATAAAATTATAAATCATTTGCCCCCTTAGCCCTATTTTCTATCCAAGAATAATGACCTTAAACTAAATTCAGTTCATCTTAAAGTGTGTATGTGGTATGTGAGCCCCATTGACTATGTTCACATCATATTTTTACATCTTTCGTGCCATATATATACCCTAACAATGAAAATTTCCCCTGATAGTCCAAGAAACATGTCTTTAAACTTATTTCCATGGTCAAATAATTACAACCATAAAATTTTATGAAATTACTCACCCAAGTTTGAATACCACTCTCCGATACAAACCCTTTTACACTTCAATCCCTTCTCGGTTTGGATTTACATCATCTTTCAAATCCATATGGACCCCCTGATGCCAATGGTCTTGACTATTTGTGGCTCACCTCCCGTCCTAGGCCAATGTCCTGATGGATCTTGGGTAACAAGCTGAAGATCCTATGTTTTGAGAATTGTTAGCAGTTGATCTTGTGTTTTCTCACCCCATTCCGACTAATGTGGTTGAGATTTCGGGGCTTTGAATATGGTTAGTAGTCAATCCCTACTCATTGGTCACCCTAATCTAAATCTTGAAAGTCTTGACTTACCTAATTTCTAATTCTATGTATGTCAGTGGAGTTCCAATACCCCTGGTGTCACCCATAATGAGTGATTCCACATAGCCAAAACCCCTCTTTACCATTAATTGTTTTCCATTTTGTGAATGACATAAGTTGGATTAGGATTTCTAGTGAGGTGTGTACTGTTGTGGTCCAACTACATAAAGAAACTCATGGTATAATCTCAAGGACCTTAAACTAGAATTCTATGTATAGGGATGACTCTAAACAGCGTGTGAATTCTCTTAGGGATGTCTGGTGTGGTGCAGGACTTGATGGTCCTTATTTGAGTCAACAATTTTATATTTCCCAAAGCTTTTGTGGTATGAAATCCTCTTTTGGATCATTTACTTTGAGTTTGTCAGTTTTCCATTCTACACATCTCCCATTTCAAGATATTTCTCATGGTCCAAGAATTATGACCATAAATAATTTTCTCAGGGTCCAAGATCCATGACCCTAAACTAAGAAGCATAGTCCCGGAGACATGACTTTAAAATTTTTTCCATGGTCTAAGACACATGACCTTAAACTGTATGCAACATCCTAGTAACATTCCATTAAACTATGAGACACATCTCAATAAGACAACAATTAAAATGTATGAAACTCCATCCTCACTGTATGACGTGAAACTGTGTGTCTTTCATCCTCACTGTACGATATAAAACTGAAAGGTTCCTAGTCTCTCACCTGAGAGGTACTCTCCTCTGGTTCTGTTGATCTACCACATCAATCACATTTCTGGTTATCAATCAGAATTTGAGATGAAAATCCACTAGAATATGGGTTTGATCTTTGTTTATACCAACGGGCCTACTCCAATTTTCTCTAAGCTGTGATGGAATAATTCTAAGAGTGATGGAATCAATTCAAACATTCTATCACTCTATTTCCATGCTTCACATTCCCCTTACATGGATCCTCATCCTCTTCCATGTTTGAAGACACTTGCTGATAGCTTGGTACCATTCCATATTGGCTCACATTCCATCTTGGGTCAACATCACTTAATAATTCATACAAAATTCTGACACAAGTTCTGTGTTTCAAATATGGTCAATGGTTAATCCATGTTTTTCCCCATCCTAGGATAATAATAAAAAAATTTTGTTTCGAACAAAGTAAATAGTTATCCAATATCGCAATCCTACTATACTTGTGTTCTAGGTTTTGGGATCTTGATTCAGACTTTCCATTCCCCTTTGTTTGATTTAAATCTAATGCCCCTTGCATTATCCCATTTGTGAACTATCACACATTGAGAAAGAGACTTGGTGATTCCTAGAGCATAATTCTCTAGCTACAACCTCTCTCATTCTGGTCACTCTCGGTGGTCACCCAAAAATAGTATACCCTCATTGTTCAGTGATCATCTAGCATTCTCATACCAAAATAAATAACAAGGATGTCACTTTCTTCTCACACCAGTCATGGCCCACACAATCTTGGGGATCAGTTATTGGTTCTCTCATAAATATGATCAAAGTAAGAAAATAAAAAAGGAAATATTTTTGAGCATGAAAGTTAGGCTAATCCAGAGTTTTAGGGAGGTCATCCACATATTGGGTCCTCCCATCATCAAAATATTCCTCTATAAATCCGTCTTAGCAATTGAGTGACCAAGCTTAGCCAACCTCCATTAAGTGATCTCGAAGGTCTGTTTCCACACTTCCAATAATTCCTTTTTTCCTCATCAGCCTTGGAGAAAAAATCATTGGCCCTAATTCACTACAGATCCTTCTCCGCCTGACACTTAGTTTTCACCTTCTTGATTTCATCTTCCTTTTCATCAAACACTTCCAGTAAAATCCTCAGACTTTTAGTGATATCATCATGACTGAAAACTTCTTTCACAATATCTTGTTACATCGAATCTAGATGGGAAATCTTTTACACATATCTCTATAGTGCCTAGGATCCCTTAGCCTTATGTGTCCTATAGGATTGATTTAGGTCCTTCCATTATTCATGTGCCTTTTGGATGAAGAAGTCTCTATCCAATGCATGAAAGGCGCCGGAATCCATCCCACTAGTCCCTATACTAACTAACCAGTGGAGGAGAGATCCCAACTGTTGTGAAAGTTAAACTATCTAGATTAGGGTGATGAAGTTCTGTAACTTCCTCCACAACTTACAATAGACAACTTGGTTATCCTCGGTGACTTTAGGCAAATGTCCACAAAATATTCTAGGGGTGCATGCTCATGAGGAGGAATGAAAAAATATGTTTTAGGCTCTAATCTCTAGATGCAGATCTTTAAACATGAGTAGATCAATGATTGTAATTAGGAATAACTCCTTTTGGACCATCCACCTATGGAAGGAGCCCCTACTTCACTTTTTAGTACTGTATAGGTGGATGCTATCATCTCAGCTCTCTCATCTACCCCTACCAGTAGTGAAATCTAATATTTGACATATGTAGACACCATAAGTGGTAGTTCCAAAGCAGGCCCAACCGAATAAGTCATCCCATACACTGACACTATAACCGCTTCCCCCATCGCAATTTTATCCCCAACAATATCATTTGGTAGTGCCACAACCATAGTATTAGTTGCTACATCTATTTTATCCAGCTCTATAATATGAAATTTCTCAGCCCCCTCTATTGATAGTGCAGTCTCAGAGGTCCCCTCATATGTAACTTGTACAGTTTTCCTGATAGCCTCGGCCTCTCTGTACCTCCCCCCTATGAGAGCATCTTAAACCATCACCACCTCAACTTCAAGTTCAAATAATGTATGTGTTGGAACTAGTGGTTGAGTTCCAATCATCATTCAAACTATCATTCAAAATAATTCCAATCAATAATATTAAGTAGAAAAAATAGTCAATGGAATGGATGACAATGTAACTTAAATGAATTGTATACTCTAGTGAGTATTTCTAGAAGATTCACCAACAACCCCCTATGTAGGGTTCCTTCTACTTCCACTACCTCAGCTGTAAGCACTGATCTTTGAATTCTAACATATGTGACATTGAGATGAGACACCACACTCACCCCTTCATGGGTTGAGATCCCAAAATCAGTCTTTTTGGGTCCATCTCAAACTTCCACTCCTCTATGTTTGATTCATTAACAAGTTCAAATATATTTAGACAATAGTTTTAAGGAGTAGTTTTTATCTGAGGTACGTAAGATTCATATGTTTAACTATTTGGCATCGATGCTTCCTCCCAATCACAATACCTAATAAGATTTATCTCCCCAATACTTTTCTGATTCTTTAGTAAATGTAGCATCCATAGCTATCTCAGCTACCGACAGTTGTGGAGGAGAGGACATGTCAAGAAGCACCCTCACCTAGTCAGTTTACAGACCCACAGTGACTCGAGAATACACTAGGTCTCCTAGATCTATCACATACTGCTCCCCTCAACCTAAGACATGTGGAGACCAGACTTGGTGTGACCGATCCCGGTGAAAAGCATTCCACATATATTGATATGTCGCCATATCTTGTGAACACTAGATAACTGCATGACAATGTTCCAGTTTTCCCAAGCCTTCAGAAAGAGGATATCACTGGGATTATTAACATAGTGTAGTTGTTTCCGAAGAGTTGGAAAAATGTCCCATAGACTTCCCCAGATGGATCTCTTTCCTCCTAAGTCTACTTTTCCAAAGTGTAAGTCCTGATGCTACTACTCCTATCCCTTCACCTCTTTCTTATGTGGGCCCATAAACCATTGGTCTCACTTCTAATGCATTTCCCACAAGGCCATATATTCCAATATAGCTCTGTCCAACAACTTCTCTTCCCTGTACCTATAGTGGAGGGATTTCCCCTTCATTAGTCCTTATGGACCACTAACACATCATTCCCCCAAGATAGGTGATCACCCAACTCTGCACATAGTCATGGATTCATACACATTAGTGGATAGTGGAAGATCATTATGCATATTTCTGTCTTCGTGTGTGAACATGCACCATATTTTCATCATAACCAGAGGGTGGTACTCAAGATTCACCCATGAGTAAAACATTGGGGTCAACCTCTATAGGCAAATGAATTTCCTTGGGAACTGATATGGGTTATATGGATCATAGATCATCTCACAATCAACCCTTTCCACATACACCCACCTCATAAGTCCAGGAGGTATGATCTCTTTTCTTTAGTCCATGTGCCATCATCGATCACTACCCTAGTCTATAGTGGGAATGGGTGGATGATAAAGTGACCCTCCAAACCAAACTTTTTCAAGATTTACTATATGACTAAGTTTATTGGGTAACTCCCCACAATGTTCTAGATGGTCTGTTGAAAGTTATTTGTTTGAGGGGAAATGGGGTTAGGATACTCATAGCTCCCCATGTGTGTGTCCACCCAACTCTACATGGAGTGAATATACCCACACACATGCAGATAAATCTTCCCTTTTCTAATGTATTGAAGTAATTTTTACAACTTATCCAGTATTGAGATTCCAAGGTTGAAACCCTACCCTATCTCCAACATCACTTCTATTATGAATGTTCTTGGCTGCACCCCCCCCATGTGTGCATCCCTCACCGAGAGAATCTAACCAAAACTAAGAATCGTGATGAATCCTACCAATCTGACTATGGTTTGTGGTTTGGTCTTGATACTGTATCCGCACAACATCCACTGGATCACTTCAAGAATCCTCTAGTAGGATCCCTCCTTGTCTCGCTGATATCTATCAAGACATGTGTGTGGCCTCATCGATAACTTCCTTCCCGACTCCTCACCCTCAGTGGGATCATCTATCAGGACATTTAAGAAATAGTTGAACCACTGCGTGAAGGGAAAACTCCTTATCATAGACTTACTCTCACTAATTCCCTGCACAAGATACAACATCACCTTCTACAAAGATGGTATTAGATCTTAGTCCCCCTATACATTCTCCATGAGGATAAATTCATCATACATCACCCCCAATATCGGGATCCCGAAGATCTGATGAAAGACATAGAGGATGATTCTAACCTCCTTGTGATCTAAATGGAATGTGTTGTTCCCTGATGACAATATGCTTAGTAGCTCGGGCATGATCTCTTGCATCCAGTAAATGTGTAATTGTGAGGCCCATGATACCTCAAAAATTCCTACCTGCTTCATCTCTTCCTTGAACTCTTAGCAGGACACACATGACCAATAGGCCCATGCCCGCTCATCAGTGAAGTTTCCTCCCTAGAATAAATCCCAGCCATCATTCCATCCCTTTTGTGGATCCCCCATACCTATATTGAGAATAATCTAATACTATGGTGGGGATGTCTCATGATCCATCTTCTCTCAATAATTTTTTTTTGATTTGGTTGTATAGGTAGTCTATTGTGATGGGTGCATGATCATTTTAGATTTGGCTATTAATAGCCATATGCCATTGGTACTAGGTTGATATACCCCTAAACTAGTAGAACAAATCATCCCTTCTTATCTCTAGGATGAATACATAATATCTCAATCAGATTCCTTACATCAAAAACCTCTTTCAAAAATAATAATCCCTATGATTCTATGAATGTTGTATGATAAATGATTGGTGGTATGAGGTGCTTCAGATTCACTCCCCGGTCATGATGTTGTTCTCCATCTATTCTCTCTAAGAAGTGTATGTAATGAATTTCTATGAAACTTCCTGGGAGTCCATTGAAGTTGAGACTGAGGTGTTTTATAAGACTAGTTCACAAAGGTTGTTCATGAAGCTTGTTCATAGAGTGCTATTTTCAAAGCTCTTAGACATAGTTATCACTTCATGAAGAAGTGGTCATGATGTCTGGTTCTCTAAAAATAATTGATGGATCCCAAAGTCTGGAAGTATGGTTAAAAAATAAAGTGTTCATGGATTGATATTAGGGAGATTATGAGATTCATGAAAAGATAACGAATAAACCTTTCTTCATGCAAAGTTAATTTCTTTTAATCTACCCCCACAATGATATTTATAGGTTCTTGGCCAGGATAAATTCCATGATGGCCTTCACTCTAGCGATCTCCATGTATTAGCATCATGAGTGAGTATCATGAGTGAGAATCATGAATGGTATCCTATAAAGATAATTGATTGTTGACTTTTAGTGATTCTCCCTTAGAATTTGAATTTCCTTTTCTTATTAGTTCCCATTCTAGGATGGGGGCATTTCATGGTTCTAAAATACCTTTCACAATATTGGTCAAGGAATTCACAAAAGGTTTGGTGAAAATCCGGCCAAAAATGTCCCCAAAATAAAAACTCTCAGTGTCCTACTTCGTGAATATCATTCAAAATGTGCACATTCATGAATGCGTGATTCCTTGATGGTATGATCTGTGAGTCCGATGAAACACTAAAACCACATAAAGGATTGATGATGTGATTTGAGAGTCTAAAAAATCCATGACCATTCACGAAACCCTCATTTTATTCATGATCCACTTCCCAACATCGTAAACCACTTGACAATAAATACCCATATCATTCAAACCTTTAGAGGATAGTTACCTGACCTTTCAACTTATAGATTTCTACGAATTCATGTAGCATATCTACAGTGAAAACTTTACTTAAATGGATCATCCAAGGTATCCTGGCTTTGTGAAACCCCCTTCCACATGTTCTTTAATACCTATAGCTAAGGTAGGGATGACTTTCCCAAATGCCTATGCCCTTCATGAAAGATGAGGCCCCTCAGGGGTAGTTGAGGCTTTGCGAAGCATTAAGACTTCAAGAATCACTCCTTTCTCAAGCTAGGATTTCAAGAATATTCTTTTATGAAGCCACTGACCTCTAAGAACCTCCTGATATTTGTAAATAATGTCTCTGAGAGTCCATATGATTTATTAATCCCTTTTATTGGGCCTCTCTATGATGCATCTCTTATGATGAAACCTCTTCATGATGGTTGAGTACCCAAGTCCCCCACACCCATCTAGGATCAGTTCAGCTACACTTGATGTCGTTATATTACCTATTTCACCTACTCCTATGGCCCACCTTACTTTATTTGTGGCCCGATATTCCCACCTACCATTTTCTTCTCCTCATAAGTACGCTTACACATTTGTTTTCTCAACGCAGGCATAATAAAATGAAACTCATGATTTAAAACTCCTCAGTGCCATTAAAACCTGCCATTACTAAAATCATTCCCCTCCCAAGGGTGCATGAGTGGTGGTTATGTAAGCCCAAGGCGTAACATGTGAGTCCCCCTTGTACATGTTATATGACATAAAAATTATGAATGCCAACATCCTCAAAACATGTCGTTAAACCCTGGTATTACACTATTTTGAAGGCACGTGATACTTCATGTGTGATTAAAAAGGGATAGTATCCGCATTACTCATCCTCATAGGGAATTATATCCTACTCACATGGAATTAGATCCTACCCACATGGAATGACATCCCCATATGGAATCTTTCATGAATAGGCCCCACATCATCTCTCATTATTAAATATTTTTATGACACAATTGGTAGGTCTACTGCTTAATCTTGTTTATTACATTAATAATGACTCATGTGGGCTTAGAGGATAGCAAAAACTATGAAATCTAACCTCTAGTCACATGGGAATCCCTCATAGAGTAAGCTCCAGTCTCTATATTACAATGGGAATGTTTTATGTGTAAGCCCAGACCATACATGCTCCATGAGCCACTTTCATGCATAATACCCAATCATGTCCCCTAAAATGGTACTCCTTCAAGGTGTAATCCCCAACTCACCAAACAACATGGGATATGATTCCCAAACTAACTATGAAATGTAGGAAACCTCAATGAGGACCAAACCCGGAACCCAACAACCAATACTCCATATAATCCATCCAATATATCTATTATATCCACTCCATCAAATCCATCTACTCCATCCAAACCCAAATAGATTTTTACTAGGACACCAAATATAGATAAGATCATTCCCCCACCCAGAGACCCCATCCACTCTAGGTTACTTTGGTCCACATTCATGAATAATCCCCATCCCCATCATTACTTATCCTAGAATCACTTGAGAATATCTCATGCATAATCCCCACACCATAAATCTAACCAATATAAATACCCCTAAAAAGGAAATATTATATTCATAATCCCAAAACAACCCCTCATTGAATCCCCTTTTGTGGCACGAGTGTCCTTACCATAAGATGTTAAACTGCACGGACAGGTCCTATCAAATGACCTTAAATGGCGGCATAAAACTAAATGGGTTTTTATACCTCTCTTCTAAAAAGAGTATGTAAGATGGATATATGAGGTTCAATCACAAAAAATGGTATAACAAGGTTCCACCCACCTAGGGTAGAACCTTCCTAATCCACCCCAAGGGTGTTCAAATCATCCTTCATGGTGTGACATCTTCCATTTATGGGGAGAACCTCCCAGGTCCGCCTCCATGGGTGCTCTGATCCACCCATCGGTAAAACTTCCCAGATCTCCCACTTATGGATGTACATCCCTCATCTTCCACCATAGGGAGTTCTAAACAACTAAATCCATCTCCAAAAGATGTTAAACTCAAGATTCATAACATCCACCTCATGATAAACATGGGATGCCTGAGGTAAATTCCTTGGAAGATATGTTCATATTGAGAGGACCAGTTTGGGATATGCCTAACACTGAGGGGGGGGGGGGGGTGAATCAGTGTTGGGGACTTTTTAAACCAATTAAAACTTTTATCCATGTACCTATTGACCTATTAGGATCTTGATTCTATTATTCTATTTCCCTTGTCGCAACAATAATAGAAAGTAGTAAAAATATGTACACGATATTTTTACAAGGTTCACCACTCAATAAGAGTAGCTATGTCCTTTCCATTCATGGGAATGACCAATGCATGGATTATCCACTATAATGTAAAATTATGTTACAATTGAGTGGCTAGGAAAACAATCCTCTAGCTAATGTGAGTCCCTACAATTTGGAGGGGGGGGGGGGGGTGGGAAACAATCCTCTTCCCTGGAATGGTGAAAGCCTAGTCCAACTTGTAGCCTCTAACTGGTTCTTTATACTTCCTATAGAGATAGTCTTCTTCCTTCTTAATAAGGTAGGTTCTGCTCTTGATCTTCTTCAGTTATCTTCACTTGATTACTTTCAAAGTAGTAGGCAAGAAATTCTCCCTTCTTTATTTCTCTTCTCCTCTAGTGCAACACTAACTGCACTAGACTTATTCTTTCTTCTTCTTAGTGAAACAACCAACTGCACTAAAAATTATTCTTTCTTTAGCTAGAATCACATAAACCAATGTGATTATTCAAACACTGAGGATCATCTCACACAACATCATCTGAATTAAACTTCCCTGAATAATTGTCAGCATTCAATTGGGCATACTATGTTATTCTTCTTCTTCTCTCCTTTTTCTTTGACACAGTAGAATATGGAATTCTACTGCAGTGTCTTAATCTCTTTGTTCAGTTCTCAATACCAGCAAGTAGGTGTGTTAGTATACTACCTTCTTCCTTTGTGTAGATGTGAGTTAGGTTGCATGTCTAGTTATTCTTTACTTCTCAAAGTATAATGAGGGTGATAAACCCCAGTCGTGTGAGTGCGGTTCAACTTCTCTTTTTGAAACCGAATGGTTCACAGATATTTCTTCATCGCAAAGCTTCTTAGAGAATGCTATGCACCTGTGGAAGGCCTGCGGAACCCTCAAATTTTCCATGCACCCTTCTAGGTGACATGCGCATAAAATTCAAGCCTTGCGCGTAAAAAAACCTTTTGGCACGAAAAACCCTTTTTCGTGCAACTCTTATTTTTCGTGCAGAACTTCCCTTTTTCGCGCAGTAATTCCTTTTTCGCATTGCACTTCTTATTTTTGCGCAATACTCTATACTTCAATTTTTTCTGCACATCAGAGCTCGGGATTTTTCTATGTGTCGAGTCTTAACAAATGAGAGGGGTTAACCTCATATTTATAGGCATTTTTGACCCCGTGCGAAAAACACTAATCCGCATGTAAAACCTTCTTCATGCGCGTAAAAACTCTTTCATGCAACTTCATATTTCATGCAATGCTCCAATATTTCACGCACCTTATTCCTTTGCCAAATTTTGAGCTTCTGATCTTGAAACACATTTTATGCGCAAACTTCTTTCCTCTATTTCGTACACCACATCAATATTTCGTGCAACCATTATTTTTTCTGTGCATCCCGCTGATATTTCACGCACCCCACTACTATTTCGTACACCACTTTATTTTTTCGCGCAACATGCCTAAATTTCCGCGCACTCCATGCCTTTGTCATTTTTCGATGTTATGACCTTGAATCATGCCTTGCACACAAAAATCTAAACCATCTTCAATCTTGCATGCTCCATTCATTGTCAAAAACACATCTTCATCTCCTGATTTTCAGGCCCTCAAATTTGGAAAACACTGGAAAACGACGCCACCTTAAACTTTGTTTTTGTACCGCCTCCAGATTGTCCATTGATTTGTTATTTCTCTCTTAACTGCTTCCCATAACCATTCTTCAGATTTTATCACGAATTCCACTATCATGATATGCATCCTTTGATAGATCAGCTTTAGCATTGTCAGAGTTACAATGGGAAGTACTAAAATATCCCATATTCCAGCATCATCATTCCTTCCAATCAAAACTGTATATGATTGGCATCATAATTTTTTCTCCTTTCCTTTATAAGGTTTACATCAAAAGTTCTCCTAACTTATGATATTTGTGAAATACAAATCAGCAAAGCATCGTCTGATTTTATACAATGTGAAATGAATGACTGTCTTAGAATGCCAAGCCCTTCCAAATTCCCTCTTCTTCTTCAACTATTATTTCACACTTCATGCAAATCATTTGATTATATAATCCAAGGATGATCTTGCATGGATTTTATGCAAACATGAAGAATTTCATGGTCTTCTTAAAATCCTCATTCTTCTTCAATCATCCACAGATGGATGATACCTTGCTATTCTTCATTGTTGTAAACAATGTGTCACATTTGACACAAGTTCTTTGAACTTAGGATCACTTCAACAATCGTCTGAATTCCACTTCATAGAGAATTTCCCAAGTATGACATTCAATGATATGATTTCCAAACAATTCTCTAGGCATCCTTACTTCAGCCGATCTCTATTAAATTTGGAGTCATTTTTCATCTCCTTCTTCATTTTGGCCAGTATTGACAACTGTTGACAACAAATACAATCTTCATACACAAAGTGGTCCCAAAACCTATTACATCAGTTACCTCATGCTAAACATGATATTCTTTTGGTGAAAGCCTTGGGAGATATTTCTTCGGCATTAGATACATCATGATCAACACAAGATCCCTTGGGTTCCACCCCTAATATGCCTCCATGAGATTCCCTCTTATGAGGAAGAATACATGTGATCAATGTTCCTAGTGTCTAGTTATGCCAACGATGACCAACGTGACTACTCTCTGGATCAAAGGTTGATTCCCTATTAAGACCAAAAGTAATTTCAAGACAGAATCAACGTAATTTACCATAATCCAAAAAGAGATTCCACCAAGAATGAGTTCTAAAAACAATACTTAAATGAATTAGAGAGACCCAGACTAGGAAATGGATTCCAATGAGGAATCCATGGAAGGATAAACCAACATCTTATAATCCCATTTCGATCAAGGAGCATACATTGTTGTTGAAAGTGATGAAATTAACATTCCTTTATAAAGTGGGAATGTGGCGTAACATAAATTGTGAAACCAATGTGATTCAATACACATAGTGGTATAGGAACCGAAAAAAATCATCTGAAACAACTACCTAATTCATTGGAGCACAATATTATTCTAAACACACCCATCACTTTTATATCATGTACATGCATAAGTGTGCCAACTATATCATTAAAAAAATGATCATATTTCATCATATTTAATACCACGATCAAGGATTGTGAAATAAATACAAGGAATTACCTAATAAAATATGTATAGGTACGTATAAGTGAATACCCTTAAGTGGAAAATAGTAATGGTATTCATAATATAGAGGTTTGGCATGGAAAATCGTAGTGAAATTTTGGAAGCATAATGATAGTTATTAGATATTCATAAAATGATTTAACTATAGATAAAGGGGTATCTAATAATTTTTAAATAAAATGGAAAGTAATAGGGATGCAGAAAAAATATCCCGACATTAGGAATTTCAAATAAAAGGAATAAATTGAATAAGATTCTTGAATAAAGAAGATAAGTAAATGATCCTATACCTTGGGAGGGTGATTCCAAAAGATCGGGAGGAGCATCTTGAGAGGTTGAGGGAACCTTGGAAGGAATCTAGAGTAGGGATGGAATAGTAAGGACAAGATCCAATGCTTTTGAGGGAAGATTGTTGGAGTTGGCATCCTAAAACCAACTAATTTGTACTTTATTCATTAATAAACACCTTATCACATCTTGATTTTTCTTCTACCTGACAATACATGTGATAATGTCCTAAGGATAACTGTTGCGTTAAAGGGTCATAGAGGATCCCTACAATGATGAGAACTTGAAAGTGCATAACACTATTCTTGAATATATGTTCTATGGTCGGATGGTGTTATTTTAGGGACACGAATAATACAGGACATTAGGGGTGAGGACTCATAAAACATTGAGGTACCTACTCATGGTGTGCTCCCTTGTTAATATCCAGGAGGATATTATGAGAATGAGACCCACCAGTAAGAAATCAACATTTTATAGTGTCATTGGATATTCCTATCTGCGGACATGTGTATTGGTCCTTAGACATTAAGATTACTATTTATGGGTATTACAACTCGAACACTTATATGTATTGATAAAAACTGTGACAACACATTGTTCACAAAGAGGTAGGATACGTTGGGTGCGTCACAAGTGATACTTCATTAATAGATAATGTGAGAAAGGATTTTTACCTTTTGTTCCTTAATTATAGTAGATATCTCAGGCCCTTTCATAGAATTGATAAATCCTAAATAAATCCATGGCCATGATGAGGAATGAGCACATTCAATTCCAGAAAGTTAAAGAATGAATAATCGAGCACATGGGTTGATGGAACTAGCATGCAACCCGCTTGATTCGAGATATCAAGACAAAGAAATTATATTACATGGTAAGCATTTGTAGGAGACGACATGTCATTGTGGCATTAACATATTTCTATATGGGTGCCTTGGCATGTTGCTAGATGATAACCTTGGACTTTAGGTAGGACCCGTCTAATGCCAATGAGAAAGATTCCTAGAGGGTCACACACTATGTGTGTCTAAGTATCTCAATTAGATATTAATTTAACAAGTTGAATAAAGATTATTCCTGATTGTGGTTAAGTAATTATTTAAGGATGTCTAATCGCATTTATTTCGACACTAGTTATTTAAGAGAATATATTATGGGAGAAATAATACCTTTATTAGCAAGTAATGAAGTGATATTTATTTTAGAAATAAATAGCCATTATTCAAGGTCTAATAAATATGGTGGAGGAAATAAAGAAAAATGGAAAAAAAGTACACGCTGTATATATTAAGTATACACGCCATGTATTTGTTTCTTGGAATTTATGATAAATAATATTATTTGTTTAATTAAATAATATTAGGTGTAATTTGTTGGGCGCATGTTAGGTAATAATAATAGTCAACTGTTATTATTAGAAATGTGGTATTACTATGAATTAAATGAAATTAATAAATGATTTCATGTAATTAATTCATTTTATTATTCTTTGTAATTAAAAATACCAATTATATATTTCTAATTTTCCTAGCCATTTTTTGGTGTTTTGGATCAAAGGTCTAGAGAATGCTGTAAAGCCAAGAGAGAATCCTTTTCTTCCAAGAATGCTCTCAAGACACAAGAGGAATCCTCTTCCACCAGATCAAGGCGATCGAAGGTGGATATCGCATGCGAAGGATCTTCCATGCTATCACCAGGAGATCCCTTCAGTGACGTCCAGAGATACGTGGAGCATGTGTGGATCACTGCTAGAGGAATCCTACACTTGGATTCTACGATGAAATTAAAGATCATATCTGATCGTGACAAAAAACATCAACAAAGAAAGAATTCCATAAAGGTAATTCTTGTCAATTAATTAAATTAATTATAACCAACATATGATGATCCTATATACGGTTCCAGGACTCCCATATTTTCTTTTTCATTATTCGTTCTGTTCTGAAGATCCGGTGTTTTATTATCATGACAGATCTCAGATTGATCACTGTTAATTCTAAAATTAAAGTTGGGTACACCCACTAACATGCTTCTTCTGTTCCCAGAACCTACAAGTGGTATCAGAGGGGTCATACCATTGATTATAATTATTTATTTTTTCATTGGGGATTTACACATTTAATAATTTAGTTGTTTCAATTCATGTTAATAATTCTTTAAATCTGAATCTCAAGATCTATTCCGCCTCTCTCGTTTCTTGTTCACCTTACAAAAAAATATTTTTCTTTTAATTTTGATTAAAATAAAATAGAGGATCACATCTGGAGGAGCCAAGCATTCCTGGCCATACAACACCAGAATACCCAGTGTGTATTCGGCAATACATGCCATCTAGTATAGGTTAAATTTATCAGATTGGTCCACCAAATCAGGCCGTGTGTTGTAGTATTTGTAAGTCTTAAATGACATCATGTGTTGACAAGGAACAGATGGAACATAGTTTCTGGATTACACGTCGTGTGGCCCACTGAACACGGCGTGTAGTTCTTCGGGTTAGGGTTCAACCATATACCCCGTACATGGATTGCCCAGCTAGAAACTGTGTAATACAGATACTACATGGCGTGTGTCCCAGTGAATACACCGTGTACTCTGAAAAATTTCAAAAGTACATCTACATGCCATTACCCCAGGCATGTAATTCGGATGGACGGTGAACAAAATTACACGCCGTGTAGTCAGAACTACACAATGTGTACTCATCAAAATTATAAAGATTTATTAAAATTTATTATTATATTATACAAACCCTTGAGACGTGTACCATTGTGCAGGCATAATGATGAGGCACATCACGTTATAGGTGTTATATATATATGTGTTTAATTTAACATCTGAATAATGTTCATTTCTACTCATTGGGTAGTTATGAACAGGAATTCACTAGGTTTCCTCCAAGGTACAAGTTATGTACAAATATAATTTTAAATGAATTTATTTGTTTAAAATTATAATGTATAAGAATCTCAAGGAAATTCAGAAAAAGGGTTTAAGAAAAAATGATTGATTAATTAAAGATAGTTAATTGATTTAATCATGATTTATCTTAAACAAAAACGATTAAAGAATTTAATGCCAGTTTTATTTATGCGTAAATATCGTTGTATGCATGGATTATCATGATCTAGACCAAGACCTTTTTATATGAATGGTTTCTTTAAATTTATTTATTTAAATTATATTTGTTGGCATGCGAGCCTTCTTATCATTAATATGTAGGGTATGCGTGCCCACATTTTCTTTTATGTAAAACATCATTTTACCCCTCACATGCATGTGAGATAAAATCATATGTAATGGATGGAGCTCCCAACCTACTGGCGGCAGCTCAAGTTAGGAACTATGTTGAAACCAATCCAAGTAGATACAAATGCGGACAGATGGAAAGCTAAAAACACAAACCCAAAAGGTTCAAGGTGTTTCTCCCATAGGTCTTGGGTTAGTTTATCAACTATTATATAAACTAACCAATAGAACAAGATCATTATCAAACCATTTATTTTATTTTTGTCAGTTTCATGGTATATTTATTTTGGGTGTGTTTTCACAATCACACAATTAATGAATTAAACTGGCATGCAAGATAGAACTAAAATAATATTGGCTTATGTATAAAATATTATCTTAGACATGGTTAATAAATTAAGTATATACCACTTAATATTAACAAGCATGTAATCAAAGATAAAAAATTATCAATTTACATATAAGGATAAAATTCCTCAAATAAAATATCAAGTCGGTATAGCCTTCCATAATCTTGGTTAGAATCGAGCCATAGTTCAAAGTGCTTAACCATCCATAGTTGGGGTGATTTAAATTATCAGGGAATTATAATTCAAGTTTTTGGGTTGACTTGACTTGGTTTGCATCAAGGGTTGACTACCACAATAGTAATTGGTGCGACCAAGAGGTAAAGGTTGAGGAAATCCAAAATAAAAGGATTTCAGGATTGGGGAGTCCACTCAGCAGATCAAGGAGATGCGAGTTAATGACGTTGGCATTTAGAATGCCTACCTAAAACCCTTCAAGTTTCTTGACCAACCCTATTTGGGGTAATGTGAAGGTAAATATAGATCCTTGACACTATAATTTTCAGGCAACAAAATATTCTGAAGTTAATGGTGAGGGCTATTGGATTTCGATAAAATAGTAGGATACTAATAAGTATTAAATTATTTATTTGTATCAGTTTTATAATAATAAAGTACTAAACCTTTTCTCATATTAATTTATAGAAATTACAAGGAAAAGGAATTCAATCATATCATTGTGAACCATATTTGAGAAGTAAAACCTTCTCACCAGCACCTATTTCCAAGAGTGGCAGAGGTGTTTATGTGTCATCCTTCGCTATGAGAGGAAATTGTATGTGCTGGAAGGTCATGTTCCAGTTACGCCTGGGAAAGAGGCTAGTGATGAGGAACTATCTCTCTATATAAAACATATGGATGATTCCAAAGATGTCCATTGTTTCATGCTATCATCCATGTCTAATGATCTCTTGAAGTAACATGAAAACCTGGATGCGTATAGCATGATGTCTCACCTTAAGGATCTCTACCAAGAGAAGGCGAGACAGGAGAGATATGATATCTCAAACGATTTTTTTAAAACTAAGCATGGAGTGTCTGTACCAGCTGGGCCTCTTGTAGTCAAGCTTATTGGCTACATTAAAAGAATATAAATCTTAGCAATTAAGTTCCCGGATGATTTGCGTATAGATATCATCCTATCATCACTACCCAAGACATTATCTATATTTATTGTCAACTATAACATGAGAAACAATGAGGAGGGTCTATCAAAACTTCCGACTATAATTCTCTAGGTAGATATGGACATGGGGCATGACAAACCCATAGTATTTATGGTGAATAAGAAAAGGAAGGACAAGGAAATGGGGCCAAGGAATTATAAATGGTCTGAAGCCCCCGAGCATCATCCCTACATGAAGGGGAAGATCCAGAGAAAGGGAAAGGAATAGGATGTGGTATGTTTTTCATGTGGAAAGCTAGGACAGTGGAAGAGGAATTGAACCTAGAAGCATAGGAACACTAAAGGAGCATTTATTATCAAGTGTAATCTTTCCATTTCCACACATTGGGTATTAGATAGAGCTTGTGGGGATCACACCTATATTCAAATGTAGGAACCATGTAGATTTAGAAATATTTCCAGAGGAGAGGTGGATCTTCGAGCTGCAAATGGTGTGAGGCTGGCTACGTTGGTCATTTGAGATTACCACCTCTCATTGCCAACTGGGATGATTTTGGTTTTACATAACTGTTATTATGTGCCTAGTGTTTCCAAAACATAATTTCTGTATCATGTTTGGATATAGATGGATTTATTTTCAAGTTTGTAAATAAGGGTTTCTTCTTTTATAAGAATAATGTACGTTATGGTATGGCACATTTAAATAATGTTTTGTATGTATTAAATTATGAAAACCAAGTGTTGGAAATCGATAACAAAACAAACTCACATGACTCATACATTACCCATTTGTGGCATCACCATCTCGATCATGTAAATGAGAAGCGCTTGACAAGGCTCTGCCAAGATGGATATTTAGACTCTATAGAGCTAAAACCACTTGATAGATGTCACGCTTGTTTTCAAGGTAAAATGGCCAAGATGACTTTTAGTGGATCAGGTGAGAGGGTCATAGAGCTACTAGGATTGGTGCACACAGATGTGTGTGGACCATTTCCAGTAGAAGACAGAGGTGGATATTATTACTTCATTACTTTTACTGATGATTTGAGTAGATATGGCTATATATACTTAATTATGTATAATTTAGAATACTAATAGAAATTTAAGGAATTCAAGAATGAAGTAGAAAATCAGCTTGGTAAGAAGATAAAGAAGCTTCAATCGGATCGAGGTGGAGAATATCTAAACCAAGAGTTCATCGATCTTCTACGAGAGTCTGTGATTCTATCTTAGATAACTTCTACTTATACAACATAATGTAATGGTGTTAGTGAAATGAGGAATCAAACCTTGTTAGACATGGTGAGGTCAATACTGAGTCATACAGAACTTCAATTATCCTTTTTGGTGATATGCATTAAAGAATGCAGCATACACATTAAACCGAGTACCAACTAAGGCGAAAAATGGAATTTCCTCCAAGTTATGGAATGGAAAGAAACCCATTTTGTCACACACACATGTATGGAGATGCGTGGAATTTGTTAAGGCCATATCAGGAAACAAACTATCACCCCAGGGCACAATGTTTATCTTTATAGGATATCCTAAGGAAACGAAAGGATATTAGCAATATAACCCTTCAGAAAAGAAAGAGACTATTGCTAGACAAGCCACCTTTCATTAGAGGGATTACATACTCAAAAATAATAGTGGGAGCAAGATTATATTCGATGAAGTTGGTGCTCAAGATACACAAGAGTTGGTACAGGAACAAGTTCCACAGGTCCCCATGGAAGAGGTTCCAAAAACATAAGTACTACGTAGAAGATCAAGAGAGGAAAGAGAACCAGAGAGATTTGGTTTCCTAGTCACCAATAATGGTGAATCATTATTATTGGACTACGATGAAAATCTCTCCTACAAGGAAGAAATAGAAAGATCAGAAGCTATAAGATGGCTAGAAGCTATGAATTATGAGATGTATTCCATGTATCAGAACCAAGTCTCGGTTCTGGTCGATGATCCAGTTGATGTAAATTCTGTTGGATGCAAATAGGTATTCAAGAGAAAACTGGACATGTAAGTTCATGTTAGCACCTATAAATCAAGGATAGTGGCCAAAGGATTTAGACAACGTCAAGGAATTGACTATGATGAAACCTTCTCGGCAGTTTCCATGTTTAAATCCATAAGAATCACACTTTCCATAGCAGCTTACCATGACAACCAGATTTGGAAAATGGATGTAAAAACAACATTCCTTAATGGGAACCTTCAGGAAGATGTCTATATGACACAACCAGAGGGGTTTATGACACCAAGTGAATCCAAATGGGTTTACAAGTTGCATAAATCCATTTGTAGATTAAAGAAAGAATCCAGGTCGTGGAACATTTGATTTGATGAAGCCATAATGGAATTTGGTTTCATTAAGAATGAATGTAATCCGTGTGTTTATAATAAGTTTAATGGGAATTTGTTAGTTATCGTAGTAGTATATGTTAATGACATATTTTTTATTGGAAATGATGTACCAGTCTTACAGTCAGTTAAGGACTGGTTGAACAAGTGTTTCTCCATAAAGGAATTAGGTAAAGTATCCTATATTATAGGGATCAAGATCATTTGTGATAGATCCAAGAGGATTATTGGACTATGTCAGGGTACATATATTGACCATATACTAAAGAGATTTAGTAAGGAACAATCCAAAAGGGATTGGTTCTAGTGTCAAATGGCCTATATCTTTCTAAGAAAATGTGTCCTCAGACATAGCAAGCGAAAGATAGGATGAGTAAGATCCCATACATTTCGACTATGGGATCTATCATATAGGCCATGTTATGTACCAAGATTGATGTTGCCTATGCACTGAGTATGGTAGGAAAATATCAATCAGATCTAGGAGAATAGTATTGGACTGCTGTAAAGACTATACATAAGTATTAGAAAAGAACTAAGGATATGTTCTTGTTGTATGGAGGAGATGAGGAGCTTGTCATCAGAGGGTATACTAATGTTGGATTTCAAATAGATCTGAATGATCTGAAATCACAATCTGGATATGTTTTCTGTCTCAATGGAGGAGCTATGAGATGGAAGAGTTCAAATAAACAAGTTTTCGCCGATTCAATAATGGAGTCTGAATATATAGTGTCTTCTAATGTAGCCAAGGAAACCGTTTGGATTCTTAACTTTTTCCAGGATCATGATGTGGTGCCTAGAAATAAAGATCCTATCACATTATATTATGATAATACTATAGCGGTGGCTCTTTCAAAATAACCAAGGTCAAATAAACAGACAAAGCACATACTCTGGAATTATCACATCTTGAGGGATTTCTATCAAAGAGGTAAAGTTTTCATGAGCAGAGTGTCCAAGGAAGAGAATGTGGTGGACCCCATGACAAAAGGCCTATCTCAGCAGAAGCATGAATATCATGTGAGAGCTAGAGGGTTAAAATTTGTTAGTAGCTGGCTCTAGTCCAAGTGGGAGTCTGTTGGAGTTGATGGCCTAGAACCAAAAACTTTTTACTTTATTCATTAATAAATACCTTACCACATCTTTATTGTTCTTCTACATGACAATTCATGTGATAATTTCCTAAGGATAGCTGTTGCATTAAAGGGTCAGAGAGGATCCCTACTATGATGAGAACCTGAGAGTGCCATAACATCATTCTTGAATACATGTTCTATGACCAGATGATTTTATTTGAGGGACAAAAATAATACAGGCCATTAGGGATGAGGACTCCAAAAACATTGAGGCACCTTCTCATGGTGTGCGACCATGGTAATATCCCTGAGGATATTATGAGAACGAGACCTGCCAGTCAGAAATCCACATTTCATGGTGTCACTAGATGTTTCTATCTACAAATGTGTGTATTGGTCCTTAGACTTTAAGATTATTATTAATGGGTATTACAACTCTTGCACGTAGATGTATTGCTGAAAACTATACCGGAACACTATTCGTAGTGAGGAAGTATATGTTGGGTTCATCACAAGTGATAATACATTAATAGATAATGCGAGAAAGGATTTTCTCCTTCTGTTCCATAACAGAAGTAGATATCTCAGGCCCTTTGATGGAATTGATATAGCATAAATAAATCCTTGGCCGTGGTGAGGAATGGGAAAGTTCAATTCTGTAAAGTCAAAGAAAGAAAAATCGATCACATGGGTTTATGGAACTAGCATGAAACCCACTTGATTCGAGATATCGAGACAAATAGATTATATTACACGGTAAGCATTCGTAGGAGGTGACACGTCATTGCAGCGTTAACATATTTCTCTATGGGTGCCTTAGTGTGTTGCTAGATGCTAACCTTGGACTTTAGCTAGGATCTACCTAATACCACTGAGAAAGAGTCCTAGAGAGTCACACACTAAGTGTGTTCAAGTATCTCAGTTAAATATTAATTTAACAAGTTGAATAAAGATTATTCCCTATCGTGGTTTAATAATTATTTAAGGATTCCATATTGTGTTTATTTCGACACTAGTTTTTTGAGAGAATATATTTTGGGAGAAATAATATATTTATTAGCGAGTAATGTAGTGATATTTATTTTATAAATAAATAGAAATTATTCAAGGTCTAATAAATGTGGTGGAGGAAATATAGAAAAATGAAAAAAAGTATACGCCATGTATATTAAATATACACACAATGTATTGTTTTCTGGGAAATTATGAGAAATAATATTCTTTATTTAATTAAATAATATTATGTGTAATTCGCTGGGCACATTTTTGGTAATAATAATAGTCAATCGTTGTTATTAGACATGGTGTATTACTAAGAATTAAATGAAATGAATAAATGCTTTTGGGTAATTAATTTATTTTGTTATTCTATGTAATTAAAAATCCCAATTATATATTTCTCATTAGCCTAGCAATTTTTTTGGTGTTGTGGACAACAGATCTAGAGAATTCTCTCAATCCAAGAGAGAATAATTTTCTTCCAAGAATGATCTCAAGCTACGAGAGAGAGATCCTCCTCCATCAGATCAAGGTGATTGAAGGCGGACATCGCAAACGAAGGCTCTTCCGTGCTAGCACCTGAATAACCCTTTGGCGACATCCAGAGATACTTGGAGCATGTGTGGATCACTGATAGAGGAATACTACACTTGGATTCTATGACACAATGAAGAATCACATCATATTGTGACTAGAAACATCAACGAAGAAATAATTCTATCAAGTTAATTCTTTTCAATTAATTAAATTAATTATAACCAACATATGATAATCCTATATATGGTTTCAGGAATCCCCTCTTTTATTTTTCATTCTTTGTTCTATTCCAAATATTTGGCATTTTACTATCGTGATGGATCTCAGATTGATCATTTTTAATGTTGAAATTAAGGTTGTTTACACCCTCTAATGTGATTCTAGTGCTTCTGGAACCTATAAGGAGGAATGAGGGCTTGGGTGGGTTTATGTAGGAAAAGAGAGGGGATTTAATTATTATTTCTCAAACATTAGTTTTGGTCTTTATATAGTATAGTAATCCAAACCATAGACCATACCATAGTATTTGACCATGTTTTCTTCCAAAGGGTAGTGGTTTTCATAATTTTATAAGGGAAATGGATGAACATATCGAAATATTACCTTTGTGATGTGGAAGTGAGTCATTTTCAAAAAGAAATTATTTTAAAACATTAAAATATAATATATGTTTTGGAAGATTCATAAAGGCAATATAAAATTAATAAAATAACATTAAAATCACATAATTGTAAAGTTGAAACATATATTTTTTAGTGGATACATTTTATATAATTTATTAAATTATTTTTGGGTCATTATGATGGTATAATTCACAACATATATTTATACCGTATTTAAATTTTACCACAAAATTCGATTATCTTAGAAAATAATGAAAAATTTACCATTGGATAATTTAGAATAGGTGATTCAAAAAATAATATTTATTTTACCAGAATAATTTTATAAAAATTTGAATTTTCACTGTTAAAACATGAATAGAAATTTATTGAGAAATTATGTGCATTTTGGACCGTAATAGTTTTCGAACCCTTATAAAAATTACATCCCACTTCATAAAAAATAAATTATCACTCATATTTAATAAAAATTATTTAATAATTATATTTATTAAAAAATAATTTATTTCAAAAATACATTTATAAATAAAAAATAATGTTTTTTTAAACTAAATATTACCAAAAATATAATTTGTTTTTATCAAATGAAAATAAAAAACATTTATAAATTAACAATAATATGAACTAAATATGACTATTATTATACTGAACATAAAATATACATATTCATATTATCAGGGTCTTAATATATATAACTTTATTACACAATAAAACACCATAAGGGTAAGGTGTATGATGGTAAAACTTTCATGGGGGTGGTTTGGTGTACATGTTTTGGGCCATGATCTCGATGAGCTTGAACTTCTCCCATAAATAGTTTCACTCATCCTTTAGTTTTTGGATATCTTATTAGTATTGGTCAAGGGAAAATACTAGTGATGTTATCTACCTCATAAGATCTAATAAATGGGCTTCAAAGTGTACGATCCTATCAGTTGAGGCCATAAATTCCTTTTTCTATTTCAATTGGATTTTTCCAAACCCAATAGATATACTAATCATATGATCATTGTTCATTGACTATTTTATCAATAGTAATTATTCTCAATGGTCTTATAAATATTATAGGATATAATAAATCCAAATAAATTCATGTATTTACAATAACAATAATATATAATTGGGAATTTAATTCAACTATAAAGTGAATTTTATTTTTAAATATTCATGTCATTAAAGGGGAACTAATGGAAACTCACCAATTTCCCAGTGCCACCTAATGTAATAAATTATAGGGGGAACCTTTCTTGAGACCCAAATAAACTCCCAAAATACCTATGAAACCTCAAATTACATAAAAAAATCAACGGATTCATCCTAAAACACCCAAATTCCAATCTGAATCATTAAATGAAAACTTTCACTTTAACCAGATTAAAAATTTCAAACTATATAGTTTCTAAATCATATAAAATTTAATCTTATGACCCAATTAATTACTAAATTATTGTAATCAGGACATGTTCCATTAGAACCTCCCACCCATATAACATCTCATCCTTGAGATGTCCTAAGATATTCTTACCAATGATTTACATCCTTGAGTCTCTAATATATATAATGAGGCATCCACTAAACATATGAGGCACATCCCCCATATCCACCTCAAATATCCAAAGTGAACCAATTCACCATCCCAAATCACTAAACCATGATCACTTCTCTTATACTCAACCTAAAACACACCTCAATATTTTTTTAAACCCCACACCCCACTTCCAATTTAATAACTCCCAAGTTTGATCCCAAGTAGTAAAAATAATAAAATACTGATATCTATATCTATCATACATAATAAAAACATAATTACCCATCACACTTCAAATTAAAGACTCTTAAAAACAAAAAAAATACACTATAACACCATAAGAAACCAATACCATAGTATACACCATCATCCTCAAAATCCTCTAGATACAAGGTATGATAGCCTATGCTATAGGATACTTATAAGTCATTTAAAAGCCAATAATTCTATTGCATTTTTTATTTATCAAAATATTAAGTTATCAAATGGATTAGAAGGGACTGATTTTCATTTTAAAATAACTTATCAACTATTCCAAAAAAATACTATATTTTACATATTATATCTATCAAAAAATTATAGTCAAATAAAATACTTTCGAAATGACCTTTTAAAATACCCACCCCTTTTTAAAAAGGTGAATTACAATTCAAATAATTTCCCATTAAAATTTTAAAATAAATCAATTCAAAATACCATTTCTTTTAAAAATCATATTTTTTTGGAAAATAAATTATCTTGAAACAAACTTTCTCTAAACCCCATTTTAGATTAAGAAAAAAATTGAAAATTCATCTCTAATACACCATTTTTTCCTAATTAATAATGATACAATTTTATTAGAAGATGCACAACAAAATTTTCCCAAGAATATAAAGGAATAACATTAGATCAATTCATTTACATAATGTTTTAAAACATAAGGTAATTAGAAAAATTTATTTTCATGAATAAACGAACTATATATGATTAATCACACCTGGTAACACAAAATCTATTTAAAAAATACCAAAGAAATGTATACTATCATGATTGGGGGATTTATTTTAAAAAACATTCATGAAACATATAAATAGATATTGGATAAACAATAAGATCAATAAAACTCTTCTAAATAGATAAAAAATAAGTCACATAGTCGATAATATATTGAAATAATAAACCAATTAGCATTCTCAAAATATATCAGTAAACGAAAAACTATGATCATGCTTGGAAGATAAAACAAAACAAGATGTATAATAAAATTTCCATAATAAAATATAAATAGAAAATAGTTCCGTTATCAATGGTTATACAATAAAATGGTTAGACTAACTATCAATAGAATTTATTAATGAAATATCAAACAGGGGAATAAATTAATTATTTATATTAATTAAGTCATAACTAATATAAAAAAAAGAAAAAAATATTTATATATTACTAATGATTCAGTTAATACAAACCTCTAATAAATTCCAATTATTATATAGAAAACCACCATCAATTCCAACTATAATATAGAAAACCACCATCAAACACTTTTCATTTTAGGTTTCTTAATTTTTTATACTTGTAAACATATATTTATTATGAATGAAGCAAAATAAAGGTGGTATTGAATTAAATCCCAAAACACATTAATTGAGTTTCATACTATCATATTCAATATGGAATATAAAAACCTCACATAAAGCTAGGGTGCATACTGCACACCCATACATCCCATGGTACCTTGATATTATTCTATAAAGTGGTTTGTGATGAATTTTTATGGGTTAATTATCAATTCAAAACTATAATATATATTTTATAATAAGAATAAAAATCTATTTAAATATAAATATATCTTGGGTTCAACTTTTTATAGATCCTAACCCAAAAACTAAAATGGAATCTAAATTAAGTCACCACTAACCATAGGAGAACACCATGATCCCCAGGGACTTGAAACTAGAATCATAGGTATTTATATACAATTAGGTAATGATTTACCTAATTATATTATAATCAAAATTCATGGTTGAGTTCTATGAAAAAACTAGATTGAATCAACCATAAATTGAACATTCCAAAATTAATGCACATACCAAACAAGCTATATTAGATTATAAATTTATATATACATAAAAAAATCTATATTTTTGTATATAATACCAATACACATGTATTATTCCATTTACTAAAATTCTATTATATATGTTAATGATAATAAAGGCCTTTGACAAGGGAAAAAAATAAAAAATAACTGGCATACCCAACAAGTCCTCTAACCCCAACCATCTACTCCAACCCCAATCTAGGAACTAAACATACTAAAATGACATAAATGAAAAAATTAAATGAATCACATAAGATACTAGTGTACCTATAAATACCTAAAATTATATAGTGTAATTACATATCCAGTTACATTTCTATGCAAGGTGTGACCATAAATACTCAGTATAGAACCACCAACAGTGTCCCAAAACATTAGTGGATAAATATTTCTATGAATACATGTGTTTTCTCATTAACATAAATGTACCAATAACATTTTGTTAAATAAAAAAATAATATAAGTAGAATAATTTTTTGAATAATTCATAGACTAATACCTATCAAAATTGACGAGTCCTAATACCAAGAGGGTCCATTCCTATAATATGAGTTTCAAGTATAGTGTAACAACCAATTTAATGTTAATATAAATGTTTTAAAAGTATTATTAATATTAAATAATTATATTTTATAAATCTTTATTCATTATAAGAATATTGGGTAATTTTTTAGTCAGAATCCCAAAAGATTTATTTTTAAAAAAATTGGGTTTTCATACATTATATAGTTTTATTTAAATTAATTAAATAAAAATTATTCAATTTTAAAATTTAAAAATTAATGGCTTTTTTGAAATCATAATTTCCAAATTATATAGGTATGAATTTTTTAGAATTTTTAGAAAAGGTTTATAATTCAAGGAATAGTGAAAAATAATTTTTTTATTGAGAACTATCTTTTCCTTTCAATTTTTTACAATGTCACATTCTATTTTGGATTAGTTTTAAAACAAAATTAATTCCCATTGAATAAAGATAATAAAATAATTTATATTTTAATAAAAATTATATTTTAATTTTGTATAAAAATATTTTTATACTTTATAAGTCATTTTTTCTAGAAAATAGTTTTTTTGTAACATTTTAAGGTTAAATTTTAATTTAAATTATATCAATTTTTTGAGTGAATGTTTGAGATAGAGTGGCTGAGAGAGGGAGATGATAATGGACACCATGGAATGACATGATTTTCATATGTCATTTCCGAGACTACTCATCTCACATCTGTTGTTCCTAATGTCTAACCGACAACTGCTGATTCCTTTCATCCAAAGACATTTTTCCATAGAGGTCACAAGACCATTTAGTTTTTGAATGAGGAGTTTTATTTCATATATTATGATATAATATTTGTTCTTTTTGGTAAATTCTTTAAGATTATTCCTTCTTTCATCTTCCAACATAAAGCATTCGAATCCATTGGTTTTATTGATTTTGAAATCAGCCTGCTCAACTCACTAAATATTTCGATTCGCTTCTCCTTTGAAAATAATTACTATAGGATATGTTTTTGGGGTTTGTGGAATTTTGAGGGTGGCATGATTAAGATCATAAAATTCTACCATATGTATGATTCCATCACTGAATCCCTGATTGTCCCTGTCTAGTTAGGGTTTCTAGGTTTTCCGTTGCATTTATTCAAAAAATTGGCCCCTTTCCTATTGCTAAAATTATAAGTCATCCCATAAAGTTGGATTATTCTACTCAAAATCTCACATGGTCATCATTTGTGTGTGTGTGTAGAGGTTGATTTTACAAAACACCTACCTTAAGTTATTTGCATCCAGAATGGTGATGTTGATTTTTTTCAACGGTTTTTTATGAAAACCTACATAGCTACTGCTCTAGTTACCTACATCATGGACACTCCCTTGGAGATTATGGCCATGGGAAGGGCCCTTTAAATAGTATTTATGTTGTAAAACCTATTCCAAGTAATGTGAAATAAGTTTGGGTTGAGAAATAGAGAAGGCATCTGGTGGAACAAGTTGAACCCTCAAATTCTAAGGCCCCAATTATGTCTTCATATGTCCCAGATTCCTACCCAATGTAGCCTTTGTGCACTCAGGTTGATGTTTTTTCTAGGTTTGTGGATGCGGTTCATAATTATGAACCTATTATAGACAATTTAAGAGTTGTTCCACCTTTTCATGTGATTTCACAAGAGAATCACTCTATTTTCGGTCATTTTAATCATGCAGATAATGAGAATACACTTCAAATTGAGGATGCTTATATGAATTTGAGTGCCAGAATGGTAAGAAAACTTTTACTGATCCAGATGGTTTTATCACTCCACATCCAAAGAAGACTCTAAAATGCATTGATTACGCTAAGTTGGAGAGAACCATTTTCACTATATCTTTAGGGATTCGAATTAAGGAAATTAACATCCCTTCATAGCCAATTCTCAATGAAAATCTATCTGCATCAATATCCTCTAAAGAGGGAGACTCCTCATCAGATGAATAGTAACCCTACTATTGGATTTAGGAAGAAGAAGATATAATTAAGCTTATAAATTGCACTCATGTGATTAATTAAGGATACAAGGGGGACTTCTACCCTTGAATTAAGGAACATGAAATGTTGTCTTTTAGAAGATATTGTAACAAAGAAATATCTATTGATGACTATCTCAGTATTAGGGATAAATTTTTGATAGAGTGGAATTTTATATTGATGAAAACCCTGATTTTAATTACCTTCAACTTCGATGGGAATAACTCTTTCATAGGATTGTCTCAGCTTCTTATTACTGCTTCCATGGTACTGAAGCTCTAGGAGGGTGTGGAAACATGATTGTTGTGTTCTTATTGGTTTACTTGGTTCTTTTTGAGTCTTTTTTCCTCACCTACACTTGCTCTTTAAGGGATGGTTTTGAGCATAAACACTGTAGAGGTCTGTTGCTCGATTATTTTATGCAGATGAGGAAATGTTGGAATTGATTCCATTGGTCTTCAGTTTCTCCTGTTATTTGATGCCTCTACTAGAGTGAAGAAGTTTACCTTGATGGACTCATGGTCTTTTCTATGTATGGATGTTTGGAGGCCAGAGGGAGGGTTGTTTTCTCCATTGGCAATGTGTAGGAGTGTTTTAACCTGTTTGTGCGTCTTTTTTTGCAGTTTGGTGTGCTGTTTTCTCACCCTCAGGGCCATTTATTCCTACTATGTGTATATATTTCAATGAATCTATTGATCCAGGTAGGTGAGGTTACATTTTTAAGACATTATTTTTCAGTGACGTCTGGGAAATCGAGGGCTACAATAGGCTTGCAGGGTTTTTTGAGGTTTAGGTGTGGAAGAAAATAGAAACCGCTTTTGATAAGGAATGGGAAATTAGGTCACTATGTTAGTTTTGGTGTTTTCTGTTTATAGATGGGATGCTTGCATGATGGGCTTGAGACATAACAATTACCTACTTTACATGTTTCTTTTGACGTGGACTCGAACATGGGTGGCTGATTCTCTAGTACATTTGTATGCATTCCAACTCTTATGGATTTTCATGGATACATTTGATGTACTTCTTACCATTTTCATTATTATTTTTGCCTTTTTATCTAAATCTTACAAGTTCATTGTACCTCATTTAATCACTCGACTTTTATATTTTTCTCAATAAATTTTGGGGAGCATGAGTTCTACTCATGCTTTGAGACTTTCTGAGTATACTATTTTTTTGTATCAAATTTTATAAAATAGATTCATTATTTTGAATAACGAAAATTAATATTATTTAATATGTTCAACTTAATTTTGATTCATAATTAATAGTAAAATATTAAAAACTTGTTACCATGGTTATGGTTAACATATATTTCTCTAGGGTTAAACTAAAGTGATAAGGGTAAAAATGACCGAAAAATTTGTCTAAATTATATTTTATAGCCATATTTTAACCCCATGTCATCTCATATATGGAAATGGTCCATTTTGGAGCCATTTTTCTTGTGTAACACAATAATATATTTTACTCTTTTTTAAAAATTCCAAGTGTGTCAACTCCCCTTCTTATAAACAGATACATCATATCCTCTCTTATACACACTTGAAATTACTTTTGTTTTGGAAACTTTTAATGCAAATACCTTACATAAATCCATACATAATTCTTATATGCCCAAGTTTTACTAGAAAATAAACCTATAATGTTTTTAGGTATAAACCAATGTGGGTTTTCCAATGAAGTGGTGTAATTATTAATTGTGAATTTCTGTTTTATTTATTATTCTAAAATTTTAAAATATTCTTCATCCATGAAAAAATATGAACAATTTTATATTAAATACACTAATTTTTTTTGTTATTTTAATAAAAAAATATATCTCATTCTTTTATCAAATGGGAAATGAAACCATCATTCGTGTTGACGGTGGACTACCGCCTCTCGAAACGATGTAAATCGATTTCTATCACTGCCTCTAAGAGATATTAATAATGTTGGATATAATATATTTAGATTATATCAATAAAATATTTATCATTATATAATTTTAATATATCAACTAATTTATTACCTTTCCATCCATTGAAAAATGATAACGTTATTCATGTGCACATGTGGATTACAACCTCTACAAAGTGATGTGATTTGTTTTTCATAAACACATTACATGTATGATACCTATAAGTTTATTTAAAAAAAATTATATTTATAATATAATCATAATTATATAAAAAATTAAATAATACTTACTTTCATTCCATCATGTTTGTTGAAAGATTGAAATGTTACTCATGAAAATGTATGACCTACCATCTCTATGATTATAATGATAATCATTTTTAAAAATAATATTTCATGGATAGATTTTAAAAATATAATTGATGTATAAAACTGATAATTAAGTTATTATATTAAATAAAATATGATGACCACTTTGACCATAATTAACTTACCAATGTCATTTTAGACATATGTGCTGAAAATTGTCAAAACATCTGATGTTAATTTAATATGTTATGTAATTTTAAATAAAACTAATAAATAAAATACAATGAATAATAATCCTTAAAATTAATCCTACTCAAATAAATAATTTAGATAAGTGTATTAATTAGGAATATAAAGAACTTACGTAATGATTCAGACTTGATATGTGGGTTACTTTACCTGAAAAACCTTGATTTATTTTCTAAATATTTTTATTCCATGTCCATTTTCATAAAATTATTTCATGTATTATTCAAATAAAAAACCTGGTTCCAATTATTCTACGAATTTTTAAAAATGTGTTTAGATGGAATGAATATTTAGATATTTGAAATTTTGTTTCTTATAGGTGTAAAGAATATTTTTTTGAGTATAATGATGGAAATGAAATATTTCATGTATTATTATTATGTTATAGTTCTTGGGAATTTTTTATGATGGCCAGTGATCATGATATAGCTCATAATGCAAGGTGAGACCAATATAGCTCAAGGTGATGGGTTATCCTGATATATATCTTCAATTAATTGGTTAAATTGACAAAGTTAACTAATTAGGTTTCTCCTAAGTGATTTATTAGAATTTACCAAGTAGAATATTCTATTTGTAAGAGTGATTATAAGGTTTATATGAAAGTAATTTTCCAAGTTACCTACCTGAATTAACTATATTTTATATGGGTTTTCATGAAATAATATTATTTCACAAGGTAATCTAATAAGCATATGTTTAATGGGAAGTTTAAGATGATTATTAAGGGTTAAATTTATAACAATGTGAAAATGTTTTCATAAGATTTTTATGATTGAAAATAAATCTGTATTTTCATTTTTTATTTAAGATTTATTTAGATATTTTTTATGAAAAACATTTGTTAGTGAATTTGATTACTTGGTTCCGAAAATATTTATTTTGAGCCTAAAGATTATTTTGAAAAATGGAATTTTTTATAAGTATTCATACACTAACATGCTTCTTTCTTCATTTATATATGTACCATACTAAGATTTTGGCGCTCATACATGTTTTAAAATGGTTTTCATAGTGTTTTATGGATGAGTAGGGACAAGGATGTGGTCAATATGAATATTGTAAAGTTATGAAATGAAAAGAAAAATTTTTATATATTAAAATTTTTGTCTTTTGGAAAAAATAAATACAGAATTGAACTGTAAACCTTGCGATGTAATATTTATTTATTAAAGGTTGATGACCTTATTATCCTAAACTTTACATCGTAAAGATCCTAAAAAGTCAAGGTAGTGAATTCTTCACATAAAACTCAATATTTATTAATTTTTATGGTTATATCATTATAGTTGGTATCAGAGGAAAGGATTTTGTAATTTTAGAGGTAAGGATGTTAATACCCATAAGAGATTCCTTTTTATGGTTATCATGATATATATTTTCACTATTAGAATATTGGTTCATCTAAAATATGATTTTTCAGAATCGTTTTCGAAAGAGTAAACATGAAAGATAAAGTTTGAGGGAACCAAGAGGACCATATCCTTCCAAATCAGCAACCTAGGATGGTTTAAATTGGAAAATAATAGTTTTTTACTCTAATGGATCAGTGGAAACATGTTAAATTTTTTGGTGGAATCCATGTTGGAGAGAAAATGGATCTACAATATAGGAACATGTCAATAGTAGAGATTTTTATACCATAACACCCTCCCGAATTTAGTAGATTGTCTAACCCAGTTGCAGATAAGGGATATATAAATACTCTGGAAAAGATAATCAAAGTCATGGGTAATTTAGAGTATCAAAATAAAATAGTTCTTTTTTACTCTTTTGAAGGTGATGATGATCAATGGTTGTAAATGGTTAAGAATACTAGAGAAAGAGAAGATAATGACACAATGGAATAAGATACATTTAATAAAAATTTATTTGAAAATTATTTTCCCAAGGCTGTTCAAATTATGGTGGAAATTTTTTTCTAGATGTGAGGTAGAAGGAGGAAGATCGAGTGGCTGTTTATGAAGAAAACTTCACCCGATTGGAAAGGTATGGAAAAAATTGTATTTTGGATCTTGATATTAAAATTGATAAGTTTTACTCAGGGTTAAAGCTGAGTTACAAAAGAGAATTGGTCTCTCAAAAATGTAATTGTTATGAGAAACTTGTTTTCTTTGATAAGAATGTAAAAAATGGAGTATGATGATGACCATGTATTCCATTATAGAAAGGAGGAAAAAGATACCCAGATGGAAAGAATATGGAAAACATGCATCAAAAAAATATGAAGGTAGGGAAATATTTCGTTTTTTCTGTTTTTTGATAGTTGTGGTAAAAAGAACACCAGATAATTTCTTATGAAATATGCGAATTGATTTTGATGTGGTAAATTTTTTCATATAGCTCATGATTGAGAATAAAAAGATCTTCATGTAGGGAAGACTTATTTTGATAAATATGAATTAATGTAATTTAAATATAACAATAGGGATAATTCTGTTGACACATATATGAAGAAGTGAAATAATGATGGGAAGTAGTGAGACTATAAGTGTAAGGGTTTTGTGAAATCCTTTTAAACTAATTTAGAGGATTTTAATATTACAAATATAGTGGAAATAGGCTCATTACTTATTTATTCAGATTATTTTAACGTCTTGTTTGATTCAATGTCTTTGAATTATTTCATTTTTGACAAATTTTTTGGTAAAATGAAAATTTAACCTAAAGAAATGAAGTAATGATTTTTCAAAAGACCACCTGGGGGTAGTATTAAGGAAATAAGAAATTAAAAATATATCCCTATAAACACTTGTGGAATATTTTTCCACGAAAATGTTTTGGCTTTCCCATTATTGAATTTGTTGTTATTACAGGCATGGATTGGATTTCCGTTTATCATACTATGATAGAATTAAAATACACATAATTTATTTTATAAAATGAGTTTTTTATATAATAATGGATTTATACCATTGATAACATATCGAGAAGATGAGAAACTGATAAAAGATAGAAATTAAAGTTATATTAATCAAATTGTCGAAATAAGGGAACTGAATGGATTAATGATGTGTTGGTAGTAAAATAATACATGTATTTTTCCCCTAATGAGTTTCTTGGGATTATACCATATCAGGAAGTTGAGTTTACAATTGATTTAGTGTCTGATGAATAAGAAATTTCAAAACTACCTTATCAAATTGCTAATGTAAAACTTATAGAATTGAAAAAATAGTTAAAAAAATTTTGGGATAAAGTTTTCATTCATCCAAGTACTACACAATAGAGTGATATTGTAATATTTATTAAAAATAAAGATGGTTCCATTAGGATTTGCATTGATTATAGAGAATATAATAACATTATTGTTAAGAGTAAGTATATATTATCTCACATCGATGACTTGTTTGATTAGCACCAGGGATCTCATATCGAAGACTTGTTTGATTAGCTCTAGGGATCTTCGATTGTATTCATTAGAATACTTCTTATATAACCACTTTTTTCGACGGGCCTCGTCACAAATAACACTATTTGTGATGGATATTTGGTTACAAATACTCTGTCGTTAATAATCTAACCAATATATATGACCCTTGGTAGAATTCTTCCACAACAATTCATGCTCTCCTCTCCTCTTTTCTTTATGATTTCACAATGCAAAAAATTTTAATTTTTATATGCACTCGACGCTATTAGATCATATCACTATTGACACTATTGTAAAGCATAATTTTTGAGGTATTTATTTAAATTTTTTTAATTTCTAATTTATTTAATTTATTTTATATGATAAATTATTAGAATTAATTAGCTGTAATTTGTTCCAATTTTCACTAATTAATTAAATTTGGAAGTAATTTTTTTTAATTGATAAATAATTAGTATTGATTACAAAAAATAAGCAAAAATCATTAATAATTATTAATAGTTAACAAAATTGTAATAATTAACAATAATTAGTAATAATTAGTAATAATTACAAATAATTACAAATAATTAACAATAATTAGTAATAATTAGTAATAATTAATATAAATTAGTAATAGTTTATAATAAATAATAGTAATTAGTAATAATTAGTAATAAATAACAAAAATATGTAATTAAAATATTAATAATGATTAACAAAAATTTGGAATAATTATTAATAATTAATAAAAATTACTAAAAATTACTAATAATTAACAAAAATAAGTAATAGTAATTAAAAATAAGTAATAATTAAAATAAATTTGAATTAAATAATAAAAAAAATTAATAATTACAAATAATTTCAAAAGAGTAATAATAATTGAAAAAAATTGTATTAATTACTAATAGTTACCAATAATTATAAATAATATATCACAATTTTTACTAACTAGTAATTAATAATAATTAACGATAATGGGTAATAATTAGCAATAATTGGTAGTAATTAATAACAATTACTAATAATTATATATAATTAATAATAATTTGGCATAATTAGTAATACATATTTATATATAGTAGTAATTAATCATAATTAGTAAAAATTTATTATAGTTACCGATAATTAATAATAATAATTCATTATTAACAAAAATTAGTTATAGTTACTAATAATTATTAATAATTGTCAATAATTAGTAACAATTAGTAAGAATTAACCAAAAATAGTAACAATTAAATATAATTAAAAATAATTAAAAAAAATTAGTCATAATTAAAATTAATTACCAATATTTAGTAATAATAAAAATAAATTAACAATAATTAATAATAATAACCAATAATTAGTACTAATTAGTAATAATTTTCAATAATTACTAATAATTAGTTATAATTAATAATAATTGGTAATAATTAAAAAGCATTAGTAATATTTAACCATAATTAGTAATAATTAAATGCAATTAGTAATAATTAACCATAATTAGAAAAAATTAATCATATTTAGTAATAAATTAATCATAATTAGTAATAATTAATCTTAATTTTTAATAATTAATCGTAATTTTTATTTATTTGTAGTAATTATAGAAAATTAGTAATATTTAGTATTAATTAATAATAATTGTAAACAAACAAAAATAATTAAAAATAATTAGTAATAATTAATTTTAATTAATAATAATAAACATTAATTAGAAATAATTAAAATTGATTAGGGATAATTAGAAATAACTAGTAATAAAAAAAAATTGTTATAATTAATGATAATTGGTATTAATTACAAATAGTTTGTAATAATTACCACTAATTTGTAATGATTACTAATAATAGGTAATAATTATTAATACTTACCAATAATTAGTAATAAGTAATTATAATTATTTATAATTAGTAATAATTTTCGATAATTAGTAACAAATAATATTATTTAGTTAAAATTACAAAAAGTTGGCAATTATTATATACAATTAGTATTAATTATAAATAATTAGTAATATTTTTCAATAATTAGACAAAATTAAAAACAAATGAAAAAAATTAATAATAATTTATGATATTTACATGTTGTAATTTTCTAATATTTATCTGTAATTACCTAGGATTATCATTATTTGGTAATAGTTATAAGTAATATTTATTTTTTGACTTTATAAAATTTTTCTCATATCATATTTTCCTTATATCATATTAATCATATGAAATTTATTTATTTTCAATTTTTTAGAATAATATAGAATTAATAAGTAGAAAAGAATTTTTATTACATGATCAATATTAGATAAATCATCACGTAAATCCAAATGGTTTTGGTATAAATTATATAAACATTGAGGGTGTTGTTACCTTTTTTATTTATATCATCAAAACTAGATTTTTTTTTCTAAATGTAAAATTAAGTGTCAATATATGAAATTTAATCAGAGGAGATTTGAAACAATTGAATGTTTTGGGGTTTATCTACTCTGTTTTGTGTTTTAAAAAGATAATGTTATTTTTTATCAACATGGTTAACATACTTCATGATTAGATACAAATAATTTCATTTCAAATCCATCATAGTTTCAAACTTTAATACACAATGTTGCTTATTTATCTTTTCAATATATAGAAAATCTTAATGACGATTCAACTCTCAAGTTAGAACTATCTCAATTTTTTGAGTTGACGAAGTCTACTGACAATTCCTTATATCCAAGTTGAAAGTTTAAATTTTTTTGAAGTTATTAATAAATATATGCATATTAAATTAGATAATGGAAGGCCAAATAATTTTTTTGATTAGATATTATCTTTTGTTAAATCAATGTTTCCTAAGGGAAATGCGTTGCATATAAATTTCTATGAATGCAAGTGGATATTATTTAATTTGGGAAATGATTATCAGGAGATCCATACATTTTAAAATTGTTGCATTGTATATAAATTTATAAATGTGTTATTAGTTAATTGTCTTATATGTAGAAAATTGAAGTACAAATAGGAATAACAAGGGATGTAAATATTGTTTCTTATTAAATAGTTTAGTTATTTATTTCTTAAATTATGATTTCACATTTATTTATTTCTCATAACACAATTTTGTTGATGACATGGCAAAAATCCAATATTTCCATTAGTAAAAGAATAAATAAATTTGATAATGGTGATTCATGAGAACATTTTTATTAGGTGTTTCTGCCTTTTTCTTCAGAATCCCATAACATATTATTGGGTGATTCTAATGACAGTTTCTATCAATTTGGGTATTATTATAGTTAATATTCTTATTAGATCATATTTATAACTATAAACAACTTACCTCATTTGATGTTGATAAATGTACCATTTATCTTTTTGAAATTAAAAATTGCAGGACTTCCAAAATTGAATACATTAGTTTATTTGAATCCTTCTCTTGATGAGTTAGTATTATTTTGTAGTAACGATGTCAGTACATTTAATTTTTTTTGTAAAACAATATTTCATAATAAAATATTCACTAATGTGGAAACTTTGTGACTTACCAATGTATATCATGTTATATATATTAGTACACATGGTCAAAAATCATGTCTACACTATAAGAATAAAAAAAGAATTTATAATTCTCAATGGAAGAAAACCTTATTTTTCAACTATCATCACATATTTCTTCCTACAGATGATCATTTTTAAAATGATATAAATAATGTTGGAAAATGTATATTTGAAAGAGATGAACCACCAAAAAGTATATTAGGTATTGATTTAAAAACTACTGTCACTTCATTATCTCTTATTACATTTAGACTAACTATAAAATAAAAAAATAAATGAGTTTAGAAAAGACCTATTTATATAAAATAGATTATTATTTTTGATCAACCATATTGGTCTGATTTTTGAATTTATCACATGTTATAAATCCTGGATACTAAGAAGAACTATTTTTTGAACATATTTTATAATGTTTTAGTTGCACCTGGTAATAATAAAGACAAAGTTTAGGAATGATAAGATCCTTATAAAATATATAGGAATCTAAAATTTAAGTTATTTGAAAATGGAATGTCATAGATTTCAAATAATCCAAAAGAAGATTATACAGTCTCTAAATAAAATCATTTATTATTCTATTATTGGATTTCATATTTGAGGTTACCAGATGGTAATTTTTATAATTTGGGTAGATGTTTCAGAAATAATCATATTACCGGATTAAAAAATCATAATTTCCATGTTTTAATGGAATCACTACTACCGATTAGCCTTATAGATTTGATAAATTCATTTATTTGGTATGTTATATAGAAATATAATATTTTTTGTGACATTTTTTCATTGAAAGTAGACTATGATGCACTGAGTAGACTATAATAAGATGTTTTTTAATTTTATATATCTTTGAAAATGATTCTGATGACTTTATTTGATTAAATGAGCCATTTAATATTTATTTTTCAACAAGATGAAAAATATAGAGGAACAATATAGTTCTGATGGATATACCCATATGATAGATTCTTTTATAAATTGTGGAAATCGGTATGTAACAAATAATATTTTTAAGGGTTAATTGAAGAAACCTATTTGCAAGAGTAATTTTTTTCTCCTCATTATTTTCAACTTGAATAACTTTAAAAAAATAATCGATTTTTTCATAATGAGGGAAATGGTGATGATAAAATGATCCATAAATTTTTTTCTTTTAGTCATCTGGAGGTTGGATTTTTTATAGTTCATGAACTATGGATTTAAGATGATGAAAAACAAAAATCTCAAACATATATTATTCTTAATTGTGAAGAAATGGCATGATTTTTATAGTGAGTTTTACTTTCACATAATAATTATATTTTTTAAAGTTAAATTAATTTTATTTAATTTTTATATTGTAATATGATAATATCAATAAACTATTCCCAAAAATTATAAGAATTACTCTTTAAGAACACCAACAACAAAATATTTCATATAGGTTTCAAAGGATAAAAAAGTAATTTATTTATAGTTAAATGTATGAAATTAATTTATTATTCATTATAGTGAAAATTCTTTTTGAAATTTTTACTTATTAAAACATAAAAATAAAATTTATAATTGATTTTTATTGAGTTACCCAACACCAAAATTGGTGAAATATTATAATTAATATGTGGGGAAGGGTTCTTGATTTCACACAAATGAATATGGTGAGTCAAAAAAACAATGAATAATGGTGTTTTATCTAAAGCTCCTTATAGAGAAAGAAAAGTTGACTTTATGAAATGTTGGATGGAATAATTGAGTTGCGTTATCTGAGATAAAATTATGTAACAATATTTAAATACCATGAGTTTGATACTAATAGAGTATTGTACATTTATATGGTACATGAAATAATTGAAATTAAATATATAATCCTTATTACAGTAAACAAACCATTTATGCAATCTCATCTAGAAAATCAAATTTATTATGAAAATTATTACGCCACTTAAAAAGATTTAATTTATTGTTAGAGCATTATAACAATGAAATATCAGAAAAAAACATTTTCTGAAAAATGAATATTGTTATTCTGATGTGCAAGGAATTTATATTTTTTAAAATAAAACTCTGAGTATATATTTTACATGAATAGATAAAAATATTGATGAGGAAGCCCCACTATTACAGGTAAATGATGATGATGATAATGATGTAACAAATGAAATTGAAATGGAAAGAGATAATGAATCTAAATCTATAATCAAATTAATAAAGTTGGGGAGGAAGAAAAAGATATTGACACTGTTGAATATGAAAATGAATATGCATATAGAGAATGATAAAATTATATGGTGTGTAAAGTCATAATTAATATATAATAACTATTTTGCATTATTTTAAGATAATTGTTTTTTCATGTTTCAGATGGTTGATGATGATTTCGATGAGATTTTTATACCCGTGAATATGTTTTTCTTTCTAGTGATCATCCTAATGCGTCGTCATCTAACCCACATGCTATTTATAGTTTATCGTTGATATATAGGGGTATTCATCTTATGAGATTATTGATTCCTGATCTTATTCATGAGTGACATCCATCACTTGATTTTGATCAACACAAGTGATGTTATATTCAATTGTGAATTACTATTAACATTCATTAATTTATTTAGGTATGAATTGTTTGATTTGTTTATTCGTTTTCACATAGTCATTTACATATATCTATAAGAAAGGGGGATGTGATTCTACAAATAATGTTCTAGACCATGTGTTACATAAGATCAGATTCCAGCTGAAGTCCATCATATCATGTTTGATCACTGGATATGTAAATAATTAATAATTATATGGAAATTAATTTAATTATTAACTTGATATTGGTAATTTTTTTAGGATTCATGGTATTTTAGTGAAGATAGAATAAGATCCACTATTTATGAGTCCTAAGATATATGTATTCATGAGTGTTGTCATTAGATTTTACAAAAGATGAGAAAGAGATCTATATAGAGACAGATTTTTTTTATCATTCATACTGAATCCATTGACCAGATTATATCTCGTCTCATTTTAGGGATTAATGTTTCTCTTATTGGATGCGGGATAGTTTTTAGATGAGATAATCATCATATTAGAAGAACTTGGGGAGAAAATAGGTCACACATAGAGATAGTAGTCATACATTTAGTATTTATCGACGACATATGGTATGTAGTTTTATATAATAATTTTTATATATATTAAATATTAAAAATTAATTTTATATTCATATTGGTATAGTTGAGAAAATAGATGTTATTGAGTTTGATATTATTAAGTGGATGTACACTGATATTACCTCTGGATAGATTACTGATAGCCAACATCACCAGATTATAGTTAGTATAATTTTTTGACTTTTAAAATTAATAGAATTTAATATATATTTTTATTAAATTCATATAACATTTGAAGGAGGTATATGATCATAGAGAATCTCACACACATGATGGTATTAAGGCTAAGACTAAGGGTCAAGTCACCAATGCACAATTATTTTTTGAGGCAGTATGGATGTAGGAGGCTCTATATGATATTGGTAAAGGACAAATGGTTTTATCTATTCTCAATTGATGCGTAAATATTATTATGAAACTATTGTGCGGTTGTCTTCCAGCTCGATGGGAGTGTGCAAAAGGTTTTTATCTTCATCTGTATAGTATAAAGAGAAGATTAATTCTCATAATGATGTCACATAAAGCCTATGTAGAGAGACTGACGAGCTTCATCGATACCAGATGGAGGATCAAGATAAGAATAATCAATGGTATGACTAATATCATGAGTTGATGATAGATTTCATGCGACGACTTGCACATGGCATTGGGATGGATTTCTATTCACCTAGTCGCTAAGATGATCCACCACCACCACCATATTACTATATTTGTTTGAAAACATAATATAAAGATATTTTAGTGATCATATTATGTGTAATATGGTTATTAATTCATATGTCTATAGTTATATTTATATATATAAGGTTTTTCTATTTTTCAATTATTTTCTAAATTTTTAAATTTTTAAATTTTTAAATTTTTATTTTTTCCTATTTTTTGTGATGTAAATTCAATTCAGTCAGAAATGAGTAAGTCTAAAAAAATTTCATCAAACTAATCTTGATGGGAACAAGGCCCATCACAAAAGAAAATCATTTTTCGATGATCCATCATTAAAAATAGTTATTTCCATGCCATTTTATTCCAAACAGTATTTGAGATAGGATCCCATTAAAATAGTCAATTTTTATTGAATCCCATCATAAATAACCAACCATAAATGGCTAAATTTACATTTGTTAAATTAACTTGAAATCAAATATGTAGTGTTTTCTTAAAAATATGGATGCATTATTTATATAGATTAATTTTTTCAATATATACTGATCATAAAAGTTTGAAGAACATATTCAATTAGAAAGAGATGAACATGAATCATAGAAGATGGATGGAATAGAAAAAGTATTGAAACTATATTATTTTTTTACCATCCATGAAATCATTATAGAGTAGTTAATGCATTGAGTCATAAATACAATGCTATATTAACTATGCTACATCTGAAACATGATCCTTTGGTTAATTAATTGATTAATTTTGGATTAGAAATTGTGGATTCCAGAACTCCCTCTGTTTTGATTGATGCATCAATGAAATTATCATTTTTTAATAGAATTAAGAAATTTCATAAAGATAATTGTGTTTTACATGAAAATTTAGAATATTTTAAGAAAGGTAAGTTTCCTGAATTTAATATTGGTGAATAAAGTGTCTCGAGATTCATAAAAAAGTTATGTGTTTCATGAGACCCCCATTTAAAGAAATATATTTTGAGTGAGGCTCTTAAATATCTATTTTATATTCATCATAGAAGCACAAGAATTTATAAATTCCTTAAAGAACATTTCTTATGGGAATTAATGAAGAAATATATTACTAATTTTACTAGGAAATTTTTGACTTATAAAAAGGTTAAAACCAAACAATAATTACCAAATCAGATTCTTTATCCTTTTATATTTCCTTTTTAGAAATGGGAGAATATATCCATGGATTGTTTTGGGAATATTACTATATAAATCTCACTGAAAAAATTTTATTTAGGTAATTGTTGACTGATTAACTAAATTTTATCATTTTCCCATTAAATATAATAAGTATTTATATCATATTTTAAACTTTATGATAAAATAGATAATTATATTACATGGAGTCCCTATCTATATTTTATTTTTTTGGGATCCCATATTCCCCTATAATATCTATAAAGGACATCATAATTCATTTTTAACTGAATTAAATTTCAGTATAACCTTTCATCCACATTCTAATGGATAGTCAGAGTGAAAAATTCAGTCATTTTAAGATTTAATTCAAGATTTTTTGATGGATTATCTAAATTTGTTTTTCATAAAAATAAGATATTAGTTGAGTTTTCTTGAAATAACAGCTTTCAATCTAGTATAGAGATTGTGAATTTTGAGGTAAAATAAGGAAATTGTTTTCGAGTTCTAGGTTACTAGGATAAAATAAGTGAAAGGATGATTTTAGGAGAAAAATTGGTAGAAAAAATGGTTAAGAAGGTAAAGATGAATTAGGATGGAATAAAAATGGCTTTGAGAATGAAGAAAAGTTATAGAGATAACCTGAGGAAAGATCTTTCATTTGAGTTAGGCCATAATTTTTTCTTAATGTATCTCTAATGAATCTTTTTTTGAAGTTTGGTAATAAAAAGAAAAGTTAAGCCCTTGATTAATTGAAACATATGAAATTATTGAGAATATGGGATTATTTTTCATATATATTGTCCTTACCATTAAGTTTATCTAAGGTATATTATGTATTTCATGTTTCCTTGTTAAGAAAATATGTGTCAGATGCATCTCCAGTTTTGAAATGTAAAGTAGTTCAGTTAGAAGAGAACCTTATTTATGGAGAACTATGAGTATGAATTCCGGAAAAAAAATAATTGGTTCTGTGGAATATAGTCATTCATAAAGTTAATGTTTTTTTAGAAAAACCATATGGTTGAAGAGGCAACATGGGAACCAAAAAAATTTATCCCCCTTATTTAATGTAATGACTGAAAAGATGCATTTTCCTAAAGGGGAAAGAATGTAACAACACAGGTAATGTTAAGATAGATAATTTGCATACATTATTAAAATTCATTAATTATATTTTATAAAGTTATATTAATTATTATAATCTTCTGTAATTTTTTAATCGAAAGAAAAATGGTTAATTTCTCACCAAATTATTATTTCAGGCATTATAGGGTTTTATTTAAAAGACTTTTCCAAATTAATATTTTTAATTTTAAAAAATTAAATGAATTTTTCAATTAATAGTTTTATAATTATATTGTGATGATTTTGATGAATTTTTTTTAAAAGTATTTATTTTTCAATAAATATTTATAAATTATGATTTTTATAAAAAATTTAATTTCATTTCAAGATTTCACAATGTCAAATTATATTTCTATTTAGTTTTAGAACATCATTATTTAATTATTATTAAATAAAATTAAATATTTTTTATTTATTCAAAAATATACTTGAATTTGACATAAAAAAATTGACACTTAAAAGGAATTTTTTAGAAAAACCATTTTTCATTGCATTTTATGGGAGTAATTTTAAATTAAATTCTACCAATAAGATTTATTTAATTAAAAAAAATAGATTAAATATTATTAAATAGATTTATTTATATTTTTTTATTTGGTAAACTTTATTTTTGGTCATAATTACTAGTAAAAATAGTAAAAAACATTTCCATGGTTATGGTTCAAATAGATTTACAGGGAGTTAAAGTGAAGTGATAAGGGTGAAAATGTGCTAATTGTTTCCCTAAATACTATTTTAAGCCCATATTTACAACCTATATCATCTCATATTCTTAAATCATCCATTTTAGTGTCATTTGGATTCAGTAAGACATTAATATATTTTAATCTTTTTAAATATTCCATGTGTGTCCTCTCCCCACTAATAAAAGGATACCCTCTATCATAAACGTTACACACTTTGTTAGCCTTTTAGTTATATATATACCTTCCAAAATTCCATACATACATCCCTAATCACATTCTATAGGCCTTGGTTTGATTGTAAAACCACTATTGGTAGGATTTATGTATAAATATAAAATGGTTGTCTGAAGAAGAGGTATAATTCTTAACAGGGGTTTTTATTTTATTTATTTTTATACCTCTTTAAAATATTCCACAACCATTAAAAAAGTAAAAATACCATAATTTTAAATATAATAAGATGTTTTTATTATAATATAATAACCTATATCCATATTCTTCTTCCATCAAATGGGAAATGAAACCAACATTCTTGTGTATGGGGGACAACCACATTGTGAACAGATGTAAATCATTTTCCATCACCCATTCTCACTGATGGTTATAATAATGGATTTAATGTATATGAATTTTATTGATTAAATATTAATCCTTCTTTAAAAATAATATATTAAATAATTTTGTAACATTCTATGCATTGAAAAATGATATTTTCATTTCTATGTACCTATGGATTTCCACCTTCATGAAGTGATGCGATTCATTTTTCACGAACACATGACAATGATTATAAATATAAGTTTAAATAAATAAATAATATGATACTTATTATATAATAATAATTCTATAAATTTAAAATAATTATTACCTTTTTCCATCATGTTCACTGAAAAATTGAAACATTACTCATGCGTGCGTAGGAACTACCATCTCCAGATTGTAACATAATTCATTTTTGTAATAATATTTCATGTGAGGTTTAAATAATATAATTTATATATATGAATATTAATTTTTTATGATTATTATTATTGAGATTATGTAATGATGAACTCTTTAACCATAGTTATCCTACAAAAATCATTCTGGATATATAAGCTGGATATCATCAAAACATCTGGCATGAAAAAAATTAGTTAAGTAATTTAATATAATATGGTAATAAATAAAATAAAAGGAATAATAAACTTGAAAATATACTTATTAAAGTCATTAATTAACATAAATTTATTAATTAAGAAGATAATGAACACATATTATGACTTAGACTCGAGGTAAGAGACACCTTACCTATAAAACCAAGTTTATTTTCTAAATAATTTTATTCCTTATCTATATTTTAGAAATTATTTTATGGATATATTTATATACACATTTAATAATTATTAATAACATATTTTATTAATTTTTAATTTCTTTCATTGATTTCAAAAGGAATGTTTTTTGGTATTTTATATAGAAAATTTGACAAAATCGAAAAAGAAATGTTCTATTTCAATTTATATGGCATAAATAGTTTTTATTCTTCCATAATGATTATTTTATATTTGGATTCATTCAGATAATTTCATATTTTCTTCAAATAAAATACCTTGTATCCTTTGATCCGGGTGTTTTCGGAAAGGGTTTTAATGGAATGGATATTTTGATATCTAGAAATGTTTTTCTTATGGGTGTAATAATTTTTTTTTATAAGTATGATGATGGAAATAAAATATTTCATGTATTAGTATTATGTTTGGGTTCTTTAATTTTTTATTATTATGATAGGTGATCCTAATATAACTCTCTAATTTATTGGATAAAGGGGAAGATTTAACTGGTTATGTTTCTCTTAAGATATTTATCAAAATTTTCCAGGATGGTTTTTCCATTTGAAAGAGTGATTGTATGAGTGATGTGAAAGTGATGTCACAATTTACCAAAAACCATAATCTATTATTTATATTGTTTTTCATATAAATATTATAATTTCATAGGGTAAAATAATGATCATAAGTTTAATAGAAATTTTATTCCACTACTTAAGGGTGAAATTTATACCTTCGTCAAAAAGTTTGCATGAGTTTTTTTATTATTGAAAGGAAACTAATATGGGTTTTATTTTTTAATTTTATATTTATTATGATATGTTTTATAGAAATATTTTGGTAGTGAAGATGATTTATTGTTTAAGTAAAGGTTTATTTTTGAGCTCAATGTTTATTTCGGAAAATTATAATTTTTATGAGTATTACTGGACTAATGGGTTTTTTATTTTTAAATGTCCATTACTCATATTTTTATACTCATCGTATGTTTTGAAATGTTTTCCACAGGGTTTTAAATTTTTTTTGGGATGATAACAAGGTCATAATGAAAAAAGTGAAGATTTTTTATGAAAATAAATGGTTATATATCTTAAAAGATTGGAATTTTGGAAGAATTCATACTTGGTGGAAGTGTCTACCTTTTGATTTAATATTTATTTTTGTCAGTGTGGTGAAATAATTACCAAAAAATATAAAATTTAAGGATCCTAAAAATTTATAATGGTGACCAATTTACATAAAACTCAAGATTCTATAATGTTTAAGGTCGGGTCCTTAAACCTATCTCAGAATCTGAGATATCATATTGATGCCATCCCCAAGGGGTTGTGGTTCCACTCCTATAAATCCACAACACATGAATGTGTATATATATATATATTTGAGTGTGTGTAAAGATATTGGTTTGATTATAATTTATTCCATTGGGATAATGGGAATTATGTAAACTAATTAGAGAAAATCTTATAGTACATCCCTTTAGTAATTGGGTAATGTATATAAAAGTCAGGGTGTTGTGATCTCATCCCATTCCATAAACCTATATACTCATATAGGATAAAAACCCAATTCCTTTAGTTCAACTTGTATATCAAAATTCTATAGAACACATAAATCAGTCTATAAAAATAATACACAATATACCCACATATCATACACTAGGAATTAAACATTTTTGACATGTGTAATATCCCATCCTTTTTTAGAGATATACCAAGATCATTTTTAAGTACTATTTTTTCATTTTTTGACTAATTTTTTAAGGGTTTTACCTTGGGTAGTTTTTTGGTGAAATTTGAAAATTTTGGAATGAAGAGGGCTAGTGAACGGTTGGTGAATGGTTCACCCAAACTATGAACCCAACCTAGAAAACTATGTGAACCCAAACAGAGGGGATTCACATAGCTAATTCATGGTTTGTAAAACATTTAAAACTTATAAGAGTAATGGTGCACCTGCATCCCCATACCTAGGACACCATGTACATTATATTTATTAACCCTAAAAATAGATTTTAAAATTCTGAACCTCCCATACTTCACCCCAAATCAACACAACTCAGCCCTAATATTCTTCTCTCATTTTTGGAGGCTCTTGGATAGATTCCAATCCCTTATTCATGGGTTTGAAATTTCTTTTTCAATTTGGGTAAATTTCATTAGGTGATTGCTCATCAACGATTCTAGGTAGGTGGTTTATTATTCAAATCACAAAGTCTTGACTTCAATTACATGTATGTAATTGTATAATTCATATTGGATGATTAGCAATCAAATTTATTAAATTGAATAAATTAATTTGGTAAATTAATTAATCAGGGGATTCAGAATTGGAATAAATAATTTTTGAATTAATTATATGGATATTGATATTATTGAATTGTATTAATTAATTGTTTAATTAATTAATGGGAATGATTATGACTATGAAATTGATTAAATTTGAATAATAAATTGTTTAATTAATTGTGGAGATATTGATATTGTTGAACTAGATTAATTAATTAAAGGTAATTTTTGTGTTTATGAAATTGATTGAACTTGAGTAATTAATTGATGTATTAATTATTGAGATATTGAGATTATTGAATTGGATTAATTAAATTTTGAATTAACTTTTTTGAATTATTATGATTATGAAATTGGTTGAATTAGATTAATTAAATTTTAAATTAATTAATATATGGTTTGATTGTAAAATGTGACAAGAAGGTTTATGTTGATTATCCATGATTGATGTGATATTTTGATACAAGTGATATTGTGATTGATAGATATTCATGTGTGGGATATGGTCTACTGCATCAAAATCCAATAGAGATAAATTGATTGATATTCATGTGTGGTACTGTACTAAAATCCCATAGTGATAAATTAATTGATATTCATGTGTGAGGCATAGTATGTTGTATCAGAAGACCATAATGATAAATTTATTGATTTTTGTTTTTGGGACATGGTCTATTGAATCTAAATCCCATAGTTATAAATGAGAGTAGTACATAGGACGATGCTTCAAAATCCCATGGGCTCCTAGGAATGGTGACATAGAATCAAAATGTTGGCATTGGGAATGGTTCTAATTGGATGTGATAATGAATTCATATGAAATGGATAATGAAATCCCATGTGTTATAATGAATTTTGAATTTACTATGTGTTATGGTTCAACCTCTGACAAGGTCCAGGCTAGGTATTGAGATTTCGGGTGTCCTCGAGATCCTGAGAGTTATATAATTAAATAAAAATAAATCGAATGAATGAAAACTATTTACTTTTTTACTTTAATTTTATTCTTTATAAAACAACATACACTATTATTGAAAGGATATTTTTTTATAATTTTTTGTTTGTGTCCTGCCATTTTATACTCACACCCTACTCTGGCTACCTGATCGGTACCCAAAAAGACTTCATGTTTGTAGGACATGATAAGGGAAAATGCCCTGTGTTAGATGGTTATGTTGGGATGGAGAATGCATGAGGTAAATAGACGTGATTCAGGACTTACTTGGGAGTTTTCAGTGAATTTATTTATTTGAGTTTTTTCATATTGAGACTTGGCATGTACTTGGCATGACATATCTACTATTCTTGTTTGGATGTTGTACTTTCAATGTTGGTCAACATGTGATATTAGTATTGTTCTGGTTTTAGTTATATATTTTGGTTTTTATTCCTTTTTCACTATTGTGATACTTTGATAAAGAGGTCATAGCCTCCGTATGATTGATATTAGGCCCTCATTAATAGTCAGAAGCCTCTGAAGTACAGGGAGGCACACTTGAGGTCACATAACATATTGGATTGGGGAATCACTGTGTGGAATCCGGTTCAGGATGTTACAACATGAAATTAAAAAAACTACTTAATATGAAATCAATAAAAATGTTTAATATAAAAAAATAAACATGATTAATATCAAATAAATAATCGTTCTTAATATTAAAACAAAAACCATACCCTATAAAAAGTGGTTGAAATTCTTACAAACAAAGTAGAGGATATTCTCTATGTCAAGGTAATAATATAAAACTAATTCTAAAGCAGCTATAGGAAACCAACATGTCAATAATATTCTTACTATATAAATAAATCTATTTTAAAGATACCTTATAGAATAAGTGCAATATAATATATTTCAATAATGATGTCCTCTATCAAAATGAAGATGTTGGTATAATATATTCAACTCTTGAGCCAAACCATGTAAAATCCAAAGGAGGTAAGATCCTAGGAATACATTAACATTTAATACATGATATGTAAAATACAAAAAAGTAAAGTACTATTTCAAACTTGTAGGAGTGATCAAAATAATGTAGCCAAGGTATAGCCAATTACCTGATGTAAAAGATCCTAAAAGACCATTTTGGATAACTAGGTTGATCAAAGGTGCCACATTATTGGAAAAGTCATACCAGAATATCAAAAAAAAACCGTATGACTTAAATTAAAACATGATTTTTAAGGTAAATACCACTTCATATTAATTAAAAAAGTAAATAATTTGCTTTCTCCCAGAAATCCATGATAAAAATATAGTTTTGAAATCCACTCCCTAAGTAACCATTTTATTAATATGTGGTAAAAATGTTCATGAAACATGTTTTGATGGAGAAAAGTAAAATAAGAGGATGGTTGAGTATCATTTTAATCATATTTTGTAAAATAATTTTTAAATGAAAAAGTATAATCATGGATATTCTTATCAAAAGGGTTTATTTAGTAAACAAGGTTTTTATATAAAACACCTCTCACCATGAATCTTAGAAACCCCAACATTGAGTATTTTATATAAAATATTTAGATTTAAAGAAAACCATTTTTATTTTCAATTAAAACCTCTTCCTATCACTCAATAAACACATACACCCCAACACCAATGAAGCACTCTCTTAACCAAGGGATATGTTTGGATTGTATACTTATATTTCCTTTAGGATTAATTTGTAAGAGGAGATTCCATATTATAAAACCCTATTCAGAATCAATAATAATCATTTTATCCACCTTAAAAAACAAAAAGGGTTTACTCCAAGGATAAAATATATGATGAAAATATTTTATCGATGTGTTTTGATAAAATAGACACACCCACAGTTCCATTCCAACCTCTATTAATGTCAATATAAATTGGTTGACTATTCATATCATTAAGTTCACATGTCATAACTAAATCATTGAAAACCAAATTCTCATTTCAAAGTAAACCATGATAATTAATGAAGATCCTAAAATATTATAACCTTAAGAAAGTAGTGATAATTTAGTTCATAAATGAATAATAAATTACAAATTAACCAACTTAATATCATATCATACATCATTAGAAACATTTTTTAGTTATACCAATATCACTATTCTAAATCAATTAAAGTATTTTTTTTATAAAAATAAGGTTGACATATTAATAATTTTGGAAAAACATGTGGCAAAAATTCCACAATCATGGAAAAAGATTCAACTTGAGTGTCGATAACACATACCAATACCATAGTCATGCATTAACGCTTCCCAAAATATCCAAAAATAACCTAAGAATCATTAAATAAAGTTCCATGTCTAAAGTAATCCAATAAAAATCCTTGTGAATATAGAATAACCAAGACTCAATGAAAAATCAAGAAATTAACTCCAAAAATTCATCTAAAAATAGAACAACCTAAAGACTCAAATAATTGATAGAATATTACCCTAATATAATCATAAAAACTATAAAATTATAAGTAAAACTGTACCATAGTTTCCTTCCATTAAAATATTATCAAACAGGTAAAACAAGACATAAATATTATTCCCTTAAACAAGAGAAGAAGAATCCCGATGAATTTAGAATAATTAGACCACACATCAGTGGAAATAATCATGAAGACCCTAATTATAGTAAAACAAATATAAAGAAATAGATTATAGAGAACATGAATAGAGCTGGAAGGAATACCTGAGATTCACCATGAAAATCACATGTGAATCCACCCCAAGGAAAGGTACATTTATAGGGGAAGGAAAATAAGAGGGTTCTATGTGGGACTCTCAATTAGTCAAGGAATAGTGGATCTTAGGGGAGGAAGAAGAAGAAATAGGGGTAAAAAATAAATAGAATAAAATTATAACTCTTAAAAACCCAACCCAGAAGCTATAAGGTACCTATTTGAGTACCACCAGATGGCCTGTGAAAAAACCAGGCCACTGACGCATCTTATAGGACTAAAAATTTCCTAGTGAGCTCACATCGAGTACCCAATGTCACCTTCAGTTATCAAATATAGGTGTCACTAGTATGAAGACCCACATGAATTTAATAACAACATTCTGGATCTCAAAAAATGTCAAAAAACATTTATTGATATATCTTAACACATTTTTATTCCAATAAGAACCATAAAAAAAAATGATTAATCAACTAGTATAAAAAATTTGAATGGGATCATTCCTAAATCATCCAAAATTCTTACATTAGACATAAATAAATCCTTATTAACTATAATTTTTACATGATTCATCATAAGGTTTTATGTGAATAATATTATATAAATCATAGTGCAACTAGTTAACCCTAATATCTTAGTAATGAAATCCCATTGGGGGATTTCAGTTCCACTTAACTAGGAAACCCTGAGGGTTAGAATACCTATATAAAAAGAGATGATTTATATCCATATGAAGGATTATGGAAAGAAGTTATTTTACTGAACTATCTAAGAATCATATGTGATGTGATTAGCATGATCATTTTCCTAAATAATGAAGTGGTCAATGGAATGCCAAGGTGAACTCATTATATAGTGAAATTTATACATTGGTTTGATAAAGATAATGATGTATAGTTTTATCATTTTATTGGGAGAATTTTCATTAATGTTCCAAAAAGAAGATATATAAAACATGACACTAACTCAGATATATACTCTTGTTAAATATTATGGTATGTATCACGATTAAAAAATTGAGATCTTTATTGGGATAACCTATAAAATAATTATATATTGATATATAAAGTTGAAATTTTTTATAAAATAGATTCATAATATGAATGCTATAGAAATAAATTTATATAATTATAAATCATGGGTATCAGATACCAATTGTAGACAACAAAATTGTGCTCATACAGAAAGACTAAAAAATAAGATAGAATTTATGATACGTGAAGAAGATATTGGTATTGGTAATTGGAAATAGATTCTTCCTCGGAGTAAGAGAGTAATGATCTAAGTTTACAGAGTGGATTATTTCTTGAATTATAAAACTATTTACAATCTTTAAAAAATATATAAATTTTATTTCAATATATTTTTTATAAAAATTAGATTTTTTATTAAGGAAAAGTGTTGTTCTATATGTATGAATGCAATGTTTTATGTAATTGGGAATATGGTAAATGATTTATATATTATAGGCAAGTATAACTAAATATATAACATATAAGAATATATGATCAAGGTTGATTGTAACACAACTTATCTCAAGAATCTTTACCATGGATATATAAAAAAGAAACTCATCCAAATACTACAAAGAGATGGATTATTAGATTCATTTGATTATGAATCATTTGACCTTCATGAATTCTTTTTTTATTAATAAAAATGACCACAATACCTTTTAGTAAATAATTTGAGTGGTAGAGTAAACTATTTGATCTTATACAGAGTGATATATGTACACTACTGAATACTCGAGGAAGTGGTCATTATAGGTAGTTTATAACATTACCAATTACTATAGTTTTTATGGTTACATGTTTCTCATTATACATAAGTTTTAATCCTTTTAAAATTAAAAGTTATTTAATATATAACCACATAATCAATTGGGAAAAAGTATTAAGATTATTTTATAATATCTGTTTGTTGAATATTTGATCTAGGAATTCCTTGATTATTTAAAAGATTATTGTTTCAAAACTCACTCCTCTAGAAACACTATAGATGAATGGTTGTCAGGGATCATGGATTATACCTTTATAAAAATGGTTTAATCAATTATGAGTCATTGTGACCATCCTATATAATTTTGGATATATTATCTAAAAACTATAAAATTATAGTATAACTATATTCCATAAAGATAAAACATGAAGATAACATATGAGATATGATAGGGGAGACATGCCAATATATATTTTATGATGATTTATAATTGGTAATAATATGTATGATATTTTCCTTATGTTATTTTTTTAAAAAAAATAAGATAAATTCTTATTCATTCATTACCCTAAAGAAACAAAGAGTAAATTTTTATATAATTATACTAATCAAATAATGTTTGTGTCCAAATTTTATAAATTAAATGATAAGGAATATATCAATAAAGGTTTTAGTGGGAAGAAATTTGAGAATAGTGAAGACCAGGACTAAAAAAAGAAATGTTCCTGAGATGGAAGTTGGTCTAGTTTCACGAAGGTTTGTTAGAGAATAACTACCTATGTCACAGAATAACCTCAAAGGTATGCTGGGATTAACCATATTCTTATGCACTAAATATTTTTTAAATAAATTTATAATGAATTTGAGTTTATAGATGATGCACCTACTTCCTATTGAGAGTACACTGAGTGTAATAAATATGGGAAATGGATAAAATAAATTAGATATTAGATAGAATTGTCATTCATTAACCATGTTTATAACTTCGTGGTTACACATAAAGGGTTAAGATCAATATTATGCAAGTGTTTTTCCATAATAAAACTCATATTTATGGTATAGTGACTACTTGTTATGCATTTTTATTGAAGAATTGTTATAAAGAAATTTATTCTTTGGCTATGAAGAGACCTTTTTCACAAGTTTTAGTGATAAATACCATTTGGATGTTACTTTACATTTTAGATCATTATAATTACAATATATACCAAATGGATATCAAAAACTCTTTTGTTAATGGGATTTTATCCAAAAAATATTATATGATAGAGATTGAAGGTTTGGAAGAGCCAAATGAGTTTGTTAAGGTCTTTCAGTTTGAATTGTGTATTCATAGATAGAAGAAAGATTCCTAGGGTCGGAACATTTGGTTTTATGATGCATTCAAAGAGTTTGGTTTCATCAAGAAAAAATATTATTATATTATATACAAGTATTTTAGTGTGTGTTTTATGGTTTTTCTAATATTTTATATTGTTGAAATACTAATGATCAGAAATGATATCCAAAATTTACATTGGTAATGGTGTGGTATGAAATGTGTTTGTTGATGAATGTTATGGGTAAAATATCTAATATAAAGAGCATAAATATCTATAGAAATATATTAAAGAGATTTTTTAGACTATATAAAAACATATATATTGGAAATTTGTTAAAGGGGATGTGCATTAAGAAACCCTTGAAGGGGAATTTACCATCGTGTAATTGCATTAATCTTAGGAAGATCCATGATACTTCAAAATATTTAGAAAGGATGTAAAGGATTATTTAATCTTCTGACATATAATATATCATGTATATAATTTTATATAAATGACTTGATATCAATCATATTTTAAGCATAAAAATCCGAGTCCAATCAAATCTTGGCGAGAGTCAATGAAATTTTTATAAAGAATATAATTATGTACATGTGAAGAAGTATGGAATTTTTTTTGGTGTTTATAGGGAAGAATTAACTTATTATAAATGGTTACACTAATGCCAGTTTCTAAACTACTAATAATTTTATGAGATCTTAATCTGGATTCATGTTTTACATCAATGGTGGATCCATAAGATGTAAGAGTTCCAAATATTCTACCATAGTAGACTTGAAAATAGAGAATAGGTATATCACTATATTAGATACTATGAAGAAAGTTATTTGAATCAATAATTTCATTACTTAACTTGGGTTGGTTCCTATAATTGAGGAAAAAATGAGTTTTAATATGACAACAATAGATCTATTACTCTAAAAAAGGAACCCATGTCACACCAATTGATCAAAAACACCCTTCACAAATACTATATCATTCATGAGATCAACAACATGGGATATGTAAAGATATATTGGTCGAATATAGATGATAATATTATAGATCCATTTACAATACCATTAACATAACAAAATTATCAGGGTTATATTAAATCCCATGGTATTAGATACATGAGAGATTTGATGTAATCATTGTGAAATGTATAGTGGTGTTATAATAATGAAAATACCAATTATTATTCATTCATGTTTGTTACACATATTACATGAATAGTGGAATGATAATACCCCCTAAAATTATAACTTTGATTTTTCCCTAATTTATGATCATCACCAAGTACTACAGGTTTTGATGATATATTTAGATTAGATTGAGAATAATTTCATATCCATTACATATTTGAATGAATAGATAATAAGTAGAGTCTAATTATATAAAGTGATCTATTAAAATATATCACATGGAATATTGTAAAGTAATTGATATACTTATTAGTGTATATTTAATATGAATTATTATTACAAAAGGTTAAAAATATACTAATAATTAAAACCTAGATACTTTGATACCTTTCTTACACTAGTCAATTGATGGTTGGGTATGATTTTTATCATGTCATCAATTATGTTTAACCAAGTTGATATTTTCCTCTTGTGTAACATGAATCACATTTAAGCTCATGATTGAATTATATTGAGGAAATGAATATATATTCTTAATTGAGTGACATGTTATATACTCAACTAATTTGATGAATAACATGTGATGTATCATTATTATAATTAAATCTATTTCCAAGAGACATAAATGTATGAGTAGGATTATACTATACTGTTGTGTTCCACATTTAGTGGTCACATGATGTCTTAAGAAAAGGATAATAGAAACATGAATTTGATATATATAGATATATTTTTTAAAGGACATGTTTATATAGATATATGAGTGTGTTTGATTGAGATAACACTAAATTATTTATATATCAAGCAGTAATGATTGTTTTTAATGGAAACTATTACATTATAGTTATGGATTATGAAATACATATTTGTTTTAAATAATGAAAAGTACCATAAGATCACACATAAGGTCCAAGAATATGAATTAATTTTGGTAAAAATAAGTTTTTCAAATTTTTTGAGAGATTATCATATACATATCCAAAAACATTTAGATAAATTCCCAGAGAGTTGTGATGGTTTACCTAAATTATATGGAGAGTTAGTGAAAATGGGATAATTTTGTGTTTTTTTCATTAAATCCTTTGCCACAATGTGGTGAAATCCATCATTCCATGGTATTTGATGTTATATAGGATTTCGTTCCACAACATGTGCATAAAAATAATTATATGTGATCTCATTCAAATGATTCTCCCATAATGGTTATCATATATTTTTAGGTTATTTACAAATCATGTGCTAATGATTAGGTTGGTCATTGATTATTAAAGGAGTTTAATAATTATAGTAATAAATGATGTTAATGTTTTAAGGAGTTATAACACTGATTAAAATTTCCAAAACATTATAAATGTTCAAATTCCAATAAGATTAATGATTAATGATGAGTATCTAGGTAAAAGGAATTCAAGGATAATATTTAAAACATTAGATATAATTATCTTATATTAAAATCTCTATTAATTTCAGGATTCTCCACTTTCATTCAAGGAAGAGGTGTTATCACACTATTCAATTAATTGAATTCATACCAATGTATTCAGTTATTCTAATGGCTGATGGAAATAATTTAAGGAATGAACTAAATAGTTGATGTTAGTAAACTCAATCATACTCACATCTAATGATGATTGAAATATTGGATAATGAGGTATATTTATATTATGGTTTTTCTTATTCATCATATAAATTCCTCTATTGGTATATATTGACATGAGTTTTGTGATTACTCCATTGGAAATAAACATTGTGATGTACCATGAAACCCCTTAATATTTAGAATGAATAACTTTTCAGTATTTTCTATATTGTTACTAAAATAGAAATTTGAAACATCCATCATGTACCACCTCATGTTTTTAGTATGAAATTCTATTTATCAATTATCATGGGTCAAATAACATTTCATTCACAAAATATCAAGATGGAAGGAATAATTTATTGATTTTATAAATATATAATGTAATAATAAGAAATAAATATAACTACATTACAAGAAATATGTATACAATATAATTATGAAAATTATGAGGGTGATAAAAACAAATTTAAATAAAAATCTGAAATATTGAAATGTTTCTCTTCACATTCTCATAGTAATATCATTAAAATTATTATAATTTTGGAAATAATATATAAAATTATAAATATGGTAGATATTTTGATAAATAAAATGGTAAAAGATTTATAGAAATGTTATCAAGTTTAAACATAGGAATGAAAAATGGTAATATAATTATTGTATTATTATTGTGCATAGATATTCATTAATAATATAGAGTCATTTAACATATGAAGTCATTGGGTATATAGATAACCGTTGAATAAATGCGATTAATAGTTTAAAATATATTTTATATACTTTAGTTTAAAGAGTATTTGATATTAAATTAATGTAATCATGACATGTGATTATAATAATATAATTTTTTCTATGGTGAACAAAGATAGATGAAATAAAATTATCAAATTTAAGTAGAAAGGGAGAAGTTATGGTATAAAGTAGTAGGACACTTCCATATGAGGCTGATTTTTTCAATATTGGGAAGGATGTATCATTACTAGGCTTTTCTATTCAACAACCCTAAATTAAACTTCAACATGTACAACTTGAGTGAAATATTTTATAGGAGAAGTTGAGCTCCTGGAAATCAATATGTCATCCATTGAAGTTAATTGACCACTCATGATGAACACCATTTCATAAACTAACCTTTCAACTTATGCAGAAGCCTTTAGTGTTTTTAATCTTACATTAGGATTTTAACAACATTATTTTTTAAATGAGATAAATGATATTTTGTAAATATTTTTTTTATTATCATGTGTATTTTTATACACTATGCATTTTTTTATAAAATCTAACTCATTAAAAGAATTATTTTATAAAATTTAGTATTTATTTATGTATATATATATATATTATTTAAATTTAATATATTTATTAATAATTAATATGAAATAGGAGTAAAATAATGTATTGTTTAAAAATATTTTTCTAAAAAACATGTTTTATTGTATTTTGTGTTCTTTATTTTAAGTTATTTTTTCGATAATTTAAATTAAATTTAATAAAAAGTGTATCATAACTATAATAAAAAAATTCTATATTAGGTTATAGGTTGTAATATTTTTTTTTTCAAAAAATAAGTTGCTGATATAAAACGTGAGTAAAGACTATAAATGATCAATTGATGCAAATTGTTAAAATAATGAGTCAGAAGAAAAAATATCTCTAAAAATTATCATTAAAAATATTTCAAGATGGAATAAGTTCACTATAATAATCGTTAATGCATTTTTTTAGTCACATTATTTGATAAATTGTTTTTCTTATAGATTAAGTAATGCGTATTTAAAATAATGTGACTCAAACTCATCTTTAAATGGGGATTTCCTACATCAAATGAAATAAATCCCTATGGGTTGGTTATATAGAATTAAAATACCCAATTTACCTCCCTAAAAAACCTATATCACATTTTTAGGTCTCTAATCATATGAACATGCCCCAAAGTATTCATTTCAAAAAATGTATTTAATGGAATGTTGTGGTCTTCAATGTTTGTACGATTTTCTACTTGATGAATTATTCAAAAAATATCCTCTTAATCTTATTTAACATTATTTATAACTATAATAATTAGTATTTTATGTAATTATTATGCTATAAAAGTTATATTATAATAATACGTAAATATATTCTCACACATTCATTTGTTATAGAATATTAATATTTGGGTCACTTCATCCACCCATAAAAATGGTACTATAATATTTTCACCAGAGATGGTTATAAAAACAAAAACAATATTAATATATGGTATTAATAATCTATTAATGTTTTTATCAACTCTTAAATGGTATTACTTAATAAATTCTCATTATTAAAAATAATTCCTTTTTTATTGATCAAATAATCATAAATGAATGAATCATGTAAGACCCTTTACAAATATTAATTATAAAATCCATAAAATAATTGTGGGACTATAAAACTACCTTAAAAATGTCTATATAATTTCTATTACATTTATAGTGGTTAATAATACATGATAAAAGAGCACAACTGAAGTAGCTATATTTAAGTAGGCATAAAACAAATTTAAGAGTTACCATTAAATGATTAATAATGACTATGAATTGTAAATAACAAGGTTATAAACATATATAAATGATTGGTATTAAGTATTATTAATATAAATATGTTATTGATATATAGTAATAATAAAACTAAGTCGATTATATTGGGAATACTAGTGTGTTTAAGAAAGGTGGACTCTAAGGTAAGGGGTTTTCGTAACTCAATATCCTTTCATGGAGTCATACCGTATTTTTATTATTTTTCTACCATATATATATATATATATTCCTTCTTAACAGAAATTTCAATTTTATTATTTTGAAATTTAAATATATATTATCTTCTATTCCTTTAATTTTTTTCTTTCATTTTATTTAAAATCAAACTTTATACCAATTTCATTAACATGGGTTACTTTAAATCATTAAAAATTCATAAAATCTATTTATTTACACTTCCACAAAACATTATATATTTTTCTCAATGTTTATTATAAAATGGATTTTTTTTAAAGTTACATTATTTATAATGTTTACTGTTAAAATAAATATTTAAAATTCTTTGTGTTGTGTCTTTAAAATGATTTTTAAAGTGAATTATATCTCTATATTTAGGAAACCATTAACAAAATGTTATTAAAATATATTTTCATGATCTATTTAAAATTTTACTATTTCTCTAAAAATATCTATCATATTTGAAAATTTTTATTAATATTAAACATGTCTCACTCTCTAAGTTAATTTTTGATATTTTTATTTTAGGTGATTGAATTTTTTTATATTTGAATAATATTTCTGATTATTTGTTATGTGATACATTAGTAAAAAAAATTTAAGAAATTTTATTTACATTGGTTAATAATTATATAATTTTATTGGATATATCCCTCAAATCATGTGTCAAACATTTGTATATATTTATCATTAATATTAAATGGATTTGGAATTATATATCCCACTAAATGAATTGGGTAAAACATTATATCTTCTAAGATGTTATATTATTTGATATAGAAGGTTATCATAGTCTAATATGTTATGGGAAATGTGTTTCTATTATTTTTTGATGGTATTGGAAAATATTATTGAAATATGTTATAATTTTCTATAAATTTTCTTACTCCACACCATTAATTTTTTTCCACCATGGTTCATTATTTTTAATTTCTCATTCTAATCACTAGGTATATGTTATTCTTTCTTAGTCATAAATTTTTTAGTTTTATGTTTCTATAACATGATTTCTGTTTATATAATCATTCATTCTAGTCAATTATATTGATTTAATGATATTAATATATTAATCCAAAAATTTATTAGTTTTTAATGTTTTATACTATTTATAATTTAGTGGTAAATCCTTTATTGTTGAATACTGATTTAAATGTTATTTAGATATTATATCACCCTTTACATTGTTTTTATTATTCCCAAGATTTCCTATAAAATACTTTTTCTAATAAATAATAATTTAATAAGAATTTTTTGGATGAAGTGTACACTATATTATGAAATAATATTAATTTGTATCTAATATTAAAAGATAATAAACTTTTGGGGTTCAATATGTGTGATTTAATCAAGTGTTTTATTTTTAATAATGCATAATGACATAATATATAAAAATATATTTTATGTTTGGGATTTCTCAGTTGTTATCTAGATATATTTTTGTTAATTTTCATCTTTTTGGTTAAGAATAATAAGAAAGAAACCTAGGTTGAAAATAATGTTTCATAGTTTCAAAAGAAGGTGTCATAAGTCATGATATAATAGAATTGTTTTTCAGATTCATGTGATTGTTTAACTTATTTTTTGAAATATTTTTATTTATTTCTCAATATAATGTTTTTTATTTCAATGAAGTCCATAACCAAAATGAACTTAAGTAAAAATTAATTCTATGAACAATGAGATGGTTTTTACAGAGAACAACTGAATAGTATGGTTTATAGTGTGAACATTTCCCGAATATATATACCTAACTATCTCATGTTAATAATAATAACTTGTACTAAGTCTAAATAAAAAATTCAAAAAATAAGAAATCACTAACTATTGAATACCTCATGCAATAATGGAAACCATTCATTAATAGATATTCCAATCAACCAATTTCTTAATAATGGTTCAACATAAAAAATGATATTTTTGGTTCATTAATTTTAAAATCCTAGAAAAGTCAACTGGTTGTTTCTTTAAATGATTAAGTTGAAAAATAGTGAAATTTGATCAAGAACATGAGGTGAAAGTATGAAATTGACTCCCTTGAATGCGAGGAGTTAGGAAAAATATTTTTTTTAAAATATATTCATTAAAAAACTCATATAAAAAATGAGAAGTAATTTCAATAATTTAAGTAAAAGGAGAATGAAACTATTGGTTCACATAATTAAAATTTTAAAATTCTTATAAGGTACAACTTTAGTGTTATCATTAATTTTGAATATAAAATTGACTAAAACTTTAGTGGATTAAAACTAAGTCTCTAAAAACCATTAGTAAAAAGATACTTTGGTAGATAATAATAAATTTTATGGTGTTCTCTTATGTTGGAAATGTCAGTATGGGTCTCTCATTATACTTAATAACTTTTGGATAAGAAAAGGAAAATGATTTTTCATGGATTATCAAATGATAAGGTCATGGAGGAAATAATATTAAACTATTATTGGAACCCAAAAAAGTGGTGTTCATTTTTTCACAATGTCAATGAAATGATCCTCACTAAATAGAATAAATTATTTTAAAGATAAAGGAGTATCTAACTCCATGAAGAAGAAAAAATGTGTATCTCTATGAATCACATGATTTCTCACATATTGATGGATTGATATCCTTCAAACAAAATCCCAATCCAGCGATATGGTGGTGAGTAAATTCTATCACTAGTAGGATATGAATTTCATCCATTTATGGATAAAAGTGTTCCATAATACATGAATATACATTTAAATCCTATTTGGCCATATTTGATAAATAGAAAAAAAAATTCATAGGTAAAACCAATATATAGTGATTTATTAAACATTATTGGATTCAATATTCTATCTCATGGATCAAAAATGGACTTACAAATAAAAAGTTTTTTGTGGTTTGAAGTTCAAAATTTCAAGGAGTTTTTTTTCTAAAGTCCATGCTCGTTCCATGAAAAATATCATGTGAACACCAAATTTATGGAAACATACATCATGTATCCTTATTTATGTGCCTATTATAGCAATAATATTTTTTTTATGCCTAGTCTTGTGTCATGACCCGTCTCCCGGGGCCCGTGCCGTGACTATCCCAAGCCCGCCTTCCATAGGCCCAGGGCTGGCGACTAGCACCAAAGGCGTAAATCCCTAAAATGGGAAGGCAATGCCTTTAAAACTTGAAAACGCACACAATAGTGTACGAGTTGGAAATAAAACACTAAGTAAAACTGTATACAAACGAGTGCTGAAAGTAGAGGGGCTATAATATAATCCCAATAGGAAAGTACAAGTACAACTAAAAAACAAGTACAACAGAAGAAGAGTAAAACAACTGATGGGTTGTCCTCTGGGATTCCTACCTGAAGGGTAGGTACAGATAGCCTCCAAAGAATTCCACGCCTGTCGGTCTCCTCCGTGTAATGACACGTCGTATGGTCTACCTCCGGGTATCGTCCATTCCTGGTGCACTCAGCCTCGGTCAGTTCTATCCGTCGTCTACATCCAACACAACAAGGCACGGGCATAGCCCATGCAGGGGTGAGTATAACGATAATCAGTAGGGACCCCGAGACCCTCAAGGTATCACAATACCAACAAGGATATACTAAAAGTATGAAATCAATAGATAACCCCACCTAGGTATATACCCATACATATACCTAAGTTATCATGTAATCCATCTCAATCATGAGGTAAACACAAAAGTTACTAACTCAGTCAAACCGGGATTTTTATTATCAAAACCATGGCTACTGGAGAACTTTGGCTCAATCGAGTACAGTGGGCCTACCGTGTCACACGGAGGTGCTTCCCACTAACCTTGGAATACTGAGGTACTCCTCCTGTCGAGTATTGTGGGTCTACCGTGATCACACAGAGGCGCTCTCCACCGTGGGTCTGCCGCGCTCACACAGAGGCACTCCCCCTTGTAACCTACTGAGGTACTCCTTTTGTCAAGTACCATGGGTCTACCGTGACACCAAAGTGTTCCCCACTATGGGTCTACAACGACACCAAGGCACTCCCCACTGGGCTAGTTGAAACACTCAGAGTCGAATTGGTCAGCAGTCCTCAGGTCTCAGCCAGCTACTAAGTATCCGCACTACGCATGCTTGTCTCTGGGAGGATCCTCTCCACGAGCTGCTGGTCGATACTCCAACTGTCACGAAGTACCATGAAGAAGTATCTCAAAGGTCTGATACGTCAAAGGGGTCTCAACTCAATATACGACCCATCAATCAGACGCACGGTCTATGAGTTATTAGCCTTTTAGTCCTGGGGGCCTGGTTGGATTCGTGCACGATCCCACCTGACCATATCTCAACTTTACCCCGAACTTCATTGGGGTATACTCAATGGGATAATCTCTCTTTTAGAATACCAGCACTGCTGACGGTTCATCTAATGGTCGTCCGATGCCAAATATATGGCCAAAAAAGTAAAGGGTCTATAGTGGGCCCGGGTCCGGTCCGATCCCGTCGGACCGAGTCGGTTTGGGTCGACCCAGTCAGACCTGTTGGGTCTGGCCCAACCCATTGGGTAGGCCAACCTATTAGGTTTGGCCCAGCCCACTCGGCCCAGCCTAGAAGGCCGTGTGGGCGGTTCGGCCTGGGCTCGGGCCTAGTTCATCCTGGAGAGCCGCGAGGGTGCGGCCCGGCGCGGCTCGGCCGGGCTGGTTCGGCCAGGTCACTGTGAATGGAGGGCCGTGGGCTAGCTCGAGAGGCCAGCACAGCCTGGGCTCCGGTTCGGTCGGGTGGCGACCGGGCAGACCGACAGGCTGCCGGGAGGCAGCCGTGCAGGTCGGCTGGCTGTCGGGCAGGGCACTAGGTAGGCCGGTGGGTAGCCGACAGGTGGCTGGCCAGGGCGCCAGGTGGGCCGGCGGGAGGCCGGGCAGGGCTCCAGGCATGCTGGCGGGGGGCCGGGCAGGGCGCCAGGTGGACCGACGGGTGGCCGGGCAGGGTGCGGCCAGGCGGGCCGACGACCGGGAGCTGGGTGGTGCAAGCCAATGGTGGTGCAGCTGGGGTGGATTGGATGGAGTGTCGTGGTTCAGCCCGGAGCACCAGAGCGGCGACTCGGTTTGCGGAGGCCGTGGGTAGAGAGGCCTTTTTCATCACCACCTTCGTCGTTCTGTTGCCTCATCACCATGTTTAAGATCGTCACAAACAGGAACGGCGGAGGGTTTGGGCCATGTTGGTTTGGCCCGCACCCTCCGCATTTAGGGTGGTTTCAAATGACTCATCCAGAAGTAAGAAGTTGAAAAACAACTCACCCGCAAACAAATCCTTTCCAACCATTGAAGAAGATTCAAGGAAATAATAAACAAGTAAAAACCCCTACCTTTGATCATCGTTCATGGTTCGTTGATGGAGTCATAGAAAGTAGACGAAGAAGATCATCATTTGTCGCGTCCGCTGCACGCTTCCAATCCCGAGCTGTGTCGGCTCATTGATGAGAATGTAGAGGGTAGGTCGGTTGAATACATCCCACATCGGTAGGAGCTCCGAGGAAGAAGTAGAAGAAGTTCGACATTCTTTGTTCTTCATTGGGAGATTTATTCCCTCTTCTCCCAAGTTTCCACCAAGATGCCAAAGATAATGATAATAGATAGGTTTACCTATTATTTCGTTGGAACAGAATTCAGAAACGGTGAAATAAAATAATTGGCTCCACCTAATTAATGTGTAGGATTGGCACATGTTAATCAGGGGAGTTGGAACAATTTAATTAAAGGGAAGGTGGCACCATAAAGGAGGGAGGGTGTGGAGAAACTCTCCATCAGGAATGAGGGGAGTTGAGAGGTTCTCCGCTCCTGCCATTAATTGGGGAGTTTAGCCTCATGTGGTCCCCACATCATAACCTCTCACGGGAGGTTAGGGTTGGGTGGGCCTCACCACCATAACCTCTAATGGGAGGTTAAAGAGTGGTGGTCCCACCTCCAACTTCCTTGAGGAGATTTTAACTGACAAACACCCACATGGTGGCTCAAATAAAAATAAAGTGAAACTCACATTATTTATTATTTTCCCCGAAAACCCAAAAACTAACTTTTATTCTCGACCCACTACCGTCTAAGAGAAAGTATCCTTAAGAAAATACTGGCACTGTGAGTTCAATTGTGTCCTCAGATTTCAATTCTGAGCACTAGTTCAAAAGTTATAAAAACCTGCTCGTACGTTTACTGAACATACCCAAAACAAAACTTCATAAATTGATTCTCGGCACACCAGGCCTCAGAATCACGCACCATTAATTTTCATAGACTCGTAAAATTCCCATTTATTTAAAAAAAATTCCACTAAATTTTCGGGTCTTTAAATTCTCCCCACATCAGGGATTTACATCCCCGTAAGCTACAACTTGAAATAAGGGAACAAGTGGGGGTACTGAGCATGTATCTGAGCCTCCCACTCCCATGTGCTCTCCTGGAGGTTCCCATGCTGCAAGTGAACGCACACTAGAGGTATCAACCATCCACGTAGGACCCACTCCTGTTGATCCTCAATCTCCACTGAAACCTCCGTGAAAGTCTCCCCATCATCGACGTCCATCTCTCCATGGTCGATGATGTGAGAAGGGTCGTACACGTATCTCCTCAGCTGAGATACGTGGAAGATGTCGTGCACCCAGTGCAAATGTGGTGGAAGATCCCAATGGTAAGCCACCTCACCTACTCTACTGAGAACCTGGAATGGTCCGATGAACCTCAGAGACAACTTTCCGCCTCGACCAAATCTCTATATTCCTCATCGAGGTGAGACCCATAGAAAGATGTGGTCGCCATCCTTGAACTCTAGAGGTCTCCATCTCCTATCAGGATACGACTTATGTTTGCTCTGTGTAGTCTTCATACACTCCTGGATGATTTGAACCTTCTTTATGGTAGCTCGTACCATCTCTGGTCCCACTAGTGTTGACTCTCCAGGGCCAGTCCAGCATAAGGGTGATCTGCATGGTCTCCCATACAATGACTCAAAAGGTGCCATATCAATGGTGGAGTGATAGCTATTGTTGTATGCAATCTCCACTAATGGTAGGTGGTCCTCCCAGCTATGACCAAAGTTGAGGACACATGAACGGAGCATGTCCTCGAGAGTCTGAATGGTCCGCTCAGTCTGACCATCCATTAGAGGATGGAAGGAGATGCTCAGATGAAGCTGCGACCCGAAAGCCTCCTAAAACCCCTTCCATAGCTGGGAAGTAAACTGTGCATAACAATCGGAGACAATAGAAGAAGGTATTCCATGTATCCACCCAATCTCTTGCATGTAGAGGTGTCCCAAGCTTTCTACTGAACCCTGCTCTCTAATCGGTAGGAAGTGGGCTGACTTGGTGAGTCGGTCAATGATCAACCAAATTGAGTCGTGACCCCTGGATATCCGTGGAAGTCCTATCAAGAAGTCCATGGTTATCCCATCAAACTTCCACTATGGGGCCTCTAAAGGCTGAACCAAGCCTACTGGTACCTGGTGCTCCGCCTTCACTTGCTGACAAGTGAGGCATCGAGAGACAAACTCTACCACTACCTTCTTTATACCTGGCCACTAGTGCTGTCATTGAAGGTCTTGGTACATATTCTACACTCCTAGATGTACCTCTAAAGGGTATGTGTGGAACTCCCTCAAAACATCCTCCCTAAGTGACACTGGTACCATAGTATGTCCTCTGAAGAGGATTATGTGCTTCCCAACTTCAGAAAATCCATCAGGTGCCTAACCTGTGGATATATGAGCACGTCATGTCTTGTAGTCAGTGTACCCATGTTGTGCCTCCCTGACTCGTAGAAGAAGTGGGGGAGTGACCATAAGGGACTAAAGGAAATATGCTCTATCTCTATCCACAAAGGATATCTGCAAAGCGGCCAGCTACTCTATTGCCTCACCTAGCAACTGTATTCCAAATCTCCTAATGATTGCATCTGCTACAATTTCCCCCTTCGAAGAGTATAGACTATCTCTATGTCATAGTCCTGGAGGAACTCAATCCATCACTGCTATCTTAGGTTCAGGTCCTTCTGAGAGAAGATATACCTGAGACTCTTGTGATTAGAGTACATGGAAAAACGTTCTCCCATCAGATAGTGTCTCCATATCTTCAAGGCGAAGACCAATACTGCAAACTCTAGGTCATGGATAGCATAGTTCTGCTCGTGCTGTCTCAGATGACGAGAAACATACACGATCACTGCTCTCTCCTACATTAGGACTCACCCGAGTCTGATCCCTGATGCGTCACAGTAGACAACATACCCTATGACTTCCTCTGGAAGCCTCAAGATGGGGGCACTAGTCAGCCTCTACATCAGCTCCTGAACGCTCTACCAACATCTCTCAGACCACACGAAGGGTTTCCCCTACTTTGTCAAGGATGATAGTGGTGATGAAACTCTGGAGAAGTCTAGAACGAACCTCTAGTAGTAACCAGCTAGACCTAGTAAACTCCATACCTCCATCACACTCCTAGGTGGCTCCCAAAGAAGTTCCACCTCAATCTTTGCTGGATCCACAACAACTCCAGCCTCTGAGATGACGTGTCCCAAGAAGTGAACCTCTCGGATCCAAACCTGGCACTTAAGAGATTACCATAAAGATGGTTCTCTCGAAGTGTGTCCAGTACTACCTATAAATGGTAGGCATGCTCCTCCTCAGTAGTCGAGTATATCAGAATTTCATCGATGAAAACTATGACAAAGCGATCGAGGTATGGCTGGAGGATACAGTTCATGAGTCCCATGAACACTACTGGAGCGTTGGTTACGCCAAATGGCGTAACCAAGAACTTTTAGTGGTCGTACCGACATTGGAAGTCCGTCTTCTTCACATCCTCATCTCGAACTCTGAGCTGGTGATAGCCTAATCTGAGGTCTATCTTCGAGAACCACCGTGCTCCCTTTAGATGATCCAAGATGTCTTCATTCCTCAGGAGTGGATACTTGTTCTTCACAGTCACCTAGTTTAGGCGTCAGTAGTCGACAAAAATCCTCAAGCATCCATCTGCCTTCTTTATGAACAGAATCGGGGCTGCCTAGGGAGAAACAATGGGCCGGATGAATCCCTTCTCCTGCAAGTCCTCTGGCTATAATCATAGCTCGCGAAGCTCTGTAGGAGACATCTGATACCATGGTGTAGATATCAGCACCATCTCGGGGTACAGGTCAATGGATAAGTCCACCTCTCTACGAGGAGGTAGTCTTGGAACATCATTAGGGAAAACATCTGCGTACTGGTCAACCACTACAGGATAGCTCAGACTCTCCACATCAACTGCTCTGAGGGTAAGGCAAGACAACTGATGAGTGATCAGCCACACCCTCCTCCGAGTAAGTCTGTCCTGTGCTGTAAAGGCTCCCTTCTCGCCGATGAAGGTAAACCTGGTCCCATCTGTGTAGACACGCCACACTTTGGGCCTAATATAGTTGATCATAGCATGGACTATAGATAACCAGTCCATACCCAAGATGAAGTTGTAAGGCCTCGATGCCACTACAAGGAGATCCCAGCAGAAGCTCTCACCTCCTAGAGTAAGCTCACACTGCCGGCACCAGTGTGTAATCATCGAGTCTTCTCTTGTAGGAGTCTCTAGCCATAAGGATCAAGCCAACAGCTCTGTCGGAATCTTTGAGCTTTTAATGAGGGAAGTGTCCATGAAAGAGTGACTGTCACCTGTGTCTATAAGAACTGCAGCTATGGTGGAGTAGATACAGATCGTACCTTGAATCATCTTCGGAGTGCCGTGATTGTAGGCCTCATCTACCTGGAGATTAGCTCTCCTCTGTCCACCTGCTCCCTGCGGTCGGCAGTAGACCTCCTAGTGGTGGTGGTAGTAGTACCTCGAAATGTCGCCCACCGCCAGCTGCATGACCAGCTCCTCTTCCATGTTCGCCTGCTCTATGCGGACAACCTCGATAAAATCTCTACCTCAGCATGGGAGGTCCTTCGACCGTTTGCTAATCATCCAAATGGTGGGTCAGACAATCACGATCCATATGAACTTGCCCGCAGCATGAGTAACACTAGCCACTCCTGGAAGGTCTGTTTCCACTCCGGGTGCCCCGCACAACTGATCCTAAGTCACGCGGTCATCCACCTGCAGGTCTAGTCCTCTTAGACCTCTAAGACATCTATCTACTGCCAGCTGCAGAAGACTCTGCTGCATGTCGACTAGTGGTGGGTCTCACAGCTGGAGTTTGCTCAGCAAGTAAACTCTCTACTAAGAGGGCTCTCTCCAACACCCTTTCCTACGTCGGGATGCTGAGGGAGATCGTCGAAGCCCTGATCTCTCTCCTGAGCCCCTTCTCAAAGGTCTGAGCCCTGATGAATGGGTCCCATACCATATCTGTGGAGTAGCGCGACAGGTCAGTGAACCTCACTGACTACTATGCCACCATCATGCTACCCTTCTTCAGATGAAGTAGCTCTTGTATCCACACTGAACGTAGGGTGGTTGGGACAAACTCCGCCTAAAACAGGATCTCGAAGTCTTCCTAGAGCAGTGTCACCTCGTCATGAACTTAGAGCATCAAGCCCCACCATCGGCCCGCTTCTGCCTCTAGAAGGCTGGAAGCAAGTATCACCATGAGGTCTGCTGGTGTCCCTACCAGTTGGAAAACTGTCACCACAGCTTCCAGCCAATCCTGAGCCACCTGTGGGTCCGTCTCTCCCCTGAACCTAGGTGGCCTATGGTGATGGAACTCATGCAACGTGCTCAAGCGGTGTGCATCGTCTGCTGCTAGGGATGGTGGCATTGGTGGCCCAACGGGAAGTGTTACCATTGGTGCCTCCGCTAGAAAAGGGCCCTTCACCAAGGACGCGTCACTTGATGGGATATCTGTGCGTACAAATATCGGGACTCTAGATGGTCGTCCGTGGGGAGGCATCTTGAAAGAAACAGATGTGACACGGTCAAAGATTATGCATGGTGAGCTAAATTAAATAAAACATTTGAAAACACACATGCAATCAGTGTCTTCATGCATTGAGTCGGAAATTAGTAGTCAGGGTCCTGGTGTATGGATACGTCGGCCGCCGCACCAACACTGGACTCCCTAAACTAAAAACCACACTCAGTACCCTTAACACTATTGCTTCATAGAAAAGAAAGATCAGATTCCTAAGTTTTATGGTAGGACCAACTTCTATGATACCAATTTGTCACGACCCGTCCCCTGGGGCCTGTTCCATGACTACCCCAAGCCCTCATTCCATAGGTCAGGGGCTGGAGACTAGCACCAAAGGTTTAAATCCCTAAACTGGGAAGGCATTGCCTTTAAAACTTGAAAATACACACAACAGAGTACGAGTTGGAAGAAAAAAACTAAGTAAAACTATATACAAAAGAGTGTTGAAAGTAGAGTGGCCGAAATACAATCCCAATAGGAAACTACAAGTACAACTGAAAACAAGTACAATAAAAGAAGAGTAAAATAGTTACTGGGTCGTCCTCTGGGATTCCTACCTGAAGGGTAGTTATAGATAGGCTCCACAGAACTCCACACGTGTCGGTCTCCTTAGTGTACCGACACATTGTATGGTCTACCTCTGGGTACCGTTCAGTCCTAGTGCACTCAGCCTCGGTCAGTGCAGTCCTCCATCTGCATCCAACACAATGAGGTGCGAGCATAGCCCGTGCAGGGGTGAGTATAACGATACTCAGTAGGGACCCTGAGACCCTTAAGTTCTCACAAAACCAACAAGGGTAAACCCCAAGTATGAAATCAACAGATAAACCCACCTATGTATATGCCCATACATATACCTAAGTTATCATGTAATCCATCTAAATCATGAGGTAACCATAAAAGTTACTGAATCAGCTCAAACCCGGATTTTTATTTTCGAAACCATGACTGTTGGAGAACTCCTGATCAATAGAGTACAGTGGGTCTAACGCGTCACACAGAGGCTCTTCCCACTAACCTTGGACTACTGAGGTACTCCTTCCGAGTACCATGGGTCTGTCGTGCTCACATAGAGGCGCTCCCCACCATGGGTCTGCAGTGCTCACACAGAGGCGATCCCCCTCGTAGCTTGTTGAGGTACTCCTCCTATCGAGTACCATGGGTCTGCCGCGAAACCAAGGCACTCCCCGCTGTGGGTCTACCACGACACTAAGGCGTTTCCCACTAGTCTAGTCAAAACACTCCGAGTCAAATCAGTCAGCAGTCGTTAGGTCTCATCCAGCTACTAGGTCTCCACACTACGCACACTCTTCTCCGGGAGGATCCACTCCACGAGCAACTGGTTGATACTCAAACTATCATTAAGTACAACAAAGAAGTATCTAAAAGTTCCTTTATGTCAAAGCGGTCTCAACGCAACAGACGATGCGTCAATCAAACACCCGTTCTGTGAGTTATTAGCATTTTAGTCCCAGGCCCCAGTTGGAATTGTGCATGATCCAACTTGACTATATCTCAACTTTACCCCGAACTCCAATGGGGTATACTCAATGGGACCGTTGCACTCGTATAATACCATCACCACTGATGGTTCATCAAACGGTCGTCTGGTGCCAAAGATATGGCCAAATAAATTAAAGGGTTGGTAGTGGGCCCGGGTCCGGTCTGACCCCGTCTGACCCGACCCGGTATGAGTTGACCCAGTCAGACTTGTTTGGTCTGGCCCAACCCATTGTGCGGGCCAACCTGTTAGGTTCGGACCGGCCCGCGGGGCCTAGCCCAGTAGGCCGCATGAGCAGTTCAGCCCAGGCTTGTGGTCGGTTCGGCCCGGAGCGCTGTAAGGGTGTGGCCCGGCGTGGGTCGTCCTGGAGGGCACAACCGGTCCTGTTTGTCCAGGGTGCCGTGAAGGGAGGGCTACGGGCCAGCTCAGGAGGTAGGCATGGCCAGGGCGCTGGTTCAGTTAGGTGGCGACCGGGCATGCCGGCAGGTGGCCGGGCATGCTGGCAGGTGGGCTAGCGGGAAACTTGGTGGGCCAGCAGGGGGCCGAGAAGGGCGCCAGGCGGGCTGGTGGGCGGCCGGGCAGGGCACGGCCAGGCCAACCGGTGGCCGGGAGCCAGGTGGCCTGGGCCGACGGTGGTTCGGCTGGGTTGGCTCGACCGGAGGGCCATGGTTCTTCCCGGAGCACTGGAGTGCCGCGGGTGTGGCGCGGTTTGCATAGGCCACGGGTAGCACGACCTTTGTTGTCACTGCCTTCGTCGTTCCGTCGCCTCATCACCATGAAAAAGATCGTCACAAACAATAATGGCAGAGGGGTCGGGCCATGTTGGTTTGGCGCACACCCTCCGCATTTAGGGTGGTATAAAATGGATTATCAAGAAGTAAGAAGATGAACAAAAACTCACCCACAAACAAATCCTTTCCAACCATTGAAGAATATTCAAGGAAAGAATCAACAAGTAAAACCACATACCTTTGATCATCATTCATCGTTCGTTGATGGAGTCGTGGAAAGTAGAAAAATAAGATCGTCGTTCGTCATGTCCGCTGCATTCTTCCAATCCCAAGTTGCGTCTTGAAGAAGGTCGGCGTTCTTCGTTCTTCATTGGGAGAGTTCTTCCCTCTTCTCCCATGTTTCCACCAAGATGCCAAAGATAATGATAATAGATAGGTTTATCTATTATTTTGTTGGCACATAATTCAAAAATGGTGAAATAAAATAATTGTCTCCACCTAATTAATGTGGAGGATTGGTACAAGTTAATTAGGGGAGTTGGCACAATTTAATTAAATGGAAGGTGGCACTATAAAGGAGGGAGGGTGTGGAGAAACTCTCCCTCATTAATGAGAGGAGTTAAGAGGTTCTCCGCTCCCACCATTACTAGGGGAGTTTAGCCCCATGTTGTCCCCACGTCATAACCTCTCGCGGGAGGTTAGGTTCGGGTGGGACCCACAACCATAACCTCTCATGGGAGGTTAAGGTGTGGTGGTCCCACCTCCAACTTCCATGAGGAGATTTTAAACTGACAAACACCCACATGGAGGCTCAAATAAAAATAAGGTAAAGATCACTTTATTTATTATTTTCCACAAAAAACCAAAAACTAAATTTTATTCTCGACCCACTACCATCGAAGAGAAATTCTCCTTTAACGAATACCGGCACTTTGAGTTCTACGGTGTCCTCAGATATCAATTCTGAGCACCAGTTCAAATGTTATAAAAACCCGCTCGTACGTTTATTGAACATACCTGAACAAAACTTGAGAAATTTATTCTAGGCACACCGGGCCTCGGAATCATGCGCCGTCAATTTTCGTGGACTCGTAAAATACCCATGTATTTAAGAAAAAAACTTTTCATAGAATATTCGGGTCTTTACATATTGTTCCCTAATGAATCACGCCCTCTTATCATGAACCTAGACAAGGACATGTGCATGCCTAGATGATTTTGTGCACATGCAAAATTATATACATGGGTTTATGGGAGGTTAATTTAATCCTCCTAATACTTTAAATCATACCACATGTAAAACTGAATCAAAACCTAAAAGAGCCAGGACTATTCCTCAAGGGATCATCAAGGTTCACCACACCGAGGACCTACAAATTAATAACCATCCCATGTTATTTTAATTTAATACTTGACTAAGAGATAGATCCATATACCAATTTATTCCCTCCCCTAGGGTGTCTCCATACCCAAGGCTCTAATTAAAGGCCACACCAAACTTGAAGCATTACACTAGGGTTCTCACATGCTCGGGGTTCCAATTTAAGATTATTCCCAACATGAGGCTTTCTACTATAGATCCTTCATGAATAAGTATCTGATTTAAGGTCACACCTATCTTAAAGAAATTCCAATGGGTTACCTATATGTTAAAGGGTTTCAATTTACAATTCAACCCAAACAGAGTCCTTTTACTAGGGCTGCTCCTCACTAAGGGATTTGATTCAATTTTTTACATATGTTAAGGTTTAAAAACATATTTAATGTTACAATAAATCATTTTCAAGAGTTTTTAATATTTATAAATTATATATATATATATATATATATATATATTCATTATATTAATATTATGTAATTTCAGTCAAATGGAAAAAGAATTATTTATAAACAAATTGGGTTTTCGTCCATCATATGATTTTATTTAAAATATATATTTAAATATTATTGAATTTTAATTGTTGAAAATTAAATTAATTTTTGAATTAAACATACAAAAAACAACTTAGTATGAATTTTTGAGATTTTCTTAAAAAGATTTATTTTTCAATGAAAATTGAAAAATAATGTTTTTTTGTATAAAACTCTCTTTCATTTTCATGTAGTTACATAGTCACATTATATTATGGATTAGTTTTTAAAATTATTTATTTCATTTTGATTAAACATAATAAAATAAATTTTATTGGAATCAATATTATACCTGAATTTGGTATAACACATTTTATACTTAAACATACATTAAAAAAACGTTCTTCATCATGTTTTGAGGGTTTAATTTTAATTAAAATTATTCCAAATATATGAATTAACTTTGTTAAATGGATTAAATATTTATAATTAGAAGAATAATATTAGGTAAAAATTTCAACATATAATTTGGTTATAATTAATATTAAAAACCATAAAAAATATGTTTCCATGGTTAAGGTTAAATTAGATTTTCTGCGGGTAAACTATAGTGATAAATGTCAAAATGATCTATTTTTTTTTCAAAATACTATTTTATGGACATATTTATATACTATCTCATCTCATATTTTTAAATTGTCCTTTTCAGAGCCATTTGTCTTGGGTATGACATTAACAAATTTTAAACTTTCTAAAAATGGTAAGTGTTTCCTCTCCACACTTTTAAAATGACACACCCTATCCTCTCCTCTCCATACTTTAAGAGAAATTTGGATCATAAAATACCTAAAAATACCATCCTAAAATCCATATTGTTTTACAATAGTACCTGGTTTTATTGTAAAAGTAACCTAGGAATGCTTTAGGTATAAACCTAAAGAGGTTATCTGAGGAAGAGGAATAGTTCATTACCAAGCATTTTTGTTTTATTTTTTCTTGTAACTCATTAAAATCTAATTAAAAAATGTTTAAATAATAAAATAATTATTTTGAAAATTATTTTATGTTATTAGGTTATTGGAATAAGCTATATACACATCTTTTCCATCAAATGGGAAACAAAACCATCATTTGGGTGTACGGAGGACAAACACATCATGAACTAATGTAACTCATTTTCCATCACCATCTCCCAAACCAGTTATAATGATAGATTAAATATATATAGATATGATATTTATGAAATATTTATTATTATATAATGATAATATATCATCTATTTTCTAACTATTCCATCCATTTAAAAATGACAACATCGTTCGTGTTGCGTATGATTGGATTTCCACCTCTATGAAGTGACGTGATTATTTTTCATCACAATATAATATGAATCATATATATATATATATAATAGTATTTAAATATATGATATGATATTTTTGATGTAATAAAAACTATTTAAATATTATATAATACTCACCATCTTTCCCTCATTCTTATCAAAAAATAAAAATGTTACTCATGCATATGTACAACCTACCATCTTTATTATTATAACATAATTCATTTTTCATAACCATATTTCTTGGTTGGTTTTAAAATTACAATTAATGTATAAAAATGATAATTATTTTGTCATTATTATTATGGATATGATTTAATATTAACTTCTTTGACCATATTCAACAATCCAAATTCATTTTGGACATATAAAATGAATATCATCAAAATATTTGACATGGACTTAGTTGATTATATAATTTTATATAAAATGGTAATAAATATAATAAAAAGAATTAAAACATTAAAATTTTATTAAGAAATTAAATAATAAACATAATTTTTTTATTTAGGAAGATAAAAGAAATAATTGATGAGTCAAACTCAAGGTTATCAATGATTTACCAATAATTCCTCATTTAAAATATTTTAAAGATTTATTTTTCAAAATAATATTATTTAATTTCCATATACTAAATATTATTTTGTTATTGTTTTTACATGTATAGGAATGAATTATAAAGAAAATGTTATGAAACCTTTAACTTTATTTCAATGGTTTTCCAAAGCATTATTTTTTACATATTTCTTAGGAAATTTCTAAAAAAAATGGAAAACGAATATTTCATTTTAACATATAAAGAATCAATGATTTTTTCAACCATTGTAACAATTATTTTTTGTTTGGATTCCTTTATAATATTCTTAGTTTTATACAAATAGAAACCCTATTTCCCTATTTTTATAGTATTTTAAAAAGGGGTTTAAAATTAAATGGATATTTCTATATCCATAAATATTTTTCATATAAGTGAAAATAATATTTTTATTAGTATACTGATGGAAAAGAAATATTTCATGTGTTAGGGTTATATTATTATTTTTGGGAATTATTTATAATGATGGGTGATCCTAATATATATCATGGCAGTGTGTGATCCTAATAGCTCTGATGATGGGTGATCCTCATATATCTCTCCATTTCATTGGGTAAAGGGACTGAGTTAAACAATGAGATTTATCATAAGAGACTCTTGGAACTTACTGGGTAATTTATTCCATTTATAAGAGTTATTGTAATAGTTTTACTAAATTGATGTATGATGTTATCTAAATTATTTATCTTGTATTTCTATGTGTTTTTAAAAAATATTATTATTTCACAAGGTAAGATAATGAGCCTTTTTTTAAATTATATTCTACTTCTAAATGGTGAAATGTATAACATTGTAAAAATATTTTCATGATTTTCCCATGATTTCATTGAAAGCATTATGATATTATTCTTCCATTAGTATTTCTTTTGAAATTATTTATGAAAAACTTTGTGTACAGAAGTTGATTTCTTGGGTAAGAAAATGTTTATTTTGATCTCAAATATTATTTTGAAAAACTATAATTTTTATGATTATCCATGGATAAAAAAATTTCATTCATTATTTTTTATATTTCCATTAATAAGATTTTTTCCCTCATACCACATTTTAAAATATTGGTCATAGAGTTTTATGTATGAATAAGGACAAAGATGTGGTGAAGATTAAAATTATAAAGATATGTCATGAAAATAAAACTTATTATATTTGAAATTTTTTGTTATTATGGGAAAATGGTTACTAATTGGATGTTTTCAATTTATGATGCAATATTTTATTTCTTTTTAGCGATGAACAAATTTTAAAATATCTTACATAAATGATCTATGATAATGTATGTAAAGACCATGAAATTACTTGTAAAATTTTTAATTAAATTTTAATTTTACGAGACTGCGAAAATTGACGACGCATGATTCTAAGGCCCGGTGTGCCCGAAATGAATTTCTGATTTTTTTTGGGTATGTTTAGTAAACGTGTGACCGGGTTTTTGTAACTTTTGAACCGGTGATCAGAAATGAAATTTGAGGGCACTGTTGAACTCCCAGTACCAGTATTCACTTAAGGATACCTTTACCTCGACCATAGTAGGTCGAGGGTGAAAGATAGTTTTTCACTTTTTTGTGGAAAAAAGAAAAAGAAAAATTGTTTTAAATTTTTATTTTTATTTAAAACTCCCATGTGGATGTTAAGAGGTGGGGACCACCAGAACTAAACCTCCAATGTGAATGTTAAGAGGTGGGGACCACCCGAACTAAAACCCACAATTTCAATCCATGGTGGTGGGGACCACCCGAACCCCACTTTAATGGAGAAAACCTCTCAACTCCCCATTAATTACTCCTCCAATTTAATTAAGTAAATTAATTATTCCAACTCTCCATTTAATCAATAGTTTCATTTAATTATGGTTTCAACTTAAACTAAACCTATTTTAATTTAAGTTGGCATTTCATCTCTTGGGATTTTTGGGAGAGTGTTGGAAAAGGGGAGGAGCTTTGTAGAATCGTGGAGAAACACATCCTCCAATGAATAATGCACACCGAAATTGAAGAAATAAGACAACATTTGAGCCAAATTTAGAAGATTATTGCGGAAGAAAAGAATTCTGATGCCACTATTCCCAACGACTTCGTATCCTTCCTCACGATCTTCGTCAACAAACCTCCGAGGTTGGGGTTTAATTATGTGTGATTATTGATTACCATGTTCTTTCCTTCTAAAAAAACCCGGATCAACTCTCTAACAAGTAGATCCATGGAAGATTTATTTTTGTGTGTTTGACAATAATCATTTCTGGAGGTTGTAGGGTTTGACATTCTTCATGAAAGATTTATTAAGCCACTTGCTACCGCCCTAACAAGGTGGGTGTCGACCAAACGAACATGGAACAACCTCTCCGCATTTTTCTTGAGTTTTTGTTGTGTTCCTTGAAATGGAAGAAGGTGGTGACCTGTGCCGGCGAATGGTGCCGATGGGACTCAGATACGGCGGTTGGCGCACCGCCGGTCACAATGAAGGTGACGACGCAACCACAACCCCCGCGTTGCACCGCTTCCCTCAGGCCGCCGCACTGCCCCGCGGCCCCCGCGCCACCCCGCGGATCCCGCACTGCACCGCGGGCCACCGCCCAGGCCAGGAAAGCTAGCGCGGGCTGGGCCGGAACCAGCAGACCGGGTCGGTCTGACTAGGTCGGTCCAACTAGGTCAGACCGGACCCAGACCAGTTTCGACCCTATACGCTCATTTGACCATAACTTTGGAACCGGAGGTCCGTTTGAAGAACCATCTGTGGCACCAGAAAACTTGGAGAGATACAGTCCTTTTAGTATACCTCAATTGTGGTTTGGATAAATTTGGGGTACGGTCAGGTTGGATCGAGCACAAATCCAACCAGGCCCTCGGGACTAAAAATCTAATAACTTACAGACCGCACATCCGTTTGACGCACCATCTATTGCGTTGAGACCCATATGACGTGTAGGTACTTTGGGATTATTTTTAGTGGTACTTAGTGGTAGTTGTATTATCAACCAGTGGCTTGAGGAGCGGACCCTCCCAGAGAGGATCAAGCTTAGTGCGAGAATCCTGTAGCTGACTGTGACGATGTACTAGGATCATGTGTGGGTCTGACAACGTACTGATGATGTACTAGGATCTTGTGTGGGTTTGATGATGTACTGATGATGTACCAGGATCCCATGTGGGCCTGACGACGTACTGATGATGTAGAGACCCGAAGCTTATCGTACATGGACATTACATTACATTTGCGGAATACTTAGTACATAACAAAAACACACACACAAGGACCGTAATAGTTTAGTGCCTTTGGAAACTCGGAAAAAAATCTTCTAATCGTGGGGAAAGATCTTCAAAATCTCCCATAAAGATCTTCCTCTTTTTTTTACCTAAAACCTTTCTTTATATCCTGGGGAAAAGAAAACATAAAAGGGTGAGCTCAAATGCTCAGTAAGGGTAAACAAAAGAAATATCAATCACATAATTTTCATAAGAACATAACATTTTTGGAAATCTTAACCTGCAAAAGAGAGCATAATTTCATAACATGGGATAAATCATAGTAGTGAAAATGAAACCATAACTTAAAACATTACTCATTGTGGCATACACACATAATCATAGAGAATCATTTCTTGTTAGTCAAGACTCATTGCCAAGACTATCTTAGTGGACAAAGTCCCTTTCTGAATCGAGTAATCCTCGTTTCAGTCCTGTTTCACTGAACCGGTATAACCTACCATTCCAGCCATGTCTATCTCATGAGATATGAAATCTTTACCCAATGCATTGGAGGGAGATATAGGTCCCACCCATCTTATAATGAATCCTTTCTTATGTGTGCCACATAATCATAAATCATACATCATCGTATAACACATGTAACAAAAATGGGATTCTTGAAACATCATGACATCATAAATCAATTCATATAAGATAAAGGAATTCATAAAAATAATTCCATCATAACATGATCAAATCAATTTAATAACAGGGATAAAACAGAACCCTTTATTATCTTAGATGGAAAATAATTTTGATAAAACACTTGAACTCCATTCTTCAGGAAAATATCCTTTCTTCTTCAAAAACATTTTTCCTTTCATAACATGTCATACAACTTTAAAATAAAAGAAGTTGATTAAAAATAAACTTGAAAACTTGTAAAGGAAGCTTTTTGGAAATAATGTTTTAAAAATCCATTCATGCCGTATAAGTTAAAAAAAACATTCTTCTAACTTTTGTCGGAAAAGTCAAAAAGTACCTCGTACGAAAAACGACAAAAGATTCCTTTCATATCTTTTACAAAAAACTTAACGAAGGGTAAAATTGGATATAAACTATTGTATAAGGAAGGAAATAATATTACATATCGAGGGAACATGGATGTGGATGATAAAATACACCCCAGTAATTACCAAAGTAAAAACAATCTCGGATAAAAGTGAGATTGTGATATTTTCCTTACCTTAGGTCCGACTTGCTTTGTAAGTGTCCAAAACTCCTGTATAATGATTTAAATCATGTTATTGACTTATTACAGAATCATATTCATTGTTATGATATCATATATGGTTCACTTATGACATTATATTACCCGTTCTTTTGTAAATTCCATGTTAAAGAAGCGTTTTGGGTAAAATCGTTTCATTTATCGTAGGTGTTTTGACTTGTTGTTCTTGACATCATTATTACTTATATCATGATTTACTTACTTCCAGAATATAAAATATGATTTATATATCATATATATTCAGTATATATATATATATATATATAATAGGTAGATAAATAAAATGAAAAACACCGTTCATGGAGACGGTAGTCCGTACGTACGCATGAACGCTGTTTTCCTTTCCTTATTGTCTTGAAATGGAAGTAAGTAGATGACATACATATGTATATATATATATAAATCCAGTAGCTTTATAATGTCATATATTTCATTATTATTTCTTATATATACATTATAATCATTCTTAAATGGTTAACATGGAGAATGAATCTCATCGCGTCGTGGAGACGGTAGTCCGTACGTACGCACGAGCGATGATATCATTTCTATAAATATTGAATTGAATTGGAGTGGATTATACAATATATCAGAATCAATATGATGTTTTAATAACTATTTATAGTTATTCTTTACACCATTATACCCATCCATGTAAGGTGGTGGTGGAAAATAGATTACACCACGGCGTGGAGACGGTATTCCGTACGTACGCACGTGCGGTGATTTCTTTTTCCGTAGGATGGATAGATGGTGAAATAGGGTTGTTTCATACTTATAATAACATATCAGTATATGAGTGATACTGATGTTATTACTTCATAATGAAACAACCTAAGAAGAAGAAGTGGAAGAAGAAATAAAGATGAAAGAATTGGTAACGGTAATTACCTCTTCTTTGAAGTGCCTCTTTGAGACCTCCTCTTAGGGCACTAAAATGGGTCTTTGAGGAAGACCAGAACCTCTAGGATTATTCTAGGGAAGTGAATAAGGGATTTTGGCAGGGGTTGGCCGAGATTGAGTGCTCAATTTGGTGTGAGGAGGAGGGGGAGGAGGTGTCCTTTTATAAGGGAGGAGAGGGGCACCTTAGGAATACCTCAAAATATTATTTTATATTAAAGTCAAAATCAGTTTATAATGGTTCCAAAGGGTCTTATTTCTAAGATAAAGTGGGGATGGGTCGAAATCCTATCAACCAATAGGATTTAGACAAGTTTGGGGTATTATTTTAACCTTATCAATTAGATTTAACTCTAAGTTAATTAATTTAACTTTTACCGTGTCTTTTTGTTTTTCTTTCACTATATGGTTAATACACTTACTATAACATGCCAAACGAACCCCAAATTGTTTATTATTAATATATATATCCTTAGCTAAGTCATTTGGCCGAACCGTAGATTTTTAGGAATAAAATAACAATTAATAATATAATATTTGATTTAAAAACTATTTTGTGTCAATTTTGACACTATTTGATATATGATTTTTGTGAAAGTCATATCAGAATTATATGTTCGAACCAAGTTGATTAAATCAACACTAATATATCATAGTAACCTAGAAAATTAGTGTAATTCATAAAAAGTCTTAAATTACATTTATTTTGGTATTTATATTATCAATTATGTGAATATTTCATTAATAAGATAATTACTGCATCATCTTTGTGTCATAAATAAATTAAATTATTTAATGTCTAAAAATTACAAATAAAATACCATCATGTAGGAAATCGTTTTAGCTTTCTAATGAATATTTACAATCTAATTTATCTTATGTATAACCCCATATTAAAAATGATTTACTTATTAAACTTTGATTTTAACTATTTTAACCCTTCTTTAAATAAATTAATAATAAATGTCCTAATCTAATCCAAGTGGGCCTAAATGGTCATATTTTATTCCTAAGTTTGTTTTTGGTCGAATTACACTTGTCCAATAGAATTAGGACATGTGTTAGGGTAATATTAATATCATATTTACCCTTAGTTACCCTATTTACTATTAACCGTGGTAAAAAAAAGTAAAAAGTTACTATTCACCAAAAAATTATTTTCATCTCATTGAACCACATTTTAGTCCTTGATATTAACCGTGTCTCTCGGATTTTCGAAATTCCATTCACAGAAGCGGTAAAATTAAGTTTTATGCAAAATTCAGTTTTTAACCTACCACTTAGTAGTTTCACTATTCATCAAAAATTGATGTTTTTCAGAACAATGCCAAAATTTTATCCCAAGCTATATTTCAAATTCCGAATTCAAAAATGAAGTCTATTTTACCAAATTCATAACATAAAAGTTGCATTAATTAATTTTATAATTAAATCCCGCTGTTAAAACAAATAGCGTGTTTTTAAGAAACAATATCTATCAAAAGATTGACACTTGTTTATGTCTAGTTTAAATGTGAAATTACATCCAATGACCAACATTGTATTAAATTGTAAAAATATATTCTAAATATACTTTAAAACCACTCAAATTAATGATTTATCACTATTAATTATTTCGATTAAAAAAGATGTTTTTAATTATAATTTAGTAATTTTTCACTATTCATCAGAATATGAAAGTTATCCGAAAAGTACCAAAATTTCACCTTAGGCTAAATTCGATACTCCGAATCCAAGAATGAAGTTCATTTTGAAAAATAAGATTTACAGAATTTTAAAAAGTGGTTATTACTATTCATAACGGCTAGTTTTAATAATATTTTAATAGCACATCGTTGTTTAGTGAAACTCGGTATTGCGTATTACACACGCTATCGAGGAAGGTCGCGATTGCGTGTAATGCAAGGCAATACAAGGATGCATGTTGTGCAAGCTCCTTTTGGTGTAGCGTACAACACATGACATTAATAAAATTAAAAAGAATATTTCTTTATAAAATCTTGGGCTGTTACATTCTACCCCCCTTAAAATGAATTTCGCCCTCGAAATTCGTCGGGGTTATAAATGGTTTACTATTCGAAAGTTTCTTTAATAGAAACCCACATCGTAAAAGGGAATACCAAAACTTGGCTTTAAAAACTAAAGTATGAAATGTAACGATTACCCAAATAAACTAATCACTGGGTTACCACATAGGTGAAAATATGGATATGGAAGAGAAATCTAACCATCATGTTCTGATGGAGAGTGGTAGAGAACATGGCTATGGAAAAGCCTGTAATCACAAATCCATAAATTTGTGACGATCTAAGGTACCATCTGATTCATCAGGTATAAGAGAACTAGGACAACATTTTTGGTTTTCAAGATCATTTCCCTAAAGTTAAAGAATTTGAATTAGAATAAATACTTACTTTATTTTGGTACAATCTCGCTGTTGTTCGTGCCTTTAACAATTTCCACTTCATCTCTTAAATAAATGAAGTTGAATTTGTTATTCGTGAAGTGTTAGCAGATCATGTGATAGAATGACGGGTCATTCCATCTGTCTCAAACAAAAGGATAGCAAAAATTATATACATAAGTCGATCTATAGTGAGATTAATCACATATGGTTCCTAAAATGGACTTATACTTCATATATCATACTGCTTAATATAATAAAACTAGTTTCTACTAAACAGGGACTTCCTGTAGGTCAGTGGTAGGCGATAAAGGCCAGTTACATTTCGGTTGTGGGTTCGATTCCTACAGCCTTGTCCGAAGCGATGGGCTGTCGCCCATCCTGCAGGTTGTCCTTTTTCTAAAACTACGTTACTATAACATCCCATCAATAATATCGAAAATCTTCTATCCTTAAACAATACTAACTTATGTCCAACATAATCCAGTCTAATCTTTAGGCTTATACATAATACTGCAGTCCACTCTCATAATATAGTGACATCGATTACCAGAGATTTAATACTGTCGTTGATCCCCACATATCATAAGATATGTCTTGTTGGTCACATTCCAAACATTCAAAGTCCTTAATCATGTATTCTCTTGAATACCTTAGTGAAAACATGAGTGTAGTTAAAAGTTAACACTTTCCACATACCAAAATCCTCAAAATTATTTATACTCAAACCATGATATCACTTAGTCCTTATATCAATCATGAGCTCATGAATACTATCAAACATTTAATTTTCTCCTTATCCCTTCATTATGCGCATATCATCTACATTCCAAAAATATCTGAATAACCTTTCATGGTTACTGGTACCATTCATCATACACTTTCAAAACATAAGGAAAGACAACAGTGTAACAATCCATAAATGTCTCTTTATTCCAAAATTACACATGATAAACATGTAATCATTCCACTACATTCTCAAACCATTGATCGAGCTTCAAAAATTCTTTCATCTCACATATCATTTGTAGTCTCTTCATCATCATCCACATAAATACTACCCATATGACCATACTGATTCTCTTCATGAGTCTTTCCCTTAGGGCATTTGTTTGCATAATGCCCATACATTCCACATTTAAAACACTTAACCATTTTTGATGTCGTAGCAATACCATTATCCTCATCCATGGTGTTAACCGACCCTTTTCCTTTGCACTTACTTGCTTTGTGTCCTTCTATTCCACACCCAAAGCATCTTCCAGTTCCCATGAAACATTCTCCTTGATGCCTCTTCCCACATGATTTACATAGGGGAAATTGAACTTTCTTTCCTCTATGATCATCATGGAACTCCATCTTTCTCTTATTAGTCGAGTCAGGAAACTTACCAAATTTTACTTTATTGATCATGTTGTGAGATTGCTGATTCGGCATAATAATGATGTTTGGACATCCAAATCCCATTTCATTTGGTTGCTCATGAAAAATATCATTCCATTGTCCATCATATCCTCCATTATTGTGAATCATCTTGTTTCCAGCCATTTCCTAAAACCCAAACAGAATAGTGTTAGATGCAAAAATTGTAATAAAGGGGGAGTAACTTAAATATCTATCATCTTTGGTTTAATCTAATATCGTTACCATAGTTCTAGAACTATATCCTATTCGTATACTTATACTTAGGGGAATCCCTAGACATACCTTAGAAATATCTCTAGGGATCTTACTAACGTTTTCGCGTCCTAGTTTCCAAAGGTTGACTAAACCTTTCCTCTGATACCAACTGTAGAGACCCGAAGCTTATCGTACATGGACATTACATTACATTTGCGGAATACTTAGTACATAACAAAAACACACACACAAGGACCGTAATAGTTTAGTGTCTTTGGAAACTCGGAAAAAAATCTTCTAATCGTGGGGAAAGATCTTCAAAATCTCCCATAAAGATCTTCCTCTTTTTTTTTTACCTAAAACCTTTCTTTATATCCTGGGGAAAAGAAAACATAAAAGGGTGAGCTCAAATGCTCAGTAAGGGTAAACAAAAGAAATATCAATCACATAATTTTCATAAGAACATAACATTTTTGGAAATCTTAACCTGCAAAAGAGAGCATAATTTCATAACATGGGATAAATCATAGTAGTGAAAATGAAACCATAACTTAAAACATTACTCATTGTGGCATACACACATAATCATAGAGAATCATTTCTTGTTAGTCAAGACTCATTGCCAAGACTATCTTAGTGGACAAAGTCCCTTTCTGAATCGAGTAATCCTCGTTTCAGTCCTGTTTCACTGAACCGGTATAACCTACCATTCCAGCCATGTCTATCTCATGAGATATGAAATCTTTACCCAATGCATTGGAGGGAGATATAGGTCCCACCCATCTTATAATGAATCCTTTCTTATGTGTGCCACATAATCATAAATCATACATCATCGTATAACACATGTAACAAAAATGGGATTCTTGAAACATCATGACATCATAAATCAATTCATATAAGATAAAGGAATTCATAAAAATAATTCCATCATAACATGATCAAATCAATTTAATAACAGGGATAAAACAGAACCCTTTATTATCTTAGATGGAAAATAATTTTGATAAAACACTTGAACTCCATTCTTCAGGAAAATATCCTTTCTTCTTCAAAAACATTTTTCCTTTCATAACATGTCATACAACTTTAAAATAAAAGAAGTTGATTAAAAATAAACTTGAAAACTTGTAAAGGAAGCTTTTTGGAAATAATGTTTTAAAAATCCATTCATGCCGTATAAGTTAAAAAAAACATTCTTCTAACTTTTGTCGGAAAAGTCAAAAAGTACCTCGTACGAAAAACGACAAAAGATTCCTTTCATATCTTTTACAAAAAACTTAACGAAGGGTAAAATTGGATATAAACTATTGTATAAGGAAGGAAATAATATTAAATATCGAGGGAACATGGATGTGGATGATAAAATACACCCCAGTAATTACCAAAGTAAAAACAATCTCGGATAAAAGTGAGATTGTGATATTTTCCTTACCTTAGGTCCGACTTGCTTTGTAAGTGTCCAAAACTCCTGTATAATGATTTAAATCATGTTATTGACTTATTACAGAATCATATTCATTGTTATGATATCATATATGGTTCACTTATGACATTATATTACCCGTTCTTTTGTAAATTCCATGTTAAAGAAGCGTTTTGGGTAAAATCGTTTCATTTATCGTAGGTGTTTTGACTTGTTGTTCTTGACATCATTATTACTTATATCATGATTTACTTACTTCCAGAATATAAAATATGATTTATATATCATATATATTCAGTATATATATATATATATAATAGGTAGATAAATAAAATGAAAAACACCGTTCATGGAGACGGTAGTCCGTACGTACGCATGAACGCTGTTTTCCTTTCCTTATTGTCTTGAAATGGAAGTAAGTAGATGAAATACATATGTATATATATATATAAATCCAGTAGCTTTATAATGTCATATATTTCATTATTATTTCTTATATATACATTATAATCATTCTTAAATGGTTAACATGGAGAATGAATCTCATCGCGTCGTGGAGACGGTAGTCCGTACGTACGCACGAGCGATGATATCATTTCTATAAATATTGAATTGAATTGGAGTGGATTATACAATATATCAGAATCAATATGATGTTATAATAACTATGTATAGTTATTCTTTACACCATTATACCCATCCATGTAAGGTGGTGGTGGAAAATAGATTACACCACGGCGTGGAGACGGTATTCCGTACGTACGCACGCGCGGTGATTTCTTTTTCCGTAGGATGGATAGATGGTGAAATAGGGTTGTTTCATACTTATAATAACATATCAGTATATGAGTGATACTGATGTTATTACTTCATAATGAAACAACCTAAGAAGAAGAAGTGGAAGAAGAAATAAAGATGAAAGAATTGGTAACGGTAATTACCTCTTCTTTGAAGTGCCTCTTTGAGACCTCCTCTTAGGGCACTAAAATGGGTCTTTGAGGAAGACCAGAACCTCTAGGATTATTCTAGGGAAGTGAAGAAGGGATTTTGGCAGGGGTTGGCCGAGATTGAGTGCTCAATTTGGTGTGAGGAGGAGGGGGAGGAGGTGTCCTTTTATAAGGGAGGAGAGGGGCACCTTAGGAATACCTCAAAATATTATTTTATATTAAAGTCAAAATCAGTTTATAATGGTTCCAAAGGGTCTTATTTCTAAGCTAAAGTGGGGATGGGTCGAAATCCTATCAACCAATAGGATTTAGACAAGTTTGGGGTATTATTTTAACCTTATCAATTAGATTTAACTCTAAGTTAATTAATTTAACTTTTACCGTGTCTTTTTGTTTTTCTTTCACTATATGGTTAATACACTTACTATAACATGCCAAACGAACCCCAAATTGTTTATTATTAATATATATATCCTTATCTAAGTCATTTGGCCGAACCGTAGATTTTTAGGAATAAAATAACAATTAATAATATAATATTTGATTTAAAAACTATTTTGTGTCAATTTTGACACTATTTGATATATGATTTTTGTGAAAGTCATATCAGAATTATATGTTCGAACCAAGTTGATTAAATCAACACTAATATATCATAGTAACCTAGAAAATTAGTGGAATTCATAAAAAGTCTTAAATTACATTTATTTTGGTATTTATATTATCAATTATGTGAATATTTCATTAATAAGATAATTACTGCATCATCTTTGTGTCATAAATAAATTAAATTATTTAATGTCTAAAAATTACAAATAAAATACCATCATGTAGGAAATCGTTTTAGATTTCTAATGAATATTTACAATCTAATTTATCTTATGTATAACCCCATATTAAAAATGATTTACTTATTAAACTTTGATTTTAACTATTTTAACCCTTCTTTAAATAAATTAATAATAAATGTCCTAATCTAATCCAAGTGGGCCTAAATGGTCATATTTTATTCCTAAGTTTGTTTTTGGTCGAATTACACTTGTCCAATAGAATTAGGACATGTGTTAGGGTAATATTAATATCATATTTACCCTTAGTTACCCTATTTACTATTAACCGTGGTAAAAAAAAGTAAAAAGTTACTATTCACCAAAAAATTATTTTCATCTCATTGAACCACATTTTAGTCCTTGATATTAACCGTGTCTCTCGGATTTTCGAAATTCCATTCACAGAAGCGGTAAAATTAAGTTTTATGCAAAATTCAGTTTTTAACCTACCACTTAGTAGTTTCACTATTCATCAAAAATTGATGTTTTTCAGAACAATGCCAAAATTTTATCCCAAGCTATATTTCAAATTCCGAATTCAAAAATGAAGTCTATTTTACCAAATTCATAACATAAAAGTTGCATTAATTAATTTTATAATTAAATCCCGCTGTTAAAACAAATAGCGTGTTTTTAAGAAACAATATCTATCAAAAGATTGACACTTGTTTATGTCTAGTTTAAATGTGAAATTACATCCAATGACCAACATTGTATTAAATTGTAAAAATATATTCTAAATATACTTTAAAACCACTCAAATTAATGATTTATCACTATTAATTATTTCGATTAAAAAAGATGTTTTTAATTATAATTTAGTAATTTTTCACTATTCATCAGAATATGAAAGTTATCCGAAAAGTACCAAAATTTCACCTTAGGCTAAATTCGATACTCCGAATCCAAGAATGAAGTTCATTTTGAAAAATAAGATTTACAGAATTTTAAAAAGTGGTTATTACTATTCATAACGGCTAGTTTTAATAATATTTTAATAGCACATCGTTGTTTAGTGAAACTCGGTATTGCGTATTACACACGCTATCGAGGAAGGTCGCGATTGCGTGTAATGCAAGGCAATACAAGGATGCATGTTGTGCAAGCTCCTTTTGGTGTAGCGTACAACACATGACATTAATAAAATTAAAAAGAATATTTATTTATAAAATCTTGGGCTGTTACAGATGATGTACTAGGATCTTGTGTGGGTCTGACGATGTAATTGTGATGTACTAGGATCATGTGTGGGTCTAACAACATACTAACGATGTACTAGGATCCTATGTGGGTCTGATGACATACTGACTATGTACTAGGATCCTGTGTGGGACTTATGAAGTACTGATGATGTACTATTATCCTGTGTGGGTATGACGATGTATTGACTATGTACTAGGATCCTTTATGTGTCTGATGATGTAATAGGATCTTATGGGGGTCTGACGAGGTACTAGGATCGTGTGTGGGTCTGACGATGTACTATGATCCTCTGTAGGTCTGTTGATAATTTAGGATCCTTCATGGGTTTTTCTCTTAACAGAGTAAGATGATTCAGTAGTTACATCTAATCATCTCTACTACTGTACCTAAGTTATACCCTGTGTGAGCTGAGTTCGTACCTGTGTGGTACTTTCCTTTGAGGAAATACCTTGGCGGTATTCTTCTGTGTGGTGTACATGTGTGGTACTCACCTTCATGGTACTTCTTACTTTGTGGAACAATTGATCTTGGGATTTTTATTTGGACTCTGTTTTCTCATGATTGAGATGAGCATACTTGATAACTTAGGTATATGTATGGGCATATACCTAAGTTGGGTTGTCAGTTGATTTCATGATATGTGGTTTATGTTTTGTGGATTTTGTGAGACCTTGAGGGTCTTGGGGTCCCTACTGAGTATCGTTATACTCACCCCTACATGGGCTATGTATTCCCCTTGTTGTGTTTGGCGCAGAAGACAAACAACACTGACTTAGGGCGAGGGTACAAGGACTGGACGGTGCCCGGAGGTGGACCATACGGCATGTCGGTATGCAGAGGAGATGGGAGGATGTAGAGTGCTTAGGAGGCGATCTGTACCTACCCATCAGGTAGGAGCCTCAGAGGACAACCTAGTAGCTGTCTTTCTCTTTCTTTAGTTGTATTGTATTTTAGTTGTACTTGTACCTTTACTGTTGGGCTTGTATTCTGACCCCTCTTACTTTTAGCACTCTTTTTGATACACAGTTTTACTTGTATTTGTATCCCTCTGTGTTCTTGTTTGTGTGTGCTTATAGGTTATAAAGTCAATGCCTTCCCAATTTTAGGGAATACACCTTTCGGTGCTAGTCGCTAGCCCCTGGCCTATGGAAGGCGGGCTTGGGGTAGTCACGGAACGGGCCTCGGGGGACGAGTCGTGACAAATTGGTATCAGAGGAGTCAGTTCTACCATAGAACATAGGAATTTGATCTCTTTTTAATAGTAATAGTGTTAAGTGTAGTGAGTGTGGTTATTAGTTTAGGGAATTCAGTGTTGGTGTGGCGGCCGACGTATTCATACACTAGGACCCGGACTTCTGATTTTCGACTCAGTGCATGAAAACACAGATTGCATGTGTGTTTCAAAAAGTTTTCTTTGTGAAGTCTTTGAGTCATCTTACCAGGTATAACATATTGAACATGGCACATCTATTTCTTTTCAGGATGCCTCCATGTAGACAACCAGCTAGGTTTCTAGATATAGTTCGCACCGATTTCCCACCGAGCGATGAGGCCTTGGTGAATGGACCTCTTCCAGTAGAGGCACCAGCGGTACCAATACCCATTGGGACACTGATGCCACCAAACCCAGTAGAATAGGGTGCATGATTCTTGAGCACGTGGCATGAGTTCTAGCTCCAGAGGATACCCAGGTTCAAGGGAGAGACGAACCCACAAGCAATTGAGGATTGGCTGGAGGCCATAGTGAGAGTCTTCTGACTAGTAGGGACACCAGATGATCTCATGGTGATCCTTAACACCAGTCTTCTATAAGAAGTAGCAGTTAGATGGTGGATATTGATGCTCCCAGTTCATGAAGAGGTGACACTTATCTGGGCAGACTTTGAGAGCCTGTTTCAGGTAGAGTTTGTTCCAGGAACTCTTCGCGCAGTGCACATACATGAGCTTCCTCATCTGCAGCAGGGTAGCATAACTGTGGCTCAGTACTCAGTGAGGTTCATTGACCTCTCACACTACTCCACTAATAGAGTGTGGGACCCATTCTTTATGGCCCGAACCTTTGAGCGGGGACTCAAGTGGGAGATCAGGCCTTCTATGATTTCTCTTAGCATCCCGACGCAGGCGAGGTTGTTAGAGCGATCCCTCTTAGTGGAGAGTTTTCTTGATGAGTAGTCGCCAGCAGTGTGACCCACCATCTGACATCACGTAGCAGAGACTTTTGCAGCTGGAAACAGACAGATTCCAGAGAGGTCCAAGAGGACCAGACCTACTGGTGGATGACTGCATGACTCAGGATCGGTTGTGCGGGGTACTGGAGACAGAGTCAATCATGTGAGGAATAGGAAGTGTTTCACATGTAGTGAGTAGGGTCACATGGCTCGTGACTACCTGACCCTCCATAGTGATAATCCACATATGGCCGAGGGACCGCCCAAGCTGAGACAGAGGTTTGATTGAGGAGGTCCGCAGGGATCAGGTGGACATGGTAGAGGAGCTGGCTGTGAAACTAGCGGCGGCCGATGATTTGAGATGTTACCGCCACCACCACCAGGTGGTCCACCCCGACTACAGGGAGCAAGGGGAAAGGGGCGAGCTCAGCTTCAGGCAGTTGAGGCCTATGATCACATTACTCCGGAGATGATACGAGGTATGATCATTGTCTACTCTACCTTAGCTTCCGTACTTATAGACACAGGTTCCAATCATTCTTTTATTGCCACTGCCCTCGTTCGGAGCTCGGATATTCTGATAGAGCCATTGGCATGATCCTTATGGCTAGAGACTTCTACGGGAGAGGATTCAACGATTACGCATTGGTGCCGGTAGTGTGAGCTTACTCTAGGAGGAGAGGACTTCGGCTGGGATCTCTTAGTAGCGGTGTCGAGGCCTTACGACATCATCTTAATTATAGGCTAGTTATCTACAATTCATGCTCAGATTGACTATATTAGGCACAAAGTGCAGTGTGTCTGCATGGATGAGACCAACTTTGCCTTCACTGGTGAGAAGGGAGTCTTTGCAGCACATGATGGACTTACCCAAAGGAGAGTGTAGACGATCACTCATCAATTGGTTAGAATTACCCTTAGAGTGGTTGATGTGGAGATTCTGAGCTATCCTGTTGTGGTGGACCAATATGCGGATGTCTTCCCTGATGATGTTCTGGGTCTACCTCATTGCAGAGAGGTGGAATTTTACATTGAATTTTACCCTGGGATGGCATCGATATCTACACCAGCATATTGGATGGCTCCCGCAGAGCTTTGTGAGCTGCGGGTACAGCCGGAGGAGTTACATGGGAAAGGGTTCATTCAGACCAGTGTTTCTCCTTGGGCATCCCTGATTTTGTTCTCCAAGAAGGAAGAAGGGAGCTTGAGACTTTGTGTTGACTATCAACACCTGAACTAGGTGACGGTGAAGAACAATTACCCAATCCCAAGGATTGACGACCTCTATGATTAACTGAAGGGAGCATGATGGTTCTTGAAGATAGACCTCATATCAGGCTATCACGATCATAGAGTGCGAGATGAGTATGTGCAGAAGACGACTTTTAGATGTCGATACGGCCACTACAAGTTCTTGGTTATGCCATTCGGCATAAACAACGCTCCAATAGTATTCATGTGACTCATGAACAAGATTTTTCAGCCATACCATGATCTCTTTGTGGTGGTTTTCATTGATGACGTTCTAATCTACTCTACTACAGAGGAGGAGCATGCCTATCATTTGTAGGTAGTACTGGACACACTCCGGGAGCACTAGCTTTATGGTAAAATTTTGAATTGCCAGTTCTGTATTCGAGAGGTTAACTTTCTAGGAAATTTCATCTTAGAGGCTAGAGTTGTAGTGGATCTAGTGAAGATTGAGGTAGTACTTGCTTGGAAGCCACCTAGGAGTGTGACAAAGGTACGAAGTTTCTTGGGTTTGGCTGGATACTACAGGAGGTTTGTGCCAGATTTCTCCAGAGTTGCAGCACCTTTATCAGCATTGTCGAAGAAGGGGAAAACCATTGTGTGGTCAGAGAGATGCCGACAGAGTTTTCAGGAGCTGAGGTAGATGCTTACTAGTTCCCCCCATCTTGAGGCTTCGAGAGGAGGGCATTCGGTACATAGTCTATTGCGACACATCAGGGACCAGGCTCGGATGTGTCCTGATGCAGGAGCAAGTAGTGATCGCATATGGTTCTCGATAGCTGAGAAAACATGAGCAGAACTATGCTACCCAAGACCTGGAGATAGCAGTAGTGGTCTTCGCCTTGAAAATGTGGGGACATTACTTTATGGGCGAGCATTTTACAGTTTACTCGGATCACAAGAGTCTCAGGTATATCTTCTCTCAAAAGGACCTAAACCTGAGACAACGACATTGGCTTGAGTTCCTCTAGGACTATGACTTCAAGATAGTCTATACTCCAGGGAAGAGGAACATTGTTGAAGATGCACTCAGCAGGAGATCCGGTATACAGCTGTTAGGCGAGGTGACGAAGCAGCTGACCACTTTGTAGATAACCTTTGTGGATAGTGATGGAGCAGATTTTCTTCAGTCTCCTACAGCCACTCCCCCACTTCTTCAGTGAGTCCGGGAGGCACAGTGTGGGGATACAGACTGTGAGGCTTGACATGATCAGATATCCATAGGATATGCACTTGATGGATTTTATGAAGGTGGGGAGCATGTCATTCTTTTCAGAGGACGTACCATGATACCTGTGTTGCTTCAAGAGGAAGTGTTGAGGGTATAACGACCCATACTTTACATACATTGTTAATACTTCAAAATTTAAGCACACTTATTACAACATATGACAAAACCACAAAGGACCGTATAAGTATAGTGTCTTTAGAAACTGGGAAACATAAACAACTGGTTCATAAAGCATCAACTTTGCCTCCCACTTATTTCATCATATCTAGGGTCCCTTTTTGGCATATCCTACTTAATAACCTTCTTCCTAAACTGGGGAAAAGAAAACATACAAACAAGGGTGAGCTCAAATGCTCAGCAAGGGAAAATAAAGGAAATAAAAATCATATCATATCTTTTTTAAAATCATAACCTGCAAAAGAGATCATAATATCTTAACATGTAATAAATTATAGAAGTGAAAATGAGATCCCCATAATCATAATATAAAACTTGAAACTTTGTGGCATGCACACATAATCATGGAAAATCATTTATTGTTAGTCATGACTCATTGCCAAGACTATCTTAGCGGACAAAGTCCATTTCTGAACCGAGTTCACTCCTCGTTTCAGTCCTGTATCACTGAACCGAAATAACCTTCCGTTCCAGCCATGTCTATCTCATGAGATATAAATCTTTACCCAATTAATTGGAGGGAGATATAGGTCCCACCCATCTTATAATTAATCCTTTCTTATGTGTGCCACAAAATCATAAATCATACATCATTGCATAACCCATGTAATACAAATGGGAATATTAAACATCATGACATCATAAAACAATTCATATAAGATAAAATAATTCATAAAAATAATTCCATCACAACATAATCAAATCAATGTAATAATAGGGATAAAAATAGAACCCTTAATTATCTTAGATGGAAAATAATTTTGATAAAACACTTGAACTCCATTCTTGAGGAAAATATCCTTTCTTCTTCAAAAACACTTTTCCTTTCTTAACATGTCGTACAAAAAGAATTTGATTAAAAATAAACTTGAAAACTTGTAAAGGAAGCTTCTTGTAAATAATGTTTTAAAAATACATTAATGCCGTATAAGTTAAAAAAACATTCTTCGTACTTTTGTCGGAAAAGTCAAAAAGTACCTCGTACGAAAAATGACAAAAGATTCCTTTCATATTCTTTACTAAAAACTCACCGAAGGGTAAAATTGGATTTAAACTATTTTAAGTGGATGGAAACAATATTACATATTGAGGGAACATGGATGTGGATGATAAAATACACCCTAGTAAATGCCAAAGTAAAAACAATCTTGGATAAAAATGAGATTGCGATATTTTCCCTTACCTTAGGTCCGATTTGCTTTGTATGTGTCCAAAGCTCCTGTATAATGGTTTAAATAATGTTATTGACTTATTCCAGAATCATACATATTGATATGATATCATATATGGTCATATTCTTATCTTCTTATTAGTAATATTTCATTGTTACTTGTTACTCGGGTCTTTATTGCCTTTTGTTCTTATGCGTGTTTTGCCGAATAAATTCTTATTCTTCTTTTAAGGTTATAGATACCTTATATCCAGAATGGTATTAGTGTAACATATATCATATTTATTCATTCAATTCATTTATATAATTACTATGTAATGATGATCATGTAGAACGAGTCGCATCACATCGTGGAGACGGTATTCCGTACGTACGCACGAGTGATGATATCGTTCCTATGATCGTGGAATTGTATTGGAGTATATGAATACTATTTCAGTATCAATATCACTTTATAATAATCATATATAGTTTCTCATTACACCATTATACCCATCCTTGTAAGGTGATGGTGGAAAATAGATTACACCACGGTGTGGAGACGATATTCCGTACGTACGCACGCGCGGTGATTTCATTTTTCCATAGGATGGATAGAAGGTGAATTAGGGTTGTTTAATATTTATAATAACATATCAGTATGTAAGTAATACTTATGTTATTACTTTATCATGAAACAACTAAAGAAGAAGAAGTTGAAGAAGAAAGAAATTGAAAAGATCGGTAATGGATATTACCTCTTCTTTGAAACGCCTCTTTGAATCCTCCACTTAGGGAACTAAGATTGGTCTTTGAAGAAGACCAGGACCTCTAGGATTATTCTAGGTAAGTGGAGAAGGGATTTTGGCAGGGGTTGGCCGAGCTTGAGTGCTCAAATTGGTGTGAGGAGGAGGGGGAGGAGGTTCCCTTTTATAAGGGAGGAGAGGGGCACCTTAGGAATATCTCAAAATATTATTTTATATTAAAGTCAAAATCGGTTTATAATGGTTCCAAAGGGTCTTATTTCGATGGTAAAGTGGGGATAGGTCAAAATCCTATCAACTAATAGGATTTAGACAAGTTTAGGTTGTTATTTTAACCTTATCAATTAGATTTAACTCTAAGTTAAATAATTTAACTTTTACCGTGTCTTTTTGTTTTCTTACACTATATGGTTAATACACTAACTATAACATTCCAAACGAACCCCAAGTTGTTTATTATTAATATATATATCCTTATCTAAGTCATTTGGCTGAACCGTAGATTTTTAGGAATAAAATAACAATTAATAATATAATATTTGATTTAAAACTATTTTGTGTCAATTTTGTCACTATTTGATATATGATTTTTGTTAAAGTAATAACAGAATTATATGTTCTAAACAAGTTGATTAAATCAACACTAATATATCATAGTAACCTAGAAAATTAGTGTAATTCATAAAAAGTCTCAAATTACATTTATTTGAGCATTTATAACATCAATTATGTTAACATTTCCTTAAAAGGGTAATTACTGCATCATCGTTGTGTCATAAATAAAATAATTTATTTAAAGTCTAAAAATTATCAATAAAATATCATTATGTAGGAAATCCTTTTATCTTTCTAATGAATCTTTATAGTCGAATTTATCTTATGTATAACCCCATATTAAAAATGTTTTAGTTATTAAACTTTGATTTTAACTATTTTAACTATTCATTAAATAAAATAATATTAAATGTCATAATCTAATCCAAGTGGACCTAAATGGTCATATTATATTCATAAGGTTGTTTTTGGTCGAATTAAAATTATCCAATAGAATTAGAACATGTTTTAGGGTAATAGTAATATCATATTTACCCTTAGTTACCCTATTTACTATTAACCGCGGTAAAAAAAAGTAAAAAGTTACTATTCACCAAAAAATTATTTTTATCTCATTGAAACACATTTTACTTACTGATATCAATCTTTTCTATCATATTTTCGAAATTCCATTCATAGAAGCGGTAGAATTAAGTTTTATGCAAAATTTAGTTTTTAACCTACCACTTAGTGGTTTCACTATTCATCAAAAATTGAAAGTTTTCAGAAAAATACCAAAATTTCACCCTAGGCTAATTTCTGTATTACGAATCCAAGAATTAAGTCCATTTTGAAAGATAAAATTTCAAAAAGTGGTTATTACTATTCATAATGGCTATTTTAAATAATATTTTGATAGCATATCGTCGCTTAGTGAAACTCGGTATTGCGTACAACGCAAGCTATCGAGGAAGGTCGCGATTACGTGTAAAGCAAGCCAAGCAAGTGTTGTGTAGAAAAAGATTCCTTTGATGATTTATATAACATAAAAGTCTCGGGTGTTACAGAGGGATTTACACACATCCCCTATAGCGGTACATCCAATAGTGGAGAATATGTACCAGGACCTCCGACGACAACACTGGTGGCTGGGAATGAAGAAAAAAGTAGCAGAGATTGTCTCTTGGTGCCTCACTTATCAGCAAGTGAAGGCAGATCATCAGGTACCAACAGGCTTGGTTCAACCTTTAGAGGTCCCATAGTGGATGTGGGATGAGATATCCATGGATTTAATTATAGGACTTCCATGTACATCCATAGGTCATGATTCTATCTGGGTGATCATTGAACGACTCAAAAAGTCAGCGCACTTCCTACCGATCAGAGAGCAGGGTTTAGTAGGGAGCTTGGGATGCCTCTATGCATAGGATATTGTGCGGCTACATGGAGTACCCTCGACTATTATCTCTGATCATGATGCACATTTTACTTCTCGACTATGGAAGGGGTTGGAGGAGGCTTTCGTGATGCAACTTTGTTTGAGAACCTCCTTCCATCCTCAGACAGATGGCCAGATTGAGCGGTCTATTCAGACCCTTGAGAACATGCTACGTGATCGCATCCTCGACTTCGGTCATAGCTGGGAGGATCACTTTCCTTTGGTGGAGTTTTCATATAACAAAAACTATCACTCCACCATTGGGATGACACCTTTAAAGGTATTGTACGTCCGACCTTGAATATCACCTTTGTATTTGTCTGACCTAGGGGAGTCAGCACTAGTAGGACTAGAGATAGTACGGGCTACCACGGAGAAGGTGCAGATCATCCAGGAGTGGATGAAGACTGCACAGAGCAGGTAGAAGTCTTATGCCTATAGAAGATGGAGACCTATGGAGTTTGAGGATGGAAACCCCGCCTTTCTATGGGTCTCACCTCGACAAGGTTTGCGGAGATTTTGCTGGGACGAAAAGTTATCTATGAGGTTCATTGGACCCTTTAAGGTCCTTAGCAGAGTTGGTGAGGTGTCTTACCACATATATCTTCCACATTAGTTGAACCAGGTGCAAAATTTCTTCCACGTTTCCCAGTTTAGGGGATATGTTCCCGACCCATCTCATGTCCCCGCCACAGAGAGCTAGATGTCGACGATAGGGCAATGTTTTCAGAGGTTTCAGTGGAGATTGAAGATCGACAGAAGAGGGTCCTTCGTGGGTGGTTGATACCTCTGGTGTGCATTCAATAGAAGCATGGGAACCTCAAGGAAAGAACATGGGAGCGAGAGGCTTAGATTAATGCTCAGTTCCCCCACTTGTTTTCCATGTTTTGTGATGTGGATTCTAAGGACGCAAATCCATGAGGTGGGGAGAATGTAAAGACCCAGAAAGTCCTTTTAATTTTTTTTAATTAAATTGAAATTTTACGAGACCTTGAAAATTAATGGCATTTGATTCCGAGGCCTAGTGTGCCCAAAATTAATTTCTAATCTTTTTTTCTGGGTACATTTAGTAAACGCACAACTGGGTTTTTGTAACTTTTGAACCGATTCTTGAAATTGAAATATGAGAGCACCGTTGAACTCACAGTGCTGATATTATCTTAAGGAGACTTTTACCTCGACCGTAGTAGGTCAAGGGTGAAAGATAGTTTTTCACTTTTTTCATGGAAAAAAGAAAAAGAAAAATTGTTTAACATTTTTATTTTTATTTGAAACTCCCATGTGGATTTTAAGAGGTGGGGACCACCAGAACTAAACCTCCCATGTGAATGTTAAGAGGTGGGGAACACCCAAACTAAAAACCACAATTTGAATTCATGGTGGTGGGGACCAACTGAACCCCACTTTAATGGAGAAAACCTCTCAACTCTCCATTAATTACTCCTCCCCTTTAATTGAGTAAATTAATTATGCCAACTCTCCATTTAATCAACAGTGTCATTTAATTATGGTGTCAACTTAAATTAATACTATTTTAATTTAAGTTGTAATTTCATCTCTTTGTATTTTTGGGAGAGTGTTGGCAAAGGGGAGGAGCTTTGGAGAATCATGGAGAAACACATCCTCTAATGGAGAACACACTTCGGAATTGAAGAACAAGGACAACATTCGAGCCGACGTCAGAAGCGTCTTTTGGAAGTGATGAATGCCAACACCACAATTCCCAACGACTTCATCTCCTTCCTCATGACCTCCGTAAACAAACCTCTGAGGTGGGGGTTTAATTATGTGTGATTATTGATTACCATGTTCTTAAATTCTAAACAAAGAACATGGATCAACTCTCTAACTAGTTGACCCGCGTATGATTTATTTTTGTGGATTTGGGAATAGTCATTGTCGGAGGTTATAGGGTTTGATGTTCTTCATGAAAGATTTATTAATCCACTTGCTACCACCCTAAGATGAAGGGTGCTGGACAAATGAACATGGCCTGACCTCTCTGCATTTTTCTTGAGTTTTTGTTTTGTGCCTCGCAATGGAAGAAGGCAGTGACCGATGCTGGCGAATGGCACCGGTGGGACTCGGATACGGTGGTTTGCACACCGCCGGCCATGATGAAGGCGATGACGCAAACATAGCCCCCACATTTCACCGTGGCCCATGCACCACCCCGTGGACCTTGCGCCGCACCGTGGCCCCCACGCCGCACTGCGACCCTCACGCCGCCCCGCGGCCCCCGCGCCCCACAACGGCCGCCCTGCCACATCGCGAGCCACCACCCAAGCCGGGCCGCTCAGGCTGGGCCGCTCAAGTTGGGCCACCTATTGTGGGCTGGGCTAGACCTAGTGGGCCAGGTAGACCTGAATTGGGTCGGCTCTGCCCTGGCCGGGTTGATCCAACCGGGTCGGACTGGACCCGGACCAGTTTCCACCCTATACGCTCTTTTGACTAGAACTTTGGCACCAGGGGTCTGTTTGACGAACCGTCTGTGGTGTCAGAAACATTAGAAGCGAGAAGGTCCTTTTAGTATACCCCACTTGTGGTTTGGATAAATTTGGGGTATGGTCTGGTTGGATCGAGCATGAATCCAACCGGGCCCTCGGGACTAAAATGATAATAACTTATAGACCAGGCATCCGTTTGACGCACCGTCTGTTGCATTGAGACCCCTATGACATGGAGGTACATTGAGATACTTCTTCGTTGGACTTCATGGAAGTTGGAGTATTGAATAGTGTCTTGAGGAGAAGACCCTCCCAGAGACGAGCAATCTAAGTGTAGGAATCTTGTAGCTGGACGTGATGATGTACTAGGATCCTGTGTGGGTCTGACGATGTACTGATGATGTACTAGGATCCTGTGTGGGTCAGACGACGTAATGAAGATGTACTAGGATTATGTGTGTTTCTAAAGATGTACTAACAATGTACTAGGATCCTGTGTTGGTCTGACGACATGCTGATGATGTACTAGGATCCAGCGTGGGTTTGACGATGCACTAACGATATACTAGGATCCTATGTGGGTCTAATGATGTACTGACGATGTACTAGGATCATGTGTGGGTCTGATGTGATACTAGGATCCTCTATGGGTTTTACGATGTACTACGATCCTCTGTGGGTCTGATGATAATTTAGTATCCTTCGTGGGTCTGCCTCGTAAGAGAGTAAGATGATTCAGTAGTTACATCTAATCATCTCTACTATTGTACCTTAAGTTATAACTAGTGTGAGTTGATTTCGTACATGTGTGGTACTTTTGTTTGTGGTAATACCTTGGTGGAATTCTTCTATGTGGTGTACCTATGTGCTATTTACCTTCATGGTACTCTTTCCTTTGTGGAACAGTTGAGCTTGGGCTTTTGAGTTGGACTCTGTGTTTCCTCCTGATTAAGATGAGCATACTTGATAACTTAGGTATATGTATTGGCATATACCTAAGTAGGGTTTTTAGTTGATTGCATGCTATGTGGTTTATCCTTTGTGGATTTTTTGAGACCTTGAGGGTCTCTGGGTCCCTACTGACTATCAATATACTCACCACTACATGAGCTATGCCCTCACCTTGTTATGTTTGGTGCAGACGACGGACATCGCTGACTGGGGACAAGGGTACTAAGACTGGACGGTTCCCGGAGGTGGACCATACGACGTGTTAGTATGCAGAGGAGACATGCAGATGTTCAGTGATGAGGAGGCGATCATTACCTACCCTTTAGGTAGGAACCTTGAAGGTCGACCCAGTAGATGTCTTTCTCTTTCTTCAGTTGTATTGTATTTTAGTTTTACTTGTACCTTTACTATTAGGCTTGTATTCACCCCCCTCTTACTTTCATCACTCTTTCTGCTATACAATTTTACTTGTGTTTGTATCTCGTTGTGTGCTTGGTTGCATGTGCTTACATGTTATAAAGGAAATACATTCCTGGTTTTATGGAATATGCCTTTCAGTGCTAGTCACCCGCCCCTAGCCTATGGACGGTGGGCTTGGGGTAGTCACGACACGGGCCCTAGGGGATGGGTCGTGATAATGTATAAAAATGAATTTTTCTCTAAAGGATGAATTTTAGGTATTATTTAAGGTTGGGTCCTTATAGGAGGATATCCACTAGGGAAGCTCCACACCTAGGGCTCTAATTTATGTATATTTCTAGCATGAGGCTTTTCACTAGGGAACCAATACAGTACTACTCCCTACCAACTTCTATTTAGATCCACACCTAACTAAATTGAGATCTTTCATACCACTATGAATACACCCTTTCATCTTTAGTTATGATTAGTGATAAACAATAGTCTCATGACTTTGTCTTGATCCTTACTCCTTAATCATCAACCCAATTAATATTTCATAAGTAACACCAAAAAAAATTTAGGCTATAAAGAATGGTATTCATTACATGATACTAATAATATTTACCTTGATTATAAAACACCTTGATCTAAGATCATATATTTATTTTTCCCATAATTCTTTTAGTTGAGTTTACATTTTTAGATTTTTCAAATGCCTTGAGTCAATATTATCTTATTGGTTTTATCAAATTCCTTGAGTTGAGATACTCCTCTTTGCTCTCTAAAAATTTCTTAGCATGATGTATTTATCTTATTAAAGTAGGAATGTTTTCTTATACATAAGTCCCCAAATAAATGACTATTAGCTATATTTATCCTATAAGTCCACTCCACATGAAATTAATATTATTAGAATTGGTCATGGATTCATATCCTTAAATGTAACCAATTTACACTTTGACACACAACTTCAAAATGTGTGAAGAGTCTCACTAAAAGGCACCAACCTACATGGGGTTGAATTCCCATAACAAGGTTACGTAGTAAGCCTCTTTCATTGGATAAATTCATCTATTATAAAACATTTCATAAAACTATATGGAATTAAATTTCCATGTACCTTATTATAAAGATTTAATATATAGAGAAGCAAAAATTTGGATCAAATGTGAGATTGTATAAATTCTTTGTGTAGTATTCTTATAAATTGATAAATTTTGATCAGTCAATTTCACTAGGGATTAAATAGTTTTTTTATAGGAAATTATTTTTGAAACATGACATAAATATGTGAGTGAGTCATGGAATACAAAAAAATACCCCTCATGGGATGAGTAAACCTCTAATCCTCTTAATTGAAAAAGGTTTGTCAATACCACTTAACTATATCAGCCTATGAAAAATAATATATTCATATAAGACCTGTTGTAAACAGAATATTCCCATAAAAAAATTAAAAAATATCTATCTATATGATGAAAATGTGGGAAGAAACTCTTAGGAAATTACCTCTAATTAATAGGAAATTTATTAAGTATATAAAACAAGGCCATAAAGTATATTCTTATTGAGAAATATTAAGTGACTGATTAAAAAAATATAGGGTAAGAATTATCTAGAAAATAAAAAATTCTATATTAATGATTATATTATAAGGATTTTGGGAATTATGTAAATCAATTCACTAAATCACTCACTCGGTGCATGCATTATCAGACTACTCCCCCTTTTGGTGTTCCTGAAAACTATTGATTATTCCAGAAATAAATTCTTCTTCATCAAGAGTTGGTCATTAGATTCATATTATCATTATGTGGTCCAAGATACCTTTTAAAAACCCATAAAATATCATTCATGGATTTAGTTTCATAAATAGATCATAAGGATGAAAGGTGATCTTTCGGTTTGGTCTAACGACCTTCTATTGAGATTTCAAGATTTTGAGTATTTGAAGCATGATATCATGTATACCGAGGACGTCCTGAAAGATATTTGGAATTTGTATATCTTTCAAGAGCTCATTGATAAGAAAAATATTTCACCAGAAATGCTTCAAGAGAAAGAACATTTGTCTTTGGAGAAATCTAAGAAGACCTAGTTTAAGTCTAGTGATAGAAACACTACCTTCTTATAGGCTTATATCAAAGGAAAGAAGAGATTTGTTATGGTTAACATTCTCATGGAGGATGGTTCTTTCATCAATGATCTATATATGGATGGGAGGATAGTGGAGAATAATTTTATGTCTTTTATTCTAGATATCAATCTATCTAGAAAGATTAACCAAGTGGTTTCTCTTTTCTATGTGAGGCTATTCCTTCTATTGTGTTTGAGGATATCAACTTGGGACATGGAATAATTGTAGTGGAGGGGGATATTTGGGATGTGGTGACATTACTTAACCTGGAGAGCTCTCTAAGACTAGATGGATTTTTTTGGATCTTTATATGTGTCTTTTTGGGACCTTGTTAAAAATGAGTTTTGAGAGATAATTCATGTATTTTTTCATGTGAGAAATTTTTCCTAGGTGTCTTGGGAAACTACGTTCAATATTATTCCAAAGTCAAGGGATCCTACCTATATTATGCATTATTGAACTTTATTCGTGTGTAATGTTTCATTTTTGGTGCTCCATAGTGTTCTTAGTAGGAGGCTATCATCCCATATACATTAGTAGATATTAAAAAAACATCAATTTTTTATTATAGGAAGGTATACAAAATCTTCCATCACTCTTGATCAAGAGATGATTAGTGAAATTAAAACTAAGACTCCATGTGATAATATTGCTAGAAAAATTGATATGGACAAGGATTTTGATAGGATTGAATGGGGATTCATCAAGAAGGTGAGGGATTTTATGGGTTTTTTCCATGGGTGTCTGATTTATTCTTGAAATGTTTCATCTCATCTTGTTTCTTAGTAAATTTTATGGGATAGAGATGTAATTTTTCCAAAACAGTTCACAAACTTATATAGGAATACCCCATTTCTCCTTGCCTCTTCATTTTGGATCTAAAATCCATTAGTAGATTTATTTACAGCTGCATCCATGAAATAAGTATCCTCCATTTAAAATAAAAGAGTCTCTTTAAGGTATTTTAATCCTCATTTTTATAAATGAAAATTTTCATTTCATTAATGGTAATAATATATCTCTCGAAGGCACAATTATTGTTATGAAGGAGTATTGTAGGTGGAGTAGACAATGAATTAATTATGAAAAGAGTAACATTTATATTTTGAAATCATGTTCAGAATGATAATCCAAAAATATTAAAGAAATGCTATGGATTAGAAGAAAACCATTCAAATGTTCATGAATTGATTTTTATGTCGATTTTTCTTGATTTTTAATGTCGGTTAGAACATGATGTTTTTACAGTAGATGTTGTTAATAAATTTTTAACATTGTTTAAATACAAATGATGTTTTAATTAAATTATTTTATTGGTTTTTAACATTTTTTTATTTTATAACCAACATGAGAAAACACATTTTCACATCGATTTATGGATAACCAACATTAAAAAACTATCTAAATGGTGTTTTCACACTAGTTATGTGATAAATGATGCAAAAAATAATTGCGATTAAGGGTCTTCCACATTAGTTATGTGATAAACGATGTGGAAAAATATTAGTAATTAGTTTTTCACATCTATTATAAAATAAACTAAGTGAAAACCAATTTTTTTAAAATAATTTTATTTTTATCCCTCCTCTCCATGGAAGACAAGATGAGAAACTGGACGAAAAACCAACAGAAACCAAATACCAGAAGTATCAGAAAAACATACAATAAAACTCATATATAATTAAAACATTAAAAATTACAATATATTGTACAATAAAACTAAAATCTAAAACAACTATAAAATAGTTTTCCATCCAAACACATTTACAATCACAAATTCCTAAATCCAAATATATATTACAAAAAAACTAAAATCCAACCACATAGATAAAATGATTTTCCCACTCAATTTTGTGTGTGTCTTATATCCAATTTAAAATAAGTATGTGGTTTATAAAAAGATACAAATTAAAATAAAATTAGTTACCATGTATTATTAATAAAAAATCAAAATATTAAGTAGAATCTTATAAAAAAATCTAACCAGATGGAACTTCGTAACTGTCTGGGTTGAAATTATTTCATAAATAAATCCTAAAAAATAATATTCACATTATTTTGTGACTTCCTGTTTATAAAAACTGTGTTTAAATAAATTTTTTAATTCAAAATAACATTATTATGTAATATATCCTAAAGTTACTAATTTTAAATGAAAATTTACCTTTTCATTTACACATTTGATATTGGTTCTCATATTTCTTATGGCCTCCCTAAAAATATTTCATGCTATGTTGGAAAATAATATGAATGAAATAAAATTATAAGTCATTATAATTTAAAAAATTAATTAAAAAAATTAAACATATATGTCCAATAAATTGTAATTTTTTTCACTACACTATAGATAAAGGATAAATAGTAATGTACATTTTCCCTTACACAAAAAACACATAAAGACTATTGAACACTAATATAAAAGAAAATTTAATGTTAGTGGTTATTATGTTAAAAGATATATAAACTTTTGTGAGATATATGTTTCGTACTCTTGAAGACAACGAAACATCTAGTGTTAAATAATTGTATTCCTTTGAAATCTTTCAACAATATAAACTTTTCTTTGTATTATATTCATTTCCATCCCTAGAGGTGAAATAAACTATGGGTATATAAATCCATATACATATGTTTTTCATGCTCCTTACACTTTGTAAAAAGTTACACAATACAAAATAAACATATGTATAAATTTTTAATAAATTAAATTTATGAAAATATTTATATTATGGCCTACATGGAAATAAATTGAATCATGTTGATACCCAAATGATCTATAGTTATAAGATCCATGATATAATTTCTCAAAAGAACTACCATAAACGCATTCCCAAAAACATCTACTTCAATTGGAATCTCATAAACATCCAAGAAAAAATACGAATATGTTGAAAATCTATCAAGACTATAAGAATTTGTATCTATGGTCATAGATTTTTTTTTTGTATATTGTATTTATTTAACTTTAAATTATTCCAATAGAAAAATATATCAATATATAAAATTTAAAATATTAAATTAAAATTAATAAAAAATGAAATAAAAGATAAAATATACACACACCTCCATGGTAATATATCAAAGAAGTTTAGATTTCCAAACTAAAAAGTGGAAGATACTTTTTCTAACTATAGTCACCTTATCTGTAGGTTACAGTACTCCAGCTGATCTATCTGAAATATCCATTACAGTGAACCTATGATGCTATGTCTCTATTTTTTAATGATGAATGGTATATACAATATAAAATATCATCCCATATACACTAATATGATATTAGTGATGATCAAAATATAACTCACAATAACTGGGAAGCTGAAGAGGAGGGGTTGTAGGAGTAGGATAAGGAGTGGGGTATATAGGTGAAGGTAGAGGAGTGGGAGCAGCTAGTGGAGGTGGAGTGGGAGCTACAGTATGAAACTATATTTGCATGTTTGAAAACATCAACTATACTGAAGCTCTAATTATATCCTCCATCGTCACATGAATATCCTAAACTTCAGCTTCCAATGATTCTATTTTTTTATAAACACCATCTATTGAAGAATCCACATAACATGGAATGGTTTTTTTTCACTAATACACTCATTGGGTATCCTCATGCATGACTTGGGTGTTCAATATTTCTCAATAATATTGATAAAATATACTTCCTACCCTTAGCTAAAAGGACCCATTGTGTGATCTTCTCCTTAATATAATCATATTAAAAATATTTAAAAAAAATATATAATGAATCAAAATATACAAAGAATTGTATTAACTTAAATAAATAAATGAAGTAAACATCTTACAATACTGTCAGCTCCAACCTTAGGCTCTTCCATAAAATATTGTCCTTTTTTTTCTCATCCGACTCCTCTTCCATTTTTCATGTCTAGCTGGGGTCGATGGAGGGGAAACCTCTTCAAATCCTAAAGACTCAACTCTCAGTTTTTGAAAATTTTCATCTATCGTTTGTTCTTTCAATAACATATACCCTCCCTTAGATAAAGTATAAAGGTATACAATTCTATATTTTTTATCCTAATGGGATCTCCTCGATTACTATAAATTAAGAATAAAAAATCACTTATAAAATCCTTAATATAAAAACTCATAAAAGGTAACATTTCACATACCAAAAAAGTTCTTTTTCTTATACTTCCATCAAATTGTTATATGTTTATTCATCTATAAAGGGTATATATATATATATATAACACATGGATTATGATGCTTCCTATTCCCAGAAATGAAATCTAATGTGATGGTTGATTTAAAATATCTTCATCTCCTAGAATCCAATGATAAAAATTTCCACCTGATTCTTCTAGTATCAGTTATACCATATGTCATCTGATTAAAAGGGGGAAACATATATCACTATAATAATTTTGAGATAAGTAAAATAATAGCAAAAAAATATACCAAAATAGTCTCCCAAAATTTATATAGTGTGAATTTTTCAAAACATCTCTAATCATTAAATAACACAATTAATTTTATTTTAGGCTAAACCGATTTAAAAGTATTGAATTGTTTTGAATTTGTACCACTTGGAATATAATTATCTTTAAATTCTACTCGTATGCTCTATCCCTAGATATGGAAAACTTCTAATGTAGGTAAATATTAGTTTCCACATCTATCAACCCTCAAACTCTTCTTTGGCCATGAGGGTGTAGATATCTCTTGTTAAGAAGGATGAGGCTCGTTAAGAGGGCCATATGTACATTACACCTTAGAGGTATTAGTATGATCATCTATATAAGTATGTAGTGGATTAGTTGATCAATATGTCATTATCCTAAAAATCAAAGAAATAACCAATTAGTACACAAATGTACAAATTTTAATATTACAATACTACTATAAAACAAATTATCAATAAAAAAAGTAAACTAAATTAATCATAACATATTTTTATTCATATTTGTTATAGTTAACTAAAATGATAACAATAGTAATGAGATATTAAATGACATATAAACAAATCAAAAAAAATCCAAAAATTGTGTTTGATTAGTATAAATACTCATACATAATATATCATTTTTACAACAAAAAGAATATTTTTTCAACATAATATTATACAATTATTTTCATTTAACACATTAAATTTTAAATAATTGTTTTTCAAAAAAATAAATTAATATATAAGTTACATAAGGGTAAAAATAGAAAACTAAAAAAAATATAAACAAAAAATTTAACATATTAGATATAATAAGTGTTTTAATATAAAAAAAATTAAAATATCTAACACATTTTTTACACCAAAAATAATATTTTTTTAACATAATCATATACAATAATTTTTTTATATGACATATTTTATTTAGAATAATTATTTTTCAATATTTAAATTTATAGATACGTTTTGTAAAGGTATACATGGTAAACAAAACAAAATTAAAATAATATAAAAAAATTAACTTATTAGTTATAATACACGTTTTAATAGAGAAAATAAAATTAAAATATCTAAAATTTTATTAAATTTTAAAAAGTAAACGAGAAATAAACATATGTTAATTATAATATTAGTAATGTACTAAAATATTATTTTCCTGAATTACTTCTTCATGATCATTTCTTGTGGCACAAACCACGTCTTTAATGTGATCATCAATATTATATGTTAATATTTCTGTAGAAGTTGTGATATCAAATAAATCAGAATCTTCATAAAGTTTATCATCACCAACATAATATTTTTATCTTATTAAACAATACACCACTAAATATTGGATTTAATAAGAACATAATTTTTTTCATTTGTTTACATTATAAAAGGATCATTTATGTATTCTAATATATTTATATTAAATATTATCATTCCAAATTCACTGTGTATTCCACTATTTTTACTGATAGACCATTTGCAGTTAAATATTGTAATTTGAAATTTAATGTAATCAACCTCCCATATTTCTTCAATGAATCCATAATATGAACTTGATATGAGAATTGTGTTTTTTTCATTGGACCATAAAAAATTAATTGCTTATGTGAACAACAATACACTAATATTATAAACTGCACTTTCATTATCATGATCTTTCATGTGAAATGTGTAGCCATTAATTCCATACCGAGACGATGTTATCAAATTTATACTTGGACAACCCACAAACCATCTTAATTTTTCTGATGTATCTAATATACAAATAATATTCTCTTTAAACAATTAAAAAAAGTATTGTTAGGCTCATTAAAAATCCATATATCATTCATCTCTGGAAAACATTATTTCAACACATTAATATGAAATGTTATATATGGTTGAGCATCATCTATGTTATTCAAGATGTTTTAATTTACCTTCTTTATATATTCACCTATAAATGATTTTAATTTAAATCTAAGGATCTCCTTTCCCCTATAATTAACTAATTCATGGTGAGATGGAGGAAAACTGATGTTCTTTACTATAGATAAGTAGCCTATAAAAAACATTGAAACCTTCTCAAAAATATACTTCTCAACAATGGAGGCTTTAGGTTGATATTGATTCTTACTATAACCCTTTAATATCTTCATACATATTTCAAAAGGATACATCCATTATAGATATACAGGTCCAAAAAAATTTATTTTTTCACCAAATAAACTATTAAATGTACTATGATATAAAAAAAACATGGTGGAAAATACATTTCCAATTGACAAAGAATAAAAACCGTTTCGTTATCCAATTTTTTCAAAGCATTCAGATCAATATACTTATTAAAAATTGAATTGAAAAAATAACACCCCTTAATGATAGTCATTCTGACATGGATGGGAGATATTCCATAAAATACAACCAGTTGGATTTTTTGCATCATGACATGACAATCATGATATTTCATACTTTTCAACTTAAAATCCATTAAAGATGAAACATTTTTTACATTTGAAGAATAACTATGTGGAACTTTTATACCAGGAATACATTGAAAATATATAATTTTCTCCCTCTAGGATAATTTATGAATATCTAGGGGTAGGAATTATCAACTTTCATCAGGACTAGGAGTTAAATCTTAACACATTCCCACTATGAGTAAGTCCAATCTTGCATTCAAACCACATTTATTCTTTCCATAATACCTAGTAATGTTCCAATCATGATGTCACAAATATTCTTCTCAGCATACATGACATCAATGTTATGTTTGACCTCATTATATCTCCAATATGTTTGTTTAAAAAATATTCACTATTTATTCCAAATATTTATTTCATTACAAGATTTATGATTCATTCCAAATGTCACATAAATTTTTTTCACCCTCTCAAAATAATGATCTTTGGATAATGTATTTGGAGAAATATCAAATTCTGGTGAGCCATTGAATTCATTTTTTAAACTTCCATAAGATTTTTCCACATATTTTTTTAATTAACCATGTCGAATATTTTTCTCCCATGATAAAGTTGATAATATGATGTTTTTTTATCGCAAATTAGAAACACTTTATTCCCATTAAAACTATATCCATATAAATTTTCATTTTCTAGGGAGTCATTTATAAGGAACATAATCATTGAATGTAGTTGAAAATATTCCATTTTATAAGAATCATACACCCTAATACCATCCTCCCATAATATTTTCAAATCATTTATTAATGGTGATAAGAAAACATCAATATCATTTCCAAGATTTTTTTTCTAGTGATCATTATACTCAAGATGGAAAACTTTCTATTCATAAAAAATTTAGGAGATAAGTTTCTAATTACCAATAAAATAGGCCATGATCTATGTGTTCTACTAAGGATTTGATATAGACTCATTCCATCCATGAACAGTCTAGATATGATATTTATAACATAATTTTAAAATATAGAAAACTATTGATCAATTTTCTTTCACTGTGGAAAAGAATCTAGATTCAAAAATTTTCAATCACATACCCACTCTTATACATTCCATCTTAACCATTTTTCATCATGTGAATTTGTAAATAAGTGTTTCAAATGAGAAATTATAGGAAGATACCAAAATTACTTAGCAGGGGTGTCTGTAACTCTTAAATCAATAGGTAATTTTTCTTTCAACATATACCATGACATCCCATCATTTATGAAACCTTAATAGAAATTCCTTTTCTTTCCTATATAAAACACATTAATTTGGGAAGACATATATCTTTTTTACCGTAATCTCATTGGGAATAGTATTTTCATCCCTTTATAACATGAAACTAGAAGATCCCTATCCTTAAAAAGAACATATTTATAAAAATATAGAAAATATTTAAAAAACTTGTTACCCAAACCATGTTTCTTCATGAAGTTAATCAATCCTAACACCAAAAATAAAAACATAAATTTAATATAACCTAGATACAATTTTATTTCAACATCACCATATAGACACTCAGTTTTTGGTTCTTTATCAATTTTATCTACTTCAATACCACAAATCATTTCCTTAATTTCATTAGAGTTATCATCTTGTAAATTATCATCATTAATAGATATAAAATTCTATCTTGTTTCATCATGCTAAATCAAATGTCTATAACCTGGATTAAAACCATGATAAATTAAATGATCTTTGATATCTATATTTTTTCAAATTTTTCGTATTTAAAAATTTTAGTAATGGGAGGAAAGATGTCATTGTTTGGAAAATTTATTTTAGAAAATTCCAAAAGATAATTAACACCTTCCTCATATTCATCACTTATTCGAAGTTACATAATCCAACTTTTACTCATTATTATTTATAAAAAATATCAATAATAATTATTTTCAAAAGAATATATTGGTGATAAACGCGAGTATAAATTATTCAACTCAAACTAGTTTTAAATTTATATCAAATATGTCATAATTTGAAAATAAAACTGGTTTGAAATTTTTAAGAAATATATGTGTATTTGAAAATTATAATTATAAATTATAAACAATAATGGAATATAAGTTTAAATATAATTTATATATCATAAAAATAAATGGATGGAAGTAATTTTAAAAATAAAATATTTTTATACTAATCTCTCAATTTTCATTTTCTGCTGAATGAAATTGCATAAAACATAAAATTGAATATTATTGAAAAGAATCCAAATGAGGAGCACATTTTCCTTTTTTTTATATTTATGATTTAATTTTTTAATAATTTTTTTCAAGAGAAAAACAATAATTTTTAGAATAATCATTAATTAATACTATAATATAATGTTATAGTAGAGATCAAATAATACAAAGATGAATATTCAATGATGTATATATATATATACTGAATTAATATTATAAATTATTTCTTCCTAGTATACTATGTAAATTGTGAAAATCATGTTACATACTATTTATTGTAATAGGACATGTTTTATTTGAATATACCACACTAATAACCCAGATTTTAAATATTTTAGTCTACTTCATTTGATATAATAAAAATATCAATTTATGGGGAGAAAAAGGCTTTCAGTGTGTATACCATGTGCTACATGTGCAATTTCATGAAAAAATATCAAAGACAAATTTTACCTATGTAGTGGGATAATCCTCTAAATTTAAAATTTAATATAACCTAAAGAATTAATGAGGATAAAGTATGACTCTGGAAAAAGTATGACTGGGGATAGGCCACACATCAATCTCTATTTTCATTTTCACCAAATGGGTTAATTAGTCCAAATAGAGTCAAAAGGTAACATATTTCTATCAGAATATTAAAAATATCTATAAAGAAAACCAATTAGAAGTTAATGTTGTGTATTCATTAATAATTTCAACATTATATTGATTGTAACTCATAATAGGTAGAATTTATATTTAATATATGCTTTTTCAAGATACGAATTTGCTCACATCATGTGAAAATTGATGATATGCATATAAACTACTTATAGGATATTACATATTGAACAGTTTTCTAATTAAAATTTATATATACATTATATTTTAAAATTACTATGTCACTAATAAATGAAAAAAAATAATTAAAATTTATCCATATAGATGGATATGTATGCACAAGTAATGAATGATTCACAAACTTCATCCAAATAAGAAACATTTAGAGATTTAATATAGAAATTTATAATAACATGTAATATATATATCTTTAAAACAATTTAGCACAAACACTTTTCTATATAGTAGAAGAACCAGAACATTATTATATAATGATGAAATTTGTTTTCTAACATATAACATTAAGATATAATGAAATGTACACGATTTCACTTAAATCAATAATTAAATATGGTATATGAAGATCATAATATGAGATCTTGATGAGAATATCTATATACAAATGTTAAATGATGAGGCCAGTGAAACTTGAGGGTTTATAAATATATTAAAGCAACATTTTTGTAAATGGAATTTAAAAAACAAGTGTTAGGGTGTCCATGAAATTGAACGACCAAAAGAGAGGATCGATGTGTAAGGATTAATTGAGAGTTGAGATAAGAGAATATTGAATGTGATAAAATGAGTCTAATGAAACCAGCAGATGTATAAAGATGGAAAAATGAGATTGGATTCCACTAGATCAAAGAAATGAAGATAAGGATTCTATGTGAGTTTAATGATTTTGGTTTTATGATATATAATAACACTAAAATGATTCAAAATGGTAGTTCATAAAATTTTAAATATTTTATCACATCAGTTATTAAATAAATGACATATTTAAGAAATTATTATTGTTTTATCACATCATCTATATAGTAATTGATGTGATAAATAAATGACAATTTCTTTTTTCACATCGGTTATATGACAATTGACCTAAAAACCACTCCATTATATAGATTATATAATAACTATCCTAATGAATTGGTAAACTAGTTTTTTCATGTCGACTATCTAATAAATGGTGTGATAAAGTAATATACATGGATTATTCACATCGGTTATAAAAAATAGATGTGAAAAATCTGACGTGATAAATAATATTTCTACTAGTTGTTCCTTTAAACTACATTAGAGCTCTGATTTCCCCATAGGGTCTTATAAATCATCACCATGAGAGTCTAGTCGCCAAATTCAAAAGTCTTATTGTTAACTGAAAGTGTCGTTTCTTATTCCTTTGGGTTAGTATCACATTGGTTAATTTCATTCTTACTTCCATTATGATGCGTGTGTTTTATTTGTTCTTAAATTTCCAAATATGGTGGTAAGTCATGTAAAAAATCATGGATTCATTTGTTTGGGACTCTCATATTCAAGAGCATTTCCATTGATAATCCTAGGTTATAAAGGAAAATCTGGTGGATTCTTGGGCTATTGTTCTTAGAAATGTGGTGGAACAATGTATATCCTCCAGGAAAAATTATATTGGGAGGTCTTAGAAGGTTTGTATTTATGGGATCATATTATTATGGGTATGTGTGGGAATGATTTAAGAAATAAAAGAGGGACAATATCCATTTTTGGTACATGTTGTGTTGGAATTTACCAGAACTATAATAGAAATCACAATGTATTTTCATATGAAAATCCTTATTCTATTGGAAGTATAACTAGGTGTGAGTTTCCCAAGGATGTTTGGGTTGTGCTACTCATGAAATCACCTTTTATCAATATTGTGCTTTCCCAATTTTCACTTAGGAAGCTACTAACCCCCAATAATATGACTTTTTAAAAAACATCCATCTTTTCTATATTCAATAATTTTTTTTTGTTCACTAGTGCATTGTATGGGGTATTCAAATTTATGAAGTATTGTTTTCCTTCCCTGTATATCCTGAGGTGAAAGTAGATAAACATATTTGGTGAAAATATATTCCAATCAAGTATTGCATCTTATTTTATAAAATTTGGAATAGTTATATTCATAATGAGGATTAAACTATATAGAAATGAAATTATGTTGTATACAAATGATTTTTTTTGTCAATAATATTCAGAAATAACTATTTAACACTTTTTCATTGAGGTAGATTGGGATGGAATTGTGTGGTGTTGCTTTGGGAGTATCACAGGAATTGAGTTTTTAGAAGACGATGGAAATAATATTTTCCATTCATGGTTTCTATGGGTGGAGGAAAATACCTTGGAATGAAAGGCGAGGGAGACTCTAGTTTTATAATATTAATAGTGTATCTTGAATTCTTGGAGTAAATCAAGGGTGGAAGGTTTCACAAGATTTGGATTACCCTTACACACTCGGTCCAGGTGCTTGGCTACTGAGTTAGGTTCTCTCTTGAAGCATTTAGAAAATTATCATTCCTTGAGGATGGTTATTAATAGTTTATGATATAATAATAACCCACAATGAATGGCCCTATTAGGTAGATGGGATTGGGGGAGTCCCCCTAGCAACAATTTCAAGATCAAATGTGATGTTTCCTATAACCTTGTAATTATGAGAGGGGTAGGTGTTGTTTTTTATTGAAACGCTTTAGTGTTTCTTGATTTAAATGGATTATATGGGAAAAGTGACTATCTTTTGGAAGAGGATATGTATTTTCTTAATGTTTTGTAGATTTTTATATCCTTTAAAATTACCCTCATTTTGATTTAACTAGATTCTTTTTTTCAATAAAACTCCATAAAAGGGAGGTGTATCAACACTTGGTTCATTATATATATCATTCAAATATGAAAGGCTCATATTAGCCTTGCAACCATGAACCATACTTAGAATAAAGATAATCATGTTGTAGATTTTCTGGATTCAAATGATAACTAGTAAAACCCTCTAAATGTTTATTCGATTGTGGTTCCTTACCCCCAGACTCTGTTGTTTATTATGGGTTGATTCCCTTGGCCTCCAATATATCAGACCCCCTAACATTACTTTATTTAATTCTTTGTATACTTAACAAAAAATTATCACTTTCATTGAAAAAATTTATTCTCCCTATAGTGATATTTAATGTAATATTTTTCATGGATTTCCTATATATATATAGTGATCATTTCAATTATTATGATATATAAATATACTTTCATACCAAAAATGGTCCCACAATCATAAATCAATGTAAGGATGATTATAAAATTAATTTTTCAAAAAAATCCTTAATGTGGGTCTTGAAAACCAACAATGAGGGATATTTGGCTCAAACAGTCTGGTCAAAAAATAATATTGAAGATTTTAAAATTTCAACTGAATGTGTTGATGTATTTATTAAAGTGTTTCATTTTCTTCCCATATATTTTGTGGTTTAGATTACAATTGTACTCATAATTATTGTTATACTTATATGAATTATTATTTATAGAATATAACACATTGAATATGAATAATTAAAGATTTTACAATAAGAGAATTCATAAAATGTTTTTATACATCCAAGTAAATCACTATAAGGAGCATTCATCCAATTTTTTGAGAAGAAATATGGTTCAGTGAATATTTTCATTGACTATCTTGATATTAATAAGATCAAAATAATGAACAGGTATCCCATACCACAAACTTATGACTTGTCTGATCAAATTTTTGGGGGTTAATACTTCTCAAAGGTGCATATTTGATCTAAATATCGTCAACTAATGGTTAAAAGAAAAAATATACCTATGAAAGCCTTCTATATAAGAAATGGACATTATGAATTCGATGTGATTCTTTTTATCCATCAAATTCCCCAATTATCATTAGGTATTTGATAAAATATTCTTTATATATTACATGAAAATTTTGTGATGTTATTTATTAATGATATTCATAAATATTCAAAGATAAAGGAAAAAAATGGAAAAAAATTAAGGATTATACTAAATAACTTGAGAAAGGAGAATTTTTTTTAATATAGATACTTTGAAATCTATCTATAAGATAATATCTTTTTCTAGTCATGTAATCATAAGATATGGTGTATATATATATATCCCTCAATGATATTGGTCATAAAAAATTGTCTCAAAACAAAAACTTAAATAGAGATCTATAGTTTTCATGTATTGGATGGATATTATTAACACTTTATGAGAAATTTATCATTATTATAAGATGTCTCTTTATATAGGATAATGCGAAGAAAACATCAAGGAATATAATTTGTGGTTGTTCATTATATCTATGCTCAATCTACTTTTCACTTGTGAAGGGATTATGATATATAGTGAGACTTTATATAAGGGATTGGGTTGATTTCTCATGAAAAATTTAAAATGTAATAGCCGATTACTCACTTCAATTAATGGTCCCTAATGAAAATTACCCAACAGATGATTTGGAGTTTATTGGGATCAATTTTAACTAAGATTTAAAGGAATAATCATTATGGAGAGAAGTGTAATATACGAGATTAATGTATATATTCAAATATAAGGAAATGAACATGTTTCAAAAGATATAGCTATTTTTAATAAAATACTTTAATTGATAAATATATTACCATACAGAGAAGTAAACAAAACGTAGTTGATTATATGAGAAGTAAATATTATGATACATTATCAATGATAAGGATTTAAAGACTCAATATTTATAGATATTAAATATATTAACATTTAAATCATAATTAAAAGGATAAAATTATTCCTTTACCATATTATTTATCAAATTTCCATGTATGTTAATATTAAAGAATCATAAAAGGATGATATGCTGTTATAAACGATAATGGTTAACATTATGGAGTTTAATCTTTTTAAAGGGGGATTTATAAGATCTATGACATGAATATGTATTACATCCATGCTAAAATTGAAGAGGGGTATTTTATATGATACACATAACAAAAAATTCTTTATTAACTTATGAAGCATAAATATATATATATATATATCTCAAGGATTACTTATGGTGGGACTACATGAAGATGAATATTATGAAGTATACATCACTATGATTAGTCTTCCATCAAGATAAGGCCGAACATCTAAAGTCTAATTATATTATGAAACCATTGACTATACCCATAGGTAAATGGAATAATATTACTATGGATTTTATCATAGTTTTTTGCAATATCTATAAAGGGAATAATTCCATATATGTTTTTATTTATCATTGTATATGTTTATCACACTTAATTTTTTTCTGATATGAATTATCATTTACTTTTAATTCCATGATATATATAATTTAATTAATGAGGATATATGGAGTATCATTTTAAATTTAATTTAATTGATATCCAAGACTCACATCAATGTTTTATATAATTATTCAGATAGTATTGCGGAAAGAATTGAACATTAACCCTACTTATCATCATTAAACAATCATTCAAACTAAAATGACCTTTTAGAATTTTGAATATATGTTGAAATATTTCTTGATGGATTAAAAAAGAGAATATGATCAATATATTCCATTGATCAAATTATAATATATCAATATTTTCCACTCAGGCATTCATCCAGCACCATATGAGGATATGTATGATAAGATATTTATATCTTTAACACGATATGATACAGATGGTGATAAAAAAATTTCAAGACAATATCATACTAAAAAAATTGTTGATAAGATTCAAAAAATTTAATGATATAAAAAATCAGTATAGAGTCATCCAAATAGCTATTTTGATAATCACCAATGAGATAAAGTGTTTGGTGTTAAATAAATATTATCCTTTTAAATATCAGTATAAAATAAGGTTATGATAATTGATAAGAAGGAAATGTTAATATCAAAATACCTAATCCCCTTCGACATTATTGATCATATATAGAATATATCATATAGTCTTGTTCTTCTATCAAATCTCTTGTAAGTTCATGAAGTGTTCCACATATCAATTTTGAATAAGTAGATACTAAATGTTGGGAAAAAATATCTCAATGTATCATTGAATCATTTTTGAGGTGATTGTGTTTGTTGACAAAGTGGACCTCCATGTTGTTTTTGTTGACAAAGCAGAACACAATGTACAAATTTGTTTACAAATGGGGTTTTCATGGTGACATGTCGAGTTCAAGGATGTTGTTAACAATCCAGGATTGATTGAAGAACGTCAACAAAGGAATGTATGATATGGAGATGGTATAAAAAGAGCCGAAACTAGGGCCATGTGTTTTTCAAGGTCAGAACAACAAAATATGGAAAAGGAAAGATGGGAACCCAAGTTTTGGTTTGGTCGTTCAAGTGACTAGGGTGACAGATACTAGGGCGGATGGACTTGCGTGTTGAGAGGAGACTTGTACGCCAGTGCTCAGGGTGTCCAAAATTCCTATAAATAGAGGTCCACCCCTCCTCATTTTGGAAGGAGTTCAACACTTAGAGAAAATTAGAGCTCTAGTCGCGCAGGTGGTTCGGTCGAAGAAGTGGTGGTTTGGTCGCACAAGTATAAAGATACTCAGAAGTTGTGCACCATTTGACAGTTGCGCATCAATATTGATTTGGGTGTAAAAGGTTCTGAGTCTCCCAAGTTCGGGGTTGGTGAAGTTAGTGTTGCACAAGTGGTTTGGTGACACTTGCATGCCGGACATGAAGAAGAGCGCCAGTTGACAGTTGCACACCAATATTGGTTTAGGCGTAAAAGGGTGTGAGTCGCCCATGTTTTGGGTTGAAGAAGGGTGTGTCGTGCAAGTGGTTTGATGAGACCTACATGCCAAGCATTAGAGAAGCACTCTAGTCACTATTGGGCTATGTGAAAGGTGGAAGATTGCCTGGTACCTCTGGTGCAAAGTGTTAGTCATCTAAGGGAGAAAGATGGATTTCAATAAAACATCTACATCTATAGGAAGATGCATTCTTTTGTGATAATGAAGGGACCTACAAGTCTTTAAACTGTGTGTGGATCCTTTCTAGAGCAGTGAGAAAAGGAAGAGGAAGAATTTGATCCTTTCTACCAGTAGGGAGCCAGTGAGAGAGAGGAACAAGTAGTGACCCTTGTTAAAGTAGTGAGCTAACCCTAAACATTGTAAAAGCAGTGAGCCTGGGCATAGAAGTGGTCTAGCCTAAACATTGTAAATTGGTAGTGAGCTTTAGTGGATTTGGTATAGTGGCACATCGTCCTTGTATGCTCCTTGTACATAGCCCAGTGAGGGTGAACCAAGTAAAAATCTCTGTGACTTCCATCTTTCTTCCCTACATTGCATCCAAAGCATCATTATCAGATAAATAAGGAAATAAAATGATAAACTTTAACAACATAAGAGAAAAAAAGTGACACTTATACTATAGAGGTCAAGATCTAGTGGGGCAGGACGAATTTTGAAATAGAATATCCATACCCTGATTCACCACCCCTATAAGGGTATCTAGTCTCCTTTTGGTCCTATATCTAAATAAATCACATGTATCAATATGAGAGTTTTCAGAACTAGAAAGTAATCTATGTTAGGAGAAACAATCAGTTGAGATATTAGATATTATATATAATGTACTAAGAAACAAGACTACTCAGTAGATAATTTTTATGGTGAAATCACATATTTGAGGAAGAAACTATAAAACATAAAGATATAATGAGACCAAAGATCCAACATCTATTTTTATCTTATGAAAAAGAAATTAGGTATTTTTTAGGGCTAGATAATGTAACAAACCCTATTTTATATATGTTGTTCCATTTAGCAATTCTTATATGATGAATAACTTTTTTTACATGAATTATTAAAATAAAAATGGAATATACATTATTTCATTAAGATAGAATATTATAACACAAAATAAATATTAATATACTATATAAAATTTATATGAAACATATAAATGAAAATTATAATATGAATATAACCAAAGGTAAATAAAAATACTCCAATCATGAAATGTTCTTCCCTGTGGTATACTATGAAGATAATATGACCAAGTATAACTATATAAACAATAAAAAAAATTAAAAATGTTGTATACTTTTTGGGAAATAAATTTTATAATTGGATTTTTGATAATTATGAAATGTTATATATAGGAATAGAGATGGGTAATATGATATTTATATAACCTATGAGAACATATGGATTCTGGTCATATATGGTTGTTTTTAATATATTATCACCAGGTATATATAATTATTGAGCATATATATAACCAATATGTAAAATTGATTAATGATAGATTATTTTAATATAAGGATAGTTGAATGAATAATGGATACTCAATTAATATAATCCTGAAATATAACCATCAGAATATAGCCATTGACATAACTTGAATATATAGATGTAATCACATTGTGAGATTTATATGGAATGAGAGAATCTATAGTGAGATGTAGTAAAATTATTCCATATGAGACTCAGTTGTATATACATGGGAAGGTGGTACCATCACTAGGGTTTTACCATAATAAACCCCTAGTTAAACATTAATAAGTAAGAATTTACTAATATCATCTCTGATAGAAAATTAATCTCTTAGAAATCACTATAAGATTCATGCTTATTGAATCACCATATCTGATTACCACCATTGTATATTGTAACAATAAGGATTACACTGGTTTCTTAAGGGGGTTTTCAAGTATAATTTACGATGTTATTAACATAAAATTATTAATGTGAAAAATTATATTTTTATTAATATAGTTTTATTAGAATTAATATGTGTATTTTTCTACATTATATATATTTTTTGAATAATATCATATTTAAACAATGATTTTAATGAAATTTATTTTTAATATAAGTAAAAAAATTAATTAATAATCAATTAGTTGGTATAAAACAAAAACAAAATATTTTTATTTTTTTTATAAAAATAATTTAACATTCAAAAATATATTTTCCAAAAAATATTTTGTTTGGAGATATTTTTTATTATTAAAACATTATATTTTATCAACATTAATGATTTTAAAAAAATATTTCCTGTTTGGAATCATCATATTTAATTTTTTTGATAGTTTCAATTTAGTATTTATCGAGGTAAAAAGTGTGTTATAAAGGTAAATGGTAAAATATGGAAAATGGTTAAAATAAAGATTAAATTAATCAAAAAATGAAAAAACCTATCACTGAAATGTGTGGATGAGGTAATGAATGGCCTAGACCAATTTTTTTTCCATTTTGAGTCACTCTATTTTCAATATTATATCCCTTACACATTAAGGAATTTGTATTTTAAATAATACCACTCAAACATATCTATAAAATAGTTCGTCCTCCACTCATTGAAAGAAAAAACTATGTTTTGGTTCTATAGAATTTATCCAACAAAACTATATCCCTTACAATCCTATATCCCATTTTGGGGTCTTAAGTAACATGAAAGAGTCTCATATCCTTCATTTTAAATATGGTCTTTAATAGAATATTATGATCTTTAACATAAGTATTATATATTTTGTGGTCATTAACTTTATATTATTCCTCCAATTATCATTGAATATTATTTTAATCATTAATAACATTAATTTTACATAATTATTTTTCTGTAAAATTGATATTCTAATAATAAACATATTATTACCCATTTATTTATTATAGCTCATTTTTTTGGTGTAGTTTTAATAACCCCCATGAACGGTGTTACACTATTTTCATCATTGATGGTAAAATTATAAACCAAAGTAGTATATACTATAAAATATAAACTTATGTTATGGTTAAAATTTTTAAATTATACTTTAAAATAAATTCCTCATTAAAAGTAAATCTTTTTTATATATCAAGTAATTGGAAATGAATAAATCAAGGAAGACCATATAAAAATAAAAATTTTAACATCAATGAGAGAATAATTGAACTCCATAACTCTATAAAACGTTTTATATTATTATATATGAATATATATATCACAACCATCTCCTTTATATATTTAATAAACATATAATAAAGTATCATGTACTGGGGTTTCTATAATGATGAAATCATAGAATAAATATAATAATTAAAATATGAAGTTTAAAATTGACTATGAATTAATGATAAATTATTAACGAATAATATAAATGAATAATATTAATTGGAAATTATATAAAAATTTTCATAATATAAATTAAAAATAAACCAAAATTTATTATACTAGGTGTTAAATCTTTTTCACAAAAGTGAGAATCTAAGGTAAGGGGTTTTCTAAACAAAATCCCCCTTTATTGAGTAATAATCCTTCTCATTTACTTTATTATTCTAATTTGGATATATTTTATGCAATTAAAATTTGCATCTATTATTTCCTATTTATTTTGTGGGAAACTATATTTACTTCTCATAATATCATTTGATTATGATTTTTAACATATAAAATACTACTTTATTAGAGGAAAATTTACATTCATTGTTTTGGTAATTTCTCTTCCAAGTACATATTCTTTCTCCCCAAAAATTTCATATTAATGATTTTGAATTTTAAATACATATTATCATTGATACCTTTTTTATATTCCTTTTATTATATTTGAAATTAAATTTTATATCCCTTTCAAAGATGTAGGTTACATTAAACCATTATTTTTTTAAAGGTATTTCTTTCAACTTTCATGTAATTTTATTTCATTTTCAAAATATTTTTTTACTTTAGATTTATTTATTATTAAAGATAATTTTTGAGTAATTTGTTATAAAAATAAATATTTTAAATTTAGTGTGTTTCGTATTGAAATTGAATTTCAAAATAGCATATATATATATATATATAAATATATTTGTTTTTAGGAAAATTTTAAGTAATGTATTTTCAAAATGTCAATTGCATTTTATATTTCAAAAAATTTTAGCCTCTACTAGTATTATAATTTATATTTTTCATTAATAGTTCCCCTAATTTCACTTATAGTATTTTTATTTTGAGATATTGAATTTTGGTATCATCTTATCAAATTTTTTATTATTTGTTATGTGACACCTCATGAAAATAGAATGAAACCAATTTAATTTCCATGGGTATATCATTTTATGATTTTAAAGGATATATTATTGATCTCATTTGTAATACATATGTATGAATTTATCATCATGTGATGGTTTTTAAAAAAATTATATAACACTCCAAATTTATTGTTTAAACTTTTATATCTCATGAAATGTTATGTTATGGGGAATTTGAGGCTATACTATCCCACTATGTTATGGAAAATATTTATCCATTATGTTATCATGGTATTCAAAAAGATAATTGACATATGTTTTAATTTTATATTCTTTTTCATATGTCATGTTCTTATTTTATATCACCATGACTTAGGATTACCAATTCACCATTTTTATCCCAAAGTACATTCTTTCATTTTATGGTCATCTTTTCTATGTTTTTATGTTCATATGTCATGGATTATTATTATGGTATCATGTATTTTAATCAATTATAGTTTTTCATGTTTTTTTTCATGTTTTATATATAATGATAAATCATCTATTGGTTGATATTGATTTACACTATATTAAGTTGTTATCATACACTTTGTATTGTTTATGTTTTTCCCAAAATTTTAAACATAGTAATATTCCAAAGAAGAAATAAATTATAAATAATGTTTTGAAATAAATCTATATTTTATTATGAAATAATATTAATGTGTAGATAATTTCAAAAGTTAATAAATATTTGGGTTCTGTAATTGGGATTTAATCATGAGTTGTAATGTTTAATCATGTTAAATGATGTAAAATATATACAATTTTTTTCTTATCTCAATTAGTTTTAGACAGGGGATTAGTTAAGTTTTATTTTTTCTTAAGAAGAGTAATAATGTAACTTATGTTTAACAGAATGTATCATAGGTTTAAAGGAGGGTGTTATGGTTTAATACATCTTAGGATTTATTTTCATATTTATATAATTACTTAATTTTTTTTGATATTATTGATATTTTTTTCTAATTAAACAAAGAATTTTATTTTTAGATAATGGATATAACTTGGATATACCAAGTAAAAATTAATGTGACGAGATATATGTGATTGTTTGAATGAATGGTTTAATGAGATGATATCCTGAAACAATTCATGTTTAATAATGCAATATCTTTTCATGAAATTATAAGTTTAATATTAAAAAATAGAATAATAATGAAAAGAAAACATTATATATATATATATATATTACTATGAAATTAAAATATTAAATAAAAAAATTAAATTACAATCTAACAATAAAATAAAATATACAAGAAATCTATGAGATTGAATAATGAATCCTCATAATCAACCATGAAGTTGACTGCACCCAAAATAATGATATACACAATATAGATAAATTGGAATTATAGATACATTTTGATGATGATATAAGAGGATGGGATATATGATAATTTAAAGGTACATATGTGATTATTGTATCTTTTCACTATAGAATCAATAAAGTAGAAGTCTGGTGAAATCATTATGAGTTCTCTGAGAAGAAGATATATGATATGATTAAATGTATAAAATAAAGCAATTTTAAAAATATATTCATGTTATAAATTATTTTTTTTAAATTATTTATATTTTTATTTTATAATTAAAAGGATATTATTAAACTAGTTACCCCTTATACACATGAAAATAATTATAATTTAAAGATTAAATATATTTAATTATTATAAAATTTTGATTTATTTATAGGGTTGTTTAATTGGAAATGAATTTTTTAAGGGAAAGTTTTTATTTACTTAATAAAATTAAAATAAATTATCTTATGTATAGTTTTTATTTAAATAATGGTAGATATTCATGGTGGATTTTTTAATCATTCATATGGAGGATAATTTTGTTTTATCTGGAGACTGAACATGCTGAAGTTGTACCTCACATATAATAGCTTGTAGTGTTTGTAACTCATAAATGTTGTCAATTATTTCTTGACAAGAGTATATAAAAGTCATTATACCTCTTGTAATCTCATAATATCTTTAGTTGTTATGATTGTGGAAATATTAGAAGTTATGTGTATCATAATGAGGACATCACTCTTATAGGGATATATATAGAGATCCTATGAAGCAAGATTAATATGCATCATGAAAATGCATATAAAAATTTATTAAAAATGTTTTAATTGTATTAAAAGATGTTTTATACCAAGTTGTAATTTCTAAACTCACTTAATAATCAAATTAAGGCATTCCTCCATGAAAATTTCATGCCTAGTTTTTTTTGATTATCTTATGAGGAGACTATGAAGGTAACATTAGGTGGGATATTAGATAGTACTTGTAATTTATTATGTGAGAAATATAGGCTCTAGTCTGGTAAACATCATGGAAATATCAAGATAAGGCTATGTTCAGTGAATTAAAAGAGAATAACTATAAGAAGTTATAATTTATGAATATTACTATAATATAAATTTAATCAAATATTTTGACCTAAGAGTATGAGAGATTCTTGAACAAATCCTACGTGTTAAATATATGGTCATATTTTAACTTAATAATTATATACATAATATTTAACTATAGATATAAAATTTTGGTTGGCTATAAAAGGGATAACTCATTCAATTTTTGGATTCTTATATGTGATCTATTATAATTCCTTAAAAAAATTATATTTTACATAGAGGATTTATAAGAGTTAATAATTATAGTTTTTCACTAGGGAGAACTTTATATTATGAATGAAATATGATCTAGGATTTAAACTAAAGGGTATTTATTATTAAAAAAGTATTATTTCATGTTATAAATTATTTCTTTATAAGAAAATTATTTCTCTTTTTTTCATCCATGAATCATGATTTCTTTGAAATGAATTTCTCTTTATGATTTAGTTTACAAGTAGATTTTTACATATTTTAATGAAATTTTTATGGATTATGTTTAGAATGATGTAAAAAAGATATTAAAATTTTATTTTCAAAATATGGTATATGGTAATTTTATATGATGATGGGTGTATATGATATAACCCTATAATTCATTATGTAATGATTTATTATATTGTGATATGATATTGGATTTAACTGTTTAATTTATTCCAATATGAATGATGTAGGAAAAAATGGTTATGGTTTCCATTATGAGTGATGGTTTAATTAATGTAGAAAGTTTTTAAATTTAATGGGTTATATGAATACAACGTTCTAAAATTCATATATGGGTTTCTTTAGAATTTTTATGAGTGTTGAATGTAAATATTTAAATTTCATAAAATAAGAAGTTTTTATCATTAAATAAGGAAGGTTTATCTATTAAATGATGAAATTATATTTCCAAATAATTTTTTTCCATGATTTCTTTTGATTTCCCAAGGAAGCGTAATAATTATTTTATTTATTTTATACTTTCTTAAATGATTTTTTATAATTTTTTTGAGTAAGCAAGTTTATGTCATGTTTGAAAGTACGTTTTATATGGGATCATGTTTATTTATTTAATTTTAATACATTTTAATACTTTTCAAGTATTTCAATTAAATAACATGGTTTTTTTTTACACTTTAATATGATTTATGTTCCCATACCACATTTTTAATTTATTTTTATAGGACTTAAGGGTGAGGCTAAATGATTACAACATCTATAAATTATTATAATATTCTTTCCATAAATTAATGTACTAACTCATTTAAAGATATTGATTTAGTGGAATAAAATTTCCATTTTTTGGGAAATGTATAGGTTTTATTTTGTAAGAGTTTTCATAATTCTATAAAATTAAAAACCTAAAAGATCTCTTGTATGTCAATGTAGAAATATTTTATATAAATCATGTAGTTAAGGGATCATTTTTATATGTACTTATATATAGTATCAAAGTGGTTTAGATATATTTATAGGTTAGGATGTTATTGTTTAAGGATAATTGAAGAGTTATGGATTTCATCATGTATTGATAAATTTATTGGGGATCATGAATTCAAATTCATATATGACATTTTTGGACTTATGGGGTTGAATTTTGAGGTGGTCAATGATATTTTGGAATATATTTATTGGATTTTAGGAAGAATACATGATTGATGAATCGATAATCTTTATGGATATTGTAGGTTTTAAATTTAATAAAATTATGGTTATCTAGGAAAAATATTTTCATATTTTTGGGAATATATATTGAAATTATATATTACCATTAGGATTGAAAAGTGATTTAGTGACTAGGTGATTAATGTTATATTTGAGAAATTTCACTGTATTTTTGGGTATATAATTTTATTAATGTATATATAAAAAATTAGTGACTAGTTTGTGATTTTTTCCAAGTGGATGATAATATTAATGGTATCCAAGTTGGGTTAATAATAGGAGTATATGTTATAAAAAGATCATGAATATTGGGTGTATAAATTTAGTAAGAAATATTTTGATGATTATCCATGTTCAATAATTTTTGAACAAATATTAGAATCTTTTGGGAGAATATAAAATAAGGGTATATACATTTTTATGTTACTTTAAGAGTGAATATTTTTGTTTTAGGGTAAAGGAAAAATTGTTTTATAGTGATATGAAATCACATTTTTTATTTTTATTTTGAATTTGTATTGAGATATTCGAAGTAGATTAAGTTATTAGTAAAATTATTTAAGTTGAACATTACATGATATTGTGTTCACGTACTTTTGGAAAATATTTTGATTTATAATTTTAAGAAATATACATATTTAAATTTCTAGGATGATATTTTATTTCATGATTTAATTATTACAACATATTAAATATCTTTTTTTAAGATAGTAGGTAGGAAACCTTGAAAAATATTTTAATCCCACCTAGTTGACATAATTGTAATTATTATGGAAATTTCACACTAAAGTGAATTTTGAAAATTCTCCATCCTTTATTCTATATGAAAATTATTATATGATATATAAAAACTCACCACCACACCTACTGATTTCTATGGATCAGGGAGAGCTGAATATGAATTTTTAAAATATCATATTTACCATTTCTATTAGCTTGGATGAGATTATTGTGGTATTAATAAATATTTCACATTATTCTAAATATAGTAAGTATATAATGATTTCAAACAATTTGTATATACGGGTTATCTCTGATAAATATTGAAGTATTTTGATTCAAATTGTTTCCTTTTGGTAAAAACATTTTATATTTTTTTTAAAACCCATAGTTTGAAAACCTAAAATCTAAATCTATCAGAATACTTTTCAAAGATAATGTTCACAAAAATGTTTACAAATTATATATATATATATATATCATAAATCATTATTAGAGGTAAGTTTTTGTTTTCACCAATATAAACAATGATGTGGAAAGTGTATTTTTACAAGAAAAGTTGAATATTTTGGAAATGTTTTTAAATATTTTCTCACGTATGTGCCCTCTTTCTTTATTAACAATGTAATCATACAAATTTTAGGTTCTAGTGAAGGTATAAATTACATCAATTTAGTCGTATTTATTATAAGTGTTGTTAGGTAAAATTTGATAGATTTTTTTTTTAATTTTAATAAATTAAAATTATAATATATAAAATATTGGGTTATGAATTATATTATTTCAGGAGTAATAAATTAGTGGTGATAATTAAAAAGATGAAATTCCTTTAAGGGGGTAATATAACTGCTAAGGTTTAAGAATGCTATATTTCCTCTAGAAATTATAATTCTTCCACTAAAAAATTGACTAATATTAATAATAAAACATTATATATATATATATAATAAAATAGAACATTCAATATAATAAGTATAAGTAAAATGGGATAATAAAATAAAGTTTACAAGAAAATGGTGCGATTGAAGAATATGACCTCATAATCTCCCATGATTTTTAATTCATCACAAATGATTATAAATAGTTTTAAAATTAGTGGGAATATGGGAAATATTTTTAGGACGATAAAAGACAATTATATGTGTAGTTATTTAGAGTGGGGAGATATGATCGTAGTGGGAATTTGATAGAGAATCGATAACGTACCCATTAGGGTAAATCAATAAGATATCTCTAAGAATAAGATATATGATATGATTTGATGTTACAAATAAGTCAATTTAATTATTTATTCATGTGATAAATTAATATTTAATATATATATATATATATATTTCATAATTCAAAGTAAATTATACAATTATATACTCATTATACGCATGATCCTCTCTTTCATCTATTGATTAAATTTATTTAAATGTTATACAATTCAGATCAAGATATTTTATTACTTAATTGTAAATGTTTTTAATTGTATTTTTTTTTATTTTCATTATTTTTTTAAATAATTATTTTATGCATGGTTTTTATTTAAATAAATATATAATCACATGTTAGAATTTGTACTCATACACGGGGAGGAGATTTTTTTTTGTTTTTTATCTGGATATCATACATATGGGATCCATACCTCGCATATGGATACATTTAGTGTATATAATTTATAAATATTGTTCAAGATTTATATAAAAGAATATAAAAAAATGATTATGAATATTTTAGTCTCATTAGAACATTGGTAGTTACAATTGTTGAATGATCTAAAGATAAATGTATTATTTTGAGGTTATCTTTCTTGGAGGGGTTTATATAGATATCCTATGATGTGAGAGTATGATATTTCATGGATGGGTATTAAATACTTTTTTAAAAAATTTCAATTACAATAAAATAATCTACAAATCATGATGCAATTTCTAAACACATATTGTAAAAAAATTTGTTCCACCCTGAAAGTTACATTCCAAACATTATATTGAATCTCATATGAGGATATAATGAATATAACATTATGTGGGATCTTAGATGATTATTGGTATTTTTTATTTGAATGAGAAAATAATGTGCTGGGTAGATAGCATGGGAATATCAAGATAAGGTTTCTTGTGGTATAATATATGAGAATAAATGGAAGAAGGTATTATTTATAGACATCAGTATAATTATTATTATTTAAATATTTAGACCTATGAAGATAATTTATTTTTGAACATAACCTTTATTTTTAGGATACTATCAATTATTTTTGGAAAATTTCTCATGGTTTCCAATTCTAATAACTAATTTAACACATAAATGAGTTTTTTCTTCTCTAGAAATATTATTGAGATTACATCTTTGAGGAACTTATGTAGCGTTTGGTCACAAAACCTATACTCACACTACACTATAGTAGATAAGGGGCATATATATATATATATTCTTTAAAAATGGTATTGGGGTTTTTTATCTTAAAAAATGGAATGGTGGTAGATTATGTGTCCTGTTATATAAAGGTCCTTGATAAAAGTTACCCAATACATGATTTGGAGTTATGAATAAAAATTATGTTACTAAAGATTTATATAATTTTTTTCTATTTAGTGAAGTGTGATATATATACCAATCACAAGATCTTATAGTATATAAGCACATATAAAAACATAAGCCTAAACCAATTGAGATGGTTATGGGTTTTCATGGGTTTTGATTACTAAATAAATTTCGATTGTGGTAATGAAAACATGGTGGTTGATGCACAAAATAAAAAAATTATGCTACCCTATCCATAATAATTATTAAAAGAGACATATTATTTATGGATATTAAAATAATGGGCATAGAATTCATAAGGAAATGTATGAAATACTGCAATTCTAAAATTATAGTTCAACCATCCATCTATGTGAAGATTGAGGAGGTATAAAAGGATTATATAATGATATAAAATAATATGGAAAATATTATAGAGTTAAATTTTAAAAATGAAGGAGTTATATTATTTGGAACATTAATATGTGTCTCATACATTCCATAATTGAATAGGGAGATTTTAGATCATTTACATAGCTCATAATTATCCGTTCACCAAAGAATCTAAAAGATGTATAATGTTATCAAGTATATTTTGTAGTGGAATAATAGTGAGATAAAGAATGAAGAGTATACATCATGATTTTTCTCCATCTAGTAAGTTAGGATAAAATATCTAAAGTCTAAATATATGATTTATCCACTAACCAAACCCATATGAGAAAAGGATAAACTCACCCAAGATTTTTTAGGACCCTTATTATGACCTCTAATGTAAAAAAATATAGTTTATGGTTGATCAATATAATAAGTATACAAACATAATTTTTATTCAAAAAAGTTTCTAACATAATAAAGCATGGATACATAACTAATGATTATCACTTCATATCATCCTCAAAATGATTTTTAATCTAAAAAAACCATTAAAACTTTGGACAAAGTATTATAAGAGTTATTGATGTATTTTAAAGGATAATAGAATCAACATCTTACACTAATTGAGTTCTCGCATAAAACATCTTCCACTAAAGATTTAAATTAGCTTAATATAATTAAATTTATCTGAAGATATGTAAAACTCTAACACATTAGAATCTAGTTAGATAGAAACAAATATGGGGGCTAAATCGTTCTCATGACTAGACTCCCCAGGTTCTTACTTAGATCAGTGGTGAGACAAGAGTGATACTCCAATATTTATTTTAATAGGCCTGGGGCTTGTAACTAGTGGAGAGTTGTCATATGACACATATGGGAGGCATTATCCTAATGAAACTATTTACACCCACCTCACTCTATCAAACATAACCGTTAATGATTAAATAAACCTTATTAACTAAAGAAGAAATAATGCTTGTAATAATATAAAAAAATAACCATAGTGTAGAAAAAAATATATGAAAAGTATGAGAGGGTGAAAATGAACTCCCAACCAAAAAAATAACAGGAACCATAACCTAACAACATAGTGTATGTGGACCCCTACCCCTAAATACTATTACCCAACACCACCTTCAATCACCAGCATGGTGTACTATTAAGCTATACCAAAACCATCTACACTAAATTCCCTCTATAACACCTTTCCACTATATAATACATAACATGTGTGGGAAATTCCCATAAAATAGTGAGTATATAAATTATTATTAGGATTCACTAAAGACAAAATGTAAACTAATAGAAATAAATATTTATCACACCCCTCAAGATGGGAGTGGAAAAAATACCCAACAACTGATATTCTCATAGAAGAATCCAAACAAAGAGATAGAGAAATATATTGATATTCATATCCAACTATGGATAATGTTTATATTTATAAATCCTAGGGACAATGTTTTCTTGATTACAATATTCCAACATAAATCTCAAAACATATGAGGGACACATGCCTCATGAATGCAATATCACTTCTCTAAAGACCCTTACCCTAGTATCCTAAAGCCAATGCCTTAATTTATTACAATGGTAATATGAACTACTATGTTAAGACCCAGAAATTTCAAGGGAAATTTTTTCCAAAATTTTCTTTGGAATTTTACAAGAATGCAGTTTTTGACGGCACCTGATTCCAAGGCCCGGTGTGCCCGGAATCATTTTCTGAAGTTTGGCTCGGGTACGTTCAGTGAACGGACGAGCGGGTTTTTCTAACTTTTGAACCGGTGCCCAGAATCAAATTCTGAGGGCACCGATGGAATCAAAACACCGCTAATTGCTTAGAAACGCCACTTCCGGAGTTGTGTTTTCTCAGTTGTGGTTTTTAGTTTTTGGGTTTTAAGTTATGAAATAAAATAAAGTTGTGCGACAATTTTATTTTTATTTCACTTAAATCCGCTTGAAGACCACTTTAAGCTACTTAAGCTCAGTTGAAACGGATAGGGTGCAACCCAAAATATCCAATCCACTTGATAGGATATTTGTGGGGTGGGGCCCATACGAGCCCCACCGTTTCTTTCCGCTAAGTAACGCACCCGCAAAAAACCCTATTAAATAAAAGTCAACTGGGGCGTTTTCTTAAACAATTAAACGCTCCTATTAAATGGGCGGTTTATTTGTTGAAATTAATTCTATGAATTAATTTTGTTCGTTTCTTAACACTTTTTCGTTTTGTTTTCATGTTAATAAAATAAGGCCAACACACCTTCCTTTTGAAATGTTGTGTTAAACCTTTGAAGAATCTCTAAGTATCTTCCTCCTTCTTCGCGAAGAACGTGAAGAACGCGAAGAACGCGAAGAACGCAAAGAACGCCAGCCTCCGACGAAGAACGCCGAACCCATGGAGATCAGCGACGCAACGCCAGGTTCCGTGATGCCGACGATTCTTCTTCCGTGACGTTCTTCCGCGACAATCCAACCCCACGACAAGGTAGGGGGTTGCAATTTTTTTTTTAAAATTTACTTTGTGGATTAAAACAACAATATGGATTTAATTATTATTAATTAAATCTGTTGTTTCTTGGTCCTCAGATTTCTTCGACGCAATGCCGGATACAGAGACGACGCGACGATTCCCCCCTTCCACGACGATCAATTCCACGAAGAACGCGCGTGCGACGACTTGACGAGGTAGGGTTTTTAATTGAGAATAACAATACCCTTTTTCCTCGGATGTTTCCTTTGGAAAATAAAGAATGCGGATCAACTCAATACTAAATTGATCCGTGGGAAGTTTGGTTGTGGGATGAGTATTCTTGATTGCGGGTTGGGGAACTTTGGTATGTTTCAATTTTTTTTGGAAATGAATTCACTCCGTGGATGTTTCCGTTCAAAACAAAGAACCTGGTTTTATAAGAACAATTTTAATTTATTAAAATTTTTATGTGTTATGATTTTCTATGTGTTGATTATTTCTCCCGACTGTTATCATCTAACGCGGAGGGGGGGGGGGCAAACAAACACGACCCGACAACCCTCCGCAATTCTTCCTTGTTGTGCGGATTTGGCGGCAGACGGCGAAACGTGCCGCAGAGGCGATTTAATGATCCGCAGTGAAGTACGGGACCCAAGATGAGCAGCGGCGCAGACGGGAAAGAAATCGGACCACCGGAGCAACTCCGGTGGCCCACGGAAGCCACTGGCGCGCCGCCGGACAGGGCCGCCGCGACTGAAACCGTGGTGGCGGCGGCGTCAGCGGACCCGCGGCCGCGCGGGTCCGGCGCACACGGGACGCGGCAAAGCCGTGTCTTCTGCCTAGGGCGGCCCCCCACGGGGGCCGCAGTGTTGTCACGCGGGGGCATGCACACCCCCCCACGTTGCTCGGCCGCTCGGCCGAGCCGAGCCGGACCTGCCGGCCGAGCCGGGCCGCGCCCTGGCCTGGCCGGACCAGGTCCCACCAGGTCAGACCGGGTCGGGTCGACCCGGTTCAGGTCGACCCGGTTCGGGCCGACCCAGGGGGGTCGGGCCGGGTCGGCCCGGGCCCAGACCCCCCGTTTCCGGAACTTTTCGCTCTTTCGCTCATTACTTGAGCTGCGGGCCTCCAAACGAGGCGCTGTCAGCGGAAACGCAATCCTTGGATCGAGGCGGTTGTTTCAGTTTATTACACTCAAGGTTTCAGAATACTTTGGGTTCGACCAGATTGGTTCATTCACGAAACCAACCGGGCCCTCGGAGCGGAAACACTCATATCTTGAGCTCCGGACGTCTGATTGATGTGCCGTCGACTTTGATGGATTCCTCTAAGGGAGACAGATCTTTTGGCTTACTCTGCTCGAGGTTTGGAAGCAGTTTGAGTACAGTCGGGTTGATTTTGAATTAAAAACCAACCGGGCCCCCGGGACGAAAAAGCCAATAACTTCCAGACCGGGCATCCGATTGATGCGCCGTATGTTTTGTTGCGTTCCTGTTGACGATACGGAACTTTTGGCATCCTCCGCCCGAGTTTGGGATGCAGTTGGGTTATAGCCGGGTTGATTCGCTTACGAAACCAACCGGGCCCCTGGGACGAAAAGGCTAATAACTCACAGACCGGGCGTCCGATTGACGCACCGTCTGTTGTGTTGAGACCCCTGTGATGAGGAGGTTCTTTGAGATACTTCTTCATGGGACTTGTGATGTTTTGGAGTATCGACTAGTAGCTCGTGGAGCGGACCCTCTGGGAGAGGAGCGTGCGGAGTACGGAGACCGTGTAGCCGGCTGAGACCTGATGACTGTTTGTCCGATTCGACTCGGAGTGACTTGCATAGCCCAGTGGGGAGAACTACTTTGTGAGGTGGCAGACCCACGGCGGAGGAGCACTACTGTGTGAAGTGGCAGACCCACGGTACTCGACAGGAGGAGTACCTCTGTAGGCTATGAGGGGGAGCACTACTGTGTGAGGTGGAAGACCCATGGCGGGAAGCACTACTGTGTGAGGTGGCAGGCCCGCGGTACTCGACGGGAGGAGTACCTCAGCAGTCTTAGGTTAGTGAGCAGTACCTCGGAGTTGTGACAGGACCACTGTACACTCTAAGGACGAGGTTCTTCGGCAGTTACGGTTTCGATAATGAAAATACTGGTTTGAGCTGAGTCTATGACCTTTGTGTTTCCTCATGATTGAGATGGGTTACTTGATAACTTGGGTATATGTATGAGAATATACCTGGGTGGTGGTTATCCGTTGATTTCATAATCCCTGTGTTTTCTCATGATTGAGATGGGTTACTTGATAACTTCAGTATATGTATGGGCATATACCTAAGTAGAGGTTATCTATTGAGATCTTCTTTGTGGTTATCCTTGTTGGTTTATTGAGACCTTGAGGGTCTCGGGGTCCCTAATGAGTATTGTTATACTCACCCCTGCACGGGCTATGCCCGCACCTCGTTGTGTTGGTTGCAGACAATGAACAATGCTGACAGAGGCCGAGTGTTCGAGGACTAGATGGTACCCGGAGGTGGACGACACGACGAGTCAGCATCTGGAGGTGGAATTCACGGTGAGACGACACTTGGAGGAGGTTGACGGGAGAGAGCATTGTGGAGGCTATCTGTACCTACCCTTCAGGTAGGATCCGTGGTGGACGATCTAGGAGCTGTGCCATCTGTACCTACCCTTTAGGTAGGATCTGAGGAGGATGACCCAGGAGCGACTTCCGTTCTTCCAGCTGTTGATTTTTCCTGTTGTACTAGTTCAGTTGTAGTTGTACTTTCTTTTGGGTTTGTATTCTGGCCCATTTACTTTTCAGCTCTTTCTTGTACTTAGTGTTTTACTTCCTCTTGCACTCTATGTTGATTGTTTACTTTTATAAAGGCAATTCCTTCCCAGTTATCGGGATTTACGCCTTTGGTGCTAGTCGCCAGCCTCTGGCCTATCTAAGGCGACCTTGGGGTAGTCACGACACATGCCTCGAGGACGGGTTGTGACAAATTGGTATCAGATGAATTCGGTTCTACCCCAGAAATTATAACTCTGATATTTTCTTTCTATGAAGAAATAGTGTTAAGAGTACCGAGTGTGGTTTTCAGTTCAGGGAGTCCAGTGTTGGTGCGGGCGGCCGACGTATCCATACACCAGGACCCTGACAACTGGTTTCCGACTTTGTGCACGAAAGACACCGATTGCGTGTGTGTTTCCAGAAGTTTTTTTATGTCAGCTCAAACCAGGTCAGCTCACCAGGAATAATCTTTTGACCGTGTCACATTGTTTCTTTCAGGATGCCTCCCCGTGGAAGACCAGCTAGAGCCCCAAGAGTGGTACGTACTGACAACCTGCCGAGCGACGAGGCCTCAGTACAGGGCCCTATCCCAGTTGAGGCACCAGCGGAGGCACCAGCGGTACTACTACCCGTTGGGCCACCGATGCCACCAGCCCCAGCAGCAGAGGATGCACGTCGCTTGAGCGCACTGCATGAGTTCCAGTTCTAGAGGCCACCCAGGTTCCAGGGAGGGATGAACCCGCAGGCGGCTGAGGATTGGCTGGAGGCTCTGGTGAGAGTCTTCAGGCTAGTGGGGACACCGACAGATTTCATGGTGATCCTTGCTGCCAGCCTTCTTCAGGCAGCAGATGGTGGAGCCTGATGCTTCAGATGCATGACGAGATGACACTTCTATGGGCAGACTTTGAGCTCCTGTTCCGGGCAAAGTTTTTACCAGCCACCCTTCGAGCGGTGCGTATACAGGAGCTACTTCAGCTGCGGCAGGGCATCATGTCAGTGGCACAGTACTCAGCGAGATTCACAGACCTCTCGCACTACTCTACAGACATGGTACGGGACCCATTCTTCAGGGCCCGAACCTTCGAGCAGGGGATCAGGCGGGAGATCAGAGCATCGGTTGTATCACACAACATTCCGACACAGACAGGGGTATTGGAGAGAGCCCTCTTAGTAGAGAGTTTCCTTGCTGAGTAGTCTCCAGCAGCAGGATCCACCACTAACCGACATGTGCTAGAGTCTTCTGCAGCAGGCAGTAGACAGATGATGCAGAGGTCCAAGAGGACCAGACCTACAGGTGGTCGACCGCGTGACTCAGGGTCGGTAGTGCGAGGCACCAAGGGAAGTGATAGAGCCAGACCTGCCATGAAGTGTTACTCCTGCGGCGGGATTGGTCACATGGCACGTGACTGTCCGACCCACCATATAGATGACCAGCAGTTAAATGAAGAACCTCCCAGGTAGAGGCAGAGGTTTGATCAAGGCAGACCACTAGGAGTAGGCGACCATGGCAGAGGAGCTGGCCGTGCAGCAGGAGGTGGACGACGCTTCAGGGTGTTGCTACCACCACCACCAGGAGGTCCACCCCGACCACAAGGAACTGCTGGACATGGGAGAGCTCAACTTCAGGCAACTTAGGCCTACGATCATGGAGCTCCGAAAGCGGATGAACGAGAGTGGGACTAGCTCCAGACCTGGAGACTTTTGTTTATGCTTCTTCTAGCTTTGTTGATGTTTGTTGTAGATTCCTCGTGTCCTTGTATTATGAGAGGCAATAATAAAAAGACTCTTATATTTATGATGTTTGCTTCCATGTCCTTTTTTTGGGTTTATACTGAGAGGTCCCGGTTAAAACTGTTGACTTGACCCTTACTTTCGAGTTTTCTACTGGAGGAGACCCAGTTACCACACACTGATGCCGACAGTGTGACTCAACCCTTGGAGGCGAGAGTAATGGTTGGATCTCTTGGTAGTAGAGTCGAGGCCTTACGGCATCGTCCTTAGTATGGATTAGTATCATCCATGTCGGGATTTACTGTATTAGGCGATGAAAGTGGTTCATCCAGGGGATGAGACCAGATTTCTCTTATCGGCAAAGAAGAAATCATACCAGCTCTTGTGGGACCAGGGATGGTCCGGGCCATGACAGAGAAGGTCCAGGTCATCCAGGAGAGGATGAGGACAGCTCAGAGCCGGAAAAAGTCTTATGCTGACAGGAGGTGGAGGCCACTAGAGTTCGAGGATGGCGACCACGTCTTCTTGCGTGTCTCACCTCGACGTGGATTACAGATATTTGGCGAGGTGGCTTAACGCCTGGCTCTACCACCTCAGTTGCACCGGGTGCACGACCCGATGCATATCATCGACCATGAGGAGTTGGACGATGGCGATGGGGTATATTTCACGGAGGTTCCAGTAGGGATCGAGGATCGACAGGAGCGGATCCTACGAGGACGATCGATTCCTCGGGTGCACTTTCTTTGGCAGTACGGGAACCTCCAAGTGAGCACATGGGAGCGGAAGGCTCAGATGCATGCTCTGTACCTCTTTTGTGACCCTAGTTTATGTTGAAGCTTTACGGGGACGTAAAGCCCTGTGGTGGGAGTAATGTAAAGACCCAGAAATTTCAAGGGAAATTGTTTTCAAAATTTTCTTTGGAATTTTACAAGAACGCAGTTTCTGACGGAACCTGATTCCGAGGCCCGGTGTGCCCGGAATCATTTTCCGATGTTTGGCTCGGGTACGTTCAGTGAACGGACGAGCAGGTTTTTCTAACTTTTGAACCGGTGCCTAGAATCAAATTCTGAGGGCACCGATGGAATCGCAGCACCGCTACTTTCTTAGAAATGCCTCTTGCGGAGTTGTGTTTGCTCGGTTGTGGTTTTTAGTTTTTGGGTTTTAAGTTATGAAATAAAATAAAGTTGTGCGACAATTTTATTTTTATTTCACTTAATGCCGCCTGAAGACCACTTTAAGCTGCTAAAGCTCAATTGAAACGGATAGGGTGCAACCCAAAATATCCTATCCACTTGATAGGATATTTGTTGGGTGGGGCCCACACGATCCTCACCGTTTCTTTCCGCTAAGTAACTCACCCGCGAAAACCCCTATTAAATAAAAGTCAACTGGGGCGTTTTCTTAAACAATTAAACGCTCCTATTAAATGGGCGGTTTATTCGTTGAAATTAACTCTATGAATTAATTTCGTTCATTTCTTAACACTTTTTCGTTTTTTTGGCATGTTAATAAAATAAGTCCAACACACCTTCCTTTTGAAATGTTGTGTTAAACCTTTGAAGAATATCTAAGTATCTTCCTCCTTCTTCGCGAAGAACGCAAAGAACATGAAGAACGCGAAGAACGCGAAGAACGCCGGCCTCTGACGAAGAACGCCGAACCCGTGGAGATCAGCGACGCGACGCCAGGTTCCGAGACACCGTCGATTCTTCTTCCGCGATGTTCTTCCGCGACAATACAACCCCGCAACAAGGTAGGGGGTTGCGCTTTTTTTTTAAAATTTACTTTGTGGATTAAAACAAAAATGTGGATTTAATTATTATTAATTAAATCTGTTGTTTCTTGGTCCTCGGATTTCGTCGACGCAACGCCGGATACCGCGACGACGCGACGATTCCCCCCTTCGTGGGACTTCTGATGTTTTGGAGTATTGACCAGTAGCTCGTGGAGCGGACCCTCCCGGAGACGAGTGTGCGGAGTACAGAGACCGTGTAGCCGGCTGAGACCTGATGACTGCTTGTCTGATTCGACTCGGAGTGACTTGCATAGCCCATTGGGGAGCACTACTTTGTGAGGTGGCAGACCCACGTCGGAGGAGCACTACTGTGTGAGGTGGCAAACCCGCGGTACTCGACAGGAGGAGTACCTCTGTAGACTATGAGGGGGAGCACTACTGTGTGAGGTGGCAGACCCATGGCGGGAAGCACTACTGTGTGAGTGGCAGGCCCGCGGTACTCGACGGGAGGAGTACCTCAGCAGTCTTAGGTTAGTGAGCAGTACCTCGGAGTCGTGACAGGACCACTGTACACTCTAAGGACGAGGTTCTTCGGCAGTTACAGTTTCGATAATGAAAATCCTGGTTTGAGCTGAGTCTATGACCTTTGTGTTTCCTCATGATTGAGATGGGTTACTTGATAACTTGGGTATATGTATGGGCATATACCTGGGTGGTAGTTATCCGTTGATTTCATAATCCTTGTGTTTTCTCATGATTGAGAAGGGTTACTTGATAACTTAGGTATATGTATGGGCATATACCTAAGTAGAGGTTATATGTTGAGATCTTCTTTGTGGTTATCCTTGTTGGTTTTATTGATACCTTGAGGGTCTCGGTGTCCCTACTGAGTATCGTTATACTCACCCTTGCACGGGCTATGCCCGCACCTCGTTGTGTTGGTTGCAGACAACGAGCAGTGCTGACGGAGGCCGAGTGTTCGAGGACTGGACGGTACCCGGAGGTGGACGACACGACGAGTCAGCATCTGGAGGTGGACTTCACGGTGAGACGACACTCGGAGGAGGTTGATAGGCGAGAGCATTGTGGAGGCTATCTGTACCTACCCTTCAGGTAGGATCAGTGGTGGACGATCTAGGAGCTGCGCCATCTATACCTACCCTTCAGTTAGGGTCCGAGGAGGACGACCCAGGAGCCGCTTCTATTCTTCCAGCTGTTGACTTTTCCTGTTGTACTGGTTCAATTGTAGTTGTACTTTCTTTTGGGTTTGTATTCTGGCCCATTTACTTTTCATATCTTTCTTGTACTTGGTGTTTTACTTCCGCTTTCACTCTGTGTTGATTGTTTACTTTTATAAAGGCAATGCCTTCCCAGTTATCGGGAGTTACGCCTTTGGTGCTAGTCGCCAGCCCCTGGCCTATGGAAGGCGGGCTTGGGGTTGTCACGGCACGGGCTCCGAGGACAGGTCGTGACATACTATTCCCATAAAAAATGAATTAATAGTTTAGTATGTTTGAAAAAATATATATAAACCTATGGTTTATATTACAACTTGAAAAACACAACATTGAATCTCTATTGGAAACATATATAAACTACTAGATTATCTATACAAGTTATTCATAATATACATCTTTTCATCCTAGAAAAAAAATAAAAGATAAGAATGGGGTGATATCAGATTCTTATTAAGGTTAATAAAAACTAAAAAATATTTTATAGGCATAAATAATAAGGTTAGGTGAATAAATAAAACAAATTTTATTAAAACATAATCTTGAGAAAAATATAGAAGGAATAAAAGATGAACAAATAATTCCATATAAATAAGAACATGAGAATATATCTTAACCATGGATATTTTAATAGTGTAATAATCACATGGGCTATAAATTACTAATATTATAATGATGGAATGCATATTTTCAGACATCATAAACATACAATCAAGGCTTTAGCTAAGACACCATTTATAAATGGGTAAAAACTATTATAGTTTGTCTCATGAGACCTACCAATGCATTGTTGGGCTATATCATACCCCAAACATCAGTTACTAAGTACAATTAATTCATCATATAAAAGGGGTGAAACAAAATCAACATATACATTAATATTGAAACTAACATATGAAATATTAGTAACTTTCCCCAAACAGTTAACATAATCATAAACTATCCATAGTAATATAGTAAATGGTATCAAGATAGTACATCACCATAAATAATCATAAACCATTCAATAAAATATGGTACATGGTAAAATTATAGATAAATATTAGTTAAGTATAAGATTCAATATAGGGTATTTAAATAGATGAAAATACTCTAAAATAATCATTGATAAATTCTTGAGATAAATACCCTTTTTATTTTTAAACAAGAGTTATTTTAGAAATTTATTATTTTTAGTCATAAAATCATATTGTAAACATTTATTTCAAAAAAAAGTTAAGGAAAATTAAATTATATTGTAATAATTAATTATTTATAACTGATTTGAAAACATTTAAAAATACCATTTAAGAAACTTTAGAAATGAGTTTCTTTAGTGTTGTTTAAGTAAAATACTAAAGAGTGTTTTAAAGAGAAAAATTAATAATTTTTGCATAAAACTAGAAATAAAAAAGGTATATTTTCATGATAAAATTATTTAATTTATAAAAATAATGATGGATTAATATAGATTATGTATTTCACTTTAAAATGGGTAAGAAACATGGAAGTTCCCTTGAATCGGGCTTGCTTATCAGAAAGAATTGAGAAGGGGACCATATAAAATACATGTATTTCCAATAAAGGTAATAATAATTGAGTTAGGTAAATATATTTTTAAAATAAACATAGAATTTAAAGTGAGTATATAATAATAATTAATAATTACATTAGGGGTAAAGAGAGAGAAAGCGTTACTCGAATGAAAATCGGAGCTTCATGGCAAATCCCTTACCACTTTGTAAATAGTCGAACCATATGCCCCATAAAATTATTGATCCTGAAATAAAAAAAATACCTTGAAGATAAAATGATTCATGATATAATACACAAATGGGAATTATAAGTACACCACACATAAGAAATAGTGGTGAATAAGGCATATCTCACAGATATAAGAGTGAAATGAGAAAACCCTTATGTTATGAGAAAAAGTGTTTTGAATGGTGAATTAATGTTTTGGATAATGAAATTAGGCTCATTAATAATTTAATTTAGAACCTTTAAAACATTTTTTTTAGATTATAATTTTATTAAGTTAATTTAATGCATTTTTTAGGATTTATAAAATTCAATTTTGTAGTTTTGGTGTTTTCTTTTCCTTGGTTTTCATGATTGGTTCACTTGTATATATGTAAGAAAGATCATGTGTAATGTGAATGGTTAAACAGAATTAAAATTATATGTTATTAATGAACTTATATATTATTAAATGGTCTAATATATCACTTTTTATTTATATAAGTATGATTAACTAGATGAAACATTAATGATAACCATTTGGATTTTTTTTGATTTTTTTTCAATTACCACACACTAGTTTTTTTATGAATTAATATTATGTATATTGTAATGACCTGGACCCACCGGGTCCATTACTTTTCCAAAACACGGCTCCACCGAGACGGTGGCACCGGTCACGGGGGCACAGGTTATGGTGGCCCTGTGACGGTCGCACACCGGTGATGGTGGCACCGTGACAGTCGCACACCGATCAGGGTGGATCCGTGATGGTGGCACCGTGAGGGTGACACCGTGACTGTGGTACCGTGAGGGTGACACTGTGATGGTGGCACCGTGAGAGTAGAACCATGTCCTCACCGAGCGGTCTTCGATCTTTTCCAGTTCCTGACTTTTCCACTCCTGCAACATATATTTTTACGTAAAGATGATTTAATGCCCTCTTTCAACCCATTTAAAGACCATAAATAATATCTCAAATCCCCCAAGATTTGGGCAACCCTTAACTTACCAAAACGTGTGGTATTTCCTTGGTGGCATGCCCTTCCCCGTACCTTCAAGTTCTGCCCCTGTTATGCATTTCCTTATGGTTAAAGAACACTGTTTAACACATAGCTATTATGACCACCCCTCTGAGGAGAATTGTTAAATGAAAATTAATTCCATCGTGCGTAACTTCTCAACTATTTGGGGAACCACGATCCGAATTTAAATCCGTTCAAATTTACATATCCCGTAATAACGGGATCTTATCCTTATATCGCACGAGAATTCCTTCTTCTTCATCCTCTTGGAAGGTCTCTTTTTCTTCCTGGTGCGTTTTGAGTTACCCTTCCCGAGGCATGTGGTGCGCTTGTGCCGGAGCCTTTTTTCTCACCCGTGGAGTCCCTAACGTTCCTCCCCTGCAAGTTGTGCATCCCCAGTTCTTGGAGCGTGGAGAAGAACTTTGATCCTTGATCAACCAAATAGGGATTTTCCTTCATCTATCCTTACTATGTATCATTTGGGGTGGGTACACTACTGTTATGTGGGAATGGATGAAAACAAACCTTGATGAAGATAACAAATAGACTGTTAAAGAATGATGGGATGTGTTTGACTTTTGGGCTATACTCTTTTATAATTTCTATATGTTGTGAACTGTATGGGCTTATACTCCCTAAAAATCATGACCTTGGGTGGTATTTCCTTATGCACTAATGAACCCTTGTCTTCTATGATGATTAAATAGCTATAACATGGAAATTGGTTAATCACTTAAACTTGGTTGGTTAAATGGATGCCCAGTGAACATCAATCCTCATGGGGTCACCCCAGTTAAACAATAGAAAGAAGAACCTAATGAATGATGTGCTTGAACCTGGAAGTTTCCCTACTCTGTTTAGTTAGTAGGTGTGTTGTTCTGTTTGATGCTTATGGGGTGATGTGGATGAGGATGAGATCCTTTGTTGTGGCACGGTTGTTGGTTGTGAATCTGAAGCTGTGTGGGGATGTATCTTGAGTCTTGGTATGGTTCCAGTACTTTGAGGGATCTCACTGATCCCTATGTTGTTGTGACTTCATAAGAGAACTAGGTGTGAATGCTTAAAATTCTTTTTGGCTGTTTCTCTTTCTCTAGCTTATGGTTATGCCTGTTAGTTTCCCAATAGTTCAAAATTCACCTAAATGGTATCACTTGAACATGAAAGTAAGAATGAGTTAAATGGGGAATTAGTTTTGGGAATGAGTTGTGACTTGGCCGTGAGTGCTGTGCCTTTCTTTTATGAATGAATAGTAATGAGGGTGGTTGTACTTAGGTTGTCTTTGGAAACCTTAGGTTGGGATGAGTTCTTGTTACCTATACATATAATTTTAGTTCTTATGTTTCTCATTTCCACCCCACCCAAGTTGAGAACTTAGTGACGAACACCCCCATTTCATGGGCGATGGTGTTTTTGCCAACACTCCTATGAGTGGATGGTTATTAGCTCCTTTTATGCTCCCTTTCTTGAATAGCCAAAGACTCTTCGGGTAGGCTGTGACAGCCTAAGGTCCATTATAGCCCAAGATTATTCGAGCAGGGTGGTTGTGGTGGTTGGCCCAGGTGTGTGCGGGCAGGTTGTTTCCTAAGAGTCTTTGGGATGAGGCCCATGTGTCTTCGGGCGTGGCAGTAGTTGTTCTGGCCCAGGTGTTTATGGGCGTGGTTACATGTGGTGGTTGTGGCCCAGGTGTTTGCGGGCGGGATGGTGGTTGTGGCCCAGGTGTTTGTGGGAGGGATGCGTGGTTGTGGCCTAGGTGTGTGTGGGCAGGGTGTGGCAGTGGGACTGCAGTGAGAATAGCGGGAGAGGTTCGATGCGTAGGATGTCTTCAATAACCAGTGGGGATGTGGTGCGGGGTACCCAAATATCGATGTGCTATTACTATATATTACTTGACTTGCATTATTTGGAGAGTGTGCCTTGGTGAGGCCTGGGTGGATAGTTTTCCTTGCTAGGTGATTTGGTTATCTCTTTTCCCACAGGGCATTAGAATGCCTCCTCACTTGGGCATGAGAGTCTTTGGTTTTCCCTACTGAGTATACTTTTATGCTCACTCTATGTATATAAAACTGATTTCAAGTTTCCAGGAGGACTTCAGGGATCATGTCGGGCCGTACTGGCTCGGACTTTGGGACAGTTGAAGTTGCTGTTTTTTTTTCTTTCTTGGTACTTTACCTTTGTAGTCTCCTTGTACTTTGTGGCATTTACTCTAGTAACATGCATATGGAAATGGTTTTCTTTGGCTTACTTTTTACCACCCAGTTTTGGTATTGTTTGGATTTACTATCTTATCTCCCGATCCTATTAAAGAAAAAAGGTAATGCCTTCCATCTTGTGTGTGATTATATACCCTTAGTGCTAGTCACCACTCCAGGACCTATTGAAGGCAGGTCTTGGGGTTCATTATCTCTCCTTCAACTTGAAGAAGGAAGGGTCTAGCAGTCTTTTGTCCCTTCTCTCATATTGGCGAAGGCGGGTCGTGAAAGAATGGTATCAGAGGAGCAGGTTGAGAGATAGGATGGAGTCTGGGGTTAGGCATAATGAGGATTGCATGGGATGGTAGGGTAACAGTGTTGGGTGATCTGGGAGCGTGAAATATGCAAGGGAAGACCGGCTAGGACATAGGATTTTAGGGCCCCCATGATCCGATTCAAGGAATCTGGGCCTACTGAACGACCAAGTAAGGCTACACTGATTGCAGGGTAGAGACCCTAGGGAAGGTACATGTATCATAATGACTTGTGTTCTTATGTTTTATGGGTATTTTGGGGATTTAAAATGAACAAGAAGTCTAATAAAATTTAAGAACAATATTCTACACTAATCGGGCATAGGCATTCCTTGTTTACCTTGCTGCTATGGAACCTGGGAGACGACTACGAGTAGTGAGGGTGATCGAGGCCCAAGAGTTTGACTTGGCTGATTGACAGAGGGCTGACCTAGAGGAGGAGGATGATCAGTGGCAGAAGACGCTTCGTGCCTTTCAGTGGCAGACCCTTGAGGAGTATGAGGAAAGCATCTCTGACATAGTGATAGAGAGCTGGATAGAGGAGATGGTGATAGATTTCAGCTTAATCCAGGCTCCAATGGAGTACTAGGTTCCTCTAACTATAAGCCAAATGTATGGAGCAGTGCATCAGTTGTGGACGCATTATCTTGGGGAGAAGAGGGAGGCTGAGGTAATGTGGACTGACTTCGAGAAGGTGTTCCGATCAGAATTCCTCTCTTCCATGATAAATCCTGAGAAGAGGCAGAAGCTACTCTCCCTCCAAAAGGGGAGCATGTTAGTGAGAGAGTTGGGGATCAAGTTCAAGTATCTCCTTCACTTCACTCCAGACCTTTTTTTGGATGAGGAGTCTTGGGCGAGATGTTTAGAGAAAGCACTCTGACCTTCTCTTCATTATGCTGTTACTCCCTTCACCCTACCGACATACTTAGAGGTCCATAAGAAGGCTAAAGTAGTAGAGAGAATGCGCACGCTGGGAGGTGCATCACGAGATGGAATCCAGTTAGGCTCATCACAGGGGAAGGCCGTCAGCAGCAGGCCTCCAGCATCAGGACCCTCTAGGTTTCGACTAGTAGGAAGCATGCCTCAACAATTCCAGTTCCGATCTCCCATCCCTCGCCCTTTTCTATCAGGCCCAGGGCTGAGATGATTCATCTGTGGAAGACATGGGAACCTTTAGAATCAGTTCCCGGACTGAGTATAGTACAATGGGGGTGGGCCAGTGCAGCACCTGCCCCAGCTACAGTAGTTTCTAGCTAGGCCCTTTAAGCAATAGCAGCAGGGGCAGCAAGATCCCACTCCTCCAAGGGTAGGCATTTTAGGAGGAGGTTGACCTCAGGGCACTCCTCAGGGACCTCGACCAGGGCGCGGTTGGGCAGGCAACTGATAGTCGATGGGTAGGGGAGATGGGCGTGGGCAGTTGCATGCCGCAGAGGCAACAGTTCCAGTAGGGCCAGAAGTCATTCGAGGTACAATCACATTGCTTAGTACTCTTGCCTATTCCTTGTTCGATACAGGAGATTCACACTCCTTTGATGCACCTAATCTGGCCTGTGATCTGGGTTTAGATGCTGAGAGACTCCCAGTGCCCCTGGTGTTGATCACACCGGTCAAAGGTTAGACCGGCTTGTTTTATGTTTGCCGAGGGTGTAGACTGATGATAGGGCCACATCATTCTATTAGGGATCTTCTACTATTGCAGATACAACCATACGATGTCATCCTAGGCAATGAATAGATGTTCTCTGTATGTTCCCTAATTTACTGATTTCGAGGAAGGGTTGTGTTTTTAGATTTGGGCGACCTACGTGTAACTTTCATCGGTGAGAGGGGTTTACAGAAAAGCAGCAGATGAGAGGAGACCCTCTTTTCCTTTGTGGCTAAACTATCAGTGGAGTCGGTGGATGTCGAAATGGTAGTAGTCCCAGGGATCGTTAGTGAGTTTATGGACATCTTCCCTGAAGAGGTGGAAACTCTACCCCCTCGACGTGATGTTGAGTTTGGGATAGACTTGCAATCTGGTGCCTGTCCGATTTCAATGGCTCCCTACTGGTTGACACCTTCTGATTTGCGGGAGTTGAGGATTCAAATTGACGATCTGATGAAGAAGGGTTTTTTTCAACCAAGTGCATCACCATGGGGTGCTCTAGTATTTTTCTCAAAGAAGGAAGATGGTGGTATGAGGTTGTGAATAGACTATAGGAGACTGAATCAGGTGAAGGTCAAGAATCGCTACCCTCTTCTGAGGATAGACGATCTCTTTGACTAGATGAGGGGAGAAGGTTGGTTCTCTAATATCGATCTATGGTCTGGATATCACCAGCTGAGGTTGAAGGAGGGTGAAATCTCGAAGACCGTGTTCAGGTGCAGATATGGGCACTTTGAGTTTGTGGTCATGTCGTTCAGCGTTACGAATGCTCTAGCTGTGTTCATGGGGCTCATGAACTCCGTCTTCTGGGAATACCTGGATCAGTTCGTAGTCGTGTTTATTGACAACATCCTGATCTACTCAAGATCAGAGGAGGATCATGCTGAGCACCTGATAATGGTTTTAGAGGTCTTCCAACAACACCAAATTTATGGGAAGTTTCCAAGTGCAAGTTATGGATGCAAGAAGTGCACTTCCTTGGGCACGTGGTTCCCGAGTAGGGAATAGCGGTGGACCCATCGAAGGTCGAGGCAGTTGTTTCTTGGGTAGCACCCAAGAACGTGGCAGAGGTTTGTAGTTTCCTTGGACTTGTAGGTTACTACTAGAGGTTCGTACCCAACTTCTCCTGAGTTGAAGCACCTTTGAAAGCTTTTACCAAGAAGGACCGGGCTTTCGTGTGGAATGGGCAGTGCGAGGAAGCCTTCAACTATCTAAAGGAGAAGTTGGTAAGTGCCCTAGTATTGAGGTTTCCAGAAGAAGGGGCAGCGTATGAAGTGTTCTGTGATGCATCAGGAAAAGGCCTCAAGTGCGTGTTGATGAAGTGAAAAGGGGTGATATCTTATGGGTCTAGACAGTTATGTCCTCATGAGAGTAATTATTGCACCCACAATTTGGAGCTTGCAGTGGTCATGTTCGCACTAAAGGTGTGGCGGAATTACCTCATCGAGGAGTGCTTCATGGTCTTCACAGATCACAAAAGCTTGAAGTATATCTTGTCCCAGCGGGGCCTAAACTTATGGCAGCGAAGGTATATGGAGTTCTTTCAGGACTACAACTTTGAGATTTCCTACACCTCAGGAAAAGGAATGTGGTGGATGATGCCTTGAGCAGGAAGTTGCAGAAGGATGTGGTTCGAGAGTCGACAGATGCTTGGAAGGAGATGGAGGAGTTTGCTACCCTGCACTTGGATGCGAGGATGGATGGTGGTAGAGTTTTCCTATATCATATGATAGTGTAGTCTTCTCTGTTGTGGTAGGTAGAGGAGTCTCAATGGAGAGACTCATAAAGTGAAGTGTTGTGTGACTGGGTTTACCAAGGCGATGCCCCGAAAGGGTGGACAGAGGATGGTCAGAATCAGATGCTTTTCAGAGGGAAGTTGTTTGTTCCAGAGGCGATGCACGAGAGGGTTCTTGGTGAGTTCCAAAACTCACCCATAGCAGTGCACCCGGGAGTTTCCAAGATATACCAGGGTCTGAGGAGTCAGTTTTGGTGGCCTGGGGTAAAGCGGGTGGTGGCAGAGTTCGTGGCCAGGTGCCTAGTGTGTCAGTAGGTGAAGGCTGAACACCATGTTACATGCGGTGTGTTAAAACATTTATATGTCCCCAAGTGTAAGTTGTATGACATATCAATGGATTTCATCACAGGGCTACCCAAGGTTCAAGGAGGATGTGACGCTATCTGGGTAGTGGTGGACCGGTTGACGAAATCAGATCACTTTCTGGAGATCAAGGAGTCAGGTGCAGTGGATGCCTTATCACGAAGGTACATGGATGAGGTGGTGAAATTGCATGGAGTCTCGAGGTCCATAGTCTCGGATAGGGATGCACGGTTTACCTCATGAGTCTGGTGGGGATTGCAGCATGCTTTTGGAAATCAGCTACGTCTTAACACTGCCTTCCACCCCCAGACATATGGGAAGATAGAGCGCACCATCCAAACAATAGAGGATATTCTACGAGCATGTGTGTTGGATTTTGGGGGATCGTGGGCGCGACACTTGCCTCTGGTATAGTTTCAATACAATAATTGATATCACTCTACCATTGGCATGGATCTGTTCGAAGCTTTGTATGGAAGGCCATGTCGCTCACCCATGTACTAGACCGAGGTTGGGGAAGCAGGTGTTCTTGGCCTGGAAGTGGTGCAGAGCACGATGGAGAAGGTTTAGATTATACGTTAGAGGATAAAGGAATCCCGGGACTGACAAAAATCATATACCTATAATAGGAGGAGACCCTTGGAGTTTGAGGTCAGGGACCACGTGTTCTTGAAGGTATCCCCTCGGTGTGGGAAACAGAGGTTCGACAGGGGGAGTAAGATTTCTCCTCGGTTTGTTGGACCGTCTGAAGTGCTGCGACTGGTCAGTGAAGTGGCTTATCAACTAGTGCTACCACCTCCGCTACTGAGACTACATGATGTCTTCCATGTGTATTAGCTCTAATGATATCTACACGATGATTCACACCTCTCGACTGGGGAAAGATGGATATCTAGGACAACGTGACTTTTGTGGAAAAACCAGTGAGGATCAAGGATCATGAGAAGAATGTGGTCAGTGGAAAGAACATTCCTTTGGTTTGTGTGTTGTGGAGGAATGGCGGGCTCAAGGAAAGTACCTAGGAACGGGAGACGCAGATGCGCGCCCAGTACCCAGAGCTGTTTTGAGTTTTGTTCTATTTAGTTTATACTTTTTTGTGATGGAACACTTTACCTTGTTAACTATGGAACGTGCTGTTTTCCTTATTCTGTGGATGTGTGTGAGGAGTCCTATGTGTGGGGAGGGGAGGACCTGATCCCTAATCAAGACGCATTAAAGTTGATGTGATTAAACTCGTGCGGGTGTGTCAGTGACACCCAAAGAGGATATTATCTTGACATGGAGGAAGAAACTCCCTAACCCATATGATTGGACAATTTGACCTTCGAATGTTGTCTGGTTACTTGAGGGAGAGGTATTCCTAGATGTCTATGAGCTTTACTCCTAAGAGGTATCTTTCGAGGTGGTTGTTCGGAACCCCTATTTCTTCAAGTCCAGTTTTGATTCTCGAGGGCGAGATTAGTTTGATAGGTATCTAATGTAATGACCCGGACCCACCGGGTCCATTACTTTTCCAAAATATGGATCCACCAAGATGGTGGTGCCGGTCAGGGGGGCAGCGGTTACGGTGGCCCCGTGACGGTCGTACACCGGTCATAGTGGCACCATGACGGTCGCACACCGATCAGGGTGGCACCGTGACGGTGGCACCATGTCCTCACTGAGCGGTCTTAGATCTTTTCCAGTTCCTAACTTTTCCACTCCTGCAACATATATTTTGATGTAAAGATTATTTAATGCCATCTTTCAAGCCATTTAAAGACCATACATAATATCTAAAATCCCCCAAGAGTCATGAAACCCTTAACTTACCAAAACGTGTGGTTTTCCCTCGGTGGCATGCCCTTCCCCATACCATCCAGTTCCTACCATGTTACGAATTTACTTATGGTTAAAGAAAACTATTTAACGCATAGCCGTTATGACCACCCCTTCTAAGAGAATTGTTAAATGAAAATTAATTCCATCGTGCATAACTGCCCAACCGCGTGGGGAACCATGATCCGACTTTAAATCCATTCAAATTTCCATATCCCATAATAACGGGATCTCATCCTTATATCTCATGGGAATTCCTTATTCTTCTTCCTCTTGGTTGGTCTCTTTTTGTTCCTGGTTCGTTTAGAGTTCCCCTTCCTGAGGAAAGTGGTGTGCCTGTGCCATATCCTTTCTGCTCACCCTTGGAGTCCCTGACGTTCCTCCCCTACAAGTCGCGCATCCCCAATTCTTGGTGTGTGGAGAATAACTTCGATCCTTGATCAACAAAGTAGGGATTTTTCCTTCGTCTCTCCTTACTGTCTATCATGTGTGGTGGGTGCACTACTGTTCTATGGGAATAGATGAAACCAAACCTTAAAAAAAATAATAAACAGACTGTTAAAGAATGATGGGGTGTGTTTGACTTTTCTGCTATAATCTTTTATAATTGATATATGTTTTGAACTGTATGGGCTTATGCCCCCTGAAAATCATGGCCGTTGGTGGTCATTACTTGTGCAATAATGAACCCTTGTCTTCTGTGTATATTAAATAGTTGTAACATGGAAATTGGATAATCACCTAAACTTGGTTGGTTAAATGGATGACCAGTGAACATCAATCTTTGTGTGGTCACCCCGGTTAACCAACAGAAAGAAGAACCTAATGAATGGTGTGCTTGAACCTGGAAGATTCCCTACTCTATTTTGGTAGTAGTTATGTTGTTCTGTTTGATGCTTATGGGGTGATGAGGATGAGGATGAGATCCCCTGTTGTATCACGATTGTTGGTTGTGAATCTAAAGCTGTGTGGGTATGTATCTCGAGGCTTGGTTTGGTTCCAGTACTTTGAGGGATCTCACTGATCCCTTTGTTGTTGTGACTTCACAAGAGAACCAGGTGTGAATGTTTAAATTACTGTTTGGCTGTTTCTCTTTCTTTGGCTTGTGGTTATGCCTGTTAGTTTCCCATTAGTGCAGAATTCACCTAAATGGGATCACTTGAACATGAAAGCAAGAATGAGTTAAATGGGGAATTGGTTTTGGGAATGAGTTGTGACTTGGCCGTGAGTGCTCTGACATTCTTTTATGAATGAATTGTAATGAGGGTGTTTGTGCTTAGGTTGGCTTTGGAAACCCTAGGTTGGGATGAGTTCTTGTTACCTATACATATAATTGTAGTTCTTATGCTTATTATTCGTGCCCCACCCAATTTTAGAACTTAGTGCCGAACACCCCCATTTCACGGGGGACGGTGTTTTTCCCAACACTCTTATGAGTTTCTGGTTATTAGCTCCTTTTCTACTCCCTTTACCAAATAACCCAAGACTCTTCGTGCAAGCTGTGATGCCCTGAGGTCCATTATAGCCCAAGATTCTTCGGCTAGGTTAGTTTTGGTGGTTGGCCCACGTGTGTGCGGGCATGTTGTTTCCCAAGAGTCTTTGGGATGAGGCCCAGGTGTCTTCGGGTGTGGCAGTAGTTGTTCAGACCCAGGTGTTTGTGGGTGTGGTTACGCATGGTGGTTGTGGCCCAGGTGTTTGCGGGCGGGATGGTGGTTATGGGCCAGGTGTTTGTGGGCGGGATGCGTGGTTGTGGCCTAGGTGTGTGCGGGTGGGGTGTGGTAGTGGCACTGCAGTGAGAATGGCAGGATAGGTTCGATGCATAGGATGTCTTCAATAACCAGTGGGAAAGTGGCATGGGGTACCAAAATATCGATGTGCTATTACTATATATTACTTGACTTGTGTTATTTGGGGAGTGTGCCTTGGTGAGGCCTGGGTGGATAGTTTTCCTTGCTAGGTGATTTGGTTATCTCTTTTCCTATAGGGCATAAGAATTCCTCCTCACTTTTGCATGAGAGTCTTTGGTTTTTCCTACTGAGTATACTTGTATGCTCACCCTACATATATAATGCTTCTTTCATGTTTTCAGGAGGACTTCAGGGATCGTGCAGAGTCGTACTAGCTAGGACATTGGGACAGTTTCCGTTTCTATTTTTTTTCTTTCTTGATACTTTACCTTTATAGTCTCCTTGTACTTTGTGGAATTTACTCTTGTAACATGCATATGGGAATGTTTTTCTTTGTCTTACTTTTCACCCCCAGTCTTGGTATTGTTGGGATTTACTATCTTATCTCCCGATCTTATTAAAGAAAAAGGGTAATGCCTCCCATATTGTGTGTGATTATATACCCTTGGTGCTAGTCACCACTCTGGGACCTATTGAAGGCGGGTCTCGGGGGTCATTATCTCTCCTTCAACTTGAAGAAGGAAGGGTTTGACAATCTGTTGTCCCTTCTCTCATCTTGGTGAAGGCGGGTCGTGACATATATATACTAGTTCAAGATCATTTAACAAGTTTTATTACATATATTTAATTATGGTTTAACCATTAAACTATTTTTATTAATATCCTTGAAGGATAAATTGAAAAATAAAAACTCTTCATCCAGGAAGGCAATAAATCAGCACCCCACAGATGATGTTTTCATGTTTAGAATAAAAACAGGAAGAGAAAAGAATTGATGGTGGGTATAACATTATCATAATTAAAATATATTATATATAATATAAGAGAGTTATCAATAATATTTGGATAGATGATATAAGTAAATGATGAAAAAGGAAAATAAATTGAAAGAAAATCAAAAGAGCGAAGGATATTTTACCTCTTGTGTTGCTCTCCTTGAGAACCTCCTTAAGGAACATGGAAAAGGTATTTTGGGTGATACAAGTAATAATATAATGCTAGGGAAATGATTTTGAGAGGTATTGTTAAGAAATTGGAAAATATTCAAGGCTTTTGAGGTTTTAGGAGAAGAGGTGGTGAGTGGTCGTATTTATAGTGTAATAGATGGGTGTTTTTGATTATTTTAATCATTAGTTTATTATTTTGGTTCAAGAATATCTATAGTATTGATTCATGTGACTAAATAAAGTAACTAGTTCATTTTATTTATAAATAATGGTGCCTAAATAATCCATACATCATCTATTACTCAATAACTCACTTATTTAGCTAATACTTTAAATTACCGTAATTCACAATTCACCAAAAAAAATTCGACTATTTTAGAAAAATACAAAAAACTCATCCTAATTTTTTTTGATGTGTATAATTAAAAAATGGTCTCTATTTTATGAAAATAATTTTATAAATATGATACATTTAATTTATAAATAAAATCATCATTTATTCAAAAAATACCAGTTTTAATATTATAACTTATTTTATGACACTTTCAATAATTAATTAAGGTCTTTTAAAACTATGTTATAATCATAATAAAACAAAATATTAATTTATGAATCTATTTTATGAAAATAAATTTTCATTGAAATCATTATTTTATTTAAAAAATTGTAAATAAACATTTATGTTTCACAAAATATCAAAACTTAATTTATCATTTTTAAAAAATTTATTTACTTATTTCATGATGTAATTAAATTATATTCTCATTTATAAGAAATATAAATTTTATTTATACTTTCATATACGAGGTTAATATTCAATTCATAAATATACTGTTCAAATAATGAGAAAGACATTTTTATTAAAATCATGATTTTTCACTATTAACTGAAAAATAAATATTTTTAGAAAAATAACAAAATTTACACTAGGATAATTTTTCCATGAAACATCTAAAAATGAGGTTTATTTTTTTCAGTATAATTTATAATATTTTCCAATTTTTTTTTAAAAATAAGTGCCCCATTAAAAGGTGGGAAAACTACCTTTTGAAAAAAAATATAGCCTTTTGATGTGTAAAATTGGATTCATTATTATCTTATTCCTATAAAATCATTTAGATGAATGTGAAAATATTTTATTAAATATATAATATATAAATTTCATAAATTTTTTAATAATATTCATTCCTTCCAATTTAAAGGTTCGGTTATGACAATCATTTTAAAATAGTGATATTCAACTGCATATCATTTTTATTTAAGCTTGGTGTTGTATGAGACCTATAATGTCGAAGAAATAAAATTTAAAAATATATATACTATTATATAATATGGTTTTACATTCTCCCCTCCTTTAGAAAATTTCATCCTAACAATTTGAAATTGTATTTCGAAAATCAATGGTTGATACTTCAAAATTACTTTATGGGGGACCCACATCAGAAATAGGGTTAATAAAAGATCCTCTAAATAATAGGGAAAGGGAAAAGAAAAGGTCACCACAAAACTAGTATTTCTGGTAGGAAATCATTAGTGTAAAATGATTACATAGACATGGAAGAGAAATCTAACTATCATGTTCTAATAGAGAGTGACTGAAAACATGGTCATTAGAATGTTCACCAACACAAAACCCTAAATCTATGATCAGTCATAAAACCATGTATTTATTATAAAAAAGAGTAAAAAACATTTTTGTTCTTAAATCCGTTCCCTAAAGTTTAGAGTTTATTTTATAATATATAAAATCACTTTGGAAAACAAACTTACTTTATTACTTTCCAAGTCATAAGAATAATACCATCCTTTGGTTGTGCTTCGTTCCATTTTCAATTCATCCCTAAAACTAGGAAATTAAAGTTAAAAATTAATCTTTTATGCCTTAACACGTTTATGAATCATATATTCCATCATTTATTCCTTTAGTCTTTAAATATTTACTGAAACCAAATTTTTTGGCACAATGCATCCAATAAATCATAATTTTATCTAAAAAATGTCCAATGTTCAACTTAATCCATTCCAACCATAATGATCATCAGAAATACATCTATCCAAATTCACACTCCAAAAAGGTCACCAAATTTCTAGGATATGCTAACTATTTCCATAAATAGCCTTAATCAACATAAGTCCACAATAAAATCATATTTGAATCCAAATTTTTTTTTAACTTCCATCCCTTAAAATATTTGGTGTCTATTGAAATAAACTAAATTACTGAACAACCAAATAATTTTCTAATCCCAAGGTTTTTTATTTGATAAAACAAATTTCCCTAAAATCAAAAAAACTTTTATCTATAACATATAAAAAATTTCATACTAATCGGGGCTTCATGTAGGCTAGTGGTAGGCATTCCACCCTTATCGCCCTTCTATTATGGGTCCAAACCCCGCAACCTTACCGGATGCAAAATGTTGTCACCTAGCCTCCAGAATTTCTTTTTTTTTCTAAAACTATGTTAATATAACTTCAAAAATATATATGATGTAAAATCTTGAAATAAGGTTAATCACTAATTTTTTCAATATAACCCAAATAAATAAATACTTCCTCTCCACATAGGCCCTTTCATGGTCTAGAGTTTATCATATAGAATAGGGCATTAACTGGGGTAATTTCTAGATTCCTCACATATAAGTCAATGAACTAAAAATGAATTATTAGGATGTTTTTTATTTCCTTCCATCATACTCTTCATTTTTCCATTGAAATTATTTTATTTACATCCTTCTTTCCCACACATAATGAATTTACCCATTCTGTTGAGACATGTTCCTGGGTATCTCCTTCTATATATCTTGTATGATGGAAATAGGTCCTTATTTTATCCATGGTATCCACCACTGTATCTCTTATAAAATTCTATCCCTATATTATTTGGTGATCTTGGGGGTTGGTTATGGTATGTGTTGTTAATAATATTTTTTTTAAAACTAATTAGACATGAATGAAAAATCATTCACTTCTATCAACATCCCATTTGTTTCTCATTAACACCACCTTGTACATCATGTTCAATGTTATCATGACCCCTTTGGGTTTAATCCATTTACAATAACCAGAATGAATAGAGCGAGTGACAATAATCACAGTGAGAAAAACAAATAATCATTTATAAAATATCATGACACATTATTTATACCTTAAAAGACCTAGGGTTAATCTAGGTTATGAATTTTCACTATATATTCAAATTATTCGAAATGGTTTGTAAATAAAATGTAAATTATTCTAATAATATCCCCTGATATTTTCAAACCAGTTGTGCAGTAAGGCCGGTTGTTGTGTACCATGTTACACCGAGTTAGGCTCAATGCACCTTATCGAGGTTGTTACCACTAGTTAAATCTATTCAAAAACCACGTCCACCTATAGTATCTATAAAGGGACATATTTCTAGGAAGACCTATGTAATCTTGATCTTACAAAAATTCTATGATGTTCTTCTATTATTTTCCCCTATCTTAGTGTTATGTTCCCTAATCCTTGTTTTCTAAATCTAGTTTCCACGGTTTCTACTAAAATTGATCTGATAACAACTATAAAGACCCTGACCCTAGTATCTTAGAGAAAGGGCCTTAATTTATTACATTGTAATATGAAAAAAATTCCCATTCCAATGTATGTAATAGTTTAGTATCTTTGAAAAAATGATTAAAAAATAAGTTTTAAATTGAAAAATTAGAATAAAAACAACATAAACACTCCATTAGAAACATCTATAAACTATTAGATTATCCTTGTAAGTTATTCATAATATACATATTCACATCCTGGGGAAAAATAAAACATAAAAAAGGGGTGAGCTCAGATGCTTAGTAAGGGTTAATAATACTACAGAAGCTATCATAAACATTAAAAATTAGGCAAGGTGAATAACTAAAACACATTCCATTAAAACATAATCCGGAGCATAATATGATAGGAATAAAATATGAATAAATAATTTCATATAAATAATCACATGAAAATGAAACTTAACAATGTATATTATACAAGTATAATAATCACATGGGATATCAATTACTAATATCTTAGAAAGGGAATGAATAATTATGGACATCATAAACATACTATTAAGGATTCTTCTAAGACACCATACATAAATGGGTTACACCCCTATCTAGTTTATCTCATGAGACCTACTAATGCATCAAGGGGATATAGTGGGACCATAACATCACTTACTCTTTCTAGTTCATTTTTCATATAAATGATGTGAAACAAAATAATCATATACATTCATAGTGAAACTAGAATATGAAATATTTTAAGCTTTCCCCAAAATAATAAACATAACCACAAACCATGCAGAGTAATGTGGATAATGGTTTCAACATAGTACATTCCCATAAATAATAATAATCCATTAAATAAAATATATTAGATATTAACATAAGATATCAATCTCAATTAATTATAACATTCAACATAGGGTATTAAAATATTTGACAATACCATATTATAACCATTGAAAAATTCTGGATAGAAATACCCATTTTCTCTGAAAAGAAGAGTTTATTTGGAAAATAATTGGTATTTTTCATAAAATAAGATTTTAAACATATATTTAAAAGAAAATAAAAGGGAAAGAAAATTAAATTATATTTGACTCATAAATTATTTACAAATAAAGTGAAAACATGTAAAAAGATCATTTAAGAAACTTTAGAATCAAGCCGCTTTATTACGGTTTAATGGAAAAGACTAAATATTCATTAAAATAGAAAAAAGAATAATTTTTTTATAAAACCATAAATGAAGAATGCAGTTTTTTATTAAAAATTTTGTGATTGGAGAAAAGTAATTGTGTATTAAAATATATTATGGAGTGCACATGAAAATGTGTAAGAAATTATAAATTTCTCTTAAACCATTATTTCTTATCAAGAAGAATTGATAAGGGAACATTATAAAACCATGAATTTACAAAAAAAGAAAGAATAATTGAGTTAGTTAAATAAATTGTTAACATAAAAACATAATTTCTGTGGATTAAATAATAAATATTAAGAATTACATTGGGGTAAAGATAGATAAAGTGTTACTCGAATGAAAAATGGATGTTTGGGGAAAATCCCTTACCACTTTGAAAACCGTAGAACTGTGTTCCCTATAAAATTAATGATCATGAAATAATAAATTGAATACCATAAAGATAAATATATTTGTGATATTATACATCAATGGTTTGTATACATACAATACACATAACAAATAGTGGAAAATAAGGCATATCTCACATAAATAAGAGTGAGATGAGATAACCTTTACCTTATGCACGAAAGAGTTATGCACATGCACATAATATACTAGATAACAATATTAGATTTATTAATAATTTAATTAATAAATTTTTCTACATTGTTTTTATTTAGTATTATTTTATTAACATCATTTATGGCATTTTTAATGGGTTATAAGATTCAATTTTGTCGCTCGAAAGTGTTCATTTCCTTGATTTTCATTATTGGTTAACATGTATACAAGTAAAAATGTTCATGTGAAATGTGAATGGTTTTCCAGAATTGAAATTATATATTATTAATGAACTTTTAGAATATTTAATGGTCTTATATATCATTTTTTCTACATATGAGAATGATTCACTAAGAAAAAGTTAATGATAAATGTTTGGATTATTTTGGTGTTCTTTTAGAACATCACACACTAGTTTTATTTTATAAATTAATATTATGTATATATAAAGGTTATATAACATTAAATAAGTTTTATTAAATATATTAAATTATATTTTAACTATAAAAATTGGTTCATGACGATCCATGAAGGCATAGTTGAAAAACAAAAACTCATCATCCACGAAGGTGGTAAATCGTCACCTCAGAGACGATGTTTTCATTTTTAAAATAAGAAGGGGAAGAGGGAAGAATATATTTTGGATACACCATTATCATAATAAAATTTTAGTATTTATATGATATTATATTTTTCAATCATGATTGTAAATAGGTGGCAAGTAAAGGATAATAAAAGAAAAGAAATTGAAAGAAAATTAAAAGAGAGAAGGGGATTTTACCTCATGAATTTTTCTCCTTGAGAACCTCATTAATGAAAATTGAAATGACATTCTCGGTGAAAAAAAACCAAAATATGGGGGAGAATATTTGAATATGTATTTGGATAAAATTAGACAATATTCAAGGATTTTTATGTGTGATGAGAAGAGGTGGGGGGTGGTATTTATAGTGGAGGAGAGGGGTTGTTTTTGATTATTTAATCATTAGTTTATTATTTAGGATCACGACTATAAATAATATTGATTATTATAAATAAATAAAAAAAATAGTTCATGTTTTTTATATATAATAGTGCCTACATCATCCATAAATCTTCTATGCCTCAATAATTCATATATTTAGATAATACGTTAAATTACCATATTTAAGTATTCAAAAAAAATTAAACTATTTTAGAAAAATAAAAAATTACAATGTAACAATTTTTAAACATCTAGAATTAAAAAATGTAATCCATTTTATGAAAATAATTTTCTAAACATGTGGAATTTCATTTTTAAATAAAATATCATTTATTTGAAAAATACAGATTTTAATATTATAATTGATTTTATGACACTTTAACAAACTAAATAATGAATCCTAAAAATATATTATAATCATAAGACAAAAAAAATTTAATTTACGTATCAATTTTATGAAAATAATTTTTATTTTATATCATTATTTTATTTATAAAATTTTAAATAAACATTTATGTTTCAAAAAAATATCAACACTTAATTTATCATTTTTAAAACATTTATTTACTTATTTCATGAAATAAATATATTTTATTCTCATTAATAAGATACCTAAATTTTATTTAATCTTTTATAGGTGGGGTTACTATTAAAATAGTAAATAGGCTATTAATATAATAAAAATGACAATATTAGAAAAATATGGATTTTATATTATTCACTAGAAAATAAATATTTTCAGAAAATACCGAAATTTCACCCAAATGTAATTTTGAAATTTCAATTTTAAGAAAAATCTTTTTCATTCAATATAATTTAAAAAATTATCCTATTTTTTAAAATAAGTGATCCATTAAAAGGAGGTAAAACTGCCTTTTGAAATAATATAGCCTTTTAAGGTATAAAATTTGAATCATTATTATCTTATTTCTATAAAATCATTTGGATGAATGTAAAAACATTTTATTAAATACATAATATATAATTTTCATAATTTGGTTAACACTATTCATTCCCACAACTTTAATGGCCAGGATATGAATGTCACTTTAAAATAATGATATTTAATTGTATATCATTGTTCATTTAAGATTAGTGTTTTGTAAAACCTTTTCTGTTGTAGAAATTGAATTTAAAAATAGACATACCATTAAATATTGGGGTGTTACAACAAACTAGTGGGGGATAACCCTAATAGAGTGGGGGAACCATGCCTCATCTTCAGTAGATGGTCATAGGGTTCCACTCCACATATAGAAGACCCTTGCCCAATGTTGTATACAAGGGGTTTCTAAACCTATATATATAGTAAATTGGGGACTCCACATATAGAATACCCTTGCCCAATATTGTATACAAGGGGTTTCTAAACCTATATATATAGTAAATTGGGGACCCATGACCTAACCTTCACATTCCATTATGGTTTTTCCAACAGTGATGTTGCTCTGGAGATCACACTAAAGTGTCAATGTTAGTCTACCATTAAGAAATAATATAACATCTCACGACCCACACATTGTATCTACAATGTAGAAAAAGGGACACAATCACATAATAAATGAAATTATACTCAATATGGACTACTTTTGGTTCGAATTACGAGTTTTGAATAAATTGATAAAAAAGGTGGAACATTTGAATGAGGATATACCACATATCCCTTGGAGTAAAAGGGGTGTACTCCCAAGTCTTATCTTCACCGTACCCCTATGCTCCACTCAGCGTGTGGAAATACTTATACAAGGTGTGTCTCCTAGGGAACATTGCATGTGGGACTACCGAAGGTCTAATAAATACAACACATATACATGGATTAGGTGTATTAGTAGCGACACATGGTGTGTGGGTCTAGCTACATCATGTGCAATATTTAACTCGGCCTTGAGACCCTTGACACCATAAAAAAAAAGATTACATGGCATGACTTCCTTTAAAAAGCACTATGTGTATCCAGGATATTCAAAAAAGGTACCCCTTCATCCCAAAAATTCATTATTTCATCGATTTACCAAAAATATCTCACAAATTATCACTATTTTTGTTGACAATGTATTATTCCTCACCAGTGGCTAGATTCCAACCATCCTTCACCGAAAGAATCTGATTTATCTCCCCATATGAAATCCCATCATGTCTCTTATTATCACCTATGGGATGATCCTTAATCCACCATATGCAATCCAACAATTACCCTCTCTACTTATACAAATCATCAACTTATTTATTGATCAAGAAAAACAACGTGAATCCTTTTTTGATAGCATCTTGAACTAGACTAGAAGTTATATAATTGTTAAACCATTGACCCATGATAAAAATGGTAATAATTTTTGGGATAATGTTACAGTAATAAAGTGGATTCTTATATCATCACAATAAAACTATAAATCAAATTCAATAATGAAAAAAATAAAATCAGATAATTCATGTACAAGGGATATCATTAGAGCCAAATAATGTAATTAAATTGATGGACCATGTGAAGAATAAGAATAATTATTAGGAAATAAATATGTATATATATATAACCCTTGCCTAAATTCAAAAATAATGAGGGTGAAAATCGATAATTTTTTTTTGTAAATAATCATTTTATTTATTGTTGGTGAAGAGTTATTTTCAATGACGGTGTCGGTGATCTCTAATAAATTTTTCATTATTGATGAGTCTGACGAAATCTGATCATCGATCTGTGGATCCCTCCGTGATATATTGACAAGACCTCTCCCCATGGTGGCTTTGTAAATATATCTTATTATGAATATATCTCTACATAATTACCATAATAGGGATTATATAGATTTATATCTAGGTTATAACAGTAATTTGGAAAAATAAATTTATAAATTTATTTAATTTATTTATATCTAACATCTTTATGTGATTGTGCATTGATCGATGATCCGATGTAAATGAACCTTATGCCATGAATAGGTTAAAACACACATTTTGAATCCAATATATGTTTCATATTTTCCATCCCATACCCTAATCAATGAGAAATATGTTAAAAACAAATACTCTCACACATTATTCGATTATTTAATATTTTTAATATATCGATTTTGGGGTCCTTCGATGCATGTAACACCATGAAAATTTAGAATAAAAACCCATATATATATATAGGGTCCGATGATAAAAATTAGGATCATTAAATTCTCACCACCTTTAATTATTTTAAACATGAAATGAACAAAACTACTTGAAAAGGTGAGGTTTATGTGCCCACACATTGATTTCTCACTCTCACAAGCTATTCTAAGGGATCTAATTTTTTAGAAGAACTCACACTTGTGGGATAGATCACCCATAAATGTTTCTATCTTCTGAATCCTTGATAGATAGAGGGTACTCTAAAATATAGTCTTTTATGTCAATGTCAATCTTACCACAATCAATAATGTGTGATGAGTCATCCACTTAATTCCTTAGTTGCAACACAAGAAATAATTCATTCACTTGGTCCAAATATAATAGTATGTGTAGGCTATAAGAATAATTTACATCCTAACATAAGACCTGTAATGGCCTAATAAACCTAGGGGAAAACTTTATACAATTAAAAAACCTTTGAAAACCTCATCTTAGAGATATCGTTAGGAACACATGATCTACTTACTCATACTCCATGTGTTTCTAGTGTTGGTGTGTATAATATTTCTATAGGTTATGAGTGGTCTTTCATATCTCATGGACCATGATAACTTTATCCATCATCATCTGTACCAACTTCAGTCTCTCAATCAATGAATCACCTATCACTATCCAGCACAAGGGTAACCTACATGGTCTCCAATACATAGCATTGAATGGTGTTATGATGATATAGGAGTGATAACTATTATAATAAGATAACTCAACCAAAGGTAGTTATACCAACCAAAATTAAACCTTACTTTGTTTTACATTATTTGCATAATTAAAACACTACATTTCATAAAAGACAACACAATACCAAGATTGTAGGGTTTAGTGATTTGGGACAAGTTACGAAGAAAAATTATTTTATATAACTTGTGAACATTTCTCTACGATTAAACCAAACTAAACACTCATATAGACTTATCATGGGTTTCACTCATATGCATAATACAAGGGATTGAAAAATAAGTAATTGGTGAGCTTTGATTCTCAATAAGGTCAAACATAATTTATGACAGTCAAATATCATAGGTGAACATAATATGAGTATATGTGTACAATCCAGATATAAAATAAAATCATACCCAAAGAAGTATAGATTATAAATTATGAGTCTTGGAATTGGGATTGGCATAACATAAGATATGAATCAAAAGAGCCTATAAACATTATTAAATAAATATGATATATGAGATCATAACACAAGCATAATAGAATGAATATGAGTGTGGCATAAACATAGTCATAAGAAAATATATCAATATGAACATATCTTAAACAAAATTATTTCCAGACATATTTGTATAAGCCTATATTAACAAAAATTATACTCATGCACAACTTTGATTAAATATTTAAGACTCAATTATACCAATGAATAACCTTTTGAGTCTAGATTAATGATAATTATACCCATAAACCAAAATGTGATCATAGCTAAATTAAAATTATACCCACATAAATCCTTATCAGTATAGCTTAATCACAATTATACAATGCACAAAATCATTACCTCAGGTGATATAAAAGATTAGCCAATGCATTGGAGAGAGATATAAGACTCCAAATTTCAATCATATATAAATATTTGTGCCACATGAAATCAAAAATTCATTATATCACAAAATCCCATGGAAAGAAAAATGGTTTTCAAAACATTTCAAATTGGTATCACAAAAATTGACCTCAATAATGTAAATAGTGGATATCAAAATATTCAATCACTATAAAATTGTATTTTTTATGAAACGTTATAGGGTGTTACTCAAATAATATCTTCCATAGAATTTAATCTTTTAGATATAAAGAGGAAAATGTAAGTCAAACCATAGAATATTTTTTAGAAAATTTTCATAACATTATCATACATGGAGAAGCTATCAATAATCTTGAAAAGTATTTTTTTGAAAGGAGAATTTTGAAAAACTAAAGAGTAATAATTTTCAAAATCAATATTTGGAAATATATCTCAATAATAAATTTCTATTAGAGACAATGTTTTTTAAAAGGATAAGTTAAATAATTTTTGAAATATTTAACTTTAAAAAAAATGTAAATAAAAGTTCATTGAAAAGAATTATTTTAAATAGTGATGATAATTTTTTTGAAATAAATTACTTATAAAAACAATCTTCAATAATATAGCCCTTAAAATACCAATATTTATCAATATGAAATGCGGAGTTGAAGATAAATCATTTTATTTTGAAAGGTTATAAAAACATTTTATTATTTTGAAATACCTGTTTTGAAGACCTACATTATAAAAAGAGAAAAAATTAACTTTTTAAAAGTGGATAAGTAAAATATGGTCAAGTGAGAAAACATACAATTTGGTTTCTAAATATAAAGGATAACATTTACGGGAAATGTAAATATGGAAAAGAATGGGAAACCATTAAGGGGATGATAAATATTCCTTCCAATGATATAATTTTGATCAAATTATATAAGGATAATGACTTGAATGAATTGTGTCATTTCAACCAGATTGAAATATAATGTACCTTGAAATCAAATTTTAGAGTGGAAGAAATATATCGTGTAATAAAGAAGTTCCATAAGAAGAATTATACCTCAATGCAGGGAGTTGAGATAACAAAAACTATGTCCACATAGTTTTTTTAATTGAGATTCATTTAAATAAATAACACTATATGGAAATTAAAATATAAAAAATTTCCTGAATATGGGTAAAAATATATGTGGAACAAATCACACCATCTCAAATATATCATGGTGAAAAATATGAAATATGCTAGAAGAAATTAAATTTGAGACAAAGAACACCTTACTTTTATTGATGAATTCAACTAAAGCACCTAATAATGCAGCATAAAAAATTAATATCATAATTAATTAGTAATGAAATATATTCACGTCAATAAAATTTTATAAACTTTATTTATAATTATTATCTCTCTTTATACATTCTATATTGTTATTGTCTATTTTCAATATAGGGTGTGAGTAATCTTGATTGTTTTGAACTAGTTTTATAATAGTGGTGTTCTTATTCATTCTCATAGAATTGTACATTTTTACTATTAAATACATTTTTTTATGTGTGAAAAAAAGTAATTTTAATATTAGCACATGAAATGTAGCCAAAGTGTGTTTTAAAAAATTATAATATTAATCATAAAATTTACATGTATTATAAAACTATCAATGATTTTATTTTAATAATATAAATTGGTTTATTATAAATAAAATACATCTTATTTGGATTTCAAATCACTCTAAAAACTCTTTTTACTGAAAAATATTTAATTAAATTAAAAGACAAAAGTAGTTTCTTTTATTGGAAAATATTACTTAAATTATTGAGAATATGTTTTTTAAATCCATATTAGTGTTTAAAATGTATTTTATTAATTGGAAAATACATCTTTGATCATGAAATTTATTTATATGTTTGTATGTTATACTTACTTCATGATATAGGCATAAATTCTATGATATAGTGAAAACTATATTTTTCACTATTCACATAAAATTGATTAATTTTGAAAAAAACAACCAACTTAGAATAATATTGATATTTTTAATTCAAAAAGGATGTTAATTTTTTAAAAATAATATACTAAAATTTATAATTTTTTTATTTAAATTAAAATTCAAAATAAAATACTATTTTTTAATGGTATTCTTAAACATTATTTTTTATCAATATAATTTCACATTAATTTATAATTTAATGAATTTTCACATTGTGGTTAATATATTCTAAGATTATATATTATCATAATAATAATTTAAAATTAATTTATTAAATTTATTAATACAACAAACAATTATTTAATAACGGATAACCCTTTTAAATATTAAATCATATTAAATATATATTCTCTAAAAATGATAATTTTAAATTGGTTAGTATCAATTTTTTATCTATAGGTTTTATTACTATTATAATTTTCTTAATAGTATTAATATAATATTTATGGATCATTTTACAATGGTTTTGCATGTAGATAAATCTATTAATGTAATATTTATTTAAGGAAAATAAATAGTGAAATTTATGGTTATTACATTATCTCCCCCTCCATTAAAAAAACTCTTCCCCACAATTTTATATATATTCCCAATTAATAAAAACACATAAGGGTATATAAATATAATCATGACTCTAGCTATATAATCAGTAAGATAAAAATATTTCTCTCAAAAGGAATATTATATAACATATATTTTCCCTCATAATAGGAATATATTAATATTATCAACCATTTTTTCCAAATATGCCTATATAGAAAACTCTTATGAGTTTTTAGATACATCCCTTCCATGTATTAATTTTCAAGATCATGTTTCCAACAAAATATTAATATCAACAATTATTATAATAATATCCAATAGAATTAGAGTAAATGATCATATAGAAATGAAATTTGAATACTAAGATATCTTCTCCAATGAAACCTTCATTTCAACCTATGATACATTCATTTCAACAATGTTAAACTTGGACATTTATATTATTATCATGGTTCAATCACATTTACTTTATGTTATGTTATCTTATACATCTTAACCTTGTAACTTAATGTAATTATGAAATAAATCCTTCATAATTTCTTATAAATAGAATGTGATTGACCAAAACATGTCCTTTTTGAGTGTCCGGGTGGATGTAAAATCTTTGGCCTAATCACCGTGTACCAAATTTAATATTGATTTGCTACTCAACCAACCGTTTTCATGGGGATTACCTATATTTTCATTTGTGCCACTACCATGTTAACTAGTCCATATCAAGAGAGGGATGTAATTTCTTTGATAAGTAGACATTATTAACTTTACCAAAACATAAAGATTCTATCCTATACCGAGACTTGTCCCTTCTAATAATCTCAATTATTTCATTAAATTTATATAATCTATTTTAGGTCCACTAGGCTAGATACCCTGAGAGTGAGGGTGAATTAGGGTATGATAGATTAAAACAACTGCCCCTTTTGATCTTGTTTTTTGTTAGACAAAACCCTCTTCTCTCTCCTTCCCGTTGCATATTATGAAAAAACCTTAAAGCATGAACATGAAACAACAATTTTTACTTGGTTCACCATCACTGGGATACGTCCAAAAAGCATACACCAGCAGTGTGCTGATGTACTAATTCCACTATAAGCGCACTATTGTTTACAAGTTCGAAGTGGATTCACTGTACCTCTTTGTTTACAACCACTCATAATTTGAGAACTCACTGCTCTCTCAACTGAAGTGATCTCACTGCTTCTTCAGAAGATCCCCTCACAGTTTGTAGACCTGTAGGTCTCTTCATTACCACTAATGAATGCATATTCTACTGTATGTAGATGATCTATTGAAGTCCAAATTACATCCACTGATGAATACCCCTTTTCCCCTAACGACTGGGAACCAACCTTTGGGATGAACCTTCACAAAGCTCCCTACTTCACAAAGCTCCCAATTTTGAGAAGCTTAAACAATCCTTTGCAAAAATAATGCCTTTTCGTGAAGCTCACACCTTCGTAGAGCTCAGGCCATCGCAGAGCTCATGTTTTCGCAGAGTTACTTCCTTCATGAAGCTCACTGAACTAATGTGGATCACACAAATTTCGTGAAAATAAATTATCCATTGTGAATATTCTCTCTTTCATGAAGCACACTGCCTTTATAAACCACCTTCGCGAACCACCTTCGAAATTTGAGAGATACGAATTTTTCATTGAAAAACTATATACTTATCTCAAGGGGGTCGAGGCGTATTTATAGGCGATTCCACCAACTCTTGAACCATCCTTGCAATATCAGTGCCACGTCATCTTAAATCGCGAAGCTGCAAAGTTCCTGCCAAAATTCTCTCAATATTGCAAATCACCATGAAAATTTTCAGATCACGGAGCTCATTGTAATCATATAGAATTCTATCAATCACTTCATGTCATCACCACGAAGCTCCCTCGCATTTCCCTCCAACTCTACCATTTATGAAGCTCGTCATAATCACGAATAACTCCATCAACATTATTCTTGTCTTCGCAAAATCCAATCCTTGAACCCTATATTTGTGAAACTCATGTCTTTTCCATATTTTGATGACATCTTCAAGGAAATCCATATTTCATGATTCTCACTATTCTCCAAATATTGGACTCTAAAAAATTGGTAAACACTAGAAAAAGGAACCACCTTGTATCTGTTCTTTTGTACCGCCTCCAAATCATTCGTTCCTTTGTCATGGTTCTTTGTCAACATGGATTGTTAAGAACATCCCTGGAACTCGACAATTGACCATGGAAACCTGCATTGTCAACAAACACAAGCAACCCAAAAATGTTTCCATGATACCTTGAGGGATTCTTCCCAACAATCTAAATACCCAAAATTAACTTAACTAATACAAAAAATAACTAAACTACTCACTGATAGAAACTATAGAGACCCAATCCAAATATAACATTATTCTAACTCAATTCTATAATCAAAACATTATGTCTCACAAATAATCACACAATCCTGATAACATAATGTTTAGTGTCTTTGAGAACCATATACATAGGAATATTATTTTAAACAAATTTTGAATATTTATTTATAATCAAACCATACTATACTTCCTTCTATAATTCTCATAAATTACACCCATATTCCAAACCTAGGGGGTGGAAACATAAGAAATGGGTGGGATTAGGTTCTCCATAAGGTAAAACTTAAGTAATAACAATAAAATAACACATGTGATCATAAGATGACCATATAGGTATAATAAACATACATAATGGAATCATACCCAAAAAATAATATATTATAAATCATGAGACATGGAATAAAGCCTAGAATAACTAAATACATGGATAAAAAGAGTTTGGAAACATTAGTTAATAAAAAATATCCATGATATCATAACATAAGCATATGAATATGTATAATAGTGAGGAATAAAATGTAGAATATGAAAATACATCATTTTCAACATATCATAACCATAGTTATATTTATTCATAGGGTTGTGGGAATAGCCTAACAACAATTATACTATTTCACAACATTATGATCATATCTTCACCATAATTATACCCATGGAAAACCATGTTATCGTAGCTTAACTAGAACTATACGCATTCACAAAATCATTATATCATAATATATAAAACCATAACCAAGGGATTTAAATAATATATTGAACCCCACACTATAACCATCCATACATATGTGTGCCACTTGAATTCAATCATTACTTATATCATAATGATCATATGGAAAGGAAATTATGTTTCACAACATTTCGATATTATATTACCAAAATTCAACTCAATCTTGTAAATGGTTGATACCCAAAAATTCAGTCACCAAAAAGTAATATTTCATAAGAAAATTTATAGGGTGTTTTATGAAAAATTAATTGCTTAAAAATATGTCATTTATAGATACAGTTGAAAATATAAGTGAAACCATTGATGTATTTTTTGAAAATGTTTTAAACATTATCATAAAAGTATATGTTATAGGACATCTGGAAAAGTGTTCTTTGAAAAGGTATGTTTTCAGATATTGAAAAGAATTAATTTTAAAATAAATATTTGTAAGAAAATATAAATAATTAATCCATTAAAGAGATAAATTTTTTTTAATACATAAAAAGTGAATTTTTTTTGAAAAAAATTACCTTTAAAAATAAATTTCAATAATAGAGCCATTAAAAGACATAATTGTTTTATAAAGTGATCTGAGATTTTTGGAAACCATTTACTTTTTCAAATAATTCTCAATTTTGGAGCCTTCAAAAAGGACTAATAGTTTTCAAAAATAAACGTGAAGTGGAAGATAAAACATTTGATTTTGAAAATATCAAAAGGCTTTTTATTATCATGAAATCCATTTGTGAAAAAACTACATTGAAAAAAGACAAAAAAATAACCTTTTTAAAATAGGTTATGGGAAATATGAAGGAAAAAATAGAGAAACCGTATTTAGTTTTCCAAATATAAAGGAAAACATTGGTCATAAATGGAAATATGGAATGAATGGGAAACTATTGTTAAAGTTAGTGAAAATTATTCCCAAATATGATATAATATTGATGGAGTTATTAAAGTACTAATATTTTAATTATATTTATAATTTTACAAAATAAAGAAATGGTAGGTTCAATAAAATAAAATCTAATTTTGGATAAAACAAAAATTGGAATAAAGAAGATCAATAAGAAGAAATATCACTCAATAAAAATAGAGTTGAGTTACAAAAATCATAAACACATTAGTATCTTTTGAATCAGGATCCATTTTAATAAATATCATTATATAGTGACTATAACCCATTAATTTCACATATATAAAAAAATACATCCATTAGGTAGTAATCACACCATCTCAAAAATATTTGGGAGCAAAAAATGAAATATGTCGCATGAAATTAAATTTGAGACAAATAACCTCTTACCTTAATTAATGAATTACACTAGATAACATAAATATCATATATAAAAATAATATATATTAATTACCACTTTTAGAAACTTATTTATATCTATTAGATATTATACACATCAATTAAGATTATTCTCTACATGTATATTTTTTAGTTATTAAATATTTTAAATATTGGGAGAAATTAATATTGATCATTTTGAATTGGATTTATTATATAAGTTTTATTCATCATTAATATCAATAATTTCATCATTACCAGATCATACAAGTACTATAATATTTTCTTTATAATTGTTGAAAATGTTACAATTTCTTTCTACTTGAGTTTGTGTTAGGAAAGTTGATTATCTTGGAATAATATAATTATTAAAAAATCATAATGATATAATTTAAATATTGTATTTGAATTGAATCTAATTTTAATATAATTTAATAAATATGATTCAAACTTAATGAAAAATTAGATATATTACTTTGGGGAGTTTGTAGTCCAATCGCGTAGAAAAGACGTTTTCAGTTTTTTAATGGAAAATGGGAAAGTTAGTTAATAGTTATTCACTTTTCATAATAAAACTGACCATAAAAAATACCAATTCAATTATATATGAATTAGAAAACTATATTTGTGAAGGTAAGATAAAAAATTAATAAATTAAGGAAAAAATTTTAATCACATTGAGGACTTGAGTTTTCCCGTGAAGGAACCCTTGTAAAGGGATGGATTAAGATAGATTAATGTGAAAAAATTATGAAGGATGTTAAATTAAATTATGTTGGAAGTAAATAGAAAATAATTTCAAGAATATATATAAATTTTTTTGTGTTCTTGATGTTGTGGTGAGATGCCCCTTTCTTAAGTCATGAGAATGAATATTTTGTAAGTATTTTATCATAATATAAATATTGAACATGTTTCACATGAAAATAAGAATCCAAAATGGAAAATAAGGAAGTGAATATAAGGTTCATTTTATCCGCACATAAAAAAATCAATTTATAAAAATGTTTTTTAACATGTTGTGTCATTTACCTCTTTTGTGGACCACTTTTACCCTAATGAATTTTACGGCAATAACTAGTTTTTACCTATACAATTCATATTTTATAAATAAAAATAAAAATAAAATTATTCAAAAATATTTACCTACTAATTAAAAATATAAAATAAATTTCATAAGATTTAATTTTTACGTCTAATAAAAATTAATTTTGACAATAGTCCATGTAACGTGTAAAAACTAGTTTTTAGAGAAAGTTACTTTTTAGCATATAATTTTTGTGTATGATAAAATCATCAATTTATTTGATTTACATGATATAATTTTTTTTATTATATGATATAAAAAATTTTATGTGGAATTAAAATCATGCTAAAACATAATTTTTCTCAAATATTATTTAATTAAATAGAATACAAAAAGTGTTTCATTAATTTGAAAATATTCTTGATGTTAATAAACATAGGTTTTATAAATTCATAATAGTATTTAAAATTAATAGTTTTATTAATAAAATACATAATTTAACATGGATTATGTTTTTTACATTTTTATGTTATACTAACTTCTTGATATATTCATAAATTCTTTGATTTAGTACAAACAATATTTTTCTGTATTCACATAAAAAACAATTATTTCAAAGTATATGAAAAATTACCCTTAGTATAATATTGATATTTTTAATTTAAAAATATTTTATTTTTTTTTTAAAATTTAATTTCTAAAAATAACAAAATTTATATTTTAAATAGATTTTCTAAATATAAATATAACCGCTTTTATTTAAAAATGGAATTCTATAACATAATGTGTTCTCAAAATTATTTCATACTAATTTATACTTTAAATAATGTAAATATATTTTCTAATATATTAAAATATTATATATTATCACAATAATCATTTAAAAGCGGTTTATTTAATTAATTAATACATTAAATAATTTTTTGGAGAAATAATATTCCCTCTAAACATTTATTCATATTAATTACATTTACTTTAAATGTATGAATTTTTAATTGAAAAGTATTTTCTATTTACTAGTGGTTTTATTATTTATATAATTTTCTGGTTAATATTCATATAATATGTTACAAATAATTTTAGTTCAGTGTTGTGTGTGGAGAAAGTTATTTTCATAACATGATTTTAATGAAAATCCATAGTTATATTTCATGTCATTACAAGATGTTATCCCCCCAACTCCAACCGAATCCGAACACATATGATCTCAAAATATCCTCCAAAACCAATATTTTACATTTTGTATAACCATCTGTCTAGGTCAGAACACCATTCTCATTTGTAATAGGTTCTAAAAATCCTAATGAAATTCTCTCCACAATAATAATGTAAACTGAGCATCATGACCATAGATAATCATTGAGGGTTCCCCATGATGTTACACTATGCCCTATACATAAATGTGACCAAAACACTCCATTTTATTATTCTCCTAGATGAAAAAAAGTCTGATGACTTGGTATGTCAGTCAAAAATCACCCAGGTAGTGTTGTAGACTGTTTCTGTCCATGGATGCTCTATAAAAAAAAAATCATTTGTTATGTAATCTTCAACATTGTAACCTCAAGAGGTTGAGTCAAACCCATAGAAAAATTATACTATTCATTCACTTGTTAAAATCCGTGTCTTTGAGAAACAAACTACATAACACTCCACCTCATACTACCCACCTTAACTCATATAATTAGGCTTTGTACATCTTTATCACTCTAGGAGACACCTCTATGTGGAAGGTATAAAACACCCTTTAAAGATCATCATGAAACATGGTCTAACCACTATATATTCTTATTCAAGAATTACATGTTCCCTTCCTTTACAAAATCTATCTAGTGTGTCTCCAAAAAATATATTGTTACATAGAACTTCATAATCGATGTCTACCAACTAAGCCTCACTCACATTATAGGGTAGAGATAGAGTAACTAATATCTAATATAGATAAGTTTTATATATCCTCCACCAGGGTCATCTAAAAAGAGGTCCACTATCTAATTCCTCCTCCCCCATGCTAGATCAATATTTTCTTCTTAGGCAATTTTAAACCAAGAATTCCTTCCCTATAGTATTTAATATATCAATGTGATAATCCTATTGAAAATCCATCAAATATCACTATATGAAGATAAGGTATCTCTGTGAAAATAAACACTTGAGAATATAGTGGTATGAGAAAACTATAAACTGCTCACACAGAAGATAATGCCTCCTCTTTGTTAAGAAAGAACAACTATTTTTATATCTAAGTCAAGGGTTGTGTAGTACTTATAACATGTATAAATTTCCTAGAATCATAATAAATAATTTCATACTTACGAATCAATATGCACATGATCATAGGTGGTTCCTAATCTAGCAATTACTCTTTCCTTTTTGGTCCATAGATATACCATGTTTAGAGGTAAAGTGACCTATAGAATGAACCCCTCTAATCCAAAACTATCACTTACAAGCCCTACCATATATATAGTTTACCCTAAGTAATTCTATAACCATCATAAAATGATCTTTATTCTTATACCCATATTTAGAGAATATAATAATTTCATTCTAAAAGAATACCATGAATTGATTTAATAAATACTAAAATTTAAAATTCATAATTCTCATAAAGATAGTGGAGGAATTCATAACACTAAATGGAATCAACTAGAAATCATAATGACCATAGAGACATACTAATGTTTTCCTTAGAATATCATTCTCTAAAACTATACACCAGTGGTTTTTATACCTATGGACAGTCTTTGAGAATCATCTCACACCATTCAGCTCGTTGAAGAAGTAATTGATCCTTTGAAAAGGGAAATTTTTATTAGTCATAACTTCGTTTAGGTGATGTTGATCAATACCAATCATTAAGATCTTATTCAACTTCTTAAAGAAAAACACGATAACCACATTGGGGGACACATTATGTATGATAAATCCATTATCTCAAAGGACTTACTACTTCACACTCATCTCCTAGAGCTCAGTAGTGGCCATATGTTATGAATTAGAAGATTTCAGGGTGGTATTATAGTGATAATAAAAGAATAAGTAAACCTACCCTAATTGAGGTATTATAATAACATCTTTGGGGAGGAAATATATATATATATCTCCACTACATATAGAGTTAGGACGCTTGAAGAGACTATTATAACAAGGTCTAACCTTTCCAACTAATGAGAGATAAGTTTTAGATTTCTACTCAAGAACCCCACTTGATTTTAAACTGGGTCATTTTTACCATTGAATGATAATCACATCCCATCTGTCTGTCCACATTTAACTCTACTATGTAGGATATATATCTGATCACACACCATGTATGGAATATCTATACCTAGAATTATTTCATACAGATTTATTGAAATCAAAATTTGGTTCCATGAAAATATCTCTCATATAAGAATCAGAATGAACTACAAAAAGAGGTGTGAAATAGTTGAGTCATTCCCTATAGGAATATTTATCCATAATTTTTGGGATAAAAGATCCATTGGATTCACATGATTTCGAACAAGGTAAAAGGTGATGAATGAATTAAGAACACTTATGTCTAAAAGTACTAGTGCTAAAGTTGGGAAGACATAAATCATGCCTCAAATCATCTCATGTAAAGACAGTTCATATCCTTCTATACCTGATAACTAGTAACATCCTTGACAACTAGCCCTTTGAGCATAATTTTGGTCACCTAGTGGTTTTGGTGGTGTAAGTTGGCCATCTCTTCTTCACACACCTGAAGCTCCTCCTCAAAGATCTCGACCAACCCCTCTATGAAAAATGACTCCTTGGGGACCACCCTAACAACACCTAGGAAACCACTTATAAAAAATCATCATCTTCTATAGAGGTTTTTCCACTACATTTACACCATCTACTGCATGTTGGTTCATTTAATCACACACTAAGTGTAGCACCCTCATTTTTATGTAGTCAGTCATTTCTTTATTTATTTTTAATATATAAAGTAATTAGGTTAATTTTGTGAAGGGTTGGAGGATTTTTTACAAGTTTTTGTGATTTTATAGAGTTTCACAGTTTGAGATTGGTTAGTAAAAATATTTCAACACCTCCATGAAACCAAGAAAGTGGAAATAATGGGCACTCGTTAAGAACACAGTTGGTACAGTATTTGACCAAGCCATGCATCTACCCAAGAAGAACTATGAAAAGTGGAATAGTGGGGTTTATCATGTTAAAAACATGGTTTTTCAAACCATGAAATCCAATCATGCAAGGTTTTTTGGAGGTAGTGAATAAAAAATGGTTAGTGCAAGGTTTTCCTAACTGTACACCCTAACTGTATGCTGTTAAAAACTAGATCCAAAAATTGTGGATCCAATTCGGATTAACCATTTAATCCCTATATTTTCTCTATTTAGGCCATAAAATGATTTCATTTTCTCCTAAATTATGTGGGGACACTTACCTTTGATGGAAGAGTGATACTTTAGTTAATCTTGGTGCGTTGGAGGCTGAATTCCTTGATATGTACTAATTCATAGTTATTTTCCTTATTTTCATTTTTCATAACTCTATCAATTTCTTGGATCTAATCCATTGGGGATAGAACCTTGTTTTTTTATTATAATAATGTTTATATGGTTATTTTGATGATAGGGAACAAGATCTAATACAAATTTTTTGAAGATCTAATCCTTGTTTTGGATTTATTTTCTTTTTCCTTGTTTTCACCTAAGTTTAAAGGTAAGTGAATTCTCTCTTGACTCTTCATATTATAAAATGAAGGATTGATTTAAAATTTATTGAAATTATTTAATTCAATTCTGAAATTGTTGTTAAAATCATGATGTAAACTTTATAGTGATGGGTTTTGGAATTGTATAAATTGGATTTTTGGGAAAATTCAATTTGTTTTATAATTTTAAAATGATGATTTTAAAATAGTTGATGTATTTTTTTCATGGGAAATTGGTTGTAAAATGTTTTCAATAAATGGATGGTTTTATTGAAATGGTTTTGATTAATTTTATTAGCATGGGTTTTGGAATAAATGGTTGGAATGTGTTCATTTTCATTTGGTATGAATAATGGAATGAAGTTTCCCCTGTTAAAAGCGGGACAAATAAGGGTATGAACTTTCCCCCTTAAAGATAGTTCACCAAGTGTTGTCTTGGTGAATGGATTACTCACCAGTTATGAGTGTATGAAGGTATATGATTTCATTCAAGTATAGATATGTGGAATGGAATAGGTTATGTAAAAATAGGATTTGAGAAAGTGGTTTTAATTAATTTTTTTTTGGTTTATTCCCCTCGAACTACATGGTTTTTGATATAAACTATTGAAATGATTTTAAATAGTTTTATATAAATTATTATATATAATTGTGCTAACATTTTATATTCTAGTGGTGTGAGTAGGGAAATCATTGGGCGGATTTCCAAATTTGTTTTATACTAACCCTCATCTTCATAACTTTGGTGTGTTTGAAAATATTTTTTATTGATTAAAAAGTAACAGAAAGGTATATAATTTATTTAGTTATTCGTCGGGATACCATGGGAATGGATTGTGGAGTTGGAACATGGATCTTGGAGCTTTCATGGAGTTTTTGTTGGATGTATTGGTTTTCTTTGGGTTGCTAGTTTTGGTTTTCACTTTCTACTCTGATATGGTTAGTGAATATCTTTTTGTGTTACTATAATTTGGTATTAATTTGAGTTGTATTACCTTATTCTCATGTATTATATAGTTGTTTTTTTGGCTATTTTATTATTGAATTGGTTTTTTTTTTATTTTCAATGGTAAAAGTTTCCCCCAACTCTATATGAATCCCATGGAATTTATTTCTTGCCTTTGGTGTATTGGGGATGTCACCTAAGGCCTAGTTAAAATATCTGCCTCTTCCCAAGCCAATGAGGAGGGAAGGGATGTTACAAAAATGGTATTAGTCTTTTTCGTCCCATATTTCATTTTGGGATAAATGGCATTGGTTTTTATATATTAGAGTCAGAAAATAATTCTTGATTAGTCCTTGAGTAGGGACGGTAGAAAGGAGTATGATCATCCGAACATTAAATTAAAGAATAAAGAGGAATTTCATACCTATTTATGTGGAACCTCAAGTTACCATGGAGTCAGGTAAAAAAGTTTTTTAAGATATTTCAAGGACATGTAACCTTATCATTATGTGTTTATTAAATAATAAAAGACTGGCATGCATTGATAGAAATGAACTCCCACTGGGAATACATATTTTATTTTGAGAAATGATTTATGATTTGCTAAAAAAGTGTTGATTTTTTTAAAATAGTGGAAAATGTTTATTTTCAACGAGCATGGTGAAATTTTTAAAAATGGTTTGAAAGTTAGAAAATGTGGACTATTAGAAATCCTTTTTGTGATATGTGTGATTCTGTAAAATTTGATGTTTTTAAACCTTTGGTTTCCAGAGAGTGAGAGTGAATGGTGTTTGTTTTATGTTATAGAAAATGGAACTGGTAAGGTGTAGAAGAAATCAATTAGAAAAGGCTGCTGAAAATGTAGTTCCACTTGAGCCAAAGTTGAACCAACAGCTTGTTCAGAGTATTTTCTAGGATTTTAAATACATGGTTATATGGAACCATAGGGTTGAACCTAAGAAAGTATATTATTCCATTTAGTTTAAAAAGTAGTATCCAACTATCGTTTGGGTTGATTTAGAACCATAGAAAGAAGTGGTGTGGTTGAATAGGATGAATCAAACCATAAATTTCCTAGGCACACTAGTTGAGTTGAAATTCTTGTTGGAAACATACATTATGGAGGATCTTTCATGCTAGTGGTGGGATTTATCATTTAAGGATAAATTGGACTAATTAATTACATTAGAGTATTTTGAAGAAATTTTCAACAAATAATTATCTCCTCACATGTCCAGGATTTCTAGAATGAGTGAATTTTTCATCTTGAAGTAAAATAATCTATTAGTGACATAGTATGCAACTAAATTTATGAATTTATTATTCTTAAAATTCAATGATTCTATTAGTGGTTCCTTGAAGGCATGTAATTTTGAATCGGTGTTGAGACCAGAGATTCTCATGAAATTTTTCAGGATTTGTATAATGGATTACATAGAGATGGTCAATAGAGAAATGGTGGATGAATGAGACATATCAAGAATTATAGGTGGAGGAAGCATGATGATACCTATGGGAAATATTAAGAACTCTAATTCTTATAATAATTAAAAGAGGGACATATATATCCAAGGTAGTGCTATAACTCATAATTATACTATTAGATTGGTAAATATCCCTCCAAAAACCAAGAGTAATCCAATATATTTTAAATGTTGTTCATTCGATCACATAAATAGGGATTGTATGGTACCACCTAGAGCATATCATAATTGTAACTATATTGGTAATATTTGGTGCTATTGTCATTGTGCTCTAAGGTCAGGTACTCTAGGAACATATCATGTTTTTTAGAAATCATATGCTATGATGTGGCAAGGGTAGCAGAATAGTTCTCGTTAGCAGAACTGAGATAGCTATAGTAATTCTGGGAATATCATGACTCCTCAACTAGGGAAGACTAAATAGGTTAATAAATACTAGAGTTTAGTGTGTAAGAAATTTTATGGAGATGAGAAAGTGATTTTGGATGATCAATATGTACCATTGATGGTGGGACATATGATTCTTTTAAATTATACCCCTATGAACAATTTCTTTTATAGTTTAATCCCACTGGTTAATTTATTATCATGTTGTTAATAATATATGTTTTAATATTGATATGACTCATTCTATTTTAAATGTTAGACTTCTATTGGTCAAAGTGAATGTCAATATTTTATGTGAATGTAATGTTTTAAATCTATTGATAGTGATGAATTGAGTTGGGATTTATCTGTGCTAAAGATGGATTCCTATGACATAATCCTAGGTATGGATTAGTTGAAAACATTCAAATCTCACATAAACTGCTATACTTGAAGGGTTGATTTTACAACTAATTATCTCTTCAAGAATCTCATCAGATGAGACCAGAGTGTAAACGATAGTGAAATAGGATTGTTGTCATGAGTAGTTGGAATGATTTAATACTAGTTGACCGCTTTGACCATAGAATCAGTGGACGATTTCCGAGATATAATATTTCCATTAGTTTTTTTAACTTTTTTCCAATGTTTTTCCTAAAAATTTTCAGGGTTTCCCCCTACAAGAGAAGTGGAGTTTATGATTGATCACTTTCCATGGACTATTCCTATATCAATTTTTTCTTATCAGATGACACCAACAGAAATAAGGGAATTAAGATTCCATTTGGAAGATTTGGAGGAAAATGTGTTCCTTTTAACTGGTACATCTCTATGGGAATTAGCAGTCTTATTTGTGAAAAAGAAGATGGAACTCTAAGGCTTTGTGTGGATTACCATAACCTTACCTAAGTAATGTGAAATAATCAGTATCCAATTACATGCAATTATGATCTATTCGATAAATTTATGGGATCCTTGTGGTTCTCTAATATCACTTGTGATCGAGATATCACTAATTGTTATTTTAGATAGAGTATATTTCAATGATATATTTCAAGAGTAGATATGGCCATTAAAAGGATGTAATTATAAATTTTGGTATTAAGAATACAACAATAGTCTCTATGGAATTGATGTATCATGTATTTTAATGGTATATGAATTATTTTATGGTTTTTAGGTTATAAATTGGTGTGTTCAGGATTAAGGGATGAGAATGAGAAACACTTGGAGATAATATTTGGTATCCTGTGGGATCATCATTTTTATACCAAAATTTCAAAGTGTATTTTTGGATACAAGAGGTAAATTTCCCTGTTCATTTTATCACTAAAAATGAGATTCTATAGATCCATAAAATATTGATACTGTGATATATTAGCAACCACTAAATAATGTTTTTTAGATACAAAGTCTCATTGGATTAACTAGTTATTACCAATGGTTTGTCCATGATTTTTCATAACTATATTCACCAATGATAGCTATGATATGGAAAAGATTTACATTCCAAGGGAATAGGGAATGTTATATTATCTTTCATGAGCTTAACACTCACCTTATATAAATATCAATCTTAATTTTTCTAGAATCAGCATAAGGGTATATTGTGTATTGGGATACTTCAGGATCAGGGTTGGGATGTGTTCTCAAGAAAAGATTCCATGTTGTTTATTTTGGCTCACAAAATTTATATTTTCATGTGAAAAACTATGAAACACATGATTTGGAATGGGCTATTTTAGTCAATTATTTTAAGGCTTGTTGTCATTACATCTTTGGTGAGATGTTTATGGTGTTTAAGGAACACAAGTGCTTGAAACACAGATTGTCAGAAATGTTTTTTTTTGAATTTGAGACAAATAATATGGATAGAGTACCTTCAAATGTTTGAATTTTACATCATGTGTACACTATATAAAGGAAATTTGGTGGTAGATTCACCAATAAGATATTCATATATTTTTATTTGTAAAAATAAGCTTCAGAACAGTGGGAGTGGATATCTGTGATAATGGAAATGCACATGTATTTTGAATACTATGGAAGTGTTGTATATTTTCTCATAGTTTATCTTGTTACTAATTTGGTTGAGTCGGTTAATTAAGCACACAAATCTGATTCATAATGTGTTTCTATGAGGAAAAACTCAATGGTGGGAGACAGTTGAGAGATGAAAGTTGGATGGGAGTTCAATTTTGTGGTTTAGATATAGATGGTTACAATTTTGGATTTTCAAGAAAAAATTATTCATGATTAGAACCATTTGAGATGGGTTTTTCATCCTAGAATACAGAATATGTATAACTAATTGAAAGATAAATTTTGGTGGGTTGGTATGAAAATAAATGTGGATGACTTTGTAATGAGCTGCCTCACCTCTCAGCAAGTTAAGGAAGTGCACTGAAACCCTAAGGTATGTTGTAGTATTTACCTATTCATGTTAGTAAATGGTATCATATAGCCAAGGATTTTGTGATAGGTCTCCCAAGGATGGTTTAGAAACATGATTCCATAAGGGTGATAGTGAATCAGCTAAAAAATTTGGCCAATTTGTTCCATATTAATGAATCACATATGGTGTAAATTTTGTCAAAAGTATATATACAAGAAGTTTTAAATAGGAATTAAATTCTATTTTCAATAGTATTAGATCAAGATTTTTGGTTTATGTATCATTTTTAGAAATACTTACAAAAATCCATTAAGAATAAATTGATTTTGAGTACGAGGTATCATCCTTAAATGGATGTAAAATACAAAAGGATGATACAAACATTATAATACATTATTAGGGATTGTTTAATTGATTTTTGTGGCTTAGTGGATGATTAAAAACCATTATTGGAGTTCTTATAAATCAAAAATTATTTGGAATCTATACATATGGATCCTTTGGAAGCATTGTGCAGGTGTATTTATCATTTTTTTTCTTTTTTGGGTGAAAATAGGATAAACCTAATAGGTTGGATGAAGACTCGTAAAAAATACAATATAGAAGAATTAATTGATCAAAAAAATGATTGAGATAACTTAGATTCTTCAGAAGTAATATTTAGATCATCATCGATGACTATTGTCATGGGAGGTGATTTATCATGAGTTATTGAAAATATCCCCAAGGATTTGGAATCACTAGTTTGGGATGCAGGGTAAGTTATCTGCTCAATAAATAATCCCTTTTGAAATACATGAATGGTTTTTTGGGTTGAAATGTAGGTTATATTTTCTACAAAGGTTATGTTCAGTGAAAAATGTGTTTCAAGTACACAATTGAAGAAGTATCATCCTCATATTGTCCATGTGATTAGATTGGATCATTTTGAGAAAGATCTAGATGCTATATTGGTTCATGTTCTAGTGTAGGTTGTGTGTAGGAAAGATAATGTCTTTCTTGGAAAAATCATTGGTTTGGTGCGATTTTTATGGAAACATGGTTGGATTCAAGAAGAAACGTGGGAAAGTGGGAAGGAAATTGTTGAGAAGTGTCCTATTATCTTTCATTATAATGGGATTTTTCAACTTACCGAGGTTGGAAAGACCAATGGTGGTGAGAATGTAGCAACCCCTCTTTCAGATAATTAACCATTTATTTATTTATTTTAAGTATATAAAGTAATAGGGTTCAGTTTGGGAGGTTTTGGAGAAGTTTTGGAATGTTTTGGGGATTTTTTTATGGTTCGTAATTTGAGAACGGTTATTAAAAACCATGAAACACCTCTAGAAAACTATCTAAGGGGAAATAGTGGGAAATTTTTAGGAACACAGTTAGTGCATGGTTTGGCCACACTTTCCAACCACGTAAGAGAAATCAATCACAATGGATCCAAAGGGTTTACCACATTTGGTGCAATGTTTTTCTAACCATGTGATCCAACCATGTGAGGGGTGTTTAGTGGTAGCATTTAACTCATAGTGCATAGTTTTCCTAACTATTTTCCCTGACCATGCAGTGTTAAAAACAATATTCCAAAATTGTAGATCAAATTTAAATTACCCATTTAATCCCCCATTTTCCCTAGGTAGGCCATAACATTATTTCCTTTCCTACCAAATGATGGTACATCCTTACCATTGATCAAAGAGTTATCCGTTGGTGAATCTTGGTGCATTGGAGGCTGAAATCCTTCGTAAGTTCCATTATTGGGGGGTTTCTTTATTTTCCATCATATTCCCTCTCTTGGATTCATGTATCTAATCCATGTTCATAGATCCATGTTGTGTGATTACAATAATGATTAGATATAGTTGTTTTGATGACATGGAATAATATCTAAGGCGTTTTTTGGAAGATCTAAGCCATATTTTTGGATTTTTTATGTCATTATTTGTTTTCAGCTATGTTGTGAGGTAGGTGGCTTCAATTTCAACTCCTATTATTAGAAATTTAATTCATGATTTCAAATTTATTGAATTTCATGAAATGAATTATGAAATAGTTGTAAAATTCTTGATATAATCCATCTTTGGTGACAGTTTGTGGAATTGTGGGAATTGGTTGTTTTTGGTAAAGTGCAACTAGATTTATAATTTTAAAATGATTGTTTTAAAATTGTGATGGGTTCCATTTCTTGTTAAATTTGTTGGAAAATATTTTCAATAAATTAATGGTTTTATTAAAATGGTTTGGAATAATTGGTTGTGCATGGGTTTGGGAACAAATGGTTGTTCATTGTTCATTTTCATTTGGGACATACAAGGGTATAAAGTTTCCCCTTTCAAAAGTAAGATGGATAAGGGTACAAAATTGACCCCATCAATATGGTTCACCATGTGATATCTTGGTGAAAAGATAACTCACCACTTATGAGTATACATAGGTCCATGGTTTCATGTATGTGTGTATATGTGGAATTGAATGGGTTATTCTTAAATGTAATTTGATCAAATCTATTTAATGAATGTTTTTTGTTTTATTTCAATGAACTTCTTGGTATTTGATAAAAACTATTGAAATTTGGTTAAATTTTTGAATATAAATTGTTTCATATAATTGTGATAACATGTTCTATCCTAGTGGAGTGATTATGGGAGTTATTGGGGATATCCTACTGAGTTTTATACTCACCCCTCCTTGGGAACATTGATGCATTTTCAAATATTAATGATCGAGAAATTGGTAAATGAAATGTATCTCTTTTCTTTAGTGATGCATCATAAGAACCTGGGAATGGATTATGTTGTTGTATCTTGGATATTTTTGGGAGTTGTTGTAGTATTTTGTGATTTTCATTGGGTTGTTAGTTTTGGTTTACTCTTTATAATCTAATATGGTAAGTGGATTTAGTTTGGTATTTTTTCAGTTGGTATTACCTTGATTTTGATTACATTTTCCTCATGCATCATATAGCTTTTTTTGGTTACTGTATTCATTGTTTGGTTGTATTATTTTCAATGTTAAATTAATCCCCCAACAATATATAAATCCCGTAGCATTTATTTCTAGTGTTTGGTGTCTTGGGGTTGTCACCTAGGGCCCAGTAGAAACCTCATCCTCTTATAAATCTAATGAGGATGGGAGGGATGTTACAGCATGTGGACTTGGTCATCAATAGAATAGCACTACCTATCTATCATCTAGCTAGATCCCTGATGAGATCTATATGCTGTTGATCCCCATGATAGTGCATAATTTCACAAATATATCCTACAATATAAACTTTAAGTCTGGCATATGACAAATAAAGAAGATTAATTTTCTTGATGATTTCCACTACCGACTCCAAATTCCCAACACTCCTATGTTAGGAATCTCTTGACCATAAAGTCCCATCATTCCACCCCAAAATAGTTGATGATGCATAGGGTGACTATACTAGCTCATATGTCCCTAATGAGACCCTTCTCAATCTTCTTTTCCCAAAAGTATCCAACTCAAACCATAGCGAGGGATTATAAAGTGAGGTTAGTAAACCCTGAAGCATAATATAGTATTTTCATATCGTACTACTGCAACTTCAAAATCATCATGACACACAAAGAGTACATGTTTGAAGGAAATTACTCATTATGAATCAAGTTCTCAAACTCTATTAATGTGAGAGTCATCCCATCATGGGTCTTGGTGAGAAGAACCCACCAATTCCCCCTCAATTTATAAATTATACTATGAAACCATATAGTCTTTTAATGCCCACATGAGTTATAAAAAATGAAACAATGACTTAATCTAATCCACTACAACCTGAGGGTCTAGCACGCTATGAAATTTTATCAATCTTCTTAATATAAGCTCACATAGCACAATCCGTATGGACACATCGTCATATTTTATCAGTGGAACGATTGAATACTCAATATGAAAATGGACATCATATTATGATACTGGAGGTGGGTTCACACACCGCTCACTAGGTGGACACACTACTCTCTGTTAACATAGAAGGATCACCTCATGAAAAGGCCCCTACACTAATGCATGGTCATTCAATTGGTTGTATCCATGATCCTATATTATATTCCAATATAGATATAATTATGGTGGAATCATAAAGTTTAAAAATAGAAACCAAAATCATATATGAATATCTATAGGGATAATTTAAGGACAAATAATTCAATGACCAATTCTGATATAATACATACACCATTGGTTTTCCTACAGACGTTGTCTTAGTGCGATGAGTCAAAATAAAGGTTATCATATTCATATTATATTGGTACATTTGTTATCACATCATCAATATGTTCTCAATCTAGGGAGATGAACATGAAACACCTAAACACTATTTCACTATGTTCCCAAAAAATCCTCACAACACATTTAACATCGAACACCATCCCTAGGAAAAAATCTTATGATAAAACTTGATAATGAACCTACTCATTGGGGCCCCACATATACTAGTGGTTAGATGAGAGTGGCACCCCAAGCCAAAATCTAATAGTCCAAGGGCTGGAGACTAGAATTGAGTAGGCATATCACACATATAGGAGTCCTTAACTGAATGAACCAATACACACACATACCTCCAAGTATAATGTAACCATACAAGATAAAATAAAATATACTAAATGAAGATGAAAATATTCATTTAATAATATTTTAAAATAACTAGAATTCCAAAATATATACATATCTAAAGTTTTATAGGTGAGAAATACATTCCAAAAAAATAACCCCAAACCTAACTGTTTAAAAAAAGTAGAAAACATCTCTCAAACATCAATACCAGCTAACATCTACACTCACCACCATTGAGTATTTCTAATGTCCACTAACAACAATCCCACCAAAGTCATCGATTAAATACCTATCATATATATGATACATGACACATGTGGGTGAATCCTATCTAGGGGTTAGCATATACATACCCAATTGGATGACCAAAAAAATAAATGGGAATCAATAAGAACAAGAAATTATCTCAACCCACAAGATATGAGGTGGAAAGAGAGCCAAAAATTGATATTCTCTTAGAATAACATGAATAAAGGGATAGAGAAATATATTGATCTTCACATACATCAGTAAATGATGAGTCTATACATAGATCCATGTGCCAGTAATTTCTCAATTATAGTATCCTAATGAAGATCTTACATGATATGGGGGACCAATTCCTCACAAATTTTATGTAAGGGGTGAGGGATTGATGATCTTAAGAGGGCTTCAAAACCACAAATCATCTATGCTAGATGGAAATAGGGTTTCCCTCCTGATATAGAAGACAAAAAACATGTGGAATCTAGGTAGGGGTTTCCAATACAACATATATATATATAATAAATAAGGGCTCAATTATTTAACCTACACATTCCATATAGGGTGTTTCTATCCTTTATGTTTCTTTGGATATCACACTTGAGTGTCAACATCATCCAAAATTGTTGGAAGAAGTGAACTACTTACACAACCTTGCGTTGTATCTCAAATTTCAATAAAAGGGTCACCATATCATCCTACATATAATTATAATCAAGAATAACTACTCATGATTCAAATTATGAGTTTTAAATAATGATATTTGGAAGGTAGAACATTCAAAGGAGTGTACATAAAATGTCCCTTGGGGTACATGGTGTACACTCCAAGGTGAAAGCTATCTGTGTCCCACTAATCCACTCAGTATGTGGAAATACACATACATGGTGTGTCTCTTGAGGAACACATCATGTGGAACCACCAATAATACTATACTCATACTCCCTATATATGGATCAACTAGCTGCGTAGTGAATCATGAAATATGGAACCATCCATAACATGTGTGATCTTTAACTCATCCTATAAACCCTATCCACTATTTATGTTAGACTATATGGAATGTGTTCCTCTAGAATACATTGTGCATTGTTGGGATATTCAGAGAAAATTAACCACTCCTCACAAAACTCCATTATTCCATCAATCCCCCATGAAAATAATAAAAATATTCACCATTTTCATTAAACATGGCCAAATCCACATAGGTGGCCAGATTCATTCCATCCCCCACATAATGAACACAAATTTATCACCCTACATGAATTCCTATCATAGATCCCATTATTGCCATAGGTTTTCTCCTAAATTCAATATCAGTAATCCAGTAATGATAATCATTAGTTCCACAAAGTATCATCACTAACATAGATTGAAGAAAACATGAATCCAATTGTGATTAGGTTTCAGGCTTGTCCAAAAGTCGAATCATCGGCCTACTTTTCATCCTTTGATGAACACATGAATACTGAGGTGGAGTAAAGAAAAGTGAAAAAGGTGAAATAATCAATGGAAATTTCAATCTCAGTTGTTCACCAATATCTTGGAAATAAAAATAAAATTATAGAATTCTAGTACAATAGATATAATTAGGGCCAAAAGAAAATAATTAAGTTGTTCGTCTATGTTAACAATGATAATAATTAGATGAAAATAAATAGTTAAAAAACACAAGCATGAATTCAATATTAATAGGTATAAAATTAATAAATAAACAACCAATATATTATCATTGGATCAATCATTCATAAAGAAATATTTCACAATGATTGTGTTAGAGAGATCTAAGAATTATATTATCGATGATGAGTCCTACATAATATGATTATTGGCCAGTGGATAGCTTCTTCGCCAGTCAACATGATTTCTCCTATGGTGGCTATCTCAAACTCCATGGTTAGGTGTGTAACCATAGAGAATAAACATAGAAGGGATTATATATAGTTTTATCTTGGTTAATGAATTAATTTTGACAGATACATTAATAAATTTATTTTATTTATTTATTTCATATAACATCTACATGTGATTGCACATTGATCAAAGTTCTGTTGTGAATGAACCTTATACCAAACCTAAGAAAAACCCTATGTTCCATATCTAACCAAGGACATAGATTTTCCATCCAAGAATATTATCAATAAGAGAACCATTATTTTCAAAAACATGAGTGCACTTTCTTTAATATATTTAATATATTTATATATATCAATTTCAAGTCCCTGTGACACCCATAACATTGTTCCACCTCTGAATAAAACCCCATATATATATATATACATATATATATATATTCCTGGGGTCTAATAATAATTTTTTTTTATAATCTTCTTTACTAAATTAAACATGATATTTAACTTATTAGTTACATATTAAAGCATCCTAGAGTTGATCAAGGATTTATACTGACAACCAATAATGATGTATGAAGTTTTTTATTGAAGATAACATCACTAAGGAATAATGTAATGATATTCAAGAATAATATAATGTTTATTTAATGATTTTTATTTTCTTTTATATTCTTGATGACATGGGGATTAGATCATATCGACTACTACTTCCTCTAAATATCTTGCAAGTGAATGATGTGTTCTATGTAAATTTTTTGATGAAGTACAAATGAGATCCATCATATGTAATGAACATAGAGATTTTTTAACTATAAAATGGTCTCTCTTATTAGGAGCAACCAGTGGATATCATAGATCACATATATATATATGTATTACTAAAAAATAATATCACTTACCAAGTGAAAGTTCTATAGTTAAATAATAAGTTTGATGAAATGATTGCGGAACCTTAATATTTAATGAGAAATAATATCCCTATTATATTTTTAGGTGAGTGATGAAAGTAAAGGGTTCTTTTTTTAAGGAGTAATGTAACAACCCATATATTCAGTATCAATTTTCATTTAGTATTTATCGTGTATTGAAAAAAATTTCATACAAATAATATCGAGCAAATAAAACTAATTTATTTATTTCATTAAGATAAACCATTATAAGAGAAAATAAATAGTAATTCATTAAAAGGTCATATAATACATAATTATGAAAATATAAATTGTAAAAAAAAATTTAATGAAATGTTTATAAGAATAAAATTCGTTTAATCATGGTCTCCCATGAAGATCATACAACCAAGAATAACAATGAAAATAATGAAAAATAACATTAATATGGTAGAAATTTTTAGAAATTAATATGATGAATAAATATTAAAGGAGTATATAAGACTGTATATAGGAATTGAAAAGGGTAATATGGATGCTATATGAAAATCATCCAAATATGGATATTGGGAAAATATGATCATTGTTCATATATATCTATTTAGTATATAAAATCTTTTGGAATTTACATAACTGTTGGATAAAAGTGATTAATGGCATACATTAGTTAAGTATAAGGTTAGTTTAAAGTGGTTTATATACTCAGTTAAATTTTACATGAAATGAATCCATTATAATATATACATTGATATGATGAGTATAAATAGATGTAATCACATTATAATATTTATATAGAAATATGGGATATATGTCATAAATTTGGAGGATTTTTATTTATGAGGCTCATTTATCAAAGATTTAGAGAAAGGTTCATATCACTAGGGTTTTACCTTTCCTAAGTTCATGATGAAATTCAACATGTATAGCTATAATGAAATCATATATAAGGAAAATACAAGTTCATGGATATCACAATGTGATCCATTCTAGATGAATCACAAACTACAACTACAAATATTTATTATATCACTTTTAGGTATTATGAGGAATTATTTTTGGGTTTTTAATGTAATTTTTAATTTCATGAATGTTATTTTAATAAATATTTATTATCTCACCTTTAGGGAATATAAGGAAGTATTTTGGGTGTTTTAATGTAATTATTAATTTGATAGATGATATTTTCAAAATTTATTTTTTTATTGGCTTTATTATGTCTATTTTAGTAGGTTATGTAATTTGATTAAATTTACCACATTTAAAGACTATTTTTAATGAACTTTAATATATATATATATTAATTAACATTCATGTAATGATTCATAAATGGTATTATATATGATTTAAATCATTTAATGATAGAAATGATATATCATTAAAAAATTGTTTCTTTCACTATGAATTTTGATTTAAAAATGATTTTTTATCACTTTCAATAATTATATTTAATAAAATGTATTTTATATTTGGAATTATCATTATATATTAGCTAATAGTTTCAATTTTAGGTTCTGTAAAAAAATTATAGTGTCGAGGTAAGAAGTTATTTCCACTGGTAATGGTTAAATAACATAAATTGTTAAAATAAGGAGTAAAGTGATAAAATATCAATTAAAATTATCACTAAAAAAGTTTATGAGGGAATAATTGACTTATCCTCATTCATTTTTAATTTTTGAGTAACATCATCTATAAAGTTTCTTTCCATAACCATTACGGAATTAATATTTTCATAAATTCCAGTAGAAATAATCTATAAAAGGGTCCTCCTATGAACCATATGAAAAAAAACCCAAGTTTTATTTTTCTGGACTTTATCTACCAAAATTAACTTCATAAAAAGATTTTATCACTTTACAGGGTCTCTAGTCACATTAATTTGTCCCAAAATCTTCCTTTGAAATAATTTATTTTAGGAAATATTTCACACTTCAATGTAATTACTATCTTCTCCTTAATCATTTCCATGATCTTCTTTATATAAATATTCTTGTTTATTTTTTAATAATTTAATAACATGTATTTTAAATAATTATTCTTTTTTAAAATATATATTATGAAAATAGAACAACATATTATTGCTCAATCATTTGTAATAATATATTTTTGTTGGGGTTTGTTTAACTAACCACAAGAATAGTGCTATAATATTTTTATTACTCATAGTTATTTATCCCTATCTCATGTTCATTATTAAAAAATGAAATTTTGTTAATAAATATTAATATGTAGTAGAAAATTTCAAACAATTATCATCATTGTTTCTATATTAAAATATGAGGGAAAAATAAACCATAAAACTTACTATGACTTGGAATCCATCTTCTTTATTAAGAACTTGAATGAAAAAAGATATGTATATATTAATATCCTAGAAAGTACAAGTAATTATTTATATTTTAAAATGGAAAATATTAATTATAATTTTATTATATTTGTATTAGTTTTATTTAATTTATATTTACTTAGAGTTCAACTTTTATAATAAATATGTTTCAAAATGTGGTTAACCCATAATCCATTATTTTTAATATCAAAAAATTCACTAAAATCACACATAAACTCAAATATAACTCCATAATTAAGAGGAATCTTGAAAATAATGGAAACTATATTCTCATTTAACATATCAAATTCTTATCTTTGATTCGTAAATATTAACTATGATATCATTTGATAAAATTTATGTATGTAGATGTGAAAATTAAAATAAATTATTTATGAGACATCGAAAAGTTTGTACATTTTTTTTAAAAATTCTAGTTCTATTCATGGTTGTTGCATCAAGTAGCCTCTATATGTCGTTGAATTAATATAAATCTACTTATATCCTATATTTTGAAATGATTTAAACAATAATAATCCCTACATTGTCCATAAAGTGTTACTTATCCTAATCTTGAACAAGATAAATCTTTTTTTGAATCTAAATAACTAGATATGCCTCTATGTGAAACCATTTCTCTAATATAAACATTACGTATCAATAAATAATCTCATAATCGCATGAATTGAAGGTTTTGTGTCTTTGGGGACTAGGTACATAAGTAATTTATTTTAAATATTTGTGAACATTTCTTAAAAATTTAGCCACACTAGACTACTTCTATACTTCTCGTAAGCTATTCTCATCTTCATAACCTAGGGAAATGGAATCCTAACCATGTATGGAGGTCATATTCCGAGTATAGGTAAAAATAAGTGATTAAAATTGAATATCATTTGTAAAAGTAAGATGTGAATATTGGTATAATAAATATACATAAGAAACTAATGACCAACAATCATATATTATAAATCATGGAATAAGGCTTCGCATAACATAAAACATGAATTAAAAGAGTGTGTAATCATGGGTCAAAAAATTATCCTTCAAAGCATAATATAAAAATGAAAATAAAAAAAAAATTAATATGAAATAAACATTAGTATATGGACACATTAATTTCATGAGACACATATTTGCACCCATGTTTTCAAGAAAACCAAATTGTACCCACGTATACATCAACTTCATGTGTCAAAAACTTGTACCCACACATGTGAATAACTAAATTTTCCCACATATACATATCTCATGAGATTAAAAAATTTAACTATAGAATTAGTGTGTGATATAGGGTCCCCACCACCATCATACATACTAATGAGTGCCACTTGAAAATCTTTCACTTATATAATAATAAACATCGTTCACTTTTAATAACATAAATAAACCATGAAAAGAGAATGTGTTTCGTATCCCTTTCAAAAGGAATAATACAAATAAATAATTCATAATAATAACATGATAAATCCAAGTAAAATAAATGGGAATCTAAATATATTTAGTAATTTTATTGGTAAATACCATTGACTTAAGATAATAGAACATATGGTATTTACATCATATAGATAAAGGGTATACTATTAAGTCGATAATTTATCCAATAAATTTATGTATGTAATCCATGTGAACACTATTAAATCAATGGAATTAAATTTATAGTTTTCAAAAAACAAAAAAGCATTTAAATATATCCCATATTTATACATAGTGGATGATTATTCCAGAAAATGGATGTGATTTATGACTCCTTCAAAAGCAGACACAACATAATCCATCCAAAAAATAAGTTGGATATTATTTTTTTAAATATTTTTCTAGATCAAGTATAATATATGACAAAGAACAATGAATTACATGAAAACTACATTTTAGGAGTTTTTGAGAAATAAATTTTGTAATAAAAAATCCTTGATCTTTTGAAATCATTTTATAGGAAATATTTTATATATCTATGTGAAAATTAATTTATTTTAGAAGCCATTTAAACATAGAATAAAAGTTTCATATTAATTGAAAAAGGAAGTGGAAAGACGTTTTCACATGAAAAAACAATAAAAAGATACTTTAGAAAGTATTCATAAAATGATGATGTTATATGTCACTTTTAATGTTTATTCTTATAATAATAATGTGAAAACATTGAAAAAAATCACCTTTCAAAAAGATACATAAATAAGTAATCATTGAAATGAAATAAATTTTATCTAATGAAATGTTTTTTGGAAGATAAAAAATATGATTTGAAAGGATGGAAAACCATTAGAATGTTTTGAAATATCATTATTAAAAACCCATTTTATAAAAATATTAACAAAACAACCTTTTAAAACATTTATATAAGAAAATAAAGGGTGCATGAGATAACACATATTTAGGTTTCTAATTATAAAAGAGGAAATTTCAAGGAATTAAAATTATATACTAGGAGTGGAAACTATCATTAAAGAGCATGGGGATTATTCTATAAAATGATGTATTTTTTTGGGAAATAAATTTTATCATGTTAAATGATCTGAATTAAAAGGAAATAATTCACCATAGTGGAAAATAATGTGTTATTAAATTAACTCTTACTAGGGAAGAACCCAATATTTGAAAAGATAATTTCCATAGGAATCATTATAACTCAATTAAGGGAGTTGAATTAACAAAAAACCAATATATGTTTGGTTTCTTAAGAATATAAAGATAAGAAATGATATGTATCTTTAACCACAATAAATCTAATGAATATGGTAAAACAATTTAGTTAGGCCATAGATATTCTATTATAAATAAAAATTTCTCAAGGGGTGAAATTTTGAGGAAGGAAACTCTTACATTGTTTCCCCACCTAATTGAAGGAACTCTAAGATATTATATTAGAAACAAAATTTTATTAATCACTTATTTAAAAACCTTTTCATATACATAACATTTTATAAGAAAATATAATTATTCTCTACATGTATATTTGTTATTTATTATCTATTTTCAATATCAGGTGTAAATAATCTTTAATTAGTTTCATATTACTAGTCTTATTATTTATTACTCTCAAAAAATTCATTATTACCATATTATACAAGGTATTAGAATTGATATTCTTGTAATTATTTTTAATGTTATAATATTAACATATTGGATTTTTGGTTATGATAATTTAAGATGAAGTCAGTGATGAAAATTTTGTTATGGGTAGGAATCTGAGGAGACACTCAAATCACCCAAGGTACGAGTTAGTATCATTCAAACCCACCCACAAACCAAAAAAATTTCAATCCAAAGATGAAATTAAATGGAAGAATAGAAACACAAAAAATATAATTTATATGATGAATATATGAACAATATGAATCACTAATTTGAAAATTAAATATAGGAAAGAAAAGAACATAGGATAATTTACCTTGTTTGGACCGCATTTGTCCTATTCCACATAAATACAAACACCCCATCCATTAATTATTATGAAATTTAAAAAATATAATCTTAAAAACATGTATACATGATGAGGAAAACACAATAAAAATAGACCAAATTAGAGGAAAATTGAAATTACACTAGTATAAGGAAAAAAAAGAAAAAAACAAATAAGGGTAAAACCATCCAAAATAAGATAAAATTAGGCTGAAACCCCCTATAATGGATTTAAGTCACCTATATAAACCCATAAAAACTAATAAAATCACATTCATCTTACTCAATACTCACTCATACAATTTATCTCCATTAAAAAGATCCCTTGATTTAACCACAAGTGTCATTGCCAACATGACCTCGATTGAGCCTTCCACGCATTAGATTGTGTACTTCCCCTCTCCAAACATACGTTGGATTAATATCTAATATTTTTATTATATATAAATAATTTGAGGAATATAAGGATTAAAAAATGTAATAAATATCTCAAAAAACCTCCAAAATCATTGAGAACCTAGGTTTGGTGGACCTGCTTCTGGAAGAAGTCATTGTAACAAACCCATAGTTGAAAAAAAACATCACAAAAAGGTCTGTTTGGTTATTTTGTAAGGTTTTCATTCCCATTGACCAAAGTTAATTCTATGATGTGTAATGTTTGTTTGAACCATGACCTCTTACATAATGGTAGTGTCAACTGCTATGTAATGGTAGACCAGTGCAATATAAGGGTTACTGACCCAATGGCTCAGCCACCTAAGGGTCTTCACAAGTATCTCATAAATATAACACAACCCCCATGTAATGGTATTACAGACATTAGAAACTTTATGTAACGTTTATACCAAGTGAATATAAGGGTATCCCACACATAACTATATAATTGTAAGGGTAAAAATACTACACTATATAAAGGTATGCTGACCCCCACATAATGTTAATCCCTGTATCTCTAAACTCAATTCTGGGTAACATATCACTTTTGTAAGTGTAAAAAAACCTCATGTAAAGGTAATATTCCCTAAAAAAATTGTAAAATAACACAACCAAAATTGATTCCAATGTAATTATAAGAAATTTAAATTCAAAAAAATAGTTATCATATAAAAGGATAATAAAACACATGGAACTAAAAAATAATAAAAAAATAAAAACATTTTAATTTGTAACAACCAAAACACACCAAAAATAAAAAATTTATTCCATACAAAAGAAAAAGTAAAACAGATAGATGTGACGTCCTTGATAGTATAAACTAGAATAACATATCATCAAGTTTGGATATTTATCAATAATAAAAGATTCTATGATCAAACCTATGCAGCCTAGCCCAACCAACTTTCTACAATGTTCCTCAGTTTCATATGCACGCTCCTTCCAACACATTTAATATAATCAAATACTAAAATAATGCTCAAAAAATTATATAATGTAATAAATAATATAAATATAACATGTAACTTTGCTAACCCATGCTTCTCATCATCACATACCAACAACCAGATGGATATATTCCATTAGTTTTCTAAGTCATATCTCTTTTTCTTGAATGAAAAAGATACATAAAAAAGTAATACCCAATTCATAAAATAAAAATAATCAAGGAAAATAATTAAAAAAATGTTTAATATTCTCATAATGAGAACTCATTATAATGTATGTAGTAAATTAAGCAGAGAACAAATGACAAGCTGATAGGAGACAATTATCCACCTAAGCCCAAACAGCTTAAAAAACCATCCCTAATAACTACACCCCTTCTATTCTAAGGCCCAAAAAATCACATGTACTTACATTCTTAGGATCATAGAATAAATAAAACTTTAACCTACACCTAATATGTACTAATGTATTTTAAAAATACTCAAATAACCTAATCACTATCAAAATTGGGGTACTTTACACTATGATGCGTCATCATATCATTAAACCTATCCTTAGGGAAGACTCTATTAATGTGGTCAGTATCTCTGAAATGATAATAGTTAATATTTTTAAAAATAATAACATCATTATTTTCTTCAATTTTACCATTTTTGTGACCCATCACACTAAGAAAATCAGACCCATACTTCGTGTAAATACCCACAACCCTCAAACCATAAATCTAAATATCCCTAAACAAAATAAATAAATTAAATTCCTATAAATTTATTGAATACCTACCATACATTGTGAAATATATAACTAGATTGAGAAATTCATCAAATTAATTGAAAAAATCCCTATTATAAACTAGTATTTCAACATATATATTAGATAAATCTAACACTATATTTTTAAAACGATATAAATGTATCCACACAAAAGTTTTAAAGATCATCTTGAAATTACAAAGAAACGTTTTCTTTTATAATATTCCTAAAAGAGACATATTTATGTAAATATGATCATGCTTCAACAAAATTAAACTAGGATAAGTTTGATGGAATACTTAGCATATGATTTTATTACATAGTGTCAACAAGAATAGGGAATGTCACTTTTTCAAAATAATTAGATCAATATCCCCAATAGTGGTCAAGGTTTATCCTTTAGAAATGATAGTGATGATTTTTATCTAATATCATGCCAAAACATCATCAAGTCCCTTTTGTGTAAGAAGAGAACTACTTTTAAATCTTCATAAATTGAAATAATTCTTTCTATGAAAATTATCAGTCTATATTATAGTTAAAGATACCATTAGACTCGATAAGTCCTTATTATAGAAAGTTTTCATGGGAAGGTATATAATGATTTATACAAAAATCCCAAGGTAGGAGGAAACATCACAAAAACCCACTCACAATAGAAAAAAACCAATCTTTAGAAAAAATGATCTTCCAGAAAATAAGATAAACAAAAAAATAGATATAAGATGGTAAATATAATATAAAAACAACAATTTCAAAAGAAAATACTGAAAAGAGAAGAACACAGGAGAATTAACATGGTTCAGACCATCTTATTCAAACTCTATAGAAAGAAAACCACATAATCATTTTATTATAATGCAAGTAAATAATTGAATATTACAAATAGGGATACAATAAAGGGAATGTACCAAATGAAAAATATACTTAACCAGATGAATGACGTAATAACACTCATAAAGGACCAAAAATAAGTATAAACAAAAAAAAGTATTAAACAATCAACAAGAAAAAGAGACCAATCCAAAACCCCCTTACCATGGATAAACCTTACATTTAAATGACCATAAAAATATTATATACACTTTCATCCTCCTTATAACTCACAAAAACATAATATTTCCTCTAGAACAGTCTCCTAAGAGTCAATCATGTGTGTCATATCCAATAGGTCATGGAATGATCCCTCCACACTCTAAATAATCTCATTCATATCTCTTGATATCACCCCACTTCACCTTTATGATCTTCATTATACCTCATGAAAGTGAGGTATCAGGGGTCTAAAACAAAAGTTATCATCCTCCAAACCAACCTCCAACATCATTGAGTACACATTTTTGGTCGATATGATTATAATTTTTTTTAAATAAACCCACATGTGGATAAAACCAACTCTATGTAATGGTAAGTTTGGTCTCTATGTAAAGGGCACCGACCCACTTTGTAAATGTCCTTCTATGCTGTGTAAGGGTAGGTAGTGCAACCAATTTTGTAGGGGTAGATATAAACTATATATGGGTGACTCTCCCAATTCCTAATCTATGTAAGGATCTTCACGAGCATCTCTAAAATGTAATAGAACCCCCATATAAAGGAAATGAGGTCTCTATCAACTTCAGGTAATGGTGTACCTGATTGTATGTAATGATATACCACACATAACTGATGATACAAAAGGGTGCACATCCAATACTAATGTCATGGTACAATGAAACCCATGTACTAGTAATCATTATATATCAATGATCACATAAGGGTGAACAACACTAAAGGTATATTTCCCTCCTGTAATCCAAAAATAAATCTTTCAAAATTTCTATCAATTCGGTTATATCAAAAATAAAACTAAAAAAAATTAATAATCCTGAAATAATATATTTAAATACATTTCATTAAGATATAAAAAATAAAAATATTTAATTTTGTAATAGTTAAAACATGAAAAAATTACACATGTTTTAATGATTTTTTCTGAATAGACATTGGTATCTTAATATCTAGGTTTAATTTTAATGTTAAAATTATAAAAATAAAAACAAAATATTTATCTACTTATTTATATTATATATCATCAGTAATACATTTTTCATATTCACCCATTATATTATTTTATAGAATTTTCCATGTAGGTGGTAAAACCCACCCAAACATAAACATACCATAATTAAGGATGATTATGACTATAAAAGTAGTTTATTTTGAAAAAATATCATTATTAGTGAATAAAAATGGAATTATTTGTTTTATTTTATAGTGGTGAATATTTTTTAATGGATTTTAATAAATAAGAAGGAAAATAAATAACAAAAAGATCCGTTTCTTTATAGAGGTGATAGTCCCCTCAACACACGATTTCCATTTTCAGTTCTCATAAAATGAGTATGAAATATGGTGGAATAAATTTTATCACTTGATAATAATTATTATAATATATATGTCACATTTTTTCTTAAATTTCACTCTTATAACTAGTGATGGTAGGTGGTGGTTAAAAAATTGGAATTCGTCGCTTCATAGAGGTGGTAGTCCACACCATGCACGAATAATTATTTCTTTTTTTTTGTTAATAGAAAAGGAGAAAGGTTGTTAATAGTTATTTCCTAATAATTATAAAATTATATATACAAAATATAGTAATGTAATTATATGATGATTATAAAATTAGATTTGAGAAGGTAAAAAAGAAAACGAAAATAAGGAAATAAGTACTCATATTGAAAACATCAGCTTTCCCGTGGAAGACTCCTTGAAAATGCAGGGATTAAGATAATAACTTGTAAAAAAAGGGCCTAAGTAAATTTAATAATATTATATTATAATTTAAAATGGTTTATGTTAAATGGAAAACCTAATTTTTAGTATTTCCTTGAATGGGTGGTGAGAGACCCCTTTCACAAGAGGTGATAATTATTATTTTGTAAGTATTTCAACTTAATATAATAAGAGGACATGTTTCACGTGTCAAGATAACTATAAATGGGAAAATATTAGATTTGAGGAATATATATGGTCTATCATATCTTAAAAATACATTTTAGCACATGTTTTAAATATAGTTTTAGTCCTTTACACATAGAATTTTTACTTTTCAATTTTTAGTGTTACCATCGTAACTAATTTTTACCTATGAAATTTACTTCCAATTAAAAGAATAAAATAGAAATTATTGAATATTTTGGAAATAATAATTCTATATATTAAATGAATATTATCATAGAAAATTTATTTGGGTAATAAATATTAATTGTAACAAGATCTTATATAACACGTATTAACCTATTTTTAGAAAAAGTGTATTTTTATTCTTAAACATTATGTATGTAATAAAATTAAAAATTTCATTAATTTAAATGAAATAAATAGGTATATAATAATATAAATAAATGTTTTTTTTGTTTTACATCAATCCAAAATAGAATTTCACAAAAAATATATTTAATTTAAAGAAAATATTGAATTTTTTTTTAAATTTTGAATAAAATGTTACCAAAGTTCTAATAATTAAACACAAGTTTTCTAGGTTTATAATGATATTTAAAATCCAAAATTTTACCAATTAAATAAATCTTTTATCAATTAAATATAATTTAATATATTTCTAAGTCTGTCATATAAGGTTATAAAAGTTGTTGTTTTGGTATAAACGGTCTCTTTTAATATTCAAGTAAAAATAAATTATTTCATAAAAATATAATAAATCAACTCGAAGATAATTTTGAAAATATAAATTCCAAAATAAATTTTTATTATCAAATTAAAATTTAAAATTTAAATATTTTGTTATTTAAATGAAAAAACAAAATATAATGACGAACTGTTTTTTTTAAATTAACCTTTTTAAACAACAAGTGTCATTTATAATATTACATATAAATTTAGAAATAATCGAATGTTTAAATAATAATTTATAAATATAAATATTAACTAACTTTAAGAAAAAATTAAACTATTAACAATTTATTTTATTTATGAAAAATACAATACCACTTTTTTAAATGAATATTTGAAAGGAATCCTAATATTAATCATAGAAAAATAATATTATGGAATTATTTTAATTTATTATTCTTTATTAATTTATAATTATTATATTTCTTGTGTAATTTTAATTTTAATCTATTCATTTTATTTGGGTGTTTCATTAGTTATGTTTTTCATGTGACATGAAATATTTAAGATTTTATTAATTTAAAGGGTCTAAAATCTTGGATCCTTACATTTTCCCCTTAAATAAATTATTTACTCACATTTTTAATTATTACACATTGATGAAAATAAGTGAGGGTATTCTTCAAATATTCATCATTCAAGATATAAATCATAATATGACATATACCTTACTCTCTTATGATATATGAAGTAACTTATCTTTCTTAAAACAACCTTTATGAATAATACAATCATGTATCCAAGTATATATACAACCTAATCATGTAATACACATAACATACAATTCCCAAAACTATTTGAGTCTCTAAGATATAAAACCATGCTAAAATCATATAATATTATGAATATTAACTCATATATTTAACCATTAGTTCATAAATTCACACTCTAGTCAATATGTATCTATATCCCAAAAAATGAAATAAAAATAACCAAAAATATCAAGGATCACTTATTCATTAAATCAAAAATCAATTTCAAAGATATCAATACTATCTAAATCACTTTTCAAAAAATCAATAAACCCTTTATTTCTTAAATATCAAGAAAATATTATCCCTAAGATTTTTCTAAACCACAATCATGTGTTCTATAATAGAAATCACAAAAAATGTAACATTTTTATAAAATCAATTTTCAAGGCTACTGGTTCCATTTAATATATATGTTTAAACCATTAAAAAAGAAATACTATATAAAATTTTTATATTATTCACATAATAATCATAATATTTAATAAGTACCAGAATATAATTGATAAATATAACTCAATAATAAAAAATATAAGAGTATCAATATTTAATTTTAATTAAGATATCAAAATCACTACCTTCAGTAAGACTATAAAGCTTAATTTTTTACATCATAACATTCATATACTAAAACTATCAATCATTTAAATATAATCCCTTATTTTTAATAAGACATAATTGTTTATAGATACATACTCTATAACCATGATATTCTATTAAACATTTTTTCTCAAAAAATTTAATTTCATTGATAGCACGTGTTACATGCAACATCGAGTTTTAACGAACCGTAATATTCTAATAAAATTTATTATTTTAAGAATGTTGTCATAACCAAGTTATTAAAATTATATTAATGAATAGGAATAACAAAATTTTGAAAATTAATTATAAAATATTAAGATATGTAAAATATATTTATAAATAATTACTAAATTTTTTGTAATGTATTTATATGCTTCGAAAACACATTTTACTCAAAAAATGATTTTTCTTTATTTTTGTGAAAAAATATTTGAATTATTTTTTAAACCCTTTTAGAATTTATTTAAATAATTAGCTTTATTTTTTGGGTCAAATAACCAAAATTATTTTAGGTTTTATTTTTTCATTTTCTTAAAAGTTTATTTTTTAATGAATAGTTGAAAAAACTTATTTTTTTGAAAAAAACATTTAATTTAATTATATTACAAAATTTTAATTTGTTATAATGTATTTTAAAAGTAAAATTTGTTCAATTATTTTATCATTAATCAAATTTAGGTCATTGGAATCATATTTATGTTTATTTTTTATATTAAAACTTTTTATACTCTGTATAATTTTCAATTTTGGAAACCAATTTTCATCACATCAGAGTGTTTAATTTTAAATTAAAAATATTAAATTATATGAATATATCTTGGAAAATAGATTAAACATTTTGAATCATTAATGATTTTGTTGCAAAAAAATTGGTTTTCTGGAGAAGAGGCATCATTCTTTATTGAGCCTTTTATTTCGTTTCTTTTTATACCTCCTTAAAATATTTTTCTATAATTATTATATATTAAAATCAATATATTCCATATATTGAGATATTATTATGTTATTCTCATAACCTTCTTCCATAAAATTGAAAAAAAACCAATGATTGGGTGTTTTCAAGACTACAACCTCATGAACAGATATAATTCCATTTTCCATCACAACCTCTCATAGAAAGATATAATAATGAATTAATATATATATATATACACAAATATATTAGTTTTTAAATAATTATACTTCTAGAATTATAATATCACATCTAATTTTTTACTATCTAATCTGTTGAAAAATGATAACATCGTTTGCGCATACGTGTGAACTATCGCCTCTATGAAGTGATGTGATATGTTATTCATTTTATTTTGACATGGATTGTAATAAGGATATATTTAATTAATATTTATGATATATATGATATAAAAATGATTCTATAAAGTTTAATTAATTTTTTACATTTATTTCTCTCTATTGGTTAGAAAAATAGAAAGAGTACTCATGTATACGTACGACCTATAATCGCGATGAATGGTGTAATTCATTTTCTATCTCCAACTTTTATGAATTAAAATAAATAAATATATAATTAATATATATAATAATTAAATAATGGTTAAAATTATATATATTATTAATCCATTATCAATTTAAAAGGACTTAAACCAAACCAAAACATACATGAAAAATAAAGTAGTTATTACCTAAAATATGATTTCAACAAGGAATTGTTAATAAATTGGTAATAAAAGGTAATAAGTAAATCATATACGGTATTATATAAATTATTATGGTCCATTAATATATTTATAATAAACCTATATTTATTATACAAGAGGATCGAACATTTATGAAGAAATCAGGGACTCGAAGTAAGGGATTTCCAGTCTCTCTTTTATTTCTAGGAGAGATATACAATATTCACTACCTGTTTGATTTGTGAAGTGTATATATTTTTAATTAAACATGTTATATCATGAATATAAATATTTTAATGATATTTAATAATTCATTTGATTTTATTATTTAATGGGGATTATGATTTAAATGTTTCCAACGTATTAAAGGATTTTTGTCTGGATTTTCTTCCATGGAACACATGTCATATTCAGCATTTGTTTATTTTATGTGGTGTATATACTTCCCATGAATGTATATTATGATTATTATTATTCAAATTTTGAGATTAATATTTTTATCTAAGTATAATTCATTTATGGGTCGTATAATACAAAATTTACAAAATTGGTTAGTGTTTTAATTAAAATTTCATTGTTCATCGAGATTGTTTATGATTATGTTTCCGATGACTAAATATTTTGATATATCTCCCAATGAAATCATGATATTTATTCTCCTCTCATTATTTTGGGACTAAACATTTTTTCTTTTCAATTTTCTCTCTTTAATATATAAATATTCGAAACGATGTTTTTTTGGAAAGAAATCTACATTATTTATCTCTTTGATCACAAATAAATTATCTTCTATGTCTAGGTTTTCTAATTTTTTTTAAATAATGGTTTTAATATTCTCAAAATATTTCTTAATGTTAATTTTACCCATTTTTAATATTTAAAAAAAATTTCAAAATGAATCTTCAATTTTTTTTAAAATATGGTACCTTTTAATTTTTATCAAAAGTATGAAGGGAATATTTGATTTAAAATGTACGATATGAAGAATATTTTCCTCCATCACAATTAATGTATCCCTTATAAATTTTCAATTTTTTTTCAAAGAAAACAAGTTGTTTAATATTGAAGAAATTTTTTGTATTTTAAATATGTTATTTCAAAATGTAAATTATATTTTCCTCAAGAATGTTTTAATAATATTTTTATATATATATATTCATCAAAGACAACAACCTTAGTTGTTTCTTATGTTTTATTGGGGATATGATCTAATGATAACATCAATATTCTTCTACTAGATGGTTTATTATTATGATGAAATTATTTTTCTGAAATCCATTTCTTTCCAATGGTTTATACTATATGAAATTTTTATGAAACCTATTTCCTTTTCATGAGTTATGATTTGAGGAATGTTTTTTATCTTGGGGAAAACAAATATATGGATTATGTTATTTGTGGGAATTATATCTCCCTCCTATTCATAGAGAAAGGATTAATGTTCTATGTGATCAAAGGGAACATTAGAGGTTATCCTAAGCCCCAAATATGATATACGAGCATTCATCCATAGCTCGAGAGAGGATATACGAGAGGTTATCCCAAGACTAAAAGTGAGTATGTGGGAGGTTATCCCAAACCCAAAATAGGGTACATGGGAGGTTATCCCAATCTCGAAGTAGCTACATCCATGAAATAATGTTTTATATGATATTGGAAATCCTTGGAATATGATTTTATATTCTTATGTGTATTCCAAATAATTATTTATTATACCAATTTTTTGTTCTCATGGATCCTATTTGTTGATTCTTATATGATTCATATCTTATGAACTTCTGAAAATTATTCCATTAATAAAGGTTATTATATTTTATATGCAGGTTATGGTTTTTAAATGTTGTGATCATGTTTTCATACATTTATTATAATGTTGTGTTTATGAAATCATTGATATATCCATTGTATAACATTTCCGAGAATTAGATCACACTTTCTTACTTTTCCTTTTATTGGGTATGAAGAGAGGTTTTTATATGATATTTCTTTGAAGGGTTCTAGTTATGAAGAACTAATTTTAGGAATATGTATAACTCTTATGAAACAATTTTATATTTTTCCAGGTTTCCAATGTGAAAAGAATTAAATTATTCCAACATAGATCATTTTATTATGTAATGAATATTAATCAATTAAGTTTTCATACCTACGTGATGAAAATTATGGGTTGTCATATTTGGTATAATAAAACGGTTTATTTAACCATTGGAAACTACAATGAGAAAGCTTTAGTAGATCCCTACATTTTTAAATAAGATTAATGACTCAAAAAAGGGAACACTTGTATTTGACTCTATTGTCACCTCAGGAATGCAAATAGGCCATGCTTAAAAAAAATTTAGACACTCCCATTGGACAATATTCAGAAACTCAAGAACTCTTTACAAACCATCCTAAAGAATTTGAATTAATTATGACCATGTATGATCTTGGTTAAACCAAATGTTTTCTAAAAGGAAAAGAAGGTGTCATAATTTAGATATCTTCAGAAGGATTTATCATGATTAATAATTTAGATTAATGATTATTGAGGGTTATTTTAACAATCTTCATTATAGAAATGGATTTAAGGCTGGAAAATGAAGTTGGGGTGGTGATAGGTTTTCTCAAATATTTAAGTGTTTTATTTTATCATTGTCATACTTTACCGTATGTAATTAAATGTATTTAAGAATATTAATTACTATCCCCAATGATTATATTTTTAATTATTAATGAAAATACCTGATTGAATGAGGATCACATCTGATGTCGATGATTATTCTCTGATGGATTTATAGGCAAATGTTCTTTATGCAAGTCTTATTATTCTCCCTATCATTGAATTCGATTTTATCAGAGGCATGGGTTGGATTTCACTACATAAATCTGACATCAATTGAAAAGTAACTGATTAAATGTTTGATAGTCCAAAGCATCCTACGATCATATATCATTGTGATGATAAAGACATAATTATAATGGAAATACCATACATTTTATGGGTATTGATTCCCATTTCAAATGGGATTTTAGTTTCGATGGTTGGGGATAAACTCATCATCGGTAGAAATCAGTAACTAGTATCTTATATAATGTATTTATGATTTGTTTAACCAATTACATGGAGACCAATAATTTTCAATGATTTAAATTCATAATGGAAGTCATCAATTGAGGTTTTTGACAAATAAAATACACAAGACAACATTCCACAAAGGGCATGGTCACTATAAATATATAGTGATGTATTTTCACTTACTAATTCCCCCTTATCTTTATAGATTTAATGAATAATGTGTTTAGATATTACCTTGACCAGTTTTTGGTTATCTTTATTGATTAGATTCTTAAATATTTAAAGAGAATGGAAGATAAAGAATATCACTTTAAAATTATGATGAAGAACCAAAAGAATGATAGATTGTAAGAAAAATTTTCAAAATGTGAACTTTTTTACAGAAAGTATGACTCTTGGGTCATATAAACTTTATAGAGGGTATATTAATGGATTCATCAAAGTTGGAGGCTATTGAATTTTGGATTAGATCAACCACGATGGATGAGTTCCACAATTTTCTTTGTTTGGATGGATATTATCAATCAATTTTGAAAAAGTTTACCTAGTTTTCCAATTTAATGACCATGTTAACTTAGAAGGGAGACATGTTCCATTAGATAGAAGAACATGAAGAAAATTTCAAGGAACTAAATAGAAGGTTAGTCAGCTCACATGTGCTTATATTAACCTATATTGGGGAAGGTTTTCTAATCTAAAGTGACATAAAAAGTTTGGTATTGGTAAAAATCCCCATGAATAATGATATAGTGATATATTGTCCCTTATGATAATTAATAGTTCACGAGAAAAAATATAAAAATAATGATTTGGAGTTAGCTAGTAATTTTCTCATTAAAGATATGAAGGAATTATAATTTTTGAGAAAGGTGTGACATATATACTAATCATAATATTTTAAAGTATATACTCACACATAAACAGTTGAACATTAACCAAAGAATATGGGTGGAGAATATTAAATAATATAACTACTCAATATATTACCACCCAAGGAAGGTGATAAAGCTAGATGATGATTTGAGTTGAAATAAACATGATATATTATATGTGATGAGGATAAAAAAATATCTAATATTTCTAGATTTGAAAATCATGGATTTTTATATCATAGATGATTTGGGAAAATATTATCTTTCCCAAATAAGCATTCAACCATCTATCCAAGTGAATATTAAATAAGCGCAGAAGGAAGATGTGGAGATGTAAAAGAAGGTGAGTAATATTATTAAATTTATACTTTATCATGATGGAATGATAAGGTTTATGAAACATGTAAATAGTCCATCCATACTAGACTTTTAGAAGTATTATTTATAGTAATATCATAAACCTTTACCCTTGATTCATCCTGAAAGTAAAAATGATGTGTAGAGATTTGAAATAGTATTTCAGGTTGGATGAAATGATGAGAGATATTGAAGAGTCTTTATCTAAGTGATTTGTATGAAGAATTTTTAAGTATGAGAGGAAAAATTCAACGGGGATGTTATAACCATTACCCATACCAAGATTGAAATTAGAAAACACAACATATATTTTTTTATCAGACTCCCCAAAACAACTAAAGGGAACAATGTTATATGGGTTACAATAAATATCCTTAAAAATTCATAATACTTCATTAATATTAGCGAAAAATTATATTTGTGTTATCTCACTAGGATATAAATTAATTAAATTTTACGTTTTCACGGAGTACCACATTATATTGTATTTTATCAAGAATTGTTGTTTACCTCGATGTTCTGGAGAACCCTTCATCAAGATCTTAATATATAATTGTGTTTCAACACAAAGTATAATCCTCATAAATATGTTAATTCAAATAGAATAATTTAACCCCTTTATAATAAATTGATATATTATTCTTTTTATTTCAAAGGTGGTTGATATCAATACCTTCCTCTAGTTGTTTTTTCATACAATAATATCTTTCACTCAAAAATTTAGATGTATTCTTGCAAATCCCTTCTGGGAATAAATTGTATAACTCCAAAATAATGTGATTGAGTTGGAAAAGGAATATTATAAGGACCTAATATTGGAAAGGAAATTATATATAAATTCAGAGACATTAAACAACACATCTAGGAAGCTAAGAGTCAACTGAAAAAGTTATGCTGACAACCAATGATGTGATCAACATTTTAAAGTTGGTAAGAATATTTTTCAAGTAATTTATATATGGATGATGGTTATAATATTTAGAAGGAAATGAAATTTTTTCCCTTGGTATATTTTCCCTTTCAATATTCTTCATCACGTAGGGACATTTTCTTATCAATTGACCCATCCACTAAACCCCTCTCAAGTCCTTGATGTGTTCCATGTTTATCTTGCAAGGATGTAAATAACTGATCCTTCACATGTACTAAACTTAGAGGTCATTACATTAGATCCAGATATTTCCAATAAAGAATAGTTGGTGGGAATTTTTTATTATAGAGAAAAAGTTATAAAAAATAAAACACTCACCTATTCAAGGTAATATAGTCAAGCCACTGACTTAAGGAAGCTATATAAGAACTTGAGTATATGATGAGGCAGAATTAGATTCTATAACTACTATCAGAGTGATGTAATTTTAAGTAAGAAATTTATTTTATGGGGGATATAATGTAACAGACTAAGATTTTATGATATATTTATTTCAAACAAATTTCATTTCTGCAATAGTTTTTGTTACATGAAATGTTGAGTTTTAGTAAACTATAATATATTATCAATATTATAATTTGAACATGTTCATTACAAACTAGGAATTTAACTTATTGGAATCAATTAGAATATTTTTTTTAAAATTATTTATAGATATATTTGATAAATAAAATATATTTATAAATAAGTACTTAATTTATAGTGAAGTCTTTATATGCATTGAAAATACACTTTTCTCAAAATATGATTTTTATTTATTTTCTAAAAAAATATTAATTTTTTCCACTTTAAGCAATTATATTTGAAAATAATAATTAATTTCTGGGATTAAAAATTTATCATTATCATAGGGTGTCTTTTTTTATTTTTTCTAAAGATTATTTTTTATATGAACAATGAAAATATTAATTTTTATTAAAAAATTCATATTCATTTAAATCATTTAAAAACTTATATTTTATTATATAATTGTTTTAAAGTAACATTAGTTAAATTAGGCTATTATTATATTAATTTAGGAAAAATTAATATTTTTTTTGGAATTTTGATATTAAGACTTTTTATACTTAATAAAATTTTCACTTTGGAAAACTGCTTTTTCATCGCATTTCCAGGTTTAATTTTAAATTAATTATTTTGACCTTTTTGAATGGAAATTTTTAAAATTGGTTCCATAGTTATAATAATCATAATTGATAATATATACAATGGTCATCCTATTTTTTGGTCAAATTTATTAGTCAAAATATTAAAAATTAATTACCACAATTTAGGTTAATTCTTGGATTACCAAGAGGTTAAACTAAAAATATACAGGTTAAAATGACTTAAAAACATGTCTAATTTATATATTTTTTCCATATTTATACATTATATCATCTATTTTTTGACAGTGATCCATTTTTAGCCTTGTTTCATGTGTAAAACATGGGTATAACTTTTTCCCTTTTAAAAAAAAGTGTGTCCTCTCCTATATAGATAAATAAAAATCCCATCTCATCTTCTATTCAAACATTCAATGACATTTTATTTAGCTAGTACTTTCCAAAATACATTCCTTAGTTTTATCCCCCTTTCCAATATATATTATTTTTATTATGAAACCCTACTTAGAATTTTTTTGGTGATAACCAAAACTGGTTTTCTGAAGAAGAGGTATATAATTGTTAAGGAAGAAATTTTATTTTATTTATTATTCCATTTCCTTAAAATATTATTAAAATATTATTATATTATAACATAATAATATAACATATACTGATATTTTATTAAGTTATTTTAATAACCAGCATCCATCCCCTCTTCCTTCAAATGGGAAATGAAATTGTCGATCATGTGTACATCCGACTACTACCTCACAAACCAATGTAATTCGGTTTCCATCACCACCACTCATGGATGGATATAATCATGTATTTAAATTATATATATTATGTTTATGAATTATTTATACATAATTATTTATAATTCTGAATATTCCTTCTTACCTTCCAATTCATTGAAAAACAACAACATCGCTCATGTGTACATGGGGGCTTCCGGCTCCATGAAGTGATGTGATATGTTATTCATTTTATTTTGACATGGATCATAATAATGATATATTTAATGAATATGAATGATTTATATGATTTAAAATTTCTTATTTAGTGTTGAATTGATATTTACTTTTCTTTTCATCAGTCCGTTGAGAAAATGGAAATAACTTTCATCCATACATATAACCTACCGTCTCGATAAATGGTGTAATTAATTTTATATTTTTATATTTATATATTAAAATAAATACATATATAATGACTATATATTATATTTATATCATGGTTGAAATTATATATATTACGTATCCATGATAAAATTTAAATATAAATGAAAAAAATGAAAAAATAAATAAAAAAATGAAAAAAAATAAAGCAAAATATAAATGAAAAAAATTAAGCAGTTATTACATGAAATACGATTTTAATAATGAAGTTATTAACAAATGGGTAATAAAACACATAAATAAATAATATATGTCATGATATATATTATTATTTTTATTCAATATATTTATAATAAATCTATATTTATTATATAGGTGGATCTAACGTGTATGGAGAAAGTCGAGTCTTGAGGTAATAGATTTCTAATCTCTTTTATTTCTGGGATACAAATGTCATATTGACCACAAATTTATTTTTTGTGTTGTGTATACTGACCCTTTGAAATTTTATATCATGAATATACTTATTTTAATTATATTTAAATTTAAATTTTATTTTATTCTTTAATTTTTCTTATGATTCAAAATTTTCCAATGTGGAAAGAGATTTTTGTCTCACTTTTTTATCCATGGGACATATTCCATATTAAACACTTGTTTTTTTTGTGATCTATATTCTACCCATGAATGTATCTTATGATTTTACATGAAAATTTTTGGATACACATATTTATCCAAGATTTATTATTTCATGAGGTTTATAATTCAAATTTTCCCATATTGGAATTATAATCTCCTTATTAATCAGAATTTTTTATGATTATGTTTATAATTATAGAATAATATCCTCTATATCTCAAAAAACTCACTAACATTATTATTCAATTTTTATTATAGAATTATAATGGGTTTTCTTTAAATTTCATCTCTTCAAAATCTAAACAGAATAAAATTATGTTTTTAATAAAAATTAACATTATTTCTCTCTTTGGACGAAAATAATCTCTCTTTAATATCCATGTTTTCTAAAAATATTTTCCATAATGTGTTTATTATTACCAAAATATTTAATAAATTAATTTTATTCTTGTTTGAAAATTTAAAAAATGGTTTAAAATTAATCTTATTGTACTTTTCTGAAATGAAGTACATTTGACTTTTTATAAAAAAAATTAGAAAGAAATATTTATTTTAACATGTATGGCATGAATATAATTTTACACCATCATGATTTAAATATAACCTTACACATTTACAAGGTTATTTTTTAAATAATTTTTTCCATAAATTTTAGGTAAATTTTCTTATAGAAAAGAAGTGATTTCAAAATTGAAAATATATGTTTCTCTAGAATGTTATTATGATCTTTTTATAGAATTTATATTAATCAACAATAACAAATTTTGGTTTTTATTATGTTTTAATGGGTATATGATCCAATTATACCTTCCTTACTCTTTATCTTTATGGTTTATGATTTTGATGAAAATCTGTTTATTAAACCTATTTCATTCCCATGGGTTTTACAATGATGAAATGTTTTGGAAACCCATTTCCTTTTCATGGGATATTATATGATGATTTTTTAATGATATTTTTGTATAATAATGTAATAATTATGTGATGGGTGGGACCTATATCTCTCTCAAACTCATTGGGTAATGATTATTGTTCTAAGATATCAAAGAGTACATGAAAGTTTATCCCAATCCCAAAAGTGTATACTTGTAAGGTTATCCAAATCCTAAAACACGGAACATTGACAGTTATCTGATTCTAAAAAGAGGGAATATGGGAGGATATCCAAACCATGAAAGAGGGTATATGAGAGGCTATCCCATTCTTAAAGTATATAAATTGGTTGTTATCTCAAGCCAAACATGTTATAAATGCCTTAGTGGATATCATTTACATAATATTTTTTATACTGGTCAATAAACTTTAAATTAGAGTTTTTATACTTATATGTATGCCAAAAATCAATGTATTATTACAATGTTATGTTATCATGGATCTTTTTCTTTGATTACTTGATTAATATCTTATGTACTACCATGATTTATTCCATGACTCCTGGTTATGATCAATTATATACAAGTTATGGTTTTAGAAAGTTATGATCATGATCTAATAACCTTATTATCATGTTATTCTTTTATGATCAACGATATCTACCTTATTTCCCTTTACTATGAAATAGAGATCACCCTTTCTTATGTTTTATTTTCCCTATATAGGAAAAATGTTTTTATGTATGATATCTTTATGAAGGTTTCTAGTTTTGAAGAACTTAGTAGGAGATAAGGTTGAACTTTTATGAACCAATTTTTTATGTTTCCAATTTTCCAATAGAACTATACCTATATTATTTTTCTATGAATTGCGTCTTATATATGATGAATTTTCATCTATTAAAATTCCATATGTGTGTGATGAGAGGTATGGGTAATTATATAAACCTTTATCACCTTTATTTTCATCATGCTACTTAAAAAATACAAATATAATGATTATGATATTAACCAAAGGAATCATATTAAATTATCAAATTAATATAAAATATCACCACAAATATGTCATCTTCAATTTAACCATCATTTAAATGTATGATTCAATTTCATAATTTTTACATCCTTTAAATCTCTTGGTTTATAATAAGTTACTTTAAGATGTGTTCTCTCATACTTATTAATATAATTATTTAATATAATAAATCCATCATAATTAATTATAAAGATCATGTGATCGAACTAATAATATCACTTAGAAGTTTCCTATGTAGTGTTTAGTCTCCGGACCACTCATCATTCTCTAGAGTAAAGATTTAGGTTATACTCAAATATCCTTTTCATGGTGATTACCCTTATGTGGATCTATTACATAGCAACATCCACTTGAAAATATCAATACAAGGATATAATTTATTGGAAAACCATATAATGCATTCTTTAACACAACATAAAGATGTTATCCTACAATTATAATGATCCTTATAGTTTTTGATATCATTTTCTAATAAAAATCCAAAAAATGAACTAAAGAAATACATAAAAACAACTAAACCTTGCTCTGATACCAAATGATGTGATCCAACTAATCATGAATTTATTTTACATAATCTGCATCATTTAAATATTATATCTCAAAATATAAAGAACGTTATTAGTATATTTGGGTACTACATACGTAATAAATTTATTTTTCAATACTTTTGAATGTTTTTCGATAATTGATCCACAATATACTCCTTAACTTCTCAATTTTTTTTATCATCTTTATAAATTATGAAAATTGTGACATAAGAAAGGGATGAGATCATATGTACGTTATGGGTAAACATAATAGATAATAGTCAAGTATTATTAGTGATCATAAGATAACCATATAGGTATAATCAAAATATATAATAAATTTATAACCTACAAAGAATAGATCATAAATAATTGTATATGTTTTTTCATGACATAATTTATTAATCTAAACATTTTGGAATCATGATCCAATAAACATGATCCATGATGGTATATATAAGAATGAGAATAAGTGCATAAACCTATGACAACATTGAAAAATGAAACAAAAATTAGTATAGGAAAACATTACAATCATAAGTCACACAATATAAACTATGATTGTGAGACAACATAATTATACACATGTATGCATCCCCTTCATTATTCACACTCTTATACCCACACTAGTGAATTTTTTTTCTCAAGTATACATATCTCATGAGATTTTAAATTTTAACCATGAATTTTCGGGTGATATTATAACCCTCACATCATTTCCATACTTTTGTGTTCACTTGAAAATCATTCTCTTATCACATCATAGGTAAACCATAGAAAAAATGGGTTTTATAAAACATTAAAATGAAAATAATTAATATTCTATATAATAAATAACCCATGGAAACAAAATGGATTTTATAAATATTTTAAATGGAATCACATGAATAAATCATTCATAATCACAAAAATTAAACCCTTGGAAAATAAATGGGTATCCAAATATATTCTATAAATTTCTATTTAAAAAACCATTCAGACATGATAATAAAAGACAATGTATTTTAAATTTGATAAATAAACAGTATACTGATAATTAAATAATTGACTTAAATTATTTGTTGTATGGAATATAGGTGAACACCCTTCAATCATAGGATAAAAACATAGAGTCCTTATAGGGAAAACATTTTAATATTGCTCATATTTATGGAGAGTTGAATATTAATCATGGTAAAGGTAGTGATGGATCATTTTTCAAAAATAGAATGGAGTTACATAATAAATATATAGAAATAAGGTTTTTTGAATCATTTGAATATTTTCCATAATCAATTATAAGATATGATAATGAACAATTACTTAGTTGAAAATACATTTTAGGATGTATTGTAAAATAACATTGGAAATTAGAAACAGATTTGATCATTTGAAATTATTTTAAAAGTAATATAATATAAATATAGAAGAAAATAAAGTTCTTTTATAAACAAATTAAATGTGAAGATACTATTTCATAATAAAAGGAAAATTTTGGGGAATGATTTTGTCACGAGAAAAAATATATTAAAAAGTTATTTAAAAATACATTTATTAAAAAGTGAAGTTATGGGTCAAATCTAAAAGTAATTTTAAAAAAGTTGAAGAAAAAACATTGAAAATTCTTATCTTTGAAAAAGAAACATCTATAATAATCCCTTGAAAATACTTAAATTATATAAAAAATGTGTGGTGAAAGATAAAACATTTTATTCTAATGAATGTAAAATCTTTTTAGGGATTTTAAATATCATTTTTGAAAACCCACATCATAAAAATGATAAGAAAACACAAATTTTATCATATTAAAACCAAAATATTGAGTTTAAATGAGATGAATCATAATTCTAATTCTAATTATAAAGGATAAAATTTACAGGAAATGAAATTATGGACAAAGAGGGGAAACTTTCCTTAAAGAAAATGAGAATTATTCTAAACAATGATATACTATTTGGGAATAAAATTTTATTAAGGTAAATGATCTGAATTAAAATTTTATTTTTTAAAACTGAGTAATATAATATACCATAAAAAATGTCTAAAGGTTTAATAAACTAATATTGTAAGCAATATGTTCAAGAAGAATCATTATTACTCAACGTAATGTGTTAAGTTAACAAAAAGGCCTTACAACTTTGGTATTTTTGGATAAAAAGCAATTTAAATATAAGAAATGATTTGTATCATCCTACTCTATGAATGAAGTTAATTTTTTTAAATATTATAATTTGTAATTTGATACCCCATTCCAAATAAAACATGTTTTATAAAAAGAAATATGTCTTAATGTGTGAAAATTTGAGATAAGAAACTCCTAACTGGTTTTTTAGCTTAAACAAATGTAATATATAATCCTGTTTAAAAAACATAAATGTATTAATCACCTATTTTAGAAAAAAATAATATACATAACTTTTAATAAAAATAATTTATATGTATTCTCTATATTTATATTCATTTTTTGTTATATATTTTATATATTGGGTATAAGTAATCTTGATAGTTCTGAACTAGTTTCTTATTATTGGTGTTGTTATTCATTTTTATCCAAAATTTAACAATCCATATATAGTACATAGTAAATTAATTTATGTTTTATAATTATTTATGGTGTAATAATTTCATTCTATTTCATTTCTGGTTATGATTTATAAATATGAAATCAGTGATTAACATGTTTTGTGATTTTTAACGAACGAATGTTGCTATCTTAATTAACATGTTTAATATTAATTTTACCATTCCAAAACCAAAATAAAATATTTATTTAGTAATTTTAATCATATATTATTAGAAATTATGTTTTCATAGGCATCCATGCTATGATTTTATATCATTGTTCTAGTAGGTAGTTTGACTAACCCAAACATGAAAATACAATAATTAAGAAATGATTATGTTTTTATAAATTGCTTTCTTTTGTAATAATTTAATTTTTATATAATCATAATGATATAATTTTGATAATTTTTTTGAATCATATAGTAAATATTTTAATAAATAATAATGAGAGTATTTAAAAAAATAGATATGTTATTTTATGGAGGTGGGATTCTATGAAACAAAAAATTAATGTATTTATTTCTAAGATAATTAGAGGGAAAGAAGGTGGATTTTAATTTATATATTAAATATCATAATTGTGTTATATATTTCACTTCCAGTAAAGAGAGGTGTTTGTGAAAAAAGGGCAAGTTGTCCCTCTGTGGAGATAATAGTCGACACGACACACAAGGTTTCATTTTTCTTAATTGAAATTGGGAAATGTGGTTAATATTTATTCCCATAGAATAATAACATTAATTATAGAATAAATACTAATTTAATAATATTTTAATTAGAAATTAGTTTTGGGAAAGTACAAAAAACAAAATATGTAAGGAAAGAAGTACTCATATTGACGACCTGAGATTTACTAAGGAAGAATACATGGAAATAGAGTTATTATGAAAATATATTATGAATATAGAATCATGGAAAAGTAATATTATTATTGGTTAGAAAAATTGGGTATATTTTTAATTGGAAAAAATTAGGGCGGACTTGAAGGGGTGGTGAGAGGATCCTTTTATAAGTTGTGAGAAGAAAAATTTTGGTAAATATTTTAATATAATATAATAAAATCACATGTTTTACATTTAAAGAATCCAAAAAAATGTATAATAATGTATTGGGGTTATAAAAGGTCGAGAACCCCTCATCCATTCATTTTCAAACATTTTTTAATCATGTTTTTAAGTCATTTACTGTTAAAATTTTATCTTTTACTATTTTTTGTTTTACTATGGGAACTAATGTTTCCCTATGTAATTTAATTTTAATGAATAAAAATTAAATTAAAATTATTACATAATTTTTAACTAAATATTTATAATATTAAATCAATTTTATCATAATTAATTTATAAGTGTAATACAATTAAATTTCAACATTATATTATGTAACTGGTAAACCCTATTTTTTAAAGTGTATTTTTAAGCCTAAATATTATATGTAGAATAAAATTACCACTGTTATTAATTCCTATGACATAAATTTGATGATTATAAAAGAATAAAAACATTTTTTTGCCTTCAAATCTATTCAAAAACAAATTTTACAATAAATATTTTTAATTAAAAAAATGCCTAAAAATAGTTATTAATTTAGAATAAACTGTTACATTTGTTCAAAAATCCATACATAATTTTTCTATGTTTATAATGATAATGAAAATGAATAATTTATCCTATTAAATTCATATTTTATTAATAAAAAAATTCAATGTCTTTCTATGTCTTTCTTATAAAGTAATAAAAGTTATGGTTTTTATAAAAATTTTATTTTTAGTTATTCACTTAAAATCAATTATTTCATAAAAATATCAAAAAATAAAACTCGGATAATTTTTACATTCTTATTTAAAAAATTATTTTTTTGACGAATTAAAATCCTAAAATTTTTATATGTATTTATTTAAATGAGAATGATAAATATAAACAATGTTTTTTCAAAATTGACTTTATAAACTTCGAGGGTATTCAATGTTATTTCATATAAATTTAAAAATAATTAAATATTGGAATAATAGTTAATAAATGTAAATATTACGTATTATAATAAATTTTTAACTTTGGTAGAAATAATTAATTAAGGTAAATGACAATACCATTTTTAAAAATTATTTTTTGAAAGGCATTATTTTTTGAAAAATATTAATCAATCAAAAATAATGATATGTAATTATTTTTATTGATTATTATATTTTTCATATATATATATTATATTGTTTATGTATGATTAGTGTGTCAGAGTTCATTTTAGTATAGTGTTGTGTTAGTTTTGTGATGCATGTGACACGATCAATTGAAGATGGTATTAATTTAAAAGATCCAAAATCTGATGTTGTTACATCATTAAATTTCTTAAGAACTCTTTTGATTATCTTTTTGCACGCATCAAATTATCTTCCCTATATCAAATTTTATCTATAATGCTCTACATGAAATAAATTTTTATTCCATAAATTACATGTGTTATTAATCATTTGAAAATCATTAGTTCAGTACATATCTTACATGATATAATTTTATAGTAAAAGGTGCTATATAGACATGTTAGGTTTATCTTTATTTGATCATCAATATCTATATGAATTTTATTATAACTAGAGTAAATATCCAGAAATTAATAATATTTTTTTTGAATTATATTGCAGTATTTGATCATGAAAGGGGATAGAGAATGGATAATTTTAGAAAATTTTATTGTAATTTATGGTATTTCATATATACATTCCAACCCATCAATATTTGTGTTAAAGTTAAACTATTAATTTTTTTTAATAATTAGCATGCCTCAATTTCTAGGCACAACTTTCAGCTAACATACCCTCTCACAATTAGAGATGATATGAACAATTCTTGCCTCTAATATTTTTATTATTAAACTCTTCATGAGATATTTCACTTTAGGTTTCCATCCTTTTGTAGGTTTTTTGACCGATTTTCATTTTTATTTGAATAGTAAAATATGTGTGAAAAAATAGAATACAATTCTTTGAACATCATATATAATCCAAGATAAATTTTTATTCAAATTTATCAACACTTCAATTAATTTATTCTATTAATACTTTTTCAAGTCCATGTTCAGGATTACTAAAATGGATAAATTGTATCCTAATAATGAGGGTCACAATATTCTTATAAGTTCATTAAATTCTAAATTCTGTGTCTAAATAACATAATACATACATTCTAGATTGTAATCTCGGCACTAGTGCTCAAACTACTATGTATGAACTTTAATTTATTCTTCTTTGTTTCATTTGGGTTATGCAGTCCCATATAGTCTAAATATTTACATCTAATATTGATATTATTCAAGATTTATATAAATGGTTTAAATTAAATATTTTGTTTAAAATATATCATCATAATACCTATTTTGATTCATTTATTTATGAATTTTAATAAATAAAAAGTAACTTGTTATTCTTCCACCATAAAGTAAGTATTTTTTGATTGAAATTGATTGATTATCTTAATTGGAACAAAATGGTCTTCCAAATATTATAGTTACTTCATCTTTATTCCTCCATGAAATGACCTGTAATTTTAATAAAAACTTTTCTTTAATTAGGTTTCATGAGGAGTGGAATATTTTACATGAAAAACCATACTAAATTGAAAACTATAATAAATTTATAAATAAAATTATTAAAAATTAGTTTATTATTACTATTAAATTTTTTAGTATCAAGAGATGTAACCTCCATATTAAAAATATTTATATATATACAAGATTAATTTTTTTAAAATACATTTTTTCACATATGTGTTTTTATATAAAAAATAATTTAAAAAATGTTTTGAACTTCATTTTGATATAATAAACTTAAGTTCTTAATTACACATATCAAAATAATAATAATAATATTTTTTTGGGATTTTGGTAAAATAGTTTCTTTTCGGATGAATAGGGAAAATTTTAGTTTTTGTTGAATTGATAGCTATTATTGCATTATCTTTATATAAAAATGATATAAAATTTTTCAAATTTAAAAATAATATATTTAAGGAATAATATTATACATTTAAAGATATTTTTGTGAATTTATAATAACTATGTTTAACCTTATAAAACAAATGTAATATTTAAATAATAAAAAAATATTTTTTATATATTATTTTAATTAATTATTTTTAATTATAAAGTTAAGATTTTTCTTTGTCTTGAAAGGTAAATAACTTTTTTATTTTTATAAAAAAATTATTTATTTCATGAAAATATATAATTTTTAAAACCATGACTTACACATAAGTTTTAAGATTATAACACACATTAAAAAATAGTTTTAAGTGATATGTGTGATTCCTTTAAAATTAACATTACAAACCATTAGAAATTTTATTAGGTAAAATTATTTTTAATTATAAATTTTAAGGATCAAAAAAGGTAAAATTTTCACTTTTCATTTTTTTCATTAAAATTAACTGGTAAGGTTAAAAATACACTACCCTAGTAAAAGTAAAAATAGTAAATATGTATTTACTAAGAGTAAATAGACAATAAATGTAAATTTTTTTTAGAATGGATGTTGGAGGCTTATCCCAACTAAAACTCTCATAAATTACCCCTTTCACCTTTTTTATCTTTTTTCCTTGAGTGGTAGAAATACATTATTCAAAATATACATGGTTTCTCCAAAATTGTCTTTCTCTTCAATTAATAAATGGGATCACTCCTGGTGCTTAAAGTTACACCTTTAGCTTAAAATATATTCCCAAAAATTTATAATTATATTCCTCATAGAACCCTCCCCAATATCCTTAATCCTCTTTTCACCATTAGTTAGCTCAATGCCTCAATTTTCAAGGATATTTCTAAGAGAAAATGAATGATTCTCACTTAAGTATTATTTCCTACTTAATACTTATCATATTAATATTCCACTTAAAAAATATTATAAAAACCTTATTATAATTAAATTAGTATAATTTTTGTTCCCATATCTTATTCTATTAATGAAAAAAATCCTTATTTATTCCCTCTAATCGATAGAGAAAACTAAAATAACCTTAATCGTACATTGGGTGGACTACCTTCTCCATGAAGAAAGATCTTTTTCCTTCCATAATATTTCCTCAAGGATGGTTTTAATTATAAGAATAATGAAAACAATGATACATGTAATTTTATTATTATTATGATGAGGTAATATATTATTTACCTTTATCACCTTCCATTTTCAAGAAAATAATAAGATTAATCATGTGTACAAACAGACTACCGCCTCTAGGAAGTATCGTTTTTCATTTTTCATATGGTATTTTTATTCTTTATAAAATTATATTTATATATTATTCCCTACCTTAAAAATATATAAATAATATCCTTATTATTCTTTAAAAATACTATAATATCCAAATTACCCCATATTTATGCTTATCCATTAAATTATGGAATGTTCTCATTCAATCGATTTAACCACCAAATTAAATAATGATATGAAATAATATCATCGATGACTATGAAATCATAATAAATAATAATAAATGATAGAAATAAGAAATTAGATATTTGATTTTGGTTCTTTAATGTTAATGTTACTATTAAATTAATTAATTATGATTCCAACACATATTCATTAAAAATAACCAAAACTTACTCATCAATGATTTCAACTTTAAAGATTGTAACCATAAGCCCCATAGAATGAGTTTATAACATTATTGATATTTCAAAAGACTAAATTTAGATACATATTATTATTTTATAATTAGGAACATTATGAGAAGAATTAATAACATTAGAGTGATTAAAAAACTAGCTAAAAATTATCAAGATTACTCACACATGAAATTTAAAATGGATAACAACTAACTAATATACATGTAGAGAAAGATTATAAATTATGTATATAAAAGGGTATATATATGAATGTCTTTATGAAATAGGTATTTAAAATAAATATTTTTTATACAAGGGGTTATATCACTTAAATGGAAATAAATAGAGAATGTAATGGATTTTGGTAACTCAAACATCTTCATTAGATTTTTAAGACTTATACCTGAATTTATTTCCCCTAAATTTAATAAATTCATTAATTTTAAATTTTAAATGATTTTATATCTTATTTAAAAGGTTAATATTATTTTTTTAATTCAAATAAAATTCCACGAAGTGTTTTTTCATTTTTTTGTGAAAGAATATGAGACTTTGTAAATAGAATTGTGACTATAACTTTAAATTGATTATTAAAAAATATTTTTTGAAAAGAAATATTATTATTTGGTTTCCTTTTTCTCTATATTTATAATTTTCAGTCTCCAATGGAGTTATTTTTCATGTTTCACCCTCCATATTTCATCGTTTATTTTATTATTTTTAATTGATATTGTTTTCAATGTCAATTGATCTAATTAATTTTGATATACTATTTGAAAAATTTTGAAACCCAATTTTTATTTCCATGGGGTTATTTATGAAATGAAAGGTGAATGATTTTCCTTTGAATGTTTTATTAAAACAATTTTATTTATGTAGTTTATTTATAAAAAATGAATCATTTTAATTATTTTTTTGGTAAACCCATTTTATTTCCATAGGTTCATTATGATGTGATATGTGAATGATTTTCAAGTGTCACTCATCAGTATGAATGATGATGGGTAGTTTCCAATATCATATTCTAATTCATTGGTTAAAAGCTAAATCTAGTGAGATATGTATACAAATATGAAATTTATATGTTAGTAACAATTGGTGTATGTGCATGACTTGTAAAGGTGATGTATTCCAGAATACAATTAAGTTGTCTCAGATATATGAGTTAATGTTTATGACTCAAGAATGAATTTGTTTCTCTATGCTCATGTTTGTTCTATAATTGGAAGATGTTATAAATTCTGATCTTATAATTCCATTATTCATAGTTTATATTATATGTTTTAAATATATGATATTCCAATTATGTTTCTTTGTTTTTATTTGGTGGTTTTATGTTCTTAGGCCATGTAATTTGAATATCACTTATAATTTATGATTTTCAATCAGGATGACATGATATTTATATATATATATATTTTATGTTTGTGAAATCATATATGATGAAAGGATTAATCATTCATTACTAACTATTTGAGCTACCTATTTTCTTATGTTTTAATTTCCCAGTTTAAGAGAATAAGTTTTTCTAATGATATATTTATATGATGGTATAATATGGTAAACATAAGAATAGATCATTATAGTCATTATATAATAATTTTATTATATATCTAGTACCCAAAGAATCTAAACCAATAAATCCATGGGACATTATTAGTTTTATTTAAAAAATTTAATTTTTTTATTATGTAAAGGATAAATAATAAATACATGTTTGTATAAGGTTTATATAGTTAGTATCATAAGAAATGTTTCATTATTTTTTGAAATTTTAGAAGCCATGTTTGAGAATTGTATTTTTAAAGCATTAGTAAAAACCATATAGATGATCTTAAGTATAACATAGTACATAAAATAATTTTCAAGTTCTTCAGTATATGGTTTTATAAATAATTAAATCCTAATACATATACTATAAAGTTAATACAACTAAGTAATAGATGCATCTAGTGGAAATAACATCAAAACAATTTGATTAAGGAATTGAATCGAACATCACTTGGGTGCATGATGAGTGGACTTAAGACCGAAAAACTTGACAAACACTCTTATGGAAAGTTCTTTGGTGACTGAAATTATCTTTAAAAATAACTAAGAAGGAGTTTATAACATTATTATGTTATACTTATGGTTCCTAGTAGAATTTAGTCAATGAAAAACCTATATTAAAGAATTGAATTTTTTATGTTAAAGAAAAAATTTCATTTAATATTCATTCATGAATATGATAATAGTTTTATTATTAGATTAATTATTATTATCCTTGTTTTTTCATTATCTAATAAATGTATGGATTATGGAGAAACCAGATTAATATTGGGTGTGATGGGAAATGCAATGATTATCAAAATGAGCTACAAAATAATATGGGATTCAGTGTACAGAATCTCATAGGAATAACTACCCAAAATTCATAATCTATGAATAATTATAGAAAACAATTTCATATCCCCAATGCACCAAGGATTTAGAATATTGATATTGTTTCTTTCTTGAAAGAATATGCAGCCTCCTTTAGTGGATCCTTTAATCTAATTACTGTTGAGAAATGGATTAATGTGATATAAAATTATTTTATATTATCCGGTGCTCAGAGTATGAAAAGGATGTATTGGATATATATTGTTTACAAGGAGAGGAAAAATAATGGTGGACTCTCATAAAGAAAACAACCTAGAAATATGAAATATAAAATATAGAATGAGAGGAATTTAAGAAAGTATTATTTATAAAATTATTTCCTCAAACTCTTCATATGAGGTTGGAGTGAGGATTTTTTGAGCTGAAACAAAAGGAATATGAGTCTATTGCAACATATAATGGAAGCTTTATGTGGTTCATTATGTATTCCTCTTGTTATATGTATCAATATGAAATAAGGATCCACCATTTCTTTGGTGGCTTAAAAAAACATTAAAGGGAGTTATCTATTAGAGAATTATGGAGATACAAAGAGATTGTTTAATGTGTGATAAAGGTGGTGATAGAAATTTGTGACTATCATTATTTAATGTAAAAGAAAATAAAGGAATAACATCTTGAAAATTTTTATGGTAATTATAGTGAGAAAAGTTATTATCACATATTATTACATGATTTTTATCATAAAAATCCATTAATTACAACCCAAGGATTAGGAGGCCTAGAGTATTTGGAATAATAGTTTAATAATACAACAAAGTTAAGATAAAATAAAAAATTTTATTTTATTCTCCAAAATGAGCTCTTAAGTCTTTTTGACCTCCAAAAAGGCATGGGATAACCTGTTCAATACATAGACAACATGGGTGGGGTAAAAATCCCAATAAAAGAATATTCATGATAAGGAAACATAGCATGTGAGTCATATTTATAACATGATATCCTAAAAAAGAATACTCATAAGTAATCACATGAAAGCATTTCATAAAGAATATGACATCTTATGATCATGTAAACATAAGAAATGTGGAAGAATCATAAAACATTTCATGAACATGAGTCAAGGCTAACTACCTAGATAATATCATATGGTGAAAAAGTCCCACAATGGATTAAGTTTACTGCGTAATCCCATACATAATGTCTCATGAGACTAAATAATTACCTAATGAATTGGAGGGATATATAATTTTTATCCCACCCATAACATTTATTTTATATAAATTAAAATTTGTTGATGTAAGGAAATCAATGAAAGTGTTTAAACATAATAATTACCCTTGGAATGAAAATGGGTTTCATAATCTTACCTCTTATCCAATAAAAACAAATTCATAAAGAAGATATTTGAGAAATTATAATAAAGAATGTATTACACTGTAAATGGAATATATATTGATCTAGGTATATATATATGTGACATATACACATAATTTATAATCATTACATAACATTTTAGGTAATTTTCATTGATTACAAGGAAAAAAATATAGAAATATTAAAAAAAATCTTTAGGAAAATATCTTTTCCACTTTGAAAATAAATTTTGAATAAATAATAATTTCATAAATATTATTGAAACATTTTTCATTATAAATAACCATGGAAACTTATAAAATAATATTTAATTTTTTTTTATTTTTTTTAAGCCGGGTAACACCATAAATGTTGTATATGTTAAAGGAAAAATTACATTAACATTTTGTAAAAAGGTAAAAATATTCCTCATTCAGAGAATGAGAAGAAGATTAAATTGAAATAGTTTTGTAAAAATTTAGAGATTGGTAAAAATATAAACAATAAATAGTTTGGGTGATGTCAAAAATAATCTTGAAAATGTTTTTAGAAAATAAGTATATATAAGAAATTTTTTTTTATAGTAGGGATAAATGAATTTTTCTTTTCATGATAAAATTTTATCAATCATTTTTGGTACCAAAGGGATGAAAATGGTAATATTACTTTAATACTACATGAAGGACCATAGGATAAGAAAATTATTATTTTTTATTATACAATGTTAAAAAAAAGTTCTACAATGTAAATTCATTCATAATCAATCATGATTAAAATGTGATCAAAACATAAGCACTTATTGCTTTAGTAACATTAGAATTATAACTTACCATTAATGAAATAGATTAATTATAACATAACATACCATTGAATTATTAATTATTAAGGATATAATATATAAATGGAAAGTATATACTCCATTTAAATTAAATTAGGTGTATAAAAAAACATGTTTCTCAAGGAAGTAAGTTTTACGATGAAACCCTTAAATCTATTCCAGGCATTGTCATGTATATATTTTACATCATGTATAATAAATAGTTATAAATTATTTCTTTTATTAAGAAAACATTATAGGTTTATTATATTATACTTAAACCATTTAATTAATTAAATTTAATGAGTTGTTTAATTCTATAATCAGTTATGTCCACATCATGTGTTTTCAGGATGCCTGGTTCATTATTTCAAAATGATATCAATTTGTTGACTGTGGTAAAATGGGTCATAATTCCATAATATAAATAATAATTATAATTTTTATAAATTAATTATTCTTTTAAATCCAATCAGGAATCATGGTTATGAAAAAATTAACTACGTTACAGTCATGAAGACGGTAGGTCGTACGTACGCCTTAGTAACGTATGAATTTTTCAATAATCATAATTGAAAGAAGGTATATAATATTACATATTTCCAAAATTATTATTATATAATAAATATTATATTAATTATTTAAATACAATTACATATACCTTATATGTGATGTTGTAATAATAAGTGAATCACATCATTTCATGAGGCGATAGTTCACAATACAGACGAATGACATTATCATTTTCAAAGGATAGAAAGGTAATAACTTATATAATATATTAATTTTCAATAATTATTATTATTTAATAAATATAATATATAAGCATTAAATCCATCATCATCAATAGTCATGGGAGGTGATGAGGGAAAACAAATTACATCGGTTTGTAAGTGGTAATTCACTTTACACATGATTAGTGGTTTTGTTTCCCATTTAATGAAAGTGGAGAAGGATTTAGGGTTTTAGGTTTAAAATATAACATTATATTATATGATAGATACTGATTTTAATCTATTAGCACGATTGAGTTTGATTTTAATGAGGTGGAAGAAGAAACACAACAAGGATTCTTGGTTAAAATTTTTACCTATTCTTCTGACAATCTCTTTAGGATCATACCTAAAGCCACCATAGATTGGATTTATGATAAAACTAATTTTGTTATGAAATGTGTAAGAAAGTAAGTAAGGTATTTGGGAATTTATTTTGTAACATCCTGGTACACTATTTTTATATTCATAAACCCCTCTTTTTAATCTTGCTTTGGTTGGGTTTCATTTGGGGTTGTTTTTGGTGAACTTTTGAAAGTTTTGGATGTTTTTGCACTAGTTCACAGTTGGGGCACAGTTTTCCCAAACCACGTACAATCTCAGGGAAAACCATGAAAACGAAAACATTGGGTTTTTTCAAAGCTTTAATACTATTTGAAAAACTATGCAACCTTTTAGGAGAAACCAAGCAGCTTATTTTAAATAGGCACATGGCTAGGGCATGCAGTTTGGTCTAACCATGTTTCACTACTATGATAACCATTCTGATGAGATTTTTAAACCAAATATCGAATTTTAAAATACTAAAAACCCACTATTTAGTTCTTTTATGGTCTTATATTACCCCAATTCATTTTATTCTTCCCCAAGGGATCTCAAGAGCAGTTTTTGTCCCCTCGAAACCCTCCTAGAAGGAGATCAAAGTGTGTCAAATAATGGTAGATCCTCTCCCAGTTAGTTTCCTCATCCCATTCTGAATCTCCCAATCTATCCTTTTACCTCCATAGGTTCAGGTGTATCTCCATGTTTTTTAAAGGATCTAATACCTTATGTTTTGGATCTTAAATATGGGTTTGATCCCTAATTCCCTTTATCATCATTCTTCCATGGTGAATCTTATATATGGTTTGGTGTTTTGAGATCTAGCGATCCTGAGGTAAGAGGTGCTATTGAAAAACCCAAAATTTTCTAAACCTAAGTTACTTTATTGGAATATATTTTCTTATATTTAATTTATTAATTTCAATTAAATTACTTTCAATTGGTTTTTTGAAAAAAAAACCCAAATTCATTAAATTGGGGTTTTGGAATAGTATTTTGTAATGAAATTGGAAAACCCCCAATTCCATTTAATTGGGGTGTGTTTATGGAAATGGTGGAAATTTAAATTGTTTAATTTAATTTTTGAAAATGAGTTTGATGGAAAATTATAAAAAAAACCAATTTAATTAAATTAGCGGTCTGTTATGAAATTGATGAAAATTGTTCCAATTAATCAATTCAATTTAATTGTGAAATTAAATTTTGAATTGATTTAAATTTCTTGTATGAGAAAAATGGCTTAAATTATATTTATTAAAACCCATTGGTTTTAACGTGTAAAAGTCCTGTATTGATTAAAAATAATTTTTTAATGGAAAATGGCTTGTTTGAAATTGGAGAATGAGATTAATTGTATTATAAAATTTTTCCAGACTGAATTTCCCTTCATTTTTTTGTACTATAGCATATAAAATCTTTAGTAGTTAGTGATTTATTGGTACAAATAGATTAGGATGCGAATGTTCTAACGCCAGATTGATGCTTCACAACTCTAACATGAACATTATTCAGCACATTAAATTCCCCAATGGGATGTCGATGAGTCCTCTCTTTCCAGTGATGAGGGATGTGTGTACACATTATGGTTATTATCAAATTATTGTGTGAGGATCCCATAAACTGGAACTTTTGTACCTTTTATAAGATGAACATGTTTTGCACTGGTTTTTATTTTAGATATAAATGCATTCTGATGTTTTTAAACTTTTTTACATGCCTTCTGAATTTATATAATATTTTTATAAAATTTTTATTTACTACATTTTCTTAATGTATCTCCATCATATGAAATGAATTCCATATTTTAAAAAATAAAGCATGATTTTGTTATGTATTATTTTGGAATTTGAAACCTATTTATTTTAAAATTGAAAGCTCTTTATTTGGTTAATTACATTTTGGAAGATTTTATGAAATCCTCATTGAGACCCTACTAGTATTTTATCTCACAAACTTATTTTTTCCTTTGGGAGTTTTTCGATTATCTCCTTATAGGTTTGAGAAATGGTAATTCACCCGTTGGAGGTGGTTCTAACTATTGTTCCAGGGAAATGGAGAGTTACATTTGTTGAGACTTGGGTTTTTTTCCTATTTTCTGGTACTTTTTTGTAGTAAAATGGGTTATTTTTACCCATTCATCTTCTAGTACACTTCTCCCTATAGAGTTTCTTTGGTATTAATATTTAATTTTTTGTATTTACTCTCAAAATTCATGGGGAATAATCATTCCCACTAGCATTTTGTACGATTCCTGGTGCCATTAGTCAATTTTTATGGACCATGAATTCTATTTAGGAAATTTTAGTGCATTATTGGTTATCAGGTTTCTCAGATACCCTAAATGGTTCATGAAAAAATTGTATCTAAACTCTAGGTTGATACTTTTTTCTTCAGGTTAGTATGATTTGTGTAATCTTGTCAGGACATAGGAGGTAGTTATGATTGAGTGCCTAACCAACTCTCATAGCAATGAACCTTATGTCACCTAGGGTGGTTTCAGAATGATGCATTGAGGATTAGTTCTAGTATTTTACCTACCTTTTAATTAGACAGATTGAAATCCAAATCTTTTTTACCAATATCCTATAATTGATTTCCCTTTTTGTTCTTTTTGAATGGTAATATGATGTATTCTTTTTTGAGAGATGATATTCTGAAGCATCATTCCCATGAGAATATGTGAAAATTGGATCTTGGAAGAAGCAATTTTTGAACCTTAGAGAGTGGATTCCCTAGTAGACCCGAATCTAGTTGAGGTGATTGTGCGTACTATACAAGCACTGGGATAGGCACCAACCCTAGTTGTTGTTCATGGTATAGCTGTGAAACCACAAAGGAATGATCTAAAGAATAATTCTCCATAATTCCTTCACCAGAATCCAACACTATACAAATGATCAAATAATCATCAAGAGGATAAGGAATTGTTGAGCAGGATCAAATATTTTTTTGGGTTCTTGGAGACACTCATTGAGATTAAGTTGAAGTGTTCTGACATTGTGGTGGAAGGACTAAGAAAAAGATGGTGGGACACTTTGGTGACTATGAAGAAGAATGTGGGAATAGATCATAAATACATCAAATTTATTTTCATCGACCATTTCTATCCAAAGTTGATGTTATTGGACAAGGATATAGATTTTTTCAAACTTGATCAGAATGATAGGAATATGATAGAGTATGCAACCCATTTTATTGTTCATGTGTTGTTTTCACCTGAGATATTATAAAATGAGAAGATGAAGGATCAAAGTCTCAAGTTTGGAATTCAGTCTGATATTTTCTATTAGGTATTCTTGATGAAGCTTCCCTCTTATGTTGATGTGTTGGATAGAGCATTGATGGTCAAAATATAGTTGGCTGGAAAGTTAGGGATATCGAGAGATTTTTCTCTCCTAGTGGTGGTGAATGTTACTTTAAAGTAAAGTATAATTATGATGATTCACATAATGAATCTCGATATTAGGGTCATTTTAGACCTCCATCAGTTCCTAAAAGAGTCCTATTTATTTCCTACTAGTGTAGAAAGTATGGGTATTCCAAGAGGATTTTCACTGAGGCACCCAAGATATATGGCTCATGTGGACACTCAAGTCACTTACATAAGTTCTCCCATAACAATAATACTCCTCGTAATGGAACTAGATTAATAGATCCATAAAAAACAATATCAAAATTAGATGATTCATATATAAAAGGGTTCCATCCCTAGGAATCTGGTGGATAGATTCTTCACACAGTAGGTGAGTCTCCAAAGTAATCAAATACGAGTCCACCGATCGTGAGAGGTACCATTATTATAGCTTTATCTTTAGTGACTATTTTATAAGATACTAGTATATCTCATTAATTTATTTCAACGTGTATATTTAATCTGTTAAATATTCCTGTGAATCTTTTATCTTATCTAATGGGTATCACTACACCCCTTGGTATGAAGAGAGAGAAGGGCATACATATCCTCGCTTGTGTTTTCCCTCTATCAGATATAGATATTTCATGTATTTTTATGATTCTACATTAACACTACTTGATGTTATACTCAGGATGAATTGGATCATTTACAATAAATCCCATATTGATAGTTATCTCAAATGGGTCTCCTTTAATGCACCCAATAGGATTTTCCATGACTTCCAAGGAGAATGGGACCCATGGTTGAGTAGATCAGGACCTTATTGTCTAGAGTTGTGGAATTTGACTTATGTGTTTTCTTTTGATTTGGAGTCGGAATCTTTGAGTGGTGATCTCCCCTAGTGTTAATTGAGTTTCCCAATGTTTTAACTTATGAATTATATAGTTTTACATTAGTAAGAGTGGTAAAATTTTTTATTTACTTAGTGACTAGTAATCAACCAATGTCTATTCCATATTACCATACGGAACTACCTAAAATTATAATTTTGAAGACTCAGTTGAATAGTATTCTAGAGAAAGGATTTATCTGTCCAAGTTTGTCACCTTGGGAGGAATCTTTTCTCTTTGTTAAGAAGGATGATGGTTCACTAAGAATTTTTTGTTTATTATAGAAAATTTAATCATGTTTTGATAAGGAAAAAATATTCATTGCCACATATTGATGATCTATTTGATCATTTGTAAAGGGAAAAGTGGTTCTCAAAGATTGACCATCGATCTATTTACCATTAGTTGAGGATAAAAGAATATGAAACTTATAAAACTGAATTTTGTAGAAGTTATAATCATTTTGAGTACCTTATTATTCCTTTTGGTTTAACCAATTCTCTTGTAATCTTTATGGATTTGATGAATAGTATTTCCCATGAGAATCATGATACCTTCATGGTTTACTTTGTAGATGATATCCTTATTCACTCTATATCCAAGAAGGATCTTATGTGTCATCTAATATTTTTTTTGGAATTATTGATAAATCATCGACATTATTCCAAATATTTGAAATGTCATTTTTGGATTTATGAAGTGAAGTTCTTGGGAAACATGGTATCTGAATAATGTATATCAATTGATCCTGAGAAGGTGAAGGGTTTTATGACATGGGAGAAAAAATGAAATGACTTAGAGATTCAATTATTCCTTGGTTTAGCTGGTTTTTATCGCTGGTTTATAAAAGAATTCTCATAGTTGAATTATCCAATGATAGATCTTGGTAGAAATAGAGTATAATTTATTTTGGATCAGAAATGTAATAATTATTTTTTTGAGATGAAATGTCTTTTGACTATTGTGATGGTGTTGAATCTTATTGATGACAGGAAGGACTATGTTGTCTTTTTTGATGCATCATGTTTAGTTTTTGGTTGTGCTTTTATATAAGGTGATCATGTCGTTTCCTATGGATCTCATTATCTTAGGACACACAATTTTGATTATCCAAACCATGACCTTGAACTTTCATCTATGATACGTAGGCTTATGATTTGGTGGAATTACCTTTTTGGGGAATGTTTTAACATGTTTTCCTATGACAAAATACTTAATTATATCTTCTCTAAAAAATATCTGAATATCCATCAAAGGTATTGGGTGGAATACCCAAAATCATTCAATTTTGAAATCACCTATACCCTAGGGAAAGGGAATGTTGTAGTGGATTATTTGAGTAGTAATATTATAACCCATGAAGTTAAAAAATATTTGGAAGAGTAGAAATTGATAGATTTGTTTTCACAGTTTCATATTGGAGTTCAAGAATCTAGGACTAAGGTTTCCTTGGCTAGAGTTCAGTTTTCATCCACTCTTATAGAGATAATTCTTCAGGATAAATAGATTGGTGCGGAGTTCCGAAGCATTATATAATCTCTTTATGGTGGGGATACTTTTTCTTATTGGTTATTATCCAAAAAAGGAATTATATTCTATCAAAATTTCTCTTTTTTCCTTTAGTGGGTAATAAATATTTTATGGGTGATAATAGTAATTACTAGTGGGATATGCATCCAAGAACCACAAAGATATTCTATTGTATGTGACAAATGTTTTGGTGACCATGTATGTGATGGGGAATTACTGAATTGGTCTCTCATTGTTACACTTTCAAATAGGTCAAGACCAAGCACTAGAAACAATTGTGTTTTCTTCATCCACTTCCACTAACAACATGGAAGTGGGATGAAATCAATATGGAATTTGTGTTAGGGATTGCACATACCATGAGAAAGAAGGATGTGATATGGTTTCTAATCAATAGGCTGACTTAGTCGGCACAAATTATACCCATTCATGATACACCCAATATTTAGAAATTAAGAAATCTATACCTGAAATAGATTTATCATTTTACACAGTTCTATATGCTATAATATCGGATAGGGATCCTCGGTTAAATTCTCTTTTTCGGAGAGTCCTTCAAGAGGCACTGGAATCTCAGGTCTGTTTGAGTATGACATACCATCCACAGTCGGATGGACAAATAGAAAAATCTATATTGATTTTTGAAGATATACTCCATTCTTGTTTTCTCATCATTGGAGGGGATTGTTATGATCACATGGGTTTGGTTTAGTTTCTAATATAAATAGTTACTAGTATATGATTATAATGGATTCTTTTGAGGCCTTGTACGACCAACCTTTCATATCTCAATCGTGTTGGTCATAGATTATAAAAAGTTCTTTAGTTTGAACAATCTTGGTTCAAGATATGATAGAAAAGATTCAGTTGATTCGTCAGAGAATTTTTCTGGCATAAAGTTTGTATAAGTCTTTTGTTGAACGTCACCGTTGAATGTTGTAATTTTCTTTTGGTGACTAGATGTTCTTTAATGTTTCAACTAGATTGGGTAATCCATGTCTTGGGAAGAACAAGAAACATTAGCCCCATTTTTATACCTTTTTATATTTTTAAGAAAGTGGTAAAGTTATCTTTTCAGTTATAAATTCCCCCACAACTAATGTTGATACATAAAATTTTCCATGTATCTCAGCTTAGAAATTATCTATCTGATCCATCTCAAGTGTTGAGACAGAGTGATCTTGAGGTTGAACCTAATTTATCAATAATAGAAAAACTAGTCAGGATAATATATTCTGAGACCAAGGCACTTTATAGAAGGTCTATTCCTTTTGTTTAACTTGAATTGCATAACATTTCTTGAAATCATGAGACGTGGGATATGGATGCACTGATTAGAGAGGAGTGGCCTCATATTTTTGGTAGAAAAGAATATGAGTGGGATTAATGGGGACATAATGTTACTATAGTGGGCGGGTTGTAATATCCTTTTATTATTTTTAGGTATTCATGAAACTTATTTTTAATCGTTATTTGGTTGGGTTTCAACTGGGTTTGTTTCAGGTGAAATTATTGAAATTTTTAATGTTTCTAGGCTAGTGCATGGCTGGTACAACGTTTTCCCAAATTGTGCACCCTCAAAGGGAAAAGCATGAAAACCTTAACTCTGGGGTTTTTCACAGCATTTTCATGGTCTAAAAAATCATGATCCTACTTAATTGAATCTGTACAACCCACTTAAAATAAGCACATGGATAGGGTACACTATTTGTTCTAACAGTGTGGCCCTTCCTAGCTAATGGTGCATATAAGAAATTTAATATGAAAATATAATTTTAAAAAATATGAAACACACCTTTTAGGTATCTGGTGAATCTATAAAACTCCAAATAATATTCTTCTTCCCCACGGGATACCAAGAGATGTTTTTGGCCCCTTAGAACCCTCTTGGAAGCAGATTGAAACTTTTTAAACTACAGTCAATCATCTTACTTTTAGTTTCCTCTTACAATTCTCTATCTATTTCACTTTATATTTTAATCCCTATTTTTTGGTGGATCTGCATGTTTGTTGGAGGATATAATCCCCTAAAATTTTGATTTTAAACCTAGGTTTCATCCTTGGGTTCCATTATCATTGTTCCTCCTTTGAAAATCTAGTTTTTTTTTTGTGTTTTGAGATCTAGTGATCCTTGTGATGGAGGTTTTTCTATGATGCACTAATTTTACTTACCCTAAATTGATATATTTAAATTAATTTGATTAATTAAATGGAATTTATTAATTTTAACTAAATATCCTTCATTTGGTTTGTTGGAAAACGCAATTAATTTCATTGGGGTTTTGAAATAGAATTTTAGCTTTAAATTCAGAAAAACCGCAATGCTATTTAATTGAGGTGAGTTTATGGAAACTAGTGAAATTTAAATTGTTTAATTTAAATTGTTAAGATGGGTTTTATGGAAAATTATGAAAAATTACAATTCTATTGAATTGGGGGTTTGTTATTAAATTGATGGAAATTGTTTCAATTAAATTTTTGAATTTAATTATGAAGATGAATAGTGAAATTAAATTGTGAATTAATTCCAAATTCTTGTATGAGAAAGATAGATTAAATGGTTTTATTAAAACCCATTATTATTGATGTGGAATTTTTTTATTAAAAACATGTTTTTGTTGTTAAATGAAAATTAGCACATTTGAAATGGGAGAATGGGATAAGTTGTATTTTAAAATGTTTTTAGACAAAATTTTCCATCATTATTTTGTAATTGTGTTCATTTAAGAATAATTAGTTAGTGTGTTATTAAGACAAACAGTCTAGGATAGGAATTCCATAGAATTTGTTTGACATTGTACAAATATTGCATAAAAATTATTTAGAACATCGAGTTCCTCAGTAGGATATTGATGAGTCCTCACTTCATAGTGTCTAGGGACATGTGTACACATTGTGGTTATTATCAAATGATTGTGTGAGATTCTATAACTGGGAACTACTGTTCCTCTTAGCAGATTACCATGTTTATCACTTGTTTATATTTGATATATAAATGAATGCTAATGTTTGTAAACTATTTTACATGCCTTCTAAATTTATATAAATAGTTTTATAGAAAATTTTTTATTTAATACATTTGATTAAAGTGTCTATTTCATTTGAAATTTACTCCATATTTTAAATTGTAAAGCATGTTTTTTATGTATGATTTTAAAATTGTAATCATGTTTATTTGAAAATTAAAAGGTGTTTATTTGGTTAGTTAAATGTTGAAATATTTTATAGAATCCTTGGTGAGACCCTATGGGGTTTTTAGATCACCACCTACCTGTGCCTTTAGGTGTTTGTAGATTATCTCGTTCTAGGTTCAAGTGAGGGTAAATAACCACATGAAGGTGGTTATAACGATTGATCTGTGGACTTAGAGAGTTGGATCCATTGGGACTTGGGTAGTTGTCCCCATTTTCGGGTACTTTTTTGTTGTACATTAGGTTTTTTTAATTTTTTTTATTCTGGTACACTTCTCCCTTTGGAGTTTCTTGGGTCTTTATGTTGAATTTGTAATCATTAATTCCGCAATTATTGTGGAAAAATCATTCCCACGCTCATTTTGTATGATTATAAGTGCTAGTCGCCAACCCTTGGGGATATGGAACACCCTTCAAGCCATGTCAGTGTTACCTCGGTTATTTGGTTACCAGGGTACCCAGGTTATTTCATGAAATATTGGATTTTCCAATGGGTTTTGGAAGTGTGGGAAGGGGATGAGAGTGGGTTCCCTTTTATAAGGGAAGAGGAGTGGTATTCTTATAAATACTGAAAACTATTCTATAATGGGAAGTCACAGTCAAACCAAGTGATAATAAAATTAAAAAATAAAGTATTTTAGAATATATAAGTTAGATAAATACCTATAAAATTAAACATAAATATGTTTTAAATATTTTCTTCACTTTACCTCTAAGGTTACTCACTTTTACTATTTTAATTTTTTTACCACGGTAACTATTTTTTATTGTTTTGACTATTCATTATGATAAAAAAAATTAGGTTAAAGTTATTATATTATATATATTATGATGATTTAAAATATGGAATCCATTTTATCAAATTAAATTCAATGAAGTGGATAACTTTAATTTCAAATAAAGCCCGCAAGCATGATGAAAAAGTCGTTTTACAAAAAATTTATTTTTTAATAAAAATATGATCTTATAATAAAAATATGAATAGAAATAATCATTATATAAATTTAATATCCCAAAAATTGATATAAATATAATTTAAATCATTCCTTATTAGGGGTTATTTTAATTAATTAAAATGGAGAAACATTACACCCATTAAAATATTTTGCAAAATAATGTGTTTTGTAAGCCTATGAATAAACATATACTAACATAAAATACGAAATGGATTTGACTGTAATTAATTTTATTATATATAATTAAATAAGACTCAATATTAATTTTAAAATGAATTAAAATAATAATGGTACTTTTAAATGAATTAATTATTTAAAAATAAATTGAAATATTAAAAAATCGGTATTTTTAACCATTCATAAAATTATTATTCTTCGAAAATCTCAAAAATTCAACATATTTTAATATTTATTTGATGATTTAAAAAATTATTTTCATTTTGTAAATTAAATTTTCAAAAAGTTTCAAAAATTATTTATAATATTTTATCTCAAAAGAAATAATGTTTGAAAGAAATGTATATTTTAATAGAATGAAATATCTTTATTAAAGTTTTTTTCTTATTTATAATGAATTTTTAAATATATTTTTATATTGTGGGACCTTTATGTATATTATTTAAATTAGGAAATTCTATTCATAATCATTTATTTAATAACTATTTTATAACACTAATGGATAAATAATAATATTTAAATATTATCTCACGGTTCATTCAAACTCAATATTTCATGTTGAAAAAGATATCAAGAAAAATGTTATTTTATAATCCAGGGGGTAAATTTATACCCCCATAAAAAAATTTCAGACTAAAAATTTAAAATTGATTTTACTAATAAAGGGGTTTCCATTAAAAAATATCTTCTTGTAAAACCCAAATTATAAAAATGGTTAAAAATAATTCCTCTTAAAATAGGGATAGGGATATAAGAAGGTCGTCTGGAATAACACATTAATAGGTTTCCAAGTATGTGAACAGTGGTGAGAAGTGAAAATATAGTCATGGAAAAAATCATAAATAATTATTTAGCGAGATAAAGATCATTGATCAAAATAAATTGAATGACCAAGGGAACATTAAAAACAACAAATAATTAAATATTTGATGATTTAAAAGACCATTGATTCATTAAATTTGATTGCAATAAAATTACACTTTTTTTATCAAGAACCATTTCCTAGATTTAGGGGATTATTTTTCTATCAAGATAGATAAAAATGGAAAATATACTTACTTGATATCTTTTTATTTTATAAACAATGTTTCATTCCACGGTTATTCTTTAATAACATTCCACTCCACATGTTACTCTAAGGAGTAAATATCCATTATGATTTTTTGTACACGAAGAACTAAAATTAACTATGAATGGATCATATAAAAGTGTAACAACTATTACTCCTACCATTACTAAAACCAAAATGGTTAGCACAAGGTAATATAGTACCCAATATGAATATTAATAGATTAATCTATAAAATTATAAAAAACCCAAAGGTTTTAAATAGATCATTATTTAGAAAAATAAACCTATATCCAAAATATATTTAATAACATCAATATGAAAGTAGTTTTTAACCTAAAATCTCATCTCATACCCTTAAAGTTACATCTCTAAAAATATATTACAATTATTCCCAAAAAATACTTTATACTAAACCTAATGGGTATATATATATATCAACCCAATAAAAGGTTTTCCAAAATATCATTAATCAACTAAAAATATTAAAAAAAATAAAAAATTTGATCTTCTAATATGTTTTACAAAATAAATTTAATATTTATCAATCAAATCATTTAATAAAAAACAATTTCATATAAACCAACACAATATTTAGGCTATTGATAGACATTTCACCCTTATCACCCTTCTTTTGTTGGTTTTAACCCAACGACCTCACCAGAACCGATGGGTAGTCTTCTAGAATAAAGGTTGTACATTTTCTAATACTATATTTATGTAATTACTATAATGTTCATAAAAATAATATTAATATCCTGAAAATAGAATTAATCATCAAATAAAATTTTAACAACTGAATTATTTTATACTATAATTTTTTCTACAAAATAAAATAACTTCAATTTTCTATACTTGTCTCTATATCATGTACATATCAAAGATTATCTTTTCCAAAAATTGTGTGTTTTCCATAAAAAATATCATTACTATTAAATCAAATTTCTAGTTCATTAGTTCTATTCAATATATTCTTGCAAATCATTAAAGAAAACTATTGTGAAAGAGTCGATAGAAGTTTCATGATACAATTAACAAAATCATTTCAACACCATGATTATCAAATTCCAAAACCTAAAAACTTCAATCACTCCACATAAATTATTTACATATCATAGTCCCTTCAGAATTAATCCTTGGATTATGTAATTTACTCACATAATGAACAGGTTCCCCACATCTATGTAACCAAATTGTTAGCGGTGCCTTTGGTTTAACTTTATTTCCATATATCTTGTTAACCAACCACTTTATTTTTCTTCGATAATTAGATGTTTTGTGGAATCATTTCCCACACATAAATTATCATCCAATTTATTTACGTCATTTTTCAAGGTGTATTTTTCAACATTTTTGACATGTAGGAAATTGAATCTTATTTTCATTAGCATCATTAACACTTCAACATCCTAGAGACTCCATACAAATAAATCAAATAATAGATATACAAAAGGGAAACATACAAACATGTGATGAATAAATTATAAATGATAAGTATATCTTTACTTATGAATCTCTAGGTTTCAATCTAGTTTATCACTGGAAATGTTTCTTATTGGTTTTTATAACCTAATTTTTTTTCATGTCCTTTATAATGGTTTATAAAGATTTTGTGAATTTCTATAGAATATCCCCTGAGAGTGTAAAACTAGGTGTACAAAAAGACCCATTTTCACGCACCAGGTGACGACTGATTCTATCTCAAAAGAACCTTTTTAGTGTTATTACACTTATGTATAACTTTTTTAGAGCAAGATCCACCTATAGTATCTAGATAAGGATGTAATTTCTTGAAAACACTCACTCTATCCTCCACCAATATTAAATTATATTTTCCTTTACATATAATTATACTTATACTTATCCTTAGGCAAGTCACTAAATATTTCAATAATAGTTTCCAAATGATAATTAAACCATTTATGGTACCAAATATACCAGCCAAATCCTTGTACACATATTATTACCTATTGTTTCACATAATAATCCATTAATTACAACCCAAATATCATTATTCCTAATGACTTTGGAATACTAGTTTCATAATACATCAAAGTGAGGATAAAATATAACTTTTACTCTCTTATTCATAATTATACCCTAAATCCCTTTAAGCTCCTAAAATAATTTAGGATGCCCTAGGGAATACAAAAAAAGGGGTGAGATTGAAATACTATTAAGGGAATAAATATTATATATACCCAGAACATGTAATTCAAAGGTATAACATGATATCATAAAATTAAATGCTCAGAGGTAATAATATATAAGAATAACATAAAGAACATGGTATCATAAGATCATGGTATCAAAGGGAAGGTAGAAGTAACATATAACATTAAAATACACGAGTTAAGGAAAACTTCTTAAACTATATCACATGGTGTTCAAAGTTACAAAATGTATTAGTATTAATCCCTAATCCCATACATCACATCTCATGAGACAAAAACATCAAGAAATGTATTAGAGATCTATATAATTCTAAGACAACCTATCACATTCATTTCATGTAAATTCATATATGTTTCACATATGTAAATCCATCATAATTCAGAAAAATAATAATTACTATGGAAATAAAATGGGTTTCATAATATTAACACATATCATAATCAAAAAAGATTTCTTAAATAAGGAATTTGAGATATAATAATCAGGCATGTATTATCCAATCAAGGTAATAGAGAGTGATCATGGTATAAATGTTAGTTAAATATCGAGAAAATGTAGAATCATTACATAATATTATAGTTTGTTGACTTTTATGAATAAAAATAATTTTGAAATTATTAAAAACATTTTTGAGGAAAATAACCATACCAATTTGAAAATCACTTTTTAAAAACTAAATATTTACAAAATATTATAGAAAATATTTTCATTAAAAATAACCCTAAAAGTTTATAAAAAAATGTTTAAGGATTTTATTGGTGATTATGGAAGGTAATACCATACTTTCCATACAAGTTAAAAGAAACATTATTTTCACACTATTGTAGAAAGGTTAACAGTACCCCATTCAAAAAATGAAATGAAAATTAATTTCAATCCATTTTCTTAAAAGTAAAAAAATATTAATTTTTTTTAATAAATCATTTTTGGATTGTTAAAAATACTATCAAAAATATTTTTAGAACAAAATGGATATGGAAGAAAAAGTATTTTTTACTAAAGAGATAAATGAAGCAAGCTTTTATTAAAAACATTTTCTTAAACATTGTAGGTACCAAATAGATTAGAAATACTAAAATTACTTGAAAATTTTAGGAATAAACAGAGGAGAATAAAAATAAAAGGATTAAATTTTTTCTTATAATGTAATTTTAATAATAAATAATCCCTATAAAAATGAGATTAAAACAAAAGACATACAACTTTGGAAAATTTTGATTCGTAACTTATAAATAATAAAGTAGATGAATTGGAACTTAAAATACAATGAATTTTAAAGGACTAATTATATAATATTTAAAGGGTTATTATATAAACCATTTAATTTAAATTACTTTCATAAAAGAACATGTGTCTCAAAGAAGTAATTTTTCAAATGAAACCCTTACATTGAGTCTAGACTTTGTCAGGTATATATTTTATTTATTGTATAATAAAATTATATTAATTATTTATTTTCCCAAAAAAATTCATGTTTTAATACCTTATACTTAAACCATTTACATAATTTATTTTAATGAAATTTTTAATTGCATAATCAATTATGTCTCCATTGGGTATTTTGAGGGTGTTTGGTTAATAATTTCAAAACAACATTGATATGTTGACTGTGGCCAATGAGGTCGGTATTACATCATATTGAGAATTAAAATAATGATATAATTTCTATTTTTATAAAAAAAATTACTTTTAAAACCATCCATAAATTATGGTTATAAGAATAATTAACTATGTTACAATTATAGAGATAGTAGACCATACATATGCTTAAGTAATGTTTCCATTTTCAACAATCACAGTGGAAATACGGTAAGTGTTACTTTATATTTCAAAAAAAATAATTATATAATAAATATAATATTATATATTTATATAAACTTATATATACCATCCATGTGATGCGGTTATAAAAAAAATAATCGCATCATTTCGCGGGGTAGTAGTCCTCCATACACACGAACGATGTTTTCATTTTCAATTTTTGGGAATGTATGAAATTAGGTGATAAATTAACTTTCCAAAATGATTTATAATTCATGAATATAAAAAATAAACATTAAATTCATCATCATCAACAAACATGAGAGGTTATTATGGAAAACAAATTACATTGGTTCACGGTATGGTAGTACTCCATACACACGATAAGTGGTTTCATTTCACATTTGATGGAGGTGAAGATGGATTTATGGTATTACATTAACATAGTAACATAATATTATATGGTAGATATATATTTTATTATTTAGTAATGATTGATTAATATTTGATGATTGTGGAAGAAGAAATACAACCAAGATTCTTAGTAAATAAGGTCACCTCTTTGTGAGACCAACAATTTTAGATTATATCAAAAGCTTCCATAGATTGTATTTATGAAAAAACTATGTTAAGTAGGACATGGTTATATAATTAATGAAGGCATTTGGGTAGGTATTGGAAGAACCAATGGGGTTTTTATGTGTGAAAATTAAAGGAGAGTGATTACCTTTAATTAGGGAGGTGGAGGGTGTAAACGCCATGAAATGTGTTGCATGCGCTTCTCTGCAATTGAAGATGTATTTCCATGTGTCGAAACTTAAAATGTCCTCAACCGGGATGAAAAAGTTTGCGATGCAACTCTGTATGTTTCATAGGGGTCAGTGACTGTAGTGGAGGAACTAGCCCAAAGGGCCAGGACCGCAGCCTGACACTGATCCCAAGAAGGGGTACGAGGGCTACTCCCCCACAGTATAGATAAATTATTTTTCTAAGTCCCTAAAGCTGAGCCCAAGGTACTTGCACACAAATAATTTCAAACCACCATGCCGGAGCTGATTGAAGTAATAATTTTGGCTAAGTCCTCAAGGTGTCTCCCTAGTCTAGCCGAATCACCGACGGTGCACAAGTATACATTGGCGCCACCCATCCGGTGCACAACCACTTACGCACCACAAAATGTGTCACAACATACTTGCTTAGCCAAAATCCTTCCACTGAAGGTCATATTTTTTCCAATAAATAGAACTTTTGGGTCTTCATTTGTAAAAAAAAATTTCCTTGAATCCCAATTGCAGCTCTGGTCACCCTAGTACTTCACCCCAATCTTCCAAAACTTTTAAGGCAGTTCTTCAACACCTTGAGCAGAGGATTTAAAAGAGGATCATTGAACTTAAGATCATTTAGTGTTTGAAAACCACAACACTTGAGCGCCTAAAGTGCATAACCTCACCAAGTCATAAATACTTGCGTTCCACCTATTCCTTTTATAGGAACTTGAGCATCCCACTTATATGACCACCAATGAATACTCTTTAAGGATTGAACAAGGTATCACCCAAGTATAAACACATAGGTTGTTCTTCTCTTAAGTGAACATCAGGTCTCCCAAGTCTACTTGTGTGCCCATACTTGTGTTCTCTTACCAACTTGGGTGCCCCTCTTTGATTCACTTACTCTCTTGAGTCTACAAACAATCAAGCCTTCCTCAAATCCATTCATGATAAGGCTTCTTATTCCTTGGCACACTTGTCTGAAATGGATTCTATTGAGACCTTCACCAAAACCTCATGACATATCAAACCTTTGGGAAGGGCACATTAGATTGTATCCTATTTGGGTTTGTATATCCACAGATAGAGATTTCCCACATTTGTTTTATAAGGGAGTTAGGGTACATGGAATGTATGTGGGTTTTTATATCCACAGTCACATGGACCTTTCTCCCATAAACAGTGTTGGGAAGTTCCTGGTTAGGAGGAGGGTTTGGGTACCGACCTTGCCCTTCTCAAAGAGACGACCTGGAACCTCAGGTATTTGGTAGGGAAGGTGTGATTCACACTTGATTTAACATGAAAGTATAGTAGAAGTCTCCCTCACTTACTAGGATAAGTTTTAGGGCATCCATCATGGTGTAATACACTAACCTTCATCCATTCATCCTTACATTGGACCCTGGTCTAATATGAAGAGAACAGAGGGAAGGCTCATCACCTCGCCCTCTTCCCTTATTGCCTCACCCTCTTCCATGGTTGACTCACCCTCTTCCACCAACGGAGGTGGAAAAATTTGAAAATTTGAATGCCTTTGTTGAATATTTTAAATCCTCTTGTTTCTCACTCTGAGCATGACTCATGTGGTTTTAAAGATTTGTCATGGTCACAACATTTGCACAATTGAATGAACTATGAGAACTCTAATTCCCACCATAATCGGGATATGTAGCAATCCTTCACAGGGCCCAAGATAACTAGATATACTCTTTACAAATCCAACCTTAATCCCCTTAATTTGGGCATCCTCCTTAGTAATAATCTCCAAATTAAACCCTGAAATCATTAAGGCATCCTTTTCAGGAAGTAAGCCCAAATTCATTTCCCTCAAACGACTATACTCACCTATGAGACTTATCGAACTATGTGGGCTTTGATTCCTATTTATATGGGATACGTACGAAGCCTCCTTGAGGTTTAACCCCAATGTCTTATATCAACTCTGTTCTCCTTTGGCCATATTCCCAATAGTGTCTGATCCTACTTGGAAACCCATATCCTTTTCAAGTTTATTGGGACACTTTAGCATAAGTCCCACACATTGTTTTGAATAAGAACCTTTCACTTAGATGTACATAAACCATGACTATAAAATATACGACTAGGTCTTTATCACATGAACTTAAAAGGTATGATGTATCTCATTCAGTTTCACCGAACTATAAGGGTTCTGATTCCTTTCACAAGTATACGTATGTAGCCCATCTTATGGGCACGATCCCAAAATCAAACCAATCCTTCATCTCACTTGATGACAATAAATTCTAGAGTGCCCCATTGAGTGTCTTAAAAACTAGTATCATCACAAAGATGATTAAAATGTTCTCAAAGAAGTATATTAGAGGACACCATTGATAGAAAACCTCGAATACATACAAATATCTTCATTAATGAAGAACCTTGAATGCATACCGACGATTCTAAATTTTACACATGTTAACAAGTGATTGTAAATTATAAGGGAATATTATGTCATGCTTGGTAAATAAACACCTCTTAAATGAGAAATAAACATGTTTTAAACATTTTATCTTCTTATCCACAATGGTTTCTCACTTTTACCATTTTAATTTTTTTTAAAATTTTAAGTATTTTTTCCATTTTCTATTTAATATAACAAAAAATTAAGTTGAACATATTAAATAATAAAAATTATTTTGATTGAGGATATGGAGTCCATTTTATCATGTCAAATACATATAAATTTTATAATTTAATTTTAAAATACAACCAACAAGCATGATGATAAACAAGTTTTTCAAAACATGCATTTTCATAGAAAATAATATCTTATATTAACTATATTAATTAAAATAATAAATATATGAATTTTAATTAAAAAATATAGATATATAGTCTGAAAATATAATTTAAATTATTCATAAATATAAGTTATTTTAATTAAATAATATGGACTAATATTATTCATTATAAAAAGTTTTTAGGAAAATGCGTTTTAAAGCATAAGAAAAAACTAATACTAAAATATAGTATAACGATGATGTAAATTTAATTAGTATGACTAATATAACTAAACAATACATATTTTAATTTTTTATGAAATTAAAATAATTATATAAATTCTAAATTATTGAATTTCTTAAAAACAAATAACTTATTTCTAAAAATCGGTATTTTTCAATTTTTACTGAAAATCAATATTTTTTGAAAAGTCCCAAAATATCACTATAAGTTAATATCATAATGATGTTTTTAAAAATTATTTTAATTCTATGAAGTAAAATTTCAAATAGTTTTAGAAATCAATTATAATATTTTCTCCCAAAATCAATAAAAAACATTTTTGAAGGAAACATATTATTTTATAGAATAAAATATCTTTATTAAAGCTGAGTTCTTATTTATTAAACATTTGTAAATAAATTTCTATTTAGTAACACCATTGTATATAATTCATAATTAATTTTATAATGTTAATACCCAATAATTTTAGATCTAGGTTATAATGGTAACAGTAAAATATTCATATTTTAGTATTATGTCACTGTTAGTTCAAAATCGGTGATGTGTGTTAAATATATTATTGAGAATAGTGTTCTTTAAAAATATTAGCATTTTATAATATTCCATATTAGGGGAAGAAATACCAACCCCCTATTTTATAAATGTTTGGAAGTGGAATGTGAGTATTTTAATTAATGGACTAGGGACAGTTTTATGTGTGTTAAAGTGGGATGTCAAAACCATAACTATCAAAGTACGAATAATAGTAAAATTAACACAATTGTGGGAAAAAGTTCCTGAATAATGATCCACCAGCATTATAATTCTTCATGTTCTATGAATTTGTATATTATGGGAATTAATTCCCCAGGCCTTGGGCTAATGAACAAAATTGTCCACATCAACCTCCCAACCCAAGTGATCAAGGAAGGGGATTTGTGATCAAAATCACTAAGGTATATCATGAGAATGAAGATACTTGAGGTAAACATGATCAGTTTTTTAGATTTTTATACCATATTTGATTTTGGTTTATCAGATTCTTTTATATAACATATGTATTTTTAATTATTTTGAAACATTCCTTCATACAATGAATATTGAACTATCTATCAAAACACCCAGTGGAATAATATTCTTGTCAAATATATATAAATCATATCTGATTGATATTTTTGTGGGGATATTTCATATATATGTAATTATTATTCCTTTGGTTTAATTTGATATGATATTGTGAATGGATTGGATTTCCTTGCATACACAACATATATATTTCTAGGTAAAAGAGATCATATTCCATACTCAAAATTGTAATGTTCTCAAGAATTAACATATGAATAATCAGTTATCCCCTAATAGAAAATTCAATATTTTAGGTCGTGAAACATATCAAAGAGGTGTTTATAGATCAAATTATTAGTGAGGAAGTTAGTATTTATGTCATGACTATTTTATGGGATTATACTGATGTATTTCTAGATAAACTATATGCCATTCCCCTAGAGCATGAGGTCTAGTTTTCATTTGACTGAATATATAGATATCTTCTGATATAAAGGATTACATATAGAATAGACCATGTTTAACTACAGAAATTTAAGAAGAATCTTCATAAAAAAATTGATATGGGATTCATATTCCATAGAAATTCACAATAGGGAGCACTATACCACTTTATAAAAAAATAAAGATGGATCAGTTCATATTTCTATTGATTATCATGATATTTATACAATCAAAATAAAAAACAAGTTTCATATAACATGTATTTATGATCTGTTTGATCAAATATAAGAGCTCAATAATTATCAAATATTGAACTTCATTCTAGATATCCTCATATAATTCTAAATGGGAGGATATTTCTAAAATTACTCTCCACAAAAGGTATAAACACTATTTATTAATAGTGATATAATTTGGACTTATGAATTATCTTTTGGTATTTATGTATTTAATCAATATATAATTTAGGGATTTCCTTCACGAATTCTTGGTTATATTTATATAATATATTCTTATATATATTAAGTGTAAGGAAGGGCCTGAAGATAATTTTTAGATCATGTTTAACACATTAATAATGAAAAAACTCAATGTAAAGTTGTAAAAGTGTTAATTTTTTCTATAAAAAGTATCATTATTTGGTCGTGTAATCATAATCAGGGGAAAATTGATTGATTCATCGAATATGGATGTTATCAAGAAATGGCATAGTCTAACCACTATAAATGATATCCAAATTTTGATTAGTTTATTTGGAGATTATAAAAGATGTGAGATAAAGTTCTCATAGATATCAAATCCATTTACTAAGATAACATGGGAGGGAGTAAAATTCCATTCGGTGAAGGAATTTGAATAATTTTTTAAGGAACAGAAGGAAAGGTTGGTCACTACATCTATACTTACGTTACCCTATAGTAGGGAAGGTATTTTAATATACAATGATTCTTCAAAAAATATATTATTATGATTTATCATTTAGAATAGTAAGGTAACATATTATTCCTCATTTAAATTAATTCCTCATGATAAAAATTACTTGACACATGATTTAGAGTTGGAAATTGAGATAATTGCATTAATGATTTGGATACATTATCACTATAGATAAAAGTGTGATATATATATGAATCACAATATCCTAAAATTTATATTCATGTATAAGGAGTTGAATATATGGAAAAGGAGTTGGTTATAGTTGAAAAACAATTATATTTGTTCAATACAATACCACCCGAGGAAGGATAACAAGGTATATGATGCTCTGAGTATGAAAGAGCGTGTTACTCTATATCTGATAAGGATTAATAAAGACTCATTACTGATCGATTTTCAAATTATTAATATTGAATCTATAAAGAAATTTGAGAAATTATATATTTCTAGAATGAATACTCAACCATCTATTTAGATAAAGATAAAATAATCTAACAAAGTTTATAAAAATCTATAGAAAAATATAGGGAGTATTTTAGATATCATCTTTGATAAAAAAGAATTTTTAATGTTTGGAAACTAGATATTTGTTCCATTCAAACCAGAATTGAAGAGGAAACTTTTGGATGATGCTCATATATCAACCTTATCTATTAATCTAGGAATAATGAAGATATATATAGATGTAAATAAAAACTTAATTTGGGATAAAATGAAGAGGGATCTCACATAATACATATCTCAATGCTTTATATTCCAACAAGTTAAGTTTGAATGGAATTAGTCTAATGGTATGTTGTGGAGAACGTCTAATTTATTTTTATAATCAGAGTCATATAAATTGTGTATAACATATATTTTTTAGTTTATTTTAGTTATAGTATAATAATATCATAAATGTAAGTAATTGGACCATGTGAAGTCTTTAAAAGGTGCATGTAGGACTTTTTTAATGGTTATTACTACCTAGATACACATCTAACTAGTAGGAGTGTACCTAAAAATAGGGTGTGAAGGATAGAACCACCATAATTATAGGGATAACACAAGATAGTTAATGGATCTCACTATCTAGCTAGTGGAATATATTGAAACCTGAAGAAATATGGGGGTTTCACTAGCTAGATGGTGGTATCAGGTGAGTAGTCAGTGGATTTGATTTAAACAAGTAAAAGTGAATTAATCGGTGGTCCTAAAAGCCTTGAATCTTTTATTAAATTACTTAGTGTTATGCAAGACATATCCATCACTAATAATGTATATAATTAGACATAAATGGAGGAATTGATCTCAATTAATAATATATTTGACAACTAATTTCCACCAAACTATTCTTGATTGATCCACAACTTGCCTTTATAAGATATATCTATGAAAAAAATCAAATTCTCAAAAGTAAAATGAGATACAATGTCTATATTAGAATTAATTTTTCATTTTATCATTGATCCACCTTTATCCCTAGATGTAATTTATAAATGCTCTTATTTTACCTTTTCTCTATCTATCTTTTATATTATTCTAAATCTTCAAGAGAGAGTTGAGATCATTGTAAAGGGTTTGTAAAAAACCAATATCACTTTCTTATTCTTCATTGGGTTATCACCACTATTAAAGTGAGGTTTATTAGTTATTGTTCTCTAATGAAAACATGAATCCTATTTTTGATATATGTTTTTCCTTAAAACTAAGGGGTTCCTTTTCTCTTAGGTTTCTTATTGTTTATTAAAACCAAAAAATTTCCTTTTTTAGTTAATGGTTTTTATTAAAACTAATCGATAAATATAACCCTTTTAAGAATTCCTATTTAGAGGGTACATAAGGTCTCATTTTGAGATATTTTTGAAATCCATTATCAAATTATTCTTTTTTAGTTTAGAAAATTCATTTTATTCTATACTTAAAGATTATATGTTCATTATTCCTCTAATAAATTGATTATTTATAATTAATTAAAATTATAAAATGAAAATTTGTTTTATTTTATAGAATATTTATTAATTGTTTTTAAGGAAATTCACCGACCCTCATTCCATCTTCTCTTTAACAAAAATTTTGGTAACCATTTCCCATACCTGTATGGAAATGGGAAACAATTACCATAAGTTTCATCATAATACTTCCCAAAACATCTGATGGCTATAATTATATTTTCTTTTTTTAATACCTTACTAAGTCATCACATTTTATTTCCATAAAATAATTTTTATCTCATTTTAACTCTCCATGATACACATAAGTGAAGTGGTATGGCTATATGGACTTCCACTCTCCATTTTATATTATCAAGATCCAAGCGCTACCTTGAGTTTCTAGAGAAGTCTTCAGAATGAATTGGAGATAATGTTGCATTTCAGCACTACATATCACCCTCAAATAGATGGTCAATATTTAAGGACTATTAAAACTTGGGAAGATATGATAATATCTTTTTTATGGAATTTCAATGATGTTGGAATTAACACCACTCTGTGGTTGAGTTCTCATATAACATCAGTTTCCTTTCTGACATTCAGATGTCTCCATATGAGGATATATATAAAAATACATGTAAGAAACCAACATATTGTTATGGAGTTAGAGATAGGAATATTATGGGTGTTAACCTTGCCAAAAAATGATGGAGAAGGTTTAAACTATTCAGCAGTATATGAATGTTGAAAAAAGTTGACATAAGGCTTATACAGATAATCACCAATGAGATCTAGAGTGTGAATTTGTTGAAAAGGTTTTCATCTAGATATCTATGTGTAAGTGGGTAATGATATTTGGAAATAATGGTTAGCTAAGAATTATGTACATCAGACCCTTTAAGATCACTGATCTGGTCAGGGTGGTAGCTTATCACTCATCATTAACTCTAGACCCCTCCCAAGTGCACGATTTGTTCCATGTTTCACATTTAAAGAAATGATTATTATACCCTTAACCAATACTGAACTCAAAAGCTGTGAAACTGGAATTCAATCTCTTATATGAGGAAAACCTAGTAGATATCACAAATTTAATAGATAAAGTAATGTGAAAAAATAAAACTAATCTAGTCATATGATTGAAGGAATAATAATTTTATGGAAGCTATGTGGGAACCTAAGGATGTAATGACACAAAAGTCCCCTCCCATATTTCTTCTGAGTAAAAAAAATTGAAGGATGAAATTATTTGTCATGGAGATAGAATATAATGACCATTTATTTTAGTAAATAAGTTTATTAAATTAAATATCATGTTTAGTTTATTTTATAACATTCAAAGTGAAACTAAAAAAAATAACATTCTATATTAATTAAATAAAATTATCAAATAATAATGAATTATTATGGATGTTAAATTAGTGTCTATCAATAGAATGGACCATCATATAAAAAATGTGTAAAAGATATATTCATATAATATTTGTTTCATTAAAATACATTTGTTTTTAACTCATGTGTTTTTATATTAAAATTAATATCAATAAAATTTAGAACACGAGTTTAATAGGATATTTTTTTTAATTCCGAGAATAATAATTATCATAAGATAGATTGTAGGGATTTTTCTTAAATAAATTATTTTTAAATGAATTGTAAAAAATGCAGGTTTGATAGAAAAAAACTTTTATTACATTATCTGTATATATTTAAGACCAATATTTTTTAAATTGATCAAATATGAATTTATGGAATAAATTTTTGAAATTCAAAAATATTGTTTTAAATTAAAAAAAACCATGTTTAACCATATAAATCAAAAGTAATATTATAATTATAGTAAAATATGTTTTTGATATTTTTGTTTAATAAATTATTTTAGTTGTAAAATTTATTTTTCCAAGTGTTTTGAAATATAAAGATTTTTTTTCTATAACAAATGAATTTATTTAATGAATTTTGGTAGTGTTGATTACTATGGATTATACAAATGTTTTAATCTTGAAAACACACTTTTTCAAGAAATTGTCTGTACACATATGATGAGTTTATTTCAAACTTATCATGACAAACTATTATAAACTATATTTGATAAAACTACTTTAAAATTTAAAATGAGAATGTTTAAATTGGTAATATATACCAAATTTTATTTTTTCATTTAAATTAACTACAGTTTTTAAAAATTAGTTTCCCTATTAAAAGTAAAAATTCAAAAAATTTATTTTCTAAGATAATATTACTCCAAACTTGTTAAAAACATATTAAAAATGTATATTTTATGTGTGCCTCAAAAAACACTCAACCCATATCCTCTTTTTTACCTTTTTATACTTTTACCCATTAATAGTAGTTTTAAATTATTGAAAATTTAATGGGTGCTTCAATAATTTTCCTCCACATCACTTATATATTGGGATCACTCCCAAAACATATTATTAGACCTTTATCTTCAAATTTATTCCTAAAAATCTCCCATTTTACTTCCACTAGAACACTCACCAACTTATATAATCCTTTGGTTCACATTGGTTTTATTAATACTTATATTCCCAAGGATATTTCCAACATATATCTCAAGATCCCAATATATTTATTACTTCATTCTTAATCCTTTATTCTTAATCATCCACTTTAATACACTTTATAACCACCTTAATATAATTACATTAGTATAATTAATATTCCAAGATTTTATTATTTTTATTTAACATTCCTTATTTACCCCTTCTTATTTGTAACATCCTATCTTAATCTAAGGTATGAGATGTTTTAACATTATTAAATTATTTTCTTGTATTCTTTTAAATCTATATTATAAATGTTTTAGAGGATTGTTTTTATTATAATGATCTTAGAAATTTATTGACAGAGATTTTTTAGAGGCTTAGCCTTTTGTTGGATATAAATAACATAAACACACCAATAGAGGTACTATTGGTTTACAATTTATTTAGAATTTACTGTTTAACCAGTGGGGTGCCACCAGCCTGCTGGGGGCCATCCACCCATAGGTCAAAGGATCCTAGCTGATTTTACATTTAATGCACAACATAAAATTCAATTCCACTCATTTTACACCTTTTTTAATATAAAAAACCAAACCTAAACCAAATATTTTGAACCAAATTCCATCCTCTTAGACTCTTAAGATCTACCATTCATATCCCCTTTTCTTTTCAATGTTAGACCAATTTGGTGATGCTATATCGTTATGTTTTATCTATATCTACAACAAATTACTCTTCTTCCGTGAGATATGTTTAAAAATATATGATATATCATCGAATTATATATGGATATGATGAAAAATTATTACATACATTATAAATCTATGCTGGATCTAGAATTTTAATGACTTCTATTGATTGGATCTTGATTTACTGTTGACTAAATGCATCTTATAGGTATGTGGTTATGGATATTCTTCCTAGATCTATTCATGATGTTGAATTGATGGTATAGTTAGAATATATTGAAATGATATAGGTGATTATTTGAAATATAATGTGAGATTTATATCCCTTTAATAGATTAAATATGGAATCAATGTTTCAATTACATAACTTTGACCAAAGCTAGAGTACCCATGATCAATAGGTCAATATAAGTAATTTATCATAGATTGATCATCTTGAGAAATTTTTCTTCATGAATCTCATATGGGATCTCTATTATGATGATGGATTGATTTTAGTATGCCCCACATGTGTTTATATTCTAGATTCAATAAATAATTCAGGATATATTATTTAATTGTCAATGGATCCAATGAATTAATGTCCTCTTCTTTGACATATACCAAAACTTATTCTGTTGATGAACACCATGAGGTGTGTAATTATAGAAATACACTTATGTGATTGTAATCTCCTCCTGTCTCATTTATAAACATCTTATTTGATGAACTAAAACATGATAAAGGAATATTTTATGTGAAAATTAGTTTTTTGTTGGTGTAAAACATGATTCATGATTTGATCCGTTGATGAATATTGGATTATATCATTAATGATAGTGAGTTAGGATATTCCATACCTTTTTTAGACCTTTAATAATATTATTTACATCATGTAATACTCATGTTCAGAATAACTTGTTTGAAATTTCTTGATAGTTATAATCTATTGTGCGTGTGTGAAACCATGGAGACCTATATATGATACTTGATTCCATGAGTATTTTTACTGTATCTTTTTACCATTTTTGATGTAGATCAAACGATTTTATTTGTTGATACTAAATTATCCTGAAGATAGGTTATGCTCTACCACGTTATTCTCTTCCATATTAAGTGAATTTACAATGATTTTAGAGGAATTTTCTTTTTTAATTGGAATAGATGGTTTGGGACACCCTAAGAGATTAAAAGAACAATATGTTTCACAATGTATAGGTCTTGAAGTAGGATAAAATGAACCTTGAAATATTATTATTTATATATGATCATTATAATCAAGTCATTGAATTGGGGAGTATGAATACTATTAACAGCTTTATGATATATATATATATATATATTTCTTACTCAATACCAATGTATTTATTCATTCTTATGAAATAATCATTCATTTTTTTTTGTAAAGTCACTCTATGCTTTAAAATATGTTTCCATCAGAAATTATTTTTATTTAATTTTTGAGAAAACACTATATATATTTTTTTAACTTTTAAAAATTTAATTTTATGAAATAGACAACATTTTATAATCACTTAAATATTAATTTGTGTGAATTTTTAAGAATTTTCAATGAATAGTGAATGATATAGACTTTTCTTTGAAAATTGTATATTTATTTCCAGAATTTGAAAAGTAACATTTTTAATTAAAATAGTTTATAAGTAAAATGAGTAACATTATTTAATGAATAATCCAATTAATTTTATTAGAATCAATTTCTTCACTGATTTTTTTTATAAAAACATATTTTTACTTTAATGGAATTTTTATGAAAAACAATTTTCTTTGAGTTTTGTGGTGTTATCATAAATTAATTTATTCCAATTATAGGAATTTAATTTGAATCATGTGTATTAAATTTTTTTTATAGTCCCCTTTTTAGGTATTAATAATATTAAATGTGGTAAATTTTATCACCTCGGTATAGCGTAAATCATGCCACCATTGGATAAAACTATGTGTTAAGGTCCTAATTTTTCATTATAAATATTGTTGGATGAATATAATTATAACCTTATAACCTTATGCTCAAAATTTAAATTTATAAGGGACTATTGTCTTTGAAAATGGCCAATATTAAATTTAAAGACAAGAAAAATTCAAAAGGACTATCTTACTTTTAAATATATCTTATGTGTTCACCTAGGGATAAAAGAATGATGTGAATTACTATTAATGGTTATATTGAGAGTAAAGAAATTATTTTCAAGATCATAATACCTTTTTAATTTTTAGTTATTAAATAATTACAATAAATTTTACGCAACAATAACACAACACCTCATCGATTAATAGAAAAATAAACTAAATGATAAAAAATATAAAAAATTAGTATAATTTGAGTGAGTTATAGTCTTAAACGAATTTTAATGATAAATATAACATATTATTGATGTATTAAAGGGTTATATTGGAATTCAATTTTTTTATTGAAGTCATTAAATGAAAATTAAACAAATAGTGTCAAAAATTACATTAATGATATTTTATGAAAGTAATATTTAATTTAGTTTTTAGAAAATATAAAAAAACATTGAAATATGAAAATTGGGATTAGTGTTTTTCTAAAATTTTACCTCATTTCCATTTATTGTCCGATTTTTACCTCATAAGTAAAATTATAAACCATTAAGAGTAAAAAAGGTGTTATAGTGGATAAGGTTAACATAGGATAACTAAGGGGTTAAACCAAATGATAAGGTGTCAAATACCACTTAAACCCATACAATATTTATTTTTAGATTATATTTACAAAATATTATACCTTATAATTTAATTTATAATAATTCTGGATCAATTTTTATAATTATTTTATTATATTTTTCTTATTTTATGAAATTCCAAGAGTTCCCTTCCCTTCACTTATAAAAGGAAACCCTTTACATCACTTCTTTACACCACTTTAAGATAACTAGATTGAACAATAAATAAAAATTTACCTTTAAAATTTCTTTATACAGGTTATATATGTTAATGTCTTCTCAAAATTCCAACCCTAGGTTTCATAAGAAAGGATATGAAAGAGGTCTCCCAAAGAAGAGGTAATCGTCTTACCCTGCATATTCTAATTTATTTATTATTATACATTATATAAATATGTGGTATCATAAAATAATATATTAATTATAATAAATAAATTTAAATATTTATTATTATTTTGAAAACACAATTATCCACACTCTTTTAATCAAATTGGAAGTGAAAGTATCGCTCTTGTGTACGTACGACTTACCCTTTCAACGTAATGATTCAACTCTTTTTTCATCACCATATTTTATGGATGTCTGTTATGATGGGTTTAATGATTATATTTAATATTTATGATATAATTATTATTTTATAATTATAATATTATATCAACATTCTTACCTTCTGATCTGTTAGAAAATGACAAAGTCGGTCATGCGTACGTGTTGACTACCACCACCATGAAGCAGTGCGATTTATTTTTCATCTTTGGTTTACACGAATGGTAATAAGTACATATTTAATCACTATATATCATATATATGAAATAATAAATATTCTATAAATTTTGAATTTTTATTTACATTTTTTCCATTCATTAAAAATTGAAAACAACATTAATGTGTAGGTAATACATATCATCTCTGTGAAAGGTGTAATTAATTGTTCTATATCTACATTTTGTGGATAAATATAAACATATATAATAAAAATAAACTATATGTATATTATTAATAATATTATGAATATTATGGAACCATGATAAAATTACAATGACCAAAACCACCAAACCAAAAATTCTGTGAAAAACAAAGATGTTATCATTCAGAATAGTGATTTTAAGATAGCATTTTTAATAAAATGGTGATAACATGTTATATTTAAACTGTGTATGGTATTATATATATTATAATGTTTATTTAATATATTTATAATAAATAAATATTTATTATATGTGAATTTTAAACACAAACGAAGGTATTCAGACTTGAGGTAACAGTTCTTCTAATAAAATTTGTCTTCTCTAAGACATATGTTATGTTATACACATATATTATTTTATGAGGTTTATCTAATTCCAATTTTATTTTTTCATGAATCTATTTATATTCATGGAATTTAATTTTCTATTTAAATTTCATTCTTTCATGGGGTTTATGATTCAAATTTTACCAATGTCGTAAGGGTTTTTTCACAATCTTGTAATTATCCAAGATTGTTTATATTTTATTCTTTACTGGGGGAAATTATTTGATACTTCTATTATCAATGAAATATATTTTCTTCTACTAAATTTATTTATTTAAATTAAGTGTTTCTATTTTATTTTCATCTCTTTAAATTCTCAATATTGCAAACTAATTTTTTAAGGAAACCCAACTTTATTTTTCTACTCAATCAAAAATGTTTTTCTTCCATACAAATATTTTCCATAAAATTTTATAAATTTTTTTCCACTATATAAATATTTTTGTATTATATTTTTTAATTGTTTTTGAATTTTTAAAAATGTTTTAAAAGGAATCCTATTGTTTTTTTGAATATGGTGCCTTTTTAATCTTGTAATAAAAGTATGAAAGGCATGTTTGTTAACTTATAAAACATGAACATAATTTCCCAATGTCATAAAAACCCAATGATTTGATGATTACTTTTCAAGTTTCCATTATTATTTTCAATTAGTATGTTTTTCCAAATATTCTTAATTTTTTTTATTTTTTTGTTAATTTCAAATTGAAAAGGGTATTTTCCTTAAGAATGTTTTTAATGATCTTCTCATGTTATTTTTATTCATAAAAAACAAATGACCTTTTATTCTACATTTGAGATATGTTTTAATGAATCCATATTTATTCTTTCTATATATGGGTTTTGATCAGGTTGATTTTGGAAATTATTGACATTCCATATGCATGTTCTTCTTATTAGTAATTTTTTTAATAAGGCACATTGATTAATATTTATTATATATTAATATGATGAATAAATTGGAATTAATTAGTGAACTTTATGTCCTAGAATTATTTATCCTCTCTATTCATTGGTAGAATTCAAAAGATAAAATATATTCAATATTTTGATGAGGCCTTACCCATTTGTATAGATATATTGGCACTATGACTTAATGGTATTTTCATATGTCCTAGGACAAGGGTTCAATGTAATATTTCAGATGTATTCCATTATGAATTCTATCATTATGAAATTAGTTACTAATTTTCATGTGATTGTTTGAATAGTTTTGATATTCATGGATAAGTTTAATGTTTAGGTGATTATTTATATGTAATTATCAGATCATCAATTATTCCTACCATATTATTCTAGTGAAAAAATTATTGATTTAAATGGAATTTGTTTCCTGTTATTTACATTTCCATATTGATTGTGTATTATTTGTTCAAGATAACTTCTACTATAAATAAAACTTAATGATAATCTGATCTCAGTATTTAATTTTTTCATTTATATGGGATACAATAAAGTGAACTAGGATTGATATGAAATTATATTTCAGATATAATAATTAGTTTTCAATGAAAAGAATTTATTATTTTTATGTTTTCAAATATATATGGGAAGTAAATTATATATCTAGTTTACCAAGACTAATAATCCATTAAAACATTCATCATGTGATTCCATATATCTACTACCAATTTAATAATGTAATCACTAACTATAGGCTACTAGGATCATAGTTTTTATAGTTAGTATAAGTGGATGTTTAGTAGACTCCTTGGGAACTAGATTTCGGAAAACATAGTATCATGAACACAACCCCAGGATTGATTTTGAGGATACGTCTATGTACTTGTTAACATTATAAAATATGGGCAAGTTATATATTTTGTTTTTTCCTATAAATACATCCATGTACGGATATTAAAAGTGGATTTAGTTTTGAAATAGATGAATCTAGGGGTGATAACCTATAATTGAGTTGGTTAGATATATATCTACCATCATTATAATGAACAGTGAGTGTAACCTTACTATAAACTTGGTTTGACACTCATAATGGATATGAATGGGTTAATTCATAATTTTTTTATGAAACATTATGAAGGATTTGAATACATTATGACCATTAATGACCTAGGATAAACTAAATCAGTATTTTATTAAAAATAACTTATCATCATTTAGATATCTTATTAATCAGTGTCAGGATTAGGTGGTTTACCACTATGATTATTGTGTCTCATTCTATGATTTTTTGTTTCAATCTATTGAAGAAACCAGAAGGAATCCTGTTAACATTGAATGTTATAGACAATATGGTGATTATGAGAAACCTAATGGGATGTTTATTGTAATGAAAGATATTATGATTATTTATAATTAATTGTCACAATATATGATTAAAAAAACACCTTAACCAACTCTCAAAATCACCAAAGTATAGAATGATATATTTTTAAGAAATACTAGGTAGTGGAGACTATGGAAAAAATAAGGCTCAATTTCATTCATGTATAAAATGTGAAAATGGATACACTAGGTAATGTATCAAGAAAAGGGGAATATTTTGTGTGTGTGGAAATGAAGGTCACTGAGAAATAGATTAATAATTAGTTTAATTTATTCTGTTTGGGGGACATGGGAATTATTTAAGTTAATTCCATAATTCAATGGTTAACTCCTAGACTATGGAATGACATATTCCATGTCGATACATTACGTGAAAGGATTGAAGTGTTTATGTATTGTAATTTTAGAATTATGTTTTTAAAGTGTTATATCAATAATTATTTTGTTATAAGAATCATGAAACATATATGTATTGTTACATAATATTTATACCTTAAGTATTTAAAAGAATATGTTGAATGAAACTCATAAAATACAAAACTGATTTTTTGGTAAGGTGATATTTTATGAAATAACACATGATTGAGGGAAAAAACTCTTAATATGTTCTTGTGGTTGAGGTAATAATTTTTATTTGATATAATGAGATAAATGATATTGATAAATTAAATAGGATAATATTGGTGACATTATAACTAACTAGTGATTTAGAGGTATCATTGCTAAAGTTTATTACATTTTTTGGATTTAAGAAATGTATTTTTTAAAATATTTTATTATTTAAAGAATGAGTATACGAAAAATATTTATATGAATTAATTTTTTCATTATTTTTTTATAATGATTTTGGTTATTTCCATGTTTTAGGATAATATTTGATCAACGTATTCACATATTTTCTATGCGACATTAAGAGATGAATTATGTTGTTTGGGGAACTAAGGATATGTTTATTTTATAAAATTTAGTAAAATACCTTATATTTTTTTGGATTTTTTTGGTCAGAAAATTTTTGGAAGGGTCTTAAGGTTTACAATTTATATAATGGATTATGTTGAACTTTGTTTGTTACCTTTTAGGTTTTATATATTTACATAATATATTGGATAACTTTTGCTAAATTTTTTCAATTTGGTAAATGTTTAGAGATATATAGAAATTATTTCCATTATAATATGGATTTTATGATCTATTAAAAGTTACATTTAGTGCTTAAGTCATGAAAATTTCATCTTGAGTATTAATTTCTTCTAGTAAAAGAAGAAGGTGGAATTGATTGAATACCAATTAATGAATTAAAATATAATTATGAAGTGGAAATAAATGAAGTATGTATATTTTATGTTTTTTCACTTGTGATTGTAAATGAATCCCTCAAATTTATGGAAATGATCTTGATTAAAAAGTTATACTTTTATCTTTATTTTTTATAAATCAATAGTCTTTTCACACATCATATATTTTTGGGTTTTGGTTCATAATATTCACGTGAACATGTTTTTTATCACTCTATATTAGTCATTAGGCATTAGTTTTGAACTCTATGTAAATATTTCACTTCCAACTAATTTTCTATAACTTATAAACCTAGTTTCATTTTATTCAAGATGAACTTTATTTTTCCATTTCTGTATTTTTAAGATGAAGTTTAATGAAACCTTTTTATGATGTGGGCTTTCAAAAAAGGTATTTTCAATATTAAAAAAAAATTAATTACTGTAACGAGGTTCAAATTTTGAGGGTATAATTTATTAAAGTGTGATTATGTGATACCATTATACTCTAAAAGAACACTATATTCAATAGCTTATATGACAAAAAAATTTGAGATTAAATGAATCAATAAATATTATTATTTAAATATGTTTGTTACTATATAGAAATTGAATTTTAGGGTATGAAAAGTACTAACTGAATTATAAAACATATATTTATAAATGTCTTAATTAGTAGTAATCTATTAATAAATTATCAATAAATAAACATTATCTTTTTCACAAATTCATTATATCTTTCAAAAACAAGTTTCCTTCAAAGAATATTTTATTTCTATTTATGAGAAAATATTATATTTAATATTTTCAAATTTTATAAAATTATTTTAAAAAGAAAAATTATTTTATATATCATCATTTAAAAATCATCTTAGAGTGATTTTTTGAAAATTGTTTATAAATAGTGAAAATACTAATTTTTATTGAAAAATTAATTTTTGTTTCAAGAATTTATAGAGTTCTATTTTGAATTAGTATAATTTTCAATTAACATATTTATTTAATTTAATTATTAATCCAATTATGCTTTTTATAATCAATTTTATGTTTGAATTTGGTATAATAGCATTTTTTTAATTAAAATGGTATTTTTCTGAAAAACTTATTTTCATTACATTGTATATTTTTGTCGTAAAAAAATATCAATCACTTATGGAAAATAAATTTTATAAAACTGAATTATTATATTGAACCATGAGGTTCAAATTTGGTAAATATTTACCTATTATATTTAAGCATTATAAATTCTAACCATGATAAAATTTATCACCTTAGTAAAGGGTAAATTAGGTAAACATTGGTTATACCATTTGTTAAGGTCATCATTTTCATCTTAATTATTATTGTATGAAGGTAATTTTAACCTCATCACCATATTCTCAATAGGTTTTCTTAAGTTACATGTTTTCTTAAAATGTCTTTTATAATATTTAAAGAATATGAAAAATACTAAATGTCACTCTATGCATTTAAATATCTCATATGAGTACACTTGTGGATAAAAGTTTGTTGTGACTAAATATTAATTTTTATTTTAAGAATAATTTAATTATTTTAATGATTGTGATTTATCTATATTTTTAGTGATTATATAAATACCTTAAATTTTCACACAACAGTGGCACATTATTTCTTCAATTAATATATAATAAAATAAATGATTTCTAACAACATTAAAATTAATATAACATGAATGTGTAATGGTTTTATAAAAATTTTATAGACAAAGATAACATATTAGTGAGGTGTTAAATTATTTTATTATAATTAAACCTTTTTATTCATGTCATTAAAGTCAAATTAAATTAATAGTGTTAAAAATTACATTAATGGAATTTTTCAAAAATGATATTTTATTACCTTATTTAAAAATCATAAAAATTATTTTATGTGTTTTCCTACCAGTGTTTTGTTTTATCCAACATGTATAGTAAAATATATGTACCATTGAGTCTGAATCTTTATTCTAGAAGAATGTTTCCTAAACCATCCTTCTATTTTGAGTGTCCAATAGATGCATTAATGTAGAAATATCTTCATGATATTTACTATTAAAATGATCCACTTAATTATATTTAAATTAAATTTGGAATCACCATAATTGGAGGTCATTGGACCGAGTAATTATATATTTAATGCAATGGGGTCCACTCATTTGTCCCTAACAATTCAATAAATTCACTGATTTTTACTATCTAATAGATGTATGAATCAAATCAAGGTCCAAATGAAGAAGAATTTGAACCCAAAAAAAAACATGGAATCCATAAAAAAAGAGTCACTCAAATTGGATCAATTTTTAATGTTATTCTCATAATACCAAAGTTTTTAAAATTTGTTAAATTTACAGAATTAATAAATTTTAATAATTTTTCCCAAAATACACCATAAATCCAAAATTGATGCAAATAATCTCACATTGATAAATTATTATGGATTAAAACATTGAGAAACATATAAAAAATTATAAAAATATTTCTTATATGAATTCCTAACACTTAAACCATGATTTTCCTCAATCTGACAATCTCAACATTAAATTTCAATGGGTACCAATGTTACCAACATTAAAATTCCTAATCAATAAATTAAAATTGTCATAAATATAAAATAAAACCATAAAATATCACATAAAATATCAATTCAATTTTCTAATTTTCAAAGAAACAATCAACCCATTTATTTAAATTTATCCCATTTGAAAATTATGGTACAACACTTTTTATTCATTCAAGTTTCTTAATTCATTATTATTAAACATGAAATGTTGTGATTTACCTTACTAGAATATTTTATCCCATATATCATGAAACAATTCAAGTGGAGTTATGCTCATATCATGATAACGTGCTACTTATCCATAGTCTTGTAAAGGAACTACTTCCTCTTCGATGTAATGTAAGAAGGGGGATAATATCAAGAGAACTTCTAATAAAGGATCAAGTTACACTGAGTCTTAAGGTTGGTAGAATTTGATGATTTAAAAATTACAACTCAATGAGGAGGTTTATTTATTAATTATGATGCATGATGTCAAAAATAATTGTAATGAAATCCCCCTTTCAAAGTATAAAATCACATTTCCACAAAAATCAAAGTAATGGTTATGCTAAATTAAATAATAGTGAATGATTTTTTTACTCTCTTGAATATTTTTTCTACTTTTATTATTATTATTTATTTTTTTAAAATCATTTCATTTTTTCAACATTTATTCTTAGAATAAACCTCACATCCATTACCTAACCACTTATGATAAAAACATCAATTTATTAATGGTTTTATTTTATTTTCCCAAATCACAACCCATTTTTAACATTTTTAGGGGTCTTTTTGTCATTTTCTCTTTTTTAAAAAATTCATGAGGGGTGAAGAATTAAGTATCATGAATTAATCAACAAACCTAATTTATTCCCACAATAAGCACCCCACACATTTTCTTATCAATGAAAATCATCCCTTACACTATGATTCCCTTCAAACCCTCATGTAAATATTAAAATATCATGAAAATACCGAGAGTTGTGTAGAAATTGATAAAATGTATTGAAATATGGATCATCTTTATATAGGTCATTAATGTTCTCTATGGGATAAATAAGTATTGTTATAAAGGTATCCTTTTAAGGATAAGTGGTTTATAAAAATATGCCTCAATCATTTTAAAGGAGTTTTTTCACAATAATTTCTTTTATAAGTTAAAATGATAGTTCTTGTTGGGTACATGTCCCAAGATTACTCAATAAATGTTCCCAAAAACAAATAGTAAGTACAGAGTCTAGAAAATTTTTTGCGATATGGACATATGATTTTGGACAATAACTCGTGGAATGATTGATAATAAAAAACCAATCCTTATGAATTTCATAAATTAAATACTTGAAAAATGATTGGGAAATTTCATTTACCTGAATCAATTAATTCCCTCAAATCATGATCCCTCATATTAATATCCATGCTTTACATCAATAGTTTCAAATTAACATAATAGAAAATATCCATTGTATAAGTGAATATATGCTTCTACCGATAGTAATGAATATATAGTTCACTAAATGATCATTGAGAGACCACACATCCACATCCTCAATCAAGGGAATGTATTGAATAAGTGACAGATAAGACTTAGGTGGAATTTGGAGACACAAAGGTTCCTTTATGTATCCACTTTCCACCTGATTCTTAAATTTCTCTTATACAATATTTTCCCTCAATCTAGGAGGTGTATGTGTGGTATCATGGTGAGATTTAGGTGCACCATATATTCACAACTTGGGTAGTAGAAGATGTTCGTGCATACAGTATATCATGTTCATTTTGTTGATTTGAAACTAATAAAGAGGTGATGAAGGTTCTGTATGGGTGATCATCTAGGAGGATATCCTTTCTGTCTAACATCATTTTGTTTACATTCATTCTATTTTTCATTGTATTATATATATATATATATCTCTCTATATTTCATTCATCTTTAAAATTCACATTTTTATATTATTTAGTTTTATATTAGTTAAAATATTAATGGTGACAAAAAATCAGTGTTGTGTGAGATACCTCCTTAAGATCGACCCTGAGTGTGAACTATATTGCATGATTAGGTATATAAAATATTTATTAGTGATTCATAACAAAATCCTTGCACATCAACGAGCTATCAACGTACACTTACTGGTAAACTGGACCTACTCTGAAGTCTCCAAAATGTGATGTAGTCCAATCATATATGAATCCCTTACCTATGACCACCAAAAAGGTGATAAGAATGGCCTTCCATATAAGGCCTCATAAAGCGAAATATTTATGGTAGTCAAAAAACTATAATTATAAGATAACTTATCTATGGTAATATATTTCACATAGAAACCAAAAAAGATAAGGACACTTTAATGTTTGATGTCCTTTAACACCTAAATCGTATGTGACATCTTACCATTAGTATGAGGGTGGTAGGTATTGCTCAGAAGCACCTGTATATCCAAGTCATTCTACAACCCCTTCTAGAAATACGACATGAAATGAGTGTCCCAATCAGATATGATAGAATGTGGAGTTCCATGAAGGTGTACAACCTCCCTAATGTATATCCTCCTTATTTCATTTACTAAGAAAATATCTTGAATATGTAAGAAATGGGCGAACTTCATCAGCTAATCAATAATAACCCAAATTTTATTATCACCACAAGGAAATTTGGGAATAGCTTATCATGAATCCCATATAGTCATCATCCCACTTCTTCTCAAGAATACACAATGTTTGTAATTTCTTTCCAGTTTTTGATGTTCTTACTTCACCTACTAATAGGTGGAACATCACGTAATAATGCTATCTATATTCTATTTCATTCTAGGACACCAATATTAGTGACTTACATCTCGATACATCTTGGTGACATTGATATTCACTTCCCATACCAATGAATTATATTCCAACATCATCTCCTAGATAGTGCATGAAATTAATAAATAAATGACAAGATAACATAAAAGAAAAATTTGGTTCCATTAGTTAACAATATTCACATTATCCATTTTAATAACTTAAATCATTTTCATCACTCATTCCATAGGTTAGTATTATAAATCATTTACACAATGGCCTAATCTGGCCAATTATCATGAAAAAATGGTATATGTCAAGTCCCCTATCACAATAGGGATAAACATTTCATAATCACTACATCACACTCATCTTGGATCCTCAGTCTAGTTAGTCTAATCAAATTCATCTATTAGGGGCCAAGATCCCCATTTATACTCCCTTACCCATGAATTATAGGAGTGGGGTTTATATACTCAGTCTAACCCAGCCCATGGGGGGACCCTCAGTCTATTTTTCCACACCACCAATCCATGTGCACACGCTTATTTATCCATTTACCATATATACCATATCACAATCACACACTGTCAATACATATAATGTTCACAATTCACAATTCATTCAACACATGAAACACTTTCAATTATCAACCCATTATTGCATATTCCATTTACTAAACACAATGCATTTGACATGTTTCCTTTATCACACCTTAACCTATTTAGCATAATGAAAAATTTCTAGACGTTAGACCTTTCAACATATTCCTCAATTCATATTCCATATCCCTATTATGCATTCCCATTACAATTTCATTATCCATTTCCACATACACCTTAATCCATTTAAATCTTTTTAAAAATTTTCAAACAATTATTTGGTGTCATTTACAATGACTGGACACAACTTCCATTTGATCCTCTTCAAAATTCAACTGACTTGTCAACACATTTATTATGGAATAGATTTCAAAACCAATGAACTTTAGGATTATCATTTAAATTTTCCCATGTTTGGGAATATTTTTGCACCCCATGGGTTGTGGTAATCTGGTCTAATCAGCCTCAAAGCATCCAATTAGAATCATGAGTATCTCAATTAATCATTTAGCCAACAAGTTTACCAAATATTTCTAATGGACTCAAATTCAAATCAATATTGAATAAATATCACAACCACACTTGCAGAAATCGATGAAAATACTATGAGATATAACTTTTATACCACCATCCATGAATCTATAGATGAATTCTTGGTTAATTGTACCCTTAGATCATGATTGAATCACCTATTGAACCCCCAACCTATGATATTTTGGAAAAATTGGTTTTTATTGATTTGGATGAAAAATAGTGAAACCACAAGCCCCAATCTGGAAAAGAGAATCAAGAAATGTTTAAAACTTACTCAGAGCATCGATGCATACACAACACTCCAAATGTTGTAGGAATAAAATAGATTGAAAATTGGTAATATTTAGGGGGTTATGTTCATCACTAGGGATAGAAGATGAATAATGGGGAATAAAATCTGATAAAAACCATAAAATCACATGGGGGGAATATTAAACTCTCAATTTTTAAAGGGTACATAGTTTGGCTGCACGGTTTTCCAAATCATGCACTAATCGTGCACCAACAATTGTCCAAGAAGGGGTCTATGTCAAATGGTTACCTAGTAATCTCACACAGTTTGAAAAACCATTCACCCGCCATGTGAAATTATTCTGTCCAAGGTTTCATGATTTGGCTCTCACAATTGCACGATTAACACTAACTATGTGAAAATCATGAAACTTACATAAGATGGCCCAATTACACTTTATTTCATGCCCCAAACCCTAGGAACACCACCAAGATTCATCACACACCCAATAAAAATTTAATTAGTCAAATTTAAGGTATTTAAAGCAAAATTTAAACAAGAGAATGCCTCCATGAAGTTTGGGGTCTTAGAATATATCCACCTTATTACAGCTCACCCTTGAGCCACACTCCCACACATCATAAATCTTCTGATGTAAAAAGATCTTCCCAATGGGTCCACATATCTAACTCTCTCTCCCAATATTCTTCCTGAACATTACCCCACTTTAATAAGAGTTGAAACAAAGGAATAGTCTTTCCCCAAAGTACATTCTCAATACAATCCACAATATAAACCAAATGCTCCTCAAAGGATGCATCTTCCTAAATCTCAAAATCCTCAACATCAATCACATGATATGGAAAGGGTGATATCATTAAAGCTATGAGACATGAAAAACAACATGAATACCACTATATTTATATAAAATATCAAATTGGTATTCCACCAATCCGATCCTCTCCCAAATCTCAAATGACCCCACATACATGGGCACCAACTATCCGTGTTTCTGAATCTGAAGATGACCAAACCTTTGTGAAACCCAATGAAATGCACCATCACCCACCATAAAATGAAGATATTTATGATGCCGATCAAAATATGAATTTTTCCTACTCTAATATATTTCTATACATTATCAAAACAACTAAACCCTTTCCAATGTCTCCTACATGAGACTAGAACCCAAAAACACTAATTCCCCATCCTCTATCAAATAAAACATAGATATTAATGGTCTACCATAGTGTGACTTAAATGGTGTATTCTGAATTGTAGTGTGGTAACTATTGTTGTTGGAAAATTCAATAAGAACCTAATTCTTTTCCCATGATCCACCAAAATATAGGACAAAATCCATCCACATTTCCTATATTACATGACTGGTACTCTCTGACTACCCATTAATTTGGGGGTGGATATCAATAATCAAAAACACCTAGGTACCAAGTAACCTTAGTAATACATTCTATAAGTGTTATGAGAAATATAAATGATGATCTGAATCAAAAATCTGTGGTACCCCATGAAACCACACCACCTCTGGAGGATATAACTCACCCAACTGATCCACAATGAAAGTATCTCGAATTGGCATTAAATTAGATTCCTTAGTTAACTGATCCATAACTACCCAAATAACATCTTTCTTATAAGGTGTACATAGGAGACCCACCATGAAATCTATCATCACATCATCTAATTTCAATTAAGGAATGGAAAATGGTTTCAACAAACCACCTGGCTGATGATGCTCATCCTTCACCTACTAGAAGGTATGGAATCATTCCATGAAACTCGAAAACTCTTTGTTCATATCTAGCCACCAATACTACATATAAAGGTCGTGATACATTTTGGTAAATATAAGATGCAATTCCAACTCCAATGCATGAAAATCAAACATCAAATCTTATAGAAAACACATTGGCACAACAACATGACCATGAAAATAAATTGTCACATCATCTCCAAAGGTCAAACCATAAGGGGAATGTATAGCTTTAAGATTTTGCTTTAAATCCATGCATTCCAAATCCTTACACTGCCAATCCTTGATCTAGATTCGATATTTGGACTCAACTTCAAAGGATACAAGGTTTATCTTCACATGCCCTTCTTGTACCTTCAAATGCATCTCAATGAAGAATGACATCATTCAACACATGGAACTAGATTCTTGAACCACCTAATTTTGAGTCTTCTGGATCAATGAATATATAACACTATTCCCATTTCCCAATGTGTAAACTATCTCGAAGTCAATATTCTTCATGTACTTAACCCATATTTGTATCCCATGATTTAGATCATACTTAGAGAGGATGTACTTAAGACTTTTATGATATATATACACCATGGACTGCTCTCCAAACAAGTAGTGTCACTAACACTTTAAGTCATAAACCACTATGGACAATTCAATATCATGCATTGCATAATTTATTTTGTGTGATCGCAAAATTCATGACCCATACGCCACAACTTGATCATCTTGCATCAACACTACCACAATCCCAACACCAGATGTATCACAAAACAAGGTATACCCCGTACCTAGCTTGAGTAAGATCAGAACTAGTGTAGTTTTCACCTGCTTATTCAACTCATAGAGAGTATTCTCACATGCCTTAAACCATTCAAACATGATGCCTTTATTGGTCAAACCTAAAAGTGGATATTCCAATAGGAAAAGTATTTAATGAACCTTCATCAATAGATAGAAAAACCCAGAAAACTCTGAACATCAGTGAAATTCTCAAGGTGATCCCAAGACACAACCAGACGAACCTTTTCTAGGTCCACTACCATGCCTTCCATTGAGATGATGTGACCTAATAATTACACCCTAATGATCCAAAATTTATATTTTTATATCTTGGAGTATTTCATATTCTCTCTTAGTATACTCATTATGATTTCAAGATGGTGGGAATGTGGTTTTCGGTTTTGGTTCGGTGGAAGATGGATTTTTCAGCACTATCAGACTTGATTTTCTTTTTCTGAGACAACTTCTGGCCTTCTGTCTCTTCTACGTCACTGGTTTCAAAAACCCTCTAGCTTTCCAAGACCTACTCTAACTTTGGATTCCTCTGTGCCTCTCCTAATCGGATTTGGAGTGGGGGTTGCTATGATGTTTGGGGATGTGCGGTTTGGCGGCCTTTGGGGCTCGATGCACGAGATGAGTCAATGTCCTATGGTGAAGACAGTTATTGGTTTTTCATATCTTCTGGTGTTTCATCGTCAATGATCTAGGTGAAGGTATGGTTTCTCATGGTGGTGGCTTCGTCGTCCCGGGTTGGCGGCTCAGTTGTGGAAGTGCCTCTCTGTTTTGGACCTGCCCGATTATTGCTGCTCTGGCTTTCGGTTCCGGTGCTGCTCTCCTAGTTAGATCACAATGGTGGTTTCAGAAAGTCTTTGGGATGTGTGGATCGGACGACGGTGCTCAGGGAGGTGCATATTATCCTGACTTCATCTTGGGTTGCAGTGATGTCTAATGTTTGTTGTGTTTGAGGTCTTGCGGTTTTTATAAATATTTATATTTTGGTTTGGCTTTTTAGTGCGGTCGTGGCTCGCTGTTGAGGTCCCAGTCCTTCCAATCTGCCCTGGCTTCATCATTCCACCGCTCCTCCCCAAGTCGGTCCAGAGGGGTGGATTGTAGGAAGTTTTGGTATGTGATTCTTGAGTAGATGTTGGAGTTAAAGGTAGCTCGTTCTCGTCGGCTTTGTCCCATTTTCCAATTTTGGACACCGGGGGAGATCGTGTGATGAAGATGACATGTTCTGATTTGGTCCTTTTAGATGATGTCTCCAATGATGATCATCATGTTGAAGACATTTTTTGTTATGTGATCGATGTTTTTATGATTCTCAAATTTTCTAGTGTGGTGATGGCGGGGGTTTTACGACCACGAGCAGGTGTGCAGTGGTGGGATATTCTAGTAGTGTTCTCACCGGTGGACTCAGTAGTCGATGGATCACCATTTGGAAGGGATGTCTACGGTGTGACGATGAAAATCTGATTCAATTTCCTATAATCAAGACATAAATTAAACTATCCATCATCCTTCTTAGAAATAAACACCGATGATTCCTTGGGTGACATACTTGGATGAATAAACCCTTCAATCCCCAATTCCTCCAAATAAATATTATTTTCAGGGTTTTCTTCCAATTCTATTATATATAGTGGAATATAAATCTGTTCTACTCCTGGTAGAAACTCTATCGTGAGCTCAACATACCTCTAATTAGGAAACCTTGATAATTTATTAGGAAAATACATAATGAAAGTGGTCCACCACTGGAGGAAAGAAAAGATACTCTACTCCTCCATCATCAAGTATAATATAAGACACATAGGCTGTGAGTTCACCCGACTACTAACAAACTGGCCATGCATGGACTACCCAAACATCCCACTCTACAAGATAGAAAAACTTTCTCCCTCAAAGATGTGACCATTAACCTACAATGGTAATAGTCAATATGGTCCTGGTACTATTATATCTAATCTAGTCTTGAAATCATATAAAAACCTAACATATCTTGTATAAACATGTCCCAAAAGAAGTGGTACCCCCCAACCTCGAGAGCACACCCCTTACATTGCCAGATATTTTTTTCTCCCACCACTAACTATGTATCAATCGACATGACCCCACACACAAGATCCACTAAAAGGCCCAACACACTAACAAAATGAGCAGATATAAATGAATGAGAATCACTTGTAACAAACACAACACTACATAGCACGAAATATAAAATAATCATTACTAGAAAAGCCGATGGTTCATCATTGCCACCACCAAATGCAGACTGAACTACATGAAGCTGACATGCCCCTATACCCTGGTCTTTAGTCTGAGTTCCTAGGGATGCACTCCTATACTGATATGGACGCTCCTAGCATGGAGTACATCATCCATTATCCGGATCATTATAGCTAATAGAGCTCCAGCTGCCTGCCTGATATAGGGTAACTGACCCCTACCTATACTTTGTATCGACCATGATCCTCTATCAGTACATGTTTGTCATGATTTTGTACAAAACCTCTACACATGCTGCAACCTATTGCACACTTGAAACTCAATTGGTGGTTAGGGACACCTTCCATACATGTGCCCCAACCTTGCACACTCATAGCAGAAAATTTAGTTACTACCATGTGTGGTTGGTTCCATTTTATAACTATTGTGTCCACCACTACCGTAGTGTAAAATCTCAATATATCACTTCCTAACTTCATAAGATGCACTGCTAGTTTAATCAACTTGAACTATGGGACCACCACTAGAATCCTATTTGAGGTTCCCTTCTAAAATAATTGTCTGATCCACTACTTCAGATACCCTCTTTAAATGGAAGACATTTAACTGTGACTTGATCTCATGTATAATTCTATCATGGATATGTCTCACTACAGCTGACTCAGCCCCTTCCAATTCCGTAATGAATCATTTAAAGTAATTGAATAATCCATCATACTCAATCACTCACATAGACACTAGGGGTAACCTCATAAACTCTGTAGCCTTATCTTGCAGCAAGATATCTGGATTGAAATTATCTAGAAAAATATCCTGGAATTCCGTCCACAACATACCATCTTCTTATTGAGTTAGGACCAATACATCCCACTAACTCTTTTCTTGACCCTGCAGAATATAAGACACTAGAATGGATCTCTTCTCAGGTGGAGTCTCTATGTAATCAGGTATCACCTAAATCGACACTATCCATAATTTGGTTGGATCAGGTCCACACTCTCCCAAAAAATTCAAGGGTTCTTTAGTTGAAACACCCTATTCATGTCAAACATACCTAGAACAAAAAACCCTGGGTCCCATTCCATCATCTATATGAAATGAGTGAAGTTCTCACAGAACTACTCTTCTCATTGGTTACCTTAGATCACTAGGTTTCCTTGATCCATTGATGTATGAGATTCCTCAGCAATATCTTCTAGTTTCCCAACCAGTATACATCGTCCTAGTGGAATCTTCCTACAATGCCAAACATGCACCTCAAAACACATTACACAAAAAATCCACAATTTACATAAATTAAGGCTCTCCACTAGCCATGAAAAAACCCATTTCACACCAATTATGTCAATAGACAACATAATATCTTGCACATGACTCTCAACCATCCCTATCATGGGTCCTGCCCGACAAGGGGTAAGCCAACTTATATAGTCACAAAATATTCATTATAAATCATTTTCATTCAATATTTTTTACATCAATTACTTTATATTTTGTTTAACTTTTCATTAAACACAATATTTTAATGATTATTTCACATTATTTCCTTAAAACCATTTTCATAAACACTATTAGACACCACATTCTTCAATTTTTATAAAAAGTGAAACTCATTATACTCTTTATGTCCCACACATTCATCCTATGTGTTCCTACCATGATTAATGACATCTATATCCCAAGTGCCGAACATGATGCATGAATACACAATATCATTCCATTTAGAACACGAGAAAAATATCATAAAATAGTCGCATCAAACAACAAGTTCATCACCCAATAGTGAAATATCATTCAACAATAGTAACACATATTAAGAAAAAAAATTAGCACATTGGATACTTGATTCCCCCCATTCAGGGGTTAGATACTCTCACGAATGAGCTCATTTCCAAGACCCACCATTTCCTAATTTAATTTATACCATTCCCAAATAGTAATTCATCAAAAAGAACTGATCTGTTAAAACTTTGTAATGTCCCCAACCCATAATCTAGTAAAGTAGGGCTTTGATCCGGGTCTCCACCTAACCTAAAGCGCACCTCCCCATACACCATAGTTTTCTGATTATCAATGAGGATCTAATGGATCACATGGGGAGACTATACCCTCTTCACCAGTGTAAGAACCAATGGATAATATATGAAATAAGGGAACAATAAGAAATAAATGGGAAACATTCATTACCAATCACTTCTTAAATATGGTGTAAACATAAACAACGATAAATATTCCCTATCAATCTAATAGTGTCAAAAGAGAAAGAAAACTGAAAAGAATTACCAAAAGGTGAATCCCCACAATGGGTCCTAAATCCAACTTTGTATCCTCATCTATGAACATACTAAGCCCAAATCAAATCTAAAGCATAGGTCCTTTTTTCCTTTTCTTAGCCTACAACCATGAAATCATCTTGGGTACCTAATGGAATCCCAAGCAGGGTGTGAGTACAACATAGTAGGACCTCAGCAACAATGTCTACAAAATATTTTTCCTAAATAGATAGTAAATTCAAGTAATATATAAATGATAAGATAACCAAAAAGAAAAATTGTGCGCTGCTAGTTATCAATATTCAATTTATCCATTAAAATCACTTAAATCATTTTCATCGCTAGTTCAATGGTTTAAGCTTATAAATCATTTACACAATGTCCAAACCTGTCAAAATATCATGGAAAAATGGTATAATTCATGTTCCCTATATTAATAGGGATAAAAATTTCATAATCAATATATCATAGTTACCTTGGAGCCTCAGTTAATTTAGCGTCATCAAATCCATATCTCAGGGGCCTAGAGACTCAATCAAACACCCTAACTCATGAATCCTTGGGGTGGGGTTTGGAACCTCTATCCAACCTGACCCATGGGAGGAGAATTAGTCAATTATGCCACACCATAAAGACATGTTCTTGATCTTATTTATCCATTTAACATTTATACTATATCAAAATCATACACAATCAACAGATATATTATTCAAAATTCAAAATTCATTCAACATATGAAATGTCTTCAATCCTTAACCCATTATCACATCTACATTTTACAAAGTGTATCCCATTTGACCAATTTACTTTCCAATACATTAACCCATGTAGCTTAGTAAACAATTCCCATGCATTATCCTCTTAAACATGTTTATCAATTAATATTCATTATCCCAATTAAACATTCCAATTACATTTTCATCATACATTCCCATATTCACCTTAATAAATTTAATTCTTTTTTTATTTTTCCAATCAACCCCTTTCTATAATTACCAGTAACTAGAAAAAACTACCATTAGTTTATCTTCAAAATTCAACTAACATTTAACACATATATCATGGGCTCTATTTCAACACCAATGAACTTTAGTCTTATCATTAAATTTTTTCTATTTTTTAGTATATTGGAACACCCCATGGGTGGCTCTAATTTGAGCTAATCAACCTCAACAAATCCCACACAGATCAGGGGGGTTAAATTCAACATTTATGAAACCAATTTACAAAATCATACTACATTAATCATATTCATATAACTAGGGAAGTAATATCACATCCACACATGCATAAATAGATAACAGGAATATATAATATAACTTATGGACCACTTACCTAAAATCCATAGAAGAACACTCACATAACCTTATCCTATGATCTATATTCAAGAACCCTTTAATACCAAACCTATGATTTACTATAAAAATAAGGTTTTATAGGTTTAGAAAAAAATAATGAAACCATTAGCCCCATTCCAAAAAATAGATTCAAATGATGTGTTAGACTTACTCAGAGCATTGATCTATACACAAATTCACTAGAAATGGACTAGGAATAAAGTAAATCAACCCTTGGTAAGATTTTAGGGTTCCAGTTCTTCACTAGGTATGGAGGAGGAAGAATGGTGATGACTGTGGGGTAGAAAACAAAATCTTGAGGGGGAAAATAGTAAATTCTCACTTATTAAATGGAACAGATTTTGGCCGCATGGTTTTCCAAATCATGCGTCAATATTGTACTAACTTCTATCCTTGTGGGGGTTCAAGTCACACTTTCACCTGGGAATCTCATACGGTTTTACAAATCATGCACCCACCATGTGAAATTTCTCTATCCAAGGTCACAAGGTTTGGGTCTCCCACTCACATCGTTTATACTAACCATGCACCAACTACAAAACTAGAATGGGATGGCTTGATTCCACTTTCCTTCATGTTCTGAATCCTCGAAACACCACTACGATTACTCATACACCCAATAAGAATTTAATTATCCAACATTAAGGGATTCAAACCAGAATTTAAATATGACCATACCTCCATGAAGTCTTGGGTCTTACAGAATCCCAATCATAAAAAATCTCCCTCAGGACTATGCCCTCAGGATCTAAAAGATGACTCATACTCACATGCTCAATAAGGGTTAAGGTCACTCTTAAATCTAAGATGGTACTATGCCCATGATCCTCCTAAACCTAAATATGCATCTCTGAAAATGCTTCCATAAGATTCCACTCACCACTTGCCTTCTGATATTTCTGTGTCTGAGTCTTATGGATCAAAGTATCGACTACTAAATTTTCATTTTCTAGGAATATAAGAAATATCAAAATCAATGTATTGTAGGTATTCAACGCATCTAAACTTGTTGATATTTAGATCATGCTGTGTATTGATATACATGATGATTTTTTTATTAGTGAACACTGAAATTTTTTTCCCAAGTAAATAATGCCTCTAACATCATATATAATGAACAATGACTACTAGATCGAAATTGTGTGTTAGGTAATTCCACCCATGAGACCTTAACTTATTAGGCCCATACACTACGACTCACTCATCCTATACTTGAACTGCTCTCAACCTGATCTCAGATGTGTCACTATAAACTATATATATCATGTTATTCTCTAGAAGAATCTTGATTGGTGTTGATATTAACCTACCATTCAACCCATGAAAGGATGTTTGGTAATATTCCAACCATTAAAATTTAACGTCCTTTATAGTCAATCCTATAATAAGGACTGATACATATGAGAAATCCTAGATAAAGCATCTTTGATACCTAGATAACCCCTATAAACTTAGTATGTCAAATAAATTCAATGGATTATCTTAAGAAACTATAGCTCTCAACTTCTAGGTGTCTAATTATACTCATGAAACCAATATTATATGACCCAGGAAGTAGAATTTTTCAATCAGAAAGTTGAATTTGGTGAGCTTTAAATAAAGTTAGTTCTATCTCAGTGTATTCAACATGATCTCAATATGATGGTACTGTTCATGTCGGGTGGGATAATACACAAATATTTCATCCACAAATACTACCATGAAAGAATCTAGATACTAGTGGAAAACAAAAATAATCAAGTCCATAAAAACAGATGGCATGTTTGTGAGATTGAATGACATTATAGGGAACTCAGAAAGACCAAAACTTCTTCTAAAAGTTGTATGAGGTTTGTATGATGACCTAACAAACAACTTATAGTATTCCAAACACAAATAAACCATTACTAATAACTCATAACTTAAATATAATTGAAGAGTTATTTGATTAGAGGTAGTGGATATTGATTCTTAACTATGATTTTGTTTATCCATCGGTAATCAATGTAGAGCCTAAAGGTATTTTCTCTCTTTCTAGGAAAAAATTACCATTGAACCTCATGCCGTGGTACTAGGATGGATAAAAAATTTAGCTTCTATGACTTCAAACTATTTATTGTTATCTATAGGATCCATAGGTTCCATCCTATAGGGATGAATGGACACTAGTGCCACTCCCGACACTAGATCAATGGTCATTTATACCTATCTCATTAGATCTAAACCAAAAAATTCATCAATGAATACATACTTGAAATGATCCACCATAAGAGCGAAAACAATAGGTAATATACCCTGGTCATCCAAGAAAATGTTGGGAATCTAGGTTGTCACTCCACCCATCCCCCAACACAGAAGTCCATATTGAGTGGCACAGATATTCCATTCTTCCATGTAAAACTTTCTACCACCCTTTGGGGATGTAAACATCACCCTATAGTGATAAAAATCAATATGGACTCAACAGAGAATAAATCAGTCCATCCCACGGATTACATGAAACCTTTTCATCTTGAGGATGAAAATGTTCCACATGAAAATATATTCACCTATATCAAGGGTAGAATCCTTACATTGACGAACACTATCTGATCGCACACCCAATAAGGTATCAAGTTTCATAATGCCATGAATGTATTCTCTCTCAAGGACTATACTCTCTAATTTTTTCAACGGTATACAATAGAATGATTCACATGTGTCAAAAACAAATACACTATTATAGAGTCTACTGAGAATGTAACTTCAATTGTATAAGGTCTAGCACTATGCTCCTCCAACATTGGTTTCATTGCATGTAAGTGGCTCATACCATGACTATAAGTCCCAACCTGACTGCCCCGAGCTAGCCTTCTCTGTTGGGACTCTAAATCCTATGTTTGATTCAATATTCCATGACTACCACCTTAGAATGAGTGGATGGCAGTATTCCTATTACATTCCTAGTGTGATACTACTATCCCCTCTATAATGTGTGGTTAATTTTCAACCTTCTCTCACTTTGTACTAGTGTAAATGTTTGGTAGAATCATTGGATATGACCCCACCTATGAAAACCTCTTCACTTAACTAGAACCCAGATAAACTACAATTTCAAATTTCATGGATCTATACACTGGTAACATATAAACAAGATATCAGTATGAGATTTTTTACTGTTACAACTCCCATGAGAAACCTAAAAACATTCTTTCCTTTTTCTAGAATAACCACTACAACGACTTGGTGTTGAACCTCCCTGGATCACAATGTTGAAATTTCCCAAATTTCATTTTGTAACGAGTGCCTAGTTGACTATATCGAAAAAAAATTTCAACCTGAAGAAAATATACTATGATCTGAGGGTGTATCCAATCCCATCCACAATTCACCTCATAGTCAGGAGCACATCACCATATAGGGCTGGTGTGAATCACTGAAACTCTATAAAATGAGTATAAAAATCTATTTCTAAAATATAACCCTACTGTAATTTCATAAATTATCAAGCTCAATCATCTCTCAATGTTTGTGGAAATAATTAATCATAGATAACCATTTGGAATTCCCTTTAGACAACATCTCGATGTCGGTAGAGCTGAGAAATGGAATCTCACCATTTCATGGAAGAACCACATAACATGTAGGTAGTGATCTTGACCCTCCTCTTTGGAGGCATCTCAAGATGCTAAAATATAAATAACATGGATTCTAGAAATGATTTTTTAGCCTAAGGATCACCATCCCACGAGAAAGTTGGAGGATGCTACTACTAAAATTATCAATTCAACTCTACAATAGGAAAGAATAGGGGTTCATGAAGCTCCTTTCATAGACTAAATCATATGAATGAAACCCTCTTGAAATTGGGGGTCAGTTTCCATTTTTGGAATATTAGGTGGCTCCTCTAGTGTCACTATTATACCTAACAATATTGGCTCAAGGCCCACTACCTCCGAAGCTTGGTCATCACCACCTTCTTGGCATACGACTCGAGGCCGTCATGGTGGTATGATTCTATAATTCCAAACACATTCATATATGTAGTATTTAATAGCTGAGAAGGATCACAAATACAGAATAGGATAGGTACATATCCTTCCTATGGAAATGTTTACACCTCTCTCCCTACTCCTAAATCTAGGTATACGTGATAAATGAAATCCATATCATTCTATATAGATCATAAGAGACACCCCTAAATTCCTACTACAATGTCCAGTTTTGTGTCTAGGTATCGTATCACATGGAAAAGGTTCCAGTATCTAGAGTTTTAATTGTAATATATAGAGGAAAACACCCTTTAATTTTAAATTGGCATTCCATTTAGTGGTAACTACATTGCAAAAAGGTTTAATTCCATTTATGTTTATTTTTTAATATATATATATATATATCATAGTCTAGTTAAATGTTTCACCATTCCCAATTTATAAAAGTCACAATCCATATAAATTTCACTTTTCATGTCATATAACTGTGATATGGCCCTTATATCTAGTAGCAAGATTTAATAGGTCCAATAAATGATTTGATTAACTGAATCACCATTTTATATTTATATAAGTTCATGATTCATAAATTTCAATTAGTATTCATGTAATCAAGAAACTAGTTTCATTTCAATCCATATAACCTATAGGTCTAATACCCACAATATGGTATAATTGGCCAATTAAGGCACCATCATCAATATATATAGGAAAGTATCATTTATATTGATATAGGAACATTAATTAATCTAATTATTCATCACTACAAGAAACTTTATCACATTTAAATATATATATATAATCAAATAACTAACTATATGTAATAGGAAATCAGCGTAAAAAGTAAACCTGTCATGGAAAATGCATAAAATATTAGTCATAGAGTGGTAATGATGATACATGATCAAGTGTATCCCTGCCATAATAGACCAATGATAATATATAAGATCATTATTATGATATTAATATTAATATCACATATAATGTGAGTCCCCCAATAGTGAAATATGTTCAACCATAATAGGAAGAAACAAAAACAACAATAACTCATCCCATGTATATTGGGCTTCCCCTATATGTGGGTTAGATACTCCCATGAAAAGGCTCATTTAAATACTCAATTACCTTCCTAGTCTCCTTTTTAATACCCAAAGATTCATAAAAAATGAAAAATATGATTTTATACCACATTGTAACATCCTAACTTGGGATCCACTAAAATAGTTCCCTGGGTATGTGGGTCATAAGGCCTCATGTTCAACTCCCAATACTCTAGAGGCTACTAATTAGTATTGATTATCTATGGTGGTAGAAATGAGATACAATACACTCATATCAGAATCAGACAACATATATAAATAGATATAGTCAATAGTAGAAGAATATAAAATAACCAACATCATAGTGAACATATGAAAAAAAATCCATGCAATAATAATAATAAATCTAGATGTTGTGTCATGGCAAATAATGTCATGTCATACTAATTTAGAAAAAGAAGGGGAAAGGGGGTACATGAAAATATGAATATACAACATGGTATCCAAAAATAAAAAAGGATAAAAGATGGCTCAATTATCATAATGAGAATACCATCGATCCTTTACTACCATGCACCATGTTATAAGAAAAACTGTTTAAGCATCTATGAATAGGAACTTTCCATTATCCACAAATCCAACCAAGAAGTTTACTCATGTATCAAGGGTGGACCAGGTATAGTGTGAGAAAAACTCAGTAGGATACCATGTGTATATAATAATTTAGTTTGTGTATATTACATAGCAGTGTAATGGTTTTATAGATAATAAAATGTGCTAAAAATTAATACTAGTTGGACCAGGTTCCTATATGAAACCTGGAAGACTCTACATGGATCAGCATAAGGCAGAATAAGTATGATTAGTTCACTATATATAAGTAATAATATATATGTATTATGTATACATGTATATACATTATATATGTGAGGAAAAATATAGGAGTTTACATGGATTCTAGGTGCTAGCCGGACCCATGGCATATCTCAGGTGTCTTTGACTAGTATAAAGAGCTATAGGATCCAACAAGGGTATTATCCCTAAATATCACATGTACTTGAGACATCATACTCATCACCTTAGATAGTGGGGGAGTCCTCTTGCACAAAAACTGAGGCAGAGGAATGTGGAACGTCATTACCATTATCCAATTAAAGTAACAGTGTGAAACTCCTTTCCCAACACCCAACATAATGGAGTGCGAAATAACATTTTCAAAAAATCCCTTAAACATTTTCCAATGACCAATATCCATGGTCTAATCATAATAATCATGATGGATTACCTCTAATAATTTATAATCACTTTACCTGATCCAACCAATGTTTCCATAATTCATATAATTCTCTTTTATAAATATACAACATGGGACATAGCCCTTTCCACCAACTTATATTAAATTAAATCACACCATTTAATTGATTCATCATGTTAATTACATTCTAATGTAAATAAAAACCACTTATAAGTGGTTATTTAAACTAATAATTTATATAAGGTAGTAAATTAGTTCAACAGACAAAAATTTATAGTTATCAATTAGGTAGTCATACTCTAATTATTTAATATGGGTCCATGAAAGTATCATAACAAGGTGAAATTAATTAGGAGGATAAAACACAGGTTAATGTAATGCGTAGAAAATTCTTTCATGTAGAACATATGGAAATAATAATAAAAATATCTAAACTTTTAGGGAAAAGTGTTATACATCCTACTTTAGGAATTCGGTACTCTCCTCATCCTATGTCATCCTTTGAATTAATTTATAATGATATAAATACAAAAGAACATATCAATGCTTGAAAAATAGTGTATATGAGCTTCCACCAAAATAGTGTAGGATATTGGAAGAAAAATGAAGAAGGAAATCACGATTATTTGATAGCTTACCATTTTAGATCCAATACACTTGATGGTGATGAAAATAAAGATCGGAGGGAGACATTATCAGAATCCCAAATAATTGGGAAGGGATAGATCATGTGAGAGGAAATGGTTTCACATATATGCGATAAAAGAGAAAGAGGGGTTGAGGGTTAAAAAAATTACATGGGAAAATCCAAAAATTCATCTTCATTTAAGGGGTTGCATAGTTTGGACAAATGGTTGGATAAATTGTGCACTAACCGTGCTTCCAACACTATCCAAGAACTCTAATCACATGGGATAGGAGTACAATTTGACTAAAAATGCATAGAACATTTGAAATGGCTATGAATTTATTTTGAGACAAACAACACGGTTTTGTATCCTAGCTCTCATGATTAGTGAAAATTGTGCGGCCTCCTAGTGTGTATTATGTGTACCACACAGTTGAGTCACACAGTTAGCACTAACAGTGTACTAAACATGCAGATCAATTTGACTCTCTAATTTTTAGAGATATATAATTTAAATTGAACACTCCCAAGACCTTCTTATGAACATAGGACACCCTTACTAGGATGAAACAATTAATTTAAATAAGAAAAAAAGGATTTTTTACATTCATGAAAAGCTATGTTGTAATAGTACATAACCCTTTCTGATCATTTGGTCTTGCCTATTATTTTATTTCCTTTCCCCAAAATACCATGAAGTGTACTATGATTTATATTCAAGGATATAATAGAGATAATAATGTTGTTATCAATGAATATAATTTTTTTTATGTTTTCAAATATATGTGAGAATTCCATTATGTATTAGTTTACCAAGACTATTAAACTATTTGTATATTTGGAATGTGATTCCTTGTATCTAGTACCAATTTAATAAAGTATCTACCAGCTCTTGGATACTAGTATTAGGGAATTAAAACTGAAAATAATGGTATGGTTATACCTTAGAGAAGTATTGTGCATGAAACGTGATGAATAATATGATGGACCCATACATAGGGAAGGAGAAATACGGCCTTGTGGATAAATAACACGATTCCTTAAGGATTCCTTGTAACATGTTCACATCCAGCATTATAGCCAGACCTCAAAATTGATTCCATGTGGATAAGGACTAAAATTTTCACTACATAGCCTTGTGGGTTGACTTAAAACATTATGACTTGGGGATACTAAGTAACATGTTCACCAGTCTTGTGGAATGTTCATGAACACTAATCACACCATTTTATTATTTGTCTTTCATAGGGACCTAGCTAGAATGGATAAGGATCATGGTGTAATAAATAGAATACAAATTCCTAAAATATAATTGTTTATGATTTTTTACACATTTTTTGTTATCATGGACTAGAATAGTTATACTCTTGAACACATGTTATGTATGAATTGGTAGTGTCATATAGGGTTTCATTACTCATACAATGTAGGGGAATCTCAATGCACATACAGACATCATAATTTGAGTTCACATAATGGAAAGGGGACAATAATAGTTTTTTGATCTATGGAGAATGAAGCTGGTAGAGGTATTTTGATGGAATTTTAATGATTTTAATAGTGTTTTTACTATTTATCTTCTTGTTCCTTTATACATTGGTTTATTTCATGACACGTTGATATCCTTGTTTAATTATATTTCTGATGTGGGTGTTTTTGTTATTTTATTATTATAATTTATCTTCCACCTTGATAATATGAGTTTTCTTATAATTTTTTAATATTATAGTGTATGGATATTATTACTAAGGGTATAGTATCCCCACAAACAAAATTAAGAAACATGCTACTAGTAGAAATCCTCTTTCATATATTATGGAAAAATGAGGTTATGTGGAACTCTGACATGGAAATGGTGGTTTGGTTTGGGGAATTACATAATAGTTTTAGAACATGAGTTCAATTTATTTTATTCTAACTGAGGATATAATAGAATTGAGATAATATGTTTGGAAATTGGGTAGGGGAGTTTCCATGTGTTTTGAAATATCATTTTAAAGGGTCATATGAGTTATAATTAATGGGATTTCTGTTATTTTTTATGGTATTTTAGTGCATTCGTGAATTATGATTTGGAACATAAGATAAAATGATAGATATATACCTTTTTTGTTTCATAGTAGTTATTTAATTTAATTACTTCATTTTTCTATCCATTAAGAATAAACCAACATTCTCTATTGAGTGTTATATATTTTTTACTTTGGTTATGTGATATATCAGTTTTGAAATTAATTAGTTGAACTTTAATGTGCTATTATGTTATATATATATATATATATATTTGTGATCATCATGATGGTTTAGAGAACTATTGTAATTTTATATAAGAATATAACGAGGGTTATTGGTAGCCTTCTAGGAGAACCTTTGATCCCATGGACTATTAGAACTTTCCATAACATCTTTTTTAATTAAATTTTCATTTGTAATTTTATAAAAATGGCAGCTTGGAGGCGCTTGAATTTTACTACTAGGGATGACGTGCCAGTCCCACCACAAGTTATATATTAGGATGCACCCAAGAATTCTCCCTAACTATCCATGTGGTGCATGAATTTTATCCACTATATCTTGGAGTCTTTCTGATTGTAAATACTCATGGAGGATGAGAATGGAGGACTATAGTTGACTACATTTCCAACATCTAACTCCAACATCATATACTTTTTTTTGGAAAATGGGGCACCACCATATTCCAAACACATGTTAGATATCACTAAGGTTTTATTCCACTTGTTCAAGATATTTAATGACTGATAGGTCAAGGTAGTGGGGTGTATTCTTCAAAGAACAATCATGAAATAGTGCAGTGTCATGGGTTAAGAAGGTAGACATGAGGATCATTCTTGGGTGGACTTTAAAAACCTATTATTTAGAGAATTATTTCCTTACAGACCACATCTTTACTATTCCCAATAATTTATAGATATTTGATTGGGATCTATGAATTTATCTGTATACTAAGATCATTTTACTATTTTACTTTGTTTTTCTCCACTATTGGTTGAAAATTGGGCATGAAAGGGTATGAAATATGATGTTAGGATTCATATAGATATAAAATGGTCAGTTAGGAGTATCAACCTAGCCATATACCCTATGAACCTATCTAAGTCCTTGAATATTGATAAGTGTCTAGAGGGGAATCAAGTAGTTGGTTTTCATCTAACCTTCAGTACTTAGGTGTGTGGACCTTATACTATTGTGAATAGTGTCACTTTTAGTAATAGATTGAGATTGATCAAGGACATGTATTAAATTAGTAGTAAGTGGGATAATTAGAGTATGGGTTCTTAAATCCCCTTATAAGTACATCAATATTGCATCAACTATAGTAAGGTCAAACATTATTGCATGTTCTTCATAATACCTCAGATAATGTGAAGTAGCATAGAAAGAAGGGTAATCACCATATGTTCTACTCCAAAGCATTGAGGCCATGTGTCCATTTGGGGGTAAGATATATTTGATCTATAATGAAGGTATCCAACTTGGATTCTCAATTATAGGTTCAAATGTTGATGACTCAGGTGACTCACGCACCATATGGACAGGGTCCGAGATATGAGGTAGACTGAGTGTATGTTGTAGATAAGGTTGTAGAAGATGGTGGTGATTGATTATCTAAATTTTTAGGTACATTCTTAACAAATTCCTCACTGTTAATTTAATTCTTTTTTATTCTTGTGTTTCCCATTCTTTTATATCTGTAAGAAGCTATTGTTGGACTTGTCATTCCAATCAATTCATCTTCTTAATTTATTTAAATTGACACACCATTGGTAATTAAATTAGATCATCTTAAATGATTATTGGAGTTTCTAATAGTTGTTTCTAGTTGTGTAGATTTGTGGGACTTATGATCCTAGAGATTAGTAGATTCGATGTGATTATAGGAATAGATTGGATGATCGGCTTCTGAACCTACATTAATTGTTATCAAAGATGGGTATCATTTTCATTTCCCAATGGATTTTCATGATAACTAATGAGTGGGATTTGGGAGTAGTTACTATGGTTTTGAATATAATATATCATGGGAAAGTTATATAACATATTGTTGGCTTAGATATTTTAGTCAGATCAGTAGAATCCACCTCATATTTTCCTACAATTGTGGATCTCTATTAGGACATCCTCCCAATATGACTTCAAAATTCTTCCCTTTGATATAAAATTAGGGTGCAATATAGATCTTCTCCTATGTGTGTATAATATTTCATTAACCCTATATCTTACGACATTGGCCGAATTGAATTAGCTCAAAATATAGACTGAGACTTAGAATGCATGGTTTTTATCATGAAATGACCTAAACTTTTATCAATGGAATTTCCCTTATTATATTTATAAACTACATAAATAACATAAATATACCAGTTAAAACATCAATTCTCTTAAATTAGGATTGAAATAAGTAATATTTAAAGAAATTAAGGAACCTATACTGATGAAATTGTATCATGATTGTTAGAAGAGTAACATGATAATTATGAATAGTAATATGGACAATAGAATAATAAACACATCTATAAAAGTATAAATAATATTTATGTATCTTATAAATGGAAATGTGATATAATTATATCATAGTGTAATAAAATAAATGTTTTAAAAATGGTAAATTATGTGTTGGTATTTCTATGAAATGTAAATGTTTACTTATAATTTTATTATTCATTTAATGATTTAAAATATTTTTTTTCATAAAATTTAATCATAAATAAATATTTTTTCGAATTAAAACAATAATATAATTTTATGAAACCTTATGTAATTTTTCAAATTTTCATAAAATCGGTTATAATATTAAAATTGTTATCTTTCAAATAAAAAATTATTTTAATTAAAAAATAGCCATATATAGAAAATTATTTTCATTAAATTTAGTTCAATTTTAAATTATACACCTTAAAAAATGGTTAGGGTGAATTTTTTATATTTTTCGAAAATATTTGATTTTTTTAATTGTGAAATATGATATTTTATGATATAATTTAAATACATGAATTATTGAGTCATGGATAATGTATGGATGAGATAATCACACATTAGTTTTAACTATCCTAAAACATTCATAGTATTTAGTCAAAATAACCATCACTATTAATTCTCTTCATCCAAAAATAATAATCTAATGGATACAATAATCAAAAAACACCCCTCTCCTCCCCTATAAATACCATAAATCACCACCTCTTCTCCACACAGCTTATAATCCTTAAAATCTTGTCTAAAGCCTACCCAATTACCTTTTGAAGACACTTCCCCACATCCAAGAGCTTCAAGTCTCAACAAATAACGAAACCCCAGTGCCTTAAAAGGGTTCTCAAGGATAAGAAATTGAATAGGTAATATCATCTCTCTTTGTCTTTCAATTTATTTTCTTTTCTTATTATCCCCTCACCAATCCTTTCCAAATAGTCATGATAACTCTATTATTATATATATAGTATAATTTTATTATTTTAATGGAATATCCATGGTTAAATATACTCTATCCTAATATTATTCAAAAAAATGAAAACATATTATGTGATGTGAGGAGTCACCACCTTTGTGGATGATGATTATTCATTTCCCCTTAGAATCTTTAAGGAGAGTCATAAAACCATTATTATGGTTACATAATATTTTAATATACATATTATAATTTTTTTCATGTACTGGTACCAATATATAATCATGATATTAAATTAAATGATACAAATTTGTGATGTTCTAAAAAATTTCCAAAATAAGTTAATACATTTTCATCAACATTTAATCTAATGAATCATCCACAAACCAAATAAAAAATTATATATGAGACCATTTTAACTTCTTTAAGTTCATTAATTACACACAATTTCACTTATAGATAATTATTCTCCTTTTACATGGACTTCCAAACTTATATACAAGTAAACTGAAAATGAAACCAGGAAAAAAAATGCTCATGAAAAGATAAAATTGAACCCTATAACTCATAAATTAACTGAATAAAATTATATTAAATAAAATAGATATATAATAGTTTTTGTATTTAATAATTAATCAATTTAATTTGATTTTATAAGATAATAAAGTGAATAAATCATTCAAAAAAAGGTAAGGGGATTATTAAACCAAAATCCTTTTATTTGGGTTATTCATCATTCACAACTTGTTTTCTGTAAATATTTATCTAATATTACATAACTATAATTTCATTATCCTTATGTTTTATTTTCCAAGAAAAACATGTTTCTAGTAAAATTTTATGACAAATAAATTTTTTTTACAAAAGAAGTCTTCCTTCCAAAAGACTTTTTGACTCCTCTTGAGTTGTTTCTTCTTCGATCAAGAATGATGAATTTTATACAAAGATTGTTTTTAACATTTCATTTTGGAAGCCAATGTTTTTTCATTATTGAGGAAATAATTATTAAACCCACTTCTTTAAATGGGTTACTTCATTAAATTTATTGATATATGTTCTACGTGGAATGTCTAATTATGTAAATGTTATGATTTGATGGGCGCACCTGGAATTATATTGCACTCCAATACATTGGGTAATGTGATTTATCTCCTGAGATAATGTGCAATGTGCATGAAATTGATTCTATTTTTTTTCACAATGATGATATTATTATTATGAACATATGATATTTGTGAACATGAATCTATCTTTGTTCACAACTATTGTGGTATTTGACCATTAGGACATGATGTTTCATTTTTATGCATTTCCACATTCCATGACTTTATCAAATAATTACTCTCATGATTATGATAATAATACTATTTGTATGTTGTGATGATGATTATTATGATCCCCATGTTATATTGATTCATGTCCTTATTTATCCTCATACTAATTGTTTAGATCACCCCTTTCATTGATGTATATCATCAGTAGAATACTTGTTATAAGAAGAACAAGAGATTTAAATGGATAAAGAAGAATAATTTAAATAAATTCTTATGTTTTATTATTCATAAGTGATGTATGGTCCTAATTTAAACAATATACTAAACCTTTTTATCCTAGTATTTTTAATTCTATAATGTTATTTATCATTAAAATGATGTATTAGTCTTCTAAGATAACTCCTAGTGGTGCGATCATCGCAACCCAAGTGTTGGAATCTTTTCATGTTTGCATAAGTAGGAACATTCTTCCCAAATTTTTTTAATACTTTCCTTGGTGGTATTTTATGCTATAATAGGCCTAGATTAACTCTTGTAATATAGATCACACATCAACTATAGAGAATAAGAGATATCTTTTATAATTTAGAAAAAAACCCATTATCATCTACAAATAAATGGAATACCATGAATATCCTTTGGAAAATCACTGAATGATGTGGGTTTTGATTCCCTAGGTAGAATCATTCGTCTCTCAACTAGTTGAGTCAATGGAATGTATCAAACTAGAGGAAATTCCCATTGTGAGAGAATAATGTGATGTATATCTTAAAGAGCTACCTAGACTTCCCCCATATCATGAGGTAGAGTTATCTATAGATCTTATACTCATATCCAATATTATCTAATAAATTACCCTACAGGATGGCCTCGATTGAATTATAAGAGTTAAAGAAGTAGATACAAGAGCATTTGGATAAAGGGTCCATACGCACTAGTTCATCACCTTAGGGTGCACTAGTTCACTTTGTAAAGATGAAGGATGGATCAATGAAACTATGTTACGATTACCGAGATCTCCATAAGATCACTATAATGTAAAAGTATCCTCTTTCAATTATTGATGATTTTTTAGATGTACTACAAGGATCTCAATACATCTCAAAGGCGCATCTTCAACATGGATATTATCAAATGAAGGTGAATAAATAAGACATACTTATGAATTCTTTCCATAAAAGGTATAGGAAATATTATTTTCTTGTGATTCCTAGAGAACATACCAATTCCCATACAATATTTTTATTTGATAAATAGAGGCTTTATACCCTACCTTGAAATATTTGTAGTAGTGTTTATCGATGATATTTTCATCTACTCCAAGATAAAGGAGGAACATGAAGAACATATAAGGATTGTTTTGGTGACATTAAGGAAGGATAATTTTTATTCCATGTTTGGAAAGTGTGACTTTTGGATACAGAAAGCCACATTCTCGGGACATGTGATCACAAGTGATGGAATTTATATTGACCCTTAAAAAACAAAGGTCATTAAGGAATGGAACAGAACCACTAGTGTCACAGAAATTTGTTAATTTTTTGGATTATTAGGGAACTTCATATGTTTTTTTATAAATTTATCATAGTTTTTTATCATTCTAACCAAGTTAATGTGAAAATGTTTAAAGTATGTATGGATGGGAGAACACGAGGAATAATTAAAGGAACACAAAAAGGGGATAATCACTACACCTCTACTCAGACAAATAATAAGTAGGGAAGGTTTTGTGATATACAGTAGTTCTTAAATGAATGTGTTTGATTGTGTACTCATGAAGAATGATAATGTGATTCCCTACGCCTTATGGTAGTTGAAGATCCATTAGAAGAACTACCTGACATAAGATTTGGATTAATTAGTCGTGATCTTCACCCTAAATACTCAACGACACAATCTCTATGGTGATATTTGTGGCATATATACCAATCATAATAATATAAGGTGTATATTCACAAATAAGTAACTTACAATTCATTAAAGAAGATGGTTTCAGGTAATCATGGACCATGATTTATCTATTCATTTCCATCCAGAAATGTTGAACAAGGTAGTTAATGCTCTATGTAGTAAAACACCTTATAATATATCTATGACATAGATTCAGAAACACTATATCTTCATGGGTATGAAAAGAAAAGATTTTGAAATCATAATAGTGGGGAATGAATCCAACCATTACCAAATTATTTACCAACCATATAACCAAGAGATGATTGAAGGGACACAAAGGGATGATTTGGACTTACAAAAGAACGTGGATGTAGTAAAGGAAGGAAAGATACATGAGTTTCACATTAATTTTGATGGTGTGATTTTGTTTGGAATGAGGTTTTGTGTTCCTTCATAACCAATGATAAAGAATGATCTAATGGATACTACAAATAGATCAAATTTTTACATGAATCCTGGAAGTACCATGATGTACTATGATCTTTGAGAACACTTCTGCTGGGACAACATGAATAATAATATTACGAAATCTATCTCAATATTCTTGGTATGTATCAAGTTGAATCAAAGTGAAAAAATTCTAAGGGTATGATGCAACCATTTCTTATACTCATGTCTAAGTGGGATAATCTCACCTTGGACATTGTTATCGGTCTCCCAAAGACATCCAAAGGAAAAAAATGTGATATGGATTATCATGGATTAACCAATCAAGACTACCCACTTTATTTCTATTCGTGAAGATCACTCTCTTGAACAACATGTCATGATATATGTGAAGAATTTGGTGAGTCCACATGGGGTTCCACTTTCGATCATCTCTAATTGTGATCTAATGTTCACATGTAAATTATAGATAATTCTTGAACATGCTTTGAGTACTGAATTTAATTTCATCACATATTATCACCCATAAACTGAATTCCAATAAGAAATTTATATCCATATACTCAGAGAAATTATAAGAGCTTTCTCAATGGAATTAAAAGGTGTATGGGATCATCATATCCCATTGGTTGAGTTCTTATACAACTATAGTCTTCACTTGGGTATTCAGATGGATCTATATGAAGCTCTATATTAGAAGCGATGTAGAAGTCTAACCTGTTTGGATGAAGATGGTGAACAAAATATACTTGGAACAAATATTTTGAAATAGATGATAAATAAGGTTTAATCCATCCCACAATATATCAATGATGCTTAGAGTCAACAAAAGAGCTTTGACAACAGCCATTTAAGGGACATGGAGTTTGATTTTGGAGGCAAAGTCTTCCTTCGAATATCAATATGTAAAAGATTCATGTGGTTTTTATGGAATGGGAATATTATCCTAAGGTACATAGTATCATTTTATATCCTTATTAGAGTTTGTGTAGTGTCTTATTAGCTTTCACTTACATCAAATATGGATCAAGTTCATGATATGTTCCATGTATCTCTCATAAGGAAGTTCAAACCTAACCCTCACATGTATTGAATCCTGAGGTGGTACAAATAGATAAGGAACCCTCGTATGAAGAGAAATCATTAATGATCTTGGTCTAAATATACAATATCCTACGAAACAAGACAGATCTCCTTGTCAAAGTATTTTGGGGGAATCATAAGTACAAATAGGCGACATGTGAACTGGATGAAGAAATGAAAGAGAAGTACCCTAACCAGTTTGGACCTTAGTTTGTAAAATGAAAATTTATGGGTGAAATTTCAAAAGGGCGAAGAATGTAATGAACCAATTTTTTTTCAATGGAATTTACCTTCTTATATTTATGAAACACATACATCACAAACAAACCCCAATAAAACATCAATTCTCATAAATTAAGAATGAAAAAAATAATATTTATAGAAATTATGAAACCTATACCGATGAAATGTAACATGACCATTGGAATCATAACATGACCACTAGGAATAAAAATCCATCCAAGAGAATATTAACCATTCATATGAAAGTAGAAGTAAAATTTTTGTATCTTAAAAATAAAAATATGATATAATTATTTCATAGTGTTAGTAAATAAATGTTTTAAAAATGACTAATTATGTGTTTTCAGCTTTCTAAAATTTAAACAATTATTTAAAATTTTATAATTAAAGGAATTATTTAAAAAAATTATTTTCATAAAATAGATTCGTATATTAATATTTCATTTTATGATAATTATAATATAATTTTATGATACCATAATTATTTTTTCCAAATTTTATGAAATCGATTTAATTTTAAAATCAGTATGTTTTGAATAAATGACAATTTTAATTAAAAATGAAATTTCTTACATTTAAAAAATTATTTCCAAAAATTAGAATCCATTTTTTTTAATTTCACACATCGAAATGTGGTTAGGGTGAATTTTTTTTATTTTTCTAAAATAGTTGAATTTTTTGTGAATACTGAAATAGAATAATTTATGATATAAGATAAACACTTTAATTATTGAGTCATGTAAGATGTGTAAATGAATTATAAACCAATTTATTTGAAATATCCTAATAATTTTACTTTATTTAGTCTTAATAATCAACATTTTTTATAGTCTTGAAGCAAAATAATAAACTAATGGATAAAATAAGAAACACTCCTATCCTCCCTAATAAATACCACCCCTAAAAACATCTTCTAATAACACTTTATATTCCTTGAATCATGTACAAATTTGGAAAAAATCCACTCCCAAGACTCATCCCCATGTCTAAGATCTGATAATATCAAAAAAATACCAATCCTATGTTTCTTAAGGTGGTTCTCAAGGAGAATAGATTCAAGAGGTAAAATCCTATTTTGATATCATTTAATTTCATTTAGTTTCTTATTCTATCCTCATCTATCCTATCAAAAGTTGAATGATAAATATAGTATAATATATATACTATAATTTTATTGTGTTAAATTCATATTTATAATTAAATATCTTTTATCCTCCTTTTATTCTAAAAATGAAAACATCTTATATGATATGTCGATTCACCGCCTTCATGGAGGACATGTTTTCATTTTTCTTTATTGCCTTCATGGCTTTTCATAAAACCATAATTATAGTTAATATAAAATTTTTATATAAATATTATAAATTTAATCATGTACTGAAACCAATATAAAAGCATGATATTAAATATGATTATAGAAGTTCGGGATGGTCATAAAACTCACCAAAATATTTTAAAACATTTTCATTAACCTTTTATCTAATTAATCATCATCATACCATATAAAAAATTATATATGAGAACATTTGAAATTTATAAAGTTCATTAATAACACATAATTTAACTTATGGATAAATATTCTCATGTTACATTTACTTCCATAATTATATACACATAAACTGACCATGAAACCATGAAAAGAAATGCTCCCAAAATGATTAAATTGAACTCTATAACTCATAAAAATGACCATAAATGAACTTAATAAAATTATAATAAATAAAAAACATGTATAATTCGTTCTTCATTTAGTAATTAATAAATATAATTTTATTATAAAGGATATTAAAGTGACGAAATCATTTGAACATAGGTAAGGGGATTCTAAAACCTGACTCTTTTCCATTGGGTTACTCCTATTTCATGAATTCTTTATTATAATTTTTTTTCAAAGGTTCCATAATGATAATATTATTTTCCTTCCATTTTATATAAGGTAATAAACATGTTTACAATATTATTTTTTTAAAAATTCATATATTTTCTTACAGAACCCTTCTTTACAAAACACATTATGACTCCTCCTGAGTTGTTTCTTATTCAATATTTAATGGTGAATCTTATACGAAGTATGTTTTTATCTTCTCGTTCAAGAACCCAATTTTTATTCATATTTTTTGAAATAATTTTTAATCCCATTCCTTTACATGGGTTACTTAATTAATTTTATTTATATGCATTATGGGTGGAATGAATGATTATGTAAATGTTATGAGGTGACAGGTGGGCCCAAAATTATATAGTTCTCTAATGAATTGGTTAATGTTATGTATCTAATTGGATAATGTGAAATATGCATGAACATGATACTTAGACTTTTTCAAAATGATGATGTTATGATTATGCACATATGATATGCATGAACATGATTCTATCTATGTTCAAAGTTTTTTATTCTATTTGACCACTAAGACATGATGTTTCATATTTATGCATTTCCACATTCAATGATTTTATCTAATTAATTCTCTCATTATTATGATGATGATCCTATGCATATTTTATGTTGATGATGATTATGCTCACCCATGTTATATTAGTTCATTTCTTTATTTATCCTCTTACTTGGGCATTAGCTCACTCCATATGTTGATGTATACCCTTAGGTGACTACATGTTATAAGGAGAAAGAGATATTTAGAAGGATAAAGAAGAAGGATTTAAATAATGTTTTTTATTTATTATCTGTAAGTGATGTATGTTTTTAATTTTTCCAAGTGGCAAAACCTTTTTATCCATGTTTTGTAACACTATTATGTTTTTTATATTTAAAATGATGTAATAGTCAGGTATGAAAAAGTAGGGTTGTTATATATCAGGCCAGGTACATCACCATGGGGTACACATATTTTGTTCTTTATGATGTTAGATGGTGTATTTTACTATACATAGATTATAAGATGTTGAATAAAATATCTATGAAGAATAAATACCATTTTCCTAGGATTTATGATCTCTTTGATCAGTTACAGGGAACCTAGTGGTTCTCTAAGATTGATCTATAATCAATATTTTACCAGTTGTGGGATATCAAGGTGGATATCATAAAGATGGGTTTTATGAGAATTTTTTTGGCTTTATGAGTACATAGTGATTCCATTTTTTCTGATTAATGCATCATCAATGTTCAACGATCTCTTTAATAATATCTTTCACCCATGGCTTGACTAGTTCATTAGGGAATTAATTAATGAAATCCTAATTTACTCACTAACCCTAGAGAAGCAAGCCTAAAATATTGATTTAGTCCTAAGTACACTTCATGCACATCTACATTATACCAAGATGTCTAAGAGTATCTTTTTTATTCAAGAGGTGTAATTCTTGGGTCAAGTAGTTACTGAGAGTATTATATTAGTGTACCTAAATAAAGTATAAGAATTATTTTCTTGGAAACAACCCAAAAAAGTATTTGAGATCAAGATATTTTTGGGTTTATAAGGATGGTATTAGAATTTTATATTGAACATTCCCATTTATTAGCACCCATGACTACCTTGATGAATAAAGGGGTGATTTTTTAGTGGTTGAACCAGTTTGAGGATGATTTTATTGAGATGAAGAGATGGTTTGGTAAAAATTTTGCATTGATTACTCTATATATTGGGATTAGATATGTCATATATTTTGATTCATCTTGACTTAGTTTAGGGAAATTACTGATGTGGAGGAAACAAGTAGTAGATAATGGATCACATCATCTATGAACCCATAATAAAACCATCCTACACATGAAATAGAGCTCGTATTTTTGGTCTAAATTTTGAATAATTGATGAAACATTTCTTTGGTAGGAATTTTATTATCTAGATGGACCAGAAAAATCTCTCCAATATATTTACACAACCAAATATGAATTTTAGGTAGGGTTTTTTTAGTACCCACATACGTTCAACCTAGAGATGGACTATACACCATAAAAATGAAACATTTTTGTAGTTTTTTTAGCCATAATATGTAGGTAGATCATGATCTTGGGGGGCGATCTTTGGAAGAATAGTAGAAGATAATGAAATTGTTGGATAACTAGAAGATGGATTTTTTTAAAGGCCCAAATATTAATGAAATGTTCCCCATTAGTGATAACATCTTATCTAGTACACCCAATTAATTCTATTAAGGAATCCAACATAGAGTGCGTAATGATGTGAGAACATCTAGCAGGTGTGACCCAATATTTTGGTGGGAATTAGAAGGAGATGATATGATCATATTACATGGGATAATGGTAGTCCTCATTTCCATAAGTGACGAACTAATGAGATACTTTCAAACCACTATGTGGAAAGTACATCCTAGAGTGTCAAAGATGTACCATGATTTTAGGAGGTAGTTCTGGTGGACATGGATAAAGATGGACATTTCTAGATTAAGTTATCGATGGATTTCCATATAGAGGATAAAGTTCGAGAACCATAATCATTTTTTTAAACTATCCAAATCTTATTCCCATGTGGAAGTGGTATGAAATCATGATATAAATTATAAAGTAGTTACAAAAGACCTGAAGGAGTCGTAATATTGTTTATGTGATTGTAGATCAGATAACAAAAGTTTCTCATTTGTAACCAATCTATGAAACCCACACAATAGATGATATTAGAAAGATATATATCAATGAGATTGTATGATTTAATATATTTCCATTGAGAATATAATTTTATAGAGATTCACATTTGACATCATGATTTTTCTAGGTCTTAAATAATGCCATAAGTACTCATATGAGATTAATCAAAACATATCATCCATATAAAGATGGAATATTATAGTATATGATTCCAATTGTAGAGGATATTCACTATGGATATGTTTTGGATTTTGAAGGATATTGGGATGATCACTTATGCTTGGGTAAGTTTTCATGTAACAACAGTTTCTATGATTTGATTTAGATGAAAACATATGTGGATATTTATCATAGGACATGTAATTCAATATTTTATAATCACCAAGAAGGTGAGTAAATTTTTTTGGTTACTATATCATATAGAATAAATTTGAGAGAATATAGGTGATTTATAAGAAGTTGATCAATGATCAGAGTGTATAGAAATATCATGACAAACACATGAGGATTATTTTAGTTTATATTATTAGTGGTTGGGTTTTTTTAAGAGATTTAATCCTCAGTTAGGCCTCATACAATTTAAAAATAAATGTAAGCTATCACTATGTTATATTATACCCTTTATGATTTCTGAGTGCGTTAGAACAGTGGTATACAATCTGTATATTTCTTACCACTACATAGGTATTTAGGATGTGTTTACTGTTTCTTAACTTCAAAGGTATGTTACTGATATTATGTATATTATAGGCTATAAGTATGATGAGATTGATCCTAGTGAATCATATGTAGAATTTCATGTTTGGATTTTACACTGGAGTGTGACAGTACTATGAGGGATGATTGTGCCACCTATCAAAATTTTATGACTCCATGGATGGATCTAAGAGGTTATATGGGAGTGGGTGGATGATATTCAATATTACTGGCCAAATTTGTTTGAGTAAACATATTTGAAGGTACTTCTAGAGAATGAGAAGTCATCATTAGAGGATAATTATAACATCCTCACTTTTTTAAAGGTATGATATTTTTTCAATGTTTTTAAATTTTTTTTTGTCTTTTTGTTCATAACTATTATGGTTGTTTTGGAGTTTGGTTTTTAGTATAAAGGGTTTCGGAATTGATGGATAGAGATATGTGTAGTGTATTTTCCTTTTGGTGATAGTAATATTCCACGTTCTAGGTGATGAAGATATAGTAGGTCTATAGTTTTCTAAAAAAATCACATGCTAACTATTGGGTTCCATCAACTTAGCGATGGTATTTGTAGAACCTAGGTGGTTATTAATTTCACCATGACTCGTTAGTGGATCTCGGTTGAGAGTTAATTAAATAAACCCCCCAACCTTTTAATTACAATCATTTCCCCCTTGTTTAATAAAAAATCTGACCCTAAATACCCTATTTTGAAAAATATTCATTCTTCATTAATTTTTTTTCTCTCTCATTATATTCTCTTGTATTTTAGACATTAGATCAATCTAGTAATTCCAGTTCAATATTTTTTCACTATATCTACACCTAACACCTATTCCTCTATAAGTGGTTTTCAAAGGTCATTGAAAAATAGGTTAATTATATGTTGATATAATGGTAAATTATTCCATCCTTCATATATCAGTGAAAGATCTAGTGAGTTAACGATGTCTCTTGTCTCTTGATTGGATCTTGATCAACCTTTGGATATGAGCATATTATCGGTATTTGGTTATATATATTCTTATAATATATCTTCTTGATGTGGGATTAATTATAGATCTATAATAAATTTTACAAATCTATCTTTTTTATCGAGTTCTAAATTTAAATTTAAGAATCCTGGGTATATTGATGGTAAATTTGATTTCGCAATGACGTCCCCTTGATCAGAGTAAGATCTCTCATCAATAGTGGACATCTTCAATTATGTCATCATAGATGGATCATATTGAAATAATAATATTATTTAATATATTATTATATATTAATCAAGATGATGTATTTATGGTGGATCAATGTTCATTGAATGTACCTAGGGTTCTCTTCTAGTTTTGATGAGGAATTCATGATATTTTCTTTAATCAAAAATAGATATCATGAATTGAAGTCCTCTTCTTCGACATAACTTAGAATTAGTTTAATTGATGGACTCTCTAAGGTGTGAAATTATAGAACTACCCTTATTGGCATGTAATATCCTTTGGTATTTTTTTAAACCTCTTCTTTAATAAACCATAACCTGAGATAGACATCCTTAACATGCGAAGTAGTTTTCTATGGTTGAAAAATGTGATTTAGGGTTAGATATTTTGATGAATATTAGATTTCATAGTCAATGAATCCGAGTCAAGAAGTTCCTTACCTTTGGGGACCCTTTTATACTCTTATTACCATTATGGGATTATTGTTTTTTCCTAGATTGTTTTACACTGAATCATAGTGATCACTTGTGGTGTGTGTAGCCGACGAGAACAGTATATGATATTTTACCCTATGAGTATTGCTTTAATAGATTGTTACCATTATTGATGTTGATTATATATTCTTGTAGGTTTCTAATTTATTTTCATGATGACCTTTTATGCAATTTCTTATTGTGATCTACCATTTTGTATATATTTAAAAAGAATTTAGAGGTATTTTCTTTAGTAATTGAAATAGGTGGGTAGTCATGGTATAGTTATACCTTAGAGGGGGAGTGTTCATGACATGTGATGAAGTATAAAATATCCCCATACACAGGGTAGGGGAATTATTTCAACATGGCCAAGCCCAAAACTCAATTACTTGAGGATACTGAGTAGCATGTTTATAGTTGGCCTCATAGCCCAACATGAAACACTATGACTTATAGATATTGATTAAAATTTTCACTAGTCGACCTTATAGGTCGAATCGAAACTTGATGCCTTGGGAATACTGATTAATGTGTTCACCGTCCTTGTGGATAGTTCTTGAACTCTTTTTAAATATTTTTACTACACTTATTACATGGATCCAAAGCAATTAAAATCAGATCTCATGGTGGATTATTTATAATATAGACATTTGACATATGATTGTTTATGATTTTGATGCATGTTTTATCACATAATACATATGTTATATATTTTCACACAAGATAATGACATAGTGGTGGTGTCATACCAGGTTTTATTACTCACACCCTGCACAAAAATCTTGATGAACATTAATACATAATGATTTGAGTTCTAAGTAAGAGAAATAGCCCCATAGAAGATTGTTGAGCTATAGATCATGGATAAGGTAGTTGTACTAGGATAGAAACTAAAATATGTTAGTAGAACAATTATTATTTATCTTTTTACAACTTTATAAAATATTTTATATTTCCATTTTTGGAGATCATATTATTTATATTTGTGACATGTAGGATATTTTTATTTTATTATAATATTTTTTTCTTGATACTTTAAGTTGTTTTATATTTGTTTATTATTATCATGTATTGTAACAACCCCAACACATGTTACCCAGATACAATATCTAATTTATTACATTAGAATAGATAAAAAGGATATAATTCTAAATCATAAACATATTTAATAGTCCTAGTAATCCATAAACATACGTGATTCCCATTTTACATTGGAAATAAAATTTAAACATAACAAAGTAAAAAATACACATCCTTGAAACTAATTCAAATATTTCTTCTTCATAGCATGGGGAACGAAAACAATATAAGGGTGAGGTAAAAATCATATTAAGGGTTACATATAACAGAATATATCATTAGTAAATAAGGAGATGTTAATATGGAATGTTAAAAAATAAGAACCAAATGTTATTTATCCAATGACTTGAGAATGAAATGAATCAAATGATAATATCAATTAAATGATATAATTTATAATAATAACTAAATTATCAATAAAAGAAATCAATACTCTTTGATGTAATGATCTTAGACAACATGAAATATCTACCATCAAGACCTTGTGCCAAGATTGTTTAAAATTATGGGTAAAGAACTATTAAATTTGGCCAACTGATTGGTCTCATGATATATGTTGATAAATTGAGGGGATAAATAATTCTGGTCCCCACCCATCATTTCATGTCCAATTTATTCCATGTATATCAAATTATTGATTTAATTCATGAACAATATTCCATATCAATTTTTTTTCTTGAATAATGAATATAAAATACCAATATTTCCGCAATCAATCAAATAACATTAAAAGTAAAATATCATATATAGAAATGGTATCTGGTTTAGAAAATAATAATATCCTTTTTCCAAGGAGTATATATATTTAAGGTAAATGTAATGTTTAATGATAACAAGAAAGTTAATGTATCAAGATAATGTTATTAAGCTCAAAATTAACAAGATATAAAATATGATCTTTAATTCCTTAGAAATATTGGTTTTGAAGTAAGGTTCAGTATTTTTAAAAGAAATTAAAATGGATGAGAAAAATATCTAAAATTATTTTATAAATTAAATATTTTAAAATAATATAAGGAGTTTAAAATGGTTTTGGTGGTGGGAAGGTCTGTAAATTTCATATACATTAAAAACATTCATTTCGACATTTTGTAGAGAAAGATAAAAATGAACCATTTAAAGATATATTATAAATATTACTTTCATAAAATTTGGATATTAAATTATAAATTAAAATATTATTTATAAACAAGTTGTGATAATTAGAAATTATAGTATAAAAAAATTTGAAAATTTTGGATACAAAATATAAATATACCCAATAATGATGAGAAATAAGATCATCGCTTCTTTTAAAAATTCCGGATGAAATATTGGATCAAATTGAGTTATTAATCACCATTAAAAAATAAAAAATTTATTTATAATAAATAAAGTGGTAAATATATGCACCAAATAAAATTAAATAGGATCATATTACCAAATATGTCTTAATGGAGTGAAAATTGAGATAAAATTCATTACCTCATGTTTCCACATAGTTAATCAAGATTTAACCTCTAATATAATTGTTTTAAGAAAGTTATTAATTTATAATGAAACAAAATTAATATTTAATATATTAGATATGATAATATTATCGTATCTTATCTCCCATTTTTCAACAATCATTCATTATTATCATTATTTTCAGTGTTACCTTCTTTATTTTCTCAATCATGTTTTGTCACATAAGTTCTAATCCTTTCACACTGATTATGGTTCCATAATATCCAAAATATTAATAATGATATAAATATCACATATACATCCATTAAATCTATTCTTATTATTATTTATGTAAATAGGAAATGAAATATAAATCACATCGCTACATGGAGGTGGTAGTTCACACATACACACGAGTGATATTATCATTTTCCAAATGATCGGAAGGGAAGAATTTAACTATGATGTTATAATTATTGAATAATATTTATTTCATAAATAACTAATATATTAATTAGTTACATATTGATATAAATCCATATTATATTGAGATGAAAAATGAATTTCCCAATTACGTGGAGATGGTAAGTTATACGTAGGTGTGAGAAATGTTTTCATTTTATGTAGGATAGAAAAGAGATAGAATATGATTTTACCATAACCCTAATAACATATCTATATATTTAATATATTCTATTTTTTTTTATTTTAGTATGGTTACATTACGTTAAGGGGATGTAGAAGAAGAAAAAAACTTGAATGAGTCGGTAAATACGATTGCCTTGTTTTTCAGTAGATTTACTTTAGATACCCTCTTAAGGGACATATAGTTATAATTTTGGAAATGTTAGAACCACTATAAATTTTATGAGGATGTTGATAATGGAATTTGGTAGGGTTTGGTCAAGATATATGGATCAATTTGTTGTAAAGGATTGGAAAATGGGTTTCTATTTTTAAGTTTGGGGAGGGGCATTCTAGGAAATTCTTAAAGTATTAAATTAATATAAATTATTATTATTTCAAATGGTTCGAAATTGATATTATCAAAATATAAGATAAAGTAAAGTATAAATAACCTCATAAAATTAAATTTAGATAAAATTTATATTTTATCAACATTATCTTTGATTTTAACCCCTTCTTTCACACTTTAGAAATTTACCACAATATTATAGTTTTCTACACTTTAAGGGTGAAATATTATACCATAAAAAGAAAAAATCCCATAAATGGACCATGTTTGATATTTTAAACTATATAAAAATCATTTATCAAAATGTAATATTTTTATAAATTTTAAATCAATAAATAAAATATTATTTTTTATAACATTTCATTAATGTCAATTTTTGACACTATTAAATTAATTTGAATTTGAATACAACAATAAAAAATAATAATTAGAATATAATCCATTAAAAATAACTATAATGTTATATATACATATATAATTCATGAACCTCTATAAATTAATAAAATTATATTACTTTTAGTATTTTTAATATCATTTATTTGTTTTTATATTAATTGAATAAATAATGTGTTAGTGTTGTAAAATATTTTTTTTCTAATTATTAATTCACCAAGAATTAAAAATTAAGTTACTATGATAAAAAAATCATTTATCTTTAAAATAACTTTTAATAACTAAATCTATATTTTATTTTACCCTTTCGCAAAATACTATTGATATTAAGAGAAGAAAACTGTCATTTTATTATTCATCTCTCACTTAAATTTTATAATGCTAAAAATAAAATAAATATGGAAAAAATTGCCATATTTTTAAAATTTGGATAAAAATTTATGAAATAAATTAATAAAATAGGATTAAAAAATATTTTGGGTTGATTTTTAATGTCTTGTCACATTATTTTTAACCTTAGTTACTTGATTTACCCGATACCAATGTGGTAAATTTTACTACTATTTATATTCATAATACCTTAAAATATAGGGGATAATTTTACCAAATTTGTATATCCTGATTCTAATATAGAATCCAATTTTTGAAGATTAAATTTCAATAATTGGTATAGTTTTTTGAAATAATATGAAATAATAAATGAAAACAGTTTTTCATAAAAATGGATTTTAAGTTTAAAATTTTTTTATACCAAATTATAGTGTAAAATTCATTAAAAATACTATAATTTTATTATTAATAAAATAATATCTCTAATTTCCATTTAAATAATTTAAAAAAAATATAACTTTGTATATTTTTTAAATAGAAATATAGTTTTCTATAAGAACTATTATTTTTCACAATTCATAGAAAAATTAAACTTTTCATAAAAATCTCACAAATTCACCATAACATTAGTTTTATATAATGATTTCCAAAAAATTAAGTTCATTTTATCAAATAAATTTCTGAAAACTCGTAAAAATAAATCATATTATTTACTCACAAAAATTTATAAAAATAATTTATGAAGAGAACATATTTTTGAAGAATAAATTGAATTTAGCAGAAATTGAGGATGTCTTTCCTAATAAATAATCAATAGACTAGTTTTGATAATGAAATTAATAAATATATATATATATATTTCATAACGTGTTTATTAATATTCATACCCACCATTTCAATGGCTATGTTATAATAGTCATATTTAAATAATTATTATTTTTGGTTCATTAAATCTTGATCTTGATTGTAGTATATGAAATAGTATTTTTTTTTTAAATATCATGGTATTAAATTCTTATCCATTAAAAAATATCATACTCTTTGAAAATTTTCTTGGATTGACATAAAATTCCACAGTTTAAAACCCACATCATAAAAAGGGTCAAAAACTTCCCCTTAAAGGAGGGAAAGGAAAATTCCAAGGGTATCTTTAATAGATAAAAACATGGTTTCCAAATAGGATAACATTATTTGGAAGGGAAAATATAGGCATGTAAGAGAAATATAGTGCCAAAGTTCTAATATATAATGATATATAACATGGTTAGGGGAAAGCTAATGACCAAAAAACCAAAAAATCACAAAACTATGATGGGTTAAAGACCATAATTTCACCATAAATGATTATAATAAGATAAAATTTGTATTTCAGGATCCTTTTTCCAAGATAACTACATTACCATATAGACTACCAACCTAGAGATATATACTTATTTTCAAAATTTCATCCTTTGGTTGTGTTTCAATTAATTTCCACATTATCTCCTTATCCAAGAAATGAATATTTAAGATGAATTTTTTATGTTTGAAGCACTAAAATTATATTTTAATAGATTATAAGATCCATAAAAGAATGATAATTGATTCCTACTATCTCTGTGTATTTTTCCAAAATATAAAACCTTAAAAAAATTTATCCAATAATAAATTAATCTCATAAATATTAATAATGACCCCCAAATTTCAACATAACTCATTTTATAAATGGTTAACCTTAAGACTCCTCTGAAAAAATTTTGATAAAAAGAAGAAACCAAAATTAATGAAATATTTGAAAAACATTTTGTTCCAAAGAAACTTATAGTGTCTCATAGTTTCAGATACCAAACATATGAAACCCCATATCTAATATTTTCATAAAATATAATAATAACCTAAATCATCAAAAAAATAATGGGTTATACAAATTTGGTCTATCCTTATTCTATATATCCCTTTGCTCAAAAAATGCAGTAAACCCCATCATAAATTACTTTTCTATCGCATCACTATCCATTTTAAAGATCATCATCAAAATCTAAATTAGTTATTCACTTTAAATATCCCCATTATATCAATTGTACTTTAACTAATTCAAAATTGGTGTTTAATAGTGCCAGAATTTATCAGTGGTTGAAAAAGGTGCCGGTAAATATATGATTTATATATTACAAAATCATTAGTTGTTTTACATTAAATATTTATATATTTAGTTAAATATGGTTTATAATTAAAAATTAATATGAATTAAAAATACTAACTAATTGTAAAATGCAGTGGACATGTAATTTAATGTCATTTGATTTTTCAATTTAACATGGATCAAGTGTGTGTTATATTTATTTCATATATACATAATTAATGAATTTTTATATACCATGAAAACATAAAAATACTTATCCATTTTTTAAATATTATATCACTGTACTTATTTTTAATTTATTCAATATTCGTCATTTTTAACATGCATACACTTAAAATTAGATATTCATTAATAATGTTAAAAAAATATTTGTCAAAAAATATTTATAAGTAAATATATTTATAAATAAACTTATTTAAAAATGTACATAATATATTGGTAAAATTAAATATTTATAATCATAAAAATATATAATGATATAAATATCATTTTTAAAAATATTATATCAATATATATTTAAATGTTTATAAATTATTATAAATATATTTAAATAGGAATATATTTACTATATTTATATTAAAATATATTGATTAAGTATATATATATATTTAATTTTTTTATTTATAATTATAATTATATGTCCTTTATTAGTACTTAATTAATACATGCCGATAAAATATATCATTATCAGTTCTTTTTGTAGCACTGAAAAAGATGAGGCTTTATCAGCGCTAAAAAAGCACTAATAAAAGTCGTATTTATCAGCACTAAAACAAGAGTAATTATATATATGGATTTTATCAACGATGTTTTATTGTTGATAAATACATACCTATATCATCATGAAAAAAAGGACTCAAAAGTATGTCTTTTGTTAGTGATTAAATATTAAGCAATATTAAAAGAACTCTTTGTCATCACTTTTTTAAAAGCACTGATAAAAGTTTCCTGGTCTAATTAAAAAAACTAACCTGATACAAACTCATCATGATATCATAATATTTCATGAAATCCACCCATTTATGGGGGTCCTCCACAGTGAATTGAATCTTGAATCACACAAACCCACTCAAATCACACAAACCCACTGCCTCTAGTTGCTCATACATCATCTGACATATGGTGTCCGGTTGTAGTTATGGTTTCTGAACAAAACATGAATATATAGATGTGAGGGTGTAGGATTTTCATTAACCTTGTGAGGTAGTCATGCATTTTCCTTTTTAGGTTTTGATTTTATTTCTATATTTTTCATTTCAAGATCGGGATCTGAGTGTTTCTGATTTTCCTTTGTAGGTTTCGGTCTCCTATCTGTATTTGTGTTCTGGTTGTTGTATACTAGTATTCTCTTGTTTATGATTCATTTGTTTCTTGAATAATGTTATGGATATCCTTTTTTTATTATTTTTAAATTGTTTTTTTGAATCAATTTGCTTCATTATTTACATCTATACCGCAACTTTCTCCACGAGATTAATTTTTTCCTTTTTTTGAAATCTTAGTGAATCTCCTCTAGTCAACACATAATCCAATAAAAAAAATAATTATTCCACTACATAAATATTGGAGGATTTGGATATAAAAACCTTAAATGAATGATAAAATTGATTTAGAAAAGCAATTCTCAATCTGATGGTGGTGCAAAGAAGCAACAGAAGACTATTTTTTTCAATTCATGTGAGGGAATTTATTTATTCAAATTATATTCTAATATTATGGCATAAGGATTTTTTCTTAAAATTTTATATTTCTCATAATTGTGTTGTTTAATTATAAGAGAAATCATTGTAAGGGTGATACCATTTTTATTTATTTTCAATGGCTCTCTATTTTCAAAATTAATATGGGGTTATATTTATTTTACTATGTTGTGATATTTTGTTGTAAGGGTTACATATATTTCCCATAGTTGTGTTGTTTTATTTCATTATGAAAAATTCTTTATGGTCCTCCCTAAAATCTCAAGTATGGGTCAATGCGTATTAGATGACCTCCTAAAGTCCTTATGTTTCTACATCATTTGTTCAAAAAATATATATTGGAAGTTATAAAATTCTATATATTAGAAATTATTTTTAGGTATTCATCATTTTTGGTCTATATATACATTTTTGGTCTATATATACATTTAAAAAATAGTAATACAATTAAGACTCAAATAAAAAATAAAATATTGTAAACTCATATTATATTCCAAATAATAAAAATAGGTTACTATATAAAAAATTTAAAAATAATTAAAATTTCCATAATTAAAATAATTATATTTTCTATAAAATTACCTAGAATTATAATTATCTATAAATAGTATAATTTAAAAATTAGTATTAATAATATTTTAGATTTATTAGAAAAAATAATATTATATAAATATATATATATCGAATAATATGTTGTATTTTAAAATAAATTTAAATATGATAATATATATATATAATTATATTAAAATAAAGTTACTAAATTATATATATATATATATATCATATATCATATTTAGTTAGATTAAGTTTGTTTCTCTATGTATCGAATGAGGAGTGACCTCCATTTTATTGTTTTTGATAGTGGAAGGCGTGAACCCCGTTCAAGTTTATTTCCTATCGAGGTAACTGTGAAATAAGTACATACCTCTATCAACCTCTTTTACCAATCATATAAAACCCTATATTTTTTTAATAAAATAAAACCTATTAAAAAACAAGTTTTATTGAAAAAAAATATAAAAATATATCCTCAACCAGTTTTTTTGTTTAAGTTTTATTCGGATCATTGGGGCTAAATTCGATAATTAAAATAAAAGTAATTCAATATTAACTCAGCCTATACATGAAATAAAATAAATTATTTTCTATAACATACACTTGTTAGTTGAAATTACAATATAAAATCCCAAAACCCCTGAGTTGCGTAGAATTGCAGTTGCATATTCTGATTATACTATCACCGCCCTCTCCATTTCTTTACCACCTCATACACTTTAATTTCACTAGTTGTGTGGATATTTTATTTAGAAGTAGTTGGTGGAAATGGAGTCATTGAGTTAATAACTAGTGCCAATGGTGTAATTATCACAAATGGGAGTAACTGCCCCTTTTAGAGAATAGAGTGAATTAAAATTTACTTCCTTATTAGATTCTTCTCCCAAATAGTTATTGTTGTATTTTGTTGCCATGAGACTCGTCTGCCATATATTTTATGTTTCTTGTAGTACTCTGAGCATTAGTCACCCCATGTATGACTACTACTTATAGTATTTTAACCAACATAGGTGCATGTCCACAACAGATGGAGGATGTGTGTTAAAAAACAACACAATGATATATGTTCAGATATGAGATTTTGTGGATGATAGTTGTCTATAACATTCACCTTTTAATGAATTCAGAGGATAACACCAACCATAGTGGATAAATTCTCCTCATACACCTCACTCATTGATTGATTATTTTATGAGATGTATTTCCATTTTTACCACCAATCTTTCTTTACCATCAGCATATCCATGTGGTCAAAAATGTTTCCATACTAAAATCATTATAAATAAAAAAATGTATTATTTCATATTTATGTTCAAGTTATTTCTTTTTAATATTACTCATATAATAATTTTTTTCTTACAAAAGGGGATTCTTTTGTTCGAGCCTTTAACCAAGATTATGACAATAAGAAAATGCATCAAAAAGGAAAGAAACCCTTAAAAAAGGTGAATTACTTCTAATTATTAAATATATTTTGTTATCACTTTATCTACTATTTTTAAGTTAATTTCCCTATAATTGTTTCTGATAATTATTTAGTTTTTTGCATAGATTTTTTGGGAATTATTATTTTTCCTTAAAAACTATATGCAATAAGGCATAAAAGAGATAAAATTATTCATTCAGAAAATGTTTCCACACATTATATTTTTATTTTATTTTTTGGTTGAACTTCCAACACTACATACTCATTTGATATTATTAGCTAAGAAACCATTATTGTTGTCTAAATCCTATTCTCTTCTAAATTTAAACAATGAGAATTAATTCTTAGGAAAGAACATCAATTTAATATGATGTGTTTCAAGTTCAATAAATAAATAAAATTTAATTAAGGTAACATTTTAATTTAGGATTTTTTGAGACTTTTGGTTGTGTAAGAATTATCCATACCTCAATCTAACACACGGTGTGACTGGTATGACTCTAAGTGCTTCTTTTTATTTAAAATGCACATTAATTTTAGTAAAAAATACCACTAATGTACTCAAAAATGATAAAATATATTTTTATTGTTTTGATACTTTAGGGAAATGATCCATATGTAATTTGAGATGTGTAAAAATCACTCGCACCTCAATTTGATGCTCGGTGTGACCACTATGACTCGATGTGTCCGTTATCTATTTAAAATCCATAGTTTAGTTCAAAAAATGTCACTCACTAAAAACAAAGAAAACATGGTCATGTTTTTTTTATAAATTATGGAATCAATTCATTAGTCCGTTTTCAGATGTAGTAATTAGTCTTACCTCAAATTGACACATGATGTGTTATGTATATGTCATAGTGCATGTTTCTAATTTAAAATTACATTTTAGTATAAAAAAAGTGACGTACTCCAAACTAAGAAAATTCATTTATATTGTTTCGGTACTTTATAAAAATGTTCCATAATTCATTAAAGATGTGTAGGAATTAACCGTACTTCATTATGACACATGGTGTGATCGGTATGAATCCAAGTGCATCTTTTTATTAAAAAATGACATCAATTTCAATAAAAAAGGAAAATTGTCCCACTCAAGACCAAGAAAAACACATTAAGATTGTTATGATACTTCATGGAAACAATACATAGGTCATTTTTGATGTGTATGAATAATATTCACAACACTTTGACACACCGTATGTCCGGTATGACTCAATCTGTCCATTCTGAGTTTCAAAATGATAGATTAGTTAAATATATTTAACTGACCAAAAACTAACAAAACAAGATTGGATTTTATTTATAATTTAATAAATTGATTAATAATTCATTGGTGACTTGTATGAATTGATATCATGTTAAAACAATATATAATGTGATCGTTATGAGTCAGAGTGCCTGTTTCCAATTTATAATGACATTTTAGTAAAACAGACAAGAAATATACTAAAACTGTCTAAATATATTTTTATTATTTTATTACTTTTGGAAAACTATCCATAATACATTTGAAACATGTAAGAATTATCTGAACCTCAATCTGACACAAAGTGTGACTGATATCACTCAAAGTGCCTCTTTTTATTTAAAATTGATGTCAATTTTAGTAAAAAGGACAACTAACCTACTCAAAACCAATCAAACACATTTAAATTTTCTTGAATCTTTAATAAAATGATCCATAATTCATTTTTGATGTATAAAAATTATATGGACCTGAATCTGATAAAAAATGTGTCTTGTATGACTCAATGTGTTTGTTATGGGTTTAAACCCAACATTTTAGTTCAAAAAGTGTCACTCACTTAAAATTGAGTGAACATGCTCGGTTTGTCTTTATAGTTCAGTAAAATGATTCATAAGTCTTTTATGAGGTATAGGAATTAGAATCATGTAAAACTAACTTACGATATGACCAGTATGAGTCAAAGTGTGTGTTTGCAGTTTAAAATTTCATTTTAATAAAAAATACCAGCGATGTACTCAAGACTGTGTAAACACATTCAGTTTATTTTTATATTTTAGGAAAAAAATCCATAAGTCAGTTGATATATATAAGAATTTTCCACACCTCAATCTTATGCATGGCATGACCAGTATTACTCTATTTTAGTTTCTTCAATATATAAGTATCATTTTAGTTTAATCCACACATCACATCGCAAAAACTGAGCAAACAATCCAAGATTGTTTTGTCTTCCTTTATAATCTATATTCATACTTTATTTTTGAGATTTCATGGTGTTTTTGTTTTTTTGTTATTCTATTATAACACAATATAATGGTGGGGCAGTGTTTTGTATAAACACACTGTAGTATTCCGATTTATCAGCTCTTTTCTAGCACTAATAAAATACTTGTCATTTTCATCTCTCTATAATAGTTGATGCTTCTCTAGAACTGATAAAGGCCATTTTTACGGTAGTTAAATACCTATTTTATAGTAGTGTTTATTAACTCAACAATAAGGATATATTAATGGGGTTTCAGTACCATTAAACATATTATTTCAAATATATAATGAAAAGAAATAGTAAAAATAATACATATATTATTCATGATTATTTTAACTAGAATTTTATTGATGAAACACTCATACAACATAATTCTTAAATCCCTAAAAATAAACACTTCAAAAATTGATCATTAGATATAGAAATTTCATATGCAATAAATTTAATACTCCACCTATTATAATGTATATTCCATTAATGCTTGAGGAGTTCATTTTCATAGTGTCCCATCTCTTAATAGTTGAAAAACTAAACATTAAAGGCTTCTTTCTAACCCTTAAATTATCATTCCAAATGTACTTTCTATCCCAATATGAAGAAAACTTCTATTAACTTAAATAAAGTACTAGGGTGTTTTCTTCCACAATTATCACATGTGGAATGTTCCATCCTTCAATTATTTTCCTTCACACCATTCCTTTTTTCTTGGTACTCAATCTTCCTCTTATTCTCATGAAATCCTTTTAAAATATATAAATTGGATAATTATTTCTCTATCTTGATGAAAATTTGTACCGTATCAATATATTATGAAGAAATATATTAAATGTGTACCCATCATAGGATTTTTATAATTTCATTAAAGAAACAACCAATCTTACATTCTAGATTATTTATGTAGTCCATAGTATTCCTTGATAATATTTTAAAAAATTTCTCATCCTCAACAACACTTTCTTCATATTTATATAAAATATTGATGGATTTCCATTCTATATCATCTAGTTTCTATTGATGAAATTATTTCATAAGGAATATCACTTTAAAAATTATTTATTCCATGATTTCCAATTCACTAACCTTGTTATTTTTTATGATCAATGAACACAATTAGTCATTATATTCTTTAAAATAATAAACTATCGTAAAAAACTTATAACTTTAGTTACTTACCAAACCTAGGAATAATTTTTTAAGGGACTTAATCCATTGTTTAGTTGCCAATAGATTATTATTTACCCAAAATATTGAGCCTTTCTTTGTATGAAGTGATCCAATATAGTAAAATCTCACAATCGAAAAAATACATTGTTTAATTTGGCCAAGGTTATTCTCCAGAACATGAGTAAGATTATATGATATGGTTGTGATCTTATCAAATATAATACCAACTATATTGATTTTATCAATAAGGAAATCTATATGGTCTCTAGGGGTGTTGATTACATTTCTTTTATTTTGTTCTGTAACTAAATAACTTAACACACTATGTTATCTCGTAATCATCATGAATACAAACCCATAAAATTGAAACCACACTAAAAATTTCCCAAATACTGTATGGTGTTATCACAATCTTTATTTTATCTATTTTCATTTAAAATCTAGTTCCCAAGGGATCTACTAAACATCCTCTTACACCAACTATAACAATACCAACTCTTGTAACCCAAAGACAATGTCTATATTATTACATTGTAATAGATAAAATGGATCTAATCATAATGGATTGATCAATTTAGTATTCTTGGGAATTCGGTACATACATGATTCCCATTTTACATATAAATTAACTATAAACATAAATAAAGTAAACATTCTACATCTGTGAAACTCATTAAAAAATTTATTATTCATATATTAAGGAAAATTAAACAAAATAATGGGGCTCTAAAATTATTAGTAAGGGTTATTTACAGCCTAATTTATTATGAGTAAATAAGGCATAATCAATATGGAAAGATAAATAACTAGAAAAAGATTCCATTTTACCTATATTTTGAGAAAAATATAAATAAATGAATATTATCAATGATAAAATAAAATGGATAATAATAAATTAATTATCAATAAATGAAATTAATTCAATTTTATTTCTTGATATCAGAGATCATTATATCTGAACCATCAAGAACATTTCCCATGATGGTTTAAAATGACAGGTAAAGACCCATTTAATTTGGCCAAAGGATTCGTCTCATCATACCAATTGATGCATCTAAAGGATATATAAATCTATTCCCCACCTAGAACTACATGTCCAATGAATTCATCATATATAAAGGGTATATTTAATTAATAAACAATATCCTTATCAATAAATATATATATATTGAGTAAATAATATGAAATATCAATATTTTCCTATTTAGTAAAATAAATTTTAATGTAATAAACATTTTGTTGAAATAGTACACGGTTTATCGAATAATCATATCCATGATAAAAATAATAAAGATATTTAAGGTAAATTCAATGTTCAATTATGACAATAAAGTGAATGTTTCAAGAGCTAGTTAATAACCAAAAAATTTAAAAGAGATAAAACATGCCCTTCAATTTATAAAAAATACATAATTGGAAAAAATCAAGTATTATAGATATTAAAAGAAAATGGATGAGAAAACTTTATCACTTTTTTTCATTCCAATACCTTTTACATATTATATAATAAGATAAAGAGTTTAACATATTTATGGCATCATAATGGTCTATTAACACTGTATAAGTTTAAAAACAATCCTTTTTTACTTTTTCTAAAGAAAGTAGAAAATGTTTTGTTTCAATAAAAAATTATAAATATTAATTTAACCATGTCAAAAGTAAAGGATAAAATAATATATTCATTATAAATAAATTGTGTCAATAAAAATTATTTCTATAAAACAATATTGAAAAATATGGATATAGAAGAAAAAAAATACCACATCAAGTAGGGAAATAAGATCAAATTTACTTTTAAACATTCCTCATGAAAGAGTTTCCTTAATTTAATAATTTATCATCATGAATAAATATATATTCATATTAACAAACAAAAAGGAGAAATATATACACCACGTAAATTTAAATAGGTTAAAATTATCAAATATGTCTCAATAGAGTAGAAATTGAGATAAATTCTCATACCTCACATTTCCTCTTAGTTGATCATGTTTTAACATCCTATACCGTAGTTTCAAAAATCTAATTAATTTATAAAAAATCATATTAATATTTATAATATCTCATATTATCCTCATATAACATATTATCCCTTTTTTCAAATAACCTATAATTATTATCATTGTGTAGGGCGTTAACTTCTTTATTTTCTCATGCATGTTTTGTATGAGATGTTCTAGTCCTTGTACTATAATGGTCATCCTGTTTTCTCCATAATGTTAATAATGATATGAATATTATATATATATGTATATTAAATATATATTTATTACCATCCATGTAAAGCATAGACGAAAAACAAATTACATCACTTTGTGGAGGTGGTAGTCCACACATATGCATTATCGACATTATCATTTTACACAGGATTGGATGTTAAAGAAGGTAAAAATGAAATTATAATTACAAAAAAAATTATATCATATATATCATATATATTCATTAAATCCATCATTTTAACCACAAGTGTAATGTGATGATGAAAAATGAATTACATCATTACATGGAGACAATATGTCGTATGTATGCTCGAGCAAAGTTTTTACATTTTTAATAATGGAAAAGGGATGGAATATGGTATTACAATATTAATAATAAAATCTCACTATATTTATTACACTATATTAATTATTTTAGGTTGGTACAAACGGTAAGAGGAAGTATCTGAATAAATAAACTTCAATGATTCGGTAAAGAAAATTATCTCTTCTTCGATAGACATCCTTTAGATATCCTATTAAGGTCATAGGGTTTGTAATTTGGAAGTATTAGAACCTAAATAACATGTATAATTATGTTTAAAATGGAATTTTTGAGGGGTGTTTGTGCTATTTTTATCAAATTTTTGTGATGTATTGAGATAGGGGATGATCTTTCATAAGTGACACGACTGACATTCATGGAATTTCTTAAAGTGTTAAATTAATATGATTTTTTTTATGTCCAAGTGCCGAAAAAATAATATAATGAAATTATAATTTTAGAATGATTTAAAATCCCCTCATACAATAACATTTAGGCATTTTTTAGTAATGTTTTCACCCTTATCTTTTAATTTTAACCCCTTGTTGACATTTACTGCAAGATTATAGTTTTCTACCCTTTAAGCCATAAGAACGTCACCATAAAAGGATATGCAACCCATAAATGAAAATTTTGTGATGTTTTAAAACATATATCATTAATTTGGGTGAATATAATATTTTATAAATTTTACATCATTTAATATAATATTATTTAATATAAAATTTCGTTAATGACAATTTTCACGCTATTCTTTTAATTCCACATTAAATTCATTAATAACAAGAGGAAATTCAAATACAATAATATAAATCATCACTTAAACTTTATATTTATCTATAAATGTTTTTTACCCTACAACTCACTCAAAATTTATTACTTTAAATGTTTTTTATATCATTTTATTTATTTTTAATTAATTTAATAAAAATTGTGTCAGTGTTACCCAAGAATTTAAGATAATTATTAAATCACTAAAACATAAAAAAACTTTAGAAAAATGAATTCACCTTTAAAAAAACATTATATAACCAAACCATGTTGTATTTATCCCTACCAAAAAATATTATAGATATTAAATAAATAAAAGTTACATTTTTTCTTTATATCTCACTTAAATATTATAAAAGTCAATGTCAAAGAAATATGGGACAAATTTCCCATATTTTCTAAAATGGGATGTAAATTTATATAATAAATTAATAAAATAGGATAAAGGGAAGTTTTAGGATAATTTCTAGTACCTTATCAATTTTTTAAACCTTAATTACCAGATTTACCCTTTACTAATTTAATAAATTTTACCATTGTAATAATTTATAATACCTGAAAATAAAAGGGACTTATTAACCATATTTGTACCTCATTAATAACAATATATATTCCATTTTTTAAAACTAAATTTTAATAATTATAAGAATTGTTTTTGATTGAAACAAAAAACACAAAGAAAGGAAAATTTTTCCTAAAAATTCCTTTTACATATAATTTTTTATTCAAAATTCAATCACAAAATTCATTAAATTAACCATACTTGGATTATTAATAATATATTGAAACTAATTTTTCGTTGAAACTATTTGAAAATAATTATAATTTTGTAAATTCTTGAATCTAATATACACTTTTCAATAAAAAATATTTTTTTCATTATTCATGGAGAAATAAATCTTTTTTAGAAAAATCCCAAAAATTAACCTCAATAAAATTCTGAAATGATGATTGAAAAATGAATTGAATTTATAAAATAATTTTTATAAAATTGGAAAAAATTAATTATAATAATTTCTTATGAAGAATAATAAAACAAAATTTTTAAGAAAACATATTTTTGAAAAATAAAATAACTTCACTAAGAATTGAGTGCTTATTTCCAAATAACTGATCAGTAAAAGTATATCAAGTACAACATTCGTATATATTTTATATTTTTGTTATTCCTATTCAATCCTTATGATTTGACACCTGGTTTATAACGATCATAATTTAATAATAATATTTCATGGTTCTTTTATTCTAGTTATTGCATGTGGTATACACTATAGTGTTCTTTTAAAAGTATCACAGTGTTGCTTATAGAGATATTATTACCATGGATATGGTCTCCCTAATAACGCAATTTTAACCAAACTCATATTTGGATAGATATTTCATAAGGGGAGGCACACATGAAGTTATGTGGCACTTTGGTTCAAACTATATGGTTTGGGTCGGGGTGTTACACCATCCACTTAGGAAAATAATAACAATGATCATGCATTGTGTGGATTACCAGATATATAATGTAACCTTTTATTTCATAATAATTTCCTCCCAAATAATGTTTTTAATGGTTGTAATGATCAAGAAATATGATATATTTAATTTATTTGTGATTCTGAAAAGTAAATTTGTTATCTAACTTTTTACCCTATAATTTGTCGAGAGATGATAACTTTAATTGTGTTTGCATGCAGACTACTAACACCCTAAATTAATTTTTTTTCATTTTTATGTGATATTTTTATTCTTAATCAAACTCTTTTAAAATTTTATTCACAACCTTAGTAACATTTTAATAATATCATCATAATACATTAATAATGATATTATAAGAAAATTACCGCATAATCCTATGTATATATTAAATTATAGTATTCTCTTTCTTAGTTTTTTTAACTATATTATTGAAAAAATGATATAAAACAATATCATAGAGAACTAAGAGAAAAAAACAATTGATAATATATGATATAAATGAGAAAATAAATATTTAATTTTGGTTCTAGAATGGTGATGTATATATTAACTCATTAATTAGTATATCAATTCCTGTTTGTTAAAAATTGCCAAAACATTCTCATTGAAGAATTTATCCTTAAGGATCATTAAATACTCTCAAAGAATGTAATTATAACGTAATAAACAGTTTTACAGCATCAATTTTAGTTCCTTTTATAATATATAAATAATGAACTTTGGGATAAAAATGAATAATGATATCATGATTACAAAACAAGTTCAAAATAATATTAATTACCTACACCCAAAATTTAAAATTGATAAGAACTGAAAATTATGAATGTAGAGAAAAATTATAAATTATTTTTATAAAATTTTGTAGATATGAATAAGGTTCTAAAATTGTAACACCTAGACATTTTAAATAAAAAAAATTGGGTTCGATAGCGTATATGAAACACAACAACAAGATTTGATGAGAATTTAACTCCCTGAAACTTAATGATTTACTTAGTTTTAAATAAATTAAATCTCCTTGATATCTTGTAATGTAGCAAACAACAAATTTAAAAGAAGTATGACACATTATTAAAATATTATTTAAACATGATCATTTTAACATATATGTTAAATTGAGAGGTAAGAATTGGTAAAATAAAATAAATATATATATATATATATATTACACACATTCATTAGTTATTTGTTGGTCAGAAATAAATATAAGAATCACATGACAGTTAAAGAAATTTCTTTTGAAAAAAATAAATTTCTTCAAAGAAAACAGTTTCATCACTTGTTGTACGCCTATGACAAAATTAATTAAAAATATATTTTAAAAAATTATTTAATAAAATTAAATTAAATTTTAAATCAATATAAAAATAAAATAAGGGTTAATTTTTGGTATTTTTTGAAAATTTTAATTTACAATGAATAGTTAAAAATAGTAATTTTTTATTTAAATTGTTCTTTTTGTTTAAAATATTTAAAAAGTTAAAATGTATTTTTAATTGTTTTTGAATTAAAATTAGTTAAATAATATTATAATAAAAAAATTAGTCCAATGGAATCAATTTCATATTGATTTTTTATATTAAAATTTTTATACTTATGAGAATTTTCCCTTTGGAAACCTACTTTTACGTTGCATCTGTGTGTACAATTTAAAATTAAATTCATCCAATTTATTATATTAAATTTGGTAAAATGGAATCCATAAATGAAGAAATAATTATTAATATTATATATTTTTTAAAACTTATTTTTTTACCAAAACGAACAATGAAAATAATAAAAATTAATTAACACCATTAACGCAAAGATGGGATTACATGGGGGTAAACTAAGAAGAGAAGGGTTAAAAATGATGTAAAACTTATCAAAACCACAAATTATGGCCATATTTATACCTTAAAAACTTTAATTATTGTGAATTATTTATTTTATAGTATTCTTGAAATATAAAAAGTTGGGTAACAAATTATCTTTTTAAACATTCTATGTGTGTCCAATCCCCCACTTATAAAAGGCCACCAGCTCTCGTCCCATATTAATACTTAAAAAACCCTTTGGTTCCTAAAATAACTACACAAATATATTAATTATTTAAATCCATAAATCCTAGAGGAATTATATTGTTTATTAATCCTTTTTATGAAGGCTTTAGGTATAATCCTTAAGAGGCTCTCTGAAGAAGAGGTAGAATTCTTTAACGTGTGTATTTGTTTTATTTATTCATCCACATCCTTCAAATAATCATCAAATGTGATAATATAATAAGTATTTAATATATAATTATATCTTATTAGGTTAGTGGAATATCCCAATTCCATATCTACTACCATAAAATGTGGAACGAAACCATCAATCATGTGTTTGGCGGACTACCGCCTCGTGAATAGATGTAATTCATCTTCCATCACTATCTTTGAAGGAAAGTTATCATGATGGATTTAATATATATATATATATATTATCTTTTATATTATTATAATTTTTGAATTATAATATTATATATACCTTCTTAATTTATATGTTTCTTATATTATGATATTACTACTCGTGTGTATGGGGGACAACGGTCTTAGGAAGAAATGTGATTTATTCTTCACTTATGCTTCACATAGAATGTAATATAGATAAATTTAATGAATATTATATATATATAATGATATTAATTATTCAAAATTAATATATTTCATACTCCCTTACCCTTTCACCCATCAAGAAAATGATAATGTCGCTTATTCAAACGTATGACCTACTATATATATGAAGCGATGTGATGCATTCTTTGTGTTCAAGTTTCAATAATTATTTGAAAAAAATTATATAATAAAAAAATATTTATAATATTAATAAATTTTTTTATAGTATGAAACTAGATAATATTCTCATGAATTGGAACATTCATGATAAAACATGCATGGTAAACAATAGAGTTCTCATCTGAAATAGTAGTAATAGAAAACTATTTTTAACAAACACGTGATCAGATGTTATATATGATATTATTATTATTATTATGGTACTTTTATACATTAATAAAATGTTTAAAACCAATATATAGTATGTGGAGTAATTTTAAACTAAAAGGATGTGTGAGGAATGAGATGTCATCTCAATTTCCCTTTATTAAGGAATATTGTATTTTTATGTAACAAATTTATTTTATATGGTGTTTATAATTCCCCTTATTAATGAAATATCATGAATACTTCATAATTCATGGTATTTATCTTTTAATTTAAATTATTTATTCTTTGGTGGTTTCACATTAAAATTACCAAGGGGTACGAATTTCATAACTCAATTTATTTTCATTAGGTTATATTAATTCTTCATTGTCCTCAAAATTCTAGGAATATGTGTATAAGTAAATTTTAATCTCTTATTTTTATTTCCACTTTTTTTACATGTAATTAAATTTTATGCACATAATCAATTCACTGATTTATTCTCACATTAATATAATAAGTTTTTAGAAGGTGCACGAGTTTCATCAGCAACCATATGAAAGTATATCATAGTTGGCACGAGGCTAAAAAGGTTGCAAACCATCTTGACTTCATGGTTGTTCAAGGGGAAAGTGTCACATTCTTCCCAATCATGAAAACCTTAACACTAGAGGAGGTTAATCTAGTGATATGGTATTCTCTTGGGCTCTATTATTTCAAGCCTTCGTAGTTATATATTTTCACTATTTCTTACTTTGTATATATTTCCATACTTCTATTAGATAAATAAATGATGATGATGGTTGACATTATGATCCTTGTATTATATTTATGTTTCAATCACATTTTAATAAGAATTGTTTTTATTTTAATTTCTATTAAAATAAATTATTTAATGATTATATAATAAACACATTTAATTTTCTTCTCATAAAGTAATTCATTAAGGTTCAATTAATAATTCCATATCCTCTCTTTGGTAGTAAAATTTATTAATAAAATATATCTAATAAAATATGACATAATTTCTCTCTTCAGTCAAAATTAATTTTTCTTCTAAAAACATGTTTCTAAATATATTTTCATAAATGTTTTTAACATTTTCAAAATTATTTATTAACGATATTTTTACCCAAGTTTTCCTTTCTAAAAAATGTTATGAAAGGTGTCTTCATATTTTTTTCCAAATATGTGGCGTTTGAATTTTACAGAAATGTGAATAAAATCTTGGTTTTAATGGGTATATAAAGTATGGAATTTATGATATCATGATCACCAAATTTTTTGAAGAATACTTTATAAATTTTATAGGTTATTTTTATATAACATTATTTCCAAAAAAACATTAGTTAAAATAAAATTGAATATAAAAAGGTTATTTTCCTTAAGAATTTTTTGATTGCAAATTTTTTGGTATTTATGTTAACCGACAAGATAAATATTTATTATAAATATAATACAATGGGGATTTTTGTATGGATACCATCCTTATTATTTATTTTCATGTTTTCTAATCAGTTTTACTAGGGAATGTGTTGACATTCTATTACTTAATTTATTTTTTAATCATTAACATTAACATTAAATATTCACTTTCATGTTATCATTGGACATTTTATTTCCCATAAATATCCATCTTATTTATCATGCATATAATTATTACATAAATCATATATAATTTTTACATATGGTATTTTATATTTAATGTTATATGATTTAATAGGGAAATTATTGTAAATTAATATTCTTTACTCAATATTGAAAATTTGTTGACAAGGCATATAATTCATGAATTAAATAGATCATTAAATATACAAGGAATGTGTTGGATATGAAAATATGAGTTGTACCCAGCTGTAGATAACATCTTTATGCATTATTAGTCTCATGAGATGAATCAATTGTGTAGCCCTAGTAAAAGGGGTTTTTGGTGTCCACAGATCCATCAGTTTTAAACTATCTTCTGAAAATTAGTGATAGGATAAGTATCATGATGCTTTGGATCAAGACATCCAAAAGTTAATCATTCCCTTCATTAATAATTTAGTGATTATTATCCATTATTTTTTTCAATGATATTATATTTGGATGTATTTTCAATCTCATTTTATCAATTAAATTTCACGTGTTATCAGTTACATTCCTTGATATATTGATTAGTCATCCTCTACAAATGTCATGTTATTTAAATGAAATGTCTGTTCAGTTATTGACCTTCTGATATTTATTATTCCTTATATATTCATGATAGTGATGTTATCAATTAAATGGAATATATTTTCTATTATTTACCATTTGATTTTGACTACTCCTTATCTATTCATGATAGTAATGTTATTTAAATTGATATGTGTTCAATTATTTACCTTTCCATATTGATTATCCCATATATATATTCATGATAGTAAATTTTTCAATTAAATGGAATTCATGTTTAGTTGTTTACCTTGTCGTGTGTATTATTGATTATATAATCATATAATTCATGTTATTTGTTAAATGTAATGTGTGTATATTTATGTACCTTTCCATGTTGAATATGCTTATTAATTCATGATATCTTTTGTTGTACAAATTTATATCAGATCATTTGATCTCAAACTTATTTGTGTTTATTTCCCATGAATATATTAAGTGTAATATAAATGATATGAAAGGATATTCTAGAGTGAATATTGATATTCTACAAAAAAATTGTGTTGTAATTTTTTTATTCAAATATAATATAAAAATAATTTATATATCTAGTTTATGAACACTTATAAACTATTAGGTCCTTTAGGATGTGATCACTTATATATTATGAAAATGTAATAATTTAGATAATAGATACTAGCTACTAAGGTTATGGTATTTACAGTTGGGATTAGATTATGTTTAGTATAATCCTTAGAAACTATATTTAGGAAAATGTAGATTAGGGAACATAAACCTATGATAGACTTCATGGATATGTATAGAAAAATATCCTAAAGTTTTAGTAAGGTAAGGATTATGTGGAATTTGTTGAAAAAATACTTATATGGACACTATAAGTATATGTGGTTCTATAATTGATGAGCATAGAGGTAATAACCCCAAAAAATGTGCATCGGGCTTGACTCAAGCATTAACTAGTACAAAACAATGGGTATTACTATGCACCTAGTTTGACACTCCAGGGGAGAAATGCTTTGGATAATTATCATTTTCTTTAAAACCCATTATTAAGTATTTTAAAAGAGGATGAAAGTTAATGAAATTATTTAGAACAAATATTTCTTTGATTGAAAAGAAGGTAACATGATTTAGACATCCTAAAAATGATTATGTGGTTTTGCCACTATAATTATCATTTCTCACACTTTGTTTTTTTGTCTTAGTTCATGGATATAACCATAGGGAATTTTGTTAACCATGAATATGAAGAAAAATTTTGTGAATTTGAGAAACCAAATGGTATGGTGAATGTAGTGAAATATCTCATGATTATTCCTAACAAGTTATCATTAAATATAATTAACAACCTATACCATAAACAACTCTTGGACACACCAAAGTTGAGAAGGACATATTTCCCTAGAGCTCAAGTAGTGGAGACCATGGAATAATTAAGGAATGATTTTCTTCATGTTATAAAGGTGGAAATATACACCATGTAAAGTGTATGAAAAGAGTGTCAAAAATTTTTACTTTTGGAAATGAAGGGAATAAAGAAATAATGTCCTTGTAAAAATGAAGAAAATAATGGAAGGGTATAAATTTCATCATATGGATCCATTTATAGCTATATGTATTAAATTTGGGGAACCTAGGACTAATCTAAGTCAATTACCTCATATTAAGGTTTACCACTAGACCATGGAGGGACTTATGTTGAAATAAAACAAATGAAGTATTTATGTATTGGTATTCGAAAATTAAATTGTAGAAGTATGTTTTTTACCAATGGTATTTTGGTTATAATAATCATGAAACATATAAGGATTATGTTAATTTTTTGAATCTTATTTTTCTTCATTAATTATGGAGTTATGGATACCAACATGGGTTTATGACTATAATATTGATCATAAGTTTAATTTATTAAACACCCATTTAAAAATTTTTTGAGGTTGGAATGTAACATGACTAAGGATATTTTTGGAAGACACTTATGATAATAAAACCTATTTTTTTAATATATGTTTCAGTAAAAAAATTATTTAAGGAAAAATTACATTACATTTTATAGTCATAAGTATAATGTTATTTTTAACCTTTAGAGTTTATCTTATATTTTAAATTGAGTTAATTATAGGTTATTAAACTTTGGGAATGTTATAAGAATTATATAATTATAGTTTTAGAAAAATAAAATCCCACATGCCTGGTTACAACCCATTACATTCAACAATTCCATGAGGCTTGAACCCAACACTGAATAATGACAGTGGTTTAGTGCCTTCCAACGATATACATGATATTCTGGTTAATATTTCATTGTATCTACTTAAAAAAATTGATAAATAAATATTATTGATTAATTATTTGAGTTATTATTAATGTTTATAGATTAATATAAAACTTATTCTAACCTTATTAGTTTTGGATAATATTTATAAATAGGTGGAAATACTTTCCACTCTTTTATGGCTCTTAAGATATGTTAAATGTAAATTTTAGTGCTTAGGGCCTAAAAAATCATTATTTAATATTTATTTTAGGTAGTGTGAGATAAAGAGGAAATTTATTAATTTATAACCAAAGGATAAAATTGTTCTTATGAAATATAAAGATATCAAGTAGGTATATTACCTATTATTCATTCATTGTAAAATATTTCCCTAACATTAGGAAAAGGATTTGGAAAAAAAAATCTTGTCTAATTACCTTTATATATGATGAATAAAATATCATATTAAATTATCACATATTTATGGTTTTTATATCTTTAACCTTCCATTAACCATTCACTTGAAGCCTATCAATGACCTCTATCACTCTCTATAATTATTTGTGATTTTCTCCTATGTCTATATCTTCACTATCCAATAATGTTATTCTATTTTGAAAGATCACATGTTTTATTCCAAATGTTATTTATAATTACAATTCTATATTATTAATAAGATTTTATTATTATCTAATTTTACAATTTTGATTTTCAGCAAATTTATTTTTAAATTTGAAACACTTGATTACCAAGATCACAATTAAATATCATGGATGCAATTTCTTTATGGGGGTCCAATGTAATACAAGGATATTTTCAAATAGTAAAATTTTATTAGAAAGTGTATATAACACATTATATTGATCATATATGAGAATTTGAAACCCTGATACTGTAATGGCCCAGACCTCTCCGGTCCATTACTTTGTGCAAATGTGGTGCTGGAGATGTTCTGGGAGGTCAAGGTGACTTGGGGGTGCATTTGGGTGGAATTTTAAGGAAAGCTAAAGGGTAATAGCTTTCACACGGTTGGCACATGGTTTTCCTAAACCGTGCGGCCAAACCGTGCAAGGCTGGTCTTGGAGGTAGTGGCTAACAAACGGTTTGCACATGAGTTATCTAACCATGCAGACTAACCGTGTGAGGAGTGTTTGAAGAGGCAGAAGCTAGAGCACTATTAGTGCACGGTTTGGTAAATCGTATAGACTAACTGTGCAGGTACTTAAAGGTAGATTCTAAAATTGTGGATATGAAATATTTTTCCTCTAAATGGTTCGTTTAAGCCCCTAATCGGCTATAACTCGGGATTACCCTTCCTTGGAGGTAGAAGAACCTCTCACAAGCGTTTTGGAGGTGATCTGGAGGATTCTCTTTGCGAATCGAAGCCGGTTTCTCGAGGTATGTGATCCTTTTTGATTGGTTTCTTAGATCTACCTAGATCTACTTCTCCTCTTCGCTCAGGATCTTAGATCTACTCCTATTATGGGTAGATCTAAGTGTGTGGATTTCGATTATGATGAGCTTTGGTCTTGGTTGTGTTAGGAGAAGAGATCTATGGAGGATCCTTGGTGAATCGGCCCAGTCTTCTTTGGCCTTCATCGACCGTTTTGGTTTCCATCAAAACCGTTGAGGTAGGGGATTCATGGATTCTCTAATTTTTATATGAAATCGTAGAGTTATCATTATTTGGCCTTTGGATCACAAGAGAATTGACCTAATTAAATACTTAAACCAGATTAAAATAATTTGTTTGATCGCATGTTGTTGCTTTGTACAGTGATAACAGTTTTCCTCTTGATATGCTAGATAGTGTGAAATATATATGCCTTGCTTTTTAGCATGTTTCTCTTAATGAAATTGATAAAGAACATAGAGACGAAATTAATTGATAATTAATTGGATAAAGATAAAGAGTCATGTAAATGAATCCGGTTATTGTTGTTGTGGTTGTTCTTCCCATTTGATGTTAATTAAATTTATGCCAATGTACGTGTTTAATTCAGTTGGTTGGTAAACCTGAAATCTGTTGGTGCTTGTGTATGAAGGCGGGATTCCTTGTTAAAGGTCCAAGAGCCTAAATTGTTGTGATGTTTACTTTCATGCTTCTTGTGTTGTGATGTGATCTTGGATTGATGTTGTGATATGTGGGGGTATGGAGGCCTTGTGGTTGTGGCATCAGATAATTCCTAGAGTGGCGAGATGCATCGGTTTATGCATATGGGTGTCAGGGAGGACACCAGGGATGATGGAATGGGATGGATGTGGTTGTTGGATGCTTGTGGATTATTTGGTTGTTTATCTTCTTTGCTTTTCCCCACTGCCCAAGGCAGTTGGTCTTGCTTACCCTTCTTCTAAAAGGGGCGAAGACACACAGGGTATGCCATGTGCTTTCAGTGTTTAGCCTCTCCAAGGAGAATGGGTCTATGCTCTTGCTATAGGTGGCACAGACTCGACCAGTTGTACATCTACTCACCGTGTTGAGCCACCTTGTGTTAGTAGCATATAATTATTTTCTAGAATTCCTGGGAATATGGGAATGTAATTTTGTAATGAATGTTTGAATAATTGATGTCAACCCATGGGGATGGAGATGCTGGATCATAATGATGAGGTTGTAACTTTGAAGGAACATTTGACTTTAGGTGTGATGTTGATGAATTTAATGTGGAATTGTTCTTTGTTAATTAATGTTTGAAGAATTTATTAATGTACAATGGAATTGATAAAAAGGGAATGAATTAATCTAATAAATCTCTTTTAATGGATGTGTGCTTATAGGATGCCTAGTCCTAGAAGTGGCAACCTAGATTTTGAGAGACAATAGCTATAGTTGTGTCTAAGACTATGTTATACTCATAGTGTGGTTGTGAGTTATAATATATTCTGTACTTTTTGTGTTTCTATACGCTACTCCACCCTGTCAGTAAGGGAAACTAGCACCTCGTGGATTCTGAGCCCTCAGGGGGTGTTTTCCCCAACATTCTGATGGGAGGGTAAATGGCTCACTACCCCCTTTGACCCTGCTATCTTCTCTTGGTATATACTAGTTCCATTAGGCACAATGGTTAGTTTTACCCATATATGTGTGTAGAGGGTTGTAATGGATTGTGGTTATTCACACACATATATTCTGGATATAGTATCCTATGGACTACTATAGGTGTAAAGTGTATAGGCTGTGATGGATTGAGGATCCTTGCTCGGTGTATGGGCTGTAATGGCTTGAATTATAATAACCGACGTATGATACACGATATGCGAGCTGTGGTGGCTCCTGGAAACTACCTGGCTACTTTGGGTTGTGAGGATTTTGTGGTGCTTAGCCCAGGTGTCTGCGGGCAAGCCTTTGTGGTGAACGTGGTGCAGATTGTGGATCTTATACCAGGTGTATTCGAGCAAGCCTTTGGAGAGAGATGCACATGACGTATGTCGTTAGGTAAAAGTGGAAAACCAATGGGGAAGTAGTAGCGGGGTACCCTTGATATTCTTTACTATATGATATATTCTTGTATGCGTTACTTGGTGAGAGTATCTATGGTGAGGTTGGGAACTCAGTATACCTATTTTGGTGATGAATTGGTTTCACTTGTTGTTCACTGGGATTTAGCATGCTTTCATTACTTTTGCACGAGAGGATTCAAAGAGGATCCTAACGAGTATACTGTTATACTCACCCTATGTATATATAAATTGTTTTTCATGTCACTTGGAGCAAGTTGGAGACCCATCTAGTTACTACTAGCTTGTGGTTGGAGGAGCTGTTCGGGCTTGTGGTCACTGCCGTTTTACTTTCATTTAGGTACTTCTAGTTTTCCCTTTCAGTTGTAGTACTTTTGCATGGAATTTCATATATGTACATGGGTTTCTTTTATATTTCAGTTCTGAGTTGGATTTGGTTGGTATTTATCTAATATCTCTCTTCCGCATGCGTTCCCTTAGAGGGTAATGCCTCCCATTTGTGTGTTTATTATACCCTCGGTGCTAGTCTCCAACTCGAGGCCTACTGGAGGCAGGAATCGGGGGTCATTATCTCCCTTTTCACATTTCCAGCCTAGGAGGGGTACAATTTGTGGGGAGGGGGTCATGACAAAGTGGTATTAGAGGGAGGTTGAGGTATAGTATGGATTTTGAAGTTAGTCACATGTGAGGTTTCATGGGTTGGTAGGGAAACATTATCATTCATATTTTTCAAGTGAGGTAAACACTGGATACCGGCTAAGAAATAGGCGGTTAGGGCCCCCTATGATTTGATGCACGGAACTTTAAGTTTACAATGGATACTAAACAAGCTGATACTAGTTCGAGGGTAGAGACCTAGTAAAGGATCTTGCATCATTCTTCTTTGTGCCTGTGTTTGAATGGGTAGACCATGGGATAAGTTAACCTAAAATGAATAAAAAGAAAACAATTAATTAATAATTGTTATGTCTTCCATATTACAAGATTAGGAGCTCTAAGTGTTTGTTATTTTGCAGGTATGGCTCCAGGTCGACGTCCTCGTCAGGTATTTGTAGAAGATGCCTAGCAGGCCGTTCCAGCAGGTCGCCATAGGTTAGAGGTTGATGATGATGACACTTGGAGGAAGACACTCTGAGAGTTTCAGCGCCAGATTCTGCAGATGTATGAGGGATCCGTTCGGATGCTTTCACGGAAGACTGGTTGGAGGATGTCGAGATAGGCTTCAGTTCGATCCATGCTCGGAAGGAGCATTGGGTGTCCTTAGCTATGACGATTCTGTGTGGAGCAGCAAGGCAGTGGTGGTTCTTGCTCCTCGGGGATCGTGAGGAGTTAGTGATCCCATGGGAGGAGTTCTGAGACAAGTTCAGACTCGAATTCCTTTCCTCGACTACAAAGGCATCCAGTCACCAGGAGCTTCTTACCCTTCGACATGGGAGCTCCAGTGTTCGGGAGTTTGGGATCCGTTTCCGTAACCTTTTATGAAATGCTTCAGATCTGTTACTAGACGAGGAGGCAAGGTAGAGGCATTTCGAGGAGGCTTTGCATCTAGAGATCCAGTACAAGGTCACCCCATTTATTTTGAAGACATATCTTGAGGTGCTAGTGAGGGCGGAGGTTGTCGAGAGGACGTTGTCCAGGACCGGAGCATCATGAGAGGGGAATCAGCATGATTCCTCACGAAGTAGAGCTGTAGTCTAAGGTTCCTAGTTTTCAGGGTAGAAGAGTTTCCGTTATGCCGGGGGTAGGTCCCAGCCCTTCACATCTCATTTCTCTAGAGGAAGAAACTCTCTGGACTATTCCTAGGGATCAGGCACTTGTTTGTTCTTGTGGTGGTCATGGCCATCAGCAGTGGGAGTGCCTGACCTTTCAGAGCGGTCATCATGCACTGGGTGCTACGCTCCAGGTTCCTCCTTTGAGGAAGTTCTAGCCGAGGTAGAAGTATCCAGTTGCACCAGCTTTAGATCACTAGAGGGTAGATGGGGCAGGCAGAGGACAACCCCATAATGCTGCCCATCCTCAGAGATCAGAGCGCGATTGTGGTGGTGGTCGACATCAGGGTCAGAGAGGCCATGGAGGAGGTTGTGGTCAGCTTCATACTCTAGCGTTTCGAGCACCAGACGAGCCAAATGTCGTTTGAGGTACCCTTTTTTTGTTTTCTACCTTGGTGTATGCCTTGTTTGATTTAGGAGCGACACACTCCTTCATATCACCTACCCTTTTCCATGATTTGGGACTTGAGGTAGAGAGGCTTCCAGTTCCCTTGGTGTTGACTACGTCAGTTGGTGGTCGAGCTAACTTGTTTCAATTATGTAGAGACTGTGAGCTAGTTTTGGGGAAACACCACTTTTGGAGAGATTTCCTATGTTTATGGATATAACCATATGATTTCATCCTTGGTATGGATTGGTTGTATTCGGTTTAGGCTATCGAGGTTTGATTCAGGAAGGAGGTCATTTTCTTTGGTGCGGATGGAGATCCAGTGGTGTTTTTTGGTGAGCGAGATCCTTAGATGGGTCACATGCGTGATCAATCCTTATCGTCCATGGCGGCTGAGATGATGCTGAGTTCTTCAGAGGTGTAGTAGTTGGCATTTCCTATGGTCGTAGAGGACTACCCTGATGTCATCCTAGAAGAGGTTGTAGCATTACCCCCTCAATGAGAGATCGAGTTTGGGATCGAACTATAGCTAGGAGAATATCCTATATCTATTTCTCTATATAGGATGTCCCCTCCTGAGTTATGATAGCTATGTATACAGCTTGATGGTCTGTTGTAGTGTGGTTTTGTTCGGAAAAGTGTGTCACTGTGGGGTGCACCAGATCTGTTCATGAAAAAGGCCGACGACAGTTTGTGGTTGTATGTCGATTATCATCACATAAACAAAGTGAAAATAAAGAATCTCTATTATCTTCCACAGATTGATGATTTATTCGATCAAATTAAGGGAGAAAGTTGGTTCTCAAAGATCGAATTGCGGTCATGAAATCATCAGATGTCTATGAAGGATGAGGATATCCCGAAGACTGCTTTCCGTTGTCGTCATGGGAATTATGAGTTCATTGTAATGCCATTTGGTGTGACAAATTCTTTAGATGTGTCTGTGGGTTTGATGAATTATGTGTTCTGTGAGTTCTTGGACAAGTTCGTGGTAGTTTTCATCGACGAAATTCTTGTGTACTCCACATCTAAAGAGGAGCATGCAGAGCATCTACAAGCCATTTTGGGAGTTCTTCATCGACATCAGCTGTTCGGGAAGTTGTAAAAGTGTTATTTTGGGCTTGAGAAGTCTGTTTCATGGGGAATGTTGTTTCCCAACAGGGAGTAGCTATGGATCCATCGAATATTGAAACAGTTGTGTCTTGGGAAGATCCCAAGACAGTGTCAGAGGTGCAATGTTTCCTTGGTCTCGTAGACTACTACAGGAGGTTTGTAGCCAATTTATCATGGGTTGCAACTCCTTTGACAACTTTGATCAGGAAAGATCAGGCTTTCATATGGATTGATTAGTGTCATGCAGCTTTCGAGTATCTAAAAGAGAAGGTGTTAAGTGCTCAAGTCCTTTGTCTTCTAGTTGAGGGAGTTCAGTTTGATTTTTTCTGTGATGCTTTACATCTGGGGTTAGGCTGTGTTCTTATGCAGTAGAGGTCAGTTGTTTCTTATGGGTCTCGGCAGTTGTATCCCCATGAACTCAATTATTCCACCCATGATCTTGAGTTGGCAGCGGTGGTGTTTTCTCTGAAGTTGTGGAGACATTACCTCATTGGTGAACGCTTTGTGGTTTTCACTGATCATAAGATTTTGAGGTATGTTTTCTCCCAGCATGACATGAACTTAAGACAATGTTGGTGGATGGAGTTCTTAGAGGAATACGACATCTAAATATCATATACACCTATAAAAGGTAATGTTGTGGCTGATGCGCTGAGCTGAAAGTCACGTAGTGATGCTGTGCGTGAATCTGGTGATTCCTGGAGAGTAATGGAAGAACTGTCAGCATTACATATTGATATGGGAGAAGTTGGGGGTAGAGGATATCTTTTTCAGATGATGGTGCAGTCATCCCTGGTGTAGAAGTTGGAAGAGTCCCAGTTGGGGGATCTTGAGGTGGAGGTCCGGAGAGACCGAGTTGTTTGTGGTGAGGCCCTTGATGATTGGTCTGAGGATGAACAAAATAGAGTATTGTATCATGGAAGTATTTTTGTTCCCTTAGAGATGCACGATACAGTACTCAGAGAGTTCCATGGTTCTCCTTTAGCGGTGCATCCTGGTGTGACAAATATGTACGGATCCTTTAGGAGTCAGTTTTGGTGGCCTGGGCTGAAGCGTGCGGCTGCGGATTTTGTGTCTCGATGTTTAGTCTGTTAGACGGTGATGGCTGAACACCGCGTTCCTGGTGGTCTTCTCCAGCCATTAGATATTCCTCAGTAGAAGTGGGAGGACATCTCCATGGACTTTGTTACTAGTTTACCTCGTGCTCTGGGAGGTTATGATAGTATTTGGGTGCTAGTGGATCGTTTAACGAAATCAGACCACTTTATAGCACTCAAGGAGTCAAACTCATTGGATGTTTTGTCGAGGTAGTATCTGCAGGAGGTGGTGAGACTTCATGGAGTCCCTGGGATGATCATTTCAGATCTAGATCCTCATTTTACCTCTAGGGTGTGGACATGTCTCCAGTATGCTTTCGGTTCTCAGTTAGCCTTAGAACCGCTTTTCATCCTCAAACGGATGGTCAGACGGAGCGAACCATTTAGAATCTTGAAGACATGTTGCGCTCTTGTGTTCTTGATTTTGGAGGTTCATGGATAAGGCACTTACCTAGGTGGAGTTTTCCTACAATAATAGTTTCCAATCCACTATAGGTATGGTGCCGTTTGAAGCCTTGTATGGACGACCTTTCCATTCTCCATTGTACTGGACTGGAGTCGGAGAGTCAGCAATTCTCAGACCGAAACTAGTAAATAATACAATAGAGATGGTTCATGTGATTCGTGAGAGGATGAAGGTAGCGCAAGATCATCGGAAATCATATGATGATCAAAGGAGGAGACCCTTGGAGTTTAATGTTGGGGATCATGTATTTCTGAAGATGGCTCCCCATCATGGGCAACAAAGGTTTGGTCATGGGAGTAAGCTTTCTCCCCGATTTGTTGGGCCTTTCGATGTGTTAGCTCATGTTGGAGATATGGCGTATCGAGTAGCACTTTCCCCTCAGATGAGTTAGGTACATGATGTTTTCCATGTATCACAAATATGTCTTTATCTTCCTAAAGACTCCCACATCATTGATTGGAGAGAGATCGATGTTGATAATGATTCAACCTTTGAGTATCAACCTGTGGATATCCAATACCACAAGGAGAAGGTGTTGCGCAGACATTCTATCCCTTTTGTTCGTGTCTTGTGGCGACACGGTGGCATGGAGGAGAGTACCTGGGAACATGAATCCCAGATACGTGCTCATTACCCAGAGTTGTTTGATGTTTAACTCTTTCCATGTATCATTATAGCTGATGTCGTTTTGAAACATTCATGTTTATGATATGACTTCCTTTGTTGCTTTGGTGGCTTGCTCTCTTTTGAGAGGTATCTCAGTGGGTGGTTGTTCAGACCCTTTTTCGTTTTCTCTTTAGGTGGGTTTTGGATTCTCGAGGGCGAAAATGTTTTGAGAGGTATCTTATGTAATGGATTGGACCTCTTCGGTCCATTCCTTTGTGAAAATTTGGTGCTAGAGGTGTTCCAGGAGGTCAAGGTGACTTGGGGGTGCATTTGGGTTGACTTTTAAGGAAAGTTAAAGGGTAATAACTTTCGCACAGTTGGCGCACAGTTTGCCTAAACTATGCAGCCAAACCGTGCAAGGCTGGTCTTCGAGGCAGTAGCTAATGCACGGTAAGTGCATGGTTTGTCTAATCGTGCGGACTAACCATGCAGGGAGTGTTTTAAGAGGAATAATCTAGAGCACGGTTAGCGCACAGTTCGGAAAACTGTGCGGAGTAACTGTGCAGGCACTTAATGTTAGATCCTAAAATTGTGAATCTAAACTATTTTGCCTCTAAATGGTTTATTTAAGCCCCTAAGTGGCCATAACTTTGGATTACCCTTCTGTGGAGGTATAAGAACCTCTCCCAAGAATTTTGGAGGTGATCTAGAGGCTTCTATTTGCGAATCGAAGTCGATTTCTTGAGGTATGTGATCCTTTCTGTGTGTGTTCTTTGATCTACCTAGATATACTCCTCCTCTTCTCTCGGGATCTTAGATATACCCCTTTTATGGGTATATCTAAGTGTTTGGATATCTATTATGATGAGATTTGGTCTTGGTTGTGTTAGGAGAAGAGATCTAGGGAGGATCCTTGGTGAATCGGCCCGATCTTCTTGGGTGTTCTTCGACTGTTGTGGTTTCTATCAAAACTGTTGAGGTAGGGGATTCATGGCTTCTCTAATTGTTTATGTGCAATCATAGAGTTATCATGATTTGGCCTTTGGATCCCAATGGAATTGACCTAACTAAACACTTAAATTGGATTAAAATAATTGGTTTGATCACATGTTGTTGCTTTGTACCGTGATAACAGTTTTCTTCTTGATTTTCTAGATAGTGTGATATAAATATTCCTTGCTTGCTAGCATGTTGCTCTTGATGAAATTGATAAAGATCATAAAGCAGGAATTAATTGATAATTAATTGGATAAAGATAAAGAGGCATGTAAATGAATCCGGTTATTATTGTTGTGGTTGTTATTCCCATTTGATGTTAATCAAATTTATGCTGATGTACGTGTTAAATTCAGTTGGTTGATAAACATGAAATTTGTTGGTGCTTGTGTATAAAGGCGTGATTCCTTGTTAAAGGGCCAAGAGCCCAAATTGTTGTGATGTTTACTTTCCTAATTCTTGTGTTGTGATGTGATCCTGGATAGATGTTGTGATATGTAGGGATATGGAGGCCTTTTGATTGTGGCAGTGGATGACGCCTAGAGTGGCGAGATGCACCGGTTTATGCATATGGGTGTCAGGGAGGACACTAGGGATGATGGAATGGGATGGATGTGGTTGTTAGATGCTTGTGGATTCTTTGGTTGTTTATCTGCTTTGCTTTTCCCCACTGCTCAAGGCAGCTGGTCTTGATTACCCTTCCTCCTAAAGGGGAAAACACACGCGGGGTATGCCACGTGCTTTCCGTGCGTAGCCTCCCCTTGGAGAATGGGTCTACACTCTTGCTATAGGCGGCACAGACTCGACGGGTAGTACATCTACTCATCGTGTTGATCCCCCTAGTGTTAGTAGCATATGATGATTTTCTAGAATTCCAGGGAATATGGGAAAGAATTCTGTAATGAATGTTTGAATAATTGTTGTCAACCCATGGGGATGGAGATACTGGAACATAATGATGAGGTTATAACTTTGAAGGAACATTTGACTTTGGGTGTGATGTTTATGAATTTAATGTGTAATTGTTCTTGGTTAATTAATGTTTGAAGAATTAATTAACGTACAATGGAATTGATAAAAATGTAATAAAGTAATCTAATAAAGCTCTTTTAATGGTTGTGTGCTTATAGGATGCCTAGTCTTATAAGTGTCAGCCCGGATTCCGAGAGACGTTAGCTGTAGTTGTGTCTAAGACTAGGTTATGCCCATAGTGTGGTTGTGAGTTATAATATGTTATGTACTTTTTGTGTTTCTATATGCTACTAAACCCTGTCAGTAAGGGAAACTGGCACCTTGGGGATTCGGAGCCCTGGGGGGTGTTTTCCCCAACATTCCAATGGGAGGGTGAATGGATGACAACCCCCTTTGACCCCACTCTCTTCTCTTTGTAGATACTAGTGCCATTAGGCACATCGGTTAGTTTTCCCCATATATGTGTGTAGAGGGATGTAATGGCTTGGGGTTATTCACAAACACATATTATGGATATAGTATCATATGGAGTACTATATGTGTAACGTGTATAGGTTGTGATGGCTTGAGGATCCTTGCTTGGTGTATGGGCTGTAATGGCATGAAGTATAATACCTGACGTATGATACACGTTATGCGAGCTATGGTGGATCCCAAAAACTACCTGTTTACTTTTACTTGTGAAAATGGTGTGGTGCATAGCCCAGGTGTCTGTGGGAAAGCCTTTGTGGTGCACGTGGTGTAGATTGTGGAGCTTATCCTAGGTGTATTCGGGAAGCCTTTGGAGAGAGATGCACATGACGTATGTTGTTGGGGGTAAAGTGGAAAACCAGTGGGGAAGTAGTAGAGGATTACCCTTGATATTATTTACTATATGATATGTTCTTGTATGCGTTACTTGGTGAGAGTATCCATGGTGAGGTTGGTAACTTAGTATACCTGTTTAGGTGATGAGTTGGTTTCACTTTTTGTTCACTGGGCTTTAGCATGCTTTCTTTACTTTTGCACGAGAGGGTTCAGGGAGGATTCTACTAAGTATAATGTTATACTCACCCTATGTATATATAAACTGTTTTTAGGTCACTTGGAGCAGGTTGGAGACCCAGCTGGTTACTACTAGCTTGTGGTTGGAGGAGATGTTTGGGCTTGTGGTCGCTGCCGTTTTACTTTCTTTTGGGTACTTGTCGTTTTCCCTTTCAGTTTTAGTACTTTTGTATGGCATTTCATATATTTACTTGGGTTTATTTTATATTTCAGTTCTGATTTGGGGTTGGTTTGTATCTATCTTATCTCTCTCTTCCGCATGTGTTCTCATAGAGGGTAATGCCTCCCATTTGTGTGTTTATTATACCCTCAGTGCTAGTCACCATCCCGGGGCCTAATAGAGGCGGGACTCGGGGGTCATTATCTCCTTTTTCACATTTCCGGCCCAGGAGGGGTAAACTTTGTGGGGGAGGGGGTCATGATAGATACTTTACAATATATATAATTTAAAATAAATTTAATCTCTTTGATAGAATGTGATGCATGCAACACTATATTTAAATGAAACATGATACTACATTAAAATTTTATTTAAAGATGACCATTATAACCTAGTAATTAAATTGGCGTGTATGAATCAGAAAAAATAAATTATGAATGATATATATTTTACACATTTTAATTGATTTATTTTTATTATAATTAAAAATAAGAATCATCTTAAAGTAAAATAAATATTTTTTTGAAAAACTGTATTTTTTTCGAAGAAAATTTATTTATCGCTTCTCGCGTAGTTATGATAGAATTTTTTTATATATTTTTAGAAAATTTAACATATAAAATTAGAGTAATTTTTATAATATACAGATCATAATTAACTTTGGGTGAATGTTTGGGAATTTTTTGAAAAGTTTCATTTTTGATGAATAGTGAGAAATTTTAATTTTTATTGAAAACTGAATTTTCATTTAAATTATTTAAAATATATAATTAATTTTGAATTGGTTTTAAATAAAAATTAGTTTAATTATTTTATAATATATAAAATATAGTTTTATTAAATCAAATTAATATAGATATTTTATATTAGAATCTTTTATACTTATGAGAAAATTCACTTTTGAAACCTATTTTTTATCTCATATGAAGGTGTTATTTTAAATTAAATTCATCAATTTTTGTGATTTTCATTTTATAAAATTTATCACAAATTATGAATGAGAATAATTAATTTAAAATAATAATGTGAACATGGTTTTCCAAAAAAAATATTGAAAATAAAAATTTTATCCCTTATATATTTATATGTTATTATGTTATTTTTATAATCCATATCTATCTCTAATTCTATTAAGTGGGAAACAAAATTGTGAATCATGTGTATGGAGGACTACCACCTCACGAACTGATATAATTCATTTTTTATCACCCCCATTCATGGATGGATATAACAATGGATTTAATGTATATATACTATATTTATGATATTATTATACTTATTTAATTATAATATCACATATCCCTTCATAGATTCCATGTCGTTAAAATTATGATAATGTCTCTCGTGTGTATGGTAGAATACCGCCTCGTGAAGTGATGTGATTCGTTTTTCACTTATGCTTTACATAGATTGTAATTAGGATAAATTTAATAGTTGTATGTGATATATATGGCATGATATTTATTTTTAAAAATTAGTATGTCACCTTATTTTTTACAATCTATAATATTAAAGGGTTAAAAGTTTAATTGATATGACTCATGTCAATAAGGTGGACCTTTCTTTTCAAGATCCTACCTGATTAGAACACCAATGTTAATCATTATTGTCCTAGATTAGTGATTAGGGTGAGTGGAATAATGTGATGTTTCTCTTGGTGTGGGTGAGTGAGGAAAAATCACACTGTAAAGAACAAGTGTTGTCCAGTGGTGACAATCACTGGTCTAATGACCCATTCAGGCATGTGGGTGCGCCCTAAAGACGAGACAACATGTCTTAAGGGAAACTGGTGGTACCTGGAAGGCTAGGATCTTATGACTATGTTAAGTTGGGGTGTCTATAATATTAGTGGATCTCATTTGTCACATTGGTATCAGAGGAGGATCCTAGTTGGAAGTGCATCAGGACTGCCTGGGTTTAGACATAGGGTCTACAATGAGGATGTTGTTCTCTAAAGGTTTGGGTTGAAAGAAAAAACAAAAATATTAAAGATTTAAAAGGTTAAATGATATGACTCATGTTAATATGGTTACAAATCATTTTTAGGAACTTACCTAATTATAAATCTATAGTTAAGCATTATTGACATGGAGTAGTGATCGAGATGGGTGTCCTTTTGGGATTTTTCTTAATGTGTGTTCGAGTGAGGAAAATACAGATTAGAAAGAACATGTGTTGGCCTATGGGGATAGTTATTAGTGTGATGAACCATCTGGCCTTGTGGGTGGGACCCTAGGGTGGGGATCACATGTCTTTTGGGAAACTATTGGTACCTGGTGGGAAAGGACTCGATTACTAATTTAAGGTAGGGTGTTTGTGTAGCTTGGGAAATTCGATTGTTTCATTGGTAACAAAGTAAGAACCTAGCCAGAATTGAATTGGAACTATCTAGGTTGATAATTAGGTTCCTCAACAAGGATTTTTTCTCTAATGGTGGGTGAATATAACACCTAAGAATGTTAAAGTGTTAAAAGGATAAATTTAATGACTCTTGAAAATAAGTTGCACCTTTATTTTTCAGAGACTACCTAATCAGAACTCCACAGTTAAGAATGATTTCCCTATAGTAGTTATCATGAGGGGGCCTTTTGGTATGTTTCCCAAGGATTTTGTGATTTTGTAAATAGAAAACTCGAAAGAACATGATTTCACCTATGGGGAAATTCATTAGTCTGATGACACGTTCGGGAACATGGGTGGGCCCATGGAGGGGACTATGTGTCTGTGGGAAAATCGATGGTACCTCGGAGGCCAAGACCCAATGATCATGTTATGTTAGGGTGTCTACATGGTTATTGAGTCCCATTTGTTACATACTTTCTTACCCTTTCACCCATTAAAGAAATTATAATCTCACTCATGTGTATGTATAATCTACCATCTCCATGAAGCGATGTGATCCATTCTCTATGATCAAATTTAAAAAATGAATCTAAAAATATGTCTAAGGAAAAAATTTATATTTATAACATTAACATCATTCTATTGATGATGGAACTATATAAGTTTCTTAAGAACAACAACATTCACAGTAAAATATATATGATAAGACAATAAATTTATCATTCAAAACAATAGTAATAATGAAATATTATTATTTAACTAGTGATAAGATGTTATAAAACAAACATACACTACAATATTATAAATATTAATTCGGTTTTGGTATAAGTTAATAACATGTTTAAAACCACTATAAAATTTGTTATAGTACATTCAACTAAAAGGTAGTGTGAGGTAAGGGACTTCGACTCAATTTTACTTTATTATAAACCAAATTTATTTATATGGTATATATATATATATATTACATTTTACATGAAATATAATGAATAATTCATAATTCATGATATTTTAAGATTTAATTTTAATTATTTCATTTATGGGATTGGACTTGAAAATAATCAAGTGGTAAAAAATTTCATAACTCAATTAATTTTCATTGGGTTATATTACTTCATCATTATCTTTGACATTTTAAGATTATGTGTGTCAATAATTTTAACTATATTATGTTTTATTTCCACTTATTTTATTTGGATTCAAATTTTATACACATAATATTTTCATTTAAAAATTATCACTTCAAAGTTTTGATCTTTTTTAGTATTCATGTTCCAATCTCAATTTAATTGGGATTGTTTATACTTGAATTTCCATTTAAGGAAACTATTTTATCATTGTCTAATAAAACAATTCAATTTTAATATCTTATGGTTATTCATGATGTTTTCATTTAATACTATACTATTACTTTATTTGGTACTTAAAATTATTGAGAAAATATTTTTAATAAAATATGACTTCATTTATCTCTTCGTTCAAAAATTATTTTCCATTCAGAACCATGATTTCTAAAAGTGTTCTAAAAAATATTTTTTAAATTCTAAAAAAGGTTTATTAAAAATATTTTTATCCATTTTTAATTTTTTAAAGAAAAAATTAATAGGATCATCATGTAGATTTCCAAACAAGGCCTATTTATCTTTTACCGAAAATGTGAATGAAATATGTTTTTTAACATGTACACCATGTACAAGATTTCTACCATCATGACCCCTCATTTTTTTAAATCTTCCTTTTTTTTTGTTTCAAATGTTATATTTTAATAAAATGATTTTCAGTATATTTGTTGAACTATTTGATTAAAAAAAAAATTAATATGAAAAGTTTATTTTCCTTTAGAATTTTTTAAGTAAATTTCTTATTGTATTTGAATTCATAAATGACATGAACCCCTTATTTAACTTATAATGCACTGGGTATATGTTTTATTTGTACGATCCACATTATTTTTCTAGTTGGTTTAAAATCATTTTGACTATGGAAGGTATTAACATTCCCTTTTTTGATTAATTTTCATAATCATTATATTTCCTTTTAAATATTCTCTTTATTTTTATCATTGGACATTACATTTCCACTAAAAATTCAAATTATTTATCATGGATATTCTTATTAATTAAACCATATATAATTTATACATATGATATTTTACTTTGAATGTTATAATATTGACTATGTAATTTGTTGTCAATCTATATACATTTCTTGAAATAGAGATTTGTAGATAAGGCATATTATTCATGAATTCAATCGATCATTAGATATATCTGGAATGAATTGGACATGAATATATGGGATAGCCTAGTTATATAAGGTACCTCGATTCATAAGTAGCCTCATGTGATGAATTGGATGGATAGTCTTAGTTAAATGGGTTTCTATTATATACCTACCCATCCATTTTAAACTATCTTGTGAAAGGTATTGACTGTAGAGGTATCTGGATTCCTGAGATCATGAAATCTACTAGTTATGAATTTACTTCATTAAGAATTAAATTATTATTATCCATGATATTTTAACATTGATATTATCTCTATATTTATTTTAATTCTCATTTAATTGAATACCTGACATGTTTTTTCAATTACATACCTTTCCATATTGGTTATTACTTATCTATTCATGATATTAAAGTTTTTTAATTCGAATTTGTGTATAATTATTTACATATCAATGCTAATATTTCATTATCTATTCATTCTAGTTAAGTTATCGATTAAATGGCATGTGTGTTTGGTTATTTACCATTCCATATTGATTATTACTTATCTATTCTTGAGAATCACGTGTTTTAAATGGAATGTGTGTTCAGTTATTTACCATTCCATATTGATTATGACTGATCTATTCCTGGTAGTCAAGTTATCGATTAAATGGAATTTGTTTTCACATATTTACCTTACCATACTAATTATTCCTTATCTAATCATGATAGTCGTGTTATTTATTAAATGGAATGTATGTACCATTTTTTAAAATTCTATATTATTTATCCTTATTGATTCATGATAACTTCTATTATACTTAACCCTTATTGAGAATTTTATATCACCATTATTTTTTTCCTTTCCTAGGAATCTATGATTTTTAATATGAATGAAATGAAAGGAATTTCTAGAGGTAATAATGATATTCTTAAAAAATATTAGGTTTTAATTTTATATTCAAATGTAACGAGGAAATAATATATATATATATATATATATTAAAAATAATACTAAACTATTTGTTCCTTTAGGATATGATTAATTGTATCTTATTATAATTTAATAAAGTATACACTTGATTTTGGCTACTAGGATTATGGTCTTTACAAAATTAGGTGATTAATTTATTTATTTTTGTTGTGCAAGATCTTAAATCCCTTCCATATAAATTAATATTTTTTAATGGTTTTGGAAACAGAAAAAAATTTATTTAGTCACATAGATCGTTTATAAATTTATTTCCCATATGTTCACTATATTCTTTTAATTTCCATTTTTAATGAAATTAAATTTTATATATAATAGAGAAACGATATTTTAATTAGTATCCATTTTCATGGAGTTTTTTATTCTAACTTGTTTTAATGAAAACAAAGTATACTTTTTTAGGATACTTATGGCTGTGAATTGTACTACGATGAATAATTTTTTCTGAAGAAACTCTTTTGTGATTTGGTTTTCATTTTTATCTTCATTCATAAAGGTCATTCTCTAATAGAGTTATGTTACAAGTTTCTCTATCCATTTTTCTTTTATTATGTAATTATTATTAGGTTATCAAATTTTTCTATTTCAATCAATTTAATTCATTTTGTTATAATACATGTAAATAATATGAAAATCACTTTTCTTTATATATTTTATTTATTCTATAAATTGTGAAAGATTTCCCATTTAATGTTTTTTCAAATAAATTTATTTTTATATTTTTTATTTATGAAAAGTGAATGATTTATATTTAAATGTGTTATTAAAACCATTTTATTTCCATCAATTCATTATGATGTGAAAAATAGATGTTTCTCAATTGGATATCATAATTATGGATGATGATGCATGGGATCCAATAACACCCTGTAATACATTTTTCAAAATATTAAATCTAATGAGATATTTATAGGATGTCCCTAATTAGTTTTTCATAATGGTAGCTTCAAGTGTATGACTTGTAGAGGTGATGTATACAGAGGTAAACTTACGTTTTCTCATAAGAATGAGTGAAATTGTATGAATCGTGAATATAATTAATCTCTATGAAAATGTTTATTATTCATGTGTTATAAGATGTAATGTATTCTAATATTATTACCTATTTATTTGAGGTTTATGTTAAATGTTTTTCATCCATTTATGACTATTATGTTTTATTATTGATATTTTTTGTCTTTAAGTTCTTATTACATGTCCTTTGAAGCCTACTATATTTTATGATTATCACTCATGGTGATATGTTATTTCCCTTATTCTAATACTTTTTTACTTTTATGAACTCATTCTTGATGAAATGTTTATTCATCCATTACTGAGAATTTTATTTCACCCCTTTCATATCATTTAATCCCCATGTGAGGAGAATAATATTTTCTAATTGGAAATTTTGATGATTGTCTAGTGTTGTGAACTTAAGATAAAAACATCACAAGAGTTACATAATAATATTATTATGTAAATAGTCCCCAAATACACTTAACCTATCCATTCCTAGGATATTATAACTATTATTTATCAAATGTAATATTTATATAATGTAAAATGTTTAAAATAATTGCATATTTATCTTGAGTTGCAATTCCTTATATCCAACTTAATGAAGCCTGCAGAAAATATGAACATGGACTCATTTAAATAAAATATTCATGGATAACATGTTCCTATTTCTCTAGTCTATCTGTAAGATTATGTTATACTATCATAGTAAAATATAAATTCCCTCAACCTAACAACATTTTAAGAGACTTTTTTGTATTTTAATTTGTAAAAAATATCTATAAATCATGAAAATGGTAGTTTGGGTCTTCATACTATGACCTGAAAAATTAACCAAAATTATAGAACATTGTATGGATGGAAATATTGATCTCAAAGCAATTCACTTTCACGAGTCATATCACAATACTAAATTCCACCCATGTGATAGATTGTACTAACTCAAATTGTCTTTGTATTATTTTTTTGATATTTTATGGATTATTTTTGTGACCAGCCGATGAGATGTCCTGTTATTTTAGGGATCAGTGTATCCAGAATAAAATTTTCAAACATACTAAATATATTAAATAGAACACAAGCATAGTTTTACTAAAAAAGTTGAAAAACATATAAATGGGGGCCTATATTATAAATATGAGGGAACTATTGAGTTCAAATCATGAGATTTACCCTAGGAATGAAATAAAATTTATCGACATGGGGAATTTATGAAAATGTCATTATGGGTGTGAAATGAATAAAATAATATAATAAATAATTTTATTTTATAGATTCAATAAGTGAACTATCCTATTCTATAAGTATATGGTTTTGGTGGATTCTTATGTTTAGCCATTTAAACCAATAGATCCAGAGAATCTTTAGAGATCTATTGGAGGATATTTCTTGGGAAGATGACAAACAGATCAAGCTTCCACTATCAGTTTGTAATAGAATCTGAAGATCTTGCAAACGACAATGAAGAAACCACATTATTTTTTATAGATTAATCTAAATTGAGAAATTTTAATATTTTTATTAGGTTTCCTCCCTAATATTAATTTTTACGTTGAAGGAGACTGAATCAACCAACAAATTGATTCGTAGATTGGTCTTATTATGATATGGGCTTATCTGTAGGGTTCTTTTAGGGTATTTATTTAATTATTATGGTTATTCATATGTATTTATAATTGAAACAGATCAAGTCCAAATGAACATGGATGAGTTTTTTCCTATTTTTTCATTTTTCATGGTTTTCTCCCATTGTTCTATTTGCGTTCATCGTCGAGGTTTTATTTTCTTAGTTGTTCAAACCAAATATAGAGGAATAAAAAACTACACACTTGTTTCCTGGTACAACAATTCAATACCAAATATCTGCACTCTGTATGGAATGGGGATCATGAAAACATGTTAAGAAATAATGAATTGGGCCATACTAGAGACCTCTAGGTTCAAGTGGTTCATGAGATGGTAATAGGGACGAATATAATCTGATTACCGTGTGAATTAGGTGACCTTATTCTATAGGAAGTCTACAGAAGGGACCAACCAGAGTACATTTTTGTTTCACATGAAGTTTCATTGTGGATCCATGGCCAGAGGAGTGTAAGAAGATGTGGACAAGGAACTGACTAGATCTATGAAATCCCACAGTACATGGTCTGTGTTTTGATGGAACACACCATATGGTACACTGGTGTAGCAGTTAGGGTTTCTAAATGAAATTAAATATCATAAAAAATGTGACACATTTCACATGATGTGTGACTTGATCGGGAAAGCTCGATATGTACCTCATAGGGTATAGAGACACATATAGGAGTACATGGTCATAGAAACACCATTTACTCCTATAAAAACATGGATATGCCTATTTTCATGGGCAAGGACATGTACTTGGGAATAAGAATAAGTACATGGGCATGGGCATGATATATACTTTTACACAGACATGGGAATGGGCTGTTTACATTGGTAGTATATTATACTTAAGGGACACACTATGTACTACCAGTATAGACCATATACTCCTTCAAGGTTTTCTTGGAGCCTTTTTCCACTGTATCTTGGACATGTTTTGTTAGGGAATGTTCTTTATATCCATTTCATGAGGGCTAATATAAAATTGAATTATACACATAGGATTGTGATCCCTTCAGCAGGTAATCTTTGATAGTGTCACTAGAATCCTTTTGTGAGGCCCAGAGTGAGATACTCCAACTTCTTCTTTCCCTAGGTGGGGTTACAAATATCATCATGTCCAACAATACATGAGCATAAATCCTTTACTTTGCATGTTACTAAAAATTGATGTGTTGTTATATGTGACGACCTTGGGAGTAATCCTCATCTATGTATCATATCTCTTCAAGCATCCAATATATACTTCCTATGATGTGAATCGATGAGCACAACCTCTAGGATAGACATAATTAGTTTTATCTAACTTGTGGGGTGTGTTTTCATGGATGATTTCTACATGAATCCTTCGAGCATGTATCCAAGGCAAAAATTGTGGTTGTCACATTACCTTAAGATTATGTATCATTTTTTATTATATCTAGATATTCTTGTTATATGTGATGTATACATATACTTGTGTAGGGATTATTGTTATTCTTGGTGATATATGCTCTATTTTTTTGGGGTTTCTTACTGGGTATTATTATACTCACACTTATACTGTATTTTCCAACACATTTCAGGTCTTGTGTTGATGATTTTCCTTTTGATATATTTCACGAGGGACTAGAAATAGATGGTGTTTAGTGAGCCAGACAGACCAAGGAGTGTTCCTACAGTTATCTTGAAAAAATTCCCCATCATTACTTTTAGGTCAGACATGTTTTTAGACTCTTTTTGGTGGGATTGTATTTTTCCCTTTTTACATTCCATTTCTTTTTTTTCATACTCTAGTTGTAGAATTTGTATGTATGCATGCATAATTTATCAGTTGTTTTATATTTCAACATTATAAGTGATTGAAGATATGTGCATGTGCACAATTACTTTAGGCCAGTGCCTCCCTTGTTAGTGATTTGCCTACTCGACACTATTCAACAGCCCTTGGCTTATTGGAAGAAGTCTTGGTGAGTCATGGAATGAATCCCATTGGGGTTATTTGTGAAATATTTATATTCAAGTTTTCAATTCTACCTTATGATGAGAGTCAATGATATTAGCTTTGGTAAATAGTGTTAACTATTTTGAGCTCAGATTTCTGGCCAGAGACTCCAGTGTTGGTGTGTTGACCAATGTATCCAAACCCCCAGACTCTGATCACCTCCATTTAAACATGGTACCTGAGTATTATGGTTGTAGGTAAAAAAATTGTACATGCATCAGATAGGAATAAGTTGGGATTTCCGTTTCCTTCATGAGTCATATCTCCAGATATAGTCATTAACCATGGTACATTTTGTTTATTTCAGGATTTCAATGTTAAGTATTCTAGTTATGATTCATCATTTGGATCATGAGGATGATTCCCTTGGTGATGAGGAATCGATAAAGGGACATGTTCTAGATGTGTTAACTTTCGGTGGTGCACTAGCTATACCACCACCTATTGAGAAGCATATGGTACCTATAATACAAGGGGATGAGGTTATCATGTTGAGTGAACTTCTTGAGTTTTATTGATATAGAACTATTAGGTTCAGAGGTAAGCCTAAACCATAGGATGATGAGGACTGGATTGATTTAGTGAGGGACGTTTTCCATATTTTAAGGAAATCAGAATATCAGATGATGGTTTTAGTAGCGATCATTATTAATGGTTCTACAGGTCGACTATTGGGTTTTGTGACTCAGTAATATGATGAGGTGACTCTAGGATGGTCAGAGTTTTATGACCTTTTTAGTGATTATTTCAGTCTAACTATGATTTTAGATGTATGCATCCATGTTCCTCTACATCATTAGCAGGGCTACATGATAGTAGTTGAGTATTCATTGAGGATCACCAACCACTCTAGGTACTCAATATATATGGTTTGGGATCAGTTATTTTGGGATTAGAGCTTCAATTGAGTAATTCATAGAGACATACAATCTATATTTATACCTCTATGAATTCCTACCTTTTATAGGGTTCTAGAGAGGGATTTTGGTTTTGAGAGTTTCCCGGATAAGAAGACATAAATAGTGGTTACAGGCAATAGACGCACAAGAGAAGATACTTTAATAGTGGGGAGCCAACATCAGTTTTAGGGACATTATTGTGAAAGGAATTTTAGAAATAGGTACCTAGATATCAGGTATATGGTTTAGGGCTCACTGGATAGATCTAGTCTGCCCAAGGAGAGGTGGTCTTACTCAGGTGAAGGTAAGGGACATCTTGCATGACACTATCTGAATCCTCGTATGGCTGACAATGGGACCACGAATGGGCCTCTGAGGTATATGAAATAGTAGGAGTAGATAGGTATGAAGATCATCATACATAGAAAAGGTGTTGAGGGAGAATATGGATGTGTAAGACACTTCAACTTGTTACCACCACCATCCCCATGTGGTCCGCATCAGCCTCAAGGTGCTGGAGGATAGGGGTGTTCATAGTTGCAGGCCATAAAGAATTATTACCTAGAGGCTCTAAGGATGATACAAGGTATAATTTGTGTCTCTTCTACCTTAGTGGTTGTACTGATAGGCATAGGTACTAGTCATTATTTTATATACTCATGTTTTTATTGAAACTGAAAGATTCCAATTGAGCTCTTGGATTGACCCGTGTACTTGGAGACTCATAATGGATATGACATAGGGATTTCATACTTATGATGATAGTGTGACCCAACACTTGTAGGTGAGATTTTTTATTGGGATCTGTTTGTAGTAGCGATGAAGTCTTATGAAACTGTCTTTGGTATGGATTGTCAATCTATAATTCACACCCATATCGAATATTTCATGTGAAGGATATGGTGTGTCCATAGTTATGGGGATAGGTTTTCATTTGTGGGTGAAAAGAAAACCAAGACAGTGAATGATGGAATCATTCATAAGAGGTTACAAATGACTACTCACCAGTTTGCTGACATGACCCTTAGTGTAGTGGATGTTATGAGTTTTCAGTTCCCTGTCATTGTGGTTGATTATAAGGTCATATTTCTTGAGGAAATTATAGGATGACCTCCCTACTGAGGGATATAATATTATATTGATCCACACCTATTGGCAAACATGATAGCTATGCCAACATAATGGATGGATCCCATAAGAGCTTCATGATATGAGGTTGTGGTTGGATGAGTCGAAGAGGAAGGGATTTAGTAGACCCGGTGTTTCACCCTGGGTAGCCCTAGTTTTGTTTTACAATACAGAGGATATAAGATTGAGGTTATTTTTGGACTACCGGTGCCTAATCCATGTGACCATGAAGAACAAGTATCCACTATAAAGGATCAATGGAATATTTTATCAGTTGATAGGGGAACAATGGTTCTTGAAAGTTGACCTTAGATTAGGCTACCACCAGTTGAAAGTACGGGACTAGGATATACTTATGATGAAATATTTGTGTCTTTAAAATTACTACTAGTACTTGTTGATGCCATTTTGATTAAAAATTTCCCCAACATTGTTCATGAGACTCATGAACCAGATCTTTTAGCCTTTCATAGACTAGTTCATTGTAGTCTTCATCGATGATATCCTTATGTAGTTGGAATCCAAGGAGAAGCATGTGAGACACTTGAGGATAGTTATATATATACTCTGACATCACTATATTTATAGGAAGCTCTAGATGATCCAATTATGGATTCAAGAGATCCAATTTCTAGGGAATGTTATCTTAGTAGATGGTTTGGAAGTGGACCCGACGATGGTCATGTTAGTGTTATCTTGGGATCCACCTAACAATGTGATGGTGGTATGGAGATTCCTTGTATTGGTTGGTAATACTGAAGATTCATACCTGACTTCACCAAGATATCATCCCCCATGAAAGCTTTGAACTAAAAGGGGAAACCTTATTTGTGGATGAAGAGGGTCTATTAAGATTTTTTGGAGTTATGGTAGAGATTTATGTGTTCTCCCATCTTGATATTAATAGTGGAGGATGTCACCTATATAGTGTTATACGATGCATCAATAATCGAGCTTGGTTGTGTTATAATGTATAAGAAGGTTTTGATTACCTATGGTTCACATTAGTGGATACCACTTGAGAAAAACTATGTGACCCGTGATCTTGAGTTTTTTGTGGCAGTATTCATGCTAATGTTGTGGAAACAGTATCTGATCGGAGAGTAGTTTATTATAAATTCTGATCAAATGAGTATCAAGTATAACTTCTCTTATAAGGATATAAAATTGATAGTTATGTTATGGCTAGAGTTACTCCATGATTATGGATCTAATATTATTTATACTTATGTGATGTGGAACAAGGAAATTGATTCTGTCAGCATGAGATCTTGTTTCTTGTTGCTGAGTGAGGCAAAGAAGAAGTTGTCCTTACTGTAGTTTTCCTTTATGGATGGAGATGTATTTGACTCCCTCTAGTCGATGGTTATTACCCCTCTTCTATTATAGTGAGTTAGGGAAGAAAAATTTGAAAATTTTTACTCTGATACCCTATGTACACAGATATACACTATACATGCTCATGATGGATTTTCTAAAGGTGGGGAGTATGTTGTTATTTTCAAAGGACACATGACTGTACCGGTGATTTTATGGGAGAAGGTTATGAAATATATTCATATATCTCCATTAGATGTATATATAGGTGTGGTGAAGAGGTAACATGACCTCCCAAGTTGGTTTTTATGGCCAGGGATGAAGAAGGGAGTTGGATATTTTTTCTCCTGATTCCTTAATTGTTAGCAAGGGAAGGCTGAGAACCACGTTCCAGTGGGTTTAAATCAACCCCATGAGGTGAATCAGTGGAAGTGGGATAGGATATCCATAGAATTTATGATGGGATTACCATGTATGTCTCGGGGACATGATTCCATCTATGTTATCATTGACTAACTCAACAATTTGGCCAAATTCCAAGCTATCTAAGAGTGGAGTTCAGTTTATAGATTGGTTTCACTCTATGAGTGGGAGATAGTCTAAATCCATGGAGATATATCAAAAATAATTTATGATAGGTATGAATGATTTAAAACATGGTTATGGAAGGGATTATGGGAGGCTTTTACGACTCAACCATGTTTAAGCATAGATTTTCTCCCTAGACTGGCAGCTAGACTGAGCTGACCATTCAGGTTCTAGAGGACATGTTGTGAGATTGGATGTTGGAATTTGTCCATAGTTGGGAGGATCACCTACCAAAGGAAGAGTTTTCATTCAAAAACATCCCCCATTCCCCCATCAGTATGACTCCACTCAATGCCTTTTTTGAGTGACCCTTCAGGTCACCATTTTGTTGAACTAATGGAAGAGCTAGCACTCATGAGAGAAGAGTTGGGGAAATCCAATATAGAGAAGGTACATATCGTCCAGAAGTGGGTGAGGACAACACAAAGTCATATTAATTCTTATGTTACTGAAAAAATAGGAATTTTTAGTTCAAGGAGGGATGCAATGTCTTTCTATGGTTTCACCTAGATGTGGAATATGAAGGTTTAACTGGGGAAGAAAGTTATATCTGATATTCATTGTCTATTTCTAGATACTGTGTATAGTTTTTGAGGTGGTGTACTACTTTGATATACCTCTCTAGTAATTCTTGGTATAAAAAATCATCCATGGGTTGCGGCTGGGGAGGTATGTTCATGATCCATCACCTGTTATCAAATCATTCAAATTGTTCAAAGAGGGTGGTGATACCTTTGTTGAGTACCCGATAGAGACCGAGGATTGGTAGGAGATAATAATTAGTGGGTGAGGGATTCCTTTTGTGCATGTATGGTGTTATCATGAAAATCATTAGGAGAGAACCTAGGAGAGGATGTCTTGAATTCATCCTCAGTACCCACATATCTTTGTTTATAATCTTGTTTTAGGATTTAACGATGTAAATCCCCAAGGTGGGAAGAATGTAGTAACTCATATTTTCCATGTATTATTTTTTTGATATTGTACAGATAATTTTTGAGATCTAGAACTGAGACAGAATGTGATTTTTTTCCTAGTTTTCCTAGAATAAATTTTATAAATATATTAAATATATTAAATTGAACGTGTAAATAGTTTTCATGAAAAAATATGAATAAATTATGAATGGGGGGTCTAACTCAGAAATATGAGGGAAACATTGAGTTCAAATCATTTTCTTTACCCTAGGCATGAAATAAAATTTTTTATCATATGGAATTTGTGAAAAAGTCATCATATGCCTGAAATGAATAAAATAATTAAATAAGTAATTTTGTTTAATTCATTGACAAAGTGACCTAACCTCTTATATAAATATACAATTATGGTGGATTCTTAGGTTTAGCTTCTAAAACCTAGAGATAAAGATAGCTGTTAGAGATCAGTTTGAGGATATTAATGGGGATGATGAAAACTGGATTGAGGTTCTGCAATCAGTGTGTAATGGAATTAGAGGATATCACCATTGAAAATGACAAAAAATCATTCCATATCAGTGATTGATCTGAATCATGGTATGGTGATGTTTTGATTGGTTTTACTCCCCTTTATTAATTCTTATGATGAAAAAAATCAATCAACTAATATATTGACTAGGGGATCAGTTATATTTCAGAATGGTCTTATATGTGGATATATTTTGCGATATTTGATTATTTTTTATGGTTCTTCATTCATCAAATTAGAGACATGTTTCTGGGCACAAAGATTTGATATTTCAGATCCAGAATCATTATGGAATGGGTCTCATGTGACAATGGTAGTGGAGAATGAATTAGATTAGATTGGACACGTTTGGGTTTGACTGGTGTGTGTGATGGTGAAATGGATGAACAAAAACTGATTCCCAAGAAAATTAGGTGACCAAAATATGGAAAACATCAATATTGAGGCCTAGAAGAACATGCTTCACAGGGATATTCATGGTGGATCCATGGCTAGAGGAGAGTAAAAAATAGTGGATAAGGAGCCTTTGGGATCTGTGAAATCTCATGGTAAACAATGTGTTTTTTAGAGTAACACATCATGTTGGACCTTGGTGTAGTGGATATGGTTTTTCTGTGAAATTAAATATCACAAATTTTGTGACACCTATCACATGGAATGAAACATAACCTATAATGCCCGACTTGTACATTAGAGGGTACATGGATAAGGCTAAGAGTGCATTTTCACAGACATTATGTGTACTCCTACTTGGACATGACAATACTAGATGTTCATAGGAATATCTATATACTTGGACACATGTATAATTAAATTGGAATGAGAACAATATGTACTTTTACAGATACATGGGAATATGTTGTTTTCATGGATAGGACCCGATGCTAAAGGGATGCATCATGTAATACTAGTACACGCCGTTTACTCCTTTAAAATAGGATCAAATCCCTTTTTCTCTATACTAAGGACAATATTCTTTAAGGTGAATTACCTATATCAATTACCTAATGTTTATTATAGAATAATATCTTAAATATATTAAAGTTATTACTTCAGCATGACTTCTATGATAGAGTGGTTGGAATCCTTCAGTGAGTCTTGGAGAAAAAATCCTCTATCATCTTATTTCCACAGGTGGATTTCTTAGTATCAGTGTGACCAAAACTACACGAGCACCGATCATCTACTTAGCGAATTACTCTAGATTGAGTTGTTAGTATAACCCATGGAATTGGGAGTGATCATAATTCATGTATCATATCTCTTTAGACTTCTAGAATATACTTTCTATGATAAGACCCTATGAGCATAACCTATTAAACAGATGTCACCAGTGTTATCTATCTATAGAGTTTATCCTCTTAGAAGAGTGCTATGTGGACCCTTCAAGTAGGAATCATAGGATGGGATTAAGTTTGTGACATTTCCTTGAGACTATATGTTTTTTAGTATATCTGGATATTTATGTTATATGTGTTGTAGAAATATTACAGTGTAGAGAAGACTATCATTCTTATTGTTATATTCTTTGTGGTTTTGGGGTGTCCTACTGGGTACTGTTATAATCACCCATGAAAGGGAATTTCCCATATGTGTTTTGTCTTTTTTAGATGATCAACCAATATATAGAGTCTTAGAGGAACCACGAATAGGTGTTTCTTATTGATCTGGATAGATCGAGTTGAGTTCTTGTATTTATCATGATAACATTCCCCAAATTTACTTTTAGTTTAGACATTTTTTCATACTTTTTACGGTAGGATTTTATTTAGACCTATTTAGTTTCCATTACTTGTTTTGATACTCCGATTGTAGGATTTAGATGTATACATGCATATTCTATTAGTTGTTTTTATTTCAACATTATATTGTCTTGGATATGTCTATGCGTGTAAAAGTTCATTAGGCTAAGGCCTCACATGATAGTGATATGTCAACATGGCGCAAGTTGTTAGCCCCAGGCCTATTGGAGGAGGGATTGTGGAGTTGTGGAATGAGGCCCCATTGGGAATTTTCTTTTCATATATGGTATATTATAGCCCATGTTAGTAATTGGGTGGGCCCTCATTGAGATAGTTTATCTTGATTTTAATTTGGTTAATTCCCTACCATTTTATATTTCCCAATATGTTTGGTATGGTCTTCCATAAAAATACTTCATTAACTAAAATAAATTAGTAGATATTTAGGTTATATTCAATAGGTGATGTAAATTAAGTGTTTTTTGATTGAGTGATATGGGTATTTATCATCCATTGATGAACCTATTATGTTATAGGAATAACCACTGAAGATGTTAAAAGAATAAAAAATGAAAATAAATGGAGGGAAAGAAAATTATTGATATAAAAAACCCTTGGTAAAATTTTCTTGTCTATTCATTCATTAATAATAGTGAAAACATTTGACACATTTTTAGTCATCATGGTTTCTAATAAATTTTTACAGTTAGAAATATAAAAAACATTCTTTCTTATAATAACTATAAATGTAAATCTAGTGTTTGAACTTGAGTTAATCTCATAAGGAACTAAGGTATCCAAGAATTTTTCCCCTTGATTTTATGGATTTCTCACAATATTATTGCGATTAGAATTAACACTCCATGGAAATTACTAAAATAATTTTATGAAACCCATTTTATATTAATTTTAAAGGATGTTTTGTAAAAATATATAAAAATTTAATTAAGAATCCATTGAGTATAATACTTTCATGATTATAAACATAATTGAAATTAATGTGATTAAATTAATTCAATACAACATTAATTTTTTCAAATCACATGGTTAATAGAATAAAAATAAAATAAAGTTTCTTATGAACAAATCATATTAAAAAATATGAATCCAAATAATTATCAGGATCTAATAAAATTTTATCATATTTTTTCATCCATGATTGAATAATTTTTATCAAAAATCCAATAAGGAATAAAATAAAAAAATTACTTAATATAACACTATTAGAAATAAATTTCTTATTGTGTATGTTTCGATAAAAAAATTATTTTCATCATTTCACTTTTAATTGAAACCCCTTTAGAGAAATTAGCCTATCATGATAACTATAAAATCAACCAAAATTTATGAATTTTTCATAAAATATATAATAACTATAAGAAAAGTACATACTTTAAAGAATCAAACAAAATATAGCAAAAATATGAATGAAAATATCACTTTAATTTCAAAATATTCAAGTATTTCTAGGAATCAATGAATAAAATACCTTTATATATATAAATATTCAATTTAAAATTTTATAAAAACTGTTAATTTTCTCCTCTAAAATTAAATTAAAACTAAAAAAACTAATTAAAAACCATGACATGGTGCTAGTGACCATGAATGTTGTTAATTATATCTTGATATTCTATATCTAGAAATCACTATATCCACTTTATTACATTATATAAGATACAATATAGGAAATTTAAATATCTATCAAGTGGAAAAATATATTGAAATTGTGTAGAATGATATATTATAGTGTTTCCCTAAAATTAAGAAATCATTAAAATGTTCATATCTAGTGGCTGAATTTAAAAAGTGTCATGCCAATATTTTAATCGTTATGTAAAAAAATTATGATAAAAATGAAGTAACTAAATAAGAAATGACTATGATTCCAATATTAGGTAAATTATTAGTGTTTTATTTAATCATTATATTTTTTTTGTGAAAGGCCCAAAACCCTTAGAAATAATCATTAAAATACATTAAAAAAATTATATGTTTTAGAGAATAAAAAATTTAATCATTTGATCATGAAATATCTTATCTAATTTCCTATTAGGGTTTTCATATTCAAGAAAAAAAATTATAAAAGTTAACATGTCGAAAAGTAATTTCAAATCCCATGAATGTGTAAATTCATTAATTTATATAATAATATTTCTAAAACCAACTATAAGAACATAATAAGTGATCAGTTTAGAGTTGATCCCATGAAGAAAAAAGGAATCCAAAAAAAATTCCTTGAATTATTAAATATTGTATTATTATTTTAGAGTTTTGTTCAAAACTCGAAGAAAATCATTAAAACATTTTTTTGAAAAATTATTTTGAAAACAAATGTTAGAGATAAAATTACAATGGGTGGGTTGTTAAAAGATTTTTCTAACTTAATTAATAATTCAATTGAATTTAATATGTTTAATATTACATATGTAATAAATATACCTATAAATAAATTAAACTGTTATAACTTTAATTATTTTAACTCTAATTATAGAATAATTAAATTAAGTTAAAATAAATTACCCAAAACATTTTTCAAATAATGAATCAAAATAATTATCATGACTTAATCCATCTACATAATATTTTTTATCACCACTTATTGAATAATTGTGATTAAATATTCAATATAGAATGATATACATTTATATCTTGATATAATATTTTTAAAATTAATTTTATTTTAAAATATATTTTTGTTAAAAATTATATAATCATCATATTATTTAAGTATGACCCCAATTAGGTAGCTGATGGGTTTATGGTTTTTTTTTAAATTATTAATTACTCATTTTTTAAAATATTAATAAATGATAAATATTTATCATTTCTTCATACAATATTGAATATCCCATTCACTACATGCACTCCTTCATCGAGTGGTCACATTACTTTTTCCAAGATCATATTAGTGTGTCATTAATCAGGTTGGATTCCCACAAGTTATTTTAAAACTCCTCTTCCCACTCATTTTTTCACTTATAATTTACCAGGAATCATTGGTTGATCCTTAATTTACAAATTTCTTTTATTTGAGGTTGATTCAACAGTGGATATTTATTGAGCAAGACCATGTTAATCCTAGAAAGGTGGTCCTTTTCTTTCTATATGGAATTTAATCATCTAGAGTGAATCATATAAAATAATGGATATGCCAATTTTTGGGTTATTTTTCAAAAAAATTGAAAATCATTTCATAAATTCCAAATGGCATTACTAAAGCCTAAGGATGTTGTGAGTTTTCTATAGAAAGTTTGAGTTGACTCCATTGTTCATCAATGACCAATTTCATCATGGTTATGTCATAACATCACTCATTTGGACCCCGTGATTGGTTCCTATGATTGATAATTGACCCAAGTATACTATATTGGGATGTTAGTGTATACCTTTGTCATATTTTATCTTGGAAATGTTATAGGATAAGGCTGATAGGAGCTATGGAAAGTAATTTGAGTGGGTTATTATCTTTTTTAACATAGCTCTTGATGTGTTTGATAATTAAAAATGATTTATATTGATTTTAAAGGAACCATAATTCATTCATGTTACAACTTGGAATTTTAGTTCTATATCATCCAGCCATGGTTCATTAGTGGTATATTGAAAACTCTATGCTTTGTTGGTGGTATATCTACAACCTTATTAGACATGTTGACAATCAATCAATAACTTTGAGGAAAATGATTAGTTGGAACCTTGAACACTTTTAGAAATCAATTTATTGGAATATATTATACTTATGGTTTCATATTGGTGTTGTATTTTCTACTTATAAGAGTCATACTAGTGGTACCATATCCACTTGATAATGTTATTTGCTGTTATATTGTCAACATAAGAGTTGATGTCGGTGTTGCATCAACCACTTGTTAGGTGATACAAGTGGTACATGAACCATCTATAAGATATTATTGGTAGAGCATCATCCACCTATGGATGTTTAATCGATAATGCATCATCCACATGGGGACCCATAATAGTGGCATGTCTTCCACCCTGAGAGTGATATCGATGGTCCATTATTCAATAAGATGAGATATCTTGATGTGGATCATCCACTTATAGACTAGTGTAGTGGTTTATTTTCTACCTAAATTAAAAAATTATTTATTTTACAATAGTATTGGTGTAGTGAGAGAACAGTATCTTGGATGTATTATGAATGTGATATATCATTATCTTGGTGATGCTCCATGTTGATAGCTCATTTACTCCAGTTGTCATATAAAGAGTGATATCTCATTCAAACTCAAGGTTTGTAAAAATCATTGGTATATAATACCATTTTAAAACTAGAAGAAGTAGGTATCTATATACATGGTTTAGTGGGAGAAATATATATAGGGTGATAAGTAATTTATTTAATGATTTATTAAAACTTCATATTGAGCATGAATCTATAATTATAAGGCTTTTTAGGGATATTGTTGGTGGTAGAATACTGAGTTGAACAAACACCCTTACAGCGAAACATTGAACCTACTATTAATTATTTGTTAGTGACTTGAGTAGGGTAAATGAGAGTACTACATAGACTAGATGAGTTGGTGGAGTATTTGTAGATTTAAAAGATGGTATTGGGATAAAAATCAAGAATAAATTGTGGGTGTCTCCTCATGTTTTATTATTTTTAGTGCTACTCATATAAAATATTCCCATATGATATCTTGTTACATTTTATGACTTGTATGAAATGTTTATTAGATCATTTTGATATAGGGATATGTTTATGTTTAATATTTGTTATCATGCAGTTTTTTTATTGTATTATACTAAAATATTTGTGTGAATGATTATTGTTATTGCATAAACTATATTTTTATGGTTTTACTTACCTAAGAGAATATCCTTCACACTTCTAATATGCTGACCCTCACTACTTTTTAGAAATATCATGAATTCGAGGTGTAATTCTTGGGGTACATGGTAACCCAATTTGATCATAGTAGAGGTAAACCTGAGCAGGGATGTTATAATGTGATATCATAGCCATGCATTTTTCTAGTCTTACTATTTTAGATATGGCTGATAGTAGATATTATACTCTTAGAACATGGTTTAATTCCCCTATATTTTAAAACAATAATAACACATTCTATAGTGTATATAACACATGACACTATGCCTAAACTAACAATGAAATATTACTATTTAAATAAGATCATTATAAATTAACCATTAAATGGGCGGTTATAAATAAGATTAAAAATTTATGAATTTTATAGAAAGGCCCTACTCAATATAAATTTATTTGTAATTCTTATTAACTAATCACTCAATTTTATGCCACAAGATTTTATTCATCAAAAATAAGTTTCTGTAAAAAAATGAGTTTTACTACTTTCTATGAGAAATTAATATAATTATTTTATTTATGATTTTAGATTATTTATTTGATAAAATATAATAATTTTTTTGAAATAATCATACCAATATTAACTTAGGGATAAATATTGTATTTTTTAGAAAAAATATTTTGTTAGTTAATAGAGAAAAATTAATCTTATTATAAGCTTTTAATTCCTTTATAACTAAATAAGTACTATTATTCCTTTAATTTGATTTCAAATTAACATAGGTATTATTTTGTAATATGAACTAAATTATTTCCATTTAATTAATCTTTATACTATATTTTAGTATAATTTCATTCATAGGCTTAAAACACATTTTTTTATAATTTTTTTTAAAGTGCATAATGATTCTCTATTTTAATTAATAAAAACAACTCATAATGAGGAATAATTTAATTGAAATTTATAGATTATAGATCTATAAATATTAATTCAAAATTAAATTAATTATGATTAATTTTCATATATTAATTATAATATCATCTTAAGATTGAAAAATGCATGTATTGAAAAATCAGTTTTCAACATGTTTGTGGGTTTAATTTTAAATTAACATATGATAATTATATGTTTTTAATTTGGAAATTTTATTACCTTTTTGGAATCAACATAATTTTTATTCTCGAATAATTTCAAGTTAATTTTTACCATAATGAATTATGAAATCATTAAAAACTAATTACTGTAGGTAAGTAAAAAACAAGTTCATTATGGGGGTTAAACTAAAATTATAAGGGTTAAAAATGACCCAAAACTTTTCTAACTTCCATTTAATGATATAATTTTGACCTTATCTATTATAATTTTTGAAAATAATCCATTCTATATCCTTTTTCATGAGGAAAACATGAGTGTAATTCTTTCATTTCCAAAATTCGAAGTGCCCCCTATAAAAGGCCACTCCTCTCGTCTAAAATTAAAATTTTCAAAACTCATTGGATAGGAAAATAACTACCAAAATATCTTAATTAATTCCATCAAATAATCCTATAATAATTTTTTTATTATAAATCCAATTTATAAAGGCTTCTCGTGAAAACCTAAGGAATTCGTCTGAATAAGTGGTAACATCTTTAGCCAAGTATTTTATTTTATTTAATATTACACCTCCATATAATATTTTTAAAAAATTATTATATAAGATAATAAAAATAATACATATACATTAATATTTTTATGAAAATATCATTTCCTATAACTATCTCCTCCTCCCTCAATAGGGATACAAAATTGTTGATAGTGTGTACGACGAACTACTTCCACGCGAACCAACAAAATTATTTTTCCATCAATACTTATAATGGAGATATATAATGATTAATTTAATGTTTATATATAATATTAATGATATAAATATAACTATTTAATTATAATATCTCGTACACCTTCTAAAATTTTATTTCGTAGGGAACATAATAATGTCTCTCATGTGTATATAAGACTACCTCCTTGCAAATCCATGTGATTCGTTCTTCACTTACGATTTACATAGATGGTAATAAGGATTAATTTTATGTTCATAAATGATATTAAAGACATATTTATCATTATATAAAATAAATATATAATATAATTTATTACCATACAATCCATTGAATAAATGATAACATCATTCACATGTGGTGAACTACCGCCTCATGAAATGACGTTATTCATTTTTATTACCACATATCATGGATTCTATATGTAAGTAAATTTACAGAAATAATATTATATTTATGATATTATTATCATAATGGAAATATAAAATAACACTTGCCTTATTTTCATCCTGATCATTGAAAATTTCATTATTACTCGTGTGTATGTACGACTTAATGCCTCCATGATTGTAACAAAGTTCATTTTCCATAAACATACATCATTATTGGTTTTAATTTTATGAATAAAAAATATAAATATATCATTATTATTATTATTTAAATTATTAATTAATAATATCTATTACTTTACTCAACTTACTTAAGTGATTTTGGACATATGAGATAAACATTATCAAAATGTATATCATGAACATAAATTATTACGTAATTAAACATAGAACATTAAAAAATAAAAATAAATAAATAATAAACTGGAAAAATAATCTTATTTATGTAAATAATTATCCTGTTTTTATTCATAGTGATAATAATAACACATGACGATTTAGAATTATGGTAAGGGTTTCATCTCAAAACTTCTTTCTTTGAGACACATGTTATTTTATGCACCTAGTTCCTTTTATTTGGTTTATATAATGATTGTTTACATATTATATAATGAATAATTCATAAATCATGGTATTTTATGTTAAAATTAATTTTCATCAATCATTGTGGTAATGATTCAAAAACTACCAATGAGATAAGGGTATATTTTATAATCTTGTTCTTTCGGGATTATTAATATTTGAATTATATTAAAGGAAATTAATTCACCATTTTATATTAAAATAATTTCATTTTATTCTCCTTTAGTTACTCATGATATTTTCTATTTATATTATCATTTTCTTCTCTTGGGTACTTAAATATATTCAGAAAATATTTTTAAGAAAAATTGAATTTATTTCTCTGTTCGGTCGAAAACCCCTTCTCTTACCTATAATTGTTTTCTATAAAGTATTTGAAAAATGTTATTGATATTACTAAATGACTATTTAAAGTAATTTTTATCCATGATTATATTTCTACATAATGGTTTATAAGTTATATTCTTGTAATTTTATGAATGAGGTAGCTATTGAATTTTTACAAAAATTTGAAATGAATCTTTGGTTTAACATTTATGACATGAATAATAATTTATTTCATCATATACATAAATTAACTTGAATATTACCTTTTAATTTTACATATTTATTTTCAAAAAATATATTCCCAAAATATGTTATGAGATTTAGTTTTTAAAAATTTATTTTCAAAGTGGAAGAGTTAATTTCATCAAGAATGTATTAATTTTTTTAAAAGTATTTCTATTCATCAATGAAAACCACCATTAATAGTATGTAATGACCCTAAATTATATATATATATATATCACATAAATACCAAGATTATCCTCCCATAATTTTATGGGATAATAAATTCCTTATGATCATTTATCAAATGCATTCATTATGAAATTTCCTTTGATTAAGATATGAAACAAGATTATAATACCCATTTTCCATCAATGGGTAATTATTATGTTATACCTTATGATTGATTTATTTTATTTTTTCCACATATATCAAGACCCTGTAATAAAGGGTTTGCCAGATAGTGGTCTAATTCATTATGTAAAGCTTTAGTCACATGAGGTTCGATGTATAGGAATACAGAGTAAACCTAATTTATTATGGTGTTGATACCACATTTAATTTATTTCTATGATCTTACAGTACCATGTTATTTATGTTATTATTCCATGTTATCACTTAGGTGAATTCTTTTTTATGATATCATGTTATATCTTTAACTCACATGTTATGATTCCTTATCATGTATATTTCATTACTATGATTTGTAGATCATCCCTTATTTGTATTCCTTAAGTTATCCCATGTAATTTTATGGGCTCAAATGGAATTTAGGATCTCATTATGGAGAATAAAATAAGGATTCCATGTTTTATGTTTCTTTGATGTATTATGAACCTATTATTCAAAATTCAATGGTCCTCATGATCCTTGTGTTGTATTAATGCCTATTTATGTAAAAAACATATTGTAATAGTATTTGTAGAAGGCATGTGTTGCTATAGTTTGTATCATATAAAAGGGTTAGTTAACATTTTGAATATTATATTAGAAAACTTTGATGATAAACATAGTGATAAGTATGAGTAAAGTGATAAGTATTTGAAAATATATGAGAATTTTGGTGAAGTTTATCCAAGTGGTTTCCAAACAATTACATCCATATATGGACTGTATAAGTGGATGTGGCTCTAGCATAGTTTTACCTACAAGTAAGAACCCTAAAATGTAACATTGAGCTAGACATGATCATCATCTGGTTCCTGACAATGAGACTTGCTACACACCAGGTTTGACATTCCAAGGAGACATGTTTCGAAAATGTGTATACTCTTTACGAACCATCATGAAGTACATGAATATATGAATATCATGGATGACCAAGATTAAATTGAAAGTGTCTTGGGTTGATAATAATAATGTTGATTTTACGTTCAAAGGAATAAATACCCTAATTTATATTTTTAGTTATGAAAACCTAATATGATTAAGAGTACATTGGAAAAATTTATTATAATATAACTGTAAGAACCTGGTTCTTCTTTGAGGTAAAAATCTTTTTTTTCCATCAATTATACATTTAATTATTTAAATGTGGCCTAATGTATATGCAGGTTGAGTTTATAGAGGTATTGAGGTTGTTTGTGGCTGGTTCAGATCCCAGAACACAAGTTTTGAGGTCTTTTTAGCCTAGCACACGATTAGAATAAACCTTGAGTGGAAGGCCTCATTGTTTGTATAAACGATGAGAGGATGGACAATATGGGCTTACAGGATGAACAATTTGGTGAAACCACATGGGAGGAGCCTCATGGTCACTTTTTTAGTTTTCAATTTTTATACAACTTGAAATAGGCTTTTATCATGGTTTAAGAACGATTTATAAACTGTGTGGATAAACCCTACGAGCCATGTTGTGTGGGATATTTTTTTAATATTTTAAATTCAAAATATAAATTTTTTTAAAACCAAAAATGAGGTTTTCTATCAAAATAACAATATCCTACTTTATGTGGAAAACCTATCCTCTTTCCATAAAGTCATATTTCATATCTACTCATCACTTGATCTGCGATTCAAATGGGGTTCATCTCCTATGATCCACAATGGTAAGACCTTGATTCCATTTTATCCTTTCTTGATTCTTCTATACATCGATTTACTATTTGGATTTAGTCTCATATGTCCTAATTTTCTTTTCTTTGTTTGTTTTTCAGATTTCATCCAAACCAAGATGAATCAGAGCTCGATAATAGATGATATATCTAGCATGGACCTAAAATAGGTGGTCAGATGATTTTCATTGAAATCTAGATCGTTTATACTTTTTGGAGTGTCGTGCACCCATTTTCGGTGCATTACTTTAAATTGGAATTGAACCATGTTGTTGAATATCATGTTTATGGTAGTTGAATAGGATTGAGTATGCATGTTATACATTATATACCTTGATTAAGGACCACCCCATGGTTGATTTTATATGAGTAACCCTTTATGGATTTTTCCCTTAGATTCCTAGGAGGCATGCCTTTTACCCCATGTCATGGGATGTCAGAATGCAATTTGTCCTTGGAAATAAATTACAATGCTGATATATTATAATTGAAGTAATTAAGGGTATGGGAAGGATGACTTCTCATTGAACCATATGTTCCATTTCTTATATAAGATATATTATTTTGTCTATGCCTTGCTCATGTGAGTACGTATAGGCTAGTAATTGTATTGATTCAATTGTATTGAATTACTCTAATTATGGATTTTCCCATGTGAGTTACATTATAGCCAATCCATGTGATAACATGATATGCTAGTTAGAATTGTTTTATGAAAATTGGATATATGTTTTTTTAGATGGTCGTTGATTTGTTAGCCCTTGTGAGTTAAATTGAGACCATTCCATGAAATAGATTTATAAAGTAAGGGAAGATCATTATTGTGATATTCCTGTTTGAGTTGAATGATATTAAATCCATGTATTAGTTTTTCATAAAGTTGTTTCTTATTATACAGAATATTCAACATGATTAATTGAAATTCCAAGACCCTAAAGGTTATCCAAGGCTTCATACACCCTTTGAGATGAGTTTGTTATTTGATTCTATTGGTTTTTACCTAGGAATATTAAGTGGAATTGAAATGGTTAAATGATAAATAACCATGAGTGTCACAAGGATTTAGATTAGAATACCATGGATGGAATCCTGTGACTATTTTCCTTCATATCCTAGGTGATACATAGATCCACCTTAAGATTCCAGGGAAGGACTCAATGGTTAAGTGTGATAACACTATGGGTGATATATAGATCCATAGAGGGATTCAATATATGGATTCATCGAGGATGGAATTATATGCCTAGTGATACATAGACCCAATTTAGGGATTCCATGGATGGACCTAGGATGAATTTGATTATATGTCATGGGTGGTACTTGGGGATTTTTTAGAGAATCTACAAGGATATAATCAGATGACATGGACTATATACCTCACCTAGAGTGATATTGGGTTCCTAAGAGGTTCTCCAGGGATGGGATTATCAGGTGTTGGATAAGATTACACATAGAGTGATACTTGAGTTCCAATTTAGGAATTTCAAGAATAATCTTAGGTTATAATTTGAATATTGAAATGAAATGAATTATGATGTGTCTTCTAGGACAAAGCACAATATTAGAATATGTCTTCAATTTTTCTTCCTTATATGTCCTTCTATGGAATCTATTGTGCTACCTGCTACACGGGGGATTAAAGACTTTAGCTGGATCTTGAGCCTCCAAAATTTAAACATAATTGAAATTTTAAATGGATATGAAAGGAAAACTAGAGCATGTAGTATATTTACCTTTTAGTTATACCTTTTTTTACTATCTTCTTAATTGAACACTACCTAATATATATATTCCTTGACAGACTGTCACAAACCCTGGGTGGTTGCCTATTTGAATTTAGTATCACACCCTATTTCGGTCATGTTTTTGGTCCCAAATGAATTATGTGAGTATAGGTACTGATAAGGTAAAGAACCATCCTACGGTTATGTGATATCTTTCTTAGGAATAGGGGATCAAAAAAACATGTCGAGGATTACGATTCTACATGTTTCTTTTTTTCATTTTTCTTTTTTTTTACTTTTGGTATATGTATTTTATATGACTTTTATGTACATATTTTGGATGTTTTAATTGAACATGTGACATATATTATCATCTTGTGTATGATATGGGTTATGGATTGTTTATACTATCAATATTCCACTACTTAACTCTATTTCATGGATTTATTGCTTGTTATATTGAAAAGTTATTGTTTTTCTTTGAGTTATACGATGATAATGAGGGTATAGTCTCCCCACTATCACACCTAGGCCCTATATGCTACTCAGTAACCTCTAGTGATTGGGGATATGTGCTTGGCACCATGTGGTTAACCGGGTAGGGGGAACCTTTGAGTGCTATCCGAAACTGGGATATTTTAAAGTGGTATCAGTGAACTTTTTTAGTTTTCTTTATTTTTTGGAAACAATATAACAGAATAGGAAGGAACATGAATTTGTTAATGAGTTGTTCCCAAGCATAGCTAATCCGTGTATAGGGAAAATCTAAATATCCTCAAATTTAATTTTTGATTTCTAAATTTTGAGCTATTACAGTTGATTTGATTCCACCATTGGGTGCTGCACATGATTTCTATTATTATTGTTGTATAATTTTGGGTTTTATAATGTTGAAACCTAATGAGATGACGGTATTCCAACACATGTATCAAATAGGTACATTCTATATTTCACATTCCATGCATTATTCCATGCTGTTTAGGATACATTACTAATTTCATGTAGTTGTGATAGGTATTGGGATACATATGTCTGCTATTGTGATAGGTATATTGGGATACGTTATGCTGTGAAATTTATGGACAACAAACTTTGGTCCTTGAGGTGTATGGTCCCTCTTGGATTGGATTTATTCGGATCATTTTTTAACCTTAATTTAATTATTTTATTATATTCCATAGGTGAATGTCCAGCTTTGATCCCGGGGGAGTATGGGCCTCCATGGATCAGAATTTGGAATACTATTGGTTTACCCTTATAAAGGGGATGTGATAAATATGATACGAGTATCAATTCAATAAATGTGATTTTTTACTCAGTTTGAAATAAACGAATATGAAAACAACTGAAACTTACATGTCCTATGATATAGAACTTGACCAGACCCAACCTTATTAGTGATATTTTGGTAGTTTCCCTCACTTGTTTGATGCCCAGACCTGGCCCATGGGGCAAGAAAAGGTGTGAGTTCTTATTGATGAAAGTTTTTTTCTTATCCTTTCTTGATATATGTGCTTTTGAGATGTAAACCTCCATAATGGTCTTGTACTGAGGCGTTCATTTGTCATTAAAGAGTCATTCCACCACGATGAACTCACGTTGTATTGAAAGAGGGTGGTGATGATCATACCCAAGAGGTGGTAGGCATTGGGCTATTAGTGGATCCTCTAATTTTTCTAGTCTCGACCCCGAGAGTTTTACCTTACATAGGCATTGAGGAATAGTTCCACGATGGGTTCTGGCATTTTATGCAGACCATTCAGGGAGCCACTCAACCTTCCCTGACTATGTCAGAGTTGACACATGAGTTATAGAAGTAGAATCTACCCAAATTCTTTTGTGTATGATCGACTATAGGCTATGGATTCATGGCTAGAGTCCATGCTTTCTATCATTGAGAATTCAGATATGCCTCCTAAGAGGAGCATAAATCATTCTATGTACATGTTGTGTGATTCCGCCCAGAGATGGTGGGATGTTTTCACATTGACTGATTTTTGATCAATATATGTCCTAGATGGAGTTTCAAATGGCCTTGTATGGTTAATTATATCATGAGACATTGTGGACCAATAGAGCCTGAGAGTTATTTCATCCGGAGAAGGGTGCGTTATCAGTTATGGAATACTCAACCCATTTTACTGGGCTACATCATTTCATGCCTATTCTGATGGGTGATGAGTTATCGAAAACTATGTGATATGAGGCTGGTCTTAGGCATGGAATCTAATTGTAGGTGAATGTATTTAGTTTGACTAGCATTTTGGGAATTGTGAACTAGGTGCTTAACACAAAGCATAGCCTAATGGAATCTGGAGGTGCGAGCTAGGGTGGCTCGGTACCATGATCTGGTACTACATCAATCAGTAGTAGGAAGTGTCATCTGGAGATACCATACACTGATATTAGCATTAAAAACATCTCTTCAGGTAGCCTGGTGTGGTGATAAAATTGTGGTAGGTTGGGACATATGAGGCCATAGTGTATGAAGGACCTAGTTTAGTTTCGATCTTGCGGCATGATGGGCCATCTACATCAATTCTGTAGAATGTTTCCACCAGCATCCAGCGAGACAGGGTCTTCACTGACTCCAGATTCTGGAGAATCATTAAAAACTTATTACCAGATAGGGACATGTTTACATAAGGCCACTCAAGATGAGTTTGTGGCCATTTTTAGGTAGTCAACCCCCATGTTTACAACGATAGTAGGGTGGATCAGCTTAGGATAAATAGGAAGTGTCACAAGGCCACGATACAGGCCATGAATATACCATGAAATAGACCCATTAGGAGTCGGATCCAGAACCCTCTACTGTTATATTTACTATTCTAGTATCCTTCATTTCAGCTTAAAACTTTTTTGATACTGGGGATTCACATATCATTACATTTGTGCCTATTTTAGAGAGCCTTAGGGTCTATATTTTTACTTCTAATGGAATGATGATGCTATACACCCCGTTAGGGATGAGTATGGAAGGTGTGTATTAGTGTAGGGAGTTTCCCCTTATTTTTGGTGGGTGTCACTTCATAAGTGACTTTTACATCCTCGAGATGGTAGGCTTCGATGTCATTCTTGGGATTGATTGGTCGGTTCCTTTTCAATATTTTGTGGATCACTATCACCGTAGGGTGAATATCACATCACCACAAGGTGGGAAGTTTCTTCATATAGGTGAATGAGATTTCGTGGAGAGATGATTTGGACCTGAGCATCGTGGGATGGGTGGGATGATATCCCAGATTGCGAGTTTATATCCGAATAATCAGGGGAAACATCATACCGATTTCCCTCTAGTTGTTGATCATTTAAGGGATGTTTTCCTAGACAAAATTTCTTAATTACCTCTCATGAGATAGGTATATTTTTATAGAGTTAGTGCTAGGAGTTTCAATAGTATCCATCCCTCCATATAGGTTGTCTATGATTAAGTTTCAAGAGATTAAGAGGTAGCTAGAGGGTTTAGAGGAAAATGGTTCCATCTGACCCTGTGCTTCTCCATGGGGTTTTCTGGTACTTTTTGTGAAAAAGGTTGATGGTACCCTTATGCTATGCATGTTTTATTGGAAATTGAACCAGATTATGGTTAAGAAATAGAATAATATACCATGGATATATGATATATTCGGCTAGCTCTGAGCTGGTAAGTTCTTCTCAAAGATTATTTTTAGACACGATTACCATCAAGTGTGTGTTAGACCATCAAAAACACCTCCCACAACCATCAAGAGTAGGTATAGTCTGTATATGAATTTTTTAATGTTGTTTAGTCTCACAAATGTGGTAGTGGTATTCCAGGAACTGATGAACTGATATTTCCATCCTTATATTGACCCATTTGTTTTTGTTTTCATGAATGATATTGTGGTGTATTCTCACAAACGACATGAAAATTGAAAACATCTTAATATCATTTGGAATACACTAAGGGATCATCAGTTATATGCTAAAATCACAATGTGACACTTTTGGATGGATTAGACTCACTTCTTGGGTCACATCATCTCATAGACCAGAGTATTAGTGGATCCAAAGAATTTTAGAGTAGTTGCCTCCTGGGAGCATACCAAAAATGATTTTGAGGTGTAGAGTTTCTTCGGTCTGGATTGTTTCTATAGATATTTCATACAAGGATTATCATTATTAGCAGTATCTTTGACAGGCATGAATAAAAAGGGTGTGGAGTATATATGGAAAGATTCCAATGAGATGAAATTTTAGGAGATGAAAGTGAAATCAACTTCATCATTGATACTGATTTTACCAGATTTTAGAAAGAGATACACTGTGTACTATAATGGATAAAGTATTAGGATTGGAGAAATTCTTATGAAGGGGGCCGAGTCTTTGCATACGAGATGTGGTAGTTGAGAGACCACATGAAAGTAATTACTATACACATTATATCGAGTCAGATGTTGTTTGTAACGACCCAATGTTTTTCAATGGAAATTAACTTCTTATAAATATGTCATAAAATCACATGAAAACACAACATCATGAACTAATATGTGTTAAGTGACATTTAAAAATATGTTTGTCACTTATTTGTTTGGAATTTCAAAAATCTGACATAGACGGTTGCAATCAGTAAGTTATTTGGAGTCCAATAAAAAAACATAATGTTTTGGTAAATAGTAATCTGACCTTATGAATAGTTACATAACCTTATGAATAGTGATATACCCTAATTAATAGTAACCTTACCTATGATAATATATAAATAATATTCAAGTTGAGAGTATGATATACCTATATTTTAGAATATGTAAATAAATGTTTTAAAACTAGTTTTCGATAATAAATTATGATTGTAATTAAATATTAAAATAAAAATGTTTAAAAAATTAGTTTTAAAAAATGGACTTCATTTTTGGATTCTACATGTCAAAAAATGGTTGGGGTGTATTTTTGGTATTTTTTTAAAATACATGAATTTTATGAATAGTGAAATGCCATAATTTACAAAATAAGCTAAATAAGCTAATTAGAGAGTCATGCATGATGTTCTGATGATTTAAGCCCAATTGGTTTTATTTTTAATGATAAAATTACTATTCTTAGTCATGAAAGACTCAATATTCCTTCTCTTGTGGCGAAATAATAAACTAATGAATTTTATATTGAGAAAACCCTTCTCCCCTCCACTATAAATACCTCCTTTCACACCCTCATTTCCTCACACCTGTCAAGCTTCATTACTTTTCTAAAATCTAGAAAATAATCTTCCCTATCCCCTACCCCCACGTTAAAGAGCCTCTAGTCTCATCAAAATACCATGCCTAGGTCTCTTAAGGAGGGTCTCAAGAGGAGGATTCAAGTAGTAATTTCCCTTCCTCTTTCTGTTAATTTCCTTTCAATTTCTTGTACTTTTCTTATTCTCTCCCCACCTATATCCATCCACATGGTATGGTAACTCTATTATCATAAATATGCTGTAATGTTATGATATTAATGGGATATTATACCATCCAACCCCCTTCCCCTCATCCTTTTATTTTATAAAAGAAAACATTGTTTGTGAGGTGTTAATATATCACCTTCAAGAACAACATGATTTCTTTTTCCATTTCTACTTTTAGATCTAGTAATAAAACCATTTTTATGGTTTAAACAGAATATGTTATATGTATTATTTCCTATTTCATGTTATGGAACTAACTTATGTACATATTACTAAATGATTAATCAAAATAAGTTCATTGTGGTCGAAAAGACGCTCAAAATAACTTAAACAATCATCATTTAATTCTTATCTAATGATTCATCCACATGGTATATAGTATAGTCAATTATAAGATTATTTAAAATCCTGGAAGATAATTAATAATATGTAATATATGTTCTATATGTTGACCCTTGTTCTACATGAACTTCAATTTATGAATACAAGTGAACCGCTAAAGAATAACCATAAAAACAAACATTCCCGAACAATGTTTTTAAACTATATAACTCATCCAAAGGCACATAAAACAACTTAAAGAAACCATAATAAACTATATTAATGTAAAAAAGGTTCTATAATTGTTAATTAATGAATATAATGTGGTTATACAAGACATTAATGCGAAGGTAGCACTTGGATATAAGGTAAGGGAAAATTCTCGAACCCAACTTTCATCCTTCGGGTTCTCCCACTTTCACACATTTTTTGATATGGTTACTCCTCAAAAATCATTTTTCACGATTTCCATTCCTCTTCTGGGATATAAATGTTTTTCACATGTGTTTATGTTAGACAAAAAAATTTTCCAAAAGAAATATTCTATTAAGAACACACCTTTTACTTCTCATTCAAGGTTGACGGTTTTAGTAACATGTATGTTATTCCCTCTTTCTTTTGGGAAACCAATGTTTTTTAATGTGTTATTTTGAGATGAAACCCATTAATTTTCATGGGTTAGGTATGTTCATTTTTTTACATATGTTCATTATGGAATTAATTATAAATTATAACGTTATGATGTGACGGGTGCGCTCGGAATTATATAGCACAATATGAATGTTTCAATGTGACGGGTGCACCTGGAATTATATAGCACTCCAATACATTGGGTAAAGTGATTAATTTCTTGAGTTAATTTGAAATGATGTGTGTAAAAGATACTATATTTTTTCACAATTATGTGTTGTATTTAACCACTCAGACATGATGTTTCAATTTTATGCATTGTTACATTTCAAGTCTCTTATTAATGCTTCCTCTCATGTTCATGATCCATTGCCGATGCTATGGTTATGCTCAAACATTGTTATATTGTTATTAAATATCCTCTTACTGGGCTTTTAGCTCACCCATTTTGATGTGCATCCTTAGGTGACTACATATACTAAGGAGAGGTCAAGTCCCAACAAGAAGCTAGAGAAGAAAGAATTAAATAAATGTTTTTTCTTGATGTTGTAATTGTTATCCATGGTCATACTTTTTCCAAGACACTAAACCATTGGATCTTCTATGTGTAATACTATTATTTTGTTTATCTTTAAAATTATTTAATAGTAATTTAAGAAAATATTGGGTTTCTATAGTGGGTATTAGAGGCAAGGTTTAGTTAATTTGGGAATTAGGATTAGTGAACCCTAGATAAAACCTCTAGCATGAGACTAAGTACAAATATGCACACAAGAATCATTACATAGGGATCCCATATGTTATTATTTTAATATAAATTGATCAAATTAATAAGTTATTCATGACTTGTTGGATTATATTTTGTTCTAACCTTTTATATTTTAGAAAATGATGGGAACCAGGAGAAACCATGACAAAAACCCATGTGAGAGATAATGAAACATTTGCCTAAATGACATCCACAATTATTTGGGAGGTGGAGTTCAGAACTTCATGGTGATGCTTACCCAACTATCTCAGGTTAGAAAAAATAACCATAATAATGGTGAACTTTCTCCTTCACCAAAGATGGATAAACTGGCTATCGAATGTTTAATGAGGCAATGACCACCAACGTTTAGTGGATCTTCTGATACACTAGTTACGGAGCAGTGGGTAAACTCCAAGGAGAAGATCTTTTCTATGATTCACTTTTCTAAGATGGAGAAGGTGACACTAGATGTTTATCATCTATATGGAGAGGCCGATCAATGGTGGGATTTGATTAAGAACACCAAGCCAAGGGAGGAAATTGAATAGATATAATGGGAATACTTTAAGATAATGCTTCTTAACAAGTACTTCCCAATAACTCTTCACACAGAGATGGAGAGAGAATTCATAGAGCTTAAGAAAAAAAAGGAGAATCTGTCACAAACTATGAAGATAATTTCACAAGTCTTTCAAGGCACGCTTCAGGTTTTTTTATCAATAATGATAGAAAAATTGATATTTTCTTTAGTGGATTAAAACCACACCTTCAAAAGGCTCTAACAATTCAAGACATTGGGAGATAGGAAGAATTTGTTCGATGTGATCTCAAAGTGGAGATAGATTTTTGAGAATGGTCCCATGGATATGGTGATAAGAAATGAAAGATAGAGATTCAAGCTGGAGGATATAATGAAAAAGGTGGGAAGAAAACTCAACAACCCACATGCCAAAAATGTGGGAAGTTTAACCATGCGAATAGCCTAAAATGGATGGGGAAGTGCTTAAAATGTGGAAAAGAAGGAAACCATTCCCAAGAGTGTCAAAAAGACATGAAAAGGAAGGAAAATTTATCTGAATAAAGAAGATAAAAACCAATGGTTCAATGCTACAATTTTAGGGAGCTAGGGAACTATGCAAGCTAATGCACTAAACCTCAAGTTCTTGAGGACAATCAGTGTCAGCAGCCACTAAATACAAAGGAACAGGTGAAGGCTTATGTTGTCACTACATCAGAAGTGGATAAAGATAAATATGTCATACAAGGTACACAATGTATTCACTCAAGAATGGAAAAAGTCTTATTTGATTCTAGTTCTACACATTCCTTTATATCTTGAAATATTTCTAGAACTATAAAATCGAACCCCTAAAACCTTGAAGTAGAGATATCTGTAAAAACACAAAGTGGTGAAATCATTTCAACCCAAGTGTTTGACTCTTCTCATGTTGGGGTATGTGGGAATATTCTTCCAGTGAATCTTGTAATACTTACCTTGGTGGAATTTGATGCTATAATGGTAATGGATTAGCTCTCATTATATAAAGCATGTATCAACTATCAAGAAAATAAAATATATTTTTATATTCTGACCATCCCATGATCCTCTACAAATTCAAGGAAGATCATGAATCTCCTTTGAAAAATCCTTCATCTATGTGGGTGTTGAGTCTCTATGAAGAAGCATACCTCTCCTAAATGTTTGGGTTGAAGGAAAGTGCCAACCTTGAGGAAATTCCCATCATGATGTAATATGGTGATGTATTTCCTAAAGAGTTACCTGAAATTCCCCCAGATTGTGAGGTAGAGTTTTCAATAGAACTCATACCTGGAGCTACTCCTATCTCAAAGTTTCCCTATAGGATAACTCCTATTATGCTTGAGGAGTTAAAGGAGCAGCTGCAAGAGCATTTGGACAAAGGGTTCATATGCTCTAGTGCATCACCTTAGGGTTCACCACTTCTATTTGTGAAGAAGAAGTATAAAAAATATGGCTGTGTATTGATTATCGGGAACTCAACAATATCACCATAAAGAACAAGTATCCTCTTCCTAGGATTTATGGCTTGTTCAATTAGTTAAAAGGATCTTAATACTTCTCAAAGGTGGACCTTCATTCTGGATATCATCAGTTAAAGGCGAAGAAGGAATATATTCAAAAGACCACCTTCTATTCAAGGTATGGGCACTATGATTTTCTGGTGATTCCCTTTGGACATACTAATGCCCATGGTATCTTTATGGATTTGATGAATGGAGTCATTATACATTACATCGACAAATTTGTTGTAGTGTTTATTGATGATATTCTTATCTACTCCAAGAGAAAAGAGGAACATGAAGAACATCTAAGACTTGTGTTTGTATAATGAACCATACTTTACATACATTGTTATTACTTCAGAATTGAAGTATACTTATTACAACATAAAACAAAACCATGAAAGGACCGTATAGGTATAGTGTATTTTGAAATTGGGAAACATAAACAACTGCTTCATAAATCATCTACATTGTCTCCTGTTTATTTCATCATATCTAGAGTCCCTTTTGGTATATTCTACTTAATACCCTTCTTCCAGACCTGGGGAAAATAAAACATACAAAAGGGTGAGATCAAATGCTCAGTAAGGGTTAAAAAAGGAAATATCAATCATATCATATCCATAAGAACATAACATTTTGAAAATCTTAAACTGCAAAAGGGATCATAATATCATGACATGGGATGAATCATAGTAGTGAAATGTAATCCCAAATAATCATAACATAGAACATGAAACTTTTTGGCATACACACATAATCATAGAAAATCATTTCACATTAGTCAAGGCTCATTTCGAAGACCATCATAGCGGACATGATCCATTATTGAACCGAGTTCCCTCCTCGTTCCAGTCCTGTATCACAGAACCAGATTAACTTTCCATTTCAGCCATGTCTATCTCATGAGATATAAATCTTTACCCAATTCATTGGAGGGATATATAGGTCCCACCCATCTCATAATGATACCATTCTTATGTGTTCCACAAGATCGTAAATCATACATCATAGCATAACCCATCTAATAAAAATGGGATTCTTCAACATCATGCCATCATAACATAATCCATAAAAGGAAATCATAAAAATAATTCCATCATAACATAATAAAATCAATGTAAAAATAGGGATATAAATAGAACCCTATATTATATTATATGGAAAATAATTTTGATAAAACACTTAAACTCCATTCTTGAGGAAAATATCCTTTATACTTCAAAAATATTTTTCCTTTCTTAACATATCATACAATTGTAAACTAAAAGAAGTTGCTCAAAAAGAAACTTGAAAACCTATAAAGGAAGCTTCATGGAAATAATTTTCTATGAAATCATAAAAACCCATTCATGCCGTATAAGTTAAAAAAACCATCTTCTCATATTTGGCCGAAAAAATCAAAAAGTACCTCGTACTGCAAACGACGAAAGATAACGTTCATATTTTACTAAAAATTCACCAATAGGTGAAATTTGATTTAAAACATTGTAGGAGGATTGAAATAATATTATATATTGAGGAAACATGGACGTGGATGATAAATATTCCCCTGTAAATTTTGAAGTATAAACAATCTCATATAAAAATGAGATGGTGAGATTTTCCCTTACCTTAGAACAGATATGCTTTGTATGTGTCCGAACCTCCTGTATAATGACTTAAATATTGTCATTGACTTATTCCAGAATCATACTCATTGTTATGATATCATATATGGTTATATTATTAGATTCTTATTAGTAATATTTCATTGCTACTTGTTATTCGGGTGTTTATTGCTTTATGTTCTTATGCATGTTTTGTCGAATAAATTCTTATTCTTCTTTTCAGGTTATAGATACCTCATTTACAGAATGTTATTAGTGTAATATATATCATATTTACTCATTCAATTCATTTATATAATCATTATTCAATGAAGATCATGTAGAACGAGTCGCATCACATCGTGGAGACGGTAGGCCGTACATACGCACGAGCGATGATATCGTTTCCATGACCGTGGAATTGTATTGAAGTGTATGTGTACTATTTCAGAATCTATATCACTTTACAATAATAATATATAGTTATTCTTTACACCATTATACCCATCCAAGTAAGGTGGTGGTGGAAAACAGATTACACCACGGCGTGGAGATGGTATTCCGTAAGTACGCACGCGCGGTGATTTCATTTTCCGTAGGATGGATAAAAGGTGAGATAGAGTTGTTTCATATTTATAATAACATATCAGTGTATCAATTATACTGATGTTATTACTTCATAATGAAACAACTAAAGAAGAGGATGTGTAATAAGAAATAAATTTGAAAGAATCCGTAACGGATATTACCTATTCCTCGACACGCCTCCTTAAAACCTCCTCTTAGGGCACTAAAATTGGTTTTTGAAGAATACCAGAACCTATAGTATGTTTCTAGGGAAGTTTAGAAGGGAAATGGGCAGGGGTTGGACGATCTTGAAGGCTCAAAATGGTGCGAGGAGGAGAGGGAGGAGGTTCCCTTTTATAAAGAAGGAGAGGAGCCGCTTTGGAATTATAAGAAATAATAATTTATAATAAATTCCAACCCAACTTAAAATCCTCTAAAATGATTCCAATCCAAATATTATATGAGATAGGGTTGTAATATCATCAACCAATAAAATTTAGACAAGTTGGGAATTTATTTTAAACATTATCAACTTGATTTATCCTTATATAATCTATCTAATTTTATTTGTGGTAATAACATTCTAAATTTTAAATCATTATTAATAATTACTTATATGTTGTGAATTGTCAATAATTTTATGTTTTATTACATTTTAGACCATATAAATTTTAATTTATAATTGTCAAATATTTTTCTGATTTTTAAACAATTTAATAATATGTAATGTTTATAAAATGACAATAGTGTCAATTTTGACTCTATTCATTAATTTAAATTTAAATAAAATATACACAGAAGATATGTTCAAACTAAAAGATTTAATAGATTCATAAAATGTCATATTTATCTATAAAATTATTGTTGCACATTAAATAGTTCATATAATATTTATTTTAATACTTTTAAAATCATTTATTTGAAAATTCAATCAATAAAATAATTTCAACATCACTATTGTGTCATAATTAATGATAATTATTTAATCCCTAAAAATTATACATAAATTCACATGATTTAGATAATTTTATTAGATTTCTAGAGACTATTTATATCTGATGTTTGATTATTTTTATCACTAAATTAAAGTTATTACACTTATTAGATATAAGAGAGTGACATATTGTCACTTTCTTTGGTTTTGATAATAATTATATTATTTCACGGTCAAAAGTCCATGAAATGAATCTAGTCCGACCCTTAGGTGATATGGGTCGACTTTTATTCATCCAATAGTATTTTGTAAAGTGTTAGGGTAAGTTTATAATCTTATTTTTACCCTTAATTACCAGATTTACCATTAATTGTAGTAAATAAAAATTATCGTAGTTACTATTCATAATATCAAAAAAAAAGTAATCAATTAACATAATTTGGACCAACTGAATTCAAATATGGAATCTATTTTTCAAAATTAAAAACACATTAGTTGTAGTAATTAATTTAAAATTAATCCCGTTGTTAAGAAAACAGGTTTTAAAAGTTAAAACATTGCCAAAGATTGAAATGTTCTTACCTATAAATTCAATGTAAAATCAATGGTACTGACATAAATTATATTAAATGCTAAAAATATATTCTATTTATACTTTAAAACCATTTAATATTATAATTTAACCATATAAATTATTATGATGAAAAAAGTTGTTTTTAATTAAAATATAGCGCGTTTTTACTATTCATTGAAATATGAAAGTTATCAGAATAATATGAAAAATTTATCCGATGTAAATTTTTATATCCTCATTCCAAAAAAGAATTATATTTTGTCAAATTGAACTTATAAACATGTCAAAAACTAGATTTAAAGTTGGTGCGCCATCAAAAGGTGGCAAAACTGCATTTTTTGAAAAATACTTATTTTACCCAAAAAAAATATTTTTTTCTCATACCATGTTATAGAAAATATTTAAGATAAATAATAATGTTATAAAATTAAAAATTTAGTTAACACTCTTCATAACGGCTAGTACATAATAATATTATAACAATATATCATTGTTTAGTGAAACCCGGTATTGCGTACTACATACGCTATCGAGGAACGTCAAGATTACATGTAACGCAAGCCAAGCTAGTGTTGTGTGCAGTGAAAGATTCCTTTGATGTTGCATATAACATAAGACATAAAAAATATATACTTCACATAAAATATCAGGGTGTTACATTCTACCCCCCTTAAAATGAATTTCTCCCTCGTAATTCGTCACTTCGTAACAAACAGATGAGGATACCTCTACCTCATCATATCCTCAAGCTCCCATGTAGCTTTTTCTAATTAGTGGTTCCTCCATAAAACATTCACCAAGCGAGTGGTCTTGTTCCGTAGAAATTTTTTTCTACGATCTAGAATCTCTATTGGTTGTTCTTCATAAGAAAGATCTTTCTCCAGCGGTACAACTTCTGAGCTTAGTACATGTGAAGGATCGGGTATGCACTTTCTCAGGAGAGATAAATGGAACACATCGTGAACTTGAGAGAGATTCGGTGGGAGCGCCAATCGGTAAGATACTTTCCCAACATGATCCAGTATTTCAAAAGGACCGATATACCTAGGGATTAGCTTTCCCTTCTTTCCAAATCTCATTACTCTCTTCCAAGAAGATATTCGTAAGAAAACTTTATCACCACTTCAAATTCTATGTCTTTTATTCGGTTGTTAGCATAAATTTTTTGTCGACTCTGAGCTGCTTTTATGTGTTGTTTAATAGATCTAAACTTTTCTTCCATCTCATCTACATTATCAGGTCCAAATTGATTTATTACCCCAACTTCATCATAGCATGTTGGAGTCCTGCATTTCTTTCCATAAAGAGCTTCACAAGGAGCCATCTGAATACTAGAGTGAAAGTTTTAATATAAGAAAATTACACCAAAGGTGGCTATTGATCCCAACCACCTTTGAAATCCATAGAGAAAGCTCTTAACATATCTTCTAGAGTTTGAATTGTTCTCTCAGACTGACCGTCTATCTGAGGATGATAAGCAGTGCTGAAACTCAACTCTGTATCTAAAGTATGATGAAGAATTTTCCAGAACTTTGAGGTAAACCTCAGATCCGGATCAGATATAATGGAAAGTGGTACTCCATGAAATCTTACCACTTCCTTTACATATATCCTGGCAAGCTGATCCAGAGAGAAATCCTCTCTAATATAAATGAAGTGTGCAGACTTTGTAAGATGATCAACTATGACCCATATAGCATTATTGCCTTTGGATGTTTTAGGAAGTCTAGTGACAAAGTCCATAGTGATGTTTTCCCATTTCCATTCAGGTATGAGTAATGGTTGTAACATCCCCTTAGACTTCTGTCACTCAACTTTAACTTGCTAAAAAACCAAGCATCAAGAGACATATTCAGCAACATCTCTTTTCATGCCATCCCACCAGAAGTACTCTTTCAGGTCCCTATACAACTTCGTGCTTCCAGGATGAATAGAGAATGAAGAACTATGAGCCTCATCTAGCAGCTCCTTCTTTAATTCTGGGATGGGATGAACACAAACGCAATTCCTGAACCTTATTATCCCATCACAATCAAGGTTGAATTCAGGACCATTTCTCACCTTCTTTTGTAACTCTACATCTTCTTTCTGTGCCTCTTTAATCTTCACATGTATAGATGGTTGAACATTCATTTGAGAAAGATAAGACTTTTCCCCTTCCATTGTAATTCCAAGATTCATCCTTTGTAAATCCATAAATATTGGATCTTTTGTGATCCTCATCATGGATAAGCTAGAATGGTCTTGTTGGCTTAATGAATCTGCCACCTTGTTTTCTTTCCTAGGGTGATAAAGAATTGAGTAGTCATAATACTTAATCAGCTCCAACCATCTTCTTGGGCACATATTCTTCTCCTTTTGTGTGAAAATATACTTTAAAATTTTATGACCAGTATAAATATCACACCTTTTACCATAAATATAATGCCTCCAAATCTTTAATGCAAAGATTACCGTAGCTAACTCGAAATCATGAGTTGGGTAATTTTGCTCGTGGATTTTCAACTGTCGTGAGGTATAAGCTATAACCATATCGTTTTGCATGAGAACACACCCCAATCCCTTCTTGGATGCATCACTATAGATCACAAAACATTCTCTACTACAAGGTAGTGTGAGCACAGGTGCACTGGATAACCTTCTTTTCAACTCCTTGAAATTCTCTTCACACTCCTCCATCCACACGAACTTAACTCCTTTTCGGGTCAACCTGGTGAGTGGATTATATAATCATGAAAAATATTTCACAAAACGTTGATAATATCCATCCAAACCAAGAAAACATCGGATCTCAAATACTGTTTTTGATCTCAACCATCATTCGATAACCTATGTTTTTTCTGGATCCTCATATATCCCCTCTTTTGAGATTATGTGACACAAAAATGAAACTTTTTGAAGCCAAAATTCACACTTGGTAAATTTGGAATAATGCTTCTCCTTTCTTAGGGTCTTTAATACAATTCTCAAGTAATCTTCATGTTCTTCCTTTCTCTTTGAATAGACAAGAATATCGTCTATAAAGACTACCAAAAACTGATCAAGATAATCTCTAAAGACTCTATTCATTAGATCCATGAAGATAGCAGGGGCATTAGTAAGACCAAATGGCATCACTATAAATTCATAGTGTCCATACCTTGTACAGAAAGGAATCTTTGGTATATCCTTTTTTTTGACCCTTAATTGATGATACCCTGAATGGAGATCAATCTTGGAAAAGTATTGAGCTCCACGTAGATGGTCAAATAAGTCATTAATGCATGGGAGAAGATATTTTTTCTTGATAGTGATCTTGTTAAGTTCTCGATAATCAATGAAATGTCTCATTGATCCATCTTTCTTCTTGACAAACAGAACAGGTGCTCTCCAAGGAGATGAACTAGTGGGTATGAATCCTTTATCAAGATTATCTTGGAGTTTCTTCTTCAATTCCTACAACTCAATTGGGGCCATTCTATAAGGTGTCTTTGAAATGGGCATAGAACCCGGTATGAGTTCTATTGAAAACTCAACTTCACGATTTGGTGGAAGACCTGGAAATTCCTCCGAAAAGACATCATCAAACTTCCATACAATGGGCATATTCTTAATCGTGAGTTTTTCTCCAACCATTTGAGATAAATAACCTTCATTTATTGGAATCCAGACCCATAAGAAGGAATAAATTTCCACTAGAAGGTTATATTAATCCTTGCACCGATAGATGATAGTAGATTGATCGGGAATATTAAATGTGATTTCCCTTATTTGGAAATTGATATGAGCTCCGTATGAAGAAATCCAATACATGCCAAGAATGACATCAAATTCCACTATAGTAAGGATCACAAGATTTGTAGGAAGCACTTTCCCACAAACTTCAATCAGAGAAGAATTGTAAACTTTTGATGCGACTGTTGTGCCATTAAGAGTTGTCACAGCTAACTCCACATCTAATTGTTGAGGTAGTATGATGATACCCTTAGAAAATTCTTTAGAAATAAAATATTGGGTGGATCCAGAATCAAATAAAACATTTTCTACTTTAGAGTGGATGGTTAGTGTACCTTTCACCACTTCGTTATCGTACTCCACATCACCGATAGTAATTGCATGTGACATTCCTTTGTCTTTTTCCTTAAGAGTTTTTTGACGTTGATCATCATCAGCAACCCTTGGATTAGGGCATTGATTATCATGATGACCCATTTCCTTGCAATTGAAACATTGAAGTGTTGAAGGTGCATTCTTTGTATCCCTTTCTTTGTTCTCATCATTAGACATCTTCTTCCCATTATTTCGACATTCAATTGATCGATGACATTCTTTTCCACACATAAAACATTTTCTTGTCCCCTTAAGATAATTCCCTCCATGTTTCTTTCCACAATTTGAGCATAAAGGAAAACTCATCTTCTTTTCAGTGTGGTCTTTAGGTTTTCCTTTGAATTCCATTTTCCTCTTCTTATCAAACCCATATGACTGATGGATTACTCCAATATCAATATCAACCATGAGAGCACATTGAACAATTTCCTTGTAGCTGTTGAAGTCCCTTATGGCTAACTCCCTTCGAAAACCTAGAAGTGTAACTTGCAAGTCTTGTAAAATTTGCTTCGTAGGTACCAACAGATTCATCATCCTTTTTATTCAGTTCAAGAAACTCCTTGTCCATCTGTGTTTGAAGAATACGAGGGAATTAATTATTGAAAAATATGTTCTTGAACTCGTCCCATTCCATGGACTCAATTTCATCTCTTTGCCTCGTATTATTGATAAGATTCCACCATTGATCGGCATAACCTTCCAAACGATATGCTGATATGATGACTTTTTCAGGTTCAGAACATTGTAGAACTGAAAATATCTTTTTAGTGGTACTAATACATTGTTCAGCCACTAATGGATCCGAAGACCCGCTGAATGAAGGAGGAAGATTCCTCATGAAGGATTCAACAGAATTTTTCTCCTTCCTTTGCACGTTTGGAAGTCCTGCATGGTTCATAGCTTGAAAAACTTGTGTGATCATGGCTACAAGATTTTTCATCCCATATCCCATAACATTTGGTTGCTCAGGGGGACAACCATTTAATTTCCCTTCGCATTCAGCATTAACACAGTTCCTTTGGGTTCCAGCCATTGACTAAAACCAATAAGCATAGTGTGAGAAACACTAATCATAATAGTAAAACCACATAACCAAGAATAAAATTTTACACTTAAGGTCTTATCATAGGTTTTTCATGTCCATTTCTAAAACACTAAGATTATGTTCTATGCTTATACTTATCCTTAGGGTATTTACTAAGGTTTTCACATCCTAGTTTCCAAAGGTTGACTATACCTTTACTCTGATACCAACTATAATGACCCATACTTTACATACATTATTATTACTTCAGAATTGAAGCATACTTATTACAACATATAACAAACCCATGAAAGGACCATATAGGTATAGTGTCTTTAGAAACTGGGAAACATAAACAACTGGTTCATAAATCATCTACATTGTCTCCCATTTATTTCATCATATCTAGAGTCTATTTTTTCATATTCTACTTAATACCATTCTTATAGACCTGGGGAAAAGAAAACATACAAAAGTTTGAGCTCAAATGCTCAATAAGGGGTAAACAAAGGAAATATCAATCATATCATATCCATAAGAACATAACATTTTGAAAATATTAACCTTCAAAATAGATCATATTATCATGACATGGGATGAATCATAGTAGTGAAAAGTAATCCCAAATAATCATAACGTAAAACATGAAACTTTGTGGAATACGCACATAATCATAGAAAATCATTTGATATTAGTCAAGGCTCATTTACAAGACTATCATAGCGGACAAAATCCATTATTGAACCGAGTTCACTCCTCGTTCCAGTCCTGTATCACATAACCAGATTAACTTTCCATTTCATCCATGTCTATCTCATGAGATATAAATCTTTACCCAATGAATTGGAGGGAGATATAGGTCCCACCCATATCATAATGATACAATTCTTATGTGTGCCACAAGATCGTAAATCATACATCATAGCATAACCCATGTAATAAAAATGGGATTCTTAAACATCATACCATCATAAAATAATCCATAAAAGGAAATCATAAAAATAATTCCATCATAACATAATAAAATCAATGTAAAAATAGGGATATAAATAGAACCCTATATTATATTATATGTAAAATAATTTTGATAAAACACTTGATCTCCATTCTTGAGGAAAATATCCTTTCTACTTCAAAAATATTTTTCCTTTCTTAACATATCATACAATTGTAAACTGAAAGAAGTTGATCAAAAATAAAATTGAAAACCTTTAATGTAAGCTTCATGGAAATAATTTTCTATGAAATCATAAAAAACCATTCATGTCGTATAAGTTAAAAAAACAATCGTCTCGTATTTGGCCGAAAAAATCAAAAAGTACCTCGTACTGCAAACGACAAAAGATTACGTTCATATTTTACTAAAAATTCACCAATAGGAAAATTTTGATTTAAAAAATTATATGAGGATTGAAATAATATTACATATTGAGGAAACATGGACATTGATGATAAATATTCCCCTGTAAATTCTGAAGTATAAACAATCTCGGATAAAAATGAGATGGTGAGATTTTCCCTTACCTTAGGACCGATATGCTTTGTACGTCTCTGAACCTCCTGTATAATGACTTAAATAATGTCATTGACGTATTCCAGAATCATACTCATTGTTATGATATCATATATGGTTATATTCTTAGCTTCTTATTAGTAATATTTCATTGCTACTTATTATTCGGGTGTTTATTGCTTTATGTTCTTATGCATGTTTTGTCAAATAAATTCTTATTCTTATTTTTAGGTTATAGATACCTCATTTCCAGAATTCTATTAGTGTAATATATATCATATTTAATCATTCAATTCATTTATATAATCATTATTCAATGAAGATCATGTAGAACGAGTCACGTCACATAATGGAGACGGTAGGCCGTACCTACACACGAGTGATGATATCGTTCCCATGATCGTGGAATTGTATTGATGTGTATGTATACTATTTCAGAATAAATATCAATTTAAAATAATCATATATATTAATTCTTTACACCATTATACCCATCCAAGTATGGTGGTGCTGGAAAACAGATTACACCACGGCGTGGAGACGGTATTCTGTAAGTACGCACGCACAGTGATTTCATTTTCTGTAGGATGGATAGAAGGTGAGATAGAGTTGTTTCATATTTATAATAACATATCAGTATATCAGTGATACTGATGTTATTACTTCATAATGAAAAAACTAAATAAGAGGGTGTATAATAAGAAATAAATTTGAAATAATCGGTAACAGATATTACCTCTTCTTCGACACGCCTCTTTGAAACATCCTCTTAGGGAACTAAAATTGGTCTTTGAAGAATACCAGGACCTCTAGTATGTTTCTAGGGAAGTTTATAAGGGAAATGGTCAGGGTTTGGCCAATCGTGAAGGCTCAAAATGGTGTGAGGAGGAGAGGGAGGAGGTTCCCTTTTATAAGGAAGGAGAGGGGCACCTTTGGAATTATAAGAAATAATAATTTATAATAAATTACAAACCCACTTAAAACCCACCAAAATGATTCAAATCCTAATATTATATGAGATAGGGTTGAAATCCCATCAACCAATAAAATTTAGACAAGTTGGGAATTTATTTTAAACATTATCAACTTGATTTATCCTTATATAATCTATCTAATTTTATTTGTGGTAATAACATTCTAAATTTTAAATCATTATAAATAATTAATTATATGTTGTGAATTTTCCATAATTTTATGTTGTATTACATTTTAGACCATATAAATTTTAATTTATAATTGTTAAATATTTTTCTGATTTTTAAACAATTTAATAATATGTAATGTTTATAAAACAACAATAGTGTCAATTTGGACACTATTCAATTATTTGAATTTAAATAAAATATACACAAAAGATATGTTCAAAATAAAAGATTTAATAGATTAATAACAAGTCATATTTATCTATAAAATTAGTGTAGAACATTAAATAGTTCATATAATATTTATTTTAATACTTTTAAAATCATTTATTTTATAATTCTATCAATAAAATAATTTCAACATCACTATTGTGTCATAATTAATGATTATTATTTAATACCTAAAAATTATAAATAAATTTACATGATGTAGATAATTTTTTTATATTTCTGGATACTATTTATATTCGAATTTTTGTGATGTTTATCACTAAATTAAAATTATTACACTTATAAGATTTAAGAGAGTGGCAAGTTGTCACTTTCTTTGGTTTTAATAATAATTATATTATTTCATGGTAAAAAGTCCATGAAATGAATCTATTCTAACCCTTAGGTGATATGGGTCGACTTGAATTCATCCAATAGGATTTTGGAAAGTTTTATGGTAATTTTATAATTTTATTTTTACCCTTAATTACCAGATTTACCTTTAACTATAGTAAATAAAAATTACCGTAGATACTATTCATAATAACCAAAAAAAAGTAACCTATTAACATAATTTGGACCCAATGAATTCCAATATGGAATCCTTTTTTTAAAATTCAAAACACAGAAGTTGAAGTAATTAATTTAAAATTAATCCCATTGTTATGAAAATAGGTTTTAAAAGTTAAAACAGTGCCAAAGATTGAAATGTTTTTACCTATGAATTCAATGTAAAATTAATGGTAATTACATAAATTATATTAAATGGTAAAAATATATTCTATTTATACTTTAAAACCATTTAATATTATAAATTAACCATATAAATTATTACGATTAAAAAAGTTGTTTTTAATTAAAAGATAGCGTGTTTTTACTATTCATTAAAATAAGAAAGTTATCAGAATAATATGAAAACTTTATCCAAAGTAGATTTTTATATAATAATTTCAAAGAATAATTTTATTTTGTCAAATTGAACTTATAAACATGTCAAAAAATATATTTAAAGTTGGTGTGCCATCAAAAGGCGGCAAAACTGCATTTTTTGAAAAATACTTATTTTACCCGAAAAATTTGTTTTGTTCTCATACCATGTTATAGAAAATTTGTAAGATGAATAATAATGTTATAAAACTAGAAATTTAGTTAATACTATTCATAACGGCAAGTCCATAATAATATTATAACAATATATTGTTGTTTAGTGAAACCTGGTATTGCGTACTACAAACGCTATCGAGGAAGGTCGTGATTGCATGTAACACAAGCCAAGCTAGTGTTGTGTGCAGTGAAAGATTCCTTTGATGTTTCATATAACAAAAGACATAATATATATATATATATATATACTTCTCATAAAATATTTGGGTGTTACAGTTTTTGTCATTGAGAAAGGAGAAGTTTTACGCCAAGTTCCGCAAGTGTGACTTTTGGATGAAGCAAGTCAAATTCATTGGACATGTGATCACATGTGATGGAATTTCTGTGGACCCATAAAAACAATGGTGATTGAAAAATGTCCATGGCCCTCTAGTGTCCCATAAATCCGTAGTTTTCTTGTATTAGCTGGGTACTACCGACGTTTTGTGAGAAATTTCCCACAATTTTCGATACCACAAACTAAGTTAACAAGAAAAGGGGTAAAGTATGTCTGGATGGAAGAATGCGAGGGAATATTCAAGGAGATAAATATATGGCTGATCACTACACCTATACTCACACTACCTAAATGGGGATAATGTTTCATGATATATAGTGATTCTTCAAATAATGGATTGGGTTACGTACTCATGAAAAATGATAGCCTACACCTCACGGTAGGTGAAGCTCCCTAAGTAGAACAACCCAATGCATGATATAGAGCTGGAAGCTATGATTTTTTCCTTGGAAATATGGAAACACTGCCTTTATGGTGAGAAGTGTTACATATACACCGACCACAAGAGCCTAAAGTATATATTCACACAAAAGGAGATCAACATGTATCAAAGGAGATGGTTATAGCTAATCAAGGATTATGATTTCTCTATTCACTACCATCCTAGAAAGGTGAAAAAGGTAGGTGATACACTAAGTAGAAAGGAACCTGATACTCTATCCATGATCAGGACTGAGAAAGACCTTATCTTCTTGAATATGCAAAGGATGGATTTAAAAATCATATGGGTTGGGGATACATCCTACGTTGCCCAAATTATTTCTCAACCATCTATCCAATAGAAGATTAAGGAAGCACAAAGGGATGATGTGGAGATACAAAATTTGGTGAATGTAGTAAAGGAAGGGAAGATGCAAGAGTTCCATATCGACGGTGATGGTGTCATTCGGTTTGGAATGTGGATTTGTGTGCCTTAATCACCTGGGATAAAGAAGGATCTATTGGACAATGCACATAGCTCAAAATTTTCTATCCATCCTGAGATTAACAAGATGTACTGTGATCTTCGAGAACACTTCTGGTGGGATAAAATGAAAAATGAGATCGTGGAATATATCTCAAGTTGCTTGGTATGTCATCAAGTTAATATAGAGTGAAAAAAGTACAAAGGGATGATGAAACCACTGTATATACCCATGTGGAAATGGGAGAATGTTACTATGGACTTTGTCATAGGTCTCCTGAAGACGTCGAAGGAAAATAATGCGATATGGGTTGTGGTTGACTGACTCACCATGACTTCCCATTTTATCAGTATTTGTGAAGATCTATCACTTGAACAACTTTCAAGGATATATGTGAAGGAAATGGTGTGACTGCATGGTGTTCCACTCTCAATTGTCCTTGATCATGATCCAAGTTTAACATCTAAATTCTAGAGGAGCCATCAACATGCATTGAGTAGTGAATTAAATTTCAGCATAGCCTATCACCCCTAAACTGATGGCCAATCTGAAAGGACTATTCGGACGCTTGAAGATATGATAATATCCTACTCACTAGAATTAAAAGGTGGATGGGATCAATATCTCCCATTGGTTGGGTTCTCATACAAAAATATCTTCTACTCGAGTATTCAGATGGCTCCATATGAAGCTATGTATGGAAAGAGATGTATAACTCCAACCTATTGGGATGAAGTTGGAGAAAGAAAGCTACTCTGACCTGATCTTATGCAAGAGATGACTTAGAAGGTTCAAGTCATCCAAAAACACATCAAAGATGTTCAGAGTCAGAAAAAGAGCTATGATGACAACCATCTAAGGGACTTGGAGTTCGACATTGGAGATAAAGACTTCCTTCGAATATCACCATGGAAGAGGGTCATGTAGTTTGGAAATAAAGGGAAGCTATGCCCATGGTACATTGGTCCCTTTGATATCCCTGACTGCATAGGAGTTGTGGCCTATCGGCTTGCACTTCCACTAAATATGGCCCATGTTCATGATGTGTTTCATGTATCACTCCTGATAAAGTATATACATGATCCCTCAAATGTACTGAACTCATAGGTGGTACAACTGGAAGATGATCTCTCCAATGAGGAGATGCCAGTAGAGATTCTGGACTAGTGATATAAGGTTATACACAACAAGAAAACCCACATTTTCAAAGTGTTGTGAAGGAAACATAAATTTGAAGAAGCTACATGGGAACCAGATGAGGCGATGAAGGAGAATTACCCTCACCTATTTGTGTAAACTGAAATTTTGAGGGTGAAATTTCATAAGGGGGGGAAGAATGTAATGACCCAGTGTTTTTCAATGGAAATTCCATTCTTATAAATATGTCATAAAATCACATGAAAACACAACATAATGAACTAATAATTACTAAGTAACCTTTAAACATAATTTTATCATTTATGTGTTTGGAATTTCAAAAATCTGACATACACAGTTGCAATCAGTACGTTATTTGGTGTCCAATAATAAAAAACTTAATTTTTTTGGTGGATAGTACCATGACCATATTAATAGTAACATACCCTTATGAATACTAATATACCCTAATGAATAGTAACCTTAACTATGATAATATATAAATAATATTCTAGTTGAGAGTATGATATACCTATATTTTAGAATATGTAGATGAATGTTTTAAAACTGATTTTTGATAATAAATTATAATTTTAATATAATATTAAAATAATAAATTCTAAAAATTACTTTTTTTAAAAAAGTGGACCTCATTTTTGGATTTTATACGTTGAAAAATGGTTGGGGTGAATTTTTGGGATTTTTTTGAATTACATAAATTTTTTATGAATAGTGAAATACCATAATTTACAAAATAAACTAAATAAGCTAATTATAGAGTCATGCATGATGTTCTGCTGATGTGAGCACAATTGGTTCAGTTTCACATGATAAAATTACTATTCCTGGTCATATAAGTCTCACTATTCCCTCTCTTGTGGGGAAATAATAAACTAATGAATTTTATATTGAGAAATATGCTCTCCCCACCACTTTAAATCTCACCTTTCACACCCTCGTTTCCTCACACCTCTCAAGCTTCAAGACTTTTCTAAAATCTGTCCAAGAATCTTCCTTTTCCCATCCCCCACATCCAAGGGATTTTGGTCTCATCAAAATACCAAGCCTAGGTCTCTTAAGGAGGATATCAAGAGGAGGATTCAAGAGGTAATTTCATTTCCTCTTTCCTTTAATTTCCATCCAATTTCACTTTCTTTTCTTATTCTCTCCTCGCCTATCTTCATCCACATGGTATGGAAACTCTAGTATCATAAAAAAATATTTAATTTTATGATACTAACGGGATATTATACCATCCAACCCCTTCTCCTCTTCCTTTTATTTTATAAAATAAAACGATCTTCGTGAGGTGTTAATCTATCACCTTCAAGAACGACATGTTTTCTTTTTTCCACTTATACCATCAGATCTGGTCATGAAACAATTTTTATGGTTGAACCAGAATATTTTATATGTATTATTTCCTATTTAAAGTTCAGGAACTAACTTATTTACATATTAATAAATGGTTAATCAAAACAAGTTCGTTATGGTCGAAAAACCGACCAAATTAACTCAAACAACCATCATTTAATTCTCATCTAATAATTCATCCACATGGTATATAATATAATCAATTATAATATAATTTTATCTCCTAGAAGATAATTAATAATATTTAATATCATTTCTATATGTTTACCCATGTTCTACCCGAATTTCAATTTATGAATACAAGCGAACCGCTCAAGAAAACCCATAAAAACAAACATTCCTGAACAATGTTTTTAAACTCTATAACTTGTAAAAAGGCACATAAAATAACTTAATGAAACCATAATAAAGCATATTCATGTAAAAAAGGTTCTTTTATTTTTAATTAATGAATCTAATGTGGTTATACATGACATTAAAGCGAAGGAAGTGTTTGGATATACGTTAAGGGGAAATTCTCGAACCCAACTTTCATCATTTGGGTTCTCCCTCTTTCACTCCTTTTTTGATATGGTTACCACATATAAATAATTTTTTCATCATTTTATTTCCTTTAATAGGATATATATGTTTTTCATTTGTTTTTATGTCAAACAAAAATTTATTCCAAAAGAACTCTTTTTTTAAGAACACAACGTTTACTTCTCATTAAAGGTTGATGGTTCTTGTAACATGCATGTTATTACATCATTATTTTGGGAAACCAATAATTATGAATGTGTTCTTATGATATGAAACCCATTAATTTGTATGGTTTATTTATGTTCATTTTTGATATATTTTCATTGGGGCATGCATGATAAATGATAATGTTATTATGTGACGGGTGATCCCGGAATTATATAGCGCAATATGAATGTTTTGATGTGATGGGAGCGCCCATAATTATACAGTGCTCCAATACATTGGGTAAAGTGATTAATCTCATCAGTTTATCAGAAATGACATGTGAACAAGATTCTATATTTTTTCACAATTACATGTGGTAGTTAACCCCTAAGACATGATGTTTCATTTTTATCCATTGCCGCATTTCAAGTCTCTTTTTAATGCTTCCTATATTTTTCATTATCCTTTTCCTATGTTATGGTTATACTCACCCATTGTTATATTGTTATTATATATCCTCTTACTGGTCTTTTATCTCACCCATTTTGATGTATATCTTTAGGTGACTACATGTACTAAGGTGAGGCCAAGTGCTAATAAAAATCTAAAGTAGAAGGAATTAAATAAATGTTTATTCTTGATGTTGTAATTGTTATGTATGGTCCTACTTTTACCAAGACACTAAACCTTAGGATCCTCTATGTGTAATACTATTATGTTTTTTATCTTTAAAATTATGTAATATTAATATAAGAAAAGGTTGGGTTGCTATATTGTTTTTCATGTATTGTACCGTTGGAGACATTACTTACGTGGAGAGAATTGTGTGGTGTTCAAAGACCATAAAATATGTAATTATATATTTAAACAGTGTGATCTGAATATGAGTTAGTGAATGTGGGTTGAATACCTTCTGTATTTTAACTTCAAGATTTCCTAGATGTCTGGTATGGTCAATGTAGTGACTGATCCATAGAGTAGGAGGACACATATACAAGAAGTGCACCAGACCAGTAGTGACTGGTATCTTGTGGTATTGTTCTATGAGATGCATTTGGAGGTTCACGAAAGTCAAGGGAATATGTTTCTATCATCCTCAACTATTACCTCAACTATACTGGACTGATTGAGGATGAGGTAGATATTTGATTCTGAAGGCCTTGTTCTATGGGTGAGTGTGGAAGATGAGGAACCACATAATGGTTATACCATAGGAGAGGATGAAATTCTTGACTATATTGTCTCATATGGGTTTCTGAAGACATGTACAAAGAGATGATGTGGGAATTTCATGGCTCAGTATGTGAACTGAGTCTTGGTGCCACCAATATGTATCAGGATTTACATCATCAGTCTTGGTGGCCGAGTGTGAAATAAGAAGTAGCTGGATTTTTCATGAGGTGTTCCACCTATGAGTAGGTGAAAGTGGAGCACCAGTGACTAGCTCAACGTTTATAGAATCTACCCATTATTGAGTGGAAATGGAATGATATTGTGATGATTTTCATGATTGTTTTAACAATGTAAAATCAAGTAACAATGTCTTATGGGTTATTGTTGACAGGATTATGAAGATTGTGTATTTCATTCTAATCAAGGAATCCTTCAGTGTTGATGATCTTGGGAGTTTATACTTCTGTGAGATTCTATTACTACATGGGGTTCCATAGTGTATCATTTATGATATGTATATCTGGTTTAATTCGTGATTCTGGAAAGTTCTATAGTGGGATTTGCGTACAAAAGTGCTTCTGAGCATGACATGCCACCCCCGGACGGATGGCCAGTCAGAGAGCATGATTTATGTGATTGAGGACATGCTTTCGGAATGCATGCTAGATTTTTGTGGAACTTGGTAGAGGAATTTACCCCAAGTTGGGTTTTCTTATAATAATAAATTTTAAGTTACTATTCAGATGTCACCTTATGAGGCTTTATACTTTAGGATGTGTTGATAACCCCTGTGTTTTCTAGAAGAAGGAGATTCAACTATAATGGGTCCACATATTTCCCAGGAGACCTCAGAGTAGGTGTAGTTTTTTCAGAAGTGGATGGATACTATGTAGTCTTATTAAAAATCTTAAACTGATCGCCATAGATGATATCTAGAGTTTGAGGTGGGGGATTGGGTTTTCCTATGTGTTTTACTGAGGCTGGGAAATAAAAGGATCAGGAGACATGGAAATATATCTCCATGATACATTGGACCATTCAAGATTCTAGAGAGAGTTGGTCCAGTTTTCTATCAGTTTCTGTTACCTCTGAGGTATCGGGCTATGCATGACATCTTCCATGTTTCTCAACTATGAAAATACTATTCAAGATCATATCATGCATTTTAAACCAAGTATGTTGAGTTATTGGTAGATTCATCCTTTGAGAACAATCCTATACATATTGTGGATCGTAGTGTGAATGTTCTTCGAGGATAGTCCATTAATTTAGTACAGGCTCTATGAAAGCACAATCTACTGTAGGATGAGACTTGGGATTGGGAGGCTGATGTATGATCACAATGGACATAGTTGTTCTCAGATTATACTTAACCACCCTTAGGAAGGAAATTTGGGGACAAATTAATTTAAGTGGGGAAGTCTGTAAGAACTCGGTTCTTCTTTGCGGTACAAATCTGGTGTTTTCTATCAATTATTAGGTCAATTGTTTAAATATGGCCTAATGTGGATGCTCTTTGAAGTCATATACGGATTGAGGTTTTCCAGGGATGATTCGGAGCACTAAACCTAAGTGTTGGGGTGTTTTTGGACTAGTGCACGGTTAGTATAGACTGTGTAAGGAAGTAGAAATGGTTTCTATAGACCGTGTAAGGCTGGATAGTCAGGCCGAACAAGTCACGTGGTTTAAGGAAACTGTGCAGATAGTTCTATAGTTTTTACAGAACTTGATAGAGGGTTTTAGCATGGTATTTTCATGGTTTATAAACCATGTTGGATGACTGTGCACTATGCCTCAAGGATACATGAAGCTGTTCATGGTTTTCTTATGGTTTTTCAAACCATGCTGATAAACCGTGTGATCCCTATTGTGTTGGTTTTTTTAATATATTAAATTTAAAATATAAATTCTTTAAAAACCTAAATGATGTTTTGTTACAAATGGAAAACAACCTCTTTCATGTGGAAAACCTCTCCTCCTGGCCGAAAGTAGTATTTTAGATATACTCTCCATCCTATCATTGATTGGAATGTGTTTCATCTCTTTGGATCCACAATGGTACAACCTTGATTCATTTTTATCCTTTCACGATTATTTTTGATATTGACTAAGCTATTTGGATTTAGGCTCATATGCCCTAATTTCATTTTTCATCCATTCTTAAAATTTTATCCAAACAAGGATGAATCAGATATTAATACTAGACAAGATATCTAGAATTGACCTAAGGTAAGTGGTCATGTTCTTTTCATTAAAATTAGGATCGTTTATATATGTTGGAGTGTAGTGTACCCATTTTTAGGGCATCACCATAATTTGGAATTGAACCCTATTATTTTCTATCATGTTTTATATAATTGAATAGGCATGAGTATGAATTTTATAGGTTGTATACCTTGACTAAGGACCACCCCATGGGGGAGTTTCCTAGAGTGACCCTTTATGGATTTTGGACTTGGATGCCCCTGAGGCATGCCTTTTACGCCATGTCATGGGATGTAAAAATTGGATTTGTCCTTTGAATTAAATTTTAATGTTGATATATTTCAATTTAACTAATTAAGTGTATCAGATGGATTACATTACTTAAGACCCATATGTTCCACTGATTATTTTAGCATGCTTACTTTTTCAATGCCTTGCCCATGTGAGTATGTATATGCTATGGCATGAATTTATGCGATTTGATTGAATTTATATAATTATAGATTTTCCCATGTTAGATATTTTATAAATAATCCACGTGGTAGATTGATAAGTTAGTTATGATTGTTATGTTAAAAATGACCATATGAGTTTTTGGATGGCCCTTGAGTTGTTAGCCCTTGTGAGTTAAATTGAGACCATGCCCTAAAATAGATTGATAAATCTTGGGAATCTTGTTATTGTGATATTACCATGTGAGGTAAATGACATTAAATCCATGTATTAGATTATTTTAATGTGTTTCTTGTTATAAAAAATATGCCACATGTGTAATTGAAAGGCCCAACCCTTAATGGTTGGCCAAGGTTTGATACACCCTATGAGGTGAGTTTATTATTTTATTCTCTTGGTTTTTGACCTCAGAAAATTAAATGGATTTGAAATAGTTAAATGATAAATATTCATGAGTAACACATGGATTCATATTAGAATTCCAGGAATGGACTCATGTGACTATTGACCTTAATTCCCTAAGAGATACAAGGATCCACTTTAGGATTCCTTGGGCAGACTCGTGATTAAATGTGATAATGCAATGGGGGATACATGGATCCATAGAGGGATGCCATGAAAAGAATCATCGAGGATGAACTTATATGTCGAGTGATACATGGAACCAATTTTGGGATTTCAAAGACAGACTAAATGGGAATTTGATTATATATAATGGGTGACACGTTGGGATTCCTTAAAGGACCGCCAAGGATGGACTCAGATTACTTGGAATATATACCTCACCTTGAGAGATATTGGTTTCTTAAGAGGATTTATATGGATGACCTTGTAGGGTGTTTGTTGAGATTACACCCAGATTGATTCTTGAGTTCCAATTTTGGAATGTCAAGGATGGGTTCATGTTATAAATAAAATATTTAAATGAAAGGAATTATGATGTGTCTTCTTGTCCAAAGAACAAGGTTGGATTTGGTCTTTACTTTTTATTTCATAGATAGCCTTTTGAGGCATCCATTGTGCTAAGAGTTATATGGGGGATTCCAGGCTTGAGATGGACTCAAGACTTATAACTTTAAACATAATTGTTTTGTTAAATGGATATGAAATGAAAAATAGATCATGTAGGATGTTTAAATTTTATTTACCCCTTTTTTATTATTTTCATAATTTCACACTATCTGCTATATATATTCACTGACTGATTGAAATAGTCCATGGGTGGTTTCCTACTTGGATTTAGTCTCACACCCTTCTTGGGTCATCTATTTGGGCCCAAACAGATTATATGATTGTAGGTAATGATAAGGGAAATAACCCTCATACAGTTACTTGATTAGCTGCTTAAGAGTAGGGGATCCTTGGACAAAAATGTGTCTTTCGATGCCACTAGGTTTCTTTTTTCTTTTTTATACATTTGGTACATGTATTGTATATTACTTCTATGTACCTTTTTGGAATTTTTACTAGAACATGTGACATATATTAGCATCCTCTGTATGATATGAATTATGGATTGTTTATATTATCAATATTATACTGCTTAACTTGGTTTCATTGAATTAATGCTTCCTCTACTGAACTATTATTGTTATCTACTATGCTACACTCTAATAATAAGGGAACAATCTCCCCAATATCAAACCTGAGCCCTCTTTTCTAGTTGTAAGCCTTTGGAGTTTGGGGAAATGCGCTTGATGCCATATGGCCAACCAGGTATGGGGAACCTTTGAGTAGTATCCAGAACTAGAACATTATAATAACCCTTGGGTTTAGTATGGGTTTTAGTAAAAAAATGTTATTTTGAAGGAGAATTCCTCCATATTATAGGGATAAAAAAGTATTGTTATTGGTAATTTTTAAGGTTTATTATATCTGTAATGTTATGGTAATACTATTCAATTTATATTATTTTATTTTTTGGAAAAATTAAGTTGTATAGAAAACCATAGTTGTCAAAATCTGATTTAATAAAAAATATTATTTTGAGGATGTTCATAATATTTATGTGAAATTATTTATTGGGTTTATATGTATATGTCATTTTGTTTGAATATAATATATTATTTGGGATGAGTGATATTACATTTTTATAGAAGTATAATGAAGGCTATGAGATAATAATTGTGGTTAAAAACTTATTTAATGACTATTTTATTGAGGTTATTTTGTATATATGATCATTTATTTAAGGAATGATCTATGTTAAACCACTGGGTTTGTCATTGAACATTGGATATTAATATATTAACATTAATTTTGGTAATTATCTTAACAACTTTCATCCATTTATAGTTTTGGTTAATGTCGAGACTGTAGAAATGACTTGATTTTTCATTTTGAAGTCATGTGATCTGTCTGAAGTTAATTTTTGTTCTTCTGCCATAAAAAATCAATTCCTATATTCAATTCATTTAGTAAGTGGTGAATTTGATAGTTATTGAATCATAACCAAAGGATGGAAGTATATTTATGAAATAAAAAATATCATCTAAGTATATTTTCTTGTGCTCTCTATCTTGATAGTAAAATAAACCCTAACTTTAGTAAAAGGATATTTAAATAAAAAATTATCCTATTGTATTTTTATATAATTAATAAATGGTCCTTTAATCTAACACATATGTATGGTTTTATCATTGTTGAATTTATCTTGATCATTGAATTTCTTTTGATCAATTGTCTCTATCACTAAGCATAATTATTTTTTCTTTTCTTCTTTGTCCATAACATTACATTCCACAAATTTTATCCTATGTTTAATCCTTTTTATGTTATGATCATCAAATTTCCATTTCCTTATTTTTTAAATGAAATGATATTAACACTTTTTACGATGTTGATTTTCCAAAAAGAAATTTTCAAAAGTAAAACCATTGATGACTGAGAAAAATTTCAAATTGTGAGGATGAAATATATTTAATTTGGTATAATGTAACTCTCTATGATTTTAAAATAGTAAATTTATGTTTGATAGTGTATAGAGCACATAACATTGATCCTAAACAAACCATGAAATATTATTATTTAAATAAGATCGTTATAACTTAGCCGTAAAATTGGAATCTATGAGTAGGATTGACTAATTTATGAAAAGTATATAAATTTACTACTAAATATATATTTATTTATAAATTATTATTAACTAATCACTAAATTTTAATAAAATTCATTTAATTCAATGAAAATTGGTTTTCTTCAAAAAATGGTTAGTGCATCTTTTTGTGAGAAAATAATATAATTATTATTTTTTAATTATATAATTTTTTTAAAAAAAAAACTCAATTCAATTTTGATATAATTAAATATATATTAAAATTGGTGGAAATTTTGGGATTTTATAAAAAATACTAATTTTCAGCGAATAGTGAAAAATGAATATTTTTATAAAATTATGATTTCTCTTCTAATAAATTATGTCCCATTATTATTTTAAATTTATTTGAAATTAAGATAAGAATTATTTTGTTATATTAGATCCAATTAATTATGTTTAAATAATAATTAAACTAGATTTCACAGTAATTTTATTCCTAGGATTAAAACAAAATTTTTCAAAAAAAATTAAAGTGAATAATGATCCTCCATTTTAATTAATTAAAATAAACCATATTGATTAATGATTTAAATGAAATTTTTATATTATATTTATATAAATATTAATTATAATTAAATTAATTATAATTAATTTTCATAATGTTATTATAATATCATCTTATTCTTGAAAAATGCATTTTTGAAAAATGGTTTTTTCTGATATATCTGCAGATTTAATTTTAAATTAAATTATTCTACATCTTTGAGATTAATTTAGAAATTGGATTCCATATTCAAAATAATCATACTTTATATTATCTAATAATTTCAACTTAATTTTTTACCCTAATGAATAATGAAAACTGTAAAAATTAATTATCACAGTTATAGAAAAAATGGGTTTACTAGAAGTTAAACTAAAAATAAAATAGTTAGAAATGACCCATGACTTGTTAAATTCATATTTTATGGTCATATTTTTACCTTATATCTTCTATTTTTATAAGAAGTTCGATTTTGGTGCCTTTTGGCATGATAAAAATTTGGGTGTAATTATTTCTTTTAAACAATTCATGTGTTTCCGTTTTTTCACTTATAAATTGCCACACCTATCCCATCCTATTTACACTAAAAACACGTTAATTTGACTATTTCATGGAAAATAACTTACTTTATTCCCTAAAATCATTAAAAATTCCTAGGATTTATCATAAATACAACCTATGAATTATTTTGGTGAAAACCTTAATAAGTCATTTAAAGAAGAGGTAACATCCTTAACATAACATTTTATTTTATTTAGTCCTCCACCTTTGTAAAATATTATTAAAATATTATGATATAATAACCTTATAATATTACATATAATTTAATTTTTTATGATATATTTATGACCTAGAACCAACTCCCCTTCCCTCAAATGGGAAATAAAACTGTTGATTGGGTCTATAGTGGACTACCACCAAACGAACCAAAATAATTTTCATTCCACAACCAGTTCTCATAGATGTAATTAATGATGTATTTAATGTTTATATATGATATTCATTATATAATAATACTTCTTGAATTATAATATTACACACTCTGTGATTTTTATTTTTTAGGAAATATGATAATGTCACTCATGTGTACAACAGACTAAAAACTCATGAAACAATGTGATTCTATTTTCAAATATGATTTATATGAATGATAATTGATGAGGTTATTTTCATGAGGATTATCAAGTTTAAATTCATAAGACCCAAGATTTATCATAGTTTCTAACCTTGGGGTCTCTCTCAAAGAATGAGTGTCAAATTACTAAGTGGAATTTCTGAAAAACAATTTATGATTTTTTAATATTTTGAAAACAAAAAACTAAAACAGAAAAATAGTGATGAAAACCATAATTATGAGGATGAAAAAGTGAATTAACCAAGGAATGATAGAAGAGAAAAGAAGATAAATGAAAAGTCATAAATATAATAATACCAGAACAACCCAAAGAATAAAAACACATAGAGAAAAAAATGATAGAAATATAAACACAAAAATCAGTGAGAACAAGGAAGGGTCCTGGTTGATCCACCCTTAACACCCTATAATTGATCTTCAGTATAATTCAATCAACAATCAAATCACTCAGTGCAATTATGATGGCTCAAATCACAAATCTCTTTTACCCAAAACATTGAGAACTCATGTGCAAAATTACTTCCAACACATAAGCACTGTACCAAAGTAAACACATCTCTAGATCAAATCACTTCAGCTTTTAATTTATTCGTGACTGTAGTGATCATAAAATTATATAAAAACATGAAACCTATCCCAACTCTTTAGTAGTTATAATTAAAGGAATAAGGTAAAAATGGGTCAAATTAAAAATATAAGGAACCTAATATAGTATAATAATGTTCACATGTAAACTCAAAACACCTTCACTAACTCCTTAGAATGATGAAGAGAAAAATTATTATCTTCATGTTGCTCAGATCTCCATATTGTATCTAGTTTATTCAACTAAATTATGTCCTGCAAGTTAGTATTCCATTACTAGATATTTCATGTCAAAATAAAAAAATAAAGAGAGGGAAAACTAACAACAGATCAAATTTGAAACAAACAATGCAATTCAATTCCATAAAATAGAGACATTGCATTATTATTTTCATACATCTACCAAAAATGAATATAAGACAAAGGTCGATAAAGATGGAGGAGCAGTGATCCCATCTCCAATGTCGATGGTGATTCTTAAGTCTGGGGGTCTGGTGAATGGTAATGTTTCACAAATGTGAGGTCCCCCCTGAAAAATAGAGCCGTAGAGGAATATCCTAATTTGAGAATGAAAGTATAAAACAACAGAAACTAATAGGTAGTAGCAAAATTCCATGTGGTGATCCTTGATATGCTCTTCATAAATCTTTAGTGACCTCCAAGTGAGTGAAAAAAATCATATTTCAATGAACTCCACTACCCCTTGAAATTGTGATTTCATGTCCAAAAATTAGCTTAGTTTTGACAAACATCCCTGCTCAAGAAACTCCTATACAAAACAATATAATTCAACAATGTTTTCAGACATTGGTAATAAAATATAAAAGTTATAACTATTTTAATTAATATTATTATATATATATAAATGAAAATTTATATTTACTATTATATATATAATATAAAAAAATGTATTAAAATATTAAATTATTATTATTATTGTATATATTTAGATATATATATTAAATATATATTTTCATTAAAAGTATTAATTATTAAAAATATAACTATATATAAGTATTAGATTTATTTCTGATCATTTGATATCATAAAATAAATGTTTTTAATAATATATATATATATATTCGAATATCTATTATTATTATTTATTATATATTATATATATTGTATTATATATTATATATTACAAAAATAAAATAAAATAATAGGGTTTTGGTGGGTCACTAGTAGGGGAAGAGGGTAAAGGGGGAGGTCACAACAACAATAAGAATAATAGGTGACATATGTCTTTAGAAGGTCTGATGGAAGCAGGGATTCATGGATAATTGGTGATTATATACGGATTCAAGTAGGGCATAGTGTCACATGGTATTCAATAATTTGGATTTGGTCGTCCAGAAGTTCTTTATAGAGGAAGGAAAGCGGAAGTTGCAGTAGGGTGGTGGGGACGTCTCATATTGGTCTAGGGAAGTGGTGGTTCAACCGTTCAAGCGGGTTACCACTTTTAATAAGTAATAAAGGTCTTAATTCTTGCTAGGTTTCTTCATTTTTATTGAATAGATGGCTCAGATCTAGTAAATTTTGCTGTTCTGCTACATGGATTATTGTTTTCATTTATTTGATTATGTTTTCTACTACGGTGATTTCTTGTACTATTGTATTACTAGTGGTGTGATGGCAGAAGAGGTGTGAGATGGTGGTGGTGAGTGGTGATTGGGTGTTGTTAGAGGTGTGACAAGAGTCACCACTATATGATGATGTGAAACAGTGAGGGATGGTGGTATGTTAGTGGTGGTGGTGAGAAAATACTGAGAGTGGGTGTAAGAGAATTTGGTGGTGTCTCAAGCAGCGGTGAGACAGGAGGCTGTAGAGTGAAAAAGTGAAAAATTATGTATAAAAAATCATTGAAAATTCACCTCACATAATTTTTTTCATTCTCGAACGAATTCATGATTTTGACTATTAAGCATAGAAAATATTACTTGTGAAATTCAGTTCAAAAACTATATCAAAAAAATTAGACAAATAGAGGAGAACAACTTGGATTGGATTTTCAGAAGTCCTCAAAAATGGTATTATCTAGTTTCAATCACACACTGAATATCCAGAGAAACAAACATTATTCACTTTTAAAGATGTGAGGCAACATATATGGGATCACATAAAATCCTTCTTTAATACTATATCATGTTCTAATATTAAGAGTGATAATTGGTTGGATAAAGTCAAATTAAAATCTTAACAAAAGGAGAATTAAATTCTCACTTCCTCCTAGGTTCTAAAAATCAATGTTCAATTTTTTATCTCTTTATTGATTCAACTCAAATGATTGTAAATTAAGTGAATTGTTCCCTTTTTCATTTGGGTTCAAAATTCACCGCACCTAAATGAGTTCATTTTTTACAAGACAAATTACTTTAATATTTCCCACTATATTTCTTGTGTAAATCACTTATTGAAATTAAAAATGGATTTTATTTGTTAAAAAAATTCACCAAGTGGCTATGTCTCAAATAATCTTTGTGGGATCTCATATTCCCATTTCACTCTAGTTACAAAGGATATAAATAATTATCATTCGAGTTATATTCCTAATGTGATCATTTGTTTTATTAAAATATGATTCCTTTTTGTTCAAGTTTAAATTTTTAGTTTCCAAAAATCATGACCAAAATTACACAAAACTATCTTCCCTCACTCTATTCCTCAATTTGTAAACATAATATCCATATAAATAGTTTACTAGTTCAATGAGAAATCATACATCCCAAACACTTTCAGAAATAGTGAAACTCTCAAAAAACAACAATTATTTATTCACTAATTAATCAAGACAGAATTGATGATCAAATTAAAGAAACTTACCCTAATTTTATGAATGATATTTCAAAATTTTTTAAATAAATTGAAAAAATTCTACCATTTGTTTTGGAAAAAGATCATGGGAGATTTTAAGTGAGAAAATGACCCCTCCCCCACACTTAAAACTCAACAATGTCCCCATTATTCGCTATTATAGTGGGATATTTTTAGGTTCAAATTAGTTAAGAAATTTAATAGTTAAATGATCCTGAAGGGGTATCAGTGATGTTTAAAAACATTGTTTTTCATAAAAATATAAAGAAAAAGGAAAAATAAAAACACAGACAAACATATACAAAAGAACCCCACCAACCACCAATAACAAACAAGAATAATATATTCTTCTTTGAAAAGATCGTGCTTTAATTTTGTACAAGAAAACATATGATTTTTCTATTGAGTTCAAACTATAGCACTATATCTCATATAGTACAATAGTAGTAGAGTAAAAATGAGAGAATCAGGTGAAAGAAGGTTTCAAAATCCAGTTCAATTAGATTTTCAACTCACTAGATTTTAAAAAGAAAACCCCTACCATGAAACTGATTCGCAAGATCCAAAAACAATAGGGGAAATCCCCCACACCTAGTCCCTATCAGAATGAATTATGAATTAAATTTTATTAAAATAAAAATTGTGCAACATTAAAATAATAATTCTCAGAGTGTGCAGATTTCATCCAATTTTTAAATGCCTTTCTTTGTTAGCATTGTAACAGTTTTCCTAGGTGATCAATTCAAATCCCTATATAATATAAACTATATAATATAAGTCTTAAATAATTAAATTTGAATTAAATGTAACCAAGGTATGAGTTAGGAAGTTTTATCCAATAAACATTAGTACTCTAGTCCCCTTAACTAAACATAACTACCATGTGGAACTGACTTTCTGATTATTTTACTTTTAATATTAACCACACAAATTAAAATAGGAATCATAATTAAACGAAAATATGATATGAAAAAGGATAACCATAGGATAAACCCCCAGGGGTTGCTGTAGTATGACTATACATAGTTAGATAGTCAGTGGATAAACTCCAATATGATCGAGGATGTGACTTCTTTCTTAAGAACCCACACTTGTGGTTTTTACCAACCTTACACACTTGTATATCGTGGATAACCCCTTGGTCAACTACCTTAAATTATCCCTTCATAATAATAAAAATCCTCATGTGGGTTACTGGAGGGGTAATGAAAATCTTGGTGTAATTCCAACCTAGAACTTGTGGTTGATAGTTCATAGGTTGTGTAAATGAATATCTTGGATGAGAATTATCCTCTAGTTAAGTCCAAATAAAAAATTATTCCTGGAAAACAAATTATTTGCCATTATCCACTGCTGATCCTATGCCCAACTCAAGAAATTCCTATTCAACAACAATTCCAAATTAGAATCATCATCCAGAATTGGGTGTTCCATTTATTCCTCTCCAGGTGTAGCTTAAACTCTTTAATAACTCTCTTTTTAATAATAAAAGTGAACTACATCTACAATAACTACAATGGGTGTAAAAAATGTAATTATTATTCAACAAAATAAAAAACATAAGATTCAAAAAAATTCAAATCCTTGAATTATTAATTTTTGATTTTTGTGGTTTAATAGTGATCCTCATAGTATGTGTGTGGTAAGAGGGAGGGAGTCTACCTCCTGAATCCTCTCTTCAAATTAGATGGTCTTTAAGGTGCTATCTTCTAAGGAAAAGTCAATGATGTCTTGTTATATCTCATCAAGTTGAAGCATGGAAAAATAATTGGACCAATTAGAACATAGAAAATCATCAATTAAAGATCTATAAATAAAATGATCTCTTAGTTTGTGGCCTTCTTATTCTATGTACGCATTTTCTATCACCTACAATACCTTGAAACTGGATTCTGGATGTATATCTTGAATTATTAGTTTCATATCAAAGGGATTTTAATACTCAAAATTGGGTATTTCAAACTTCTTGTCCCTCCTCCTATTTTTTATCATTTCTTCAAAGTTTTTTTTCCAAAAGGGGAAACATCAGTTTCTTTCTTGATCACTTCCTTGATGTTTTGGTCCTCTAGAGATAGGTAGGTTGGGCCAAGAAAATTAATTATTCTCTTTTTGGCTAAATAATAATTCATGGAAGGTACCTTCCCCTCTTGAAACCTCTTAATTTGGTCAAATCACTATGCAGAATGTATTTTAGCTTGATGTGTCACATCCTTTATAGTATCTGAGAGGTCTCATGTTGGTCATCTTTATAGCCAAAATTTAAATAATCCCACATCCACATATAATTATTACATATAAAATAATTCATGTAAACCAACATAAAAATAACTCTCCGTTTCCATTTTATGTTTTTAGTGATTTTTTTGATTTTTTTTCTAATTTTTTTAATGAAAAATGCAAAAAAAAAAACACAGTCAAACATTTCTTCCATGAAAATAGTTCCAAAATTTTATGTATTAATTTTCCTGAGGATATTCTAGTTTACATTTATAGAACCCAATATATATTACAGTGTCTAACCTCGTGGTCACTCTCAAGGTAGTAGTGTTGAATGACTAATGAAGGGTGTCCTATGGATGACTTTCCCCATGACCCATATGTGTCATTGAATGTTTAAGCATGCTTAATTTTTCTATTCCTTTCCCATGTGAGTACGTATAGGCTATTAATTGAATTGATTCATTCAGATTGAATTTATATAATTATGGATTTTCCCATGTGAGTAATATTATAAATAATCAATGTGATAGATTGATAGGCTAGTTATGATTGTTATGTTAAAAATGACCATATGAGTTTTTGGATGGACATTGAGTTTTTATCCCTTGTGATTTTAATTGAGACCATTCCATGAAATATATTGATAAATCATGAGAATCTCGTTATTATGATTTTACCATTTCAGTTAAATGACATTAAATCCATGTATTAGATTATTTTGATGTGTTGCTTATTATAAAAAATATGCCACATGTGTAATTGAAAGTCCCAGCTCTTAAAGGTTGGATAGGGTTTGATACACCCAATGAGTAGAGTTGATTATTAGATGCTCTTGGTTTTTAACTCGGTATATTAAATGTAATTGAAATAGTTAAATGATAAATATTTATTAGTGACACATGGATTCAAATTATAATGCCATGGATGGACTCATGTGACTATTGACCTTTATACCATAGGTGATACATGGATCCACCTTAGGATGCCTTGGAGAAACTCACGGTTAAATGTGATAATGAAATGGGTGATACATGGATCTATATAGGGATGCCACAGACAGACTCTTCGAGGATGAACTTATATGTCGAGTTATACATGGACCCAATTTTGGGATGGCATAGACAGACTCAATGGGCATTTGATTATATGTCATGGGTGATACATTAGGCGTCCTTATAGTATTTCCAAAGATTAAATCAGAATACTAGGACTATATACCTCACCTAGAGAGATACTGGGTTTCTGAGATGATCGTCAGGGATGGGCTTGAATGGTGTTGGTTGAGATTACACCCGGAGTGATTATTGAGTTCCAATTTAGGAATGTCAAGGATGGGTTCATGTTATAAATAAAATATTGAAATGAAATGAATTATGATGATTCTTCTAGTCCAAAGAACAAACTTGGATTTGTTCTTCAGTTGTTCTAGCATAGATGGACTTCAGAGGCACCTGTTTTGAAAAATGTTATATGGGGAATTCCAAGCATGAGCTGGACTCAAGACTTATAAATTTCAACATAATTGAATTGTTAAATGGATATGAAATGAAAAACAGATCATGTAGGATGTTTAATTTTTATTTCTCCCATTCTTATTAGTTTCTTAATTTCACCCTACCTACTATTTATATTCATTGACTGGTTGGCATAGTCCATGTGTGGTTGCCTATATGGATTTAGTCTCACACCCTGTTTGGGTCATGTTTCTAGGCCCAAAAATATTATATGATTATAGGTAATGTTAAGGGAAAGATCCCTCTTATAGGTACTTGATATGCTGCTTAGGAATAGAGGATCCTAGGACAATGTCTTGTCTTTCGATGCTACTAGGTGTTTTTTCCTTTTTATACATTTGGGTCATGTATTGTATATTACATCTATGTACCGTTTTTTGGATGTTTTACTAGAACATGTGGAATGTATCATCATCTTGTGTATGTTATTACTTATGTCTTTTTTATACTATCAATATCCTACTGCTTAACTCGGTTTCATGGATTTAATGCTTCCGCTACTGAACTGTTATTATTATCTACTGTGTTACACTCTAATAATAAGTCAATAGTCTCCCCATTTTCAAACCTAGGCCCTCTCTGTTACATGGAAGCCTATGGAGTTTGGGGAAATTCACTTGAGGCCATGTAGCCAACTAGGTATGGGGCACCTTTGAGTAGTATCCCTAACTAGGACATTATAATAACCCTTCGGTCTAGTATGGGTTTTAGTAAAATAATGGTTATTTGAGGGATAATTCCTTCATATTCTAGGGCTATGAAATTAAAGGTATCGGTAATTTTTAAGGTTTATCTTATCTTTAATGTTAAGGTAATACTATTCAATTTATATTATTTGATTTTTTGTGAAACATAAGTTGTATAGAAAACCATAGTTGTTAAAAACTAATTTAACAAAAAATGTTATTTTGAGGATGTTCATAATATTTATGTGAAATTATTTTTTGGGTATATATATATATATATCATTTTGGTTTAACATAATATATTATTTGGGATGAGTGATATTAAATTTTTAGAGTAGTAAGATGAATGCTATGAGACAATATTTGAGGTTAAAATTTTATTTCATGATGATTTTATTGAGGTTATATGGTATATATGGTCATTTATTTAAGGAATGGTCTATGTTAAACCGTTGGGTTTATTATTTAACAATGGATATTAATGTATTAACATTAATTTTGGTAATTATATTACCATGTTTCATCCATTTATAGTTTTGGTTAATGTCGAGACAATAAAAACAACCAGATTTTGTATTTTTATGTTATGTGATCTATCTGAAGTTAAATTTAGTGCTTCGGCCATAAAAAAGTCATTTCTTATATATAATTCATTATGTAAGTGTTAAAGTCGATAGTGATCGAAGAAGAACGAAAGGATGAAAATGTTTTTATGAAATAATAAATATCATGTAAGTATATTTTCTTGTGTTCTATATCTTGATAGTAAAAAAATCCCTAACCATAGTAAAAAGATATTAAAACAAAAAAATTATCCTATTACCTTTTAATCAAATGAATCAATAGTCCTTTAATCTAACACATATGTATAGTTTTTTGGTTGTTGACTTTCTCATGATCATTAACTTTCTTATGATCAATGATCTCTATCACTAATAATAATTATTTATAATTTTCTTCAATGTCCATATCATTAAATTCCATCAATGTTCTTCTATGTTTAAACTTAGTTATGTTATGACCTAAAAATTTCCCTTTACTTATTTTTAAGCAAAAATGTTATTAACACTTTTTATGATGTTGATTCTCCACAAATAAATTTTCAAAAGTAAAACCATTGATTATTGAGAAACATTTTAAATTGGGAGGAAGAAATATATTTATGGGGGTATAATGTAACTATCTACGATTTTAAAAGAGTAAACTTATGTTTGATAGCATATAAAACACATAATTTCGATCTTAAATGAACCACAAAATATTATTATTTAAATAATATCGTTATAACTTAGCCGTAAAAATGAATGTTTTGAGTAAGATTAACTACTTTATGAAAATTATATAATGTTACTACTAAATATAAATTCATTTTTAAATTCTTATTAACAAATCATTAAATTTTAATAAAATTTATTTACTTCAATGAAAATATGTTTTCTTCAAAAAATGGTATGTACTCTATTATACAAGGAAATAATATAATTATTATTTTTAATTTTAGAAAAAACGGTTTAAAAAACTCAACTCACTTTTGATATCATTAAATATATATTAAAATTGGTGGAATTTTTGGGATTTTGTAGAAAATACTAATTTTCAGTGAATAGTGAAAAATGAAACTTTTTATAAAATTATGATTTCTTTTCTAATAAATTATGTCCCATTATAATTTTATTTTTTTTTTGAAATTATGATAAGTATTATTTAGTTATATTGAATACAATTAATTATATTTAAATAATAATTAAACTATATTTCACTATAAGTTTATTCTTAGGCTTAAAACACATTTTTTCTAGAAACTGTTTTAAAGTGAAAAAATGTCCCCCATTTTAATTAATTAAAATAAACCATAATGATGAATGATTTAAATGAAATTTTTATATTATATATATACATATTAATTTTAATTAAATTAATTATAATTACTTTTCATATAGTCATTATAATATAATTTTATGCTGGAAAAATGAATTTTTGAAAAATGGTTTTTTCAGATACATCTGCGAATTTAATTTTAATTTTAATTATTCTAATTTTGTGACATTAATTTTGAAAATTGTACTCCATATTATGAATCATCATAATATATGTTATCCATTTATTTCAAGTTAGTTTTTTACCCTAATGAATAATGAATACTATAAAAATTAATTATCACAGTTATTGTAAAAAATGGGTTTACTAGGAGTTAAACTAAAACGAGAAGGGCTAAAAATGACCCAACACTTTTTAAATTCATATTTTATGGTCATATTTTTACCTTATATCTTTTATTTTTTAAAAAAGTTCTATTTTAATTCCTTTTGGTATGATAAAAATTTGGGTGTAATTATTTCTTTTAAAAAATTTCAGGTGTGTCCTTTCTGTCACTTATAAATTGCCACACCTATCCCATCCTATTTACACAAAAAAATCATTAATTTGACCAATTCCTGAAAAATCACTTACTTTATTTTCTAACCTCCTTAACACTTCCTCAGATTTATCATAAATACAACCTATAAATGATTTTGTTGAAAACCTAAATAAGTTTTTTGAAGAAGAGGTAACTTTATTAACGGAGCATTTTATTTTATTTAGTCTTCAAAATCTATAAAATATTATTAAAATATTTCGATATAATGACCATATAATATTACATATAAATTTTTTTATGAAATATTTATGACCTAAAACCAACTCCCCTTCCCTCAAATGGGAAATGAAACTCTTGATTGTGTGTACAGTGGAATACCACTTAGCGAACCAAACTAATTTTCATTGCACAAACAGTTCTCATGGATGGAAGTAATGATGTATTTAATGTTTATATATGATACTTATGATATAATTATACTTCTTAAATTATAATATTACACACTCCTTGATTTAAATTTTCTAGGGAAAACGATAATGTCGCTCGTGTGTACAATAGACTAACAACTCATGAAATGATGTGATTCTATTTTCACATATGATTTATATAGATGGTAATTGATGTATTTATTTTGATGAGGATGATCATGTTTTAATTTATAATACCAAAGATATAGCATAGTGTCTAACCTTGGGGTCTCTTTCAAGGAAGGAGTATCGAATTACTAATTTATATTTCAGAAAAACATTTTTTGTTTTTTTAATATTATGAAAGTAACCAAATAAAACAGAAAAATAGTGATGAATTCAATAGTGATGAGGATGAAAAAATAAATGAACCACGGAAGCATATATGAGAAAAAAGGAAGAAAAATAAAAGGATGGAAATATAAGAAGACCAGAATAACCCAAAGAACAAAAAAACACAGAGAAAAAAATGATATAATGATAGACATGACAATTAGAGAGAACAAGGAAGGGTCCGGGTTGATCTACCCTCAACTCCCTATAATTGATCTTCAATATACCTCAATCAATAATCAACTAAATAAATAAATTTATGATAGCTCAAATCACATATCCCTCTCACCTAAAATATTGATAACTCATGTTCAAAATTACTTCCAACACATAATCACTATACTAAAGTAAGCACATCTCTAGGTCAAATCACTCCAGCTTTTAATTTCATCATGACTATAGTGATCATCGAAGGATCTAAAAACACGCAACCTCTCCCAACTTTGTAGTAGATCTAATTCAAGGGAGAAGGGTAAAACAGGTAAAACAGAAAGGATAAGGAACTTGATCTAGTATAAGAATGTTCTCACGCACACTCCAAACACATTCACTAACTTCTTATAATGATGAAGAGAAAAATTCTGATCATTATGATGCTCAAATATTTATATTGTATCTAGTTTCTTCACTTAAATTATGTCCTACAAGTTAGTCTTCCATTAATAGAGATTTCATGTCACAAGAACAAAATAAAAAAAGGTAAAACTAACAACAGATCACATTTGGAACAAAAAATGCAATTCAATTCCATAAAATAGAGACACTTCACTAGTATTTACAGACATCAACCAAAAATAAAAATAAGAAAAGGTGGATGAAGATAGAGGAACAGGGATCCCATCTTTAATGTCGAAGGTGATTCTCGAGTCTGGGGGTGTGGTGAATGGTAAGGATTCCCAAATGTGAGGTTCCCCCCTCCCCAAAAAAGATAGGATGAGAGGATCCTCTTACTTTTATAATGAAAGTAGAAAACCATAGAAAATAATAGTCAGTAGTGACATTCCATGTGGCGCTCCTTGATATTATCTTCATCAATCTCCAGTGACTTCCAAGTGAGTGAAAAAAATCATATTTCAATAAACTCTACTTCCCCTTGAAAGTGCAATGTCTGGTCCCACAATTAGCTTATTTTCGACCAACATCCCTGTTCTAGCTACTCATATACAAAATAGTAGAATTTAGCAATGTTTTCAGACATTGGTACTAAAATAAAGAAACTATGATTATTTTAATTAATATTATTTGATATATATAAAAAATAAAATTTATATTTACTATTATATATATATAATATAAATAAATGTATTAAAAATATTAAAATATTATTATTAATTTATATATATAAATATATATATTAAATATAATTTATTTATTAAAGTATTTGTTTTTACAAATACAACTATTTATTGGTATTATATTTACTAAAAATCATTTAATGTTATAAAATAATTTTTTTGAATAATAAATATATATTTTTATATATGAAAATATTTATTATTATTATTTATTATATTATATATATATTATATTATATATTATTTATTACAAAAAGAAAAGAAAATAAGTGTGTTTGGGCGTGTCACCAGTAGAGGAAGAGGGGAAAGGGGCAGGTTATGACAACAATAAGAAGAAAAGGCAGCATATGTCTTTAGAAGGTCCAATGGTAGTGGGGACTCATGAACGGTTGCTGATGATCTGTAGCTTCAAGTGGTGCACAATGGAACATGCTATTCAACAGTTTGGATTTAGGCATGCTAAAGTTTTTTTTCGGAGGAGGGAAAGTGGCAGTCAGAGTAGGGTGGTGGGGATGGCTCATATTGGGATAGGGAAGTGGTGGTTCAACCTCTCAAGTTGGTTACCACTTTTAAGAAGTAAAAAATGGTCTTCATTCTTACAGGTTTTTTTCATTTTTGTTGAATAGATGTCTTTTATCCGGTAAAATTTGTTGTTATGCTACATGAATTATTGTTTTCATTTATTTGATTTTCTTTACTGCTACTGTGATTTCTTTTACTATTGTATTGATGGTGTTGTGATGGCAGAAGAAGAATGATATGGTGGTGGTGAGTGGTGAGGGAGTGTCGTTGGAGGTGTGATAGGAGTCACCACTATATGATGGTGTAAAATTGTGGGGGATGGTGGTATGTTAGTGGTGGTGGTGAGACAAAACTGACAGTGGGTGCAAGAGAATGTGGCGGTGTCTTATGCAATGGTGAGATAGGAGGCTGTGGGGTGAAAAAGTGAAAAATTATGTGGAAAAAATCATTGAAACTTCACCTCATATAATTTTCTTTTGTCCTCAAACAAATCTTTGATTTTAATATTTAAAAACATAAAGTGTGACTTGTGAAATTTAGTTCAAAAATTATATGACAAAAAATTATAAAAATAGATGAAAACAACTAGAATTGGGTTTTCAGAAGTTCTCAAAAATAGTATAGTCTTGTTTCAATCACACACTAGAAATTAAGAGTAAAATATATTTATTCACTTTTAAAGATCCCAGGACACATATATGGGATCACATACAATCCTACATTAATTCCATATCAAGTTCTATTTCTAAGAGTGATAATAGGTTGGATACAGTCAAATTAAAATCTTAACCAAAGGAGTATTCAGTTCTCATTTTCTCCCAGGTTCTCAAAATCAATGCCCAATTTTTTCCTCTCTTCATTATTCAACTCAAATGATTTTAAATTAAGTGAATTCTTCCCATATTCATTTGGGTTAAAAATTCACCTCTCCTAAATGAGTACATTTTTAACAAGACACTGTATTTTAATATTCCCCACCATATTTCTTGCATAAATCACTTATTAAAATTAAAAATCTATTTTCATTGTTAAAAAAATTCACCAATTGGCCATGTCTCAAAGACTCTCAATTGGATCCCATTATCCCATTTTACTTTGGTTACAAAGGACTTAAATAATTAATATTTGAGTTGGATTCCTAATGTGATCATTTCTTTTATAAAAAATGATTCCTTTATGTTCAAGTTTAAATTTTCAGTTTCCCAATATCATGATCAAAATTACACAAAACTATCTTATCTCACACTATTCCTCATTTCCAAAACAAAATATCTATAGAATTAGTGTACTATTTGAATGAGATATCATACATCCCAAACACTTTTAGAAACAGTGATACTCTCAAAAAACAATTAGTAGTTGTCCACTAATTAAGCAGGACTATATTGATGATCAAATTAAATAAACATACCCTAAATTTTTGAATGTTGTTTCAATTATTTTTTAATTAAATTGAAAAAATTTGACAATTTTTTTGAAAAAATATAATGGGGGATTTAAAGTGAAAAAATGACCCCTCCCCTTCACTTAAAACTCAACAATGTCCCCATTATTCACTCTTATAGTGCAATATTTGTAGGTTCAAATTAGTTAGGAAATTCAACATTTAAATGATCTTGAACGGGTATCGCTGATGTTTAAAAACATAGTTTTCAATAAAAAATAAGAAAAAGAAAAAAGAAAAATACAAACAAATATATAAAAACGAACCCCACCAACCACCACCAACAAATAGGAATAATATATTTTTCTTCTAAAAGATCATGATTTAATGTTGTACAAGAAAACATATGATATTTCTATTGAGTTTAGACAGTATCATTATATCCCATATAGTATAACAAAAGTTTAGTGAAAATGAATGCATTGGATGAAAGAAGGATTAAAAATCCAGTTCAATTAGATTTTCAACTCACTAGATTCTAATAATAAAACACCTTGGAGGAAATATATTCACAAGATCAAAAGACAATATGGGGACACCACCACACCTAGTCCCTAACATCATGAAATATGAATAAAATACGTTCAGAATAAAAAATTTGCAGCATGAAAACAATAATTCCCTGAGTGTTCATATTTTCATTCAATTTTTTAAATGCCTCCCTTTGTTAGCATTTAAAAAGTTACCCTAGGTGCTCAATTCAAACCCCTACAATATATAAACTATATAACTTTAGTCATAAAGAAGTAAATTTAAAAGTAAATGTTACCAAAGTATGAGTTAGGAAGTTTTATCCAATAATCATCAGTATGCTAGTCCCCTTAACTAAACATGACTACCATTTGGAACTGAATTCCTAATTATTGTCCTATTAATAATAACAACAGATATTAAAATAGAAATCATAATTAAACTAAAACATGAAATGAAAAATTATAACCCTAGGATAAACCCCCGGGGGTGATGTATTTTGAGTATGTATAGTTAGACAGTCAGTGGAAAAACTCCAATCAGATCGAGGATGTGACTTCTTTCTTAAGAACCCCCATATGTACTTCCTACCAACCTTATACTCTTGAATATTGTAGAGAACACCTTGGTCATATTCCATAAAATATCCCTTCTTAATAATAAAAATCCTCTCGTGGGGTACTAGAGGGGTAATAAAAATGTTGGTGTAGTTCCCTCCTACAACTTGTGGGTGATAATTCATAGGTTTTGTAAATGAATATCATGGGTTATAATTATCCTCTAGTTTATTCCAAATAAAAAAATATTCTTGGAAAAAAAATTATGTGCCATCATTCACTGTCGATCCTATGAAAAACTCAAGAAATTCCTATTCAACAACAATTCCAAAATAGAATCATCATCTAGAATTGGGAGTTCCATTAATTCCCCTCTATATGTAGCTTCAACTCTATCATAACTCTCCAAGAAATCATAAATGTGAACTCCATCCTTTATAACTAAAATGGGTGTAAAAAAATGTGAATGTTATTCAACAAAATAAATAACACAAGATTCAAAAAAAATTAAATCCCTGAATTATTGATGTATTTTCTTTGTGGTACAATAGTGATCCTCAGAGTATGTGTGTGGTAGGAGGGATGGAGTCAAACTAATAAATCCTATCTCCAAATAAAATGACCTCTAATGTGTTTTCGTCTAAGGAATAGGCAAGGATGTCATGTTCTAGCTCATCAAGTTAAAGCATAGAAAAATAATTAGACTAATTAGAACATATAAAATCAACAATTGAAGATCTAGAAATAAAATGATCTCCCAGTTTGTGGCCATATTATTCTATGTATGCATGTTCTATCTCCTACAAACCCTTGAAATAGGATTCTGGATACACCTCTTGAATTTTAGGTAACATATCAAAGGTTTATTCATAATCAAAATTAGGTAGGTCCATCTTCTTGTCCCTCCTAATTTTTTCTCCTTTCTTCAATGTTTTTTTCTAAAAGAGGAAACATAGGTTTATTTTTTGAGCACTTAATTGATGTTTTGGTCCTCTAGAGATAGGTAGGATGGGTCATGAAAATCAATGATTCTCTTTGTGGCCAGAAAATAATTAATGGAATGTACATTCTCCTCTTAAACCCTCTTAATTTTGTTGAATCACTATGCATAATGTTTTTTAGTTTTGATGTGTCACATCCTTTGTAGCTTCTGAGAGGTCTCATAGTGGTCATATTTGTAGAAAAAATTTAAATAATGCCACATCCACATATAATTATTACACATAAAATAAATCATGTAAACCGTCATAAAAATAAATAATCGTTCCCATTTTATGTTTTAGTGTTTTTGTTTTGATTTTTTATCTATTTTTTTTAATTAAAAATGGAAAAAAACGTAGGAAAATATTTCAACCATAACAACTGTTCCAAAATTTTATGGATTCCTTTTCATGAGGATAGTCAAGTTAAAATTTATAAGACCCAATATATATTACAGTGGCTAACCATAGGGTTGATCTCAAGGAATCAATGTTGAATGACTACGTGGTATTTTTAAAAAAAATTATGTTTTTTTATATTTTTAAAAATGAAAACTAAAATCAAGAAATAGTGATGATAACCATAGTGAGGGGATAAAAATCGAATAAACCAAAGAAGCATAGAGGAGACAAAAAAGAAGAAATCATAATTGAACAAAATAGAAGAAGAGAATAACAACAAAAAGAACAAAAAACCCCTGAACAAAAAAAATGACAGAAATACAAAAACAATAGTCAGAGAGAACAAGGTAGGATCTAGGTTGATCCATTATCAAATCCCTATCAATTATCTACAAAAGAATTGAATCATCATTTCTCAACTCCCTCGATTCATATCTGATGGCTTGGATCAAATACCTCTCACACCAAAAACATTGAGAACTCATGCGAATAATTACTTCCAACACATGAGAACTCTCACAAAGTGAAGCCAACACTGGATCAAATCACACCTACCATGAATTTATTTAGGAATTTAGTTATCATAAAAGGATTTTAAAACACACAACCTCTCCCAAATTATTGTTAGGGATGATTAAGGGATGAAGAGGGAAAAAATAAATGGAAAAAAGAGAAGAAACTTGATCTATCACAAGAATGTGCTCACGAAAACTCCAAATAACCTTTTTTAAATCCTTAGAATGTTGAATTGAAAAATGTTTATTGCCATGATGCTTGGATCTCTAGGTCTTATCAGGTATCTTAACCTAAATAAATCCCCTCAAGTCAGTTCTCCATTATCATAGATTCCTAATCACAAGCATGAAATAGAGAGAGGAAAAATAAACAACAAATCCCAATTGGAACAAACAATGAAATTAAATTATACAAAATGGATACATCACACTAGTATTTACACACATCAATAAAAATGAAAAAAAGAAGAAGATGAATGATGATGGAGGAGTATGGATCCTATCTTTGATTTCATGGAAGATTCCCTGGTATGGGGGTGTGGTGAATGGTATAGTTTCCCTAATGCGAGTCCCCCCCACAAGAGAGAGGATAAGAGGAGCTTCTTATTCTAAGAAATAATATATAAAACAACACAAACAAATAAGTAACAATGACATTTCTCATGGTTGTTTCAGATGCTCTTGTCACCCATCCCTAGTTAGCTCTAAGTGAGTGAAAAACTAAACTTCCAACGACCTCAACTTCCCCTTGCAATTGTGACTCCTTATCCCATGATCAGCTTTGTTTCGATCAATGTACCCACACCAGCCACTCCTATGCAAAACAAAAAATTTAAGCAAAGATGTCAAACATTAGTACTAAAAGAAAGAAACTATAATTATTATAATTAATATTTTCATACAAATATATAAAATAAATTTTATATTTATTGTTATATATATAATTAAAAAAAAATTGAAAATATTAAAATAATAATAATATTATTATATATATATATTAAATATTGTTTTTATTAAAAATATTAATTATTACTAATATAAGTATATATATGCATCATATTTATTTACAAACATTTACTATTATAAAATAGTAGTTGTTAATAATTAAAAAATATATAAGTATATATTTTTTATTATATATAATATATAACATATTATATATTATAAAAAATGAAAATATGAGGGGTTGAGGTGGGGTTGTGAGTCGAGGAAGAGGGGAAATAGGGAGGTCGCGGCAAAGGAGGGATAGAGAGGCGGCACATGAGATTAGTAGGTCTGATGGCAGCGGGGATGCGTGGCCATCCAAAAATAATACATGGCTACAATAGCTACATGATGGTTCATGGTATGTAGCGGTTCTTATTTGGTGTGCGATAGTTATTTACAGAGGATGGAGAGTGGCTGATGGAGCAGGGAGGCATGGACTGCTCGGATTAGGCCGCAGGAGTGGTGGATCGACCTCTTTGGTGGGTTACCACTTTATAGAAGTGCAAAAGTTATTTATCCAGGTTGGGGATTTCCATTTTTATAAATAGTTGGTATAGATCTGGGAAATTTTATTATTCTACAATGCGGATTACTACTGTCATTTATTTTATTTCCATTGCTGCTGTCATGATTTCTTATACTCTTGTGGTTCATGGGTTGTGATGGATGGAGAGTAGTAGATGGTGGTAGTGAGTGGTGAAGGTGTGTCACTGGAGGTGATATGAGTCACTACCTGATGATGGGGTGTAAATTGCAATGGTGAGGGTTGGTGGTATTTCAGTGCTGGCAGTGAGAAAAGAATGATGGTGGGTGCAAGAGAAGGTGGTGGTGTCTCATGCATTGTTTAAATACTAAAAAGAGAAGAAAAACTGAATGTATTAAAAATATCCACATCGGTAAGAAGTCTTAATTTGATTTTTATATATGATATTAATGAAATATTAATCATTCTATAAAATAAATATATCATATACATCGTTACCTTTCCATTTCTTAAATAAATGATAACGTTGTTCCTGTCTATAGAAGACCTCTACCCCATGCAGTGATGTGATTCGTTTTTGTTATCTCATCACATGGATAGTATATGTAAGTGTATTTAAAGAAATAATATTATATTTATGATATAATGATCAATCTGGAAATATAAAATAACATCTTCCTTCTTTCCATCATGATCAATAAATAACGTAAATGTTACTAATGCGTACATACATCTTACCATTTCAATGATTATAACGTAGTTCATTTTTCATAACTATCCATCATGATGGATTTTAAAAGTATAATTTGATTAGAAAAAATATCATTATTTTAGGATTATTATACTATAAATTATGAATTAATACTCCCTTTTACTTTAGAGAACTAACACAAATGATTTTGGACATATGAGTCGAAGGTCATCAAAAAATTTTACATGACATAAATAAATAAGTAATTGATCATTTCATCATAATAAATATAATAAAAGGAATAAAGAATTATAAAAATGTTTTTAAAAAATTCAATAATTAATATAAGTTTATTATATAAGAAGTTATGGAATTCAAAAGATGATTTAGACTAGAGGTGAGTGTTTCATCTCAAATCTTCCTTCTTTGAGACACATGTTCTTTTATGCACCTAGTTTCATTTATATGATACATATACTGAACCTTTACATTTAATATCTTTAATAGTTCATACTTCAGGGTATTTTAGTTACAATTCATTTCCATCATTAATTTGGGTAGTGATTCAAAAAATACCAATGCAATAAGAGTTTATTTTTGAAACTCATATTTTTGGGATAATTGATGATTAAATTTCCATTGAAGTAAATTATTTATTAATTCTATAAAAAAACGATTTCATTTTATTATACTCTGGTCACTCAAAAAATTATAAATCATCTTACCATTTTCCTCTTATTGGTACTTAAAAATATTAAGAAAATATTTTTAAGGAAAATCGACTTTATTTCACTCTTCGGTCAAAAACCGTTTCTCTTACATATACATGTTATATTTAATGTGATAAAAAATGTTTTCGATTTTATTATATGATTTTTTTGAATTCATTTTTACCAATGATTTCTTTTTCACAAATTATTTTTTATAGGAATCTTCATTCTATTTTATGAATGAGGTACTTCTTGAATTTTTACAAAAAATGTGAAATGTACCATTGTTTTAACATTTATTCCATGAATGGTATTTTCTATCATAATGTCCACTAATTTCCTTAAAACTTATATTATAATTCTCTTAGGTTATTTTTAAAGAAAATTATTTCCACAATATTTTAAAAATTTATTTTCTAAAATTTTATTTCCAAAGTGGAAAGTTTTTATTCCTCATGAATGTTTTTAATGTTTTTAAAAGTATTTATATTCATCAACCACAATAACCTTTAATTTTATAAAATTATTATAAATTATTTATATATGTATGTCAAATATGTAACTAGATTATTATCCCTTACTTTGATGGGTTAATTCATTCCTTACGATCATTTATCATGTTAATTATTTATAAAATTTTCTTTGATTTTGATATGTAGTAAGATTATACACCCATTTTCATTCCATGGATAATTATTATGTTATAAATTATGATTGATTTTCTTTAAATGGCACACATAGAAAATGAACATATTTTTATGGGTGTTCTTAGATAACAATGCACTGCAATGGGTAAATATTTAGCCTAACGAGGCATCATGTATGGGATTAGGGAGTAAACCTAATCTATTTTGGGTCTTTTTCAACTATGTGATATTGTCTAGGAATATATCCTTGACTCATGTTTATATCCTTCTTTTTTTTACTAAAATTTCATAGGTTTCCATTATATTATGATACCATGTTCTTTATGTTATGATTCAATGTGATTACTCATGTTACTTCTCTTTTGTGATGTCTTGTGGTATTTTTGATGCACATGTTATGTTTTTAATAAGGATTATTCCATTACTGGGATTTCTAGATCAACCAATTATTATATGTATTCCCTAGTCTTTCCAATGATGTTTTAGGTTTTTATATGTATTTTAGGAGATCATTATGGAGAATAAAATAAGTGTTCTGTGTTTTATGTTTCTTTGATGTATAATGAACATAATATTCTAAATACACAAGGTATCATGATTATTTTATTTAATTAATGGATCTTTATATTAAAATTAATGTAATATTATGTGTAAAAGGAATATATAGGCATACTTTTTAATGATCCTTTGCCTCATAGATTCTTACCCATGTATAATGGATGTTTAAGACACCATGGAAGATGATATTTTTTTATATAATTTGATTTTATGTGTCAGTTACTTTTCCAAATATTATGAGTTTTAATATTTATTTATGTTTTATGGGTTTTAATCATGTACATTAGTGGTAAGAGATCATGCATTCATGTATAAATTTTAGATGATTTGGATCTCTTGATATTTATATACTTTTATATGATTAATATTATTGATTGATTTTATAGTTACAATGCAGGTTCGGGTCATTAAGGGTTAAAATAATAATTTATATATAGTTTTCCTCTATAAATTCTTAGAGGATATCTACATGAATGGTCCACGATTATGTATTATTTTTATTAAGTGTTTTGTGTGATTTTATATAACCTAATTAAGGGAATTTGGGATAGTCTTGATTCTATCTATGAAACCCTTGTATCATAGGATTTGTTTAGTGAAGAATGTTTTGTACATGTTATTTCTTACCCAAAACTATGATATCTATACCTATAATAAAAAATTACTATAAGTATGACACTTGGAATTATAGAGATATTCCACCATGATTACCTTTTCTTGAGTTCTAAGAGGTAGGGGCTATGCATGCCACCCCGGTGGTTGATACATTGATTCCTATTACCAATGATCCTCATAAATATTAGTATATCGGAGGTATTCTTTCTCTAGTTATATAGTCTATATGACATGGGGTGATAAGGTTTTGAATAACCATGTCTGATCTGACTCGTTTTTTCTAACTACATCATCCACCTCTCTTTTTGGGTGAGGATGGACAGATGGATTTATAGTTCTAGATAGAGTACAATTAGACTATATTTTATCACAAAAAAATTCATCTTAAAATATGGGTGAATATTTCCTCCTACATTATTTGAGGATTATAAAAGAACTAGTGGTATGTCATGGTCCAGGAAGACCTGTATGTGAATCTATTCGGGAAGGAATTTTAGATTCACTTATTTGTGAATTTTATTCGATTTAATCTAAGGGCCTATAGATCCAATGAGATCTTACATCTAGTGTGTGGTAAATGTGTATATATATATATAATGAATTTCTCTTCACCGATCTATTGTTATTTTCACCTATGGTGAAATGTGATGAGAATGTAAGGATAAAGAATTTGGAGGATGGTATAAGGAACTCAATACTATCATAGGTGAGTATCTTTAGATTGGAATATTTCTTAGATGTAGTGAATTAGGCCCTGATTATAGAGAAAGATAAAATTCAGGGTTGATCATTTGGGCGATTTTCTTTTTATATCTAGGTCGTTAGTTGGTCATCTTGTAGCAGGAAGCTAATTTTTAGGAGTATATCTAAAATTGGACAAACAGAAGTACTAGGTAAGGGGTTCATCACTTTATCCAAGAGGACTATCCTTATTTCAGTGTTAAAAGTGCAATGAGCAGGGTACTATTCATACTATTTTCATTTCATTGCTAAATGATTTTTGTCTATTAGGGATATGAGGTAGAAATAGTGATATTAGGATATAAATCCACATCTATCTAGAGGAAAACATTATTGTCCAAAATGGTGTTCATGATTGGGCCATATAGCATAATAGTGGTTTGGAAATTGGGGAACCTTCATTCTTTTGGGTCATGGTGGAGTTCACATATCCTATATGAAATGGAAGAAGTGGAAAAATGGTTATGTAACGTTGGTTATCTAGGTGATGGTATCTCATGGTCAGGGTTTAGACTAGCTTCACTCTATTAATCTTACTCCTACTAGGAATGGATCAGTAACTTTAACAATAATAGGTATGATTCTTGTGGTATAAACTATGGATTCTATTTTATTCAATAGGGGTGTTCCACACACATTTATTAGTGATTTTGATCATGATTTAGAGTATCTATATAAGATGTTTTCTATTTATATTCTCTTAGGGGTTATATTAGAGGGTATTCAAAAATGTCGAAAGTATCTAATTATGATCAGAAAATGTAGGGTTCTATGGTACATCATTGTGATGGAGATGTAAAATTTTATTGCGATCCTTAGGATGAATTAATTGTCTCGTTATTAATCACATATAAATTATTATCACTAGGAAATATATTTCAAAAATATATAGGGATGTTTTTTGTATATATACTGCTGAGTGGAAATTGCAGGCAGGTTGTTGGAGACATCATCAATGAAATACGGTGATTATCACAACATAGTTAGTTATGGTTACTTTGAGAGATGAAGATACATATCAGGATGAATTTTATCCTATTTTAAACAAGTTCCATGATATTATTTCTAAAAATTTATTTTGAATTCTAAATGATTAAGAGAGCAGGCTCATGATTGAGTTCTTACTTTATATAAAGCCCATGTCCATTACACATTATCATATGTCTCCTTCATATATTAAAGATTTAAATTATCATCTTTAGGATCATAAATAAAATGTATTTATTCACTCTATAATGTTAGTTGGGATGATACTATATTATTCACCAAGAAGGATGATAGTTAACTTCATTTATATGTGGACTATTATAGACCGAACCGAGTGAGGATTAAGAAATAGTATCCTACTTCTCATATCTATGAAATATTCCTTCCACTGAGATGATCCAGGTGCTTATTGAAGATTTATATGAGTTTGGGATATCACTAATTGAGCATGAGGCCTAATGAAAACCCATATACTACTTTTAAGTGAGGTTACAACCTACATGATTATGGTACAATTACATTTGGTTAGAAGAATTCACCTGTAGTGTTTATAGACATAATGAATATGGTCTTCCATCCTTATCAGATTCATTCATAGTAATCTTCATTTATGATATTATATTGTAATACATATCAAGTGAGGATCTAATTATACATTCAGATATCATTATAAGCACATAGATAAAGCACTGTCTTTATGCCACACTTTCAATGTTTCAATTTTGGAATAGTGAGTTATGCTTCTTGGGGAAACTAATATTTTATGATGGTGTATATAGGGACTAATATAAGTTTTAGTTATTATTATCATGTGAATCACCTGATAATTTTTTGATATTATTAGTTTCTTGGGTTTCCATGTTACTATTAGAGGATTATCAAGGACTTATCCCATTTGGGAGAACTGGTGAAAAACATGATCAAGAGGAGTGTGATGTTTGTGTGGTCACAATCTCATTAGAGAGAGTTTAAAGATTTAAAATGGAGTTTCATGTGTGATTAAATCCTTACCTTTCTATAATTGGGTAAGGATTATACATTGTGTTATTATTCTTTAGAAATCGAGTTTGGGGAAGTTATTATGCTTGATGGGTGAGTGGATTCTTATTATAGAGACACTTCCTTTTCTTATATTACTACTACATAATTATAAAGATAATCAACATAATAGTATTACACCATGAGGATATAAAGGTTTAGTGTCTTGGGAAAACTAGAACCAAACATAATATTTACAACATCAAGTAGAAAAGTTTATTTAATTCCTTCTTCTCTAGCTTCTTATGGGCACTTGACCTCTCCTTAGTACATGTAGTCACCAGAGGATATACATCAAAAAGGTGTAATCTAAAACCTAGTAAAAGTATATATAATAAAAATATATCATGGGGTGAGAATAATCATAACATCAACATCAAAATCATGAGAGGAAACATGAATAAGAAACATGAAATGTGGAAACGCATAAAAATAAAACATCGTGTCTTAGTGGTCATCTAACACACATAATTATGAACAAATATATCACCATGTTCAAACATCATTTCACTTTAACTCATGAGATTCATCACCTTACCCAATTAATTGGAGTGCTATATAATTCATGGAGCACCCATCATATCATAACATTCATTTTGCGTTATATAATTCTAGCTGCACCCGTCACATCATAACATTCTCATTATCATGCATTCCTCATAAATAATATATCAAGAATAGAGATAAATAACCCATGGAATTTTATGTGTTTCAAATAATAAAAATACATTTATAAACTTTAGGTTCTCAAAACATAGAGGTAATAACATACTTGACACAAGAACCATCAACCTTGAGTGAGAAATAAAAGGTGTGTTTTTTGAAAGTAGAGTTCTTTTGGAAAACATTTGATTGGAAAAAAATCTAGAGGAAAACATTTATATCCCAAAAAAGGTAAGATAATGATGAAAACAATTATTTTTATGGAGTGACCATAACAAAAATGGAGTGAAATTGGGAGAACTCGAAGAAAGAAAGTTCGGTTTGAGAATTTCCCCTTACCTTGTATCTGAATGCTTTATTCACTTTAATATCATGTATAGCCAAATTATATTCATTATTTAACAATTAAAAACCCTTTTATACATTAATTTAGTTAATTTTTGTTTCATTAATTTATTTTATGGGCCTTTGGATGAGTTATAGAGTTTAAATACATTGTTTGGGAATGTTTGCTTTTATGGTTTTCTTGAGCGGTTCATGTGTATTCATAAATGGAAGCTCATGTAGAACATGGATAAACATCAAGAACTTATATTTCATGTTATTAATGATATTAAAAGTGTTTAAATGATAATATAATGAATTATATTACATACCATGTGGATGAATTATTAGATAATAATTTAATGATGATCGTTTGGGTTAATTTGGGCGGTTTTTCAACCACAACGAACTTGTTTTATTTAATCATTTAGTAATATGTACATAATATAAATCAAGAACATTAAATAGGATATAATACATATAAAACAATATGTTTTAACCATAAAAATGGTTTCATGACCATATCTTTCGGTGGTAATGGAAAAAAGAAAATATGTCGTTCTTGAAGGTGCTAAATTAACACCTCAAGAACAACATTTTCTTTTCTAAAATAAAAAGAAAAGGAGAAGAGGATTAGATGATAAATAGTCCCATTAGTATCATAAAACTATATTATATGTATTATACTTGATTTTACATGCCATTTGTATGAGGTTAGGTGGGGATATATTATGAAAATAATTTAAAATTGAAAGAAAATTAAAGGAAAAGAGATAGAGAGAGAGAGAAATTACCTCTTGAATCCTCCTCTTGGGATCCTCCTTAAGGAACCTGGAAATGGTCTTTTGACGAGAAAATAAGCTCTGGGATTTGGGGGAGGTGCTATGGAAGATGTTTGGTCAGATTTTAGACAAGTCTTGATGCTTGGGAGGTGTGATGAAATGAGCGTGTAATGAATGGTATTTATAGTGGAGGAGAGAGGGGTTCTCTTAATATTTTAGTCATTAGTTTATTAATTTCCAACTAGATAACCTATAGTGATGATTAGATGGAAAATAATAGTAAATAAATAATGTTATTTCTATATTTTTGTTCTTACATCACTTCTGATGTCAGGAATAGTGGATTTAAATTATAATGTATTTATATGGTAAATTAATGCATTTTTCTATTCACAAAAAATTCAAGTATTTCAGAAAAATCCCAAAAATTTCCCCTAACCATTTTTTGATGTCTAGAATCAATAAATTAACACCATTTTTCAAAAATAATTTTATAAATATGGTTAATTTAATTTTTAATTAAAATCATAATTTTCTTGAAAATATATCTTTTAAAATAAAAAACAGATTTCATAATGCTTTCAAAAATTACATAAGGTCTTATAAAATTATTTTATAACCCGAAGAAATAGAATTTTTAATTTAGTAAAACATTTTAGGAATATAAATTTTCATTAAAATTAATTAATTATAATTATATATTTATTACTTACAAAAACACTAATTATTTTACTATGGTCAAACAGTCACTTATAAGATACCTAAGTTTTATTTAATCATTAATTGGTAAGGTTCCTATTCTTTTAGAGGATTTATTATTCATAAGGGTCATATTACTAGACATAAGGGTATGTTACTATTCATAAGGGTAGGTTACGATTCACCAAAAATTAAGTTTGTCCTATCGGACTCCGAACATCTAACTGATTGCAACCGTGTATGTCAGATTTTCAAAATTAAAAACACAAAAGTGTCAAATTTATGTTAAAAGGTCACATAGTGGTTCATTTAAGAATGATGTGGCATTGTGTTTCTTAATTTGAGTATAATTTAAGTCATGATTATAAGAAGGAAATTCTATTGACAAAACATTGGGTCATTACATTCTTCCCCCCTTATGAAATTTCACCTCCGAAATTTCATTTTACATAAACAAGTGATGGTACTTCTCCTTCATCGCCTCCTCTGTTTCCCAAGTTGCTTCTTAAAACTTATGTTTCCTCCACAACACTTTTAAATGTTGGTTTTTCTTGTAGAGTATAACCTTATCTCTTCGATATATATTCTTCACTAGTTTCTCCTCATAAGAGATATCATCTCCCAACTGTACCACCTCTGAGTTCAGTACATCTAAAGGATCTGGTATGTACTTCCTCAGGAGGGATACGTGAAACACATCATGAAAATCATCCATATTTGGTGGTAGTGAAAGATGATAAGCTGTATATCCTATGTAGTCAAGGATCTCGAAGGTGACAATGTACCTTGGGTTTAGCTTCCCTTTATTTCCAAACCACATGACTCTCTTCCATTGTGATATTTAAAAGAAGATTTTACCTTCAAATGTCAAACTCCAAGTCCCTTTGACGATTTACAACACAACTCTTTTGCTGACTCTGAGTATCTTAGATGTGTTTTTGGATGACATGAACATTCTTTGTCATCTCTTGCACAAGATCAGGTCTATGTAGCTTTATTTCTCCAACTTAATCTCAACAAGTTGGAGTTATACATCGCTCTCCATACAAAGCTTCATATGGAGCCGTCTGAATACTTGATTGGAAGATATTGTTGTTTGAGAACTCAACCAATGGGAGATGTTAATCCCATCCACCTTTGAATTCTAGAGAGCGGGCTCTTAGCATATATTCAAGCCTCTGAATAGTCCTTTCAAATTGGAAACCAGTTTGGGGGTGATAGGTCATGCTGAAATTTAATTCAGTACTCAAATAATGTTGATGACTCTTCTAGAATTTAGATTTGAACCTTGGATCATGATGAGAGAAAATTGATAGTGGAACACCATGCAGTCTCACCAATTCCTTCACATATATCTTTGTATGTTTTTCAAGTGATATATCTTCCTGAATAGTGATAAAATGGGTAGTCTTGGTGAGTTGATCAACCACAACCTATATCCCATTATTTCACTTTTATGCCATTAGGAGACCCATGACAAAGTCCATAGTCACATTCTCCCATATCTACATGAGAATACGAAATGATTGGATCACCACTTTGGAATTTTGTCTCTCTTATTTAACTTTCTGACATACCAAGCACCTTGAGATATATTCTACAATCTTTTTATTCATGATATCCAACCATAGGTGTTCTCGAAGATCTCAATACATCTTGGTGCTTCTAGGATGGATAGAGAATGTTGAGCTATGTGCATTGTCAAATAGATCCTTCTTTATCCTAGGTGATGAAGGCACACAAATCCGTGTTCCAAATCGAATCACATCATCATCGTCAATAGGGAACTCTTTCATCTTCCATTCCTTTAATGAATTCATCTTCTATTGTAACTCCATATCATCCCTTTGTGCCTCCTTAATCTTTTCTTGGATAGATGTTTGCACAATCAATTAGGAAAGGTAGGATTTACCCCCTTCCATTATGATTTACAAATTCATCCTTTTCATATCAAAGAAGATATGATCTTTCTCAATCTGTAACATGGATAGAGTAGCAGGTTCTTTTCTACATAGAGCATCAGCTACCTTGTTTGTATTTCCAAGATGATACTGAATAGAGAAATCTTAATACTTGAATATCTCTAACCATCTCTTTTGATGCATGTTGAGATCCTTTTGAGTGAATTTAAACTATAAGCTCTTGTGGTCAGTGTATATGTCACATTTCTCACCATAAAGGTTGTGCCATTAAATTTTCAAGGGAAAAATCATGGTTACCAGCTCTAGATCATGCGTTGGGTAGTTTTTTATAAGGACTCTACATTAAACATTAAATAATATTGAATTAAATTAATAATTTAAACTGAGTATCGTTTCAGATTTATAGTTTTAGATAATTAATCCATAACTATTAAATTACGTTTAAAAAATACAAAGTAGACACTTCTACTCAGTTTCCATTTTTTTCACTAAATAAAAAATCTTTGAAAAAAGTGTCATTTCTAGTTCCATGTTTTGGACAGCATGACATTTCCATGATCACATCCTTGACCCTATTTATCTTTAAGTCTTGTGAAAAACATTTCAAAACATGGGATGATCATAAAAATCTCACTAATAGATATGAAATAATGAAATAAATCATTAGTCCATCAATACATACAAAACAAAAAATCATTAATATACCTCATGAAATCATAAGATTTATGAATAACGCATTGAAATCCTAAATCATAAAGGTAACTTGTGGCATCCATATCATACTTATATTATAGCTATCACAACTACGTAGGGAGTTACATTTGGAATACCCATTGCAGTATATTCTCCAAATCTATAAAGAAAAACGTTCACATTTACCTCTATCATGTTACCCAATGAATTAGTGTGCTATCTTAGGCTCACCTACCCTAGGTTTATCACGAAACCACCTGTATACTTAAACGATGCCTAAGGACCATAATATACTCATAACACATAACATAGACATAAAGGAAAGATAACATTCCCAAATTATAATCACAATATATCTTTTCAATATATTTAACAAGATCTTGAAATAATAAATCCAAAAAAAAATTCAATACCAAAATACGTAAAAGAGTATATGGTATTTATTTTTCATTTAAAAACATTACGGCTTGTTAAGGAATCCAAAGATCAAATAATTCTCGTGGCGGTGGAAAGGTCATTGTCACCGCTTACGTTAAAAAGAAACATTTGTAGTCATTTATTAAAATTCCTTGTAGAAAAATATTTCATTTGGATGAAATGAAAAGTAAAAGGTGTTTATACACCGTATAAAAGAAAGTCATGTATAAAACCAAGTATGCCTCAATGAAAGGAGATTGAGATGAAGTCCCTTACCTCGTGTCTGACTTGACCCATTTTCCCTTTAATCTACTAAATAATAAAATAAAGTTAATTTATAATTTCTTAATAAACCTTTTCAAATTTATTATTCCTATTATATCACTTATTACCATGTTATAAACATTATGCAATAATTTAAGTTAAAAAGAGTCATTTTTTCGATATTTGGTACTTGAGTAAAAAATGAACACCTTATATTTACAAGTTGTCCATGTGGTCAGTAGTAAATTATATAGAAAATGATATTCATTATTTAGATATCATATATATCATATATATTCAGTATATATGTATTTATAGTAGTACATATCATTTGGAGATAGGAAATGAAATGCATCGTTCATGGAGACGGAAAGTCGTACGTACGCGTGAACGCTACTTTCATTTATATTTTGTATTTTAATGGAATAAAAAAATAATGATACATAGATATATTATAATTATAGTATAATATCATAAATAATATCATTAACTCCATCCTTTATCTGTCCCACATATGGCATTAACATGTCATATCACTTTGAGGGGGCGGTAGTCCGCAGTTCCTCAAATGAAATTATCGTGTTTACCCATTATGGAAACCATAAAGGTAGAAATAAATGTAAAACATAGAATAATAAAGAAAACATAAATATAATATATATCATATATAAATATAGTTCCATATTAATTGCCACCATGAGAGGCGGTAGGAGATAATCAAACAATCATGGTTTTGTGAGGCGTTAGTTTTCCATCCACATAAACTGTATGTTTTTTACCCATTAGATGGAGGTGTGTGTAAGTGTAGTTAAAATCCATCTCATAAAAAAGTACTAGTATATTTGGGATACATCTGTTGTTATAAAATATAGGAATAAAAATATTTTAGGGGTTGGAGAAGTAAAATAAAAGAAAAGAAGTTAAGAGAAACTGTTACCTTTAATTTGGGTAACTCCCTTTGGTTTAAACCAAAAGGACATACTGAAGTGACTTCTGCATAAGATAAGTCTTCTAGGTGGAAGAGAGGGATATTGAGAAATTATTTGGTCAGGTTTTGGATGATCCAAGGTGCTTGAGTGGTGTGAGGAATGAGTTATAAGTGAGGGATTTTTATAAGGGGGAGGAGTGGCTCTTTAGGAAAGTGTGAAAATATTATTTTATTATATAATGATATTCAGTTTCTAAAGGTCCAAAAATAATTAAAGTCAAATATAAGTTGACTAATGGTCGAAATGAAATCATCCATTAAAAATTGGACTAGTTTTGGATATTGTTCTAATATTTATAATCTTATTTATTTAAATAATTTATTAATGAGGTAAATACTGCATCATTATGTGTTATAAATAATTTAATTTATTTGATGTCTAAATATTATAAACAAACTACCATGATTTAGGAAATCGTTTTTTCCTTCCAATTAATATTTATAGTCAAAAATATGAGTTATATAACCCCATGTAAAAATTAATTTACAAAAGGATACTTGTTTATGTCATTTTTTCTATTACTTTAAGTTAATTAAAATAAAGTGTCATTATCACTCCCAAGTGGCCCCATGGAGTCCTGAAATTGACACAAGGATGATCATGGTCAGATTTTTATCAACCAATAGGATTATGACACATGTTAGGGTAATTTTATATTATTATATTAATATTTGTTTACCCATATTTACCAGATTTACCCTTTAACGATGGTAAATAAAATATTTACTGAAGTAAATATTCATAATGTCTAAAAATTAAAGTTACCCATTTTCACAATTTTGGCCTCCTGATTCCAAATATGTAATCCATTTTTCCAAATTCAAATCATAGTAGTGGCATAAATTAATTTAAAATTTATTCCCGCTATCAAAATAGAAGGCGTGTTTTTATGAAATAATAACTATCAAAAGATTGACACTTGTTTATGTCCAATTTCAAAGTGAAATTCATTCCAATAACAACAATTAAATTAAATGGTAAAAATATAATCTAATTAAACTTTAAAACCAATTAAAAAGTTAATCTAACCATATACATACATTATATTAAAAGGTAGTTTTGAATTAAAATACATCATTTTTCACTTTTCATTAAAAATTGAATTTTATCAGAAAAATACTAAAAATTTACCCAAATTTAATTTTGATGTCCAGATTATAAAGAATAATTTTATTTGGTCAAATAGAAAATATAAAAGTGACCAAAACTAGATATAAAGAGGGTTCTCCATTAAAAGGCAGTAATTCAACTTTTTGAAGTAAATTATTCTTAAAATTATATTCATTAACATTTTAAGACTCTAAATTTTATTTGATAAATGTAAAAACATTTAACAAATATGTATAATCATATCTTAGTTAGTTCAGTTCATTCCAGCCAAGACAATGGTTATGCATTAACTACCATATAAAATAATAATATTATATTATTATTGTGCAATGTAAGATTTCAAATTCACTCATTGTTGTGTATCGGGAACGCCATCGAACTTAGAGACACCTTTAAAGTAAAATTAATATTTAATTTACAAATATTAATAAAAATTAAAATGTATTATTTCTTTATTTACTTGGGATGTTACATCCTTCCAACTTTTTGGAAATTGTGTCCTCGCAATTTTATTCACTTATCAAATAAATGGGGGTATTTATCCCTCATTTCATTTTCAGTTTCCCACGTTTCTTCTGCAACCATATAGTTTTTCCACAAAACCGTTACCTGGTGAATTACCTTATTCTGCAACACTTGCTCTCTTTGGTCAAGAATCTGGACTGGTTGTTCCTCATAAGAGATATTCTATTCAAACTGAACTACCTCTAGGATCAAAACATGAGATGTATCTAGTATATACTTTTTCGACATTGAAAAATGAAAAAAAAATTGTACCTGGGATAAACATGGAGGTAAAGACACTCTGTATGCAACAAATCCAACTTTCTCTAGGATTTCATATGGTACAAAGAACCTCAGACTCAACTTTCCCTTCATACCATAACACGTCACACTTTCCCATGGAGAAACTTTGAGAAAGACATGATCACCTACCTCAAAAGATAGATCCTTCCTCTGATTATCCACAAAAATTTTCTGCCTACTCTGAGCTATTCTCATGTTTTTCTGAATCAACTAATCTTTTTCTACCATCTCTTATACCAATTGTGGTCCCATCAACTTACTTTCACCTAATTCATCCCAAAAAGCTATAGATCGACACAACATCCCATATAATGCCTCTAATGGAGCCATCTGTATACTGGAATGAAAAATATTATTATATGAAAATTCAACCAATGAAAGATGTTGGCCCCAACTTCCCTGGTAATCCAATGAACAAGGACATAGCATATCCTCTAGGGTCTAAATTGTTCGTTCTTACTAGCCATCTGATTGCAGATGAAAAGTTGTACAAATATTTAATTCAATACCCAATGACTTCTAAAGGCCTTTACAAAAGTTTTAAGTAAACCTGGGATCATGATCAGATCTAATGGAGAGGGGATCTCCATGCAACCTAACTGTCTCTTTAATATACAACTAATAAAGTTGATCTAGAGACAAAGTATCTTGTAGAGGAAGGAAATGAGCAGATTTAGTCAACCGATCAATAATAACCTAGATTGCATTATTACCTTGAGATGTCTTTGTTAATCCCACAATGAAGTCCATGGATATATTTTCCCATTTCCACTCTAGCATCGATAAAGACGGAATCATCCCTTTCGGTAACTACCACTCTGCTTTAACCTGCTGACAAGTCAAACACTTCATTGTAAAATTAACAATATCTCTTTTCATTCCATCCCACCAGTAATACTCCTGAAGATATTTGTACATCTTAGTACTGCCAAGATGAACTGAAAATGTGGAAATATGAGCTTCACATAAAAACTCATTCTTCAACTATTAATCAAAAGGCACACATAATATCTTTCCAAATCTCAAAACACAATCATTATCAATGTTAAATTCAGGAAACTTACCCTTTTGAACCAACTATTCCTTATTCTACCACTCACTATCTTCCTTCTATACTTGCTTTATTCTGTCTGATAGAGATGATTTCACTGACACCGGAATCAAAACAGAAAAATTTACTACACCAATAACTTCTATGCCAAAGTTAATAAAATCAAAAACCAAAGTATCTCGTTCCAAACATATGATGGTTAATGAAACATTAATTTTTCAACTCAAAGCATCATCCGCTTTATTTGATTTTTCTCGAATGGTAATGGATTGTGCAATCATAAACCTTGATTAATTCCAGCCATCTACTATGTATCATGTTCAATTATTTCTGAGTGAATATATACTTTAAACTTATTTGGTCAGAATATATTTCACATTTTACTCCATACAAATTATGCATCCAAATTTTTAAAGAAAAAAAATAGAAGCTAATTCCAAATCATGTGAAGTTTAATTTAACTCATGAGGTTTCATCTGATGTGAAGCACAAGCAATTACCTGATCATTCTGCATAAGGACACAACCAAATCCTTTCAATGAAGAATCACTGTAGATAACAAACTAACCATTTCTGGAAGGTAGTGCCAAAACTAGAGCATTCCCCAATCTTCTTTTCGATTCTTGAAAACAATCATCACAATCTCTTGTCCAAATGATCTTAACACCTTTTTGAGTTATCTTAGTTAACGAGACAGATACCTGTGAAAAATTTTCAAAAAAAATCCAATAATAACCTACCAAACCATGAAAACTACGGATCTCGGTTATATTTGTGGGTCTTGACCATTCTTCGATAACTTTTGTTTTAGAAGGATCAACAGTTACGCCATTATTTGAAACAATGTGATCACGGAAACAAATTTGTTGTTTCAAAAAATCACACTTTTTGAATTTCCCTAACTGTTTCTTTTCTTTTAAGGTTTGAAAGAAAACCCTTAAATGAATTTCATGCTCTTATTTAATTTTATAATAATCTAAAATATCATCAATAAACACCACCACCATTTATCACCTGATTCATTTGAACTATCACTGCAAAAAACTATTCAATTCTAATTCCGACCATCTCCAGATACTGATTTTGAAAGGGCATTTTTCTCTATATTCCATCCCAGCATTGCTTCCCTGTTTCCTCTATGAAAAACCATTCTTAACACAAGAATATCTTAAGTGAAGAAACATGCTAATCTGTAAATTCTATATCATTTCAATCATAAATTAAACTAAAAACAAGTTATGGATATTAATTTAACTATATAATAACTCCTAAAGTTATCTAAACTGACCTTTGATACCAACTATAAGGACCCGACCTTAAACAATACATAATATTGAATTAAATGAATAATTCACATTGAGGATCTTTTCAGGTTTAGAGTTCTGTGGAATTAGGCCATAACTATTACATTACATCTCAAAAATACAAAGTAGACACTTCTACTCAGTTTCCATTTTTTTCCAAAAATGGAAACTCTTTGAAAAAAAGTGTCATGTCTAGTTCCATGTTTTAGACAGCATGAATTTTCCTTGATCACATCTTTGACCCTATTCATCTTTAAGTCATATGAAAAACATTTCAAAACATGGGATAAGCATGAAAAGATCTATAAGGGTTATAAAATAAAGAAGGAAAGAATTATTCCATTAATACATACAACACATAAACTCTTTAAGATACCTCAAGAAATCATAAGATTTATGAATAACACATTGAAATCATAAATCCTAAAGGTAACTTGTGGCATCTATATCATACTTACATTATACATATCATAGCTACTTAGGGAGTTACATTTGGAATACCAATCATAGTATATTCCATAAATATATTAGGAGAAACATTCACATTTACCTCCGTTGCATTACCCAATGCATTGGAGAGCAATCTCGCGCTCACCCACCCTAGGTTTATCATAGAACCACCCGTATACATAAACAATGCCCAAGGGCCATAATAAAATCATAACACAGAACATAAACATAAAGGAAAGATAACATTCCAAAATTGGAATCACAATATATCCTTTCAAGATATTGAACAAGACATTGAAATAATAAATTCAAAAACCATTTTCAATACCAAAATAGGTAAAAGAGTATATGGTATTAATTTTTCGTTTAAAAACATTACGTCTTTTTAAGGATTCCAAAGATCAAATAATACTCACAACGATGGAAAGGTCGTTGTCCCCGCTTACATTAAAAAGAAACATTTTTTATCATTTAGTAAAATGAATCATAGAAAAAAATTGTATTTGAATGAAATGAAATGTCAAAGTTGATTATACACCATGTAAAAGAAAGTCGTGTATAAAACAAAATATGCCTCAATGAAATTAAATTGACTCGAATCCCCTTACCTCATGTCCGACTTGACCTATTTGTCCTTTAATATCCAGAATAATAAAATAAAGTTAATATATACTTTCTTAAGATCCTTTTTCAAGTTTATTATCCATTTTATATCACTTATTACCATTTTATGAACATTATGCAATCATTTTAGTTAATAATGGTTGTTTTGTCGATATTTTCTACTTGAGTCAAAAATGAACACCTTATGTTTACAAGTTTTCCATGTGGTCAATAGTCCATTATCTTCAGAATGATATTCGTTATTTAGATATCATATATATCATATATATATCTAGTATATATATTTATTTATAATAGTACATATCATTTGGAGATAAGAAATTAAATGCACCGTTCATGGAGACGGTAAATCGTACGTACGAATGAATGCTACTTTCATTTCTATTTAGTATATTAATGGAATGAAAAAATAATAATACATAGGTATATTATACTTACAATATAATATCATTTGTAATATCATTAACTCCATCCTTTATATTTCCCACATATGGCATTAATGGGTCATATCACTTTTAGGGGGCGGTAGTCTACACTTCCTCAAATGAAATTATCACGTGTACCCATTATGGAAACCATAAAGGTATGATATAAATGTAAATCATAGAAGAATAAAGAAAACATAAAAATAATATTTATCATATATAATTATATTTCCATCCTAATGACCACCATGAGAGGCAGTGGGAGATAATCGAACAATCATCATTTCGTGAGGCGTTAGTTTTCCATCCACAGAAACAGTATGTTCTTCACCCATTAGATGGAGGTTTGTGTAAGTTTAGTTTGAATCCTTATCATAAAAACATCCTAGTATATTGAGTATAATGGTGTTGTTATAAAATAATGGAATAAAATGATTTTAGGGGTCGCAGAAGTAAAATAAAAGAAAAGAATTTAAGAGAAACCATTACCTTTAATTTGGGTAACTCTCTTTGGTTTGAACCAAAAAGACTTTTTAAAGTGAGTTCTGCCTAATGTATGGATTATAGGTAGAAGAAAGGGATCTTGAAAAATTATTTAGGTAGGGTTAGGACGTTACAATGGGCTTGAGAGGTGTGAGGAATGTGTTATAAGTGAGGGATTTTTATAAGGGGGAGGAGGGGCTCTTTTGGAAAGTGTAAAAATATTATTTTATTATATAATGATATTCGGTTTCTAAAGGTCCAAAACTAATTAAAGTAGATGATAAGATGACTAATAGCAGAAATAAAATCATCCAATAAAAATTGGACAGGTTTTGGATATATTTTTAATATTTATAATCTTATTTATTTAAATCATTTATTAATGAGGTAAATACTGCGTCATTATTATGTCATAAATAATTTTATTTATTTGATGTCTAAAAATTATAAAAAAATACCATGATGTAGGAAATACTTTTATATTTATAATTAATATTTATATTCTAAATGATGACTTATATAACCCCAGGTAAAAATTATGTTACAAAAATATTTTTGTTAATGTCATTTTTTTCCTTTACTCTAAAAATAATGTGTCATTATCACTCCCAAGTGGCCCCATGTGGTCCCCAAATAGACCCAAGGATGATCATGGTCAGATGTGTATCATAAAATAGGATTAGAACACTTGTTAGGGTAATTTTATATTATTATAGTAAGATTTGTTTTCCCTTATTTACGAGATTTACCCTTTAACCATGGTAAATTAAATATTTATTGAAGTAAATATTCATAATATCTAAAAATTAAAGTTACCTAAATACACAATTTGGAAATCCTGATTCCAAATATGGAATCTATTTTTTCAAATTCAAATCACAGAAGTGGTAGAAATTAATTTAAAATTAATTCCCGCTGTCAAAATAAAAGGCATGTTTTTAAGAAATAATCACTATCAAAAGATTGACACTTGTTTTTGTCCAATTTCAAAGTGAAATTAATTAAAATAACCCGAATTAGATTAAATGGTAAAAATATTATCAAATTAAACTTTAATACCAATTAAGAAGATAATCTACTTATATAAATAAATTAGATTAAAAGAAAGTTTTAAATTAAAATACCACAATTTTCACTTTTCATTAAAAATTGAATTTTATTAGAAAAATACTACAAATTTACCCAAAGTAAATTTTGATGCCCCGATTCTAAATAATAATTTTATTTAGTCAAATAAGAAATATAAAAGTGACCAAAATTATATTTAATGTGGGTTCACCATTAAAAGGTGATAAATCAACCGTTTAAAGTAAATTTGGCTTAAAATTAGATTCATTAATATTTTAAGCCTCTAAATTTTATTGGATAAATGTAAAAACATTTAACAAAAATGTATAATAATATTGTAGTTAGTTCATTTCATTCCCACCAATACAACAGATAGGCGTTAAATACCATTTAAAATAATAATATTATATTATTAATGTGCAATGTAAGATTTAAAAAAAAAACTATTGTTGTGTATCGGGTATGCCATCGAACAGAGAAACCCCTTTTAAGTAAAATTAATATTTAATTTACAAATATTAATAAAAATGAAAATTTATTATTTATTTATTTACTAGGGATGTTACATCTGCTCATGGATCTTCAACTATTGTGAGGTATATGCTATCATATTATCATTTTCCACGATTACACAACCCCATTCCTTTCTTTCAAGAATCGATGTATATCACAAAAAAATCTCCAATTTTTGGTAATGCCAGTAGAGGTGTATTTATCATTCTTCTCTTTATCTTCTTGATGCATCCCTCACATTCTTCTATCCAGAAATACATAACCCATTTCCTTGTTAGCTTAGTTAGCAGTCTTGACAATCGTAAGACATTCATCCCAAAACATCGATAATATGCAAATAATACAAGAAAACTATAGATTTCTGTGACACGAGAGGGTGTGGTCCACTCCTCAATCACCTATGTTTTTGAAGGGTCCCCAAAAATTCCCCAACTTGTGATCACATGTCCCATGAATGTGAATTGCTTCATCCAAAATACACACTTGCAGAACTTGGTGTAAATCTTCTCCTTTCTTAATGTCGCAAATAAAAGTCTTAGATGTTCTTCATGTTCCTCCTTTCTCTTGGATTATCTTAGAATATCATCGATAAGAACTACCACAAATTTTCGAGGTAATGTATAAAGACTCTATTCATTAAATCCATGAATATTGTAGGGGAATTAGTTAGTTCAAAGGGCATCACCAGAAACTCATAGTGCCCATACATTTTACGGAAGGAAGCCTTCTGAATATCTTCCTTCTTCACCTTTAGCTAATGATATTTAAAACAAATATACACCTTTGAGAAGTATTGAGCTCCTCTTAAGTGATCGAAAAAGTCCTCAATCCTTGGTAGTAGATACTTATTCTTTATGGTGATATTATTAAGTTCTAGATAATCGATACACAACCACATTTTCCATCCTTCTTCTTCACAAAGAGCACTGGTTCACACCAAGGTGATGCACTAGGGTGTATGAACCCTTTGTCCATATTCTCTTTCAGATGCTTCTTTAACTCCTCTAGTTTGATAGGTTCCATCCTATAGGGACACTTTGAGATAGGAGTAGCTCTGGGTATGTGTTCTATTGAGAAATCTACCTCACGATCTGGGAGAAGTCCCAGAAACTCATTAGGAAATACATCATCGTATTCGCTCATGATGGTCATTTCTTCAAGGTTGGAACTTTACTTTGACTCAACCATTTGGTAGAGATATGCCTCTTTATAAGGAATCAAAATCCCCACCGTTGAAGGATTTTTTCAAAGGATATTGATGATCATCCTTTAATTTGTATAGGACCATGGGATGGTTCAAAATATGAAAAGATATTTCTTTTTCGAGACAGTTGATATGTGCTCCATATAACAAGATCTAATAAATTCCCATTATAGTGTCGAATTCGACCAAGGGAAGTATTATGTGATTCGATGGAAGAATATTCCCATATATGCTAATAAGAGAAGAGTCAAACAATTGGGTTGCAATTATTTCACCACATTGTGTTTTTATAGATATCTCTACTTCAAGGTTTTGTTGCTTCAATTATATAGTTCTAGTAAACTTTCAAGATATAAAGGAGTTCGTAGAACTAGAATGAAATAATAATATTTCCATTCTTGAGTGAATATGAATTATACCTTGTATGAATTTTTTATCTTCCTCCAATTCTACAATATTTATGACATGATCCTTCCATTTTTCCTTTGGATTTGGTGGTTATTGATGTTGATTACCATTGAGGACTTGAGGTTTAATGCACTGGTTTTCATAGTACCCTTGCTCCCTACAAGTTTAGCATTGGACCATGGGTGGTGATCCCCTTTCTTCCACTACATTCTCCTACCATATCATGTATTTTCAACACTCTTGAGAATGGTTTCCTTCTTTCCCACACTTTAAGAATTTCCCCTTCCCTTTGAGATAGTTCCCAGGATGAAACATCCCACATTTTTTGCATGTGGGTCGTTGAGTTTTCTTCCCACCATTATCTTTAGATCCTCCATCTTGAAACTCCATCATTCTTATCTTATCATTGTAGCCATGAGACCATTCTACAAACTCCATATCCACTTTTAGGGAACAACTAACAACTTCTTCACAACTCCCAATGTCTCAAATTGTTAGATCCTTTTGAAGGTGTTGTTTTAACCCACTAAATAATATATCAATTTTTCTATCATTGTTGATAACAAAATCTGAAGCGTACCTTGCAAGACGTGTGAAAGTTGCTTTGAAGGTCATGAAAAATTCTCCTTACTTTTTCTTTATCTTTATTAATTCACTCTCCATCTTTGTATGAAGAGTTTGTGGGAAATACTTGTTAAGAAACATGATCTAAAAGTATTCACATTCCATTTCTGCAATTTCATCTCTTGGAATGGTGTTCTTAATCAAAGAACACCATTGATAGGCCTCTACCTCTAGAAGGTAAATGGATAACGTCACATTCTCCATCTCAGAATAGTGTATCAGAAAAATTATCTTCTCCATGGTGTTGACCCACTATTTCACAAATAGAGGATCGAAAGATCCACTAAATGTCATGGTCATTGCCGCATAAAACACTCAATAGTGAGTTTCTCCATCTTTGGTGAAGGAGGAAATTCCCTATTATTCTAGTTATTGTTCATAACCTGAGATAGTTGGTTATGAATTTCCATGATTTTTTGAACTCCGCCTCCCAAAGCATTGGGTATGTCGTTTGACAAATTGTTGCATTGGCCATCGCACGGGTTGTTGGCCTGATTTCTTCTGGTTCCCACAATTTTTTAAATATAAAAGTATAGAAGAAAACATAAGTCATCAAGTAATGAATAAATAAATTATTCATTTGTAAAATTTGCACTAAAATCATAACTTATGGAATCACTATGTGAATATTCTGGTGTGCATATTTTTACTTTGTCTAATACTAGATGTTTTCTCTAGGGTTCACTAATCTTAATTCCCAAATTAACTAAACCTTGCATCTGATACAAACTATAGAGACCCTTCCTTTTATTACATTACTATTACATCATTATATATATAAACAACATAATAGTATTACACCATCAGGATCCATAGGTTTAGTGTCTTGGAAAAACTAGGATAAAACACAACATTTACAATATCAATCATAAACATTTATTTAATTCCTTCTCCTCTAGCTTCTTACTGGAACTTAACCAATCATTAGTACATGTAGTCACCTAAGAATATACATTCAAAATGGGTGAGATAAAATCCCAGTAAGAGGATAGAAAATAACAATATAGAATGGGGTCAGCATAATCATAACATCATCATCAAAATCATGAGAGGAAATATGAATAAAAGACGTGAAATGTGAAAATACATAAAAATGAAACATCATGTCTTAGTGGTCATATACCACACATAGTTGTGACCAAAACTAGAATCATTTTCACAAATAATTTCACATTAAATCATTATATTCATCACTTTACCTAATTCATTGGAGCGCTGTAAAATTTCGGGTGCACCCGTCACATTAGAACATTCATTTTGCGCTATATAATTTCAGGCACACCCATCACATCATAACATTCTCGTTATCATGCATTACACATATATCATAATAAAAAATGAACATAAATAACCCATGGAAAATAATTTGTTTAATCTCATAATAATATATTCATAATCTTTGGGTTCCCAAAAGAAATATGGAATAACTTACTTGATACAAGAACCATCAACCTTGAGTGATAAGTAAAAGGTGTGTTTTTGAAAGGAGAGTTCTTTACAAAAACATTTGAATGAAATAAACTCCATTGGAAAACATTTATATCCATAAAAGGTAGTATAATTATGAAAAAAATATTTTTATGGAGTAAACATACCAAAAATGGAGTGAAAGTGGGAGAACCTGAAGAAAGAAAGTTGGGTTTGAGAATTTCCCCTTACCTTGTATCCGGACGCTTTATTCACTTTAATGTCTGGAATAACAACATTAGATTCATTAATTAACAATTAGGGAAAATTGTGTACATAAATATAGTTCATTTTGGTTTCCTTGAGTTATTTTATGGGCCTTTGGATGAGTTATATAGTTTAAATACATTATTCGGGAATGTTCATTTTTATGGTTTTCTTGAGTGGTTCACGTGTATTCATAAATGGAAGTTATTATAGAGCATGAATAAACATCATGAATTGATATTTCAAGTTATTAATGCTATTAAATGAGTTTAAATGATCATATAATTAATTACATTATAAACCATGTGGATGAATCATTATATAAGAAATTAATGATGATTAGTGGGTTAATTTGGGCGTTTTTTCGACCACAATGAACTTGTTTTGGTTAATAATGTAGTAATATGTAAATAAGTCAGATCAAGAACATTAAATAGGATATAAAACATATAAAATAATCTCTTTCAACCAAAAAAATGGTTTCATGACAATATCTGAAGGAGTTAATGGAAATAGAAAATATGTCATTCTTGAAGGAGAATAATTAACACCTCACGAACAATGTTTTCTTTTCTAAAATAAAAAGAAGAGGAGAAGGGGATTGGATGATATATAATACTATTAGTATCATAAAATTATATTATATTTATGAAAATGGAGTTACCATAGAATTTGGATGAGGATAGGTGGGAATATATTAAGAAAAGAACTTGAAATTGAAAGGAAATTAAAGGAAGAGAGAGAGAGAGAAATTACCTCTTTAATCCTCCTCTTGAGATCCTCCTTATAGAACCTAGGCTTGGTATTTTTATGAGACTAAAAGATAGTGAAAGTGGGGTAGCGGATAGGGAATATTATTTGGAAGATTTTAGACAAGGCTCAAAGCTTGAGAGGTGTGAGGAAATGAGGGTGTGAAGAGTGATATTTATATTGGAGGGGAGGGGAATCTCTTAATATTTTAATCATTAGTTTATTAACTTCCACCAATATAAGAAATAGTGATGATTCCATGACCAAGAATAGTAAAAAGGGAATTTGAGTTTGAGATTTGGGTTCTTACATCACTTGTGAAGTCAAGAATAGTGGATTAAAATTATAATGTATTTATATGGTAAATTAATGCATTTTACTATTCACCAAAAAATCAAGTATTTCAGAAAAATACCAAAAATTCACCCTAACCCTTTTTCACATCTTAGAATCCAAAAATGAACTCCATTTTTCAAAAATAATATTATAAATATTATTTATTTAATTTTTAATTAAAATAATAATTTTCTTGAAAAATACATATTTTAAACTCAAAACAGATTTAATAAGGATTTCAAAAATTACATAAGGTTTTATAAAATTATATTAAAACCAGAAGACATAGAATTGTTAATTTATTAATTTTTTTTATAAAAATAAATTTTCATTTCAATTAATTAATTAATTATAATTATTTATTTAAGACTTACAAAAATACTAATTCTTTTATTATGGTCAAACTATCACTTATAAGATGCCTAAGTTTTATTTAATCATTCATGGGTAAGGTTACTATTATTTTAGAGGATTTACTCTTCATAATCGTCATATTAAAATTCATAATTTTAGGTTACTATTTATAAGGTTAGGTTACAATTCACCAAAAAATATGTTTTTCCTATCGGACTCCAAACATCTTACTGATCACAACCATGTGAGTCATATTTTCAAAATTAAAAACCCAAAAGTGGAAAATTTATGTTTAAAGGTCACATAGTAGTTCATTTATGAATGTTGTGGCATTTTTTTGGCCCTCAACAACAATCTATGTAGCCTAGGTCAAAGCATCATAAATTCTTGAATGGAATGTGAATGGTTTTCCCAAACTGTTCATCTTTCTTGCACAGGTAGTGCCACATAGGCAATACCTCACACTATTCACTAAACAGTTAGAGCATGGTTAGGGTAACCATGAAGGAAAAACATTTTGAGGTGAATTATTAAGGAATCGGTTACACATGGTTGGCACATGGTATGGCCAAACCATACTTCCAAACCATGAATCCCAAATATTTTGGGTAAAATGACCAAAATTCCCTTAATGATCTTTTAATTTCATTCTGTCATTTATTATCCTCCAGAAACTATGTAAGGATCTTCTTTGAGTTGTGGGTTCCTCCTACAAATCCTAACTTAGGATTTTACATAAATCTCTCATCCTTTGTCTGAATCATTCTCCATCAGTCTCTATGGATCTTCATCGGTAATCTCTATATTCCTTTTGTGTCATTCCTCGTTTATTTTCGTATTTGATGCACTATTTTTGTGCAAGATCTTTTGCTCTATTATTAGGTTAAAGGTACATGTCATATATTTTTTCCAAAAATTATTGAATCAGACTTTGATATTGGATGAGTAGGTTTTCATAAGTATGAGTTATGTGGTCTATGGATTATTTCTCATTTTTTCGTCATTTTATAAATAACATCATTTCCCCCCACGCCGGACTTTTTTGGCATGTTTCTTTATAATCAAGTTCCGGAGGTGAAATTGACCCTTAATCCTTAATACATGGATATTGTATCTTGTTTAATTATTATGGGTTGTTGATATCATTTATGGACAACCCGTAGATGTTTTAATACAAATTTCCCCTTTATAATAATCTGTTTAAATTTATATAATTCTATCAAAGTGTTTAGCATGGACTAATAATTTAATTTCTATGTATAGGAAATTTTCCAATGGACCAAAGAACCTCTTAAGTGTCAGGTTTAGATTTATAGCTATTTCCTTTATTAGTAGTTGTTTTAATTTTATCTTTGGTAAAATTATATGTGTTGATTAATTTATTAGACGAATTGGTTTTGAACAATGTCAATATTTCATAATAAAACTCCTCGACAGAAGTGTGTTGTCTTCTAAATTGAAATTACTAAATAGTGATAAAAAACATGCTTAGCTGGTTATTTTGGTTTCTTTATGAATGTATTTATTTGAAATATGGCATCTTTTCACATGTCTTTCCTCCACATTATTAAATGGAATTTTCCTTCTTTTGATGATTGTCTAATTGGAACCATAGAACCTCCTAAGTGCTTCTATTGACTTTTAAATGGGATTACCCATGTAGGTAATTTTTTAGTTGACCTTTGTATATACTAAGTGTCCTTGAACCTTGATAAATGAAATGCCAATTTGTGTGTAATTGAATTACATGTATTAAATGGAATTGTTTTTTTAGGATGGGATGCCTTCCTGGAATAGTTTAAATGAAACTAATGAAATGACTCGTTTCATATGAAATGGTTTAAATGAAATGGGTCCCTTTCAATGATTTATAATGTTGTTAAGGTGAAGTCTATTTATTAAGTAATATAAATTCATATAGTAATTTTAAGGACTTAATGGAATTGAACTTGGATATTTGAAACTCATAAGAGGTTTTTCCTTATTTTTTATCTTATAAATATGATTATTGTTTTATATGGGCTTGATAAATGTAGAGGACGAGAGGTATTGCCTCATGTATCATGTTATAAACATGATTCTGCCTTGATTATATATATGGAATTGATAAAATAGATGGATGTGAGGTATTTACCCATGATAGTTATAAATATGTTACACATTTACTTAGGCTTTGTATGATGGTAAGGGTTATATTGAATATGGAAGCAACACGCTCAATTAAATCAAATGTTGAGTATGGAATTTTGAACTAATGATACTATATAGATTTTGGGATTTACAAGATACATTCAATAATTAATGTTTTTCTTTGGAGGATCACTTTCCATCCTAGGTGCTATTGCGTGACGTCTCTCAGTATATTATGATGAATGAAATGCACCCTATTTATTGAGATTTTAGGCTCATTTAGCCTAGGTATGGATGTATGAGTTATGCCTTAGTCCATCCAAGAACTAGTATTCCAGGTATATGACCATTAGGCATCAATACACACTTGGATCAAAAAGTTTGATGAAATATAGAACTATATTATATACATATATATTATTTCTATGTATGTATGGTAGCTGATCAGATACTTATTCTGGCTATAAGCCGAAGCAGGTATCGTTTCTAGGTGTCCCTTAGGAACTAGGTGGGTTGTGGTTTATTTACACAACACTATTTATTTATCTTTCTTCTTGTACCGGCACACAGTTTTAAATTATATTTCATGGACTTGATTCAAACATAGACACCATGGGTGGGAACCTATTGGGATTTTTATCTCACACTCTACTCGATCCGCTGTTATAATGGGGTACTTGAGTAGACCTTCTCTTTGCAAGACCATGGTTTATTTATTGATTTATTTGGAAAGTACCTAAGAGTTAGGTGCACGAGAATGAGATGGTGATCATGATTCTTGTGGAGTTTCCATCAGGAATTCTCTTTATTTTGTTTATTTTTATTATATATTGTATCTTATAGCATGTTGTATGTTTCCTATTTTCATTATGTATCATTAGTATATGCATGCATATATTTTATTATTTTTATATTATTATTCCTATGCCTTTTTATTATTTATTATTTCTTTTTCTTTTTCTTTTTGATTTATACATTATTTTATAATTTTGATGCTCTGATAAGAGGGTATAGTCTCCACACTATCACCTCCTGGGACCCTCACTTCTAGTCAGAAACCTCTAGCAAATGGGGAGATGCGCATGAGGCCATATGACCCACCAGTCTGACTACTGTATTGGTGGTCTATCCTGCGAGGATGTTACAATGATATATTTGAAGTTGAGATACATGGAATACATCATGAATAACACACTTTCATTGATGAAGAACTAATTGAAACACCACTTCTACTGATCCCCTTTAAACAAAAAATGGCCTCATGATCCTCAGAACTAACTTCCACTACCTTTTAATATGCTAGTTCCCTAATCAATGTGATCCCCTTAAGAGTACATGATTTCCAACATTACACTCTAGTGAATGAAATCACTAAATAGAATACAATATTACATACTAAGAGATATTTTTAACCAATTCATGAACAAATGTATGTTCTTTGACATATCGTACATGAGACTCATCCAAATAACTGTGAATCTTTAACCTCATTCCAATATAGTGGTGATCAAAACATAAATCAATATAAATCCTCAAAAGGAAATTTTTGAATCAATGTATAATAATAGTTATCACAAGTGAACATTTTAAGAATAAGATTATTCTCAGAAAAACTACAAAAATCAAGGATGGATTATCACACAATGTCATCCAACACTTAGATGATATGCTCATACTACACATTGGTCTAAGGATGGTTGTAAGTGCTCATGTAGACTTACGCATAAAGATCCATTACTTGAAATCCTACCTATATAAACACCCATATACCAATAGTTTGTAAAACGAATTGGGATTAAACACTTTGACAACACTTATCCCAACAATTTCCCAAAACTGTTAGGATAAAAAACATTGAGAACCCCTATCCCAGTGGTTTTACAAAATCATTGGGATAGAACACTTTCAAAACATTTATCCCAATAGTTTTATAAAACCATTGGGATAGGGTAAGTCTATCCCAATGGTTTTCTCAAACCATTTGGATAGACCACTTTGACAATAACTATCCCAATGGTTTTCAAAAACTCTTGAGATAGGGTAAGTCTATCCCAATAGTTTTCCAAAACCGTTGGGACAGAACACTTTGAGAGGGGTACCTATGCCAGTGGTTATCAAAACCATTGGGATAAGTACCCTTGTTTTTATAAATTATTTTGTTGAATATTGTAAAGTAAATCAATATATAAATTACTTATATATATATATATATATACAAATATATTCATAAAGATGTTTATAGTATAGGGGTAATGTTTTGGATATATAATGTGCATGTCATGGGTTCAATCCTCCATTGTAAATTTATTTTAGATTTAGCTATCCCAATGGTTTAGGGAAAACTATTGGGTTAGGTTGGTACCAACGGTTTGAAAACTATTGGGATAGGTCTATCCCAATGCCAAATAAGCCAACAACTTCCGAAAACATTATTATAGGATACTTTTACATTAGTGATCCTTCTAAAACCCCTTATAAATGTGCATGGTAATATAGGAATCTTAATCAGATATGATTCACCTAGGTAAAACATGTGAACCTTTTTCAATTTGTTTATAATAACTTGTATCATATCTACTCCATTAGGTAATTTCATTATTCCCATCGTGAAATGTCACATCATCTCAATTAAACATAGTAATTGGTAATTATTGTAGAAAACCTATGGTTAATTGACCCATTGACCTCATCTTATGATAGGGAAGGCATCAAAAAACAAACCCCTCTATATCCTTCTTCATCTCAGGTCATATATATTTCCTCAATATTTTAGGATACAGATTGGTAATCCTCTGGTGAAAAGACAATCTCATGGTGTATGGATGTCATATTAGCTCCTCACCCATACTCATAAGGACTACCACATGACCCCATACATGAAGGATCTCATTAGAGTCCAAGTAATGAAAATGTGTTGAATCTCTTCCATATATATTGTACCTTATCAATAGAAATTTGGATTTTGATAACAAACACTAAATAACTCAATAAAGGATTGGGGATGTAATACACAATGAAATTAGGGTTTCTCTTCACTAATTCTCTTAAACATCATGGTGTATCACAATGAAGAGTCTCGTTATTTATTAACCTCTACTATCCATCCATATGTATAGTTCCTAAGTCTTCCTTCTCAATGAATTAACAACAATGTACTAACTCCCAAGTGTATATTCCATCTTGAAATTAAATTTTTACAAACCCACATCCTCTATAGGAGGTTTATGTATCTCTAAGAAAAGATATACTTACTGTTATTATGATTAGTTTACACAATAAAAAATTCACCTATAATGTAGTAATTTCAATATCTCAACACATACACCACCACTACCAGCTCTAAATCCTGTATTGATTAATTATACTTATATGAACCCAACTTTCTTGGAGCATAAGGAGCAGAAATGAATCTTCAATCAAATTTTAATGAATCTTCATTCAAATTTTCACATTGTGTTTCCAAACATCCAATGCACCTTCAAGAATTCATTTAAGAAAATGTCACTTAAGCTATCAAAACTTGAGCTAACACTTTTTTTCCAACCAGGATTCCTAAATGGAGCTTACTCGTGCCCATTTAGCTAGAGAAAAAATCACATAATTTTCTCATTAAACATATTGTTTAAGGAGATCCCCACATTAGGTGTTAATACAAGAAGGGGCCAATTCTGAACCACAGTACCTCCACCATCATAATTTCCAATGAAGCATTTCTCTATGCATTTTAGAGATGACTGAAGAATTTTTTATTTAACTAGACAAACCTTGATGACATGTGAGTTCATAAGAGATAACTATCTGAAGAAACCAGTGGATTTTGATTGACTAAACCAAAACTGGTCATGCAAGATTTCCTCAAAATACATAACCAACCTTTACAAACCACACCCACCTTAACCAAGTAACATGACTCAAATAGTTTCATCACCAAAAGTAACAAATAAACAAGATGAAAAAATGATTCGAGCCACCCCGGATAACTTATCTTGAAGATTCCCAGCTTAGATTGCTGACATATTTCAACCCTAATAACAATTCCTTCCTCTAAGGAATCTTGTGTTCACCATGAGGATGTTCACTAAAGTCCACACCTGACTTCTGGTGAAGTTCCTCGATCAAACCCCCTTCGATCTGAAAACAAATTCTTGTATAACCATGGGTTCATTAAAAATGTATTCCAAGGGACTATTCCATGGTATTCCACAATCCAATATTACATCTGAGATATAGGTACAAATCCAAAATGTCCACATCAGATCATCGAATAAGCCTAGAGTGGCATCTTCATGGTGGTCAAGTCAAAGGAAAGAACATAACATTTCCGAGAGTCCGTCCAAGGAGTTCCTACACAGGAACTCAGGTACACTCTAGAGTAACCAATCCATGATAAAAACCACACGTCCATCTTGCAACACTGAGAAAACCACCCAATAAGATCAATAACTTTTAATGTTTTAGCATGGTGTATGACTAACTCTCCCTTAGTGCATCAAAGTTGATGCCAAGATAGGGGAAATGCTCATCACTAAGTAGATTACAGTAAGGGTATTTTCATGGTTTCTAGTCAAACACACCCAACTATTAGAAATAAGCATAATATAACCACAATTTATCAACTTCTAGGAAGAAGTTCAACTTTACCTGTTGATGCATCACCATTCACCGAACCATGATGCCTTCAGTAACCAAGGCATCCCATGATTCATTATTTTTTTACCATCAAATTACATCAATGAAAAATGATATTTCTAGTGAGTTACATACCCATCGAACCACATCAATTTTTTTTGTAGGTATGTACATACATTTGAAAACATCACTAGACTCATAGGCTTTCAAACAAATCCAGCCATTTCCAAATGATCTTATTATGTTTTTTTCCTTCTACTTGGATGGGAAAATTTTCCAAAATTGAAAAAATACTCCCCACCTTAACAGTTCAATAGTTTTTATAAGTAGATATATACTTGCCTCTCACAAGCACACTAGGTCGTACTCCCCATAAAGACAATGTAAATCACTTTACATGAAATCCAAAACCAAACCAACTGACGTTTCAGAACACCTGATTCATAAGGAAGTACTACTGAGAATTTTGGGAAAATTGATTTCCATTTAAAACCAATTTCACTATACCATGGAGATGACCCAAGATAATATTCAACAACCCAAGGATCAATGATTTCTCCCAACTCAACTAGTTTGTTACTACATTTAGAAACTCGAAGGGTGCTACATACGTTAACACATACTACCCATGATTTAAGAAACAAAAAAAACACCATAAATACTATCCATAGGCTATTTTACCTATGAAATCAAGTGTGAGGTGGTCCATATAAAAAATTCAAAACAAATTCTCACTTAAAAATACAACCTTCAACCTAGATGAAGACGTACCAAGCTGTCTATCATAGAGGAAGAGAAAGGGTCACACGACCTATGAAGCAGATGACCAAGACTTAAGCATATATAATAAGATAAAACCAATAATTTCCCAATGATTATTCCCATAATAAGGGTTAGAGATTCCACAACCACCCCTCATCACAAAGGTTTCATTTAGAGACTATGTGTCCTACAGGGGACAATGACACCGAAGTGACACCAAATTTCATAAAGATGAAAAAAATTAGAAAGTTATTAATGGTATAATGGTGATACCAACAAAGTGATGTCAACTTATGAATCATAAGAATCAACACTATCACTAGGAAATGCAAAATAAAGTCTCTAGGCTCAAGAGCTAATCATATAAACAATTACTATAAATAAGATGGCCTATAGAAAATGCTCACATTTCTGTTCCAAGGATACTCAACGAGACACTCAAACTACCTTAACAAGAGGTTTTAAATAGATGACACCACCTAGGGTTCCATTTTAAAGGTATATAAATTAATTCACATTTAATATTTTAAACATTTAAATGATTTTAAAAAAATCACTAGACATACGAGTAAATCTATATCAAACTACCTTTTTAATAATTAAACATTTATCAAAATCCCATAATAATTAGGATGTTTATCATATAATTTACTTTTTAAATTGATAAGGTGACCTCCAATGGTCCCATTAATCAACCATGTGCTCATTATAATGCAACTCAATAACAGTTTATTAATTAAAAAGGTTATAAACACCCAAACAGGTAATCTCATAAGAACAATTCCCCAACTGACCTACTTGGGTCTAGTTGTGAATTTTATTTAACCAACTCACTATAGATTTAAATTTAACTTCTTTTACATTTATCATCATTTCACAATATAACATGGTGACATAAAAAATGTCGTTTACGTAGGTTACTACCACCCCAATCTATAAATCACCCTTACACTTTATAGACCATGTCTATAATCATTTTAATAGAAACATATTTTATTTTAGAATTAACAAGCTCACAATATAATGATTTGGAAATATGGCTTGGAATCTACCAATCCATAAATCTTAGACACAATTTACAAGTTTGCATTTGGATCTTGTTAATTAAGACCAACTCGCTTTAAAATTTGAACTATACCATTCTTTTACATTTTAATAATGTTCTGAATATATATATATATATATAATAAGTTCAAGATATGGTTTGAGTAATGAAATAACTTTTAAAAGTTTTATTTCATCCATACACCTTACAACTAAAAACATGTTCCTATCGTAATCACAAATAATTAAAAATATCCCATGAAACCAATTATTTATCAAAACATAGAGAATCATGTTATATTAAGTAGTAAACACATAGAATCATGCTATAACCACAAAATAATGGCACATAATCTTGTTGGACCATACTAAATAAACACTCAATCATGTCTCGGAATCAGGAATGCTAAAGAAAATAAAATCATGGCATAGTATTCAATGTACAGATCAAAATCACCAGTAAATAAATAAATACAACTATATGGAATGTAATATCCATGGCATGGGAATTTTCTCTATGCCTATGATGATCCATTTAATGTCACTTCATTTCCATACAATTACAAGGGTAAATTCCATAATTCTATAAATTAATACGCATTGGAAAGTACACCATTTAGTCATGGTGAAATTAAATTAACTCTAACAGAAAACAACATGAACCTCAATCCCAACAATAGACACTTGGACATTTACCCATGGGTGGTATAATTAGTCCCTAATGTGGTAATTTACCATCCACCAAAACATTCCCAGTATCATTTCTACCAGCCCAAAATAGTGATAAAAAAGAAAAATTAAACTCTCATACCACTTTGTAACATCCGAGCTCAACTGACCACTAGTACAATATCTAGGTCATGGGGTCACACGACCTCAAGAGTGTCTCCATGTATTCCAGAGGCTGGTGACTAGCATTGAGAGTCTCTAGAGGCAATAGTGGGGAGACTATACCCTCTTATTAGAGTATCACAATGGTAAAATCAAATATGAAGCACTAGAAAACAATAGAAGCATTAGTAAATAATGACAAAGCAATATAAGAATAATATAAACTAATTATAATAGATGCATAAATATCCCAATGACAAATAATAAAAGAAAAAACATATAACATGCTTCAAGATACAATACATACTTGAAATAAAAAAATGAAATAAAATTTGTGCGGGAAAATCCATGGGAAACCTGAGCTCTAGATATGTCTCATCCTATAAACTCCTACGTACAAGCTGAATCGATCCAAAAATCAACCATGGTCTTACAAATAGAAGGTCTACTCAGGTAACCCAATGAAATAGCGGCCCCAACAGGGTATGAGATAATAATACCATTAGGTTCCCACCCATGGTATCTATGACCTAATCTAGTTTGTGAAATATAACAAAAATATGTTTGCAGGTACAAGTAGAAAAATTAGTAAATAGTGTTTAACAAATAAACCATAACTCGCCCAGGTCCCTAAGGGACATTTGGAAACTATACCTTATTTTCCTCCAAGCCTGAATAAGTGTTTGATTAGTTATCATATATATATATATATTAATAACATATATTTATATAATATAGTTCAATATTTCATCCAACTATGTGAACCAAGTGTGTACCAATGCCTAATGGTCATATACTTAGAATAATTCTCACTGGATAGGCTGGGGCATAACTCAAACATCCATAACCCATCCATACGAGCCTAAAATATCAAACAATAAGGTACATTCCCTAAATCCCAATAGATTGAGTGATGTCATGGAATAACACTTGAGATGGTGAGTGAGACACCATATAAACACTCTAATCATGGATCATGGAACATATAACCCAACTTCTATACATTGTCAATAGTGTGAGACACCATGGAGAACACCCGATGTAATGGAATGCGATGCTGCTATTCTCAAAAAAACCCTTACCATCGTACATAGCCTATGTAAATGTGTAATATAATTATAACTATTGTGTGCCAATACCTCCCATTGATTTCTTTTATCAGGCCGATATGTATAAAAAAGACATAATCATTCCCATAACATGAGAAATTAAGAAATACCTATCATTCTCTACATTTAACAAGCTCGTAAAAAGTTATTATTATACTTAAAAGATAAGATATAAGTAAATACCTCTTAAACATTTCAAATAGATAATATCAATTCTATAATGACCTTACAATTCATATAAGCATTTAAATATCTTAACTAATAGGCATGGAATTACAACCCTTAGAAACCACTGAAAGGGATCCATTTCATTTAAACCATTTAATATAAACATTTCATTTCATTAGTTCCATTTAAACCATTCAAAGAAGTTATCTCATCATAAAAAACTATTTCATTTAATACATGTCATTCAATTAAACAAATCATGGAAATTCCTTTATCAAGTTTCAATGAAACTTAGGAGGTTCCAAGGTCATGTGTGAAATTATCTATGTGGGTAATCCCATTTAAAAGTCAAGCCACGAACTTAGAAGGTTCTATGGTTCCATCTAGATATATATAAAAGGAAATAAAATTACATTTAATAATATGGAGTAAGGCCATGTACATACATGAGATATTTAAAATAAATATATTCAATCATAGAAAGAAACCAAACTAACCAACTAAACATGATTTATATCACTATTCAATATTAATGATTTATGAGACATCTCACCTCCATCGAGGGGTTTTATTACGAAATGATGACATTTTTCATAACCTATTCATTTAATCAATTAAGAATAAAAATTCAATTTACCAAAGAAAAATTTAAAATTACTACCCACAAGGGAGAAATATATAAACCTAAACATGACAATTATGATGTGCCTTAGTAAATTGTAAAATTTACATTACATGGAAATCCCATTACTAGTACAAGGTGAGTCCTTAGATGGCAATCCGGACATTTAAAAAATTTATTATAAAGGGGAAATTTATCTTGGAACACCCATGGGGTTTCCATAAATGACATAAACAACCTTTTAATAATCAAACAATATAAAATAGTGATGTATTAAGTTGTAAGGTTCAATTTCATATGAAGAACCTGATTGTAAAGCAATGAGCAACAAAGGTCGGCATGCGGTGAAACAATGCTATTTATAAAACAACATAATAGTGAGAAAAAATTCAAAGACCACCTACCTCATAATTAGGATGACCGACTCATCCAATATCAAAGTATGATTCAATATATTTAGGAATAAATCTATGAAATAGACCTTTGACCTGAAAATTGGGAAAAAGTGCTCGAACCAAAATGGCATAGCTGATATCCCACTAAAAGAGTAACAAAACAAAATTAATATAGATATTACTGATGAAAATCCATAGAGGTAGAAGATGAATGATTTGGATGATGTATGTGAGAGTTATCATGAATCCTATGCTAGGATTTGGAGAAGGAATCCAGAGCTCAAGGAAGAGCCTCACATGAATATTGGAGGATAATAAAGGAGAGAGAAATTAAAAGATCATTAATGGTATTTTGGTTATTTTAAAAAAAAATAACTAGGATTCATGGTTTGGCTGCATGTTTTGGCCAAACATGTGACAACCGTGTGGCACCCATTCCATATGAACTAAACCCGCATGATTTGTCCCATGTGGTTTTAACACCCTGAGATTTTGTGATTTTTTTAAATTAATTTAATCTTTTTGATCTTTTTCATTTCACGCAACACTGTAGTAGTTATAATATATATACTTTAAAGAATTAATTTTTGATTGAGTTAAACGAAATTCTGAGTTAATAATGTAGTATATTAAATATAATGGTTATTTTTATCTATATGGAACACTGAGGTAGGTGTACGTTTCATGCAAGAAAGACTTTCCTTGATGAATTGTGTAACATGGTATACCGAGTGTTATCGAATAATGACATATTATTTTAAAAATAAATATAATAATAATATATAACATAGCTGTTAAATTATATTTATGAATATTATTAACTAAATTTTGTTAATATATGATTTTCACAAAATATAAAATAAATTAATTATTTAAAAATTATTTAGAATTTAAAATAAAGGGAGTATATTTATAGAAAACTTTTATTATGCTCACAATGTTTTTTTAATAAAAATTAATAAAATTAACAAATATTATTAAGAAATTTTAATGTAATATATTTTTCATATATCCAAGTAAATAGTTTTTGATATTCATCCAATAGATGTTATAAGCATAAGATAAGAATAAAACCAATTTAACTCATAAAACCCAATATTGTTGTTAAGATAATTTTATTAGCTCTTAAAGGAGAACCTATTTTAAATGTAAATTTTGGAAAATTTTAAAATCTTATATGTCAAAATACAATTAATCTTTTAAATTTAATAATAAAAATTATTTTAGGGTGAATTTTTAGTATTTTTATATAATGTTATATTATTTAATGAATAGTGAAAATAGAGTATTTTAGTTCAAAATTTCTTTTTCATCTAATTTATTTATAAGGTAAAATTAAATTTATATTGGTTTAAAATTTTAATTAGATAATATTTTTATCTATTAATTCAATATATGTCATTATAATCAATTTCACGTTGAAATTGTATATAATAACTTAGCAAACTTTTGATCGTTTTTACTTCAAAAACCCACAATGTCGACTCAACTATGGGATTAAATTTAAATTAATTTTTGCAACTTATATGATTGGAATTTAGAAAAATAAATTCCATATTTAGAATTAGAATAATTTAAAATGTCTAACATGGAATTATTAGTTTTTTACCAAAAATATTATTGAAAATAATGAACATTAATTACAATGATTAAGGTTAAATTAAGATTAATAAGGGACTAAACCATAAACTTAAGGCCCAAAACGACATATAAACTTGTACAAAATCTATTTCATGGCCATATTTTTACCCTATCCCCCGTTTTATATACTCTTTTCCATTATTGGAACCACTTTCATAAAAAAACCTAGGTGGGGTTTCGCTTTTCCAAAAATATTACCCGAGTGCCACTCCTCCATTATAAAAGTCATCCTCTCATCACACATACACACACCTCTCAAGCTACATTAGATAGATCAAAATATGAAAATATATCTCCCCAAAGTCCCTCACTTGTTCTTTAAATCCTCCATTGGGAATAAATCCTTCCATTTAATCCCTTTGGGGCAAAACAAAAGGAGTTACCTGATTAAAAGGTAACACCCTTCCTCAAACTCCTTTCTTTCATTTTCTTTTTCAACACCCTCAAATATTTTTACTATATGATTTTATAAATAAAATTATACTCAATATACCAATAATTTTTCATTATAAGGATTAAACCTAAACTTACCCACACTTTCATCTAATGGGTAATGAACATATTGTTTACATGTATGGCGGACTACCACCACACAAAAACATGATTGTTAATTTTTTTCATTTACCACATCTCAAAGTAGAAATTATAATGGAAATTGTGTTTAAATATGTTATATATAATATTTATTATGTGTTTAATCTTATTAAATTCTTATAAAACACATATCTTTATACTTTAAATTTTTTCTTAATATGATAATTTCTTTTGAGGAAGTGTGGACTACCACCCCATCAAAGCAATGTGATTCGGTCATACACTACATGGAATGAATTAAAGATGGATTTAGTGAATATATGTAATATATATCATATAATTAATTTAATATAATAATTATATATATATATATATATGTTTGTTAATTTCTTTCTTTCAACACGACAATTAAACAAAAATAGTGTTCGTGCGTACGTACGAATTACCGTCTCAATGAATAGTGTATTTTATTTCATACTTCCATATACTACGGATTATTATAATAAAAATATAATTAATATATGTTATATTTAAATAATGGTTTAAATTATGGAAATCATGATATATGTATAATGACCAATGATATAAAAAATTAAAACACATACAAAAAACAATGTGGATATTTCCTGAAGTGAAACATTGATATAAAATTGTTAACAAGGGGGTAATATAAGGCCATAATAAAACCATATATGGTATTATAAGAAATAATATGGTTCTTTTATAGATGTATAATAAATTTATATTAATTATACATGAGGTTTTAATGATTATTATGAGACTCAAGACCCAATGTAAGGGAATTTCATCTCACTCTTTATTTCCGAGAGATACATGCTTTATTCATTTCTCACTTATTATATATCATGTATATACTACCCATTAATATATTTTATGCCTATTATAATTATATATTTGGTTATTTACAAACCCATTCTATGATCTTTCATTAATAATATTTATGTTCTAAAAGGGTTTTTAAGAGTCTTTTATAAGTTTTCAAGGAAAATAGTTTTGAAATGGTTTTACAGATTTTTTAAAAGTTTTAAGGAAAAAGGTTTTAAAGATTTCTTCATGATTACATAATAAAGATTAAATATTATTTTCAATGAAAATAGTTTTCAAAAGGTTTTATGTTTTAAAAATAAATTTTCAAAGAAGAAGGATATTTTCCTCAAGAAATGATTTTAATAGATCAGTCAAAATTATTTCCCATATAAGATAATATCCATTGATGTTACTCATTCCATTATTAGATATGATCTAATGTATCCATTCATACTATTTCTCTAAATGTTTTATGCTTTATTTCATGGATTTTATGAAACATGTTTCACTTTCAAGGTTTATATTATTATGAAATCCATTTCCTTTTAGTGGCTATGTTTTTGATGAAATGATTATGAAATATGTATATTCTACATAGATTATAATATGATTACATGTTTATGATTAACTTTTCATTTCAAGGGTTACAATATAATTGTTTAGGATTTTTTGTAACATGTTTGTTTGATTTCATTATGAGATGAGAGGGACCTATATCTTCCTCAAATGATTTGGGTAAAGAATTATATCTCATGATATAGACTAATATGGTCTTGGGAGAGAACCTTGACTACTAAGATGGCCATGAGAGTGAACCATGACTACAAAGATGGTATGAAGAGTGAACAAATGATACTAATATGACCATGGGAGTGAACCATGAATACCAAGATGGTATGGGGAGTGAACTCGTAATACTAAGATGGTCTTGGTAGTGATTAATTTCCTACTATGGAAATTATATTATATGCCAAAGTGTTTTCTATAATTCCATGTTTTATTCTTAGGTTATGATTTCATGGATATTATTATTTATTTCATTATGATACATTTTTTATGAACATTAATTTTTTATTCCATCATACATGTTTATGATATTTTATATAAAGGGTGTTATATTTAAATGTTTTGATCACTTTATCAAAACCCTATGATCTTGTTTATGCTTACATTTCTCCCTTATTTACCCTTACTAAGCATCTAAGCTCCTCCCTTTATATATTTTATTTCCCAAGGTTATGAAGATATTTATTTTGATTAATATTTCTTTGAATGGTTCTATTCCAAAACATAGAAGTGGGAGATAATATAGCCCGCTTACCTACCAGTGATTATGATTCCTTGTTTCAAAAGGTAATGGATTAGTATGATCTTCGGGCATCAGTTTGCATAATGTTTTATGTATTCCAAAATAGTGATGTAATTTATATGTATTTAAAGATTGGGTTTTTATATTTGGTATAAAAATATAGGCCTATTTAACCTTGGTAAACTAGGATGAGAAAACCATATTGAGAACTATAAGGATATGTATAATGATAAGTACGGGGATAAGAAAAAGTATACGAAAATGGCCTGGAATTTTGGTTAAGGATAGACTGAGTGGATTCATATAAATACATCCATTTTGGGATAATACATGTGGATTTGGCTCTAAAATAGATGTACCAAGGGGTAATAACTCTGACAAGATTTCACAGGCCTTACATGGGGTAATCTGTTACAAAACAATGGGCCCTACTACACACTTGGTTTGAAAATACTAGAGGAAATGATTTAGGAATTTAAAAACTCTACATGAACCATCGTGATGGATTAAAATATAATTTATCCATGTATAACCCTGTTTAAACCTACATTGTTGTAGATTAATGAAAGTGTCGTGATTTAGACATCCTATAGTAATTCTTTTCATGACTTTGATTTTTTCTTCTATGATAAGTAATGCTCAAACTATGGTTATTGTTTTAGCCAATGGTGGGAAAATAAGGAATAGGATTAATATTGAATGTGATGGATGGAATTCTAATGTGAATTCAAGTGGGATGATCACTAGAGTAAAAGATGTTGTGATCATGTCTAATCTATTTTCAAGGAACATGATCAACAACATGTACATTAACCAACTCATGAAGTCACCAAAAAAGAAAAGTAAGGATTTCACTAAGAGTTTAGGTAATGGAGACCATGGAGGAAAGAAGATTCAGTTTCCTCTTTTTCAAGAATGCAGAATGAATATTTAAGTGAATGTGTTAGAAGAATAAGAAGGTGTTTTGAATTTGGAAAATAATGAAACCAAGAAATTAACTATAGAGTAAAAATTAATGGTTTGACTAACTAATTTGATGTGAATATTGGTCTCTCTAAGAAATCATCAAAGGTTAAATTATTTAGGTGTGTAATTAATGGTCATTATGAAAATCAATTTTCTATATGAAATGATTCTGATGAGAATCATCAAGGTTGTTTGATTAATAGTTATATAGTAGATGATGATGAGCATATAGAGGAAATGTGAAAGGAAAGAGGTATTAAGTAATAGGATGAGGTAGTATTCCTATGAATTATAGATTAATTGGAATAATAAATGTATATATGTATTTGGATTCATGAATTATGTAGTACGAATGGTGAAATATGCAAATATATCTCAGTTTATGTTTTTCTATATGGATTTGAAAGATTATGTTGAATGTTTCTAATGTAATGGAAAAGTGATTTAACGACAAGGTGATATTTTGACTAAGGGAATATAACCCATAATGTGTTACTTATGTTAAGATAAAGTTTTTTGGATAAAGATATATGGGATATGAATAAGTAAATTGGACGATACTGGTTACCTTGGAACTAATAATGGACTTTTTGACAAGTAGTTCATGCTATCATGGATGAATTTTACAAATTCTTGGATTTATGGAATATATATATAGTAATATATGGAATAAAGAAGAATTCATGTTTTTGAAATGGATTTATGGTAATTTAGGTTGTTAACATGTTCCTATAGAATTTACCATGAGGATATTCACATGTTCAGAATGTGAAAACCAAGAGCAACTTTGTGATATATAGGAGAATCAATGTTAAGATGTTTTGTAACTTTGTTTCTAATGTTTTGGATTTTCATCTTTTAGAAGTGTTATAAGGTTAATGATTCATGAAAATTTTAAGTTAAACTTCAAAGGATGTATTCGTGCATTGGGTTTGTATTGAAAACCATTCATAAAAGGATATTTAGTGATTAAACTTATTTCAAGGATGTCCAACTTGTTGGTTTTGGAAATTATATTAGCATGGTTTTAAAAAAAGACATCATGTGTGTCAGGTGACAACCAATCTAGTCTAGAAAGGTCGTAGCTCTAGAACCCACGATTGAAGGATGATAAGGGTTTCATGCCTACAACAGGCCTACACGATGTCCAGGTTAACGTGTAATTATTTTTGATAATTGTTCATTATAAACTAGAAGAGTTACTTTTTATGTTTACATATTAATGTATTAACGATATTTATTTATAATAATAGTTAAAGGAAAATTGTTATAATTTTCAGTCTTTTATGTACCTTACGATCCTCTAAAGGTGTATTTTTATGCTACCCTTATAAAAGTTATTTTCTGAACATCTATTACATGAAGTGATCGATTAATTAAAAATTGATAAAATCACAACCAAAGAATGAAATTTTTCTAAATAAATATATCAATTAATTATATTTCCACATATTTTTTTTTCAATAAATGAATCACTCAATGTTATAAAAATGATCAAAAAAACGTTTCCCTAATACATTATTTTATTTCACCGATGGCCTTTTAACTCATCATAGATTTATCACTTTGAGGCCCTCAACTTATCATTTATCATTAAATTGTTTGTGATTAATGACCTAAATCACTACCTATAATCATTTTTGATTTTCCTTTAAGTCCATATTTTATCTTTCAACCTGTTTTCTCTCATGTGTAAGCCTAGTTATTAGTTACTTTGGGTAAATGTTATGTTTCCAATATTAATTTTTTAAAGGATGTTTTAGTGTTAATTTTTATGATATAGGTTTCTGTGAAAGGAAATATAAAATATTAAAACATTTATAACATAGATATATTTCAAGGGTGAAATTTATTTTATGGGGGGTAAAATGTAAAACCCAGAGATTTTTTGAAATTTTTTTTTTGAATTAATTTAATCATTTTGATATTTTTCATTTCACGCAACTCTGAAATAGTTATTATATATACATATTAAATAATTAATTTTGGCTTGATTTATACAAAATTACATGTTAATCATGAATTACATGTAATATAAAGGTTATATTTATCTATAAGGAACACTGAGGTAAGCATAATTTTCATGCAAGACTGAATTTCCTCAATGGCTTTCATAACATGCAAGACCGAGTGTTACTTATTTTTTTTAAAATATATAATAATATATAACATTTCCATTATAGTTTATTTTATTAATAATATTAAATAAATTATATAAATATATTTTTTTTAAATAATATAAACTAAATTAACTAGTCAAAATTTATTTAGAAATGAATATAAAAACCAATTGAATATAAAAGGAGTACATTATAGAAAACTATTATTATGCTCAAAAAGTTGTTTTAAACTTTATAAATTAAATTAACTTAAATTTTTAAGTAATTTTATAGTAATATATTTTTTATATATACAATTAAATATTATTTATGTTCATCCGATATATTTTATAAGCATAAGATAAGAATAAAACCAGTTTAACTCATAAAAACCGGTGTTTTTATTAAGGCAATTTTACCTCCTTTTAATGGAGAGCCAAATTTAATTATAAATTTTGGAAATTTTATTAATCTTATATGTAAAAATATACTTCATATTAGAAATATAATAATAAAAATTAGGTTAGGGTAAATTTTTAGTATTTTTTTGAAGTTTTATTTTTTAATAAATAGTAAAAAATTCAGTATTTTAGCTCGAAACGACCTTTTCATCTAATTTATTTACAAGGTTTAATTAAATTTCAATTTAGTCTAAAATTTTAATTAGGTAATATTTTTATCAATAAATCCAATTTATTTCATTATAACCAATTTCACTTTGAAATTGGATATAAAAACTTCGTAAACTTTTGTTCATTTTTACTTTAAAAACCTGCATTATTAACCTGACTGATGTATTAAATTTAAGTTAATTTATACCACTTATATAATTGGAATTTTTAAAAAAAGTACTAAATATTTGGAATAATCATAATTTATAATTTCTAAAAAGATAAAATTATTTTTTTACCAAAAATATTAGTAATGTAGTTAAAATTAATTACAACAATTAAGGTTAAAATAAGCTTAATAAGGGACTAAAACATAACCTTAAGGCCTGAAATGACCTATAAACTTTTCAAAAATACATTATCTGACCATATTTCAACCCTATACTACATTTTATCAAATTTTAACCACTATTTTATCCACTTTCAAATAAAAACATGGATGTGGTTTCCCTTTTCCAAAATACTTCAAGAGTGCCACTCCTCCTCCATTATAAAATGACTCATCTACTCCCAATTTTTCACACCTCTCAAGACACATTGGATGGACCGTGATATACCCAAATAGTTACCCAAAATCTATATCCTTCTACTTGAATCCTCCCTTGGGCATAAATCCTTCAATGGAACCCTTTGGTGCAAACCAAAAGGAGTTACCAGATTAAGAGGTAACAACCTCCCTCAAACTTCTTTCTTTTATTTTATTTCTCAACTACCTAAAATATTATTATTTTCATGATTATATAACAACAAAAGTATAATAAATATAATATTTTTTATTCTAATTATTCAACGTACACGTACACATACTACCATCTAATGGGTAATGAACATACTATTTATTGTATGGCGGACTACCGCCTCACTAAACGATGATTATTCATTATTTTCCTTTACAACCTATCATAGTAGAAATTATGATGGAAACTATATTTATATATGTTATATATATATATTATTTATTTATTCCTATGTAATTTTTTTATAACACATATCTTTATGCTTTCCATTTTGAGTTTATAGGATAATTTCATTTATGGAAGTGTAGACTACCGCCCCCTCAAAGCGATGTGATTTGTTCATAAACTACCTGGAATGTATTAAGGATATATTTAGTGAATATATATTATATAATAAATATTATAATATATATATATATATATATTTATATTTATTTAACTTTCTTTCTTTCAACACGACAATTAAACAGAATAATGTTAATGCATACGTACAACTTATTGTGTCTAGGAATAGTGTATTCTGTTTCATAATTATATATTATATGTATTATTATAATAAAAATATATAAAATATAAATTATATTTAAATCATTATTTATGTTCTTTAAATCATGAAATAAGTATAAATACCAAAGATATAACAAATTAATACACATGTGAAAATAAAGAGGATATTACCTGAAGCGAAACATTAGCATAGAATTGTTAATGAGTGGGTAATATAAATCCATAATAAAACCATGTATGGTATTAGAAGTAAGAATATGGTTCTTTGATATATGTATAATAAATTTATATTTATCATACAATATTTTTTAATGAGTACTACAAGAGTCAATACATAATGTAAGGGAATTTCATCTAACTCTTTATTTCCTTGAGATACATGACTTATTCACCGCCCACTTATTTTATGTGGTGTATATACTACCCAGGAATATATTTTACACCTCTTATAATTATATATATGGGTATTTAAATACCCATTTTATGATATTTATTTAATAATATATATGTTTTAAAAGGGGTTTTAAGAGTCTTTTATAAGTTTTCAAGGAAAACAGTTTTGAAAAGGTTTTCAAAATTCTTTATAAGATTCAAGGAAAATGGTTTTAAAGATGTTTTAAATATTATTTTAAAAATTTACAATATTATTTTCATAGAAAATAGTGTCCAATGGTTTTAGTTTTTATAAAAAATCATATAAGAACGTTATTTTCCTCAACAAATGTTTTTAAATTATATTTCAAAATTATTTCTCATCTAAGATAACATCCATTGATGTTACTCATTAATTTCATAGAAATGATCTAATGTATCCATTAATATTATTTATATGAATGGTTTATGCAAGATTTCATGGTATTTATGAAACCTAATTCTGTTTCATGATTTATATGTTTATGAAATCCATCTTTCTTTCAGGGTTTATGCTTTTGATAAAATGATTATGAAACTTGTTTCTTTTTTCATAGGTTAAATTATGATTACATGTTTATGATAACCATTTAATTTCATGGGTTATCATATGATTTTTTATGATTCTTTAGAATATGTATGTATGATTTCATTCTGAGGTGGGTGGGATATATATCTCCCTCTAATGCATTGGATAAATATTTATATCTGGTGAGATAGGCTAATGAGGTCTTGGGAGTGAACCATGACTACTACGATGGCCATGGGAGTGAACCATGACTTCTATATTGGTATGAAGTGTGAAATAATGCTACTAATATGTCCATGGTAGTGAAATATGACTACTAATATAGTATGGGGAGTGAACCCATACTACTAATATGGTCTTAGTAGCGATGCCTTGGATACTATGGAAATCATATTTTATACTTATGTGTTTTCAAAAATTCCATGTTTTATTACTAGGTTATGATTTCATGGATTATTTTATTTATTATTTAATGATAAATTACTAATGAATTGTAAAAATTTATTCCATGATACATGTTTATGATCTTTGATATGTAGGGTATGATCTTTAAATATTTTGCTTTTGTTCTCATACCCCTATGATCATGTTTTTGCATACATGTCTCCCTTATTTACCATTACTGACCATCTATGATCACCCATTTATATGTTAACTTCCCTAGGTATTGTGGATATTTATTATGCTTTGTGTGTATAAAAAGGGTTATAGTAATGGAGAACCCAATGAGAGATAATGTTGCACGGTTATGTACCCATGTTTATGATTCCATGTTTCCAATGGCACTAGACTAGTACAATAATTGGGAGTATATTTGTATTGTGTTTTATGTATTAAGTAAAAGTGATGTAGTGTATATCTTTATCAATATTGGGTCTTTATAGAGGTTATCCTAACTGTGCAACAACTGTATAGTAAATAGTGTGAGGGTACTACCTAAGTAGTATTACCCATGTGACAAGGACACACTATTTGGGAAAAACTGTGCACAGCTTGTGCATGCCTTTTTTTTCTCCTTTAACATTGGCTGCATGGTTTTATATTGAGGACCACATTGTTTTATAAAACTTTTTTCCCTACATGTACTCTCAAAAATTGTGATTTATGGTCCCAGTACTCTAAAAACATGATGAGACACTTATGAAACCTCTTAGTCCCTTACCTAAAACTAAAAACAACACATTGAAGTTTAAAAAATCTAATAATTTTGTTCTGAAAATCATTATAAAAAAAGTACCATCTAGTAAATTTGAAAATGTCAAATTCCCTTGAAATTTACCTTGGCTCAAAACATGGGTTGTTACAATCATCATGACCCTTATTAATTTAGTAGCATCAGTAAGGTTGATTTGTATCCAAATTATACATTCAAGGAGTGATTGGTAGAAATAATAGACTTGATTTAGAAGGAATTTTATTGAATGATATTCCATTTAGTATAGGTTCAGGGGATGTGAAATCATGAATTGTAGGATACTTGCGACTATGATTATAATATGAAGACATATAAGCTACAAATTTTCAATGATTAGGATTAGTGATTCTCAGGGATACATCTTAGGTATGAACTATTATATTATGTGGATATTTTTATATCCCACAACTAGAAATGGTATGATTTAAATATGATTTTATTTCCTAAACACATGTATTTTAAATATATACAATCTTTAGAGGTGTTGGCAAGGAATCAAGGGATTGTTTCAAGAGAACAGATCAGGGGTTTGGAATTCTATCAAATAAAAGATGACATTAAGAATATTTTATAATGGTACCAAGTTTTCACTGAGGAAGGTAGGGTAGTTAGTGGATTTATGTGGGACAAAAAGTGGTTGGTTAACCTAGAAAAAGATTCAAGTTCGCACGAAGAACTCTATGGCTAGCTGGTGGGTAGCCGATGGGTTTCTTATTTTCTAAAAATATCATTGATAATTAAATATTTTTTTAAATAATTTTCATTAAATGGGAAATGTTTCTCATTTTTCATACATTATCAATTCATCAATTTACTAATCCAACACAATATTCTTCTTAGAGGGCTGGTTTTCCTTAATTTTAGTTTATATCAAATTGGGTTTCATCATGTTTGGTTATTATGGGTAGTTCTAGAACTCATATACCATATCTTCAAGTTTTTTATTAATGTTTCCAAAGGTTTCATATGATGAGCCTTGATTTATGTATTTTTTTCATGTGTTAGGATTTTATCCATTTAAGATCAAATCAATAAAGGATATTCATCGAGTGGTACCCTAATAGTCCCAAGTTGGTTGTCCCTTACTTCCCAAACTGTATTCACTCATCTTACATGCATCATATAAAATAAAAGAAATGATAATAAATAGATTATATCCTAATATTAATTTAATTTTTTACAAAATTCCAAAGGCATGATTGTAGATTCTAGATGCTATCAATGTCATTCATAGGTATAATTAGAAAACATTAGTCACCAGTAATAAATTTTATAATGGGTTATATTATAGAATCAAAACCTTGTAACAAGGATGGTTTACTATAATTGATATTCGATCCTAGGATCCTAATGTGGCTTCTGATTGTATAACATAGTTGGGTTTTAGCTTGTAAAGTTTCTAGTTAAGAGGTGAGACATCCTAAGCATGGGTCTTAAATCATTTTAGTGCCGTGTGATCATTTACCTTGATGCTTTTGTTAATTATCAATTTTTTAATATAAATTAAAAATAATAAATCACATATTTGACTTATTATTGTTTTAAAGGTATCACATCCACCCTTAGTGAATTAGTGGTATATTGACCACACTGAGCATGGATTGTGTTATCTCAACCACATGGTTATGGTATGTGGTATCTTTTTCACCATGAGGCTAACGAATGGTGGTATTCTCATTCAAATTGGGATGTTTTACTAATGGTATATCATAAACTTATAGTTTCATATTTTTTGAGTATCATCTACTTATATTTGTCATTATGGTGGTGCATCATCCACTTTGGACTTGTTTTAGTGCAAACCACATGCCTAAGAGTCGATTATAGGGGATTATTAACCTCATGTGATGTGATACCGATGGTACATTGATCACCAAGATGATGGTATTGGGGGTGTACCATCAACCTTAGGGTGTATTCTCAATGGTGCATCATCTATATAGAGACTCACAATAGTGGTATTTGTCTTCCCCAATAGTGATATTAATCAAACATCATCAATCTGAATGAGATGTCTTTGTAAGGAATTTTCCACTGAGGGAAAATTTTAGTAGTGTATTTTTCACATAGAGAGGGTGATTCCTTGATCACCCATGGTATTGATTGGGTGATGGATTGATCACCTAGATTGATTATAATGAAGATACATCATTCGCCTAGTTAAGCTCCGTATTAATATAACATTCACCTTGATTTTCATACAACTATTGATATATAATTCATCCTCAATGTGTGTTCAAATCATGGGTATTTCATACCATTATAGAACTTTTTGAAATAGTTATTGTCACATGTGGTTTAGTAGGAACACTACATGAGGTGAAAAGTTATTTATTACTTTATTAGAATGTCATATTTAGTATGCACATGTATTTACCAATAATTTTATAGAAAAAATTGGTTGTGTCCTACTGAGTTGTACCGACACCTTTCTTAGGTTTTATAGAACCTAAGTAAATGTAGTGTTTTTTGACCCTGCTGAAGTAAATGGAAATCCTGTATCACATGGTTGTGTTGGTGAATCTTGTTCAGAGTTTTGAGATCAAACTGGGCTAGGTCTCAGGAATGATTTGTGGATGTATTATTACATTAACATATTTTTGGACACATTAGTATATTATATTCCCATGGGAGATATTATTAAATTTTATAACATGTATGAAATGCATGGTAGAGAATTTTGATATAGAATAATATTATTATTTATTATTTTGTTTCATTTATATATTATTTTTATTTTATAGTACTAGAATATTAGGATGACTACTTCTTGTTAGTTATTATACAATGTTTTTATATTTATTTATATCTGAGGGTATTTCCTCCCAATTTTATTTTATACTGATCTTCATTTCTAGTTAAGGACCTCTAGTATTTGTGTAGGCGTTCTTGAGATACACAGTGACCTGATTTAGTCATACTATAAGTGAACTGGATAAAATATTTTTCATCATCTATCAAATTTATGTATTATTTATAAAATAAATATAATCACTTATATCATTAATTAACTTACATTGTTTTATGAAGATGAATATGGTTTATCTATAATCTACCCAAATATTACCTCAAATTAAGAACAAATGGTTCATCGGTAAATAATGTTATAGTAGGGGAGGTATTTTCTGTTACCATTCATATTTTTTTCTTTATGAATTTTCTATAAACTTTAGTAGCAAAAAAAATTAAGGGATGAGGCTAAATACCTTTTGACTCTTAGATATATATGTGGTTAAAATCTTCACATTATCTACTATTGAGACAAAATATACACTTATGCCATATTTTTTGTTAAATCATTCTCATTCTCATCAAATAGTGGATTATATTATATATCTATGATAATTTTTAGTCTATATCTATGTTTATTTTTCCCATACATAGTAAGAAGGAATCATATAAATAGATTCATTAGTGGAGGTTCAATATTTGATTTTTGGAATGATAGTGTTCACCATTTTTGTTTCAAAATAGTTTTTTACTTTGATATGCATGGTCTCCATTACATTATAATCAATTGATTGTATTATCATAAATTCCCATTTTTTAATGTTTTTATAAGAATTCACATTTAAAAAAATATTTTATTCATCATAAAATTTTCGCTGGGACAAAATGATATTCTTAAGTAAAATTCCTCTTAAAATAATAAAAAGGTGAATTAAATCACCAAAGAGGGACTTGAGTCCTAAATTGAAATGAAAAGTTATAAGATTTGGGAAATAGTATATTTACATGGATTGCTTTTAAGTATTATAGTTATTTAATTAGGGATTCCATAAAGCTAAATAAAATATTTACAAGAATCCTATTTGATTAAAAGATAATATTCTAAATAATTAAGTTACTCATATATGTGATTGATCACATGTTTGATAGATGATAAATAATTCAAACATAATTTTAATTGTTGGAAAATATTCAATAAAATATGTATTAGGTTTTTCCTTATTTCACTTACAATGCATGGCGAGTCACACTCAGTCCAAAAATTACACTATTTCATTTATTTCATAACCTGTATGTCAGTGATAATCCTATCAATGTCTACTTCAATAGAATTTTTTAATCCATAGTCTTTATTAACAATTCCAATTATTCATCCCTCATGTTCCCTAAATACCAAAATATATTAATCTAGTCTTGGATTCCATTTAGAATATTTTTCCATATTTACCTTATTCCAACTATTAAAAACACCTTTTCAAAGAAATTCACCAGTTTAAGATTTTTTCTTATAATGTCCAACAATACCATTTTATTTAATTAAAGTGAGATCATTGACTGAATTATCATAATAAATCATCTATTTGTGATCAACTTACCTAAAAATAGTCACGATACAAGTCACAATAGCTTGTATAATGAAATGTGTTTTATTATTAATGATAGAATTACAGGTCCTCCATAGAAGTGAATTCATTTAATGAGTAGTTATTGAAAACAATTCAGTATATAATCATGAATATCATAGTAAGAGTTTATTAAGGATACAAGTGTATTATCCTACATTTAAGGGAACTCAAAAATATCAAATAGATTATGTTATATAAATTTTGATATTATACAAGTATGGAAAAAGTGATCTATATACTACACAACATTCCTATATAACAAAAATGGAATATAGGGGGATACCATCAAAATAAAATAAAATAATTTTTGGTAATTGATTATATATAATTTTATAGAGAATAAAATCATAGTAGGTTTAATATAAGGATTGATATATTTCTAAAGTACTGATGACTCTGGTATATCCTAGATGAAGTGATAGTATATCCAAATATTAATAATACCATTTTTATAAGATCCCAAAAATGAATATCATCAAATAAAAGGAAAACATAATTGTTTATGATATTCCTGATATTCAATGTAATGTCATCCATTGAACCTAAAAAATTGTCCTTTATAGATATTTAAGGGTTATGTATTGAGACAACATTGTCAACTAAATTTGAATGTTTAGTTATTAAACATTTATTAGATAATAATTTGATAATAGAATGTATAGAAACCATCCTTCTAGAGTAAAGTATGATATTGAATAAAGAATCCATTTAGTTAATCCAGAAAGAAGAGTTTATATAACAAGGATTATTATCCTTCAATATATTGGGAAAGGTATAATTTAAATTAGATATATTCCCATATATATCTTAGTTAATTTACTACATAATGTGGGCCTAAAGAGTTTAATTACATTTACATTCGTTCTTGAGGACTAAACCACTAGATTAGACTGGTTCACAACATAAATTAAATATAACACTAACAATCATTTTTCTAAAAAAATTCTCTTTGTAAAAAAAACTCTCAATGGTAGATATCATATTTTTTATCAAGTAAATGGTCCATTTATGAAACATTAAAGAAAAATAAAAATTAGGAAATAATCTCTACCTTAACAATAAAAAACCTTATAAACACTGAAGGTGACTTTCCATTCACTGAGGATAGTTGGATTTTAATAAAATAAGAAAAATTAGTAAAATAAATAACATTAATTCATTCAAAAAACATGAGAACACATAGATAAATTAATGGATCTAATACATCTCTGAATTCATTTATCCAAAGATACTCATTTTTTAGAATGATAAATAACCTATCCAAAGTACAATAATAAATTCCCTAAACTAATAACCTAACCAAAAACATCCTTATTGTGATAGAATATATTTTCTTAATAGTTTTCATTTTTTGTTATCTACATGGAATAATATAATGACATCATTATTAAAAAATTGTTCTGAAAGTGAATCCAAAATTATTCAACTTGAATGGCCTTTAAATTTCAATAATTCATCAACTTATGTATGCATCTACTAAATTAGTCTTCAAAAATACTAGATATGATAGATTAAAGGGTCCCCTTGTCTCACCCACATCATTTAGGTGAAATAACACTCATGATATAAAAGTATAAGATCATAAATTTTAACACAATGAAAGAGTCCCAAGCAAGTATATGGTGTTGTTATTAAAACTAAATAGTTGAAGAATTTTGAAAATGAAATACTCATTCATAGTATCTAAATCAATCTTAAAACCATGCTTCAATGTAATGTCACATACTATTGGGTTATTACATTGATGACTAGCACATTATATGGTAGTAATATGATAATATTGAATCTTTCTCCCCTTATTAAATCCATTGTAGATCATTAATATATATTTTTAGTGGAATCGAAAATCGTATTTGATAAAAAATTATTGATAACTTTATTTATATAACTATTATTGGAAATTTTTCATAAAATATAGCTATCATATATTAACCTTGGGTTTCAATTTCATGAAAGGATTGTTTTTCCACTAGGAAGGAATCTATTTTCGAGGAAAACATAAACATGTGTTAAATAATCCATGTGAAATGATTCCTCATATTCCAAAAATAGTGATTAGTAATGCCATATAGTATATATGAACATACTGGATTCAATCTAAAAGCAACCAGTTTTATCTCAAAATACTAAGGATCACAAGTTATGAGATAATTTTCAGATTTATTAATCAAATAGTGTATAAAATCTACCATTATATTAGTAGATATACAAGTATATTCATTAAAAATATTTTTTTTTAATATTTTACTATGTGGTCCTTGAGATTATAAACATTGGAAATGATGTTCTAATTAACCTTGAGTTGTGATAGAGGCATTTAAACATTCCTTTATTTCTAAATAAAATTTAGAAAGTACAAGTTTTTATCAATATTACAACACAATACAATTTGACCTTTATATTGATTAGAGAACCACTACATTATGACTCATGTAGAGGTGAATTGTGTTATTAAAAATTTATTCACTTTAGAACCAACCACTATAAGGTTTTATTGGTTATGATCTTTTATTAACTAAAAAATAGATATAAATGCAGAAAGAAAAATATCAAACATAATAAATTTATAGTGGTTTTGGGAAAATATATCCCCTAGTCGACTCCACTAATGCTCAACTCCTAGAGCTTGGTAATTTTCATAAGCATTGTTCCTTTTCCTTGGGACTACCCAAATGAGAGAAATAATCCACTACGTAGTAGAAAACCATTATATTTTATCATGATCAAGTAATAATTTATTATAAAACATCATTTAACACACAATAAAATGATTTATCACTTCAAGTGATAAGATATAATAATGAGAGTTTAAAAATAAATCACACAATTGTAAGATTCAACTAAAAGTATTTGAAGAAAAACCTAGATAAGATGACTATATTAAAAGCGAATATATGATGGTCTCTAGATTACAAAATAAAATCCTATATACAAAATAGTTATAGAGAAAACATCAAGTATTTCATATTTTTTGTTATAGGAATTAGGTATCATTTGTTGTCTATTCACATGTCTCTCTTTAATGTAGAAGAAAACTCTTATATTTATATATTCTCTTTTGAATTTGAACATAAGAACACTTAATAATCCCAATGCTCAAGAAGAAAATACATTTGTAAGACCTAATAGATTTGATATTAACTTGTTTGTGTCCACATTTTCAAAATATGTAATAAAATTCTATAGAAGATATGAAAGAAAAAATATTTATTGTATTTTTCCATTCTTAGGAAAATAATGCTCAGTCTAAATCGATATTTCTTTATTTAGAATAATCCTTTATTTTTATTTGTAATAAAATAAGTTGACATATCAAAAATTCACACTAATGGTAGTGAGTATAATAATAATGAACCTATATAAAATAAATTAGTCCTTTTAAGATAAAAGTATGGAAACACTATTCTTATAATATAATTCACTATGTAGCTTCGTTAGATAAATCTCTTCAGTTGTTTTACTTATAAATCATGTAAGATAAATAATCAGGATTTTCTTGGTTCTATAGTATATTTCACTTTCATAAGATAACCACTTTATATCATAAGATAACATACATTGATGATTTTATTTGACATTTTTAATATAATTAATTAATGATGGTCCTCTTTCTAAGATAAAAAATCTTTTCGGGTATTCCATCTATCTTTTATTTTTAACTTTCACTTCTTCATAAGATAATTTTTCTACTTCAAATGATAGTATTCTTACATATAAAGATAATCTTTAATACTAAGCCTTTGTAAGATAAAATATTTTTGCATAGACTTGATATTTCAAAATAATTTCATAATATCATTAAAGAGAGAATTATTTTACACATAAGGTAATATGTATTTTTAAGATAAATTCCCTTAGAGAGGTATCTAAATTGAGTAAACATAAATGGAATTTATTTCTGCATGTGTGGTTAATTATATCGACTCATTATCCTTGTAAGATAAATTACTGTCGAATTTATTAAACAAACAACTCATAAATTTTAATAATAGTAAGAAATTAAATCCTATGATACCTATGATAAACTCATAAATAAATAAAAATGGATTTTTTAATCAAAAAAACATATATAAAATAATATATTTTGGAACAATATTATTTTGTCCAACAATATCCTCCTTCCTAGGGATCACAAAACCTATAATCAAATACTCAATAAATAAAATATTTTATTGGTAGATTCATAAAAAGTAAAATTTGGTCAAATGTTGTGTTCCTTTCTACAATAAAAATGTCTTGGATTACACATCCCCTTAAAAATAGTTTGTATTTATTATACTCTTTTTTGAATTGTATTAAATAATTTCCCATAAGTAGTTTTTGGTCTTACTTATACCCATTTTTTGATATCAAAAGGAATGCAAAAAGAATAAAACATCAATTATTTCAAATGAACAAGTAAAAATAGTCAGAATAAGAGATATTGAATATGAATAGAATTTGGCATTGACATTCAAGTGAAAAAACATAGTCAAGTAAAAAAAATTAAAAAAAAAAATTATTCTATAAAAAATGAAAAACATAAAATAAAAATAATGAAAATTAGTGAAATAGAACACTGAAATAAAACACTTAAGAATTAAAAACATCTTAGAAACAAGTAAATACCGATTAACAATTTATACAGAAACCATGAAGGGATATCATTTAATCATAAAATAAATACTAATAAAAATAAATAATTCATATTAGAGTTTGTATGATGATATTTAGCAGGTGAATTATTAAAAAATTATTCCTGACCATGATGTAAAGATGAGGTAGAAATAATGGAATCAACACTTTCTCTAATAACATCTTGTAGTATGGAATTCGAGTTATAAGAAACTCAAATGTAATCTTGATTACAATTTTTTCCATATTATGCTCAAATGAACCCTAGTAAAGTATTTTTAAGAATGTGAGAGATTGAAACAATATATAGGAGAGAGTGGAATATTAGTTGATGTTGTTAGAGTGGTTATAGAGGTTTTAGTACAAATATTTTCATTCTCCACTGAGAATATATTATTGGGATCAAATACATCCTTAAACCCCTATGATGTGGAGGAATGAAAAATTTAAAATTTTGGTCCCAAGAAATGTCTTCCTCATAGATGAAACAACACATCTATATACATGTTAATTATTTTAACCACATAATTATTGAAATAGTGGAGCAGGTTTGTAAAACAGTTCCACACCATATAAGTAATTTTTCGAAAATAGTTTAGAAAATAACCCTTTATAGAATTACTACAGATTAACATATTTAACGCTTAAAAATATTTTTTAGAAAAAATAACTAAATTAGTTATAGGGGTAGAGATAACTAATACTATATAAGCAGAGTCAGTAATAACAATTTCTTTTCCTTTGGAGATAGAGAACTTCTCTTTAGGTGTTTAGAGGAATATCCATCCTTGGAAGTTGAATATAGTTTCATAGACTCACATTTAGCGGATGTTGGTGTAAAAAAACTTTTTTGAGACTAAAATGATTTTTCCAACGATCCAATCATATTCTAAAATACAATGACCATGAACCTAACATAAATTTTAAATTTCACATAATATACTTTTTCTGAATGTATATTTTCTTGATGTTACAAAATGACTTCTCTTTGATATTGATCCATTCTTATTATAGTAATTATTGGAATAATCATAATATTATTGATATTAGAAACCATATTAGCCTATATTTCACATAATATATATCATGAAATAAGTTCAAATTATATGGAGGTGCTACCGACAGTCAGAGAATCTAGTGCATGAGAGAAAACTTCTATCTTTTTTATATAACTGCTTTATCCAGATTTCCTTTCCAAGTGGTTTCTTGTGTATCATCATTAGAAACTATTTCCATAATTCTTAGTTGAATTATTTAAAACTATCAATGTTGATCTCCAATAGAAGATATTTTGAGTAGATATTATTCTTTTAATGAACTCAAACTGACTAAATACCATCTTCTTAAGGGTAGCAAAATCCTTCTTTGAAATTAAAAATTATCATAAATTCCTAATCTATTCACAATTACCTTTCAACTCATTACTTCGTAGGATAATTTTATACTCTAGTGCATGGATTGTACAGTTAATTTACTCATGATCTACATCAAGATCAACTAAAAAAACTCATAACTATAATAATATATATAAGAAATACTGGGTGAAGATAATTCCCCCTGAAATTCTACACCTTGAATTTCATCCATAAAATTACAAGCTTCAACCTATTGAATTTCAACAAATTAAGATAACTCTTCCACATGGGATGGTCTAGTATATTCTCACTTTTTTTATTATCAAAAAATAATGTGTCTTTATCAGAAAATTTAGTTTCATATTCATATGATCCCAGAACATCAATACTTACAAAATGAGTGGTTTCATTATTCATTTATATTCTAGTCTATATTAGAGGAGAGACTTCAAATGAACACAATTTAACCAATATTTGAAGATATAGTCTTCTATTTAACAATTCTCATGATCTTTATAATGTCCAAAACCAATATTTTTATTGTCATAGAGGCCGATAAAGAAAGAGGTTGAACATCAGTAATTGTGGGAAAGTTCACAACCAACAAATGTGATCTCAATTAAACCTATGGTATAACTTTTTATATTCTATCATCATCGAGATGAATCTAAACTAATACACCAAATCAAACTATACATTGTCGATTAGAAAGAGAAATAGTGTCTAATCGTTATTCCACATCAACATTTGCATCAAATTCTTCAGACACCTTAGGAATAAATATTACATGAGTAGACTCCCCCTCAACTTGAGTAAGTTATGATTCTAAATATTCTTATATTATAACAGGTAACAAATTTTTATATGATAATGCTCATAAAATCCATTATTATTTAAAACTATAGGATTAATATTTGTTAATCCAAGATACCTATAGTCACAGTTTCATCTAGGAATACACCAACACTTAAAAACACGAATGTCGACATTCTTCTATACATATATAATTTATCACACTTGTTTTTATTGTGGTACAAATACCTAATATAATATCATGAAAAAATTATGTCATTTTCTATGAAGAAAAATACAACAAATCAACTTATTGAAATAAGATTCTCTCAAACTTTTCATTTATTTTGTATATTGCTAACTGAATGAACATTACTAAGAAATTACTTTTCATCTCCCGATCCTATATATATTTCATTTCCACATATAGTATATAGAAAAAAAGATTTAATTTTATATGGAGGTATAACTTCTTAAATGGAACCAAGATAGGTGTTAAAATAAAAACAACATTTATGTTGACATCTGAAGACTCCATACATTACTATTTAATACATCTAAATATTATTCTGATTTACAGTTGAGGTAACAAGATCTTTATAATAGAAAAAATGAAACATAGAATTCTCAAAAAACTCACAAACCTATTTTTCAAAAAAAACTTTTTTACCTTCCCATTAAATATTTATTCACATCCTTGAATATTGATAACCATTTTTATTGGATATTAATTCTATTCAACCATGTATAATAAATTTCCTTTTTGTTCAGTAGTTTCCTCACAAACCATTAATGCTTTAAGATACTTGCAGTAGCACCATCTAATCTCTTCATTTTCCACCAGATTGATTAAGGTATCAAAGTTTTATAGTTTATGGAAAAGAGGGCTAGAGAGAAAGGAAATTATAGATCTATGTGTTGAAAAGGGTTGGAGGTTTTATACACAAGAACGATGTTCATTATTTTTCATTCTAGATGAAAAAGTGTCACGAAACATTATAAAATAAGTAAGCATTACATTAACTGGAAACCGATCACACTTATATATGACTAGATCTAAGAAATGGTTAAAAAACAAAAACAAAATAATGAAAAAAAGAATTCACTTATTTTAAATTTCTGCTTTCCAAAAACATGAAATAAATAAAAAAATTGATAATAACTAATTTTTTAAAAATCTAAATTGAATTGGATAAAATAAAATCAATTTTCAAAAAATTGCTTATTGAAAATTTATACTAATTGATTCTCTGTACAAAAAAATTCTAAATAGATATCACAATTTTCTACAGAATCTCTTTAGGAATTATAAATTAAATATATATTCTTTATTTTAGAATATTTTATCAGATTCTTTGAAATGTTGATAGAACTAGTGTTTATCACAATTTATTGGAATATTAATGAAATTGAATCCAATATCCATTAGGGTTTGTTTCATCCACAACAACTATTCATATCAATTTCCAACTATAATATACATAGCTTTAGTGGTTTATAGTGAAATTGTGTGTTTTTTCTTACTAGACCATTACACTAAGGATATATCAAGAAAATGATAGGTTTTTATGTAACTTTTCCTATATAGTCTACACCCACCAAAATAAGAATTCAAATATGAAGCTAAATTTTAATAATAATTTTTTATAAAAAGTTAATAAATAGAGACATATATATTTAAATATCTTAAAATTTCTTTTGAAGTGGTTAAATGAGATTCTTTTGGGTTTAATTGAAATATAGAATAAATAAATTTTTAAAACACAATTTATAGCCTATTTTTAGTAAGATAAAGAAAACACACAATTCTTTAAATATGTAACTTATTATGAACCATTTTTCCTACTTCATTCGAGTCATGTTTCTTATTATAACTCATATTAATTGAATAATTTTTACGAATTTAAATTAAAAACCTTTTTAGAGAATCATTTAGATATTTTATTTGTTTTATAAAATTTCTAAAATCTCTCTGATAAATTTTAAAACCTAGGAAATAGTTTAACTATCCCATCATTCTCATTTAAAAATCATTTTTCATGAGTTTTGAAAAGTCATTACACATTTTTTTTATTTTTTAATATTTAAATAACATCACCAACATATATTTTCATAATACAAGTACCCTTTGAATAATTTTTCATAAAATGAGTAGCATCTTCCAATCCCATATTAAAACCATATCATAAAATAAAATAACATAATAATTAATACCAAGATCTAATTTATTTCTTAATGACATAAAGATATTTGGTAAGTTCAAGAAATAATTTTTAAAATTGGAGTCTTCAAAACAAAGAGGTTTTTTAACATAAACTTACGCCATCTAAAATCGATTTAAAAATGAAAATTTAGCATCTGTAAAATTTAATTTTAAATTCCTAAAAGATTCATATGAAAGAACTATTTAAATGGATTATAGCCTAACTATATGGGAAATTATATATTGATAATATATTCCTTCTTCTTCATTATAAACCATTTCATGTAACCTAGCCTTATTACTAGTGATTACACCTTGATCATCCACTTTGTTTCTAAATACCCATTTATTTCCTATAATAAGATAGTAAGAGGGTTTATTTACTAACTCCCATAAATTATTCCCCTTGAATTGTTATAACTATTCTTTCATAGATAAAATACAAATCTCATTATATAATATTTATTCTTAGGTTTTAGGTTCAAGAGGAGAAAAAAAGGATGAAAATATACAAGTTTTCATACACTTATTCTAGTACCAACACCTACATCTTGATATCCTATAATTTTCTCAAGAGGATGGTATTTAAGGTATTTAGGTTATCTACAAAACTCGTTTTTTGGTTCTTCAATATCAGTCCCTTGTAGTTTGACTTGTTCTTGATCATTTTATATATCAAAAATATTTTTTCATCAAAAATTGGTTCAAGTTTGATGTTTTTGATATAAATACTCAGGTCATCAATCTTGATTTTCTTCTGATCAAAATGATCACATTATTCAAATCTAACATTATTATATTCTTTAACTACTTTTTATTATTAATTAAAATCTTATAAGTTTTATAAATAGTAAAATAAACTAAGAATATTCTTTCATCAACATTTGGATTGAAACTACCAAGATATCCCTTGGTGTTTAAGGAAAAAACCTTACATCCAAACACTTTAAAATATATTACCTTTGGTTTTATATTATTTGATAAATAATATGATGTTTTATTTAAGATAGTATTTATTACAACTCTGTGAATGACATAATAATATGTTTTAACAGATTCATCTCAAATGTGAGTGGGATAGTTATATTGACATAATGTAGTATGAGAAATTTATTACAATGTCTTATTCCTCTATTCAATAAAACCATTCTATTGAGATTTCATGGGGGGATTATTTTTATTCCCATGCTTTGAGAAAAATTAATTAAATTAATGATTCTAAAATTCGCTTCCACGCCGATCTTATAAAATAATAATTTTGGAATCATATTCATTTTACATAATTTTTAAATAATTAATAAAAATAGTGTATTATTTACTTTTATGTCTCAATAAATAAACCCAATAAAATATGAAAAAACATTAACTAAAATATAAAAAAACATTTCCTACATAATATTTCAATTCTAGTAGAATCAAATAGATCCCTGTGAATAATTTCTAGGGGTATAGATTTCCAAACCTAATTTTTTGGTTTAAAATATGTATTGTGTTACATTCATATTTTAAATTTATCAAAATTTTTTATTTTAATCTAATTTAAGATTAGGAAAATAAAAAATAAAATTTCAAAAAAATACCTTTACCAAATAGTAAATATAGTAATTTACATGTATTATATAATAAATTTAAGATTAATTAATTAAATATTTAAGAAAATTTACATTCTATCTACAAAAATAATTTAGATCTAAATTATATACATATTCATTTCATGGTTCCTCAAACACAATAGTTTCATTTTTAATAACTAATCAAGAATTATTATAAAAATCAATAGAATAGCCTTCATCATAAAAGTGAGAAATACTTATCAGGTTATTCTTTAAGACATCCACATAAAGAAATTTATTGATGGGGATTTATTGTGGATTTCCAAAATATCCAATGCGAACTATCATTAATATTTACATTACCACCAAATGTGGTATGGCCTATATTAATCTCAGATATTGAGTAGATGTTTGATAAATCTCGACTCATATTCCTAGAATAACCCCAATCCATTAACCATTTTCTATTTCTATTTTGGTGGTGTGTTCAATATAAAAAATTTATCAAGATGGTTTTTTGTTACCTAATGTCTCTTATATCAAGTAGTGTTATCTGCAAAAGATTTTTGGACCCAAATTTATTTGTATTTTGAAAAATTAAAACTAGAAATGGAAAATTTTTCAAAGATAGTAACATTATTTATTCATCATAATATTGAATTTCTTAGATAATATTCATTTCCTAAAATAAAATTTATTCCATGATGAATGTAAGTAATACTAGACTAATTTCTATTTTAAGAAATTAGTGTAAAATAATTTTTATTAATATTGTATTTCTCTACCCTAAATCCTATAACATATTTTTGTTCATTGGGTTGATTTTTTACCATTGATTTTATTTAACTAGTACTTTCCCATAGTAAAAACACTTTCATAATAATTTAATTTTTATATTTATATTACAAATTAATGGATTTCATTGTCATAAAAAGTAAAATTAGAAAAATAATCATAATATTTTACATTTAGTTCATAAATTAGTTTATTTAAAACCACTTAATTTTTACCAACATTATCACATAATTTAGTTCTATTTTTGTTATTTTACTTTAGATAATCATGATTTTCTTCCAAAAAATAACAATATTCATTTATTTTATTATAAGAGAATTTGTCACATTAATATTCAGATTTTGAAGAGTAAAAAGGATATAGATCATCTATTTATACCATAAAGCACATGATAGTTTTATAATTTGAATTTTCGACTTCAAAATTAGAGCTAGAATATATAATAAATTCTTTTAAGTCACTCTATGTAGCCTTCATACATTTCTATCCTTTTTTATTATATAAAACATTCTTAAAATAAATATTCTTGGACTTCTTTTTTTCTGGAACTTGAGGGCTATATGGCATGATTTTCTTGAGTTTCTTAATCTCAAAACATCTAACCTCTTTTTATTTTCCCTAATAATTATTATACTCATTGAAGGGTTTCTAGAAAACACTTCTATAGTTGTGATAATTTTTGAGCTTTATAGAAAATTGAATAGATCGGGATCTAATTCAAAATTTCTTTAGGAATGATCTTCTCCAAATGATTCGTAAATTCTTATACTCTTGTTCTTATATTCATTTGTTGAATTTGAAACAGTTCAGGAAACATTTTACTTCTTAATAAAATTATAATCACTAGAATAAACATCCATTAATGCTTCTTACATCATGAGTGTACCAATCAAATATCTTATTTTGAAATCTTTGATAGATATAGATTTCCTAATGGAAGCTAAAATTCCACTCCATATAAATAGAATAATTCATAGGATTTTTAGATCTTGATCTGGACTAGGAATAAGTGTTATTAGTTTAGAAACATTATTTATATCTTTAGTAAGTCTTGCATTTATTTGACTAATTGTAAATCCTTCCACGACTCTGAAATTATCAGCCTTAATCATTGAGGTTTTATATCAAATAGTTTTTTCACATTTTCAGTTCCTTCTTAGGCCACTAATATTTTTCTCAACATATCATTTGTACTGGACAGTTGAGAAACATTATTTTACCAATCTTGACTAACTCACAAAATGATATAAATCATTTATTTCTAGTTTAATTCACATCCAGCTTCGGTGGTATATTATAATGTTTTAGGATCAGTCATGGGAATTTTGTATGTATTAAAAGCCTTTAGATAAAATTTTAGTCCAATATTTTTTAGGTAGATAATAATTTGGGACTTCCAGCATTTATAGTTTTTGACCATCTAAATAAGTTGATTTAACGATGGGAAAGCCTTATTTGTTGTCATCCATAGAAGGAATTGAATAAGGTCTTTAAAAATAAAACCATTTTTAGTTTATAAATGAAAAGTAAAAACATTTTATACCAATTATTGGATGGAGTACAACTATACAATGACTTAAGAGAAATGTTAATTGAGTTCTTGAAATTTTCATCACATTAAAACCACCATCTTTAAGGTGTGACATATTCAGTATTTTATTAAAAAATCATGGAGTCAAAATAAATACAGAAAGAAAAATATCTAACATATAATATTTATAGTGTTTCAAAGAAAGGATATCACCTAGTACACCCCACTAAGACTCAACTCATATATTTTGGTGATATTCACTAACACCATCCGTTTTCCAATTGTCTACCCAACTGAGTTCAAGTAAACATTAGTTGTTGAAAAACTGGATGCTTTTACTAGAATCTTACATGTATTTATAGGCCAAAATCCTTTAACACTCAGTATATGTAGTTCGTAATTAATTTTAAAAGTAATTACAATGATAGTTTACAAATGTAACATAATGTTCCATGACGCAAATGACAGTATATAAAGAAATTTCTAGGAAATATTGGTATATTCAAAGGCCATCTCTAGAGGTCCATTGATTGAAAATGATAATATTTGATTCATAGAAACATTATAGAAAGGTTCAAGTATTTTATATAATATGTATTATGATTCATGTATCATTTATTTTCTATGTAAATGTCTCTATTTCATGCATAATAAAAACCTTCTATTTATATTTCCTTTTGTAATTTTATCATAAGAACACTTGATAATCAGAATGGCCATGTGGATAATAATTTTATAAGACTGAATTGATATTATCTTAATAATAATGTGTCCTTATTTTACAAATCTTGAATTAACATCCATGAATGAGAAATTAGAAAAAGTATTTATCATCTTTTTTACATTCAGGGGGAATGTGGTTGCATCCAAATTGATCTTCCTTATTTAGAAAAATCCTTTTGCAATGAATTTAAAATCATAAGTTGACTTATCAAAAATTCAAAAAAACAATGAGGAGTATAATCAAAACTATCATTCATAATATTACTTGGTCTCTACAAGATAAAATTCTAGAAATAATATTATTATAATATAATTAATTATACAACTTCATAAGATAAAACCCTTCAGTTCTTTGACTTCTAAATCTATTAGATAAATTATCTAGATTTACTATTTCCTTGGGATAATTCAATTTTATAATATAATATATTTCTTTCATAATATAAATGACTTCAACCATTTTCATTAATGTTTGTAAGATATTTAATTTACAAGGTTCTACTTCATAAGGTAAAAAAACATTAATGATTTTCTATCCAACTTTTTTTTTCTAACCTTGAATTATTCCTAAGATAATTTGTATAATTTTCAAGATAATATAATTATGTGTTAAGAAAATATTTTAGTCTAATATTTATTAATATAATTTATTTTATTATAAACATGATATTTCATCATAAGTAGAGAATCTTCTTCGTAATATAATTCTTTTACATATAATATAATTTTTTTCCATATGATAAATTGATTTTGGTAGAAAAATAAATTCCATTGTCTATAGAATGATATTATTTAAAAATAAGATAAATTATATTGAATAATCATCCACATAAGATAAATTCTATTATAATTTATTAAACAAACAACTCATAACTTTTTAGAATAGATTCCAATTAAATCCTGGGATACTTAAGATAAACATGCTAGTAAGGAATCAAGGATTTTGTGAATCATAAAAACATATAAATAACTTATATGGGTTGTAAGAACATAATTATGTCTATAAATTTATATCACCTTCATTATAATTATAAGGGGGTTTACTTAGTTAATGGTTTCCACATCAAAACTTAATTTAAGAGTAGAAAAATAAGAATTATTATTCACATCCTAAAGGTTCATGTGACTATTATCTAAAGTGGAAACATTTTCACAGGAATAGATAATTACTCTCTCTATATTTTAGGGCTCACCTTTAAATCCTTAAATTTCACTACATATAAAAAATTTCACAACCATAATCAATAGTATTCCAATGATCTTTTACCACCCCACTATAATCTAAATGCAAGGCCCGTGAATTATTCGATATGAATGGAAAAGAGAAAATTCCCTTATTTTATTTAATACTAACCAAAATGGGGGGATGATCAAAGTTATATAGTCATATAATATTTATACTAATATAGTTATTAGAATCCAAAATAATAGAACAAGATGAAAATCCAAGATAGCTACCTTATGACCATCTTATCAAAACTTCTTCTATAAAACATATATTTCTCCCTAGCTAGGTTGACCACCAAAAGGTTATGTTATCATAATAGCCCTAGAACTCCACCAAATTAATAAGAAATTATAAATAACTGTTCTTCTCATTCATTCCTTGTAAATATTTTAATTCACCAAGGATAAACCAATAATTAACAATAGATTAAATAAGAGATATCACTTCCTTACTAAGTGATCTTCTTCCTTGTTATTTATTATAATTATAGAAAAGCATTTATCTTGATTACACTTGTAATTAGACTCAGACAAGACTGTATAATTTCTAATATTAACCATAAATATATTTTCTATGGAGTTGGAAAAAAACCCAAAGGTTTTCCACTACAAAACTATGGTCATTTATTCCAAAGTGATTATACCTGAGTCTCTCTAATCAATTTAAATTTTTTGTAAAATGATAAATAATAATTTCATCTCATACTATTATTATATGTAAATTTAAAATATATCATTATAGAGATCTAGTTATTTAATGATTATCAAACCCCTTAAATTTTCAATATATGTGACTCATTTGGAAATATTTTTTTCTTTTATTATTACACTAGGAATGTTTGTTTTGGGTTACTATGTATTCTAGATGAATTAATACCACTTTTTGTAGAGTCTATAACTTCTCTTTTTGTAAATGTTTTCTTCTTATGTTCATGAAATTGATACAAATTTTAAATTTTCTTTTTCATTTTCTATAGAATTATCATCAATACTCAAAACCAATATATCTCTGGATGAATTAGTTGAATTAAATGAGACTATAGTGTATTTAGCTTTGCCACCAAAATCATTATTCTCTATTATTATTAAAAAGTCATTTTTTCATGGATATCAATTTTGAAACCCTTATTAGCACTATTTTCATCCTCAACCATTTGACACTCTGATTTCTTGGGATACATGGTTGTGTCATTGAATTCATTTCCCTAATATATTGATTTGGTTCGAAAAATGTCATGATATCATATTCCTTTTTTTTTTCAAACGATGATTATGATCAACTTCTTAAATACCTATATACACCAAAAATAATTACATTTAAATAGAATTTATTTCAATAGTATATTCCGAATGTTATTGAATCCATTTCTTTTACATTTTAGTTTTAAACATTATTCCAGGATTATTTTGTTTCCACAACCTTAGTTCATACCTACATATGAATTTCCCTGAAATAATAGATTAAGTGACCTAGAATTTTTTAAATATTATAAAATAGTGTAATGAAATCATATCAAAATTTGATCTTAAATATTGAGACATTTACACTAATTGAAATAATATTTATCAAGGTGGAATTTATATTTGTATCAATAATGACCTTTGCACTGTATCCAAATTACCCAAACACAATGTGTTCATCCATTTTCAAAAGAATTACAATAGAAGGGGAAATTATACTCAACATTTCTAGAGAAAGAAAACTCAACTTAATTAAAGAATCCTAATTCATGAAATATCATTATACTCAATATTGGTGAATATATTATAATTATCATACCATTTAGATAAAAATATTTCTCTTGGTTTAAATTATTCTATCTTAATTTTCCAAACACTATTAAGATCTTAGAGAGAGATTAAAATTAAATGATAAAAATATTTTTCCCATAGGGATTATTCTCTAATTATATATTCTATTGGAAGTTGAGATATTGCCCATCAGATTATTTGAATAAAAGGTTTTTTCACCACTGGAAAATATGATTCTTCTAATTAAAGAAAAAATTTAATATATTTTTACTTTTTTTGTAAATCTTCTATATTTAAATTACGATAAGATTACCATTTTAAAACCTTTTAACTCTTATATCCTAGAAATTATCTATAGAAATTGAATAAAATATATATTTTTTTATTAAATATAATTAAAAATAAATACCACTCCATATAATGAATGAATTTTCTATTTTTTTATGAATATCATGATTAGATGTAGTTCATACCAAAAGATTTAATATAACATTAGATGCCTCCATCTAGATCAAGAATATATCCTTTATATTGCACTAGTAATACAAAAAAATGATTCCATAATTCTCAAGGAAGAATAAATCATAAATAATTTAAAAAAATCAATAGAGGATATCTCCCATATCCATTGATCCAAATGATAATAATAAATATATTCCAAACTAAATTTTTCTATTAAAATTAATAGTTAAATCAATGGAACACTCCTTTACACTTAATTCAAGTAATACCCACACTATTTACTTTAAGGTAAATAGTTCTTTAAATTATTTCCAATTATAATATAAGAGTATAGGGATAACAATATAAAGAATAAAATAATATTTTCTCATTTTCTTTTTAGTTATTCTTCAGTCTATTTTTTATATTTTTGGTTATTTTGTTTTTCCATATGTATATTAGATAGTGTGGTATGGGTTGATATATAAATCATCAAAATATAAAATTTCTACACTATTGTTTTCCTCTTTTTGATGGTTTATTATCAATTTAAATCAAATAAAAAACATGTCAAGATAGATAAAGAATATAAATTATTTACTAAAATTATATATATTCTCTTTTTCTTTGGATATGATCAATTATATAATAATAATTTCAGATATTGATTATTTTACTACAAAAAAATTTAAAATACAAATACAATATAATATTCATATTGAAAATTGGAAAATAATAAAATTATATGGTTATACCAACCTTTCATTATAAAAACCATCCTCTTCTTACTCATCCTCTCTTACACATTTATATTTTAAAGATTAATTATGGTTATATTTATATAATTTATCATATAATGATTGAAATTTATCCTCAAAAGTTTATGAAATGTTTGGTTTTCATTTAATATACAATGAGTAAATATTTTCTTAAGTCACTAACACTAACATAGTAATATATGCTATGTACAGTAAATTAATTCCATGTTTTTATAGACATGAATTTTATTATTATATTATTAGTAAAAATAATTTCTTTAAATAAATACATCATTATCCACTTCCATTTATATTGTTAATACTTTATATCCCTCATGAGTTCCTCGATTTTCATGTATTCTATCTCACACACTCATGAGATACTTATCTAGGATTTATCCATAAGGATGTTAGTTTCAATTTCCAACCTAGTCTATGTTATATTCATTATATATATATTAATAGTGGATCTAGATTTAGATATGGTTATAAATGTTTTACAATTTCTACAATTTCATTATGGGTTATATCATTTGTTATGTATTATATTTAATGATGAGATGTTAGTTGTTGTGGTATCTTCCCCAGGGAAATATAATGTTTGATGAAAATTTTACATATAGTTTTGATAAGGTAAGATAAAAAATTTATAAAATTATAAATCTTGGAAAATTGAAACATCATTAATATAGAAGTTTATTGTGTTTGGAAAGGTTGTTTAATCTTTATAGAAACTATCCATGGTGGGATATTAATATCCGAATGATAATAGAATTCCTCTTCTTCACCCTAAATATGGTCTTTATCATTCATTAAAAGGTATTATCCATAAATTTTTCCTTATCAGATGTTTTAGATATATTAATGTGTAAAAATATAGTATATGAGTTTATTTAAATAAATTTAATTTTTGGAATCAATCTATTTCTTCCAAATTAAATTTTGATAATGAAAACAATTATCCCCTTGATGGAACCCATGTTCATATGAAAAATACTAAAAAAATATTAAAAATAAATGTTTAATATTTTAGGGTGTATATTTGAGTATAAAATATTTGATTTGATATAATAATGATTTATGACCCCAATTGTTATTCCCTTTTAAAAACCAATATGAGGTAATTCCCTAATGTATCATTTAAATTGTAAGATAATTTATCCCCATTATTTTATTGATAACACAGTTGTGATACTTAATAATATCCTTTTCGAAGCCATTTAATTTTATGCATATCATTTTCTAGGGTATATAAATGATTATACAATAATATATTGATGCATTGGAAATTACAAAAGATTAATGTCATTATGAAAAAAAGAAACTTGTATTCTTAACCCCATGATCAGAATTAAAATTGAATCTAGACTAATTTACTAAAAATGAGAGTGTAAAGTGCTTCTTTGATATCAATTCATGATATTATTCATCTTAATTTACCACCACATTCTCAAAAATATGTTTATTTAGTGCCACATTTACCTAGTCATTTAGTCTAATATATTATTATTAGATGGATTAAGAATCTGTTGTTATCTATATTCTAAAACTATAACTCTAAAATCTTGTATTTATGATCCTTATAATTAAATGTATTTAATTTTGAATGTCTTTTTCTATAAAATAATTTAATGATAAAGAGTATGGTGGGCCTTAATTTAAAACACAAATTAAGTATTGGTTGGTTTACAGAAGGGAGGGGTAGGTTTTTTGGTATCATTTATTTTGAAATGTTTTTGTTTCTTTAGGGATATATTTTATATGAGGACTTAAGTGGGGTGGAATTTTAGTTAAATTTTTAAATTAGATCAAATAAGAGGTTTTATGGGGATAAATGGAATGAGTTGAGTGATATAAAGATATGTTTTTGTGGTGTTTTTAATAGAAGAGGATGGGTCAATGGTTATTGGTTGATAAATGGGTTTAGGTGTTCATAAAAATTAAAATGTTTTAGATTTTAATTGAAAAATTATTGGTTAATATGAAAAAGGTAACATAGTACGTTTTTTAAAAGTTATTAGTACATAGTAGAAGAATATTAGCATACTCATAAAAAACATAATTATACAAATTTATCCCTTGGTTAAGCCATAGTTTTTATAAAAAATAAATTAAAAAAGAGATTTTTATGGAAATAATGGGGTTTATTATAAGTATAATTTATATTTCCTAAAAACATTATGGTAGATATTTTATTGAAATTATGTGGTTTATTTATTAGTACTCTTGGATTTTTATTATGGGAATTTATTTTTTAAGGGATATTTAGTCACCATAAAAAATAGAATTTAAAAAAATCATCATATTTCTTATTTTCTAATTATTATGGCTCTTTTAGATCACATGAAATTGTGTCTGAGTTTAATAGTTTAAAATGTTTTTATAAGCCTTTTTGGAATAATGTTTATGAAAAAATCATGTTGGGGTCTTGGTTCATTTTCCTATTTATCCTCACACTATTTTCTATGATTTCAAAAATTATCTAAACTCTTGGTAAAAATTTAATTGTTATTTTCATATTGGTTTTATTATATTTTGATGTAATGAGTGTAATGGGATTCGAATAGAGTTTATTTTTTGTTTTAAATATTTCCCTTTTAGGGTACCATTTATTCTATACTTATCACAGGGAGAAATAAAAATTCCAAAAAATTATATTATAATATTATTTTTCTATTTTAAAGGTGTAGGAAATCCAATCTGTCTTTTATATTATCTAAAAATAATTTTAATTTATTGATTGAGAATCCACACATCCACTCAAAATATATACATGTTCCAAACCAAATCAATTCAAAATTTAACATTCAAAAATGGGAATGTGCATTTAATATGCATCGTGCTCAACACCATCACCATAGCCTAACAACTGATGACAACCTCAAGTCACTTGCCAACTGTTGATGGTCATCCTTCTATATCCATCACCACTGAAACCATCCAAAATTTAACATGATTAAACCAAAATCTCTATAATCTCAATATGTATGCAAAATAATCATCATCATAAATTGATATCAATTACCATGACATAGAAAATCCAAAAACATAAAACTGAACAACCCATAATATAGAATAAAAAAATGAAAAAAAATCATCATAGAAATAGTCATCTTAGACCACGTTCAGTGAAAGATATTGGCTATTTCCCTTATAAACATAACACTAATATAAAATAAATAAAACATAAGAAATTCCTCATTTTGTCATCTATTTAATCATCAGCAAAGAAACACCATGAACAACCTTTTACTTGATTGATTCTAATTCCAATCACACTGCCTCAATAAGTTCCACCAAAGTAGAAACACACATCAACCCAAGAAAAAACAATCACTACACCATGACAAAGATCGATGTTTTGGCATAAAAAACCTCTATCTAAAATTTATTATATTAAAACATAGGGAATATATTTGTTATTGTGGCCATAGAGAGGAGTATTTATGTGTTCCACACTTGTACTAAATAAAAATAATCATGTTATGGAAATCACTTCAAATTTAATTTAGGAATATTTGAGAAGAGTTTCATAAATAGAATGCATGCTAGGATATGTTTTTATTTTTCTTCATTGGATGGTTGAATTTTTTTTAGATATTTGTGGGTGGGATGGGGTTTGGAAAAATTGTATTTGGAGAAAACTAGATGGGTTTGGTCCTAGATGGGTTATAGGGGGGATGGATTTAAGAAAAGAAAAACCACTACATTTAAAATGTGAAAATACTCATGATGTTTTTATCTAGGTCTTAGTAAAGTCAAATTATTAGGGAAAATGTGTAAGTAATACTTTTTTGTTATTTTGTTCACATTCAAACAATTTTTTACTCTCAATTTTTTATATTTAGAGTTATAGGGTTCAAGGAGTAGTTTATAAAGCCATGATAAATAATGTTATAAAATTTGAAAATAAAATATATTTATTCCTAAAAACCAAAATTATTGTGTTTTTAGATAACATACTTCAGTTTTCACAATGTCGAAATATTATTTAAAGTTAATTTTTATTCATACCTACTATTATTTAGTAAAAATATCATATGAGTATTCATACCACTTATTAATGTTTCCTATAAAACATTATACTTTTCTAGTTTACTTTGAATTATCTTCCCACTCTTAGTGCATCTCAATTGTTCCATGGGTATAATCCCTTATTCCCGTGAATATTAATCATAATAATTAATTAATTTACCTTGAAAAAATGCATTCAATATTTTAAATTTAATAAATGATCTCTTAGATTAAGTAAATTTACTTGTATATTCCATTCATTGAACAATTTTTTATCAGCATGTTTTGGAAACATTAAAGATTATTCATTTTTTTGAGTCTGCATTGGGATATATCTAAAAGATGATATCCCCTAAAAAATCAAAACCAAAATATAAAATAAAATGGAAAATCTAAAAAAATAACATATGTATTCACATAATATAAAACTATAAAAATTATTACATAAATGGGATCCCCAGAAAATTATAAAAAAATCTATAAAAGGAAATTAAGAAGAAAAATCTCACATATTTCACATTAAAATATCCTATATTCCATTTCTAAGAACCCCAATTTCATTAGAAAGTTTCATTTTTATAGGGGTATGGATCAAAGACCACATCATATACTTTAACTTCTTTATGTCATTCTTTTATTTGAAATGTAAACTGTCATTGATACATTTTCTATTAGTTACTATAATTTAGGATTACCCTTTGGAACCTAAACTATGGGAAAAGGTCTATAACTTTAAAAAATGGAATAAATCCAACTTAGAAATGAGATAAATGAATCAATCTCCAATTTCACCTTGTAGATCACTTGAGTTCTATAAAATACCATTTAAAATAAAAATTAAGTAAAATAACAAACTTAATACAAAAAGGATAGAACAAATCATGAAATTTACATAGTTTGAAACTTTTCCTAGTCCATGGGAGGAATACTAAAGCAGTGTAATTGAGAGAAAAAAGAAGTAGAAAACTACACCATGATAAGTATACATATTTCCAACTATACCAATTTAATGACCCTAGATGATTAATTTTTCCTAGAATAGTTATAGTATATGTGACCCATCCCATATAATTATAGTTGATCTCCCCAATATCCATACGGTTAAATTAGTTCCACTATCATCTGATCCTTTAGGACATCTATTGAATAAAAAATGGTGACTTTTAACAGCATATGGACACACTAGCCCCACCTCCTCACCTGGTGAATAGTACAATATCCAAAACATATATATCTAATAAATAAATAATTAAAATCTATAATTAAGTAGATATGATAAAATTATTCCAAACTCCCATATTTAACATCCCCTGTATCCATTTGGATTCCTATTCTGATTCTAGAATAAATCATTTTGAAAAAGAAACAATCTAAAGTAGAAGGTATTTTTCATAGAAAAGACCAATAATATCCCACTTGGAAACAAATTTATATTCTTTACCATGTAAAAAATATCACTTAAAAATTCCTTCATTCTCCATATTAGATTTTAAATCCATGGTCTTCTATCCATTCATTCATAAATTCTTGTACCACTAAGGTGTAACACCACCCAAAAAGTTTTAGACCATGAATTTCATCAATATATGTGCTGAATTCTAACATCCCTCAACCATATGTAGCTCTATAACTTTTTCCTCTAACAAATTCTAGATAAAGGTAAATCCCATTTGAATACACTTTTCCGTAGAGTTAAATGCTAGATTCTTTTCAAGATATATTCACTTTTACCTCTAAAAAAATTCCATTCTAATTTTTCCTTTTGAAAATTTTTAGTAGTCCCATTAGATTGATCCAATCCATATATACTCGGATGATTTATAAAAACTATGATTCTATTTTATATAGTGTAAATATTGGTTGAATTCATGATATCCAACTCATAATCATCCCTCCAAAAGGGGCCAAAATTCTATAGGTATTTATCTATGAGTGAGTATATCCTACATTTTTTGAAACATTAAACCCAAAAATGATTCATCTATTCCCAAACACATTTATAGGTATATCAAAATATTGAGATACTAGAGTATCCACTTCACTACTCCACAATGTTCCTTTTCAACTCCTTGAAATTTATAATGAATCCCACTAAATACACAATTTCTAGACTCATACGGACCATGTAATGCATTAATCTCATGACCAGTGAGTCATATTGATCCCTCAATATGTACATATACTCATATTATATTTAGGGTACCTCCTCCATGGATAATAAGAAGTGTTCATCCATGGGTTTTCATAAGCTTAGACTCAGTCATTGTAAATATTTATACGAACTTATTGATGTACCATGACAGATAAAGAATCAATGTTCTAGTATTCGTGACCCTTTAAATATATATTCCCAACATACAATTCTTGTAATTGAGTTCTTTCATCTAAATGTTGGGGGGGGGGGAATCATACATATCGTCAATAATATCACTCCTCGATACTTCCATGATCATATCATCCATGTGCAATAGAATTATGATAAATATCGCATTGTAAAACATCTTTTGATAGAAGAAATGAGGCAAATTACTTTAGAAAAAATCATTTTACATCATGAAGGAATAAAACATTGGTTTCCATTTTAAGGGTTCATATATTATCCCATACAAACTTTGTTTAGGAAGACACACTAGTCCTTTAATTTCATTTATCATAAAACCTTATAGTTTCTCCATGAAGATTTCTTCCTAAAAACAAAATGAAGGAACGTTGTATTAAAATATAGTCAATCAAGATATAAAGACTCAATAGAAACCATTTTGGTCAAAATATTAACTATTTTATGTTTAAAAATAAATGAAAATATTTCACTAAAATTCACACCTTCTATTTGATAAAAAAATTTCTCAAAAATCCTTTCCTTGTATTATTTCCTAATACTAAATCATAATTCATTTGGTAGACCCACATTTTCAGTAGTACTCATGTTCTAAAAACATAACAGGTTTTCATCACCTCCTTAGTTTATAACTCTATCTATTTAGAGTAACTGAGAATTTCTTGGTAATCTACAATCCCTAAGAAACAGTTATTACATATTGATTCTAAAACTCTGCATAGGGTTTCTAACCTAAATAATTACCGCAAATAAACTTGGTACATTGTTCTTTCTAGAAACTGTCCATTAATAATTTCATATTTCAGATATTTTTCCCAATATTTAGTATTATTTATGAATTCTAGAACATTTTTCCTTTGATATACCAGTAGAATCCAATATTTGTCATAAACAACCTCTATACAGTCTTGTATCTATAGAACTAACATAATCTATAAACCAACCGACCCTATAGTAATTACATCCTAATAATATTTAGCATGAATTTATTATTTTTACTCAATAAATTTTTTTTTTCAAATTCCACTACTTCCATAGGATACTCTCATTGAATAAGACATTTTTTACTTTTTAAGACCTTCCACAAGTTACTTCCATAATGTAATAATCCAAAATTTTCAACAATACCCAAAAAATAGACACACCCAAGTCATAGATTCCCAAATTTCCCTCTCTATGGAATTGAACTAGTTTTAGGAAGAACTTATGAAAAAATTTTGTTGAGTCATATTGATCAATCTTCAAATAAAAATTTAATCTCAATAGTCCTTCCTTAATTGAGTGGAGGAACATTTCTTCAAAATATTGGATTATTTATTGATTAACTCCACCCAAAACACTTTAAAAAAATAGAATGTAGTCTCATTATCTTATCGCACACATTTAGTGTGTGATTCCTCTATTTTATAATTCTGCTATATTTTTTGTATCCTAGGTATGATCTTCTCAAACTGTTTTCCTACCCTCCAATAAAAACATTGTATATCTACTCATCCCCATAATCAGACCTAAATAATTTCAACATTAAATTGGTCCTCTTTTCCTCCAAGGATATCCATATGATAAATTGTATGAAAACATCAAACATATGATTGAGGTAAAATACCAACACTTTACCCATTTCTTCATAAATAAAGGTACAATATTATAGTGACCCTCTATGAAAATGAAATAGAATTTTCCCCTATACATCCGTATATACCAACTCATTCTTAGGGTTCTTTAGTTTGATTCCATTTATATTAGAGGATGTCATCCATTTATTTCTAAGGATAAAATCGTCACATATTCTACACTATATGAAACCACGATTCAGTATTCATTTCATAAGCAAGACATTCATCCCTTTGTCACCCATATAACTGATGATCATACTGTAACTTCACAAATCCAAAAGTTGATATTTTGGAAAGAATTTGTCTTTATAAATTCTTAATAAGATGAAATGATCTATCAATCACACATTTTTTCACCACCATGGAATTGCATGTGGTTTTACACTTCACATAAAAAAATATAGAAACCAACATCAACAATCTATCCTAAAAAGAGAGGGATATTTCATAACCCTTGTATGTGTTTTACACATTGAAACACCATCAAGAATATATTTCATGTTTTTAAAGAAGCATAACCCTTTCTCACATTCTAAAAAATCATCTTATACAAGATGAAAATTTTAAAATCTTTTTTGTACAAAATTAACTATTAAATCACCCACAAACATAGAGTAAAAAAGGTTCCCTAAATTTAATAATCCATGAATCAAGTATAATATTAACACTTAGAAGCAAACTGGTATTATCTTTAAATAAAGTATTTATAGACAATTGTATGGAATGATACCTTCCTAAATGGGACCTTAGGTACCTATTCATCACTTTTTTCATCCCATAAGGATAACATATATGTATAGGCCAATCCAAATAACCTTGACTCTATTCTATCTTCTCTTTATGCATATGATAACTTTTCTATTTATTGATAGATCATATGAATTCTATACTAAATATAGTTACAAATGTTCCCTTGAATTATTTCTAATGAATCTCTTCATTTATAATAGAATTAAAAATATCCTGAAGCACAAATCCATCCTTACTGTTTTATTTTTTACTGTGGTAACCATCACATATAATGATTCTAGAAGTGATGAAAGAAGGATCATTGCACACACTAACCCCATGAACTTCACATTCAAAACCTCTAAATAACTCTGAATCGATGATCCTATACTAAACTTCCTTCCAAAATATTTGTACCAAAAATTCACTACATCAAAAAAAATTGTTCATAGCGGTTGGTCTATCATATATATTTGAAAACATATGCACCAAATCTAAATCTATTTCCACCTATCACATATTTAAGGCCAATATTTGGGCCAATATGATCCAAAAAACACATAATTCCTTTTAAATGAGACTTTTCTATTTGTCTATTGACATCAATTATGTTATGACTCTCTCAAATAGAATGACAAAATCTCTATAGAATGGTGAGTAATCCACATGTATCCCCCAAAATATGAAATCAAACCTATATAACCTATCGATTATTAATATAAATTTTACTAATTCTATTTTATAAATATAGATCTCACTGAATAATAAACTTTGAATTTTCCTATATGTCTAATCTAAGAAAACCATTCAAATCTGAGCTCTGAACACAAAACTAGGTCTAATCACTAGAACTATATAAATAAGATCTAATGGAACTTGTTCTATAATATCCCATGATTTTTAAGCACTATTATAAACAATATTTGTAGGAAGAGGTCTTTAAATTATGAAATTTAATGAAAGAAACATCAGAAACCAGGTAAATGAATTGGGATTTTATATCACCGTACTAAGAAACCTCAAAGCTCAGGAAGACCTTTTGGAAGAATAATGAACTAAAAGAAAAAAATCATCCAAAAATAAAAATAAAAATCTAATAAATGTAAAAGGTTTAAGAAATTCCCTAAAACATTGGTTGAATAATGTGACTTTAAAATAGAGAGTTGAATGAAGTAAAAAATGGGACCATGATAAAAAAACCTAATAAATAATTTATCATTATCAAAACTATAAATGGTTATTTTTCCTTGAATAGTTCTGTCACAATCTAGTTTGATTCACCACTGAACTAGGAAGCTGATGAAAACAATTAAATAACATGAGGTGCACTCCTAATTTCCTCTAGGTTGGAAAATATTTCTATAGATTCAAATCATACTCAATTTTAATGATGTATACCCATAAATAATGAAAAAAATGAAACTTCCACTTTAGAGTCTATCATGACCACTCCATGGATTATAGGTCCATTTGTATCATATTAAATAGATGAAAAATTATAAAAAAAATAAAATTAAACCTAGTAAAAATAAAAAACAACTCTAAATAAATGTGAAATAGATGTAAAACTAAGACAATATCCAAAATATAAAAAATGGTGACTGGGTTGATATATCACTTATACAAAATAAAAACCAAAATAAGTAACACTAACTTCATGTGACCTCAATGTCAGTATTCAACATACATCTAGATCACTCCTTGGTGATCCAAAAAAGGAACATAAATAAAAAAACTTTTGTTTACCAACACTTGATGACATAGGTAGGGTGTGAACATAACATCTAAGAAGGAAATCATTAGAGATTTCATGCATTTATATTATTTTAACAAATAATATATTCTAGTTTGAAATCCAAAAAAAATTAAGATTTTATATTTAAAAAAACATATCACAAGGAACCACAAACAATATTTATTAAAATTTAAAATAGTATTTGAAGAGAACATTTAAAATTTTATTAGGTAACCCTTTTTAAAAAAACATATATTTTGAAATCCTCTTTTGAGGAAACACCCAAATCCAAATCTAAGGAACTAAAAAATAATCGATGGAAAATAAAAATTAACAAATATAACCAGAAAAATTCTAGAGTGGTAATAAAACTAAAAAATCATTAGTAAAAGGTTCAAGCAAGACTAAAAATAGAAAATAAGAACTAATAAAAAATATCATGAAAGAGAAATAACATAACAAATTATAGTAAACCAAAAATAGTATAAGATTTGTAATCATGGTAAATTCCTAGAAATCCATGATTAAACACTATATATACTCATATGTAGTCATCCATAGGCATATAGATTCATTCATAGTCTATAAAAAACTAACTTCTGTCAATTGTCCTCACTGGAGGTACTCCCCCATTGTTTGATCCCATGAATAGGTGGATCTAGTCAATCTCATCAGGAATAGATAGTAACTTCCTCTCAATATCTAACTATGTATAATGGTATACCCATGAAAATAGTGATAGGAGGTTATGTAACATTTATAAATAATCATGCATGGTCAATATATACAGTCGCATTATCATCCCACCTCCTTTCCCCCAATAATGAACATCCCTAATTTAGAACCCATAAAAATAACACAATTATTACCAATCAGTAGAATACAATATACCAATGCAATAGGGGCATCTATAAAGGGTGTATAACACTTTTAAAAATATAATATAATGTTTTGAACCATGATTAATGTTTTAAAACAAGTAACCCATTTTGAAATCCCCTTGAAAACCATTTCCAAATCAAATGTATTTTTTAATTATATATTTATTTAAAGTCTCAAAATATTATCAATGTTTTATTTAAAATCCCATATAAATGATTATTTTTTAAATCCATTTAAAAAATAATAACACTCTTTTAATTTTTGGAAAACCAAACTCTATGTGAAAAAATCACTCATGTGGAACGTACATCAATAATGTGTCAAGAAATAATTCATAAGGACTCATAATCCCAATTCATAATAAAAAGGTGTATGATTATAAAAACCGCATCAAAATACATAAGGTATAGAAATTCAATTCAAAAAATAACTCAAGACTTTAATTCATATCAAATGGAAACATATAAATTCCAAATAAAAATCAAACAATCAAAATCCTTAAGAAAACAATTTTTCTATTTTATCAAACACTAATCATATACATATTTTCTCTAAAACGATAACAGGGGTTAAAATACTTAATAAAACATGTATAAAAACCTTAAGGACCATTAAAAAATGATAAATTTTCAGGGGGGAAATATAAAAACTCCCATGTACACATGATGTGTTATTAAAAGGAAATTTCATCGAACCAAAAACATTAACAATGTATTGAAATTATGAAGTAATTAATTACTTAAATAGAAGAACTCAAAGAATACTCTATACACCCTAGAATTACCATCAGTATAGAATTCACTCAAAACCCATGCCTAGGGAAAAGATAACAAAATAAAAAAAGAATGGGATGATAAGAGAGAAATAAGAGAATGAATAATTGAGAAGAAAGGGCCTTAACATGAAGGAACCCAATTTTAAAGAGGATTGATGCTGAAATCAAAGGAGAGGAACAAGGTCAAGTACCTAGGGATCCATTTTATCGAGTTCTATGAAAAATATTGGAAAATATCCATGAAGTGATTTTAAGTTGAAGGTTGTAAAAGGAAGACCAGACAAATTCTAGAATTAGGTAAGATGGTAAACATCATTGTCACATTTTCCACACCACAAATTAACCCCTACAGAGATATTTTCCGGTATGGTATTCCATTCCATGACATAGGGTGTCAGAAAAAATTCCAATGGGACTACCCCTTAGTCAATGAGTCTGCATAGTGGAACTCTATGACATGGAGTATCAATAAAAAAAATATAAGAGGAATTATTCCTAGAATAAAACTCTATAGAACAACCCCTTGATGCTACACCATGGGCCTCCCTGGTCCTCACCGCCACAGCCATAGCACCCCTACCATTGTTTTTTGACTCTATAAAATGAATATTCTCCACGTGGACACCATTGGAGCCTCTAAAGACACCCAATCAACAAAAAAATAGTAAAAATAATCCACATGAACTCAATAAGATACTCATCATAGTAAAGTTAGGGTGAGATAATTCTCCCCACCATATGAATTTAAGTCACTACAAATTCATTGAATTTAGGAATATGTACAATGATTGAAAATTTGACCGAGGAGAAAAAACCAATAAAGGTATTGAATATACTAACATGGTGATGTAAAAAAGTATAATGTATTTAAAAATTACCACAATGAAATGAGACCCAAATTTCTAATAGAAGATTAAAAAAATGGTAGATTAAATCAACGGAATGTTCTTAATATCCTTGAAGCAATAAATTAGTCTCAAAAAGTACATAGCATATAATTTACAAAACAAATAGCAGACATGGATTAGTTGTATGATCAGTAAAATAGTAGAGAATTTAATAAAGGTTAATAAGGAGAAAATAGATAACTCAAATAGTTTCATGGATTTGACATCAGTATTTCATGGGTGATAAATATTTCTCTCCAGAGTGATACTTTCTATTTCAGAACATTTCAAGATGATCCAATCATCCATAGTGGGAAACATCTATGGGAATATAGAGAAAGAGTGTTTAGAATTCCAATATTCACCACATTGAATGTATTCAAGAGATTGATTCATTTTCTAATGTGAGACAACATAAAGGGGAGAATTTATTGAATCATTTGAATTCTCAGACTAGAGTCTTTCTAAATCCTAACACATTCTCCATAAGAAACCTTTACCCAAATCTAGGGAGATAGGGATTCAACCCACCAAGGATATCCCTATATATACCAACCCCATCATCATGAATTTGTCAAAAATATCAGTAAATAAATCTAGTCAAGTTGAAATTCATGTGTAACCAATATCTAGATGGATAACTTTCACAAAAATATTCACTTCAAATGAATTTCTAGAAACTAACTCAACAGAGAATGGAACTAGATAATTGAGGTGGTAACTATACCCCTTCACCATCTGTTAAATATAATGGATACTAGTAATTTTGTTTAATTTTTACACATTTACCTCATCAGGAATTTACCACTGAATGATTGTGGTTTTAATGAAATACAACATCATATACCCTTCCAACTGGAAAAAAAATATAATACTCCAATGATCCTCAATAAGTTCCACGAACATAACTAATAATGCTTTCAACCACAAGGCATTAGGGGTTCCCAAATATTTGATTATATCCTCATACTTTTTGATCTAATCCACGCACTCTAGATAACCTCAATCACTAAAAAAATATAGAAAGTCATTAAGATGAAACTGAATACATTGATTTTTTATGAATAAAAGTAGAGTCACAAACTGACAAGGATAACCTCATGTCTTGAGATACTAAACATTATGATTTTTTGGAACTTTTCTTGGAGTCATAACAGAAATTAAAAGGAAAAAACAAAACTTGATCAATGATAGTTCGAAATAAATTTGTACTAAGATAGTAATAAATATAATATCAAAACAATAATCGAAGAGAATCAATCATGATCACTAAGCATGATTAGGAAAATTTAATTTTTAATCCATTTGAAAACTTTACCCTTCAGTTTCATAATATTAAATCTATACCCAAAAGTCACAATAAACATGACACTTTATTTTGAAACTTTAATTTCTCACTTCAAATCATCATGAAACCTCAAGTTGTGAAAACTGATAAAATTTAAAAATCCATGATAATTTAGTTAACATTAAATAATTATTAGAATTATTATTTATTATTTTTAAAATAAACTTTAACCTATTGAAAAAATTATTAAATTTCAAAATATCATTGAAATCAACCTAAAATACACCAATATAACTTGAAATTATCTATTGGGAAATCTTAAATGACATCCCTAAAAAATCAGAATAATTTGGATCGAAGGGAGATAAAAAATAATGGGAGCTAGTGACTATTAATGGTTTGTTTAAATGGATTTAAATACTATGAACTAAAAATTAAACTATCATTGGAAGTAAAATATAACCATCAACACAAGTAGAAAATGGTTTTCCAGGCAATATGAGTTAAATGTATGGCTTGGGTTATCCCTCCCTTTCCACTCCCAAATCAATGTTAAAACATATATTTCCCATTAAACAGTATTAAAATACAAAATAACATCAATCCAGATCGAAATACTAAAAAATAATGTAAAAAATCTAAAAATTGTAGACTTACAATTAGAAATTCATTGGAAACTAGAGATTCGGAATGAGTAAGAGCTAGCTAGACTCTCCCAGCACCAATCCCTCATGTCCCAACAATCTTATTTGTAATATATATGACAAAACCATATAATATAGGGTGTTATGATACCATTTTACCATGAAACTGTCTGGGCCACCCCATAACTTGGAACTTGAAATGTCTTGTGACGATACACAATGTGTGTTCCAAATCACCCCTCACTAAAAACTAGTTATAGGGAATAAAAACACACTTTAAAGGAATGATTCTACCCTATAAATAATGAAAAACATAAAAATACCACCCAATAGTCTAGAATGAATACTCTATGTATCTATGATCAATGTACCACACAATAAATTGATATTTAATGATAATAAAGAAAAAACATAACAAAAATAAATACACAACTAAAAATAAATGAAAAAATTTCATTATAACAAACACAATAAATAAAATATGTTTTTTAAATGGGATAATATATCCCAGATATAAAATGAAATCCAAAATACCTGACTGTATCTATACATGTTCTCAATTACACCATCCAAATTCAAACAAGCTATATCCACAATAGATCCCAAAACATAACCTGAACTTATAAAACAAAATCATGATTATCAAAACATTATGGGATATGTAGAGTGTGATTATTAAATTATATTCAAAAACCACCCATATTTTATGCATTTCCTTTATTTGAATAAAACATAGATTCTAGTTAGAAATAAAATTAAATTTTAAGTTTTTATCTTCTTAAAAACACATCATAATATTTAACACAAAACATTTATTAAAAGTAAAGAATTATTTTAATAAAGATTTTTATAAATTTCATAAACAATAATTTTAAAAAATATTGAAATATTCTTTTAAAACCAACCTAAAACCACATCGAAGGAAATTAAAAATAATCATTGAAAAAAACATGGAAAAATCATACAATTCAAATAAAAGGAAAATAATGAAAACAGTTAGTAAAATGTGATGGTAAGATAAGAACATAACATAAAAGTGGAACCATTAATACATATCATGAATGTGGAATAATAGATCCATTTAAATAAAAAATATATAATAAAGGATATATAATCAGGGTAGGTACTTACATATCCACGAGATGATACTATATTTACTCTATTTGAATCATTTGTTGGCCTATAAATTCATTCCATGTCTATAACCATCCATATTGAATGCATCCTCATGACATGATAGTAATTACTTATTACTCCCCTACTAATATGTTGAGGATCCCAATTATTATATCAATATTATGTGAGGTATCATTTTTAAAATATCATGCATCATCAAAAAAATTCAATCATATTCTCATCCCACCACTAAAGACCTTCTAATTCAGATCCCTATTTTAAAACAAGTAACAATACAATAATTCTTACTAATCATTAAGATAATTCATACTTAGATAATTAGATCTTTTATTACTACTGTAACATATCTATGAAAAGGAAATCAAAATGTTCCAACCTGGACTTAAGTTTTAAAACTAGTAACCCATTTTTTAACACTCCCTAAAGACCATTTCTCAATTGTTTATTTATAAATATCATTAAAAAAATTTAAATCTATTTGAAAATTAATAATCCTAATATAATTTGTGAGAAACCAAATTCTAGATCAAAATAATACTCATGTGTAATGTAAATCAACAATTTATTATGAAATAATGAATATCGATTTTTAATCCCAAGTCATATTGAAAAAGTTTATGATTTTATTAAAACCAACTAAAATAAACTGGTGATGTAAATTCAAGTCAACTATGATATCAATTATTTAAAAAAATCACATGAAAAAATATAGAAGTCCAAACACCATTCAAATAACCAAAATACATAAAAAAACCATTTTCTATTTTATTAAACACCTATAATACATATATTTTCTCAAAAATTATATCATGGGTTCATATTATTAAAAAAATTTAAAAATGACCAAAGAAACATTAAAAAGAGAGAAATTATCATTGAATACAAATTTGAAGAACCCAATCATGCATGATATGTTAAGATAAGTAAAATTCATGAAACCTCTATCAACAACTATGTATAGATATAAAGAAACCCTAAATTATAGAAGGAGAATGATCCAAAGAACAATTAACACACCTTAATATAAAAAGACACATCTAATTATGTCAAAAACTAAACCTATGGTTTATTTAAAAAGATTTAAAATAAATGTAAGATGATAAAACAATAGGAGAAAGAAGAATAGAGGAATAATGGTCCTTGACTTATAGAAAATCAACTTGAATGAGAAGTGGGACAGGAATCCAATATATGGAAAAAAGGGAAGCCCTAAGGTCTATGAATTCTTATGATGAACTAATAAGAGGGTAAAAGACCCAAAACATGGTTTTAATTCGAAGGTATTAGTAAAGGAAACCCATAAAAATATTTAAAACTGGGTTGTAGGGTTATATTTTGGTCACCATCAACATGCTTAAAATTACCCCACAAGTTGATACTGTGATGTGATCTTCTAGAGTATGATATAGGGTGGAATAGAGGAAATAAATCATTACCCCTCGTTATAAGAATTTTTAGAATGATATTATATGCCACAATGTATCTATTTCAATAAGAACCTAGGGATTTTCCCTCACCATACTCTTTCAAGTAACAATCGTTTGCTTTCATACCATAGTCCTTCCTTGTCCACAAACCCCTACACTACAACACCCCCTTCTTTATATTTATGACTCTACAAAGTTTATAGTACCCAACTAGACACCCTAGGAACCTTACATAAAAAACTAAAAGGACCAAAAAATAATAGAAACAAAAAAATCACTAAGAAATGAATAGGATATCTATTAAGGTAAGTTCAGTGTGTGTAAAGTTTACCGTAAAAGTGACCCCACTCTTCTATTTTTAGATTATATCCATAAAATCCATATGTTATAACAATTTCTACATTATCTAATATTTTTAGAAAACTATCACATATACTAAGAAAACTAATAGTATCCCACTAACATGTTGACTCTAACTCCTTAGCCAATGAACAACATAGTGTCCGAAATAGATCCATCTCCTCTTATTAACTTTTGATCCCATAATGGAAATTTCATTTACCCATTATTATGGAATCCATGATTTCACTTCCCATTCCTTTATATGATTCCATATTCTAATTCTTGATGTACTCATCCCATAATAAAAAATCATTTAGTCAAAAATTATTTCCCACAACCAATCCAAACAATACATTCTCAATGTATTTATATTAGTGTATCTAGTAATTATAATTCATTCTAGGATGATATTTTTCCAATCATAAATTCTCAACCATATTATTCTATAGATCTATATACATAATGTTTCAATCAATGATAATAATATTATAATAATGATACAAGTAGTGGGAATATCCTCTATTATTTGCATTATTACTAGGTAAATTTTTACCATTTTCTGGGGATTTGGGATCTTAGAAATCCAATTGTGCCAGTTCAACAGACCCTCATCCATAAAATCTAGTGGGATCTCATGACGCTACTTTTTTCTCCTCACATATCATTGAATTATCATGTGAATCTCTCATGATTTATTCCAACACATCAATATATAGTAATGTTTTATCTTAAATAGTAGTGTATCCCAAATTCTCTATATTGAATGCATAGTATTATATTTTCCCATGCCCAATAAATATATTGAATTGTTTTTTAGGAATTAACCAAAATGGTAATGTACACATAAATGATTTATAATCAATCCTTTATTACTATAATGTATCATCATGTTTCATAGACCATTCATTATAGTTTAAAATTTCTATTTTACAGGAAATTTATTAACATTATTGGTTTTAAAGTTTTATTTTCCCACTATTACTTAGGTTATATGAGGTGTAAATGTTATATAAATCACTCTATTCTTAAAAACCCATTTTTAATAATTTTTTACTGAAGGAAGTTCCTTAATCATTAATATCTTTCAAATATACTCTAGACATGAAAAAATTTTCTTCATAGAATATTTCTAGACCACCTCCTCTATGTTGTTTGAATTTATCTCAACTTCAGATAATTTAGACAAATGATCCATTAGAAAAATATGGTATATATATCTAATGTGTTATACAAAATTGAATATGAGATTAATTTCCAAAACATAAATCACATCCTCTTTAATAATTGGGTAGTGAGGCTTCTCAATTAATTTTCCAATCATTAATGTTATATAGAAATGATCATAAGCTACCATATACAATCTTGAGCCCTTATGATAAGAGTAATTGTAAAATACACTTTATAATATTTTAAACCCTATTATATTAGGGCTATAGTGTCCTTAATATGTCTATGAGTGGAAAATTTTCAATATGAATCACAAATTAGACTTAGTCATAAAATATTAGATTATTATTTTTTCTATATTATTTGTATAATAGTAAGTCATTATTAAAATAGTATTCACTTATAATGTGATTTTCCTCCTTTGTTAGGAAGTGAAGTGAGGATATAGAATATCATATTAATGATATTTTCCTAGGCTAGTGAACAATTGTTTAAATGAAACATTCTATTGAGTGTCAATGAAATAAAAAATTACATGTTTTCAATAAGTGAAATATGTACGATTTTAGATTTTTAGAATTCATATTAATGTTATTAATTTATTGGTGATTTTTGGAAAGTGTAATTAAATATTTTGAAGATGTAAATATGAATATAAAAGACTCTAAATCATATTATAATATTTTTGTAATTGGATGGAATTTTGTGGGATATATAAGAACCCCCAAAATCATAGTGACAACTCATTGAGAATCTAGAGGGTTCAAATGTGGTGTCATACCTTTATTTTTTCTACCAGGAGTTAGGGTAAGGCCACTGATAACATGGTGAAACACTAGAGTCCCTTTGTAGGCCCCCCTAAATCTTGTTAAATACCAAACTCCTACATTAATATAGTTTAATTTTATACCTTTTTATTATAGTTTTCTTTAAAACTTTAACCCTCACCCTTCCTCATCTAGAAATCCATGTATAGTGTATCTACCCAATTTCACTACTCTCATTAATTTTATCTTTAATAATTAAATATCTACTAAATTATCATCTACAATTATATTAGAGAATATTCATTGGGTATGGCTCTCTCTCACCAAGGCTATACTAACAAAAAATTCAATAATTATTTTCACCAAATTTTTGGTAATATACCATTCTAAATCCCCAATTTGGTTATTTTTTTTAGGTTTTTATATTTCTATAGATTAAAGATGAATCAACTGATAATATTCAAGGAATTATCTCTTGTTGGTACAAGATAGGTGGTCCACAAAAATTTCCTACTTTTTTATGTGTTTTTACATGTTCTGTGATATACAAGCATGGGTAATCAGGTGTGACAAATATGGATAGAAGGAAATAAGTATCAAATAGATTTTATAAGATTTTTGATACCCATTAGGGTAATGGATGAAATTACATAAAAATTACTCTAAATTTAAAGTCTCTTTGAGAATTCATTGAAATTATATCCAATAATTAATTTTGGGATAAGAACCCATAAAGTGATTATATTTATGAGTAATGTATCATGTGACCTAGTGATATCTTTTATAGTGACGTATGAAGTTATATCAAGAGTAGTTACATATTTGTGAGATAAGTGATAAGTTTTAAAACATGTCTTAAAATTAATTTTTTTCTCTAGGAGTAGTGTCTAGTGTGTTTAAACACAAGTTATCATAGGAGGCCTCATGAGGCCTAATGAAATTATATAATGGAGATAACATAGGTTATATTAGTAGGTTAACCACTTGTTGAATGGTTTCACTACAATGTTCATGTATGTGAAGGATATTAATTCTTAGTAATCACCTGTGACCACCTAAGAGGTGTCTTGTGGGTTAAATATGGGATAATGGTTGAATCCAAGGGTGGTAAAGTGTAGCCATAATGGTTGAAATACCAATGGTGTGATATCATAGATCCTATTTGGTTATATATTTATCTTGATTTCCCAGTAAATGGTATAATAAGTTATAAAATTGGATATTATAATTTTACATAAACTTGATTGTAGAGAAGAGTTTTGATATTCCAAGGTTGTGTGATCTCCAGATATAGTGTATCATGATGCTTCATTAATGGGATATGATAATTTTTATTAGCTTCAAGATAGTATATCAAGATTTTAATATATATTATGCACTATATGTGATGATTTATTAGCCATTATTATTATTATTAATTACATTATATCTTATTCATGTGTAGTATCAATCAACCCTGGGGAATAGATATTAAAATTTCGTAAACAATATTATAAGTGTTTTTTATGGAGGGTTGGGTATATACATTCCACCCATAATTTTGGGGATTTTTCCTATAGATAGATAAAATTATTCAAAGGTTTAAGAATGAAAAATCATTTCTATAGGTTTGTGGAAAAATGAAATTTATAATGTTGAGGACTACACCTAGGGCTAGATATAGGTGCATTGGCCTAAAATTAGAATGATTTTTGATAGCTGGGCACATGAACACACACTAACCATTAAATTTTCATTTAAAAATGGATAGATATATAGATATTGATTAATTATTACGAGGAAATTTCAAGAGTTTTGGGTACATACATGATAAAGCATTATTTTAAGGACTAGGTTGAGTTCATATGTGATCCCATTATGATAAATGAAATAATACTATCCTATGAAATTAGACATTCTCATGATGAATTTTGAATATATTGAAAAATTGAAAGATCTCATATACCATACATGTGTGAGGTAATGTTACTAAAAAAATTTAAAGACAACTGAATCCATGTAAATGAAAATGAAAATTCCAATTTATTGGTATAGGCTGAAGTAGGAAGTTTGAATCACCACGGGGGATTCATAAGAATGCGATGAAACGACATGAGTTATTTATGTGGTTTTTAATTATTTCATATCATATTATAAATATACCCACAAATATTTTTGATTATATTGTCAAATAGTTTTTAGATTCCTACTAGTAATTGTAATCTTACCCTTCACATGAATATTGATATACGTGCAGACCTCATGTTTTTTTTGAGGTTTTGGAAAAATCCCTAATACAGGTGTTGACCTGGAGTAGATAAATGGATATGTGTACATAATATAAAGGTGAATCTCAAGAATTTATAGTAGAGTCTCATTGTACTTATTATTTTCTTTTTTATAAATTTCATGTCCATCATCAGTCTACTGGGTGACAAATTTATTATGTATATCATATATGTCATGACATGGACTCATTTTATTATATCATGGTGAATGATATTACTATGGTTGAATTTTCACTATGATATTATATTTTATTACTACATTTATTCCATAAGTATGATTGTGTTATTTAACTTTATTAATGGATATGATATCATTGGAATTGTTTTCCCATGATATAGATCAAGACCTTGCTACCAGTTAAAAGTTCTTGTTATGTATGAAGGTGTGCTTGAGGTTTTTTGAAATTCTGGATATGGGTGGTGGATATAAAAATAGGACTAAGATGTTAAATTTTTTTATCAAATACATGTATTGGATGTGTTGTTTATTTAGTACTAGTAGAAAGAGATTGGTTAGTCAGGCCATGGGATGAAACCATATCAGGGTCTTTCCAGCACCTGTATAAGAATAAGTCTATGTTACCAGGTATTTTGACAATAGCTAATGATTTTTTTTTATATATGTGATAATATAAAAAACTAATGATTATTATGGAATATAATTGATTGTTTTACATTTTCTTAATGTTAAAATGGGTATATGTACAAAAAGAATATATGGAAAATATGTTTAAATGACATGTTCATGAATCAATATGACTATATTTTTTTAAAAACAATGTATTTTAGTTAATTATAAGATATAAATTTTTTATTTAGTTTATTTATAAATAAATTATTAGTGGAAATAAATTAAATAAATTCAATAGATATTAGCTTCGGAATAGTTATCACTTGAAATTGATTTTGTAGTGATATGTTTATGTGATGTGACAACCCTATAATGGGTAGTGTGGGTATACAGATACTCAAAGGCTGGTGATAACCCCAGATCAGTGTCCTAAGATGATATGTCTTCCGATTTTGTGATTTCAATGTCACGAAATTGTATTTGAAATATAGGTTTTATGTTTGTGATAAGTATGCAAAATTGAGTGGGCATATGACATTTATACTGACTTGATATGATTTTTATAGAATAGATCGTGTGTGTTATAAGACCTTTGGGCTAATTTTTCTCATTGATTATTAAAAATAGTCATGGAATCTAGTATTATGTTGATAATATAATGGGTTTATTTGAGTTATGATTTCACTAGAGGGGCGTATAAAATATTCATGGGTGAAATGAGGTTGTTTAGGGATTCAATTGTGGGTAAATACTTCAAAAAGTGAGAATGGAACATATTAATAATGTGGTCTAGTGAAAATTCAGGTTCCTCTATAAGGTATGGCAGTAAAAGATTAAATTAAAACTTTTTAAATATGTTTAACATGTGTGAAATGTAATATTTTTTGGATTACTAAACTAATTAAACAATCATGTAATCCAATGTTATATTTATTGTACATTGGAGATTGTATCGATTGTAATGAGACATGGGTTAATGGTTTCTCTTATAAAATGGTGAGAGAGAAAGTAGTTGTGTAGTTTATGATGTATATAGAAATATATGACTTGAGGTTATCACATGATATGATTTTGTGTGATTATCATTATAATATGATTACTGAGGAATGTCTAATATGATGAGATTTACAATTACATGATGGTATAAATTTAAAATTTCATAACCTTAACTTAGTTTTAAAAGTAATTAATGTGATATAAATTCCACATCATCATGTTTTTGTTAAGAATAAAATTTTAGATTGGATGGAAAAGAGAAATGGGATTATATTAGGATGTGTATTATTGTCTTTCAAATTCATTGTAATTTTTTAATTGATATTTATTGTGGAATACTATTTTTAAATGAATATTTTTTTTAAAAAAAACGATTGTTGAATGAAATTATTTTGAGGGATAATTAAAAAATAAAAATGGAATTTCTTTTATGGTTTTAATGTTATAAATTTATTATTTTTAATTGGTAATCTATGAGTTCTTTGGAATTTGATAAATGGTTAACACAAGGAAAAGTGGTGAAATATAAACACTTTTAGGATTATAAATTTTACCGTACACAATATTTAGTGGTTATTTGGGATTACCAAAGGATAAAATTTTAATTTCTATTCTATAATTAAAATTTGAGAAAATTAGTTCTCTGAGGAAGTAATAATATCACATAGAGGTCATTAGATTTGAATTTGAGGCATATGAATGGTGGATGACCATTGTTCTAGAGATAGACGGTGGAATATTATCATGAATAGAGTTCCAATCTCCATTTTATAATAAATTATATCTAGATACCTTACCCCTCTAAAAGTTACAAGAGTTTATAGAGATATTAAAATATAGAAATTCAATGGTAGATTATGATATATAATTAAATAGGTTGTTTCATTTAATATAATCTTTCATGAGAATTGATTTTATTAATAAATTTTATTTTTAAAAGAAATTCAATGAACTATAGAATATATGTATATTTTTCATTCATTTTGATAACTACTGTAAGGTGTAAAATTGGGTTTTGTTAATGGAATAATAGTTTTACTAACATCAATATATTTTAGGTATAAAATTGATGAGTAAATGAATGGTAAATAGGCTTATAAGCTTCAGAGCAATGGGGGCCATGAAATATAGTCGGTTATTACATTACCTATTAATCATTAAAATAGTATTTCTTATAGTAATTTTCTATATAAGGATAAGGAATATGTGATATCAGTGTAATATAATATTGATTTAGTATCTCAACAATGGTGAGATAGGGTAACTATGTAAATTTTATAAGACTTTACATAGGAAGGTTTAAAGTTCACAAAAGACATAAATGAGGGTAGAACATGGAAGTGACTAGTGGTAACCATTTTTCAAGATATGTATAAAATTATTTTATTGGTATAGTGAATCTAAAGTTAATTGACTAATGATTGATAGTTTTTCCAATGCGAGTTGTGTGTGATGGGCTATAAACATAATGTTTGCAATGGCTAATGGTTGGTGGTACTGGAAAGTGGTGGATTAGAACACCAACATAGTTTTGGAACCGATATAAATTATTTTGGATTGGGTTAGTTATGATGTAATTAATAAAACTCTTGATAAATGGTAATATAGTGATTATGTAATATAAGAAGGTTTGTGCTAGTTGAAATAAGATAAGCGGAATCTAATGGTGGGGATTAATCCATCGATTGATCAATATTATGAATCCTTTCATTATTTAATTATATTGAACATTAAGTGTCAAAATAATGGAAAATTAATATAATAATTGATCTTGGTTTCACCATTGATGCTCAGTTTGAGCATATGAGAGACATATACTTTTCCATAAATACCTGATTTAGGAATTGAATAGTGGCATTGTGTAGAGTCAGTTCATGTAAAAACTAATAAAATGAGAAACTTGATCAATGAACTAGAGTATTAGCTATGATTATAAAATAAGAATTTATAATTATTATAGTGTGATAACTGGTACAATAAATTGATTCTTAATGGGATGAAAAAAGTATCAAGCATGTCTGAATAAATTTTGGATGTGTGTGATTAAGAGACAATTGTGTGTATCTTAGGGTGGACTGAAATCTAATTTAGGATGGAGAATTCAATGACCAAGGATTGATATTAATTATTTAATATTTAATAGACATCACTAATATTACATAGTATTATTGGAAATTTTGAGAATGGGGGTTGAATCAGTGATGAAATTTTACAATTTCAAATTCTCTAATATTAATCCCTATAACTTGTTAGAGTTTAATCCTTATCCTCGTTTTTAAAAAATACACAATAATATATTGATATGAAACTAATCAAGGAAATCATGATTTAAAAGGTTCAACTTCATCATGATAACCAAAATACTTTCCTTGGTGACTCTCATCAGTCTATGGAAATTAACTATTATTAATAAGGGAATAAACCTTGAGAAACTCTCATTAGACTCATTATATCTTCATATTGAAAATATTAAATTGTCTCCCATCAGTTTACAAATATATTTCTTACAAAACTAATCCATCATAAATATATGAAGACTTTTAAATTCAGCTCCAAAAAAATTATTGGATATCTCTATATAAATTCTACCATATAGTAAGTGTCTGACCAGTACACCTTGACTCCGTTTGGTTAAATTGTTTCTATTAGGTCTCACAAAAACTAAGAAAGATATTCTAGATAGAGTTCTATAAAATAAAAAACACAATTTAACCTAAAATTATCCTCATAAACTATATTTGGTATAATTTATCTAGTATCTCTATTTGTAATCTATGTTTCATTAATCATATAGAATCCTATGTCCATTTTTAATGATCAAAACCTTTGTTTGGTGAATCTAATAAGAAACACATTCCATAATCGCTACTTCAACTAGAAAGTGATTTCAATTGTAAACTCACTCTGAAACAAATTCTTCAGTGTTTCAATTTTTTCGTTATTAACATTGTTTAGTAAATTGTAATTTTCTTCCCCTTTATATTAATTTTCAAAATGTAGAGATATCAGGAGATCGTTTTTGTTTTCCCTCTCAAATGAAATTCTCTTAATACATTATGATACATCTAAAGTATTTTTAAATATTCTTAAACCTTGATGATGAATCCAATGATTCCAACCTTCTTTGAATGTACATAACCCCAAACATAAAGAAAATAATTAATATATAGTTATTCCAGATAGATTACAAACTAATTGAAAAAATAACAAAAGAGCTTAGCATCATAATGTGAAAAAAGGAATTTATTAAGTTATTTAAACTTTCTAAAAAATCATTATATCATTGAATTATCTATATGATGTCTACTTTATGAAATCCATTATCCAATGAAAAACATCATTTCTGTCCTTAAATCTATCCATATGACTCTATCTGGTCATCCTACCTTAGCTCAAACTTTATACGTTGTTTTATTCTCAAAACACAGTCTGCTCTGACTTCTCTAATTTGTTTTATAATAAAAAAGAAAATGTTCTATCTAATAATTTTCTATAGGTTGGAGCTTTTGAATATGGTTGAATACATTATTGAAACATCTAAATAATTTATTTACATTCATCTTCCCTATCTGATACCATCTGGGATGTATACACCATTGTTTTATAATAGATAAAAACTAAAATTCTAACAACACATTTTTTACTTCTACTTATTTTTACATCACAGACTTTGTACATACTTCAATAGTGATAATTTCATAAAAGGCTCCATTTTTAAATGTTTTTATATATTTATCCCCTATACTTTATATACAGATTCATCTTTATCTTATTTCATCTCTCTGATTTTCGGTTTCTCATAATCTTTTCCCAGTAAATTAAATTATGTAATGAATTTATACTACTATCCTATTTGGAAGAATATTCATTAAATCATCTTCTTCTTGTTAAACTAGGTCATATTAAATTGTTAAAACTTCTTATAAATTACCATCTAGAAGCTTCAACTATGGTCCATCTAGAGAATTGCTTCTGAAACTCTACACCTAGTAGAGTTTATCCAATAATAGATTTTTAATACTAGATTTATTGGTGAAAATTATTAGATCATGATATTTTCATGATATCAAGAAATTTTTGAATAGTTTTTCATCATCTAACATTATAAGAAATTTTCTTAACGAAGTTAAGGAAACATTATAATAATCTTCCAATAACGTCATAGGAAAACTTTCTTAACGTTGAGTAATATATTTCTCATCTGTTCATCGAAAACAATCATAAAAAAATATATTGACAATGAATACCAAACATTGTTACTAATACATAAAAATGATCATAAAATTTCAGAATTGTATTTTTTTTAAACGTTATATCTTTGAACATAAATTTTTTTAACAACAAAAAATTTTCATTACATAATTTTTTAAATAACTATTTTGTCAAAATTTACAATCAAATTTTAAATCTTGTATCCAATCCCAAACTCTATCAAATATAATTTCCTAAAACCAAATTATTGGATAAAGTAATGTATTTATTTAATTACATTCTTATAAGACAAGAAATTTCATGTCCATAATAAGATAAAATTCCTCACAATTTTTTTCACCCACATTTTACGATATCCACAACTTCAGATTCAATTTTTAAAGAGTTTTTTTAATATAATGTTTTACATACACTCCTCCCTTAAAATATTTATAATAACTCTCCCCCTTTGTTAAAAAAATCCAATGAATAATTGGTATTTTATTCATTATGAATGTTAGAAAGTATTTGGTAGAGGATGAACATATAGTTTCAATGTCAATCCCCAAAAATGTTCCATTTGAATAGCTTTGGTGAAAACATCAACAATATAATAATTTTCTAAAATGTACTAAATCATAACATCTCCACAAGTAGTATTCTATTTTATTAAGTATTACATGATATCGACATTTTTTGTCATGAATATTTTACACGATTTTTTGAAATATCAATGGAACTTTGGTTATCACAAATAATCATCAATAGTTTACAAATATTTACTAAAAATTATTCCAACTAAATATTAATCTATATCATTTTTGTAAAAGAAAAGGTATCAATAATATATTCTTCTTCCTCTATACTCTATGTAACTTAATATTATTTTTTACTAATTCCAACTCATAATAAATTATCCCAAGGACACATTTACTCCTAATGTTGACATTCTAACATTACACTCTATAACCCATTTAGAATCAGTATATCCAAGAAATGTTTTTCCAAAACATATCTTATAAAACATACCTTATGAAAATATTCCTTTAATTAATCTAAGAATTCTTTTCTACCAAATTGTGCGATTCCTTATGATCACCTTGATATCATGATCACAACATGACAGTGTAAAAAATTTCTAGTCATGAAGGTGTAAGATAGGGAAAACATCATATCAATTTCTAGAAGACTTTATAATTGGTATTTTTTCCAGCTCCATCTTTGATAATCTTCATTCCAACAGAAATAAGAGTAGAAAATTATTTAGAACAGATCATCCCAAACTTTTATGAAAACTCTTTAGCATAATTTTCTTATGATTGAAATATATATCTTCCCATATTTTGAAAATGTAATCCAACAAATAAAGTTAATTATTTGTTCATTTACATTATAATGTATTTCATAATTTATTTAGTAAACTAAAAAAATACCTATAACCTAAAAAAAATTTATTGTCAATATATACAATGAAAATAATAGTATATGTTCTTATTTACATAACATACAGGTTCTATCAAAATTTCCATTTTAAAAATTCATCATTTCAAGGAATGATCACGTTTTGAGTGCCATGCTTGAGGATCATGTATTAAACTATAAAAATCATTATTCAATTTCCACACCATGGTTTCATCTTTTTAAAGTATAAATACAATAGGATTATCAATATAAACTTCTTTATTAGTTTCTCCCTTTAATAATATTACATAACATATATCTGATAAACATTGTGGCAACTATGTGCAGCTACAATGAAGAATTTTATTATAGTTTCCAATCTCCCAAAAGTGGAATTTTTTTTTCAGAATCCTAACCTTTCACTTAAGAATATCCTTTAAAAAAAATCTTTAAATTTCTCCTTGGTCATTCATATTTTCTTAACTTCCATTTTTTCCGATAACATTATTTCCTGATGGACATGGAACATGTTCCCAACTATTATTCTTCTAAATCTTATCTAATTCTTAATTTATTACATCAAAACACTCTTTATGTTAAACTTACTCTAAAACTGATTTCAGTTTAATCTATTAGAGAATTTATTTCTGGTTTTCTAACATAAACATTTCTTTAGTTTAGATTAGGGTTTTATAAATTCTAAAAATATGGTCAATTTCAACTTGTTTTTTAAAGTATGAGATTTTAGTTATTTTCCTAACAGATTAATCTCTTCATCACATGATTCATCTAAATCATTATTTAATGATATTTTATCACATTAATCTTCAATTTTTTATTGTCATTGGAAGGTTTCAATTAGTATTCTAAAACATTTTCAATAATATTTGTTAAGGAGTTTGTATTTTCAACAATTTTCATATCATAAGAATCCAATAATTTTTTTAAATATTCATTCCTACATTTATAACATATTTTTATATGAATATCCCATGAAATTTCATTCCTCATAAATTTCATCAAACATTCAATAGTCTATAGTTTTTATCTTTATTAAGAAAGGACTCCCAAAAAGCATAAAATATTTTAATAGAGGTTTTTTCTTACACCACTTCTCATAGGAATTAATTTTGGAATCTAAACACATAAAATATCACTTTTGTATATGAAAATGAAATACTAAAATCTTCTCTCTATATTTTCATAGAAATATTTTATTCTTCCTACATAAATTCTTCCCACTTCTACTAAAACTCAATTTTTTCTTTTCACAGCTACTTTTTATGGAGGAATGTATGAATCACAATATTTGTGTTTGATTACCCATTTATTTAGATGTAGTTATAATGTATTTATTTTGTACTCATTTTCATTTTTAATTCTCAACATCAAAATATATACTCTTATTTATCTTTCAACTTCCCTTCTAAAAAATCTGAACATTTCTACAACATCTAATTTATGATTAATGAAAACAATATTGCTAATATAATTTAATTTTTCAATAAAAGTGATAAATTACGGATCCCATTTTGTGAATTGATATCTAATTGGCCTATATACATCATAGTGAATGATATAATGAGGTCTAGTGGATGGGATTTCAACTTTATTATGTTTTCCACTCACCATAATTTATTTATGAAATATTATACAAATAACGTCGTCATTCCTCATCAGTTGGGGAAATTTTCTCACAACATTTCCATTAGACCGTGTTGTTATAATTTTTTTGGAAAAGATACCAAAATATTTGAATCCACAAATTATTTTTATCTTCATAACTCAAGTAATATTCCTTATAATGTTCTATAGTCTGAAATATATTTCCACTTGTTCTTTATCCCCTGGTAACAATTCATTTAAATTTCAAACTTCTGATGATAAACGAATTATTCATAAGGATAACTTATTTACCAGAATCAAAATGTTTTCTAACACTCATTAGATTTTTTTGAGCTCACCAACATACAAAAAATATTTATATTTCAGTTTCTGTGCTACAATCCCATCTTTTTCTATTCCTATGTATGTAAAGAAACTTTCATTTCCAATTGTAACTTCTCCCCTTCATTTATTTAACATGTTTAATGATTTTAATATCACATTTCCTGTGTTAGGAACATCCAATATCAATAATACAGGGTTTTGACATTTACTAACTTTTAGATATGTTTCTATAATAAAATATCTTCTAAAAACATTCTTCTTCTCAACCAAATTTTCATTTTTTTAAAATTAAACTTTTCTTAGAAGAGTTAAAAAAACATTCTTCAATAAACTGACTTGGTTATACATATCTAAGACATAATTCCTCTAAGCAACCTTAATGATTTTTTATTGGAAACTTTCTTGAATCTTTGGATTTTACGTTTATTCATTCCTTTATATAAGGAAAATTTCCTTTTTTATTACACTATCTCTCCCCCTATATTAATTACTTTTTCTAAGGAGTGACACGTTTTCACAATAGTTATATTATTTCTTCCCATAAATTCTATAGCACCAATGAAAACCATTTAATATCGATCTTCTTTTGAAGAATGATCTTTCCCAAGTGATTGTTTTCTGAGTTTCATGCCAATTTTATATTATTTTTCCCTACTATTATGGGGTAAATTTATTACCGATATTATTTTTAACTTTTGTTGATGTGATGGATTTCATGCATTTTTTCTCATCACAATATTTAACAAAAAAAATTCAAACACTTTCATGGTTATTATAATAATATGTGCATTTATATGTGGTGGATATATATTTATTTTGAATCCTAGAATGATTTTTCTCTAAACCTTGAGATGATTCATCCTTTATCTCAAAATCCTTTTTGAAAAATTTTATCAACTTCTTTAAGGTAATTTCATCCTCATCAAATATTAATTTATTTTTACAAACCTCTTTTCCCTTAGTATCTATTTTCTTACTAAGAACTTATACATTATTTTCTTTTCCAAAAAGATTCATTTCTAGGATTATGATCTTATGAATATACTCATTTTACTATTTAGGGACATGTTTTATTCCTTCATCATTCTTCCAACATTCCATATTCAATATTCTAATCACTTTCTTGAATTTTATCACTAATACACGAAATGAGTTATGATATTATTTGGTACTCCTTATATGTTTCTTATCCTTATTTTTCTTCATTGCTAGAAGTATGTATATTTTATTCCACATTAGAAAATAAATTTATAACCTTCTTCATATTTTCATCTTGTGATGAACAATTATTAAAATATTCATAATCAACTATGAGACCAAACATAATTTTTTTTATATTATTTTTATCACTTTTGGTGGAATATTTATATTCTTTCAATTTTCCATTACACTTCCTAAAATTATAGTTTTATTTTAAATTATCATCATATTCTACATCTTTCTTCTTTGAAAAAACACCGAGAAAAATGCCCAATTCCTCCATACTTGAAACATTTATGTGGGAGTTTTCCTCCACACATTCCTCTAGATACATAGTATTTTTTAGAGATAAGTGACATGATATTTTTATTAATTTCATTACATTCATTAGGATCATAAATCAATACTTCTTGTATTTTTTTAATCCCTAATGACATTAAAATAAATTTTATACTCTTTATTATTTTTGATTGTTGGAAATTACCTAATCTCATAATTTAAAAGAATGTAATGTAATTCATCAAGAGATAAATCAAATATATCTTCTAATAAATATATTTTGAAATAAACTATTCTAGGAAAGTTTCTAATGAGTTTATTTAAAATATGAAAATCATCTAAAACAATTATGAAATATTTGATGTTGTAAACAACTATATTAACTTTGGTGAATTACCCATAAATTTTTTCTTGCATGTAACATTCTGATATCTTAATACCTTCTACACTGAATTTGTCTCTTTGCTTATATAATTTTGGTGTTTCCCTAAAAGATATTGTTATGTTTATCCCATGTTTATTTGGTATTTCTGAGACCCATCATATAGAGTTCCATAATTTTCATAAAAATATATAATATCTTAATAGATGAATATTCATTACATAATATTTTGATTAATGATATAATCATATAGTTTTAGTATGTTCATAAACATGGAATAAAAAAATAGTTCATAAAATATCTACATCATCTCCCACTTATTTATTCTTAACTAGAACCCTTCATAGAAATGTCATAATTAATATCTTTATTTATAACCTAGTAAGTGGAAACATTAGAAAATAGTGATATAAGATGCTAAGTAAGGGTAAACAAGGGAGATATCAAGGATCACATAAGCATAACATGTCCATAAAGGTATAAGAAAATGATCTTAACATTATAAAATCATACCCTGCATATAAAATATTATAATATTAAGTAATGAAATAAAAATTTTATGTTCATAAGATACAAATCATAAAGGAATCAAATAACAAGAACTATATAAGATTAATACAAGGGACTATGGCATATGCATATGCATATAAAACCATTCCTAATTAGTCAAGGATAATTTCCAAGGATATTATATTGGAAGGAGTTAACTCCCTAAACCATTGTAGTAGTAAAGACTCACTCCCAAGACAATCATAGTGGATATATAGTCCCTTACTGAACTAGGTTCACTCTATATTTAAATGTTGTTTATATCATGAGATATAAATCGTTACCCAATAAATTAGTGGGAGATACATGTCCCACTTGTCACCTAATAAAAAACATACATATGTATTCCACAAGATCATAAATCATTCAATATATTAGAACCTATAAAAATAAATGTGTTTCGTAAACATTTTATCAATCCATAAAACATGGAAAATATATGGGTTTTATAAACATTTCATCATAACATAACCCATGGAAAATTAATGGGTTTTATAAATATTTCATCTTTACATCATAAAAATAAAACATCTAGAGAAATAATAGATATGGTATCCTTGGATAATATACCTATTAAATTAATGGAAACATCAAATAGTTTTTTCTAGTTGTAAAATGGTTTTGAATGATCACTTAAAATAATTCTGGAGGATAATAACCTTTCTATTTCAAAATCATTTTTTAAACGACACAATTATAAAGGGAAAACTTTTATTCGAAAATAAACTTGTAAACATGAAAATGAATATTCAAATAAAAATTCATTCATCATGTCAGAAAAAATCATTCATTTCGTAGAAGTTAAAATAATTCATTCAATATTTTTGACAAAAAAATCACAAAGTACATTATTTGGAAAACAACAAAAAGGTTCCTTTAAACCAATATTGTAAAAAAATCATACATGGGTAAAAATAAAATTTAAAAATAAAAAATTAATGGTAAAAACATTTTTTAATTTTATTCATAAAACATGTATCAAGAAGATAAATATTCTCGAGTGGATACTTAAACCTAAAAAAACTGAATATCAATGAGATTGTGAAATAAACACTTACTACGAGTTTACCTTTCTTCAAAAGAAATCTATCATCCTATATAATAAATTTATATTTTCTATACTTCATTAAAAGATTCATTTTAATACTCATAATATCATATATTATCCCTTACAAACATTGCTGCACCCCATTTTTTCAATAATTCTTTATTTAAAAATTTATTTTCGATTTTAACTATTTCAATTATCATGAGTATATGTGTTCTATAATTCTAGTCATTATAAATTTATCTTTGTTGTATTATATTCAAAATATTTATTATGATATATGAATCATATATTCTCATTATATATATTTTATAGTAATCCATAAAATTTATAGATAGAAAAATGAATTATATTATTCAAGGAGAGGGTAGGTCCTACATCTATGTAAACATTGTTTTTATTTTTCAATGGATAGAACGAAAGAAATGTAAATATTAATAAAAAAATATAAGAAAATTACTATATCATATATATAATATATATTCATAAAATTCATCCTCATTAACATCCAGGTAAAATATAAATGAAGAACGAATCACATCACATTGTAGAGGTGGTAGTCCACACGTATGCAAAAGTGACTTTGTAATTTCTCAATGGATTGGATGGTAAAAATGTATAAAAGATATTATTATTATTACAAAAGTATAATTAGGATATTAAAATCCTATATTAAAATTAAATTAATCATAATATCCATCCTCAAATTTAGTGAGGAAAAATGAATTGTATCGCTGCGTGGAGATGGTAAGTTGTACGTACGCACGGGTGATATTTTGATTTCTCATTTGATTGTAAAGAGGGTTTATAATGGTTTTTTTGTAATAATAATTACATTAAATAATATTAAGAAAAATTATGCTATTATTTTATGACACAATCCTTATATTTATAGGAGGTAATTTATAGTATAAAAGACAGTTATCAAGTAAGGTGATTATGTCTTCTTTGAAACTGCTTTTTTAGATCTCCTGTAAAGGGTTCTATGATTAATATTTTGAGAATAAAATAATCTATATAATGTTTATCATGAAGTTTTGAATGAAAATTTGTAGATGTTGGTTGATCTAGAAAGCTCAAATTTCTGTAGAGAAATGAGGGAGGAGTTTCCCATTTTATTATTGAGTTGAGGGGTTCTTTGGGAATCCCTTAAAATATTGAAATAAAATAAATTAATTCTCAATAAAAATTCCTCAAAATACCATTTATACAATGGTAAGTTATTATATGCTTTTAATAAAGTCAAAAATTATAATTTAGATAAGTTTTGGTGCTATTTTGAACCTTATAATTGCATTAACCCTTAGTAAACCAATTTTAATTATAACTATAGTAACAAATTTGCTAATATTAAAGGGTTTAAAATTTTACTTATAAGTTGAAAATTGTCACATAAAAGATAAATTTATGAAATATCATACCATATCATATCCAAAGTATATTATTTCAATAATTTTATATTTTAAAAATTATTTTATGAAATATAATTTTCATAATATTTCATTATTTTTAATTTTGAATTTATTCAAATAATTTATCTTTAAATACATAAATAAAAGGGTTAATTATAATATAATTATTAGAAACTGCTGAAATATGTTCTATATATCTATAGAATTTACGGATCACATCAAAATAATAAAATTATATCACTTTTAATATTTTTCATATCATTTATTAATTTTTTTATTAAATGGAAACATACTACATCTGTGTTGCATAAACAATTTAGGTCATTATATAGTTACTAAAAATAAAAAATAAACATATAACATGAAAGTAATATTTTTTAATCTCAAAATATACTCTTACATTCATTGATATCATACTTTTCTATCTATGTGGATGCATAAAGGATATTAAAAACAAAGAGAGTGACATTTTGTAACCTTATTTGATTAAAAAATTATAAAATTAGTTTTTATATAAAAGAGTCCATAAAATAACTCAATTTCCTGAATAAGGTGTTAGGGTTTGAATTAAATTAATTAGGTAAGAATTTTGATGAATAATTATGTCATTATCACTTACTTTTAATCTAGATTAATGCAATTTACCCTTTACCAAAGTGATTCATTTTATAAATGTTGCTATTCATATTCAGAAAAAACAAAAAAAGTGTCAAATTTAAAAAATTTAAACCTTATGATTCCAAATATAAAATCAATTTTATAAAATTCAATATCTAAAATTTCCATAAATTAATTTTAAAATAATCCTGCAACACATGGAAAAAACTACTTTTTAGAAGAAAAAAAATTTATTATAAAAGTGGATTTTTTTTCTTTTCGTTTTCATAGAACAATATTTATTTATTGTCTATACAAATTAATAAATAAATAATATATAAATTTATAGAAAATAATTATCCATTAGTATCATCAATAACCTTCAATCCAAGATATATAATGTTGTGTATCATTCAGTTTTTTCAACCATGATGAACTTTTCTATCAAAGGTATGAATACCTATGTTGTTTAGTATGTTTTTTGTTTTCCATGATAAAGATATAACATGGAAACCTTTGTAAGATACCAAATTATGTTCCTTAGAATAATTGGAACCATTGATAAGGCGGGGGTAAATTAGTGGTGAACTTTTACAACTAAACATTACCTAAATTTAACCTCTCTAACTTGTTAGAGTTTTATCCTTATCAACTTTTTATAACAACATAAAAAAAATAAAATGATATTAGAGTAATGTAAGGATTCCACGGTTAATTTTTATCAGCTATAATGTGACAACCTACACCTTTTTAATGCCTATCATTCTTTATAAATTGACTATTACAAAATATTGAATACAACTTTACCCAACTCTTATTACCCACCTCTTATATCCAAATAGGAATGATTATATAGACTCATATTACTTTATAAATGTTTTTCTTAAAAAATTAAGAAACTATAAATATGTAAAAATTTATAAATTCATCTCCAAAAATTTCATCCATAAATATTCTTCTGATGTCCTCCATTCGATAATTTTCCATCTATTATACCATGCCTCTATCATGTGAAACTATATCTAGTGGGCCTCATTGAAAATGTGTCATATATTCTACCATATGTTTTATCCATTGAAAAAAACTATTTATCCTCAAAATCTATTCAGAAACTCTACCTGTTATAATATGTTTGGTAGCTCTTTCTAGAAACTATATCCTCTCCCTAGGATAAAATTATCTATCCATTTATACTAATTGAATCTTTTATCAGATGATTTTGAAATGAAACATTATTTGGTAGTATTAATTAAACCATAATGTAATTTAAGTTACAAACATACTTTGTCAAAAATTATTTAGTGTTTCGGTTTTTTTTCATATGAACTTTTTTAGGTATAGTTGTACCTTACACCCCCTTTATAAAGGATCTCACAAAGTAGAAAAGGAAGGAAATATTTTTTTTCCTACTCAAATGAAATCCATTTGAAGTATATTAACCCTTTAATAGTTTTCTTTAATCTTTTTCACCCATCATAAAGACACCAATTATTCCAACCTTCTTCAAACATCATTAAAATCATATGTTAAGGAACTAATTTATACATCCAAATCTTATTAAAATGTTGAACTAATTTAAAAACAAAAAAAGGTTAATGTTGAAAAAGGAATTCAAAATGTTATATAAGTATCCTTATAAATATCCATCATGTGGAATTGTGTATCTGATGTCTTCTTTAAGAACTCCTTCATGTAGTGAAAAAAGAACCGCATTTCTCTATTTCACTTCATCTGGATGACAATCTCCATCCATCCTTCCTCATATTAAACCTCATACATACTTTGATTCCCAAAAATCAGTCTTCTCTAGTTTATCTAAATCATAATTTTGATAACATAGATTGTGTTTTATCATGTGATCATCATTTTATTGGAGACTTTATATATTACTGAATACATTGTTGAATATTTAAAATATATTAGTTACATAAAACTTATATTGTTGGTTCCCTATATAAATTTTCCCCATTTTACTTTTCATAGATAAATAATAAAATCATGAGTTCTCATTTTTGAACATTCTTTATTTATACTTCACACACATTTTACAATATTCAAAAATGATAATTTCATGAAAGAATATATTTGGAAATTTTGGTGTACATTTCTCCCCATGTAATTCACATGCCACTGCATCATCATTCACTTCCATCTATCTCATTTTACATTTTTATTTGATCTCATTCTGGTAAAGTACATCACCTAAATTTTTTTTACAGCTCTCCCCTTTAGGAACATTATCTTATGTTATCTATCTTTTCAGTAAATAGTGTTTGATAACTTAGTGAAATGTTCTTATAAATACCTATCTACAATCTTTTAAATTTTTCAATCTGAAGATTCGATTCTGGAACTCCGAGCCTGGTATACTTCACCATGTTATAAAGATTTACTACTCCCTCCCTTTGTAATAATTCTTGGTTAATGTGATTTTCATGATTTTAGGAACATGTTTAATATCTTAGAATCATCTGGATATATAATTAAAAATATTAACAAAGATAAGGAAACATCCTAATACTTCTCTAAAAAGTTTAGTCCAAAATATTCTTAACAACCAAAAATATTTATCTCACTTGTTAATAAAAAAACATTCATAACAATATGTGTTCCCAACAAATACAAAACATTATTATGAAAGAATACCAAAGGAAATTCTTTTACCTAGGTTGGGACACAAAATATGAGAATATGAATGTTTTTTTCATATTTCATGTTCCATTACATTATATATAGAAAATTTCCACAGTTGAGTATTACCTGACACATTACATGTAAGATTAATTGAAATTAAGTTGATGTTAAATCATTTTCATCATTTGAGTAATAACCAGTGTATACTATAGGTTAAAATGAAAAACATGCTAACTATAAATAGATTCAATGTTTTATGTGTGATGATTATATAATTGTATCTATTTGAAGAATCTGGAATAAGAGGAAAGAATCAGATCTCAATAATAATACATTTTCAATATATATGTATGATGACCCTTCATGGGTAAGAGAAGATTTACAGTGAGAAGTGTGAAAAAAGTGATATTGGATATTATTTTAATTTATTGATATTGGATTTCAATGAATTGAAAACTAAATGAATTTTTATTGTTGAAATAATGAATAAAGGGAGGAATATTTTTTTGTATTTTGAAAATTTTAATAGAGATTTTGATGTTATGATTTAGACATAAATGTTATATATTATATTGCATTTAGACTAGAATTATTCTTATTGAATTCCTAAATATCCTTATGGTTTATAGTTTAATATATTTATTTCACAATACTTATCTAAAAAAACCCATATATTATAATGTGTACACTTATATTTAGTATTAATTATTCCAATAAAACAAAACTTTTACGATATGAATGGTATCCTTTTTAGGAAATTTCTTCCTCATTTTCATCTTGACCTCATATTTTTCCCTAATAATCTAAAAGACAATATAAAAATCATTTTCAAATGTGGCATGAGAACAAAAAATTCAGTAAAGAACATAAAAACAAAGAAGGAAATTGTTAGTCCCTAAATACATATACAAATTTACCTTCTTAAAATAAACATTGAGATGAAAATAATCATATTATTAGCTAATAAATTAAATTTTATTCCCAATTATTTTCATAAAACATTTCATAATAATTAAAAATAAAAACTATAACTCATAATGTTTTCTTTGAAATCATGAAAATATTATGAATATATAATTCCCCGAACCTAGTTACCCAGATTTAGTGCATTATTACATAACATTAGCATGAACACAGTAGATCAAGTCTAAAAATACTGATTAATTTAGTTTCCTTGGAAGTACTAGATATATACATTAGTTTTACATCACATTATCTAATGAATAACAACAACATTGTGTCTCCTTTGAAAACTCTTATATCCCTTAGCCTATTCTTATAGGTCAGTTATAATATACATCTTCACATCCTGGGAAAAATAAAACATAAGAATGGGGTGAGATCAGATGTTCAGTAAGGATGACAATACAATAGAAACTATCATAAATAATCATTAATGTTTAAGGTAACATATAAGAATAAAACACAATCCTTTTAATCATAAACATCATCATAATATGGAAAATATAAATCAAATAATACCATTTATGTCACGACCCCCTCCTGGGTCGGCAATGTGAGAAGGGAGATAATGACCCCTTAGTCCCACCTCCAGTAGGCCCCAGGTTGGCGACTAGCACTGAGGGTATAGTAAATACACAAATGAGAGGCATTACCCTCTAAGAGAACACATGCGGAAGAGAGAGATAAGAAAAACACCAACCAACTCCAACTAAGAACTAAAATGTAAAAGAAAACCCAACTTCATATATGTAATGTCATGAAAAAAGTAGAACAACTGAAAGGGGAAACTACAAGTACCCAAAAGAAAGTAAAACAACATCGATCACAAGCCCGAACAGCTCATGCGACCACAAGCTAGTAGTAACCTTCCAAATCTCCAACCTACTCTAAGTGACCTAGAACAAAGTTTATATATACGTAGGGTGAGTATAGCATCATACTCATTAGGATCCTCCCTGAATCCTCTCATAACAAAGTAAGGAATGAATTATAAAGTAGAGTGAAAAACAGTGAAACTAAATCGTCACCTAACAAGTATAATATGTTCCCAACCTCACCATGGCTACTCTCTCTAAGTAACGCATACAAGAATATAGCATATAGTAAAGAATATCAAGGGTACCCCGCTACTACTTCCCCACTGGTTTGCCTCTTTACCCCCAATGACATACGTCCTGTGCATCTCTCTCCAAAGACTGACCCATATAAACTTGGGATAAGCTCCACAATATGCACCACATGCACCAAAAAGGCTTGCCCAAAGACACCTAGGAAAATCTCTACACCATCCTCACAACCAAAAGTAACCAGGTAGTTTCCAAGAGCGATCACATCCCCCATAACGTGTATCATATGTCGGGTATTGTACCTCAATCCATTACGGCCCATACACCGCATAAGGATCCTCAGGCCCTCATAGTATATACACGTTACACCTATAGTAGTCCATAGGATACTATATCCAAAATATATGTGTGGAAATAACCACAAGCCATTACAGCCCTCTACACACATATATGGGGGGAACTAACCGCTATGCCAATGACACTAGTATCTACCAAGAGAAGAGAGCGGGGTCAAAGGGGGTAGTCAGCCATTCATCCTCCCACCGGAATGTTGGTTAAAACACCCCCAGGGCTCAGAATCCCCGGGGTGTCAGATGCCCTTACCGAGAGGGTGGTGTAGCATATAGAAACACAAAAAGTACAGAATATATTATAACTCACAAACACACTATGGGCCTAACCTAGTCTTAGCTTCAACTACAGCTAACGTCTCTCGGAATCTGGGCTGCTATTTCTAAGACTAGGTATCCTATAAGCACACAACCAATTAAAGAACTTCATTATATTACTTCCTTCCCTTTTTATCAATTCCACTACATGTTAATTAATTCTTCCATCATTAATTAACCATGAACAACACACATTAACTTTCTTGGCATCACATTCAAAAACCACTGTCCCTTCAAAAGTTCTTAATCTCATCATTAAGTTCCAACAAACTCCAACCCCATGGGTTAACATCATTTATTCAAACATTCATAATAGAATTACTTTCCCATATTCCCATGAATTCTAGAAAAGCAACCTATGATACTAAACACAAGGGGGATCAACATGATGAGTAGACGTACTACCTGTCGAGTCTTTACCGCCTATAGCAAGAGCATAGACCCATTCTCCCTTGAGAGGCTAAACAAGGAAAGCATGTGTCATACTTCGCATGTCTTCGCCTCCTTCGGAAGAAGGGTTAGCAAGACCAGCTTCCTTGAGCAGTGGAGAAAAGTAAAGTAGATAAACAACCAAGGATCAACAACATCCAACAATCACAACCATCCCATTCCATCAGCCCTAGTGTCCTCCCTGACACCCACATGCATAAACCGATGCATCTCGCCAATCTAGGCATCATCCGCTGCCACAACCACAAGGCCTCCCTGCCTCCACATATCACAAGACCCCTCTAGGGTCACATCAAAACACAAGATATCATAGCACCCCTTCCAGGGTCACATCACAACACAAGCAGTAGGAAAACAATCATTACAACAAATGGTCTCTTGGCCCTTTACCAAGGCATCCATCCTTCAAACAACAAACACTAAAAATCACATCAAATGGGCTTTTAGCCCTAATTCACAAAAATAGGGTAACATAGAACCCTTCATGGAACTCAACTAAGTTATTTAATCCATCTTAAATTAACAATTTCAATTCATTGGTTCCAACATCATGAACCAATTCAGTAAGCTATCACCGAAGAATAAACATTCTTACTATGCCAAATTTGATCAACACCAAATTAGAACAACTACAACAACGACAACAACCAGATTCATTTACATGCCTCTTTATCTTTTGCCAATTAATTATCAATTAATTCAATCATTATGTTCTTTATAAATTTCGATAAAGAACAACATGCTAACAAGCAAGGCATATATATCACACTTATCCAGCAAATCAAGAGGCAAACCGTTATCACGGTACAACGCAACAACATGTGACTATACCAATTATTTTAATCTGGTTCAAGATTTTAATTAGGTCAATTCCATTGTGACCCAAAGGGATAAATCATGCTAACTCCAAAATTTCACATAAACAATTAGAGAAGCCACGAATCCCCTACCTCAAATGTTTTTGAGGGAAACCACAACGGTCGATGAACTCCAAAGAAACTGGGTCGATTCTCCACGAATCTCCCTTATATCTCCTCTCCTAACACAACCATGACCAAATATCATCACAAACGTCATCCACACACTTAGATATACCCATAACGGGCTTAGATCTAAGATCCCAAGAGAAAAGGAAGAGTAGATCTACGAAGATCTAAGAAACTAAACAAAAGGATCACTTACCTTGAGAAACCGGCTTCGATTCACAAAGAGAAGCCTTCAGATTGCCTCCAAAATGCTTGGGAGAGGTTCTTCCACCTCCAAGGAAGGGTAATCCCGAGTTATGGCCGATTAATGGCTTAAATGAGGTGATTAAAGGAAAAACTAGTTAGATCCACAATTTTAGGATCTAACTTTAAGTGCCAACATAGTTAGTCCACAGGGTTTAACAAACCGTGCACTAACCGTGCGTTAGCTTCTGCCTCGACAACACCTCCTCGCATGGTTAGTCTGCACGGTTAGACAAACCGTGCGCTAACTGTGCGCTAGCCACTGCCCTCAAGACCAGCCTTGCACGGTTTGGCCAAACAGTTTAGTCAAACTGTGCGCCAACCGTGCAAAATCTATTTCCCTTTAACATTCCTCAAAAGTCCACCCAAACACACCCCCAAGTCACCTTGACTTCCTGGAACACCTCTAGTACCGTATTTTCACAAAGGAATGGATCGGAGAGGTCTAGGCCATTACATCAGATACCTATTAAAAAATTCTCATCCTCGAGAATCCAAAACCCACCTTAAGAGAAAAACAAAACAGGGTCTAAACAACCACCCCTCGAGATACCTCTCAAAAGAGAGAAAGCCACCAAAGCAACAAAGGGAGTCATCTCATAAACATTAAAGTTTCATAACCAAAAAATTTACAACGATATGTGAAAAGATTTAAACATCAAACAACTCTGGGTACTGAGCACATATCTGTGACTCACGTTCCCAAGTACTCTCCTCCATGCCACTGTGTCTCCACAAGACACAAACTAAGTGGATGGAATGTATTCACAACACTTTCTCCTTGCAGTCTTGGATCTCCATAGGTCTCTCCTCAAAGGAGGAATCATCATCAACATCAATCTCCCCCCAATCGATGATGTGGGAGTCATCATGAAGATAACGACTTAGCTGCAATTCATGGAAAACATCATGTATCTGAATCATCTGTGTCGGAAGTGCTACTCGATACGCCACAGCTCCAACATGAGCTAACACCTCGAAAGACCCAACAAAGAGGGGATAAATCTTACTCCCACGACCAAACCTTCACTGCCCACGACAGGGAGTCGGCTTCAGAAACACGTGATCCCCAACATTAAAGTCTAAGGGTATCCTTCTCTGATTGTCATATGATTTTTGACGATCTTGTGCTGCCTTCATCCTCTCACGAATCACGTGAACCATATCTGTTTGATTCGGCACTAGTTCTAGTCTGTGAATTGCTGACTCTCCGACCCCAGTCCAGCACAACGGAGAATGGCAAGGCTGGCCATACAAGGATTCAAATGATGCCATACCAATGGTGGAGTGAAAACTATTATTGTAAGCGAACTCCTCCAAGGGTAAGTTATTCATCCATGAACCTCCAAAATCAATAACACACGAGCGTAACATGTCTTCAAGAGTCTAGATGGTTCGCTCTATCTTACCTTCCGTTTGAAGGTGAAAAGCAGTGCTAAGGAATAGTTGAGAACCAAAAGAATGTTGGAGACCCCTCCACACCCTGGAGGTAAAATGAGGATTTCAATCAGAAATGATCTTCCATGGGACTCCATTATGTCTCACCACCTTTTCCAGATACTGCCTCGACAAGACTTCAGCTGAGCTCGAATCCTTGATTTCTATGAAGTGGGACGATTTTGTTAAAGGATCCACTACCACCCAAATAGCATCATGTCTTCCCAGAGCTCGAGGTAACCCAGTAAAAAATTCCATCGAGATGTCCTCCCACTTCCACTGAGGAATCTCTAATGGATGGAGAAGACCACCAGGAACACGGTGTTTGGACTTCACCTTCTGGAAGACAAAACATCGAGGCACAAACTCTGCAACCACGTGCTTCAACCCAGGCCACCAAAACTGACTCCTCAAATCTCGGTACATCTTTGTCACGGAAGGATGTACTGCTGGAGGCGAACTATAAAACTCTCTATAACTTTCTCACACATAGCCAAGGGAACAAAAAGCCTTCCTTTATATAACACTCTATGTTGTTCATCCTTAGACCAACCATCAGGGGCCTCACCACAAACAACTCGGTCTCTCCAGACCTCTACCTCAAGATACCCCAACTAGGACTCTTCCACCCTCTGCATCAGGGATCACTATACCTTCATCTGGAAAGGACAACCTCTACCCCCAACTTCTCCCATATCATTTTGTAACATTGACAGTTCTTCCATTACTCTCCAAGAATCACCGGATTCATGCACAGCATCACTACGTGACTTTCAACTCAGCACATCTTCTACAAAATTCCTTTTTCTAGGTGTATACAATATTTCAATGTTGTATTCCTATAGGAACTCCATCCACTGACGCTGCCGCAAGTTCAAGTCATGCTGGGAGAAAACATACCTCAAACTCTTATGGTCGGTGAAGACCAAAAAGCACCCACCAATCAGGTAATGTCTCCATAACATTAGAGAAAACACCATGGATGCCAACTCAAGATCATGGGTGGAATAGTTGCGTTCATGGGGATGCAACATCCGAGAACCATAAGAAACAAATGTCCTCTACTGCATGAGGACATAGCCTAAACCTAGATGTGAAGCATCGCAGAAAACATCAAACTGAACTCCCTCAGTTGGGAGACAAAGAATTAGGACACTTACCAACTTCTCCTTTAGATACTCGAAAGCTTCCTGACACTGAACAGTCCATATGAACACCTGATTTTTCCTGGTAAAAGATTTCAGAAGAGTCGCAACCCATGAAAAATTGGCTACGAACCTCCTGTAATAGCCTGCAAGACCAAAGAAACTTCACACCTATGACACTGTCTTGGGGGATTCCCAAGACACAACTGCTTCTATATTCGATGAATCCATATCTACTCCCTGTTGGGATACAAAATTCCCCAAGAAACAGACTTCTTGAGCCCAAAAATCACACTTCAAAAACTTCCCGAACATCTTATGTCGACGAAGAACTCCCAAAACGGCTCGTAGATGTTCTGCATTCTCTTCTTCAGATGTGTAGTGCACAAGGATTTCATCGATGAAAACTACCACGAACTTGTCCAGGAACTCATGGGACACAACATTCATCAATCCCATGAATATAGCTAGAGCATTCGTCACACCAAATGGCATTACACCAGACTCATAATGCCCATGAAGACAACAGAAAGCAGTCTTCAGGATATCTTTATCCTTCACATGCATCTGATGATATCCTGACCGCAAGTTGATCTTTGAGAACCAACTTTCACCTTTCAGTTGATCGAATAAGTCATCGATCCGCATAAGAGGATAGCGGTTCTTTATTGTCACTTTGTTTAAGTGACGATAATTGACACACAACTGTAAACTGCAATCATCCTTCATCAAGAACAAGACCGGTGCACCCCATGGTGACACACTTGGCTGAACAAAACTGCACTGCAACAGACCCTCAAGTTGTATACGTATCTCTCATAACTTAGAAGGGGCCATCCTATACAGAGAAATAGATATAGGAGATGCTCCTGGCTGTAGCTCAATCCCAGAACCGATCTCTCGTCGAGGGGGTAAGGCTACAACCTCTTCTCGAAAAACATCAGGGTACTCCTCTATGACCCTAGGAAATGCCAACTACAGATCCTCTGAAGAACTCAAAATCATCTCATCCACCATTGTTGATAAGGATTGAACGCGCCTATGACCCATCCAAGGATCTCTCTCACTAACAAACACCACCTGATCTCCATCCGAACCGATGAAGATGACCTCATTTCTGAAGCAATCCACGATAGCCTACACCGAATACAACCAATCCATGCCAAGGTTGCCATCATATGGTTGTATCCGTAATCATAGGAAATCTCCCCAAGAGCGGTGTTTCCTGAACACTTTCTCACAGTCTATACATACTTCAAACAAGCTAGCTCGACCTCCAACTAGTGTAGTCAATGCCAAGGTCACTGGAAGCCTCTTTACCTTATGTCCCAAAGCATGGACAATGGTAGGTGATATGAAGGAGTGTGTCGCTCCTGAATCAAACAAGGCATACACCAAGGTAGAAAACAAGAAGAGGGTACCTCAAACGACATCCAGCTCGTTTGGTGGTGGTAATTTCAGAGCATGAAGCTGACCACGAAATCCTCCACAACATCTCTGGATCCAATGACAACCACCACCATGGCCGCGCTCTTCTCTTTGAGGGCGAGGAGCATATTGGGGCTGTCATCTACATGCCCCATCTACCCTCTGCTGATTTAAAGCTGGTGCAACTGGCTGCTGCTGCCTCGGCTGGGACTACCTCAATGGAGGAACCTGGAGTAGAGTGCCCAGTGCACGATGACTGCTCTGAAAGGTCGGGCACTCCCACGGCTGATGACCATGACCACCACAAGAAAAACAAGCACCTGATCCCTTTGCATAGGCCTGAGAGTTTCTGCCTCCAGAGAAATGAGATGTGAAGGGTTGGGACCTACCTTCAGCTGAACAGAAACTCTTCATCCCTGAAAACCGGGAACCCCGGACTGCAGCCTTGCTTCATGAGGAATCGTGCTGATTTTCCTCTCGTGATGATCCAGTCCTTGCCAAAGTCCTCTCAACAACCTCTTCCCTCGCCAACACCTCGAGATATGTGTTTAACATATATGGGGTGACCTAGAGTTGGATATTTGGATACAAAGCCTCCTAGAAATGCCTCGCCCTAGCCTCCTCATCTGGTAACAGGTCCGAAGAATGTCGTATAAGGTTCCTGAAATGGATTCCAACCTCTCGAACACTGGAGCTCCCCTGCCGATGGGTAAGAAGCTCCTGAAAACTGAACTCCTTCGCAGTCAAAGAAAGGAACTCAACTCTAAACTTTTCTCAGAACTCCTCCCATGAGATCAGTGAATCCTCACGATCCCTGAGGAACAAGAGCCACCACTACCTCACTACTCCACACAGCCTCATCACAACCAAGGACACCCATTTCTCCATACGAGCACAGATCGAAATGAAGCCTATCTCGACCTCCTCTAACCTGTCTTCCGTGACTTCATCTGAAACGGAGCCCTTATACTTCTGCAGACTCTAGAGCTGAAACTCTCGGAGTGTCTTCCTCCAAGTGTCATCTACGTCGACCTCCACCCTACAATGATCTGCTGGGATAGCCTACTAGACATCTTCTACACAAACCTGACGAGGACGTCGACCTGAAGCCATACCTATAAAATAAAAAATAGTTAGAGCTCATAATCCTGGAATATAGAAGACTCAACATTAATTAATTAATTTTTTTCTTTCATTTGTTTTAGTTTAACCTATCCCAAGGTCTACCCATTCAAACATAGGAAAAAAGAAGAATGATGCATGATCCTTTCCTAGGTATCTACCCTGCAACCAGTATCAACCTGTTTAGTAGCCATTGTAAACTTAAATGTCTGTACAACAGATCATAGGGGGACCTAAATGCCTATGTCTCAGGCGGTCTCCAGTGTTGACCTCACTTTCTAAACATGAATGATATTGTTTCCCTACCAACCCATGCAACCTCACATGTTCCTAACTCCAAACTCCATCCTATCCCTCAACCAGACCTCTGATACCACTCTGTCACGACCCCCTCCCCACAAAGTGTACCCCTCCTGGGTAGGCAATGTGAGAAGGGAGATAATGACCCCTAGCCCCACCTCTTGTAGGCCCTGGGCTGGCGACTAGCACGGAGATTAAATAAACACACAAATGGGAGGCATTACCCTCTAAGAGAACACATGCGGAAGAGAGAGATAAGACATACACCAACCATCTCCAACTCAGAACTAAAATGTAAAAGAAAACCCAAGTGCATATATGTAATGTCATGAAAAAATTAGAACAACTGAAAGGGGAAACTACAAGTACCCAAAGAAAGTAAAACAGCAGCAATCACAAGCCTGAACAGCTCCTACAACCACAAGCTAGTAGTAACGAGCCTGATCTCCAACCTACTCCAAATGACCTGAAAAACAGTTTATATATACGAAGGGTGAGTATAACAGCATACTCAGTAGGATCCTCCCCATAGCCTCTCATGAAAAAGTAAGGAAAGAATGCTATATCACAGTGAACAATAGTGAAACTAACTCGTCACCTAACAGGTATAGTATGATTCCAACCTCACCATGGATACTCTCTCCAAGTAACGCATACAAGAATATAGCATATAGTAACGAATATCAAGGGTACCCCGCTACTACTTCCTCACAGGTTTTTTGCTTTTCCCAAATGACATACGTCATGTGCATCTCTCTCCAAAGGATTACCCATATAAACTTTGGCTAAGCTCCACAATCTGCACCACGTGCACCACAATGTCTTTCCCGCAGACACCTGGGCTAAGATCCACACCATCCTTACAACCAAAAGTAACCAAGTAGTTTCTGGTATCCACCACAGCCCACATAACGTGTATCATATGTCGGGTATTGTAGCTCAATCCATTACAGCCCATACACCGCGTAAGGATCCTCAATCCATCACAGCCTATACACGTTACACCTATAGTAGTCCATAGGATACTATATCCAGAATATATGTGTGGAAATAACTACAAGTCATTACATACCTCTACAAACATATATGGAAGAAACTAACCGATGTGCCAATGACACTAGCATCTACCCAGAGAAGAGATCGGGGTCAAAGGGGGTAGTCAGCCATTCATCCTCCCACTAGAATGATGGGGAAAACACCCCCCAGGGATCAGAATCCCCGGGGTGTTAGTTTCCCTTACTGACAGGGTGGAGTAGCGTATAGAAACACAAAAAGTATAGATTATATTATAACTCACAACCACACTATGGGAATAACCTATTCTTAGCCTCAACAACAGCAAACATCTCTCGGACTCCGGGATTCTATTTCTAAGACTAGGTTTCCTCTAAGAACACAACTAATTAAAGAACATCATTTGATTACTTCCTTCCCATTTTATCAATTCAACTATATGTTAATTAATTCTTCCATAATTAATTAACCATGAACAACCCACATTAACATTCATGGCATCACATTCAAAAACCACTATCCCTTCAAATGTTCTCAATCTCATCATTAAGTTCCAACAAACTCCAACCCCATGGGTTAACATCATTTATTCAAACATTCATTATAGAATTACTTTCCCATATTCCTAGGCATTCTTGAAAAGAAACCTATTCTAATAAACACAAGGGGGCTCAACACGGTGAGTAGACGTACTACCTGTCGAGTCTTTTCCACCTATAGCAAGAGCGTAGACCCATTTTCCCTTGAGAGGCTAAACACGGAAAGCATGTGGCATACCCCTCTTTTCTTCACCTCCTTCGGAAGAAGGGTAAGCAAGAGCAGCTACCTTGAGCAGTGGGGAAAAGTAAAGTAGATAAACAACCAAGGATCAACAATATCCAACAATCACAACCATCCCATTCCATCATCCCCGGTGTCCTCCCTGACACCCACATGCATAAACTGATGCATCTCACCACTCTAGGAGTCATCCGCTGCCACAACCATAACGCCTCCCTACCTCCACATATCACAAGACCCCTCCAGGGTCACATCATAACCCAAGATATCACTGCACCTCTTCCAGTGTCACAGTATTGCACAAGCAGTAGAAAAACTATCATTACAACAAATGGGCTCTTTGCCCTTTAACAAGGCATCTGGCCTTCAAACCACAAACACCAACAATCACATCAAATGGGATTTTAGGCTGAATTCACAACAAGAGGGTAACTCTGAACCCTTCATAGAACTAAATTAAGTTATTTAATCCATCTTGAATTAACTATTTCAATTCTTTGGTTCTAACATCATGAACCAATTCAGTAAGCTATCACTGAAGATTAAACATGCTTACTATGCCAAATTTTATCAACATCAAATTAGAACAACTGCAACAATGCCAACAACCAGATTCATTAACATTCCTCCTTATTATTAGCCAAATAATTATCAATTAATTTAGTCTTTACGTTATTTATCAATTTCCATCAAGAACAACATGCTTACAAGTAAGGCATATATATCAAACTTATCTAGAAAATCAAGAGGAAAACCATTATCACGGTACAAAGCAACAACATGAGACCAAACAAATTCTTTTAATCTGGTTCAAGTATTTAATTAGGTCAATTCCATTGTGACCCAAAGGGATAAATCATGCTACCTCTACAATTGCACATAAACAGTTAGAGAAGCCACGAAACCCATACCTCAATGGTTTTTGAGGGAAACCACAACGGTTGATGAATGCCCAAGAAACTGGGTCAATTCTCTACGAATACCCCTTAGATCTCCTCTCCTAACACAACCAAGACCAAATCTCTCCCCAAACGTCTTCCACACACTTAGATCTACCCATAACGGGCATAGATCTAAGAACCTGAGAGAAAAGGAGGAGTAGATCTACGTAGATCTATGAAACCAAACAAAAGGATCACTTACCTCAAGAAACCGGATTTTATTAGCGAAGAGAAGCCTCCGAATAGCCTCCAAAATGCTTGGGAGAGGTTCTTCCACCTCCAAGGAAGGGTAATCCCGAGTTATGGCTGATTTGGGGCTTAAACGAGGTGATTAAAGGCAAAACAAGGTAGATCCACAATTTTAGTATCTAACTTTAAGTGCTCACATGGTTAGTCCGCACGGTTTTACAAACGGTGCACTAACCATGTGTTAGATTCTTCCTCGACAACCCCTCCTCGCACAGTTATTCTGCACGGTCAGACAAACTATGCGCTAACTGTGCGTTAGCAACTGCCCTCAAGACCAGCCTTGCATAGTTTGGACGCACGGTTTAGGAAAACCGTGGGGGAACTGTGTGAAAGCTATTACCCTTTAACATTCCTCAAAAATCCACACAAACACGCCCCCAAAGTCAACTTGACTTCCCGAAACACCTCTAGTACCGCATTTTCACAAAGGAATGGATCAGAGAGGTCTAGGACATTACAATTTACATATTCACATGGATATTCTACTAGTCAAATAATCACATGTAATATCAATAGATAATTTCATAATGATGGAATGCATATTTTCGGACATCATAACCACATAGTCAATGCCTCGTTCCAAGACTACACATAAAATTTTGTCAAAGCCTAATGCCAAGACACTAGTTTGTCTCATGAGACCTATTGATGCATCAGGGAGCTATAGAAGGCCACACCCATCACTTAATAAGTCCAATGAATTACTCATATGAAAAGTTTGAATCATAATCTAAACATTCATATTAAAACTAGCATATGAAATGTCAATATTTTAACCACAAACAATGAATGGTATAAAAATAGCACATCCACATTCAAACATAAATATTTCAATACAATGTGTAAGATTGTATAAATCAACCTCAATAAAAAATAATTTAGGATATTGACATAGATAAAAAATACGTAGTAAAACTATTTTAGGGAAATATACCCTTTTTCTTGGAAACATTGAAAAGTCTCACTATTTATCAAGAAGTTGTTTAAAATAGATTTTTGAATCAAAGTGTACCATACCACTTTGAAACCGTTAAACGGAATTTTAATTTTAAAACATTAATGTCCATATAGATAAATTATTAAAATCATTTTTAAAACATGGACATTTATGAGAAAGATTATAGATGAATAAATCTTTAAAACATTTGAAATGATATTTTAGCTAGAGTTCCTAACCAAAATGAGAGACACTTGAATACAAATAATTGAGGTAGTAAAAAAATTATAATATCATGATAATAAAGGTATTCATGATATACTATGTCAAAGTACAATATGTATACCATATAAAAGTGAATTGGTGCATAACAACACATAGGTCTTAATGGAATATAAATTGAGATGAAATCCGTTATAAAGACTGTATCCTTAATTTAAGGATAAATCAATGAAATAATTATGTATGAAAAATATAAATACACTCAATATGATTGGATATTCAGTGTAAATCAATTAGAGGACATTCACACATATTCTTGTCAAAAACGAAACTAATGGCATGGATTTTTAACTCAATGAATGGAAATTGAGTTAAGATTTCCCTTATCAAGTTCTTATCAATGAACCGAGAATTTATAAATGGAGTTATTATGAGTATAAAAATGGTATCCATGATAAGGGGATTGGATGTTAATACATAAATAAATAAATAGTTATTCCACACTTAATCTTGGAGTAAAATAATCAATGAAGTATTCGTAAAACCTAATGAGTGAAAATTAAAAATTGAAATTCCCTTACCGATTAGATAAATTACGAAACATAAACCCATGAAAGAAGGATAATACAATGAATATTTAAAAACCCATAAATTAAAGTATATTACACCAATAATACAATCATGGGCAGTACATATACCACACAAAAAGATATAGTGGCAACTGTAGCATGAATCTCACAGGAACAATAAGTGAGATGAAAACCCCTTACCTTGTAATTTTATTTAGTATAGGGTAGGTTAACCTTCTTTATAATGATTAAATAATTGTTATTAAATTTTAAAAGAACCACATAAAAAATATTATATCATATATTATCTTCTAATATTTCATTGTTAATGATATTTCAGTAGTATCATTGTTTTGGGTGTTAACTGATTCATTTTCATCTATTTGTATTGTTATGTATGTCATGTTTGTTTTGGACAGGATGTATTTGATTCATATCAAAAATGATATTAAGTACTTAAAAATTATTTTTTATTCATAAAATTAAAATTATTATTGAACGGTTACAATGGGGAATGAATCTCATCATGTTCATAGAGATGGTAATTTGTACGTACGAATGAGGGAAAATATCAATCTATTGATTGTGAAATAGTATGTAATTGAATTGAATATAATATATAAATAATTATTATCATGTTATATTTATTATTTAAAAAAATTATACTCATTATTTTACCCATCCAAATGATGATGTGTTGGATAACAAACTACACCAGGATGTGGAGGCGGTAATCTGTATGTACGCATGTATGGTGACTTTTCCATTCATAGGATGAATTGAATAATGAATATGCTTGTACCATATTTATAATAACATCACATCATTTTTAATGAACTGGATTTATTATTATATTATGGATATAACAAAGAAAGAGGAAGTGTAAGAGCAAACAACTTTGAAAGAGATGATGAAATAATTACCTCTTCTTCGAGTGCTTCCTTTTGATTTGATCAAAATGACTCCATAAGTTGGCTTTCTGATCAAAGTAAGGCCTCTAGGTTGAATTTTGGGTAGTTTTGAGGTTATTAGATATGGGGTTGGACAATAAAAATGGATTTGGAGGTATGATTTTGAGAGATAGAGAAATACCCTTTTATAAGAGAGGAGAGGGTCACATTAGGAAAAGCTTGAACATTTATTTTATTATAAATTCATTTTCGGTTTCTAATGGTTCCAAATGGATTTATTTCAAGTATAAGGTGGGGATGAGTCTAAGACCTATCAACCAATAGGTTTTAGATAGGTTTAGTTCACCATATTAACCTTATCTTTTAGATTTAACTCTTAGATAAAATAGTTTTACATTTACCATGTCTCCTTGTATTTTTATATTATATGGTTAATAAACTTACTATAAACTGCCCAGAGAACCCCAAGTGGTTCATTAATAACATATATATCATTATATAAGTCCTTTTTCCGAACCTTATAGTTTTAGGAATATTATATAATTTAATAAAATAGTATTTGTTTTAAAAACTCAATTATGTGAATTTAGACACTATTTAGTATTTGGTTTTTGTTATTATAATATAAACTTTATTACATTGAAAAAAAATCATTAAATCAACCCTAAAATGTCATATTAGCCTAGAAAATTCTTGGAATGAATCAAAAGTCCCAATTTAAATTTATTTTAGAATTTATAATATCAATTATTTTAATCTATCATTAATTAAGTAATTAATGCATCATCATTTTGTCATAAATAAATTTAATTATTTAATATCCAAAAATTATAAATAATATATCATGATGTATGAAATATTTTTGTATTTATAATTAATATTTATAGACAAATTTATCTTATGTATATCCCTATATTAAATATGGTTTAGTTATTAAACTTTGAATTTTACACTTTTAACTCTTCTTTAAATAAAATAATAATAAATGTCAAAATCTACTATAAGAGGATAAAAAGGAAAATATTTTATTCCAAATTTTTATTTTGGTCGAAATACACTTATCAAATAGAATAAGGACATGTTTTAGTGTAATTATAATATCATTTTTACCATTAATTACCATATTTAATTTTAACCGTGGTAAATAAAATTCAAAAGATACTATTTAGAAAAAATTATTTTAATCTTATTGAATGACATTTTAAAGAGTGATGTCAACTATTTCTCTCCATGTTTTGAAATTCAATTAATAGAAGCAGTAAAATTATGTTTTATGTAAATTTACAAATGTTCCTAGAAGGTGGGTAAAAGGTAGTAAACAGTTCAATAAAATTTTATACATCTAATCTTATTATAAAATGAATCCAAGGGACTTAACGTAGTCTCGTGGTAGGAGATAAATCCCAATCGCACTCTGGTTGTGGGTTCAATTCCCACAGCTTTTTCCAATACGATGGGTTGTCACGCAGTCTCTGTGTTGTCCTTTTTCAAAAACTATTTTTTATAACATTCCCAAATTGAGAAAAATTCTTCAAAATTACCATAATATAATTAAACCACAAATGGTATCTCATACATCACATTTTCATCCCAAAAATCCATAACCTGTAATTGGCTCAAATTCAAGGATCATATAAACTCAAATGGTTATTTATGACTATATCCAAAAAATAAAAGATAATTCTTTCTCAAATAGCATTTTCACATAACAAAATGCAGGGTTACATATACAAGAGAAAAGTCTTCCAAAGTAATCCCATCAACAATGATAATGAATACTTTTAAACATTTCTCCATCCATTTATTTCCACATAGTTTCTTCGTTAACCCAGTGGTTATCCTAAATAATAGATAACTGACTCAAGTAATGCCCAGGTCCCCTATATTTAAAAAAAATGACTGTAAATGGATTCTTAGTATCATTTTTATTTTCTTCTACAGTACTCTTCATTTTAAAATAGTAATTATTTACTTTATGTCCTTCTTCCCACCACTTAAAGCATTTCATTACTCTATTGAGACACTTTATTGGGTGTCTCCCTCCACATTTTCAGCATGATAGAAATTGAGATTTCTTTTCTCTATGGTCTCCACTACTACATCACTTATCATTCTCTTCCTTTCTCTTTATTGTTGAGTTCGAGATTGGGTTAATGTATATATTTTTTATTATATTTTTGGAAACCTGCTTTCGCATGAAGACAATATCTTTTATGCCTATAAAAATTCCTTTTAGTTTCTCATCTCCAATATCGTTCCCACCTTGTAAATCATGTTCATCATTACTATGAATTCCTCGGAATCCATCCATTGACTAAAACTAGAAATCTTAGTATGAGTAAAAACAGTCATAAAATCATTTAAATAATATCATGACACCTTATTTTCAACCTAAAACACCTTAGGATTAACCAAGGATATTTATTCTCATCTTATATTAAAATCCTTCAAATTGGTTTGTAAAGAAAAGTTGAATTAACCTAAGCATATCCCCCTGGAATTTCATAACCAAGAGCGCAGCAGGGCCCATTATCATGCACCAGTTCCCATTCAAGTCTACCTCAAAGAGGTGTTTTTGGGTGTTACCCCTAGGTACATCTGTGCCAGAGCCACCTTTACCTGCTCGTATCCAGACATGAATTTATTTCATGGAAAACTCACATAATATTTAAATTACCAAATTTTTTGGATGTTCTTATATATTATTCCTCAAATTCTATCTTAGGGTTGTGTTTTCTGATCAAAGTTTTTCTAAATCTAGCTTCCAAGGTTTGTACTAAACTTCCTCTGATACCAACTATATCGCCCAAACCCAAGTTACCCAGAGTCAGAGCATTATTACTTAACATTGACATGAGCATAATAGATCATGTCTAAAAAGACCGATTAGTTTAGTAGGCTTGAAAGTACTAGATACATACATAAGTTTTATATTCCATTATCAAATGAAAAACAACAACACTGTGTCTCCTTTGAACACTCTTATATCCCTTAGCCTATTCTTATTGTTTAGTCATAATATACTTATAAAAATCTTGCGAAAAATAAAACATAAGAAAGTGGTGAGCTCAAATGCTCAGTAAGGATAACAATATAGAGGAAACTATCACAAATAATCATAAACATTTAAGGCAACATATAAGACTAAAACACAAGCCTTTTAAACATAAACTTCATCATAATTTGGAAAATATAAATCAAATAATTCCATTTACTTATTCACATGGATATTCTACTAGTCGAATAACCACATGTAATATCAACAGCTAATTTCATAATGAGGGAATGCATAATGATGGACATCATAACCACACAGTCAAGGCCTCATGCCAAGACTACAAATATAATTTTGTCAAGGCCTTATGCTAAGACACTATTTTGTCTCATGATACCTACTGATGTGTCGAGGATCTATAGAGGTCTCCACCCATAAATTTCTAAGTATAATTCATTCCACATATGAAAAATTTGAATCATAATCTAAACATTCGTATTAAAACTAGTTTACAAAATGTCAATATTTTAACCACAAACCATGAATGGTATAAAAATAGTACAGCCAGAGTCAAAAAAAACTCATTCAATACAATTTTTATGATTGTATAAATCAACCTCAATAAAGAATAATGAATGATATTGACAAAGATAAAAATAAGTAGTAAAACTATTTGAGAGAAATATCCTTTTTTTCATGGAAACATTGAAAAGTATCACTATTTATCAAGAAGTCGTTTGAAATATATTTTTTATTCAAAGTGTCTCATACCAATTTTAAACTTTTAAAAGTAATTTTAATTTTAAGACATTCATGTCCATATAAATAAATCCTTAAACCCATTTTTTAACCATGGACATTAATCAAAATGATTTAGATAAATAAATCTTTAAAACATTTAAAATTATATTTTATTAAGAGTTCTTAGCCAAAATGAGAGACACTTGAATAAAAATAATTGAGGTAATAAAAAAATATTATATCATGAGAATAAAGGGATTCATGATATACTATGTAAAATTACAGTATGTACACCATATAAAAGTGAATTGGTGCATAACAACAAAGAGGTCTCAATGGAATGTAAATTAAGATGAAATATCTTATAAAGACCATATCCTTAGGTTAAGGATAAATCAATGACCTAATTATGTGTGAAAAATATAAATACACTCAATATTATTTGATATTCACTATAAATAAATCATAGTACATTCTCATATATTCTTGTTAAAAACAAAACTAATGACTTGGATTTTTAACTCAATGAATAGAAATTGAGTTAAGATTACCCTTACCGAGTTCATTTAAATGACATAAGAATATATAAATGGAGTGATTATGTGTATCATATGTATTTAAACACAAATGTGAGTTTAAATTACAACATAAATAACTATTTATTTATTTCACACATAATCTTGGTGAAAAATAATCAATGAAGTATACAAAAAACCCAATGATTGGAAATTGAAATCAGAAATTCCCTTACCGATTGGATTAATTACAAAACATAAACTCTATGAAAGAAGTATCATACAATGAATATGTAAATACTCATAAATTAAATTATATTATACCATGATTTCAATCATAGGTAGTACATACACCACACAAAAGGAAATAGTGGAAACTATAGCATGAATCTCACGGGAATAAAAGGTGAGATAAAAACCTCTTACCTTGTAATTTTCCTTTGTAGTGGGTAGATTAAACTCCTGTATAATGTTGAAATAATTATTATAAAATTATACAAGAAACACATACATAAATATCTTATCATATATGATCTTCTAATATTTCTTTTTTAATGATATTTCAGTAGTATCATTGTTTTGGGTGTTAACTGATTCGTTTTCCTTTATATGTTTTGTTACATAAGTCAAGTTTGGTATGGATAGGATGTATTTGACTCATATAAAAAATTAAATTAAATTCTTAAACATTATTTTTTATTTGTAAAATTAAAATTATTCTTGAATTTTTACTAGGGGGAATGAATCTCTCATTGCGTTCATAGATATAGTTATCTGTATGTATGCACGAGCGACAATATCATTCTATTAATGGTAAACTCGTATATAATTGGATGGTATATTTTATATAAAAAATAATTAACATGCTATATTTATTATTTATATCAATTATATTAATTATTATACCCATCCAAATAATGAAGTGTTGGATAACAAACTACACTGCGACGTGGAGCCGGTAAGCCGTACGTACGCACGTATGGTGACATTATAATTCATAGGATGGATAGATAAATGAATATGTATTTACCATATTTAAAATAACTACATATGATTTATAAGGTACTAGATTTATTATTCTAGTATGGAAATAACCAAGAAAGAGGAAGTGGAAGAAGAAAACAACTTTGAACGATGTGGTGAAATAATTACCTCTTCTTCAGGTGCTTCCTTTTGATTTGATCAAAAGAGATCCTTAGGTTGGATTTATTATCAAATTAAGGACTCTAGTTTGAATTTAGGGTAGTTTTAAGGATATTGTATTAGGGTTTGTATGAGCCAAATGGCATTCGAGGTGTGATGTTGAGAGAAGGAGAAGTAGCCTTTTATAAGAGAGGTGAGCGTCACTTTAGGAAATGATTGAGATATTATTTTATTATAAATTAATTTTCGGTTTATATTGGATCCAAATAGATTTATTTCAAGTATAATGTGGGTATGGGTCTAAAAACTATCAAAAAATAGGTTTTAGACATGTTTAGGTCACCATATTAACCTTATCTTATAGATTTAACTCTTAGTAAAATAGTTTGACATTTACCATATCTCCTTGTATTTTTATATTATATGGTTAATAAACTTACTATAAACTCCCAAGAGAACCCCAAGTGGTTTATTAATAACATATCTATCATTATATAATTCCTTTTTCCAAACTTTATATTTTTAAGACTTTTATATAATTTAATAAAATAGTATTTATTTTAAAAACTCAATTATCTCAATTTTGACACTATTTAGTATTTGGTTTTTGTTAAAGTCATATCAACTTTATTACTTCAGAAAAATCATTAAATTAAACCTAACATGAAATATTAACCTATAAAATTCTTTTAATGAATCAAAATTCTCAATTTACATTTATTTTATTATTTATAATATCAATTATTTTAATCTTTCATTAATTAAGTAATTACTGCATCATCATTGTGTCATAAATAAATTTAATTATTTAATGTCTAAAAATTATAAATAAACTATCTTGAAGTAGGAAGTATTTTTGGCTTTCCAATAAATATTTAATTTCTATTTTATCTTCTGTATAACCATATATTAAAAATGGTTTAGTTATTAAACTTTGAATTTTACACTTTAACACTTCTTTAAAAAAAAATGTCCTAATCTAATCGAAGTGGATCAAAAGGATCATATTTTATTCCTAAGGTTGATTTTTTTCAAAATGAACTTATCAAATACAATTAGGATATGTGTTAAGTTAATTATAATATTATTTTTAGCATTAATTACCCTATTTACTTTTAACCATGGTAAATAAAATTCAAAAGTTACTATTCTCCAAAAATTATTTTCATATTATCGAACCACATTTTACTTTCTGATTTCAACTTTTTCACTCAAATTTTTGATATTTAGTTCACAGAAGTGGTAAAATTACGTTTTATGCAAATTTGAAAATGTGCCTAGAGGGTCTGTAAAAGACGGTAAATAGTTCAATAAAATTGTATACATCAAACCTTATTATAAATTGATTCCAATAAATTCAATTGAATTTATATAGTTATTTTGTATCTATTTTTACATAAAATAAATTTTATTAAAATAAATAATTATTTAAATAAGAAGTCGGTTTTAACCAATAACACAGTGTTTTTCGCTATTCATAAAAAATCGAATGTTTTTAGAAAAATTCCCAAAATTCACTCTAAGATAATTTTGATATTTACAATTCAATGATTTTTTACATTTAAATAAATTAAAAACATATAAGTTTTATTAATTAGTTTAAAAACATATTCACGTTGTCAAAACCAGAAAGCGAGTTTTTGAGAAATAAAAGCTATAAAAAGATAGATATATGTTTATGTCCAATTTAAATATAAAATTACTTATAATTACCAACATTGGATTAAATGATAAAAATATAATCTAATTATACCATTAAACAATTCTAATATATAATTTAACACGATAAGTTATTTTTTTAAAAAAAGTTGATTTTGATTAAAATTTAGTATTTTTCACTATTCATCAAAATGTGAAAGTTATTCGAAATGCACCGAAAATATATCCAAACTAAATTTTTATTTCCCTATTCTAAATAAGAAGTTTATTTTATCAAATTCAATATATAAAAGTGTCAAATATTGTATTTAAAAATGGTTTTCCATTAAAAGGTGGTAAAATTTCATTTTTTGTAAAATACTTCATTAATATGAAAAATTGAATTTGTTTTTATATAATTCCTACGAAACACATAATATGGATGCTAATGTTATATAAATTATATAAAATTAAAAATTCAGTTAATACTATTCATAACCACTTTTTGAAGAGATAATTTGGTAAGTCGTGGTGCGCTCGAACACGGTGTTGCGTGTAGCGCAAGCTATTGAATTACATTAAAGAAAATAACTTACTATGAAATCATGGGGTGTTAAATTCTTCCCCCTTTTGGAAATTGAGGCCTTGAAATTTTAAAATTGGTCTTGGGAACTTCATTGAAAGTCCCACATTAGAAAAAAGAGCCAATAAAACAAACACTTTAAAAGAATGAAAGGGAAGTACAAAGGTCACCCGAGATAACTCATACTAGGATTCCATGTAGGAAAACATAGATATGGAAGATAAACTAAGTGTCAAGTTTTGATGGATAGTGGTAGAAAAAAAGATCATGAGAAATTTAATAATAATAAAACCACAAACTTGTGGCGGGTTAAACGGTCATAAGTTTCCCATTATGAAAATAAAACGGAAAAAAAATTTTGTTTTAAGTTCCATTTCATAAAGTTAAGGAATTTATTTATGAGACTGACTATGAAAAAAAGATATACACTTACTTTTTAAGTAGAGTTTCATCATTTAATAAATTTTTACCACAAAATCATCTTTTCTCCAAATGATGAGTATTCAAGATGACTTGGTCACAGATGAAGTGCTAGAATAAACTTCTAGAGAATGACATATTCCACAGAGGATGAACTATATATTTCCCTTGTCTTTAGAGATTAACCAAAACCAAATGGTTAGTACAAGATCAGATGATCCCCAAAATAGATAATCATTTATACAAAAAAATAATAATCTTAAATTAAAAAAAATTAAACAAATAATCCCCAATGTTCAATAAAGACCATTCAATAATCAATTGTCCATAAAATCCTTCAATATAATCTAAAATAATATTGAAACCAAAAACTAAGAAAAATTTAATCAAATAGTCTTTCATAGTAAATCTTACATTTATCTACAACTAACATCAACTACTCTTAAAGTCTAATACATAAGTTTAATTTACCAAATCACATATTCTCTATGATAGGTTAACCATTTACATTAATAACCTGAATCTCTATAAAAAATATAGATTCTTCAAAAAACTCCACCATTACTCCTCAAATGAAATCCCATAGTATTCTATTTTCCTTAGGTATATAGTGTTCCCAATATTGAAAACGTCTTCCAAAATAACATTTATTACTTAATAACCAAATCATTTTCCTATACTAAGGATATTCATTTGATAAAACATAAGATCCCAAATCAACTTATTATTAATCAATAAAATCATTTAACTAAAATGAATTAGTCACATAACTTCTGATTTCACGTAGTCAAGTGGTAGATGATAAATCCCAATCGCACTCTAGTTGTGGGTTCAATTCCTACATCTTTTTCCGATACGATGGGTTGTTACATAGTCACCATGTTGTCCTTTTTCAAAAACTATTATTTATAACATTCCCAAAATGAGATAAATTCTTCAAAATGACCATAACATAATTTAACCACAAATGTTATCTCACACCTCGCATTTTCATCCCAAAAAATAAAAATATGTAATTTCCTAAAATTCAAGGATCATATAAACTCAAATGGTTCTTTATTACAATATTCAAAAAATAAAATATAATTATTCCTTAAATAGCAATTTAACATAACAAACTATAGGGTTACATATACAAGAGAAAAGTATTCCAAAGTAATCCTATCAACAAAGAGCATTAATACTTTTAAACATTTATATTTCCATTTGTTTCTACATAGGTTCTTCCTTGACCTAGTTTTTATCCTATAGAATAGGGAATTGACTCACATAATGCCCAGGTCCCATACATTTATGGAAAATGACTGCATGTGGATTCTTAAGATCATTTTTATTTTCTTCCATAGTAATCTTCATTTTCTCTAATAAATTATTTACTTTATGTCCTAATTTACTGCACCTGAATCATTTACTTGTTCCATTGAGACACATTCCTTGGTGTCTCCTTCCACATTTCCAACATGATGGAAATTGAGCTTTATTTTCTCCATAGTCTTCACTGCTGGAGCTCTTATCATTCAATGTCTTTATCTTCTTTGTTGATTTTGGGGTTTGATTAATGTATATATTATTGATTATATTTTTGGAAACCTGCTTCAGCATGAACATGATATCTTGTACTCCTATCAACATTCATTTATTTTCTCTTCCTCTCTATCATTCCTACCTTTTACAGCATGTTCATTATTACTATGACTTCATTGAATCTAGCCATTGACTAAAACCAGAAAGCATAGTATGAGTAAAAATAGTCATGAAATCATTTAGAGAATATCATGACACCTTATTATCAATATATAACACCTAGAGATTAACCAAGGTTATTTATTCTCATCTTATATTAAAATACTTCCAATTAGTTTGTAATGAAAATTTGAATTATCCTAAACATATCCCTCGGGAGTGTCGTAACAAAGAGTAATACAATTCCCATTATCATGCACCAGTTCTCATTTGAGTCTAGCTCAAAGTGGTACTTTCGGGTTTTACCCCTAGGTACATCTGTGCCAGAGCTGCCTCTACCTTCTCATCTCTAGACAGGGATGTGTTTCTTGGAAAACCCACATAATATTTACATTCTCCAATTTTTTGGATGTTCTTCTATATTAATCCTCAAATTCTATCTTAGGGTAGTGTTTTTTATTCATATTTTTTCTAAATCTAGATTTTAAGTTTTGTAATAAAATTCCTCTAATACCAACTATATCGCCCTGACCCTAGATTCCCAATCTCAGTTCATTATTTCTTAACATTGGAATGATTGCAATAGATCAAGTTGTGAAATACCAATTAGTTTAGTTTTCATGGAAGTAATAGATACATACATAAGTTTTACATTACATTATCAAATGAAAACAAAACAACATTGTGTCTCCTTGGAACACTATTATATACCTTAGCTTATTCCTATTGTTCAATCATAATATACTTCTTCACATACTAGGAAAACAGAAAACTTAAGAAAGGGGTGAGCTAAGATGCTCAGTAAGGATAAAAATATTGCGGATACTATCATAAATAATCATAAACGTTTAAGGCAACATATAAGACTAAAAGACAAGACTTTTAAACATAAAATTCAGCATAATATGGAAAATGTAAATCAAATAATTACATTAACTTATTAAAATGGATATTCTACTAGTCGAATAATCACATGTAATATCAATATCTAATTTAATAATGATAGAACGCATAATGTCGGACATCATAACCACATAGTCAAGGCCTCGTGTCAAGACTACAAATAAAATTTTGTTAAGGCCTTATGCCAAGACACTAGTTTGTCTCAGGAGACTTAATGATACATCAAGGATCTATAGCAGGCTCCACCTGTCACTTACTAAGTCCAATGCATTCCTCATATGAAAAGGTTGAATCCTAAACTAAACATTTTAAAACTAGCATACGAAATGTCAATATTTTAACCAAAAACCATGAATGGTAAAAAAAATAGCACATCTATAGTCAATCATAAATCATTCAATAAAATGTGTAAGATTGTATAAATCAACCTCAATCAAGAATAATGAACGATATTGACATAGATAAAAATAAATAGTAAAAATATTTGAGAGAAATATCCCCTTTCTCTTGGAAACATTGAAAAGTATCACTATTTATCAAGAAGTCATTTAAAAGATATTTTTGAATCCAAGTGTCCCATACCACATTGAGACATTTAAAATTATTTTTAATTTTAAAACATTTATTTCCATATAAATAAATCCTTAAAACTATTTTTAAAATGAGTACATTAATGAGAAAGATTTAGATAAATAAATCTTTAAAACATTTTAAATGATATTTTAGTTAGAGTTACTAAACAAAATGATATACACTTGAATAAAAATAATTGAGGTAATAAAAAAATTATAATATCATGAGAATAAAGGGATTCATTATATACTATGTCAAGGTATAGTATGTACATCATATAAAAGTGAATTGGCGCATAACAATAAAGAGGTCTCAATGGAATTTAAATTGGGATGAAATCCATTATAAAGACTGTATCTTTAGGTTAAGGATAAATAAATTACATAATTATGTTTGAAAAATATAAATACACTCAATATGATTGGATATTTAGGGTAAATAAATCGGATGACATTCATGTATATTCTTGTTAAAAACAAATCCAATGAATTGGATTTTTAACTCAATGAATGGAAATTGAGTTAAGATTTCCCATATAAATTTCATATCAATGAAATTATATTTTATCAATCTAGTGATTATGTGTATAAAAAGTATATCCACACAAAGGGGAGTGGAAATTTCTACATAAACAAATAAATAGTTATTTCACAGATAATCTTGGAGTAAAATAATCAATAAAGTATACATAAAACCCAATGAGTGGAAATTGAAATTAGAAATTCCCTTACCGATTAGATAAATTAAGAAACATTAACCCCATGAAAGAAGGATCATCAAATGAATATGTAAATACCCATAAATAAATTTATATTACACTAATAATACAATCATTGGAAGTATATACACCACACAAAATAAATAGTGGTAACTGTAGCATGAATCTCACGGGAATAAAAAGTTAGATAAAAACCCCTTACTTTATAATTTTCCTTAGTAGAGGGTAGTTTAACCTCCTATATAATGTTGAAATAATTTTTATTAAATTATAAAATAACCACGTACATAAATATGATATCATATTTTATCTTTTAATATTGTTTTGTTAACGATATTTCAGTAGTATCGTTGTTTTGGGTGTTAACTGATTTGTTTTCCTTTATATGTTTTGTTATGAATGTCATGTTTGTTATGTATATGATGTGTTTGATTCATATCCAAAATTATATTAAGTTCTTGACTGATATTATTTACTCATAAAATTAAAATTCTTCTTGAATGGTTACAGTGGGGAATGAATCTCATCGCGTTCATGGAGACGGTAATCCGTACGTACGCACGAGGGAAAATATCATTCTATTGATGTTGAAATCATATGTAATTGGTTGGAATATCATATATTCAGAATAATTAACATTTTATATTTATTACTTACATAAATTATACTCATTAATATACCCATCCAAATAATAAAGTGTTGGATAACAAACTACCCCACGACGTGGAGAGGGTAAGTAGTACGTACGCACGTATGGTAACTTTTTCATTCATAGGATGGATAGAATAATGAATATGGTTGTACCATATTTATAATAACATAATATTTTATATAAGGTAATGGAGTTATTATTATAGTATATAAATAACAAATTAAGAGGAAGTGGAAGAAGAAAAGAACTTTGAAATAGGTGATGAAATAATTACCTCTTCTTCGGGTGCTTCCTTTTGAGTTGATCTAAAAGGCTCATTAGGTTGGATTTATGATCAAATTAAGGCCTCTAGGTTGAATTGATGGTATTTGGGATGATATTTGAGTAGGTTTTTGCCGATTAAAATGCCTTTGGAGGTGTGATATTGAGATAAGGGGAAGTACCCTTTTATTAGAGAGGTGAGGGTCACTTTATGAAAAGCTTGAAATATTATTTTATTATAAATTCATTTTTGGTTTCTAATGGACCTAGATGGATTTATTTCGAGTATAAGGTGGGGAGGGTTTGAAAAAATATCAACCAATAGGTTTTATAAAGGTTTAGGTCACCATATTAATGTTGTCTTTTAGATTTAACTCTTAGTTAAATAGTTTGAAAATTACCATGTCTCCTTGTATTTTTATATTAAATGGGTAATAAACATACTATAAACTGCCAAGAGAACCCCAACTGGTTTACTAATAAAATATATATCATTATATAAGTCATTTTTCTTAACCTTATATTTTTATACTATTATATAATTTATTAAAATAGTATTTTTTTTAAAAATCAATTATGCCAATTGTGGAACTATTTAGTATTTGGTTTTTGTTAAAGTCGTATCAACTTTATTACTTCGAAATAAATTCATTAAATCAACCCTAACATTTAATATTGACCTATAATTTTTTTTAATGAATCCAAAGTCTCAATTTACATTTATTTTAATATTTATAATATCAATTATTTTAATCTTTGATTAATTAAGTAATTACTACATCATCATTCTGTCATAAATAAATTTTATTATTAAATGTCCAAAAATTGTAAATAAACTATATTGATGTATGAAATATTTTTATCTTTCCAGTGAATATTTATAGTCTAATTTATCCTATATATAACCCTATATTAAGAATGGTTTAGTTACTAAACATTGAATTTTACACTTTTAACTCTTCTTTAAATAAATTAATAATAAATGTCCTAATATAATCCAAGTGGATCAAAAGGATCATATATTATTCATAAGGTTTATTTTGGTTGAAATACACTTATCCAATATAATTAGGACATGTGTTAGGGTAATTATAATATCATTTTTACCATTAATTACCCTATTTACTTTTAATTGTTGTAAATAAAATTCAAAAGATACTATTCAAAAAATTTATTTTCATCTTATTGAACCACATTTTACATAATAATGCCTACCCTATCTCTTAGATTTTTGATATTCAATTCACAGAAGTAGTAAAATTATGTTTTATAAAAATTTGCAAATGTGCCTAGAAGGTAGGTAAAAGATGGTAAAAAGTTCAATAATATTTTATACATCTAATATAATTTTAAAATGAATCCAATGAATTACATTGAATTTATATAGGTATTATTTATCTATTATGACATAAAATAAATTTAAATAAAATAAATAATTATTTAAATAAAAAAGTTGGTTTTGAATAATAAAGCCGTATTTTTTTACTATTCATAAAAAATCAAATGTTTTCAGAAAAATACAAAAAATTCACTCTAAGATAATTATGATATTTCTAATTAAAAAATTATGTCTATTTAACTAAATTAAAAACATAGATGTTTTTTTAATTAATTTAAGAAAGCATTCACGTTGTCAAAACCAGAAAGCGGGTTTTGGAGGAATAAAAACTATCAAAAGATTGATATGTGTTTATGTCAAAGTTAAATGTAAAATTACTTTCAATGACCACCATTGGATTAAATGATAAAAATATAATATAATTATACCTCAAAACAATTCAACTATATAATTTAATACTATAAGTTATTTTTATAAAAAAAGTTGTTTTTAATAAAAAATTTGTATTTTTTACTATTCATCAAAATAGGAAAGTAATCATAAAAGCTCCGAAATTATATCCAAAATAAATTTTTATTTCCCTATTCTAAAGGAGAAGTTTATTTTGTGAAATTGAATATATAAAAGTGTCAAATATTGGATTTAAAAATAGTTTTTCATTAAAAGGTCTTAAAATTGCATTTTTTTAAAAATACTTCTTTTATCTAAAAAATTGAACTTGTTCTTATGTTTTGTCTAAGAAACACCAAGTATAGATGTTAAAATTATGTGGAGTATATAAAATTAAAATTTTAGTTAGTAATATTCATAACCGCTTTTTGAACGGGTAGTTTCGTTAGTCATGGTGTGCTCGAACTCGGTGTTGTGTGTAGCGCAAGCCATTGAATTACTTTAAAGAAAATAACTTAATATGATATCTTGTGGTGTTAAATTATTCCCCCATTTTGGAAATTGAATCCTTGAAATTTTAAAATTGGTCTTGGAAACTTCATTGAAAGTCCCACATCAGAAAAAGAGCCAATAAAACAATCACTTTAAAAGAAAGAAACGGAAGTACAAAGATCACCCGAGATAACCCATACTAGGATTCCATGTGGGAAAACATGGATATGGAATATAAAATATGTGTCAAGTTATAATGTAGAGTTATAGAAGACATGATTAGGAGAAAGTTAACAACAAGAAAACCACAAACTTGTGAGGGGTTAAATGATCATTAGTTTCCCAGTAGGAAAAGTAAATGAAAAACGTTTTTTGTTTAAAGTTTCATTTCCTAAAGTTGAGAAATTATTTATCAGATTGACTAAAAACATTAATATATATACTTAATTTTTAAGTAGATTTTCATCCTTTAATAAATTTCTACCACTAACTCATATTTTCTCCAAAGGATGAGTTTTCAAAATGACTTGGTCACACCTAAATCACTAGAATTAACTTTTAGAGAATCACATAATTCACAAAGGATGAACTATATATTTCCACTGTATTTAGAGATTAACCAAAATCACATGTTTAGTATAATATCAGATGATCCCCAAAATGTATAATCCTTTATATAAAGAAATATTAATCTTAATATCTAAAATTAAACACACAATACCCAAAGTTAAATAAAGACCATTCAAGAAACAATTGTCTTTAAAATCCTTCAATGTAATCCAAACTAATATTGAAACCCAAAACTCAGAAGAATTTAATCACATAGTCTTTCACAGTAAATCTTATCATTTATCTCCAAATAACATCAACTACTATTAATGTCTCATACAAAATTGTAATTATCCAAATCACATATTCTCTATGATAGGTTAATCATTTCCATTAATAACTTGAATATCTATAAAAAACATAGATTTTTCAAAAAAAAAATCACCATTTCTCCTCAAATTATATCTGATAGTATTCTATTTTCCTTAGGTATATAGTGTCCCCAATAGAGAAAATGTCTTCCAAAATAACATTTATCACTTAATCACCAAATCATTTTCTTATACTAAGGATATTAATTTGATAAAACATAAGATCCTAAATCAACTTATTATTGATCAATAAAATCATGTAACAAAAATAAATTAGTTACATTAATCGGGGACTTCACATAGTCTAGTGGTAGGTGATAAATCCTAATCGTACTCTAGCTGTGGGTTTGATTCCCACAGCTTTTTCTGACTTGACGAGTTGTCACACAGTCTGTGTGTTGTCCTTTTTCAAAAACTATTTTTTATAACATTCCCAAAATGAGATAGATTCCTCAAAATGACCATTACATAATTTAACCACAATTGTTATCTCATACCTCGCATTTTAATCCCAAAAATTAAAAATATTTAATTACATAAAATTCAAGGATCATATAAACCCAAATGGTTTTTTATAACAATATTCACTAAATAAAAGATAATACTTCCTCAAATAGCATTTTCACATATAAAAATTATGGGTTACATATACAAGTGAAAATTATTCCAATGTAATCTCATCAACAAATAGAACTAATAATTTTAAACATTTCTCTATCCATTTATTTCCACATAGGTTCTTTCTTGACCTAGTAGTTATCCCATAGAATTGGGTATTGACTCAGGTACTTCCCTGGTCCCCTACATTTACAGAAAATGACTATAAATGGATTCTTAGGATCATTTTTATTTTCTTCCATAGTTCTCTTCATTTTCCATCAGAAATTATTTACTTTGTGTCCTTCATTCCACCACATAAAGCATTTCTTTGTTCTATTGATACACTTTCATGTGTGTCTCCTTCCACATTTCCGGCATGATGGAAATTGGGATTTATTTTCTCCACAATCTCCACTGATGGAGCTCTTATCATTCTATGACTTTCTCTTCTTTGTTGAGTTTGGGATTTGGTTAATATATATATTGTTTATTATATATTTAGAAACCTGCTTCGGCATGAACACGATATCTCTTACACCTATCAACATTCCTTTTAGTTTCTCATCTCCACCATCGTTCCCACCTTGTAAATCATGTTCATTATTACTATGACATCCTTGCAATCTATCCATTGACTAAAACCAAAAAGCATAGTGTGGTTAAAAATATTCATAAAATCATTTAGATAATATCATGATACCTTCTTTTCAATCTAAAACACCTTAGGATTAACCAAGGTTTTTTATTCTCGTCTTATATTAAAATCCTTCAAACCAGTTTGTAAATAAAATATGAATTTTCCTAAGCATATCCCCCTGGGAGTGCCGTAACCAAGAGTGCAGAAGGCTCGTTGTCATTCACTTGTTCCCATTTGAGTCTGGATCAATGTAGTGTTTTTGGGTTTTACCCCTAGGTATTTCAGTTCTAGAGCCACCTCTACCTACTCTTGTCCAGAGGGGGATGTATTTCTTAGAAAACCCACATAATATTTTCATTACCAAATTTTTTGTATATTCATCTATACTAATCCGCAAAGTATATCTTAGCGTAGTGTTTTATTATTATAGTTTTTCTAAATCTAAATTACAAGGTTTGTACTAAACTTCCTCTGATACTAACTGTATCACCTTCACCCTAGTTACCCAGAGTCAGTGCATTATTACTTAACATTGGCATGATAACAATAGGCCAAGTCTCAAAAGAATGATTAGTTTAGTATCCATGGAAGTACTAGATACATACATAAGGTTTACATTACATTATCAAATGAAAAACAACAACATTGTGTCTCCTTTGAACACTCTTATATCCCTTATCTTATTCCTACAAGTCAGTCATAATAATCTTCTTCACATCCTGGGAAAAATAAAACATAAGAAAGGGGTGAGATCAGATGCTTAGTAAGGATAACAATATAGAATAAACTATAATAAATAATCATAAATGTTTAAGGCAACATATAAGACTAAAACAAGAGCCTTTTAAAAATAAAATTCAGAATAATATAGAATATATAAATCAAATAATTCCATTTACTTATTCACTTGGATATTCTACTAGTAGAATAATCACATGTAATATCAATAGCTAAATTTATAATTATGTAATGCATAATGTCGGACATCATAACTACATAGTCAAGGCCTCATGCCAAGAATACAAATAAAATTTTCTCAAGGCCTTCTTCTAAGACACTAGTTTGTCTCATTAGACCTACCAATGCATAGAAGAGCTATAGTGGGCTCTACCCATCACTTAAAAAGTCCAATACATTCCTCATATGATAATGTTGAATCATAATCTAAACATTAATATTATAAATATCATAAAAAATGTAAATATTTTAACCACAAACAATTAATGGTCAAAAAATAGCGCATCCACAGTCAAACATAACTCTTTCAATACAATGTGTAAGATTGTATAAATCAATCTCAATCATCAATAATGAAGGATATAGACATAGATAAAAATAAATAGTAAAACTATTTGAGAGAAATATCCCATTTTTCTTGGAATCATTGAAGAGTATCACTATTTATCAAGAATACATTGAAAATAGAATTTTGAATCAAAGTGTCCCACACCAATTTGAAACTTTTAAAAGTAATTTTTATTTTAAATCATCATGGGTAGTACATACACCATACAAATAGAAATCATGGCAACTATTTCATGAATATCACGGGAATAAAAAGTGAGATGAAAACCCATTTATTTTTAATTTTCCTTAGTAGAGGATAATTTAACCTCATGTATAATGTTGAAATAATTTTTATTAAATTATAAAATAACCACATACATAAATATGATATCATATATTATCTTTTTAAATTGATTTGTTAATGATATTTCAGTAGTATCATTGTTTTTTTTGTTAACTGATTCATTTTTCTTTATTTGTTTTGTTATGTAAGTTATGTTTTTTATGGATAGGATGTAATTGATTCATATCCATAATGATATTATCTTCTTAAACGTTATTTTTTATTCATAAAATTAAAATTATTCTTGAATAGTTAAAACGGGGAATGAATCCCATCGCGTTCGTGGAGACAGTAATCTATACGTACACACGAGCAACAATATCATTCTATTGATGGAGAAATATTATGTAATTGGATGGTATATAATATATAAATAATAATTAACATCTTATATTTATTATTTACATCAATTATACTCATTATTATACCCATCCAAATAATGAATTGTTGGATAACAAACTACACCTCGACGTGGAGATTGTAAGCCGTACATACGCACGTATAGTGACTTTGTCATTCATAGGATGGATTTAATAATTAATATGGATTTAACATATTTATAATAACATCACAGTATATATAAGGTACTGGATTTATTATTTTGGTATGGAAATAACAAATAAAGTGAAATTGGAAGAAGAAAATTACTTTCAAAGAGGTGATGAAATGATTACCTCTTCTTGGGGTGCTTCCTTTTTATTTGATCAAAAGAGCTCCTTAGGTTGGATTTATGATAAATATATGACCTCTAGGTTTAATTGAGGGTAGTTGGGAGGATATTTGATCTGGGTTTGGCTGAGCCAAATGGCTTTGGAGTTGTGATTTTGAGAGAAGGGGAAGTACTCTTTTATAAGACAAGTGAGGGTCACTTTAGGAAAAGCGTGAAATATTATTTTATTATAAATTTATTTTTGGTTTATAATGGATCCAAGTGGATTTATTTTGAGTATAAGGTGAGGATGGGTCGAAAAAATATCAACAAATAGGTTTTAAACAGGTTTAGGTCATCATATTAACCTTATCTTTTAGATTTAACTCTTTGTTAAATAGTTTGACATTTTCTATGTCACTTTGTATTTTTATATTATATAGTTAATAAACATACTATAAAATGACAAGAGAACCCCAAGTGTTTCATTAATAACATATGTATAATTTTATAAGTCCTTTGGCGGAACATTATATTTTTAGGACTATTATATAATTTAATAAAACAGTATTTGTTTTAAAAACTCAATTATGTTAATTTTGACACTATTTAGTATTTAGTTACTGTGAAAGTCATATCAACTTGATTAATTCAAAATAAAATACAAAAAATCAACACTAAAATGTCATATTAACCTATAAAAGTCTTGTAATGCATCACAAGTCTCAATTTAAATTTATTTTAATATTTATAATATCAATTATTTTAATCTTTCATTAATTAAGTAATTATTTCATCATCATTATATAAAAAATAAATTTAATTATTAAATGTCTAAAAATTATAAATAAACTATCATGATGTAGGAAATATTTTTATATTTATAATTAGTATTTATAGTCGAATTTATCTTATGTATAACCATATATTAAAAATAGTCTACTCATTAAACTTTGAATTTTACACTTTTAACTCTTCTTTAAATAAAATAATAATAAATGACCTAATATAATCCAATTGGATAAAAAGGATCATATTTTATTCTCAAGCTTTATTTTGGTCGAAATACACTTATCCAATAGAATTAGGACTTATGTTAGGGTAATTATAATATCATTTTTAATATTAATTTCCCTATTTACTTTTAACCGTGGTAAATAAAATACAAAAGTTACTATTCACAAAAAAAATTATTTTAATCTTATTAGACCAGATTTTACATACTGATGTCAACCGTGTCTCTCATATTTTTGAAATTCAATTCATAGAAGCGGTAAAATTATGTTTTATGCAAATTTTCAAATATGCCTAAAATGTGGGTAAAAGACGGCAAAAAGTTCAATAAACTTTTATACATCTAATCTTATTATTAAATGACTAGAATGAATTAAATTGAATTTATATAGGTATTATATATATATATATTGACTTAAAATAAATTTGAATAAAATGAATAATTATTTAAATAAAAAGTCGGTTTTAAACAATAACGTAGTGTTTTTCACTATTCATCAAAAATTGAATGTTTTCAAAAAAATTCCACAAATTCACACTAAGATAATTCTTAAATTTCAAATTCAAAAATGATGTCTATTTCACCAAATTAAATAAATATAATTTTTTTAATTAATTTAAAAAAATATTCGTATTGCCATAACCAAAAAGCGGGTTTTTGAGAAATAAAAACTATCAAAAGATTAATATCTGTTTATATCCAATTTAAATTTAAAATTACTTCCAATAACCAACATTGGATTTAATTATAAAAATATAATCTAATTATACCTAAAAACAATACAAATATATAATTTAACACTATAAATTATTTTTATTAAAACAGTAGTTTGTAATTTAAATTTAATATTTTAAATTATTCATCAAATTATGAACGTTACCAGAAAAGCACCGAAAATTTATCAAAACTAAATATTTTTTGTCTCTCCTCTAAAGAAGAAGTTTATTTCCTAAAATTTAATATATTAAAGTTTCAAATATTAGATTTAAAAATGGTCCACCATTAAAAAGCAGTAAAATTGCATTTTTATTGAAAAATACTTCTTTTATCTGAAAAATTGAATTTATTATTATATTATATATATAAAACATATAATATGGGTGTTAAAATTATATGGAGTATACAAAATTCATAATTTTGTTAATACTAATCATAACCACTTTTTGAACGGCTTGTTTGGCAAGTCATGGTGCACTCGAACTCGGTGGTGCATGTAGTGCAAGCTATTGAATTATTTTAAAGAAAATAACATACTATGAAATATTGGGGTATTAGAGAAAACTTTTTCACAAAGTTATACTATCCACACTTTAAAATTTATATATATTTTCTTTTAAATATAATAACATTATATTGACTTAAAAATCATTATATTTTTGAAAAATACCATAAAAATCATAGATAAATCAAGTAGGTAATGTGGAACATAATTTTCTATATCAATCTGTCAAATTAAATAAATAATACGTTTAAATTAAATACCCAATTCATTATAGGGATATCATGGATACAACTATCCTTCATTTATAATATAACATCCCATCCTTGAATTAAAATGAAACCACCCATCATTAGTTTATAAAGTAACCAGTCATCATCATAAAAATTCCCAAGAACCATAATATATTTATAAAATGTAAAATTTTTCAACTTCCAACATTACACTGGTTAAAATATTAATTGCAACCATCAAAATAAATTTAATGACATTGAAATATCAATCAATCAATAATGTAATTTATTATTCATGAAAAAAGAGAGTTCAACAAAAAAATGATTCGCATGGACATACCCAAAGTACAAGAAGAGTCAAGCGAGCCTAAAATATTGGAGACCAAGCGCATCCTCTCTAATGATATTTACACCTTCTGACTTAAAGCTATTCAAATCATGAAAACAAAAATTCTCTGGTCCATAAACGTCTATCAATGCTAATTAGTATACATCCATATTTTCCCTCTCTCCATGTACCAGAAACTCTAATATCAAAACCAATGATGTTTCTATATTTTCTGATTATATAGGATAGATACCAAGGAATCATACCTCGACCAAGGAACTCATTGTGTAAGATCATAGAATTTTTTTCTGATTTAGAAATCTCCAACTTCCTTTGCATGTATATATTCAATCCAGTGAGCATTTCCATCACCTTATCATAAAGTGAATTACCCTGACCTATCCTAATATAGAAGGCCAGAATGGTTGACTCGCAACTATCACGGACAACACTACCTCCACAGATTAAACTAGAAACACTCAAACCGTCACTATATACTTTCAAACCCCTTGAAGGAGGCTTCTAGAAAACAGAGTATCCTAGATAAAAAGCATGCCCCTAAGAAAATAGATGATGATTTAGAATAATTCTTTGTAATGAAGAAGCCTACCTCAAATTACCAAAGGCCCTTACAATATCTATAATCATATTTTTAATCTTGCGTAAAATCACTCGATCATTCAATGTTAGACTCCCATAAATGCTCTTCTTTCTCTCCTTACACAAGCACCTGCATCCTATATTTAATATAAATTTGCATGTTGTTCTTTAAATAACTCTCACTTCTGAGCCATAATACCAGCGATCTAAGAAAGAATGACCAGTCATAGCTTGAGAAGAAAATGCAGTAAATTCACCAAAATTATTTGGCCCATTATCTATCAAATAAAATATGATTTGAAATCTCTTATTTAAGATTTGTATAGAAAACACATCTGGGAACAAGATAAATCCCACACTATTTCACATTATCATCTATAGATACATCTCTATTCTGAATCCTCCATTATCATCTGTATATTGGAATATAGATTCCAATTTAAAACCCTTCTCAAAATAACCAAAAAATTAATAAAGATGGTTTATATTTAAATAAATCATGGATACTAGCAAAGTAATTAAAATATCAAATAACGGTTATGGTGGAGGTAAAATCATTATTTCCATATATGTTAAAATATAATTTTTTTCATTTATAAAGATTTTAAATTGTTTTGTATAAAATAAATAAAAAATTATTTTTTAAAACCATTTAAATAATGTAAAAAACAAAATTAAAATGTTCCATTTAATTCATTTTTTTCCATATAAAAATATTCATAAAATAAATTTTACAAATATGTAAATAGAATAAAAAGTGGTGGAAGGTAAATTTTGAAATATATTTTTTAAAAAGAAATATCAATACCTTGAGTCTAAATCATCACATACATTAATTGTCTTACTAGACAAAAAAAATATGTTAAATATTATCTTTTCAAAGATCATTTTTCAAGTTTATTATAACTTTTTATTTTATTTGTTACCATTCTATATTCATCTACTTAATCATTTGAGTTTGTGTTGGAAAATTTGATGTTATTTGGATCATATATTCAAAAATAAATCGATAGGCTTAATATAGTAAAATATGAAATTATTACATCATCCTCAAAATCATAATCATGAAATAATTATCATTTCTATGCATTGATTATAATTTTAAAACTAATCAGGAATTATTTTTAGGAGAAATTAATTACATTACAATGATGGAGATGGACGGTCATACGTACGCATGAGTAACTTTCTATTTTTCAAAGATATTTCTGATATAACATATGTAATGTTTTATATTTTTAAAATTATAATAATATAAAAAATAAAATATTATTTCTTCAAATATAATTATATATATCATCTATGTGATGTGGTTATGAGAAATAAATCACATCACTTCGTGCAGATGGTAGTCCACTCGTACACATGAATGCCACAATCATTTATTAGTGAATTGAAAGGCAATGCTGTAAATGATATATTAAATTTTCAGAATGATAAATGTTTTGTCAGTATCTTATATATAAATTATTTCCATAATTATAACTAGTCGTAGAAGGAAAATATGGAAAACAAATTACATTGGTTCTTAAGGTTGTAGTTTGTCGTACACAGGAAAGATGGATTTATTTCCCATTTGATTGAACATGAGATGGATATAGGCTATTCCATTAACATAATAACATCTAATTATATGGGATATAATGATTTTATTAATTCATAATGGTTAAATTATATTTTTATAAGTTTTAAAAAGAAACAATACAAAAATACTTGGTTATGAGCTATACATCTTTCTTAGACAACCTCTTATGGTTTACACCAAAATATTTCCTATATTGGTTTTCTGATCAAACCAATGATACTAGGACATGTGAAGGAAGATAAGAAATGAATTTTTATATAAATTTTCAAATCTAAAAGGATTTCTAAGTGAGAATAAAATAGGATATTAGGTTCTCTTTTATAAGAGAGTGGTGGGATCCCTTAGAATTTCATAAAATATTAAATTAATATAAATTAATGTCCATGTTTAAACAAATGCGTATTTTTTATATTATAATAAAAATTATAATGAGTCTAAATAATATTGTATAATAATAGTTGTACATTTTTAGTTTCTTTTTTCACCCTTATCATTTTGTTTTTACCTGTGTCCAACAATTAAAAAATTTCCATGATATTAAATATTTTTTCATTTATAGGTCAAGAAATATATTATAGAATGACAATTGTACCACAAAAGGAGTTTAGTTGATATTTTAAACTATACAAATATAATTTGGATTAAAATATGACTTTTTTGTGTTTTAAATCATTTAATAAAATATTGTTTATTATAAAATAACATTAATGTCAATTTTGGAACTATTAATTTAATTTGACTTTTAAAACTACAGGAAAACATTGTAATTCAAATATAAGGAATTAAAACTTCTCTAATATGTCAAATATAATATGTCAAATTTATATAGAAAAATCATGGAACATAATAATCCATTCATGTAACCTTACTTTTAATTTTTTTTAAATAAGTTGTTTTAGTTTTCTTTTAATTGAATTAATATTGTATCGGTTTGTGTAAACATTTAAGTTAATTATATCACACCTAAAAATTATAAATAAATTACCAAGATAAAAATAAATATATATATATATATATTAACACTTATAACCAAAAATACCTTCCTTTTAACATTATATTAGAATTTTAAAGATAATAAAACAAGGTGAATGAAATATTTTACTTTTGTTTACATAAAATATTATACAGGTCAAAATCCTGGACATATAGAAAAAACGAAACCTACTATAATTTTTTATTATTAGGAATAAAATATAATCATAAAATAAAACCATGTTAGGACTTAGGGTTTCCTTCTAGTTCTTATAATATTATTTTTAACCTTAATTACCTCATTTTACCTTTATCGTGGAAGCCAAATTTACTATGATTACTATTAATAATAACTAAAAATAAATGGTGTATATTTTTAAAAAATTACCTCATAATTATAAATATATAATACATTTTCTAAATATTCAAAATACGTAAGTGTAAGAATTTAATTTAATTTTAATCTAGTAAAATGCGATGAAAAATAGTTTTCCAGAAAAATGTATTTTAAGTACAATCATTTTTTATACTAAATTCAAGTATAAAATTTATCAAAAAAAATAATTGGATTGTTTTTAACTACAATGAAAAAATAAAATATTGAAAATAATCTTATATATGATTTTAGTTTATAAATACATTAAAATAAAATAGTTTTTTCTATAAAATAATTATTTTTTCACTATTCAATGAAAAATAAAAGATTTTAGAAAATTATCAAACATTTTCCATAAGATAATTTTGATATAATAATTTAAAAATGTATATCCTTTTATTATATAAAATTTAAAGAATTTTTATAAATTAATTATAATTGCGTCTCAAAAAACAAATAAACACCATTTTTAAGGAATAGATTTTTTTTATGAATAAAATCACTTTACAAAAAATTGATTGATTATTTATTAAGAAAAAAATCAATACAAACGAATTTATTTATTAAATTAATTTATATATATATATATATATTTGATAATTCATTTAATCGTATACATTTCGTCTAATTCAATTCGTATGTTATAATTTTCATAAATAAATAATAATATTTTTTGGGTAAGTTGAAGGTCGATGTTGTGTGTCGTACACATTATTGATAATGATGTACGTTTGTTAAAATATTGGGGCGATGCATTCCCCCACACCCCTTAAAAAGTATTCACCGTTCAATTTAAATTTAATCTTGTTAATCAAAGGTATTACATCTGAAAATACATTTATTAATCTCTAAAATCGTAAAAAGGGTTAACAAAATATCCACTTGAAAATAGGGAAAAGGGAATGTGAAGGTCTTATGGAATAACTAAGTTTAAAAATCAGAAACAATTATTGGGAATTGAAAATATGGACATGCGAGAAAATAATAATGTTGAAATAATGATGTATAATGATAGATATCATTAATCATAATAAATTTAATAACCATGAGAAAGTTCATGACTGAAACACAATAATCCAATGTGGTGTGAAAAATGAATATAGATTCATCACAAATGAAAGTAATAGGTTAAATTTTTTTCAACATCCTTTTCAAAGTGTAAAGGAATTACATTAGAGTCTAGAAAAATAGTAGGAGGAAATATACTTACATTAAAAGTAGAATTTCATTTGTTAATAAATTTCCTACACAATATCATATTCTTCTACAAATGATGAGTATGGAATATGGATTTTTGTTAACTTGAAGAACTAAAATAAACTTATATTGGATAATATACTTTCACAAAAGAAGAGCAAGATATTTCGTCTATCTTTTGACATTAACCAAAACCAATTTTTTTCATAAGATTAGATAATTCCCATAATTAATAAAATTTTATAAGTAAAAATAATACATTAATCCCCAAAATTCAATAGTAATAATCAAAATTCAAACATAATCATTCTATTAATAACAATCCTTAAAATTATTCAATATATTCCCAAATAATATTAAAACCCAAATATTAGAATGATTTTATCACATATTATTCCAACATTTTTCTCAATTTAAAATAAGCCACTCAAAAATTTATATACCCTGAAATGTATATTCCTTAATCATATAATCTCAAAGATATAATAATTAGTCCCATAAATAAACATTAGCTCCATAAATCCACATTAAAAGAATATATTCTTTTAAAATATAATTCAACCTATTATACTCAAATAAAATCCCAAAATATTATATTTTCCTTAATCATATAAGGTTCAAAAAATATTGAACTTATTTCTAAATATCATTGTCCACTTAATCAAAATGTCACTATTATTCCCATAGTAATGTATAAGATAAAACATATGTTCTGAATTTTATCATAATTTTTATTTTTAATTTCATACTAACTAGAACATCATTTAGGCCAGTGGTAGGATTTTCACCCTTATCACCCTTAATTTTTTGATTCAAGCCCTATTATCTTTCCATATGTGATAGGTTGTCACCTGATATTCAGGTTTTACTTTTAATAAAACTATATTAAAAAAATCTTATAAAATTCCCAAAGATATGATGAACATGCTCAAACATGTCATTAACCATCAAATCAATTTTCAACCTCTATGTTTTTGCAGACAATGTTTTTCCCATAAAATAAAATAATATTTAATTAATATTATTTCATCAAGAACATATTAACTAAAAGGTTTATTCATCCACTTTTCATAAATCCTTAAATGAATTTATCTGAAAATAAAAACATCCTCGATAGACAAGTTCTCAAAGGTAATGACTCAATCTAATATATGTGTCTAAAATTTGAAAAAACATCTACTATAAAATAATGTTTATGTGTTTCATGATTCTCATAATATTTAGAATTTATCAAAATATCATTGATAAAATAAAAGTAAAAAATTCCATAAACCAAATACATAAACAAATACATCATTAAACATCATCCTTAAACCTTTAATCATTATATTTCATCCTATTAATTAATCACTACTAAAAATATAACAAATCCCAATAGTTCAAAACCATTGGGATAGGATATCCCAACGGTTTAGGAAAATGTTGGCCTGTTTGGCATTGTAGTAACCCTATACCAAAGGTTTTATGAAATCTTTGGGGTAGGCTACCAAAAATTACTCTATTACAACAATTTCACTAAAATAATTGGGATATATTTATACCAATGGTTCTTAAAACCATTGTAATAAAAATGTCACATACATACCTTATATACCCATAGATATTGAAACCATTGGTATATATAAATACCAACGGTTCAAGAATCGTGGCACCTACTATCCAATAGCCTTGTGTACCAATGGTTCTTGAAACTGTTGGAATATATATAAAACAAAGGTTAATGAACCTTGGTATACACATTTTACACCAATTAGTTTTATACCAACGGTTTTTTAAACCATTGGTATATCATATTCTCTAAAAAACATAGTTTCATACCTCTTTACCAAATCAATACTAATATCCATTCACATTGAAAATAAGAAAAAACAAAGGGACATAATATGAAATAAAAGATAAAGTGCAGATCACTTTGAAAACCAAATCAGTTATTCTTCATATAATCTTTCGCATTGCCATCATCCTCGTCCAGTCTTCGGAAACCTACAATAATCTGTATAAATTTTTTGATGCAGTTAGAAGCATCATAAATGGGTAGCAGAAACAATGTAGAAAGTAGAAACAATGTAGAAGAAATTGGTAATAGTAACAATGTATAATGTATAGACAATGTAGGTCCCCTTGAACACTAAGAGATTCATTTTATATTCTCACTAATAGTATCCTAAAAAATCCTATATCTAATTCACCCAAGGGAGGTGTTGTAGAAACAATGTAGGTCCCCTTACTCTAAGAAGATTCTAAGGCCAAACCAGTTCCGTAAGAAAAAATTGCTACAATAGGGGTATGCATTTTGTAGAAAGTAGAAACCGAATACTTGATTCCAAAAAATTCATGAACAAAACTTATATACAAATTATGTAAAATAACATTTTTGAAATTCACATCAGAGTTTTAAAATCTTGATAGCAATATTGTTGTAGCAATAATATAAAAATATTTACCATGACTGAATCGATAAGGAATTTCTTGACCTTATGTTTTCCACTATCCAAAGGTTGTACCATATCATTTAATATAGCCAACTCTAGTTGATTACCCTCTATTTTGGTTTCCCTATCCTCCATATAAGTAGTGGGAGAGGGAATAACCATTGAATTTTTTGTAATGTGATATTCTATATAAAGAACCAACAAAAATATCAATAGATTTAGTGTCCTTAGACTGGCATTATTCATCCTTACCATTTTCTAGAGCAGAAATACACTTTCTAATTTCCACCTTCTAGGTGATTATGGGGACCTTTTGATTTTGTATTTCAATCAGGTGACTGCCTCAAGTTTATATCTTCCTCTACAACCCTTGGAGGCCTCCAATTTCTATATCATCCACATACTAAAATAAGTATAATCTTTTATATAGATCGCATTGGCTACATAACTATCATTAATTTCTTTATCAACAGACTCATCCCCCAATCCATTTTGAAAAGAATCTCCAAAATATAAAATATTAGAATGGTGTGACTCATTTACCAAGTTATTACAAGACATATTATGCTTATTATTTATTTTTAGGTCAGGAGAGTTCACTAAACAAACTTCATCACAAGGATGGGTTGGAGTAGTCTAGGGAGTTATTTTTGCACACCCATCCATCCTTGGAAAAAACTCATAGTTAACACTTGGCTTTTCATATTCCTCAGAAGGACTATCTAAAAAATCATGGTATTGATCATCCATATGATTTTTGATTTTCATGTGCAAGATGCATATACCATATGTAATTTCTAAATCATCATCATGTGAATAAAATTCCCATAAAATCATCCTTAAATGGAAATATTCATAATTCACTTCCCATTCTAATTGATCCATATTCCTTGTGAGATAACCTTCCCCGGTGTTCCTTATTTAATTCAATCCAACCTTCCTCGAAAGGAAATATCCCCCAGGTGACTTATCTCAACTTTCAATATTCCAAGAAATATTTACTTCCAGGATAGTTATTATTCCCTAAAATATATTGAATGAAAAGTATAAATTCTCACATGGTATCCCTTTATACTAAGTTTTAATGTTTTATATTTTTTATATTGTTTATATTTATCATAGTTTATAGGTTTTATTTTTAATGTCTACAAATATAGTATAATCTTTCATGAAATTTCATAATGGGTTGTCTGATGGAAACCCTTCCCCTAGAAATATAATTATTCTCATGCCACTTGTTTGAGTAATCCAAATGATACCCAAGATGAGGATTAGGAAGTTAATACATGCAAGGGTTAGGCCCATTTTGATGGTTTGATGGTAGAAGATACAGATCTTATAAGACATTGTGTTACTACACCTGTAGGATTTATACATTCTTTTAGATGTTGAATCAGCCAGAAGACAGGTGTTTTATATACTTGAATGATGTGAAAACCAAATCAATGGTCATTTTGGAAGGTTTTAGTCAAAATGCAGGACACATTTTACTAGAAGGAGACATTGGCAGTAAAATTGAAGCCATGTAAAGTCGATTCGAGGATAATCTTCTAGGACTAGAAGGTAATTTCATATAAGGTAGATTATTTAGAGGTTCCATAAATTCCATAGGTTAGAGTGGGTGGATATCAATTCAAAAAATTGTTTTCTAACCCATATAAATTCATGGAATACTGAATATGGGGCTCTAGTCACCCAATGTCTAGAAGGGGATAAGTATATGTTATAGAAAACTAATGGTTGTAGGAGTGGTGGTTCTATATGGTAAAGGGATATAAGTAGGAGCATTTCATGATCCTGGTTCATATGAAGATTGCTTCTAGTATTAGCTAAATAATTAATGATGTGTCATAAATCATGGGACTCATGTTATGGGATTCATAATTATGGTTTAATGTGGAAAGGGTTTCCAGATCTGGAAGAAGGATTTTGAAGGGAAGTGCCATGTTGTAAAATAATATTAGCCACAGATGGAGTCTATGGCACAGTTATCATGTGGATATGGAAGATTGAAGGGGTAATAAAAATATGTATATGTTATATGATCTCAAAAGATCCATTGTATAACTAATTACATTCTTTAAAAAAAGTGGCATTCCAATATAGGTGTTTTCCTTGAATCCAAAAATCTACAAAGCATCAAAACCTTTTTTCAAGATGATCCATGAATGATGAAGTGGATCGTATGATGGTCCAGTATATGAGAGGTTGTGGATTGATCGGTGTTTTCAATGATATGCTAGGTGATATTACCACTAGTTTGAGGAGACTATCCTAGAACACCGGAATGTTATCATCCAACAAATATCCATTTGGTTGGAATCATTTTTTGGATCTATGGGGAATCCTATTTCTTAAAACATAGCTCGATGATTTTTTCATGTAGCACATTCCATAAAAGGTATATTATGATGATTTTGTGTCAGGATTATACATATTTCAAGGATATTTCATTATGTTCGGGGAAAAACATCCAAAGATACTATGTAGTCTATAAAATGGAATTTTATTATTCTCTTATTAGTAATGTCTTCAATGAATTCAACCAATTCCATGATAAATATAGAAGATAAAAAACAATGTCTTGGTCATCAATTATCTTGTAAAGGTTTATGATGAAGACTTTTATGAATTACAAATCTATGAAAAATTTGTGAAAATATCATCAGAGTAATGGAATGATCTTAAAAAAGTTATTGGGTTTTGAATGGACTGGAACTGAGGCTAGATTTAGTGGTAGAAAAAGGTCATGTATATCTTAGTGACATTGAAGGAAGATTTCAATGGGATTATATTTCCAATTATTTTTGACATTTAAATTGGTAAATGTTTGAATGGAAGTCAGTTTTAATATTATGGCTAGAGTTTGATGTACCAGATTGCTCTTGAAATCTGTGGAAGCTTATTGGAAGATTATTCAGATGAAAGGCTTTCTGGAAGGATTATATCCATAAATATTGTCCAAAACACAGACACATGATTGGACTTCAGTTGTTTCTAATGTAACTCAATCTTGTTTTCATGGGGAGAAATTCCATAGAGGGATTCATATGAGATTATGGTCTTGGGTACTAAAGAGTATTTCTTCAGTGGGGCTTGAATGATTATAAGTGGCATGAAGAAGAACTATGTGGGAACCACAAATGTTGTATGGTAGCTGGTTGATGGAACTATGGAGAAAGAATGGAAATTTTCTTTAAGTGGTATATTTTTTGAAGTGACTTACAAAAAAATTCTCAAGTTACTGATTGTTTATTTTATCATTTTTGTAACTATATTAAGGTCAATTGTTGACATATATAGACATTAAATAACGTAATTTTATTCTTGGGAAATCCAAATAGAGACAGTACAAGTTTTTTCTTGGGACGTCCATATTCATGCTAGCAGAATCATTCACCAAACATAGCTGAATGGACAATGTTTGGCAGATATAATAGGCCAATTGAATTGGAAAATATTCAATGAATGGACATTCTGAAGATATATTTTTTTTGGTAGTTGAAGAAAAGTGGTGTCCAAGAGAAAAGTATATATGTAGTTTCATCTATATTCATGCACCAACATTATCGATTATGTCCTAGAGAAATGAGTGACGCATATAAAAGAGGGGGATTCCAGTATGCATCAGGGATTTTTAGAGGTGATGAAAGATTTGTGTAAGTTATTTATTACATGATATAATTGGATATTATATGTAGAAAACCTTCCTTATGGATAAAAAATTAAAATATTTTTTTGTATTCATTACTCTGAATTTTAAATTGTGAAATTCATGGTTCACTGATCATTAGCAGTTAAATCAACAGATAATATATAGGAATTCATACATTGAAAAAATCATTGGAGGGACTATCAAAAATTTCATATGGTTTTTGGGCTTATTTATTGGTTGGGATTCAACACTTGTTGCTAGCCCTTGACATATTAAAAATAAACTTAGTGAGTTTTCTAGCATGAAATTTAAGATGTGGTAAATTTTTGTTTATTTTCTCCGAAATAATTTAGAGATAGAAATAAATTTTCATCATGAACCATTCATATGTTGGATGTACACACTAAACAAAAAGAAAATAAATAGAAGAAACACAGTATAAAGTCAAAAAAATGAAATACACTAAAAAATCTATCAACTACCACAATATCCTTCCCCTGTAAAGAAAACTGTATAGCCGCCTCCAATGCCCTTCAGGCCCCCTTCACAGAATATAACTACCCTTTGTTCCAAGAAACCAGTAAAATGACTAAGTGTAAAATGTGATAAAGAAAATAAAAAAAAACTAAACAAAAACATACTTTTCTCCTGTGACTATACATGTCACTTCCCAACATATATGAACCACAATGCCCCATAGGTCAAATCATGTTCTTACAAGAAAGGGGGAACAGATCCAAGTTTCAAAATGATACTATCAAATAGTAAATTCCTATTAATTAATAATTACTCTTACTATTAATGGTATATAATCAGTTTGTCTTGAGTTTCAACATAGTTTGGTTTTTTTCTATACATGTTTTTTTGGGAAATTTTCATTAGATTTAGTTTTTCTTGTATTTTATTTATATTATCTTGGAAAATTTCAATCATTTGGGTTCTAGTCAATTTAGTTTGATTACATTTGATCTATATCAATTTGGTTTAGTTTAGTTTAGTTCATGTCAGTTGGGTTCATGAATCTTAAAATCTAGTACAATAATTTGAAAATTTGGATAATATATAACTTTTCCAGAATTTAACCTAATTTTTTATTATATATTCAACACCCAAAGGAAGGTTCCATTTAGGTTTATTATAAAAACATTATTGATGTAAAAGATAACACACATTATTGAATGATGTGTCAAAAAATTGATTCATTCAATATATCCATTAACTGTATCTTTTTAGCTAGTGTAATCCTGTAATAGGTAATAGATATATGTAGCATACATGTCACTAAATTCACAGGGGACTTTATCTCCATATATTATGGAAAACAAGTAAATTATGATAAAAAAACATAAAAAATCATATTCTATAGAAGGATTTTCACTACAAGAAAACGGCCACTCCAATTCAAAATAATAAATGGATATCAACTTTCCCAACAATAGAATAGACAATTAGAATGGATATAACCTATCTTTTATTCTCCTATAAAAAACATGAGACCCCCCATCATGGGAATTAATTTGGATTTTTTAAAAAAAAATTCAATCATGGAATTAATAATAATCAATCAATCAATCAATATTAATAATTATATTCATTGGTTCCATATCTGGAGTCAAAAATAAATAGAAATGAATGATATCACATAAGGAAAATCATAAGAGGGGAATCTAAGTGCTTTATCTCCCCTTTTACCTAAAGGCATTGTAATTTAAATCACACAAACTATAAAATAAATAAAATGATTTATTTTTTACACAATATAGGTATAAATAATATAATTATCGGAAATATTTTCAAATAAAACACTATACAATCACTACTAAAATTTTTAGCTTTACCAGTAGTTTAAAACCGTTGGTAAAGGCTGTAAAACCATTGGTATAAACTATACCAATAGTTGTCCAAACCGTTGGGATATGTCTAAAAAATTAGTATATACCAATAGTTTCAATAAACTGTTCGTATAAAGGTTTTCCAATAGTTTTAAACCGTGCATAATAGCATGAAGGATCTCTATACCAACGGTTGTGTAAACTGTTGGTATAGACTTTTACCAATGGTTTACCACAAAATGTTGGTAAATATCAATTAAAATTAATATTCCAATGGTTTACTAACCATTGACATATACTTATACCCATGGTTTTCAGAAAAGTGTTGGTATAAGTTCTGGTTTTACACATATTCCAATGATTTTGAACCATTGGCATATCTTTTTTATACCTGTAGCAGCAAGTTGTCTTAGTGACCTCCCCCTATGCTATGCAGCTGCATCAATTCCACCAAGCCTACATAATTCATACACAATTGAATATGTGCATAATATACAATGAGTAACACAAAATACTATTAACAAGTATACCTGTATAATACATACAAAATTCTGTATCAATTCATACAGAATGAATTAAATTCATCAAACACATAATTCAAACATAAATATGAATACCTCCAATTATGTATTTAATTACCCTCTACACACATACCGAATTAACACATAATTTATAAGGTAATTACAACAGGTATACACATACAACAAGTATACCCATACACCATTAACACATAATTTATTAGTTAATTAAATACATACAGAATTCAATTCAGAATTCAGGGGTTGGGGTGGTTTTGGGGTTTTGGGTAGCTTTCCAGGGGGGTGGGGGTGTTCGAGGGGATGGGGGTGTCTAGGGGGCAGGGGTGGGGCTGTCCAGGGGGTGGGGGTTGTCCAGTGGGGGTGAGGGCTGTCAAGGGTGGTGCGGGGATTGTCCATGGGGGTGTCTAAGGGGGTGGTGTGGTTTCTGAGGTGGGGGGGGGGGCTGTCCATAGGGGTGTCTAGGGGGTGGGGTGGTGTACAGGGGGTTGGGGGCTTTCCAGACGGTGGGGGTGTCCAGGGGTTGGGGGTGTCTATGGGGTGGGATGGTGTCCAGGGGGTGGGGGTGGTCCCGGGTTTGGGGGTCTATCCATGGGGGGGTGTCCAGGGGGTGGGTGGTCCAGGGGTTGGGGGTTATCCAAGGGGGGTGGGGTGGTGTCCACGAGGGTGGGGGTAGTCCATGGGGTGGGGGTGTCTAGGGGGGTTGTCTAGGGGGTGGGGGCGGCCTATGGGGGTAGAAGGGTTGTCCAGAGGGTTGGGGGTGCCCAGGGGGGGTGGATGGGGCTATCCACAGGGGTGGGGGTTGTCTAGGGGAGTATGGGGTGTCCACGGGGGTGGATGGGGCTGTTCAGGGGGGTACGGGGTGTTCAGGGGGTGGGTGGGTTGTCCACAGGGGGTAGGAGTGTCCAGGGTGGTGGGCGGGCTATCCACGGGGGTGGGGGGCTGTCCTGGGGGAGGGGCTATCCAGTGGGTGTACAGGACTGTCCATGGGGTATGGGGTGTCCAGGGGGTATGGGGTTTCCAGGGGTGGGCAGGGCTGTCTAGGGGGAACGGGGTGTCCAGGGGGTGGGGGCTGTCCACAGGGGGAGGGGCTATCCAGGGGGGTGGGTGGGCTGTCCACGAGGGTGGCGGGCTGTCCAGGGTGTACGGGGTTGATGTGGGGGGTGGGAGGGGGCTGTCCAAGGGGGGTTTTCAAGGGGGTTGGGTGGTGTCCAGGGGGTGGGATGGTGTATAGGGGGTTGGGGGGCTTTCCAGGGGTGGGGGTGTCCAACAGGGTGGGTGGGCTGTCCACAGGGGTGGTCGGACAGTCTAGTGGGGGTAGGGGTGTCCAGGGGTAGTGGTCATGCTCTCCACAGGGGTGGACGGGACTGTCCAGGGGGTACAGGGTGGGCGGGCTGTCCACTGGGGTGGATGGGTTGTCCAGGGGGTACGGGGTGTCCAAGGGGGTGGACGGGCTATCCAGGGGGTGGGTGGGCTGTCCACGGGGGTGGGCGGGGCTGTCCCGGGGGGTAAGGGGTTTCCAGGGGGTAGGGTCTATCCACAGGGGGGTTGTCCAGGGGGTGGGAGGGATATCCATGGTGGTGGGCGGGGCTGTCTAGTGGGATACGGGGAGTCCAGGGGGTGGGGGGCTGCCCACAGGAGGAGGGGGTGTTCCGGGGGTGGGCGGGCTATCCATGGGGGTGGTTGGGCTGTCCAGTGGGTAGGGGTGTCCAGGGGTGTGGTCGGGCTGTCTACGATGGTGGGCAGGGTTGTCCAGGGGGTACGGGGTGTCCAGGGGGTGGGGGCTATCCACAGGGGGAGGGGTTTTCCAGGTGGGTGGGCGGGCTGTCTGTGGGGGTGGGGGATGTCCAGAAGGCAGAGTACCACTATATCCTTCCAAGTCATTCCATCAGGATGGTACCACATTTTACATTAATAGAAATAATTATTTCCAAGAAATTTAATAATTTATCTATCTTTTTCGACTAATACAATGTGTGATTAATGTTAATTTTCCTTAGAACACTAGGGGTTTTTTGAGAAGAAATTCTTGACTTTGATCTCTTAATTCATCATTTTTTTTGTTCCACTACAAAATAAATAAAATGAATGGGTTCATGTTCATGTCCCAAATCTTATATAGCACAAACAACTATCTCAACCACACTTTTTTCCACTTAGGGACTCTCTTGCTGTGGTTAACCAAAAAAATCATGATATGGTCTATTAAAATTTAATCTAAGAGGCATGATTCTACTCAATATCAATAAGCCATACTAAATGAATTAGTAAGGATGCATAGATCAATAACTCAAAAAGGTGACATATGAATATGAATTTCATGAAAACATAATTAAATATTTTCAATAGAATCAGTTAAAAATATTCCCTAGTGATACTTTTTCTAAATTCCCAAGGTGAATTACAGCTTGTGAAAATGAGTGATAGCCAAATGAATCACTCATAAAAACCTCCCATGTTCCTAAAATCCTACGTCATGTATACCAGGACAACATAGAATGGATAACGACATCAAGGAGAGACACATGTCCTCATCTATGATAATAATCTACCATGAACCAGTTGAGATTTCAAGGTACACTGCTACACGAGTTATCTCTAACATAGCCTAATTAGAATTCATGAACCCCACATATTTTTGACCATAACCATAAATAATACAAGAATAATGATGAATTTTTTTCCTATAAAATAGGGAAAGATAAATAATACAAGTCTGTATGTCAAAACTCTTCATGTAGAAGGTATATTAAACAGATGGGTAAAACAATACCCATAACAACACATCATCAAGTGACACAACATCCAATAAGATTAAATCTTAGACATATCCCATGTAACAGTTTGATCACATATCTAGTAGAAACCTCCATCACTTTTGGTCCTATGGAAAAGGAACAACCACCACCTATATGTGTTGCATTCCCATTAACATATTTTCATGGGATTATATTTACATAATTTCATGGGATGTTATTTACATATTTTCTATGAAAATTCTTTCAAGGTTAAAAAATAATTTCATACTATCAACTTCTGATCAGACCACCAATTTTCTAAATTCCACTCGAAAATTACAATTTTATTAAAATAGGGGGATTTCACAACATTCATGATTTTTAAAAATAATACATTCATAACATATAAATAATCATTTAAGTCACTTAGAATCTCATTTCCTATCAATAATTAAGTTTAAGGTTTCATTTATGGGGAAAAATATTATGGAATCATTGATGTTTTATCAATGTTCAAATCAACACCCACAACTAGACAACCCATGAACAGAGGGTGGGGGATATCTAGGGAGGTGGGTGGGATTTCCATGGGGGTGACGGGGTTGTCCAGGGGGTATGAGTTTTCCAGGGGTGGGGGGTGTCCAGGGGGTGGGGGGATATCTAGGGGAGGGGTGAATTGGTCAATTCAAATCATCAAGTCAAGTTGTATCATTTATAGATAATAAATAAAGATAATGTGACCTACCTAATCACACATATATTTAGGCGCAACAAATCGATAAACATCAAAGGTCAGTAATATCAGTCAAAAAAGTAATGGATCAATTTGTCCCTCATCACCATCATTATCACCCTCACCCTCATCCTCATCATCATCCCTGTCATCATCCCCTCCCACCTCCTCTCCCTCTTACTCAGCCTCGACCTCCTCACCACCCTCCTCCTCTGCCTCGGCCTCCTTCTCACCCTCCTCCTCCGCCTCTACCTCCTCATCCTCCACCTCAGCCTTCTCCTCACCATCATCTCGACCACCACTAGAACAACCACCTGGCTGACTATATATAGAAAACATAAATGACATATATTCATCACAAGTAGTGTTGGCCTATTGTGGAAGTGTTGGACGTAAAACATCCATCAGTTTTATAAATGCATTGTTTTCCCTAGCAGACTATTCTGCCATCTCTGTGGCCTTTTTTTCAGCCTATTCTTCCTATGATTTAACATGCTGCAACTCATTGGCACTACAACTCATACCTGATGAGGGCCAATACCTCATCAGAACTATACTCTTCCCAGGTCAGCAGCGTACTCTACAAGGGTGATCATCTCCCAACACCTGATGTAAGTGATCGTTTGGCCCAAAATTGTCTTGTTTATGGGCATGAAGGGCCTCTAAATCAGCCTATTACAAATATAAATAGATTATTAAGTTACAAAATAGAGGTTAAAAGTTCAAATCTACAAAGTAAAACTTACAATCTGCTGCTGAGTAAGTTCATTAACTGCACTTCAATCTTTCTTTATTCTACTCATGAAAAATAGTTTTTCTCAAGGCACAGATCATTCTATATTAAATTTATGCCTCTACAATGACATTGAATGTAGGAAACCAAAATTAAATATAGGATACCAAAAAAATATTAATTTCATGACTAAAATTATATAACAAATTTAGCAATCGAATAAATTATGGAGGAACCAATAGGAAGTGCAAGTCATAAAGAAATATTATAAACGGTCATACCTACTTCCTCTCATGATTTGGCATCATAGTACGTCCCAATGTGTGGATGTGTTTATTAGAATTATTGTTTTTTTATTTCTTACAGATGAATCCTAAATAAAATTCAATAATTAGTAATAACTAAAAACATGAACATTTTCATTTAAATACCTCTAATTTGATTAATATTGTAAATTGGCTAGTCATCCATTGAGTAATCATCTGTCGATAGTATTCTAACAGATAATCATCCACGACTGGGACCGCCTCTTACTCTGTTCCCACTCTAGCACTCTATACATGGTACAAATCATGCTTATAAGCTCTCCAAAGCTCGCCTAAATCGTTTAGACATGCTGGTCATTCACCCTCACCATCGGGGAAATTAAACCGCAACTGACACCAAAATATTAATTCATATAAATCAAAAAATTAATAAACTTCATTAAACACAACCGGTTTTTTTACCCATATCTCTACCCAGGCTTTATCCTTGACTTTATTTGGGAGTTTTCTCCATGAGAGTAGGCTAACAGGAATGATGTCAGAGTATTTGGCAAGTGTCACAAAAAAACTCCAACATTGTTGCAATGATCTTTCAATCATATAACTATCTTTATTGTAGTCCACCATCAACTGCATGTGGCGGTTCCACACCGCATGAATGGGTGTACACCCATGCCCCTGCCTCCTATCAGTATATGTATCTGTTATGAATGAAAGACAAATATTTTATCAATACATGTTATAATGAAAATAAATAATGGTGTAAAAATTTGTTAGGGTTGTATACGTATACCTTCAACAGTCAGATCAATGGGTGTTGTTGGAACTGCAAAAACTGAAGGAACACCCTGTACAGATGGAGTGGGTCCCAATGTATGCTCTGTAGGAATAGACTCTGGTGAATCATGAGTCGAAGAAGATGGAATATAAAATCCCAAAGAGAATGAATTAGAAGTAAAATTGGTTGACAAGGATGGCTGGCCAAATGCTGAATGGGGAGTGGGAATCATCATCGGATATGGTACAGATGGGTGAGTAGGATTAGATATAAATAGTGGTGAAAACATGGGAGGCCTAAATATCTCGTGTGTCCCTAACGACACATCTGAATTTAAATGTGGGATGGATGGTATGTTATTGGGAGGGGCAGGGTCTAATCGGGTATGCCGACCAGATCATCTAGCTCCCATACCACCCCCTTCATACGAACACCCCGAGTACTAGGACCACTACTAGGATGCTCATCATGTAACTGTAGCCTAATAGATGGATCATAAAAAATGTTTAAACAAAATTAATCATGTGACATTATATATTATTTAAATAAATATATTTGAAATAAAATTCTCACTCTAGGAACTAGTGGTGGAATGCCCAACTCAATCATGCGACATTTGTTGTCCATAATATGTTTTCATCACCTCTCTTCAATTGGATTCATTTCTTGCATTTGAAAACAAATATGGAAGTAAATAGAAAAGGATAACTAATGTGTAACCCAAAAAACAAAATAAATGAGATGGAATAGGGGGATTCATAGATAATTTAACTGAACATTGTTTTAGGTGAGCTTGAAAAAATATATAATGAAGTCAATAAATCATACAATATGTAATAATGAAATTTAAATTTTAGTAGGAGGGTTATTTAATAAGTTTCATCAGTCTATTAAAATCATGGAACATTGATTCTACCATATTTATAAGTGGTAAAGGAGTTGTCAAAATTATGTAAAATTTTAATTTCTTTAGCTCAGGTAGATGATGCAGGTTTCAATACATGTTTTACAGAAGAATACAAACCATCATGTTCATTACCTGGTAAAATGTTAAAGAGAGGTCTTTGTGACGTCCCGGACCCGGCTTCCCATCAACCTGAGCCCCGAGCCTAGTTGGCCACATAACCCCTGGATCATCTCCCCGTAGGCCAGGGGATACCGTCTAGCAGTGGAGGTGTAATGGTATGTCAGTGGGGAGACTGTACCCCCATGTCAGAGTACACAGTGGTATAGTAGTAAAGTAATATAGATAGTAGAAACACAACAAAATGGATAACAGGAGAAATATTAAAACATACAAACCGAACAACAGAAGTAAGGAAAACCCTCATAGGTATAAAAAATCCACACAGACGGTTTCTGATACAAAATGGATGCATGTCATGCTGATACAATGGGAAATAAGGAAATAATGCTATACAGTGATACAAAAAGAAAAAAAATAGTCCACTAGTATCTCTAGCCAAGCTCAATCCTCTGCTCTAGAACTCCATCTAGAACATTCATGTAACAACAACCTGATGTTGGGCCTTTTCCCCTACTAGTACCTACAGTAGTAAAGTCTACACGGGTGCCCAGGAGGCCGCCCAGGTAGGGTGTGAGACAAGTCTCAATAGGCCACCACCAATGGTGTCTATGTGTAATCCAAATAGGTGTTTGCATGAAACAATGATTGATATACTTCCAGTAAGAAAAGAAAAGTAAATAAACAACCCTCCAGATCAGGTTCTGGAAGGACACCTGGCGGGTCTACCTACTTCAGCTCAAGGCTAGAAATCTGAACAAGTCACTTGAGTATAAGTACATAAATATAGGTTATCACTGGCATGAGGTAAGCATGCTTCCGGTCCATAAGCACTGTAGTTTGTGTGGGGTAGAAATGGCTCCCACCCGTAAAGGTTATATAGGCACGAGGTATAAATGCCTCTCGTCCTCAATCGTTGTAGCTATCGTGGGGTAGAATTACCTCCCAGCCATAAAGGTCATATAAGGACGAGGTATAAATGCCTCTCGTCCTGTCTCATAGAATTTCATCTGGCACGGGGTAAGAATGCCTCCCACCCAACACACATAGATTCATCTGGAATGGGGTATGAATGCCTCCTTCCCAACAACGGGTTATCACAAGCATGTCAACATAGCAAGGCACAACCATTCACATCAAAATATATATGGCTTCACATCTTATATCACATCACATTAACAAGTATGGAAATTCTACCTTTTAATATCACATAAGAAAAACATGGCATACCTGCATTTCGATTCATTCAAGGGTTCATGCCATCTCATCCTAGCCAACCTCTAACCAAGCCATCCCATTTGCCTAATGTGGAAAATGGCTTTCAAGACATATCGTTAAGGTTAAAAGGTGAAAAGGGCCAATTCCCAAGGAATATCACCTATGGTTGACCACACCTAGTCCATACCTCATATAAACACCCTAAAAAGGTTAGATTCATCAATCTCATCCCACACGGGTCATTTAGATAGTAAGAGGTCAATATAAATAAGGGGTTTGGGGAAAGACAACCCCTGGCATGATGTTATAAACCCAAAGAGATGAAAAACCCAAAATGAGAACACATAACCACCTACCATAGGGCTGTAGATGTAGGATCTCTTGATATCGACCTCATATTTCCAACAGGTTGGAAGATATCTAAGTTTTAGTCCAAATCCATGAAAATAGGGCATATGAGCTTTTATCAAAATAACACAACTGTAGGAAATATTTGCTGAGGAGAAAGGGGTGCATGAAGTTAGCCTTACCAAGGGTGATCCAACGCCTTCGACGGATCGAAGAATAGACACCGGGGGAAGAAACGGAAGGATAATGAGTGAGGAGAGGGTTTTGGAGATCAATGGAGGCTCCCTCTAGTTCTATCCGCGGGAAGAAGAAAGAATGAGTTTTAGGTTTAAATATAATTAAGGGAAAAATTTTAAATTTTTACCCAGACCAGGGTCGCATGGTTTAGGCACACAGTTTACCAAACCGTCCGCATACCACTACCTCTGGAATGCAGGGCTGCATGGTTTATCCAAACCGTGCAACTTTACTATTCATGTCATGCTCAAACTGTGCGCCTCAGTCTGAAACTGCAAATCTCAAACTCCCGGGCTCCGAACAAGCCCCTGACACTCCCCGAACCTTCCTTAGAATGTTACAAACATTAAGCAAGCTTAAAGGAAAGAATTTAAATAAAAACTAACGATTCGTACCATTTTCAAAGAGTCGGGTCATTACAACCTCCCCTCCTTACAAAAACTCTTCCCTGAGTTGGCATTCCGAGGGTAAAGAGGTGTCACCAGTGAAAAGCCCTGGCCATTGAGATCGTATATCAGCCTCCCGCTCCCAGGTCTCGTCATGTACCCGGCTGTGCAGCCATATCACCCGTACAAGAGGAACAGACCTGCCTTGGAGTGTCTTCATGCTTCAGTCTACAATTCGCATCAGATACTCCTTGAAGGAATCATCCATATCTAGTTCAACCTCATCAGGCTGAAACATATGAGTCGGATCTGAAAAGTACCGGCGAATCTGAGATACATGAAAAACATTATGCATGGCCTGATATCTCTGTGGAAGTGCAAGATGGTAAGCTACAGTCCCGATCTGCTTCACCACCTCAAAGGGTCCTACGAACCTCGGTGAAAGCATACCCTGCTTCCAAATACATCTCTTCCCTAACCTGGGTGAGACCTTCAAGAAAACTCGGTTCCTAACCTCAAACTCTAGAGTTTGTCGGTTCTTGTTAGCATAAGACTGCTATCTAGACTGAGATGTCTACATACGATTCATGATAAGCTGTATCTGCTCAGTAGTATCCTACACTAGACGTGGTCCTAGAACACATGTCTCCCCTGCTTCAAGCCAACACAAAGGTGAGCGACAAGGCCTACCATAGAAGGCTTCATAGGGAGTTATCTCAATGGTATCCTGGAAGATATTATTATAAATGAACTCAAAAAGAGGAATGTGTTTCTCTCATGAACCTCCAAAATCGAGAGCACATGCACGTAATATATCCTCTAGTACCTGTATAGTGAGCTCAGTCTGTCCGTCCGTCTATGGGTGATAGGCTGTACTCAAAAGTACCTGCAAACCTAAAGCCTTCTGTAAACCCTTCCAAAACTGAGATATGAAACAAGGATCTCTATCTGAAATAACTGAACGAGGTGCTCCATGAAGGCGCACTATCTCCTTGTCATACAGTCTTCCCAAGTCGCCAACCGTGAAGGTTTCTCGTAGAGGTAAGAAATGCACGACCTTCGTCAGGCGGTCGACAATAACCCATACTACATCGTTGCCACTAGGTGACCTGGGTAATGCAGTTACAAAGTCCATAGAATCATCGTCTCATTCCCACTATGGAATGGACAATGGCTGAAAAATCCCAACCGGACACTGATGTTCCACCTTCACCTACTGGCAGGTGGAACAACATGTGATGAAACATGCTATCTCCCGCTTCATGCTAGGCCACCAATACTGCTATCGCAAATCACAATACATTTTGGTGATGCCTGGGTGAACTGCCCATGCTGAGGCATGGAAATCCCTCATCAGCTCCTCTCTAATGGCTGCTGGGACCCATACAAGCCCACGGAACAATAAAGTATCACCTTCATCCATGGTCCAATCTATAGTGGCATCATCAGTGACACTTTCTCATAAAACAAGGCCTTCAGGATCCGATAATTTTATTTCCCTAACCCGTTCCAAAAGAGTAGATGTTACCGCTAAGTCAAAGAGAACATTCTGACCCTGTCCCTCTTGAACCTCAATGTGTATATCTGAAAATAGGGCCATCAGCTTCTACTCTTCATTAGATTCCCAAACTACTTGTGACTGAGTTTTCCGACTCAGTGCATCGGCTACTGAATTTCCTTTCCCAGGAGTGGAGGCCAATTCAAAATCAAAATATTGTAGGTAATCAACCCACCTGCATTGCCTGAGATTGAGATCTCACTGAGTGAAGATATATTTGAGGATTTTGTGGTCAGTGAATACCAAAAAATTCTCTCCCAACAAATAGTGTCTCCAACAGCATAAGGCATGTACAACTGCTACGAGCTCAAGGTCGTGCGTCGGATAATTCTATTCATGAGGCTTTAACTGACAAGAACCAGAGGCAACGACTCACTCATCCTGTATCAATACAGCTCCATGCCCTATACCTGACACATCACAATAGACCATATAAGCCCTTCCTGGCTCTGGAAAGATCAGTATTGGCGCTGAAGTCATTCTACCCTTCAGTTCCTGAAAATCTGTTTCACAAGGTTACGACCACTCGAATCTCCCCCCCTTTTGGTCAAAGTTGTAAGCAGTTCTGCTAAGCATGAAAAGTCATGAATGAACCACCTATAATATCCAATAATCCCCAAGAAACTCTTGATATCGAAGACGTTCTTGGGTTGCTCCCAAGAGACTACAACACTCAACTTCTCAAGGTCAACTGAAACTCTAGACTCAGAAATAATGTGACCCAGGAAGTGAACCTTATTTATCCAAAAGTGGCATTTAATGAGCTTAGCATAAAGCTGATGCTCTCTCAGCATATTCAGAATGATATCAAGATGGGTTGCATGGTCTTGTCTCGAGTGTGAATAGACTAAGATGTCGTACAAAAATACAACCACAGAAGAATCAAGGTAAGGGTGAAAAATCCGATTCATAAGAGCTATAAACACTATAGGTGCATTCGTAATCCCAAACGGCATGACTCGGTACTCATAAAGACCATACCAAATCTTGAATGTTGTACAAGGTATGTCTGAAGTCATGACATGCACCTGGTGATACCCCGACCTCAAAGCTATCTTGGAAAACACCTTCTCTCCTCAGAGCTGATCGAAGAGGTCATAAATTTTAGGCAAAGGATACCGATTCTTAATCATCAGCTGATTTAATTTATGGTAATACATGAAAAGACAAAGGGTACCATCTGCCTTCTTAGCAAAGAGAACATGTGATCCCCAAGGAGAAGTGATGGGATGTATAAATCCTTTTTCTTCTAGGTCCTCTAACTGACTCTTGATCTCCAGAAGCTCCTTAGGTTCCATCCAATAAGGAGGAATGGTCACTGGTGCTGCTCCTGGTACAAGATCAATAGTAAACTCCACCTCTCTCACTGGAGGTAGGGAAGAGAAATCATCAAGAAAGACATCACTAATGTGCTCCACCATGGGAGGATAAAATGAGGATTGTAACCCTTTCTCATCGAGATAAAGACTGGAAACTTGTGTCGTGACACCACCCAACTTCTGTTGTTCGAGTCCTACTCATGTCGCACTAAGATCCCATTCTCCCTTATGAATATGAGAGTCACCCTCTAGTGACGTAAATGTCACCCTCCGATGATATCAGTCAATCTGGGCCCTATAAGGAACTAACCAATCCATCTCAATTATTACATCAAAACCTGTCATATCAAGAACATACAGGTTCCACAGAAAAAGGTAACCACCCACCTCAAGGGGAAAATTCTGACAACGACGAACGCCCTCTAAACAGATACCTAATGGGGTATCTAACGTGATCATACCATTATATGGATCAACGTCAAGGCCTAAACTTCAAAAAATCGCCTCCGATATAAAAGAGTGAGAAGCGCCTCTCTCAAACAAATAAGATAATAATGTAGAGGCAACTAGAATCGTACCTCATACAGTAGATGGTCTGGCGTACTGCTCCTGTGGCGCAGGCTCGACTGCATACAACTGGCCAGTACCATGGCCCTGAGTCACAGCCTGGCTACCCTGAGTAGACCTTCCCTGCTAGTGATGAGTGTCATATTCCTGATTACCGCTGCCTCAGCTACCGCCACGACCTGATCGGGTGGTGGTATTCCAGCTGTCTGACTGACGTGATTCTACCGATCCAGTGCCAAATTGTATTGCAGGCACATATTCCTGGTCACTGGACCTTGGGGGAAAAGTCTTGCAGAAGAGGTGGAGATGACCCAACCTACCACATCCTCTACACTCCACTGGGTTTCGTGTATACTACCTCTTCATATGTCCTGGAACCCCACACTGGTGACAGATAGGAGTACCACCTGAAAAAAGGGTCTGACCACCACTAACACTGTGAGAGTCCTCAAAATGCCGCTTCTTCCCAGAAGAAGATCCACAAGAACCCTTTGGTGCTGAACCCCCCTAGTTCACACTGTCCGCTTCACTCAAGTTCCTCTTTGTGATCAAAGCGTAATTGACAATCTCTGAAATAGTCGTCAGCCTGAACACGTTAACCTCTGACCAGATGGCGTAACATAGCCCATCCTCAAAATGCCTAGTGGCCGTGAGATCATCAGAAGCTAGTGTAAGAGAAAAATTCTATAACTCCGTGAAACGGGACAATATTCCATGACTGTCATGTTCCCTTCCTACAGATTCATAAACTTTCTAGAACTGTCATCCCTCAAAGTCTAGGGAAAGAAGTAATCATAGAAGAAGGTCTAGAAATCAGCCCATACAATCTCTCTCTGTTGTCCCAACTGGGTGATGACATCCCACCACCTCCTGGCTAAACCACGTAGCATATAAGCTGCATGATTGACCCTCCTCTATGGAGGCGTCTCAAGGTGCTTGAAGATGGTCAGAACAACATCCAACAAGGACTCTATAGCAAAATGTCGACCATATCCTGTAAAGGTAGGAGGATGCTGCGACTGAAACTCGCGGGTCAACTCTGCCATACTCGGGGCAGGTCTCACTCGACCTTGCACAGTCTGAATTAGATGCAAAAATCTCTCACAAAACTGGGCATCGGTGCCCATCTCAGGAATAATAAGAGGAGCCACAGGTGGCTCGACAGGAAGATCGGCTGGTGGCTCAGTACCCGCCAACTCAGAAACGTGATCGTCGCCACCTTCAGCACGCGCAACTCGAGGACGTCTCGGAGGCATAGTGCTACAATGACAAACTAATGTCTCAAAAGAATAACCCAACAAGTTAAAGGTTTAACTCTTGAATCTAGGACAGGTACTGAGCCTTCCTACCACTAAGATCACCTATCCATACCCATAGGAATTCATAGAAAAACCCACAACTGCTCAAATTTAATTTAATCCAGTGATATTGCATTTTCTAGCCCATAAGGACCCATAATCTTCATGAACTGAAAGATGACACACACTTGAATGTCATTTCTCATTTAATACCACTAAACAAGCATTTGAATTTCCTTTAAAGGAAATTATTGGTTTTTTTGGAATGTCATTTTCCGATCCATAAGGGCCCATACACATTATGAACCAAAGACAGACACCCACTAAAACCACCTCATTCCTCAATTCACAACCTGCAAGGAGGGTTATCATAGTTTCACACATATTTACAAGGAATGGAAATAACCAACAAGGAATGCTCACTAAAAATTTAGACGTGGCATGGAAAAATTCATGACCTAATCATATTGTGCCTACCATGATGCATGTTCTAATGCATAACCCTCATTTCATTGGGTCAAACCATGAAACACAAATTTCAATCTCGCAAAAAGTCATTGACATCACAAATCATGTGAAGCACCCAACGGTGAAACAGTATCAATAGTAAATAGAAAAATCAATAACAACATAATTTAGGAAACTTGGTCTTTTCCTCGTACATGGGTTCATGACGCCCAAGAATGGCTTATAACTAAGTCCCAAAGCATTCCCGGTCTCCATGTCTACCGTCGCAAAATAGTAAAGCAAGAAAGAAAGAAAACCTCTGACACCAATTTGTGACGTCCCAGACCCGGATGCCCATCAACCCCAGCCCCGAGCCCGGTTGGCCACATAACGCCTAGCTCATCTCCCCGTAGGCCAAGGGCTACCAACTAGAAATGGGGGTGTAATGGTAAGTTAGTGGGGAGACTGTACCCCCGTGTCAGAGTACACAAAATTATAGTAGCAAAGTAATAAATATAGTGGAAACACAACCAAATGGATAACAGGAGAAATATGGAAACATACAAACCAAACAACGGAAGTAAAGAAAACCCCGATAGGTATACCAAAGCCACACAGGCAGTGTTTGATAAAAAATGGATGCATCGAATGCTTATACAATGGGAAAGATGGAAAGCATGCTATAGAGTGATACAAAAAGAACAAAAATAGTCCACGAGCATCTCTAGCCAAGCTCGATCCTCTGCTCTGGAACTCCAGCTAAAACATTAATATATCAACAACCTGACGCATGGCCTTCTCCCCTACTAGTACCTATAGAAGTAATGTCTACACGGGTGCCAAGGAGGCTGCCCAGGTAGGGTGTGAGACAAGTCTTAGTAGGTCACCACCAACGGTGTCTACGTGTAATCCAAATAGGTGTTTCTATGCAACAATGAGTGATATATTGTCAGTAAGAAAAGCAAAGTAAATAAACAACCCTCCCATTCTGGTTCTGACAGGACACCTGGCGGGTCTACCTACTTCAGCTGAAGGCTGGAAATCTGAACAAGTCACCTGATTATAAGTACATACATATAGGTTATCACTGGCATGAGGTAAGCATGCCTCTCGTCCATAAGCTCTGTAGCTAGCGTGGGGTAGAAATGCCTCCCACCCGTAAAGGTTATATAGGAACGAGTTATAAATGCCTCTCATCCTCAATCATTGTAGCTGGCGTGGGGTAGAAATACCTCCCACCCATAAAGGTTATATAGGCACGAGGTATAAATGCCTCTCGTCCTGTCTCACAGAGTTTTATCTGGCACAGGGTAAGAATGCATCCCTCCAAAAACACAGAGATTCATCTGGCACGGGGTAAGAATGCCTCCTTCCCAACCATAGATTATCACAAGCATGTCAACACAGCAAGGTACAACCATTCACATCACAATATATATGGAATCACATCTTATATCACATAGAATTAACAAGCATGGAAATTCCACCTTTTAATATCACATAAGAAAAACATGGCATACCTACATTTCGATTCATTCAAGGGTTTAAGCCATCTCATCCTAGCCAACCTCTAACCAAGACATCCCATTTTCTTAACATGGAAAATGGATTTTAAGACATATCGTTAAGGTTCAAAGGTGAAAAGGGCCAATTCCCAAGGAAAATCACCTATGGTTGACCACACACAGTACATACCTCATCTAAGCACCCTAACAAGGTTAGATTCATCAATCCCATCCCACACGGGTCATTTAGATAGTAAGCGGTCAATATAAATAAGGGGTTTGTGGAAAAACAACCCCTGACACGATGTTATAAACCCAAAGCGATGGAAAACCCAAAAGAAGAACACATGACCACCTACCTTAGGGTTGTAGACGTAGGATCACTTGATATCAACCTCATATTTGCATCAGGTTGGAAGAGATATAAGTTTTAGTCCAAATCCCTAAAAATAGGGCATATGAACTTGCATGAAAATAACACAACTATAGGAAATATTTGCTGAGGAGAAAGGGGTGCGTGAGGTTAGCCTTACCAAGGGTGATCCAACACCTTCGACGAATCGAAGAACGGACACCGGGGGAAGAAAAGGAAAGAGAATGAGTGAGGAGAGGGTTTTGAAGATCAAAGGAGGCTCCCCTCTGGTTCTGTCCATGGGAAGAAGAAAGAATGGGTTTTATGCATAAATAGAATTAAGGGAAAAATTGTAAATTTTTACCCATACCAGGGTCGCACGGTTTAGGGGCACAGTTTACCAAACCGTGCGTGAACCATGCACATCCCACTGCCTCTGAAAAGCAGGGTTTCATGGTTTATCCAAACCGTGTGACTTTACTATTCATGTCATGCGCAAACCATGCGCCTCAGTATGAAACTCTAAATCTCAAACTCCCGGGCTCTGAACAAGACCCTGACACTCCCCAAACCTTTCTTAGAATGTTACAAACATTAAGCAAGCTTAATGAGAAGATTTGAAAGAAAAACTAACGATCCATAACTTTTCTAAAGAGTCGGGTCATTACATTCTTAGAGTCATACAGATATTATACAAATCATAGTTAAACCATTGAAATGTTCACCAAGTTAGAAATGTAGGTTTCATAGGTTTAAATACAATTCAATTCCAAATTAGAAAATGCAATTCAAATAAAAATTCCAACCAACAAACATTGAAAATTCTCATAATAGTCAAATTGGATACAACATATTTGTAATCAATATTAAATCAATTTTTATAGTACCAACCTTAACAGCCCAATTCGAGGTAAACCAAAAGAATTGAGAACATGAATGGATGATTTTATATATTTCCTACCACAACTTTTGGTTCACAATAAACTCTGAAAAATGAGCTATTGGAGTCATCAAAAGTAATAAATGGATCATTTCCAATGGAAGTAGTGATTTTGTCAATTCATTCATCATCATCATCAAAAATATGTCTTGGAATAACTTCAATATTGACACCAAATTCAGGTCGAAGATGGTCTTTGACATAAAAAATTTGTTTTTACATTGATTCCAATAGATATGGTTCATCAGTATCAAGTGTGCGAGTCATATCAATTACTCGAAATCCACAATCGTCAATAAATGTTCTCTTCCTTGTCATCGAATCAACCCACTTACATTTCATTATTGTGACTCATCCATGAGAATAATAATCCAATATTATTATTTTTTCAACGACTCCATAATAACATATATTTTCAAATCGCGGTCTACTATCTGATTAACTAGCATAGCAGTATGTTGTGGAAGTAACCATAACACTATCATGTTGTTTTCTCATGTTCTTTACTTGTTCAATGATAATAAATCTGCCCCCATTGATAACAATTGATTTACAGTCGCGAACCACAATATTAGGACCAAAAGTCAAACCTCTTATTTTCTCAGAGACAGTGTCAGTAGGAAAACTCAATACCTAAAATATAAATCAATATTAAACTTAATTAATTATTTTTTTAATTATTTAAAACATTAATATTATTACCTTTAATTTTAACCAAGCAGAAATCACTTTGCTACACAAAGTCTCTCTCTTTCTCAAAGATAAAGAATGATGATTTCTATTTATCATTGCTTTATGTTCCATGTAGATAAAAATAGTAATAGTTTAACAGACATATATATATATATATAAGATATAAATATACAATTTACTTACAATATGTAGTCATCAAACAAATCATAGTTGAACAAAACTGTGCAATGTGCCATCTCCCACTCTTCAAGGCTTAATGTCATCAATGTGTATGATCCAAGAATTCCCCCTATTTGAGGAAGTGATTGAAAACTGGGTTCAATTTTCTCATACTATTCTTCTTCATTTCTCATTGGTCTATTCATTCTTGTAGTAAGATCAGACAAATACCTAATGAAGAAATCCATACATTCTTGATCCAAGTAACCATTCATGATAGAACCTTCAAGATTATTCCTATTAAGACCATAAAACTTTAATTTGTACATATTTCTTTCAGTTGGATACATCCAAAAAAAATAAATAGGTCCTTAAAGAATTATTTCAGTTAGAATATGGACAGTCAGATGCAGCATGCATGTGAAAAATGATAGAGGAAATATTTTCTCTAACTCACACAAAATTAATGGGGCATCTTCCAACATGTTTTTCAAGAAATACTTGGACAACTTCTTATCACAAATATCTCTAAACAAATGGAACAACCGAATAATATCCAACCGTACATTATTAGAAAAAAGATGATGAATTGCTACTAGAATCAACTCATGCAGAAGAATGTGATAATCATGAGTCTTAAAAGATTTTAGCTTCAACTCTCTTCTATTGACCCGTTTGGATTTGTTTCTTGATTAGCCATTAATAACTTTTATAGTCTCTAGTACTTCCAAAAATTTCTATCTGTTCTATAGGTTTCCTCACATAATAAGCACCTGAAATTTGCCATTTATTTTCACTGATATGAATAGGATATAATTCCGGTATGATGCCCCAATCCACCAAGTCACGTCGAGAACATAAATAATATTTTATCTTCCCCTTAACATTTAGAATAATCGAAGGCAAAATCTCCCATATTTATTTTCAATGTTCACTACGTCAAAATAATGACGTAACAAATTGGTTGACCAATAAGGCAAATCAAATAAGATACTTATCTTCTTCCAATTATAATAGGTTTCAGTGGAAACATTCTTTCTCTTTCCAGATTTCATTTGATCCTTCCCAAATGAAAAAATAAAATATTTCAATTCATTAAGCACATTGTTTCCGGACATACGTTGAGGTGGACAATTGGTCTCCATGGTATTGTCAAATCTTCCATAATTATTTCTATATGGATAGTCCATTGGAAAGAATTGTTGATGTCCCATAAAACTAAAAATACAATGATTTTTGAGTCTTTTGGATTATGTATTCTTAATAAAAATGGGACACGATATTTTTCCCTTCATGCTCCATCCAGATATCATTGTATAAGCAGAAAAATCATTGATTGTCCACATAAGCACAGGACACATCTGAAATATGTCTTTCGAACATGCATCGTATGTGCATACTCCCACATCCCAAATAAGTTTCAACTCTTTTATTAAAAGTTTCATGTATACGTCTATATCATTGTCAGTATGAGAAGGGCCATATATGAGTATACTCATGAAAGTGAAAGGATTTTTCATACACAACTATGCTGGAAGATTATAAATGTGTATAAAAATCGGCCATGTGTTGTGCGATTTAAGCATCTGCCCAAATGGATTAAAACTGTCACATGAAGGACCCAACCTCAAATTCTGCATGTTAGCTGGAAAATCAGGATATCAAGCACCAAATCATACAAATCCATATATAGGGTGAACCAACTCACCATTAGTCTTCTTTCTCTCAGTATCCTGCCATCATATTTTTATTGATATTTTATCAAACATAAAGATATTCTAGTGTCTGGAATCAATGGAAAGTGCCACATTACTTTCTGTGTCACATGAGATGGCGTACAATCTTAATTGGGCTTCCAGTGGGATGTGTCGCATTTTGTACAATCATTATGTTCTGCATTTTCCTCCCATAATAAACTACAATATTTTGAGCAATCATGAATTTTGTTTCTTGAAAATTCATGTTCTTCAACTAACATCCATGCAATAGAGTTTTTGGAGGGAATATCTACATCATCTAGAAGTAATTTCTTCAAGAAGGTAAGAATGTAATTGATGGTAGTATTAGAAATCCCATACATAGTTTTCTCATGAAATAATCGGATTAAAAATTCTAGCTTTTTCATTTTAGCACATTGTTGATATACTGGTGTCGTGGTAGCATCATTCAATTCTTTCACCCTAAAAACATCATTATTTTCATTAGATGCATCATGTGTGCTCATATAGAAATATTCTTGGGTCGGAATCCTTTCTTTTTCATGATGATGAATAAATAGAAACAAGTCATATAACAAATTCTCCAATCTAGTCCTCTCATTTGGATCATCAGACATTTGAGATGTCATTTTCTCCTCATTTTGATACCACACAGAGTAGTTTTCATGAAAACCATATTTGGTAATGTGGTAGCTGACTTCTTCATGGCTCAACCAAGGTCTTCCAACACACTTGTAATAGGGGAAATGTTGGTGACCACTATCTGAGACACTGTGAAATGAAAACTCTAAAAAGCTTTCCAAATTGTTTTTAAAATTGATTGATATCTGATTTGTTTCATACATCCAACTTCTATCCATTCTGTAAAAAAACTGTTATAAGTCATTTTGTCAAAAGCAGTTCAATAAGATTGAAGTTTCATAGAAAATATATTTATGTAAATGAGAATTGGTCAATTTATATGAAACCATAATTGACACACTACTCTATATGAGAATCATAATATAAAAGACAACAAAATACTATATTTATAATAAAATATCTTTAAATAACTATACATGAGTGTACAAGATCATGTACACCTGTGGTGGAGAATTATTCTGGAGTTGACAAAATTTTTGATTGAAATTTTTTTATATTTTAGTAGATTATTTGAGTGATCACATACATTTCCCAAGGGGGTGTGGTGTCCAGGGGGTGTGGGGTGTCCAGGGGTGGTGGGGCTGTCCAGGGGGTCGGAGGTGCCCAAAGGGTGGGGGCTGTCTAGGGGGGTTGGGGTGTCTAGGTGGGTGGGTTGTCCATGGGGGTGGGGCTGTCCAGGGGGTACAGGGTGTCTAGGGGGTGGGAGGGCTGTCTACAGGGGTGCCAAGGCTATCCTGGGGGGTCAGGGGTGTCCAGAGGGTGGGGGGATTTCTAGGGGCAGTCCAGGGTGTATGGGGTGTCCAGGGGGTGAGCAGGGTGTCCAGGGGGTGGGCGGGGTTGTCTATGGGGTACGGGGTGTCTGGGGGGAGAGTGGGTGGGTTTTCAATGGGGGTGGAGAGACTATCTAGGGGGTACGGGGTTTCCATGTGGTGGGTGGGCGGTCCATGGGGGGTGGTCAGGCTTTCCATAGGGGTGGGTGTTGTCTAGTGGGGTCGGGGTTGTCAAAGGTTGGGGGGATTTCTAGGGGTGGGGGCCTCCAGGGGGATGGGGGTGTCCGGGGGGTGGTAGGGCAGTCCAGGGGGTACATTGTGTCTAGGGGGTGGGCAGGTTGTCCATGGTGTTGTTCGAGCTGTCCAGGGGGGTATGGGGTGTCCAGGGGTATGGTCGGGCTGTCCACGGTGGTGATGGGGTTGTCCAGCCGGTACAGGGTGTCTGGGGGGTGGGAGGGCATTCCACGGAGGTGGGTGGGATGTCTAGGGGTAGGGTCTGTCCATGGGGTTGGGCGGCCTATCCACAAGGGTGGTGGGGATGTCCAGAAGGTTAGGGGTGTCCACATGGGTGGGCGGGCAGTCCACGGGGGGTGGGGAACGGGGGTGGGGGGCTTTCCAGTGGGTTGGAAGGGCTCTCCATGAGGGTGGCGGGGCTGTCCAGGTGTGTATGGGGTGTCCAGGGAGTGGGTGGACTGTCCACATGGGGATAGGGTGGTTCAATGTGTCAAGGGGGTGGTGGGATGTCCACGAGGGTGGCAGGGCTATCCAGGGGGTATGGGGTGTCCAGGGGTGTGGGTGCACTTCCCACGGGTGTGGTTGTCCTTTCTAGGGGGTATGAGATGTCTAGGGGGTGGGAAGGCTATCCACAGGGGTGGCTGGGCTGTCCAGGGGGTAACGTTTGTCCACAAGGGGTGGGAGGGTTGTCCACGGGGGTGGCGGGGCTGTCTAGGGGTATATGGTGTCCAAGGTGGTGGGAGATCTATCCACGAGGGTGAAGGGGGATGTCCAGGGGTACTGAGTGTCCATGGGAGTGGGCGCACTATCCACAGGGTTGGTGAGGCTGTTCAGGGGGGTACAAGGTGTTCAGGTGGGTGGGAAAGCTGTCCATGGGAGTGGCGGGGCTATCCAGGGGGTAGAGGGTGTCTAGGGGGTTGGGGGATATCCATGGTGGGGGTTTCTAGAGGGTATAGGGGGTTTCATGAGGTGGGTGGGCCATCCATAGGGGTGGTGGGGATGTCCATGGGGGTAGGGGGTGTCTAGGGGGTGGGTCAGCTTTCCACAAGGGGGGGTGTCAAGGGGGTAGGGGTGTCCAAGGGGGTGGTTGGGCTATCCCTGGGGGGTCACAAGGTTGTCCTGGGGGGTTGGGGTGTCTAGGGGTGGGCGGGATATCCACGGGGTGGCGGGGATATCCAATGGTTTGGGGGTTTCCAAGGGGTGGGTGGGTTTTCCTCGGGGGTAACAAGGTTTTCCTAGGTGGCAGGGGTATTCAGGGGGTGGGCGGGATATCAACGGGGGTGGTGGGGCTTTCCATGGGGTAGGGGGTGTCTCAAAGGGTGGGTTAGGTGTCCTGGGGGTGGGGTGTCTAGGGGGTGGGTGATTTGTCCATAGATAATTTAACTAACCATTGTTTTAGGCGAGATTGAAAAAATATATAATAAAGACAATAAATAATAAAATATGTAATAAAGAAAATTAATTTTTAGTAGGATGGTTATTTACTAAGTGTCATCAGTCTATTAAAATCAGGATACATTGATTATGTGGCTTTATTTCACTCAACAACCAAGAGAGAGAGAGAGCATCTGGAATTATGCCTCTAGAAAATTCATCAAGGTATATATGGGCATCAAGAGTGACTGCCCACTCACATTTCAGATATCCCACGATAGTTAAAGTTACATTTTGAGCATGTGACTATGGTTTTTAGTTTTTTATTATTAAATTTTGTGCATGAGGTTATTGTGTGATAAGTGAATTAACAAAGTGTGGTTAATATATGGACATCAAGAGTGATGCAGGACTTGTATGAGCATTTAGTTTGATGTAGTATTTTAATTTCATCATGTATGGTGTGATTTTGAAATGAGAATATGATGGGATGTGGAAAATGATGGTGTGTGATGCTTCTAATATGGTTGTTATGGGATGATGGTTGTTGTAGAGCCACCATGATATTGATACCTTTGGTCGGGAAGTGATGAGGTAGGTAATTCTTATGGGGTAGTTCCCACAGAAGGGATTGATTAATTATATTTCGTAGTTGGGGTATTCTAGGTATGTGGGAATGATACATCTACATTCAATGTCATATCAAATTTTGGGACAATGAAGATCAAGAAGTTGAGAAGGAGGAGAGTGTTGGTCTGTGGACATCCAAAATAGTATAAGGATTAGCTATTATATGTTTGGGATATGGAAAGGCACATGTATTTTTCATGGATTTAAATTATTAGAGGGTTGGGAGTGTACATCCCCCAACCCCACTAAACACACCCCCCCTACAGCCCTCACCTGCCACTGCATACCCCCCTACAGTCCCCATCCCCCATCTCCCCCTACATCCCCAACCCCCCACATTACACACCACCTCACCCCTTGCATCCCCCCACCCTACACAGCCACCCCCCTACATCCCCCTCCCCCACTGCACTAACCCCCCCCCCCCCCCACTCCCACTACACCCCCCTACAACCCCCTCCCACTGCTCAACCCCCTACATCCCCCTCCCACTACACAACCCCACCCTCCCACTGCACAACCCCCCCCCCTCCCACTGCAATGGCCCCTCCCATTCCCTTGAAAAACAAATTATGAAATAGAGACCCATAGTAGGTCTCCCTTCCATTTAAAAACTCACTACCATGTTCGATTAATATAACAGGAAATCACTAAAATATCACTATAAGACATGAACCATGATTCTAATCAAAAGTGTCTCAATAGAACACCTAAAAGGAACTATATTCAGTGGAATGATGTGCAAATTAACTCTATGAAATGGCATAACATTTCATATATACAAGTTTCTGAATTGGAGGAATCACCATTTGAATAGATATTCAAATACAGGAATCATGTGTTATGTTACTGGAAATAGGATACACTATGTTATCATCTATTAGAGGTGGAAGAACAAACACTTACTTGAATCAAGGATTGATCACAGGTTGGGAAGAAGGGTCTGCAAAGAATAGGGGAGCTGTTTTTTAGTGATAATCAAAACAAAAAACAAAAAACAACCTTGTATTCAAATAAATCCTAATGAAGAATGGAATAAATGGAGGTAGAACATAAAAATGAGTTATTACTTATAGATTTTATGTGTAAGAACAAAAAATGAGTTGCTGGGAAGTAGGGTTTGCATGCTGATGGAACAATGGAGCTCTCGGTTTAGGGCACAATGTGGGCGGATGAAGATCAGAATCGCATACTGTATTTGTGGATTTTTATCCCAATGGTTTTTAAAAAAATTTGGGAAATATTATCAATGATACCACTATACCAATGGTTTCAAAAAACCATTGGGAAAACTAGGCCTATCCCAACTGTTCTATAAATCGTTGGGAAAATACAGTTTAAAACTTCCTATACCTACGGTTTTCAATAAACTATTGGTATATTAATCCTATCCCAATGGTAACTCTAAACCATCGGGATAGAGGCGTTGGTATAGGATGAATTTCCATTAGTGAATGATGAATCAATATTAATTGTACCTCTCACTATTGTTGGACCTACATCAATCACTGGATCATTATATACTGTGTGATGAAATTTCATTCCTAATTATTATGGATAGATCTTCAAAATTCATGATTTATCTGAAAATACCTCATATCCGCTTGGTATAAGAAACCACATACTAGTATGTATGGTGGTATAAATTTAGAAAAAGAACTCTACAATTGATCTTAATAATTGTAAGAGCATCAGATCTTCGATATGTTCATGCACTTATACATTTAGTTCCCAACCATTGAATATTATTAACAAGTCAGTGGCCCTTTAGGAAACACTACAACCATTTTATAGAAAGTTTTCTATTAAGGACCATATGTGTTTTTCCCCCATGAGATTCATCCCTCTTCATCGTTCCTTTAACGGAACCACTGACATTTCCTATGTGAGTAGGAGAAAGTTTATTCTACCCTAACATGCAAGGGAGATCAATTTTATCCATCAAAGATATATCCAAAAGATATGAATACAATGAATTATTCAAAATAATTACAAGAGACTAGATATATGATCAATAACCCTACAAAAACTGACATGCTAGTAGCTTCTCAATCTAGAGAGCATTTCGTGATAAATGTGAATGTTCTTAAAAACAATTTTCATTGTGAGTTATTGTCCTCTACCATTGATTATGGTGAAGGGACTTCATATAAATAACCAAATAAATTGTAAATAGTTAGTATTTATTTGTAAAAATAATCATAAATCATTCTCATGTCATGACCTAGTCCATCAATAGAAGAACTATCACCCCCCACTATCTCCAACAAGGCCCATCAAACATGAATATATGTCACCGTACCTTAAAGGATTCTATCAAATCCATGAATTCAAAAAATTTCAAAATATTGTACAACTATTATACTGCCTATTCAAGATCATTCACACCATAAAATGATCATGATTTATACTGATGATATTCTTATGTGTGATATTTGTTGGCATACCTCTATGTTACATCCTATACAACCAACATAAATTCATGTGAAACATATTTTCCTACGGAAAGATGACATTAATTCTCACACTACATGTTTTAGGATTATCATAGGGTTTGATTTTTATGGTTCATCAATAGAAATTTCAATTAATATTTTAGTACATCATCTTGGGTGGATCGTATAATAAAACACTGACATATAACAAATAAATATCTTTTAAGAGAATCAAGAGAGTCAACTCTATTATTCAAAACACAACATGAGAACTCAAATATTATATAAATTCTTTGAAAATTACTAAAATATGATAAACAAACTCCTTGGATAAACTTTTTAATAATAACACTTTATATGTTAATGATCATTATGATGTGTGATAAAAATTGACACCCACATAACCAAAATTTTATGTCAAAAAAATCATACCACCTATATACCATGACACCAAAATTTATTACCAATAACCAAAAAAATACATGGGAAACATTGATATAAATTTATCATGAATAGAACAACATAGCTTGCTTAAATGTTAACTAAATAGGCCCTACATGATATGAATAATTCTCTTAATAACTGTCCAAAATAGTTACATTACTCGCCTAAACGGTACCCCATCTACTCCATACACAACATTAATGAACTTCCCAACCTCCGGGGTAAGACACAATATCCTAGGTATTAAAGAAATCCCTGAAAGAATTATTTATATTCTAGAACCAATAAATAATAATTGAATATAAAACATAAACAATAAGTATTCCAATATAGAAAACATGACTAAATATTCAATATTATAGATAATTTAATTAACTAAAAGTATTGATTACTATTATAAAAAAATTATATCTAATAAGAACATGTGTATCAAATAATCCACTAACCACCACTATCTCACATTTCTCCCAATACAATGACCTATTTCATCCTCAAGACTGTGTTAAATACATTGAATAAGTTATTGAGAATATAGAATGGGTCACCCATATATTGGACATTCCTGAAACATCAAATAAACATAATTAAAAAAGATAAATAACATAAACGAGATTAACATAATTAACATAAATTCAAAATTAAAAAATGAATCCAAAAAATAAGAGTCAATGAAAGTAGAATCAAATATACACTAGGATGAGTTGGAAAATATAATATAAGATACAAAAATAGAATAAAATACAATTATACCCATATAACCATTTTACATTATCATGTTTCTCACCATATCCCAACTCACCCATGGATAAAAAATCATGAGATGATTATACCAAAGAATTAATCTTGAAAATATACACATAATATGAGCTAAAAACATAGAAAAAATAGATATAAATGATGTAAAGTAGTATTATTCATGAAATTCATACCTAATATAGATTTTTCATGGGAACGTAAATCACCAAAATCTCCAAATTAAATTGAGCCAAACAAATAGGGAAGAATAAACCAACCTCAAATGCCTTTGACACAAGATGTCAAATCACCTCTGAGGTGGACCTGAAAAAACCATGATATTCCCTAGAAACAAGGATAAAAATTAGAATCATAGAACCTCAAAACCCCAAGGGTTCGGTTGAATGAAACCTAGAAATGGGAGCGAGTAAAACTCTAAGAAATTGAAGAATTAAAGAAGATGAATGCTTACCTCGAAGTACTGACCAAGAACCCTTAAGAAATTCCAGATAAATGGTGGGAGGATAGGGACCCAAGACAGGTGGATGTCAGGTGGGGATTTCAACCATAAGGGGTATCATGCACAACTAGAGATGATAAGGGGATGAGGGATGTCGCTATAGTAGAGGGAGTCGAGAGGGGCTGAGGGACGTTGCTAGAGGAGAAGAAGCTGGGAGGGGATAGTGGAGGATTTCTCTGGAGGAGAGGGAGATAAGAGGGGGAGGACGAGACATTTCCAAAGGGAAGGGAGCTGAGGGGGACTAGGGGCCAGGAGGCTAAGGCCAGGACGTTGAGTAAGAGGCGGAGGCCGAGAGGTCGAGGTTGGGGAGGAGAGTATAGGACTGGGAGGAGAAGGTCAGGGAGGGGAGGGGAGCCCAATAAATCACCCGTCTATTCTTACAGTTAGTGAAAAACCTTAAGTATAGACAAGATTTTTTCATTTATACTAATTTTTTTTATAAACTATTGGTATAAGAGTATTGGTATATACCCAATTTTTAGTACTGAATACTTTATTACTACAAATCAAATATATAAAATACTAACTTTTTATTCATCAATATCAACCCAATATTGTTTTATAATTAGAGATTAAGAAAATAGTCTTACCTTAAATCTATACATCATAATATTACTTTACACTTTTGATATCCCTTATATCATTTAGTATAAAGCCCATATCATAAGAAAAGAAAAAATCAAGTACTTGGTGTTATTTAACTTTTCTAATGATATGTTTGAGTTGATATTTTGAAATAAAATAAAATATATTACATGATCAATATAAATTTTGGATAAATGAAAAGGTGTTATATACATCTAATAGTTTCTTTCAGGTGATTTATATTTCCAAAAATATTTCAAAATAATTAGAATAATATTTTTCACATGATATTAATTATTAAATCTTCTTGAATGGGATAATAATTTTTAATATCCTTTTAAATTCATTATGATAATATATCTTTACTATGTACAAAAAAACATCATTGAAACATGAAATGAATTATTTTTTATTAAAGTTAAAATGTTACTTATAAAGCCAAATTACCTTGGAAATTCTATAATAACTAAACCTTAAGATCCTAATGAATAACCTAAATAACTCCCACCTTATATAATTTTTTGACCTTAAAGGTTATTTCATACTTTTTTACTTACATCCTATAAAAAAGTAATATCATTATTTTGATTTAATAATTTAAAATATAATTAAAGGTTACATATATTTCAACCTAATAATAAAATCCTAAAATATAATGAATCACATAAAAAATCACTTAAAACATTAAATGGGTTTCCAAGACTTTAATATTTCTATAAACATTAAAATTATAAACCCATTATAGAATTTTAAATTCTTAAGATAACCTCACATGAAAACATCCTAATATCCCATGTTATCTAATCCATGTCTTTGATGCCAAATATAGGGACCTAGACTTAAAAATTTAAAAGTATAGTGTATTTAGATTAGAATTGTTCTTCTTACATTCCAAAATAAAATTACAATTTAGTGTTGTAGAGTGTTTTTTCATAATATTTACATAAAAACCCTATATATTACAATGGGGTAACTTCTATTCAGTATATGTTCTTCCTAAAGAACTAAAATTTTAAGATATACCATGTTTCCTTTTCATTACATGCCTTCACAATTTCATTCCCGAAAACATCTATATCCCTAGTAATCCATAAAAGCCGATAAAAACATTTTAAAATATGGGAAATCACAAAAAATACAATAAATAACAAAAAAATAAATAATTTTCTATTCAATTAATACTTATACAAATTTTACTTAAAAAACATTATGATAAAAATGAAAAATTTCTTATATAAGAAATCAACTTATATACAAAATTATTTTTATAAAAAATATCATAAGAATTAAAATTCCAAAATAATACCCATAAAGGTTTCTTATAGTCATGAAAATATTATGAAAACTTTTCCACAAAGTTATAATTTTCACCCTTAAGAAAAAACATATACTTTAATTTAAACATAATATCACTAAATTAGCTTTTTAAATCATAATATTTCTATAAAATTTCAATATATGATAAAATACAACATTTCTTTTGTCTTTTGTAAAGATACTAAAAACATTCTGTATATAATAGGTAAAAAGATTAATTTTTAAGATAATGAAAATAAATTAAAATAGATATAAAATTTACTTTATAATTCATTTATGTATATATAAAATTTATAAAATAATTTTAAAAATATTGACATGGAAGAAAAAGAGTTTGAATGGAAACCTTGAAAGATGATATTTTAAAAGAAAACCATTTACCTTGATTCTAACTCATCATGTTCATTGTTTATCTTCCTGAATAATTTAATTAGTTTAATCATTTAATTTTTTAATTATATTTTTCTATTTTATTATTTAATTTACTTTTATTTATTATAGTCTTTATTCAATTACATAATCATTTGAGTCTATGTCAGATATTTTGATGATATTTGGCTCATATGTCTAAAATGAGTTTAGTAGGTTAACTATGGTCAAAAATGTCATAACTAAATCATATAAAAAATAAAAACAATTAGATAATTATAATTTTTATAAATAAATTATACTTTTAAAACTAATCATGATATATGGTTATGAAAAATTGTCTACTTTACAATCTTAAAGAAGATAAATCATTAGTACACATGAATAATATTTCAATTTTTGAACGATCATTAGAGAAATAAGGTACGTATTATTTTAGATATAAAAAATAATAGTAAAATATTAAATACCATATTATTTATTTAAATATTCTTATATATATCATATATGTGATGTGGTGATGAAAAAAATCACATCACTTTTTGTAGGCGGTAGTCCACTAGTACGCAAATGAACGTTATCATTTTTAAGTGAATGGAAAGTTAAGAAATTAAATGATATGTTTTAATTTTATAATGAAAAATATTTTATTTATAATTTATATATACTTTAAATTCATCATTACAAACTTATTTTAAATCATGTTATGGAAAACAAATTACATCGGTTCACATGGGGGCTGTATATCGTACACACGAATGAAATATTTATTTCCCATTTGATAGAAGTTGATATAGATATACGTTATCAAATTAACATAGTAATACATCATTATATGGGAGATATGTCTTGTTATTATTTCATAATTGATTAATATTTTTTTATGAATTTATAAAAAAACAAAACAAAAATTCTTATTTAAGAACTATACCTATTCTTCAGAAAACCTTTTGAGGTTTACACAAAATTCATTCCTATATAAGTTTTATGACAAATCTTGTGACTCTAGGACATGAGGAATGAGGCAAGGAAGGTATTTGGTTAGATATTTAAAGAATCAAAAAGCTTTTATGTGTCAATAGTGTAGAATATGAGGTTCCCTTTTACAAGATAGGGGAGGGGCACTCTTTGAATTTATTAAAATATTAAATTAATATAAATTATTTTTCATGTCTAAATTGATCCAAGTTGAAATTATTAGAGGATTATTTTATGATGAGTTTAATTAATCTCATACAGTAAAAATTGGAAAAATTTAGTTCATTTTTTCACTATTATCATTTTTTTAACCCATGTTAACTATTTTTGACAATTACCTTGGTATTAATGATTTTATAATTTAGGGGCCATGAAAGTCACTATAAAATTAAAATTTGACCATAAATTTACCATGGATAATATTTTCAACCATATCACAATCAACATAGTATTTTTTATAGGTTTATATCATTTAATTTAATATTATTTATTATTAAATAACATTAATGTCAACTTTGGAGCTATTCAATTAATTTAACTTTTAAAATTACAAGAAAATAATGAAATTGGAATATAATGAATTAAAACCTATATAATAAATAGTTTTTATCTAAAAAAATCTTGGAATACAGTAATTCCATCAAATCATATTATATTAATAAAATTTTAATTCCATTATTTTATTTTATTCCATTAATTGAATTAATACATTATCGTCATTTCATAGGAATTTATGTAAATTATTTCATCATTACAAATTAGAATTAAAATTACAAGAAAGATAAAAATAATTTATCCTTAAAATTAGTATTTATAATATAACATACCTTATTTTTATCATTATGTAAAAATTAAAAGATAAAAAAATAGAATGCATTTTTTTCTTTTTATTACATAAAATATTATAAAGGTCAAAATTATTGTCGTATAGAATCATAAGGTAATATATTAGATTATGGGATGATTATAGATGAAATATAATTTCACAATAAAATTACTTGAAGTGTTAGGGTTACGTTCTAGCCTCTATCACATTATTTTTACCCTTAATTAACCCATTTTATCTTTACCTTGGTAAAAACATTTACTAGCATAACTATTCATAATGAATAAAAATAAAATGGAAATATTTACCAAATTTTCAACAACTAACTCAAAACATGGAATCCATTTTTCAAGATTAAAAACATATATATGGTATAATTTAATTTAAAATTTTACCCACAAAACGTGATGAAAACCCTTTTTTCTGAAAAATTCCCTTCTAAGTACAAAAATGTTTTATATTAAATTCATATTTAAAATGAAATAAAAATACTATGATTGGATTATTTTTAATAAAAAGGAAATAATGAATTTTTAAAACTAATAAAAAATAGATTTGTTCATTAAAAATGCTTTAGTAGAAAATGTAGCTTTTGAAAAAATTAGTATTTTTCTACTATTTATTGAAAAATAAAAATTTTATAAAAAATCACAAATATTCATCATAAAGATAATTTTTTCCAAATAATATTTCTAAAACTTTCAAAAAATAATTATAATAATTTTTTACAAAAAGCAATAAAATCTATTTTTTTAAGAAAACAAAATTTTGATGAATTAGATGACTTAATGAGGAACTGATTAATTATTTACTCTAAATTAATAATTAAATTTTAATTTATTTAGGGCCTTTATTTATATTTCATAATTTAGTCAATCTAATTATTTCTCCCTAATTCAACAACTAGTTTATAGTATACATATTTAAATAAAAATATTTCATGGTTTGTTTAAGCTCCGTCTTAAATTTTTTACACATTATCTAACATAATGTCAATATTTTAAAATATCAAGGTGTTACATTTGTGATAAAAGATTAATGGAAAAGACACAAAATAAAATTTTAGGTATAATGTATATGGAGGACTTTTCATAGGTTTATATAGGACCCACCAAAATCCTGGTGGTGATCTACTAAGAATATAGTGGGTTGGGTAGTGGTGTTGTACCACAACCATTGCCCATGGGAGCTTAGTGGATGGACACAATGAACTGGGTGGGGGTGAATTAGGAATCTAGTCGACACATAAACCCAAAATTTAATTCGGGGAATTTTAGAAATGTTAGTAAATATTTTCGTATGTCATGACCTCTCCACCTTACTCTATGGACTGACTAAGCATGATAACCCTCATCCATTTCATTATTCAACTTTCTTTTTTTTATCCTTTAAATGGATCATGAATTCTATTTTGGTGTCGATTTATAAGATCATCGGTTTTTATAGTCCTCCCTTACTAATTTTAAGGTAAACGACCCATAAATCATGGTTTTCTATTATTTATTAGTTTTTTTACTAATCCAAATCCCTAATTTTGGATTTTTCCTTGAATTTATATATATATATATTCGTTAAAGATTAATCAAGATACTATATTTAAGGTATTAACTTGTATTATTACAAGGTATATGGTGTCTATAATTTCCCTTCATTTTCTATGTCTTTTTTTGTTTCATGTGATATTCAATCATTGCTAAGTGGGTATGAAAAGACCAAATAGAAACCAATAGATTGGGGATAGATATGAAAAGATATTTGAGAATTATTATAGTATTGGTTGAGGTTCTACAAACATTTTCTTGAATTTAGTGTGACTTCAGAACTCCATTGTAATTAAATTCCTTCATCTAAATTTATAAAGTAAACAGTTAAGGGTTTCTAAATATGAGTAATAACTTATGTAACATAGTAATGTCTGATGTGGTGATATATTACGTTCCATTAGGACTTATGATCTATTTAAGATCTAGGATATAGGTTCTCTTTGGTATGATTATATGAATGTGGTTCACCGGGAGGGTTAAAATTGATTTTAAATAGGGAAAACCATAAGAGGCCACATTATTCCTAATGTGATTACATGAAGAAGTATATAAATTTTAGATTTGTGGGTCAAATTATCGATGAATAATTTGACTTGGGTTCATGTATGAGAAGGATATTGATGGTTTTTAAAAACCCGTAACCATTTAAGAGGTGTATTTTGAGAGTAACATCACATAATGGTAGCGATCTAGGGTAGTATAGTATGACCATGATGAAAGACCAATGAGGGTTAGTATATCATAGTATCCAATAGTATATAGGTTTATCTAAAATACCTAAAAATGGGTATGGTGATTTATGGATGAAGGGACGTTGATTATCTATAAGATGGTGATTAAGTGTATTGAGATATTACTAGAATGTATGAGCATCAAGTTGAGTATATCATGATTATCAGTTCATGATATGTGAGGGAGGTTATTAACTGGATGTTAGAGTATTAGTACATTAGTATGTGTGATACACTATGCTCAATGAGTAACACATTGGTAAGTGTGTTTTCATGTGATTCTATTTTTTACTACTGATATTCATTGTCATTGTTTTATTCTAAAAATCATCTCTGAGGGAAAGATACCACTATCCCATTATCACTATTCATAATAATACTTCTAAATGGTTGGATATGTATATTCCAACCATTATTTTAAGAAATTTTCATGGGATCAGATACAAATATGTTATGATTTCTATAATAAGACCATTTATGGAGGGTTTGATATAAACATGTCTTCCATGATGTTGTGGAATACATCTAGGGACAAATATAACTATTCTTACTTATTATAACAATAATGACCAAGAGTTTAACTCATACATAACAAATAACTATTTGGAGATTTTTTTTAAATGTTATATACATATATTCCGACCCACAATTTTGGATAAATTTCTAAAGGGTTAGATACATATATAATCATTACCCCTATTTTGAGTACCTGGTTTTGGATATTATTGATCCCACTATTATTGATGAGTAAATACTTACCTTGATATTTGACATGCTTACATGGATAAAGTCATATGAGGTCCAATATATAATATCATGAATTATCCATGGTTGAATATGGTCTACCGTATATTGTGAAATATATTTCAACTCATTTAAATATAAAATATCATTCCAATTTACCAATATAGGTCATTCCAAATAGTAATGGTCATTGTGGTAGATTTATAGGACCTAGTGATATAAACTGGGTGATGCATATGGTTTTTATTATTTTAATATTTTATTATTTATATACTCACTTATATTATGGATTATATTAGAGGTTATTTGGTGATTTTATAATATATTTTTTACTCACATCCCAAAAATTCACATCAGTGGATAAAAATACCTCTATTTTGATATTCATGTCAAGGATTGGACTATAGTACATATGCTGAGAAGAAGTACGAAGATGGAGATGTGGATATTGTATCAAAATCAGGTTGGGGTTGTATTACCATGGTTCGAGATACACAACCATCATTTATGTCTTTTTATGTATGAAAAAGTGGTTAGGTGGTGTATGGGAGAGTTCGGAAGGGTTTTGTAATGGTTTGGAATCTTTTCTAAGGGCATAGTGCTTGAGAACGGTTTGGTGAAATCATGTAGTATCACCCAGGTAACCATAAAACATGAGGTAGTGGTATTCATGTGGTACGTGCACAGTTTATCTAACCGTGTAAGGAAACCGTCTGACATCCCCTTCACATAGTAGTAGTAGCATGGTTAGCGCACAGTTTGTCTAACCGTGCGAGCTAATTGTGTGCGGTATTAAATGTGAGATTTTTAAAAATGTGTCACTCAGGAGTTAACCAAAAACAACCCAAACTTTTTCCTACTCAAACCTCACTTGTAATTTCTAGTTCTCAAAGGTATGGAAGCATCTCCCACATATTTTACAGGCATTTTTAATGGTGTTCATGGTGTGGTGAAGGCAGTTCTTCTCCAGTAAGTCTTATCTCTTGGATTCTTCTTGGTTTTCCTTAGATCTAGTTCTCCCTTTATCTCAGTTTTCTAGATCTACATCCATCGCAAGTATATCTAGGGGTTTTGCTTCCTAAAATGACAAAATTTGTCTTTTTTATGTTATTCAAATAGATCTGAGTTGGTTTTGTGGAGTTTTTACCTGAATTTGTGGTTCGGTTGGGCGTTGCTCAATTTCGTCGAAACCCTAAGGTGGATTCACTATCATCTCCATTTTGATACCACTAAAAATATTTAATTTCAAATTAATGATTTTTTCTTGAAATTGATGATATATGTGATGTGTAAACCCTATTTTACACCCATTTTTGATGTGTTATGGATTTGGGGAAAATGGGTTATTGTTGTGTAGTGTGATTGATTTTGTATTTTAAAAAGGAGAGTTTTAAAATCATTGGAATTTCATATTTTGGGAAATGGTTTTTGAAAATGGTTTTCAATAAAAAGGGTTGTTTTATTGAAATGATTTTTATCATGGATATAGTTTTAGGGCATTTTCAATAAATATGCATTTTATTGAAACGGTTATGGTTTGGGTTGGTAATTGTTGATTACTTGTGGTAGTGGTTCGGATAAATTCGTGGGCTTGATTATTGGATTATTTGGTTAAGCATGGGTTATGAGTGATGGATAGTGGTCGTGAATAACCAATTTCAAATGGAAGTGGGAATGAAGTACCACTATAAAAAGTGGACGAGTTTGGATGTGAAGTTCCGCCATCAATGGTTATACTGAGCTCATATGTGTGTGTGGGGGGGGTGAAACTTGGGAATATGGTTGTGATGTGTGTGGGGAAATTCTAGTTGGACCAGGTTATAATAGTGTGAAATGGGTAATGACTTGTTGGTTTCTTTCCTTGGAATGGTGTAGATTTGTGTCAAATGGATTAGTAAGGCTGTTTTTGGCTTTATTGAAATAGTTGAATTGTTTGATATCTTATATATAAATTGTTTTATATAAATTTACTAACGGTTCTATCATAGTGGCATGTGTAGGGAAGTAATTTGGGGAAAACCTACTGAGTATTATTACTCACCCCCTGATTTGGCACTTTGGTGCTTCTACAGATTCTATATTTAGAGTAACATGTAAAGGTAAAGAATCACATTTCTTTAGTGTTTCATCATGATTATCAGGCGGTATTTTGGTTCTTGGATTATGAGTCTTATTGTAGAGCTATGGGTTTTTTCATAGATTCTTTGGGTTTTGTTTGTTTAATATTCTTCTTGGTACTCTAAATTTGGATTATGGTATTTTGGTTGTACTAGTTCCTTGGGATTATTGTGAGGCTATTTTGGTTGTATGGTTGTCTCTTGGTATTTTTTTTAATTGACTTACATTGTTGACATTCATGTTCTAATGGTGGTTAGATATGGCTCATTTGGTTTGGAGTTTTTATTCCAAATGGAAAATCATTCCCCAATTATCCTTGAATCCCTCAGTATTTATTTCTATCCTTTGTCCCCTTGGTAACATCACCTAAGGCCAAGTGGTATCCCACTACCCTCTCAAGACACTGAGGATGGGCATGATTTTATAAGTGGTATCAGTTTATGTGGTCCTAGGCTTTCATGTTTGTTCAGTCCTTTGGGGATGATTGTCAGTCTTGGAGATGAAATTGTTTCTTGTGGTATTACTTGATTTGGGGTGGTTCCCAGGCATTAGATTGTCTAAACATGAAATGTATAGCATAAAAGGATGTAGCTAACCCTTTTATGATAAACTTCAAGTTACTAGGGAGTTGGGTACATGACTATTTTGGAGAAACTTATTGGGATGGATCCCATTATCATGGGTGTAGCGAATGATATGATAATGACATACATGGTAGAAATGACTTCTCATTAGGATGCATATTTCATTGGGTATAATGATTTATGTTATGGTATGAATGTGTTAATTTTTTGAAAATATTGAACTTGTTTTCAAATGTTTTATTTTGAAAAGAGAATAGATGTGGTATTTTGAAAATGGTTTGATTTTCGAAACTTGGTGGTTTTTTCATATGTGAAGTAAACAAGGTAAAATGGGAATTTGGAAAGCACGGTTGTGATAGTGTAATTTGATTGAATTGGAAATTCTAAGCCTCTAGTTTACGGGGATTTATACTTATCGTACATGTGTTGTCTTGATATAATAGCACCAAGTAGACATTGTGGAGACCAATCAGAGGATTCTATGAAAAATATAGTTGAATCTGAGCCTTAGGTGAACTAGAAGCTAGTACAGAGTACGGTGGAATCTTTCCAAACTATGGAAAGTGGGAATATAAGCGATGAGCTGACGCCTGTGGATCACTCAGTTCAATATCAAATGTAGAATCCACCCATTTTCAAGGTTATTTGGATCCATAAAGGGATAATCATGGATGAAAAGGATGAATTAGATATTCAATTTTTTGGGAACACTGTCAGAGTTAAAGGTGATGCTAGCGATGTACAGGTTGGAAGATCTTGCACACTAGTGGTGGGATTTGGTGGTCCAGGATGGAATGGACCAAGGTATGACATTGGAGGGTTTTGAGTAATTATTTAACAAAAAATTATACCCTCATTCATATAAAAATCATCACATAATGAGTTTTTCAGCCAAAATTAGGAGAACATGTTGGTGATGGAATATGATTCTATGTTTATGAACATAGTGTGGTTTGCACCCAAGGTGGAAGTTAGTGCATCATTAGAGGTGAGGATCTTTGAATAGGGATTGAGGTAAGAAATTTGTTCCAAAATTATGGTGCTATTTATAATAGATTTTATAGAAATGGTGAATAGTTAATCAGTGGCTGAGAGGGATATTTTGGGGATGATAGGTGGGGGAAGTATGTTGGTACCCATAGGGAATAGTAGTAACTCGAACATGGGAATCAAGAAGAAGTAGAAAACTTATTTTTAGGTTGGGATTATGGATCAAAATCTGACGGTAGAATCAGTCAATCATCCTCTGAAGCCTTAGAATAATCTAGGGTGTTTTCAGTGTTTTTCTATAGGACACATGAAGCTTGATTTCATGAAACAACCTCAAGAATTTCATTAATGCAACAATATGGGGAATCTACAGTGTTATTATTGCAATGCTATGAGGTCGGGTGTTCGTGACACTCCTCCAGGGTCACATGCATCCTATGCCTCGATAGGATGGGGGAATCAGTATACCATCATCATCAGAGCCAAGTCAGTCATGGAGATTGTAGGAATACCACAACACCCCCGTAGGGTATGTTTCAATCGGATCACAAAGACCATAGTGTGGAAAGAAAGTAGCTACTTGGTGTTGGGTAGGTTTTGTTGGATGATCAGTTGGGACCATCTATATTGTGAGGTACAATTATTTTTAATTCAACCCTTCTGTAATATTTTTTACATGGGTGCTTATCATTTTTTCATTTCATCTTGTTCTGTTGATTTTCTGTGTTTAAGTGTTGAAATAAAGCCTTCTGTTTTAAAACATCAAACTCATTAGGGTTAAATAGGGTGTTGATCCTTCCTGTGTAGTGCTTGTTGTATATTCATAGATGATGTTGAGTTTATGTGGTACTTTTCAGTTATTGAGATATATGCATATGATATAATCCTAGTTATGGATTGGTTGGCAATGTTTAAGGCTCGCATCGACTGTTATGCTTGAATGGTGAGTTTCATGATGGGTGATGGAATCGGTCATCTCTTTAGAGGAGAAAATAATGAAAAGGGGGTGCAATAAGCCTATTTTCACCAATAATTGGGATTATATCATATAAGTTATGAGTTTTTCCTTTGATATCAATGGAAGAGGATTTAAGAATTAGTTTTCTGACAGTGATTGATTAGTTTTTGAATGTATTTATTTAATAATTCTTGAGGTTTCCACCTGTGAGAGTAGTGGAGTTCACAGTTGATCTCCTTACTGGGATGAGTCCTATATCACTTCTTTCATACTGAATGGAACTATTAGAATTGATGGAATTGAAAGTACACCTAAAGCTTCTAGAAAACAAAGGGTTCATCTATCCTAGCACGTCTCTATGGGCAGTTTCAGTTCTATTTGTTAAAAAGGTGGATGTAACACTTCAGTTGTGTGTTGATTATCATAAGAATAATGAAGATACGATAATGAACCGATATTAGCTTCCTTGCATTGATTACGAGTTCAATCATTTGAGGGTAGCTCAGTGGTTCTCCAAGATTTACCTATGATCAGGATATCATCATTTGTGGGTGTGGAAGGGGGATTGTCCAAAAACATCATTTAAAATTAGATATGTCCATTATGAGTATGTCTTTATGCCCTTTGGTCTTAAAAAACCCAATGATGTTCATGGAATTAATGAATCATAAATTTCTAAGATATCTTGATCCTTTCATGGTAGTTTTCATGGATGATATACTGGTGTATTCAAGAACAAGTTTTGAGGATGAGAAACACTTTGACTTAGTGTTAGGGATATTGAGAGATCATTGGTTGTATGATAAATTGTAAAAGTGTGACTTTTGGATTCAAGAAGTACATTTTCTAGTCCATGTTATTTCTGATAAAGGTGTTTCAATTGATTCAAAAAAGAAAGAGGATATTATTTCTTGTCCACCACCAAATAATTTTTTTGAGATACAAATTTTCCTTGGTCTAGTTGGGTATTATATATGCTTCATTCATGACCTCTCACGATTAGATTCTCTAATGGAATCATTTAAAAGGAATAATATTCCATTTCAATTGAATGGTCAGTGTCAAAAATCTTTTGAAGAGCTTAAGGATCATCTTACACCAACACCAATCTTGTTTTTTAGAACCAGTGAAAGGGTATGTGGTGTATTGTGATGCATCAGGATTAGGTTTGGGGTGTGTTGTCATGCAAACTGGTCATGTTGTTGTGTATAGATCATTATAGTTGAGGCTATAGGAGAAGAAATACCTAACACGTGATTTGGAGTTGGCAGTTATGGTGAATGCTTTAAAAATGTGGTGTCACTATCTCTTCAGTGAGAAATTTATACTATATACCAATCATATGAGATTGAAGGATATTTTATAACATGGATATTTGAATTTGTGGAAAATGAGATGAATTTCGTATCCCTATATGTCGGAATTTCACTTGATGTACACATCAGGTAAAGGGAATTTAATGGAGGATGCGTTGAGTAGAAATTCATATGATCAAGTGGTGAATCAGACATCAGATATGTGGAAGCTGATATCATTCGTAGCCAACATGAGGTTGGAATGTGAATATTGGGGTGATGTGGCCATTTTATTTCTAGTCTCATTGGTTCTTGACTTTGTTTGTTAGTTTAAGGAGGTGTCACTGTCCAATTTGTAATATTTAGCTATGAGATTGAAAATCAATGGTGGGAAGACCATTGAGGGTTGGAAACTAGATGGGAATTCAGTGTTGTACATTAGAAGTTGGATAGATGCACTAGTGGATTTTTAGAAGCAACTTCTCACTACAGATCTTCATTATAGATGGGCTATCCATCCTAGAATTCGGAAAATGTATAAGACATTGAAATTGTAATTTTGGTGGGCTAGTATAAAAATGAATGTGGATGAGTCTGTATCGTGATGTTTGAATTTTCACAAAGTCAAGGCAGAGCATCAGTGACTAGAATTCATGTTTCATTACTTACATATTCCTGTGTGGAAGTGGGAGTAGATAGCAATGGATTTTGACATGGGTCTCCCAACAATGGTTAGGAAACATGATGCCATATGGGTGATTTTGGATCGACTCACAAAGCCAGCTCATTTAATCCTGATTTGTGAATCTCATATGGAGGATAATCTTTCCAAAATCTATATGCATGAGGTTTTAAAGAAGCATGGAGTTCTAGTTTCAGCTATATTGGATAGAGATATGAGGTTTGAGTCTTGTTTTTGGAAATCATTACTGCAAGACCTTGGGACTAATTTGAAGATGAGCATGAAATATCATCATCAGATGGATAGGAAATCCGACATGATGATAGAAACATTAGAATATATGTTTTGGGTTTGTGTTATGGATTTTGGTGGTTCATGGGAGGAGCACTTGTCATTGATGGAGTTCTCCTACAATAACAGTTACCATGCCTCAATACATATGTCCTCGTTTGAGTAATTGTATTGGAATTTGTGTCATTATCCACTATGTTGGGTGGAAATATGAGAGACATTGATGGTTGGGTCGAGTCTTGTCTATGATAACAGAGAGAATATTATAATGATCAATAAAATAATGGAAATGACTCAAAGATATCAGAATTTATATGTAGACCATCATCGATGGTCTTTGTCGTTCGAGGTAGGTGATCATGTGTTCTTGAAAATCTCTCTAAGGTTGGGACATATTTGGTTGGGAAAGAAGGTAAAGATATATATGAGGTTTATTAGGTATTTTTAGATCCTTGAGAGGATTTTAGATTTTTCATATCGGTTGGATTTACCAACATGGTTTGGTGTAGTGGATAATGGGTTTCATGTGTCAAAATTGAAAAAGTATCAGTCGGATCGTGACCATGTGATTCATTGGGATCATATTGAGCTAGAGTTAAATGCTTATTTGGTTCACATGCTAGTGAAAATTGTGGATTGGCAAGAGAATGTCTTTCATGGGAAAGAATCAATATATTTTAGGTTTTGTGGTAACATGGTCAGATTCAGGAAGAGAATTTGGAGTGGGGGAAAGAGATGGTCGGACAATGGCCTAAGCTCTTTTGGAAAATCGATGGTTCACTTCTTTCGGAGGATGGAAATTCTAATGGTTTGGAGAATTTAGTACCCCTGGTTTGAGGTATGTAACCCTCATTAATGTATTTTTATGTATATAAAGCGTTTGGGTAATGTATGGGAGAATTTGGAAGGATTTGGGTAAGGTTGGGAAGCCTTTCTAAGGGCACACGACTTGATCACAGTTAAAAGAAACCATGAAGGATCACCCATGTAAATGTTTAACTTTAATTAGTGGGCCTTAGATGGTTTGGGAATGGTTTTTATAACCGTGTGAGGAAACCATGTGAGACACCCTTCATATTTTAGAATTATAACGGTTAACTCGTGGTTTGTCTAACTGTGGGAGTTAACTGCACATGGCATTAAAAGTGGGATTTTTAAAAACGGTCCACTCGGTATTTAACCTAAAACGCCCCAAACTACCTCCCACTCAAACAAAACTTATTCTTTCTTGTTCTCAATGGTTAGAAGTCCTCTCCCACTCATTTTAGTGGAATTTTTAAGGGCTTCAAAGGAGCTGTGAAGGTGGTTCTTCTCTAGTAAGTCTTCTCTCTTGGTTCCTTCTTGGTTTTCCTTAGATCTAGTTATCCCTCTCTTTCAGTTTTCTAGATATACTTCCATAACATGTATATAAAGGGTTATTTTTCCTAAATCTATGATATTTGGGATTATTGATTTTAGGTAAAGAGATCTAAGGCGGTTTTATCGATTATTTACTCAGATTTGTGGTGCGGTTGGGCGGTGGTCAATTTTGTTGAAACTCTATGGTTGGTGGATTCATGATCATCTCCATTAAGATAGAAATAGAATTATTTAAGTTCAAATTAATGGTTTATGATTGAAATTGATGATGTTTGTGTTGTGTGATGCTTTTTTGACACCTATTTTGTGATGTGTTATGGATTTGTGGAAAATGGATTATAGTTGTGCAATGTGCTTGATTTTGTATTTTATAAGGATTGTTTTAAAATCATTGGAATGGAGGATTTTGTGAAATGGTTTGAAAAAAATGGTTTTCAATAAAAAGGTGTGTTTTATTGAAATTATATTTAGCATGTGTTGGCACCAAAAAAGGTGTCTGGACCATTCCATGGATTCAAATGAAGAGATTTTAGGAATTCAACTCACCGAACGGTTCGCAAAGAACCTCCAAGACCTATCAAGATGGTCATGTGTGATGCACTCCACGCAGCGGGCTCATTTTCGTGCAGACACTACCGTGAACGACTCTTTGGTGTATCGGCTTCATGGGAGTCCGACACCAACTGAAGCCCCTTCGTGGCGTCATGGCCCCTCTGCACCGTACTCTATGGCGGTAGTGTCAAAAAAACTCTGGGCAATGTCATTCCCCTCTGCAGGGCCAACATGGGACGACAGAACGATTCCCTTCCACAGCATCATGTTCCTCCATGGTGAGTTATGCACCCCTATAACTTGGGTTTCCAATAAATAAAATCTTCCCCCCTCTTTCAAACCATTGTTACTCCGACCTTTCAACTTCCCTTCTCCCATTTCACATAGAACATCACAAAAATATCCAATGGATTGTCCAAAGTACTTTTCCTTTGTGAACCGTACCACTTTTTGTGCTTTAAGACCTCCTCCTATGGAAGAGATTCCCTTCATGAAGGCCTATGACTTTCGCAAAGAAGGGGTCCCCTTTAGGGTGCTGGAGGTTTCGCAAAGCATAGATCCTTCACGGAATTCTCTTATAGTTTCACAAAGCATAGATCCTTCGTGAAATTCTCTCAAAAAAATGATGTATTCGCTAAGGTTAATCCCTAACCCCTTGAGGGAGGCTCTTTGCGAAGCCTCAGCCTTTAGAAAATACCCCCCTCTTCGTGATGCCTTGAACATTCACAAAGAGCCCCCTCTTCGAGATACCCTTTCCCTTCACGAATACCATCCTTTCTGGGTAGTATTTTCCATTTGTGAGGACCAGCCTCCTCGCAAAGTCCATTCTCTTCATGAAGCCTATCGTCTTTGCAAAGCACCTCTTTGTGAGACTGAATGCTTTGCATGCCCCTTCTCTGTGCGGACCTCCAGGTTTGTATGAAGTGATTTCAACGTCCCTTGGGTTTTGTTTCATGTTGTGTTTCTTAGCATTATGCTTCTTTGCATAAGCACTCTAATGGATATTTCTTCTTCGCATAGCCACACTAATGTGGGACCCTCAGTGGATCACTCTACAACACCCCCTCACCATGGCATTGCCAGTGCCTTCCCTTCACCAAGGGTTAAAATGTGCCGGTTATGTATGTCCTAAGGGTGTAGAGTGAACCCACCTCATCTAAGCTATAGGATGTTAAACTACCAATCCCTATATTCATCATCTTAAGACGTTAAATTGTGGCCTCGCCCTATGCATCATACCCGGTGTTCCCCATCTCGAACATTCTCTATGCCCTCTCGTCTCCAATGGAGTGAGATCTTCATCCCATGGAATGAGATCCTCTCTACTGGAGCAGTGCATGTCTGTGGAGAAGGGAAACATTCTTGGTGTAATCCATCTAGCCTTTCTTGCAGGAGGTAGCATCCTGGATCCTCCTCTCTTCTTCCATGCTGAAGACTAGATGTGATAGGGGAACATGGACCTTCGTTATACCATACCTCTCCCTCTGTGCTTTGTCGCCACCTGGAGTCCATCCTGGAGTAAGTCCCAATCTCCATATCCCTGGGCTAATAACCGCATATTATCCTCTGTTTCCACTTTGGGCCGCTAACCACATGTAAGCCCCACTCCACTTCCCACATACACACATTTCGCGATGTGATCGTTGGGTATTTTCTGCCTCTTGTTTCTCACACAGAGCATGACTCACATGGTCTTAGAGTAAGCATTGACCATGGAATCCTTTTGGGGCCACCCTAGAGTGTAAGCCCCAATCCACCATACCGAACTAAATGGACTTTTATCCTTGTCAATTCAAGGTAAGTAGGAAGCCTCCCGGAGGTTTAATCCCAACACCTTCTTGTTGCAACCCCTTCATGTCGGTTCACATTCGTCCCTCGTGATGTTAAACTGTATCCCTCATTTCGAACTATGTGTACTTTGTTCCTTTCTAGGGAAAGGTATGTAGGAATCCTCCCTGAGGATCAATCCCCATACCCATTGGTCCTGGCCACTTCATTTCGGTTCATTCAAATACTGTATGATGTTAAACTGTACGCACCCTTTTGTCTCACAAGATGTTAAACTGTACCCATTCAAACTATGTGGGATTTGATCCATTCCTCCCAGAAAAGGTATGTAGGAAGCCTCCATAAGGTACAACCCCAATCATAGGTAATCCATTGGGATTCCCAATCGATGGTGAGTTGTTTTGATTCCCAATCGATAGTAATCCGTTTTAAACCCCAACTGGTGGTAAGTCATTTTCAACCCCAACTAGCAGTAATTCATTGTAGCCCCATTTAGCGATAAGCTGTTGTGGTCTAAAATCAACGGTAATTTGTGGTAGTCCTATTTGATGGGACCCACATCTATAGTCCACCCCCCGTGCTGTCAGAACAATGTGGGCTGCTAATCGCGCATAATACCTAGTATATCGTTAGGTCGTTGTCCTATGTGTTCACCCTGATTCTATACCCCCATCCTGAACTACGTGTACTCTGATTCCCCACCTCGGGGGGAGGGGGGGTGTTGGAATCCTCCACGAGGTTCAATCCCATCATCAATGTCTCATCCTAGTCTCTCCATTGATCCCCATGTGTTTCAGGGAGGACATGTCCCATCCAAGAGGTTCCACTTCCTTTGGGTCACATCCATATGTCCATTCTCAAGGGCTGCCTCCTCAGGTGACCCATCGCCCCGCTAAACTACATGGACATTGATTCCCTACCACGGGGATATGTAGGATGTCTCTTTGAGGCTCAATCCCAACATCACTATTTCCCTTGTGCCACCTCCATCTCACTATCCATCCATTCTCAACCATCCATATCCATCCTGATTCTTACTCAGGCTGCCACAACCCAGTGAGATCATGTCACCCACCTTCTCGCTGCTTCTAATAGTAATTGGGTAACTAACCACACATTAGCCCCATAATTAGTGATCCCTCCTAGGGTTTCACCCATCTGATCCACTCCCATCAATGTTCTGATCATTTATATCTATCTCCACTAGACGTTAAACTCGTGTCATACCCTGTGTTAAACATGGGAATCTAAGGAAAACCTTAGAGATAAGCCTATAGGATATAATTCCCTGCATTCAACGTGGGATGCCTCGGGCTTCCTCACCCTCCAAAATACCTATCATAAGGGGAAGAAACCCAAACACATCAGTGTTATAGTGTCCAGACATGCCGGCGATATCCAACGTGACTACTCCCCTGACCTAAGGTTGCTTACCTGGATGGACCCCTTTGAATGTCTTGAAAAAAGCAGCATAATTAACTAGTTTCCATGAAGACATGGGACTGGAAAGAGTTTCACAAACAACATATTAAGTCTATGAGGGAGACATGGACTAGGAAATGAGTTCTGAGGAGGAATCCACAGAAGGAGGAACCGACATCCCATCATCTCGTTTTGATCAAGAAGCAAATGTCCCTGTATAAGGAACAGATGTCGCCCACCTTTGGAAAGTGGGAATGCGGGGAAACAACTATGTGTACCCTGAAAGAGATGGATGTGTGCCCCAACAAAAGCGTTAGAAACAAAAATTGTAAACCCTACGTGAAGTTATTCTCCTCAAAGTGGATATTAGTATCATTCGAGACACTAGTGGATTAGTGTGTCATAGGATCCATGAATCTGGCCCCAGGTCCTGCCATGAAAATTTTGGTCATGGAGTGAAACTCACTAGAAATTGGGGAAGTGGAATGTTGGAAATCCTGGTCTATGACAATGTTAGCGTGAATCCTTCTTACTAACCATGGAAGAAGGAATTCAACTGGGGAATTGGAATTCACATTCCCTATTTCTTCACTAAAGGTTAAATCTCCTTGCTTTGCAGAACCCAAGCTGTTATAACAGGAAATAAATCACCACCCACCCACTAACTCAGGGACAGGGGAAACGTCAACATGGAAAATCCCGTGTGGCCTCATATCCCCCATGGAAGCCTCCACATCCATAGCTTCTGGGCTCTCTCACCCCATCTCCCCTTCTAAAATCATTCATAGAAGGGTGATTAATGATCTCATTTGACGATATGAGGAGAAGGGGATTATCCCAACCTAGGATATGGCCTGACAAGACTTAGAGGCTTCAGTGCCTCATCACCACCACCACCCCCAAGGGATGCACAAGGAGACACTACTCCCCACTCTGATGTATAATCATTTCAGGAGCCACTCCCTAGAGTGCTTCGATGGCTCCCTCCCCTAAGCCAATGAGGTGAGTGATGTTTGGGGCAGCTTGGTTGGAATCCTATTATAGGAACTCTCTAGGAGGGCTCCCACTAGGTCGTATCAGCGCTACCACCTACCCTCATGGGCTGAGGAGCAGGTAAGTTATGCACCTACACCACTAGCCCCAGTCCGGTGAACCCGACGCCAGCGTTGGGCGCGGGCTGAGGAGGATGCCTGCCTAGGGGCGTCAACGTCAATGACTACTGTGGCCCGTTCCACCGCTGACGCATTCCATCAGTCCCCAGTTTCTCCTGACTAGGGTCACTCATACGCCCAGCCCGGATTTAGGCCCCAACCACCCCACAGGCAGGCTGGGTCAACTCTCTCGGTTGCTGACCCAGGCAGCGCCCGCTGTGGGCCGACCCATGGAAATGATACCCAGTATGGAGGTTCTTCTCATACCATCACCAATGAGAGAGCAGGACCGTCCCACTCCCATGAATAGTGTGGAGCTCCTACCCATGCCACCTTAAATCTGAATGAATTCCCTCCCGACTGCATTGACACATAATAAGGAAGCCTCTTCCGCACCCATGAACTCTAGTATGGAGTCGTTCCTCCCATCATAGTTCACCTATGTGAAGACGCTAATCATCTAGTCAATTGTTATCATGGGGGTCTTCCCCATGTCCTTATAGCAGTTGATGAAGGTTATCCTCATCCCAGCAATCAAAGAAGTAGAGATTTTACTCGCTTCATGGGCACCCAACACGGAGGTATTGCTCGTGTTTATCTTGACCAATATGAGTACCCTCCTCACACCAACACTGCCAAAGGAAATAATCATGGAGGCCCTACCCACGCTCCTACCAGCACCAGTGGAGGTCCAACCCGCTCTAGCACTTCCCTTAGATATTCCCTCTATGCATCAGCCAGGGGACACGGAGGTCCTCCTCGTGTCCCCTTTTATATATTTCCAGGTGCTCCTCACACCCAGGGTCACCAAGGTAGAATTCCTCTCCACCCCAATGTCAATTCGGTTGAAGGTCCACCTTGAGCCAAAAATATACCCCATCCCAAATATCCATCCTAGGGTAGGAGGGTGAGTCACAGACTCCATAAAAATAGTGTTGAGAAGATTCAAACTGCAGTTAAGCCTATATGCTTCTCAAATTATGATGCCAAATGCGATTCAACAATGGAACCCTCTCCTCAATCCTTGATATTGAGGGTCCGGACAAGAACGAGACATATTAGCCTCATCCTTCCAGAACATGAGGTCTGCTGATTCCAACCTCCCTCTACAGATATATCCTAGAGGAGGAAGATTTTTCCCCTTCCCTGGGTCTGGCCATGCAATCCTCCCTATCATCAACAGGTTCATTCTCTACCTCAACCATAGATCTTGGAGAGTTATTCGGGCGGCGAGTAAAGTATGAACAACCGCATGGCCTGCCATCAGTTACCGTAGCCCCAGTATCGGAAGCTGTGGTCTCCTGCCCATCTTACCATGATGTGGTGGCTCAGTCTTCATATTCATCGCAAGATAGAATAAGATGTGGTAGCTTGTCTTCTCATTCTCTGTATTCTCCACCATCCAGTCTACCATCTCAGTGGTTTGCTTCAGTGTCATTATAGTTACCATAGCCTCCTCTAGTTGATGAGTGGGGAAACCAAGAGCCAGATCCTGAGTTTGGGCCAAGGAGCTTTTGGGACATCCTTACAGTGGATCATTTCCTTGAAATGTTTTGGCCGAATGCAACCACGAACTTCAGTGTGCCAGAATCACTTACCCAGGAGGAAGTCGCGTTCTTTCGCCAAACCCTATGTGTGATGCCCTTATGTCCCCATTATCACCAAGTTATTTATCCCACGAGTTAGGAACACATTGAGAACATTGTCCAACAATTTTTTATGGTTGACTTGGCAATTCTCCCTGTGGTCCAGAGCCCTTAGTTACTCGATCTCCACCAAACCCTCCAGTAATGATGAGTTCATAGCTTTAAAGTGATCTGTATAAATATGAAGGAGGCTTCCCCCAAATTCAATTCTATGGTTGGGGGCAGTATGTTTCCCTCCATTTTAGTTCTATCTGGCACCATCCCAACATTTCAGGTGATATTGAGGATATGCCTATAGGTAGTGTCGCAGTTAAGATGGGTGATCTATCAGAGGGGGAGAATTATTTAGAGTTCCTTGAAGAGAACATACCCCATGGGGGAGTTCCAGAACTATAAGATCTATTGGGAAGGGTTACTCGCTAGTAGATAAATATACTAGGTCTTCTTATGTCCACCGAGGAATTAATCCTCAACCAGAATCCCAATAAGGGAAAATAGAACCTTGGAGCCATCAAACCCTCTAACCCATCTAGCTCAGTGTAAAAGATGGAGGATGATCCTGAAAAAGCCGCATTCCATCAACAGCTCATGGAGAATAAGAATATGGTCAATGAACTTCTTGATTAACTTGTCTCGGAGTAGTGGCTAAACTACGGTGATCCTCGACTGGGTTAGCTGGCGTAGGTGCAACTCCCCCCGATGAGTTTCCCCTAGGTCAACCTGACCATCCTGCCCACATAGAAAAGATAGAGGCCAGAACATATGGTAATTGGGCATAGTATGTGTCTCCAAATCCACCTGAGTAGTGTGATAATACCTCAGACCTAGAACAGGATCCCCCAACTACTCTACAGGTTATCCCACCAACCGCTCCATGAGGGTTCGGGCCTGCTTATCATGTTGAAGAAACTTCCAATACATTGGTGTTAAGGGATCCTCGTCAAGACCAGAACACCCACCCAGATGATCTGATGGCAGTTCTCATTACTCACCTTAATCCATTGGAAATGCGACATGTGGAAATCCCTCTCGATGGAAAGTTGTATCTGACGTGGGTGGATGATATGTCAATACACTCAAGTTTCAAAAAACATACCTTCTCCCCCTTTAACAGGACAGGTGACTCACTACAACACCTATCCCACTTCATCTCAAGGTGCAGACCCATGTTGGGAACTCCAACGCAGCAAGAATCCACCAAACTCTAGTGTTTCGTATAGACATTGGAAGAACCTGCATTTGTCTGGTACAACCAGCTACCCATCGGTTCGGTCACCAACTGGGAAGATCTCTATACACAGTTCATTTACCAATTCGGCTCTACCACCCAGAAGATGAGTATTTCAGACCTCTTCAAGTGTATGAAAAGTCCTAATGAGCACGTCACGGACTTTTTCACCCGGTGGAAAGGCCTTACCTACTCCTTGGATATGTTGCTGACTCAGGAACAACTACTAACAATGTGTGTGGGTAATGTCGAGACTGAACTAGTACCATATCTCATTACCATGAATTAACCTAGGGGAATCTGATACTTCTCTAATAAGGCCCAACATCTAGATGAAGCCTTATAGTAGGCCAAGAATGCATATCTGTAGCCTCCAGCAATTCCTGAAAGAAGATCCGCTAAGGATGATCCTGCCGTAGTGACAAAATGAGAGGTCCCTAGGAAACTAGAGTTATTACCAGTAAAGCCACCCCTAAATCCCCGCAGGGGCCCTCTACCTCAGGTGCAACCTTTGGCCCAACAACACCCACCTCAGAATCGGCAGGCTCCCCCGCATAATACGTCGCCACCACCCAGGCGAGATAATCAGGTTCGCCTATTCAAGAGGATCCTCCAGCCCCTCATCAGGGCTAGGCTCCCAAAGTCCCCTTTCTAGATAGCAGAAAGTAGAGCTACTAATTTAATTAGGCTCAGGTCCTCGGTTATTTCCGAAGTGCCTTGGAATAGGGACATATACGTTTTCTTGAATACAAGAAGACCTAAGAGGAGGGTCTCACTGATCTCCACAATTACCGACCCTATCACCGGATCATGGGGAACACCATTAATAGTGATATGTGTTTAAATAATATCTTTAGAAACTGTTTTATAAAAACATAGTCAAGTTAGGCCCAGCTCAGGCACAGGTGGCATGTGTCTTCATGAATCCAGATAGTGACAGTGACAACGAAGGTGAGTGGAACAAAGTCCTTAACGATAGGTCCCAAAAGTATGATTATTGGATGGATCGTATGATAGTCGCACATGCACATGGTATTATCCGTTCACATCTAAATCGACCTGATCCTTCCTGAGACTTCATGCCACCTGCAACCAGTACATCTGTGTCAACATCTCATCTTTCCTCTTCCCAGAAGAGTAGGCATCGATGACGCAAGGGAAAACAAATTCCCACACCGATGTCATTATCATCACGTACTCTCAATGACTTCATGCCCCCATAGATGAAAATTCTCCTTAGAATCCATCCAGTAGTAGAGGATTCTACAGGTGACAATCAAGGGTTCTCCTCGGTTAAACCTATGGAGCTGGTAAACCACTAAATGATTTCTAACAGTGTAGAACACCAGAAAAATCCTCCCAACATTCCCAGCCATCACCTGCATCGATGGGGTCGTGGTTATATGTGTTGTGAATGTTTATTAGTCAGTACTTATAGCCAGGTTGTGCATGCCACCGAAACTATGTAGTAGGCTCAGTGCAGAGCTCATCACGTGCAATCTTATCATCTTGTGTCATCAAGTCTTCCTACACCACCATTCGTGTTATTTGATTAGGTGGTGCCACCTCAACCACATTGTGATCTTCCATGATCTATTACGGACTGACCTCAGTCATCTATCCCACACTAGGTAGTCGCACCACGAGCTTCGACTAGTGAGCAATGGGACATTCCTAGTACTAGCCAGCCACCAGGTTAGCTGAAAGGGCCTTTCATACCCCCTTCTGTAGAATGACCTTTTTAAGCATAATTTCATGCTTGGAATGGAAGTATTATGTACTTAAGAAACTTTCCACCATTCTTATGGGGCTCTCTATCCATTAGGCCATTCGCTTGTCAGTGGATATGCATGAATCCCTCACTGAAGCATTAAGAAGCCCCCTCCAGTTCAAGAAGGAGGTAGTAGCTGTAGATGCCTTCCATGCTGAGGCAATAGAGAGTTCTGAATGTGAGACCATTATCTATTTATCTAGAGATAATGAAGGCTCTCCCATACAGAGGCACATCTGCCCACTGTACATCACCAACCACTTCAATAGCGTAGAGGTTTGTCGTTGTCTTATCGACATAGGCTCTAGGATCATCCTAATCCTGACCTAGACACTCCTAAGGATGAGGCTATCTGAAGATGACCTGAGTCCCTCTGACCTGAAAATTCAAGGTTATGACAGGATGGAATAGACACTAGTTTGAAAGATCCACCTGAAGACCCAGTTTGGTGGTGTGGTAGCCAGTACCAACGTCATTTTTGTCTCCCAGGAAACCACCTACAATGTGTTGATGGTTAGGCCATGGCTTCACCGTCATGTGGTGGTCCTTTCATTGTATCAAAAATATCTTAAATACTCCCTTAATGGTCGATTCAACGTACTCCAAGGTGAGGCGTCTCACTTTTTCTATTGTGAAGCCTACAACCATGATGTCAACTATTAAAAGAGAAAGGACAAGCATAGTTAGGCTAATGAGGTTGAACAAGATATGGCTGTGATTGACCTGGGGATAGACCTGGATGATGCGTATATCTTTCCAATCCATCTATTGGAGGCTACGACCCCAGATATGGGACAATGCTTCATTGTTTTTAGAATGAGGGGGGGCACATTCTCATGTCTAAGTGATCACCTCATATTCCTACCCAAATCAGGCTTAGGTGATCCTAAATCCCCCTACCCCCATAAGATATCAGGATTTCCACCCAATGGAAATTGAAATACACCATACTTGCTTGTTCTGCCTGGCTGGGATAAACTGAATCAAGACGACGTGTCACTATTACTTCAACATCATCAAGTGTGTCCCCTTAGGCTAAAGGCCAAATGGGATCAGATCGATATATTTCATTACTATGGTTTTGATAGCACATGAGTCTCCCGATGTAGTGTCTACTACCACTCATGCAGGCCTCAGCTTCCCATCAAGATCTGTGGACTCAGAGAAATCTCCTCCCACAAAGGATCTATCCTCCATATGTGAAGAATAGGATTTAGAGGATGCTCCTCCTAATTTTTAAGAGGTTGTCTCTACCACAGTTGCTGAATTGGTACAAGTGAACCTCGATAGCGATATGGATCTGAAACCCACGTTGATCAGTGCCGTTATTACTATCGAGGAGAAATGGCAGTACATGGACTTCTTGAAGTAGCAGTGTGATGTATTTTCTTGGATTTATGATGAAATACCAGGACTAGATCCTCAGGTCTTCGTACACCACATCGGTCTTCCAAAAAATCATTGTGGGTTCAAACGGCCTCCCAGGAAGATGCACCCTTCTCATGGTGCCATGGTTGAGGCTAAAGTTGATAAGCTCATTAGAGCCGACTTCATTAAGAAGGTACAATATCCCAGATGGTTATCCAATATTGTGCTCGTCAAGATGAAGAATGGAAAAATTAGAGTCGACATCAACTTCCAAGATCTCATCCATTATTATCCAAAGGATAAGTTTCCCCTTCCCATGACAGAGTAGTTGATTGATTCCACCACTAGGTTCCAGTCCCTCTCTTTCATGGATGGTTATTTCGGGTATAAGAAGATCCAAATGGAACCTGAGAATGAGGAGTCTACAGCCTTCAGGGCACCACAAGGTACTTTCTAGTACTATCTAATTCCCTTCGGTCTATAGAATGCAAGTTCCACCTATCAGTGTGTCGTGAATTGCATATTTAAGCTGATTTTTAGGGAATTAGTGTAATTCTACGTGGATGACCTAGTGTTCAAATATAGCTAGTGGTAGGTCCATCTCAAAGATATTGAGAAAGTGTTCAGATTCCTCCATTCTTGCCACCTAAAGATGAATCCATTTAAGTGTGCCTTTGGGGTTACCTTTATAATGTTTCTTGTCTTTGTTTTCAGATATAGGGGCATCGAGATTGACCTGGAGAATATCCAGGCCATCAAACAGATGTCTCCCGCAAGCAACATTCGAGAGCTTCGAGGCTTTAAAGGACACTTGGCCTATATATGCCAATTCATCATGAATTTGGCTGGAAAGTGTAATCCCTTTTCTCGGATCATGAAGAAAGGCGATGTCAATCTGTGGGATGAATAATGTTATACTTCTTTCGAGAAAATCAAGAAGTATCCATTCTAGCCTCAAGTCTTGATGCCATCCATTTCCGAAAATCCACTGGTTCTTTATGTGACTGCCCTGGAATGATATCTCGGCACCCTTATCTCCTAGAAGAACAATGAGGGAGTGAATAACCTTCTTTACTATCTTAGTCCCATGAGCCTCTATGTGAAGACCAGATACTCATCTATAAAGAAGAGTTGCCTTGCACTGGTATTTATAGTATAGAAATTGTGACATTACTTATAGCATCATGAGGTAGATCTGGTGTCCTAAGTGGATTATTTGATGTAAATCCTGAACTAACCATGTTGACAGGACATCTAGCTCAATGGGAAATGATCCTCCAGCAGTTCGACCTCATGTTTGTCCCTCAGAATTCTATCAAGGGGAAACTATTGGCAGACTTCTTTGCCTCCCATCCAGCTCCCACGGACCAGTCTATGGACCTTGATTTTCTTGATGAGGCAATACTCTTAGTAGATCAACCCGTTATGTGTTGGAAAATTCTCTTTGATGGTGCTTCCCAGAGCCCTACTAGTATAAGGCTCAATGACCCCCCGACTTCATAGAGTGGGCCTTAGTGTCGTCTTCTTCACTCCTGCACAATTTGTTCTTTTGTATTCATTCCTGCTGTCAGAAGGTTGTACCAACAATGAGGCAGAGTACCAGGCTCTCATCACTAACCTCGAGTAGCCCTCAAGATTGAAGTTCCCCACCTGCATGTAAAAGGGGACTCATAACTAGTCATCAAAAATATCAATGGTGAATATGTCTTTATAAATCCAGAACTCATACCACTGTTGAAACAGACCCTCCAGCTGATGGCCCAGTTCCCATCTCATCCAAAGTTTACTCATATTCCTTGATCCCAAAACAGTTGAGTTGATGCCTTGTCCAGCCTAGATGCATCTCTAGTAGAGCCTGATCATGATGATTTGATTATCCATGTCGCACATCAGAGATTCATAACTCTCATCACCCCAGATGACAATGATAGTCCATAGGTAATCCATCTTACCACTGATGCCTCCATGTCAAGACCCCCAGGTCCCCCTGATGTAGTGCTAGAAGTGACTCCCAACTGAAGGACCCCCTTTTTTGAGTACCTGCAACACAGCAGCCTCCTAGAAGATCGAGCCGAGCGTAAGTAAATCTGATGCCACATGTTTCATTTTACCCTCTAGAGTTTTCCCTGTCTAGATTAGATCCTCTCTAAGCACGGGTTTGATGGGGTTCTCATCCATTTCATTCAAGGAGTTTAGATTTATCATTTCATGCTGGAGGTTCATGCTGGTTCCTACAGGGCTTATCTAACCGAGACAAAATTATCTCCCCAGATTCAGAGGTTGGGGTATTTGTGACCCTCCATGATCTGTGACTGTATTGAGTTTTCCAAGAGGTGTCATGCATGCCAAATTCATTCCAACTTTGTACATAGGCCACCAGAGTCTCTCAACAATACCAAGTACTCTTGGCCCTTTGCAGTCTGTGGACTCAATTTTGTGGGTCCATATCCACTAGCGGTAGCTTTCCAATGCAGATTCATCTGGACCACTATGGATTTCTTTTCCATGTGGGTAGAGTAAATTCCACTCAAGTTGTTCAAGGCCCATTCTATCATTGAATTTGTGATCTCCCATATCATCTACCAATTTTTAGTCCCTCACGCCATCCTCATAGATAACAACACCAATTTTCAAGCAGCCAGGTTGAAGAAATAGTATGCCAAGTATAACATTTGTTCTAACCATACCTCCCGATATCATGTGAAAATAAATGGTCAGATCAAGGAATTAATAAAACCCTCTCTAACATCCTGCAGAAAATGGTTGGTCATAACAAGAAGAGTTGGCCAGACAAACTCCCCAATGCCCTCTGGGCCTACCATACAACGACTCGTGATTCCATACATGTGACCCCATATTCCATGGTGTATGGAACAGAGGTCATCCTACCCATCAATATTCAATTTCCTTCATTACGTATATATTTATAAAATCAAAAAGCACCAGATAAGGTAGCTGAAACCTGTCTGGTTTAATTGGAAGTGCTCGATGAGAACAAGCTTTGTGCCCTGCACAATTTGGAAAGGCATCCGAACAAGATAGCTAAAGCTTTCAATAAGAAGGTTTTCCTCCGATCTTTCTTGCAAGGTGACCTGGTGTTGGCCTTGAGAACACTAATGATACCTGGTAGGAAACCACCCAAGCTAGAGCCCAAATGATAAGGACCTTACATCATTCATAAGGTTTACCCCAATGGCGTGTACTCCTTGGTTACCATGGATAGAGAGCGTATAACTCCTCCCAACAATTACAAATTCCTCAAGAAATACATTTCCTAAGTATTATTGTCATGAATGACCTTAAACTATTTTTTCCAACATGAAATTAAATTACTTTGTCGTCCCACAAGATGATAAACTGCAAAATGGTCCGAGTTCTATGACCATAAACTAAGATCTATACGGCCCTGCATGACCTTAAATTGTTCTGTCTTCTCCACTAGATGTTAAAATGTGTGATTCATCCAGACTAAAGGATGTAAAACTATTCATTATTCATCCTCACCACACAAAGTTAAGCTGCATTTCACCTTCAAGAACTACGTATGGCTTTATCCTCATCCTCATGGGATACATAGGAACACTCGAATGCCTCATCTTGAGTCCAACCCCCAGAATCTTCTCTTTGACTATCCCCCATGGGTGTAGTTTCCTTGGAGGATCCCATGTGGTGTAGTGTAGGATTCGTTGGCCCTACTCATGTTGAGATTACGATAATCATGACATTTTCATTCCTCGTTCTTCTATATTCCCACATCCTCCCTACATGACATTAAAATGCATGGCCCTTTCATAACTATGTATGGCTTCATTCCCATCCTCATGGGATACATAGGAACTCCTGGAAATTTCGTCCGTCAGCCCATCCCCAAACTTCAGGATCTCCACTTGGGTCGAAACACCTGGTGTGGTACATGCTTTTCCCCTCGTTCACGTCGATTTCATCATGAATGCACCATGTATCTCTATCCCCGAATATATCCACCTCTTTCTTCACCCCACATGATGTTAAACTACACAGGAACAATCATGCTTCAAACACTTCCTTTACATGGGTCTTCATCATCTTTCACATCCAAAAGGACTCCCTAACAACACGAATGTTTGACCTAAGGGATCTCCTACCATTTCGGTACAACGCCCTTGAGGATCCCAAGTGACAAATTGATACAAGTACCATGTTGAGAACATGGTCAGCAGTCGACACTCATTTGTTTCTCTCATTCCAGGTCACACAATGTGGATGCAGTGTTTTGAATTCGGTCAACAATCATCCTTCATAATTTCAACCACCCCTATATGTCCCATGTATTTGTTGTAGTGATTCATTTTATCCCATTATCCCTTCAAACATCAATCTTCCTGGGGATGGAGTTTTAGTTTGAATGTCGTACCCTTATATATTGGGGAGAGCCATATCTCATTCCTTGATTCCCACACTGAGAATTTCTCATGTGGGATTATGAGTTTTGGTAAGTAAATACATGCATAATGGGTCATGTGTCCATGGTCTGAGATCTATAACCTTAAACTAATATCACCATTGTCCTCATTACAAGATGTTAAACTGCAAACTAGATGAAACTTATCATCTCATGTCCCTCGACCTTCCCGGGCCCCTGACCTAGTTTCTCACCTAGGATTGTGTAGTGTGGTGTGTACTATTTTTCCTTTTTCACGTAGGGATATGTTTTCCATGCTGCATACATACCTTTGAGAGACCCCTCCATCTTGTTCCTTGTCGCAAGACATTAAACTGCACAGGTACCACCATTCTTTGTGTGTCCCATCATTTGGGTGTCTGCCATCATTCACATCCAAATGGAACCTCTAATGGCATGGATGTTTGGCCTAAGGGATCTACTACCATTTCGGGCCAACGTCCTCAAGGATATCGAGTGAAAAATTGATACAAATCCCATGTTGTGAATATGGTCAATGTTCGATGCTCAAGTTGTTTCCCCCATTCCTGGTCACACAATATGGATACTATGTTTCGAACATGGTCAACAGTTATCCTAGATCATTGTTTTTATTCTGTGTTCTCCCACATAATAGGCACAATGATTCATCCTTTCAACACATCTTTCCGACACACATGTCATTAAACTAGGCATCTATGGTCTGATCCCTATTACGTTAAACTAAGAGCACCACCATCCTCACTAAAATACATTAAACTAAAAACTGGTTGGGGATTCCCATCTTAGATCCCTCAACCTTTTTGGCCCCTTGGACCGAGCTCTCATTTGGGATTGTAAGGTGTGGTAGGAGATTATAACCTCATTCATATTGGGTTACTCTCAATGTCATACACATCCATCATTGAGATACCTTACCCCTATCTATGTCCTTGCAGCAAGACGTAAAACTGCACAACATTATCCATAACTACATGTGGATGGATTCCCATCCTTATGGGATACATAGGACCACCCAAACATTTAGTCTTCGGGTCTAGCCCCATTTATTAGGAACCTCATTACCTTCCTGGCATCATGTCTTAAGTTCTCCTAGGAGAGGGAAATGCGGTGTGGTATGGGATTATGTCCTCATTAATGTTGGGTCTGTAACAACCATGCCATGTACCTCTTTCACCTAATATCTCTTCACCCCATGTTCCACACATCTCTTTTTATGTCAGATGCTCTTAAGTTGGCCCCCTTGACCCTCTTTCGCAGTTCACCAATGTGCCCAAGAGCACTCTAGTTCAGCACCTAGAGTGTTAAATCCTACATGGATGTGTTATCACCCGTCTTTAGGCTTATTTCTCCCCTTTATTTGGGTTTCCATCATCTTTCACATCCAAAAGGGCCCCCAAACGGTACAAATACTCAGCCTATGGTATTTCCTATCATTTTGGGACAACGCCCTCGAGGACCTTGAACGAAAAATTAATATAAGTCCATTGTTGCAAATATGGTTAGTGGTCGACACTAAATTTTTGTTTCCATTTAATGTCACGTGATATGGATGTTGTGCTTCAAACATTGTCAACAATTATCCTCCATCATCACACCACCCCCAAAAATCCTTAAATATTGTTTGTGTGATTCACATCATTTTCCACTCTATCATGTCCAAGTGAAATTTCAATACTTTTGGTACTATCCCTCAGTGTGAATTTTCATGATAAGAGGATAAAGTCAGGATGAAGCATCATTCGAGTCCCCACACTGATTTTTTACTTTTCATGTATTACATGTGTTTCAAATACCTTTTGTTCCCTTGTTTCCCACATCGAGCATAGCGCACATGGGCTTAGGTATTTGGTCATGGTTTTCACCCTTTTGGAAAAGTCTCATTTATCTATGGTCTGATATCTAAGACCTTAAACTAAGATCTCTCTATATCCTTTCCACAATATGTAAAACTACATGACATTCCTAGAACTACGTACATCTTAATTCTCATACTTATGGGATACGTAGGAACACTTAGGCATCTTATCGTCGGGTCCAGCTCCGGTTCCCCCTAATTATCTTTTCTGTTCTACCTTTTAGCCCAAAATTTCATTTGATTGCGTGGTGTGGTGTGAGACCATGTCTTCATTCATATCAAAGTTTCAATAGTCGTTCCACATAATCCCTTTCCAGGATTTAGTCTCTCCTACCTCTCATCCTGTATGAAATTAAACTTCACTCTCAAAACCATATATGGTATGATTCTCATCCTCATGGGATACGTAGGAACACCTAGACATCTCGTCTTCAATCCCATCACAATATTCTATGACCTTTTATGGCCCCTCGGCCAAAGGTTTCCTCCCCAGAATTGTGTGTGGTGTCATGTGGACCTCGTCCTCATTCACGTCGTGTATGCTTTATCATTCCATGCGCATTACCCTATAAAACTTCTTTTCTTCTATATGTGTCCAATCCATGTGATGTTAAACTATATTTCATGGTCCCACATGACTTTAAACTATTTAAAATTTATTGAATGACATTAAAATGGATTGCTTGGTCCTATTATATGACCCAAAACTATGACATTATCGTCCTGGCCGCACGACAAAAAACAGAACTACATCGTGATGTACTCACTCGAAGGGACATCATGTTTGGTAGTGGTTACCCACCATACCATTTTTCAATTCCTGTAAATGGATTGATTCCTATAGTTACGCATGTATTCTCTATCCTAGTTTTATCTCTTCAAAAAAATGAAAATCCATCCTAAAGAACAAACAAGATCTATCAAATGCTGCTTCCTTTGGCGTGTGAGCTAGACCCACACAAGGATATTGTCCCTAGAATTGGTACTCTACCATGCCATTTTTAGAACTATGTATGGCTTCATCCCTATCATAATGTGGTACATAGGAATGCATGGGAACTTTTCCTCGGGCCCATCCAAACTTTCATTTTCGGTCCCTCGACCTAAAACCTCCACAAGAAGCACATGGTGTGATTTGGACACCTACCATCCTCATTCACATTGGGTTTTGTAACTACTGAACTATGTGTCTCCCTCCGTCCTTTCTATCTATGGTACGAGATCTAAAACCCTTAAACTAAGATCTGATTTTCCTTGTCACGGGACACCAAACTATGCAACATTATATAAAACTATGTATGGCTTAATTTTCATATTCATGGGATAAGTTGGAACGGCCAGACATTCCTTCTTTGGGTTCAGTATAGGAATCATAAATCCTGCCCCTTTTTGGCCCCTTTTCCCAAACTCCTTTCGAAGTATGTGGTGTGGAGAGCACCTATTGGGTTCTCATTTACGTCAGGTTTTGAAAAAACTACACCATGTCTCTTCCTTGTTTCCTCCCAGCCTTGTCCAAGTTCTATGACCCTAAATTAAGATCTCTTTATGAGAACCATGCATTGAGTTAAAAAACATTGCCACCCTGAAAGAATTTCATTAAATTGGATCCCCTCTTAATGGACAACTTTCTGACCTTAAGTTAGGAGCATGAGACCCCATGACCCTTGTCCTTAGAAAGTGATTCAACTCCCTCTATCTAATGCATCTTATTGTCGCACTCAAATGTGTCATGAAAAATATCCAAAAAGTGTTGAATTTTTACATGTGAATTCCCTCGTTTCATATCCAAGATTCATGAGCCCTTTATTTGGATACCCATCCTCTTCTATGTCTGAGGGTATTCCCTTTACGACCTAGTATCATGCCACATTATCTCACCTACCGTCTTGGGCCAATGCCCCTGAAGACCCCAAATAACATTTGTGACAGGTCTCGTGTTTCGAACATGGTCAGCAGTCAACCCTCATTTGTATGTCTCCATTCCAGGCTAACATGAAGTAGATAAAATGTTTTGAACATGGTTAGTAGTTATCCTCTATCGTCGCACCACCATAATTGTGATCTAGATCTCAGGCATCATGATTCACATCTTTCCACTCCCTTATGTTCGAGAATAATTCCATCACACTCGGTTTTACACAATTGTGCATCTATGTGAGTTAAGTAGGAGTGTCAATGATTTTAGGATTTCATTCTCCTAACATTCCATCACCCCTAAGGTGTGCCTCCCAGTACAAGGGAAATCCCATCACTACTCCTTGTTTCCCACATCGATCACGACTCACATGGGCTTAGTAGTTTTGGTGGGGTGTGTAACGGTGAAGCTATGCCACACAAGCCTTTTGTCTAACATGACATTAAACTATTATTCCAGAACTATGTGTGGCTTGATTCCCATTTTATTAGGGTACATAGGAATTCCCAAGAACTTTTCCATGGGCCCAGATTAATGTTTACTTTTGGCCACTTGACCTAAAAATACATTCTTCGAGGATACATGTTTTGGTGTGGATTCGTATATTCCTCATTCATGACGGGATATGTACCGCACCACACATTTCATTTCTGGGTTACCATGTCCTTAACACATGAATTTAAACTATATTTCTACTCTGAACAAGTTTAGTATGTCCTGTGATAACTATGGGATGTGTCAGCTCCCTCACTAGAGAGGATTTCCTCTATCAGTGTTGGTCCATGGATTGATTCTCTCCCATATGGGATATGCAGAGATGATGAGGAAATTCACCTTGGGCCCAGACCTAGGTCCTTTAAACTATGTTCATTTTCCTCACCATGCAAAGTTTAAACTACATGTCTATCATCCTCATTGGTATGACAAAAAACTATAGATCATTCTAGGTCCTTACCAAAGAGGTTCTTTTGGAAGTAGGAATGATCCTTGATCCGACTGATGCGCCCACCTAATGAGTCTTCACCACGGTGGCATAATTTCAAGAGTGTTGGACTCCATTCGAACAACCCATCACTCCACCCTCCACGCTTTGCGTGCCCTTTATTCAGACCCTCATCCATTTTCACGTCTAAGAAAAACCTCTAACAGTACGGATGATCGGCCTATGAATCACTTACTATTTTGGGATAATGTTCTCGAAGACTAATGGATAAAATTTCAAGTCAAGGATCTATGTTTCAAACATGGTCAGCAGTCAGCCCTCATTTTCCATCCCCATTTGTGGATAACGTAATGAAGATGCTGTGTTTTGAACACGGTTGAGAATGATCCTCCATTTTCATGCCACCCCCTCACAGTGTCCCAAATATTGGATATCATAATTTACATGTTCCACTCCCCTTTGTTTGGACTGATTTTAATGCCCCTGGATTTACCCCATGCGTGCACTGAAGCACATTGGGAAGAGTAAAATTGGATTTTCCTGAGAACTATATTCTTCAGTCAGGCCTCCTTTTTTTCCTAAAACCCTGGGTTGGTCATTTATATTCTGGATTCCTAGAGCTTTGTTGTTACTCCCACATTCAAAGAAGTAACAATACATCCATTCCTTTTCTCGTGCATCGGGAACAACCCACACGAGCATAGGCATTGATCACTAGATATTTCATGGATGTGATGGGGATGAAAAAATCAAAATGGACAGTGAAATTCATGCACGCATTGAACATATTAATCAAATAATGATGGATAATTTATAAATCCCACACCAATCATAGTTTTTAGGGATTGGTCCCTCCCATAGAAGGGTTCAACTCTTCAACGTTTCATTTCAACTCCGCCACTCGTTGACTCAGGGCGTCCAGAACCTATTGTTTCTTGTTGAGATCCTACTCTTCCTCGACAGCAAAGAGGCTTAGTTCTTCAACCTCGATCTGGGCCCCATCATCGTAATCTCGGATAAAGACCATCTCTTTAGAGGCTTGCCTCATATATTATTTGGCCTCTTCCAATCGGGCCTTCAGGCACAATATAAGCCCTGGTAGTGCCTCAAGGAAAGTAGATTGTTCATTCAACCCCACCCTCAAATGATGGATCTAGTATTCAGTCTCCTGGACCCTTTGAATATTGACATCCTTTCTCAACTACAAGATGACACTGAGATTATGTGTGTCTTCCTTCATCTTCTCAGCAAGGTAGTCCCGAATAAGCGCATGCAGGCGTTGGGAATTTACTCCTCCAGCCAATGGTTCACGTAGCCGGGTATGAAGCCTCCCCATATAATCTATCATTAGTGCTTGCGAGGTCTCCGTGATAAAGAGCTTGATCATATTCCATGACCGTCAATGAACGGATATATTTTCCTCTTTGTCAGAGGCTGTTTGGTCCCAATCTCATGGGTTGGTAGGTTCATATGTGGGAAATGCCTCCAAGAGATCAGCAGTGGAGTCTTCCTCAGGTTGGTCTTCATCACTAGATTCCACTTCAATGACGTCCTCCTGGTTAATGTTAAACTCTATCCCACTATAAATATCACTTTCCACCATCAGCCATTCATAGGGAACTATGGGCTGGATTGCAAGGGAGATCAATGTAATAGGGAGTGGCACCACGACTCGGAGTGGAGCCTTGGGTCATCCATCCATTTTCATTATTAACATATGAACCATTTTGGAAACTATGTATAAAAAGGTCATGTCATCCAGTTCATCCCAAAGGATAATGGGTACATATCTGGAGTATGAGACTTACCCTTGTCTTCCCCTAGGTCTCCCTTAGGGTCTACCATCACTGGGAGGCTGAGGTGTGGCCCCCTATATACGATTACGGGGTCCAAGGATTCTGAAAAGGCAGCCCCTTCTTCCCTATCATCATTGGGATCTACCACCATGATCTCCCCGGTTGCGGGCACCGGTGTTGGGTCTTCTATGACTACCATGACTTCGTCCTCATTGGTGAGAGTGGTTGACTGAAGGTTCTCCTATATAGGTACATATTAGTGGAGAAATCATGAAAAGGTGGGGAAGAAATTAGTGCGCTGAAAGGGAGAAGAAGCCTACTTCCAGAGTTGTGGAAAATTCACCCAAGGAGAATCCACCTGAGGCTGGTATCTCACCTTCTTCAAGAGAGGCTCTACTAGAGTTCCAATCTATTTTTCTATGGGAGTCTTCCATGATTACTTCTTCCCGCCGTGATTCTTCTGCATTGTCGGGCAAGGGGAAACACTCTGCCAGTTGAGCAACTGTTAGTTCTATGGGAGTTTTCAAATTCAATAGTAGCCTTGCCCAGTGCAACATCATCCACATATCACCCTAGCAATTTATTACCTCATCTAGATCCATCACAAATTTTCGTCCCTTGGTAGGTGTAGCATTGCATCCACCTTTCGCAAAGCTGATCTCCCCTAGCAACATCCTGTGTATGTTCAGGTTCGTCCATAAAATATTGACGTCGAGGAATTATTTTCTCTTTTCCTAGTCTTTCCATGTCTATGGGAAGATAAAATCTAAGGGGATTGATACTGGATGTAGTTTCTTCCTGTGAGCTTTAGGGGAGATCCTATGAAAGCCCTAAGATGATTCGCCTCCCTCCTGGGGCCACCGGGCCTAGCACTACCCCCTCACCTTCTTCATGTATGGTCTGCACTAGCTAGGTATCTGAGGGTTAATGGCATGCCTCCCATTATATTACAACCACAATTCACTGTTGAATGTTTGCATTTACATCCTGATGCCCCCCCATAGCCACTATCTTGCATTGTGGCGTTGGAACCACCTTGGTGGCTCGGATGGTCACTTGCTTCAGCATGTCACCAGGGTAGGCAGCCTCCCAACTCTGTGAATAATCATCGAACAATCCAAATGCAGCATTAGGTGGGGGTAGATCATTCAGCATCTTCCCATACTTTCTTGTAAACATCATCCAGAGTTGTCACATCACACATGGGTGATTCTCTTGGCGCACGTTCATGTACCACTGGGGAGTTAACCTCTATAGATAACAGAATTGTCAAGAGAACTTGTTCGGGGTATATGGCTCACATATGGGTTCTCAATCTACTCATTACACCAAAACACTACCACAAAAGGACAAAAGATATGACTGTTTCTCTATCGTATCCATTCCATTATCGAAATATGCCCCAATTGGCAAGAGGAATCGATGAAAGATGAACTTATCTGCTCGCCCCATCATACCCAGTACGGTCATAGTATCCAACATCAATGGGGATCTCCTTGAAATGTTCAAAATAGATGGGAGAGAATGTATCCTTGGTGGAGAAATGTGTTTATGTTATTCATAACCCCCCATGTGCGCTGCGATCCAGCTGTACAGAAAGTGGAACGGCCCAGACAATCGCAACGGCCTCTTCCCCTCACTAACATGCCGGAGTAGATGGTAGAAATTTTCCAGCATGGGTATGCCTAGATTGATGCAGTCCCCACTAGCCAGTAGGGTCACCATGATAAATGTGCTCGATCTCACCCCCATGTGGGAATATCTTGCCGGTAATATCCATCCACATATCAGCATTGAGATAAACCCAGCAAGCCTGACTATCCATTGCTTCTCAATCTTGATATTATATCCCCAAAACATCAACTTACTATCTTCTATGATATTCTAGTATGAACCCTCTTTACCATGTTGAGCTCCTCATGATAAAATAAGGGGATTCACTGGTAATGTTCCCTTCTCCGAGGGGAAATTCATTAAGTAACCAAACCACTTCTGGAAGTGGATGTCTCATGTGTTCTGTTTGTTCTCATCTATGTCAGGCACAAGCCTTAGAAATTCCATTTCCAAATGCATAATTTTATCCCTGTCTCTCTAGGAATTTTTGGAATGGAGGAACATTTCATACATCCCTCCCATGATTGGGATTCTGGAAATTTTATGGAGGCCCTAGAGGCTGATGCCAACCTCCCCATGATGCAGGTAAAAAGTGTTGGTATTTGAAAACCACAGGCTCAGAAACTCTGGTATGAATTCCTTCAGTTGGGAGATGCTAAATTGAGAGGCCTAGGATGCCTCATAGAGGACATCCCACATTAGGAAATTCTCAAACTCTTCAAATGACATGCATTTCAAGTAGTCTCAAACCTAGTTGTTTATGAAGTTACCACCCTAGATCAAGTCACAACTTGTGATTCACCCCTTTTCTGGATTTCTAAGCCTAACCTTCATGATCATCTTATATAGTGGTGGGGATGCCTCAGGTTCCTGTGATTTTCCATTGATGTTGTTGACATGATTATATAGAAAATGTTTTGTGACAAGGGTATGATCATTCCTGATGTGCCCATATGCAACCCTATGCCACTGATATTGCTCGAGGGTACCCCTAAACCAGTAGGGTGGCTCATCTTTGCTAGTATCGGTAATGAAGACTTTATCTCGCAAACTGAAACCATAAAATGGAAAGTTATTTCACAGTGGAAATTACCTCTTCACCTCTATTCTATCATAAATTTGTGATCTGAAGTGCTTAGGATATACTCGCTTATTTTTAGGTTGTTTTTCATGGCCTCCCTCTGAGTAGCATCGGCACGAATCTCTCGCGCAACCTCCTGAGTGGCCATTGAGTCCAAGGACTTCGAGAAAATTTGGACTGAGGTATGAGATTTGAACAAGAACCGTTCTCAAATACCCATCACGAAGATGCTTCATGAATATGTTCACACCTTCCCTTTGTGAAAAAAAGAATATGGCACTTTATCCTGTGTTGCAAAGAAATCAGCAGATCGTGATGCTCAGGTTCTCTAAAAATCATTTGTAAAAACACAAGACCAAAGTCTTCGGTTTACTAAAGCATTCACGGGAGGATCATTTTCAAAGAGATAATGAGCACTGTCATTTGCATAGATCTAGGTGTACAAAGAACCCCTCTGATCCCCAATATATAGGCGCCAAAGGCGCTGGATTTTTGGCAAGCCTTGTGTTCTTCACGACACCCCTAGCTCTTTGGCGAGCCATGCGCTCGTTGCAGTGTCCTGGGTTTTTATGGCATGCTCTGCGATTGGCATGCCTCCCCCAAGTGCATTGTGGAACTATTCACCCTATAAACCACACCCAATTATTGAATAAACCTTCACGATAAGGTCATGGTTCTACCCTTAGTGAACCAAATTTACCCCAACCTTCGTGATACACTGTGAGTTTGATTATCTAGTTTTCTTTGGCGTTCTGCCCTCAAAATTTGAACCTCTTCTTATGTCAGCTCCAATTCTGAGGGGGGAATTTTTTGGTGCCAAAAAAATGCATCTAGACCATTAAACTAATTCAAATGAAGCGATTTTAGGAAGCTTCCTCTTTGAACGGGTAGAAAATAACCTCCAAGCCCACTCAAATTGGTCATGTGCAAAGCACTCCGTGTGGCGGGCACATTTCCACGCAGACGCTACCGTGAACTGCTCCACGACATCCCAGATTCGTGGGAGTCTGACGCCAACTGATACCCCTCGGCGCCATCATGTCCTTTCTGTGTCATGCTCCTCATCGGTCATGTCAACGAAGCTCTGCATGGTGTCCTGCCCCTCCACGAGGCCAATGAGGGCCGATAGAACGATGCCCTTCCGTGGTTTCGCACGCCTCCATGGTGAGTTCTACACCCCTCCAACCATGGTTTCCTATAAATAGAAGGTGCCCCCTCTTCCAAACCATTGTTACTCTGACCTTTCAACTTCCCTTCTCCCATTTCTCATAGACCTTCGTGAAACCCTCAAATGGATTATAAATGGTACTTTCCCTTTTTGAACCATATCCCTTTGTGTTCTTTACAACATCTGCCTATGGTGGAGATGCCCCTTTTGATGGCCTATTCCCTTCATAGAGTAAGGAGCCCCTTTGGGGTGCTCAAGGTTTTACAAAGCATAGAGCCTTCACAGAATTATCATAAGGTTTCAAAAAGTGTAGAGCCTTCGTGAAATTCTCTCAAAACAAAGAGGTATTCGCTAAGGTGAATCCATTCCCCCTTATGGGCAGATCTTCGTGAAGCCTTGACCATTCTCAAATACCCCACTCTTTGTGAAGCCATTACCTTTTTCAAAGAGCCCCCTATTCGAGAGACACATTTCCTTCATGAATCCATCCTCTTCAGGTTGTCTATTCCAATAGCGAGGTCTAGCCTTTTTTGCGAAGTCTTTCCACTTCGCAAAGCCTATCATCTTCACGAAGCGCCTATTTGTGAGACTAAATTATTTTCACACCCCTTTTATGTGTTTCCCTATAGGTTTGTACGAAGTGATTTCAAGGTTCCTTGGGCAGTGCTTCATGTTGAGTTGTTTATCCTTATGCTTCTTCACATAAGCATGCTAACGCCTATTACTTCTTTTCATAGCCACTCTAACGTGGGCCCCATAGTGGATCAGTCTACAACACCACCTCACCACGGCATTGCTGATTCCATCCCTTCACCAAGGGTTATACTGTGCTGATTATGTAAATCCTAAGGGTGCAGAGTGAACCTGCCTCTTCCGAGTTGCATGATGTTAAAATTCCAAGCACCATTGTCCCTAGCACAAGATGTTAAATTATGGACTTTCCCCCTGCATCATATGCGGGGTGCCCTGTAACACCCGATATTTTTATGAGAAATGTTTTGTTTTTATGTTATATATATCATCAAAGGAATATTTTACTACACAGAACACTATCTTGGCTTGCTTTACACGCAATCGTGACCTTCCTCGATAGCTTGCGTTGTACAAAATACAGAGTTTCACTAAACAACGACATGCTTTTAAAATATTATTAAAACTAGCCGTTATGAATAGTAATACCCACTTTTTGAAATTTTTAAAATTTTGTCTTTCAAAATGGACTTCATTTTTGGATTTGAAATATCGAAATTAGCCTAGGGTAAAATTATGGTATTTTTCTGTAAACTTTCAATTTTTGATAAATAGTGAAAACACTGGGTTACTATTTAAAACCCGGATTTTTATTTAAATAATTATTTATTTTATTTAAATTTATTTTATGTCAAAATTGATACATAATACCTATATAAGTTCAAAGTAATTCATTGGATTCATTTTATAATAATTTTAGATATATAAATATTTTATTGAACTTTTCACTGTCTTTTACCCACCTCCTAGGAGAATTTGCAAATTCACATAAAACATAATTTTACCACTTCTGGGAGTGGAATTTAGAAAATCCTAAAGAAACGGTTAATATCAAGGACTAAAATTTGGTTCAATGAGATGAAAATAATTTTTGGTGAATAGTAACTTTTTACTTTTTTTACCACGGTTAAAATAAATAGAGTAATTAAGGATACAAATGATATTATTATTACCCTAAAACATGTCATAATTCTATTGGATAAGTGTAATTCACCAAAAATAACCTTAGGAATAACATAGGACCATTTAGGCCCACTTGGATTAGATTAGGGCATTTAATATTATTTTATTTGAAGAATAGTTAAAATAGTTAAAATAAAAGTTTAATAAATAATATATTTTTAATATAGGGTTATACATAAGATAAATTAGTCTATAAATATTCATTATAAATATAAAAACAATTCCTACATAATGGTATTTTATTTATAATTTTTAGACGTTAAATAATATAATTTATTTATGACCCAATGATGATGCAGTAATTATCTTATTAATGAAATATTAGCATAATTGATGTTATAAATACTCAAATAAATGTAATTTGAGACTTCTTATGAATTAAACTAATTTTCTAGGTTAATATGACATATTAGTATTGTTTTAATTAACTTTGTTTTAACTAATCATTCTTATATAATTTTCACAAAAATCAATTTCCAAATAGTGTCAAAATTGACATAAAATAGTTTTTAAAACAAATATTATATTATTAATTGTTATTTTATTCCTAAAAATCTAAGGTTCGGCCAAATGACTTATATAGGGTTATATATATTAATAATAAACAACTTGGGGTTCTTTTGGCTTGTTATAGTAAGTTTATTAACCTTATGGAGTAAGAAAACAAGAAGACACGGTAAAAGTTAAATTATCAAACTTAAAGTGAAATCTATATGATAAGGTTAAAATAGAAACCCAAACTTGTATAAATTCTATTGGATGAGATTATTTCTACCCCTCCCCACTTTAGATTCGAAATAAATCAATTTGGAGCTATTAAAAACCGAATATGACTTTATAATAAAATAATATTTTAAGTTTTCCTAAGGTGACCCTCTCCTCCCTTATAAAAGGGCACCTCCTCCCTCTCTTCTTCACACCACTTTGATCCTTCAAGATCAGAAAAACCCTACCAATTTATCCTCTCAACTTCCCTATAAAAATACAAGAGGTTCTGGTCTTCTTTAAAGTCCATCTTTAGTTCCCTAAGAGGAGGTTAAGAAGAGGCGCTTCAAAGAAGAGGTAATGTCTGTTACCGATTCTTTCAACTTTATTTCTTCTTCTACTTCTTCTTCTTTAGTTGTTTCATTATGAAGTAATGACATCAATATCACTAATATACTAATATGTTATTATAAATATTAAACAACCCTATTTAACCTTCTATCCATCCTACGGAAAATGAAATCATCGCGCGTGCGTACGTACGGAATACCGTCTCCACGCCGTGGTGTAATCTATTTTCCACCACCACCTTACTTGGATGGGAATAATGGTGTAAAGAATAAAAATATATGATTAATTTAAAGTGATATTGATTCTGAAATATTATACATACACTTCAATGCAATTACACATTCATGGGAACGATATCATCGCTCGTGCGTACGTACGACCCACCGTCTCCATGATGTGATGTGACTCATTCTACATGATATTCATTGAATAATTATTATATAAATGAATTGAATGAATAAATATGATATATATTACACTAATAAAATTATTTAAATGATGTATCTATAACCTAAAACGAAGAATAATAATTTATTCAACAAAACACGCATAAGAACAAAAAGTAATAAACACCCGAATAAAAAGTAGCGATGAAATATTACTAATAAGAAGCTAAGAATAAGACCATATATGATATCATAACAATAATTATGATTTTTAAATAATTCAATGACATTATTTAAATCATTATAAAGGTGGTTTGGACACTTATGTATCAAATCATACCTAAGGTAAGGGAAAATATCACAATCTTAATTTTTATCCGAGATTATTTTTACTTCAGAATTTACTGGGGAATATTTGTCATGCATATCCATGTTTCGTCAATATGTAATATTATTTCTATCCTCCTAAAATTGTTTAAATCCAATTTTACTCTTCATTGAGTTTTTAGTAAAATATATGAATGGAATCCTTTGTCATTTTTCGTACGAGGTACTTTTTGAGTTTTCCGGCCAAAGTACGAGAAGAATGTGTTTTAGCTTATACAGCATGAATGGATTTTTAGATCATTACTTCCATGAATCTTTCTTTACAAGTTTTCAAGTTAATTTTTAATCAACATATTTTAGTTTAAAATTATATGACATGTTAAGAAGGGAAAAATGTTTTTGAAGTAGAAATGATATTTTCCTCAAAAATGAAGTTCAATAGTTTTATCAAAATTATTTTCCATCTAAGATAATATAGGGTTATGTTTCTATCCATATTTTTACATTGATTTGATTATGTTATGATGGAATCATTTTTATGAAGTCCTTTTATCTTATATGATTTATGTTATGATGGCATGATGTTTAAGAATCCCATTTTTATTAGAAGGGTTATGTTATGATGTATGATTTATGATCTTGTGGAACACATAAGAATGGTATCATTATGAGATGGGTGGAACCTATATCTCCCTCTAATTCATTGGTTAAAGATTTATATCTCATGATATAGACATGGCTAGAACAACAGGTTAATCTGGTTCAGTGAAACAGAACTGAAACGAGGAGTGAACTCGGTTCAGAAATGGATTTTGTCCGCTAAGATAGTCTTGTAAATGAGTCTAGACTAATAAAAAATGATCCTCTATGATTATGTGTATATTCACAAAGTTTCATGTTTTAAGTTATGATTATTTGGATTACATTTCACTATTATGATTGATCCCATGTCATGATATTATGATCTCTTTTGCAGGACAATATTTTCGAAATGTTATGTTCTTAAGAATATGATATGATTGGTATTTATTTTTTTACCCTTACTGAGAATTTGAGCTCACCCTTTTGTATATTTTCTTTTCCCCAGGTCTGGAAGAAGGGTATTAAGTAGAGTATGCCAAAAGGGACTCTAGATATGATGAAATAAATGGGAGACAATGTAGATGCTTTGTGAACCAGTTGTTTATGTTTCCCGGTTTCTAAAGACACTATACCTATATGGTCCTTTGATGGTTTTGTTATATGTTGTAATAAGTATGATTCAATTCTGAAGTAATAAAAATGTATGTAAAGTATGGGTCGTTATAGTTGGTATCAGAGGAAAGGTATAGTCAACCTTTGGAAACTAGGATGTGAAAGCCTTAGTAAGAACCCTAAGTATAAGTCTAAGCATAGAACACAATCTTAGTGGTTTAGAAATGGACATGAATAACCTATGATAAGACTGAAAGCGTGAAATTTTATTCTTGATTATGTGGTTTTCCAATTATAATTAGTATTTCTCACACTATTCTTCTTGGTTTTAGTCAATGTCTTGAACTCAAGGACCCATGTTAATTCTAAATGCGATGGGAAATACAATGATTGTCCCCCTGAGAAACCAAACATTATGGGAGATGGAATGAAAAATATTGTAGCCATGATCACACAACTTTTTCAAGCTATGAATCATGCAGGACTTCCAAACGAGCAAACGAAGGAGAAACATTATGTTGAATCCTTCATGAGGTAGCGTCCACCCTCATTCAACGAGTCTACTGATCCATTAGTTGTTGAACAATGGATCAGTACTACTGAAAAGATATTTTCAATTCATTATTGTTCTGAACATGATAAATTCATCTTATCAGTATATCATTTGGAAGGTGAAGCTGATCAATGGTGGGATCTTATCAAGAATACGAGGCCAAGAGATGAAATTGAGTCCATGTAATGGGACGAGTTCAAGAACTTATTTTTCAATAAGTACTTCCCTCGTATTCTTCGAACAAAGATGGAGAAGGAGTTTCTTGAACTAAAGAAAAAGGATGATGAATCTGTTGGTACCTACGAAGCAAATTTTACAAGACTTCCAAGGTACGCTTCTGGTATTTTTATCCAACCTGAGAGTAAGTTCGATCGATTCTTTAGTGGATTAAAACCAAGTCATCGAGGGGTGTTAGCCATAAGGGACTTCAATAGCTATGAGGAAATCATTCGATGTGCTCTCAAGGTTGAGATGGAGATTGGAGTAACCCATCAGTCATATTCGTTTGATAAGAAGAGGAAAATGGAATTCAAAGGAAAATCTAAAGACCACACTGAAAAGAAGATGAGTTTTCCCTTATGCTCAATGTGTGGAATGAAACATGGAGGGATTTGTCTTAAAGGGACAAATAAATGTTTCAAATGTGGAAAAGAAGGCCATCGGGCATTTGAATGCCACAATGAAGGGAAGAAGATGTCTAGTGATGCGAACAATGAAAAGGATACACAGGGTGCACCTCCTACACTTCAATGTTACAAGTGCAAGGAAATGGGGCATTATGCTAATCAATTCCCTAATACAAGGGTTGTTTATGATGATCGATGTCAACATACTCTTAAGGCTAAAGAAAAAGCAAAGTCACATGCAATTTTTATCAGCAATGTGGAGTATGATAATAAAGTGGTGAAAGGTACACTTACCATCCACTCTAAAGTAGAAAATGTTTTATTTGATTCTGGATCCACCCACTCTTTTATTTCTGAATAATTTTCAAATGGTATCACCATATTACCTCAACAATTAGATGTTCAGTTACCTGTGACAACCCCTAATGGAAAAACAGTCGCATCAATAATTTATAATTATTCTCTGATTGAAGTTTGTGGGAAAGTGCTTTCTGCAAATCTTGGGATCCTTCCGATAGTGGAATTTGATGTGATTCTTGGCATGGATTGTCTTTCTTTATATGGAGCTCATATCAATTTCCAATGGAGTGAAGTCATATTTCATATTCCAGATTAATCTATGATCTTTTATCGATGCAAGGATGAACATAACCTTTTAGTGGAAATTTCTTCCATCTTATGGGTCTTGATTCCACTAAATGAAGGTTATTTATCTCAAATGGTTGGAGAGAAAATCACGATTAAGAATACACCCATTGTACGGGAGTTTGATGATGTCCTTCTGGAGGAATTGTTGGGTCTTCCACAAAATCGTGAATTTGAGTTTTCAATAGAACTCGTACCGGGTGCTTTGCCTATTTCAAAGACACCTTATAGAATATCCCCAATTGAGTTGCAGGAATTGAAGAAGCAACTCCAAGAGAATCTTGATAAGGGATTCATACGGCCTAGTGTGTCACCTTGGGGAGCACCTGTTCTGTTTGTTAAGAAGAAAGATGGATCAATGAGACTCTGTATTGATTATCGTGAACTTAACAAGATCTCTATCAAGAACAGATATCCTCTCCCACGCATTGATGGCATATTTCACCAACTATGTGGAGCTCAATACTTTTCCAAGATTGATCTTCGTTTAGGATATCATCAATTAACAGTCAAATGGAAGGATATACCAAAAATGGCTTTCTGTACAAGGTATAGACACTATGAATTTATAGTGATGCCATTTGGTCTTACTAATACCCCTTCTATCGTCATAGATCTGATGAATAGAGTCTTTAGAGACTATCTTGATCAGTTTGTGGTAGTCTTTATAGATGATATTCTTGTTTATTCAAAGGGCAAAGAAGAACATGAAGATCACTTGAGAATTATATTGAAGACCCTGAGAAAGGAGAAGCTTTATGCCAATTTTACCAAGTGTGAATTTTGGCTTCAAAAAGTTTCATTTTTTGGTCACATAATCTCAAAATAAGGGATATCTGTGGATCCAGCAAAGACAGAGGTTATAGAAAGATAGACGAGACCAACAACAGTAACTGAGATCTGATGTTTTCTTGGTTTGGCAGGATATTATCGACGTTTTGTGAGAGATTTTTCAAGATTATCTAATCCACTAACCAGGTTGACTCAAAAAGGAGTTAAGTTCATGTGGACGAAGGAATGTGAAGATAATTTCAAGGATTTGAAAAGAAGGTTATCCAGTAAACCTGTACTCACACTTCCTTGTAGTGAAGAAAGGTTTTTGATCTACAGTGATGCATCCAAGAAGGGGTTAGGGTGTGTTCTTATGCTAAATGATATGGTGATATCTTATATCTCACGACAATTGAAAATCCCCAAGAAAAATTACCCAACTCATGATTTGGAGTTAGATACGGTAATCATTGCATTAAATATTTGGAGGCATTGTCTTTATGGTGAAAGGTGTGATATTTATACTGATCATAAAAGTTTAAAGTATATTTCACACAAAATGAGATGAATATGCTCCAAAGAATATGGTTGGAGCTGATTAAGGATTACGAATGCTCAATTCATTACCACCCTGGGAAAGGAAACAAGGTGGAAGACGCATTAAGTCGACAAGACCATGCTAGCTTATCTAGGATAAGGATCACAAAAGATCTAATATTTATGGATTTACAAAGGATGGATCTTGGAATTATAATGGAAGGGAAAAATTATTATCTTTCTCAAATGAATGTTCAACCATCTATACATGTGAAGATTAAAGAGGCACAAAAATAAGATGTAGAGTTACAAAATAAGGTGAGAAATATTCATGAATTCAACCTTGATTGTGATGGGATAATAAGGTTCAGGAATCGGGATTGTGTTCCTCCCATCCCATAATTAAATAAGGAGTTGCTGGATGAGGCTCATAGTTCTTCATTCTCTATTCATCCTGGAAGCACGAAGATGTATAGGGACCTGAAAGAGTACTTCTGGTGGGATGACTTGAAAAGTGATGTTGCTGAATATGTCTCTCGATGCTTGGTTTGTCAGCAAGTTAAAGCTGAGTGACAGAAGTCTAAGGGGATGTTACAACCATTACCCATACCTGAATGGAAATAGGAAAACATCACTATAGACTTTGTCACTAGACTTCCTAAAAAATCCAAAGGAAATAATGCTATATGTGTCATAGTTGATCATCTTACATAGTCTGCACACTTCATTGCTATTAGAGAGGATTTCTCTCTGGATCAGCTTGCGAGGATATATGTAAAAGAAGTTGTAAGATTTCATGGAATTCCACTTTCCATTATATCTGATCGGGATCCGAGGTTTAACTCAATGTTCTGGAAAAGTCTTTAACATACTATGGATACAGGGTTGAGTTTCATCACTACTTATCATCCTCAGATAGATGGTCAGTCTGAGAGGACAATTCAAACTCTAGAAGGTATGTTAAGAGCTTGCTCTATGGATTTCAAAGGTGGTTGGGATCAACACCAACATTTGGTGGAATTTTCTTATAATAATAGCTTTCACTCCAATATTTAGATGGCTCCTTATGAAGCCCTCTATGGAAGGAAATGTAGAACTCCAACTTGCTGGGATGAAGTTGGGGAAAGAAAGCTATTAGGACCTGATATTGTTGATGAGATGGAAGAAAAGGTCAGAAATATTCAAAAACACATTAGAGAAGCTCATAGCCAACAAAAACTTTATGCCGATAACCGAAGAAAAGACATAGAGTTTGAAGTGGGAGATAAAGTGTTCTTACGAATATCTCCTTGGAAGAGAGTAATGAGATTTGGAAAGAATGGAAAACTGAGCCCTAGGTATATCGTTCCTTTCGAAATATTGGATCATGTTTGGAATGTAGCTTACCGATTGGCACTTCCACCGAATCTCTCTCAAGTTCATGATCTGTTCCATGTATCACTCCTGAGAAAGTACATACCTGATCCTTCACATGCACTAAGCTCAGAAGTTGTACCGTTGGAGCAAGATATTTCTTATGAAGAACATCTGATAGAGATTCTGGATCATAGAAAAAAAGTCCTACGAAACAAGACCACTCACTTGGTGAATGTTTTATGAAGGAACCACCAATTAGAAGAAGATACATGGGATCTTGAGGATATTACGAGGGAGAGGTATCCTCATCTGTTTGTTACAAAGTGACGAATTTCGAGGGAGAAATTCATTTTAAGGGGGGTAGAATGTAACACCTGAGATTTTTATGAGAAATGTTTTGTTTTTATGTTATATACATCATCAAAATAGTCTTTTACTACACAAAACACTATCTTGATGTACATTACACGCAATCGCGACCTTCCTCGATAGCTTGCGTCGTACGCAATACCGAGTTTCACTAAAAAATGATATGCTATTAAAATATTATTAAAACTAGCCGTTATGAATAGTAATACCCACTTTTTGAAATTTTGTAAATTTTATCATTCAAAATGGACTTCATTTTTGGATTTGGAATATCGAAATTAGCCTAGGGTGAAATTTTGGTATTTTTCTGAAAACTTTCAATTTCTGATGAATAGTGAAAACACTGGGTTACTATTTAAATACTGACTTTTATTTAAATAATTATTTAATTTATTTAAATTTATTTTAGGTCAAAATTGATACATAATACCTATATAATTTCAAAGTAATTCATTGAATTCATTTTATAATAATTTTAGATATATAAAAATTTTATTGAACTTTTCACCGTCTTTTACCCACCTCCTAGAAGAATTTGAAAATTCACATAAAACATAATTTTACCGCTTCTGTGAGTGTAATTTCAACAATCTGAAAGACATGGTTAGTATCAAGGACTAAAATGTGGTTCAATGAGATGAAAATAATTTTTTGGTGAATAGTAAGTTTTTACTTTTTTTACCACGGTTAAAAGTAAATAGAGTAATTAAGGGTAAAAATGATATTATTATTAGCCTAAAACATGTCCTAATTCTATTGGATAAGTGTAATTCGACCAAAAACAAACTTAGGAATAAAATATGACCATTTATCCCCACTTGGATTAGATTAGGACATTTAATATTATTTTATTTAAAGAATAGTTAAAATAGTTAAAATCAATGTTTAATAACTAAAACATTTTTAATATGGGGTTATACATAAGATAAATTCTACTATAAATATTAATTAGTAATATATAAATATTTCCTACATAATGGTATTTTATTTATAATTTTTAGACATTAAATAATTTAATTTATTTATGACACAATGATGATGAAGTAATTATCTTATTAATGAAATACTAATATAATTGATGTTATAAATACACAAATAAATGTAATTTGAGTCTTTTAATGAATTCAACTAATTTTCTAGGTTAATATGACATGTTAGTATTTATTTAAGTAACTTTTTTTGAACTAATAACTTTGTTATGATTTTCAGAAAAATCAATTACCAAATAGTGTCAAAATTGACATAAAATAGTTTTTAAAATAAATATTATATTATTAATTGTTATTTTCTTCCTAAAAATCTAATGTTTGGCCAAATGACTTAGCTAAGGTTATATATATTAATAATAAACAACTTGGGGTTATTTTGGCTTGTTATAGTATTTTTATTAACCTTATAGAGTAAGAAAACAAGAAGACACGGTAAAAGTTAAATTATCTAACTTAAAGTTGAATCTAAATGATGAGGTTAAAATAGAAACCTAAACTTGTCTAAATTATATTGTATGAGAGGATTTCGACCCATCCCCACATTAGCTTCGAAATAAATCAATTTGGAGCGATTAAAAACCGAATATGACTTTATAATAAAATAATATTTTAAGTTTTCCTAAGGTGACCCTCTCCTCCCTTATAAAAGGGCACCTCCTCCCTCTCTTCCTCACCCCACTTTGTGCCTTCAAGCTCGGACAACCCCTTGAAATTTCTCCTCTCCACATTCCTAGAAACATACTAGAGGTTCTGGTCTTATTCAAAGACCATCTCTAGTTCCCTAAGAGGAGTTTAAGAAGAGGCGCTTCAAAGAAGAGGTAATGTCCGTTACGGATTCTTTAAACTTTATTTCTTCTTCTACTTCTTCTTAATTAGTTGTTTCATTATGAAGTAATAACATCAGTATCACTCATATAATGATATGTTTTTAAAAATATGAAACAACCCTATTTCACCTTCTATCAATCCAATGGAAAATGAAATCATCGCGCGTGCGTACGTACGAAATACCGTCTCCACGCCGTGGTGTAATCTATTTTCCACCACCACCTTACTTGGATGTGTATAATGGTGTAAATAATAAAGATATATGATTAATGTAAAGTGATATTTATTCTGAAATGTTATACACACACTTCAATGCAATTACACATTCATGGGAATGATATCATCGCTCGTGCGTATGTACGACCTACTATCTCCACGATGTGATGTGACTTGTTCTACATGATCTTCATTGCATAATTATTATATAAATGAATTGAATGAATAAATATTATATATATTACACTAATACCATTATTTAAATGAGGTATCTATAACCTAAAAAGAAGAATAAGAATTTATTCGACAAAACACGCATAACAACAAAAAGTAATAAACACCCGAATAACAAATAGCAATGAAATATTACTAATAAAGAAGCCAAGAATATGACCATATATGATATCATAACAATAAGTATGATTCATGAATAAGTCAATGACATTATTTAAATCATTATACAGGAGGTTCGGACACTTACGTAGCAAATTGGACCTAAGGTAAGGGAAAATCTTACAATCTCAATTTTCATTCGAGATTGTTTTTACTTCAGAATTTACTGGGGAATATTTATCATCCCTATCCATTTTTCTTAAATATGTAATATTATTTCTATCCTCCTACAATTTTCTAAATCCAATTTTACCCTTCGGTGAGTTTTTAGTAAAATATATGAATGTAATCTTTGTCATTTTTCGTACGAGGTACTTTTTTGACTTTTCCAGCGAATGTATGAGAAGATTGTTTTTTAGCTTATACGACATGAATGGATTTTTAGAACATTATTTCCATGAATCATACTTTAAAAGTTTTCAAGTTTATTTTTAATCAACTTCATTTAGTTTAAAATTATATGACATGTTATGAAGGGAAAAATGTTTTTGAAGTAGAAAAGATATTTTCCTCAAGAATGAAGTTAAATTGTTTTATCAAAATTATTTTCCATATATGATAATATAGGGTTCTGTTTCTATCCATATTTTTACATTGATTTGATTATGTTATGATGGAATTATTTTTATGAAGTTATTTTCTCTTATATGATTTATGTTATGATGGCATGATGTTTAAGAATCCCATTTTTATTACATGGGTTATGTTATGATGTTTGATTTATGATATTGTGGCACACATAAAAATGGTATCATTATGAGATGGGTGGGACCTATATATCCCTCAAATGCATTGTGTAATGATTTATATCTCATGATATAGACATGGCTGGAATAGCAGGTTAATCCGGTTCAGTGAAATAGGACAGAAACGAGGAGTGAACTCAGTTCAGAAATGGATTTTGTCCGCTAAGATAGTCTTGGCAATGAGTCTAGAATAATAAGAAATGATTCTCTATGATTATGTGTGTATCCCCCAAAGTTTCATGTTTTAATTTATGATTATTTGGATTACATTTCACTATTATTATTTATCCCATGTCATGATATTATGATCTCTTTTATAGGACAAGATTTTCGAAATGTTATGTTCTTAAGAATATGATATGATTGATATTTCTTTTGTTTACCCTTACTGAGAATTTGAGCTCACCCTTTTGTATGTTTTCTTTTCCCCAGGTCCGGAAGAAGGGTATTAAGTATAATATTCCAAAAGGGACTCTAGATATGATGAAATAAATGGGAGACAATGTTGATGCTTTGTGAACCAGTTGTTTATGTTTCCCAGTTTCTAAAGACACTATATATATACGGTCCTTTCATGGTTTTGTTATATGTTGTAATAAGTATGCTTCAATTCTAAAGTAATAACAATGTATGTAAAGTATGGGTCGGTATATTCCCCATCTCACACATTCTCTATGGCCTCTCATCTCCACAAGAGTGAGATCTTCCTCACATGGAATGAGATCCTCTCTGTGGGAGTAGTGCCTGTCCATGAGGAAGGGAAACCATCATGGTGCAAGCCCCCTAGCCTTTCTTGTAGGATGAAGCATCCCTGCTCCTACTCTCTTCATCAGTGCCAAAGACTAGAGGTGAGAGGGGAACAAGTAACTTTGTTATATCGTCCCTCTCCCTCTAGGCTTTGTCGCCACTGGGCCTCCATCCTGGAGTAAGTCCTAATATCCATCTCTCTGGGCTGTTAACCACGCATAAGCCTCTATTTCGTCTTTGAGTTTCTAACCATGTGTAAGCCCCACTCCACTTCACACAGAAGAAACTTTCACGATGTGATCTCCAGGTCTTTGCTGCCTCTTATTTCTCACACCGAGCATGACTCATGTGGGCTTAGAGTAAGCATTGACCATGGCATCCTTCCTGGGACACTCTAGAGAATAAGCCCCAATCCACCATACCGAAGTACATGGATTTTGATCCTTACGAAGGAAAGTTATGTAGGAAGCATCCTCGAGGTTCAATACCAACATATACTTATCGCGAACCCTTCACGTCGTTTCAACTTCATCCCGCATGATGTTAAACTGTGTCCCTCATTCCAAACTACATGGAATTTGATCTTTGCCAAGGCAAGGTACGTAGGAAGCCTCTCGAGGTTCAAGCCCCACACCCATTGGTCTCGACCACTTCACATTAATCCATCCTCATCCTGCATGAGAGTAAATTGTACTCCCCCCATTCATCTCTCTAGATGTTAAACTGTACCCATTCAAACTATATGGGATTTGATCCTTGCCTCCCAGACAAGGTATGTAGGAATCCTCCCTGAGGTACAACCCCAATCGATGCAAAGCCGTTGTGATTCCCAATCAACAGTAAGCCATTGTGATTCCCAATCGACAGTAAGCCATTCTGAACCCCAACCGGCGGTATGCTACTGTAAACCCCAACCAACGGTAAGCTATTGTAGCCCCATCCAGTGGTAATCTATTGTAGTCAGCAATCGACGGTAAGTTTTTGTAGTCCCCTTTGTTGGGACCCACATATCTAGTCTACCCGCATGGCGTTAGACCAACCCAAGCTACTAACCACGCATAAGCCCCGGTACATCGTCGTTTCGTTGTCATATACAAGCACCCTGGTTCTATAACCTCATCATGAACTATGTGGACTTGTATTACCCACCTTGGGGATACATAGTAAGCTTCCCTAAGGTTCAATCCCATCACCCATGTCTCATCCTGGTCTCTCACTTGAGCCCTTGTGTTTCGGGAAGGTCATGTCACAACCCAGAGGTTCCACTTTCTACAGGTCCCATCCATGTGTCCATTCTCACAGGAAACCTCCTTAGGTGCCCCATCACCCTGCTGAACTACGTGGACTTTGATTCACTATCACGAGGATAAGTAGGAATTATCTTCGAGGATTAAGCCCAACATCATCGTCAACTTTGCATCGGCTCAGTCTCACTCTCCATCCATTCTCAACCATCCATATCCATCCTGATTCTTACCTGGTCTACCAAATCCCGGTGAGATCATGTCCCCCACCTTATCACCGCTCCTAGTAGTAATTGGGTAACTAAACAGGCATTATCCCATCAGAAATACCCCATAGGGATTCACCCATATGATCCACTCCTGTCAGTGTTCAGATAAGTATGATCTGTCTCTGTTAGATGTTAAACTCACAGCATACCCTGTGTAAAACATGGTAAGTTGAGGAAAACCTCAAAGAAATTCCTATGGAATATAATTCCCTGCATTTAATGTGAGAATCCTCGGGTTTCTATGCCCTCGAGAAGCCCTATCATAAGGGGAAAACCTAGATGCATCAGTGTTCCAGCATCCAGCCACGCCCGCGATGTACAAGTTGACTACTCCCCTGAACGAAGGTTGCTGCCCTAAATGGACCCCTTGGAATGTCCTGATATGAGAAACATAACTAACCGAAGTCCATAAAGACATGGCACTGAGAATAGTTTCATGAAAAAAAATATTAAGTCTATGAGGGAGACCCGAACTAGGCAACAAGTTCCAAGGAGGAATCCATGGAAGGAGGAACCGACATCCCATCATCCTGTTTTGATCAAGGAGGAAACATCCATAAATAAGGAATGGATTTCAGCCACCTTTGGAATGCGGGAATTTCAGGAAAAACCTGTGCATCCCCTGAATGATATGGATGTGTGCCCTGACGAAAGCATCAAAAACATCATGGATATGGTTTGGGGCCATTTTCATGAAATTTTGATTTTATTGAAATGGTTATGGTTTGGATTTGAAATAATTGATTTATTATTGTTGTTATTTTTATAAATTTCTTTTGATCGATTATTGGATTAATTGGTTAATCATGTGTTATGAGTAATGGATATTGGGAATGCGGAGCCTACATCAAATGGAAGTGGGTCTAAAGTAATATTATAAAAGGTGGATGGGTTTGGATGTGACGTTCTATAATCAATGGTGACACTGAGCTCATGGGGATTGTGAGTGTGAAACTTGGGAATATGATTGGGTTGTGTGTTTAGACAAGCTAGTTTTATTGGGTTATAATAGTATGAAATGGGTAATGGATTGTTTGTTATATTACTTGGAATGGTGCAGTTTTGGGTAAAATGGACTGGTAAGGGTGAGTTTAGATTGATGAAAATCAAAACACTGTTTGATGTTTTATATATAAATTTTTTTATATAAATTTTCTAATTTTTATATCCTAGTGGCGTCTGTAGGGAATCCATTTAGGGAAAACCTACTTAGTATTATAACTCACCCTCTGATTTGGCCCTTTGGAGCTTTTGCAGATGCTGTATTTTGGAACACAGGTAAAGGTAACACATCTCATTTCATTTTTTGGTTCATCATGATGCTTGGGAGGTATTTTGGTGTGCGTAGAATGGATCTTGGTGTGGAGTTGTGGAGTTGTGTCATAGCTTCTTTTTATTTTTTTTGTTCAGTCTTCCTCTTGGTACTCTGATTTTGGATTATGTTAGTTTGGTTGTATTAGTCTCATGGCATTGTTGTGAGACTAGTTTGGTTGTATGGTTTTCTCTTAGTATTTTTTTGAATTCATTTATATTTTTCACTAGCGTCATGTAATGGTGGATAGATATGGCTCATTTGGTTGGGTGATTTTATTCCAAATGGAATTTTTTTCCCAATTTTCATTGAATCTCTCGACATTTTTTTCTGCCTTTCGTTCCTTGGGAACATCGCTTAAGGCTGAGTAGCATCACACAGCCCTCTAAATCTAATAAGGAGAGGTGGGATATTACAAGGGTGCTTATAAAATAGTTCCCATTTAGATATTTTTACAGTTTTTTAATGTTTTCATGTTCATGATCAACTCTTGAGGTGATCACTCTATAACATATAACTTGTGTGTGATTACATGGGTTAATTTTTTCATAACACACTGTAGGATATTTTTATGGTTATATTTTTACTATGATTATATATTTTCTTATGGTGTTGATGATTTATATATTTTTTCTATTTATTATTATTGATTATTGTTATATCGAGGTCATATTCTTCTCATGGTATATATCATGCTCCCATCCCTAGTCAATAGCCTCTAGTATATAGAAAGGAATACCTAAGGTTGATTTTCCTCCTAGTTTAGTCTTTTGGATAGTAAAAATAATCCAATATGTTACAATATGTGGTTATAATGATCGCTAAGAATAATTTTTTCATTTAAGAACACATCACCAATATTTATCGCTTGATAATCATCAAAACTGAAAAAATCAACTCATGATGGGTAATTAGATATCAAAATTAATGAAAACTTATTTCAATAGATTTAAATATCAAAATAATTGATTATAGTAATCCCCTGGATCAATTATGAATTATAATCCTTCTTATTATAAAAGGAACTTGAACACAGTATGATCTTTATTTTCCAGCACATATGAGAGTATAAGATTTGGTCAAAATTTATCAAGGGAAAAGATTGTTACAATTAATTCATTATTTTTATTAATTTATTAAAATTAATAATCATTTAGAGTTTTTCTCATATAATAAATAAGTATGAAAATTTGGTGATCCCATTTTCTAATAGCTTCACCAACTATATAGTCACTAACAACACATATCAACTGAAACATACCTTCACAATTAGAAGGTATCATGATAGGAATAGTTACTAAATTACCCTTTAATTGTCTGAATAATTCCCTATAAGATTCATGATAAATAAAAAAGAATACTTTTAATTAAAAATGAATCAGTTTTCTAATAATATAGGAGGTGAGTTTGACGAATCATCAATAAAAACATGAAAGTCCTATAAAAAATATAATTTTTCTAAAAAATTCTATCCCAAATTTCAATTAAATAAGCTAATTTTTTGTTATATCCACATTATAATCTATTTTAAAATCTGATATCCAGGAAAAATACCTTCTTTGATCATGAAGTGAACCAATTTATAACATTTATCTTTTATTTGGAATGATGAAGCACTATGTTGAGGTTTTTTAGGGATATATAAAATTATAACTCATATAGTATAAAATAATTGGGCCAACCTAATGAGGAAGGTGATAGTATTCAGTTATTGTATTTTTTTTAAATAATTTTTAATAATATAGAAAATTCCCCTCACTTTTTATTTTTTGAGAATCATAATTACCATCGTATTCAAGAAATTGGATTCACAATGCTTGAAAAGGTCAATCATATTGAGGAAGAATCTAGTTGGAAGTAAATGGTCATTATATCCACCCTGAATCTGTTATGAATGGTTTGATCATAAAAAGAATAATTTGAGTCTTTATTACTAGGATTTAAATGTGATGACTCTTTTCTAATCTTGGAATTCTCATAAATCACAAGTATTTGTAAAACCTATGATGCAAGATTTATGCATAAAAGGTGTAGAAATGTGTTGGAGATTGTAATTAAACCTATCTTATTCAGCCTGAGTAGGATGGAAAGATGGGTTTTTTAAGAATGGCAAATCAAAATAATTTCCATTATAATATAGATGATTCTAAAGCTGGTGTTCAATGAAATCCAAGTCACGAAAGAATCCATGATACAAGTTGAAGTGTGTGAAAGAAGTAATTTGGTGAAGTCTAAGTTACTAAGTCTTAAGATCATTGTACTAGTTTCATCAAATCCATATTCTTTTAAAGTCTAATTATATTTGTGTAAATTTTTTAAACCAAAGGTTCCAATTTTCATCCACAACAAAAATCCAAAAGTTACAAAGCCTTAGTGAAAGAAGTTGATGAGGATCTTATTCATAATAGTTGATGTTTTGAAGACTAATATGAAATTAAAATCATATCTCATCAATAATATAGTAAACTATTCTTTAGTTTTAGTTGTTTTCAATTCAATTGGGCCAATTAGATCAATATAATAGTTTAAGGAGATAACTAGATGTATTTTCAATGGGGATCTTGAAATTAAAATAATATGTTTTTTTTCATCAATTGGGTCAAGATACATTGATTCTGAGTTGATACTGATTTATCTTGCTTATCATAATGAAAAAATTGGAATGAGAATTTAGAATCAAACTAGATATTGAAAAGAAATATTGAAGGAAAACCAATGTTGTGAAGAAGATTTGAGAAGAACCAAGCAGCATTGATGAAGTCATGAATGCACCCAAAATTCAAGGGAAATCAAGATTTTGGTGAATTTCATTGAGTAGGTATGTTTTGGGGATTCCCAACAAAACCTATCATGGGTCACCTATAAAAGAGGAGAAGTACATTGTAATTCTATGATGATGAGTGTACTCATCACAGGAAGAGGGAGAAGCTCCAATGTTTTTGGGAGAGAAGAAGAAGTTTTATGATATATTTTATTAAAGAAGTATTTCCATATTGATGTGGAAGGAGAAGATAAAAGATTGTGATATATTCAATTGATCATTATATTATTCTGATTACCATATTATTCTTGTCATCATACTCATCTAGTTATCATATTGAGAAGAATTTTCATATTTGTATTTCGGTACTAAGAAAGAAGTATTCTAAATTGACTCAATCGTATTCTGGTAGAGATAAATATACCGTATTGGGAAATTGAATTAGAATAATCAGAATAGGAAGATCGGATAGGAAAATTGGACAGAGTTATATATCAAAGTCTTTGTTGTTCTTACCGTCTTCCATGTAATAATGTGTAGAATTTTTTTGAAAAGAATATATTTGTTGAAAATGAAAAGTAAGCACAGGTATCACGTTTTGTTACATAAAAAATGTATTACACCATTTGTGTTATGAGGAAAACTCACACTATAGGATTTTTTTTCATAGTGCAACATGAGATAAAGGGTATGTACTAATCATTGTATTCTAAATAAAATGATTATTTTTGAGTAGATTGTGTGGTATTGGATTATTTCCAAACCATATCAAGGAGGTTCCTATTCTTATTGGATAGTGAACTGTGTAAATACTTGTATTTCTATGGATGTGTTTTTGATTTGTTTTTAGTAGGTAATGGAATCTTTAATCGGATGATAAGGTTATTTCATTTTCAAGGAAACATAAAAGAAAAAGTATAACAAATTCACCCCTTCCCCTCTAAGTGATACAATTAACACAACAGGGCACTTTCAACTGGTATTAGATCTGAAGGTTCCCTTTGCTTATTCTTTGATAATGGATAATTTTGAATTATGTTAATAGTAAAGGTATTCCAGTTTTCTATTGAAATAATTATCATGTATGGAAAGATATAATGTTTCCTTATCTTATGTCTATTGGATATGATATTCCTGAAACTACAAAAAAATTGGTTTCCTCCTATTGATGATAAATTTTTTCATACATTTGTTGATAAGAAGAATCTTGATAATGATGGAAGGGCCAATATTCTTCACTATCTTCACTCTCTAAAGTGAATTCATAAGGGTGAAAGGTCTTTTCATAGCCAAAGGTATATGTGAAAATTTAAAAAATGTATAAGAAGTAAATATAAAATTAATTAAGGAAAAATTATAAATTTGGATAATAGAGTATGAATATTTGAATACAGGTGAGTATGAATCTATTGTGGATTTCATTACTAGGGTGAATGGCATTTTAAACACTATCATATGTGTTGGTGAAAATTTAGATGATTCTACAGTTATTGAAAAGATATTGATATTCCCTCCCAAAAAATTTGATGCAAAATTTTCTTCATTGGATGAAAAAGATCCAAAAACATTATCTCTAGATGATTTTCATAGAACTCTCATCCATTATGAAATGAGAAGGGATAAATCCATGAAGAGAAAAAAAGGTTGATAGATAAATTTATTTCATGGTAGAAAATAATGAAAATATAAATAAGATTCTTATTGAATATGAAGTATGATAATTGGATTCTGAAAATTTGGTATATAAAAACATTGATGAAATTTTATCCTTATTTTCTAAAAATGTACAAAGAGGTACAAAGAAATATTAAGGGAATCTTCCCTTGAAAGGTTTTGAATGTGGAGCCGTTACAAACTTTGTGATTAATTTTTCTCAAAGAAAGAAAGAATATGATAGTGATGAAGAATAAAAAAGGCTAAAAATAATGTTGAAGAAATGAAGAGATAAAGGAAAATCATATTCCTAATGGAATGAGGGAAAATTATTAAAATTTAAAAGAATAATTTTCCTATCTAAAAATGAAGAAGAAGAAAGTAGTGATACTAAATTCCAAAAATATTTTGAGTATGGAATTGAGAATACATTTATTGAAATAGTTAATGATGGATATTTTTTAAAGCAGTAGTTTCGAATATTAAGAAACCCAAAATGAATATAATTTGAAAGAATATTTGAAATAATATCTACGAAATATTAGAAAGATTGAAAAGAAAAATAAGAATTTGGAAGACAAATGGTCCTTACTAAAAAATCAAGAAACTATTCTTCATGAGATGTTTAATATGGTGAAATAAATTTTTTATTTGAATAAATCTATTGAGGAAGAAAATAATCAAAATGAGAATCTGTAATTAAAGATGAAGAAAAAAAGAATAAGAGTTAGAACTTTTCCAATAAAAGATTTATAAAACTGAATAGATAAATACAAGTTTCAAAAACATTATTTCTGAATTTGTTGAAGGTTCTCATAATGGGATACCAAAGAAGGATCCAAAAATGTTACCTTCAAAGGTTGAGAAGAAATATGGAATTGTTTCCAAAAAGAATAAATCTAGGAAAGTTATGTAAGTATAAAAAACTAATAAGGTTGTGAATTCAGAAGGTTCAAAATACCCTACGTGTGAAAAAGTTTCTAAAAATTCTGGATCTAAAATTATTTCTAATACTTCTAATTATGATAAGGCTAAAAATAAAAAGAATATTATTATTGCTAATATAATGTTTGGTGGATCAGAAAATAAATACTAGAAGGTTGTTGTGAAACATATTTACAATTTCGGTCAGTATGAAATCCTCAGAGGCAAATAATCGTTCTATGGATATTTCTAGTATTTTTGTGTATTCATACATATGAAAAACATGTTTTGTTTTAACAAACAACATTAATCTTATTCTATTGGGTATGGAAGGAAAAGTTTGATGGGGAGTCAATTCCCTTAAAAGAAGAAAGCTGAGAATGTTGTTTTATGGAATCATGAGAAGGATGGAGTAAAGATTAAAAATAATTTACATCCCCAAGAAACTATTTTTGAAATATATGAATAACCAAATCATCTTTCTATGGTTTTTTTGTTTTTTTACCATCACATAAAAAGTTTCTTAAAAATTATAAGAATTTGGAGATGAAGAAAGAAAAGGGAGAAGAAAAATATCTTATTGTTGACACCGCTCTATAAGAATTAAATGGATAATAATCTCGGTTCATAAATAGTGGGTGTTACATTCATATGACAAAAGATTTTAGATTGTTGAATCATGTGAATGTATTCAAATAATGAATAGTGAAATTTTGCAATGACGAATATATAAGATTAAAAGGTGTTGGATCAGCCATCAATGGAAAAGAAAAACTGAAATCCAAGAAATATTTATATGTGGATGGACTAATACATAATTTTCTAGTTTTTTTCAATATTGTTTAAAGAGGGTAACAAATTTATCTTAAGAAAAAGATTGAATTGTTGTGAAAAGTGAAGAAGATGGAATGATAGATACAACAGGACAACAGACTAAAGAGAATTTGTTTCAAGTTGGTGAATTGAAAAACTCTTGTTACTTGAGTATGGTGGAAGAGAATAAATTGTGGCATAAAATAAAAGGAAACATGTGTCAAAAAAACATGAGGAAATTGTTAAAGAGATATAGTGACCAAGACATTCCGGATTTTCCAAGAATAAGATTTTAGTGTTTCACTATTTTCTAGAAACGAAATATTATAAAATCAGTGCCTAGTAAAGTTGAGATTTGTTCAAAACAACCCCTGGAACTGATTAGTTCTGATATTTGTGGTCCACTGATCAAACAATAAACAAAAGTAGATAATTACTTCATTACATTCAATGATGAATCTACTCTCATTACATCAGTTATGTATATGAAACATAAATTAGATTCTTTGAAAATGTTTAAAATATTTATATGAAAATATGAAAAGGAATGTGAGTATTCAGTGAAGAAGTTGAGAACTGACAATGTAGGTGAATATAGAAGTGAAGAAGTTGAGATTTATCTTGATAATCATGGAATTTTTCAGGAGTATAGATCCCCATAAAATCCTCAACAAAATGGGTTTATTGAAAGAAATAATTGATGTTTTGTGGAAATGGGAAGAACTATGCCACTTGAACATGGTCTTTCTTATTACCGTTTGACGCAAGAAATGAGAACAGTTTTTTAATTTCAAAATCATTTTTTCTACATGAAAAATTTAGATATGACTCTATATGAATTATTTTATGAAAAAACTCCAAGTTTGAGGCACTTAATACTTTTTTTGATTCCATGAATTATAGAGAATAAAGGTGAAAATTATGGAATTTTTGAGTAGAAATGTGAAGATGGAATGTTTCTGGGCTATGCTACAGAAGTAATAGGATATAGATGTTTTAAAAATGAAATAGGAAAAAAAATTATTCTATTTATGTTAAAGTAATTGAAATGGAAGAGTAATTAAACATTCTCATACAAATAAGGACATTGATAAAGATATGGAAAACATTTCTTATATTGGTATAGGAAATATCAAACCTACTCAAGAAGAATCGAACATAGATATTTTTAGTGATGTGGAAGACACTCGAAAATATCATCCTAGGATGAGGAAGCAGGTGGAAGCTTAGAGTATAATTTCTTATCATCATCAGAAGGTTCAAACAAGAATAACAAAAAACTCCATTACACATACATCTTTGTATTCTAAAGTGGAGTAAAATGTTGTAAAAGAAGATTTTGAGTATCTAGAATGGGTTTAATCCATGAATGAAGAGCTAGATAAGATTGTAATGAATGATACATGGTAACTCATACCTAAAACAGAAAACAAAAACATTATTAGTAAAAAATTTGTTTTCTCTAACAAGATATATGAAGAATTTAATGTTATAAGAAACAAAGAAAAATTGGTGTGTAATGGGTATTCAAAAATAGAAGTTATTGAATTTTATGAAACATTTTCTCTAGTTTCAAGATAATAACAAATCAAAATAAATCTACATTCTTAAATGGTGATATTGATGAGGAAGTTTACATTGAACAACTTTGTGTCTTTGTTTTTGGGAAATATGAAAGTTATGTATCCAGATTGAAGAAGGATTTGTATGGGCAAAAACAATGTGTGAGGGAATGGTATTATAAATTAGATACATGATTAAGTAATATGAGTTTTAAGAATCGAAGATTTTATAGGAATATTTATATTAGAGAAAGTAAAAATTATTCCCTTATTGTAATTTTATATGTTTATGACATTATCTTTGAAGGGAATTATTAAATAAATTGTGAAAGATTTGTTGAAGAGATGAAAAATTTTCTTAAGATTTCCATATTATGGAAAATGAAATACTTTCTTTGGTTACAAGTTTTTAAAAAATAGAAACACATTTTTATTTTTCAATAAATTTATTATAAGTAACTTCTTAATAGTTTTATCATGGAAAAATCAAAACCTTTTTCTTCACTAGTATCAGTGGGAACAAATTTGAAAAATGATAAAGAAGGAAAAGAAGTTGATCTGAAAGAATTTTAGAAGTTGATTGGATTTTTTTGTATTTGATACCCTCAATACCCGACATTGTTTTTGATATTAATTTATGTGCTATATTTCAAAGTTCTTATAATGAATCAAATTTATTTTCTGGACAAAACTCTTAGATACATCAAAGGCACAACAAATTATTGAGTCAGGTATGAAATCTCAAAAAAAATTTATTTGTTAGGGTATTCATATGTTGATTGGTAATGAATTATTGAAGATAGAAGATCCATATATGGTGTAGAATTCTCTCTAGTAATGAATTGTGTTAGTTGGAATTAAAATAAATAGGATTCAGTAACTCTCAGTATGTTTGATGCTCAGTATATTGTTCCCACTCAAGAAACTACTCAACTTATGTCGATGAAATCTCAATTAAAATAGTTACTTGTTCAAGTGAAGTTATCCTTGATCTTGGGTTGTGATAATAAAAGTACAATAAATCTCACTAAGAATCCAGTTCAACATTTTCATTAAAAACATATTGATATCAAATATCATTTTACCAAAGAGTATGTGGAGAAGAATAAATTAAATCTAGAGTATGTTCCTATATTGGAACAAGTTGATGATATTTTCATAAAAAATTTACCAAAGGAATCCTTTTATAAATTGAGGTTGATGATGGGAGTCTAACCTATTTTTCCTCAAGGTTGAGGTATGTGTTTCTATCCCTCTACCATCTTAACCTTGTATAGTTTTTTCAGGGGTAGATATCATCAATTTCATAAATCTATACTTATGGAAGCATGTAAAAAGGGGGATTTGTATGTTTTCATTGAATTCAGCACTGTAAGTGTATAAACTATTATAACTATTTGTTGGAGTGTTTTTAGGAACAATTAATTTTTTATTCTAAGAAATTTAAATAATATGAGAAATAATGTTTGAAGAAAATAAAATTTGAATAAGAAATACTGAAGAAAAGATGAGGTGAGGATGTTTTCATAATCACTTATTTTAGGAAACATGGTTTTTATACCAATGATTCTAGTTTCCTATAGTGATTTATCTCATGTACGATTAGAATTTTTTATATGTAATCCATTTCTTAGGAATAAAAAGTTTAGTTATTTATGAAACTTGGGTGACAATAAAATTTAGAGGGGGAGATTTTTAGGACCATGATGATGAGGAAGGTGATTGTATTCAGGTATTACATTTTTTTCAAGAAATTTTAAGAATAAAGGAAAATCACCTTATGTTTTATTTGTTTAGAATCAGAATTACCATCTTATTCAATAAATAAGACTTGAAATTCTTGAAAGGTTTGATCATATTGAGGATGGATATTGCTGAAAGTAAACGATCATCATATTCACCCTAAATCCGGTACAAATGGGTTGATATTAATAAGGGTAATCAAAATATTAATGAGAAAAATTTAAATGTGAAGTTTATTTTTTGATATTGGAGTTGTCTTAAATCCAAAGTATTCAGAAAAAGATTGATGAGAGATTAATGAAATAAAGGTGGATATAAGGTGTTGGAGATTATGGACTGAAAGTTATTTTTTATTAAGAAGACAGGAAACACTAAGGATACAAATCACGGAGGGCGAAAGTAGTGAAGACCAAGTGAGTCCTTCCAGATCACATTGACACACTCGCAAGGAAGAGAATTAAGACTATCATACACTATTAAAGTCTCCTTTGGCCTGCCCCCGCAGGCCAATGCATCAGCCACAAAGTTGGATTCTCTCACACTATGATGGATCAGCCTGCCCTGATTGGTCTCTGCTTTTCACCTTCTAAAAACATACACCAGATTCCAAGACACATCACATGCACCCTGAAGAGATCTAACCAGAACTTCCGAATCTGATTCAACCTTCGTCACCCGGAGACCTCTCCTTCTGCACAGAGTTATACCCGTATGGAGGGCTCTAAACTACAAACCTGTAGAAGTGCCTGGCCCATAATAGGCACTGAAACCAATGTGGACTGAACCCCAGCAATCCCGGAGAACACCACCGCCCCTCATGATCCCCCCCCCCCCGAACAAGAACCATCCACATTAAATTTTAACCCGCCAACCGGGGGTTGCCATCTAACCCATCTCCCTCGTTGTAGGGCCTGAGCACAGTATCCACCGACCAAGGACCACAGAATACCCGCCTGCAAACCATTCTTGAAAAGGGTAGACAATTCTACAATGAGCAATCTCATACAGACCTGAAGTGCTAATAACGATCTCTTTCCACCTAGCCTTAACTGATTGCGATCTTCCCAAAGCATCCAGTATACAGATACTAGAATGATCGTACCTGCCGAATGATCCTCAACTCTCCTGCAAAAGCCTGAAAACCATTCCAGGAGATAATCTCAAACAGATAGACACTCCCCATCCAGAATCCTGTACTGAGAGAACTGAGACCAAAGGAACAATGCCCACCGCCCCTGAAAGAACAGATGTAGCATTGTTTCCGACCTTGGGCTCTCGTAATAGAAGCATCGCGAAGCCATGAAGACCCCCCTCTTCTGAATATTCTCCTCTGTGGGTACCGCTCGATTCTGAACTCGGCACACCAGGAAGTTCATTCGCGTCGGGATTGGCTTACACCACATGGGTCCCTGCTCTGTTTCTCCGGTAGTAACCCTCTGACCAATTCTCCTGTAATCAGGCCAATCACATTCAGACAGAGTATAAAATAAATATGGTTTCTAGAGGAATAATAAGTTGCAATAATTTTCATTATAAGATAGATTATTCTAAATCTAGTCTTCAAAAAATTCCAAGTCATAAAGGAATTCATGATATAAGTTTAAGTGTGTAAAAGAAAAAGTTAGTTATGTCGAAGTTACTCAATATTGAGATCATCAAAATGGCTTCATCAGATTCATATTCCATTAAAATATGAGAATATTTGTGGAAAATGTGACAAACCAAAGGTTTTGGTTTTCGGTCAGACAAAAAATCCAATAGAAAAAAAGTCTTAGTGAAATAATTTTATAATCATCATATTCAAAAGAGTTTATGTTTTTAAGGCTAATTTGAAAATAAAATTATAGTTTATCAACAATATATTCAACCATTATTTAGGTTGAATTATTTTTATTTCAATTAGTTCAAGTGGATCAAGATAAGTGTTAAAGGAGATGGCTGGATGGATTTTCAAGGGGGATCTTAAAATTCAACGAATATGTTTTGTTTCTTAAATTTGGTCAAGATCTATTATATCTTAGTCGATACTGATTCTTCATGTGGGTCATAATGAAAAAATTGGAATAGAAAATCAGAATGGTAATTGAAAAGGAATATTGAAGGAGAATAAATTTTGTGAAGAATATTTGAGAAGAATCATGAAACATTTAAGAAGTCCTGAATACACCTAAAATTAAAGGGAAATCAAGATTTTTTTGAATTTGTTTGAGTAGGAGTGTTTTTAGTTTTCTCACAAAAACCACTCATTGTACACCTATAAAAGGTGATAAGTACATTATAATTATCTGAATACGTGTGTATTGTTCATGGGAAGAGAGAGAAACTACAATGTTTTAAGGATAGAACAAGAAGTTTTCCAGGTTATTTTCCTAAAGAATTATCACTGGATTGAAGTAGAAGAAGATAAGAGAATGTTAATATTTATTCAGATGATCATCATATTCAACTGATTACCATAATCTTTTTTCATCATATTCATCTAGTTGTCATATTGGGTTGAATTTTCAGATTGGTATTTTCAGTCTAAGATGGAAGTGTTATGAATTAAATCAATCATATTCTAGAAGATATATATCTTCTTTATTGGGCAATCAGATTGGAAGAATTGAACATGGAATATCATACTAAATAATCAGACTAAGTTCTATATCAACGTCCTTGAAGTTCATACCATCTTCGAGGTAAGTTACTAAAAAATTATATAGAAAAGATTACATTTGTGGAAATTGAAAAGGAATCACATGTAACATGTTCTGTTACATAAACATTGTATTAAACCATTTGTTCTATGAGGAGCATGCACACTATAAGATTATTTTAATTATGGTACATGAATGAAAGGGTATATCCTAGTTTTTGTATTCCACACAAAATTATTATTATCAAGTGGATTTTGTGGTGCTGGATTATTTACAAACAATTCTTATTGAATAGTGAACCTTGTAAATATTTATGTTCCAATGGATGTGTGTTTGATTTTTTTAATTTGGGAATTAAATCATTAATAGGAGGAAAATTTTGTTTCATTTTCATGGAAACATAAAAGAAATAGTATTATTGATTCAACCCCTCCCCCTCTCAGGGATACAATTATCCAGTTTGGGAACTTTCATAAAATAGTTAATAAAAGATATAAGAACCCTAAATCCATACCCTAAAAACTATGTGTCATTAACAATTGAAAATATATAGTACATTATACCTCCAAAATGAAATTATTTTATATAATAATTTTATATATTCACATGTAAATATTTTTTTTGTTTTTCTCTTCTAGACCCATTATACTTTTATTATATCAAGAGTATCCATCCATAAAAATATCAATAATTATTTCAAAAAATATATTTCAAATTTTTATCAATAGAGGGGAGGGGAAGTTACACAACCCTCTAGAGTATTTAACATCCAACACAAATAATCTATAACCCATAATTGTTTAACTTTTAGTCTATTCATTGATAACACTCTTAATCACTTCCATTCTTACTTAATTAGGTATAACACAAAATGAATGTACCAACTCATTTTGAAGACAATATAGATGATTTATATATATATATATATATAATAATTTTATTACCTCTTTTATTATGAACTCATTTATTAGATATTTCAATCTTTATTGTGGTCATCAAATCATTGTTATTTTATCTTCTAATAATACCTTATGTGTTCAAATACAGTCTCTAATTCCTTAGATAAAAACTATACATCTTATTATTGTTTTCTTACACATTCATAGTACTATATGAAATTAATTCACTTTTTTACTTCCATAACTATTCATTAAAAACTATATATAAAAGTCACATATTCTATAAGAAAAGAGTATTTTAATGTTCTTAATAGTTTATTTAATTCTATATTAGGTGGATTGATAATAAGAGTAACCAATTTTTAATAAAAATTTAATGAAATTTGTTCCACCCACTAAGTCTCAACTTCTCTATCTTCTTCAGTGATAATTTGAACTATGTTGTACATTATATTGTTCATGATTTCAATATTTTCACACTATTTTCACATATGTAAATAAATAGTTTCCATATTATTTCTAATGAAAATCGGACAATCAACTCTTAGATTTGGATCTTTTTTTATGAATTTCATTAATTCAAAAAAACTTCATCTTCTCTTGTTCTGAAAATAATTCTTCCTAGATTAAATTTATTCAAAGATTATTTATTTTTAGTTAATAGCCATCCAGTTATTATTGGAATCCCACATTATTCCTCCATATCAATGATAATAATATTTATGGTAAGGATGAACTTATCCATATTCTTTTAAGGATACCATATGGATATTTGGATGATATATCCATAAGCTGGAGTGTTACTCTCTTAAGTTTTGGATCTTATAGTCTAAAAATTTTGAACACTATTAGGGGTATCTAATTAGTTTTATAATATGAGTCACTTAGAAACTTTACTGAACATGTAGAGAATTGGGTTTTATATATGTATAAAAATACTGTATCTCATAGATTGTGAAGGGTTATTATTTGAACTCAAATAGAGGACTCATCATAGAAGTGGATCAATATAAAATATTCTATTTTATTTTCAATTATTAATATATCCTTAAATAAATTATCATATGGAAATATTTTAGGGTGATATTTTGAACATGAAATATCGATGTGGATTTTCTTGAAATTTTTTAGAAACATTAAATTTTGTCATCAACGATACATTTCCTTATCAGATCTATGAATAAAAGAGTGGGAATTTATTGTAAAAAAACTAGTTTCTTATTTACTTTAGATTGTTTCTTTTCTTATAAATATTTTTATTGAATTTATTTTATCATTATATTATTTATTTATTCTCATTATTTTTATCTTTCACATGGAAATATTGAACTTTAGGGATATTATTACATATGATCAAAACTTGTTCAAATTCCAATTTATTTTATAAAATCAAAAAATCTACCTCTTCACTTGGATTATTCTCCATATCACCTAAAAATGTAATATTTTATATAAATGATAATTTTTATATGAGTGTAATTTATTCAAAATTATGATTTTATTTTTTAAATGAGTGTATAGAATTAATGAAAATGAAGAAAGGAAATTAAATTTACAAGGATGACTTTTCCAAAAAAAAATTATAATTAATCAAATTCAAAATTATTTACTTTTATTAGTATAAATAATATTAATGTTATTTTTATCTATAATATACAATTTTAATAATAAAAATTTAGATATTATAACCCTTATGAAAAAAATATATATAAATTAGAGTGAAATAGGTTTTAATTTTAAAGAAAAATAAAAACTCAAACCAATGATCATAGGTTAATTATCTTAATCATACTGATTATCTCATATTATTAAATTCTTATAATTAAAATTTTATAAATGAATAAAATAAAATAGTGAAAAATTAAAGAATAAAATTTATCTAAATTAATCGTAATTTAATTTATATTAGAAAAATCATGAACACATTTTTTTAATTAAATGTCTTATCTTTTATGAGTTTAGACACACATAATTAGTTTTTAATCAATCATGAATACAATAAAAATAATAAAATAAATAAAATAGATCAATTTTCATTACCAAAGTAACCAAATAATAATAATTTTAAGAAAAAAACGTAATAGAATTAAGGTTTATAAAAAGATAGATTCCCCCTTTAAATCAATGAATGATAAACTCAAATCCCTCAAAATTATCGAACCTCCATTGTTAAAAATCTATCAAATAAAATCTAAATTCCACCAAAATAATATAAATTCCTAAATTTATATTTTATTTCTAGCATAAAAACCATGAAATTAACCTCTTGAAAAGACCCATTTATTCATATCCTCCATCAATGATCATATCTGTCCTAAATTTCTGACCACAAATAATATTATCAGTTTCAATATGATTTTTATGTTAAATATTATATGTAAATAATTCAATGGAATGGAAAATTGTAAATGGCTATATTCATCTTATCTTAATATTCCAATTCTAGCTAAACGGGATATAGAAATGAATTCTTCCCTATATTATTTTTATTTTTAATATCAAAATAGCATTCCATTATCAAAATAGTGTGGTGAGATATAATATTCACCATGGTCTTATTATTTTATTGATTTATTGGAAGATGTATTTTCTATTTGAAAAACTATTTCACTGACCATGGTCTTTATCTTTAAATATGGAATTGTGTTTATTTTTCATTTATAGATCTCTCTATAACCTTTAATAAATATTGATCTCCTAGTTCTCCCATAAATAAGAAATGAAAGGATTCCCTCTTAGTGTAGGTCCATATATGAGAAAAATCCAATGTATTATACCACATTTCCCTCAATCAATTATAATTCAATGATCATAACATAAAAATTAATACAATAGTTAAAATTATATAATTCTATACTATGTAAAATTTATATATTAATGACTAAATTAATTAAAAATATATTATTTATCAATACTAATTATATTTATAATAAATTAAGTGTATTTATTATAATATAATATTAGTTACACTAAAATTAAATTAATTTATTCCCAGTGTTATAAAATGAAATATTTATATTCATGAAAATTTTACATAACAGAAAGAAGGGAATAAGAGGGATCTAGAGGATACTCATTGAGATGATTTTATAGAGGGTACGAAAAAGAAGGAAAATTAAATCCAAGAACATTATGATGGAAATGAATTTGGAATTAAATTGTTACACTATTGGATATATTATATTTTCTAGGCACTGAAGTAAATGAGTGTCATTTAATTGTTTCTAATATTATGAAAAAAATATGTATATTTTTCACTCCATGAGGAGAGAAATCGCTTTAATTTTTTTATAGAATTAACAACTACCATTTTATGGTCCCTAATAATATTACTAGTAATCTCCAAAAGGAATTATCTAATTATAGTGACCCAATATTTTAATTTATTATTTTTATCATTACTCCTTTATAGAGTATTACATAAATAACATTGAAGGATATTTTTAGGTTTTTTGTATTAGAATGTAGATAATAAATTAATTTCATAAGGAAGATATAAACATAAAATTTATTTAATCTTCTTAAAAGACACCATTGTTATTCTATCCTAGGTAATCTCAATGTAGGTGATTTCCTTGGCACAAAAATCAGTAGAAAAGGGTGTCCATAAATCCTAGAAAGTGATGAGAAAAGAAAAAAGAACATGAGAAATAATCATGGATAAAACATGAGCCATAACATAAGTTTATAATAATAATTATATGATAGAAAATATGAAAATTTTTCTATAACATTAAATGAGAAAATCATAATAATATCACAAATGGTTACCACCAAGACAACATAAAACAAAATTACAATGGTTATTCACCAACTTATATTTAAACATATCATATATATATATATTAATTCTTTACCCAGTGAATTACAGTGATATTGAGGATCACCCTTCGTATGTATTAATTCATTTGTTCCTCATAGATCATCTATGAAATAATTTTCTATATAACCCTATGAAATAATGAAGGGTTTCATGTAATGTCATTGATTTCATAAATTTCATTCATAAATGAACATTACATCATTTATAACTCATGAAAAGTAAATTTGGTTTTTATATATATAAATCCCCCATAAATAAATTATGTTTACATCTAGTTTTATACCAATGGATAATGAAGTGGTTTTGTACATGAAATATAATAATATCTCATTTGAAGATAGAAATTCATGAAATGATTCAACAGCATGACATTTATAAAATGTAGGTTAAGTAAAATGTATAACGAGATGCAAAAAAATTATCCCCCTGATAAAAAAAATATTTCCATGGTAATAGGATAAAAAATTATGTATAAAAATAATGTAATTCAACATTTATAAGACATACCATCAAATAGGTACTTGAATTATAAAGTATAAATGATTTATCTTTCCTTTAAGAGATTCTTCCTAGAACTTGAGGATGAAACATTAATAATTTAATGTATTATCTATTTTTTTTTCTATGTAATTATTTGAAATATAACTTGTATTATTTTCAGGGATAAGTGTTGAGATGGTGTGATATTCTGAGCCATGGTAAACTCAGAATTGATATTTTAAAAATATTAAATATATTCATGTCATGCATGCTTGTTTTTCTTTTAAAAGTAGAATACATCCATAATAGCAACTCAGAACATAATTATGATGTCGATGTTGTTTAAAATTTTGGTTTTACCCTAAGCATGACATAATCTTTATCAGTTTGGGTGTGTGAAAATATTATTTTGTGCACTAATAGTATATAAATTTATTTATTTTGTTATGAGTTGGTGTAGTGACCTAACCCATCCTATTTAAACCCTATTCTATCTAATTAATATTTTTAACCATATAACCTTGAAAATTTAGAGAGATACTGGAGGATATCATTGGTAAATGACAACGGATCAGAGGATTTGATTGTTGGTGAAGGCATCATCTACGCCAATGGAGTTCATGGATTTCACCAATGACTGCAACACAAAATCAATCTTCATCAGTGGTCAATCTGAACTCCTGGTAGGAGGTTCTATTTATATATATTTATATCTGTTTATTTATCCCATGTCAAACATGGTAAATTCCACTAAAAAGAATTGATATGTGGATCGATGGTTTATATTTTGGATATTATTTTCATGAAGCTTGGCTTATTCAACATTTTTTATAATTACTATGAGATAGTATCAAGTAATAAATGAATAATAAATAAGTTTCGTTCCTTAGGATATTTCTTGATGGATTTCTCCCCTGTTTCTATGCATGTTCATCATTGTTAATCTCTTTGGCCCAAAATTCAATGAATACCCAGTATCTGATCATTAAAAAACTATTTTTTAGGGAAATGGATCAATACCATGGGTATGGTTCATAATAGAAGGAGTTATTGAGGTACTCTAGTGGTGGTGAGTGATTGAGGGATGGTTTTTTCTTTATTGGTTGATCCCATTTTTAGTTTTAGCATGTGGCGATGGTGCAAAAATCATCAGTTGGTAATTTCCAAGAAAATCCTATTCTGGAATCTAGTCACTGAAGATGAAAGTAACTTATGATCCTTGATCCAAAAATAATGATATATTTAGTAGTGAATTTATGGTGGATATGGTGTGAGAATATTCAGATAAGGAACTTTGGGTTTTCGAAAAACCTGTGATACATAATGTGTAATCCAATGATACACGTTGTGTGGGACCCCATGCTTTGGTACAAGGGTTTCTAAAAAACATTAATTATAACAAGTTGTTTGGTCCCTAAAAAACAACATGTGACCTCTGTATTGTGTAACCCAATGTATCTCAGAGGATAGACATGCACAGGTCAAGTAAACTGGCTAATATGTGTACTAAGACACCACCAGAGTGCTTGGGATGAGTCGTGTACTCAGATATGGCTAGGTATACATGCTCATGACCCGAAGTACATGGGAATAGAAAGATGGAAATGGTAGAGAGATGGTCAACCTCTATATTTTGGGTACCCTAGGAAGACAAATCATGTATTTTTAGGTTTATATGTCATGTGAGACAGTGATAAACAAAGTGACCAGAGGTTGGGAAGACACGTCGTGTACCCCTAGTACATTCCTTGTACTCTATATAAGGGTTTTTATAACCCATAATTTTCTCATTTTAGACCAGGATAAATTAATTTTGACTATCAGTTCCCTTCCCATGAAGGTATAGTATGATATTACATCCTTGGAATTAGATTATGATCCCCTTAATGGGTTTAGTTTCTGATAGAGTTCTATGTATCCCCCTATGGGATCAAGGTAAGATCCTCTATCATTCTTAAGTGGTATCCATGGAATTGGAATTACCCCCATGCCTAGAGTTTTGATCCCCCATCTATAAGGATAATCCATTAGGGTTCATGGTGTCCCCAATTGGCCCTAGGTGTGACCCCCTACTTGGATGGTGAGGCCTTTAGATGTCCAATGAGTACTTGTCGGGTGAGGCATGACGATCATAACCTCTTTGATGAGTGTGATCAGCGATTGAATGGATTATTGAGTGTGTACACCCAAAACACATGTTACCTTGATGTATCAAGAAGGATCACGTGGCTGGCAGTATTGGTTGATACCATTAGATTCTGGTTGTTGGTTATGATTATATTTAGGTTTGTTTATTATATTACCATTATGATATGGCTACTCTTGATGCTTTATTTTTTTCTGTTTTAGGGTGGCCTACTAGGTATTTTTATACTCACCCTTTCATGTGATATATCTATAAAATTAGTGACTTATGTAGACAATAGACCTTTATGCAGTGCCTTAGGAGGACCAGGAATAGGAGGAGCATAGTTCTAGGCTAGACATACCAAGGTTTTTTCAAGTGTCTATTTTGATAGTAGTCCCCTAATTCTATGTTGGTTGGACTCCTTTTTAGTTTTAGTTGGTCTTGTATCTTCCCCCTTTATCACTTTTATTGAATATTATCATCCTATGTGCATGGGATAGATGGTGTGCATGCATTTATGGTATAAGTGTTTTTTACTTATTATCATTGTATGGGATTAGATATTTTTGTGTATATATAACTGTATTTGGATATTGCATCCCATATGTGTGATATGATAACTCTGATCTAGTTTCCAGTCCATTACCTATTATATGTGGGTTGGGGTAGTCACACTCATCTTATCACCCACCAGGAGGACCCCGATGGTTTGGGTAGTGCGAGAGTTTTATCATAGGATTTGGTTCAACCTTAGTATTGAAGCATCGATTTTTTTTTAAAATTTTTTATATTGGTATGGGATTTATGGAAGTGGTGTTAAATTGTTTCGGGCCAAGATTTAAATCCAAGGACTCTGGTGTTGTTGTGTTGTCCAACATATCCATTAACTATGACTACAATAACTAGATTATTGACTTAATTTTCATAGAAACCAGTTTCATGGAGAAATGTAGATACATGACTTATATAAGAAGGGGTTGTGGTGTCCAGGTCCTTCTGGAGTCATCTTCGTAGATATACTCATTGACTATGGTGTTTCTTATTTATTTTAGCATACCTCCATGAAGAAAGATAGCAATGATTACACTACATTATCATGAGGATTATCTACTAAGTGGTGAGACATTAGTAAATGGGAATGTATATAACATAGTACCTATGGGTGGTTTTCCAGTTATACCACCACCCATTGAGTTGAATATTGTTCTACCAGTACCAGATGGGGATAAATGAAGTATAAATGTGTTTTATGAGTTTCAAATCCATAAAAATATCAGGTTTCTAGTAAATATAGAACCCTAGGAATATAAATATAGGATAGAGGTTGTCACCTTTGTTTTTTTACATCATGAGGATGCATGCATATCAGATGGATTTCTTCACACCGAGTATTATTTATGTCTCTTTTGGGTGATGGTGGAGTTTGGGGACTTGGTCACATGATGAGATAACTTTAACCTATTCATAACTAAATAATATCTTTTGGATGGAGTTCTATCCAGTAACATTGTGATCAGTGTGTATCTAGGAGATTCATTATTTATATTCGGGCATTATGACCATGGTGGGGTATTCGTGGAGGTTTAATGATCTCTCATGATTCTCCATAGATATGTTGTGAGAAATTTTCATCAGGGTATATACATTTGAGTAGGGATTACACTGAGTTATCCTAGATTCAGTAATATATCTCTATATTTCCACTTTTTCTGAAGTTCTTGACTGGGATTTTTAAATGGATTTCTTCCTGGAAGAGAAGACACTAATAGTGTGTCATGGTAGTGGGAACAACAGATTTGAGACGTCATCAGCTGGTAGCCAACAGTAGTCATAGGGATCATGTTGTGTAAGATACATCAATATATGATCCTAGAAAAAAGTATATGAGGTTCATGTATATCAAAATGGCTCAAGTATGTCAAGGGATAGGTGGTGTTTCTCAGGTGATGGTTAAAAAAATCCAAGAATGTTTCATCTTCCACATAGAAAAAAGTGATATGGTTGATGAACCACCAAGAAAGAGGTAGATTTAGTATAAGGGAGTTCTATAGGGATGAAAACATGGAAGAGGAGTTGGTAGAGTAGTATTAGGTGACAGGTTTTTTGACTTAATTCAACCACCACACCCAGGTGGTTCACACCTGGCTTAGGGAGCTAGTGGTCAAGGGAGGAGCAGCTGCAAGAAGAGGAGGCTTATTACCCCAAGTCTCTTCGACTGATTAGAGGTATGATCTATGTATTTTATAACTAATATATAGGATCGATAGACTCCATTGGGATCTTCTCTTTTATTTACACTTATCTAGTTTGAGACTTGTAGATTCTGGTTGATCCCTTGGCTCAACCCATGAACATAGAGACTCTGACCGGAGGTAACTCGAAAATCACACACTTTTTATGATAGTGAGACATAATGTATGGATGACAGTTCTTTATGTTCGATATATTTTTAGCAGTGATGAGGCCTTATGGAATCATATTAGGTATGGACTGACTACCCATAGTTCATGATCAGATTGGCTATTTTAATAAGAGGATGCATATATCCATGGTGAGGGATCAAGATATTTCTTTGTGGGTATTAAATAAACCCATGAAAAGAAGGATGATATTATTCATAGGTGGATGAATCCAATCACACTTCAGTTGGATTGTATTTCCTTTTACATAGTGTATTATATGGTCTTTCGACTCTCTATAGTGGCAGCAGATTATGGGGACGTCTTTCCTGAGGACATACCTGGCTTGCCTCCTAGTTGAGTTATATAATTCTATATTGAATTTCACTTGTGAAAGGTCTTGATATCTAAACAATTATATAATATATACCCATTATAGCTTCTAGAATTTATGGTATAGTTATAGGACTTGTAAATGAAGGGATTCATGAGATCTAGTGTTCCCCTTAGGCAGCCCAGTGTTGTTCTCCAAGAAGAATGACATGGGATTGAGGTTGTGTATGGATTATTAGTTCCTAAACCATGAGATCGTGAAGAATAAATATCCACTATTGAGGTTCAATAACCTCTTTGATCAATTTATAGGGATGTTTTGGTTATTGAATAATGACCTTAGATCAGGCTACCATGAGTTGTGAGTAAGAGATGAGAATATATTAAAGATGGAATTCGGATGTTGTTCCAACCACTATGAGTACTTGGTGATGTTTTTCAATGTAAAAAACACCACAGAAATGTTCATGGGACTCATAAATCAGATATTTTAGTGTTTATTATATATTATTGTGGTATTCCCATTCAATGATATCCTAGTATACTCATTATCCAAGAAGGAGAATTTGAGACCCTTTAAGATGCTTCTAGACATACTCTGATAAAAGAAAATTTATAGGATTCTATTGAAGTGTTAATTTTTAATATAGGAGGTCCACTTTCCAAGACATGACATATTAGCTAAAGATATAACAGTGGACCCAGTGATGGTCAAGACAATGTTATCTTAGGAACCATCTAAGAGTGTGACAGATGTGTGGGGATTTCTTGGGTTATCAGGATACTAGAAGAGTGTCATTCCTACTTTCACTATCATACAATATCCTTTTAAAGCTTTAACCTAGAAGGGGTATCTTGTTTATTTGGACAAAGAGGATCCATTATTCTTTTTAAAAGTTTCATAATCGGATGACGATCACCCAAATATTGAGATTTATAGAGAGGGTGTTGAGTATGTAGTGTTCTATGATGCCTCATGCATCATAATTAATTTCTTACTAATATAGAGACTAGATATGGTTTCCCACGGTTCTCATAAGTTGATACCACATGATAAAAACTATGTGACCCATACTTTTGATTTAGTTGTTCTATCCTTCTCCTAGAATATGTGGAAACACTACATTATTGGTGAGTGGATCATCAACTAATCTAACCATGAGATTAATAGATATATCTACCCTCTAAAGGATATTTACTTGAGAAAGAAGTGTTGGATAGAGTTCATATAGTAATATGTATTTGAGATAGTCTATACTCTAGGGAAGTGGAACATTGAAGCTGATTCTCTTAGAAAGAGATCTTGATCACATTTTTTGATCTAGGATTTGGAGCAGTTAGCCTCATTCTATTTATCCTTAGAAGACTGGGATGGTGAAACATATCTAGAGTTGATGGTTGTTACCCCAAGACTTCTACAGTGTGTTAGGGAGGCTCATCATGGATATATTGACTCTAAGACCATGTATACTCATATATTAATTGGACATGTTCCTAATTGATTTTCTGATGTTTCGGGCAACACCATCCTTCTTAGAGGGAGGGTATTGTATGAGTGACACTGAGGGAGGTTATGGTAAGGGAGTTTTGTACATCCTTTTTAGTGATATATCCCAGTGTGTAGAGCATGTACCAGTACCTATCATGTTAGTCATCATGGATAGGTATAAATAAATTTGTAATGATTTTTTCATGGTGCCTCGCTTCTCAATGAGTGAAGGCTGGACACTAGATTCCAATGGGTTTAACTCAACCCCTTTGGTTTCCATAGTGGATGTCTTATGATACATATTTGGACTTTATAATGTGGTTACCAAATATATTAAGAGGACATGATTCCATCTATGTTATGGTAGACTAACTCACCAAGTCGTCTCACTTCCTCCCAATCTAAGAACATAATTTAGGAGAGATATTGGGATGCATTTATGTGCTGGAAATATTCAAGATCCATAGAGTTCCCTCAATGATAATTTCTGAATGTGATTCCCTCTTCACATTGCAATTATGGAAAGGATTTTAGAAGTCCATTGGTACACAATTATGGTTCAGAAAAGTTCTTCACCACTATAATGATGGTTCCATTGAGTAGGCCATCCAATTTCTTAAGGACATGCGGAATGTGTGAATGTTAGACTTTTTCCATGGTTAAGAGGATCACTTAACCTTGGTGGAGTATTTATACAAAAAACCACTACCATTCCAACATCATTATTGTAACATTCAAGACCTTGTACATGCAAACCTAGAGGTCACCACAATATTTGATTGATCTAGGTGGGTCATAACTCATGGGATTAGACTAGTTGAAAGATACAATAGATAATGTGAATATCATCCTAGTGAATATGATGACTATACAAAACTATCAAAATTACTATACAAACTAATGATTGAGGAATTTGGAGTTCAATGAAGGAGAACATGTGTTTCTAAAGATCACACATTGTCATGGATGATGTAAATGTTTCCAGGGTAGTAATTTATCACTAATGTTTATTGGTACTTTATAGATACTATGAATAGTAGGTGATATAGCATACCTCTTGGCTCTATAATCATAGTTAGACTAGGTACACAAGATTTTCCATGTTTCACAATTGTGGAGGTTTGTGAATGCCATGTTTCATGTTATCATCTCGGTGAGATGGACATTGAGAATAGAAATACCTTAGTGGAGTACACTATGGAGATCAAGGTTAAGAAGTAGAGGATCCTCTATGGTTGAATGATTCCCTTAGTGCATTTCTGGTGGTAGTATAAGAGTCTTTAAGAGAGCACTATGAAGTAGGAGAACCAGATGTGAGCTTAGTACCATTAAATTTTTTGAGTAATCCTTTACATGTTTTGGGATGAAAATCACAAAGGTGGAGAGAATATAATGTCTCTATGTTTTCTATGTAATTATTTAAAATATATCTATAAATATGTTTAGATCCATGAATTTATACTTCATGAAATTTTGTGTCATGGCGATCAAGTAATCTATAGGTTAAAAATATTAAATATATTAACATCTAAATTTCCTAGTATTCTTGAAAAGGTGGAACACATCCAGAATAGAGGATCATATCAAAAATCGATGGCTTTCATTGAGTTCAGAATCTGTGTTTTACCCTATGCACAACATATCCTTTTTCAATGTTGGGAATTTAAGAAAAGTTATCTTTAGGAATAGATAATAAAAATATTTATTTATTTATTTTCTCATGTGTTGGAACAAAAACCCATCCTTATCCTATATAAAACCCATTATACTTGATTTGTAAGGTTATCTATATAATCCTGAAATTTGAGTAGAGGGAATAGAGGATATCATTGGTGGATGAAGACATATTAGTTGATTGTATGGATATTAATGGTAAAGTCTATGCCAATGGAGTTTATGGATTTCACTGATGACTATGATGACGGATAATTCTAAGTCAACAACCAATCTAGACTCATGGTAGGATGTTTTTTTTATGTGGATTAATCCACTGTTTGTGTTTCCAATTTTGAACATGGGTCAATTTTACTAACAACAATTGATCCACATATCAGTGGTTGATATTTTTGATATTTTATTGATGCAGTTTTGTTTATTCCTCTATATCCAACAATTATATGACAATGGATTGAGTCCAAAATGAAAAATAACTGAGGTTAATTCCTAAAGTGATTTTTTAAGAATTTATCCCTCACATCTATTTATTTCATTCTAGGAAATATCTTTGGCCCATATTTTCATGAATACACAATATTCGATCATTACATGACCATTATTTACAATAATAGATCAATAATATGGATGTGGATCATGATCGAGGATGTTATTGAAGTGTGACAATAACAATGGGAAATCAAGGGTGGATCCAGACTAGATCAGTAGATCCTATTGTAGGTTTTGGAATAAAAATATGGTATGGAAAATGACAGGTGACGATTTTCATGTGGATCAGGCATTGAAATTTGATAACTAGAAATGGAAAGCCCCTATGATCCAAGATCTGCAACACATGAAATATTTGGTTGATAAATTGATTTTAGTAGTGGTGTCAGTAAACAAAGATAAGGAATTATGGGTTTTTGAAAAACCTTTGTTATATAGTGTGTAATTCAGAGATACATGTTGTGTGGGATCCCTAGAGATGGTTTTAGGAATATTATAAAATTTTAAGGATCACAAGTCATGTGGTCCCTACCACATGTCATGTGGCCTTTGGATAGAGGCATGTTGGGTATCTCGAAGCATACATGGGAATGGGTTGAGTACATGGGCTATGTCATGTTCTCTAATATGGAAAGAGCACATGGGATGAACTGTGTCCTCAAACATAATGAGTTTTACCTGGGCACGACCCGAAGCACATGGGAACGAATAGTAGGAACTACTAGAGAGGTAGTTTACCTCTACATGGACATGACCTGGTGTACATGAGCATCACCTATGGTATATGGGCATGTGAAGTCAGTACATATGGTCCCTACCACACATCATGTGACTTCTGGATGGAAGCATGCCATAAATATCATAGACTACATGGGACAGGTCATGTACATGGGCTAAGTCATTTACTCTAACACTTCTAGAGTAGATGTGATGAGTTGTGTACTCAAACATGACTAGATTTACATGGTCACAACCCAAATTACATGAGCACATACAGTTGGTATGGGAAAATAGTTAGTGGAAATCTACACACTATATACCTTAGGAGGATATGTTGTGTATTTAGAGGGTTACATTACATGTGAGACATCAATACAAGAGAATACCATTGGTTGGAAAGACACATTATGTACACCTATTACATGCCATGTACACCCTATGGGGGTGTTTGGTGTCCTTTTACATTAAATATAGACCAAAATAATTTAAGGGTTATTCCCTAGTCCCTTCCCATGAGGGTATAGTGTGGAATTATATCCTTAGAATATGATTATGATCCCCTCGATGGGATCAGTTTCAGATAGAGTTTAGTGCACCCCATATAAGAATGGGGTGTTATCCTCTATCATTCCTAGGTGAGGTTCATGGAATCAAAATGACCACCATGCATAGGGAATCAACCCTATATCTATAAATCTAATCCAATTGGGTTCTTCATGTCCCCTAGTGACCTTGGGTGTGATTATCTACTAGGATAACAAGATATCAAAGATCCAGTTAGTACTTCTTAGCTGGGGCCTCATTCTCATGAACTCTTAGATGAGTATAATCATTGATAGCATGGCTCAGGGAGTGTTTACTCTTGGAGTAATCAATACCTAAAAGTTTTAAGAATAATCTTGTGTCTAGTAGTATTGCCTAATACCACTTAAGACTAGTTATTTGTTATGATAATATATGGGTTTTCTATTTTATTTTCATTATAATATTACTATTATTGGTGCCTTATGTTTTTTGTTTCAAAGTTTCCTAATGGGAATTGTTATAATAAACATGCATGGGATCTTCCCACACTAGTCATGTATTATGAAGAAGATAGAACTTTTTGATGGTTTCCTAGGAGAAACAAGATTAGGCAGAGGATAGTTTTAGGCTAGAGGGACTGAGGTGTATATCATTTTTTCAATTGACATTAGTCTCCTCTTTTTGAGAAAATTTCACTCATTTTATGTTTTTGTTCGTCTTGTTTTTGGCCACTTTATCTCTTTAAATACTTATTATCATACACCAGTTGTGGGACAGATGTTGTGAATGCATTTATGGTACTAGTGGTTTTTTATTTATCAGCATTGTATGGGATTGGAGATGTGTTTGCGGGGTAAAGGTATATTAGGATAATGAATCCATTGTGTGGGGTATTCCTACTCAATTATAGTCACCAATAATGGACCTATGGGAGGTGGGATTGGGGTAGTCACCTCTTCCTATCTCCAGCAAGGTGGGCCCTGGTGGGTTGGGTCATGACACTTAAGGAAAAAGCTGGGGGAATCTTTGTGAGGTAACATAAACCAAACATTTTTTATAATTGAATTGGATTGTTTAATAATGGAATGATTGGTGAATATTTGTAGTAAAACAGGATTAATAGTTTAATAAATTCTAAATAAAAACTGTTAAATTTAGGGTTGTGGAAAATGAAAAACAACTACTTAACCTTGGTCTTTCTCATTGTTTTTATAAATTTATGTAATATTTTATAATATTATAATGTATTAGAAAAAAATAAATTTCTTATTATTATTTTTCCCATGACAAAAAATAAAATTTCCAAGAAAATATAGTTTTAAATATATTTTTCAATTTTAGATGTTATAAAGTCATGTATAGGTTTTCAAATTGATATAAATCCAATAAAATAAAAAATATTGATAAAATAATCTATTTATGTTTTGGATTAGGTATTATTAATTATTACATCATTATTACACATTTATGATGTCAGAAAACATATAAAAACCACAAAAATATATTTTTACTATTAACTACAAAATAAAGTATTTATGAAAATTCTCATAATTAATCCTTACCCTAATTTTGACTTTATGAGATCCCCTAGGGATAGATCTATGGGTTTTAGGTGAAAATAAGTGTTTTTATGAGGCTCTTAAGGATTAACCATTCCGAAACCCTAATCACATGGCGTGTAGTGAAAGAGAACACACTATATGTTCTTCCCACTCAAGGAGGATAATCATTTTTGGACTATGCATGATGTAATAGGGGAACACACTATGTAGTTATCCCAAGTCATGCAGACAAGGACATGGGAAGGCATTCCATGTAATGGTACATGGTTGTGCGGATGTATAAGGATAGACCCTGATGGTACATAAGACATGGTGCAGACTCATGTACATGGGCATTGACCATAGTCCACAAGCATGAGCTATGGTATATAGGCATATCTAAGGAAACAAGAGTGGTTCAGGCCTAGATGAAGACACTGTGTACTGTGGGCACATGTCGTCGGTGGATACATGGCCATCCATATTGCATGTAGGTAAGGACATGCCCAAAGTTTTGGATGAGGCCACATGTTGTGTACTATGGTTATACACCATGTAGTCTCCTTATACACAATAAGTATCGTGAGGGGAAATGGGAAGAGGTGGTTTCAAGAGATACATCATGTTCTATGGGTACATTCCATGTACTCCCCTTAGAGAATTCCCCCTCATGAATCTTGATCTTCAGAACTCAGATTGAGGCATGTGAGTAGCCTATCCCAAGTAGTTTTCTACATTGAACATGATGGTGTCCATGTATTTGACATTATAGATGAGATGTGAGTTGAAAATGAATCGATTCTTCTTTCAGCATCATGTACACTAGTATCATTTGAGGTGTATCCCTTGTTCTATTCTTATGAGGGTACAGTGTGACATTACATCCTCAATATAAGATTTTGATCCCCTCTATAATATGAATTTGGATTGAGTTCATGTATCCCTATAGAATCTTGGGGAGGGATTATCTATCATATCATCTTCTTTACATAGGTTTCAAGGTATCTTCATGACTATCATACATAGTGTGGTGAACACCTATTTATCATGGTATACATGTATGGTTTATGAAATCATATTCTCTACAATCCCCAACTCAGCAAGTGGTTATAGTAGGGTTTACAGTGTCTCCATAAATATGATCCCCTATATAGAAGCTAGTTCTAGGTAGGATTTGTGATTTCCCCAAGAAGACCTATGAGTGATACCCTATCTATGATTCATGGTTCTAAGTCTTGATAGGCTTTTCAACATTCCCCAATGATCCTAGGTGTGAGTCCCATTTTGAGTATTACGATCTATGGAGTTCCTAATAGGATTTTTGGTATCCCCCATCTATTCTAGGAGTGATACCCTATTAGAGTGATGAGAAGTTATGGATTTCTAGTGGGGATAGTACTGACCCCCATCAAGGATGGGTGAGATAACCTATAGATATCGGCATGGTGATAGTTTGAATTTCTTCTTATAGATACTCGAATAAAATGTTTTCTCGGATATATGGTGTCTGGGATTGTAGAGAAGTGTCATAATCTTCATGATATCTAATGATAGAGATATCTCAGTAAATTTATATCTTGGGTAGAAGAGTTATACCCAATTAGTGACATCAATCAGATGAGTTATATTAGTGATAGCAGGGCTCATGGAGTGAATAATCCTGGATGAGCGATACCATTAAATGTTTAGTAGAAACATGTGGTTGGTGTATGGTTGGTACATCTTGAGACTTAGATTCTGAAACAAGTATAACTATTATATATTTAGTTTCTTTGTGGTGATCAAACTTTTATTGATTGACATACAATGTGTAGATTAACTGACTAGTCATGTATAGGAGTGTAGCGGTTGATATTGATTTTCTTGTTCCCTCTTACTTGGGTTTTCTACCCTTGATGGGGGTTGAGTGGACTGTTGAAATTCAGTTACTCCCTTTTTTTAGTTTTAGGGGAACATATTGTATTTTTTTATACTCACCCACTCATGGGATCATCCCACACATGTCATGTATTATTGAAATGACAAGCCTTTGAAAGGAGTCATGGGAGGACCCAAAGTAGGTGGATCATAGAAAGCTAGACTAACTAATGTGTGTATCAGTAGATTCATTTGATAGTAGTCCCCTCCTTCTAAGATGGTGGGCCCCATTGGGTTGGGTCATTACAAAGTGGCATCAAAGCATTTTCTACATTGGTACCACAGTGTTGTGATTGTCTAGCACTGGTCCAGATTTAGGATTTATTGTGATAGTGTTGAAATATCTCATTTTCATATTTCAAGAACAGATATCTAGTGTTGGGGTGGTGTCTAGAATATCCATTAACTATGAATATTAAAACATAATTGTTGACTAGGTACATGTATACATTAGTTTTAGGGAAACCTTTGTACATGCACAATATAGGACTAGGTTGTGGTTTCCATTTCCTTCTTTATTTATCTCCATATATATAATATTTAACCAAGGTTCATTTTCATTATATTACAGGATTCCACTATGATGACAACTAGAAAGTGTTCTATTGTGGTATTGAGATTCTAATTCCTCTAGTGATGAGGCTTTAGTGTAGGGGTATTAAAAGGAGGTCATACATCTGAGTGGGTTTTCAACTATTCCTGCATATTTTGACCAGCTGGTTGTGCCAACAGTTTTGGCCTAGGATGCTCACAACTTGAGTGCACCCCATGAGTTTCCGAGGTAGATACCTTCACTATATTATAGTGATCTAGACCTTAGGTTGTTGATGACTGACTGGATATAGTCATGCACATTTTCCACCTTATGAGGATACCTTATGATTATATGGTGGTACTAGTAGAGATTATTTTGTAGGTATTGGTTGATCAATGGTGGGGTATAGTGAAACAGACACAGGATGAGGTGAAAATCACTTGGACAAAGTTTTACCATCTCTTTAGGGAATATTTTTATCTATAAATGTTGTGATCATTGTATATAAAGGAGCTTATAACGATTTGATAGGGTAAAATGACCCTGGTAGAGTGTTCAGAAAGGTTCAAAGACATTTCATAAAAATATTTGGGTGTAGTTTGATATACATTTCTTAGAAAAAATACCATTGAGAATGTCTTATGATGAGTTATTATTTCTTTATTGATGTCAGTTTGTATTCCTACCTATCATAGAGTGCACGAGGGGCCTTGGTAGTGGAGATATTTCTAGATTAGCAGGATCCAATTGTTTGTGCTAGATGAACAAGAGCTGAGACCTCAATAGCAAGTATTTGATGGAAGGATCAGGTATCCTAACACATAAGATGCTTTAGTAGACTATCCTAGAATTAAGGTTCTACGTCTCAGGGGTCCTAGGACGATTCTAGTTTTCCACACGAGACCCAGGTTCGAAACCAAGAGGAGGCATAATTCTGAGGTACTGTAGAAGTAATATAGCGGGAATTGTAGAAATTACTGTAGAAGAACTATGCAGATACTATGTCAGGAACTGTAGCAGGTATTGTAGAAGGTATTGTTCAGTACTGTAGCAGCCCAAACTATTCACCTTGGGCCACCGGTTTGGGCTTGGAGTCCCTAAGGCCTTCAAGCCACATAGGAATTCAAATCAGTAAGGAATTCAGGCCACCCTTAAGGCCTTCAGTATACCTCAAGGCCTTTGGGCCATCTCAAGGCCTTTGGGCCACCTAATGTGCAGATTCCCAAATAGATTCTACAAGGAACCATCTCCATAGGAGGATTCAAGAGAAGGGCACATTCAACAGAGCAGGGATAATAGATTTCGAATAATGAGAGGGTATAGAACTTCCATCAGTACTCGACCTATAAATCTTTGCATAGGAACACTTTCCAAATAGCCATGAAAAGTTTGATATCTGATCATGATGTAGATGTTGGGGAGGGGTGGTTTGAAGTAGTCATATTCTGTATGATTTCCTTAAGACCTATGGGTCATGTAATGTCTCCAAGCCTACAGGTGATGTAATCTTAGGGTTCCCCTTCAACCCTTAAAAGGTTTATAATAAAAAATAAATAAATAATGAAGGCCTTTGGTCCATTAAAGTAGGTAGGGACATCTCACATTAGATTTTTTGACTTTTCATGCGATTGAGAGTTATAAGGTCAATGGACCGCCCTTGTAGAGACAATGATAGGATCATGGAGGTCCAAATGATGCCAACAAGGCAGACGAGTGGGGAGAGTGTCTATAGGTGGAATATAGTTCAATATATTTCCACCAAAAACCCTAGGTGGTCCACACCAGGCATAGAGATATGGGGGATGGCGGTGAGGATAAATATAGCCCACAAAGTTCTATGACTTGGAGGGTCTGACGATTATTAGAGTTTTGATATATATTATTTCTAATTTTTTAGTAGTTTTATTAGATACAGGTATAGAAAACCAAATTCATTCAAATTCTTTATCTAGGATTATGTAGGGTGACATATGGTGTTAATATATCCATGTGATGGTGTTGTGTGATTTGGCTTCAGACTCACAAGTAAGAGGGATTCTTCCCCCACTAAGATACATTTTTTTATGTGATACAAAACTGTGTGGGTGATTCATTGACATCCAAAGTGGATAGTTTTGAGGTGTGGTGGTTGAATTCCTTTTAATTATGTGTTTGGGTAGGGTTGGTGTGTTGAGGTGTTAGGGTATGAATTAGTTGGGTTGAAAATGAAAGCAGGGGAAAATATGATCTTCAAGAAGAAGAGGATTTTGTCCTCTAGGCTTGAGTGTGGTTTGATATATGACATGTGTCCTTAATATTATAGTACATGTTTCATGGAGTAATTAGACCCATTTCCTAGATCATAGCCTCTGTTCGAGGCCTATTGATGCTATTGAATACTTTTTTCATGACCCATGTGCTCGTAGGCTCTAGAGTGGATGGGAGGTAATCCACTATTATCTAGAGTTGGAATGAATTTGGTAGAGGTATATCCTCCCATATAACCTTTTCATAATATCATAAAGAGGTACTATGATTCTTTCCTCTATTTTTATTGGTTTCGTAACATCCATTATATGATGGTTTTCCTCTAGTAGTTTTTTAAGTGTCACTATATTATGGGAAAGAGTTTTTCTATCATATAGAGGAGTGATCCCAGGACAAGTTGGATGAGATCGTGTGTGGGAAGATAAGGGAGTTATTTATTATATGGATACTATGAACCTTATATTGGTTGTTCTATAATAATTTATCTTCCCAATGGTGGTGTAGTGGAGGATATATTCCCAATGATGTCTTATGTTTACCTCCCCATAGAGGATCAGACTTATACATATATTATAATCAAGGGATAACCCCAATGTTTTCTCTATAATATCAGTGGACTCATATAGAGATTAATGATATTAGTTGAAGTTTGAGTTTTTTATGTGAAAGTATTTGTAAGACCTATTTTTTTCTCTTAGGAAGCCTTGTATTGTTCACTTAGGAGAAATATGAGAGACAAATGGAATATTTATTTCTTTTCCCCCATATGGATTGATTCATGGGATTCTTATTTTTTGGTACCCTTGTGTGGTCAACATTATAGATTCATGGGTGACATTTGAGGAAAAATTTTATACATTCTATGAGAGTACCAAATTCATTGGGAACTCTGATAGAGTGAGTTATGGATTCCATATTCCAATATATTATGATATGGTTTCTTATAAATGGGAGTGATGGTGGAACCAATGGAGGTTAGGGAAATACTATCTTGAAATCTTCCCAAGGATTGGGTGATTTTAGAGGAATCTCAATGTGAGGTTTTATTTATGTTTCCTTGATCATGGTGGCAGATAATTTGACCAATTTTTAATTGTCCCTTACGAGCGAGGATGACGTGAAAAGTCTATATTTTTTTGTGGTTGATCTTTCCACTTTTTAGTGAGGTAGGGCGGTACAGTGAGGAGATGATATTTTTGAGGTCTTGCATGACTTGATATCCACTGGACATATTCTTGATATATTTTCAAAATATGGGGATTAAATAAAACTTTTGAGGGTTGATGATTACACCAGTAATGATATGAGGCAAGGTGATGATGATTTTTATATTCCATATATATTAAACCCTAAAGAGGGGTTGTTGTACCAAGTTGAGTGAATAATTCTGCATCTGGAGAACAAGATTTAGGTTTTCATATTGACATGGTGCATTTATCTCCCCACCATCATCCCAGCATCATTTGATGCTATTTTCATGAAGCCATATTGGTCTTCGATTTAATTATTAGAGATAGTGGGAAACATGTTTTTTGGGTCTAGATTTGGACATAACAATGTATGTTGAGGGATCAATTCATCCTTGAATAAATTAAGACTTCCATTTTATGTCGTTATCCATGTTAGGTAAATAAGGTGGTTTATTTCTAGACCCTATGATTGTAGATAGACTGGGTGTTTGGTGTTTGTCCACTAGTAACAGCTCAGGACACATGATCATGGTTCATTGAATTTTGTGAATTAGTTTTGACCTAGAAAGAAGATGTGGAGTGGCCTTCCAAATTACCATATGGGGTTTTGGATATGACTAGAGAGGACCCATATTGGGCGTGTGGTTCCCCTTAGTGTGTGCTTAAAGATATCATGTGAGCCCTCTGGAGAGATCATTTGCATGGAATACCTAGTTGTTATAATTTTTTCCACCTAATGCATTTGATTTTTCTTCTCAAGATCAAAGTACTAAAGGTGGGTAGATTGTAATGAATATTTTTTCCCTGTAAGACTTATTAATATTTCATGGTATATTTCTAAAGCCAAATGCTGAGTGTAATGGGATTTTTTGTCCTAGGGAGCCTCTTTGAAATGATATAAAGAACAAAAATGTTCTATATTGTACACACATGGGTATTCTATAAATGTGGAATAACTCATGAGTGGAGTCTTGGAGAGGTAATATGAGATCATGGTTGAGATTAGAACATGGGGTCTACTCTAGGTGTGACATAAAGTTTGTCAGTGTTATACTCCCGGTTAGGGGAAACTGTTTGAGGGGTGTTAAATTGATGTTTGTTAGTTTAATATAATTAAATTAATAATACTACCCATTGAGTTTCATGCTCAGAAGAGGGAGATGAGAGGATTATCCCATGGTGATTCATGGATCAGGAGAAAGTTTAGGTGCCTCCAACCCCCATTTTTTACACTGATGGACACCAGATCGAGGTGAAGAAGCTTTCAGGAATCACGTTGGACCTGAATCTTCATTTTTTATCTCTCAAATAAAAAATAAGATTTACAATATTTATGTCATGATCCCCATATATGCATTGGTTCATGATTTTAGAGCCCTATTACGACTACTAGAGATTCCCTAGGGGTAAATCTATGGGTCTTATACAGAAATCAAGGGGTTCTAGAGGATCATAGGGTTTTTCCGTTCAAAAATATCGATAACACTATGTGTAGTTTATGAAAACACTCCAGGTGTTATACCACTTGTTGAAGATGATCTTTTGGGGACTACACGTTGTGAGCTAGGGGTATATGTTTTATATTGAACCCATTTCATGAAGCTGAAGACATGGGAAGGCATTCCGTATAAGGGTACATGGCTATGTGGAAGAACATAGTCAGACCCTAGTTGTACATGAGTTAAATGAAATGTTAAAGTACATGGTCATGAGTCATGGTATATGGATATGGACTCCAATACATGGGCACAACCAAGGACACAGGCTTGGGATGGGCCTAGAAGAACACATCGTGTATTGTGGATACATTCTATGTATAGAGACATGGCTAACTAGGCCATGTGTGGGAGAGTAGAAGTACATATTTTTTCAAGGGGTCACACATCGTGTGACATTAGTACACACTATGTAGTCACCTTATACACATCAAGTACCCAGAAGGTATATATCTTGGGATTGGCTTCAAGAGACACACCATGTACTATTGTTTCACATTGTGTACTCCCATCTAAGACTTCTCCCTCATGCATGTCCTTCTACATGACTCATATGGAGGCCTGTGAGTAGCCTATCCAGAGTGGTTTTTTACTTATACTGTGATAGTGGCCAGGGTTTTGGTATTAGAGATGTGTCCAGAGGTCACACTACTAGGATGCTTCTTTAAATGTCATGTGGACCAGTATCTATTGAGTTGGATCCCTTGGTTTATTCATATGTGGTTAATTGTGGTATTATGTTCTCCATATAGGATTGTGATCCACTGCACTGGATGTGTATGGATATAGATCGTGTATCCCTCTAGGAGTCCAGGGATGAATTATATATATTATCTTCTTCCCTAGGTAGGGTTATTGAAATAATTAGGACTATCATACCTAGGGTGTTGATCCATTATCTAGTGGGTTAGACCAGTAGGTTTTATGGAATCATCATATATAAAATCCCATAATTATCCGGTGGTTCAAGTTGGGTTTGTGGTATCATCATACTTATGCACCCATAAATAATGGTTGTTTCCAGGTTGGGTTTGTGGAATCCTCTATCAGATCTATGATTGACCCCTATTTGTGTATCATGGTTCAGGTCCTTGGCAGAGTTTGAGGCATCCACCATCAGTCCAAGGAGTGATCCTTAGTATATGTGTTATGATCTTCAAAGTTCCAGATTGGATGTGTGGTGTCCCCCAGTAGTTCTGGGAGTGACCCCCTATCTGAGTGGTTGGATCTTCAAGGTTTCCAGTAGGGTTAGTGAAATCCACCATTAATAATGGTTACAATCCCAAATCTAATTATTGATACCCTCTTGGTGACAACTTGACTTTCTTTATGGTGAGACCCAACGAGCACGTTCTCTCGAATATACATCATCAGAGATGGAGATGATGTTCCATCAGCATAGTGATACCCGATGGGTGAGATCTATTTAGTGAGTGATATCTAGTGTGGTGGTGATATAAAAATAGGTTAAGTACCTTTTATGTGTTCCATCAGATATGAAAGTTCTCAGGGAGATCATTATCTTATACGATCAATACATTTTGAGTCTGAAGTAGAATCTTATGGTTGACATTGAAGTTGGGGACTCTTTAGACATAGATTCTGAGGTGAGTATATCTAGATAATTCTAGGAATATTTTTGATGATTTAACTTTTCATGATTTATATACCATGCATACATGAGTAGACTAGTCATTTGTAGCTGAAGGGCGGTTGAGGGGGAGTTTCTTATTTTCTCCCATAATGATATTCTCCTCTAGAATGGGGTCAAACAAACAACCACCTTTCAGTTGATCCATTTTATTTTAGGTTTTTATGATCCTATAGGGTGTTATTATACTCACCTATTCATGGAATTATATCACACATTGTATGTTTTACGTTGATGACGGCCCTTTCAATTGAGTCCTAGGAGGACCCAAAGCTAGAGGAGTATAGAGGGCTACACTAACCAAGGTGTGTTTCAATGGTTTCATTTGATAGAATCCCCCTACTTATGAGTAGTTTGGATTATTTTATGACTTTCTGGTGGGATTATATTTTTTTTCCTTTTCATTATTTCATTACATTTTCTATATTATGATTTTGGGATTGATGTATGCATTCATTTCTTGTATCATTTGTATTATTATCTCTACTATATTTCATGTAGATTGATGTCTGGAAGCGTGTATAGATACCATAGTCTAATTCCTACCATTTGAGGGATATTACTTCATAGAAATGAATTCCAACCCCTAACCTATTAGTGGTATTCTTTGGGTTGTAGTGTCTCAGCCTTCTATCAGCCAGGCTATCCCAGTGGGTTGGGTCATTACAAATGGTGTCACTGTCGCATGATTTTTCCCTCTTCTATCTTCCTTGATTATCTACAACTCAATAAATACACCCCCAATGACCCCATATACCCTATATCTCCCACCCATAGTGATCTTGGACACCTTTTTCCATCCAAAAACACCCTTTTATATGCATCCACAACACCCAACAACAATGATTGATGAAGATTTTATTCCTCTAACACCCACAATGCTTGGTAATAGATATGAATCCTCATGTATAGTGTATTAAAATTTATAAGGCTATAAAAAATCTAAAATCACTAGGTAAAACCCTATGGCCCGAGATAAAAGTTTTTATATAGGGATTTAAGTGGATTCCAAATGGAGGTCACTAAATAATTTAGCGATGATCAAAATATGACCAATGTTTAGCTGTCGTTGAGTAGTCCATAATGGGATTTAGTAACCAATTTTAGTGCTCTATAAATTTCTTTATTCTAAAATTGTTATGGACTATTTGAAAGTTATCAATTTTATGTTTCTGATAAAAATAAGTGGCGAAGATTAAAAGGAATGAATTTATACTCAAACAGAGTAATATGAATCTAGAGACAAAATAATCTATGAAATACTAAAATTTTCAAAGTTCCATAAATGGATACCCATTATTAATTAACTATCACACTATAGGGTTAAGAAAGTATTTATAAATAATTACTTTAAATTATAAATTGACATGGAGGAAACACAAACATGTTTCAAAAATTCAAAAAGTTTTTTGATTTTTAAGATAACATACTTGGTTTTTTATATTGTATTATGGTTGTGATAATTTTAAATCCATTCACTATATTTTTATATATTTAATAATACATATTAGAAAATAATATAAAATGTATTTTTTATTTTTTGAATAAATTTTTGGAGGTTATAGTGTCAATGGGATTCTTGTCGATTTCTCAATTTGATCCTTTGTATCCCATAGTTTTATATTTTACTAAGAATGTTAATAGATATTTTTTTGTTGAACTATATAGATTTGAGGCTTCTCAACTCAAAAAATCTGCCTTTTCACTTAAAAAGGTTGTATTAATTGATTTATGAATATTTTTAATCATCTTGGATCCTTGTATATTATATCATTTTTTCTCTTGTGGTGGTCAATAGATTTTTTATATGTGTTGAGACCCACCAACACTTGTGGTTTGGGTTCATCACACAAGTCCACACTCACCCTTCATTAACTTATCACTTCTAAAAATCATAGGTAACTTTTGTGGTCACTTTATTTGTTATGATGAGCATTCCAATTCTCTGAATCATCATATATGTATTTCTCTTATGTGGAATTGGATTTTTCAAAATCATTGGAATAATTCATTTGGATAGATATATCCAATGAATATGGCTTTAAGATAAAGGGGTATTTTTTCTCTCTAAATTTTTTTCTAATTTTATATATGACTGCTTTTAGGGTGGTGAGATACCTAACATCAAAGGTCCCACTAACTACGTAAGATATATTATAATTCTAAATGGTAAAGGGGAATATTCTACGGAGGTTGGTTTTTAATTAATTTTAATAGTTTCAATCCATTAAAGGATGATCCAACTAATGTATTTACTTAAAAAACTATTTAATGAGATAAAGAAAAAATAAAGAGAGGAAAACAATATCACACCAAAAAACTCTTTATTTCATGAAAAGATATCATCTATAATGATTAAAATTAAAAATATATAATTTTACATGGAAATAAAATTGTAATAAATTTTATAAAAGACAAAATTATATTTTAAAGACTTTCTTCTTAATTCAATTTTTCATCAAATTTCCAATAATTCTAGGTGTTAATAATTTCACCAAATTATTGAAACTCAATCCCATTAAGTATTAGGTGTTATTACTTGAAACTATTTATTTGAAGTCAAATACAAGACAAAGGATTGATTAACAAATAACATTATCCCCCATGATCCAAATGTGATTCATATTATCTCATTCCAGCAGACATTGTTTTATACCTCCCAATGCCTTTATCAGAACTTCTTCTCACTATTATTTTTTGTTTCTTATGTCAATAATATCTCTAGTAAGATCATCATCGTTGTCGCTAAAATTTACAAATTCATACATTATTTTGGGATTCCCAATAGTGTTTAATAGATTCCACTATTCTACATGCTCCATGAGATAGTTAATGGAGAAGGTTGGTTCTTTATCCCTAATATGTATCATTATTTACTTCATGGTTGAAGGTTGGTTCTTCCTCCTATAGAAGTAGTAGATCATCATGGAGATGCACTTATTTGATCTCAGCACATCGATCGGTGATTGGATAGGATACAACTATCTCTACATTAGTGCCTTGTGTACTCATAGTTTTCAAAGATATGAGTGGAGTCCATACAATTAATAGTGTAGATGAAGTACATAGGGTTTTAGTACTATATAGAATGGGAGTTGTTGTTTCTTATCCACCTTCTGACACAAGTATAACACATCCAATCCTATTAATATCTTTATAACCCTTCTACTAAATCAAGTTTTTGGTATTCTAGTATTTGTGAAATCTAATACATCATGAGAATCTCTGTCCACATCTTCACCTCATTAACATTATATATCATCTAGGAAAAAAGTCTTGATATACATATAGCATTCCACATCAAGTGTTAAATAAATGGTGATATTTTTAACCTTAATTTGTTTCTATATACACCATCACATGGCTTCAATAATAAACCCTCACATGAGTCATGCACCCAAGCACCTTTAGATGATCATGGGGATGTTTCTTACACATCCATGCGTCAAATAGAGTATGATCACCCAACACGTTTTCAGAAGATGGTTTAGTTGGTACATCTCATGTCTCTCAACCACACCATAGAATCTTATAGGGAATTTTATGGTCTTAAGAATCTTATGTGATGCATTCATAAATTTCTAGTTCCCCCACTCTATAACACCATTCTATTTTGAAGTGTAATGTGTTTTTAGATGCCACTTTATTTTAATTTCTTCACACATTCTGGTGAATGTTTTTAACAAAATTTCACTTCTACGATCAATCAATAACTTATTCACCTTGTACCCAAGGTTATTATCGATCATGAGTTTAAAATTTTAGAAAACATAGGTTAATTTATTCATTGGATTTTTGATATAGACCAACATTCAATGACTAAAATAATCAAAAATGAGAAGAAAATTGTTATTATCATCAACGTTGTTTAGGGTGATTGGTGCATAGATATCGGCATACAAAATCAAAAAAGAATTATATTTTCATGTTTTCTTTAATTGGTAATAGTATTATTATTTGATTTATTATCAAGAATATTTCACAATGGTTTTTCAGGTGTTTCTTAACTAAGAGTCTTATATCCATCCACTTTTATCCTAAAATTTTCAAATCATAGAAATTGACATGATCGAGCCTCATGTGTCAAATCTATATCAATCCATCCATGCTCTCTCTAAGACATTTTAGCTAGAAAATTTCTAGTTATATATTTTCAACTATCTTGGTTAATATATCAACATCATACAAATCATGCCATTTTTTCATATATATAAATAGAACCACTAACAAATTACATTGTGGTCCTATCCTCTGTAGTTTTCCAAAACTTATATTATTTTTATAAAGAATGGGAATGTAATATACCTATTGGAGAATACATTGGTCACTATTATTTCACTAGAACATGATATACCCTTTTACAATTATCTGTATAATGGAGACATTACCACATTTTATCATACCAATAATTCTATTTTATATACACCATAACATCACTTGGTGACATGTAATCTTGTTTCTATCCCCATTTTCCAGATACTAGAAATTGGTTTTAATGTGCTCCTCCACCACACCATGTAATTTAGGAACCATATTCACTTTGTTAAGAGGTGATACACCTTTTTTTTCTTCTTTCTAGTTCCTCAACGTCAAACTCTATTAATAAAAGTGTTGGTTCATCAACAGTGCATTGAGATTAGTCCCTTCTTCACATCTATTGTTCTAACACTCTCTAGGATAATGCTTAATTATATGAAAATTGGAACATTTTATTTGGATCTTGTTTCATTTCTGTTATAGATACCATTGATGCCATCCAAACATGATTTATTGTTATATCTATGACCAACCAAACCCTTACCATGCCACTTTACACATCCTCTTCTCCAGACATGCTAGTTAGGGTTACTAGTAGTGTTCCTTGATGTCTCCTTATCCTCTTTGTTTTTTTATATAAGAAAATATACCTAGGTTAATAGGAGTTGGATCTCAACATTTACAGTGTTATTTATGGTCAATTACCTCTCCTAAAATTCCATTAGTCATTTGATTATCTTCTCGATCGTCATGAGGTAAACATCGCAAAAGTTCTTGATTTATTTGATTAAAGAGTAGTATTTGTCTATTATAAAATTAATCAACTTCTTGACTAGATTATTATTATAATGAGTAGTGAGAAATATATTTTATATTCTTAATATTCCACTCAACTTATCTTAAAACTCATTGAGATACCCACACTACTTCATTTGAAAAAAATTAAAATCACTTTTTAGAGTATTCATCTATGAATTCTTGACATGATCCTCTTAAAAAAATATCATCTTGAGACTATAAAATAATTATATTTAGGTATTATTTTGTGAAACCTATAATAATATGCCCTCTAGTAAATCATGGTGTAGAAGTGAACATGTCACCTTATCCTTAATTTTCTCCACAGACACACCAGTCACTAGAATGATAGTATCCTAGACTCCATGGGACTCCATGACTACCACTATCTTGATCAACCATGTAGTGCAATTGAAAAATTTCAGTATTGGTTAATGGAACAACATACTATTAACTTCATTTTCTACTTGCTAGGAGGTATTTTCCATCATCTCATACATTGGATATTTGGGAAAAAATATTCATTTGATACCAAATGTTATATTCTCTCAAAATAATCCCACTAACTGAAGGAAACAATACAATGTGAGGATAAAAATAGATAACATCCATACTCTTTATTTCACCAAAAAATTTCACTATGATAATTATAATAATCATGATATATTTATTATATGAAATTAAATGTAATAATTTTGGGTAAAAAAATTAACCATCAATGTATCACCAAATAATTTAGGTTTCATTAACACAACACTCTTTTTGGGTGTCAATAATGCCACCAAATTTCTAAAACCTACACCCTCTAATTATTAGATGTCATTATTTGACACCATTTATTTATGGTCAACTATGATCTCATGTCATAATTACCAATTAATAGAAACTGGTAGTGATAAAACCCATGCAATTATGACTGATATGAATCAGATAACTAGTAATTTACAATAAAGTACCGAAAATAGAAAATGTAGTAATAAATGACCATATACAACCCTAAGGATATCATAGAAACCAATAAAGGGGTCATAGAACAATTCTCTAGAACCCATTAAAAATTATAAGAGCCACCCAATGTGGCCTAAAATGGAATAAAAGAATTCAAATTAATAGTAGTGGTTGTAATGGGAAAATATTATGGAGGTTCATTATTATTGACTCCATATACCTGAATCTTCTTGAAATAATTAGTATAGATGTGCAATGTATAGACTAGAGAACAATAAATATTAACCTATTTAATTATATATTTTCTATTGATATCTTAGTCACTTGACATACCAATTTATTTTTTATTCAGACTTCATTTTGGCCACTTCTCCTATAGTGAGGTTTTGTATTTTGATATAAAAAATGCAAGGTGATATAGTTGGCCACTTTATAATGAGTTTCCTAGAATATAGATCATCCAATGGATCTCCTATTATTTATTTTGGTTTCTTATAATAGGAATATAGGGGGTTTAGTAAAATTTATATATTATTTTTGTTCCCTCAACCTATATTTTCCAATTCTAAAATACAAGAAGATGTCTAGGAATTATTGAGAGTATAATCTTGCTTAAATTTTCCTAAACCAAATATTTCTATATTACTAGATAGAATAAAGAGGGATATAGAAAGAGGATTTGTATGATTTGATATCTCTATTTAGTTATATGAATATAAGGAGAAAGGATGGATCCCCAAGTTTTACAGTCTTTTGAAAATGTGCAAAGGTGTCCAACTATTCTGAGATGCCTCTAAAGAGAGGAATTTGAAGAGCTGAATTCATGGGAATGGGAGAGAAAAATGATGAAGAATAAAAAATAATTTTTTAAATAGGATGATTCTAGCATCACATATAGATGAGTTCATACAATATTGATAAAGTACAAGATGATGAGGTATCTGGATTTTTGAATAGAAAAAATGTACTAGTAAAGTACTTATGTAAGACTATATGTAACCCTAAGACTCTTTATGCTCTTATATTTACCGTATGGGGTTTTACAACCCATGAAGTTTCATTTTTATATTAATAAAAGTATAAATTGAGAGAGTGGATAAATATATAATGATGGTTACATTATTAAGTTCGTTGAATATCATTTGTAATTATAAATGTTAAAAATCATCACAATTTGGTTAATCTTGGAGTGAAAGAAAATATTTTTTTATATTATCACATCATTAATACTAAGAACCCATCATACTAAAAATAAATTTCATTAACATGGAACTAAAGATATAAATTCACCCAAATAATTCACAAGATCAAGGAAAAAAGATGGCATAATAAAATAAATATTATTTGAATATATTAATTATTCATATTACTTTATTTTATATCATGATTGTATTCTAGTACATATTTTAACATGAATTAAATATTGGTATAATTGTTTGATTTAATTGTGGAGTAAGGGCTTATGAAACAAACACTTAAATGTTTTTCCTTAGAAACATTGATCTAGGAGATATAATCACTAAGTAATATTATATTGTCTTCATCAAAAATTAAAGCCACCTAATAATAATTTAATTAAAGCTACAATTGACTATTTTTAATAAATAATAAATCTATTTGATTAATGAATTCATACTTAAGTAAATTGTAGTTATTATATAATAGAAAATTTTAATTTCACTTTAATATGATCATCATTGATAATAATAATTACTCATAGATATGTTAAGGTTGGATAAAACCTGTTTAAGTGTAAATTTAGTCTTACTCACATGTAAGTTGAAAAATAAAAATAAGAAAAAAAATAAATTATATTAAACAAATAATAGAAGAACCATACATACACCTATTGATAAAATTATTTCATCAGTATTACATTTATGATAATAATTGACACAAGAAGATATAGAAAATGGATACATAGGTGATAAATTTGGTTTGACTTTTTAGAGTGTATAGACAAGGTCTAATCATAATATTTTATGATTTATTTTTAAAAATTAGTGGGTGTATTGTGATTAAGTATAAATTAAAATAAAATTCTATAAAAATATATACTCAAATAAAGAATTGAAATCCTTTTTTGGGAATATTATTTTATGAAATAAATTGATTTTGATTGAATATCACATTTATCTTGATTATATTGGAATTCAAAAAATGAAATAATTTATATATATTTTTTTGAAAATACATAAATATAAATATTTAAATATTATCCTAATTGAGTAATATTTTATATTTACATTCTGTATTTCCTTTGAAGTCATTTGAGAGTTTTTTATATAATTAAATAAAATGTTTTACTTAGGCTTTATTTGATTTTTTAAATATGCATGCATTTAATTATTTTGTTTTATATCTTTAGGTATAAATTATATTATATTTACACAAAATAATATTATATCATATTAAGTATTTATATATATTATTAATATTAAATTTTATTAGTTTTTATTATTTGGATATAATTAATTAATTTATTCATTAATATATACCTATATTGTATAGAATTTAAAAATTTTAGTTTTGGGATTGATTTTTATGTTTTGATTAATGTATTAAAATTGATAGTGTTTCAAAGGGTACAATACATGGTCTCTAGTCATTTATGATATTCGTATGAGAGGTAAGGTTCATGTTGCGTGTCAATGGGAGACCATAGAAAAAAAAGCATGATTGTTATTTTCATAGAGAATCATCAATAGAATAAGAGAAGACTTTTATTCCATGGGATTAACAAAAACAATGTGAATATGAGATAAAGAAATCATACCATGTTTGTGTTTGTGAAATATATTTCCTAGAAGAAATGAAAATTCTATTGATGAATACAATTCCACTACTATAAAAAGTAACATCAGTGACAACCAATAGTTATAATGGTCTATAGTGGTTTTACAGTGACCGAATTTATGGTCATTGTTTCTACTTCACTATGGTCTCTAGTGACCACCATGAGGATTTCACTATATTCCTTGTGGTAGACTATAGGTACTTATTTTATTAGTCATTATTTCTTCAATTTGATCATTTAGAGACTGCCAAAAGCGGTCATTATATCCCAAACCATCATGCATTAGAGAATTCTTTTGGTAGTCAACAAATATAATTATTTTTTAGAAAACAATTTTCAATAAATATACTTATCTCTATAATTTTTAAAAAATGAAAAAAATAGTATCTTTAATTCCAAAAAATAATATATTTTTTCACTATATACAATTTATTATAAAATAATATAATGACTAACCAAAATGGACTCATTCTTCAAACTCCACCCATTATATTATAACTGGAACAAATTAAATCTAGATTAAAATTTATCACAATAAAAAAACAAAAAACTAATATTTACAACTCAATTTATTATTTAAATTAAAATTTATTATAATAAAATATAATTTCTGGGGTTTTCTAGTTTTTAAACATATTAAATGTTTTAATCATTTTTATTCAAAAAATGGCCATTCAATCCATACAGGACAATGGATTGACATTTTTTCTATTTTTACATTTCGAATATTAATCAATAGTCATTTTCCTAAGATTTTATGACATTATGATTTTTTTTCTAGGTGTTTACTATATAACATGTGTATAATCTTTTTATATGGTAAAACTCTTTTTTCAATCATTCTGAGAAAATCCCAAGTCATATTAATTTTTCATCTATTCGTACATATTTCAAATTAATCAGTGGTTATTTCATAATGATTTTATGATATTATTTAGTCATTTTCTTATTTTTGATCTTTTGATGCATGCTTTTAATGACTTTAAATCACATTAATTTTCTTTTTCATCCATTTGGAACACAACACACATCTGATTGGTGTTCCATCAATTCATAAATATAACAAAATATTGAAATATTATTATCTTGTAATTTTTGATAAATTCATAGGTGTTTCTAGGATTTTAACTTTTACTCATACTTTCTAGACTTTTAAAACAACAAAATTATACTTTATGAAATTGTAAAAAAACCATAACTTGGAATGATATTCTGTTAATTAATACATATTAAAATTTATTCATCATTCATTGAACTATAATTTCGAGTCAATATAATATATTTTTCTAGGTTTTGACATTGTAATAGAAGTTTATAAGAGACATTTATATCTTAAAAACATAGTTTTGTTCATTCTGAACAAAATGAAATTAATATTTAAGTATTTTTTATTTTTAAATGTTACAAATTATTAAATTATTATTTTCATATAATTTTTTGTTATTTTGAGAAAACTAAAACATAAAATCATGTTTCATCAATTCATACATATCAAATATTAATTTATGTTCTTCTTCCTAGGATTTCATGAAAATAAGAGGTAATTAGCTCGGTTTTGACCCTCCACCAAACATTTTTAATGAATTTTATCTTTAAAAATATGCAATTATGTTAATTTGGAGTACACCACACATGATATTGATTTTTATCTTATTAATATATTTCATAAATTATTATATAACATTTTCAAGAAATTTCTAAATAATTTTTAGTCGTTTTCATGGTTTTTACCTTTACATCCATGTTTTAATCTTTTAAAAGTATAAAATTGAACATTTTGTCCTTAAAAATATAATTTTTTCATTCTAAGAACATCAAAAATATAATTATTCTATCATCTATCCATACATTTCAAAATTTATTAAATTATTTTTGACCAACAATTTCACATAAAATCATAATCAATTTATAGGTTTTGATCGTTAAATGCATATTTTAGAATTTTAAAATAACAAAACTGTTCTTTAGATCATTCTAAGAAAACAAAAAACCCAAATTAAATTTCATATATTAATACATTTCAAAAATTAATAAATTTTAATTTTTATAATATTTCAAAAAAATCCAATGTCATTTTTCAAGGTTTTACTCTATAATGGTTATTTTTAAAGTGATTTATATCTTTAAAATTCACTTATTGGAATTCCAATCACACTATAAATTATATTTATGTGTCATCTATTTTTTAATTCCACTAACAGCATGAGGGACATTTCCATGAAATTATAGATCATTTCATGGTTGTATAATATGTTTTATCCATTATAGGAAGAGTTGGGAATTCTAAAATAGTAAAGCAGCACTTTAAATCATTTTAACAAAACCGAAATTATAAATGATTTCTCGAATCTAAATATGTGTCAAAAATTAATTGATGTCTATTTTATTCGAATATCATGATAATTTATGGTAATTTTCTAGGTTTTGACCCTCTTATGCACATTTTTAAAGACCATTATATCTTTAAAGACATACATGTTTTCATTCTAATCACACTTCATTTCGAATTTAACATATCATCAATTTGTATATGTTACAAATTATTCAATGATAATTTTCCTAAAATTTCACACACATTATTGGTTTTTTCTAGGATTTTAATATTACACTTGTGTTTTAGACTTTTAGAATAAAAAAAAGGCACATATTATCATTCTAAGAAAAACAAAAACACATAATATTGTATTTTTTATTTCTATATTGACTCAGACAATTTATACATAAATATTACATATTGTTATATGGATATTCAATACATCTCACAAATACACAATATTGAATACATCTAATAAATACATGCCTGATGACCGTAAATATTTAGTGCCTTTGAGACTAGATACTCAATATTCTTATTTACTAAACGATCATCAACATCACCCATAAAGGTCTCCCTATATAGAATTATTCATAGACATATCCTAAATAAAACCATTATACATAACCTAGGTAAAGGTAACATAAGAAACGGTGGTCTTAGATGCCTGGTAAGGATAAACAAGAGAGATATCAATGATCACATGGCCATAACATGAGCATAAGAGTATGAGAACATGAGCTTAGAATTTTAAAAACATACCCTACATTGAAAATATAGTAATATTTAGTAATGTAACAAATCTTGTAAGTTCATAATTCCTAAATCATAAAGGAATCAAAGAACATAATCCATTTAAGCATAACATATATATAGGAATGTTAAAAAAAATAAACTCATAACATGGTGAATATGTATAAATTGAAATAGGTTCACTAAATATGTTTTGGATATGAAATTTGACCCTTTCATAAATTTATAGACACAAAAACAAAGTGAAAACATAATCATACATGCATGAAATGAGTTCCAGGAAAACAAATTGTGAATATGAAATCTCTTTAACACATAACATAATTAACTCCTATTTTATCCATCTTCTCCCACTGTATTGGAGAGCTTTAATGTGGTCACCCAACCTCAGTTTATAACATAACCATCCATATTTGGTTATAATGAAACTATAGTTATTTGTTACTATTTTACCGCCATCATTTTTTATAACATAACCACTTCCCTTGGTTAAAACATAACAAACATCCTTGGTTATAACATAACCACCTTCCTTGGATATAATGTAACTGAAATCGTTGGTTATAACATAACCAATTTCCTTGGTTATAAAAGTGCCACTATCCTTTGTTTATAATTAAACCACCCATCACATAATTAAAAAAATACATATATGTGTCATAATATCATATACTATTCATCATATCAAAACCCGTTCAATGGAAACATGTTTCGTAAACATTTTATCAATTCATCATAGAATAACCCATGAAAAAAGATTAGTTTCATAAATATAAACCATATATAAAAATAATTATGATGGTAACCATGAATCATATCCCTAGTAATTCTTAATTAACATCAAAGTATGTCATCTTAGATGAAAAATTATTTTAATAATTAGTTGAAAATTTTCTTGAGGAAAATATCCTTTCTATTTTGAATATCCTTATTTAAAATCTAAAAATTTACCAACCATTTAAGAAAAGATTTTATTTTAAAATAAACACAGAAAATTTAAAATTCATATTTAAATCATATAGTGATGTTGATATTTTAAAATACCATTCATGATGTGCATGTTAAAATAAATATTACATTCACATTTTCTGTAAAAATTCAAAAGATCCTTGTTTGGAAAACAACAATAAGATTCCATTTAAACCATGTTGTGAAAATTAAAACATGGGTGAAAATTCTTAAAAAAATAATTTTATAATATTAAAAAAAATCATTCAAATATTTTTAGAGAACATAGACATAGTACAAAGAGTATTTTCAACCGAAGAGATAATAAAGTCTACATTTCTTAAAACCATTGTTTTAGTCTATTTAGTTATTAAAGAGAGGAAAGTGAAAGGAATTCTTTTTCTCTATAAATTACTATAGGATAAAAAAATAAATTAGTTTCATGAGATATAAATCATATTATTTCATCATCAGAATAAAAATCGTAAACAATCTCGATAAACAATGAAATTGTAACATAAACCATTTCTACTTTGATATCTTTTGAATCATAATACCTATAAAATAAATAGAATTATATGGATATTTATATCATACAATTTTCATGAAAATAATGATAAAATAAATTATTATTTATTATATGCACCACACAAAATAAACAAGTGGTGAAAAAGACATATTCTTCATATAAATAAAAGTGAGATGAAAATCCCTTACCCGCTTTGGTAACTTTTGAATCATTATCCTCATGAAAGAATGATCCTTATATAGATATTTATATCACATAATTTTCATGAAAATAATTATAAAATAAATTCATGATCTGTTAATACACCTCTAAAAATAAATAAGTGGTGAATATGGAATGTGTCTCTTATAAATAAAAGTGAGATGAAAATCCCATACCTTCTTTGATAAATTTTGAATCATAAGCCCTATAAAATAATAAAATTAAATGATAATTTAAATACCATGATAATAATTAAATTAATGGTATAAAATTTTAAAGGGTATTTATATACACCTCATAAAATAATATAGGTTCATAGAATAACATATATCCCTAATAAAACAATTTGAGATGAAATTCCCTTACCTCAAGTCCTACCTTTCTTCATATGAATTAGAACCTGTTGTATGACTAATATATATTTACTATAAATATATTATAGAACCATAATAATATATATCATATCGTATATGATTTAATTGTAACCATTTACCACCCATTTATTAATAATTCTCTAATAGAATCACTATTATGGGTGATACCAACTTTATTTCTCATGTAAGTTCTGGTTTGATTATTGTACTTTGTTTATGGTTAAATAATCTAAAATGTGTTAATAATTATATAAATATCATATAAATTAATTATTTTTATATTTATATTAATTCAAAAACATAGAGATAGAAAATTAATTACTACGTTCATGGAGACAGTAAGTCGTACTTACACATCGACATTGTTTTTATTTTCTCGATAGATGTAATGAAGAATGTTAAATAGTAATTAATATTTAAAAAATAATTTATATATAATATATATGAATTAAATATATCCTTATTACCACCCATGAAAAAAATATAATGAAAAACGTATCACATCGCTTCGTGGAGGCAGTAGTCTACACATACGCTTGGGCGATGTTATCATTTTCCAACAGATTGGAAGGTAAGAAGGTAGATGAGATATTTTAATTTTAGAAATATAATTATGTATTAAATATCATATAAATATTTTTAATCCATCAGTATCTCCATCCCGGAAAGGTGGTGATGGAAGGTGAATTACATCAGATCGTGAGGTGGTAGTTTTTCGTAGACCTGATCGATGTTTTTGCTTCTCATTTGATGGAAGAAAAGATGGATATAGGTTATTAAATTAGTATAATAACTAAAAGGTATATGGAAGATAATTATTTCATTATATTATCTTAATTTGATAATATTTCATGTATTTATAAGAACAAATAAAATGGAATCGCATGGTTAAGGATTGTGCCTCTTTTTCGGAGATCCCCTATATGTTTACACCCAAAGATTTCCTAGAAGGATTTCCTAATCAAATTAAGGATTGTAGGAAGTGGTGAGCGAATTAAATAAAGTTTTTGGGATGTTATTTCAAAAAGCAAAAAGATCTTCGAGTGTGGATAGGATAAGAGAGTATTTTTCATTTTATAAGTGGGGAATGGAACCCTGTTAAAAAACTACATCAAAATTTCCCAACAGAATCCCAAATGATAAGGTAATTCACAAGAAATATTCTTCAAAATAAAATAGATAATCATTTTTTATGGTATCAGGTTCATATATTTCCATAAAATAGTATTCCAACAAGTAAAATCGTAAAATATACACTTATCTTTTGTTATACCCATCGGCAAACCTATTTGAAGCTTAGCCACCACAATTATTTTTACTATTTTCACTATTTCTTATGAAAATAAATTATTTATACTTACTATATAATATTTTTTATTTTCATGAAAAATATGCAATCAATTTTTTGAAATTAAATTCATAGATGCGGTAGAATTTAATTTTAAACTAAACCTGTAGACGTTACGAAAGAGAGGTTTTCAAAAGTTAAAGTTATTAAAAGTATGAGAGTTTTTATATCAAAATTGAACTTGAAATTGATTAAAATGACACAAATTGGATAAAAAATAAAATAATTTAACTATTTTTAATTTATAACCAATAATAAAATAAAATTTTACATTTAAAAACTTTAAAGAAAAAGGGATATTTAAATAAAAGTTAATATTTTTAACTTTTCATTTAAAAAATCATCAACTCAGAAAATTATCAAAGACTCAGCCTAAAATAATTTTAAAATGATGATTCCAAAAACTTAAATAATTTTCTAAATTAATTTTTATAAAATTAGAAAAAAAAAATTAAAATAAGTGTGTAAAAAAAGACCAAACCACTAGTTATAAAAAAATATTTTTTAAATAATTAAACATGATTTATTCTTATTCCATGGATTGAAAAAATATTATATGAATGATAAAAAAATATTAAATATGTAGTATATAAATATCATTCAAATAATTCATCAATAGTGATTAATTTATTTTATTTTGATAAATATTCCTCATCTATTTAAAACTATTTTTCATAAAAAACATTTCTTTTACTTTCAAATAATTTTTAATACTAATAAATGGATAAAAAAATCAATTTTTTTAATCATGTGTAAAACATATATTTTCATAAATTAGTTATTTGTATTCATAAACACAAATTTTACAGATATGTTATAATGGTCAAGTTAAATAATAATATTAATACTATATTGTGGTTCCCTAAAACTATATGTTCACTACATGAAATTCACTGAATAATGATGGTTTAAACCATTCCCCTATGATTATGTGGTGGTTTCACAAAAATATTGCTAAATTTTGTGTCAGTATTCAATATGAGGTGGTTTATTCAATTTAGTGGTGGATTCTATAAACTGTCGTAGTAAACACATTTAGAGGCGGCTAGTGTAGTTTTCGCGATGATTTGGCTCAGAAAAAATGAAATATTTTTTAGTGGTGGTTTTAACCACCTCTAAAAAAACTTTAATTTTTTCCTAGGGAAATGTTGCCAAAACCACACCAACTTCTACTAAATGATAATATAAAATTACGAGACTTTATGGTGCTTTTAATAGCCACTAAATTGTATAGTGTATGTATATAGTAGTGGTTTAAACCACCACTAAAAGTAGATTTACAATTAAAAAAATGCTACTAATTATGCTGCCCCAGTACTAGTACTCTGAAAAAAACCATGTGAAAAATTCATATAACACTTGGGATGGGTGGGGTACATATTGAAATCAAAGGACACATACAATGAATATATATATATTTATATATATCCACAAACATGCCAATATAATGAGTTCATTACAGGAGTTCCAATTTACATCCACCATTTTTACAATAACCCCTAAATTCATAACACCATAAAATAAATCCATGAGACACAATTTACATCCACATTTCTTTACAAGTTGACATTGCTGCACAATCTCCAATCATTATACATAATCGGAAGGGAAACTGTCTCCATGACCAGCTGGCCTAGAATTTGGCCAAGTAATCCTACAGCATCATCTGTAGGGACGCCATAGGAATCAAATGGGACAACTATCTTCTCTCTGGATAGATTCCATACATATGAACTTATTATATATTTCTCTATACATGCATTGTTTTCTTCTTTTATGAACAAATATCTAGGATAAAAAATTGTAATAAATTTATTTATATTAAAATTTGTACATATAACAGTCACTCTCCAATATTCCCATGAAGAACTAGAAGTGGCACCCCAATTCCTCCTTGGAATTACTGTCATTTAATAAAATAAAATTTTGTTCAAAACATATATTTCATAAAAAATACGCAGAAAAAGAAATGATAACAGATTCATAATACTAAAAAGAAAAATATACATAATAATGATAATGACTAACTCAACAAATGAAATTTTTGGTTGCAAAAGGAATGTGTAACTATACATACAATCATTTTACCCTTAAATCATGTTGATTTCCTGCTCTATTACTTCATCCAAATTCATCTACCCTTGCGAGATGAATATTTTCAATTTCGTGATGGACAAATAATTCTACTTCTTATTGTTGATGAGATTCAATGTCAGAGATCAAATCTTCCGCTTCATCAACCATATCATACAGATCTCATTGTTTTACATGAGCAACTACACTCCACCTTTCATCCACACCATCATTCACATAATATACCATTTTCTCTTGTGATGATAAGATATATGGATCATACAGTTCATGATCACCAACATCCATCAAGTGAGAGAAATTCACAGAAGTAAATTGCAAGGAATCTCTTTTAACACCTATGATAATATCAACCCATTTTTATTTCAATAAAACAATTGAAAAATACCCATGGTAGTTTGATTCGATAATATCATTCAAATTTCCATAGTATCCCACTTCATAAAATGTAAATATACAACTATTTTTTGTTTCTAAACCCTCTTTTCGATCGACTGTACAAAATCTAAAGCCATAAATGTTGTAAGCATCAACGTTTCTAAGTTTTTTAGAGTACATCGAGCAATAAACATTAAATCTTATGACAACTATGATCGAGTGTATGTATTCATGATTTAAGAAAAAAACGTACATTATTAGATTTTAAAAAATATGGGTCAACCTAATATCTTTATTTATTGAAATATTTAAGAACTTACATGCTGTGAAAACCATTCTACAAGCTCTTTATTAATAGATTTTGTTATATCTTTCTAATTTCATGTCCATCCTATCATTAATATCTTTGTTTATATCCTAATCTCTTCAATAAAGGAATCTACAATCTCACTATTTAGAAGCACATATCTATGTTCTTGTAATAATTCAATTTCTGTCAATGTAACATTTGAGGTCCTCCCAACTGATCAGCGAATAGAAAGAAATATTTTTGATTTCCCATATATTTTAGATTCAGTTGATGTGGTATCAACATGTCCAACTCAATTAAATCGTGTCTCAATTTCATCGAAGTATCTAGAACAAAAGTTAAGACACTCCGCTTTTAAATAGCCTTCGGAAATAGAGCCTTCAGGTTGAGCTTTATTTCTCACGTATGATTTGAAATGCCAAAGATATCTGTGAAGTAAAATAAAAAACATAATTATGTATTTAATTAAGTTCCAGAATTTTTTACCTAACTAAAAAACATATAAATAAAGTACCTCTAAATTGGATACATCTGTCGATAATAAACGGGGCCTATTAATTTATCTTCCTCAACCAAATGCAAAGTTAAATTCATCATGACAGTAAAAAATGACGGATGAAAGATCATATTTATTGCATAAAGTATCAATAAAAATATCCCCTAAAGGCTGTCAAAATCAAATAGATGTAGATATATTTCCTACATAGCTGTCTAAATTTTTTTTATAATTGGAGTACAATAGCATTAACCTTTTTAGGTAATAATATAGGCAATGAAAATGGTAGTAACTTCTGTAACAAAATATGTGAATCATGATTTTTCAATCCATGCGAACTACAATGCTTCAAGTCAACACACCATGAGATGTTACTTGAATACCCATCAGATACCTTCACATGCTTTACAATTTGAAGAAATGTATCTATATCACTATTTTTCATTGAAATTTGTCTGGAGCATACTTTTCATTCTCATCTGTCCAGATATCACGTTTAATGTTCATTGCTTGTAATTCTTTCTAAAAATTGAGATGATCATTCAAATTTCTATGCTCAATAAGTAATGTGAAGATAAAATTTTCACAAAAAAATCTTCTCAATATGCATCACGTTAATATTATCCCACAACAAATAAAATTTCCAATATGAAAGTTTTAATAATATACTTATTTTCTTCAATTATTGTGTGCCAATCTAACTTGAAGATGCACTTAGAACTCATTTCCCACTATCATTAAAATTATTCACCTTCCCAAATTCTGTTTCCACATTTCCAATTGGTTCCAATATTTTAGAACTAGTTAAAAACTTTGGAGATGGTCTATGAACAATAAAACCAATGAATTTTGACCTATTCAGCCGAAATCTATGTGATGCATTGCAAAAATCATTGATGGTACATGAAGCACCATTTTCTACTGTAAAGTAGTCATTTCGGCTAAAAATAAAAGTTACAAACAGGATAATCCAAACCCATGTATGTTTTATAACTAGCTAAATTCCCAAGTCTAGGGAAGTCATTAATGGTCCACATTAGAGTAGCATGCATTTTTAAAATTGTTTTAGAAGAAGCATAATATATCTCAACAATGTTGCTCTATAACTCCAGCAATTCATCAATTAAAGGATGAAAGTATACATCAATATTATTTCAAGGTATTTTTTTCTATGAATAATCATAAAAATGAAAAAATACATTTGTTTCATACACATAGAAGGAGGCAGATTGTAAGGGATCAAAACAACTGACCAAATGCTGTAACTAGTAATCAAAGACCCAAATGGGTTGAATCCATCGGTATCAAATCCCAATAGAATATTCCTAGTATCAAATAAGAGATATGGATGTAATGAATCAAATTTTTTCCGTGATTTTCAATCTCATGGATGTCGCATTAACCCATAATTATTATTATCTATAGAATTCCACTTCATGTGTTTGGCAGTTTTTGATGACATGAATAATCTTTGCAATCAAGGATTTAAAGAAAAGTAACTCAAAACCATTTTAGTTTTTTCCTTTTCATATTATTCAAGGTAGTATGTTGATTCAGAATTCCAACATCACCCATTGAATTCCATCTAGAAGAAGAACATTTTTTGCAATCATATCTGCTTGAATCCTCTCACCAATAAAGAATACAATCATTGGGACACACATGTATTTTTGTATATTTCAAACCAATCCCATTAACAAATTTTTTCATATAATAAAAATTCCTTGGGATGTTTGATTCAGGAAATGAAACATGCATCAATTCCAATATCATGGACATTGCTTTATTTTTAATTCCCCATAGGTATTTGATATGGTATAATTTTAGTAGAAAAGAAATTTTTGAGTATTTCAAATAACCACTATACATCTCTTGATTTCCTTCATCAACTAAACCATGAAAATTATTTTTCTAAATGATTTTTTCTATTACATTAGTCTCTATAGGATCAATAGGAGGATCCAATGATATGTTACAATCTTGATCTAGTTGTCCTACAGTCTCAAAAACATCACTTTCCACGTTACTAGTTGTAGCACCCCCAACTGGTTGTTCTGATATGTTTTGATGTTTATGTTGGTGTCTTGAAATGTTGAATGCATAATTTATAAGGGTTTTCATTTAATTTTCCATTATCAATGAATTTTGGAGCTCATTCTGTGGATAGACATTAGTGCTCAACTTTTCTATAACGTTCGATTCTCCTTGACAAATCCAACACAAATATTGAGCAGGGAATTGCTTCAATATCAATTGATCATAAACTTCATCTCTCTTCAACCATATTCTAAATTTAAATTTAGGACAAGGGAATATTATTCTCCCTTCAACGGATCGATTTGAAATTGAAAGATCTAAAAACTCTTCTAAAACCATAACATACAGAGTTGTGTTCCTCGATAATGTGGCCTATATTTTATCCATGAATATCATAATGTGCTTACACGATATTAAAAAAAATTAAAACATGTAACTATTACTAAAGAGGTAAAGAGATTCATATGTTCTAGTTAAAAAAGAAATTATATTAAATAAGTTTTCCCTATATAAATACATATTGAAAATAATGAAGCATTTTAAATAATATTTTCTATTTTCTTCTAACTACAACAAGTTTTATATATTTTTCTTACCGATTCTATCCAAATATGTTTTGTATTTATAAAATATCCAAAAATGAAATAATAAATTTTCTAGGTATAAAATAAAGCATCAAAGAAGGTTGTGTTCAACATGTTTATATATAGTTGAAAAATTCTAAAAAAAAGACAAAACACCCATGGTAAATGATGGAATGGTTGATAGGTGGAGTATCATATAAAAATGGTCAAATCCAAAAGGACTATGCCCATGGTGTGAGAATCTTTGAAGTCCTAACAGTCAGTTATTCAAAAACATATAATGTTTAAATCCATTTCAAGGAGGTTGATTAAATTATGATAAATTGTTACGATGTTTTATATTGGATGATTGAAAGGTTATCTAAATCATACTACAACAATGGTCAATATGGCATGGTGTGTATGTTTCATAAGATTAAGTTTTGGGGTTAAGGGAAATCACACCACACCCTTGGTGTTTTTATATAAATGATATGTGGGGAGAATTTATCCCATTAAAAACAAATGGTTTCTCCCTAAAGGGCTCTTTGGTGGAGTTTTATCAAGTTTCCATCGGGTGGTTGGTTCTACCTTGATTCCCTAGTCATGCTCTAATGTGTGGTTAAGATGTTATGGGTGTTTTTCTAGGGTTTATTTTTATATCATAATTCATTGGGTAATTCTAAAACAAAACCATATAAGTGGGTAATTAATCCATTCCCCCATGGGCTATGTTCAAATGGTTATTCAATCCCATTTTTTTGAAGGGTAAGACCTGTTACTTGAGGGTTGGTTATTCCATCTTCAGTTAGGTAGGTTCTTTAAAGTGGTAATTTTTTTAGCCCACTCCCCCAGTGTTTCCCAATTTTGATCCCCCACATCCCCTTTATTGGAGGTTTATTAGAAGTTTTTCCCCCATACTAAAGCTATGTAATCTTCTCCACCCATCTTCTCTATTTATCATTGTGGATCTTCCTAAAATTTTAGATGGTTTCATCTATTTATTTAATGAAAATTACACCAAATCATAGTGGTGTTATAATTTATTCATGGGGATTTATGGTATTGTGTCTAGAGGATTCCAAACAAGGATAAATTATGTTTGTTTCTTGTCATTTGAAAAATGGCTTGTTGAAGTATTTTTTTGGGAATTCACCCGGATTAGAATATAATTGATTATCAATTCATGGGGATTTTGGTCAAAGGATTTATAAAGGAATGTTATGATCCTTTCACACATCATTGGTCGATATTTTTTTTTCATGATCATTCTTGGTGATTTGTGAATGATTATTCTTTATTGGATTAAGTTTTCTAATTATTTATAAATTTTTCTAATTTACTATTGGAGCCTTGAGCTATGAGAAAGGGGATCTAGAGAATAGTGATTCTTAGTCTAATCATGTATATAGATAGTAAACAGGTTATGTAATGGGGTAAATATAACATCCTGTTAGGTATCCCCTTTAATACATAGAAATATTCATGCATGAATTTGTATGTGTGTGAATGATAGGGGACTGGGTTTAGGAATATGGATATGGATTATTTGGGTACAAAGTGCCTTAAGTGGCCTCGGTTGATCCATATAAAATAAATTTGGGTATTTCATGCTTGGTCTATAAATTTTAAAAATGCCTAATGGCTATACCAGTAGAGATAATGGTATCATAAACAAATTGATGTACCCATGTGTTGCCTTTATTGGAGTTATGAGTTGTTTTTGGAATGGGGAGTGCCTTAGTGAGCCAGTTTAGGTGTATCAGAGTGATTAACACTTTAGTAATAGACTAGTTTGCATTGGAGATTGGGATTTGTCTTGGAAAATCTATAGAAAATGACCTAGAACATAGAAACACCTTAATTGAGAAGGGTATGATGTTGTTAAAGAGTCTAGTATCTTATGATAAGTTGTTGATCTTGGGACGGTCATGGTATTTGATGGTAGAGGTGATTAAATACTCACTAAAATGTTCCTAGAGTAAATTAGTGATCATGAAGATTATTGTTAGGATTCCTTATCATCATGGTTCCTGAGGGAATCAGATGGAATCTATGTAAATAGTTAGATACCTTAGTTTGTGGTTATATCCCAATATTGTTCTAGTTATGGGAGTTGGTGATGGAATATACTCCATTTTTACCTTTGAGGGGTTGTATGGAATACAAGAGGCTCAATGTTTAGTGTGGATAGATATTACATATTATTCATGATTTAATGTTGGGTATGGACTAAGTGCTTGGAATTTTATTGAGAGATTGTGTACCAATATTTTATGATCATGATGGTTGTGTGGTTGAGATTGGTCATGGTTGATATTGGTCATGGTGGAAGAACAAAATACACATATAGGATATATTCCCACATTCAAATATGGATATTACGAAATCTAATGGAACTCCCATAAGGTATCTCAAAAACATAGAAGACTCTAAATTAGAAATCATAAGGAACATTGTAACCCTTTATAGGAATTTACAAATAGTACTAAAACCAAAAAAAAGGAAAAAAAATCACTCACCCAACTCAATTTCACATGTGAGAAAAATATAAAAATAAAACCAAGGTTAAAATAATATGAAAACACTCAATTACACTTCAGAAGATAAATTTACATTTTTATTAAACTCTTTAGATGCATACATATATAGGATTACTAAATGAAATCCTTTTAAACCAATTTTTTCATCAAAAATCTCACATGAAAACACTACTATAATCCATAAAAACGCAACATAATCATGAGCAACTCATTTTTAATTTAATTAGGAATGATTAAGAATTGAAATATTATTCTATAAGGGTACTGGATAGAGACACCTACCTCAATAGTGTGAGAATGCAATAAAACTCTCATATAAGGAAGAATCAGGATTGAGGAATAATCTAAACAACATATAATCTATGAAAATTAAACCAAACATCAAACATATCCCCTTGGGTTTTACAAAGAGATATCCAAGACAATAAATAAGAAGGAACCAAGGGATGGAAAATAGGAGAAGATGATAAAACCTTAAAACTAAGAAGAACATTCCTAAGAACCTTGAGGAGGCTTCAATGGAGGATTGAGAGTAAGGGAGGTGTGGTGAAACAGCGAGGCGTAGTGAGGGCAGTGAGGTGGGGCAAGGGGTGGTGGAAAGGTTCAGTGAGGGGTGGCGACGAGATAAAGGTATGTACAAAGTCCATATAGAATAAAAAAATAAAAAATATCCCTAGTAGTAAAATATTAGTGGTAAGTGAGAATATGGGAATTTATGAAATATAATTCCTAAAGATCATTATTAATAAGAAATTGAATGATCAAGAGAAATATTTTGACTATAAAATGTAGACCAATTAGGTGATAAAAATAAAATCATTTCATTAGAAATAAAGGTAAATGTATAACATTATTATTTCAAAACAATTTTCCAAAAGTTGATGAATTTTCACAAGATAATATACATAATTTTTTTCTTTCCATTTCATAATCACAATATTATCCTTTTGTTATAATTCAATAATTTTTCATTTTATATCTTACATTAATAATTTTTCACATCATCAAATCATTCATCAGTTACAAGGTCATAAATATTATCCAATTTAATTGTATATATCAATAATCTCTTTATCCAAACCTAAAACCATTATCTCAACATCAATAACATATTAAGGGTTATATTTCCCTTAATCATGTGTTTTATTTAGTATATAACATTTCTATTAAATCACATTTATTGTTCATAAATACCATTAAACATATTCTTACAACTTCATAACGTAAAACTTTTAAAAAATATATTCACATTTTTCATGATTCATATAACATAATTATTTAATTCCAACAAATTAACACTTTAATCATTATACTTCATTATTAAACCATTAAATAGTCTTAATCATCTTATTCCATAATTTTCTTTACATTAATTAGACATTCAAAATCTATTCATCATCAATAAAAACCATTCCACATTAAAACTTGGTGATCCTCTTCTTGTGATTTCCCCATAAGACACTGATTTTCTTAATTCTCATACATTAAACATATAAAACATTCAACTATTGATTATACATTAGGGAAACAACTATTATCATCTAATTCATTAAATAAACTTGTCATTTTTTTCGCAATAATGAAAACTCTAGGCCCTTATTCCCTATATATAAAACATTTTCTCTTTTTTAGGAGACAATATATTAAGTGTTTCATTCCACATTTTTGACATATAGAAAACACAATCTTCTTTCCTCCATAGTAACTAACACCTGAGATATTAGTAAACTCAATCTTTCCCATATTTGGTGAGTCTGAGTGTTCATTAATATGTATGTTTTTAATCATATTTCATGAAGAAATGTTTGGAATAATCACAATATCCTTTACTCTCAGCATCATTACTTTCTTTTCATTAACACATTATCTATCACATTCAATGTTAACAAAATTCTTTCTGGTTACTAATATTGACTAGAACCAAAAATTATAGTGTGAGAATCAATATTCATAGTGGGAGACCACATAATCAGGAATAAAATTATAAGATGTCTAAACCATGAAACCTTATTTTCAATTTCAGATACATTAGGTTTATCCTAGGCTATCCATGATCATTATCCATCCAAATCCATCATAATGTTTTATAATAAAAATTTGGATTAACCATAGCATATTCCCTAGGAGTTTCAAACTGGGTGTGCAGCAAGGCTCATTATTGTGCACCAGGGGAAGATCGAGTAAAAACTCAATGCACACTCTTAAGAGTTATTACCCCTAGGTAAAACTATTCTAGATCCACATCCACTTGTATTATCCAGAAATGGATTTAATTTCTTGTAATATCACAAAATCACATCCTTAAAAAACTTTAGTATGTTTTCCTATTCTTAGAATTATCTCCTAGGTTTTCACTAAAGTACTCTAACCCTAATTTAAAAAGGTTTAATAAACCATTCTTTTTAAACCGACCATAGAGACTGATGCTTTTCATATATAAATATTAAATCCTTTTAGATGAATGTTCAATACATCTCACAAATACACATCTGAGGACTATAAAAGTTTAGTGTTTTAGAGAGTATATTCTCAATCGCATTATTTATTAATAGATATTTATCATCTACTATAAATATATTACCAAATTATATTATTATTATACATTCATTAATAAATACCTTTCTTCATAACAAATGGAAAGGAATCATAACAAAGGGTGAGATTTTATGCTCAATAAGGTTAAACATTGAAGATATCAAATGATTACTTAGTCAAACCCTATAATAAGGTTATGAAAAAATGATCTTAACATTTGAAAAACACCACATACATAAAAAAAGTTCATAATATTGAGATATTTCATAAATTATGGAATCTCATAAGTCATAAATCATAATGGAATCCATGAACAAAATCTATGAGATAATAACAAAGACATGGGAATGTGGAAAAAAAATATTCCCATAACATGGTGTGCATGTGTAAATAGAAAAAGGTTCAATAATTTGGTTAAATACATGAAATCATATCCTCCCATAAACCTATGGACATGAAATCTTGTTCCATGTGTAATATTATGAATATGAAACTAGGTCCATGCATGACAATGGGAACATGAAACTAGGTATGTGCATAACATAATTAAATTAAGAGTCATCCATCTTTACCCAATACATTGGATAAATATAAGGTTCTCACCCATAATATATTTATAACATAACCTCCCATATTTGGTAATAATGTAACCACCATCCTTGGTTATAATGAAACCACCATCCTTGATTTTTACATTACCATCATCCTTGGTTATAATGTAACCATCCTCCTCAGTTATAACGTAACCAAAATCCATGGTTATAATGTAACCAATATCCATGGTTATAACTTAACCATAATAATTAATTTATAACAAAAACAACCCATCACATAATTAAACCCAAACATATGTGTGCCACAAGATCATAAAATATTCATCATATCCTAACATTATAACTTGTCCAAGGGAAATTAGTTTCATAACCATTTCTTTTATTTGTCCAAGAATAAACAATGAAAATATATGGTTTTTATAATCATAAATAATATTAATAAATAATAAGGATGGTAAACTTAGGTCATATCCCCATTAAAGCTTAGGTAACATCAAATGATATTATCCTAGATGGAAAATTATTTTTAAAGATCGTTTGTAACATTTCTTGAGAAAAATATGTAGCATCCCAAGTAAATAAAGAACATGAAATTTTTCATATTTATTAATATTTTTGAATTAAATATTAATTCTACTTTAAAGGGGATGTTATGTTCGATGGCATGCCTGATGCGCAATAATGGGTTTCTTTGAAATCTTACGCTGCACACTAATAATATAAATTATTATTTTAAATGGTAGTTAACGCATAGACGTTGTATTGGTGAGAATGAACATAATTAACATAAATATGATTATAAATTTTTGTGAAATGTTTTTACATTTATCGAATAAAATTTAGAGGCTTAAAATGAGAAAATAATTCGATTTTAAGCATAAATACTCTAATATTCACCAATAGGCCGATATACTGCCTTTTGATGGCGAACCATCATTAAATATAGTTTTGGAAACTTTTATACATTATATTTTACCAAATAAAATTCTTTTTTAGAATCAAGAAACCAAAATTTACTTTGGGTAATTTTTTGGTATTTTTCTGATAAAATTCTTTTTTTAATGAATAGTGAAAAATACTATATTTTAATTCAAATCTACTTTTTAATCTAATTTATTTATTTTGTTGGATTATCTTTTTAATTGTTTTTAAACTGTAATTAGATTATATTTTTACTATTTAGTTCCATGGTGGTCATTGGTATTAATTTCACTTTGAAATTTCACATAAACAATTGTCAATATTTCGATAGATATTATTTCATAAAAACACGCTTTTTTTACAACAAGAATTAATTTTAAATTAATTTCTGCCACTTCTATGATTTGAATTTGTAAAAATGAAATCCATACTTTGAATCATGAGGTACAAATTGTGCAAATAGTTAACTTTAATTTTTAGATATAATGAATATTTATTTCAGTAAATATTTTATTTACCATGGTTAAAGGGTAAATCTGGTAAATAAGAGTAAAAACATATTTCTATAATCATATAATATTACCCTAACATGTGTTCTAATACTATTGTTTGATAAAAATCCAACCATGAGCATCCTTGGGTCGATTTTGGGACCCCATGGGGCCACATGGGAGTGATAATGACACTTTATTTTAAATAACTTAAAGTAAAGGAAAAAAATGACATAAACAAATATCTATTTGTAAATTAATTTTTACATGGGGTTATATAAGTCATATTTTCAACTATAAATATTCATTGGAGAGATAAAAATATTTCCTACATCATGGTATTTGTTTTATAATTTTTAAACATCAATTAAATAAAATTATGTATGACGCAATAATGATGCAGTATTTACCTCAATAATAAATGATTTAAATAAATAAGATTATAAATATTAAAAAAAATATCCAAAACCTATAAAAATTTTATTGGATGATTTTATTTCGACCATTATTCATCTTATATTAGACATTAATTAGTTTTGGATGTTTAGAAACCTAATATCATTATATAATAAAATAATATTTTCACACTTTCCTAAAGAGCCCCTCCTCCCCCTTATAAAAAGCTCTCACTTCTAACTAATTCCTCACACCTCTCAAGCCTCTTGGATCATCCAAAACCTGAACAAATAAGCTCTAAATATCCCTATATTTCTTATAGAAGCCTTACCTTAGGCCGAAGGCACTTCAAGAAGTTTTTTGGTTCAAACCAAAGGGAGTTACCCAAATTAAAGGTAATGGTTTCTCTTAAATTCTTTTCTTCTATTTTACTTCACCAACCACTGAACTCTTTTTATTACTTTATTTTTTAACAACACCAGTATCATAAATATAATATTATTTTGTTATGATAAGTATTCAAACTACACTTACACACACTTTAGTAAATATTTTATTTACCATGGTTAAAGGGTAAATCTGGTAAATAAGGGTAAAAAAATATTATTATAATAATATTAAATTACCCTAACATGTGTCCTATTCATATTAATTGATAAATTTAAAACCATGGCCATCTGTGGGTCTATTTTGAGACCACATGGAGCCACTTGAGAGTGATAATGACACTTTATATTAATTAATTTAAAATAAAGACAAAAATGACATAAACATATATCTTTTAGTAAAAAATATTTACAAGGGTTTATATAAGTTATATTTTTTACTATAAATATTAATTTTAAAGCTAAAATGATTTTCTAAATCGTGGTGGGTTTTTATAATTTTTAGAAATCAAATAAATAAAAGTATTTATGACACAATAATGATGCAGTGTTTACCTCATTAATGAATGATTTAAATAAATGAGATTATATAAATTATAAAAATATCCAAAACTAGTCCAATTATTGTTGGATGTTTTTATTTTGAACATGTGTCATCTTATCTTCTACTTTAATGAGTTCTGGACCTTTAGAAACCGAAAATCATTATATAATAAAATAATATTTTCAAACTTTCCAAAAGAGCCCCTCCTCCCCCTTATAAAAATATCTCACCTATAACCCATTTATCACACCTCTCAAGCCCCGTGGATCATCCAACCTCTACCCAATTAAGCTCCCTAAATCTCTATCTTCCTCCTAGAAGCCTAAACTTAGGTAGAAGTCACTTCAAAGAAGCCTTTTGGTTCAAACCAAAGGGATTTACCAGATTTAAAGGTAACTAATCCTCTTAAGTTATTTTTTTTATTTTACTTCTCCAACCCCCTAAACTCTCTTTATTCATTTCTTTTATAACAACAATAGAATCCTCAACATACTAGGTTTTTGTTATGAGAAGGATTTTAACTACACTTACATGGACCTCCAAATCCATTTGTCCTAGCAAACCCCTACTCAAATATCCTCCCAACTACCCTCACTTTGACCTAGAGTCCTTACTTTGATCAGAAGGATAAACTAAAAAGCCCTTTTGATCAACTCAAAAGGAAACACCCAAAGAAGAGGAGGTTAAAATTCCATAAACTAATGAAAAGTACAAGGTAATGGTTAATTTCACAATCTATTTATTATACAAGGTTGTTTTTACGTAAGTATCTAATGGGACGTCTTTATCATCCACATCCATGTTTCTTAAAAATGAATTTCAAAACCTTTTTACTATTTACTAGACTATGGGTTAAAGAAATTTATACCCTTATTGGACCTTATAGGTTTTTAAAGGAATCTTTCCATCATTTTTCAAACATGTTACATTATGACCTTTTCGACAAAATTAAGGTAAGAATGTTTTTTTAACTTATACGGTCGGTGCAGCTATTTTTTTCCATTATGACATTATCAAAGCTTCCCTTACAAGATTATAAGAAAATTTTCAAAATAATTGTTTTCTTTTATAATTATTTCACTCTTAAATTATTTCAAAATATAAAGAGATATTTCTCTCAAATAGTTTTTATTTCCTCTCTGTCAACATCCTTTGATAAATTTTACACTTGTTTAAAGTTGATTTTTTATCATACAAATCTTTCATATTGTATTTAAGGTTTTGTGATATGTTTGGCTGTGGATGTATTATTTTTATGCCATTCATGGTTTATGGTTAAAGTATTGACATTTTGTATGATAGTTTTAATACGAATGTTTATGTTATGTTTCAACCTTTTCATATGAGGAATGTATTCCACTTAGTAAGTGATGGGCGGAGCCCACTATAGCTTTTCAATGCATCGGTAGGTCTCATGAAAAAATTAGACATGGAATTAGATGAGGCATTTCCCAATTTGATATATGGTTTTGGCTGAGGCCTTAATCATTTTTAGATGTCTTGGTTGAGGCCTTGACAAAATGTTTCAGAATGTCCCATATTATACGTTCCCTCATTATGAAAATATCATTGATGGTTCATGTGGTTATTTGACTTGTAGAATACCCATGAATATGTTTTATTATGTCATAATTTACTCATCTCATATTCCTTCCATAATGTTTTCATGTTTATTATTTGTAAAGGAATGTGTTTTCAAATATTCACCATGCCTAATTTTTATGTTATCTTCTGATGTATTGCTTACTCTTACTAATAATTTGATCTCACCCCTTTCTTATGTTTTATTTTCCCAAGATCCCAAGAAGTGTTTTATGGTTGATATGCATGGTTATGCTAAGGGAACAATGGCATTCTAAAAGGATTATTTATGATGTGTTGTATATTATAAAGTGTAATCTAACGTTCATGTATGTAATATATTTTCCAAGACTGCAAAACTGATCGGTCCTTCAGGACTTGATTCCTTGTAATCATTCCAATGTATTAAAATAATGCACATACTTTGGGATTCTGGGTTTGGGGCATTATAGTTGGTATCAGAGGAAGTTTAGAAATAACCTTGGAAACTAGATTTAGAAAACTATGATTAAAGAACATTACCCTAAGATAGAATTTGAGGATTAGTATAGAAGAACATCCTAGAATTTTGGTAATGTAGAGATTTTGTGAATTTTCCAAGAAATACATCCTTGTTTAGATACGACCAGGTAGAGGTGGCTCTGGAACAGATTTACCTAGGAGTGAAATCTCTAACAAGGAGTTTCAGGCTTGACCTGAGGTATCCTATTACATGAAAAAGGTCGTTGCTACACTCTTGGTTATGATACACCTAGGGGATATGCTTAAGATATTTAACATTTTCTTTACAAGACATTATAGAGGATTTAGGAGTAAATACTTCCTCAAAGAAAACTTTTTTTATGATTATTTCCTATATGCATAATATTTTTAATTTACGTTTGGTATTTTACAAGTTTGGAATCATACATTTCAATTAATTAACTAACCTAGTGTATTACATTGTTTAGAAATTCCACTCAGTAGATCGAATGAGAACTCCAACAATACGCATGATCCAAAAATTAAGAAGGATCATATATTTCATGTTATTAAGACAACATTTAGAGAGGAAATAGTCTCCCATGTATTATCATCATATGAAGAAAAATTATCATGTGTTTATAAGATAATTAAATAATTCTCTGAGTTATATGGATTTGAAGGGAAACCAGAGAAGAAAAGGATGGTAGAGAGAAAGATGGATAAAGTGAATAAGGGAAAGAAAGACTTTCCCATATGTGATAACTGTGTAAAGAATCACCTTGGTAAATTCTTAAAGGGAATGGGATTTTGTTATATGTGTGGAGAAAAAGGACACCATGTACATGATTTCCATTGTAAGAAAAAGGTTTCAAATGTATAATGCTTCATCTTCAAGGATTTGGGACACTACATGAATCAATGTCCCAATCATCAGAGTATACTGCAAATGATGTTTTTGGATAATAATAAAGTTATTATATTACCAAAGATGAAGAGTAATTACTAGTGTTCTTATGTTGATATTAAAGAATTATTTCATTTGAGTGTTTTATCAACGATGTATTGGTTATAATATTTATGTAGTATATAAGTATTTTACTTCAGTAATATTTCATTAAGGATTTGAGATTGTGTGGTACCAATAAAAGTGACTTAATAGCAAGTTAATCATTTTGGAAAATACATGGTTGAAGGATAGATAAACTTTAATATGGTTCTGATATTGTGGTATTTATTTTTGAATAAGAAATGATTTATTAGGATAAATTATATTGGATATTATTGACTACATTGGAACTAATTAATGATTTTTTTTATTCCATCATTGTTGGTGATTACAATATTTTGGGATTTAAGGAGTATATCCAGTATTCTATGATTTACATAAGGAATAAAAAAGTACATACCAATTCAAATATGGTTTTCCAGAAATTCATTTTATTACCACATTTTAAGAGAATACACGATGAAGGTATTCACATGTTTATTATGTGACCTTCCTTATAAATTTTGGACTATGAGTTAAGACAAAAGTATTGTGGATAAGTCTAAATGTTGGAATAAATTAAGTTTAACATTGGATACTATTGTTAAGGTTAATGCATTTCATAATATTATTTTTCGATTTTCATAAAAAGTACAATCCGGAGGTCGGGCGACAACCCGTCGCTTTTTCCAAGGCTGTGAGACTTGAATCCCCAACCGAAGGGCAACAAGGGTAAATCACCTACCACTAGCCTACGTGATGTCCTTGTTTTTATAATATAGTTTTTTTAAATATTCTGACAAATGAATTTTAAATTCGTTATTTTTGGAACCCTATATGATTAGGATAAATAGGATATTTTTGAATTCTACTATCTTTTGGAGTGAAAGATGAGTTTGTGGTAGGAATTAGTTGAAGGATGAAACTCTACATGTCAAGTATATATTTTTTCCTCTTATTCTATGAATAAATTAATTCTTAAAAATTAGGGAAGGGATCTTAAAACCATAAATTTGTTATCATAATACCTTATGTTTGGTTGAACCGATGATAGTTTAAATCATCATATATTGATGGCTTTGAGGCCCTCAATTTTACTATTGTTTTTGATTAATGACCTCAATCACTCCCTATAAATATTTATGTTTTTCCTCCAATTATGTGTCTCTAATTTCCACCAATTTTATCCTAATCGATATTATAATTTTGTGGTGACTTTTTCTGTTCTCTTTCCCTCTTATTAAGACTACATTTATTTAACCCAATTTCCGATGTGGGTTTTCCACAAAGGTATTTTTCTATTTTTAACCTTTTATTTTCAAAGAAAAATTTCAAATTAAGAGGATGAAATTTATTTAAGTAGGGGATAATGTAACATCCCAAGATTTCATAGTACGTTTTCTCTTCAAATAAATTCAATAACTTGCGCTACATGCAACACCAAGTTCAAGTAGACCATGACTTACTAAACTACCCATTCAAAAAGCAGTTATGAATAGTATTAACTAAATTTTGAATTTTATATACTCCATATAATTTTAGAATCAATATTATGTATTTATTAGACATAGTATAAAAATAAATTTATTTTTTTAGATGAAAGAAATATTTTTCAAAAAATGCCATTTTACGGCCTTTTAATGGAGAAACTTTTTCAAACCCAATATTTGACACTTTTATATATTCAATTTAATGAAGTTAAATTATTCCTTATAAGTAGGACATAAAAAATTTAGTTTGGGTAAATTTTTAGTACTTTTCTAATAACTTTCATATTTTGATAAATAGTGAAAAATACTAAATTTTAATTGAAGACAACTTTTTTAATCAAAATAATTTATAGTGTTAAATTATACATTTGAGTGGTTTTAAAGTGTCATTAGATTTTATTTTTATAATTTAATATAATTTAGGTTATTTTATGTAATTTTACAATTAAAATGGACAAAAACAAGTGTCAATCTTTTGATAGTTATTATTTCATAAAAACACGCTTTTTTGACAATGGTAATTAATTTTAAATTAATTTCTGCCACTTATGTGTTTTGAATTTGTAAAAATGGATTCCATATTTGGAATTCGAAGGTCAAAATTGTGTAAATGAGTAACTTTTATTTTTAGACATTATAAATATTTACTTCATTAAATATTTTATTTAACATAGTTAAAGGGTAAATCTAATAAATTAGGGTAAAAAAATATTATTATAATAATATTAAATTACCATAACATATGTCCTATTCCTATTGGTTGATACATGTCTGACCGTGGGAATCCTTGGGTAGAGTTTGGGACCACATGAAGCCACTTGAAGGTGCTAATGACACTTTATATAAATTAATTTAAAGTAAAGAAAAAAAATGATATTAGCATATATCTTTTAGTAAAACAATTTTTATAATGGGATATATAAATTATATTTTCAACTATAAATATTAATTTTAAATGTAAAAAGATTTAATACATAAAAATATTTTTTTATAATTTTTACTCATCAAATAAATAAAATTATTTATGACACAATAATGATGAAGTTTTTGCCTCATCAATGATTGATTTAAATAAATGTGATTAAAAAAATTAAAACAATATCAAAAACAATTAAAATTATTATTGTATGATTTCATTTCGAACATGAATCATCTTATATTCAACTTTAATGATTTTTGGACCTTTAGAAACCGAAAATCATTATATAATAAAACAATATTTTCAAACATTCCTAAAGAGAACATCCTCCCCCATATAAAAATCCCTCACCTATAACCCATTTCTCAAACATATAAATCCCCTTGGCTTATCCAAACTCTTCACTATTAAGCTCCATACATCCACATATTCCTCCTATAAGCCTTAACTTAGGCATAAGGCACTTCAAGGAAGCCTTTTGGTTTAAACCAAAGGGAGTTACCCGATTTAAAGGTAACATCTTCTCTTAAGTTCTTTTATTTTATTTTACTTCTCCAACCCCATAAACTCCTTTTATTCATTTTTTATAATAACAAAAGTATCCTCAATATACTATGTTTTCGTTATGAGAAAGATGTGAACTACACTTACACACCTCCAAAGGAATTTGTCTCGGCCAACAACTGCTCAAATATCCTCCCAACTACCCTCACTTTGACCAAGAGTCCTTACTTTGATAAGAAATCCAACCTAAGGATCCCTTTTGATCAACTCAAAAGAAAACACCGAAAGAATAGGAGATTAGCATACCATCGACTAAGGAAAAGTACAAGTTAAGGGTTAATTTTACAATCTCTTTATTATCTCAGGTTGTTTTTACGTAAGTATCTAATAGGACCTCTTTATCATCCACATATGTGTTTCTTAAAAATGTATTTCAATTTTTTTTACTATTTACTAAACTATGGGTTAAATACATTTATACCCTTATTTGACCTTAAATTTTCGGAAAGGAATCTTTCCGTCATTTTCCAAACAAGTAACTTTATGACCTTTTTGAAAAAATTAAGGTAAGAATGTTTTTTTAACTTATATGGCGGGTGCAGCTATTTTCCGCCGTTATAACATCATCGAAGCTTACCTTACAACCTTATAAGAATATTTTCAAAATAAATGTTTTATTTTATAATTATGTTACTCTTAAATGATTTTGAAATAGAAAGAGATCATTCTCTAAAATATTTTTGATTTCATCTATGTCAACATCCTTTGATAAATTTTACACTTTTTTGACGTTGATCTATTATAATACAAATCTTCAATATTGTATTTAAGGTTTTGTGATATGTTTGATTATGGATGAGTTATTTGTATACCATTCATGGTTTATGGTTAAAGTATTGGCATTTTGTATGCAAGTTTTAATACAAATTTTTATTTTATGTTTCAAACATTTCATATGTGGAATGTATTGGACTTAGTAAGTGAAAGGTGGAGCCCTCTATAGCTCCTCAGTGCATTGGTAGGTCTCATGAGACAATTATATGTTGAACTGGATGAGGCCTTTCCTAGTTTGATATATAGTTTTGGACGAGGCCTAAATTATTTCTAGATATCTTGGATGAGGCCTTGACCAAATGTTTCAGAATGTCCCGCATTATACGTTCCCTCATTATAAAAATATTATTGATGGTTCATGTTGTTATTCCACTAGTAGAATACCCATGACTATGTTTTACTATGGAATTATTTACTCATCTCATATTCCTTCCAAAAAGGGTTCATGTTTATTATTTGTAAAGGCATGTGTTTTCAATTATTCACTATTCCTAATGTGTATGTTATATTCCTATGTATTTCTTACTCTTACTGCGCATTTGAGCTCACCCCTTTCTTATGTTTTATTTTCCCAGGATCCCAAGAAGTATTTTTTGATTGATATGTAGGGTTAAGTCATGGGAAAAATGGCGTTCTCAAAGGATTATTTATGTTCTGTTTTATGTTAGAAAGTTTAATGTAACATTCATGTATGTAATCTATTTTCCAAGATTGTTAAACTGATCGGTCCTTTGGAACTTGATTCCTTATAATCATGCCAATGTATTAAAATAATGCACTGACTCCGGGCTTCTGGGGTCGGGGTGTTACACCATAATTCATATAGAGTTCTCTTTATGAGATATCTGACTAAAACTATATAAATTATATAACAATACATATTCATAACCTCTTTCAATAAATTAATAGGTATGCCATATTCATTAAGCATGGTCCTAGGAATTTATTGAGGGGTCATATTTCTTATTTTTATAACAAAATTATTTTATGGGGTCCTTAGAGTAGAAAAGTAATTATTATAGTTATTTTGTGAGAAAAAATATTCAAAGTCTTGATTTTCAAAATCATGTTCATGATCACTTCTTAATTTATTAATCCTAAGTCCACAAATATTTTTTACAGGTTTAGAAAAATTGAAAAATAAGAACATGTTTCACTTTATCAGATAGAAACAATACCCATGTATACATAGAAAATACATCTATGAGGACATAAACATATTGATTTACATTTATCCTAGAAACTATATACAATCCAAAAAAAAATCATGTGACCCAACTCTAGGGGTTGAGAAGTTGAATCATTTTTCTTTGATTTAAAATCTGTTTTGTGTTTTTTTACCTTTTGACATGGGTTACAAACTTTTTCATTTTGAAATAGTAGTTTATGTTGATCTTTAAATAACCCTTTAGTAGTTAGATTTCTAAGTTAGTGAATATTAAAATGCCCTAGTATCATATTCCAATTCCAAGAAACTTTGTGAAATTCACTGAATACAAGAAATATTTTGAGAAAATATTAAGTCTAAATTAACATCATAAATATATTCATTCCTCAAAGGATTAAAAACTAAAGAATTTTTTTAATAAAAAACATTATAGTAACTATTTTAATACTTAAAATGAAAAAAAATCATCACATATCTAGGAAATTATAATAAAATTATAATTTAAACCATCTACAAATAAATAGTTAAAAATTAAAACATGATTAGAATTACAGATTTGGCCAGGGCCAATAATTTTTCCTTTGGCAGTGTCACCAAAAGTAACATGTCCACCACGTACATTTATCACATTATTTAAACATGAAGAATATTTAGTCATGTGTATGGAATAGATATTTTTCAGGTACCATAAGTTCTTACAATATCTCTTCAATCACATTCCCTATAAGAAAAATTACACAAAAAATGATTTTGGTACCCAAATAATATTAGGTCCAGTAATTTTTGTAATTAAAGATTTAGGGACCCATATTTTCTTACTAGATATAATAAAATAATACTTTAAAAATTTATAAATAAAAACATTTTTGAGTCTAAATTAATAAAACTAATAAAATATTTTCCTGAACTCGAACTAGGAAAAAAACTATTCTAAACAATTCTCTTCTATCCAGGTTGATAACCAATACTAGTAGTGCACTTGGGAGTAGTCTTTTATCCAATCATCTAAGTATGAGTATTTATTCCATCTATGAATATTTCCATATCATTCATTAGTTTCTAATTTGACAATTTTAATTCGTTGTTATCTTTTAATATTTGAGATTTTTTTCTTTTTTAATAACAAGATCAGATTTAATATTAGTAGTTAAGCCTTGGTAATTCATTATAATTTTATATTTTTCCTTAATTTAGTTGAATAAATCATCCAAAATATTACATTAATCAAACATATCTTTATTAGAAATATTTTTATCATTGTTCACATATCTAGAACAATTATAAATATATGCAGGAGAAATAGAAAAAACATCGAATACTTCATATGTGTTTTTCATAAAACACATGTTAACTATGGCATGCTTATCCTCTTAGGCTGTGTCTTAATCACTATATAAGTATTTATTATCACTTAAAGTTGGTTTCATTTATTTTTTATACCTCTTATCCTTATCATCATATTTGTTTTTTATTTTGGATGAGTATAATCATCTAGGACATGCCCTTTCCTTTTACACTCATATCACATGATCTCATTTGAAGCATCGTCTTTCTTCCAATTATTTCTCTAGTTTCCTCTATTATCATATTTAATCTATAGCTTGGTTTAAAAAATATATTCTTCTTATTATACTTTTTTTTGAATCTTTTGGTCATATGACCCATTTCATCATCAATTTTTGTAGGTTATTCTTCATTACTTGAACATTCAGTTTGAAGTTTATATTTTTATTTTGAGTTAGTAGTCTTGAAGGTTGTGGATCTTATTTTTGGTTCATTCTCATCTTCTATATTGACTATGAGTTATTCAAAATATATAATCAATTTTACATTTATATGTTTTAAAGTTAAGTTACAAATATCTCATGATTCTTTAATTGACACTACAGTTCCTATCCATCTATCTATAAGACACCCTAGTAGGTTCATCACTTGGTCTTTATCAAAAAAACGTATTACCTAATGAGTGAATTGTATTCATGATCTCAATGAGCCTAAGGTACATGTTAGAAATAGGATTATCCCATTTCATTATAAAATTATAATATTCAATGTTATATCTATTTAACAACATTTCTTTGACGTTATATACTTATTATGAGAAAAAAATTGTCCCAAATTTCAAAAGAAGTCGTACATGATGATATTCTACTAAATTATTCATCACCTAAAGACTAAAATATATATAATTCATAGATTTATTTTTATTACTATAATAATATTTAGTTGGATCATACCAAGTATTTCTAAAAGATTTTTGTATTTCATATTTTTCTATCACAACTATCCATATTTCAAAACCCATGATCTCAATATGCATTTTCATTTTTATTTTCCACTGATCATTGTTAGTGGAATTAAAATAAGGAGGTATATTAGTATCATAACCATATTTTATATTTTCTCTAAAGAACTAAATCATATCAATAGAAAAATGTTAGATCACTAAAAGACAAATGAAATCATAGCTGAAAAAAAATTGAAAGTCCTTTTGACACCAATTGTTGGTCCCCAATAAAATTTTTGTTAAAAAATCCCATAATTCAAAATAAATTCACCCAATTTATAAAAATAATATATTAATATATGTTTGATATTTTAATACATATCTCAATGATTTATTAGGGATTAGTTAAAATAATATATGAAATTAATTTATCATTGGAAATTGATTTAATTAATCAAATCCTTTATATATTCATTTTTTAAGATTAACAATCAAATTATTTTTTATTTACAGTTTCAAAAAAACAATGTATTTTAAGATTTAAAATAATGAAACAAAACACAAACAGAAAATGAAATAACAAAGGTGTTCACTATCAAGCTTAAACTTAATCCCCTCCACTTGGAAATCCATTATTGCTAATAAGACTATTATAAGCAATAATTTGATTCATAACAATGATTAGATATACACACAACAACACAAGCTATCTAGGATGAAAGCATCTTCCATAGTTATATGTGGGATGGAAAACAACATAGACCATTTAGGGACCTCTTCCACAGTTGTCATGAGTATTTAGAAAAAATGTGATATAAGAGAATATCGATTATTCTCTAGTTCTTGCTTAGGAGTCAGTGTGTGTAAATAAAAATAGAAAGAAACACACAACACAAAAGTATACAAAATCAAGGAAAGAAAACAAATAGATATTGAGAAATATAGTGATACTCTATTTTTATTTCTTTATTTTCTCGAGTTTCCTCATATTTATCTCTGTGAATATCTTGAAAAGTTCATAAAAAACATTCTGAAAAATAGAGTGTCATGAGTTATGGTTTTTTTATCTAAAGTCTCTATGAAAATATTCTCCATATAAAGTTCATTGATATTCATTCGGATCCACACTTACACACTTGAAAGTGTTGATATCAGTTCTATTTATTATCCTCATATCAAACTATTTCTTTTTTATGTGTGCATGCGGGAGTTCATGGAAGTATATAGCACTGAAGAACCAAATATATGTTGACTAATAATCATATAGATTTCATGAATCCTCATACTGAACCTCTAAATTTTTATTCAATGATTCCATAAAATAATTTAGGAATAATAATTAAATAAATACACAACATTAACTACTATAAAATATCCATTGGATTTATTTTATTGAAATTAGTTAGAACATCAAAAATGGAAAGGATGATGGTAGAAATCCTAGTGCTAGCTCATATAGTGGTGGATTGAGCATGACAGTTGCACATTATAGCACTAGGTCATCTCTAATGGTGGGTCATGACTGGAGATGAGTCATGTATGGTGGTGAGACATGGCTTGTAGTGAGTCATGGATATTGGTGAATCATGTTTGGTGATGAGTTTTGTCAGTTGGTGAGTCATATCAGGTGGTGATTCATGTCCTATGGTGAGTTATGTCTCGCAGTGATTGAATTATTCTAACAGTGTCACTTTTCATTATTTACCCAATTTTCTTCAAATTATAATTTATAAAATAATATAATAACATGCAACATTAAACTCATTTGAAATATATGATTCATGGTTGTGAGAATTAAAATAAGGAAAGAGACAATAACCATTACTGGAGAGATAATAATAGAGGAAAATAAAATGAAATTCTACAACATCACTAGATCTAGATCAATTAATCAATCAAAAAACTCCCCCTTCATTAAATAATTGGTATATTCATACAATTATTTAGGTCTCCTCATACTCATTAGTAGTTATAATCTCATTTGAGAAAACTAGGTTTCATCTTCCTTCATCAATGATTCCATTAACTTAGTAATCATCATTTTGAGATATCTAATTGCATCCCCTCATATAGATCTCATATAAACATCTAAAGGGTCTAGATTCATTTGTCTATGATTCTATAAAACATTCCCAGACTCAACATATTTTTCCAAAATCTCCATCTTTATTAGATTGTGGGGTGAAAACTGTGAGGAATTTTGGGAACAACTATTCTGATCTGAGAAAACTGAGGGAATAATAATTGATTTTAGTTAAAATTCATTTAAAATAATGAATCTAGTATTTTAATCCAAGGGGATAGGAAATTGTAAAATCATTTAATTTATATGAAAGAAACAAACTAATTTCTTATCACATAAAATACATATAAAATTGATGGATCAAATTCATATAGTTTAACAAAAAACATATAAAATATTGAATTAGTACACTCTAAAAGTCCAATCTAACAATAAAAATTCACACAAAATATTCAAAGTCTGATGATGTAGTTGAGGTAATTCATATGATTGGTCTGAATTCATATGAAAAAAAAGTATTACGCTTGATGAAATATAAATTAATCCTAAAATTCATACATTTTGGCCATCCAAAGTGAAGGAGTGGGAGAAAAGTCACATAAAATAGATGAATTCATATGGAATGATGAATTCTGGAAATATCGGAGAAAATTCAAATGAAATACTCTTCCCTTTTTTATTTTATCCAACCTAAAACCATGAAATTTCATTCTTACTATTGAAATTTTCCAATTCATCCATCATTGATTGAAAATGATGAATGATTGTATTTAAAATCCTATTATAAATTTGATTTAAAAATTAAAAAACATTGTATTGATTCTCTAATTAATTCTAAAATGAAAAAACCATTAAAAATCATGATTAATGTAATTTAACAATCAAGTACCATATTAACTAAAGTCTAAAAAAATGTGATGACTACCCAAGAATTAGATTCATTTGGGGTTAATTTCTAATGAAAAGTATATTAATATATTGAAATTATTGTCTCTTATCACTCCCTAACAATTATATTATTTCACTCCTAGGAAATTCAATGAATTTAACCTAAAAATGATTGCCCTACCTAATTAAAAACGTCTATACTAGAAAGGTAATAAATAATATATTCCATCATAATTTAAAATATCATGCCTCATATATGAGTATAATCCTCTTACCTCACTTAATTTCAATGAAATTATCGACCTTTAATTCCTACCCAAGTCACAACATGACCAACACCACTTAATAAATTTCCCTCTTCACTATAGGAACATATGAAAAGTGTAGTTATACTCTTTTATTAGAATTAAAATGCTTTATGATATAACTTCCAAGGTCCTATGTTCTCTACCAATATAATCTATTATGTTTCTTAAGAGAACTTATAACAATTTGCTCTATGGTTCAAGGGTTTGTAAGGTTCAATGTCTATAATTATGAGGCAAAAAATAAGTTTTTAAAATCTTGAATATACAGAATATTGAAATTTAACAACTATAAAAAAAATTAATATAACTCACTCAACCAATCAAATGATTTATCACTTCTATCTCTATTTCCCCTTTGTTCCTTTTGTATGGGTCATAGCCAAAATAAGGGAAAATGACTAATCTTCCTCTTTTCTCTATTTTTATATACATTTTTTCTTTTATTTTCTTATATTTTCGTCAATTTTTTTAAATTATTTTTTTATTTGGTGATAGAGATGAAAATATGTGTAAAGAAAATAAAATAAAAGGAAAATAGGAATAAATCTAACCTTTTTATATGATAATGGTGATTCTAGTTATCATATAAAGGGGTAAACATGATCAACATATGGTTGTATATATTCTTTAGGTAACTATGTTAATAGAGTGTTATATATAAATACCCTAGACTAAAATCATTTTAGGTTGAAGTTTATTTCACTTTTGAGAGATATTTTTGAGAGATAAATAAATCCTTGGAAGTGCTTTGAATTTGTGAAGTGATTTCCATAAATTCATGATAATATTCTGCATTAATGTTAATATAATGTTTTTCCATGATTTTTTGATGCATTATAACATCCACACTAGGTTTAGAGAAGTGTGTTGAACCACGTATACTATTACATCAAGAATATATACCGCAAGACTTTTTATACTTACATAGTGAGTCTAGTAAAGAAGAACTATATGATACTCTTGTGAAAATAGATTGCTGTTTCATATTTTCTATACAATGTTACACACATGTAGTACGAAGAAACATTGAATTAGTATTTAATGATGTGTTTCTTTCATGCATGAAATAAATAATGATGGTAGTGACATCATATATACAATTATGTGATACCAGAATTTGAAAATATACATGCATGAGATTGAGTGGAATTATATATGTGATTAAGCTATTGTGAAGGAATTTGTTACATGATAAACCTTTGTGATGTAAATTAAGAATATGATACTATTGATATGTGTACATTCTTGAAGGAATTTCCAAATTTAGTACAATTATTATGTGATTAGTCGATATACATACACATAGGGAGTTATAACCCCTATTTATTTCATGAAAGAGGATGTAATCGTGTAATTCTTATTGAACAAATATTGTTGAGAAATTGAAAGGAACAATAACATTATATTATAGTGATAAGAAAAGGAGATGAAAGTATAATATTTTCATAAGTAACGAGTATTCCATGCATGAAATAATATTTAAATGAAAATATAATTTCCACTATATATTCATGAATGACACATAATTAACATATTTTTAGTGATATAAGAAACTATTAAACACAATTTTTGAGATGAATAATTATTTTTTAGTAAAGTAAAGAAGAAGGAAGATTAAATTGTATTGAGGAATATTCATTTTTCCATTATATTATTACAATGAGATAATGTGGAAGTGATATCTTCTACTCATTCAGAAGAGTATACCAAGATGACTTACGTAGAGTGTTGTTGATTAAATTCTATAGAAGTCAAAGACTTTTGGTTAAAGTGAGAAAATGTATAATTCGTTTATTATAGTGTCTTGAATAGGAGGATAACTTTTTAAGTGGAACCCTGAAGTTTGTGTTATCATTATCATTGTGTTAGTTTTGTGTTTATAAACATTGGTATAATTCTAGTATAAATAAAACTAGTTGGATTATAGTAAAAAGAACACTGGTGGGAAACTAGTATAATTTTGGGTGTTGTTCATACATACCCACTATGGTTTTAGGGTGATACATAAATAGTCCACTATTAATTGGTGATTTATTTTTAGTGGATAATAAATGTCTCAGATCATCCCAAACACATTAAGGATGTAGTCAACCACATCAGGGGTGAACCATGTAAACATATTGTATGTTGTGCTTCAATTTACTTTATGCATTACATGTTGTAAAATTGTTTTTATAAACATGGAATATCTATTCATTCTAATAGTTTCATAGGTTCAAATTATTAAATAGGGTAATAGTGAATAATTTAAAATTGTTAAAACTTATGTACACTGATTCACCCCCACCCCCTTTAGTGTACCTACCTGATCTATTGGGCACTTCAATTGGTATTAGAGAAAAGGTACCACCTCTGATTGGATATACATTATTATCCCAGCTAGTTTTATCAAACAAATATGAAGTGCATATTTGAATTCTAAGAGGAAATATAATTAACTTAGATGGAAAAATCAGTTCTTATATTTTTCAGGGCCCGGAAGGATGTTTCTTCAAAAACCATAAATAAAGTATAGAACAAAGTGGAATGAAATATGGTAATGAATTTGAAGAATAAAAAGGGTACACCAAAAACATAATGTATCCAGAGTGGTAGTTTATCAACAGTATCTATTAAATTAGTTGATAAAGAAATTTTTTTTATTCTGATTTAAGTAGTGATAAAGATGATTTTATTGATTTACTCAGTTATTTTATTCATAAGTCAAATATTATCTAAATTCAGTTCTTACTATGGTTTTTACTTATATATATTTTCTTTTATCATGGTACTATATACTAAAAATTCATAGCTTGAAGAGGAAGATGAGGATATGAATAAAGCCTCAGAAAATAATACTGAAATATGAACACTTCTAAAAAAACATATTGAATCCAAACAAGAAACCATATCACTTTTCAATGAACATTTCTCCTATATTGAAGAATAATTTCAATGAAATTTCGGTGAGAAATAAGTAACTGAGAAGGTCCTAATAAATATGACTCATAAATAATAAGGATCTCATAAGCATACCACGAGTATTAAAGACTCTTAATTGGCAGTAAAATACAAGTATGATACATTCATCCCAACTGAATAATCAAAATAATAGTATGTATTTCATTGCAATGAAACATTCACAATAGTTGAATATGAATTAGAAAGGAGTATTAGTGAAAAGCATGTGACTATGAAAGTCTATACATAAGAGATCCACGATTTAGAGAAACTAAACCAAACCTCTACGAATGTTAATGAATACCAGATATAGGATAATATAATGTAAATTAAATAGTTGAATAATTATATACTAGATTAAAATAATATTAATAATGATAATGTTTAGAAAATGATGATTTAATGGGAAGAAAAAAAATTGAGGATGAGAAAAGTTTTCTCAACATGATGTGTCTTAAAATGGAATTCAAATTGAAAAATATGAATGAAAAAAAATTAAAAAATTCTCATAAATAATGTGAGGATATGATATAATAAATTGAAGAGTAGAATAACTCTCTAAATATTAAATAATTGGAGTTGGATGTGATGTTTGGAAATCTAGAAAAAACACAACATAAATCTTCACAAAATGATTATATCAAAAAGGCTGATAAGAGTAATTATGAGAAGAGTATTACTTTTTAAAAGACACATTAAAGTGTAAAAGATAACATGAAATTATCTAAAGATAAATATATTGGAAGGTCATTGAAATAGGTAACCCTTGTACCAAATGTTAATGTTTGTGCGAGAACTATTTTATTTATTTATATAGGTTCCAAAATGAATTATTGTCAAACCTATGTAAATAAGAATGAAAATAAATCCATTATATCATCAAATGTTTATATGAAAAAGAGTGGTGATTCTTGTTACCTACATGAATCATAGATGAAGAATCATATTATCCAAAATAAATAAGATTTAAAAGCTAGAAAAATATAGAAAATAAGAAACAATAAAGATTTTTTTGGGTATTATTGTTGTTATTTAAAATTTGGGCATCAGGCCGTTAACTATTCTAATAATTTATAAATTCATGATAATTACAGAATGACACAATTAAAAGGATTATATCTAATGGGAATAGAAATCTTTCATAATTGAATCATAATTCATAGATGAAGAATAATCATTCCTTTAAGAATAGATTTCAGTTTCTTGAATACTTAATTGATTATTGAAACTGAAGTAGTCATAACTATGATGAGTGCTGGTATGTAGTTGCTACATAGATATTCTAATATGAAGATAAGACCACAAAAAATGCAGAGGAAAAAAAAGTAGAAAAAGTATTTCTTGGGCTATAAGTAGAAGAAGAGAGTTATGAAAAATGTGAAGTAATCCACTCCCAAGAAAAATGATTAAATAAATTTCATACCAAAGAAAGGTGATTTTTCTATTGAATAAGAGAAAATATGATGGACCTTTTGAAATAGGTTATAAACACTAATGCTAGTGGAATAAAGACAATGAAAAAAAGAAATTAATATTAGAAATAAATAAATGGATTGATTTGCTGCATTAAAAACAAGATGAAAAATTCAAATTCCATGATAGGCTATCTAAAAAGGGTAAACCTACAATTACTGAAGATGTGTTTGGAAGCTAAAATATTTCTAGGCATATTTCTGAAAAAATATTGACATGGTTTCTTGAACAAATAGAACTAGTGAATAACTAAGGAAAATCACCAGTGGCTCCTCATGTTAAAAATGATACTATGAAGAAGGATTTTACAAACAAGAAGAAGTGTAATAATGTTCCAAAAGAATTATTACTCATATAGTGAGAGAAGCTAGAATTGTCTAAGACATTGGAGCAAGAATAAAGGAATTAATTAAATAAACTTTATACTATTAAGAATTAAATTCCACATAAGTGAAAACTAAATAAATTAATAAGTCTATACTTTACATAAATCATAAAATCTGGAAATTCAAAAATGGAGAAAGCATAAATAGCATTCATAAATCTAATGTGAGATTTAAAGGTTTTTTGGATGAGAAATAAATCTCATCTCTTCTTCTCTAACTAAAAAACATCGAAGAACCGCATTATTACTAATTATATTATGTGTTAGTTTATTCTATGTAGAGAGTTGAATGTGAGACATATATTTAGGGGGAGTCATGAAGATATGAGTGTTGTGTTAACAATATATAACATCTATGAGGAAATCCATCATGAATCTATTTACTTCAATTGCTGACATGTAGTATTTATACAACACTTTATTTAGTGTTATTTTTTTTAAAGTTAATTCTTGAATAAAACCAATCATGATGAATAATATTAATGACTCTCATCCCTCTTCAAAGAATAAAATCTGAAAAACTACCAGAGATGAATATCGCAACCAGTATCACTGAATATTTGATGTTCTCGTAAGAATTTTATCAAATGATTTCAATGTTTTGAAATAGAAGCTTCTAATTAATGTGGTTTGTTCTTCTATATCTATAAGATTTATAATTCTAAATAAAAAGGAAATAAAATGATTTTTTGATGACAAAATTAAATTGGATTGATAAAGGGGGTTAAATTATTATGGTTTATTGTATTTAACCAATTTGTTAACATAAATGCAGGAAATTAGTTGAAAATCATATGAACAACCCCATAAAGAAGGATTCAATGTTGGCATCACATTCAAGAAAATTTATAAACAAATTTTTTGTCTAAATTTATCACTATTTTTTCTACAATAGGTTATCCCACATAGAGTTGGATATGATTAATCAATAACTCTTTTATTTAAGAAAATTGATGGTTTATATATCTCAAGAAGGTCAATTTTAATTTCTATTAAATGGATTCTATTATCAAATGAGGATATTGAAGGATAAATAAAGAATATTTTATTTATTAGTGAATTTGATGAGTTAAATTCTTTCCCATACTTATATATTTGGTATTATTTTCATGTATGGGGGAGAAGAAAACATTGAATTTGGAAGTAAATGGGTATTGAGAACAAATCCAATGGGGGAAATTGACGAACCAAAATTGATTAAAGTAATAGGTGTGTTGTATTTGTTGTCAAACTATTTGTATGTTTAGAATTTAATGCTACCATGATTTAATTGTGGATTTTCTTCCATTAAATTATTCTGCAGAATTATTAATAAGTTGGAAAGGATGCTTCAACTTAAAGAGTTTTTTTAAAGAAAGCAACTTGTAATATGATGATTGCAGAGCTATTCTTAACATCCCAAACATGTTCCCAATTGAATTATGATATTTCACATTTTTTACACCATTTTAATTGATCATTTGACAAGTTAAAATAAATAAAAGTTAATGGATTCCATAAGAAATATATATTTTTCATGATGACTATTTTTTTGAAGAGGTTTAGATGGCTTTTAATGGAAATGAATTTTCATTATTTTGTCATAACCCGTATATTGGATTCTACTAAAAAAATATGTCTTGATAAATAGAAATAAATTGGATTCATGTGCACCTCTACGTAGGTGGGATCTCAGATGAAATAGTACATAGTCAACAAGTATAGTAGTCAAGGACATGCAGAGAGTACCCACAAGAGGTGAAAGGGAGAAAGTGATCAACCAGGTGGAGTAGCATGGTGGCTGAGTAGTATTCCTTAATGGGTCCATGCCAGCATATAATAATAGTTGGAAAGTTAACCAAATTTTTTGGGTGAGGGGTGGGATATTTTATAAAATAAAGCTCCTGAATAAGATTAAAATTGATGTGGGACTCGCCTCTCCCTATTATTATTGCTACACTTAAAAGGTACATAATGAACTTGTGTTATCCAATTTGATCTCTATGGTTTGTTTAATCATGGATAATAGTCATATTCAAACTTTCCTACATTGGAGGATATTCTTTACATCAGTAGTTCTCCATGAAATTTTGTACCATGATCGATCCAAAACATTCAAGCATCACTTGATCATTTTGAGGATTAAAATATGATCTAAACTATATACAACATAATTATAATGTTTAAAAAAATATCAAATACAAGGAAATAAAAATAAAAATAACCTAATCATATAATGATGGTGATTCTATATATCTCATGAAGGGGTAAGAAGGAGGAACGGATGGTTGTTTCTGTTTTTTGGAGAACTACATCAGTGCAATATTGCCTATAAATACCCCAGGTTAATCTCATTTTCTATTGGATTTTATCTTACTATTGAGAGAGATTTTTTAGAGAGAAATAGAGCCTCAGAAGCACTATGAATTTTATAAATGAGTTTCATGAATTCTTTCTAAGATTTTACCATCATGTTCACATGATGCGTTTTTTATTCTTCTGTCCAGTACAACATGAACACTTTGATTTTCGATGTACTGTGAACCTCGTATATTGTTATGTGAAGAATAGATACAACCAGACTATATATACTTACATAGTTATTACATTAATGGAAAAGAAATTTATGGAACCTTTGTGCAATGAACTTGATTTTTCATATATGATATGCAAAGTTACAGTGGTATCACACATGTAGCACGAAGGAATAGTGAATTGGTATCTCACAATGTGATGTTTCTCATGTGTGAAAGAAAAAAAATAAAGGTAGTGAAATTATATATACAATTATGATATATATGAATTTGGAAATATATATCCATGAGATTGAGTGGAATTTTATATGATCATAGGTTCTTATAAAGGGTGTGTTGCGTGATATACCTATGTGATGTAAATTTAGAAAATTATACTATTGATAAGAGTACATGCATGAAGGAAGTTCCAAATAAAGTATAATGATTATGTTATTGGGCTATATACCCCAATAGAGGTAGTGGGATCCTCTGTGTATTGCATAAAAGATGAACCAGTTTTATAATTATTATTATATGGAGATTGTTGAGAAATTGAATGAAAGAGTCACATTTAATTATAGTGATATATAAAGGAGATTTAATTATAATATTTTAATGAGTGATTATTAATCCATGCATGAAATTATATTTCCCTGAAAACAAAATTTCCATCATACATTCATGAATGACACATAATATACATGAGTTTAGTGATTGAAAATACTGTTAGTAGTATTTTTTGTGACAACTAAATATTTTTCAATAAAGAGAAGATTAAGAAACTTGTAGTGTGTTGAGTAATCATCAGTTGTTCATTCCATTATTACAGTGAATTAAAGTTGTAGTGATATCTTCAAATCATTCAGAAGAGTATACTGGGTTGAATTCTACACAATGTTTTTTGTTACATTCCATGGAACTTGAAGACTTTCAATTGATGTGATAAAGTTCAGAATAAGTATATTCCATTATCTCAAATAAGAAGATCATTTTTTTTGTAGATTCAATTTGAAGTTTTTGTGATCTTTCTCATTGTGTTATTATTGTGTTTGAAAAAACTATTTGAATTCTAATATAATTATCACTAGTAGGATTCTAGTAAAATGAACACTGGTGGGGTACCAATGTAATTTGGGAAGAGGTTTATACCTACCCACCATGGTATTAGGGTTATACCTGACCAGTCGAATTGTAATGTTCGATATATTTATAGTGGATAATTGATGTCTCAAATCATCCTAAACACAAAAAGGATGTATTTACTCCCAACATGGGTGTACCATGTAAAAATATTGTGTGTTGTAATTAAATTTACTTTCTATCTTGCATGTGGTATAATTTTGTTTCTAAACATGGAATATCTATTCACTCTAATGGGTGTAGAGGTTCAAATTATTAAAGAGGATAAAATTGAATAAATGAAAAAAAGTAAACTTGTGTTCACTTATTCACCCCTAGTGTACCTGTATAATCTACTAGGAACTCAAATTTGTATTGAAGAAAATGTAACACCTTTAATTAGATCTACCTTATTACCTTAGTTGTTTATATTAGACATATATGAAGTGAATATTTGAATTCAAATAAGCAATAGAATTTACTTAGAATGAAAATTCAGTTCCTATCTCTTTCAGTTCCAACAAGTATGTTTTTGGAAAAACTTTGAAGAAAATATTGAATAAAGTGAAAAGTAATATGAGAAATAAATTGAAAAAGAAATAAGTTACACCACAAATAGGATGTATTCTGAGTTTAAATCTATCAAAAATATCTTTTAAAACAATTGATAATAACCATTTGATGATTCTAGTTCAATAAGTGTTGAAGAAGAGTTTATTGGATCACATAGTAATTTTTATTCATAAGTCAAAGATTATCTGAAAAAAGTTAATACCAAGGTTTTCATATATATATTTTCTTTTATCAAGGGACTATATGTTGAAAAGTCTCATCTTGAAGGGGATGATGAGGAAATGGATAAATCCATACAAAATAATCTCCAAAAATGAAAACTTCACACATAACTTATTATATCCAAAGAATATACTTTATCACATTGCCAAGAAAATTTCTCTTATTTTGAAGAAGAATTAAAAATTAATGTGTGTAAGAAACAAGTAACTAAGAATGACTCTAATAATATGATTCATAAACTTTAATAATATCATAAATCTACCATGAGTATTAATGACTTTCATTTGAAAATCAAAGACAAGGATAATACATTCATCCCAAATGAATAATAAAAAGATATTCTTTTATTGCATTGAAATTTAAGATTCTCTTTGGTTGAATATGAATTATAAAGGAGTATTTGATAGAGGAATGTGATTGAGAAAGTTTATATAGAAGTGATCCATGAATTATAGAAACTATACATAACCACTATAAATGCTAAAGAAGACTAGCCAGAGGTCAAGACAAAGATAATTAAAGAGGTAAATAATTATCTACTAGGGGAAAATCAAATGTATGATGATCAATTTTGAAAAATAAATATTAAATGGGAGGACAACCTAAATGTTTTTTAGGATGAAAATGTATTCCTCAACAAGAAGTTTCATGAAATGGAAGTTAATATGAAAAATATGAAGGAAACACATTAAAAGACTTCCCAAAAAGAATGTGAAGATATGGTGAAATCTCATGAAGACCAAAAGAACTCTATAAATGATAAATGTGTTGAGTTGGAGGTAATTTTTAGAAATATGGAGAACTCCCAAGCTAATTCTTCACAAAATAAGGAGATCAGGAATGATATCAAGAGTAATTAAAAAAAGTTTCTTACTTATATGAAGACTCATTAAAGTTTCATTAAGAGATTGAGATTATCTATTTTTAAATGTATTATATGCTCATTGAAATAGTTTTCCATTATTTTAGAAGTTTCCTTTTGTAAAAAAATTATTGCATCTGTCATTAGAATTTCCTAAAATAATTATAGTCAAAATGGGTAAATAAGACTAATGATAAATCCATTATATCATTAAATTTTTATGTGATAAAGAGTAGTAAATCATGTTCCATGTAAAAAGTTGAGATGAATAATCATATTATTCAAAAGAAAAAAAACCAATTCTATAAAAAATTTATCATTAAATAAATAATTATTATTTGTTGGTTATTGTTGGTTTTTTGGGATATTTGGAATCAACGACTATCTTTTGGAAAAACAATTCAATGCATAGTAATTACAGAAGGCCAACATTGAGGGGAGTAGATATTATGTGAATAGAAATCCAATAGAATTAGAGAATAATTCATAGATTAAGAAGAATATGTCCTTCAAGAATAGATTTACATGTCATGAATACTTCTCTGACTATTGCAATAGAAGTGGTCATAGTTATGTTAAGTGCTAAAATGTACCAAAAGGAATTAAAGACCAATTATAGTGGAATAAATCTAAAGAAGAAAAATTAATTAATATCAAAAAAAATAAAATTATTGATTTAGTGAATGATAATCGAGATAAAAAATTCTAATTTCATGATAGTTTTTCAAAAACATATATCCCTATGGTTGTTTTAGAATTCTATGTAATGTGAAAATTGTCATGGAATATAGCTGAAAAATGAATGACATGTTTTAATGAACACATAGAACTAGTGAAGAACAATTGAAAACTACTAGGGGATTATTATGTTAAAAATTCTACTATGAAGAGGATTTTACACACAAGAAGAAGTCTAATCATGTACCAAGATAATTCTACTTTATATGGCCAGATAAGCTGGTAGTGGTTAATAAGTTGGAGTTGGAAGAAAATAATGAAACTGAAATATTGGCTAATATGTGGAATCATATTCCATCTAATATGAAATCTACCGAAATTAGTAATTCCAGGTTGTCCTTAAATGATAAAATCTATAATGTAATATAAGGGGAAGGCGTGAAGAGTTTTCATAAATTTGAATCTAAATTGAGAGGATTTTATGGGTTGAGTAATAAATCTCATCTCTGCATCACTAACAAAAAATAATTGAAGAACTAGCTTATTCACATGTATATTTTTTTCTGTTTATTTAGTGTAGGTAATTTAAAGAGAGGGATATACTTAGGGGGAGTTCTAAATATATGAGGGATATGTAAACATTCTATAAAATCCAAGAGGATATCCATCATGGGGATCTATAATTAAATTGGACACAACTATTCTTTATAATACACATTATTTAGTGTTATATTTTTTCATATAGTTCAGTCTTAATGTAATCAAATCAAAATGAAGAAGATGAATGATGACCATCCAACTAGGGGAGAAAAGATGAACAACTACCAAAGTTGAATATCTCAACCAGTATAACTAAATATTTTAAGATATGATAAGGGATTTAACTAATAATTTAAAATTATGAAAAATTATGCTTTTTATTGAAGATTTATATTCACCTACCTCGATATGAATAATAATTCTGAATCTGAAAGGGAAAACTAATAATTTGATGAAAAAATTAAAATATATTTATAAAGGATAGTATATTCATAAAGTTGAATTTTTTTAACCTGTTTTTCAAGATGAATGCATGAGATTAGTTGAAATTCATTTTAAACCACCATAAAATAAGGCTTTGTGTTAGAATCATAATTAGAAAGTTTTATTGATTAATTTTTTCTCTAAATTGATCACTCTTGTTTTCTACACAGGGTTACCCTATATAGACTTCTAACTGATTAATTAAAGACTCATTTATTTCATAAAATTGATGATTTACCTCCCTCAAATAGGTTAATTTTAATTTCTCTTGAGTGAAATCTCTAATTAAATGAATAGATTAAAAGAGAAAATTATAAAAGTTCAATTTATATAAAATTATTTGAGTTAAATTCTTTCACATGCTTATGTCATTGGTTTTATTTTCAAGTAAGAGGGAGAATAAAATATTAGCATTGGAAGTAAAAGAGATATATATAATAAATACAAAATGGGATATTAAAGAACCCAAATTTATTAAAGTAATAATTGTATTATATTTTTTGTGTATGTATTTGTATGTTGAGAATTAAATGCTATAGTGAATGAAGTTGGGAGTTTCTTCCATTATATTATTATAGAGAATTATTCATAAGTTGGAGATTGTTTTTTAACTTCAAAAGTTTTTTAAAATAAAGAAACATTTATTGTGAAAATTTTAGAGCTATTACTAATGTCCAAATCATGTTCCCAATTTCATTATAAGATTTTAAATTATTTAAACCATTTAAATTTATGAGTTGACGAGTTAAAAGAAAGAGGAGTTAATGGATTCAATGAAAAAAATTATTTTTCATGATGAAATTTTTAAAGTGGTTTTAAAGGATTGGCATAGCTTATCATGGGTTTTATATTGAGCTAAAACATATAATGGATTCTTTTAAAAAATGGAATGCCAACCTATCAGATGTGTGAATTTAATTTGAGGCACTCCATTGTTTATTTTTTTCATATATTTATCCCTTGGTTTTCCTAGTAATTTTTTGGTTAAAATAGATTTTTTGGACCAGATAGCAGGTGGTGCCCAGTGGGTGCATGGTTAGGGGAAATCATGTGCTAGTGTAGAAGAAATTTTATGCCATGGACATTTGAACTATCTAGGCTCCATGTCCTACCACACGAGAATCTGCCATTCCCAGGAAAATCATGCATCTTTTTTTCTCTTGGATGGATGAGGTCGCATGGTAGGAACATGGTTTAGCGGACCATGAAGACAAATGTTAGGCATGTGCATGTCATTAAAAATATAGAATTTATAGTTTTTAATTCCTTGATTTAACCTCAATGCCACCAATTTCTTCCCCCACTCAGTATTTCCAACCCTAGGTTCCTCCCCTTCTTCTTAAGGGTCCCTTTGATCCTCTAATTTTGTGGGTTTTTGGTGTGGATTATTCGAGAAATAATCATATAATTTATTCTTTCCAGGATTCTTCCTTCTTATTGGGTTCTTGTTTCCTCTTTATTGGGTTATCTCTTCTCTATCAGGTTGGTTTTCTTAATTTGGGTTGAACCATGTTCCTCTGGGATTAATACTGATAATTGTAGAATGTTCTTTCTATAACACCCCAAGATTTTGAGAATTTTTTTCAAATTAATTTAACTTTTCAATATTTTTCATTTCACATGGAAATAGAAATTGTTCTTTATATTTATATATATATATATATATTAAAACACTAATTCAAACATTCCTTTCACATTAAATACTGAATTGGATTGTGCTATATGCAATACCAACTTGGTTTGTGCTACAAGAAACACCGACTTGGCATACGATCCACACAATAATGACTTTATTTGAAACACCACTTTTTATTATTTCAATTATTTAAATAATATAATTATAACCTGTAATTTAAACTTATTAATAACTACTTTTCCAATATTTTTGTTTTATATAAATAAAACATATTGATAATCAAAATAATATTTTTGGTAAAGTCCTTTTAGGTTAAAAATATTTTTTTCTTTAATGAATCACTTTTAATAATAAAAGTAATTTTAGAAACATTTATAAATTTAATTTTATAATAGAAAAATTATTTTTTGAATTCAAAATATTGAAATTATCTTAGGGTGAAGTTTTTGTATTTTTTCTGAGAAACATCATTTTTTGATGAATACTGAAAAATACTACTTTTTAGTTAAAAATAATTTTTATCTAATTAATTTTTAATGATAAATGATATTATAAATATTTTTTATGGTCATTTTATATTAATATTACATATACTAATTCATTTTAATCATTTCCACTCTGATACTAAATATAAAATCTTAACAAACGTTTGAACTTTGTCCAACATTAAAACCCCATTATTTTGTCACGTCTGCATGATTATTTCTAATATAAATTTTACTTCTTATGTGTTTATAATTTTAAGATTCCCACATAAAACATTGTATCCAGTCTAAATTTTATATTCTAATAATACAATGTTAATTTTTTGACCAAAATGATTAGTAAAAGTGATTAAAAATAATCACAGCAGTTAAACCTTAAAATTAAGGGCCCAAATGACCTATACACTTGTCCAACCCACATATAATGCCCATATTTTATCTATAAACCTTCAATTACTGATTTTTTTTTGGTTTTGTACTACTTTTTTTATGTAATAACATGTTCCCACCTAATTTGTTTCTAAAAATTCCATGTAAGTCCTTTTCCATCCCTTTAAAAGGCCACCACCTCTACCCATTCCTCACACCTCTAAAACCTTTTATGATACTCCATCATCTGAAACATTAGCCTCCATACAATCCTAAATTCTACTTTTAAGCCTCGATTTGTTCATAACCCCTCTCATGGAAGATTTTGGGCACAACCCAAAAGGAGTTACCTGATTAAGAGGTAAGGTCTTCTCTCAAGCTCATTTCCTTTATTTTTGTTATCCACCCCCTACACTCTTTTTATTACTTTCTTGTGAGAAAAAACAAGTATACTACATATACTAGGATGTTTTTATTCAAAGGGTATGACCTAAACTTACACACACATCCATCTAATATATTTTTAACACACTATTTATGTGTACGACGAACTACTACCTCACAAAAATGTTATTGCTCATTTCTCCTTTACCACCAATCGTGTTGGCCATTATGATGAACACTAAATTTAATATGTAATATATTATAAGTGTTATTTATTTAATCTTATGTATTATATTTATAACTCACATATTTTTACCTTCCATTTGGTTTTAATACGATAATCTCGTTTGAGGAAGTGTGGACTACTGCCCCCTCAAAGCGATGTGATTTGTTCACACACCACATAAAATGTATTAAGGGTGGGTTTAATGAAATTATAAGATAAATATCATATATTAATGATAATTATTAATTATATATATATATATTTAATTTAAATACTTTATTTCAATACGAAAATTTAAACGGAAATAGTGTTCATGCATACGTACGGCATACCGTCTTCATGAATGGTGTATTCCATTTCATACTTATAGATGATAGAAATTATTATAATATGAATATAATGAATATAAGTTATATTTTTATCATGATATACATTATTGAATTATGATATAATTATAAGTACCAACGATATAACAAATTAAGACACATGTGAAGAACAAAGAAAATATTACCCGAAGTGAAAACTTAACATAGGATCGTTAACAAGAGGGTAATATAAGGTCATAATAAAACCATATATTGTATTATGTGTAATAAAATGATTATTCATTATATGTATAATATAATTATATTTATTATTCATGAATCTTGTACAATTATGGGGAGGGTCAAGATACAAGGTAAGGGGTTCTCATCTCATATTTAATTTTCCGGAGATAAATGTTATATTCACTACTCTTTCCTTTTTTGTAGTGTATGTACAACCCATGATTTTATTTTATGTATCAATTAAATAAATTTATGGGTATTAAGATTCACTTTTTATGATTTTTATTTCATGATTCTTATGTTTCAAAAATTACCAAATTGGTAAAAATGTTTTGTCACAATTTTCCTTCTTTGAGACTTATGTTTTATTATGCACCTAAACTCTTCTTTTAGGTGTACATATTTACATTTTACATGTAATATAATGAATCTCAATATTTTCATGATATTTTATGCTTCATATATTTTCATTTACTGACATGGAGAGTATAATACCAAGTTACCAAGTTATAAGTGTTTATTGAGATAATCTCATCTCTTTTCGAGGTTGTTTACGTTTATGATTCCTTTAATGAATTCTTATGTTCCATCTCTCAAGAATATCCATTAATTTCATTACAATATTGTTATTAATGATATAATCATTTATTGGTAAAATATTTATACTCATTGATACATAATATAGGTAAGAAAGTGTCTTAATTAAGACCTACTTTACCCTCTCTTCGGTTGGAAATCTATGTTCCTTCAAAACCATGTTTTCTAAAAAAACGGTTTCCAAGAATAATCTATTAATCTCCTATGTGAATTAAAATAAATTTTTACCCACTTTTTCTTTTACAAATCACATATAATGATTATTCTTATCACTTTACGAACAAGGCATTCCTTCTAACCATTTTACCATACATAAGTAATGTTCTTTTTACCTCATACGACATGTATAGATTTACTCGCCATCATTCCTTTGAAAATTACTTTGAATTTTTAAAAGGGTAATATTTAATAAATTTTTTTTAAACGTAATATTCAATTAAAAATGATTTCAAAATGTTTTCACATATTCTTTATAACTTTTCAATGTATTTTCTAAGAAAATGGGTTTTAAATCGTTTTGTGTATTAAAAATACTTTTTTGAAGAAGAAAGAATATTTTCCTCAAAAAACATCTTTGAAAGATACTTTAAAATTATTTTCCATCTAACATGAAATATATTTATTTTACTCAAGACATTCTAGGAAATTATATAAATTTTCCATTCATATTCATTAAATTAATGGGCTATTCTTAATGTTACTGTCTTTATGAAGCTCGTTTACCTTTCACGTGTAACATGTTTATAAAACCCACTTATTTTGATGGGTTATGATTTGATGAAATGGTTATGAAACCTATCTATTTTCGATAATTTATTATGTGATGTCATGTTAATGGTACCCATTTCGTTTCATGGGTTATGATTTTATGTTTATAAAACTTATATATTTTTTGGGTCAACATATGATGAATGTTTTATTATATTGTGTCACATGTATGAATGATTTTGTTATGAGATGGGTGGGACATATATCTCTATCCAATCCATTGGGTAATGATGGATGAATCATGAGTATAAATGTTATGTTTTAACCTAATTACATGTTCACAATGTTATACATGGACCTGATTTCATGTTAATATGTTTATGCGTGGACCTAATTACATTTTCACGATGTTATGTGTGAACCTGATTACATGTTCACAATGTAATTAATGGTCTTGGTTTCACATCCAAAAGTTTAGGAATGAATCTGATTACATGTTAATAATGTTATGAGTGAACATGATTAGATTTTCATAATGTTATGCATAGACTTGGTTTCACATCCATACTTTTATGAGTGAACCTGATTACATGTTCACAATGTTATGTGTGAACCTGATTACATATTCACAATGTTATGCATAGACTTGGTTTCACATCTATAAGTTTATATGCGACCCTGATTACATGTTCACAATGTTATGTATTAACCTTATTACATGTTCACAATGTTATTCATGGACTTAGTTTCACATACATAAGGTTATGCGTGAACCTGATTACATGTTCATAATGTTATGCACGGACTTGGTTGCATGTATAAAAGTTGATGATGGGGTCTGATTTCATTTCCTTAACATAATGAGTTAACATGGTTCTACTTATACATGTTCACAACATTATAAACCAACATTCATGAAAAAAATTCCAGGTTTTATTCCTATGTTATTCTTTCTTCACTTATGCACTTATTTCATTATGAGTTATGTATTATAAACTTCTATTCTTTATCCCATAACTCATGTTTATGACCTTTGATTTTCAGGGTATGATCTCCTGATGTTATGATCGCATTATCATACTACTATGTTAATTTTTAGGTATATATGTCTCCCCTTTTTACCCTTATTGAGAATCTGAGATCACCCTTATTATTATTTTTTCCTTTCTCCAGGTTATAAAGAAATATTTTAGGTATAAGTACTAAAGGTGGAGATCTTTATGGAATATTTTTAAGATCTTTCACTAGGATAGAATATTTTTTTCCATTTTTCCAAAGACACTAAACTATTACGATCCTCTGGAATGTTTTTTGTAATGTATTGAATATTCATATAAAATGATGTAATATCCATTTATGTTAAGCCTAGGTCTCGATATTTGGTATCAATGAAAATGTTTAGTCAAAATACAGAAACTAGGATGAGAAAACCTTAGTGATATCCCTTGGTTTATTTCTATGATATGTCGAGGGATGTCTCTAAGGAAATGCTTAAGGATGAGTTAACATTTTGGAAAATGTCCTAGAATTTTGGTAAAGGATAAAGTGATTGGTTTCCATGAAATGCATCCGTGACTGGATACTAAAAGTAGATTTATCTCTAGAATATATGTTCTTATGGGTAACAACTCTGGAAAGATGTTCTAGGCTCCACTCGGGGTAATCTAGTACATGAAAATGGGTCTTGTTGTACACCTGGTTTGATACTCCTAGGGGATATGCCTTTGGAATTCACAAACTCTTCACAAACCATCATGAAGGATTTATATATAAGTAATCTATTAATAACGAAGGATAAACCTAAGGTGTCATACACTATATAAGGTTTCATGAGTTAGACATCCTACAAGTAACTATTTTCAGGACTATGTGGTTTTCTTCTATGAAAATTAATGCTCACACTATGCTTCTAGTTTGAGTTAATGGAAATAAATAGAAGGAACTGGATTAATGTTGAAAGTGATGGAAGATTTTCTGATGAGCAGTCAAATGGTATGATCAGTGGAGAAAAGGATATTGCAATTATTCCAAATTGCCTATCACGACATGTGATTAACAATGTTAGCTTTGGGGATATTTATTACAGGTTGAATAAGAGAAAGATATAGTTTCTTGGTAAGGAACATAGAGGAATGTGGATTCAATTTCTTACATGTCAATAAGAAGGGATGAAGAACCTTGTGGAATACCTAAATTAGAAGGGAAGATGCTATTTGTGTGGGAAAAAGGGTCATAGAGTGATGAGTTTTCACAGATATCAATGTCTTACCTGTGGAGAACATGGGAATTACCCAAAATAATACCCCAAGATAAAGATTTAATTCTAAACCAAGTAAGAACCACTTTAATTCCAAACATTGAAGTTGAAGGATTGAAGTATTTATGTATTAGGATTCCAGAATTAAGAAGGGGGAATTATGTATGGATTGTTTAGTTTATTTTTTTGTAAAGTATTTATAAGAATATGTTGAATGGTATTGATGGACTAGAAAATTGATTTCATGGAAAGGTGATATTTTTATTAAGGTAAGGTAATCCATAATTAATAATTAACACTAAGATAATGATTTTCAGATAAAGATATACTATATATGAATATGTAAATTGGACGGTATAGATTTCCCTAGAACTGATTATTGAAAAAACATTCTATGTCATCAACGATGAAGTTTACCACTTATTATATCTAGGGGATGTATCTAGTAATCATTGGAATAAGGAATAATGCATGTTTTCCAAAAGTATTTATGGCAATTCTAGTTATTACCATGATTCAAGATAATATATTATGAGGGTATTCCCATGTTTGGAATTTGACAACCAAGAGCTACTTTGTGATATATAAGGGAATAAATATTAAGCTGATTTCATAACCTTCTATATAAAGCCTTGAATCTCCATATTTAAAAGGGTTTATGAGGTCAAATATTTATATGTTTAAGTTAAACTTCAAATTAAGTCAGTAATATTAATGTTTTTTCTTCCATATAAGTATTTATGCATATTGGATAGCTTGTTCAAACTACCTTGTGTTGATGGTAACTAAGGACAAATGGGATGGCATGTTATAGAACTCATGATCTATTAGTACTTTAAGAATGAAAAATTAACTTTTTCATAGAATTATGTGAAGTGGATCAACAAAAAATAAAGGGTGAAGTTTTCTATAAACCATGCATGTATATATATTAATTAAAACTCTTTAACTTTTCTTAAAAACAAAAATGTTGTCTTATACCTACATTTTCGATGAATCATAAGGTCCCTTTGATCATTACAGTTTTAGGTCTTTCTTGTAGTTAACTTTCTTCTAACCTTGTTCTCTATCACACCCCAGCATAACTTGATGGTAATATTTTTCTTCAATATCCATGTTTTAACTTGACACCTATGTTCTCCCATGTGTAAATGTATTTATATGTTACATTGGGTAAACGTTATAGTTCAAAATTTTCCTTTTTTAAGGGAAGTTGTAGTATCCATTTTTATGATGTTTGTTTCTATGAATGAAACTTTCAAGTATTAAACCTTTGATAACATAGACCAATTTCAAGGGTGAAATTCATTTTAATGGGTGTAGAATGAAACGCCAAAAGATTTTTAGAATTTTTTTTGAATTAATTTTACTTTTTGATATTTTTAATTTCACATGAAACTGGAAATATTTCTTTATATATATATATATATTAAAACAATAATTCAAACATTCCTTTCACATGCAATACCTACTTGTCTTGCGCTACATGCAATACCAACTTGGCTTATGCAACAAGCAACACCGACTTGGCGTACGATGCACACAACAATGAGTTTCTATGAAACACTTCTTTTATTGTTTTAATTATTAAAATAATATAATTATAACCTATAAATTAAAATTATTAATAACTAGTTTTTAAATATTGGTGTTTTATATAAATAAATCATATTGATAATGAAAGATAATATTTTTGGTAAAGCCCTTTTAGGTTAAAAATATTGTTTTCCTGAATGAATTGATTTTAATAATAAAATTACTTTTAGAAACATTTAGAAATTGAATTGGATAAAAGAAAACTTCATTTTTTAATTATGAACTTATAAATTATCCTAGGGTAAATTTTTGGGATTTTTCTGAGAAACTTCATTTCATGATGAATAGTGAAAAATACTGTTTTTTAGTTAAAAAATTTCTTTTATCTAATTAATTATTAATGATAAATGATATTATAAATGTTTTTTTCAGGTCACTTTATATTAATATAACATCTAATAATTCATTATAATCAATTCCACTTTGATACTGAATATATATTCTTAAAAAATGTTTGAATGTTTTCCTACCTTAAAACCACGTTATTTCATCACATCTGTGGGATTAGCACTAATCTTAATTTTACCAATTATATCTTTGAAATTTAAAAAATATGACACAAAAAATTTTATTCAGTCTAATTTTTATATTATAATAATACCATGTTAATTTTGTGACCAAAATTTTTAGTAAAAGTGATTGAAATTAATCACAGTGGTTAAGGCCAATTTAAGCTTAATCAATGACAAAACCTTGAAATTAAGGGCCAAAATGACCTAGAAACTTTTCCAAAACACATTGTATTTCTATATTCCATCCATAAACCATAAATTATTGAGTTTTGTTTGTTTTATTAAGACTTTTAAAAGGTAATAACATGTACACACCTACTTTGTTTCTAAATATTCCATGTGAGTCCTTTTCCCTCCCTATAAAAGGCCACCACCTATACCCATTCTTTACACCTCTAAAACCTTTTAAGTTCGTCCAATATCTTCCCATGTAGCCTCAATAAAATCCTAAATTATACTTTGAGTACTCAATTTGGGAAGAAATCCTCTCAAGTAAGCCTTTTGGCACAAACCAAAAGGAGTTACCAGATTAAGAGGTAATGTCTTCTCTCAAGTTCTTTTCCTTTGTTTTCCTTATCCACCCCCTCCACTATCTTTATTCCATTATTTTTGTGAATAAAAGTATCCTTTATATAATTGGATTTTTTTTATGTAAATATTATGACCTACAGTTACACACACCTCCATATAACGGATGTGAGCATACTTTTTCCGCATACGACGAACTACTGCCTCACGAAACGATGATTGATCATTTCTCCATTACGACCAATAATGGTAGCCATTATGATTGAAAATCCATTTTATATGTAATATATTATATTTATTATCTATTTAATCTCCTTTATTCCTTTTACAACACATATCTTATTACCTTCCATTCAGTGTTAATACGATAATCTCGTTTGAGGAAGTGTGGACTATCGCCCCCTCAAAGAGATATGATTCATTCACACACCACATAGAATGTGTTAAGGATGGGTTTAATGAACATATATGATAAATATGATATATTAATGATAATTTAAAAATTATATATATATATATTCATTCATATATATATATATAAATATACCATTTACATACTTTCTTTCAATACGACAATAAAAACAGAAACAACATTCATGCGTACGTACGGCTTACCATTTCCATGAACGGTGCATTCCATTTTGTACTTGTATATGATATAAATTATTATAATATGAATATAATTTATATTCCTGATATTTATATCATGATATAAATTTTTAAATCATTATATAAGTATAAGTACCAACAATATAACAAATTAAGACACATGCGATGAACAAAGAAAATATTACCAGAAGTGTAAACTTAAAATAGGATCATTAACAAGAGGATAATATAATTTTATAATCAAACCATATATGTTATTATGTATAAGAATATTATTCTGTAAAATATTTATAGTAAAATTATATTTATTATATAAGAAGCTTGTATGATTATGGAGAGAGTCAAGACACAAGGTAAGGGGTTTTTATCTCATGTTTAATTTTCATGAGATAAATTTTATGTTCACCACTCTTTCTTTTTACGTGGTGTATGTACTACATATGATTTTATTCTATGTACCATGTACTTAAATTTATGGTTATTCACATTCAATTTTTATGATCTTTATTTCATTTGACATAAGTTTCAAAAGTTACCAAATCAGTAAAAATGTTTTGTCTCAGTTTTCCTTATTTGAGACTTATGTTTTATTATGCACCTATAATCTTTTTTAAGGTGTAAAAATTTACATTTTAAATGTCAGGTAATGAATATAAATATCATCATGATATTCTATTCTTCGTTTCATTTCCTTTCCTTACATGGAGAGTATGATCAAAAGTTACCAAGTTATAAGTGTTTATTGAGACAATCTCATCACTTTTCGAGATCGGTTACATTTTTTCTTCCATTGATAAATTATTGTGTTCCATATCTCAAGAACATCCATGACTTTATTATCCTCTAGTTATTCAGGATATAAACATGTATTGGTATCATATTTCTACTCATTAGTACATAATATAATTAAGAAAGTTTCTTAAGTAAGCCCGACTTTACCCTCTCTTCGGTCCAAAATATGTGTTCCTTCAAAACCATGTTTTCTAAACAATGGATTCCAAGAATAATTTATTAATCTCCTATGATCATTAAAAGAGAATATTACCCTTTTTATTTTTAAAAATATATTAAAAGGAATATTCTTGTCACTTTCCGAACAAGGAATTACTTCTCACCTTTTTAATGTGCAAAAGGAATGTTATTTTTTCCTCATATGACATGTACGGATTTAACCGTCATCATTCCTTTGAATATTCCTTTGCATTTGAAAACTGATAACATTTAAGAATTTTTTTTAAATTTAATTTTCAATGAAAAAGTTTTTCAAACTGATTTCAAGTATTATTTATGTTTTTTCAATGTATTTTCTAGTAAAATGATTTTAAAATGGATTTATGTATTAAAAAGAATTTTTTGAAAAATTAAGGATATTTTCCGAAATAAACACCATTTAAATATATTTTAATACTATTTTACATATAACATGACATACATTTATGTAACTAATGTATTTCTAGGAAATTATCTAAAGTTCCTATTCATATTCATTCAATGAATGGGTTGGGCTTAATTTCATTGTCTTTACAAAGCCTGTTTCCCTTTCATGGAATACGTATTTATAAAACCCACTTCTTTTCACAGGTTATGATTTAGTGAAACGGTTATGAAAACAATATCTTTTAGATAATTTATTATGTGATGACATGTTAATGATACCCATTTCATTTCATGGGTTATTATTTGATGTTTATAAAACCTACGTATTTTTATGGGTCAAGATATGATGAATATTTTATTATATTATTACACATGTATGAATGCTTTTGTTGTGAGATGGGTGGGAACTTTATATCCCTTTATTTCATTGGGTAATGATGGATGAATCATGATTATAAATGTTATGTGTGAACCTGATTACATTTTTACAATGTTATGAATGGACCTGATTGTATGTCCATAAGTTTATTCATGAACCTGATTACATGTTCACAATGTTATGTGTGAACCTGATTACATGCTCACAAAGTTATGCATGAACTTGGTTTCATGTCTTTAAGTTTATGCATGAACCTAATTACATGTTCACAATGTTATGTGTGAACCTGATTTCATGTTCATAATATTACGCATGGACTTGTTTTCAGGTCCATAAGTTTATGTGTGAACCTTATTACATGTTCACATTATTATGTGTGAACCTGATTACAGGTTCAAAATGTTAACCATTGACTCTTTTTTACATCCATAAGTTTATACATGATCCTGATTACATGTTCAGAATGTTATATGTGAAACTCATTACATGTTCACAATGTTATTCATGGACTTGTTTTCACATCCATAAGGTTATGTGTAAACTTGATTATATGGTCATAATGTTATGCATGGACCTAGTTGCATGTACAAAGGTTGATGATGGGGCCTTATTTCATGTCTTTAACTTATTGAGTGAACCTGTTTCTAGTTATACATGTTCACAATGTTATAAACCAATATTCATTCCATAAATTCCATTTTTTATTCCTATGTTATTCTTTCATGACTTATATACTTTTTCATTATGATTCATGTCTTATGAATTGCCAATATTTATCCCATAACTCATGTTTATGACCTTTGATATTTTGGGTAGGATCTCCTAATGTTATGATTTCATTGTCATGCTATAATGTTCATGTTTATGCATATGTGTCTCCCTTTTTTACCCTTACTGAGCATCTAAGCTCGCCCCTTTCTTATTTTTCCTTTCTCTAATATATGAAGAATGTTTTTTGGTAGAAGTACTAAAGTTGGAGATCCTTATGGGATATGTTTAAGATATTTCACTAGGATAGAAGATTTTGTAAGTTTCCAAAGACACTAAACTACTATAGTCCTCTGGAATGTATTTTTTTTATATACTGAATATTCATCTAAATTATTTAATATCCATTTATGTTAAGTCAGGGTCTCTATAATTTCCTTTATAGGGTCCTCTTGTGGTACGGTTATGGGTTTCCACTAGATTTAAGAGGATTCCCAGATTGAGGTAGGTTTTTATGTGCTTTCGTATTAATAGGTAATTTTGGTATTCTTGAGTTGTAACTTAAATGTGTTCTATGGAGTGTTTTAATGGTGAAAATATGTTTTTAAAGGGTTTCAAGGTGTGTATGGGTTGAAAGGTGATTTTTTTAATGGAATTGGTTGGGTTTCTGTTGTGCCTTCATTGTTATTCCTTTTTAATGTGTTCCCAAAATCATGTAAGTGGTGTGAAGCATGTTTTCAAATGGATTGGTTGTGTGTATGGATTTGAAATAGGTTTTCATTATGAAAAATAGTATATTTCATATGTATTCATATTTTTTTGTGTTTGTATATGAAGTGGTTATCTGTGTGACATGTGAAATGGAAATTGAGCACAAAGAGAATAATCGGTAGCTAGATAGGTGGACTAGGACTAGTATGCTACACTGGTCGATGGGGCCAAGGCCCAATTCCTCCTAGTAGTATTGATGGTACAACACTAACTAAACAATTATAATTATTATATACCACTATACCTTGGGATCCGTTCCCCTCTAGTGTTTCATGCATGGGGATTTTGTGGGTTATGGTTTCAATGCCATGTTTCACCATGGTAGGATGTTCCTAGATCCCCACTGACACTAGCTATTAGGTATTTCTCATGTTGATAATGTAAAAATATGCTTGTGATTGGGCTCTTGGTTGAATGTTATTATCTATATGTTTTAAAATTATTTTTTTATTAAAAATTTCATCTATTTTTTATAAAACTGATTTTCACCATTTGAATTTTTTCTTCCTTTTCCTTTGAAAACTTTCTTTCTAGTTTGTATTATATTATTATGGAATGGAGTCCTGATGTTTTTTTGGTATCCTACTAGTAATTTTCTCACACCTTACATACACCCTAATTTGTATAGAGTCCTTGTTATTTTTTGACCCAAGTAAAGTCATGATGATTCGTGGTGGTGGTGGTGGATCTAATTGTTAGTGTTCCTCTCTTGCAGGTGTTGGTGACGGTGGCTTGAGGGTGATGGACCTCTTGTTGTATGATGGATGTGTTCTATTTTTTATCTTCTATTTTCCTACTTTGGGATTCTATTAAAAAATATAAAACTATTTAAATTGTGATAGTTGGATTTCATTTTGTAATGGTTATTGGTTATCTTGTGATTTTTTATTCTTGTGGTTTTTTATGGGTTACCTTGGGTGAAATAGTTCCCAAAAAGTAAAATTTTGATAAACAAGAACTATTTCCAACCTGTGGGGATTGGGAATTCCCTTCAGGCCATGACGTGGTCCAGATCAGGTGTCGATTTAGATGGAATCCCGGTCCGGTTCCTGAAAAAATGGAAATAAAGAAGGTTTCACCCATTATTTGGGAGAGTTTGCATAGTCAAATGAAAGGACTATCGAGGCTTGTGTTTCTAGTTGTGAGTGGGGTGTCAAGACATAACACCTCATGATAGACATTAGTTTACCATGGTATTTAGGTAATCTGGTTGAATTCTCTTCTAGGTGATCCATAACAGATGCAGACTATGTATGGACACTAGGTAGGGGTTAAGTGGTTTGTCTTTTTGTTGAGTTTTTTTGTGGTTTTTTTATATATGGAAGTGATTGGGACTCTTTGTGGTCACCAAAAATTTTCAGAATGGTGTGTTAATGGATTTCCTCATGTTTCTTTATTTTTGTAGAAATATGCATCCTCATAGAATACTTTTTCAACCACAGGAAGAGGCGGAAGAGAATTCACCCTCAACAATTGATAATAGAATAGTGGAAATAGTGTTTGGGTCTATCCATGCTTTGGGATAAGGATCGGTCCCTGGTCCTTATCAAGTCAGGGAAGTTTAAATATGTCCAAAATGTACGAGGTTGATGAGTTATTCAAGAAAAATCCTCCTTTTTTTCTGGGGAGCATGGATACCCAAGAATAAGAGGTCTGGATTGAGAGGATCGGGAGGATTTTTGGGTTTCTTGACACTCCTATGGAAGTTAATGTAAAATGTAAAACATTCCTATTTATATTTTCCAGTTAGAGATGGTGGAACTTTATGGTTCAAGCTATGAATCATGAGAAAATGGGTTATATGGACTTCAAGGTCAGGTTCAATGAGAAATAATTTCTGGAGACCTTATCCTTTTCTAAGACTAAGGAGTTTTTCGATCTCCTCCATGGGGGATCAAACCATGATGGAGTATTCCAAAAACTTCATGGATTTAGTTTGGTTCTCACCTGAATTGGTATCCAATGATTATATTAAGGCACAATGGATCAAAATGGGTTTATTCCCAAATATCTAAACCAAGGTCTTTTTATTCAAGTGGAATACATATGTTGAGGTGGTTTATCATTATTTGATGGAAGAAATTGATCAGAATGGAAAGAATGGTTTTTATGGGTTAGTTTTGGTTATAGTATAGGGCAGTGGCAATTCATCTAAAGAGAAGTGGAAGCGAGATGAGCAGGAAAAGAGGGGAGGTGGTATCTTATTCCATCCTTCCCGACCATTTTTCTGTGGCTTTAGATGCTTGATCAGTTATGTGAAACTAATGTGGAAAAGATGGGAATATGCGGTCGATGTGTTCAGTACCACCTAGACCCTATCATTGTTGTGGAACCGTGGTGAGATTTTAGCATTTTCTCATGGTGGAACGCCTATATCTGGGTGGTGAAAGTTCTATAGCCTCCCATGGAATGTCATCCCAGTTAAATCCATACTGGATGGTGGTTTCTCAGTTCAGTGGTCATGGTGGTGGAGTTGGATATTCTTCTGGTCAGATCCAACTTAAGGCAGACCCACAGGTTAGTGTTCATTCTCAGGCTCATGTAGTGACTAGTATACTTCATGTTATAGACTCCACACTAGTGTAATCTGATTCATAACCTTCCACATTTAAAGGTATCGTTCTTATTTCATCATCCATAGTTCTTGCCTTATTTTGTATAGGTGCATATATTTCATTTATTTCCTCCCATCTTGTGGATGTGTTGAAATTGGAAACTTATATCATGTCATATGTGATAGAGTTAGTGACATCACTAGGTTAGAAGAAAAAGAATTTTTTTAGGTGTCCATGATGTGCTTTCACCATGAAAGGGGTCAAGATGGAATGGGATTTAATGGTTATATAAATGTACCTTGTTGATGTGATCATTAAAATGGATTTTATGGTGTGTTTTATGCTCACATAGATTGATATCTTTGGTGAGTGAGTTTTGTGGCACTTTATGGGGGTACTTATGTTTTTTAGGGTCAATGAGATCCTCTTTCAGGATGTACTGGACCTCCACTTCTGAATTTTAAATTTTTTTGTTTTCATATCTCTTAACTCGTGTTTGAGGAGGGTGATAGTGGTCCTATGGTTGGATTACCTACTATGGTGGATGATTTCCTAGAGGTATTTCCAAATTATTTCTTAGGGTTTCTTCCAAAGTAGGATGTGGAGTTCACCATTGATTTTTTGTTAGAACCACAACTGATATCTCTTCCATTATACAGTACATCCCCAACAAATATGAGGTAATTAAATATATAGCTAGATGATTTGGAGTAAAAAGGATTAATTAACCATAGTGACTCACTTTGAGACACCCTAGTATTTTTTTCTACGAAGGTTGATGGATCTCTTCAGTTATGTATTGATTACAAGATGTTGAATAAGGTGAAGATCAAGAAGAAATATCACTTTCCCCCAAATCGATGACCTTTTTTATCATCTTAAAGGGACAAGGTGGTTCTACAAGATTAACTTGTGGTTTGGGTATCACCAAGTTAGATTCATAGAGGAGGATGTTCTGAAAATATCCTTCCAAAGTAGGTACAACCAATTTGAGAATTTTTTTCATTTCTTTTAGGTTTATGAATTCAATCGCTATATTTATGGCTATTATAAACAAGGTGTTTGATTAGTACCTTGATTCCTTTTTCATGGTGTTTGTTGATGGAATATTGGTCTACTTCGGAATTGAGGAGGAGCAAGAGCTGCAATTTAGGATTCTGTTGGGAACTCTTTTAGATTATTGCATCTATGATAAGTTCTCCAGGTTCACTTTATGGGTTAGGGAAATAAAGTTTATGGATCATTTGATCTTAGAACATGGGGTTTCACTAGACCTTGAGAAGATTAGTGTAGTGATATCATCAGCAAAACCGAGGAATGTTTTTGAAATCATGATCTTTTTGGGCCTAGGAAGGTATTACATGAAGTTCATTGGAGGTTTATCCCAGATCACTTCACCCATTTCTACTCATACCAAGAAAGGGGTAAAGTTTTAATGGAGTCCAGAATGTTAGGCATCCTTTAATGAGCTTAAGCAGCGGTTGATTAAATCCCCTATTTTAATCTTTCCAGAATATGAAAAGAGATTTTTGGTCTACTCAAATTATTTATTTATGGGTCTTGGGTGTGGGCTGATGCAAGATGACCATGTGGTGGAATACATAACTCACTAACTTTGACCACATGAAAAATAATTACCCTACCAATGACCAAATGATAATTGTAGTGATTCATTCATTAATTTTGTGGTGTCATTATCTGTTTGGGTATAAGTTTGTGGTCTACTCAAATCATGATATTTTTTTATAAATTTTATCTTTAAGGGGTATGATTTTGAGACAACATAGGTGAGTCGAGTACCTTCAAGGGTTCAATTTGGATATCATTTATACCCAATGAAAGGATAATGTGGTGACAAATTATTTGAGAAGAATGATGCCAGTTAAATATTTGGAAGAGACTAATGACGAATGGACCTTGATAGGGCTCTCTAACGATATGCATATAGAGACTAACGAGCACAGCGGAGGTGCATTCTTGTCCAACATTCAGTTGACACCCTACCTTCTATAGTTGATTCAGTAGGAGCAGCCTCCCAATGATTTATACAAGTAGTCTACATAGTTATTAAATTGTGGGGAGGATATTAGTGAATGGTCTTTGTCTTTAAATGGGGTTTTTTCTTCAGGGTCCATGTGGTGGTGCCATTATCGACCCATAAGGTGGTGATGTAGGATAACCACCAGTGTTATTGGGTTGTTCATCCTGAGACAAAAAAGATTTTTTATGATGTGTGACATTAGTTTTGGTGTTTGGGTATGATATGAGATATTTATGATTTTGTATCTCGGTGTTATACAAGTCAGTAGGTTTAAGTAGATCACCAAAGGCCCTCTAGTTTTCTTCATCCATTACCCATTCTTACCTAGAACTTGGAAAAGGTTTCCATGTATTTCAATATTATCATACCTCATACACCACGAGGAAGGATTTCCATTTGGGCTGTGATTTACTATCTGACCAAATCAACCCATTTTATTCTGGATTGTAGATTCATCCAAAGTGGATGAATTGGGTTAGTTTTATGTTAAAGAGATAGTGAGGCTTCATGGTGTTCCATCGGTGATTGTTTCATATGCGGACCCTCATTTCACCTCTCAGTTCTTGGATGTCCTTTAGAAGTAAATGAGGTCACCACTCAAGTTCAAAATAGGATACAAATCTCAAACACATGGTCATATGGAGAAATGAATTAGATTATAGAATACATTCCCCTGGAATGTGTGATGTATTTCAAAGGTTTGTGGTATAAATATTTGGGATCAGATGATTTTACCTATAATAAAAGTTATCAATACTTGATAAAAATTTATTCCTATGAGGTACTTTATGTTCGGCTTTGTTGGTCAACCTTTTGTTGGGAAGAGGTGGGTGATACCACTTTTTACGGACTAAGCCTTATAGAGAAAACATCATATAAAGATTATTTGATCAGAAATCATTTTTTGATAGCACAGATCCATCATAAGTCTTATGTCAATCAGAGGAACTGATTCTTGTAATTATTTATTGGTGATCTATTGTTTTTGAAGGTGGAACCTCGTTTAGGTCATCGTCATTTTATTAAGAAAGGAAATCTAATGTTGAGTTATATCAGATCTTTTGAAATTACCAAGATATTTGGTAAGTTTTCATACTGGTAAAATTTGACATATCAGTTCATTTCAATTAATGATTTATTCCATGAATCTCAGTTCAAAAAGTATAATCTGAACCCATCTCATGTGTTAAATTGTGAATAATTAGAGCTGGAATCTGATTTGTCTATGTTTAAGCATCCATTGTGGATTATGGATTCCCATGATAAATTTTTTCATGGAAAGTCCATATCATTGGTCAATGTTCTTTGTATTCATGGGAATGATGAGCATGATACAAGGGAGTAAAAATCTTGGGTTGAAGAATAGTACTAATATTTGTTCTCTGATCAAACTTTGAGCCAACTATTAGACGGAGGAAAGTTTTCATGGTGGGGAGAATTTTTATATTCTTGATTTGATTTTCAAGTATTATTTTGTTTATTTTGGGTTCTATATTTACCCAATTATTTTCATAGGATTTTTTAGTGAAAATTTAATTTTGGACTCGACACCAGGTGGTGTACAGTTAAGAGAAACCATGCACCATCCCATAAGAAACCATGCATCTTGAATAGTGGCACTATCTATGCCACATATCCTACCACATGGGTGTGTGAAATTACTGGTAAAACCATGCATCTTGTTTCCTCATGTAAAAACGGGTCCTCATGGTTTCTACATGGTCTGGATGATTGTGCATCCAAACCATGTGTTCTATCCATGTCATTAAAAATATAGAATTTTTGGTTTCTTCTTTCCCTGATTTAACCTGCATTCCACCCATTTCTTCCCCACTTAAGATTTCCATCCCTACGAACCTCCCCCTCTCCTCTTATCTCCCTTGTATATCCATATTTGGGGTAGGTTTAGTGTGTATTATTTAAGAAAACATCAATTAATCTCTTCTTCTATAATTTCTTCTTTCTTCTTGGGTTCTTTTTTCCCCTTTCTTATGTTATATCTTCTCTGGTGGGTTGGTTTCCCATAATTGGGTTGAAAATTGTTCCTTTGGTTTAAATATTGATTAGTGTAGTATGTTATTTCCTTTATAAGGACATATTAAGGTGTGATTGTGGTTTTCCATAAGATTCTATAAGTTTCTAAGCTTTAGTTAGGTGGTTATCTTCTTCATCATTATTATATAATTTTGGTATGCTTTCATGGTTTCTTAAATGTAATATATGAAGTGTCTGAATGGTTATAAATATGTTTTCAAAGGGTTTCAAGGTTTTATGGGTTAAAAGATGATTTTACTAATGGAATTGGTTGGGTTTCATGTGCTCCTTCTTTGTTCTGACTTTTAATGTCATCCATAAATTGTGTAAGTGGTTTGTGGCATGTTTTAAAATGTATTTGGGGTGAATATGGATTTGAAAGAGGTTTTTCTTATGAAAAATTGTGGTTTATCATGTGTATTTCTATTTTTTGGTGTGTGCGTGTGAAATTTTTTATTATTGAAACATGTGAAATGGAAATTTAGTGTAAATGGAATCCTAGGTATCTATGTGGGTGGACTAGGATTAGTACTCTAGAAGGATCAATAGGGCCAAGTCCTTGTTCCTTCTAGTAGGATTGATTCTACAACACTAACAAAATATTGGTGTTGATTAGAGAACACTAGACCTTTGTATAGGTTCCCCTATAGTTTATTTTTTATGAGTATTCTTTGGGTTATGGTTTCGATACCATGTTTCACCAAGGTACCAGGTTTTTAGGGTCCCACTGACACTAGTGCTTAGGGATTACATGTGGTTCTCATGTGACAATATGCTTGTGGATGGGCTCTTGGTTTTATGTTCTTTTCTATATGTTTTTAAGTCATATTTTTATATTTAAAATTTCAACTCTTCTTTTTATAAAATAAACTTTCTCCATTTTAAGTGTTTTCTTCCTTCTCTGAAAAATTTCATGTTGATTTTTCTTATAATTTCATGGCATGGAATCCTTCTTTTTGGGTGGTATCCTACTGAGAATTGGATCACACCCTATATACACCCTCATGTGTATGTAGACCTTTTTATATTTGACCAGAGTAAATTCAATATGTTCTGTTGTGGTGATGGGGGATTTAGTTGCTAGTGTTCCTCTCTTACAAGCATTGGTGTAGGTTCCTTTAGGGTGATGGCCCTCTTGCTTCATGGCGGTTGTGTACTAGTTTGTTTCCCTTCAATTTTTGGTACTTTTGGTTTTTGATTATAAAGGAGAAAATATTTAATTTTTGATAGTTGGATATCTTTTATAATGGTTATTGGTTATACTTCTATGTTTTATTCTTGTGAATTATTTATTATTATTTTCCTTGGGTGAAATCCTTCCCAAAAAGTAAAATAATGATACCTAAAAACGAGTTTCTAACCTATGGGGATCAAGAACTGTTGGGAAAAAATCCCTCAAGGTATCATTGAAGCATTTTTGAGGTGATTGTGTTTGTTGACAAAGTGGACATCTGAGTAGTGATTGCTGACAAAGAAAAACAATGACATACAAATTTGATGACAAAGAGGATTTCATGGTGGAATGTCGAGTTCAAGAGCTGAGGTCAACGATCCATGTTTGATTCAAGAACGTTGATAAAAGGAATGGATGATCTGGAGGCAGTTCAAAAGAACAGATACAAGGTGGTGCTGTTTTCCAGTGTTTGCCAAATTTTTGGGCCTGAAAATCGGCAAATGAAGAAAAGTGTTTTTGGAAAAGGAACTTGCGTACCGCGGAATTGGAGTATAGGAAACTTGCACGCCATATGTTTTTCAAGATCAGAAGATCAAAATATGGATAAGGAAATAGGTTCGCGCAAGTTTGGGAGTTGGTCGCGCAAGTGTCTAAAAGGAGAGAAGACTTGCGCGCCGAGACTGGGTTGCGCAGGTGACTTGCTCACCGCCGCGCAGGGTGGTCAATTTTCCTATAAATACTGGACCACCCCCTCTTCATTCTCAACGGAGTTCAACACTTTGAGAAATCAGAGCTCCCGTCGCGCAGGTGTGGTGGTCGCACAAGTGGTGAGTGTGGGTCACACAGGTGAAGTTGCGTGCCAGTGGTTGATGTTGTGCACCGGTGTTAGAAGTTTCATGCCGGTTGGCAGTTGCGCTCCAATATTGGTTTGGGCGTAAAAGGAAGAGAGTCGCGCAAGTTTGGATTTGAGGAAGCTTGTGTCGCGCAAGTGTCAGAGGAGGACTTGCGCGCCCGTTGTGACTTGCGCGCTGATACTTGCGCGTCGAGGTAGACTTGTGCGCCAAGTAAGGTTTGTTCCAGTAGTGTTTTTCGGACTGCGTTGAAGCTGGAAGTTTGCCTGATACCTTCAGTGCTAAGAGATATTCATCTTCGGGTGAAAGTTGTACTTCAACAGAGCATCTACACACAGAGAAAGATGCATTCATTCATGCAAATGAAGAGACCTATAGGTCTATAAACTGTGAGTGGATTACTTCCAAGAGCAGTGAGCTTAGGAAGAGGAAGAAGGTGATCCTCTCCACCGGCAGTGAGCCAGAGAGAGAGAGATAGGGAGTGACCCTTGGGAAAGCAGTGATCTGACCCTAAATTTGTAAAGGCAGTGAGCCTGGTTATAGAAGTGATCTAGCCCGAACCTTGTAATCCACAGCTAGTGAAGATTAGTTGAATTTGGTACGACCGGAAACCTGTCGGCGTATGCTCCTTGGACGTAGCCCTTAGCGGTGAACCAAGTAAAATTGTTGTGTCCTGCACTTGCTTTACATTATTTTTATATTGTGTAGCAGGAAAGAGAGAGAAGAGTGTTTTTCTTAACAGGGAAACAAGATCAGAATGGGCATTAATTTTTAATTATTCATACCCTGATTCACCCCTCCTCTCCGGGTATTCAGCCTAGTGGACCTAACAAGTGGTATCAGAGGGAATGGTTGAAATTTGTTCTTCTCTCAATGGAGGTCACCAATCATAAAGGTATTCCGATCTTCAACGGATATAATTTTCAGATATGGATGAATCGGATGCAACACTATTTCCGATCCTTGGGAATGGATGTGTTTTCAGCAGCTATGCATGGTATCACAGCTGATATTAATAGTGGTGCTTTATCAGAAGCTGAGCATAGAGAGTTGGATGCTAATTCCAAAGAAATCAATGCCTTAGGGGGATCCCTTCCCAATCCCATCTACACGAAGGTGATGTCATGCAAAACATCACATGCGATGTGGGAAAAGCTTTTGAATATATATGAAGGGGACACAAAAGTCAGAGAGGCAAAGCTGAAGGTGTTGTGGATCAAATATGAAGATATGAAAATGAACCCGAATGAGTCTGTTGACGCATTCCTTGACAGGGTAAACATTGTTGTGGAAGATATGCGAGGTCTTGGAGAAGTCATTGAAGACATAAAGATTCTAAAGTGCATCTTGAGGAAACTTCCATCTCGGTTCAATCCGAAAGTTTCAGTACTAGAAGATAAAGATCCAAAAGAGTTGACATTGGAAAATTTGCACAATACCTTGGTTGCATATGAAATGAGGAACCATGATAATGAGGCTGTGGAAAAGGGGAAGTCTAAAGAGGTGGCATTTAAGTCCATGAAGAAGCTAACCATTGAAGATTCTAATGAAGAAGAAGAGATAGATGAGGTGATGTCATTTCTTTCTTCAAATCTACAAAGATGAAGAGGAAAATTTAAAGGTAAACTTCCACTAGCATGTTTTCGATGTGGAAAGGTTGGTCATCTTGTGGCAAGATGCCCAAAGAAATTTCAAGATGATGATGATGATGATGAAGTTGAAATTCCCAAGAAGAAAACTTCAGCTTTTGTGAAAGGGAAGAAACAATTAAAGAGAAATTTCTTCAAGAAAAAGAATCTTCTCTCACAAGAACTTGAAATTTCAGATGAGTCTAAGGATGAAGAGGTTGAGGAAATTTAAAATTTCAGAGATCGTGGGGTAAATGCCTTGGTTGCGACTGTTCGTAGTTCTTAAAAGGGAGAAGAAGATGATGCTAAAGAAGAAGAAGAAATTGAAGGGAGAGTTGATATGGAAGCCGAATTGGAAGTATCTCTTGAGGAGATAGAAATTTGGAGAGCCAAAATGAAGAAATCCAATAAAGTGGTTCGTGATTCCAAACTCTATATGCAACAACAGGATGAAGAAAACTCTGAGCTGTTAGAAGAAATTGAAAGACTAAAATCCTCAACACCGGAGAACTCATAAAATATTGTTGAGTATAAGCTTAAAGTTGAGGAACAAAAGAAGGAAATTGATTGTTTGACCAACACAAGAAAAGATCATGTTAGATGTATCAAAGAGCTTGAAGAAGAAGTGGTCAGTCTACGACAAAAACTTAAGGATCAAGGAAAACTCTTGACCCCCAATGTGATATCCGAAAAGCAGGCCATTCAGAAGACAGAGAAGATGAAAGCGGAGCCTAGCAGTTCAGTAGTGAAGAAGCAGCAATTGAGCTCAGATGTTAAGGTCGTTTCTGGGCCTAGTCAAGAACAAAAATTTGTGACAATTGTAGTCAGACCGCAAGCACTCATCCCGAATGTGAAGGTTGATTTGGGCACAAAATAGAATCAGAATATTCAGATATCTCAAAGGGAAAATCGTAGTGCTGAAATATCACGAGGGAATGCATCCTATATCAGGTGTTATTGCTGTGGGAAAATGGGACACTCACAGTATGTGTGTTCCATAGCCAAGAGATACAGAAGGGAACATGAACAGAGATTGCAGCCAAACAGAGAACGGTTTTCCAGAACACAATTTGAAGGACACTATTTTTGGTGCGGAGGATTTGGACACATGGCTAGGTATTGCACTTCGACCATTCAGAGAAATGTGTCAAAGCAGAATCAAAATGTTCGCAAGCAGCAGATCAATAAACCAACAAGTGAGTTAAAAGTTCAGAACAGATTTGCAGCTCTGCAAGATGAGGGTGGTCCATCATACTCTGAGAAAGAACAGAAGTCTCAATCCATGCCGAGTGTGAAAGAAAAAGTATGGACCAAGAAGAAGAAAAATGAGAAGGTTGTGGTGGAGGAGATTGCCCTTAAAGCATCAGATCGATCTGGTGTTTGGATCCGTGATAGTGGTTTCACATCCCACATGACGGGTAATAAGGATCATGTTACAGGCATCAAATATGACAAAGAAGGAGTTGTCAAATTTGGAAATGATGAAGGCCTGAAGATTGTTGGCTCAGGGAAAGCCAAGTTTGGGGGCAAAGAGATGAGACGTGTTGATGTCTTGGTAGTAGAGGGTCTCAGTCATAACCTACTCAGTGTCAGTAAACTATGTGACTCTGGTCACTCTATCCAATTTACTAAGAAGATGTGTGTTGTGAAAGGAAAAGATGGAGCAGCTGTTCTGCAGGAAAAAAGGTCAAAGGGAAATCTCTATCTTGTAGGTGGGGAAGAAGATACTTGTCGTTTATCCATAGAGGAAGAAAACCAGTTGTGGCATAAGCGACTTGGCCATCTATGCCAAACATCTATGGAGGATCTCGTTAAATGAGATGCTTCTAGAGACCTTCCCAAACTATCACGTGATCGCACTCATACGTGTGATGCTTGTCAACAAGGGAAAATCATCAGAAAGACAGACAGGCCAAAGGAACAGAAATCAACTAGAGTGCTCGAATTGGTGCATGCTGATGTATGTGGACCTATCTCACCACAAGCTATAAATGGGAAAAGGTACTATGTTCTTTTCATTGATGACTATAGCAGAATGGCCTGGGTATTCATCATAACCCATAAGACAGAGGTGTTCAGTTGCATAAAGCAGTACAGGAGGGAATCAGAAAAGATGCTTGGGCAGAAAATCCTGAAATTTCGTACTGATAACGGTACAGAATTTACAAACAGTCAGGTTGAAAACTATCTCGAGAAACATGGGATAAGGCATCAAGTATCATCAGTAAGAACTCCCCAACAGAATGGAGTGTTTGAAAGAAGAAATCGGATCATCCACAACATGGCCAGAACAACGCTTATTGATAAGGACCTACTAGAGAAATTTTGGAAGGAAGCCGTTTTAACATCGGTCTAGGTTTCAAACAGGTCTCTGTTGTGTCCAAAGCAAGGGAAGACTCTGTATGAACTATGGTACGGAAATAAGCCTACGTTGAAATACTTTCGAATCTTTGGAAGTAAGTGTTTCATTCTCAACAAAGAAAATCATAGGAAGTTTGAGGCCCGAGGAGATGAAGGGATATTCCTTGGCTACTCAGGGAAAAGTAAAGCATATAAATGCTTCAATAAGAGGCTAGGAAAAATCATTGAAATCAATGATGTCACTATAGTTGAAAATGAGAAGAATACTCAACGATCCAGTGGACAGATCCTGGATGAAAGTGATGATGAGGTAAGAAACCCAGGGGAGCAGAAGTGGTAGAATCTGACTCAGAAGAAGATACTGATGATGAAGAGGAAAATGTCAAGTCGGTGTCTGCGAGGAAGTCAAAGAGTCGAGCTGAAATTGATAGGCAGAATATCATTGGTGATCAAACAGCTCAAGTTCAGACTCGAAGAATGAAATCATCACAGCATGCATCATTTTTGTCTCAAGTGGAGCCGAAATGTTTTTCTGATGCAGTTGAAGATGAAAACTGGGTTCAGGCCATGAACGAAGAGCTTGATTAGATTGAGAAGAACCAGACATGGGAGATTGTTTCGAGGCCAGCAGACAAGAATGTCATCGGGACTAAATGGGTCTATCGCAACAAGATGAATGAAGATGGAACAGTGATTCGGAACAAAGCACGACTAGTGTGCAAGGGATACTCCCAGATAGAGGGAATAGATGTTGATGAGACATTTGCACCGGTTGCAAGGCTGGAGACAATCAGATTATTTTTTGCCATAACAGTGCAAAGAAAGTTCAAAGTGTTCCAGATGGATGTCAAATCTGCATTCTTGAATGGGGTTCTGGAAGAAGAGGTGTATATTGAGAAGCCAGATGGTTTTCTCATTCATGAGGATGAGAACAAAGTTTGCAGGCTGAAGAAGGCGTTGTATGGGCTGAATCAAGCACCAAGGGCATGGTACTCAAGGCTTGATCAGTACTTGAAGAAGCTTGGTTTCCAGCGTGGAGGAGTTGACTACAACCTCTATTTCAGCAATAACAGTAATCAAAGGATGATGGTGCTAGTGTATGTCGACGACATAATTTTGGGCGGATCAGATGAAGCTCAGTGCAGACAGTTTTCCGAATTCATGAAAAATGAGTTTGAAATGTCAATGATTGGAGAGCTAACGTTTTTCCTTGGTCAATAGGTGACACAAGGAAGTAATGGAACTTTCATTTCTCAATACAAATATGCCAAGGAGGTTCTAAGAAGGTTTGGAATGGATAATTCCAAGGAAATGAAGACTCTGGTTGCTACCCGGATGAAATTATCAAAAGATGATGATGGCAAGGCAGTTAATATCACAGAATACAGGCAAATCATTGGAAGTCTTTTGTACTTAACCGCAACAAGGCCTGATATTGTTTTCGCCACATGCCAAGCAGCGAGATATCAGAGTAATCCCAAGGAAAGTCACATGCTTGCAGTGAAAAGAATACTTCGGTATATCAAGGGAATGGTGGACTTCGGCTTAACATACAATGACAAATCTCAGACAGAGTTATTGGGATATACTGATGCAGACTGGGCCGGTTCAGCAGATGACAGAAAATCAATGTCAGGTGGTGTATTCTATCTTGGTGGATTGTGTATTTCTTGGATAAGCAAGAAACAAGATTGCATTTCATTAAGCACCGTAGAAGCTGAGTATATTGCGGCCACTCAAGCATGCACACAGTTATTGTGGATGAAAGAGCATCTTGAAGATATGGGAGTTGAAGTGAAGTCTCCGATCGGAATCCAGTGTGATAACTCAAGTGCTATAAATCTCAGTAAAAATCCCGTCCATCACTCAAGGACAAAGCACATTGAGATTAAGTATCATTTTATCAAGGAGAAGGTTGAGCAGGGAATCGTGAAGTTGGAGTATGTGCCTACAGAGCTACAGGTTGCAGACATTCTGACAAAGGCCTTACCCAAGGAAGCTTTTGAGAGGCATCGACTGGCTCTGGGAGTTCAGTCGATTCCCCACACTTGAAATAGTGTGGATGTGGGACCCCCCCTCTCCCCGAGGTATGATGTCTTTTTTCCTAATGTGCCGATTTGAGTTCTCTACTCTGTTACAGACTACAAAGGATTGACCTTTGGGTTCATTGACAAAGGGGATGAAAATAGTGTTTGTTAAAGGGGGAGAAAATAGTGATTGGGAGATAGTGTGGCTATTTGCGAAATCATGACAGATATGGGGAGAAGCTGAAAGGTGGAGCAGCCAGAAAAGGGGAGCAATGAGAAAGGGGGAGTGTATTAAATCTAACGATGCTATAAGTGATCGATCAAAGAATAGATATCACGACAGCTGAGGATCGTGATAAAAGCAGAAGAGTGGTGTTGGAAAGTGGTAAGACTATTTCCAAACCAAACATTGGTCTTCCAACAAATCCATCAACAATTGGTATCAGTTTAGTATAAATTGGTATCAGTTTGTTGTCAACAGTGGATGTCAGAGATAAAGTGATACATTGATGAACTTTTCATTTACTCTTGTTTCTCATGCCGAGCACTGCTCATGTGGGCTTAGAGTATGTGTTGAGTAAATCCTTGATCAATATCAGAATCGCAATGAGGCGAATGAAGGCTGAAGAATCAACGATGTATCTTTGTTTTGGAAGAGTTGTCAACAAACACAAAGGGGGAGATTGTTGGGCAAAAATCCCTCAAGGTATCATTGAAGCATTTTTGAGGTAATTGTGTTTGTTGACAAAGTGGACATCTGAGTAGTGATTGTTGACAAAGCAAAAAAATGACATACAAATTTGATGACAAAGAGGATTTCATGGTGGAATGTCGAGTTCAAGAGCTGAGGTCAACGATCCATGTTTGATTCAAGAACGTTGATAAAAGGAATGGATGATCTGGAGGCAGTTCAAAAGAACAGATACAAGGTGGCACCGTTTTCCAGTGTTTGCCAAATTTTTGGGCCTGAAAATCGGCAAATGAAGAAAAGTGTTTTTGGAAAAGGGACTTGCGCGTCGCGGACTTGGAGTACAGGAGACTTGTGCTCCATATGTTTTTCAAGATCAGAAGATCAAAATATGGCTAAGGAAATAGGTTCACGCAAGTTTGGGAGTTGGTCGCGCAAGTGTCTAAAAGGAGAGAAGACTTGCGCGCTGAGACTGGGTCGTGCAGGTGACTTGCGCGCCGCCGCACAGGGTGGTCAATTTGCCTATAAATACAAGAACACCCCCTCTTCATTATCAACGGAGTTCAAGACTTTGAGAAATCAGAGCTCCCGTTGTGCAGGTGTGGTGGTCGCACAAGTGGTGAGTGTGGGTCGCGCAGGTGAAGTTGCGCGCCAGTGGTTGAAGTTGTGCACCGGTGTTATAAGTTGCGCGCCGGTTGGCAGTTGCGCGCCAATATTGGTTTGGGCGTAAAAGGAAGAGAGTCGTGCAAGTTTGGAGTTGAGGAAGCTTGTGTCGTGCAAGTGTCAGAGGAGGAATTGCGCGCCCGTTGTGACTTGCGCGCCGATACTTGCGCGTCGAGGTAGACTTGCGCGCCAAGTAAGGTTTGTTCCAGCAATGTTTTTTGGACTGCGTGGAAGCTGGAAGTTTTCCCGATACCTTCGGTGCAAATAGATATTCATCTTTGCGTGAAAGTTGTACTTCAACGGAGCATCTACACACAGAGAAAGATGCATTCATTCATGCAAATGAAGAGACCTACAGGTCTATAAACTGTGAGTGGATTCCTTCCAAGATCAGTGAGCTTAGGAAGAGGAAGAAGGTGATCCTCTCCACCGGCAGTGATCCAGAGAGAGAGAGACAGGGAGTGACCCTTGGGAAAGCAGTGAGCTGACCCTAAATTTGTAAAGGCAGTGAGCATGGGTATAGAAGTGATCTAGCCCGAACCTTGTAATCCACAGCTAGTGAAGATTAGTGGAATTTGGTATGACCGGCGACCTGTCGGCGTATGCTCCTTGGACGTAGCCCTTAGCGGTGAACCAAGTAAAATTGTTGTGTCCTGCACTTTCTTTACATTATGTTTATATTGTGTAGCAGGAAAGAGAGAGAAGATTGTTTTGATTAACAGCGAAACAAGATCAGAATGGGCATTAAATTTTAATTAGTCATACCCTGATTCACCCCCCTCTCAGGGTATTCAGCCTAGTGGACCTAACAAGAACGCCCATTGGTCTATTCCAAAAGATGAGTTAGGTGTTGGGTTGAATGGAATCGTAGGCCACTTCATGGAATAACATGTAAGCATTAGGATCTATGTGCACAACTAGTTAGGTGGGAACTAGGATCATCTAGTTCATACCTAGCCATCATAGTAGCTAAGGACATTCATATCTCATCCACAAGAGTTATACAAAAGAATGTGATACATTATGCATAGTGGAACGGTGGAAGAGTATTATGTTTGAATGGGGTGGTGCCATCGTGTTATGAGAGAAGACAAGTAAATCAGATTTTATGTATGAGCGAAGAGATTAATTATAAAAGGAAGTGCCTGGATGAGATTATAATCAATGTGGGACTATACACTTTTGATTGTTATTCCTCCTTTAAAAAGGTATTTAAAAACAATTATCATCTGAATTGATCTCTCCAATACATTCGATCATTTCTAGCGATATTCTTCTAATTTTACTTCATCGGATGATATTTTTTCATAGGGAGTTCTATATGAAATATCATCCAAAGATCAATCCAAAGCATTCAATCATTTTTTTATCATTTTGTGGATTCCAATATGATTAAAACTACATGATACTTTGTGGTAATGCTTAAACGAAGATAAAATCAATGAAAATAGAAATGAATTTATCTTGGTTATATGATGATTGTGATTCTAGTTATCACATGAAGGGGTTAGCAGGAGAAATGATTGGTTGTCTATATTTTTTAGCAAACTACTTCTGTGTAGTGCTATATATAAGTACCTCAGACCAGTCTCGTTTTCTGTTGGAGTTTATCACACCTTTGAAAGATATTTTTTATGGGAGAAACATAGCCTCATAAGAACTCTAAATTATCAAAGTTATTTCTATGTGTTCCTGATGAGATTCTACCTTCATTTTCATATGATGTGTTTTTTATTCTGTGATCCAGTATAACATCCATGCTATGTTTTTTTAAGTACTATGAAATTTTTATATTGTAATGAAAAGAATAGATACTACAAGACTTGTTATACTTACATAATGAGTCTTATGAAAAAGAAGAACTGTGTGGAACTCTTGCAAAAATATCTTGTGCTTTCATATTTTTTAAGCATAGTAATAGTGGAATCACTTGTGTAGCATGAAGGAACAGAGAAAAGGTATATCATGATGTTATTTTTTCATGTGTGACAGAAACATTGAACGTAGTGACATCACATATACCATTACACGATGTATTCATTTGAAAATATACACGCATGGTATTGATTGGCATTGTATATGTGCATAGGTTTTTTGAAGGATTCTATTGCGTAACATACCTACATAAAGTGAATTGATAATATTCTACTATTGATATGTGTACATGATTTAAGGAAGTTATAAAGGAATTATAGGGATTATATTCTTAGGATATATACATATATAGAGGCAATGATCTTCTTTGTGTATTGTCTGAAAGAGGGAGTAGTCATGTAATTATTATAACATGAATATTATTGAGTAATTGAATGAAAAGTGATATTTCATTATAGTAATTTATAAAGGAGATGGTGGTATAATATTTTTTGAGTGATGAGTATTCCATGCATGAAATAATATTCCCATGAAAATAAAATTTTCATCATACATGAAATAAATACACTCAATGTACATGTGTGTAGTGATTTAAAATATTGTTAAATATATTTGTTTGAGATGAAGAAATATTTTTTAGTAGAGTGAAGAAGAATACAACTTTTATTGTATTGAGGAATCTGTATATATTCATTATATTATTAAAGTTAGCTAAAGATGAAGGGATATCTTCTTCTCATTCAAAAGTGTATACTAAGCCAACTTTTATATATTATTGTTAATAAAAAAATTGGAAGTTCAATATTTTTAGTTTAAGTGAGAAATTTCAGAATTAGTTTATTCTAATGGCTTAAAGAGGAACATCATTTTTTTGTTATAGTGGTACCTTGAAGTTCAAGTGATATTTCTCATTATGTTAGTGATGTGTTTTGAAAACTGGTGGAATACCAATATAAAGAAAACTAGTGGGTTACCAATATAATTTTGGATTTTTTTCACACCTACCCTTCATTGTTTTAGAATGATACTTAACCAACTCAATTTTAATTGGAGATTTATTTTTAGTGGATAATTTGTGTCTTTGATCATCCTAAACACAACAATGATGTAGTCACCCACATTTGGGGGAACTATGTAAAGATGCTATGTGTTGGGCTTCGATTTACATTCTATCTTGCATCTGGTATAATTTTGTTTCTAAACAGGTATGATCTATTCACTCTAACAGGTGAAGATGTATAAATTAATAAAAATGGTAAAAGTTAATAAAATAAAATCAATAAAAATTGTGTGAAATGATTCACCCCACCCCCTCTCATTTTACCAACATCATCCACTAGGAAATTCAATGGGTATCAGATAAAATGTTCCAACTTTTATTGGATCTACCTTGTTGTATCAATTTTTTATCTTATATATATGAAGTACAGATTTGAATTCTAAGAAGTAATAAAATTGCCTCAAATGTAAAATTAGTTTATATCAGTTACAATAATGAGGTTTCTATAAAAACCTTTAATAACATACAGAAGAAAGTGGAAAGAATATAAAGAATTAATTTGAATAATAATGAGGATACACAACAAACTAAATGTAGTTAGAGTGGTATTATATTTAGAGTATCTATTAAATCAGTTGATAATGAGCCTTTTGAATATTTTGGATCAAGATTTGATGAAGAATAGTTTATTGAAGCAGTCAATGATTTTTATTTATAAGTCAAATATTATCTAAATAATGTTCCTTATGAGTTCTTCACTTGAATAATTTCTTTTATCAATGGAATATTTGATTAAATGTTAGATTAGGAAGAGAGGGATTTGTGGATATGGGGAAATACATGTAAAATAAGTTTCAAAGATAAAAACTTCTCACAAAACATATTGAATCCAAAGAATAAATTATATCAATTTGAAATGAAAATTTCTCCTATGATGAAGAATAATTGAAAAGAAATGTGAGTGATAAATATGTAACTAATATGGTCCTTACTAAGATGATTCACACACTTGAAGAAACTCATAAAGCTACCATCAGTACTAAGGACTCTCAGTTGAAAATTAAAAACAATGATGATGCATTCATCCAAGATGAATAATCAAAAGAATAGTCTGTATTTCATTGAAATCAAAGATTCACTATTGTTGAAGATGAATTATAAAGGACTATTTGGGAGAAGGATTTGATAGATAAAGTTTATACAGAAGTTATCCTAGAATTAAAGAAAATGAAGAGAAACTCTATGATTATTAAATAATTCTAGCTATAGGTGAAGATAAATAAAATTAAATAGTTGAATAAACATCTACTGAGGGAAAGTAAAATTCATGATGATCGGGTTTATAAAAAAATGTGTCAAGGGTAAGGAAAATTAAATATTGATGAGGATGAGAAAAAATTCCTCAACATGAAGTTCCTTGAAATGGAAGTCAATTTGAAAAATATAAACGAAACACAATTTAAGACTTCTCATAAAGAATGTGTATATATGGTGAAATAACATGAAGACCAGAAGAACTCTCTAAATATGAAATGTATTGATTTGTTGGTAAATTTTAGAAATTTCGATAACAACAAAAATGAACCTTGACAAAATTTAGTGATCAGAAAGGCTTCAAAGAGTAATTATGAAAAGCTTCCAACTTTTTTAAAGACTAATTCAAGTGGAAATAATAACATGATATCATCTGATTATAAATATATTGAAATATAATTAAAATAGTTAACCCTTATTTTAGAAGTTTCTGTTTGTACTAATATTGTTTCATCCGTTAGTATAGGTCCAAAAAGTAATTATGGTCAAACATGGGTGAAGAAGACTGATGATTAATCCACTATATCATCAATGGCGTATGTGAAAAATATTTTTAATTCTTTTTACCTAAAATAAGTAAAGATAAAGAATCATATTATCCAAAAGTAACAAGATTTCAAAGCTAGTCAAATTATAGCATAGAAGAAAAAATCATGATTTGTTCACTATTGTTGTTTCTTTTGGAAATGTTAGCATTAGGCCGTTAATTATGGAAATAAATTTTCAATGCATGATTATTGATAAAGGACATCATTAATGGGGATAAGATATTATGTGAAGATAAATCCTTTATATTTGAAGAATAATTCATAGATGAAGAATAAAATATCCTTCAAGGATAGATTTGAGTGCCTTTAAGACTTATGTGACTATTGTAACAGAAGTGGTCACATTTATGATGATTTAGAGTATTTAACAACTATGAATCATGTATATGTTGATATTAATATAAGGCCACAAAAATTCAGAGTAAAATAACAAAAAAATGAAATTATTAATTGGTTTATAAGTATAAGAAGAAAGTTATGAAAAATGTAAGACAAGATACTGCCAAGAAGAATGATGAAATAAACGTCACACCAAATAAAAATTACTTATACTATATAAAAATAGTTCATATCCTAGACCATTTCAAATAGTTTATAAATACCAATACAAGTGGAAGCAAATTAAATTAGGAAAATAAATTAATCTCATAAAAAAACCAAAGGATCAATTTGGTGCATGATAAAAAAGTTGAAAAATTCAAATTACATATGGTGTTTTCTAAAAAGGATAAATCAATTATTGCTGTAGATTTGTGTGGATGGTGAAAATTGTAAAGAATATTAATTTTCCTCTATTGTTTTTAATTAAATGGGAATTTTGCAAGTCTGTGAAAATTGACGGCGCGTGATTCTGAGGCCCAGTGTGCTCGGAATGAATTTCTAAACTTTTTTGTACGTATGTTCAGTAAACGTGCTAGAAGGTTTTTGTAAATTTTGAATCGGTACTCGGAATTGAAATCTGAGGACACCATTGAACTCACAACGCCGGTATTCACTTAATGAGACCTTCACCTCGACCGTAGTAGGACGAGGGTGGAAGTTAGTTTTCAATTATTCGTGAAAGAATAAAAATAAAATAATATGGTGTAACATTTTAATTTTATTTTATTTTGAAACTCCCATGTGGTTGTTTCATAGGTGGGGACCACCTGAACTAAACCTCCCTTGAGAGGTTATGGTGGTGGGTACCACCCGAGTATAAACCACCCTTGAACTCCCATTTAAAAAGAGAAACCCTCAAACATACTATTAAATGTGGGGGAGCCTCTTCAACTCCTCTAACATTTATTATGCCAACTCAGTTAATTAATTAAGACTTTTTGAGTTTATTCCAATGAACTAAATAGACATCATAATCTATTATGTTGGCTACCTGGCATTTTTTGTGGAATTGGGAGGAAGGAGACTTGGGAGAAATCTCTCCAATGAAGAACGCCAATGAAGAATGCCGACTTCAACTTTGACTTCATCCACGGAACATTTGTTGATGAGGAACGTATTCAACATCAATGAACCGACGATCAAGGAAACGCCGACGTCACCAAAATTTGGCTATTCCCAATGACATCGTCTCCTTCCCCGCGGTCAATCTTCAACGAATCAAATGAACAAGGTAGGGAGGGTGTTTGAATTATTTTCCTTTACCCGTTCTTGATATTCTTATTCTTGTTGATCCTCTTTCTACCACTCTAACATAGAGGGTGTGACCCAAACAAATGTGGTCAGACTCCTCTGTCGTTCTTCTTAAATGGTGTATCCTTTGTGATGAAAGAAGGCAACTTTGGTGATGACGATTGGCACTGGTGGAACTCGAGAACCGTCTATGAAGCCACGGTGCCCCACCACCCTGCAGCCTCCGCACCCCGCGGTGCTCCGCCGCCCAGCGGCGCTTCACCGTCCATGGCCATCACCACCTCGCGGCCTCGCCACGCCGCCCCACGGCCTCACGACGCCACCCCGGCCGAGCCACCCTGTGGCCTCTGCCCTCCCGACCAAGCCGCCCCACAGCCTCGCACCCTCGTGACACCGACAACAGCCGAACTTCCCCTATCCTTGCAGCAGCACCCCCCCCCCCCCCCCCCCCCACGGTCGACCTGCCACACACCCTTGTGGCACCCCAATGGCCAAGCAACCCCGCGCCCCTGCAGCACCCGCAGACGAGCCACCTCGTGCCCTCGTGGCACCCCCACGGCTGATCTGCCTCGTGCCCTCACGGCACCCCCGCGACTGAGCCGCCCCGCACCCTCACGGCACCCCCACGGCCGAGCCACCCCCACCCTCATGGAAGCCCCGAGGTTGAGCCTCCCCACACCCCTACGGCACCCCTGCGGCCTCACGGCCCTCACGGCCTGCCAGACCGGGTCGGTCCAAATGAGTCAGACCGGACCCGGACCAGATACGGCCCTATAATTTACTTGAGCCATAAATTTGGCATCGGACGTCTATTTGAAAAACTATCAAAGGCACCAGAACCCATGGAGAGAGACAGTCCCTTTGGTATACCTCACTAGAGTTTTGGATAAAGTTGGGGAATGTTTGGGTTTCATCAAGAAATAATCCAACCGGGCCCTCAGGACAAAAAGGATAATAACACATAGAGTGGGCGTCCAAATGTCCCATCATCTGTTGAATTGAGACCCCTATGACATGGTAGTCCTTTGAGATAATTCATCATGGGACTTTGTGGAAGTTAGAGTATCGACTAGTAGCTTGTGGATCGGATCCTCCCGGAGACGAGCGGGCATAGTGCGGGAACCCAGTAGTTGTCTGTGACATGAAGAATGTAGAGTGATCCTTTGTGGGTCAGCACGTAGAGTGATCCTGTGTGGGTCAGCACCTAGATAGATCATGTGTGGGCCAGCACATAGAGTGATCCTATGTGGGTAAGCACCTAGAGTGATCCTATGTGGGTCAGCACTTTGAGTGATCCTGTGTCGGTAAGCACTGAGTGTTCTTGTGTGGGTCATCACCTAGAGTGATCATGTGTGGGTAAGCACCTAGAGAGATCCTATGTGGGTCAGCACATAGAGAGATCATGTGTGGGTCAGCACCTAGAGCGATCCTATGTGGGTCCGAACATAGAGAGATCCTGTGTGGGTCAGTAATGAGCGATCTTGTGTGGGTCAACACCTAGAGCGATCCTGTTTGGGTCATCACTTAGAGTGATCATGTGTGGGTCAGCACCTAGTGATCCTGTGTGGGTCAGCAACATGAAATCTTGTGTAGTTCAGCACTTAGCAACCCTGTGTGGGTCAGCACCGAGTGATCCTATGTGGGTCAACACCTGGCAATCCTATGTGGGTCTACCTATTAATAGAGTAATATGATTCAGTAGTTACATATTATCATCTCTACTACTGTACTTAAGATATACCTAGAATGAGCTGAGTTTGTACCCGTGTTGTACTTTCCTTCGTGGTAATAACTTGGTGGTATTCTTCTGTGTGTCATACCTGTGTGGTACTTTCCTTTGTGGTTTTCCTTGCTTTGTGGAACAGTTGAGCTTTGGGCTTTTGGGGTGGACCCTGTGTTTCCTCATGATTAAGATGGGTATACTTGATAACTTAGGTATATGTATAGGAATATACCTTTGTAGGGTTGACATTTGAATTCATGCTTTAAGGTTTATCCTTTGTGGATTTTGTGAGACCTTGAGGGACTTGGGGTCCCTACTGAGTATCGTTATACTCACCCATGCATGGGCTATGCCCGCACCTTGTTGTGTTTGGTGCAGATGACAGACAACATTGATCGAGGATGAGGATACCAGGACTGGATGGTGCTCGGTGGTGGACCATATGACGTGACGGTACGTAGAGGAGACAGATGGATGTGGAGTGCTGAGGAGGTGATCTGTACCTACCCTTCAGGTAGGAACCTCAGAGGACTACCGAGTAGTTGTTTTCCTTTTTCTTTTAGTTGTATTTTAGTTGTACATGTATCTTTATAGTTGGGCTTGTATTTCCAGCCCCTTTTACTTTTATCACTCCTTTTTCTCTATAGTTTACTTGAGTTCGTATCGTGTTGGGTGCTTGGTAGAGTGTGTTTACTTGATATAAAGGAAATGTCTTCCCAATTATAGGGAATACGCCTTTCAGTGCTAGTCGTCAACCCCTGGCCTATGGAAGGTGGGCTTGGGGTAGTCATGACATAGGCCCCAAGGGACGAATCATGACAAATTGGTATCAGAGGAGTCGGTTCTACTATAGAACATAGGACTCTAATATTTCTTTTTAACAAAAATAGTGTTAAGTGTAGTGAGTATGGTTATCAGTTTAGGGAATCCAGTGTTGGTGTGGCAGCCAACGTATCCATACACCAGGACCCTGACTTCTGATTTCTGACTCAGTGCATGAAAACACTGATTGTGTGTGTGTTTTGATTAGTTTTATTTATGATCTCTTTGAGTCAGCTCACTAGGTATAACTTTTTGAGTGTGGTGCACCTATTTATTTTCTGGATGCCTCCACAAGTACAACTCGCAAGGGTTATGAGAGTTGTATGCACTTATATCCCACTGAGTGACGAGGCCTCGGTGCAACGCCCTCTTCTAGTAGAGGCACTAGCAGTACCATTACCCGTTGGGCCACTGATGCCACCCACCCCTGCAGTAGAGAGTTAAAGATGCTTGATCATGTTGCATGGGTTCTAGCGCTAGAGGCCACCCCGGTACAGGGGAGAGACAGACCCACAGGTAGTTGAGGATTCGTTGGAGGCTGTAGTGATATTCTTCCGACTGGTAGGGACACCAGCTGATCTCATGGTGATCTTTATCGCCAGCCTTCTACAGGAAGAAACAGGTATATGGTGAAGCTTGATGCTCCAAGTTCACGATCAGGGGATGCTTCTCTGGGCAGAATTCGAGAGCCTGTTTCGGGCAGAGTTTGTCCCAGTGTCTCTTCGTGCAGTGCGCATTCAGGAGCTACTTCATCTGCAGCAGGGCAGCATGACTGTGGATCAGTACTCAGCGAGGTTCACTGACCACTCACGCTACTCCACAGATACAATTTGTGACCCATTCTTTAGTGCCCAAACCTTTGAGCAGGGACTCAAATAGGAGATCAGATCTTTGATGATCTCACTCACCATCTCGATGCAGGCGGGGGTGTTAGAATGAGCCCTCTTAGTAGATATTTTCCTTGCTAAACAGTCACCAGCAGTGAGAACCACCACTAGTCTTCATGTAGCAGAGTCTTCTACAGTCGGCAGTAGAGAGATGATGTAGAGGTCCAAGAGGACCAGACCAATAGGTGGACGAATGCAGGATTCAGGGTTGGTTGTGCGAGACACGTGAGGTAGATCCAATCATACCAGGAGCAGGCAGTGTTACGCATGCAGCGAGTAGGGTCAAATGGCTCGTGACTATCTGACCCACCATACGGATGATCAACAGATAGTCGAAGGACCACCTAGTAAGAGATAGAGATTCAACCGAGGAGGTATGTAGGGAGTAGGCGGATGTGGAAGAGGAGTTGGTCATGCAGCTGGTGGTGGGTGAGGATTCAAGATGTTACCGCCACCACCAACAGCAGGTCCACCCTAACCGCAGGGAGCAGGTGGACAGGGGAGAGCCCATCTCCAGGCAGCTGAGGCCTACAATCACAACACTCCAAAGATTATATAAGGTATGATCTGTGTCTATTCCACCTTATCTATAGTACTTATATATACAGGTTTCAGTCATTATTTTATTTCCACTGCCCTCGTTCAGATCTTGGAGCATCTGATGGAGACATTGGCTCGATCCTTACTGCTAGAGACTTCTATGTGAGCAGATTCGATGATTACACAATAGTGTCAGTAGTGTGAGCTTACACTAGAAGGTGAGATCTTCGGCTAGGATCACCTAGTAGCAGCATCAAGGCCTTACGATGACATCTTTGGTATGGACTAGTTATCTACAGTCCATACACAAATTGACTGTATTAGGCATAAAGTGTGTTGTGTCCACACGGATGGGACGAGGTTTACCTTCACCGGCGAGAAGGGAGCCTTTGCAGCATAGGATGGTCTTACCCAGAGGAGAGTGCAGCTGATCACTCATCATTTGGCTAGCCTTACCCTCAGAGCAGTTGATGTAGAGATTCCAAGCTATCCTGTAATGGTGTACCATTACACGGATGTCTTCCCTGATGATGTTTCAGGTATACCTCTTCATAGAGAGGTGTAATTTTACATTTAATTTTACCCCAGGATGTCACTAATATCTATACCAGCATATCAGATGGATCCATTGGAGCTTTGTGAGTTGTGGGTACAGCTGGAGGACTTACAGGGGAAAGGGTTCATTCGGACCAATGTTTCTACTTGGTCAGCCCCAATTTTTTTCACCAAGATGGCAGATGAGATCTTGAGGATTTGTGTTGACTATCGATGCCTGAACTAGGTGACCGTGAATAACAGTTACCCACTTCCAATGATTTATGACCTCTTTGATTAGCTGAAGGGAGCACAATGGTTCTTGAAGATAGACCTCAGATCAGGCTATCACCATCTCAGAGTACGAGACGAGGATGTGCAGAATAGAGCTTTCATATTTCGGTACGGCCATTACGAGTTCTTGGTTATGACATTAGGAGTAAACAACACTCCATCAATGTTCACGAGACTCATGAAATGGATCTTTCATCCATACCTTGATCGCTTGGTAGTATCCTTCACCTATGACATTCTGATCTACTCGACTATTGAGGAGGAGCATGCCTATCATTTATAAGTAGTACTAGACATACTCTGAGAGCACCAGATTTATGGTAATCTCTCGAAGTACCAGTCCTAGATCTGAGAGGTTCAATTTCTGGGACATGTCATATCAGAGCCTGGAGTTGCAGTGGATCCAGTGAAGATCGAGGCACTACTTGCTTGGGATCCACCCAAGAATGCGACAGAGGTACATAGTTTCCTGGGTTTAGCTGGATAGTATCAAAGTTTTGTGCCAGATTTCTCCAGAGTTGTAGCACCTCTATCAGTGTTGATGAATAAAGGGAAACCCTTCGTGTGGTCGGAGATATTCCAATAGAATTTTAGAAGATGAGGTAGAGGCTGACTAGTGAACCTATCTTGAGGCTATCGGAGGAGGGCGTAGGGTACGTAGTCTACTGTGACGCATCAAGGACCGTGCTCGGATGTGTCCTGATGCAGAAGTGAGTGGTGATCGCATATGGTTCTCTACAGCTGAGAGAACATGAGAAGAACTACACTACCCATGACCTAGAATTGGTAGCAGTGGTCTTCGCCTTGAAAATGTGGTGACACTATCTGATGGGAGAATGCTTTACAGTGTACTCCGATCACAAGATTCTCAGGTATATCTTCTCTTAGAAGGACCTGAACCTGATACAATAAAGTTGGTTTGAGTTCTCTAGGACTATGACTTCGAGATAGTCTATAGTCCTAGGAAGGGGAATGTTGTTGCAGATACACTCAGCAGGAGGACTGGTATACAGCTGCTAGGTGAGGTGATGGAGCAGCTGGTCGCTTTGTAGATATCTTTTGTGGATAGAGATGGATCAACTTTTCTTCAGTCTCTTACAGTCACTCCCCCACTTCTTCAGCGAGTCAGGGAGGCACCGTGAGGGGACGCTGACTGCGAGACTCGACGTTCTCAGATATCCATAGGGCAATCACCTGATGGATTTTCTGAAGGTGGGGAGCACATCATCCTCTTCAGAGGATGAACCATAGTACCAATGTCACTTTGGGAGGAATTGTTGAGGGAGTTCCACACGTCACCTTTTTCGGTACATCCAGGAGTGGTGAAGATGTACGAGGATCTCTTATGACAACACTGGTGGCCGGGAATGATGAAAGTAGTAGCAGAGTTTGTTTCTTGGTGCATCACTTGCCAACAAGTGATGGTTGAGAATTAGGTACCAACAGGCTTGGTTTATCCTTTAGAGGTCCCAGAGTGGAAGTGGGATGGGATATCCATGGTCTTCGTGATAGGACTTCCATGTACATCCAGGGTACATGACTCGATTTGGGTGATCATTGACTGACTCACCAAGTCATCCCACTTCCTACAGATCAGAGAGCAGTGTTCAATAGAGAGCTTGGGACACCTCTATGTGCAAGAGATTTTGTGGCTACATGTAGTACCCTCAACTATTGTCTCCGATCGTGATGCACGTTTTACTTCCCGGCTATGGAAGAGGTTGCAGGATGCTTTTGGGACGCAGCTTCATTTGAGCACCACCTTCCTTCCTCAGATGGATAGTCAGACTGAGCAGACTATTTAGACCCTTGAGGACATGCTACGTGCTTTCTTCCTTCACTTCAGTCATAGCTGGGAGGATCACTTGCCTTTGGTGGAGTTTTCATACAAAAACAGTTATCACTCCACCATTGGGACGACACATCTTAAGGCATTGTACGGGAAACCTTGCAGATCACCTTTGTCTTGGACTGACCCAAGGGTGTCAGCACTAGTGGGGGCAGAGATGGTTCAGGCTACTATAGAGAAAGTGAAGATCATCCAGGAGCGGATGAAGACTACATAGAGTAGGAAAAAGTCTTATATTGACAGGAGATGGAGACCTCTAGAGTTTGAGGATGGTGACCATGTCTTTCTATGGGTATCACCTCAACAAGGTTTACGGAGACTTGGCTAAGGGGACATGTTATCTTTGAGGTTCATCGGACCATTCCAGGTCCTCAGCAGAGTTGGTGAGGTGGCATACCGCTTAGCTCTTCCACCTCAGTTGCACCGGGTGCGTGACTTCTTCCATGTATCCCAGTTGAGAAGATACATTCATGACCCTTCTCACATCATCGACCATGGCGAGCTCGACATCGGCGATGTGGAGACTTTTATAGAGGTTCCATTAGAGATTGAAGATCGAAAGTAGTGGGTCCTTCATGCATGGTAGATTCCTCTGGTGCGCGTTCATTGGCAGCATGAGAACCTTCCGGAGAGCACATAGGAGCTAGAGGCTCAGATGCATACTCAGTACCCCCCACTAGTTCCCTTAGATTGAGTTGTGGCTTATAGGGATGTAAAGCCCTGAGGTGGGGAGAATTTAAAGACCAGGAATTATCGATGTAATTTTTTTTAATTAAATAGGAATTTTTTCAGTATACAAAAACTGACGGTGCGTGATTCTAAGGCCTAGTGTGCTCGGAATGAATTTCTGAACTTTTTTTGGGTAAGTTTAGTAAACGTGCTAGTGTGTTTTTTTAACTTTTGAACCAGTGCTCGAAATTGAAATATGAGGACACCGTTGAACTCGTAGCACCGGTATTCGCATAAGGAGACCTTCACCTAGACCGTAGTGGGACGAGGGTGGAAGTTAGTTTATCACTTATTCATGAAAGAACAAAAATAAAATAAAATGGTGTAACATTTTATTTTTATTTTATTCTAAAACTCCCATGTGGATGTTTCACAGGTGGGGACCACCTGAAATAAACCTCCCTTTAAAGGTTATAGTGGTGCGGACCACATGAGTATAAACCCCCCTTGAACTCCCCTTTAATGAGAGAAACCCTCAAGCTTCCTATTAAATGTGGGGGAGCCTCTTCAACTCCTCCATGATTTATTATTCCAACTCAAAAAATTAATTTAAGATTTTTGAATTTATTCCAATGAACTAAATAGACAACATAATCTATTATGTTGGCTACTTGGTATTTTTGGTGGAATTGGGTGGAAGGAGCCTTGGGAGAATGCTCTCCAATGAAGAATGCCGACTTCACCTCCGACTTCTTCCACGAGACATTCGTTGACGAGGAACGTCTTCAATGTCTATGAACCGATGATAGAGGAAATTTTGACATCACCAACGTCCGGTTATTCCCAATGACATCATCTCCTTCCCCATGGAAAATTTTCAAGGAATCAAACAAACGAGGTAGGGATGGTGTTTGAATTATTTTTCTTTACATGTTCTTGATATTATTATTCTTATTGAGCCGCTTTCTATCACTCTAACGTGGAAAGTGTGGTCCAAATAAACATGTTCGGACCCCTCCCTTGTTCTTCTTAAATGGTGTATCCTTCGCGATGAAAGAAGGAGACTTTGGTGATGGTGACTGGTGCCGGCGATTGGCACCAGTGGAACTCGATAACCACCGAAGGAGGCACGGTGCCATGCCGCCCCACAACCTCCATGCCTCGCGGTGCTCCGCCAACCAGCGGACTCTGTGCCCCACGTCGCCTCGCCGTCTGCGGCCATCTCCGCCCCGCAGCCTCGTCGTGCCACCCCACTCGAGCCGCCCGGTGGCACTCGGGGGCTCTTACCTCCAGATCACATTTCCCTAGTCAAGCTGCCCCATGGCCTCTGCCCTCCTGGCCGAGCCACTCCGGCCGAGCCGCCCTGCGGCCTTAGGCCCTTGTGGCACCGCCCGCGGTCGAGCCGCCCCACACCCTCACGGCACCCCCGCAGTCGAGCCACCCCACACCCTCGTAGAACCCCGGAGCCGAGCCTCCCCACACCCCCATGGAACCCCCATGGCCTCGCAACCCTCGCATCCTGCCGTGCCGAGTCCAGTAGGCCAGGCCAGGTAGGTCCGACCAAGTCGGACCGGACCCGGACCAAATATAACCCTATACTTTACTTGGGCCATAACTTTGGCACCGGATGTCCGTTTGACGAACCGCCAGTGGCACTAGAAACCTTGCAGCGAGACAGTACCTGTGGTATACCCCACTAGAGTTTAGGATAAAGTTGGGGAATGGTCATGTTGGATCGAGCACGAATCCAACCGGGCCCTTGGGACAAAAAGGCTAATAACTCACAGACCGGGCATCCGAATGATGCGTCATCTATTGCATTGAGACACCTATGACATGGAGGTCCTTTGAGATACTTTTTCATGGGACTTCGTGATTATTAAAGTATCAACTATTATCTTGTGGAGTGGATCCTACCAAATATGAGCTATCATAGTACGGGAACCCAGTAGCTGGCTATGACATGAAGAATGTAGAGCGATCCTGAGTGGGTCAACACTTAGAGCGATCTTGTGTGGTTCAACACCTAGAGAGATCTTGTGTGGGTCATCACTTAGAGTGATCCTATGTGGGTCAACACATAGAGATATCTTGTGTGGTTCAGCAGTTAGAGAGATCATGTTGGGTCAGCACTGATTGATCCTGTGTGGGTCAGCACCTAGAGCAATCATGTGTGGGTCAGCACCTAGAGCGATCCTGTGTGGGTCAGCACTTAGAGCGATCATGTTTGGGTCAGCACCTAGAGTGATCCTGTGTGGGTATGCACTTAGAGCCATCCTGTGTGGGTCATCACCAAGTCATCCTCTATGGGTCAGCACCTAAAGTGATCTTGTGTGGGTCAGTACTGAGAGGGATCCTATGTGGGTCAGTACCTAGTGATTCTGTGTGGGTCAGCACCTTGCGATACGGCGTGGGTTAGCACTTAGTGATCCTGTGTGGGTCAACACCGAGTGATCCTATGTGGGTCAGTACCTGGAAATTCTATTTGGGTCTTCCTCTTAACAAAGTAAGATGATTTAGTAGTTACATCTAATCATCTCTACTAATATACTTAAGATATACCTGGAATGAGCTGAGTTGGTACCTGTGTGGTACTTTCCTTTGTGGTAATACCTTGGTACAATTATTCTTTGTAGCGTACCTATGTGGTACTTGCCTTTGTGGTTTTCATTACTTTGTGGAACAATTGATCTTTGGTCTTTTGGGACGGACCCTATGTTTCCTCATGATTGAGATGGGTATACTTGATAACTTAGGTATATGTATGGGAATATACCTAAGTAGGGTTGACAGTTGACTTCATGATTTGAGGTTTATCCTTTGTGGATTTTTTGAGACCTTGAGGGTCTTGGGGTCCCTACTGAGTATCGTTATACTCACCCCTGCACGGGCTATTCTCGCTCCTTGTTGTGTTTGGTGGAGATGACAGACTGCATTTATCAAGACTGAGGATACCAGGACTGGATGGTGCTCGGTGGTGGACCATACGACATAAAGATGTATGGTGTAGATAGACATATGTGGAGTGTTGAGAAGGTGATATGTACCCACCCTTCAAGTAGGAACCTCGAAGGATGACCTAGTAGCTATTTTCCTTTTTATTTTTGTTGTATTTCAGTTGTACTTGTATCTGTACAGTTGGGATTGTATTTCTGGCCCCTTTTACTTTCAACACTCATTTTGTAATATAGTTTACTTGTGTTTGTATCTTTTTGTGTGCTTGGATGAGTGTGTTTACAGGATATAAAGGCAATTCCTTACTAGTTATTTGGAATACGCCTTTCGGTGCTAGTCGCCAGCCCCTGGCCTGTAGAAGGCGGGCTTGGGGTAGTCATGGCACGGGCCCTGGGGGAAGGGTCATGACAAAAAGTGTCTAGATATATTGCTAACAAATGCATGACACGGTTTCCTATACAAATAGAACTAGTGGAAAAGAAAAGAAAATCAGTAGTGGATTTTAATAAAAAAATGCTATTGTGTAGAAGGATTTTACAAAAAAGAATAATTATGAACATGTACCAAAATAATTATTATTTATTTGACTAGAGAATTTGTAATTGGATAAGAATTTAGAGTAGGAACATAAAAAATGAAAGTCCACTGCATGAAAATATGAAGAGTATCATTCCATCTAAGATTAAAGATAAAGAAATTAAGTATTCTATGCTGAAATTTAATGATAAAATCTTGAGATTCAAAGCAGTATCATGAATGAAGAGTTTTTATGGATTTTAATCTATATTTCATGGAGTTTCTGGATTGAGAACTAAATATCATCTCTACTGACCTAACTGAAAATTATTGAAGAATCACATTATTACCATGTGTATTTTCAATTTATTTATTTAGTGAAGGGAATTGAATGTGAGGCATATATTCAGGGGGAGTCATGAAGATATTAATTCTTTGAAAACATTATAAAATATCTTTTAATTTATCCATCATGGATATGTTTACTACAATTGGTCACATGTAGTCTTTAGAAAATTATTTATTTGGTTTTAAATTATTTCTTAAAGTTGATTTTTTAAGAATGATAGTCATGATGAATAAGGTGAATAATTATTATCACTCTAGGGGGAGAAATGATAAACAACTACCAGAGTAGAATATCTTGAATAGTATCAATGAGTATTTTAATTTATGGTCAAGGATTTATATGATGACTTCTAATTATGTAAACTGAATCTTATCATTAAGATATATGCTCTCATATCTTAGTATGAATAGTAATTTTGAATCATAAGGGTAGAAAATGAAAATTTTATTAAAAAAAATTAAAGTGGATTTATATAGGTGAGTAAATTCTTGATGTTTATTGGCTTTAACCTGTATGTATAGATGAATATAGAATATTATTAGAAAATATTTTCAACAACCCATGATATAAGGTTTCAATGTTGGAATCAAATTTTAAAAGTTTTATTTACATCATTGTTATTTAATTTGGTCACTCTTTTTTTCTAGATCTGGTTATCCAACATATATTTAGAGCTGATTAATTAATGAATCATTTATTTAAGAAAATCAATGTTTTCCCACTCTCAATAAGTTTAATTTGAATTTATCTGAAGTAGAGTATCTTTATTGAAATGATGATGTTGAAGGAGAAAATAATAAAAGTTAGGATTTTAAAGTATGAGATTAGTCAAACTCATTCCCATACATATATATTTGGTTTTATTTTCAAGTAAGGGGGTTAAGTAAACATTGACTTTGGATGTAAAATGGGTACTAAAAACAAATACAAAGGGTGATATTGAATAACCCAAATCAATTAAATTAATAATTTTGTTTTATTTTTTGTCAATGTATTTATATGTTGAGAAGTCAATCCTACAATGATTGAAGCGTGCAGTTTCTAAAATTAACTTATTCTGGAGATTTATTCATTAGTTTGAATGGATTTTTCTTCATGAAGAGTTTCATTAAATAAAGAAACATTTAATGTAATTATTATAGTTTAGTAATTAATTTCCAAAACATTGCCCCATTTATATTAGGATATTTTATATTTTTTACACCATTTCAATTGATGATTTGAGAATATTAAAGAAATATGAGTTAATGGATTCCTTGTAAAATATATAGATTACATGATGACTATTTTTTGAAGAGGTTAGGATGGATTGGATTGTATTAGAATGTTTTTTATGTTAGTATAACACCTATATCAGAATATACTCAGAAAATATGGCATGCCAACCAGAAAGTAATGGGATCTATGTGCACCACTTCTTATGTGGGAACTAGGACGGACCAGTGCGTAGTCGACCAGTATAGAAGATCAGGATATGCATAGCACTCCCACAAGAGGTGCAATGGAGAAACTAATACACTATATGGTGAAGCAAATTTTTGAAGAAGTATGTTAGTATAGGGAAGTGATAGTATGTAGTGGTAGAATACCAGTTAATCGAATTTGATGTCTGAGCGGTGAGATTTTTTATAAAAGGAAGTTCCTGATTGACATTAAAATAGATGTGGAACATTATAATTACTATTAATTTTTCAGGACTAAAAAGTTAAATAAATATAATAAATCACCTGATTCCATCTCTCTGAGTCGTTCAATCATGTCTAGCAATCGTCTTCCACCATTCCTTTATTGTAGGATCTTCTCGGTGTTGGGATTTCTCCATGCAACATCATCCAAAGATCAATCCAAATAATTCAAGTATAATTTGATCATTTTGAGGATTATGATATTATTGAAACTACATGTAACATTTTTTCATGTTTAAACTAAGATCAAATAAAAGGAAAATGAAAATGAAGCTAACTTGATTATACCATGATTATGTTTCTGGTTATCGCATGAAGGGGTAAGTAGGAGAAACAGATGATTGACTTTGTTTTTTATAGAACTATATCAATGGAGTGTTGTCTATAAATACCCTAGACCGAACTCATTTTCTATTGGATTTTATTACACTTTCGAGTATGATTTTTGAGAGACAAACTTATCCTATGATGTACTCTAAATTCACGAAGTGAGTTACATGTGTTCCTGCTGAAATTGTTCCTTCATTTTTGCATGATGTTCTTTTTATTCCATAGTCCAGTATAACATCCACATTGTGTTTTGAGAAGTACTTTGAATATACTATAATTTTACATAAATAATAGAAAATTAAATACTGTATATACATACATAGAGTGTCTTTCAATGAATAATAACTACAAGACACTTTTTAACCAAGAGCTTGAGGTTTGATATTTTCTATGCAAAGTTACAGTGGAATCACATGTATAGTGTGAATAAATAGTGAAGTGGTATCTAGTGATGTGATTATCTTAATGTGTGAACGAAACATTGAAGAAAGTGACTTCATATATACATTTATGTGATACATGAATTCTAAAAGATACATGCATGATATTGTGTGGGTATAACTTCTTAGGTTCTTGCAAAGGAGTGTGTTACATAATATACCAGTGTAATGTATATTGATAATATGCTATTATTGATATGCATTCATTATTGAATAATGTTATGATGGTAGTACATTTATTATGTTCTTAGGCTATATACATACCTAGATTCATTGATTTCCTCTATGTATTACGTGAAAGCTAAAGTTTCCATATAATTCTAATTACATGAAGATTGTTGAGAAATTTAAATAAATAGTGACATTTTATTATAGTGATATGATAAGGTGATGGTAGTATAATATTTCCATGAGTTATGGTTATTACATTCATGAAATAGTATTTCAAAAAATATATAATTTCCATCATATATTCCAGAATGACACATAATGTACATGTTTGTACTGATTGAAAACACTATTAGTAATTTTATTTTGAGGTGAAGAAATATTCCTTAGTAAATCTATGAATAAGACAAATTGAATTATGTTGTGGAATCATAAGTTTTTAATTCTATTATTATAGTGAGATAAAGTGGAATTGATATATTATATTTATTTAGAAGAGTATATTGAGATGAATTTCATATAGTGTTATTTATTACATTCAGGTACACTCAATGACTTCCAGTTGAAGTGAGAAATATTAGAATAAATTTATTCTAATGGATCAATTATGAAGATAAATTTTTTGTTTCAATTACACCTTTGAAGTTAGGGAGATCATTATCATTATGTTATTGTTTTTTTTAACTAGAGGAATTACATTATAAATAACACCGGTGGGATTCTAGTATAAAGAACACTAGTGGGATAGAAATATAATTTGGGAAGTGGTACATACCTACACACTATGGTTTTAGAGTGATACCGGACCAAAACACTTGTAATTGGTGAAGGATTTTTATAGGATAATTTGTGTTATGGGTCATCCTGAACATATAAAGGATGTATTCACCCACACTGGGGGTCAACTTTGTAAAAATATTATGTGATGTGATTAAATTTACTTTCTATCTTGCATGTGGTATAATTGTGCTTGTAAATAAGTAATATCTATTAAATATAACAGGTGTGGAGGTTCAAATTATTAAATAGAATAAAATTAAAAAAAATAAAATTATTAAAACTTATGTACACTAATCCCCCCTACTTAGTGTACCTTCAAGATCCATTGGGCACTTAAATTGGTATTAGAGGAAAGGTTTCACCTCTAATTGGATCTATATTATTGTCACTATTTTTTTTATCATACATATATGAAGTGTAGAATTGAATTTTAAGAAGTAGTAAAATTACATTATATAGAAAATTCAGCTCCAAACACTATCAGTTCCAATAATGAGACTTGTACAAAAACCATGAAGAATATAAATAAGAAAGTGGAAAAAAGGCTGAGAAATAATTTTGAAAATAAATAGGGAACATCACAAACTAAATGTAGTCAGGTTTGTACTTTATAATTTTATCAATTAAATTAGATGATAATTAAACTTTTGATTATTTTAATTCAATTTTTGATGAATAAGAATTTATCTTGATGATTTTCTTTAACGTTTCAAAGGTTATGTGAAAACAAATTCCTACCAAGGATTTCAATTATATATTTTCATTTATAAAATAACTATATGATGAAAATTAACATATTGAAGTGGAATAAAAGGACATGAAGAAATTATTAGAAAAGTAGTTTCAGATATGAAAACTTATCACATAACTTATTTAATACAAAGAAGAAACGGTATCACTTTGCAATGAAAATTTATCCTATTTTGAAGAACACATGAAAAGAAATGTTAGTGAGAAATAAGTATATCATAAGTTCCTTAGTGAGATAATTCAAGCACTTGAGAATATCATAATACTACAATTATTATTAAGGAATCTCAGTTGGAAATAAAAGACTAGAATGATAATTAATCAGATCTGAAAAATCAAAATAACCTTCTTATTTCATTATAATTAAATACTCACTTTGGTTGAAGATGAGTTACAAAGGACTATTTTTTAGAAGGATGTGACTAAGAAATATTATACATAAGTGATACATGAATTGTAGAAACTACATCGAACATCTATGAAAATTAAATAATCCAATATTTAGGTTAATATAAATAAAATTAAAGGGTTAAACAATTCCATATTAGAGGAAAATAAAAATCATGATGATCAAGTTTAGAAAATGAAGAGTCAATGGGAAGATAAACTGAAATTTGTTTAGGGTAAGAAAAAAATTCAACAATAATAATATTCTTGAAATGGAATTAAATTTAAAAAATTTAAAAGAAACACAAGTGTAGACTTACATGAAAGAATGTGATAATATGGTGAAATCATTGAAGACCAGAAGAACTCTCTAAATCAGAAAATTATTGAGTTGGAAGTGAAGATTTAAAATCTTAAGAAAACCCATGTTCAATATTCAAAAAATTATGAGATCAAAAATGATTATGATATTAATTATGAAAAGATTATTACATCTGAAAAGAGTCATTCAAGATCCAATAAGTTCTTGTTATTATCTAATTATAAATTTGTTTCTAGATCTTTAAAATAGGTAACCCTTGATCTATATGTTTATTTTATTACTGATATTATTTCATCCATTATTATAGGTTACAAAAGGAATTATGGTTAAACATGGGTAAAGAATAATGATGATAAATCCACTATATCATCAAAGGTGGAAGTTAAAAAGAGTTGGAATTCAAGTTCCCAACAATAAGATGAGAAGAATAATCATATTATCCAAAAGAAACAAGATTAAAAAGATCGAAAATGTATAGAAAGGAATAAAAAATGACAATTTGTTGGTAACATTTGGTTTTATTGGAAATTTTGGCATCAAGACATTAATTATTATCATAGTTTTTAACTGCATTATAAATACAGATGGAAAACATTAAGGGTGAAAATATCTTATGAAAATAGAAATCAAATAGAATTGAAGATAATTCACCGATGAAGAAGAATCTATCCTTCAATAATAGTTTTGTGTGTCTTAAAGACTTATTTGATTATTGAAACATAGGTGGTCACATTTATGATGAGAGTTGGCATGTTCCAACTATGAACAATGCATATAATGATATTAATATAAGACTAAAAAAATTTATAGGCAGAGAACAAAATAAAAAAAGTATTCCTATGGGTATAAGAAGAAGAAGTTAGTTATAAAAAATATGAATCAATTTTCACAAAATAAAAATGATGAAATAAATGTCACAATAAATATAGGTTCTTCTATTGTGTGAAAGAGGACATATTATGGTTCTTTTCAAATATTTCATAAACATCAATGCTAGTGGAGTCAAGCTAAAGTAGAAAAAGAAAATATTCATAGAAAAAAAATAAAATTATTGATTTGGTGCATGAAAATCAAGATGAAAAAAATATAGTTTCATGATAAGTTTTCTAAAAAGTATAAACCTATGATTATGTAGATTTTTGGGGAAGTTGAAAAATGTCTGGGGATATTTTTGAGAAATGTGTGACATGGTTTACTGAACAAATAGAATTAGTGAATAACAAAGGAAATGAACTAGTAGAATTTTATGTTAAAAATTATACTATGAAGAAAAAGTTTACCCACCAGAAGAAGTCTGAACACATACCAAAAGAATTATTAGTAATATGTCTAGAGAAGATGGTATTGGATATGAATTTGGATCAATAATAGAAGAATAAAATAGAACTACTTGATAATATGAAGAAGCTTATTCCATCTAAGATGAAAGGTATAGATATTAATAAGTCCATGAAATCCTTAAATGATAAAATTTGGAATGTCAAATAATGAAAAAGAATGAAGAGTTCTCATAAATCTAAATCTAGATTAATAGGACTTTATGAGTTGAGAAATAAATATTATCTCTACCATTATAACTAAAAATCATTGAATATCCACCTTATTCCAATGTATATTTTGTTTGTTTCTTCATTTCAAAGAACTGAATGTGAGGCCTATATTTAGGGGGAGTCCTAATGATATGGGTGTTTTTTTAAATATATACAGCATCTTTGACTTTATCTACCAAGGATGTATTTAATTCTATTGGTGTGATATATTCTTTAGATTTCACTTTATTTGGTGTTAAAATTGTTCTTGAATTTCATTCTTGAAGAAAGATAATCATGATGAAGAAGATGAATGATGCTCATCTATCTAGGTTGGAGAAAAGAAAAAAACTACCAAAGTTTAATATATCAACTAGAATTACTAAATATTAAAAGTTCCGGCAGGTGATTTAGCTTATGATTTCAATTTTGGGAAATTTAAGCTTGTCATTAAAGAGGTATTTTATCATATCTATATATGAATAAAAAATGTTAATCATAAGGGTATAAACTGATAATTTGATGATAAAAGTAAAATGGATTGATAAAGTGGAGTAAATTCTTATAGTTGAATTTATTTATCCTTTTTGTCAAGATGAATGTAAGAGATTGTTTGAAATCATTTGAGTAACCCCTGAAAGATGGATTCAGTCTTAACATCACATTCTGGAAAATTTATTTGTATCTTTTTTATCTAAATTGATCAATCATATTTTCAACACTGAGTTAGCCCATGTAGTATTGAAACTGATTAACTAATGAATCGTTAATTTAATAAAAATGTTTCTTTCCTTCTCTCAAGTAGGTAAATTTTAATTTCTCTTATTTGGAATCTCTTATAAAATGAGGATATTGAAGGAAAAAGGAAGAAAATTTTAGTTGTTATATAGTGAGATGAGTTTAATTATTTCCTATACTTATATATTTAGATTTATTTTCATGTAATAGGGAGAATAAAACATTAAATTTGTAAGTAAAATTGGTATTGGAAACAAATTCAAAGGGAGAGATTGACGAACACAAAATGATTAAAGTATTAACTTTTTTTTATTTTTTGTCAACGTATTTTTATTTTTATAATTAATTGATAGATTGATTGAATTGTGTGTTTTATACCATTGAATTATTCTAGAGAATTATTCATAAGTTGGAAAGGATGTTTCAACTTGAAGAGTATCTTTAAATAAAGAAACATTTAATGTGATTATTTTTGATATTTTCTTATTATCCAAAACATATCCACAGTTTCATTAAGAGATTGCACATTTTTACACTATTTGAATTGATGATTTGAGATGTTAAAAGAATTAGGAGTTAATCAAATCCATGGAAAATATATATTTTTCAAGATGAATATTTTTTGAAGATATTTGGATGTATTGGATTGTCTTGACATGGTCCTTATATTGGGATAACAATTATATTGGATTCTACTAAAAAATAATGGCTTTAAAACTAGCCGGAAATGGGATTCATGTGCACCACTAGTTAGGTTTTAACTATGATCAACTAGTTTATAACCAGAAATCATATTATTCAAGGACATGAATAGAATTTCCATAAGAGGAAAAATGGAGAATGTGATACATCATACGAAGCATAATGGTGGCAAAGAAATGTGTCAACATGGGACAGTTCCAACATGTAATGTTAGTATAATAGTTAATCTAATTTTATGTGTGAGAGGTGGGATTTATTATAAAATGAAGCTCCTAAATAAGATTAAAATACATGTGGGACTCGCTACTTCTGGTTATTGTTTCTCCTCTAAAGAGGTATGCAAAGAACATGTGTCATCCTATTCGATCTCTCGAAGTTGTTTGATCATGGCCAGTGATGTTGTTTTTCCTTTCCTTTGTTATAGAATATTCTATACATAAGGAGTTCTCCATACAACATCATCTTAAGTTTAATCTGAGGCATTCATGCATCTTTTTTTATTCTAAGGATTCAAATATGATCAAAACTACATGAAACTTTTTTCATGTTTCAAATAAGATTCAATTGAAGTAAAAATAAAATGAAGATAACTTGATTATATGATGATGGTTATTTTAGTTATCACATGAAGGGGTAAACATGATAAATGAATAGATGATTGTGTTTTTTGGAGCACTATGTCAGTGGATTTCTTTCCATAAATACCCCAGACCAACCTCATTTTCTGTTGGATTTTATTGTACTTTCAAGAGAGATTTTTTAGAGATAATCAGGTCATTTTAGTTCTCCAAATTTTCTTAGTGAGTTACATGAATTCGTGCTAAGATTCTACTGTCATGTTCACTTGATGTTTTTTTTGATTCAGTGATCTAGTATAACATCTACATAATTTTTTGTGAAGCACTGTGAACCATGTATAATGTTATTTCAAGAAGAGATACATCAATACTATGTATTTTTACACAATTATTCTTGAAAAGAATACGAACTACATGAAACTCTTGTGTAAATATCTTGAGGTTTCATTTTTTTTCTACGCAAAGTTATAGTGGAATTATGCATGTAGCACAAAGGAACAATGAAGTGGTATCTCATGATGTGTTTTATTTCATGCATGAAAGAAACATTGAAGGTAGTGATATCGCATATATAGTTATGTGATATGTGCATTTGAACATATACATGCATGAGATTGAGTGTCATTGTATATGTGTATAGATTCTTGTTAAGGAGTGTGTTGCGCAATATGCCTAAATGAAGTAAATTAAGAATTTGTTATTCTTTATACACATAGATTATTTAAGGAAGTTCCAAAAGAAATATAGTGATTATGTTCTTTTTCTATATACATACATAGAGGCAGTGATATCCTCTATGTATTCTATAAAAGAGGAAGCATCCGTGTAATTCAAATTAAAGTATGATTAATGAGAAATTAAAAGATATAGTGACATTACATTATAGTGATATGTAAAGGAGATAGAAATATATTATTTTCATGAGTTATGATTATTCCACGCATGAAATAATATTTCCATAAAAATATAATTTCTATTATACATGAATGAATGACATACAATGTACATGTGTGTAGTGATTGAAAATACTGTTAGTGGTACTTGTTTGAGTTGAAGAAATATTTTTCAGAAAAGAGAATAAGAAGACAACTTGAAGTGTGTCAATGATTCTTGAGTTGTTCAATATATTATTAATGTGAGATGAAGTAGAAGTGATATCTTATACTCATTAATTATAGTATACTGAGCTGACTTTCATTTTTTTATTACATATAATGTAAGTCAAATACTTTGAGTTGAAGTGAGAATGTAATAAATTAATTTATTCTAATGGCACAAAGAGGAAGATCATTTACATGTTTTAGTGGAATCTTATATTTTTTGTGATCTTTCTCATTATGTTAATGTTGTTTTGTAAATACCAGTGGAGTTACAGTATATATAACTCTGGATGGATGCCAATATATATAACATTGGTGGAATACTATTTTAATTTAATAAGTGGTTCATACCTACCCACCATGGTTTTGTGGTGATACCAAACCATCCCACTTATAATTGGTGATTTATTTTTAATAGACAATATTTTTATTAGATCATCACGAACTCAGTAAGGATGTGGTCACCCACATCGGTGGTAAGACTTGTAAAAATACATTGTTTTTTTATTCAATTTAATTTTTTTCTTTCATGTGTCATAATTTTATTTATAAATAGGGAAAATATATTGACTCTAATAGGTCCAATGATTCAAATTATTAAAGAGGGTAAAATTCAATAAAATAAAATTTTTCAGACATGTGTACACTGATTCCCCCCCCCCACCTTGGTGTACTTGAATGATCCACTAGGTACATCATCCATAACCACCATCCTAGTTTATAATGTAACCACCATCCTTGGATTATAATGAAACTATCCATCACATAAAGAAAACCACACATATGTGTGCCATGACATCATAAAACAGTCATCATATCCCACTTAAGGGAAATGGGTTTCATAAATATTTCATCAATTCATTATAGCATTAACCATGAAAATAAATGGGTTTCATAAGACTAAATGTAACACCCCGAGATTTTATGAGAAATATTATTTTTAATTTCTTTGATGTCTTGTGTTGTACGCTACACCAAGATTGGATTTCGCTAAACGAAACACTTTATTAGCTTGAAGTATACGCAAACACTATTCTGGGCTTGTGTTGCACGCCAGTGCAACATTCCTCGATAGCATGTGTTATACACAGTACTGAGTTTCACTAAACAAGTTATTACTATAATATTATTATGAACTACTGCTGTGAATAGTAATACCCAATTTTTGAAATTTTATAAATTCTATCTTTCAAAATGGAATTCATTTTTGGATTTGGAATATCAAAATTAGCCTAGGGTGGATTTTCGGTATTTTTCTGAAAACTTTCAATTTTTGATGAATAGTGAAAAGACTGGGTTACTATTTAAAAACCGACTTTTTATTTAAATAATGATTTATTTTATTTAAATTTTTTTAGGTCAAAATTGATACATAATACCTATATAAGTTCAATTCAATTCATTGGAGTCATTTTAGAAAAAAAAAATTAGATATATATAAATTTTATTGAACCTTTCACTGTCTTTTACCCACCTCCTAGGAGCATTTGCAATTGTACATAAAACTTAATTTTACCGCTTCTATGAGTAGAATTTTGAAAATCCGAGAGACACAGTTAATATCAAGGACTAAAATGTGGTTCAATAAGATAAAAATTATTTTTGGTGAATAGTAACTTTTTACTTTTATATACCACGGTTAAAAGTAAATAGGGTAATTAAGGGTAAAAATGATATTATTTTTACCCTAACACATGTCCTAATTCTATTAGCTACATGTAATTCGACGAAAAAAACCTTAGGAATAAAATATTACCATTTAGGTTCACATGGATTAGATTATGACATTTACTATTAATTTATTTAAAGAAGGGTTAAAATAGTTAAAATCAATGTTTAATAAATAAAACATTTTTAATATAGGGTCATACATAAGATAAATTAGACTATTAATATTAATTATAAATATAAAAATATTTCTTACATAATGGTATTTTATTTACAATTTTTAGACATTAAATAATTTAATTTATTTATGACACAATGATGATGCAGTAATTACCTTAAGAATGAAATATTAACATAATTGATGTTATAAATACCCAAATAAATGTAATTTAAGACTTTTTAAAAATTACACTAATTTTTTAGCTTAATATGACATGTTAGTATTGATTTAATTAACTTTTTTCGAACAAATCATGTTGTTATGATTTTTACAAAAATCCATTACAAAATAGTTTCCAAATTGACATAAAATAGTTTTTAAAACAAATATTATATTATTAATTGTTATTATATTTCTAAAAATCTAAGTTTCATCCAAATAACATAGATAAGGATATATATATTAATAATTAACCACTTGGGGTTCTTTTGGCTTGTTATGGTAAGTTTATTAAACATATAGTGTAAGAAAAGAAGAAGACGCGGTAAAAGTTAAATTATTTAACTTAGAGTTAAATCTAAATGATAAGGTTACAATAGTAACCTAAACTTGTCTAAAACCTATTGGTTGATAGTATTTCGACCCATAACCACTTTAGTCTCAAAATAAATCTATTTGGAGATATTATAAACCAAATATGGCTTTATTATAAAAAAATATTTTATGTTTTTTCTAAGGTGCCCCTCTCCTCCCTTATAAAAGGGAACCTCCTCCCTTTTCTCTTTAAACAATTTTGAGCCTTCATGCTCCGCAAAACCCTGCCCATTTCCATTCTAAAATCCCCTATAAACATAATAGAGGTCCTGGTCTTCTTCAAAGACCAATTTTAGTGCCCTAAGAGGAGGTTTCAAAGAGGCGTGTCGAAGAAGAGGTAATATCCGTTACCACTTATTTTAAATTTATTTCTTCTTCTACTTGCTCTTTTTTATTTGTTTCATTATGAATTAATAACATAAGTATCAATAATATCCTGATATGTTATTATAAATATTACACAACACTATTTCACCTTCTATCCATCCTATGGAAAACGAAATCACCGCGAGTGCGTACGTACGGAATACCGTCTCCACTCTGTGGTGTAATCGGTTTTTCCACCACCACCTTACTTGGATGGGTATAATGGTGTAAATAATAACTATATATTGTTATTATAACATCATACTGATTCTGATATATTATATCATCCACTCCAATCCTATTAAATAATTATGGGAATGATATCATCGCTCGTGCGTACGTACGGACTACCGTCTCCACGAACACGATGAGATTCATTTTCCATGATTAACCATTCAAGTTTGATTATAAAGAATATATAATAAATAATCATGGAATATATTACATAATAATGATACTAGATTTATATAAATATATGTTTCATTTACTTAATTCCATTTAATTCAATAAGTAAAGGAAAACAGCGTTCATGCGTACGTACGGCCTACCGTCTCCATGAACGGTGTATTTCATTCCATTTATAGATCTATCATATATATTTATATGCTGAATATATATTATATATATATAACATGTTTTAAATTCTGTAATTAAGTAAATCAGCATATAAGTAATAATATCAAGAACAACAAGTCGAAACATGTATGATCAATGAAACAATTTTACCCAAAATGCTGCTTTAACATGGAATTTACAAAAGAATGTGTAATATAAAGTCATAAGTGAACCATATATGATACCATAACAATGAATATGATTATTTAATAAGTCAATGACATTATTTAAATCATTATACAGGATTTTCAGATATATACGAAACATATCGGACATTAAGTAAGGGATAATTTTTCCAATCTCATTTTTATCCGAGATTGTTTATTCGTAAGTATTTACTGAAGTTATGTTTATCATCCATGTCCCTGTTTTCTAAAAATTGTTTCATGTATTTTTAAAGTCCTTTTTACCCATTTTTAATTTTACTAAATGGTATGTAAGTAATCTTTCTTTTTTTTACGTTGTGAGGTATTTTTTTGACTTTTCTGGCAAAAGTAAGAGAAGAATGTTTTTTAACACATACGACATGAACAGATTTTTACGGTTTTATAACACCTTATTTTCATGAATCTGTATCTATAAGATTTGTTGAATATTTTTAAAAAAAAACATTTTCTTTTAAAATTTCAAGGGATTTTTTGAAAAGAAAATGATTTTGAAGAAGAAAGGATATTTTCCTCAAGAATTAATTTCAAGTGTTTTATCTAAACAATTTTCCATCTAAGATGAAATTGTTTCATATGTGTATGTTTCAAGTATAATGTATCTATGATTTACATGGTTCCACTTTTCTTACGATTAAATGATATACATTTGTTTTATATGGATTATGTTATTATGGGATGATGTTTATGAAACCCATTTTTATTCTTTGGGTTATGATGAATGATTTATATTTATGTTGTGGCACATGTAAGAATGATTTCAATATGAGATGGGTGGGACCTATATCTCCCTCCAATGCATTGGGTAAATATTTATATCTCATGAGATAGAAATGGCGGGAATGGTATGTTAATCTGGTTCAGTGAAACAGGACTAGAACGAGGAGTAAACTCAATTCAGAAAGGGACTTTGTCCACTAAGATGGTCATGGCAGCAATGCCTTGGATAATATAGAAATCCTATCATGTGATTAATGGTTTTCGACAATTACATGTTTCATTCCCAGGATATTTTATAATGATTGATGTTATTTTATGATCTATGCCTTAGATACTACCAATATTTATTTCACAACTCAATATTTTGACATTTAAACTCTATTTTCATGTTTTGAAGTTCAAATGTATATGGTTTGTTTTATTTTCTCCATGATTACCCTTACTGTGAATTTGATCTCACCCTTTATATGTTTTCTTTTCCCCAGGATATAATTAAAGGTTTTAGGTAAGAAAAAAAGGGGAATATCTTTATTGGAGATGTTGAAGATCTTTCACCAATATTAGAAGATTATGTTTTTGAGTTTCAAAAGACACTAAACTATTACGGTCCTTGTGTTTGTGTTTTTGTTATGTATTAAGTATTTCGAAAAATTAATGTAATTTCCATGTACGTCAAGTATGGGTCTCTACACTAAACCTTCCAGGTAAAGAATAAGGGTGGTAACCTTGGATAATATCCTCATTAAATCTTATATAACAGCAAATTATTTCATCTTATATGGAAGATAATATTGAAAGATCACATAGAACATTTATTCTGTAAAATATCCATTCAATTTAGAAATTTATTCATTAAAATATAACAATATCCTAACCATTAAAGAAAATTTTTTATTTGAAAATAACCTTGGAAACATGTAAGGTAAATTTTAAATCATTTTGATGTCATGATATAATAAAACAGCATTCATGGAATAAATGTTAAAACAATGTTTTTATTCACATTTATGGTAAATATTCAAAAGACCCTTTTTCAGAAAACAAGAAGAATATTCCTTTTAAAAAAAATTTGTAAAAATTCAAAAATGTGTCAAAAAAATTTAAATAGAAATTATATAATATTTAAAACATTATTTAAAACATTTTTAGATAACTTGTACATGGAATTAAAAAAAATGGTTGAAGGGGAAAATAAAGTCAATTTTTTTTAAAAAAAAATCAATCTATTTTGTACGTAAATAGGGGAAAATTAATGTAATGAATTTATTCTTAATAAATTTCAAGTGGAGAAGATAATTATTGAATTTATTTATATGTAGATCATAATATATCACCATTTTAAACATAATAAAAAACAATCCAGATAAATAATGAGTTTGTAACATAATACTTTTAAAACTTTGGTAACTTCTGAATCATTGCCCCCATGATATAAATAACATTAGATGGATATTTATATCCCATAATTTTAATGAGAATAAACCTATGATACATTCATGTGTAGTATATACACCACGCAAAACAAACAATTGGTGAATATGGAATGTGTCCGAGAGAAATAAAAATGAGAAAATAATCCTTTAACTGCTTTGGTAACTTTTTAATCATAAACCTCATGAAATAATAACATTAAATAAATGTTTAAATATCATAAGAATAAATAAATTCAAAATATAACATGTAAAATTGGATGTATATAAACCTCATAAAATAAGATGTGTGCATAACATAATGTATATCCCAATAAGACAGTTTGAGAAGATATTCCCTTACCTGTTTTGGTAATTTTGAATCATAATGTCCATTAAAAAATAACATCAAAGTAAACTTAAAATATAATTACATTAAAGATATTTTTGAAATAAAATTTAAAATGGATATTATATACACCACAGAAAATAAACAAGTGGTGAATATTGCACGTCTCCCAGAAATAAATGGGAGACTAGAAATCCCTTACATCAAGTATTGAGTTTCTTAATACACATTAAAACAAAGTGAAAAATAAATATAGTTTTATTATACATATATTAAAGTAACCTAAATATATATATCATAACATATATTAAGTACTTATGACCTTTTATAACTCGTTTGCTAACAATTATTTATTAAAATCATTGTTTTGGGTTATAACAGCTTTGTTGTTCATGTATGGTTTGATTCTGTAGTTTTGGTCCTTGAACTCTGATAATGGTTACATAACATCCAGAATTTTAATACTGATATAAATATAATTTAAATTCATTATTTTCATATTTATATTCATCCATAAATATTAGAGATATAAAATTAATTACAACGTTCATTGAGACGGTAAGCCGTATGTACACATGAATGTCGTTTTTATTTTCTTAACAAATGGAATTAAAGAAAGTTAAATATTAATGAAACATTAAATAATAATTTTTATATCATATATATAATATAAAATATTTAAATATACCATTATTACCATAAATTATAAAATAAAATGAAAATGTGTCCCAACTCTTTGTGGAGGCGGTAGTCCACATATACGCACGAGTGATGTTATCATATTCTAAAATATTGTAATATAAGAAGGTAGATGATATATTTTAATTAAATTATTATAATTATATCATAAATATAATATAAATATGTTAAAAAATCATTATATCTATCCATTATAGGGGTGATGTAAAACTAATTTCATTGGTTCATGAGGCAGTAGTCCACCGTATACACAATCGACGATTTTGTTTCCCAATTGATAAAAGAGGATGTGTAAATAGGTAATACCATTAACAGAATAACATATCATTATATGGGATATATTTATGATTTTATAACATCATGGTTGAAGAAGAGTTGAATTATTTAAAATAATAAATAAAAATGAAAACACATGGTTGTGGACTATGCCTCTTCTTTATAGAACCCATTTATGTTTACACCGTAATCCTTATTAGAAGGGTTTCTTAATCAAACTAAGGACATTTATAACATGTTTAAATAAGTAATTAATGAATTTGAGTAGGAATTGGTTGAAATATAACTATTGTTTAAAGTGAGTAACTCAATAGGGAGTTAATTGAGTTTCCAATAAAAAGTTGTGTTTAAAAAAAATTAAAAACAAATCCCGAAGAGTAATTATAAAAGACCCATTAATCAAAATATTATAATTATATAAGTTTGATATTTAAAATAATTTCATAAAGTTATAATAGGTATCATGTTAAAACAATATTTTTAATCACATTAACTTTTGAAACTATATTACATAATAAAAACCATTATATAAAAACAATTTAAGACTGATGATAAAAGAAAAGTTTAATTACATATTTTTAAAATAGATATAGTATTTACTTTGGAATGAAAAAAACAAAACCGATAAAAAAACCCAAAGAATAAAATAATGGGTTCATTCTCAAGCCAAGACTTAATCCCCTCCACTTGGAAATCAACTACTTCCAAGAACTTTATTAAACAATAAACATTGATCCAAAACCTGGATTGGGTTTTATAATTAATAACACATGGTGTATCCAAGATCAAGGCATCCACCATAGTTATGTAAGGGAAGAAAAATAATAAACAGGTCACACATGACCACTTTCATAGTTTTCATGTGTATAAAATAAAATATTTTTAGAAAATATTTGTTATTATCCATTTTAATCATAAGAATCAATGTATACATATAAACACAGTACAATAATACATTGCTAAAAATTAAATCATACATAGGTAGTGAAAAAAATAGAAATTGGAAGAAGTGATAATGATTAGTCTTAGTATTCTCAAATGTTCAAAGGTCATCATATTTTTCTTTGTGAGGATATTAAACATGTTTCCTTGAATGTGTAAGAAAATATTGTGTATTGGATCTCTAATAAGTACTTGTGTTTCAGTCTTTCAAGGTATAGAATTTATTTAGTGTTAGAAGGAAGTAATCTCTAACCATGTATCACCCTAATATTGATAATATTGTCTCAGTCTTACATATATAGTTCCACACAAATACATATATTCATGGGTATATGAGGAAGATCATTTGAACATATAACTCTCCATGTCCATTTATAAATTTAATAATAATAATAAAGATATCTTGGATCCTCATACTGGAAACTAAATCAATAAGGTCTGACTTAGTCTTCAATTCATCCATGGATTGGTTTAGGAAAAATGATTAATAAATCTGTATGCATCATGAATGAATTAACTCCCATAAACTAGCTGTTGGAAGAATTAAATTCAAATTAATAATATGAAAAGAAATTGTATCATACTTGAAGTAGATCTTCACTGGTGGTAGACATAGTGTGGTGGTAGATCTGGTCTGGAGGTATCATAGCTCTGACGGGGTATCATCTGAACTAGTAGTATATCTGATCAGTGGTATATTTTTCAATGGTATATCTGATCAGTGGAATATTTTTCAATTCTAGATCTAATCAACAATAGATCATTTCTAGTGGAATATATTCTAATGGTAGATATGTTGATGGTAGATGTGTTGAAGGTAGACGTGTTTATGGAAAATCTGTCAACGTAAGAATAACTTCACTCTTAGATCCTTTTAGAACTAATGGTAAATGTTCCCTATAGTGGATCCATCAATAGTAGAGTGTAAATGTAGATGTAATCCATTTGTAGATCAAATTGAACTAATGTTATATCATCATATCCAATGTTATATCTCTTTTAACTAATGATAAATTTATTTTAAATAATCGTATATCTCTACGTAGACAAGTTTCTTCATAAAATGGTGTACTATCATTAAAAATTAATCTTATTTGAAATATATAAAACATGATTTTTTATCATTAAAATAATTAGGTTCCTACAATATTAGCCTTTTTATGATCACTTATCATTGAATTTTATAACCATGTATATAAAAACAACTACATAAATAATTAGATAAATTTGGAAAGTAATAGTCTACTTAATATTTCAAATTTCTAATGTGACATACTAAGTTTAAATTTTGAAATAGTGTTACAAACTTAAATGAAATCCAAACCCCCCCCCCCACCCTTTATATTATCAAAAATAATAAGTAAATAAAATAAATAAAAGGAAAAAATATTAAGATGAATAAAAGAGATGAGTTTTTGAGCTAAAAGTCAAGAATTACATATCAAAAACAAAATAAAAGAGAAACTAAAATATCCATAAAATTATAATCAAAATTAGAATCACTCTCAGTTTAATGGGATGTAGGATCAATAGGTTATTTTACTTTCCCGATATAGGAGGTACTGAGGTTCAAGTTAAGGGTGAAGAGGGAGTCTAAGGAAGCTAACATATCAGAACTCGCCTAATATGTCGAACTGCATCTATTGGTGACATGTTAAAAGGATGAATCTGTAGTTGTAGGGGTACATTAGATGGTGCAGAGGGGAGAGTAAACATGGGAATGGATTAAGGTACTGAAATTTTGGTACCAGAGGCATATAAAAAAGTCTTTATCATGTCCACAAAATCTATAATTATGTTTCCACCTATCTTCATTCCGGTGAAGAAGTCATTCTTTTCATCGATAAATAGTTTAGCCAAAAGGAATAAAATGTTAATATGGTTCACATTCTCTTTGAAGGCCATTATCATAGGAGGTATCCTTAAATTCTCAGCAAAAATTTGAAAATGATAATTGATCTCATGATTGGTGTAAATTCTGGAAGGGTTGTATTTTATAGATTCAATGATAGTCTACCCATCACTTCAAGCTTCATTTAAACATTCCTTAACCAATTTATATATGTTCTCCCCATATTTCCCGAACTATCAAATATAATCCTGGTGTTATGTAGTTATATCATCCAATATATCATGAAACTACTCCCTCAAAATAGTTGTGATCATCTCTACATCAAATGAAGATTTTAGAGGTTGAGCAGCTTAAGTAGAAGCATCAGTTGTAGGTAAGGTTTCCCTTATCTCTAAAAGGGATGTATGTACTTCAAAAAAAATGTGATCGCATATCTTCTATTATGGAATTCACTACTTCCATATCATTATCCAATCTCTTATTTTCAATATCCACTTTTTGAATGATTAATATCATATAAGGTTAAATGTAGAAGACAATAAACTCAAAGATATGTATTGTATCTGCTTCACTAATTTGTGGTACTTTATAAGATTGGGATCTTATAACCCCACTGAAAGAAAAATAAATCATCACTGTTAAATGTTTCAAATAATACATATAATCATAGTCTGAATGTAGATGAGTATAAAGTATACGTGAAGGAATCTGATTAGAACTATCCAAGATGGACACTTAATTCTTGGATCAATGATCAGAAACAATTGAAGGGAAATATTTCAAATAGATATACTCTTAAATAATTTCCACCAAACATCCCTTAGGATATTTTTCATCAACCAGGATTGAAATTCCACCATTCACATTTGAGCTACAATGGTCATCATCTTCTCTATCATTGCTTTCACCTTCTAAATCAAGGAAATTGATACCTAGTAGTTTCGAATGAGGAGAATAATCCCCCATTTGATGTTGTTTCGTCCTTATATATGAATGAAATAAATATTTCTTCTCTATGAAATTATTTCTGCTGGGTAGAGTCTGGGGATTCCTACCCTCAATAGATCCTCTAGGATCATCTCTAAAAGAGGAAGAATTAACAACATGATGTATAGAACTATGTCTATCCCAATTTACTAACTTGTCTATAATAAAAATAACTAAAGATGGATGTGGATATTATGTCTCATCATATTCATTATCATCATAATTTTTTACTTCTTATTCCTAAGGTACATCATCATTCTTATCTTCTGAACCATCAAAAACTTCAATTATTTCTTTAGAGCATTTAGAAGAACTCTCAACATGTTCTTCTCATGAGGCTTTAGTATCTTCCTCTTCTCCTTCACTAAGAATTATTTCTCTTTCATTAATAAAAATTGAATCATTATCATCTCTAAAGGAAACATAGGGGATCTTGACCACATTTGAGTCACGCCCTTCCTCAATTGAAATTTATAATTCATCTTTTCTTATTTCATCTTCTTCTTCTTATTCTCTTATTTTCTCTTATTCTTCTTTCACTTCCTCATCAAAGTAAACCAAAAATTCAACTATAACTAAAATAGGATCAATAATATTTTTAGGTATTTTAATGTGTTACACAATATTTCAATACTCTTAAAATGTATTACTATCTTCAACCCATTTCTATAACCACAGATTTCAATTTACCTTCATCCTAGTATAGGTAAACTAGCTCAAATAAACCATTGAACTTTACTTATTCTTGTTTATTCTCAACTATAAAGCCTTTTGATTCAATCATGGTTCTGATAAGCTAAGGATAGATCAAATTAATTTATCTAGAAGAATAATTTCACATCTACATCATATGTACCATTAAATATCTACACATATTTATTTTTTATCATATTTTTTTTAAGAAACAAAATAAATACATCATGATTCCTCATTGTGATAAATTCCCATTTTCTAGGAAAAATATTCTTCTGGATAAACTTGAAAAAAATAAGACACTCTCCATCGAATTGTAAAGAAACATGTCTTATTAAAACATTATTTCAAGTCAATTCTATAAGAGAATTCTCATGAATGAAAATATCATTATCATTAGAAATTCAACCTTTATATTCATATGAAATATTTTTCTGTGGAATATTTAGGCATTTCGATAACTTCTTTTATGAAACTAATAAATTTTTACCAGCAAATATAGTTCAAATCAATACATTCTTCTCACCAAAGTCATTTTTTTCATACTAGTAGAACTGGTGAAAAAACCTAGGCAATAATGGTCAATCATTCCTTAAAAACAATTCCATCCATTATTGTTCTTGAATCACCTTCATAACTAAATACTTACTTAAAATCATTCATTCATTATCTATCTATTTTTCGAAAATGAAAACTCAAGTCGTAATTTGGGGATTCCTCAGTTCAACAACTATAACATGGATATATTATCATCATGATTTATTCACAAGAATAAATCCACTAGGAGATGAAAATAAGGGTCACATCACTCTCACCATTTTACTAAACTGAAGGGATAATGACTAGAATGATGATGGTTGAAGGCCTAGGAGAGATAAATATAAAAGGTTTGAATCAAGGTATGAGTGATTGTGTTCACAGAATAAGATATAAAGTATAATTTCATCATTTAAAGATTTATAATAATTAAATATAATAAAATATACATAAATAAATCTACTAAAAATTATAACATAGAAAATAAAACTGGCATTAGGAAAACAAATACATGATATGTAGATTACCCATGGTGGATCTCCAATGGTGGATCGCCTAATGGTAGACCTCCAATGATTGATCTCCAACGGTGGTTCTTCGAATGGTGGATCTTCTTATGGTGGGTATTCCTATGGTAGATCTTATAGTGGTGTATTACACAATTATGGATCTCGAATGGTGGATCACTGAATAGCATATCACCAAATTGTGGATCACCCAATGATGGATCACTAAACAGTGTACATTTAAAGATGAGGACTAAATAAATTCTATCAACACTAGATCATGTTTGATACAGCTTAATCACTAAAAAATAAATATAATTTTAAATATAACATCAGGATGATGTTCTGTTCCAATGAATTCAAGAGTTATATTACCTTTTTTGGAAATGACCTCTCAAAAAGTGATGTATTACATTAATATGTTTTATCTTAGAATGATATACAGGATTATTGGAAATATTTATTTCATTTTGATTATCATAATATATTGGGTCATGTTTAAATTGATATCCATAAACTAGTAAAGTTTTTTTTTCCAAAAAAAATTGTACACAATAACTTCCTGAAAATATATATTCAACCTCGATAGTAGGTAGTTAAAAAAATTCCTTTATACTACTCCATGAAACTAGTGAATTTACCAAAAGGGGACATGTTCCAAAGGTTATTATTCTATTTAACTTTTAACCACCAAAATCTGTGTTTGAATAACATAAGAAATAAAATTCTTATCCTCTAGGACAGAAAATACCTAAATTGGTTGTCTGGTTGAGGTATTTGAAAATTATTTTAACTACAATAAATGTGATTATTTAAAAACATTGAAAACAATCACACATACTCAAAATAAATAAATTATCACTTCATATTGAAGATAAGTATATTAAGCTTACAATTATACCTCTATAATGGGATTCATATATTTCCTTTCCAGATTCATCAAGATTTATCTTACAATTTGTACTCATCAAGGTATCTCTGGTTTTTGTGTTATCTAAAAACAAACATTTTAAAAGGAAATTATTGTACGTACATTTATTTAAAATAATTACTTCCTTATTTTTGAAAAAAATTAAAACTAATAATGAATTTTAACTCACTCATTAAACTCATTTCAAATTCACATTGTATCATTTTTGAAAAATTAGTAATAAAAAATTTTAGAATATCCAAAGATAATATCATCAACATAAATATGTACAACTACAAAATCCTTTGAAATTATTTTAATAAATACATTAGGGAAAGATATTACTTTATAAAAAAAATATAAATTAGAGAATAGATGATCATGTCATACCAAGCTTTAGGATCTTGTTTTAAATCATATAAATTTATAGCAAATTTAGAAACATGATTTTGAAAATGAGGATTTTGAAATCTGGGGGTTGTTCAAAAAACATCATCAATAATATAAACATTTATAAATGAAATTTTAACATCTATATGATATATTTAAGATACAAATGTTCTTAATAGGTGAGAAATATTCTAATGTATTCAAGTTTATCCATTGTTCAAATGGTTTCCTCATATTCAATACCTTTTTATGGTCAGTATCCTTGTGAAACCAATCAAGATTTATTCCTAACTATAGTAGTTGAATCATCAAATTTGTTTTTAAGCACACACTTAGTTCCAATGGTCAGAATTTTTATTGGTCTATCTAATAGTTCCAAAACTCTATTTCTTTCAAATTGATTAATTTTTTCATTGCACTTCAATTACATAAAATTCATCACTAATTTCATAATTGATGTTATTAGGTTTAAGCTATAACCATAAATCTTTATATACAACATGAGATCTAGGAGAAGTTCTAGTTTTCATTCCTCTATTTTGATGACCAACTATAGTATCTAAAAAATGGTATTTATGAGTCCTAATAGTTCTAGGAAAATAATATTTGGTTATCTCATTTTACTTTATAGGTTCATGTCATTCCTAGGAAGTGGAATATTTTTCTTCTTATTTCAAAGAACTATTATAAGGTATAGAATTTATGTTCATATTGTAAAAAACATATTTAAGGTAATCTAAAGTGGTATTATATTCATATAGTTCAGTTTCATCAAACATTACATGTATAGATTCCTCCAAAATCATTGTCCTTTTATTAAACACCCTATATGACTTATTAGATTTTAAATATCCAAGGAAAATTCCTTTATCACTCTTGGAATAAATTTTTTCAAAATTTTCCTTTGTATTAAAAATAAATATTTTTTAAATAAAAAAAATAATTTAATTTTTCTTGTCTTTTCTTATATTCTATAATTCATAAAAAGTTTTCTTTAAAAGAGGTCTAATTAAAACTATATTAATTATATAAAAAGTTGTATTCACAACTTATTCCAAAAAATATATAGTTTGATCATACACATTGGGTATGTTCTAGGTTATTTCTTGAATGGTTATATTTCTCTTTGCCTCTACACTATTCTTTTGTGGGTTCCCATGAGCAAAAAAGTTATGACTATAGGCAATGTGTGAGAAAAAAGATTCAAAATATTTATTTTTATACTCATTACCATTATCATTTATTATGGTCATAATTATAACTCCACTAAGATTTTATACAGATTTATAATACTTGGAAAAGGGGGAATAAGATTCATGTTTTTGAGCTAGAAATTATACCCAGGTATATCTAGAAAATAAATATACTTTCACATAAACATGGGGATTCACATTTAATCTAAAAACTCTACAAGGTCCAAAAAAGTCCATGTGAACCAACTATGGGGGTTCAGAAGTTGAAACTTATTTCTCTGATTTGATAGGGATTTTTTTATATTTTTTACATTCATTAGAAAAATTATAATTTGGGAAAGTTAGTTTAGGTAGATCATTGAATAACCCTTTACTAGTTATTTTTCTATGTGAATGAATATTTCAATGGCCTAATATCTTATGTCGAAGCCAAGATTCATTTTGAAAGGCACTTAGAAATTTCTTCACATTTAAGCTAGAAACTCTAGAAGGTCATTAACAATTACATGTGAACCAAATTTCAGGAATGAGAAACAATTACATGTGAACCAAATTTCAGGGATGAGAAGTTGAAAATTATTTCTTTGATTTGAAATAGATTCTATATTTTTTCTCTTTTTGACATGGGTTACAAATTTTATAAATTGGTAATTATAGTTTTGGAAGATCCTTGAAAAACTATTTCCTATTTATCATTCTACATGGATGAATATTGAAATAGTCTAATATCTTATACAGAATCCAAGATTCTTTATGAAAGGAAAATAGATAGGAAAGTTTTTTAGAAAACATGGAATCAAAATTAACATCATATATGTTATAATTTTTTAAAGCATTAAAAACTAAATCATTTTGAAAATAAAAAACATCAGTGGAATTATTTTTAAATTTAACATGAAACAATCATCACATAACTATGAGATCATAAGTAGATTATACTTTAATTCATCCACAAATACAATTTTAGAAATTAAAACAGTGTTATAGTTACCATTTTGACCAATTCAAATAATTTTTCCTTTATAAATGTCACCAAAAGTGACGTATCCACAATTCACCATGATTAGGTTCTTGAAACATGAATAGTCCCCAATCACGTGTGTGACACGCTAAGATTTTATGAGATAGATTATTTTTAATTTATTTGATGTCATATGTTGTATGCTAGACCAATATTATCTTGTACTATATGCAAAACTGTATTAGCTTGTATTATATGCAACACTATTTATGTCTTGTTTTACACGCAAGAGTGACCTTCCTCAATAGCTTTCATTGTATGCAATATCGAGTTTCAATAAACAATGATATATTGTTAAAATATTATTATGGGATATAAACTAGCCATTATGAATAGTATTAACCACATTTTAAATTTTATATAATGTTATAATTCATCTTATTTATTTTCTAGACATGATATAAGAACAAGGTCATTTTTCGGATAAAAGATGTATATTTTAAAAACGTAGTTTTGCAGGATTTTGATGGCGCACCAAATTTAAATCTAGTATTTAACACATTTATATATTCTATTTTAAAAAAATTCTTTTTCTTTGGAAGAGGGAAATCAAAATTTACTTTTGTTAAATTTTTGGTATTTTTATGATAAAATTAATATTTTATTGAATACTGAAAAATAATGCATTTTAATTCAAAACATCATTTTAATATAATTTATTTATATAGTTAGATTATCTTTTTAATTGGTTTTAAAGTGTAATTGGATTAAGGTTTTATCATTTATTCCAATTTTGGTCATTTGAAGTAATTCACCATTGAAATTGGACATAAATACATGTCAATATTTTGATAGTTATTACTTCTTACAAACCTTCTTTTTGGTTTTGACAACAGGAATTAATTTTAAATTAAATACTAAAACTTATTTGTTTTAAATTTGAAAAAATGGATTCCATATTTGTAATCATAAGGTCCAAATTTTTTGAATAGCTGCCTTCTATTTTTGGACATTATGAATAGTAATATCAGTAATTATTTTTATTTACTATGGTTAAAGGGTAAATCTGGTAACTAAGGGTAAAAAAATAAGAATTTAAAAATATAAAAATACACTAAAATGTGTCTTAATCCTATTGGATGAGATATTTTTGACCATGGGAATACTTGGGTCGATTTTGGGACCCTATGGATCCAGTTGGATGTGAAAATGACAATTTATAATAATTAATTTAATGTAAAGAGAAATATAACATAAACATGTATCTTTTAATAAAACAATTTTTATATGTGGTTATATAAGTGATATCTAAGACTATAAATATTAATTAGAAATATAAAATTATTTCCTACATCATGGTATTTTATTTATAATTTTTAGATATTAAATCAATAAATTTAATTATGACACAATGATGATGCAGTGATTGATTCATTAATAATAGATTCAAAAAATGATATTATAAATTTTAAAATACATGTAATTTGATTATTTTTATGATATAAAAAACTTTAATGTATTATATTGACATATTATCTTTGATTAAATTCCTTTTTTTCAAACCAATAATTTTTTTTGAATTTGTAAAAATTCAAGTATGAATAGTGTCCAAAATTAACATAATTCATAACTTAAAACATAAAATAGTTTATTAAATGATATTGAATTAAAAAAAATATAATATTCTTAAAATGGTTAATAAAAGTCCAAATATGTCATAAATGACTTTTTGTGGGTTTTTTTACATGACATGGTAATTAAATTAACCCACAATGTGTAGATAACATGATATCACGGTAAGACTAAAAAAAGGTAAAATAAGGGTTACACCAAAATGATAAGGATAAAAAATATTAAAAAGTTATTTAAAAATTATTTTATGATGGGTATTAGAACCAAAATAATCTTATATTTGAATTAATTTATTTTTGGTCTATTTTTAATTGAAATAAAATTTATAATAAATTAATATTTTAAGACTTTCCTAAAGTGCCCCTCCTCCCTCTTGTAAAAGGCCACCACCTATACCCACATAAAAAGAACCTATAAATCCCATTTTCTTGTAAAAATTCTACCAAAATAATCTCCCAACATCCCTCTCTTTTTCCTAAAAGTCTTACCTTGGGCAGAAGGCAATTCAAGAAATCCTTTTAACTCAAATCAAAAGTTACATGATTTAGAGGTAACATCTTCTCTCAAGTTATTTTCTTTTATTTTACTTATCCACTCCCAATGATCTTCTTATTATTTTATTAAATAACAAAACTAGTATCCCCAATATACTAGGATGTTTTTATGAGAATGGTTCGAACTACACTTACACACACCTTCAACTAATGGATAGGAACATACTGTTTCTATGTACAGTGAACTACTGCCTCACGAAATGATGATTGTTAAATTTTATCCTACCACCTATCATGGTGGACATTATGATGGAAATAAATTTATATATGATATATATTATTTTTATATTTTCAATATTCTTATGTATTTTTTAATTACATCATACCTTTATGCTTTCCATAGTGTGTAGATGCGATAATTTCATTTGAGGAAGTGTGGACTACCGCCCCCTCAAAGTGATATTAATCGTTCAAGCCATACATGGAATGTATAAAGGATAAAATTAATAAAAAAAAATAATATATATAACATATATATTATAATTGTATTATAATATACCTATGTATCATTTATTTTTCATTCTTTTAATATGGAAAATAAATGAAAGTAGCGTTCCCGTGTACGTAAGGCCTACCATCTCCATGAACGGTGTATTTCATTTCATTTATATATCTATTATATATAATTAAATACTGAATATATGTAATATATAAATCTTGTTTTAAATTATGTACGTAATTAAATCATGATATAAGTAATAATATAAAGAATAACAAGTCAAAAATGTACGATAAATAAAACGATTATTACCTAAAATGTTGCTTTAACATTGAATTGATAAATGAACGGGTAATATAAAGTCACAAGTGAATCATATATGATGTCATAAATATGATTTTGGTTATTTTATAAGTTAATAATATGTTTAATCCCACTATACATGAGTTTTGGACACATACGAAGGATATCGGACCAAAGGTAAGGGATAATTTTGCAATCTCATTTTTATCTGAGATTGTTTATTCGTACGTATTTACTGGGGTATATTTATCATCCATGTCCATGTTTTCTAAAAAAAATTCATAAAATGTTTAATATTCATCTATGTATTTTTAAATTCATTTTTACCCATCTTTTACTTTTACTACAAGGTATGGAAGGAATCTTTCTTTCGTTTACCATACGAGTTACTTGTTGACTTCTCCAAAAAAAGTACGAGGGGAATGTTTTTTCAACTTATATGGAATGAACAGATTTTTACGCTTTCATAACGCATTATTTCCATGAATATTCCTTTATAATATTTAATGTTTATTTTAAATTAAATTATTTTCTTTTAAAATTTCATAACATTTAGAAAAAAGAAAACATTTTTAAGAAGAAAGAATATTTTCCTCAGGAATTAAGTTCAAGTGTTTTATCAAAATTATTTTCCATCTATGATAACATAGGGTTATGTTTCTATCCCTTTTACTAATTTGATTTTATTTTTTTTATGATGGAATTATTTTTATGAAGTCCATTTATCTTATATGGATTATGTTATGATGAAATTATGTTTAAGAATCCCATTTTATTTCATAGGTTATGTTATGATGAATTGTTTATGTTTTTGTGGAATATGTAAGAATGATTTCATTATGAGATTGGTGGGACCTACAAATCCCTCCAATTCATTTAGTAAAGATTTATATCCCGTGATATAGACATGACTGTAATGGAAATTAAATCAGGTTCAGTAATACATGGATGGAAGGGAAAGTAAACCCGGTTTAGTAACAGAATTTGTCTACTATAATGGTCTTGGAAGAAATGACTTGGATACTATGGAAATCATATTATGTTCTTATTAATTTTCCACAATTATATGTTTTATGCAAATTATATTCTATCTTGGTTAATGTTCATTTATGATCTATTACTTACATACTTCCAAGATTAATTTCACGACTCATGGTTTTGATGCTTAAAATTTCTGTTCATATTTTTACATTCAAATGTTTATGGTTTGTTTTATATTCTCCATGTTTAACCTTAATGTGAATTTGAGATCAACTTTTTTATGTTCTATTTTCCCCAGGATATAAAGAAAGGTTTTAGGTATGAAAAAAGGGTAATATCTTTATGAGAGATGTTGAAGATATTTCACCAAGTTAGAATATTGTGTTCTGAGTTTCAAAAGACACTAAAATAATACTATCTTTGGGAATATATTTTTGTAATGTATTAATAATTCCACAAAATAAATGTAATCTCTATGTAAATCAATTTTGGGTAGTTAAAGTTGGTATGAGAGAGAAGGTTTAGTTAACCTTTGGAAACTAGGATACAAGAACTTCAGTGAGATCCCTAGAGATATTTATGAGGTATTTTTAGGGATATCACTAAGGTTAAGTATAAATATAGATTATAGTCATTTAATTATGGTAATGATCATTAATATCCTTGGATTAAACCTAAGATGTTAGAGATTGAAAGTACTCCCCCTTGATTATATTGTTTTCCTAGTATGATTTTTTTCCTCTCACACTATTCTTTTTGGGTTTTAGACGATGTCTGAAACCTAAAGGAACTATGTTAATGATCAATGCACCAGGAAATTCAATGATCGTCCTCTATAACAACCAAATTTTATGGGAGATGGAATGAAAAATCTTATTTTAATACTTACACAAGCTATGAATCATTCTGGACTTCCAAATTAGCATAGAAGGGAACAACAATCTATTGAGTCCTTCATGAGGAAAAATCCAGCTTTTTTCAGTGGGTCTTCTGATCCACTTATTTCTAAGTAATGGATTAGTACCATTTAAAAGATATTTTCCATCCTTCGTTGTTCGAAACATGAAAAATTCATTTTGAAAGTCTGTCGTTTAGAAGGTGATTGAGACTAGTGGTGGACTCTAATTAAGAATACAAGGCAGCATGATGAAATTGAATCCCTGGAATGGGATGAGTTCAAGAACTTGTTTTTCAATAATTACTTCCCTTATATTCTTCAAAAAAAGTTGTAAAAGGAGTTCCTTGAGCTTAAGCAAAAGTATGATTAATTTTTTGGTGCATACGAGGAAAATTTGACAAGACTTTCAAGGTATTCTTATGGCTTTATCATCCAACTTGAAAGTAAAGTTGATCAATTATTTAGTGGCATAAAACCAAGTATTCAAAGGGAATTAACTATAATAGACTTCAGTATCTATGAATAAATTGTGTGTTATGCTATAAAGGTATAACAGGAAGTTGGTGTTATATATCCATCTCATGGTTTTGACAAGAAACGAAAGATGGAGTTCATGGGAAAATCTTATGCTCAAAGTGTGGAAAGAATCATGGTAGAGATTAACTTAAAGGGAATAGAAAATGTTTTAAGTGTGGAAAATAAGTTCATCGATATGTTGAGTAATGAATTAATGGGAAAAAGGTTGTTAATGATGTGAATAGAGAAACTACTACAAAGAATGTGCCACCAACACTTCAATGCTAAAAGTGCAAGGAAATGGGGCATTATGCTAAACAATTCCCTAATCCAAGGGTTAATTATGATCGACATCAGCAATATCTTAAGGGAAAATAAAAAGGGAAGTCACATGTGATCACTATTAGTGATGTTGAGTATGAAAACAAAGTGGTGGAATGATTAAGTGTTTTTGTAATGGGATTCCAAAATAGAGTAGTGGAATCTCATTTATAGTATTATAGAATATTGGAATATCTATGAATTGGTATATTGTGGTTTTCCCTAATTATATGGTACAGGTAACCATGAAAAGTGATTGAAATATTTTTGTAAAGAAAATGATATGCGCATAATGAATGGATAAGAAGATAATGAGATTTTTGATAGTATAAATGATCTCATGACTGATTTTAGGAAAAAGTGATATCATGGTTTGAGTATATAGAATTTTTTGATATTTTTGGTGTATGGAAAGAGTTAATTTTGACAGAATTATTGTTTTCACTAATGTTCTATGTTAATTCATATTATTACAATATTTCAAGAGAATTCATGATTAACGTATTCACATGTTTCGAATGTGACAACCAGGAACTGCCAAATGAGATATGGGAGACAAATGTAAAGTCGATTTAGTTCACCTCTTTCTAAAGTTTTATATTTTTAGTTCTTGAAGTATTTTAATGTTATCTATTGATGGATAGTATAAGTTATATTCTGGATGATGTTTTTTATATTAATGTATTATCTCACTTTTGTTGTACTTATGCGTATTTGATAACCTGTTCTAACTTTTTTGTTGAGACAGATGGAATGACCTATCATTCTATCGTATGATCTGATAAAACCTCAAAAATGACAAATTAAACATAATTTCATTAAATAAGATATGAAGTTGAAATTTTTTGGTGAATGATAAACAATGATATTATACTGAAATCAAGCAAGTATTTCTTCTCATACAAAAATTCATCAACTTTAAGAAAATGATCTTGAAACCAAAAATGTTATCCTAGAACTTTCTTATCTGATGAATCAGATGGCCCCTTAAAACATCACTAATTTATGGCTTTATTTTATTTAAATTTCTCTAAACCTTATTCTCTATCACTATCCATCATAACTATATGGTTATATTTTTCTTCCATATCTATGTTTTCACTTCCCACCAATGTTCTCCTATGTGGAAACCCAGTGATGAGTTAATTTTAGTAACTGTTATGTTTCTAACTCACCTTTTTAAAATGAATTTTTAGTATTCCTTTTTTATGATTTGGTTTTCCATGAAATAAACTTTCAAGTATTAATCCATTTATAATGCCGGAGAATTTGGAAGGAGAAATTCTTTTTAAGGGGGTAGAATGTGACACCCCGAGATTTTATAAGATAGAACATTTTTAATTTCTCTGATGTCTTGTGTTGTACACTACACCAATATTAGCATGAACTGTACTCAACACTGTATTATCTTGTAGCATACACAACACTATTCTTGGATTGTGTTATATGCAAGAGCGACCTTCCTTGATAGCTTTCATTGTATGCCATACAAAGTTTCACAAAACAGTGATATATTGTTAAAATATTATTATGGGATATAAACTAGACATTATGAATAGTATTACCCACATTTTTAATTTTATATGACATTAAAATTCATATTATGTATTTTCTAGATATGATATAAGAACAAGTTCATTTTTTACATTAGAAAAGTATTTTTCAAAAATGCAGTTTTGCTGCCTTTTGATGGGGAACTCATTTTAAATATAGTTTTTAACACTTTTATATATTCTATTTTACAAAATAAACTTCTTATTTGGAATAGATAAATCAAAATTTATTTTTGTTAATCTTTTGGTATTTTTCTGATAAAATTAATATTTTAATGAATTTTAAAAACAACTTCATTTTAATTCAAAATTTTCTTTTCGTATAATTTATTTATATAATTATATTATATTTTTAATTTGTTTTAAAGTGTAATTGGGTTAATTTTTTATCATTTAATCCAATTTTGGTCATTGAAGTAACTTCCCATTGAAATTCGACATAAACAGATGTCAATATTTTAAGAGTTATTACTTCTTAAAATCCTCCTTTTTGGTTTTGACAATGGGAATTAATTTTAAATTAATTATTGTAACTTTTGTGTTTTCAATTTGGAAAAATGGATTCCATATTTAGAATCAGAAGGTCCAAATTGTGTGAATAGGTACCTCTTATTTTTTGACATATTGAATAGTGACTTCAGTAATTTTTTTTATTAACCAGGGTTAAAGGGTAAATCTGGGAAATAAGGGTAAAAAAATAATTTAATAATATTAAACTACCCTAAAATTTGTCAAAATAAAATTGGAAAAGTTATTTCTGACCATGGGCATCCTTGGGTTGATTTTGGAACCTCATGGTTGTAACGACCCAGGTATTTATAGAATAATACTTCTGATTTCTATTAATACTTATGAATAAGATATTAATTTTATATTAAAGGGGATACTTTTTCCAATAGTGTACTGAACACGAAATAACAGATTTCTCTGAAATCTTACATTGCACACAATGTTGAGTTATACCAAAAAAATAATATAATAATCTTATTATTTTAAAATTGTAGTTAACATCTAGCTGTTGTATTGGAAGGAATGAACAGAACTAACCTTACTAATATTAAACATGTTTTTTAAATATTTTTACATTTATATAATAAAATTTAGAGACTTAAAGGGAGAATGAATCCAATTTTAAGCATAAATACTCTAATATTTTTAAAAGGTAGTTTTACTGCCTTTTGATGGAGAGCCCTTTTTAAATCTAGTTTTGGTCACTTTTAAATGTTTTATTTGAAAAACTAAACTTCTTCTATGGAATCGTGACATCAAAATTTACATTGGGCAAATTTTTGGTATTTTTTGATAAAGATCATTTTTTTTAATGAATAGTGATAAATACTACATTTTGAGTCAAAACATTATTTTTCATCTAATTAATTTATATGGTTATATTATCTTTTTAATTGGTTTTAAATTGTAATTAGATTATTTTTTTACCATTTAATCCAATGTTGTTCGTTGGATGTAATTTCAATTTTTAATTTGACATAAACACATGTCAATCTTTTGATAGTTATTTTTTCTTAAAAACACGCTTTTTGGTTTTGACAACGGAATTAATATTAAATTAATTTTTGAAACTTCTATATTTTGAATTTAAAAAAATTTATTTTATATTTGGATTCATGAGTTCCAAATTGTGTAAACTGGTAACTTTTATTTTTAGAAATTATGAATAGTAACTTCAATAAATATTTTATTTACCATGGTTAAAGGGTAAATAAGGTAAAAAGGGGTAAATAATAATAATAATAATAATAATAATAATAATAATTTACCCTAACATGTTTCCTAATCCTATTGGATGAGATATTTCCAACCATGTTCATCCATGGGTATATTTTAGGACCCCATGGAGCCACTTGTGTGTGAAAATGATATTTAATTACTTTTAATTTAAAGTTAAGGAAAATGTAACATAAACATATATCTTTTTCTAAAAAACATATATGGGGTTATATAAGTTCCCTCTTCAATGATAAATATTCAATATAAATCTAAAAAGTTTTCCTACATCATGGTATTTTATTTTTAATTTTTACACCTCAAATAAATAAATTTATTTATGACACAATGATGATGTTGTGATTACCTTATTAATGAATGTTTTAAATAAATGATATTATAAAAATCTAAATAAATTTATTTTGAAACTTTTTATTCCATACAAGAATTATATGGATGATTATTACTTATTATATTTGAATTAATGAAGGTTTTTTGAAATAATCAAGTCCTTATAGAATTTTGTAAAAGTCATGCCATGAATAGTATATAAATTGACATAAATGTGTTTTTCAAACAAATACTATTTTATTAAATGATATAATATTCCTCAAAATCTAAGATTCCTCCAAATGACTTAGATAAGTTTGAACATTTCTTTAATTAACTACTTGAGGTTTGATGGGAATTTTATAGTAACTATATTAACCATATAGTATGAATATACAAGAAGACATGGTAAAAGATAAATTAGTTAACTAAGGGGTAAAGCTAGAAGATAAGGTTAGTTTTATGACATAAACTTATCTAAAAATAATTTTATAAGAATATTTTGGCACATAATCATCTGATATTTTAAATATATCAATTTGGGGTTATTAGAATTCGAAAATCAATTAATAATTAAATAATATTTCAAGACATTCCTAAAGTTCTCCTCCTCCCTCTTATAAAAGGACACCACCTATAACATATTACTCACACCTCTAATGACTCTTATATTATCCAAACTCTACTCCAATAATCTTCCAACATTCCTCCCTTCCTTCTATAATCCTTCCCCTGGGCAGAAGGCAATTCAAGAAATCCCTTTGTCTCAAATCAAAAGAAGTTACCCAATTTGAGGTAACATCTTATCTAAAGTTCATTTCCATTATTTTTCTTCACCACTCCCTATGCTCTTCTTATTCATTATTTACATTACCAAAAAAGTATCATAAATATACTAGGTTGTTTTTATGAGAATGATTTTAACTACACTTACACGCACATCCGTCTAATGGGTATAGAACATATTGTTTCTTTGGACGGCCACCCACTGCCTCACAAAATGATGATTGTTAAATATTCTACTACCACCTATTATTTCCATTATGATGGAACTGAAATTATATATGATATATATGATATTTATTATATCTATATGCATTTTTAATTATCATTTAGAACATAAATTTATGCTTTGCATGTTGTATAAATATGATAATTTCATTTGAGGAAGTGCGGACTACCGCCCCCTCAAAGAGATATGACTCATTCATGCCATACATGAAACTTATAAAATATTTAATTAATGAACATATGTAACATATAAAAAAAATTATATTATAATTTAATTATAATATACCTATGTATCATTTATTTTTCATTTCATTAATATGACAAATAAAAAAAGTAGCATTCAAGCGTACGTACGGCTTACTGTCTCCATGAACAGTACATTTAATTTCTTCTCTCCAAATGTTATGGACTATTCTAAATACATATATAATGGATATATATTATTTTTAAATCATGAATACTATTCTAGAGATAATTTACTTTTGAGCAAATGGACAATTTGTAATTTTAACAAGATCATTTTCGACTCAAATACTCAATATCAAAAAACCGACCGATATTAACTTATATAATTATATAATTTTTATAATGTGGTAATAAGTGATATAAATGGAATAATAAACTTTAAAAAGGTTCTAAAGAAAGTAAAATTTAACTTACGTTTATTATTCCTCAAACTAAAGAACAAACGAGTCAAGTCGGACATGAGGTAAGGGACTTCGTCTCAATATCCTTTCATTGAGGAATGTTTAGATAATATACACCTCATTATTTTACATAGTGTATAATAAACCCATTTTAATTTTACTTTCATTTAAAGGGAATCTTTTTTCTACAAAGTGTTTTACTAAATGACAAAAGTAATGTTTTTAACGTATGTGGCGGCGATGAAATTTCTGCCACGGCGAGCATTATTTGATATTTGGATTCCTTAATAATCCATGATGTTTTTAAATGGAAAATAAATACTGTATACCCTTTTTACATATTTCTGGTATTGAAAATGTTCTTTTAAAATAGATTCAATATTTCAATATCTTTAAATGATTTCTTGTGATAACAAATGAAATGTTATTAGTGAAATGTTGATATTTGAAATATTTTACATGTTATGATTATCTAATGGTACTTGTACATTTGATAGGTGGTTACGTGATAAAGCAATGATGGGTGGTTATGTGATAAACCAAATGATGGGTGGTTCCATGATAAACCAAGGATGGGTGGTTACGTTATAACCTCCAATTAATTGGGTATGTAATTCGACCATATGATTATTCTATTTAGTGATATGTGTAGAAGTAGATTGTATGTCTATTCCATTTTAGTATGTTTATGTCCCAAGTTACCTTTATATGGTATATGTTTCTTTCTATGGGATTTTTGGTAATCATTCAGTTACAAAAAGGGTAAGCAATGAGCTTATATTTAGTGACGTTTTCTTGCTACTTTTTAATGGTGAAAGGTATTACATTATGATAAATTATTCATAGTTTTCTTGTTTTTTTAAAAACTAATAGTTTTCCTTATTTATGTATCCCTTACTGAGATTTTTATGATAATCCCAAGTTTTGAAATTATTTTCATGGGACTTAAAGATGAATATGGTCAAGGATGGGATAAAGGAAAATTTATGTGGTTTAAATCATGAAACAAAAAATTTATCTTTTTAAATAGTTTTTGTTTTATAAAAATAATGGATAGTGAGTGGAAGTGTCTACTTGTAATATTATATTTGTTATGTATAAATTATGACCTAATTCTCTAAATCTCTAATCATAATAAGATCCTCAATGTGAATTATTAACTTATTTCAAGATTATGTAATGTTTAAGTTTGGGGCCTTATAGTTGGTATCAGAGGTTGGTTTAGATAACATTAAAAGTTAGGATATTTTTTAAAGAATATCCATAAATGATTTTTACATTATAGTCTAATTTAAATGATATAGCATTTCATGTTTACCATGTTTCTTCATTTAATATTTGTTTGTTCATAATATTTTTCTGTACAGGAAATAGGGTAGCAGTGCTAGGAAGGCATACAGAGGAGAATAATATTCCAAATCAGCATCTAGAGATGGTCGGAATCGGAACTGAATAGTTTTTTTTGTAGTAATGGAACAGTTGACTCATGCTATAAATGGTGGTCGTATCCATGCATGAGATCAACCAGATCAATCCTAGATGAACATGTCTATAGTGGAGCATTTCATGAGGAAACATCCCCCATCATTCAAAGGATCATCTGACCCTGTTCAAGCTAAAGGGTAGATCAATGAACTAGAAAATATTTTCAATGTCATGGGTTTTACATACAATCAAAAGGTTAATCTTATAGTTTATCATTTTTAAAGATAATTAGATTAGTGGTGGTCGATGGTTAAAAATATCATGGATAGTGAGGAGATTGATGCTCTTGGTTGGGATGAATTTAAAGGTATATTTCTTGAGAAATATTTTCCTAAGGTGGATCAACTTAGGATAGAAAAACAATTCTTGGAATTAAGGTTGGAGGATGAATCAATGGCTACTTGTGAAGCAAATCTCACTTGATTGGAAAGGTATTCTTTAAATTTCACCTGAGATCTTGATAATAAGACAAATTAGTTTTACTCAGGATTGAAGCTATGATATTGAATAGAATTATCCTTTCATGAATTCAAAAGCTATGAGAAACTTTTAAGATGTGCCAAGAAGGTAGAAATGGAGTTTACTAATGATAAGTTTTTCCATGAGAGAAAGAAAAAGAAGAGGTCCAGTTGGCAGGGAAAGGGAAAGTATTCATCAAAGAAGCCAAGTGGTAAGAAAATTATATTTCCATCTTGTGAGAAGTGTGGTAAAAAGCATCTTGGAGAATGTTTATCAATGTCTGGGAAGTTCTTCTAGTGTGGTAAGACTGGTCATATTTCTCATAATTGTAAGGAAGATGATCAGAGAGGCAATGAAAATACAGTGGTAAGATGTTTTAGTTGCAATGAGTTTGGGCATCATGCCAATGTGTGTGCAAATTTTATTACCCAGGGTGGAAACTAGTCAGATCAAAAGAAGAAGGGTGTGGAGAAATATTTTTCAACTACTACAGTTGATGTGGTACCATTAAATGAAGTGTTATCTGGTAATTTGTTTGTTATTTCAGATTATTCCAATGTTTTGTTTGATTCGGGGCCTACACATTCTTTCATTTTTGAGAAATTTTCAGGTAAATTTGGAATTTCACCTCAAGAAATGAATCCAAAACTTATGGTAAAAACACCGGGGATAAATGTTTAGGCAAATATAAATTATAAGAATCTTCTTATCCTTATTTGTGGAAAGAATTTACCTTCAAACCTTGTTGTTTTTCCTCTAGTAGAGTTTGATGTTATTTTGATAATGGATAGTCTTTCTGTTTACCATGCTAATATTGACTCTAGAGCTAAAGAGGATTATTTTCAGAAATAAATTTAGTTTGTATAAAAAAATGAACCCTTATCTCTGATAACATGTTCGGAATATGAGAAACTAGAGAAAGATGGAACTGAATGTTACCTTACACATATTGTTGAAAATAAAGGAACTGTTCAGATTAATGGTGTGTGAGTAGTAAATGAGTATCTTGATATTTTTTTGATGAGTTTCTTGGTATTATACCTGAACGCGAAGTTTAATTTACTATTGACTTAGTTCCTAATACTAATTCAATTTCAAAACCCCCATATCGAATGGATCAAACCGAAATTTTAGAGTTAAAGAAACAATTGCAGGAGTTGTTAGATAAATGTTTCATTCGACATAGCACATCACTGTGGGGTGCTCTATTCTTGTTTGTTAAAAAGAAAGATGGTTTAATGAGACTTTTTATTGATTATAGAGCCTTTAATAATATCATTGTTAAGAACAAGTATCATTTTCTTTATATCAATGATTTTTTTGATCAGCTCTAGGGAGCTTAGTATTTTTCCAAAAATGACTTGAGGTCGGGGTACCATTAGTTGAATGTAAAGTAAGAATACATTTCTAAGACCATGTTTCATACTAGATATAGACATTATGAATTTGTAGTTATGCCTTTTGATTTAACCAATGCACCTATTTTATTCATAGATCTTATGAATAGAATATTCTAGGAGTTCTTGGATAAGTTTGTGGTTGTGTTTATTGATGAAATTTTGGTATATTCTAAAATTAAAGTGGAACATGAAATTCATTTAAGGGATGTCTCTAAAATCTTAAAAGAAAATAAGTTTTATGGGAAATTCAAAACGTTTGAGTTTTGGTTTAAAAAAATTTATTTCATGGTCACATTGTTTCTAAAAATGGCATAACTATTGATCCTACTAAAAAAGTTGTTGAAAAATAGACAAGACCCGCAAAAATAACTGAGATCCGTAGTTTTCTTATTTTTGAAGGCTATTACTAAAGATTTGTTGAAAATTTCTCCCCATTATCTATCTCACTAACTAAGTTAACTTGAAATGGTGTTAAGTTCTTTTGTACAAAAGAATGTGGTTATTGTTTTTAGAATTGAAAAAAATATTGTTGAATTCTCCAGTTTTGGAATTACCTTCCAGAGATGGTGAATTTTTTATTTATAGTAATGATTTGTTGAAATGACTTGGTTGTATACTAATGTATAATGATCAGGTAATTGCTTATTCTTCATTTTAGTTTAAACCTCATGAGTTAAATTACCCTACACATGATTTGGAATTTTCTGTTGTGGTTTTTGTTTTAAAAATTTGGAGGTATCATCTGTATGGAGAAAAATGTGAAATATATACTGACCCCAAAATATTGAAGTCTATATTCACTCAGAAATAATTGAACATGAGATAGATGATATGGTTGGAATTAATCATGGATTATGATTTCACAATTCATTACCATCTAGAAAAATAAAATAAAGTGGTTGATTCTTTGAGTCGAAAAAGTAATGCTACATTAACACTGTTATGTGTGGAATGAGATCCTTTGGTTAATAATTTGATGAATTTTTGATTGGAAGTAGTTGGTGCAGAAAATTCCTCTCTTTGGTTTCAGGTATCATTGAAATCATATCTATTAGATAGAATTAGGAAAGCACTTAAGGAAGACATTGAATTACATAAAATGGTAGAATCGGTTAAAAAATTTAAGTTGCATGAATTTAACATTGATAACGATTGTATTTTGAGATTTGGGAAGAGATTATGTGTTCCTTTTGATTCACAGTTAAAGAAAGAGTTGTTATGTAAAGCTCATTGATCTCCATTTTTAGTTTTTCCTTGAAGTACTAAGGTGTACAGAGATATTTGGGAGTATTACTAGTCAGATGGAATGAAAAGCGATATTGGTAACTTTACTATGAAGTGTTTGACTTGTAAACAGGTTAAAGAAAAGCAGCAGTTACCAAAAAGTATGCTTCATCCTTTACTGGTTCCATAGTGGAAATGGGAAAATATATCCAAGGATTTCATTGTGGGATTACCGAAGACATCTTGAGGTAATAATTCAATCTGGGTTATTGTTGATTGATTGACTAAATATTCTCATTTCCATCCTATTGGAGATACTTTGTCTCTAGATCAACTTTCTTGGTTTTATGTTAACGATATAGTTAGTTTGCAGGGATTTCCCCTCTCTATTGTATCTGATCATGATCCCAAGTTCACTTATAACTTTTGGAAGGGCCTTCAGAAGTCATTGGGTACTGAATTAAATATTAGTACATCTTTTCATCTGCAATCAGATGGGAAGCCAGAATGAACAATTTAGACATTGGAAGATATGCTATGTTCTTTCTCAATGGATTACTAGGGAAGTCAGGACCAACATATTTCTTTTGTTGATTTTTCATATAATATTATTTTTCATTCCAGTATACAGATGGATCTATTTGATAAATTATATGGAAAATGGTGTCGAACTCTAGATTTTTGGGATGAAGTAGGTGAAAGGAAACTGAGGGGACCAGAATTGATAGAAGAGATGAAAGAAAACATTCAGTTGATTCTGAAGCACATGAGAACAGTACGGAGAAGGAAGAAAAGTTAGTCAGATAACTAAAGGAAGGATCTTTATTTTGAGGAAGGTGGTCATTTCTTTCTCAAAGTTTCTCTATGGAAAATTCTGATGTGTTTTGATAAGGATGGAAAATTGAGTCTGAGGTTCATTGGACCAGATGAAATCCAGGAAAAAGATAGATCAGTTGTCTACAAAATGGATTTACCTCCAAGTTTATCCCAGGTACACAATTTTTTTTCATGTTTCAATGTTGAGAAAGTTTATTCCAGATCTATCTCATGTTTTGTGTCCATAAGTAGTTCAGTTAGAAGAGAATATTTCTTATGAGGAATAGCCAGTCCAGATTCTTAACCATAGAGAGAAAGTTTTGTGGAATAAGGTGATTCATCTGGTTAAGGTTTTGTGAAAAACCCACTTGTTTGAAGATAAAATATGGGAATCTAAAAATTCTCTGAGGGATAAATACCCCCACATAATCGATAAGTGAATAGAATTGTGAGGACCCAATTCCCAAAAGGTGGGAAGAATGTAATGAACCAGGTATTCATAGAATAATACTTTTAATTTATATTAATACTTATGGATAAGATATTAATTTTATGATAAAGGGGATGATTTTTCTGATAGCTTACTCAACATGCAACAATGGATTTCTCTGAAATATTACGTTGCACACAATGTTGAGTTATACTGAAAAATAATATAATATTATTATTATTATTTTAAATGGTAGTTAACACCTGGAAATTGTATTGGAGAGCATAAAAAGAACTAACCATATTATGATTAAACATTTTTTTTAAATGTTTTTACATTTATCCAATAAAATTTAGAGGCTTAAAATGAGAATGAATCCAATTTTAAGCATAAATACTCTAATATTTTTAAAAGGTAATTGTATCAATTTTTGATGGAGAACCATTTTTAAATCTATTTTTTGTCAATTTTATATTTTTTATTTGAAAAAATAAACTTCTTCTTTAGAATCGGGACATCAAAATTTACTTTGAGTACAAATTTGGTATTTTTCTGATGAAGTTCATTTTTTAATGAATAGTGAAAAATACTGCACTTTAAGTCAAAACTGTCATTTCATCTGATTTATTTATATGGTTAGATTATATTTTTAATTGGTTTTGAAGTTTAATTAGATTATTTTTTTACCATTTAATTCAATTTTGGTCATTGTAAGTAATTTTACTTTTAAATTATACATAAACACATGTCAATCTTTTGATAGTTATTATTTCTTAAAAACACACTTTTTGGTTTTGACAACAGGAATTAATTTTAAATTAATTTATGCAACTTTTTTATTTTGAAATTGAAAAAATGGATTCCATATTTGTAATCAAGAGGTCCAAATTGTGTAAATAGGTAACCTTTATTTTTAGTCATTATGAATAGTAACTTTAGTAAATATTTTATTTACCAAGGTTAAAGGGTAAATCTGGTAAATAAGGGTAAGATATAATATTATAATAATATTAAATTACCCTAAAACATGTATTAATCCAATTCTATGAGATATTTTCATCCCTGGGAATCCTTGGGTTGATTTTGGGACCCCATGGAGCCACTTGTGTGTGAAAATGACATTTAATTACTTTTAATTTAAAGTTAGGGAAAATATAACATAAATATATATATTTTACTGAAACAAATTTATATGGGGTTATATAAGTGATATCTTCAACTACAAATAGTCATTAAAAATATAAAAAGATTTCCAACATCATGGTATTTTATTTATAATTTTTAGAGATCATATAAATTAATTAATTTATGACACAATGATGATGAAGTGATTACCTTATTAATGAATGTTTTAAATAAATGAGATTATAAAAATTAAAATAAATTTATTTTGAAACTTGGTATGCCATACTCGAGTTTTATGGATGATTATTACTTGTTATCTTCGAATTAATTATGTTTTTTCTGAAGAATCAAGTTGTTATTGATTTTTTTTAAAGTCATGATATGAATAGTATATAAATTGACATAAATGAGTTTTAAAAACAAATACTATTTTATTAAATGATATAATAGTACTAAAAATATAAAATTTGGAAAAATGACTAATATAAGGTTGAACATTTCATTAATGAACCACTTGAGGTTCTATTAGAATTTTATAGTAACTATATTAACCATATAGTATAAATATACAAGAAGACATGATTAAAGTTAAATTAGTTAACTCATGGTTAAAGATAAAAGATAAGGTTAGTTTTATGATCTTAACATGTCTAAAACCCATTGGCTGAGAGGATTTTGACCCATCCTCATCTGATCTTATAAATATATCACTTTTTTATTAGAATTTAAAAATATATAAATAATAAAATAACATTTCAAGACATTCCTAAAGTGCCCCTCCTCCCTCTTATAAAAGGACACCACCTCTAACCCATTATGCACACCTCTCAAGCCTCTTGGATCATCAAAAATATTATCCAATAAGCTCCCAAAATTCCTTCATTCCCCCTAGAATCTTTCCCCTTGGAATAAGGCAATTCAAGAAATCACTTTGGCTCAAATCAAAAGAAGTTTCCCGATTGGAGGTAACGTCTTCTCTCAAGTTCCATTCCATTATTTTCCTTCTCCACTCCCTATGCTCTTCTTATTATTTTTGTAAATAACAACACAAGCATCCAAAATATACTAGGTTGTTTTTATCAAAAGGATTATAAATACACATACACACACCTTCATCTAATGGGTATAGAACATATTATTTCTTTGGATGGCGAACCACTACCTCACGAAACGATGATTGTTAAATCTTATCCTACCACCTCTTATGGAGGACATTATGTTGGAAATGAAATTATATATGATATATATGATATTTATTTTATATCTATTCTTCTTAAATTATCAATTACAACATACCTTTATGATTTTCAAGTTGTATAAATATCATAATTTTATTTGAGGATGTGCGAACTACCACCCCCTCAAAGTGAGATTACTCATTCATTCCATACATGAAACATATAAAGGATGGAATTAATGAAATTATGTAACATATATAAAAATGATATTATACTTGAATTATAATAGACATATGTATCATTTATTTTTCATTTCATTAATATGAAAAATAAATGAAAGTAGCACTCATGCGTACATACTGCTTAACATCTCTATAGACGGTACATTTCATTTATTATCTCCAAATATTATGGACTATTTTAAATACATATATACTAGATTTATATGATATTTAAATCATGAATACTATTCTTGAGATAATTTACTTTTGACCACATGGAAAATTTGTAATTATAACAATATCATTTTCGACTCAAATACCCAATATTAACAAAACGACCGATATTAACTTAAATAATTATGTAATTTTTATAATGTGGTAATAAGTGATATAAAAGGAACAATAAACTTGAAAAAGGTTCTGAATGAAGTATAAATTAACTGAATTTTATTATTCAGTAAACTAAAGAACGAACGAGTCAATTCGGACATGAGGTAAGGGACGTCATCTCAATCACTTTTCATTGAGGCGTGTTTTTATAATATACACCTCATTCTTTTACACTGTGTATAGTAAACCCCTTTGAATTTTACTTTCATTCAAAGTGAATATTTTTTCAATTAGTCATTTCATTGAATGACAAATGGAATTTTTTTAACGTATGTGGCTACAATGGCATTTCCTCCATCACGGGAATTATTTGATATTTGGATTACTTAAAAAGGAATATTGTTTTTAAATGGAAAATAAATACCATATACCATTTTATATATTATGGTATTGAAAATTTTATTTTGAAATTGATTAAGTATTTCAATATCTTGAAATTCTTTCTTGTGATTGTAACTGAAATGTTATTAGTGAAATGTAGATATTTTCAATATTTTACATGTTATGATTATCTAATGGTACTTGGACATTTGATGGGTGGTTACGTGATAAACCAATGATGGATGGTTACGTGATAAACTAAATGACTGGTGGTTCTGTGATAAACAAAGGATGGTTGGTTACGTTATAACCTCCAATGCATTGGGTATGAAATTTAGTCATATGGCTATTCCATTTAGTGATATGTTTGGAAGTCGACTGTATGGTTATTCCATTTCAGTATGTTTATTTCCCAAGTTAACTTTATATGTTATATGTTGCATTCTATGGGATTTGTGGTAATATTTTGGTTAAAAAAGATTAAGAAATGAGCTTATATTCAATGAAGTGTTTTTGCTACTTCTTAAAGGTAAAAGGTATTACTTTATGATAAAGTATTCATGTTTTACTTGTTGTTTTGAAAAACTAACAGTTTTCCTTCATTATGTATCCCTTATTGAGCTTTTTATGCTCATCCTATTTTTTGAAATTCTTTTCACAGGACTTAAAGATGAATATTGTCAAGGATGGGATCAAGGAAAAGCCATGTTGTTTAAATCATGGAACTAAACATGTCTCGTTTTAAAGAGTTTGTTTTATGAAAAAAATGGATAGTGAGTAGAAGTGTCTACTTGTAATATTCTAGTTGTTCTATATAGGTTATGACCTAATTATCTAAAGCTCTAAACCTGAAAAGATCCTCAATGTGAATTATTAACATAATTCAATATTATGTAATGTTTAAGGTCGGGGCCTTAAAATGGATCCACTAGGATGTGGAAATGACATTTTATAAGAATTAATTAAAATTAAAGAGAAATATAACATAAACATGTATCTTTTAATAAAATAATTTTTATATGGGGTTATATAAGTGACCTCTTGGACTATAAATATTAATTATAATGATAAAATGATTTCTAACATCATGGTATTTTATTTATATTTTTTAAACATTAAATAAATGAATTTAATTATGACACAATGATGATGCATTGATTGATTCATTAATAATGGATTCAAATACATGATATTATAAATATTAGAATTAATTTAATTTTATTATTTTGATTCTATACACATATTTTATGGATTATATTGACATAGTATCTTTAATTTAATGTTTTTGGTTTGAAATAATTATTATTTTATGGATTTGTAAAAAGTCAAGTATGAATAGTGTCCAAAATTTACATAATTCATAACTTAAAACATAAAATAGTTTATTAAATGATACTAAATTCATAAAAATTTAATATTTGTAAAAATGGTTAATAAAAGTCCAAATACATCATAAATAACTTTTTGTGGGTCTTTTGACAAGATTTGGTAATTACATTAACTCATTATAATAGTCGGACCTATCTGGTCCATTCCTTGGAAACAATCTGGTGTATAAGGTGTTTCGAGAGGTGAAGGTGACTTATCCTCAAAACGTATCCAAATTTCCATTTCTGTGAACAGTTCTATCAGTGAATAGTTCCATCGGTGAAGAGTTCCAACGGTAGACCATTGTGAACAGTGTAATAGTGACCTTCTGCAAATAGTGTCATAGGAAAACTTGTCTGAATAGTGCAATGGTGACCTTATGTGAACAGTGCATCGGTAGCCCAAGGTGAACAGTGTCATCGATAACTGTAGGTGAACAGTTTCATCGGTAACCTCATGTGAACAGTGCAACAGTGACCTTATGTGAACAGTGACATCAGTGACCTTATGTGAACAGTGTCATCAGTGACCTTCTATGAACAGTTTCATCGGTAACCTTATATGAGCAGTGCAACGGTGACCTTATGTGAACAGTGTATTAGTAGCCCTAGGTGAACAGTGTCATTGGTAACCTTATGTGAACAGTGCAACGGTGACCTTATGTGAATAGTGACATCAGTGACCTTATATGAACAGTGTCATCGGTGACCTTCAGTGGATAGTTTCATTGGTTACCTTATGTGAACAGTGCAATGGTGAGGTTCCAACGGTGACATTTTTCCTTTGCCAAATTTTGATTTCAGGAATTGTGTTTCTAGAATGGTGAGGTTCTAATGATGACCTTTTTCCTTTGCCAAATTTTGAGTCCATGAACAGTGTTTCCAGAACGGTGAGGTTCCAACTGTGACCTTTTTCCTTTTCCAAATTTTGAGTTCATAAATAGTGTTTCCAGAACGGTGAGGTTCCAATGGTGACCTTTTTCCATTGCTAAATTTTGAGCTCATGAACAGTGTTTCTAAAATGGTTCGGCTCCAATGGTGACTTTTTTCCGTTGCCAAATTTTGAGTTCATAAACAGCGTTTCCAGAATGGTGAGGTTCCAACGGTGAGGTTCATGAATAGTCTTTTCCCTTTTCTAAATTTTGAGTTCGTGAACAGGGTTTCCAGCTTCCTACAGTTCGCCCCTTTAACGTTTCCTTTGACGTAAAATGAATTTAAAGCCTTGTTTTAAGGACTCTAAGGCTGATTCAAGGGCCTTAAATCCTATATTAATTTCTCCTAAGGTGCAGGATGTTTTTACTTGGTCAAACCGTGTGGTTTAATGTGATCCTCTTTTAATGGAAAACCCAACGTATCTTAAACCATTGCTCTGTTAAATCTTATAAAGGGATGATATATCGTCCTCCTTGTTCTCGAGTGTGAGGTGCTCGAACATAAAATTCCTTCTCGTAGGAGTTATGTAATCAAACTTTCCTCCTAAAGTTTGTTCTGCTCTATTTTGATGCAACTAAGAAATATCGATCAGTATTTGATAAAATTTATGAACTATCTTCATTATTTTGGGTTCATCTCATTCTTTTTCCCTGCCCTTTTTATTTAATTTTACCCTCATGTTCCTAATGGGATTTTCTTGGGTGTTTTCCAATGTGGTGGTGTATCTGCATCCTCGGGTGGATACAGTTTTCACTAGAGAGGAGATCGTAACTCGTTGTGTGGATCGTTCTCTTATAAAGAACATTAAGAACAATTTGAGGTAGGGGATTCATTGATTCTCTTTTCTATTATATGAAAATGTAGAGTTCGCATGTTTTATCCCACTGGATCCCAATGAAATGGGAATAATAAATATTTGAACCGGATAAATAAATTTAGATCGTTCATATGTTATTTCCACTAGTTTTTTTAGATAATGTGATATTTATTATTTCTTGCTTAGATTTTTCATTCTCGATGGAAATTGGTAAAGAATGTAAAGTTGTAATTAATTGATAATTATTTTACTAAGATATAGAGGCATGTAAATAAATCTTTTTCATATTGTTATAATTTTATTTTAATCAAATTGGTGCGGTAATCATGTTTAATTATTTGTGATAGCTTACTTATTAGGTTTCCAGAATTTAGAACCTACAAATAATAAATTGGTTAATTCAATATGGATTAAAGAACTGGTCGTTTGATAAAAGATAATTCATTGTAGGGTTCTGATTTACACTCTTGCTTGTTTAAGGGCCAAGATCCCAATTGATACGATGGTTGTTTTCCTACTTCTTGTGTTGTGATGTGATCCTGAAAGGATGTTGTGATATGTGGGGGTAGGGAGGCCGATTAGTTGTGGCTGTAGATGACGCCTAGAGTTGTGAGATGCATCAGTTTATGCATGTGTGTGTCAGAGAGGACACTAGGGATGATGGAACGGGTTGGATGTGAATGTTTGGATGCTTGATGTTTCTTTGATTGGTTATCTACTTTACTTTTCCAACTGCTCAAGGTAGATGGTCTTGCTTACCCTTCTTCTGAAAGGGGCGAAGACGCATGGGGTACGCCACGTGATTTTCGTGTCTAGATTTTCAAGGGAGGATGGGTTTACACACTTGTTATAGGAGGAAAATACTTCCCTGGTAGTTCATCTACTCACCATGTTGACCCCCCTTGTATTTAGTAGCATATAATGTTTTTCTAGAATGCTCAAGAATATGGGAAAGTAATTCTGTAAATAAATAATTGAATAAATGATGTTAACCCATGGGGTTAGAGCTTGATGGGACATAATGCCGAGGACACCAGACATTGGGTGTGATTCTAATGAAATATAATGTGGAAATTGTTAATGGTTAATTATTGTTTAAAGAATTAATTAACGTAAAGTGTAACTGACAAAAAGGTAATGAAGTAATGTAATAAAGATCTTTAAATGGTTGTGTTCATATAGGATACCTAGTCGTAGAAGTGGCAGCCAGGAGTTTGAGAGACATTAGCTGTAGTTGAGTCTAAGACTAGGTCATGCTCATAGTGTGGTTGTGAGATATAGTATATTTTTTACTTTTTGTGTTTTTATACGCTACTCCGCCCTATCAGTTAGGGCAACTGACACCTCTGGGATTCTAAACCTTGGGGGTGTTTTCCCCAAAATTTTAGTGGGAGGATGGATGGCTGACTCCCCCCTTTGTCCCTACTCTCTTCTCTTGGTAGTTACTTATGCCGAGAGGCACAATGGTTACCATTCCCTATATATGTGTGTAGAGGGTTGTAATTTCATGTGGTTATTAACACACATATATTCTGTATATAGTATCCTATGGACTACTATAAGTGTAACGTGTATAGGCTATGATGGATTGAGGATTATTACTCGGTGTGTGGGTTGTAATGGCTTGAGGTATAATACCAGACGCATGATACACGTTATTCGAGCTATGGTGGCTACCAGAAACTACCTGGTTACTTTGATTACATGGATGTGGTGGTTTTGTTGCACGAGGTGCATATTGCGGTGCTTCTCCTAGGTGTCTGCAGGCAAGCCTTTTTTGAGAGAGATGCTTAGGATGTGAAAAGTTGGGGAAAAGCAAAAAACCAGTGGGGAAGTAGTAGTGGGGTACCCTTGATATTATTTATTATATTATATACTCCTGTATGTGTTACTTAGTGAGAGTATCCATGGTGAGGATGGGAAATTAGTATACCTATTTAGGTGATGAATTAGATTCAATTGTTGTTTACCGTGCTTTATCATGCTTTCTTTACTTTTCCACTAGAGGCTATGGGGAGGATCCTACTGAGTATACTATTATACTCACCCTATGTTTATATAAACTGATTTTTAGGTCACTTGGTGCAGGTTGGAGATCAATCTAGTTTTTAATAGCTTGGGGTTACAGGAGTTCATCGGGATTATGGTTTCTGTTAATTTTAATTTCTTTTGGGGACTTTCATTTTTCCCCTTTCAATTGTAGTAGCATTGCATGACATTACATATGTTCACTTGGGTTTTCTTTTATATTTCCGTCTGAGATGGAATTGGTTGGTGTCTCTTTTATCTCTCTCTTTCTCGTGTGTTCTCTTAGAGGGTAATGTCTCTCATCTGCGTGTTTACTATACCCTTATCTCTAGTCGCCAACCCGGGGCCTACTGGAGGCGGGACTCGGGGGTCATTATCTCCCTTCTCACATTGTCGGCCTTGGAGGGGTACACTTTGTGGGGAGGGGGTCATGACAGAGTGTTATCAGATTTCTGGTTGAGAGATAGTATGGAGTATGGTGTTAGGCACAGGAGAGGTTGCATGGGTTGGTAGGTAAAATGTGTCATCCAAGTTTATAAAGTGATGAAAACACTGGAGACTGACTAAGACATGGGCGTTTAGGGTCCCCTATGAGCTGATTTACGGACCATTAAGTTTGTAATGGATACTAAACGAGGTGATACTAGTTTCAGGGTAGAGACCTAGGAAAGGATCATACATCATTCTTATTTGTGCCTATGTTTGAATGGGTGGACCTTGGGATGGGTTAACCTAAAATGAATAAAATAAAACAATTAATTAATCAATGTTGAGTCTTCTATATTCCAGGTTTAAGAGCTCTAACTATTTGTTATTTTACAGGTATAGATCCATGTCGACGTCCTCGTCAAGATCGCATATAATATATCCAGCAGGCTCTTCCAGCAGATCTTTGTAGGGTAGAGGTTGATGACGATGACACTTGGAGGAGGACACTTCGATAGTTTCAGTGCTAGAGTTTACAGAAGTATGAGTGTTCCGTTTCAAATGCAGTCATGGAAGACTAGTTGAAGGAAGTCGAGAGAGGCTTCAGTTTGATCCGTGCTCAGAATGAACATTGGGTGTCCTTGGTTGTGATGATGTTGTGTGGAGCAGTGAGGCGGTGGTGGTTCTTGTTCCTTGGGGATCGTGAGAAGTCATCGATCTCCTGGGAGGAGTTCCAAGACAAGTTTAGAGTTTAGTTTCTTTCTTCGACCGCAAAGGCATCCAGTCGCTATGAGATTCTTACCCTTTGACAGGGGAGCTCCAGTGTGCGATAGTTTGGAATCAATTTCAGGAACCTTTTACGATATTCTTCGTAATTGTTTCCAGATTAAGAGGTCAGGGAGAGGCATTTCAAGGAGGATTTGCATCTAGAGATCCAGCGCCAGGTCACCCAATTTATGCTAAAGACATATCTTGAGGTGCTGGCAAGGGTAGAGGTCGTCGAGAGGACTTTGGCCAGAACTGGATCATAACGAGAGGGGAGTCGTCATGATTCCTCATGAAGCCGATTTTTGGTTCGGGGTTCCATGTTTTTAGGGAATAAGAGTTTCCTTTTATCTGGGGGAATTTCTTATCCCTCAGCATCCCATTTCTCTGGGAGCATTAGCTCTCAGGCCTATGCCAAGGGATCAGGTGCTTGTTTTTATTGTAGTGGTCGAGGTCATCAGTAGAGAAAGTGCCTGACCTTTCAAATCAGTCATCGTGCACCAGGTGTTCCACTCCATGTTCCACTTTTGAGGCATTTTCAGCAGAGGCAGCAGCAATAGGTTACACTAGCTTTATATCAGTATAGGGTAGATGGGGTATGTAGAGGACAACACCGTGACACTCCCCGTCCTCATAGAGAAGATTGCAGCCATGTTGGTGGGCATCATCAGGGTCAGAGAGGTCAAGGAGGAGGTCATGGTCAGCTTCATGCTTTAGCGTTGCCAGTGCTAGGTGATCCAGACATCATTCAAGGTACCCTTTTCTTGTTTTATAACTTGGTGTATGCCTTTCTTGATTCAATAGCGACACACTCCTTCATATCACCTACCCTTTTCCATGCTTTGGGACTTGAGGCAGAGATTCTTCCAGTGCCCTTGGCATTGACTATGCAATTTGGAGGTAAAGATGACTTGTTTGAAGTATGTAGAGACTATGAGCTAGTGTTGGGGCAGCACCGCTCTTGGGGAGATTTTCTATGTTTATGAATAAAATCATATGATTTCATCCTCGGCATGGATTGGTTTTATTGGATGTAGGCTATCATGGATTGCTTTAGGAAGAAGGTTGTTTTCTTCGATGTGGATGGAGAGCCAGTGGTGTTTGATGGTGAGCGAGATCCTCTGATGGGTCATAGGTGTGTTCTGTCCTTATCATCCATGATGGCTGAGATAATGTTGAGTTCTTCAGAGTTTCATTAGCTGGAATTTCCTAGGGTCATATAAGTGTACCCTGGCGTCTTTCAAGAAGAGGTTGTAGCATTTCCCCCTCGACGATAGATCGAGTTTGGGATTGAGCTACAACCAGGAGTGTATCTTATATCTATGTCTCCATATAGGATGTCCCCTTATAAGTTACGAGAGCTACATATAAAGCTTGATGTTATGTTACATTGTGGTTTTGTTCGGCCAAGTGTGTCACCATGGGGTGCACCAGTTTTGTTCATGAAGAAGGCTGACGGTAGTTTTCGATTGTGTGTCAATTATCGTCACTTGAACAAAGTGACAATAAAGAATCGATATCCTCTTCCATAGATTGATGATTTATTCAATCAACTGAAGGGTGGAATTTGGTTCTCAAAGATCTACATTCGGTCAGGATATCATTAGATGCATGTGAATGATGAGGATATTCTGAAGACTTATTTCTGTTGTCGTTGTGGGAATTATGAGTTTTTTGTAATGTCGTTCGGCGTGACAAATGCTCTAGCTATGTTCAATTGATAGATGAACTTTGTGTTCCATGAGTTCCTAGACAAGTTAATTGTAGTTTTCATCGACAACATCCTTGTATACTCAACATCTAAAGAAGAGCATACAGAGCATCTACACACCATTTTGGGAGTTCTTCGTCAACATCAGATGTTTGCGAAGTTTTCTAGGTGTGAGTTTTGGGCTCAAGTAGTCTATTTCTTAGGGCATGTGGTCTCCCAGCAGGGAGTAGCTATGGATCCATAGAAGATATAAGCAATTGTGTCTTGGGAAACCCCCAAGACAGTGTCAGTGTGCAAAGTTTCCTTGGTCTCACTAGCTGCTATAGGAGGTTCATAGATGATTTCTCATGAGTTGTGACTCCTCTGACAGCTTTGACCAGGAAGTATCTGGAATTCATATGGACTGATCAGTGTCAGTAATATTTCGAGTATCTAAAGGAGAAGTTAGTAAGTGCCCCTGTTCTTTGTATTCCAGTTGAGTGAGTTCAGTTTGATGTTTTCTGTGATGCTTCACATCTGGGGTTGGGTTGTGTTCTGATTCAAAAAGGATCATTTATTTCTTATGGGTCTTGATAGTTGCATCCTCATGAATGTAACTATGCCACCCATGATCTTGAGTTAGCATCTATGTTGTTGCTCTAATGTTGTGGATACATTACCTCACCGGTGAGTACTTTGTGGTTTTCACAGATCATAAGAGCCTGAGGTATGTTTTCTCCAAGCGTGACTTAAACATACGACAGCATTGGTTGATGGAGTTCTTACAGGAATATTACTTAGAAATATCGTATACACCAAGTAAGGGAAATTTTTTAGCTAATGCGCTGAGTCGGAAGTCACGTAGTGATGTAGTGCATGAATCTAGTGACTCCTAGAGAATAATGGAAGAACTATCATCATTACATCTTGATATGGGAGAAGTTGGGGGCATAGGTTGTATTTTTCAGATGAAGGTGTATTCATCTCTAGTACAGAAGGTGGAAGAGTCCCAGTTGGGGGATCTAGAGGTGGAGGTCTAGAGAGACCGAGTTTTTTGTGGCAAGTCCCCTGATGGTTGGTCTGAGGATGAACAACACCTAGTGTTGTATCATGGATGGATTTTTGTTCCTTTAACAATGCATGAGACGGTTCTCAAATATTTCCATAGTTCTCCTTTAGTGGTGAATCCTGACATGAAAAAGATGTACCAATCCTTGAAAATATAGTTTTGGTGTCCTGGGATGAAACGTGAAGTTTCAGAGTTTGTGTCTCGATGTTTGGGCTGCCATAAGGTGAAGTTCGAACACCGTTTTCTTTGTGGTCTGCTATAGCCATTAGATTTTCCTTAGTGGAAGTGGGAGGACATCTCAATGGACTTTGTTGCTGGTTTACCTTGAGCTCAGGGAAGACATGATACTATTTGGGTGTTAGTGGATCATTTAACAAAATCGTCCCACTTCATAGTAATCAATAAGTCAATCTCAGTGGAAGTTTTTTTGAGGTAGTACCTGGAGGAGGTGGTGAGACTTCATGGAGTCCCATGGACGATCATTTCTGATCGATACCCTTGTTTTACCTCTAAGGTGTGGAGATGTCTCCATCATGATTTTGGTTCTCAGTTATGCCTTAGCACTACTTTTCATCCTCAAACAGATGGTCAAATAGAGCTAACCATCAAGACTCTTGAAGACAGGTTACGATCTTGTGTCCTGAATTTTGGAAGATCGTGGATGATGCACTTACCCTTAGTGGAATTTTCTTACAACAATAGTTTTCACTCCACCATTGGTATGGAACCATTTGAATCCTTGTATGGTCGACCTTTCCATTCTTAATTATGTTGGACTAGGGTCGAAGAGTCAATAATTCTCAGATTGAAACTAGTACAAAATACAACAGAGATGGTTCAGGTGATTCGTGAGAGGCTGAAGACAGCACAAGATCGTTAGAAATCATATGTCTATCAAACGAGGAGACCCTTAGAGTTTGATGTTTGGGATAATGTGTTTCTGAAGGTGACTCCCTGTCGTGGGTAGCGAAGGTTTGGTCGTGGGAGTAAGCTTTCTCTCTGGTTTGTTGGGCCTTTTGAGGTGTTACCTCATGTTGGAGCAGTGGCGTATCGAGTAGAAATCCCCCCACAAATGAGTTGAATACATGATGTTTTCCATGTATCATAGATCTGTTGTTATCTTCATGATGACTCTCATGTCATCGATTGGGGAGATATCAATTTTGATTATGATGCGACCTTTGAGGAGAGACCTATGGAGATCCAAGACCACAAAGAGAAGGTGTTCCATGGGTGTTCTATCCCCTTGGTTCGTGTCTTTTGGTAACATGGTGGCACGGTGGAGAGTGTCTGGGAACGTGAGTCACAGATATGTGCTCGGTACCCAATTTTTTTTGACGTTTAACTCTTTTCGTGTATCTATGTATCCATTGTGGTTATAGACCTTTCTTGTTTATAATATGGATTTCTTTTGTTTCTTCTTGTGGATTTCTCTCTTTTGAGAGGTATCTCAATGGGTGGTGGTTCAGACCCCGTTTTGTTTTCCCTTAAGGTGGGTTTTGAATTCTTGAGGATGAGAATGTTTTGAGAGGTATCTAATATAATGGATCGAACCTCTCTAGTCCATTCCTTTGCAAAAATCAGGTGTATGAGGTGTTTCAGGTGGTCAAGGTGACTTATCCCCAGCACTTTTCCAAATTTCCATTTCTGTGAACAGTTCCATAGGTGAACAGTTCCAATGGTAGACCATTGTGAACAATGCAACGGTGACCTCCTATGAACAGTGTCATTGGTAACCTTATGTGAACAGTGCAATGGTGACCTTATGTGAATAGTGCATCGGTAGCCCTAGGTGTGCAATGTCATCGTAGCCCTAGGTGAACAGTGTCATCGGTATCCCTTGGTGAACACTGTCATCGATAAACTTATATGAACAGTGAAACGATGACCTTATGGGAACAGTGACATCAATGACCTTATGTGAACAGTTTCATCAATGACCTTATGTGAATAGTGTCATCGATGACCTTCTATGAAAAGTGTCATCTGTAACCTTATGTCAAAAGTGAAATGGTGACTTTATGTGAACAGTGCATCGGTAGCCCTAGGTGAATTGTGTCATTGGTAACCTTATGTGAACAGTGCAACGGTCACCTTATGTGAATAGTGACATCAGTGACCTTATGTGAATAGTTTCATCGGTGACCTTCTCTGAACAGTTTCATTGGTAACCTTCTGTGAACAGTGTAATTGTGAGGTTTCAACAGTGACCTTTTTCCTTTTCCAAATTTTGAGTTCATGAACAGTGTTTCCAGAACAGTGACATTCCAACGGTGACCTTTTTCCTTTTCCAAATTTTGAGTTCATGAACAGTGTTTCCAGAACAGTGAGGTTCCAATAGTGACCTTTTTCCTTTTCCAAATTTTGATATCAAAAATAGTGTTTCCAGAATGGTGAGGTTCCAATGGTGACCTTTTTCCTTTTCCAAATTTTGAGTTCATGAACAATGTTTCTAGAATATTGAGGTTCCAAGGCTGACCATTTTCCTTTGCTGGATTTTGAGTTCATGAACAGTGTTTCCAAAACAGTGAGGTTCCAACGGTAAGGTTCATGAACAGTGTTTCCAGAATAGTGAGGTTCATGAACAATGTTTTTCCTTTTCCAAATTTTGAGTCTGTGAACAGTGTTTCTAGCTTCCTATAGTTTCACACCTTTAACGTTTCCTTTGACATAAAATGCATTTAAAGACGTGTTTGAAGGTCTCTAAGGCTGATTCAAAGGACGTAACTCTTATATTAATTTCTCCTAAGGATCAGGATGTTTTTACTTGGTCAAATTGCATGGTTTAATGTGATCCTCTTTGAATGGAAAACACAATGTATCTTAAACCAATCCTCCATTAAATCTTCCAAAGGGACGAGATATCTTCTTCCCTAGTTCTTCCTCCTTGTTCTCGGGTGTGAGATGCTCGAACATCCCATTCCTTCTCGTAGGATTTTTTCAATCAAACTTTCCTCCTAAGATTTTTTCTTCTCTGTTTTGATGCAACCAAGAAATATCGATCAGTCTTAGATATAAGTTATGATCTATCTTCATTTTTTTGGGTTCATCTCCTTCTTTCTCCTTGCCCTTTTTATTGAATTTTACCCCCATGTTCCTAATAGTCTTTTCTTGGGTGTTGGCCGATGTGGTGGTGTCTCTACATCCTCGGGTGGATACAATTATCAAAGGGGAGGAGATCGTAACTCATTGTGTGGCTCTTTCTCGTATAAATAATGTCAAGAACTGTTTGAGGTAGGGGATTAATTGATTCTCTTTTCTGTTACATGTAACTATAGAGTTAGCATGTTTTATCCCACTGGATCACAATGAAATTGGTATAATAAATATTTGAACTGGATAAATAAATTAATATTGTTCATATATTATTACCTCTTTTTTTCTAGATAGTGTGCTATTTATGCCTCCTTGATTTGCTTTTTCATTCTCGATGGAAATTGGTAAAGAACGTAAAGCCAGAATTAATTGATAATTGTTTGGCTAAAGATATAGAGGCATGTAAATGAATCTAGTTCCTCTTGTTGTAATTTTATTTTAATAAAATTTGGGAAATAATCATGTTTAATTATTTTTCATACCTTACTGATTAAGTTTCCCGAATTTGGAACCTAGGAATAATAAATTAGTTAAACCAAGATGGATTGAAGAACTGGTTGTTTGATAAAAGATAATTCATTGTAGGGTTTTGAGTTACCCTCTTACTTGTTTAAGGGCCAAGATCCCAATTCATGTGATGGTTGTTTTCCTTCTTCTTGTGTTGTGATGTGAGCCTGGAAGGCTGTTGTGATATGTGGGGGCAGGGAGGTCGATTGGTTGTGGAAACAGATGGCACCTAGAGTGGCGAGATGCATCGTTTTATGCATGTGGGTGTCAGAGAGGACACTAGGGATGATGGAATGAGTGGGATGTGAATGTTTCGATGATGGATTTTTCTTTGATTGGTTATCTACTTTACTTTCCCTACTACTCAAACTAGCTGGTCTTGCTTACCCTTCTTCTGAAATGGGTGAAGACACGTGGGGTATGCCACGAGCATTCCTTTCCTAGCTTCTCAAGGGAGGATGGGTCTATGCTCTTACTATAGGCGACAAAGACTCGACGGGTAGTTCATCTACTCACTATGTTGAGACCCCTTGTGTTTAGTAGCATAGATTGCTTTTCTAGAATGATGGGGAATATGGGAATGTAATTATGTAAATAAATAATTGAATAAATGATGTTAACCCATGGGGTTGGAGCTTGCTGGGACGCAATTCTAAGGAGAGTAGACTTTGAGTGTGATGCTAATGAAATATTATGTGGAAATTTTTAATGGTTAATTAATGATTAAAGAATTAATTAACATAAAGTGGAACTGAAAAAAAGGGAATGAAGTAATGTAATAAAGCTCTTTAAATGGTTGTGTGCTTATAGGATACCTAGTCTTAGAAGTGGCAGCTAGAAGTCCGAGAGACATTAGTTGCATTTGAGTCTAATACTAGGTTATTCCCATTGTGTGGTTGTGAGATGTAGTATATTTTGTAATTTTTGTGTTTCTATATGCTACTCCACCCTATCAGTTAGGGCAACTCACACCCCAGGGATTCTGAGCCCTGGGGGGTGTTTTCCCCAACATTTTTTGTGGGATGATGGATAGATGACTACCCCCTTTGGCCCCACTCTCTTCTATTGGTAGTTACTTGTGAAGGTAGGCACAGTGGTTAGTTTTCCCCATATATGTGTGTAGAGGGCTTTAATGTCTTGTGGCTATTCACACACATATATTCTGGATATAGTATCCTATGAACTACTATAGGTGTAATGTGTATAGGTTATGATGGCTTGAAGATTCTTACTCGAAGTGTGGGCTGTAATGGCTTGAGGTATAATACCTGATGTATGATACACATTATGCGAGTTGTGGTGGCTCCCAAAAACTACCTTGTTACATTTCTTATGTGGATGTGGTGGTTTTGTTGCATGAGGTGCATGTTTTGGTGCTTTTCCCAAGTGTCTATGGGAAAGCCTTTCTGGAGAGAGATTATTAGGATGTGTAACGTTGGGGAAAAGTGTAAAACCAATGGGGAAGTAGTATCTGGGTACCATTGATATTCTTTATTATATTATATACTCCTGTATGCGTTACTTGGTGAGAGTATCCATGGTTAGGCTGGGAACTTAGTATACCTGTTTAATTGATGAGTTAGTTTCACTTGTTGTTCATTGTGATTTATCATGCTTTCATTACTTTTTCACAAGAGGCTTCGGGAAGGATCCTACTGAGTATACTATTATAATTACATTATGTTTATATAAATTTATTTTTAGGTCACTTGAAGTGGGGTGGAGATCAAGCTATTTTCTATTAGCTTGGGGTTGCAGGAGCTGTTCGAGCTTATGGTTGCAGCTATTTTTACTTTCTTTTTGGTAATTTTTGTTTTCCCCTTTTAGTTGTAGTAGCATTGTATGACATTACATATGTGCAGTTGGGTTTTCTTTTATATTTTAGTCTGAGATGGAATTGGTGGGTGTCTATCTTATCTCTCTCTTTCGCATGTGTTCTCTTAGAGGGTAATGCCTCTCATATGTGTGTTTACTATACCCTCAGTGCTAGTCGCCAACCCAGGGCCTACTAAAAGTGGGAATCAGGGGTTAATTATCTCCCTTATCACATTTCCAGCCCAGGAGGGGCACACTTTGTGGGGAGGGGGTTGTGAAACTCACAATTTGTAGATAACATAATATCACTGCAATATTAAAAACTGTAAAATAAGGGTTAAACAAAAAAGATAAGGATAAAAAAATAAACAAAAATTGTATAAAATTTATTGGATAATTGGAATTTTAACTAACATCATATTATCTTTGATTTTAGTGAGTTTTGGAACATTTTTAATCGAAATTTAATTTATAATAAATTTATATTTTAAGACTTTCCTAAAGTGCCCCTCCTCCCCTTATAAAAGGCCACCACCTATACCCACATAACACACACCTCTAAAGCCCATTGGATCATAAATATTCTACCAAAATAATCTCCCAACCTCCCTACATTACTCTTATAAGCCTTCAATTGGGCAGAAGTCAATTCAAGAAATCTTTTTGGCTCAAATCAAAAAAAAAGTTACCCGATTTAGTGGTAACATCTTCTCTCAAGTCCTTTTCGTTTATTTTCCTTCTCTACTTCCTATGCTGTTCATGTTATTTGATTACATAAAAACACCAGTATCATAAATATAATAGTATTTTTTATGATAAGTATTTGAACTACACTTACACACACCTCCAACTAATGGATATGAACATACTGTTTTTGTATACAGCGAACTACTGCCTCACGAAATAATGATTGTTAAATTTTCCCCTACAACCTATCATTGTGGCCATTATGATGGAACTATATTTATATATGATATATATTTTATTTATATTTTCTCTATTCTTCTATATTGTTTATTTAAATCATACCTTTATGCTTTACATGGTGTGTAAATACGATAATTTCATTTGAGGAAGTGCGGACTACCAGCCCCTCAAAGCGATATGACTCATTCATGCCATACATGGAACGTATAAAGGACGTAATTAATGAACTTTAGTAACATATATAACATAGATATTATACTGGAATTATAACATACCTATGTATCATTTAGTTTTCATTCCTTTATTACAGAAAAGAAATGAAAGTAGCTTTCATGTTTAAGTACGGCATACTTTCACCATGAATTGTTTATTATATTTCATTTATCTATATATTATAAATAATTATACAATGAATATACGAGATATATAAATTATTTTTTACATTTTGGAAGTAATTTAATCATGATATAAGTAATAATATCAAGAATAATAAGTCAAAAAAAGTATGATAAATAAAATGATTATTACCCAAAACATTGCTTTAACATGGAATTGATAAATGAAGTGGTAATATAAAGTAATAAGTGAATCATATATGATGTCATAAATATGATTATGGTTTTATTAAAAGTTAATAAAATATTTAAACCCATTATAAAGGAGTTTTGGACACATACGAAGGATATCATACCTAAGGTCTTGGATAATTTTGCAATGTCATTTTTATCTTAGATTGTTTATTCATAAGTATTTAGTAGGGTATATTTATCATCCATGTCCATGTTTTTTAAAAATATTTTCAAATTTTTTTTACTATTCTTATGTGTATATTTAAATTAATTTTTACCCATTTTTGACTTTTACTACATGATTTGGATGGAATATTTCTTTCATTTACCATATGAGTTACTTTTTGACTTCTCCAACAAAAGTACGAGGGAAATGTTTTTTTAACTTATACGGAATGAACAGATTTTTAAGCTTTCATAACACATTATTTCCATGAATATTACATTACAATATTTAAAGTTTATTTTAAATTAAATTATTTTATTTTAAAATTTCATGAAATTTATAGAAAAGAAAACATTTTTTAAAAAGAAATGATATTTTCCTTAGGAATTAAGTTTATGTGTTTTATCAAAATTATTTTCCATATAAGATAACATAGGGTTATGTTTATATCCCTGTTATTACATTAATTTGATTTTTTTTATGATGGAATTATTTTTATGAAGTCCATTTATCTTATATGGATTATGTTATGATGAAATTATGTTTAAGAATCCCATTTTATTTTATAGGTTATGCTGTGATAATGATTTATGTTTTTGTGGCACATGTAAGATTGATTTCATTATGAGATGGGTTAGACCTTTATATCCCTCCAATGCATTGGGTAATGATTTATATCTCATTAGATAGACATGAATGGAATGACAAGTAAATCTGGTTCAGTAATACATGACTAGAATGGCACGTAAACCCAGTTCAGTAATGGAATTTGTCCACTATGACGGTCTTAGCAGCAATGTCTTGGCTAATATGGAAATCATATTATGTGATTATTAGTTTTCCAAAATTACATGTTTTATGCCAATTTTATTCTATCATCGTTAATTTTCCTTTATGATCTATGCCTTACGTACTTCCAAGATTTATTTCATGACTCATTATTTTGATGTTTAAACTTTATGTTCATGTTTTTATATTCAAATGTATATGGTTTGTTTTATGTTATCTATGTTTACACTTAATGAGAATTTGATCTCACCCTTTTTATCTTTTCTTTTCCCCATGAAATAAATAAAGGTTTTTGGTAGGAAAACAAAAGGATAAGATCTTTATGGGAGATGTTGAATATCTTTTAACATGTTAGAAGATTATTTTATGATTTTCTAAAGACACTAAACTAATACAGTCTTTAGGCATATATTTGTGTAATTAATGTATTAAGTATTCCACAAAAAAATGTAATGTCCATTTAAGTCAAGTCTGGGTCATTAGAATTTGTATGAAACAACCGATATCTAGATACCATAAGTTATTACTATAGATTTTCAATTAGTTCTCCTATAAAATAAATTCTAAACCATAAATAGATTTCCTACTAAAATATTATTAGGTTATGAAAAGTTGGTAATAAAATATTTAGGAATCCATAACTTCTTACAAACTTTTCTTTAAGCCAATTTTTTATTTTTAGAAATAAATATATTTTTTAGTTCAAGAATAGTAAAAACTACTAACAGAATTTATAGAACTGGTACTAGGATTAAAATTATTTTTAATAATTATTATTTTTCCAGGATAATAGCCTATAATAGTAGTATATTTAGGGGAAGTTTGATTTCTAAGATTTGGTTCAAAGTCTTTCTTATATTTTTAAAAATTTCTAAATACTTTTTAAATTTATCATTAGATAATTTTTACTCATTACTCTCTTTTAGAAGTTTATCATTTTTATAATTTTATATAGTAAGATCTATTTTAAAACTAGAAGTTAGTGCATGATGCTTGATTAGAATTTTATATTTATCTTTAAGTTAATTAAAATTGTTTTAAAATATATTATAATATTGAAAAAATTATTCATTAGACAATTTTTATTCACTATTTTCTTCTTCATAAGGATTAGAAATATGAAGATGAGATGTAGTAAATAAATTAGATACCTCAGATGTGTTTTTCATAAAATATATATTGGATCTATAAAGGTTGTCTTATCTGTTTGAATAAGATTAAATTGAGCTATCCTATGAAGTACTCCAAGTTATTTTCATATAATTCTTATACCTCTTATATTAATCATCATATTTCTTCTTAAGTTTTATAATAGGACAGTCATCTTTGACATGTCCTTTTCTATTGAATTCATAGCAGATTGTCTCATTTTTAGTATCATCCCTCTTCCAATCCTTTATGCAATTACATATATTATCATAATTTCCTTTATAACTGGGATTACTAATGAACTTATTCCTTTTATAAAATATATTTAATCTTCTTTCTATGTGGTCCATTTATTTATCAATGTATGCAGGTGAATATTCATCACTATAGTTTTCATCTCTGATCATTTCCTTTGGTTTTCAGGTAGTAGTTTTGAAGGCTATAGACATCCACTTTGGTTCATCATTTTCTTCTCTATTTAATTTTATTTACTATTCATACATAAAAATATTTCCTATCATAACATTAATAGTTAACTTACTAATGTCACATGACTTTCAGTTTTAAACTGAATTTCCTCCCCTTCTGTATAGTAAACATCTGAAAAAGTGTATCAGTTGAAAATTTTTCAGGAATTGGTTTCCCCAGTGAATGCATTGTGTTCAAAATATCATTTAACCTAGGATACATATCATAAAAAGGTTTATAATTTTTCATCTTAAAAGTATCATATTTAATAGTATAATTATTTAGATGTGTTTCTTTGACATTTGATGTTCCTTCATGAGATATAGCTAAAGTATCCAAAATTTCAAATGTAGTAGTACAGGAAGAAATTCTATTAAATTACTAATCTCCCAAAGTAAAATATAAATCATTCATGCCTTTATAGTTATTATTATAAGATTCTTTAATTGGATCACTCCATTAAGCTCTATCTATTTTGTGTAGTTCAAATTTGTCTTCAATTATAGTTCAAATATCAAAACCCATGCTTTCAATATTCAACTTCATTTTAATCTTCTACTGAGCATAGTTTGTGACATTAAAAAATGTTGGTCTATTTGTATCAGAAACCTATTTTCTATTATTCACAAATATTTAGATTTTGAAATATAAAAATTAAGATCGTTAAAAGAAAACAAAATCACAGTAGAACGGACATTTGAAAATTTTCCTCTAATACAATATGTTGTTTGGAGTAAGTAACTAAGGAGGGAGAAAATTGATTTCCCAAAAGAAATTTCTATTTAAAACACATTAAAACTAAATCCCCCAAATTAATTAAAAACAACAAGTTAATCAAAATAGAAGAATTATATAAGTTTGATATTTTAATTAATTTATCAATATGGGATTAGGGCTCAGTTAAAATAATATTTGAAATAAATTTAATTTTTGAAACTATATTAAATAATCAAAAAATTAAGACTAACTATCAAGGTAAAGATTTTTTAGAACTTTTCAAAACATATATAGTTTTAATTTTTAAATGATAAATAACTAATAAAACACATTGCATAATAAAATAAGGGGTTCCATATCAATATGAGATATAATACCCTCCACATGACAATCACATTCATCCATGATGATTATTAGCCAATAAAATTTAATCCAAAACCTAGATCATGTTTTATAGTCAACAACACATAGGTTTTCTAGACTCAAAACCTTTTCCACAGTCATATATTGGAAGAAAAATAAAAAAAATCATAAATGAAATTTTCCATAGTTTCCATGGGTACACAAGTAAATTACTTTGAGAGAATATTTTGTATTATACGGTTTAATAATAGGAGTCAGTGTGTATAGATAAACAGAGTAAAATAAAACATTGCTCAAAATTAAATCATAAAAAGATATAGAAAAATACTGGAAACTGAAATAAGTGGTGATTCTCGGTCTAAGTAGCTTCAGATGTTCAATGGTCTGTGTATTTGTCTTTATAAGGAGATAAAATAGTTTTTATTAAGTTTAAATAAAATAAAGGTTCATAGATATCTGATAATTCCTTCTATTTTTGGTCTATCAATGTCTATATTTTATTCAATTTGAGAAGGAAATAATATCTAATAATATATCCCCCTTTTATTTTGGGTATTGGCTTAGTCTTACACAAAAAATTCAACACACATGCATGCATGCATGTGTGCATATAGAAGATCTTATGAATATATAACTTTCTAAGTCCATTTAACCATTTACAAATAATAATAATGATATATTAGATCCTTTTAATAGGAACTAAATTAGGATGGTCTAACTTAGTCTTCAATGTATCCATGGAATGGTATAAGAATAATTATTAGTAAATCCATGTGCATCTTGAATATATTAACTCCCATAAACTATCTATTGAAGGAATTAAATTCAAATTAATAATCTTAATAGTAATGGTATCATACTAGTAGTAGATCCTCACCAATTGTAGATCTAGTTTGGTTATAGATCTGGTATGGTGGTTTCACAAATCTAATGGTAGCTCATCAAAACTAGTGATATATCTAATCAGTGGAAGATCTATCAATGGGGGATCTAATCAGTAGTAGATCTTCTAATGGTATATCTGATTATTGGTAGATCATTTCTATAATTATACGTTTTTAAGGTATATGTTCTAATGGTATATGTGATAATGGTATATATGTTAGTGGTAGATGATGTTCACTAGTAGATTTTGTTTAAACTAACTGTATATTTCCTCACTATTAGATTCATAATTGGTAAAGTCTGTTGGGATATGTAATCCACCAGTAAATATTATTGAACTAATGGTAGATCATCTCATCCAATGGTATATCTCTTTTACCTAATGGTATATCTCTTTGAACTAATGGTAGATCTGTAGTTAGATAAGTTTCTTCAAAAAATGACATACTATCATAAAACCTTAATCTTATCAGAAATATAACAAAAATAATTTGGTATTAGTAAAATAAGGTGGTTTTAAAAAAAATTATCTTATATTTTGTAGAGGAGAGGATATGAGAGGTCCTTTTAAAAGTTGACACTAGTGCAAAAAATGTTTTTTACTACGGTTATTTTTTATTTTTTATGTCATCTTTTGGACAAAGTTATTATAGGAGACGTTATAAATATTGTTCTTTATGGCGGTTATATTAAAACCGATGTAAAAAACAATAATCCAAAGGGTTTTTCACGTCAGTTCATCAAAAACTGACATGGAAAACGCTTCGGAGTCATGATTTATTATGGAGGTTTTTAAGTAACAGACATGGTATCTACTTTTTCACATCTATTATAGAATAACTGATGTAATAAACAGCACCTTAGAAGAGTTTATCATGTCAGTTATGTTCATAATCGACATGATAAACAAGTCTTCCTAGGGTTTTTTACGTCATTTAAATGATAACCAACATGAAAACATATATACTACATCAGTTATTAAATAACTGACGTCAAAAACCTATTTCATTCCATTTGTTAGGTCAGTTATCAAATAACTGACGTAAAAACTTATTTTCTCTCCATTCATTACGTCGGTAATGAAATAACTCACATAAAAACCCATTCCCATGCATTTGTTACGGCGGTTTTCAAATAACAAACGTTAAAACTCATAAAAATGTATTTTTTAAGTCCGTTATAAAATAACCGACGTAAAACCCATTTTTAAAAAAAACGTTCAATCACAATTATGCCCTGCATAAGAAAACCTGAAACAAACCAAAAATTGAACAAAACTAGACCAAATCCAGCCCACCCCACTAGACACCCACCCCCCCACACACACACACCCCTGGACACCCCCCCCCCTCTTGGACAGCCCCCACCCCACTGGACAACCCTCCCACACCCCTGGAACCCCCCCCCAAACCACCAGACACCCCCAAACCCTTGGATACCCCTTGGATATCCCCCCCCCCCACCCCTCCTGCACAACCACCACTCCCATGGAGAGCCCTCCCACCCTCTTAGACACCCTCTCTTCCCCCATGCACACCCTGGAACCCCCCCCCCCCCACCCCACTGGACAGCCTCCCACACCCCTAAAAACCCCCACCCCACTAGACACCCCCTCCACACCCCCTTAACACCCCCTAGACAGCCCCCCGACCCTCTTAGAGAGCCCCCCACCCTCCTGAACACCTTTCCATGCCCATGGACACCCCCCCAACCCACCCCACCCCACTGGACACCACCCACACCCCTGGACACCCCCTGGACAGCCCCCACCCCTCCTCAACATCCCCCCACTCCCTTGGACAGCCCTCCCACCCTCCTGGACACCCTCCCACACCCCAAGAAACCCCCACCCTTCTGGACACCTCTCTGCACCCCTAGACACCCCCTGGATAGCCCCCCCACTAGATGGCCCCCACCCTTCTGGACACCCTCCCACCCCCATGGACACCCTGGACACCCCCACCCCACAGGACAACACCCCTCTCATACCCCTGGAACCCCCCACCCCCACCCCACCCCACCCCACTGGACACCCCGCACACAGCGGGATACCCCCTAGACAACGCCACCCCCCCTCCCGGGCAGCCCCCACACACCTAGACAGTCGTCCCACCCTCCTGGACACCCACCCATCCCAGGGACACACTGGACACCCCCCCCCCCCACACACACCCCAGGACACCCCCTGGACAACCCCCCACCCTCCTAGAGAACCCCCCCCCCCCCACCCTCTTGGACACCCTCCCACCCCCATTGATACCCCAGACACCCCCACCCCATTGTACAACCCTCCCACACCCCTATAACCCCCCCCCCCCCCACACACACACACACACCTCACACTGGAAACCCCCACTCCCTGGGATACATCCTAGACACCCCCCAACCCTCCTGGATATCCCCCACTCCCCTAGACCGCCCTCCCACCCTCCTAGACACCCTCTCACCCCCATGGACACCCTGGACACCCCCACCCCACTTGAAAGCCCTTCCACGCCCCTAACCCCCCCCCCCCCCCACTCCACTAGACACCTCCCCACACCCCTAGACAGTCCCCCCCCCACTCACTCACCCCCTAGAAAGCCCCCACCCTCCTGGACACCCTCCCACCCCCATGGACACCCTCCCATCCCCCATGGACACCTTGGGCACCCCCACCCCATTGGAAAACCCTCCCGCACCCCTTGAAACCCACACCCCACTGGACACCCTCCCCCACCCCTGGACACCCCCTGGACAACCCCCCACCCTCTTGGACAGCCCCCACCCTCTTGGACACCCTACCACCCCCAAGGACCCCTCGAACACCCTCCCCCCCCCACTGGACACCCCACACACCCCTGTATATCCCATGGACAACCCCCCCCCCCCCCTCCTAGACAGCCCCCTACTCCCCTAGACAGCCCCCCACTCCCCTGGACAGCCCTCCCACCCTCCTGGACACCCTCCCACCCCCACTAGGAAGCCCTCCCACACCCCTGGAACCCCCCCACCCACCCACCCCACTGAACACCTCCCCGCACCCCTCGACACCCCTGGAAAACCCTCAACCCCCTAGACATCCCCCACCCTCCTGGAAACCCTCCCACCCCCATGGACCCTCCCACCTCTATGGACACACCCTTCCCATTGGACAACCCTCCCACACCCCTGGAACCCCCCACCCCACTGTACACCCCTCCCACACCCCTGGAACCCCACCCCACCCCCCCCCCCCCACTAGACACCCCACAAACCCTTGTATACCCCATGTAACCCCCCCCCCCTCCCCCACCCCCACCCCCACCCCTCCTGGACAGCCCCCTCACTCCACTAGACAGCCCTCTCACCCTTCTGGACACCCTCCCACCCCCATGAATAGCCTGAACCCCCCCCCCACCCCCACCCCCACTCGACAGCCCTCCCACACCCCTAGAAGCCCCCACCCCACTGGATAGCCCCCCACACCCCTGGACACCCCCCCAAGACCATAATCTATACCATAAAAACCATCAAAACTAGACCAAAACAAAAAGTAGACCGAAATTAAACATTCACATATATAACATTCAAAACTTACAATGTCAACTAAAAAACCCTAAATCCAACCTAATGACTACCAAATACACAATTATAATGACAATATTCAAAATTACATTTTACACTAAAAAAAAAATCCAATCAAACTTGTAAAATAATTTGACCACTCCACTTGTTAGTGTTTGAAATCTTGAGAAGCATATGTTTGAGGTTCATCAAATAGCTACAAAGTAAAAGGACAGTAGTTAAAATGTATAATGAATAGATCTAATGAAAAATAATGACAAAGTTTAAAAGGAAATCTTACCAGGTCAAATTGTACAAGTGTTCCAGTTGTAATTATTTCATACATAAATCTTAACATATAATATCCGCATTCAACAACACATTACTGTTCATGACAATTCTGTTTAAATTAGTGTAAATTAAAAATATTATTTTTGTGAAAAACTCTTAAAAAGTACAAATTATAATTGTATATTTACCTTTACTTTTACATATTTGATCTTGGAACTCCTTTTCTTTGTGTTTTTTCAAAAGTAGACCCATCCCCTGTTAGAAAATAATATGAATGGGATAATATTAAAATGCATTATAATATATAAAACTATTAAGAAATTGAAACTTATTTTTCCAACATATTCTTAAAACCTTCCTGCTTATCACAATGGACAGAACATATCCAATAAAGTGTTTTTCCCTTGGGAAAAAAACTCCTAACATCCAATGATCACTGATAAAATAAAATTTAAGGTTAGTGGTTTTTTATGATAAAAGATAATGAACTCTTTTCGAGAGATATGTTTCATACCTCCCACAAAAAGGCATCATCCAACATTATGTGATTAAATAATGTTCAAATAATTCAGCAATACAAAGCATTCTTTGATCCTCATCCAATGAATGTGCTTCATGGGAAATCAAATGTTGGTCCATGAATCCATATACATATATCCGCTCATTCTTCTCACACATGTTATAAAGATACCTAATACAAAACAGACATAAGTATACATTGTTAATAAATATAATGTAGGGAAAAGATGTTAAGACTTACATGGAAAAAATTTAGACCACATTGATTCCCAGTTTATCTCCAGTAACAAGCTCCATTATATCATTTTTTAAAAACCCCAAATTTATTATACGTTCACAGACATGAGCTTCCATTGGATACGCATAATGATCCGCCAACAAATTTGAATATCCTAACAATCTGTTAAGACTAATAGAATCTGTATTTGATGTCAGAGCCATTTGTCTTTATTTTTGTCTATATAGTATTTATTTACCTTTGAAGTATTCCTGTAAAAATAAATAGAAAAATATATTAGTTTTCAAATGTTAAAACAACTTAAATAAAAAATAAAATAGAAGATATAACATACATACCTCTATGGTAATGAGTCGCAGAAGTCCGGATGGCCAAATTAAAAAATGGATGATAATATGTCCAATTGTCATCAACTCATCTGTAGGTGATGGTACTCGAGATGATTTATCTATAATATCATGTACAGTGACGCTATAATTCTCTACCTCTAACTATTGATGATGAATTGTATCTCCTGTACAATATACCATCCCATATGCAACTATATGATGTTGAGGATCATCAATATACAACTTGTAATAAGTATGAAGCTACGGTAGAGGATTAGGATAAAAAATGGGTTTCGTAGGCTGAGGTGGGGGAGTGGGAACTACTGTCAGAGGTGGAGGATAAATAATCAGGTTTGCGGGGGAGGTAGAGGAGTGTGAGCTGCAGTCTGAAATTTTCTTTGCATGCCTGAAAACATAGACTGTACTAATGCTCTAATCTTTTCCCCCATCGTCACATTAATATTATGAACTTTAGACTCCAAGGTAACTATTTTTTTATAAACACCCTCAATGAAAGAAGTTAAAGAACATTCCAACATGGTTCTTACCTATACACCCGTCAAATATCCTCCTACACGACTAGGATGTTCGAGCTTTCCCAATGCTATAGATAAAATATCTTTCCTTCCAGCAGCTGTAAACACCCTCTGTGAGCTCTTCTCCTCAAGAGAACTCTATATTAACTAATCGAACATTTTTTTAATGATTCAAATTATATAAATAATATAGTTAACTAAAATAAATAAAATGAATATCTTACAATCTTATTAGCTAAGATTCTCAAATATTCTGAAAGATATTTCCCCTTTTCCCCATTCAAACTCCATTCCATTTCTCATGTCTAAATGGAGGGGATAGAGGGGCAACCTCTCCAGAGCTTGAAGACTCAACTCTCAGTTTTTGTAATTTTTCCTCCATCATTTATTCTTCCCATAATGTATACCCTTAATGAGATAAACTATGAGGGTATACATTTTTGGATTGGATCTCCTGATGATATTTCCTTGTTTTCTTTAAATTAATAATAATAAATCATTAACAAAACATTAATAAGATCATTTATATAATAAAGATTATAAAAGTTTACATTTCCCTTACCAAAAATGAATCTTTTCTTATACTTTCAACAAATTGTGTCCATGTCTCTTAGTCTATGAAAGGATGGATTGTTATGACTCCTATGACAAAAAATGAAATCAGATGTGAGGTTTGATTTTAAATCCCTCCATCTCCTAGCAGCCATCAATAAGCATTTCTTCCTAACTCCTCTTGTGTCAGGAATATAAAATGACATCTGATAAATAATAGGTAAAACATATTATACTAAAAACACTTAAATAATATGAAATAAATAGCAAAAGATCTTACCAAAATCATCTCCCATAAATAATATATTATCACTTTGTCCACGCTTCTCCAATCATCATACAAAATGTTTACTTTTCTCTTACCCTGAGTTGATACAAAACTCTTAAAATATTTTTTATTTGGACCTCTAGGAATATCATTCTCATCAAAATCAATGAGTATCCTCTGGTTCTGTATATGGGAAAGTGATAATTTTGGTAAACATGTGCTCCCACATTTACCAACTCTTGAACTCTTCTTTGTTGTTATGGGAGCACACGAGGAAGATTAGAGAACATTAAGAGGATTATGTGATTTTTTTTCTCCAGAGGTATGATCATTATGCTCATCTCTAGAATCATGTGGCTGATCAACAGATTGATATGTCATTATCCTTAAAATCAAACAAACATTAGTTCACAAATATACAAATTCAAATACTACAATACTAATGTAAATGGAAAATGGAAAATTGATCTAAGTTACATAATAGTAAACATGGATAATATGGTAAGCATGTTAAAAAATGGTAAACATGGTAAACTATGGTAAACATGGTAGTGTAATTATTATTCAAAAAAATCAATAAATATATAAGTTATGTAAAGGTAACCTATGGTAAACTGTGGTAAACATGGTAAACATGGTAGACATGGTAGACATGGTAGACATGGTAAACATGGTAAACTAGGTAAAGTAATTTTCATTTTACAAAAATAATAGATATATAATTTATGTAATGGTAAAAATGATAAACTAAACTAAACAAAAATAAAATGAACAAAAACATATACTTATTTGTTTTAATATGCATTTTAATAAAGAAAAAAAGTACAATATCTAACATTTTATGAAAGTAATAAATGTAAAAAAGAAATAAACATATATTACCAGTAATATTAGGAATGTACAAATGAATTGTTATCCCAAATTCCTTCATCATGATCATTCCTTATGGCACAAACCCTTTATTTAACATGCTCATCATTATGTTCTGCTAATCTTTCTATGGAATTAGGGATCTCACATAAATCAGCATCTTTATCACGTTGATCCTCACCAACATATTTTTTCGCTTATAAAACAACAGACCACTACATATCTAATTGATCAACTATATAGAAAATCTGTTTTTCATGTGTTTCCATTATAAAAGAATCTATTGTGTATTCCAATCTATTCAGATTAACAACTATCATTCCAAATTCATCGTGTCTCATGCTATTGTTACCGATAAACCATTTACGGTTAAAAACAGGAACTTTAATTTTAAAGTAATCAACCTCCCATATTTCTTCAATGACTCCATAATATGAAGTTGATACAGAAATTGGGTTTTTGTCTTTAGAACTAGAAAAATTCATAGCTTCTGTAAACATCGATACACCACTATTCTGAACTGTACTTCTATTGTCTTGAGCTTTTGTATGAAATGTATAGCCATTAATGTCATAACTAGACCATGTTATCACATTTAAACAAGGACCACCCACTAACCATATTAATGTCTATGATACATCTGATTTACCAAGAAAGGTCTTTTTAAACCATGACAAAAATGTTTTTTGTGCTCATTCAAAATCCACATTTCATTCTTCTTTGGATGACTTTGTTTAAACTCATTAATATGCAATGTGATATATGGTTGAGCATCAGCTATGTTATTAAAGATGTATAATTCTAACTTATTCATTTGTTCAGCTTACAATGATTTGACTTTCAAGCCATGGATCCCCTTTCCCTCATTATTAACTCATTCATAGCTAGATAGAGGCAAACCTATGTGCTCCGTCACAGCCAAGTAGCTCGTACAAAACTTCGCTACCTCCTCAGAAATATACTTTTCAATAATGGAGGCTTCAGGTCGATATGGATTCTTAACACACCCTTCAATATTTTCATATACCATTCAAAATGATACATCCAGCGAAGATATATAGGTCCACAAAAATTTATTTATCAAACTAGATGAACCATTAAACGCACCATTATATCAAAACAATATGGAGGAAAATTCATTTCAAATTGACAAAGTATAGAAATTGCATCCTTTTCCAAAATGTACAAAGCATTCACATCAATCACCTTATTAAAAATTGAATTGAAAAAATAACACAACTTCATTATATTCTTTCTAACATAGATGGGAAATATTCCACGCAATATAACTGGTAGAAGTTGTTGCATCATAATGTGACAATCATGAGATTTCATACCTATCAACTTCAAATCCTTCAAAGAGACAAAATTTTTTATATTTGAAGAATAACCTTGAGGAACTTTGATATCATGAATACACTGACAAAAGCTAATTTTCTCCCTCTTGGATAATGTATGACAATCTAGGGGAAGAAATGTTCATCTTCCATTAGGAGTGGGAGATAAATCCAAATGTATTCTCATTGATAGTAAGTATAATCTTGCATTCAACTCATCTTTTCTCTTTCTGTTAATATCTAGAAATGTTCCGATAAAACTATCACAGATATTCTTATCCACATGCATGACATCAATATTATGTTTCACTTCATTATATCTCAAATATAGTAGCTCAAACACTATTGACATTTTCTTCTAAATATGTCTATCATTAACAGATTTTTGTGTCTTTCCCAATGTCACATCAAGGTTTTCCACCCTCTCAAAATACTCATTAGGGGATAAAGGTTTTACAGCAATATAAAATTATTTTGAGCCATTGAATGACTTTTTTAGTCTTCTATAAGATAGATCCATAGGAATAAAAATTCGATGACCCAGGTACACTGTTTTCCTACCATGATGCAATTGACAATATGAAGTCTGTTGTTTGCAAATTGGACATGCTTTATTCCCCTTAACACTGTATCTAGAAAAATTTCCATAAGTTGGGAAGTCATTTATAGTGAACATAAGAACTTAATGCAGTTAAAAATATTCCATTTTATAAGAATCATATACCATAATACCATCCTCCCATAAAAGTTTGAAATCATTAATCAATGGTGACAAGAAAACATCAATATCATTTCTAGGTTTCTTCGGACCAGATATCATTATTCGCAACATGACATATTTTAGATTCATATAAACTTCAGGAGAGAGGTTGTAAATTACCAATAAAACCGTCCATGAACTATGTCTTCTACTAAGGGTTTGGTTTGGATTCATTCCATCTGTGCACAACCCTAGTCTGAGATTTCTAATTTTATTTCTAAATGAAGGATACTGCTAATAAATTTTCTTCCATTGTGTACAATCAGCTGGATGATGTATTTTTCTATCACATATACGCTCATCAGCATGCCATATTAACCTTTTGCATCATCTGAATTAGAAAATAAACGTTTCAAACAATGAATTATAGGAAGATACCAAAATACCTTGGAAGTGATCTTTATAATCTCTACATCAGCTAGTGATTTTTCTTTCAACTTATACCATAATGTCCCACATTTAGGACACACTGATAGAAATTCATATTCCTTCTTATATATCATACAATCATTTGGACAGGCATATATTTTCTTGTATCCCAATCCCATCAGGCATAAGATTTTCTTGGCATTATAATGTGAATATGCAAGATCATTGTCTTTTTGAAGAATTTATTTCAATAATTTTTGCAGCTCTATAAAACTTCTATCACTCCATCCATGTTTCTCCTTCAGTTTAATCAATATTAACACCACTGACAAAACTGTAAAATCCTTAGAACCAGGATACAATGGTTTTTCATCATCACCATATAGATGCGCAACTGTTGGTTCTATCTCAATTTTTTCTGCTGCAATATCACGGATCATTTATTCAATTCCATTAGTGTTACCATCTTACAAATCATCATCATCAGTAGATATGACATTCTGTCCAGTTTCACCATGCCAAATCCAAGGGCTGTAACTCGGATTAAAACCATGACAAATCAGATGATCTTTGATCTCTCTACTTTTCAACTTCTTCATATTCAAACATTTCAGGCATGGATAGAAAAAAATGTCACTACTTGGAACATTTTATCTAGAAAATTCCAAAAAGGCATCAACACCTTCCTCATATTCATTACTCATTTGATGTGCTATAACCCAACTTTGACTCATTATTACCTATAAAAAATATCAAAATTATACATCTTGTTAATATAACACAAATATATATTTATATGAAAAATATCATAATTTGAATGTAAAAAAATTTTGAAATATAAAACAAATATATGTGTATTTGAAAAAAAAATATGAATGAAATTGATTTTAAAAAGAAAATATAGTTATATATAATAGTTTTAAATTCATATTGGATCCTTTCTTCTTAAGGTACACAAAGAATACATCCTGATGCAACTAGATACCAAATTCACCCTTCCATAAAAAACAAATATGAAGTGTAAATATTAAAATATGTATACATTCACTATTGAAAATTACAAATATCCCAACAATTTGAAACCATTGGGATATCCCCTAAATCTATTGGGATAGAATACCCCCAATAGTTTCACAAACCATTGGCCTGATGGTCATTTCAATATCTCTATACCAACAATTCTACAGGAATCGTTGGTATAGACTACCTAAAGTTAAAATATTCCAATCCTTTCAATGAAACCATTGGGATATATATATACTAAGGGGGTGTCCAAGGGGTATGGGTCTATCTAGGGGGTGGGGGGCTATCCAAGGGGGTAAGGACTGTCCACAGGGGTAAGGGTTGTCTAGGGTGTCCTAGGGGGTAGGGGTGTCTAGGGGGTAGGGGTTGTCCCTATGTGTTTCATTTAAATAAAAGATTCATTTTCTACTAGTTTTAAATATAGGAAAATAAACATATATTTTCAAAAAATAATCCTCATGAAAACATTTAAAACCAAGAATTCAATTTTACCAAAGAGGCACACCATAATTAGGGAGCATAATCAATAATGACATAGTGAGGGCAATGGGTAAGCAGTATTCAAGTAACCATACCATATGAGGCACCTATATTATCCACCATGAATAAAAAAGTGTCAGAGAACATGGTAATAATTAAGAGCTTAAGGTAAAATCTACAACATAATGCAACCTATTCCATCATTTTGGCATGCCTGATGAAATAAAACATCCCTAACACACAAGGGGAACCATCCCCAAAGTAGAGTGTCTTCATACTAAGGTTTTATTAGCCAGAGCATAATATTAAACTAGTGCAGCAAGCATTCTCGAATAATCCACTACTAATTCTAGGTTACCATGTTATGTTTAAAATGGGGGTGATCCGAGGAGTATCAAACAATCAGTAGGGGAAATGGTAAAAAAAAATACATTTTTTAAAGAACTCAAGCACTACACATGGTTAAGAAGAACCCCCTGGACACCCCCCCCCTAAACAGCACCCTAACCCCCTCTAGACCCCCCAACCCCCCTGGACACCCCCACCCGCTAGATACCCTCTACCTCCTTGGACAACCCACTCACCCTCCCCCTCGGACACCACCCCCACCCTTGGACACCCCCCCCCCCCCACTTCCCCTGGGCACCACCCCCTACCGCCTACCCACTTGGACACCCCCACCCCCAGGACAGCCCCCTCACCCCCTCGACACCCCCACCCCCTAGACACCCCAACCCCATTGGAAAGCCCCCTCACCACCCCTGGAAACCACCCCTGGACACCACCCCACCCCCTGGACACCACACCCCCCCTACCCATTGGACACCCTCATACCCCCCTAGACACCGCCACCCCCTGGACAACCCTATCACCCCCTGGACACCACCCCCACCCCTGGACACCCCAACCCCCTTGGAAATCACCCCCACCCCACCCCCACCCCTAGGACACCACCCCCCCACCCCCTTGGACACCACCACCACCTTGGACACCCCCTACCCCCTAGATAGGCCCCCAACCCCTCTGGACAACCCCCTAGACGCCCCCACACCCCCTGGACACCCCATTCTCCATCTGTACAACCTACTCACCACCCTAGACACCCCCCTCCACACCCCTGGACACCCCCCCCCCCCCGAGACACCCCACCCTTGGACACCGCCCCCACCCCACGCCTAACCCCTTGGACACCCCCTAGACAGACCCACCCCCTGGACAACCCCCTCACCCCCTAGACACCCCCACCCCCTAGACACCCCCACCCTCTAGACACCCCTACCCCATTGGAATGTCCCCTCACCCCTGGAAAACCCCCCCCCCCCCCCTTGGACAGCCCACCCACCCCTCTGGATAGCCCCCCCTCACCCCCTGTATAGCCCCCCAACCCTCTAGACATCCCCCACCCCTTGGAGAGCCCCCATCCCTCTGGACAGCCCCCACCCCCATGGAAACCCCTACCCCTATACACCCCTACCCCCTTGGATAGCCCACTCACCCCCGAGAAACCACCCCCCTACACCCCTAGACAACCCTACCCCCTTGGACAACACCCCCTGGACACCCCCCACCCATCTAGACATCCCCCCCCATCCCCACCCCCTAGACAGCAACCCAGCCCTCTAGACATCCCCCCACCCCCTAGACAGCCCCCATCCCTCTAGAAATCCCCCCCACCCCATGGACACCCCCACCCCCGGGACACCCCTACCCACTAGGACAACCCACTCACCCCTGGACACCCCCCTCACCCACATCCCTAGACACCCCTACCCCCTTGGACGGCCCCCTCACCCCCTGGACACCACCCCCACCCCCTTTGACACCACCAACCCCCTTGGACAACCTCCACCCCCCCCCCCAGGACACCACCCCCACCCATTTTGACACCCCTTGGACAACCCAACCCCACTAGATAGCCCCCCCAACCCCCCTAGACACCCCCACCAACTTGAACCCACCCCCCCCCCCCCCCCCACCCCCTCGAAAACCCCCTATACATGCACACACACATGATAGAACACAAAAAAATCATAAACTTTCATGATATCACTTCCATAGGTTTATTTTACCAGAAAAGAATTTATCATGGTATAAATGAACACTATAAACCTTACCATGATAGCAAGAACAAAGAAAAATAACATATTAAAAAATTAGTTTAGGTAATCATGGAAAATAAAAATTGAAACTGAGTCATTTGAGGATTACTTGAGTGTTGTGAGTCGACCTGATAGATCTGATGATAATAAATATGAATAATGATGTTGAAAAAATGAGGCTGGAGGGCACGACTTTGAAGAATCGTTTCTAGGTTTTCTGCGTGAGAGAGACGAGTTGGAGGTCACCCGGTCAAAGAAAACAGAATGACTGAATACAGGATGCAATAAATCATTTTAAAGCTTTATCAAAATGGTTATTTAATAACTGATGTGGTAAACTATTTTTTAATGTTATAACATTGGTTATTTAATAACCGACGTAGAAAAAAATTTATCACATCAGTTCTTTTGATAACTGACTTGATAAATTTCCAAGATTAGCTTTATCACGTTGGTTATTTTATAATAGGCATGATAAAGTGGTAAGATTCGATATATCATGTTGGTTATAAAATAACTGACGTAATAAAGCTAATCTCAGTTTTTATTACATCAATTATAAAATAACCGAAGTAAAAAAATTGATTCACATCAATTTATCACGTCGGTTATAAAATAACTGTCGTGATAAATCGATTTTTACATCTTTTCACGTCAGTTATATATAATTGATGTGAAAAATACTAACATGTTAAATGCTTTTTCTACTAGTGTGAGAAAGGAACCCACTTGGAATCTACTTGTAAATTTCCAAAAAGAATCATAAATGATATTCATTCTCAGGGAACATTCTTAAAAATGACCATATATTTGATGTTGGGATAGTATAATATTTCAATATGGCCAATAATTAGGATTTAGAAAAGTTTTATTGGAAAAATAGCCCTTATATTTTGGTTTACCCCCCCTCCCATGTAAACATGTTTTAATATTAACTGAGGTAATTAGTTTTTATGGTTTTCACTATTCATGATGACCAAAAAATAAGTTGATCTTATTACATAATATTTGTTTTTCTAATTTCAAATTTGGAATTAATTTTATCAAAATAAATTCACCTAATTTATTTAATTTAATTTTAATAAAACCTATATACCCAAAAAAACAGTTTTCCAAAGAAAATGTTTCTTTAAGTGTAAAAGTATTTATATCCAAAATGAACCTAGAAATTATTTCCAATGACATAAATTTGATTATTAATAATATAATTTAACTTATTTTAATTTTAAAATAATTTTAAAATTTAATATATATTTTTAAATATTTTAAATGAAAATATAGTTATCAACAAAAATCTACATTTTTCACCATACATGATGAAATTAATCTTTTAAAAAATTTATTAAAAATTAACTATAAGATAATTTTGAAATTATGATTCCAAAAATGGAGTTAATTTTCTAAAATTAATTTTATATAAGTGTTAAAAAATTATTTCATTTCTTATTCTTAAAAATAAATAAAAACCTTTTTTGAGAAAAAATTATTTTCAAATCATATAAAGACGTTATAAAAAATTAATTACTTATTTATAAGAAAATTTTATTAATTTAACACTGTTATATTTAATTTTCAAAATATTTTTATTCCTATTTTTACATATAACTTTAATATATAGTTTATAATATTAAAATTATATGTTGGTATGTTAAAACTCAATGTTGGATGCAACACAAGCTATAAGAGAAAATAAATTTAATTAAAAAAACAATTTCATAAAATCTTTGCGTATTACATTATACCCCTTAAATTAATTTCATATTTTTAATTCGAAAATGAACATGGTAATAAAAGGTTTTGAATTTTAAAATTCCTTTTCAGAAAACCCACATCATAAAAGTGTTGATAAAACATCCTATAAAAATAGGGAAAGGTAAAATATGAAGGTTATCTAAAATAGACCAACTTTTGGTTTCAAAATAGAATAAAATTAGTTGGAAGTGAAAATATAAACTTCTAATAGAATACTAACACTAAATGATCAAGATATAGTGGTAGAGAACATTGTCATGAGAAAGTTAAACACTACAAAACCATAAATTTATAATGAGTTAAAATACCATTGATTCATCAGAAATGAATATAATTTCACAAAAAACTTTTCTCTCAAGACCCTCTTCCTAAATTTTGATGTAATTTTATACTATCAAGATAGATAACATGAGAAAATATATTTGAATTATTTATATTTCATAACCACAATATCATCCTTTTTTACGATTCTATCAATTTCCACTTCATCACTTACTCCTAGAAATAAAGATGACTTGTTCATTCTTAGAGCACTAATAGTTCATAAGTTCCATAAAATAATTATAAGTCATTCCTTATATCTCTAGTTATCATAAAAAACTAAATGGTTAGCACAAGTTATCCAACATGCATATATCTTCATATGATTAAATAATACATTAATACCAAAAACCTTATCCAATGTTTAGCTAAACAGTTTCCATAAATTGTCAAACTTAAGACCCTTACAAAATTAATATATATATATATGGTCACTGAATTTTTTTATAAAAAAAATTAATCCCCCAAATATCATAGTGAAGCTCTTAATTTTCACTTACCTAATCTGTGAATATCATGGTTATATAATCTATTAAACCTATTAATGACCATAATTACAATAAAACATCAATGAAAACATTCATGTTTCCACATTCCATAAATAAGACCGAAAATTATTGAATATATTCCATAAATATAAACATTTTGAAAACATTATCAATGATAACATAAAATACATTATTATCAAATCATTAATCTATTACAAGGTCATAAATGCTATCTAGTTTACTTTATACATATTATTCATATCTTTATCCAAACAAAACACCATTATATCAACATCGGGAACATATTAAGGGTTATCATTCTCTTAATCATGTTTTTTTCATAAAGTATTACCTTTCCATTAAATCACTTTTCTATTTCATCAGTATCATTCAACTTAGTTTTTAAAATCACCAACACAAAATTTCTACCAAAAAATCCATATATATTTCGTGATTCATATAAAATAATTTTTGAGTTCCAATACATAAATACTTTAACCATCCCATTTCATTCTTAAACCATTAACTACACTTCATCATTTTATTCCTTAATAATTCCTTCCTTTCATATTTCATTCGTAGTATCTTCATCAATAATAGAAAAAAATAACTTTTACAACATTATTGATCCTCTTGCTTAACAATCATCCTAAGACATCAATTTTCATAACTCACATACTCATTGCATCAATACCACTAAAGTGTGGGTGGCTTATTCCAATGAGCCCTCTCTTCAATCCCTTCATTGATGGGATTATTCACATTAAATTGATTTTATATTGCATAATGGTAGGTATTCCCTATACTAAAACATTTTCATGTTCCATTAATGAATTATCCTAAGTGATCCTTCCCATACTTTTGGAAAGTAGGTGGTAGATAATTTTTCTTCCGACCATTTTACATAACACTAGAGATTCCATAAATCTTCATCTTCTTTTTCTTATCACATGAAAATTTATGGATTTCCATTACCACTTTCAATGCACATAGAATGATTTATTTATAGCTTCCAAAGTACATTATGGATAATTATTTTAGAAGAATTGGTTTCAGGCCACTATATAATCGGTCAATTTTTATTTCAGTGTTGATGATTAACCTAAAGAATACATTGAAATTTTTGTAAAATTTTCCTCATTGGTACCAATGGATTAATCATGCTTCAATTTAATCTCAAGGAATTCCATCTTCATTTTTATACATATAATATATTGAAAGTACTTAATGAAAAAAATCTTTTAAATTCGTCCTCTTCAATGTAGTAAATTTCATACTCTTGCCTCATATTCTTAATAACATTCCACAATTGGTATTATTTTCCTTCCAAATGATAAAGGTATAGGAAAACCATTTCATGTTATGATCACTGGATAATGAAACATATCATTTCCATCACATTGGTGTATTTTTTAGAAAATAGTGGGTTATAATTCCCATTGATAGTGGTTAGAAGTTGATTCATAAAAGATTCAATGGCATGTTTCTCCTTGAAAATTTTGGAAGTTCAACATGACACATGTTACCACTTATAACATGAGTGAGTTGAGTGAGCATAGTAAAAACATATTTCAACCCATCTTCTAATCCATTTGGTTTCTCATGAGGATGTTCATTGCAATAACTATTTCATTCATTGTTCACATGATTATTTCATGTTCCCTTTATTGACTAAAACTAAAAAGCATAGTGTGAGAAAAAAATTCATAGTGGGAAACCACATGATCATTAAAAATCATTTATTTGATTTCTAAATCATGTCACATTTATCCAATCAATAACACCTTAATATTATCCTACATCATTCATGGTCATTATTCTAATCCTTCATTATTGTTTGTAGAGAGCTTATGAATTTCCAAAGTATATCCCTATGGAGTTTCAAACCATGTGTGAAATATGGATCATTATCATACACCATGTAATGATAGATTCTATATCAATGATCTTTTTTGGAGTTGTTACCCATAGGTATAATTATTCCAAATCCACATCCACATTTATTTTTTAGACAGGGATGTAATTTCTCAAAAACCACTCACTCTATCCTTCACCAAAATTTGAGGATATTTTTCTTTAATTAGAATTATCCATGAATATATGCTTAGGTATATTCCTAGAGATATCACTAAAGTTTTCTCATCCTAGTTTCCAAAAATTATCTAATACTTTCCTTTGATTCCAACTATAGAAATCCAGAATTTTCACACATAAATATTTCATCTTTTTATGGGAATATTAAATACATCTCAAAAATTCATACATAAAGACCACAAAGTTTAAGTGTATTCGGATACTAGATACTCAATATTATTATTTCCTGAAAGGTCTTAAACATATATTAGAAACATCTTCCAACACAATACACTTCTTAGTCATACCCTATATAAAAATCTTCTTCATAACCTATAGAAAGGAAACACAATAAAGGGTGATCTCAAAATATCATTAAGGTTAAATAAGGGAGATATAAATGATAAAATTATAATAAAATGATCATAAGGGTATGATAACATGATATTAACATGTCAAAACCATACTCTTTATATCAATGATCATAATCTTGAGTCATGGAATAAATATTGGCATTTCATAAGGAATGAATCGTAAAGGTATCAAATAAAATTATCCATTAGAACGTAACATTGGAAAATGAAAAAGATTTTTTTAATACAAATAATCATATAAAAACATTTCCTTAGTATTCAAGGATTATTTATAATACTATCATATTAGATTGGGTGCACTCCCCAAACCATTTTAGCAGTCAAGGTTCATTCCCAAGACTATCATTATAAACAATATCCCTTACTAAACTATGTTTAATACCCATTCCATTCTTGTTTATCTCATGATATAAAAAACTTTATCTTATAAATTTGAGATTTATAATTTTCTCACCCATATTTGTTTTATAACTTAACCACCCCTAATTAGTTAAAACGTAACCCCCATCCTTGGTTATAACGTAACCATGATCCTTGGTTATAACGTAACCACCAACCTTGGACGTACATAACCAACATCCTTGTTTTTAAAATAACCACAGTTCTTTTTTATAATGGAACACCGATAACATAATAATAAAAATAGTTTTACCAAAATACCATAAAACATCCACTATATCATCGTATCAAAACCCATGTAACAGAAACAGGTTTCAGAAACATTTCATCAATTTGTTATAGAATAGCCTATGAAAATAGATCAGTTTCATTAGTATAAAACATCTAGGTAAATAATAAGGATGATAACCTTGGATAATATCCCTATTAAATCCAATGTAACATCAAAGTATGTCATCATAGTTGGAAAATCATTTTGAAATATTACATGGAACATTTCTTGAGGAAAATATACTTTCCATTTTGAAAACAATTCATTAAAATGAAAAAATTTCTCAATAATTAAATAAAACATTTTCATTTAAAATATCCTGGAAAATTATAAATTAATATTTAAATAATTTATTTTTCATGTTTATAGAAAGTATTTTCCATTCTATAAATGTTAAAATAGATATTCCTTTCTCATTTTCGGTAAAAATTATAAATAAACTTGTTTAGATAATGATAAGAAAAATTATATTTAACAACTTCTTAAAAATTAAAACATGGGTAAAAATAATTTAAAAAATAATTGTAGAATAGTAAAAACATTCTTCAAAACTTTTTTAGAAAACATAGACATAGAAGAAAATAGTTTTTTGACCGAATAACGAAATAAATTTGATTTTTATTAGAAAATATTTTTTGTCTCTTGAGTGCATAAAGAGATTAAAATGAATATAAAATATGTATTATATAGAAATAAATATTTTATAATAAAAATAATTAATTAATTTATATTTATTTTATAATATTTCATCATCTAAAGCTAAATCATAAACAATCCAGATAAACAAAGAGATTGTAACATAAAAATTCTACTAGTTCGATATATTTTGAATTGAAATCCCCATAAAATAAATAAACATGCATAGATATATAGAAAAAATATTTTTTAAGATAATAATCATTAAATATATTATTTGGTAGTATATACACCAAAAAAAAGAAACAAGTAGTTAATATGTCATGTGCCCCATAGAAATAAATTTGTGATAAAAATCCATTACCTTCACTGGTAAATTTTGAATCATAATCCCAATGAAGGAATACATTAAATAAAATATTAAATAAAATTAGAATAAATAAATTTATTATATAAACGTTCAAAGGATTTGTATTTACATCTCATTAAAAGAGATAAGTTCAGAACAAAACATATATCCCGAAGAAGACAATTTGAGATGTGATTCACTTTCCTACTACGTAATCTTTTGAATTGTAATAACAATTAAATAATAATATAAAATAAAACATAAAATTTCGTGAAAATAAGATTATTAAGGATATAACATTTGAAACCATAAGTATATACACCACAAAAAATAAATGAGTGGTGAATATGGAATATGTCTTCTAGAAATAAAATTGATACTAGAAATCACTTACCTCTAGTATTGACTTTCTTCATACACATTAGAACATAATGTATAATAAATATAAATATACTATAAATCTATTAATTAAACATAACCATATTTATAATTCTATATATTTTTTACCCATTACCTTTTATCACATATTTATTAAGAATTCTTTGTTAAAATCATTGTTTTGGGAGATAACTGTTTCCTTTTCCATGTATGTTTGATGCATTAGTTTTCCCCCTTTTACATTGATAATTTTTTTTTTGTAATATAAAGAATTTTAATAATGATATTAATATCATATAAATTCATTATTTATATATTTATATTCATCCATAACATTCAGAGCTAGAAAATGAATTACATCTTTCTTGGAGATGGTAAGTTGTGCGTACGTATAAATGTTGTTTTCATTTTCTCAGTGGATGAAAAAAAAGTATAGTAAATATTAATTCATAATTATAGAATCATTTTTATATCATATATATTTATATATTATTTATTCATTAAATATTACCTTATTACTATCTATTACAAAAAAATATGAAAATGCATCACATCGCTTCGTGGAGGTGGTAGTCCACACATACACACGACCGATGTTATCAATTTCCAACAAATTAGAAATTAAGAAGGTATATGTAATATTATAATACCAAAAATATAATTATGTCATAAATATTTTAAATAAATCATCATCTCCAACCATGAGATTTAATGATGGAAAATGAATTATATCAATTTGTGAGGTTGTCGTCCTCCGTACACACAATCGAGAGTTTCATTTCCCATTAGATAGAAGAGGTTATATATATAGGTAATGAAATTAAAATAATGACATATAAGTAATTTTTATGTAATTTTTTATTAAATAATCATGTTTTAATAATATTTTAATTAGATAAAATATGAAATAAAATGAAAATTCATGGTTAAGGACTATACCTCTTATTCAGATAACTCCTTTAGATTTACATCTAAATCATACATATAAGGGTTTCCTAATAAAACTAAGTCCCCTAAAAAGTTTTGATGGAATTAATTAAGGTATTTAGATAAGTATTTACAAAACCAAAATGATCATGGTGTGTGGATATGATAGGATAAGAGAGGTCTTTTTATAAGTGGTGAAAGGAACCTACTTGGAAACTACTTAAAATTTTCCCAGAAGAATCCAAAATGATAAATTCATTCCCAAAAAAATGATTCAAATTGACCATATTTTATAAATTTGGATAGTATGGTATTTAAATATGGTCATTCAAAATTATTTATACATGTTTTATTGGGAAACTTACCCTTATATATTGGTTCAACCCCCCAGTAAACTCATTTTAACCGTAACTACGATAATTAATTTTTATTGTTTCCACTATTTATTATGAAAAAAACTTAGTTAAATTATTTAATAATATTATTTTTATTCAAATTATGGAATATATTTTATAAAAATAAATTCCAATAATTCGTATAATTTAATTTAAAATTAAATAAGAAGATGCGATGAGAAAGTAGTTTTCCAAAGAAAATGTTTCTTCAAGTATAGAAGTTTTTATATGTAAAATAAACATAAAATTAATTACAACGACCTATATTGGATAAATATTAATATAATTTTACTTTTGAAAGAATTATAATGTAATTTAACTTTGTAAATATTTTAAACATTAAAGAAATTTTCAATAAAAATCAGCATTTTTCACTATTCATTAAAAATTTTAACTTTTTGGGAAATTATAAAAGATTAACTCTAAGATAATATTTACATGATGATGAAAATTTTAATTTAATTTTTTAAAATAAATTTTCTAAAAGTGGAAAAAAATAATTTTATTATTTTTTCACAAATATAAATAAAAATTATTTTTTGAGAAAATAAAGTATTTTCAAAGCATATGAAGACTTTACTAAAAATTATGTACTAGTTTATAAATAAAATTTATTTATCTAAAATATTTATACATATTTTTTAAAATATTTTTATTCCTATTCCTACCACCAATTTTAACGGGTTGGTTATAATATTAATAGCATATAACGATTTGTTAAAACTCGGTGTTTCGTGTAATGAATGTTATTAAAGAAATTAAATTTATTTGAAAAAAAACATAAAATCACAAGGTGTTTCATTTATAAAATTTATTCATAATGAAATTTATTTACATTATGACACAGTTTTATATTATTCAACCCACTTTATTTTCATGGGTAGTTCTTATGTTATGCCTTATAATTAATTTCATTTTTTTTTGAGCACATAAATCATGAAAATGTTTTGATGGGTGCACCTAGATAGTTTTACTATACATTAGGTAAATATTTAGTCTCATGAGGTGACATTTATGGGATTACAAAGTAAAACTAATCCATTATGGGACTTTTTCCACCATGTGAAATTGTCTAGGAAGTTGGCCTTGACTCATGTTTATGTCATGTTGTAATTTTTTTTCCATATTTCCTATGATTCCATGATCTTATGTTACAATTTTAATTATGTTATGATTCCATTTTATTACTCTTGAGCCTTATATTTTATGATATCATGTTATACTTGTGGCTCACAAGTTATGCTTCCTTATCATCTTTATTCCTTCACTGTTCTTTTCAGCACATCCCTTTTAAATATGTATTCCCCAGGTCATCCCATGCAATTTATGAGATCAAAAATATTTAGAAACATATTATATATAATATAATAAAAAAATTAGTATTGTTACACTTTGATGTATTATGAACCTAGTCTTTTGAATACACTAGGCCTCACATTCATTAGATTGTAATTCATGGATGTTTATGTTAGAAATCATGTAATAGTTTGTGTAAAAGTCTTAGGTCACTATAGTTGGTATCAAAGTTTGGTATAGTTATTTATTAGGATTATGAAAAGAATAATTTAGTGATAAACCTATAGAAAAGTATAAGGGTAAGTCTATATTTAAGAAAATATATTTGAATTTTGGTAAACTTTAGAATGAGTGGTTTCTAAATCCCTCCCTGGATACTACAAGTGGAAGTGGATCTAGAACATTTTTACCAGGGGAAAATAACTCTGAAAATGTTGCATTTTGATTTGGATTGATTATCACTTGGTGTAAGATAGTGATCCTTATTTCACACCTGGTGTGACACTCTAGGGGGTCTATTTTGGAAATTTACAAACTCTTTAAGAACAATTATAAAGGAACTGAACAAATTTTAAGGTTAAAACCCTTATAGGGAACATTAACATGGATAACTAGGATTGAAACATAGAGACTCATAATTTAGGATATAATTATCATTTATAAGTTACTCCATATACATTTATAAGTTTTCTTTTTTTTAAAAATTTAATTCATTCTCATCTTGTTTCTTTTATTCTTCTTAATTAATAGTGGGAAATATGATAAATCATGTAAAAACCCAATTTTATGGGAAATTTAATGATTTAATTAATGATATTTAATTACTAGTGAATTTATGAATTATTTCCTTTTAAATAAATTCAATCACTTTGATAGCTTATGATGCATGCAACACTTGGTTTAAAGGAAAACACTATATTAAAATATTATTCAAACATGACCATTTTAACTTGTCATTTAAGATAGTGGGTATGAAAATTAATAATTAAATTACTAAAATTATTTGGTTTATACATGTATAAAATAAATTAAATTGATATCTTTTTATTAGAAATAAAATAAGAACCATTTAACAGAAAAATTGGTGTTTTTTAAAGAAACGATTTAAAAAATGGTTTGATCACTTCTTGTGTGCTTATGATAAAATTAATTCTTGTCACATATATGAAATTTATTCAATATAACAAACTTTATTTTTTTTGAAACCAACAAATCTAAATTATCATAGTGTTATTTTTATGTATTTTTCTGAAAAGTTTCATTTTTCCATAAATAGTGAATAATACTGAATTTTATTTGAAAAATCAAATTTTCATTTAAAATATTTCCAAAGATAAATTATATTTTAAATTTTTTTTAAAGTAATATTAATTTAAATATATTATAATCAATATAATTTATTTTATTTTAATCAATTTCATATTGAATTTTGATGTTAAAAGCCTCCATACTTATGTGATTTTTCTCTTTGAAAGCCCATATTTTCATCGCTCTATAGGTATAATTTTAAATTATATTCTTCAAATTTTGTGAATTTAATTTTAAAAAATGGGTAAAATTTTTGGAATATTAATAATTTATATTATCTAATAATTTCAAGTTTATTTTTGACCATTATGAATAGTAAAAGAAGTAAAAATTAATTTCCACAATTATGGTAAAAACTATTTTACCGTGCATTAAACTAGAAAGTTATTTGTTTAAATAACCCACCGAAATTGTATGAAACAAATTTTATGGAAATGTTTATACCCTATAATCTATAATGTTAGATAATTATCCATTTTGGTATATTGTTTCATGATAAAAATGTTGGTGTAACTGAATCTTTTCAAAATATTCCATGTGTGTCATCTCCCCAGCTTATAAAAGGTCACCCACTCTCTTCCCCTATTCACACTTCAAAATACATTTGATTCAGACAAGACCTATACAAATAACTTACTTATTCCTATAAAAACATCCTAAATAACTTTTTTTGATCAAAAATCCATCCTAGTAAGTCTTTTTCTCAAACCAAAATAAATTCCTTGAAGAAGAGGTGATGTTCTTAAATGAGTATTTTCATTCTGTTTCTTATTCCACATATATAAAATATTATTTAATGATGATAATTAAATAAAAATAGAAACACCCATATTATTATACGTTATTATGTTAATTTCATAACCAATATCCATCTACACTTCCGTCAAATGGAAAATTAATCTGTCAATCATGTGTACATAGGATTACCACCTCACATATTGATATAATTTTTTTTCCATCACCTTTATTCAAGGATGGATATTATTATGTATTTGAAAAATGTTTATTATAATAGGGATATAATTATACTTATGTAATTATGATATTACATATACCTTCTTACATTCCATTTTTTCAAAATATGACAATGTCGGTCGTGTGTATGACAGACCACCACATCGTGAAGCGATGTGATTTGTTTATCACTTAGGCTTTACACGTAAGGTTATTAGGATAAATTTAATAAATATTTTTTATTTATTAAATAATAAAAATTATTTAAAATTAATATATCACCAACTTATTTACCCTTTCACATGTTAAGGGAATGTTATCATCGTTCGTGCGTACATATGGCCTACAATCTCCATGAAGTGATGTGATTCATTTTCCATGCCCAAATTTTAAAAAAATTTATAATAATGTATAAACTGAGTAAATATTATATTTGTGACATTATTATAATTCTGAATATATTTTAATTATATCCTATTTACAAGAACCAGAACTTTCATTACAAAACACGCATGAGAAAATAAGGAAATTAACCCCCAAAAAAATAAAAAAAAATTAAATATTATTAACAAATGGATGGTAAAATGTTATAATAAAATAATATATTACAATATAAATATAATTATACTTATATTATAAATTAATAAATTTCTTAAGACCACCATAAAGGAGGTTAATTCATGTTCAACTAAAGGAAAGTGTGAGGTAAGGGACTATGTCTCAATTTCTCTTCATTAAGGCATATTATAATGTTATGCACATTATTTCTTCTATATAGTCTATATATTAAACATTTTAAATATAATATCATGATTAATTAATAATTCTCGGCATTTTTAGTTTTAATTATAATTATTTTATCCAATATTATTTTACTTGAATATTACCAAGTGTTGAAATATTTAGTCTCAATTTTCATTTTATTGACACACTTTTTCAATATAAACCTATCTAATTTTATGTGGTGTATATACTACCCAATTTATGTATTTAACATGACTAATTATTTTTTTAATTATGATTAAGGGTTTTTAAGTTAATTATTTAAGGGTTTAAAATTTAAAAGTTTCTAAAGAGGTAAAAATTATTGTCCATTCTTACTTTATTTTGTTATTGCTAACTTTATCTTGAAAAAATAAATTTATTTTGATGATTTTTTATTCTAAATTACTTTTATCATAAATATATACCTTATTTATATCTTAGATATCATTATTTTTTAAATATTATATATATTTTTACATATCGGGTTTACTTCAAAATTTATTTTATTAACTAGGGAAATATTAATAAATATGTACTCTTTTATCAATACAAATATTTTTTGAAAAGATATATTTTTTATGAATTAAATTAATCATTACATATATAAGGAATTATTTGGACATGTAGATATTTTTGGGTATAGTTATAGATATCCCCTTAATGCATCGACATGTCAAATGAGACAAATCAGTTGGGAAAATCAGATTGGTTTTCATATGGTAGTTTTAAAATCTCATGAAGATGGACTTTAAAGTAGTGTATTTCTTGATGTTTGGGATCATGATGTCAAATAATTAGGCATTTAATTATTTTATAATTTATTTATTATTATCATCCTTCATATTTTTTATATTATATTATCTAAAGATGCATTTATTTCACATTTTATTGATTAAATGGCATGTGTTTTCAGTTATTTAGCTTTCAATATTGATTGTTCCTTATACAATTATGATAGTCATGTTATTGATTAAATTTAATTTGTATTGAGTTATTTTCCTTTTAACATTTATTATTATTTTTTTATTCATGATATATTTTTCTTTATGTAATATTTACTGATAATTTGATCTCACCCTTACTTTGTTACTTTCCCTAGGTTATAAATATGAATCCATTGAATGAGTTCCAAGGATGTTGAGCCTTTTCTTTTTTTATGTTTTATTTTATATTCCAAATGAAAAATGGGTATCATGTATGTATCTGTTTCTCAAAAAATTCTTAACTAATCATTTCTTTGAGGTTTTACCCCTTATATCTAAGATAATGTAATAAAGAAGGCACTGGCTCTGGGTTACTGCAGTCGGGTACATTATAGTTGGTACAAAATGAAGTTTAGTAGAAACATTGGGAAATAGATTAATGAAATCATAGATTGGGGAACATAACCCTATAATGTTATTTGAGGATATGTTTAGAAGAACATTATAATGTTTTTTAAGGAAGAGAATATAAATTTTTTCCTATAAATACAACTCTATATAGATTCAAAAAAGTGAATTATATTCTAGAATAGAGGTACTAAGAGGTAATAACACCAAAAGAACATATTGGGATTGGCATGATCATCACATAGTGAATGAAAAATGGCCTTATTATGCACCTAGTTTAACACTCTGGTGGTATTTTATTAGGATAATTCACATTATATTTACAAACTACTATAAATAATTTGAAGATAAATATATCCTTAAAGAAACCAAGTTTATGATTCTGAGATTAAAAATGGATAAATTTTAATTTATGTTAAGTGTTAAACCACATTTAGAGTAATACATTATGATTTAAAACACATAATTTTTTACCTAACCTAATATATACCATTGTTTATAAATGGTACTTGGAAGTAATAAGGGTATCAATACTCATGGAAAAAGTAGAGATTTCACTATTGAGGAATCCAATAGAGCTGGTATTGGAACTAGGAAAATTATAGCTATATTAGGGTATCATAATCAAGTAATGAAAAATAACATTACCCTGATAGAGAAACCTATTACACAATGATATTATCTTATATTGTATCACATTATGTGATAGAATCCCCAATCATTTGGTGGGACTAATAATCTAGTGGTAGTTGATCAATGGATTAAGTCTATGGAGATGATATATATTTCTATGGGGTGTGATGAAAATTTTGAAGTTATAATTTTACTATATTTTCTAAAAGGTGATGCTGATCAATAATGGTCATTGATCTAGAATACTTGGGAGGAAGTAGAAATAAAACTCATGGAATTTAATTTATTAAGGAGACATTCTTCGATAAATATTTTCTTCATTATCAAAAAATAGAAAAGACAAGAAATTTCCTCAAATTAAATAAAAATTATGAAGAAGTATTATTGAGTTTGAAGATACCTTTAAAAGGATATCAAATTATGATATAGATTACATAAACAACACAAAGTTCAATATTGACCATTTTATTGGTGGGATTAAGTTAAGTATTTGAAGGTAGATGATCTCTTGAAATTTTTCATCATATGATGAAGTAGTTTTATGTTTATTCAAAATAAAGAAGGAATTCTCTATAGCCTATATGTCCATGGGAAATTAAGAAAATAAGAGGTTGAATGAGAACTAATAAAATGTTAATTCTTAAAAGAATAAGAATATAATGAAAAATGTCCATCTTTTGAGAATTATATAAATAACATTTCTAGGAAATTCGTGAAGGGGTTGGGAGTTTGATATAAGTGTGGAGATGAGGTTTATTAGGATAGATAATGAAAAAAGAATAATGAAAACATTTTTATTCGGTGTTTCAACTATTTGAGGATAGGTCACTATGTAAATGAATTGCAAAAAATGTTAAAGGAATCTACCATAGAAGATACTAATGGGATAATGAAAAGCTTATGTGATCACTATAGTTGAGGTGGAATTACCCAATGATGTGGTGGAAGGTAAAATAATTATTTTTTTAAATTTAGATAATTATTTATTTGATTTTGAATCCTCACACTCTTTTATATCTTCCAAGTTTCCTAGAAAAATAGGTATTTTCCTTAAACATTAAAGGGGTTGTTTTATTTCAAAACATCTAGTAGAAGTCCCACTGTAATAAGAATGTGTCATTCAGTCCCCATTATAACAAATAAACATTATTTATTTGATAATATTATTATCAGATCTATGATTGACTTAAATATAATCCTTGGTATGGATTTTATTTCAAAATATGATGAAAATATATATTGAATGAAGAAGTAAATTATGATTCATGCAGGTGAAATGGAATTCCTTATATTTTGAATAGATACATCATCATATGCGAAATTTCTAGATCTACCCCTAGTAGCTTAGAAAAATGAGATTCTTGGAAAAGAAGATAAGACGCAATCTTGAGATGTAGAAGGTAATATTAAAATTGAGTATGTACCAATTTTATAGAAATATGTTGATGTATTTGTAGAATAATTACCTATATATCCCCCAAAGAATGCAGTTGAGTTTTTTCCTTGATTTTATCCCTGATGCAAAGCCAATATAAAACACTCCCTATTGAATGTCCACTATGGAATTAATGGATCTAAAAAAACAAGAGTAATTCTATTATAAGTGATTTATTATCCCTAGTATCTTTCCATAGGTGTCCCATATTCTCTTCATTAATAAGAAATATGGATCTATGAGGCCGTGCATTGATTATATGGAAATCAATTCTATTATGATAAAGAAAAAGTATCATCTTCCTTGCATTGATAACTTATTAGATCAACTTCATAGAGCCCAATATTTTTCAAAGATTGATGAGAGATAACATATTTTAAATTATTTTACTTTTATTTTTAATTTTTTTAATCCCACCAAAGTTTATTTTAAGTGAAATTGTCACATTTTATGATTTTCAAGTATTTTGAGCTTAATTTCAAAAATGACCTTATTTCAGATGTTAAATGTTTTAATTTATTTATTTATTTCAACCATAACTTTTTCTAAACTAATTAAAATTCTGAAATTCCTTTTTTTATGATTCCATATAGGTTGGGATTAATTTTATTCATGTGGACACAAAGTTCAATCCATCATTTGAAGGCGTGAAACCATATCACAATTTGGGCCTTGAAATCTATGCACAAATATATATACTTAGGAAGATGGTCCCATGTATCATAAATGGATAATCTAAATGAACTTAGATTAGATATAAAGAAATAGAAAATATGGAGGAATTACTTTTATAACTGTGTCCAAGAATGCTTCCTTCATTTCAATGGCCATAAATGCATGGGAAATCAGATATGTGGAATACGAAGAGTCTTCCCATGAAGAATACATTTTAATAGTAAATTAGATATAAATCTCTCCACACATATTCAATGATGCTGAAGTTATGTGGGCCTATATAGGAGACATATTGGAACAATATTGATGTGAATGGTTTTTCAAATTTGTCCATTCATTTTTTATAGTGCTTCAAAATTTCCCATGGAAGGAATTGGATCTGAATTTTTCACCCATGCTCCCTACAAAAACGCATCACATCACTTTTTTCAAGGGTTATAATTACAGGTGTCTATTTTATATATATTTTTAGTTTCATTAATGATTTAATTTTATTATGAAAATTTTGTATAGTTTACTTTTATTCTTCCTCTCATTTTAATATTTTTCTATTTTGTGTTTCCACTATGTTTTTCACCACTGTGATCTCTAGTACTCCTGATCATGAGCAACTAACCCAAGAATGTTCCTGGAGGAGAAATCCAGTGTTCAACCCAATTCATTTAACATTAATGTTTTAAGTTTATTAATATTCTAGATTTATTCTAAGGGGATCTTAGTGGATAGTGCACCTTTGCGTCTCCACTTGCTACTCAAGGCTTAGCTTTCACTTCTGTAATATTCTCCCATGATCAAGGAAGTGGATGTGAGGGCTCTCTGAAACTGTTGAGTTCACCATATATTCACAACATGGGTTAGAGATGATGTTCAAGCATGTGATGGTTCATGTTTACTAAGTTAATTTTGATCTAATAATGAGATGATGAAGGTTCGCTCTTGGTGTTCTCCTAGGAGGATATCCATTTTGTCTGACATCACTAATTCTATCTATATTCATTATGTCCGAATTTCATTTACATATATATAGATACATATAAATATTTTAGGAACCTTTAAAACTCTTTCCCTTTATATTATTTAGTTTTATATTAGTTATAATATAAATAGTGACAATAGAATTTCAGTGTTGTGTAAGTTGTCTCCTTCAGACTGACCCAGGGTGTGCATTATATTTAATTATTAAGTAAATAAACTAATTACCAAGTATCTATGAAAAATCTACTCACATTAATTTGGCACCATTCAAGGGGATTCAAAACACTACCATACACTATTTTTTCATAAAAAATCATGAATGTAAAAAAACTAAAAAAATAATATTCTTTATTGATGATGTATTTCAATTTAAATTATTCTATATATACTAACAAATTTTAGGGGGAAAAAGATATTCAAGAGGATATCGATGCTCGATTTGAAATGATTAGTGATTAAATGAAAAACTTGGAGATAAAAATATATTGTATTATTAAATATGTATATGTATCCCAGGATAAATAACCAGAACCTAAACTAGAACGAGTGGTGGAAGATATATCACTAATAATTTTTTATGTTAAATAACCAGAGGTAGTTGAGAAAGATATACTAATGGAATTAATTGCATCATCCTGCACTCAACCATTTCTCAACTAGGTACCTAAAGAAACATAAAATACGAGGTTCTTGTTAGAGAAAACATTTTTTTGGAGGATTCATAGAATCACATTGTTAAATATAACCTTCGACATGATCTTCCCATCCTTGACAATGAAAAATCAGCACCTCCCTACCTATATTTTTCATTGGATGATGATGATGATGATGCACCTACTGAGGATGAGTTTCCAATAGGCCTTATAGAATATATCAACTTTTAAGATAACTTACATGAAAGGGAATATTTATTTATTGATTATTTAAGTTTTAATCTTATTCAAGATGAATTTTTCTCTAAATTGTTTTTTTGGAAATTCTTGATATAGTGTAAATGGAGATAACCTTAGATATTAATAAAAATTCCACACAAGTGGTTGTCGTAGAACAAGAGATATAGAAGCATATAGTGTTATAACTATATACACAATAAAAACTTGTATACCATATGGAGAAGGACACCATGGAAGTCAACAAGGAGAACCCCTATCTTCTTTTCTCTCCCACTCTGGACCTACAATTATATCTTCCTTATTCTTGGGGTTTGGAATTTTATTATCTTATTTTTAGTTATATATTTTCATTTCCTACTCATGGAAACTTCTAAAACTCACATGTGGCCTTCCATCCTAGTAAAACCAAACCCACCTTCTTATTAAGGATAATCCATTACGACTGCCTAACTAGGTACAGTAAAAATGTAGCTCCCACTTAGGCATTATTCCTTTTCTTTACCCTTTATCTTTTTTTTATTCTATTTTTATTTATTTCTTGTATTTTTAAAGTTTCATTATTTATGTTATTAACTTAAGGCTTCCATTGAAAAATAAACCAGGTTTTTTCTTTTCTTATCTTTCTTTTATTTGTAGACCAATTTAAATTTTGTTTGAAAAACTTTTTTGATATAATTTGAGAAAAAATAGCGTAGTAAATGGAATATTTGTGGGGAAGGGATTTCAATTATTTTTAATAATTTTATGTGTTCTTTAATTTTATTTTTCATGTATTTTTTCTGAATTTTCATGTTCTCCTTTTTCATTTTTTGGTGTGTTTTCAAAATTATTGAGCTGAATCGAATACTTTAGAAATTCCAAAACATATTAGTATTTTTAGAATATTTCATGATTTTCAATTTCAAGGATTTAAATGATGGATAAGTTTATTTTTTTCTTAATTTATAAAATTTTCATTTGATGAAGTTTGATTAATTGTTAAACTAATGTGTTTTACTACTATCCAAATTAAAAATATTATAAAAAACTAATAGATTTCTAAAACTTTTTTACATCTTATTTACATTTATAATTTTTTTATAACCTTGAGAATTTTTTTATTTATAGATTGTTTTATTGTTTTTTTAAATATGTTTGAGTTCATGTAAGGTGTCAAGTATGATTGTGGAACTACTTTGAATGCCCATTTTGCATTCAACTCTAATTTTATCCTACCTTTTCATCTAAACATTGTTAAGCCTATAATATCCATGAAATACCAAGTTAAGAAGCCACATGAAAACCATTTATCCCTTTCCAAAATTCTCTTGAAGTTAAATTCATGATTATTTTTCAACTGAAGTGTAAGGGAGGGAGAAGATGAGTTGTATTTTTCTTTCCAACAATATTGGTTTGAGATGAAGTGGAAAAAATGGTTTCCATATTTATTTTCTATTTGGTCGAATAAATTTCATAATAGAAATATGGTTGTGTGGTCTTAATGTAATTAAAAAAAATTTTGGGTGTTCACTAATATTTTAAAATCAAAAGATACCTATTTTTTCATCAAAAATATGATTCTTAAGAGAAATCCAAATCTAAATCCAAGATGAAAGAATGATAAAAAAGGTGGAAAGTGGGATGAAATTTTTCATTGATTATCAATTTACTAGTGTTAACTTAAAAATAATGAAAATAGGTGTTTCTAGTTGATTCAATTTCAAGCTTATTGAGGATCACACCATTCTTGGGAAAAACTATTTTCATACATTTACGTCACTTTAGATCTTAACCCTTCTCATTATTCTTATGATGTTTTTACATTTAAAATATATCAACCATCACCCTTAGAAAAAACCATAAAAAATACCTCATGATTAACACATTTTAGAATCTGGTAAGTTTAGATACTAGGGTTATAGACGTCCAATGGGGATCACACATGTTCTTTAGAATGAGAAAAACTCCTCATTAAAAGTTGTTGAGTGAATTGAGAAATATTTTTCTGTGAAGGTAGGTATGACACGCACGTGAGAATAAAAATGAGATTGAATATAATTTTATTATTTTTGAGGTGTTAAATAATTTTTATCCATATAATAGTCATGATATTTTCCTTGATATGATAATTAATATGTGTTTTCATTTATGCTTTGGCATGTTTGTTTTGACATTGGTATTAGATGATGGACTATAAGTGTATTATTTAAGTATAAGGTGATTGATAGGGAAAATATTTTAAATTATTTTACTTTTAATTTCAATGTTTTTTTCATGACCATCCTTCACCAAGATGGGGGGAAGGAGAATTAGATTTCTAGACCCTTCCTTCTTCAAGTTGAAGGAGGGATAATGACCACCAAGACTCGCCTTCAATAGGTCCTGGAGTGGAGACTAGCACCAAGAGTAAGGAATTATGCGTGAAAATGAAGGCATTACCCTTTTTATTTAGTAGGATTTGGAGATAAGATAGTAAGTCCCAAACAGCACCAAAACTATAAGTAAAAGTAAAGCCCAAACAATCTATTCTCATATTCATGTTTCAATAATAGTGTTACAATATAAGAAAACTCCAAAGGTAAATACCAAAGAAAAAAAAAACAACAACAACTACCCTAACATCCAAACTAGTACGGTCCTACACAGTCCTCAAAGTCATCCAGGAAACCTGAAAGTAGTTTTTTATACATCGGGTGAGTATACAGGTATACTCAGTAGGGAAAACCAAAATCTCTCGTGCACAAGTGGGGAGGCATTCTAATGCCCTGTGAGAAAAAGGTGATATCCAAAGCACCTAGCAAGGAAACTATCCACCAAACCTCACCAAGGCACACTCTCCAAATAATGTAAGTCAAGTAAAGTAATAGTAACAGAACATCGATATTTTGGTACCCCTAACCACTTTCCCACTGGTTATTAAAGACATCCTATGTGTCAGACCTCTCCTGTTATTCTCACTATAGTCCCAATGCCACACCTTGCTTGTACACACTTGGGATACCCTAACCTCACATATTGCCCGAAAACACCTGGTCCAAAACCACCACATGTAACCAAACTCATAGACACCTAGGACAGAACAACTACCACCACTCATGAAGACACCTGGGCCTCATCCTGAACACAATAAAGAAACAACCAGCCCACACACACTCCTGGGCCAACCACTACAACTACCATGCCTGAAGAATCTTGGTCTATAATGGACCTCATGCCATTATATCCTACCCTAGGAGTCTTGGGATACTCAGGAAAGAGAGAAGAAAAGGAGATAATAACCATCCACTCATAGAAGTGTTGGAAAAAATAGCCTCCCCCATTGAAATAGGGGTGTTCGGCATGAAGTGCTCAACTTGGGTGGGGTGAAAATAAGAAACATAAGAACTAAATTATAAATATAGATAAAAATCACTCATCCCAACCTAGGGGTTCCAAAACTATCCTATACACAAACAACCTCATTACTATAAATTCATAAAAAGCACACCACCCACATCCAAGTCACAACTCATTCCCAAAAAACAATTCCCCATTGAACCCATTATTGTTATCACATTCGAGTGGTTCTATTTTAAATAATTCCTCACTACTTGGAAACTAACAGGAATATCCATAAGCCAAGGAATGAAAAACAACTAAGCAGCAGATTAAGCGTTCACACCCATTTCTCTTGTAAAGTCACAATATAAAAAAGGATCTGTGAGATCCCTCAAAGTACTAAAACCAAACCAAGACCCACCATACGGCCCCACATAGCCTTGGATCCACAAACCAACAACTACACCACAATAGGGGGTCCCATCCCCATCCATGTCACCCCACATGAATCAAGAAGAACAACCACACATATTACCAAGACAATGCACGGGAGTTTCCAGATTCTATCACACTATTCAAAGAGTTTATTCTTTTTTTTGGTTAACCAGGGTGTCCACACAAGGATTCTTGTTCACTGGACATTCATTTAATCAACCTAGTTTAGGTGATTAACCAATTTCCATGTTAAATCCATTCAATAATCATAAAAGACAGGGGTCCATTAGGGCACAAGGAAAGACTACCGAAGACCATGATTTTTAGTGGACATAAGACCATACAATTCACAATATATTAGAAAGGGGTAAAAGATTATAACAGTATCATCAAACACACCCCTTTATTCTTTAAAAGTCCTTTTATTATCTTCATTAAGGTTTCGCTTCATCCATTCTTGTAGTAACATTAGCATACTCACCCCACATGATACACAATAAAGATAGATGAAGGAAGAACCCAACCTAGATGATCAACGATCAAAGTTTCTCTCCATGCGCCAAGAATTGGGGACGTGCAACTTGTATGGGAGGAACTCTGAGGACTCCAAGATTTAGAAGAAAGGCTCCAACACAGGTGCACCACTTGCCTTAGGAAGGGGGACTCGAAACACACCCAGGAGGGAAAAGAGACTAGCCAAGAAAAAGAAGAATAAGAAGAAGAAAATACCATGTGATAAAGGGTGAGATCCTAGAGTTACGGGATATGAATTTTGAATGGATAAAAAGTCGGATCATATTTTCACCATGCGGTTGGAAGGTTACACATGATGGAATTATTTTTTATTTAAACATTCTCATCAGAGAGGTGTCCATAATAGTTTTATATTAAATGGTTTCCTTTAATCAGAAGAAAATGCATAACAGGGGCAGAACTGGAATGTATTGGAAAAGGGTGCGACACTGAGGGAAAAAACCACATGTTTTGGTAAGTCAAGGTTCTCCTGACTCTTGGGGGATTTTTGATATCATTTATGGTATTTTAATGGCTTTGAAAGGGGTATTTAAAACACTCTTACATCAAATGATACATTGTAGGGGATAAACTGGGAAAACTCAGGAAACTAGAAAAAAAGGAAAAGTCAAAAGGGAAGACATGGTTTTAACGTAACGGTGCTACTGTAACGGTGAGACACTGCAATCTGTGCCTCCATTTTGGTGTGCTATTATAACGGTGCCACCATGATGGTGCCACCGTTCTGGTGAGACACCGTAAAGAAGTGCCACCATTTTGGTGTGCGACCGTAATGGTGCCACCGTTTCGGTGTGCAATTGAGATGGTGCCACTATTTCGGTGAGTGATTGTGACAGTGCCACCGGTTTGGTGAGACATCGCAAGCGGTGCTACCGCAATGGTGCTACTGTGACGGTGCCACCGTAATGGTGGAACTGTTTGGTGGAACCAAGTTTTTGGAAAAGTACTAGACCAGGAGGGTCTAGGAAATTACATTTTTAATCCCCCCCCCAAAAGTGTTATTTTATGGGAAATTTTCCCCTTTTATGGTTTTAGAATCATTTTTTCCTTTATTGAAAAAATAGCCTAATTTTGGATGTTAGCTATTTTAATTTATTTATACATTTTAGACATAAATATTTATAGGCTGATTGAAATTATAAAATTAAATTTTCTTAGGATTCTATACATGTTGGGATTCATTTCATTCTTATTAACCCAAAGTTAAATCCATCAACTGAAGGATAAAAACTAGATCACAATTCAAGCCTCAAAATTTGTGCACAGATCTGGATACTTATGAATATATTCTCATATATCATAAATTAACAATATGAATGAGATTAAATATGAAATTAAAAAATGTTAAATCCAGATTAAAAACAATAATAAATTTGTATATGTGTTATTATTTCATATTAAACACCATAAATGCATGGGAAATCACAGATATGGAATAAAAAGAGTCTGCATGGGCAGAATATGGATTCCTAGTAAATTTAATGTAACTCTCTACACATGTGGCCAGTTAAGCTTAAATTTTGTGGGTTGATAGAGAATACATAGGAGAACAAATTACCAGAAGTCAACATTTCCCAATTTGGTAACTTATTATATATATCATACAAACAATTATAGAGGACAAAATTAGATCCGAATTTTTCACCCCCTCTCCCAAATTAAATGTATCTCATATCCTTTTTAAAGGGTTTGAACTGTAGGTGAAAATTTCCTCAATTTTTTAATTATATTTTATTATTTAATAGTATTATTCAATTTTAATATATTTCACTCTTCTTCTTACTCTCATTCTCATTTTTTTATCTTTTTTATTTCCATCATGTTCTTCTTCATTGTGATATCTAATACAGAAGAACATGAATAAAAACTCAGGGAGATTCTTGGGGGATCAATCTAATGTTCAACTCAATTAATTGACCATTCATATTTTAGGTTTCTTATTTTCTTATTGTTATGAAAATGGTATCTTAGCATGCAAGGTGCCTTGTATTTCTACTTGTCATCTAAGTATTAGCTTTCTCTTCTCTAATATTCTCCCTCGATCGAGGAGGTAGATGTGTGGTTTCTTAGTGATCATTAATTGAAACATAAATTCAAAAAATATGAAGGATAAGATGTTCATGAATATTATTTAGGATGTTCATTAATCTTATTTCCAACTAATAATGAGAGGTTGAAGGTTCACATTAGGTGGTGGCCTGAGAGGATATCATTTCTAACTAAAACCATTCATTTTGTATGCATTGTATTTATATATATATATATCAAAATTTATTATATCATTTAAGAAATTTATCTTTATATTATTATTTTTATATTAGATAGAATATGAATAGTGATAATATAATTTTACTATTGTGTAAATTACCACCTCAAGATTGACCTTGGGTGTGCACTATATTTTATGCTTAGGTAAATAAACTATTGACTGAGGATCCACAAAAAAATACTCAAGCATCAATTTTTCACCATTTATAGGGAGTCAAAACACATTAACACACCATTTTTTATAAAAACACTAAAAAAATTTCAATAAATAGAAAAAATTATTTTTTCCCATGATGTATTTCATTTCGAATTATTCTATATAGACTAAATAATTTCAGGTGGAAGAAGAAGTTAAAATTTACTTTTAAGCCCAATTGTAAAGGATTAATGATTCAATGAAAAACCTATAGAGAAAAATACAGTTGATAACTGAATATATACATGTATCCCATGAGAAAAACCCGGAACCTAATCTAGAACCTGATCCAAAATGAGTGGTGAAAGAGATTTCACCAATAATTTTTTATGTTAAAGAACCTGAGGAAGTTGGGAAGGAGCTACTATTGGAATTAATGAAATCAACCTACACTCAACCATTTCTATGGTAGGTACCTAAATAACACATTAAATCTTATGTGATTATGAGAGTTCAATATTTTTTTCAAGATTCCTGGAATCACATTATTGAAGATAACCATCAACATGATCTTCCCATCCATGATAATGAAAAATCAGTACCTCTCTACACTCTATTTTGTTTGGATGATGATGATGAATATGCACCTACTGAGATAGAGTTTTCAATGGTCCTACCCAGACAGATCAACTTCCAAGATGACTTAATTGAAAGAGGATATTTATTTTTTATTCTCCACGTTTTAATCTTATTCAAGATTAATTGTTTATGGATTCTCTTTTTTTTAATTTCTAATATAGAAAAAATGGATCAGAAAATGGATTTAATGAATATTCCACACAAGTAGTGGGGGTAGAAGAAGAGATGGAGAAGCATGTGGTTTTTCAACTACCTACTCTACAATAATGTGTATACCATATGGAGGAGAAAACTACTGATGTCAACAAGGAGCACCCCTACCTTCTTTTCCCTCCCACTCTGGACCTCAAATTATTTCTTTCTTTTTTCTTAGGGGATGTGAATTTTTTTTATTTGGGGTTCTCTATTCTCGATTTCTATCCATGTACACTATGAAGAGTTATATGTGTTAGTTCATCTCAAAAAAACTACAACTACCTTATAATTAGGGAAAATCCATTGCAACTACTTGACTAGGGTAAGTAAAAGCCAAGTACCCTCCTGGAATGTGTAAACTGAGAATTATCCCTTTTATTACCCCTTTGAATTTATTTTTAATTATTTTTCTTATTTTTTTTATTTATTTATTTTTATTTTAAATTAGTAGCATATAGGAGCTTAACTCAAGGTTTCCACTAAAAAATATATTAGGTTGTGTCTTTCCTTTTCTTTATTTTATTTTCTTCCCAATTTAAATTTTATGTTAAAAACATTATTGATCTTATATGAGCTAAAAAGAGGGTACTAAATGGAATAAGTTTTTGGGAGGGATTTCAATATATTTTTAGGAATTTTATGTGTTTTTCTGTTTTATTCTTCATGTGTTTTTTTGAATTATTTATGTTTTTCTTTTTCAATTTTTTAATGTTTTCATGATTCTGGAGTTGAATCAAATACTTTAGAAAATAAAAACCATATTATTATTTTTAGGACATCAATTGATTTTAAATTTTTATTATTTAAATTATCTTTGAATGGATTTTGTTTCCATATTGCTGGTATTTTCATTTTATTAAATTTGATTTATTCTAAAACTCATGTACACTAGTGATGTCCAAATTGAAAATCCTTCCCAAACAAAGAGGTTTCTAAACCTTTTTTAAATCTTCTTTACATTTCCATTTTTGAGAGTATTTATACTATTTTTTTATCCAAAACTTATTTTTTTATATTTATTAAAGCTATTATAGTTAATATAATGTGTCAAGTATAATTGAGGCACCAATTTAAAAGGATCTTTTACATTGAACTCTAATTTTGGAATACCTTTTCATATGAACTTTTTTAATACCCTAGTATACATGAAATAACTATTTATTAATCCACAAGAAAATCCATTTATAACTTTCTAGCCTTCTCTAGAAGTTAAATGCATGATTATTATTGAACTCAAGTGTGGGTGGGATAATATGAGCTGTATTTTTATTTTAAAAAGAATATGTCTGAGATGAAATGAAAAAAAATTCTTTGATATTTATTAATTATTTTTTGGAATTAATTTCATGATGTAAAGATATATGGGTGTCCTAAATATAATTAAAAATATGGGCTAGGTATTCACTAGTATTTGAAAATAAAAAACATCCTCTCTTTTCCTAAAAAATATGATTTTAAAGAGAAATACATATCTGAATTCAAGATAAAACAGTAATACAAATGGGGGAAAAGAGTGATGAAATTTATCATTAATTCTATAATTTCAAGTGTGATATTCCCAATAAAATAAGTAATTATTTATCGAGGATTTTTTTCAATATGATTGAGGAGCACACCATTCTTGAGAAAAAAATTTTATGTATTCACTTTACTTTAGAGCCTAACCCTGCTCATTCTACCTATGATGTTTTGACATTTAGAATCTACCAACGGTTATCCTCATAAAACCCCATTATGAATAACTCATGATTGGATCATTTTTCACCCTATTATGTATATATACTAGGAGTGTATCAAGCATATAAGGATCACATGTGTTCTGGAGAGTGAGAAAACTCCACAATAAAAATATTTGAGTAAAGAGAGAAATTTTTTTCTTATGAGGTAGGTACTATATTCACATGGGGAATAAAATGATATTGAATTTATTTTTATGATTTTTTAGGATTTAGGGAATTTTGATCCATGTAGGAGGCATGATATTTTCTTTTCTCTGATAAATAAGTTGTGTCATTATTTATGCTTTGTGAAGTTTGTTTGGTTGAGGTATTAGATGAATGCCTAAGAGTGCAATGTTTAAGTTTGGGGAAATGACATAGAAAATATTTTCAACTATTTTAATTTTAATTTTGATATTTTTAATCTCATAAAAGTGTCATTTTAAGGGAAATTGGCACATTTTATCATTTTATTAGAATTTTGAGCATAATTGTAAAAATAGATTAATTTTTTATGTTAACTATTTTAATTTATTTCTATATTTCTACCATAAATTTTTATTCACATATTAACATTACAAATTTTATTTTCTTTAAGATTCTATACATGTAGAGATTCATTTAATAATTATGGAATCAAAGTTAACTCCATCGTTTGAATTCCCAAAACTAGATCACAATTTATGCCTTGAAATAAGTTCACATATCTGGATACTTATAAATATAGGATCATATCTTATAAATGGAAGATAAAAATGATCAAAATTTCAATATGAATAAATATAATATTAGTAGGAACAAATTTTATAATTGTGACCATGTGTGATTCTATCTTTTTGAAGGCTATAAATGCATGGTAAATAGGATATGTGGAATATGAAGAGTCTTCCTATGAAGAATAAATTATCTTATGAAATTGGATATAAATCTCTCTAAACAATTACCATGAAGCTTAAATATATTTTTAAGGCATAAGAGACATATTGTAACACCTTTCAAGAAGATAATTGTAACAAATCCGTTTATTTAATATGTCTAGCATGCGTAAAACTCTGATGACCAAAATTAGATCCAAATTTTTCACCCCCTCTCCCTATAAAAATGTACCTCATATCATTTTCAAAGGGTTGGAACCTAAGTGATCATTTTTAGTATTTTTTTTATTTGATTTAGTAATAATATTATTCAATTTAAATATTTTTTTCTCTTCTAATTCCTCTCATTATCATTTTTTGTTTTTTGTTTTTCAACCCCATTCTTCTCCAATATGATATATAATACTCATGATCATGAGTAACTAACTCGAGGATGTTCTTAGGGGAGAAATCCATTTTTCAACCCAATTTATTGAAAATTATTATTTTTATGTTACTTATTGTTTTGACTTATTCTAAGTGGGTCTTAGTTGGAAAGGATCCTTTGTGTCTAAACATTCCACATGAGACTTATCTTTATCATCTATAATATTGTACCTCAATCAAGGAGGTTGATGTGGGGTATCTCGGTGATCATTGAGTTCAGAATATATTCATAGTATGGGAAGAATATGATGTTAATTCATATGATGGGTCACGTTAATTATGTTTACTTGTAACTAATAATGAAATGATAAATTTTCACTCTAGGTGTTCTCTTGGGAGGGACTTCTTCCTCTATGACATCATTCATTATTTTGGTATTCATTATCTTAGAATTTCATTTAGATATATATATATCAATATTTAATTCATATTTAAAACTCTTCCCTTTTATTTTATTTAGTTATATATTTGTTATGATATTAATAGTGACAATATTCTTTCAACTTTGTGTATATTTCTTTCTTGAGGCTGACCCTAGTCGTTCACTATATTTCATATTTATTAAAATAAACTATTGACTAGGGATCCATGAAAAATACTTTCACATCAGTTAAACTTCATTATAGGTGTCATAAATTCTGAGTAAATAAGTAATACATTAAAAATATAGATTTATGAATGCGTTTTTTTACATTATGAGTTTATATTAGTCCCATTTGGATTGACTAATTCACCCATTGTTTTTATGGATATAATAAACAAAGTATTCAATAAATATCTTGATGTTTTTTTCTAGTATTAATTGGTTATATTTTGGTGAATTCTAAAATATATGAGGACCATGAGAAAAAAAATGATCATTATTGATACTTTTAGAAGGAAATATTTATGTGGAAAGCTTTGTATGTGTGATTTTATCTTCAAGAAGTTTCTTTTCATGGATATATTGTACCTAAATATGGAATCCTAGTTGAACCTATAAAAACCATGGTAGTCAGAAAATGGAATACATCAATGAAAATAATTGAGGTATGTAGTTTCATTGGATTTTCAGGTTAATATAGGTGATTCATTAATAATTTTACCCAATTGGATAACTCATTAACCAATCTTACATGTAAAGGGTTTAAGTTTGTTTAGAAAAAAGAATATAAAGAATGTTTTGATGAACTAAATAGGATATTGATAAATGATCTTATTTTGATTCTGCCATCTGGAAATTATGTATTGGTGATATATATTAATCCATATAAGATGGGACATGTTTGTGCCCTGATGAAAAATTATAATGTTGTTTCATATGTATCTAAGAAATTTAAGACTCAACAAAAAAAACTATAACACCAATGATATTGAGTTGGTAGTTGTAATCTTTTTGTTGAAGATATGGATCCATCATCTCTATATTAAAATATATGAGATATAAATGGATCATAAAATCCTAAAATAGATCTTTTTCAATAAAATAATTCGATATGATACAAATGCGATGACCTGACATACTCAATGATTATAATTTCTCAATACAGTACCCCTAGATAATGAAAATAAGGTAGTGGATTCATTGAGTAGGAAAGATCATGGAGTTCTAACCCAAATTAGGATTAAGATAGGTCATATTATCATGGATATATTAAACATGGATATAATAATTATTAAAAAATTAGAGACATCACTCACTTTTCAAATGATTGTGAAACCATATTTATTAGAAAAAAAATCTCCCAGTCTTATTATGAGAAATTTTAGAAGAAATTAAAGCAATGAGGGATAGTAAATTAGAATAATTAGTTTTTGAAGATAGATTTAAAAAATTTAGAAAGATATTGTTTGTTTAATATATACCTAAGCTAAAAAGGATAATTTTTGGATGATTCTCATAGCATGAATTTATCTATACACCCTAGTAGTACAAATATGTATAGGAATTTAATGGAATATTTTTAATGGGATAACATGATGAGGTAAAGTGATGATTAGGATTCTAGATTATTGGTTTTTCATCTTGTAAAATATATGAGATATCCTAGGGGATTCATGTGACCTATTTCTATTCTTGTGTTGAAATTTGATAACATTACTATATAATTTTTCATATTACTACAAAATACTTCTATAAAGAATGATGTAATATGGTTTATTTTTGATTTCCTAACCAATTCTATATATTTCCTTAATATAAAAGAATATTTAACTCTTTATTGCCAAGAAATTATATATATTAATTAATTTTTAATATTTCATGGAACACCTCTTTTATCATGTCTCATCGTGATCCCCATTTTACATTAAAATTCTAAAAAGAGTCTTGAGAAGGCTCTTGATACTGTGATTCACTTGAGAACAACCTACCATCTTAAAATTGATGGATAGTCTTAATGGTATATTCAAATGATTGAGGGCATTTTTCATGTCAAGAACACATGTCTTTAAAGGTATGTGGGATCAGTATTTACCTTTTGTAGAGTTTTCCTACAACAATTTTTCCTATTCAAGTATTCAAATGTTATCGTATAAATCATTATATAGAAAGAGATTTCATACTAAAACTTATTAGAATTAAGTTGGTGAAAGGAAACATATAGGTCAAGATATGTTTAAAGAGTAAACAGTAAAGGTAAAGTAAATTTAGGCTCACATCTCAATCTACACAGAAGAGTTATGTCGATATTTGGAGGAATTATTTGGAATTCCAAATAGGATATTATTTTTTCTTAAAAGTATCTCCATAGAAGGGTGTTAAAGGGTAATTTAATAAGGGAAAGATGATCCATAGGTACATAATACCCTTAAAGTTTTTGAAAAGAATTGGATACATGTCTTATCAGTTGTAAATTCTACCACGCCTCTCCAAAGTATATGATATGATTCATATATCATTGTTAAAAACGTACATTCCATACCCAATGCATGTGGTAAAATATGATGAAATAAAATTGGAACCTGATAAATCTTACTATGAGGAACCCATCCAGATTTATAATACTATAGATAATCTATTGAGGAACTATATGAATCGACTAGTAATGGCACTTTGGAAAAATAACAAAATGGAGGAAGCAATGTGGGAACCAGAGGATGTTATCAAAAAGAACTACCCTTGTCTGTTTAGAAGGTAATATCCATAAAATTTAAAGGATAAATTTTCTTATAAGGGAAGACTGTAACACCCTAATAATTTACGAATTATTTCCTTTTAGAAAAATAAAATCTCTTTGATACCTTGTGATGCACGTAACATCGAGTTTAAAATAAAATAGTCTATTAAAATATAATTTAATCGTAACCATTATAATATAACCATTATGTTGGAGGGTTTGAAAAGTAATAATAAATTGTTAAAATAATATTTTTTATACATTTATAAATTAAATTAAAGGGATATCTATTTATTATAAATAAAATATGGATCATTTTATAGAAAAATAAATGTTTTCTGAAAAAAAAGTATTTTTTAAAGAAAATGGTTTTATCACTTATCACATAATTATGATATTTTTTAAAACTTTTAGAAAATTTATTTTATAAAATTAACTTCATTTTTTGAAATCATGATATAAAAAATATCTTAGAGTGAATTTTTGGGATTTTTTTGAAATGATACATTTTGTGATGAATAGGAAAAAATACAGCTTTTAATTTAAAAATTGTAATTTCATTTAAATTATTTACAAAGTTAAATTATATATTAAATTGGTTTTATAGTAACATTAATTATACTATATTATAATAAAAATAATTTAGGTTATTTTAATCAATTTCATAATGAATTTTTATATTAAAACCTTCCATAGTTATGATAATTTTCTCTTTGAAAACTTTCTTTTCATCGCGATTGCGGGTATAATTTTAAATTGGATTCTTCCAATTATATGAATTTAATTTGTAAAAATGGATATAATATTTTAAATAATCATAATATTTATTATCTAATAATTTCAACTTAATTTTTTTCCATTATGAAAAGTCGAACCGATAAAAATTGATTATCACGGTTAAGGTAAAAAATGATTTGTCAGGGTGGTTAAACATGAAATATAAGTGATAAAATGACCTCAATACTTTTACAGCACGCATTTTATGGAGATATTTAGACCATAAAATCTATAAGGTTAAAAATGATTCATTTGTGAATCTTTTTCAGGAAACAAACTTTATTTTAATTGAATATTTTTAAAAAAGTTTCATGTGTGCCCTCTCCCCTACTTATAAAATGCCACCCCTATCCTCCACTATTCACACTTTAAACTAAATTTAATCAGCCTATAACTATCCAAATAAATTATTTAACCACATAAAAATATCCTAGATCCCTTTATTTGATCATAAATTCATCATAGGAAGGATTTTGGTGCAAATCAAAATCAAGCTCCTCAAATAAAAGGTAACTTTATTAAACGGCTATTTTCATTGTGATTCTTCTTCCACTTACATACAATCATAAATAATCAGGATAACATAATTAAAAAATAATATTAAATATATTATGATGTAATTATGTTAATTTAATAACCTATATTCATCTCATTTTCAATCAAATGGAAAACAAAACTATCGATTGTGTGTAGGGTGATCTACTACCTCATGAACCAATATAATTGTTTTCCATATACACCTTTAAAAGATGGATATAATTATGTTTTTAAAAAATTTATATGATATTTATGATATAATTATACTTTTATAATTATTATATTACATATATATTATTACTTTCTATTTTTTTTTTAAATACGATAATGTCACTCATGTGTATAGTGGAAAACCACTTCCCAAAGTGTTGTGATTTGTTTTTCACGTATGCTTTACATGATAGGTAAATAGGATAAATTTAATTTATATATGATATATATAAGACATGATAAAAATTCATTAAAAATAATATATCACTCACTTACTTACCATTTCATCTATTAAGGGAATGATATCGTCGCGGGTACGTACGTACGACCTATCTCCATGAAGTGATGTGATTCATTTTCCAAGCCCAATTTTTAATAATGGTTATAATAATGTATATAATGAGTAAATATTAAATTTATAAGATTATTATAATTATAGAGATGATTTATTTTTATCTTATGTACAATAACTGAATCTTTTATTGCAAAACACGCCTCCGAAAACAAGCTCATTAACACCCAAAACGATGAAAATAATGAAATATTATTAACAAATAGATGGCAAAATGTTACAACATGATAATAAATGATATTATAAATATGATTATAGTTTTGGTATAAATTAATAACATGTTTAAAACCATTATACAAGATCATAAATCACATTCAAATAATGGAAATCCCTAGGTAAGGGAAACCATCTCAATTTCTCTTCATTGAGGCATATTGTAATGTAATGCACCTAATTTATTTTATATGATGTATATACCACCAATTTTACATATAATATCATATTAATTAATTATATAAGGTATTTCTAGTTTCAATTTGAATTATTTCGTCCATATTTATTTTACTTGAACGTTACCAAGTTGTAAGAGATTTTGCCTCAATTTCCATTTCATTGAGACATTTTTGTTAATATAAGCCTATTCAATTTTGCGTGGTGTATATAATAATAATTTGATCTATTTAAAATTAATATATTTTTACTCATGATGATTAATGATTCATTTCAAGTTTACTATTCTTGGGGTTAAAATTTAAAATTTACTAAAGAGGTAAAAATTATTGTTCATTATCACTTTCTTTTGTGATTATTAACATTCTATTGAAACAATCACTTTTTGATAATTTTTTATTTTATAATAAATTAATATTAAATATATATATTATGTATATCATGGATATTATTATTAACTCAAACTTATACCATTTTTACTTATGGTTTTTTACATTGAATGTTATTTGATAAATTAGGGAAATATTGGGAAATCTATATTCCTTATTCAATAAGGATATTTTTTGATAATTCATATAATTAATGAATTAAATTGATTATTAAATATATGATAACTTATTTGGAAATTTAGATATGGTGGTTCCTAGTTTTAGATAACCCCTTGATGCATATATAGGTATCATGAGGCAAATCATTTGACTAAATCAGATAGCCTTTTACCTAGTAGTTTTAAACTATCTTGAGGAAGGTCTTAACAGTATAGGTCCTCATGATTCTTAAGATTATGATGTATAATAATTAATAATTTCATTTATCAAGAATTCAGTTTTTATTACTATTCTAAATATTTTCGCTCTGATAGTAACTGTGGATGAATTTTATTCTTAGTTTATCGATTAAATGGAATATGTTTTCAATTATTTACCTTTACATATTGATTATGACTTATCAAATAATGATAGTTAAGTCATTTATTAAATAGAATTTGTATTTATTCATTTATCTTAGCATATTTATTATGATTTATTGATTCATGATATCTTCTGATGTATGTAACCCTTATTGAGTGTTTCCTATCAACCTTATTCTGTTTCCTTTCCCTATATTAGGAAGATAAATACTTTGAATGAGCTTCAAGGATTCTGAGAGTTTTATTTTGTTATGTTTTATTTTATATCCCCAATATAAAATGGGTATCATATATGTATCTTGTTCTCCAAAATTGCAAAACTGATCAGTTATTCAAGATATGACCCCTTATATCAAAGAAAATATAATAAAATAGGCATCGTCTCTAGGTTACTGGATTTGGGGTCATTACACAACATTCCTAACCTAATGGTAATGAATGTCAGATATATTATGATTAGGAAAAATGAGCTCTCACGAATTATGATTCACAACTAGAATATAGTTTAATTTCCAAACACATAAATGAAGCTAAAACAGGTATCTCATGGAAGTTCAAGTGTTAAATGTGATAGAGAAAAGCAGATTAAATTTCCTACATGTCAAACATTTGGGAATAGGAACCATGGAAAATACCTTAAATAACTATATTATTCCATATATGTAGGAAATAAGGGTATAAATAAGCTAATTTATGAATAAAAATGAATAGTTAATTAATCATGACATAGGGAAATAAATTTCAATCTAAGGCACCACTTAGAGTTCAATGTCATAGAGGTGAGGAACTTGGTCATTATCTAAGTCAATCCCCTAATAAAAGTATTAATTCCTAAGGGATTATGTTATGAAAATCATTGAAGTTGAATAAATGTAGTGTTTATGTTTTGGAATTTAGGAATCATATTTTTGGAAAAAAAATTATTATTGGTTTTATAGATATATGAATCATAAAACTTCTAAGTATCGTTCTATAGTATTTTTTCTTTAAGGATTTGCAAGAATTTTGAGAATAGTGATAATAAAATAGAAGTTTTATTTAATGGTACTAATATATTTTATAGAAAAACACTTGATTGAGTAAAATATAATCTTTTATATGTGCTTGATGTTGGGGTAATTATAGTCAATTAAAATTATTTGATTTTGGGGAAAAGAATGAGTTGGATAAAAAAATCATAGAAGTTAAAAAAAATTATTTTGATGACTAATGTTTTTTTACATGTTCATAATATTAATTAAAATGTTATAGGATCAAGGTGAATTATGAATATTATTATCACTTTTTCCATAGTTTATAAAAAAGGAAAACCCGAAAAATGGGAAACAACTCATCATATCTGGTAAGGCCATGGGGATTTAACCCACAAACAAAGGGAAAAGGGATATAGTTCCTAAAATTGGACTACCCAATGTACGTGTTAGTATGATTTTTTTACTTAAATTATTTTATTGATAAATATTATGTTATTTTTTGGATACACATTTTCAGATCAAATTTTTCTGAATTTTTACGATTTTTAGGTGATTAATAATATTTTAGGAAATTTTTCTCGACGTTAAGGTATATATAACCCTAAGGTATAAAATGTGATTAAAAATGAATGATTATTAGGTAATAATACAATTAAATACTTCAATATTGAGGTTATTTGGGATTTAGGGTTATTTAGTAATAAAATGATTCAATTTGAACTTTTTTTTGAGATTAATATGAATGTGTATTCATTTTGGGAATTATTTTACGTTTTTCTAACAATATATTCTTTTGGTTAATGTCAAAAGATAAAAGTATTTCCCTAATAACATTTTTTGAAATAATTTGATCTATTAGAATTTAATTTTAGCACTTTAGACATAAAAAATTCATCATGAATACTCATCATTTAGTGAAACATATGAGATTGTGGTGAAAATTGATTTAATGATGAAATTATAATTTTTAAGTAAGTATATTTCCTTATTTTTTTAATATATATGGTAAAATGATCACTCATGTTTATAAAAATGATCTTTAAATAAAAGTAATATTCATTTTTGTTAAATTTATTGTCTCTTCTCTCTTTAAAAAATAGTACAACATTATCTCTAAAATATAACTTATTTTAAAATACATTTTTTCACTTATTAAAAATTTCATCCTTATGTGGAGACTTGGTTTTGTGTTATTTCAAAAAACCCTTGTATTTCTCTTTCCCTATTTTTAAGAGGTAGTTTTATTAACAATTATTCTAACGTGTTTTTTCCATAAAGAAATTTTTGAATGTCAAACCCATGATTACTGGGCCCAAGTTAAAATTTAATGGAAAAAAATTATTTAAGTATGGAATAATTCAACACTATTAGATTTTAAAATAAAAACATAATGTTCAATAGCATATAATACATGCAACATCAAGCATAAACGAGCCACGAAATATATTACTATTATAACATAGATATTAAATTAACAGGTATGAATAGTATTAACAACCTTAAGATATATATATATATATATATATAAAGGTCCTACTAAATATAAATTTATTATAAAAATATTAATAAATAACTACACAACTTTTAATAAAGATATTTTAATCTACATGCAAATATATTTCCTTAAAAAATGTTTTTTATTTCATTTGGTGAGTAATTATTATAATTAATTTATTGAAATTTTAAAAAAATTATCTTATAAAATTAAAATCATATTAAAAATCATAATATAAAACTTACAATAGGGTCGTATTTTGGGATTTTTCTAAATTGTTTTATTTTTTAAATAAATAGTGAAAATTACAAATTTTTCAAATATGGACTTTCCTCTTCATTAAATAATGTAATTCAAAATTGACATAATATTTTGGATTTGGTATTAAAGTTAAATATGAGTAATTTTACTTATAATAACCTAATTAATTTAGTTTTAATCATCAATAATCAGGATTTTGGTACAAGGTTATTTTTATGCTTAAAAAACACAGTTTAATACAAACTGTTTATAAATGCATAAATTTTATCCATTTTAATTAATTAAAATAAGTCCTAGTAAGGAAATATTTAAATAAAATTAATACATTATAAATATATTTATATGAATTTAAAATCATATAAAGATGATTTCTAGTCATAATGTTACTATAAGATTATCTATTTCTTGAAAAATGTATATCTTAAAAATTCATTTTTCAACACGTTTTGTGAGTTTAATTTTAAATTGAATTCTGAAAATTCCATAGCAACCCAAAAATATAGTAACCCTGATCTGGTTTTTACTTTATTACATTTTTATAAGACACAAGTAATCACATCTTTAAGGACCCAAAAGAATATTAGTCCTAGTAAAATAGATACATACATGATTCTCATATTACATTTGAAAACACAAATTTCAACATAATTTTTTTCAAAAATAAAATTATTATATCCAGAGTATCCTTTTATATAAATAATAGTACACATCATATATTACTAGAAAATGAAAAAAAATAATAGTTAGATCAAATTCTTAGTAAGGTTTATGTACGTCAAAAGATATCATGAATCAATAAGCATAATCAACATGGAAAGGTAAATATCTTAACACAAATGTCATTTAAATAACACGGCTATATTAATCGATATTAAAAGTTAAATGACTAAAAAATCATTCCATCTAACTGATAACATGACTGTCATAATTGGATAAGGCATAATCAATATGGAAAGGTAAATACCTAAAAACACATTCAGTTTAATCAAAAAAATGATAATGAAATTCATCCCAAGATAATAGTACTGAAAAAATATAATGGATAAATATAACTAAATTCTTGATGAATTAAATTCTTAATTATTGGAATCCATGATCTCAAGAATCATGATACATCTACTATCAAGACCTTTCTTAATAATGTTTAAACATAATGGGTGGGTATACACCATAAATCCATTTAACTAAGGCTGGAAAACTAATTCATCTCATGAGAATACTGATTCATTGAGGGTTTATCTAGAATAGGGTCCCATATGTATATTAATTTCAAAATCATTTCTCATATATGTAATAGAAGATTTAATTCATGAACAATTTCCTTATCAACATATATCTATATTAAGAAAAGAATACATATTTATAAATATTTCCCCAGTTAATCAAATAACATTCAATGTAAATCACAGTACGTATAAATGATATATGGTTTAGGTAATAATTATATCCCTAATAAATAATCTGAATATTAAGGATAAATTTAATGTACAATTAATAAAGGAAAGTTTATATTTAAAATGAAAATTAATGACTACAAAAATTAATCAAGAATGTGAATGTCAATACTATCCTAGGTCAAAATGGCCATAAACCATAAATATAAATAATAAATATTGTATCAATAAAACATATCCCTAGTGTATTATAAGTAAAATAATTGGTATTTTTTTATTGAATAAAAACATAATAAAAAGGACATTAAAAACATTCATATGGAAAATATCCTTTTTAATTTGAAAATAAATTTTTAAAACTAAAAACTTCCACAATATTTGGAAAAAAAATTCATTTAAAAACAATTTTTTAAACGGGAAATAATATCTTTAAATAAATTATAGTTTATTATGGTAGGAAGTTTCATATAAGCCATATAAGTTAAAAAACATTCTTGTTACACTGTTGTAAAAAGGAAAAAAAGGTCCTCAATAAAGAAGTGATAAGAATTTTCCTTTCAATTTTTTTTAAACAGACAAAAATGTGTACAAATTTATTGATAAATCATTTAGATAATTTTAAAATATTTTTAAAAACATTTTATGAAAATATGTATTTGGAAGAAAAGGGATTTGAAACTTAAGAAAGAAATGAAGTATGATTTTATTAAAAACATTTTATCATTCATTTTAAATACTAAAGAGTGTAAAAATGTTACTATCACATGAAAAAAAACATTAATAGCTATATTATAAGAAAATTAAATGGGTTTATTATAAAATTATGAAATAATTTCCTTTATTGTAAATTCTAGCATAAAGAAACCTAATTAAAATGATATTGTTAAATAAACCCTTACAAAGATCATACATTGATGTGATAATTAATTAATCAATTATATGAATCAAATTTAGACCTACATAAAATAATTTGAAATGAAAACTAAGATTTTGAAAATTAATTACGCACATAATTTTACAAAAAATAAATACGAAGAATAAGTAACATAACCCAATGAAAATAAATTGAGTTATAAAATTATTTACCACTTGGAAATTTTCAAGTCAAATACCCTTGGTTTAAATAATTCCAAATTAAAATTAAAACACCATTAAATATTATGGATTAAATATATTAAATTTAAAAGGTCATTATATATACCATATAAAATAAATTAGGTTCATAACATTATAATATCACTCAATGAATGGAAATTGAGACGAAGTCCCTTACCACTTGGAAATTTTTAAGTCAAAATCCCTTTGAATTAAATAATTCTAATTGAAACCTAAAATACCATTAATTATTAAGTAATTATTATATTATAGGTCCAAAGGGAATTATACACAACATATAAAATAAATTAGCTACATAACACTACAATATGCCTCAAAGTAATGAAATTGAGATGAAATCCCTCACCTCACACTTTCTTTTGGTTGAATGTTATTCAACCTATGGTATAATAGCTTGAAGAATGTAATTAATTTATTTTATAACTATATTCATATTTATAATATCATATATGATCCTCTTATAACATCTTATCACTCATTCGTTATTAATCTTTTATTATTTTCAATGTTTTGGGTGTTAATTACCATGCCTTCCCATGCATGTTTTGTCCTGAAAGATTCGGTTCATTTGTATAGGATATAGATTCATTATCTATATAATTATATTAAAGATATAAATATCATTTTCCATTATATAAAATTTTATAATCATTATTTAAATTTCAACATGGTAAATGGATCACATTGCTTCGTAGAGACGGTAGGTCGTACATACGCATGAGAGACATTAGTATTCCCTTAACAAGTGAAAGATTAAGGAATTATATGATATATTAATTTTAAATAATCAATATAATTTAATATATATTTAATATATTCATTAAATTTATTTTTATTACATTCTATGTAATGCGTAAGTGAAATTTGAATCACATCACTTCGTAAGGTAGTAGTCCGTCAAACACACGAGCGACATAATCATATTTAAAACGAAATGAAATGTAATAAGTTTTATGTGATATTAAAATTATATAAGTATAATAATAACATAATATCATATAAAAATGTTAAAACCAACATTATATCCATACTTGAAAGGGGGATATGGAAAATTAATTACATCGGTTCGTGAGGCAGTAGTCTACCCAAAATATGATCAATGGTTTTGTTTCTTATTTGATTGAAGAGGAGATAAATATAGTTTATTCTATTAACATAAAAAAAATATAAATATATTTTTGATAAAATTTTATTTTATTATTATAATTAAATACATTTTATGGAGGTGGAAGAAGAAATTAATCTAAAAGGATCGTTTAATAACACTGCCTCTTCTTCGGGGAGCTTCTTTTCATTCGCACCAAAGTCCATCATAGGATGACATTATAATAAAACCAAGGGATAAAAGTTATTTTTAGGGGAGTAATAATGTTATTTGGGTAGTTATTGGCTAAACCAAATTTATTTTTAAGTGTGAATATGGAAGGATAGGTGGTGGACTTTTCTAAGTAGGGGAGAGGAGACACATGGATTTTTTGAAAAGATTCAATAACAACCGTGTCTTTTTCATTACAAAAGCCTTCAAAATGGGTAATTAGTGACCCTTATAGGTTATAAAATTGAAATATGTCCATAAAATGGGTTTTGATAAGTTTTTTAGTTAATTTTTAACCATTATCTTTCTAGTTTATCCCCTGTTGAATTGGTTTTTACAATAACAACGGTAATAAATTTTTCCTACTTTTACTATTCATAATAGTAAAACATTATGTTGACCATATTAGAGAATATTAATTATTCTGATTCAAAATACTGAATCATTTTTTCCAAATTCAATTAAAAAATGTGGCATAATCCAGCTTAAAATTATACTCATAGACGTGACAAAGAGATAGAGTTTTCAAAGAAAAAAATCACATAAGTATAGAAGGTTTTAATATCAAAATTCAATATGAAAATGATTAAAATGGACTAAAATATTTAAATGGTAATACAATTTAACTAATATTAATTTAAACCAAATTTAAAATGTAATTTTTCATTGTTAATTATTTAAACGAAAAGGTATTTTTCAATAAAAATCGGTATTTTTCAGTATTCTTCAAAAAACATAAACAAATTTCAGAAAAATCACAAAAAATCAATCTAGGATAATTTTGATATTATGGTTTAAAATATTAAGCTAATTTTATCAAATAAATTTTCTAAATATTGTAAAAATTAATTTTAAAGTATGTGTACAAAGTGCAACTAAACCATCTTTTAGAAAAAATAAATTTTTTTAAATTGAATTTATTTTTATTTTAAATGATTATTATTTTATTTATAATCAATTGATAACTATAATTATCATAATTTAGTTATTAATATTCATACCCAAAAATTTAATCGCTAGGTTAAAATAGTATACTATATTACGGTTCATTTATACTCGGGGTTGCGTATTCCACAAGCTATCAGAGAGATTGAATTTATTTAAAAATAAATATATTTTAAATTATATGGGTGTTATATTTTCTTCTGAGATTGGTCTTGCATACCATAAACTCTATCAAACATTATCTTCCTATTTTAAAATATTAGGGTTTTACATTATACCCCTTTAGATAAATTTTTTCCTCACAATTTAATCATGGTATCAAAAAACAATGGTTTAACATTTGATAATTATTTTCATAAAATCCCACATCATGAGTAGGGTTAAAAAAACATCTTCTTGATAAGATATAATGGTAATTACAAAGTTCTTTGAAATAATCACATAACTAGTTTTCCAATTTTGAGAACATAGGTGGGAATTGAAGATATAGACATAGCCAAAAAGTGTAATCCCCAAATAATGATAGAGGGTGATATTTTTCATTGATCATAAGAAGGATAATGGTCAATATAAAGTTAACAACCACAAAATCATAAATATAAAAAGAGTTAAGAGACAATTTGGTACATCAAAAATGACTTTACGAGGAATTTTTTGTTTCAAGATTCTTTTCTTTGATTTGAATAATTCCTTTGTTATCTATGAATATAAGGAAATATAAATAATTGATATATATATATTTTATAAGCGCAGTTTCAACATTTAGTTGTGATTTTATCAATTTCTAGTTAATCTATTATTTCAATGGATGAATATCCAAAAAATATTTTTTATTCCTGATGAACTAAAATTCACTTTTTAGGAATTGTAATACCCTTAAAAGAGTGACGATCTTTTCTATTTATCTCTACATATTTTCCAAAACCAAAATGGTGAGCACAAGTTATCTAATATGATAAATTAATTTCAAAACCATGATAGTAACACTACTGGTTCATCATTAATATTTATTTATAAATCATTTAAAAAATAATAATTATATATTAACCATAACTTAATATAGGATAATGGTAGAATTCAAACCCTTATCATACTTAGGTTGTGGGTTCAAGCCCCCATGAACTTTTTTGAAATGAAAGGTTGTCACCTGGCATTTGGTTTGTCATTTTTCTAAAACTATATTAACATACTTCCTTTAAAATTCCAAAATTGTGATGTCTCATAATTACTATAATATTAATGATAAGATAAACCTTAAATCTTAATCATACCATTAATCTAATGTATAAAAAATTAAAGGCAATCTTCCTTAAATAACTCTTTCATATAATAAACAAACGGGTTTTATTCCCGAAAATTATTTCCAAAAATATCCTTAAACATGTAATATTTATATCATGCCCTGAGTGCACATCATGAAACTTTCCCCCAGACGCGCTAGTCCATTTTCCCAAGCCTCTATCGTGCAACTCACCTTTCACACTACTCCAAAACTTTTGTTCCCTTATTTCCTTTCTCATGTTTTGATGTTTTAATATTGAAAAATTCCTAGTGTGAAACTTTTAAATCCTCCATAACACTGGCACACAACCCCCTTTTAAAAAAATAGTTTTCTCCATTCACCAATTTTTAGACCCAAAAATTGGGCAGACAATGGAAAATAGTACCACCTTATATAAATTCTTTTTTTACTGCCTCCTAATCATCCATTCCTTTTTCATGGATACTTTTCAACTTGTTTGTCAAAAATATCTCTATAATTCCATTATATACCATGGAAAACCTATATTTCAATCAACACAAGCAACCCAAAAATGGATCCTCATTGTATTCCACAAATAGTTCTCCATTTTTTGGTAGTATAAGTATCAGTGAATTGGTATACCTCTTTTTCACCTATTTAAATAATTCTTCACATTCACTGCTCTAAAACAATTACTTCCTTCTAAGTCCTCTTGGTTATGGGGTTTTACAATCATGATAAGTTCCTCACAAATCGTCAGTAATGCCCAACTAGACCAAGGAAACTATGGATCTCTATTAAAGATGTTGGTCAGGGCCACTCCTCAATTTCCTTGGTTTTAGAAGGATCCAAATATATTTATTTTTTGGTGATAACATGCCCCCAAGAATTGTATTTTCTCTATTTAAAACTCACATTTACTATAATTTTCATATAGTTTCTCTCTTCAAAATTTCTTTATAAAAATATTCAAATGATCATCATGCTCCTCCTTGATCATGGATTTTATTATAATATCATCTATAAAAACTAACACAATTTTTTCAATGTAATACCTAAAGACTCTATTCATTAAATACATGAAAAATGATTTAGGGTTAGTGAGTTTGAAGGAAATCACTATGAACTCATAGTTTCCATACCTCATACAAAAGGCATTATTGGGAATATCTTTCTTATTCACCTTTAATTGGTGATATCATAATAAAAAGTCTACCTTAGAGAAATACTTGGACCCACGTAGCTGATCAAACAATGCATCTATCTATAGTAGGGGATTCTTTTTCTTTATCGTGATTTTTTTGAGGTCGCGATAATCAATGAATCGTCACATTGATCCATCCTTATTCTTGATAAAGAGGGAAGGAGAACCCCATGGTGAAGCACTTAGGAATATGAAACCCTTTTCCAAATTCTCTTGTTACTGATTCTTTAGTTCTTCTAACTAAATAGTATCCATTATGTAAGGATTATTTGATATGGTCAAATATCTAGGTATATGATCAATTGATAACTCAACCTGTTTGTCAGGAGGAAGACTATGAAATTCTATATGGACCAAATCAGTTTATTCCCTCACCATGGTCATGTCTTCTAGAATGATCCCCTCCATTGTATCAGTCATTTGAGTAAGATATTCTTTCTCATAAGGTGATAATATCCACAATTGAGATGATGATTCTGAAGGATATTTATCCTCTTTTTTACACTTTTATAGAATTGGGGTATGCCTCAGGATGTGAAGAGTGGTCTACCTTTCCTAATAGTTGATGTTGGATTTGTATAAACATAACCAATCTATGCCCAATAGAAATCCCCCAACCCATAGACCACTAAACTAATTCCCCAATCCAGGTCACCACATGAACTCAGGCATGCCTCCCTGTATTCCAAAGGCTTCTGACTAATAGCGAGGATGTAATAAAACTCATGTGAATACTATATGATCTTTATCAGAGTAAGTTACAGTAGATGAAGTATTAAATAATGTAAACAATAAGAAATAAACAATGATCATGCATTACCAAACAATTCCAAAAAACTGAGTACAATCCCACAACCAAATGTTAAATATTCTATGTTATGTAACATAATGTCAAGTGTAAGAAAAATCCAAAATAAATACAAACAAAATAATCTCCAAAATGGGTCCTGACTCTAAGTCGAGATCCATCATCCATGCACATCCCATTCCCAAATCATCCATATAGAATAGGGCCTTTTCCTTTGTCCTGACCAGAAACCATGAAATCTGCATGGGTACCCAAAAGTGGTCCAAGAAGGGTGTGAGTAAAAATCAATAGGCCACCACCACCAACCTATACAAAATACTAATTCTAAAAATGTAGTGTATGCATGTAATAAATGAATGAAAATATAAACAAAAGATAAATTGGGTTTCATTAGTTATCAATATTCACTTAACCCATTTATAATATTTTTTCTAATATTTATTCATTTTCATCAATCACACTACGACCTATTTAGGTCAGCTACTATGGATAAGGGGAGAAGTCATGTTACCAATTTCACTAGGGAAAACATTTCAAAAATAATTATAATACACTTACCTTGGAGCCTCTTTCCAGGTAGTCTAATCAAATGAAACTGGTAGGGGAATAGAGCCTCGGTCTGACTCCCTAACTCATGAATTCTAGGGGTGGGGTTTAGAGCCACAGTCCAACTAGACTCATGGTCATATAACCTCAATTTATTACCCCACATACCACTATACCATATCCATATGCTTCTTTAATCATTTTCCACTTATAAAAATTCACAAAAAATACTCATTTAACACACAAACCATATACAATTCATATTTCATTCAACACATAAATCATCTTCATTCCTTAACCCATTAACACATTCCTCATTCACATGCCTTGTTTCATTTAAAAATTTCCATGAAAACATATAATTTATTTAATACACTCATTCCAATTCATTTCACTCATTTCACCAATTAACATTATGCCAAACAACCCCTTATTCCATATTAACTACTAGAGACAAATACCATTACATTCATTCCATAACCCAAGTTAACATGTCAACACATTAATCAAGGTCTTCATGTCAATAAAATTCAATTTTACACTTTTCCATTTTAATGTTCAAGTAGTGGAACACCCCATGAGTGGCTAGTAACATAGCCAAATTAACCTCAATGCCTCCCACAGGGATCATGAGAACATCAATTAAACATTTACCCATTAAATTTATCATTTATACCAAGTAAAATCAAACGAGAAATTCAAAAAAACTAAAATAAAACCACATACACACAAATAATCAATAATACTATTGGATATAACTTAATGATTGACTGCCTAGATTCTAAAGATAATCGCTCACTCAACCTTTTCCTTTAATTCCTATTTGACCACCCTTTGATGACCCAACCAAAGATCTATAGTAAAAAAAGGTTTATGGATTCATAAGAAGAATAAAAAATACAGAATCCCTAATCTGGAAAAAGGAGGAAAGAGGAGTGTTCAACTCACCCAAAGATTTGACTTGAAATCAAAAGTCCTCCAAACGACTTAGAAATGAAGGAGATCGATCCTTCGGAATCATGGGGTGATTTGGTTCATCACTATTAGTGATGGGGGAATAATGAAGAAAAATACCAAGATATAACACTTAATGGTAGAGAGGGAAAAATGGTAAAAAAAACTCCACTTTTAAAGGGTCGAATAGTTTTTCACAGAGTTGGTCAAACTTTGCACCAACCGTGCACCACCCTCTTTCCAAGAGGGGGCCAAGATACCTGGTTTCCTGGTGAGGTTTCATAGTTTTAAAAACCATACTATGAGAATATAGGATGGATCTGTCCAAGATTTCATGGGTTGGAATACCCCCTAGCATGGTTTCTCAAACTGTGCACCCCTCCAACAGGCCCACATGATTGGCACACAAGGTTACAACTAACTATTATTAAATAGTGATGACTGCACTGGATGGCCACTTTCTCCCCACTTTCATGTCCCGAACCCTCGGGCACCCTTGAGACTCCTCATACACCTAGAAAACATTCCCTCAAACATGATAAAGAGAACTAAACCAAAACATAAACTAGAATGTAACTTAAAGAGAGTTTGTGATCTTAGAACCTTCCCACCTTATATTGTCTTTTCCTCAAGCCTCACTCCTAAAAATCAATGAGCTTCCAAGGTAAAGAGATCGTACCACAGGGCCCACATATTTGTTTCCATCTCCCATGTTACTTCTTAAACATTATAATTCCACCATAACACTCATACCAAAGTTATGGTCTTGCCCTATAAGTATTTCTCATTAAGATCCAAAATATGAACTAGATGCTCTTTGAAGGATGAATCATCTTCAAGCTCAACATCATCAACTTCAACCACATGAGAAGTGACATGGTGATAATGTCAAATCTGTGACACATAAAACACATAATTCATGCCACTATACCACTGTTAAAGATCTAATCAGTATGTTAATGGCCTAATCCTCCCCACAATCTCAAACAGCCCCACATACCTAGGTATAAACTTACCCTATTTCTGAATTTGAAGGTGACCCAACTTTGGTGACACCCAAAATAACACACGATCACCCACCATAAACTCATGGGTCAACAATGTCGATTTTTATATGAATATGACTACTCTGATTCATATACATACATTTATAAATCAACCAAACCAATTCTGATGTCTCCTGTGTGAGACTCAGTCCCAAAAACTATGATTCCTCATCCTCCATCCAACATAACAGTGATCTACATAGACTCTTGTAGAGTGCCTCATATAGTGACATTTTAATTGCACCTAGAAATTGTTGTTATAGGTGAACTCAATAAGCATCAAGTTCTTTTCCCATGATTCATCAAAATCAATAACACATTCCCTTAACATTTCCTCTATCCACTGAATAGTACACTCTGATTTCTCATCTAACTGTGGGTGGAAATACATACTTAAGAACACATGTGTACCAAGAACCTTTTGTAAACCATGTCAGAATCATGACATAAAATGAGGATCATGATATTATACAATAGTAAGTGGAACCTCGTGTAACTATACTATCTCTCGAACATACAACTCGCTAAACTATTCCATGGTGAAGGTCTCTCAAATTGGTAAGAAATTATCCACATTGGTAAACTGATCCACAATTAACCATATCATATCATTCTTCCAAGGATTCCTCGGAAGACCCACCACAAAATCCATTGTCACGTCATACCATTTCCCTTATAGAATGGGAAAAGGCTTCAAAAAACACTCGATCACCGATGCTCAACCTTCACCTACTGACAAGTATAGCATCATGTTAGGAAACCTATAACCTCTTTCTTCATCCTTGGACACCAATATTCTCTATGAAGATCATGATATATTTTGGATAAAATAGGATGCACCACCCACTTCAAAGCATGGAACTCATGCATCAACTCTTCCTATAAAAAGTAGGAATGATAACACGACTATAAATGTAAATGATCTCATCATCACCGACAGTACAACTGAGAGGAAACTCCCCAACTTCAAGACTTTCCCTTAAGGACAAGCACTCCAGATCTTCATACTTCCTCTCTTTGATCTATCTCAGATTCAAGGAATCAAATTACAATTATGAAAGGTTCATTTTTTCGTTCACATACTGTACCTCCAGATGCATCTCTGTAACTAATGAAATAATCCTCCACTCGGAAATAGATTCCTAAACCACCTGATTTTTAATCTTCAGACTTAAGAAAACAAAAAAAAATTCCCCTTTCCCGATGTTTAAACTAGCTAAAAATAGAAGGACTACATATACTCAACCCATATTCTCTTATGAAGGTTCAAATCGTGCTGTTAGAAGATTTGATTAAGGATTTTATGATTAGTATACACAGTAAAACTTTCTCCCAAAATGTAATGCTACCAATATTTTAAATCATAAACCACCACGGATTGATCAAGGTCATGTATAGGGTAATTCCATTCATGAGGCCTCAAATTTCATGACCTATATGATACAACTCAATCATCTTGCATCAGCACTACCCTAAGCCCAATATTGAATGCATCACAAAACAAGGATACTTCTTACTTGGAATGGGTAGGATCAAACTTGGTGTAATTTTTTACTAAATATTTAACTCTTGGAAAGAACTCTCACATTCCCTATACTATTCAAACTTGATTCCATTCTTGGTCAAGACCGATATTTGTTATTCCAAATAGAAAACGTATTTGATGAACCTTTAGTAATAGCCCACAAAACCCAGAAAACTTTGGACATAAAGAAATTCTTAGGTTGCTCCCATGATATAATAGCTTTTACTTTCTCTCAGTCTATAGAAACAAATTCCTCAGATATGATGTTACTCAATAAATGATGCTTTTCAATCCAAAAATGAAACTTGGATAGCTTGGAATATAGCCAATTCTCTCATAGTGTACCCATGACGATTTCACGATGTTTGGAATGATCATCTTGAGTCTTGGAGTACACCAAGTTGTCATCCACAAAGACAACTACAAACTAATCTTGGTACGAGAGAAATATTTGGTTCATCAAGTCCATAAATAATAATGGATCACTGGTTAACCCAAATGGTATCATAAAAAACAAATATAACCCATACCTACTCATGAAAGTAGTTCAAACTATATTATAAGGTATCACCCTTAGCAGATCATATCCCAATCTCATATCAATCTTGGAAAACATAGAAGCACCTATCAACTGGTCGAAAAGACTATTGATTTGCAAAATATAGTATCATTTCTTAACTTCCATCTGATTAAACCTCTGTTAATCAAAACACAACCACAATATCCTATAAGAATTTATGGAAAACCAAACTAGTGATCCCAAAGCTGAAAAAAATGGATTAATAAACCCTTTATTATCTGATTCTACCAACTGGGTTTTATATTCCTATAATTCTAATAGTTCCATTCAATAAGGAGGTATAGAAATTGTTTCTTCCCCTAGAAGTAACTCTATCATGAACTTAACATCTCTCTTAGGTGGCAGCCCCAAGAATTACATAGTAAACACATCATGGAACTGATCCACAAAAGGAGGAATGAAAAGATTATCTAATCCCCCATCATCAAGCATAAGATAATCCACTCGTGTTGTGATTTCACCCAACTTCTCGGTGACTAGCCCTACATAACCTGCTCAAATATCCCATTACCCATGGTGAACTTAAGTATCCCCTCTAGGGATGTGAATGTTACCCTATGATGGTAAGAGTCAATATAGACCCGGTACAACACTTGCTAATCCATCCCTAATATCAGGTCAAAACCTGAAATCTTGAGCACAAAAAAGTCCCATGGGAAATGGTACTTGCCATCCTCAAGGGTATACCCTTTAAATTTCTAAATATTTTCTTCTCTCACCCCTAATCATGTATTAATCGACTTAACCCCGCACACATATTCCACCTTTCGGAAAAAAATAGAAGATTTGGAAGATATAAAATAATTTGAAGGGCATGTGTCGAATAAAGAAATAGAAAGTGAGAAAGATACAAGAATAATAACTAGAACTGTTGATAGTACATCCTCACCACCTACAGATGCAGGATGGACCACATGAAGCTGACATGCCCCTATACCCTGGGCTTCAGTATGAGTTCCAAGTACTGCACTACCTTATGGATAATGAATCCCTTGTCTTGGAGCACCACATCCACTACCACGGCTTATAAATCCAGTAGAGCTATAATTTCCTTCCAAATATAGGGTAAACGACCCCTTTCCTGCACTCTATACTAGCCTTAGACCTCTATAATCACTCAAATTTTGAGGTTTCTTACAGGACCTCTACAGATTCCTCATCCTTCTACACACTCGGCACGTAACTGGTGGTCGGGTTCACAGAACTCACATGTTTCATGGCCCACTGCACTGATATAAGAAAACTTGATAACTACCCTAAGTTCCTAGTTCTCTCCTCTGACTATGCTTTCCACTACCACACTAGTGAAAACTCTCAAAGTGGTTATTCCTACAATCAAAAGTCATACTACTAGATTGCTTAACGAGAACTACATTTCCACCCCCAGAAGCCTCTTTAAGGTTTACTTATAATATTAGGGCCTAATATACCACCTCAGAAAACCTATTTAAGTGGTAGATATTTACCTGGGACTTGATCTCATGTATAATTCCATCCTATAAACATCTATTCATGGGTTCCTCATGTCCTTCCAATGCTGGAAAAAAAAATTTCAAGTTAGTGAAATGGACAGCATAATCCATCACTAACACAGTCCCCAAGATCAACCTCATAAACTAGGAATCCTTCCAATTCCTCAAGGTCTTTAGATATAAATTTTCCAGAAACTTTTCATAGAAAAACTTCCACAACATACCCTCTTACTAATTAGTATAAACCAAGATATCCCACGGATGATTTTCCAATCCCTGTAACATGTAAGATGCTAAATTTAATCTCTTATCAGGATGAGACTCTAAGTGATCAAGAATCATCTTGAAAGAATCTATCAAGAATTCAACTTCCTCAGGTCCACCCTTTCCAACAAAAGTTGGAGGGTGTTGCAGTTGGAACTCTATTTCCCAGGATTGTTGGGGTTTTTTTCTCTGCTTATGGGGTAGCATTCTCTATGATTTCCTCTTGTCAACTAACCATCACACGTCTTTGTGATTCCATTTATCTGCAATTACAAACACACATCTTAGAATACATAACATAAATCTTCCACAGTTTTCATAAAAGAAGGTGCTCTACTAACCTTAAAAAACTCATTTCACATACACAATCCAATGGTTACATTCACATATAGAATAATACCCTCAACCATCCCTACCACAGTTCATGGTCAAAATGGGGTAAAACAACTAACAATCACAAGAGTATCATTAGAATTCTTTTTAAACCATTTTACCATCACAACATAAATCTTTCCCACTTAGGAACCTTACCATCTTTACAACTTATCACAACCAAATTTTAACCCATTTATAACATTTCATTAGGCACTATTCTTTAACCATTTCTTCACATTCCATTCATTTAGCCATTTACCTTATCTTTATTAGACACAACCTCTTTCAAAATTTCATTGCAAAATGAAATGAATTATATCCCTCATGTCCCACACATCTTACCCATGTGTTTCTACCATCATGTATCCCACATATCTCCATAGGTGCCTAAAATGATGCATGAATGCACAACATCATACCATTTCATCCATGAGAAAAATATCTTAAAATAGCCAAATTACACAATATGTGCATCACTGAATGGTGAAATATTATTCAACCATAACAACACACGTTAAGAACAATAATCCCATCCTGAGTACTTGGGTATTCCCTCACACACAGGTTATCTGCTCCCATTAACAAGCTCATTTACATATATAGGAATATCCTAATATCACATCTACCTTCCACAATAAAATAATAATAGAAAGAACCTCCTCATATACCACTTTGTAGTGTCCCCGGCCTGGATGCCACAAAACTGGTGCCCTAATCTTTGTCGCCACATGACCTCAGGAATGCCTCCCCGTACACCAAAGGATGTTGACTAGCAGCAAGGGTGAAGTCAAAATCTTAGGGATAATATACCCTATTTATCATAGTAATTTTTAGTAGATGAAGTATGAAACAAAGGAAACAATAAGCAATAAATAATTAACATGCATTACTAATCAATTCCTAAAAATGGGTACAAGCCCACAAATAAACGATAATTATGCTATGTAATGTAACATAATACTAAGTGAATGGAAAACCCAAAATAAACACAAATAATAGAATCCCAAAAATGGGTCCTAACTCAAAGTCAGGGTCCCTCATTCATGCACATCCCATGCCCAAATCATCCATCTAGCATATGTCCTTTGCAATTGTCCTGACTAGCAACTAGGAAATTTACTTGGGTACCCAATGGCAGCCAAAGCAGGGTGTGAGTACAACTCAGTATTACACCACCAATGGTGTCTATAAAATATCTAGACTAAATAGATAGTGTATGAATGTTCTAAATGTATGCTAAGATAAATAAATGATAAATTGGATTCTATTTGTTAAAAATGTTCACTTAGACCATTTATGTCATTTTTTCCAAGGTTTATCAATTTTTAACAATCACACTATGGCTTATGATAGTAAAATAATATACATAAGGGGATAATTCCAGTTCCCTATCTAACTAGGGAAACAATTTCACAAACAATTACATCTCACTTACCTTAGAGCCTGAGTCTAGGTAGTATCATCAAATGAAACCATTAGGGGAATGAAGCCTTGGTCCAACTCCATAACCCATGCATTCTAGGGGTGGGGTTTCGAGCCAAAGTCCAACCCAACCCATAGGAATAGAACCTCATGTCAATAGCCCATATACCTCCAAACCATGTGCACATGCTTCTTTAATCATTTACTACATATACCAATTCACACCACATACTCATTGAAGGCACAACCCATTTATAATTCATAGTTAATTAAACACATAAATCATATTCATGCCATGACTCAGTAACATATTTTCTATTCTCATGACTTAATTCATTTACACATTTCCATGACAACCCATATGTCATTTAATACACTCATTCCACTTCATTTAACTCATTTATCATAATAAAATTATGCCAAACAACCCATTATTACATATCAAAAACTAGAGAAAAATACCATTAGTTTCATTCAATAACCCAAGATAACATGGAAACACATTCATCAAGGGCTTTACGTTAATACAATTAAATATTACATTTTTCAATTTCCATGTTCAAGGAGTGCCACAACCCATTAGTGGCTTGTAACCTGGAAAAATTAACCTCAAATCATCTCATGGGGATCATGAGGGGTTAAACAAAACATTTACCCAAAACATTTATCATTTATACCAAGAAAAACTACATAGGAAACACAACGACACCAAATCACAATAATATACACAAAAAAAATTTACAAGACTATGGGATATAACTTATATACCACCTACCTAGATTTCAAAGACAACCACATGACTAACCTTAGCCTTTTATTTTGATTCAATCACCCTTCGATGCCCCAATCTAAGATCCACCGAACAAAGAGGGTTTGGGAGATTTATAAGAATAAGATAAACTACACAATCCCTAATCCATAAAAATGAAGAAAGATGGGTGTTATAATCACCCGTAGATTTGATTTTCAATCAATAGTGCTCTGAATAACTTAGAAATAAGATAGATATATCCTTTTGAAGCTTGGGATGATTTGGTTCATCACTAGGGTTGTTGGGGGAAGAATGGTGTAAAATACTGAGTTAGAACACTTAAGGGTTGAGAGGGAAAATGGTGGAAATTAACATTTAAAGGGTCTCAGGATTTGGATGCACGGTTAGAAAAACTGTGCACCAACAGTGTTCCCCCTCTATCCAAGAGGGGGCTAAGACACACTATTTCATAGGGAGCCCACACGGTTTGAAAAACTTTGCAATGACGGTATGAGATGGATCTTTCCAAGATTTCACATTTTTTCATCCCCACTTGATTGGTCTCTTAAACCACTCACCCCTCTTATAGGCCAACATGATTGGGGTGCATGGTTACTACTAACCATCTCCCAACCCTAAAACCTACACTGGATGGACACTTTCTCCCATATTTTGTTTCTTGAACCCTTAGGAAGCCCCCTAGACTCCTCACACACCTAGAAAACATTCATTTGACCATGATAAAGATACATAAACTAAAATGTTAATAGGAACATACCTCAATGGAAGTATGTGATCTTAAACCAAATATAGCATCCAACTCCACCAAAGGGAATAAAACGAGATTTTTTGGTAGGTTCATTCCATAAACATTAATCAAGGAGAAGTTATATACTTTAGATGTAATAATTTCCCCATTCACTGTTCTCATAGATAACTCAACCATTATATTTTTATGTTGTATTTTAATATTTCTAATAAACATGAACGATATGAATTAATTTATAGAACTAGAATCCAATAGTTTGTTCAATATTCTTGAATGAATAACCAGTGTACCTATCACCACAACATTTTCAGGCACCACCTCAACAGTAGTGATAGAATATTCCATTCCATGCTACCTTATAGGTTTTTCTTGTTGATTTCATCCTATAAACGTAGGCTTAGGTCATTGACTCACATAATAACCATGTTCCTTGTAGTTGAAACACTACACTATAGGTTGAGAATTGATCTGAACCTTCCTTTATACTTCTAAATTATTGGATTTCTTTAAATCAATTAAATAATAACTATCATGATTCCGTTATCTTCCATATTTGAAAAATATCCTAGTTCCCTTTAAATGGTTCCCAAGATGCATCTTCTCGTGCTTTTTAAGTGTGGTATATTGGGTTTTATTTCCTGTATTGGATTTATCTATTGATCCATCCATGTTAAACTCCATTTTTGTATTTTTATCTCTAATACAACAAGACCACTGAGTGTCTCTGATCTCCATTTTAACTATAAGGAAACAACCAAAAATGTCCCCATATCTATCAATGTATTTAATTTACATGTATTTTCATAGACTCGACTTTAATCTATTAAAGAAGCAATCCACCTTTCTTTCGGTGTTCATGAAAAAGAAGGAGGAGTATCATGAAATCCTTATAAATTTTACTCTATATGCCCTGATAGATTCATATTCATTCTACTTCACTATGAGTAACTCCCTATTTATCATAAGATGGAAATATTGGATAAATATTTATTGGAAAACAATTTATTAAATCCTTCCCAATCCATGGAATTAATTTCCTCCTTCGACTTTTTTGTTTTTTATCAGTGTACACCACTGATCTACTTCCTCATCAAAACAATAGACCTCTAGTATGAATTTATCTTCTTATTAGTATTTAATGGTAGATAATATCTTCTTAATGGATTTAATTCATTATTTTTATGACGGCATGAAAAGATCCACTAAAGATAGTAGGCCTTTGTTGAATAAAGTATTAAACCACAACTTTCTCTTTCTTAAGAGAATGAGGTAATTATACATGAATGAAGTTATTATTCGTAACTTGATACAATTGATCTAGTACTTTCATGAAGTTCGGAGCTTCTATTCCCATAAGATTTGGATTTTATTTTTGAAAATCATCACATTGCCTTTCACATTGGTTGTTAGCATGGGTTCTTATATTTTCCACCATTAACTAAACAAATAGAGAAAAAATAAAATTATATTTCATTAATACTTTTATAATTATAATATAAAAATACAACAATAAACATGGAAAGAATAACTTATAAATGAAAATTATATCCTAACTTATGATTCCCTAAGTTTCAACATAGGTTATTCATGGTGATAAGATTATCCCTAGGGTTCTTACTGAAGTTTTATAGTAATAATCCCTAAAAATTTCTAGAAAATGTTCTGATACAATCTATAGTAACACCAGCCTTTTACACATAATAATACATGATTTTAAGCATAATAAAAAACAAGGACAAAATATTATAGTTTCTTTGGAAGGATAGCTACATGATTAGAAAACATACAAAAAATTAATTTAATCAATGTAATTAGATCCTACCTCCCTTTGAGATCCTATAACTGAAAAAGATAACCTGGGAAAATATATTGAAAATTCTAATGAGTTAAAAAGACCAGTAAGGGAATAATTATAACAACCTAGTCTATTAGTACATGGATGTTACATATTTTTAGATGAATATTTATTACATTTTAAAAATTCATGCTCGAGGTACATAATTGTTTAGTTCCTTTGAAAACTTGGAAACAATTATCATAATTTGGTGAAAGATATTCAATATATCCCATAAAGATATTCCCATTTTATTAATCCTACTTTAAAACTTTCTTTGTAACCTGAGGAAAGAAAACATAAGAAATACGCTCAGTAAGGGTAAACATGGAATATATGTAATCATAACATGAACATAAGGGTATGAAAATATTAGAATAAAATTTGAATATAATACCCTGCATATCAAAGATCATATGCATGATTCATGTAATAAATATCAATAGTTCATAAGATATGAATCATAAGATAATCAAAAAACATGATCCATGAGAGTATAACAATGCAATAAAACATAGAAATTTTGGCATACACATAAGTTTATAATATATTATTTCATTAATTCCTATCAAGAAAGTAATAGTGTGTTAGGCTTGGGTTAATCACTCATGTAACCACTTAGGTCTTGGTATCACCTCTTACATACCTTCTAGTTTCAGGCTTAGGATGACCTCCTGTGTACCCTATTGAGCTTATAGAAATTTTATCATTACCCAATGCATTGGAAGGAGATATACGTACCACCCATCACATAATGAAAATCATACTATAAGGCCCCAGCCTTAAACCTTACTTAATCTTGATTTATTACAAGATTACACATTGAGGATCTTTTCAGGTTCAGAGTTTTAGAGAATTAGATCATAAAACTTGCATTACATTCCACATTTAAACAAAGTGGTTACATAAAAGATAGTATTCATTTTTCCCATAAACGGAAACATATTTAAAATAAAACATGGATTCTTTCTTGACACTTCCTTGACACTATCATCATATCATGTACCCTTCCCTTGAACTATGAAAAACATTTCAAAAACATGGGATGAGTATAAAAAGCTCAGTAAGGGATATAAAAATATGGAAAGGAAACATGAGTACATGTATAAATAAGAATGAAATCATACTTAACCCATAAAACATAAGCACTTTAACATACCTCATAAAAATCATGAATAAATCATAGAAATCATAAGACATAAAGGTAACTTGAGGCATTCATAACATTCTTACGTAGGGAGTAACCCCCTTGGTTACGTTTGGAATACCAATATTTAGTATAGTATATTCCCTAAATCTCTTCGGAGAAACCTTAACATTTAACCCCTTCGCGTTACCCAATGCATTATAGAGCTATATAGGGCTCACCCGCCCTTAATTTATCATGGAACCACCCATCTTCATAATAATTCCCAAGAACCATAACATAATTGTATCACATAAAACATGCATAAAGGAAACATAACATTTCAACTTTTCAATCACAAGATATCAATACATCACATTGATATAAAAACATTATGAAAACCATTTTCAATACCAAAATAAAAGAAAATTAAAACGTGGTATTTATTTTTCTTTTAAAAAAATGTATGGCTTGTAGAGGAAGCCAAAACTCAAATAATGGTCACGGCGGCGGAAAAGTCTTTGTCTCCTCATACGTACGACAAAAACATTCCCTTTTGTCGTTTAGTAAAACACTTTGTATAAAAAATATTCCTTTCGGATAAACGTAAAAGTCAAAGGGGTTTATACACCGTATAAAAGAAGGTTGTGTATAAAACAAAATATGCCTCAATGAAAGGAGATTGAGACGAAGTCCCATACAAAGACGGTATCCTTGGATTAAGGATAAATCAATTACATAATTATGTGTGACAAACTAATACACCAAATATAAGTAGATATTAAGTGTAAAAAAATAAAATTTTATTCACACATATTCATAGAACTACATATTCAAGGAGTACAAGCTTATCCCAAAGAATCAAAATTTGGTTAAGAAGTTCCCTTGCAAAAATTTGACAGCCTAACGGCGTCACTACAAAATTTATAAAATGAGTTGATGAGAGATAAAAAGGGTATCTCATCACTTGGAAATAAAATTTAAATCACTAAGGATATATAATAACATATCCCCACATAATTTTATGTGAATTAAAAGACATAACAAAAGAAGTCTTTTAAAAAGAGGAGGGTGAAAGGTTCCCTTACCGACATGGGTATCTTTCGAAACATACACCCCGTGAAAGAAGGACAATATAACATTGATGTAAATACTCATAAATGAAATTATATTACACAATGAGTAAAATAATGGGCAGTACATACACCACTCAAAATAAATTGTGGCAAATGTAGCATAAATCTCACGGGAATAGAAGTGAGATGAAAAATCCCTTACGAAAACTCGGCAGCCTAACGGCGCCACTTAAAACTTCCAAAAATGGATTGATGAGATCAAATAGGGGCTCTCATCATATTAAAATAAAATGTACAGCAAGAGGAATATAAAATAACATCCCCCATCATAACAAAGAGGATATTAAAAGAAGTGACATAAAGGAGAGTACTTAAAATAAAAGAGAGAGGTTAGATCTCTTATAAAAATTCGGCAGCCTTACGGCGCCACTCAAAACTTCCAAAATGGATTGATGAGAGAGAATAGGGTCTCTCATCATATAAACATAAAACATACAGTAAGAGTAATATAAAAGTACATCCCAATCACGAGAAAGATGATCTTAAAAGGAATCACATAAAAGAGTGTACTTAAAAAGAAAGAGAGGAGTAGGATCCCCTACCTCGGGTCTGACTTGACCCGATCATTCTTTAAAGTCCTGAATAATAAACTTGAGTTAATTTATACTTTCTTAAGAACCTTTTTAAAGTTAATTATTCCTTTTATATCACTTATTTCCATGTTATAAACATTATGTAATCATTTAAGATAATAATTTTTGTTTTGTTGATATTTGGTTCTTAAGTCGAAAGTGGACTTCTTACCATTACATGTTGTTCGTGTGGTCAAAGGTTCATTATATCCAGAATGATATTCATGATTTGGATATCATATATATCATATATATCCAGAATATACATATATTTATAATATTACATAATCATTTATAGGTAAGAAATGAAATGCACCGTTCATGGAGACGGTAAGCCGTACGTACGCATGAACGCTACTTTCATTTCTATGTCATATTAATGGAATTAAAACTAAATGATAGGTTTTTATATTTTAATTCTAGAATTATATTCATCATTTATATGTAACATACATCATATATAATAACTTTAAATACATCCTTTATACATCCCACATATGGCATTAACGAATCAAATCACTTTGTGGGGGCGGCAGTCCGCACTTCCTAAAATGAAATATTCATGTTTACCCACAAAGGAAACCATAAAGGTATGTCACAAAAGAAAAATACAGAAGATTAATTAAAAAATAAACATACTATATATCATATATAAATATAGTTACATCTTAATGGCCACCTTTTAATGTGTTATATGAGTGTTGAACAATCATCATTTTGTGAGGCAGAAATTCACCATCCACAGAAACAGTATGTTCTTTAACCATTTTATGTTGGTGTGTGTAAGTGTATCTAGAATTATTCTTATAAAAACATCCTATTATATTGAATATACTAGATTTTTTACAAAAGAAATGAATAAAAAGAGTTTATGGGGTTGGAGAAGCAAAATAAAACAAAAGAACACAAGTGAAGACATTACCTTAAAATCGGGTAACTCCCTTTGGTTTGAGATCAAAGGCTTCCTTGGAAAGACTTCTGCCCAAAGTGAGTCTTAAATGAGTAATATAGGGATGTGGAGAGACAAAATGAGCAGGGGTTGGCCGAGCAAAAGGCTTTGGAAGTGTGGTTAAGGAGGTAGAGGTGGGGGCCTTTTATAAGAGGAGAGGAGGGGCACTCTTGGAAAGTAAAGAAATGTTACTTTATTTGAAAATGCGTTTTGGATTTAAAAGGTCCCACGCTGATATAACTCAGGGATAAGGTGATAAGGGTTCGAAATATACCCATCCAATAGGGTTTTGACAAGTGTAGGTTTTATTATTAACATTATCTTTTCATTTTATTTAAATCGTTAAATAATGAGGTAATCGCTCCATCATCATGATATCATAAATAATTTAATTTATTTAATTTCTAAAAATTATAAATAAATATCATGATGTAGGAAATATTTTTATATTTATAATTAATATTTATAGTCAAAAATATGACTTGTATAACCCCATTTAAAAATTGTTTTCGTGAAACATCTCATGCTTGTGACATTTTTATTTTAACTTTAAATAAAAAAGTTATTTATGTCATTTTCCTACCAAAGTGGCTCCATGGGGTCCCCAAGTTGCCCCAAGAATTTTCGTGGTCGGACATGACACATCCAATGATGGTAGGACATGTGTCTAGGTCATTTCACATTATTAAAATATTATTTTTACCTTAAATTACACTAATTACCTCTAATCGCGATTAAGAACATAAAAGTGACGATTCATAAAAAAAATATTTTAATCCCATTGAACAAAATTTTACTTCCTAATGACAACCATGCATGTCAGATTTTTGAAATTCAAAACACAGAGGTGGCAATGTTTCATTTAAATGAAAAATCAGTTTCTTTAACTACCACTTAGTGGTTTCACTATTCACCAAAAATTGAAGTTTTTCAGAAAAATACCAAAAATTCACCCTAAGCTATATTTGATATTCCGAACTAAAAAATGATGTATATTTTAAAAAATTCAAAACATATAAGTTTCATTAATTAATTTAATAATTAATTTCCGCTGTCAAAACAAATAGCGTGTTTTTATGAAACTATATCTATTAAAAGATTGACACTAGTTTAAGTCCAATTTCAAAGTGAAATTAACTTCAATGACCCCTATTGGATTAAATGGTAAAAATATATTCTAATTTTACTTTAAAAACAATTCAAAAGATAATCTAATCATATAAATAAATTAGATTAAAAAGAGGTTTTGAATTAAAATACAACATTTTTCACTATTCATTAAAAAATGAACTTTATCGGAAAGATACCAAAAATTTACACAAATTAAATTTTGATGTCTCTATTCTAAAGAAGAATTTTATTTTTTCAAATATAACACTTAAAATTTTCAAAAAGTGGATTTAAAATAGGTTCGCCATCAAAAGGCGGTTAATCAACCTTCTAAAGAACATTAGAATGTTTACGCTTAAAAATTGAATTCATTCACATTTTTAATCCTCTAACATTTATTGTAAAAAGTAAAAATATTTGACAAACATATATAATCATTTGGTATTTATTTATGTTCATTCCCTCCATTACAACGGCTAGGCATTAACTACTATTTAAAATAATATTATTTTATTATTAGAGTGAAACGTAAGATTCCCAAGAAACTCGTTGTTGCGTATTGGGTACGCCATCGAGCATAGCGTCCCCTTTAAAGTAATATTAATATTTTATTCATAAATATAGATTAATCTAAAACTTTCATATTCTTTATTTACCTGGGGTGTTACATCCTTCCCCCCTTTTGGGAATTGCGTCCTCGCAATTTCAAAATTGGGCTTGAAAACTCCATTGAAAGTCCCACATCAGAAAAGGAGTAAATTCAACTATCACTTTAAAAGAAATAAAGGGAAGTCTAAAGGTCACCCGAGGTAACCCATTCTAGGATTACATGTATGAAAATATGGACATGGAGGAAAAAAACAAAGGTTCATGTTCTGATCGAGAGTGATAGTAAACATGTCTAGTAGAAAGTTAGCCATAAGAAAATCACAAACTTTTGATGGGTTAAAAGGTATTCGATTCCCCAGTAGGAAAAGTTAATAGAAAACATTTTTTTTAAGTTAAATTTTTTTGAGGAATTTATTCATAAGGAAACAGAATTACTTATCATGTTGACTTTCAACTTTTATTAGATTTCTTACCCAAACTCATATTTTCTCCAAAAGATGATTATTTAGGAAGACTTGTTCACTATAATAAACTTCTAGAGAATCACCTTATCCACAAAAGAGAACTATATACTTCCAATGTCTTTAGACGTTAACCAAAACCAAAACCAAAATGGTTACTAAATGATCAGATAATCCAGAAAAGGATAACCCTTTATAAAAATAAAATCTATTCTTAATCTCCAATATTTGTCCAACAAAACCCAAAGTTCAACGAGGACCATTCGATAAAAAATTTGTCCATAAAATTCTTCAAAGTAAACCAAACTAAGTTTGAAACCCAAATATTTTAAGGATTTAGTCACATAGTCTTCTAAGGTACAAATTAACTTTTATCTCCAAATAACATCAGTTGCTCTTAAATTCTCATATTGAAAAGTAATTAACCTAATCAAATATCCTCGATGATAGGTTAATCATTTCCATAGATAACCCAAAATAAACTTACTCTTGATTCCTCAAATCGTCTAACTAAAAATAATTAGTCAATCTAACCAGGGACTTTACGTAGTCCAGTGGTAGGCGATAAATACCAGTCGCACTTTGGTTGTGGGTTCGATTCCTGCAGCTTTGTCCGACGCGACGGGTTGTCACACGGTCTGCGTGTTTTCCTTTTTCCAAAACTATATAATTCTTAAAACATTCCCCAAAATGAGATAAAATCTTCAAAAATGTTCATAACATATTTTAACCTCAAGTTTATCTCATGCCTTTCATTTTCCATCATAACATATAATAACCCATAATTACCTCAAAAGTAAGGATCATATAAACTCTAATGGTTACCTTTATAATTATTACTTGAACCTCCACATCGATTGGTCATCTCGTATAGAATGCATTACAGATCATACCAAGGTTCAAGTGGTTGATCATGACTCCTTGATAGTTGGTTTAGAACAACCACGAGTTTCCTCATTGAATCCCCCATTTTATCTAGTATCTTAATCAGAGAACCACCACAGCTTCCTTCAAACCTGTTGTCTCTTTGGTACCTGCTAGATCCATCCATTCACTAAAAACATAAATGTCAGTGTGAGTATATCAACAAAACCATCATTTACTAATGAGGAAGGTAAACACTAAGATATACTTACTCATTCACTTTATCTAAAACTAGGGCTCTTTCTGAAATCCTAACCATTATGGTAATGTCACTTGTGCTTAGAGAATACCCTAACCTCTAAAGTTATCTAAACTGACAGTTGATACCAACTATAAGGCCCCAGCCTTAAACCTTACTTAATCTTGAGTTATTACAAGATTACACATTGAGGATCTTTTCAGGTTTAGAGTTTTAGATAATTAGATCATAAAACTTTCATTACATTCCACATTTAAACAAAGTGGTTACATAAAATATAGTATTCATTTTTCCCATTAACGGAAACATATTTAAAATAAAACATGGATTCTTTCTTGACACTTCCGTGACACTATCATCATATCATGTACCCTTCCCTTGACCTGTGAAAAACATTTCAAAAACTTGGGATTAGCCTAAAAAGCTCAGTAAGGGATATAAAAATATGGAAAGGAAACAAGAGTACATGTATACATAAGAATGAAATCATACTTTACCCATAAAACATAAGCACTTTAACATACCTCATAAAAATCATGAATAAATCATAGAAATCATAAGACATAAAGGTAAATTGAGGCATTCATAACATTCTTACGTAGGGAGTAACCCTCTTGGTTACGTTTGGAATACCCATCACAGTATATTCCCTAAATCTCTTCGGAAAAACCTTAACGTTTAACCCCTTCGTGTTACCCAATGAATTAGAGATATATATCAGTCTCACCTGCCCTTAGTTTATCACAGAACCACCCGTCTTCATAATAATGCCCAAGAACCATAACATAATCGTATCACATAAAACATGCATACAGGAAACATAACATTTCCACTTTTCAATCACAAGATATCAATACAACACATTGATATAAAAACATTATGAAAACCATTTTCAATACCAAAATAAAAGAAAAGTAAAACATGGTATTTATTTTTCTTTAAAAAAAGGTATGGCTTGTAGAGGAAGCCAAAACTCAAATAATGGTCACGGCAGTGGAGAAGTCGTTGTCGCCACATACGTACGACAAAAACATTACCTTTTGTCATTTAGTAAAACGCTTTGTATAAAAACGATTCCTTTCGGATAAATTTAAAAGTCAAAGGGGTTTATACACCGTATAAAATAAGATTGTGTATAAAACAAAATATGCCTCAATGAAAGGAGATTGAGACAAAGTCCCATACAAAGACGGTATCTTTGGATTAAGGATAAATCAATTACATAATTATGTGTGCCAAAATAATACACCAAATATAAGTGGATATTAAGTGTAAAACAATAAAAGATTATTCACACATATTCATAGAACTACATATTCAAGGAGTACAAGATTATCCCAAAGAATCAAAATTGGGTTAAGAAGTTCCCCTGCAAAAATTTGACAGTCTAACGGCGTCACTACAAAATTTAGAAAATGAGTTGATGAGAGATAAAAAGGGTATCTCATCACTTAGAAATAAAATTTAAATCACTAAGTATATATAAGAACATATCCCAACATAAGTTTATGTGAATTAAAAGACATAACAAAAGAAGTATTTTAAAAAGAGGAGGGTGAAAGGTTCCCTTACTGACATGGGTATCTTTCGAAACATACACCCCGTGAAAGAATGAGAATACAACATTGATGTAAATACTCATAAATGAAATTATATTACACAATGAGTAAAATAATGGGCAGTACAAACACCACTCAAAGGAAATTGTGGCAAATTTAGCATAAATCTCACGGGAATAAAAGTGAGATGAAAAATCCCTTACGAAAACTCGGCAGCCTAACAACGCCACTTAAAACTTCCAAAAATGGATTGATGAGATCAAATTGGGTCTCTCATCATATTAAAATAAAATTTATAGAAAATTTAATATAAAATAACGTCCCCCACAATAATATTTATGTTCTTAAAAGAAGTGACATAAAGGAGAGTACTTAAAAAGAAAGAGAGAGCTTATATCTCTTGTGAAAATTCGGCAGCCTAACGGCGCCACTCAAAACATCCAAAATGGATTGATGAGATAGAATATTGTCTCTCATCATATAAACATAAAAATTATAGTAAGAGTAATATAAAAGAACATCCCAATAATAAGAAATATGAGCTTAAAAGGAATGACATAAAAGAGTGTACTTAAAAAGAAAGAGAGGAGTAGGATCCCTTACCTCGGGTCTGACTTGACTCGATCATTCTTTAACGTCCTGAATAATAATCTTTAGTTAACTTCTACTTGCTTAAGAACTTTTTCAAGTTCATTATTCATTTTATATAACTTATTGCCATGTTATAAACATTATTTAATAATTTAAGTTAATAATGTTTGTTTTGTCGGTATTTGGTTCTTAAGTCGAAAGTGGACTTCTTACAATTACATGTTGTTCATGTGGTCAAAAGTTCATTATATCCAGAATGATATTCATGATTTGGATATAATATATATCATATATATCCAGAATATACATGTATTTATAATATTACATAATCATTTAGAGGTAAGAAATGAAATGCACCGTTCATGGAGACGGTAAGCCGTACGTACGCCTGAACGCTACTTTAATTTCTATGTCATATTAATGGAATTAAAACTAAATGAGACGTTTGTATATTTTAATTATAAAATTATATTAATCATTTATATGTAGCATAAATCATATATAATAACTTTAAATACAATCTTTATACATCCCACATATGGCATTAACGAATCAAATCACTTTGAGGGGCGGTAGTCTGCACTTCCTAAAATGAAATTATCGTGTTTACCCACAATGGAAACCATAAAGGTATGTCACAAAAGAAAAATAAAAAAGCTTAAGTAAAACATAAAAATATTATATATCATATATAAATATAGTGACATCTTAATGTCCACCTTTTAAGGTGTTATATGAGTGTTGAACAATCATCATTTTGTTAGGCAGAAATTCGCCATTCCCAGAAACAGTATGTTCTTTAACCATTTGATGTAGGTGTGTGTAAGTGTAGCTCGAATTATTCATATAAAAACATCCTAGTATATTAAAGATACTGGAGTTGTTACAAAATAAATGAATAAAAAGATTTTAGGGGGTTGGAGAAGCAAAATAAAACAAACGAACACAAGTGAAGACATTACCTTAAAATCGGGTAACTCCCATTGGTTTGAGCTCAAAGGCTTCCTTGGGAAGACTTATGCCCAAAGTGAGGCTTAAAGGAGTAAGAGAGGGATTTGGAGTGACAAAATGAGCAGGTTTTGGCCGATACAAAGGCTTTGGAAGTGTGGGTAATGAGGTAGAGGTGGGGGCCTTTTATAAGAGGAGAGGAGGGGCACTCTTGGAAAGTAAAGAAATGTTACTTTATTTGAAAATGTGTTTCAGATTTAAAAGGTCCCACGTTGATATAATTCGAGGATAAGGTGATAAGGGTTCTAAATATACCCATCCAATCAGTTTTTGAAAAGTGTAGATTTTATTTTTTACATTATCTTTTCATTTTATATAATCGTTAAATAATGAGGTAATCGTTGCATCATCATGATTTCATAAATAATTTAAATTATTTAATGTATAAAAATTATAAAAAAATATCATGATGTAGAAAATATTTTTATCTTTCTAATGAATATTTATAGTCAAAAATGTGACTTGTATAACCCCATTTAAAAATTGTTTTAGTGAAACATCTCATGCTTGTGACATTTTTATTTTAACGTTAAATAAAAATTTATTTATGTCATTTTCCAACCAAAGTGGCTCCATGGGGTCCTCAAGTTGACCCATGGATTTGTTTGGTCGGCCATGACACGTCCAATGAGGTTAGGACATGTGTCTAGGTCATTCCACATTATTAAAACATTATTTTTACCATAAATTACACTAATTACCTCTAATCGCGATTAAGAACATAAAAGTTACTATTCACCAAAAAAATATTTTAATCCCATTGAACCACATTTTACTTCCTAATTACAACCATGTATGTCGGATTTTTGAAATTCAAAACACAAAGGTGGAAAAGTTTCATTTAAAAGAAAAATCAGTTTCTTTAACTACCACTTAGTGGTTTCATTATTCACCAAAAATTGAAGTTTTTCAGAAAAATACCAAAAATTCACCCAAAGCTATATTTGATATTCCGAAATAAAAAATGATTTATATTTTACAAAAGTCAAAACATATAAGTTTCATTAATTAATTTAATAATTAATTCCCGCTGTCAAAACAAATAGCGTGTTTTTATGAAACAATATCTATTAAAAGATTGACACTAGTTTAAGTCCAATTTCAAAGTGAAATTAATTTCAATGACCACTATTGGATTAAATGGTAAAAATATATTCTAATTTTAATTTAAAAACAATTCAAAACATAATCTAATCATATAAATAAATTATACTAAAAAGAGGTTTTGAATTAAAATACAACATTTTTCACTATTCATTAAAAAATGAACTTTATCCGAAAGATACCAAAACTTTAAACAAAGTAAATTTTGATGTCTCTATTCTAAAGAAGAATTTTATTTTGTCAAATATAACACATAAAATTGTAAAAAAGTGGATTTAAAAGAGGTTCACCATCAAAAGGCGGTTAATCGACCTTCTAACGAACATTACAATGTTTACGCTTAAAAATTGAATTCATTCACATTTTTAATTCTCTAACATTTATTGTAAAAAGTAAAAATATTTGACAAACATATATAATCATTTTGTAGTTAGTTCTGTTCATTCACGCCATTACAATGGCTAAGCGTTAACTACCATTTAAAATAATATTATTTTATTATTAGAGTGCAATGTAAGATTCCCAAGAAACTCGTTGTTGTGTATTGGGTATGCCATCGAGCATAGCGTCCCCTTTAAAGTAATATTAATATTTTATTCACAAAGATGGATAAATATAAAAAATTCATATTCTCTATTTACCTGGGGTGTTACACATACATAAATAAGAACATAAATAATTTTTCATATCTGAAACCATGTAATGAAATGGGTATCACAAACATCATTCAATCATAACATAGCCCATGTAAAAGAAATGAGTTTCATAAAGTTCTTTCCATCATAAATATAAACCATTTATAAGATCAATAAGAATGGTTTCATTGAATCATATCCCTGGTAAAACATATATAACATCAAATAATGTTATCTTATATGGAAAATAATTTTGATATATCACATGAAAACAATTAATAAGGAAAATATCATTTCATTCTAAAAACTTTTTCATTTCTTAAAATAACGTGCAATTTTAAAAGAAAAAATTGTAGTTGAAAATAACCATAGAATTTTTTCTTGTAAAATCCAAATCACTATGGATTTATGAAGGTGTAAAATTGTTTTCATTCCATATATGTTAAAAAAACATTTTATACATAATTTTTCTAGAAAAGTCACATAGTACCTTGTTAGTAAAATGACAAAAAGATTCCTTTCAAACCATGTATCTAAAATTAGTATAAATGACATAAACATCAATAGGTGAATAGTAAAAACTTAATTGAAAATATCTGTAGAAAAAATGTAATCTAAGATAAATATCCCCAAACAAATACTTAAAATGAAACAATCCCAAATATTGATGAGATTGTGAAATAAATACACATCACTTTTTAATCAGCAGAATCATATTCCCCTTGAAATAAATAAAATAATATGGATTTAAAAATACCATAATATTATATATAAGTCTAATAAAATACATTCATGGGTAGTATATAAACCACATAGAATAAACAAGTATTGTATAAGGTATGTTTCCCATATAAATAAAAGTGAGATATAAATCCATTACTCCTTGAGTAACTTTATGAATCCTGAGATACATGAAAGAATAAAATAAATTAAAACTTATAATATCATGAAATAAATTAAATGAATGATATAAAATTTAATAGGTCATTATATACACCACCTAAAATAAACTAATGGAGAATATGGTATGTATCTCATAGATTTTAAACGCGAGATGAATTTCTCTTACCTTAAGTCTTGACATCCTTCGTACACATTAAAACATCATATATAATAAAAATAAGTTTATTATAAAAGTACCAAATAAACATATTCATATATATAATACCATATATTATTTAATTATGATTTTATATTTCTTTTTTATTAACAATCCCATGTTAAAGTTATGATTCAGGTAATAACTGCTTTTTTCATACATGTATTAAATTTTTATCCTTTGTCATATTATTTAGATCATTAATTCATCATATCCATCAGGATAAACATGATATATCTATTTATATTCATTATATATTTATTCAGTTTTATTCTTAACATTTATAGGTAGAAAATAAAATACGTCGTTCATGGAGATGGTAGGTTGTATGTACACATGAACGCTGTTTTCATTTTCTTATCATATTAAAATATTGAAAATAATACGATATATTATCATTATAGAATAATATTATATTAAATATATCATATATATTTATAAAATTTATCCTTATTACCATCCATGTAAAAAATATAGGAAAATCAAATCGCATCATATCGTGGAGATGGTAAGTCATACATACGCACGAGCGATGTTATCATTTCCCAAAAATATTTGATGATAAAAAGGTAAATGTGATATTATAACTAAATAATTATAATTATTTAATAAATATCATATATAAACATTAAACCCATCATAAGTTTCAGTAATAAAATATGGTGATGGAAAATTTATTGTTTCGTAACATGGAGACGGTAAGTCGTACATACGCACAAGAGATACTTTCACTTCTTGTTCGATTGGAAAGGAGTTTTATAATGGTGTGTTAATAATCATAATAACATTTAATCATATTGGGGATTATTAGGTTGCTATTTTATTATATATAAAATACATTTATAGGAGTTCTAGAAGAGTATAAAAATATATTGATCAGATAAAGTGATTGCCTCTTCTTTGAAATGGATCCTTTAGATCTCCTTTAAAGGACTTTAGAGTTAGTCCTTTGGGAATATCAGAACCTCTAGAATTTAAATAGGGAATGTGAGAATATAAATTGATAGGATATGTCTGATATTTAAGAATTAATGTGGTGTGAAGAAGTGAGAGAGGAGGCGAACTTTTATAATTGAGGTGGGGGCACTTTTGGAATTTCAAACAATATTAATTTATAATAAATTCAATATCAATATAAATTCCTCCAAAAGGAAATTGATTCTAATATAAGATTATATAATTTTTTAATACCATTAACAAATATATTTTTGACAAATCTTGTTATTTTTTTAAGCCTTATCATTTTGATTAACCCTTATTTTAATTTTAACTAAAGCAACAAATTGTTCAATATTAAAATGTTGTAATTTTTACTTATTTGGTGAAAATTATACCATAAATTATCAATTTATAACATATTAGACCATATTATAATTAGTTTTTATTTTTAAACATATTTTATTATTTTTAAATAATTTAATAAAATATTATTTTGATAAAATATCATTAGTGTCAATTTTGACACTATTCATTACTTAATTTTTAAAAATATCATAACTTGATATCTTTGAACCAACTCTATTAAATTATCTCGAACATGTAAAATTTATCCATAAAATTATTTTATGTCATTTTTATATCAAATTAAATTTATTTTAATATTTTTAATATCATTTATTAGATATTTTCATTACCTAAATAATTAATGCATCATCATTATATATAACTTTGAGGTAATTATTTATTTCTAAAAAATTTATAATAAATTAATAGACAAATAAAAACATTTTATATTTAAAATTAATATTTATAGTCGAACATATCCTCTATATAACCCCGTATTAAAAATTTTATAGTTAAAAACAACATGAGTGTGATAACTTTTACTTTTCTTTAAATAAAATATAATAAATGTCCTACTCAAATCCAAGTGGCATAAAAATGATATAATTTCTGAACAAGGATTATTTTTATAGAAACACACTAATACAATGAAATTATGATAATTTTTATGGTAATTTTATAATATTTATAATATTAGTTTTTACCCTTAATTACCTGATTTACCTTTTACTATGTTAATAAAAAAATAACTAAAGTTACTATTCATAATGCCAAAAAATAAAAGATAACTATATACATAATTTGGACCCACTGATTCTAAATATGGAATAAATATTTCAAAATTAAAAACAAATAATTTTTAGTAATTAATTTAAAATTAATCATGTTGACGGGGTGAGAAAACGAGTTATTAAAGTTAAAACATGCACAAGATTGAAACATTTTTATATCTAAGTTTAATGAAAAAATGATACCAATGATCTAAATTAGATTAAATGATATCTTATTATATATTAAAACCCATCAAAACTATAATTTAACACTATAAATTATTTCGATGAAAAAAGTTGTTTTCAATTCAGATTTAGTATTTTTTTACTATTCATCAAAACATGAAACTTATCAGAGAAATACCAAACAATTAACCAAACTAAATATTTGTATTCAAATTAAATATAAGAGTTTTATTTTCTCAAATATAATATAAAAAAAATTTTAAAATTGGATTTAAAATGGGTTCTCCATTAAAAGGTGGAAAATTACCTATTTGAAAAATATAGGGTTTTTATGCATAAAATTGTATTTGTTCTTATCTTATGCCTATAAAATCTATTGGTTGAATATAAAAAATATTTTACTGAATATAAAAAATATATATTTAATTAATATCATTCACTAATTTTAATTTATTTAATTTATTAAGAAAAAATGACTTTGGGATAATGATAAAAATATTTTTTTATTTTAATCAATTGGTATATATTTTGATTTATAATTAATTGGTAACCAATGAATTCATATTCAATTTATGTAAACCATGTATTATCATACTTTATTTAATAATATTCATAATTTATAATTTAATGGCTAAGTTATAAAGGTCATTTTATTCTAACAGCGTGTCATAGTTTTTTTTAACTCACGGTTGCAGGCAATGTAAGAAAAATTAGTGTTGTTTGTAACAATCTATACTAAATAAATAGGATTAAAAACTATATTTATTAAAAATATCTTGGTGTTACATTCTTCTCCCCTTAAAATTAATTTCTCCCTTGAAATTATTTTAGGTTATCAAAGTTTTAATGGTTGAAAGTTCCTTTAATAGAAACCATCATCATAAAAATGAATACTTGAACTACATATAAAAATAGAAAGTTGGAAACATAATGGTTACCCAAATTAGAACATAATTTGGTTTCAACATATGAGAAAATATGTGTAAAGTGAAAACATGTACATGGAAGAAGAATATGACTATCATATTCTAATTTAGAGTGATAGAGAACATAATCGGGAAAATTTTAATAATCATAAGGCCATAAATCTATGATTATCTAAGGGGCCATTTGATTCATCAGAAAAAAAGTTACTAGGATAACATTTCTGGTTGTAGTATCCTTTCCCTAGTGTTAAATAATTTTCGTGATAATAAATACTTACTTGATTTCATAAGCATAATCTCATCCTTTCATTGTGTCTTGATCAATTTAAGCTTCACTTATTATACCAATAAATGAAGCTGACTTTGTAATTCCTAAATCATTAGAAGATCATGAGATCCATAGAACGATAGATTATTCCATTTATATTAACATTAAAACAAAAATGTTAACATAGGTTATCCAATATTCATAATTACTCATATGGAGAGATAAAATTTTAACCTCTAAAACCACATCTAAAGTTTAACATAAACTATTCCATAAATGGTTAACCTTATAACCCTTCAAAAAGATAAAGGTTAAAAACATTGGGAAGTAAGGTCACAAAATTTCTCAAAATACCTTAGCATTGTTCCCCCATATATCATGAAGTAAATCTTGTTTTTCATATATGAGACATGTTAATACCTTCATCATGTATTCTTGTAAAACCATATTTAATACCCACATGCTTCTTCATTCCTTATATAATCTATTGCCTTAAAAAGAAAAACATTTTTATGGAATGAATGGGTTCATACTTATACCAATAAATATGTGATTTCATTATTCTAGAATCTGATTAGATAATCACGTGAAATTTCACTAACGGATAAATAATAATATTTTCATAGGTTTTATTCATACAAAATTAAACATGAAATTACCAAATAAGGAGAGAGGGATAAGTAATACCTAATTATCATAGTTCACATAATCAATTGTGATAGTGTAATACTTTACTTTCTCCTTTTTCCTCAGATTTTTTTTGTGTCCTATCATCCACATTAGTCCTTGGATTGGGTACTTGTTAGTATAATTGAAAAACACCATGAAATTGAAATAATAAATTGTGAGAGGTTTATTTTGAGGATATTTCGCTTTATTTACACCATTAGATGCCTTTTTCCCAACACTTAGGAATTCATCCAGTCAATGAACTTGATTTCAACACTTGTAATTACCTCTTGTCCCTTTTAGGCAATCACCTGAGTGCTTCTTCCCACATTTTTTTCATACTGATACATGAAATTTATTTCCACCATTTATGTCTTCATTTTCTTATCAAAACCAGAGGAATGGTGGGAATATCCAATTTACATTTATTATTTTAATTCACATAGAATGAATTCTTCAAAGCTACTAAAGTATCTTATATCCAAGGCCTTTTAGATACTTGGTTTTGGGCCACCAAAGAATCAATCAAATTTTCTTTCACAAATGATGATAAACCTTGAAACATACCTTGCAAGTCTTGTAAAATAAATCTCATAGGTTCCAATTGATTCATTATACATTATCTTAAGTTCAAATAATTATTTCTCCGTCTTTTTTTGTAGAATACAAGAAAATTAATTACTGAAAATATCACCTTAAACTCTTCCCATTCCATAGATTCATTTTTTTATTTTCCTCTCATGTTCTTAATAAGAGTCCACAATTGATCAGCTTCAACTTCCAAATGATAAATAGACAAAATTAATTTTTCATGTTCTGAACACTAAAGGAAGAAAAATATATTTTTAGTGATACTGATCCATCTTTGATCAATAATTTTATTATAATACCAAGTGAAACAATGTGTACGTTACCTAATTAAGGACTCAATATAATTTTGTTACCTCCTCTAATCATTTGTAGGTATAGTATGATTCAGATCATGTGTAGGTGTAACAAAAATATTTTATATTCCTTTCCCCATAACATTCATTTTCTCAGTAGGATAGTCATTTCATTACCCATCATATCCATCATTAACATAGTTCCTTAAAGTTATAACCATTGAATAAAACCAAATATCATAGTGTGAGAAAAAATAATCATAGCGGTATAACTATATAATCAAGGGAAATTACTTATAATATTTCAATATATGACAACTTAGGTTCAATCTTAGGTTATTCATGATTATTAATAAAATTATAGGATTCTAACATATACTTAGACTCATAATTAGAGACATACCTAGACATATCCTTAGAAATATGCCAAGGGACCTCACTAAATTTTTCTTATGCAAGTTTCTAAAGGTTGAATAAGACTTTTCTCTAATATCAACTATAATGACCTGGGATTTTAGTACATGTATATTACATTTATTTATATGAATATTAATTACATTTCATAAACACATGCCTGAGGAACATAATAGTTTAGTGCCTTTAAAAAATTAAAACACATTCATCTAATTTAGTGAAATATCCTTAACATCTACCATAAAGATATTCCACTTTTAGTACTCTTACTTAATACCTTTATTTTTAATCTAATGAAAGAAGACATATGAAAGGGTGATCTCGGATTATCAATAAGGGTAAACATGGAAGATACATAAGTATAACATGAATATAAGGGTATAAAAACATTATAATAACATTTGAAGGTCATACTATGCATATCAAATATTATATGCATGAGTCATGGAATAAATATTGGTAGATCATATGACATGAATCATAAGATAATCAAAACACATTATCCATAAGAGTATAACAATGTCATAAGACATGAAAATTGTAGCATACACATAAGATTAGAATATCTTATGTCATTGGTTCCTACCAAGACTGCATAGTATGTTGGGATTGGGTTCATCGCTCATGTATCCAATTGGGTCTTGGTATTTATTTCCATGTACTTATGGTTTTTGGATTATCATGACCTCTTATGTACCCTCTTATTGTAGGATTGGGATGACTACCTATATTCCCTCTTGTTGCGAGCTTAGGATGACCTCCTGTGTACCCTTTTTAGCTCATAAAACATTTAACATTACCCAGTGCATTGGAGGGAGATATAGGTCTCACCCATCACATAGTTAATTCCATACATATGTAAGAACATAAATCATTAATCATATTTGAATCCATGGAATTAAATGGGTTTCATAAACATCATTCAATCATAACATAACCCATGTAAAAAAAATGAGTTTCATAGATATCATTCCATCATAAACATAAACCATTCATAAGAAGAATAAGAATAGTAGCATTGAATCATATCCCCAATAAAACAAAAGTAACCTCAAATAATGTTATCTTAGATATAAAATAATTTTAATATATCACTTGAAAACAATTCATGATGAAAATATATTTTATTCTTTAAAAATGTTTTCTTTTTCTAAAATGACATGCAATTTTAAAAGAAAAAAATTTATTTGAAGATAACCCTATATATTTTAAAGTAAGATTCAAATAATTAAATATTCATGATGGTATAAAATTCCATTCATGTAGTATAAGTTTAAAAACATTCCTTTCATAATTTTTCTAGAAAAGTCACAGAGTACCTCATTTGGAAAACACCAAAAAGATTCCTTTCAAATCATGTATCAAAAATGGGTAAAAATGAATTCAAACATACATAGTATAATATGAAAATCATTTTTGAAATCATATTTATAAAAATTAGACATTTGAGATAAATTTTCACCAATGGTGACTTAAAAAAAACAATCCCAAATATTGATGAGATTGTGAAATTAATACAAATCACTTTATAATTAGTAGAATCGTATGACCCTTGAAATAAAGAAAATAATATGGATATTAAAATTCTATAATATTCTTGATAAGTCTTATAAAAGTAATTCATGTGAAGTATGTATACCACGTAGAAGAAATAAGTAGTTTATAAGGCATGTGTCCCATATAAATAAAAGCGAGACATAAATACCTTACTACTTGAGTAACATTATAAATCATGAGATACATGCATGAATAACATCAATTGAAAATTATAATATCATAAAATAAATTAAATTCATGATATAACATTTTACAAGTCATTATACGAACCACATAAAATAAACTAATGGTGAATATGGCATGTATCTCACAGATTTGAAAAGTGAGAAGAAATTTCCTTACCTTAAGTCTTGACTTCTTTCGTACATGTTAAAACCTAATATATAATAAATATAAGTTTATTATACATATAACATAAAACCATACTCATATATATAATACCATATTTTATTTAATTATGATTTTATATTTCTCTCTTATTAATAATTTCATGTTAAACTTATGTTTTGGGTAATAATTGCTTTGTTTTTCATACATGTTTTGACTTGTTATCCTCATTCCACATTCATAGATCATGATTTAATAATATCAAGAATTATAAACCTGATATATCTATGTATATTCATTATATATTTATTTAGGGTGATTCAAAAAATGTATAGATAGAAAATAAAATACATCGTTCATGAAGATGGTAGGTCGTACGTACGCATAAACACTATTTTCATTTTATTTTCATATTAAATGAAATAACATAATATCATATATTATCATTAAATAGTCATTTTTATATTAAATATATCATATATATTTACAAAATTTATCCTTATTACCATCTATGTGAAATATATATGAAAATTTATTCACATTACATCGTGGAGATGGTAAGCCATACGTATGCACAAGTAATGTTATCATTTCCCAAAAAAAATGATGATAAAAAGGTAGATATGATATTATATTTAAAAAATTATAATTATGTCATAAATACCATATATAAACATTAAACACATAATAATTCTCACTCATAAAATATGTTGATGTAAAATCAATTGTATTGCTACATGGAGAGAGTAAGTTGTATGTACGCCCGAGCGATACTTTCTCTTATTCTTCGATGGGAAAGGGGTTGAATAATGATGTGTTCATAATCATAATATAATTTAATAATATTTAAGATGATAAATTTATTATCTTATTATATATCATATATTTATAAGAGGTATATAATAGTAAAAAAAGAGAGTGATCAGTTAGAGAGATTACTTCTTCTTTGAAACGACGCCTTTAGATATGCTCTAAAGCACTTTAGAGTTGGTCCTTTAAGAACACCAACACCACTAGAATGTGGATAGGAAAATTTAAAAGATAAATTGGTAGGGTATTACTGATCTTGATGGTTCAAAGTGATTTGAAGAAGTTAAGGATGACGTACCCTTTTATAGTTGAGGTGGGGGCGCTTTTGGAATTTCAAAAAATATAAATTTAAAATAAATTTAATATCAATAAAAATACCTCCAAAAAATAAATTTATTAGAATTTAAGATGATATTATGTTTTAATATCATAAAACAATATATTTTTTATAAATCTTGGTATTTTTTTAAGCCTTATAATTTTAATTAACCCTTATTTAACCTATTTTAATTTTGACTAAAGTAACAACTTTTTCAATATTAAAAGGTTGTACTTTTTTACTTTTGTGGTATCAATTAGACCATAAATGAGAAATTTATAACATATTAGACCATATTATAATTATTTTTTATTTTTAAACATGTTTTATGTTTTCTAAATAACTTAATAAAACATTATTTTGATAAAATATCATTAGTGTCAATTTTGACACTATTCGTTACTTATCTTTTTAAAAATATCCTAACAAAGTGATATCTTCAAACCAAATCAATTAAATTATCCCAAAAATGTAAAATTCATTCATAAAATTGTAGTATGATGTTAATTATATCAAACTATATTTATTTTAATATTTTAAATATCATTTATTAGATAATTTCATTACATAAACAATTACTGCATCATCATTATATTAGTCTTTAAGAAAATTATTTATTTCATAAAAAATTAAAATAAAATACCTTGATAATTAAAAAATATATCTTTCAAATGACTATTTATAGTTGAACATGTCCTCTATATAAATGCATATTAAAATTTTTATTATTAATAAAAACATGAGTAATATATCTTTAACATTTTTTTAAATAAAATATAATAAATTTCATACTCTAATCAATGTGGGTTAAAAAGTTTATAATTTCATCCAAAGATGATTTTGGTCAAAATACACCAATCTAATTCAATTAAGACAAACCTTAGGGTAATTTTATAACATTTATAATATTAGTTTTTAACCTTAATTACATTACATACCTTTTACCATGTTAATGAAAATTTATTAAAGTTGGTATTCATAATCCCAAAAAAACTTATTCTCATTATTTGGACCTGCTGATTCAAAATATGGAGTCCATATTTCAAAATTAAAAACATAGAAGTTTCATAAATTAATTTAAAATTAATCTTGTTGATGGGGTGAGAAAACGGGTTATTAAAGTTAAAATAAGCAAAAGATTGAAACTTTTTTAAATCTATGTTCAATGTAAAATTGTTTCCAATTACCTGCATTATATTAAATGATAAAAAAAATATCTAATTATACTTTAAAACCAAATAAAAATATATTTTAATACTATAAATTATTTTGATGAGAAAATGTTATTTCAATTAAAATTTAGTATCTTTACTATTCATTAAAACATTAAAATTATTAAAAAATTACCAAAAATTCAAACAAAGTAAATTTTTATATTCTATTTTGAAAGAATAATTTTATTTTTTCAAATATAATATATAAAAGTGTCAAAATTTGGATTTGAAATGGCTTCACCAATAGAAGGCAGTAAAATTACCCATTTGAAAAATATAGGGTTTTTATGCAAAAAATTAGGTTTGTTCGTATCTTATGCCTATAAAATATATTGCATTAATATTAAAAATATTTGATCAAATATATAGTATATATATTTCATTAATATCATTCAATAATTTTAATTTATTTAATTTATTAATACAAAATTACTTCGGGTTAATAAAATAATTATTATAATCAATTGGTATATATTTTCATTTATAATAAATTGGTAGCCAATGAATTCGTATTATATTTTTGTAAACCATATATTTTCATAATTTATTTAATAATATTCATAATCTATAATTTAATTTATAACTTATAATGGTCATTTTATTCTAATAGTTTCTTACAGTTTCATTAAAACTCATGGGCGTGTGCAATGCAAGCTAAATCGGTGTTCAATATAATGAAATATACTAAAGAAATAAGATTAAAAAATATATTTCATAAAAATATCAAGATTTTATAGTAATCTTATATAATAATCGTAGTAAATGAGTAATAATTCATAACATGATAACATAAAAGCATTTCATTATGAATAAAAATGTTTAATCATAAATTATAGAACAAGGAATATGTATAATTGAAATATGAATATAGATTATCAATTACAATAGGGGGGTTAATTGTAAGTTTAAAAACTTTTGTTTTTAACATTGAGGAAAACAATGTTTAATAAGGTTAAACAAGGTAAATTCCGAAGACCTCTTTTAGTTCATCAAACATTCTAGATTCTGGAAATGTGGTTCCATAAATAAAACTTAAGGAAAGTTTACAAGGAAAATATTCTACCTTAAAGAATATAGAATCTTACTTAATAGAGTATATAAAAGTACAAGAATGTATAAGAAGATTATAATTTCTTCCATTATCAAAATACAACAGAAATAAACATGAAACAAAATAAGTAACAGGTGTGAAATATTTTAACCCAAAGAGTAGGGTATCCAACAACCTTGGATAAAAAGTACTTTGATTTATGCTTTCAAGAAATTCTGTCTTACTCACACTAGGGTAATACCTCGATAGGAATATCGGAATTTGTCTTGCTATCCACGCAAGCCCTCGAACATTAAGGTAGTCAGAACCTCTATCTTCCTATCTTCGGAAGTCCTCAATTGTATATAAAAACAATTAGAGTTTCATAAAGAAAGATGAACAGGATGTTCAGTATGCATAAGACATGAGAGTATCTCTCTCTAGAAATCACTTCAGCAACATGTAATCTCTAGAGTGATCAACAGGTTATGAGCTCTTATTTATAGGCACTTCTCCAACGGTCATATCCCTCCTCCAACGGTCATATTTTTCCTTGAGTCTCAGAGGGACCTGTACATGTGTCACTCAAACAACGATTAGTTAGAAACAGATTATACGACATGGTTTTATAACTATAACTATTGTAAGAAAAATAATGTTGCTCAACCAAATCTATTTTTCGGAGTCTAAGAAAAAATAATGTTCGGAATCCAAGAAAATAAACATTTTCTGACTATGAATCATGGATATTTGGATTCTGTTTTTCAAGGAATTTGGAACCTGAATTCTGAGGAATTCAGATTCGAAAATATGAGGAATTCGGAGTCTAAATTCTGAGGAATTCAGAGTCTTAATTTCATAGAATTTGGAGTCTAAATTTCAGAGAATTTAGAGTCTTCATTTCATAGAATTCAGAGTCTGAATATCAAAGAATTCAGAGTCTAAATTTCTGAGAATTTGAAGTCTGAATTTCATAGAATTCAGAGTCGTAATTTTAGAGAATTCAGAGTCTAAATTTTAGAGAATTTAGAGTCTTAATTTCAGAGAATTCAGAGTCTGAAATCAGAACTTCAAAACAGAATACCCTATAACTAAGTATTTTATAGGATTCTGAGGTTTTAGAAGTGAAACTGAATTTTACCCTTAGGAATAATAAGAGTTATATTTAGAGAAACTATAAAATGAACAATGAAAACATAGGTAATTATATAATTTCCTTGGGGAACACTAGTGCAGAAAATGTTTTTAAAATCACCATTTTTTACATCGGTTATATATAACTGATGTGAAAATATGTGATATGTGGTTTTTTTAGGTCGGTTATAAAATAACCGACGTAAAAAATACTGAGAATAAATTTTTTACATCGGTTATTTAATAACCGACCTAAAAAATGAGGCATCTAATAAATTTTTTACATCGGTTATTCTATAACCGACGTAAAAAAGGCGACATCTAAGGCCTTTTTGACGTTAGTTATTTGATAACCGACGACAAAACCAAACCTGCAGAATTTTTTACGTCGGTTATATTATAACCGATGCCAAAACCAACACACTGTATTTTTTAGGTCGATTATTAAATAACCGATGTAAAAACTATGGTTTCTGATGTGTTTTTTACGTTGGTTATAGAATAACCAACTTAAAAAACCAACACGCTGATTTTTTTACGTCGGTTATAAAATAACCGATGTAAAAAATGTGGTATCTGATACATTTATAACATTGGTTATTATAATCACCGACGTTATAAATGTAATAAAAATATTTTATAACATCAGTTATTAAATAACCGATGTTATAAAACATTTTAAAAAATTATCACGCCTCGTGGATTGTCATTGCTGATTTTTCTATTGATAGACCTATGACGCGTCTCTCTCGTGCCGAAAACCTAGAATCAACTCTTTGATCTCATTTCATTAAACTAGTTTTTCCATCATCATTTATCATCTTTACTCTCCTCGGATCTATCATCTCCACTCGCAACACTGAGGTGAGCCTCCCACGACTTTATTTCGTTTTTTTCTGATAGTATATATTTACATTTGGCGGTTTTTTTGTTTAAAATAGGTAAGATTATTTAATTTAGAACCCTCTTACCTCTTTTTTCCATCATCAACTTATTTATTATCACCAGATCTATTAGATCGACTCGCAATATTCAAGTAATCCTCACCTACTTATATTTCGTTTTTTTTTGTTTCGTGGATGCCCTACATTTATGGTAATATTTGTTGTCATTGACAACTAATGATCTCATTCACCTATATTACTACAAATTATATCTAAAACATTGTGATACACCCATTCTGTGTACCAGTGTGATTTATTTTTTAAGTATATATTGTTTTTCATGGTGTAATGATTGTTTTCTATCCTTGGTTGTTTCTATTTTTGGTATCCATTTTTGTTGTTCAATAAACTATTTATGTCACGTAATTTCATGGACTATTATAAGTCTTGATATTCTATTAAAACCCGATTCATTGAACAATAGATCATTTTAGACTAGTAGGTGATATAGCTCATGGTTCACATTTTGAATAATTTCATGATACCAAAACTAGTAGCTTGAGGTTAAAATCCTTAAATATGCCAAAACTAGTAGCTTGAGGTAAAAATCCCATGGTTCTGGGGGCTGTCATAATGGTTGGGGGTTGTCTAGGGGGTTGGGAGTTGTCCAGAGGGTTGGGGGCTATCCATGGAGGTGGGGGGCAGTCCAGGGGTGTGTGAGGGGTCCAAGGGTGTGGGGGTGTCGAAGGGGGTGGGGGATGTCCAAGGGGGAGTGTGGGTGGGGGCCTGTCCATAGGGTTTGAGGGGTTATTCGGGGGTGGCCTGCTGTTCAGAGGGTTGGGGTGTGTCCAGGGGGGTGTCCAAGGGGGTGGGGGTGGGGTGGTGTCTAGGAGGGGTGGGGGTGTCCAAGGGGGTGGGGGTGCTGTCTAGAGGGTTGGGGGTTGTCCAGGGGGTGGGGGCTATCTAGATGGGTGGGGGGATTTCCAAGGGGGTGGTGGTGTCCAGAGGGTTTGGGGGGTTTTCCAGAGGGTTGGTGGGTGTCCAGGGTGTCCATGGAGGTGGGGGGGGGGGCAGTCCAGGGGTTGTGGGGGGAGGGGGGTCCAAGGGGGTGGGGGTGTCTAAGGGGGTGTGGGTTGTCTAAGGGGGTGGGGCCTATCCAGAGAGTTTGGGGGTTGTCCTGGGGGGGGGGGGGGGGGGGCTGTCTAAAGGATTGGGGGTGTCTGGGGGGTATCCAAGGGGGTAGGAGGTGGGTGGTGGTGTCCAGGAGGGGTGGGGGTGTCCAGGAGGGGTGGGGGTGTCCAAGGGGGTGGGGGGATGTCCAGGTGTGGGGGTGGTGTCCTGAGGGGTGGGGGTTGTCCAAGGGTGTGTTAATGTCCAGGGGGTGTCGAAGGGGGTGGGGGTGGTGTCCAAGGGGTGGGGGCTATCCATGGGGGTGGTGGTGTCCAGGGGGTGTCCAGGGGGTGGGGGTGGTTTCCAGGGGGTGGGGGGCTGTCCAAGGGGGTGGTGGTGTCTAGGGGGTGTCCAAGGGGGTGGAGGGTAAGTTTCAGTTGGGATTGACTATTTCATCATGGTTTGTAAGATTATGACATGATGATTTTATTGTTTCATGGATATTAGTGTTGCAATATGATTCCATTGTGTTGTGATGATTGGCTTTACATTGTGATTTTATCCATCCGAGTTTTTATTTTAAATTTGATTTTATTCTCAGGTTTACTCCATTTTCTCCAATTTTCTATCAACCGTTGGAGGCCCCATGGTTTTCTTTGATTCCATGGAATTTAAAACTATTATATCTAACTATATTTTATTTTTAAAATCATATTCAATCATATTATTTTAAATACGCATAGATTTTTTTTATATTTCAAAAAAAAATTACATTCAAATTATTATTTTTTCATATAAACATATATTTGTCTTATCTTAAAAAGATGTATAATTTTGATATTTGTTATAGGTGATAATGAGTCGAAGTTGAATTTTAGCACATCAAATGAGGAATGAATATGAGGAAGGTTTTGATTCCTTTTTGGAATTTTCTAAACAAAATGTTCCATGTAGTGACATTTTTTTCTCTCCATGCCTGAAAATTTTGAATATGAAGAAGTTGAAAAGTATATAGATAAAATATCATCTGATTTGTCATGGTTTTAATCTGAGTTACAGCCCTTGGATTTGGCATGGTGAAACTGGATGGAATGTCACTGAGGATGATGATTTGAAAGATGGTGACTCTGATGGAATTGAAGAAATGATTCGCGATATTGCATCAGAACAAATTGAGATAGAACCGACAGTTGCACGTCTATATGGTTATGCTAAAAAACCATTATATCCTGGTTGTCCAGATTTTACGGTTTTTTCAGTGGTGTTAATATTGATTAACCTGAAGTTGAAACATGGATGGAGTGATAGAAGTTTTACAGAGCTGCTACAATTGATGAAAGACATTATTTCAAAAGATAATGATCTTCCAGATTCACATTATAAGGCCATGAAAATATTATTCTTGATGGTATTTGGATACAAGAAAATACATGCCTATCTGAATGACTGTATGATATATAGGAAGGAATATGAATTTCTGTCAGAGTGTCCTAAATGTGGTACATCACGGTATAAGGTGAAAGTAAAATCACAGGCTGATGTAGAGATTACAAATATCCCTTCAAAGGTAATTTGGTATCTTCCTATAATTCATCATTTCAAATGTTTATTTGCTAATTCACATGATGTAAAAAGGTTAATATGGCTTAATGATGAGCAGTTATGTGATGGAAAAATACATCATCCAGCTGATTGTCCACAATGGAAGAAAATTGATGAGTAGTATCCTACAAGTGTAAATAAAATTAGAAATATCATACTAGGGTTGTTCACAGATGGAATGAATCCATATCGGACCCTCAGTACCACACATAGTTCATGGCCTGTTTTATTGGTAATTTACAACCTCCCTCCTGAATTTTGTATGAAGTGAAAATATTTCATGTTGAGTATAATGATCTCTGGTCCAAAGAAACCCGGGAATGATATTGATGTTTTCTTGTCACCGTTGATTTATGATTTGAAACTTTTATGGGAGGATGGTATTAGGGTGTATGATTCTTATAAAACGGAATATTTTCAATTGAATTCAGTGCTTTTGTTCACTATAAATGACTTCCTAGCATATGGAAATTTTTCTGGATATAGTGTTAAAGGGCATAAAGCATGTCCAATTTGCGAACAACAGACGTCATATTGTCAATTGCATCATGGGAGGAAAACAGTGTACATGTTTCATCGAAATTTTTTTCATATGGATCACTCTTATAGAAGACTAAAAAAGGCATTCAATGGCTCACAAGAATTTGATATTTCTCCAAAACCTTTATCCCCTGATCTGTATTTTGATAGGGTGAAAAACCTTGATGTGACATTGGAAAAGACACCGAAATTTGGTAATGATAGACATATTTGGAAGAAAAGGTAAATATTTTTTGAGATACCATATTAGAGATATCATGAAGTTAAACATAATATTGATTTCATGCATGTGGAGAATAATATCTATGATAGTTTGATTGGAACATTGTTAGATATTAAAATAAATAAAAAATATGGGTTGAATGCAAGATTATACTTACTATAAATGGGAATACGTTTGGAGTTAGCTCCCACTCCTAATAGAAGATGAACATTTCTTCCACCGGCTTGTCCTACATTATTGAAGAGGGAGAAAATTAGCTTTTGTCAGTGTCTTCATGATATCAAAGTGCCTCAAGTTTATTCTTTAAATGTAAAAAAATTTGTCTCATTGAAGGACTTGAAGTTGATTGGTATGAAATATCATGATTGTCACATCATGATGCAATAACTTCTACCAATTGCATTGCGTAGAATATTGCCCATACATGTTAGAAATACTATAATGAAGTTGTGTTATTTTTTCAATTCAATTTGTAATAAGGTGGCTGACGTAAATGCTTTGAACATTTTGGAAAAGGATGCAATTTTTATACTTTGTCAATTGGAAATGTATTTTCCTCCAACTTTTTTTGATATAATGTTGCATTTAATGATTCATCTAGTTCAAGAAATAATGCTTTGTGTACCTGTATATCTTTGTTGGATGTATCCTTTTGAAAGTTATATGAAAATATTGAGGGGGTATGTTAAGAATCCATATCGACCTGAAGCCTCCATTATTGAAAAGTATATTTATGAGGAGGTTTCAGAGTTTTGTATGAGCTACTTAGTTTCGGCAAAACACATAGGATTGCCTCCATCTCACCATGAACAAGTTAATAATGAGGGAAAGGGGATTCGTGGATTGAAAGTAAAATCGTTGTCAGCTAAACAGATGAAGAAGTTAGAATCATACATCTTGAATAACATAGCTGATGCTCAACCGTATATCACATTGCATGTTAATGAGTTGAAATAATGTCATCCAAAGAAGAAAGAAATTTGGATTTTGAATGAGCACAACAAAACATTTTTTTCATGGTTTAAAAATTCCTTGCTTGGTAGATCAGATGTATCAGAGTCATTAAAATGGATAGTGGGTGGCCCATGTTTAAATGTGATAATATGGTATGGTTATGACATTAATGGATATACATTTCATATGAAATCTCAGGACAACAGAAGTGCAGTTCAGAATAGTGGTGTATTGGTGTTTGTGGAAGCAATGCATTTTTCGAGTGCTAAGGACAAAACCCCAATATATGCATCTAGTGCATATTATGGAGTGATTTAATACAAATGGGAGGTGTATTAATTTAAAATTAAAGTTCTTATTTTTAACTATAAATGGTTTATCGATAACAACAGTATCAGACATGATGAATTTGGAATGACAGTTGTTAATCTAAACAGATTGGAAGACACAGTTGATTCTTTTATAATGGCAACACATGAAAAACAAATTTTCTATGTATTGGATGAATCGGATATGTAGTGGGTTGTTGTTTTACATGGGAAAAAACAATATGTTGGTGAGGATGAACTTGATGAAGATGCTGATTTATGTGAGATCCCTACTTCTATGGAAATATTAATAGAACATAATGATGAGCATGTTGAAGACATGGTTTGTGCCATAAGGAACGATCATGAAGAAGGAATTTGGGAAAACAATCCATTTGTACATTCCTAAAATTATAGGTAACATTTGTTTATTTCTTGTTTACATTTATTATTTTCAAAAAATGGTACATATTGTAAGTTTTTACTTTATTAAAAGAAAATAAGTATGAGTTTTTGTTTATTTTATTTTTGTTTAGTTTACTTTATCATGTTTACCATTAACTTAATTATATATCTATTGTTTTTGTTCATTGACAATTAGTTTACCATGTTTACCATGTTTACCAGGTTTACCATGTTTTAATTTTGTTTAGTTTACTTTATCATGATTACCATTACATAAATTATATAAATGTTATTTTTTTCAACGAAAATTACTTTACCATGTTTACCATGTTTACCAGGTTTACCATGTTTACCATGTTTACCATCTTGATGATCTTTACCATCTTTACCATTTTTTAACATGCTTACCATATTAACCATGATTACTATTACGTAACTTAGTACAATTTTCTATTTTATGATTATAGTAGTATTAAAATATTTGAATTTTTATATTTGTGAACTAATGTTTGTTTTTTTGATTTGAAGGATAATGACAGATCAATCAGTTGATCAACCACATGATTCTGGAGATAAGAATATTGTTCATACCTCTGGGGAGGAATATTCACATGCTCCTCTTGATGTTCCCCAATCTTACTCATGTGCTCCCATTACAACAAAGATTTCAAGAGTTGGTAAATGTGGGTACACACGTTTACCAAAATTATCACTTGCCAGTACGCAGGATCAAAGGATACTCGTTGAGTTTGATGAGGATGATATTCCTAGAGGTCCAAATGCAAAAGATTTTAAAAGTTTTGTATCCACTCAGGGTAAAAGCAAAGTAAACATTTTGTATGATGACTGAAGAAGTGTGGACAACGAGATAATCTCTCAGTTGTGAAAGACGATTTTGGTAAGATCTTTTTCTATTATTTTCCTATTTTTTAAATTTTTCTAGTATATATAATATGTTTAACCACTTCTTTATTAGGCGGCATTTGATATTTCTAACACTGGAGGAGTCAGGAAGAAATGATTATGAATGGCTTCTAGGAGATGTAGGGATTTCAAATCAACCCTCACATCTGATTTCATTTTTGTTCATTGGATTCATTACAATCCATGTCGTATATATCCTTTCATAGATGAAGACATATGGAGACAGTTTGTTGAAAGTAGAAGAAAATAATCATTTTTGGTAAGGGCAATGTAAACTTTTATAAGATTTCTTATATAAATGATCTTATTATTATTTTGTTAATGATTTCTTATTCTTAATTTATAGCAAAAAATGAAATCTCATCAAGAGATCCAATTAAAAATGTATACCCTCATAGTTTATCTTGGGGAGGGTATACATTATTGGAAGAAAAAATGATGGAGGAAAAATTACAAAAACTAACAGCTGAGTCTTCAAGCTCTGGAGAGGTGGCCCCTCCATCCCCTCCATCTAGACATGAAAAATGGAAGGGAGCTCAAATGGGAAAAAAGGACAATATCTTTTAGAAGATTCAAAAATCGTATCTGAGAGGATTATAAGATATCTATTTTATTTATTTAAGTTAACTATTTTTTTCATCTAATTTCAATCATTACAGAAATGTTCAATTAATTAATACAGGATTCTCTTGAGGGGCAGAGCTCATAGTGGGTATTTACAGCTACTGGGAGGCAAGATATTTTTTTTGCAGCATTGGGAAAGCCTGAACATCCTGATCATGTATGAGGATATCTGGCAGGTGTATCGGTAAGAAAAGTGTTTCCAAGTTCCTCAACTACTTACGTTGAGGGTGTTTATAAAAAAATAGAATCCTTGGAGGTTGAAGTTCATAATATTTATGCGACGATGGAGGAAAAGATTATAGCATTGGTACAGTCTATGTTTGCAGACATGAAAAGACAATTTCAGACTGCAACTCCCACTCTTCCACCTCCACTTGCAGACACCATTATTTATCCTCCACCTCTGCCAGTAGCTCCCACTCCCCAACCTCAGCCCGCGGACCCTGTTTTTTATCCTACTCTTCCACCGTAGCTTCCTACTTATTATGAGTTGTATTTTGATGATCCTCAACATCATATAGTTGCATATGGGTTGGTATACCATATAGGAGATACAGTTAATCATCAACAATTAGAGGTAGAGAATCATAGGGTCACTGTACAGGATATTATAGATAGATCAGCTCAAGTACCATTACCTACAGGTAAGGTGATGACAGTTGGACATAGTATCGGCCATTTTTTAATTTGGACATCCATACTTCTTCGACTCAATACCATAGAGGTATGTATGTTATATATTCTATTTTATTTTTTATTAAAGTTGTTTTATCATTTGAAAACTAATATATTTTTCTATTTATTTTTATAGGAATACTTCAAAGGTAAATAAATATTGTATAGACGACAACAAAGACAAAGGGATATGACATCTGATATAGATTCTAGTAGTCTTGACATATTGTCAATATATTCAAATTTGTTGTCGTATCATTATGAGTTTCCAATGTAAGATCATGTTTTTGGACGTGCAATAATTGTGTGGATTATGAAATCTGATATCATGGAACTTTTTACAGGAGATAAGTTGGGCATCAACATGGTGCATATTTTTTCCATGTAAGTCTTAACACCTTTTCCTTATGTCATATTTATTAAAAATTTATACTTATGTCTATTTTGTATTAGGTATCTTTAAAACATTTGTGAGAAGAATGAGCGGACATATGTATATGGGTTCATGGACCCGTATTTGATTTCCCCTAAAGCATGTGCATTGGATGAGGAACAAAGAATGGTTTATATTGCTGAAAGACTTGAACAGAATATAGTCACACGATGTTGGATGATGTCTTTTTGTGAGAGTTATGAAACACATCTTCTCAAAGAGTTCATTATCTTTTAACATAAAAAACCACTAACCTTAAAAAAATTTTACCAGTGATCATTGGATGTTAGAGGTTTTTTGCCCAAGGGAGAAGGCACTTTATTGGATATGCTCTATCCATGGTTATGTGCGGGAAAGTTTTAAGAAAATGTTGGAAAAGTAAGTTTAAATTTATCAATAGTTTTCTATATTATAATGAATTTTAAATTTATCCCATTCATATTATTTTCTAACAGGGGATGGGTCTACTTTCGAAAAAACACAAAGAAAATGAGTGCAAAGATCAAATTGTAAATTTATTGGTAAATATCCATTTATAATTTGTACTATTTAATTTATTACATAAAAATAATATATTGAATTTACACTCATTAAAATAGAATTTTCATGAAGATCAAGGCATCATCGAATGTGGATATTATATGTTAAGATTTATATATGAAATAATAACAACTGGGATAGTTGTGAAATTTGACCTGGTAAGATTTCCTTTTAAAATTTTCCATAATATTTCATTTGATTTATTCATTATACACGTTAACTACTATCCTTTTAATTTTTATCTATTTGATGACCCTCAACCCTATAGTGATGAAGACGTCAAACACTTACAAGTGGAATGGTCAAATTATTTTACAGGTTTGATTGAATTTTAGTTTTTTGTAGTGTAAAATGTAATTTTGAATATTCTCATTGTAATTGTGTATTTGTTAGTCGCTTAGGTTGGATTTAGTTTTTTTAAAGTTGAAATTGTATGTTTTGAATGATATAAATGTGAATGTTTAATTTTTCTCTACTTCTTGTTTTTTTCTACTTATAATGGTTTTTATGGTATGGATTCTGTTCTAGGGGGAGGGGTTCCAAGGGTGTGGGGGAGTGTTTAACGGGTTGGGGGTATCCTGGGGTGTGGGAGGGTTGTCTAGTGGGGTGGGGGGTATCCTGGGTGTCCATGAGAGTGGGGGGGGGGGGGCAGTCCAGGGGAGGTGGAGCGTTTCCAGGAGGGTGGAAGGGCTATCCAGTGGAGTGGGGGTTGTCTAGGGGGTGTCCAGGGGTGTGGGGGTGTCCTGTGGGGTGAGGGGGGTTTCCAGGGGTGTGGGAGGGCTGTCAAGTGGGGTGGGGGGTCCAGGGTGTCCATGGGGATGGGGGTAAATCCAAGGGGCGGGAGAGGAGGTGCCACCATCCCTCAGGGGGATGAACGCCACTGGAAGGTACTCATCACTCCCACATGTGAAACATTTTGAGATCTCAAGATTCGCATGTGGGAGTGATGATTACCTTCTAGCGGAATGCCCCCCCGAGGGATGGTGGTGCCTTCTCTCCCAATACCGGTTGTCCAGGGGTTTTCCAAAGGTTGTCCAAGGGGTGGGGGCAGTCCATGGGTGTGTGGGGGGGGGGGGGGGGGTCCAGGGGGTGGTGGGGCTGTCCAGGGGTGTGGGGGGTGTTCAGGAGAGTGGGGGTTGTCTAGGGGTGTTGGAGGCTGTCCAGGGGGTGGGGGACGTCCCGGGGTGTGGGGGTGTGGTGGGGGCTATCTAGTGGGGTGAGGGGGTTCTGGTCTATTTTTGGTAAATTTTTGGTCTGTTTCAGGGGTGTGGGAGGGTTGTCCAGGGGTGTGGGAGTGCTATCCGGGGGTGTGGGAGTGCCTTCCAAGGGGTGGGGGTATACAGGAGGGTGGGGGGTTGTCCAGGGGGTGGTGGTGATGTTTAGGGGTGTGGGGTGTCCAGGGGTGTGGTGGGGGCAGTCCATTGGGGTGAGGTGGTTCTAGTCTGTTTTTGGTAACTTTTTGGTTCTGTTTCAGGGGTGTGGGAGGGTTGTCCAGTGGTATGGGAGTGTTGTCCAGGGGGTGGGGGTATACATGAGGGTGGCAGGTTGTCCAGGGGTGTGGGGGATGTCCAGGGGTGGTGGGGATGTACAGGGGTGTTTGGGGGTGTCCAGGGGGTCGGGGGCAGTCTAGGGGTGTGGGGGTGTCTAGGGTTGTGGTTGGGGCTGTCTAGGGGTGTTGGGGGATGTCTAGGGGATGGGGGGAAGTACAGGGGTGTGGGGGTGTGGTGGGGGGCTATCCATTGGGGTGAGGGGGTTCTGGTCTGTTTTTTGGTAACTTTTTGGTCTGTTTCGGGGGTGTGGGAGGGCTGTCCAGGGGTGTAGGAGTGTTGTCGAGGTGGTGGGGGGTATACAGGGGGTGGGGGATGTCCAGGGGGTGGTGGTGATGTCCAGGGGTGTGGGGTGTCTAGGGGTGTAGTGGGGGTGGTCCATTGGGGTTAGGGCATTCTGGTCTATTGTTGGTAACTTTTTGGTCCTGTTTTAGTGGTGTGGGAGGGCTGTCCAAGGGTGTGGGAGTGCTGTCCAGGGGGTGGGGGTATACATGAGGGTGGGGGGTTTTCCAGGGGTGTGGGGGCTGTCTAGGGGGTGGTGGGGATGTCCAGGGGTGTTTACGACAGTCTAGGGGGTCGAGGGGTAGTCCAGGGGTGTGGGGGGTGTCCAGGGGTGTGGGGGGTGTCCAGGGGTGTGGTGGAGGTTGTCCAGTGGGGTGAGGGGGGCTATCCAGGGGGTGGGGGGGTTGTCCAGTGGAGTAAGTTTTAACTTTTATCAATGTAAATACTTAATTTTCTTCGGTTCTTGCAATGTAAATGCTTAATTTTTCTTTGGTTCTTGTTTTGGTCTACTTCTATTTTTCTGGTAAGAATTCTTGGTTTGGTTTCTAGTTGTTTCTGGAGAGAGAAAAGGACTGCTTTCTATTTAAAAAAAATGGTTTTTCAGGTCGGTTATTAAATAACCAACGTGATTAACACCCCCCACACTGGTTTATCATTTCAGTTATTAAATAAATTACATGATAAATCCTCCCCCTGTTTTATCATATCAGTTATTAAATAACTGACGTGATAAACACCTCCTGCACTGGTTTATCACGTCAGTTATTTAATAACCGACGTGATAAATCCCCCCACCCCGGTTTATCACGTCAGTTATTTAATAATCGATGTTATAAAAACCTTGGAAATGGTTTATGCCATCGGTTATTAAATAATTGACATGATAAACCATTTTCTAGGGGTTTAGCATGTCGTTTATTTAATAACCGACATGATAAACACCCCCACATGGTTTATCACTTCGGTTATTTAATAACCGACATGATAAACCCTTCCCCTCCTGGTTTTTTCACGTCAATTATTTAATAATTGACATGATAAAAGCCTATGAAATGGTTTATCACATTAGTTATTAAATAACCGATGTTATAAACACTGCAATGTTATTTTTTTACGTTGTTTTTTAAATAACCGATGTAAAAAACAATATTTATAATGTTGGCTAAAAACTGACGTAAAAAATGAAAAATAACCACTGTAAAAAAACGTTTTTTTCACTAGAGGAAGGAAAATTTTTATTATTGAGATAATTCTTAGAGAAAATATAATTTTCCTTAAGATAGAGTGTTTGTTATTTTCAAAATATAGAGGAATGTAAAAGTCATAAGGAAGCCTTATTAACTCAACAATATCTCCCTTTTTTGAAAGCACAAAAATTTTTACGAAAAAGAATACAAGGACTTAGAGTATTTCTTTATGAACTTGAAAGTAATAACTTATCTCCCTTTACTTATGAATAATGGTGAATATGACTAACTCCCCCTTAGGTTTTGAAATCCCTAAGGATCGTATTCTTTACTTCCTTAAAAATATTTTTCCATTTTTTGTATAAGGAAATATTATTTGATGAAACTCACCCTTAAATATACTCCCCCTTACTTAGGGAATTCACATCATTACATATCAATCCTTTTACAAATTCCTTCTTCCCATTTTTGATTTTCAAAAAGGAATAAAGAGAATGGAAAAGAAAATGGTACCTGAAAAATTAGTACTATACAACAAAACACATGATAATCAACAAAAATTTTATTATGATGGGAAAAATTATGCAAAAAAATAAAATAAAACAAGATATTGAAATGGAGTATAATTATCCTTCTTTCCCCTTTGGTATTAACTTTTTACAATGGTTTTCAGCTTCTTTATCTCCTTGTTATCTTCTTCCACACACTTAAGTACATGATCCAGATCTTCATTTTTAATCTCTAAGGATTTTATCTTTTCTTCCCGAGTCTTAAGAATATCTACCAGAGTCTTCAAGACTTCTTATTGGTTATAAATATTTTCTTAAAACTCAATTCTGAGATCCCTTTCTCTCTTCCAATTCATAACCACTAAATTAATCTTCTCATTCAAGTCATCGATTTCTTTCTTCTGAGTTGTCTATTTGAGAGTCATCTTTCACTCAAACATCTTAGTAAGATCATTAAACTTCTTATCTTCGGTGTCAGAATCATAATCCACGCTTTCTTGAAATTCATCAAATACTCTCAGGTCTTCAATATTTTTCATTTTCCAATTTGTAATTTTCTTGAATGATATTTTATTAGCTTCATATTTAACGAAGAATGTTTTGAAATCGGTCTCAAGCTTGAAAAAATTATCTATAACCGTGGTGATTGAATATTCTTTCTAATTAAACGAGTGTTGAAGCATCTGGCACCTCGATTCTATACTCGGAAATAAAGGAATGTTATCAAACAACTTCCTCAAATATTGTACCACAAAATCATGTCTAAAAGAAGATGATTCTGAATCAGAGTGTTTGGTTGGTGAGGATTATTTTTCTATCTCTTCATCTTTACTCTTTAAAGAAGCACCGACATCTTTCTTTTTCACCACATATTTCCTAGGTGTATCAAACAACACATGCTTTCCCTTATCACCTCTTAGATTGATCTATTCTGCTTTGGATTATTCATGCTCACTATGTGATAACTGAACAATCTTGTCTTCCTCAAGGTTTTATTTCTCATCACCTGCCACAATATCCTCTGGCTGAATGAAGTCATGGTTTCTACTTTTTTATTCAGATAGTTTATTGACTTCTTCCTGACCCTTTTCTTCCTTTCTTGGAGTAGTAAGTTTTGAAGATTCTACTTCAGAAGTTCAGATTTATAGTTTCTTAAAAGGACTCTACTTCTCATGATAATCCTTTACTTGACTTATCATGTCTTTGGTATCACCACTTCTTTTTTCTTCTTCTTCTTCTACTTCTACTACTTCCTCTTTCACAATTTCTTCTTCTTGTTCTGGTTCCAGAATCACTACCTTCTTTCTCAGAGTCATAGGGAGTGATTCTTGTAAAAAAAATCTAGTACTGAATTTTTTCAAAGGATTTCTCAGAATCCTTGAGAAGGGATTGAACTATCTCGATTTCATAAATATTCTTTTTATTCTTATTTTCTTTTTCATTCTTCTCAAGATCTTCAGTTTCCTTCAACTTCAAGGATTTTTCCTCAGCAGGGTCCAAGCCAAAAGTAGGCTCCCCTTCCATCTTGTTCTTTTTGTCTTCTCTCCACTTAGCCACCACATCATTCGGGTAAGTATTTTGCTTCTTTGGTTTTGGGGGTGCTAATTGAGTTTCATTAGCCATAGGGATTTTTTCCTTTCACTTCGGGTTCCTTTACCTTCCTATTCCTTCTACCTTTCTTGGAAGCTTCAAACACTTCCAGTTTCTTTGATAAAGCTTCAATTTCTGATTTAGACCATTCATAAAAATCTATAGATTTACAATTGAAACCAACCTTCATCCTTCTAAGAGTATCATCACTTAACAAAATTACTTTGAAATTACTTGGCTTAGAACTACAAGGAATTTTGAAAGACTCAAGACAGATAACTATAATCATGGATAGAATAGCTGGATACATGATAATTTGAGACTTCAAATTTCTATTCTTAATAGTATCAATTTTATTTAACATATACTTTACCAAATTTATCTTCCTAAGGTTCACCAAGAAATAAAGAATATAGATGTTACTTTTCTTCAGGTTATCCTTATCCCCTTTTCTCGGAATGATAAAACCTTGATCCCATAACTCAAGAATCCAAAGGTTTTTAGAGAGATAGATAATATTTAGAGTATTCACCACTGAAAGACCAAGATATTCTATAGCTTTCTTTTTATCAAAAGATCCTGCTACATCTGGTAGCTTGTGGGTATATAACTTTGCTTCTCCCTCATATGGAATTCCAATCAAGCTTGCAGCCTTAGTGTAAGAAAGGGAGTGGGTCTTTCCATAGCTCTTGAAGGAAAACTTCTCTTTCCCTCCTTCTTTAAAGAAACTTACTGACTCAAAAAATTCAACCAACAACTCTAGATAAACCGGATCACGCGCCTTTGGTTTTGATACACATAGGCTCTCCCAGCCATTCAACTTGATATTCATTGAAATGATAAAATCATCCTTAGCAAAGAATTTCATATCGACTAACCTCTATCTGTATATATTCTATTTATATATTTACTTTACAAAAGACATTTCTTTCTTAGGAGAATCTTGCACAGACATTTAGAATTAAGAAAACCTTTAAGATTCAGAACAACCTTAAGTAGAGTATCAGAGATTCATCACACCAAATCTTTGAGAGTCAATGTGGGAAAAACATCAGGGGGTCCATAAATAGGTGTTTAAAACGATGTTTCATCTTCCTTGATTGATCCAATGGTTGAAAAATTTTTGATCAGATCTGACGGTTGATATGATAGCCAAAGAATAAATTTTCTAGGTTCCAATCTTTTGAGGTTTTAAAAATAAAAATTTGGATTTAAGGAAAAGTGAATTCTAAAAAAATTAAATAAAATGAAAATACCAAAATGTGAAAATATGATTATAAAGATTTAATAAACGAATCATACCTTCCGGATTGCTAGGAAAATTATCCATAATGAGGAAAATTCTTCTTGAATAACTTTAGTTTAAAAAAATGGTTACAAAAATTTTGATTACGAAAATTTTGATTAACTATGTTGACTAACAGGAAAATCTACTCCCCCTATGAAAAAGAGTTTCTTACTGTATGGAGATAGGTTTCAACAAGAAGTTAATATGGAATATTACCTTATGGTTATCATTCCTAACTTCTATTTAATGTATTCAAATATATCATAGGGTAAACATTTTTTGAAAATATCAGCAAGTTGATCTTGCATTCCCATAAATTGAAGAATGGTATCTCCTTTTTGTGTGTGATCCCTAAGAAAGTGATGTCGGATATCTATGTGTTTTGCATGAGAGTGATGTGTAGGTTTTTTATTTGAGTAAATTTCACTTGTATTATCACATGATATTTGTGTTTTGGTAAAACTTATACCATAGTCTGTGAGTGTGTGTTGCATCCATAACACTTGAGCACAACAACTTCTAGCTGCTACATATTCAGATTCAGGAGTGGAAAGCACTACTGAGTGATTCTTTTTTCATGACCAAGAAACTAATGAATCTCCTAAGAAATGACATGATCTGGATGTACTTTTCCTATCTATTATACATCCACCAAAATCAGCATTCCAAAATTTTTTGAAAACAAAATAATTTCTAGAAGTATAAAAGAGTCCAAATCCATGGTTCTCTTTAAGTAGAGAAAAATTCTTTTCACTACCTTTAAATGAGATTCCTTAGGATTATATTGATATCTTGCACATAAGCATACTGAAAACATTAATTCTATATGACTAGCTATCAAGTATAGTAGACTTCCTATCATAACTCTAAATGATGTTTGATCTACTAGTTTCCTGGCTTCATCAAGATTAAGTGAATTTGAGGTACCAATAGGAGTACTTATGCTCAAAGTGTTTTCATATCCATACTTTTTAAGAAGATACTTAATATACTTATGTTGAGATATATAAGTTCCTCTAGTTTTTGAGAAATTTTAAAACCTAGTAAAAATGTTAACTCACCCATCATACTCATTTCAAACTCATATTTCATTAGATTTACAAACGAATTGTTTAAAGATTGCTGAGTTGAACCTAATATAATATCATCAACATAAATTTGAATAATCAAAACATTTTTCTTATCTTTCTTTATAAATATGGTTGGATCAGAATTTCCCTTAACATAATTGTTTTGTAACAAAAATCATGTTAGTATACCATACCATGATCTAGGGTCTTGTTTAAGACCATATAAATCTTTGGTAAGTTTGAAAACATGTTCAGGATGTTTTATGTCTTCAAAAACAAAAGGTTGTTCAACAAAAACACCCTCATGAACATATCCATTAAGGAAATCACATTTAACATCCATTTGAAAAAGTTTGAAGTTGAAAAATTCTGAAAAGGAAAGTAGAATATGAATAGATTCAAGTCTAGCTATTGGAAAATAGGTTTCTTCATAGTCTATTCCTTGTTGTTGATTATATCCTTCAGCAACTAATCTAGATTTATTTCTTACTATGATTCCATTTTCATCACACTTATTTCTGAAGACCTATTTTACTCCAATAACATAAGTTTCCTTAAGTAATTCAACTAAGGTCTATACTTTAGTCCTTTCGAATTCATTTAGCTAATCCTGCATGGATTTTATCCAATCATCATCACCTAAAGATTCATCAGTGCTTTTTCATTCTATTTGACAATGGAATTCTAGAGGTTCTACTTCATTTCTTAAGGTACTTCTAGTACATACAGGTTGATTTACATCACCAATGATACTATCACAAGGATGATTCTTAATAAACAATGGATTTGGGTTTTGTAAAACCTGTTCATCAATATATGGTAGGAAATATTCTGGGGTAAATGCTTCAGAAACATTTTCTAAAAAAATTTCCTTATCAGAAAGATCTTCTATCAAGGGTTGATATCCAGTTTTTGAAAACACGTCCGAAGATAAAGGTTGAGGTTGTTTAAAAACATAAGGATCAGTTTCATCAAATTTAACATTTACTATTTCTTCAACAGTATAAGTATTTTTATTCAAAACTCTATAAGCCTTAGAATTTTTAGAGTAGCCTAATAAAATTACTTCATCATATTTGGGTGAGAATTTATGTAAGTTATCTTTATAATTCAAAATTAATACTTTGAAACCAAATACTTTGAAGTAGAAAAGTCACGGTTTTCTACCATTCCACAATTCATAAGGGGTTTTATTAAGAAATGTTCTAATCAAAACTAGATTTATAGTATAACAAGCAGTACATATAGCTTCACCCCAAAATTGTTTATCTATCTAATATTCACTCAACATGGTTCTAGTTATCTCTTAAAGAATTCAATTTCTTTTTCAACAACACTGTTCTGTTGAGAGGTTCTTAGTGCTGAGAAGTTATGAGTAATGCCTTTTCTACTACATAAAGTTTCAAAATCCGAATTTTGAAATTATACTCTATGATCACTATGAATATTTATCAATGGAAGATTTTTCTCATTTTTAACTTGGACTCTAAATATTTTGAAATAAGAAAAATCTTCAGATTTCTCTGCTAGAAAATAAACCCATTTTAATCTAGTGTAATCATCAACTAGGACAAATACATAATATTTTCCTCCAATGTTTCCAGCTTGTGTTGGACGGAAAAGATCCATATGGACCAACTATAATGCATCAGTATTTGAGACTTCACTGATTGATTTAAAACTTGATTTATGTTTCTTGACATATTGACAAGGATCACAAACTTTTGAAGAATCATATCTAAGATCTGGTAGATCCTTAAAAAGTATCTTCTTATATAGTTTACATAGGTTCCTAAGGTTACAGTGTCCTAACCTTATTTTCCATAACCAAGATTGATCTTCTATTTCACTAATAAAAGTTATATCTTGGATCCTAAGGTCTTATAAGTTTAGTGTGTATACATTCTCTTACCTGTGGGAAGAAAGAATAAACTCTTCATTGGAATTGTGTACTAAGCACTTATCATTCCTAAAATTCACAAGGTAACCTTTATCACATAATTGAATTATGCTAATGAGGTTGTGCTTAAGACCCGTAACAAATAAAAAATTTGAAATCAAAGTTTTTCCAAGAAGAAAAATTTTACCTATAACAATAATTTCTCCCTAAGCATTATCTCTGAAAGTTACTTTTCCTCCTTTAATCTTGATAATCTTTTCACATAAGTTTTTGTTACCAGTCATATTTCGAGAACATCCACTATCCATGTGCCATGTTTTTCTGTTGGTACATTCTTTTTTTCCCTGAAAATAAGACTGTTAGACTTTTGGAATCCAAATTTTCTTGGATTCGGAAATTTTAGAAAGCAAGATTTTAGGAATCCACATTTTCTTAGAAAAATAAGATTTATGAAAACCTAAAGACTGCGTTTTATTTAAAGAACAATTTTTTCCCCAATGTCTACCACACTGACATTTAGTGCATAATAGAGAACTTTGAGGAACAAAATAGTTTTTACTAAAAACTGGTTTAGAATGGGTATAACCAAATCCAGAATTATTCCTTAGAGGTAGAATTTGGGAATACATCTTATCAATGTTTTCCATACAAGAGGTAATGTTTTATAAACACTTATTCAAGGAAAATATTTCTGAATTTAGATTAATAACCATGTTTTTATCCTCAAAAACATTAGTTTTAGAACTAGAGTTATCCTCTAAAATATTTTTCTTAGAAATTATATTTTCAAGATCCTTAGAAATTTTATCCTTCTTAGAATTAATTTCCTCAAGTTTTTTTGAAATACATTCAAAATCATAAATTTTATTATCAAGATCTTTAGAAAGATCTGATATTCCTTTAGTTAAAACAGAAATTATAGAATTTTCTTTATCGAGATTTTTCTTGAGTTTAGAATTTTCATTCTCAAGAAGTTTAGCAAACCTAGATACTTCTTCATAAGTAGGTAATATATTATCTTCATTAGAAAAAGATTCTCCATCTTAAGATTTATAGTATTTATCATCAGCATATTTTTAATTAAAGGATATATTTTTGATAGATCTAGTATTGTGTACCTTGGCCATTAGACAATTATTTTCAATGGGTAGTCTGGCTAGTAGACTAAAATTCTTCTGATTAGAAGATTCATACTCTAAGTATTCATCAGAAGAGTCTCCACCACTAGTACTCCATGTGTCATTGGCTTTTAGAACTTTCTTAGCTTTATCTTTGTAGTACTTCTTTCTATTCCTCTCAGAATGATTTTCCTTTCTATCCTTTTTCTTAAGTATAGGGAAATCCGACCTTATATGCCCTACTCTTTTGCATTCATAACAAGTGACTTCTGATTCTTTTTTGTCTTTTATTTCTTTCTTATTATATCTATACTAAAACTCCTTATTTCCAACTATCTTGTTCATCCTTTGAGAAAGATTAGTTATCTCATTCTCAGAATGTTCACAACAAAGTATTGTGTACCTTGTAGTTTAGTTGATATTCTTACTTTTATTGATTGGTGAAAGTTATAACTTCCTTATCCGAAATCTTGTAATCTCCAGTAATCATAACGAATTTGTCCACTCCAGTATTAATTAAAAAAATTATTCATACGATCTATACAATATTCATAATCATTCCCATCCAATATAGGTGATCTAGTAGGATTTAGATTGGAAATCAAACCAACATTCATTCCTGTCATCTAAAAATTTATATTTCCACAGAAACTTTTTAATAGAAAAAGTTTGTAAATAAGGATAAAAATCATAATCAAGGAAAGTATTTAGAACAATGAAAACTTGAGCAAGAAAACTTATATGTGAATATAAGTATTTTAGAAACCTGCTTTGATACCAATTTTAAGATCGAAATATGAATATAGATGCTCAATTACAAGAGGGGGTGAATTTTAAGTTTAAAAACATTCATTTTTAACCTTAAGGATAACTATGTTTAATAAGGTTAAACAAGGTAAATTCATAAGACCTCTTTTAGTTCTAAAAACTTTCTATATTTTGAAAATGCGGTTTCGGAAATGAAACTTAAGGAAAGTTTACAAGGAAAATATTATACCTTAAAGAATATATAATCTTACTTAACATAGTATAAAAAAGCACAAGAAATTATAAGAAGATTATACTTTCTTCCTTTATCAAAATACAGTAGAAATAAACTTGAAACAAAACAAGTAAAATGTATGAAATCGTTTAACCCAACGAGTAGGGTATCCAACAACCTTGGATAAAATGTCCCTTGATTTATACTTTTAAGAAATTTTGCCTTACCCACACCAGGGTAAGCCCTCAATAAGAATATTGGAATATTTATTGCTATACCCACAAGCCCTCAAACTATATGGTAGTTGGAACCTCTATCTTCTTATCCCCATAAGTCCTCGATTGTACATAGCAATAATCAGAGTCGCATGAAGAAAGCTGAATAAGATGTTTAGTACGCACAAGGCATGAGAGTCTCTCTCTAGAAATCACTTCAGTAGCATGTAATCTCTATAGTGATCAATAGGTTATGAGATCGTTCAAATGAGATACTATTTATAGGCACTTCTCTAAGGGTTGAATCCCTCCTCCGACGGTCATATTTTTCCTTGAATCTCAAAGGGACATGTACACATGTCACTCAAACAATGATTAGTTAAAAACAGATTGTACGACATTGTTTCAAAACTATAACATGTGTAAGCAAAATAAGGTTGTTAAAACAGATCTATTTTTCAGAGTCTAAGAAAAAATAATGTTTGGAATCTAATAAAATAAACATTTAGTGACTATAAATCATGGATATTAGGATTCTGTTTCTCAAGGAATTTGGAACCTCAATTCTGAGGAATTCGGAGTCTGAATTCTGAGTAATTCAGAGTCTAAATTATGTGGAATTTATAGTAAAAATTATGAGGAATTGAGAGTCTTAATTCTAAGGAATTCAGAGTCTGAATTCTGAGGAATTTGGAGTCTGAATTTTGAGAAATTCAGATTCTAGATTCTGAGGAATTTGGAGTCTGAATTCTATGGAATTTGGAGTCTAAATTTTAGAGAATTTAGAGTTTAAATTTTAGAGAATTCGGAGTCTGTATTTCATAGAATTTAGAGTCTGAATTTTAGAGAATTTGGAGTCTGAATTTTAGAGAATTTGGAGTCTGAATTTTGGAGAATTTGGAGTTTGAATTTTAGAGAATTTAGAGTCTGAGTTTCAGAGAATTCAGAGTCTCAATTTCAAGGAATTTGGAGTCTGAATTTCAGAGAATTCAGTGTCTGAAATCAGAACTTGAAAACAGAATACTCTATAACTAAGGATATATAGGATTCATAGGTTTTAGAAGTAAAACTGAATTTTACCCTTAGGAATAATAAGATTTAGATTTATAGAAACTATAAAATGAGTAATGAAAACATAGGTAATGATTAATTTTCCTTGGGGAAGGAAAATTTTCCTTATTAAGATAATTCTTTGAGAAAATATAATTTTCCTTAAGATAGATTGTTTGTGATTTTCAAAACATAGAGGAATGGAAAAGTTATAGGGAAACCTTATTGACTCAACAAAACCATATGATCATGGAAATATTGTGATATAGCAGCAACATATAACATGAAATAAACATGATTCAAAGATAACTACAAAGACTATATAGCGTGGTAGACAAAGTCCCATAATGGAATAGGTTTACCCCTTAATCCCATACATGACATCTCATGAGACTAAACATTTCCCAATGCATTAGAGTGGTATTTGGTCACACACATCAGTACATGTTAACGATTTTGTGTGCCATATAAAGAATCAAACATAATGAATAAATATAAGGTTTACCTATGGAAAGAAATGGGTTTCATAATCATGTCACATGGAAAACAATTGGTCTATATTAATGGAATCCAAGAAGTAAGGGATTAAATAATTCTTGGTAATTAATAAATTAAAAATAAGAATACATCTTGAATAATTGAAAACAAGAAAGGGAGTGGTTTTTTAATATTAAAAATGTGCACTTAAGTACGGTTTTGGGGAAGAGATTAAAGAGTATTAAATGAGGAAAAAGGAATAATTGTTTTTATAAAACAAAAAATGAACCAAAATAGTATCTCATGATAAAATTAGTTATTTTAGAATAATATTGGTGGATTCAATTAGTATATAGGTTGTTCATAAAAATGGGTTTGAAACGGAGAAGTTCTTGTTAATCAGGATTTCTTATCGAACAAAATTGGGTAGGGAATCTTTTAAGAACATGTATTTCCCCAGAAAAGAAAGATTAATTGATATATATACACATGTTTGGAACATATAAATATAATACATGAGAATTATATTATAATAAGGAATAAATAAATTTGGGTGAGTAGAGAGAAATCGTAACTCGAAGGAAAAAATGGAGGTCTCGAGATATCCCTTACCTTGTGTCAGAATGTGTTCTTCACTTGCACTTAATGTCATCGATAATAAAATTAGATTCACTAATTGATTAATTAAGAACCTATTATATATTTATTTTATTTATTATTTTTTAATAAGTTCATTTATGACCATTTTAATGAGTTATAGAGTACAATTTCATCGTTCAGGGAGCGTTCGTTTCATGGTTTCATGGTCGGATCGCTTCTATAAAATTATAGAAGTTCTTTTAAAATGGGAATAATTCTCCATAAGTGAAAGTATATGGTATTAATGAATTTAAATAATTTTAATTGGTATCATATATCATTTTTTTCTTTTATTAGGATGATTTATTTGTTAAAATGTTGAGGATGAATGTTTAGTTCATTTTGGAAGTTTTTTCAATCATCGCGAACTAGTTTCATTTTATTTAATATTATGTCAATATATTAGTTAAAAAACTTCAAAAATGTTAATATACATAATAAAATATATTTTAACCATAATATTTTTTTATGACCATCCTTGAAGGCGGTAATTGAAAACAAAATCTCATCATCCACAAAGGCGATAAATCAACATATGACGGACGATGTTTTCATTTTTAGAATAAATTGAGAAGATATGCGATTGAATGATTGATATTCCACTAACAAAATAAAATTATAGTATATATATATATTATATTTTATTTATAATTATAATTTGGGTAGGTTAGGTGAGGAAAGTAAAATTAATGAAAAGAAATTAAAATAGAAGGAGTGAGGATTTTACCTCTTAAATATCGTATCCTTAAGAACCTACTTGAAGGACCCCTTAAGGAACTTGGAATTGGTATTTTGTTGAGACAAACAGGTCTTTGATGTTGGGTAGAGTCTTGGGAATGAAATTAGACAGAATATTGACAAGATAAAAAGCTCATAAGGTGTGATAATAATAGGTGGTGAGGGGTGGTATTTATTGGGGGGAGAGGGGTGTTTTTTATTATTATATTCATTAGTTTATTATTTTGGATCAAGACTACCAATAGTGTTGATTAATATGAATAAATAAAGTAAATGGATAATTAGGGTTTGAGAAAATGGGTTCTTACATCATCCATGACTCAAAAATTGATGTATTTGTCATATAATGTTAAATACTATAAAGTATTGTATTTCACTATTCACAAAAAAATCAATTATTTTAGAAAAATCCAAAAAAAAATTCCCTAACCATTTTTTCACGTGTAGATTTAAAAAATTGAATCCATTTTATGAAAATAATTTTCTAAATATGAGAAATGAAATTTTTGAATAAAATCATCATTTATTCATAAAATACCATTTTTAATATTATAAATGATTTTTTTAACAATTGAAAACTTAATTAAGGTCTTGTAAAATATTCTTATAATTATAATAAAACAAAATATTAATGTATTAATCTGTTTTTTAAAAATAAATTTTATTTTAAATCGTTACATTAATTAAAAAAATTTAAATAAACGTTTATGTTTTACAAAAATACAAACAAATAATATATCATTTTTAAAACATTTTTTTACTTATACCATGATATAAATATATAATTTTTTCATTTATTAGTTAATTAAAATTTATTTTATAAATTAATAGGTGATTTTACTATTCTAATGGCCAGATTACTATTCATAATTGTCAAATTACTATTCCAACAATCAGGTTACTATTCCAACAGTCAGGTTATTATTCTAACTTTATGGGTTCCTTAATTTTTATAAATATATCTTATTAAATTAATTATAACTCACTTATATTTTCTCTTAAGATTATATATATAATTTCATCTTCAAAATTAATATTTTACTATTAACATTATTTTTTATTTATACAGCTTTTTTCATCAGTGCAGTCATTCTAGTGGATCGAGCATGTCCAAATTTTTTCATTGTTGTTATCTTATTTTCTATTTATTTCCCCACTGTAATATTTGGAATTCTTATTCGTTTAATTTATAACTAATGTATCATGCTTTATTTATGATAATAATGTTTTTATTGGGTTCTCTGTGTGATTTTTTTATGACATAATTATTAGAAGGAAAATTCAATTGATAAAATCATGGGTCATTACAGAAGATAATTTTGATAAGCTGGTTTAAAAACGAAGTTAATTTTATCATATAAATTTTCTAATTATGGTAAAAAATAATTTTAAATTATGTGTTCTATTAATGACTAAACCTTCATTTAGAAATAATATATTTTTTCAAAAAAAAACTTTTTTATTTTAAATGTATCTTATTTTATTTCTAATTAATATATATCCATAATTTTCATAATTTAGTTAGTAATATTCATAACCACCAATTTAATGGTTATTTTATAATGGTATACTATATTACACTTCATACAGGCTTGGGATTGAATTTTCTGCAAGCTATTGAAGAGATTGAATTGGTTTAAAAATAAATATACTATAAAGTCTCAGGGTGTTATATTTTCTTCTAAACTTGGTGTTTCATTTCATACATTCTATCAAACATGATGTTCCTATTTTAAAATATTAGGGTGTTACAAATTAGGTTTTTAGAATTTGGTAAAATTTATTTCATATTTTTTTAGGATAATTAATATAAGGTAATAAAGTGAACTTAATTTGGATCATAATTAATATTAAATACAATAAAAAACTAGTTTCTTTGGAGAAAAACTAAAATAGTAAAAGTAGGTAACCTTAGAGGTAAATGGAATAACATGTTTAAAACATGTTTATTTTTGAATGGTGGAGTTTTTTCTCAATCATATCACCCCTCCAATCCATTATTTATCAAATTTTTAGGCACTTTTCTTGAGAGTGACATCCCATTATTGAATAGTTTTGGGTATTTACAAAAATTTCACTCCTCCTCAATTATAAAAGGGAACCTCATCCCCTCGCTTATTCAAACCTCTCAAGAAATTTATATCGACCATAACCTTTAATAATATCTCCACAAAATCCTTATCTACACTATATATCTTCTTTTCTCCCCAAAATACCAACCTTAGGGTCCTTAATATGACATTCAAAAGATGTTATTCTATGTAAGGATAACTGTCTTCATCGAGCCCCTTATTTTTAATTCTTCTTTTTCCAACATCAATTATGTAATAAAAGTTACAACATAATAACACCATAATATACTATATATTTTTATTTTATTATTGTTATGGCATAATATTTATCCATCTCATCTTCCATCAAATGGGTAATGAAGCCATCTTTCATGTGTACGGAGGACTAACGCCTCGCGAACCAATGTAACTTTTTTTCCATCATCTCTTATCACATATATTTTGAATGATAAATTTAATATTTATATATGATATTTATTACATATTAATCATTATAAAGATGAATATATTATATACCTTATTTCCTAACCATCCATTTACAAATGATAACATCGTACATGTGTACGACATACTACTGCCTCGTGAATCACTATGATTGATTTTTTATTAATGAATCAAAAGGATGGTATATGTAAGTGTATTTTAAAAAATTATATATATGATATAATGATAATTATGTAAATAAAAAACAATGCTTACCTTATTCCCATCATGATCATTAAAAATGGATGTGTTATTCATGTGTATGTATGGCTTATCATCTCCATGATTATAACATAGTTCATTTTTCATAACCATACATCATGGTTGGTTTTAAAAGTATAATTTATGTGTAAAATGGATAATTTTACATGAATATTATTATTTATATTATGTAATAATGAACCCTTTGACCATGGTCAACACACTCATGCTGTCACGAACCAGGCCGGGTCGCCATCCGACCCGGCGCCCGACCCGATCCGCGGCAAGGCCCGAAGGGCGTTCCCAATCCCCACGGGCTGGCACAAGGGCCCGGGTATCAAGTTTAACAAGTGGGAACGGTTTTACCCGAAATACAAGACAGAAAAACCAACTAACCAGATAGATAGACTGAAATTAGAAATAGACAACAAAACGTGCCTTTAAACTATGAACAAGTTTAAAGTCTACAACTTGAAGAAATAACTAAAAAGAAAAGACGACAGCGGAAACTAAAACTCATACCCAACCTCCCGGCAGAAGTGAGACCACATCAACACCATTCTGCATGAGAAGACCAGCTGCAACCTGAACCACCATCACTGAGCACGAAGTCGCAACCTGGAAGACAGAAGAAACAGAAACTACATACACCCAAGGGTGTATGCAGGGTGTGAGCTAAAAGCCCAGTAGGACGCCACCGAGAAAAGGTTCCATGCCACAACATCAAAAGACAATTTAAAGTGCTTATTCAAAATTTTAATTTAAAAATTCTTTTAAAGAAAACATTTACAAGCTAAACGCCAAAAGAAAAAAAAACATTAAAAAGAACTCATTTAACAAACACGATTTTAAAAGGGGAAGAGAAATGTTCAATATGGGAACACACACATACTCACACACACACACACATACTCAAGTGGTCTTACATATGCCGACGGAAGGCACCACGCCAAAGATGGTAGAGCACTACGGGTAAATCCCCTAAGGTTCATCTAACTCAAGTGGGACCCTAGAAACCTCGTGTCTCGGTGAAACGTGGCTTAGAAGGCCACGACCCTCAGAAAACGTGGCTTAGAAGGCCACGACCCTCAGAACACGTGGCTTAGAAGGCCACGACCCTCAGATATCATATGTTTAGTTAGTGTTGCAATCGTCAATCCAGCTAAGTGAAACAGGGACGATACCCATCCGGTTCACTAGCACACTAGTTCTAGTCTGCCCACCTAGATACCCAGGGTTTTTCCCATGTGCTCAAACAAGTTTCACATTCAAATAATTCACCACTTTAACATTTCACAAACCAAGCTTGACATTACACAAAAAGTCACCACTTTCATACCAAAACACTATTTCAAAGACACGCACACAAAGGACATGTCTCATTTTATAAAAATACACCACTTTAAAAATGAATGCGTATTCAACTCCTTCAAAATACCATTTTAACATCATAAAAATGTACCAAAGAACCATTTGAACTATTAATGAAATTGTTTCAAGAAAACTCAAGAAGAATTTACACCAAAGACCACTTGGTTCTATATAGAGGCGTCACTTTAATACTTGATACATGAGGTGACCATATCAAAACTTGTTTTCCATTATAAAAAAAAAATATTCATTTTAATTTCACAAGTGCAGGACAAGGCAAACACACCAAAAGTGATTCACATACTTTGAAAAATGTCTAATTAAATAAACAAACACCTAAAGCGACTTAAAAACACCTCTCACACTACCAAACAACCTTCAAAACCTTTCAACCTTGTTTGGAATCCCAAATACCACTCAAATGAACAATCGCTTAGTTTACAAAACATATCACATGTATACCATAAAACCTCACTTAAAAACACACAAATCTTTCCATGTAAAGAACATTTTAAAAATCAATTAAACACTCAAATTTTCTAAAACCTCATTCACACCATTTGCACAATTAATTAGACACTTTAAAAATTTACCACAACAAGGTCGAAATAAATAAATAAATAAAAACATAACCACTTCTTAAGAGAGTGAAATTTTTACCACGCACGCATGTCAAACAATTTTTAAACCGCATTCCGTGCAACTTATAAAACACAACCATTCATTTATACAACAACACATATAAAACACAAAAACATACCATTTCGGAAATCCAATTTTTATCAAACGAGCATGGCAAAGCATTATAAACAAATATAGCACCATGCAATTGAATCATAGAACTTATCAAGTTTAACTAAACAAACAAATTAAGTTATCTAGATGATGCAAAGGCATGGAACCACCTACCTGTGTGTAGTGACTTCAGAAAAAAAAAGTACGCGACTCCAAAAGCACACCAAAAGCACCACAACGAACTCAGAAAAAGAACCTAAAGAACAAAATATCGACAGAAGAATTAAAATCAGACCAAATTTAGCACAAATTGGACCCCAAACAACATGAGACTCTCACCGGAAACTCAACAACTCAAATGCGAACCCTAAACAATAGATCGAACCAACAATAATCAATATCAAACCATAAAACAAACATTATACCTGCTGGAAGATGAACATATAATAAAAATAAAATAAAACTCACCTAATAGGAGGGGTTCGGCAGAGCTGTTTGACGAGGGGAGGAGGATGCAACCGAGAAGAGGGAACTGGAGGACGACGGACCCGGGAGCGCGACGGGAATAGGGGGCGACGCCGGATTAGAGTCGGCAGCCATGGGAGAGGGGTGCGGGGTTGCTCTTCAATCGGGCTGAGAGGGGGGAGGCCACCGCACAGTAGTGCTCCAAGAGGAGAGGGAGCAGGGCGAATCGGTGGTGGTCCGGTGTGGGAGAGGGCTTGGCGCGACGGCGAGGGGTTCCAGCGGGAGGGGGTGCGGTTTTGGCTGATGAGGAAGGCAGTAGGGGGGCAGGGTGGTCGGCCGAGTGGGGTTGCAGGGGGGGCGATGGGGAGTCGGGGCGACGGCGTGAAGAGGTAGGTCGGTGGCTGGCGATGCGGTGTGAGCCGGTGCTACTGGATGGAGGTCGGTTATGGAGGGGGCGGCGCGACAGTAGGGTTACAGGGGGTGAGCCGCGCGAGACAATTGAGGGGGAGAAGGGGATCCGACGGGATTTGTGAGGAGAGAAAAAAAAACCGGAGGGAGGAAAGAAAAGAAAAGGAGAAAAGAAAGAAAAATAATAATAATAATAATAAATAAATAAATAAGTAAACAAATAAAATAAAAAGAAATTAAAATAAAAAGCAATTAAAATAAAATAAAATAAAATAAAAAGGAAATAAAACCTAAATTTAGTATTATTAATAATAATAATAACACCTCAATTTATAATATATTTATTGTTATCATTAAAACAAACTATTAATCCTTATTAGTTTTATTATTATTGTTATCATTATTATTATTACTATTATTATTATTATTAAGAGGAATATTAATAACGACACAAGACAAATTATATTCTTAACACCATTAATATTATTGTTTTATTATACTGGTCCATTTCATTTAATTAATTATCCAACAAGCAGGGCGTGCGGTGAAACGGGCGGGGCCGCGCGACGACCCAGGTGAGGCCACGCAGCTTCGGTCGCGTTGCGTTGGACGCAAACTAGTCAAAACACAATAAACTCGAAATCTAATGTCGGGTTTCGACCCGAACTAACTAGCGCAAAGAAAATTAATAAAGTAAATAAATTTTGAAATAGTGGGTGCGACAATTCTCCCCACCATAAAGCTTTCCGCCCCCGGAAAGCCGCAACTAAGGTTGAGACCCAAAGCAGGAAACGACACCCCACTAAGGATCAAATAGGACCCCCACAAACATCAACAAAAGAGAGAGAGAAACATCGTGCTCAGAGAAAGTGACTTAAAGACAACATCAAGAAATGCATAAAATACTTTCCGATATGTGTCGCCCACCCCAAAAGCTAGAACGCCTCCAGCCAATTGTTTTAGAAAATGAACTCTTGAACCCCCAAGAGCCAACTTCACACGCCAAAACACCTCAAGCACTCTGAAACCGAAACCACACCACTTGGCTAATATGAACAAAAGAGGTCAAACCACGTCCTCGGAACACTCCTATCACTATCAACAAACTATCTTTGAAAACAGAAGCTATAGATCAACATGGGGAAGATCGAGGTGCTCCCCACCATTAAGAAGTCACTGATGCTCGAAATGAGAGTGGACAACCGACAGGGGAAGGTTCGAGCGGACTCCCCGCCATTTAAGAAAAGTCAAGCACTGATTCATCCTAGAGACATTCGTGCGAGACCCAATGTGGGTCTCCCCACCATTAAGAACCTGCCAACGCCAAAGGCGAGACTAGAAAACCAACATGGGGAGGTCCATGAGGACTCCCCACCATTAGAACTAACGAAATGCATAGAACTTTGAAAAACTTCTCAATGGTGACCAAACACCCCACCACAAGGGGCGGGGAGGGAGGGGCCTAACCACCCGGGCGTCAGAACTATGACCTAAGACCTGACCAACACATCTACATCCCGGGATGAGCATTATAAAATTTTGGGACTGATTTTTCCCCAACAGACTCTCAAGGACCACTAAAGGTGATTGCATCCAATGGGACGCAACCCCAAGGACTTTAAGTCAACGAGACGAACAAGCCTCCACATGATCATGAAAACCTTCTACAACCAGATGGTTCGTTTGGAGCAGAACAACCGTAGAAATCAATTTCAGCTGCATTCACTTTCAACACCGATGACAGAAATAAAGTCGGGGTCTCATACCCTCTCGAGGTTCCTGACCACGCGCCAGCTTCACTCCGAGGCCTATGGCTGGAGCCCTGATGTTTGAAGCATCTTCTGCCTCGTAGTCAGGCATGGAAAACTCCCGAACGGAGCTTCTCCTTTTTTGGTGTCACACGAAATCATACTGCAACCGAGGCAACACCATCAGACACAACACACCATGACATCTAATTGATCATACACAAAACATTAACCAGCATAAGAGCTGCAATGGTGCATGCGCATCACCCTCTGTCACACTGGATGAGAACACGACACCGCAAATCGTCACCGAACATGACCATTACTGTTGAGAGGAACATTATACGGAGAAGGACTTCAAACTAGGTCTTAAACAACACATGATTCCTGCAATTGACTGTAGCATCCCCATGTGACTGGGTCTGCCACACTAGTGGCCTAACGTAAACCTCTTTCTTAAACAAGACAAACCAAAGATCAGAGGTCATTTAGAACGATAGACTACACCGACGACATAGGGTTGCTTCCAAACCACTGTTGATTATCAAAGAGGTCTCACGCTGCAAGAAGGCACCGAACATGACCCTTGCGGCTAATGTAAACACTGCCAACCATTCAAGACATCGATAAGCACTGACAGCTCTCAATCTCCTTTACCCTTCCCCACTGGAATTTCTTTCGCCGTTTCTAGGGGAAACCTTCAAGCGTAACGACGTCAAATTTCATACTCGATGACTCGGGAAACTCAAAGAAACCAAAACTCTGTTCAACTCCCCTCGCATCTGTCATCCCAGTGCGAGAGGATCCACTTAGTTGTAAAAAGTAAAGGTGGGTTTAATTCCAGAATTCAAAAAGAGAATCCTTCGATAAACTGGAGTGTCGGCCAACAGGGAATTCCCCGTAGTTGTACTTCAATCACATGTCAGCGCTTTATAGGGGGGACGTACACTAGTCAAGAAAGAAAACGATGGACCCAACCAAACTGGTCCAACGGTCAAGACATACCACAAGAAAACACCAACCGTGCAGGGGAAACCACTGCAAGTTCTCCCTGATGTACTATTCAAAGGAATTTACTAACCACACGCTTACATACCAACTTACAAATAAGAACTCAAACTCGGGACATAAACCATTCAGAAATAATACTCAGTTCAAAACGCCACACATCCAACATCTCAAAAACACAAGGACACGCCACACAAACACCGTTTACTAAAACACCAAACATTTTCTTTAGCAAGACATTTTAAAAATAAGCAAAGCCAGTAAATTGCGCAAACACCAATGGCGTCCCGTGAGCTTCGCACATGCATGTTCCCGTGCCGCACTGGCACCCACCTCAAATTCATCCAGGCACTCATCCGCTCGTGTCATTAACCCTTTCTCTTTCCATATACACTTATGCATGTGGTCGCCCACGAGAACACCAAGTACCAAAACCAAACCTTTCCATTTTTCCAGAACCAAAACATCCAACCCAAATTTTTCAAACCTTCCACATCATTTCATTTTTAATGTGATTCATTTGAAAACATTTTCTAAGACCAAAACATTTTAACTTAAAAACCAACTTTCCACAAATCCAAAACAATGAGACGAGAAACGACGCAAGAGAAAACTAGTGTCTGCGGGTGATTGAAGCATATGGTTGGCGGCCATACGCCAATCACGCCACTGGCCACGGAGAGTATTTTAGGATAGTGTCCCCGGCTCCACAAGGTTTTCCAGACCCTGCGACCTCACTAAGACCACTGGCCCCACTCTCTTTTCATTTCCCTTAAGCAAGATTAACCACACAGAACAATGACTCGGACAAAACCCAACTTACTTTGGTAACTCGAGTCCCGCCACGAGGTGTGCTGGCCAGGCACATTGCTCGTAGCTAGAACGTTGAGTTCCAACAACCTTAAACTTGGTCGACTCTGACTCCATCTCAAAAGCAAACGACCCAAGAGAGCAAACCTTGCCCTCTGATACCATTTTTTCACGAACCAGGCCGGGTCGCCATCCGACCCGGCGCCCGACCCGATCCGCGGCAAGGCCCGAAGGGCGTTCCCAATCCCCACGGGCTGGCACAAGTGCCCGGGTATCAAGTTTAACAAGTGGGAACGGTTTTACCCAAAATACAAGACAGAAAAACCAACTAACCAGATAGATAGACTGAAATTAGAAATAGACAACAAAACGTGCCTTTAAACTATGAACAAGTTTAAAGTCTACAACTTGAAGAAATAACTAAAAAGAAAAGACGACAGCGGAAACTAAAACTCATACCCAACCTCCCGGCAGAAGTGAGACCACATCAACACCATTCTGCATGAGAAGACCAGCTGCAACCTGAACCACCATCACTGAGCACGAAGTCGCAACCTGGAAGACAGAAGAAACAGAAACTACATACACCCAAGGGTGTATGCAGGGTGTGAGCTAAAAGCCCAGTAGGACTCCACCGAGAAAAGGTTCCATGCCACAACATCAAAAGACAATTTAAAGTGCTTATTCAAAATTTTAATTTAAAAATTCTTTTAAAGAAAACATTTACAAGATAAACGCCAAAAGAAAAAAAAACATTAAAAAGAACTCATTTAACAAACACGATTTTAAAAGGGGAAGAGAAATGTTCAATATGGGAACACACACATACTCACACACACACACACATACTCAAGTGGTCTTCCATATGCCGACGGAAGGCACCACGCCAAAGATGGTAGAGCACTACGGGTAAATCCCCTAAGGTTCATCTAACTCAAGTGGGACCCTAGAAACCTCGTGTCTCGGTGAAACGTGGCTTAGAAGGCCACGACCCTCAGAAAACGTGGCTTAGAAGGCCACGACCCTCAGAACACGTGGCTTAGAAGGCCACGACCCTCAGATATCATATGTTTAGTTAGTGTTGCAATCGTCAATCCAGCTAAGTGAAACAGGGACGATACCCATCCGGTTCACTAGCACACTAGTTCTAGTCTGCCCACCTAGATACCCAGGGTTTTTCCCATGTTCTCAAATAAGTTTCACATTCAAATAATTCACTACTTTCACATTTCACAAACCAAGCTTGACATTACACAAAAATTCACCACTTTCATACCAAAACACTATTTCAAAGACACGCACACAAAGGACATGTCTCATTTTATAAAAATACACCACTTTAAAAATGAATGCGTATTCAACTCCTTCAAAATACCATTTTAACATCATAAAAATGTACCAAAGAACCATTTGAACTATTAATGAAATTGTTTCAAGAAAACTCAAGAAGACTTTACACCAAAGACCACTTGGTTCTATATAGAGGCGTCACTTTAATACTTGATACATGAGGTGACCATATCAAAACTTGTTTTCCATTATAAAAAAAAATTCATTTTAATTTCACAAGTGCAGGACAAGGCAAACACACCAAAAGTGATTCACATACTTTGAAAAATGTCTAATTAAATAAACAAACACCTAAAGCGACTTAAAAACACCTCTCACACTACCAAACAACCTTCAAAACCTTTCAACCTTGTTTGGAATCCCAAATACCACTCAAATGAACAATCGCTTAGTTTACAAAACATATCACATGTATACCATAAAACCTCACTTCAAAACACACAAATCTTTCCATGAAAAGAACATTTTAAAAATCAATTAAACAATCAACTTTTCTAAAACCTCATTCACACCATTTGCACAATTAATTAGACACTTTAAAAATTTACCACAACAAGGTCGAAATAAATAAATAAATAAAAACATAACCACTTCTAAAGAGAGTGAAATTTTTACCACGCACGCATGTCAAACAATTTTTAAACCGCATTCCGTGCAACTTATAAAACACAACCATTCATTTATACAACAACACATATAAAACACAAAAACATACCATTTCGGAAATCCAATTTTTATCAAACGAGCATGGCAAAGCATTATAAACAAATATAGCACCATGCAATTGAATCATAGAACTTATCAAGTTTAACTAAACAAACAAATTAAGTTATCTAGATGATGCAAAGGCATGGAACCACCTACCTGTGTGTAGTGACTTCAGAAAAAAAAGTACGCGACTCCAAAAGCACACCAAAAGCACCACAACGAACTCAGAAAAAGAACCTAAAGAACAAAATATCGACAGAAGAATTAAAATCAGACCAAATTTAGCACAAATTGGACCCCAAACAACATGAGACTCTCACCGGAAACTCAACAACTCAAATGCGAACCCTAAACAATAGATCGAACCAACAATAATCAATATCAAACCATAAAACAAACATCATACCTGCTGGAAGATGAACATATAATAAAAATAAAATAAAACTCACCTAATAGGAGGGGTTCGGCAGAGCTGTTTGACGAGGGGAGGAGGATGCAACCGAGAAGAGGGAACTGGAGGACGACGGACCAGGGAGCGCGACGGGAATAGGGGGCGACGCCGGATTAGAGTCGGCAGCCATGGGAGAGGGGTGCGGGGTTGCTCTTCAATCGGGCTGAGAGGGGGGAGGCCACCGCACAGTAGTGCTCCAAGAGGAGAGGGAGCAGGGCGAATCGGTGGTGGTCCGGTGTGGGAGAGGGCTTGGCGCGACGGCGAGGGGTTCCAGTGGGAGGGGGTGCGGTTTTGGCTGATGAGGAAGGCAGTAGGGGGGTAGGGTGGTCGGCCGAGCGGGGTTGCAGGGGGGGCGATGGGGAGTCGGGGCGACGGCGTGAAGAGGTAGGCCGGTGGCTGGCGATGCGGTGTGAGCCGGTGCTACTGGATGGAGGTCGGTTATGGAGGGGGAGGCGCGACAGTAGGGTTACAGGGGGTGAGCCGCGCGAGACAATTGAGGGGGAGAAGGGGATCCGACGGGATTTGTGAGGAGAGAAAAAAAACCGGAGGGAGGAAAGAAAAGAAAAGGAGAAAAGAAAGAAAAAAATAATAATAATAATAATAAATAAATAAATAAGTAAACAAATAAAATAAAAAGAAATTAAAATAAAAAGCAATTAAAATAAAATAAAATAAAAAGGAAATAAAACCTAAATTTAGTATTATTAATAATAATAATAACACCTCAATTTATAATATATTTATTGTTATCATTAAAACAAACTATTAATCCTTATTAGTTTTATTATTATTGTTATCATTATTATTATTACTATTATTATTATTATTAAGAGGAATATTAATAACGACACAAGACAAATTATATTCTTAACACCATTAATATTATTGTTTTATTATACTGGTCCATTTCATTTAATTAATTATCCAACAAGCAGGGCGTGCGGTGAAACGGGCGGGGCCGCGCGACGACCCAGGTGAGGCCACGCAGCTTCGGTCGCGTTGCGTTGGACGCAAACTAGTCAAAACACAATAAACTCGAAATCTAATGTCGGGTTTCGACCCGAACTAACTAGCGCAAAGAAAATTAATAAAGTAAATAAATTTTGAAATAGTGGGTGCGACACATGCAATTTTGAAATTATGAACCAAGCGTCCTCAAAACACTCAACGTAGACATAACTGAGTAAGTAATTAAATATATAATTAAAATAAATAAATTAAATGGTTTAAGTATAGTTTATTAACCATATAAAAGGTTGTTAAGAAAACAAACATTTGATATAAGTTTATTATTCATGGGATAAATGATATACACAGCAAGTCTGGACTTGTGGTAAGGGATTTCCTGTCTCACTTTTAATTATTTGAGACATATGTCATATTCACTATTTATTTATTTTTTATAGTTTATATAATACCAATTTTAATGTTATATCATGAATCTATTTATATTAATGTTATTTAATATTTCATTTTAATTTACTTATTCTAGGGGGTTATGATTGAAAAGTTACCAAAGTAGTAAGTGCTTATTATTATTCAAGATTTTTTATGTTTAAGTCTCCATTAGAGGAATTGTATAATATTTCTAGCATAAACAAAATATTTTTTCTCATTCTCTATTTACACATGAAATTTTCAAATAATATTTCTATTTTTATCTCTTTGGTAATTAAAATTATTGATATAATGTTTTTAGAAAAAGATGACTTTATTTCTATCATTGGTTGAAAATGTGTCTTCTTCCATATACATGTTTTCTAAAAATATTTTCAAGAATTTTTTTAACATTTTCCAAATTATTTATTAAAGAAATTTTTAACAATGTATTACTTTTTAAAACATGATTTAAAATTAACTTTGTTTCCATTTTCTAAATTAGTTTCTTTTTAACATTTTTGAAATAGTGTGAAAGTAATGTTTTTTAACTTATACGATATGTACGGAATTACCTGTTGTCATGAAAACTCATTTATTTAAAAATTAAGATTATATGATTCTTATAAATGAATTTCCATCAAAATATTAATACTTTTTAAAAGTGATTTTCAATGTGAAAAGGGTATTTTCCTTATGAAATATTATATATAACATTTTAAAGGAATTTTCATCAACAATGACAACCTTTGATGTTATGGATTGCTTATAAATTATGCATATTTATCTCACATATATACCTATATTATTATGACTTAATTTAATGGGGTAATAAATTCCTTGTTATCATTTATAAAATTCCATCATTATGAAATTTCCTTTGATTATGATATGAGGAATGATTATGCAACCTGTTTTCTTTCCATGGGTAATTCTTATGTTATGTCTTATGATTGATTTCCTTTTTGTGGATCCTAATTAATTAAAATGTTATGATGAGAGCTACAAAATTGAACTCCAATTCATTGGATAAAACTTTACTCTCATAAATGAAATTTATGGGATTAGGGAGTAAACTTAATCCATTATGGGACTTTTTCCACCTTGTGATATTGTCTAGGAAGTTAGTTGTAAAGCCCTGAACCCGCACTTCTAGATTAAGTACTAAAACATGCTATGTATTTTTTTGTATAAAGGATAATATAAAAATACATATTAAATTATACAGTTGAGAACCATTTCCGATCTAGGTTCTATAAGATTAGACAAACCATACATAAACATTTATAACACAAAACATTTACATTTATTTAATTCCTTCTTCTCTAGCTTCTTATTGTCCCTTGAAAACTCTTTAGTACGCATAATAACCTGAGGATATAAGTCAAAAAGGGGTGATATGAAATCCCAATAAGAGGATAGATAATAACAATATAACATGGGGTGATAATAAACATAACATAGTCAACGGTTCATGAACATGAGAGGAAGCATTAATAAAAGACTTGAAATGTGGCAATGCATAAAAAATTAAGCATCATGTCTTAGTGGTTAAATTCCACACATAATTGTGAAAAAATATAGCATCTTGTTCACACATCATTTCACATTAACTCATGAGATTAATCACTTTACCCAATTCATTGGATTTCTGTATAATTCTGGGCGCACCAATCACATTGAAACATTCATATTGCGCTATATAATTCCAGGCGCAACCATCACATCATAACATTATCATTTATCATGCATGCCATTATGAACATATATAAAAATTTAACATAACTAAACCATGTAAAGGAATGGTTTTCATCTCATAATAATGCATTCATAAACATTTAGTTCCCCAAATTAAGTGGGAATAACATACTTGATACAATAACCATCAACCTTGAGTGAGAAGTAAAAGGTGTGTTTTTGAAAGAAGAGTTCTTTTGGAAAACATTTGTTTGACATAAACTTCAGTAGAAAACATTTATATCCCGTAAAAGGTAATATAATGTTAAAAAAATGATTTTTAAGGAGTTACCATACCAAAAATGGAGTGAAAGAGGGAGAACTTGAAGAAAGAAAGTTGGGTTCGAGATTTTCCCCTAACTTTGTATCTAAACACTTTCTTCACTTTAATGTCATGTATAACCACATTAGATTCATTAATTGAAAATTAAATAACCTTGTGTAAATTAATATGGATCATTATGGTTTCATGAAGTTATTTTATGGGCCTCTGGATGAGTTATAGAGTTTAAAAAACATTTTTCGGGAATGTTCGTTTTTATGGTTTTCTTAAGCGGTTTGCATGAATTCATAAATGGAAGTTCGTGTAGAACATGGGAAAACATAAAAAACTGATATTTCATGTTATCAATGATAATATATAATTTTAAATTATCTTATAATTAATTATATTATATACCATGTGGATGAATCATTAGATAAGAATTAAATGGTGGTTGTTTGGGTTAATTTGGGCAGTTTTTTGACCACAACGAACTTGTTTTGTTTAATCATTTAGTAATATGTACGTAAGTTAGTTGCAGAACATTAAATAGGATATTATAAATATAATATAATCTGGTTAAACAATAAAAATGGTTTCATGACCAGATCTGAAAGCTGTAAAGGAAATTGAAAACATGTCATTCTTGAAGGTGATAAATTAACACCTCACGAACAACATTGTCTTTTATAAAATAAAAATAAAAGAAGAAGGGGTTGGATGATATAATATTCCATTAGTATCATAACATTACAGTATATGTTTAATATTGGAGTTACCATACCATTTTTATTAAGATGGGTGGGGAGAGATTAAGAAATGAACTTGAAATTTAAAAGGGATTTAAAGGGAAAGAGAGGGGAATTACCTCTTGAATCCTCCTCTTGAGATCCTCCTTAAGGAAGCTAGGTTTGCCCTTTTTATGATACCAAAATCTCTTGTATGTGAGGGAAGGGATATATAATATGTTTGGTCAGATTTTAGACAATACTTGAAACTTTAGAGGTGTGAGGAAATGAGGGTGTGAAGGGTGGTATTTATAATGGAGGGGAGATGAGATTTCTCAATATAAAGATCATTAATTTATTATTTCCCCCAAAGACAAGGAATAGTGAGTCTTATATGACCAAGAATAGTAATTTTATCATGTGAAATCTAAATAATTGTGCTTACATCATCATTACATCATGCATGACTCTATAATTAGCTTATTTAGCTTATTTTGTAAATTATGGTATTTCACTATTTATCAAATTTTCAAATATTTCAGAAAAATACCAAAAATTTACCCCAACCATTTTTCAATGTGTAGAATCCAAATATTATGTCCATTTTTCAAAAATAAGTTTCTAAATATGATTAATTTAATTTTTAATTAAAATCATAATTTACTTGAAAAATACAGTTTTTAAAATTAAAAATGATTTTATAATGATTTCAAAAATTACGTAAGGTCTTGTAAAATTATCTTAAATATATAAGACATATATTTCTTAAATTATGAACACATTTTATGAAAATATATTTTTTTAATTAATTAATTAATTATAATTATTTATTTATAACTTGCAAAAATATCAATACTTTTACTATGGTCAAATTGTCACTTATACGATGCCTAAATTTTATTTAATTATTCATGGGCAAGGTTTCTATTATTTTGGAAGATTCATAAGGGTAAAATTACTATTCATAAGGTTAGGTTACTATTCATAAGGGTAGGTTACTATTCACAAAAAATTATGTTTGTTCTATTAGACTCAAAAAAACATATTGATCACAACCGTGTATGTCATATTTTTGAAATTCAAAACAAATAAGTGACAAAATTAAGTTTAACAGATTATTTATAAATTTTACATAGTAACCAATAGTTCATTTAAGCACATAGTGTTTCCTATTAAAATATTGGGATGTTATATTAGACTTAACTCACGTTTATGTCATGTTATATATTGTTGCCACATTTCTTAAGGTGATATGATATTATAATACCATGTTATTAATGTTATTATCTCATGTGATTACTCTTGATAATTCACTTTTATGATATCATGTTATACTTTGGACTCACATGGTATGCTTCCTTATCATGTTTCTTCCCTTACTAGGTTTTTAACTCAACCATTTTTCCAATGTATTCCTTAGGTAATCCCATGCAGTTTAGGACATAAAAAGGATTTAGAACCTCTTTATAAATAATAAAGTAAAAAAATTAATTTTAGTCTCACTCTTATGTGTTATGAATCTATTATTTCAAATACCTTAGGCCTTATGATCTTTTGGTTATAATTAATGGATGTTTATGTTAAAATCACGTAATAATTTGTATAAATGGATTTTGTTTCTATATTTTTGCACATAAGTTCTTAAACCTGATATTTTAACCTCAGATATAACTTCACTTACCTATTAAATAAATATATAAATTAAATCTCTTACTTTCTCTCTCATCAGTTAAAACCTCAACTAATCACCCTCGCCTGGCAGTTTTGGATTAAACAGTGAAATACAGCAATCACTATACTCATTATCCTAACATATAAAAGCAATTGGATATCTCTTCTCACTCCCGTATCAACCCACTTCTCACCATTATAGGAGGTGAATAATTTTTAGTTTTCATGTGTGTGAAAACCAATAAAAAAGGTAAGAAGAATTTAAAAAAACTGGAATCCTACTATTATATAAGCAGTCAAATGCTTTCATAGAGATTGAAATAGAAGAGAAATTATCATTATATTATAGAATTCACTAATATTGGTAGGAATATTGTACATGTATCAACCAATTAGTAACTATTATTCCATCACTAGAGAGATTACAGTGCAGGAAAGGGAAATGAAACTCTCTAATAGCACCTACTCTAGCTTGATCGATCGATTAGTGGCCTATTCCTTCAATGAAAAGTTGTTATATTTAAAAATGATATGGGTCTCCTCATATCCTTTAGTATATCCATTTCAATGTGAGTATCATGGGATTCATTTTCCCCATTAAATGATTCAAGTACCTTTTTAATCCTCCTCCATTTCAGTTTCCAGGTCGTTTCCCCTCCGATGGCTTCCATGTGTATAGTGCTATAGTCCATATTCCTTCAACTGACCATCACCCAAACATTCACATCCTCAAATTCCATTCTCATAATCCTCCCCCCATACCCTATTCAACTCAATGGATGATTTCTATCTAGAATATATAAAAAATCTTAGCCAATTTGAGTATATTATGGGAATGAGAATAGATTTTAGGTTGAAATCCATTTAAATCATGGATCTCAAATTTTAATCCTCGGGGATCAAAAATTAGAAAAGTGATGAAGTCATACAAAAATAGGTATCTCATTTCATATGAATTCAAATTCATATTACATGGTTGGAAAAAATTCATACGAAAGCACAAAAGTCATGTGAAATGATGAAGTTATACATGATAAACCTATAATGCAGAAGTAGTAGTCATATGAAATGGATGAAGTGTGATGAAATGGCAAGGGGAATTCATATAATTAGGCCAAATTTATATGAAATAAAGAAGTATAATACTGGATAAAGTGTGATGAAATCATCAAGTACATATACCTGGGCCATCCAAATTCATACTGTTTGAGAAACATCACACAAAATGGATAAATTCATATGAAATTTTGATTTTCAATTATTTATGGGAAAATTCATACGAAATTCACTTCCCTTTTTTATTTTTTTCATCTTAAAAACATGAAAATTCAAACTTAGTCTAGGTTTTGTGTAATTATTATAGAATTGATTTAAAATGATGAAAGATCATATTTAAATTCCTAATAATAATGTAATTTCAAAATTAAAAATCAATGTATGGCATCCGTATTTAATTCCAAAATAAAAAACCATTAAAAATAAAGATTAAATCCATTAAACAATCAAGTCCTAGATTCACTAATGTCTAAAAAATGAGATTATTTATCGATTATTAGATCAATTTTTAGGTTAATATATAATGAAAAATATATTACATTTTTTAAATTATTGGATCTCATCAGGTATAAACCGAGTAAATTGACTAGGTCCACCCATAGTGTAACTTAGTGTACACACTATATAGGATGATTTATCATGCCATGTAAGAAGAATTTCATGACCAGAAGACCCCTGAGGGGCTACACAATGTGTATCCCTAGGGTCCATGTCATGTACTTTCCCATCCATTGTGGTTTTTCATATCTCCTTGCTCAAAACTTGTATTTTAGCACACAAGTTGTCCATCTTGTGTGTTTTTTCCATATAAATGTGATGTTATGGATCTATTTGGAAGTAGATATAAAACCAGAGGTAATATGAGTAGTTTAACCTCCTTAGATATGTCGTACTTATAACAAGGATTAGGTATGGTGATAGGATCATTCATGGGGTAGAAACTCCCTTGGTAGCATATGAGTGATTGGGCATTGGGCCCATTTATTAATCATGGATTTTGGTTCACCCCTCATACACTAATTGTTGGTCCTTAATATTGGTATGGGTTCGGTACTCCCTGAATGATGATGAGGTAAGGGTACCACGCACATTATTGATAGAGATTGGTACTCCCCTCATATATTTAGGGTGTGAGTCCTCTATCCATTGAGTTAGGTACTCAAACGTTAGTTATATTACACTCAATAAGGAACAAGTCCTCCATTATTGTTTCTATGAGGTGTGTGGTGTTCCATGCATGGGTTGTTATAATATAAGGGGTTAATACTCCCTTTACTGAGACCTACTCTTAGATGTGGCACAATTTGACCTATGAATTTAGAGAACCATATCATATTGATGGGTGGTAAGGTGTGGTACTCTCTCATCCAATTCACATACTTAAGTGAGGATCAGGTGTCCCTTTCAGTTTCTAATGGAAACTTGGAAGTAATACTAAGCTAAGAAAATTCTTTGAGACTTTTGACTCCTCAAACACCCCTTGTATGCCTTTGATATGTGATGTATGACTAGTTTATCAAATTAATACTATGTGTAATTTTTTTTTAGAATCCGTAATTTCTCATGAGATACGACCATCGTGGATTGAAGTTAAAATTACTGGGACTTACTTTCATCCCTAAGAGTTCTAGTGTTAGAGAATATATGGATCATTTCGTTTATTCCTCTTAGTTACTCACTGTATCACGGGGTTTTGATATAAATAAATGTGTATTATTTCCTTTTTGGTTTTGGGTCATCCTAATTAGTATGTTTATATTAAAAAATCCATGGGATTTGTTCCCATATATATTTTACTATGTATGAAATTCCCAATTCAGAGATGGTCTTGGTGGATATAGAGCTAGTTTGTCTTATTTGAAGATAATGATTGGTGATTCTTGGTGACACATGGTGGAGAAAGGTGGTTTATGATATTTTTAGTGATAGTTATAGATAGATATCAATCATTGAGGACATTAAATAAATAGAAGATTTATAGGGTCTTGTATATGTTAGGTTTTGAGTCTTAATGGGTATACAGTTCCTTTAGTGTTTTCCTATGTGATGTTATGATTTTTTGGAAGTCTCATGCTAGTATTGTATACAGTATAGTTGCGTGTGTGTATACTATCGGTGTTGTTATTTATTTTATACATTATATATATGTTTCAATTGTGGTTGATATAGACTAAGGATTCCTAGGTTGCTTCATATGCCTACTTGGTCCTTGTCACCTTTCCCTAGCCTACTAGAGGTAGGATGGGGTGGAAAACTCAGCTTACCACTAGACAGAATGGCACCCTTGAGGTTTGGGTTATGTAATGATCATTTGTTTACAATTTAAAAACAATTAATGACCATTTTCTAGTTTTTACCATCACATGCATGTTTTAGAATTTAAAAATAATTAAACTACACTTTTGGTCATTCGGTGAAAAAAAAAATAATCTTATGTTTGTTTCTACATGTCAAAAATTAATATAAAATAATTTCCTTATTATTTCATTCCAATTATGTATTATCTATTAAGATTTTATATTAACATTACTATATGTGATACATTTTTTAAAAAAATAAAATCACTTCTATAACTATAAAATTTATTTTATTTATACTATTAAAATAAATAGTTTAATAAGAAAAATGTTGTAATGATCGGAACTACAATGAATAAAATTCCCCTTTTTGAATTAATTAAAAGTCTTATGGTTAAAAAAACACATGTAGTTATTTTGTTTAATTATATCCAATTGGATTTAAATTATAGTTAATTATCTTTATCATTGATGATATAGTCATTGAACAGTGATCAGATGACTAGTATAAATATCGGATTTTAACAAATTCATCTGTTATAAACAAAGGAAGTGATGGCCTCAACCAGTAGGATTGTACCATGTGAAGCCCATTTATCAGAGCTTTTTAGAGAGATAAAATTTATAGGCTTTTCCCTAGACCAATACCAAGATAAGATCCCATATCTTAAGCATGAACGAAGCATTTTACTAGAGAATTTCAAGCTCACTGAGATCATGACCCAAACCATGTTCGTCAAATGGCCCCATGAATACCCCACCATCACACACCTTACTCTTAGGGCATATTCTGGTGTATTAAAGGGATATGTATCCAAATCCTAGCAGTAGGAATATTTAAATTATTTTGTATAGAATAATGAATATATTTTCATCCTATTATTGTTACGTTATAAATGATTTTTATTTTTCATTGAATTAGCACAAACTATATTTTTAGTTAATATTCAAATTCAATTAAGGGATTTCTGAATTGATATATTTTTTAAAACAAATAATATTTTAATAAAATATTATTATTAAATAACTTTTATTAAATATAAATTATCATATAATTTTTATAAAATCAAATGTAATTTTTATAAGGGTTCAAAAAAAATATTATAAAAACCCCCTCCATTTTCAATATGTGTAGGTTTTTATTTTAAAGGTAAAAAATCGGCATATTTAAAAAAATATTTTGATAAAATAAATATTATTTTTGGAATTAGGATGTCAAAATTATCTAAAAGTGAGTTTTTCATAATTTTATGAAACATTATTTGGGTAAAAATTAAATACAATATAAATATATGGAGTGTTTAATGACATCATAGTGGCCCAATAGTGATATAATAAAAACTATAAAGGGTATACTCAACCAAATATATTTTTTCCATATAAAATAATTTAATTTTATGTTTACTTGATTTCTTTTATAATGCCTTAATGAATCCTCCATGACTTATAATATATTTTAATATTTTAAAATCATTTCTTTGAGAGTGTGACTCACCACCACATAAGCAAGGGAATTATTTTATTATCTTTATCCCATGTAATTTTAAAATAATGTAAACCACTCCCATTTGAAAAAAAACCATGGGATGGTTTGTGGTTTTTAATATTTTATTATGTAGTGTCCAAAATGAAAGTAATAAGCAAATCCCCCTCATTTCCTATATAAACTCACTCAAGCTCTCATTTCTCTTCACTAAAACTATTTGGAGGACAACCAAACTATAACATCTACTCCATAGATTCCTCCTGACGTTCCCCTGAAATTTCAAGATGCCCCTCCCAATCCTTTGGATTCACACACTCAAGTAAGGGAACATCATCCCCCACTCTCCTCTTTTATTAATCACTCCTTTTAATGTTATGTATTTTAATTTCCATTTTATTATGATAGAATATGTTATTACATATCACCCATTACTTTAACTTTTATGTATAAATGATGATATCCCCTATCACTCTCACTTATTCCTTCTATTAACCTTTATATACACCTGTTACCATGCTGAAATTTAGTAAGGGTTCTTTCTTTTCTCCTCTTTCTTCAAGTTTCTTTATTATGTTATGCCTTCAATTTCCAATTAATTTTGTTGGGAAGTGTATTTAAATGTCCCTATTACTATCCATTTAATTCCTAAATGATGATATAAACCTTTTACTCTCATAAACCCATTTTATAAATTTTTATATGACGTTGTTATGCTACCAAAATTGCACCGCGATTTTCCATGCCAAAATAATTGTGTAGTGAATACCATACCCATTTTTATATCAAGGGTATTTCCCTTTAAGAACATATACTTATTTATTGGAGTATTAAACTTATTTTTCCCACACTAATTGGTTGTGGAATAAATTATGATGTTGAATTAATCCATGTTATATGATCTATGTGGTATACTTATGCATGAGAATTAAATGATTATGAAGGGTGCGCCTCGATAGCGCTCAAATGCATTGGATAGTTGTTAGTATCATGATACATCATGTTGGGATAGGGGTTTTACTTTATTCCTATATGGGACTCTATACACATTGATTTCTTGGTGGGTTTATCCTTGATCTATGTTTATGATATAGTGTTTCAAGTTGTTGCCACATTTCCCATGTTATGATTATCATGATATATCATGCCTTATTATTAATTTCTCTTTTATTTCCCATTGATATGCCTATTTTCTAACATGTTTTTCATCCTCATGTTATGAATTTTGTATTCCCTTACTAGGTTTTATAACTCACCCCTTTCATATGTATGTCCTCAGGTTATCCCATGCATTGTTAAGTACGAAGGAAGGTTTCGGTCATGTTAAAGAAGTTTTTAATAATGATATTGATTTTCATGTTTTAAGTTATTATATAATGTACCTAATTTCATAAATACAATAGAACTCTCAATATTATATGCTTTATTAATGTGTAATAAATAGCATGTTTTTTATAGTTGGTATCAAAAGATAGGTTTAGTTATATTTGGGATTAGGATTAGAAAACTCTAGTGAATGCCTTAGGGATAAAACTAAGTATAAGAAAACATCCTTAAATTATGGTAAGTATTGAGTAAGTGGTTTATCAAGAAAATCAATCCCTGTTTGGATACTACAAGTGGATGTAGTTCTGGAACATATGTACTTAGGGGTAAGAACTCTGATAAGATGTTTCAGGCCTGACTCAGGGTAATCTGGTACACAACAATAGGCCTTACTATGCACTTGGTTTGACACTCCCAGTGGACACGAATTAGTAAATGCATAAGTGCAATAGGAACCATTATTAAGGAAAAAATTACTATAAGAATATATGTTAGGAAATATATCATGGATATCATAGATTGAAGCCTAGAAACTCATAAGTTAAAGAGATAAATGTAATTTATAAGTTATCCCTTTAATGTTATTGGATTACCCTTTATGTGTTTAATTGTTTAATAGACTCATCTCTAGTTTTACTTTTTTACTCTATCTAATGGATGGAAATAGGAGGAATCATGTTAACAACCGACTTAAAGGGTAGTGTGATGATTGCCCAAAGATACCCAATCTGATGGGAGCGGGAATGAAAAACTTTTTCGTTATACTATCTCAGCAAACTCATGTTCTAAATAGAAACCTAGATCAATAGGATCACCAAAACCCCCCTAAGAGAGAACATCCTACAATTTATAGCCTCATGTGACAAAGGCCTCCTACTTTTAATAGATCATCTGATCCCTTAATCACGAAACAATTGATCAACTCCATTGAGAAGATCTTCTTCATCCTTTAATGTTCCGAAGAAGAGAAGTTTCTTCAGGATGTTTATAATATGGAGGGAGAAGTGTTGGAAATTTATCAAGAATACAAAGCCTAAATAAGAGAGCGAAATAATGAAGTTGAAGTAATTCTGAAAAAAAAATTAATAAATATTTTCCTCGCACTCTACATCTTAAAATGGAAAGGGATTTCCTTGCCCTCAAGTAGAAATGATGATGAATCTATTAAGGTATATAAGAAAAACATAACATGACTTTCATGATATGCCTCTATATTTATAATTACCCCTAAATACAAGGATGACTGCTTCTTTGGTGGGATAAATCCAAGTCTACAAAAAGGCTTGGTGGTCTGTAACTTTGATAGATATGAGGAAATTTTATAATGTGATATAAAAGTTGAAATGGATATTGGAGAATCCATAGGGTATTATGAGAATAAGAAGAGTAAAGTGGAGTTTAATTCTGTTAGTTCTATGGATAAATCCAACGGTGCAAAGAAATTTTGGCAACCCACTTTTCAAAGGTGTAGAAAAAAGAACCCTGGAAATTTTCTAATGGGGACAAGGAAATGATTTAGGTGTAGAAGAGAAGGGAACCTAGACAATGATTAATGATAGGATAAACCCACTAATTTGATAGAGGAAAGTAATGCTTCAGTCAACCCTCAACATGTTATTCACTACTTCAACTGCAAGAATGAGGGAACTTTACAAACCAGTGCACTAAGCCAAGGGTTTTCAGAGGAAACCGACAACCTCCAAGGCAGTAAGGGAGATCTTTTTCCATCACTACTATTGAAGTAAGTCCTGAAAACAAATTGGTGATAGGTACACTAGTTATTCATTCAAGAATAGAAATTTTACTTTTTCATTCTGGTTCTACACATTCCTTCATATCATGAAATTTTAATAGAACTATTCAGACACCACCACAAAGTATGTAAGTAGAGATGTTGGTGATAGTGGAAAATGGATCAATTATTGCATCCCAAGTATATAACTCCATCCCTATCAATGTTATTAGGATTAAATTCCTATTAAACCATTTCATACTTCCTTTTGTGTAATTTTATGATATTATAGTCATGGATTGGCTTTCCCTATATAGAGAAAACATAAATTATCATGAGAAAGAAATCACTCACTATATAGAGAATCGACCTCTGATTCTCTACAAGTGCAAGGAGGATGAACCATCTTTAGAACCATCATCTCAAGCATGGATATTATTTATTTATAAGAAAGTTTATCTAGCTAAAATGATTGATTATAAGGAAAGGATCATCCATGAAGACATTCCAATTTTGAGGGAATATGCTGATATGTTTTCTAAGGAATTGGCTGGTCTTCCTCCTAGATGAGAGATTGAATTTTCAATCAATATTATACCTAGGGTGTTCAAAATATCCAAGAATCTGTATAATATGGCTATTGTGGAACTTGAGTAACTAAAGAAACAAATACATAAGAATTTGGATAATGGATTCATACCCTCAGGTGCTTCACCATGGGGTGCACCAGTCCTCTTCATCGTGAAGAATGATGGGTCAATGTGCCTTTGCATTGATTATCATGAACTCAATGAGATCATGATAAATAACACATTTCCATTTCTAAGAATTGATTACTTGTTCGATCAGATACGTGGAGCACAATACTTCTCTAAGGTGGATCTAGGGTCGGGATATTACCAAGTTAGGGTGAATAAGGAAGATATCCCCAAGACTACTTTCCATATGAGGTATGGGCACTATGAGTTCATAGTGATGCCATTCAGACCCACTAATGCTCCAAAAATCATCATGGAGTTGATTAATATATTCTTTAGAGATTACCTTTACAAATTCATGGTTGTCATTATAGATGATATTCTAATATATTTCAAAACCAAAGAGGACCATGAGGAGTATCTAAGCACTATTCCAAAGACCTTCAGAAAGGAGAATCTCTATGAAAAGAAAAACAAGTACGAGTTCTATTCGAAGGAAGTCTCGTTATTGGGGAATATCATCATAAGTAATGGGATATCTATGGATCCTTTAAGGACAAAAGCAATTGAAGGATGGTTGAGGCCAAAATCTGTGACAGATATCCATGGTTTCCTTAGGTTAGGTGGATTTATTTTTTAAATTTTGGGGTCGAACCCTCATTATTATTATTGAAATAAAGAAAAGACCTCTTTAATTGGGTAGAGGGAGACCCATTACGTAGCCCGAAGGTCCAGTGGGCATTTAGCCCATTATATAGCCCGTAGGCCCAATTCTTTGGCCCAAATCACATTCTGTGAATAGTACTGCTACAGTACCCACACTACTACAGTACCCGCCGCTGCTACAGTGCCCCTACTGCCGCTACAGTCCCCCTGCCACTGCTACAGTGTTGTCATTGCAACAGTAGCTCGGCTGCAACAGTACTGCTAGAGTACCCTGATTTGTGAGAAATTTCTCATGCTTTTAAAACCCTCATACCAAGATAACTCATAAGGGAGTCAGATTTTCTTAGAATGATTAATGTGAAGAAAGATATGTGGAGTTGAAAAGGATACTTATCACTGCCTATGTGCTCACGTTACCCACAAGTGGGGAACTTTTCATAATTTCTAGCGATGATTCAAAGAATGAATTGGAATTTTTGTTGATGAAAAATCAAAAAATCATAGCCCAGGATTTAAGGCAGTGGAAAATTCATGAGAAATGTAAGGACCCGTAAATTTCAACGGAAATTTTTTTTCTTAATTTTCTTTGGGATTTTACGAGTACGCAGTTTCTGACGGCACCTGATTCCAAGGCCCGGTGTGCCTGGAATCAATTTCTGAAGTTTAGCTTGGGTACGTTCAGTGAACGAACGAGCGGGTTTTCCTAACTTTTGAACCGGTGCTCGGAATCGATATCCGAGGGCACTGATGAAACCACAGCATCGGTAATGTATTATGAATACCTTTTCCGGAGTTGCGTTTTCTCAGGTGAGGTTATTAAATAAATGGGTTAACTAAAGAATAAAATAAAATATTGTGCTACAAATTTTATTTTTATTCTATGTAGTTTAAACCTACATATGAAAGTTGATGTGGGACCCACTTAATCCTAACCCCTCATGATAGGATATTAGTGAGGTGCGCCCCACATGAGCCCCACCTATTCAACTTCCTCAAACCTCCCATTATGTTGGAAAACCCCCATTAATTTTTGTGTAACACACCTGCACCCCCTTTTTAAATGCCAAGTCAACTCTCGCATTTAATTGGATTATTAAACGCCTCTTTAATTGGTCAACGCACGTTAATTAAATCGTGATTTATTTTTTAATTTCAAAAAGGGAAGGCATGAGTAATAAAATAAGGCAAAGCCTTATTTTATTGATGTGTTGTGCGAGAAGACTTGGGGAGAAGTTACTCTAGTCTTGAAGAACGTTCTTCCTCATTGCAGAACATGAAGAACGACGATGAACACCAGCCTCTGACGAAATACGACGAAGAACGCAAGTTACTCAGAGATCGACAACGTGACGCTGTGTACCGCGAAGCCGATGATCCTCTTCTCTGCGACGCCGTGTACTGTGACGCCCATGATCCTCTTCCGCGACGTCGTCTTCCACGACGTCTTTTCCTGAGACGATCCTCGTTCGACAACTTTTTCGAGGTAGGAGTTTTGGTTTAATTTAATTAATGTGTTTTATATCCTCAACATGTGTTTTAATTGATGGAAGTCGTTTGAACCACTAATGCGGTGGGTGCGGACCAACGAACAAGTCTGAACCCACCGATTCTCTATTCTTGATGCGCGGAACGTTGGGTGACGATGAAATGGGACCGTTGAGCAATTGGAGGCCATCGCAGTAATCTACGGGTCCTGAGACGACCCCAGGTGCAGACGAGAGCAAGAACGGACCACCGGAGTGGCTCCGGTGGCCCACGGACTTCACTGATGACTGGAGGAGGTGGCCGACACTGACCGGCCTCCCAGAGGCGGTGGCCGACACCGACCGGCCTCCCGGAGGCGGTGGCCGACACCGACCGGCCTCCCGGAGGCTGCGGCGTCCCGGCACGCCGCCTGGAGGAATCGCCGCGGCTTCAGCCGCGGCGGCAGGCGACCAGGATCCCACGACCATGTAGGATCTGGAGGAGGACGCGGCACCTGCGGCGTCCGCGGAGCGCGAAGGGAGGGGGTACCGCATCCCCGCATGCTCGGCCACTGGCCGAGCCAGCATGCCACCCGGCCGGGTCGGGCTGGGTTGCGCGGACCAGGCCTAGCCGCACCCTAATGAGACAAACCCTGACCCGGGTCAGGTTGACCCAGTTCGGGCCGACCCAGGGGGGTTGGGCCGGGTCGGACCGGGCCCAGACCCCCCCACTTTCGGACCACTTTTGGTCTTTTGCCCATAACATGGGATACGGACCTCCGATCGATGCACCGTCAGTTGCGTAGAAATACTTGGAACAAGACAGTCGTTTCAGTATATTACACTCAAGGTTTCGAAGAACTTTGGGTATGGTTGGGTTGGTTCGAACACGAAACCAACCGGGCCTTCGGAGTGGAAACGCTTATAACTTAAGCTCCGGACGTCCGATTGACGTTTCGTCGACATTGTTGGATTCCTCTTAGTTATACGGACCTTTTGGATTACTTCTCTCGAGGTTTGGATGCAGTTGGAGTGTGGTTGGGTTGGTTTTGACTTAAAAACCAACCGGGCCCCTGGAATGAAAAAGCCAATAACTCTCAGACCGGGCGTCTGATTGACGCACCTCCTGTCACGTTGAGTTTCTCTTGTCGAGAAGGAACTTTGGGATACATCAATTCCGGACTAAGTGTCAGTTGATGTATCGACCCGCTTGGCTTGTGGAGCGGACCCTCCCGGAATCGAGCATGCTGTGTGTGGGAACCCTAGAGCTGGCTGTGACTGCGACGACGAAGATGACTGCACTGAAATTCATCATGGGTTCGACAACGATGAAGACCATACTGAAATCCTCTATGGGTTCAACAGTGATGAAGACTGCACTGAAATCTTATGTGGGTTCGGTAGCAATGAAGACCGTACAGAAATCCTCTGTGGGTTCGACGGCGATGACTAATGTTCTTGTATCCTACGTGGGTCTAGTAGTACTACTGTTCTTGTATCCTACGTGGGTCTGGCAGTGTTTGACTCTGTTCTTGTATCCTACGTGGGTCTGGCAGAGTAGCTGGTTTGTATCCTATGTGGGTCCGACAGCTTAGCTGGTTTAGTATCCTATGTGGGTCACAGCTTAGATGAATCAGTGGCTACATCTGATCATCTCTATCACCTTACGAAAAAGTATACCTGTGTGAGCTGAGTCTTGACTTTTAATCATTATCTTCGATATTATTGACTTGATTTCCTATGTGGATTGTGTTGTGCTTTCCTGTGTGGATTGGGATGTACTATCCTATGTGTATATGATCGAACTTGGGCTCGGGTGTTGGAGCCGAACTGGAATTGATGACTTATGTATATGTATGGGAATATACCTAAGTAGTGTTGGATGTTACTTCGTGATTGTATCTTTCCTTTGTGGATTATCCTTTGTGGATTTTGGGAGACCTTCGTGGGTCATGGGGTCCCTACTGAGTAGTGTATACTCACCCATGCACGGTCTATGCCCGCACTACGTTGTGTCGGATGCAGATGATGGACAGTGCTGATCGTGGTTGAGGCTTGTGGAGCAGGTCGGTACTGGGAGGTGGACCACTGGGCGAGACGTACACGGAGCGGACAACTAGACCCAAGGAGATGAGGAGGCTATCTGTACCCACCCTTCTGGTGGGACTTCCAGTGGACGGCTCGACGTTGCTGCTTTATATTTAGTCGTTGTACTTTCTTTCCAGTTATACTTTACTTTCAATTTGGGTTTGTATTCTGGCCCATTTACTTTCCGCACTTACTATTGTACCTAGTTTTACTTAGTGTTTACTTCTGCTGGCTTACTATGTGGTGTTTGTTTACTTTATAAGGTAATTCCTTCCCCTTTTTTATCGGGATTTATGCCTTTGGTGCTAGTCACCAGCCCCTGGCCTATGGAAGGCGGGCTTGGGGTAGTCACGGCACGGGTCCCGAGGACGGGTCGTGACAAGAAAATCTATCCCATGCATGATTTTGAGTTGGCGGTGGTGATCTTCACTTTGAAATTTTTATGTAATTATCTCTTTGGGGACATGTGTGAAATATATGTGGGTTACAAAAGTCTTAAATATATATTCACATAGAAAGACATGAATATACATCAATAAAGATGGTTAGATCTCATCAAAGATTACGACTGCTCAATCCACTACCATATTGGGAAAGACCAAAAAGTGGTGGGTGCTCTAAGTAAAATGGATCCATTATTTTTATCATCAATGAGAATTGAGAAGGATTTGATCTTCTTAGAATTGAATAGAATGTAAATAAGAATCATAATGAAAAGAACATCATCAATCCTTTCGCAAATTATTTCACAATCGTCTCTTCTTGAAAGGTTAAAGGATGCTAAAAAAGAATATGTAGAAATTCAGAAGAATTTGAATGCTATAAGAAATGGTAAATCCTCAGATTTCAATGTTAATGATGAATTAATTTTGAGATTTGGGTCAAGACTATCTGTTCCATCAAATCCTGAGTTAAATAGGGAACTATTGGATGATTCACATAGTTCAACTTTCCCCATTCACCCAATAAACACAAAGATGTATCGAGATATTGGAGATCACTATTGGTAGTATAACCTGAATAAGGGTGTCACTAATTATAAATCAAAGTGATTGGTATGTTATTAAGTGAAGTATGAAAGGAAAAAGTCTAAGGAGAGACGCAACTATTACCCATACCAACATAGAAATGGGAAAACATCCCCATGGACTTTGTCCCTGGACTTCCAATTACATCCAAGGGAAATAATGCTATATGGGTTTTTATGGATATTCGTAAAGATAATGCACAATTTATTTCAATTTGAGAAGATTTATCACTGGATCAACTATCATGGATATACCTTAGAGAAGTGGTAAGGCTGCACAGAGTACCACTATCAGTTGTGTCCGATCAAGATCCAAGATTCACCTCTATGTTCTGGAAAAGTCTCCCGCATTCTCTAAACACTGAGATGAACTTCAGTATGGATAATAACCCTCAAAATGATGGTCAATCTGAGTGGACTATCCAAACACTTGAGGATATTTTAAGATAATTATCAATTGACTTCAAATGAGGATGGGACTATGTAATGGCCCGGACCTCTCCGGCACATTCCCTTGTCGAAAAGAAGGTCATGAAGTGTTCTGGAGGGTAAAATGGACTTTTCTCACAATTTTCAGAATTTTGTAACTACAGGCCATATAGTGAGAGTATATGTCATGTACCACCTCTCCGGGTATACCCTATGTTTAAGTTGTGTCCTTGTCATGTGAAATAAATGAGTACATGCCATGTATCCCATTCTACACGCCATGTAGTGTCTCCCCGCGTACGCGTTACCCTCAAACCGTGTGTTGACCAGTCAATGTCTGTGTGCCGTGTTGAAGACGTGTCCTTTCCATGTGAAATAAATTATTACACACCGTGTATCCCATTCTACACATCGTGTAGTGTCTCCCCACGTACGCGTTACCCTCAAACCATGTGTTGACCAGTAAATGGCCGTATGCTGCGTTGAATGCCTTGTTGGAAGTTGCGTGGCGACCGTGTGTAATGGCCGAGTACACGCCATGTACTAGGAAGTACACGCTGTGTACTTTTGTTTTTATCACCTATAAAAGGAGGGGGCCTCTCCTCCTTTTCAAAGCATCCTTCTCCTCCCCATTCCTTCGAGCAGAGCTCTCCCAAGAGACTCCAAGGCTCTTTTCTTCCATAACTTCTTCGTCCGAGCTCCGATTTATGATCCGCCAACGGCCACGAGATCATAACGACGAGGCGGAACTTTTGAGATTGTATCTATTTCTTCCCCTCGGCCTTTCCTTCCCAGCTTCCACCCGAGTATGTTTTTCAGGGTTTTTCAGAAGCGATGGGAACCAATGGACATATTCTACAGTTGATCCATGGGAGCGTTGTGATCAGAACCTGTTGAGGTAGGGATCATACCTTCATCTCCCTAATTTGTGCATCATGAAGGATGGGTGTCCTCTTGCTTTCACAAGACATAGTTGAACCAGTTTAAGGAAGATAATAACTGGCTTAAAGAACGGGGATGGTGAAGTTGTTATGTTTATCTTTGTTTATCCTATTTCTATATTGTGAATTGAATAGGCTTCTGCCTACTAAAAATCACGGTCGTTGGGGGCCTTTTCGTGCGCAATTAAATACTGCCCAATCTTTCTAGACTTTTTATGGATAGAAACTTTGTGGAATGTGGGAACTGGTTAATCACGTAAAGTTGGATAATTAAATGAATAACCAAAACCCTTGTGTGATCACCCCGGTTGAAAAGAACTGAAATAATAAACTTTTGGGTGTTGGTTAGGGTTTATTTATGTGAAGGGGGTGTTTTGTGGGTTGTTGTGGATTGAGTGAGCAGTGGGGCTGCGGTTGGCTTGGTTGTGGGTTGGTGTGAATACGATGTTGGTGATGGGTAGTGGGGATGTGATAAATGGTATCAAGGGATGATGATGTACGGGTTTCGGGGTGTTTGTGGTTATGGTGGTTGGCAGTGGGGCTACAGGGATGGGTTTGAATGTGTACGAACTATGGGTTGTGAATAATAAATAAAAGTGGAATAGTTAGTGAATGGTGGTGCATGGTAATGGAATGAGAATAATAATCAATTGGGTTGGTTGGTTAATAAGAAGGGATTTGGTTGTGTTTCTTGTGTTTTCCAAACATGATTTGTGAATGGCAGGGATATGTTTTACGAATGATTGATATGGTTGGTTGTGGTTAATTGCCCAGTAATTAAGTAACTAATAAACTAATACTATTGAAACGTGAAAACCTAAATGGGGTAAGGGTTGTTTGTTGTATGTGTTCTTCATAGTAGCAGTGTCGAGGCACGTGCTCATTTTCTCTGTTTAGAATCCATAGTTTGGGTTGTGTGTTTGGTATACTTATATATATCTGTATCTTTATGTTTTGTCACACCCTACCCATGTTGAGAACTTAGTGCCAGACACTCACATTTCATGGGAGAGGGTGTTTTCCCCTTAGTTACTAGCTCCTTCTTGCTTCTTCTTCCATAGGTTGTGATGGCTTGAGGAGTCCTTACACCTAAGACTCTTCAGGTAGGTTTCGGTTGGGTTGGTTTTAGCCCAAGACTCTTCGGACAGGTTTACTATTTCCCAAGAATCTTCAGGATGAGGCCTAGGTGTGTGCGGGTGAGATATGTGGTTGTGAGGCCCAGGTGTGTGGGGGAGGGATATGTGGTTGTGAGGCCCAGGTGTGTGCGGGCGGGATATGTGGTTGTGAGGCCCAAGTGTGTATGAGCGGGTAGAGTGTGGTAGCGTCAGGACATTCGCCGTTAGGAAGAGCAGCTAACTAGTTGGAAATGGTGCGGGGTACCCAATACTCTTGTTCTTATATACTACTACCTGTTGTTTTGTGTTTTGGTGAGAGTGGTTGGTGAGGTTGGGTGGATAGAATTCCTTGATCGGTTTTGGTTTCTTCTGTTGTTCTCGAAGAACATTAGGACGTCTCCCCACTTGTGCGTGAGAGCTTTAGGTTTCCCAACTGAGTATACTTGTATGCTCACCCTACATTTACTTTTAGATTTCCAGGAGGACTACCAGGGCCGTGCGGTACCCTACTAGTCAGGACAGTTGGAGTTGTTGTAGTTTGTTGTACTCTTGTTTCTTTTGGTATTATACTTTTGATCTTTCTTGTAATTGTACTTTGATTCAGAATTGTTTAAATATGCATGTGGGATTGGTTTGGGTTTATTTCCATTTACTTGTTACTTTTTCTTTTGGTGTTTGACTCATCCTATTTCCCAATCTTAAATAATAATAAAAAAGGGTAATGCCTCCAATATTTGTAAAAACTCATACCCTTGGTGCTAGTCACCACTCTGGGGCCTACTGGAGGTGGGACTCGAGGGTCATTATCTTCCTTTCACCATTTCCAGCTCAAGAGGGGCATCATTGGTGGGAGGGGGTCATGAAAGAATGGTATCAGAGGCAGGTTGAGAGATAGGATGGAGTCTGGAGTTAGGCAGCGTGAGGATTTCATGGGATGGTAGGCAAACAGTGTTGGCTGATCTTGGTGCATGACATAGGCCAGGGAAGACCGGCTAGGACACAGGATTTTAGGGCCCCAGTGATCTGATGCAAGGACTCTGAGCCTACCTAACGACCAAGTGAGACTATATTAATTGCTGGGTAGAGACCCTAGGGAAGGTACATGCATCATCAGGATTGTGTTTTACTTGATTTGGGTGTTCTGGGAAAGAAATTGAATAAAATGAAAAAATGAAACCTTGAGAAATTTCCTTGGTACTTGGGCTTAGGCGATCTTTATTTACCGTACAACTATGGCACATGAACGTCATCCTTGGGTGACTCAGACAGCCGAGGCCCAGCAGATTCAGGCGGTTGATCAGTTGAGGATTGACCAAGAGGAGGAAGATAGCCAGTGGTAGAAGACTCTCTGTTCTTTCTAACGACAAACCCTCAAGAAGTACGAGGGTAGTACTTAGTATATGGAGACAGAGGGGTTGATTGAGGAGCTAGGGATCGCTTTTACTTTGATCTGTGCTCCGAGGGAGTACTGGGTTCCCCTAGCAGTCAGTCAGCTGAGAGGTGCGGCTCGTCAGTGGTGGATGCTCTACCTCGGGGAGAGGTCAGAAGCAGAGGTTCCATGGGCTGACTTTGAGAAGGAATTCCGAGAGGAATTCCTTTCTTATATGATCAAGGAAGAGAAGCGGCAGGAGTTACTCTCCCTCCAGCAGGGGAGTATGTCAGTATGAGAATTGGGGATCGAGTTCAAGGATCTCCTATGCTTTGCTCCAGATCTCGTTCCGGATGAGGAGCCTTGAGCGAGACGTTTGTAGGAGGTGCTTCATCCTTCACTCCAGTATTCTGTCACCCACTTCACTCTTCAGACGTACTTGGCAGTACAGAAGAAGGCAGAGGTTGTAGAGATGATGCACTCGCAGGGAGGTGCACCACGAGAGGGGATCCAGCTGAGTTCGTCGAAGTGGAAGGCGGTCAACAGCAGGTCTCCTGTGATAGGACCTTCCAGATTCAGGACAGTGTGGAGTAGGCCCCAGCAGTTTCAGTTCAGATCTTCGGGTCTTCGTCACTTTTTCACGAGCCCAGGACCGAAGTGTTTCTCTTGTGGTGGTTTCGGGCACATTCTGAGTTAGTGCCCGACCCGATCTCAGTATGGTGGAGGTGGGCAGGTTTAGGGCCCGCCTCAGCAGCACCAGGTTTTAGTGAGTCCCATCCAGTAGCAGGAGGACCCTGCTCCTCCGAGGGTAGACTTTGCAGGAGGAGGCTGACCTTAGGGTCCTCCTCAGGGACCTCGACCAAGACGTAGTTGGGGAGGTGGTCGACATCAGAGAGGTCGAGGAGATGGGCAAGGACAGTTGCACATAGCAGAGTTGACAGCTCCGACAGGACCAGAGGTGGTGAGAGGTACGATTTGTTTATTCATCACTCTCGTTTCTACTTTTTTCGATTCAGGAGCTTCGCACTCCTTTGTTGCAGTTGGTCTAGACCATGCTTTGGGTCTAGACATAGAGAGACTTTCCATACCCCTGGTGCTGAGTACACCAGTTGGAGGCTAGACCAGCATTTCTTGTTCTTTCTGGGGATGTGGGCTGACGTTGAGACCACATCGATCTAGTGGGGACCTTCTTTTGCTATAGATTCATCCATATGATGTCATCCTAGGCATCGACTGGTTGTTTTTAGTTAGTGTCATTATCGACTGATTCTGAATAAGGGTTGTGTTCTCTGACGTGGATGAGCAGCGTGTATCTTTTGTTGGCGAGAGGATTTATCAGGTGGGAAGCTGGCATGTGAAGCCTCTACTTTCCTTGTTAGGAAGATTATCAGTGGTTTCAGCTGATATAGAAATGATGGATGTCCCAGAGGTTGTTGGGGAGTTCCTCAATGTTTTTCCCAAGGAGGTTGTGACTCTACCCCCCCCCCCCCCCGACGTGACATTGAGTTCGGGATAGACTTAGAGCCTGGTGCTTGTCCGATTTCGATGGCCCCTTATCGGATGGCACCTTCAGAGTTGTGAGAGTTGCATATTCAGATTGACGATCGGATGGAGATGGGTTTTGTTCGACCCAGCGTGTCGCCATGGGGTGCTCCAGTTTTGTTCATAAAGAAGGCAGATGGTGGTCTCATGTTATTCATAGACTACCGAAGGTTGAATCAGGTAACAGTCAAGAACCGTTACCCCCTTCCAAGGATAGATGATCTCTTCGACCAATTGAGGGGAGCAGGTTGGTTTTCTAAGATTGATCAAAGATCTGGATATCATCAACTGAGGGTAAAGGATAGTGACATCTCGAAGATGGCTTTCAGGTGCAAGTATGGGAACTCCGAGTTTGCATTGATGCCGTTTGGAGTTACAAATGCACCATATGTGTTCATGGGACTTATGAACCTTGTCTTTTGAGTGTTTCTGGACCAATTAATCGTTGTGTTTATTGATGACATCCTGATCTACTCATGATCAGAGGAGGAGCATGTTGAGCATCTCAGGGTAGTCTTGGAAGTCCTTCGACACCACCAGCTTTATGGGAAATTGTCGAAGTGTAAGTTCTTGACACAAGAAGTACACTTCCTTGGGAATTTAGTGTCTCATCATGGAGTGTTAGTGGACCCGTCGAAGATGGAGTCAGTTGTTTCTCGGTCGGCACCCAAGAGCGTGGAAGAAGTTCGTAGTTTCCTGGGGTTGGTAGGTTATTATCGGAGGTTTGTTTCGGACTTCTCTCGAGTTGCTGCTCCATTGAAAGCTTTTAATAGAAAGAACCAGGTCTTCCTATAGAGAGAGCAGTTCCAAAAAGTATTTGACTACCTGAAGGAGAAGTTGGTCAATGCTCCCGTACTCAGGTTTCCAAAGGAAGGGTTGTTGTATGAGGTGTTTTGTGATGATTTTGGCTTTGGTTTGGGGTGCGTACTGATGCAGAAGAAGGGTGTGATCTGTTATGGGTCTAGGCAGTTGTGCCCTCACGAGCATAACTATGCCACCCATGACCTAGAGCTGGCAGCAGTAGTGTTTGCACTGAAATTGTGGTGACATTACCTCTTTGTTGAGCGCTTTGTGGTCTTCTCAGATCATAAGAGCTTACGTTATATCTTCTCCTAGCGTGACCTGAACTTACTGCAGTGGATATGGGTCGAGTTTCTCCAAGAATATGACTTCGATATCTCTTACACTAAAGTTAAGGGCAACATTGTGGCTGATTCCCCGAGTAGTAAGTCGCATAAGGAAGTGGTTCGGGAATCCACTGATGCTTAGAGAGCTATGGGAGATTTGGTTGCCTTGTACTGGGATGCAAGGGTAGAGGGTGTTAGAGGCTGTTTGTTTCAGATGACGGTGCAGTCCTCCTTGTTTTAGTAGGTGGAAGAGTCTCAGTGGGGAGACTCTGGGGCAGAAGTAATTCGGGATCATATCAATCAGGTAAATGCTCCAGAAGGATGGTCAGAGGACAGCCGACATCAGATTCTTTTTCTTGGAAGGATGTTTGTTCCAGAGGCAATGAATGAGGAATTTATCCATGAGTTCCATAGCTTAGCCTTGGAAGTACATCCAGGGGTTTCAGAAATGTACCGAGCCTGAGGGAACAGTTTTGGTGGCCCGTGGTAAAATGAACAGTGGCAGAGTTTGTGGCTAAGTGCCTAGTGTGTCAGCAAGTGAAGTCTGAACACTGTGTTCCCAGTGGTTTGTTTCATCCTTTAGATGTCCTCGAGTGGAAATGGGATGACGTCTCAATGGACTTCGTCAAAGGAATACCCAGATCTCAGGGTGGTTATGATCCTATCTAGGTAGTGGTGGATCAACTGACGAAATCAGCTCACTTCTTATCAATTAAGGAGTCGGGCCCGGTGAGTACCTTAGCATAGAGATACGTAGACGAGGTGGTGCATTTTCATGGAGTTATAAAGACTATCGTCTCAGATAGGGATACTTGGTTTACCTCACGAGTCTGTAGGGGTTTACAGCAAGCTTTTGGAACCCAGCTACGCCTTAGCACTGCATTCCACCCCCAGACTGATGGGCAGACAGAGCGGACTATCCAGACGTTGGAGGACATGCTGTGAGCATGCGTTCTGGATTTTAGAGGATCATGGGTGTGACATTTTCCTTTAGTAGAGTTTTCCTACAACAACATCTTCCACTCTACTATTGTCATGCCATTGTCTGAGGCTTTGTATGGAAGACCATGTCGTTCACCCATTTGATGGCCAAAGGATGGTGAGACAGGTGCTCTTGGGCCATAGGTAGTACAGAGCACCATAGAGAAATTCCAGCTTGTGCGTGAGAGGATGAAAGCGGATCAGGATTGACAGAAGTCTTATGCTGATCTTCGGAGGAGGCCCTTGGAGTTCGAGGTGGGAGATCTGGTGTTCTTGAAGGTTTCCCCTCGACGGGGGAAATGGAGGTTTGGGAAAGGGAGTAAGCTCTCCCCTAGGTTCATCGGACCTTTCGTGGTGCTGAGGCGAGTCGGCGAGGTGGCATATCAGCTAGCCCTGCCACCTCAGTTGGAGAAGGTTCATGACATCTTCCACATCTCCCAGCTTCGTCGGTACTTACACAAAGACTCTCACGTTATCGACTGGGGATAGTTAGATATGGGAGACGGCGGGACCTTCGAGGAACAACCAATCGGAATCAAGGATCGTAAAGAGAAGGTGCTCTGTGGATAAACCATCGCGTTGGTTCATGTGTTGTGGAGGCATGGCGGCCTTGAGGAGAGCACTTGGGAGTGGGAGGCTCAGATTCACGCTCAATACCCAGAGTTGTTTTGACTTGTGTTTTGCTTTGTTCTTCTGATCTTTGTTTTGATGTTATACTCTGTACCTTTGATATATGGATTGATTGGCTTGCCGGATGTGAGAATTTTTGTTTCCTTGGAAGTGTGTAACATGTACAGATATGTGGGTAAAGGGAAAAACCTAATCCATAATCAAGATGCATTAATGAGGATGCAATTGAACCCGTGAGGACTATTCAGTGCCGCCTCAAGCGGATAATATATCGACATAGGAGAAGGAATTTCCCTAAACCATGTGTTCGGGAAGTGTGTTGGTTGTACGGTGTTGGGGCCAGTGTAAGTTGAAAAAAAATCCTAATTTATGGAAGTGGGAAGACCCAATTCTTAATCGAGATGCACTAATGAGGATGCGATTAAAACCTTGCAGGAGAGTCAGCGCCGCCTAAAGTGGATAATATCTCGACATAGGAGAAGGAATTCCTAACACATATGATTAGGGTTGTTAGATGGGTTCCTATTATAACGAGAGCCCTAATAGGTATCTTGTTGGGTTCTTCTGGGTTGGCTTTTGAATTCTTGGGGATGAGAATGTTTTAAGAGGTATCTGATGTAATGGCTCGGACCTCTCCGGCCCATTCCCTTGTTGAAAAGAAGTAAATGAAGTGTTCTGGAGGGTAAAATGGACTTTTCCCACAATTTTCAGAATTTTGTAACTACACGCCATGTAGTGAGAGTACACGTTGTGTACCACCTCGCTGGTTATACCCCATTTTGAAGTCTTGTCCTTGCCGTGTGAAATAAATGATTACATGCCGTGTAGCCCATTCTACACGCCATGTAGTGTCTCCCCGCATACGCGTTACCCTCAAACCGTGTGTTGACCAGTCAACAGTCGTGTGTCGTGTTAAAGCTATGTTCATGCTGTGTGAAATAAATGAGTACACACCGTGTAGCCTATTCTACATGCCGTGTAGTGTCACCTCACGTACGCGTTACCCTCAAACCATGTGTTGACCAGTCAACGGTTGTGTGCCGCATTGAATTCCATGTTGGAAGCCGCGTGGCGACCATGTGTAATGGAAGATTGCACACCGTGTACTTTTGTTTTTCATGCCTATAAAAGGAGGGGGTATATCCTCCTTTTCAAAGCATCCCTCTCCTCCCCATTCCTTCAAGCAGAGCTCTCCCAAGAGACTCAAAGGATCTTTTCTTCCATAACGTCTTCGTCTGAGCTCTGATTTACGATCCGTCAGTGTCCAGGAGATCGTAATGATGAGGCGGAACTTCTGAGCTTGGATATGTTGCTTTCCCTCAGCCTTTCCTTCCCATATTTCACCTGATGAGGTTTTTCAGGGTTTTTCCAGAAGCGACGGGCGCCGACGAACATCTTCTAAAGTTGATCTGGGGAGTGTTGTGATCAGAACCTGTTGAGGTAGGGATCTTACCTTCATCTCTCTAAATTGTGTATCATGTGGGATGGGTGTCCTCTTGCTTTCACGAGATATAGTTGAACCAGTTTAATGAAGATAATAATTGGCTTATAGAATGGGGATGGGGAAGTTGTTATGTTTATCTTTGTTTATCCTATTTCTATATTGTGAATTGAATAGGCTTATGCCTACTGAAAATCACGGTCGTTGGGGGCCTTTTCTTGAACAATTAAATGTTTCCATATCATTCTAGACCATTTATGGATGGAAACATTGTGGAATGTAGGAATTGGTTAATCACGTAAAGTTGGCTGATTAAATGAATAACCAGAACCCTTGTGTGATCACCCCAGTTGAACAAAACTGAAATAATAAACATGTGGGTGCTGGTTAGGGTTTATTTATGTGAAGGGGGTGTTTTGTGGGTTGTTGTGGATCGAGTGATCAGTGGGGATACGGTTGGCTTGGTTGTGGGTTGGTGTGAATTCTATGTTGGTGATGGGTAGCGGGGCTGTGATAAATGGTATCTAGGGATGATGATGTACTGGTTTTGGTATGTTTGTGGTTATGGTGGTTTCCAATGGGGCTGCAGGGATGGGTTTGAATGTGAACTAACTATGGGTTGTGAATAATAAATAAAAGTGTAATAGTTAATGAATGGTGGGTCATGGTAATGGAATGGGAATAATAATAAATGGGGTTGATTGGTTAATTAGAAGGGACTTGGTTGTGTTGCTTGTGTTTTCCTAACTTGATTTGTGGATGGCAGGGATATGTTTTAAAAATGATTGATATGGTTGGTTGTGGTTAATTTCCCAGTAGTTAAGGAACTAATAAACTAATACTATTGAAATGTGAAAACCTAAATGGGGTTGGGGTTGTTTTTTGTATGCATGATTCGTAGTAGCAGTATCGAGGCACGTGCTCAGTTTCTCTATTTAGAAGCCACGGGTTTTGTTGTGTGTTTGGTATACTTATATATATCTATATCTTTGTGTTTTGTCGCACACCACCCTTGTTGAGAACTTAGTGCCGAACACTCCCATTTCATGGGAGAGGGTGTTTTCCCCTTAGTTACTAGCTCCTTCCTACTCCTTCTTCCATAGGTTGTGATGGATTGAGGCGACCTTACACCTAAGACTCTTTAGGTAGGTTTCGGTTGGGGTGGTTTTAGCCCAAGACTCTTCAGACAGGTTTACTATTTCCCAAGAATCTTCGGGATGAGGCCCAGGTGTGTGCGGGCGGGATATGTGGTTGTGAGGCCCAGGTGTGTGCGGGCGGGATATGTGGTTATGAGGCCCAAGTGTGTGTGGGCAGGATATGTGGTTGTGAGGCCCAGGTGTGTATGGGCGGGAAGAGTGTGGTAGCATCAGGACATTCACCGTTAGGAAGAGCAGATAACTAGTGGGAAACGGTGCAGGGTACCCAATACTCTTGTTCTTATATACTACTACCTATTTTTTTGTGTTTTGGTGAGCATGGCTGGTGAGGTTGGGTGGATAGAATTCCCTGAACAGTTTTGGTTTCTTCTGTTGTTCTCACGATACATTAGGATGTCTCCCCACTTGTGCACAAGAGCTTTATGTTTCCCTACTGAGTATACTTGTATGCTCACCATACGTTTACTTTCATGTTTCCAGGAGGACTACCAAGGTCGTGCGGGACCTTATTAGTTGGGACAGTTGCTGTTTTTGCAGTTTTTTGTACTCTTGTTTCTTTTGGTATTGTACTTTTGATCTTTTCTGTACTTGTACTTTGATTCAGAATTGTTTAAACATTCATGTGGGATTGGTTTGGGTTTATTTCCATTTACTTGATACTTTTTCTTTTGGTCTTTGACTCATCCTATTTCGCGATCTTAAATAATAATAAAAAAGGGTAATGCCTCCCATATTTGTAAAAACTCATACCCGTGGTGCTGGTCGCCATTCCGGGGCCTACTAGAGGCAGGACTCAGGGGTCATTATCTACTTTTCACCATTTCTAGCTCAGGAGGGGCATCTTTGGTGGGAGGGGTCATGAAAGACTAACATCTCCCTCTGGTCGAGTTCTCTTACAACAATTATTTCCACTTGAGAATCCAAATGGCTCCATATGAATCCCTTTGTGGGAAGAGGTTTAGAACACCGACATGTTGGTAAAAATTTGGGGAATGAAAACTTTTAGGTCCTAAAATGTTTGATGAAATGGTGGAGAAGGTTAAGACCATTCAGCGGCACATCAAAGCTGCTCAGAGTTGACAAAATAACTATGCTTACAATCATCGATGAGACCTAGAGTATTATGTTGGAGACATGGTATTCCTCAGAATATCTCCATGGAATAATGTGATGAGATTTGGGAATAATTGAAAGCTTGCTCCAAGGTACATCATCCTTTTTGAGATCCTTGATCTCATCAAAGGAATGGAATATCAACTAGCACTCCCACCAAAATTGTCTCAGGTACATGATGTATTCCAGGTATCTCTCTTAAAAAAGTAAATACTGGACCCATCACATGTACATAATCCATATGTGGTACCATTAGAGAATAAAATTTCCTATGAGGTGAATCCAGTGAAGATCTAGGATCGTAGAGAAAAGGTCTTATGAAATAAGACAATGCCCCTAGTCAAAATGTTATGGAGAAGCCAAAATTTTTAAGAAGTGTTGTGGGAAGCAGAGGAAGTGATGAAGTAAAGTTACCCTCATATATTTTAAGTGTGGAAAAAGGAAATTTTGAGGGAAAAAATTACTAAATGGGGGAATATTTTAATGACCCAAACTATTATGAATAAAATTCCCTTTTTTGATTTAATTAAATGACTTCTGTTTATAGAAAACATATGCACTTGTTTTATTTTATTATATCCAATTAGATTCAAATGACCATTAATTATCTCTATCTTTGATAATATAGTCATTGAATAGGGATCAAATGACTAGTATAAATGTAGGGTTTTAACAAATTCATTTGTCACAGACAAAGGAAATGATGGCCTCAACCAGTAGGATCGTACCCTATGAAGACCATTTATCAGAGCTTATGAAGGAGATATATTCTTTGGGCTTTACCCTTGACCAATCCCAAGCTGAGATCCAAAAACTTAAGCATGATTGAAACTATTTACGAGAGAAGTTAAATCTCACACTACTAGAAAACAGGGCTATAGACACGGACCTATAGCCACGGTTTTATAATTCCATGGATATAGCCTAGTTTATAGACACACTTCTATTAAAATTGTGGCTATATAATAATTTATATCCATGATTAAAAAAATATGTATTTATGTTTTTTTACCATCTATCAGGCTCCTCCTCCCCAATGTTTGTGATGCCCTACTCCTCTCCTCCACTGATCCTCGACTCCTCAAACCCTCGACCAGGACCTGCTGTCCGTGTACTCCTCCCTGACATCACTACTACACCTCTTGGCCAATGGTGTTTCACGGAGGCCTCACTATTCTCACACTTGACTTTCCCTGACATCTTGGCTACACTTCTCGGCCAACGGTGTTTCACGACGGCCTCCCCACCCTTGATCTCGACTTTCCCCGACGTCGCTGCTACACTTCTCTGCCAATAGTGTTTTACGGCTACCTCCCCACCCTCATGCTCAACTTTCCCCTACCACCCTCGACCCTCTCCCTCGGTGAATACTCCTCCTCCCTCTCTGTTACTCCTTCCTTGTCGTTCCTCTAGAGACCGAATGGTCACAGATTCTATCCTATAAGTTGATTGGACTTTTAATTTTTTTTCCTTTCCTACACGCTTGGTTTCTCATGAATGTGTAAAATTTGCAGGGAATTTGAAAGGGATTTCAATGTTGAGATTCATAGTTTAGGGGAAATTTTGAACCTGAGTGCCCAGGATGAGCTGTATTTGACTCATCTTGATCAATTGGTTATGTGCATTGATAACAGGTTTTGAAATTTATTTGATTTATCTTGTTTCCTTGAGTTTTTCAAATGTTTCCCAGCTAGAATGTTGATGGGATTTTATGTAGTGTTTTAAAAATGTTTTCCTTTCCATCCCACATGATTCTTACACCTTATTTTCACAAATTAATTTCTATTCTGGTTTCCATATAAGTTTCTACCTTTTATCTATTTTTCTTACCCACTATCATGAAAGTAGTAATCAAGGATCTTATGGTAATGAAGGATCTTAGGGAATGTAAAATGGATTCAGTAGGATATGGTTGATCTGATATTTATAAGAAGAGGAAATACGACAAAATCATAGTGATAGAGAGTGGTTAGAAAATTAAGAGAAGAATTTTTATTCTCCTCCATCTAGCTGAAAATTTTCATTGGAGTACTCTTAGTGTGGCTGAAGAGGCCATAACTAGCCGATTTGTCCTAATAGGTTTAAAGAGTGTTACAATTAGGAAGGGGGTTGTAGGGGGGATGTCCAGGGAAAGGTAGGGGGCTGCAGGGGGAGTGGGGGGTTGTCCAGGGAGAGGAAGGGGGTTGCAGGTTGGGGGGTTGTCTAGGGGATGGGCGGGGGCTGTGTAGGGTGTGGTGGGGGTGTCCAGGGGAGGGGGGGCTGCAGGTGGGGGGGGGTTGTCCATGGGGAGGGTCATTGTAGGTGGGGTGGGGCTATGTAGGGTGGGGGGCTACCCCAAGGGGAGTGGGGGGTTTTCCAGGGAAAGTGGGGGCCGGGGGAGGGTGCATGTGGGTCTGTAGGGGAAGGGGTCTATGGGGGGAGGGGCAGGGTAGGGGGAGGGGGTAGGGGAAGGGGGAGGGAGCATGTGGGTCTATATGGGTAGGGGTCTGCAGGGTATAGGGGGTATGTTGGGGTAGGGAGGAAGGGGGTAGGGCAGGGGGTCTGCAAGGGTAGGGGGCAGGGGGAGGGGGTCTGCATGGGCAGGGGTAGGGGGGAGGGTGTAAGAGCAGGGGTGGGGGTGCTGGTGTAGGGTGGGGGTGTTCAAGGAAGTTTATGGATTCATGTATTATTTGATCATTGTTGGTTATAGATTCATGTATCATTTATCATGTATAGTTGACACACTGATCACATATATATAAGAAGTCGTTATATATCATTTTTTCCCACTATTTTCTTATAGGTGGATTCTTATGGTGAGGACTGTTCTATCCAGCACTATCAGAGACAGTGAGTTCAACATAGGATTTGGGTAAGGTTTATTCAATTTTTATTCTTTGGACCAATTTTCATTAGGGGTTTTTTTTATTTTTGGGTTCCTTATATATTTGTAGTTCATTTTGGATTTTGTTGAGGTGGATTTGAGTCTCCGTTGAAGAAGGCTTACATGTGTATTAATAGGTAGGCATATACATATATAAGTTCTGCCTTTATATATATTCACTCATGGTAGTGTGAATATATATATTGGGGATAGGTGTGCTTATATATAGATATGAAAAATGCATGCATATGTAAGTGTAAAGGGGTATATTCCATTATAAACATATATGTAAGGGGCCCCTTGTGCATATTTGGCCATGAATATATTTACATAGGGGATAGGTTCCCTTTTATATATGTGTGTTTTCATATACATTCAAGCATAAAAAAGGAAGATTCAAGTTGTCGTCGTCAAAAGAAAACATGCCTTGAGGTTGAGGTAGGGTCCCCCTTCTAGCCTCTTTAATTCAAGAATGTTTTAAATTGCATTTAGTTGCCTATTTAATTTTGTATTTTTATATTAAATTTCAATTCTTGATTAAGTTTTAGTTAAGATAATTGTTTCATTTGATAAATAAGTCATGTTTTTGTAATAAAACCCCTCCAACGGAGGTGCGCTGTCTGCGAAGACTCACAGTGGTGTACCTTACTTGAAATTATTACATTGATGTTTTCATTTTACTTGATGTCATTGTTAGTCATAAAGAACACATCGTTCTTGACCCTTTTTATATCCCTGTTGGGGGTTTCCCTCTTTTTATTACAATGGTTGTTTCAACCAATACACCCTTTAAGTGTCGGTAGACTTTTAAGATGGAATTTCCCATAATGACCAAGTCACCACTAAGTGAATAGAATGATTTGGATGTCATGTCTTGTACATGGTTTTAGTATGGTTTTAGAATGATCATACATATTCCTTCAATTCACATAAATTTTCTAAATATTTCTCCACAAAGATATTTAGGAATCTTCTATTCATTGTTATTCCTTCAACTATGGACTGCAAAATGATCATGGTTCCACTATTTTATAAATCATTTAAATGAAACATTACATCTATGAGTTTTACCATGACATGGTGAAAAAATACTATCCATTTTCTATCCACTATGAGCATGGTCCATATCCTCTATGGGGTGGTCTTCCTCTCTTTGTTGACACTATATTTCTGAGTCCCACATTAGATTTTAGTTAAGACATCCACTATTGCATCACTCAATATGATACATATACCACCTTTGAAGTCCTTTGGTACTAACCTATACCAAAACCACTAGTTCTTGAATACTTCTTCGTTCCACCTCTCACTAAGTTCTTATTTACTCATCACAGAACCACTTTGTACTAGCTTTGTGTTCCTTATTCACCACCCAATGCTAGTTGCAATTGAGCTCAGTCATTTCCTCATGGGGAAAATACTAGATCTTACGGATAACTAGGGATGGATCATTTTTCTATCTTATCCTTTCATTGTTTTATTTTTTAAAAATGACCCTTATGAACACATAGAATCTTTCATTTTTCTCACTTCCCTCATCGCTGACTGCCATGACTTGTTCAAGATAATCATATCATGGAGATCTTCATCGTTTTCCATAGATAGGATTCAAATTTTGGAACTCTGGTTAAAACACCCATAACAACTCCACATTAAACATTTCCATTTCCATTATGGGTTATCCAAATTCACTAAGAAGTGGTTCATTCTATAGTAAAGGCTTCCATAACTAATCTTTATTTATTAAAATAAATCAAAGTATTATCATACCTTTAAGAATTATAGATTTATACTTTCATTATTCATGACCCATGGAACTTTCTTCTCCCTATATGCATTTTCCATCAATAATATTATGTAAGTGAATTTACTAGTTACCATTGAGTCATTGAAAAATTCTATAACCCTACCAAGACAGAGCTCATTATTGGAAAATAGAGTTTTATAAAAAAATATCAAGTTTTTGATGTCACTAATCTTTTTAAATAAAAGATAATAGCTCGAAATTTTTAAAATCTCATATACATCCAAATATTATATCAATTGATACCAATAATTTGTGAAAACTTATGATACCACGTGATGTTCTTTGTATCTTCTTCACAGTGAAACTCTTTTTTCTTCAGATAAGGCTAAATAGTTATTAAGTTCTCATCAATAACTCCCCTTAAATCATATATTGAAATAATCATGAACATAGGGAAAAAATTCTTTGTAATTCTATTTTTTCTCTCCCAAAATCTTCTCAATATCCTGAAAATAGTTAGCTGATAACACTTGTTATTATATAAATAAAAAAACATGTAATACATGAATGTCATTGCTTCTCTACTAGAGTTATCTTAATATTATTGGTAGTTACATACCACTTGAAATGTGGTCTTGTATGACTTTTTTATCTTAAATTATGGTTTAATACCATTGAAACGTTTAAATATAGATTTTACACCACTTCAACTTTTGATCAGGCTCTACTTTAATTTTTATTCATTATTCCAGTAAGTAACTCTAGATTTGGATTTGGAAATTTAATGTGGTTGTTTAAAACCACTTATTGAGTTAGATAAAACATTACAACATTTTTTTGATCCTTATAACAAATTATTATTTTTGTGAAGGCCTATTACTAATTATGACTAGTAATATATCTATATCATCTTGTTAAAGGTATCTCTTTTAGATCATCCACATTATTTTCCAACATCAAACATATGTGTATTTTTATCATAGTCACACCATGAATCCATCTATTTTTAATGTATATAGCCCATGTATTATACCTCCACATTAATCTTTCACCGTTTCCAATATATATTTGACTAATTTATTACATGGGGTAGGGGGAGTGGGGAGGGGGCAGGGGGCAGGGGCAGGGGGAGGGGGCAGGTATGTAGGGCGGGGGGTTGGTCTGCAGGGGGGTCTGCATGGCAGGGGGTTGGGGGGAGGGGCAGGGGGTAGGGGGAGGGGTGAGGTTTGCAGCGGGTAGTGGAAAGAGGGGAGGGGAGGGGAGGTCTGAAGGGAAGGGGGTGGTCTGTAGGGGGTCTGCAGGGTTGGGGGTGTCTACAGGGTTGGGGGATGGGGAGGGGGAGTCGGGAGGGGGAAAGGGTGAGGGGGAAGGTCTGCAGGGAATGGGGGATGTTTTCAGGGCAGGGGGACGGGGGAGGGGGAGTGGGGAGGGGCAAGGGTGAGGGGGGAGGTCTTCAGGGAAGGGGTCTATAGGGCAGGGGTAGGGGGAGGGAGAAAGGGGGTGTAAGCGGGAGAGGGGGGGTGGGACAGTGGGTCAAGGGGTGCAAGGGGGTAGTGGGGGAAGGGAAAACTTGCAGGGGGTGGGGTGCAAGGGTATGTAGGATAGGGGAGGGTGCAGGTGGGGTGTAAGGGGGTAGGGGTGCAAGGGGGTAGGGTAGAGGGTGCCAGGGGGTAGTGGGGGAGGGAAAACTGGAAGGGGTGTTCCTAGTTTCTCCTGCAAGTAGATCCATGAAATGATCAATTTTAAATTTTCCATCCACCCCCACTTCCGTTATATAATATTTTTCCTCCAATTTTATGTTGATTTTCTTGACCACCTTTCTCTCCTTCACTTAGGCCTAGAAGAAGGATGTGTTCCAATCACCCTCTTTAAGCTAGAGGTTCCTTGATTTTTCCCTCCAAACTCTTTTCATTTCTAGGATTCTTTCAGCTAGATTAGTTTGTTTTTTCAACAGATTTGCAGACCTATCATCATCCTATATATAATAAAGCCTCTCCTCCAAACATTCTATGTCTTTTTTGATACCCTCCAGGCTATTTTACCTACTCATTCTACCTTCCATATATATTAGAATGTCTTTATTTAAATGTTGTAGGTGATGTGTTAAACCCACCCAAGAAGATCCCAACTTGTAAAAGCTAAATAAATAACTCCATCCTCATCCAATTCCTTGAGTATACAAATTTTACACTCCTTATTTAATCCTAATTTAGTTTCACTATAACAAGTGCGTGGTCTGAAAGATCCCTTGTGAGATTATTAACAGATGTCTGTGTGTATGTGTCAATGACATATAAGTTTAAAGAACACTGATCCAACCTACTCCATATTCTCTTACTTCCTTTTATGATGTTGCACCATGTGAATTTTCTCCCTGAGAAACAAAAATCTAGAAGACACTTCGCATCTATGAATCCTCTAAAATACTCTATGGAAATGGTTGTGCATGTTGAACCCCATTTCTTTTCTATATAGGAGGGAGGGGGGTTTTCCAGAAGGGAGGGGTGTCCAGGGGGGAGGGGGTGTCCAGGAGGGGGTGTGGGGGGTCTGCAGGGGGAGGGGGTATGGCGTGATATGACAGTTTCAAAAAATAGGTTACCTCCCAACTACTTGAATCCAAAGGGAATTGCGGTGTGATCAATATCCATTCCAACGTGGCCTCTCAAACCTCAACTCTTATGGGGAATTGAATTTTCACATCCAACTACTTTGCGACGTGACCACAAGTCGGTGCAATCATCTCTCTGCGATGTGACCACGAGTCAGTGCAATCATATCTCCGCGACGCAACTACCTTTTTCCCATAATAACTGATTTTTCATGCAGCATGGGAAGATTGTGGTGTGATCAATGTCTTCCATTCATAATTTTATTCCCTCACGATGCAACCTATTGTCCCACACCAAACAATAAGAACTCATAATATCATTTCCAAACCATTGCAATGTGATCTTCATGTCATGAAGGACCGAATCAAGGGGGTGTGTAGGGGGAGGGGGTGTGCAGGGGGGGTCTGTCCAGGGAGGGGGGTGGGGTCTGTCCAGGGAGGGGGGTGGGGTATGTCCAGGGAGGGGGGCTGTCCAGGGGGAGTGGATGGGGGATTTTTAGGGGGGAAGGGAGGGGTTACAGGGGGAGTGTGGGTCCAGGAGAAAATTGATTGGTTATTTTTCCTTTAAAAAATTGAGCACCACGAGTGTAGTCCTCTTATGTCTGTCCATTTTATCTTTCACCTTTACCTATCAACCATGGATTGTTAGACCAAAAGGATGGTCCTACTTCTTCTGATTTGATATGTCGCACCACATATCTACCATATACACCATTGAAAACCAACATAATCATAGTGGGATTGACCATTTCACACAGGTAGACATAATGAACACCATTGGATAATGTCTAAAATTAATTATAGAGACATAGGGTTCATATTTTTGTATTAATCAAGGTGTAAAAATATGTGATATTAAATCCTATGGGGTGAATACAATTCCCCCCTCCCTGAACTGGGAAAACTGGCATGTCGGTGATGACCTGGTAGGGGGATAATGGTGGGTGGGGGGGTATCTGCGATGGCGACCTGGCAGGGGGGATACTGGTGGGGGTGCAGGGGGTCTGTAGGGTAGGGGGAGGGTGTAGGGGGGTGTCTAGTGTTTGTCCAGGGGGGAGGGTGCAGGTGGGTATGTAGGTGGTTTCTGCAGGTCAGGGGGGGTGCAGGTGAGGTGTTTGGGAGGCGGTGTGGGGGGTGGAGGGGGGTCTGCAGGGAAGGGGGTGCAGGTGGGGTGTCCCAGGGGGTGTCTAGGGGTTTTCCAAGGGGGAGGGGGTGTGCAGGGGGGTCTGTCCTGGAAGGGGGTGGGGTCTATCCAGGGAGGGGGGTTGTCCAGGGGGAGTGGAGGGGGGGCTTCGTAGGGGGGGAGGGAGGGGCTACAGGGGGAGTGGGGGTCCAGGTGAAAATTGATTGGTTATTTTTCCTTCGAAAAATTGAGCACCATGAGTGTAGTACTCCTATTTCTGGACATTTTATCTTTCACCTTTACCTATCAACCATGGATTGTTAGACAAAAATTGTAGTCCTGCTTTTTCTGTTTTGATATGTCGCTCCACCTATCAACCATATACACCTTCGAAAACCAACATAATCATAGTGGGATTGACCATTTCACATAGGTAGACTCAATGAACACCACTGAATAATGTCTAAAATTAATTATAGAGCCATAGGGTTTAGATTTTGGTATTAATCAAGGTAGAAAAATATGTGATATTAAATATTATGGGGTGAATCCAATTCCCCCCTCTCCCTAAACTGGGAAAACTGGCGCGTCAGTGGGGACCTGGTAGGGGGATAGTGCTGGGGGTGTCTGGGGTGGGGAATTGGAAGGGGGATATTAGTGGGGGTGCAGGGGGGTCTGCAGGGTAGGGGAGGGTGCAGGGGGGTGTCCAGGGTTTGTCCGGGGGGAGGGGGCAGGGGGTCTGCAGGGGGTTTCTGTAGGGCAGGGGGGAGGGTGCAGGGGGTGTCTGGGAGGGGTGTGGGGGGGTCTTCAGTGCAGGGGGAGGGTGCAAGTGGGGTGTCCTAGGGGGTGTCCAGGGGGGAGGGTGCAAGGGAGGGGAGAGGGTGCAGGTGGGGCAGGGGTGCAGTTGGGTGTCTATGATGGGTTTTCCAGGAGGGGGAGGGTGCAGGGGGGGTCTGTAGGGAAGGGGGAGGGTGTAGGTGGGGTGTCTATGAGGGTTGTCCAGGAGGGGGGGTCTATAGGGGGTTTAGGTGTGGTGTAAGGGGGTGTCTAGGTGGGGCTATCTAGGAGGGGGCAAGGGGGTCTGTAGGGAGGGGGTAGGGGTCTGTAGGGAGGGGGAGGGTGCAGGTGTGATGCAAGGGGGTGTCCAAGAGGGGGTGGGGACCTGGTGGTGGGGAGGATACTGGTGGGGTGCAGGGGAGGGGGGACCTAGAAGTGGGGGGGATACTGGTGGGGGTGCAGGGGGAGGGGCAGGGGGGTCTGTAGGGCAGGGGGAGGGTGCAGGTGTAGTGAAAGGGGGTGTCCAAGATGGGGGTGGGGACCTGGCAGTGTGGGGGTACTTGTGGGGGTGTAGGGGGGACCTGGAAATGGGGGGATACAAGTGGGGGTGCAGGGGGAGGGGGAAGGGGGGTTTGCAGGGCTGGGGGAGTGTGCAGGTGTGGTGCAAGGGGTGTGGGGACCTGGCAGTGGGGGGGGGGGGGTACTTGTGGGGTGAAGGGGGAGGGGGTGCAGGGGGTGCAGGGGGGTTTGTAGGGTAGGGGGGAGGGTGTAGGTGCAGTGAAAGGGGGTGTCCATGTAACGTCTCGGATCTAGAAGCGACTCAACGAGTGCCCCGAACCTGGTTAGTCACATGACCTCAAGTGCATTTCCCCAAACGCCATAGGCTGCCGACTAGTAGTGAGGGCCCAGGTCTGATAGTGGGGAAACTATGCTCTCATTTATCAAAGTGTAGCGCCGCGGAAAAGAAATATAACATACAACAGTGGAAGCAGTAAACAATATACAACTAAAATGGACAACTGAAGTAAAGGGAACCAGCAGTCATATATATAAATATGCAGCATGTCACTAATTCTATGAAAGCATCCAGAACAGGATACACTGTAATAAAATACAATACAACTCAAAGTACAAGGTACAACCAAAAGAAACAAGCAGAGTAAACAGAATAGAGCAGCATTGCAAGCCTAAGCTCGGTCTCATGCTCTCCTACTCCTCTACTACAATCATGTACCTGTATAGTGACCCTTTCCCCTATCAATACCTGCAGAAATATAGTCTGTTTGGGCTGAAGACATGACCCAAACAGGGTGTTAGAAATAAATCCCAGTAGGCACCCACCAAAGGCTTGTGCCCAACTTTCAGTGAAATTATGCAACAGCAGTTTGCTAAAGTAAATGAAATAAACTAAGCAGTACTCAAAAGTAACTAACTCTAGCAGTTATATTTCCATTTAAATATTCATTTAACCATTCCAAGCCTATGCTTTAACTTGGAAGTTATAACATATAAAAATCACCACAATGAATATTCATGATAACACTTTCCTCAGACATACAATCCTTACCCTCAGGTAACTAGAATCGAAACCCACAGGTGTCTTCCCACAGGCATAATGGATATTGCCCATGGCATACAAAGTGTCTCCCATTGGCACAGAATCTATTGCCCACGGGCATAATGAATATTTCCCTGAGGCTAAAAGAACCACTTCCCTCAGGCTAAAGGAAACTTTGCTCGTAGGAAAAGCAAGTAACCGGGCCGCGCCCAACACATAAGAGATCAATTTACATACAATTCATATCAAGGAAAAAGCAATGCACAATATAATCATGTCATACCCTCGGGTATCCTGGAAAAATGGTTAAATAGAGGAACGCACCCCCGGGGTGGTCCTGGATCCAAGCAGTGATCCCAAACCATAGTTTAAACTTGTCATTAGATTATCTATAAAATTCTAGATATCTATTCAGCAAAGGCCTCAGCCATATGACACCCCAAACATGGGTTTGCATCACAATGGTACACAAAATCACATAGCATTTGGAAATAAACATCAGACCACCTACCACGATCTCCCCTGATCAGTATATGTGAACAACACCTCCCAAAACAAATGACAATGGAGTAGATCTGAGATGAACATAATCTCGTTAAACCTCAAATAACTTTCCCTCGGGAAATAATTGGTAGGAAACACACAAGGATGAGGAAGAACTCACCCATTCGGTTCCAAGGAGATCGACGGCGTAGGAATCAGGTTCCCGGTGTGCGGTCGGGAGATCCTCCAAGCTCCGGCCATCTCTCCCACTCTCCTCTGGCATTCTAAGCTTCCTCTATGAACAGAGGAGGCTACTGCCCATTTTAAGAAAAAAACAAACTACACGGCGTGTACTCTCAAGTACACGGCGTGTACCTTTCTCATTTGATTGTTCCTCTGGCGGCTCCTTTTCCACCGCAGAACTGTTCCCTTGCCGACATGAGTACACGGCGTGTATTCCCGATTACACGGCGTGTACTGTCGCTCCGCTGGCGGCTGCCTCCACTACCTTACTATTCACCTGCCGACTGAATACACGATGTGTAGTCAGTTTTTACACCCTTCAATACTGACAGGCCTATACGCCCTGTGTACCCATCCCACATGGCCAAAGTACACTATGTGTGGAAAAGTACACGACGTTTAGTCACAAACATTGATATTTTCCCCCATTTTCCTTATTTTCTCAAAAACACTTAAGGAAAAAGGAAAAGAAGAAAGTTATACCTCAAGAAGAAGAACCGGGTTCTTACAATCTCTGAGGGGGGTCCAGGAGGGGGTGCAAGGGGGTTCAGGGGGGTGTTAAAGGGGGTGCAAGGGGGTGTCCTGGGGGTGAAAGGGGGATATCTGGGGGGAATGGGGGTGCAGGGGGTGTTCAAGGGGGTGCAGGGGGGTTGTCCAGGGGGGAATGGGGGTGTTTAAAGGGGTGAAAGGGGGTGTCCTGGGGGTGCAAGGGGGTTGTCCAGGGGGGCATGGAGGTGCAGGGGTGTTCAAGGGGGTGCAAGGGGTTGTCCAGGGGGCATGGGGTGTAGGGGTGTTCAACGGGGTGTAAGGGGGATGTCCAGGGGGTGCAAGGGGGTTGTCCAGGGGCATGGGGGTGTAGGGGGTGTTCAAGGGGGTGCAAGGGGGCTGTCCAGGGGGGAATTGGGTGTAGGGGGTGCAAGGGGGTTGTCCAAGGGGGCATGGGGGTTCAAGGGGGTGTTTGAGGGGTGCAAGGGGTTGTCATGGGGGGTGTAAGGGGGCTATTCAGGGGGTATGGGGGTGTAGGGGGTGTTCAAGGGGGTGCAAGGGGACTGTCTAGGGGGGAATGGGGGTACAAGGGGGTGTTCAAGGGGATGCAAGGGGATATCCAGTGGGTGAAAGGGGGTTGTCCCGGGGGGCATGGGGGTGTTCAAGGGGGTGCAAGGGGGTTGTCCAGGGTGGGGCATGGGGGTGCAGGGGGGTGTTCAAGGGGGTGCAAGGGGCTGTTTTTTTATGAAATGGGATGGCCTTTAGCCACGATTTTAAACTGTGGCTAAAACATTTATGTGGTGTAATGTTCTGCCATGGTTTCAAACTGTGGCTATAGGGCTTTAACCATAGTTTGAAACAATTGCTATAGGTCTTTCCCTCTAGCCACACCAATACCAGCCACGGTCCATGGAACTGTGGCTATAACTTATAGCCATGGTTTTTGGGCTTATAGCCACGATTTCAAACCGTGGCTATAACCCAAATTTCTAGTAGTTTCATCGAGATCACATCCCAAACCATGTTGGCCCCATGAAATCCCCACCATCGCACACCTTACTCTTAGGGAGTATATTGGTGTATTAAAGGAATATGTATCCAAATCCTAGAAATAGTAATATATACATTATTTTTTATATAATAATGAATATAATTTAATCCTACTATTGTTACTTTATAAATGATTTTTATTTTTGATTCAAGAAAGCACAAATTATATTTTTAGTTAATATTCAAATTCAATTAATGAATTAATGATTTAATGGATTTTTAAAATAAATTATATTTTAATAAAATATTATTGTTAAATAACATTTATTAAATATAAATTATTATATAATCATTTTGAAGTTGAATGTATTTTTTATAAGGGTTCAAAAATAATGTCATTGTCAAAAACACACCATTTTCAATAAATGTCCATTTTTATTTTAAAAGTGAAAATTAAAATATTTATAAAATTATTTAGATAAAATTAATATTATTTTTGGAATCAAGATGTCAAAATTATCTAACGGTGAGTTTTTCATAATTTTCTGAGACAGCTGAATTTTTAGGTAAAAATTAAATACCATATAAATATACGATGTGTTTTATGACATTATAATGGCCCAATAGTGATGTAATAAATACTATAAAGGTAATACTCATCTAAATATAATTTTTTCCTTTAAAATAATGTAATTTTATATTTATTTGATTTATGTTATAATGCCTCAACAAATCCTCCAAGACTTATAATATATTTTTATATTTTAAAATCATTTCTTTGAGAGTGTGACTCACCTCCACATAATAAAGTAAATTATTTTATTATACAAAACCCTTAGCCTTATAAAATAATTTAAACCACTCCCCTTTGGAAGAAACCAAGGGTAAAAACCATGGGTTGGTTTGTGGTTTTGACTATTTTATTATGTTGTTTCTAACACCAAAATAATAAAGAAATCCCCCTGTTTTCCTATATAAACCCACTCATGATCCCATTTATCTTTACTAAAACTCTTTAGAGAATGACCAAACTCTGACCTCTACTCCATATAGTCCTCCCAAGTCACCCTCAATCTTTCAAGAAACCCCTCCCAAGCCTTTGGTGTCACAAAATTATGGAAACCTCATCCTCCACTTTCCTCTTTTATCAAGCACTCCTTTTAATTTTATGTCTTTTAATTTCAATTTTATTAAGTTGGGATACGTTATTCCGTATCCCCAATCACTGTAAATTTTATGTATAAATTTTTAGATGGTATGTCTGAGTATGATATACTCTATAATACCAAATATAGGATCAAATATATAAGCATCAGATGCTCAAATACAAGAGGGGGGTGAATTGTATACTTTAAAAATCCCTTAGGAATTTTTGCATAACCAAAATTCACAACAACTCTAAGTTCTATTATCTTGCTTGATTCCGGAAAATTGATTCCAGAAATGAAACTTAATAAAATTTTACAACAAATAAGATTCTACCTTAAAGCGTATAGAATCTAACTAAATCAGAGTACAAATGTAAGGAAGTATAAGAAAGTTATACTTTCCTTAACAATACAAATACACATCGGAAAACAAAATAATACAAGTAACAAGTAGTAACTCTTTTAACCCAAAGAGGAGGGTATCCAACAACACTGGATAAAAGGTCCCTTGATTTATACTTTCAAGAAAGTATGTCTTACCCAAACTCATGTAAGCCCTCGATCCGAAGATTGGTATCTGTCTTGCTATCCCCACAAGCCATCGATTTGTAAGGAAATCGGCACCTCGGACTTCACAACCCGAAGTCTCTGATTTCAAGGAAATCAAACCTCTACACTAAGAAAATCTTCATGATGAAAAGTTTGAACGAGCAGTTCAAAACTTCCTACATGAAGCTTGAGAGTTTGTAAGAGCCTCTCTCTCTAGAAATCACTTCTGAAAATTCTGAACTTCAAAAATCCAAAAGTCTGAAAAGTCTCAAGCTCTTTCAAATGAGCTCCTATTTATAGACACAACTCCAACGGTTGGATCCCTCCTCCAACGGCCATATTTTTCCTTAAAATTCTAAGGGACTTGTACATGTGTCACTTAATAAATGGTTAGTTGATAACTGAAAGCATGACATCATTTTATAAAAAAATGAGTGTAACTATAACTAAAATCTGACATTCAGAATGTAAGAAAATGAATGTTCAGAGTCTAACCAAAAATTGAATTCGGAGTCTATGATACAAGAATATTCGGATTCTGTTTTGTAGGAATTCAGAACCTAAATTCTATAGAATTCTGGAGTCTGAATTTCAAGGAAATTCGGAATCTGGATCAACAAGAATTCAGAACTTGAACATACAAATTTCAGATTCAGATTTCATGAGAATTCGGAGTCATAACTCATAAGAGTTCAGAGTCTGCATTCGGAGAACTCAGAGTCAGAACTTAGAAAAGTTCGTAACCAGAATTCATAATCAGAATTCGGAGTTAAAACTCAGAAAAGTTCGTAACCAGAATTCCGATTCCAAATTCGGAGTCAGAACTCAAAAAGTTCGTAACCAGAATTCTGATTCAGAATTCAGAGTCAGAACTCAAAAAGGTTCAAAACCAAAATTCTGATTCAGAATTCAGAGTTAGAACTCAAAAGAGTTCATATTCATAATTTTGAGAATTCGGATCCTAAAACAGAATACTTCATATCTAAGTAATTATGGTATTCCAAGGTTTAGGTTTCAATCTGAATTTTACACTAAGAACAATTATGATATGAGTAATGAAATATAGGTAAGGGAAAATTTCCTTAAGGAAGAAAATTTTCCTTATAGAATTAAAACAAGGGTTAAAATGAGTTTTTCCTTAAAATAAGATGTTTGTGATTTTCAAAACAAGAAGGAATAGTAAAGTCATAAGGATACCTTATTGACTTAACAATCTCCCCCAAGTATGAAGGAATGGAAAAGTCATAAGGAAAACCTTATTGACTCAACAATCTCCCCCTTTTTGAAAATCACAAAAATCCTTATGAAAAAGAATATAAGGACTTAGAAAAACTTTTCTTTACTTAGAAAATAAAACTTATCTCCCTTTTCACATTGGCAAAGATGAATACGACTAACTCCCCCATAGGATTTGGAACACTAAGGACCGTATTCTAGATTTCTGGAATAGTATTTTCATTATCTTAGGTATGTAAATCTTCATAATGAGCACTCCCCCTTAGATAAACTCCCCCTTACTTAGGGATATTTCTTCTTTACTTAGAAATATTTTTCCTTCTCCCACATAGAATTATTTTTCCTTCTCCCCCTTTGTGATTTTCAAAAAGAGTTTCAGGGAATGGAAAAACAATATAGTACCTGAAATATTAGTATAGACATCCAAACAAAACAAGCAACCATAATTTCATTACGATTGGAAGAATTAGTACAAGGAAAAAAATACAACAAAAGATCAGATTTGGGTATATTTTGTTTCTTTTTCCTTGGGCATCATCTTCTTGACAATGGTTTTCACCTTCTTGAATTCCTTATGATCTTCCTCATCTTTCTTCTCTAGATATTTGATTCTCTATTCTTGAGACTTAATAAATTCTTCTTGACCTTTCATCAACTCGTCTTTCTTTACAATCTTCTCTTCAATCTCCATCCATAGATCTCTTTCCCTCTTCCAGCTTTGAGCTATAGAGTCCAACTTCCCATTCAAGTATTTCACCTCTTGAATCCGAGTATTTTGTTCTAGAATCAGTTTTTCCTTAAATATATTTGTAAGATCCTTGATTTTGGTATCTTTGGTATCAAAATCTTCCTTGACATTTTCCTAAAATTGATCAAGCTCACTCATTTCTTGTACTGTCTTCTTTGACCAGCTGGCTATCTTCTTACATGACTTTTTGTGAGCTTTGTAGCCTATGAGGAAAGTTTTGAAATCTGATTCAATCTTGACACACTTGTCCATCACCATGGACACCGAATCTGATTTATGATTAAGAGAATGATGAAGCATCTGGCACCTTGAGTCTATGTTTCAAAATGTCGGAATGAACCCAACAAGATTCTTCAAGGATTTTTCAACAAAGTCATGACCAAGAAAAGATGATTCATAATCTGAGACTTTACGTGGTGATGCTTGTTTTTCTAGCTCAAAAAGCTTTCTCTTTAAAGTTCCTTCAACTTCCTTCTTCTTCACTATAGATTTTATAGGAGTATCAACAAACACTTGTTTACCCTTATCAATTCTCGGTACGACTTCCTCGTCAGGGGATTCATGCTCACCGTCAGACAGCTGCACAAATCTATCTTCATCTACCTCTTCTTTCTGATTTCTAGCCTCATCATCCCCAGGATAAATGAAATCACGATTTAGACTCTCTTCTTCAGACAATTTATCAACTTCTTCTTCACCTTTATCTTCACCCTTCTCTTTATCCTTCTATGGAGTGACAAGCTTCGAGGACTCGGCTTCAGAAGTTCGGAGTGACAATTTTTTGGATGGGGTTTCCGTATCTTGATAATTTTCAACTTGATTTATAAGAACATCTATGTTACTAGTCCCTTCTTATTCTTCTTCTTCCACATGTTCCACTTCTTCAACAAGTTTCTATTTAGGTTTTTCCAGAGTGAAGAAATTCTTCCCTGGAGTCTCAGGTAAAGGTTCTGTCAAGAAACGTTGTCGCACCAGAATATTTTCAGATTCTACTTCAATAGACTTCAAGAGAGATTGCACAATATCTACCTCTAACATCTTATTCTTGAGCTTCTTCTCTTTATTTTTCTTTCCTAGCTCTTCAGTAGTTGATTATTTCAAGGCCTTAGCCTCAGCAGGATCCAAACCGAACTGTGGCTCCCCTGCTTTTCTATTTTTCATATCCTCCCTCCATTTTGCTACAACCTCATCTGGGTAGGCTTTCTGCTTATTTGGTTTAGGAGGTACGGATTGAGCTTCTTTGGATTTAGGAGTTGGAGTTTTGTCTTCTACTTCCACTTCCTTCAACTTTCTATTCTTTCCATCCTTCTACAATGGTTCAGCTTCTTCTGTATTTTTCGAAATGACTTCTGCCTCTTCCACTGGCAGATCATAAAACTCTCCTGTCTCATTAGAAAATCCCATATTCATTATTTTCAAAGTGTCATCACTTACAAGCATAACTGTACAAGTCCTTGGCTTGGAGCTGCAAGGGATCTTGAATTATTCAAGACACCAAACTATCAGCTTGGAAAGTAAGGCAGGATACATAATAATCTGAGCTCTCAAATTCCCATTTTTGATATTATCTATGGTAATGAGAATGTGCCTCATCAAATTGATTTTTCTTAAATTTACCAAGAAATCCAAGATATATATGTCACTCTTCTTTAAGGTGTCCTTATCACCTTTTCTCGGTATGAAAAAACCTTGAACCCATAACTGAAGAATCTTATTGTTGACAGATAAGTGAGCAATTTTGGCCTTCTTGACATCTGATAGACTAAGACATTCCAAAGATTTCACCTTAATGAAACTTCCTTGAACATCCGGTAGTTTGTGAGAGAAAAACATGGCTTCCCCTTCATAAGATAACACCACCAAGCTAGAAGCCTTGGTGTATTAGAGTTTATAAGTTTTTCCATAACTCTTGAAAGATAATTTTTCTCTACCATCTTCCTTAAAGAAAGAAACGGTCTCATAAAATTCTTTAAGAAAATCTAGATACACAACATCCTGAGCTCTTGTAATTGAAATAGCTACACTTTCCCATCCATTGAGCTTGATATTCTAAGAAATAATAGAATCGTATTTGAAAAAGTTCGGATGGACCAACATTTCCCTGTACACTTTCCAATTTGATATTGGATTCATGGTAGAAATATCTTGAGAAGAGGCTTCAACAGACATTCGGATTGGACAAACTCTGAGAGATTCATAACGGTCTTAAGAAAGGGGGGCAGAACTTCAGCACACTAGAGCTTGAAAACCGATGTGGGACAACCGTTCAGGGGTCCATTATATAGGTGATGGAAGTGACCTTTCATCTTCCAAATCCAATCTAATGGCTGAGAAACCATTCGATCAGATCTAACGGTTGATATGAAAGTCGCATTGAAAAATTGGGTAGGATCCGATATTTTGAGGTTTTTTAAGAAAAACTAGAATCCGAGAATTTAAAATTCAAAGGAAAATACCAGTAATGAAATAATGATTACGAAAATTTGAGATGGAAATAATACCATTCGGATTGCTAGGAGGATTATTCGTAATAGGTGATATTCTTCTTGAATAAATTTAGGTTTGAAACAAATTTGACTATGAAAAACTTATCACAAAAAGTCTATGGTTGAAAATAAAATTATTGCAAAAAAAATTGAGTACCAAAACTGCACTAATAAATTTTTGAGTACGAAAATTTCGAGTACGAAAATATTTATTATAAAATTTTCAATACTAAAATCTTTATTACCAAACTAACTATGAAAATTTTCATTACAAAAATTCTGAAAAACTAACTATGAAAATTTATGAAAATTTTGAAAAAATAACTACAAAAATTTTCATTACAAAAATTTTGAAAAAATAACTACGAAAATTTTCATTATGAAAATTTTAAGTACGAGAATTTCCATTATGAAAATTTTAAGTACGATAATTTCCATTACGAAAATTTTAAGTACCAAAATTTTCATTACGAAAATTTAAAGTACAAGAATTTTCCTTACGAAAATTTCAAGCCCAAGAATTTTCATTACGAAGAAAACTTGAGAAACTATTATGAAAAACTCGAAGAACTTCATTACAAAAAATATTAAAAACTTCATTACGAAAAATATGAAAAACTTCATTATGAAAAATTTGAAAAAATTCATTACAAAAAATATGAAAAACTTTCAAACAAATGTACTCCCCCTATGAAAAGGATTTTATTACTATAAGGATATTGGTTCAACAGGAAGTTAATGAGGAATATTGCCTTATGGTTATCATTCCTAACTTCTGTTTAATGTATTCAAATCTATCGGAGGGTAAATATTTTTTGAAAATATCAGCAAGTTGATCTTGCATTCCAATAAATTGAAGAATGATATATCCTTTTTGTGTGTGATCCCTAAGAAAGTGATGCATAAGGTTATAGTGACCTAACCTTCTATTCCATAACCAAGAATGATCTTCCATTGCACTAAGGCAAGGTATATCTTTGCTCCTAAGGTCTTCTAAGTTTAGTGTGTGAACATTATCTTGCCTATTGGCAGAAAAATAAATTCTTCCCTGGAATTGTGTACTAAGCACTTATCATTCCTAAAATTCACAAGGTAACTTTCATCAAATAATTGACTTATGCTAATGAGGTTTTTCTTAACACCCTTATCAAATAAAACATTTGAAATCAACGTTTTTCCAAGAAGAACGATGTTACCTATAACAATAATTTCTCCCTGAGCATTATCTTTAAAAGTTACTTTTCCTCCTTTTGTCTTGATAATATTTTAAAAATAGTTTTTGTTACCAGCCATATGCCGGGAACATCCAATATCCATGTACCATGTATTGTTGTTGGTACCTTCTTTATTTTCCTGAAAATAAAAAGGTTAGACTTTCGGAAACCAAACTTTCTTGGATCCGGAATTGTTAGACAAAAAAAATTTGGGTATCCACATTTGTTTAGAAAAATAATCTGTATGAAACCCAAGAGACTTAAATTTATTAAAGGATCAATTTTTCTTCCAATGCCCACCACTTTGACATTTAGTGAAAAAAGGGTCTCTAGAAGAAACAAAATAGTTATTTTTGAAAACCTGTTTTTAGTGAGTATAACCTACTCCAGTAGTGTTTCCTTGAGGTTTAATTTGATAATATATATTTTCAAAATTTTCCTTACCAGAGGTAAAGTTTTCAAGAATCTTCTTAAGAGAAAATATTTCGGATTTCAGTTTGATGACTAAATTCCTATCCTCAGGAATCATTTCCTTAGAGTTATATTTTTCCTCAAAAACTTTTATCGTTAAAATAGAATTCTTAAGATCTTTAGAAAGTTCTTCCTTAACAAAATTTGCTTTCTCAAGGTCTTTAGAATGTTTTTCTAAAAGCTCATCTTTATCTCTAAGATCTCTAGAAAGATCTGAAATCTCTTTTGTAAGAATTTCTTCCCCAGTATTTGTCTTTTCTAATTTCTTAGAAATTTTACAATTTATTGCTTCAAGTAACTTGGAAAATCTAGAAACTTCTTCATATGAAGGTATTTCTTCATTTTCTGAGGATGAAGTATCATCATTAGAAGTACTATTTTAGGAATAGTAATTCTTATCAAGAGATAAATTTGTTAAAGCCTCGGCAGAGCGTACCTTGGCCATAAGACATGTATTAGGGAAAGAAGTAGTAGCAATGAATCCCATATTCTTCTATGCTGATGAATCATATTCAAAATATTCACTTTCTAATGAATATCTATAGCTAACACTCCAATTATCATTAGCTTTAAGGCCTTCCTTGTGCTTTGATCGATAGAATTTCTTCTTTTTCCTTTCTGAATTCCTTTCATTCTCTTACTTCTTTTTCAACAAAGGACAATCAGGTCTGGTGTGACCTGTTCTTCTATATTCATAACATGTAACTTCTCCATATTTCTTATCTTTGTAGTCTTTCTTCTTGTACTTATTCTGATGATTCTTCTATGTTACAATCTTGTTCATTCTCTGAGAAAGATTAGCTAACTCATTCTCAGACTTTTCTGTGTCACTAGATTCTGACTGAATAATGAATTTCTTTGACTTTGATCTAGTTAATATTTATGGGGTTTTTGCTTTCATATGTTTAGAAGTGGCTGTAAAAGAAAATCATCCATTCTCATTCTTATTCTTAACGTTTTCAGCATCTCTCTTCATTTTGGTTTCATGCTGAAGAAGAGTTCCGAACAATTCATCTAAGGAAATCTGAGTGACTTTCCTATTCTCATCAATAGTTGTCCTCGTGGACACTCATTCATTTGGAATGATATCTATGATCTTGTCAACAAGAGCCTCATCATCAAAACCTTTTTCTACCATAGATTGTAAACTATTCACGATAGTCATAAACCTTTGATATACTTTTCTTATAGGTTCACCATAAGAAAAGTTAAATCCATGGTATTCAGCTCTCAACATAGCTATTCTAGTCTCAATGACTTTAGATGTACCAAAATGTGTAACTTCAAGTTTCTTCCAGATACTGTGTGTAGCTTCACATGATGATATTTGATTATAGATGTTCCTAGTCATGGAACATAACAGAGTATTTCTGACTATGAAGTTTGCTTGGTATTTTGATTTCTCATGATTTGTAAAGGTTCTCAATTGCTTATCCGGAATTTTCTAATCTCTAGTCAGCATTAGATAGTTATCAACTCGAGAATTGATAAAGAAAGTCTTCATTCTATCTCTCTAGTACTCATAATCATTTCCATCGAAAATAGTAGGTCTAGTAGGATTTAGATTATCAATAGAACCAACATTTAAACCTTCCATATTTAAGATAATCTTTGGAAAACAAGCTTGTTAGTAGTAAGGGTTTGTAAGAAAGAGAAAATATACTAATCAAGGAGCTAGATATTGTATCTCTAAGAAATAATGAATACGAACTATACGAGTCTGAAAAATATGAATCCTAAAAAGTATGAATCTGAAAATTCTATTTCGAAAACTTTGAGCAGGGAAAAACTTATATGTGAATATAAGTATTTTAGAGACCTTCCCTCTGATACCAATTGTTAGATGGTATGTGTATGTATGATATACTCTATAATACCAAATGTAGGATTGAATATATAATCATGAGATGCTCAAATACAAGAGGGGGTGAATTGTATACTTTAAAATTCCTTATAAATTTTTACATAACCAAAATTCACAACACCTCTAAGTTCTATTATCTTGCTTGATTCCGGAAAAGTGATTCCAGAAATGAAACTTAAAAAAAGTTTACAAAAAATAAGATTCTACTTTAAATCATATAGAATCTAACTAAATCATAGTACAAATGTAAGGAAGTATATGAAAGTTATACTTTAATTAACAATACAAATACACAGCGGAAAACAAAATACTACAAGTAACAAGTAGTAACTCTTTTAACCCAAAGAGGAGGGTATCCAACAAACTTGGATAATAGGTCCCTTGATTTATACTTTCAAGAAAGCATGTATTACCCAAACCTAGGTAAGCCCTCAATCTAAAGATTGGTATTTATCTTGCTATCCCCGAAAGCCCTCGATTTGTAAGGAAATCGGCATCTCTGACTTCACAACCCGAAGTCTCTGATTTCAAGGAAATTGAACCTCTACACTATGCAAATTTGCATGAAGCAAAGTTTGAACGAGTAGTTCAAAACTTTCTGCATGATGCTTGAGAGTTTACAAGAGCCTCTCTCTCTAGAAATCACTTCTGAAAATTCTGAACTTCAAAAATCCAAAAGTCTCAAAAGTCTCGAGCTCTTTCAAATGAGCTCCTATTTATAGGAATGGCTCCAACGGTCAGCTCCCTCCTCCAATGGTCATATTTTCCCTTGAAATTCAGAGGGACCTGTACACGTGTCACTTAAACAATGGTTAGTTGATAACTGAAAGCACGAAATCATTTTATAACAAAATGAGTGTAAGTATAACTAAAATTTGACATTCGGAATGTAGGAAAATGAATGTTTGGAGTCTAGCCAAAAATTGAATTTGAAGTCTATGATACAAATATATTTGGATTCTGTTTTGTAGGAATTCCGAACCTGAATTCTATAGAATTCTGGAGTCTGAATTTCCAGGAAATTTGGAATCTAGATAAACAAGAATTCGGAACCTGAACTTACAAAGTTCAGATTCAGAGTTCATGAAAATTCGGAGTCAGAACTCATAAGAGTTCGAAGTCTGAATTCAGAGAACTCAGATTCAGAACTTAGAAAGGTTCATAACCAGAATTCGTAATCAGAATTCGGAGTTAGAACTCAGAAAATTTCATAACCAGAATTCTAATTCAGAATTCAGAGTCAGAACTCAGAAAGTTTGTAACCAGAATTCTGATTCAGAATTCGGAGTCAGAACTTAGAATGGTTCCTAACAAGAATTCTGATTCAGAATTCAGAGTCAGAATTCTGAAGAGTTCGTATCCAGAATGCTGATAATTCGGATCCAAAAACATAATGCTTCATATCTAAGTAATTATAGGATTCTGAGGTTTTGGTTTCAATCTGAATTTTACACTAAGAAAAATTATGATATAAGTAATGAAATCTATGTAAGGGTAAATTTCCTTGAGGAAGGAAATTTTCCCTATAGAAGTAAAACAAGGGTTAAAATGAGTTTTTCCTTGAAATAAGGTGTTTGTGAATTTCAAAACAAGAAGGGATGGTAAATTCATAAGGATACCCTATTGACTTAACAATCTCCCCCAAGTATGAAGGAATGGAAAAGTCATAAGGAAAACCTTATTGACTCAACATAAATGATGATAACCCCTTTCACTCTCATTTATCCCTCCTACTAAACTTTATGCACACCTTTTACAATGCTGAAATTTTATAAGTGTTCTTTCCCTTCTCCTCTTTCTTCAAGTTTCTTTATTATGTTGCACCTTCTATTTCAAATTAATTATGTTAGTACATGTCCTTCCATGACCCTATTACTTTCCATTTCATGTCTAAATGATGAGTGTAAAGACCCAGAAATTACATGTATTTTTTTTGAAATTATATAGAATTTTTACGAGCCTATGAAAATTGACGGCACGTGATTCCGAGGCCCAGAGAGCTCGAAACGTAATTTTGAACTTTTTTAAGGTACGTTCAGTAAACGTGAGAGTGTGAATTTCTAACTTTTGAACCGGTGTTCGGATTAAAAATCTGAGAATACCGTTGGACTCGTAGCACCGGGATTCGCTAAAGGGAAGCTTAACTTTGACCGGCAAGGTTTGGACGGAAAAGTTAAATTTCGCACCTTTGGAAAAAAAATAACTAAATAAGTTATTTTATTCTTTTTCAACCATTGAGAGATGGTGGGAGGACCACAACGTAACTTCAGGCTTTGATTGAGATCCATTTATTAACATGATCCTTTGGTTGCATAACCACGACACTCGTAGAATTAATGAAACATTAATTGTGGTTCATTACACTACGGGAAAAATCAATATTTGGGATGGGTTATTTGCGACGGGAATAAATCTCATCGCAAATAACCCGTCCAGGAAGCAATTTACGACGGGGAAATTTCCCCGTCGCAACTAATTGGTTATTTGCGAAGGGATTTCGTCTCCCGTCGCAAATAGTTTGGCGCGACTTGCGCGCCAAACCGCGCGAATAGTATTTGCGACGGGGAGATGTCTCTCGTCGCAAATAGTTTGGCGCGACTTGCGTGCCAAACCGTGCAAGAATATTTGCGACGATACCCGTCGCAAATACCTGGTGGCGGTTAATAGATTTTTGCGATGGGATGTTGTCCCGTCACAAAAAGAGTGTCGGTATGAACTATTTGCGATGAGTCCCGTCACAAATACCCTTTTAACCGCCTTTGGCAATTAAAGCAGATGAGGGTATTTGCGACGGACCCGTCGCAAAAGTCCAATGGCGGTAAATACCATTTGCGACGGGACAAGCTGCCCGTCACAAATACCCTTTTAACTGATGACTGTAATTAATGCGTGTGAGGTTATTTGCGATGGGGCCCATCGCAAATATCACCATTTGCGACGGGATACTCGTCGCAACTAACCCTGTCGCAACTAATCTAACCTATATATACCCCCACCCATTTTTTTTCAAATCACTCAGATCTTCCTCTCTTTCTCTCTTCATTCTCTAGTTTTAAGGGAAAAATTTCTTTCAGTTGAAGTTTTTTATACGAGGGCAATTGGAAGGCAGCAATACCTTCAGAATATCGAAGTTTACGGTATTTATATTTTATTTTTGTTTATATTTATTTTATTTTTTTATATTAATTTTGATTGTTGTTTATTAGTTCTAATTAAATTGATTTTTATTTATATTTATTTTTAGAAAGAAATTTATATTGTTAGTGATAATTATAAATAATTATTGTTAATTTGCAATAATTAGAGATTATTATAGATAATTAGCATAATTTAGTTATAATTAGTAATAATTAGATATAATTAGTAATAATTAGATATAATTAGATATAATTAGTAATAATTAGTAATAATTAGATATAATTAGATATAATTAGTAATAATTAGTAATAATTAGATATAATTAGTAATAATTAGATATAATTAGTAATAATTAGATATAATTAGTAATAACTAGATATAATTAGTAATAATTAGATATAATTAGTAATAATTAGATATAATTAGTAATAATTAGATATAATTAGATATAATTAGATATAATTAGATATAATTAGAAATAATTAGTAATAATTAGATATACTTAGTAATAATTAGATATAATTAGTAATAATTAGTAATAATTAGATATAATTAGTAATAATTAGTAAAAATTAGTAAAAATTAGTAATAATTAGTAATAATTAGTAATAATTATTAATAATTAGTAATAATTAGTATTTTTCTAATTATTGCTAATTTTTCCTAATTATTGCTAATAATTAGATATAATTACCAATAATTACCAATAATTACCAATAATTACTAATAATTACCAATAATTACCAATAATTACCAATAATTACCAATAATTACCAATAATTACCAATAATTACCAATAATTACCAATAATTACCAATAATTACCATAATTACTAATAATTACAAATAATTACCAATAATTAGGAATAATTTAATTTTTTAATGTTTTATTATTTTTTAATATTTTTTTATTTTTTTAATATTTTTTTGTGAATATTGAGAATTTTAATATTTTTTATTTTTTATTATTTTAATAATATTAATATTATTTTATTAAATAAATTTTATTAGTATTATATTTTTTAAGGTTTTTTATATACTAATAATAATAATAATAATAATTTATGATTTTTTTGTTTATTTTTTTGTGAATATTGATAATTTTAATATTTTTTATTCTTTTAATAATAGAAATATTATTTTTTTCATTATTCGTATTTTTATTGAATTTATTTTTTTAAAATTAATTTATTATTTACGACGGGGCCTTTTGCGACGGGATCCCATCGCAAATAGGCTAAATAAATATTTTTTAAAAACATATTTTCGACGGGATTACTTACCCGTCACAAATACTTTGTTGTGACAGGTCCGTCGCAGAACGTTATATATATATATATATATATTTATTTATATATATATATATACATTGTTGTGATGGGACGGCGGCCCGTCGTAAAAACTAGTTGCGACGGGCCTGTCGTGAAAAAGTTTATGTATATATAATGCATATAATCGGAGACTTATTTGTGACGGTGATGTTTTTCATCGCAAATAATTGTATTTGCGACAGCGTTTTCTACAACGGGCTATTTGCGACGGGGCCCCGTCGCTAAAGCTTATTTGTGACGGGATCCCATTGCAAATAAGCCATCGCAAATACAAAGAATTCCAGTAGTGTGAATGCACCACATTAATGAATGCAATGTAGGTGGTTCCTTTTCTCTTATTTAATCGCACCTTTGGTATGGGTTTTAGGAAAGCTACGAGAGGAAGCTCTGGAAAAACACCGGTGATGTTTTCCTCCAACAAAGAATAGAGATTCGACAACGCCATTGAAGATTCGAACCAAACATCGACAGGTGAGGGAGAACGCCAATGAACATCTTCGAATAACATATTCTCCTCTTTTGTCTTCAGAAAATCCAACACGTTCAAGGTAGGGGTTTATTTGTTTATGCATTTTAAACGATTTTTTGTTCCTCATTCTTGAATAATATGAAGAACACGAATCAACCGACTAACATGTTGATCTGTGATTCATTCGTTTTTACGGGAGTTTATTGCTGAGTTACTTTGTGGGGTTTTTATTTAATCTTTTAAGGATTATTATTACACCCCCATGTTATAAGTCTGACACGGAGGGCACAGGACAATCCAAACAAGGTCTAGACCCTCTGCCACTCCTAGTTTTTGATGTGTTCTTTGTGTTCGAATGTTCAACTTAATGTCAACGCCAAACCGAGGTTCACGCAGTGAAGGTGACATCCTGAGAGGCCCATAGGCACAGACGGGAAGAAAATCAGACCACTAGAGCTTTACCGGTGGCCCACGGAAGTGTCGTCGGCGCGACACCACCGGCGTGGCGGCGTCGGCGATCGGCGGCTGCGAGGAGGTAGTGGCGCCCACAGGAGCCGCGGTGGACAGAGGGCGGCCGGCCAATGCCATCCGTGTTGACAGAGTACTGTGCGTTGTGGCTCTGGCCGCGAAGGAGACAGCGCGGCTTCGTCCGCGAAGGAGACATCGTGGAGGTGGCAGACCCACGTCTACGGGTCCCACCCTAGACTGGACCATCAAACCGGTCAACCGAAGGGGCACACCAGGTTGGCGCTGCTGGTTGAAGACCAAACAGACAAAGTCCGTTCAGTGGGGAGTTGGGACCACACCCAACTGGTGGTCGCACCCAACTGGTGGATCGGGTCGGGTCCAGTGGTATGGGCTGGGTCGGCCCAGGTTGGATCAGACCCGGGTCGGACTCGGTTTTGGTCGGGTCGACCCAGACCGGTTTGGGTTGGCCCAAACCGAGTCGAGTCGGCCCAGACTCTGTCGGGTCGGCCCAGACCCAGTCAGGTCGGACCGGACTGGGTCGGGTCGGGTCGGACCACACCCGGACCCAATTTAACCCAGTTACGCTTAAAGGACCATAACTCCTAAACTAGACTTATACTCCGTGAACTATATGTGGTGTTGGAACCCTTAAGACGAGGTGGTCCTTTTGAAATAATCCACTAGGGTTTTGGGGAAAGTTAGAGTATGGCTGGTTTGGATCGAACTTGAATCCAACTGGGCCCTCGGTACTAAAATGCTTATAACTTACAGACCGAGCGACCGATTGCCACGTCGTCTGTTGCGTTGGAACCCTTATGACATGGTGATCCTTTGGGTTACTTATTCGTGGGAATTAGTGGTAGTTGAAATACAACCAGTGGCTTAAGGAGAAGATTCTACGGAACTCAAGTGCACTAAGTGCGGGAATCCTATGGCTGGTTGTCCAGCAACTTACGACCCTGTGTGGATCAACAGCAGCGCGACCCGATAAAGAACAGCCTCAGAGAAGATCATCTTGGATCAGTGACTTATGGCCCTTTGTGGATCGACAACATATGGACCTCTATGGATCGATGACTTACGACCATGTGTGGATCAGCAGTAGCGTGACCCGATGAGGACCAACCTTAGAGAGGCCCATTGTGGATCAACTCCTTAAGACCCTGTGTGGATAGACGAATTACAACCTTGTGTGGATCGATGACTTACGAACCTATTTGGATCGATGAATTATGACCGTGTGTGGATCAGCAGTAGTGTGACCTGATGAGGACCAGCCTTAGAGCGGCCTGTTGTAGATCAGTAACTTATGACCCTGTGTGGAACGGTGACTTACGACCCTATATGGATTGGATTTGGAACAGGTTCTTCATGGTACAGAATAGGAACTTCTTAATGGAATAAAATGATTTAGCTTCATGACTAATCATCATTATTCCAATTCTTTATGTTATATACCTGGTGTGAGTTGTCTTTTACTTTGTGCTTTGTGATTGAGATCATGCTTTTTGGTTTTTCCTTTGTGGAATTCTGGGAGACCTCTGGGGGTCTTGGGGTCCTTACTGGGTATTTTTATACTCACCCCTTCACATTCTTCAACCGCACCTTGATGTGTCTTGTGCAGACAACATAAATCTTTGATCGATATTTGGGAGCCAAGACTAGACGGTGCACAGAGGTGATCAGTTGACGTGGAGAGTTGCAGTGACGAGTTGTACCTACCCTTCAGGTAAGATCCTTGGAAGACGACCTCATAAGCTGTTTTTACCTTTTTTCTACACTTCCTTTTAGTTGGGTTTGTATATTGGCTCATTTCGCTTCAGTTCACACTTTTTACTTTCAACAGTTATACTTCGTGGTTTTCTCTTGTTGTGTACCCGGTCTATGTGTTTGTAGGTTTAAAGGCAATGCCTTCACATTTTTAGGGATACATCTTTCTGGTGCTCGTTTCCAACCCCTGGCCTATAGAAGGAGGGCTTGGGGTAATCAAGGCATGGGCCCTGGGGGATGGGTCATGGAAAAGTGGTATCAAAGGAGAGTCAGGTCTACCAAAGAACTAAGACTCTTATATTTTTAATGGGACAATAGTGTAAAGTGTTTTGAGTATGGTATTTAGTTCGGGGAGTCCAGTGTTGGTGCGACAGCCGACGTATCCATATATCAGGACCCTGAATTATGATTTCCGAATTGGTACATGAATACACTGATTGCATGTGTTTTTGAAATGTTTTTTATTTTGATCTCTTTTGAGTCAGATCACCAAGTATAACTTATTAACCATGGAACACCTATTTCTTTACAGGATGTCGCCACATAGACAGCCCGCTAGGATTCCAGTGAGAGATCATGATGATGGCCCACCGAGTGATGATTCTTTGGTGTAGGGCCCTTTTATGGTGATGGTACCTTCAGGTGGTCTACCAGGAGCACCACTACCCATAGGGAAGCAATTTTCACCAGCCCCACCAGAAGATAGTGCATGTCGACTTAGCGCACTGCACAAGTTCCAGCGGTAGAGGTCTCTGAGGTTTCAAGGCAAGACGGATCTGCAGGTGGCTAAGGACTGGCTAGAGGTAGTGGCTAGAGTTTTCCACCTAGTTGGGACACCAGAAGACTAGATGGTGATCCTAGTTGCTAGTCTCTTCCAGGGAACAGTAGGGAGATGGTGGAGCCTAAAACTCTAGTTACACGATGAGGTGACCCTCACCTGGTTGGACTTCTAGAGCCTCTTCAAGGCGATTTCATTCAAGCGACTCTATGCTCTGTGCATATTTAGGAGCTCCGGCACTTACAGTTGGGCAGCCTGACAGTGGCCTAGTACTAGGCGATATTCATTGATCTCTCCTTCTACTCCACTGACATGGTACGAGACCCTTTCTTCAAGGTCCAGACCTTTGAGAAAGGTATTTGAATGGAGATCAAAGCATCGATGATATCTCTCAACATCCCGACGCAGGCTGGAGTGCTAGAGTGAGCACTATTGGTGGAGATATTTCTAGTTGATCATGCACTGACAGTGAGAACCACCACCAGAAGACACGTAGCCGAATCATCTGTAGCAAGCAATAGGTAGATGACACAGAGTCCCAAGAGGGCCAGACCTTCTGGTGGGTGACCCCCAGATGTAGGGTCGGAGGTGCGGAGCTCAAGGGACATAGGAGGTCAGCAGAGGAGCAGATTGTGCTACTCATGCTTCGGGAAGGGTTACATGGCTTGCGACTACCTGAACCATCGTACCGATGACCAACATCTGGTTGAGTGACCTCCAAGGCAGCAACAACAATTCGAGTGAGGAGGTCCTCAGGTCAGTAGACATGGCAGAGGAGAAGGTCGTGCAGTAGGCGGTGGGCGGTGGGCGACGGTTTCAGGTTCTACTGCCACCACCTCTAGGTGTTCCATCGCGACCTCGGGGAGTAGGTGGACAGAGATAAGCTCAACTTCAGGCAGCTGAGGCCTACAACCACGACACTCTAGAGATGATTCGAGGTACGATCTATATCTATTACACCCTAGCTGTAGTACTTAGAGACACAGGTACCCATCACTCTTTTATTTCCATGACTCTCGTTTGGATCTCAGAGATTTTGATGGAGCCATTGTCTCGATCCTTACGATTAGTGACTCCTATGAAAAAGGATTCAATGATTACACACCAATGCAGGTAGTGTGAGCTTACTCTAGGAGGTGAAGTCTTCAGCTGGGATCTCCTAGTAGTAGCGTCGAGTCCTTACAATGTCATCTTGGGTATGGAATGGTTATCCACAGTCCATGATTAGATCGACTGTTTTAGGCACAAAGTGCATAGTGTCTATGAGGAAGGAACTGAGTTTTCCTTCACCGAAAAGAAGGGAACCTTTGAAAATCAGGATGGACTTTCTCAGATAAGGGTGTAGACGATCACTCATCAGTTGGATAGACTTACCCTAGAAGAAGTTGACAAGATAAATCTGAGTTATCCTATAGCGGTAGACCATTATGCTTATGCCTTTATTGAGGATGTTCTGGGACTACCTCCTCACAGAGAGATAGACTTATACATATATTTGTACCCAGGGACGACACCGATATCTACACCAGCATATTAGATGTCTTCCACGGAGCTTGGTGAGTTGAGGGTATGGTTGGAGGACTTCTAGGGTAATGGGTTCATAAGTCCCAGTGTTTCTCCATAAGCAGCCCCGATTTTGTTCGCCAAGAAGGAAGATGAGAGTTTGAGGCTTTGCGTGGAATATCGGCGCCTGAACCAGGTGACTGTGAAGAACAAGTATCCACTCCCAAGTATTGATATCCTTTTCGATTAGCTGAATGGAGCTTGGTGGTTTTCAAAGATAGACCTTAGATCATGATATTATAAGCTCAGGGTACGAGATGAGGATGTACCGAAGACGGCCTTCAGATGGTGGTATAACCACTATGAGTTCTTGGTGATGCCCTTCGGCATGACCAGTGCTCTGGTAGTTTTCATGGGACTCATGAATAGGATCTTTCATCCTTACCTTGATAGCTTCATGGTGGTATTCATTGATGACATCTTGGTGTACTCGGCATCGGAGGAGGAACATACCAATCATCTACAGATAGTTCTGGATACACTCCGAGAGCACCAGCTTTATGGTAAGCTCTCTAAGTTCTAGTTCTAGATATGGGAGGTCCATTTTCTAGAACACGTTATCTCAGAGGCAGGAGTTGCAGTGGATCCGGCAAAGATAGAGGCAATGCTTTCTTGGGAGCCACCCAAGAGTGGGACTAAGGTGCGGAGTTTCGTAGGACTGGCATGTACTACCAAAGATTTGTACCCAACTTTTCCATATTTACAACACCATTTTTAGCTTTGAAAAAGAAAGGGAAACCCTTTGTATGGATGGAGAGATGTCAGCAAGGTTTACTGGAGATGAGGTAGAGATTAAAAAGTGCTCCCATATTGAGGCTACCAGAAGAGGGATTTAGGTATGTAGTCTACTGCGATGCATCAGGGATCGTAATGGGATTTCTCTTGATGCAGGAGAGAGCAGTGATCACCTATGGCTCTCGACAGATGAGGAAACATGATCAGAACTACACGAACCATGACCTGGAGTTAGCAGCAGTTTTTTTGAGTTGAAGATGTGACATCACTACTTGATGGGAGAATGGTTCACTATCTACTTTGATCACAAGATTCTCGGGTATATCTTCTCACAAAAGAACCTAAACCTGAGATAGCGGTGATGGTTGGAGTTCCTCTAGGATTATGAATTTGAGATAGTCTGCACTCCTGGGAAGGGGAACATGGTGGCAGACACACTCAATAGGAGGTCTGGTTTACAGTTGTTGAGTGAGCCAATAGTGCAGCTAGCCGTGTTGCAGTTATCCTTTGTAGATAGTGATGAAGAATCTTACCTCTAGTCTATGACAGTCACTCCCTCACTCCTTCAACAAGTCAGGGAGGCACATCTTGGGGACATTGACTACGAGACATGACGTGCTTAGATATCCTCAAGATAGGCTCCAGAAGGATTTTCTAAAGGTGGGGATAATTTTATCCTTTTTAGAGGATGCACCATAGTACCAGTGATACTGTGAGAGGAGGTGTTGATAGAGTTCCACATATCCCCTTTGGTGGTACATCCTAGTGTTTTGAAGATGTACCAGGACCTCTAGGTTTAGTATTGGTGGCCATGGATGAAGAAAGTAGTGGCAGAGTTCGTTTCACGATGCCTCACTTGTCGATAAGTGAAGGCCAAGAACCATGTTCCAACAGGCTTGACTTATCCACTTGATGTTCTAGAATGTAAGTTGGATGGCATCTCCATGGACTTCATGATAGGGATACCACGTACATCCATGGGCCACGATTCCATCTGGGTGATCATTGACCGACTCACCATGTCGGCCCACTTCATACCCATCCGAGAGAAGGGATCAGTAGATGTCTTGGGATGCCTCTATGTACAGGAGATAGTACGGCTTCACGGGGTTCCATCAATGATCATCTCAGACCGTGATGCTCGTTTTACATCTCTGTTGTGGAAGGTATTGAAGGAGGCATTCAGGACTCAGCTACGCTTGAGCACCGCCTTTCACCCTCAGATGGATGGTCACACGGAACAGACGATACATATGATTAAGAACATTCTTCGTTCTTGAATCCGTAATTTTTTTCATAGTTGAGAGGATCACTTTACCTTGGTGGAGTCTCTTACAACAACATTTATCAATCCACCATCAGCATGGAACCGTTTGAGGCCTTGTACGAGCAACCATGCAGATCACCTCTACGCTGGATAGACCCAGGGGAGTCAGCACTCATGGGTCTAGAGTTGGTACGGGCTACCACTGAGAAGGTACAAGTCATCCAGGAGTGGATGAAGACGGCATAGAGAAGGTAGAAGTCTTATGCTAAAAATATATAGAGACCCTTGGAGTTTGAGGAGGGTGGTCATGTTTTCCTTCAGGTCTCACCTCGACGAGGATTACGGAGATCTGGATGGGGTGGCAAGTTATCTTTGAGGTTCATCAGACCTTTCCAGATTCTCAAAAGAGTTGGCGAGTTGGCGTACCATTTAGCTCTTCCTCCACAGATTCACAGAGTGCACGACATTTTCCACGTGTCACAGCTGAGGAGATACGTGCATGATCCATCGCATGTCATGAACTGAGGTGATCTAGACATTAACGATGGGGAGATTTTGTGGAGTTCCCGATAGAGATAGAGGATCGACAAGAGTGGGTCCTATGGGGGCAGTCAATTCCTTTGGTGCGAGTTCAGTGGTAGCACTAGAACCTCCAGGAAAGTACATGGAAGCGGGAGGCTCAGATTCGTGCTCAGTACCCCCATTCGTTTTATTATCTTTTTTGTGGATTTTGAGGACGTAAAGCCCTAAGGTGGGGAGATTGTAAAGAACCAAAAATTCCATGTATTTTATTTAACTATATGGAATTATTAAGAGACTATAAAAATTGATGGCATGTGATTTCGAGGCCCAGATAGCCCGGAATGAAATTTTAAACTTTTTTAAAGGTACGTTCAGTAAACATGGGGGTGCAAATTTCTAACTTTCGAACCAATAATCGGATTAAAAATCTGAGGACACTGTTGGACTCGCAGTGCCATGATTCACTTAAGGAAAGCATAACTTTAACCAGAAAGGGTCGGATAGAAAAGTTAAATTTTGAACCTTTCAAAAAAATAACTAAAGAAGTTATTTTATTCTTTTTGTAACTGTTGAACGATGATGTCGGGACTACAGCGTAACGTCAGGCTTTGATTGAGAGCCATTTATTGACATGATCCTTTGGTTGCGTAACCATAATGCTCATAGAATTAATGGAACATTAATTACAGTTTATTAATGAACCACATTAATGAACGCAACGTAGTTGGTTCCTTTTATATTATTTAATCAAACATTTGGCATGGGTTTTGGGAGATCTACGAGGGGAAGCTATGGAAAAACGTCGATGAAGTTTTCCTCTAACGAAGAACGGATATTCGATGATGCCATTAAAGATTTGAACTGTACATCGACAGGCGATGGCAAACACCAACAAACATCTTCGAGCAATGGATTCTCCTCCTTCCTCTTCAGAAAATGCAATGTGTTCAAGGTAGGGGGTTTATTTTTTTTATGCATTTTAAATGGTTTCATATTACTCGTTCTTGAATAATATGAAGAACGAGAATCAACCGACTAATGGGTTGATCCACGATTCATTCATTTTTGTGGGAGGTTGTTGAGGGGTTACTTTGTGGGATTTTTATTTAATCTTTTAATGATTATTATTTCACCCACATGATATAAGTCTAACGCGGAGAATGCGGGCCAATCCGAGCAAGGCACGGACCCTTCGCCGCTTTTGTTTTTTGATGAGTACTTAGTGGATGAATGTTTAACATGACGGTAATGTGAAACTGAGGGCCACACAATGAAAGTGACATCCTGACAGTCCTGTAGGTGCAGACGGGAAGAAATTCAGACCATCGGAGCTTCACTGGTGGCCCATGGAAGTTCTGGCAGTGGGGCACGACTGGCGCGGCGGCGCCAGCGACCGGTGACTGCAAGGAGGTGGCGGCGCCTGTAGGTGCCACAACGGACAGGGGGCGGCCGACCGATGTCGGCCACGTCGAGGGCGGATGGCACGCCATGGAGGAGACACTGCGGCTTCGGTCATAGCGGTGGCGGACCTATGTCCATGGGTCCCACCCTAGACCAGTCAACCGAAGGGGCAACGCCAGCCTGGGGCCACCAGTTGAAGACCGAATAGATAGAGTTCGTTCGGTGGGGAGCTGGGACCACACCCAGCTGGCGGCCACACCCAGCCAACAGATCGGACTAGGTCCAGTCGGTTTGATCCAGGCCCAGCGGGCCGAGTCGGGTCAGACCCGGGTCAGACTCAGTTCGGGTCGGGTCGGACCGGACCTGAACCCAATTTGACCCAGTTATGCTCAAAGGGCCATAACTCCTAAATTAGACATCTATTTGACAAACTGTCTATGGCATTGGAACCCTTATGATGAGACGTTACTTTTGAGATACTCCACTTGGGTTTTTGAGAAATTTGGAGTGTGGGTGGGTTGGATTGGACTCGAATCCAACCATACCCTCAGTACTAAAATGCTTATAACTTACAGACCGGGCGTCTGATTAATGCGTTGTCTATTGTGTTGGAACCCTTATGATATGTTGGTCCTTCAGGTTACTTCTTCATGGTACTTTGTGGAAGTTAAAATATGACCAGTGGCTTGAGGACCGGAATCTACAGAACTCAAGTGCCCCAAGCGCAGGAATCCTATGGTTGGATGTCAAGAGAGTTACGATCCTGTGTTGATCAGCAGCAGCACGACCCGACAAGGACCAGCCTTAGAGTGGATCATCGTGGATCAGCGACTTACAACCCTGTGTGGATTGATGACTTACGACCCTGTGTGGATCAATGACTTACGACCCTATATGGATCAGTAATAGCGCGGCCCGATGAGGACCAGCCTTTGAGCAGCCCATCGTGGATTAGCGACTTACGACCCTATATGGATCGACGACTTGCGACCCTATGTGGATTGAAGACTTATGACCCTATGTATATAGATGATTTAAGAACTTCTATGGATCAATACTAGCGTGACCCGGTGAGGACCATCCTTAGAGCGGCTCGTCGTGGATCAGTGACTTACGAACCTGTGTGGATCAGTGACTTACGACCCGGTGTGGATCAGCTTTGGAACGACTTCTTCATGGTAAAATAGTGAAACTTATTAATGGAATAAGATGATTTATCTTTATGAATAATCATCATTATTTCTTTTCTTTAAGTTATATAGCTTTTGTGAGTTGTCTTTTACTTTGTGCTTTATGATTAAGATCATGCTTTCTGGTTTTTCCTTTGTGGAATTTTGGGAGACCTTTGGGGGTCTCGGGGTCTCAGGTCCCTACTGGGTATTGATATACTCAACCCTGCGCAGGATTCACTTGCACCTTGATGTTTCTTGGGAGGACGACAGAAATATTTGACCGAGATTTAGGATCCAGGACTAGACGGTGCATAGAGGTGACCGGTTGATGTGGAGAGCCGCAGTGACGAGTTGTACCTACCATTCAGGTAGGATCCTTGGAGAACGACCTCAGATGATGTTCTTCCATTTTTTCTGTACTTTATTTTAGTCAGGTTTGTATACTGTACCATTCCACTTCAATTCACACTTTTTACTTTCAGTACTTATACTTCGTGGTTTGCTCTTGTTGTGTACCTAGTCTGTGTGTTTGCAGGTTTAAAGGCAATGTCTTCCCATTTTTAGGGATACGTCTTTTCGGTGCTAGTTGTCAACCCCTGGCCTATGGAAGGAGGGCTTGGGGTAGTCACAACATGGGCCTCGGGGGATGGGTCATGACAATGAGAGACTCTATTATCTCTCATAAACCCATTTTATGAATTTCTATATGACGTTGTTATGTTGCAGAAATTGCACCACGATTTTCCATGCCAAAATAATTGTATAGTGAATACCATACCCATTTTTATATCAAGGATATTCACCTTTATGAACATATACTTATTTATTAGAGTCTTATATGTATTTATTACACATTCCTTGATCATGGAATAAATTATGATGTTTAATAAATCAATGTTATATGATCTATGAGGCACACTTAAGCATGGGAATGAAATGATTATGATGTGTGCTCCCTAATAGCTCTCTAATGCATTGGGTAATAGTTAGTTCCATGATACTTAAAGTTGGGATAGGGGTTTTACCATATTCATTTATGTGACTTTTTCTACCACTATGTCTTGGAGAGTTTATCCTTGACCTATGTTTATGCTGTAGTGTTTTATGTTTTTTCCATATTTCCCATGTTGTGATTTTCCAGCTATATCATGCTCTATTATTCATGTTCCTTTTATTCTCCATTGATATTCTTATTGTCTAACAGGTATTTTCTTCCTCATTTTAGGCCTTATTTATTCCCTTACTATGATTTATAGCTCACTCATTTCTTATGTATCTCATAAGGTTACCCCATGTAGTGTTAAGTACGAAAGAATGTTTCGGTCATGTTAAATAATGTTTCAATAAAAATGTTATTTTTCATGTTTTAAGTTGTTATGTAATGTACCTAATTTCTCAAATACACTAGACCTCTAGATCTTCTGGATTATATTAACGTGTAATAAATAGAAGGGTTCTTATAAATGTAAAGGAACATACCTCATTTATATGGTATTTCCATATCTGAGTCACCTATAGAATCAAGATAATGACCACTTGCAATAGTCGAATATTACAATAAATAAATATTAATTATTTTATGAATATTTAAAAATATTGATGTTAGTATAATTTTTATATTATTCACCTATGGTTTTGATTCATATATACCATTAATGGGATGTTGAGTCTCCACCTCTACTATATATTCTGACATTAATGATAATCAATCCTCATGTTATGCCCATAGCTACTCAAATTCAGCTTTTATACTATGTTACATAGTTTATTCTATGGTATAAAACCCGGTTAGTGTCCCTATATCCCTACATGCACCTATCACCTTGACTCTAAAAATTACACTATGTGAGAAACTTTCTCAAAATTTCAATGACTAACCATGATAATCATTCCCCAAAACTTGCAAAAATATCACATATATGTGCATAGTTTTATGTCGTTTCTCCTCTAGAAAATGTGCTAGCTCTACATAAAATTGAATATTTATAATATACATAATAAATTAATGAAAAAATATAAATATTCTTTAAAAAATTCTAATAATTTTTTTACAAAATCATTTTATTAATATAACACTAGAAACATCAGAATTAGTGGCCCTACATGTCCTTGTCCATACAAATATTTGATCGGTTTCCTCACTCACTAGCATAACTAAATCAAAGGTGGCCACAAATAACAAATTTATATTTATGTTATACAATAAAAATTTAAATATATGAATGAAAAATGAATTTTAAACATACATTATATCTAATTGGTGACATGGGTTGAGTACCAAGTATGGAAGGTATCCCCTATAGTTACCAATTACATGAATAATAACCAAAATTAGTCTAAATTCAATGTATTAATACACATGAAATATTAAACTTTTTAATATATTAAAAGAAATAAAATACCATTTTTTCACCTCACTTGAACAAAATGTAACTAAATACTTTCATTAGGTGGGAAGAATGTCTGGTGGGACTCATTAAACCATGTCTGACACACCCACAAATGGTGTCCAATGATATCTCTTCACCATTCCAATATAGTCTTTAATAATTTTTAGAAGTTAGAGATACATATTAGATGAAATTCATCTATAAATTATATCAATTTATTCTATTCCAAAAAAAATCATTGGATAAAATAATATCAGGAAAATTTAAACAATACACTACTATAAAATTGGGTTATATCCACAGTCAAAAACCGTGTCTATAAGCTATAGCCATGGTTCTAGCTGGCTATGGCACATATTGGCATGGCTATAGCCCCCACAGCTGTCAACCGCGGCATTTTGGCTATAGCCACAGTTGACCACCGTGGAAATAGGGTTATATCCATGGTTTTCAACCATGTCTACAGCCCAAGTAAACCATGGTGGTAGGCCAAAAATAATGTGCACTCGACCAAATTTGATCTTTGTACCTCTCCTATGTGCACCAGCCACCTTTCCACTACACCACAGACACCTTTGGGTATATATTTATATATATTGTTATATATATTATTAAAAACTATGTCTATAGAATATAAACTATGGCTATAAACCTTACCGCCATTTTTTCGCGGGTTATTTTATTTCTTTCGCAAGGGCGGGAAACTAATAGCCACGATTTTGAGGAACTGTCGCTATATAAAATGAAAAAATACTCCATAGCCACGGTTTTACCAAAACCATGTCCATAGCCCTTGTAAAAAGACCCTATAGCCATGGTTTAACAAAATTGTGGCTATAGCGCTTGAAAAAAAACCCTATACCCATGGTTTTACCCAAACTGTGGCTATAACCCTTGTAAAATGAACCTATAGCCACAGTTTACCCAAACTATGGCTATATATCTCGAGAAAAAAATCATATATCCATGGTTTAGTGAAACCATGGATATAGCCTTTGAAAGTATACCCTATATCCATGGTTTTATGTGAAACTGTGGCTATAGCCTCCGTATAAAAACCTGTAGCCATGGTTTTGAAAAAATGTGGCTATAGGTCCATGGCTATAGCCTAGTTTTCTAGTAGTGATAGTTTTTCCTGAACCTCCCTCCATAATCTATCAAGAATCTACTGAAAGAATGATATCCACTCATGATTCATTAAAGGTAATATATGCGAGTCTCATATCATATGTTCCAGCTAAAAAATAAATACATTTTCCACCTCTCTAACTATATTAATGGTGTCATCAAATAAGACATCCAGTCGAGTGCCAATTTTCAGATATTAAACTCCTCTACTAGAACCCATGCATCTACAATGAGATGAACAAGATTAATCTTAAAAAATTCATAATTTCGTAAATAGTAACTGCCTTTTTAATTTAAAAAAATGATATTAAAACACACTTTTAGATAATTAATGTAAAATAACATAAAATTTAGAACATACATGCCAACAATTCTAGATGAAGTGCCATGAGCTTCTTATGATATATCTATATTTTTTAGAATAAAATATAGTTAAATAAAGAATTTTTTTAAAAAATAATTCATTAAAATTTTAATAAATATTAATAATTTTATTATATAACTAGAATTAATTTATTAGTATCCTTTCATTGATCATGAAAACTAATTATATATCCTTCAATGGTCTCCCTGACATATCTTCTTCATGTGTAACTATAGAGGTTTGTTGAAGATTTTTCTCAAGAAAGGTAGTAATATATAGATCATATCATTTAATCAATAAACTCCCCTTATAGACATTTTCCTCACAAATTTATAATTCTAATTAGTGCTAAAAATGTAAAACGTCCATGCATATAATATGCATATAAAGGGATCATTTCTTACTTGGTCATGTTTATACAACATATTGTCAATATTTACAAATATAAATTATAAATTTTCCACTTTAATTTCATGCAATAGATTCACCCAATCAAACTTCAATAGTATATATTTTAATCCATCAACCTAAATAACATTAATGATGTCCCTTAATATTCTATAGTTTAAACTTTTATTGTAAAACTGACAAAAAATACAACCATTTTTAATTACTTTATTTATGTTAATATCACTGATGAAAAATAAAAAGATGTTAGTATAGAGACCCTAGCTTTTTACACATAACATTATATGATTTTAAGCATAACAAAACATAATATTACAACCAAAGGATTATAAAGTCTAGTGTCTTGGAATACTAGGTACATAAAACTTAAAACATGGGACTAAAAAGACACGTCTTTATTTAATCTTCATAAAGAGATGCTAACTACCTTTGAGCCCTTACATCTTTATAGGGTACCCTAGGGATCACATGAATGAAGGGATGAGCTAAAAGACTAGTAAGGAAAAAACATAGTAATAAAACATTAACACATGGGTTAGAAGGCATGGAATAATGATAATAAAAGTCATGGAACACATAGAATCATAACACATAAACATGGTAAAACATAAACATGAATTCATAGTAATGTGGTAGAAACATAAATCATGACATTAGCATGATTCAAGGCTCGTTGTACATAAAGGATCACAAGTCAAGGTTAACCACCAAGATCATTGCACCTGATAGAAAGAGTCAAAGCCTACCGCCAAGACCATTACACATAACGTCTCATGAGAATAAACTTTACCCAATTCATTTGAGCACTATCTGGGAACACCCATATTAACATTCTCATGAATATTCTTGCCACATATAGAAGCATACATAAACAGTCATAAACATAAGGGCACCCATGGAAATAAATGATTATCATAATCATGTCATAAAGTATAATGAATGGGTGTATCATAAAAGTATCCATGAAAGAAAGGAATTAGAACATACATGGACATTCATAAGGTAAAATAGGAACATATCATGGTAAGTGATGTCAAATAGAAGCGACAACATGTGAAAAGATTATTTAATAATTTTTAGCATTAAAACATTTTAGCACATTTTTAAGGAAACAGAAACAAGAATTTATATTGGAAAAGGGAATCATATTTTGTAAAAAAACAGAAGTGATACAAGAAGGTTTTAATAATAAAAACATTGGTTTTATAAAAACAATGGTGGATTACAACATAAGGTAAATTTCACTTGAAATTGGGTATGGATTCGGGAAGTTCCCTTAAAATGGTTTTTCTTATCGGAAAGTATTAAGAAGGGAATCATTTAAAAACATGTATATCCCTGAAAGAGAATGATAAATGGATCATGATACAAAATTTTGGAGAGTATAAATAGAATTTATAATATGTACATAAACATAATAGATAACTTCATTTGGGTAGAGATAAATATAGAGAAACCCAAAGGAATAAAGGAGGTTCAGGTAGAATCCCTTACAGAATATTGGCATGGTATTAGGTGTACTTATGAAGGCTTAATGAGAGAGAAAATGGGTTTCTACTCTTTTAAAAATCACAAGAGAAGTATGGGGAAGGTTAAAAATCATACCCCAACATTAGAAATTATGCATAAAATGACATAACATAGAGGATATTCTTGAATAAATGTAAGAAAGGGAGGATCCCTTACCTTAAGCTTGATGGTGTTCTTCTCTTGATATTAATAACCATAATAATCAAATTAGGTTCATTAATTAATAATTATAGAACCTCCACTACATGTTATTGATTTATTATAACCTTATTATGTTCATTCATGTCCTTTTGGATGAGTTGAGATGTTCAATTTTATTGTTTGGGAGTGTTTGCTTCCTTGGATTTAATGATCAGTTCACTTATATTCATGTTCGGATAAACATGTAGGATGAAAATGTTTGTCCAGAATTGAAGTTATATGACATTAGTGAACATACATAAGATTACATGGTTATAAAATTCATTTTTCTATTTGTAGTGAAGTTGAATCATTCTATAAAACATCAATGATAAACTCTTGGATGAATTTGGCGATTTTGCACACAATTAACTTTTTTTGTATTATTATTTCACATAATGTGAGAAAAAGGATTCCAGAACATCACATAAGATAAAATAAATGTTTACTAGTATGGTTCAACCATAAAAATGGTTTCATGACCATAATTAAATATGGTAATAGAAATTGATAACCCGTTGTCCTTGAATGTGAAAAATTAACACATCTCGGACGGTGTTTTCATTTCTTTCGTATAAAAGGAGGGAAAAGGAGGTATGATAATGGATTATCTCATTAGCATAACAAAATTACATTACATGTATGGTACTATATTTTTCATACCATTTGAATAAGGAGAGGTTAGGAAAGAAGAGAGAAAAAAAGGAACATGAAAAGAAAATGAAAGAAAAGAAAAGATGGATTTACCTCTTGATTTAATCTTCCTTGAGAGCCTCTTATGGGGAGATGATTTGGTCTTTTGGGGAGAACGATGGCTGTTGAACGTGTGGGAGGAGCATGGGGAGAGATTTAGGTAGAATTTAGGAAAGGAATAAGTTGTAAGGGTTGGTGTCCTAAGAACCAACTGTTTTGTACTTTGATTACATGAATGTTCACTTATTATATATTGTTCATTATTCTTCATGACTATAATATAATAATGTCCTGGAATATTTGTTGAATTGATAAGGTCATGGAAGATCCCCGCTATGATGAGAACCTTGAAATGATATAACAATATTCTTAAATAAAGTTCTACGGTTGGATGACATACTATGATATGACACATAGTATACAGACCGTCATGTGTGAGTACTCGTAAGAAGATGAGACTCTCTCTCATAGAGTTCGTACTTGGTAATCTCCAAGATTGGAGATTATGAGAACAGACCCATTAGTAGCAATTTTGCATGTCTTTGTGTCATCGGATATTGCTATCTACAAGTGTGTGTAATGGTCCTTAGACTGGAAGATTATTATTAACTCGTGTCATGACTCACGCACTTAGATTTACTGACGAAAACCGTCACGCAGACAGTTGGCAGGATGTAGGGTATGTTGGGTGCGTCCCAAGTGACATGTTGTTAATGGATAAGTCGAGGAAGGATTTTTCCCTTTCATTTATGGAAGTTGATATCTCAGCCCTTTGATTGAAATAGAACTATAGCATTAAATTCCATGGCCATGGTGTAAACAACGAGTTTATTTCAGGAAGTCAAAGAACGACGGATCAAGCATATAGGTTTATGAAACTACCATGAAACCTGCTTGATGAGATATCAAGAAAAATGGATTAAATTACACAGTAAGCATTCGTATGAGGTGATACGTCAATGCGGTGTCAACTTATTTCTCTTAGGTGCCTTGACCCATTACTAGACAATAATCTTGGACTTTAGGCAAGCCCGCCTAATGCCAACGAGAAAGAGACCTAGAGGGTCACACACTAAGTGTATTCAAGTATCTCAAGTAGAATAAAGATTATTCCCGTACATGGTTTAATAATTATTCAAGGAAGCCTAAATAGTTTTAATGATGGAGGAAGAAGGAAATGAAAAACAAGATATACATGTCGTGTATTAAATATTACATGCCATGTAGTTTTTCATGGAAAACAAGTACACACCGTGTATTAATAATTACATGTCGTGAAGTTTTCTTTGTGGAAAGGAAATGAATAAATGAAAACAAGATATACACGTGCGTGTACATTGAATGTACATTCCATGAAGTTCTCAATGAAAAATAGGTACACGCCGTGTATTTATTATTACACGCCGTGTAGTTTTTCCAGTCGGGATTTTGAGGATATAATATTGTTTTAAATGATATTTATTATAATCAGCGTGGGCGCATGTCAAGGAATTAATTATTTGACATGGAGGTTTAAAATAAGATTCAATGAAATAAATAAATCGTGTAATGCGTTTATTTATTGTCATAACTCTACAACGTCAAACTTGATTATAAATATCCTCACAACCCCAACTCTTTTCCAACACATAAGAGAATCGTTGTGCACAACAACTCTGGAGAATTCTTTCAAGGCTGAAAGAACCTCTTCCTCCAAGAATTCTCTCAAGACTGAGAGAGATCCTCTTCCATCAGATCAAGATGATCTAAGGCGGACAATGAAGCAAAGGTTTCTCCATGCTAGCACTCGGAGACTCCTTTGGCGACGTCCCGAGATACGAGGTACACGTGACCACTAGAGGAAGTCTACACTTGGATTCTGCGATGCAACGACGAATCACATCGGAACATGATCAAGAACATCAACGAATAAACAACACCCAAAAGGTAATTCTTTTAAATTGATTAAATTAATTATAATAAATCTGTAATGATCCTACTTTGTGGTTCTGGGACTTTCCTTTTTCTTTGTCTATTTCTTTGATTCGACCCGTGGAGACTGGCGTTTATCGTCATATTGATCCCGGATTGATCATTTTTAATGACAAAAATCCAAGTTGTCACATCCACCCATGAGCTTCCTCTGCGCCCGGAACCTTCATAAGTCTTGAGATGAGTGAAGAGAAGAGGGGAGTGTGGCTGTTTTTTATAGTGGAGAGGAGGAGAGTTTTCTTAATATTTTAATCATTAGTTTATGATCTTTCCATAAGACAAGAAATAGTGATGATTCCATGACAAAAAATTGTAATAAGTTCATGTGAATTAAAACTAAGGTTTCTTACATCATCCATGATGCTAGGAATAGTCCATTTAGTTTATAATGTATATATATGGTAAATTATTATATTTCACTATTCCTCAAAAAAATCAATTATTTTAGAAAAATCCCAAAAATTATCCCTAACCATTTTTTGATGTGTATAATCCAAAAATGAAATCCATTTGCCAAAAAATAACTTTCTATGTATGATTAATTTAATTTTTAATTAAAATCATAATTTACATGAAAAATTAAAAATTAAAAATCATGACTATTTTTATAATGCTTTCAAAAATTACATAAGGTCTTATAAAATTATCTTAAAACCAGAAGTCATAAAATTATAAATTTATGAACACCTTTTAGGAAAATAATTTTTCTTTGAAATTAACTAATTAATTATAAATAATTATTTATGACTTATAAAAATGCCAATACTTTTACTATAGTCATATTATCACTTATAAGATAACAAAATTTTATTTATACATTCATGGGTGATGTTACTATTCTTTTGGAGGATTTATCATTCATAAGGGTAACATTATCATTCATAAGGGTAACATTATCATTCATAAGTGTCAGTTACTATTAACCAAAAATTAAGTTTGTCTTATCAGACTCCAAACATCTTACTGATCGCAACCGTTTATGTCAGATTTTTAAAATTCAAATCACAGAAGTGACAATATTATGTTTAAAGGTCACATAGTACATAGTAGTTCATTGTATTGTGATTTCATGTGATTACATGACATAATTATAAGAAGGTAATTTCCAATGATAAAACATTGGGTCGTTACAGTTAGCATCTAAATAATTGTAATGACCATTCACAAAAAATGGAGAATCTTCTAGTAGATTGAGTTATTTAGTCACACTATGAGTTCCTGATTCATGCATCTTATGAATATAAAAAATTCACTTAAGTCAATTGACGAAGAGGTGAGAAGATTCACCTTAGATAAGTTATAAAAATATTAAATCAATTATATATATATATATATATCTGTTCACGAGTCTTTTATCACTCATCAAATGTTTTTAATTAATGTTTTCGGATTTGATGGTCAATAACATTTGGCCTTTCCCATTTTAACTCAGTGATATGCATCCTAAATTGAAAATGAACAATATATAAGAAATAAATTAAATATACAAAGGCAACACATGATATATTAACTATATAACTTACTATATCAATGGAATAATCGATGAAGCATTTTACAACACATATTAATGAGGTTGAACCCTCTCATCATTGTCCATATAAAATGTTGTCCCTTATTAAATTGTATCTTCATCAATCAAAGAGGTTTTATCTAATTTTGTTTCAATATAATTAACATATACAACACAAAATTATTTCCTTAATAAATCAAATAATAATTGGAAATTGAATCTTTTGGATGACATCTTCTATAAACATACTATTTAAATGTATTCAAGTAATGTTCCATAAGATACATCAATGTGAAATTCATAGGACCTGTAGAAATGATTTCACCATTTCAATGTCCAGTAATGTTCACCATGATACCAAAAAAGGTAGAAATAGTTTCCCCAAAGGACATAGTGTAAGAACAATCTTTTCTTGAATATTTTTAAATATCTCATGGGATTATTTCTTAAATAGAGATATCTGAAAAACTTACAATACATTAATCAAAATCTCAAAAATATGGATAAGAAAACAATCATGAATTTAAATTGGAATTAATAATGTTAGAAAAATATGATTATAATAACATTTTAGCCCATATAATTTCATGATAACCACATTAAAACACATGGAAATATTAGAAAAATAACCATTAAGAACCATAATCATCTTCAAAATTGATAAATAACTCTTTTTTACTGATTCTAAACTATACAAAAAACATGTATACATTATTACCCACACCCAAAAATAAATGTAAACATTTTCTCAATCCCATTTAGTTAAAATCATGTCAATAATTGGTATTATGCATTGATTTACTTTTAATCCCATAAATTTTATATAGAATATTATTTCATATATTATTCTCAATATATAAAACTTGTAAATTTTTACTTAAAATGTTTTATTCCAAAAAACTATTTGAAGAAAATATTTTTCTTCTTCTAATTATGATTGTGTTGTTTATTTTAAATAGAAATTAGTCTAAATGCAGGAGCCATTGAATCTCCAAAATTATACACAATGTGAATGTTTCCATGGTCATGTTGTTCTAAAATTTGAACCCCATACATGGTTTTTAGTGTTGGGTCATAATATTTCTTCCCATAAAATGAAAAATTATATTTTCTAAAATTATGTAGTGGAGGAAGAAAGAATTTGTGACCAATGTATGACCATATTCTATAATGATTAATCCATATTGATTTATTACTTTTATTGAAATAAGGATAGGAGAAGTTTCCTTTTTTTACTCAACCTGATAAATTATTACATAATGAAAAGTAATTAATTATAAATAACAAAGAATTAAAAAGTTTAAGCATATAATTACCTAATAAGTCAAAATTAATCACACCATCAACCCAAAATTGCTATATCTCATCAATCAATGGTTTCATGTAAAGATCAATTTTTTCTCTGGGTCCTCTTAGCCCATCAATAAGAGTGGAAAGTAAAAAAAATGGTTGATTTATATATAATCGTGGGGGGGGGGGAGGTTGTCAGAACCAACACCACATGATATGTACTATGTGTTACACTAACCATACACCTAAATGTGTTAAATCCATATGTTTATAAACCTGGTCGGATATTAAAACTATCCAGGCCAAATTATGAGTGTCTCTAATCAAATTCCTTTTATGCCAAAGAATATTGTAGGTGAGTTAACTTATCAACCTCTATTTTTCTCTATGCATTCCACACCATCAATTTAGAAATTTTTTAATACAAAAAGAATCTCTTCAACCTTGGTTTTAGTGGGAAGTAACACGTATACTTCATGGTGATCTATTTCCCACGGTTTAAGACCCTGCTTGGATGAATCTAGAAAACTTGATTAACCCTGTTGCCTTTACACCTAGATGAGTTGAAAAAATATGTATTGAGTTATGAATTCTCTTTTATAAGCATTATATAGTTTTTGGGGTATACAGAAATATCCCCATATGTGAAACAATGTTTTTCAATAAACTTAAGAGCATCAAAATTAGATTCTATAATCTTCACTCAAAGTAGGAGTACCATCTGAAATAGTACGAACAATATATCACAAGAGATTACTATCCACTAATTCAAGGACTTCAAGTGTAGAAGCCTAATGATAAATTAAAATTTACTAAATCTAGTTCATATAGGATAAAATTTAGTACATTCATCAAAAATAATTTCAAAAAAAATTAATGATTCTCTATCCACACTAAAACAAGGATTAACCCCTCCAATGTCATTGTTCTCAATGTTAATCATTTGAAGAAGAAATTGAAATATCATATCATTGATAATTACATTCATTAGATTGACTATTATTATTATATATATATATATATCCATCTAAACACTTTCTGATTGGAGACTGTAAACGTACTCCTCATGACATGTCCATTTCTTATAGTTTTTTAAAAGACAATTTAGAAACAAAGGATCCTCATTGTATCTTATTTGAAAATATATTTGTTTACATGTTTTATATATAGAGAAATAATCAAATATCTTTGAAATTAACTAGTTAAAAAAATAAACTATTTAATCCCCTAAAAATATTCTATAGAATATATATTGGGTAGACTAATCCATCTCATATCCATATATGTGTCTATAAAAAACAAATAATTGAAATATAGAAACAATAATTTTTAAATTGGTAGTCCAGTAAAATAAAAATAAAAGGATATATAGCAAAAATAAAATTATAAGAAAAAAATGATAGCAATGTATAAAAGTTTTCAAAAAATAACCATCGGGTATTATTATAAAATAAATTGTTATTTTTTTCATTTTGTTTAATAGAAAAAATAAAACTCAAACCATTTTACCATAATACCAAATATAGAAAAATAACTTATTGATAAAATAATAAATAATCGAAATTCATATTAATAAAAATAACCATTTTAAATAATAAACATTGTAAAAAATGCATTCATTCCTAATAATTCAACTAATCTTCTATATAAATATATATATATTTGTATATATATTTATATTTATATTTATATTTATATTTATATTTATATTTATATATTTACTAATTTATGTTTAATTAATATATATATATATATATATTCAATATATTTTTAAAGTAATGTTTGTGTGTGTGTGTTTAAATTTGAATATGTGTGGGGGTCAATATATATAGTGCAATAATTTATCAAGAAAATATTCAACAGAAAAAATATTAATTAATTAAAAAACACTCTTCTTAAAAGTCCTTGTAAAAAATTGTATATATTTAATCATAATACAATCAATATATTTTTAATTGTATATGTTAATGTTCCCTTGAAGTTGTCAAGGTTTGAATTTGTTTTTAATATTGGTTGAGAATCATTGGATGTTTCTAAAGCTTTTTATGAGATGGTTCTAGATGTATTGAAATAATTTTAAAGTAATTATATGTTTATTTGAGATAATATAAATTTTTTATTAAGTGTGACTTTAGGAAAAGGACCTAAATATGAGTGTTCTTATTTCACCGTGTGTGTGATATAGATGGTGTATGAGTCATTGGTAGCCATCATACGATCCATAATGATGAATTTTGGTAATGTCCTTTTTATATAAGCTTCATTGTTCACTTACATTTGTGTCACCACTTCTATATATGAGTTCTTACAGAGTTATATATGTTTAATAATGTCTACATCTGTGATATTCTGGATTTATAAAATTTCAAAAAAAATGTTGAGTGAAAAGATAAGTTTCTATCAATCAATCTCTGTAGAGAAAATAAATCTTGTAGATTATTAAGTTGGTCTTAAAAGGTTAAAAAATCATATTAAAAATATGATTCAACCAGTTTCATGTGGGGATTCAAAATTGGACATCTATGTTCATTATCTTTTTGATGTTTCAAGATCAATTTTTTTGTGGAATTCAAATTTTTGTTTTTTTAAGAGGAATCTCTAGATATTAAATTTAGAATTTCTATGTAATGATTTTAAGCTAATCTATAGTTCTAATAATTATTGGAATGTGATTATATTTTAATTCAAGCTAATGTTTTCGAGTGGAGTTAGCAGTTCAAGATATGATAAATTTGAGTGTATTAAAGCTACAAATAATCTATATTGTGAATTTAGGAACTACATGAAGAAATTTGTTGTCAAGGCTGTAACTCATATATTTGAGTTTATTCAGGATATAGATCATGAAAAATATGCTAAAAAAACAAAATGCATTGGAGGAAGAGTTTCAAAAATTAAACTCTCTCATCAATGAATTGAAATCCAATGATAAATCCTTTCAAATTAGTGGAGAAAAAAAATTCAATGGAAATTCGACCCTTACCCTTCTTATCCTTCATTTCCCCTTGAGGATTGTCTAATAATGTTGTTTTATTTATTGTCAATATATGATATGGAAGTTAATTTATACTTGAATAATGGGTGATGGATTGAGTATCCTCCCATTACATGGAGATTGAATGTGTTTCCTATATTGTTTTGAGAAATCATAAAAGTTAGTGCTTCCATAGGAACTACAAAGGGTGTCTCACATATTGGAAAAGGAGATTTGAAAAGCTGGATATTAGATGAGAGTCCCCTTATAAATCGAATGATTGTTTGTACTGATCTTTATGGAATCATGAAAAATGTTGAAGGGACGATTCTAGTTATCGATAATAATCCACAAGAAGTGAAGACCCATGTATTAAGGGAAACTATTATAGTGTAACCGAGTATGGTGGTAGCTTAATTTTAGATGTAATTAGAGGGATTATAAATGAATGAAGTAAAAAATAGGTTAAAAGCGCATTGAAATTCTAGAAAATACTCAATCTTGAGTATATATGCTATTAAAGAACACTTTGTAAGCTATCTATAGGTGTTTAGAATTTTTTTTATGATTCTTGGATTTATTGGAGATGGACTAATGTGATCTGAAAATGTTATATAGTGATTTATGTGGTTCAGAGATGATTTGGAAATGTTTTGCATAAGTGAGAAAATAGAAAATTCCTTGACCTATGTATGTGTGGCATAGATCTTCATATGTGTCATCTTCAAGTAGCATATGTGTCAGGGGACTCGGTGTAAGTTTCATTCTATAGGAAAATTCATCTGTATATGTTTCATCAAATACCTGGGTATGTGTGATTGGTGGTCTATGTATATGTAAAATTGATTAGTGTAGGTGTCTCAATGTTTCATAGTGTAATTTTCATTTCACAAAAAGGTAAAATTAAGAAAATCTGAAGAATGAGGTTTTAGAAATACATATTTTATTTGTGAAGAGAGAATATAATTTTGATGATGCGATAGGGTTCTATGAAGAATGTCAATTACCTTGGAATCTAGAGAATAGGGGCTCTCTACTTCAGCTGAGAGCTCTCATCTCTCTCTAGGTTTTCAAGCATCGGCCTCCACGGCGCGTCGCATGATACCAGTGATGCGAGGATAACCCTCTTATGGCTTATTTGAGTGGTGTAGGAGAATCGCTGGAGATCTGGATCCTGGTGGAATGACCATGTATTTGGGTTCTCGGTGGTAGTATCTGAGGCCTTTGGGTGTTTTCAGTGTCGAGCGGTGCCTTTTTAGTGACGGATCACCCCAATGGCGGGATGACTCGGTCTGGCGACTAACGTGCCCTAGATAGTGTCTGTAGACATTGATTGGGACAATGACTGATGGCGTTGCTTTCGGTGATCTTCAGTCGGCAGCAATGATGGCGGATGACTCTGGCTGTAGCAGATGAAGGCGTGCAGATCTGGTCGCTAGTGGATATCTGGTTGTCATCAGATCTTATCTCATAGGGGGGATGATGAGGCCTTTTGCGGTTGGGTATATGACTTTGATCCTTCCAGCATTTTTGGGTTTATGTGACTTGCATTTTTTAATGGGTCTTATTCCATTGGAATATTGATTCACTGAATTTTAAAGTCTTTTTACCTATGAACCTTTGGGTTTGTAATGGGTTCCCCCTCTCAGTTCAAAAGGAATCATGCTTTTCTTTTTCATTTTTTAATAAATAAGAATTCCCTCAATCTTTTCCATAATTTTTATGATGCTAATCTAATATGAAGTTATATTAATCAATAATATCTAATTATGTAGTGATTTAATATGAAGTTTTTTTGTGTGTAAATTCAAGTTGAGTATCTTCGTTTCCCATCTCAGAACTATTATTTATAAAACAATATGGAAGGACATGAGTTTAATCTGAAGGCGGGAAGAAGAAGATAAGTAATATTGGAATTCACAAATTTATTATTTGTCAATTATTCTCATATGATAATCAAATCTAAGTTTTTCAAATGAGTTTTGTTGGGAAACTAAATGTGAAAAGGGTATATGTGGAATTTTTTTGTAGACTTATAGTTATTGAAAGTTGAGAATATTCCAGAGATCATGGTGCATATTTGTGAGAATAGATATATATTGAAATTAGAGGGATCATTTTCTATGATTTTATTAAGATAAGAATCAATATTGACAAGCTAGAAAATGAATTATTTGAATTTAATTAATTCTAGTATTCTGAGTTTCTTGAATATGAGGATCAATCAAAGAGATGGAATTTAATTTGAGAGGTGTAGAAAAATAGACCATCAAAATTTTGAGAGATAAATAGATAATGAGAACATGAAATACTATGTTGATGGGAAAGAAAAAATTATTAATGAATATGAAAAGAGGATCCATGCACTAGGAGAGTTTCATGAAGCTGTTATTGATGCCAAAAATTCTTAGTTAGAGATAAAATAAAAATGAATAAAGGAGATGAAAGTATCCTGTAAGAAATTAGAAAGTTTTACGAATATGTGACTAAAAATTGATATATGAATGGGAGAATAAACGAAATGAAACTGTGGTTGAAAGGAACAAACTCAGTCAAAAGTGACTTGATCTAAATGTAATGTTAAGAGATTTAGAATAGAAACAAGATAGATCTTCCCAAACTAATGAGAAGAAATTTTTTTCACTACAAAATTCAAAGAGAAATCTTATTTCTAAGGAGGCTCGTATAAGTTTCAAAGAGTGTTTGATACCCTCTAGAGATTCATCTATAATATTCTCATTGAGTAAGATAACTTGGAACCCAGTTTATTCTCTTAATTTTAAATATGTTTTCACTACATGTATAAGATAAAAATAAAAAAATTATATAACAATGGGTGATTAAAAATGGTGAAAATCTATAACACTCTAAGATTTTAGAAGAGCACTATGTTTGATATCATATATAACATAAATACCGAACTTAAACGAACCACAAAATATTATTATTTAAGTGTTACTATTACAAACTAGCCATTGAATTAGTTGGTATGAATAAGATTTACTGTTTCATGAAATATATATAAAGGCCCCACTTGATACTAATTTATTAACTAATTCTTAGTAAATAAGCACTCGGTTTTTAATAAAGTCATTTTATTATTTAAAAATGTGTTGCCATCAAAAATTATTTTTATTGTTTTTTATGGAATATTATATTTAATTTATAGAACTTTTAGAAATTATATTTTATAAAAAGGATATAACTTTTGAATTAGAATAGAAAAAATGGATTTGGGTAAATTTTTGGGATTTTTTTTTAAATATTGATTTTTCAATGATTAGTGAAATATACTATTTTTTGTAAAAATGTCATTTATTTTCGTTAAAAATTCCAATTATGATTTCAATGTAATATAAAAGCAACATAAGTATTATTTAATTGGTTATAATATTATTAATTTCATTTTAATCATCATTATTCCTTCTTTTGGTATAAGATCATTTTGTGGTTTAAAAACTCATTTTCTATAAAAACTATTTTTCATTGCATTTTGATTTTTTATCTTAAATTAATTTATAAAACTTATAGATATTAAATTTTAAAAAATGGATTCTATATTTGGAATCACAAGATTCAAATTTAAATTGGCCTATTTTTTCCATTATGAATATTAATCGTAGTAAATATTTGTCAGCTTGGTAAGGGTAAATCGCGTAATTAAGGTTTCAAATAAAATTATAAGGACTAAAAATTACCCTTATAACTTGCCTTTAATATATTGTATGGGATAGTTTCAACCAACCTCATCAAATATTTGAAATTATGTAAACCTTGTTAAATTTTTCTTTAAAAATGACTTACATATTGTTTTAAGTAAAGAAAAATACAAATTGCACTCTCTTGATTTTAAATTTATCTTATATGATCACATATGGATAGAAATATGTATTAAATGAATATTATAGTTTATTTGTATAACAATTAAATTATTTTTATGAGGGTAATTTAAAAAAAATGGTGATAAATTAGTTACATTAAATTTTTACGCAACACAGACTTAGTACTCGTGTAAGAAGTAGAAAAATAAAGTAAATGATTATAAAAAATATAAAAATAAATTTTTAGGGTGAGTTTGTAACACCATGTGATTTTAAAATAACACTATTCTTGATGGTGTAATCAACACACAATGCTGAATTTGAACGGACCGCACCATAATATTAAAATATTATTATTTAATCGTTACCATTATAACCTAGAAATTAAATTAGTGGGTGTGAATTATATTAACTGATTTTTGAAATAAATATAAAGGTCCTAATGAATATATATTTATTTAAATATACATAATACATAATAAATAATTGCTAAACTTTAATAAAGATATCTTATTCTACAAAAGAAATATGTTTCCTTAAAAAATGATTTTTATTTCAATTGCGAGTAAATATTATAATTAATTTTTGAAAATTTTAGAAATATTTATTTATAGAATTAAAATAATTTTTGAAATCATCATATTAATATTAACATAGGGTGAAATTTTGGGATGTTTTCAAAAATATTAATTTTACTGTGAATAGTGAAAAATACCGATTTTTGTAAAACTGTAATTAATTTTTAATTAATTAAGTTATTTAAAAGTACCATTGTCATGAACCAGCCCGAGTCGACCCTGAACAGGTCACCTAATCCACCCCGCGACAAATCCCAAGAGGAATTCCCAATCCTCCTGAGATGGCAACAAGCACCAAGGGCATCAATCAAATACACAAGGGAACGATTTCGCCCAAATATAAACAATCAAACAAACACCGGAAAGAAATGGAGAGCTCAAAATGCATTTATATAAAAATTGAAATGAACATTATTTGTACAAGAAACTGAAAGTAAAACTAAACCAACAACTCAAAAGACCCAACATTATAACCAACTAACTCCATGTGACCCCGCTGGTCACTCTCCAACACAATGATCACACATCGCCGAAGGCGATTGAACTCAAGTTGAAACATACACAAGAACTAAAAATAGAAGAAGAATATAGGAATGAGTATTAAAACTCAGTAGGTTAGCACGATATTCTATTCCCAATGCACTTCCTTTAAAATAAAAGAAACATCAATTTCAAGTTTTAAGTACAAGATATAAAAGTATGTTTTTCAAATGAGGTTCCATGTTATCATAATTATCAGACAAAAACTTGCATGTTTTATAAACAATAATGCTAGTAACAATTTTTCAAAGAGGTGCAACTTAAAAATGAAAATATTTTTCAAGGGGGCTGCTTTAAAGAATTGAAACTTTTAAATAAATCACACACGCTGCAGAATTTACCAACCAAACACACCGTATGCTGACGGTGAGTACAAAATAGCCAATGAGCACAAGTCACGGGAACACCCCTAGGCACTAGTTAGTTGTGAGCCCTAGGTACCTCGTATCTTGGTGAAAGTAACCATAAAAAATATTTATTCTCATGCACACGAGCCACTAGTAGAGAGAATAACCATAACCTAGTGGTCCCCCAACATCATCATCATCATTGTTTGGTTAGTGTTGTCATCGTCAAACTTGCTACGTGAAATAGGGGCCAAACCCCACAGAATCACTAGCATACTAGTACACGTCCGCCCACCTAGATACCCGGGATTCCCTTTTGTGCTCAATCAAGTTACACATATTATCAAATACACATTTCACTTCCAAATTCCATTCCCAAACCACAAAAACACAAACATCCCACAAACTTTCTTCACATTTCTTTCACGAATCAAGAAACCATTGAAAATTTTCATAAAACAATTTCAAGGAGTGTATTGAGGCTTTGCACCTAAAACTCACTCAAAACACTCTTTTAAGACCCGAATACCATAAATAACATAACAATCCAGATTTTTAGGCCCCAAAACCAATTAATAAATCAATTTCATGGGCCATAAAATGGCCCTAAATATAGAACACAAATTCACATGGAAACCATTTTTTACAAAAAAAAATGCCAAATAGGCCTTTAAGCCTTTCTCAAAACTAACATTAGACCAAGGTATGAATTTCACATTTATTAAGGAGGTGTATAAAAACAATTTACAGCATCAAACTGCATTCATAAATCCCTTAAAACACTCAGGTTACATATTCAAAACACAACCCTTTTTATAAGGATGTGAAACATGCCATTTTCCGACAACTCGGGCCAAAACATGTTGTAAACCAAAACCCATTTATTTGTAAAACCAAATCCAAATTAGAAATACATATAAGGACCCAAAAATACCATTTATCATTCTTCATGTTCATTTATAAATCCAATCAAATAGCTTTTAAGTCACACATCACACATAAAATCCAAACGGGCAATTTATCGAACACATGACATGCCCTTTTTAAACAAAACAATTTATTTTAAGTACATGAAATGGAATAAAACACCAATTTAATGAAATATTTTATTAAAGATACTATAAAATTTTCAAAATAACATAAATCAGATTATAAACCTCACAAAACAGTTGCAAAAGATAATAGGAACATTTAAACAAACACTTGTTGAGCACTTTCATGACAAAACAACACTACCTTTCACAAAACAAGGATTAAACAACAACTTTGCACACCAAGAAAATTATAAAAAGGATTAAAAACAATAATAAACATATATATCAGTTGTGTAAAATATTAAAATTATGAAACTTTAATGATGAAGGCATGTACCATGGATATCCTACCTCAAATCCTTTGCGTAATGAAAACGCACACCCGAAATCACCCGCCGCGGGTTTATAAACCCTAAGACTATAAATAACAGACCTAAACGAACAGAAACCCCATAAAAAATCATGGTATAACATAAACCTAGGTTTATCATGACTAGGGGACAATATAAAACCAAGAAATAATGAATGGAGGAGGAAGAGGAAGGAGAAAGGAGAAGGAATCTCACCTTTCCAGCTATAAAACTCTTCATCTTCCATTAGATCTGCAAACCTAGAGAGAAGGTAATGGCTTAAAACTTCTTGGAGAGTCTCGTATGGTCTGTAAGAACCATTGAAATAATATTTTTTCGAAAAATAGTAAGAATGTAATGATTTATGGATGAAAGCATTTACCTTCTCAATTCTAGAAGATTTGAGGAAACTAGAGAACGTTCGACCAAATATGCGGTCACAATGAGCTCCAAAGTGGTAAAATAGATAATGGGGGTGAGGATAGATATTTTGGATTCTGGTGGGATGTGTAATAACTGAAAAATATTAAAAAATGAAAATGATATAAAATAAACAAATGTTTTTTAAAAAACTGGAAATGGGCCCATGGGCTGGCCCAATACCTAAATAAGTAACCTAAATTCACCATGATCATGAATTATTAAGGGGTCCAAAAGGATATGGTGGTTTGAATATATCAGTGGAAGAAGATTATGAAGTTGAATGGGTGAAAAATGTTTAAAAACAAAAGAGTTATAAAAGAAACATATTTGGTTTTTAAAACTGGAAATGAGCTCACAGTTAGCCCAAATCATTAAGTAACCACCCTCTCTCAAAAAACTCCTAAACAAGAAATGGGGAACCCAAATTAGGGTTATTAGACATATATGGAAGTTAAAAACTCAAAATTAATCTCATCCAAAACTCAAGAAAATGATCGGGATTTTGAATGAACCGGATAAAAACCAAGACATGAAAATAAAAGAGAAAAAAAAACTAGGTGTGACAATTCTCTCCACCATTAAAGCTTTCCGCCCCCGAAAATCCATAACACTTTCCAGAAGAATTATCAAAACTTAAGGATTACCTATCAAAATAATCCAGCCTCTCAATACAAGAAAATACCATCAACAATCAATTGATTTTAATCCTCTATCTCAAACAAAAAACACACTTACTCACAACCACTGCCTAAGAATCAATGGAAATATCAAGCCACCAACTGCACAACCAAGCCAAGAACCTAATTGTTAGGCCTTCTCCAAATGAACCCAAAAATCACCCAAACCAAAGAGAACTTAAGAAAACAAATACTCCAAGGGATTACAGAATGGACTCCCCACCATTAATAAACAACTAGCACTAGACAAGTTCTTAGGCGGAAGAGTTAACGAGATTTTTGGTGGGTCTCCCCACCATTAGAACCCAACTAGAAACGAAAAAAACTAGAAATCAACATTAACTAGAATTGGGCCTCACTTTCAAAATCCCAACAAAACTCTCTCAAAACAATATACCATCCCAAGTTAAGAAGGTTATAACATGAACATCTAAACCACCCACTCCCGAACGGAGGGGACAAGAACTGGGCCAACACTTTCTACATAGATCCAGGCCCCCACTACTCCAGGAGGGGAGGGATGGGGACCCAATAATTAGGCCACTAAAACCAAAAACGAAACAAAGGAACTTCCCAACACACTCCACCTATAAAAAGGTAACACCAAGACTGTACTATATTTTCACAAGTGGTCCACACATAGACATTGATAGAAAACCCACATTAATGAAGGCATAACCATAGACACTGTGTGAGGGGTAAGTCCACCACGATTGTTGAGACAAAGGGATATTCATAGTGACGAGGAAGAAAAATAGAGACATAGAAACTAACATACCACAATGGTGGAGGTAAGAGCCTGGTCAAGCTCCCCACACCTCTGTAGATTTCTTGGCTTCATGAAAAGCTTCACTCTGAGGCCTATGGTTGGAGCCCTGATTCTTGAAGCATTTGTTGCACCGTAGTCTGGGTTCTAAGGATCACACCACTCAAAAAAACACACATTCACAACAAAAAACCTTCATCTAAATAAGAACTCATAGATACATATAAAAATTTTGTCTCACGTTGAACAAGGGACAGAACGGACAAGGAATACGGCGAAACATATCAACCACATCAAACACAACTGCTATGTCTAAATGAATTATCACGACATGGAAGCACTTTAAATCGATCCCAAATAGTTATCTATTTCAACTAATGGGATGAGGAATTATTTTAGAAGTTGGATCTAGACTGTGAAACAAGAGAAATAATCCTTAGGTATATCAATTGGAAATCTTGAAAACATAGAATTATCTGTGGCCACATCACAACATCCAACACATCTTTAGAAACCCAATGAACATTACCCCAAAACTGAGCCACCTAAAAGATTCCATCTCAAGATGCAATAAGAGTATGACTTATAGATTATAAGGAAGCATACTAAATAGTCAAAACTTATAAGACATAGGATAAACCATCCACATAACAATCAGTTCAAAAGAAAAACCACAATTTTTCAGCTAAAAACACTTTTGAAAAAAAAATAAACTAACTTGGTGGATTTTTACATTCACCAATGGTGTTTCATCAAGTCTCACTCACATGAACATTTACGTGCCACCCCAAGCACTCAAATACCATACCATACCGGCCATTCATCCATATATCCACAAAAACTTTCATGCGAGAACCCATGAAAACACCGAATGCAAAAACAAAACAACATCATTCCAAAAGTCATGTACCTTCAAAAGGAACACCAACCACTAAGTCAAAAACCCTTTTCATATTTCACAAAACAAAACACACTTCATCAAGAACCATTTTCTTAAAAACCTACCCCTTTTCATTTTTACAAATTTCTAAACAACCAAGCTACTCCAAACAACCTCTACCCATTTTCTAAAATTTATCAAGGTATCTTTTCATAATATGATGGTCATTGAGACCAATACCCTTTCTAGGAAAAAACCAATTGCTCAAAACCAATTTCCAAAACCAATTCATCATATTCAAACACTTTTCAACATCCCAAAACACCCCATTTAAAACAAAGATTTAGAATCACCTCAAAATTATTCACACTTTCAGAACGTTTTATTACAACAAACCACAAGTTTAGATTTTGGATAATCCAATCCTATTAAATCATTTCCACTAACTCTATTTTTTTCACAAAAACACATCCTCCCAAAAACATTCTTATATTTAATTTTTGAAAACCTTTTTTTTCACTTTTCAAAATCCAATCTTTCCTTTAAAACCAATTTCTATAATTCTCACACAAGTATTTTCAAAACAAAAATTCATTATTCAATAAAGGTCTAAGAAACCCACAAAAGGGAACTAGTGTTAGTGGGTGACTTGACCATATGGTTGGCAGTCGTATGTCAAACCCAACACCAACATGGAGAGACTTATTAGGACCATGCCCCAGCTCCAGATGGCTTTATGGGCCCTGCGAGCTCACGGAGGCCATTAGTTATACTCCCCTTGTCATATCCCAACACCAAACAATCCACAAGAACAAACGACACTAATAAAACCAGACTTCCCATGGAAACTTGAAGTTCAGAATGAGAAAGAGTTCGCAATGCTCTTCCCACACATACCCCTCACGTCACAAAAATCCTACTCCATATACCTTGACATCCCCCAAATAACAAGGGCGCTCTAAAAAAAAGTCGTCTAAGAGCCTACCTCCTTTGATACCATTTTGTCACGAACCAGCCCGAGTCGACCCTAAACCCTAGGCCAGCCCGAGACAAGTCTCGAGAGGCATTCCCGATCCTCCTGGGATGGAGACAAGCACCAAGGGCGTCAATAGAGTACAAAAGGGAATGATTTCTCCCAAATATAAACAATCAAACAAACAATGGAAATAAATGGAGAGCTCAAAATATATTTATATAAAAATTGAGCTGAACATTTTTTGTACAAGAAAATGAAAGTACAACTAAACCAAAAACTCAAAAGAACCAACATTATAACCAACTAACTCCATGTGACCCCACTGGTCACTCTACAACACAATGATCACACATTGTCAAAGCTAATTGAACTCATGTTGAAACCTGCACAAGGACTAAAAATAGAAGAAGACTATAAGCATGAGTATTAAAACTCAGTAGATTAGCCCGATACTCTATTCCCAATGAACATAATTTAAAATAAAAGAAACATCAATTTCAAGTTTTAAGTACAAGATATAAAAGTATGTTTTCAAATGAGGTTCCATGCTATAATAATAATCAGACAAAAACTTGCATGTTTTATAAACAATAATGCTAGTAACAATTTTTCAAAGAGGTGAAACATAAAAATTAAAATAGTTTTCAAGAGGGATGATTAAAAGAATTGACACTTTTAAATAAATCAAACACGCTGCTGAATTTAGCAACCAAACACACTGTATGCTGACGGTGAGTACAAAATAGCCAATGAGTATAAGTCATGGGAACACCCCTAGGCACTAGTTAGTTGTGAGCCCCAAGTACCTCGTATCTCAGTGAAAGTAACCATAATAAATATCCATTATCGTGAACACGAGACACCATTAGGGAGAAAACCCATAACCTATTGGTCCCCCAACATCATCATCATTATTTTTTAGTTAGTGTTTTCATCATCAAACTTGCTACGTGAAACAGGGGCCAAACCCCACAAAATCACTAGCATACTAGTATACGTCCGCCCACCTAGATACCCAGGATTCCATTTTGTTCTCAATAAAGTTACACATATTATCAAATACAAATTTCACATCCAAATTACATTAACAAACCATAAAAACACAAACATCCCACAAAATTTCTTCACATTTCTTTCACAAATCAATAAACCACTGAAATTTTTTGTAAAACAATTTCAAGGAGTGTATTGAGGCTTTGCACCTAAAACTCATTCAAAAACACTCTTTAAAACCAGAATCCCATAAATAACATAAAAAAATTTTGAAGCCCCAAAAATAATTAATAAATCAATTTCATGGACCATAAAATGGCCCTAAATATAGAACATGAAATACAAATGGAAACCATTTTTTACAAAAAAATGCCAAATAGGCCTTTAAGCCTTTCTCAAAACTAACATTCAACCAGGGTATTCATTTTAAATTTATTAAGGTGGTGTATAAAAACAATTTGTATCAGAAAACATCATTCATAAATCCCATAAAACACTCAGGTTGCATATTCAAAACACAATCCATTTCATAAGAATGTGAAACGGGCCATTTTCCAAGAACTCGGGCCAAAACATGTTGTAAACCAAAACCAATTTTTTTGTAAAACCAAATACAAATTAGAAAGATATATAAGGACCCAAAAATACCATTTATTATTCTTAAATTTCATTTATAAATCAAAAAAAAACTTTTAAATCACACATCACACATAAAATCCAACTGGGTAATTTACCGAACACATGACATGCCCTTTTTAAACAAAACAATTTATTTTAAGTATGTGAAAAGGAATAAAACACCAATTGAATGCCATATTTTATTCAAGATACTATAAAATGTTCAAAATACCATAAACCAGATTATAAACCTCACAAAATAGTTGCAAAAGATAACAGAACATTTAAACAAACACTTGTTGAGCACTTTCATGACAAAACGACACTACCTTTCACAAAACACGGATTAAACAACCACTTTGCACACCAAGAAAATTATCCAATGGATTAAAAACAATAATAAACATATATATCAGTTGATTACAAAATTAAAATGATGAAACTTGAATGATAAAATCATGTGCAAGGGATATCTTACCTCAAATCCTTAGCGTAATGGAAAGGCACACCCTAAATCACCCGCTGCGGGTTTATAAAACCTAAAACTATAAATACCAGACCTAAACGAACAAAAACCCCATAAAAATCATGGTATAACATAAACCTAGGTTGATCATTACTAGGGGAAAATATAAAACCAATAAATAATTAAAGGAAGAGGAAGAGGGACAAGAAAGGAGAAGGAATCTCACCTTTCCACCTAGAAAACTCTTCATCTTCCATTAGATCTGCAATCCTAGAGAGAAGGGAATGGATTGAAACATCTTGGAGAGTCTCCTAAGGTCTGGAAGAACCAGTGAAATAATATTTTTTGGAAAAATAGTATGAGTGGAATGATTTATGGATGAAAACATTTACCTTCTCAATTATGGATGATTTGAGGAAACTAGAGAACGTTCGACCAAATATGCGATCTCAATGAGCTCAAAAGTAGTAAAATATATAATGGGGGTTAGTATAGGAATTTTATATTTGGTTGTGATGTATAATAACTAAAAAATATTAAAAAATGAAAAATATATAAAATAAACAATTATTTTTTTAAAACTGGAAATGGGCCCATGGGCTGGCCCAATACCTAAATAGGTAACCTAAATTCACCATGATCATAAATTATTAAGGGGTAAAAAAGGATATGGTGGTTTTAATATATCATTGGAGGAATAGTATTAAGTGGAATGGGTGAAAATTTTTAAAAACAAAAGAGTTATAAAAGAAACATATTTGGTTTTTAAAACTGGAAATGTGCTCACAGTTGGTCCAAATCATGAATTAACCACCCTCTCTCCAAAAAATCCTAAACAAGAAATGGGGAACCCAAATTAGGGTGATTATAAATATATGTAAGTTCAAAACTCAAAATTAATCTCATCCAACACATAATAAAATGATCGGTATTTTCAATGAACCGGATAAAAACCAAGACATGAAAATAAAAGAGAAAAAAAACCGGGTGTGACAACCATTGTTTTTTGAAATTATTTAAAAATTAAAATAAGTATTATTTATTTATATTTTATTTTATTTATTAAATTTAAATAATCTTTATACTGTATTTTATTATAAATTTATTCTTAAGCATAAAAAACGCATTTTTCATAAAACATTTTTAAAGTGCAAGATGTTTCCCTCTTTTAATTAATTAAAAAACACCTAATTTGGATTTATTTAACTAAAAATTATATATTATATATCTATATTTATAAATTTAAATTCATATAATGATTATTTATATTCATATAGTTAATATAATATCATCTTTTCCTTGAAAAATACATTTTTTCAGAAAACTGATTTTCCGTCGTGCTTGTGAGTTTTATTTAAACTAAATTAAGACACTCCCATGAATTGATTTTTATAAAATTGATTCCGTATTTTTAATCATAATAATTTATATTATATAATAATTTTAACTATATTTTTTTCATAATGAATTGAAAAAACAAAAAACAAATAGTTACCATGGTTAAAAAATGGTAAAAGTGAGTAACCTTATAGTTAAAGAGGATAACATGTTTAAAAAAAATTATTTTTTATTTTAGGGGTGTGTATTAGAATTATATCTCCTCCAATTATTTATTTTCCAACTTTTGAGGAACGTTTCATGAGATTGGATTCTCATTATTGAATAGTTTTGGTTATTTATAAGAATTTCACTCCTCTCTTATAAAAGGGAACCTATTCTCCTCTACTTTACACACTTACAAATTTAATTGGTTCTTCCAATACCTATCCGAATACCTTCATTACTTCCCTCCACACATCATCAAGGCCTTATTTGCATTATAAATACAATATTTGGAGGCTTTATGTATAGTCGTAAAAAGGTGTTTTGAAGAAGAGGTAACGTTCTTAACCAATCCTATTTATTGCATTTCTTCTCCCAAATACTTAAAATATTACTCAATAATTATCATATAATAAAATAATTATATAGAATATAATATTATTTTATTATCATAATTTAATATCTTAAATCCATCTCCACATCCATCAAATGGGAAATGAAACCATTGATTGTGTGTGTGGCAGACTACCACCTCACGAACCTGTTTAATTAATTTTCCATCATCACCTCTCATGGATGTTTATGATAATGGATTTCATTTTTATATATTATATTTATAAAATATTAATCATTTTTTAAAATAAAAAATCATTTTATTTCTTACCTTGCCATCCATTGAAAATGATAAAGTCGTTCGTCTGTACGGTGGACTACCGTCTTGCAAGGTGATATGATTCATTTTTTATTACTGATTATAATGGATGGTATATGTATATGTATTTAAATAAATAATATTATATTTATAATATAATTATAATTCTATAAATATAAAATAACACTAATCGATTATTTCACAATATAAACATTACTCATGCGTACGTATTGCCTACAGTCTTCATGATTATAACATAGCTCATTTTTCATAACAATATTTCATTGTTGGTTTTAAAAGTGTAATTGATTTATAAAAATTATAATTATGTAACAATTATTATTCTATATATTATGTAATAATGATCCATTTTACCACGATTAACACACTGATTTCATTCGGAAATTATGAACCAAGTGTCCTCAAAACACACGATGTAAGATCCTAAACTTTATGAAGTTATATTATTATTTAAATTTTTGTTTGAATAAATTAAAATTGGGTAAATAAATGTTTACCATGTGTATTAGTAATATTGGGGGTGTTTCAGGGGGTTGGTACATAAAATAAAAGGAAACCGAACCACCATTTTCATGTCACAGGGTTGGTGCATAGTTAGTGTAAACCATATAGGGGGAGCCAAACTGTACAACCTTGGATAGAGGATTTTCACATAGTTTTTTCATGGTTTTTCAAATTGTGTGGGATCCCTAGGTAATCATGTAACTTTTACCCCTCTTGGACAGAGGTAGGCACATGGTTGGTGCACGGTTTGGAAAACCGAGCGGCCAAACTGAACGCCATTTAAAAAGAGAGAATTTATAGTTTTTTCCCTTGGAATTTAAAGTGTTCTACCCAATTTTCCTCCCCATTTATTATCCTCTATACCTAGTTAGAAACAAAAGTCCTCCAAAATTCCCATTTATTAATATCCTTGAATTCTAAGATGTTTGGAGTGTCGTTGGTTTCGAATTGATTCTTCGGGTGATTCTAATCCTTCTCTTGCTTCTCTTTTCTGGATTAGGGATTTTGGTTTCATTATTTTTCTTATAAATCTATAAAACCCTATTTTTAAAATGGATCTTAGGTTGGGTCTCCAAATAGTGATTTAATATGAATCTAAGGCTAAGTTTATGGGTGTGTTCATCATCAGAATTAGAAGTATGTGGTCTTAAAGTTATATCCCATAGTTTAATTCTGAATTTTTTTATGTGTGGTTGTTTTATTGATTCTATCTTGATGTTAATTTGATAAATTCTATAATATTTGGTAAGAAGGTTGGATAAATGCTTATTTAGACCCCTCATAATCCCCTTGAGATGCGTTGAGGTTGATTAGACTGAATTAGGGCCACCCATGGGGTGATCAAATATTCCTGAACATGAAAAATTGTAATGTTAATCCCAAAGTTCATTTGTGTTAAAATAGAGCCCATTATAAATGTGTTGACATGTTAGTTGGAATTATAAAGAGTCACAAATTATAGTTGTGTCTATTTTTAGGAAATGTAATAAGGTATTGTTTGGAAAAATTTGAAATAGGGTTAAATGGATTAATGTGAATATATCAAACAACTTGTGAACTTGTAATGGGAATGTGTAGATAGATTAAGGAATATGAATTGATGTATGTGTAAAATGGGAAATTATTATAAATTAATGAAAATGTCAAATGGTGTAATGTATGAGAATTTTTGGTTATGCTAATTGAGTTATGTTATAAAAATAGAAATGGGTTAAATGGGTTGTGCTAAGTAAATGGTAATTATGTTAGTGGATTAAGTCTTGATGATGATTGACATGTTTAATGAAATGTGAATTGAAAATTTTATGTGTATTGGTTGTAAATTATTTGTGATATGGTATATGTGGTAAATGGAAAAATAATCATGGACGCATGGCTTTGTGGTGTGGGATAAAGGACTGAGGATCCTCCTATGGGTCGGGTTAGACTGAGACTCTAAACCGAACCCCTAGAATGAAATTGTTATGGATTCAAACTGAGGCTCTTGGACCCTAATGGTTGTATTGGATGAAACTACCTAGACCGAGGCTCCAAGGTAAGTGTGATGTATTTGTTTTTGAAAGGTTTATCCCTAGTGAGATAAGTAATTTGACTTATTCCCTTATGTAAGATAATTGACTGACATAGGTCATTGTGTAAATGATGTAAGTTACCAACCCACAGAACATGCAATTAAAATGTATTAAGTAATGAAAATGGTATAAGGGATGAAAATGGAAGAAATGATGAAATTGACTAAAGTGAAGATTGGTAAATTGAACCAGAGTTGCCTTTTGTTTACCGTTTCATTTATTTCATACTTTCATGCACTATATGTTTAGACTAAATATTTTGTAGAAACTGTTGGTGGTGGCCTATTGAGTTGTACTCACCCTGCTCGGGCCCCCATTGGGTACCCAAGAAGATTTCATAATTGCATATCCGAACAATGGAAAATGCCTTTTTTTAGATAGTTGAGTTGTGCTTGGGATGTGTGTGGCTGAGGATCTTAACTTGGAGTCGTGATATATTTTGTGGATTCAGTTGTTTGACTTTATTTTGGGTTTCCTTCACTTTTGGCACTGTTATAATGACATGGAATATTAATTATTTGGTTGTGGTGTGTACTCTATTTGGGAAATGGTTAGTAATTCATGTGTCTGGTTTATTGATTATTATTTCCTTTATTTCACATGTTATTTTTTTTATCACTATGATAAAGAGGTATAGTCTCCCCATATGATCTATTAGACTCTCAATTCTAGTCAGAAACCTTTGGTGTAAGGGGAGGTGCACTTGAGGTCATATAGTGACCCGACTCGGGGCACTAATTTAGTGGATTCCAGACTGGGGATGTTACAAAGTGGTATCATAATAGCTATTTTTTGTGTTATTACTATTTGGGATGGTAGACAGGATATTAGGATGTGTTGGGCCTTGGTAATGAGCTCGTGCATGGGAGTAGTTAACCCATGTATGAGGGAAAACCCAATTACCCAAAGTGGTAAATGTTGTTCTTAATGTTTTTTGTTATAGTTAAATGATATTTTACCATTGGTTGATGAACTCATTGTGTGATATGGCCATTTTATGATATTTTTCTTATGGCCGAAATGACACTTGTGGTTTTATTCATGCATCATTGTAGGCACCGAATTGTATAGGTGGCATGCATCACGACAGGAACACACGGGAAGGGTGTGTGGGACATGAAAGGTAGAATGGATTTTACTTTAATAAAAATTTGAAGAAAATAGTGTCTGATAAAGATGATGAAAATGGGAAAATGGAAATAATTGTAAATAATAGTTAAAGAATTGTTCTGAATGAATGTCATAAATGAGTTAAAATTTTGGTTTTAAAAAGATGAAAATGTGCTTAAGAGGGAAAGATTTGTGTTTTAAAAGGGAAAAGGGTTTTAATAAGGGTTTCTAAGGAAATACTTGTCATTATGTAAATTAGTTTACCCATGTTGACTATGAACATGGTAGGAATGGTTGAGGGTTGTTTTCTAATTTTGGTGATTTATATCGAGATGGTTTATGCATAATGAGTTGTTTATGGCTAATATAGAGACATATTTTGTGAAAACTATGGGAGTTTTATGTTATGTTCTTTGATATGCATGTTTGGAATTATAGAGAAATTCCAACATGGTGATGTGTGCTAGTCTGGGGACATAAGGATACCATTTTGAATTCTCCTCCCATAGTGGAGTAGGAAGCCCTATCAATCCAGGATAACAGAGGGGAGAATTATTTCTATAAGAAATTTTCTTATTTTATTTAGATGATGGAACAAGACCCCAGGTGTTTGATGCAAAGTATATTTGATCATATTATAGAGTTTCATTTGTAGAACTCTCTGGTGGTTTTTGAAAAGGTTTCAATTGAGTTTGACCATGTGGTAGGTTGAAACATGAAGGGACACATGATATGGGTATCCCTAGTGTTGTGGATAGAATCTATGTCCATATTTTTTGGGATGTGAGAGTTCCTAAGTTTGAAGAACTTGGTGATTTTGATGTTCCAGATAGAGTGGTATCCCTTGGTGTAACTTTGGTTAGATAGTGACCTTGAGGTCGAGAGGTATCGTCTGATAACATGGATGAGGTAACCCTTGTGGGTTTTTGGTTGGGCAGGATGTTTTGGGTTTGAAATGGATTTCTTGGTCTGTGGTTCCATTGGTGGTGGCTACACTGTCATGGTCTTGGAACCTAGAGTAAATGCTATCCCGATGTGTTGTAACTAGTGTTCCAAAATAGGGGCAAGAGAGCCACTTGTAAATGGTGAATTGTTATAATTTTTATTTATATAGCCTAGAGATAAGTCCTAGTTACTTTTTACCCCAACCGTAGTTTATGTATTTGGTATTATTAGACTTGTGAGAGTGGTCATTCGTGTTTTGAGTGCTCTTGGGTGCATGAGGAATAAGTGTATATTTGGGTTTGGATAGGTGTGGGACGGGCCTATAGAGATAAGTGAGAATTTCAATGGTTTTAGATATGTGACTTGAGTTGTGGATATGGGTTAACAATATTTTGAAATTGAGAGATAATATAAGGGATTTTATACATTCTTTTAGGATCCTTATAATATGAAGCATGGAGACGTTTTATAGGTCGGATCGATGCATAGTGAGTGCCATCAATTTTTTATAAATGGTATGTTTGTGCCCTGGTTTATTTTAGAAAGTAACCTGAGTGTTGGTAGTTGATTTTAAGGTTGGTTTCAAAAGGTTCTATCATTTGTATGTTTGGAGCTTATGTTTGGATGATGATCAATGGGAGACTTGATGTTGACTTCGGGCAGATGAGATAAGGGAGACTAAAACATTGATGGAGGATTTTGTTATGAAGGTGGAACATGAGGTGAGGATGGTCATGTGGTTGGGATATTGTATAAATGGGTTGGTTTTTGGGTGGGATGTTGAGAATTTCTTGAGAGTGATGGAGCTAACAGACCAGGAGGCATGTTTAGGTGAGTAATCAAGCGTTAGGATAGGCCTGGTGATGTTATGATTCTATGATCTAAAGTTAGTTTTAATGTGTGGTCACAAGAAATTGAGAAACCAAGCGATCTATGATTAGGTCCAGATGTGGGAACACGATGGAAAGGTTCGATTTTTATTTGTATGGGAAAATAGGTGAATTAGGATAAACACTTTTCATTTTCTATGAAACTAAAGCGAGAAGCATGGTTATGCAGGAGACCATTGGTTTTGATTGGTAAAGTGGACCATTTTGTTCTAGTTATTAACTATCAGGGTAATGTCGTAAGAACTCAAATGGTTTGGTTGTGGTAATTCCAAATAAAAATTTGGTTCTTAAATACTTGGTAGAGGGTCGTGATGTGGTGGTGAGTGTGGTTGGTAACCCCACTTGAGTTGTGATGGCCAAGTGTCGATGGGATCTTACAGGTAGGGAAACCAAAAACTCTCAATTGGTCAAGGTTTCCCTGTATTGGGAGGTCACATCGATTATGGATAAATTGCAGTGGTGCTCATTTAAGACTTTTTTGCGTAATTTTTTCTAGTTAAGATCATTCCCAACGTCTTGACATCATCCCAGGTACGCTGAGGAAGCTCTAGATTTACACCTAGTAAATTGAATGAATTTGGTTGGATATGGTACATCATTAAGGTTACACTCTTTGGGAGGTATATGTATATGGTTTGTGGTATGTACACTATCGATCATCAGTGGGTGAGGTCCTAGGGATGGACCAGGTGTTGACAAATGTCCTAAGTTCCTTTCTCAGAATCTAGGAATGAGTATCAGGTGATGTTTTTTTATTCTAGGAAGACATAGACAACCACATCCAAGTTTTTATATTCATATTATAATCTAAACATGGTCCATTGTGATTGAAATTACTTGGGAAAAGTAATGTCAATGAAACTCTTACAATGGGGAGTGATGAGTCAGTCCTGGGAGGGTGGAGTAGAGTGTGGAGTTGATGTGGTGGAATTAGGATGCCAATGAGAAACGTGTGAGGTGTATGATGGGTTCCTCAAAAAATTACAGGTGGACCATGGATGGGGTGGTTGAATGATCAAAGCATTTTCTTGGGGATTAAGCTGGTCTCAAATGAAATTTGATATGCATGTGTTAAATCTGCTGAAGTTCATGGTAAGACATGACAACATTTTGTGGTAAGGGAGGTTGGGTTCTAGAACTTCACCGGAGGTCAAGTACAGACTCTGGTAGGTGTTTTTGGGTGACCTTGGAGTTTCCTTATGTGTGTAGTAATCTTGTCCAAGTAAGTGAATGGCATGAAAATAGTGAATCTAAGCGTTTCTAAGGTGATTTTTCTAGGGACAACCCGACTTATCTAGGAGAAGGGGATGAAATTGGTGGGTGGTAAACTACTTTTGGTGGATGATGTGGAGTGAAAATTATTATTAAAATTTGGAAATGGGTCTTGGGTAAGAACCAAGATTCCTTTAATCTGTGTATGTATGATGGGAGTGCTTGTGTTAGGAATGTGGAGGGTTGAAGTGGAGCATGGTCATGGTTTTGAGGGTAGTGAATGCTATGGCAGTGGAGTTCTATCAGAAGTGAGGAAATGACCCAGGTAGGTGCATTAGATGTTAGTGATAGGCCTTGAATGAGTATGAACCATGGGAAGGCGAATGGGGTAGTGTGTTAACATTAGAATATGGGTGTTCAGGGATAATCCAATTGGGGTGGTCTGATAATATATGGTAAAAGTAATGATTGGGGTAATTCAAGACCCACCTCCAGTTTGATGTTCGCAGTGGAAAGTGATTTTCATAAATTAAGTCATACTTGATATAGGTAAGGTTATTCTTAGTCTATAAATGATTGGTGTAATGATTTCCTTCTAGGTGCATTCAATAGCAGGATGGATGCCAATAATAGGTGAATTCCTTATAAATTTTTGGGTGTGGTGTGTTGGGAAACACATCTGGTATGTTGTGAAAGCTGAGTTGAGGTTATGATGGTCCTTCTTTGATAGAAGATGTTCTAACCACTAAAATGTGGGGGGTAAGATAATGTGTGTGGTGGGTATCACCATGGAGTGAAATTGGTCGGTTGATGATGTGACCAGTGTTTCAGGGTGAAGTTACTCTAGTGAGTACCATTTTGGTGATTTGTCATTGATAATGAGCATTGAATCAGGTTTTATTTGTTGAGCTCCTTGAGTATTTTTGTGGTTATTTGGATGTTAGATTATGGAATGGGATCTTTAGGGATCGAGTTGTGGATCGACATAGGTCGGGAAATGTGGTTGGTAAAATTGTATTTTTCTTTAGGTGTCGCCAAGGTCGGGTCACCATAGGATTTAGAAAAGGGGAAGTCAGTTCCCAGGTACATAGGGTCATTTCAGAGTGTGAAGAGGATCAGACTAGTGGCATACCAATTGGATATTACATAGTGATAGAGTGGTATCCAAGATTTTTTTCATGTGTCACCACTTTGGTGGTATCATCCTTACCCATCTCATGTGATTGATGTGATATTGTTGAGATTGAAGCTAGTCCATCCTTTGAGGCGCATTCAGTTCGTATTGTAGATCATAGTAATAAAGTATTGTGGGAAAATATTATACCTTTGTTTCAAGTTTTGTGGCAGCATGTTAATGTTTAGGAAGAAACTTGGGATAGAGAGACAGATACGTGGGTCTAGTGGTCCAATCACTTTGCTTAAAAAGCTAGGTGATGCATCGAGGTGTGGCTCGAGGATGAACTGTTACAAGGTGGGGAGGTTGTAAGATCCTAGACTTCATGGAGGTGTGTTATTATTTCAATTTTCGTTTTAATCCATTAAAATTGTCTAATTGAATGTTTAACGGGTGTTTGATGAATCTCAAGGTTGTTCTGTGGGTTGGGGACATGAAAGAAAGGGAAATCGGGTCATCCTGTGCATGTCGAATGGTTAGAGAACGGTTAGTGTAAACCATGAAAGGGGGAGATACAAACCATGAAACCTTGGACATAGGCATTTCACATGGTTAGAGTACATTTTTTCAAGCTATGTGACCTGGATCCCTATTGGATAAAGTCAGGTGCATGGTTGGCACACGGTTTGGAAAATCATGCACCCTTTAAAATTGAGAATTTAAAGTTTTTCCTCCTTATGATTTTAACTTTTTCACCAAATTTTCCTCCCCATTTCCTCTCCTACACCCTAGTGAAGAACAAAACTCTTCCAAGATCCCCAAGGATCAATCTCCTTCGATGCTAATCTATTTGGAGCGCTGTTGGTTGTGAATCAAAGCTCCGAGTGAGTCTAATCCCTCTCTTACTTCTCATTTTCAGATTAGGTATTGTGGTTTCGTTCTTCTTATTCTAAATACCTAAAAACCTTTTTTTGGTGGATCATATGTTTTAATTTTAAAGGTTGCATGAATCTGGATCTAAGGCTAAGGTTAATGGTGAGTTCATCATCTGAATTCGAGTTAGGTGGTCTATAAGTTATATCCCATAGTTTTACTATCTATTTGTGCATGTGTGGTTATGACATTGATTCTCTCTTGATGTGAATTTGATACCTTAAGTAATATTTGGTAAAATAGTTGGCTAAATGATGATTTAGACCTACTATTATTCCCATGGGATGCGTTGAGGTTTATTAGACTAGATTAGGGCCACCCATGGGGTGTGCCAATATTCTTCAACATGGAAAATTGTAATATTAAGCCCAAAGTTTATTTGTGTTGAAATAGATCCCATGATAAATGTGTTGACATGTTATTTAGAATTATAAAGAGGTAAAAATGATATTTTTGTCTAGTTTTTGGAAATGAAATAAGGGATTTTTTGGAAAAATGTGAAAAGGGTTAATGGATTAATGTGAATATGTCAAACGACTTATAAAATTGTAAAGGGAATTCATAGATGGATTAGGGAATATGAATTTATGAATATGTAAAATGGTTAATGTTTATAAATTAATTAATATATTAAATGGGATAATATATTATAATTGTTGGTTATACTAATTGAGTTATAGTATAAAACGGGAAATGTGTTAAATGGGATATGATAACTAAATGGTAATTATGTTAATGGATTAAGGATTGATGATGATTGACATGTTGAATGAATTTTGAATTGAAGATGTTTTGTGTATTGGTTTTGAATGGTTTGTGAATTGGTATATGTGGTAAATGGATAAATAATAGTGTGAACATGGATTTGTGGTGTGGGATAAAGGAATGAGGCTCCCCCCCCACAGGGTTATCTTGAACTATAGCTCTAAACCCCACCCCTAGAATGCATGGGTTAGGGAGTTGAATTGAGGCTCTAGTCTCCTAATGGTTGCATTGGATAAAACTACCTAGACTAATTCTCTAAGGTATGTGTGATGTTTTTTTTATTAAATTCTTATACCTAGTGAGATAAGGAATTTTACTTGTTACCTTATGAAAGAAAATTGAGCAACTTAGGTTGTTGTGTAAATAATGTAAGTTCCCAACCCATTGAATATATGGTGAAAATTTATTCAGTAACGAAGATGGTATAAGTGCTGAGAATGGAACAAATAATAAAAGTGACTCAATTGAATATTTATAACTAATGGAACCTTAGTTTCCTTTTTTTAGCTTATAATTTATTCCATACTTGAATGCACTATTTGTTTAGATCAAATATTTTGTAGACACCATTGGTGATGACCTACTAAGTTGTACTCACACCCTGTTCGGGCCTTCATTGGGTACCCAAGAAGATATTATGGTTGTAGGTTAGGATAAGGGCAATGTTCATATGCCAGAGAGTTAATTTGGGCTTTAGACATTCATGGTTGAGGATTCAAACTTGGATTCAGGACCCGTTTTGGATATTTAATGGTTTTTCATTATTTTGGGTTTCCTTAACTTTTGTAACTTTTAACATGACATGGTATATTCATTATTTGGTTGTGGTATGTACCCTATTTGGTAAATGGTTAGTAATTCATGTTTCTGGTTTATTTCTTATTGTTTCCTTTATTTCACATGTTATCTAATGTGGATTATTATGATAAAGATGGTATATTCACCCCACATGATCTATTGGACCCTCATTATTAGTCGGAAACATCTAAAATGTGGGGAGGCATGCTTGATGTCATGTGGTGACCTAGCACGGGGGGCATCAGTTTAGTGGCTTCCAGGTCGGGGACATTACACCTAATGAAGACATAACTAATTATGTAATTAAAAATTTCTTTAAAATAAATGAAGTAAATGGTTTAAATATATTGGATTAAACATGTAAAAGTTTATTAAGAAAAAACTAATTGATATAATTTTATTATATAGGAGGTAAAATATATACACGATAAAGTTTGGACTTGGGGTAAGGGCTTTTTCTGAAAAAATCATTCTTTGAGACACATGTTCTTTTATGCACCTAATTTATTTTTAATGGTGTATATTATACCCCTTTAAATATTATATTATGAATCCTTCATAATTCATGGTATTTTAAGTTTCAATTATTTTAATTAATTCATTGTAATTAATGATTCAAAAGTTACCAATGTGGTAAGGGTTTCTATTTCAATCTAATTTTAATCGGGATTATTTATTCTATAATTTACATTACAATAAATTATTTAATCATTTTCTAATAAAACACTTTAATTTTATTCAACTATAGTTATTCATGAAATTTTCATGTTGACCATTTTCCTCTATTTCATACTTAATATGATTGAGAAAACATTTTTAAGAAAAGATAATTTCATTTTTCTCTTTGATCAAAAAACTTTTTTCTTCCATACCCATGTTTTCAAAAAATATTTTTAAGAACATTTTTAACACTCCCCAATATATTTATTGAATAAATATTTACCCATTTTTTATTTTTAAAAAAATGGCTTGAAAGGAATCTTCTTTTTGTTTTTTGAATGAGGCACTTTTTAACCTTTTCCATCATCATGAAAAGAATGTTTCTTTTAACTTATATGACTTGTATGGTATTACCCCACATCATTACCAATCAACTATTTAAATCTCCCTTTAACAGTTTCGATGGTTATTTTTTGAAAAATACATAATATTTTATGAATATTTTATTTTTTCAAATGTGAATTCTAAAGTGGAAAGGTTATTTTCCTCAATAATGTTTTTAATATTTTTAAATTTATTTATATTAATCAATGAAAACATCCTATATTGTTATGTAAGGATTATAAATTATTTATATATGTCTCTTACCTATATAACTACCTAAATTTCTATTCCTTTGATGGGGTAATACAACCCTTATGATCATTTATCAAATTACTACTTTATGAAATCTCTTTTGATTTTAATATGATATAAGATTATGCAACCCAATTTCTTTCCCTCAGTAATTATTTTATTTATGTATTATGATTGATTTACTTATGTGGGACACATATTCATGTACATTAAATGAATTTTATTGGTGATCTTAAAAATATATATCACTCCAATTCATTGGGTAATTTTTTAGCCTCGTGAAATTTTATCTATGGGATTGGTGAGTAAACCTAATCCATTATGGGACTTTGTGAACCTTGTGATATTTTGTAGGAAGTTATCCTTGACACATGTTTATGTCATGTTATATGTTTCTACAATATTTTCTATGATTACATGATATTATGATACCATTTACATTATTCTATGATTCCATGTGATTACTCATGATACTTATATCGTTTGATATTGTGTTATACCTTTTAATCACATGTTATGTTTTCATATCAAGTTTATTCCCTTACTAGGATTTTTAGATCACCCATTTTGCCTATGTATTCCCTAGGTTATCCCATATAGTTTAAGAGCACTAAAGGATTTATAAGAAAAATATGGAGAATAAAACAAGAAGTTTTATTTTAGCCTCACTTTGATGTATTATGAAACTTTTCTTCCAGATACACTAGGCCCCATGATCATTGGGGTGTAATTAGTGGATGTTTGTGTTAAGAATAATGTAATAATATATGTAAAAGGATTGGGTCACTATATTTTTTATTAGAGTAAATCTTTAGTTAAACTTTTAAAACTAGGATGATTAAAAATTAGTTAGAACCATAAAGATAAGTCTAATGATAATTATAAGTGCATAAAAAATTCTTGGAATATTGGTGGAGGATAGAGTGAGTGGTTTACAAGCAATTACATACCTGTCTGGATACTACAAGTGGATATGGATCTCGCTTAGTTGTACCTAGGGGTAATAACTCAAAAAATGGATCATTGAGTTGGTCATGATCTTTACCCAGTGCATGACAATAGTTATTACTTCACACCTAGTGTGACACTCCTGGGTGATATTCTCAATAAATTCACAAACTCTTTTTTAAACATTATGAAGGACGTGAAAAAATTACCAAGTTAAAAAACCTAATTGGTAACAATACCATGCATAATCTAGATTGAAACCTAAAGACTCATAAATCAGGACATCTATATCATTTATAAGATATTCCTCAACAATTTTTAAGTTTACCTTTTATTCATTAATTATGTAATGTATTATTTTCTTGTTTTTCTTCTAATATAGGGAAATATGAGAAATCATCTCAAAAACCAATGTGATGGAAAATGTAATGATTTTCCTAATGATATTCATAACATAATGGGAATGGTATTTAGACAACTTATAATCATGAAAATGGTCTATCTATAATTATGATTAACAATTGGAATGATAGTTTAATTTTAAAACACATCAAAGAAGATAATGATGTAATCTCATGGAAGTTAAAGTGTTAATGATGATAAATAAAATAATATTCAATTTCCTACATGTCAAAAATGCGGGAAGATCAACCATGTAAAATTACATAAAAGAACTGTAAAATTCTTTATGTGTGGCAAAGGAGGCAAAAAATCATCAAATACCAAAATACAAATCAAGATTCTGGTTAATAAGACACGGGGAAATAATGTTCAACATAAGGCACCACTAACAGTTTAATGAAATAGATTTGGGTAACATGGATATTATCTGATTCAATGCCCTGATTCAAGTATTAATTTATAAGGGCCTATGATATGAAAATAATTTAAGTGGAATGATTAAATTATTTATGTTTTTTAATTCTATAATTATGTTATTTAATTGTATTTATTAATGATATATTGAAACATCAAAGGATTATTCTATAGTTGTTTTCTTTAAGTATTTTCAAGAATATTTTAAATAGTACTAATGAACTATAAATGTTATTTAATGTTAAGGTGATGTTTTATGTAAAAACACATGATTTAAGAAAAGTTAATCTTTGATATTTACATGGTTTTGAGGTGATTAGGTTAATTGAGATTGTTTTATTTTGTTGTAAAAAGTTAAGTTGTATAGAATACATTTGTGGTTAAAAGATGATTTAATGATTATTGTTATATTGATAATGTTAATTATATTTTTGGGAAAATTATAGGAATTATATCAATATGATTTTATAAAAATGACAATATGCATACTGGGTGACAACCCATCACATCTGGTGAGGCTATAGGGACTGAACCCACAAACGATGGGAAATAAGGGTGTAGTTCTTATCACTGGGCTACGTGATGTATTGGAAACTATGAGATTGTTTTTTTTAACTATTTGGTGTATAAATATTAATTTTATTTTAGGAAACATATTAAAGGATAAAATATTTTATAATTTTTAGCATTTTGATGTGATTGTTGATATTTTGGGAAGCCTTTTATTGGATTTAGATATATATAACCTTTAGGTTTAATAAAAATGATTATTTAGGAATTATGTTATCATATTTTTTGAGATATAACATTAAGGGTATGAGATAAAATTTGAGTTTAAAACCTTATTTAATTTTGAGGTTATTGGGGATATTTTGGATAAAGGGTTATTCATTTAAAAAATGATCTGTGTAAAACTGTTGGTTTTATTGTTGAGTTTTTGAGATTAAAATATTGATATTCATTTCGGTATTATCTTACCTTGTGCTACACATTTTTGTTTTAGTAAAGATAAGATAAATATATGTTACTATTTTTTGGATTATATGTTCTGTTAAAAGTTAATTTTAGTTCTTAAAGATTTAAAAAAATTCAAAAAGAATAATCATTCCTTAGAGTAATATGTGAAGTGTAAAGTGATCAAAGCACAACCAAATAATGCAAGTATGTTTATGGAATAAAAATATATCAAGTAATTATATTTTATAGTGTTTTGTATCTTGATATAAAAATAATAAATCAAATCTTGGAAAAGGATCTTGAAACAAAAAAATTATCTTCTTTCCTTCATATCTGATGAATCAATGGGATTTTAAATAATTAAATATTTATGGTATTTTGGTTGTAAACTTTCTCTTGATCATTCAATTTATTTTGATAAATGGTCTCTATCACTCTCCATAATTATTTATTCTTTTCTTCTATGTCTATAATTTCAATTACCACCAATGTTCTCCAACTTAGAAACCCAAACATTTTTTATTCCATATGACCTTCATATTTCCCTTTCCCTATTTTAGGAGGGAGTTTTATTAACACTTTTTATGATGTGGGTTTTCCACAAATTAATTTTAAAATTTCAAACCCTTGATTACTAATAACAATTTTAAATTGGGAAGATCCAGTTTGTTTAACATAGTAGAATGTATCACATTGTGATCTTAAAAAAACTAGGATTGATAACATATTTAACATGCGACACTTAGCTTGAACAAACCATGACATAATATTAAAATATTATTATTTAACTATTATTGTTATAACCAAGCCATTAAATTAATGGGTACAGATAGTATAAAATTCTTTATAATATATATATTTATATATATAAAGTTCTTTATAAATATTAATTTATTTAAAAATGATTAAAAAATAATAACTCCACTTTAATAAAGATATTTTATTCTATAAAAAATATGTTTCCATCAAAAATGATTTTTATTTCCTTTGCAAGAAAATGTTTTAATTAATTTATAAAACTATTACAAATTTCAGTTTATAAAATTACCATCATATTTTAAATAAAAATATAAATATTAACTTAGGGTGAATATTTTGGATATTTTGGATAATATTGATTTTTCAGTGAATAATGAATAATACCGTTTTTTGTAAAATTTTCATTTATTTTTAATAAATTAATCAATTTAAAAGTAAAATTTTATTTTTATTTTTATTTTAAAAATAACATAATTATTATTTAGTTATATTTGATCCAATTAATTAAATTTAAATTATATCTATGCTATATTTTTTTATAAGTTCATTCTTAGGATTAAAAAACACATTTTCTGAAAACTGTTTTAAAGTGCACAATGATTCTCTATTTTAATTAATTAAAATAAAACCAAATAAAGAATGATTAAAATTAAAATTATAGATTTTTTAAATATATTTTTTATTTTAAATTCATATAATAATGATTTTTGTTCATATATTTAATAAATAATTACATTTTCCTTGAAAATACATTTTTTGGGAAACCAATTTTCACCGTGCTTTCAGATTTTGTTTTAAATTAAATTATACCAATTATATGAATTAAATTTCATAAAATGGATTATATATTTTAATATTAATAATTTATATTATATAATAATTTCAACTTAATTTTTTGTCATAATGAATAGTAAAAACATTAAAAAAATAGTTTCTCTCGTAAAAAAATTAAATTTGTAAAAGTGAGTAACCTTAGAGTTAAATAGGATAACATATTTAAAAAATGTTACTTTCAAATGGAAGAGGTTTTTATCATAATTATCTATGTGAAAGTCCCTTATTTTTCAATTTTTGAGTCACTTAGAATGAGAGTGACTTCCCATTATTGAATAGTTTTGGGTATTTACAAGAATGTAACTCCTCCTACCTTATAAAAAGGCACCCAATATCCTCTCATTTCCACAATTACATAAATAAATGGTTTAGTAAATACTTACCCAAATAACTTTATTACTTCCCTACCAATTTCCTAGAGTCCTTAGTGAGATAAAAAAATCCTATATAGGGAGTCTTTGTGTATAATCCTAAAGAGGGGGTCCAAAGAAGAGGTAACTATATTAACCGAGCATCTTTTTTGTATTTATTCTTCCACCTATTTAAAATATTAATTAATGATTATAATATAATATAATAATTTTTTCCCAAATATTATTATGTTATTGAGTTAATTTTATTCCCTATATCCATCTCCACTTCCATCAAATGGGAAATTAAACCACTGATCTTGTATAAGGAGAACTACCGCCTCATGAACTGATGTAATTCACCTTCCATTATCACATCTCTCAATTATTTTTGATGATGGATTTATTTTTTATGTGTGATATTAATTAAATATTAATCATTTTTTAAAATTAATATATCATATACTTTATTTCCTTACCTTCTATTTAAAATGATAAAGGTGTTCATGTGTACGGTGGACTACCAACTCGCAAAGCAATTCTGATTCATTTTTTATCACCGTATAACATAGATGGTATATGTAAGTGTATTTAAATAAATAATATAATTATTATGATATAATTATTATTCTTTAAAGTCAAAAATTTTAATTACCTTCTTTAGATCATGATCGAATAAAAATAGAAACATTACTCATTTGTATGTACATCCTACCATATCTTGGATTTTAACGTAGTTCGTTTTTCATAACCATATTTCACAGTTGTTTTTAAAAAGAAAAATTGATTTATATAAATGATAATTATTTCATTATTATTATTATGGATATTATATAATAATTACCCCTTTTATAAGGGTCAACATTCCAATTCTATTTTGAAAATATAAACCAAGTGTCCTCAACACAAACGACGTAGAGATAACTAATTATGTAATTAAATGCATCATTAAAATAAATTAATTAAATGGTTTAATTATAAGGTATAAAACCTAGAAAAATTTCTTAATAAAGTAAATAATTTATATAATTTTATTATATGGGAGATAAAATAAATACACGACAAATGCTAGACTCGAGGTAAGGTTCTATATCAAAACATCCTTCATTGAGTCACATGTTCTATTATACACCCAATATATTTTAAATGGTTTATATACTACATCATTACATACCATATCATGAATCCTTCATACTTCATGGAATTTTATGTTACAATTAATCTACTTCACTTATGGGAAGTTATGATTCAAAAGTCACCAACGCAGTAAGGGTTTATGTTTCAATCACATTTTAGTCGGGATTGTTTATGTTTGAATATATATTATAGGAAATTATTTTATTGTTGTATAAAAAAACCTTTTAATTTCTCATCATCTTTTAATTCATGAAATTTTCATCTAATAGTACCATTTTATCTCCTTGATAATTAAAATTAATTGGAACTTGTTTAAGAAAATATAACTTAATTTCACTCATTGATCAAAAATAAATTTTCTTCCATATCTATGTGTTATAAAAATATTTTCAAAGAATATTTTTAAAATTACATAAAATATTAATTAAATTAATTTTTACCCATGTTTTTCTTTTTACAAAAATGGTTTGAATGGAATCTTCTTATTTTTTTCAAATGAAGAACCTTTTAACCTCTTTACGATAGTGTAAAAGGAATGTTTCTTTTAACTTATATGACATGTAAGGTATTACCCATCATCATGACCAATCAACACTTTAAATATTACTTTATATGTTTCCAAGTTTATTTTTAAATAAATTGTTTTCTATAATATTTTGGAAATTAATAGTCTTTCAAAAGTGATTTTCACATTTGAAAGTTTATTTTCCTCATGAATGTTTTTTATCTTGTTAAAAGTACTTATATTAATCAATGTAAATAACCTATAATGTTATGTAATTATTATAAATTCTATATATATGTATATTACATATATACATTGCTCACTCAACATCCCTTTTATGGTGTAATACATTCCTTATGAACATTTATCAAATTCCTTCTTTGAGAAATCTATTTTGATTATCATATGAGGTAATATTATGCAACCCATTTTATTTACAAGGGTAATTCTTAAGTTTATGAATTATGATTGATTTACTTATATGGAACACATATGCATGTATATAAAATTAATTTGATATTGGGCCTAGAATTATATATCCATCCAATTCATTGGGTAATCTTTTAGTCTCATGATAATTCATGTATGGGATTATGGAGTAAACTTAATTAATTATGGGACATTATCCACTAAATAATATTGTCTAGCCAGTTAGCCTTAACTCATGTTTATGTCATGTTATATATTGTTTCCTCATTTCCTATGATGTCATGATCTTATGATACCATGTTATTTATGCCATTCTTACATTTTATTACTCATGGTCCTTACGTTTTATGATATCATGTTACACCTTTTACTCAAATGTTTTACTTCCTTATCATGATTATTCCCTTATTGGTATTTTTAGCTCACCCAATTTTTCTATATATTCCCCAGGTCATCCAACTTAGTTTATGAGATAAAAAGGATTTAAGATATCATTATGGAGATTAAAATAACAAATTTTCTTTTATCATTTGATATATTATGAAAATAATCTTCCAAATACACTAGGCCTCACAATGTTTGGGTTGTAATTAATAGATGTGTATATTAAAATTAATTTAATTATATATTTAAAAGGATTGGGACACTTTAGATTTATAGTGTCCCACAATTTTAATAGATATATATAACATATTAGGGATGTATTAAAAATATATATCTGAATTCCATTGTTATCTTGATAATTTTAATGTCAATGTAAATGAATAGAACCAAAAATGTTATTAATGATATTTTATAATAAACAATATTTTATTAAATTAATTAAAATTAAAATTAATAAAAAACAAATATTAATACAAGTGAATGGGGTATGGTTTAAAGTTATAATAATGATATATTTATGTGTCACTTGTTCTTTTAGAGTAACCTTCTTGACACCTAAATAGTAAAAAACTTTGATATTGCAGTAATCATTAAAAGGGTTAACGGAGGGTTAAAACAAAGAGATAAGGATGAAAACATCCCCTAAACTTGTACCGATTTCGTTTGATTATAGGATTTAGTCTCATACATTTCCTATATTCTAAATTATTCTAATTTTAAACCACATTTTCATGAATGTGACTTTATAATATTTTAAAGTTTTGAGAAATTACAAAAGTGCCCCTCCCCCCACTTATAAAAGGACACACCCTCTTCTATTTTATCCCCCCTTGAAAATTTTTAGCCCAAAGATCGTTAAATCAAGTTATTATAATAATTATTAGAAGTTTATCAATAGATTTGGTGAATTATATGTGAAAGAAATGGTGGGTGAAAAAGGTAAAGAAGATGAAACAAGGTGAGAAAAGTGAAGTCTCTTTGGTTTCTAAAGCTATGAAGCCCACTCCAACTGAGGAAATATTGATAAAGTATAAACATACATGATTTATAAATATTAATAGGTTTTAAAACATATATATAAGAAAACCATGAAGAATAATACAAGACAATTCAAAGATTAAAGGAAAATTTTTACTATTTTGAGAAAGAGGACCCATCCTCATTGATATAACTAAATAGAAGTGGATGTTAACCTTATTACCTATTTTTTTTATTGTTCCTTAAAGTGGTAACTGAAGTTTAAGATCTTGGAATTCATCCATCATGGTGAATTAAAATTTAATGTGGTGTTAATTTCTATATTGATATTAATTTTAAACTAGTATCATAACTACCTGGAGATTATTTTTGGAAGAATGTAACTGTCATGATCATATAGGGAATACATCTCATGAGTGGAAGAAATTGAATAATTCAATTCTGATAAATATATATCATATTTATATGATTATTAAATCTATATATCCTCTATAAGTGTATATTTTTGAGGTATGATTCACACTTCATAATTCTGTTATGATCTATGATTGCTCTTATCACAATGGGGGAGTGATTGAAAAAAATGTGAATTAATATATCTTGAACATGATCTATTTTTATTTTTATTTTTATTTTTTTATATGATTTAATTTTCCTTAAAAATATTATTATACAACCCAATGATAAGTGAAAGATATATTTGGTATCACATGTAGAAAATTTATGGATAAATTTTATGTCTAGGTTACAAACTCTTTTTTTCTACACCAGGTTTTCCCATATAGACTTAGAGTGTTTAGATGATGGATCATTTCTAGGAATGATATAGTTTCATCCTTACCTCAAAATTAATGAACAAAATCTCTCAGTTAGGTGGAAAATATATAAGTGGATGAACCCTATTGGAGAATATGTGGGTATTTCAAGTGGATGGGTGAACCTTACATTAAGGGGGACCATTTTGTATTCATTTCCAATAAGTGGGAGTGGAGAAACATTGAAATGATGTATTAAAGTTTTATTTATAAAAAAATAAAAATGGGCTATTAATGTTCCCTTGTAGATAATGTGATTCCATTATTGTATTATTTTTTAATAAATTATGTGGAAGTAAAATTATTCTTGGATAATGGGTAATGGATTGAGTATCCACCCGGAACAAAGATATTGAAGGTGATTCCAATATAGTTTGGGTGAATAATAATATTTGGTTTCTTCATTGGAACTACAGAGGTAGTCTCACATGGTTTAAAATGAGTTTAGAAAATATGGTTTCTACATGAGTATCCCCTTATATATTAGATGATTTCTTGGATGCATCTTCACAGAATCAAGAAAAGTATTAAAGGAATGATTCAAACATCCCAAAATAATTGGAGGTACATTTATTTATAGAAGGTATCATAATGTTATTGAGCATGGTAGTTTCTGAATGTATGATGAAATAACACTTTCATGGTGGTTTATAAATTAATGAAGTGAAAATTAGGTTACAAGTGCAGTGAAGTTCTTGAAAATTATCAATCCTTAGTATATATACTATAAAAGAACACTTTGTAATATAGATATAGGTGTTTAGAATTATCTTTATAATTCCTATGATTATTTTATTTGGTCTAAAATGATAGGGAAATGTTATAAAGTGATTGAATTGGTCCTAGTAAGATTTATAAATGTTATGTTGAGGTGGTAAAATGGAAAAGTTCCTGGCCAGTGTATGTGTGACACATATTGAGGTATGTGTCATCTACATACAATGTAAGTGTTAATTGACACAATTTATGTGTCATTATGTAGGAAAATTTCTCTATGAATGGGTCATAATATACCTACATATGTGTGATTTTTAGTGTTTAATGTAGAAATATGGATAATTTTGGCACCTGTGTAAAGGTAAAACATTACCTAAATAAACAGAATCCAAGAATATCAAGAGATACATAAAGGTAAACTATACTGGATATGAGATATCTAAAGATCATTTTTGGAGTGCATTCATTGTTTCAAGGTAAATTCTAAATATGAAAAGGCTAACTTGACCTGTATAAGGGTAACACTGGATTTCATAGAGTTAGGTATGGGTAACAAAAAGCTATATAAGGGTAATTGGGGACATGTGTAAAGTTCATATTGAAAAATTACTATATAAATAAAGGTTAAATGAGATAATCTATACTAAAGAAATATATACTATGACACATGGATATATGAAATAAAAATTACTAGGCTGTATTGAATTTTCCATGGAAATTTTATAGATTTTTTTTTAAAAAAATTCACCTATGAGAAATGCCAATAGGATTATGCCATAGAGGAAGTCGTGCTATTGTGAGTTAAAGAAACGAGACAAAATTAAGTGGATTACACCATTGGTATTTATGAGGGGTAATTTTAACACACCTTGAACACTTGATGTTGGGATCTCCATGTCGTATAGGGGAATGTTGTATAGAAACTAGAGTATTATTTTATTATTTATCTATAGATTTGGTGAGTGAACATTTTTAGATTTCAAAAAGTGTTATAATATGTAGAACAATATGGGTATTTATAAATTAAGAAGATTTAAGACCTATTGGAATAACCTAAAATATATTTTATTGGCCGAGATAAGATTATGAATGAGAAAGTAAGATAAAGGAAACAGAAATCTTGGTGCTTACTAAGAGATAATTGTAATGCCCCGACCCCAGTGACCCAGAGTCGGTGCATTATTTTAATACATTGGAATGATTATAAGGAACCAAGTCCCGAAGAACCGATCAGTTTAGCAGTCTTGTAAAATAGATTACATACATGAATGTTACATTACACTTCATAACATACAAAACAACATAAATAATCCTTTATGAATGCCATTATTCCCTTGTCTTAACCCTGCATATCAATCACATTACACTTCATGGAATCCTGGGAAAAATAAAACATAGAAAGGGGTGAGCTCAAATGCTCAGTAAGGGTAAGCAATAAAACAGAAACATTCAAAAATAAGCATGAACATTTAAGGCAATGTATAAAACTAGAACAAAATCCTTTTAAACTTGAACTTCAGCATAATATGGAAGAAATAAAATGAAATAATTCCATTTACTTATTCACATGGATATTATACTAATAGAATAATCACATGCAATATCACTAACCACTTTCATAATGATGGAATGCATAATGCTAAACTTTAATTTTTTTATCAAGGCCTCGTGCCAAGGCCTAGGGGCTAACTATAACTGGAACCCAACCCGGAGTGCATCTAATAACCGGAAACCAACCCGGAGTGCCTCTAATAACCAGACACCAACCCGGAGGGCTTACTATTACCAGTCCCCAACCCGAAACATACTATTCCAACACATTCATCTTAAGAAGAGGATGAAATATAACATAAAAATTTGTATTAAAACTAGAATGAGAAATGTCAATACTTTACCCATAAACCATGAATGGTATAAAAATAACACATCCACAGTCAAATATATCACAAAACCTTCAACACAATATGGATGCTTTGTATCATGATAAATCAACTTCAAAACAAGTTTAGAATCCATTAAAAGATTTTTTCATAGAAGAGATTTATTTTTAAAACACTTTGAGAGAAATACCCCTTTTTCATGAAAACATTTAAAAGTCACACAATTAAGAAAAGAAGTCATTTAAAGACATTTTTTAATCAAAGTGTCCCATACCACTTTGAAACTTTTGAAAGGAATTAACATTTTTAAAAAATATTCTTGTCCATATAAATAAATCCTTAAAACCCATTTTGAAGACATGGACATTAATGAGAAAGATTTAGAAGAATAAATATTTAAAACATTTGAAATGTTGTTTTAGTAAAAAGTCCCTTAAAATAATCACTTAGAAAACTATTTCATAAATCATGTACATGGATAATAAATATTTCCCAATAAATACTAACGTAAAAACAACAACCTCGGATAATAAAGAGATTGGGAAATTAACCCTTACCAATTTGGTAACATACAAAACATACACCCCGTGAAAGAGGTATCATACAATGAATATGTAAATACACCTAAATTAAAGTGTATTACATAAATAATACAATTATGGGAATTACATACACCACAAAAAAGTTAATAGTGGCAATATGGCATGAATCTCATGGGAATAAGGAGTGAGAGGAAAACCCCTTACCTTGCACTTTCCTTTAGTCGAGGGTACGTTTAACCTCCTGTACGAAGATCGTAGTATGTTATTAAATTATAATAGAACCATATTAATATTTATGATATCATACCTGATTCATTTATGACTTTATATTACCCATTTAATAATAATTTCCATGTTATGTTAACATTTTGGGTAATAATCACTTTCTTTATCGTACGTGTTTTAACTTGTCACACTTGGTTGTATCACTTAGATCATGATTTAAATACTTCCAGAATATAAAACATGATAAATATATAATATATATTTAGAATATAAATATGTATAATAGATATATATATGAAATGGAAAACACTGTTTATGGAGACGGTAGTCCGTACGTACGCATAAACGCTGTTTCTATTTTCATATAGTATTGAACGGAAGTAAATGAATAAGATATATGTAAGTACATAAATCCTTATATATATATATATATATACAGTAGAATTATTATGTCATATATTACATACTTATTAGTAATATATATTTTTATAATCGTCGATGAATGGTGAACTTGGAAATGAATCTCATCGCGTCGTGGAGACGGTAATCCGTACGTACGCACGAGCGTAAATATCAATTTTTTGATATTAAAATAATATATAATTGGATGTTATATAATATATAAAGAATAATTATCATGTTATATTTATTATTTACATGAATTACAAATCATTATTATACCCATCCAAATAATAATATATTGAATAACAATTACACCACGACGTGGAGACGGTAAGTCGTACGTACGCACGTATGGTGACATGTCATTTAAAGGATGGATAGAATACTGAATATGGTTGTACCATATTTATAATAATATTATAGTATATAGGAGATACTGGATTCATTATTTTAGAATGGTAATAATAAATAAAGAAGCAGTGGAAGAAGAAAGGAACTTGGAAAAGGGTGGTGAAATCATTACCTCTTCTTCGGGTTCTTCCTTTTGATTTGATCTAAAGGGCTCCTTATGTTGTCTTTATGACTAAAGGAAGGCCTATATGATGAATTTAGGGAGGTTTAGAGAGTATTTGGGCAGATTTTGGCCGAACCAAAAGGCTTTGAAGGTGTGAGTTAATGAGAAGGGAGAGTTCCCTTTTATAAGAGGGGTGAGGGGCACCTTTGGAAAAGCTAGAAATATTATTTTATAATAAATTCCTATTCGATTTATAATGGCACAAAAGTAGATTATTTAAAGGTTAAGGTGGTTATGTGTCAAAAACCACTCAACCAATAGAATTTAGACAGGTTTGGGTCATTATATTAACCTTATATTTAAGTATTAATTCTTAGTTAATTAGTTTCACTTTTACAATGTCTCTTTGTATGTTTATATTATATGGTTAATAAACTTACTATATACATTCAAGAGAAACCCAAGTGGTCCATTAATGATACACCTATCATTATATAAGTCTCTTGTACGAACATTAGATTTCTAGGAATTTAATATCAATTAATAATATAATATTTGTTTTAAAAACTCTTTTATGTCAATTTTGACACTATTCAATAATTGATTTTTTAAAAAATTATAACAGAATTATTACTTCGAAAAAAGTTAATTACATAAATTCTAACATGTCATATTATCCTATAAAATTATTTTTATTTATAAAAAGTCTCAAATTACATTTATTTGGGTATTCATAATATCAATTATTCCAATTTTTCATTAATTAGGTAATTACTGTATCATCATTGTGTCATAAATAAATTAAATTTTTTAACGTCTAAAAATTATAAATAAAATATAATTATGTAGGAAATCTTTATAGCTTTGTAATTAGTATTTACAATCGAATTTATCATATGTATAACCCTATAGTAAAAATGTTTTAGTAAATAAACATTGATTTTAACTCTTTTAACTCTTCTTTGAATTAAATAATAATAAATGTCCTAATCTAATTTAAGTGGACCTAAATGATAATAGTTTATTCCTAAGGTTGTTTTTGGTCGAGATACACTTTCCAAATAGAATTAGAACATGTGTTAGGGTAATATTAATATCATTTTTACTCTTAATTACCCTATTTACTTTTAACCGTGGTAAATAAAAGTAAAAAGTTACTATTCACAAAAAATTATTTTCATCTCATTGAACCACATTTTACTCCTTGATATTAACCGTGTCTCTCAGATTTTTGAAATTCCAATCACAGAAGCGGTAAAATTAGGTTTTATGAAAAATTCAGTTTTTTAACTACCACTTAGTAGTTTCACTATTCATCAAAAATTGAAGTTTTTCAGAACAATGCCCAAATTTCACCCTAAGCTATAATTGATATCCCGAATTCAAAAATGATTTCTATTTTACAAAATTCAAAAAATATAAGTTTCATTAATTAATTTTATAATTAATTCCCGCTGTCACAACATATAGCGTGTTTTTAAGAAACAATATATATCAAAAGATTGACAATTGTTTATGTCCAATTTCAAAGTGAAATTAATTCTAATGAACACCATTGGATAAAATGGTAAAAATATATTATAATTATACTTTAAAACCACGAAAATTCATAATTTATCGCTATTAATTATTTTGATTAAAAAAGTTGTTTTTAATTAAAATTTAGTAATTTTCACTATTCATCAAAATAATAAAGTTATCTGAAAAGTACCAAAATTTTAACTTAGGCCAAATTCAATACTCCAAATCCAAAAATGAAGTCCATTTTGAGAGATAAAATTACTAAAATTTTAAAAAGTAGGTATTACTATTCATAACGGCTACTTTGATTGGTCGTGGTGTGTGTTAGAACTCGAAGTTGCGTACAACACACGCTACTGTATTATTCAAAGAGAAGCGTACCGTGGAAGATCGGGGTGTTACATTCTCCCCTCCTTCAATAAATTGCGTCCTCACAATTTTATATTGTTCTTTGAAAATAAAGGTTGAAAATAGAAAAATATCTTTGTGGAAAAACCCACATCAGAAATTTGGTTAATAAAATTTAGTCTTAACAAGATGAAAAGAGAAATGAAAGGGTCACCACAAAATTATGATCTCGATTAGAAGGACATTGGTGGAAATTATAGACATATAATTGGAGGAAAAACATAATTATTTATAGGTAGTGATTGAGGTCATCAATCACAAACAAGTTTAAAATTGAGGTCGTTAAATTTATCAATCTATGATGATTTAAAATATCATCGGTTCAACAAAACATAAGGTATTAGGATAACACATTTTTGACGTTTCAAAATATATTAGTTGAAATCCCACATCGAAAAATGAATTAATGAGTCCTCTATTTAAAATAAAGTGTGGAAAGTATAAAGATTACCGAAAATAACACATACTAGGGTTCCATGTTGGAAAATATGGATATAGAAGAGAAATATAACCATCAATTATCTGATGGAGAGTGGTAGAGAACATGGCTATGAAAAGGCCAGCAATCCCAAAGCCATAAATTAGTGATGGTCTAAGTTACCATCTAGGACAACATTTTTGTTCTAAGTTCCTTTTCTTAATGTTGAGGAATTTATTTATGATATTGGCTAAGATCATAAACAGAAATACTTACTTTATAATTAGAGTTTTATCCATTAATAAATTTCTACCACAAACTCATCTTTCACCCCAAAACATAATATAACTCAAAAATCATCTATTTATCCTAATCGTATAGGGTTCCAAATATAATGAATTTATAATTCACATATCAGACCCTTTATGTAAAGAAACTACATTATACCATCCAGGAACTTCATTTAGCCCAATGGTAGGCAATAAATCCCAATTGCACTATGGTTTTGGGTTCGATTCCCGCAGCTTTGTCTGACACGACGGGTCGTCACACGGTCTGCGTGTTGTCCTTTTATAAAAATCCAGAAAAAATAACCTTTCAAACTTAATCCATTCCAACCATTAGACTTATCCAAAATACTATTATCCAAACTCACAGTCCGAAATTTACAAGGAAGTTAAACATAATGAGGATCCTTTTTTCCAGGTAACAACATGTGAATGCCTTCCTCATATATTCTTTTACAACACCGCAACATCCTTAATTACCAAAATCATCCATCTATTATTCCAAAATCACTACCTCAATATTATGACCATATTAAGGTTTATCTTTCCTTCAACCATGTAATTTCAAAAAAAAATTAACTCGCTGTAGAGTCACTTTTCTTAATACCATAAAATCTCAAATCCTTAATTAAATAGTACTGCAGTACAATCCTTATTTATTTCCAAAACATCATTGTTAAAAAACTTAAATGAAATAATTCTAAAATAACAACATAGGAACACTAGTCATTCCTCTTCATCTATGGTATCATCATAACTTGATTATTATCCAATAGAATCATTTGTGGCATAGTCTGATGACTGGGAAATTGGTTTGCGTAGTGTCCAAACTCCTTGAAAATGAAGCATTGTACATTTGAAACCATTTTCTTACCCTTGCAGTAACGTACGTTGTTCCCTTTTTCCTACACACTTATAACAAACTCCCATTCCTTTCAGGCAAGTTCCAGGGTTTTTCTTCCCACAGTTATCACATATGTGGAAATTCTTCTTTTCTCTCTTCCATTTGTCCATCTTTCTCTCTTCTATCCTTTTCTTCTCTTGCTTCCCTTCAAAGACATAGGACTCATTAAACTCTTTAGTTATCTTATCCACACATGATACTATTTCTTCATATGATGATAATACGTGGGAGACAATTTCCCTTCTAAATGATGTCTTAATACCATGAAAGATACGATCCTTCTTACTCTTTGGATCATATGCATTACCGGAGTTCACATTCCTTCTACTGGGTGCCATTTCTATACAATAGCATAAACTAGGTCAGTTTATGAATTGCAATGAATAATTCCAAACTTGTAAAATACCTAACACAAATTGAACAGTTTATGGATATAATCCATAATCATAAAAATGTTTTCTTTGAGTAAGTATATACTCATGAACCCTTCATAATGGTTTGTAAAGAAAATGAGAATTATCCTTAGCATATCCCCTGGGAGTGTCGTAACCAAGAGTGCAGCATGCCCATTCTCGTGAACCAGTTCCCGTTAGAGTCTAGCTCAAAGTGGTTTTTTTGGGTTTTACCCCTAGGTACATCTGTGCCAGATCTGCCTCTACCTTCTCGTATCCAGACAGAGATGTATTTCTCAGAAAACTCACAAAATCTCTACAATACCAAAATTATAGGATGTTCTTCTATACTAATCCTCAAAGTCTATCTTAGGGATATGTGCTCTAATCAGAGTTTATCTAAATATAGTTTCCAAGGTTATTGCTAAACTTCTTCTGATACCAACTGTAACGCCCCGACCCTAGTGACCCAGAGTTGGTGCATTATTTTAATACATTGGCATGATTACAAGGAACCAATTCCCGAAGAATCGATCAGTTTAGCAGTCTTGGAAAATATATTACATACATGAATGTGACATTAAACTTCATAACATACAAAACAACATAAATAATCCTTTATGAATGCCATTATTCCCTTATCTTAACCCTGCATATCAATCACATTACACTTCTTGGAATCCTGGGAAGAATAAAACATTGAAAGGGGTTAGCTCAAATGCTCAGTAAGGGTAAGCAATACAATGGAAACTTTCAAAAATAAGCATAAACATTTAAGGTAATGTATAAAACTAAAACAAAATCCTTTTAAACTTTAACTTCAGCATAATATGGCATAAATAAAATGAAATAATGCCATTTACTTATTCACATGGATATTCTACTAATCGAATAATCACATGCAATATCACTCACCACTTTCATAATGATGGAATGCATAATGATGAAATTTAACTTCTTTATCAAAGCCTCGTGTCAAGGCCTAGGGGCTAACTATAACCGGAACCCAACCTGGAGTGCATCTAATAACCGGACACTAACCCGGAGTGCCTATAATAACCGGACACCAACCCGGAGTGTCTCTAATAACCAGACACCAACCCAGAGTGCCTCTAATAACCGGACACCAACCCGGAGTGTCTCTAATAACCGGACACCAACCCGGAGTGCCTCTAATAACGAGAAACCAACTCGGAGTGCCTCTAATAACCGGACACCAACCCAGAGGGCTTACTTTTATCGGTCCCCAACCTGGAACATACTAGTCCAACACATTCATCTTAAGAAGAGGATGAAATATAACATAAAAATTTGTATTAAAACTAGCATGAGAAATGTCAATACTTTACCCATAAACCATGAATGGTATAAAAATAACACATCCACAATCAAATATATCACAAAACCTTCAACATAATATGGAAGATTTGTATCATGATAAATCAACTTCAAAACAAGTTTAAAATCCATTAAAGGATTTTGACATAGAAGAGATTGATTTGTAAAACTCTTTGAGAGAAATACGCCTTTTTCATGAAAACATTTAAAAGTCACAAAATTTAGAAAAGAAGTCATTTAAAGACATTTTTGAATCAAAGTGTACCATACCACTTTGAAACTTTTTAAAGGAATTAACATTTTAAAAAAACATTCTTGTCCATATAAATAAATCCTTAAAAACCATTTCGAAGACATGGACATTAATGAGAAAGATTTAGAAGAATAAATATTTAAAACATTTGAAATGTTGTTTTAGTAAAAAGTACCTTCAAAGAATCCCTTAGAAAACACTTTCATAAAACATGTACATTGATAATAAATATTTCCTAGTAGATACTAACGTAAAAACAACAACCTCGGATAATAAAGAGATTGTGAAATTAACCCTTACCAATTTGGAAACATACGAAACATACACCCCGTGAAAGAGGTATCATACAATGAATATGTAAATACACCTAATTAAAGTGTATTACATAAATAATACAATTATGGGAAGTACATACACCACACAAAAGGTAATTGTGGCAATATGGCATGAATCTCATGGGAATAAGGAGTGAGAGGAAAACCCCTTACCTTGCACTTTCCTTTAGTCGAGGGTACGTTTAACCTCATGTACGAAGATCGTAGTATGTTATTAAATTATACCAGAACCATATTAATATTTATTATATCATATCTGATTAATTTATGACTTTATATTACCCATTTAATAATAATTTCTATGTTATGTTAACATTTTGGGTAATAATCACTTTCTTTATCGTACGTGTTTTAACTTGTCACACTTGGTTGTATCACTTAGATAATGATTTAAATACTTCCAGAATATAAAACATGATAAATATATCATATATATTTATAATATAAATATGTATAATAGACATATATATGAAATGGAAAACACCATTTATGGAGACGGTAGTCCGTACGTACGCATAAACGTTGTTTCTGTTTTCATATAGTATTGAACAGAAGTAAATGAATAAGATATATGTAAGTACATAAATCATTATATATATATATATCTCTCCAGTATAATTATTACTTCATATATTACATACTTATTATTAATATATATTTTTATAATCATCGATTAATGGTGAACTTGGAAATGAATCTCATCGCGTTGTGGAGACGGTAATCCGTACGTACGCATTAGCGTAAATATCATTCTTTTGATATTAAAATAATATATAATTGGATGGTATATCATATATACAGAATCATTATCATGTTTTATTTATTATTTACATGAATTAAAAATCATTATTATATCTATCCAAATAATAATATATTTAATAACAATTATACCACGACGTGGAGACGGTAAGCCGTACGTACGCACGTATGGTGACATGTCATTAAAAGGATGGATAGAATACTGAATATGGTTGTAACATATTTATAATAATATTACAGTATATAGGAGATACTGGATTCATTATTTTATAATGGTAATAACAATGAAAGAAGAAGTGGAAGAAGAAATGAACTTGAAAAAGAGTGGTGAAATCATTACCTCTTCTTCGGGTTCTTCCTTTTGATTTGATCAAAAGGGCTCCTTAAGTTGGATTTATGACTAAAGTAAGGCCTCTAGGATTAAGTGATGGAAGTTGAGAGAGTATTTGGGCAGAGGTTTTCCGAACCAAAAGGCTTTAAAGGTGTGAGTTAATGAGAAGGGAGAGTGTCCTTTTATAAGAGGGGTGAGGGGTACCTTTGGAAAAGCTAGAAATATTATTTTATAATAAATTCATATTCGGTTTCTAATGTCTCCAAAGGTGATTATTTAAAGTTTAAGGTGTGTATGGGTCGCAAACAACTCAACCAATAGAATTTAGACAGGTTTGGGTCATTATATTAACCTTATCTTTAAGTATTAATTCTTAGTTAATTAGTTTCACTTTTACAATGTCTCTTTGTATGTTTATATTATATGGTTAATAAACATACTATATACATACAAGAGACCCCCAAGTGGTCTATTAATTATACACCTATCATGATATAAGTCTCTTGGCCTAACCTTAGATTTTTAGAAATTTAATATTAATTAATAATATAATATTTGTTTTAAAAACTCTTTTATGTCAATTTAGACACTATTCAATAATTGATTTTTTTAAAAATCATAACAGAATTATTACTTCGAAAAAAGTTAATTAAATAAATCCTAACATGTCATATTATCCTAGAAAATTATTTTTATTTTTAAAAAGTCTCAAATTTCATTTATTTGGGTATTCATAATATCAATTATTCCAATGTTTCATTAATTAGTTAATTACTGCATCATCATTGTGTCATAAATAAATTAAATTTTTTAATGTCTAAAAATTATAAATAAAATATCATTATGTAGGAAATATTTTTATATTTCTAATGAATATTTACAATCTAATTTATCTTATGTATAACCCTATATTAAAAATGGTTTAGTAAATAAACTTTGATTTTAACTATTTTAACTCTTCTTTGAATTAAATAATAATAAATGTCCTAATCTAATCCAAGTGGACATAAATGATAATATTTTATTCCTAAAGTTGTTTTTGGTTGAGATAAACTTGTCCAATAGAATTATTACATGTTTTAGGGTAATATTAATATCATTTTTACCCTTAATTACCCTATTTACTTTTAACAGTGGTAAATAAAAGTAAAAAGTTACTATTCACCAAAAATTATTTTCATCTCATTGAACCACATTTTACTCTTTGATATTAACTGTTTCTCTCGAATTTTCAAAATTCCAATCACAGAAGCGGTAAAATTAGGTTTTATGAAAAATTCAGTTTTTTAACTACCACTTAGTAGTTTCACTATTCATCAAAAATTGAAGTTTTTTAGAACAATGCCAAAATTTCACCCTAAGCTATAATTGATATTCCGAATTAAATAATGATGTCTATTTTAAAAAATTCAAAACATATAAGTTGCATTAATTAATTTTATAATTAATCCCTGTTGTCACAATAAATAGCGTGTTTTAAGAAACAATATATATCAAAAGATTGACAATTGTTTTTGTCCAATTTCAAAGTGAAATTAATTCTAATGAACACAATTGGATAAAATAGTAAAAATATATTCTAATTATAATTTAAAACCACTCAAATTCATAATTTATCACTATTAATTATTTTGATTAAAAAAGTTGTTTTTAATTAAAATTTATTAATTTTCACTATTCATCAAAATAATAAAGTTATCCGAAAAGTACCAAAATTTCACCTTAGGCTAAATTCGATACTCCAAATCGAAAAATGAAGTCCATTTTGAGAGATAAAATTTATAACATTTTAAAAAGTAGGTATTACTATTCATAACGGCTACTTTGATTGGTCGTGGTGTGTGTTAGAACTCGAAGTTGCGTACAACACACGCTACTGTTTTATTCAAAGAGAAGCGTACCGTGGAAGCTCAGGGTGTTACAATAATGGTTTGAAAAACAAATAAAATATGGATATCATGGAGGAATATTCATGTATAAAAAAGTGTGTGATAAGTAAATGGGGGATTATTTGTATTGAAACATTTGAAGTGATATTATATATTTCACACACACACACATATATATATAATTTATTGAGGTAACCTATATATATATAAGGAAAATTAATAAATATAGAAAATATTTTGAATGTGAATAACTGATAGTTTTTGTATTGTCACAAATATTGAATAGCTATTATAGGATAACCAATAAATATTCAATATTGAGATAAATCTAAGGTTAAATGGGTATTTAAGATAAAGGAAGAAGAATCAAACCATTGTTCTATGATTATATCATGTTTTCTAAAGCTATGAGAAGTGGAATAAGAAAAAAGATGAGTGAGAGACCAACAATGATACTATTTATAAGTTATATTGGTAATTTTAGTTAGTGAGGAGCTACTGGTTATCTTAATATCCTAGTATCTTAGATAAATTAGTGAGATGGATAAATGAGAAGATTCCAAAGAATTTTGTGAAGTTGAGTTCAGAGTAGTGAGGGAGTTATAGAACATACTAGAATAAATGTTGTAATTTGATGTATCTACTTCTGAGTTGAATGAGATAAGATTATATGGAATTAGTGATATCATGTGTCTATTGGTGATCAAATCCCATGGAGTATCTTAAGAAAAAAATTCAATATACATGGTGAGATTCCATAGAACCTATAATATTCAGGACATGTAGGTAGATCATAGTGGAAAACTATAACAATAGTGTGAATCTTTTAATAGAAGTATAGTGGGAAGATGTAAAGAGAATTCCTATATGAATTTGGAAATTATATACATAGTGGGACTCTATGTAGTTTTGGAAAACAACACCCATTACACTTAACCTTTTATATTAGTAGATAAATAATGATTGGGTAGAACAACCAATCACGAAATTGATTAGGCCTTTGAGCCAAACCTTGCAAAAATACTATGTGCATTTTTATTTACTTTACTTTATTTCTATGCAGTTGATGATGGCTATATTAAACATAAAATTGATCCATATTCACTATTTTAGGTTGATGATAAATTCAAAATGGGGATACATTTTTTAGGAGCATTTTGAATTTCATAAAAATAGACAACACCTGATTCACCCCCTCCCCCCACTCAAGTGTATACACTAATCCTATTAGGAATTTTATATATTTTATTAATATATATTTATCTAAAACATATATTAAACTATATTTTATAGTAAAAATATAATTATTTTTTATTCAAATATTTCAATAATGTATATAATCGAAGTAAATTTAATAATATTAAATGTAATACCTAATTCAAATCATAATAATAAAGTAATAAAATTACACATTTGGACCCTAGCTAGATGGCCATTGAATTGTTTATTTTATTAAATAATAATTTTTTTAATAGGGTTTAAAAGTAACCCTTACCTGGCCTTGAGGCTTTGAGAACATGGCCAAAAGGCACAACGACATAAAGGCCTTACAAATTGTAATCAAGAAACAAACCCCCTAGCACCCCTTAAAATTTATGCTATTATCTAACCACCAATGATTCAATTGGATTATTCCAAGCCCCCAAAAAAGGTTCATGAGGCTTAAAACTAGTGGCATACTATCATGTATCTCCCATTATTCTCCAAAATCTTCTTCAATAACTGAAACTATTTCATCTCAATCCACTTGGATGAGACTTCTCTTGGCTATATCACCCTATAAAGATGAAATGGATTCTCAGCATCCTAGATCCCCAGGATGCATCTAAGTTCCTCTAGCATGAATTCTTAAAAACATGTCTCAAAACACCAAATTAAGTGAATAGTACTACTACAATAGTACCTTCTAAAAAACTACTACATTACCGCAGTAATTTGTCTTTGCATGTATTTAATCACAGGTTTTTGGTAAAATATGAACGGTGATTTACCACCTGGTTACACCCATAACTACTAAAAAACCAACACAAGTATCAATTTTGGTAATTCAAGTCCATCATCAAATAAGTCACCTACACTTTCAAAACTAAAATATATATGAAAAATATATATGAAAAAAAGACAACAAAATTTGAAAAATGAATCATAATTGAGAAAATAAAATAATTCCATCACACTAATCCCCTATTACCCATACCACCTTATTTCCCAAAAAATAATCAATTACTCATACAAAAAATATTAAATATGGTTTTTGATTTTATACCCTAAATTTCAAAAAAAAATCATCCAACAATCTACCTAGGGCATTATGGAACCATCCAAAAATGATCTTGGTTTTAAGGGGAAGGGAAGAACAATCATGTGGGGAGAGGAATAAAGGATTGATAATCCCTGCTAGTAGGGGAATCACTATGGGGGATTAGATTCACCATAGGGGTAGGTTTTGGGGGAATTAATCACTAGTAGGATAGGATTTTTTATGAGTGATCTTGTATTAAGGGAATTTGCATAGGGGAAAGTGTAGTGTTAGGGAAAATTCACAAGGCACAAGAGGGTTTTTTATTTTTTAGTGGGTTTAGAAAAAACTATTTGGAATTCTCTATTACCATATTGATGACTGACAAATGGATGTATCTTAAATTTAGCTAGAATGACTTCCATGTTTTCTACTAGTGAATTATAGAGCTCTGTTGTGGTTAAACACTAACATTTTTTAATAGTAATTCATATTGAAGAATAGTTTTCCATGATAAATAATATTTATATGGAAATTTAATGAATCTATGGAGATTAGGGAGAATTGATAAATATGATTGAAGGAAATATCTTGAAAATTTCAACGATAAACATAGAAAATAAATGAAATATTTTTCGTAGGGAAAATATATTTATTACCAGATTGATCAAAGAAGAATACCATGAGTATTTTTGTATCTAACCATGTGATTTCAATAATGGAAGGATATTTTGAATTTCAAAATTACTCATATAATAGGAGAAATATATTTCTAGATCCATTATTGTTGGTATTTAAAGATGAAAATATATTGAAAATTTATATTTACCTTCTGAAATACCATGATGTTCTTTGCGTATAATATTTATAATAGAGATAATATTGAAATAACCAATGTTCTCAGTCTCCATGGATCTAATACGTAGCTAGATATAAGTGAATTATAATAATAAATGAGAATTTCTTAGATGGAAACACTATAATTTTTTTAAATAATGAATATATAAATTAGAAAATTATTATTATTTTGAGGGATTAGATTTTATTATAGATTTTATTCAGTAGGGTTTATAATTTAAAATTTATTAGGGTTTAATTCATTATTATTAATGGGGAAAGTTTTTTGGTGTTATTATTCAATTTAAATATATTTTTTAAAATTATTAATTTTTCCATAATTTGATCAAGTAAAATATTTTATTTTATTAATTTTTTAGTTTTATTATATTCATGATTGATGATCAATTATTTATGAGTTTTAAAACTCATATAAAGGATGAGGATTCATTAAATAGTATATTCTCATGGGTTTTTAAATATAAAATAACTTCTAAATGAGTTAGATTAATTTTATTATATTCTTTTAACAATTTTAATTCTTTCATTACAAGATATTTGATGATAAGAATCTAATAATTAAGGATATTCAATATGATAAATGGAATTAATTTGTGTTTAGTGGTTTGAAATTTCCTTTTCATTTATAATTCTAAAATAATAAACTTTTTTTTATTTTTTGGACCATTTGAGTTGAAATATATTCTATAATAATTGTTAAATTTTATCATAAAAATACATTTTACATTAATAATATTGATAATATTAAATCTAATGTATTTTTTAAGTGAGTTAAATTTATATTTTTAGGAAAACTATACTTAAAAATTAAATATTTTATAATTAATTTAATTAAAATAGTACATTTTTAGAATGTATAATTACCATTACGAAAAAATTATATTGATATAACAACTAATTTAAAATCAAATATAATATTTCTTGCTTCATATGGAATTTTCCATAGAATGTTTTTATAACATGAAACTTTACTTTAGGGTTAGACAAAGTAAACAAATATCTAATTTTTTATGTATTTTTTGGAGTTAATAGAATATTTGAACAAGACAAAATTCTAAATATTAAACACAAATTTTCCTTATATCAGTAATGAAAAATTTATTTTTTATTAAATCATCGTCACCCATGATGATTTTATACCAATATATTCATAAAAGTGTTATTATCCTTTATCATTTTTACACATTATCTAAAGAAGATTGAATTTTACTTTTTTATCTAACATGAAAGGAGAGTTTGATATTATTAACATCAATAAATTCTATCCTAATTTCTAGGAATGGTCATTCCAAAATAAAAGGTTATTTTTCATCTTATTTATCAAGAATTAGAAAATAAAATGGAAATAAAAACATTACTATATTTACCAAAATATATTCTTACACTCTATAAAGGTATTTTATTGACATTTTTGTAAGTTGCAGTGCTACCCTTATTGATGTATTCTTCTAATATCCCAACAACTTAAATATACTCAAGGTAATCAAGCCTATGCTTTCCCATAAATTAAAAAATTCATTCCTAAACTAAAAATAAAAAATAGTTCAAAGTGTAGAAAAAATATTTGATATTTTAACTTTGGATGTATTTTATTTTGATTCAAAATTAAAAACCATTTATTTAGTGATATTACCACCCCATGTATTTGATCTTTTTCATTATAAAAAACCCTAAAAAAAATTTCACTTATTCTCACATTTGATCAATTTCATTGAAAAATGGGGTTTTATTATGAAGTTTTTCATCTGAAATAATTTTCTACTGTGTGGTTCTAGTTTTCCTTTACCAATCATCTAAAATAATAGAAGATCTAGTTCATATTTTTGCACCTCTAATTTCTTCATGACTTATTCATGTTGTTTTTTCTTTGTTTTAACTAATTATAGAGCTCAAAAAGTTATTCTATTTCATAATATGATTTGAATATTCCTTACTATTATTAAAAATAGTCTCTATCTCTTTTATACTTCTCATGGTAAATGTATTTCCCGCTTAGTTCATTTTACTATTCATGTTACCTAATACTATACTTTTTAATTTATATGATAATTGTAATGATAAATAATAAATTTTTTGTTTGATAGTTCATATGGAAGTCTTCAAGTTTCCAAAAATTGGATGTGTTTTTTATCCTTTGATCGTTTTTTTATTATTTATTTTTTTATCAAATCTTCCAGTATAGAATCTTCTCCTTTTTGGAAGAAGATCACAAGATTGGGACTGTTTGTACTAAGGACCAGGGGTTGGGAAGTCTGTTGTAATGAATTTTTACCTTTTCTTACAGGTTAATATCAAGGTGACCCTTGATTTCTATTGATATTTTATCCACTACTACGTTAATTCCACATAATATTTTGATTTTTAGGCTTAAATTATTGGTTTAATGATGATTTATATAGATTTGGGGGTTAATTATAACCCTATAAAGTTAACATGAATTTGATAGTTCTCTTATAAACAAACTTAACACTCATGAAAAGTATGTGGCCCTCCACATGTCACACATAATTATGGTTGTGGATAAGGTGTCAAGATTATTATTTTTTCTACTTGGAATTCCTCTAATTTCTTAGTGAATGATTTTAATTGGTATTTTAATAGAGTATACACCCCTAATTAATGAATTTATCTCCACAATATACCTTAATTACATTTCTATAAGATTTTATTATTTTACTTATAATCAATAATAATATGATATACTTTAGGTGTTTTCATTATAATCACTCTATTTATATAATTTTCAATCACTAACCTTATAGTAGATTGTAATCCATGGTAAGAGGTTTTATTTTGAATCCATAGATTCAACCAATGATACAATAACATCCTTTAAAACTATTTAAAATGTTCCAAAGCCTAAAAATATAATTCTCCATCCTATTGGATTAAATATTTTATATAATTTTTTATTTTTACCATTTTTGAGGGTGGATAATATTTTTCTAGAAACTTATTGTGTAATATGTCCCATGTAGTTATAGATATTACTCTCCCTTTAACCAATCTTTTTCTTGATCCTTTAATGAAAATGGAAACGACCTAGATCTAATTGCATAATTTGATACTTTTTATAGATAAATGTAACACATATTTCGAAACAAATAACTATATTTTCATATATATATTCTTTTTTTATGGTTAAACTTTAATATATTTTGTATCATCTATAACACACTCAATGAAATTTAAAAATAATTTTTTTTGAATGGGTGGTTGTATTATGCTAGGTACTACCCCATTAATATATTGAAAACCATTTTCTATGATTATAATTTTTCTTTATTCCTATAGTGTTTTAATATTTGTATTTTTAAATGGTGTAATTCCCCATCAAAGGCTAGTTTTCATTAGGTAGATTAAACATTGTTATTAATACTCCAAGTTATCAAAGAAAATATCATTTGATATTAGGGTTAAAATAAAAATGTTTAGAAAGTATGCCTTTGATTGTTTGATGGGTATGATTCATATTCACTCAGGACCTACAATAAAAATAAATACAACCTAACTATAAAATAAATAAAAATAAAAAATAGATAAGGTTTTAGAAAAATATTTAATTAATTAATTATCTTTTAATAATATATAGTTTCTATTATACCGGGATAATGATTTAAAAACAAATTACATGTCCCTAGGCATCATTAATTCCCAAGGATATGCAAATTTTTTAAAATAGTTTACAACACTAACTTAAAAGTATAAAAACTGATTAGTTTAGATTTTATCTCATGAGGAACTAAGTAAACCTATAATGTTTGTTCCTTGAATTTCTAGAAATCTAAAAATACTGAAATTGATACTACTAGTAATTTTTTAAAATAATTTGATGAAAATCACTTTTAATGACTAAGGTGAGACAATTAATTTAAAAGGATAGTTCCTCAAAAAAAACTACCATAATTATTAATTAAATTTAGTTTAATAGTTGAAAAATATATATATAATTAAAATCTATAAAATTTAATTTAATCAATACTAATTCAATTATTTTAACTTCTATTGTTGACAGAATTAACAAAATTAAACTGTATTATAAACGAATTTAATTATAAAAGGTGTATTTAAATCATTCTAATGATTTAATCACTCTATATCGTATTAGTTATCCTATAATATTTAATACTTTTGATAAAAAATTAAATAATAAATGAAATAAATTTATGTCTCAATATAAAACTACTAAAAATAATTTCCATCTAAATCATGTTTTGGTTAATAATTATGCACTCGTCCTTTAACTTTTAATTTTATCACCATTCAAGAAATTAGTCCCTCATGATCAATATGAGACCAAAAATCCATGATGAATTAATCATAAAATAGAAAATAAATAATATAAAAATAATCATTTTAATTAACTAATAAATTTTCATTAAAAAAATTAATGAAAACTCACTTCAATTGAAAAATATTCAAAGTAATTTTAAGAATCAAATAAAATAATCCCTATCATATCCAAAAAACCATATTTCCCCTCTCAAATTGAAACTCAAAATAAAAAATTAAAATTTCATAAAATATATGACATGGTTTCTTATGTATCTATGAATTCTAGTTCATGAATGACTAGATGCCATATGTATCTTTGAAGAAAACACTACCCATAAAATTCAATTATGCATCTTTTGAAATAACAACATGAAATGTCATGGATATTTCTATAAATATATTTATTTTTTTGGTCAAAATTTTAAAACATTCATCTATGGAATTTTAATTTGAAAAAAAAACTTCAATTATTGTCTTAATATCAAAAAAAATTCCTTAAATTATAAATGAATATGATTTCTTCATTTAGTAAATTCTCATACTTTTCTTTATTCATCAAGAAATAAAAATGTGAAATAGTAACCACCTCTTTAGAGAGTCATTTTGAATAAAGAAAATGGGAACACTAGAGACACTTTAAAAAATATAGTGAAATGGAATTTTCTATTTCTTCTAGAGAACTAAAAAAATTAATTTATTGATAAAGGAATTTTCTTATTCATTTTAATCAATGATTTTTATATTTTGGATGTATTATAATCTATTAAAAAACAAAACAATATGATTTTTTGTCTTTATCTTTGATTTCTTCCAGAATAATATTATTTTAAAAAATAGGCTTGAAATTACCCATGTTCACTAAAAACAGGTATTAGAAAATATAAATATTTATAAATATTGAAGTTCATGATAAAATATTTTCATAATTTATAGGTATCAGTTATGGTCATCAAATAAAATATTAAATAGTTTTAATCTTTAAACCTCTTAAGGAGTACCGATTCAACTCTCATGAGACCTGTAAGATTTAGATTAGTTAGTTTATCTTATGCATAAAGTCAATTAATAAATATAACATAGAAATAGCTAATTACTTATAGATACTTATGTCTTAAGATTATTAGTGAAATATTAGCTCTATTCAAGTTTGATGAATGCTACAATTGAAGGCTATAATTATAACTTAATGAATTCATTTTTATAACCAAAATGTGAATAAAAATATATTTATATAAAATTTATATGATTAATTTATATTTTTAAATTTTTGAGCCCTAAAACATCCAAAAACATATTAAAAACATTTGATAGTAGTTATCAACTCCTTTCCTTCCCCAAAAGACTAATTATGGGCCACTATAATACTATATTAGTAAATCTATAGGGAAAAATAAATTTTTGAGTCAAAGAAAAGTGATAATCCATTCATACTAAATTTTGGCATCATTTCTAGGGAGACACATAGTTAAAAATATTTTCTACAAAATAAAAAAATAAATAAACTAATTTTTCATTAAAAATTCAGATAAAAATTCATAAATTGAAAATTCATTAAAAAAATTTATATATTAAAAATAGTTAAAAAATAAAATCATTATTAAATTCATAAAAATTGAAAAAAAAATGAAGCATATAATTATTTTTTAAAATATTCAAAGAAAATTATAAATGAAAAGTTATTTTTTTAAAATAGTGTTTATAATTTTATAATTAAAACAGTTTATATTTTTTGGAATATTTTAACTATTTTCACTTTATGTTATTATAAAAAAATGTGACTAAAATAGTATTTTAATATTTAATTTTCTATCATATTAATAAATCTAGAAAAAAATTACTCTGAAACTATTGTGAATAAATTCAAAATAATGAGTGAGTTTAATGCTTGTTGGATTTTGTTAATAAAAATATATAATGTCTATATTTTGTTATACTTCAAGTGGATAACTTGTAATCCTAGGAGTATTTTATTGAAAATATCAAAAAATATATCTTGAAATTGAAATATTAATTAAAAATATTTAAAATCAAATAAAAAAATAAAATAAAATCCTTTTTTGAAAACATTAAAATAGTCATCCAAGATACTTAAATCACATTGGATGATTTATCTACAAATTATATTCATAAATATCCCCTTATAATCTATTATCATACATTAAAATATAAACTTTAACTTGAACTTAAATTGATATATATTTTACTTAGGTTCAATGGTTTACCTAGGATGGATCCTCATGTATTTAATGTAATTACATGTTATATGTTCAATAATGAAACCCAAATGACTAATATTGGATTAAATAAAATTGTGATACTTTCTCTATTCTCTAAAAACTTTTACAAAAACTTGGATTTATTACCTACTCCATAGTTGTGGGCATGTTAGTAATATTTGAACAATCATTTTAAGAAAATATCACTCATCATTTATGAAAAACTTCTTGAAAAAGAAAACCAATGGTATTCGATAATTTCTTAATAAACTATTGTTTGAATATTGGAAAATATTATATAAATTACAAGCCACATGACATCAAAACCAAATTTTTGAAAAATAACCGACTTAATACTTCTATTAAGGTTTATTATCAATTGAGAGAGAGATTATTGATGTTGAAATTATAGGATCTCATATTTATAAGACTTCTTCTACAGCTTGAGATTTAATTAATAATATATCTTATAATCCACAATGGTTAAACAATAAAGAAATATTTATTACTACTAAAATTGTTAGAAATGATTAAAATTTAAAAAAAGCATATAAATGCGTGGATGAGTGATCTAACTTCTATGATTGTTGAAATTTATAAATCTTTTAATAATTCATATCATGCAAGTTCAATACCTAGTATAGTGCTTAGTCATTCAACATATAATTTTCCACATTTTCTACTATGTTATGTTTTAATACACCCACCACCCCATTTTCCATCACAACTTCCATATCCATCATATTCTTGTTATTTATTCTCCAAACAAGACCATCCCACTAATTTTTGTAATTATATTTAGAATCTAACTTCTAAATTAATTAAATATGAATAAATTAATGTTTTTTTATCAATAAATAAATTATTTTAATAATTATAATACTTTTCAAAATACTTACTAATCTATTAAATTCTTTAATCAACCAAAGAATAATCATTTCTAAAAAGAAAATTAACTATATTTAAAAACAATAATTCTAACTAAAGTTATGATAAATAGAATCAATCTAATAATTTTGATCAATAATATTATTATACTAACTAAAATTAAAATTTATTTCATAATAAAAAATTTCAATATTGTAATAATAAAACCAATTTAGAAAATAAAGTTCATACATGCCCACTATTTTTTAGTCAAATTAATAGTTAACAAAATACAAGTTTTAACAGTTCACCTAAAAAAATAACCACTATAACAAGAATCAAATTAATTTTAACCAATAAAATTTTAATAATAATAATAATAACATATATTCAACTTCAAAAAAATAAAATATATTTTTGAATACGTCATAAATAATTAAAATTACACAAAAAAAATAAAACATAATACAATACATAAATTTAACATTAATTAAAAAAACATATTTTTTAAATGAATAATAATAAATTTTCATCAAATACAATGAAAAATCTTGAAGGTAGTGTAAATTCCATTTAACTCAGATTCTAAAAGTTGTTAATTATTCTTGAAATTTTTACTAAATATGATTTAGGGGATAAAAAACTCAAAACAATAAATATTAAAAAAAATAAGAAAATATTTGACAATCAAATTAAAATTATGTTATTACGAATTAAAGATTTATTTATGATTCTATTTTAAAACATTTCCATACCCTTGTTCCCTAAGACTTTAATGAAAATAGAAATAATGTAAAACTAGAACTTGAATTTCATTATATTTTTAAATACTTTGGAATACAAATTCATTTACTTAATTTTGTTATAAAATTAAAAAAATATTATAAATTATTGAAGAAAATATCACAAATAGAATGAATATAGAAAATATGTGGAATGCTTATCGTTGTTTTATCCCTAAAAATTATAAAAATTATTACATTAAGTATTCAATACTATATAATGAATTTCATAATAGATAATTCACTGATTGATTTGGGAGAATCCATTAATGTTAATCTAGAATCATATTTTATATTAATTCATTTATTTTTAAGCCTAAACCTTTTTATAAAGAAAATTTAATTATAAAAAATTATAATATAATTACCACTTACTCGGTTGATATATGTGAATAAATACATATTAGAGTTAATGAATAGAAATTTCAAACTATTTTTTTAATGTTTTAAATATGGATAAAGAGTCTTTGAATAGAAAATCATATCTTGTATTAATGACACCATGTAACATCTTAGAACCATATTCCCGGTACTTCTTGTCTCTCTCTTTTTTTGGGCGTGTTTCAGGCCTTTTGAGGATGGAGATTATTTTCAAGGGGAATTGACCTAAATTTTGGGATGTATGTTTATTTAAATTAATGGTGTTTGTTTATAATTTTCACAAAAATATTTATAGTGCATTGGGATTTTTTTTAGAATTACTATAGAATCTGGGTCTGGTACAGCCTATAGGACCATCATATGTTGTAAGAGACATTTATGGTATAAATGGGTCACTGGGAATAAGATATGAAATTAATTTATGGAACAAGAATATTACAAGTTGTAAAGTTCATTTTTATTCCATAAATTGTTTTTATTTCATAAGATCAAATTTTACACCACAAAATAATGAGTCGGGATTTTAAACCATGGTGATGTATTTTTCAGCATACTTAAGCAAAAAGGTTCTTACATCATAAAGGTGTGGTCTATTCCATAAATACTTTAACCCAATAGGTTAAACCATGTAGCGCATCTTATGTTTTTAATTTGATGTGTTGGATTCTATCTCAAAACCTGATAGTTCTCTAGGGGATTTTTGATACCCCCACTCTATCCAAATCAAATCATTTAACACTTGATCTTGATGGTGGTTATGTTTCTTATCTATGGGTAAGAGATATTTATGGTTATTTGTTGTTTTTTATCATGGTAGAGTTGTTTCACTAAGTTTATGGATTAGTTTATCTTATAGTGATGTTCTTCTTGATCATTTCTAGATCTGTTGTGAAGTCTTCTTCTAGAGTTTGACCCTTATGTTGCTTATGGTGTGATGTACGAGTTCTTTGATGTATGTTTCATTTATCTTTTATTCCAACCAATTTTCTTGATAAACTTATTCTAAGATATGGGAATCGGATATACAGCCTCTGATGATGTCTTTATTTTCCTTCCTTGTTGGTGGATTTCCGTTTTGGGTGTCTTCTACCCAAATTGAGGCACGTGGTTTTGTCTCTATACCATGTTGGATAAAACTTTATTTTAATGATTTTCATAAATTATTTTATAAATAAAATATAATTTTTTACTGATTGATTTGTGTGTTTGTGCAAATGGTATTTTGAGAAAATATTATTTCCCATTGTTTTTGTAAAAAATTATATTTTCAAAGATATACGAAATTGATTTATGAAATGGTTTTTAAATAATGGTTTTGATGAAATGATTTAGAAAATATAGAACATGGGAAGCCTTGGGTACTTAGGTATATAGTGTATTAATATGCCTCATTTGTTGATACTATCAAGGTTCCACTCATGAGGTGTTCCAATACTCCCTATGCCTTCTATTTGAGGGAATTTATAGACATGATTAGAGGGTTCAATTTCTAGTGTGTTCTTCTATTGCCTATATTCTATGCATATGTCTAGGGGCTTGAGGAACACAATTATCTATGTCTATATATGATGGTTCTATCTATCTTGACTTGTAGTGATCCTTTTCATGATGTTACCTATTCATTTGGTTTTTACTATTTTGTATTTGATATGAAATGTGGTGCCCACTTTTAATTACCTTGTTATATACAATATTATTTGAAACTATTTTACCTAGATTATTTAGAACTGTGGAAAAGGGGAAACGTTTTACCATTATTTTGATATAAAAACTACTAAACTGGTTATCATTACTTTTTTTATTTAAACATGATCATGTTCGGATTGTTATATAAAGACTTGTTAAAGAACACCTAAGTGGGATCCTACTGAGCCTATTAGCTCACACCATGCACACCCCTTTAGAAATGAGTATACCTTGTTATGTATTTTGATGCAAGGAAAGGAAAGGTTCCACAGTGATGTGGTGAGATTTCTTTCAGCTGGGTTGGGTAGATGGTAGTAAGATAGTGGGATGTCATCTGCTTATCTCATGGAGTGTCGATTCCTTATTTTGGGTTTTGTCCTTTTTGGTTGGACTTGTACCTTGGATATTTTTTAGCTAGTTTTCAGTTGTATCACTTCCACTGTCTTTTTTTAGCTATGGAATATATATTTATTCCTGTTTTATTATATTTTTCCTCTCTATTATGTATATATATATGTCATGTTTCTACTTCAAGTTTGGAGAAATCATTCCATCTATTTTTTGTTGATTCCTGGGTGATAGTAACTATCCCTTGGGGATTAGGAATTACATTCGGGTATGTGATGTGTTTGGATGGGTATTAGTTAATGAGAGTATACTGGTATGTTTCTCTTAGATTGATATCAAAGGACAGTTATAATCATTCATGGGGTGTTGGCAGACTCAAGATAGGATTTTTGAGACTTGAGTGGTGGGTTGTAGTGAGTTTCTGAATGGCTCTTTCCATGAAGAGACTCAAGTTACCATGGTATGTTGGGTTATGTGTCTCCTATTTTGAGTTCTAAATCTCAATATTGGTTTTTTACTTATGGATTTTTGGATTAAAATAATGTTTTTCTAGTCATTTGATCATTTATTCTATTTTCAATGTGAAATGATATGCCTCAAAGATGTATTTGGTGTGTTCCATGGGAGGGTGTAGTGAATGATCCTCAAGGGAATCTACCTTCACATCAGAATATTATAGAGTCAATTGTGAGAGTAGTTTTTTTATGGACCAAAATGTTTCACATGTATAGAATATAGTTGTTGAAGAACATCTAAGAGATGGGAAAGAAATAGATCGATCGTGGTGGTTATTACATGAGAAACCATCATATTTTAATTGTATGAATGATCCCCAAGCAGTGTAGGAATTGATGGAAAATATTGATCAGATATTCAACTTTCTGGATACACATTAGAATATCAAGGTGAAGTGCATGGAATTCATACTTTAGGGTCCCAACAAGTGATGGTGGGATTCCATGGTATAGGAAGATAGTTATGTGGGATTAGACTAGAATGGTTACTTGTCCTTTTTCTTCCATAAGTTCTATCTAGGGTCTATTATGTTGAAAAGGTCTATAAAGTTCCTATATTTATAGTAGGGAGAGAAACCAGTGTCGGCATACACTAAAAAATTTGTGGATCTGGTTTTTTTCATCTAGAGGTAGTAAGGAATGATCAGCTAAAATCTCAAAAGTGTATGCATGGTTTGTGACTAGATATCAAATCATAGGTATATGTGCTGAATATTTATACCTATATGGAGATAATAGATAGGGAAATGATGGAAAATATAGATATGGAAATAAAGTTTGGCTATTTTTCCACTTATCTTCCACCTAGTGGTAGCTTCATTGGTACACATGGGAAGAAGGGGAAGTGGAATGATCATCGTAGGGGTGGTGGAGGTGGTTCTCAGTAGTGTTCCTCCTCCACACCATCAATTATATCCAATAGTATTCCCCTAAATTGTTATCAGGGTGTAATGTTTGGGCACAACCTTCATTCTTAATTTGCGCTTGTAAATATATGAAATGGTTGTGGCCCTTATGTCCATTCATAGAGTTTTTTTCAGATGATTTATACTCCTCGTTATATTCAGGGACCGTCAGCTCCAAATTTCACTGTTTCATAGTCAGATGCTTAAAAGACTAAAAGGGTCCACCCACAGGCCTTAGTAGTGAAGTAAATTTACATAGTGGATGAGTTTCCAATATAGGTTGATGCGGGTTTAGTGACAGTGAGAGGTACCATCTCTATTGAATCCTCTATAGAGACTTCTTTATTTGATACTTATGCCTCCCACTCATTTATTTCTACCCATTTTTTGATGTTATTAATATTCCAATGGAACTCATTTCCTTTATTATGGAGTTAGAGACACCTATTGGGAGGAGGAAATATAAAGAGTTTTAGTTTCCTTGTTCTCTATAGATAGATGATGTGGAGTTAGTATGGGATTTCCTTATTCACGATCTGGATCTGATTGATTTCATCATCAGGATGGATTAGATTGTTTTTCATCATTATAATGTTTATGTTTATCATCAGTGTGTCTCTTCCCTTGAAACTTATGGGAGTAATCAGGTATTTTAGTGAGAGTGGGATATGAAGTACACTCATGAAGGACATTTTCACCCAAAGATCTAGAGTAAGTTTTATATTTTGTTGCCAAGCTTGATGATGTTTATTCTCTTGTTGATATTCATATAGTTGTTCAAGACTTTCCTATAATTTTTCCATATGACTTCTTCATCCTTCCTCTAGAGAGTTAAGTAGAGTTCACAATTGATCCAATATCGGGTACACAACCAATATTGATACCAACTTATCATATAGCACCAGCAGAGTTAAAAAAGATCAAGATTCAGTTGGAAGACCTGATTGTGAAAGGCTTCATTCTCCAAATTGTTTCACCTTGGGCATCCCCAATTCTCTAGGTCAAGAAATCTGATGGTTCACTTAAATAATGCATGGACTATCAAAAGTTGAACAGTTATATGGTTAATAATAAGTAATATTTTCCCCATGTGGATGATTTTTCTAATCAATAAAAGGGGTAAAATTGGTTTCCAAATATTGATATTCAGTTGGGATATCATCAACTCAAAATTATAGAGTTTTATATACCAAATAAATATTTTAGGAGAAGGTATGGCCATTATGAATATCTTGTGATAACTTTTGGTATGACTAATGCTCCTACAGATTTATGTCTTTAATGAACCATATATTTCATCAGTATATCAACTCTTTTTTGGTAGTTTTCATGGATGATATTTTAGTTTGTTCGAGATATGATAATAAGAATGAGCACTATTTAAGTTTGATTTTGGAAATCCCAATGAGTCACCACTTTTATGGAAAGTATCCTTAGAAGGTAAAGGTGGTCTTTTCATGGGTGCATCAATGGAATGTATTTTAGATTTGAAGATTCTTTGGTCTTTCCATATATTATTGACAGTTCATCAAGGATTTTTTGATGTTGGAATCACCTTTGACTACTCTTACTAAGAAAGGGGTGAAATTCACATGGGATGAAAAATGTCAGTCTTCCTTAAATTAATATAAAAGGCTTATGTCATCAACTCCAATTAGGATCTTAACTAAGACTAGTAAGGGGTATGTGGTATACTGTAATTCTTCTGGTGTTGTTCTAGGTTTCATTTTTATTTTGTATCATCATGTGGTGGACTATGTATCTCATTAACTTCAGATTCATAAGATGAATTTTCACTCTCATGATTTGGAGCCTATCATAATTATTCATGCACCTAAATGTTGGTGGCACTATCTTTTTTGGTATAGGTTCAAAGTCTTTTCTAAACATAATAGTTTGAGATATATCTTTTCTTTGAAATACTTGAATAAAATATAGATATAGTGGGTGTAATACCTTCATTTTTTTGAATTCGATATTTATAACACCCCAGGGAAGGGGGATTCCATTGTTGGCACTCTTAGTAGGAAAGTTCCACCGCTTGCTATTTTGGAATCAAAAGAAGAGTTTAACCTTATAAGACTCATATCTCAATTGCATTTGGATGATTGGGGGGATGTTTAAAGTATGGTTATGACTAGTGTCCAATTATTATCATATCTCCTTGAGTTTATAGGGTTAGTATCAGGATGATGGGTTTAAAGTAATTTGAGAAACCCTTTGTGGTGGGGAGACCATTAGTGGTTGGTCTCTCTCTTATGATGGTATTCTTCAATTGGGGGATCATTTTTTCATCAAATAATTTGTGAGGACATTAGTTTTTTTAATTCCAACACTCTTCATAAGTTGTTCATCTATGAATTATGAATATGTATTTTGAAATGACATGGTAATTCTGGTAGCTGGGTATGAATCATGACATTGTATATTATGTTCCACACTATTACACCTACCAACAAATAGATTCATATATTATAAAACCATATGGTTTTCTATAACCTTTTCTGGTTCACTATTGGAAATGGGATTCGTTTTCATGGAAATTATTTTTGGAGTACTATGGACTCCCCAAGGTAAAAATTATATCTGGGTGGTGATTGATCGGTTGAAAAAATAATATCATTTCATTATAAATAAGGACACCACTAAAGTGGAAGATATGGGTAAGATGTATATACAAGAATTTAAGGGATTAAATGGGATTCCCTCTGCTGTTGTTTTAGAACGAGATCCTAGGTTTACCTCCCTATTCTGGAAGAGTCTCTATAAGGTAATGGGTACTCAGGTCAGGTTGAGTACATCTTACCATCCATAGAAAAATGATTAGAAGGAGCATGCTATTAATATCTTGGAGGATATTCTATGTGCATGAATCATAGATTTTTGTGGAACATGGGATATCTATCTAGGACTAGTTGAGTTTTCTTAGAATAACTGTTATCATTCATCAATCATAATGGCTCCCTTCAAGGTTTGTATGATCACCCATAAATATCACCACTTTATTAGGAAGATGTGGGTGAGGCCTCTTCTATGGGACCAAGTCTCATTTCGGAGATATTCGTGAGGATTTAGGATATACATCTACATATGGTTATGGATCATTATTAGAAGAAATCGTATACAGACCATCAATGTCACACTTTGAAGTTTTCCATTAGTGGTTGGGTTTTCTTTAATGTTTCTCCTCAGTGGGGTCAATATTGTCTTTTGAAATAGGTAATGTTGGCTCTAAGATATGTTAGACCATTTGAGGTCACTGAGTAACATGGTTTGGTTTCTTATCAGTTGGAATTTCTGACTTAGTCGATAGGTGTTCATGATGTTTTCCACATATCTCGGCTCAGGAAGTACCATCTTGATCCCTCTTTAGTTCTGAGTTGGAAATAGAATGATTTAGATCTAGATGTTTATATTACAGAGAATCAAGTGGATATTGTTGATTTTTAGTTTAAAGTATTTCATGGTATGTAAATCACATTATTCAAAGTTTTATGGTAACCCATATCAGATTCTTATGATACATGGGAGCATGAAACATTAGTGAGGGAGAAGTGGCCTTACCTATTTTCGAAGAACCATTATTCCCCACGACATCATAGGGATTGAAATTATTATGGTGGGGAGTTTGTAAAATCCAATTAACTTCTTCCAAGTACTTATTATATCTCTCTTTTTGTTTGGGTATGTTTTAGACCTTTTGAGGATGGGGACCATTTTCCAAGGAAACTAGCATAATTTTTTGGGTATTTATGTTTGTTTGAATTGATATATTCTGGGTATAAATGTGAAAAACAAATTTAGGGTGCTAGGAGTTTTTTAGAGTTACTGAAATATATATGTCTAGTACTTCCTACAAGACCATATTAATTTTTAATAAACATTAACAACATAAATGTTTCACTAGAAATAAGCCATGAAATCAGTTTACATCACAAGAATCTTGCAAGCTGGAAAGTTCATTTTTACACTATAAATTTATTTTACATTGTAAGATCAAATTTTACTCCATAAAATAATTGTCTTGGATTTTACCCAAGGTGATTTTTTAGCGTACTTAAGTATAAAGGTTCTTACATCATAAAGGTGTGGTTTATGATGTATATAATACATCCCAGTAGTTTAAACAATGCACCACATCTTATGTTTTTTATTCGACATGTTGGATTTTCTCTCGAAACCTAAGAGCACTTTAGGGGTATTTTGGATACCTCCTCCACATCTATATCACATCATTCAATGATTAATCTTCATTCTTGTTTTGTTACATCTCTCTGGAAAACCAATCTTTCTATATATTCATTACCATTGATCATGGTAGTGATGTTGTGATCAATTTATAGATCTAATGGTCTTGTAGTGACGTTATTCTTGATCCTTTCATGATATGTTGTTCCATATACTCTCATAGGATGACCCTTGTGTTTTTTGTGGTGAGACATTCAAGTTTCTTATGGTATGGGTTGTTTATCTTCTTCACCGACCAATTTTCTTGTTAAATTTATTCTAAGATATGGGAATTGGTTCTAGTACCTTCATTGTTGTCTTTTTATTCCTTCCAAGTTGGTGTATTTCCATTGTAGGCATGTGCGACCCGAGATGATGTAGTTCATTCCATATATATCCCATGTTGGATGAACCTTGATTTATCTAGTTTTGATGAAAAAATGTACATAAAATTTCATGATTGATTGATTGATTTGTGAGTGTGTGAAAATGGTTTTTTTAGAAAAGATGATTTTCCTATTATTTTGGTAAATGAAAAAGTAATTTTAAAGCATTGTGAAATAAATTTATGAATTAGTTTCCAAATAACGATATTGATGAAATGAGTTGGAAAATATATTATATATAAATCCTTAGGTACTAAGTTTGAAGGTGTAGTAATTGGCCTTGTTCATTGATGATGTCGGGGGTCCACTCTTTTGGTGTTCCTATGCTCACTAGTCCTATTGTTATGGGAACTTGATAGGAACTATGAAGGATTCACCTTTGGGGAGGTTACTCATCTGTCTAGATTTGAAGAATATGTCTCAGGGATTTATGCACACACTTTTCTGTGTCTGGATAAGAGTATTCTAGTTAGACTGACCTGTAGTGGTCCTTAGCATGATGTTACCTGTGATTTTGGTTTATAATATTTTAGATTTGATATGATATGTGGTACCTACTCTAAACAACATTTATATATTTGATATTATTTGAAACTAATTTACCTAGATAATTTGGAACGTTGAAAAAAAGGGGGAAATGTTTTACCATGATTTTAATATAAAAATTTATAAACTGATTATCATGCCTTATTTTATTTAATGTTCAGAATTTCTGGATTGTTATACATAGATTTATTATGGAGCACTTGGGTGGGATTATATTGAGCCTATTATCTCATGCCTTGGACACCCCTTCAAAAAATATTGATTATATAAAGGTTCCACAATAAGGATGTAAGTTTTCTATCAAATGAGTTGGGTAGTTGGTGGTGAGATAGTTAGACATCGCCAGCTTATCACATAGAGTATCCATTTATTGTTTTGGGTTTTATCCTTTTTGGTTGGACTACTACCTTGGAGTTTATTTTTCTACTTTTGAGTTGTATCACTTCCATTGTCTTCTTTAAGTTATGGAATATATATTTATTCATGTTTTATTCCACTATTTCTCTCTGGTATATATATATATATATATATTCTATGTTGTCTTCTTCATACAGGGTGAAATAATTCCATATAGTTATTGTAGATGTTCAGGTTCTAGTTTCCATCCTATAGGGATCGAGAATTACCTTCGATTATGTGATGTGTTGACTAGGGTGCTTGTTTTTTAGGGTATCAGGGTCGGTTCATCAAACACCCATCCTTATAGTTACATAAACTGAAGTTCCTAAGAGTATTATGTACCACTGAGAAGGGTGGATAAATCAATTGTACTCTTTTAAAATTTAATTTACATATAAATTAACCTATGTGACTTTTTCGAATCTCAATCCACTAAAATTTACTTCTCACCCTTACCCATATGAAACAAAAATATAAATCAACATAAATAACACTGACTTTTACAAGGTTCAGTCCTAATCTTATTACCTACTCTTTGCTATTTTTGGTATCAACTCAAGACACATACTTTCCACTAAAATATAAATTAGTCACAATTGGAAAATAATCACACTGAACCCTATGGAGGCATAATCTTTCACCAAAAATTTGTGATGATAAGGAATCACACCTTTCCCAAAAGTGTTTCTCAACACTTATGTCACTAAAGGATTTTTTATACTATTCCCCACAAGTTTAAAAAGTCACCCAAAATAAGATCACTTGAACTTCATGTTACTTTTGAAACAAAATCTAAACTTCCTCTAAGACTTATTAATAGTATAAAGTATTTTCCATTTATAACCAAAATATCTAGATTTTAACTATTTGGAAACTAGACTTCCATAAATTAAAATTCTTTTCTTCCCAACTCAGTGATCTTTTTAAATTTAAATGCTTCTTCCACTACTTAAAAATTATATGGAATCACTATTTATATTCTTTAACCAATTAGATATTAAAGAATATATATATTAGGCACTCTATTTCTCTACTCTTAAGTATCTAAATTGATCTCTGAATCTTAATACTATTTATAAAATAGAACCTAATCCAATAAATTCATTCATCAAGATCCATATCTTCTACCTTCCTTATATCTCACTCAACCACATTCAATGTCTCTATATATATATTCTATTTTATCAAAACCTCCACATAAAAGGACATAAATAATCTTTAAGAATTATAAAAATATTATCTAGAATTATGACTTAAACTTAATGAATATTGTATTTTCTTATATTCATATTAGCATCATCATAATTACTTTCACTTCACTTAAGTTATTTATTAAATCACTTGGAATCTTTTTGTTTTCTTTCTTATATAGTCATAATATTAATATGATGTGAAATTCATTATTCTTATGCTTCCAATTATTTATTTGCCTCTAATATTCTCAAACTATTTGAATCATATCATTCCCTCTGCTTCTCTAACTCAAAATATACGTAGCTATTAGATCTTAAAAGATAATCTTATATAACTCCTATACTTTTGGTTTTCTCCTTCCATCACTCCAACACCTAGTTCAAACTCTGACTTACAGAATCTCACCCCTTCAACTTCTAATTATCTCAAATTCTAATCATCTTAAATTTTAATTGACTCTAACACCCAATCATTATATTTTGATTAACTCAACTACTGATTCTCAGCTTTCGATTTCCTTATCTTTATCACATCTAAGATTCATCATATTTTACACTTCCTAACTTTTAATTTCTATACTTAGGGGATTTAACATCTCAAAAATACCTTTATGCTTCAACTCAAAATATATCTTCCATAACTCAGTATTAATAGAATTATTATTTTGCATCATCAAATCCTTTTGACTTCACTTATGCTCTCAAACATATTTTTCATATATATCACTCCATTATATATTATTTACTCTAGAACTTTGGATTTATATCAAACACAGCTATCAATGTTACTGAATAATACAACTTCTGATCCTTAACACCAGCCTTATTAATTACCACTCTTGCTCAGTGTTTACTTTTAATATAGGATGATCCAAGAATATTCTTAACTTAAATCACTTCAGTTTTTGGATTCTCTTTCTAGAAACTCTCAATATTGATCTTTCAATTCTTCTAGCTTCATGACTTTTTATTTCTTTAGAATAAATATTATCACTTCCCCATTTTTATTTGTTAATTTAATTCAACATGAATCATATTTAATTATAAAATCATCATGATGATTGTTATTTTTAAAGATCAACATATCATCTCCTAAATTAACTTTTAGTTGTATTTTAGAAATATAAAAACTTCTTAAAAATATATAATCTTTACATAAAAAATATTTATTATTAGGTATCTCACTGTTCTTCATATGTTTTTAAAATTCTTTCTTCTGAGTTACTTTTATTTATTTAAAGATATTACAACACTTTTACATCTTTTATCTCCCAAGAAATCCACACATATGAAAAAATATCTTACATACCAATGTCATATTATTTTATTTGAAAATTTCATCACACTCTACTAAACCATCTAACTTTTAGATCCATTAAACATACAAATACCCATATCTTCAATCATAGTTCATAATTTTCAGTTCAAACACCAAGTAAATTATAGCTATATAATCAATTAACATCATATAATATCCTTCAAATTTATACTCCTGATCAAAAAATATCATATATGTTGTTGAAAACAAATGAAACACCTTCAATAATTCCACGGTTTCTTAAATCTCACCCTTTTGATTTTTTAACATCAACTACTCTCAATAAAACATTTAAATTTTCATTAAACCATATCCTTTCTCAAAGATAAGTGACATTACACCACACTATGGAATAAAACAGTTTTTAAAGAGAATTACATCTCTAGGTGATAATAATTTTTTGTCAATGATTTTGATGTTACTCCACTTGTTTTCTCCATTTTCACAATTAAAACAACTTTAGACTCACAAAATATGAAGTATAGAGTTATGTACTTCACTCCCCCTCTAAAAATAGAATCTAAAGTGACGTGGGTTACTTCCATAATTTCATTAATTTATAGGTAAAGGATGAACATGGAGTTTCATGTTTAACTCTTCAAATAATTCAATAGTTTTTAAATGTTCCCCTTCAAATATTATAGTTTTACTTTCATAAAAACATTATAATAAAAACATACGTAGAATAAATATACTCAGCTTCATCAATAATCAAAATCAAAAAACATTTTTTCTAACAATTCCACCTCATATAAATTTTTACTAAAAATAAATTTTCTCTTGATTATGATTTTATATCCTTAAAATCTCTAACCTAATAATCATTTAAACCCAATAAGTTCATATTTTCACTACTTTTATACATCAAACAATAGCTCAATGTTCCTTTGATATAATTGATAATTATCTGACATGTGTGATTCCTTTGGATCACTTTGTACCTATATCAAAAATTTACTACATAAAAAATATTTGGTCTTGATTTCATGAGATAAGTAGACTTTCAATATTATTCTTGAAGTTCTTATGATTAAAATTTTTTCTTGTTTCATATTTGATAAGCTTCACACTATCTTTCATGGGTATGGATAATTCCTTTGAGTCTTCTATGCTAAACATATTAAATAATTCCTTTTCATATTTTTCTTGAGATAAGAATATGTATATTTTTTCTACACAACCTGTAATCCCAAATAATAAACTCATCTCTTTGAGAATTGACATCTCAAAATGCATCGTCATTTGTTCTATAAATTCCTCACAAGCTTACTCCATGAAACCTTCAAAAAAATCATCAATGTAAACGATGAATATTATAGTACATGTTTCATTTCTAATACATATAAGTTTATACCAAATTTTACTTTATAAAAGTTAAAATATTTTAGGAAACTATCAAGTTTATATTACCAACTATATGGGAAGGTTTTAACCCATAAAATACTTATTTAAATTTTTATCAACATACTTTAATAACTATCATATATAAAACCTTTAAGTTCATTAATAAAAATTTCTTCCTCAAGATTTATATTTAGGATGAAATACATTACATCCTTGTGAAAAATGTAGGGTTAATAAACTATAACAACTAGAAACATTCAGATAGCTTCAAAACTTAAAACAGGTGAAATTATTTATTCAAATTCAACACCTTCCACCTTTGAAGACCCTTTATAAAATAATCTAGATTTATTCCTTAGGATCTCACCCTTTTTATTAAATATATTCTTGGAAAAAAATTTAGTTACTATAACATTATTTCCTTATAGTATATGAATAATATCCCAATTTTTTTTTCTCAATTTGATCAAGCACTATAGTCATTACATTTATCCAGTCCATGTTATCAATAACCTCTGTAATATATTGTGGATCAAATTCTGATATAATAGTAATTTTATTTTTAAATATCAACATTTTCTTAGTCTACACTGGATATTTCTAATTTTAAACAATTTTTTTGGATCAAAATGATTCTAAAACACTTTAAATTTTAGTTTTTCAACTTAAACAAAAAATTTATCACCACTTTACAGATCAGAGTAAATATTATCTTTATAAGGATTATGATTATCTTCATTTTCTCTGAATTTTTCATAATTTTTTATAGTCTATTACATTAATTCATTAAAGCCACAATCACAAGATTCCTTTAATATTAAGTCACTTTAAATAGCTTTCATATCATTGGAATAAACCAATTTATATAGCCTTTTATTCTAGCACATTTAGCTTTTATTGTTAGATGATTATCTCATGAATACAACCTCCTTATGTTTTTCATCAAACATTTCCAAATCTAGATTTTTTATCTTTATTAAACATATACACCCAAAAAAAATTTAGTACTCCATTATAGGTTTCTTCTTATACCACATCTCATAAAGAGACATATTTGATTCCCCTACTCAACAAATATTTATTTTTAATATGCACAGTCATACTTACTACTTCTCTCCAATTTTTTTGATAATTTGTATTCATCAATAATGGTTCTTATCATTTTAACAAATGGTATATTATTTCTCCCTATATATCCATTATACTAAAGAGTGTAAGGATCATTGTATTGATGCTTAATCTCATTATTAGAAATATTGGATAAAAATTAATTACAACTGGACACCTTTTTGTTATCTAAATTTAACTTCATTATGCATAATCCTAGTTTGTCCTCATCTTCCCTTTGAAATATCCTAAAAATATCACCGGCTTCTAATTAATATTTCATAAACATTAAAATTAGTCATTCTGTAAAAATAACCAATTAAATTAAAATTTTAAATATCACATTTAGTCTATTGTTGTCTTGTGGGTATATATAAATTAGAGTGTATAATCTCAAGTGGTATTTTGGGATAAATACCTAAACCTTTTTCAGTTTTATCCACCATCTTCCCCTTTTTACATACTTCACAAATAACATATCTTTATCTTTTTATTTTAGGTAGGTCTCTCATCATATATTACTTTAATATTCTACCCAAATTTCCTTGATAATGACATCTAGACCTTTTATTCTATAACTTATTTTCATCTTTATCACTAAGATAGTAAGAGTTACACAGGTTGCTAATTTGGAATAATTTATCACTTATTCTTTCACCCATAGTTATAATTATCTCATTATTTTATAACTTGATGATACATTATTTTTTATTGAAAAATACATTATTTCTTTTATCAAATAAATTTATTACACTCATTAAGTTGTGTTTAATCCCATCAATAAATATAACATCATTGGATTCTAGTTTCTAAACTTCAAATTCATCTATACCAATTCACCTAATTTTTATGGAAATCTAATTCCCAAACATAACTACCCCACCATCATGTTTTTAACTATTCTACAAATATTTTTTATCACTTACCATATAATAGGAACAACTACTACCAAGTATATATGTATTATGTTTCCTAAAATATTTTAGAGAAACCTTAAGAATCAATAACATTTCTACCTTGTTTCTTAATTAAACTTCCTTTAATTTTTAAACATAAGGAAACTATCCTAGAAGAGTAGGCATACATTATTCAAAAAAACAAATTTTTCATATCTCCCAAATATATCTTCCAAACACCTAAAAATGTTCTACAAATGAAAACTTAATTAAATTTTAGTAAAAAAATTATTCTTCTCAATACTTCTCTTTATCTTTTTAATGTTAATTCTTTTACTTTTAGAGTTTCCCCCCCTCTATTCATGACTACTCTAAGAGAGTGACATGTTATATAAGAAATTATATGAATTGTGCATAAAAACTCAAAATTACCAATAATAATCTTTGAATTTTTATCACTCATAATAATATGAGTTTTTTTTAGGAAAATATTATTTATGAGAAATCATATTTTTTTATTCCTTTTTTCCTTTGTAATGAAAAATTATTTCTTCATGAGTTACTCTTAACTTCCTTTTATATAGAGGAATATTTTCCATTATTATTCTTAGTAAAAACATGCTGAATTTTAGTTTTTGAACATGAAATGTTATTGATAATGTTAGAATCACATTGGGATGTGTCTAACACATAGTGGGGGTGAATCAGTGTTGTTATACTTTTATTCTAATTTTACTTTTATACCTTTATTAAAATTTTACACATTTTAGTGAGTGGATCTCTCTTTCTCTCTATCTCTCCTTTAGTCGATATGCAAGAAGATATGGAATAATAAGGCATCATAAGAGAACACCTAGATTTTTTGATAGGGTTTTTCTCCCTAAGGATAACTATGCCCCCAATGTATCATTGTTATTATCCCATTTTCACATATTTCTTATTATTATCAAATAAATCATGAGAAAGGGTATATAATTAAACCCATTTATCCTAGGACTATCCAGGAAAAATGAAATAAGTGACTAATTTTTCGATAACTCTTTAATGAATATAGGATTTATCCTGCTTCTCGTGATGTAAGATCAGCAACATAGATCTGATATTCTCTCAACATATATAATATGATCTTCTTACTTAGTTTTATCACTTCAATGGGATGCCTCAGAATTCTTCAGTCTTCTATAACATATGAATGCAAGAATCTATCTCTCCCAAATCATCATCATATATATGATAAAATGATATATTCTATTTACTTTATCTTATTTTTAAACATATTTTGACCACAGGGATAATCTATTTGACAACAACACTAGATTTATCAGAACTTTGGCCTAGTACTAATTTATAACTATAAAGGAAAATATTATTTATCCTTATTATTATTCTTATTTAGTGTGTAATGGATGTTATTATATTTATGTATCACTAGTTTATACTCTCACCTCAATAATACGAGTCTTCAATATGTTCTAAATTTGTTATCTACTCCTTTACTTCTTGACAAAATGATTTATTATCTTTTAATTGTAATGTAAAACCCCCTTTATTTTCTTCAACCTACAACAATATATATAACAATATTTAGTATAATTGGTTCCTACATAATTCTTCCATTAAAATATCCAAAAATCTATATATTTGTTAAATATTAGAATCATTGAATTTTCTTTATTCAAACACTCCTAAAATTTTGGATGTAGACTCTGTATTGATTACCTTTCCTTATAAGATATAAAAAAACCTCATGACATTATTTCTTTTTAAAATCATTCCACAAAATCAAAAAAAATATTATATTAATTAAAATAAAATGAAATCCACTATAATATTTTTACATGCATGCATGAATACACACATCAACAAAACATATCCCACAACATGGAGTTATTGCTTATGGAAATAATTATGATATTGTCTACCATGGGGTTGAGTCTCCTCATTTCTATCAGATAATTTGCAACCTTTACAAGATTATTATTATAGTGTGGTCATCATTATCTCTTAATTTTTCCAATACCTCTATATGGATAGGTCTTGTTGTGTCATGAAAAATCTTCATGAAACATCAAATATCATGGAGTTTTCCCAATTTCATTCTCATTTTACAGTGACCATAAAATTATCCATTGAGTGGTCTCCTATCCTTTAGTGTGTTTACTCCTTGGGTTGTTGTACCTGCTCCAAATGATATATCTTCTATTTATATTCTCTATCATATGATTCGTCTCAAATTTAATCATTAAAAATTCCTTCTTATTTTTTAATTTTAATTCTTGGCATAAGTATCATCATATATTTTCATATAAGTGGATGAATCATACTCTCATTATAATGATTCAAATGAAAATTTTAATGACACATACACAATATCTAGACAATAAATCATATGCACACACATATATAGCATCTTCCTTTATTCATGGGATAAGTGTTTCTACAAGTATACTTCTTTAACCATGACACATCCTCATGATCATAATGATATTTTGATTTTAAAATCATGGGGTTGCATCATGACATTCATTTACTCTCTTTAGAAATTCATCTTCTCATTCTCAAATATAACTTATTATAAATTATTATGATGATAATTAAAGGTAAAAAACTTATATTATTGAAACAATAATCCTTGTGTAATGAAACTTATATGTGGAATGATATTTGTGATCTCACATGGAGATCAATCCATCTATTGAAATCTATACTCATGCAAGACTAATTATAGATGATACAGTATGAGTATGAAGACAATGGGAATTGGAATCATTTTTATTATGATTAGTCACATATATGTATCATTTAAATAGATAAACAACGGCCATGAATCAATTATCCCACATTAAAAGAGTATTTGGGATGCCATAACTTAATAATTTAACATGTAAATTCATCAGTTCAGTGATGTCTACTGGGATTCGATTGTCTCACATAGCCCATCATACGGAATCACACATGTGGATACTAAGAACCATATTCCCACCTAACCTATCATGCCTACATCGACCCATACATGTTTTATGGACTATCTACACCACTGTCAGCTAGCTTCTGGATTTACGATTTATCATTTTCCAATAGTGGCAAAGCTTCTTGTCTAGTTGATATGACTAACAGTTGGAAAAAAATATTAATTTTTTTTATATAACATCGAATAAACTCAATCCAAATAGCCAAAATATCTCAAATTCATACTATATATATATTTTAAGGATGATAGTGTAATGGTGGAACTTATTTATAAAAACCATTAAATTTTCTTCATTTAATCTTCCTCAAACTCTATGTAATAAATTCACACATATATATATACACTTTTGTGATTTTTAGAACCACCTCTTCACTTAAATCAACATATTGACATCATAAAACATCCATTAATTTCATTTACCTTCATTGAAAACAAATACAACACAAATTAGGTTAAATAATATTCCCCTTTGTATTTATTATCAATACAAATTAAAGAAAAAGGTATTTCAATATGTTATCCATTTTTTTAATACTTCTTTCAATATTTTTTATTATATTCTATTTTCCCATTGACTTCTTTAATTTTATTTTATCCCCTTTATTGATAAAAAATAAAAATTTCTTAGAAGAGGGTGGTATAAATTCATTCTAAATGAGTTTTCCCTCATTAATCCCACTCAAAGTCTATGTGAGTCATGATCTATATAGAAAACATGATGATTTAAATTAGATAATAAAATTCCTTAACACTAAGAGTTTGATACCAACTCATACTATTGTCATTATTTCTCCTCGAGGACTGTAAAACAAATCACTAGGATAAATTAAATAAACCAACTAAAAAAATATCTTTTTAAAATAATTTGAACCTAAAATTACTACACTCGTCTCAAAAAAACAAATCAACAAATACAGAATAAAAGGTTATTAAATCTATGAACAACCCATGAATTTACTAAAAAAATCTTCTTTCAACATCATTGATTAAAATAATATCTCCCCTTTAATATCATATTTTACTATTATTACCCAAGTATGAGAAAGTATCATAACATATCTATTTTATGATAGTTTTTTAAGAACCTTACAAAATTTCAATTTATATGAATTATCAACTCTAGAAATTTCTCGATATACACACTCCATCAAGGGATGATCCCCTACTTCACTTTATTAGGGTAGATATTTTCTCTAAATTTTCTTTATAATAATATTTTCTAAATCATACCAAGATTGTGCCATTTTTATATCTGGAGTGATTATCTTAGTTTATTTTTTTTATTAGTTCTCTTCTTGAGAACCAATATCAACTTTAATTCCATACAATTTTTAAATAAAAGTATATTAAAAATATAAGGTAATAATATGGAACCACTTTGATATCTTAGTGTGAGAAATATTATTGATAATCCCTTCTCAAACATGATACTATCTCCTTTTCTACTCTATGTTCATTATTCTTCTTCCTGCTGGATCTAGATTTCATAGAAGTCATAGGAAGAATGGATTATTATTTTTCTTTCATTTGTGGAATTTACTTCTCAATGGTATCTATCAAGGAACATACATTACCTAGTGAAATTTACATATTCTTAAAGATCTCTTCTTAGATGAGTGTGAATATTAAAAAATACATTAACTTTTTTTCCACCACTATATGCATCCCACACAGTTCCTCATGAGGACTTGGGATGTTATTTGTTGAAAACCTCTCATGAAATTCATATTCATCTTCATATGGAATAATCTATTTACATGTAGTAATTTATTTAATTTATTCTTCCTCTATTTTATTTACACTTTCTTCATCATATGGATAGATAAATAAACATTCTCTTTTAACATGATTATCATTATTGAACCTTAAAAATGGCTTATCATGAGTCCCTTTCACCATACCTATATTATTGTTATTTTTCTTGACAATTTTCCATTTTTTTATTCATATTGTTACCATTGATATTGATACTCATAGATTGTTTTTAATTTTCAATCTTGTATCCACTTCTACCACAAAATAAGAAACTTATCCCATTTTTTGTGGCATCCTTATTGTTCTTATTGGGAGTTCTTGATCCTTATATTTTATTTTATCCTAAGTAAAACTCACCATACTTTTTTAGAAACTTCTTGAAAATATTCATTTCATCATCCTTTTATAGACTCTTACCCAAGGATTTATTTCCACCTATAGTTAGTTATTATGGTCTTTTAGTATTATTTATTCTTAGCACGTGCTTAGATGAGTTGGATAAAAATGTTACACTACTAAGACAAACCTAAATGCTTGTTTCACATAGATATTTATATTTTAATTTTTCCTAAGGAAGATAGATTCTTCTCATTTTTATATGGGCATTTCCTTAACTCAGCATTGTTCTAGCTTTATATAGGCATAATTTCAATTTAATAAATTGATATATTGTTCCAAAAATCTAATTAACTATTCCCAAATTTACTATAATACCCAAATTTTATGGAAAAAAATTTATTTTTCTAGTTTTGATTATAAACTTTCTAGAATTAGATTAATGTTATTTTTTAGATTTATCAACCACTATTTGGGATTCCATTTGGGAACTAGTAATCATAAAAATTATTCTGTATACTATGGATAGAGTGGTAGAATTATCATCATATTTATTCATCCACACTTGTAAAAATTTATTCTCAAACCTATATTGTTCATCAAAACAGATTTTGAAAAAACTTTAGAAATAAGTATGCATGGTACCTATTCATTTATAGATACTGTATTTTGATAATAATATGATCTCAAAAAATATTCCAAATAGGGTTTTTTTACAAAATAATACTCCTTGAAATTACATGTTTAAGCAACACTCATTTCATATTATTTTCAAGACAATTCATGAATTGTTTCCAAATGTGAAATCTTGATCCCAGACTCAAAGAATTTCATATTGAAGATATTTTTCCCATCCTCTATTGATTTCAATTTTTCTTCACATATATTTATTATCTCTTCAAATTGGTCTTCATGCATTTGGATTCTTCATTTTAGTAGACATTCGAGTTCTTTAATCTTTTTATCTTTGATCATTAATTGAGCATTATTGATATTAGTTACTTCCATAATTAATGGGAATTTTCCTCTATAATTTTCTTGGATTATTATATTTCATGGATTGTATTGAACCATTCCTTTTCTAATCCAAATAAATTTCTAAGAGCTCCATTTTTATTAAATTTATAAATCCAACTTGTATGGAGAAGATAATATTGGTTTGTACCCTTTCTTCAAAATCCTTCTCCATCTTTTTATACACATATTCAAGGTGGGTGATCTCATCCTTATTATTTGTAAAAGTTTAAAAAATATATGATCCAATTTCTTCAAGTCAGTTATATAAGATGTAATTTAAAGAACTAATTGATTTATCTTGTAAATTCTAAAAATTATGATATTCCTTATTGATCATTGGTTCAATAATAGAAAAAATTTTGAAAAAAAAATGTTCCTTTTTATCACATAAATGATTAAAATATTCAAGGAAAAAGAATTTCATCACCTCAAGGTGGATTTTACCACCACACTTTTTTTCATGATTGACATGTCTTTATCTTTATTGAAACATAATATATTTTATTATTATAATAATTTTATTAAAATTATTTCTTTCTATTTACTAAAAACATAATATGAAACTTATTAAAATAAATCCTTACATTTTTTATACTTTTAACTAGTGAATAATATATTTCTTTTAGGATGAATTTTTTAACTTCATTGCATCCCCTTTCTTTATTTTTTTCGTTTCCTTACAATATGTATCTTCCATAATTTAATTAATATAATTTTTATAGTAATCTTCAAATATGAACTTTATATAACCTTTGAAAAGGGAAATATAAAAACATAAAACATTAATGTAATATTCTTTCTAATAAAAGGTGTAATCATAGATCTAATTCCAATAGTTATGATCAAATAGGGATGTTTCCATTACTTAGAGTGGGTGAATTAGTATAAGTATACTTTTATTCCAATTTTAATTTTATCCCTTTATTACCTCTTCACTTGTTCAATGAGTTGATCTCTCTTTCTCTATATCCATCCTTTGGTCAAGATGCATATAGATATGGAATAGGAAAGAAGTGAAATAGAACACCAATATCTTTTGATGAGGTTTCCCTCCATGAGGATGACTTTATCACCAATGTATCATGGTTATTATCCCATATACAAATATTCATTATTATTATCAAATAAAGCATAATAAAGGTTATGGAATTTAACTCATTTATACTAGAACTGACTAGGTATAAATAAAGTAGTGACTTGTTGTTATACAACTCCTTACATAATGAAGAAATTGGGATAATATTATCGAAGTAAGATTAGAAACACAACTTTGATATTCTCTCGACACAAATAATATGATCTCCTTCCACAGTTTCAAAATTTAAATTGGTTTTCTTGATATTCATAAATCTTTTATAAAAAATGGATGTAATGTTAATATCTCTAAAATATTCATATTATATATGATTAACTGATACATGAAACTTACATTATATTTTTCTTATGCTTCTTTAGTGTATACAGATTATCTAATTAACAACTTCACTTGATTTCTCATAACTTCAACCTGATACTAATATATAATAATAAATGATAAGATTATTTCCCATTACTATTCTTCCTCATTAGTGTGAAAGGGATTTTCTTCTCTTCATGCATTATTGGTTTACCATCTTACTTCAATACTATGAGTTTAAAACATATTTTTTATCAGTTCTCTTCTCCTCCCCTTCTTGTCATAATGATTTATTCTCTTTTAATAGAATTTTCAAACCCCCTTTTTTATTCATCCTATAATAATATGTATATTAATTTTAAAAGGCATTGGTTCCTTTATAATTATCCCATTCAAACATCAAAAAATCTATATATTTTTTAAATCACATAACATCATCTTTTCTTCTTCTTTAAACACCCATAAAAGTTTGGTTGTAGATTCGGTATTGATCTCCTTTCTATCTATAATTTATGAAAACCTAATGAAGTCATTTTTATTTAATCTATATAAAAAATCATGAAATATCTTCTATTTATTAAAACTATATGAAATCGTCTATGTGATATTTCTACATATGCATGAATTCATGTAAAAATAGAACATATCCCATATAATAGAGCTCCTGCTTCTAAACATTATAATGCTATTGTCTATAGCATAGTTGAGTATACCCATTTCTCTCAGATAATTTTTAATCACACCATAATCATAACTATGGAATGGTTATCATTCAATCATAATTTTTCAAATACCTCAATATAGATGGGACTTGTATTTCCTCAAGTAACCCATTCTATTTCAGTCCTATTTTTTAGTTATCATGAACTTCCATAGGTTATGGAATACTATTCTTCATAATGGTAACTCCTAAAGATATTTCACCATCTCCAACCAATATATCTTATATATTCATTATCCTCCATCAGATTCATCTCATCTTGAATCAAAACAATTATCTCCAGATTTTTGAATTTTAATGTGTGGTATAAGCATCACCATATTTCTTCATATGAGTGGGTAACTCATATACTCATACTAATGAATCAAACACATCTTTTGAGTGACACATACATAGTATCTAACCAATGAATCATACACACACACATACATTATATCATACTTTATTCATGGAAAAAGACTCTCTATGAGTCTACTTATTAAACTATGATACACCCACATATCATCATGGTATTTTGGTCTTTAGATCTCGGGTAGAATTGTAATATTCATTTATATGCTTTGGAAATTCATCTCCTAGTTCTCATATATAATTTACTAAAAAAATTATGGTGATAATTCAATATAAAAACATTTATATTATTAAATATGTCAAGATTTAAGTATAAAAATAAAATGTGGCATGATATCTGTGATCTCACATGGTGATCAATCCATATGTTGGCTCATGTAAGAAGAAGTATAGATGATGGATCCAGGGGATGAAGATGAAGAGAAGTATCATCATTTAGATATGATTATTTTCATGTAAAATTCATTTAAATGAATGAATAATGATCATAAATCATTGATCCCATATCAAAAGAGACTTTGGGAAGTTGAATCTTAATATCACAATTCATTACATCACTGTATTAGTGAACTCTGATGGGATAAAGTGCTCTCTTGTGGCCCATTATGCTGACCTTCATGCATGGATGAAAAGAAAACTTTTCCCACCCATACTTTCATGCCTACACTAACATGTTTAGATTCTATGCATAATTTATGTCATTTTCGGCTAGCTCCTAGCTTTAATTTAATACACCTTTCAATAGTGGAAAGTATGTTTGGCAGGTTGAGCTAACTAGAATATGGGCAATTTTTTATCAATTTTTCATTTTCCATTTAACACATAATGAACTAAATCGAACTAGCCAAAATCTATCAAATTCATATTATATATATATATAATTTTAAAGGATAAAAATATAAGGTTGGAAATTATTCATAAACACCTTCAACTTTTCTATATTTAATCCACCTCAAGCTCTATCAAATCAATATATATATATATATATATTCTTTTTATTATAAAAAATTAAATTCAATCAATATATTGGAATCATGAATCTTACCTTAATGACTTTGGTCCTCATTGATAACAAATAAAAAATGATATAGGTTTAAAAAATACATTAAATTTAAAGTTTTATAGGAGAAGTTTTGTCCCGATATTTTAAGAAAATAATATCAACATCATGAGATGAGTCAACTTTAAATTCTGTTACTTTATTGAAGTATTTACTCATTTTTAGAAAATTTCAACTACAATACACCCAAATTATGATTTATTTAACTCTTATTTTTTAGTAAGTTGTTAATCAATATATTTCACCTTCTTGTCTTATTATGCCACTTTCAACATATGTTTATTAATTTCCACAATATATGAATCCTATATATTGAAATTATCTTCTGTTAAATTAATTTTCTTTTAAAAATTTACATTAAAATTATAACTTATTTCTTGAGTTTATTTTATTTCTCAAGATTATCCTCAAGATTATATTTCATCATATATTCCATATAAGTTTTCCCACATTCCCTTTCTTTTTTTCTTTCATTTTCTTCATGTTTTTAAACAAGATCCATAATGTTCATAAAATTTGAAAGAACCTATTATTTATAATGGATACTTTAAGTTGATTAGACTTCATCTTATTTTTTAAAAATACTTAGAATTTTTATTCTTAAAAACCTTTTATTACCTAAATAAATTTTTTAAATTTGAATTTTTACCTCATTTATTTATAAACAATTTTATTTCTTATTTACCATCTTTATACCCACCACATTTCTTTACTGGATAGTTTATTGTGAAATTTCCAATTCCCCCACACTTAAAAAAAATTAGTTGTATTTTACCTTTATACTTACCTTTTCCTTTTTCAAATTTATTTGAGATAAATTCCACAACCTATATATTTTCTTAATATTTATCTTTCTCGTCCTCTGAATCACAAGAATACTCATCTTTCTCTTCCCAAATATTAATATTTTTAAAGGATTCAAACATTTTCCCCCTTGATTTTATTCTTAAATTCTAGATATTTCATCATCTCATAAGCAACAAGTATGTTATTAAATTCATGAAGACACATCATTTCTATCCTCCGATGTTAAAAAATTAACATCACACTTATGAGGGGTTTTTCTGATCAAATTCATGACAATATTAGATTCCACCAAATTATATCTAAATCCTATGATGTTCTTGATAATTTTATTCACTCTTGTGAATTTATCATCAATAGTATCTTCATCAATAAGATTCACTAATTCAAACTTACTTCTCCACATTTATAATATTGTTTCTTTAACATTTAAATTTTAGTCAACTATTATTTTAAGTTTGTTTCAAGTCTCCTTATTATTTTGGAAACACATCACCTTCATATAAACATTATCTGATACGGATATAATAATTTCATTTTCTTTCATTACATTAAGCATTAAATTTCACATAACAAAAAAACTCATCGGATAATGTTTCTCTTTTAGTATAAATAGCTCAGTAGCAACATCTATATCATTCGAAACAATGGAAAGAATATAAGGAATCATCCTATTCTTCAGTCCATAAAAATTATTTCCATCAAAAGTATGAATAAATTTACTATTAACTAAATTCATATTGAACATCTCTAATAAATAAAGGTTATTTCCAAGGGATCCTAGTTATATTTGATACCTATTGAAGTGCTCAAGAGTATGGTGTTCCATTGATAAGGGAGGTTAAAATAGTGGTTATATTTTACAATTTCCTTTACAATGAAATTAACTTATGTGACTTGTTAGGGTATTGATCCTCTCACATTTATATCTCACCCATGATCGTATAAAAAAATTTAAATTTATACAAGGGACACAAGTCTTTATAAGGTTAAATCCCAATGTGGGTACATACTCCTCGTTATGTTTTTTATCAGCCTGAGACATGGATCTTCCTCTATTATAAAAATTAGTTACAATGGTGAAATAATAACCATATACCATATAGAGGCATCATTTATCACCAAAAAGTATTTATATGAAGGAATAAACCTTTACTCAAAAGTATTTTCTAAAACTTATATCTCCCAATAATTTTTATACTAGTTTTAACTTGTTTATGAAGTCACCTAAAACCAAGTGAGAAATATCACTCGAACCCAAGTCTTCTTCTATAATAAAATCAAATCTTCCTTCAAGCAATCTAAAAGGTATAAATCTGATTCTAATCACAAACTCTATTTTTTTAACATAAATATTAAAAACATGAACTTTAAAAGACTTCAACTTCTTTTCTTCCTAACCCAATGATATTCCAAAATTTAGGAACTTCCTCCACCACTATGAAATTATTTGGAATCAGACTCTTTTTCTTAAACCAATCGAATCTTTTGGAACTTGTAGGACAAGATATCTATTTCTATTCTCTAAAAATATCAATAATGATCTCTGAATGAGACCCCCTTTATTTAAAAAACCATACTCAAATAAATTTTTTTCTTTGAGTTTAATAGATTCCATATTCCTCATATCTCATTCAACAACCATTAATGACTCCAAAAATATCAGAGTTTGAATTATTTAAATCCTCCAAAAAACATAGCATCAATAATCTTCAAGGAGTCTAAAAATAATGGATAGAACCATGAATTTCATTTCATGAACATATTATCTTTGATGACTAACTAATAATCATCATGATTAATTTTTATTTACGTAAATTCTACATGAAATCTCTTTTCACCTTCCGATTATCTAACTTCCTAAAGACATAAGATAATTCTAATGTGAACATAATTTAACTTATGCTATCTCTTTTCTCACTACCTCTGAGATTATCAAACTATTCAACTCATAAAATTACCTTTACTGATATACCTATAAACATTAATATCCTTTGTATATTCAAACATAATTTGATATACCTCCCACACATCTGGTGTTCTCCTTCTAATTCTCCAACACTTCTTTCAAACTATGGATTATGGAATCTTAGTTTTTCAACTTTTAACCAACTCAAATTTCAGTAATATTAACATTTGATCTAATATAGATTATAATATTAAAATTATTATTAAATAAACTTCCAATTATCATATTTTGATCACCTTATCCTCAAAAAATCCTATATTCCTCTTATTTTTCCCTTCATAACTTTTGATCTTCTGGACTTAGGTGATTTCTCATCCCAAAACACCATCTAGGTTCAACTCATTATGAATATTATATAATTTTTTATTATCTAATTTATTCTTTGACATTAATGAATCCTCCAAATTTCAATTTTATTATTATAAATCAAAGTTTCTGGATCAGTGTGAATCGGTGAGAGGGGGAGGGGTGAATCAATGATCCCTTTATACTTTTTAAAAATTGATTATTTTTAATTAAACTTTGATGGATGGTTGAATCCTAGATCTACTATTCTTGTGTATCTTAGTCTTATCTATAATGATGTTGTAAATGTAAATCCACTGAACACAAGGATTTACAATATTTGGTTCAAAGACCTACTCTTTACTGTGTTAGTTATTCTCCCCAACACTGATTCTCCATTATAATATAATTATCAATTAAAATAGTTGATACAGATTCCCACAGTATCTTTATTGAGTCCCACAAGAGGTTCTTTATACTGCTTCCCATAGTGTTACCAGAGTTCCACTAGCTTGCTCCAGAGTATCACTAATTTCTTCTTCTCCTCCCTGAATCTCACAGGGTTCTTCTAGATCTCGAGTCACACGAGAAGATTCCTTTTTTGTTCACTCTTTATTCAATATAGATTGATCTTATTCTCTTCCCACATAGGCTTTCTGAATCACACTTTCATGTGAATCTCTTCAAGAATCTTCAACAGCCATTGGTACGGTCTGTTGGCCTTTCTCAATAACTCTGATCACTTTTCAAATCAGTCCTCAGTGCAACAATTCTCGGGCAATTATTTCTTCTTTTGATCAAGACCTAGCGTCACTTAGATGTGTGCAAGTGGTGCACAAAAATTCTTCAAGAATATTAATATTCAAGAGTGATATTTCACAATATCAACACTGTATTCCTTCTTGGATTCTCAAACTCAATAAACTCAGATATAAAACCTTCTTCAAATTATTTATGACTTCAGTATCAATTCTCATTCAATTCATGCATGGGTTGCATGGAATTCAATACATCTTGTCTTGGGTATCTCAAAGGCTTCTCACAAGTGCATGTGATTATTCATGATTACATGCATGTATGATATGTATCTTGTCAACCCAAGCACACACTATTCTTTTGTATAAATATTTTAGGTTCAATGTGTGTGGGTCATGCAATTGCACATGCGCTATCTTTTTCCTCAATATTCACACATTAACTTTCCTTTTGTTTTTATCTTTTGCACAAACACTTATTCTTTTGATTTGGGTTCAATGAATATTATTCATGTGCATGAACTTCCTTTATTACGTGTGCATGGACATGTATGGGATGTATTTATTTTTTTTATAGGATGTTAAGCAACCCAAATGCCCCTTCTTTTCTTCTTTTATCAAGAACACACACACACACACTATCTCTTCTTATATTTATTTTTCTTTGTATGTATTAGGTTTGGGTTACTTTGGGTTTTATATGTGTTCTTATTCAAACTTGAATGGGAATGTTCCTTTGGATGGTTTCTCCTTATTTCTTCTCCTTTCTTCTCCTTTCTTCTCATGCGCACACACTATCTCAAGAGATTCTCAAGGTTCGACACATGCATGTTTTCATCTTTCTCCTTATTTCTTCACATGCACACACACACACACACTTACCTTCTTCTTCTTATTTCCCACACAATCCGAATGAGTATATCAAGGATGTATGTGGGTTCTCAGATGGATCATGCAAACAAGTGGTAGTTCTCACCTCTTCTTCTTCATGAAAAATAGGAAGCACGATTATTCTTCTTCAAGACTGATTCATGAATTTATCAATCACAAACATGAACTAGAGAGTATTCATGCTTATTGATGTGTCATGTAAATAAGGGAGGTGCAAAGAACTGTCCCTGTTTGGTTTCACGAACCAGATTCTTCACGAGGCATGACAAGAGTGTGTTTAAACCGATTATGTGTCCATGGGTTTCCTTCACATAGAGGGTACTATGTTCCTCTTCTTTGACTGAAAATCAATTTTTTATTATTGAATCACTTTTTAGGAAAAAGTGAGAAACCATACATGACTTCAATGACAAACAACATTCAAGGCACCACGATACAAAAGTTTAAGAACAAAGAACTCATTCAAGCCTACACAGAAGAGCTCCACCCAACATCATAAACAATAAATCAGTTTCTCATACTCATCGCCTCATGGAAAGAAGGTGTTCCTCTTCTTTTAAAGGATGGTTCAAGGGTGCATAACCTCTGTTGAATGCATTCGGTTCTTCTTCTTCACATAGCCAGGCTACGATAAAACTCTCTTTTTATAGGCATCGATCAACACGTTGCACCGCATTCAAAACCCATAAGATATGATATGATTTTGGGGCTTTGAATGCCGAAGATCCTTCGATTCAAAATCTTAAAACGCGAGTAAAATACAAGACAATAATTGTGGGTTTCTAATGTAAACTTCTTCTTTTTGGTAGAATCCTCACATGCATGGACTGTGAGTCACATGAAGTGCATCTTCCTGAGCTCCCGAGCTCCATGACATGACCTCGCACCTTTGGTTGCTTTGGACATGTAGGGTATTTGTGTTTCATTGCATGAAAGCTTTAATAATTGAATGCATGTGTTCGTTACATTTGGACGATCCTCATGAAATGGGTTTGATCATCAACGGTGGCTGGAATCGAGATCACGGAGGTGCGGTGGTGCTCCGGTTGTACTATGGTGTCGGGTGGCTCAGAGGTTGAAGACTACGGCTAGGTTTCACTATGGTCATTGGATCAGCTCAAATCAGATATGAATAGTAGCAATTAGATCGCGAGATGATAGATGTGATGTGCGGTCGAGATCTCACGCAAGATTAACTGTCGCGATTGCATCCATGTTTTTAAAATGTTGTCCCATATAAAAATGGAAACATGGGATGTGTTATTTTTAAGGATCAAGTTGCCTCAAACGATTCCCAAATTACTCCTCCTCCCCTCATAGTATCACCCCGTACCATGTTCACCCTTCGAACGTGTTATGCGCCCTATCTCTTCTCCTTGCAGGCATGCTCTGCGCCCAAGCTCTGCGAGGGATTTTCCCCATGTACTCCAGTAGTTGTCCAATGCACCTCTGTGGGTGTGCGCTCCTGTGTGCCCCATTTATGACTATGGTTATCCATGTTGCTGGCTATCTGGGGTTATGCTTAGACACCCACTATGTGGTGAAATATGCTTCCCTAGTTGGTTGGTTGGCTGGATAACCATTGTTAATTTTTTTATATGAACCATAAATACATTGGTAAACACAAAATATATGTGACACTTCATTCTCAACCAATACCAATAGCCTTATTTTTCTTCTATTATTTTTGGGACACTTCTTTAGAATTTAGTACCATATCACTTTCGTAAAACACTTAACTATTCTTCCACTTATAAACTAGTGGATGGATCTTCCAAATGCATCATGCAATCAACTATTGCATGGTCTTCTTCAAATGGTGTAACAAAGTGTCATTCAGTGACAAATATCTTGGAACTTAGGACCAGATCAATCAATAATCTGAATTTGATATGGATAATGTCCAAGCATGACATTCAATTTCATTTCATACTAATCCTCCAAGTGACATAATATTTTGAACAATTTTCCCTCTTCAATCATCATCATCAATTCATCACTACCTTGTTATGCACATATTTACACCTTATTGACAACAAATGAAACACTATGCTCTATAATCCCCCCTTTTTATTTTGTTGTAAATATCACCTAAGCATACATTATATGAGTCAATATGTGTGCCAATATCTTCTCCCCCTTATTGGAAACCAAATGCAAAGGTTTAGTGGGGTTTGTTCAAAAACATGTTCTCCTCCCTTAATAAAATATATTCTTGAATATTTCTGAGAGAGGGGTGATGTCACATGGTTCACTTAGTAAATATACTTTAGTTAATCAAATCTAAGTCTAATTGGGATAACTTGGTATAGAAAACAAGAGAGATATGACCAAGGTTTTCAATGCTGTCCATAAACAACCATACATGTGAAATCATGCTCAGAGTGTATCAATTATTTACCACAGGATTGGAGATAGTCAGATTTATCAATGAAATGATAAATCATGCACATACTTCACCAAACATATTAAAATTTTCAAGTGAAAAGATAAAGATCCCCACCTCATCCCATCTTGTCATCAAGCAAGCACACCCCCTTAATTGAAATGATAAATACAATTAAGAACAAGGGTTGAAATTGTGATTGGAATACCTCAAGTTTCAACTTCTTGAGATGATATGAATTTCAAGATTTGTTATGACATAATAATTGATATCATCTCCTTCATATTTTATCCCCCTTAAGGGGTGAAATCCCTTTGATTTAACCTGGTGGAAAATATCATCAAATAATCTTCAAGATATTAATGTTGATAATATTCCATTGTGTAACACTTTAAGTAATTATCAAATCATGAATAATGAGTCCAAATTTTTGTTATCCACTTTGTTTATCTAATTATAATATTGAGAATAACCTTCACCTTCAATTCCCTATGATGTTAGTACACGTATATGAAAAAAAATATAAGGGAATAAGATGGAACACATCTGGGCTTCTTAATAGGTGAAACAGGGCTAAGAACTTTCTCTCAACCCAAGAAATTTTTTCCTTATAGCTCTAATGTGTCTGGTACTATTCATGCTAGTTTATCCTCTCCATTTAACATTTTTATCTTTCATTGTTAGCATAGAACCTTTACTTCCATTCACCTTTAACTTGTGTAGATTTTTTGTCCTTACTTCTTCCAGTAGTGAATTATCTTCCACTGGTGCGTGTTTTTCAATGTTCAACCTCTCCATTTGACCTGGTAAAATAGTTACACATTTGTTTTCATGATGTTCTACAATTATTTCACATTTCACATAGTATTTTTAAGACACTTGGTTTGTCATGTGTTTATAGCCTCTCATGAAATTAGAATTTTCCTTCATGTGTAATGACATGTTTCCCCTTTGCCTTTGCTTTATCTAGTACTTAATCTTCAGCTATTTGTAGTTCTCTAGAAATTTTCAATTGATTAGGCCAGATAACTAAAAACTCCTTCTTAACATTTTCTAATTTGGAGCTTCTACATGGATTCTTCATTGTCTTCAAGTTATCTTTCGTAGGTAAATTATTAAGAATATCTTCTGGAATTTCTTTAGTCAATCCCATATTCTTCTGGATTGATTATCCTTTTAATTTTATCTTTCTTCCATTCATTTCCAAGCCTTGTTTGCAGTGATCCATTGTATGAACTTTCTTTCCACAGTATAAGTATCTTTTCTTGGTAGTGCTTTTGGATCCAGCACCCTTCAACTTCTTGGATTTAGAATCCAAGGTCTTCTCACATTTCCTCCTTGAAATCTTCTTGGGTGCATTTTCTTTTGGACCACTATTCTAATTACTTCCCAAGGATGCTTCCTCTTTCTTAGCCAGCTTTTGTGATCTTCTTTTATTATCATCTTTGGATACATGTTGAGATGAACATGTACCAATCTTATGACCACTTCCATTTCATACATCACAGATATTATCAATAATTACAAATCTCTTTGTAGTATACAGATGATTATGGATCTGTGGATTTTGCCTCTTCCTCTGTGACTTGCTCCCCATTAATATGGGCTTACTTTGTGCCATTTCATTTTGAGTATTGTACCAACAATCTAATGCACAATTCCAAAACTTTTTGCAGCACCAACATTGAACCACAAACCTTGAATTCTTAATCTCTTCTGGATAAGGTTGATGGGATTTATTCTTGAATTATTGTGCTCTATCTGGGGAACCATCTTCCATCTTCTTCTTACTTTCCACCCTAGCCATAGTGGTAGGTTTCTCATCACCTTTCCTCATCCATATTTGTTTAGAATGTTTCTTCCAACCTGTACAGCTTGTGCAAACACATTTAGAAGCATGATTATAAGATGGTATGGATGGAACCTTTTTCTTGAAGGATGTTTTTGTTGGATTAAATTATGTTATAATATTACTTTTGGAAACATATTCCTCAATGAAAACTTGAGTGACAATATCTCTTCTTTTGGTTGTTTGGGAAGTTCCAGCTTGGAGTGATTTTTGATTCTTAAATTTCACCTCCAACTCTAAACACTTCATGTTGAGGGAGTTTTTCTCATACTCAACTGATCTTAGATTTATTTCCCAATTCTCTTCCAGATTTCTCATTTGTTCTTAGTGCACATTTCTTAATGGTTGCAAAGATATGTCAAGATCCTTTACCTTTTTAGCTTTGTCTTCCAATTGAGCATCTTCGACAACCATAGAAACTTTGTGAAAATTTTTAAAGGCACGAAAAAATTCTACAAATACAATCTCAAAGAATTATTTCTCACAAATACTTCCTTTCAAGTCTTCAGTAATTTCATTAAATCTTTCATTGCAAAGAGAAATTTTTTCTTCTTTTTCTTTCAAAAGTTTTGTGAGAGTGTTGGACAAGATAACCCTTTTATCCATCACTTCTTCCATGGAATTAGATTCTTCTTCCAGCTGTAATTTTTCACTTTGAATAACTTCGATACTTGTAGAAATACATATTGAAACTTCCCTAGGGATATTCTTTAGACTCTCTTTGAGTGCAGACTGAAGATCACTAATTGATATATCATTATCATAGCTTGAATAGGATTCATCAAAAGATTCATACTAATAAAAAGAATTATCACATGTTATACCTTTCATATTACCTTTATTAGAAGGTGTCTCCCCATTACCAGTAATATTATTCTTCATCTTCCTTGCCTATTTTTTATTTCTATTTTTATGAGTCTTGGTAGAAATCTACATTTTTGGTTTCTCACTCATTTCCTGAAATCTTCACTTCATAAAGACTCCCTTGGATCTTTTAGAGGTGACCTTCACTCTGATACTAATTTAAGTGCCCGGATTAGGTTAAATCAATGAGAGGGGTGGGGGTGAATTAGTGATCCCTTTGGACTTTTTTACAAATTGATTCTTTTCAATTAAACCTCTATGGATGGTTAAATCCTCGATCAACTATTCTTGTATCTCTCAGCCTTACCTTGAATGATGCTATAAATGTAAATCTACTGAACACAAGGATTTACAAGGTTCAGTTCAAAGACCTACTCCTTGCTGTGTTTGTTATTCTCCCCAAAATAGATTCTACACTATAATATTATTATCCATTATAATGGTTGATATAGAGTCCCACTATATATCTCCTAAGTCCCACAACAGGTTCTTTATAATGCTTCCCACAGTGTTATCAGAGTCCCACTAGCCTACTTCAGAGTCTCACTAAAGTCTTTTTCTATTCCCTGAATCTCACAGAGTTCTTTTAGCTCTCGAGTCACAGGAGAAGCTTACTTCTTTGTTAACTCTTGATTCACTGTATATTGATCTTATGCTCTTCCCACACAGGCTTACTGAATCAAAATTTCTTGTGTATATCTTCAAGAACCTTCAACAGCCTTTGATAAGGTCTGTTGTCATTGCTTAATAACTCTGATAACTTTTCTGATCAGTACTTAGTGCAACAATGCTCAGACAATTATTTATTCTTCTAATAAATACCTTACCTCACTTAGATGTGTGCAAGTGGTGCACATAACTTCTTCAAGAATATTAATATGCAATAGTGATCTTTAATAATATCAGCACTGTCTGCCTTCTTGGATTCTCAAACACTGTCAACTCAGATATAAAATCTTCTTCAAATTCTTTCTGGCTTCAGTCTCAATTCATATTAACTTCATGCATGGGTTGAATGGCATTCAATAACTATTTTCTTGGGTATCTCAAATACTTCTCAAACATTCATGTGATTATGCATGATTTAATTCATGTATGATATGTATCTTGTCAACCAAAGCACACACTATTCTTTTGTATCAATATTTTAGGTTCAATGTGTGTGGTACATTCAATTACACATGCACTGTATTCTTTATCAATATGAACACATTCACTTCCTTTTGTTTTGATCTTTTTTCACACACACTTATTCTTTTGATTTGTGTTCAGTGAATATTAATCATTTTCATGCACTTCCTTTGTAACCTGTGCATGGGCATGCATGGGATGTATATATAGTTTGATAGGATGTTAAGTAACCCTAATAACCCTTCTTTCCTTATTCTTCTCAAGTGGACACACACACACTGCCTCTTCTTATATTTCTTTTTCTTTGTATGCACTTGGTTTGGGTTACTTTGGGTTTTATATGTGTTATTCTTCAATCCAAAATGGGTGTGTTCCTTTGGATGGTTTCTCCTTCTTTCTTCTCCTTTCTTCTCATGTGCACACACTATCTCAAGAGATTACCAAGGTTAGGCACATGCATGTTTTCATCTTTCTCCTTATTTATTCACATGCTCACACACACTACCATTATTCTTATTCTTTCCCACACAACCTAAATGAGTATATAAAGGATTTACGTGTGTTCTCAAATTGATCGTGAAAACAAGTGGGAGTTGTCACCTATTCTTATTCATGAAAAATAGAAAGCACGGTTATTATTCTTCATGACTTATTCGTGAATTTCTCAATCACACACAAAAAACAGAGAGGCTTCGTGATTCTGGATGATTCACATAAATAATGGAGGTGCAAAACACTGTCCCTATTTGGTTTCATGAACTGGATTCTTCACGAGGCATGATGAGGGTTTGTTTAAACCGATCGCGTGTCCGTGGTTTTCCTTCACACAGAGGGAGCAGTGTTCAAATTCTTTGCAAGGATGGTTCAAGGGTTCATAGAACATGTTGAACGCCTGTGTTTCTTCTTCTTTGCATAGAAGGGCTATGTAGAAACTCTTGGTGCTCTGTTTTTTGGAAAAAAAAAATATTTCTCAATATGTTCAACAACCAAACACTCAGTCAAGGGATCTATTTTTATAGGCATAGATCAACACATTGCACCGAGTTCAAAACCCCTAAGATATTCCATGAGATCAGATCATTGAATGCTCGAGATATTTGGATTCAAAATCTTAAAATGTGGGTAAAAGATAATCTGATAACCATGGGATATTATTTTTGAATGTGAAATTATTCTTTGTGGTATAATCCTCACGTGCATGCACTGTGAGTCACATACAGTGCTTCTTCTTGAGCTCACAAGCTTCATGATGTGGCCTCACACCTTCGGTTGCTTCAGCCAAGCGGGATCTTTGTGTTTCATTGCATGCATGCTCTCATAATTGCATGCATGTGTTCGTTGCATCTGGACGATCCTCATGTAATGGGTTTAATCATCAATGGTGGTCAAAACTAAGATCACGGAGGTGAAGCAGTGCTCCGGTTGTACTGCGGCCTCGGGTGTCTCAGAGGTTGAAGATGAAGGCTTGGTTTCACAATAATCATTGAATCAGATCAAATCAGAAATGGATGGAAATGATTAGATCATGAGATGTGGGATGAAATGTATGGTTGATATCTCATGTGAGATTAGATGAACAACTGTGATTATGTCTGTGTTTTTAAAATGTTGTACCACATCGAAATAGAGACATGGGATGCGTTCTGTTTAAGTATCAAGCCACCTCAATTGATTCTCAGATTACTCCTCCTCCCCTCACAGTACTACCCCATTCCATGTTCACCCTACGGGCTTGCTTTGTGACCTATCTCTGCTCCATGTGGGTGTTCTCTTCACCCAAGCTCTATGCGGGCTTTTCCCCATGCGCTCTAGTTGTTGTCCCATGTGCCCCTATGGGAATGTTCTCCTGTGTTCCCTGTGCATGAATGCAGTTAGCCATGCCACTGGCTAGCTGAGGTTAAGCTCATCCACCCACTATGTGGTGAAAGCTGTTTCCCTAGTTGGTTGGCTGGATGGCTAGCCATTGTCGCAAATTTTTTATATGAACCATAAATACTTTGGTAAAACCAACATATATATGATACTTCATTCTCAACCAATACCAATAGACTTCTTTTTCTTCTATTCTTTTTTGGAAACTTATTAAGCATTTAGGATCATCTCACTTTCTTCAAACACTTAACACTTCATCCACTTATAAACCAGTGGTTGGATCTTCCAAACGCATCATGCAATCAACTATTTCATGGTCTTCTTCCAATGGTGAAACAAAGTGTCATGCAGTGACACATGTCTTGGAACTTAGGACCATCTCAATCAATCATTTGAATTTGTTATGGAGAATGTCCAAGAATGAAATTCAATGTCATTTCATACTGATTCTACAAGTGACATAATCTTTAGAGCAACTTTACCTCTTCAGTAATCATCATCACTTCATCACTACCTTTCCATGCACATATTGACACCTTATTGACAACAAATGCAACACTATGCTCAACATAATTCATAAGTACTCATATCATTCCATCACACTCGTATTAATTGGACACATTGAATTTACATAAAAAATGTTATAATCATTATTGAATACTTAATATAATAAATTATAGAATTTATTCTAGATTCATACTTCAAAAAATAATGACATTGTCACACCTGTTTTTTCATTTCCATATTCTATTTAGGTTTATTTATGGATCTCAGTTTTTCTTTTGAGATCTAGGTGTGACAGGTGTTAAATTTTGAGATGTTTCCTTACTCAGTTTTTACCATGTGTCTATTCGTTAGTTATTTTGGATGTTCCTAGAGAAAATTTGAGTTTTGGGGCTTGGTAGTAGCTTGTTCACAGTTGGTGCACAGTTTGGTAAACTGTGCGACTCATCCTAGGTAACTGTACGGAAAGTGTTGGAAATTGGATAGAAGATACAAAAATGGTTGGCACATTATATGTAAAACCATGTGGGATGCCCATTTGGTCAATACCTCTTGGATAATATCTATCACACAGTTAGTGCATGATTTGGTAAACTATGTAGCCAAACCATGTGATCTGCCTAAAGTTAAAAATTGGGAAATTCCAAGTATTCCCCTTTTGGGATTTTAACCCAAAATGCCAAATTCCATCTTCCCCTAGAGAGTTACACCCTATGGAGGATCCTACCTCCTTCTATAAGGTTAATCCTTCCTCTTGTAGTGTAGATCTGAGATTTCATCAAGGTTTTGGGGAAAATATCTCAAGGTAACCTCCTATCTTTATCTCAAACTTTATATTTCTTTCATTTTCTCTTGAGTTTCTCTTCTCCCATGACCATATGGATCTAGGTTTTGTGTTTAACTTGATTTATGTGGGGTATTTTGGGTGTTTATGGTTCTAATTTATATATCTTGTCTCTTGGAATCCACATGGTTCATTTTTGAGTGTGCATTGTTGAAGCATCGCATGATTGAGGTAGGTTTCCCATGCACTTGCCTTTTTAATTTAAGAATCATTGGTATCATTCTTTTCACACCTTCATTGTATATTAAATATTGATATATGATCCTTTGAATAATTTTTGGGTGTGAAAATGGTTATTGTTTCCTTGTTTTGAGGTAAATAGTATTTTTTGGTTATACTGTGCACACCAAGTGTTTTAGAAAATGCCGCGTTGGATTTTATGAGTGATTTATTATATAAAAATATATATTTGGAAATGTAAATGAATTTATGGTATTTTAAATAATTAATTTTGTTCCTTGAATGGTTTCCCAAGGGGTTTTGGATTTAAATGGAATTTGTATTTGGATTTCAAATGTAGTTTGTCATGAACTGATGACTAGTGGCCTATTTGGTATTTTGATAAGAATGGTTTTTGGTTTAAAAATGAAATATAAGTACTTTGATAGAATATTATTAGAAATGGTTATGAAAGGGAAACGTTTTTTTTCCTTTTTGAGGAAACATATTTGGTTATTTAAAGGATTATGGTTGTGTGAAATGTGTTTGAGACCTGTATGGAACTTTTGTGAAAATGTTAAAAATGTTTATCATGAAAACCCCACTTGGATGATTATATTTCCTAGTTTAAAAGGTGTATGGATAATAAAATATATTAAATATGTCTTATAATCTCTTATTCCATTTTGAAATGAAAGCATCACTTTCCCCTTGAAATTGTTAATGTTTCTTTAATATAAAACAATCTGGATTTGGAATGAAAAATAGAAAGGGAACATGATTCGTTTTAATGAGGAAAATGTGTGGAAAAAGGATTACCTATATATATTGTATTTCAAACTTTAAGTTGATGTTTCTTTTTATTTTAAAAGAAGTGCATTTGGAATAGATTGTTTGGGAATGATTACTGAGTTTTAATACTCACGCCTATAACTTCTTCTTGTGTTTATCTTGTGGTGTAGGTTTTAGGTTTTTTTATCACTGTGGGTTATGGTTGGTCTTCATATTGGAGAGTAACCCTTAGGGTCACATGGATATTTTGGGTTGTGAGGTTCTATTTTATGTTTTATTATATAGTTTGGTTTTATTTTTAATCTTTGTAGAAGAATTTTTCATGGAAATATAATTACATTGGGTTACTTGTTTATCTTCCCATTTTTTATTTATTTATTAATTATTGGTTTAAATCATTCCCTTTGTTCACTCTTTTGATTCCCGAAACAAGTTTCCAGCCATTGATGATCGAAAACACCCTTCGATCCTTTACATGGATTGACTCAGGTGAGCGGTTCGAGATTGACCTGGGTTGGTTTGTGAAAAAATGGTATTAGATCAGGTCAGATATTTAGAGGAACCTACTTTTTCAAATCTCCCTTTGTTACTTAGGGATGTCAAGGTTGATGGGGTAGGACTTTTGGGACTCTAGTGTTAGGAACGAGAATGAATTCATGAAACCTTTCTCATTCTGATCCTTCAGTTTCCTTGGAAAGTCTAGTCTTGTTGCTTTCTTTTGGTTCTTTTGATTTTTCTAGTGTTTGAGATATGAAATGGGAGTTGAAATAAATGTCTCCATGAGATCATAGGGCCTATAAATCCATGTGGATCTAGAGACATGGTCCTATAAGGCTCTCTGTGATGGTGGTGTGTTTGGAATATGGTCGCCAACTATATGGCCAAGTCATCCACTAACACTAGTTTCCCCTTGTGAGTTTCTTTGAGTCTTCTTTGATCCTAAATTTTTTTAGAGAAATATTTGTTTTGGAATTGTGAAAAATATATTTAAAGTGGAATGGTTTAGTTTTGGTAATATGGGAAAAGAATTTTCATACTTTTTTTGAAGAGGGAATTTTAAAATGGATTTTTGTAAAGTGGTTTTTGAGTAAATGGGGACGAGTTTATTTGAATTGGAATCCCATATTCAAAACTTGGGGTTTATCTAAGTTGGTTTCTTGGAAAACTGAAATTTGTTTAAATACATGTTTTGGGAACTTTTTTCAACTGAGAATAAGTTTTTTTAATCAAATGGGTTTTTATGGATTGAGATTTGTTGAGCTGCTGAAAATGTTTTGAATGAAATTAATTGAATTTTTTGAAATAAATTCATGATATTTAATTTTTTAACATAATTAAATGAATTGAAACATGTAATTTGAAAAACAATTCTGACTTGGTTATTAGTGAGAATTTGAAAGGTTTCATGAATTTTTTAATTGGGTTGAATGATTTGTTTTGGAAAATGAGAAGGTTTTTTTAGCTTTACTGTGATCCATGAGTGCTCACATGCATGGATATGTTTGGGAAGTGGTTGGTTGATGATGTGGGCAAAGAGTTCCTAATATGGTATGAGCTGATATATGTCGGTATTGGCATGGAAATTTGCATGTGAGTGAGACTCTATTAAACACCCTTGGTGAGTGTGAAAATACACCAAGTGTGTTTTGTTTTTCAAAAGTGTTTTTAAGTTTTAAATTGTGGTATTTTGATATCTAATGTCTATGTGTTTTATTTTTCTCAGTTTTGGATGTGATTTTCATGTTGTATCCTATGTTTAAATATTTTTGGTAGTTTGGTCTTTAAGTGGTGTTTAGTGGGCTTCTAGAAAAGTTTTGGGGAATCTTTGTGCCAGTTTCTCTTTGTGTTGGAATTTTTTTAAGGATATTTGGGTGAGAAATTTGGTTTCAATAGAGCTCTTGGATTTATTGTATCCAAGTTTTCTCCCTGATATAGATTCTATGAATATTATTAGTGAGGCTATGGGTGATCCCTCATTATAAATATTTCTAGTTGATCAACCTAAGGATTTCGTTCTTATGTTTTAAAAGTTAAATCCACCTCTTCTAAGGATAACTCATCCTATTTTCTATATTTGAGAGTTATTTGGTAATGATATAAAGTGAATTTGTGTTATGATAATTATTTCTATTATTTTGTTTTTCTTGGTGGTGTTTGTTTTTTATAATAAAATCAGGATGTTGTGGATCTCTTGAGAACTTATGTTTTAATGAAAGTTTGTGTACCTTTTAGGAAGCTAGAATATTCTTCTATTATAAGTGGTGGTGTATTAAGCGTGTGTGTCTTCCAAATCCAAGTTTGGGTGAGGATTTCTCATTAAATTATGTGAGTTTAGTAGTGTTATAACCTTATATTTCTCCATGGGGTGCTATGTGGATAATTGTGTCACCAAAAGGAGTCTCAATCAAGGATTATCAGATCCTAACTAAAAGGTAGTGGATGCTTTAAACATCATGGGTCCAGCCACAAACCTCGGAGTTAAACTGGAATATGGTCAGGAATCCTAGGGGTGTAGGTATTTTGGAACATATCATGTTTCTACCATTATGGTAAGATCATTTCTATGTCCCTAATGTGGTCTATATGTCAATGTGAATTCCCCATTTTTTTCAAAGAGTGTGGTGGACTTATCCATCCTCTATTGCCTGTGATTGTTCCATTCTATATGCAAGTTTTAGATTAGTTTTACATACTTGGACTACCTATCTGAATTGGTTGTGGTTTTGTTTTTTTTTCAACCGTAGGGGATGAGTCATGGGTTTTTTTCACTTGGATTAGTGTTCCTTTAATTGGGCCCCCTACCCCTTCCCCTTGTGCTGGAGATTTGTGATCGATGTGAAAGATTTTTAGTTTGTTTAATCTCTTTGTTTCTTAATGGTGGGGAGACCCACCATGTGTCTTGTTGAAATTTATTCTGTAATGAATCATTGCTTGATTGTTTCAAATGGTGGGGAGTCCATTTGAGCCTCCGCCTATCGATGATCTATTTTTGTTTATGGCATTGGTTTAGCAGTGGATAGTTTAATTTAAAGTTGTCTAGTTTTGAATTATCTTTCAATTTGATTGGATGTTGGGTTTTTGAAGTGTTCCCAATGGTTCTGTTGTAAGTATGGGTGTGAAATTTATAGCTTGATTTTTTCCATCGCTTTTCGGGAAGTGGGTTCAGTTTGTTATTATATTTTGAGAAGGGGTATAAGTTATATTTGTCTATGTTTAGATGTTTTGATTTTATGTGGTTGGATTATGCAAATGTGAAGTACTTATTCATTGATCAATCAATTGGAAAATTTTGTAGCTTTCTAGGGGTGGAAATATTTAATGGTGTGGAGAATTTTCATGCCTATTATTTCATATTTATCTTCTATTCCAGTTTGTTTGGGGATCTCAGTTTTTCTATTGAGTTCCGGTGTGATGGTAGTTAAATTTTTAGGTGTTTCTTTTCCCAGTTTTTACCTCATGGAAATTCCTTAGTCATTTGGGAGTTCTTGGAGAAAATTTGAGTTTTTGGGCTTTGGCAGTAGCATGTGCATAGTTTTTTTAGGGTTTGATAAACTGCGTGGCTCATCCCAGGTAATCGTGCGGTGGGTGTTAGAAATTGGACATAAGCTACCACATGGTAAGAAAAATAGCGTGGGATGTTCATGCGGTCAATCCCTCTTGGATAGTAGCTACCGCACGGTTGGTGCACACTTTGATAAACTATGCGGAAAAACCATGTGAGTTTCCCAGAACATAAAAATTGGGAAATTCCAAGTATGTGACTTTCAGGATTTTAACCCAAAATTCCTCATATCTTCTTTCCCTAGTGCGAGAAACCCTATAGAGGATCATCCCTCCTCCCTCTTTTGCTATATATCTAATATTTATTCATGTTTTTAGGGGAAAATCTCTCAATGTAACCTCCTCTCTTTATCTCTCTTTATCTCTTTCTTTTGTTTTCTCTTGATTTTCTCTTCTACCGTGACCATATGGATCTAGGGTTTTTGTTTCCCATGATTTATGTTGGGGTTTTGGGTGTTTAGGATTCCTATTCATATATATTGTCTCTTGGAACCCTAGTGGTGTATTTTCGAGTGTGTGTGGTTGAAGCACCGCAATATTGAGGTAGGTTTCCCTTACACTTTCCATTTTAATTTTAGAATAATTGGTTTCATGATTTTCAGACCTTCCTTAAATACTATATATTGATATAAGATCCTTGGAATAAATTTTGGGTGGGAAAAACGGTTATTGTTTCCTGGTTTTTTTATAAATAGTATTGTTTTGGTTATATTATGCACACCAAGTGTTTAAGAAAATGATCGGTTGGATTCTATGAGTGAATTGTGATATAAAAAGCATGGTTGGGAAATGGAAATTAATTTTTGTTATTTAAAATTATTATTTGGGTTCCGTGAATGGGTCCCCAAGGGGTTTTTGATGTGTATTTGGCTTTCAAATGTGGTTTGGAATGTGCTGATGACTAGTGGCCCGATTGTAATTTTGATAAGAATGTTTTTTGGTTTAAGAAAGAAATGTGAGTACTTTAATGGAATATTTTTCTAAATGGTTATGAAATGTAAAGGTTTTTTCCCACTTTTTAGGAAATGTATTTGGTTCTTTAAAGGGTAATGGTTGTTTCAAATGTGTTTGAGGCCTGTTTGGAACTTTTGTGAAAATGGTAAAAAATTTATCATTAAAACCCTCCTTGGATGATTTTTTCCTTTTTTATGTTAAATGGATGGGATATCCTCACTGTGGAATCCTCATGATCCATTTAGTGAATGGGTGGGATTTCCCCATTGTGGGATCCTTGTGACCCATTTACTTGTATGTAATGAGAGATCCTTGGTATGGACTCCTTTGTATTCTATGGGTTTTATGGAAAGAGATGGATCCTTGGAGTGACTCAGGTGATGTATGTTGTTGAAATTATTATTATATGTGTATGTACACATGTGACTCAACCCAGTTGGTGAGGACTCAACAACTGCATCCAAGAGACCCGAGTTAAAAATTGGGCAGAGACATAATTTCCGGGTACTGTAGCAGTACTGTAGCAATCACTGTTCGGTACTGTAGCAACCATAACTATTCATATGTTTGGGATTTTGGGCCACTGGTTTGGGCGTTGGGTCCTTTAAGGCCTTTGGACCACCCAAGGCCTTTGGGTTAGTAAGGATTTTGGGCCACCTCAAGGCTTTAGGTCCACCTCAAGGCCTTCAAGCTACTTCAAAATTATGCTTAATGACCATACAGGCTATACAAGGAGCATAATTCAGATGGGGATTTAGAGAAGGTGCATTCACCGGAGCAGAAGCTAAGTGGATTTTTTTGAAATAGAGGGTATGAAATTGCCATCAGGACCAGTCTGTGCATGCACGAGAAGCCTAGTCGAACAAGTCATGTGAAGGTGGAGAGCCAACATCATGATGAAGAAGCTATGGAGGATCAGTTCCATGTAGTTATAGTCTGAATATTTTCTAAGACCTATGGGTCATGTAATCTATAAGACTACGATCATAGTAAGGGTTCCTCTTCATCCCATGAAAGGGGGTTATCAAAAATCAATAAAAAGAAGGAATTCAGGCCATTTGGGTTATTATATGTGTATGTGATAGGATTCTTAGTTGGAATCAGTTAGCTCACCCTTTACTAACATCTTAACATGGATAACCTAACATAACTATTTGATTTTATGAGAATGATTGTTGCACTAGTTAGGTCTCGCACTAGCTAATGGCCCATAATAGGGAGATATTTTTTATTATTTTTATGGGATTGTGCCCCTCGGTCTGTACCATGTGGGGTTTTGCTAAGCGTTTGGGCATATTTTGTGTCATTGAGTGGGGCATGATTTCTGGGATGAGTCATGATGTATTATTATGTTTTCCATTATTCACGATACCCTAGGTTCCTCCCATGTCTATTAGTATATAGTTACTTATGATGGATGACTGGGATACTTGGTTAATCTTGTGTGATTATTTCTATTACTCTTATTATGTGATTATTGAAGTGCTCTCATGTGTGGTGTATTTCTTGGAATGTGATGAGTTGGCTTCCAAAGGTTTATAAAAAATGTTTTAATGTAAAAATTTCTTATACTCTCTTATTTAATTTTGAAATTAAAGCATCACTTTCCCCTTGAAAATATTATTGTTTCATTAGTAGAAAATAATATTGATATGGAATGAAAAAGGGAAATAGAACATGATTTGTTTTAATGATTAAAACATGTGGGAAAAATATTACCTGTATATATTGTATTTCAGACTTGAAGTTAATGTTTCTTTTATTTTAAAGGACATTCATTGGGAATAGATTTTTCAAGAACACCTACTGATTTTTAATACTCACACCTATAACTTACTCCTTTTTATCTTATATTATAGGTTTTAGCTTGTTTTTTATTGTCGTGGGCGATGGTTGGTCTTAGTATCAGAGAGCAACCCACAGGGTCCCATATAGATGGTAGGTTGTCAAGTTTTAGTTTGGGTTTTATTGTATAGTTTGGTTGTATTTTTCATTTTTGTAAAATATTTTTTCTTGGAAATATAATTACATGAGTCTTCTTGTTTATCTTTCCATTATTCATTTTTTTATTTAATATTAGGGAAATTGTTCCCTATATTCACTAAGTTGATGTTCGACATTAGATTCCAGCACATGGGGATCAGGAATTCCCTTCAAGCCTTACCAAATATTGGCTCGATTGACTAGTTTTGGTTTACTTAGGTTGGTTCATGATATACTTCATCATTAAATGTCAATAAAAACATTATTCAGAATGAGTTTTCCAAAAAAATGAAACACCTTTAATGATTCCTTGGGTTATTCAAAAATAAAAAATGATGTTCTTGTTGGAACATTATATATAGATAAATATAATGAAATTATTAAGTCTAATTTATTTTTTGAAATTAGTTTCCCATAAAAAATAAAAACATGTAAAAAATTATTCAATTAAATAAAAAATCATTTTTATAAATTATGAATAATGCATTTTCCATTTTTTGATGAATATAATTATTGTGAAATATGTTCTCTAAATTATGAAATTATAATTAATATAGATGAAGAGAAAAATAAAAATCTTTATTTTTATATTTTTAATTATGATAACTACATATCTAAATTAAATTGTTTAAAAAATTAGATTTTTAATGAAATTATTCTCATTTTTTCTAAAATTTTAAAAATATATGAATTTTATAATTCTATGATAAAAATTGAAATACTAAAATTTAATTCTAAAAATTATTTTGAATAGTTTATAAATAATATAATTAATATTAAGGTATTTACTATTTATTATGAACATTAACTTAATACATCCTTTAAAATAATTTTCTAAACTCATAAGCTCAAATATTATTTGAATTATATTGAGAGTTTTAATTGAACTTCTATATATTCTATGTTAAATTTTGATGGTTCTCATTTAATTGATGTTGCCTTTTTATTCTACATTAGTGGGATATTTACATGAACCAATGTTATAATAATTATTTAATACTTAATATAATCACCTATAGAATTTATTCTAGATTCATACTTCAAAAAATATTGACTTTATCGCACCCGGTTTTTCATTTTCATTTTCTATTCTGGTTCATTTTTGAATATCGATTTTTCTTTCGAGTTCCAGGTGTGACGGGGGTTAAATTTTGAGGTGTTTCTTTACTCATTTTTGACCATGTGTCTATTCCTTAGTTATTTTGGTAGTTTCTGGAGAAAATTTGAGTTTTGGGGCTTGGACTTAGCTTGTTTAGAGTTGGTTCATGGTTTGGTAAATTATGCGGCTCATCCCCAGTAGCCATGCGACAAGTGTTGGAAATTGGATAGAAGCTACAAAATAGTTGGAACATGGTAAGTCAAACCATGAAAGATGGATATTTGGTCAATCCCTCTTGGATAGTAGCTATCTCATAGTTAGTGCACGGTTTGGTAAACTTTTCAGCCAAACAATGTGATTCTCCAAAACTTAAAAATTGGGAAATTCCATGTAACCCCCTTTTGGGATTTTAACCCAAAACGCCCCATTCCATCTTCTCCTAGATCATGCGACCCTATGGAGGATCATACCTCCTTCTACAAATTACTCCTCCCTCTTGTGGTGTAGATATGATATTTCTTCAAGGTTTTGGGGAAAATATATTAAGGTAACCTCCTCTCTTTATCTCCAACTTTCTATTTCTTTTATTTTCTCTTGAGTTTCTCTTCTCCCATGACCATGTAGATCTTGGGTTTGTGTTTACCTTGATTTATGTGGGTTATTTTGGGTGCTTATGGTTCCAATTCACAGATCTTGTCTCTTGGAACCCACATGGTGCATTTTTTGTGTGTGCATTATTGAAGCATCACATGATAGTGGTAGGTTTCCCCTACACTTGCCTTTTAAATTTAAGAATCATCAGTATCATGCTTTTTACACATTCCTTGAATATTAAATATTTACATATGATCCTTGGAATAATTTTTGGGTGTGAAAAATGGTTATTCTTTCCCTATTTTGAGGTAAATAGTATTGTTTTGGTTATATTGTGCACACTTAGTGTTTTAGAAAATGCATTGTTGGATTTTATGAGTGATTTGTGATATAAAAAGCATGATTTGGAAATTTAAATGAATTTACGGTATATTAAATAATTATTTGGGTTCCTTAAATTGGTTCCCAAGGGGTTTTGAATTTAAATGGAATGTGTATTTAGATTTCAATTGTAGTTTGGCCTGCATTGATGAATAGTGTCCCATTTGGAATTTTGATAAGAATGGTTTTTGGTTTTAAATGTAATGTAAGTACTTTGATGGAATATTTTTCTAAATGGTTATGAAAATGAAACAATTTTTTGTCCCTTTTTGAGTAAATGTATTGGGTTTTTTAAAGGATTATGGTTGTGTGAAATGTGTTTAAGACCCTTTTGGGACTTTTGTGAAAATATTGAAAATTTTTATCATGAAAACCCCCTTGGATGATTATCTTGCCTTATTTATGTTAAATGGATGGGATTCCATCACTATGAAATCCTCTTGATCCATTTTTGTGAATGGTTGGGATGTTATCATTGTGGTATCCTCATGACCCAATTACTTTCATAGAAAAGGACATCCTCGGTATGGACTCCTTTGTGTTCTGTGAGTTTTAAGTCAAGAGATGGATCCTTGGAGTAACTCGAGTGATTCCTATTGTTTAAATTATTATTATATGTGTATGTGATTGTATTCTTGGTTGGAATTGGTTGGATCACCCTTTAAACACATCTTGGCCTGGAGAACCTGGAATATCTATTGAATTTTCTGATAACAATTGCTACACCAGTTAGGTTACGCACTAGCTAGTGGACCATATAAGGTGGATATTTTTTATTATTTCTATGGTATTGTGTCCCTAGGTATGAACCCTATGGGGTGTGGCCAATCATGTGGGTGTATTTTATATCATTGAGTGAGGAATTATTTATAGGATGAGTCAAGATTTATTAGTATGTTCTAGATTATTTAGGAGCTCTTAGGTTCCTCCCATGTCTATTGGAACATAGTTACTTGCAATGGATTATTGATATACTTGGTTACTATTGTGTGCTTATTTCCATTTCACTTATTATGTGATTATTATAATTCTATCACATGTGGTGTATTTCTTAGAAAGTGATGAGTTAGCTTCCAATGGTTTATGGAAATTAAATTAAATTAAATATGACTTATACTCTCTTGTGCCGCTTTGAAATGAAAGAATCACTTTCCCCTTGAAATTTTTAATGTTTCTTTAATAGAAAACAATATGGATTTGGAATGAAAAATGGAAAGGTAACATGATTTTTTTAATGAGGAAAATGTGTAGGAAAATGATTACCTGTATATAGTGTATTTCAAACTTGAAGTTGATGTTTCTTTTATTTTAAAGTAAGTGAATTGGGAATTTATTGTTTGGGAACACTTACTGAGTTTTAATACTCATGCTTATATGTTCTTCATGTTTTTATCTTTTGGTGCATGTTTCAACTTTTTTTTGATCCCTATGGGTTATGGCTCATCTTAGTATTGGAGAGTGACCCGTGGGGTCACATGGAGATGTTGGGCTGTTAGGTTTTAGTTTGGGTTTTATTGTATAGTTTGGTTTTATTTTTCATCATTATAAAAGAAGTTTTCTAGTAAATATAATTGCATTTAGATTCTTTTTTATCTTTATGTTGTTCATTTGTTTATTTATTATTGGTTTAAATCATTCCCTCTATTCACTCTATTGATTCCTGACACTAGTTTCCAACCATTAAGGATCGAGAACTCCCTTCGAGACTTCACACAGATTGCTTCAGGTAACTGTTTCGAGGTTGGTTTGGTTTGTGTAAAAATGGAACTAGATTAGTTTGGCTCTTTAGAGGAACTTTATTTTCATATAACCCTTTGTTACTTGGGAATTTTAAGGTAGATGGTGTAGAACTATTGGTACTTGAGTGGTAGGAACGAGAATGAATTTATGAAACCATTCTCATTCTGATCCTTGAGTTTCCATGGGAAGTCTGGTCTTGTTGGTTTCTTTTGGTTCTTGTGAATTTTTTGGTGTTTGGGATATGAAATGGGAGTTGGGATAAATGTATCCATGAGCTCATAGGGCCTATAAATCCATGTTGATCTGGGGACATGGTTCTATAGGGCTCTTTGTGTGGTGTGTTTGGCATATGGTCTCCAACTATATGGCCAAGTCGTCCACATACAATAGTTTTTTCTCGTGAGTTCCTTTGAGTCTTCTTTGATCCTGTAATTTTTTTGGAGATAAATATTTTTGGAATTGTGAAAACTAGATTTAAAGTTTAATGGTATATTTTTGGGAATATGGGAAAAGAATTTTCATATTTTTTGAAGAAGGAATTATAAAATGGATTTTTGAAAAGTGTTTTTTTGAGTAAATGGTTATGAGTTTAACATGATTGGAATTTTATAATCAAGACATGGGGTTTATCGAAGTTGGTTTCTTGTAAAACTGAAATTTGTTTAAAAATATGTTTTGGAATCTTGTTTCAACTGAGACGAATTTTTTTTAATCAAATGGGTTTTTATGGAATGAGATTCATTGAGCTGCAGAAAATGTTTTGAATGAAATTAATTGAATTTTTTGAAATAAATTCATGATATTTTATTTTTGAACACAATGAAACAAATTGAAACGTGGAATCTGAAAATAGTTTTTAGATTTGGTTGTTAGCAAGCCTTTGAAAGGTTTCATGAATTTTTGAATTAGGTTGAATTATTTGTTTTAGAAAATGAGGATGTTTTTTTTGGACCTTTGGTGTGTTCCATGAGTGCTCACATGCATGGATATGTTTGGTAAGTGGTTGGATGATGATGTGTGCAGAGAGTTCCTAATTTGGAATGAGCTGATATGTTCCCAGATTGGTATGGAAATGTGCATTTTATTGAGACTCTACGAAACACCATTGGTGAGTGTAAAAATCCACCAAGTGTGTTTTGTTTTTCAAAATTGTTTTTAAGTTGTAAATTTTTGTATTTTGATAGCTAATGTCTCTGTGGTTTAATTTTCGCTATTTTGAAAGTGATGCTCATTTTTTGTCCAACGTTTAAATCTTTTTAGTAGTTTGGTCTTGAAGTTGTGTTTAGCGGGATTCTAGAAACTTTTTGGGGAATCTTTACACTAGTTTCCCTTTATATTGGCCTGAATGGCCCGAAGGCCTTCTTTTTTATTTTTGTTATAGATAATACCCCTTTTTAGGGTTGAAGGGGAACCCGTACATGACCCGTAGGCCCAAGTCACAAGGCCCGACATGACCCGTAATACATGACCCGAAGGCCGAGAGGCATACCATGCCCAATACAAGACCCATAGGCCCAGCCCACTGATGAGGCTATGGGTGATCCCTTATTAGAAATCTTTATAGTTGATCAACCTAAGGATTTCATTCTTGATATTTGAAAGTTAAATCCACCTCTTTGAAGGATACCTCAACTTGTTTTCTAGATTAGAGATTTATTTGGAATTGATCTAAAGTGAATTTTTGTTATGATAATTCTCTCTATTATGGTGTCGTGCTTGGTGGTGTTCTTTTTTTTTTGTAATTAAAGAAGGATGTTGTGGATCTCTTGAGAACTAATCTTTCAATGAAAGTTTGTGTACCCTTTAGGAAGCTAGAAAATTCTTCTATTCTAAGTGGTGGTGTATTCAATGTGTGCGTCTTCCAAATCCAAGTTTAGGTGAGGGTTTCTCATTAAATAATGTGAGTCTAGTAGTGTTATAACCTTCTATTTCTTCATGGGGTTATATGTGGATAATTGTGTCACCAAAAGAAGGAGTCCTAATCAAGGATTATCAGATCCTAACTACAAGGTAGTGGATTCTTCAAATATTAGGGGTCCAGCCACAGACCTCAGAGTTAAGCTGGAACAAGGTCAAAAATCCCAGGGTTGTAGGGATTTTGGAACATCTCATATTTCTACCATTGTGGTAGGGCAGTTTCTATGTCCCTAATGTGGTCTCTATGTCAATGTTAATTCCCCCTTTTTTCAAAGAGTGTGGTGGACTTATCCATCATGAAATGCTAGTGATTTTTCCTTCCTAGATGCAGGTTTCCAATTAGTTTTCCATACATGGACTCCCTTTGTGAATAGGTTGTGTCTTTGTTTTGTTTCCAACCATAGGGGATGAGTCATGGGTATTTTTTCACTTGGATCAATGTTCCTTTCATTGGTCCACCTACCACCTTCCCCTTGAAGTGGGGATTTGTGATCAGTGTGAAATATTTTGAGATTTATTAATCTCTTTAGTTATTAATTGTGGTGAGACCCACCATAGGTCTTGTAGAAATTTATTCCATAATGAATCAGTGCTTGATTACTTCAAATGGTGGAGAGTCTATTTGAGCCTCCCCTATCGATGATCTATTTTTGTTTATGGTGTTGGATTAGTAGTGGATAGTTTCATTTAAAGTGGTCTAGTTTTTAATTATCTTTTAATTTTATTGAATGTTGGGTTTCTTAAGTGTTCCCAATAGTTCTATTGGAAGTATGGGTGTGAAATTTACAGCTTGTTTTTCCCATCGCTTTTTGGGAAGCGGTTCTGGTTTGTTATTCTATTTCAAGAATAAGGTATAAGTTCTGTTTGGATATGTTTAGATGTTTTTATTTTACGTGGTTGGATTATTCATATTTGAAGTCCTTATTCATTGTTCGATCAACAAGAAAATTTTGTGGCTATATAGGGGCAGAATGATTTAATAGTGGGGAGAATTTCTACACCTATTATTTCATCTTCATCATCTATTCTGGTTTGTTTGGGGATCTTAGTTTTTCTCTCAAGTTCCAAGTGTGATGAGGGTTAAATTTTTTAGGTGTATCTTTTCCCAGTTTTGACCTCATGGAAATTCCTTAGTTTATTTTGTAGTTCTTGGAGAAAATTTGAATTTTTGGTCTTGGCAGTAGCATGTGCATAATTGTTTCACAGTTTTCTAAACTGTGCAGCTCATCCCAGGTAATCGTGCAGAGGGTGTTAGAAACTGGACAGAAGCTACCACATGGTTTGAAAATGGTAATTCAATAGGGATGGTCGTGCAGTAAATCCTTATTAGATAGTATCTACTGCACAGTTGGTTCACTCTTTGGTAAACTATGTGGCCAAACTGTGCGAGTTGACCATAAAATAAAAATTTGGAAATTACAAGTATGTGCCTTTTAGGATTTTAACCCAAAATTCCCCATACCTTATTTCCCTAGTGTGTGAAACCTTATGGAGTATCCTCTCTCCTCCAATATTCCTCCTCCCTCTTTTGGTGTATATCTAATATTTCTTCATGTTTTTGGAGAAAATCTCTCAAGGTAACCTTCTCTATTTATCTCTCTTTTTCTCTTTCATTGATTTTTTCTTGATTTTCTCTTCTCCCGTGAAGATATGGATATAAGGTTTTTGTTTCACATGATTTTATGTTGGGGTTTTGGTTTTTTAGGGTTCCTCTTCATAGATCTTATCTCTTGGAACCCTAGTGGTTTATTTTTGAGTGTGTGTTGTTGAAGCGCCACAATATTGAGGTAGGTTTCCCTTACACTTGCCTTTTTAATTTTAGAATCATTGGTTTCATGATTTTCACACCTTCCTTGAATACAAAATATTGATATAAGATCCTTGGAATAATTTTTGGGTGTGAAAAATGGTTATTGTTTCCTTGTTTTTTGATAAATAGTATTGTTTTGGTTATATTATGCACACCAAGTGTTTAAGAAAATGATTGGTTGGATTTTATGAGTGAATTGTGATATAAAAAGCATGGTTTGGAAATATAAATGAATTTATGGTATTTTAAATCATTATTTAAGTTCCATTAATGTGTTCCCAAAGGATTTTTGGTGTGTATTTGGCTTTCAAATGTGGTTTGGAAAGTGTTGATGACTAGTGGACCAATTGGAATTTTGATAAGAATGTTTTTTGGTTTAAAAATAAAATATGAGTACTTTTATGGAATCTTTTTCTAAATGGTTGTGAAATGAAATGTTTTTTCCTTTTTGTAGGAAATTTACTTTGTTCTTTAAAGGATGATGGTTGTGTAAAATGTGTTTGAGGCCCGTTTGGAACTTTTTTAAAAATGGTGAAATTTTTCCATGAAAATCCTCCTTGGATGATTCTCTTGACATGTTTATGTTAAATGGATGGGATATCCTCACTTTTGAATACTCATGATACATTTATGTGAATGGGCGAGATGTCCCCATTGTGGGATCGTTGTGACTGATTTACTTATATTTAATGAGAGATCCTCGGTATGGACTCTTTTGTGTTTTATGGGTTTTATGGAAATAGATGCATCCTTGTAGTGACTCGGGTGATGCATATTGTTGAAATTATTATTATATGTGTATATGATTGGATGCTTGGTTGGAATCGGTTGGCTCACCCTTTAAAAATATCTTGACATGGAGAACCTAGCATACCTATTGAATTTTTTGAGAATGATTGTTCCACTAGTTAGGTTTCACACTAGCATGTGGCTCATAGGAGGGAGATATTTGTTATTATTTTTGTGGGATTGTTCCCCTCAGTCTATACCATGTGGGGTTTGGCCGAGAGTTTGGGCGTATTTTATGTCATTGAGTGGGGCATAATTTCTTGGACGAGTCAAGATGTATTAGTATGTTCTGGATTATTCACAATACCCAAGGTGTCTCCCATGTCTATTGGCATATAGTTACTTGTGATTGATGACTGGGATACTTAGTTACTCTAGTGTTATTATTTAGATTTCCCTTATTATTTGATTATTGTAGTGCTCTCATGTGTGGTGTCTTTCTTGGAATGTGATGAGTTAGATTCTAAAGGTTTATGGAAAACTATTTTAAAGTAACAATTTCTTATACTCTCTTATTTAATTTTTAAATTAAAGAATCACTTTCCCCTTGAAAATGTTTTTTTACTTTATTAGAAAAGAATCATTATATGGAATTAAAAAGAGAAACAGAACATGATTTGTTTTAATGAGTAAAACATGTGGGAAAAATCTTACCTATATGTATTGTATTTCAAACATGAAGTTAATGTTTCTTTTATTTTAAAGGACATTCATTGGGAATCAATTTTCCATGAATGCCTACTAAGTTTTAATACTAACTCCTATAACTTATTCTTTTTTTATCTTTTAGTATATGTTTTATCTTGTTTTCGATCGTCATGGGTGATGGTTGGTATTAGTATCGGAGAGCGACCCTCGGGGTACCATGGAGATGTTGGGTTGTTAAGTTTCATTTTGGGTTTTAATGTATAGTTTGGTTTTATTTTTCAGATTTGTAAAATATTTTTTCTTGGAAATATAATTTCACGAGTCTTCTTGTTTATCTTTCTATCGTTTAATTATTTATTTAATATTGGGAGAAATTTTTCCCTCTATTCACTATGTTGATGTCCGACATTAGCGTACATCCCATGGGGATTGGGAATTCCCTTCGAGCCTTGACATATATTGTCTCAGTTGACTAGTTCTGGTTGACCTAGGTTGGTTTGTGGCATACTTCATCATTAAATGTCAATAAAAAACATTCTCTAGAATAAGGTTTTCAAAAAATGAAACACCTTTAAAAATTTAATGATATATTAAAAAATAAAAAATGATGTGCATGTTAGAACATTATATATAGATAAATATAATGAAATTATCATGTTTAATTTATTTTATACAATTTGTTTCCCATAAAAAATAAAAACTTTTAATAAATTTATTCAATCAAATAAAGAATCATTTTTAAAAAATATGAAGAATGTATTTTTTTCATTTTTTTGAGGAATATAATTATTATGAAATATTTTCTCTAAAAAATGAAACTATAGTTAATCTATATTAAGAAAAATATAAAAATATTTATTTTTATATTTTCATTAATGATAATTAAATATATAAATTAATTTTTTTTAAAAAATTAGATTTTTTATGAAAATATTCTCATTGTTCCTAAAATTTTAAAAACATATGAATTTTATAATTCTATGATAAAAAATAAAATACTAAAATTTAATTCTAAAAAATATTTTGAATAGTTTCCAAAGAATATTAGTAATGTTAAGGTATTTACTATTTATTATGAACATTAACTTAATTCATCCTTTAAAATAATTTTCTAAACTCATAAGCTAAAATATTATTTGAATGGTATTGAGAGTTCTAATTGAACTTCTATATATTCTATGTTAAATTTTGATTGTTCTCATTTAAATGATGATGTATTTTTATTCTATGTTAGGTGAATATTTACCAAAAGTTAAACCCCTTAGTGGATATTTAAAGTGTGTATTTTTAAATGGGAATTAAAAAATAGAAATTATTTCTACTGATTTAATGTTTGAATAGGAGAGTTAATTAATTATAGTGATTTTACTAAAAAATGTAATATGTTATACTTATTCATATATTACTTATATTTCCCCTTCCTTGTGTGTGTATATAATTTATTTATAAGAGATATGAAAACCTATTATATAACCACATAAAAGTTATAATACTTTAATGTTAGAAGTAATTTAAGAATAAGTATCTAATTTTTGAAAGTTGGAATAAAGTATCTCATTTTAGATAGTAATTGGGTGATTTTGATCTTTTTTTTTTCAAAAAAGAGTGGTGCCACTATCATTACTAACGAATAGGGAGTGATAATACATATTACAGGTAAAAACAGGTAAAGAGTTTGTAAAGATTGTAAGATACTGTATAATACCAATAGGTAATATCATTATCTATTATCATTCATAAATCAAATACTTGAAAAGTTAGTTATAAAATCTCAATTATGCATTCTTGATGGTTATACAATATACCTCCAAATTACCATAGCACTAAAATACCAGGACAAGGTTAGTTTTACTCTCTCTTTTGGCTAAATTACCTATTGGATGATATCCGTAGGTATTTTTAATGCTTTTGATACATTTCAGACATATATGATAACTATTTCATTTGAGTTTTATGGGAGTTTTATTGAGGTATTTAAGGTAAATTTTACTATTTATGGAATTTATTTTCAATCATATTTAAATTCATTATCTAAAATATTAAAAAAAATATGTTCAGATTAATTTAGTTATAAATTTTGAAATGTGTTATTTAATGGTTACTAGTGGTATATTCTTTAGGTACATAATCTCAATTAAATATATTGAAGTATATCCTGATCAAGTTAAAGTTATTTATTTTTTTCCTGAACCAAAAACCATTTAATTTATTAAACCATTTTTAGGATATGCAGGTTTCTATAGAAAATTTTCTAAAAAAATATTACTATTTCTTCATTAGATTAAATTATTACATAATGATGTATCATGTAAAAATTAATTTATTAAATTTAAAAAATTAACTTATACGTACTCTTATTCTTAAACCACTTGATTAGACCTTATTTTTGAACAAATGTGTAATTATTCGGATAGTGTAGTTGGAGTTGTTTTAGACTAAAGGATATGTAATATTTAATAGTTTATATATTATGCATCCATTAAATTATGTTAAGATAAATTATATTATTACTATATATGAACTATTTACCATTATTAATTGTTTAGATAAATCTAGATATTATTTATTAGGAGTAACATTATTTTATATAATGATTATTCTAATATTAGGTATTTATTAAATAATCCTTTCTCAAAACCTAAAATTTGAAGATAGTTTTTTATTTTTTAGGATATTAATAATGTAATTAATGAGAAATTTAAAAAATAAAAATTATGTATATGATAACTTGAGTATGAAATAAAATAATGAATATTCAAAATTATTTATCATTATTTTCTTATTGGAAATATATTTTTTTAATTCAAAGTTATCTTATTATGTTTCTATTTTTAATTTTATAAATGCTTATTTTCTCCTTCAGGTTTTAATAATGTCCAAAATTTTAAATTAAAAAGTGAATATATATATTATTTTTAAGATGATATAATTTTATGAAAATAAATATCAAATTTAATTATAGAATATTTATACCTCATGAATAAAAAAAGATTAAATTGTAACTTTTTTTGTTCATTACCCAGTGGAGGTTACTTTGGTCCTAAAATAAACTCCAAGAAATTTTAATAATATGGATTATTCCAACCTTCTTTAATTAAGTTCTCTTGTGAAATTTTCAAAGAACATTCTAAATGTCAATATTTTATAACTATCTTTAAATTAAACGAAAAGGAGAAATTTTTTTAATTTTTTGTGATAATTTTTTATGTATGTGGAATTGATTTTAAGGGTACTTATCCACATTATAATGGTTATTTTAATATTATTTTATCCATTTATTGTTTGTATATATGGGTAAAAATGTAATATACTGGGAAATATTATGATTCGATTTCATTTGTAAAATTATGAAATTTAATATATTTCATAGATATGGAAATCCTAAAGACATAATTAGTGATTCATGAAGAAATTATTATATCAATACTCTTGATAATTTATTAATATATATGGAGAAACCCATAAGAAATTATACTCCTATCATATGAAAAAAATGGTTTTATAGAGTTATCAAATTGGGATATTGAAAGAATCATTGAAAGGGTTGTTAAACAAAAATTGGAACATTTCAATGAAAAATTGAGAAAAAATATTTGGGATTTGTTGGATATATTATTAAACACCATTGGATATATAACTATTTAGCCCATTATTAGTAAAATCATGTCATTTACTAATATAAATTCAAAATAAAACATATTTAGAAGTTATGTCATGAAAAATTTCACTAGAATCTTTTCATATTAAAATAAAAATGAATTGAAGAGAGTGGGAGTGTTAATATTTTATTCATATAATAATAATAATTTATTATGTAAGAAAAATGTAAATCTTATCATGAAACACTTATTCTAATAAAACAATCCAAAGAAGGAGACAATGTGTTACACATTAATTCAATGAAAAAAATATCCTGGTAAGTTTAATTTTAGATTGATAGGTCCTTTTACTATTTTGAAATCACTCCCATTATCTTTTTGTAAAAAATAAAGATCTTTTAACATATAAAATTTTAAATATTTATAGGTTAATTTTTTTTACCTAAGATACCCCCTAAACATGGTGATAATATTAATATAACTAATGATTAAGTCTTGGAGGTTTATTAAATTTTATTTATTTTAATTATTAATTATTTTACATTTATTTTTATTTAAAATTTTTGTTAAGTCTATAATTTTTAACTAGAATTATTTTGTTTAACAAAATTTGGTTGAACATATGTTATATTTTCATTTTTATAGTTGAAGACTAACATATAATTTTTGAATAATTGTATTTGTTATCAAAAATGTTTGAGAATTAGTGAAATCTATTGAGATTATCATCGAAGTATTGATAATGTTTTTTGAGATTTTTTAAAAGTGAATGGATATTCTCTGAGTTGTTTTTAGAAGATTTTATTAGAGTTCCAAAAGTCCTAATATTTTATTGCTCGGAAGATAGAGTGGTTAAAAATTGATATGTATTAAGGTTTTTATAATACTTTGAGATCTCATAAGACTCTTTGGATGTTTTCATAAGACTCTCATTATATTTTAAAAATTACTTATTTTTCATAAGACCTTTTTAGCTTCATAAAACTTTTATAGGATCTCTTAATAATTTTGAGCTGGTGTAATACTTTGTTTATTTGAGGATGTAAATAAAAAAGGATTGATTGTTTTTTAATACTTATAATGGTTTTTTAATAATTATAATGTATTTCATAAGACTATTCAGTTTTCATAAGACTTTTTATAATTTCATAAGACTTTTTATAGGGGTGTAAGATTTTTATGGTAGTGTGTATGTCTTCTATAGTAACACATAAGAATTTTTGAAAAATAGAAGACTTATCTATATAAGAGTAGGTTTTATTAGTTAATTTAATATTTTTTTTGGAAAATTGGTAATGGAATAAAAATATAAAGACTTAAGAAAAGGTTTGTATTCTAAAATTCTAGACTCTATTAGTTAATAAAACAACAAATTGGATAATTTCTGAAAGATAAATCTTGAATACAAATGGGATGATGTTGTGCTGATATTAAATTCATAAATCATGAGATGATTATTATAATTTGATTTAATATGAGTAATTAAAATGTTTATCCACAATGAGATGTGTCATTCCATGAAGTATATTAAGGTGTATAGTAGTTGAATCTTATTCAGTGAAATAAATTGAGGTGATTAATTCATTAGCATTCTAGAATTCTTAAAAATGTATATTTGTGATTTTTTTGTTAATCTATAATAAAGAAATACCAAAAATGAGAAGTAGGGTATTAATGTAATATTACTAGTGAAAAATAGTTAAATGAGAATGAAATATTTAAATAACATGGTAATATTCTCACATGAACTACTAATTGAGGAAATGTTCATGTGATTATGTTGTACAATTCAGTTGTGAATATTCTTTGGAATGTGTGCGAGAATTTATTTTATGTATTTAATTAATCCCATGTCATTATTATATTCTTGATCAAGTGATATAAAATTAGGTATAATATATATACATAGAAACTAATAATTATTAAGAGAAGTTGAGAGAAAAATATAGAATGAAGTTGGGAGTTTATAAGTGAGTATAAAACAGAAAAAAAGCCCAAGTAATCAGTTACTCTAGATTGAGAAGTAGATCATTAAATTTTTTTATGATGTGAGTAAGGATAACCGATATGATTTCAAATTTTATTATCTAATTTCAAAGATGTTGAAAAGGGGATAATATTCTATTCTTATCATTTTTAAGGCTTGAAGAGGAAGAACATCATTATCAGTTACTGAAGTAGTCTAGTTTTACTTATGATCTTTCTCACTTTGTTCTGATCATATTTCAACTAGTGTGATTTAGTATATTCTAGTAGGATATAATGAAAGTGATGGGATAAACCCATAGTTATAGGATAATAACTCCCTAACAACTTGTAATTTTTGATTAATTATAGTGTAAAATCTTTTAATCAAACTCATCCAAATCACAACAATGATTAAATACCCATATTTTCACCAAACATTGTAAATAAGAATGTGTTCCTTATCTTGTGTTTTGTTTTTTATTTTTTTTCTTTCGAGTAAGGGTGAGATTTATATTTGACTAGATTGCATCCTAAAATATCACAGGGGTTAATTTATAAATTATTAATTATAAAAGAAATAAAAATTGATTCACCCCCCAGTGGTGCACCCATTCCTAGGGAAAACCAACTAGTATCAAATCCTACCTCGATTCCCACTATTAGATTCGTATAAAGGTGTAGGTGAAAAAATTTCAAGCTAAATATCAAAATAAATGTATTATTTATAATAGTATAGGTTAAAAATCCAAATTTTGTTATTTTTGGACAAAAAAAAGTGATTAAATAAATAAGATAATAATGTCTCTAAAAATCTAGCCTCCCCAAGATAAAATTAAGCATGATATTTGACAAGTAATCAAAAAAAATCAAGACATAAATATTATCAATATGGAAGAACCAAAAATAGGAGTTAATATTATTTTTGTGGTATTTATGGTCACAAATATTACTCAAGATAGTAAAAAATGTCTTTAAAATGTAAAATGAATGATTTAATATGAAGAAACTCTAATAAAATGAAAATAAATTATTAGTGAAATCATAAAATGAATAAAAATTCATCTGATCTATGTACACAAAATAGATATGATTATTTGATGAATTTTTTGGTTTTTATTACCAAGGAGTTCATTATAATAAATAATTCATGGAAAAAAATATAGGATAGATTTACTTTAAATAAAAATTAAATGGAGTTCATTTGGTGAAAAAGGAAGAAAAATCACTCATTGTAGAAGCTATTTTGAAAGAAAGAAAGAAAAGTAAACCATGGATTCTTGATAGTGGTTATTACTCAAATATTTTTGGTGAAAAAAATTAATAATTTTTTAAATCATGATATATGGGTTGTGAAAGATAGAAATTATAGCTCTCTAAATTCAAGAGAGTTGAAATTAATGAGGTAAAAGTTAAAAAGTTAAATTACAATTATGTACTCTATATTGAAGGTCTTAAAAAATATTTTATTTTTAATCCAATTATGTGATGATTCAAGTGAAGTTATTTAAAAAAAATTAATACATAATAAAAAGTTAAATGTATGAGATAATCATAACCAAATGTGAAATACCATGTGGAAATTTGTTCCAAATCGGTGACATAAAAAATTCTTGTTATTTGAGTTTCAAATATGATAAAAAACTATGGAATATAAGGATTATAAATCTTGGTTATTAAAATGTGAGTAAATATCAAAGAATGGTGTGGTGGGAGATTTAACCCAACTTAAGATAGAGAGATATATATTGTTTTTTAATAATTTCAATATGGGTAGATTGTTTAAGGAACTCATAAAAGAGTAGAGGTTTAGTCTACTATACCACTAGAGATAATTCGCTCATATTTTTGGAGCCCTATGAAAAATCAGAATTCCAAAGGTGATATATATTTTATTACTTAAATTGATTAATATACTCAGATGATTAGTGTCATGTTTATGTAGCACGATTTAAAATCTATTGAGATGTTCAAAATCATTAGAAGGTAATTTGATAAAGAGATAATATTCTACATTAAAAATATTATATCAATTTATTATAATGAGTACACTTGTAATGATTTTGAAAATTATCATGAAAATATTGTAATTAATAATCAGTATAGTTCATTATACACTAATTGACAAAATGGTGTCATAGAAATAAATAATCAGAGTTTGGCTGAGATGGGTAGAACAATTCATGTTTAATAGAATCTTGATAAATTTTTCAATAGGGAAGATGTATGAAATGTTATGCACATAAAAAATAGGTTTTTCTTTAAACTTGAAACAAAATTGAAACCGTATGAAATGTAGTATAATAGAAATTAAATAGTGAAATATTTTAAAAATGGTATAGTTTAAAGAAAAAATAAGAATATGGAATATCTATGGGATATTTGTCTAATGGAAAGGGCTATATATAATGGAACAAAAGGATTCACAAGTTAATTGGATATTTTATGTGAAAATTATTTAAAATCAATCTAAATCAGATGTGTGAATTAAATAAGATTTAGATATCATTGATGTATGAAGAATGTATCTCTATAATAAATTAGATGAATTAGAATCTATAAATGAGAAGAATTTTATTAATATTTATTTTAATCAAACCAGTGATAAAGATGAATCTATCGAAAATGATAGAAGGAGATATCAATGATTGACTAATCATATTGATCGGTAAATATCCTTGGAAATCAAGAATATATAGTGCATAAAATAATAACATTAAGTCTTAAAATCAAAACCATACTCATTTAATAGTGAAGTGTGTAAAGATTGATTAGGTAGCACCGATATGGGGTTGAATCAGTGGTATTCTATTTTTTACAAATTCATTCTTTTAATCTAACCTCTATGACTGATTAAAGTTTTGACCATCATTTTTAATTATCTGCATCTACCTGTAAGTTATAATAAAATTGAATCAAAATACAAATATATTTTTTACAAGGATTGATACAAATACATACTACTTGTTGCAGTAGATTATACCCCGAATTACAGATAATTCAATATACAGGCAGTTACAACTAAGTAAAGTCCCATTCTAATCAATACTGAGTCCCATAGTGTTCCACTCTAGAGTCCCACTAGTGATTAAAAGTTCCCACCAATACTAGAAACTCATGAGTCCCACATGAGGATCTTTATACTTCATCCCACAATGTCATTATCATCCCATCGGCCTACTCCAAAATCCCACTGGAGACTTCTTCTACTTTTGATTCACACAAAAGAATTTTCCTAATCTTGAATCACATAAGATATAATCCTCTAATATAAAGATATTTTTCAGCTTCAGACTGCTTCTTAACTTCCTTGAGAGGAACTATTTATCCAAAAAAAGAAGATAACCTGATCTACTCATGTACAATCTTCAAGAACTTCAAAAACTACCTGAAAACTTCCTGATCTTGCTCAGTGTTCACTAATATTTAAATGACCTAAACTAAACTTAGTACACTGGTTATTTAAGTATTTGTTTTTAATTAATGCTCGACTTCATCCTCAAATCATTTCACACCATCCAAAATATATTTCATGTGAATTTATTCAAAATTCATGCATGTGTTTAATACACTTCATGGTTTTCTGAATATAAAATGTGTAATAATAAAAATAAATAAACTACCCACAACTTATTCATGCATTATTTTCATGTGAATGAAAACATCGTCATGAATGCATATTTTTTATGCATTTTATTTTTCATGTAACTCACTACTCATGCATCACTGTCTCTTAATTATAGAATATCATTCCATTACACTATGTCTTCATACAACACACTCATTCAGTAGAACTGAAGCATAAATACAATTTTAACCAATCTCATGCACGTATATTATCAAATGCATATATCACTTAATAGTATATGATATGTCATTATCTTCCTCCTCGTTTTGAAACTATGTTAGCATAGATATTTATCTTCAAATATTTGTGGTCATACAAAACTAACATTGGTTCTCTCTATATAAATCATCTTTGCATAAATGAATCATGTGAACTTCAGTATTCATATCATAAAAAAGGTGATTCATGAGTTCTAGATTTGTATGAAACAAGATCTCTTCTTGATTTCATATTTCCATCATGTAACCAAGTTATTCTACATAACTTTCTCATATAATCAAATCAACATCATGTGAATGTGAAGGTAAACACACAACAAAAGAACATGAATCCTCTTTGAGAATATAGAACGCTTCCTCTACTCTATTTATCTCTCAATCTTATCTCACATATATGAGATTAGATCCAACTATAAATGACCATGTGTTGGGGTATTTATATAGATATACCCACCGAATTAGTGCTCTAAAAAAGAAGGAAAAATAATTGTTTCACAAAATTACTCCTTCATGAGATGGATTTGGTAAATTATTCATGACTTCAGAAATCATCGTCACTGTAAAATTAATTTTCTCCACATTTTATATTCTCAATTTTATCATATATCATTCATGAAAATGAATTTTCATGAATATATAAATATTAATTAATCTTTTTTATGAGATTGGTTTGATCACCATGGCTTGGCACATTGTTTGGGCATTCATCCATGAATAAACACTTATCACATGCTAAAGATCTCAGATGATGGAAGAAGAAATCTTTGATAAAGATCGGACATCCCGGGATGAGGTGATCAAACATTGTTGGTTATATATTTATTTTTAAAGGAATATGAACAGTGATTCATTGAACCAAATCTCACATCGATATTCCATTGAGTTTAACTCCCCTTAATAATACTCAACATTTCATCCCTAATTTTATCTAGCATTGGGGTCAGCACTCAGATACACAATCACACACTACAAGCTTCTAGAAGAAGCTATATGACTCTGGGCGTGCTCTCATTGGGAATTATACATAGTCCCACCAATAATATATTGGCACTATGCCTATCCCATTAAAAAAACCTACTCTTAGTCTCTACACCTTGGATGGTTGAGGGTTAACTGTCTACCAAAGAATTAGCCTCATTCCCTCTAGCTAGCTAGGGTGTGGGTTGGATATATTTTTAATAAATATAAACATGAAGAGTTATCCAACTCTTAGAACCATAAAATTATCAAATAAAAATCCAAAACACCAGATCCTCTTTATTTTCAATTCCTTATCATTTTTAAATTTTGTAAAAAAACAGGCACATCTCCTAATGAAATTGGCACATGTTATGAATATTAAGAGGAGATATGCAATAATCACATTAAAATCCTCATTGAAAATCATATATACAACCTATTAACAATAATTTAAACTTCAACATGATTAAAAAACTTGGGTTATTCAATATACCCCTTTGGATTTGTTTTTAATGATCATTTTATTTAAAATTTTAATGATTAATTCTCCCCTTAATGAAAATAAAACCAAAGATATAGGTATAGGAAGAAATTCTCTTCTACATCATTCAAATATTAAGAAAATATTATTATATTTTGACACATATAGTTTGATTAACTCTAGAGAAGTATTGAATCAAATCTAACTTAAAAATGAGCTAAACTTAACCAACTATAAGTCTATGTGTGAAACTCTATATATTGAAAACAAGAGTGATCAAATTTAACATAAATGTCATCAATAAAATACTAGTATGTGATACCATTCTCAGAAAAATACCACTTCATACCTTGGATATTCTTAGACAATAAATTGATGAAAAAATATATATCCTGCACTCATATGAACAAAAAAATCATAAATTTCAAGTGTAAAAACATATAGCTCCCCATTTTATCTTTATATCAACTCTATTATTATTATTATGAATTTGAGAGTTATTATTAGATTCAAAAGACTTTTGAATTCATAGAAACTTCAAATCATCTATTCTCACCATAAATGGAAGAATCCATCTCCTTCAATTCCTTTCATGTTAGTATACAAGAATATATATATATATGAGAATATGGAGGAACCTATTAGTTTTTCAAAAATAGAACTCTGGTTGATAGTTTCTTCTCAACCTTATCTTTTCATTCTTCCATTGGATCCTAAATTTATAATAGTTAACCTTATCATAAATGGTTTATTCTTGTGGATCTTTTTTCTCCGCCTTTTTGTAAAGAAACATTCTTTTCTTTTGATTTCATAGAGTTATTCATGTCATATCCAACTTTTTACCCTGATTTTTTTAATTCTCTATATCCTCAAAGTATATGAATTATTATGATATTTAGTATCTAATTTTAAAATAATATTCTTACCCTCAATTTTAGCATCAATTTTAATTTTTTCTATTTTTTAGCTATTTTCAGTTGATATATCCCAATAGTCAGAGGTTCCCTCTTTGTATGTATAGCCTTTTGGGTGTATCACACTGATTCTCTAATGTGAATGAATTCCACTGTTTTGAATTCTAATTTCACTTCTTATTAAAATCATAGGGAACCTATCTAGAAACTTTAGTCATGCATACCTCAACTCCGTGACCTTCTAATCCACATTTTCCACACACTCATTTTAATCATTCATACCTATTGTTTATTGGAACCTTTGATGGATATATTTGACAGTTTATTCTCATATATTCATTATAGATCCCCCTTTTCTAATGTCTGATTCCTATAAATAACATGTTTTAATATCAATACTAGTTTTTATGTCCATATTTTCCACAACACTAGAAAAATCATTTTAATTGTGATCTTCTATTCTATTGATAAACTTGTTAAAAAAATCATGATTTTGTATTATTGTAAGTCATGATTTCTTTTTCTTAGGGGGAATGGCCTTCTTATATTCTTCCTTTCATTATTTTTTGTGGTCAAATACACCTCTCTTACCTTCTTGTTCCTCACAGATTCACCATCTTGAGATGACTCTACTTTTATCTCAACAGAATTATTTAAGTCCTTTATATTCTTATTTAATTCATGTTGGACTATTAGATACATTGATTGTGTATCATAAAAATATTCCCCCTTGAGATTAAATTTTTCTACAAGATCACTCACCATATTCTATAGATCATCTACCTTCAATATTTTTTTATTATTTTCATCAAAGAGATCTATTTCAATTTTATCATGCTCTTCCTATTCAGTAGCTAATTTTTTATTTACCTTTTCTAGCATCCACTTATCTATCTTGATATGAGTTTTTTACTCAAGACAAGCTTCCAAATCTTCTTCCAGCCTCTATTCTAGAACCATTATGACATCAACACCATCATCACTACTTGAAAAATTTGATCCTTTCTCAACATGAGAAATTAAATTTATTTCATCAACTAAAGAAATACTAGATAATGAATTTGTTTATTCATGTTTTCACATCAAATTCTTATTTTTATTACTAAAAAACTTATTATTTTTCTTATCCTCTTTTTGTTTATAGGGTTTCTCACTTTTATCATCATATTATGATTCAACTATTTTTATAGGTAAATTTATGGGAAAATGTATAATACCATTAAATATAAATCACTTAATTATTTTATTTCCTTTTCCTTTTTTAAAAACTCTTTTAATATGAAAAAAATCAATAATGTATTCATTGAATTCATTATCATCAGAATCACTTGATTTCTCAATATCCACTTATTTAAACTTCTTTTTTCTTATATCCTTGTTACGTCCCCAACTCAAGAGCCACTAAATTGGTTCCCCGAGCTGAGTTTTCACATGACCTCAAGCGCTAAACCATTTATGCCAATGGTTTTCAACTAGTGGAGAGGGTCTAATGAGTCATATGGGGAGACTATACCCTATTTACCAGAGTAAGACACATCAGAACACAATATAAATAGAGGAATAATATGAAAAAACTAATAAACATACAAATAAAACATCTCCCAACTAGGTACAAACCATAAATCAACATTAACAATTCTATGACATACTAGTAGTGAAAAGTGAATAAAACCCAAATATAATGCAAATGGAAAAATCCCTAAATGGGTCCTGAATATAAGTGTGGATCCTTCTCTATATACATATCAAGCCTAAATCAACATCATAGAGTATGGAATTTGACATTGTCCTAGCCTATAACTAATAAATATGATCGGGTACCCAACAGCTGCCCAAGAAGGGCATGAGTACAAAACTTAGTAGGCCGCTACCAACAATGTCTAAAAAATATCCAGTCTAATAGATAGTGCATGGAAGTAAAAAATAAATGGTAATTCACAAGGAATAATTTGGGTACCATTCATTAACAAGGTTCATTTAATTCATTCATATCAATTATCCTAATTTCATTTCGTATACCATCTTTATTACATAATCCATTTTTAACACATGATCTTTGGGTTAGGAATACATATCATCTTCTCAAGGGTCTTAGGAAATCAATCACAATTCATAGGGGAAATAAGTAAAATCCCTATATTACTAGGAATACACCTATCACATCAACACATTATCCTCACATTGAATCCTCAGTCTGTGTGGAATGTAACTGTTAGGGGAATAAAGCCTCCATCCCCTTCCCTAACCCATACATATTTGGGGTGCAGTTTAGAGCCTTAGTCTAACTCGACCTGTGGGAATAGAGCCTCATGTCTGTACCTCAGTCTACCAATCCTTGTACATATGCTTATTTATCTAATCACTGTAACCATACCATAATACAAATAAGCATAAACAATTCTATTGGGGATAAAAATACATAACAATCAACATGGTAATTAATAATATGACATAAAACATTAATACGTTTACTATTTACAATTCATATCCATTTATCAAAATTCCCATTATCATGCCTTAACCCCTTAAGTTTATTCAATAACCCCTAGTCCTTAGAAAATATTCATCAATTACCATATATTAACCCATTTAGGCCATTTATCATTTCACAAGAATTTACCCACTTATACACTACAATTACAATTCTTATATCACAAGGCCAACCACTTTATTACATTCAACCCTTTAGGAATACTCGATAATTCCCATGTATTAATACAATCAACATATTTATCCATTTTCCATTCTATTAACCAATTACAAGTTCATCATCTAGTATGCAATAATCCTCTTAGAAATTTCTAACCATATTTCATTAAACAATCGACATAATCTCATTCAACCCAACTCGTCTATTTTCTTGTCATGATAAAAAAACCCTTATGCCCTTAGCACCCAAGTCACAACTATCATAATTATTTTTAAAACTTAATCAACTGTTAAAACATGTTCTTTATGGGTTCCAAATTATTACTCGGCAACCCTTCACTTAACCCTACCCCTATCTAGGTTCAGAAATGCTGGAACACCCCATAGGTGGCCCTAAAATTGTTAAGTAATTCTCTACACATCCCTACAGGGATCACAAGGTTTTTAATTGGTCACTTAAACACCATTTTTACCAAACCCTTCATTGGGACCAATAACACAGAAAAGGGAAAAAAAGAACACAAACTACCATGCACAAATCTAAAATAAAACTATAGTATAATACTTTAGACCACCTACCTTGAATATGATGATGAATGTACTCTTAATCGTGTCCTTTGATATGGATTTAACCATCCTTTGAATCCTTAACATAAATATCTTTGGGAAAGAAAGGTTTTAGAGCTTTGGATGGATGGAAGTAAGACATGCAATCCCTAAATCAGAAAGGGAAGAAATAGCGGAATTAGCCTTACCCAGATCTTCGATCTGCAACTAACAACACTCCAAAGGACCAAAAATCGAAGGAGAATCACCTCTTGGAAGATCTTAGAAGCTAGGATCATTTCTAGGGTTCAAGGGAGGAGAAATGGAGGAAATACCGAGTTGGGTATAAAATCCCGTAATGGAATTTTTATAATTTTAACAATGTTTATAGCTTTCATGGTTTACCTGCATGGTTTTCCAAACGGTCCACAAACCGTGTGGATGATACTATCTGAAATCACCCCCCTTGCATAGTTACTTGGGATTCCTACATGGTTTGCACTAACTATGTGCAAACCATGCAACATGCCCAAAAACTCCTTTTTCTTCCTCTTTCATGTCCCAAACCCCGAAACACCCCCAAGACTTCTCATGATCTTGGGAAACACTTAGTTCGACCATAAGAATGGGATTAAATAGAAATATAATAAAAAACACACCTTAAGAAAAATCTAGGACCCTAAAACTTCCTCACCTTATAACGACTCATCCTCGAGCCGCTCTTCTAGGAATCACTGAGCTTCTGTAACTAGAGATAATTCCACTAAGCCTGCCTATCCATTCCCATTTTCCAAGTTTTTGGTTTCACATCACAATGCCCACCAAACACAAATCAAGGGAATGGAATTTCCACACAAGTCTTTCTCACCTCAACCACAACACGAACCACAAACTAATCAAGGATGCATCAACTTTAACTATACCCAACCACTAAAACCTCTTAAATAAAATGTAGGCAATAGTTTCTGATTCAAAGTTGGTAGAACATTACACACAACATCATCTCATCCTAGAGGAATCAACTGGCACCCCATCAGCCAGATCCTCTTCACAACTCTTGACCCGAATCACTTAGCATCATTTTATTCTATTTTCCCTAACTCTAATGGTGACCAAACTCAATATCTTTGAAAGGATAATGCATGGTACTTTCAACCACATTTCCCAAATTACGTCGATTCACCACTATCAATGAAAGATTACCCAAATCTCAACTCAACTTTCACATCATCTGACATGTTCCAACTCATCATGACCAAACATTCATAGGGCATTAACTTACATTGGAATCCAGCCGCACTGTCGAAACCATTCAAGAGGACATCATTACACTATCCATTCAAAGACAAAGATCAACTTGACCTTATTTAGGTAAAACTTTATTTCAAAAAGGAACTTCCACCACAACAGGAACCCGAAGGTGGGTCACTCTCACTACACCCATTCAACATTACCATCTCAAGTCGGACCGCCCTTGATTGGCTTGTCCCAGAACACCCAACTTCCACTGAGGGTATGCTACTCCTTTCTCACCTTCATAAGGTTCTTATTGGCTTGAATTTTATTATTATCATCCCATGTTCCCACTGAGTACATTCCCTAAATTTTTGTAGAATTCAATCATCACATCATTACTACCCTCCAAATCGTCATCAGGCTTCACCCTCGATATGACACCACATCACATGTCTAAGGTTCCCTCAACTTCAAGATGTTCTAAAACCACCCAAGGAAAAATTACCAGAGTCTAACCCCGATCTTCTTTGGAGTTATAGAACCCAACCTCTCTTTTCATATCGAACCACACCCTTCTACGACTTTAGAAAAAACATCACAAGCTTCTCATGGAACCACCCAGAGCTCGAATCCAACACTTGCCTCATCATTCACCACGTACAAGGCCCACATGGCCTCTATGAGGAACCTAACATTCACTTCATAGGTTCTGCATTGGCATATTGATGCCACTACATCAAATTTATGTTCTCCTCTCCACATCCAGGATTTACTTATCACTCCCCACCATAGGAGTGTAGTTACCATTTCTCTCCATGAGGGATTCCAACCACTGTGTCTTACACTCGATCACAAGACGAACCCCAAAACTTAGACATGGATATCTATATTTTTTCCAAAATAAAAAAAATGGATGTCACCCAGTGCCCATTATTAGCTTATGTGAACAAAAACTATGACATTTTTTGACATTTGGTCCATCCCAAGGACCTCACTTGAAGCCATAGAGGGTGTACATCCCATCATCAAGCTTCACATATACCGTTTCCATGATCATAAATTCTGTAATGTCCCTCACCCAACCAAAAACTATCATGTATCTTGGCATAAAGCCAGATATTCTCAACATACCTGGGATGATATCAAGATATTGGGTAGGATCGTCACTAGATGAGGTACGCTAAGAAGTTTTCAAAGAACACCACCACCAACTTATATATTCTGGTGTCAAACTATGGGACACCATGACTTGACAAGGATATCAAGCTCCCTTTTCAAACACATATCATCAACAATTAACCACCAATGCTCAGGTGTGACTGCCAACCAAGTCTCACCATCACTGCATGACCAAATTTACAAGAAGATGTGAACCAATGTTTCATGTGGCACTACATCCACCACACTGCTTGAGTTCTTCTGATGCGTCCCTAACAGCTAACAACCGAAGCACAATGTTCTACCACACCAGTCAAACTAACAGTCTCTCACAAATCAACCTTTACCAGTGTATATCCCATAACCCACTTACTTACCTAGTCATGAATCTTGGTTAGTTAGCCTCATCAGCCCTGATTCAACCTCTGTGTATCACCCAACTACCAAAACATTCATACAAAAAAATTCATCCATGCGACCACCCTCACCTCGGGTGTCACCATCGAGTGAAAGAATATAGCCACACTCCAGCCACCCTTGTCTTTTCTGCTCAAATACAACTTCAAGATCTCCATTAATCATCATCCAAGTAGGCGATTCAGAAATCCATTTGATTTAAACCTTTGAAACAAACCTTACCTCTTATCACAAACACTTGGGTTCCCTTACGAAAGAACCAGGCACAACTATAACATTTACTAAAACTTGGTGGTACTTAGTATACATAGTCAATGCCTATGAAGCATATTCCACACTTCATATTCCAAGGTACTTTCACCACTGGGATAACCTCCCACAAGGTTGCCCTTGATTTTCTGAAACTGTCATCGCATAACCACAACTCAAGTGGCACCACCATCCATAAACCTTCCCATTTATCCCTCCATGCCAAACCTACACCATTAAATACTCTGAGTTCCACTATCAAAGTACAAAAAATCTACATTTTCGACACACACTCAAAAGAACTAGAAACTTCATTATACCTCTCTTATAGGTCACCTCGAAGGTTAAATGATACCAACTCCCTAGACTGGAGTCACTTCTAGGAAAACCCATTGGTCCCCTCTCTCCAAAACATACATATCATGACACAAATAGAGCAATGCTCATGAATGGCACTCTCACCCCAGTTCTGATTCACACTATGCCTAGCACACTAAAAAAACATTTACTCTAGGTTCTAAACCAAAGGTTTACACATTCATCGACACTACAAGAAAAATATCCACTTCGTGATTCAAAACTCAACTCATAAGGTCTCTAATCATATGGTCACCAAGACCCAGGCACCATCCTTAAGGTCCATCATGCACTCTGTACAGTCACGAACCACGAGAGTTTCCACATTTTTTTTACCAAACAACACCTCATGACCCAAAGGACATAACCCTACCATGGGTTCCCTAAACACACCACCTAGGACATATCATAACTGGAAAGGGCTCACAATCCAATTCCAAAGCCTCAAACTAGGGCACCCTCACTACCCCAAACCACACATACAAGGGTCAAACTGATAACAAAAAGAATACCCAATTTTGAAATCAATAATTCTAATTTTAAACATCTCATTCACCTAACACTTCAAAGAATGACTGATAGGATTAAACCAAAGATAGAAAATATCTCACGCTATCAACCTTAAACAAACTATTCTTCATACTCTATTTGAATAGTCATCATCGCAATTAGAACACTACCCTCTACCATACCTACCATGGGTCATGGTCAACATGGGGTAACCAATTTCCTAAATCAAAAGTCTTTCATCAACACCCCATCACACCGCTTCCTTTTTTACAACATGATACTTTCCTCTTTTAGACACCGAATCAACTTTTACAATTTATTACAACCCAAAATTTTAACCATATCACAACATTTCTTTATACACGATATTCCTCAACTATTAATTTGCATTATTTTCATTCACCCACTTAAATTACCATTATTAGGCATCATTTTATTCAAATTTATCAAGGAAGTAAAATTCATTCTACTCTCTATGCCTGAACATCCATCCCATGTGTGTGCCTAGAATGATACATGCCACCAATATCCTTAGGTGCCTAAAATGATGCATGAATGCATAACCTCACACCATTCCGTAAATAAGAAAAATATCATAAATAAATCAAATCACACAACATGTGCATCAAAAAATGGTGAAATATCATTCAACTATAACAAAAAACATCAATAACAACAATTCCCACCTAGGGTGACTTGGGTTTTCCCCCATACATAGGTTAGATAATCCCAAGATCGAGCTTATTACCAAGGCTAGACACTATCCTAATCTCCTGTCTACTATACCCACATAGTAAGAAAGAGAAAATAACTCCTCTAATACAACTTTATAATGTACTCGACATGGGATCCACTAAACCAGTGCCCTGATACGATTCATCACATGACCTCAAACACACCTACCTATATGCCAGAGGTTTCCGACTAGAAGCGAGGGTCTAATGAGTCATGTGGTGAGACTATACCCACTTTACCAGAGTAAGACACAGCAGAACACAATATAAATAGAGAAATAATATGAAACAACTAATAAAAATACAATTCAAATATCTCCCAACTTGGTACAAACCATAATTCAACATCAACAATGTCATGACATACTGTTAGTGAAAAGTGAATAAAACAAAAAAATAAAAAAAATGGCCAAATCCCAAAACAATTCCTTACTCTAAGTCCAGATCCTTCTATATGTACATTCTAATACCAAATAAGCATCATTGAGTAGGGACTTTTCCCTTGTCCATACTTGTAACCCAGAAATCTACTCGAGTACCCAACGACGGTCCAATAAGGGTGTGAGTACAAAACTCAGTAGGCCACCACCAACGGTGTCTAAAAAATATCTAGTCTAATAGACAGTGAATGAAAATACAAAATAAATAGTAAGTAAACAAGGAATAGTTCAGGTACCATTCATTAACTAGGTTCATTTAATACATGCTTATCATTTATCCCAATTTAATTTTGTATACCATCTTTATTATATAATCCATTTTTAACATATGCTATTTGGGTTAGGCATACATATAATCTATATAAGGGTCTAAGGAAATCAATCATAATGCATAGGGGAAATAAGTCAATTCTTTATCTAACTAGGCATACAACTATGACATCAACACATTATCCCCACCTCGAAGCCTCCGTTCGGGTGGAATGAAACCATTAGGGGAATAGAGCCTTCATCCCCTTCCTAAACTAGGAATTTTTGGGGTGGAGTTTAGAGCCTCAGTCTAACTCGACCAGTGGGATTAGAGCATCATGTAAATACCCCACTATACCAAGACATGTGAACATTCTTATTTATCCAATCACCACAACCATACGATAACACAACCAAGCATAAACAAATCCATTGGAGATCACAATACAAAATAAACAACATGGGAAGTAATACTATGCCATAAACCATTCATAAATTTACCATTTACAATTCATATCCATTTTTTCAAATTCCCATTCTTGTTCCTTGACCCCTTAAGTGTATTAAAAACCCCTATTAATTATCCCATATTCATCAATTACCATATATTAACCCATTTATCCCATTTATCATTTTATAAGCATTTACCCACTTATGCACTTCAAGTAAAATTCTTGTCACACAAGGCATAACCACTTTATTACATTAAACCCATTAGGAATAACCCATAATTTATATGTATTAACCCAATAAACATATTCATCCATTTTCTATTCCATTAACTAATTACAAGTTCATCATCTGGCATGAATTAATCCGCTTAGGAATTTATAACCATAGTTTATTAAACAATCGATATAATCTCATTTGACCCAACTATCTCATTTTAATGTCAATAATAACAACCCCTTATGACCTTAACACCCAAGGGAAAACTATCATCATTCCATTTACAAATTAATCAACCGTAAAAACATGTTCTTCATGGGTTCCACATTATTACTCGGTAACCCTTCACTTAACCCTACCCCTCTCCAGGTCCGGAAATGCCAGTGCACCCCATGTGTGGCCTTAAAATGGACAAGTAATCCTATACACATCCCATGGGTATTGTGAGGGTTTCAATTGATCACTTAGACACCCATTTTTACCAAACCCTCTAATAGGATCAAGAACACAAAAAGGGAAAACAAGAACAAAAACTTCCATGCACAAATCTAAAATAAAAATATGGGATAATAATTCTAGACCACCTACCTCAAATACAATGGTGAATTCACTCTTAATAATGGCCTTGGATCTGGATTCAACCAACCTTTGAAGCCTCAACCTAAATCTATTTGTAAAAGAATGTTTTTATAGATTCAGATGTTGAGAAAGAAGAGATGAAATCCCTAAACCAAAAATAGAAGAAATAGTGGAATTAGGCTTACTCAGATCATTGATATGAAACTGACGGAACTCAAAATGACCAAGAATCAAAGGATAATCACCTCTTGGAAGATCTTGGAATCTTGGGTCATTTTTAAGGTTCAAGGGAGGATAACTGGAGGAAATCCCAAGTTGGTTATAAAATCCCATAATAGAATTTTTTGTAATTTTCTCAAAGTTTCTGGGCCGCATGGTTTACCCGCACGGTTTTCCAAACTGTGAACAAACTATTCAGATGATACTATCTAAAATCACCCCCTCGCATGGTTACTTGGGATTCCTGCATGGTTTTCCCTAACAGTGCACAATCTATGCAACATGTCCAGAAACTCCTTTTTCTTATGCTTTCATGTCCCGAACCCATGAAACAACCCAGAACATTATACTAAACTTGGGAAACACTTATTTCTACCATAAGAAGGGGATTAAATTGAAATATAAAAAAACACTTTAAAAAAAATTCAGGACCTTACAAGCCTGAAAGGATATCTCTTATTTTACCTTATTTTTGAAAATCGTATCCTTTATCATTTCATAATCTATGAGTATATGATATAAATCATCTAGTGAAATGTCTTCCCTATATTACAAGGTTGAAATATTGTAATTAAATATGTTTAAGGAAATTTATCATAATCTTTTTCATAATTGTTTAATTTTCCAAATTTACATAAAATCCACAGATATTACTCTCCATATTATTGACTCTAATGAAATAGTCATGATTTCTTTCATCATATATCACTTTAATTTCCTAAAACTTTATTATCTTAATTTTCATCTTAGCTTCCTTACCATTAATATTTCCTTCATAACTTCTTCTAATTTTATCCCAGATCTCCTTGGAAGTTTAGTGAACCATCACTTTAGTGTATAATTTTTCTATAAAACATATTAGGATATATTTTTTACCCTTTATATAAAATTATATATTTTTTTCAATTTTAGTTGTAGAAATATCATTAGTAATAGGTGTTAATCCCACTATTTCCATATCTTTCACTTTCAAGCTATGAGATATAAGTAAAGAAAGCATCCTATTCCTCCAGTTGTGGTAGTTCTTTCCATCAAAAGTGGGTATTCCTTATCTATTCACTAAACTTTGATTTTATTTATCTTATAAAGTTATCAGATCTTCAGAGAGACATTTTCTATGATACCAATTTAATTATCCAAGGATCGGTTAGGTACCACTGATATGGAGGTTGAAACAATGGTACATTATTTTTTTACCAATTCTTTCTTTTAATATAACCTTTATTACTGATTAAAGTCTTGATCCCTTATATTTAATTCTATGAATCTCCCTATGAGAAACTATAAAAATAATCTATAATACACTATGATTTTTATAGGGATCACACAAATACCTACTCCTTGCTACAATTGGTTATACCCCCCAATTATAGATTCTTCATATATACATGTGGTTACAACCAGGGAAAGTCTCATTCCCCTTAACACTAAGTCATATAGCGTTCCACTCTAGAGTCCCACTAGAGATTACAAGTTCTCACCTACACTAAAAACTCTTGATCCCCACATGAGGATATTTATATTTCATCCCATAGTGTTACCAACATCACGTCGGCCTACTCCAGAGTCCCACTAAAGACTTCCACTAATCTTAAATCACACAAGATACGATACTCTACTAGAAAGATCTCTATCGAATTTAGAATGATTTTTCATTGTCTTGAGATGAATTATTTCTCCAAAAAAACTGCATCACCTGATCTTCTCTTGTACAATATTCAATAACTACAGAAACTATCTGATCTTTATCACTATTCATTGTTCTTCAAATGATCTAAACTTAACTCAGTACACTAACTACTTAGGTACATTTTCTGAATTACTACCCAGATTCAGTATCAAATCAATGCACACTATACAAAATATATTTCATGTTCATTTCTTCAAACTTCATGCATGTATATAATAAACTGCATGTTCTACTCAAAATAAAATGTGTAACAACACAAATGAAAAACTATCCACAACTTATGCATGAATTATATTCATGTTCATGAACACTACAGCATGCATGCATATTTTTTATACATTTTATTTCTCATTTACTTAATATAAATCACTACTCATTCTTCATTGTCTCTTCTCTCAAGAATACCACGTCATCACACTATGTCTTCACACAACAAACACCTTCATAAGAAATAAAGCACAAATACAATTTCACTCTATCTCATGCATGTATATTATCACATGCATGTATCATATAACAATATATTTTATGTCACTATATTCCTCCTCATCATGAAGATAGGATATCATAGATAATTCTCTTCATGTATTTGTGTTCATGGGTAACTGACATTGGTTCTCTCCATGTAAACTAGCTTCATATAAATGAATTACATGAACTTCTATATTCTTCTCATATTGAAGGTGGTTCATGAGTTATAACTTCTCATGAACTAGAAATTGTTTGTATATTATTATTTCATTCCTTTTACCAAGATAGTATTCATAAATTCATCACAAAATCAAATAAACATCATATAAATTTGAAGATAAACATACACCACAAGCACATGGAACCACTTTGAGGATACAGAGAATTTCCTCGGCTCTGTTTCTCTCTCAATATTCCTTCATGAATATGTGATTATCACTAAATAAAATTGAACACATCTAGGGATATTTATATAGAAATATCCACTAATTCAGTTTTATGAAAATCGCATACAGACACTTGTTTCATTGACTTACTCCTTTATGTGATGGATTCGGTAAATTATTCATGACATCAAAAATCACTATCACTGTAAAACTATTTTCCCCAAACTCTATATACTTGGTCTAAGAATATCTAATTAATGAAAATAAAGTTTCATGAATATACCAATATCATCTATCCTTTTTATAATCTTGGTTGGATCATAATATCTCAGCTCATTATTAGTACATTCAGCTATGAAGAAACACTCAACTCATGAAAAATCCCTCAGTCAAAGGTGGAAGACAACTTCGATGAAGATCAGACAGCTTGAGATTATCTAGTCCAATAACACTAATTCTCTCTATATTTGTTAAATCGCATAAACAAAAATTGGATGAATCAAATCCCACATCGAGATTCTAATAAGTTAAACTCTCATTAATAATACTCTATCTGTCATCATTGGTTTGATCTGGTACCGAGGTCAGAAACTGGATACAAAATCACACACCATAGGCTTCTTGATGAAGAAATGTTCCTATGGGTATGCTATATTCAGGTGTTATACACGGTCTCTCCTATAATAAGTGGGCACTATTCCAACCCCATGATATATAAATCCTCCCAGCCACTATGCCTTGGTTGTTTGAGGTTTGACTATCGAACAATGGAGTGTCTATAGTCCCTTCATCTAGCTAGGGTGTGGGTTGGATATCTTTTTAATAATGATCAACATGAAGATTTATCCATATCTTAACACCATAACATTCTAAAATAAAAATACAAAACACCATAACCTATTCATTATAAATTCCTAGTCATTTTTAACTTTTGTAAACAATGTAAGCATATAATAATACTATTGGAACATGTTCTGAACATTAATATCAACTATGAAATCATTACATTAAAATCCTTGTTGACTTTCATCTCTACAAATTATTGATAATAATTTCAACCCTAACATGAATAAACCACTTTGTTTATTCACACAAGTTGATCCACAAATAGTTTATGAGGTATTTAGGTATAGGGAGTGGATAAATGCAATTAATAAATAAATAGATCAGACTGAGAAGAATTTTACTTTGGAACTTATTCCAAGACCTGAATATAAAAATATATTGGTCACCAAGTGTGTATTCAATAATAATCTAAATAAAAAATGTGAGGTTTCAAAATAAAAAGAAATAATGGAATATTAAGGGTATTTATAGATGGAAGGAATTTTTTTCAAGGATAATTTCTCAATAGTGGTGAGACTAGAGGACATATATGTGTTTCTTGTAGTGTAAACACATAGGCACTATAAGGTAGTCCATATGAATGTGAAGTATACCATTTTAAATGTAGACCTAGTAAAAAAAATATATTGAACAACCTGAATTTTTCAACATTTATAGTGATGGAAGCATGTTATGTATAATAAATAAGGATTTATATGATCTAAAAAAACCCCATGGATCTATGTATTCTAATCTATATGGCTACCTAAGACAAAAATTTATTAAAGGGAAGGTTGACTATAACCTTTATATGAAAGTGACTTCCAAAGTTACTATAAATTTCATAGTTTATGATGATGATATAATATTTGCAAGTGACATGAAGTATATCTATAAGGATTTTTCCAATTAGATGAAGATACATTTTGAGATGTCCATAATGGATGAAATGAATTATTTTCTGGGATTATAGATTATACAAAAATATGATTACATTTTCTTATCTTAAGAGAAATATTCCAGAGCATTTTTTAAGAAGTTTGGCATGGAGAATTAAAAATAAGTCCCAACAATCATATCATTTAGAAATAAACTAAGAAAATATAAAGTTTGAAGTCGTGTTAATTAAAAATATCATTGGAAATATGATTTATCTAACATCATTGATACCATATGTAACTTATACACCGACTCTTTGGGCTAAATATCATAGTTTTCCAAAAGAGTCTCATATGATGGTAAAAAAAGTAATTCTTAAATATATCTAAGGAATAATAAATTAGGTCATTATATATAGAATAATTACAAAATTAATTTATTTCTTTCTTTCATAGATGCATATTGGGCCGGATACTACAATGATAGAAAATATATTTCATGTGGAACCTTCATTTTGGGTGAATGTTGTCTAATTTGGCAGAGTAATAAGTACAACTCAAATTCTATGAGCATAACTGAGGCACAATATTTTTCATCAACTCATGTTTGTACACATATGTTATGGTTGAAATTTAAGTTTTAAGATTAAAGATATAAGTCGATAATCCACTGAGGAATGATTTTGAGAATTAAAGTGTTATTGATATATCCAAAAAACATATTTAGTAATCCTGATCAAAAGAAATTTATATCAGGCATCACTTCATAAAATAAATAGTGTAAAATAGATATTTCAAATAGGAATAAATTTCCACCAAGAATGAAATGGAATATGTTTTTACAAATGAAATTTCAAGATATAGGTTTGTTGAGTTAAGGTTGAAAATTCACATTCATCATTCCCGTGTCACATAATGATGCATAAGAAATACCCCAAAAATTCTTTAGATTATGTTTTAAAGGGAGAATATATATTTTTACATCTCATTTTCAAAGAGAGAGTGTGCTATAACACTTTTATTATTTTTTCTCAATCTATATTTGTGGTCATTTATAAGGGGTAAAATGAATGTATGAATTGAGGAGGAGAAAAACTAAGTTTCTTGGAAAAAAATTCTTGCCACTGAGATATGATATTATCTCAAAAAACATTTTTGTATCTAGTATTATGGTTTCCAAACACATATCATTTGAAAATGACTATGTTTTTGTAACACCCCAGGATTTCAGAGTGTGTTATTTCTTAAAAATAATTCAATAACTTGCACTACACGCAACACCGAGTTCAATCACACCATTAAAAGAGGTCATGAATAGTATTAACTACATTTTGAACTTTATATAATCCTTATAATTTTAGAATCCCTATTATGAGTTTCTTAGTCATAATGCAAGAACAAATTCATTTTCAGTATTTCACTTTTATCAACTTCTAATAGTGAAACCTTTTTAAATACAATATTTTAAACTTTTTGACTAAATGGAGACATCAAAAAATTTAAAATGAAACATCCCAAGCGTCCACGGTACGCTTTCCTTTGGATAAAACAGTAGCGTGTGTTGTACGCAACTTCGAGTTCTAACACACCGTAACCAATCAAACTAGTTGTTATGAATAGTAATACCTACTTTTTGAAGTTATATATATTTTATATTTTAAAATGGACTTCATTTTTGGATTCGGAATATCAAATTTAGCCTAAGGTGAAATTTTGGTACTTTTCGGATAACTTTCATATTTTGATGAATAGTGAAAATTACTAAATTTTAATTAAAAACAACTTTTTTAATCAAAATAATTAATAGTGATAAATTATGAATTTGAGTGGTTTTAAAGTATATTTAGAATATATTTTTACTATTTAATATAATGTTGGTCATTGGACATAATTTTACAATTAAACCGAACATAAACAAGTGTCAATCTTTTGATAGTTATTATCTCTTAAAAACACGCTTTTTGTTTTGACAGCGGGAATTAATTTTAAATTAATTTCTGCCACTTCTGTGTTTTGAATTTAGGAAAATGGATTCCATATTTGGAATCAGGATGTTCAAATTGTGTAAATAGGTAACTTTTATTTTTACACATTTTGAATAATTACTGCGGTAAATATTTTATTTACCATGGTTAAAGGGTAAATCCGGTAAATAAGGGTTAAAAAAATAATATTATAATAATACTAAATTACCCTAAAACGTGTCTTAACCCTATTGGTTGATACATGGTCGACCATGGGCATCTTTGGGTCTATTTTGGGACCCCATGGATCCACTTGTAAGTGATAATGACACTTTATTTTAATTAAGTCAAAATGAATACAAAAATGACACAAGCATATATCGTTTAGAACAACAATTTTTACATAGGGTTATACATGTTGGATTTTCGATTATAAATATTCATTAGAAATATAACAAGATTCCCTACATAATGATATTTTATTTATAATTTTTAGACATTAAATAAGTTATTTTATTTATGACACAATGATGATGCAGTAATTAATATAATAGTGAAAAATTAAAATAATTGATATTATAAATACCCAAATAAATATAATATGAAACTTTTAATGAATTAAACTAATTTTCTAGGCTAATATGATATATTAGGATTGATTTAATGGACTTTGTTCGAAGTAATCAATCTGTTATGAGTTTCACAAAAATCAACTATTGAATAGTGTCAAAATTGACATAAAAGAGTTCTTAAAACAAATATTATATTATTAATTGATATTAAATTCCTAAAAATCTAAGGTTCGGCCAAGAGACTTATATTATGATAGGTTAATCATTAATGGACCACTTGGGGGTCGCTTGGATGTATATAGTAAGTTTATTAACCATATTATATAAAAATACAAAGAGACATTGTAAAAGTGAAACTAATTAACTTAGAGTTAATACTTAAAGATAAGGTTAATATAAGTACCCAAACCTGTCTAAATTCTATTGGTTGAGTGGTTTTCGACTTATCCCCACCTTAACCTTTGAATAATAAGCTTTGGAGCCATTAATAACCGAATATGAATTTATTATAAATTAATATTTCTAACTTTTCCAAAGGTGCCCCTCACCCCTCTTATAAAAGGGCACTCCTCCTTCTCATTTCTTCACACCTTCAAAGCCTTTTAGTTCGGCCAAACTCTGCCCACATACTCTCCCAACATCCCTCAATACAACCTAGAGGCCTTAGTTTGATCAGAAAGCTAACCTAAGGAGCCCTTTTGATCAAATCAAAAGGAAGAACCCGAAGAAGAGGTAATGATTTCACCACCCTTTTCTAAGTTCATTTCTTCTTCCACTTCTTCTTACTTTGTTCTTACCATTCTGAAATAATAACTCCAGTATCTCACATATACTGTGATGTTATTATAAATATGGTACAATCATATTCAGTATTCTATCCACCCTTTGAATAACATGTCACCATACGTGCGTACGTACGGCTTACCGTCTCCACGTCGTGGTGTAATTGTTATTCAATATCATATTATTTGGATGGGTATAATAATGATGTGTAACTCATGTAAATAATAAATATAACATGTTAATGATTCTGTATATATGATATACCATCCATTTATATATTATTTTAATATCAAAAGAATGATATCGTCGCTCGTGCGTACGTACGGACTACCGTCTCCACGAACGCGATGAGATTCATTCTCCATCGTATCCATTCCAGTATAATTATCATTTGATGATTTAAAAATGATGTTTAAGGACTGTATATCATTCTGGATATGAATAAGATACAACAACCATGGCTTATGTAACAAAACATATAAAAGAAAATGAGTAAGTTAACTCCCGAAACGACGATAATTCTAAGATATTATTAACAAATCAATGTTAAAAGATCATATATGATATCATATTAATATATATGATTCTTGTATAATTTAATAACAACTATTTCACCATTATACAGGAGGTTAACCTACCCCAACCAAGGAAAAGTACAAGGTAAGGGTTATTTCACAATCTCTTCATTATCCGAGGTTGTTTATACGTAATAATCTACTGGGATCTCTTTATCATCCACATCCATGTTTCTTAAAAATGCATTTCAAAACATTTTTACTATTTACTAGAATATGAGTTAAAGTCATTTATACCCTTTTTGACTTTTATAAGTGGTTTATAAAGGAATCTTTTGGTCGTTTTCAAAACAAGGTCCTTTTTAACCTTTTCGACAGAATTGAGGTAAGAATGTTTTTTTTTAACTTATACGGCGGGTGCGGTTATTTTACGCCGTTATAAAATCTTCAAAGCTTCCCTTACACGCTTGTAAGGATATTTTCAAAATATAGTTTTTCTTTTATAATTATGTGATTTTTAAATGATTTCAAAAAAAGAGATATTTCTCTCAAATATATGAAAATACAGTGCAAATGTATACGTATTTAACGCAAGCTTAAAAATGTTTTCAGAAAACCCGACTCTCGAGTTTGGTAGACAGGAAGGGATTGGGAGTGGACCCATCATGGCCTGTAATTAGTCGAGCAGTCTCAGAATTAGTTATTTTGTTTTCAGAAGCTTGCATAATGTTTTCAGAAAAACACTGGAGTGTATTTTAGCAATTTTAAACGTAAGTATATTCTAAAAAAATTTCATCGGTAGGTATCATGAGACAAACTAGTGTCTTGGCACAAGGCCTTGACAAAATCTTATTTGTAGTCTTGGCACGAGGCCTTGGCTATGTGGTTATGATAGTCTGGCATTATGCATTCCAACATTATGAAAGTGGTTATTTATTTTTGCATGTGATTATTCGATTAGTGGAATATCCATGTGAATAAGTAAATGGCATTATTTCATTTTATTTATGCCATACCATGTTGAAAGTTCATGTTTAAAAGGATTTTGTTTTAGTTATACATTGCCTTAAATGTTTATTCTTATTGATGAAAGTTTCCGCTATATTGTTATCCTTACTGGGCATTTGAGCTCACCCCTTTTCTATGTTTTATTTTTCCCAGGAAGTGAAGATGTAAGTTATGAATGACCTGCAGGGATATTATGAGGGGATTGTAGTGTGGACTGTGGAAACATTATGTTGTTGTAGTAGTTTTTGATTTTATGATGTAATGTAAAACTTATGAATATATCTAGTGTTTCCAAGGCTACTAAACCAATCGGTCTTTCGAGATTTGATCTTTCTTGTGATCATGCCAATGTTACGAAGTAATGCACCGACTCTAGGCAACTAGGGTCGGGGCGTTACAGTTGGTATCAGAGGAAGTTTAGTACAAACCTTGGAAGCTAGATTTAGATAAACTCTGATTAGAGCACATAGACCTAAGATGAACTTTGAGGATTAGTATAGAAGAACTTCCTAGAATTTTGGTATTGTAGAGACTTTGTGAGTTTTCCGAGCAATACATCCCTGTCTGGATACGAGCAGGTAGAGGCGGCTCTGGCACAGATGTACCTAGGGGTAAAACCCGAAAACACCGCTTTGAGCTAGACTCGAACGGGAACTGGTGCACGACAACGGGCCTTGCTGCACTCTTGGTTACGACACTCCCGGGGGATATGCTTAGGATAACTCTCACTTTCTTTACAAATCATTATGAAGGGTTTATGAGTATATACTTCCTCAAAGAAAACATATTTATGATTATGGATTATATCCATAGATAGTTCAATTTATGTTAAGTGTTTTATAAGTATGGGATTATGTATTTTGATTCATAAACTGATCTAGTTTATGCCATGGTATAGAAATGGCGCCCAGTAGAAGGAATGAGAACTCCAGAAATACACATGATTCAAAGAGAAGGAAGGATCATATCTTTCATGGTCTTAAGCTAGAATTTATAAGAGAAATAGTCTCCCATGTATTATCATCATATGAAGAAATAATATCATGTGTTGATAAGATATGTAAAGAGTTTACTGAGTCCTATGGCTTTGAAGGGAAGCAAGAGAAGAAAAGGATGGAAGAGAGAAAGATGGATAAAGGGAAGAGGGAAAAGAAGAATTTTCCCATATGTGGTAACTGTGGAAAGAAACACCCTGGAACTTGCCTGAAAGGAATGGGAGTTTGTTATAAGTGTGGAGGAAAAGGGCACAAAGTACGTGACTGCAAGGGTAAGAAAATGGTTTTAAATGTACAATGCTTCATTTGCAAGGAGTTTGGACACTACGCGAACCTATGTCCCAGTCATCAGACTATGCCTCAAATGATGTTATTGGATAATAATCAAGTTATGATACTACCACAGATGAAGAGGAATGATTAGAGTTCTTATGTTGATTATGTCAATTGAGCTTTGTATCAACAATGTACTTGTTATAATAATTATGGAGTATATAAGGATTGTACTGCAGTACTATTTCATTAAGGACTTGAGATTGTGTGGAACAAAGAAAAGTGACTCATTAGCAGGATAGATTTTTGAAAAATATATGGTTGAGAGAATGATAAACCATAATATAGTTCTGATACTGAGGTAGTGATTTTGGAATAATATGTGATTGTTTTGGATAAATTATATTGGATATTCTTGACTACCTTGGAACTGATTAATGATTTGTATATTCCATCATTGTTGGGGTTTAAAACATTTTTGGATTAATGAAGTATATCCAGCATTCTATATGGAATAAGGGAGCATGAATGTAATCAATAAGGAATATGGTAATACATGATGAAGGTATTCATATGCTATTACGGGGTAAAAAGGATCTATATTATGTTTACCTTCCTTATGAATGTTGGACTGTGAGTTTGGACAGAAGTATTTTGGATAGTTCTAGTTTGGATTATTTTGGATTGCCATAAAAGGACAACCCGGAGGTCGGGCGGCAACCCGTCGCGTCCGGCAAGGCTGCGAGACTTGAACCCGCAACCAAAGGGCGACAAGGGTGTATCACCTACCACTATCCCACGAGATTTCCTGGATTAAATAAAGTAGTTTTTTAAAAGATCTGGTAGATGAATTATAAATTCGTTTATTTTGGAACCCTCTATGAATAGTATAAATAGAATTTTTTTTACGAGTGAATGATGAGTTTTGGTAGAAATTTATTAATGGATAAAACTCTAATTATAAACTAAGTATATCTCCTTATTATCTTATCCAATATCATAAATAAATTCCTCAACATTAATAATAGAAACATAGAACAAAAATGTTGTCCTAGATGGTACCTTAAATCATCACAAATTTATGGCTTTGGGATTGTTGGCCTTTTCATAGCCATGTTCTCTACCACTCTCCATCAGATAATTGATGGCTAGATTTTTCTTTCATATCCATATTTTCTTACATGGAACCCTAGTATGTGTTATTTTCGGTAATCTTCATACTTTCGACTCTTTATTTTAAATAGAGGCCTCGTTAATTCATTTTTCGATGTGGGATTTCAACTAAGATATTTTGAAATGTCAAAAATGTGTTATCCCAATACCCTATATTTTGTTGAACCTATGGTACTTCAAATCATCATAGATTGATGAGTTTAAGGACCTCAATTATACACTTGTTTGTGATTGATGACCTCAATCACTACCTATAAATATTTACGTTTTTCCTCCGGTTATATGTCTCTAATTGCCACCAATGTTCTCCTAATCGAGATCATAATTTGGTGGTGACCCTTTAATTTCTCTTTTCCTCATATTAAGACTAAATTTTAGTAACCCAATTTCCAATGTGGGTTTTCCCACAAATATATTTTCTACTTTCAATCTTTTATCTTCGAAGAACAATTTCAAATTGCGAGGACGCAATTTATTGAAGGAGGGGAGAATGTAACACCCCAGGATTTCAGAGTGTGTTATTTCTTAAACTCATCAATCTATGATGATTTGAAGTACCATAGGTTCAACAAAATATAGGGTATTGGGATAACACATTTTTGACATTTCAAAATATCTTAGTTGAAATCCCACATCGAAAATGTGTTATCCCAATACCCTATATTTTGTTGAACCTATGGTACTTCAAATCATCATAGATTGATGAGTTTAAGGACCTCAATTATACACTTGTTTGTGATTGATGACCTCAATCACTACCTATAAATATTTACGTTTTTCCTCCGGTTATATGTCTCTAATTGCCACCAATGTTCTCCTAATCGAGATCATAATTTGGTGGTGACCCTTTAATTTCTCTTTTCCTCATATTAAGACTAAATTTTAGTAACCCAATTTCCAATGTGGGTTTTCCCACAAATATATTTTCTACTTTCAATCTTTTATCTTCGAAGAACAATTTCAAATTGCGAGGACGCAATTTATTGAAGGAGGGGAGAATGTAACACCCCAGGATTTCAGAGTGTGTTATTTCTTAAAAATAATTCAATAACTTGCACTACACGCAACACCGAGTTCAATCACACCATTAAAAGAGGTCATGAATAGTATTAACTACATTTTGAACTTTATATAATCCTTATAATTTTAGAATCCCTATTATGAGTTTCTTAGTCATAATGCAAGAACAAATTCATTTTCAGTATTTCACTTTTATCAACTTCTAATAGTGAAACCTTTTTAAATACAATATTTTAAACTTTTTGACTAAATGGAGACATCAAAAAATTTAAAATGAAACATCCCAAGCGTCCACGGTACGCTTTCCTTTGGATAAAACAGTAGCGTGTGTTGTACGCAACTTCGAGTTCTAACACACCGTAACCAATCAAACTAGTTGTTATGAATAGTAATACCTACTTTTTGAAGTTATATATATTTTATATTTTAAAATGGACTTCATTTTTGGATTCGGAATATCAAATTTAGCCTAAGGTGAAATTTTGGTACTTTTCGGATAACTTTCATATTTTGATGAATAGTGAAAATTACTAAATTTTAATTAAAAACAACTTTTTTAATCAAAATAATTAATAGTGATAAATTATGAATTTGAGTGGTTTTAAAGTATATTTAGAATATATTTTTACTATTTAATATAATGTTGGTCATTGGACATAATTTTACAATTAAACCGAACATAAACAAGTGTCAATCTTTTGATAGTTATTATCTCTTAAAAACACGCTTTTTGTTTTGACAGCGGGAATTAATTTTAAATTAATTTCTGCCACTTCTGTGTTTTGAATTTAGGAAAATGGATTCCATATTTGGAATCAGGATGTTCAAATTGTGTAAATAGGTAACTTTTATTTTTACACATTTTGAATAATTACTGCGGTAAATATTTTATTTACCATGGTTAAAGGGTAAATCCGGTAAATAAGGGTTAAAAAAATAATATTATAATAATACTAAATTACCCTAAAACGTGTCTTAACCCTATTGGTTGATACATGGTCGACCATGGGCATCTTTGGGTCTATTTTGGGACCCCATGGATCCACTTGTAAGTGATAATGACACTTTATTTTAATTAAGTCAAAATGAATACAAAAATGACACAAGCATATATCTTTTAGAACAACAATTTTTACATAGGGTTATACATGTTGGATTTTCGATTATAAATATTCATTAGAAATATAAAAAGATTTCCTACATAATGATATTTTATTTATAATTTTTAGACATTAAATAAGTTATTTTATGTATGACACAATGATGATGCAGTAATTAATATAATAGTGAAAAATTAAAATAATTGATATTATAAATACCCAAATAAATATAATATGAAACTTTTAATGAATTAAACTAATTTTCTAGGCTAATATGATATATTAGTATTGATTTAATGGACTTTTTTCGAAGTAATCAATCTGTTATGAGTTTCACAAAAATCAACTATTGAATAGTGTCAAAATTGACATAAAAGAGTTCTTAAAACAAATATTATATTATTAATTGATATTAAATTCCTAAAAATATAAGGTTCGGCCAAGAGACTTATATTATGATAGGTTAATCATTAATGGACCACTTGGGGGTCGCTTGGATGTATATAGTAAGTTTATTAACCATATTATATAAAAATACAAAGAGACATTGTAAAAGTGAAACTAATTAACTTAGAGTTAATACTTAAAGATAAGGTTAATATAAGTACCCAAACCTGTCTAAATTCTATTGGTTGAGTGGTTTTCGACTTATCCCCACCTTAACCTTTGAATAATAAGCTTTGGAGCCATTAGAAACCGAATATGAATTTATTATAAATTAATATTTCTAACTTTTCCAAAGGTGCCCCTCACCCCTCTTATAAAAGGGCACTCCTCCTTCTCATTTCTTCACACCTTCAAAGCCTTTTGGTTCGGCCAAACTCTGACCACATACTCTCCCAACATCCCTCAATACAACCTAGAGGCCTTAGTTTGATCAGAAAGCTAACCTAAGGAGCCCTTTTGATCAAATCAAAAGGAAGAACCCGAAGAAGAGGTAATGATTTCACCACCCTTTTCTAAGTTCATTTCTTCTTCCACTTCTTCTTCCTTTGTTCTTACCATTCTGAAATAATAACTCCAGTATCTCACATATACTGTGATGTTATTATAAATATGGTACAATCATATTCAGTATTCTATCCACCCTTTGAATAACATGTCACCATACGTGCGTACGTACGGCTTACCGTCTCCACGTCGTGGTGTAATTGTTATTCAATATCATATTATTTGGATGGGTATAATAATGATGTGTAACTCATGTAAATAATAAATATAACATGTTAATGATTCTGTATATATGATATACCATCCATTTATATATTATTTTAATATCAAAAGAATGATATTGTCGCTCGTGCGTACGTACGGACTACCGTCTCCACGAACGCGATGAGATTCATTCTCCATCGTATCCATTCAAGTATAATTATCATTTGATGATTTAAAAATGATGTTTAAGGACTGTATATCATTCTGGATATGAATAAGATACAACAACCATGGCTTATGTAACAAAACATATAAAAGAAAATGAGTAAGTTAACTCCCGAAACGACGATAATTCTAAGATATTATTAACAAATCAATGTTAAAAGATCATATATGATATCATATTAATATATATGATTCTTGTATAATTTAATAACAACTATTTCACCATTATACAGGAGGTTAACCTACCCCAACCAAGGAAAAGTACAAGGTAAGGGTTATTTCACAATCTCTTCATTATCCGAGGTTGTTTATACGTAATAATCTACTGGGATCTCTTTATCATCCACATCCATGTTTCTTAAAAATGCATTTCAAAACATTTTTACTATTTACTAGAATATGAGTTAAAGTCATTTATACCCTTTTTGACTTTTATAAGTGGTTTATAAAGGAATCTTTTGGTCGTTTTCAAAACAAGGTCCTTTTTAACCTTTTCGACAGAATTGAGGTAAGAATGTTTTTTTTAACTTATACGGCGGGTGCGGTTATTTTACGCCGTTATAAAATCTTCAAAGCTTCCCTTACACGCTTGTAAGGATATTTTCAAAATATAGTTTTTCTTTTATAATTATGTGATTTTTAAATGATTTCAAAAAAAGAGATATTTCTCTCAAATATATGAAAATCCAGTGCAAATGTATACGTATTTAACGCAAGCTTAAAAATGTTTTCAGAAAACCCGACTCTCGAGTTTGGTAGACAGGAAGGGATTGGGAGTGGACCCATCATGGCCTGTAATTAGTCGAGCAGTCTCAGAATTAGTTATTTTGTTTTCAGAAGCTTGCATAATGTTTTCAGAAAAACACTGGAGTGTATTTTAGCAATTTTAAACGTAAGTATATTCTAAAAAAATTTCATCGGTAGGTATCATGAGACAAACTAGTGTCTTGGCACAAGGCCTTGACAAAATCTTATTTGTAGTCTTGGCACGAGGCCTTGGCTATGTGGTTATGATAGTCTGGCATTATGCATTCCAACATTATGAAAGTGGTTATTTATTTTTGCATGTGATTATTCGATTAGTGGAATATCCATGTGAATAAGTAAATGGCATTATTTCATTTTATTTATGCCATACCATGTTGAAAGTTCATGTTTAAAAGGCTTTTGTTTTAGTTATACATTGCCTTAAATGTTTATTCTTATTGATGAAAGTTTCCGCTATATTGTTATCCTTACTGGGCATTTGAGCTCACCCCTTTTCTATGTTTTATTTTTCCCAGGAAGTGAAGATGTAAGTTATGAATGACCTGCAGGGATATTATGAGGGGATTGTAGTGTGGACTGTGGAAACATTATGTTGTTGTAGTAGTTTTTGATTTTATGATGTAATGTAAAACTTATGAATATATCTTGTGTTTCCAAGGCTACTAAACCAATCGGTCTTTCGAGATTTGATCTTTCTTGTGATCATGCCAATGTTACGAAGTAATGCACCGACTCTAGGCAACTAGGGTCGGGGCGTTACAGTTTTGATGATTCTAGTGTACTTTTTTGATTTCTTGAAAACATTGAATTTTAAATGGAAAAGTTCAATAGAGTTGACCAAAAATAAAAAAGTGAGATATTGAAGATACCCATATATTTTTTGAAGGCTTTTATTTATTTTCAACTATGTATAAGATTTAATGGAAACTACTGTGATTGTATATGAAGTTTTTAGAATTTTTTGGTATTTTTTAAAAGTAAATGGAGATGTAATGATATGTTGTTGAGAAAATATTGTAAGAGTTATTAATGTTTTAGGAATTTATTTTCTAGAATATAGAGTAGTTAAAAAATGAATAAGTATTAAATTTCTCACAAGAATTTGAGATTACATAAAACCTCTATATGTTTTAAAAGGAATTTTATTATTTTTTAAGACTTCCTTATTTTTCATAATACTTTTTTTACCGTAATAATACTTTGGTGTAATTTTATTATAATTTTGAGCTAGCATAAGTATTTTTTTTGTTTGAGTCAAAAAATGAAAAATACATGATAATTTTGTAATACTTCATAAGGTTTTATAAAAAAAATCAAATGAATTTCTTAATAATTTTATTTTTCATAATACTCTATCTGAGTGTATACGACTTTTATGGTAGTGTGAAAAACTTATCATGTAATGTGTAAGGCTTTATAAAAAACATAAGCCTTGTCTATATAAGTCTAAAACTTATCATATATAATAATAATTTTCTAAAATGTTTGTAAATGCATGTAAATACACAGTCTTACAAAAAAGGTTTGTGTTTTGAAATTTTAGACTTTATCAGTTAAAAAAATTGAGATATTAGAGAATTTAAAGAAGATATTTCCATAAGGAAAATGGGATGATGTTGTGCTGATATTCAGTTCATAAATCAAGAGTTTATTACTATATTTTGATTCAATGTATGTTATGATAATGGTGTTCTATGATGAGATGTGTCACATTGTGAAGTAGATTGAGTTAGATACTAGTTAAAGCCAGTTCAATGAAATTAAGTGAGGTGATTACTTCTAGAAAATTCAAGAATTATAATATATATATATATATGAATAATTATTTTTAGTGATCACTACTGATGAAATAAAAAATAATAATGATAGTATTTCTTGAATATTACCAGATTAAATTCAATAAATGGGAATGGAATATTCATATATCATGGGAACATAACCATGTGAGAAGCTAATTGAGGAAATGAATAAAGGAGTATGATATATAATTCAGTTGTGAAAATCATATGGAATGTGAGATGACATTGATTTTTAAATTTAATTAATTCAAGACAATTATAAAATTCTCAATCAAATTGGAGAGTATTTATTAGAAATTACATACATAAAAATGAGAAATATTGAGAGAGATACTATGATAAAAATGTATACTAGATCCAAGAGTTCATAAGTGAGTAGAAAAAATTTAAGTTCTTGAGTAATCAATGACTCAATATTAATAAAAAGATCATTAAAGTTCTATATAAGGTTATAAAGGTATACTGGTCTGATTTCAAATGAAATTATTAGATATTTGAGATCTTTAAAAGGATAACATATTCTATTCTTATCATCTTAGAGGATCAAATAGGAATACCATCATCATCACTTTTTAAATCATCCCAGTTTCACTTATGATTTCTCTCACTATGTTATGTTCATATTAAAATAGGTGGGATTTAGTATATTTTATAAGTATGTTTTATAATTTTTGGGAATCTCCCATATTTATAGGATGATACCACTTTAAACACATTTAATTGATGGTTGATTCTAGTGTAGAATCTATAAATTTGACTCATCTTAATCAATACATAGAGTAAGTACCCATGTTGAGAATTAATCTTGTATAAATTATGTGTTCATTGTCATACTTTTCCTTTATATTTGTTTAAAGTGAGTCTAATATTCATATTTGAGTGGATAGGATCCTAAAATATCATAAAGGTTAATTTATAAAGGATAAATTATAAAATAAAGAACCTCAGATTCATCTCCCTGCCCCAGTGGTGCACCCATTCCCATGGTATATCAACTAATAGAACACGTTTTATATTTATTTATTTATATTATATTTTTTGAAACTATTTAATTTATAATTATTATTTTTTTGTTTTTTTGGAGCAGAATATGTCTTCTCTACACTTTGGTGTAATTATTTCTTAAAAAAGTACATATGGGAAAATGTTATGTCAGTTTATTGTGATAAAACATTTTCCTTATACAAAAGTTTTCTAATTCACATTGCGTATAAATATTATTTTATTTAAAATATTTATCTATAATATTTTATCTTATAAAGATAGAAAAAATTCATTTTGAGTTTTTTTGGGTTATAACATATATTAGATGGGATTATGTGTTTTGATTTCTGAAAAGTGCATGTGGGTAATCAGTAATTTAATAATTATATTTTATATTATATATAAACTATAATTTATTTTATTTATTTTTAATTATTATATAAATTTTTATTATATATTAATTTTATTTGGTTTTATTGACGTTTTTTAGTTATATTTTCAATAGGGTTTCATAATGCAATGATACTTTTAAATTGAGTTTGAAAACCCATAATTTTAAACTTTTTATTTCATAATCATTGATTATTTGAGAGTTAATTTTGATAGATCAAAGTTAATTTTGAATATCATTAGTATATACTTTTTATTTTTTTCCTTTGCATGTAAACATCATTAATCTGTTCCATAAATGGTCTTACTTGAACATATTTTCATTATAATTATTTTAATCATTTAAGTATTTTTTATCTTAAACTTTTTTATATTTTTCATTGAAATTTCACCTAAATGATAGAGTAATTAGTTTGATATACAATATTTAAGATTCTAAAAAAATAATCCCATATACCAACATTTTTATCATTTTTTATCCACTTTACCTACGAGGAAAAAATTTCTATTTCTTAATAACATTATTTATCATTAAAATATAAATTTACCTTTCACTTAACTTTGAAAATTTTAAAATTTAATTAATTATTAGAATGTGGGATCTTATTTTTTAAGACTTATTTTATTAAGTAAAAGAAAATATTATCTAGGGGGAGAGGTTTAGATTTAGTGTGGTGGGGTTTACATTATTTTTTGTCATTATTTATGTGATTTTGAGTGTTATTTTTCAATTTTTATTATATCTCATTACACTCAAAATTTCTTATTTATTATTTTTATATATTTTATTCATCTATTTCTTATCATTTTCCTATTCATTGCTTCTATTATTAAAATATAAATGTAATTATAGATATTTTATCCACTTTTTAGATGAAATCATTTATAAAAATTACCTATTAAAAAATAAGTGGGAAAAAATATTTATTCTTGGGTTAAAAAATAACATAATAGCATGAAAATATGTTAAGAAATCAAAAAAACAAGGAAAATAAATTTCAAAGAAGTACCAATAATATTTTTCTATAAAAAAAATCCTTTCAACTTAATAATTTTTTTTTTATAATATTACTTTCTTCCATTTAATATACTTAAATGAGAACAAATAACTATATTTACTAATTCATTTCTTTATTTACTTCATTCTTCCTTGTTTTTTAGTCATTATTTTATCTTTTCATTTTTTTCTTAATTTTTTTCTTTGACTCAAATAATTGAGTAAAATATAAATCTTTAACATTTTTTGTATTTCATCTCTTGCCTCGCCTAATACTCATAAAAACATTGAAAAGGTCCGCTTGAGGGTGTAATTAGTCCCAAGTAGTGAAGATTGTACAATTGTTTAATGCCTATAGTATGTTTTACATAATGAATGAATGAGGGAAACTCTATTTATCTTTTTAGTTTTAATTCAATTAAATATTATAGTGTTTAAAAAAAATAATGGTGTATACTAATGGAATTTTAAATTTTTTGTAATATGGATATATTTTTTCCAGGATATGAGAGGAAATTATTCTGGAAGTTTAAATTTTTAAAAGAATGTGAATTCTAAATTTAAATTTATTTTTAGCATATGTAAACTTTGTATAAATTTAATTTTTTTTTTGAAGAGTTACATGTATTTATATTTTATATTTTGTTTTTACTCTTTCTGAAACACCCAATATGTGATATACGTTTTCTGTTTAAATTTTAAGAGTCTCAAGATGATGTTTTAAGTTTGGGGACATTTTATAGATAATGAATGGTTATATGTATAGAAACCATGCATGCTAATTATGAAAACAAATTAGGACAAATATAAATGTGTGATTAGGTTTATGATTAACGAACCTTGTGAGATAACCATGTGAGGTGTTTTTTTGGAAAATTTAAAAGCATATATTAAGGAATTTTTATCTAACTATGTGAAGACTATAGCTAATGCATGTGGTTCTGATGATATTTTTAAAGTATCAGAATGAGGTTTCTGGAAGTGGTTGTGGACCTCAAAATTTTAGAGAAGGATTTTAGCTAATTCATGTTTTTATGATGATCCACTAAAAGTATCAGAAAGTTAATTTGGACACTTTGGTGTTATGCATGTTCAATTATTGTTATTGTTCAATATAAATGTGTAATATTGTATCATATGTTTCATTAGTCAATACAAGGGTGGTCATGAATCTCGGATGGTGGTGGAACTAGTTTACCAAGAGAATATCTCTTTAAATTTGAGGTGGGACCAGTTTCTAAAATAGTTAATTCATATACATGTATGAGTAAAGATGTATGAAATAGGAAGTTAGAGTAGTGAATTTTTTAATCTCTTGTACATTCATTTATCATAGTGATCGCAGTGTTTTTCTGTAGATATAGGACTTTCATCTGACCCACATAATTATTTTATGTGATTTTGTGTTCCATTTTATTTTGTAATTGTGTGTGTGGATAATGTTATATGGTGATAAGTTTAAGATTATTCCTAGTTCAAAAACATATACTCAAGGGGATGTAAATACATTCTGAAGGTAGACTATTATAAGGACATTCTTCCAAAAAAATTGTGATATTTCTTCCCGTTTATCTCCCTATAGTCTTCTCTTTAAATAACTAAATAATGATAATAGATATTAAATCATAAATATATTAAATGGATTGGTTTGTTTTTATATTAATCAATATATTTTGGTAAATAATATCAAAGGATTAGAAATTACTAATCTAGATTTATGTTTTTTTATAAATCTTGTCAATTTAAGTGGGTTATATCTTTCCCTAAGGTGATTTTCCTCCATTTATTTGAAGATCTATACCTTATTTACAAGTTCTAATCATGATGTTGGTCAGATCTATGATTTCTATTATCATTCTATGTTTTTATTTATATTGATACTCATGGGTGTTTTTCAAAATGTCTAATATTTTGAAAATTGTATTTTAGATAAAGAATTTATCTGGATAGTTGGAAAATTTTGAAAATGGATTTGGTTATTTAATAAACTTTTATTAGAAAACATTTTTTTTAAATTTCATGGATTTAAAAAAATGATTTTTGTGTGTGTAATTTATCTCAAAAAATGTGATATTATTTTGGGGAAATTACTTTTATAACTAAAATGGTTTTGAAAAAAATGGATTAAGGATTGAGTACTAAGGTTTCATTGTTGTAAATAATTATAAAACATGGTTGGAATGATACATGGGACATGGTTGGAAATAACCATGTAGTGTGGTTATAAATAACCATAGAAAGAATGGAAATACCTAAATAGAATCATCTTGGTTAATTATGATTCATTACAGATGAACTATGATCATTTATGATGAATTTATTTAGATATGGTATTGTTTGTCTAGTTGGGGTTTTCTCATATATGCTGGATATTTTACTATGGAAAAAATTTGATATTTTTTTATGTTATATAGAAATGTATTTCTTTTAAGAGAGGATTTTTAAATACTTTCCAATATAATTATACTAGTTTTTAACAAAATTTTATTGATGATTCATGGGGAATTCCTGGGGGTCATTAGGGGAAATAAAATTTATTCTTACACTCCCCTTACATGTACACTCTGAAGTGCATATAGATTCATCTACCCATGATGCTAGTAAATCAAATGTTCCTTTCTCTATTAGTGATGATTTTTATATCCATGATAGAATATTACAATTAGAGTTAGGAGTGGATTCATGTAAAATTGTACTTTTATATTTTTATTATGACATTGGATTTTTTTAGTTCGACCATTTTCTAAATTAAGATGTTTTTATGTTATGTTATTTCTATTATTCAATTATTTTAATTAAATTTTTTTTATTAAATTGTAAATCATGTGTGTGTTGTGTTAATATTAGTGGTAAAATCATTCCCCAAGGTTTACATAATTCCTTGATACTAAGTACTACCCTTGGGGAATTGAAGAATTTATCTAAGGCCTTTTGGAACCCTGATTCAGGTCTTGAGATATAAGTATTTTGGTTGGTTTGTTAAACTTGTGCATTAAGACAAATAGAGTATTAAGTGGGGGAGTTTATAACTATATTTTATTCATTTATTTATAAATATTCAATTGTTTTTATTTTTTATTTATGTTATTAGGGTAACAAATTAATTTTAAGTTGAAATATTTTTTTGTAATATTTTTTAGTTTTTTATGGTTTTTAATATTATTATTAATTAATTTATAAAAATATAAAATTATTTTTTAATTAAATTTAATTTTTTAGATGAATTTTTATAAAAAAATATATGTTAAAAGTAAAAAATACTTTATGTGTTTAATTGTATATGTTTTTTATTCTTTATTTTTTTCATTTTTTGTGCATTATTATTTTTATATATTATATGGTTAGCCTTTATGTTTTTTGTTTTATTACTATTTATTTTTTTTTATTTTTTTTTATGATAGATCATGTTGTATGGTCCTTGTGGGAATGCTCCTATATAAATATTTTGAATACCTAATAGATCATTTTCTACTTTCATATTCACATTTTTGTGAGATCCAATCATGATCTATCATATTTTTAATTTTTTATGTATTTTAAGATTTTAAATTAATTATTTCTATTTTATGTTATTTTTTAAATGATTAATGAATTAAATTTTTATTAAAAATACAAATATATTTATATTTATTTATAATCACTTATAGTTACATATTTATAATTTATTATATTCTATGGTTTTTTTAGAATAACAAATCTTTTGACCAAAGCATTATGCTATGTTCAATAGAATTTTTTTTATGATTATTTTAGTTATTTTGAAAATTCTATTTTTTCATTATTTTTTTATCTTGTGCTAAATATTATTTGGTAAATCTATGATTTAATATTTTTTATGATTGTAATTACATATTGTGATTTATAATCATTTAAATTCATGGTTTAATCACATAACATGTTTTATGTCCTTTTAAGTAAAACATCTTATGTGTTGACATGACTCAACCCAACGGGACCCCACCTGGGCTGGCTAAAAAGCTAAGTGTTCCACCCTAAGTTTTCCTATAACAGGATAAGGTTAGGAGACTGTCTTTAAGAAGGACTAAACTTATAAGGGAGGCCTTAGTGGATAACAACCTGAAACATAAATACATCTCCAATAAAAAAATACAATATGGCCAAAAATATATAATCAAATGAAATATATAAAAATACATGAATTGAGAAATAGTTATCAAGTAAAATGCCATAAGGGATAAACCTAAAAATAGAAATAAAATTGCATAAGAAAAAACCACCATGTGATACTTACTCCAATAATGGGATGACACATTTTCTCTATATGGTCTCCAATAATGAAATCTATTATAAACTCTCTCCCACCATGAACCATCATCATCCACTATGTCATAACTCTATGAACACCATTATCAGCACATATGCTAAGGTAATCTCCAAAATATTCAATGTTTTTGCTGACAAAACATGTGTGGGAATAAGTTCCATGCAAGGGTGAGTATAAATATACTCAGTAGGATTCCTTAAAAATGTAAAGAGAATGATAAGACAATAAATAATTTCAATCCCAAACTGAGGGAAACAGGATGAAACCCAATGGTACTAGATGAGCTATAAGTTATAGACAATCATTAATGAGGGGTAAACCCTAAAAATTATGTATTAAATCCAAAAAATGAGTGTATCTCAGATGTAGTTAGTGATACTTAAAGTATTGATAAAATACACAAATCCCAAAGATAACATCCAAGTTAAAAGTCATAATGTAAAAAGAAATTGATAATATGAATCATCTAATATGATACTTATCTTCACTAAAGAAACTTCTCGATGGGGTTCCAAGTAAATCATCATCAGTCTCATAGTACCTAAACTATATCACATTTTCCACTTCCCTCGTCATCCCTCAGTAGAAGGAACAATAGGGGACCCAATACTCACTTCAAAACACATCAATCAAAAGGGATAACCAACCCAATAGAGGACCCATGACCCCATGAGTTTAATATACATAAACTGAGAGGTTTACCTCCTACATGGGTGGAGGAAATGTGCCCCATCATAATGGGAGGGTATTCTACTCCACTAAATACATGGTTATACCCTAGATACAGTGTATACCAAGAGGGTTTTTAACCCATTTTTTCTCTATAATTATCCACCCACACTCATCATCATCTCTGTATAGATTTCTAACTCCAATTGCTCAAACACCCTGAATATAAACCCGGGATGGTGAAGATGTATTCACTATCATATTCTATATAAAAAATTGTTAAAATTTACTGCTCATGCATCAAAAAATAGTAGCTTTGGTGGGAATATATGAATAATACTAGTAATTTCCTAGTATACAACATGTCCCTATAGGGAAAATGGTGTGTAGGTCACTCAATAAGTTTGGTCATGAACTATCTCCACCCAATTGATGTCATGTATCTAAGTACACATAATATAATCAATGGATGTGATGTATGAAAATTCTTAAGATATAAGGAATGTACTCTGGATACACATAGAGTTTCCTCACAATATATATATGATGTCTTTGAGAAATACATAGAATTTGGTACCATGTGATTACTTGGTGTGTACAACCAATACTTTTCGAGCTAAAATTCATTAAATATATTAGGAATGTGACATGGAATATGATGTGTGGGTATGACACATTGACCTATCATGTATGAAGGGTACACACCGTGATACACAATTTAAAACATGGATTCACATAGTCTGATATTTCATTCTTAGTGAAAATACTTTTCATCTTGAATTCCAAAATAAATGGTGAGAATATTGAAGATACATGTCATCTAGAATTATTAAGGATACATAAAAGGTTATTAATGACATACATGTAATGTGAATGGATACTACACATTTTATGGTTAGTAAAAATCAAAAAAGTTAGAAAAAATTATTTTTTGTTATGAATGTTGTCATCGCCTCTATCAGTGGTTGAACCACTGGTGCCACCCAACATTGATGCTCTTGAGATTTCCACTACACCCCAATGGAAATATTTATATCCAACCATTATTGTCTATTTTTTATTTACATTAGAATGGTGATACTGTGATCAAAAACTATCATGCCACCACTTCCATTTTCTCAAACCCAAAATTATATTGCACCATCCATTGTCATAATGTGATATCACAATTAAATTCAATAGAGAATAACATGAATGAAATATTTGAATTTTTATGGTCAGTGGAATTCCCAACCACCAAGAATGGATTTACAATCGAAGAATGTGGGTATAAGGTAAATTAATTATTTCTTATGAATTTTTTTGTCATTATATCCTCCCCACCTTTCACCCTTTTCATTATCAATATGGAAACGACCTGAGATACTAAATAGAGAATCCTACTATGAATCCTCTTACAGAATTCGAACCATCCTTGCACATACACATTCCAAAATTGAAGGTCTAAGCCTTAAGTATGCCTAGGGAATAACTGCTCTATGAAACATACTTCACCTCCACACAAGAATCATATATCTCAATCCTATATTATAAAATATTTAAAAAATGGTAAGCTCACATTGTATAGATACCACAATGATTCCACATCAATGAAATTTCCAATTATAGGTCACCCTTTCATATAAAAAGTAGTAAAAATCAAAAACCAGGAACATAAACCTTAAAATGGATAATTATCCAGGGTTCCATATATTAGAGTATCACATTCCCCACCTTTAATAATAAATTAAAATTCTACTAGTGATAATACACAACCATACCCCCTGATTACCTACATGTTATTATGTACTACTGAATATCACTTGGCTAGGTTGTGGTCTATGTTTTTGAAAGTGACTAAAGAGAAAACTAAAACAAAAAAATTAACCTCCTTAAACCACCATGTAACAAACCAAAATATTTTTAGTAAACCATTCAAGAACAATCCAAAGTGGGGTATCTAGTCCATTCAGTTAACCCTACTCTATCGACTACAAACCTGAGGATAACACTTTCTAAACTCAAGAAACTACATCCCCAAACCTCAAGAAACGCCATCCATTCCATAGTTAGGGTATCCATAAAAAACACAAACTCTCTCTATACTTACACTAATGAGGTTATATACCCACTTGGGAACCCAAGAAAAAACATTCACATAACAAAACCCTATATGAGACTTAAGGGATACTCATGTTCAACCTTGATCTAAGAGTATGTCCTCCCCACATTTAAAGGTATGTGTGAGGTTAAATATCCATAAATTATCAATCACACACAATCCCCCAATTTAATATGGTATATCAGACCTCCCACACTTGTTATGGGGTGAGGGTAATCATCATTAGAAAAATAAACACCACATATTCATGGAAAACAATCCTTACAAAAAAAGATACATAGATTTTACTTACATTTGATGAGCACAAAATTATAGATAGGGTCATAAACTACCAAAACTCTACTATGTGAGACTAACCACTAAATCCTTAATAACCATGGGATTGACATAAAATAATTGTTAAATAATTTTCTATAATATCACACCTAAAATTATGGATTTAAAAACCTAAAATTCACACCTCAAGTGTTTTTTATAATGTTTATATTCTCAAAGTAGGCCAAAAATAACCTATAAATGCTTTAGATGCACTCTATCCATTTTAGTTCAATGAGGGTGTAATCAATTAATTCTACCAAAAATAATCCATGGGTTACATTACCAGAAAATTACATGCATTACTCCCAAAAACATTATTAATAATTTTAGGATATCCCTAACATTGTCTAACCATTTCATGTAGAGTATTTCTCTCAAAAACCAAATATGTTAGTAATAATACCTAAGATCAACTTTTATAAACCATTGAATGAAAATTTTATACTGATCCCATTGAAAACCTTTCTCCAAATGGTCTACAAAATATACATAAGATCCTTAATCCTAGATAAGATATCTGATAAATAGTATGAGATATTATCACAACCTCCAGATAAAGACGATATGAAATCCAAAAACTTGATGAGGGTAACCCTGGGCTATCCACCATGAAAATGTTCACAATTTCAACAAAAAATATGGGTAAATAATCCAAAATAGTTTATATAGACCAATAGTAAAAAATCACAAACTTGTAGGTGATTAATTTCAATATCACAAAATCACATCCTTGATAGAGGAAAAAATTCTCATTTTTAGTAGCTATGAGAAAAGAATAACCATTATAACTAGGAGTCACTATCCATAAGGGACTAGATATGATATCTACTAGACACAAAAACCCTTGAAAAATATTTAAAAGTTATATAGATAAAAAAATACTAATAAAAATATGTGTATGTCAAGAAGAAACATATCTTGTATTAAAACTTGTTTTCTATCACTTTCTCAGAGTTATCTATCACACCCAACCCTATGAGTCCTGATAGTTAGTCACATCAACTCTTAAAAAGATTATATGAATGTGGATGTGAATTTTTTTCAAAATCATCATTCATCCCTAACTACTACTACAACACCAACTATCCTATTGGAACTACCCCTTGGAATGTTATAGAGCTTATAATAGGTAAGTGCCTAATTTAACATTTTCATTTCTCGTCGAGATCCATCAATGACACGGTTATGGCTGACCATAGGGAATCACTATCCTTTTATATAAATAAGGATTCATAATAGACTAGAAAATATCAACCACTAAAACTCACTCCAATTATCTATAATAGGTGGTTAATGGAATAAGAAATAACCCCAAACTGAAAAATCACATTGAATGTCCTTCTCCAACTCTCAAACTCATATGAATTAATTTTAAATCTAGATCTGGAAGTGCACTATCCACACACATAAGCATGGTCACAGTCATGCTACTATGAATAAGCATATAAAATCTAAAATAAATCCATATAAAACATCAATGAATAGGACTCCATTAATATAAGTTCAAACTATAATCATGGTAGGATAATACAATCATGAGTTTAGATAAATATCAAGAAATTATTCCCTACACTACAAAGGGTAAATCAAATTCCAGAATCACTATCTATTCAGTGGGTGTCCAAATAAAACATGAAGTATAAATATTATAATCTAATAAATACTCTACTTCCCAAGGATTTGTCTCACCTTGTAATCTCACGAGGAATAAATCAATAAATAACTTGTAGTATATTCAATCTATAGTTTTTCCTGACCATTTCATCTGGAAGTATCATCTAATATATGAAGTAATATACACTATATGATGAATATAACAACTTAATTCTACCCTATAAATGATGAATTGGACTTTTGGGTTGACTGATAGATTATCAAAGACTTAGAGAAAGGAAATATTATTCATCACACCAATACTGGTCTCCTTAGTTTGGTAACTGAACTCAAAACCCATTTAGCATTGCTTCCCTAACTCTAAGAATAATAATCATAAGACCAATAAATCTAAAATATATCCTTATGAATCAAACTACACTAACACCATTTTAACATGGCCCAACCCATCAGAACCTCTCTTGGGATGGTAATAAGATGATTGTACCACCACAAGCCTACATCCAATAGGGAAGGGGCTAGTGAGTAGAACCAAGAAGAAATTATCATACATGAGAGGCCCGAGCCTATAAAAAAACAGAAATGTAAATGCATATTTAATAAGAAATAATATAAAAAAACATAAATATATAATCAACTAAACTGTATAAAAATAAATACATGGAATATCTATTATATAGTATAATGGAATAAATGTAAGACCCAAAAGTGAAATAAAAAGAAAAAAGAAAAAAATCACTAAGATCTATTTACTCAATAAATGATCTAACATATCCTTTCTAAAAGGTATCTTAGAATTATTTCCATCAACAACTATCTCCCACCCTAAACCATCATCATTATGAAACAACTTCATAAACATTACTAGCCTCACATCTTTCAAGGTCATCTTTGAACTATGAAACATCTATACATACAAAACAAATGTGGGTATAAGTACCATGTAAGAGGGAGTATAAACATACCACGTAGTTTTCCATAGAAATAAAAAGAGAATGATAAAACAATAACTCATCTAAAACATAAACTAAGAGAAATTTAAAAATCAAAAAAGTCCCATATATCATCAAGTTCAAGAAAACCAGAATGAGGGGGAACCTAAAACCTTGTAGATAAACTCTAAAAGTATCATATATCACATGAAATAATAGATAATAATAGTATCAAAAAATTATATTAAGCCCAAAGATAGAAACCCAATTGTAAGTCATACTATAAAGAAAATTGAGGAAATAAAGAGTCTCATATACTTATCCTCTGTATTGAAGAAGCTTCTTGAATGGGTACCTAGTAAATCATAATCATTTTCATAGTACCCAAACTATCTCACATGTTACACTTCCCTATCATCCCTAAATAAAAATATTAATGGGGTACTCACACCATGATATAAATCACCTTAGACGAGAGGGTTGTCTACCCCTATGGAGGAACCGCACCCGAATGTGTGTAGTATGCATCAGCTGATAGGGTTACCAACTCCATGAGTCAATGACATATGACTTGTTGCAATGGTAGGTTTACCTACTACAATAAATACATGAATGGCCTACACACTATAAATAGTGTTATAACAAGAGAGTTCTAACCTCTGAGTTGATTTATAATCATCCTCCCATGTGTTTCATAATCTCTATATAGCTAAATAACTCTAACTACTTAAAAAATACATATATAAACCTTATATGATGAAGATATATTCACAATCACATTCAACATGAAGAAAAATACTCCAAATGGGATACTCATACATCCAAAATTGGAACCCTGGGTAGGAAGATACAAAGAATATAGGTAATTTCTTAGTACATGTCATGACCCTATAAGGTACATGTAATATAGGCTGCTCGGTAAGGTTGATTATAAAATTAAACCATCCAATTCATGTTGTGTATTTGATTACATGAAATATACTTAAGTTACATGATATGTAGAATTAGTTAGGGTAGAAGGTGTGTACTCTAGATACATATCAATTCACATATCCATGTGTACATCATATCTCTAAGAAATACATAGTGTATAGGACCTTATGGTTACCAAGAATGTATATCCTATACACATCAATCCACCCCTCAAAAAATTCATGGAATGTTGGAAATGGAACATGATGTTTGGTTATAATGCATTAACCTAATGTGTACATGGATTATATAATGAGGAACTCAATCCCATGATACATAGAATATGACACAGAGTCACATGGTGTGTGATATTTAATTCTACCTGAAAACCTTATTCATCGCGGTTTCCAAAATACATGGAATGAATATTGGATATACATGTTGTTTGGAATAAATGAGGATGCATAAAATGTAATTAGTGACACACACGACATGAGACCAAATACTACATATTGTGTAGTTGAGAAAACTTCATAATGTTAGAATATTTGTTCTTTTTAGTAAAAACAAGTTACCTCTATCATCGATTGTGTTTTCTAGGCCACCCAAATTTGATGCCCCTGATATTTCCATTAACCCCTCCAACACTACAACCACCAAAATGATTTTCATCCGTCTGTTTTTTTTGTTTCTGTAACCTCATACCAAAGATATAGCACTCAAAAATCATCACACTACTACTACCATATTCTCAATAAAAATTTCATCGAACCTCTTTTACAAAATCGTGATATCATAATTAAATTCATGTAATAATAATATGAAAGATATATTTGAATATTAGTGGTCAGTGGGATGCCTAGCCACAAAGAATAAGTTTAGAATCAAAGAACCCATTAATAAGGGAAAGAATAAATTTTCAAAAAAATTATTAAAATTGTAATGAGGGTAATATTATAAAGACTATTATAAAATTCATTAGAATAAAACTCTATCAATCAATGCCTCTTGTTAATTTCATGTCAAATAAAATAGATAATAAGGAATCATAATCACATGATCTTTAATAAAATCGTGATGAGCTTAACTAATATTTATTTCCATATATTAATATTATCATGAAATTGAAAATTTTTATCATGCTATGAAATGTGAAAAAACAATAATTATTGAAGAAAAAAATATTAAATTAATCTACAAGTTATTTCTATGATAATAAATAATAATTAAAATAAAACATCATTACCCAAAATAATAATACTTATTATATTATTGTTATTCTCTATGAAGTTAACCAAAAATAATAATCAAATGTTGGTCATGGAATTATAATTTTTTAAAACACACAAATAATTTATCGTTAATTTTAGTAATAAAATTAATGGGATTTCAAATGTCATATTCGTAAAATAATAAAATTTAATATCCTTGGTAATCTGTTGTGTGAAACCCCTATATTTATCAACATAATTGAATAATAATCCATTATAAATTTTATAATTAAACTTATGTATCATATTTCCATAAATAATATTTTAAGAAGTTTAATATTAGTAAGAGAGAGAGATTAAACACATGAAGAATGATTCCAAATCAAATATATTAAGTGTCCTACCTCGATAATGAATTTCCATCACTTGATGACCTCATCACAATCCTCAATTTTCATTATGGCCAGCACCATGAAGAACAAGAATAATAAAAATTAATTTTTTTCCAAATAATGAAGGTGAATATTATAGGTATTTCTTTCCACAAAATTAGAATAGGTGATAAATATATTCTCTTAATTCATGGTCAAAACAAAATAGGAATATCATTTGAGGAAATAATTTTATTTTTATAATTTTATCATAATTCCTCTTAAATATTTACCCCTCATTACAACTCCCATAATTGTTGGTAAACCATCTAAAATTACAGTTACACATCACCACATGCACACCACATGAACACATCACAAAAACATAAATAAAGATAATAAATTATTTTTAATATATAATTTAGTGTTTTTAAATATCCTATACAAATTCTCAGTTCCAAACCTAATGTCTGACCATATAACTTATGCCTTACCATGAAAAAACACCTCATTCTTGATACAAATACAGTGTATGAATTTCCAACCGAAATATCTTTTAAGTGATATTAATGTTAACACCCAAAAGATAAATATTTATTCATTTAATAAATATTAAATATCCCTTAGAATCTAACTAGCTTAGAATTTCACTAAAATTAATCCCAATGCTATTCACCATATTTTGTGTTCAATGGAACCCTCGTAAAATTTTTCCAAGATCAATTGTTATGGTAAATTTATCTTTTTTACACCCTTTAAAGGATCCGACCTTTCAAACTCAAAAGTAAATTAAGTCTCGCTTATGAAAAAAAATTCCTTACATGTTTAGTCCAATTATATAATGTATTAATTTTATTTATGTTTTTAATTACATATATACATTTTATTATATGTTGTTTTGATTTTTTTTATTTTTTTAATGATTTTTTAATTATATAAATTGTAATATTGGTTGAAAGTAATATGATCTGTACATGTAATCATCTGTGTTTTTTATAAAAATATATTCTATTGATTTTATCTTAGGTTCTATAATGATTTATTTTATTTGTATTATTTATTTATTTTATTACTTTATTAATTTTTCTATTTTAATTAGTTAATTTATATTTGTATTGATAATTTATATATTCTTATTGTATAATTTATCTTTAATTTACTTTCTATAAATTAATTAAGTAAACTAGTCAGAATATAATATAATCTACAGTTTAACCAAAATATATTTTTTTTATTTTTTTTATTTTCTATAAAATATCTTAATATTGTTTTCATATTATTTAATTTTATATTCTGATGTATTATTTTCTATTTATAACAACATTTTGTACATATGTTTTGCATCATAAATATTTAAAATTATTTTATGGTGTAACAAAGTACTGTGATTATAAAAAGGACATGCTCTGTATATGGAGTGTTCATAGTTTTTTTCCCTAAATATTCTACATTTCCATTTATTTTATATTATTTTCTTATTCACATATATGATTTGTATTTTTAAGTATATAAATCTTGTTTTATATTTAATGCTTCTTTTGTTTAGTATTGTTAATATGTTATATGTAGTTTTATATTTTTTTATATGTTTTTGTTCTAAATAATTTGTGCTTATAATTTCTATGTTAAGGGTTTTCATAGTTATATTTTCTATCTCAAATTAATGTTTTATTTTTTATTTTATTTTTCTAAATGATCTATAGCCTATATTTTGTATACTTTTTAAATTTTATATATTATTTTGGGATGTACGTGGTCTATCTCATTATTATATATTCCATGTTTTTCATATAAATAAATTGGGAAATGTTTTATGAACAATAATTTAATTTTTTGTGGTGTCTATTTCCAAATTTTATATAGAGGTTTAATGTAATATATGAATGTTTTTTGGTGTTCATAAAATATGTTATGCTTATGTGTGATTAAATAAATTTCTATCTTTTGTATTCTAACCTTTATTTTATGAAATATATGTAATGAACCCAACCCTAGCATCCTAAATTCAGTTGTTACTTTATTTCATTGGAACTATATATAAGTGATCACATCCAAATGGATTTAATATTTTAGTAGTCTTGTAAAACTTGATACATGATTTAATCTCACATTAAAATTGAAAAATTAAAATAAAACATAGTATTTTGTTTTTGAATACCATTATTCCCTTAATAACATCCCTTCATATCAATCATAATATAGTATATAACATCCTGGGGAAAGGAAACATAATAAATGGGTGAGCTTAGATTCCCAATAAGGTTATGTATACGGTAGAATATATCATGACTAAATAAGGAATAATCAATATGTCCAGGTAAATATATGAAAGAACATTCTATTTAATCAATAACTTATGTATCTAGAATAATATTTCAGGAATACATGATGATTAAATAATTTCATATAAATAATCTCATGTGCTTGAAACTTATCCATGGATATCATAACTAATAAAATAATCACATAGAAAATAATAACTAATATATTAATTAGAGAATGTATAATTATGTACATCATAAACATATCATCAAGGACTCATTCCAAGTCACCTTACAAAAATGGGTAAGGCCTCATCCAAATACCCAAGATAGTTTGTCTCATGATACCTATTGATGCATGAAGGGAAAATTACAGGCCCTTCCCATCACTTACTATTTCAAATGAATTCCTCATATGAAAGGGGAGAAACATAATCAATGGAAAAAAAATTATTGAAAAACTATCATTCAAAATTATAATACTTTCCCCAATCAATAAACGCAATCATAAACCATCCATAGTAATATGGAAAATGGTCTCAAAAAAGTATATCTCCAGTCAAACTGGTCATAAACCATCTAGAAAAATAAAAATGATGGTATCATTACATCATGTCTATTGAACCCTCTGGGAAAATTATTTGAACTCATATTTCCATAATATCAACTATGCTCAATCGTATTTTGATAATCCCAATTATGATCAATTATAGTTTGGTAGTTCCTATATTGATTAATGGTTGAATTAATTATTTCGGTATTTATGAACATCATGCACATATTCATTTATTATATTATTTATATTATCTTAAAGGAATACGGTTACTGGATGAATATATTCTAACTTAACTCATTCTGCCAATAGAATACTTAAACAGGAAAAAGGTCACCGTTACAGAACAAGTCTACCGATACTCAAAAGGTCACCGTTACAGAACAAGTCTATCGATACTCAAAAGGTCACCATTACAGAACAAGTATACCGTTACATGGAAGGGTACTGATATACTAAGATTACCGATATAATAAGGTTACCGTCAGACAACCCTACCGATACGAAAAAGGCTACCGATACGGAAAGGTCACCGTTATACAAAGCCTACCGATATGCGAAAGCCCACTGATATAAGAAAGCCTACCAATACATGAAGTCTACCGTTAAACGGAAGGCTACCGATAGAAAGGCTACCGTTACTCAAGGCTACCATTACACGGAAGGCTACCGATAGAAAGTCTATCATTACTCAATGCTACCATTACTCAAGGCTACCATTACTCAAGGCTACCATTACTCAAGGCTACCGTTACTCAAGGCTACCTCTACCAAGGCTACCGATACCCAAACCTACCATTCTATAGAATCTAACACTACTTTAATTTCTTTATCATTATTTAATCGAACCAATGGTCATATCAGGTATATTTTAATACACTGACATTTATTTAATGTGTGTTGTTGGATGTCAGGGAACCGTACCTCGTACCTGCGAAAAGAAATCATTTCTTTTGCCAGATATCGTGCTTTAAATTAAAGAGGAATGAATAGATGAATACATAGAGACATACATACCACGAGGTGTGCTAGAAGAACAACTGAGTTTTAATGCAAAGAGACGACTGAACTTACACGAAGAACTCATTCATTACTGCATACCAGTGAAGAGCTGAGAACGTGAACATCCACACAAGAACTTCATCGACTAATTTTTTTCTGAACTTGGAATTCAAGGAAGTAGACGACACTCTGTTTTCAATACAAACACTAGAAGAGGACTCATAACCAATTATAATCAATCCAAAGGAGTTCAGAGTTGCACTGTAATCACTAGAGCCATTTATAAACTCTAAATCTTTTCCTCTGTGATTTACTTTTTACATTTTGAGCAGTGTGTGTCATCTGCTATATTTTACACACACACTGTCTCTTGTACTTTAACTAGAGGATCTGTAAATCCTCACTCAAACTCTTACATCCTTTATTTCCCACTGGGATAGTGGTAGAGGTCGTTTGTGACCTGGACAGTTGGAGCTGTTTTTTTTGTTCCCACGGATAACAGTGGTAGAGGTCTTGGACCTGGACAGTTGTATACTATTGTAATCCCCGATCCAGGGTGTGGATCACTTCTATATAAAGTTTTGAGAGGACTAAGTCTCAGCTTGAGACTGAACCTCTTGGTTAAATCTGTTGTGCTTATTTATTTTCAAAGTTAGTTTTTATTCCACTGCAAACTACTTTAAAACCAAAACTGTTTTAAAGTCACTTTGATAATTAAACTCGCAAGTGTTTATATTAGTGGTAAATCAGTAAGTTAGTTTCAAAGGTTAATAAATTCTTATGATTTGATTAACTAGGAAATAATAAATCCTTTTAGAACCTAACAGAACCTTTATTTTGATATAAATTCACTACAGTTTAATTCTGTGTTCTATTTGGGGGATTTTAAGACAAATATTTTTTTAAATAGAAATTTTAATTGGAACTCAATTCACCCCCTCTTGAGTGTCCACTCTGACCAACATTTGGTATCAAAGGATGTTTAAATATTTTCTAAAGTACTCTATTTTTCAACTGTGATTTTAGTTTTATTTTAAAGTTCTTAAAATTTCTGTTATTTCTATATTTTTATCTATTTGCTTTAAGTACGTTATCATGGATAACAAACTTGAAGGTGTTGCTACCAATAGACCACCCTTTTTTAATGGCACTAACTATGATCAGTGGAAAATCAAGATGAAAATTCATTTAGAGAGCATGGGTTTTGATATTTGGACTACTATAGAATCAGAATATAAAATACCTACTACTGTTAGATCAACTTGGAATGAAGCTACTAAGACAGCCTACAATAATAATTGTAAAGCCATGAATGCTCTGTACTTTGCTTTAGGAGATGAGGAATTTAATAGAATATCTTCTTGTAAAACTGCTTATGAAATTTGGGATACCTTAGTTATTTCTCATGAAGGAACAACTAATGTTAAGAAAATGAGATTGAACACTTATACTATTAAGTATGATAATTTTAAGATGAAGCCTGATGAACCCATTTTTGACATGTATCTCAGGTTCAACGAAATTTTCAACACAATGATCTCTCTGGGAAAGGATGTTCCATCAAAGGAACAAATTATGAAAATTATGAGATGTCTACCTGAAATATGGAGAGGAACTTCTGTCTCAATTAGAGAATCGTGTGATATAGGTGAACTGCCAGTCAAGGAACTAATTGGAAAATTGATGATGTATGAAGAAGAACTTAAGTTAAACAAAGAAGAAGAAGATGAACCTAGAAGAAAGTCTGTTGCTTTCAAATCTTCAACTTCAAAGAACAAGGATAAGAAGAAACTTCAAGCTATAAACGAGATTTCAAGCTATAAAGACAGTGAAAGTGTTTCTGATAGTGATGATGAGATGGCTCACATTGCTAGAAGGTTTAAGAAGTTTTATTGTAAGAATAAGTTTTTCAGAAAATCAAATTACAAAGCTAAGTATGACAGAAAGGGTCATTAGAAAAAGGATTGGAAGAAATCTATCAAAACAGATGAAGTTGTCTGCTATGAGTGCAAAAGAAAAGGACATATAAAAGCAGATTGTCCAAAGCTGAAGTACAAGAAGAAGTATGAATACAAGGACAATAAGTATAAGAAAGCCATGAAGGCTACCAGGAGTGCTTCTAAGGATATCTCCAGTGAGTCTGAAATTTCTGAAACTGAAATAAGAAATAAGGCGAACATGTGTTTTATGAAAAACACATCTGAGGTAACATCTGAAACTCCTGCTTTAAATTCATATTATTTTGGAGATGACTCTGACTCAGAAAACATGTCAAAATCTGAACTATTTGAATATTTTGATATGTTAGAAGAAACCTATAATGAGCTGAAAGACAAATACAAAGGTTTAAAGAAACAGTATGCCTTAATTATTAAACATAAATCTGATCTTGATATTGAAACAGAAAAGAATGCTCAGTTACTTAAAGAAAACACTGAACTGAAATTATCTAATGAGCAACTTAATAAAGACTTATAAAAGTTTACAAATGGTAAAGATACTCTTACTCAAATTATAGGTAAGAAAATAGCACCTAGATACACCACTCGTATAGGATACCAACCAGGACAGAGAAAACTTACCAAAACTAAATTCATTCCTAAATCTAGACAGAATACTGCTAGTTCTAGTTCTGGAAATTTATATGCTTCAACTAGTTATATTCATAGTTACGGATCTAATAAGGTTTAACTTTCAAAATTTGTTGATTCTAAAAATATAATGAGACCCATTAGACAAATCTGGGTACCTAAAGTTTTGTTGGCTAACCTATCTGGACCCAAGAAAATCTGGGTACCAAAATCATTTCCTATCTAAATCTGTTTTGTAGGGAACCTGCTTAAAGAGCTCCTGTAGAAAGACCTGGTACTTGGACAGTGGATTTTCAAGACATATGTCAGGAGACTTCTCATGCTTTAAAAGCTTAGTCAGAGTTTATGGAGGTTTTGTGACTTTTGGTGATAACTCAAAAGGAAAAATCATCAGCTTAGGCCAGATTGGTAACACTGACTCAGTATTAATTTCTAAAGTTCTATTTGTTGATAGGCTTAAATATAATTTGTTAAGTATTTCTAAGTTATTTGATGATGGTTTTTATGTTAAATTTCAAAATGATTCTTGCAATATTTTTTATTCTAAAAATGTTTTAGTATTTTTTGACTTAGGAAATGAAAATGTTTATGCTGTAGATCTAAATTCTTTATCAAAGAAAAATATTACTTATTTAAATGCTTTTCATAAAGAGTCTTGGCTTTGGCACAGAATATTAGGACACTGCAGTGTACATTCACTTAGAAAACTTACTAGGAAGAACTTAGTTAGAGACTCACCAAAACTTGAATTGCCAGTAGATAAAGTTTGTAATCCCTGTCAAAAGGGAAAGCAATATAAAGTTTCTTTCAAATCAAAGAAAGAAGTGTCAACTTCTTATCCTCTTGAGTTGGTTCACATGGATTTGTTTGGACCTTCTAGAGTTTCTAGTTTAAATGGGAAGCACTATGTCTATGTTCTAGTATATGACTATTCTAGATATACTTTGGTATATTTTCTAGCTCACAAAAGTGAAGCCTGTACTTACCTTGTTAAATATTCCAAGTCTGTAGAAAATCTTAGTGGACTTAAGATCAAAACCTTGAGAAGTGATCATGGTCATGAGTTTGAAAATCATGAGTTTGAATCCTACTGCTCACACAGTGGCTATAGTCACAATTTCTCTGTCCCAAGGACACCTCAGCAAAATGGTGTAGTGGAAAGGAGGAATAGAACCCTTCGGGAAATTACCAGAACCATGCTCAATGAGTATGACCTGCCTGTTTATTTTTGGGCTGAAGCTGTAAATACAGCTTGTTATATTATCAATAGAGTCTTAATCAGACCTATTCTTAAGAATACCCCCTATGAGTTGTGGAACCATAGGAAACCTAAGGTTAACTACTTCAGAGTTTTTGGTTTCAAAGTTTTTATTCTAAATACCAAAGACAATATTGACAAGTTTGCATCAAAGAGTGATGAAGGAATTTTCCTAGGTTACTCTATTTCTAGTAAAGCTTATAGAGTTTTCAATAAAACAACCAAATGTGTGGAGGAATCTATTCACATCAAATTTGATGAAACTGATCCACATGATCCTAAGACCTCTCTTGAAAATATTGAAGATGATCTCTCTATTTTGAACCTTAATGATAAGGACAGTGGACCTGTAGTTAAAACATCCAGTTATGGAAATTTCCCAGAACCTGCTTCTGTTGAACCCCAACCTGTAGATGAATCTGAAATCTCTAGTCCTACCTTTTCTAGACCAACTAGGACTCTAAAGAACCATCCTTTAGATGTTGTTGTAGGTAATTTAGATAGAGGAACACAGACTAGAGCTTCTCTAAGAAATCAGGTTGAACATCAAGCTTTTCTTTCACAGTTAGAACCTAAAAGTATCAATGATGCTATCAATGATGAATTTTGGGTAATGGCTATGCAAGAAGAACTAAATCATTTTGAAAGAAACAAAGTCTGGAAATTAGTAGAAAGACCTAAGAACACCTTAACCATAGGCACAAAATGGGTGTTTAGAAACAAAGTTGATGAATTTGGAAACATCCTTAGAAACAAATCTATGCTAGTTGCACAAGGTTAAAATCAAAAAGAAGGAATTGACTATGAGGAAAACTTTACTCCTGTAGCTAGATTAGAGGCTATTAGGATTTTACTTACTTTTTCATCACATCTGAATTTCAAGTTATATCAAATGGATGTGAAAAGTGCTTTTCTAAATGGTTTTATTGTTGAATATGTTTTTGTAGAACAACCACCTATTTTTTCAAATACTCACTTTCAAAATCATGTTTTTAAACTTTCTAAAGCTTTATATGGTTTAAAACAAGCTCCGAGATCTTGGTATGAAAGACTTACAAATTTTCTTATTTCAAGAGGATTTTCAAAAGGAATTGCTGATACCACTCTTTTTATAAAAATAATTTCAAAAGATGTTTTAATAGTACAAATCTATGTTGATGATATTATTTTTGGATCTTTGAAAAATTCTTTATGTACTGATTTTTCAAAGGTTATGCAGAATGAGTTTGAAATGAGCTTAATGGGAGAGCTTAAGTACTTTCTTGGATTTCAAATCATTCAAACTAAAGATGGTATTATTTTAAATCAGATTAAATATACTAAGGATTTATTAAAACGTTTTGGTTTGGATAGTATTAAGGGAAGTGATACACCTATGAGTACCACCTGTAAATTGGATATTGATGAAACTCGTAAACCAGTAGATCAAACTAATTACAGAGGTATGATTGGGATTCTACTTTATCTTACTGCTAGTCGACCTGATATTATGTTTAGTGTATGTATGTGTGCTAGATTTCAAGACAACCCTAAAGAGTCACACTTACTTGCTGTTAAAAAGATTTTCAAATATCTTAAAAGTACTTCTAATTTGGGACTTTTCTACCCAAAAGAACAATCATTTGATTTAATAAGTTATTCAGATGATGGCTTTGCTGGATGCAAGTTAGATAGAAAGAGCACATCTGGAACATGTCATTTACTTGGAAAATCCCTAGTATCATGGTTAGTGAGAAACAGAACTCAGTTGCATTGTCTACTGCTGAAGCAGAGTATATAGCTGCTGGTAGTTGCTGTGCACAGATTCTATGGATGAAACACACTTTATTGGACTATGGATTTAATTTTAAATGTGTTTCAATCAACTATGACAACACTAGTGCAATCAAAATCTCTAAGAACCCTGTGTCTCACTCTAGAACTAAACACATTGATGTTAGACACCACTTTCTAATAGATCATTATTAAAGAGGTGATATAACTCTTGAATTTATAGGCACTGAACTCTAATTAGCTAATATTTTCGCTAAGCCTTTAAGTTCAGAAAGATTAAGTTTCATCAGACACGAATTAGGAATGATAAATTATTCTTAAAACTATTAGAGAAATCCCACCATTAAGAGACCTCACTGTTAGGAGACCTCACCATTAGGAGACCTCACCATTAAGAGACCTCGCTATTAGGAGACCTCACCGTTAGGAGACCTCACCGTTAGGAGACCTCACCGTTAAGAGACCTCACCATTAGGAGACTTCACCATTAGGATACCTCACCATTAGGAGACCTCACCGTTAGAAGACCTCACCGTTAGAAGACCTCACCGTTAGGAGACCTCACCGTTAGGAGACCTCACCATTAGGAGACCTCACCATTAGGAGAACTCACCGTTAAGATACCTCACCGTTAGGAGACCTCACCATTAGGATACCTCACCGTTATGAGACCTCGCCGTTAGGAGACCTCACCGTTAGGAGACCTCACCATTAGGAGACCTCACCATTAGAAGACCTCACCATTAAGAGGTGATATAACTCTTGAATTTATAGGCACTGAACTCTAATTAGCTAATATTTTCACTAAGCCTTTAAGTTCAGAAAGATTAAGTTTCATCAGACACGAATTAGGAATGATAACTTATTCTTAAAACCATTAGAGAAATCTCACCATTAAGAGACCTCACCGTTAGGAGACCTCACCGTTAGGAGACCTCACCATTAAGACACCTCACCATTAGGAGACCTCACCATTAGGAGACCTCACCATTAGGAGACCTCACCGTTAGGAGACCTCACCATTAGGAGACCTCACCGTTAGGAGACCTCACCGTTAAGAGACCTCACCGTTAGTAGACCTCACCATTAGGAGACCTCACCGTTAGGAGACCTCACCGTTAGGAGACCTCACCGTTAGGAGACCTCACTGTTAGGAGACCTCACCGTTAGGAGACCTCACCGTTAGGAGACCTCGCCGTTAGGATACCTCACCGTTATGAGACCTCACCGTTAGGAGACCTCACCGTTAGGAGACCTCACCATTAGGAGACCTCACCGTTAGAAGACCTCACCATTAGGAGACTTTACCAGTGCATCTCGCGCTGTTTTAAACTTCTGTATTTAAGGCCGAGACTTTGAAAAAAAATATATAAGATTTATTTTATTTTTGAATCCTAAATGATATTAAAACCCGATATTAGACTTTACTCAATCTCACCATGAACTCGTCTGTTTGAATCCCTCCAACCTAAACTTCTCAAGCCCCAAAACCCAAAACCTCAAATCTGTAATGGCCCGCGTCAAGAGACCCCAGGTTACAGATGGGAGTGATGAGCCGCAAGCGAAAAGACAGAAAGTAACGAATTCTAGTACCAGTGGAAGTGGAAGTAGAATTGTAGCTCGAAGGAATCCAGTAAACCTGCATCTCTCAAGGCGAGAGATTGTTGTTAAGAAAGAAGTGTGTGAAGAATGGCTCATGGAGAGCAAGTCCTTGTTTCTTAAGGTTTTAGAAGAACAAGGTTGGACTGAGTGCTTCGTGAACAACAATGGACCTTATTATCCAGGACTGGTGAAATAGTTCTACGAATTCGTTCGATTTGAAAAGTCTGAGGAAGAAAGAAAAATGATTTCTTATGTGAATGGATAGGAAGTTTCTTTTACTTCAGTGGAATGGGCTGGGAACTTAAGAGTTCTGCATGAAGAAGATTGTGCTTTCTATTCAAAATCTATTCCATCAACCAGTGATGTGTTTAAGTATGAAGATGCTTAGTTAGAGATGACAGGAAATGGAACCCCTCGAAAGGTCATTGCTGTAGAGATGACAGGGGAGGAAAAATTGCTTTTCAAATTTATTCAACATGTAATTACTCCAAGGAGAGGAGACTTTGCTACACTGAGATTCCAGGACATTTATTTGCTACATCTATTGAAGCATGGATTTAAGGTAAATCTGTGTAGATTGATCATGATTTAGATTGAGGATATTACTAGACCAAAGTCTAAGTCAAATGCACTGTTCTTCTCAAAGTTAATTTCTATTATGTTGAAGACAAAGGAGGTAGCTGGACCTCAAGATGAAACTGTTGTAGTTAAGGATAATTTTTGCCTCACCAGGACTGTTTGTAAGTTCATGAAAGTGAGCTGGAACCCATGGAAGAAGTTTTGGGTTAATGATGAAGGCAAAATATATGATAAGTTCACACCAAAGGACCATCCATCTAGACCAAAGAATGTGAGAGATCATGGTCTTAGACAAGATGAGCCAGAACCGGTCTATAGTGAAGCTGAAGCTGAGGAGGAAGAGACATCAGTAGAGGAAGGAGGAGATCCAAACTTACCCCCTAGTCCTGTGCATCAAGTTATTTCTTATGGAGCATCTAGCCCTCCAAAAGAACTACCAAAGAGAGAAACTGTCTTGAAGGACAGTGATACAGAGACTACAGAAGAAGGAGAAAAAGCATGCCAGTATGTTGTCAAGGACACCTCTGAGGAGGATGAGGCAAATGGATCAGATCATGATGTTAATGGAGAAAAGGATGATGCTGGTGAAGCAGATGATGAGGAAAATGAAGAAGAAGAGCTTAGTTTGATCTCTCTTATAGACAGTACAGTCAAAATAGTACCTGATCAGGAATCAGAAGTAGAATCTATTGTTGAGGAAGTTCTTGATCCATCAGAGAAAATGGCTATTGAATCTGCTGCAGTGGTAGAGGAAATTGCAGAATTACCTCAGGAAGAACAGTTGGAAGAAATACCTTAAGAGAATGTTCCAAGTGATGGGGATAATCTTGGCTCCGTATCAGTGCTATATGACATTGAAGGTTGGACATCAGATCCAAGATATATGATTCTTGGACTTTCTTATGGAGATTCTGATGAGGAAGACCAACCCCAAAAGGAATCAGTTACCCTACCCACTGTGGCTGAAAATGTGGAAACCAATGAGGATCTTGAGTCCTTAAAAGATGAATTGAAAGAAGCAATAAGGGAATCAGTGGCAGATATGAAGAAAAGTATGGTTGAAGAGATGAAAAGAGTGGAGCAATCACTTGAGTTATCCATTGGATATGGTGTATCCAGTCTTGTGAAAGAAATGATGGATGAAATTAAAGTGTGCCACACTCAGATTGAGATTTGGACAGGAGCTGTAGTTTCTTTGAGACAATCAATTGCTTCTCTGAATACCATGCATAGCTCTCAAACTCAAGTAAACTCTGACATTCGATATATCAAAGAAGTGGTCAAGAAATTTGCGGAAGTTTTTGAGGCATTTAAGAAGTCATTTAAAGAACATCTGAACAGTCAGGATACACTTGTTCAGAAGGTAGTTAGTAGTCTAACTCAATCCTTCAATGAGACAGAGGCCTTCTCAATGAAACAACTTCTCTCATCTTGCTCCAGTATGAACCTTGACCAGATCCACACTATTATTCAGGAAGAATTGTCTAAGGTCAGTCCCAGTGGTGCATCTATACTCAGATTCTTGCTACCACTAGGGAAGTTAGTAGTTTTGTTCGTGATCACCTACGGGCAGCTACTACTTCTCAAGAGGCAATCAAGAATAAGGTGGATGCTTATTTTGAGAATGTTTATACCAAGAAACAAATAAAAAACCATTTCAATCTTTTGATTGAGAATTTGAAGTTACTTCCTGTGAACCAAGACTTCAGAGAATAGGTTAGTAAGTTCAGAGAGCTTACTCCTGCCTTGGACAAATTCATTGAGAATCGAGATGATTTTTTGTCAGCAATGGAGAGAGGAGGAAGCATTATTATGGATTTCAGGAACTTGATACTGCCCTTCTTGCATGTGGATGCAAGACCTGTAATTGTACCTCCTTCCCTTCCTGTTTCTACCTCTAGGAGTACCCCTCACTTAACTCCAGTTCAAGCCATCAGGATCTTGACACCATTGATCACTCATTGGAATACAGATTTCAGATCCAGTACAGTTTATGTAGCTGAACCACCCGTTGTGCCTTTAGCTATTCCGAAAACCTCTTCTGATCCTAAGGGAAAGACACCTGTTCCAGAGGAGGATTGAGTGATTCTAGATCTTGTTTGATATAATTCACTTGTATTTCTAAAATTTTAATTTTTTCAGTGTATCTATTGTACCCTAATGAAAATTCTCTTGTATTCTCTACATTACTTTGTTCTTGTTCCCTTGTCACTTATTCTCTACTTTATCTTTTCTCTGCTACCCTTCTTTTTGTTAATCACAAAGGGGGAGAAAATACTGGGAGAGAAAATGAGCCTCTTTTTTCAAATTTTTCATGAAAGGGGGAGAGAAAATGGAATATATGATATGGGGATATAGGAGAACACTACTAACAACACAAAAATTTATTATGAGAACTTTGTTTTAAAGTTTTTTTTCTAAGAAATTTTTATTCTTTCCTCTGATACTATTTTTAATTTTCTGAACACTTCGGCACAAGTTGTGATTATCAAAACGGGGGAGATTGTTGAACCCTCTGGGAAAATTAGTTGAACTCATATTTCCATAATATCAACTATGCTCAATCGTATTTTTATAATCCCAATTATGATCAATTATAGTTTGGTAGTTATTATATTGATTAATGGTTGAATTAATTATTTCGGTATTTATGAACATAATGCAATATTCATTTATTATATTATTTATATTATCTTCAAGGAATACGGTTAATGGATGAATATATTCTAACTTAACTCATTCTACCAATAGAATACTTAAATAGGTAAAAGGTCACCATTACAGAACAAGTCTACCGATACTCAAAAGGTCACCGTTACAGAACAAGTCTACCAATACTCAAAAGGTAACTGTTACAGAACAAGTCTATCGTTACATGGAAGGTTACTGATATACTAAGCTTACCGATATAAGAAGGTTACCGTTAGACAACCCTACCGATACGAAAAGGCTACCGATACGGAAAGGTCACCGTTATGCAAAGCCTACCAATATGCGAAAGCCCACTAATACAAGAAAGCCTACCAATACATGAAGTCTACTGTTACACGGAAGGCTACCGATAGAAAGGCTACCATTACTCAAGTCTACCATTACACAGAAGGCTAACGATAGAAAGGCTACCATTACTCAAGGCTACCATTACTCAAGGATACCGTTACTCAAGGCTACTGTTACTCAAGGCTACCGTTACTCAAGGCTACCGTTACTCAAGGCTACCGCTACCAAGGCTACCGATACCCAAACCTACCATTCTAGAGAATCTGACACTACTTTAATGTCTTTATCATTATTTAATCGAACCAATGGTCATATCAGGTATATTTTAATACACTGACATTTATTTAATGTGTGTTGTTGGATGTCAGGGAACCGTACCTCGTACCTGCGAAAATAAATCATTTCTTTTTCCGGAGATCGTGCTTTAAATGAAAGAGGAATGAATAGACGAATACACATAGACATACATACCACGAGGTGTGCTGGAAGAACAACCGAGTGTGAATGCAAAGAGACGACTGAACTTACACGAAGAACTCATTCATTACTACATAGTAGTGAATAGCTGAGAATGAGAACATCTACACAAGAACTTCATCGACTAATTTTTTTCTAAACCTAGAAGTCAAGGAAGCATATGACACTCTGTTTTCTAGACAAACACTAGAAGAGGACTCAGAACCAATTCTGATCAATCCAAAGGAGTTCAGAGCTGCACTGCAATCACTAAATCCATTTCTAAACTCTAAATCTTTGCCTCTGTGATTTACTTTTTACATTTTGAGCAGTGTGTGTCATCTGTTGTATTTTACACACACACTGTCTCCTGTACTTTAACTGGAGGATCTATAAATCCTCACTCAAACTCTTACATCCTTTATTTCCCACTGGTATAGTGGTAGAGGTCGTGTGTGACCTGGACAGCTGGAGCTGTTGTTTTTGTTCCCACGGATAACAGTGGTAGAGGTCTTGGACCTGGACAGTTGTATACTGTTGTAATCCCCGATCGAGGGTGTGGATCACTTTTATATAAAGTTTTGAGAGTACTAAGTCTCAGCTTGAGACTGAACCTCTTGGTTAAATCTATTGTGCTTACTTATTTTCAAAGTTATTTTTTATTCCGCTGCAAACTACTTTAAAACCAAAACTGTTTTAAAGTCACTTTGATAATTAAACTCACAAGTGTTTATATTAGTTGTAAATCAGTAAGTTAGTTTCAAAAGTTAATCAATTCTTCTGATTTGATTAACTGGGAAATAATAAATCCTTTGAGAACCTAACAGAACCTTTATTTTGATATAAATTCACTACAGTTTAATTCTGTGTTCTATTTGGGGGATTTTAAGACAAAGTTTTTTTTAAACAGAAATTTTAATTGGAACTCAATTCACCCCCCTCTTGAGTGTCCACTCTGACCAACAATATACTTAGGGGAGAATAATTACGATAAGTAATGTTGTTATTAATGAAAATAAATACCATAAAATTTAATTAAAAATATTCTTGAAGAAATTAATATTTTCACTATGAAATTCACATTTAGAAACTAAGAATTTACAGAATATTAGGAAAAAAATTCTCTAAAAGGTATCATGGAAACATGTAAAGAAACATTCTAATAATTGAGAAGTCATAATGACAGGTAATTCCGTACGTGTCATAGAAATCCTTTCTTTATCACTATTGTAAAAAAGGACAAAATCACCTCATCCAAAAAACATAAATAATATTTATTTTAAACCATTTTGTAAAACGTTAAACATGGGTAACAATGAATTTTAACAATCATAGGAGAACTTGACCTCCCACTAGAAATCCCAGGTCTTTCCTCTGGTTATCAGTATAGCTCATTTTCCCTACTTTGAGATGATTTGATTTGGGTTTAAATAATCTTTACCATTTTATTTTTCTCCTCCACAAGTTCTATACCTACAGGCTTCCTTTCACCATATTCATTCCAACAAGTTGGAGTATGATATCACTTTTGATATAATGCTTCATATAGCACCATTTGAATACTTGAATGGAAGCTATTATTAAAGGTGAACTCTACCAAAGGTAAATATTGATCCCACGTACCATGAAATTAAATATAGAATAACCTCAAAATATCTTTTAATGTTTGAATAGTCATTTCAAAATATCTATTGGTTTGAGGGTGATAAGTGGTGCTCAAATGATGCTCAGTATCAAGATCCTACTAGATAAATTTAAATAATTTAAATTTAAATTGTGGATTATGATTAAACAAAAGTTAAATAAGTGTTTCATGAAGTCTTAAAACATTATTAATATAGATTAATTCAAGTTTTTCATGTTATTATAGAGTGGAAATGTGTAGATTTTTCTATGCTATTAACAATAACTCATATTGCATCATTCTTTCTAGGATTATTTGATAATCTAGTGAAAAATTGAATAGTGATTTCATCCTATTTGTACATAGGAATATGCAGAGGTTGTATGAATACTCTAGGATACTATCTCTCCACCTTCACCTATAGATAAACTAAACAACTTGACATATAATTAGTTTATCACCCTAACCTGATTAGCCACCCGAGCAGTGCTTTTGGGCCAAGTTCCACTGGCCTTAGGCGCGCCTGCCCATACTCCAAAGGATACTAACTAGTAGATATGGTGTAGAGGAATGATAGTGGGGAGACTATACCCTCTAGTTATAATATAATAGTTGTCTAATATATATTTAAGGTAGTGGAAAAGAAATACCAACTCAAGTCCAGTAATAGAATGCAATAGAGGAAGCACAAATAAACAACAATAGTGAAGTAAATAAGTAATCCAAACATACCATTTGTAGAATCTAAAAAAACATGAATCTAATAGAGGTCATACATAACAATAAGTAGAAAAAGGGTCACCACTACAACATTCCAATATTGGCTAAGGTAGGTGATAACTTCCTTGTGAATTTTGAGAACCAGGGAAGTTTGTGTATATTTTATACATGTGTTGTTATTTTAGTTATTTTAGTTCACACCAGATAGGCCACAAATTTAAGGTGGGAACAAGTTCGTAGTGACTTAATGAGACTCTTTATCACACCCTACATGTCCCCGTCGAGACACGTGTAGACTTCTTGAATTTGTGTTCAGGTAAGGGTTCGGGCTATGGAGCTAGATCCTAGTGGTTGAGTTAGCTTGGGATGGATGGTAAAGGACCTTGAGGTTCCTAAATTTGTTGTAGATTCCTTTTGTTTTATTTTATATATCAATATGCTACTAAAATAGAAGCACATGCATAAAAAAAACAAAAACTTCCATGGTGTTCAAAATCCACTAGGAAGGTATCACCTACCTCAACCAATGCTAAAATTTCATAGCAGAGACGATCCTTATCCTTATCCCAAGGAATTCCCTCATATAGAAATGTCTAGGTGAACCCTAAGTTCTCACCTATAAATAAATAACTTGGAGCCATGTGCCTCCCAATACCTGGTGTCCATGTCAAGTCATCGACGCCCCAAAGGCATGGCCAAATGATACAAATCTAGTCCCTCATACTTCTGCTCAAAATAACCTGTCATCTCGAAGCCTGAAATCTGGAGGCACGTTGATGTCGATTATCAAAGTAATATCACCATAATCTCAACATCAAATTTCCCAAGGAATGATGATGTTTTTCCTCCCAAAAGTATCATAGACCAATGGATTCAAGAACGATGGGAATCTACCCCTAACCGATAGCCTCAATGTTGTCATCTGATGGATCTTCACCATCCCTGTTACATTGTACAATAAGCACCTCCAACCAAAATTCCTAATTCAAAACTACTAGAGGCCTATACCCACATGATTGGTTAATACCACCTCATAAACTGACTCAACCTATTTTCACATGAACCCAAACAACACATTTTCCAACACAAGTGAGAAAAAATCACTAATTAGAACCTAAGCCACATCAACTATAACCTCGTTCCACTACGACCATGTTTCTTAAACTCGATGGCCATACCATCCCATATCACATGAGATTTACCTATATCTTGACATCCTATCCACCTCAATTTGATGACTGAGTCTCCAAACCGGTGATCCTCATCACCCAAATACCATGTGCCAATCCCATCATGTTGATCACATCACCTCATCCATGTGGTCATCACCACCTATATCCTCAGGCCTGTCCCATCAGAATATCACCCTGTCAATTAATATATATATATATATATATATATAATTCAATTCAAACCAAATAAACCATTCTGTTTAATTTAAATAATAAATTATATTCAAAATAGAATGATCCCCAACCTAAACTACCCAAGGTTCTAAGGCCCCTCACTAGGCTCATATATCTTGCAGTCATGATTGAGCATGTCATTGGTCACCTCATGGGTTCAATTAATTAATTAAAGTTAATTGTATAAATTATGGGGTATCTCTTAGTCAAAACAATGGTGAGGTAATGTTTCACCCCCCCCCCCCAAACACTTGAAGAATCAAAAATAAAAGTATGATACACGTACCTCATAGTCATAGACATAGGAACATACCATCTTAGCCACTAAATTGAATTAATTTTTAAGAAATAATCATTTTAGAAGAACATCCCAAAAATAGGGAAAAACCACTCATACTGATTTAGTACTCTATGAGGCAAGTGAAAATAAAAATAGAAGCTATAGAATAGAGATCCTTACTTATACAGATCCAACGTAATTGGAGGATCAAAAAATAGCATTCATATGGAAGATATGGATCAATCCATAGCTGGAGGAGGAAAGGGAGGAATCTCCCTATTGTGCGCAACCCATGTAGGAGAATAGAGGAAGAAATTGTGTTTATAGATAGGATGGAAATGGTAATTTCATAGTTTTAGTAGGTCACGTGGTTATCTTGAATAGTTTTCCAAATCATGCATCAATCATGCGTCTCTTTATTCTTAGGATAAAATCATTGAATGTTTATTGAACATGGTTAGTCCTAACCCTATGGAAGCCATGATCTATACAATGTGATGGTGCTTCCATTTTAGCACTAATCATGCTACTTTCACGCATATTTCCCTAATCATATGAAAACTATGTGAATTCCCTCTACTAAAATCTATAGAGGTCTCACATGTCCATGTTTCCCCACCTGTACAGTTTCCCAAACTGTGCTTAGCGAAAAAAGGGGTTGAACAGTTTTAGAGGCCACATGACAAAATCTAATCATCACATCAGTCTTCACTATACCAAAATAGGCCCTACATTCCTTCAATGCACCCAAAACCCATCCAAACTCCCGATGGATTTTCCAAACCTTTAAACCCATCAAAAAACAATGTTTTGGGTTAAAGGAAAACTTGAAAGTAGGTTATGATAAATGATGAAAGAGTTTCTATACCACCAAAATCCAAAAAATAAAAACTAGCGAGGAATTAAACCCATTCCAAAAAACCCTGAATGTTACGATTAGAAATATACCACTTCATATTATTCCACCAAAATCATTCCCTTAAATCCATATAAATCATGGTGATACTATGATATATAGAAAAATTCAAGCTATGAGTGTCATCCAACAATTCCCTTTTCATCTCAAGTATAGATGGAACACGTCACCTCTTTCCAAATTTCATAATTCTATCTTCACAAATGAAGTCTACCAATTTCCCACCATTCACAGCTCAAATTTCCTTTTTAAAATTCTCATCATCAGGTTGAGAACTTTTTATATTTTACAATAAATATGGTTTGGGAATAATTTGAAAACAAAGTGATGTATCCCTTTTTATAATAATTACAATATCCATATTTACTATAAACATGAGCATAGGATCCCTATTGATCCGCATTTTGGTTATAAATCTATGATATTTCCTACTCAATGCAACTTATACCTTATTTTCTCTCCCTGAGTGGTACTATATTGAGAAATCATAATCATTGAGTAGCTCAATCCATCATCTTTTCCTCATGTTGTTCTATTTCTGTGAAAATGTATTTAAAAATATTGTGATCCATACATATCTTAAACTTGTCATCATATACATAATGTACCTATATCTTCAAATAAAAAATTATATCTGATAAATAAATATCATGGGTTGTATAGTTTTTTTCATGAATCTGTAACATCCTTGATGAATATGTAGTAACTTTATCATTTTTCATATGTACACAACCAATTCCCTCCTTTGATGCATCATTGTACTTCACAAATCCATTATTTCCGGATGGTAGAGTAAAAATCAGAGCATTCACTAATCTCTTCTATAATTCTTTAAAAAATTATTCAAATTCCTTTATCTATATAAACTTAACCCCTTTACGATTAAGATCATTTAATGGGTTTTCCAATCAAACAAATAATCAAATCACCGATAGTAACCTTCCAAACTAATAAAAATTATGTACTTTTGTTATGATCATTGGTGTAGGCCATTATTGGATGGAATTTTTCTTTGTAGGATCAATTGAGATTCCATACTTAGATATAATTTGTCCAAGAAAAGAAAACTTCTAAATCCATAATTTTCACATGCTAAATTTCCAATATAAGTATTTTCTTGTAAGATTCTCAAGAATGATCTACAAGATATTCCCATGGTTCTCATGGATCCTAGAGTACACCAAGATATCATTAATAAATACAAAAAAATATCAAGATATTCCTTGAATACTCTATTCATTATATCTGTTAATATAAAGGGTTAATTAGTCAATCAAACTGGAACTACTAGAAACATTTAATGTCCATACTGTGTATGAAAAATTGTTTTTAGAATATCTTCCTTATTTACTTTCAATTGATGATAACGAGAACAAAGGTCAATCATAAAAAAAATATTAAGCTTTGTGAAGTTGATTGAATAAGTCATAAATGTAAGGTAGATGATACTTCTTCTTAATATTAATAGAATTAATTTCTCTATAATAATTACACAACCTAATAGATCCATATTTCTTGTTAATGAAAATAATATGTTCTCCTCAATTTGAAACACTAGGGTATATAAATCCCTTATCGCACAACTCCTATATTTGTTTATTCAACTCCACTAATTCCACAGTGTCCATTCTATAGGGTTTATTTGATATTGGTCTTGTATTAGGGATTAAATCAATAGAAAACTCAACTTCACACTCTGGTGGATGTCCATGTAATTCCTTGGAAAATACATCAATGTATTCTTATATAATAGGTACATCCTCAATTTTAAGATTACCTTATCCATCATTATATTTTTTCTTCTCTTTTTCCCCAAGAATCTCATTTGGAAGATATGCTAGGGGTGGATCTATACATGACCCAGTAAATGAATTTTCCCCTCTAAAGAAAATAAATTTTGCATCTTTATCACAAATACTAATTTCCTTCTCGTTTAAATAATTTTTTTCACTATATTTTGAAATTTGGTCCACACTAAGGATTATATCAAAAAAAATCCATAGGTATAATAAGGAAGAAAGTAAATAAGGAATGTTTATGTGCCATAATTGGAACTTTATGTCACATTCTTATTGTGGTGAGAATTCCACTAGGAGTGTTAAATAATAAATCCCTTATTAATGTTCTTGGAAAATATCTAATTTTAATAGAAAACATAGAAGATATATAGGACTATGAAGATACATAATCAAATAAAGTGTTAGATAAATTTTATTATTTGATAGAATTACTTGACACTATATTATTAGGGACTTCAACCTCGGTTGTTGTGATCTCATAGTCTTGGACTTTCCCCCATGTCCTTTTTTGGGGGAAATTACCTTGACACACGGGATAGTCATTTTTATAGTTTCCCATATCCTTACAGTTGAACCATTATATATTGGTATCTTCTTTCTTTCCCTCACAATCATGAGCATGGTAGTATTTCTCTATAAACTCATAGAAAACTCCCATTACCATCAAGAATGTTACATAATGTTTCTTTCCACATTTATTACAAGCTATAAATTCCACTATTCCCTTCTTTAATTTTTCCATATATCTTTTTCCAAAGTTCTCAACTTGCCTTTTCTTATATTTCTTTCCTTTAAATCCATGTGACTTTTAGAATTATTTATATTTCTTGATAAAACATGATACTCTATCATTATATGATAAGAATTTTTTGGATATTATTTCCCTTTAAAGTATTATCTTAATCCCATCAAATAAATTATCAATCTTACTCTATGGGTTACTTACGTAGACTGTATCATGCCTTTATAACTTTTCAAAGTTGGATTCATACTTAGAAACATTTTCATCATCCTTTTTCCATAGACTCTGTAATTTTCAATCCATATCCACTCATTTATATGATTAAAATATTTTTCCATGAAGAGTGCATTAAAATCCATACACTCCATTTTTTAATTTCTTATTCATCCTTAGTGTTTTGAATTAATGACCACCATTGATCCACATCCCCTAAGAGATGATAAACTTCCATAAAAACCTACTCCCTTTTAGTACTTCTCAAAGCAATAAATATCTTATCTAAGTAACCTATTCATTTCCCTGATATAAATATATTTGTAGTCCCATTAAATGATGGATGTTGCTGACACATGAAGTAGTTTAACATTGTTACACCAAATTTTGGATCTATAGGAAGATCCATATGATCAAAGTTATTAGACATAACCTGAGTCAGCTACCCCAATCTGGTTATAATTTGTTCAGCACCAGCTATAGTTTCATTATCTTTCCCAGGATGGAAATCCCGACGTTGATTAAATGTATTGATACAGTTATCATTCCTTCCACTAGGTTCTATTTTTAAATAATGTCATACACTATATTAAATCATAACATTATGAAGAATTATGTATAATTACAAAACTAGTGAATAACTTAACATAAATTAAAATATTTATGCATAGATTATATTAGAATCATAAACTTGGTTTCCATGGAAAAGTTTTCAAATCATAAAATATTTTCAAATCATTTATAATGGTTTTATGGAAAATGTGAATTTACCCAAATATATCCCTCAGGAGTGTTAAATAAAGTGTGCAACAAGGCCCATTTTTGTGCACTAGGTAATGATCGAGTCAAATCCCACTACTCTGTTTTTTGAGTAATTACCCCAAGGTATAATTGTACTAGAGCCATATCCACTTGTAGTTTTCAGATAGGGATGTATTAAAAGTAAAAAAACATAATCTGTACCATTCTAAAACATTAGGATGTTATCCTATACTTATAATTATCCTCAAATTCAAACATAGGGTTATATTCCTTAATATATGTTTTTCTGAATCTAGTTCTAAAGGTTTATACTAAACTTTTTTTGATACCAACTATGAATACCACAACCCTAGTAGCCTAGAGACGATTTTTGATTTATTACAATTACACTAGATACAAGAAATTACATCCCAAAGGATTGAATAGTTTATTGGTATTTTAAAACTAGATACATACTTGAATCTTACATTAAAATTAAAAACATAAAATACAATATATTATTTTCCTTTATAGTATGTTATTACTATAAGAATATCCCTACATATCAGTCATAATACACTTCTTGAAATCCTGGGGAAAGAAAACATAATAAAGGGGTGATCTCAGATGATTATTAAGGGAATTCATATAGTGAAAGGTATAATTAATAAATAATGCATAACCAATATGGAAAGGTAAATATTTGAAAACACATTCCATTTAATAAATAACTTGATCATGGAGAATAATATGGTAGGAATAAATGATGATCAAATAATTCCATTTAAATAATAACATCATCTTGAAACTTATCCATAGATATATTAACTCACCAAATAATCACATTAAAATCAATAATTAATCTCATAATGAGGTAATGAATTATATTCTATATCATAAACACACCATCAAGGCCTCATGCTAAGACATATTACATAAATGGGTAATAACTCGTCCAAATACTCAAGATAGTTTGTCTCGTGAGACCTACTGATGCATCAAGGGACTATAGAGATATCTTCCCACCAATAACTAATTCTAATTAATTCCTCATATAAAATGGTGGAAACATAATCAATGTAATCATTATTATTGAAAAACTTGTGTATTAAATTTTAATAATTCCCCTAATCAATAAACACAATCATAAACCATCAAGGGTAACATGGTGAATGGTATCAAAATAGTACATCCCTAGTCATACCGGTAATAAACCATCTAGATAAATAATAAGGATGTTTTCATTACATAATATCCTCAATAGACCATAAGTAAGATAATGGTTTTTATCATTGATGAATAAAAATACCATAAAATTTCATTAAAAAAATTCTTGAGGAATATTACCTTTTCACTTTAAAATTCACTTTTAGAAACCAATAATTTTTAGAATATTAAGAAAAATATTTTCTTTGAAAATTATCATTGAAACATATAAATTAAGCTTTAAATTATTGGTTGGTCATGATAGTGGCTAATTTCGTACGTGCTATAAAAAGCATTCCTTTATTAATGTTATAAAATGGTCAAAATCACATAGTTTGTACAATGAAAAGAATATTCCTTTTAATTTTTTTTAAAAAGTAAAAATGGTCAAAAATTACTTTTATCAACCATAGTATAATAGTAAAAAAACTTTATAAAACATAGACATAGAAGAGAAAAATTGTCGACTGAGTAGAAAAATAATGTCAGATTATTTTGGTATTTTGAGTACTTTAAGAGAGAAATTTTAAATGAAATATTATAATTCATAGGAATAACCATATGAAAAGAAATAATAAATGTTTTAATATCAAAATATATAATTATTTCACTAGTAGTGACATAAACATAAACAATCCTGACTGGTGATGAGATTGTGAAATAAACCCTTATCGCTTTGGTAAATTTTCAACCATATCCCCAATAACTTCAAATGAAACTTCAAATACCATGAATATAAATTCATTAATTACATAACATAAAAATTTTCCAGTATATACACTATGTAAAATAAATATGTGGGGAATATGGTATATGTATCACAGAAGTAAAAGTGAGATGAGAAACTCTTACCTCAAGCCCAATTTCTTTTATACATGTTAATACATCCTGTATAATAAATATATATTTATAATAAATATATTATATAATAATATTAATATATTTCATATCATATGTGGTTTACGTATGATTTTTTTATCTTCATTTTATTAAAAATTCTTTATTAAAAACATTATTCTGGGTGATAACCGCTTTGTTTTTCATGTATGTTCTGATTTGGTGGTTTTGGTCCTTGTACATTGATTGTGGTTATATAATCTATAGGGTTTTAATAATGATATAAATATAATATATATTATTTATATTCAAATTTGTATTCATCCATAAAATTTAGGGATAGAAAAATTGATTACACCATTCATGGAGACGGTAGGTTATACATACATATTAATGTAGTTTCCAATTTTTGATGGATAGAATGAATGAAAGGTAAATATTAATTCACCGTTAAATGATAATTTTTATATCATATATATATATATATATATATATATATTACTTAAATATATCCTTATTATCATCCATTTCAAAATGAAATCAAAGACACATCACATCTCTTTATAGAGGCAGTAGTCTACATGTACACACGAGCGACATTATCATTTTTCAATAGATTTGAAGGTAAGAAATTATATGTGATATAATATTTATATAATTATAATTATTTAATAAATATCATATATATATATATATTAAATAAATCAGTATATCCATCTGTGAGAGGTGGTGATGGAAAATGAATTAGAATGGTTCGTGAGGCGGTAGTCCGTCGTACACATGATCAACAGTTGTGTTTCTTATTCTATAGAATAGGGGATCAATTTTGGTTATGATACAAAAATAATAAAATATTAATATATGAAAGATATCATTTTTATTATATTATCATATTTTAAGAATATTTGGATCGTGTAGAGGAATAAATAAAAGGAAGACACATGGTTAAGTACTATACCTCTTCTTCGGGGAACCTCTTTAGGTTTATACCTAAAGCCTTCATGTAATGATTTTTGACCAAACCAAGGAATCTAGGTCATGGGGAAGATTTTAAGGAAGTATTTTGGAAATTTTTTTATGATCTAAATGTTTCTTGAAGTTTGGAGAGGGGAGGAGATGGGATTTCCTTTTATAAGTGGGGGAGGTGACCTTCTTGGAAATTACTTTGAAATTTCCCAAAAGAATACAAAATGATAAAGTCATTACCAATCCAAACACTTCAAAATGGACTTATATTATAATTTTATATATTATAATGTTTATATATGTCCATTAAATAGTATTTTTACAATTTAAATTGTCCAAATTTCCCTTATTTCTTGTTTAACCCCCCAATAAACATATTTTTACTTTAACTGTGGAAATTAATTTTTAATATTTTTTTTTAATTATGAAAAAAAATTAATTTTAACATATTAAATAAAATTAATTATTCTAATTAAAAATATGGAATCCATTTTACAAAATTCAATTCAAAGAAGTGGAAAATTTTAATTTAAAATTAATCCCGCAAATGCGGTGAAAAAGTGTTTTTCTAAATAAATGTTTTCTTAAGTATGAAAAGTATATATATCAAAAATACCCAAAAATTGATTCATATGAACTAAATTGGATTAATTATAATATATTTTAACTAATTTTAATTTTTAAACAATTTTAAAATAAAATGGGACTTTTAAAATTCTTTAAATGAAAAGGCAGTTTTATTAAAAATTAGTATTTTCACTACACATTGAAAATATAATATTTTCTAAAAATTATCAGAATTTAACTCTAAGATAATTTTGAAATGATTATTTCAAAAATTTAGTTCATTTTTTAAAATATATTTTCTAAAAATTTAGAAAATTAATTTTAAAATAAGTTCACAAACACGACGAAACCATTTTTAGAAAAATAAAGTTTTCAGAAAAATATTTCTTTTTCTTTAAAATATTTTTTATTTTAATTTATTGTAAATTTATAACCAAATAATATATTTTTATTGGTTTAAATAATATAATTTTTATAATTTATTTAGTCATATTAATACCCATGAATTTAACATCTAGGTTATAACGGTATACTATTTTAGAGTTATTTAGACTCGGTGTTGAGTGTATCACAAGCTTTCAAAGAGATAGAATTTATTTTAAAAGGGAAATATAAAATAAAGTATAAAGGGTTAAAAATATATCTTTTATAAATAAATATATCAAATTTATAATTATTAAAAAATATTTTTTAGATAAATTAAGTAAATAAAGTTTCATTTTTAAAATATTTTTTATTAAAAATTCTACAATTTAGTTTCTTTTTCTGATTTTTTAAGAATATATAATCAATTTTTTGTATAATAACCATCAAATTATAATTTATAAGAGTATATTTTGATCTAGAAGATAAATAATTACATGTTAGTGACTTATAAATAACAATATGTTTATGGTATAAAATAAATAGGGTAATTTACTACTATCAATAAATAAAAATTTCAATCCATTTATATGAAGGTGGAAAATTTTAGAGTTTAATCATATAGTAAAAATATCTATAAAATTAGTAAAATCCTAATTCTAGTAACTGTAGATCCAAAATAAAATTCAAAATACAGATAAATTCAATTTATTTTAAAGATTCTATATCATTTTATTCCTTTTCCTTTTCTTTTTTCATTGTATTAATATATAGTTAATTATATTGTAAGTATTCAAAAAATTAAATTAAATATTGTTATCCATAGAAGTAAATTTCATTATTTCAAAATAATTTTTGTTAAAAACAATCATTATTATTTTCTTAGTTGTTATAAGGATTAGTGAGTAATTCTCCAGGAAGTGATTCCTCAAAGGTTAAGGTTTTTTAATAAATGTTAAATCAATTTTAATTCATCCAACATTTTTAGGTAGAAATATTTAACTCTAAAAAGTCTTATATGAGTTAAATGAAGTGATTTCTCTTAGGTTTATAGGTTACTATTAAATATTATTTTAAAATAAGTAATTCACTATAAATACTTGAGTCTTTAGATTAATAGTGATAGCATAAATTTATTCCATATTGACTAATGTTAATATTTTTTAAATACTATACTTTAAAATAAATGATTTTTATTTCTAAAAAATCTTTAAAGTAAATAACAACCTACTTCTATAAAAAAATACAATTAATTTTTAATTTTTAATCTCTACACTTTAAAAACACCCCAAACATATTATAAAATATTTGATGATTATTATTCACTCTGAAACAACATCAAGAGATCAACCTAGGGCCTGGATAATAGTTAATTATTTTCAAAATATAAGAAATTAATTTGTGTATTAAAGTGAGGAAACAATCCAATCATACCAATTATTTATTAAGAAAACTATTTTAGTTGATTTATTTATGGATTATTGAAAAAATGATTTCAAGTCACTTATTTAATTAGGTTTATTCAATAATTTAAGTGATACTATTTTTTTGTAAGCAAAAAAAACTTCATATTTTTTAAAACTATATATCATAAGTCTTTTAAAATAGATACTTTTTATGTGAGTCTCTACTAGGATTTAATTGAAATCCTATATTTCTAAGTACATATTGAAAACTATTTATAATACCAATCACTTCTGATAAATTCTTTTATATAACTAATTCCATTTTTCTTATAGAAATTATTTTTTTACCACTTATTTAAGTGTTTTTATTCAATAATTTATTTATAAGTTTTTTTTCAAAAATAGATGAAATGCCACTTATTATTTAAAATTATATATTTTAAGTGATATGTATTATAAGAAGTTTCTAATAAGTATTTCCAAATAGAGACAAAATAAGTGGTAAAAAACGTTTCTAATAATTAATATGGAAAAACTTATAAATAATCATTAATTATAATTGATAATATTTATAAGGATCTATTTTAATTTCATTATAAAAAATTTCTTATATCAATTATATCACTTAAAAAAATTATTACAAGAACTTTTATGTAAGTGTTTTCTATTTTACTATTGAAATATACTATTTTTCAGTAATTTAATTTTTTTAATTATATAATTTAAGTGAATTTATCTTTTTAGAAACAAAAATACAAAAAATTATTATTGAAAATACTTATCATATTTGTTTTCAAATGAATTATTACTTAAATGAGTTGTTTCTAGTATTTGAGTGTAAGCCTCAATTTCAAAGCACTTTTTCAAATAAACTTATGAGATTAATGACTTGTGATATATGTTTCTATATAATTATTCTAGATTTATTTATGAAATTGTTTTTCTATAGATTATTTAATAATAGTTTTAAAATACTTCTTAAAAATTATAATCATTATAAATAGTTTCTAATTAATATTTACAAATTTTTCATAAAAATTAACAAAAAGTATTCTTCCAATGATTAGTTAAGAAAAACTTATAAAAATTTATTTATCATAAGTGATAAAATATATAATATTTTATTTTATTAAAAAACTAATCATTTCAATTATTTTAAAACCATTTTAAAAATCTAATCATGTGGTTGTAACTGAATTTATACAAAAATATTTAACATTTTTCTTGTAGGTAATAAAAATATCTATTCAAGTGAAACCAAGATTTATTTTGTGGTTAATATCACATTAAGAACATGGATGAAATATATTACTGAAGGAATATATAATCTAGTTAAAAAAATATTTTTTACTAATTTAATAGTTCTTATTAATGAATTTTTGATCATATGTATGTTTCTAATTTTCTAAATTATGATGTAGTTAGTTTCTGGATTTTTCTTAGGTGAGGTAGGGTAAAACGATGTAGGAGAGGATTAGCTTAGTAATATTTAGTAAGTGGGTTAACCAAGTTATGATGATAGTGTTAATTGAAATTTTATAATATATAAATCTTCTTTAATAGATATTATAGTTTATCTAAATGTTCACAAATTTGATTTTATAGAGTTTGTGAGTGGGATAACTTTTTTATTTCTCAAGTGGGTTTTTTAGAAATACAAGCAAGATTTATTAGGTATTAAAGAATTTTTTTTCCCTTCATTTTGTTTATATTTTTGATATGTGGAATTGAGAGTAAATTCATAGGCAATAATACCTACCACTAGGTTCTCTTAGTGGGTGAAAACCTAATATATCTAGATGGTTATAGGCCACAACTATCACGGTGGTTTATGGTAAGGAAAATTATGGATTGTGGTCACTGAAATATCCAAGGATTAATAAAATGGTATTGGTTTAACTTCACATGTGGATATGAATCATAGTGGACTTATATCATGATCATCAATGAGTGGTTGGTGGTGAACCATACTCTAATATCATGACATGAGAGGACTACCCTAGATTTTGGGTTCATTTTATTTTCACTTTGGGATCATGATCAAATAAGATGCTCTTAATTTTGATATGAACTACCTTAATCTCATGTATATATTCATTAGAATGCATGGTCAATCCTTATAAAGGTTTAAAGTCTATCATATAGAGTGATAAATAGATTACTGGAAGAGAAAAGGACTCCTGAACTAGGAGTACATTTAAACTATTTCTAGAGCACTGATGGTATGAGCATAGTAATTAGTATATATATGGTTTTTTATTTAGTTACCTCAGATAAGAGGTATGGCCTTGGATAACTCGGGTTATGTTTCAAGATATATGAGTTGATTTATGTGTACTATTGTATTTTTCATTTTGTGTATTTTTTTATTTTATATTTTCATTGAGTTATATAACTATAGTTGTTGTTGTTGTATTATTTCATATTCTGTGGGATATATTGACTGGTACCCACATAAATTTTTAAATGTATACATATTTATCACACTCACTCAAGGAATTTTGGGATGATATTGAAATATTATTGGTATTTTTTACTCACAATATAACCATGTACATGGGGTGGTTTTTTATTTTCATTTGTAAACTCTGTGTGATGTATTGGTATATGTTGTTACTCTAGGATAGTGGTTATTACTCACAGTGAAAAATGTTTTCTTAGTAAAGTATTAATATTAAGTTTTCTTTGGAATAAAAAACATGTATTTATTTTATTTTGTTATGTATCAACCATATAGTCCTACTTTATTTTATAGATGTTATTTTATTGGATATTAAGGATATTACCTATGAATTATTACATTTATTTCATATATAATTTGGTATATTTAATTTTATATACTAATATTTTGAGATTCCAAGTTATGTGTCATGTTTTCCTTTTAAATTGGTTGTTCATATTTTTGGTGTATAAGTAATTCATTTTAAAATTAGGATATATTTTGATATGGATTAGTTTACTTTGGTTATCAAGATCATAGTCACCCAAAGGTTTTGGTAAATATATCATTTATTTTATACACCATTTTGCATAAAATGGGTATTATTGACATTTCTGACATCAATATCATGGGATTAGTAATATCTTGTTCCAAGGTATTATAAAATTATATCACACCAATTGGGAGTATATTAATTGAGGTTGATAGAGGTGGATATAGGTGGTCATAACTTGATAGGTATACTAAATTCCTATATAGATAAAATAAATACAATATAAAACCAATTTAAAAAGGTATTCCAATGATGGGAGTAGGTACTCTAGTTTGAGTGAGTTTTTTTGTCTATAAATCCAAGTAGAAAATGGAAAATAATGTTGTGTATGGATCAGATACCCTCTGATTTCTGTATGACCACAAATATATCAATGTGCATTATAACTATAAGGTTTTATTTTGAATTTTTTAAAAATTACTAAAGGTTAATAAATGTTTAGTGTTTCTAATAATTAGTGTGAAGGAATTTTTTACATTTTCATGGGTTGTATTTTTTGTCCTCTAGAAGTAAAGAATAAAAAGTTTTTCTAAAGTAAAGATATTCCAGAAGTCATGATTTTATCCTAATATAAATAACTATAATATTTTATTAAATTAAATATGTTTTGAGGTCATAAGTTATTCTATAAGTAATGAGGTTTTGAATATGTTTGGATGTTTTCCTAAAATTTTGAGTAGTTTTGAAAATGTTTTAAATGAGTTGAGATGGGTGGAGATATGTTCTAAATGGTATGATATAGAATATTACTAATAATTAAATAAATTCCTTATATATTCAAGATATTATCCCTATATACATTGGATTTTTAGATGATGTGTAATATATTACAAAATTGTTAAATTTGGAAAATTGTTAAATTAGACTATAAAATATAAGGGTACTCTGAAATAATGAAGTGATATATAAGAGTAATTTAGATTCTCTATGTAAGAACCCAGATTTTCTTTTAGGTATGGAACCTTTTAATTTTTGATTTAAGATATTGTTAAATTTTATTTTTGATCGATACCTTAAGGCCAGGCTCGAGTGTCAGTTGGGTTGTTTTGGGAAAATAAGGAAGCATGGGATGAAGTCTGCCTATAGGCTAAAATACACGACGTATATTTTTAATACACAGTGTGTATATAATACCCGATGTTTTATAGCCTATGAAGGTAGAATCATTATTTTCAGATGGTTTTTCCTAGGGAAGAATACATCGAGTTTTACATAATGTGTAAATAATTTACATTCTATGTGAATGACTGAGTTCAATTATTAAAATAAGGAGGTAGGGCCTCTTATTTTTTATACAGAACCTCAAACCTCCCCTATCTCTCACATAGGATCCCCCATGGATCCCTAAGCTAGGATTTTCTACCGATTATCCATCCAAACTTTGATTTCAAATCCATCTATCACGTTGGAAGTGCATCGGTAAGTTCTTCAATCCTTTATCTCATTTCTTCATTATTCTTTCTATCAGTTGTTCTATTTTGGTGTAGGATTTTATACCCTATTTTTAGGGTATTGATATATTCTTAATATTTCTTCTCAATCATTACAAAATAAGGGTTGATATTGGATGAGGAGAGTACTATGGGTATACAATGGGTGTTCTATGACTCATCCCTCATGTCTCTCCATTTTATAAACTGATGTCATTGTGAACACACCAATTTCATCGAGAATTGCCTATTTAATTCATAGTCCATGATTATAATCATCATTATCATATTCTAGGTCCCATTTTATATATCATAATCATTTTTTGAGGTTATAAACTTAATTATTTCCCTCCCAAGTAGGGTGTTTCATATTTAATTTCTTTAATTGGAATTTTATGACAATCTACACCACTATTTGAGTGTTCTTTGACTTGATCTTTATAAAGGTAAGTGTTTAATTAAATAAATGAATAGTTAATTGATTTTAAATTAATTATCACTTGATCCTTCTACTTTAAGTGTTTCAAATAAATCAATGTGCCTTTAATTGGTTAAATGGAAAGTATATTTATATATATCACTTAGCCTAGTTAGTTCTAATTAATTGGCATTGGTTGCATGTCCTTAGTCCACATTTTCATATTTATAAAAGGTAAAGGAATGAACCTAATTATTTAATATAGATGAAGGTAATAAATGGTTTCATTTCATATTTTTCCTTTCCACTTAGTATGGAAGGTAATGGAATGAACCAATTAACTTATTAAAAGGCATGAGTATTAAAAGGCCTAAATTAAATAATGAATTATGTATAAGGTTCCTATTGTATAGAGACATTTAATTATTTATAAGAGTGGTCATACATGATCCATCCTTGGATTCCTAAGGGAATTCCTTGAGCATTTAGAGGAATCTATTCTGATTCAAGGAGATGGTTTCCAAGGGAGATACCCACCTTGGAACATGGTCCTTGTCTAATAGAAGATGACTAGTATGACTTTTTAGGATCCATTCACTATCTTCTAGATATTATGATTCCTTAGATACACTCCTTGGATCTAGCATGTTTTCATTGGGCATGTGGCACCACAGATACACCCCATTGACCCCAGTCATGGTTATCCTATTTTACCTTTGACAAGTTCCTTGGACTCTATTAGAACTATTTATAGTGGAATGCCCTGGGAAATTCCCCTTGGATTACACTCAGACCCCTTATGGTCATGTTGGATGTTATTACAGGGTTGGATTGACCTCTAAGTACAATGATTCCTTGGTTATTACGATGGATCCTCTTTCATTATTATCATCATCATAGATTTCTTAGTTACTACCTTAGATCCTATGTTATTATCATTATTATTATGCTAGAATTTCTTGGTTATACCTTTAATCCTCTTACTTAATTTATTATAAAATAAAACATAATTAATTAAATAATTACATGTTCAAACACCATCTGAGGGTAAATCACGTATTCTTGTATTTACATTACTTTATTGTATTTAATTTCATATATACTTGTACACTATTTCAGTTTATATTACACTGACTTGATGGTATAGATTCCATTAGTGGTGGCCTACTGAAATTTGTCTCACACTTTATCCAAGCCACTGATGGTACCCATGAAGATCATATGTATACAGGTGTTGATAAGGGGAATCATCCTACTTTGGACACTTGATCATAATTTCTTTCATTATGATGAAGCATAGTAGTAGATGAACAATCCAATGCTCAGGATGCTGGATAGTTTTTGGCTTCTTTTAGATTGTTTTGTATAACATGTATTGTCTGCTTCCATGTATACCTATTTTCCAATTTTGTAGATATATTACATGAATTATCATCATCTTTTTTATATGATTCAGTTTCCAACTTTTTATTATTATCTTTTTCTTGTTTTTTTATGTCTAATTTAATTATGGCGGGTAACTGGACCCTTTTTATAGTATCTTCTTCTACTAAGTTATTCATTTATCATATGCTTCTACTATTTACCCATTATAGTTTTTATTTGTTGTGATCCACTTTGATTATGATGGAATAGTCTCCCCAAGGACACAACCTAGGACCTCACTGATAGTTGGTAGAATCTGGTGTATGGGGAGGCATTCTTAAGTTCATGTGGCCAACCGGGCATGGGGCACAGTTCAGTGTGCTAGGAGGGTGGAAGTGACCACACTCTGGAGGTTGTGGGCCCTCAGACACAAGTTATTACTCCTGTATTTCTAACTGATGCACCACATTCTATACCGAATCTAGGAGCTAATGTTCAGTTTCAAGAGGGTTTTCTACATATGATGAAGTCTATGCAGGGTGATCTATGACCTTCACCTACTATGGATGATCTAACTCGCAAGTTCCAGTAGCAGCATCCTCCCACCTTTACAAGGGATGGTGGTTCTCAGGTTGTTGATTCTTGTCTAGAGGCCACCTTATCTATCTTTTATCATCTAGATATTCCTATAGAGTGTAGGGTCAAGCTTTCCACCTATATGTTACGTAATTATACAAGCACCAGTGGGATTTGATTACCCAAGTTGGTCGTCATCGAGGCATGGTTTGGGATTATTTTTAAACTACCTTAAATGAATACTTCTTTCCTCAAACACTGATATCCGACTAAACTAGAGAGTTCATACACCTAGATAAGGGTGTTTTTTCAGTTATGGACTATTCAATTCATTTTAGTGAGTTACAGTGCTTTTCACCGCTTCTATCCAATGATGATCTATCACATTTTAGACACTTCAAAGAAGGTATTAGGTATTGTATCCATAATCAATTGAATGTTTTTTTCCTACCTAATTTTTATGAGATCATGAACCATGCCTTTATTACTTAGCGCAAGCTCTGGGAATGTGATGGTTTTGAGAATAGAGGCTCAGTGTCGAGGCAGTACAGTAGCTCATCTAGTGGTATAAATCATACCCTTAATGTTTTTCATCAGAGCAGTGGAAGTTAAAGTAACTGCAATGACAACTCTGTTGTGTACCCTGAGTATGAACCATAGGGGAATCTAAATCATTACAGTGATAGAGACCCAATAGAGTGTCATGCTTATGGCCGTATGGGTAATCTTTAGAGATTCAGTAAGAAATTTCTATATACTTATAGTGGAAGTGGATCTGAACCAAATTCACTTTTAGCGGTAAGATCTTTTATGCCATATCAGGTAGGGAGTTTGAGTAGTACTAGAAATACTGGCCAAAGAGGAGGTCATGGATATAATATCCATACTTCAAGTTATTAGAACTAGTATAACAGACTTTCTCAGGGTATTCTAGCTGTAGAAAAAGGCTACGTATTAGGTCAATTGCATGCATTACAGCCAATACCCAAGGATCAGAGTGCGGGACTGTATATAATACGAGGTTCTATTATAGTACCCTCTACTATTGTATATTCTTTGTTCAATAGAGGTTCTTCACAATCCATTATCTCTTTATCAACCATGGAAATTCTCAAGATAAAAATTCAGTATTATTGTGGTGTAATAACCCTGGAAACACTACTGGGAGTGAGGTTATAGGGAATATTCCAATTCAAGGACTACTCCTTGAGGTTGGAAATTAACCCTTCTTATGGGACCTCTTCATCCTTAAGATGAAGGGTTTTGATGTCATTATCATGATGGATTCTCTCATTCCATATCACATCTACGTGGAATACTATCACCATAGAGTGTATTTTACATCACCATATGGTAGAATAAATCTCCACTAGGGTGATTGGGATTTCAAGTATATTTGATCTACACCAAAGAATCATGGGATAGGTGGAGTGACCACTCAGATTGATGGTCTTTTTATGAAAGAGTAGGTCTTTCCTCAGACAAATTTTCCTCTCATTGTAAATCATTTTAGGGATGTATTTCCTAATGATTTTTCTAACTTAACTCTTGAGAGAGAGGTATATTTTATGATCAAGCTCATTCCAAGAGTTGATTTAGTGTCCATTCCTTTATATAGTATGTCACCTACTAATCTTCAGAAGCTCAAGAGAAATTTTTAAGATTTAGAGGCCAAGAATTTTATCTAACCCAACACTTCATCCTAGGGTTCACTTATGCTTTTTTCTAGGAAGGAATATGGGACCATTATTTTATGCATGGATTACCGATGGTTAAACCAGATTATAATTAAGAATAGGTATCCACTGCCTCGAATAGTTGATCTCTTTAACAAACTATGGGGAGCAAGGTTATGGGGGCCCCCAATCATTGGACCCTTTGGTCTAGGAGTTGGCAGAAGGGGTTGTTAGGGGTTCTGATTGGAATGGTTTTAATCCACCCTTCAAGGATGGTATGAATAATCAATGCATTGTGGAGGTGTTTGATGCAGGAAAGAGTCAGGGACAAGATAACTCTATCAACCGGAGCTCCCATAAGAATGATGACCTATCTGGTGAGGAGTTTATGGGGGATCACCATCTGTTTGAAGCTATGAAGAAGAAGGAATAGAGGTAGGGAAGTGGAAAAGTTGTCTTGGCAGTGTAATTGGATAGACCCGGGAAATTCCAGGATAGTGGGGGGCCAGTTACCTCACCTAAGCCTTTGCTTTCTTTGACCAATAGGTTCCAGGGACTCTCAGAGGAGGGTTTGGATCCTGTTTCAATGGAGCAGAATGATTCTCTTGAAGACAGTATGAGGGATTTTGAGGCTGGAGAAGCTATCCAGGAGGATTCCTATAAGTTTATAGAGGAACCCACTGTGGTGAATACCGGGTATCAGCAGTGAAAAAATACCAACTTTGGAAATGTTGTTGAAGGGAAAGTAGAAGAAACATTGAAAGAAGATAGAATCACAAGCAACTATTTGTCTAGGATTGACTACAACACACCAGATCAAAGGAGAGGAAGAGATGAGGAGGTCAAGGATTCAACCTCGGATTGCACCCTTGGGAGGAAGGGGCTGTTTATCGGGTGTGACAAGGAGAATATAGTTGGTATGTTCAATCGCTCCTTCAGTGATATAGTGAAAGGGGGAAATAGTACCAATATTGAGAATGGATAAGTGGCATCTGATACTCCAAAAAGAAAGGCAGGAAGGACTACTCCTATCTGCCTCGACCGTTATACACTAGATCCTCCTTTAAACGGGTTCATGGGGTTACCCTGACATTTAAAAAAAGTATTATGTCCAAGAAAGATGGTCTTGGATGAATCACTTTGGATGATGTGAGGCGGGACTACAACGGTGATTTCATGAGGCATCTGAATCCGGCTTCTGAATGGGGAACTTCCACCGCAGAGGAGGACTCCTGTGTTGGGTGCGATGACGGGTATGGAGATTATGGTTTTTAGTTCTTGTCAGTTTATCTGGGTGTTTGTTTGTTTGATTGCTTGTTTTGTTTTGGATGTTCTTTATGGGATTTAATGTGACTTTGGGTTTCTCACTTTTCCTAAAAGTGTTTGGATAATAATAATAAAAACTATTTCGACGGAGGAGCAAGGTTATTCTCAAAGATCGACCCAAGATCGGGCTATCATCAGGTGAGATTCCGGCCTTTAGACATACCTCATACAACTTTTTGTACCATTTATGGTCTTTATAAGTATCTCTTTAGGAAATTTAGTCTTATAAAAATGCCCAACATTTTTATGGCCTTGATGAATATGGTTTTCCACCCCTATCTAGATTCCTTTGGTGTGGTCTTTGTGGATGACATCTTGGTGTATTCTCATACTCATAGTAACCATGATAGAAACCTTGAGATAATTTTGAATACACTGAGAGAGAATCATATTTATTCTAATCATTTTAAGTTCCACTTATAGATCTAAAAATTTCACTTCTTGGGTTTTATTATCTTGGAATCAGGAGTATCTATTGACTCGGAGAAGTTGAGTGTTGTGGTTTTCTGGGAGTATCCCAAGAACCTATTTGATATAAATAGTTTCTTAGGGATGTATGGATATTTTATCCATTTCATAAAGGAATTATCACACTTTTAATCACCTATTGCTAATCTTAAAAATAAGGTTGTGATGTTTTTGTGGCCAGAAGCGTGCGAAAATCCTTTCAGGAGCTGAAAGGAAGGCATGTTTTGGCACTAATTTTGACTCTTCTAGAGCCTAGAAGAGGCAGTGTTCTGTGATGTATTAAGAATTGAACTGGGGGAATTTATGAAGCATTACTATAGTGTAATTACATATGGATATCAAAAGTTGAGTCCTCATGAGAGAAACTACCTAACACATGACCTTGAGCTTGCGATAGTTTTCCATTCCTTACGTTGTTGTAGACATTATCTTATGGGTGAGAACTTTATGGTGTATAAAGACCAAAAAAGCCTTAAATATATATTTACACAGTGTGACTTGAATCCTAGATAGTTAATATGTTTTAAATATATTCAATCCTTTGATTTTAATATTTTCTATATGCCTAAAAATGGTAATTCATTAGTGGATATACTGAGTCATAAACTCAAGAACATTCCATACAGGAATTCAGTGATGAATAAAAGTTAATGGCCATCTTTTTGACCTACATCGGGAGTTTCATGAGGGTGACGTTAATTTTTCTCTTATATCCTTGGTAGTTACCTCTACACTCCTTTATAGGTTTAATATCATACAGGTTCCAGATCCTAAAGGATTGGATCTATAGGAGAATATTTCTGGTGAGTACCCACCTCTAGATTGGTTTTTAGAAGGAGGTGATATCCTATGTATACATGGTTGTATCTAGGTTTCTATAGATATGATAGAGGAACTTATACGAGAGTCCCATTTTTCTCAGTGGGTAGTTCATCCAGGCATCTCCAAGATGTATTGAGATACGTGACACCATTATTGGTTTCCTGGGATAAGACATCAAATGTTAGGTTTTACCACTAGGTGTTCCACCTGTTAGTAGGTGATGGTGGAGCATTAGAGACCAGTTGGCTTATTACAGCTACTTCCAATCCCATAATGGAATTTAGAATATGTTTATATATACGTTTTAGTTAGCGTACCAAGTCCGCATCAAGGTAACGATACAGTTTGGGTAGTTGTGTATTGAATGATGAAAGTATCACACTTTCTTTCTATCCAAGAGGCTTTCTTGATTGTTGAGATAGAAAAATTTTATGTTCATGAGATCATACAACAAAATGGGGTAAATTTTACTATAGTTTCGTATAGGAACTCTCATTTACATCATAGTTCTAGTAGGGGTCACAAATATTTATGGTTACACAGAATTTTTTGAGCACAATTTTTCAACCTCAGGACGATTGATAGTTAGAATGGACAATAAAGGTGTTATAGGAAATTATTTGAGAATGATTAATTGATTTTAGATGTTCTTGGGAGAATCATATCCCTCTCATCGAGTTCACCTATAATAATAGATTTTATGTGAAGATTCATATGTATCCTTTTGAAGCCTTGTATGGTAGGTCATGTCTTTCACCACTGTACTGGTTAGAGGTAGGAGTGGTAGCACTAATAGGTCCTCATCTTGTGTAGAATAATTTAAAGTGGGTTTAAATGATCAGGAATCATATGTATACTACTTAGTCTAGACAAAAATATTATGCTAATCTTCATTGATGACCTCTGGAGTTTAAGGTTGAGGATTGTGTATTCATGTGGGTATCACCCAGGCTTGGGCATAGACAGATAGGGAGGCAAGGGAAGTTGTCACATCATTATGTCTAGCCATTTTAGATTCTGTATAGATTCAATCTAGTAGCCTATAAATTTTTATTACCTCAAAGGTTCCACACCATGCACAATGTCTTCCATGTTTTACAGCTTCGTTGTTATCTTACTGACCTATCTCATACTTTTGATCCCAAGGAGGTTGAGTTAGATGTTGATTCTTCTTTTGAGGAGTATCCAATACACATCATTGACTGAAGCAGGAAGGATTTACGAGTTTAGTCTATCATTTTAGTAAGGTTTTTATGGTAGCACAACCATGTACAATATGAGACTTGGAAGTAGAAGTTACATGTACATGCTCAGTGGATGGATTTATTCTTAGACAGTGTTTCACCACTCCTGTAAGGTGTACTCAGTGATGAGTTCTTTTAAGGGGGTAAGGCTACAGGAACCTGGTTTTTATTTCAGGTATGGATCATTTTAATTTCCTCTTTAAACGCTTGTAATGTTTCTTTTTTATCCTAGACCCTAAGTTTGGGTCCGTGGGCCAATTGGGTTGTTTTGATAAAAGAAGGAAGTATAGGATAAAGGTTGCATGGGGGCCAAATACGCGATGTGTATTTGGAATAAACTATGTGTATCCAATACACAACATGTAATGGCCTAGGTAGGTAGGTTCACGACTTATAAAGGGTTATTCCTAGGGAGGAAGACCCCAATTTTTACATGATGTGTAAATCATTTACATTCCATGTAAATACCAGAGTCTAGAATTTAAAATAAGGAGTTAGGGACTCCTATTTTTTGGATATAACCTCACCCTCCCCTCTCTCTCATGAAGGATCTCTCATGGAGACCGAAGTTAGGATTTTCTATCACTTCTCCATCTGGACTCTTGTTTAATATTTTTTTATCACATAGAAAGTGTGTCGATAAGTGATTCATTCCTTTATCACTTTTCATCGATCTTATTTGTATCAGTTGTGCTATTTTGGTGCAGACTCTTATGCCCTATTTGGATAGCATTGATCTATTCTCCATAATTCTTCCAATCCAAGAAAAAATAATGTCTGATACTGGACAAGGAGAGTACTGTGGGTATATGGTGGGTGGTTTATCACTAATCCCACAAGCATCTCCATTTTATAAACTCTAATCATTGTGCACACACTGATTTCATCAAGAATTTCCTATTTAATTCATGTCATGCTTATAATTATCTTGCTCATACTCTAGAGCCCCTTATGCACCACTGTTCAGGTGTTATTTGACTTTACCTTTATAAATGTAACTATTTTAATTAAATTAATGAATTGTTAATGGATATTACATTATAGTATCACTTGACCCTTATTAGGTAAGTGTTCCAAATAAATTAATGAACATTTAATTGGTTAAATGGAGAGTATATTTATATATATTGATTGTCCTAGTTAATTATAATTAATAATCATTGGTTTCATGTCATTTTCCTACCTTTTCATGATTATGAAAGGAATATGCATGAACCTAATAATTGAATATGGAATGAAGGTAATAATTGGTTTCATATCTTATTTACCATTTCCACTTAGTATATAAGGTAATGTAATGAACCAACTAACTTATTAAAAGGAATGAGTATTACATGGACTAAATTAAATAATGAATTATGTATAAGGTGCCTATTGCATATGGACCTTTTATTCTTTATAAGATTGGTCACACTTGATCCATCCATGGATTCCCAAGGTAATTTATTGAGAACTCATAGAACAACATTTGGATTGAAGGAGCTAGTTTAAAAGGGAGATACAGACCTTGGAACATGGTCCATGTCTAATAGTGGATTCCCAGCATGTCGTCGTAGGATCCCTTAACTATCTTCTATATATTATGATGCCTTGGATACACTCCTTATATCTAGCATTATGCCTTCAAACACATGGTACTAGGGATACACCCCATTGGGTCCAGTCATGCTCATCCCATTTTACCTTGGATGAGGTCCTTGGACTCGGTTAGAACTATTTATAGGGGAATGCCTTGGGTGATGCCCCTTGGATTACACTCAGACCCCTTATAGCCATGTTGCATATTATTACTAAGTTGTCTTGACCCATGAGGGAAAGGATTCCTTGGTTATTACCTTGGATCCTATTTCATTATTATCATCATCATGGATTCCTCGGTAATCACCTTAGATCCTCTACTGTTATCATTATTATTATGATAGGATAACTTGGTCATACCTTAGATCCTATTAATTTATTTATTGTAAACTATAATATAATTAATTAAATTAATTCATGTTCAGACACCAGCTGAGGCTAAAGCAGATGTTGGGGTATTTATATTTATTTACTTTCTTAAATTTCATATATACCTGCACACTATTTCAGTTTATATTACACTGACTGGATGGTATATACATCGTTGGTGGTGGCCTAATGAGGTTAATCACACACCATATCTAGGTCTCCAATGGTACTCAGGTAGATCATATATATGCAGGTGTTGATAAGGGGAAGTGTCTCTCATTGAAAACACCATCTTGATTTCTTTCATTATGATGGATCTTGGTAGTAGGTGACTAGGGCAGTACTTGGGATGCTGGATAGTTTTTGGATTCTTTTTTATTATTTTGTATAGAATGAATTTAATGGTACCATGTATAACTATTTTCTTGTTTTTTAGAGTCATTACATACATTTTCATTAACTTTTTATATGATTTAGCTTTTAGATTTTGATTATTATCTATTTCTTAGTTTTTTAGGTCTTCTTCCAATATAGTGGGTTTCTAGTCCAGTTTTTATTGTATCTTCTTCTGCTAAGTTATTCATTTATCATATACGTACACTATATCCATAATTTAGTTATTATCTAATTTGATCCACTCTAGTTATGAGGGTATAGTCTTACTAATGAGACACCCTAGGACCTTACTAATATTCGACATCCTTCGGTGTAAAGAGAGGCACACTTGAGGCCATGTGGTCATCTGGGCTCAAGGAACCATTTAGTGGCATCTGATTCAGGGATGTCACACTATAAGTGATGCATAAGAGTCACTTGGAATAGATTCCACTAGGTTTGAAAAAATGGTATAGTAACTATATGTAAAGGTTACTTGGATAATGTGTAAAGGTTATTAGGATGATATGTAATGGTTACTAGGTTGATACATAAGGGTTACCAAAACCTTACATGTCTTATATAAGGGTTCTATAGAGAGCATATTTAAGGGTATTTTCCATTATTAATAATAAAATCTGATTGATAATACAACATGTTGTGTATTATTTTCATATTGTAATATAAAGGTCATGTTGTGATTAAATGGAATACACTGTAATGTTTAAACCATGAAGAAAGAAGAAAGTTTTTAAAGATTAGGCTATGGTCTATTTAGAAACATAAATCAATAATGAACTAGGAATCACTCTATCACACCATGATATAATTAGAAATTGAATAAAAATAATGAAGGAACCAACCTAGCGCACCATGGTGTAAACTTCCATGCTATGATTATTGAAATATGAAAAATTTGAACAATTTTTTACAACTTGTAATTTTCAAGAAGGCTTGATGGTTTTTTTAATAACCATTAACTACCCATTTGAATATTTATAGTGAATAATCTCTTAGAAATTATTCAATGGATGGAATTAAAAAAGAAGTTGGAAGTTAGAAGAAGTCTAAATTATTGATTTGAATTTAAAAATTACAAGGATATATTAGAACATGTCATACATATGCAGATAAGACATAAAGAATAAAGGAAAGAAATAGAGAGTTCCAAGTAGGGTGAATGAATAAGAAGTGAGGTGGTTAGAAACGTGGGTTTTATTAAATATCTAATTTAGAGAGGTTGAGTTATTGATGAATATAATTATATTGAATATCTTTTTTGAGGAGAATAGTCATATTCATAAAAGAGGATAATGTGAATAGGATAACTGAATATTCATTGATCAAGTATAATTTTTTTTTAAAAATATATATATAACATCAAGAGAATTCCTAATTTGGAATTATCTACATCTAGAGTTTTGTTTTGTGTGAAGTTTGTTTGGAAGACATTTCTTCAACACTTAAAACATAGAGTTAAACATATTTGTTCATGGAATTTCAAGTAGCACATATTATACATTATATCATCCTATCTAAAAGTATAATGAAGTTTTACATCAGGTATACATGTTGATCATGGTACATCCTTCATGTCGATTAACTAAGAAGATACCTACAAGTCTATACATTAATATATTATGGATCAGTTTCTAAATGAGGATAAGGGAGTTGTCCTTAGGATTCAATGATAAATTCTCTAAATCATTATACAAGTAGTGATCCTTGGTGTGAAGTGATTTCACCTAAATCTTATATCCACCAAAATAGTGAGTTTATAGATTATTTTGGGTACACCAACACAATATTGAGTGTACTCCCATTGGATATAGCCCTATGTAGGTGAAACAAGTAAGGTATATGGGTCCCTGTATGTTTCATATTCCATACATGTGTTTGGTATTTTATTTGGGTCCATTTGATAAAGAGATAATTTTAATATTATTTCTTCTAACAAGGGAATGAGATTTGAAGGAAACGGGTTGAGCTGAAGGAGTTTAAAAATATGGTAACACCCTGATTCACCGCCACCCCCTCTTGGTGTCTTAGGTTATAATAATGTGTTTATAATTATTTTACATTATTTTTTAGTATAATATATATTAAAATACATAAATTTTAAGATAGATGTGATGGGACTCACATACCTCATGGAATTCACTTAAAAGTAATATCCAAATTAGTGTTTTCCTAGATTCTGAATGATATTCCATTATAACACCACTAGAAGGATATTCGAATAGATAGGGGATATTTATTATCACACAAAAACTCTTGTTAGGTACAAAAAAAACTCTATTAGAGTCTAGGAAGACTCACTTTTTATAGGCTCTCGCAATAATAATCAGTGGCTAATAAATATACTCTAATAAATTTTTTGTAAAAGTCAAACCCCTTTATTTTTTTGACTCAAATAGATATATTCAACCCCCCATAGATTAATTCGACCTCTAATGGATTGTAACTCTTAAATAGAGTATGATAAGCTATAAATACACCTCCTTTAGGGTTTTACCTACGGGGTAATGTTGTTGAAGGTTGATGAACATCATTAAAAGTGTTTATTTCTCTATTTATAGGTTTTATTGTTCTTTATTGTTCATAATTACCCACATACATATTTATTTCATTCTATAATACTATAAAGTCTTATATTTCAGAGATATTAGAGACTATGAATCACTGTGATTCTATTAAAATAGTCCACATAGTTTCCTTTTTTTATGCTCACCATAAATAATGTAAGGTATTGGGTTTCTTGATATAACCGTTAAAAAGAAAGTTTAATTATATTCTGTAGGTTTCTTGCATATCATTAATTTAAAGGGATTAAATGAACCCTAAAAATATTGAGGATAGGAGACATAGGCACTCGAGTCACCGAGTTTTTTTTCATAACTTCAATAATAAATTGTGGTTTCCTTTTTAAATTTCCACTCTATACTCTATTTTTAATTTTTAATTTTCTTTTATGTTTAATTTATTTGATTTAATTTTTCAAATAAAATTCACCACAATACCATTTTATATCCTCTTATAATAAAAAATAGTATCAAATCCTATCTTGATTTCTAAACCTTAACCAGTTTTAAGGAAACAATTTTAAAGTAGGGTCTATTCCACTAACATCCAAGGTGCTACCAAGGGTTACTTAATGGGTAGTGATCCTTTAATTGATGTAAAATAATATAGTTGTTAAAAACCTCAAATTTATACCTTTCTTATAAGTATAGAATATTTTTATGAATAAATTATTATATATGGTTTCATTCCTTCTAAGGAATTAGAGGGAAAACAGACTCTTGATGATAGTGCCTCTTTTTATAATGATTAAATATCCATTAATTATACAGATTTTTTAGATAATAATGATATTAATATAATTTACATATGAAAAACTATAAATGATATATGGAAATTACTTGAAACTACACATGAAGCCATTAAAAATGCATGAGTATTAAACTTGAAATGTGTAGAAAAGACTTTAAAAGTTTTATAATTCATAAAAATGAGTTAATTTATATATTTATTAAAGGATTTAATAAAATTATAAATGGAAAAATATCTATTTATGGTGATATTTTTAGAAAAAAATCTATTAATTAAAATGATTTGGCTTTTTTCAAGTTCTTGGTCACCCAAGATAATACAAATTTAAGAAGTAAAGGACATAAATAATGTAATGAATCCTGTAATGATAATAAAAAATAAATTAATTGTATTTTTAATATTCAGGATTATATTTATGGATTCATATTCACTATACTAATTTTAAGAAATTTTTAATTTAAAAAATAAATAGATTTTTCTAACCAAATTTTTTTTCATGAATTATATGGTATTATTTAAAAGTTACATTTATAAATTTTAATAATTTAATTTGACCAAAATAGATTAATTTTTTATAACAATATATCAAATTTATCTTATGTTAATTTTTTTTATTTTTCTAAAATGGTTTATTTTTGGGTGAATGTTGAAAAAAATTTGCATTTTGTAAATACCATCACATCTTTTCAAGTATTTGAAAATATCATTATATATTATATTTTTGAAAAGTAAAATTATTCCTATGTGGATAAAAATGATCCAAATAATTAAATTTTAATTATAATTATACATTATTTTGGTATAAAATCATTTTTATGCGTAAAATTGGTAGTTTTATAAAAACTATTTTTTATTGCGTTTTATATTTTTATATTGAAATTAGGTTTTTACACTTATAAAAAATTAATATTAAAAATTTTATTTCATATTTGAAATAATTAGGTTCAAATTTATTAAATATTCTAATTTAATTATTGTTCATAATGAATAGTAACCATGGTAAATTGTTATCCGCACATTAAAGGGTAAAACAGGTTAATTAGGATTAAAAATTTATGATAAGGTCGCATAATATAATATTAAATATTATTGGATGAGATTATTTTGACCCATATAACCTTATATTTAAAATTTAATTAATTTAGTTCCACTTTCCCATGAGTAATACATTTATAATATTTAAATGTTAAGAATAATTACAAGAGTGTCACTCCCCTCACTTATAAAAGGGAACCTCTTCTCCTATCTTATTTAGATACTTTGAACCTGTTAGAATGACCAATACCTATCCATATACATTCCTAGTATCCTTGACCACTTACTAGATGGTTGGTATCATTAAAAGACTAATCCTGTAAAGATTAAGGTGTAAGAAAATGGATGTTTACAAAGGAAGATGTATAACTCTTATCCGAGTGTTTTCATGATTATTCATTATTCATCCTCCATAAAATATTCTTTAAAAATGATAATATAATATCATAATTAATTTCCATATATTGAAATTTTATTATCTTGACGGAAAACCCTTTTTCCTCTCCTTTTCAATCTAATGGGAAATGAAAACTTTTTTGGTGCGTACGTGTAGACTACCACATCTACAAAGCGGTGTATTTCATTTTTAATCACCATCACATATAGATGGTTACAATTATGAATAAAATAAATATAAATTATATTTATTAAATTATTATGATTCTGTAAATAAAATATGTTACATACCTTCTTACACTTCCATCTTTTGGAAAATGATAACATTATTCATGTGTACGTGTAGGATACCACCTCCTTGAAGTGATGTGATCCATTTTTCATTATTGCCTCACATGAATGGTCATAGGGGTGGATATAATTGATAATGTAAAATTTATAACACATTTATGATTCTTTAAAATTAAAATATTTTCTAATTTATTTCTTTTTCACCTAATAGACAAATTAAAATGTCATTAATATGTATGTACGAACTACCATCTCTATGAAACGTTGTGATTCAGTTTTCATGACCACCATACATGGATTGTTATAGAAAAATATTTAATATATAAATATTATAATTATAACATGTTTCAGATTCTAGATATTATGGAACAATTAACCCTTTGATCATGTTCAATGCACCGATGTTATTTTGAGTTTATAAAATGAACAACCCTAAAATGAACAACATGAAATTAACCATTTTAGTAACTAAATAAAATTTAGAGATAAATGAAATAAAATTAATAATTATATTATAATTAATAAGAAATTTTTTATTAATAAATTAAATAAGTAATATAATTTAATTTTCTAGGGGTTGGATAACATATAAAGATAAATAGTTCTTAAGTTAAGATATTTTTCTTTAAGACCATGTTTTAAAGTTTTACCTTCAAATCATTATCCTACATATCCATGTTCTCTAAAAAATTTCAAGATTTTTCATATTTATACTTCAAATAATTTTATATTTAATTTTCAACTCATTTTAAATTTCTTGATTAATATTTTAAAAATAATCTTCTTTACATTTTCTATTGTTCGTTTTTACTTTCTTTACAAAAGTGAAAAAGAAATTTTTTTGTTAACATTTTCTGCATGACCACCATTTCCCACCATCATATTTTTTATTCATTATAAATATCCCAATACAAGTTATAATGGTTATTTAATAAATATATTATTCCTTATATTCTATAAATTTTATATTTTTAAGAGTTTTCAAAACAAAATTATATTTATCCTTATTTTATATGAAAATGAAAAGTTATTTTCTTATGGGTTAAAATGATTTTTTCAATGATTTTATAATGAAAAAGTGAAATATTACAAATGTTTTTTTCGTGATACAATACTATATCAGTATAGTTTATGGGGGTTAAGCCTGATATAGATTATAATTATGGGTGATCTCGATATAGATCTCAAATGAATTGGTTAATCTTTGAATATAAAAAATGAGGGAGATAACCTGGTAGGTTACTCATATTTAATTAATTATACCTCAGTTTTTCAAATATAAGTTAAACATGAGTGAACATGAGTTATAAATATGATGCTCTAAGATACTTATTTCATTCATTCTAATAATTGTTATGGAAATATTTGTATTTCATAAGGAAAGAAAAGTTTATGAACTTTTAAAGGTGGGTTTTTTCAAGGAAATTCTTCACAAGTTCTCATATTCCTCATGTTTCCTTCATAATTTTATATGATTTTAATATATTTAAACATTTTTATTTAATAAAAGGTTGATTCTGATAGGTTGATATATTTTATTTATATTCTCAAATTTTTATTATGAAAATGGTAAACATTTTCATGGGTTTTCGTGTTTTCCACTGGACTAATGGGATTCCTTAATATTTATACCCCTTACTGATTTTTTTTCACATATCAAATTTTATAAAAAAAATAATAGGATTTAAGGATTTTTAGGAACTATATTAAGTTAAATATTTCTACTATGGTTACCCATCTTAAAAGAAGAAGTTCCTTGAATGAAACAGGGGTGAAAATTTAAGAATATGTTTTTAGGGAGAAAAAAAGTAATTTGTGTGAATATGAATACTTTTTTATTTATTGGTTTTCCTAATTATATATAAATATTAATTTAATTGATCCTAAAAATATAAGAAATTGTAAACCTTTTCATGAATAATGTAATTATGGGTTGATTATGATACATGGAATTTTAGTTTTTATAAAAGGAAATGTTTAAATAACATTATAGGGTAGGATGAAACTAAAATAAAATTTAAATATATTATAATATATGTTTGTACTATTATGAGAAAAACTTTTATTATTTTTATATTTCTTAATTTAAATCATGTCTATTAATAATTTTTTTTCACAAAAGAACATGGGAAGGTGAAGTGGGAAGGAATCTGGGGTATACTAATCTTCTAAATTAGTAACCTAGAATGGTTGAAACATGGTAGTTTATGATAATGTTAACTTAGTTGGTGCATGCTATTAACAATGGAACCCCTGAAATAGAGATACTTAATTTTACATAGAGGAACATTTCTATAGTGGATCATTTTATGAAATAATACCCTTCATCTTTTAGTGGTTCTTATAACCCGGTGAAGTCTAAAGGATGGATAAATTCATTAGAGAAGACATTTAAAGTTTTTTGTTGTATGGAACATTAAAATGTGACTATTTATATTTATTGTTTTTAAGTTTAAGTTGATCAATGGTGATCTTGCATTAAGAATACTAGGTAAAAGAGATAAGACTGATTTCATGGAGTGGAAGGTCTTTAAATATCTTTTTCTTGAGAAGTATTTTCCTAAATTTATTTAAATTATAACAAAAAGGGATTTATTGAGTTTAAATAAAAGGAATAATACTAAATGGTTACTTGTGAAACAAATTTTACCAGACTAGATAGTTATGAACCAAGTTTTTTTTGGACTATGATAGTAAAATATATTGATTTTACATAGGCCCAAAAAAGGTTTACAAAGAGTGTTATCCGATTATGAATTTAAATGTTATGAGGAAGTATATTTTTGTACTGAGAAAGTTGAGATGGAGTTTTCTAAATCTTATATACTTAATGACAATAAGGGTAATAAGTGGTAAAGGTGTAAAGCAATAGAAAATAAATCAACTAATAAATTTTGAGGTAAACCCCCTAAATGTTTCAAATGTGGAAAAATACATTTTATATAATATTTGATAGGATCGTAAAAGTGTTACTAATGTGGTAAGCTTGGTCATTTGGCTCTTGAATTTAAGTAAAAGAGTTCTAATCATAACAATAATGGTAAAATTAATATTAAAGTAGAAGTTTTATGTTTTATTTGTAATGAGTTGGATAATTATGCTAATGCATGTTTGAAGTTAGTTACTCATGGTGGTAATAGTCAAGACCAAAATAACAAATTCTTGGAAAATTATTTTCCTACTACTATAGAAAATGTTGGACCATAAAATTAAGTGGTGTTAGATACATAACTTATTTATTTATATTATTTTGATGTCTTATTTGATTCGAGATCAAAGTATTATTTTAATTCTAGGAAATTTACAAGTATAATAGAAATACCATCTCAATAAATGAATTCATTACTTTTGATGAAAACTATTGATGGTAGTATTAAATAAAAAATAATTTATAATAACATTAATATCATAATATATTGAATGTGTTTTCTTGAAAAACGTGTTTTATTACCTTTAGTGGAGTTTAATATTATTTTGGGTATGGATTGGATTTTAGTTTATCATGCTATGATAGATTACAAAGCTAATGTAGTTATATTTTATTTTAAATTTATTTTAAATTAATATATAATAATGAGTTCATAACTTTAATAACATATGAATAATGTGAGAAAATGATTAAATATTAAAGTGGAATTTATGTTTCACATATTATTTGAAAGGAGGAAATTATTCGAATTAGTGATGTTTTGGTAGTAAATGAATATATGGATATATTTCATAATGATTTTTTCTAGTGTTATTCTTGATAAGGAGGTTGAATTTATTGTTGAATTATTTTATTATTTCAAAACAATTTCAAAACACCTTTTTTAATAGATCTAGTAGAACTTTTTTAATTAAAAAAATTATTTCAATAATTTCTTGATAATGGTTTCATTTGTCCTAGAACTTCACCTTGGGATACTCATATTTTTTTAAAAAAATAGAGGATAGTTCCATGATACTTTACATTGATAATAGATAACCCAATAATATCATTTTTAATAATAATTATTCATTACCCCACATTGATGATTTTTTTTATCATATCCAAGGTACTTTGTATTTTTAAAATATTTTTCTCCGGACTAGTTATCAATATATTAAAGTGATGGAGGAAGCCATTATGATGATGGATTTCCATAATAGGTATTTCTATTATGAGATTTTGGTTATGACTTTAGGGTTGATAAATGAACCTGCTATATTTATATTTCATATTATTAGATTTTTTGATGATTATTTAGATAAATATATGGGTTTTTTTATTGATGAAATAATGGTTTATTATAAATTTTATAAGGAACATAAGAAATATTGAAGGATTGTTTTACATACTTTTCAAGAAATTATTTTTTATGGAAAATTTAGAAAATGTGAATTTTTTTTATAGATGATTTCTTTCCTTAGACATATTATTTATAAATATTGAATAATTATTGGTCTTTCCAAAACTAATTTGGTGTAAAATGTCCAATACCTAAAAATATCTTTGAGATTCAAAGTATTATTGGATTATCGGGTTACTACCGACGATTTGTTAAAAACTTCTATTTTTTATCTATCCCACTGAATAAGTTAACTCAAAATTATAAAGAATATTGGTTTGTGATCCAATTTTATCCTTTCTAATAATAAATTTTAAAATTTTATTTATAGTGATGCTTCTCTAAAGGGACTTGGTTGTGTCTTCATGAAATATGATCGAGTAATTTCATATGCTTCATGTAAATTGAAAATCGATGAGAAGAATTTCTATATGAATTATCTTGAGCTTGTAGTAGTGCTTTTTATTAAAAAAATTGGAGAAAACTTTTATATGGGATAAAATGTAAAATATATAATAACCATAAAATTTTAAAGTATATATTCACTCAAAAAGAGTTAAACATGAGTTAGAGAATATTGTTTGATTTGATAAAGGATTATGACTTCATGGTTCTCTTTCATCCTAATAAAGAAAACAAGGTATATAATGCATTGAGTCAAAAAGATAATGTACCATTAACCATGCTACATTTAGAATAAGATATTTTGGTTAGTTGTTTAATGAATTTTTTTCCTAGAAATTGTGTATCCATTAACTTCTACTCTTTTAGTTCAATGTTTAGTGCGGTTATCTTCATTAGATAAAATTAATCATGCTCAAAGGAAATCATTATTTAAAATAAATAGTATAATTTTTCAAGAAGGGTAATTTGTCTTAATTTAAAATTAACAAAGGAGTTATGATATTTGGAAAGAGTTTGTGTGTGCCAAGTGATTATCTGTTAAAGAAGGAAGTGTCAAGTGAATCTTATAGATCTCTATTTTCTTTATCTTTACAATACTAAAATATATAGATACCTTCATGAGTATTATTTGTGAGATGGAATGAAGAAGGATATTATTCATTTTACCCTGAAATGTTTGCATTTTCAATATGTTAATGCTCAATGATAACTATTTAAGAGTATGCTCTAGCATTTTACTATGTCAGAATGGAAATTAGAGAATATAACCTTACATTTCATGGTGGGATTACCAAATACATCAAAAGGTAATAATTTTATTTGGATTATTGTTGATCATTTGAAAAAATCGACGTATTTTATTTATATTAGAGATATTGTGTATTTGGATCAAAATTATATACTTTATCTTAAAAAGATATTTATATTACCTAGATTTCACCTATCTATTGTATCTGATCATGATCATATATTTACATCAATGTTTTTTAGAAATGACAAAAGAAGTAGTTGGGTGCATAATTAAATTTCAGTACATCTTTTCATCCTTACGTTGATGGGAAGTTGGAGTGAAAATTTCATAATTTGGAATATATTATTTGATCTTTCTCATTGAATTATGAGGGAAGTTGGGATCCATATAATTCATTAGTGTAATATTCTTATGATAACAATTTTTATTCAAGTATATAGATGACATTGTTTCAGGCATAATATGGAAAGTGGTGTCGAACTACCATATATTGGGATAAAGTCTATGAAATGAATTTATTGGTACTATACTTGGTAAATTATATTATTAAGAAGGTAAATATGATTCAAAGGATATAATGGAAGGTCATAGTATTAATAAAATTTACGCAAATAGCTGGTAGAATGATCTCTCATTTTACGTAGGAGATCATGTTTTTTAAAGTGTCTTTCTGGAAAAGTATTATGTGTTTTAGAAGGAAAGGAAAATTAATTCCATGGTAAATTGGTCCATATTAAATTATATATTAAGTGGGATAATTTTATTACTGAGTATACTTACCTCTAAGTTTATATCAGGTACATGATGTGTTTCATGTTTCATTTTCCAAAAAATATATACCAAATGAATCTCATGTCTTGATCCCAGAATTGATATGGTTAGATGAGAATTTTTCTTTTGAGTATAATATAGTTCAGATTATAGATCATGGATAGATGGTATTTATAATTAAATTTATTCTCCATATTAATGTTTTAGGGTATAATATCGTGATTTATGGGCAACATGAGAATCAAAAAAAGTTATGAGGGAAAAATACATTCACCTCTTTAAATAATGAGTAAAATTATGAGGACACAATATCTCCAAGCGGGAAAGAATGTTAAAAACTAGGTAATGTTAATAATCAATCAATTTCGTGTTTTATTAATATTAATTATTATATTTTATTTCCATAATGACTATACTAATTTTAAGGAAATTTTCAATCAAAAAAGAAATAGCTTTTTCTATCCAAATTTTCATGAATTATATGTTTTTATTTAATAGTTAAATTTCTAAATTTTAGGAATTGAATTTTATAAAATCTAATTATTTTTTTACCATAATTTAAAATTTAACTTAGGTTTAAATTTTAGGGTTTTCTTAAAAATTTGATTTTTGGGTGAATACTAAAAAAATACTGATTTCAATAAAAAAATTATTTTCTCAAGTATTTAAAAGGTCTCATTATTTTTTATACTGGTTTTAAATTTAAATTAATCCCATTTAAGTAAAAATAATCCAATTAATTAAATTTATATTTTAATTATACATGATTTTGGTTTAAAATCACTTTTATGCATAAAATGGGTGTTTTCCAAAATACTATTTTTTATTGCCTTTTGTGTTATTTTATTAAAAATAATTTATTCCACATATATGAATTAAACATTGAAAAATTGATTTAATTTTTTTAATTAGGAGGTTAATGTTCAGTAATTAGTACAACTTAAAATTTTCATAAATAATAGTGATGATGGTACCTTATTATCATCACAGTAAAGGGTAAATGGGCTAATTATGGTTAAAACCTTATAAAAAGTTCCAAAAATATTATATTAAACCTTATTGGATGAGGTTTTTTCTACACTTATCACATTATATTCAAAATTTAATTGATTTAGTGTCACTTTACCATAAGTAAGACAATTATAATATTTAAAAGTTAGGAATAATTACAAGAGTGCCACCCCCTCAATTATAAAAGTGTGCCTCCTCTACTCTCTTATTTTCATAATTTAATCATTTTATCTATAAAAATCACTACCCAAATATATTCCAAACATTTATACCCACATATTATAGTACCTTATCTCATAGAAGGTCTAATCCTATAAGGCTTAAGGTGCAATACAAATGAGGTTTCCCAAAGAAGAAGTATAACTCTTAACCGAGTGTTTTCATGTTTATTTCTTTTTCTAACTCCATAAAATATTCTTTAAACATGATGAAATAATAATATAAGTATCTAAAATAAACTTAAATTTTATTATTTTTATTTCATAATACTTTCTCATCTTCTTTTCCATCCTTTTGGAAATGAAAACTTCATTCATGCATATGTGTGGACTACCGCCTCTATGAAGCGATGTGTTTCATTTTTTCATCACTGGGCCATATGGTTAGTTAAAATTATAGATAAAATAAACACATATTATATTTATGAAATAATTATTATTATTTAAAGATTATACATTACTTAACTTCTTACCCTTCCATCCATTTGAAAATGATATTATCGATCATGTGTACGTGTGAACTACCACCTCTACGAAGTGATGTGATTTATTTTTCATTACCACCTCACATGGATGCTCATAAGGATTTAAATAATGATTAAATATTAAATTTTTATTATTTTTATTATTATGTAAAATTAAAATATTATCTTCATTATTTCTTTTCCAACCAGTACAAAAATTAAAATGGTGTTTACGCGTGTGTACGAACTACCATCTCCATGAAATGATGTTATTCATTTTTCATGATGACCTTACAAGTATAGTTATAAATGTATATTAAATGTTTAAAAATGATAATTATAACATATTTAAGATTATGTATATTATGGAATAATTACCCCTTTAACCACAGTCAATGCACCAATGTTATTTATAGGTTATAAGCTGAACGACCCCAATATGCCCAATGCGAACTTAACTATTTTAAAAACTAAATAAAATGTTGTTATAAATGAAAAAAAAGAATAATGATAAAGAAATTAACATGAAAAATTTTTATTAATAAATTAAATAACTAATATAATTTTATTATTCATGATCTATAGAACCTATGAAGTTATACGGTAGTTAATAAAAATGAATTTTTCTTTAAATCCTAATTTTAAACTTTTCATCTGAAATATTTCTCCTCAATGTCCGTGTTCTTATTTATAATTAAAATATTTTTAAAGTTTATTTTTAATTTATTTTTAATTTTGTTATAATTTTTTTTAAAAGTAACCTTCTTTACATCTTCCATATGGTTCGTTTTTACTTTCTTTAAAAAAAGTGTAAAAAGAATATTTTTTAAGGGTTACTACATGTATAAAATTTCCCACCATCATATTTATTATTCATTATAAATTTTCCCTTAAAATTAAACATATATTTTCAAAGAAATAATATTTCTAATCTTCTTGGAATATTTATTTTTTAAGATTTTTCAAAAGAAAAGTATATTCCGCATTATTTTATATGATAATGAAAAGTTCTTTTCTTATGGTTTTAAATGAGTTTTTCAAGGATATGTTATGAAAATGTGAAAGATTAAAAATTATTTGTTCTTGATATGTTAATTTAGTATTATATATTATGGCAGGAAATCCTGTTATAGCTCATGATGATGTGTTAGCCTAATATAGCTCTTCAATGCATTGGTTAATTCTTAGAAGGTGAAAATAAGGGACATAACTTGGTAGGTTACTATTATGTGATTAATTGGGAATCAGATATTCCGACACATGAAAAACATGTATGAACACATATTATATATATTATTATTCAGTATATTATTTCATTATTTCTTTTATTTTTTATGTATATCTTTTTATTTCATTAGGAAAGAAAATCTTAAGAACTTTTAATAGTGAATGGTTTATTTTTAAAACAATATTTTTAAGAATTCTCAAATTCCTCGTGTTTCCTTCATAATGTTATATATTTATAATGGTTTTCAATTTTTTTATTTGATCAAAGGTTTATTTTATCATGTGGATATGTTTTATTTATATGATCAATTTTTTATTTTGAAAAAGGTACACATTTTTATGGATTTTCATTTTTTCCATTGGACTAATGGGATTCCATTATTTTTATATCCCTTATGGAGATTTTTTTTCTCATATTACATTTTCAAATATTTTTCACATGATCTGAGAATGTTTAGGAAGTATATCATTTTCAATATTTTTTTTATGGGAATTCTTATAAAAATTAGAATATGTTTCTTGAATAAAACAGGGGTGTAAATTTAAGACCCTATTTTTGTGGAAAAAATACACTTCCTGTAGATATGTCTAATTCATTATATAATTGTTTTCTTAATTATCTATAATTATAGTGTATACTTTGTTATAAATTATGTAATTATGGGTTGATTATGATATGTGTCCTTATAATGAACATGCCTTTAGAATAACTCATTAGGTCACCTATGAACTACATGATCATAAATAGGAAGTGATATAAAAATAAATCCAAATATTTCAATGAAAATTAGACCATTGATTTAAAAAAATGATAAAATCTCTTCTGAGAGTGATACTTAAGAAGGATTTAACAAGAATTGAATATATATCTAAGATTTATCAATTCTTAGCATCCTCAAAACTGGTTGTCAATCTAAAAGGACCATTCTGACTATAGAATATATGTTAAGATACTTGTTGATGGATTTTGAAGGAGGTTGTGATCAAAATCTTCCTATATTATATTTAACATTTAATAAAAAAATTCATTATATAATTTAAATGGGTCTATAAAAGGCTCTTTATAGGAGGATTAAAGCTCCAACTTATTTGGATGAAGTTAGAGAGTGAAATCTATAAATATAAGACCTTTCTCAAGAAATGTTATATAAGTTTCAAACCATTTAGAAACATATAAAAGAAATAAAAGGTAGATAAAATAGATATGTTAATAATAATTTATGAGATATAGATTTTTAATTAAGAGAAAATATATTCCTTATAATTTCACCATGGATGTGGGTTATGATATTTGGGAAGAATTGAAATTTTATCACTAGATGTATTGGCCCCATAAAAATCCTTGATTGTCTGGGGATAGTAGTTTATCGATATGAACTCCCTTTTAACCTCTTACAAGTGAATGTTGTATTCCATTTATCACTTTTGAGGAAGTAAATTCCTGACACATCACATTTACTTTACTCATAGGTTGTACAATTGGAATATTATCTATCTTATAAGGAACGACCAATAGAGATCCTAGATAATAGATATAAAGTACTATAAAACAATACCACTAACCTAGTTAAAGTTATTTAGAGTAACCATAAGTTCAATGAAGTACTGTTGGAACCTTAATATTTAATGACGTATAATTACCCTAATCATTTTTCATCTTTGTAATGAAATTTCAAGGGAAAAATTATTTTAAAGGGGGTAAAATGTAACACCCCACATTTTTATCCCTTAAAAAAATTTCAATATCTTGTTTTACATACAAAAGAAAACTAAAAAAATCCATGATATATTCTATTAAAATAAAAGATAAACATTAATATATTATGTGAGTGTAATAAGAAATATCATTTCTTAAATTAAAATAGGAAAAAATCACAAGTAAATAATAATACCATGAACATAAAACATTTATTCTCATGGTTTACCTTAAAGATCATACAAATAATTATAAAAATAGAAAAAAGGAAAAACATTAGAAATGTAAAAAACTTAAGATATAAGTATAAAAATAAGATGAATAAATTTTATTTAAGCATGTGAGGTTATATATAGGGATGTAATATGACCATTATATATATGGTCATTGGATATATGGTCATTGGATATATGGTCATTGGATATTTGGTCATTGGATATTTGGTCATTGGATATATGTTCATTGGGTATAATTTTATCCAATAGGTATATTAAGTAGTTAGAAGTAAATAATTTGTTACATATATAATATTTAATATTTAACTGATATAAATAATTTTTTAATAAAATAAAAATACGCTAATATATTATTTAAAATATCCATTATTTTAAATAATTTTTTTTATAATGCACTTTAAATTAAATTTATTAATTTTAAAGAATAATTAAAATAAAATATATTGAAAACATTAAAAAAATTATTGGAAAAAAAGTAAATATCATCTAATAAATAATTAAGGATTTATAAGGAATAATAATTTAATGATTTACGGTCAATGAAAAATGTTTTAATTAAAAAAATTGCTTATATTATATATTTTATATATTTTTAAAAGATAAATTTATCATATTTAGAGTATAAAATTTAATAAAAAATTTCATTTATATATTCAAAAAAATTAATTAACATTCATATAATGATTTTTTAATTATTGAGGGATAATAATAAATTCTCTTTTATGCTTAAAATATAGTTTTCTAAAATTTGTTTTCTATGTGTTTTGAGTTTCTTATTTAAAATTAATTTTAATCACTTTTAGAAATTAAATTTAATAAAATGGATTTAATTTTTTGAATCAGGTCATTTAAATTAGGTAATAGTTTCAATTTCATTTTTGGAAAAAAAGTAATTTATCGAGGTAAAAAATTGAGTTATCATAGTGAGGGTAAATTAGGTAAAAAAAATTAAATTAAAGAGTAAATTAATAAAATATATATAATATTATCCAAAATTTATGTATTTGAGGTTATTCATTATCCAAAACCATTATATGTTCACTTTGGATCCACTTTCTAAGTTAAAATAAATTCCATGCACATTAAGAAATGGGTATTTGTGGAAATTCTACTCAAACTCACATAGAAAAGGGTCCCTAATCTTAGCACTTGAAAAAAACATTATTTAGATTATATATTGAATAAAAAACCAAATTCCCTCTCCTAAATTCTTCTTACATATTGGTATTTTTTTGTCTCATCAAAGGATTCCTAAATCCTTCATTCTGAAAGAACCCATTTGAGGAGTTAATTCATCAAAGTAAGTATCTAGTTCTTCCTAATATTTTCAATTAATTTATCATAAAAACACTTTATAAATATCATTAAACACTTTACTTTTGTTACATTAAAATAATTATGCACCTTTAATGATTATATTAATATAATATAACTTAATAATCATACTCGATACTTAGTATAACATGTTCTTGTTTAGCTTGTTTCAACCACCTACACGAATGATGTTATATTATATTCATTGTTTCCATAATTAATGTGTATAAAGACATTAATACTAGTGATATAAGATATTAAAGAGTAATTTATGTTATTAATATTCTTTTATAATGTATAAAAAAATGAATGGTCATTATATAGTTACTTGTTGCAATAGGTAAATTACATGAAACATGCTTATTGTGGATTCCATTCTCATGAAATATACTCATAACTTCCATAAAATGAATTTGGTCCTCTATAAATCACTAAAACCCAATTATTCCACTAACTTTACTAATGTGTGAATGATAAACTTTTTATCATTTATATAGGATCAATATCTCTATTTTGAATCTTGTACAAAAAATCAAAATTACTAACATCTGATGATTAAAATAAACAATAACTAACTAATATATTAATAATAAATTATTAATTATAAATATTATAAAATTTAATATATATTAACAAGGTCTGGAAATAAGTTACTAGTATGGTTATTTATATTATATATGAGGTTAAATAACTTTCATGGAATTCGGGAGTAAACGTAAGGGTTTCTTTTCCAGCATCACTTAGAAATCGAGATTATTTATGTCTAAATTTACATTAAGGGATATTATATTTTCTTTATTTATAAAACTTCATATAATTCCTTATCCTTTTTTATTTTTGGGGTTTAAATTTATTCTCACCATTTTCCATCCCATTGGTTTATAATTCACTCAAAATGATTCTTTAAGTGGAACCGACATTATCTCTTCTTTTTGGTCAATAATATTTTTATTATATGGATATGTTTTCTATATTCTTTTATGGATGTATTTATCCCTAATTATATGAATTATTAAGGTTATTTTATATTAAATTTGACTTTATTTTATAATAGTTTGAAAGGAATATTTTTTAACATTTTCTCATCATCTCTTTATCCCATCATTTTCTTCGAGTTTCATTAAAATATTCCTTTTTTAAGTTTTCATAATTCTTCAAATTAACTTTTACTTACTTTACCATTATTTTTATAAAACTATTTTTATAAATTATTTAATTTAAAAATGAATGTTATCAAAAATTAAAGGATATTTCTTATTATTTTATAAATAATTTTATAATTTTTTTTAAAATTGTTTTTAATATATATAAATATACATTTTATGTTTATTATGTTTCATTTGCGATATTTATTAAAATTATCAAATTTGTTTCTTGGATTATATATTTATTCCTTATATACATTTTCATGAAACCATTTCTTTTCTCAAGGATTATTTATGTTATGGTTGATTTGTGAATGTGATCATGTCCATTTGGAAAGCATATATATGTTTTTTTATTATGTAACAGGTGGATCTAAAATTATATAGCTCTCTAATGCACTAGTTTAATATTTATATCTCATAAATTATGTGAATGGGACTAGGGAGTGAACTTAATCTATGATTTTTATGTTAATGGGTAGTGAACCTAATCTAATATGTTATGGAACATAGTCTATTATATGATGATGGTCTTAGCAGTGAACCTTGACATAAGAAATGGTTTTCTATGCTAAGGTTTTTTTCTATATTTATATGTTATGATTTATGTCTCATGATTATTTTCACATATTTAAACATTCTTATGCCTTATTTATTATGTTATTAGAAAATCCTTATGTTATGATTCATTATTTATGATCAATGTTTTACGGGGTATTATTTCCTTATGTTATGTTCATATACCATGATTATGTACTCATTCCCCCATTTTAATTTTATGATCACATATTATCTTTGATTGTAATCCCATATGTTTACTCCTTATCAAGAATTTAATCTCTCCCTTTCTTATATTTCCATTACCCATATTATGAATAAGAGTATAACATATAACAAATCTATAATAGGGGGTCAACTATATTGAATTTATGGAGAAATGTTCATTGATTTTTATAATGAGTCATTTATGTTTGCAATCAACAAATATATTCAACCTATATGTTCTGTTAGTGGGATTTATTATGATGTGTGATGAATATTCATGTGTAATGATGTATTATATATATATATATATATATATATTTTATGATCAGGTCATCTTAGTTGATATCAATGTGGGGTTTAGTTAATGCTGAGGACTATTAATAAGGGAATTAAACTAAAATTAACCTATGTTATACCAGATGTGATATGGGTTAAACCTAAAGTATCATAAGTTTAAATGAAGGTTTCATGGGTCATGACATCATATTATTTATTTTTAATTATCATATTATTATTTACTGTGAATATTATTATTTAATACTCATTTTAACTATTTTTTGTTTTAGTAAGGGACTGAGGATCGAATTATGACATTATGGTGGTGATAGGTATGATTATTATTGAAAACAACTTATTTTATCATAGTTTTATAAATTAATTAATATATTTAAAAGTATCTAATAATATTAATCCATATCCCAAATGATTGGATATTGAATTAACTTTAAAGAAACCTAGTGGTGTGATGGTTCAATCTCAGTTATACAAATTTTTTCCAATTGAGGTTTTTGGTAATATTCTTCTTATAAATCTCATTATTCTATCTTTGGTCAAATTTGATGTGATTTTAGACATATAATTTATATCTATACATAGATCCTATATTAATTATCAGGATATGGAAATATATTTTATATCCCAAATCAACCCATGGTTATCTATTTGTGCAAGATTGACTATAAACACCCAATAGAAATTACTTCCCTTATATGGATCTTAATGCCCAATCATGAGGGGTATTTAACTCAAATGTTTGGGTATAAACTCAATATTTATGATATGGTTATTGTTTGTAAATATAATGATGTCTTTTTATAAGAGTTTCATAGCACTCCCATAGATCATGTGTTTGAATTTTTAATAGATTTTATACCTGGTGTCATGACTATCTCAAAAACTTTATATATAATGGTACCAACTAAATTGGAATAATTTATGAATCAAGTAAAATATAATATAGAAATCTTTTTAACATTCCCAAGTGCTTTACTATGGGGGGGGGGAATTGATCCTTTTGTTAAGAAGTATGGATCAATGTGCCTTTTCATTAATTATCATGAACTATATAATATTTTGTTCAGGAATAAGTTTTTTCTACCACTTATTAATGACTTACCTAATATACAATGATAGTCTCAATACTTATCAAAGATAGACCTTTAGTCCAGATTTCATCAATTATGGATGAAAAGAGAAGATATACCCAAGACATCTTTTCATATAACATATAGACACTATTAATTCATAGTTTTTTGTTTTGGACTTATAAATTCCCCTTCCATATTCATGGATGGGATGAGTTGAGTATATATATATTACTTTAATAAATTTTTTGTAGCATTTATAGATGATATCCTGATATATACAAAGAAAAAGAAAAATAATGAAGTTCATTTGAGTATTATGATAATGTCCTGATAAAGGAGAAATTAGATTCCAAATTTAGTAAGAGTTAATTCTAGCTACATAAATCAATATCCCTGGGTCATTTAATCACATTAGAAGGTATATCTATATATCCTTCAAAGATTCAGGTGACTGAATAATGGCCTAGACCAACCATTAATATAGAGATCTGTAGTTTTCATTGATAAGTTGTATTCTATTGATATTTTAAGAGGAGGTCATTAAATTCATCTATATTCACACTACCCTACAGTAGATAAGGTATTTTTATATAAAATAATGCATAAAATAATGGATTGAGGTGTTTCCTTTTAAAAAATGACATGGTGGTATCTTATACCACACATTAATTAATGGTTCATGGGAAATTTATCTTATGAGGGATTTGGAGCTAGAAAAAGTAATATTTTTATTAAATATACAATGGAATTATATTTATAGTCTAAAGTATTATATATATAATAATCACAAGATATTATATTATATATTCACATAGAAGTATTTGAACATGATCCAAAGGATATGGTTGATGTTCATGATGAATTATAACTGATCAATACATTACAACCCAAGGAAGGAGGAAAATGTGTTTAATGTTATGAGTAGAAAGGATCATGATACTTTATCCATGAGGAGGACTAAAAGAGATTGAATACTCATTAATTTTCAATGGATGGGTCTGGAAATCATCAGGAAGGGGATAAATCCTATCTTGACCAAATAAGCACTCAACTATCCTTCCATGTAAAGATAAATAAGGACATGGATCTATAAATAAATATAAAAATATTCCAAAATTCAACCTTGGTAAAGATGTAATTATAATATTTGAGAAAACAATATCTGACCCTTCAATACTAGAATTAAAGAATTAGTTTTTTTATGATTTACACACATCAATATTCTTTATCCATCCTGGAAGCATAAAAATATAGAGAGATCTCAAGAATAATTTATAATAGGAAAACATTAAGTGAGTTATTTTATAGTATATATCTTGATACTTATTTTAACAACAAGTTAAGGTTGTATATTAGGAGTCTAAGTGGTTGATCCCACCATTAATCATGCCTTTATAGAAATTAGAGAACATTACCATGGATTTCACCATAGGTCTTCCCAAGACCTCAAAAGGTTATAATCCCATTTGGGTTGTAGTTAATCAACTTAAAAAATTATCACACCTAATTTTTATTTGAGATGATTTCCCATTTGATCAACTTTACAAGATAAATATAAATAAAGTGTTAAATATACATGGAGTTCCACTTTCTATTATATCATCTAGAGATCTAAAGTTTACCTCAAAGTTATAGAGATGTCTTCAATAATCATTGAATACAAAGATAAGATATATCAATTGTGGTCATCATCAAACTAATATTTAATCTAAAAGGTCCATTAAAAATAAATAATATATGTTGATATCCTACTTGACAGATTTCAAAAGAGGTTGGGATCAACATATTCCTATGGTATAGTTTTCATAAAATAATATTTTCTATTATTTCATTAAGATGGAACCATATGAGGCCCTTTATTATATAAGGTGAATAAATTCAACCTACTTGGATTTATTTATAGAGGAAAATTTATTGGGACCCAATCTTACTCAATAAATATTTGAGAAGATTCAAACCATTTAGAAAAATATCAAAGAATCAAAAGGTTGATAAAAGATATATATACAAATTATCATCAATAAGATTTTGAGTTTGAATTTGTTGATAATGTATTCATTCAAATATCAACATGGTATAGGGTTGTGATATTAAATAAGAAGGTAAATTTGATACCTATATACATTGGACACTTTTAAATCCTTGATTGTGTGGGGATGGTAGTTTATTACCTTGCACTTCAATCGAACCTCTCACAAGTGATTGATGCGTTCTTTGTACCGATTTTGAGGAAGTGCATACCTGATCCATTGAATATACTGAACACATAGGTTTTATAACTAAAACATGATCTCTCTTATGAGTAACATCTGGTACAAATCTTGGATCATAGAGATAAAATACTAAAAAACAAGACCACCCAACTATTTAAAGTTCTCTGGGGGAATCATAATTTTGAGGAAGTAATGTGGGAACCCAAATATGTAACAAGGTATAAGTACCCTAATATTTTTTAATTTATGTAATGATATTTTTTGGGAGAATTTTTTTAATGGGGGTAGAATGTAACCCCCCACATTTTTATCTATTTTATATGTTTAATATCTTATTTCACACACAACTTTGAACTAAAACAAACCATGATATATTTTCTTATAATAAAAGATAAACATTAATTAATTATGAGAGTTCAATATGAAACATCATCATGAAAATTATAATATTAATATTACCACAAGTAAATAAAAATTCCATGAGCAAGAAATATTCATCCTCAGGGTTTTCCTTGAAGATCATAGCACCAATTATAACTATATATAGAAGGTAAAAGGTTAGAAATATAATATAAAATTTAAGGGAGAATTAAATGAATAGGATGGATGAATTTTTTTGAATAGTGTAATGTTATATATAGAAATATAACATGACCTTTAAATATATGGTCATTGGATATACTGTCATTGGATATATGGTCATTGAATAAATGGTTGTTGGATAAATTATCCTTAGATATTTGGTAGTTGGGTATACTTTTATCCAATAGGTATATTGATTATTTTATGATTATAAGTCAATAATGTGATAAAATAAAATATTATACATAATTTATATAAATAATTTGGGAATAAAAAATGATAATAATTCATTTTTGAAAATATATTTTATTTTTAATAAATTGTTTTTTCGTACATATTATATTTTAAGTTTAATTTATTTCTTTTAAATAATCATTTAAAAAATTGATTTTTATAAAATCAATGAATTATTGTAAAAATAATTAAATATAATATAATAAATAATTAAATAGTTATAAATAATAATAATTTAACGATTCATGGTTAACAAAAAAAATTAATTGAAAACATTATTTTTATTATATATTATATATCTTTAATTTAAAGATAAGTTTATCATAGTTAGAATAAAAAATTCAATGAAATATATATATATATATATGTCATGAACCGTCCCCTGCGGCCTGTGTCGTGACTACCCAAAGCCCGTCTTCCAAAGGTCAGGGGCTGGCGACTAACACCAAAGACGTAATTCTCTAAAACTGGGAAGGTATTGCCTTTATAACCTGTAAACACACACACAAGCAAGCACACAGCCGGATGAAACACCAAGTAAACTATATAACAAAAGACTGCTGAAAGTAAAAGGGGCCAGAATACAAGCCCAACAGTAAAGGTACAAGTACAACTGAAATGCAATACAACTGAAGAAAGAGAAAAGAAAACTACTGGATCGTCCTCTGAAGTTCCTACCTGAAGGGTAGGTACAGATATCTTCCTCAGCACTCCACGTCTGTCTGTCTCCTCCGAGTACCGACACGCCGTATGGTCCACCTCTGGGTACCTTCTAGTCTTGGTACTCTCAGCCTCAGTCAGCACTGACCGTTGTCTGCATCCAACACAACAAGGTGCGGGCATAGCTCATGCAGGGGTGAGTATAACAATACTCAGTAGGGACCCCAAGACCCTCAAGGTCTCACAAAAATCAACCAAGAATAAACCACAAAGTATGAAATCAACAGATAACCCTACTTAGGTATATTCCCATACATATACCTAAGTTATCAAGTAATCCATCTCATTCATAAAGAAAACACAGAAAAAATGACTCAGTGCAAACCAGGATTTTATTCTAGGGGTAGTATCAAGTGACATCCCCAGTCACATTGTTGAAACCTCAGCTGTGGGAGAAATCATCCTCTATCGAGTACAGTGGGTCTACAGCGACACCAAGGCACTTCCCACTAACCTTGGACTGCTAAGGTACTCCTCCTGTCGAGTACCGTGGGTCTGTCGCGTCACCAAGGCGCTCCCCACCGTGGGTCTGCCACGTCACCAAGGCGCTCCCCCTCGTAGCCTACTGAGGTACTCCTCCTGTCGAGTACCATGGGTATGCCACGACACTAAGGCGCTCCCCACTGTGGGTCTGTTGCGACACCAAGGCACACCCCACCGGGCTAGTCGAGTCACTCCAAGTCGAATCAGTCAGCAGTCATCAGGTCTCATCCAGATACTAGGTCTCTGCACTAAGCTCGCTCATCTCCAGGAGGATCTGCTCCACGAGCTACTGGTCGATACTCCAACTATCAAAAGTCCCATGAAGAAGTATCTAAAAGTTCTGCCACGTCATAGGGGTCTCAATGTAATAGAAGGCGTGTCAATTGGATGCCTGATCTGTGAGTTATTAGCCTTTTAGTCCTGGGGGCCAGGTTGGATTCGTGCTCGATCCAACCTAATCGTTCCCCATCTCAATCCAAAACACAGTGGGGAATACTCAAAGGGACTGTCTCGCTCCATGATTTCCAGCGCCACTGATGGTTCATCAAACGAACATCTGGTGCCAAAGATATGGCCGAAGGAGTGTAAATGGGTCGTAGTGGGCCTGAGTCCGGTCCGACCCGGTCGGACCGACCCGGCCTAGGTCATCCCGGTATGGGTCCTCCCAGCCCGAACCTTTGGGTCTGGCTCCGCCCGCAGTACGGCCCTCGTGGGCCGGGACACACAGCGGGATGAGCCAGACCCAAAGGGTCCGTTCGGGTCGACCCGTACCGGGATGGCCGAAGCCCGGTCGGGCTGGGTCCGTCCGACTGGGTCGGACCGGACCCAGGCCCACTATGACCCATTTACGCTCTTTCGACCATATCTTTGGCACCAGACGTCCGCTTGACGAACCGTCAACGGCTCTGGAAATCTTGGAGTGAAATAGTCCCTTTGAGTATACTCCACTGTGTTTTGTATTAAGATGGGGAATGGTCAGGTTAGATCGAGCACGAATCCAATCGGGCCCCCAAGACTAAAAGGCTAATAACTCGCAGACCGGGCGTCCGATTGACGCACCGTGTGTTACATTGAGACCCCTATGATGTGACGGACCTTTGAGATACTTCTTCGTGGGATGTCGTGATAGCTGGAGTATCGACCAGTATCTTGTGGAGCGGATCCTCCCGAAGATGAGTGATCTTAGTGCGGAGACCTAGTAGATGGCTGAGACCTGACGACTGCTGACCGATTCGACTCAGAGTGACTCGACTAGCCCAGTGGGGAGCACCTTGGTGTTGCAGAAGACCCACAGTAGGGAGCGCCTTGGTGTTGTGGCAAACCCAAGGTACTTGACATGAGGAGTACCTCAGTAGGCTACGAGGGGGAGCACCTTAGTGACGTGGTAGACCCACGGTGGGGATCCCCTTGGTGATGCGGCAGACCCATGGTACTCGACAGGAGAAGTACCTCAGTAGTCCAAGGTTAGTGGGAAGTGCCTTGGTGTCGTGGCAGGCCCACTATACTCGATAGAGGAGGAGTTCTCTAGCAGCCAAGGTTTCGACAATGTGACTGGGGATGTCACTTAATACTACCCCTAGAATAAAATCCTAGTTTAAGATGAGTCAGTTTTTCTATGTTTTCCTCATGATTGAGATAGATTACTTGATAACTTAGGTTTATGTATGGGCATATACCTAAGTATGGTTATCTGTTGATTTCATACTTTGTGGTTTATCCTTGGTGGATTTTTGTGAGACCTTGAGGGTCTTAGGATCCCTACTGAGTATCATTATACTCACCCCTACACGGGCTATTCCCACACCTTGTTGTGTTGGATATAGACAATGGATAATGCTGACTGAGGCTGAGAGTGCCAGGACTGGATGATACCCAGAGGTGGACCATACGGCGTGTTGGTACCCGGAGGAGACAGACGGACGTGGAGTGCTGAGGAGGCGATCTGTACCTACCCTTCAGGTAGGAACCTCAGAGGATGATCCAGTAGCTATCTTTTCTCTTTCTTTAGTTGTATTGCATTTCATTTGTACTTGTACCTTTACTGTTGTGCTTGTATTCTGGCCCCTTTTACTTTCATCACTCTTTTTTTATACAGTTTACTTGGTGTTTCGTCCAGCTGTGTTCTTTCTTGTGTGTATGTTTACGGGTTATAAAGGCAATGCCTTCCCAGTTTTAGGGAATTATGCCTTTGGTTCTAGTCTCCAGCCCCTGGCCTATGGAAGGCGGGCTTGGGCTAGTCACAGCATGGGCCCTGAGGGACGGGTCATGAAAAATTGGTATCAGAGTAGTCGTTTCTACCACAGAACTTAAGAATCTAATCTTTTCTTTGAAGTAATAGTGTTAAGTGTAGTGAGTGTGGTTTCAGTTCAGGGAGTCCAGTGTTGGTGCGGAGACCGACGTATCCATACACCAGGACCCTGACTTCTGATTTTTGTCTCAGTGCACGAAACACTGATTGTGGCTGTATTTTTAAAAGTTTTATTTAAGTCAGCTCACCAGTTATAACTTTTGACCGTAGCACACATGTTTCTTTTCAGGATGCCTCCACGCAGACAGCCAACTACAGTTCCGAGAGTTGTATGCACTGACAGACCACCAAGCGACGAGGTCTCAGTGTAGGGCCCACTTCCAGTAGAGGCACCAGCGGTACTATTACTCATTAGGCCACTGATGCCACCAGCCCATTAGTAGATGGTTTACGCCACTTGATCATGTTTCATGAGTTCCAGCGCCAGAGGCCACCCAGGTTTAGGGGAGAGACGGACCCACAGGAAGCTGAGGATTGGTTGGAGGCTGTGGTGAGAGTCTTCTGACTCGTAGGGACACCATTTGATCTCATGGTGATCCTTGCCGCTAGCCTTCTACAGGCTGTAACAAGAATATGGTGAGATTGATGCTCCAGGTTCACGATGAGGTGACACTTCTCTGGGGAGACTTCAAGAGCCTGTTTCGGGCAGAGTTTGTCACAGTTACTCTTCACATAGTGCACATTCAGGAGTTACTTTATCTGCAATAGGGCAGCATGACTGTGGCTCAGTACTTAGTGAGGTTCACTGACCTCCCATGCTACTCCACTGATATGGTGTGAGACCCATTCTTCAGGGCCTGGACCTTTGAGTAGGGACTCAGGCGATATATCAGGGCTTCGGTGATCACACTCAGCATCCTGATTTAGGCTGGGGTGTTAGAGAGAGCCCTATTGGTGGAGAGTTTCCTTACTGAGTAGTCACCAGCAGTGAGACCCACTACCAGTTGTCACGTAGAAGATTCTTCTATAGAAGGTAGCAGACAGATTTCATAGAGGTCCAAGAGGACCAGACCTACTGGTGGACACCACATGACTCAGGATCGGTTGTGCGGGGAACCCGAGGTGGAGACAGACATGCCAGGAGCGGGCAGTGTTTCACATGCGGTGGGCAGGGTCACATGGCTCATGACTATCTGACTCTTCATACGGATGATTAGTAGACGGTCGAAGGACCGCCCAAGCAGAGTCAGATATTTGATCGAGGTAGTCCACAGGGAGTAGGCGGATGTGGCAGAGGAGCTGGTCGTGCAGCTAGTGGTGGGAGACATTTTGATATGTTACCACCACCACCACCAGGAGGTCCACCCCGACTACAGGGAGTAGGTGGATAGGGGAGAGCTCATCTCCAGGCAGCTGAGGCTTACGATCATGGCGCTCTAGAGATGATACGAGGTACGATCTGTGTATACTTCACCTTAGTTGAAGTACTTATAGACAGAGGTTCCATTCATTCTTTCATTTCCACTGCCCTCATTCGGAGCTCGGAGATTCCGACAGAGCTGTTGGCTCGATCATTACGGCTAGAGACTCCTATGGGAGCGGATTTAACGATTACGCACTGGTGTCAGCAGTGTGAGCTTACTCTAGGAGGTGAGAAATTCGGCTGGGATCTCCTAGCAGCGGCATTGAGGCCTTACGACGTCATCTTGGGTATGGACTGGTTATCTACAGTCCATGCTCAGATAGACTGTATTAGGCAAAAATTGCGGTGTGTCCGCACGGATGGGACCATGTTTACCTTCACTGATGAGAAGGGATCCTTTGTAGTGCTAGATGGACTTACCCAGAGGAGGGTGCAACTGATTACTCATCAGTTGGCTTGCCTTACCCTCAGAGCGGTTGAAGTGGAGAGTCTGAGATATCATGTAGTGGTGGACCAGTACACGGATGTCTTCCCTGATGATGTTCTGGGTCAACCTCCTCATAGAGAAGTGGACTTTTACGTTGACTTGTACCCCGGGACGGCATCGATATCTACACCAGTGTATCAGATGGCTCTCACGGAGCTTCGTGAGCTACGGGTACAACTAGAGTACTTGCAAGGGAAAGGGTTCATCCGGCCCAGTGTTTCACCTTGGGCAGCCTCAATTTTGTTCGCCAAGAAGGTGGATGAAAGCTTGAGGCTTTGTGTTGACTATCGGCGCCTGAACCAGGTGACCGTGAAGAACAAGTACCCACTCCCGAGGATTGACGACCTCTTTGATTAGCTGAAGGGATGACGATGGTTCTCGAAGATAGACCATAGATCAGGCTATCACAATCTCATAGTATGAGATGAGGATGTGCAGAAGATGACCTTCAGGTGTCGATACGGCCATTATGAGTTCTTGGTTATGCCATTCGGCATAACCAACGCTCCAGTAGTGTTCATGGGGCTCATGAACAAGATCTTTTAGCACTCTTTTGTTATATAGTTTACTTGGGATTTCATCCGGATGTGTGCTTTCTTGTGTGTGTGTTTATGGGTTATAAAGGCAATGTCTTCCCAGTTTTAGGTAATTATGCCTTTGGTTCTAGTCTCCAGCCCCTGGCCTATAGAAGGTGGGCTTGGGATAGTCACGGCATGGGCCCCGGGGGACGATTCATGATAATATATATATATATATATATATATATATATATATATATATATATATATATATATATATATTAAAACAAATGAATTAAAATTCATATAATGGTTAATGATTTTTAAGGAATAAAAATAAACCTTTTTTATGCTTAACATACAATTTTTTAAAAATAGTTTTTTTTATGTGTTTTGTGTTTTTTATTTAAAATCAATTTTAAGCATTTCTAGAAACTGATTTTAATAAAATGGATTAATTTTTTAAATCAAGTCATATAAATTAGTTAAAAATTTTAATTTCATTTTTGGGGAAAAATAATTTGTTGATGTAAAAATTGAGTAACTATTATAAGGATAAAATAAGGTAAAAGTTGTTGAATTAATAAATAAATTCCTAAAATTTATCTAAATTTAACAAAAAATTATGTGTATAATGGTATCCATGACCCATATGTATTATATTTCCACTTCAGATCAACTTTCCTTGTAAAAATACATTCCTTACATGTTAAAAAATGAGTTTTTGTAGAAATGCCAATCAAAATCACCTATTAAAGGACCCCTCCTATACCAACTTTAAACTAAAAATTTATTTAAATTATCTTTTTAATACCTGACCAAATTCTATTTCTTAACTACTTCTAATGAATTTGGGATATCTTGGTCTCAATAAGGTGGCCAAAATCCTTCATTCTGGAGGAACCCATTTGAAAAGGAGTGAATTCATCAAAGTAAGTATCCAGTTCTTCACCATCATTTTCAATTTCTTTATCCTATATAATATTTTTTAAATATCACTCATAAATATAATTATTTCCTATTTATATCATTTCAATTCTTTTAAAATGATATTACTATAGTATAACTCTATAATCTTACTCATTCCTTAGGGTAGAGAGTTCTTGTTTTGGTTGTTTCAACCACCTACAAGAATGATTGTTATTATCTTCATTGTTTACAACATGAATGATTTTAATACATTAATACTATTAATATATAATTATAAATGTTAATTTATGTTTTGAATATTTTTATTAAGGTGTGACATAAAAATGAATCATCATTATAGAGTAACTTGTTGTTATTCGTAAATTACAAAAAAACATGCTCGTTGTGGATGCCATTCTCCAGAAACATACCCATACCTAAAATAAAATGAACATGGGAATATATAAATAATTTAAAAAAATGATTAAAATAACTTAAATATTCTATTAATTATGAAATTGTAATCAAATAATGAGTAATGACATATCTATTATGAAAATTTTACAAAACAATCAGAATTACTAACATCTGATGTTGAAAATAAACAATAAGTAAAAAATATAAGTAATAAATTATTTTAAATTAAGATTATAAATGGAAATAGATATTAATTATGTTTATAAATATATATTAACAATCATATGTTTATTATATAGGATTTTAAAGCACTTTTTTGGAAGTTTAAAGTAAAGATAAGGGATTTGTTTTCAATCTCACATAAAAAACAAAATGTATTATGTTTAAATTTACATTAGGGTAAATTTTATATTATTTATCTCTAAAAACCCATATATTTTCTTCTTCTTTAGTCAGTTTTTGGGTATATAAGTCTTCTCACCATTTTCCCTCTCATTGTCATATAATTCACCTGAAATGATTATTGTAAGTAGAACTGGCCTTATCTCTTCTTTTCAATTTAGAATCATTTTCTTTAATATCCAAGTTTTTCATATTCTTTTATAAATTTCTTTATCCATACTTTTATTAATTATTAATATCAGATTCTATTTACATTTAATTTCTTTTAAAAAAATTTAAAAGAAACGTTTTTAATGTTTTCTACATGGTATCATTCACTCATAATTATCTTTGGTTTTATTTATGAACCTTCTTTTTAAGTCTTGATAATTATTCAAATTAGTTTTTATTTACTTTCTCATTATTTTTCTAAATATTTTTTTATAAATTATTTTATTTTAAAATAAAATTTATAAAAAATTAATTTATGTTTCTTCTTATTTTCCAAATATTTTTTTAATGTTACTCTAAGATATTTTTTATATTTTAAAATATATGTTTAATGTTAATTATGTTTCATTATGGAAATGTTTTAATAAAACCATTTGATTTATTTATTTGGATAATTTATTTATTAATTTTTGAAATTTTTATGAAACTTATTTATTTCTCATAGGTTCTTTATGTTACGGTTGACTTATGAAAGTGATTATGTATATGTGGAACACATATATATGGTTTTTCATTATGTGATGGATGAGATTAGATTTATATATCCCTATAATGCATTAGGTAAATATTTATATCTCATTATTTGTCATGTATGGGACTAGGGAGTGAACCAAATCCACTATGTTTATGGGAATAGTAAGTGAACCAAATACACTATGTTATGGGACTTTGTCCAATATGTTTTTATGTTCTTGATAGTCATCCTTAACATAATAAATGATCTTCTATGATTATTTTTGTGTAATATTCCTTGGTTATGTTTTGTGGACCATGATTATTGTCTCATGTTTCCACATTACCATGCTAAATTTCATCTATTTTTTTAAAATAATTATGTTGTAACACCCCAACATGAACCACTGATTCCATGAAGGAGAGACAAAAGTCCTCATGCATTCATCCCTATACACAAGATGTTGTCTACTAGTAGTAAGGGACTGAACACCATCAGTGGGGATACTATACCCTTGATAATCATAACCATATACCATAACATAAATAAAATATAACAATTACAATATCAAGAGTAAGTATAAGTATCATAATTTAATAAAAAAATGGAACTTGGGTTATTAAAATATATAACTAGGCTCCAAATTTGGTAATAAAAACTAGAGTATGGAAATTATAAGAAGATAGATATATAAAATAAAGCAAAAATCCTTTGAAGTATTTCACATTACCACTACCAACTCCATGCTCCATAGTTTATCTATTTAATGTTGTCCCCTTTCCCTTACTTGTAACTCAAATCGTGAAGTCTACACATGCATTGAAATTCCCATGAAAGGTGTGAGTAATAAAACCCTGTAGGAAACCACCAATGCATCCTTAACATGTGCGGATAGGTGTAATAGTTGTATTCCCTAACATAAGTAAATGTGAAAGCGATAATAAACAATCATATATTGGGTAATCATGTGATAAAAAGGCCACCAAAATCCCTAATCATACCTACCTCAATTCCATGTCGAAGGATAGTCATAAGGATGCTATAAATAACCAAGATCTGGCCTCAAGGTTGGTGAACATATCTCTCAACAATCTCAAGGCATCAAGTCAGATGAAGCCACATGTTCATCACATCTTGCCTATATAAGAGGTATTGTCTCAAATTATTCACATACTATTTATGCCTTAGTCCATTCCACAAGGCCTTCATACTCTCAATGTAACTACCATGGGTCTGGCCTCAAAGTTGTCATGCCCATATCCTATGTTCAGGTCCCTCAACATCATTATCGAATACCATGTACACTACCCCTCTAAGGGATAACCATATCATGATGGTTTGCCTATTTTGAGTACCAAAAAAATGCCTCCAAAATAATGGTAATCACACATAATAGGGTAGAGTATGTAAAGGCATAACATAGCATGTCATCATGAGAATAATTATCATCATACAAGTATAAGTGATCAAAATAAAACATGGTATATCAAGCTACACTAGCATACTAATAAAATCAAGCATTATATATAGGTCTCAATAGATACACACAAACACAAACAATCACTATCATGTATAGTTAAACAATACATGTTAACATAAGATTCATATCAAGGAAACAAGAGTACAGAAGGGCCCTAAATGGTATGAAACTTCATACCTCAATCTCATTGATGATGTACTATAAAATACCTTAAAGTATCAAATCATGAATCATGTTGTGTGAATATGAAAAACTAGTTTTAAGATCAAGGATTACTATATCAGGTTTTGGTTCATCAAATAAAGGGTTTAGAAAAGAGACTTGAGGAGATTCCATGATAAAAAGGGTAATTCTAGAATCGCATACCTCAAGGTGTCTGTCAATGGAACTAGTTACAAGATATATTTAATAATAGGGTTGTAATTCACTGGATCTATTGTTGATCAGATAAGATATCATGAATTCCTAATAAAATCTATAATTGAACCTCATATCTAGTCAATAAACACTTATCACCATCAATCCTTCATTAGAATAGTGATATAAGATGAGATTCAAGACAAATAAGGTCTCATGATGATCGATATATGATAACTTACCTAGATTAATCCAATATTCATACGATATCTTGCTCTAGTAAATGGGATATCATCGACACATTGAATCCACCACTATTCTAGAATTGATCCAATAAGTCATCATTAGATGGAATTAAAATCCATATATTTAGAAATGGTATGAAGAATATATGATTCATTCTAAGGTAAATAGGTTAGATTAAGAAGAAACTTGAATAATGGAGGTTTGAGGATAACATGCCTTAATTCTCGATCATCAACACACTTGGATCCATCAGAATCGAGCTTAGAAGGAGAGAAAATAATCAAGGAAGTTCTATGGAGTCTCGAGGTTTGATAAGGATTCCTATATAAATAAGAACATGTCAAAACATCTCATTAATGGTTTCTAAAGATAATTTTCATATATTCAATTCATTTTTACATTTTTTGGTCACACCGTTTGGAAAATCATGTGCCAACCATACAAGGAATTCTACCTCTCATGGTAACTCACATGGTTTGGTCTCAGGATTTGTCAAATTATGTGCCAATAATGTTGTTGGCCCCTGGTGGGTGTCACCTGATTTTTCTGGTGAGTTCACATGGTTTGATAAATCATGTATCTTAACCATGCGACAACACATATGGTTATTCCACTAGGTTCATGTTTTCTAGGAGGATTATCACGGTTTGTAAAAACAATGCTCCAATAATTATCCTTCAAAAGGGATTTTAAAACTCCCTAAAAATGTCCAGAAACCCATAGAACTAATCCTAAATAACTCATTGTTCAAAAAAGCATGATTAATGGATGAAATTAACTAGCAACACACCTAAAAAATATGAGTTTGTTATAATATACCCCTCAAAAGACTTATCACCCTCAAGAAGCATCTCTAGGAATATTTATTGGGTTCAAATATTATAATCGCACTCCCATGTATCATACTAGTTCTTCCCATTAAACTATAGAATCCATAAAAGAGGTATTGTCTTTCCTCTTATTACTTTCTTTATCTGGTGTATAATCTGCACTATGTATTCCATGTATGATGCATCTGTCTCCAACTCAATATCCTCATAGTTGATAACATGCATATGATCGGGCATATACTTATGGGGTTGAGACACATGAAAAATATTGTTTATACCTCGATGGAAATGTGTAAGGTTTAAATTATAATACATTATTCGAATATTCTCAATGATCATGAATGTCCAACAAATATTAGAGCTATCTTTATCTACTTATTAAATCATTAATTCCCTAGTTGAGGAGTCACACACAAGAAAAATCTATCACTAAAAATGAACTCTAAGGGTCATCTCCTCCTATTAACATACAATATTTTCCTACTCTAAGTAGTGGTAAACCATGTCCTGATCAGTTGTGCCCTCTCAAATGCCTCCTAAACCATGATCATCACTACCATATCTACCTCACAAGCCTCATTCCAACATAGAGAGGAATGATATGGATGACCATAGGGATCCTCAAAAGGTTCCATCTAAATTTAATCCTAAAAGATATTGTTTTAATTAAATTATATTAAGTCTAGATGATCATCTAAGATTTTAAAAAATACAGGACATGTACCCATAGAATATCCTCTAATATTTGGATCATACTCTCTGGTTAACCATCAGTCAATGGATGATATGTTGTAATTAGTTTCAACTGAGTACCTGAAGCCTTCTATAAGACCTTACAAAACCATAATATAAAATATATGTATCTATCAAATAAAATTCACAAGGTAACTTGATGAATGCATAAAATCTCATGGACAAATATCTTTCTCTATGAATCTTTTGAGTGAGTCTCACATATCAATAAGAAATGGGAAAATTTTGTTAGCCAATCCGCAATCATCCAAATAGTGTCATGACTCCTCAAGGTCTTTGGAAACCAAATTACAAAGACCATTATGGAATCCTCCTAATTCCACATGGTAATAAGAAGTGACTGGAAAAAAAACTTGGATGTTGGTACTCATCCTTTATCCTCTAGTAGGTAAGGCATCAGGAAATAAACCCAACAATGTGCTTCTTCATCCCTAGCCACTAGAATTGTCACCTAAGGTCTTGTTACATTTTTTTAATCCAAGATACACCACTCACATTGATTCTTGGAAATCTATTGTCATCTATTCCCTAGTTGAAGAAAGGACTACAACTCTCCTATGTACTAGGATTGCATCATTGTTGTATAATTTCCATCTGGTATTGGGCCACTGCCTACTAGTTGTTTCTACATCACAAAACTCTCTAGTTTGGTTTCCTAATTAGCCTTAACCTAGTCTACTAAAGATTATTTTATCACTAATGGGTCACATTCCATCAATTCCTCATCCTCAATATAATCCATCCACCAATCATCCAAAAAATCATCAAGCACCATTGAACCTATGAAGTTCATTCACCAACCTATGAGATACCTAAATATTATGGATGTTAACTTTACCTAGTATATATGCCATCAAAAAATTTAATATCAATAGGTACTCAACCTAACACCTCTACCTCAAATTTAGATCACATTATGAGAATATTTAGTGGAGACTCTTTTGGTTCATGTGTAAAATAAACCTCTCTCCAAATAGATTGTGCAGAAAATACTTTAATGTTTTGATCACTGATTCCAACTCCAAGTCATGGGTAGGATATTTATGCTTATGGGGTCACAGATGACGTGACCCATAATCTACTGCCTAGTCTATCTACATCAAAACTTACCCCAAACAAACTCCTGGTGCAAAGTAATATATGACATTTCCAATTAATTTATTAAGAAGAATCAACATTGGATTTATATTCAACCTCCTATTTATCTCCTGAAAAAACTCTTTACACTGGTATGACCAGAAAAAATTCATCCATTTCTTCATTAGCGTGGTCATGGGTGCTGATAAATGGAGAATTACTAGGTAAAATGATTATAGTACCCTGCTAACCCTAGAAATATCCTGATCTCAAACACATTCTAGGGACATTTCCAAGACATCGCTGACACTAATTTATCTGGGCCCACTAATATTTCGGTCTTAAAAATCAAATGCCCCAATAATTTCACCTCCTAAATCCATAAGTGACACTTCAACATCTTATAATAAGCTAAATGTTATCATTATGTACTAAGAACTATCTCAAGATGTCTTACATACTGATTTGGGGTCAGTGAGTAAATGAGGATATATTCAATTAACACCTTGGTGAATGAGTCAAGGTATGTGTGAAAGAAATTGTTCATGAGATCCATTAATACTCATGGTGAATTAATTAGTTCAAATGGCATAAAAAGTAATCATATAGTCCATACCTACTCCTAAATGAAATTTTATGAATATCCCCCCTCTTTAACCTAAAACTTGTGGTAGCCCAATAAGAGATCAATCTTGGAGAACCATTGGGATTCCTATAACTAATGAAATAGATAATTGATTTATTTAAAATGGTAACTATTATTCATGGTAACATGATTTAGCTTCTTCTAATCTTCACATATTTGAATACTTTCATCCACCTTAGAAAAAAATTAGGTTTACTCCATAGTGATGTACTCAGACTAATAAAACTCTTATATTCCAATTCCTTGAGTTGTACTTTTACCACCTTCAACTTGGTATGTTCTATATGATAATCGGGTATAGAAAATTTTTTCAGTTAGCGTGAATTCTATATTGAACACAACTCCTCTATCCAAGGTAATACCTATGAAGTTATCTAGGAAGATGTCCTAATAGAGATCCACAATTGGAGGAAAAGATGAGGGGGCTCCCAATGATCCTATTGAATGATCCATGCCTTCAATTTTCACTATAATAATCCAAATATATCACATGTCTAAAACCACTCCACATACTCCCAAATCCCACTCATTTTTCATCATGATATTTTATCCCTTTTTTAATATAAATGATACCCATATCTGGTGGAAATCAATTTGAGCCCATAATTTGGTCTTCCAGTTCATTCCAAGAATCACATTGAAGCTCTTTATCTATAGAATCATAAATTCCTATATATTTACATAACTATAAATAACTATAATAAATTCTATTAATCCCTATATAATATCCATTATCTTTTCTAATTATGTATTAAGGTACATAATCTTTGAAGATAACTTGACTAGTAAGTCAATTCAAGAAATATTATTTCTGGATATAAAGGAATTGGAAGAATCGGTATTAAAAAAATAGTAGACAGTTTAGAAGTGATCAAGATCATATATAAAATTTTAGACGGTCCCTCTCCATGATATGTTGGATCTTGATCCACTGCATACACTTGACCTACCTCAGCTCCATGGCCCTGACCCTAAGGTGCATAACTCACCTAAGTTATCATCATCTGGGCCTGTTACTCAGGACCTCAACTGGATACCTAGGTTTTAGCTCATCTCATTTATATACCCCTATGGAAACCTAATCTCAAAGCTATGGAGAATAACTATTGGATATTCCCTATTTTTTCACACTACCAAAACTTTCTATGAGGTGTTGTGAAGAACCTGTGATAATGTTAGATCCTTCCATATTTAAAGCAGTATTAAACTCCTCTCAAGGAGGTTAAAGATTCCATAATCTATTCATAATTTTTACCACTACCTCATTGAATTTCATTAGTCATTTTATTTCTACTACTAGAAGAGACACTCATAGTATCAGTAGGAGGTCCAGCCACCTAAATACCAAAGGGTGGAAGAATACCATCTTCATGATCCTCCTATAGGCCCTTCTCAATAGTCAAGGCCTTTCATAAATCCTATGGGTATATAATTAGGTTTAAACTCCTAAAATTCCATTTGATATTAGGATAAATACCAATATTGAACTTCATATCCTTTTATGCCTCATTTGTAGATAATAGAGAAGAAAAAATAGGTAGTTCAGTGAAATAAGAATATTAAACTACTGAGGTCATGGATCCCTAATGAAGCTCTCTAAATTCTTAGCCATGATCTAGCTTCATTGTGTCAGAAAATAATTCCTTAATGAATAGGTACTTGAATACCTACCAAAAAAGACTCGAATGTATTCCATATTTTCCCAGGACACCCCAACATCACCTGACGGGTCCCTATAGCATGAATGATGTTAGATTGACTTTTTGGTCCATCAGTGTCTTGAATAATTAAAATATTCCCTCAATGATGTTAACCAATCCTCAGTATCCTATGGTCCTCCACTAACCTATAATGTAGGTGTATACGGGAGATAGAAGTTGTTGGTGTAATCAATCATGATCCTTTGTTCTCCTATGGAATAGGCAGGTAAATTTTGAAAGAATCTAGGCTAGAGTGTCTCTAAATCAAGATCCACTTGAGTAGGCAAGGGAGAATGGTCAGGTGAATCCTCCAACACAACCTGTGGTGGAACTGGAGCATCATCTCTAGTGGTAGAATTCAGTTTCCTTTAAGTTGGTATTTTTTAAATTCAAAATGGACATTTAATCACATGAATCAATTAAGAGATATCTTAATTAGTCTAAGGGATCACACAATGGTTCTCCTAGTAGGATACTTATAACCCATGGTATATCGATCCTAGAACTACTCAAGGTTCTATGTACCCACAATTTAGTCACAATCATATGTATACAAAACATAACAACATGCTCAAGTTCAAAAAATTAATGCCAAAAAAGATATATCACATTAGCAGAAAATATTGGTCTATCCAAAACAAAGAGAACAAATCAAGGCATTAAATTAATGAACTATTATACAGTAAAAAATAGGTATATATATATATAATATGTGATCCTACATTCCTAATAATGATTCATGAATGCACCCAAATCCCATAAAACTATAACAGTAATCTCATCAATGGTAACTTGGAGTTCTCTTTACACATGAGCTGGCTAGGCACATGGAAACTCTCATACCTGACTTCTACATAACCTATCTCCTTTCTACAAATTCCTAGAATAAAAAATAAGGAAATAAGGTAAACAAGGCTATGATGCCATTTTTTTAATACCTAACCCAAACTACCAGGTCATATCCATTGAGTCATAATACCTCATGTGAGCCTCCCTATGCACAAGAGGATTTCGAATAACAATGAGGGTATGAATGCCATCAGTGGGGAGACTATACCCTCAGTAATTGTATCCTTACACCATAACATAAATAAAATATAATTATTAAAATATCAAGAGGAATTCAAAGTATCCTAATATAATAATAAGAAATGGAACCCATGTCATACAAATAAATAACCAAGATACCAATGTGGTAATCCAAATAATATTTTGCAAGGTATAAGTAGATAAATAATGAAAACAATGCAGAAATCCTCTAAAGTTTGTTCTGGTACCATTACCAACTCCATGCTCTATAGCTCAACTATTTTTCAATGGCCCCTTGACCTTACCTAGATCTCGAATCATGATATATGTGTGCACATTGAGATTCTTGAGATGGGTGTGTGTAACAAAACCCAAAAGGATACCACCAATGTATCCTTAACAAGTGATCACAGGTATAACAGGATTATTCTGTGAAATAAGTAAATTCACAAGCAAGCGTAAACAATCATATGATGAGAACTCATGTGCTAACTAGGCCACCACAATCCCTGGTTCTACCTGCCTCGTATTCATGATAGTAGTAAAATACTAAGTCTATTGGAATTGAACAATATCAATCCATAATACTAGTAAAAAAAATCTCTATCTAGTATCAATGCATCGATTCAGATCGGACCACAAGACCATCACATCCCACCACCATCACAGGTCTGTTCATAAGGTCATTGCATCTTTTTTATTCCTTGGATCAAGACACAGGTCCTTCGTACCCCAAATGTCACTACCATAGGTCTAGACTCAAGGCCTTTATGCCATTACCCTGTGTTCGGGCCCATCATCATTATCATCACATGTCATGTGTAAACCCCCACTAATGATAACCATATCATGATGTTGAACCTCTTCTGAGTACCAAAGAAATACCTCCAGAATCATGGTAATCACACATAACAAGGTAGAGAATATAAAGGTCAAACATATAATGTCATCATCAGAATCAATAGAAATATAAAAATACATGTGATTAAAAACAAACATGGTCTATTAAGCTAAAATAATATAGTCATTGAATTATGCTTCATATATGGGTCTCACAAGCTACATACACACATGTGATCACTATCAAACATGATAAAATAATATATTCCAAAACAAGATTTATATCAAGGAACAAAATAGTACACAAGGGACCTAAAATAATAAGTAACTTTCTAATTCAATCTTATTGAAGAAGTATCCCAAAATTCATTAATAGATCGAAGCCTGAATCACATTTTTCACATACAGAAAAATATTTTGCATGTAAAGGATTCCTATATTAGGTTTTAATTCAAAAAATAAGAGGAGTATATTCCATGCTGAGAATGGTAGTTCTAGGATTACATACCTTATAGAGTCTATCAATGAAACTAGTTTTGTGATATGTCGAAGAAGAGGATTCCAATTCATTATATCTATTATCGATCAAAGTGAGGATCATAAATTCCTTATAAAATCTTTAATAGAACTTCTTATCTAGTCAATGAATACCAATAACCATCAATATATCATTTTAATAGGGATCTAATATGAGATTCAAGAATAATAAGCTATGAAAATGATCGATCTATGATAACTTACCCTATTTTTTCAATCATTCAAGAGAGATATAGCTCCAATAAAGGCGATGTAATCAACACATTTAATCCACTATAGTTATAGTAATGATCTCATATTTCATCCTTATATGGTGTCAAGATCTAAATATTTGGAAACAAAATTATGGATCTATGATTCTTTCTAAGGTAAAGACTGTAGATCAAGAAGAAACCCAAAGAATAGAGGTTTTTGGATCACATACCTTAATTCATGATCATAAACACATTTAGATCTAAAATAATTAAGCTTCTAATTAGGGGAAATAATCAATGAAGTTATATAGAGTATTAAGGTTTGAGAGGGATTCCTATAGAATAAATAATGGGTCAAAAGGACCATTGATGGTAGTTAAAGAGGACTTTCCGATCTTCAATTCATGTGAACACATTTTGGTCTCACGGTTTGTAAAAATATAAACCAATCATATTATTGTCAAATGGGTGGTGTCATATTGTTTTTTAGGAAAGGTTTCATGATTTGACAAATTGTGAACCTTAATTTTGAACCAACCCAGGTGTTTCTTCCACTAGGTGCACATTTTCCTAGAGGATCTTCACATTTTAGGAAAAACTTTCTCCAACCACGCTCTTTTAAAAATGCCTTAAAAATCACATGAATCAACCCGAAACCCCTATAACTCAGTCTAAAAAACTCATAGTTCAAAAAAAATTGATTAAAGGATGAAATTTAATTATAATACACCTGAAAATTTTGAGGCCATTATATATGTCATGATACATGATTTTTTATTTATGTTTTATTAGGTAGGATTTCCTTATATTAATTTCATGTACCTTGATTATGTTTCCAAACCCACGTGTTTATCTTATGCTCATATATAATTTTCAATTGATATTTTTAACATTCACCCCTTACAGAGCGTCTGAGCTAACTCTTTCTTATAATTTTATTACAAAGTTTATAAAGAAGATTATAACATATGATATGATTTATGGGGGGTTAAATATGGTGCAATTATATAGAAATGTTCATGGGGTTATATAATAAGTCATTTGTGTATATAATCTCTAAAGTCACTAAATCTATAGATTATATATATGTGATTTATTATGAGATGTCATGAATATTCATGTGAAATGATATATTATGTATTTATTTTATTCTTGGGTTTTCTAATGTGTCTTTGTAAGACCCTTCCTCAAGGATTACCTAGAGAATTTGACCACTAGTGTTATACCTCTTTCTAAAAAATTTGATGCTGAGAAAGAATCACCTTTAAGTAGATTATCAAAGGTATGGGTTAATTCAAAAAACCATCCTTTAGAGAATGTTATCAATGATTTATAAGTTGGTACACAAACTAGAAGGTCCTTCTTAAATGAGGTTGCACATAGAAAAAAAATTTCACACCTAGAATCCAAAAATGTTTTTTATTCCATTAATGATGAAAATTGGGAACTTTTTATGAAATAACCACTAAAATAGTTTGCTAAAAATAATTTTTGGACTCTTTTTAAATGACTTGATAATAATACCATTATTAGTACTAAGTGGGTTTTAGAAATAAATTATATGAGTAAGGAAACATAGTTAAAAATAAATAAATTTTTATAGTAAAAGGCTATAATCAAGCAACAGTTATTGATTATAGTGAAACCTTTACACCCATTTCTCACCTTGAATTCATTATAATCTTTTTTGTAATTCACAACTCGCCTTAATTTTATGATTTTTCAAATGGATATTAAATTTTTTCTCTTAAATTATTCTATTTCTAAAAATTTATAAATTGAGGAACCTCCATGTTTTAAGGATTCAATATTTACAAATAATGTGCTTATAGTAACCATGTCTCTCTATGGAATGAATCTTGGTATTAGTGGTTAACTAAATACCTCTAGGATAATAAATTTAAAATGGGTAAATCTGATTATACTTTATTTTTAAATAGTATTTCAAATGATTTTTTAGTTTTCTAAATTTATGCTAATGATTCCATATTTGGTTCAATTTAGGAATCCCTTTGTTTTGTATTTTTTTATTGAATGATAAAGGAATTTGAAATAAGTTTTATCAATGAATTAAAGTTATTACTAATTTTTAAAATTAATTAAAAAAAGGAAAGAATATTTATAAACCAAATAAAATACACAAATCAACTTCAGAAGCATTTTGGACTGTATTTTATCAAGGAAATTAGTACACCAATGAGTAGTTCATGTAATATAACATTGTATAAGGCTGAAAAATAATAGAAAATAAGATTTATAGAGGTATTATTTGGAGACTTATTTACCTTACCATCACCCAACCAGATATTACGTTTATTGTTTGTCTTTGTTCTCATTTTCATGCCAATCCTAAAAAATCTCATCTTAAGGATATTAATATAATCTTTAAATATCTTAAAATAATAATGAATATTAGATTATTTTATCCAAAAGAGACTTATTTTAATTTAATATTTTATTTTAATGCACACTTTTTAGGATTCCAATTAGATATGAAAAGTACAAGTGGGGCTTGTCTCTTACTTAGAAAATCCTTAGACTCATGGAGTAGTAAGAAGAAAAACTCAGTTACTCTTTCAGCCACTGAAGTAAAATACATTACCACGTCTAGTTTTGGTTTTATAATCATTTGGATGAGTAACACTCTTCTAAACTATTATATTTATTATGATTATGTTCCCATAAAATGTGACAACACTAGTGTGATTAGTATATATAGAAATACCATTAAATGCTCATGAACTAATAATATCAACTTTAGGCACCGCTTCTTGAGTGATAACATTAAAAAGGTGATATTTTTATTGATTATATAGTCACTAATCACCAACTATATGATATATTTATTAAACCCCTCACTCTAGAAAATTTCTATTTTATTAAAGGGGATATAATAATGTCTAGAATGTAACTCTTACATTTATATGAGATAACTTGGATATTAAAATAAAATGTATTTTTCTTAACATATTTTATCTCTTTAAAATCATCATGTATGAAATACATGTGTTAGTTTCTAGTATTTTCACATCTTTAATTTTTATATCTAATAATTATCTATTTCATATTACATGGTTTAATTATATCATTTATTTATCATAATCAAAATATTAAATAAAATTATTCTTATTTTTTTTATTTTCAAGAAATTAGATCTTTTTAAAGGTGGTTTATATTTGTACCTGTTTATCCTTAACAATTTTTTGGTTTAAACTACTTTAATAGAGGTTTAAATGACAATTATTTCTTTTTATTATATTTGTTTATGGAGTTTTATGATTAAAATAATAGGGACCCACCAGAACTATGGTATGGTGACACTGAAAATTAGTTTGAGGAGATAGTGGATACAACAGTTTTCACAATACTTTAGGTGTGTCACACCAGTGTTTTGGTGGTAGATCAAGAAAATCATTAATTATTTTTTATACACTTTAATTTAGTTTCCTTATCTTTTCATCACTATTATAAACCCTATCTTGACTCTTCCTTGGTATCAAATAGTTCCACCCTCATTGAATTCATCTTTCTCTTCTTTGGTAAGATATCTACCTTTCTCTCACTTGTTTTTATCTTTTACCTCATATATCTTCAATCTTTCTAGGATTTTACCTCATTTATAACTCAGAAACCGAAATATATTTGTTTTCATATTATTTTCTTCAAATTTTCATTTTCTAATAATTTTTTTTAATGGAACCACATATATTAAATAAAGGAAAGTATAAAATTGTAGAATCCTCCTTTAGATGATATTTTATTAAAATTAACTTAGATTGGGTTCAAAAATTCATTTACCATAAAGGAATATTGATTTTTATTGGATGAAACATTCATTTTTATTTTATATAAAATTATTACCTATGAAGGATGTAAATTTTTCTTTGTACCACCATCCAAAGATGTAATTTATCTATTTGAAGTTCAATAATTTAATATCAATGTGATTCTTAAACATAAAAATTCCTTTTATATAGTTTATTCATCCATAAATAATGAAAATGTTAAAATATCATCTTGGGAAATTAATGAGTGGAAGAATATTCCTTACAAATACCCTTACAAATATTCTTTTAAAAATTTACCTAATTATCCTCATTTCAACTTGTGTTATACCTTTAAAATTATTAATGAGCAATCAGAACTAACAGAAATATATCTAATTTACATATCATCTAATACTTGGGTCATTAAAAGAGTTATTCCAACCTCAATTTCCCATTGTATTGATTATGATTTAGATTTGTTATCACACATTGACATTTACATTTTATCCTTTATTTCTTAAGACTTTCATTTCAAATTAATTCTCTTTATTTTTAATATTATGAACTTTGTTTCACATCATTCTATAAAATTATGAAAATAACTCTTATATTAGATATAGACACCTAAGATGGGGGTGGATCAGGTGTTTTATATGCCTTCAAATTTCCAAATTCTCTTGAAATATTTTACTCTATTTATAATTTAGACTCTGTTATTAGTTAACACATATAGTTATGTTTATTATTTTACCAAGAAACCATCAACTGTATGCATGAAAGTAAAATAGATAAAATGTACATAGTATTTTTATAAGGTTTGGTTAAAAAATATACTTTATAATTCCTAAAAAAATTAGTTTAAAAGAATAATAAGAATGATATATTTCTTAACATGCAACATTTAGCTTTAAGAAAATTAAGTTATATTATAAAAATATTATTATTTAAATGTGATTATTATAACCTAACCATTGAATTGGAATGTATGTATGAATATGCTTAACTGAATTATTTAATATATCGATAATGGTACTACTTAATACAAATTTATTGATTAATTATTATAAAATAAGCACTCTTTTTTTAGTGAATCCATTCTATGCTTCAAAAATGCATTTTCTTCAAAAATATTTTTTACCTCATTTTGTGTAATGGAATTATAATTAATTTCTAACAATTTTTGAAATTTTAGTTTTTAAATGAAAATATTTTTTTAAATAATCACATCAAAATTAAATTATAATATTATTTTTGGATTTTTTTGAAATGATTTTTTTAGTGAATAGTGAAAAATATTGATTTTTCAAATACTACCATTTATTTTCAATAAATAAATATATTTAAAAGCCACATTATATTTTGTATTTGGTATTAATGTGATATATGATTCAATTTATTTTTAATAATATAATTAATTTTATTTAAATTAGAAATATTCATGATTTTGATATAAGATATTTTTTTGCTTAAAAACTCATTTTTCTAAAAACATTTTCTCATTATGTTTTATGAATTTATATTAAAATTAATTTATTCCACTTATAGATATTTAATATTGAGAAATAGATACTTTATTTTTAACTAGGATTTTGAAATTTGGTAAATAATCCCCTTTTATTTTTTTCCCATTATGAATAGTAACTATAGTAAATATTTGTGACCTCGGTAAGGGTAAAATGGGTAAAACATGATTAAAAATATGAGATAGGGTATCAAAATTAACCCCAAAATTTTATTTATTTAATTTTTTTAGATTAATTCGAATATATTAATCTTAAATGATTACATATGTAATTTTTATTCTATTTTCCTTTGATATTTACATGTATATTATTTTAAGTACATAAAATTTCAAAATTTCACTCTCTTTCTTTTAATTTATATTATATGTTCACAAAGGGTTAATAAGATATTATGAATTAATATAAAAGTTTATTTTGAAATTTATTAATTTATTTTTATGATGGTAATTTATTTATAATTTTTATTGATGGTATAATTACCTTAGATGCTTACAAAATGTTGCATTAGTGCCTGTGCAAGTAGAAGAAAAATAAAAGTAAATGATTTTAAGAACATAAAAATTAATATTTTTTGGATGAATTATGGTTTAAAAAATAATTTTATAGTTAATTATAATTTATAATTTATGGATAAATATTTTATATTCTAACTCTATACCTGTCATGATGTCTTTAAAGTCAAAATATGTGAATAGTTCTTAAAATGACTTTAATGGTATTTTATGTTAAATAATATTTTGTTAAATTATTTAAAAATACTAAAAATATTTAAAGAAGAACATTATGATGATTAATGGTATAAAATTAAATAATTTTTCTATTTATGAGTCCATTTTTACTTTATAATTAATATTATAACCCTTTAAGATTGAAAAAGGTGTTACTGCAGTTAAGGTTAAAATTAGTTAACAAAAGGGAAAAACCATAAGATAAGGTTTAAACTACCACATAAACCTATAAAAATTTTCTTTTTTGAAGTCATTTCAACCATATTATATATTAAATTATAAACTATATCCACATGGTTCCACTTTCAACTAAAATTGGATCTATTATATTTAAATATTTTTATTAATTCCATGTGTGTCCTTTCCTTCACTTATAAAAGGATACCCTTACTATATTTTTTTTACACCACATTGAGCCTCATATATTCACCAAAAAATCAATAATTATCTTCTAAAATTACCTTTCCATGACTTAGGGGTTATTATATTCTTAAAATACCATTCCAAGGGTCCATAATAAGGGATCTAAACGAGGTCTATTGAAGAAAAGATAATTGTGCTACCCAACCTATTTAAATTTATTCCTTATTATTCCACATATAAATATATTATATTCATAATAAAATAATAAATTTATTTTCCTCAATATACTTAAATTTTATCATGATTATTAAACCACCGCCATCCTCCCTATTTTCTAGCAAATGTAAAATAAAAGTATCACTTGTGTGTATGTGTGGACTAATGCCTCCACGTAGTTATATGATTCATTATCCATCAACATGATTCATAGTTGGTTATTATAATGAATTTAATATTTTTATTTAATATTTATGTGATAATGTTAATTATTTAATTATAATATAATATTTACCTTCTTACTATTCCATCTATTGGGAAGTGATAACATCGCTCGTGTGGACTACCACATCCACGAAGTGGTTTGATTCATTTTCCATTTCCTTGTTACATGTGTGTTAACAATGATAAATTTAATGAATATATATAATATTTATGATATAATAATGATTCTTTAAAGACAAAATATTATTTAATTTTTTTCATTCCATCCATCAAAAAGTGGAAACACCACTCGTGTGTACATATGAACTACCATCTCCACGAAGTGATGTTATTCATTTTTTATTACCAATTTATATAAATCATTATAAAAGTGTATATAGTGATTAAATATTAAAATTATTAAATGATTCATATTATTTATATAATGGAACAATGATAAAATTACAAAGATAGGAACTGTCAAACTAAAATACACATCGAAAACGGACGTGTTTTCACTCGAGTGTTCATTTTAATGAAGAAATAGTTAATAAAAAGGATATTTTGATATTTTAATGGAATTATACATATTAATATGGTTCTATAATATATTTATAATAAATTAATATTTATATAAGAGTATTTAATGCATACAAAATAGTACAAGACTTGAGGTAAGGGTTTATCATCTCAAATTGTCTTATTTGGGACATATATTATATTATGCACTTATCTTATTTTATGAGGTGTATATACAAACATTTTGAAATTATATATCAGGAATATAATTATGTTCGTGATATTTAAATATTTATTTGTAGTTATTATTTCATGGGTCTTATGATACAAAAGTTACTAAATCGGTAAGGGTTTTATCTTTCAATCCCATTTTAATTGAGATTATTTATTATTGAATTTCCATTGAAGAAATTATATGATCCTTATCTAATAAACCCCATTAATTGTTATTCTCCCCTATTTATCTACTATATATACTAAACTTGGGTGTCTCAATGCTGATGTGTCACCTCCTTAATACACCATGTCACCCAAATCCCCTTTCCAATTACCATTACACCTTCCACTTTCTACTCGCACCCGCACAATTACACTCTGATTTCATCTCCGAAAAATGCATCACCCCAACCCATATTCACAATTAGGGTTCCATTGCTTCCCTCCGCGACTCCCCTCTCACGCTCCCCTGCTTGAATCTCCTCTCCATCCACGCTTACACCGCTATGTGCTCCGCCTTTGGCTCCTCTATCTTCGGATCCTCGACTCCACCAAGGGTTCTCACATAAAATCACATGTTATACCTCATGTTGCTCCACCGCCATCTCTGAAACCTCTGCATCTAGCTGCTCAACCTTCTCAGCCTCCATGTTCTTCACATTCTCTGCCTCCAGCTCCTCCACCTCCTCTCATTCTACATCAGAAACCATGACTCAGAGTGTATATCAATATTCTTCATGATACTACTATTGGCATTGACTAAGGGTTATCTGAAAATATTGGTTGTCGACGTCCCTCAATCAAAACTCGAGGATCTCTACATCAGCTAATGACTCAACTAGGTAACTCGTTTCTTAGATCCCTCTACCTCCTCAACTCCCCTCAACATTTTCATCAGATTTCATCTTCTTTAATGGTTTCGGTTTTGATATCATCATCAATACTCAGGTTTTCTTGGTTCATTATTTCTACTTTGCTTAAAATTTAAGCCATGGAGAGAAGTCCAGTCTATTGATTCAGGTTTGTATCTATCCTGAAAAACATTACATATCTACTTGTATTAGTTTATATTTTTCATTTGTAACTTTCTGATGCTGAAAGTTTGTGTGAGGATTGTTATTTTTCAATGTCAAACAAAAACAAACCAATTAATTTAATCAGGTTCTGCAAAATGATGCTTTTCATCTACAACAGGTTCAATTCCATACTATTGTAGAAGTTTTTCATCCTTTTAATAGGTTCTATTGGGGTATGTTTTCACGTTTCCATTAATTTTCCCTCCATGATATCATGGATATGTTTCCACTTATTTATTTTAGGAAACAACTAACCTTTTTTGTTTCATAGCAGGGAATAAAAAATTATTAGCTGATGCTATGGAGAAATGGATTAGGTTGCGGGAGCAAAGTTTGAAGCTATACCAAAACTAATACCATAGAGGATTGATGAAGTTGGGTGTCATTGGGGAGGTGAAGTTTTTATTTTCTGATTGATTCTATTTAACACACCATCTAGTGTCCCATTGCATAATGAAAGGTAATATTTTACATGGTAGATCACTACCAAAAAATGCATCACTTCTGAATATGTGTTGGTCATTTAACAAAATTTCCTATATTTTTATTAGCTTACCTACGGATTTTTAGTATACCTGCATAGATGATTTTTTTAAAACCAAGGGTTTTACCGACTCTCATCCAATAGTCACATTTACTATTAATTCAATGAATGTAGAATAAATTTATGGATTGAATGATTGAGTTTCAGGTATTTTAATAATCTTTCAAGTTACTGAGCAGGCTCCATTGAAAATTTTGAGTGCTCTGACCTCTACAGTAGGCTCCACTTCATGGTACTGGGATCATGTTCAATTATACAGGATTTTTTTATTCATTTTTTCCATAATGAAAACTTACTGGGATTTTTTTCTTTGTATAGATTGCGTTGTGTTTCTTATATTGATTTCCAAAGATGGTTTTGCATCAAAAACATATTTTTTTTGGGAAAGTGTTAGTTCTGATGAATTTGGTAACTAATTGTGATGGTACTGTCATAACTTTCTTCTCTTTACTACTGCATTTATGTGTAAATGCAAACTATTTTTTTATTTGTTTATAGTATATCAAAGGCTTACTGGTGTTTTTTTCTTTCTATGGGTTTTGATGTGTTAATTAAATTGATTTCAGAATATGGTTTCACATTGAAGAACAGGTTTTTTCATGGAAAAAGTGATGCTTCATTTGAAGTTGGTACAAGGAAATCCTACACCACATCATCTGTAAGTTTATTCAATTTTCCAGACTAATTATTTGTTTCATCTTTTCATCTCTCAATGTGATGGACTTAATCATGTTGTTCATGTTTTGAAAATTGGGGTGGATCTCTACATAGCTCCTTAAATTAATGAACAAAAATCTTATCATTTTAATGTCATCTTTTCATTATTTATTGAAGATAACTTCATGTTTCACTTTATTTATCCTATAGGATCCATTAGTGTCTTATGGTATTTTAGCATCACCTTTATGTCTTCATCAATTTTAATGGATTCAAGTCACATTTTTATAAAAAATATAGTTACTGAATAGAACTTTAGGATGCTTTACTTTCTATATGAAGGGAAATTAGAATATCTTTATCTGGAAAACAATTTTTTCATCCCATCGACAATATCCCAGCTTCCATCGTGTGGCCACAGTAACTCCATGATGCTTTTGGTATCAATCATACCTCCATCATAGGGTTTTCCAGCATCCAGCGCGACCCACTGCTCAGGTATCGAGCTGCCTATATCTAGATTTATGTCTGTCTTCATTCTTGAAAATCCCATCTGACCTTCCTCTTTATCTATATTTCTGCCTGTATCCATCACCACACACATACAAGTAGCTACTCTTCATTTCCTACAACGGCCGCTGAATCCTTCTACCCCCATTACAATTTGAGTGAAGTTCGTCGTCTCGAGATCCCGCTGTGTTCTTCTACTAATGCAAGTCGTCATACGATCTTCCTTAGAAACAGAACATGTTGTTAGCTTCAACACCCAGAAATTTCTTTATCTTACACAACTAAGGCTACCACTGTAAGATATTACTCCTTGAAAACACCACTTCCATTTTACTCACGTTACATTCACACGATCAACTTTGGATCACAATTCAGGTCCCTGAAATTCGAAGTTATTGTTGATTTATGCAGTAACAAACTATAAAAACTTCAAATCCACTTCTTGAAAGTTATTAATTTTTACTATAACTATGAAAAGATTATGTGTTGCTTAATTATATCCCCAAATAATACATTGGTTGTTTTTTTAAGGTGTAATATCTCGAGACCTATGTACTGGTCTCCCTAAAGTTATGTTGTTATCAATATTTGTTTGATACATTATTCTGTTGCATCTTTCAAGAAGTTAGTGTTTCATGTACTTTTTGATATGTATATTGGTTTCAACTATTGTATGTTTTCTTTGAATGCAATAATATTTCAAAGGGAGATACTGCTTGGTTAGGTTTTTCAAGCTGGAGAAGCAATCACGCCATGATGTTCATCTCATAATTAGGCATTATGTCTGTACCCAGTGGAATTTTGGTTAATATCATAGATTTTTAGTATGTACAATCTATTAATGTGTTTGAATTCAAAAATATTCATTGTTTTTTATTTCTTTACAATGTACAGGGGCTTCCTTTTCGGATAAAATATCTTCCATGATTAGTTTCAGAACTGATGATGGTCCTTTCAAGGTTAGTTTCGCAACATATAATGGTCCATTGAAGAAATTTTTCAATAATCTATTTTCATTGTGCATTATTTTTTTGAAATTTTTTAATCTTTGTGTATATTGATATGTGTTGGTCATTTAACAAACTTTTTTGTATTTTTATAAGCTTATTTATGAATTTTTAGTGTACCTTCTTAGATGGTTATTTGAAACCCTAGGGTATTCCCTGCCCTACTCCTATAGTCACCCAACAACTAGAACACTCTCTATGTGTGTTTTATTTTCCTCACAAAATATATATGCCTTCAGATGTTAATGATTATATTCTTGGATAAGTATTCACTAAATATGGGTTGGTAGTTAGTGCAAGCATCATTTATGGGTAGAAATGAACTACTCAGGAGCAGTTCACTTCATAGAAATGTTGAGCATTGGAGAAATAAATAATGATTTTTTTTCTCTTGATGACCAGGTGATAAGATTGTCCCTTTTTTAATTTGAGGTTGCATTGAAATCACTTTTCATGGCTTAATTTGGTGTGATATTTTTATAATTGGAATTATTGTACAGGATTTAAGATGTAGGGATATGATAGTGAGCATTGCATAGCAGTATCCGGGGCATGGTTCCTTCTTTTGGGAACAAAACTTAAGTAGTTTGCTCCATTTTGAATCACCCATGGTAAGTATAGGGAATAATTTTTAAACATTTGATGGACTTTCACATGTGTTATATTGTATTTTTCAAATGTACAAGGAATATGATCAGCCTGTTGATGAATATGGGTAGAGTGACGAATTATATTTTTACTATGTTGTATAAATTTACTCTGTTAAACTATTTTTTATTTTTTAAATATATCTATATCTTGAATACATTTAGAGAGGAACAAGTAGTGGTTTAATACCCTTATTAAAACCCTTTTTCTCACTTCCTCTTTGCCTAGGTTTCCGCCTCATTGCATCAAGACCCACATACAACTGTCCAATCTTCATCACCTACAATGAAGACTGACTCCTTTTTTATCCCTAATTTATTATGTTGATCCATTCCAGTGGATTTTCACTCATCTATCTATTACCCCTTTCTTAATAATTAGTTTAGTTTAATCTAATTTTGAATTTCATCCCCAATGTTTTGATGTTTTTTAGTGATATATGAGGTACACCCACTTCGATTTGCTGGTGACTGTGAAAGTGGCCACTAGAGGTAGGCACAACTTCAGACAACAAATCTGATATCACAGATCCCTGCTTGTAGATGATCTTTAAGATTCATGATGTTTATGATCCAAATAGGGGAAGTGGAATGAATTATTCATTTTGAATTATGAATTCATTCTTCTTCAGTTTTTTTGACCATCTGATTGCAGATAAATTTCAACATTTAGATTGTATCTCCAACACCTTTTGGTGAAATGGCTGTTATATCCCATTTTGAAAATTCCAATTAGTTTGCACTGGACAAGTAATGCTCAACTTGACTTTCTGTAGAAAAAAATAAAAAATATTATTGTTTCTTCCCAAACTGTATATTGATATCTTTGCAGAAATATGAAGCCTAGATAGAAGCACTGTTTGGAGGAACTTCAATGCAATATTGTGGAAATTATGAACCCAGTAGGGGGGCCATAATTCCATGTCTTATGTTGTGTTTTTTAAATAAGTAAAGAGATAATCTTTAGCCAACTGTTTACCACTATTCCCTAATGGAGATTTTCATGTGGCTTTCAGAGGCCTTGAATGAGGAGATCATTGATATTGTATTTAGAATACTTTCCTAGAATGATCAATAGGCTTTCATGTTTACACCAGAATAATTTGGAAAAGAAAACTAATTAAATTTTATACCCCAAAAAATTGTGTGACAAGATAGAAATAGAGGATGGAGGTGTGGTATTGTAACTACTGGCATGAAATGATGGAATGCAGACCACTATTCCATGCAGGTTCAATGTCATGGATTACTGGTGACACTAAAATTCAAAATAATGAGTACATCAGAATGGTTAAAGGAATGATTATATTTTTATATAATGGTATAGTTTTCTAAAAAAAATTAGTGAAATTTTTATTGTACATAAAGCATTTCACATCCAAATCGTATTAGTTATTGTACAACACAGGAGCTCTTGGGAGTACATTGAAGGAAGACATACCTAGATGTGGATCTGAGCTATCTGGATCCTCAACTATCTACACTCTGTCATCTTCTCTAGGCATTTCCTCTACATCAAATAATTGAGTGAGATCTACCATATTTGATCTTTTCCTTGGTTTTTTATGTGGGTGACTCATCTAATTTTTCTGAATTTTTTTCTAATGTTAACCTTCTGCAAAAGATTCATTTGTGTGGTTCGTTATCTTCCATTTTGTTTATCCATTTGTTGTGATAAATATAGGTTTTATATTTTTGGTCTGTTGAATGTTAGCTATGTGGTTTATTTAATGTTATAACCCGCTATTTTTGAGAAGCTGGTTTATAATTCACTAAACCACTTTTAGGATATTCCCAGTGGCCGAGAAACGCTGGTTCGAATCTTGAAAGGGTGATATTGACAACCCTGCTGATCAAAATTTCAATTACACCATAATTCCTTGTCTTCCCATGGAGTCAGAGATACTTTTTGTGGTTTTTGGGGGGGAAAGAGGCAAGTCCTGACTGGTTTATTGTATTTGTATATTTTTTTTGAGATTATGAGAAGACATTAGAAGAAATTGGCATTTTATCAATATATTTGTGTTTGTGATTCTCATTGTTTAAAGTGAATCTACTAATAAAAATTATAGTAATCCTATATAAAATGGTTTTTTTTGTATGCATGTTATTTAATAATTATTATATATACTTCCTAGGAAATATCTCTTCGTGGATTTGGCATAAGTTAGTCATACATTAATATTATTGGGTTGATGATCCAATCACACACCACCTTATAAGCCTTTTGGTTAACAAATATGTAGATAAAAGTCCTGTTATGGCCATTGGTTTTTCATCCATGAGGCAACCATTGAATCCTTTTACTCCCCTTAGTTGAAGAGAAACATTGAAATGCATATGAAATAATATTTAGAAAATATGATTTTGGAAATGTTCTTGGAGAATATGAGAGGATATCTTTCCTTTTACTTGACCTTCCCATCACAGGGTATGGTAAGTCAGTTTTACCATTTTATATGGGTTTTATCACAAGGTATATTTTATGTTTCTAGGACTACGAATTGCAGAATATTGTTATGAAGCAGTTTTTCATCTCATTGTTTTAGGACTTTGTTTTATCATGATAATGGTTATCAATTGAGCAGGTTCGTGTGTCAAAAAATCACCGAGGGTAAAAGGTTCCTCCATCATGATGTTTTTTACTAGGTAATCACTAATTTCTCTGTTGGTGTTTTACATTCATGTATTAGTTGTATTGAGTGATGATTCTTGGTATGATGGAGTAATATCAAACTGCTTCATTATGCTTTGGTTAGATTTTTTTATTGTAATTTATTTTTACCAGGTTCAACTGCTTTACTCCTTATCACGGGATGTCTCGGATTGGTCTGCCCTTATCTGTCAGGCTTTTTTTTGCTATGTATTTGATCCTGTATCTCTGAAGGTAGGTGTTTTCTGAAGCTATTGTTTTGTGCCTCTTCCTACAGCTTATAAACAATGTTTATGTCTACTAATTCGGTATTTTGAAGCTATTGTTTTGTATTTTTCTTCTGTTTATCCTATGAAATTATATTGTAGATTATTTGATCATGTACAGTTCTGTTGTAGATCATGGTAGATCATTTGATTTTGATGATGATGCAATGAAGGTAATTTAGGAGTTGCTTGGAACATGGAAACAGGGTACTTTACAACAACTAAAAATATTTCTTCTACTCAGGTATGTGTTGTCTATTTTCATTCACCACTATTTTTATAAAATCATTGGAACCAACAATACTGAATTTTTTAATGTCATATGCATTTCCTCTAACTATCACATATACTGCATTTCTTCTTCTCTATTGAAAACTGTTAGAATTCTGCTTCAATGAATTCATTTGTCAATATTATCTGCTACTTATTCATTAAATTAATTTCTTCATGTAGGAAAATTTTTTTACTGTGTTTGATGCTGATGATGTGGTTCGAAGATATGTAAGAATGTTTCCAGACTCCCCTACTACAACAATCTATGCCATTGAACTGAAACTCGTATTGAAGGATAGCATAAACTAAAATACTGATCAAATAGACGGATATTTCATGATGTAATTGCATGGTAATTGAAAATAAATCATTAATCAGTTATTTTCAACATTGTTTTTTAATTATTATTTCCTCTATAATCTATACTGTTAATAGATTATTCAGATATTCTTAACATGTTTTTTCACAATTTTTATGAAATTGTTGTTCTTTTCAATAAATTATTTCCACTTAATTCTAGTTTCTAATTACTACCCATTGTACAGTTAACTACTTTCCCAGTTTCTTTTATTTTTCCAAAATATTGTATTTCCTTCATAAAAGTAGTTAACTATATCATCGTGAGAACACATGAACTAATAATTTTGGTTTATCACCATGAAAATGCACGAGCGATTACTAGTTTATATAATTTTTAACTTTTAGTACCAATTTTTACTCTTTCTTACTCAAAAAGATTCAATTTTTTAAAAAAAATCGACCTTATTTATCCTCTTTCACTCAAAAACCTTTTTATTCCATTTATATGATTTATAAAATGTTTTCAAGAATTATTTTGACTGTTATTAATTTATTTTTTAAATTAATTTTTTCCCATTTTTGATTTTTTACAAAAATGGATTAAAAATAATCTTCTTGTCAATTTTTTGAACAAGGTACTTTTTATCAAAGGTGTAGAAATAATCTTTTTTTTAACATTTACAACATCAAATAAATTTTCCACCGTCATGAACACTTAATTTTTTAATGATTCCTTTAAAATTTTCCATGGTTTTATTAAAGAAATTTTTTTTCTAATATTCTTAAAAAAATAAATTTTAAATAAGTGATTTCTAAATGAAAATGGTATTTTCCTCAAGAAATATTCTGGTGATCGTTTAAATGTATTTTTCATCTATGATAACATCCTTTTATATTACTTATGATTCACTGGTAATATGATCAAATGATACCATCCTTATTAATTATTTGGATGGTTATTGATTATAATGATGTAATATTTATTAAACCCATTTTCTTTTTCATGCGTTAATCTATAATGAAATGATGGATGTTTTTATGACCTTATATCATAAATTTAAATGTATTTTTATTATTTGATAGTTGAATTTGTTAAAAACCTCCAATGAATTGTGTGATGTGATATTGATATATCATGAGATAATATTTATAATCATGGAGATGATTGTGAATAGATTTTTTCACATTTTGTGGGAATGATTGTTTTTTAACTATGCTCATAAGATTATACATGCGCGTGATTTAAAATAGATTTTTTTATATTTTCATGTGTGAGTATGATTTATTTCAATATTTTATCATAATATTATGCATATTTATGATTCTGAATAGATTTATTCATAAGATTATTATTTCCTATTCTTATGATGCCACATTTCTATATTATGACTCTTGAATGATGATTACTTCATTGAAAAACTTATTGATCATGATTCTAGATGTGACTTGATTTTTTAGTTTATAATATAATATTTTCATGGAATGAATATTTATTTTTAGAACATGCACTTGATAATGTTATCACAACCTTATGATTATCTTATGATTTTTTATTATTGATATCTCTCACATTTATCCTTACTAAGCATTTGAGCTCACCCTTTCTTATGTTTTTCCTTCCCCAAGTTTTGATGGATGATTTAAGTGTGATTAATATAGAAGGGTACCTTATATAAATAAATATTATTGAGATGATTAAAATTTTACCTAAATAAAATGTTTATGCATCTAATATTCATGTACACTAAACCTTTACAGTTCTTGGATAGGTTTATTTGGGAGATATATTGAATATTCATCGAAAAGATGTAATATCTATGTATATAGAGTTTATATCATTATATACTCCTTGAAATTGTTGTTTATCCACCTAAATCATGGATTATACACTATAATAAAATGATGAAAATAATTTTTGGTTCTTCCCACACCTACAAAGAGTCTCAATATGTATACAATTTCCAGCTTCTCATAGGACGTCCTCCAACAGCTTCACACTATAATCACAGCTTCACATTGTGTTATCCTTGTATACCCTAAGTCACATAGATTTTATAACTTCTTACCATGTATATACAATTATTTTATTTCAACTACTTATTTGAACTCAATCAGTAAGTTATAACAGAATGTATTTGTATACAATAATGAATTCCTTCCTCTCATATAGAGATTTTTAATTTTAGTTGGTCTTCAGGAGAAATATCTAAAACTCAGCCTCTATGGAAGATCATTTTAAAATACCTTCCATATAAAATGATCACTTAGTTATCATAACTCAATCACTGAATGTATTGAAACCGGTTGATAAGAAACATGCACAGTAGGTTGGTCTCTCCTCAACTTTTCCTTATTATTATTCTTACTACTTTGGATAACTTGAACAAATCTCATAATTATGGTTAGATCCTATTCATATTCCTTCACCTTCGATACATAGTGATCTTTATCTAAAACTTAGTATTGGATCCTCCTTCTTGTTCTTTGAGAGTTCTCCCTTATTCTTCATTTCTCATAGGCTCTCAATTCTTTAACACCTAAAAACATACCTCTTCTTCAAATTCCTATGATTCTAGAATTCATATTATATATCAATGTATTATTATCAACAAAATTCCTTGGTTTTGTACCATAATCACTTCAAATTTATACAGGGCTACTCTAATACTTCTAAAACATCATCCAAGGAAATTTAACACTAATTTCAGTAGCCTACAACCATAAGACCCTTTGGATAGATTCCACTTCACAATGTATATCTTTTTCCAAACTTTTAAATTTTTTTATACAGTTTAACTAAATATTAATAAACAATCCAACATTAATATATCAACACCTAAATCCTTCTCAACCTTGTAAATTTCAAATCCTCATCCATATATTCATGGATGTTTCCTTCAATATCAAGGGTCTTGAATATCTCCATTCAAACTAGATTTATGTATTGGTAATAACAACTCACAAGTTTTACATAATACCTAGAACATTCAAATATTTACACACTATTATAGATAGCACTGGAACACTTCAATCAGCATATGTCATGATATTACATTATTTGTTTTACAAACAATCATCTAATTTATAACCTATAAATTAAATATTTCCATCTAGTTATTTAATTATAAGAAACTTAAGTTCCATTACCTAAAAAGTATGGGTATAACCTTCTTCATGTATTGGGTGAATACTCTAATCTATCACCCATGTTATCTAAGAATACATTTACTTCTACATTACACATTGACAAAAAAATTACAAAAATAGAATCATAGAATCGATAATGTAACTTCAATATCCCCCTTATAATTTATTTCCAATATCACTTTAACTCATTAAATCAATGTTTCTCTTTTACCCCTTATCAATGTTTCACTTTAACCTAGTGTTTAAAACAAGATTGAGTTTACCAAATCATCAAATATATCCATAAACATTTCCCAATGGGGTGACAACTCTTATTTTCTTCACATGGGGCTTATATAAACATATTTTTTAAGATATTCAAGGACCTTCACTCAACTTCACAAAATACATAAAAACTATTCAAGTGAAAGTTTTTTTACTTTCCCATTTTGTTAGAACATCACTCCCCAATAATTATTTAAAAAACATAAACCATAATAGGGATAGGAGAGTGAGTATCAGACCTAAAATTTTATAATTTTATAGGGTTTTATAGATTTCTAGTTTCAATAAAAATGATTAAATTTATCAAAACTTTCAATTCTTCAATAGCTCCCCCTCGAGGGATACACTCTATACATCATCACCATTGAATTTTAATTCTAAAAATAATCTCCATGAAATTATGATACTATTTGAGAACTTGATACTAATATAAAATGAATACTGAATAAAATTTAATTTATGGTGGTTTGACTTTATCTAAGATTCACCTTAAATTACAACTTTAAAGAACAATTATCAGGGTGTGGGAAGAAGGTAATCTTATGTCATATATTCAATTATAGAATTAGGGATGAAACTTCATTATCAACCTATATACTCCTTTATTTGAAGCTATAAAATATCTAATATTTTTTATTCTTCAATAATATTTCACTTTCTAAATTTTTACTTCATTGGGAAGTATGGATTTATTTTCGTGCATTTTTTTCTCCTTATAAATAATAGATTTATTTTCTTGAGCTATAAATTAGTTTCACTATTTGATTATTTCTCCAATTTTATATCCATCTAAAGCTAATACAGCTATGTGATTAAACATTTTTAGTCACATGTTATTCCTTATTATTCTATGTGTACTTATTATTTTCTACAAAAATTTGAGAACATGAAGCCACTGGTTCTTTTCCCTTGTCATTTTTCATCTCTTTTTGACCATGCATCCATGCCATGCATTTATGGGATATGTGGCCAATAACATCCCACCCCCAACTCATTAGCTTAAGATTAGGAAGAGATGATACTAGCCTTATGTGACATCCCCAATACACTAAACGAAAATAATAAATACCAAGGTCTTAATGAAAAGTTTCGGGATGATTTTCCCTGAAGATCCAAAGCAACCATAAGAACAAAATACAAAGAACCAAACCCACTATATAATGCATGAGTGATAATAATACAACCCAAAATGAAACCAAATACCAAAACATCAGAGCATCAGTATTAAGTATAAAATATAATAAAATAACCAAAAAATCATCTAACCATAGAAATACCAACAAAGAATCACTCCAATGATAAGAATTGAATGATCTATAAGATCCAGACACCAACTGAAGATGAACATCATGATGCTCCACTAGAGAAATGTGATTCCTTTCCTTTATCTATGTATCGGTATACAATATATGAAAATGAACCAATATTACCAAGTAGGGGGTAAATATAACTCAATAGGAATTACCAAAATACTTTCCATCACATTCCTCTAGGATTATAAAATGTTATAACAATTTATATAAAACAACAGAGAAATAGATAAAAATGTATATCAAAACCATAAACAAGTTCCATGAAAATCATTGAAAAAATCCTTTAAACTATTTATTACCACTCGGAATAACCACCCAATGCTCATATCCAAACACACACACGTACATTTCAACCATGGACCTCCTTATACTTGCGAGTGGTGAGTCATCCATTCACTGAGTTGTCACTTGGTGAACCATATTGATGGGGGAACTTCACACCCTTATCCTTATCATTTGGATGGTGGTACTTCATGCCCTTATCCATCCCCTTTTTTTTAATTTCATAAAATTATCTATGACAATGCACATGAACACACACCCACAAAGTATTCCAATTTCTCATATCAAAATATTCAACATAAAAAATTTATTTGGAAAACCACTTTCTTTCAAACATTTTATCAAACACCTTATGAGAATAATTATAAAGCCAAAGATTTTGGTACTAAAACCTGTAGAGTTTTTCAAAAAAAAACAAATAGAATTTAATTTAAACACCAATACTTAATGTTATAGAATGAGTAGAATAATATAGAAGCCACCTACCTCCCAATAGTTAATGAAATCAAGGAACAACATGTAAAAAACTATAAAATGATCTAGATATGGCTTTGAATATTATTCCCTTCAATAAATCCAAAAAGATATCATCAAGATAAAAAACATAGAATATATATCTATTCATGATAGAATATATCTAACAATATAAGTGATAAAAGATGGGAATAGAGGAAATGGGAACATACAATTGATTATGGATCTCCAACATGGTTTGATTCACCAAAACATGATTCTAGATTAAATGGAATCATATTTTGATCTTGTTAAGTAAAAGAAGTTTTATAAATTAGAATAATATAAGAATAATAAGGATTTTGTCTCCTTAATACAAATTAAAACATAAATTTTAGAGCACTAATTGCACATATCATGGTTAGATCACATGGTTTTTCAAACCATGCACTAACTAGGTATATGATACTAGACATCACTCATGTATCCACATAGTTGTGCATCATGGTTTAGAAAAATATGTGGTGCTACTGTCTCAAGGAAACACCTTCACATGGTTAGCTTGCATGGTTTTACAAACCTTGTACCAACCATGTTTTTTCATTTATCTCCAATCATACCATTTCTCTTGGAATGTGTGCAACTTAGCTAAACCATGATCCAAATATATACCTTCCCAATGACTACCAAAACATGTTTTATGTTTTCTTAGAGATAGTACATAGTTTCTACTAACTGTTATCATATTTTACACCTTAATAAACACTTAAAAACACTCTAAATCATTCTAAAAACTCATGTAACTCAACCAAAGTATTATATAAGCTCAAAGAACATAATAAAGGGTAAAGTACAAGAAATTAAGGGTGTTAAATTCCCCCATAATTAGTATTTCCATCCTCATAAATTAGAAGTCTGGTGTTTCTTTGGAAGGGCTCAGACAATTTCTCTAGCAATTACTTTTCATGGTCCCATGTTTATTCCAAAATATGACCATGATTCCATAAAATCCATTCCAAATTTATGCTTTTAATATTCAAGAGCTTCTCTTTCCTATCCATAATCAGCATTGGAACATTAATTAATGTAGAATCTGGTTCAAAATCAATATGGTCCCATTCAATGGAATGGTCAGAATCTGGTAGGTACTTTTTCAATTGAGATACATGAAACAAATTGTGATAGAACTGAATCTTGGTGGTAAATACAACTAATAATCCACATATTCAACTCATTCAAGTGTCTTAAAAGGGATAATGTACTGATGAGAAAAATTTTCTTTCTTTACCAAGATGACATTGCCTTATCCTTGGATAAATTCTAAAGAAATCATGATCACTCACATCAAATGATAATGGTTTTCAATCATGTTTAACATATGATTTCTAATGATTTTGAATCATCGTCAATCTCTTTATAATAATCTAAATATTATATGGTGTCTAATTCACAAGTCTTGGTCTGATAATTGAAGTCTTTCCCATTTCACCCCAACAAAGAAAAGAATGATAAGGTTGGCCATGAAATGTTTTTAAAGGATCCATATTTACAGAGTCCTAATAGCTATTATAGTATGATTACTCTACTAATGGTATATAATCCTCCCATGAGCCAAAAAAATAAATCACACATGCTATAATCATGTATTCTAATTTTTGGATCATCTACTCAAACTAACCATATGTTAAAAGATGATACATTGTTCTCCATGTCAACTGGGTTCTTTGGAATTATTTTAAGGACTTCCAAAAGCGAGATGTAAACATTAGGTCTCAGTCAAACACAATAGAAACTAGTATTCAATGAAACATTATAAGTTCTTAAATGTAGAGTTTGGAAAATTATTCCACTGTATTGGATCCATGAATTAGGATGAAGTGATCCAACTTCATGATCTAATCCACAATCACCCATATGAAATAATTTTTATTAACCATTCTTGGTAGACTTGTCACTAAATCCATGGTTATTTTCTCCCATTTTTATATAGTTATTGTTAAAGAATGCAATATACTGGTAGTTTTTAGTGTTTTCCCTTGACCTACTGATAGGTTAGACATCTTGAGACAAAATCCACCACTTTTCTCTTCATGAAATCCCAAAAAATAGTTCTCTAAATGATTTATACATATTTTGAATGCCTGGATGAAAAACCCATCTTGAATAGTAGTAGTCAAAAAGATGTTTTTTCTGATAATCCAGAGGTTCCATGATCTGATCTCTAAAACACAACACAGAACTATCATTTATCTTCCATACCTGAACGGTATCATCACTGTTGAGTTTTAACCACATAGATAGACCTTTATAATCTAATTTATGATCATGTATAACATTCTCAACCAAATCAATAATAATAGAAACATGAAAGAAAACTGTAACATCACCTTGGTCAATAAAATCAAAATTAATATCACCTATGAATAAAATTAGAATTCATTGATTTGAAAAATCTTTATCCAACTAATTGTATGACTTCATACTTTATTCATTAGCCATAAAATTCCCTTTACTAAGTGTATAAATCAAGTTGAAGTCAAACATCTACAGATATTATGTCCATATGTGTTTCCTTAGATTCCAATACCTTTGTGATAAAATGTTCTCTAAACTCTTATGATATATAAAACCCATGAATATATCACCAAAAAGATAATGATACCAAGTTTTTAAGGTATAATCTATAAAATACAATTCCAAATCATGTGTTGGGTAGTTTTTCTCATAAACCAATAACTTTCATGAGCCATAAGCAATAATATTATCTCCCTTCATGAAAACAAAACCCAACCCAGATATTGATTCATCACAATTTACTGTATAACCTTATCCTCCAAATTCAAATTTTTATTAAAAACACACTTTTGTGGAAGAAAGTGAGAAACCATCAAGTTCAAATAGTAGCATTAGGCCCTACGACATCCTTAAAGACTAACTTTAACATATTAGAAACATCCTCCCTATATAAAATCCAGGAAAGTTCATATAACTTTTTATCAGGGTTGGATATGATTTTATCTTCAAATTGATAGATCAATTTGTCCCATGTCTGCACGAACTCTTCCACTGTTATATTTTTTCCACTGAAGCCTATGCTCAGGATTAGGTGTTTCTTGACGATCCAGTCTTCCTGATCCTCGTTAGTGTCCACTTGAATTGATTCACCGTTCACCCTTTCTGCATCCTCTTTAGAGGCATTAAAATGCAAGACCTTCTCAAGAATCTCTTCCTCAAAGTACATAAGAAGGTCACATGGATCCTCCATGTCCTCTACGATAGCAGCTCGCATCGTGCGAGCCATGATAACAACCGGTTCACCCTCCTCATCTTCCTTACCCTCCTGAGGTGCTCGATGAGGGGCACCATAGACCACCAGGGCATTTTGTTTCAGAGGCTGGTCTTCCTTTTCATCATCCTTATTATCCGGTCCTTGCTTCTCTGGCCTTGGATCTTCAGACAATCCAGATCCACACACCAGGTCAACCTCCATCTCCTATGCTTTTTTAAGATCCTCGCCAATCAGTACTTTGTTCCCACCCTTCTTAGCTGATCTAGTCTCCATAGGCTTTGGGAGATATGAGTAATCCTTACGGCATTTGGATTTGCTCCTCTTATGCAGGATGTAGCTTCCTGGGTCCCTATTTTATTTTATCCCCTTCTTCCTCTTGGGTTATGGAGCCCTCTTCTAGATCCTCCTTGTGATATTTCCTCCGAGGGAAGGTCATCTTCCCCCTCCCCAGACTCCATACCTGAGGGACAGTCCTCCCCACTGGACATAGTATCTAAAGAGTCTGATCCCAGGCCCTCAAAGCGATTACTGATGTTAACCAAGGGTAGGTTCAGTGATTGAAAAACTATTCCCTCGCCCTTCATCCACTTCCCCGGTTCACCCGATGCTCATGTTTCACCTGGTACTCCCTACATCTGCATGTTCCTCTCCCTTTCATTAGTTGCTCCCATGCCCTTGCCTGCCATATCCACTTCTACATAAGAAGTGGTGATACCCTAATCATAAATCAATTTTAGAAGACCACTAGTCTCCCCTTAATTGATAAAAAAAGTTAAGTATTCATGGAAGAGGATATTGGTTCTTTATCATAACTTGGTTGAGATTATGATATGTAGTGGCTCAGGTTTTTTTTATGACTTTATAATATTTCTAGTAATATTTTCGAAGTCAGGTGCTAAGTCGGTGTGGGATTTCGGGTCCCGAAGAGCCTCGGTGTGGAGATAATAAAAATATTAAATATATTTTATCATGCACACATAGTTCTGTAGTGAACATGGAATAAATCCCCATAGGATACTTTGATCATAAATATAAAACCATGGTTGAGTTCAGAATGTGGTTTTTACCCTATGTGTGACATAATGTTTGTCAGAATTGGGTGTCATGCAGTAGAGACCATTAGTGGGGTGTTCAGTATAGGTTATTAATTTAATTAAATATATTAATAAAATACCTACCTATTTATTTTTCATGCATGTTAAATGATATAGGAGGGTTTACTACCATGAATATGGGATACCCATAGATGAACCAAGGAGAAGAGGTGTCTTTGATCTTCGATCTTGATGGTGATCAATCCTAGATCAAGGAGTAGTAAGTTCTGAGCGCTTTTTCAGACCAAAGATTCAGTGTTTCACCACAAGGTAGAAATATTAATGAGATTTAAATCCCAACCTCATTTTGATGTTTTTTAGGCATTAGATCCCTTAGATGAGTATAAGGGACCCCATGGGGTTTGTTATGAGTTTTTCAGGTGAAAATCGGGGTTTTTGGGTGGCTCGGAGGAAATTACTATCTAGAATTTCTGATCACATAGACTATATTATATGATCACACACCAATTGTTCATCATATTTGTGGAATATGATATTTGGGGGACTACATTCCATGTACTATGGGTACATGTCATGTAGTGAGCCAAGGTCGTGTGACCGAGGGACATGGTCAGGGATGTTGTGTCAAGGGACATGATCATGTGATAGTAAACAGAAAGGGTATGCAGACATGGGGTGCCTAACATGGGAATGGGATGAGTACATGGACAAGTGGTTGGATAGCTAAGACATTCCATGTACCTAGGGTACAAATTGTGTGGTGTGACATAGAAAACTAGCTATGTAATGGAAATTACATTCCCAAGAGATCGAACAAGGTCATACACCATGTGACATGGGGTACATGTCATGTATTTATATTTTATATATAGAGTAATAAGAGGGGACACATCTAGGGGTTGGTGTCAGGGGGGGTGCCATGTACTTTGGGTACAAATTGTGTACTTACCTTAGATGGTTCTCCCTCAAACATCTCTGATGAGTGATTTTTCATATGGGATGTGATGGTGGCCACTATTTTGACTATAGATATGCAATGTGAGGTGATGTTGTGGGACACTTTAGTTAACGACCTTTAGATTAGTTATGGTTGATAGACTTACATTGGCCTTTTCTTATGAGTTTTAGATGTGGTGTCACATATTCATCATAGGATCGTGACCCCTCTTTGGATTCCCCAAGATTATGTAGTGTGGCTTACTTCCCATACTCTAGAGTGAGTTGTCTCAATCTGCTTTAATCACAACACAGTGTCCTAAAGCATGTATCCCTACAAGAGGCATGAATTGATCCTCATGTCCTTTTCATGTTTCCCTTGGTAGGTTTCATGGTATTATCATGACCAATATTTAAGAGGGAATCAATCCTATACCTAGGAGGATGTTTACAGTAGGCGATGGAGCCTAGTGAACCCCAAGTAATGACTCTCTATATGTGTATCGAGATCTAATCTTTTTGATGTGGTATTAGTATGATAGAGTGTGTATCTTAGATGAATCCTCTCAGTATCCTTTTTAATTCTATTATGATGTTTTCCCTTGGTGGATTTTGTGGAATCTGTGTGACCAACTCTATATGAGCATTAATCATCTACTTAGCAAGTTGTTCTAGATTCGAGTTGGGGTGTGATACCCTTTTTTGAGTTCCATGTTCCAGTTATGGTTTCTAGTGTCCCCCAACAATCCTGGGAGTTTTCACAAACTAGTATGGATACCTTGGTACCCTCTGATACCTGAACCAACACTAACATAGCCTGAAGAGAATTCGCATTCCCCATGGGTTGATGAGTAGTGCCTGATATCACACAAGATAAAATAGGGAATGGTTTTTACGCAAAATAGTAGAAGATAACAGATATAAATAAGTATGATCAATACTCAAAAGGGAGAAATTACTAGAAATCAAACACAACATCATCAAAGTACTCAAAAACTGACAAGATAAAATCAAAAATCCCAAAGGAATCAACACTTCATTACCATAGGATCAAGAGGATCCACCTCCTCCAAGATCCGCTTTCCCTTTTGTCAAACCTAGAAAAAGAAAATCTACAAATTCTTGAAGGTAAAGGTAGAGTGTGAGCTAAAATCCTTGTAGGGTCTCGCCAAGTGTTCCATAATAATATTAAATAATAAATAAACCAAATCATGCTTTCAATTTTAAATAAAATAGGAATGGAAATACATTTTTATATTTAAAAAAACATTCTTTAATTTCAAATGATGGAAAACATTTCAAGCAATGGATTAATAAAAAACTATACATAATCGTTTATATAAATCAAATAGAATTAATAAAATAGTTTCACAATAAATGGTATATATATCATATAATCAAAATAATCAACATGGTCATATTACCTATGGTATGATAGTTTATGGACATAGGATAATCACACACTCATATCAGTGATCATGGAAATGTGTACATGCATCACTCAGTCTCATGCTAATACGGACTCGTCAAAATCCCATATGGAACAAGATATACCTAACTAGGATCTTCAAAGAGTTGTAATTGTCCATCCTTTTTTAAGTAATTATCATCCTATAATTCTTTTCCCAAATAAACCACTAACTACCCAGTATCACGTATGCTCAATCAATCAATCATAATGGGAAATTCATTTCATTTCAAATCAAAACAACATTTACAATTCCACTGCCCAATTTCTCATTTCAATATGCCAAATCAATTTAAAAAATAAAACATGGATTTTTAATAATTTTTTGAATTTTCAAAATAAAACCTATCTTAGGTTTTAATATATTAAATTTAAGATATTTTTTAAATCATTTCTCCAATTAATTCACAAATTCCATCAATTTCCAAAATATGACCCAAATTCCAATTCCATTGAAATAGGGTGTTTTTCACCGAAATATATACCAATTAAATTTTAATTAAAATTCACATGTAGAATAATTTTTTCATAAATCAATTGAAATCAATTCAAATCAAATCAATAAAATCAAGGGTTTATTAAATGGAAAATCTCTACATAACCACCTACATTTAATCATATAAATCAAACTAAACACCCGCAGGGAGATTTTCCAACGATGAATGGTGGAAAGGAGATCAATAAATACAACTTAGATTTAAGAACAAAAATAATAGAGTTTAGATCCATGAATCACATGATGATCTAAAAAATCCTATATTGTAATGAAATAGAGAGTGGGAGAGAAATAATGGGAGGATATCTACTTACTGGAGAGGGATCGAGTGAGATCCACCATGCTTAGATATACCAAGGAAGGGGTTTGGAGGAGAAAGAAAAGGTTTATTAAGATCCACCAAGACCTATTAATTTTTTCTAATTTGATTTATGGTCATGTAGGTGTTCAATTATGGGTTCATTAATTTTTAAAATAATTTTCAAAATAAAAAAAACATTATCCACATAGTTATCTAGAAAAGGCCGCACGGTTAAAAAAAACAATGTGACCTAACCATGTTCCCCTCTAATTGGGTGTATGATTTATACTAGGTGGGAACATAGTTTTTCAAACCATGCACTAACCATGAAAACCTCCAGTGTTTAGGGTTTCACAATTTTTCCTTGGTGGTTGTGCGGTTTGGGAAAACTATGCGCCAACCGTGTGCAGCTCAGAAACTTCCAAAAATTTAAAATTTCCATCTAAAACCACCCAAGATAAACCCCAAACAAATCATGATATAAAATGGTCAAGGAGTACCTAAAAAACAATAACAAGATGTTATAACCTCCCCACCATAGAAACTTTCTCTCGTCAGAAAGCCTATTAAGAAGTTTCCATACTAAAAATATGAGGAATATTCTTTGTCATCAGTGCCTCCCTCTTTCACATATCATGCAAATCATAACCATGCTGCCATAGCACACTGACCAAAGGTATTTTCCTCCCATGAAGTACCTTTGTCTCATAATCTACTATCCTAAATGGATGCTCAGTCATGGATAAATCATGTTCACCATCAAGACCACTCTAGGTAAAAACATGAGATACATTAGAAATATATTTCCATAGCTAAGATATATGGAGCACATTATGGATTAGTTTCAGCTATTGTAGAAGTGCTAAATGGTAATCCACTTTCCCCACCTACTCAATCACCTTAAATGGTCCCACAAAAAGAGGATAAAGTTTCCCTTTCCTCCCAAGTCATCGATGACCAAAATGAGGTGAAACATTTAAGAACACCTGGTCACCACCTGAAAACTTCAACAGTCTACAATGAATTTCCACATAAGATTTATACCATATTTTTGTCATCAATATTCTTTGAAAAAAACTGAATCTTTGTTGTCATCCCTTGGACTAAGCTCAGTACAACCAAGTAACTTTAACTGATCTCCGACAAACACAACATATATTTATAAGTCCTTCCATACAAGGCCTCAAATAGATCCATTTTGATCATAGACTGGTAAATATAGTTATAAGATAACTTAAACAGTCCTAAATGGTCATACCAATCCCGACCAAAATTGAGGACATAGGCATAAAGAATATCCTTAAGGATTCATATTTCTCTCTCTGTCTATCCATTCATTTATGGATAGTACGCCATACTCAAATGAACCTAAGATCCCAATGCCTCTTGAAGGACTCTCCAAAAGCGATAAGTAAAATGTGGATACCTATTAGAGACTATAGAATATGGAACTCTATGAAAATGAATAATCTCTTTTATATTGAGATTCCCCAACTCATTAACTTTGGTTGTATCACAAATGGGTATAAATTGAGTCTATTTGGTCAGCATATCAATCGTAATACATATTTCACTTTTCTTTATTTAGGTATATGGAAATCCAACCACAAAGTCCATAGAGATGTAATCACACTTCCAATTCATCACTAGATGTTTCTGAAAAAAATCTGAAGGTCTTTGGTGATTTTCCTAGAATTATTGGAAAGTATAACAATGAGATAGAAAAACAAAAATGCCATGTCTCATACCCAGCCAGCAGAATCCTCACCACATGTTATAGAAAATATTTGCGGTTCTTGGGTTCATATCCCATTGGGAATTATGGAAATCCTAAATCATATATTTCATCATAGATAATGGCACAACAATCCGACACAAAAAAACATTGAATACCCTCCATGGAGAATGAACACTCAGAAACTATCTCCCCACCATAAAGAGATTTTCTAATGCCACAGAACTCATCATCAAGCCATTGTTCCTAAAGAATCAAATCGATAAGAGCAGTGGTTAATTGAACATTATACAAGACAACCTCGACCCATGTTTCTCATACTCCTAAATGAAATTATGAAAAAAGATCCATCAACTTCCATTATTCTGATGGTTCCTTCACTGTCTGGGTCAAAAGTTTCCTGCTCAAGGCATCAGTAATGAAATTCTCTTTCCCTAGGGTATAGGTGTTGTCGAAATCAAAAGACTATAGATACTTCACACAACGCCTCTTGAAGAGATTCAAATATTCTTGATATAAGGTATAACTCATGCTCTTGTGATCAGAATACATGGTAAACCTTTCTCTAAAAAGGTAATGTTGCTAACTCTTAATCATATGCATCACAAATATGAGTTAAATTTCATGGTATGGATAATTATTATCATATGACCTAAGCTATTAAGATCTATATACTTCCACATGATCACCTTCCATAAGAACATAGCCCAAACCTGAACCTGATGTATCACATAAGACCACATATCCCTGCCCAACATCTAAAAAAGTCAACATTCGTGAAAAATTCAAAATATGCTTTATATTAATAAAATAACTCTTAAATTTATCATCCCAAACACACATCATTCCCTTATAAGTGAGATTGGTAATCGAAGAATCTAATTTTGATATATCCTTTATGAACTAATGATAATATCCTACTAAACCCAAGAAGATCTGAATTTTAAAAACATTACATGGTTATTCCTATGTCTAAGAGCTTTCACCTTTTTAGGATCAACTGAAATACCATTTTCTAACACCACATTTCACAAGAACTTCACTTTATAAATGTATAAATTACATTTTGATATCTTAGAATAAAGTTAGTGATCCCTCAACAATCTCAACACTGATCTCAAATGATGCACATGATCCTCCTGGGACATAGAGTAAACAAGGATTTCATCCATAAACAAAACCATAAATGTATCAAGATACTCATGGAAGATCTTATTCATCAAATCCATAAATACATTAGGATAATTGGTTAAACCAAATGTAATGACAAGGTACTTATAGTGGTTATGCCTACTCTGATTATTATTTTTCTGATAGTAAAATTATTTTTTCTCAACTAGTGATAACCATATCGAATATCAATATTCAAGACTCAATTCTAACCTTTCAACTGGTCAAACTGATCATCAATCAATGGAAATAGATACTTTTTATTTACCGTATCTTGAATGAGTTTCCTATAATCAACACATAGGTGAAGTGTCCCATAAACTTTATTAGAAAATAGAATAAGTGCCACCCAATGTGAAACACTCGAGCAGAAAAAGACTTTCTCTAAGAGATCATCCAACTGAGTCTTCAACTCTTTCATCTTAGTTGGTTCCATGTAGTAAGAATTTGTAGATACCATCTAATTTCTAGGTACTAAATCAGTAGATAACTCTAACTCTCTTACCAATGTAAAACCAAAGAAATATGAAATAAAAACATAGATAAACTCAATGAAAATTATAGGGATATCATCGCTCAAAGATTCTCACTCGAGGTCAAAAGTAAACACTGGTATTATTTTACCCAATTTTGGATAAGAATTTTTGTCTCTACTCAACCTCAGGTCTCATTCTCTCTAAAGGATATGGCACACTCCATTATTTTTGGTAAAGGGGAACCAATAAAGATAACGATCAATTCAGGATTTATTAGCAATGAGCCAATCTATCCTAAAAATGACATCAAGAGGTTTCATGTTGAGAACCATAAAATCCAATGTAAGTTCAATCTATGATAAAGAGAAAATACAAGTAAGACAATTGAGATCCTAATCTCTCTTTGTTTTGAGGGGTATAGTAATATCCATTACATATGATAAAATCTCCATATAAATATTTAGCAGGTTCATAATATGAGTTGATATAAATGATTAAGATGCACCAATATCAAATAAAGTAGTAACTAAAGATGAATCTATAGTGATAGTACATCTCATAGTCACTGGACTTATATCAGCATCCAATAGAGACTTTTACACTATGTAAATAAGCTTCATTCCAAATTCATGTGGCTGGAAACCCTTTGTTCATGAATAATATGATTCCACCACAGTAATTTTATTTCTGATGAAACAATTCCACTACATGGTGTATAAAAGATACCACATAATTTGTTTAAGTTACCTGAATGACCATAGGAACCCCATATATTAGGTGCCTCAGTGAAAATCTTCTTTGAATGCCCAGGATTTTTACACTGGAATCAAGTCAAAGGGCCTCTTCAAAGAACTAAATAAGGTCTATAAGAAATCTGCTATCAAATTAAACAACAAGGTCCATCACTCTTTCTCTTCCAGTTATGGGAACTCACAGAACTTTTACTAGGATAAAAATGAACTCATATCAACCCTGACTTACTATCCAGATCAAGTTTAACCATCAACGCGCTATCCAAAACATCATCATAAGAAGAGAGATTTAGTAATAAAATATGATAATGAATATCATATTGAAGTTCCATATCAATCCATAGAGTCTTCATCTTCTCATTTGACACAATCTCATGTTCAAATTTCACAAGCTCTGTAAAACGATTTGCATACTTAGTCATGGTCCTGTCATCCAGCTCGAGTTTGAAAAAATCAATAAAATTAGATAGCACCATAGACTCTGGATAGAACTAGTCGGTGAAAATAAATTTAAAGTTATTTCACTCTAATCCATCATACTTATTCACTATCACAATTAAGTCTCGCAATCTATTACTTTGTCCCTCTGGCTTGAAGGTGGCACATTTCAATTTAATAGGATCAAGAACTTCCAAGAACTCAAATAAGAGATCAATCTTTCTCGTCCAATCCTCATCCACATGAGGATTATTAGAGCCCTAGAATGTTAGTGGTTTTTGGAGAAGGAATTCCTAAGCATGAATCTATAATTCATCCCTCTAAGGTTCCATAGCTAGATCATTAATGGGAATGGGTATAGGTGCCTTTCCTAGAGCTTGGATAGCACACACAATAATCTCAATGATATTCTAGTCTATGGGAGGATTAAATCAATGTGGTTAATCAGCATCTTCCTCCTAGATCTTACTCACACATCTTCTCAAAGGTATGATGCTATAAGACATCAGTAAACAACATTGAAGATATTAGAAGATTACTCAGATCAAAAACTCAATAAGAGAAATAGATAAATTAATACCATAAAATAATATAACATGATTTGGATTTATACCTATCCAAAAATAAATAAAGGAAAATACTATAACTAACCTTCAATATGCCTTTCCCAAACCACCCATGGTGACTTAAGTCTCATTACAATGAGATAAATCCATACACATATTTTTAACTACCTATTAAGTCCCAACAAGATCTCAAAATGTATACTGACCTCAAGGAAATATTCTCTAACTAAGCCACCAATTTTTCAAAAACCATCCTAGATACCTTGATACCCTGATACCTAAGTCAACACTGACATAGACTGATGGTAATTTTTTATCCCCTCAGGTTGGATACTAGAACCTAGTATCGAACAAGATAAAATAAGGAATAGTTTTTCCACAAAAAAGCATAAGATACTAGATATATATCAATATTATCAACACTCAAAAGGGAGATAGTACTATAAATCAAACAGGTATATGAAAACCAAAAATAGAACATCATCAAAGTACTCAAAAACTAACAAGATAAACTCAAACATCCCAAAGGAGTAAATACTCCAATATCATAGGATCAAGACCATCCACCTCATCTAAGAGGTGCTTTCCCTTTTCATGGGAATATTAGAAGAAAATCTATAAATTCCTACGGGAAAAGGTAGGTTCTGAGCTAAAATTATAGTAGGGTATCTCCAACTATTCAATAATAATATTCCATAATAAATAAACCAAATCATTCTTTAAATTTTAAATAAAATAGTAATTTAAATACATTTTAATATTTAAAACAAAACACACCTTCATTGAAAATGATGGAAAACATTTCAAACAATGGATTAATAAAAAATTTATATAAAACAATTTATATAAATCAATTGGTATGAATAAAACTGTTTCACAATTAATGGAATATATATAAAATAATAATAGAAATAAATATGGTCATATGACCTATGATAAGATAGTTCTTGGTCATTGGATCCTCACACTCTAATATCGGTGATCATGTAAATGTGTATGCATGTCCCTTAGGCTCACGCCAACTAGGACTCATAAAAATCTCATCTGAGACATGATTCACCTAAACAAGTTCTTTTTAGAGTTATAATCAAGAATATATTACTAGTTAATTACCATCCTAGTGTTCTTTTCCAAAATAACCAACTAAATACCTAGGATCATATGTGATCAATAAATCAATCAATAATGGGAAATTCATTTCATTTCAAATCAAAATATCATTTACAATTCCATTTCCTAATTTGTCATTTCAACATGCCAACTCAATTTCAAAACCAAAACATGGATTTTTCATAATTTCATGCCTTTTAAAAATAAAACCTATCATAGGTTTTGATCAATTCATTTTAATACATTTTATAAAATCAATTCTCAAATAAATTCAAATATTCCATCAATTTCCAAAATAAGGCCCAAATTCCAATTCCATTGGGATTGGGGGTTTTCCCCAATATCCATACCAATTCAATTTCAATTACAATTTCAATATTGAATCGATTTATCATAAATAAATTTAAATAAATTCAAAATCAAATCATGAAAATCAATAATTTATTAAATGGAAAATCTCAATAGAACCACCTACCATTAATCTTGGAAATCAAACTCAACACCTACAGTGGGATTTTCCAATGAAGAATGATGGGAATGGAGATCAAGAAGCCCAACCTATATTTCAGATCTAAAAAATAGATTTTATATCCATTAATCATGTGATCATATAAAAAACCCTACAAAGGAAATAAAGAGATAGTGATATAGAATTAATGGGAGGAGTTCCACTTACTGGAGAGGGATCAAACAAAATCCACCATGCTTAAATCTACCTAGGAAGGGATTTGGAGGAGCCAAAAAGGGTTCTTGAGATACTATAAGACCTAGTAATTCATTATATGTCGAGTTAGGGTCATTTGGGAGTTCAAATGGGGGTTTATGAATTTTTAAAAGAACTTTAGGATTAAAAACACCATCTTTATGGTTAGCTAGATAGGGACACACTGTAAGAAAAACTATGCACCCTAAACATGAAACCCTCTAATATGGTGTATGGTTCCTACTGGGTGGTACATGGTTTCTCAAACCATGTTCCAAATGTATAAACCCTCACTATCCAAGGTTTCACAGTTTTCCTAGGTGGCACACAGTTTGGGAAAATCATACACCAATCGTAAACAACAAAGAAAGTTCCAAAAATTTCAAATTTCCACCCAAAACCACCTTAGACAAACCCCAAATAAATCATGATAAACAAATAAGGGTCATTAAGTACATGAAAATTTGTAAAAGTATTTTATAGGAGTGATCCCCTATCAATTATTGGATATTTACTTGGTCATTGGGTGACTTTCTCCATGGTGATTTCTAAAGAGTGTGATCTCTCAGATAGTTTCCACCAGATATAGAAGGGTTGTTCTATAAGTCTATAGATACCCAATGAATTTTCAGATTATTTCCATCTAGGATGGAGGGTATTGTGACATATTCTTTGAGATTCTTGATGTGTATCATCTCTTGGTTGCACTCCATTAGGGATAGAAGGGATTGTGGAGAGTTCACTCCTAGATGAGTGTTACTTTGGAGCCTAAAGTTGCTTATCGTGGATAGATTTATGGTTGGTACCATGATATTTGGGAGTATATTGTGAGTATATATATAATATTCTAGGATAAATTTCATTGTATTCCATCTTTCTTGACATTCTAGGAGGAGATGAGTTGACTATCCTTGTATAGATGAGGAGTGGTTAAGATAGAGTTTCTCTCTCTCTTGGGTTTTCTCCTCTAGATTTTGGTCGAGTTAACTGATGCCTATCTATGAATCACTTTTCTTTTTGGTTTTTGTGGAACCTTCTGGGAATTTTTATTCTCACCCCTACATAGGTTCTACCCAAACATATTATGTATTATGTAGAGTATATGTTTTATAACACTGTCCCTAGGGGACCAAAATAAGGTGAAGCATAGTTCTAGGATAGTCTAACTAAGAATTATATCGGTCGTGCATTTGATAGCATTCCCCTCTTATTGAGCATGTTGGAAATTTTTTCAGTTTTCTTTTGGTGGGCATGTATTTTTTTCCCTTTTTATCATTTTACATTACTTTGGTACTCTGTGGGATATAGATGTATGCGTGAATTTTTTTATCAATTTTACATTTATCTATACAATTTTTTATGGAAATGGATGTGGGTGCGTGTATATAGATACCATAGTCTAAGGCCTCTCATGTGTGCGATATTCCTACTAGGTGTTATTCACCATCCCATGGCCTATTTTTTATGGGTTTGGGGTAGTGGAAGCTCGTCCTTTCATCGGCCAAGCAAGCTCTGGTGGGTTGGGTTGTTATAGAGTGGTATCAAAGTACGTAGTTCCCCAGGAATGTAAAGTAGGATTTTTCTAGTTGTGAGCTTGGTTTTGGATTTAGGTACATAATTTTAATGTTTTTTGAGTTTGTATTTCAGGACAGGGACTCTAGTATTGGTGTGGTGGCCAATGTATCCATTCATCAAGACTTTAATAACTTGGTTTTTTACTTGGTACATTTAGACACTAGTTGCAGGGAAAAATTTGATACATGCATCATATAGGACTGGGTTCTTGTTTTTAAGTCCTTTTTGAGTTAGCTCCCCATATATATTCTTTGATTATGGCACATCTTGTCTTCTTTTAGGATGTTTCCATGAAGACAGCCTTCGTGGTTTTCAAAGCTACGTTGATAGTATTACTTGATGAATGATGAGTTCACCATGTAGGGTACTGGTCATAAGGTAATTTTTATTCTATGTGGATAGATTTTCGAGATTCCACCCATTGATTGGTTCATAGATCCACCTACAAGAGTTTAGGTGGATTCTTCTTATCAAATTAATTCATGGATGGATCTACTGAAGATGGATGATGATATGTAGGGATCGATTTCATATCATGGGATTCTAAGGAAAGGATTGCCTATGTTCTAGGTAAAGAAAGACCCGTAGATAGCAGGTGTGCGATGTAAGAGGCGTCATTTTTCACAAAGACCTTAGTGATAGATTATTCCCTTGGGGAAAAAGAATTTTTATTCTTTTGATGGTTATGAATATCTCACACAGGAGTTTCCTACTCATCAAGATATCATCATAGATATGGTCGATGGACCACCAAGACAAAGGCATCGATTTCAGCAAGGTCTGAAAGGTGGGGGATGTGGAATATGAGAAGTAGGAGTTGGATGGAGTTTTGATTTGATGCTACCACCACCACCCCCAGGTGGTTCAGGAAAGGATTAGGGAGCTGGTAGATATGGACATGGTTAGTTTTAGGCGCTAGTGGTTTTTGATACAGAGGCTCTAGTATAGTTTGGAGTTATGGTATGTATCTTTCTAATATTGTAGTTTTATTTTTAAATAAATATTTCATACTCTTTATTTTCCACATCTTTTTTGAGGCTTGTTCAGGGTGACACAGGGTGTTGGTGGAGCCTTGTGTTGGTGTTATACGATGTGGATTTGAATTCATAGGAAGGAGGCATACTTCTCCCACCAAGACACATTCTTATGACGTGATGAAAAATCATGAATTTGAGTCAGTACCTCCCAAAATGGATAGTGTTGATGTGTTGTGGATGAGTTCCTTTTACTAGTGATTTCATTATTGGTTTGTGTGTTGAAGTTTCAAGGTATGCCCTAGTTGGAGTGGATATGTGGGCTAGGGAAGGGATGATCTTCAAGAGAAAGGGGATTCTTTCCTTGAAGCTCGAGTGTGGTTCGAGGTATGACATGTGACTACCTTGCCTTAGTTTAAGTTTTTTACATATTCATGAGACAATTTTTCTATGTGTTGCCTCTATCTAAGTCCTAGTGACACCAAAGGATCCCTTTTTGATCGATCATTTAGTTGGACAGTTTTCATAGGGTTTTGTTAGTTGTGGTGTAGTTGGAGTTCTTATATGACCTAGTGTGTTCACTCGGGAATCAAGTAGTTGTTCTCATGGGATGCAGTGTAGTTTCTAGGTGTGTTTTATATTACATGAACTAGGTGACTATTAGGGAGAATTACCCACACTCAAGAGTCGATGAATTCTTTGCCCATATGCTTGGGGCAAGATGGTTCCCAATGTTTAGCCACATGTCAGGTTATCACCAACTCTATATTTGGGTGGAGTTTTCCATGGGTTTATGGTGATACATTTTGATGCATGGGATTCCCTACTGATGTTGAGAGATGGCTGGACTAGATCTTTAACCCTCATTAGATCAGTTCTAGGTAGTCTTCTTTAGTGATATCCTTTTATGCTCGACATCAAGATATTTATATTCGAGACACTTGAGGATAGTTCTAGACATACTTTGAGAGTATCAAACTTATAGGGATCTCTAGAAGTATCATTTATAGTCATATAAGGATCACTCCATGAGATGTATATTCTTAGAAATAGGAGTACATATAAACTTTATAAAGGTTTGTAACATTAATATCACCACCCTGGGGTGTGAGTGTAGTATCATATACATGAAAAGAATTTATCCATCTACTATTAGCGAGCTTGGTGATGGATTGGTTGACTTCTTATAGTGGAACCTTGATGTTACGGTCATTTTCATGTTTATCTAGTAGATATTTCTTACTTCCTTTACATTTTTACAATTTGGGGAGTCATATCTTGGAGTTTCTTTTTGTGAGGTCTCGCTAGATGGATTTCCACTGGATATGTTCTTGAAGGATTTTTCGAAGCTGGGGAGTATGCTACCCTTCCTAGGGTTGATGAAGACACCAGTCACATGGTGAGAAGAGGTGTTAATGAGGTTTATTTTCTTGGTATTACACATTAGAGAGAGTTAGTAGTACCAAAATCCTTTAATAGTGAGTTTGATGTCCCTTGGAGTTCGGTGATGATGTATTATGTTTGGTGATATCTCACTTTATCGAGGGTTAAAGAGAGTTATCCAGGGAATAAATACATATATGGGGTTTATGAACCCTTTATTATATTATTTTTTGGGTTATCAAGGTGGCATGATGGTAGAACATTTGTTGACTGATAGTTTGGGTGCTGTGTTTTTCAACCTGTTATGGCCAAGGATACTTGTGCATGACTCATTTCACAATGTTAGTATAGATGATCAATGATTTGAGTGTGGATTTTTTTTAACATTTCTTAGTGGTGTTTGTGATTCTTTAGTGAAATAACCTTCTTAGGTTGTGTTTCTCCAGGGTGTGTTCCTATTGATAGCATGGGAACCTTCAGGATAGATTACAGGTGTGGGAGTTCTAGTTGAGAGATCAGTTTTCTATCTTCTTTTTAGAATTTTTATTTTCGGGATGAAAATCCTTGAAGGTGGGGAGAGTGTAGAGACTTGGGTTTTTCTATGTAAGACTTCAGAATATTTCTAGGAATATTTATAAAGCTAGGTATAGATTCGGCACATGATTATGGGGCATGGATATCCTCATTGTGGTGATAATAAAAATATTAAATATATTTTATCATGCACACAAATTTTTATAGATAACTAGAATAACTCCCAGTATAAGAATCAGATCAGAAATATGAGACCATGATTGAGTTAAGTACTTAGTTTTTACCCTAGGTGTTACATAATGATCATCAGCGTCAGGTTCCATATGGTGATGTTGAGGTTCAATTCAATTTTTTATGTTTATACCATCAGGGAGTGTTCCTTGTGGTATCAAGTCATCATCACAGGATAATTACCCTGATTTTTATTCCCCAAGCTTGTATAGCATGGGTGGGTTCCCATAATATAGATTTAGTTGTCTCAGTCTGCTTCAATCATAGACTCAACATCTTGGATCATGTATCCCTTTAAGAGGTCTAAATTGATCCTCACATACTTTTTTGTTTCCATTGGTAGGGTATGTGGTATTGGTGTGACCAATATTTACATGGGAATCAATCCTCTGCCTATGTGGATGTATATAGTATGGGAAGGATCCCTATTGAGCCTTGGGTGATTACCCCTATCTTTGTATCAATATCAGAAATTTCTGATGGGGCATTAGTCTGATAGAGAGTATATCTCAGATAAATCCTATCAGTTTCCTTCTATATTCTACTATGATGTTTTCCCCAGGTAGAGTTTGTGGAATTGGCATGACCAAGACTACATGAGTGTCGATCCTCTTCTTAGATATTTGTTCCAAATTCATGTTGTAATGTGATACCCTTTTCGAATTCATGTATTCTAGTTTGATTTTATAGTGTCCCCCAGCTATCCTAAGAGTGGTCCCCTATCTATGATTGGAGATTTACTAGGTCACTAGGTGACTTTCTCCATGTAGATGTCTGATGATTATGCTCTCTTGGATAGTTACCACCAGATATGAAAGGGTTGTTCCATCAGTCTAGAGATACCCTATGATTGTTTAGATGAGTGTCATCTGGGATGGAAAGGACTATGACATTGTATTTGGGTTTTTTTGATGTGTATCATCCCTCATTTTCATTTTATAAGGGATGTAAGGTCTTGTGAAAAGTGTACTCTTAGAGGAGCGTTACATTGGAACCTTGAGTTAGTTGTTGTGAATTGCATTATAGTTGGGACCATGATATTTGGGTGTATTTTGTGAATATATCTATAATATTATAGGATACCATGTGGTATGTTTCATATTTCTTAACATACCAGGGGTAATGAGCTCACTATACTTGTATAGTTGAGGAGTGGTTAGGATGGAGTTTCTCTCTTACTTGGGGTTTCTCCTCTAGATTTTGTTCGAGTTAACCGATGCCTATTAGTGACTCCCTTTTTGGGTTTTTTTGGGTGCCTAATAGGTATTTTTATACTCACACATGCATGGGCTCTACCCACACATGTTGTTTCTTGTGCAAAACATAGGTTTTTTAGCATTGTTCCTAAGGGATCAGGAGTGAGTGGAGTATAGTTATTGGCTAGATTGACTGACAAGTATATCGTTCGTGAATTTGATAATATTATCCTCCTATAGAGACAATTGGACATGTTTTCAGTTTTATTTTGGTGAGATTTTATTTTTCCCCTTTATATTGCTTTATAGTACTATCGTACTCTGTTTGTGGGATATAGATGTATGCATGCATTTTTGTATCAGTTTTACTTTTATCACTGCACTATTTCATGGAGATGGATGTGGATGCATACATATAAGTACCATAGGCTAAGTAATACCATGTGTGTGATATTCCTACTCAGTTATAGTCACCATTCCCTTTCCTATTAGAGGTGATCTTGGGTTAGTAGAGGATCGGCCTTCCACTAGCTAGGCAAGCCCTAGTAGGACGGGTCATTACATGATAATCCACACAAAGCCTAATATTTCCATCCACCTTCTTTACAAAAAGAACTAGTGTTTCCCATGGCGATGTACTAGGTCATATGAACTATTTTCTTTCCAACTCTTCCATTTATACATTAAATCCCCTCAATTCTATTGGTTTCATCTTATAAGAGGGAAGTGAAATAGGACTGGTCCCTTGTAGGAGATCAATCAGAAATTACACTTCTCTTTTAATTGGAAACCTATAGAAATTTTCAGGAAAGACATCTGGGAATTAATCAACAATTGTTGTAAAATTTATAAGTCTCATTTCATTAACATATTCCACAGTAACCATTTCCAACTGATAATAGATAGTCCCAACCACTAGTGTCAAATGTCCCTCTCTACTTACATTTGTGTTCTAATATCCATTAAATATATTCTTTATGTCATCAGAAGATATGAAAGTAACATTTTAGGAATAATAGTCAATATGTACCTTAAAGTATGTCAACTAATCCATTCCAAAATGAAGTCATATATATCCATCTCAATAATAATGAAGTCCTAAAAAATATCTTCATAGATAGTTATAGAACACGTTACACACTTAACAGATTAAGACTCTCATTGGTTGAGTGGTGTTTAATGTGTAAATACATAAGGCATCATCTCAAAATGTAAAACCATATGATCAAAAACATGAGAATAAATGAAAGAGTGGTATTAACCCATATCAAACAAGGATTTCATAAGTTTAAAAATAAAAATAATCATACCTTGCACTAGTAAATGACCAAATTGATCCTCTATGATAATTTTCTTAGTGTCATAAAATTTCTTACTTATTCCCCCTTGATCCATACTTCATGTTGTGATTACACTACTTGAGTAGTCATGGTGTTCTAAGAATCACCCTAGCTCACTCAGTTATGAGGATGACAGTTACTTTAGTGAGGTTATTTAATCGAATCATATGATGTCTAAGATACATCAAATGCATATCTAGCACCATAATTTGGATCCCTATGATAATAATGTTGGATATTCCCCATTTGATTATAGTTGTGAAAAACTTGATGTGGTGTTGTATAGTCTCCCTTCATATAAGTTAAATAACTACACTAGAAACAACCTAGATTTATATTTGTTCTTGGAGGAAGTTTTACCAATTCAGTAATATGATCCTGAGCTGTGAGACCTCCTTAAGAATAGGTTTCACTCTTCCACTTATTCAAATCATTAGAGTTCCCAACTATTCTTCTAGCGACAAACATAATTACTCCCATGGGATTTATAGAAATATCACTTTCTACCATGTTCTCCCTATTAAGTATGTTGGTATAATATTTAATACATAGGACACTTATCTTAGAGTTAATCTCTAGTTGCAAACCCTATTCAAAGATTTATGACTTCAAGGATGTAATAACAACTACCTCAAAATAAAAACAAAATAAGTTCATAAACTTAGCTGAATAATTCTATCTCAAAATCCAACCATTGTAACCATTTAAATAAATCATCAATACAAAATTAACAATGTATTTCTAGTGGTAGTTCTCACTATATATGCATTATATGCAATTCTCATCATCTAAACCCATAATGATGAGAATAAAATACACCTATAATTTTATTAAAATAATTTTTTACCTAAACCATCTTGGTAACTTGAATTTAATAATAAAAAGGTTAGATATAAATTTTAAAGATATAAATTTCAAATTATAACATTCCTATCTCCTTTCCACCACCCTAAGAGATAGACGGACTAGCCAATACTGATACCATTTGTAACATCATGCCCCAAATAATTGGCTTGAAAAGAGGAAGAGATGATACTAGACTTAGGTGGCATCCCCAATACACGAAAGTTCGACAATAAATGTTAAGGGCTTAATGGAAAGTTGGGGTATGATTTACCTTAAAGATCCAAAACAACCATAGGAACAAAATACAAACACCCAAACCCACTATATGATGTGTGACTTATAATAATACAACCCAAAATGAAACAAAAGAAAAAAACATCAGAGCAGTAGTGTCGGGTAATAAAATAAAATACATGAACCCAAAAGACATCCAAACATAATAACATCAATGTGGAATCACTCTAATGATAACAAGAAAAGGATCTCCAAGCTATGAACACCAACTGAGGATGAACATCATGAATATCCACAAGAGTAATGCAACATATTCCCTTTAATCATGTATCAATATAAAATATATGAAAATGCACTAAATTTCCCATGTAGAGGTTGGGTATAACTTAGTAGGAATTCCCAAAATACTTCCCACCACATGACACTAGGACAAGAAAATGTTTTCATAATTTATATAAAATAGAATAGAAATGGATAAACAATGTATATCAAAACCATAAACAAGTTCCATGGAATATATTGAATAAAACCTTTAAATCATTTATTACCACTAGGAATAACCACATAATTTTCATATCCACATACACACACACTTTCATGTGAATAATGGACATCCCTATACTCATGATTGGTGAGTGATCCTTTCACCAAGTCATTTCATGGTGAACCATTTTGATGGGGGAACTTCACACTCCTATCCATCCCATTTGGATGGGGGTACTTAATAACCTTATCCATTAAATTTTTAAGGTGGTGACTTCGCACCATTATCCATACCAATGTACTTGAAGACACACCCACCATGTATTCTGATTTCTCATATCAAAATATTTAATATAAAACATTTATTTTAAAAATAACTTTCTTTCAAATATTTTAACAAACACCTTGTGAGTGTCATTCCAAAGACAAGGATTTTTTTTATAAAACCAAGATATTTAAAAAAACAAAGATGATGTAATTTAAATTATAATACTTAAAGTATTATAATTATTATAATGATAAAGAATCCACTAACCTCTCAACAGTTAAAGAAATCGAGGAATGACACTTAAAAACTCAAGAACACTCTAGATATGGCCTTGAATATTCTTCACTTCATTAGATCCAATAATATATCATCAGGATATAAAATATTGTACAACTATATATTCTTGATAGAATAGATATAATGATCTAATTGATATAATATTATAGGATCTAAAGATAAAGAGAGGAGATGAAAAGTTACCATTGATTCATGATCTCCAATGCACTTTGATTCACCAAAACTTTCTTCCATATCAAAGTTAATCACCTTAAGAGCCTATTAAATAAAAGGATTTCAATGACTTGTTATAATGGGAGAACAATGATGGTTTTGGGGATTTAATCTGAATTAAAACATAAATTTTATATTATTAATTTCATGTTGCATGGTTAGACCACATGGTTTGTCAAATAGTGCTCCAACCATGTATGGGATACTGAAATCACCCAAGTTACTTCATGGTCTATGATGTGAAATTTTCTAACACAATTGGATAATTTTATTCATTATGGAAAGAAATATTTCTCATAAAATCTATTTAATTACTTATTATGAGTGGTTTCTTTAGCTTTAATCACTTGTTTACTCCTCAAGGTAGACCTATTTCCATTTATAGTTTTGTTTTTAATCTACTATTTTAGTGAGGAAGTTAAAATTTTCACATATTTTATGATATAATTAAATGTTTTAAATCCCACCACAGTTTTATTTTATGGGTAATTTCCACATTTTTAGGTTTTAGTAGAAAGTTCATATTAATTAGAAAAATGGACAAATTATGGATTTTATACTCTTTTAATTTACTTATTATTTTAGAAATAACTTATTCTAAACTGATTTAAATTATGAAATTAATTTTTTTAGGCTTCCATACATATTTTTCTTCATTTAATTAAATGGGTACCAAAGATAAATCCAACATCTTGAGGCCTAAAACCATATTATAATCTAGGACTCAAAATATGTTCACAAATCTGTAGAATTTTGAAGGTGGGCCAATATCTCAAAACTAAATGACCCAAATAAGCTAAAATTTGATAAAGTGATATAAAAAAGGGAAGATAAAAAATTCATTAATTGTGTCCATGCATGATTATTCCTCCTTAAATTTTATAAATTCATAGAGAGTTGAATCTTTGGAATTCAAACAGTCACCAGTCTAGAATAATTTTCAAGAGTAATATTTTCATAACTCCATACGGTGTTCAATGAAGCTAAAATATTTTGGGTGAACATATAAGACATATAATAACAACTTTAAAGATGAATATTTTTCCAAATTAGTTTCTTTAATAGAACTACCATGTGAAAACTTTTGGATGACATAATTGGAGAGAAAATTATTCTCCTCTCTCCTTATAAAAATGTATCTCCTCCCCATTTCAAGGGGTTGGAAAAATATTGAATTTTTTTTTAGATTTGGATTTTATTTTATAATTTAGTATATTTTTATACATTTAATATATATTAGTCATCTTATTCATTCTTCTATTCTTCATTTTTATTATTTTTATACTTTCTCTCACTGTGTTCCCTTCTCAACTCCACTAAAAATGGTGAACTAACCTTGATGATTGTATGAGGGGGTGGTGGTTTGATTGAGTTTAATAAGGATTTAATTTCAATAACTTTATCAAATTATATCAATTTTTATAATGATTAAATTTATTATGGTGAGTGATCACCTTGTATTATTAATTTTTTGAGTACTTCTTCTCATTTATCAAACATCTTTCCCTTCAATATTTGTCTCGTGCATACTGGGAAGCGTAGAATGGGTAGTGATGGTTGGTGAAGAGGTATACTAGATGAAATTTTGAAGAGTATTTTCCTATATAACTATTTATTTGTATGTGGTAATCACAATTCAAATGGGAAGGCAAGGTGTGATGGGTCTTGATCACCTCATTGAATTGAATATTGGCATCCCTTTTGAACACAGATCTAGAGAATTTTGAATATGGGACTATATCTAAAAAAGGGAAAACCCAAATGAGAGAAACATAAACATGGAGATATTGAGGAGTATACATAAAAACTTAATTATCTATGTTCATTCCTAATTCTTCCTCCTTCAAGTTTATAAATGCATGGGAATTTGAAGTATTGTAATTAAAATAGTCACCCGTCTGGAATAATTTTCCATAGTAAATATACCATAAACCCTTCATCATATTTCCAATGAAGTTATAAATTTTTGAGTGCACGTTAATTCCATATAATAACACCTTTAAAGAATAAAATCTTTCCAAATTCAGTCATTTATTAGGTTTACCACATGAAAACTTATAGAGGAGAGAATTAGAGAGAAAATTCTTCTCCCCTCTCCCTATAAAAATGTATCTCCTCTCCATTTCAATGGGATAGAAACTTATTGGAAATTTTTGGTATATTTATAGTTTCTTTTTTTCTATAGTATAATTTTATACTTTTAATATATTTTAGTATTCTTCTTCATTCCCTTAATCTCTCATTTTTTATTTTTTATGTGTTATCCCACCATGTTCCCTTCTCAAATCCATTAAAAATGGAGAAAAAACCTTAACAATTTCTTGAGAGGGTAATTGTGGATTGATTGAGTTTCATTATGATTTAATTTCAATATATTTATTCAATTCTAGTAATTTAAGTGATGGTTAAATCAATTATGGTTAGAATTCTCCCTATTTTCTCTATTGTTCATGTTCTTATTCTTATTTATCAATTATAATTTCCTTCACTATTTGTGTCATGCATATGATGGGGCATAGAATGGGTGGTGATAGATGGTAAATAGGTCTACTAAATGAATTTTTGAAGAGGATTTACCTATATGTAGAGGTCTCAGTATGGGGTAATCATGACTCAAACGGGAAGGTGAGGTGTGACGAGTCTTGATCACCTCATTGAATTGAATATTATGATTCCTTTCAAATAATTATATCAATCACTTGACCTCCCAAGAATATTTCCCTTAATTATTTATTCTAAAATTATTATGATTTTAATTGAAATTATATTTATATAATATTTTATATCATTAATTTCATAATCAACCCCCTCTCTTTATATAAGTTAGTTTTATATTATATAATTTATAAAAGTGATATTAGAAATTATGTGCATTGTAAGTGGCCTACTTGTGATAAACCCTGGGTTGTTACATAATGGAAAATTATTTGGATAATAATAATTTAATTTAATAGTGGTTCATGAAAAAAAAATTCCACCAATTTGGCCTCCGTTTTCGGGGAGGTCGAGATCTCGCACACATTGTTTTTAAAAAAATCAAAAAAAAATCAAAATTTTAAGAAACTAAAAAAATGTTATTAGATATCATTCATTTCATAGGATGATATGATTTTTTATGGTTATGTTTTATATTCTTTTACTTATGTTGATTATAGAAGGTAATAATCTTTAAAGTTTCAAATTTAAGAGAATTTCAAGATGCAAGAAGAAGCAAGCAAGCTAGTAGCTTCTCTAGCCACTACAGTTGAAGAAGCTAAAGTTATATGGATCGAATGGAAAAAATTACATGATTAAAAGAATTAAATTCATGATCCAACTATATTTTATGAATAAATTATTGAGTTTGAATAAATACTTGAAGATACACTTCCTTCTCTAGTAAATTAATTCCCAACAGCCCTGCTTAAGGAAAAAGAGTTTCAAGTTAGAAGTTTTGAGGGAGATTCAATTTTTGAGCATTATTTTTAATAAAAAATTTAAATTTTGAATTTATAACTTATCTTCATTATGATAATTTTTTATATTCAGTGTAACTATTATAGTTATTGTTTTAATAATATTAATAAGTTTATTTTTCTGAGGAGATAATTGAGGTTTCAGTTGATTTGTACACTGGTGAGTATGAGGATGATGGAAAAAAACAAGAAATAGTTGTGTAATTATTGAACTCAACCCAGAAGAGAAACCACATCATATTATACTATCTTCAAAACCAATATATACCACTCCTATATATAAAAATAATATGGAGCACCCTTATATTTGTTTCCCTCCTCTTATACACCTCAAATTCTCTCTTTCATCACTTATGGGGGTTGGGGATATTTTTATTTTGTTTTGGGGTTCTCAATACATGAATATACTCATGGATTATGGGAGAAATAATATTTCGTGTTTTATGAGTAAGAAACCCCATCCACATTTATATTATTTTTAATCCACTGGAACTGGATTACTAGGGTTAGTAAAAACCTATCACCCACATGGGGGGTCCAATCCATATTCTATCCTCTTTTTAATTTCTCTTTCTATTTAATTATTTTTATTATGTTATGTTTCGTTTTTCATATTTTATATTTCTAAGTGGTAGTATCTATAATCTTATCTCAAGGATTCTATCAAAAAATAATTCCATGTTTTATCTTTCCTTCACTTTTTATTTTCATTCCTTATCTTTTTATTTTGGTGAAATGAAATGAGTGGTAGTTGAATTTAAGTGTGGGGGTGTAAACCTATATTTTTTTATATGTTTTTTATTTTTTTAGGAAATTTTTATTAAATGAATATTCATATTATTTATCACACATCAATTAATTTTTAGAGAGTTGATATGATTTTTGAAAATTGGAATTTAAGTTATTATTAGTGTAGAATTTTTTCATTAAATTTTATTTTCAATCATTTTTATGAGTTTGAGTATTTTTTAAATATATTCACATGAAACACTGACTCAAAATATGTTTCCATTAATGTGAGGTATTTTAAAATATTTTGAAATATTATTCCTAATACCCACACTTTCTTGAGAGAAAATTAGATTTTGTGTGAGAACAAAAACTTGTGATTTTTCTCTTTCAATGATTTGGAGATCAGGGAATGTTTTTGATATTATTGAGGAATTTTATTAGTTATCCAAAATTTAAATTTAAATTTACTGTTAAATATACCCTTTTTATTCCTTAAAATTTGTGAATTTCCTTATAGGTTTATGCTATATTGCAAGCCTATTTTCCCTTACCTACCTTCACTCTTAATATTTTTTTCATGGATATTTTAAGTTTATGTGTGGGGGAAGGGATTTTTGTGTGTTTTATTTGGGATATGTTTCTTTTTTAGGAGTTTGGAGGTGTGTTTAATCATTTTGGTCATTGTAGAGAGAGTGAATTTTCCATGGTTCGTCATTTCATTGTGCTTTATGTGTATCACCAAGTTCTCCTTCAAAAAAATTGAAAAAAATAGAGATGGTCTTGAATTATTCATTATGATTAATTTTATGAATATTTTCTCTACTAAAAAAACATTTTCATGAATTTTAATTCATTCATTGTATTCAATTTTCATCTCATACTCCATGAAAAAAAATTAAAAAATGAAGATATGAAAAAACAAAAAAAATAGAAACAAACAGGGGGATTTGGATGAAATAATTCCCTGCAATCACCGTATGAATCATGTATGAGGTCACAAAATGGTTTTTTTTTTGTGTTTAAAATTTTTTAGGGGAATTTAGTGAGTAATTTCTTTGTTTTTCACTTTAATATTCATGGATTTTTCATAATAGTTAAACCACCTATTTTTAGCATCAATATTTTTAAATAATTTTACCCACAAACCCTAAGACACATAAATAACCTAGAAAAATACCTCATGATTGAAAATATTTTCATGACTTTCAGTGTGGAGAGATTATTCTTGTCACAATCCTATGGTGACAAATTCATTTTCTATGTAAGATCATAACTCTATATTTAATTTCTCGTGATTGAAGAGTGACATAAAAACTTAATATTAAGTGGGTTGTGATTGGGCCATTGATAAATTTTGAGGTTATATAAATTTAAATGTGAGGGATAAAAATGAAGTGTAATTTTTTTTAATATATTATTCATGATGAAATTTTTTTGGAAAATATTAAGGATATTTTCTCATTTTTTATTCTTATGTGGATTTTGATTCAAATGTTTGATGATTACATAGGAGTACAATGGTTAAGTGTTGGGAAGTGATGAATATAAAATTTTCACATATTTTATACTATAATTAATTTTATTTAATACCACTTTAGTGTTATTTTATGGTTAATTTTTACATTTTTAGGTTTTAGTAGTAATTTTAGCTTAATTGAAAAAATAGCCTAATTTTGGATTTTAAAATGTTTTAATTTGATTATTATTTCAGCCAAAATGTTTTCTAAATTAATTGAAATTATGAACATACTTTTTTGTAATTAAATACATATTATGATTCATTTAATTTAACTAGAATCAAAGATAAATCTAAAATCTTGAGGCCCAAAACCAGTTTATAGTGTGGGCCTCAAAATCTATGTACGAATCTATATAATTTTAAAGATGGGCCTATATTTCAAAAGGGTCCAACCCAAATGAGATTAAATTTTACATGGAGATAGAGAGGAAGTCAGGTAACATATTAATTAACTATTTACATACCTTATGTTTTCTCTTTCAAGGACATAAATTCTTGGTAATTTGAAGTATTGTAATTTAGACAGTCATCGACCCAAAATAATTTTCCTAAGTAAATCTGCCATAACTCCTTCATCTGATTGCCAATAAAGATTAAATTTTGTGGGTGAACATGAAATACATATGTGAACAACTTTAAATAAAAAATTACATATTTTTTCATTTATTAGGTCTACCACATGAAAACTTCTTATAAAAATATTTGGAGTGAAAATTATTCTCCCCTCTCCCTATAAAAAATTATCCCCTCATAATTTCAAGGGGTTGGAAAATTATTGTTTTTTTTTTTGTAAATTTAGAGTTTCATTGATTTTTTAGTGTATATTTATACTTTTAAAATATATTATTCTTCTTTTTAATTCTGTAATTCTATAATTTTTATTTTTATGTGTTATCCCACTATATTCCCTTCTTAAATCTACTAAAAATAGAGAACTAACATCGATGATTGTTCTAGGAGGGGAATGGTGATTTTATTGAGTTTCATTGTGATTTAATTTCAATCAATTTATTCAATTATAGGAATTATGGTGATGGTTAAATTGATTATGGTGAGTGTTCACCATATTTTCTCTATTTTTTGAGTTCTTTTTCTCATTTATTAATCATTTTTTCCTTCATTATTTGTGTTGTAAATATGGTGGACTATGGAATGGGTAGTGATGGTCAAACAAGAGGTATCCTATATGAAGTTCAGAAGATTATATACCTATATATATATTTCTCAGTATAGGTTAATCAAAATTAAAATATTAAGGTGAGGTTTAATAGGTCTTTATCCCCTCATTGAATCAAATGTTGAGATCCATTTTTAACATTGATATCAATCACTGTGAACTCACAATATTTTGGGCAAAAATATCTCAAGGTAACATTTCAGTGTTTTTAGGTTGATTTTGTTTATTAACAAAGAAGGTTTCCATGGTTATTTATATAGTTTCAAAGAGATTTTTGACAATAATTATTGAAAAAGATATAATTCAAAGGAATGGTTTCCCTAGAGGTGGTATAAATAGAACATATATAAGGTGGCACTATTTCCCAGTGTTTTCCAAATTTTTGGGTCCAAAATTTGAAGTATGGATAAAGATATTTTTGGAAAACGAATTTGTGCGCAAGGTTGAAGGTAGTTTATAAAGTTACACACAAGGAATTTTTTGAGATCACAGCATCAAAATACAAAAAATGAAAAATCATGAAAAAGATTGGAATTTGCGTGAAAGATGAGTTTTCACACCAAAGGAAGAGTTGCCCATACCTAGAAAATAATAATAAAGTGATCCATGTGAAAGAGAGTTACACACTCAATGTGATTTCAAATATATATTTACATGCTTGGGGAGATCTTATGCACACATAGGAAGAAGCATATGGATCTTGTGTGCAGGGTTGGTCGGGTCTATAAATATATGGCTACCACTCTCATTTCAACAGTGCAACATTTAGAGATAATTTGAGCTCTAAAGTGCATAAGAATTGCGTGAAAAAGGTTTTTCATGTAATAATGGGTTTGTGTGTAATAAGGGAGTTATGTTCAATTTGTTGTTCCACAATAGTGAGCAGAATTTGGGGTTTTTTATGACAAATCATAAATGTTTCATGCAAGGGATTAAAGTTGTGCATAAGACATCCCAAGGAACACGAAAGATATAATTTTCCCAGTAAATTTTTGGTAAAGTGGTATTCATCAGTGGATAAAAGTGGGACATAAACCATGTATCAATATATAGTGGATGATTCATTCATTAGAGATAATTAAGGAACCTACATGTCCATAAATTGTGGGTGAATCCCTTAAAAGTGTAGTGAGAAAAGGAAGGGAAAGAAGGTGATCCTTTCCACCAGTAGTGATCTAGAGAAAGAGACTCATGGAGTGACCTTTGGGAAACTAGTGAGTTGACCATAAACCCTGTAAAGGTAGTGAGCATTGGCATAGAAGTGATTTAGCCTAAACATTATATTTTGGCGGTGAGCCTTAGTGTATTTGGTACATTGGCACATCACCCTTGAATGCTCCTTGAACATAGCCCAGTGTGGGTGAACCAATTATAATTGTTGTGTCTGATGTATGATTTAAATTTAGTTCATAAATTTTTATGGGAAAGAGAGATAATATTGTTTTGTTTAATGGAAAAAAAAGATCCAAAAGGGCAATATATTTAACATGTCATACCATGATTCACCCCCCCCCCCCCTCAGGGTATTTAACCTAATTGGGATAACAATTGGTATCATAGCAAAAGGTTTAAAGTCAATAATTCTCTATTAGTATAATAAATAGATGTTGTCAATCACAAAGGGATTCTGATATTTTGTGGAAAAATTTCAATTATGGAAGAATTGAATGAATCGTTACTTCCTATATTTAGGAATGGATGTCTTTACAGTATATATGAAAGAAATTTAAACCAATATCGATAGTGGTACTTTAACCAAAGATGAACAAATGTAATTGGATGAAGATACTAAAGGAATAAATATATTAGGGAAATCACTATCCAATGTAACAAATACAAAGGTTATGTCATGTAATTAATCACATTCTATGTGGTAAAAGGTGCTGAATATTTATGAGGGTGACTCAAAAGTCAAATAAGAAAAGTTGTAGGTTCTATGGAAAAAGTATGAGGATCTTATAATGCACCCTAATGAGTCTGTTGATACATTATTTGACCGGGTAAATGTTATTATGGAAGACATGAATGGTATTAGATAAATTATTGAAGATATAAAGATTGTTAATCATATATTGAGAAAACATCCACCTCGGTTCAATCTAAATATTTCTGTATTAGAAGATAAATATCCTAAGGAGATGATAATGGATAACTGACACAGTACCCCTATATCATATGAAATGAGAAATGATGATAATGATACTGTGGAAAAGGGGAAGTCCAAAGAAAAGCATTCAAAGTTATGAAGAATCTCACCATTGAAGATGGACAGGAAGATGAATATATGGGTGATGTGATGTCATTGCTTTCATTAAATCTTCAAAGTGGAAAAGTAAAGTTAAAAGGGAAACTCCCTCTTGAATGATTTTGATGTGGAAAGGTCATACATCTAGTATCAAGGTTCCCCAAGAAGTTTTAATAAGATGAATAGGATGGATTTTAAATTCCCATGAATAATTCTTCATCCTATATGAAAGGAAAGAAAACTTTTAAGAGAAATCTCTTCAAAAATGATAATATGTTTTCAAGAGAAGATGATAGTTCTAAAGAATCTGAGACAGAAGAGCTGGAGGAATACAAGTATCATAATGCATATTTTGTGGTGGTAGTTTTCATAAATTTCCAAACAAGGGAAGAAATAAATAGTGAATAAGAATAATTTGATGGAAGATTTGACCTTCAGGTTGAATTAGTGGCTTCTCTTGAAGAGATAGATGTTTGGAGATCCAAAATGAAGAAATATGACAAAGTGGTTTGTGGTTAAAAACTTTATATTTAGTAGTAGGAAGAAGAGAAGCCTGATCTGAATGAAGAAATTGAAAAACATAAGTATTCAATTCTAGATATATCAGATAAGTTTGTTGAGTACAAGCTCAAAATTAAAGAATAGAAAAAATAAACTGATAGTTTGACTAAAACTGGAAGATATCAAATCAAATGTATCTAAGAACTTGAATAGGAAGTCATCAGTCTGCAACGAAGTGTTAAGGATCAATAAAAATTGTTGACTCTTAGTACAACATTGGGAAAACAGATCATTCATCCAATTGAAAAGATAAAATTGGAGATAGTTCTCCAACAGAAAAGAAGCAACAGTCAAATCCAAATGATAAGGCTGGTATGGGGCATGATGGAAAATGGAAAGTAGTAACGGTTGAAGTTAGATCAGAAGAACCCACTCCGAGATTGAATATTTATTTGGTTATGAAGAAGAATCAAAAGATTCATAGAACCCAAGGGACAACCAGTGGTGTAGTAGTGACCCACATGAATTCACCTCTCATTAGATTCTATTGTAGTGGAAATATTGGACGCTCACAAAATGTTTGTTCCATATCTAAGAGGTATCGAAAAAAACAAGACCAACGAAGGCATCCATACCAAACTTCATATTCTAGGATATCATTTAATGGTAAATATTTTGTTTGTGAATGAATCATACACATGTAAAGATATTGCACATCAACAATGCAGAGAAATGTGTCAAGGCAGAATGAGTATAGTCATAAGAGGCGGTTAAATGTATCATCAAATGAGATGATAATTCAAAATCGATTTTCACTTATACATGATAAATATGTTTCATTATAATTAAAATAGGATAATATTATCAAGTATTATCAGGTATGAAGGAAAAAAACATGGATCAGAAAGAAATTAGATGAATAAGCAGTGGTTATAGAGATCGCTTTCAAAGCATCAGATCGCACTGGAATCTTGATCATTGATAGGGGATGCACCTCCCATATGAAAAAAATAAGGAACTATTGATAGGAATAAAATATGAAAAGGAAGGTATTTTGAGATTTGGTAATGATAAAGGATTGAAAATTATTGGCTCTAGAAAAGAAAAGTTTTGGGGAAAATACATGAGACATGAAGATGTCTTGGTTGTTGAAGGTCTCAGTGACAACTTATTAAGTGTCCATAAGTTATGTGATGTAGTACATTTCATAAGTTTTTACAAGAAATTATGTTTCATAAAGGAAAAATATAGTGTTGTTTTTTTAGGGAAAGCCTAAAAAAGGTAATCTCTACCTTATGAGTGGAGAATAAGATATGTGCTTTCTGTCCAAGGAAGAAGAAAATAAGTTATGGAATAAACATCTTGTCTAATTGATCCAAACATCCTTGTAAGATCTAGTGAAATATGATACTGCTCAAGACCTCCCTATATTTTCACATGATCATACCCATACATATGATTCTTTCCAATAGGGGAATATAATTCAAAATACATATAAAGAAAAAGATAAAAGGTAAAAAAACTACTTGAGTTGGTACAGATTGATGTGTGTGGACCTATTTCACCAAGATCTATTGATGGGAGAAGATATTATGTTCTCTTCATTGATTCATCCATCCAATGGACCAAAGGCCTTCATTTTTTATCGATGTTTTTTATAATACACCTTTCAAGGGGTAAGGTGGAACCCTTAAAAAAATTAGGTGTAAGTATTACATGGCTCGTAGGCCTCAGAGGAATTCATTGCTTATAGGCTTCAAACATTACATACAACCCAGACTAACTACTTGGAACTTCCCCTCCCCAGCATCGTCATCATGAAATCATCTCTCCGCCTTCGCATGGTTGTTTGGCTAGGCTTTCTCATGCATGCACAAGCTTGTCCTGATGGTAGGTGTCATACCCTCTCATTCTTGAAATCTGTTTAGCTTCTTCTATAGTGAATGCTCCTTGCTCATCCTCCTTCTAGAGATTGTTCCTTGTAGGTTTTCTGGTTTTCATCTGCACTTAAGGTGGATCGAAGGCCTTAAGGTGGCCTGAAGGCTTTAAGGTGTCCTGAAGGCCTTACTGACCTAAAGGCATGGGTGGCCCGAAGGCCTCAAAAGACTCAAGGACCAAATCGGTGGCCCAAAGACCCAAACGGGGGAATATTATCAGCTGATATAGTGACAAACAGTTCCTACTATGGTTCCCACTACAGTGCTTGATACAGTATTGCTAGAGTTCCCACTATAGTTCCTACTACAGTACTACTACAGTACCTTCATTGATGATTTTAGAATAATGGCATGGGTTTCAATCATCACCCTCAAATAAGATGTGTTCAGTTGCATAAAAAATTATCGAAGGTAAGTTGAGAAGATGTTGGGTTAAACAATTAGGAATGTCCAAAAAGATAATGGAATAGATTTTACAAATTTCCTTGTGGAGGATTATCATGTGAAACATGGGATAAGTCACCAATTTTAATCAGTAATAAATCCACTATAGAATGGAGTTGTTTAGAGAATAAATCTAATTATCAAAAACATGTCTAGAAAAATGATCATTGATAAAGACCTTATAGAGAATTTTTTGATAGAATAAGTGATGACATCATTCTATACGTCAAATAGATTGTTACTATGTCCAAAATAAGATAAGACTCCATATGAGCTATTGTACAGAAAGAATCCATCATTGAAGTACTTTTGAGTCTTTAGAAGTAAGTGTTTCATTCTCAATAAGGAGAAACATAAGAAGTTTGAATACCATGGAGATGAGGGTATTTTTCTTGGATACTCAAAGAAAATAAAAGCATAAAAATGCTTCAATAAGTGGTAGGGAAAGGTAATTGATATCAATGATGTAAACATAGTAGATAATGAGAAAAATATTCAGCAAATACATGACTAGTATTGAGAGGATAGTGATGAAGAGATAAGAATATCATGGGATGTTCCTATTCCATTGGATAATTCAAAATAAGATTCAAATAATGAAAAGGATGATAATAATTAATTATATACACAAATACCAAATAGAAGAGCCAAAATTGATAGACAAAACATAATTGGTGATCAGATAACACTAGTGAAGACAAGGAGGATGAAGACTCTACAGTAAGAATCATACTTATCACTGGTAGAGCCTAAATGTTTTGATAAAGAATATAGATATGAGAATAAGTTTTAGGCTACAAATAAATATCTTGACCAAATTAAGAAGAATCAAATATGAGAAATTGTTTCTAGGCCAACATATAAAAACTTCATTATGACTAAATGTGTCTTTCACAACAAGATGAATGAATATTGTGTGGTGATTTGAAACAAATCACAAATAGCGTTCAAAGGGTACTCCTAGATAGCGTTTATCAATGTTGATGAGACATTTTCACCTATTTCAATACTGGAGACATTAAGATTGTTCTTATCCATAGCAGTGCAAATAAATTTCAAAGTTTTCTAGATGGATGTCAAGTCATCATTTCTAAATGGGGTTCTATAAGATGAAGTATTTATTGAGAATCCATTTGGTTTTACCATTCATGAAGATGATAATATATTTTTTCAACTGAGAAAGTCACTTTATGGGTTAAATAAGGCACCAAGAGCATGGCATTAAATATTAGATTAGTTTTTGAAGAATCTTTGTTTTCAGTGTGGTGGAGTTGATTACAATCTCTATTTAAATAATGATAGTAATCAAAGGATGATGATGTTGGTGTATATCGATGAAATAATCTTTGGTGGATCAGATTAAGTTCAGTGCATATGGTTTTTTGAATTCATGAAAAGTGAGTTTGAAATGTCAGTGATTGGCGAACTGATGTTTTTCCTTGGTTTATAGGTAACACAAGGAAAGAATGGATCATTAATTTATCAATATAAATATACCAAGGATGTTTTGAGAATATTTGTAATGGATAATTCCAAGTAGATGATGAATCTTATAGCTAAATGGATGAAACTGTCATGGGATGATGAAGGAAAAGAAGTTAATGTCACCAAATATAGGTAGATCATTGGAACTTGTTGTACTTAACAGCAAAATGATCAGATATTGTTTGTGCCACATGTCAAGAAGTAAGGTATCAAATAAACCCCAAGGAAAGTCACTGGATTCTAGTGAAAAGAATACTTTAGTATATCAAGGGTACAATAGACTTCATTTTTATGTACAATGACAAATCTCAGCAAGAGTTATTGGGATATATAGATGCAGATTGAACCGGATTAGCATAAGATAGGAAATCAATGTCATGAGGTGCTTTTTATCTTGGTTTATTGTGTATTTAATGGATAATAAAGAATCAATATTTCATTTCATTGATCACCACATAATTTTAATATATTTAGGATACTCAAGAATGAACACTGTTATTATGGATGAAGCAGCAGCTTGATGATATGGGAGTTAAAGTGGAGTCTCCAATCATAATACATTGTGATAATTCAAGTTCTATTAATATTAGAAAAAAATCCATTCCATCACTAAAGGACAAAGAACATTGAAATCAATTATCATTTTATCAAGGAGAAGGTGGAGAAAGGGATTGTGAAGTTGGAGTATATGCTTATAGAACTAAAAGTTGTAGAAATTTTGACAGAGACCTTACCCAAAGAATCATTTGAATAGTATTTACTGGATCTGGGAGTTTAGTCAACTCCCTACACTTGAAAAAGTGTGGGCATGGGACCCCATCTCCCTGAGGTATGATGTGTTTTTCTTAAATATGATAGTCTATGTTATTTACCCTATTACATACCACAATGAAGTGACCTTCAGGTTTGTTGACAAAGGGGGGGAAATCATGGCTATTAAAGGAAGAAAATGTCTTCATCTAGATCAGGGGAGAAGATAATAGGGAGATTTTTGATGTAGAGTTATCAAAGTTTAGCTTGGACATCTTTAATAATTAAAAGGCATGAGAACCCAATTAGTGATGTAGGGGGGGTTTAAATATAAATATGCTAAAAGTGATCAATCCAAGTATATATATTATGATATATGGAGTTTTTGATGAAATAATTTGAATGGTTTTAGAAATAAAGTGTTTCATTGATGATATTTTCATGCTAATCTTGTTTCTGAAACCAAGCATGGATCATGTGGGGTTAGAGTTTGTGATGAGTAAATATTTTATTGCTATCACTACTACAAAAATGGGCTTTATTAGTGCTCAAAATGGGCTTTAACAGTGCTAAAAAGCACTGTAAAGCTCAGTGATAATAAATGGGGGTCCCCTTTATTAGCGCTAAAAAGGTGCTGATAAAGGCTACCTTTATAAATGCTAAAAAAGAGCTAATAAATGGCTTGCCTACTATAATATAAAAATCTGCAACAGCACACCCAAACAAGACCTACAAAAAAATCAGCATATAAACAAGTATACCTGATTATCCAATAAAAACATATATTTAAATTACATTTTAATGGTATTAAATGTTCATTTTTGATCTTATGGGCCTGAGTTAGTGCATTTTTATTATGAACATTCATTCTCATCATTTGTGCACTTCATGCCTAATATACACCAATTTAGGCCCAATGAGTCATCTGATTATAAGGAATGTAATTGTCAATTTTTTAATTTGATATTTTGGTAAATTTATCTACACTTAAATGTGAACATTTTTCATTCAGGGATCAATGGAGAATTCATGGAAGAAGATGGAGATATTTTGTGATGAAAGGAAGCAATTCTAGAGAAGACAGATTGGACACCATCCCACTGATGAGACTGTGGGGCCCAACATAAAGTCCCAATTAATCCCAAATTTCATGGTATTCTAGAAGACATGTATAGGAACAAATCACTCTTCATGATACAATGCTAATTATGCCTCTATTGTGGTCATTGAGGCGGCCCAAGTTAGCGATACAATTCTGGTCCAGATTCTACGGCCCAGAAAAACATCCCACTAATTTGATCATATCTCGGAATCCACAACTCAAAATGGGCCCAAATTTTACAGGAGGTTATCAGAAATCCGGAGCTCCATTTTATTCTTCTATGTCCCACTCTGATTCGGCCATCTAGAAGGTCTTACAGACGCATCTGTTCGGTTAAGGAAAGCTGGATGCCACCTCGGGTCAAATGTGCAAAAGTTCAAATTCCACAAGCTTTCCACCACCTATGGCCTACCAAAATTAATTGAGATGCTTTGTACTATTGTAGGCTCGACCCAAGGCTCCCAAAATTCCTATTTAAGGCAGTGGTAGTGAAGGAGTTGGAGATCTTGGATGCTTTGTTCAATTGTAATGTTATGCTGCATTTTTGTTGCCTCAAATTTGTCTTTCACCTGTAAGTTGTTCAATTCACTTTAGTTTATTAATAAAAGTTCTTCTTATACTCTTATTCTGTTGTTATTCATATCACTTTGATACCGTTGGATCAATGTGTGAATTTATTCCCACCAACTCTTGTGAAATTATTCACACAACGATGGAGTGATCATTTTATTTTTGTTGTTTTCTTTACTTCTCCATTTCCTCCCTCATGAGTCTACTTTACGCTTCCATTGAAACCATGGGATCAATGGAGGGATAACCCACTTATGGGTTGATCCAAGGGAGTAGAAAGGGTCTGGATTGGATGCTATTTATCACTTAATTAATGTATAATCACTTCTTTAATTGGGATTTTTATTTGATAATTTTTAAACTCGATCGTCCTTGTTGAATTTAAGGCCACACACTTCAAGTACTAATACGAACCTTTACCTTGAAGTTCTCAAAACTTTGATCCTTAAAGTGTATAGGTGATTAGTATTAAAGGTTTTAGGCATTAAACCAGTAAGTGATGATATTTTTTTATCTCCTTAAATGAACCCATCTCAAATTTAAGAAATTGGAATCATTAAAAAGAAAATACGTCCAATCCACCCCGAGCAATAACCTAGGATCAACTCATTATTTTAAATTGAATTCACTTAAATCTGTTAGATATCTTTAAAACCCATCCAAAATCAATCCAAGTTGTCCACTTCATATCCGAAAACAGTCCATAGAATGTACATGTTTATAGGTTTCTTCTTAGGTCTCTGTGGATTCGATAACCCAAGCTAAACTACAAGGATTGTCTTACCTTCTTCTCTTGGGTAAATTTGAGCGAGAATCAAATTTTGGCGTCGTTGCCGGGGACCCAAGTAATTCATCTAAACCCCCATTCTATTCTCCCCCATTTCTTCTTTTCTCATCCAAATTCTCTTATCTTGTCCCTTTCTCATTTTTTTTTCTTTGGCGCATGTCCGCCTACACCTACGATCAATCAAACCGTCTAGTTAGGGTGGATAGTCCTGGGGTTGGGGAGTCAAGTACACCAAGGGAACTCTTTCCATTAGATCCTAATCTTTATATCACCCCCGAGTCAAAAATTGAGCCAATTTCAATGGAATGTCTTCAAAGAAACCAACTCATAAACCTGGGTGGGAACCAAAATGGAAACCCAAATGAGGCAGCCCCAAACTTGGGGAATTCAATTGATCAAACCATGAATGACTACCTCACACCTTCCTGGACCAATGCCCCCTCATGCATTAGACACAATTCCCTAGGAGATGCCAACTACATCTTTAAACCTCATGTCCTAAACCACCTTCCCACATTCCATGGAATGGAGTCCGAGATGCCATACCTGCACATTAAGGAGTTCAATGACATTGTAGAAACCATGTGTCCCCCACATCAAATAGAATCTGCTAAGATGAGGCTATTTCCTTTTTCTTTAAAGGATCGAGCTAAAAATTGGCTAAACAATTTGATACCATCATCCATCAACTCTTGGGACCAACTACAAAGAGAATTCTACAAAAAATACTTTCCCCACCACAAAACAATTGCACTTAAAAAGAGTATCCAAAACTTTTTTGAAAAAGAGGGAGAGTCATTCTATGAAACATGGGATAGGTTCAAAGACACTCTAAACATGGTTCCACTCCATTGTTTTTCTATTCCTGAACAAGTGATATTTTTCTATGAAGGGTTGGGTCCAGGGAACAAACAATTCATTGACATGATGTATAATGGAACCTATAAAAACAAAGCCCCAAATGATGCTTACGAGTATCTAGAAAGCCTTTCTGAAAAAAACCAAACATGGGAAACTTAACCTTATTCTGAAAAGCCACAAAGAACTACTAGAATTCATACACTTAGTGAAGAGGAAAGCCTTAGGGCTAAACTCGCAGCACTCTCTAGGAAGGTTGAAGAGATAGACCTTAGGAAAGTCCATGAAATCCAAACTGTTGACCCTGTTTGCACAATTTATGACAAACATGACCATAAGATAGAAAACTTCCCAACCATTCCATCCATCAAGGATGTTCTCTTAGGAGGACCCCCAGCGGAAGTAAATGCTTTGAACTTTCAAAAGCCTCAATACCAAAACACCTTCAACCCAAGGTATAACGACCACCCAGGCTTCCGCTGGAAAGATAACCAACAACCTAGCCAACCACAGGGACAAAATCCTTACCCCCATCAGAACTACCAAACCCATAACCATTTCCAAACCCAACCTATCCAATACCAACAGCCACCGGTCCATTTTCAACAAACCGTCCCACCTCCAAAATATCCCCCTGGGATAAACCAACCTACTCAAGCACCCACCCAAACTGTTCCACAAATCCTACTAGAACAACTGTGCAAACAAATGGAGAGGATGAACTCGGAGGTATCTTCCCTAAAACAAGAACTTGAAACCATCAAAACTAGAAAGGCACCCATGCCTACTCAGGCGGTTCTATCCTCAACTTCAAGGGGAGAGTCAAGTTGTGCTCAAACAACTCATGAACAACTAAAGGTTGTGAATGTTTTAAGAAGTGGGAAATAAATTGAGAAACCTGAACAACTAATTCAGAACCCACCCGAAGATTCAAACTTGGATGAAAATTCAAATGAACCCCAAGATAAAACTGAGGAAACTGATAACAATGTGAAGGGAATAACTCTTCAACAAACAACCCCACAACCTGCACCATTTCCTCAACGCATGAGGGGGAAACCCAAGCCTGAACTGAATGAAACATTGAGGGAAATATTTTCACAAGTCAAGTTGAACATACCCCTTCTCGATGCAATCCAAACCATACCTACCTACTCAAAGTACCTTAAGGACTTCTTCACTTTTAAAAGAAAATTTTCACATAAAAACCAAGTCCTTTTGGCTGCTAATGTGAGTACCACCATTCAAGGGACCATTCCTCCTAAGTTGAAAGACCCAGGTTGCCCTTAAATAAATGTTAAACTAGGAGAAAGTAAAGTTGTCAAGGCCTTGTGTGACCTAGGTGCTAGTGTCAATCTCATCCCATATGTTGTGTACTGCCAGTTAGGCCTAGAAGAACTCCAACCCACATCTGTCACACTTTAGATTACTGATCGTAACATTAGGGTTCCAAAGGGGATTTTAAAGGACGTTCTGGTAAAGGTTGAAAACTTCATCTACCCTACTGATTTCATTGTCCTTGACAACCATCCAAATTTAGGAAATAAGGAACAAACCCCAATCATCCTTGGTCTTCCTTTCCTTGCAACAATTAACTCTGTTATCCGAGTCCGAAATGGGAACATAACCATCACCTTTGGGAATATGAGTCTAGACTTGAACATCTATAATGCAAGCTCACAAATAGGGGATGACGAGGACATTCATGAAGTAAGCATGATAGGAAGCATTGATAATGAATCCATGGAACATCAAGGAATATTTGATGAATGTTTAAGTCCGGATGTGATTGATTTCCTTTGTTCATATAAAGGAAGTTTATCTCCTTGGATTGAATCATTTTCAAATTGCTCTTATGATGAATTCTTAGGTCGAACAATCAGTGAAACCTTTCAAGAAACCACTTTCATGAAGACCACTCCAAATTCCTTCCCTAAAGCTGATCAAGCCAATCTAGTAGCTGAAAATTCTACATGTGGGGAATCAATCCTATCTGAAACTCTAAAAAAATAAATTGATCTTGATCCAATGTCCCAATCTTCTGCTGAAATTCTGAACCAACATGATCTTGAATTGAAGGAACTTCCTGCTACACTCAAGTATACTTTCCTAGGGGACAATCAAACACATCCTATTGTCATTTATTCTTCTCTTGAATCCAATCATTAGAGGATGCTTCTAGATGTCCTTAGGAAGCATAATAAATCCATTGGTTGGACCCTTTCTGATATTCCTGGGATTATCCCACTTATCAGGACTCATAGGATTGTTTTGGAATCTGATTCAAAGCCATGTCGTCAACCTCAATGGCGACTCAATCCTAATCTTATGGAGGTATTAAGGAAAGAACTTCTGAAATTGTTGAAAGATGGTATCATATATCCCATAGATGAGAGTGAATGGGTGAGCCCAATCCAAGTGGTTCCAAAAAAGGCTGGAATCACAGTGATAACCAATGAGGATGGAGAGATTCTTCCAACAAGGGTGAGTAGTGGATGGAGGGTATGCATTGACTATAGGAAACTAAACTCATTCACCAAGAAGGACCATTTCCCCTTACCATTAATTGACCAAGTCCTTAAGAGAGTGGCAGGTCATGCCTTCTATTGTTTCTTAGATGGGTACTCGAGGTACAATAAAATTGAGGTCTCCCTAGAGGATCATGGGAAGACTACATTCACATGTCATTTCGGTACCTTTTCCTTCAAACGCATGCCCTTCGGGTTATGAAATTCCCCTGGAACCTTCCAGCGGTGCATGATGGGAATCTTCTCAGACATGGTAGGGGATTTTCTAGAGGTCTTCATGGATGACTTCTCTGTGTTTGGGGATACTTTTGAAGGATGTCTGCAGAATGTTGAGAGAGTCTTGTCAAGATGTGAAGAAAAGAATCTGGTCCTAAACTGGGAAAAATGCCATTTCATGGTTAAAGAGGGACTTGTTCTAGGCCATCTGGTCTCGAGTAGGGAGGTTGAAGTTAATAAAGAAAAGGTTGACATCATTCGTCACCTTCCATCACCCAAAATTGTCAAGGAAGTGAGGTCTTTATTAGGACATGCTGGTTTCTATAGAAGATTCATCAAGGAATTTAGTTCAATATCTCATCCCCTTTATGCTCTCTTAGTAAAGGATGCTCCATTTGTTTGGACAGAAAGCTATGAGGGTTCATTCTCAACCCTCAAATCCTCTCTCACCTCTCCTCCCATTATGAAATCTCCAAATTGGAACCTTCCTTTTGAACTTATGTGTGATGCCAGTGACTTTGCTATTGGATCTGTGTTAGGACAACGTTGTGATAAAACTCCTTATGTCATTCCTTATGCAAGAAAATCCTTAAATGAAGCCCAAATCAACTACACCACCACTGAAAAGGAGTTACTTGCTATTGTGTTTGCCTTAGAGAAGTTTAGGTCCTACCTCTTAGGATCACCCATCACTGTGTTCACTGACCATTCTGTACTAAAATACCTCTTCCAAAAACAAGATGCTAAGGCTAGACTGATTTGGTGGGTCCTTATCTTACAAGAATTTGACCTCACAATCAAGGATAAAAATGGAGTTAAAAATGTTGTAGCTGATCACCTCTCTAGGATGGAATTCAAAGACAACTCAAATCACCTTTCTGTGTTTGATTCGTTTCCTGATGAACACTTATACTCTGTGAGTGACTGCCCTTGGTATGCTGACATAGCAAATTTCTTAGTGACGGGATTCATTCCAAAATTCTTAGGGACTCAATCTCGAAGGAAATTCCTTTCTGATGTTAGACACTATGTGTTTGATGATCCATACCTCTATAAGTTCTGCCCTGATCAAGTCATTAGGATGTGTGTTCCAGAATCTGAACAAAAGTCCATCCTTAAATTCTATCATAGTGAGGCATGTGGAGGTCACTTTTCCTCTAAGAAAACATCTGCTAAAATTCTTCAATGTGGTCTTTTATGGCCCACCCTCTCAAGGGACTCCTACACATTTTGTCAAAGCTGTCCTAGGTGTCAACAAGTAGGGTCCATCACAAAAAGGAATCAAATTCCACTCACTCCCATCTTAGTGGTTGAAATATTTTACTGTTGGGGAATTGACTTCATGGGTCCCTTCCCAAACTCTCGGGGATACCTCTACATACTATTAGCTGTTGATTATGTCTCAAAATGGGTTGAGGCTATTCCCACTAAGTCCAATGATCATCAAGTTGTGATTCGATTTCTAAAAGAGAACATATTTTCAAGATTTGGAATTACTAGGGCTATAATCAGTGATCGAGGAACCCATTTCTGCAACCGCCCATTCTCTTCACTCATGTCTAAGTATGGTATTTCTCATAAAGTGTCCACTGCATACCATCCTCAAACCAATGGTCAAGCTGAGTTAGCGAATAGGGAGATTAATCAAATTCTTGAAAAAACTGTCAACCCCTCTAGGAAAGATTGGTCTGAGAAACTCTTAGATGCTCTTTGGGCCTATAGAACCGCATATAAAACCATTTTAGGAATGTCCCCATATAGGTTGGTTTATGGTAAAGCATGCCATTTGCCAGTGGAGATTGAACATAAGGCCTTTTGGGCAATTAAGAAAATGGATTATGATCTCTCATTGGCTAGAACAAAAAGGAAATTAGATCTCAATGAACTGGAGGAACTAAGGATGGAGGATTATGAAAATTCAAGGATCAATAAAGCTAGAGTTCAAGCCTACCAATCTTGGAATATCAAGTTCAAACATTTTGAACCAGGAAAACTTGTACTCTTGTATAGTTCAAAACTTCATTTACACCCGGGAAATTTAAGGTCTAGATGGCCAGGTCCTTTCATAGTGCATCATTTATACCCCCATGGTCCAGTAGAGATTCAAGATCCCACTAGTGGTCACATTTTCAAGGTCAATGGTCAAAGGTTAAAAACATTCATTGAATCATTCAATAAATAGGAAATAGATGTTGAGTTAATTGAGCCAATCTATGAACCAGGAAAAAATTGATAAATTTAGGATCTATGTCGGGCTAACGATGTTAAACAAAGCGCTGCACGGGAGGCAACCCGTGGTTTTTATGTTTCTAATCTTTCTGAATCATCTTTATTTTTAAAATAAGATTAATTAATCATTTTTATATTTAAAAATAAAAAATAGACTTTTGACCTGTTCTTCTATTATGAGTATGGATGGGTACGAAAGAGGAGCACCATATTCATCCGTGTCACGTGGTGTGATCCTTGAGTAATACCTTACCTAGAAATTTAAAAAGAAGACAATGTATCATCAGTTTATTTGTTTTATTTTTATTATTTTATAGGTTAAGATAAAAATAAAAATATAATAATAAAAAAAAAGTCCACGCCATAGGCCGTGGGGAAAACCCCGTCACAACCGGCGAAGCCGCGAGGACTCAAACCCGGGACTGAAGGGAGACAGGGGCGCGCGCTTACCACTGACCTGCGGCTTCTTGTACTTCCTTATTCTATAATTTTTATATATATTATTATATTTTACTTCCTTTATTATATAAATATATATATATATATATATTGTTTGTTTTTATTTGTTTTGTTTGTTTTGTTTTTCCTTTTTCCACTAGGTAACTTTGCAAGCGACATGGATATCAAAGGAATAAATTCGAGCGGAAAGAACTTAAAACTTCAACCACCAGGTGACTTCATTCCATGATCCTCATATTTCAATTTCCTTATTGAACTCTCCTTTTTATTCCTCTACCCCATTCTAAATTTTGTTTTTACGAAACTAGGGACAGTTTCATTCTAAGTTGGGGGGTGTGGAAACAAAATGTTTGTTTAAAAAAAACAACAATGATAACAAAAGGAAGTAAATTCCTTTATCATTCATATAATAACATCTTTTCTCACATAAAAACTACATTTCAAATAATTATTATTTCCTTGACTCTTAATTTAATTCATGATTAAGTTTAAAAGCATTGATTTTGGAAGTTTGGTTGTCCAATGAAAATTTTCATCATTTTTTTTCATCCATTAAATCAAAATGCCACAATGAACATCCTTTAGACTGTGGGGTAATAATTTGAATTTTTGGGGTCCCATAATAAATAGCATAGGCTGGTTTTATTTTTATGAATAATATGAGTATTCAAAAAAATTAAAAAAAACAACAACAAAAAATTGCGTGTAGAGCAATGGCTTGATAAAATGCAAGGCTTTCGGCACTTGGGGATCGTGACTCCAGAGTTTTCTAGCCCTGAGTTTTTATATATATCTCTATTTATGGTAATATGACTTTGTTTTTGATTAAGTTAACTCGAGACGATGCCCGAGTATGTGGGCTTCACTTGGTGCCCTAAGGCCTTTGAGTCTGGGAGTCATCGGCAAAGTCTTGCTACATGGGTTAATTTGATTAACTGCAATCTCAATTACTATGGAAATATTGAAAAAAAAAATCAAAAAAAAATGAAGAATACTCATATTAGGATTAAATGTGATTCCACCTAGCGCTTCCATGATTTCCCCCTTGAATGAAAATGAACCCCCATATCTATTGTGATACACAACACATCATTACACCTAATTGAGTTGGATGAAGTATGATGATGGATTTGATAAAAGGAATGGGATTGGGGTTGGGATCTGCTTTTAAATTCATCTTGTTTTAAATTATCTTGATAGGTTATAAAAATATATTTGTGTGCAGTTTACATTGTGAGCACTGTTTGTTATAATGTGATTGAAGAAAGGAATTCAAATAAAATCATTGAATTATTTGCTCGGGACTAGCAAATCTCAAGTTGGGGGGTGTGATTATCCAATAAAAAAAAATTTAATTACATTTTAATGGTATTAAATTTTCATTTTTGATCTTATGGGCCTGAGTTAGTGCATTTTCATTATGAACATTCATTCTCATCATTTGTGCACTTTATGCCTAATATACACCAATTTAGGCCCAATGAGTCATCTGATTATAAGGAATGTAATTATCAATTTTTTAATTTTATATTTTGGGAACATTATCTACACTTAAATGTGAACATTTTTTATTCAGGGATCAATGGAGAATTCATGGAAGAAGATGGAGATATTTTGTGATGAAAGGAAGCAATTCTAGAGAAGACAGATTGGACACCATCCCACTGATGAGACTTTGGGGCCCAACATAAAGGCCCAATTAATCCCATATTTCGTTGGATTCTAGAAGACATGTATAGGAACAAATAACTCTTCATGATACAATGCTAATTCTCCCTCTATGGTGGTCATTGAGGCAGCCCAAGTTAGAGATACAATTCTGGGCCAGATTCTACGGCCCAGAAAAACATTCCACTAATTTGATCATATCTCGTAATCCACAACTCCAAATGGGCCCACATTGTACAGGAAGTTATAGAACCTCCGGAGCTCCATTTTCTTCTTTTATGGCCCACTCTGATTCGGCGGTCTAGAAGGTCTTCCAGACACTTCTGTTCGGTGAATAAAAGCTGGCTGCCACCTCGGGTCAAATGTGGAAAAGTTCAAATTCCACAAGCTTTCCACCACCTATGGCCTACCAAAATTAATTGATATGCTTTGTACTTTTGGAGGATCGACCCAAGGCTCCAAAAATTCCTATTTAAGGCAGTTTTGGTGAAGGAGTTGGAGATCTTGGATTCTTTGTTCAATTGTAATGTTATGCTGCATTTTTGTTGCCTCAAATTTGTCTTTCACGTGTAAGTTGTTCAATTAACTTTAGTTTCTTAATAAAAGTTCTTCTTATACTCTTATTCTGTTGTTCTTCATATCACTTTGATACTGTTGGATCAATATGTGAATTTATTCATACCAACTCTTGTGAAATTATTCACACAACGGTGGAGTGATCATTTTATTTTTGTTGTTTTCTTTACTTCTCCATTTCCTCCCTCATCAGTCTACTTTCCGCTTCCATTGAAACCATGTGATCAATGGAGGGCTAACCCACTTATGGGTTGATCCAAGGTAGTAGAAAGGGGCTGGATTGGATGTTATTTATCACTTAATTAATGTATAATCACTTCTTTAATTGGGATTTTTATTTGATAATTTTTAAACTCGATCGTCCTTGTTGAATTTAAGGCCACACACTTCAAGTACTAATACGAACCTTTACCTTGAAGTGCTCAAAACTTTGATCCTTCAAGTGTATAGGTGATTAGTGTTAAAGGGTGTAGTAATTAAACCAGTAAGTGATAATATTGTTTTATCTCCTTAAATGAACCCATCTCAAATTTAAGAAATTGAAATCATTAAAAAGAAAATACGTCCAATCCACCCCGAGCAATAACCTAGGATCAACTCATTATTTTAAATTGAATTCACTTAAATCTGTTATATATCTTTAAAACCCATCCAAAATCAATCCATGTTGGCCACTTAATAGCCTAAAATAGTACATATAATGTACGTGTCTATAGGTTTCTTCTTAGGTCTCTGTGGATTCGATAACCCAAGCTAAACTACAAGGATCGTCTTACCTTCTTCTCTTGGGTAAATTTGAGCGAGAATAAATACCCATTAAAAATTAACACATAATTCATAAGGTAATTTCAGCAAGTATACCCATACAACAATTATACACATACACCATTAACACATAATTCATAAATTAATTAAATACATAAAGAATTAAATTCATAATTCAAGGGGTTGGGGGGTTGTTCAAGGGTTTGGGGTGGCTGTCCAAGGGGAGTAGGGGGTGTCCAGGGGGTGGGGGTGTCCGGGGGGTGGGGGTGGGGGTGTCCGGGGGGGTGGGGGTGTCCGGGGGGATAGGGTTGTCCAGGGGGTGGGTGGTGTCCAGGGGGTGGGGGTTGTCCATGGGGGTGGGGTTGTCCAAGGGTGGGGGTGTCCAGGTGGTGGGGTAGTGTTGAGGAGGGGAGTGGGTGTCCAGGGGCTGGGGTCCATCCAGGGGGGTGGTGGGGTGTCTAGGGGGTGGGGGTGGGGGATGTCCATGGGGTGTCCAGGGGGGGTGGGTGGTGTCCAGGGTGTTGGGGGGGCTTTCCAGGGGTGGGGTGTCCAGGCGGTGGGGTGGTGTCTAGGGGGTGGGGGCGGTCCAGGGGGTTGGTGGGGCTGTCCAAGGGGGGTGGGGTGGTGTCCAAGGGGTGGGGGTGGTTGTCCAAGGGAGTGGGGTGTTTACGGGGTGGGTGTCCATGTGGTGGGGTGGTGTCTAGGAGGGGTGGGGGTGTCGTCCAGGGGGTTGGTTGGTGTCCAGGGTGGGGCGGTGTCAGGGGGGGTGTCTAGGTTGGGGGGGCTGTCTATAGGGGTGTCCAGGGGGTGGGTGGTGTCCGGGGGGTTGGGGGGATTTCCAGGGGTGGGGTGTCTAGAGGGGTGGGGGTGTCCAGGGGGTGGGGTGGTGTCTAAGGGGGTGGGGTGGTGTTCAGAAGGGTGGGGGTGGTTGTTCAAGGGGGTGGGGTGTCTAGAGGGTGGGGGTGCCCAGGTGGTGGGGTGGTGTCTAGGAGGGGTGGGGTGCCATCTAGGGGGTCGGTGGGTGTCCAGGGGGTGGGGTGGTCTCTAGGGGGTGGAGGGTTATCCATGGGGGTGTCTAGGGGGGTGGGTGGTGTCCAGGGGGGTGGGGGGCTTTCTAGGGGTGGGGGTGTCTAGAGGGGTGGGGTGTCTAGGGGGTGGGATGGTGTCCAGGGGTAGTGGGGGCAGTCCAGGGGGTTGGTGGGGTTTTCCAAGGGGGTGGGGTGGTGTCCAGGGGGTGGGGGTGTCAAGGGGGTGGGGGTGTCAAGGGGGTGGGGTGGTGTCCCGGGGGTTTGGGGGATTTCCAGGGGTGGGGTGTCTAGAGGGGTGGGGGTGTCCAGAGGGTGGGGTGGTGTCCAGGGGGATGGGGGCGGTCCAGGGGGTTGGTGGGGCTGTCTAAGGGGAGTGGGGTGGTGTCCGGGGGGTTTGGGGTGGTTGTACATGGGGGTGGGGGTGTCTAGGGGTGGGGGTGTCCAAGTGGTGGGGTGGTGTCTAGGAGGGGTGGGGGAATCCAAGGGTGGGGTGTCAAGGGGGTTGGGGGCGTCCAGGGGGTTGGGGGTGTCCATTTTAAGCAAAAGAGAGACACTTTGAGTGATACCAGCCACAACATGCCTTAGATTGAGGCTATGTTGACTCATACATGTCACAAATGACCCATGGATCATTCCTCTAAAGTATCAACACAATCTGAATGTGTTTGGTCGGATTTCCGTACATCAGTTGTTGTTTTCACTTAAAATTCTGTCCATTTTAAACAAAATAGATATACTTTGAGTGATATCAGTCACACCATGCCTTGGATTGAGGCGGGGTTGACTCATACACATCAAATATGACCCATGGATCATTCCACTAAAGTATCAACACAACCCAAATGCATTTGGTCAGATTTCTGTACGTCATTTGTTGTGTTCACTTAAAATTCTGTCCATTTTAAAAAAAAAAAGAGACTTTGAGTGATACCAGCCACACCGTTCCTCGGATTGAGGTGGGGTTGACTCTTAAACATCACAAATGACCCATGGATCATTCCCATAAAGTATAAACACAATCTGAATGTGTTTGGTCATATTTCCATACATTAGTTGTTGTTTTCACTTAAAATTCTATCCATTTTAAACAAAAGAGATACACTTTCAATGATATTGGCTACACCATGCCTCGGATTGAGGTGGGGTTGACTCTTACATGTCACAAATGACCCACAGAACATTACCTTAATTTATCAACACATTTATAATGTTTTTAGTTGGATTTTCGTATGTAATTTGTTGTTTTCACTTAAAAAAATTTCCATTTTAAACAAAAGAGTGACACTTTGAGTGATACCGGCCACACTGTGCCTCAGATTGAGGAAGGGTTGACTCGTACACGTGAAAAATGACACATGGGTCGTTCCCCTAGCGTATAAACACAATCATAATACGTTTTGTTGGATTTTTTTATGTCAGTTGTTGTTTTCACTTAAAATTCTATCCATTTTAAACAAAAGAGAAAATTTGAGTGATATCGGCCATAATGTGTCTTGGATTGAGGCATTGTTGACTCTTACACATAAAAAATGACCCATGGATTTTTCCCCTAAAGTATCAACACAATCCTAATGCGTTTGGTCAGATTTCCCTATGTCAGTTGTTGTTTTCACTTAAAATTCTATCCATTTTAAACAAAAGAGTGACACTTTGAGTGATGTCGTCCACACAGTGCCTTGGATTGAAGCGGGGTTGAGTCATACACATCAAAAATGACCCATATATCTTTCCCCTAAAGTATAAACACAATCCTAATGTGTTTGGTCATATTTCTGTACATCATTTGTTGTTTTCACTTAAAATTCTGTCCATTTTAAACAAAAGAGAGACACTTTGAGTGATACCAGCCACACCATGCCTCATGTTGAGTAAATGTTGACTTTTACACATCAAAAATGACCCATAGATCATTCCCATAAATTATCAACACAATCTGAGTGTGTTTGGTTGGATTTCCATACATCAGTTGTTGTTTTCACTTAAAATTTTGTCCATTTTAAACAAAAGAGAGACACTTTGAGTGATACCAGCCACACTGTGTTCCTCATATTGAGGTAGGGTTGACTCTTACACGTCAAAAATGACCCATTTATCGTTTCCCTAAAGTATCAACACAATCCAAATGCTTTTGTTTGTATTTCCGTACGTCAGTTGTTGTTTTCACTTAAAATGTTGTCCATTTTAAACAAAAGAGAGACACTTTGAGTGATACAAGCCACAATGTGCCTTTTATTGAGGAAGAGTTTAATCTTATACATCATAAATGACACATGGATCGTTCCTCTAAATTATCAACACAATCTGAATGCGTTTGGTTGGATTTTCGTATGTTAGTTGTTGTTTTCACTTAAAATTTTGTCCATTTTAAACAAAAGAGAGACACTTTCAGTGATACCGGCCACACTGTGCCTCATATTGAGGAGTGGTTGACTCGTACATGTCACAAATGACCCATGTATTGTTCCCCTAAATTATCAACCCAATCTGAATGAGTTTGGTCAGATTTCCGTATGTTAGTTGTTGTTTTCACTTAAAATTATGTCCATTTTAAACAAAAGAGCTACACTTTGAGTGATACTGGCCACACTGTGCCTTGGATTGAGGTAGGGTTGACTCATACACGTCAAAAATGACCCATGGATCATTACCCTAAATTATCAACACAATACTAATCCATTTGGTCATATTTCCATATGTCAGTTGTTGTTTTCACTTAAAATTCTGTCCATTTTAAGCAAAAGAGAGACACTTTGAGTGATACCGGCTACACTATGCCTCAGATTGAGGCGGGGTTGACTCATACACGTCACAAATGACCCATGGATCATTACTCTAAAGTATCAACATAATCTTAATGTGTTTTTTCATATTTTCGTACGTCGTTTGTTGTTTTCACTTAAAATTCTGTCCATTTTAAACAAAAGATAGACTTTGAGTGATAACGACCACACCGTGCCTCAGATTGAGCCAGAGTTGACTCTCACATGTCACAAATGACCCAAGGACTGTTCCTATAAATTATCAACACAATCCAAATTCATTTAGTCGGATATGAAGGTATTTTCGAGATTTTAATGGTTTTTCTTATCCAAAGCCCAAAGAAAAGTGGTTCATCATTCTTGCATGTTGTTGGTGAATTTCATCTGTTAAAATGGGAAAATGAATCGTTGTAGAAATTATGTTTTATTTAATAACAATTAAATTTTTTCTACAAAAATTTACATACAAAAATGTTTCATATTTTGATCCCCTTAACCCCTCTCAAAAATGATCACCAACTGTATACGTCCCCAAATCATATCTTCCTGCTATTTGTGTACAATATTCCATCAGGTATGAGTCCCACTTGTTTCTGAACAAATCTATATCATCTTGTGAGTATGAGGATTTTAGATAGTCATAGTATTACTACAAAATATATAAATAATTAATTAATAAATAATTTAAATGAAATAGTATTTGTTTTTTAAAATACCTCTTTAAGGATGCTAGTTTGTTGATGAAAAATGATCTCTTTCATAAATTTACAAAAATAATAACTACAATATTTATCGTTTGTTTGTTTTGGAAACCGTAAAAAATTTGATCATTAGGAGAATAAGTAAATTTTGTTGATATGTGTCTGGATAGTGAAATTTTATTATATATACCCTGATATTTGTCCAGACGTAGTACTTTCTCACCTCCTTATGCTTAGACCCTGACCTCATTTTTTTATACAGTAATGATGCACCATCCTTTCATAACAGAATCCTCAGTAAAAGATAATATAAATTATATTACTTTATGTTTAGACCTAAAATGTAGGATGTAGTGTTTTACATATTCACAAACTCCATCATGTGTGGTCAGTTTATTGGATATCCTTTCATTGAATCCAGAAAATAAATATTTAGAGTATCCAAGTCCATCGCAATTAGTAGCCAATGTTTCCTAAAAACACAATAAGTAATAAGTAATAAAAGAAGTGAAAATATAATTGATATTCTTTAATCGTAGATTTTTTCCCCTGTATGGTTGGTATTAGGAAGAGTCTATCATCTTTAAACTTGCTTTCAAATGTTTTCAGCAATTCGTTCACTATTTCATCCTTTTTTGATGGCTCTAATTTCATTAGTTGTGTTGATGTGGTATGAGGACTAAGGAGTCCTAATTTTAACTCATGGGAAAATTCCTTCAACTATTTTTCATATATATGTATGTCAATAATATAAAATTTATTTAGTCATAATTTTCACATTATATCAGCTTTTAGAAAATCAATTCATGAAAACATACCTCATATATAAATTTATAACTGTGACACTTAGCCAACCATATTCAAGGATCTCATTTACATTTTCAGCAAAAACTAAATCTTGAATTTTCTCTCCATATATATTCTTTTCCAAAACCACTATATGACTACTACCACCTCTTAGCTTCGTATCCACATAAGTCTTCAATGCTAGTAAATGTGGATAGAGAACAGGTGGTGTTATTATGCTTTCAGTAGCTCTTTGGGATCGGTTGGTTGATCCTTTATATTCTTTTGAACCGACATTTCTTGTCACCCCTTTACCTTTCTCCGTCTATAATAACATTCATTGGTTCAGACCCCTTTTTCATTAATTGTTAAAGGTTTAGGTTGAAAAAATGGAAATAAATACCTCTTTGTCCACATGTACTGTTACAAGTTGTGATGTCCACGTAATGAATGTCCCAATATCCCTTTAGACCATATGAATATCATCGTCATCAAGTGAAATAGGTAGCTCTGCATTTGGATCATGAGCAACAGTAATCTTCACTTTCTGATGATCTTTTAGAAGTGGTCTATTATACAGCTTGTCCTCTAGGATGTTGAACACCGTAGCCCTCGCTACAAGGAGATAGGTGGGTGTTGACAGATATAAATCACAGTCATTATCACCCTGTAGAAGATCAGTACAGAAAAATTATTAGTGTTTTTTTGATTCACATTTAATGGGAACAATTATTAGAATATTGATTACCACGGCTAAGATAGTTCTTTGAGGGGAATGGCTCACCTCAAAGATGGTGGGGGGTGGGGCAGGATCTTCACGCACTAGTTGTTCCTAAGTTTTGTCTTCTCCTTGCTTCCCACCCATAAAAGTTGTTAGTAACTCTCCCTGCCATTGAAATCATTCTTCAAGAGTTGCTAGTATTTCGCTCATTTGTTTCATTTTTTCATCTCTATCATCTATTTGTTTTTTTGTTCACATAATATACTCGGGGTGTCACCCCAAACCATACACCTCTGACATGACTGTATTGTTCTGGCTGCCTCATAGCCGTTGATAATAGGTCTGCATTCTCTACAGGAGTAGCTGATTCCTGTGACTATCGGATATAGGAAAATAACTAATTGTTTTTATGTAATAGCAATTTAAAACAAATATTTTTATCGTGTCATACTTACACATATTTCCCACACCTTTTTTGTTTTTTCATCTACTATCTTCCCTTCCTTATTCACACATGCCTCCTTCCATAGAACATGATGTGGGATGGAAGTGTCTTTGGTTTTAGACTCATCAATATACATATAAATATAGAAAGATAATTATGATGTTGTTTCTTGGCACCTAACAATATTTTTGTAAATTTAAAATATGTACCATTTTCTTTTCTAGTGAAGCGTATCCCATCCTTTCTTTATGATAGGGGTATGTTGGTTTTTATGCACGTTCCTTATTTTCAGTACTAAGTTGTTGTTTCATAAATGAAATATTGACAATCAAAGTGATGAATACACGTATCCTCAAACTACGTATTATTAGCCACAATGTACCTGAAACTTCTCACCACCACTACAGCCAATAAATGCATCCCATGCTTCTTGTGATATCATGTGAGTGTATATAACATGATAAATTTCTTCTTCATGCATAACCAGGGTGGAAAGTTATAATTTACCAACATAACATGCCATATACTATGAGTGATGGTTTGAAAACCAAAAGGATTCACTCCATCTGTAGATAACGCAAGACGAAGGTTTCTCGGCTCTTTTCTAAATTCAGGATACTCATGATCAATTATCTTCTATTGAGGAGAGTCGGTCAGGTGATGTAATTTCCCATCTTTATTTCTTTTATCTACATGCCAAGACAATTGTCTTGTAGTTTCTTCACTTCCATATAGATTTATAAACCTTTGAATGATTGGAAAGTACCATACAACTTTCGTAGGACTGGATTCATCTTTATTGTATCGAGAAGCACCACACTTTGGGCATTCTGTAAGTGATTTGTTCTCCTTGAAAAACAGTATTTAGTCTTTCATGCAAGCATGTATTCTTTCAGAAATCATACCCATCGAGTGTAGAATTCATTTAACTTCATATGTCCGGTTTGGGAGCTCATTATCTTTCGGGATCATGTCATTTAAGAGATCAATTAGTTTTGTAAAACTAACATCACTCCATTTGTTGCCTACTTTCAATTTATACAACTTCAGTATAGCTGCAATGCTTTATATTTAGTGCAACTAGAATACAATGGTGTCTTTGCACAACTCATTAACTTCTCAAACAATTTTGGGCAATCATAGAGTTCATCTTCAATTGTCCTTGTCATTTACTCAATACGATCTTCATCATCATTGACATTTGTAATCACATCCTCCATACAGTATTCTTCATTATCCATATTTGTATTCATATATGATGATCCATAAAACATAGTTTTATCCCAGCCAGTAACTACATTCACTTTTTCTCCATGTTTATTCCAAAATTTATAACTCTGATCTATTCCGTGACATATCAAATGTTCTTCCAACTCTTCTAGAGTAATTAGTCTAGAATAAGAACAACGTAAACATGGACAAAGGATTTGATAAGAATCCTTTGCATGATCCTTTTCAAACTTGATGAACTCTTTCACTCCATTCTCATACTCTATTTTCAAACTATTAGTATCCATCCAATATTTATTCATCTCCATCCTATTTGAATCTCAAATATTAGTATTTATGATTCAAATACACAAAACAAGACTTCCAAATATAGTAGAACAGAACCACTTCCTTATAAAAATAGAGATTAATAGAGAATACCATATACCTAGAAAATAATTGAAAAAATAAGGAAAAATAGTTTCTTGTACCTATTTCTAATAGTACTACAAGAAAAGTATAACGAACATAGATCGTACCTCCAAGAACTTGTGGAGACTCCTAGTAAAAAGACTCTAGTGACTACAACTATCTGATATTCTAACCACTAACTTCCCAATATAGGAGTGGTCTACTTAGGGGTAGTATTATTAGAATAAAACCAAAGTTCCATCCACCTCATGCTTCTCCCTGATCTCCTCCATTACTTCAGTGCTGTACAGACCTCCTTTCTCCAGTTCCTTCCCCTTCCTAGGCTATTCATCGATTACCTCTCTGACTATAGCATGAATGTTATGAAAATTCAATGTGATATGTCTATACCCATCACAACCATATTAAATTCCTTAGAGTAATGGTCTATCCTTGAGGTACCTATGAATGAAAATTCCTCCTGAGATGATACATTCATCACACACCTACTGTGGGTGGGTGCTGCTAACCCTACATCCCAGAAGATCACTACCTTATAATATTACTATATCAACTCAAACCATAAGCATAATCATAGAACACTAATATAGCCATCCAAATCTTAGTATTACATATTTAATTCCCCCAAACCACTAGAGTTTCATCTATTAATTGATCAACATAAATTAATGGATTTAATAAAAATATTTGAAATACAATCCAACCAAGTGAAAGACATTTGCAATCTCCTGAGAATAAATTTATCCCCCATCACGTAATTGGGTTATCCATAATGTAGGTGTACTTAACCAAAATCACTTGGCCTGACACACCAAGGGTAGTTATTTAATAGATTAGTCTCTATTCAAAATAACAATATTGATACCCATAATAGGTATTAGGGAAGAATCACTGTCTACCCAATGAAGTGCATGGTGTCTCCCCATTTTTAAGAAAACAGCTAGAGAGATACATATGAGGAGGAAGAAAACTAAAGAAAACGCTATGAGAGAGATCCCGCCCAAACTGAAGCCAAGTCCAAGTCTCACAGCCGATTCCTACTCAATTTTCTCTACCTCTCCATCGCTCTAGCCTCCCTATATAACAACCCTTGTGAGGCCCATCCCAAAGTAGAACCTTCCCCATAAACACAATCATAAATAGAACCTTCCCCATAAACACAATCACCAGCACATCATGACACCCACAAAGTGTAACCAATTAATAATGAGGAGAGTAATATCAAAACTCTTCTTTTTCATGAAGGGGTTTACAAAAAGACCACTTTTCCCATTATAGATACACCCACCAGAAGGATGAGGAAAAAACACTCAACATTAATAGAATTTTCATGTATAACAAGGTCTAGCTTGAGGTTGCACAAGAATATCAAACCATCATACATATGACACTTGGTGAAAAATAAATTCTAGTTCCAAACATCATAAGGACCCATGGGGAATCATAAAAAAGTCATACTTTAGTCCAAATCATCTGCTAACCAAGTATAATAATCCACTATGTGTGTGATTTCGTGACATAGATTGTTAGAACTCTATGTTAGTTAGCATCTAATCCAAGGGTGGTGATCATGGGGAAGAATCCAAACATCACCCTAATGAAAACTACTCTCAAAAAACCTATCCATAAAAATAAACCTAAAAGGAGAAGTGGGAGACTTACCTAGAGTAGATCACACCCGCGATGGAGGGAGAGAAGAAGTGTTGAGCAGTCAGGGAGCCTTCTATGCTATGTTGGGAGGGGAAGGCGAGACCGTGAGGGGGAGGTGCATGGGAGGAGCTTCCACCATTGAGAAATAGAGTAGTAGGGTTCACGGGGAGTCTAGAGGAGAGGAGGAAGTAGGGTTTGCGGGGAGGAGTACTCGCAGAAGGGGTTCGAGGGGGAGGAGAAGGAGTAGGTCTAGCAGTGGAGCTCCGGCAAAGAGAAGATTGCAGGGGGAGGGGAGTTATCACAGGGGTACAGCACTATGAGGTCTTGAAGGTGCGATAAATAGAGGATATTGTGCACCAGATTTTATAAAATATGGGACTATGGTTTTATCAATGCTAAAAAAGTGATGATAAAGGGTTCCTTTATCAACGCTAAAAAAGCACTGATAAAGGCTTCCTTTATCAGTGCTAAAATTTTAGCGCTGATAAAGGCAAGCTTTATCAGCGCTTTTTTAGCACTTATAAAGCATACTCTTTATAAGCACTAAGAAAAAATCTCTGATAAAGAATGACTTTATCAGTTCTAAAATTTTAGTGCTAATAAAGGGTTCCTTTATCAGCGCTTTTGTCTTAGCGCTGATAAAAGGTGGCGCTTACCTTGCCCATTTTTTTTAGTAGTGTATATGAATTTTGAGATGAGAGTGTTGGTAGAATATGGAAGAATCTTTAATCATGTATCAAAATGTGAAGAGTTTTCAATGAACCCAAAGGGGGAGATTGTTGAGACAAAATTCCTTAAGGTAACATTGCAGTGTTTTTGGGTTGATTGTGTTTGTTTAAAAAGAAGGTTTACCTAGTTATTTGTGGTGTTACAGAGATATTTTTTACAAGATATTTTAATAAAATCCAAGATAAAGGAATGGAAACTCTAGAGGTGGTATAGAAATATTGTATACAATGAAGCATTGTTTCCCAGTGTTTGCCAATTTTTTGGGTTTAAAATTTAACGTATGGAGAAAGAATTTTTTGGAAAAGTATGTTGCATGAAAGGTTGAATGAATTTTTGAAGGTTTCACCCAAGGAATGATTTGATATCACCTCATCAAAATATGGAAAGGTAAAAATGTACACGAAAGATGAATTTTCATTCCAAAGGTAGATTTTCCCATGTATGGTAAATAAAGATGAAGTGGTCCATGAAAAAAGAGAGGTGCGCACTCAATGCGACGTCAAATATGGTTTTACATGCTCGGGGGAGATATTATGAGCATAGAGGAAGACACATGTGTATATTTTATGGAGGGTTGGTTGGGTCTATAAATATGGGGCTACCCCTCTCATTTCACCAGCTCAACACATAGAGAGAATCTAATCTCTAAAGCGTGTAAGAATTTCATGAAAAGGGGTCTGTGTGTAATAATGGGTTTGTGCATCAAAAGGGAGTTGAATGTAAGAGTTTGTTACACAATAGTGAGTAGAAGTTGGGGTTTCTATGATAGATCATAAATATTTCACGCAAGGCATTAAAGTTGTGCGCAAGACATCCCAAGGTTTCACATAAGATAAAATTTCCCAACAAATCTATACTAAATTGGTATTAATCAGTGGATAAAAGTGGGAAATAAATAGATAATCTATATACAGTGGAAGATGAATTCATTAGAGATAGTTAAGGTACACACATGTCCATAAACTATGGGTGAATCCATTCCAAGAGAAATGAGAAAAGGAAGAAGAAGAATGTGATCATTTCCACCGGTAGTGATCCATAGAAAGAGACATAGGGAGTGGCCCTTGGGAAAGCAGTGAGATAACCCTAAACCTTGTAAAGGGAGTGAGCTTGGAAATAGAATTGATCTAACCCAAACATCGTATTTTGGTAGTGAGTCTTAGTGTATTTGGTACATCAGCACATCATCATTGTATGCTCCTTGGATGTAGCCTAGTGAGGGTGAACCAAGTAAAATTGTTGTATCTCATGCATGATTTCAATTATGTTCATACATTGATATGTTAAAGGGATAGAAGTGTGTTTTTTTAATTACAAAATAATATCTGAATGGAAAGGATATTTAATCGTTCATACCCTAATTCGCCTCCCACCCCTATCAGGGTATTTATCCTAATTGGGCTAACATAAGAACATTTTCCTTCCTTATTTATTCTAAAATTATTATATTTTACATTAAAAATATTTTATATAATTCATTTCATAATCAAACCCTCATATTTATATAAGTCAGTTTTATATTAGTTAATTTATAATAGTGAAAATTAAAATTTTGTGCTTTGTGAGTGGTATCCTTGTGATAGAACTTAGGTTTTCCACTATGGTCCATTATTAGGAGAATAATAATTTAATTTATTAGTGTTTTGTGATAGATTACTTCCATCAATTTTTATACCATTATCGAGGAGGCTGATATCTTTCACATGTTGTTTTCCATAAAAACCCAATAAAAATATCAACAATTTCGAGAACTAAAAAAATGGCCTTATATCATATATTTAATTTCAAAGGTCAAGATTACTTTTTATGGTAATATTTTATATACTTTTCCTAATGTTGGGTATATTAGAGAAGAATATTTAAAGTTTCAAATTCAAATGAATTTTAAGATGCTATAAGAAGAAATAAAGCTGGTAGCATCACTAGAATCTATAGTTAAAAAATTTAAAGTTTTGTGGATAAAATAGAGACAATAAAAAACTGAACAGAATAAAATTCCTATTCCACCTATTTTATAATAATATATTCTTGAGTTTGAATCAAAACTTGAATATCTATTTTTCTATCCAATAAATGAATTATCAGCATCCCTTCTTAAGGAAAAATAGTTTTAAGCTAAGGGAAATTCAATTTCTAAGAATTTTTTTATTCAAAAATTATTAATTTTAAATTTCAAACTGATATCCCTTATATTAATTTTTTATATTTCTTACCACTATTGTAGGCCCTGGTTGAATAAGATGAATAATTTTCTTGTGATGATGAGATAATGGATGAGCCATTCCAGTTGTACATAGATGCATATAAGAATGATAAAAAACAAGAAATCATTGTGGAATAATTTTTAAACCCAAAAAGGAAGAGAATCTACATATTATTATAATATATTCACCACCAATGGACCCAAATCCTCTGGCTGATCAAAACAAGGAGCACCCCTATATTCTTTTCCCTCCCCCTCTACACCTCAAATTTCCTCTTTCATCTGTTATGGGGGTTGGGGATATTTTTATTTTATTTTGGGGTTCTCACTCCTATAATGTACTCATATATGTTGGGATAAATTATATTTGGCGGTTTATGATCAAGAAATAATATCCACCTTCAAATTGGGGTTAATATGATACAACTGCCTGACTAGGGGTAGTAAAAACCTAGCACCCACATGGGGGTTCAAACCATGTTGTCTCCTCTTTTCTCTTTTTCTTTATTTTTATTATTTTTCTTATATTATGAACCTTTTTCCATTATTTCTATTTATAAGTGGAAGTAACTAAGAACTTAACTCAAGAATTCCATTCAAAAATGTTTTCATATTTTCTCTTTCCTTCTCTTTTTTTTTCTTCCCTTATCTTTTTATTTTATTGATTTGAAATGAGAAGTAGTTAAATCAAAGTGTGGTAGGAGTGTTAACCTACTTTTTTTTGTGTGTGTGTTTTATTTTTTATTTTTAGTTTTTTAGGAATATTTAGCTTAAATGGATACTTTTATTATTTTTCAAACATCAATTAATTTTGAGAGAGTTGACATGATTTCTAAAAGAATGTATTTTAAATGATTGTTAATGTGGAATATTTTTCCTAGAATTAAATTTTCAAGAATTTTTATAAGTTTGACTAATTTTTGAAATCCATTCTCATGAAACACTAACTCAAAATATTTTTTCATTTGTGTTTGGTATTCTGAACCATTTTTACATATTCTTCCTAATACCCGCACTTTATTGAGAGAAACTTGGATTTTTTGTGACAACTAGAACTTGTGATTTTTCTCTTTCAAATATTTAGAGTTCATGGAATTTTTTTGAAATGATTGAGGCATCTTATTGGATAGAAAATTTTTAACTTGTGGTATTCCTTTACATTTACCCTTGGTAGCCCTTAGAACTCATAAATTTCCTTATAGTTTTAATACACAATTAAAGATTATTTCTCCTTAAATATCTGTACTTTTAATGTTTTTCATGGATATTTCAAGTTTGAATGTGGGGGAATGGCCTTTCATTTGTTTTATTTGGGATGTGTTTCATTTGTGGGTGGTTTGAGGTGCATGTCATCATTTTGGTAGTGTATAGAGAGAGAATTATTCATGATTCATTATTTTATTATGATTTATTTGTATCATCAGGTTCTCCTTAAGAAAATTGAAAAAAAAAATGGATATGGGATTGAATTATTAATTATTCTTAATTTTTTGGTTCATGTCCCTCTCAAAATATAATGGGAGTTAATTTTTATCCATTCATTATATTCAATTTTTATCATATCCTTGATAAAATAAATATGAAAAAACACATAAAAAATAAATAAAGATAAAAAATGTGAATTTGGATGAAATCATTACTTGTAATCACTGCATGACCCATGTCCCATGTCACAAAATGAGGCAGTGTTGTGTTTCACATTTTTAAGGGAATTTAATGAGTAATTTTCTATGTTTTTAATTGAATATTCTTTTACTATACTTAAGAGTTCAACATCCTCTTTTGGCCTTAATTTTTTAAAATACTTTTTCCCACCAACCCTAAACCATAGAAATAACCTGGAAAAATACCTCATGATTGAAAATATTTTCATATACCATGGTGTAGATAGATTATATTTTTCACTAGATTATGGTGATATATTCATTTTCAAGTATGATCATAACTCTAGATTCAATTTCTCTTGAGTGAAGAGTGACATAAAAATTCAATGTGAGGTAGGTTGTGATTGGGTCATGGATAGATTCTTGAGGTTGACTGAATTTAAATATGAGAGATCAAATGAAATGGAATTTTTTTCATAGATAATACATGATGAAATTAAGTTTTGGAAAATATGATAGATATTTTATCATTTTTTATTCTTATGTGTATTTTGATTCGGATATTTGATGATTTCCCGAGAGTGCAATAGTTAAGTGTGGTAGAGTGATAAAGCTAAAATTTTCACATATTTTATACTATAAATCATTTTTTTAATCCCACCATAGTATTATTTTATGGTAAATTTTCAAATTTTTAGGTTTTAGTAGTAATTTATTCTTAATTAGAAAAATAGTCTAATTTTAGATTTTAAACTATTTTAATTTTCATATTATTTTGTCTAGAAATTTTTCTACAATAATTGAAATTGTTAAATTAATTTTTATTATTATTATATACATATTGGTATTTATTTTATTAAATTTTACCCAAAGATAAATTCAACATCTTGAGGCCCAAAACCAGCTTACAATTCTAGCCTCAAAATATGTACACAGATCTATTTAATTTTGAATATGGGACTATATCTCAAAAATGGATAACCTAAATGATATGAAATTCGACATGATTATATAGAGGAGGTAATGTAAAATTTTAACTAACTATTTTCATTCCTAATTATACATCCTTAAAGGTTATAAATTCATGGGAATTTGATGCATTAGAATTCGAATAGTCACTGACCCATAATAATTCTCCTGAGTAAATATTTAATAACTCCTTCATCAAGTGGAAAATGAACCTAAAATTTTATGGGTGAACATTAAAGGGATATATAAACAACTTTAAATAATAATATTTTATAAATAATTTCATTTATTAGGACTAACATATGAAGAAAATATATATATATAATTGGAGTAAAAATTCCTCTCCCCTCTCGCTATAAAAATGTATCTCCTCCCCATTTATAGGGGTTGGAATATTATTAACCATTTTCTATATATTTGGAGGATATTTTATTTTTTATTATATTTTATAATTTTAATATATCTTCTTCTTCTTCATTACACTATTCTCTCATTTTTTGTATTTTTATGTGTTCTCCCACTGTGTTCCCTTCTCAAATTTACTAAAAATAGAGAACTAACCTTGATGATTGTTTGAGGGTGGTAATAATGGTTTTATTGAGTTTCATTGTCCTTTAATTTCAATATTTTTATTATATTATGAGAATTTTAGTGATGGTTAAATAAATTATTATGAGTGGTCACCTTGTTTTCTCTATTGTTTTAATTTTTCTTCTCATTTGTCAATCATCCTTCCCTTTACTATTTTTTTGTGCATAAGGTGAATCATGGAATGATTAATAATGGTTAAAAAATAGATATCTTAGATAATGTTTGGAAGAAAATTTACTTGTATCAAGATGTTTATTTTTTGGGTAATCATGATTCAAATGGGAATCTAGGGTGTGATGGGTCCTGATCACCTCATTGAATTGAATATTGAGATCCCTTTCAAACAAAGATCTGATGAATTTTGAAGATTAACCTTTATCTAAAAATGATCTATCACAAATTATCTAAAATTTTACATATGGATTGATAATATTTTGGGTAAAAACTTTATTAATTGTGTTAATTCTTGATTCTTCCTCATTTAAGGTCATAAATTCATGGTAATTTGAAACCTTGGAATTCAAAATATCACTAGTCCAGAATAATTTTCTGGAGTAAATATATCATAACTCCTAAATTAAATATACAATGAAGCTAAATTTTTTTGGGTGAACAAAAAATAGATATTAGAATTGTTTTAAAGAAGAACATTTTTCCAAATTTTGTCATTTAATAGGCCTACTATGTGAAAAAATCTAGAGGATAGAATTAGTGCGGAAATTATTCTCCCCTCTCCCTAAAAAATGTATCTCCTCCCCATTTCAAGGGGTGTAGAAATTATTATAAATTTTTATATATCTAGAAATTATTTTATATTTTAGTATATTTTTATACTTTTAATATATATTATTCTTCTTCTTAATTCCCCTATTTTGACTTTTATTATGTGTTCACCCAACATGTTCCCTTATCAAATCCATTAAAAATAAAGAACTAACCTCAATGGTTGTTTTGAGGGGGGTATGATGGTTTGATTAAGTTTAATTACAATTTAATTTAAATGTAATTATTCAATTCTGTAAATTTTGGTGATGGTTAAATAAATTACATTGAGTGGTCACCTAATTTTCTCTATCGTTTGAGTTTATCTCCTTGTTTATCGATTATCATTCCCTTCACTATTTGTGTCATGCATACATTGGATCGCGGAAATGGTAGTGATGTTTAGTGAAGATTTCTCATATTTTATGTTCAAAATAGTATTTACCTATTTAAATAGGTCTCGGTATGGGTTAATCACAATTCAAATGCCAATGTGAGGTGTGACAGATCTTGATCACCTCATTGAATTGAATATTGTGCTCCCTTTTGAATAATGATATCAATCACTATGACCTCCCAAGAATATTTTAATTTCTTATTTCCTATAAAATTAATATGTTTTTAATTGAATTTATATTTATATAATATTTTATAGCATGAATTTCATAATCACACCCCCTACCCTTCTTTATATGAGTTAGTTTTATATTAGTTGATTTATAATAGTGAAAATAGAAATTTTGTGTGTTATGAGAGGCCTCCTTGTGATACACTATAGGTTGTTCCACTATGGTACTTTATTATGAGAATAAGAATTTAATTGAATAATTCTTTGCGATAAACTATTTTAATCAATTTGGACACAATTATCGGGGAGGCTGAGAGCTTGCATAATATTTTTTTATAAAAAATAAAAAAAAAATCATAAAATTCAAAAAGTAAAAAAAATACCTTTATTATATATCTTTCATTTCATATGTCAAGATTAATTTTTATAGTGATGTTTCATATTCATGTCCTGATGTTGATTCTAGTAGGGAAGAAGCTTTAATTTTTCAAATTCAAGAGAATTTCAAGACACTAAAAGAATCATGAAACCTAGTAGCATCACTGGCCACTATAGTTAAAGAAGGCGAAGTTATATTGATAGAATTAAAACAATGAAAAATTAAAGAGAATTAAATTCCTATTCCACCTATATTTCAAGAATACATTGGTGACGTTGAACCAATACTTGAAGATCCACTTTCGCCTCTAACAAATTAATTCCCAGTAGCCCTAATTAATGAAAAAGAGTTCAAAGATAAATGTTTTGCAGGAAATTAAATTTCAGAGAATTATTTTATTCAAACATTATTAATTATGAATTTAAAACTGATTTACCTTATGATAGTTTTTTAGATTAAATACCACCACTGTATTACCTAGTTGAATAAGATGAATAAGTTCTATGTGTTGAAGAAAGAATAGAGGAGCCAGTTGAGTTGCACATTGGTGCATATGAGGATGATGGAAAAAAATAAGAAATCATTGTGGTTTAATTCAATGAACCTAAACTAAAAGAGAACCCACATACTATTCTACTATATTTACCACCAGTGGACACCACTCCTCTAGCTAAACTAAATATGGAGAACCCTATATTCTTTTCCCTCCCCTTGTGCACCTCAAATTCTCTCTTTCATCTCTTTTGGAGGTTGGGTGTATTTTTCTTTTATTTTTTGGTTCTCACTCCTAGAATATACTCATGGATATTCATATAAATCATATTTGGTGGTTTATGATCAAGAAAAATTATCCACCATCATATTGGGATTAATACACTCTAACTTTTGGATTAGGGTCAATAAAAACCTATTACCCAAATGAGGGTCTAACCCATGTTTTATCCTCTTCTCCCTTTATCTTTATTTTTATTTATTTTTATTATTTTATGTTTCCTTTTTCATAATATCTCTGTCTAATTTGTAGTACCTATGATCTTAACTCAGGGATTCTACTAAAAAATAATTTCATGTTATATCTTTCCTTATCTTTTTATTTTTTATCCTTATCATTTTATTTGGTTGAGATGAAATGTGGGGTAGTTAAATCTAAGTGTGGAGGTATTATCAACCTACTATGTTGTTTTTGTGTGTGTGTTTTATTTTTTTTAATAACATTTATCTTAAATGAATATTCATATTATTTTTTATACATAAATTGATTTGAGAGAGTTGACGTGATTTTTGAAATAATATATTTTAAATGATGGTTAATGTGGAAACATTTTCCTTGAATTTGATTTTCAATTATTTTTATGATTTTGGATAATTTTTAAAATCCATGACCATGAAACACTAACTGATAAATTTTTTCAATATTGTGAGGTCTTTTGAACCATTTGGTAATATTCTTCATAATACCCACACTTTCTTGAGATAAACTGGGATTTCATGTGAAAACCAGAACTTTTGATTTTTATCTTTTAAATATTTGGAGTTAATGACATGGTTTTGACATGATTGAGTAATTTTATTAGATGGATACGTTATAAATTGAAACTTAACTTTAAATTTACCCTTTTTAGTCCTTATAAGTTATGAATTAACTTATATGATTAAGCCACATTACAAGCTAGTTTTTCTTTACCTACTCGCACTCTTAATATTGTTTTATAGATATTTAATGTTTGAGTGTGGGGTGATGGAATTTTATGTGTTTTATTTGGGATGTGTTTCATTTTTGGGTTTTGTGAGGTGTGTTTCATAATTTTTTGCATTGGAGAGAGATATAATAGGGAATTATTCATCATTTCATTTTTTTTATTTGTATCATCCAGTTCTCCTACAAAAAAGGGAAAAATAGAAAAAAAAATGGATATGGGATTGAATTATAAATGAAGAGAATTTAGATGAAATAATTCCTTATAATTACTGCATGACTCTTATACAATATAAAAAAATGTTTTGTGTTGTGTTTCACATTTTTATGGGTAATTGAGTGAGTAATTTTTTGGTTTTTCACTTTAATATTAATGCATTGTACTTCAGATCTCAACCTCCCCTTTTTAACCTTAATATTTTAAAATAATTTTACCCACCAACCCTAAGCCACAAAAATCACCTAAAAATAGAACATATTATTGAAAATATTTTCATGTCTAATAGTTTCAAGAGATGAAAATTTTCACAATCCTATGGTGATACATTCATTTCCAAGTATGAGTATAACTCTAGATTTAATTTCTCTTGAGTAAAGATTGATATAAAAATTAAATGTGAGGTAGGTTGTGATTAGGCCATGGATGAATTTTTAAATTTTAATGAATTAAAATGTGAGTTCTAAAAATTAAAGTGATTTTTTTCATATAAGAGAATCATGGATATTTTCTCATTCTTTATTATTGTGTGAATTTTGATTCAGATATTTGATGATTTCCCAAGAGTGCAACGATTAGGTGTGGGGGAGAAATGATTCTAACATTTTTCACAAATTTTATAATTTAATTAAATTTTTTTAATCCAAACATAGTGTTATTTTATGGGAAATTTTCACATTTTTACGTTTATTCATAATTTGAGATTAATTGGAAAAATGGACTAGTATTGGATTTTAAACTATTTTAATTTACTTTTTATTTCATCCAGAACGTTTTTTAGAATAATTGAAATTGTGAAATTCCTTTTTTACACTTCCATACATATTTGGATTTATTTCATTCAATTAAACCCAAATATCAGTCCAAAATCTTGAGGCCCAAACCCAGCTTACAATCTGGGCCTTGAAATATGTGCACTGATCTGAAGAATTTTAAATATGGGACTATATCTCAATAATAGAAGACTCAAATGAGATATAATTTGACATGGATTTATATATGAGGTCATAGAATAAATTATGTAACTATGTACATGCCTCATTCTGCATCCTTCAAGGTTATAAATGCATGGGAGGTCAAATCATTGGAATTTGAATAGTCACCAGTCCAGAATAATTTTATAAAGTTAATCTATCATAACTCATTAATCTAGTGTAAAATGATGTTTTAACCTTTTTTATACATGATAAATACAAATAAAATAAACATTAAAGAATAACATTTTTTCAAATTTTGTCATTTAATAGGGTTACCATGTGAAAAAAATATGGAGGACATAATTAGAGTGAAAATTATTGTCCCTTATTCCTATAAAAATGTATTTCCACCCCATTTCAAGGGGTTGATAAATTATTGTAAATTTTTATTATTTTTGGAGGTTCTTTGTTGTTGTTTTATATTTTTTATACTTTTAATATGTATTATTATTCTTATTCATTCCCTTATTCTGTCAATTTTTAGTTTTATGTGTTCACCCACCATGTTCACTTCTCAACACCACTAAAAATGGAGAACTAAACGCAAAAAATGTTTGAGGGGGGGAATGGTGGATCAATTGAGTTTCATTGAGATTTAGTTTAAATCTATTTATTTAATTATAAGACTTTTAATGATAGTTAAATAAATTGTGGTGAGTGTTCACTCATTTTCTTTATCATTCAAGTTCTTATTCTCATTTATCAATATTCCTTACCTTCACAATTTATGTCATTAATACGGTGGAGCATAACATGGTTAGTGATGGTTAATGAAGTGGTCTCCTAGATGATGTTCAGAAGAGTATTTCCCTATATATATATTTTTTGGTATGGTGTAATCACAATTCAAACAGGAAGTTAAGGTGTGACGTGTCTTGATCACCTCATTGAATCAAATATTGAGATCCCTTTTGAATAGTTATATCAATTACCATGAACTCCAAATAACATTTTACTTATTTATTCTAACATCATTTTTTATACATTTCATGTATATTTATATAATATTTTATACCATTCATTTCATAATCAAACCCCTACCCCCTCTTTATATAAGATATTTTAATATTATTGGATTTATAATAGTGACAATATAAATTTTTTGTTGTGAGTGGCCACCTTTTTATTGACCCTAGGTTATGCCACTATAGTAAATTCTTAAGAGAATAAGAATTTAATTGAATAGTAATTCATGAAAAACTACTTCCATCATTTGGACTTATTATTTCATCAGTAATGTAAAAATTAAAACTATATAGTACATACTAGAATTCATCATATTAGTGGTCATATATATTTTAGTACTCATATAATCTCTCTAGATAATCAATTTTTTTTTATGAGACGAACCTTTATTTTTCTATGAATTTGGTCCATCATGTTTTTTTCTAATTTCAGTTATACTCCCCTGTGATTTATGGCTTATCTAACTTTAATTAATTGATATATTATTCCAACAATCTATGGGCGTATGTATGAATCTCCAGTAACACCAACATCTTCCAAAAAAATATCAATTTCTTATATTTTATAGTAGGTTGTCCATATTTTCCATATTTATATGCTTGTTGATTTTGGGTTGGAACCCATTATTTTGAGATACATTTAAGGAGATGGTATTTGTAAATATTATCACATCCACCATTTATGTATCAGTTAGTTTCATAGAGATTTTACTAACCCACATTTATATAGATTTTACGCATTATCCAACACTTATAGATAAAAAATATATTTAGTTCCAACAGCTTTATCTGATCAGTAGGATACCTTTTTCTATGAGCTTGAGGTGGAATTTTTCCCACATGTTCCCAATTTCTTTATACTACTATTATGTTTCCCATTTTAGGGAACCAATTTTCAAAAACTTGAGTGATAACACTCTTCTTTTCATATCTTTGAGAAGGTCTAATATGACTTATTCCATATCATTATATTTTATCTCCTAATCAAGACACTTTAGGTTGAGGATGATTTGTTCATATTTGAATGATCTCAACCTAACTTCACCATCACTCTTCATATTCTCAACTTGTTCATTATGCATCTTTCTTATCTCTTGAAGTAAATTTTTAAACTCTTTTACCATATTAGATTTTAACATCAAATTTTCATCCTTGACATTCACTGTGGATTTTCTAACCTTCTCAAATGAATTAAATACCTTATTAATAGTATCCTTAAACACTTCCTTATCAAAAACTATTATTTTCAATTTTTCATCAATCAGAGATATGTTATAATTGAAAAATGAAGTTTCTTATCCCTTAGATTTCACTATTTTTATGAGGGTATTGAATATTCCAACCTTTTTAGCCTATTCACTCTCCATGGAATCAAATTCTTCCTCTAATAGTGGTTTTTCATCAAATAGTTCATTTATAAAACCAAGTATATGTGCAAAGATTTACCAGGAACTTTCTTCAAATAATATTTTACTTGAGGGTAAAATTATTTCATTGTTTTTATCTATCCATTCTATCCATATATTGAACTAGATTCATCAGAAGGATATCTATAAAAAGATCCACTAGATTAGAACTTAACAATTTTTTCAGAATTAAAAAGTTTTTGATCCCTTTCCTTCTTCATATTTTTTATTTCTTTATTTTCCTCTTTATTTTTCCAATTTTCTATAGTCTTTGTAGAGACGTATACATGTGTAACAATAGAAAAATATTGTAATCTTTTTATATAAGTCTCTTCAAAAATATAAAATTTATACTTCATTAATCCAATTGAAATTCCACGGGTCTTAAAAAATAGATCCAATCATAGTATAACCTTCTCTCTTATACCACATAAAAATTCCCATTAGGATCAGTGTAGACACCTGAGGGGGTAGTGAATCGGGTGTTGTATATTTTTAATGAATTAAAAATTCTCCTAGAATATTTACTACCTTTGTAATTTAACCTCTATTGTTGGTTATTTCATATTGATCTATCTAATGTTTTTCCAAGAAACCATCAACCACGTGCATTAATGTAAAGAATATAAATGGAACATGTTATTTTTACAAGGTTCAATTGAAATATTTAATCTTTTATATGATTTTTTATTCATCCTAATCATGTTTTCTCCAGTATAATCAAACTTTCAAAATAATGGTAGGTTCTTTCCACACCTACACAGAGTCTCACCATGTATACAATTACCTATTTTTCACAAGAATTCCTCCAAAAAAATTCACATTATAATCAAAACTTAACATTTTTTTCCTTTCATACCCTGATATGCACAAGTTCTATAGATTCCCACTACGTATACACAAGTGTTGTCTTTCTACTCCTTTTAAATCGATCTTCAGGTCATCATTGGATTTCTATACATCCAAGAATGGTCTCTTTCATCTCAAAAAAAGTATTTTAATTCCAGTTAGTCTTAATAACAATACCTAAAACTGAGTTTTTGTCCAATATCAATTCCATATTTATTTAATAGAAACTGGTCAACTAACTATCTCAAATCACTCAAAAAAATGCTTGACACCAACTGATAAGAAACATTAATGGAAGTTTGGTCTCCCATAAACTCTTCCTTAATGTTCTTATTCTAATTTATATGGATCACCTTAACTAAACTCATAATTATGTCTATATCCTCTTATTCTTTCTTCAGCTTTGATACCTAGTGATCGTTAGCTAAATCTCAGTATCATATCCTCCTTCTTTTCGTTTTACAATTGTTCTTTCTTATTGTTTAGTGTGTATAATCTCTTGTTTTTCAAGCACTCAAACACTTACCACTCTCTTAACATTTTTCCTTATATATGTAGGTCACTAGGAAATCTAATTTCATATTTTGGAATAATTAATATCCTTAAAAAATTCATTTCCCATGATCCTTCATTTATTTTCTTATTACATTTTCATATATGTTATTACACCGTGATCTCATATTTTTTTGTCTGTCAAACCATTGTCTCTAGGGAAATTTTTGGTGTACCCTTTCATTATCATTCTAATTTATTTTCTCATTACTCTTATCCAAATGAATTATTTTATATTATTCTAATAGGCATAAAGTTACTATATTCTTCCTCATTTTATTCTCAATATATTCATCTCATTTAAATCTATAGAAAACGTTCTCCATGGTTGTATGAAAAATCATACAACATTCCATCTTATAGAACAGGTCATCTAATTTTAGTGTGGGGTATCTAATATTTTAATGTGAGCTCCATATTTCAGAATGAAGAACCTATCCATGTCGTATTACTCAAAAAATAAATAGTTTGAATATCCATACTCAAGAGCATAGTTACATATCATCAAAATCGGCCTCAACATGAACCACATTTCACTTTGTGATGTTTGAAACATATAATTTCATCTTATGAATCATCAGATTTCATTTTCATATAATATTAAATATTTTTTAATACTAATGTAAAGACTCAGAAATTCTATATAAATTTCTTTTAAATTATTTAGGATTATTACGAGTCTGTAAAAATTGAAGGCACGTGATTCCGAGACCCAGTGTGCCCGAAAAGGAATTTTGAACATTTTTTAAGGTATGTTCAGTAAACGTGCGAGTGATGTTTTCTATCTTTTGAACTGGTGCTCAGATTAAAAATATGAGGACACTGTTAAATCTATAGAATCAGGATTCTCTTAATGGAGGATCAACTTCAACTACAATAGGTCAGAAGAAAACGATAGATTTTTAGACTTTTTGAAAGAATAATAAAATAACATATGTGTTATTTTATTTTTCTACCTATTATTGAGCGGCAGTGTCAGGGACCACAGAAGTGGTAAAAAATTTAATAAATGATATTAAATTCCCAGTTACACATAGGATGTGTAACCACCCCTCATTTAATTAAAAGTTTCATTAATTACCCCAATTAATGATCCATTAATTGAAAGGAGGTTTGATCACTTTAATTCATCCTTTGGATTTTAAAATTGTTGGAAAAGGGTAGAGGGTGGAGGATTGGTGGAAGAACTCCGATGAAGCGCCAACGCTCAACCCTTCCAACGAAGAACGAAATCTTGAATGGTGCCCATCGAGGAATCGATTTGGGATAGACAAACACCGGAGGCTTCAATGAATGAGGACTCTTCTACCTCCATGACTGTGATATCATTCAACGGTTCAGGAGGTAAGGGGTTTTTTCTTGATTAATTCTAAGAGTTTGAAGATGAATTAATCTCACCCTTATTATGATGCTAACGCGGAAGGCACGGGCCAAATAAACAAGGCCCGTACCTCCACCACTTTGATCTTTCTTGCGTTCTTCATGGGAAATGGGAAAAAAGAGCGGAAAGATGAACCTGGGAGCCAAGAAGTGTTGACAGCATTCTGGAAGGCATGTAGGTGCTTTCAGAAGAGAAAACGGACCATCGGATCTCACCCAGTGTCCCATAGAAGACCCATCGGCACAGCACCAGGGTGGCGGCGCCGAAGAATGACACCGGTGGGTAAAGGCGGCGGCTGGTACTCGCCAGATGTGAAAGGAGTTAGCACCGTACGGTGCCGCAGCAGCCAACAGGGGCGAACAGCTTTCAATTGACCGCGTTGGAGGAAGGGAGGTGCGTCATCATGCGCTGAAGATGGAGGTCACGGCTTCAAATCCGCGGTGGAGGGGGACTCGCACCCTATGTGTCTCGTGGATAGTAATCCATTTGGGAAGGATGGGTCATGCAACCCCTCACGTGGGTCACGCCTAGCCAACGGGCCAGGCTGATTCGCTGCCTAGTGGGCCAAGCCCAGCCGGTTCGGGTCAGGTCGGTCTGCGACCCAGTGGGTCGAGCCCACCGCAGCCTAGCTGGTTTGGAATGGGCCGGTCCGCAGCCCAGCCAGTTGGGGCTGGGGCGAGCCAGACCTGGGTCAGACCCGGACTGAATCAGTTCGGCCCAGACCGGGTCGGACCGGACCCGGACCCTTCATGGCCCATTTTTACTTAAAAGATCGTATCTTACAAACTAGAAGTTTGTTTAACGAGCCATATATAGTGTTGTAATCCTTGGTATGAGATGGTCCTTTTGAGATACTCCACCTGAGTTTTAGAGAAAGTTGGAGTATGGATTGGTTGGATCGTACCTTAATCCAACCAGGCCCTTAGCACTAAAATGCCTATAACTCTCAGACCAGGTGTCCGATTGACGCACCACTTGTTGCGTTGGAACCCTTATGACATGATGGATAATTGGGTTATATCTTCATGTTATTTCGTGTCAGTTTAATTATGACCAATGGCTTGAGGATTGGATCCTCCCGGAATCAAGTGTACTGTGTAGGGGAATCCAGTGGTTGGCTAAGACGTGAAGAATGAATAGTGATCCTATGAAGATCATCACCTAGTGATCCTGTATGGATCAGAACCTTTTAATCATGTGTGGATCAACACCTAGCGATACTCTGTGGATTATCACCTAGCGATCATGTGTGGATCAGCACCTAGAAATTCTGTGTGGATCATCACCTAGCGATCCTGTGTGGATCAGCAGCGAACGATCCTATGTGGATCAGCAGCAGAACCCTTGAAAGAATAAGATGATATAGCTTTACGACTAATCATTTGTACTTCTATACTTAAGTTATACCTGGTTTAAGATGAGTCTTTTGCTTTGTTCTTTGTGATTGACATCATTCTTTGTGGTTTTCCTTAGTGTAATTCTAAGAGACCTTCCGGGGTCTCGGGGTCCCTACTGGGTATTGTTATACTCACCCCTGCATGGACTTTGCCCGCACCTTGTTGTGTCTTTTTCAAATGATGAGCATATCGGATGAGACTATAGGATCTAGGAATAGGTGGTACATGGAGGTGACTGGTTGATGTGTAGAGCTGTGGAGATGAGATATACCTACCCTTCAGGTTGGATACTTGGTGGACAATCTTAGGATTTGTTTTCTTTTTTCTGTTGCAGTTGTATATTTTCAGTTGGGATTGTATTCTAACCCCTTTACTTTCAGTACTTACTATTACACTTAGTTGTGGTTACTAATTGTGGTTTCACCTTACTCTTCCATTGTGTTTTAATTTTTCATAGTGTACCCTACTTGTGTGTGTACAGGTTTTGAGGAAATTCCTTCCCATTTTTGGGAAATTTCTTTCTAGTGCTAGTCACCAACCCCTGGCCTATAGAAGGCGGGATTGGGGTAGTCAAGACATGGGTCTCGGTGGATGGGTCATGAAAAAGTTGTATTCGAGGAGTCGGTTCTACCAAAGAACTAGGACTCTTATCTTTCCAATGGATAAATAGTGTTAAGTGTTTTGAGTGTGGTTTTCAGTTCGGGGAGTCCATTGTTGGTGCGGCAGCCGACGTATCTATACATCCGGACCCTGAATTCTGATTTCCAACTCGGTGCATGAAAAAAACTGTTTGTGTGGGTTTTGAAAATTTTTTACTTTTGATCTATTTTGAGTCATCTCACCAGGTATAACTTATTGACTGTGGCACACCAGTTTCTTTTCAGGATGCCTCCACATAGACAGCCAGCTAGGATTCAAGAGAGAGTTCATGATGATGGCCCACTAAGTGATGAGGCTTCGGTGCAGGGCCCTCTTACAGTGATAGCACCTTCAGGTGGTACACCAACAGCACCACTATCCATTGGGTAGCTATTACCACCATCCCCACTAGCGGATGCTACACGTCAACTGAGTGTGTTGCACGAGTTCTTGTAGCATATGCCTCTGAGGTTTCTAGGTGAGACAGATCCACAGGCATCTGAGGACTGGATAGAGGTTGTGGCATGAGTTTTTCACTTATTTGGGACACCAGCAGATCAAATGGTGATTCTAGATGTCAGCCTCTTCCCGGGCACGACAGGGAGATGATGGAGCATGAAGATCCAGTTACACGATGAGGCTACCCTCACCTGGATGGAATTTGAGAGCCTCTTTAGGGTGGACTTTGTTCCAATGACACTATGCTCTATTCTTATTCAGGAGCTCTTGCACATACAGCAGGGCATCCTGATAGTAGCCCAGTACTCGGTGAGATTCACTGACCTCTCTCACTACTCCACTGACATAATACAAGACCCTTTATTCAGGGGTCGGACCATTGAGAAGGGTCTTTGGTGGGAGATCAGAGTTTCAGTGATATCGCTCAATATCCGGATGTAAGCTAGAGTGCTTGAGAGAGCATTATTAGTGTAGAGATTTTTATCTAAGAAGGCACTGATGGTGAGAGCCACCACCAGGTGACAGGTTGTCGAGTCATTTGTAGAAGGCAGTAGGCAGATTACGCAGAGGTCCAAGTGGGCCAGAACTTCCGGAGGATGACCCTAGGAAATAGGGTCGGAGGTGTAGAGATCACGAGGTAGATCAGTCCATCATAGGAGTAAAATGTGCTTCACGTGCGACGAGCAGGTCCATATGGCTTTTGACTGCCTGACCCATCGTACCAACGATCAGCAAACGGTCGAGGGACCACTAAGGTAGAGGCAGATATTCAACCAAGGAGACCCGTTGGGCGTCAGATGTGGAATAGGAGCAAGTCGTGCAGTAGGAGGTGGGTGGCGATTTGAGGTTCTTCCACCACCACCTCGAGGTGGTCCACACTGACCTCAGGGAGAAAGCGGACAGGGAAGATCTCAGCTTCAGGCAGTTGAGGCCTACGACCACGGTGCTCCAGAGATGATTTGAGGTACGATCTGTGTCTACTACACCCTAGCTGTAGTAATTATAGACACAAGTTCCAGTAACTCTTTCATTTCCACAGCACCTGTTCAGTTCTTGGAGATTCTGATGGAGCCATTGGCTCGATCCTTACAATTAGAGACTCCTGAGGGAGAAGATTCAATGATTACACACTAGTGCAGATAGTGTGAGCTCACTCTAGGAGGTGAGAGCTTCGGCTGAGATATCCTAGTAGCAGTGTTGAGGCCTTACGATGTCATCTTGGGTATGGAATGACTATCCACAGTCCATGCTCAAATTGACTATTTTAGGTGCAAAGTGTGGTGTGTCTGTAAGTATGGGATCAGTTTTTCCTTTACTGGTGAGAATAAAACCTTTGTAGCACATAATGGACTCTCTCAAAGGATTGTGCAGCTGATCACTCATCAGTTGGCTAGCCTTAACCTCGGATATGTTAACATGAGGAGTCTGAGTTATCCTGTAGTGGTGGACCAGTATGCTAATGTCTTTCCGGATGATGTTCTGGGACTAATGCCTTTTAGAGAGGTAGACTTCTACACCGACCTGTACTCCGGGACGACACCGATATCTACATCAGCATATTGGATGGCCCCTATAGAAATTTGTGAGTTGAGAGTATATTTAGAGGACTTGCTGAGGAATGGTTTCATAAGGCCCAGTGTTTCTCCATGGGAATCCTCAATTTTGTTCGCCAAGAAGGCAGATGGGAGTCTAAGGCTTTGTGTGGATTATTGTCACCTTAACCAGGTGACCATGAAGAACAAGTATTCGCTTCTGAGGATTAATGATCTCTTCGACCAACTGAAGGGAGCTCGATGGTTTTTGAAGATAGACCTCAGATTAGGCTATCATCATCTAAGAGTACAAGATGAGAACGTACCAAAGACGGCTTTCAGATGTTGGTATTGCCATTATGAGTTCTTGGTAATGACCTTTGGTGTGAACAATGCTCCGAAAGTGTTCATGGGGCTCATAAACAGGATCTTTCAGCCTTACCTTGATCGCTTCGTGGTGGTCTTCATTGATGATATCTTGATATACACAGTGTCGGGGGAGGAGCACACCACGCACCTACATATTGTTCTGGATACACTCTCAGAGCCTCAGATTTATGTAAAGATATCAAAGTTATAGTTATGGATATGGGAAGTCCAATTTCTAGGACATGTTATCTCGAAGGCTGGAGTTGTAGTGGATCTGGTGAAGATAGAGGTAGTGCTTTCTTGGGAGCCACCTAGGAGTGTGATCAAGGTGTGGAGTTTCCTGGGATTAGCTAGGTACTACCGGATATTCGTACCTGACTTTTCTAGAGTTGAGACACCCATTTCATCTTTGAAAAAGAAGAGACAGACCTTTTTTGAACAGAGAGACGCCAGCAGAGTTTTCAGGATCTGAGTCAGAGGCTGATGAGGGCCCCCATCTTGAGGCTACCAGAAGAGGGAGTTGGGTATGTAGTCTACTGCGAATCATCAGGGACCAGATTAGGTTGTTTCTTGATGAAGGAGCGAGCAGTGATCGCTTACGACTCATGGAAGTTGAGACAGAATGAGCAGAACTATGCTACCCATGACCTGGAGTTAGCAGCAGTGGTCTCTACGCTGAAGATGTGTAAGAACTACTTGATGGGTGAACGGTTTACTATTTACTCTAATCACAAGAGTCTCAGGTATATCTTCTCACAGAAGGACCTGAACCTAAGACAGTGATGATGGTTGGAGTTCCACCAAGACTATGAATTTGAGATAATCTACACTCCTAGGAAGGGTAATGTAGTAGAAGACACACTCAGTAGGAGGTATGGTCTATAGTTTCTAAGTGAGTCGATAGAGCAGCTAGCCACATTGCAGATATCCTTTGTAGATAGAGATGAAGAAGCTTACCTCCAGTCTAGGACTGTCACTCCCCCACTTCTTCAACAAGTTTGGGAGGCTCAACTTCGGGATGTTGGCTGTGAAGCCCAGCATGATCATATATCCTCATGATAGTCTCCTAAAGGATTTTATGAAGGTGGGGAGCATGTATTTCTCTTCAGAGGATGCACCATGGTACCAGTGATGCTATAAGAGGAGGTGTTGAGGGAGTTCCACACATCCCCTTTGGTGGTACATCCTAGAGTGAAAAAGATGTACTAAAACCTCTTGCGTTAGTACTGGTGACCAGATATGAAGAAAGCGGTGGTGGAGTTCGTATCACGATACCTCACTTTTCATCAAGTAAAGGCCAAGCATCAGGTTCCAGCAGGCTTAGCGCATCCACTTAAGGTACCAAATTGGAAGTGGGATGGTATATCCATGGACTTAGTGATGGGGCTAACATGTACGCCTAGGGGCCACGATTCCATCTGGGTGATCGTTGACCAACTCAACAAGTCGGCCCACTTCCTACCCATCTGAGAGCATGGATCAGTAGGTAGCGTGGGACGCCTCTATGTACAGAAGATTATATGGCTTCACGAGGTTCCATCAATGATTGTCTCATATTGAGACGCACGTTTTACATCCCACTTGTGGAAGGGATTACAAGAGGTGTTCGGTACTTATCTACGATTGAGTACTACCTTTCATTCTCAGATATATTGTCAAATGGAGCGGGCCATTCAGACACTCGAGGACATGCTTTGTGCTTGTGTCTGTGATTTTGGTCGTAGTTGGGAGGACCAGCTTCCACTGGGGGAGTTTTCTTACAAAAATAGTTATCACTCCACCATCGGCATGGCTCCGTTTGAGGCCCCATACAGGTGACCTTACAGATCACCACTATGTTGTACATACCAAGTGGACTTAGCACTTATGGGTCCAGAGTTGGTACAGGCTACCATGAAGAAGGTACAGATCATCCAGGAGAAGATGAAGACTACACAGAGCCGACATAAGTCTTATACATATAGGAGATGGAGACCCTTGGAGTTTGAGGAGGGAGACCAAGTCTTCCTACAGGTCTCACCCCGATGAGGATTACGGAGGTTTGGCTGAGGTCGCAAGCTATCTCTTAGGTTCATCGTACCATTTATATTTTCCCCTACAGATACACCAGGTGCATAATTTTTTCCATGTGTCATATCTAAGGAGGTGCGTGCATGATACATCACATGTTATTGACTGGAGAGAGATTGACATTGATGATGGGGAGATGTTTTCGGAGTTTCCAGTGGAGATAGAGGATCAACAGGAGAAGGTCCTTCATGGATGGTTTATTCCTCTGGTGTGAGTTTTTTGGCAGCATGGAAACCTCCAGGAGAGAACATGGGAGTGGGAGGCTCATATACATGCTCAGTACCCCCATTTGTTTCCCTATTTTTGTTGTAGATTTTGGGGATGAAAATTCCTAAGGTGGGGAGAATGTAAATATCTGGAAATTCCATATAAATTTATTTTAAATTATTTGGGATTATTATGAGTCTGTAAAAATTGACGGCATGTGATTCCAAGACCCGGTGTACCCGGAACAAAATTTTGAACATTTTTTAAGGTACGTTCAGTAAAGATGCGGGTGGCATTTTTTATATTTTTAATCGGTGCTCAGATTAAAAATCTAAGGACAATGTTTAATCCACAGTGTCGGGATTCACTTAAGGGAGGCTTAACTTCGACCGTAGTAGGTTAGGAGAAAACGATATATTTTTGGACTTTTTGAATGAATAATAAAATAACATATGTGTTATTTTATTTTACCACCTCTTCTTGAGCGGTGGTGGCAGGGACCACAGAGGTGGTCAGACATTTAATAAAGTATATTAAATTTCCGGTTACACATAGGATGTGTAACCACCCCTCGTTTAATTAATAGGTTCATTAATTACACCAATTAATGATCCATTAATTGAAAGGAGGTTTGATTACTTTAATTCATCATTTGGATTTTAAAATCATTGTAAAAGGGGAGAGGGTGGAGGATTAGTGGAAGAACTCTCACGAAGCATCGACACTCAACCCTTCTAACGAAGAATGGAAGCTTGAATGGCACCCATTAAGGAAACGCTCTAGGATCAAAGAATGTCAGCATCTTCAATGAATGGGGACTATTCTCCCTCTACAACCACGACATCAGTCAATGGTTCATGAGGTAGGGGGTTTTGTCTTGATTAATTCTAAGAGTTTGAAGATGAATTAATCTCACCCTAGTTATGATGCTAACGCGGAGGGAGTAGGCCAAACGAATAAGTCCTGGACCCTCTGCCGCCTTGATCTTTATTGTGTTCTTCATGGGAAACCAGAAAAAAAAAGCAGAAAGATGAAACCAGAAGCCATGAAGTGTTGGAAGCATCTCGGGAGGCCTGTAGGAAATTTCAGAAGAGAAAACGGATCACCAAAGCTCACCCGATGGCCTATGGAAGATCCACCGGCGCGGTATTGGCGTGGCAGCGCCAGCGCTTGGGGGACCACGCTTGCCGAACGCAGAAGGGGGTGGCACCGCAGTGGCTAGCAGGGGAGGACGGATTTTGTCCGGCTGCATTGGCGGAAGGACGGTGCATCATCGCGCTCTACAGATGGAGGTCGCGGGCTTTGAAGCTGCGGCTGTGGGGGAACCGCGCCCTGCGGGTCCTGCAAAAAGTGAGGTGGCGCCACGTGGCGCCATCGGTTGAAGAGACAAATGTCTCTTGAGACATTCCAGAAGGAGGGGCCACAAAACCCCTTGCATGGGTCACACCTAGCCGGTGGGCCAGACCAGTCCACTGCCCAGTGGGCCAAGCCCGTCATGGCCCAGCCCAGCCGGTTTGGGCCAGACTGTTCTATGGCCTAGTGGGCCTAGCCTGCCACAGTCCAGCTAGCTTGGGCTGGTCCAGTTCATGGCCTAGCCAGTTTGGGTTGGCCCGTGTCAGACCCGAGTCGGACCGGGTTGAGTCGACCCAACCCAGGTTGGGTCGGACCGGACCCGGACCCTTCATGGCCCAGTTTTTCTTAAAAGACAGTATCTTAAAAACCAAACATCTGTTTGAAAAGCCATATATGGAATCATAATCCTTGGGATCATATGGTCCTTTTGAGATACTCCACCTGAGTTTTGGAGAAAGTTGGAGTATGTCCGGGTTGGATCATACCCAAATCCAACCAGGCCCTCAGCACTAAAATGCCTATAACTCTTAGACCAGGCGTCTGATTGACGCGCTGCCTATTGCATTAGAACCCTTATGACATGACAGATCATTGGGTTACTTATTTGTGGGACTTTGTGCTGGTTGAAGTACAACTTATGGCTTGTGGATCAGATCCTCTCAGAATCAAGTGTACTATGTACGGGAATCTAGTGGATGGATGAGATGTGAAGAATGGATAGTGGTCCTGTGTGGATCAGCACCTAGCGATCATGTGTTGATCAGCACCTAGAGATCCCCTATGGATCATCACCTAGCGATCCCCTGTGGATCATCACCTAGCCATACTGTGTGGATCAGCACCTAGTGATCCTATGTGGATCAGCACCTAGTGATCCTATGTGGATCATCACCTAGCGATCCTGTGTGGATCAGTACTAAGCGATCCTGTGTGGATCAGCAGCAGAACCCTTGACAAAATAAGATGATATAGATTTACGACTAATCATCTTTACTTCTGTACTTAAGTTATACCTAGTTTGAGCTAAGTATTTCTCGTTTTTCTTTATGATTGAGATCAAGCTTTGTGGTTTTCCTTAGTGGAATTCTGAGAGACCTTCAGGGGTCTTGGGGTTTCTACTGGGTATTTTTATACTCACCCCTACACGGGTTTCACCCGCACCTTATTGTGTTTTGTGCAGACGATGAGCAGCTCGGCTGAGACTATAGGAGCCAGTACCAGGTGGTACACAGAGGTGACTAGTTAACTTGGAGAGTTGTGAATATGAGTTGTACCTACCCTTCATGTAGGATCCTTGGTGGATGATCTCCGGATCTCTTTTCTGTTTTCTGTTGTAGTTGTATCTTTTCAGTTGGGCTTGTATTCTGGCCCCTTTACTTTCAGTACTTACTATTACACTTAGTTGTGGTTACTAGTTGTTGTTGAACCTTACTCTTCTATTGTGTTTTAATTTTGCGTAGTGTACCCTACTTGTGTGTGTACAGGTTTTGAGACAATGCCTTCTTATTTTTGGGAAATGCCTTTCTGGTTCTAGTCACCAACCCCTAACCTATGGAAGGCAGGCTTGGGGTAGTCACAGCACAGACCTTGTGGGACGGGTCGTGACAACTAAGAAGTTTCCCTTTATGTAGGTCAGTGAGGCATAGTGTATCCTTATGTGAATGACATGTAACCTTTACACAGATTTACTTTACATTTATGTAGAGTAAAATGACTCTTCTGAAGCTCTTGAACTCCTGGTTACCATTACATAGATCATTTTTACCTTTACACAGTGCACCGCACTTCAACTTTACCTTTACAGATATTGTTGATTACCTTTATATGTCTCAAGGATGCTTTATTTTGTAATTATTTAAAGACTTACAAAGTCTTACGATATCCTTAAATCCATACGATCCTAGCCAAAGGCATATGATGATGAATTCAAACAATCTATTGAAGTCATATGCTAAATGCCTTTTCTATTTTCTTTCCTTGGATTGATTCCATACGATGTGCTAGAGTCTTGAAATAAATACATATGATCTTATATAAATTCATAAAATGGATATATATACTCATTCATTTTCCATTTTCATGCCCTAGGGAAGTTTGGTGATGAATTCTTATAATCATCATCAAAGTTTCACACTCATTAGTGAAGCCATATGATTTTCTCAAGTCAATAGGTTGAAGTATTATGATGTTCTTATAGTTTTACACTTAGTGACTTTTCCATTTTTATACTAAATATCAAATTCATAACATTTTACCTAAATACTTATGATTTTCACTCAAAGACTAACAATTTTTCGATTCATATGATATATCAAGGTCTTACTATCTACAGACATCTTGAATTTCAAACCAGAATCACTTCCACTTTCTCTAGGGATTCTCTAATACTTAAAAAACTTCATATAAGGATATTAAACACTAATTTTAGTATCCTACAACTAAAATACCCTTTGGATAGATTCAACTTCACTTAAGATAGCTCTTTCCATTCTTTAATATGTTTTACACAGTTTAACTACAACTTTATAAGTTTTACAATATTAACATATCAACAGCTAGCTTTTTTGCAACCTTGTCCATTTAAAATTGTCATCCATAGATCCATAGATGGTTCCTTCAACATGTTGGGTTTTAAATCTACCCTTAAAACTATCTTTATATTTTGGTAATAATATCTCACAAGTTATACATGGTATCTAGCATATTCAAATATTTTCAAAAAATTATAAATTTCACTAGAAGACTTCCATCATAACCTATCATGATCTTCCATGAAGTTCAACATAAAAAATAATCTATTTTATAGGATACTTCTTAAATCTGTTCATTTGGGTATTTAAGTAGCATCAACTCTAATTCCATTTCCCAACAAGTATAGGCATCACCTTTTTCATGTATCGGGTGGATACTCTAATCCATCGCCCATGTTCTCTAAGCATTCATTTACTTTTCACATTACACATTTATTAAAAAAATAAAAAAAATAATCACACAATCCACAAGGGTACTTAAAATTCAAATCCATTCCTATTGGATGTTTTCTTACTTGTATTTCTAAAAATATTCAAATTGGATTATCATGTTCAAGTTATTAAATTTTTTATAAAAAATAAGCTATTAATAAAGTCACTATTAATAAAAAAATCATCTGGACCCATGGATACAACAATGGGTTCTTGACCAGTAAGGATTGTTGAGGGACTATTTTCATCATCATCATCTTGAATTCCACACTGAGCCTATTCAATCATAAATTTCTTCTTTTTTTACCATTGTTCTTGACCTTTAATATATAATGATTGAAGACCATGATGAATATAATCCAAGATAATGGGATCATGAAGAACCTATAGATAAAGAATCTATAATTGGAGTTCACCTTATTTATATGTGATCTAATTTATTATATTTCAATTTATCTCTAATATTTTACATTAATTTTTAGTACTTATTATGATTAATATTTCTTAAGTATTTATGCTTTTTAATAATCATAATGGGTGAGAAAGAGACAAAATTTTATTTTCTCCTCTTGAGTATTTTCTAAATTGAATGTGTAGTAAAAAAATCAAAAAGGGGAGAAATCACCTTTATAATGGTGAAGGGGGATAAAAAAACCTCATAATTGTATATCATCAATCACCACAATTATATTTGATTGTTTTTATTTTTATTTGAATCCAAATCTATTTTATGTGATGATTATTCTTTTTATGATTAATTTGGTTTACTTGAAGATATTTCTATTATTATTATTTATTATTATTCAAATCATTTGTGACTATCAAAAATAGGGAGATTATTGTGCATGAAGCTCTTATCCTTCGGTTCTTTTCAATAATATCTCAATGTGTATTGAATGTTTTTCCTCAGTTATGTTGATATAATATAATATAATAATATATATATGTGTGTATATTAAGTCTAAAACAAATGTTTTAGGCCTCATATATCTCATGGAATTCACTCAGAGGAAAGATCAAAATAGGTATTTTCTAGCTTCCCAAAAAAAAGTCATTAGAATGCCACCATAAGGCTATTGGAGTGGAAATAAGATACTTCCTTACCCATAAGAACTCTGGTGAGCTGCACCTGAAATTTTCTAGATTCCATGCAGACTCACATTTCCCAGGTGCACACAACTATATTCTAGTGTCCGCTAACTATACTTTATTATACTTTTTCTGGAATGTAAATCTTATGATTTTGTTGACTCCAATGGACATATTCAACCCAAAATGACACACTTCAGCCTCCAAAACTATAAACTACTAAAATGATCAGGAGAATATATAAATTCACCTCTTCGATGATCTTACATGTGGGGAAATGTTGTTAAATCTTATTAAACATCATTAATCGTGTTTATTTATCTATTTAAGGTTTTATTATTCTTTATTTTTCATACTCACCCTCATCTACATTTATATCCTTTTCTCCTACTATAAACTCTTATATTTGATAGAGATTTGAGACTATAAATCACTAGGTTTGTATTAAAATAACCCACACTCTTTCATTTTTTTCTTCTTAGGTTCACACAACCACTAAAGGATTGGGTTTCTTGCTACAACCATTAAAATAAAAGTTTATTTCTATTTTTTAGGTTAATTGGATACCACTAAAGCTAAGAGATTAAAGGAACCCTAAAAATATTAAGGATGTAAGTTTAGTAACTAGTGTGATTGAGTTTCTGGAAAACATCTATAATAAATTATTACTTCCATTTTACTTTCCACTACATAGATTATTTTTACAATTAATTTCTATCATATGTTTAATTTAATAGATTTAATTTTTTAAACTAAATTCACCCCCAACCCTCTTCATATCCTCTTGGATCAATAAATAATTTAGTTTTTAATTATAGGTCTCAATAATGAGCTATTTTTTATTAATTATTCATTAATTTTATTTCACCCTCGTGTAGAGGAATTTGGATTGTACATGATTTATTATGATTTATTTTTTCATAAAGGGAAACCCATTTTTTTTGTATGTTTTTATATTTTAAGTGAATAAATTATTATGATGTGATTCAATAAGAGTTAAAAATATTTTAAAAGCTATTTCACTTGAAATGATTAGTGTGATAGATGTTTATTAAATTTTTGATTGGATACAAGATTATGAAATTTTTGTTTTTATAAAAACATAGAGGAGTTTTTTGTCTCAATATTTTAAAATGAGTAAAAATTATTTCAAAGGGGGTTAATTTTTTATAAAAAAATCATAAGAAGTGTATTTTACTCAAATCCCATGGTATGTTGAGATATTTTTTGGGAAAACCCCTTGGATTTGGTTTTGGATAATTGTATGAAAATTTTTTGAATGCTTGTTAAAATTTTAATTGGTATATTTGAAAAACGTTCTATGTAATTTTGATGTTTTGGGAATGTAATGACCCTTTTTTTAAAATTTACATCTTAATTAAGTCTCAAGGGCCATGTTTGATTTGGATTACTCAATTGGAAATTAAATTGTATTATGGTCAGATGGACTCAATATTAATATAGTGTGGTAACTAGATAGTTGTGGATGCAAGTGGGAAAGTGAAATATATATAGTGGGGGTATCATAGTATATATGATTCTATATGTGTTCTTCATATACAATATTATAATACCTCATATATGAGGTGATTTTTCTATTAGGGTTATGTATGATCAAAATTTTCTGTTATGAGGAATTAATATATGTTTTTGATGTTTTATACCCTATATTTTTTATGTACCTTCTTTGTAAAAAAATAAAATTATGGGAATATTGAGGTGTACATAAGAAAATTGGAGGACAGTAGGTTGATTCATCTCATTAAGGATAATGTTTTCTATTATGAGACTCTCTTATAGATTTAATTCATATTCATGAAATCCTTCTTGATAACAATACCAATTTATTTACATCACTTACTGACTTAGTGGAGAGAACAACTATTATGAAAGGGATCAACTAACATGGATTGATTTAAAAGGATTCTGTATAAAATTAAATCATTCCATTCTCAAGGAATAAGGAATATCATGCTCATTAAATGATGTTGGGTGGTTATTATATAGTTTAAATCTATAAAGGCACTTTAGAGCTTTATGTCAACCATGGATCCATGATAAAGTTATGCTACAATTTGTGTCCAAATTGGAAAGCATGTAAGGCTATGCTAATGTTTAAATCTATATGATAAGGTGAAAGGTGGTGTTATAGTTTATTATCATATTGAAATATGAAAGGGTTATGCTATAATTTAATATCATCTAAAAAATGAACCATATGTTCTAGGATTTATAGTTATTCAGGAAGACTTAAAGATACACTAGTTATGGTTGTCTAATAATATAAAAGGGTATCATGAATTTATATACTATTCAGTAAGGTAAAAGGGTTAATTTGGAGTTTATGGTCATCTAGGGAGACTTAAAGGTTGTGATGGAGTTTTGTGTCTTCTAGGAAAGAGAGAGTTTATGCTGGAGTTTAAGGTCCTTTAGTAACATATAAGGGTTATGTGAGAGTTTTGGGCCATCCTAGAAGGAAAAGGGTTATTATAGATTTTTTTACTATCCAATAAGGTGAAAAGTTATAATGGAATTTAAGGACCTTGATAGAACACATAGTTTCTATATTTTTATGTTATAATTCAATGATCATATCCCCACTAATTTTACAATATCTAAGTAAATATCACATTTTTATTATATTAGTGTAATTAAAATTTTACTATAAATAAGGCATAATTATGTGATTTTAATGATTTAAATAATATTCCATATAAATTTTCATGATTGTTCCTTGATTTAGGTTTTTTTATGTTGTTATAGGTGAAGACCTTCCAGGCCAAAAATCTAAGAATAAACTGGTTTTTAAACCAATTGTGTATGATTAAATGATGAATTGGAAAAGTTGTGTAAGAGTAACCCAGAAATATGTAGAGTTATGTAAGGTTTTCATTATTTACTATAGAAATTGAAATAATGTTCTAGCTATGTAAGATTAAATGGAAAATTTCTAATGTTTCATACAATTAAAAAACACTTCTGTAATAATAAACTAGGATATGTATAAGAATAAAAGAACAATCACAACATGATATATAAGACTAACCAAAACTTATCTAAGAGTAACCTATGCTCATGTATGGTTTTAAGATTAGTAAAAATTTATCAATACAACCAAAGTAAAGAGATCTTAGGCTATTGAAAAAGATGAATATCCACATGACAAGCATGTAAGCCCGAGGGGACCATGAAGGGATATCCATATGTACTTGACTAACTGAATTGAGTAATAAAGCAAAAGTATGAACATGTATATTACAATATAGAAGAGAGAATGTGAATTAAGATCATGGTTTTTGAATCCCATGCTTATTAAGTCATAAATGGATATATTAAATACTCAAGGATCCCTTGGGGAATAATATTCCAGGATCCCCTAGATTTATTATAGTTTTACTTTTTTATATTATTAATTTTTCATATTATTCCCCTAAAACCACATTCTTCTATAGGGGAATGTCCTTTAATGTAGATCCAGGGGGAATAAATAGAGTTTTAATTTTCAAGATCATGTTATACTATTTATGTTCTTGGTTATTGTCACTTTGAGATATTTTTAGTGAGTGTTTAATAATGTTTTTAGTGGTTGTTGACTATTATTAATTTCATTTCACTATAATTAATATTTACATTATTATACTAAATTTTTTATCCTCTTATGGTTATCTAATATATGATAGAGCTAGTTGGATAGAGAGGGAATGGTTTATGGGACATGCACAGTGGGGAATTAACTCCTAAATGGTCAATTGTGAGAAGATACAAAGGATTCATTCACTTGATTGAGGGATGCATTATTATACTATATATAAAATCACATAAGAGTATGTGAACGTATTATTTTGATACAATGGTCCCTTATATAAGAAAAACAATGAGGGGTGACTTTATGTAATGATGTTTTTTTTGATTCATTGGAAGATGATAGGATGGAATTGATGTTAAGGAGAACAATAAAGGAATGCACTTAGGGATTCATCCTAGGATCACCACCCTTTTTTAAAAAAAATATTCCTTTCATTTAATTTCTATTTTTACCACATAACCAACCCCCATTTCCCCATTTTCATAAAATATTGAAGATATAAAATAACATAATATTTTACTAGGAATAGTTAGTGATCTTCAAGGTTCCTTAAGAGACATTCGTTGTCCTCCACTATAATGCATTATAATAGTTTTATAAAATGTTATTTTGACTGGATGATGAAAATACTAATTCTGAATTTTGAATCATTTGTTTGATATATATGTTATCTCTCATTATTTTTTACATTTTTCATTAAAAATAATATAATAAATTTTAAAAAAATGGAATCTATTTTAGTCTCACCCTCTAATCTAAGTGACACAATTGCACTGTTTTTAAGACAAGTTAGGGGAGTTTGAAAATGTAACTATATGGAAGAGATTTTTTGAGACTTTATTTTTGGATATCAAGGAAGATATTGAACCAAAATTCCTTTAATATTTCTCTAAGGAACTCAGTGAGATCTCAAAGTACTTTCCATAATTTCAATAAAATGTAGAGCTAAACTAATTAGAGCCGCTAAAATTCCCACCCATAACTAATGAATAGATCATAGGGATTGATATTATACTTGAATTTCACCCACTTCCCAACCATTATAGTTAAATTATCAAGGAATTCAATGATAAATAAGATATACCAGCTGATACATTAGAGGGAGATGATAGAACAATGGATTCCTTTGTTCTTGTCTTTTCTCAAATTCAATTTAAAACTAAAAATACCTATTTTTATTTTATAGGATCAACACCATATATTTTTTCCCTAACATATGAAGGATATGGGGCCATGGGATAGATCAGTTTGGAAGAGAAGATGAAGGATTCTAAAGTGTGGTTCACTAGAATAGAAGAGTATAATGGTAGCAAACATCATAAAACTATAGAATATATTAATAAATATGAACTATAAGATAATACATGTCGTAGCATTTAAACTCAATATCCCATTGAAACCACTCCACATGCTGAAGAAGAAAAGGACCGCCCCTGCTTGTTTTTCCCACCTCTACAAGCCTATAAGTGCTATAATGCTAAGGATAGGGGAAAGAAGTAATCAGTAATGGGGGAGTTCCACATTTAGTTAAAAGAAAAAAAGCACAAAAGTAAAAAAAATGGGGCGACTCCTTCCATATATTCCTCATACACCTTTAGATTGGGGATGACATCTAGAACTACCTAGTTATAGGTAGTAAAAACCCAACACCCATTGGGAGGTTAACCCATGTTTTTCCTTTTTCTTTCATTTTGTTTTTTTTTAATATATTTACTCATGTTGTTTCAGTTTTTCTTATATATTTATAAAAGTAATAAGATAGGAGGTTAAATAATGTTTCCATTGGAAAATAACAAGGTTGTATTTTTCCTTCCTCAGTGTTTGATTAATGCCCTATATTTATTGTGCATACTGCTTGTGCCTTAATTAAGGGGTTGTTGTTAGACAAGTATATGGAAGGGGTATAGACCTATTATTAGGTTGTGTGTTTATTTATATTTTTATTTTTCAAGATTTTTTTATAAAAATAAAAATACAAAAACATTAAGCTTAAGAGAAAGCCTATAGAGTTTCTTCAGTGAATTTTAATGGACTAATTTTATTTTAAAAGTAAGAAAATAAAGGATTGGTGATATTTATATCATTATATGATTCAATTTTTGAACATATTTTTTTGGAAAAAAATTTAAATTTTATTATGTATAGAAATTTAAGAACAAGACCCCATAATGAAAGAAACAAACCACCAGAAAACCCCTAATAATCAAAGGGGAAAATGTTCATAAATTCTATTTTGAAGATGTGTCATCAAATACAATAGTACAAGAGATGGATTAAAAATAATTATTGTCCATTCAAGGTTTTGGTCCTGATTGACAACATCAACAAATGAGAAAAAAATTAAACAAAAAAACTCATAAAAATATAATTGGCCCATCTCAACCAATCCACAAAACAATAAAACAATAAGCTCCAAAGAACCGATCATCCACCAAGAAACCATTTTGAAGACCATTCCTTTACTTGAGAGACCTCACATTATTCATGAGATCAACACCTAGAATATAATGATAAAAATGAAATGTTTCTCCCAATCATGGAACCTTGAGCTGTTTTCCATCAATAATGAAGTAGATTCCACCACTATAGTATCATCTTCAACCTCCATATAGTCCATAGCCAATAGCTAGATAAACCACCATCAATATCCATAATCTGTTACTTCAACAATAACCAAACTAGGAGAACAACAATGACCACCATAATCGCTTTCCAAATCCAAGCCGATGTGAGTGAAATAATCAGTAAAAAACACATATCCATCCATTCAAAACCAATCCAAGAAAAGAACCAACACACCACCAATAAAATAAATAATGATAAATAAAAACAAAAAAAAATAATAAAAATAGAATAACATAGAAATTATAGAATTATTTATTATCTATCATATTCTGTATAACTTATAAGTCCTTAAGATCCTTCTCCAACCTTCATTTTTCGAGTTAGATTCAAACGGGATCCCCAAAATGAACTAATCCATCTCCAAATTACCAGCAACATCAGAGAAGAGAAGTGAGGAAAATAAGTCAATATTTTAGATCTATTGAGACAATCCAAAAGATCCATGATCCAAAAAAATAAAATAATTGAGTGTTTTTAATCCATTTTCTTTCTTAATAGCTTAATCTATGTTAACTAGAACTTAATATTTTTTTAATTTCTAAGATTGTTGTAAAATTGAGAGATTGTCAAAATGATTAAGGTGTCATTTTGAAAAATAATTTTTTAAATATCACTCTTATTGATCCTACCCATGAATTTTACCATATTATAAGACCCTTAAAATCCATGAATAGCCTATTAGGTTTCCACATTGCATGTTGTTATAGGGAGTATCTAGTGAAACACACAGCTCCATGGTATGAGGTAGTATCATACAAACCAACCACACAACAAAATTTAAATACAATAGGAATCAAGCCAAAGAAATAATATTTAGAATGAATAGATACACAAAAAAACAGAGGAAAATAAAAGGGCATGATATTATATAAAAAACATTATGAAAATGATACAATAATATAGGAAAGAACAATAACATAGGGAATTTACATGTTTCATACCACTTTGGTCATACTCCATAGAAAGAATACCATCTGAAATCCTTTTATTATGAAAAGAAAACAAATAGAAGATTGAAAACATAAATTCAAAGTAGGAAACACAAAAAATATATTAAATTAGAGGAATACTCAATATTACTCATAAAATAGAAGGAAATAAGAATAAATAAATTAACTAGGGTAAATTTTCTAGGAACAAGAAGAAAACTAGGATGAAACCCCCTTACTAGGGTTCAACCACACCTATCAAACACCAATTCAAGATTTTTTATATCAGATTCATCCTTCTCATAACTCAAAATCCTTGATCTATCCACTAAAACTACCTTTATAAAGTATACTACAAGCACCATTAAAAATAGGTCCACTAAAAATCCCTCACCTCTGGATCATCTCCTTCCCTTCTCTCAATCTCTCTCTCAAATTCACCTTCTTTGAGTTTTCAATTTTATCTATCAAAAAGTAAGAGGAGGGAGCTCAACCTATATTATCCATTAAAACAACCTATAATAACCTTTTTATATGCATTTTAATGGGGATCATGATAAAAAAAATTATTACAATAAAACCACGCATGGTTGCACATAAGGTTCCTCAAAAGCTATCCCACATAAAGATATACTTGACACTATTTAATGGTCGACACACCCACTGTATAAGGGTATACACCCCCTATGTAAGGGTCGGTACTTGATTTGTAAGGGTCTCCACACACTTAATAAGGTTCAGGTGGTCCTCACATAAATAAACCAAACAACTCGTGTAAGGATAACCCCATCTCACATAATGGTAGTGCATTCCATTCTACTGGTTATGTAAAGGTATCACATCCCCCACATAAAGGTCAACCTGAGCTATGTAAAGGTCACCTTGAAAACTAAAAGCATAGGTAAGGGTAAAAAAACATTTATATAATATTTATCCTTACAAAACCAAAACCACATAAGGATAATATTCCCCTCACATAAGCGTAATATAACCTCATGTAAGGTTAAAAACACCTCACATAATGGTAATATAAACTTTATGTAAGGGTAAAAAAATAATCTATAATCTTCCAAATAAAAATCTAAGAATAATAAAACTAAAACAAGAGGGTTCAAAAAATATATGACAAGAGATAAAAATGCTTGGCAGAAACAAATAAAAAAATACATACATTTTAATTTTTAATAATCAAATTCAAAATTTAAAAAATCTCCACATTATGAAATAAAATATAAACCACATAGGTATGATGTTCTTGAAATCCTATACTAACCTAACCTACCAGCTGTTTTGGATAGTTTTCACTAATTGAAAAATCCTAAGAGTTATCATGATCATCTCACTAGGAACAAAAATTATTATATACCACAGTGGCACATGTATGTTTATACCAACACATATATTGTTAAAAACAACTAATATATGCTAAGAAAAAAACAATCTAAGAATTATAATTAACTAGAAATCATACCTTTAATTACCCTAACTTCCACCTTACATATATAAAACTATCTATACATATGCTATTAGAGTTATTTTTAGAATATCATGTACCTAAGAGACGCTCAAATACACAAAATCGTTACCCAGTTCCTCACACTGAAAGAAATATGGGAAAAATAATACAAAGTAAAAACAATCTCAAAAGTGAAACACTTCTAATACAAGAAGTAAAAGTAGTAGAAAACACACAATAAGCAAGTATAATAAGCTGAAAGAGTAAAATTAACCAATTAAACCCAAATAGCTAAGACAACTATCCCTACCCACACCCTCTATTCTAACAAGGAACCCCTGCAAATCACATGTAGAGCCAATATGACACACATGTTTCTTCCCTTGTATTTTTTCTCCTCCTAGATTGGTTGTGTGGCTTGTCTCCCATAACTCTTACATTATAAAATGAATATTTATAACATAAAACATGTTTTTCTAGCCTCTAATTATCTATTTCATATTGATTATTTAGTTTTGACATGTGGTAGTGTTTTATGACCATATTTTATCATAAAAATTTATCTTTTAGTGAAAATATCGATTGTTTGGATCCTTTTTCTCATTTTCCATAAATTTTTTCATCCTTTAAAATATAAAAAAATAATTAAATATCCAAGAAATAATTAATCATTTAATTCATAAAATTAATTTATTTTAATATCAAAAAGTATAAATGAATTATGTGTATCAAAATCCTAGGATGGAATAAGAAATACTACCTAGAGATTCAACCACTATATACTAAGGGTTTCTAGATAGACTCAAAGAACCTTGATACCATCATAACCAGGGTATACCACATTGTTCTAGTACATTATATCCCAGACATATCCTCCGGGTAGTATGTCTTAATGTTGCTAGTTTTTTAAAAAAAGAGAGCACTTGAACTTCGTAAATCGATTAACATCCTTCTTTTATTTTATTTTACTTTTAGTTTAATTCTTTATAATGAGAAACTCATGCCCTGACTTCATTATAATACCCTCCACCTTCAAACCATGGATTTTAAGATCCCTATACAATACTACTGACTTCACTTTCTCTAAATTAATATAATCCATACCATACAATAAAGAATATTTAAAAAAATTGATTGATTCACACAAGGAATTCAACAACAAACAAGTAAAATCCTAATCATTTATATCATCATATACATTGGATAAATCTAACATCATCTTATTAAACCTATCTAAATGAGTCTATATAGAGATTACTAGGACTATTTTGAAATTATAAAGATGAATTTTCTTTTTTAACCTTTCTAAAAGGGACCTAGTCATGTAAAGATACTCAAGCTTCAACCATGTTACACTAGTAGAAGTATAATGGAAAAATTATCAAAAAAACTTGTCACTTAGGGTAAACAAAAATAGGTAATGGGATTTCATTAAAATATTAGATTCAACATCCTCTAAATAAATAGTAGTCTTCCTAGTGGAATAGATGGTGGTAATTTTATTTTTAGGATCTGCTAGAGCATCTTCAAGTCTATTGTGGACAATAAGATAACGCATATTAACTCCTATAAAATTGAAATAATTATCTCCATAAAACTTATCAACCTGTAATCTAGATGAATGTGTCTTTATAATCAATCATTATTATATCTGAAACTAATTTTTTATGGGGGTATCCAGTGAAACACACAACTCCAAGGTAGGAGGTATTATCGCATAAACCAACCACACAAGTAAATTTAAACGATGTGGGATTTGAGACAAAGAAATAATATATAAAAAGGAAATGTAAAAAATAAAATAGAATTAAATTTATGGGAATATTATTATACAAAAAAATCATAGTGATAATGATAAAAAAATAGATGAAAGGAAAACAACATAGGGAATTTTTGTGGTTCAGAACACTTTGGTCATACTCCACATTAAAAACACCACCCAATATCCTTTTATTAAGTAGAGAAAAAAATATAATATTACAAATAGAAATTTTTAGAATGAAACACAAAAAATAGAGGAAACAATAAGAACACTTAACATTACTCACAAAATAGAAAGAAATAATAAGAAACAAATTAACGAGGGAAAATTCAATAGGAACAAAAAGATGACCAAGATGGAAACCCCTTAATGGGGTTTGGCCTCAAATTTAAAAGATCCCTCCAAGATTTATTGTCACTGTAATTATCCTTCTCTAGAATCACAATACTTTATCTCTCCATCAGAACTAACTTCCCTAATTTGATCATGAGCACCATCACCAATAGGGCCATGAAAAATCCCTCGCCTATGGATAGTCTCATTCACTTATCTTGATTTCTCTCTCAGATTTACCTTCTATTAGCTATCAAATTTTTCTATATAAAAGTAATATGAGGGATCTGGTCCTATATTATCCCTTTCAACAACATCTAATAGCCTTTGAACATGTGCTAAAATGAGAATCTTGCTAAAAAATCATTACAATAAAGCCCTGAACGACTACATGTAAGGGTCCTCAAAAGATGCCCCGTGTAAAGGTCAGCTTTCCATTGTGTAAGGTTAAACACACCTTTTGCATAAGGTTAAACTCCCACTATATAAGGTTTGGTTCCCACTATATAATGGCCAGCACCCACAATGTAAGGGTCTCCACCCACTACATAAGGGTCACATGGTCCTCACATAAAGGTACGAAATCACTCACGTAAGGGCAACTTCGATTCGCATAAGGGTAGAACACTCCATCCACTAGTTATGTAAAGGTAATATAGCCCCCACATAAAGGTCAACCCAAGATATATAAAGTTAACCCTATAAACTCAAGGTGCATGTAAGGGTACAAAACTACTTAGTTAAGGGATATCCCTGCAAAACAAAAACCATGCTATGGTAACATACCCCACATGTAAGGGTAACATAACCTCATATAAGGATAAAAATATCTCATGTAAGGGTAACATAAACCTTAAATAAGGGTAAAAAAACATGATAGAATCTACCAAAACAAAATATAATCATAATATAACTAAAACAAAATGGTTCAAACAATATATAAAATAATATAAAAAACACTTGGCAACAAAAAAACAAAAATAAATACAATATTTTAATTTGTAATAATTAAATGTAAAATTTAAAAAATCTCTACCTTATAAAATAAAATATAAATAACACAAGGCTTATGTTCTTACAAGTCTATACTATCCTAATCTATCAGTTGGTTTGGATATTTTTCACTAATAGGAAAACTTTCAGAGTTATCACGATCATCCCAACATGAACATTACTTAGAATATACCATAGTGGCACATGTCTATCCATACCAATGCATATATTACTAAAAAATGATAAAACATGATCAAAAAAATCTAAGTAGCAACATTAACCAGAATTCATACCTTCAAATACCTAAGATTCCACATCACATACTTGTAACTAGCTGCACACATGCCATCAGAGGTCTCAATCATCTCTATTGTTCCTAAAAGACACTCAAAGAAACCAAAGTGTACCAAATTAATTACATAGAAAAAAACATGGAAAAACAATAATATAGAGTATAACCAGACTCCAAAATTAAATAGTTATATTACAATCAGTAAAATTATGAGAAAACACATGTAAAGTAAATACAACAAACTAACATGATACAAGTCTCCACCAAATCCCAAAATAGCTCTGACAACCATCCCTACCCACACCCTCTCTTCTAACTAGGGGCCCCTAAAAATCACATGCAAATCCAATCCTAGGATCTCATAAGAAATATAACCAAGAGCTACTCCTACTATACACTAAGGGGTTGAAAATAGAATTATAGAACCTCGACACCATCACAACTGGGGTATACCATATTATTATGGTCCATAATATCCCAAGACATTTCCTCATGGAAGTATCTCTTAATGCAGCTATTTTTCTACACTAATATCACTTAAACATCTTAAACTGACTATCATCCTTATTTTCTTTTATTTTACCTTTAGTTTGACCCTGCACACTAAGTAACTCAAACCCATACATCATCCTAAAACAATCTACCTTCAAACCATGGATTTGAAGTTCCCTAGATAATACTGTTGACTTTACTTTCTCCAAAGTGATTGAATCCCTTCTATACATCATGGAATCTCTAACCAAATTGAATGGTTCATATAAGTAATTCAAAAACAAAAACAAAAATATGGTCCTCGTCAATAATATCGGTATCTACATTGGATAAATATAACACCATATTATTAAAGCTATATAAATGAGTTCTCACATAAGTGTTTGGGACCATTTTAAAATTATAAAGATTCATTTTCTTTTATAACCCTCTTAAATGGGACCTAGTCATATAAATATTCTCAATATTCAACCGGATTGCATTGGTAGAAGTCTTGTGGACCAATTATCAAAAAATCTTGTCACATAGGTTCAACAATAATAGGGAATGATATTTATTTGAAATATTAGGGTTAATATCCTAAAAAGAAATTGTAGTCTTCCAAATGGAAGAGACATTGGTATTTTTTTTGAACCTACTAGATCAACTTCAAGTACATTGTGGACAAGAAGATAACACATCTTAAATTTACAAAAATTAAAATCATTATCTCCAGTAAACTTCTCAACCTCTAATCTATTCAAATAAATATTTATACATGATCAAAAATAGATCTAATACCAATTTTTTATGGGGGTATCTAGTGAAATAAAAAATCCAAGTTAAGAGGAAGTGTTGCAAAAACCACACATAATAGAATTTAAACACAAAAGGATTCGATCCAAAGAAATAATATATAGAAATAAGAGATACATACCAAAATAGATTCAAATCAATAGACACATCAATATACAAGAAAAACCATGATGATAATGATATAAAAATACAGGAATGAAAAAAAAACACATGGAATTTACATGGTTCAGACCACTTTCGACCTAATATATGGTATGAACACCACCCAACATCCTTTTATTAAGAAAAGAAAACAAATGGAATATTAAAAACAAAAAATAAAATAAGGAAACACAATAAATAGATGAAACTAGTGGAACACTCAATAGTACTCTCAAAACATAAGGAAACAAGAAGCAAAAAAATTAATCATGGTAGATTTAATAGAAACAAGAAGAAACCCATGTTGGAACCCCATTATTGAGGTTTAACATCACTTTTTTAAGATCCCTATAATATTTTTTTCAAAAAAACATCCTTATTATAAATAACAATCCTTGAGATCTCTACTGGAATGAGCTTCCTAGAGTTGACCACAATCATCATCACCAATAAGGCCATGAACCAACCATAAACTTTGGACTCTCTCTTTTCCTTCTCTCAATATATATTTTAGCTTCACATTCTCTGATATTTCAATTCTATCTATCTAAAAGAATGCGGGGTCTCAGCTTATATTATGTCTTCAAAAAACATCCAACGACCTTTGAATACACGTTCAGATGAGGAGCATTCTGAAAAATAAATTGCAACAAAACCCTGAATGGATGAATGTACGGGTCCCCAAAATCTACCCCACATAAAGGTCAACTTTTCACTATGTAAGGGTCGACACAACCACTACATAAGGTTTGGAACCTGCTGCATATGGGCCAGCATCTAATATGTAAAGTTCTCTACCCACTGTGTAAGGGTCACGCGGTCCTTGTGTAAAGGTACCACAAAACTCATATAATGGTAACCCCGACTCACATAAGGGTAGTGCACTCCATTCCTATTGTTACATAAAGGTAACATATCCCATATGTAAAGGTCAAATCAAGCCATATAAAAGTAACCCTACAAACTCAAATAATGCATAAGGGTATAAAACAACTTATGTAAGGGTTAGTCCTCTAAAATCAGAACCACATAAGGGTAACATAACCCTCATATAAGGGTAACATAACCTCACATAAGGGTTCAACCACATCATATAAGGGTAAAAAAATAAGTCAGGATATACCAAAATAACATTGAATCATAATAAAACTAAAAAAAAGGGTTCAAACAAAATATTATAGGAGATAAAAAAGTTAGAAATAATAAATCAAAAAAACAAATACAAACATTTTAATCTGTAATAATCAAATTCCAATTTTAGCACAAGTATATTATTCTCACCTACCCTAAACTTTATCATTTTTCATGGTTTTCATTGAAATGAGTATGAGAGGAAGGTTATTTCTTAGAATTAATCATAGGGCACTACACATGATGGAAATATGATTGGGTGTTCCATAATATATTGGGAAGGAGAGTTTACAACACTTATTGTAAATAAAATTACCCTTTATTTTACCCAAGATAAAAAAACACTTATAAAAAAAAGGTAAAAAATAAAAAAATAATGAATAAAGAAAAAATAATTCATTTTTATCTTTGTTTTGTGAACCTTAGTAATTAAAGCATAGTGTTAGGATAGAAATATCATTCGAAAGGTATTCAGTGAGGTGTATTCATTGAGTGAACCACTTGTAAATCATGAATTATGGTGTTAATAGTCAATCCTCCTCTTTCTACCTTTATGTTTAACTTATGAACCACCTTCCTCCACCCACAGAATAACCTTTTCAAGTCCATATTTTTAATATAGAACCTTATTTGAGAAACAAGAATAACAAAAATCTTGTAGTAACACATTCATGAGTCTAAAATGAGTATTACTTTTCTAAATCTATTATGAGTAATGGGGGATTCATATCTAGAAATGTGGGTGCATGTTTTTAGGGGTATAAATTTAATGTTAGAAGAAATTTTATGTGAATGAGTGAAATTAAGTAAGTGAGAATATATAGGAAGCATGATAATTATAAGGTTTCTTTGTATTAAAAAATTCTATAATTTTTAACTATTGAAATTATATATGACATAGGTATATCATTTTCTTAAATTATTTATTGTGGAATCCTGGACCTAGTTTACTCATAAGTGACTAAACTCAGTTTTCCACACGACCTCAAGTGCACCTCCCCGTATTGCAAAGGTTGTTGGCAAGCAAAGAGGGTCTATGATGGTATTGTGGGGAGACTATACCCTCTTTATTAGAGTGGAGAACAATAATGAATAATCTAATAAATCAATGAAAATAGTGTAATAATGAAACAATAAAATTACACCATCTATATGATAATAATAATACATAAATTATGATCAATAAGTAGTACCATATACAAAATGATGATGTCATGATGTTATAAAAAAGTGGTAGTAAAGGAAATAGGTATAAGGAATGAAATAATAATATCTATAAAAAGTACAAAGAGAAAAAAATATATCTCCACTAGAATGAAAATCACTATCACGGTCCTCTATTCTCATACTTCATCCTAGTATAAAAAATCAAGTATCCGTAGTTGGTTGCTTTCCCTTATCCAAACATGCATCTATGGAGTCATTTTCAAGACTAAATGGAAGACTGAATCGGGTGTTAGTAAAACTTAGTAGGACCCCAAAAATGGTGTCTACAACTAATCCAATCTATGAATATATCATGAAGTAGTGTGAATGTAATAATGACAAAATTAGTAAATGAAATAAATAATACCCATGTTGGATCGGGTTCCCTAGGGAACACCCATACGATACTACCTTCTTTGGACTAATCTAGAATGTCTATAAAAATTTTTTACTTTATAAATAAGTATCATCATGTCCATTAATTCCAAGTAAAACTTTAGGAACATCATATACATTAATTAATAATAACCAATATGGAATTTCATGTCCGTAAATTCCAACCATGCAGTAATAAAAATCATGTATATCAATTTGGAATAAACAAGAAGGAACATCATATCCATAAGTAACAAATGATAAATAAAAAATGTTGTTTCTATTAATTCAAGATAAAAAATGAGGAATTTCATGTCCATAAATTCTATTAATAAATATGTAATGTCATGTTCATTACACAAGATAAGAATATGTAATCACTTCCATGTAATTTGATCAAATCAATTCATTATTTAAGTCATATGAATGAATAGTGATAAAGAGGATGATAAGTGTAATCTACTTGCCACTACATCATTTAAAAAGGTAATTTGAAATGGTCTTTCCATTCACCTCCTAATAAATTAATTTATAAGTGATAAAGTGGTCAATTACCCAAAAACTCATTAGTTACATTTCATAAACCTGTTATCAAGGGATAAGTCCGCACACCTCTATGTCACGAACCAAGTTGGGTCACCACCTGACCCAGCTCCCAACCTAGTTTGCGACATGACCTAAAGGGTGTTCCTGATCCCCACGGTCTGGAAACTAGTGTCGGGCCTCGAAATAAGAAGTTGGGAATGATTTATCCCAGAAAATAAAAGACAGATAAACAGAAATAAACTGGACAAAATAGGGAAACACTAACAGTGAAAAACAAAGTAAAGATAACCAGCTAGACATACCTCCAAGTGACCCCATGGGTCCCCACCAATCATAGAGCCCCACTCACTCCAAGAGTGATACAAAACTAAAGGAACCTAAAACTGAAAAGTAAAGTCAGTGTGATCACCAAGATGCTCAGTAGAAATACTAAGAATAAACAACGCCCTATACCCTTGTCTTTAAAAAGAAACCCAATCATGCTAGTTTGAAAATAAGACCTATTAAAATAATGCTTTCCATTTTATTAAAATTCAAGTAACAAGTTTCACTTTTAGTGAAAACATTTCCCTTACAATATTTTCAAAGTAGAATCCGAGCTTGCATTCACATTTAAAAAGTAAGGAAGAAAATTTAATTTCAAGTATAGTTTTCAAAAAAGAGGGAACAAGCATGAAACAACTGTAAAAAAATCACTTCACAAGCACCAAGTCATAAGTGAGAACCATGGTCAAATTCCCTAAGGTCCATCTAGCTCATGTGGGTCCCTAGAACCCTCCATCATAGTATAAGAGTAACTATAACAAATATTTATTCTCGTGCATGAGCCACTAGTAGGGAAACACATCCATAACCTAGTGGTCTCCAACATCATCATAAATGTTTAGTTAGTGTTGTAAGTGTCAGACTTAATAATTGAAGTAGGGGAGAACTACTCAGAATCACTAGCATGCTAGAACTAGACCACCCACCTAGATACCTTGGGTTTCCCATGTGCTCTATTTCCACTTCTCCCATCACATATATATCACCAATTTCCCTTGAACACACTAAAAATGTGAATACACAATTAAAAACCACAATTTCACATAAGAAAAACCTTTTCCATATTTACACACACACCAAATCCACTTTCAAACCATATGCATCTTAAAAACATTCAAAACACTTTTTTCACCATACACATAAGTCATGAGACCTTCAGAAGCCAAAACAAGCATTTTCGAAATCATTTTAAAGGTATAAAGGAACAACCATAGAATCACACGTTTAAAAGAAAGATTTATACCAAGCATAATTTAAACTATTCACTTTTAAAGGTTTAAAATAAAATATAATAACCAAGTGTGAAATCATTTTTTTAAAGATCATGACCGATTATATATATAAGTATATAATGTATGCATTTCATATAAGAATGGAAACAAGAAAAAATTTTAAAAAAATCAATCAATCATGGAATTCAAGTTAAATACTTAGGCATAGGGAACCTACTTTAAACATGTCGTTATTTGTCGACGACCACTCAAACCGACACTTGGCGCATACACACACATGCATTTATACACACATATATATATATACACCCCTAGCTGCATTTCATATATTCTCCATGCCATGAGGGAATATGTACAAAGAGGGCATATATATATATATATATATATATATATATATATCTTACCCTATGCATGTACATGTAGGATACCACAACACTTGCAGCCCAAAACCATCGTAGTGAGGTCCAACGCACTACACATATAATTTAATAAAACAATTAAACACTTAAACAATCTATAAAACATTTCAAAATAATACATCAAGGGTTTTAACCAATAAAACACTCTATTTCAAGTGGGAAAATACACTTTAAAACCAAAAATATAGAAAGAAACATTAAAACATACTTTTCATCATTTAAAAGAATTCACAATACATATTGAGAAATGCACAACAAGGCACACACACAAATACCCCCATTTTCATACTCAAACCCACTTTTGAAAACATACGCACACCAAAACAATATCTAAACATGTTTCACACACATTATAGGATTTAATAAACCACTTATAAATATTTTAAAATGACTCAAAATAGTATCAAAAGACTTTGAACACAAAAGCCCACCGAAAATACTCTTCTAAGGCCAAACACACACCACTTACATGTCAAAACAGAATTCACAACCCTTAAATAATTTAGTAAACTAATTGCACAAATTATAAAATAGTGATAAAAATATCGACATGGGTTTTCATAGAAAAAATATAATCATATCATATAAACACACCAATGAACACCATTAAAAATATACTAAACCTCAAGTAAAAATTAAATTCACACCAAACAAAGTGATTAGTAAACATGCTAAATTAATTAAATAAGAAATTAAAATTGTCAATTAATACCCATACATGGAACCACCTACCGTTATGTAGTGAAACTCATGATAATGGTGCATAAAGACCATCTCATTCCAACCGCACCTCAAACAACACGGCTAAGCCCTACAATCAAAGCATCGTGCCACTTGCATCAAAATCAGACCAAATAAGATGAAAACCATAACCCTACCACCTCCAAAATGCAAGAAACAACAGGTTGAAGGGAAACTCACCTATGGTGAGGGTGCGGGGAGCTAGCCAGAGCTTGAAGGAATTTTTTGGAGGTGTGTCGCATCAGAAAATCCAATCGGGAGGGATAAGAGGCATAGGTCCAGGTGGCCCGAGGCAGCGGAGTGGAATGGGTTCGGTGCGAGGTGGTTTGAAGAGGTGTGGAGGGTGGTTTCTGGATAAAGGGAGGGTGTCAGACAATGAGATCTCCAGAGGTAATCAAGGATCCGAATAGGGTTTGAGGGTGGGGTGCGGCGCGGTTCAGTGTGAGGCGGATGGTGTGGTGCATTGTGGCTCTCTGGAGAGAAGTGGGTGTCGGAGTGAGGTGGTCTGCCGAAAGGAAGGTGTAGCACCATCCGAGACCAAGGGAGGAGGTGAGCGACTACCTAGGGTTGAAGGGGTGGGGCACTGCATAAAATATAGGGGAAGGGAGTCCTTCCATGATGGGGAAAGGGGAGAGCAAGAGAGAGGGAGTGAATGAAGGGAAAAAAATAAAATAAAAGGAAATAAAAACCTAAATAAAAAATGTAAACCAAATAAAATTAATATTTATAATAATAATAATAATAATAATAATAATAATAATAATAATCCCAATAATGATAATAATAATAATATTATTATTATTATTATTAAAACTCTTAAATAATCATATTTTATTTGTTTGTTATTTTATTTTATGATCACTTTAATGTTTACCCTGTTGATTAATTAATTAACCGCATACCAGGCGGGGCGCATGGCGATTTAGCGAAGTGACATGGCTTTGACCGAGATCTGCCTGTGTGTTGGACACTGTTAATCCAAACGTTTATTTATCAGCAAAATGCAAAAACTCACATCGGGTTCGGTCCGCACCTCATCAAAACAATTAAGTCAGATAAAATTTTAAGATAAAAAATTAAAATTAAAATCATTATCGATGTGTGAAGTCTGAGTGTGACAATTCTCCCCACCATGACACTTTCTGCCCCCAGAAAGTCCCAAAAGACTAGGTCAACCAAGGATTCCAAGTGAGACCATGAAGACACTTAAAACAAAACCTCAATCACTTGAAGTTCCATCATTCAAAACACCCATAACCTGAAACTCCATAGATCTCAAAACTAGAATGTCCAAGGAAAATGACCAAGGATAAATAATTCACCTCCAAACATAACTACAACAAGGAACACCCCGAGCTAACCGATTACCATGGTCAAGGTTGGGCGGAGAAGAGGTAAGGGGTTTCCCCACCAAGCGCACTTTCAAAATAGATTTTCCCCCAAGTTCGTCCTATAGTGGTCTCCCCACAATATTATGATTCTTATCAAACATTGGTTCTCCAAACCAAAACGAATCACAAACCCAGACAACCTCTAACACTAGCTTGACCCTCCAAGTTCCCTAAGTTTAACAAAACCTACATAAGAGGAGACTTCGATGAGACCCTCACTGGGTCTCCCCACCATTTTAAAATTTTCCTGGCACCACGACACCTGTGTGGGAATTCCTAGTTTACTTTGAGTGATACATACTGAAATATTCATCATGAACCCACCAACAAGGGCTATCCTACACTGATGATTCCTATAATGGAAAATACTCTGCCGCATGAGATGGTTTTGATAGCGAAAACCCCTAACCAGGAGGCGAACTAGATAGGCACGTGTCAATCCCACAAGACATGAGAATCTATGAAATGAGTACAATTTTGATTCATAACCAATCACACAAAGGTTCACAAAGCATGCCCGCTAACTTTACAAGAATACAGATTCTACAAACCTCTTTAAGTCCAAAGAGGAACTCCCATAAATTAAGACCATAACAAAGATACAAGGCCTTTAGAGACAGTATCGCAATAGGGAAATTTAATTCGTCCCCATCCTTTCACTACAAACTTAATTCAGACTAAGATAATCCCACATACGATGAGTTTTTTACTGCGTGCAAGATTCACCCTGAGACCTATGGTTGTAGCCCTAATGTCTGAAGCATCTACCACCTCACAGTCATAAGTTGACCACCTATGACTAGAACTTCCTTTGTTGGAAAAGCAACCTACCTACTTCTCCTCGTGTCCCAAGCAACCACTCCATAAATATACCAACTAATAATTATAGCAAATGACTTAGAGTGTCTGGATGACCACACTAAAGATAGGATATTGAGTAGTCTTTCAAACACACGACGCAAATTGATGGAAGGATAACTCCAAGAACAAGCCCCTTTGGTTCACACTTCTTGTTAGATGAGGAACCTGCACTTACCACAATATGAACAAGACCAACAACCATTACGAGCTTTAAACTGATTGTTCCACACAACCTCTGGGGAACATGAAACTAGCTCATCAGAAAGGTCAGCACACTCCCTTCTCCACTTGTTGAATGGTCGACCACCAACAAGATCCACCACTTTCCCTCACCTTCACTTCCATAGGTACAAACGTGGAATGAGGCTAGTCTTGATGATCTCTCAAGACATCCCCATTTGCAACTAAAACAAAACAATCCTCATTTACTAGTCTTGTCTTGCTTCACCAAATGTACTCGAGACATATTACACCCACACAACTTTTGGATTTCCTCAAAAACCGGAGACACTTCCAACTTTACCAAAGTTCTCAACAATATTCAACTGACCTCAATGTCTACAAAAAGTCAACACAACTAAGTAGATCCCAACTCTACCACTCCACTGGGAGTCTGGGCTGAGCCAAGAACTAAGATACCTGCTAGAAACCCATGGGACCTTCTAGGGGGCATATCCTGAACAAGAAACACAAAACCATCCTTCCAAAAAACCAAGTAACTCACCAAACAAACATCCACATTCCATACACAAATCCAATAATTTCAATTTAAAACATCAACTCTTTTTCAAAGAATAACACCTTCTTGAAAAACCAAGCACATTTCAACAAATCCCAACAACTCTTTTGAACTCATCTCTTCCACTTTGTACTCAAAACCATTTTCCAATTTCCAAAACCATTTAATCACAAAGAACCCATTTTAGAGAAAACCCCACTTTTTAGGAAACAAGAAGCATCCTTAGAAATCAATCACTCACCGCTGATATTCCATGATGCCTCGCAATTATTAATTTTTGTTCCATTCAGACACCCATCCACACGATCCACCAAATTTCCATTAATCTCATCCACATGCACACTTGGGAACCCATAAGAATACCATTGGAAAAAAACAAGGCTCTTTCGCTTTCAAAACAAAACATTCCCAATATTCCGAAAATACCTTTTTCTAAAACCATTTCAAAAATTCATGACAAATTTTCAAAATGCTTCCTATTTTCAAAATAAACCACTTTGATTTCAAATAACCCAAGACATTATTTTAGAAATTCAACTTCGATAGATCAAATGCCAAATTCTAGAAACAAGGTTCAAGAGAAACACACCCCAAAAATCATGCCAAACTCAAACCAAAATAAAATTAGAGCAACCCCAAAGTCCACTTTCCTTTAAAAAAACGCTTTTGCACCAACCCAAAACTAAAGAAATACATCATGAACACTAAATCACCTAGACGGAGAACTAGTGTTCATGCCTAACCTGACTACATTGTTTAGCAGACCATGCCCTAGGAAAGCGCCAACCACTAGGAGTGTCGAACCATACTCTCGGGCATCACATGGGTCGCTACTCCATGTAAGGTCGTGCACAGTACTAGTTTACTCCTATTTTCATACCCCATCCACAAATAAAAAAGACAAAAACTTAAATCCTGAACTACCCCTAGTTACTCGAGGATCAGAATGAGTTAGAGTCTATGATGCTTTTCTCGCACCTACCCCTTGAGTACCGATAGTCATATCCCCGATCTACCTGACATCACAAATAACAAGAAAAAAACATGAACCCCTTTGATACCATTTTTTCACAAACCAAGTCGGTTCGCCACCTGACCCGGCACCCGACCCAGTCCGCGACATGGCCCAAAGGGTGTTCTCGATCCCCATGGGCTGGCAACTAGTGTTGGGCCTCAAAACAAGCAGTTGGGAACGATTTAGCCTAGAAAATAAAAGATATATAAACATAAATAAATCAAACAAAATAGGGAAACACTAACAGTGAAAAACAAAGTAAAGATAACTAGCTAGACATTCCTCTAAGTGACCCCATGGTTCACCACCAAGCATAGAGCCCCACTCGCTCCAAGAGCGATCCAAAACTAAAGGAACCTGAAACTATAAAGTAAAGTAGGCATGAGCACCGAGATGCTTAGTAGGAATGCCAAGAATAAACAATGCCCTATGCCCTTTTCTTTAAAAATAAACCCAATCATGCTAGTTTAAAAATAAGACCTATTAAAATAATGCTTTCCATTTTATTAAAATTCAAGTAACAAGTTTCACTTTTAAGGAAAATATTTCCGTTCCAATATTTTCAAATTAGAATCCAAGCTTGCATTAACATTTCAAAAATAAATGAAGACAATTTAATTTCAAGTATTATTTTCAAAAAAGAGGGAACACACATGAAACAACTGTAATGAAAATCACTCCACAAGAACCAATTCATAAGTGAGCACCATGGTCAAATTCCCTATGGTCTATCTAGATTGTGTGGGTCCCTAGAACCTCATGTCTTGGTGTAAGAGTAACCATAAAAAATATTTGTTCTCATGAATGAGCCACTAGTAAGGAAACACATCTATAACCTAGTGGTCTCCAATATCATCATAAATGTTTAGTTAGTGTTGTAAGTGTCAGACTTGCTAAGTGATACAGGGGCGAACCACTCCGAATCACTAGCATGCTAGAAATATTCCGCCCACCTAGATACCATGGGTTTCCCATGTGCTCTATTTCCACTTCTCCAGTCACATATATATCACCACATTCACTTTCACATACTAGAAATGTGAATACACAATTAAAAAACACCATTTCACATAAGAAAAACCTTTTTTATATTTATACGCACACCAAATCCACTTTCAAACCATATTCATCTTAAAAACTTTCAAAACACCTTTTTCACCATAACATAAGTCATGAGACCTTAAAAAGCCAAAACAAGAATTTTCAAAATCATTTTAAAGGTCTAAATTAACAACCATAGAATCACACATTTAAAATAAAGATTTATACCAATCATAATTGAAACTATTCACTTTTAAAGGTTTAAAATAAAATATAATAACCGATTGTGAAACCATTTTTTTAAAGACCATAACCGATTATATATAGTTATATAACGTATGAATTTAATATAATAATGGAAATAATAAAAACATTTTAAAAACAATCAAGAAATCATGGAATTCAAGTTAAAGACTTAGGCATAGGGAACCTACCTCCATCATGTCGTTATTTTTCGATGACCACTCAACCCAACTTGGTTCGTGACACTCTAAGTGGCTTAATTTCAATCCAATGATCAATAGGGGTCAAGGGTATATAATAAACACACCTCAAAGGTGTGGTTCAATTTAAGGTAAAAAACCTACAAGAAAACAATTTGGTGTGAAAAGGATAACCAATTTAAGACATAATAGCCTACTTATTTAATTTTACATTTTAGAGGTGATGCATGGAACGTCTGGAGTGTGTCACAATGGTGCATAATATAAACAACTATAATTTTATGGAAAAGGTATATCCCACCTACATTATATGGTTTGAAGACTTTTTGTCCAGTATAAATCTTTAATTTGAGATGGAATGAGAGAAATTATAGAAATAGACAATCACCCTACAAATTGGGAATATTAGCTCTCATGGAAATAACATCCAATATGGAAAGATAAATTGAGAAAAAAAATCAAGAGGAATCGTAGACATACCATTGGCTATCCAATGTGATGAACAATGGTCGATTATAATCTTGTATAAAGGATATACCTCAAAATCTATGTAGAAGAGGGAGATATCTCTCTACACATGGTCACTACTATGTAAAAGATGAAGGAGGAAGGAGGTTTGAGTTTTAATAGAAAAAGTGAAAAAATGTTCATTTCCCACATCTTTAAAGGGTGCACAGTTTGGTCATATGTTTGGTCAATCCATGAACTAACTATTCACTAGAACTATCCCATAGAAACCACCCCACATGTGCTCAGAAAATGGTTAGACAAACCATGTACAACATGTGCATGCTAACTACCTAAGGAGACACCCTCCTCATACTACCAGGCACATGATTTGTAAAATCTTTCATAGAATATGATCAATATATCTATATTTTTTTATAGTTTTTTCATGGAAATGTGGCATCAATTTCATGTTTAAACTAACTATGCACCTCTATTTTAGGCTTCACAGCAGAACTATATGGTTACTACTTACTACTTGACTCTACCTGATTCTCTAAAAACTAGATCTCTGAGCTCCATACAAGCCCCAGATGCTACTGAACCATTTCTTGGTTCTCTATTAATTATCTTATATATAAAACAAAATATTCAAACTGAAATTTAAAGGATCTATACCTTATAAAAAAATAGGGATATTACAACCTCCCCTCTTTAAAACAACTCATCCATGAGTTTCCTTGAGGGTGTATGATCATAATTTGAGAATAATTCTATCCATTTAGCACATATTTTAACCTTTATCTCTCTCAAGTCTCATCTGATACATGTATATACTTCCATGACACCCAAACTAGATAAACTGACCTGCCTCAAAGAGCCTTCATGCTATGATCAATAATGAAAACCAGGTACTCCTCAAAAGAAGCATCAACATCCACATCAGCCTCATCAGGCTGAAGGTCATGAGATGGTTATGAATAATAACATCTCAATTGAGAAACATGGAAGACATCATGCATATCCCTGTATCTATGAGGGAGTTATATCTAATAATCCACTGGGTTTTCCCTCCCTAAAATCTCAAAAGTTATGACAAATCTAAGAGCTAGTTTTCCCTATCTCCTAATTCGTTGATTTCCCATACAAGGAGGAATATGAAAGAAGACATGATCCCTGACCTCAAAATCTAAATATCATTGATGAAGATCAATATAATACTTATTCCTAGACTAATATGAATCCATGTGTTTTATGATAAGTTGTACCTTATCCAAAGTATCTAGAATGAGATGATGTTTAAGTAGTGTGACCTCCCCTGACTCTAACTATCATAGAGGTGATTGACACAACCTACTATATAGGTCCTCATAAAGATCTATCTACATAGTCACTTGGAAGCTATTATTATAGGAGAACTCAAAAGGAGTTATATTTTCTCCCAAGAACCCCTATAATCAAGTACACATTCTCACAACATGTCCTCTAACACCTTAATAGTATTCTTGGACTGACCATTGGTCTATGGGTGATAGGATGTGATCAGAAGAACTTGTAAACCAAGATCCTTCTTCAACCCCCACTAGATATATGATGTAAAATGAATTTCCCTATCTAATATGATGGTTCATGGAACCCCATAAATGTGTATAACCTCATGGGCTTATATTCTTCCAATATCCTCTACTAAAAATGTCTCCCTAATAGGGAAGAGGTGGGTAACATTCTTTAGTATGTCCGTGATAACCCATACAGTGTTGCTACCATGAGGGGATTTTATTAATCTCATCAAAAAATTAATAGTCACATCATCCTATTTCAACTCTAGAATGGGTAATGGCTATAAAATACCAATAGATAACTGATGCTTCACCTTCACCTACTGGCAGGTGGAACAATGTCTAACAAAACTTTTTATTTTCCTATTTATCCCCGGTCACCAGTACTGGAAGTGTAAGTCACGATACATCTTGGTGATGCCTAGGTGAAAACCCCATTTGAAGGAATGAGATTCTCATATCAGATCTTGTCTCATTTCTGCAGGTACCCATACATTCCCATTAGTATTCAAGATATCGTACCCATCAACGACCAAACTAGGTGGTGGGTCCTCACCTAATAGGCTTTCCCATATGACTGATCCTTCAGAATAAGAAAGTTGCATCATCTTTTCTCAATCCAGAAGTGATGAGGTCGCTTCTAAATACATAAGAACATGATACATGTGACACCCCTTAACCTCCAAATTCATCTAAGAAAATAGATCCATCAATTTCCACTCGTTACTAGATTCCTTAACTGCTTTCATATGAGTCTTCTAGATTAGAGAATCTTCCACAAAATTACCTTCCCTAGGAATATAAGCAATCTTGAATTCAAAATACTATAGTTATTCAACCCATATACATTTTATAAGTTTCAAATCATGTTGAGTGAATATGTATTTTATGATTTATGATCTTTGTATACAATGAACTTCTCTACCAGTAAATAGTATCACCAGCAATGCAAATCATGAACCACTTCTACTTGCTCGAGGTTGTGCATTAGGTAATTATTCTCATGAGTCCTCAACTGCTGAGACCCATATGTCGTGAATCAATCCCCTTTTATCAAATCATATCTAATCTTGATACCCAATGCATCACAATATATAGTATAGCCTCTTCCATGCTTAGGTAATATCAGGATCTTCATTGAGGTAAGTCTTCCATTAAACTTATGAGAGGGTTTTTCATAAGCTTCATACCATGATAATTTAACAACATTATTTTTCAAGATCATCGGAAGTGTTGCAAGGAATGATAAATCCTAGATAAAACATCAATAATATTCATATAGTTCTAAAAAACTCCAGATATTGAAGAAATTATTTGGCTAGTCCCAAGAAACTACGGATATCACCTTCTTTAGTTCTATAGATACCCCATATTTTGATATTATGTGACCCAATAAGTGAACTTTATCAATCCAAAAGGGAATTTTGTGAGCTTAGAATATATATAGTGATCTCTCTTTATATTCAATATGATTTAATGGTGTTTTTCATGATCATGTTGAGTTTGAGAATAATCCAATATATCATCCACAAAAACTACTATAAAAGAATCCATGTATGAGTAGAAAACTTGATTCATCAAGACTATAAAAACTATCAGCATTTTGTTTGAGGCCGACCGACATAACTAAATGCTTTTATAATCCATATATACTTTGGAAAGTTGTGAGAGGTAGATTTAAAGGCCTAACTCATACTTGATGGTATCCTAACCTAAAATAAATATTTTAGAAAACTCGATCTCATCATATATGATCAAATAAATCATCTATATGAGGTAGTGGATACTTGTTCTTAATAGTAAGTTTATTTAACATCGATATTCTATGTAAATACAGAGGGTCCCATCTACCTTCTTGGTGAAAATAATAGGTGAACCCCAAGGAGAAGTATTGGATCGTATAATCCCTTTGGCTTCTAGATCCTCTAACTACTTATTGATTTTATGAAGCTTGGTAGGAGTCATCCTGTAAGGAGGAATAGATAATGGTTCCACTCCTGACACTAGATCAATAATAAACTCTACCTCTCTCATGGGGGGTAACCTATAGAATTCATCATGGAATAAATACCTAAAATAATCTACTGCTAGATGAAAACTAGCTTTTGATGCTCCTCAATCATCAAGAAAAAAAAACTAGAAGTATAGTCTTACACCCTTCCTAGTCCATATCTACAAGCCTAGACATCTTATTCACACTTATTAATATAGCTACTTCCCTCTGGTGATGAAAACAACACTCTATAGTGATAAAAAATCAATATGGGATTGATAAGGAACTAACCAACCCATCCAAAGAATGATATAGAAACTTATCATCTCAAGAAAAAAAGGTTACATATTAAATGATAACCACCTATCTTAAAATTACACTCCTTGCATAATCTCACACTCACTGATTGGACTCCCAACAGAGTATCCAGATTCATCACTCCATGGAAATATTTAATCTCAAAACCAAGGCTACTCACTAGAATATTAGATTTGAAGGAATGAGAGGTTCTAGTATCAAATAAAGCAGATACTAAAGTCAATGATTCCAGGATCTTACCTCATACTGTAAAAGGACCATCACTTTTCTCTTTAGGTATAGGTTGTACTGCATGTAACTGGCTTGATCTATAGTCCTGAGTCACAATCTGGACTCCTTGAGCAAGTCTACTCTACTGGTTCTACATCTCATAATTATGGCTCCCCCAGCCACGACTACCTCTTTGGCTAGAATGGTTTATAGTATTCTAGATCTTTGTTGGATGTGGATATATTAATCCTACTCTGGAAGGTGGAGCTGGTGCAGATCCTCTTACACTAGAAATGGGTGGGAAGTTCTAGAAAAACCATAGAAGATGACCCATATTTTCACAAGATCATCACTCAACTAGGTATCTATCACATTGAGGCTTCACATGACATGGATTTATACACTAATGCAATAACACCTGGATACCAGAGTGCATGATTTTACTACTGTTTCCCTTGAAATAAATCTCAAAATGATGATTTCTATAAATGGATGAACTATCACCCAGTCTAGGAACTGAACCAACATTCCCCACACCCTCTATTTCCCTCAGTTTATGCTTAGATATGAGGGCTTAGATTACTATTTCTGAAATGGTAGTCAAATGGAAAATATTCACCGGAGATCGAATGGCTTGCCTACGCCCATCCTCAAATCACCTTGCTCGGTTTAATTCATAATTAGAAAGAGTATGTATGAAATTTTAGAGCGTAGTCAAACAAGTTGAATAGTCCATAACAAACAGAGTACCCTACTACATTCACATAAATCCCCTATCTTTTTTAGCTCTCAACATCTTTTAGTAGAAGTAATCATAGAAACTAGTCTAGAAGTCCCTACAGACCATACCCTGATGTTGATCATACTGATTCAAAACATCCCAACAATGCTTGGCATATCCACAAATAATATAAGTCATGATATTAACCCTCCTCTTCAGAGGCATCTCCAAATACTCAAAGATAGATATAATGGACTCCATCCATGACTCAAAATCATGGGGCCACTATCCCCCAAGAAAGTAGTTTAATGTTGCTACTAAAAATATCACGTCAACTCTTCCATAGAATGGATAGGTTGTAGGGCTCTCTACATGTTCTATATGAGATATAGGAAACCCTCTCAAAACTAAGAATCAGTCCCCATATCTGGTATAATAGGAGGTTTCACAGGTGGCACTATAAAAGGTAATATTGGTGGTATATGTCCCACCACCTATGGATCATGGTCACCACCACTTTCCTGGAATTTGACTCGAGGCCTTCATGAAGGAGTATATCTATAATTCCAAACACATGCATCAGAATGAGTTTCGATAATAGAAAATGTCTCAAATAAAATAATCAGACAAGTAAAAATCCTTCCTATATAAGATTCAATACCCATCCACCTACTCCTAAATCCATGTCTAGGTAATTTAGAATTATCATATGGGAGACACACTCCCAACACCCACTACTAAGGCCAGGTCTGGGTCAAGGCCTCATATCTTATAGTAGAGGTTCTGGTATATGGAGTGTCAATTGAAAGTTATAGAAGAAAATACCCTTTAATTTTTAATTGGAATCACAATTTAACAACAAACATTTTAATTAAAAATTTCAACTCATTGGTTTTATATATACATACATCTTGGTTCATTTAGATACATCTACCACACAACAACAAACTGAGTATTTAGTGATGATTTATTAGCAACAATTTACTAAACTGCTGCTAATATTTTTAAACAAAAATTATGTGGTGGTTTTTTATAAACCGCAGCTAAATAATTACATTTTTTAATAGTTGAATCTCCCCCTCCCCTGACACTGATGACCCCACGACCCTACAACTCCCCCAAATCCCTACTCCCTCGCATCACCGATCTCTGCCGACCGTCGTCGATCATCGTCATGCCAGCCTCGTCGCTGCCAATCGTCGACCCTCTCCTCACCTCTCTGTTCCCCGTCAACCCTCTCTATTCCCCATCGGATCATTGGGTATACAACATCATCGTTTCAGTTGTATATTGTTTTTTTACTTTTTATATCATGGTGTTTTTATGTGTTTAGATTTAATTTTAGTTATGGGGTTTTGGATTACATTCAATTTGATTTTCCAAATGATTTTTAAAGTGTGATTTAAAATTAAAATAAATTGTATTTTATAAAAAGGGGTTTGATAAATATTTTTGGAAAGAGTAAAAGTATTTATCCTTTTTTCCTAAATATAATAAAGGATACACTTTCCATGGTTTAAAATTATTTTATTAAATAACATTCATTATGCTCGTGTATATTCAAATATGGTATGTTCTTCTTAAAATTTATTACACCATATTATTTTATTTCATTATACTCTCATGTGAAAAAACTAATTTTTTAATCATATTTTAAACAAGAATTAATGAAATGTATTTTGAAAGGAATTACACAAACTCTTTAATGGAATCGTACTAGTCATGTTTAGCTCACACCCTATATATACCAATGGGTGTATGTAGCTCTCATGTTTCCTTTTTAGGTTCTCAGGATGTCATCTCTTTTAGGGTATGTGTTTAGTTTGGTCCAATGATGGATGGTATGAGATGTGGTGAGTAACCATGGGTAATGAGAATGTTGTGAATAATGGTTATGTTTTGGTTTTATTTTTAGTTGTTATGTATTGCACTTGTTTTTCCAGAACATTATTTTGGACTATGTTATGTATGTAATGTTTTACTTATATTAGTTTACGAATTGGTGTGGTTTATGAGTTAATAATTATTATTATTATTTTTACTACATATTTTTATTTTTATTTTATTTAATTTATATGGAGTATGTTTATTGTATTTACATGGGGATCCAATGTTTGGACACCCCATGCTAGAATTTCAAAAAAGTTTTGTATACTTGTTATATTATTTTTATAGGTGTGTAACTATTCCCAAATATGTGTTCTTGATACCTAGGTACTAGTTTCCCACCCGTGGAGATTTGGAATGTCCTTCAGGCCTAGTGGAAGGTTGCGATGAGTGACGTGTCGGGTCATCTTGGACTAGTTTTTTAAAAATGACATCAAAGATCTAGGTTCTAAAGAGGGACTAGGTTCTTGAAGCACTCTCTTACTATTTTTTAATTTTGGTAGAATGGGGATAAGTATGTTGAAATCTGAGATGTAAGTGTGGGGAGAGTCTATGTAGCTCTTTCTTATTCAGAGCCTCAATTTTCCATGGGTAGTCAAGATTTTAATATGTAATTTTAGTTTGTCTATAATTTTACTTAAAGTATTTTTATATGGGATAATGTTATTTTGATCCCCAATGAGTATACCAAAGATTTTGGGGGTCGCTTTGAGCTTTTAGTGTGAAATAGAGGAATAATCGATGTTGTATTATTATCTTGCATGGTATATAAAATCATAAAAAGCTATTTGATTGGTTATGGAATCCATTTCAGAGGTTGTTTCATGGTTTTCTCATGGTTTAATCACCCATTTTTCCAAACCATGCACTATTATATTTTACTACTATATGTGTTGTCTTCTCTCCTTTGCTTCCCAAATTAACTTCAATGGTTTTTACTATTTATGTGAGGCTAATTAAGGAAGTTTTGTGGTGAATTAATGATATTGGGAGATTTTTTGAGTGACTCTTGTTACTTGTTTCATGGTTTCATGTTCTAAAAAGTTGGTTTTTTATTTTAGAAAACTAATTTTTGGGATGAAAAAGGAGATATTATTGGTTTATTCTTATGAAAACAGTTTTTACAATTATAATGAAATAAATTTTTGTGGACATGAAATATTTTGAAATTGATTAGTTTTTTCACCTTAATTTTGATCTGGGAGCTTATTTTTGAAATAAAAGGACAGTTTTGAGAAGTTTTTGGTTTTTAAAACAATATATTATGGTTTATTTGTAATAGATTTATGGTTATCATGGGATGTTTCTAAAGTGGTTGATTTCATTATAAAATTTATTATAGTTTTTTTTAAAGGATGTTGAATTGATGGAAATGATTTGAAATAAATGTTGGTTAAAATAATATTTTTTTTGAAATAGAAGGGAGATTCATGAGAATTTTTGGTTTTATAATATAACTCATGGATAGTTTTGAAAAAAAATATAGATTTATGAAGTTCAAGTTGGGTATTTTTATTTAATGGTCATGATATCCCATATTGTCAAAAATTAATTAATGGACATGATGCTACATATTTTCCATTTTCAAATCAACAAGCATGGAATCCTCTTAAAACACAACACTGTCACTATGAAATAGAGATACCTGAATTTATATTTCCACTAAAGATCATAACTATCCTATATAGTTTTACATCTATCATGAAATTTGGAAAATATGGTTTCAATACATCCCCTTATATATAGAATTTATTTATTGATTTATTTAAATAGGAAAAGCTTATTTAATATATTCATATTTTTTAAACTATATATATGAATCTATTTTCCTATTTACTAATAGTTATGTGTTTTGATTTTTTTAATAATTTGTAGGTACATTGTGATATATACAGATAAAATATGGATCACATTAACGAGAAATGCACCTCATTATGCTAAGGGTTTGGAGGAGTTTTTAGATTTTGCGATTTCTAATCAATCTGTTGATGGTATAATAAGATTTTCATGTCCTAAATGTAAATTTAGAATATTGTTGAATAGAGATGAATTTTATGAACACTTTATATTGAAGCAATTCCCTTCTCAATATTTGTGTTGGATATGGCATAGAGAATCAAACGTTACAGAAAGGTTGAGCACTGATGTCAATCCACAGAATGAGCTCCCAACTTCGTCAACAATGGAAAATGAAATGAAAAACCTTATAAATGATGCATTAGTCATTTCAAGACACCAACATCAACATCAAAACATATCAAAACAACCAGTTAAGGGTGATACAAATAGCAATGTGGCAAGTGATATTTTTGAGACTATAGGCCAACCAGATAAAGATTGTAACATATCATTGGATCCTCCTCTTGATTCTGTGGAGACTAATGTAAGAGAAAACTTCACTGAGAAAAATGTGTTTCATGGTTTAGTTGATGAAGGAAATCAAGAGTTGTATAGTAGATGTTTGAAATATTCAAAACTTTCTTTTCTGCTAAAGTTGTACCATATCAAATGCCTATGTGGAATTACAAATAAGGCAATGTATATGACATTGGAATTTTTGTGTGATGTATTTTATGAATAAAACATCCCCGAGTCCTTTTATGATATGAAAAAAGTTGTCAACAGTCTCGGTATGAATTATAAAAAAATACATGCATGTCCCAATGATTGTATGATTTATTGGCGAGAGGATTCAAGCAGACATGATTGCAAAAAATGTTCTTCTTCAAGATGGCAGTCAATGGGTGATGTTGGAAATCTGAATCAACATACTACCATGAATAATAAGAAAATGAACACACCTATAATGGTTTTACATTACTTTCCTTTAAATCCTTGATTGCAAAGATTATTCATGTCATCAAAAATCAAAGAACACATGAAGTGGAATTCTGTAGATAATAACAATGATGGGTTAATGTGACATCCATGAGATTCACAATCGTGGAATAAATTTGATTCATTACATCCTGATTTCTCATCTAATCCTAGGAATGTTCGATTGGGATTGGTTGCTGATGGATTTAACCCATTTGGGACTTTGAGTTCTAGTTATAGCATTTGACCAGTTGTTTTGATCCCTTACAATCTGCCTATGTGGATGTGTATGCAACAAATTTCATTTATTATTTTGATGATTATTCCTGGAAAAAAATGCCTATAAATGATATTGATGTATACTTGTATCCTTTAATTGAAGAATTATAGGATTTATGGAACAACGGTGTTGAGACATATGATGCTTCTTCTAAAACAATGTTCAAAATGAAAGCAACTCTAATGTGGACCATTAGTGACTTCCCTAGACTTGGGAATTTATCTGTTTAGAACACTTATAAGGTTTGGGATTGTCCTATTTTTAACTTTGGTTTTGATCCTAAATGGCTACCTCACAGTAGAAAATCGTGCTTCTTGTGTCATCGGATATTTCTCGATCCATCTCATAGATTTTGGATGAAAAAGTCAAAATTCAATGGTTTTGTTGATCGTAGACCACCTCCAAAGTTGTTAACTGGTTCTGAAATATTAGCACAACTTGAAAATGTGGAAACAAAATTTGGGAAGGTGCATCATTTTAATGATAGTGGGAAACGAGTTCGAAGTGCATCGTCAAGTAAAATCGAAACGCAACAATGGAAGAAAAAAGAATATTCTTAAAACACTCGTATTGGGAATTTAATTTATTGTGGAATAATATTTATGTGATTCATATTGAGAATAATTTTTGTGAAATTGTTTTCTTCATATTTCTAATGAGCATGTAAAGTCAAAGGATCATCTCAATGCTTAGAAAGACTTACAAGCAATGAACATAAAGCATGATCTCTGGCCACATGAGAATGAAAAGTATGCTCTAGCAATTTTTTCAATGAAAAATAGAGATAAAGATACATTCCTTTGAATTTTAAAACATGTGAAGGTATCTGATGTGTATTCAAGTAACATATCAAGGTGTGTTGACTTAAATCATTATAGTTTACATGGATTAAAAAGTCACGATTCACATATTTTGTTACAGCAGAAACTACCATTAGCATTGTGTTCATTATTACCTGAAAAGGTTACTGCTGTTTTACTCCAATTCTGTACATTTTTTAGATAACTATGTAAGAAATTTCTACATCCATTTGAGTTTTACAACCTTTAGGAGAGATTTTTTATTGACACTTTTTGCAATGGAGATGATCTTTCCTCCCTTGTTTTTTACTATCATGATGCATTTAACTGTGCATTTGGTTGAGGAAGCTAAATTAGGAGGCCCTATACATTATCAATGGATGTATCCAATTGAGATGTAATTTATTTATATGTTTTTTAGTTAATTAAATAATTATTTAAACTTAATTAAAGACATAATTATGTTTTTTATTTTATTTCACAGATATCTTGGGAATTTGAAATCATATGTGAGAAATAAAGCTCAACTGGAAGGCTCTATTTCTGAAATCTATTTGGTATAGGAGTGTATTACCTTTTTTTCTAGATACTTAGATGATATTGAGACAAGATTTTATCGATTTGGATTTGTTTATGACACATATATTGAATCTCGAATACATGGGAAATCAAAAATATTTCCTGTTATTGGTCGATCAGTTGGGAGGACCTCAAATATTACACTTATAGAAATTGAATTATTACAGGCACATAGATATGTGATACTAAATAGTCAAATTTCAGATCCATTTATTGAAGAGTTGAAAATAAAAACAAAGATACGAATTAGAGGTTGAACAAGAAATGAGAAACATATAACAAAAGCTGTTAATAAGGGGCTTGTAGAATGGTTTGCATGATGTGTAAGTTCATAAATATTACAATAAATATGGTTATTAGGTTTACACATATATTTTTTAAATATAATAATGTATATTTCTTTTTTTAGATCATGAATACTGATACTTGAGTAGATTTTTCATAAGATTTGAAGTTTCTTACTCGAGGTCCTATAAAACAAGTTAGAAAATTTGATGCTTACAATGTGAATGAATTCATATTTCATATAGTAGATCGAGAAGAGGGTTTAAAAACATATAATAGTGGTATATTTACATTTTTTGAAGTGGGATTCTATATAACGTTGATTGATATTATTGAATTAAACTACCACGATCATTTTTCAGTTGTTTTATTCAAATAAAATTGGGTCGATATTATCAGAGGTGTTAAAATAAATTCCTTGAAATTTACTATTGTAGACTTCTATCGCTTAATGGATGTTGGTGACTGTGAACTACATGATCCATATATCTTATCATCATAAGTAAAAATGGTATATTATGTGGAAGATGTTGTGGATGAAGGGCAGAGTGTAGTTTCTCACATAAAACAAAGAGATTTGTATGATATGGGTGACGAAGTGGAAGATTTGACCTATGACATTGAATCTCATCAATAGAAAGAAGCGGACTTATTTGTCCATCATGATATTGAAAATATTAGTCTTATAAGGGTGGATGAATTGGATTAATTAATGGAGTAGTAAAATGACATGATTAAAGGGGAAAATGATTGTATGTACATTTATCCATTCATTTATCAACCACTTATGTCATTTGTGTAGTCATTCATTATCATTGTTATGTATATTTTATTTGTTATTACTGTTCATATGTTATAATTTTTTATTTTTTTCCTGTATAATTTTTTTAAAATATATGTTCTGAACTTAATTTTATTTGATTAAATGATAGGAATTCCAAGGATGAAGCGTCACATTGTTTCATCAACCACACCAACAAATGACGGTCTATCTGTCTCCCTTTCTATAGCATGTGAGACACCATCCTCTTTCCCCCCTGAACCGTCTCTCACACCCTCCATGAGTATTCCTTCATCATCTCAGGAGACACCTCCCCTTCATGAGCCTCAGCAGTGAGAGAGCGGGGCACCACTTCTAGTTCTTCGCGGGGATACTGGAGGGTGGCGGTTATAGGTACAAATTTTAATATGAATAAATTTATTTCACTTTTTTTATACTAACTATTTGTTCATAAAATATGGAAACAATGAAAGTATAGAGAAAAATATGAAAATTTTAGATGTGTGGAATCTGACTGGAGAGAAGATAGTTGTCCCATTTGATTCCTATGGGGTCCATACAGATGACGCTGCATGAATACTTGGTCAAATTTTGGGACAACTAGTCGTGGAGCTGGTTTCCCTTCCTATTACTTATGATGATTGGAGGCATATGCCTTCAACTTGGAAAAATGATGTTTTTGATTCAAAAATAAAGGTAATTTTAATACATTATGGTGTAATTCAATGTCATTATGTTATTAAATTATAATATTTTTAAAATGAATTTATGTGTACAAATGTTTTCCCACTTTATGGTTACTGATGTGCTAGCACAAAAGTGTACATTGAAAATCTGGGCAAGAAATGGAAAGAAATTAAATGGATATTTTGGGGTGATGTCAATGATACTTCGTTGAGAACCCAACAAATGTATGACACGGTACCCAATGGGGTACCCAAAGAGCAATCGAAAGTTTTTGTTGACAGATATCGTGATGAGAAGCAGATGATATTTAAATATATATTATTATATTAATCTCATTTTACATTTATACATGTATATTAAAAGGAGATGAAATTTCATACATTAATATTAAATTTTATTTTATTTATTTCAGGATCTTTCAAGGAAGAATGCATCGAGTTGGTCTAAGCAAATCATCCCTCACACTACGGGGTCAAAGAGTTTTTCTAGAAGCTGATCTGCTATGGTAATCTTTTCATTAGTTTAAATATTTATAATACAATATTATATATTTAATATATTATAATTGTTGATTTATATTTTTTAATATAGTCATAGAGTTTAGGGCACCCAGCATCCCGAATAGAACTGTGGTTGGATGTTCATAAAAAATCTGATGAAAGATTTGTTAATGAGTCTGCCAAATAAGTTGGGGTATGAGTTAATTTTTCATTATAATAACTTATTTTCATTTTTCACTATGTTAATATATATTTCTTATAATATGATTGGTATTTTATTTATAGGTAAAAATTAAAGAACTATGGGATGCCAATCCCGCATAGTCCTACTCAGTCTCCCAGACTGACTCAGTTGGTTAAGTGCTTGGGAAGGAGAATCTCGATCGAGTGCACAGGATGGGTATGGGACCCATACTATCTGAGGTATTTGGAATACCATCAGGGATTGATGATGTATCTACTATTGTTTGTAGTCACTCCCTATCCCGAGATGCTCAGAGAGATTTTGTTTCAATGCAAAACAAAATTGAGGATCAGGGGACTCAGATATCCACTTTGCAGAAAGCATTGATTAATTTATATCAGAAGACGGCCAGATCAGTCCCAAGTGATGTTGCGTTGATGATGAGTGGTGGTGATTTTGTAAATCACAAGAATTCAAAATCATTTAGTTTGCAAACATTTATTGGTTTTAAGTTTAAATAGAAATATACAATAGTATTTAATTTTCAATATAATTGTCTTACAGGTGCTGGTACCAGGAAGTAGAGATGGAGGTGGAGAGGGTGAGGAGCTTTATTCATCATCGGACAATGATTAGTGGTTTTGTTGATATGTTAGACAAATTAGGAAATATTTGGTTTTTTTATGTATCATGTATGTCACAGAGTAGTCACCAAACATATTTTGTTTATGTATCATGTGTGGCAGAGTAGTCACCAAACATATTTTCATTTTAGTTATGTTAAGATGTGTATATTAGTATTTTAGATGGTTTATTACTAAATACTATTATATAGATTATATTATTCTGTTATATAAACTCTACAATATGGTTTTTTTCAGGGTACTGGTACGAGGGATGCAGAACAAGCAGCAGTTTTTTATTTATAAATAGACAATTAGTGGAGGTTTAAACCACCACTAAGTAAATGGCACATATTTAGTGACGTTTTAAAGCGCTGCTAAAATTTTGTAGCCTATTATTGGTGGTGTTTTAAACCAACTCTAAATTATACAGTGCATGTATTTTAGTGGCAATTTTAAGGTTTTAGCAGCGTTTTTCATGGGGAAAATTGGATTGTTTTTAGCGGCGGTTAAAACCACCGCTAGATTGAAAAAATCGCCACGTATTGGTTTTCGACACCCAATTTAGAGGCAGTTTTATGAAACCGATGTAGAATCATATGGCAGCGGTTTAAACCGACGCTATGCGGTGATTTTCTTGTAGTGCCATTCCCATGTTATAATGTCTTGCGCTTTATAAGTTGCAATTGGAATTTCATGTAACTAAAACCAGCCTTTTACAGTGGTTTAATTATATAGATTACTATTCCAAATTTCTATAAGTCCATACAACATATAAATTTCAATTGGTATCAATTTAATTTCAACCACTAATGTTTCATCCCATGCAACCAATGGTCCATCTCTCAAACATGTCATAATATGCTAGTTAAGGTCCCACCATCAGTTTATGTGAGAAAACATTGTTTAGGATGATGCATACACTTTAAGTAACCAGTTATCTATCATTTTCCCTACATGAAACATTAGTACAATTTAAAAATATAGTATTCAAGGCACTATAACATGTTGCAGACAATGCAAGCAATAAGTAAACATGACATGATATATGCATGATATATAATCCTCAGGTGCCTATAATGATGCATGAATAATTATTCCTTAACTAACTAGGCTAAGGGTAAAAGAAAATATATAATGAAAATAAACACTACAAGTCATGTGTGTCACCCAACAGTGAAATCATTACAACTATAATAGGAAAAAACCAGAATAACAAGTCCCATCCTAGGTAACATGGATTTTTCTCTGTACGTGGGTTAGCTACTCCTAGGCACATGCTCATTACTAAAGTTTGACACTTCCTAATCTCACGTCTAATCATCCCAAATAGTAAGATAAGGAAAATAAATTCTATGATTCCATTTTGTGGCATCCCAGATCTAGTTCACTCAAAAGTAACTGAACCTGGTTGGCCACATGGCCTTAAGTGTTCCTCCCCGTATGCTAAAGGATGCCAACTAGAAATGAGGGTCTAAGATGGTAAAGTGGGGAGACTATAACCTCTTTATCAGAGTGGATCATAGTGGTGAATAATATAATAAATCAATGGAAGTAGTTTACTGATGAAATAGTATAAGTAAACCATCCAAATGAAAACAATCAGACATAACTAATAACCAATAAGCAGTATCATATACAAAATGATGATCTCATGATGCTATAAAAAATGTGAGTAAAGGAAATAGGAAGAAAACATAAAAAAAATAAAATCTATACAAAATTAAAAAAAGACCAAAAGTTATGTCCACCAGCATCATACGCACTAGCTCGATCCTTTGCTCTTGTACTCCATTCTAGTATAGAAAACCAAGCATCCATAGCAGGCCACTTTCCCTTGTCCAAGCCTGCATCTATAAAGTTTTTTTGGGTACAAAACCATGACCCAAACAGGGTGAGTAAAACTCAGTAGGACACCACTAATGGTGTCTACAACTAATCCAGTCTGTGAATATATCATGAAGCAATGTGCAGGTAATAATGACCAAAGCAGTTGAAAAAATAAATAATACTCATGTTGGATTGGGTTCCTTATGGAACACTCATCCGATATTACCTGCTTCGGACTAATATGAAATGTCTCTGAACATTTTTTACTTTATAAACAATAAGGATCATCTTTTCCATTAATTACAAATAAAACAAGAGGAACATCATGTCCATTGATTAAGAATAAACAATATGGAACGTCATTTCCATAAATTTCAACTAAACAATAAGGAATGCCATGTCTATCAATTTGGAATAAACAAGGAGCATCATGTCCATAAGTACTAAATGATTAATAAGGAACGTCATGTCCATTAATTCGAGATAAACAAGGAGGAACGTCATGTCCATAAATTCTATTAAGCAATATGGAGCATCATGACCATTACACAAGATAAGAATGATGCAATCACATCCATGTCATTTGATCAATTCAATTCATCATTTAAGTCATACGAGTGAAGATTAATAAAGAGAGGGCCAAGTGTAATCTACTTTATACTTCATCGTTTAACAAGTTCAAGTGACATAGTGTTACCATTCACCTCATATTCAATTAATTTATAAGTGATCAAGTGGTCCATTGCCCATACTGACTGAAAATTAAATTTTTATTATGCAAACACTTTTGAGGAAAAAGTAAGAAACCAAACATGACTTCATTGCCACACAACTACACCAGACCTCCACATCACCGCTTCACCATGTCATCACTTCACCACATACAAACAACAAAATCAAGGCCAAGAAACCATGAACCAAGGCACAAACATCAGACAAGCAGACCAATCCTCAGAGCCAGCCTCCTCAAACGTCCACCGGTGCGACCATTGACACCAGCCCAAATCCTCCCATCAACAAACTCCAGACGGAGTTCGCCCAACCAACCAGCAACGTGAGATGAACCAGAATCCATCCACAAAAGGAAGTTGAAGAAACCAGAACGAAGATCAGGCTGCCCTGATGCCGCACCCTGCTCAGCATACAACTCGGTCGTTCCTCCTTCACCCTTAACCACAAAACCTCATTCATCTTCAACCAATTGTCACGATCACCCAGCATTTCCTGTGATCAAATCATACACCATTGTTGAAACTTACCAAGCCAGAGCACAGAACCCGTCACCGCCCTCCAAACTGAACGCAGAAACCACAACAAACCTCCCAGAAAATGCTTCCACGACACAGAACAGCGGGGTAGAAAACCAAAACCGCACCAGATCTGGATGAAGAACAGATATGGAACCACCGCTCGGGAATGTCGTTGGCAGATCCGAGCCGGGATCCTCCCCAACTGATGCCAGCAGAACCGTTACTGTCGCAGAGCGTCGAAGCCAACCCAACCCGGGACAAAACCAGAGCGAAGCCGCCTGAGAGCGTCGAAGCACGAAGCCAACCGCGAGGCCACTGCTGAGAGATGCCGATGTCCGAAGCTGACCACCGGAAGCCGAATCCGCCGCTGAGAAATCCGAGGCCGACGCGAAGAATCTGACACCCGAAGTCAACCACAGAAATCTGAAGCGGCCGCAGAGAGAACAACGCCCGAAGTCGACTGAGACCGAGACCGAGAGGGGGAGAAGGCCACCACACGCCGGATCTCACCGAGAAGCACACCAAGGAGATGAATCGCAGCCTACCCTGTGCCGAAATGAAGGAGGCGGCGAAGGGAAACCCTACCTCAAGCGGTGCCCCTTACGGGCTCATCCAAGTGGTCTATTACCCATACAACTCATTAATTCCCCTTCATAAACTTATTAGCAAGGGACAAGTCAACAAACCTCAAGGTGGTTTAATTTCAAGCCAGCGATCAATATGGGTCAAGGGTCTATAAGCAACACACCCCAAGGGGGTGGTTCCAGTCTAGGTAAACAACCTCCAAGAAAACAATTTGGTTCCCAAAGGCTAACCAATTTAGGGCATAACACTGACATATTTAATTTTACATTTTAGAGGCAATGCACAGAAGGTATGGTGCACGACACAACGGTGCATAATATAAATAACTATATTTTTTGGGAAAAGGTATAGACCACCAACCTTAAATGGGTGGAAGAATCCTCATCCAGTATCGGCCTTTAATTCGGGCTTGAACAAGAGAAATCATACAAATAGACAAATAACTTGAAAATAGGGCATATTAGCTCGCATGGAAATAACAACCAATACGGAAATGGTCAACCGAGAAAAAAAAAGAAAGAGGAATCATAGACTTACCGTTAGATATACAACACGTCGAATGAAGGTCAATTCTGAGCTTGTATGAAGGAGATACCTCGAAGCCGAGGTGGAAGAGGGAGAGAGCTCTCCACGCATGGTTGATGATGTGTAATGAAGGGGGAAGGAGGTTTGAGTTTTAAGAGAAAAAAGGAAAAAATGATCATTTTTCACATCTTTAAGGGGCATGGTTTGGCCACACAGTTGGCCAAACCATGCGCCAACTGTGCACCAACACTGTCCCACGGCACACCCCACATGGGCTTGACACACCAACACGGTCCCACGACACACCCCAAGGAGACACCCTCCTTGCACGACCAGGCACACTGTTTGAAAAACTGTGCACATCTCGTGCTCAACATACCTGCAATTTTCTGCAGGTTTTGCATGGTCGTGCGGTCTCCCTTGTACAGTTAAACTAATTGTGCTTCTCTATTTTCGTTCATGCTGTTGAGTTGTACGGTTACTACTAACTGTGAACCAACTGTGTGCCTCCACCTGTTTCTCCAAAAACTGGAGCTCCAGACTGCGTACAAACGTCAGATGCTCTTGAACACTTTCTTAGTCCTCTATGCATTCTCATATAAATAAAACAAAAGATTCAAAATGAAATTTAATGAATCTATACCCCATAGAAAAATTGGGATCTTACATTTACCATGAATTTTCCCAAGAGTGTAGAAAGATAAGTGTGGGGTGACAAAATGCATAATTTCCATTTTTTATACTGCAATTCAATGACTATTTTCACAATATCTAGGTAAATATCACATTTTCATTACATTAGTGTAATTTACAGGTTATTGTAAATATGGATTGTTTATGTGATCTTAATGATTTAAATAATATTCTACAAAATTGTCATGGTCATACCTTAATTTAGGCGTTTTGATGTTTTTGTAGGTGAAGAGTACCATACCAACTATATAAGAATAAAATAGTTTTCAATCTAGTTACGTATGATTAAACAAGGAATTGGCTTCGTGTAAGAGTAACCCAAGGAGGTACAGTGCTACATAAGCTTTTTATATTTTTCTTTGGAAATTGAAAGTGTGAGTCAATTGTGTATGATTAATTAGAAAATTTTGAAGTTTGTGTAAGAATAAACCAGGACATGCATAAGATGTCCCCGCACAGAGAACTATGGTGGCAGAGGGGTTATGGGTTTGGGGTGGCAGTCACGGGGTCGAGTCCCCGAACTGCATCTTTGCACTGTGTGGAGCCACCGTTGACGGTTGGAATAAAAAATTTAGGACATGCATAAGAATAAAATCATAATCATACTTAAAGATTAACTAGAACATGGTAAGAGTAACCTATGTTCGCCGGATATTTTTTACTCCATTTTATATGTGTGCCATATTTTATTTTTATCCATTTTTAATCTCAAATTGAACGTAATTTGATTGATTCTTTAATAGGGTGAATTGATGTTTAAATGTGAAATTGATATGTTTTTGTGGAAATATTGAATTTTGTGTGAACAGTGTATACCGAAGAGGTTCCTTAAGCACCGAGCTGCAAAGCACGGTTCGAGGATTCTTGTTCACGCCTCGACCGAAGACGACATCGCTCGATTGAAGAAGGAGAATAGCTGCCTGATTAAGACGAAGATGGACCGAGCTTGTTGAACGCACGGTCGACGCAGAGATGGAATTGGGCGGAGTTCGGTCAATGAAATATTTTCGAAGAAGCGGGAAGATGAAGCGGCGCTTCGTGATTGATAAGGAAGACGGCGGGCGTTAATTGAATGAAAATCATTCGCTGAATTTTTGTTTGTTGTTTGGCCGTTTCAGATATTTGGAATCAATCGTCGCCGATTGTTGCAGGTAGAAGTCCAAATGGTGATGCCGGACAGATGCTTGATGAAATGCCTCACTCGATTAAGCTCGTCGAAGATGCCGAGCTGAGGAACCGATGCACGCCAAGTACGTTTGTTGATGTTTAATTTCTACTGAAATTGGTTGATCGAGGAGATCCGGAGCTGAGATTCGAGTCGAGGACTGATTTAATTTTGCAAGTCTGAATTCATTATTGGGAGATCAAGTGCGCCGAATGCAGCGGTTGCGGTACTGGAAATTGACGCACACAAGGTGCTCGAGGTTTTGCCTAGCCGAGTTTATCTATGGGGATCACAGTTGGCTGTTCATCGGCAGTCAAGTGAAGCAATTCGAGCTTGATAAACAGAGAGAGACCGAGCAATGGAAATTTGACAAGCATGCTTAAACAGAGAGATACCGAGCAATGGAAATTTGACAAGCATGCTTAGTGGAGAAACATGACCGGACCAGTATGGGTAAGGATTGAGCACCACCCAATGACGTAAGTGACCTCATAAACCTGTCTTTAATAGGCCACAAGTTAGCGGTCAACAGGTATAAAACATACACATATGAGAGATATCATCCTCAATATTTTCAGGAAAAGATCGAGAATCCACCAGCCAACTCCATAATAATAAATAAACCAATCTCAATACAAGTAATGTCATACATTGCAAGACCAAAACCAGTAGTAACCATGAACACCAGTAACCCTTAAACAACCTCCATGAGCTAGTAAGACCCAAATCGATCATCAATTCACATCCGTGGACCACCATGATCTTTTGTGTGCGTGCGCGCGTAGGCGCGTGCGTGTGTGCATATATAGGTGAACATAAAACTATACTTAGTAGGATCCTTCACAAAATCTCTCAGAAAAATGTCAAAAAACCATACTAAAAACTCAGTGAATAAATAGCAAAATCAACTCGTTACCTAAACCAAGTCAACTATATTCCCAACCTCATCAAGGATCGCACACCAAGTAACGCACAAAAACAAGTGACATAATATTGGAGACATATATAGAAGAAAGGTGTCATGCTTCCACTTTTCCACTGAACCAATTGCCCTAAACCTTAACGCCTTACGCCTTGGTGCTCTCATCCCCTACAGAAGTCATGTTGCACATTCGTTCAAACGCATAATACCCACATCCATCACAACCACAACTTCATCACATCCCCAAAATCACATAGTAAGACTGAGAGTCGTCACAGACCGTGCGAATACACATTACACTTTAAGTCATTACAACCTGTGTAAAAATACATATGTAATAACCATAATTCATTATAGTTTGGATACATGACCTAAACCCGTCATAGCTCGCATATATAAGTATGTCATAACCGTGAGTCGCCACAGCTCGTATGAGTACATATCATATAACTGTAAGCCACTAAGGGGGAATAGTCCAGTCACCTGTATGCTCGACAACCTAGATTCTAAGAAAACACTCGGAACTCAAGACCAAATATGGGCATTGATCATGTTATTTGACTGGCGTGGTGGAACATAAGAAATAACAAAACATAATGAATAATATAGCACATACTACGGAAAAAATGAACTTTTGCGGCGGGTCATTTGCGACGGGCCTTCCGTTCGTCGCAAATAGTCCTCTAGAAGGAACTATTTGTGATGAGATTCTAATCACGTCGCAAAATAGTAGTAAATAAACATGCATTTGCGACGGGTAAACAAACCCATCACAAATACTATTGGCACGCCTTCCTACCAAAATACAGGAATGAGTATTTGCGACGGGAACCAAGTCTCGTCACAAATACCCTTGGTCATGTAAATGTAATTGCGACGAGATCATTTACTCATCGCAAATACTCTGTCAGTAGGTGAGTATTTACGACGAGACTCATTGCAATTAGTTTTTTAACCGTCGCCTCAAGCATTTATTGCGAGAACTATTCATGATGGATCCTGTAGCTACTAATCTAACATATACATATACCCCACTCTGATTTTTTTTCTCTCCGTTCAACAACTCAACTCTCATTTCTTCAGTTGTTCCCTCCTCCTTCAAGCATAAGTATAAATTTTTACGGGGAAATGAAATTTTGAAGTTTGCAGCGCACAAATGCTTCATTTTAGTGGTATTTATTTAATGTTTTAAATTATTATTTATTTATTTTATTATTTATTAGATTTTAATATTATTAATTAGTTGTAATTAGAGTCAATTAGAAGTAATTATTTATAATTATAAGTAATTATTTATATTTAGCAGTGGTAATTTTAAATTAGTAATATTCAGTTTTATTTAGTAGTAATGTTTGTAATTAAAAAGTAAATAGTTTTAATTTGCAGTAATTAGTTTTAATTAGTGGTAAATAGCTATAATTAGCGGTAATTAGTAATAATTAACAGTAATGATTAAAAAAACAATAATTAGTATTAATTAGTGGTAATCAATAAAAAATAGCGATAAATCAAAATAATTATTTATAATTAAAGCGAATTAGTAAAAAAATGTTATAAATTAATAAAAATTAATAATAATAAGTTGTAATTAGCAATAATTAACAATAATTAGCGGTAATTATTAATAATTAGTGGTAATTAGTAAAAATTAGCGCTAATTAGTAAAAAATAGTGATAATTATTAATAATTAATGGCAATTAATAAGAAATGGCGGCAAATAGTATTAGTCAGCGGTAATTAGTAAAAAATAACGATAAATCAATATAATTATTAAAAATTAGATGTAATTAGTAAAACTTGGAAATAATTAGTAAAAAGCATTATAAACTAATAAAAATTAGTAATAATAAGTGATAATTAATAGTAATTAGTAATAATTAACGATAATTAATAATAATTAGTGACAATTAGTAAAAATAGCGGTAATTAGTAAAAACTAGTACTCGCCCGTGCTATTGCACGACGCATTCGATTACTGGTTTTTCTTTTAATAAGAGATTAATATTTATAAAATTTGAGAAGAAACAATAATGTTGAATAAATTTTAATTAGAAAGTAATGGTGTATGATAAAGAAATATAAGTGCATAGAATATAAAGACACCATTCAAATAGTTGACAAAGAAATAAGATAAAGTAATAGTATATGAATTTCTAAATTTTGAGTAATAATATTTGAATTCATTTTAAATTGTGATCACAATAACTGAAAAGTGGGCACTTAAATAAAAAGTGAAAGATAAATCAAAGATAAGACAGTGGTTATAATAATAACACTAAGAAATTTGAAAATAAATGAAATAATAATAAATTGGATGAGTGTGTTGTTCGTGAAAAAAGAAAACAGAGTGAAACTATTCATTGTATATATGGAACAATATGGAATGAGGGACGTAGACTGACAAGTAACTATAATAAAAAACCAATTATAAAAGAAAACATACCAGTTTTGTGCCCTTATGGTATGTTTTTTGACCCATTCCTTGGATTTGTCAGAACACATTTTTTTCAAAACATAATTGATTCTGGAACATCAATGCAAGGAAGTGATTATAGGATTATTACATGGTATTGAAATCATGTTTTGAACGATCACGTTCAGATCCCATGGGGCCACCATCAGTTTTTACTTCTTTGGGGCATCCTCATCCCTTCCATCAAACATTCTTATCGGGGCATCAAGTCTTCATCCAAATGGATTTGGTTTAAAAATCCAATTCTTTCTGAATTTACCATAGATCTCGGTACAAACCTACAACCACAGTCCAAAAATCAGTCCAAAACATGTTGAATTCCAATGCACATATGAAAAATTTTGAAAATTTTATTTAAGTATCATTTCATTTCCACCATTTTCGTAAAACAAATAAGTGATTGTCTTGAGTTTGCATATTGGATTCAATCACATCCCTGCCCACATGACCATCAATTTCCCATCTAATTAACATATTTCCATACCCGAACTACTATTGAATAGTTACAATTGAAATTTTCTTTTGAAACAAAAAAAATGAAACCATAATACATGTTCAGTATATCAACTGAAAAAACTACAAAAGAACACATATTCTATTATCAATAAATAAGAACTTCATTAATACAATAATATGTAACATCACAACTGCTGATAAAAAAATAAAAGGATATTTTCAATTGGAAGGACAAACAAAGAACAGAAATGCTCTATTTTAATTAAGTTAATTACAACAATCAAAACTCACTCTAAAGAAAAGGAAATTAACAATGTGTGAAATTACCTATGTGGTGGAATATTTTGGTAACAGCTTGTGGGTTTGTTAGGAGTGGAATAGTTTAAAGATATCTAGTTGACTGAGAGTTCAACTACTACAAAAGAGTATTCATCATAATGAAATTCATGTTAAATAAAGATGATAAAACAGGGATGCATGTACCAATTCAAGAATGAATAGTGTTGAGGAAACACGTATCAAAATTCCAAACACAGCCCACATGGAAGCTGTAACCATCTCCATTGATGTTTATCATATTGGAACCCAAAATAAAGAAAACATTAAATCATCTGAAGAAGGTTTTTTTGTTTCAATTAGAAAACTGAAAAAGAAGGTTGAACATCGAGGATAAAAATATAAGATTTCATTTGAAAAACAAAACAAAACAACTCAGAAAGATCTGGAGTATTACTATCAGAGAATTGTGCACGGGGAAAGGATAGATAAAAATAAAAAATCTCACATGATTGAAACTCTTCTTGTAAATAAGAGGATAAATATTTTCCAGTCTTTCAACATGAATCCTTTACAACTACAATTAGAAAACAGATAATACAAAACAATATCATTACAGTAAACCTAAAACAGGGTGAATAAAAATATAAAAAACTGCTATTTTGGACAATGTTCTGAGTACCTATGATAGAGCAGATTCCAGCATCCCATATTTGCCTCTAAATTCACCGGTCAACGTCCCAATATTAGCCTTACCTATAAATACATCTTTTATCTTGTGTTTCTGGTTGTATGTGTTCGCGTGCGTGTGCCAAATATGTAACATTGTAATCCATACAAACTTTCATGAGCCATTCTGTACTCAGCTCAAGCTTTTCCCTCAACCTTGCAAGATTCTCATTGTGAAGAACTCTCCAGGAGAGTCGATCATCTTCCATTACCTGAAATGGTTAAAGTAAAATGAAAAAAAAATGAATCTGATAAACAAAGTGTTCCAAAAAAATCAGAGTTAATAGACATTATGTCATTATCAACATGCAGGGGGGGGGAAGACAGATGAAACTATTTCACCTGGAAAAATCTATTCAACAACTGGGGTATGATATAAGAAGATGCAGTTCAACAACTATTTTCCCAACAGATACAAAAAAGAAGATAAATTTCAATAAACTAAATTTAAAAAATCATTGAATACAGAATCAATGTGACTATTTTTTTTCAGTATATCCACTATATACTTTTGTGAAATCAATGATTTAAAATGTTAAACTATATACAATGAATATTACAATACTTTTAGATACATTTACAGTAGTAAAATAACCTGATGTTTAAATTGTAGAAAATAAGAATGAATCTGGAAACATGAAAAATGGTATGTAAATAAACGAGACATACATATTAATAGGTACATACAGAAGAATATTAACAAAAAAACAAACGTTGAGAAATGATATGGCAGCATCAAATATTTGTTAGTGTTCTATGTGTGGCTACAATAGAAAAAAGTTTGGGAACTCATGTTGCCTCCTTGCTGATAACCCCCATGAAACTGCTGCCCCTAGTGCCCACCACCATATCTTCCTTGTTGAAGATGATGATGATATGGCTACTGCACAAACACAGAAACTGGAGCAGGGGCTGGACATCATCATATGGGTGCTGCAGAAACATCGAAGTAGGAGTAGGGGCTGGACATCATTAAATGGATGCTGCACAGACAGACGAGCTACATCATGGGATGTACATCATCATATGGAAGATGCACAAACACAGGGGCTGTAGTAGGGGCTGGACACCATCATATGGATGCTGCCTAAGCACAGGAGTGGGAGAAGTGGTTGGATCCACAGGGAGACATCCTATTATCACCTCTTTCCATCTCTTCCTGGTTAATCATGAAAATGATGGATGAAATTAGATACCTCACCGCACTAAAACTCACCAATCTCACTAATGCTTGAAAATGAATCACAACTCTAGATCCCAAAAAGAAGTAAAAAAACTGATTGGAAGGAGGTAAAATAACAATCCATTATAGTTAACTGGAAACCCAAAAAGAAGTAAAAAAACTGATTGAAAAATAACTATAATACAACTAAGAATATAAAAAATAGACATGTTTTAGCAACTTAACTGTCAAATCTAGAACCATTGTAACCACCAAAGGGAAACATACATGTTTCAACATTTCCTTAACTGTCAAATCTGGTCCCCTTGTAACAACCATAGGGAAACATACATGTCTCAGTTCTATTCATACATCCCAAATAACAGAAATTGTCAATCAGTCTGAATAGAAATTTTCAATCATTATGAACATGATTTGTCAATCGGCCATAACCTCTTACAGTGATTTGTCAATCGGTCTGAACATAAATGAGGTTTTTTTATTGTGCCCTTAATTAATTCGGTTGTGGACCCCATCCTAGTAAGGTAATGAAACCTGTTATATAAGTCTATTACAATAATTAGAATACCCTAAAAATAGTAAAAAAAATTAGATTTACAAGTAAATGTAATACAAAACAAATTATAATAGAAAACATGCCAGTTTTGTGCCCTTAAGGTATGTTTTTTGACCCGATCCTGGGTGTTGTCATAATGTATGTTTTTCAAAACATTATTGATTCAGGAACATCAATGTAGGGGAATGATTATTTTTCATCTGTAAAGATATGTTATAGTAGCACATGCTTGAGGTTATTGTGATTCAATGAATATGTTACTGACGAGTTCTAGGAAAATAATTCAGAAGCAGAGAATATATAACGTTATGTTAATCCATCATATTGGAAAAAATGATAAATGCATCCCTTAAGTATCATTTGAACTGGTAAAATTGAGCATAATCCCCTTAAACTCTGTTTAAAGATTCTTAACATAATTAGAGATGAAAATGGTAGCATTGCCATCAATTACAAGCAATTCCATGCCCTACTATTATTTAACACATATGCTCAATTTGATTCACTGTTGTGTTATGGTGCATAGAAGAAAAACTCAACTACAATTATTTTCCAAGTACAAGTTGATGGCTGACACTTATCTTGGTATTTCTGAGGGTTATAATTTAGAACGGGATATATGAACTTTTGATAAATTATACAAATATACCATATAATTTATTAAATTGTAAAAACATTTATGAGCTATTTTCATGATATAAACATGTAAACAATGTTCTGTAAGAAAAACCTTGTAGCAATGTCTGGGAAACCTTTGACTATGATAAGAATGCTTGGTATTAGATTGAATACTCGGTCCTCTTCCAGCCTTTGAAATATCACATGCTGAACATAATGCAACATAACAAATTAATAGATCGAGTGGGATCATGAAAATCAATAATCTTATTGTGCATGGAACATTTGAATAAATAAGTTTCATTGTCCATGATGATTATATACCCTGCATCAAATTTCATTATCACCATATCTACCAAATTTAATTCACCAAAAATTGAAGACCTGGAGGAATCACATGTAGAGCAGTCCAGAGCATCCTTGTTAACATCCTGGTTATGAATAAAATGCATAAATTGAAACAAACATGATGTGAAATTAAGAAACATAACTTGTAATCTCATTGAAGAAAGGCCTCTTTTACTTCTTCTACTTCGTGTCTCACATAAAGAAATAAAGTACCTGCATCAAATAAAAAAACACGTGAATTAAACACTTTCACTCTTCTTCTCAAATGTTCAATCACATGAGGAAAATGGGTATGATTTGTTTATAACACATCAAATTTCATATTAAATTCTTTCTGGTTGTAAATTAAAACAATTCTAAATTCAATTCTTAAAAATAACCATATTCATAGTGGAGTAATCAGGTCAAATATCAAGCATGGACATTAATTAACAGATGAAATTTTAAAAATAATTAGAGTATCTCCCTACTAAAATCCATCAAATATCAAAATTAAAGAAGAATAAATCACCGAGGGATAAATCCAGTGTTACCTCTCTGCTGAATTCCGTCTGATCCAGCCCCCATGACTATGTTAAGAACTGAAGTTTCAACATTGGGAAGGGAATAATTGTGATTTGTGAACACCAACACCAATTTCTTTCCAGTATGCACCCCCTTCACATGCACTGAAACAATGAGAAACCGTAAAATAATAATTCAAAACAAAAATATATCCTATAATAAAACTGGACATGATCATATCAAAACCATATAAAATAATTACATTGACGTGTATTCCTAAATATAGTCCCTATTTCACTTCTTAACAATGAATTTTTCATGGGATTGATTAAATTCGGCGTACAAAAATCATGTAATACAACAGGAAAATAGTTTCATATGAGCAAACTTAATGTACAAACAATGTAGTGATCATAAATGCTAAAACATACCAGCTTACATAGAAGAAAATATATGAATCAGGTTTGGCTTCGGCTAGTTTGGAATGCCATGGTGCTGGGAAGAGGCCCTCATCTCGGCAGTATTGGTGGAGGACTTTATCCCATTCTTCAGCAAGTATCGCTCAATGTCATGCATGTCACGTGGAAGCTCAATCTCACGTATGAGCTGCTTGATGTCATCGTCCACCTCAAAGACCACACACGGGTCATTTGGATATGCAATATCTTCTTGAGAATAAGTGAATACTGTATCATAATTAGAAAAATATTATCAAGTTGGTAATAGCTTCAATTCATCCTGTCAGAGTACCTCCAATGCAAATTAGACGATAGGAAAATGCAATGAATTAAATAACTTGATGCCCTAGAAACCATTTAACCAAACCTTCATAACATGTACCAACACACTTTGAATTAAATAATCCATGTGCATGAATTAAATCAGCAATAACATGTATCTTTTGAACCCGAATTAAATCAGCCAAGCGCAACTCTAGAACCTGCATCTGCAACTATGCATGTGAAAAAGATTCACAATTTTAAAAGAAATAATTCAATTATTTAAGCAGAGTACAAATATTGAAAATATTCCAGTAAATTCCAATAATTAGCACCATAAAAACACATTCACCTACAAATAAGGATGAAAGCATAGAATTGATTACCTAAAAATATATCACAAAAAAAAGTAAAAACACAAACTATTTCAGTTGTCATTGCATACTGGAATGAATCAGAGTGAATAAAAAACCCAAATAAGATAAATTGAATTGAAACTTGAGTGTTGTGGGTTGCAATATTTGGCTGACAGTAATAGGAATGTTACAGTTAAGGAGAGATGACCAACGAAGATATGTTCATACCTGAAGAGTGAGGATAAGTAGATCCATACAAGCGGTTTAAAGGATTTACTTTTTCCATTATGAATATACGTTATTACCTGTAGTGCAAAGATGATGCGGGTGTGAATTCGAATAGCCTGAAGGTTGTGGAGATCGGAATGACAGTAGTGCTGAAATAGGAATCCAAACAATTCCTGGAAGACCAGACTGAGATTACAATATGCAGGGGGTGTCGCCTGTATGTAAATCAAGTGGTTACAATCAGATATTATGGAACTAAATCGAACTTAAACGAAGCAGTGTAGGTTTTTGAACGATTACCTGGAGGTTGACCTGTTTGGTTGAAAGGGTTCCGCGAGTCAATCTAGAATGTTGGAAATCCGAGTGCGCCTTCAAGAAGGATGGAGGTGTATGCTGCAACCGGTGCAAGGAGGTAGATGATGTGTGAGAACGACGGTATTCAAGATATCCGGGAGGTAGATGAAGACTGTGTGCAGAGACATCCGGAACCCTAGGTCATCAATAAACTTACCCCATCCCAAACCGGGAGAACCCTAAAACGGCGAGACCGCAGTAGAAATCGGGTCGTGGTGGTCGGTGAAGGACAGCTACTAGATCAGGATTTGGCGATTCAATAGGGGGTGTTCGAGGGATCGAGAGGTCGACAAGGGCGAGGTTTCAGTCGGGAGAGGTAGCGGGAGGCGGATGAAAAATTTCGACTCGCGGGGTGTGCACGGGACGTAAATGGGAGACTATGCGGGGAGGGGAGGCGTTGAGCTCTGATTGAGTGGCACATATGTATTTTTTGACGTGGAAGAACCGTAGGTTGACACGTGTATCCTGGAAAGCCAGGATTAGTAGATATAGTATATTAGCGGTAAATATTTAAAATTAGCTGTAATTAGTAAAAATTAACGGTAATTAGTAAAAATTAACGGTAATTAGTATTAATTAGCGTTAAATAGTAATAATTAGTAGTAATTAGTGGTAATTAGTAATAATTAATTACTGATAATTTGTAATAACAATTAGTAATAATTATTCATAATTAGTGATAATTAATGATAATTAGTCATAATTAGTAATAATTAGTCATAATTAGTGATAATTATTAATAATTAGTGATAATTAGCAATAATAAGTGATAATTAGTAATAATTAATGATAATTAGTGATAATTGGTATTAATTAGCATCAATTAGCATTAATTAGTGTTTATCAGTAATAATTATTGATAATTAGCGATAATTAGTAAGAATTAGTCATAATTAGTAATAATTAGTAATAATTTGTGATAATTAGTGATAATCAGTAATAATGAGTAATAATTAGTGATAATCAGTAATAATTAGTAATAATGAGTAATAATTAGGGGTAATTAGAGATAATTAGGGGTAATTTGTGATAATTAGGGGTAATTAGTGATAATTAGTGCTAATTAGTGATAATTAGTGATAATTAGTGATAATTAGTGATAATTAGTGATAATTAGTCAGAATTAGTGATAATTAGTACTAATTTGTCATAATTAGTGACAATTAGTACTAATTAATGATAATTAGTAATAATTAGTAATAATTATTCATAATTAGTCATAATAGGGATAATTAGTACTAATTAGCGATAATTAGTAATAATTAGTGATAATTAATAATAATTAGCGATAATTAGTAATAATTAGCGATAATTAGTAATAATTAGTCATAATTAGTAATAATTAGCAATAATTGGTGACAATTAGTGATAATTAGTTTCAATTAGTGATAATTAGTGATAATTAGTGATAATTAGAAATAATTATTAGTAATTAGTAATAATTAGTTGTAATTAGTGATAATTAGTAACAATTAGTGATAATTATTCATAATCAGCAATAATTAGAAATAATTAGTAACAATTAGTGAAAATTAGTTAAAATTAGTAATAATTAGTAATAATTAGTGATAATTAGTGGTAATTATTTATTATTATTAATTATTAGTGATAATTAGTGATAATTAGTGATAATTAGTAGTAATTAGTGGTAATTAGTGGTAATTAGTGGTAATTAGTGGTAATTAGTGGTAATTAGTGACAAATAGTGGTAATTAGTGACAATTAGTGCTAATTAGTGACAATTAGTGACAATTATTGACAATTAGCGATAATTAGTGATAATTTCTGACAATTAGTAACAATTAGTGACAATTAGTGACAATTAGTGATAATTGGTGACAATTAGTGACAATTAGGGACAATTAGTTATAATTAGCGACAATCAGTCATAATTAGTGACAGTTAGTTGTAATTAGTGACAATTAGTCATAATTAGCGACAATTAGTCATAATTAGTCATAATTAGTAACAATTAGTACTAATTAGTGGCAATTAATGGCAATTAGTGGCAATTAGTGGTAATTAGTAACAATTTGTAATAATTAGTTAGAATTAGTAATAATTATTGATAATTATTGATAATTATTCATAATTAGTAATAATTAGTGATAATTAGTAACAATTAGCAACAATTAGTAATAATTAGCAATAATTAGTAATAATTAGCAATAATTAGTTATAATTAGGAACAATTAGTTATAATTACGAAAAATTAGTTATAATTAGCAACAATTAGTTATAATTAGTATTAATTAGTATTAATTAGTGGCAATTAGTACTTATTAGTGGCAATTAGTACTAATTAGTGATAATTAGTGATAATTAGTCACAATTAGTGACAATTAGTCATAATTAGTGATCATTAGTGATAATTAGCGATGATTAGTGATAATTAGTGATAATTAGCGATAATTAGTGATAATTAGCGACAATCAGTGATAATTAGCAACAATTAGTGACAATTAGCTATAATTAATGACAATTAGTGTTAATTAGTGATAATTAGTGATAATTAATGACAATTAGTCATAATTAGTGATAATTAGTGATAATTAGTAATAATTAGTCATAATTAAGGATAATTAGTCATAATTAGATATAATTAGTGATAATTAGCGATAATTGGTGATAATTAGTGACAACTGTAACACCCCAAGCTTCTATAGTACGTTTCTCTTTAAATAATGCAATAGCTTGCGCTGTACACAACTTCGAGTTCTAGCACACCACGACCAATCAAACTGGCCGTTATGAATAGTAATACCCACTTTTTGAAATTTTATAATATTTATTTTTCAAAATGGACTTCATTTTTGGACTTATAATATCAAAATTATATTAGAGTGAATTTTTGGTATTTTTCTAAAAACTTTCAATTTTTGATGAATAGTGAAAAATACTGCGTTATTGTTCAAAACCAACTTTTTATTTAAATAATTAGTTATTTTCTTTAAATTTATTTTAGGTAAAAATAGATAAATAATACTTATATATGTTAAATTTAATTTATTGGAGTCATTTTATAATAATATTAGATATATAAAATTTTATTGAACTTTTGACCGTCTTTTACCCACCTTCTAGGCGCATTTGCAAATTTGCATAAAACGTAATTTTACCAGTTCTGTGAATTGAATTTCAAAAATTCGAGAGACATGATTGAAATCAGTAAGTAAAATGTGGTTCAATAAGATGAAAATAATGTTTGGTGAATAGTATTTCTTGACTTTTATTTACTGCGGTTAAAAGTAAATAGGGTAATTAAAGGTAAAAAATGATATTATAATTACCCGAACACATGTACTAATTCTATTAGATAAGTGTATTTCGACAAAAATCAACATTAGAAATAAAATATGATCCTTTTGGTCCACTTGGATTAGATTAGGACATTTATTATTATTTTATTTAAAGAAGAGTTAAGTGTTAAATTCAAAGTTTAATAACTAAACCATTTTTAATATAGGGTTATACATAAGATAATTTCGAATATAAATATTCATTAGAAATATAAATATATTTCTTACATAATGGTATTTTATTTATATTTTTATACATTAAATAATTCAATTTATTTATGACATAATGATGATGCAGTAATTACCTTATTAATGAAAGATTAAAATAATTGATATTATAAATATCAAATAAATGTAAATTGAGACTTTTGACGAATTTAAATAATTTTATAGATTAATATTACATGTTAGGGTTGATTAAATAATTTTTTTTCAAAGTGATAAAGTTGTTATGACTTTAACAAAAACAAAATACCAAATAGTGTCAAAATTGACATAAATGAGTCTTTAAAACAAATACTATATTATTAATTGATATAATATTCCTAAAAATATAATTTTCATCCAAAGGATTTAGATAAGGTTAGATATATCAATAAAGAACCAATTGGGGTTTTCTTGGATTTTTATAGTAAGTTTATTAACCATTTATTATAATAATAAAAGAATACATGGTAAAAGTTAAGCTATTTAGCTAAGAGTTAAATCTAAAAGATATGGTTAATATGGTGACCTAAACCTATATAAAATCTATTGGTTGTGAGGTTTTAGACCCATAACAACCTTGTACTTGAAATAAATCCTTTTGAAGCCATTATAAACCAAATATTATTGTATAATGAAATAATATTTCAAGCTTTTCCTAAAATGACCCCCACCTCTCTTATAAAAGGGTACTTCCCCTTCTCTCAAAATCACACATCCAAAGCCATTTGTCTCGGCCAAACCCTGATCCAATATTCTACTAACTACCCTAAATTCAACCTAGAGTCCTTACTTTGATCATAATCCATCCTAAGGATCCCATTTGATCAAATCAAAAGGAAGAACCCGAAGAAGAGGTAATTACTTCATCACCTCTTTCAAAGTTCTTTTCTTCTTCCACTTCCTCTTTCTTTGATTTTTTACAAACTAAAATAATAAATACAGTACCTTATACATTATGAGATGTTATTATAAATATGTTAGAACCATATTCATTATTCTATCCATCCTATGAATGATAAAGCCACCATACGTGCGTACGCACGACTTACCATCTCCACGTCGTGGTGTAGTTGTTATTCAACACTTCATTATTTGGATGGGCATAATAATGAGTATAATTGATTTAAATAATAAATATAACATCTTAATGATTCTGTATATATGATATACCATCCAATTACATACGATTTCACCATCAATAGAATGATATTGTCGCTCGTGCGTACGTACGGATTACAGTCTTCACGAACAAGATGAGATTCATTCCCCATTGCATTAATTCAAGAATAATTTTCATTTTATAATTAAAAATAATGTTTAGGAACTTAATATAATTCTTTATATGAATCAAATACATCCTATCCATAACAAACATGACTTACGTAACAAAATATATAAAGGAAAATGAATTAGTTAACACATGAAACAATGATACTACTGAAATATTATTAACAAAGCAATATTAGAAGATCATATATGATATCATATTTATGTATATGGTTCTTGTATAATTTAATAACAATTATTTAACTACTATAAAAGAGGTTAATATACCCTCGACTAAGGAAAATTACAAGGTATGGGTTAATTTTACAATCTCTTTATTTATTTGAGGTTGTTGATATTTAAGTATCTACTGGGACTTCTTTATCATCCACATCCATGTTTCTTAAAAATGTATTTCAAAACCTTTTTACTAAGGTGGGGATGGGTCTAAAACCTCTCAACCAATAGGTTTTAGACAGTTTTAGGTCACCATATTAACCTTATATTTTAGATTTAAATCTTAGTTAAATAGTTTGACATTTACCATGTCTCTTTGTATTTTTATATTCTATGGTTAATAAACTTACTATAAACTGCCAAGAGAACCCCAAGTGGTTAATTATTAATATATATAACATTATCTATGTCCTTTGGCAAAACCTTATATTTTTATGAATATTATATCAATTAATAATATAGTATTTTTTTTAAAAACTCAATTATGTCAATTTTGACACTATTTAGTATTTGATTTTTTTAAAAGCCATTAAAAATTTATCACTTCAAATAAAATTTATTTAAACAACCCTAACATGTCATATTAACCTATAAAATTATTTGAATTCATTATAAGTCTCAATTTAATTTTATTTGGATATTTATAATATCAATTATTTTAATATTTCATTAATAAGGTAATTACTGCATCATCATTGTGTCATAAATAAATTAAATTATTTAATATCTAAAAATTATAAATAAAATTCCATTATTTTGGAAATATTTTTATCTTTCTAAAGAATATTTATAGTTTAATTTATATTGTGTGTAACCCTATATTAAAAATGGTTTAGTTATTAAACTTTGAATTTAACTCTTTTAACTCTTCTTTAAATAAAATAATAATAAATGTCCTAATCTAATCCAAGTGAACCAAATGTGATCATATTTTATTCCTAAGGTTGTTTTTGGTCGAATTATACTTATCCAATAGAATTAGGGCATGTTTTAGGGCAATTATGATATCATTTTTACCCTTAATTACCCTATTTACTTTTAACCGTGGTAAATAAAAGTCAAAAGTAACTATTCAACAAAAATTATTTTCATCTCATTGAACCAAATTTTACTTAATGATATTAATTATGTCTCTTAGATTTTTTAAATCCAACTCACAGAGGTGGTAAAATTAAGTTTTATGCAAATTTGCAAATGCTCCTAGGAGGTGGGTAAAAGACGGTAAAAAGTTCAACAAAATTTTTATATATCTAAACTTATTATAAAATGACTCCAATGAATTACATTTAAATTATATAGGTTTTATGTTTCTATTTTAACCTAAAATAAATTTAAATAAAATAAATAATTATTTAAATAAAAAGTCGATTTTAACCAGTAACGCAATGTTTTTCACTATTCATCAAAAATTGAAAGTTTTTAGAAAAATACAAAAAATTCACCCAAAGAAAATTTTGATATTATGAATTCAAAAATGAATTCCATTTTGAAAAATAAAATTAATAAAATTTCAAAAATTGTGTATTATTATTCATTATGGCTAGTTTGATTGGTCGCGGTGTGTTAGAATCTCGAAGTTGCGTACAATGCAAACTATTGCATTATTCAAAGGGAAACGTACCATGGAAGCTTGGGGTGTTACATTCTTCCCTACTTCAATTAATTTCATTCTCAAAATTTCTAGAATACTACCGCACAGAAAGATTTGGGTGGTTCTACATCATAAGTTTCTCTGGTTCCCACATTGCCTCTTCCATCTTATGGTTTCTCCATTGAAATTTTACCAGATGAGTCATCCAGTTTCTCCACTCTTGTTCTCTGGTATCAAGAATCTTGAAAAGCTCTTCACAATAATACAAATCAGGTTCCAGTTCAATTTCCTCATAGGTGAGTACATGTGTTGGGTCAGACATATATTTTCTCAACATTGATACGTGGAACACATCGTGAACTTTGGAGAGACTTGGTGGCATTGCCAAACGGTAAGCTAAAACCCCAATTCATTCTAGAATTTCAAAAGATCTGATGTACATGAGACTTAATTTACCCTTCTTACTGAATCGTACAACTCCCTTCCATGGAGATACCTTCAAGAAAACATGATCTCATACCAAATATTTCAAATCCTTTCTTCGGTTATCGACATAGATCTTCTGACTACTTTGAGCTACTTTGATGTGAGTTTGGATAATCTTCACTTTTTCCATTGTTTCCTCAACAAGTTCCAGGCCTACGAGTTTTCTTTCACCAACATCATCCCAACAAGTTGGTGTGTGACATATCTTTCAATATAACTCTTCATATGGTGCCATCCAAATACTTGAATGGAAGATATTGTTATAGGAAAATTCTACCAGAGGTAAATATTGATCCCACATACCTTGAAAGTCAAGTAAGCAAGATCTCAACATGTCTTCTAAGGTTTGAATAGTCTGTTCTAATTGTCCATCGGTGTGAGGGTGGTAGGCAGTGCTCAAATGAAGTTCAGTATCTAGGGCTTTCTGAAGACTTTTCTATAATCTTGATGTAAAACAGGGATCACGATAAGAAACAATCGATAGGGGTACTCCTTGAAGTCTTACAACTTCATTAATATACAGTCTTTCTAAATGTTCAAGTGGTAAATCTTCTTTTATAGAAATAAAATGTGCTGACTTGGTAAGACGATCAACAATGACCCATATTGAATCATTCCTTCTAGGAGTCTTTGGTATCCCCATGAAATATTCCATCGTAATATCATCCCATTTCCACTCAGGTTTGGGAAGAGGTTGAATGACTCATCTAGGATGTTGTCTTCCAGCTTTCAGTTGTTGGAAAACCATACATCTTGACACAAAATCAGCAATCTCTCTTTTCATTTTGTCCCACCAAATTTTTCCTTCAAATCTCTATACATCTTGGTGCTCCGAGGGTGTATAGAGAAATTTGAGCTATGAGAATCATCCAATAATTCCTTTTTTAGATCAGGTATATTAGGAACACAAATTATCTTCCCAAATTTCAAAATTCCATCTTCAAATACGAAGTCACTCAATCTTCTATCATTTACAACTTTAATCTTCTTTTGAAACTCCTCATCATCAGTATGAGAACTCTTTATCCTTTCTAATAAATATGGTTTGGCAACCATTTGAAAAATTATTGATGTTTAACCTTCCATGGTTATTTACATATCCATATTTTCTAGATCCCTGAAAATAGGATCCCTTTCAACTTTCATCTTGTTCAAAACTCCATGGTACTTTCTACTCAAAGCATCTTCCACCATATTTTCCTTCCCTAGGTGGTAGTGTATAGTTCAATCATAATCCATGAGTAGTTTAATCCATTTTCTTTTCCTCTTTATGAGTTCTTTATGTGAGAAAATATACTTCAAACTCTTGTGATCAGTATAAATCTCACATTTTTCACCATAGAGATATTGTCTCTATATCTTCAGAGCAAAGATTACATCTGCTAACTCAAGATCATGAGTGGGATAGTTTTTCTTATTAATTTTTAGTTGTCTTGATTCATAGGAAATAAATATATCATTTTTCATAAGGACACAACCAATTCCTTTCTTTGAAGCATTACTATAAATAACAAACCCATCATTCCCTGATGGTAGATTCAAGATAGGAGCATTAACTAATCTCTCTTCATTTCTTAAATAAATTATTCACACTATTTTTCCCAAACAAATTTAACCCCTTTACATGTGATCTTGGTTAATGGGTTAGCCAACTGGTAAAAATTCTGGATGAAACGTCGATAATAACCAGCTAAACCAATAAAACTGCATATCTCAGTTATACTCGTCGATGCTGGCCATTCTTTTATTGACTTGGTATTTTAAGGATCAATAGATATTCCATCATTAGAGACAATATTGAAAAGAATAGAAATCTTCTGAATCCATAATTCAAACTTGCTAAACTTCCCATATAATTCATTTCTTCTAAGAGTCTTCAGAATAATGTGCAAGTGATTTTCATGATCTTCATAGCTTTTGGAGTATACCAAGATATCATCAATAAATACCACTACAAATTAATCAAGATATTCCTTGAAAAATCTATTCATTAGATCCATAAAGATAGAGGGTGCATTAGTCAATCCAAAAGGCATTATTATAAACTCGTAATGCCCATACCTGGTTCGAAATACTGTTTTCAGAATGTCTTCCTTCTTCACACACAACTGATGATATCTAGATCGACGTTTAATCTTTGAAAAATATTGAGCTCCATGAATTTGGTCAAATAAATCATCAATGCGAGGTAGGGGATACTTGTTCTTTATTTTTATAGCATTGATCTCCCTGTAGTCAATGCACAACCTCATAAATCCATCTTTCTTATTAATAAAAAGGACATGAGATCCCCATGGAGAAAAACTAGGGTGAATAAATCCTTTATTACTCAATTCCTCTATTTGTTTATTTAGTTCCACTAATTCCACAATTTCCATTCTATAAGAGGTCTTTGATATGGGCCTTGAACCAGGAATTAAATCAATGAAAAACTCAATTTCTCATTCTGGAGGATGTCCAGGTAAATCCTCTAGAAACACATCAAAATATTCTTGCACAATAGGTGCGACCTCTATTAGAACATTATTTTCCTCACCTATAATTATTTCATTCTCATCCTCCCCAATAGTTGAATTTAGTAGAGCTACTGGGGGTGGATCTAGATAAGAATCAGATGGTGATGTTTCTACTCTAAAGATAAGGTACTTCTTATCATCATCGAGAATTGTAACCTCCTTCTTCTTACAATAAATTTTCACATCATGGTCCGAAATCCAATCCACACCAAGGATTATATCAAATTCAATCATGTGTATGACGATTAGATCAGCAGATAAATATCATTTATATGCCTTAATGGGGAATGATTCACAAAACTTTATTGCAATGATATTTCCCTTAAGAGTTTTGATTGAAAACTCCCCTGTTAAATCAAATTGGAAATATCTAATTTTCTTAGAAAACTGGGAAGATATGAAACAATGCGATGATCCAGAATCAAATAAAGCATTGGATAAACTTGAGGAAACTATTAAATTACCTACCACCACGTCTTTTGGAGCTTCAACTTCAGCAGTAGTGATCGCATAATATTGGCCTTGATCAATTGGAATTTTCTGAGGTAATTTTCCCTGATGATTAGGAAATTTATTTGCATAGTGTCCCGTATCCCTAAAATTGTAGCATTGAACATTGGTAGCTTCTTTCTTCCACTTACAATCACTAGCAAGATGGACTTTCTGTCAACATTTATATCATACTCCTTTTCCTTTTAGACAGGCACCAGGGTGCTTCCTTCCACAATTATCACAAGGTGGAAATTCAACTCTTCCCTTCTTCCCTGTTTCCTTATTTCCTTTACCAGAGTGTTTAGTAGAATTATTCTTCTCTTTCTTTTCTTTAAAGTCGTAATACTTAGAGAATTCCTTTTATGTCTTGATAGCACATGAGACAATATCTTCATACAATGAGAAGGATTGTGAGACTAATGCTCGATAGAGAAATGGTTTTAACCTATAAAATAAACAATCAATATTAAATTTTGGGTTACATATATAATATGCAGCATTCCTTGCTAACCTTGTAAAGTTAGCTTCATACTTTGCAACATTCTCATCCTCCTTTTGTCTCAGACTCAGAAATTGCCTTTCCATATCCCCTCGATGGTCACAAGGAAATTATTTTTTTAAGAAAAGCTCTTTAAACTCCCTCCATCCCATACTTGATACTTCTTCATCCTCCTTTGTGTTTTGAATTAATGACCACCATTGATCTGCATATCTGGTGAGGCGATAAACTTCCATGACAACTTTTTCCCTTTCGCTACTCCCCAAAGCATGAAATATTTTATCTAAGGAACTTATCTATTGTTTAGCTTCAAATGGATTTGTAGACCCATTGAATGTTGGTGGTTGTTTCCTCTTGAAGTGATCTAACATTGATCCTCTGCGTTGGGGATTAGGGTGCTCCATATGGGTAAGGTTATTATTCATAACCTATGTGAGTTCTCCTATATGGTTATAAGCTGATCAGCACCAGTTGCATCACCAGCTCCACTATAATTATCTTGAGCAGGAGGGAAATACCTACATAGATTATGTGCATTGATACGGTTTCCATTCCTTCCACTAGGCACCATTTCTACACAATGTAATACAATAAATTAGTTTATGAACCACAATACATAATTCTGAACTTGTAAAACACTTAACATAAATTGAACAGTTTATGGATATAATCCATAATCATAAAAATGTTTTCCTTTAGGAGGTATATACTCATAAATCCATTATAATAGTTTGTAAACAAAATGAGAATTATCCTAAGCATATCTCCTAGGAGTGTCGTAACCAAGAGTGCAGAAATGCCCGTTGTCGTGCACCAGTTCCCATTCGAGTCTAGATCAAAGTGGTGTTTTTAGGTTTTACCCCTAGGTATATTTGTGCTGGAGCCACCTCTACCTGCTCGTATCTAGACAGGGATGTATTTCTTGGAAAAATCACAAAATCTCTACAAAACCAAAATTCTATGAAGTTCTTCTATACTAATCCTCAAAGTGTATCTTAGGGTAATGTTCTCTAATTATAGTTTTTCTAAATATAGTTTCCAAGGTTTGTACTAAACTTACTCTGATACCAACTGTAACGCCCCAACCTCAGTTACCCAGAGTTGGTGATTTATTACATAACATTGGCATGATACAAGGAATCATGTCCCGAAAGACCGATCAATTTAGTATTATTGGAAACAAGATGCATACATAATTTCAACATTACAAATTGAAAATAAATACAATACTAATTTATTCCATTAGAAACATCCAAGCCTTCTAGATTATTCCTTCTAGTCACTCATAAATAACTTCTTCATATCCTTGTAAAATAAAACATAATAAAGGGGTGATCACAAATGCTCAGTAAGGGTAAGTAATACGGCGGAAGATAACATAAAAATTAGGCATGATGAATAATTCAAAACACATGTCTTTACAAGTAATAAACATTAACACTTTATGGCAGGAATATGAGCTATGTAAATAATTCCATAATAAAAAATAGTCATGGGTATTCTACTAGTTGAATAACCTCATGAACCATCATTATTATTTTCATAATGATGGAATGTATAATGCTGGTCATTCTGAAACATTTTGTCAAGGCCTTGGCCAAGATGTCTAAAAATGATTAAGGTATTGAACAAAACCATATATCAAATTGGGAAAGGCCATGGCCAATTCCACATATAATTGTCTCATGAGACCTATCGATGCACTAAGGAGCTACAACAGGCTCCACCCATCACATACTAAGTCCAATACATTCCTCATATGAAAAGGTTGAAACATAACATAAAAATTCATATTAAAACTAGCATATGAAATGTCAATAATTTAACCATAAACCATGAATGGTATAAAAATAACACATTCATAGTAAAACATATCACAAAAACCTTCAATACTATATGGAAGATTTGTATCATAATAAATCAACTTCAAACAAGTTTAAAATCCATCAAAGGATGTTGGCATAAATGAAATGAAAACTATTTGAAAGAAATAACTCTTTCTATTTTGAAACCATTTAAGAGTATCATAATTATAAAAGAAAACATTTATTTTGAAAATATTCTTATAACATTGTAAGGGAAGCTTCTATGATGTTATAACGGTGGAAAATAGCCGCACCCGCCGTATAAGTTAAAAAAATATTCTTACCTTAATTTTGTCGAAAAGGTCATAAAGTACCTTGTTTGGAAAATGACAGAAAGAATCCTTTCAAAACATATAAGGTCAAATAAGGGTATTAATGACTTTAAACCATAGTCTAGTAAATTTTAAAGATGTTTTGAAATACATTTTTAAGAAAACATGGATGTCGATGATAAAGAGGTCCCAGTAGATACTTACGTAAAAACAACCTCGGATAATAAAGAGATTGTGAAATTAACCCTTACCTTGTACTTTTACTTAGTTAATGGTATGTTAAATTCTTCTATAATAGTTAATTTTTTTATTAAATTATACAAGAACTATATACATAAATATGATATCATATATGATCCTCTAATATTGCTTTGTTAATAATATTTCAATAGTATCATCGTTTCGGGTGTTAACTGATTCATTTTCCTTTATACGCTTGGTTATGTACGCCATGTTTGTTATGGATAAGATGTATTTGATTCATATACATAATTATATTATGTTTATAAACATTATTTTTAATCATAAAATGAAAATTATTCTTGAATTATTGCGATGGGTAAATGAGTCTCATCGCGTTCGTGGAGACGGTAATCCGTACGTACACACAAACGACAATATCATTATATTGATGGTGAAATTATATATAATTGGATGTTATATCATATATACAGAATAAATAACATGTTATATTTATTATTTACATTAGTTATATTAATTATTATACTCATCCAAATAATTAAGTGTTTGAATAACAAACTACACTACGACGTGGAGACGATAAGCTGTACGTACGCCCGTATGGTGACTTTGTGATTCATATGATGGATAGAATAATGAATATGGTTGTACCATTTTTATAATAACATAAAAATATATAGAATATATAGGATTTATTATTTTATAATGTAAACAACAAAGAAATAGGAAGTGGAAGAAGAAATGAACTTGAAAGAGGTGATGAAATATTTACCTCTTCTTCGGGTTCTTCCTTTTGATTTGATCAAAATGGATCTTTAGGTTGGCTTTATGACCAAAGGAAGACCTCTAGGATTAAGGGAGGAAATTTGGGAGGATATTTGGGTAGGTTTTGGCCGAGAAAAATGTCTTTGGAGGTGTAAAATTAAGATAAGGGGAAGTTCCCTTTTATAAAAGAGGTGAGGGTCACTTTAGGAAAATCTTGAAATATTATTTTATAATAAAATAATTTTTGGTTTATAATGGATCCAAAATGATTTATTTAGAGGATAAGGTGGTAATAGGTCTAAAAAATCTCAACCAATAGGTTTTAGATAGGTTTAGGTTACCATATTAACCTTATCTTTTAGATTTAACTCTTAGTTAAATAGTTTGACATTTACCATGTCTCTTTGTGTTTTTATATTATATGGTTAATAAACTTACTATAAACTGACAAGAAAACCCCAAGTGGTTAATTATTAATATATATAACCTTATATAATTCCTTTGGCCAAACCTTATATTTTTATGAATATTATATCAATTAATAATATAGTATTTTTTTTTAAAACTCAATTATGTCTATTTTGACACTATTTAGTATTTGATTGTTTTGAAAGCCATTAAAACTTTATGACTTCAAATAAAATTTATTTAACCAACACTAACATGTAATATTAACCTATAAAATTATTTTAATTCATCATAAGTCTCAATTTACATTTATTTGGATTTTTATAGTATCAATTATTTTAATATTTCATTAATAAGGTAATTACTGCATCATCATTGTGTCATAAGTAAATGAAATTATTTAATGTCTAAAAATTATAAATAAAATACCATTATGTAGGAAATATTTTTATCTTTATAAATAATATTTATAGTCGAATTCATATTGTGTATAATCCTATATTAAAAATGGTTAGTTATTAAAGTTTGAATTTAACACTTTTAACTTTTCTTTAAATAAAATAATAATAAATGTACTAATCTAATACAAGTGAACCAAAGGGGATAATATTTTATTCCTAAGATTGTTTTTGTTCGAATTAAACTTATCCAATATAATTTGGATATGTGTTAGGGGTAATTATGATATCAATTTTACCCTTAATTACCCTATTTACTTTTAACCGTGATAAATAAAAGTCAAAAGTTACTATTCACCAAAAATTATTTTTATCTTATTGAACCAAATTTTACTTACTGATATTAACCATTCCTCTCAGATTTTTGAAATTCAACTCACAGAAGCGGTAAAATTAAGTTTTATGCAAATTTGCAAATGCTCCTAGGAGGTGGGTAAAAGACGGTAAAAAGTTCAATAAAATTTTTATATATCTAAACTTATTATAAAATGTCTCTAATGAATTACATTGAAATTGTATAGGTATTATGTATCTATTTTGACCTAAAATAAATTTAAATAAAATAAATAATTATTTAAATAAAATTTCGTTTTTTACCAATAACGTAGTGTTTTTCACAATTCATCAAAAATTGAAAGTTTTCAGAAAAATACCAAAAATTCACCCTAATCTAATTTCGATATTCCAAATTAAAATATGAATTCCATTATGAAAAATAAAATTTATAAAATTTCAAAAAGTGGGTGTTATTATTCATAATGGCTAGTTTGATTGGTCGCGGTGTGTTAAAAGCTCGAAGTTGTGTACAATGAAAGCTATTGCATTATTAAAATGGAAACGTACCATGGAAGCTTGGGGTGTTACAAATTATTTTCATTTGCCACTATTTTAATATATATTTCTTATAATATGATTGGTATTTTATTTATAGGTAAAAATTAAAGAACTAGGGGATGTCAATCCTGCGCAGTCCTACTCAGTCTCCTAGAGTGACCCAGTTGGTCAAGTTCTTGGGAAGGAGAATCCTGATCGAGTGCATTGGATGGGTATGGGACCCATACTATCTAAGGTCTTTGTAATACCATCAGGGATTGATGACGCATCTATTCTTGGTTTTAGTCACTCCCTATCACGGTATTCTCAGAGAGATTTTGTTTCAATGCAAAACAAAATTGAGGATCAGGGGACTCAGATATCCGCTTTGTACAAAACAATGATTGATTTATATCAAAAGATGACTGGATCAGTCCCAATTGATATTTCATTGATGATGAGTGGTGGTGAGCAGGTAAATCACAAAAATTCAAAATCATTTAGTTTGAAAACATTTATTGGTTTTAAGTTTAAATAGAAATATACAACATTATTTAATTTTCAATATAATTGTCTTACAGGTGCCGATACCAGGAAGTAGAGATGGAGGTGGAGAGGGTGAGGAGATGTATTCATCATTAGACAATGATTAGTGGTTTTGTTGATATGTTAGACAAATTTGGAAATAGTTGGTTTGTTTATGTATCATGTATGGCACAGAGTAGTCACCAAGCATATTTTGTTTATGAATCATGTGTGGCAGAGTAGTCACCAAACATATTTTCATTTTAGTTATATTAGGATGTGTATATTAGTATTTTAGATAGTTTATTACTAAATACTATTAGATGGATTATATTATTCTGTTATATAAACTCTACATATGGTTGTTTTTTCAGGGTGCTGGTACGGGGGATGCAGAACAGGCAATAGTTTTTTATTTGTAAATAGACAATTAGAAGCGGTTCAAACCACTGCTAAGTAAATAGCCCATATTTAGTGGTGATTTAAATCATTGCTAAAATGTTGTAGCCTATTATTGGCAGTGGTTTAAACCACCTCTAAATTATACAGTGCATGTTTTTTAGCAGCAGTTTTAAGGTTTTAGCGGTGGATTTCACGGGGAAAATTTGATTTTTTTTAGCGGCAGTTAAAACTGCCACGTATTTGTTTTTGACACCAAATTTAGCGGCAGTTTTATGAAACCACCACAAAATCAAATGGTGATGGTTTAAACCGCCGCTATGTGGTGATTTTCTTGTAGTTCCATTCCCATGTTATAATGTCTTGTGCATGAAAAGTTACAATTGAAATTTCAGGTAACTAAAACCATCCTTTTAAAATGGTTTAATTATATGGATTACCATTCCAAATTTCTATAGGTCCATACAACATATAAGTTTCAATTGGTATCAATTTAATTTCAACCATTAATGTTTCATCCCATGCAACCAATGGTCCATGGATCAAACATGCCATAATATGCTAGTTAAGGTTCCACCATCAGTCTATGTGAGAAAACATTGTTTAGGTTGATGCATACACTTTAAGTAACCAATTATCTATCATTTTACATACATGAAACCTTAGTAAAATTTTCAAATATAGTATTCAAGGCACTATAACATGTTGCAGGCAATGCAAGTAATAAGTAAACATGACATGACATATGCATGATATATAATCCTCAGGTGCCTATAATGATGCATGAACAATTCTTTCTTACCTTACTATTCTTAGGGTAAAAGAAGGTCTATAATGAAAATAAACACTACAAGTCATGTGTGTCACCCACCGGTGAAATCATTACAACTATAATAGAAAAAAACCATAATAACAAGTCCCATCCTAGGTAACATGGATTTTTCTTTGTATGTGGGTTAACTACTCTTAGGAACATGATCATTACTAAAGTTCGACACTTCTTAATATCCCGTATAACCATCCCAAATAGTAAGATAAGGAAAATAAATTCTATGATGCCACTTTGTGACATCCCGAATTTAGTTCACTCAAAAGTAACTGAACCTAGTTGTCCACATGGCCTCTAGTGTTCCTCCTCATATGCTAAAGGATTCCAACTAGAAATGAGGGTCTAAGATGGTATGGTGGGGAGACTATACCCTCTTTATATCAAAGTGGAGCATAGTGGTGAATAATATAATAAATCAATGGAAGCAGTTTAGTAATGAAACTATAGAAGTAAACCATTCAGATGAAAACAACACTACTGGAAAACTAACCTTTACCAACGGTTTGGAACCGTTGGTATAGGCCTCCAAACCGTTGGTATAACCTATACCAACGGTTTGGAGAACCGTAGCCAAGTAAGCCGTTGGGATAGGTCTATACCAATGGTTTTCCAAAAACCGTTGGTATAGACCTATGCCAACGGTTTTGGAAACCGTTGGTATAGGTAATATGAAATCTATACCAACGGTAATGGAACCATTGGTATATAAATTCCCAAAATAAAACATCTACTGGGATTTGATCCCAGGACCCCTCGTTTATCATTGAACGACTCAACCACTAACCTAACATGACTTTTTTGATCATAATTACATAAATATATATATGTATTCTCATAAATATTTTAAATTTTGATTTATATAATGTTCTCGGTACGAAGGTCTGATAAAAAAAAAAGTACCTATACCAACGGTTGTAACAACCGTTGGTATAGGTCTTTGGTTGAGATTTTGATTCTGTGTAGTATGTTGAATTTTGGGCCACCTTTCCCAACGGTCTGGCCAAACCGTTGGGAAAGGTGGCATATTTGGGGACCTTTCCCAACGGTTTGTCTAAACTGTTGGGATAGGTCTACCTTTCCCAACAGTTTGGCCAAACCGTTGGGAAAGGTGGCCAATTTGGGGGCCTTTCCCAACGGTTTGTCCAAACTGTTGGGATAGGTCTACCTTTCCCAACGGTTTGGCCAAACCGTTGGGAAAAGTGGGCAATTTGGGGGCCTTTCCCAATGGTTTGGACAAACCGTTGGGAAAGGGGACCTATACCAACGGTTTTTGCAAACCGTTGGTATAGAAGCGTTGGGAAAGATCTAATTTCCAGTAGTGCAATCAGACATAACTAATAACCAATAAGCAGTATCATATACAAAATGATAATCTCATGATGCTATAAAAATGTGTGAGTAAAGAAAATAGGAAGGAAACATACAAAAAAAAAATCTATACAAAATTACAAAAAGACCAAAAGCTATCTCCACCAGCATCATGCACACTAGATCAGTCCTCTGCTCTTGTACTCCATTCTAGTATAGAAAACCAAGCATCCATAGTATAACTATTTCCCTTATCCAAACCTGCATCCATAAAGTCAGTTTGGGTATAAAACCATGACCTGAACAGGGTGATTAAAACTCAGTAGGCCACCACCAATGGTGTCTACAACTAATCCAGTCAGTGAATATATCATGAAGAAATGTGCATGTAATAATGACAAAAGCAGTTAAAAAAATAAATAATACCCTTGCTGGCTTGGGTTGCCTATGGAACACCCATCCGATATTACATACTTTGAACTAATCTAAATTGTCTCCAAACATTTTTTACTTTATAAAAAATAAGGATCATCATGTCCATTAATTCCAAATAAAATAAGAGGAACGTCATATCCATTAATTAAGAATAAAGAATGTGGAACGTCATGTCCATAAATTCCAACTAAACAATAAGGAATGACATGTCTATCAATTTGGAATAAACAAGAAGGAACATCATGTCCATAAGTACTAAATGATTAATAAGGAACGTCATGTCCATTAATTCAAGATAAACAAGGAGAAAGAAAATTTCCATAAATTCTATTAAGAAATATGGAACATCATGACCATTACACAAGATAAGAATGATCCAATCACATCCATGTCATTTGATCAATTCAATTCATCATTTAAGTCATACGAGTGAAGAGTAATAAAGAGGGGTCCAATTGTAATATACTTTCCACTTCATCGTTTAACATGTTCAAGTGACATAGTGTTACCATTCAACTCATATTAAATTAATTTATAAGTGATCAAGTGGTCCATTACCCATACAACTCATTAATCCCCCTTCATAAACCTATTATCAAGGGACAAGTCAAAAAACCTAAAGGTGGTTTAATTTGAAGCCAACGATCAATAGGGTTCAAGGGTCTATAAGCAGCACACCCCAAGGGGGTGGTTCAAGTAGAGGTAAACAACCTCTGAGAAAACAATTTGGTTACCAAAGGCTAACCCATTTAGGGCATAACACTGACATATTTAATTTTACATTTTAGAGGCATTGAAAAGAAGGTATGGTGCACGACACAACTGTGCATAATATAAATAACTATACTTTTTAGGAAAAGCTATAGACCACCAACCTTAAATATGTGGAAGAATCCTCATCCAGTATTGGTCTTTAATTTGAGCTTGAATGAGAGAAATTAGACAAATAGACAAACACCCTGAAAATAGGGCATATTAGCTCGAATGGAAATATCAACCAATACGGAAATGGTCAACCGAGAAAAAAAGAAAGAGGAATCATAGATTTACCGTTAGCTATAAAACATGTCAAATGAAGGTCAATTTTGAGCTTGTACGAAGGAGATACCTCGAAGTCGAGGTGGAAGTGGGAGAGAGCTCTCCATGCATGGTTGATGATGTGTAATGAAGGAGGAAGGATGTTTGAGTTTTAAGAGAAAAAAAGGAAAAAAATGATCATTTCTCACATATTTAAAGCTGGCATGGTTTGGCCACACAGTTGGCTAAACCATGTTCCAATTGTGCACCGGCATAGTCTTGCGGCACACCCCGCACGGGCTCGACACACCAACATTACCCCACGACACACCCTAAGGAGACACCCTCCTTGCACGACCAGGCAAACTATTTGAAAAACTGTGCGCATCTTGTGCTCAACATACCTATAATTTTCTGTAGGTTTTGCATGGTCGTGCGGTATCCCTTGTACAGTTAAACTAACTATGCTCCTCTATTTTTGGTCGCACGTTTGAGTTGTACGATTACTATTAACTGTGAACCAACTGTGTGCCTCTACCTATTTCTCCAAAAACTGGAGCTCCAGACTGTATACAAATGTCAGATGCTCTTGAAAACTTTCTTAGTCCTCTATGCATTCTCATTTAAATAAAACAAAAGATTAAAAATGAAATTTAAAGTATCTTCACCCCATAGAAAAATTTGGATCTTATAGTTACCATGAATTTTCCCAAGAGTGTAGAAAGATAAGTGTGGGGATGACAAAATGCATAATTTACATTTTTTATACTACAATTCAATGACTATTTTCACAATATCTAGGTAAATATCACATTTTCATTACATTATTGTAATTTACAGGTTATTGTAAATATGGATTGTTTTTTTGATTTTAATAATTTAAATAATATTCTACAAAATTTTCATGGTCATACCTTAATTTAAGTGTTTTGATGTTTTTGTAGGTGAAGAGTACCATACCAACTATGTAAGAATAAAATAGTTTTGAATCTAGTTACGTATGATTAAACAAGGAATTGGCTTCATGTAAGAGTAACCCAAAGAGGTACAGTGATACATAAGCTTTATATATTTTTCTTTGGAAATTGAAAGTGCGAGTCAATTGTGTATGATTAATTAGAAAATTTTGAAGTCTGCATAAGAATAAACCAGGACATGCATAAGATGTTCCCATAGAAACAACTATGGTGGCAGGGGGTTAGGGGTTTGGGGTGGCAGTCATGGGGTCAAGTCCCTGAATCGCATCTTTGCAGTGTGTGAATCCACCGTTGATGGTTGGAATAAAAAATTTAGGACATGCATAAGAATAAAATCATAATCATACTTAAAGATTAACTAGAACATGCTAAGAGTAACCTATGTTCGCCTGATATTTTTTATTCCATTTTATATGTGTGCCATATATTATTTTTATCCATTTTAATCTCAAATTGAACATAATTTTATTTATTCTTTAATAGGGTGAAATGATGTTTAAATGTGAAATTTATGTGTTTTTGTGGAAATATTGAATTTTGTGTGAACAGTGTATACCGAAGAGGTTCCTTAAGCACCGAGCTGCGAAGCAAGGTTCAAGGATTCTTGTTCACGCCTCGACGGAAGATGACATCGCTCGACTAAAGAAGGAGAATAGCTACCTGATTAAGATGAAGATGGACAAAGCTTGTTGAATGCACGATTGACACAGATATAGAATTGGGCCGAGTTCGATCAATAAAATATTTTCAAAGAATCAGGAAGATGAAGCGGCGCTTTGTGATTGATAAGGAAGACGACAGGTGTTAATTGAATGAAAATAATTTGCTGAATTTTTGTTTGTTGTTTGGTCGTTGCATATATTTGGAATAAATCGTCACCAATTGTTGCAGGTAGAAGTCCAAATGGTGATGCCAGACAGATTCTTGATGAAATGACTCACTCGATTAACCTAGTCGAAGATGCCGAGATGAGGAACAGATGCACGCCAAGTATGTTTGTTGATGTTTGATTTTTACTGAAGTTGGTTGATCGAGGAGATCTGGAGCTGAGATTATAGTCGAATATTGGTTTAATTTTGCAAGACTGAATTCATTATTGGGAGATCAAGTGTGCCAAATGCAGTGGTTGCAGTACTGGAAATTTGACGCACACAAGGTGCTCGAGGATTTTCCTAGCTGAGTTTATCTATGGAGATCAAAGTTGGTTATTCATCGACAGTCAAGTGAAGCAATTCGAGTTTGATAAACAGAGAGATATCGAGCAATGGAAATTTGAAAAGCATGCTTAGTGGAGAAACATGACCAAACCAGTGTGGGTAAGGATTGAGCACCACACAATGGATGTGGTGGCATGGGGTTTGAGGAATGGGGTGGCGGTCGTGGGATTGAGTCTCCAGACCGTTTTTTTCATGGCATTCATTGTAAATAAGAAAGTTTCAGTGTGAGTAAGAATTGTGAGTCTAGTATTAAAGTGGAGACCAGATCAGTTTTTGATTTAATTTTGGACATGTGGAGAAAAATAATTTGGCGAGGCTAGATTTGTTGCGATGAATTTTTAGGCACTTGAACTCGCTAAAATCAATGATTGGATTTTATTAAAAAGGGGGATATGATCAACCATCCTCAATTGTACCCCCTCCTAGGTTATGAGTGATGACGTAAGTGACCTCATAAAAATATCTTTAATAGGTCACAAGTTAGCGATCAACATTGAGGGTATAGAACATACACATATGAGAGATATTATCCTTAATATTTTCAGGAAAAGATAATGAATCCACCAGCCAACTTCTTAATAATAAATAAACCAATCTCAATACAAGTAATGTTATACATTGCAAGACCAAAACCAGTAGTAACCATGAACACCAGTAACCCTCAAACAACCTCCATGAACTAGTAAGACCCAAATCGATCATTAATTCACATTCATGGACCACCATGATCTTTTGTGTGTGTGCGCACGTAGGTGCGTGCATGTGTGCATATATAGGTGAACATAAAACTATACTTAGTAGGATCCTCCACAAAATCTCTCATAAAAATGTCGAAAAACCATACTAAAAACTCAGTGATTAAATAGAAAAATCAACTCGTTACCTAAACCAAGTCAACTACACTCCCAACCTCATCAAGGATCGCACACCAAGTAATGCACAAAAACAAGTGACATAATATTCCTAACATATATAGAAGAAAGGTGTCATGCTTCCACTTTTCCACTGAACCAATCACCCTAAACCTTAACATCTTACGCCTTGGTGCTCTCATCCCCTACAGAAGTCATGTTGCACATTCGTTCAAACGCATAAAATACCCACATCCACATAATCAAAACCACAACTTCATCACATCCCCAAAATCACATTGTAAGACCGAGAGTCGTCACAGACCGTGCAAATACACATTACACTTTAAGTCATTACAACCTGTGTAAAAATACATATGTAATAACCATAATTCATTATAGTTTGGATACATGAATTAAACCCGTCATAGCTCGCATATATAAGTATGTCATAACCGTGAGTCGCCACATCTCGTATGAGTACATATCATATAACTGTAAGCCACTACAGGGGGAATAGTCCAGTCACATGTACGCTCGACAACTTGGATTCTAAGAAAACAACCGAAACTCAAGACCAAATATGGACATTGATCATGTTATTTGACTGGCGTGGTGGAACATAAGAAATAAAAAAACATAATGAACAATATATCACATACTACTGAAAAAATGAACTTTTAACGGGTCATTTGTGACGGGCCTTGCGTTCATCTCAAATAGTCCTCTAGAAGGAACTATTTGTGATGAGATTCTAATCACGTCGCAAAATAGTAGTAAATAAACAAGCATTTGCGACGGGTAAACAAACCCATCAGAAATACTATTGGCACGCCTTCCTGCCAAAATACGGGAATGAGTATTTGCAACGGGATCCAAGTCTCGTCACAAATACCCCTGGTCATGTAAATGTAATTGCGATGAGGTCATTTACTCATCGCAAATACTCTGTCGGTAGGTGGGTATTTACGACGAGACTCATTGCAATTAGTTTTTTTACCGTCACCTCAAGCATTTATTGTGGGAACTATTTGTGATGGATCCCGTAGCTACTAATCTAACATATACATATACCCCCCCCCCCCCTCTGATTCTTTTCTCTCTCTTCAACAATTCAACTCTCATTTCTTCAGTTTTTCCCTCCTTCAAGCAGAAGTATAAATTTTTACGGGGGAATGAAATTTTGAAGTCTGCAGCGCACAAATGCTTCATTTTAGAGGTATTTATTTAATGTTTTAAATTATTATTTTAGTTATTTTATTATTTATTAGATTTTAATATTATTAATTTGTTGTAATTAGAGTCAATTAGAAGTAATTATTTATAATTATAAGTAATTATTTATATTTAGCAGTGGTAATTTTAAAATAGTAATATTCAGTTTTAATTAGTAGTAATGTTTGTAATTAAAAAGTAAATAGTTTTAATTTGCAGTAATTAGTTTTAATTAGCGGTAAATAGCTATAATTAGCGGGAATTAGTAATAATTAATAGTAATGATTAAAAAAAGCAATAATTAGTATTAATTAGTGGTAATCAATAAAAAATAGCGATAAATCAAAATAATTATTTAAAATTAAAGCGAATTAGTAAAAAAATGTTATAAATTAATAAAAATTAATAATAATAAGTTGTAATTAGCAATAATTAGCCGTAATTATTAATAATTACTGGTAATTAGTAAAAATTAGCGCTAATTAGTAAAAAATAGTGATAATTATTAATAATTAATGGTAATTAATAAGAAATCACAGTAAATAGTATTAATTAGCGGTAATTAGTAAAAAATAACGATAAATCAATATAGTTATTAAAAATTAGCTGTAATCAGTAAAACATGGCAATAATTAGTAAAAAGCATTATAAACTAATAAAAAATAGTAATAATAGGTGATAATTAACATTAATTAGTAAATATTAACAATAATTAGCGATAATTTGTAAAAATAGTGGTAATTAGTAAAAATTAGCTGTAAATAGTTAAAATTTGCACTAATTAGTAAAAATTAATGGTAATTTGTAAAAAATAACAGTAATTAGTATTAATTAGCGTTAAATAGTAATAATCAGTGGTAATTAGTGGTAATTAGTAATAATTAATTACTGATAATTAGTAATAATTAATAACAATTAGTAATAATTATTCATAATTAGTGACAATTAATGATAATTAGTGATAATTAGAAATAATTAGTCATAATTAGTGATAATTATTAATAATTAGTGATAATTAGTAATAATAAGTGATAATTAGTGATAATTAGTAATAATTAATAACAATTAGTGATAATTAGTTTTAATTGGCGTTAATTAGTATTAATTAGTGTTTATTAGTAATAATTATTGATAATTAGCGACAATTAGTAATAATTAGTCATAATTAGTAATAATTAGTATTAATTTGTGATAATTAGTGATAATCAGTAACAATGAGTAATAATTAGTGATAATCAGTAATAATTAGTAATAATGAGTAATAATTAGGGGTAATTAGTGATAATTAAGGGTAATTTGTGATAATTAGGGGTAATTAGTGATAATTAGTGCTAATTAGTGATAATTTGTGATAATTTGTGATAATTAGCAATAATTAGTCATAATTAGTGATAATTAGTGATAATTAGTTATAATTAGTACTAATTAGTCATAATTAGTGACAATTAGTACTAATTAGTGTTAATTAGTAATAATTAGAAATAATTATTCATAATTAGTCATAATAAGGATAATTAGTCATAATTAGCGATAATTAGCTATAATTAGTAATAATTAGTGATAATTAGTAATAATTAGTGATAATTAGTAATAATTAGTCATAATTAGCAATAATTAGTGATAATTGGTCTTAATTAGTGATAATTAGTGAAAATTAGTGACAATTAGTGATAATTAGTGATAATTAGTGATAATTAGAAATAATTATTAGTAATTAGTAATAATTAGTGGTAATTATTGATAATTAGTAATAATTAGTGATAATTAGTAATAATCAGCAAGAATTAGAAATAATTAGTAACAATTAGTAAAAATTAGTAAAAATTAGTGAAAATTAGTAATAATTAGTGATAATTAGTGGCAATTATTTATAATTATCAATAATTAGTGATAATTAGTGATAATTAGTGGTAATTAGTGGTAATTAGTGGTAATTAGTGGTAATTAGTGGTAATTAGTGGTAATTAGTGGTAATTAGTGACAAATAATGGTAATTAGTGACAATTAGTGCTAATTAGTGACAATTAGTGACAATTATTGACAATTAGCTATAATTAGTGATAATTAGTGACAATTAGTGGGAATTAGTGACAATTAGTGACAATTAGTGACAATTAGTGTCAATTAGTGATAATTGGTGACAATTAGTGACAATTAGTGATAATTGGTGACAATTAGTGACAATTAGGGACAATTAGTTATAACTAGTGGTAATTAGTGATAATTAGCGATAATTAGTGATAATTAGTGACAATTAGTGATAATTAGTGACAATTAGTCATAATTAGCGACAATCAGTCATAATTAGCGACAGTTAGTCGTAATTAGCGACAATTAGTCATAATTAGAGATAATTAGTCATAATTAGTCATAATTAGTAATAATTAGTATTAATTAGTTGTAATTAATGGAAATCAGTGGAAATTAGGGGTAATTAGTAACAATTTGTATTAATTAGTTAGAATTAGTAATAATTATTGATAATTATTCATAATTAGTGATAATTAGTGATAATTAGTAATAATTAGCAATAATTAGTAATAATTAGCAACAATTAGTAATAATTAGCAATAATTAGTTATAATTAGCAATAATTAGTTATAATTAGAAACAATTAGTTATAATTAGTATTAATTAGTATTACTTAGTGGTAATTATTACTAATTAGTGGTAATTAGTACTAATTAGTGATATTTAGTGATAATTAGTCATAATTAGTGATAATTAGTCATAATTAGTGATCATTAGCGAGTATTAGAAATGATTAGCGATAATTAGTGATAATTAGCGATAATTAGTGATAATTAGCGACAATCAGTGATAATTAGAGATAATTAGTGAAAATTAGCTATAATTAGTGACAATTAGTGTTAATTAGTGATAATTAGTGATTATTAATGATAATTAGTAATAATTATTCATAATTAGTGATAATTAGTAATAATTAGTCACAATTAAGTAAAATTAGTCATAATTAGCGATAATTAGTGACAATTAGTGATAATTGATAATAATTAGCGACAACTGTAACACCCCAAGCTTCCACGATACATTTTCTCTTTAAATAATGCAATTGCTTGCACTGTACGCAACTTCGAGTTCTAGCACACCACGACAAATCAAACTGGCCGTTATGAATAGTAATACCCACTTTTTGAAATATTATATATTTTACTATTCAAAATGAACTTCATTTTTGGACTCACAATTTCAAAATTAGCTCAGGGTGTATTTTTGGTATTTTTCTAAAAACTTTCAATTTTTGATGAATAGTGAAAAACACCGCGTTATTGTTTAAAACCGAATTTTTATTTAAATAATTAGTTATTTTATTTAAATTTATTTTAGGTAAAAATAGATACATAATACCTATATATGTTAAATGTAATTCATTGGAGTCATTTTATAATAATATTAGATATATAAAATTTTATTGAACTTTTGACCGTCTTTTACCCACCTTCGAGGCGCATTTGCAAATTTGCATAAAACGTAATTTTACCACTTCTGTGAATTAAATTTCAAAAATTCAAGAGATACAACTGAAATCAGTAAGTAAAATGTGGTTCAATAAGATGAAAATAATGTTTGGTGAATAATAACTTTTGACTTTTATTTACTGTAGTTAAAAGTAAATAGGGTAATTAAAGGTAAAAAAATGATATTATAATTACCCTAACACATGTCCTAATTCTAATGGATAAGCATATTTCAAAAAAAATCAACCTTATAAATAAAATATGATCCTTTTGGTCCACTTGGATTAGATTAGGACATTTATTATTATTTTATTTAAAGAAGAGTTAAAAGTGTTAAATTCAACGTTTAATAACTAAACCATTTTTAATATAGGGTTATACATAAGATAAATTCCACTATAAATATTCATTATAAAGATAAAAACATTTCATACATAATTGTATTTCATTTATAATTTTTATACATTAAATAATTAAATTTATTTATGACACAATGATGATGCAGTAATTACCTTATTAATGAAAGATTAAAATAATTGATATTACAAATATCTAAATAAATGTAAATTGAGACTTTTGATGAATTAAACTAATTTTATAGGTTAATATGACATGTTAGGGTTAATTAAATAATTTTTTTCAAAGTGATAAAGTTGTTATGACTTTAACAAAAACAAAATACCAAATAGTGTCAAAATTGACATAAATGAGTTTTTAAAACAAATACTATATTATTAATTGATATAATATTCATAAAAATATAAGGTTCAGCCAAAGGACTTAGATAAGGTTAGATATATAAATAAAGAACCACTTGGGGTTTTCTTGGCTTTTTATAGTAAGTTTTCTAACCATTTATTATAATAATAAAAGAATACACGGTAAAAGTTAAACTATTTAACTAAGAGTTAAATCTAAAAGATACGGTTAATATGGTGAACTAAACCTGTCTAAAACCTATTGTTTGAGATTTTTTCGACCCATTAAAACCTTATACTTGAAATAAATTATTTTTAATCCCTTATAAACCAAATATGATTGTATAATAAAATAATATTTCAAGCTTTTCCTAAAATGGCCCTCACCTCTCTTATAAAAGGGTACTTCCCCTTCTCTCAAAATCACACATCCAAATCCATTTGGATCGGCCAACCCCTGCTCAAATATCCTTCCAACTACCCTAAATTAAACCTAGAGGACTTACTTTGATCAGAATCCATTCTAAGGATCCCTTTTTATCAAATAAAAAGGAAGAACCTGAAGAAGGGGTAATTACTTCATCACCTCTTTCAAAGTTCTTTTCTTCTTCCACTTCCTCTTTCTTTGATTTTTTACATACTAAAATAATAAATACAGTACCTTATACATGATTAGATGTTATTATAAATATGGTATAACCATATTCATTATTCTATCCATCCTATGAATGAAAAAGTCACCATATGTGCGTATATACGACTTACCATATCCACGTCGTGGTGTAGTTGTTATTCAACACTTCATTATTTGGATGGGTATAATAATGAGTATAATTGATGTAAATAGTAAATATAACATGTTAATGATTCTATATATATAATATACCATCCAATTACATACTATTTCACCATCAATAAAATGACATTTTTGCTCGTGCGTACGTACGGATTACAGTCTTCACGAACACGATGAGATTCATTCCTCATTACAATAATTCAAGAATAATTTTCATTTTATGATTAAAAATAGTGTTTAAGAACTTAATATAATTATGGATATGAATCAAATACACCCTATCCATAACAAACATTACTTATGTAACAAAATATATAAAGGAAAATGAATCAGTTAACACCCGAAACAATGATACTACTGAAATATTATTAACAAAGAAATATTAGAAGATCTTATAAGATATCATATTTATGTATATGGTTCTTTTATAATTTAATAACAATGATTTAACTATTATAAATGAGGTTAATGTACCCTTGACTAAGGAAAAGTACAAGGTAAGGGTTAATTTTACAATCTCTTTATTTATCTGAGGTTGTTTATACGTAAGTATCTACTGGGACTTCTTTATCATGCACATCCATGTTTCTTAAAAATGTATTTCAATTTTTTTTTACTAAGTTGGGGATGGGTCTAAAACCTCTCAAAAAATAGTTTTTATAAAGGTTTAGTTCACCATATTAACCTTATATTCTAGATTTAACTTTTAGTTAAATAGTTTGACATTTACCATGTCTCTTTGTATTTTTATATTATATGGTTAATAAACTTACTATAAACTACCAAGTGAACCCCAAGTGGTTAATTATTAATATATATAACATTATATAAGTCATTTTTACAAACATTATATTTTTATGAATATTATATCAATTAATAATATAGTATTTGTTTTAAAAACTCAATTATGTCAATTTTGACACTATTTAGTATTTGATTTTTTTTGAAAGCCATTAAAACTTTATCACTTCGAATAAAATTTATTTAACCAACCCTAACATGTCATATTAACCTATAAAATTAGTGGAATTCATCATAAGTCTCAATTTACATTTATTTAGATATTTATAATATCAATTATTTTTAATATTTCATTAATAAGGTAATTACGACATCATCATTGTGTCATAAATGAATTAAATTATTTAATGTCTAAAAATTATAAATAAAATAACATTATGTATAAAATATATTTATATTTTTAAATAATATTTATAGTTGAATTTATATTGTGTTTAACCCTATATTAAAAATAGTTTAGTTATTAAACTTTGAATTTAACTCTTTTAACTCTTCTTTAAATAAAATAATAATAAATGTCCTAATCTAATCCAAGTGGACCAAAGGGGATCATATTTTATTTATAAGGTTCTTTTTGGTCGAATTATATTTATCTAATAGAATTAGGACATGTTTTAGGGCAATTATGATATCATTTTTACCCTTAATTACCCTATTTACTTTTAATCGTGGTAAATAAAAGTCAAAAGTTACTATTCAACAAAAATTATTTTCATCTTATTGAACCAAAGTTTACTTACTGATATTAACCGTGTCTCTCAGATTTTTGAAATTCAACTCACAGAAGCGGTAAAATTAAGTTTTATGCAAATTTGGAAATGCTCCTAGGAGTGGGTAAAAGACGGTAAAAAGTTCAATAAAATTTTTATATATCTAAACTTATTATAAAATGACTCCAATGAATTACATTGAACATATATAGGTATTATGTTTCTATTTTAACCTAAAATAAATTTAAATAAAATAAATAATTATTTAAAGAAAAAGTCGATTTTAACCAATAACGTAATGTTTTCACTATTCATCAAAAATTGAAAGTTTTCAGAAAAATACCAAAAATTCACCCTAAGCTAATTTAGATATTCTGAATTAAAAAATGAAGTCCATTTTTAAAAATAAAATTTTAAAAATTTTAAAAATTGGGCATTACAATTCATAATGACTAGTTCGATTGGTCGTGGTGTGTTAGAATCTCGAAGTTGCGTACAATGCAAACTATTGCATTATTCAAAGGGAAACGTACCGCAGAAGCTTGGGGTGTTACATTATTCCATCCTTCAAATAATTTAATCCTTGAAATTATAGAATACTACCGCACAAAAATAGTCAGGTGGTTCTTCATCATAAGTTTCTCTGGTTCCCACATTGCCTCTTCCATCTTATGGTTTCTCCATAGAAATTTTACCAGACGAGTCATACAGTTTCTCAACACTTGTTCTCTAGTATCAATAATCTTGACATGCACTTCACAATAAGACAAATTAGGTTCCAGTTCAATTTCCTCATAGGTAAGTACATGCGTTGGGTTAGACATGTATTTTCTCAACAGTGATATATGGAACACATCGTGAACTTTGGAGAGACTTGGTGGCATTACCAAACGGTAAGCTACAACCCCAATTCATTCTATAATTTCGAAAGATATTATGTACCTGGGACTTAATTTACCCTTCTTAACAAATCGTATAACTCCCTTCCATGGAGATACCTTCTAGAAAACATGATCTCCTACCTAAAATTCCAAATCCTTCCTTCGGTTATCGGCATAGCTCTTCTTCCTACTTTGAGATACTTTGATGTGGGTTTGGATAATCTTCACTTTTTCCATTGTTTCTTCAACAAGTTCTGGGCCTACGAGTTTTCTTTCATCAACATCATCCTAACAAGTTGGTGTGCGACATCTCTTTCCATATAACGCTTCATATGGTGCCATACGAATACTTGAATAGAAGCTATTGTTATGAGAAAATTCTACCAGAGGTAAATATTTATCCCAAATACCTTGAAAGTCAAGTGAGCAAGATCTCAACACATCTTCTAAGGTTTGAATAGTTTGTTCTAATTGTCCATCGGTATGAGGGTGGTAGGCAGTGATCAAATGAAGTTTAGTATCTAGGGCTTTATGAAGACTTTTCTAGAATATTGATGTAAAATAGGGATCATGATTAGAAAAAATCAATAGGGGTACTCCATGATGTCTTATAACTTCATTAATACACAATCTTGCTAAATGTTCAAGTGGTAAATCTTCTCTTATAGAAATAAAATGTGCCGACTTGGTAAGACGATCAACAATTAACCGTATTGAATCATTCCTTCCAGGAGTCTTTGTCATACCCATGACAAATTCCATCGTAATATGATCTCATTTCCACTCAGGTTTGGGAAGATGTTGCATGACTCCTCTAGGATGTTGTCTTCCAGCTTTCATTTGTGGGAAAACCATACATCTTGACAAAAAATCAGCAATATCTCTTTTCATGTTATCCCACAAAAAATGTTCCTTCAAATCTCTATACATCTTGGTGCTTCGAGGGTGTATAAAGAAATTGGAGCTATGAGAATCATCCAATAATTTTTTTTAGATCTGGTATATTGGGAACACAAAGTCTCTTCCCAAATATCAAAATTCCATCTTCATATATAGAGTCACTCAATCTCCTATCATTTATAGCTTTAATCTTCTTTTGAAACTCCTCATCATCAGTCTGAGAACTCTATCCTTTCTAGTAAAGATGGTTTGGCAGCCATTCGAAAAAGTATTGATGTTTCACCTTCCATGGTTATTCCCATATCCATATTTACTAGATCCCTAAAAATAGGATCCCTTTCAACTTTCATCTTGTTCAAAAATCCATGGTCCTTTATACTCAAAGCATCTTCCACCTTATTTACTTTCCCCAAGTGGTAGCGTATAGTGTAATAATAATCCTGGAGTAGTTCAATCCATCATATTTTCCTCATGTTGAGTTCTTTTTGTGAGAAAATATACTTCAAACTCTTGTGATCATTATAAATCTCACATTTTTCACCATAGAGATAGTGTATCCATATCTTTAGAGTGAAGATTACAAATGCTAACTCAAGATCATGAGTGGGATAGTTTTTCCCATGAATTTTTAGTTGTCACGAGGCATAGGCAATAAATATATCATTTTGCATAAGGACACAACCAAATCCTTTTGTTTGAAGCATCACTATAAATAACAAAACCATTGTTCCCTGATGGTAGAGTCAAGATAGGAGAATTAACTAATATTATCTTTAGTTCTTAAAGACATTATTCACACTCTTTTGTCCAAAAAAATTTAACCCCTTTATGTGTGAGCTTGGTTAATGGATTATCCAACCGGGAAAAATTCTGGACGAAATGTCAATAATAACGTTCTAAACCAATACAACTGCATATCTCAATTATACTCGTCGATGCTGGCCATTCTTGGATTGACTTGGTCTTTGAAGGATCAACAGAGATTCCATCCTTAGAGACAATATGGCCTAGAAAATAAATCTCTTGAAGCTATAATTCACACTTGCTAAACTTCCCATATAATTCATTTCTTCTAAGAGTCTTCAGAATAATGCGCAAGTGATTTTCATGATCTTCATAGATTTTTGAGTATACCAAGATATCATCAATAAATACCCCTACAAATTCATCAATATATTCCTTGAAAACTCTATTCATTAGATCCATGAAGACAGAGGGTGCATTAGTCAATCCAAAAGGCATTACTGTAAACTCATAATGCCCGTACCTGGTTCAAAATGCTATTTTCGGAATGTATTCCTTCTTTACACACAACTGATGATATCTAGATCGAAGGTTAATCTTTGAAAAATATTGAGCTCCATGAATTTGGTCGAATAAATCATAAATACGAGGTAATGGATACTTGTTATTTATTTTTATAGCATTGATCTCCCTGTAGTCAATGCACAACCTCATAGATCTATCTTTTTTCTTAATAAAAATGACAGGGGCTCCCCATGGGGAAACACTAGGGTGAATAAATCCTTTATTACTCAATTTCTATAGTTGTTTATTTAGTTCATGTTAGTTCCACTAGGTTAGATACCCTGAGGGGGGGGGGTGAATAAGGGTATGACAGATTAAAATAACTGCCCCTATTGATCTTGTTTCACTGTTAAGAAAAACTATTTTCTCTCTCTTTCCTGTAGCAAAGTATAGAAAAAAATTAAATCATGAATGGGACACACAGATTTTTACTTGGTTTACCCTCACTAGGCTACGTCCAAGGAGCATACACCGGCAATGTGCCGATGTACCAAATCCACTATAAGTGCACTGTTGTGTTCAAGTTCGAAGCGGACTCACTGTCCCTCCTGGTTTACAACCACTCACAACATGAAATCTCACTGCTCTCTCAACTGAAGTGTGCTCACTGTTTCTTCAGAATATCCACTCACAGATTATAGACCTATAGGTATCTTCATTATCACTAATGAAATATGCATCTTTAACTGTTGATAGATGCTTTTTTGACATTCAACTTTCACCCGCAGATGAATCTAACTTTGCACCGGATGTACTGGGAAACCCCAATTTTTACGTGCGGCCCTTACGACACCTTGCACATAATTCTCTTTCCTTGCGCGAAATAAAATTTTCACGCAACTCCTCTTTTACATGCAACCTCCAAATTTTACGTGCAGCCTCAAAACAGCTTTTCTTATAATTTTCCTACCTTGCGCGAAATCCACTTTTCGCACAACTCTTTTACGCGCAACACCTAACTTTATGCGCAAAATTAGTGTTTACGTGCAACCCCCTTGTGAACTTCAATTTCGTGCACCACTGCTTGGGTATTATCTAAGTCTGTAACAACTTTAATGAGGGGGGTCACTTCATATTTATAGGCACAATCGACCCGAGTGTGAAAAACCCTTCTTCCGCGTGCAATCCTCTTCAAGTGCGAAAAACACATCTTCCACGCCACACCGTATTTCATGCCTCTCTCCAATTTTTTGCGCACCTCATGCCTTTTCCAATTTTTGATCTTCTGATCTCAAAACATCTCTTTTGTGAAAAACATAAATCCTCTATTTGGCGCACCACGGCAATTTTTCGCGCACCACGCCATTTTTCCGCACACCGCGCTAATTTTTCATGCACCACGCAAATATTTCGTACCACCCATTATTTTTCGCACACCACTTAAATTTTACGCGCACGTCCCTTTTCCAAAAATGAATCTCTCCATTTTCCGATTTTCAGGCCAAAAAATTTGGCAAACACTGGAAAACGGTGCCACCTTTGTATCTGCTCTTTTTGTACCACCTCCAGATTGTTCATTCCTTTGTAGAGGTTCTTCAATAAATCATGGATTGTTTGAAGCATCCCTTGAACCCAAAAAATCACCATGTAAACCTCCTTTGTCAACACACTCATACACCATGGTCTACTTTGTCAACAAACAAAACATGGAGGCCCACTTTGTCAACAAACACAATCACCTAAAAAATGCTTCAATGATGCGTTGAGGGATTTTTTCCCAACAGTTCCACTAATTCCATAGTGTCCATTCTATAAGGGGTCTTCGATATGGGCCTTGAACCAGGAATTAAATCAATGGAAAAATCAATTTCTCATTCTGGAGGATGTCCAGGTAAATCCTCTGGAAAAACATCAACATATTCTTGCACAATAGGTACATCCTCTATTAGAGAATTATTTTCCTCACCCATAATTATTTCATTCTCATCCTCCCCAATAATTGAATTTATTAGAGCTATTGGGGGTGGATCTAGAAAAGAATCAGATGGTGAGGTTTCTGCTTTAAAGATAAGGTACTCCTTATCATCATCGAGAATTGTAACCTCCTTCTTCTTACAATAAATTTTAACATCATGGTCTGAAAGCCAATTCATACCAAGAATTATATCAAATTAAATAATGGGTATGAGTATTAGATCAGTAGATAAATATTGTTTATATGACTCAATGGGGACTGATTCACAAAACTTTATTGCAATGATATTTCCTTTAGGAGTTTTGACCGATAACTCCCTTGTTAAATCAAATTGGAAATATCTAATTTTCTTAGAAAAATGGGAAGATATGAAACAATGTGATGATCCAAAATCAAATAAATAATTGTCTAAACTTGAGGAAACCATTAAATTACCTACCACCACATCTTTCATAGCTTCAACCTCAACAGTAGTGATTGCATAAGCTTGGCCTTGATCCCTTGGGATTTTCTGAGGTAAATTTCCTTGATGATTAGAACATTTATTTTCATAATGTCCCGTATACCTACAATTGTAGCATTGAACATTGGTAGGTTCTTTCTTCCCCTTGCAATCACTAGCAATATGGCCTTTCTGTCCACATTTGTAGCATACTCCTTTTCCTTTTAGACAGGCACCAGGGTGCTTCCTTCCACAATTATCACAAGGTACAAATTCAAATCTTCCCTTCTTCCCTATTTCATTATTTCCTTTCCCAAAGTGTTCAGTAGAACTATTCTTCTCTTTCTTTTATTTAAAGTCGTAAGACTTAGAGAATTACTTTTCTATCTTGATAGCACATGAGACAATATCTTCATACGATAAGAAGGATTGTGAGACTAATTCTCGATGGAGAAATGGTTTTAACCCACCAATGAAATGATCAATATTACTTCTTGGGTTACGTATATAATTTGCAGTATGCCTTTCTAACCTTGTAAAGTTAGCTTCATACTTCGTGACATTCTCATCCTCCTTTTGTCTCAGACTCAGAAATTGCCTTCTCATATCCCCTCAATGGTCATGAGGAAAGTATTTTTCTAAGAAAATATCTTTAAACTCCCTCCATCCCATACTTGATACTCCTTTATCCTCCTTTGTGTTTTGAATTAATGACCACCATTGATCTGCATCTCCGGTGAGGCGATAAACTGCCATGACAACTTTTTCCCTTTCGCTACACCCTAAAGCATGAAATATTATCTCTAAAGAACTTATCCATTGTTTAGCTAAAAATTGATTTATAGACCCATTTAATGTTGGTGGTTGTTGCCTCATGAAGCGATCTAACATTGATCCTCTGCGTTGGGGATCAGGGTGCTCCATACAGGTAAGGTTATTATTCATAACCTGTTTGAGTTGTCCTTGTATGGTGATAAGATGACTAGCACCAGCTGCATCACCAGCTCCACTATTATTATATTGAGTAGGAGGGAAATCCCTACATGGATTAGGTGCATTGATATGGTTTCCATTCCTTCCACTAGGCACCATTTCTACACAATGGCATAGAGTAGATTAGTTTATAAACCGCAATACATAATTCTGAACTTGTAAAACACTTAACATAAATTGAATAGTTTATGGACATAATCCATAATCATAAAAATGTTTTCTTTGAGGAGGTATATACTCATACATCCTTCATAATGGTTTGTAAATAAAATGAGAATTATCCTAAGCATATCCCCTGGGAGTGTCGGAACCAAGAGTGCAGCAATGCCCGTTGTCGTGCACCAGTTCCCGTCCAAGTCTAGCTCAAAGTGGTGTTTTTAGGTTTTACCCCTAGGTATATCTCTGCCAGAGCCACCTCTACCTACTCGTATCTAGATAGGGATATATTTCTTGGAAAACTCACAAAATATCTACAATACCAAAATCCTACGAAGTTCTTCTATACTAATCTTCAAATTCTATCTTAGGGTAATGTTCTCTAATTAGAGTTTTTCTAAATCTAGTTTCCAAGGTTTGTACTAAACTTTCTATGATACCAACTGTAAAGCCTTGACCCCAGTTACCCAGAGTTGTGCTTTATTACATAACATTGTCATGATATAAGGAATCATGTCCCGAAAGACCGATCAATTTAGTATTATGGGAAACAAGATACATACATAAGTTCAACATTACAAATTGAAATGAAATACAACACTAATTTATTCCATTAGAAACATCCAATCCTCCTAGATTATTCCTGCTAGTCACTCATAACTAACTTATTCATATCCTAGTAAAATAAAACATAAGAAAGGGGTGATCACACATCCTCAGTAAGGGTAAGTAATACAATAGAAGATAACATAAACATTAGACATGATGAATAATTCAAAACACATGCCTTTACAAGTAATAAATATTAAAACTTTATGGTAGGAATATGAGCTAAGTAAATAATTCCATAATAAAACATAGTCATGGGTATTATACTAGTCGAATAACCACATGAACCATAATTATTATTTTCATAATGAGGTAATGTTTAATGCCGGACATTCTGAAACATTTTGTCAAGGCCTCGGCCAAGATGTCTAAAAATGATTAAGGCATCGGCCAAAACTATATATCAAATTGAGAAAGGCCTTGGCCAATTCCAAATCTAATTGTCTCATGAGACCTATCAATGCACTGAGGATCTACAGTAGGATCCACCCATCACATACTAAGTCCAATACATTCCTCTTATAAAAATTTTGAAACACAACATAAACATTCATATTAAAACTAGCATAAGAAATGTCAATACTTTAACCATAAACCATGAATGGTATAAAAATAACACATCCATAGTAAAAAATATCACAAAAACCTTCAATACTATATGGAAGATTGTATCATAATAAATCAACTTCAAACAAGTTTAAAATCCATAAAAGGATGTTGGCATAGATGGAATGAAAACTATTTGAAAGAAATAACTCTTTCTATTTTGAAACCATTTAAGAGTCACATAATTATAAAAGAAAGCATTTATTTAGAAAATATTCTTATAAGCTTTTAAGTGAATCTTCGATGATGTTATAACGGTGGAAAATAGCCGCACCCGCCGTATAAGTTAAAAAAAACATTCTTACCATAATTTTGTCGAAAAGGTCATAAAGTACCTTGTTTGGAAAACGACGGAAAGATTCCTTTCAAAACATATAAGGTAAAATAAGGGTATAAATGAATTTAACCCATAGTCTAGTAAATAGTAAATATGTTTTGAAATACATTTTTAAGAATACATGGATGTGGATGACAAAGAGGTCCCAGTAGATACTTACGTAAAAACAACCTCGGATAATAATGAGATTGTGAAATTAAACCTTACCTTGTACTTTTCCTTAGTCGATGGTATGTTAAATTCTTGTATAATAGTTAAAAAAAATTCTTAAATTATACAAGAACTATATAAATAAATATGATATCATATATGATCCTCTAATATTGCTTTGTTAATAATATTTCAGTAGTATCATCGTTTCGGGTGTTAACTGATTCATTTTCCTTTATATGATTGGTTATGTAAGCCATGTTTGTTATGGATAATATGTATTTGATTCATATAAAGAATTATATTATGTTCATAAACATTATTTTTAATCATAAAATGAAAATTATTCTTGAATTATTGCGATGGGGAAATGAATCTCATCGCGTTCATGGAGACGGTAATCCATACGTACATACGAGCGACAATATAATTATATTGATGGTGAAATTATATATAATTGGATGGTATATCATATATAAAGAATCAATAACATGTTATATTTATTATTTACATTAGTTATACTCATTATTATACCCTTCCGAATAATGAAGTGTTTGAATAACAAACTACACCACGATGTGGAGACGGTAAGCCGTACATACGCATGTATGGTGGCTTTGTCATTCATATGATGGATAGAATAATGAAAATGGTTGTACCATTTTTAAAATAACATCACAATATATATAATATACTGGAGTTATTATTTTATAATGGAAACAACAAATAAAGAGGAAGTGGAAGAAGAAAAGAACTTAAAAGAGGTGATGAAATATTTACCTCTTCTTCAGGTTCTTCCTTTTGATTTGATAAAAATGGCTCCTTAGGATGGCTTTATGACCAAAGGAAGGCCTCTAGTATGAAAGGAGTAAATTTGGGAGGATATTTGGGCATGGTTTGGCTGATACAAATGGCTTTGGAGGTGTGAAATTAAGAGAAGGGGAAGTGACCTTTTATAAAAGAGGCGAGGGTCACTTTAGGAAAAGCTTGAAATGTTATTTTATAATAAAATCATTTTTAGTTTATAATGGATAAAAAATGATTTATTTATAGTATAAGGTGGTTATGGGTCTAAAAAATCTCAACCAATAGGTTTTAGATAGGTTTAGGTTACCATATTAAACTTTTCTTTTAGATTTAACTCTTAGTTAAATAGTTTGACATTTACCATGTCTCTTTGTATTTTTATATTATATGGTTAATAAACTTACTATAAATTGCCAAGAGAACCCCAAGTGGTTCATTATTAATATATATAACCTTATCTAATTCCTTTTTTCAAACCTTAGATTTTTATGAATATTATATCAATTAATAATATAGTATTTGTTTTAAAAACTCAATTATGTCAATTTTGACACTATTTAGTATTTTATTTTTTTGAAAGCCATTAAAACTTTATGATGTTGAGCAATGTATTGTTTTCAAACAATTCAAAATAATGTTTTTTAAAGGGGGAGATTATTTCAAATAATACTCTGTCTCTTTATGATGATTTTGATGCTCACAAATACCCTTAATTATTTACTAATTATTTCGTGGAGTATTTTGCAGGAATTTATTTTATTTATTTATTTCATACAACGAGATTTCATACTTAATTTATTCCGAGATCAATTTTAGCGTGTTCTGGAATCACTGTAGCGCAAGATCTTTTTTAGCGTGTTCTGAAATCACTGTAGCGCGAGATCAATTTTAGCGCGTACTGGAATCACTGTTCATACCCTACGTTGATGAACGTAACGTATGGATGAAAAGTTTACCTTTTACGTTATTTTGAAACATATGGTTAATGAACCTTACGTTGTTGAAAAGTATTGAAGAAGAACATTACGTTTGGAAGGAACCTTACGTTTTCGTTGTTGGACAAGTATGGAAGAGAAACCGTACGTTAGTTTTCAGTGTTGAGTTTGTTTCTCAAAAGTATGGATCATCAACCTTACTTTTATAATCAACCGTACGTTCTTTGGAGAGTTGAAGCAAGACAAAGTATGGATCATCAACCTTACTTTTATAATCAACGGTACGTTCTTTGGAGAGTTGAAGCAAGACAAAGTATGGATGATCAACCATACGTTTGAATGCTGAAGAGAAAGTATGTACGTTCTGAACCTTACATTTGTGAACCTTACGTTTGTGAACCTTACGTTTGTGAACCTTACGTTTGTGAACCCTACGTTTGGAGCCACATCATCAACCCTACGTTTGGCGTCAGGATATTTTTGACAGACGATATTTCCTTTTGCATTGGTCAAACAAGCGGATTATTAGGCGGATTTCGAGCCGATTCTTAAGTACGACTTTGACTGAATCAAAGACGATTTACAATGGATTAATGATTGATTTAAACGGAGCTTTTTGTGCCGATTCTTCAGGGGAGTTACAACGGCTCTGTTATTTCATTTAATATCGCGAATCTAAAGGAGATTTTTATAGATCTATTTATGTGGAAGAATTTCTCAGATTTGAATATATATGTTCTATCTTGGAAACTTCGGATTTTATATATATATACACAGAAAAGTGTGTGAAAGATATAGATTGATATTTTAACGAGCAAGAAACAGAGACTGAGAAAAGGCGTTCTTTTCTGGTGATCGAGAAGAAGTGTAAAACCTTTATTGCCGAAGGAAGATCTTGATAGCAGATTCACGTGTTCTACATCGACTATCTGTTGTGAATCTATTGCTGCTGAAGTTGTGAAGTTTCTGGTAATATCTATTGCAACTGGATCGACTCAGAACTGTTTTGATTACAGATCTTTATTTTCTGAAGACAACAATCTATCTACTGTCAATTGCATTCTGTTGCAATTGTGAAGAACAACTGGAGAAGTGTTTTCTTTATCGAAAACCTTTTTTATTTTTGAGTGATCAGCTTCTCGTTCTAAGCTGTGTGGGTTCGTGTTTGAACCAGAAAGGCTGTGTTTGCCTGAATCTTGTAAAGGTGTCAACTGCCTGTACTCAGTTGTGAACAGGTCTGTGGAAACGAGGACCAGATAGTGAAAATCGCCGAGCTCGTGGATTTGAGCGTTGGTGGAGTGGACTAGGGGCCTTCTGTTCCCCGAACCACTATACATCTATGTGTTCATGCTTTTACTTTTTCCGCTGCATATTTAATCGTGCAAAAGCATAGTGGACAGAATTTGTCTAAATTGAAGAGATTGTAATAATTTTGAAAAGACACAATTCACCCCCCCCCCCCCTCTTGTGTGTAATCCGTAGATTCAGATCCAACAATTGGTATCAAAGGAGGAGCTTCTTATTTTTAAAGTCTTATCAAGCTAGAAGTATTTAAAGATTATACATAGTGTATCATGGCTGATATGAGAGAGGGAATGTCAATGGTCAGAGCACCTTACTTTAATGGAGATAATTATGGCTGCTGGAAATCACGTATGATTATTTATCTGAAAAATCTTGGTTACAAAGTCTATTCAAAGATTCTGACTCCCTATGAAATTCCTGAAAATCCCGATACATGGAGTGCTGCTACAGAGGCTAAGTATGACATAAATTCAAAAGCTATGAATGCAATCATCTGTGGTCTAGGACCAGATGAATTTAACAGAGTATCTCAATGCCCGACTGCATATGAAATGTGGCAAACAATAGCTGTTGCTTATGAAGGAACAGATAATGTAAGACAGATGAGATATTCAACTGCTAAGTTAAAATTCGATACTTTCAGAATGATTGAAGGAGAGAGCATCACTCAGATGAATGGAAGATTGACAGAAATTGTCAATAATATAACAGCTCTAGGAGAACCAATCAAGCAGGCTGATCAAGCGTTGAAGGTACTGAGAGTACTTCCTACTCGATGGAATGGAATCTCTGCAGCAATCAGACAATCAACTTCTGTTAAAGATCTAACTATGAGAGAACTGATTGGTACATTGATGATGTACGAAGCTGAAATGCAAGATGAGGTAAATGAGCATAAAGTCTACATAAAAAGGGAAAATACTGCTTTGAAAGTGACTTCTCAACAAAAGGATAGAAATATGAAGAACAGAGAAGTAAGTGCTAAATCAGAAAGCTCTGATTCTTCAAATTCGGATGAAGAACTGGCTCAGCTAGCCAGAAAATTCAGAAAGTTCTATAGTAAGAAGAAAGACTTCAAGAAATCCTTCAAAAAGGATATCAAGGAAGTGAGATGTTATGAATGCAAAAAGATGGGACATATCAGACCGGATTGCCCAAAATTGAAAGATGCAAAGAAGAAGAAATTCTTCAAAAGAGATGATTATGAACAGAAAGACAAGAAAGCTATGAAAGCTACTTGGAGTGTTTCTGAAGACTCAAGTAATTCTTCTGAATCAAGCTCAGAGAAGGAGGAAGCCAATTTAAAAGCAAATATGTGTTTCATGGCTGAAACTGATGAGGTACACTCATACTACTCCTCTGACTCAAATAATGAATCAAACTCTGAAACAAGTTTCTCAAATAAAAAACTTGCAGCTTACTGCAATATGCTTGAAGAAAGGTATGACTCATTATTTAAAAAATATAAATCTATAAAGAACTTGCACAAAGCTATTTCAGATGAGAGAAATACTTTGCTAAAACAACATAAGGAATTAATTGACAAATACAACTCTGCTGACTCAAATAAAATTAATTTTGAATCAAAAATAAAAACTCTACAGGATGAAGTAGAATCTTATAAAAAGGCTGCTTTAGTTTTTACGAAAGGAGAAAACGTCTTAAATGAGATACTTGGAAAAACTGTAATTAAAAAGGAAAGGTTTGGAATTGGAAGTAAAGGAGAAAAACCTAAGTTATACAAAAATTATTTTGTTCCTAGCACTAAACAGGTTATTTGTAACTACTGTGGAACAAAAGGTCATATAGCTAAAAACTGTTTTCTAAGACAACCTCAAATATGTGGAATTAAGAAAGATTATATTTCCAACGATCTATATGATTCAATCAATTTTAAGGAAACAAAGCAAATCTGGATACCCAGATCACTGCTTGCTAACACTCCTGGACCCAACAAAATATGGGTACCAAAGCAATTTGTTTAAATGTCTTTGCAGGTAGCAGGTCACCAAAGAAAGAAAGAAATATGGTATATGGACAGTGGCTGATCAAGACACATGAGTGGAACTTCAGCTAATTTCTCTTCTCTTACTCGAAAGGAAGGAGGACTTGTCACCTTTGGTGACAATGCCAAAGGAAAGATTATTGGTATTGGAACAGTTGGAGATCCAGAGACAGTCTCAATCAACAAAGTACTTTATGTACAAGGGTTAAAACACAATCTGATAAGTATCTCTCAACTCTGTGATGATGGATACACTGTTGATTTTACTAACAATAGTTGTACTGTTTCTAAAGATAAACTGTTTAAGTTTAGAGCACCCAGAACTGATAATGTTTATACTTTGGATTTGTATTCCTTGTGTAAACAACAAGTAAACTGCTTAACTGCTAATATAAGTGAATCCTGGATCTGGCATAGAAGACTTGGTCATTGCAATATATATGCTTTACATAAATTATCTAAGAAACATCTAGTTTCTGATTTTCCTAGTCTCAAATTTGAAAATGACAGATTCTGTGATGCATGTCAGCTTGGCAAGCAACACAAATCATCATTCAAATCTGTTAATAAAGTTGCTACAACTAAACCTCTAGAACTTATCCATATGGATTTGTTTGGACCTTCAAGAGTAGCAAGTTTAGCTGGTAAATTATATGTTTATGTATTAGTTGATGATTATTCTAGATTTACTTGGATTTTCTTTTTGAAATTTAAAAGTGAAGCTTTTAGTTTATTTGAAGGTTTTTGTAAATCTATTCAAAATGAAAAAGGTTTTAATATAATCTCATTGAGAAGTGATCATGGTGGAGAATTTGAGAACCAGGAATTTAATTCCTTTTGCTCAAACATGGGTATTAAACACACCTTCTCTGCTCCAAGAACACCTCAACAGAATGGGATTGTAGAAAGAAGAAATAGAACTATTCAAGAAATGGCTAGAACTATGTTAAATGAATATAGCCTACCTATATATTTCTGGGCAAAAGCTGTTAATACAGCTTGTTATATAATGAATAGAATTTTAATAAGACCTATTTTGAAAAAGACACCCTATGAACTATGGAATAACAGAAAACCTAAAGTAAATTACTTTAAAGTTCTTGGATGCAAGGTTTACATCTTGAATACCAAAGATAATCTTGGTAAATTTGATCCAAAATCTGATAAAGGTATTTTCTTAGGATATTCTGCAACCTCCAAAGCTTATAGAGTCTATAATAAAAAGTCAAGGATTGTTGAAGAATCAGTTCATGTGAAATTTGATGAATCTGATCCTTTTGAGAAAAGGATAGAACAAATAGATGAACCTGACTCTAATGAAAACATGAGACTTGAGAATTTAAAGAATGATTTTGAAAATGATATAAAAGAAATTCAGTCCAGTTCAGAAGAACATGACACTGAAGAACCTTTGAATGTAATGCCTAGACAGTCTAGAACCTTAAAGAATCACCCTTTAGAATCTGTGATAGGTGACTTAGAGACTGGTATTCAAACTAGAAGAAACTTTGGAAACATAGTTGAATTCTCTGCTTTCCTATCCCAACAAGAACCCAAGACCATAGAAGAAGCCTTAGATGATGAGAGCTGGGTAATAGCAATGCAGGATGAATTGAACCAGTTCAAGAGAAATAAGGTTTGGGAATTAGTTGAAAGACCACATGATTATCCAGTAATAGGAACTAAATGGGTCTTTAGGAATAAACAGGATGATCAAGGGATAATAACTAGAAATAAAGCAAGATTAGTAGCTAAAGGATATAATCAAGAAGAAGGAATAGATTATGATGAGACCTTTGCACCTGTAGCCAGGTTAGAAGCCATTAGAATCCTTTTAGACTATGCATCTTATATGAATTTTAAATTATTTCAGATGGATGTTAAATCTGCCTTTTTAAATGGTTATTTAATGGAGGAAGTTTATGTTGAGCAACCTCCTGGTTTTGAAAATTCTCAAAAACCAGATTCTGTTTTCAAACTTACTAAAGCTCTTTATGGCCTTAAACAAGCACCTAGAGCTTGGTATGAAAGACTAAGTTCTTTTCTTTTGAAAAATGATTTTACTGTTGGACTAGCAGATCCAACACTCTTTAAGAAAACTGTGAAAAATAATGTTTTGTTGGTTCAAATTTATGTTGATGATGTAATTTTTGGATCGACCAATAAAATTCTTTGACATGAATTTTCAGAATTAATGCAAAAAGAATTTGAAATGAGTATGATGGGAGAATTAAATTTCTTTTTGGGTCTTCAAATATTTCAAAAAGATTTTGGAAATGTTTTAAATCAATGCAAATACATTACTGATTTACTTAAGAAATTTGGACTTGAAAACAGCAAGACATTTACAACTCCTATGTGTACTAATATAAAACTTGATTTGGATGAAACTGGAAAATCAGTGGACAACAAGTTATATAGAGGTATGATTGGTAGTTTGTTATATCTTACTGCTAGTAGACCAGATATAATGTATTCAGTATGTCTTTGTGCTCGATTTCAATCAAATCCCAAAGAATCCCACTTAACTGCTGTTAAAAGAATTTTTAGATATTTAAAAGGTACTATTTATCAATCTCTGCTTTATCCAAAAACCTCTGATTTTAATTTAATTTCATATTCAGATGCTGACTTTGGAAGCTGTAGATTAGATAGGAAGAGTACTTCAGGAACATGTCACTTTTTAGGAAAGTCTTTAGTATCATGGTCTAGTAAGAAACAACACTCAATTGCCCTGTCAACAGCCGAGGCAGAATATGTGTCTGCAGGTAGTTGTTGTGCACAGGTGTTGTGGATGAAAAACACTCTTATGGACTTTGGATTAAATTTCAATAATACACCTATTTTATGTGATAATACTAGTGCAATTAATATTTCAAAAAATCCTATTAGTCATTCTAGAACTAAGCACATTGATATAAGACATCACTTTTTAAGAGATCATGTGTTTAAAAAGGATATATTTTTAGAATTTGTAAATACAGAAAATCAATTAGCAGATATTTTTACTAAACCACTTCCCACGGCAATGTTTGAATTTATTAAGGGGGAGTTAGGTTTATTTAATTTTAAATAGTTTTTTTTTAATCTTATTCTGTTTTCGAATTCTGCTTAATTTCTGTTTCCCGCTATAAGTAATTTTATTTTGTTTTAAATAAAAGTAATGATTAGTGATTACACGGGAATCAAGGCTGTCAGAACCGTTTCACCTTCTAAACTGTTTCACCTTTTTCGGAAACCCTTTCGAAAACCTAAAACCGCACATCTGCTCCAAAACCCTTTTCTGAATCTTCAAACCCTAAAATTTCGAACCTTCAGAAATCGTTGTTGAAATGGCAAAGACTAAGCGTCCAGATGAAGCTGAGAGCAGTGCTGCAAAGAAACCTAAAGTAGTTGGTCGGAAAATACTGCAAGGTAAAGTCATCGATTTAGAATGGCTGTTTGAAACTAATTTACTGTTGAAGCAAGCGTTGTCGTTTCAAAGCCTTGAGCAAGCTTTTAATAGTGAAAATTCTGAGTTTCTTTATGAGGCATAAATGATACATTTCTTTAGAACTGTTCAGTTTAGCCTTGGAGATACGGAGGATAGTTTATTGGCTCAAATAGAGGATAAGGACTTTTCCATATCATCTGTAGAGATAAGTCAAATTCTTAACTGCCCTCATGAAGGAGTTTTTCATTTCGATTTATGGAATATTGGAGATTCTGTACATAAGTCTGAAGACATTATGTCTTTTCTATTTGGAACCAGAGTGATAAAGAAAATGTTTATTAAAGATTTGGAGCCCGATCAGAAAATCTTGGTAAAATTTGTTCAGACTGGTTTAGCACCAAGGATGGCTGAGATGGAGAAAATCCTATACCCTGACATGTACATAATGTATCTTCTGATGTGTGATATTAAGTTTAATTTTCCTCGGTTTATGATAAGATATTTGAATTACTGCTGTCAGAGTGAAGCAAGAATGACCTTTTTCCCTTATGGAATGTTCATTTCTTTGTTTTTGTTTAAAAGAGGAATGATCAGATTGGTAGATGCTGGGGTGAAATGTCACCACAGTAATGTTTTTAATGCTGGAACTTTAAGGAAAGTAGGATACTTCTGGAGCACAATTAAAGGAAAACTCTTACCTGTTGGAGCTGAGGAAGACTCGGAGAGTGCTCAGGCTCAACCAGCTAAGTCCAAGGAGGGACAAGCAGAATCAAGGGTTAGTACAGTGGCAAGGAGAATTCGTTTTGAGATGGAGGAAGTTGAGGAAGTGAGAAGTCAAGAAGGACTTAAATCTAAAAGGAAGAGGTCAATTGATGAAGAAATTATCTCTCCTGCCTTGAAATCCTCTGAACCGGTAATTTCTTATTCATTTGTGAGAGAAGCTGTTGTGGAGCAGACTGCACCGATAGAGGAACCAGCAGCTCAACCGGAAATCCAAAAAGAACCTCAATCTGCTGCTGTGGCTGTTGAAAATGTAATACAACAAGAACAACCTATGGAGGCAGTGCCTGGTGAAGAAGTGGCCCGACCTCAAGATTTACATGAAAATATTGTTCTTGACCAATCAGTAGAAATCAGAGAGACTACTGTTCGTGATGAACATACTTCTGAAGCTAATACAGAGGTACTTCAGGAAGATTTTTCAGTGGAAGAGTTTCAGGCTTCAAAAGCTAGTTCAGTGGATTAACCCTGTCAGGACAAGGACAAAGAACAGTCAGATGCAGATTCTTTACCACTTGCCCTGCCTCATCAACCTTTTTCTGGACATGAGAATAGAGCACAGGATGCCCCTGATTCGAGAAAAGAAGAAGTTGTTGAGCTGTACAAGCGTATCTCTCAGTTAGAATCTGAGAATGTTAGTCTCAGAAATTCTCTGAACTTAGAGCAGTTGAAGTTTCAAAAGCTGAAAGAATGTACTGTTTCAAGACAGGAAGTAGATTTGTTTAAGACTGATATGCTGCATGCTGTTGATCAGTTAAAATCAGAGATGGTAAAGAAAGATGATTTGTCTGAGATGAAGATTTACATGGAGAATAAATTTGAGTCTGTTGCAAACAATGCTGTGAGTGGATCAGGCTCTTCACCTGATTTGATTCGGAGATTTCAAGCAATTACTGCAGCAATGAGCAATATGAGTGATAGATTACACGATCTTCAGTGTAATAGTGCCCCTTTGTCAGTTTTGCTAGATAATCAGAAATTTTTAGTGGATCAGTTGACATCTGGAGAGCAACCGATTAGGATTATTTTGAATCAGTTATCAGAAAAGCTGGCTCTTTTTGTTGAAAAAGAAGAAAGAATGCATGAGATTTTCAAGAGTTAATTTGATTGAATATATTCATATGACTCAAGAGAACAGAGATCTTATCATCAAGTTAGGAGATGGGATGATGAAGAGGCTCAGAGAATAGTTAACAGAGATCAAGACCGTGATTCAAAGGAGATAGACACCTTTTTTTTCCCTGTCTTATCCATGAACCTTGATTCCTCTGTATATCACAATCGTTTATATATATAATAGCTTGTGAATGAAAATTCTTTTCTTACTTTTTTTTTGTTGTTTATTGATTTATGACTAAGTTAGCCAGTATAACAAATTCACATATTCATACACAGTTAATTATAGCATTTACTTATAGTTCAGTGCAATATTGAATGTGTTCAAATCCGTAATTTTTCATTCTTTTTGATATCACAAAAAGGGGGAGAATTTGGATAAACACAACATTTAAATTCATTTGTTTCCTATGAAGAAATTTGGATAGCTGAAAATTTATTTTTATGGGGGAGAAATTTTATTATAGTTAAATATTGTTTTAATCCTTTCAGAATTCTAAAATTTTATAAAACTAATTTTTTTTCAATAAAGATTGCAATTAAATTAGTTCTATTATTTTATGGGTTTTGTGATCATCAAAAAGGGGGAGATTGTTGAGCAATGTATTGTTTTCAAACAATTCAAAATAATGTTTTTTAAAGGGGGAGATTATTTCAAATAATACTCTGTCTCTTTATGATGATTTTGATGCTCACAAATACCCTTAATTATTTACTAATTATTTCGTTGAGTATTTTGCAGGAATTTATTTTATTTATTTATTTCATACAACGAGATTTCATACTTCATTTATTCCGAGATCAATTTTAGCGTGTTCTGGAATCACTGTAGCGCAAGATCTTTTTTAGCGTGTTCTGAAATCACTGTAGCGCGAGATCAATTTTAGCGCGTACTGGAATCACTGTTCATACCCTACGTTGATGAACGTAACGTATGGATGAAAAGTTTACCTTTTACATTATTTTGAAACATATGGTTAATGAACCTTACGTTGTTGAAAAGTATTGAAGAAGAACATTACGTTTGGAAGGAACCTTACGTTTTCGTTGTTGGACAAGTATGGAAGAGAAACCGTACGTTAGTTTTCAGTGTTGAGTTTGTTTCTCAAAAGTATGGATCATCAACCTTACTTTTATAATCAACCGTACGTTCTTTGGAGAGTTGAAGCAAGACAAAGTATGGATCATAAACCTTACTTTTATAATCAACGGTACGTTCTTTGGAGAGTTGAAGCAAGACAAAGTATGGATGATCAACCCTACGTTTGAATGCTGAAGAGAAAGTATGTACGTTCTGAACCTTACGTTTGTGAACCTTACGTTTGTGAACCTTACGTTTGTGAACCTTACGTTTGTGAACCCTACATTTGGAGCCACGTCATCAACCCTACGTTTGGCGTCGGGATATTTTTGACAGACGATATTTCCTTTTGCATTGGTCAAACAAGAGGATTATTAGGCGGATTTCGAGCCGATTCTTAAGTACGACTTTGACTGAATCAAAGACGATTTACAACGGATTAATGATTGATTTAAACGGAGCTTTTTGTGCCGATTCTTCAGGGGAGTTACAACGGCTCTGTTATTTCATTTAATATCGCGAATCTAAAGGAGATTTTTATGGATCTATTTATGTGGAAGAATTTCTCAGATTTGAATATATATGTTCTATCTTGGAAACTTCGGATTTTATATATATATACACATAAAAGTGTGTGAAAGATATAGATTGATCTTTTAACGAGCAAGAAACAGAGACTGAGAAAAGGCGTTCTTTTCTGGTGATCGAGAAGAAGTGTAAAACCTTTATTGCCGAAGGAAGATCTTGATAGCAGATTCACGTGTTCTACATCGACTATCTGTTGTGAATCTATTGCTGCTGAAGTTGTGAAGTTTCTGGTAATATCTATTGCAACTGGATCGACTCAGAACTGTTTTGATTACAGATCTTTATTTTCTGAAGACAACGATCTATCTACTGTCAATTGCATTCTGTTGCAATTGTGAAGAACAACTGGAGAAGTGTTTGAAAACCTTTTTTATTTTTGAGTGATCAGCTTCTCGTTCTAAGCTGTGTGGGTTCGTGTTTGAACCAGAAAGGCTGTGTTTGCCTGAATCTTGTAAAGGTGTCAACTGCCTGTACTCAGTTGTGAACAGGTCTGTGGAAACGAGGACCAGATAGTGAAAATCGCCGAGCTCGTGGATTTGAGCGTTGGTGGAGTGGACTAGGGGCCTTCTGTTCCCCGAACCACTATACATCCGTGTGTTCATGCTTTTACTTTTTCCGCTGCATATTTAATCGTGCAAAAGCATAGTGGACAGAATTTGTCTAAATTGAAGAGATTGTAATAATTTTGAAAAGACACAATTCACCCCCCCCCTCTTGTGTGTAATCCGTAGATTCAGATCCAACATATGACTTCGAATAAAATTTATTAAACCAACCATAACATGTCATATTAACCTTTAAAATTAGTGTAATTTATCATAAGTCTCAATTTATATTTATTTTGATATTTATAATATCAATTATTTTAATATTTCATTAATAAGGTAATTATTGCATCATCATTGTGTCATAAATAAATTAAATTATTTAATGTCTAAAAATTATAAATAAAATACCATTATTTAGGAAATCATTTTATCTTTCTAAATAATATTTATAGTCAAATTTATAATGTGTGTAACCCTACATTAAAAATGGTTAGTTATTAAACTTCGAATTTAACTCTTTTAACTCTTCTTTAAATAAAATAATAATAAATGTCCTAATCTAATCCAAGTGAAACAAAGTGGATCATATTTTATTCATAAGGTTGTTTTTGTTCGAATTATACTTATCCAATAGAATTAGGATATGTGTTAGGGGTAATTATGATATCATTTTTACCCTTAATCACCCTATTTACATTTAACTGTGGTAAATAAAAGTCAAAAGTTACTATTCACCAAAAATTATTTTTATCTTATTGAACCAAATTTTACTTACTGATTTTAACCGTTTCTCTAATATTTTTTAAATTCAACTCACACAAGCAGTAAAATTAAGTTTTATGCAAATTTGCAAATGCTCCTAGGAGGTGGGTAAAAGACGGAAAAAAGTTCAATAAAATTTTTATATATCTAAACTTATTAGAAAATGAATCTAATGAATTACATTGAACTTATATAGATATTATGTATCTATTTTGACCTAAAATAAATTTACATAAAATAAATAATCATTTAAATAAAAAGTCGATTTTAACCAATAACGGAGTGTTTTTCAGTATTCATCAAAAATTGAAAGTTTTCAAAAAAAATACCAAAAATTAACCCTAAGCTAATTTTGATATTACCAATTCAAAAATGAAGTCCATTTTGAAAAATAAAATTTATAAAATTTCAAAAAGTGGGTGTTAGTATTCATAACGGCTAGTTTTATTGGTCGCGGTGTGTTAGAATCTCGAAGTTGCGTAAAATGAAAGCTATTGCATTATTCAAAGGGAAACATACCTTGGAAGCTTAGGGTGTTACAAATTATTTTCATTTGTCACTATTTTAATATATATTTCTTATAATTTGATTGGTATTTGATTTATAGGTAAAAATTAAAAAACTATGGGATGTCAATCCCACACAGTTCTACTCAGTCTCCCAGAGTGACCCAATTGGTCAAGTTCTTGGGAAGAAGATTCCTGGTCGAGTGCGCTGGATGGGTATGAGACCCATACTATCTGAGGTCTTTGGAATACCATCATGTATTGATGACGCATCTACTCTTGTTTGTAGTCACTCCCTATCCTGAGATGCTCAGAGAGATTTTGATTCAATGCAAAACAAAATTGAGGATCAGGGGACTCAGATATCCGCTTTGCAGAAATCATTGATTGATTTATATCAGAAGATGACTGGATCGGTCCCAAGTGATATTTCATTTATGAAGAGTGGTGGTGAGCAGGTAAATCAAAAAAATTAAAAATCATTTAGTTTTCAAACATTTATTGGTTTTAAGTTTAAATAGAAATATACAACATTATTTAATTTTCAATATAATTGTCTTACAGGTGCCGGTACCAGGAAATAGAGATAGAGGTGGAGAGGGGGAGGATCTGTATTCATCGTCGGATAATTCTTAGTGGTTTTTTTGATATGTTATATAAATTTGGAAATAGTTGGTTTGTTTATGTATCATGTATTACAAAGAGTAGTACCAAACATATTTTATTTATGTATCATGTGTGGCAGAGTAGTCACCAAACATATTTTCATCTTAGTTTTGTTAGGATGTGTATATTAGTATTTTAGATGGTTGATTACTAAATACTATTAGATGGATTATATTATTATGTTATATAAACTCTGCATATGGTTTTTTTTTCAAGGTACTGGTACGGGGGATTCAGAACAAGCAATAGTTTTTTATTTGTAAATAGACAATTAGCAGCGGTTTAAACCACTGCTAAGTAAATGGAAAATATTTAGTGGTGGTTTAAATCATTGCTAAAATGTTGTAGCCTATTATTGGCGGTGGTTTAAACCACCTCTAAATTATACAGTGCATGTATTTTAGCGACATTTTAAGGTTTTAGTGGCGGTTTTCACGGGGAAAATTGGATTTTTTTTAGTGGTGGTTAAAACTGCCGCGTATTGGTTTTCGACCCCAAATTTAGTGTCAGTTTTATGAAACCGCCACAAAATCATATGGCGATGGTTTAAACTGCTGCTATGCGGTGATTTTCTTGTAGTGCCATTCCCATGTTATAATGTCTTGTGCTTTATAAGTTGCAATTGAAATTTTAGGTAACTAAACCCATCCTTTTACAATGGTTTAATTATATGGATTACCATTCCAAATTTCTATAGGTCCATACAACATATAAATTTCATTTGGTATCAATTTAATTTCAACCACTAATGTTTCATCCCATGCAACCAATGGTCCATGGCTCAAACATGCTACAATAGGCTAGTTAAGGTTCCACCATCAGTCTATGTGAGAAAACATTGTTTAGGTTGATGCATACACATTAAGTAACCACTTATCTATCATTTTACCTACATGAAACATTAGTACAATTTACAAATATAGTATTCAAGGCACTATAACATGTTTCATGCAATGCAAGCAATAAGTAAACACGACATGACATATGCATTATATATAATCCTCAGGTGCCTATAATTATGAATGAACAATTCTTCCTTAACTTACTAGGCTAAGGGTAAAAGAGGGTCTATAATGAAAATAAACTCTACAAGTCATATGTGTCACCCAACGGTGAAATCATTACAACTATAATAGGAAAAAATCCGAATAAAAAGTCCCATCCTAGGTAACATGGATTTTTCTCTGTACATGGGTTATCTACTCTTAGGCACATGCTCATTAATAAATCTTGAAACTTCCTAATCTCCCATCTAACCATCCCAAATAGTAAGATAAGGAAAATAAATTCTATGATGCCACTTTGTGACATCCTGAATCTAGTTCACTCAAAAGTAACTGAACCTAGTTAGCCACATGGCCTCTAGTGTTCCTCCTCGTATGCTAAAGGCTGCCAACTAGAAATGAGGGTCTAAGATGGTATGGTGGGGAGAATATACCCTCTTTATGAGAGTGGAGAATAGTGGTGAATAATATAATAAATCAATGGAATCAGTTTACTAATGAAACTGTAGAAGTAAACCATCTAGATGAAAACAATCAGACATAACTAATAACCAATAAGCAGTATCATATACAAAATGATGATCTCATAATTCTATAAAAAAGTGTGAGTAAAGGAAATAGGAAGAAAACATACAAAAATAAAATCTATACAAAATTACAAAAAATACCAAAAGCTATCTCCACTAGCATCATGCGCACTTGCTCGGTCCTCTACTCTTGTACTCCATTCTAGTATAGAAAACCAAGCATCCATAGGAGACCACTTTCCCTTGTCCAAACTTGCATCCATAAAGTCTGTTTGGGTACAAAACCATGACTTGAACAGGGTGAGTAAAACTCAACAAGCCACCACCAATGTTGTCTACAACTAATCCAGTCTGTGAATATATCATGAAGCAATGTGCAGGTAATAATGACAAAAGCAGTTAACAAAATAAATAATACTCATACTGGCTTGGGTTTCCTATGGAACACTCATCCTGTATTACCTACTTTGAACTAATCTAAAATGTCTCTGAACATTTTTTACTTTATAAACAATAAAGATCATCATGTCCATTAATTCCAAATAAAACAAGAGGAACGTCCTATCCATTAATTATGAATAAAGAATGTGGAACATCATGTCCATAAATTACAACTAAACAATAAGGAACAACATGTCTATCAATTTGGAATAAAAAATAAGGAACATCAGTCCATAAGTACTAAATGATTAATAAGGAATGTCATGTCCATTAATTCAAGATAAACAAGGAGAAAGGTCATGTCCATAAATTCTATTAAGAAATATGGAACATCATGAACATTACACAAGATAATAATGATGCAATCACATCCATGTCATTTGATCAATTCAATTCATCATTTAAGTCATACGAGTGAAGAGTAATAAAGAGGGGGCCAAGTGTAATCTACTTTCCACTTCATCGTTTAACATGTTCAAGTGACATAGTGTTACCATTCACCTCATATTCAATTAATTTATAAGCGATCAAGGGGTCCATTACCCATAGAATTCATTAATACCCCTTCATAAACCTATTAGCAAGGGACAAGTCAACAAACATCAAGGTGGTTTAATTTGAAGCCAACGATAAATATGGGTCAAGGGTCTATAAGCAGCACACCCCAAGGGGGTGGTTCAAGTCGAGGTAAAAAACCTCTGAGAAAACAATTTGGTTACCAAAGGCTAACCAATTTAAGGCATAACACTGACATATTTAATTTTACATTTTAGAGGCAATGCACATAAGGTATGGTGCACGACACAACGGTGAAAAATATAAATAACTATACTTTTTAGGAAAGGTTATATACCACCAACCTTAAATGGGTGGAATAATCCTCATCCAGTATCAGTCTTTAATTTTGGCTTGAACAAGAGAAATCAGACAAATAGAAAAACACCATGAAAATAGGGCATATTAGCTCGCATGGAAATATCAACCAATACAGAAATGGTCAACTGAGAAAAAAAGAAAAAGGAATCATAGACTTACCATTAGCTATACAACATGTCAAATGATGGTCAATTCTGAGCTTGTACAAAAGAGATACCTCGAAGTCGACGTGGAAGTGGGAGAGAGATCTCCACACATGGTTGATGATGTGTAATGAAGGAGGAAGGAGGTTTGAGTTTTAAGAGAAAAAAAGAAAAAAATGATCATTTCTCACATCTTTAAAGGGGGCATGGTTTGGCCAGATAGTTGGCCAAACCATGCGCCAATCGTGCACCAGAACTATCCCATGGCACACCTCGCACGGGCTCGACACACCAACATTGTCCCATGACACACCCCAAGGAGACACCCTCCTTGCACGACCAGGCACACTATTCGAAAAACTGTGCGCATCTCGTGCTCAACATACCTGCAATTTTCTGCAAGTTTTGCATGGTAGTGCGGTCTCCCTTGTACAATTAAACTAACTGTGCTCCTCTATTTTCGGTTGCACGATTGAGTTGTATGGTAACTATTAACTGTGAACCAACTGTGTGCCTCTACCTATTTCTCAAAAAACTGGAGCTCCAGACTGCGTACAAATGTCGGATGGTCTTGAACACTTTCTTAGTCCTCTATGCATTCTCATATAAATAAAAAAAGATTAAAAATAAAATTTAAAGGATCTGCACCCCGTAGAAAAATTGGGATCTTAAATTTACCATGAATTTTCCCAAGAGTGTAGAAAGACAAGTGTGGGGGTGAAAAATTGCATAATTTCCATTTTTTTATACTGCAATTCAATGACTATTTTCACAATATCTAGGTAAATATCACATTTTCATTACATTAGTGTAATTTATAGGTTATTGTAAATATGGATTGTTTAGGTGATTTTAATGATTTAAATAATATTCTACAAAATTTTCATGGTCATACCTTAATTTAGGCGTTTTGATGTTTTTGTAGGTGAAGAGTACCATACCAACTATGTAAGACTAAAATATTTTTGAATATAGTTATGGATGATTAAACAAAAAATTGTCTTCGTGTAAGAGTAACCCAAGGAGGTATAGTGTTACATAAGCTTTATATATTTTTTTTTGGAAATTGAAAGTGTGAGTCAATTGTGTATGATTAATTAGAAAATTTTGAAGTCTGCGTAAGAATAAACCAAGACATGCATAAGATGTTCCCACACAGACGACTATGGTGGCAGGGGGGTTAGGGGTTTGGGGTGGTAGTCGCGGGGTCGAGTCCCCGAACTGCATCTTTGCAGTGTGTGAAGCCACTATTGACGGTTGGAATAAAAAATTTAGGACACACATAAGAATAAAATCATAATCATACTTAAAGATTAACTAGAACATGCTAAGAGTAACCTATGTTCACCTAATATTTTTTTCTCCATTTTATATGTGTGCCATATATTATTTTTATCCATTTTAATCTCAAATTGAACCTAATTTGATTGATTCTATAATAGGGTGAATTGATGTTTAAATGTGAAATTGATGTGTTTTTGTGGAAATATTGAATTTTGTGTGAAGAGTGTATACCGAAGAGGTTCCTTAAGCACCGAGATGCGAAGCAAGGTTTGAGGATAATCACGCCTCGACCAAAGACGACATCACTCGATTGAAGAAGGAGAATAACTACCTGATTAAGATGAAGATGGACCAAGCTTGTTGAATGCATGGTCGACGCAGAGATGGAATTGGGCCGAATTCGGTCAATGAAATATTTTCGAAGAAGCGGGAAGATGAAGCGGCGCTTCGTGATTGATAAGGAAGATGACGTGCGTTAATTGAATGAAAATCATTCGCTGAATTTTTGTTTGTTTTTTGGTTGTTGCAGATATTTGGAATCAATCGTCGCCGATTGTTGCAGGTAGAAGTCCAAATGGTGATGCCGAACAGATGCTTGATGAAATGCCTCACTCGATTAAGCTAGTCGAAGATGCCGAGCTGAGGAACCGATGCACGCCAAGTACGTTTGTTGATGTTTAATTTCTACTGAAATTGGTTGATCGAGGAGATCCGGAGCTGAGATTCGAGTCGAGGACTGATTTAATTTTGCAAGTCTGAATTCATTATTGGGAGATCAAGTGCGCCGAATGCAGCGGTTGCGGTACTGGAAATTGACGCACACAAGGTGCTCGAGGTTTTGCCTAGCCGAGTTTATCTATGGGGATCACAGTTGGCTGTTCATCGGCAGTCAAGTGAAGCAATTCGAGCTTGATAAACAGAGAGAGACCGAGCAATGGAAATTTGACAAGCATGCTTAAACAGAGAGATACCGAGCAATGGAAATTTGACAAGCATGCTTAGTGGAGAAACATGACCGGACCAGTATGGGTAAGGATTGAGCACCACCCAATGACGTAAGTGACCTCATAAACCTGTCTTTAATAGGTCACAAGTTAGTGATCAACATTGAGAGTATAAAACATACACATATGAGAGACATTATCCTTAATATTTTCAGGAAAAGATAAATAATCCACCATCCAACTCCATGATAATAAATAAACCAATCTCAATACAAGTAATGTCATACATTGCAAGACCAAAACCAGCAATAACCATGAACACCAGTAACCCTCAAACAACCTACATGATCTAGTAAGACACAAATCGATCATCAATTCACATTTGTGGACCACCATGATCTTTTGTGTGTGTGCGCGCGTAGGCACATGCGTGTGTGCATATATAGGTGAACATAAAACTATAATTAGTAGGATCCTCCACAAAATCTCTCATAAAAATGTCGAAAAACCATACTAAAAACTCAGTGAATAAATAGCAAAATCAATTCGTTACCTAAACTGAGTCAACTATATTCCCAACCTCATCAAGGATCGCACTCCAAGTAACGCACAAAAACAAGTGACACAATATTGGAGACATATATAGAAGAAAGGTGTCATGCTTCCACTTTTCCATTGAACCAATCACCCTAAACCTTAACGTCTTACGCCTTGGTGCTCTCATCCCCTACAGAAGTCATGTTTCACATTCGTTCAAAAACATAACACCCACATCCACATAATCACAACCACAACTTCATCACATCCCCAAAATCACATAGTAAGACCAAGAGTCGTCACAGACTGTGCAAATACACATTACACTTTAAGTCATTACAACCTTTGTAAAAATACATATGTAATAACCATAATTCATTATAGTTTGGATACATGACCTAAACCCGTCATAGCTCGCATATTTAAGTATTTCATAACCGTGATTCGCCACAGCTCGTATGAGTACATATCATATAACTGTAAGCCACTACAGGGGGAATAGTCCAGTCACCTGTATTCTCGACAACCTAGATTCTAAGAAAACACCCGGAACTCAAGACCAAATATGGGCATTGATCATGTTATTCGACTGGGGTGGTGGAACATAAGAAATAACAAAACATAATGAATAATATAGCACTTACTACGGAAAAAATGAACTTTTGCGACAGGTCATTTGCGATGGGCCTTGCGTTTGTCGCAAATAAACCTCCAGAAGGAACTATTTTTGATGAGATTTTAATCACGTCGCAAATAGTAGTAAATAAACATGCATTTGCGATGGGTAAAAAAACCCGTCTCAAATACTATAGGCACGCCTTCCAGCCAAAATACGGGAACAAGTACTTGCGACGGGAACCCAGTCTCGTCACAAATACCCCTAGTCGTGTAAAGGTAATTGCGGCGAGATCATTTACTCATCGCAAATACTCTGTCGGCATGTTGGTATTTACGACGAGACTCATTGCAATTAGTTTTTAACCGTCACATCAAGTATTTATTGCGGGAACTATTCGTGATGGATCCCATAGCTACTAATCTAACATATACATATACCCCCTTTGATTTTTTTCTCTCCGTTCACCAATTCAACTCTCATTTCTTCAGTTTTCCCTCCTCCTTCAACCAGAAGTATAATTTTTTACAGGGGAATGAAATTTTGAAGTTTGCAGCGCACAAATGATTCATTTTAGAGGCATTTATTTAATGTTTTAAATTATTATTTTAGTTATTTTTTTATTATATTTTAATATTATTAATCAGTTGTAATTAGAGTCAATTAGAAGTAATTATTTATATTTACTAGTAGTAATTTTAAATTAGTAATATTCAGTTTTAATTAGTAGTAATGTTTGTAATTAAAAAGTAAATAGTTTTAATTTGCAATAATTAGTTTTAATTAGCAGCAAATAGCTATAATTAGCAGCAATTAGTAATATTTAACAGTAACGATTAAAAAAAAGAAATAATTAGTATTAATTAGTGGTAATCAATAAAAAATAGTGATAAATCAAATTATTTTTATAAAATTAGCGTGAATTAGTAAAAAATGTAAAAAATTAATAAAAATTAGTAATAATAAATTGTAATTAGAAATAATTAGCCATAATTGGTGGTAATTATTAATAATTAGCGGTAATTAGTAATAATTACCAGTAATTAGTAAAAATTAGCGCTAATTAGTAAAAAATAGTGATAATTATTAATAATTAATGGTAATTCATAAGAAATGGCAGCAAATAGTATTAATTAGCGGTAATTAGTAAAAAATAATGATAAATCAATGTAATTATTAAAAATTAGCGGTAATTGGTAAAACTTGACAATAATTTGTAAAAAACGTTATAAACTAATAAAAACTAGTAATGATAAGTGATAATTAAAAATAATTAGTAATAATTAACAATAATTAATAATAATTAGCGATAATTAGTAAAAATAGTGGTAATGAGTAAAAATTATCGGTAAATAGTTAAAATTAGCAGTAATTAGTAAAAATTAACGGTAATTAGTAAAAAATAACAATAATTAGTATTAATTAGCATTAAATAGTAATAATCAGTGGTAATTAGTTGAAATTAGTAATAATTAATAATAATTAGTAATAATGATTCATAATTAATGACAATTATGATAATTAGTCATAATTAGTAATAATTAGTCACAATTAGTGATAATTATTAATAATTAGTAATAATAAGTGATAATTGGTGATAATTAGTAATAATTAATGATAATTAGTGATAATTAGTATTAATTAGCATTAATTAGTATTAATTAGTGTTTATTAGTAATAATTATTGATAATTAGCGATAATTAGTAATAATTAGTCATAATTAGTAATAATTAGTAATAATTTGTGACTATTAGTGATAATCAATAATAATGAGTAATAATTAGTGATAATCAGTAATAATTAGCAATAATGAGCAATAATTAGGGGTAATTAGTGATAATTAGGGGTAATTTGTGATAATTAGGGGTAATTAGTGATAATTAGTGATAATTAGTGACAATTAATCATAATTAATGATAATTAGTGATAATTAGTCATAAATAGTCATAATTAGTACTAATTAGTCATAATTAGTGACAATTAGTACTAATTAGTGATAATTAGTAATAATTAGTAATAATTAGTAATAATTAGTCATAATAGGGAAAATTAGTCATAATTAGTGATAATTAGCGATAACTAGTAATAATTAGCGATAATTAGAAATAATTAGCGATAATTAGTAATAATAAGTCATAATTAGAAATAATTAGTGATAATTAGTGATAATTAGCGATAATTAGTGATAATTAGTGATAATTAGTGATAATTAGTGATAATTAGTGATAATTAGAAAGAATTACTAGTAATTTGTAATAATTAGTGGTAATTAGTGATAATTAGTAATAATTAGTCATAATTAGTCATAATCAGCAATAATTAGAAATAATTAGTAAGAATTAGTAAAAATTAGTAAAAGTTAGTAAAAATTAGTAATAATTAGTGATAGTTCGTGACAATTATTTATAATTATTAATAATTAGTGATAATTAGTGCTAATTAGTGATAATTAGTGGTAATTAGTGGTAATTAGTGGCAATTAGTGGAAATTAGCAGTAATTAGTGGTAATTAGTGGTAATATGTGACAAATAGTGGTAATTAGGGACAATTAGTGCTAATTAGTGAGAATTAGTGAGACTTAGTGAGAATTAGTGACAATTAGTTAGAATTAGTGACAATTAGTGACAATTAGTGACAATTAGTGACAATTAGTGATAATTAGTGACAATTAGTGACAATTAGTGACAATTAGTGACAATTAGTGACAATTAGGGACAATTAGTGATAATTAGCGACAATTAGTGTTAGTCCGCGACAATTAGTGACAATTAGAGACAATTAGTCATAATTAGCGACAATTAGTCACAATTAGTGACAATTAGTCATAATTAGCGATAATTGGTCATAATTAGTCATAATTAGTCATAATTAGTACCAATTAGCGGTAATTACTAGTAATTAGTGGCAATCAGTGGTAATTAATAACAATTTGTATTAATTAGTTAGAATTAGTAATAGTTATTAATAATTATTAATAATTAGTGATAATTGTGATAATTAGTCATAATTAGTGATAATTAGTAATAATTATCGATAATTAGTAATAATTAGCGACAATTAGTAATAATTAGTGATAATTAGTAATAATTAGCAACAGTTAGTAATAATTAGCAATAATTAGTTATAATTAGCAACAATTAGTTATAATTAGAAACAATTAGTTATAATTAGTAATAATTAGTTATAATTAGAAACAATTAGTCATAATTAGTAATAATTAGTATTAATTAGTAACAATTAGTGGTAATTAGTACTAATTAGTGGTAATTAATACTAATTAGTGATATTTAGTGATAATTAGTCATAATTAGTGACAATTAGTCATACTTAGTGATAATTAGTCATAATCAATGATCATTAGTGATAATTAGCGATGATTAGTGATAATTAGTGATAATTAGCGATAATTAGGGATAATTAGTGATGATTAGTGATAATTAGAGACAATTAGAAATAATTAGTGATAATTAGCGATAATTAATGACAATTAGTAATAATTAGTCATAATTAGTGATAATCAGTAATAATTAGTCATAATTAGTGATAATTAGTGATAATTAGAGATAATTAGTGATAATTAGAGATAATTGTAACACCCCAAGCTTCTACAGTAAGTTTCTGTTTGAATAATGCAATAGCTTGTGCTGTATGCAACTTTGAGTTCTAACACACCACGACCAATCAAACTAGCCATTATGAATAGTAATAGCCACTTTTTGAAATTTTATAAATTTTATTTTTAAAAATGGACTTCATTTTTGGATTCAAAATATCAAAATTATCTTAGGGTGAATTTTTGGTATTTTTCTGAAAACTTTCAATTTTTGATGAATAGTGAAAAACACTACAATATAGTTTAAAACCGACTTTTTATTTAAATAATTAGTTATTTTATTTAAATTTATTTTAGTTAAACATATATACATAATACCTATATATGTTAAATATAATTCATTGGATTCATTTTATAATAATATTAGATATATAAAATTTTATTGAACTTTTTACCGTCTTTTACCCACCTTCTAGACGCATTTAATTTTTTTTGCATAAAACGTAATTTTACCACTTATGTGAATTGAATTTAAAAAATTTGAGAGACAATATTGAAATCAGTAAGGAAAATTTGGTTCAATAAGATGAAAATATTTTTTGGTGAATAATAACTTTTGACTTTTATTTACCATGGTTAAAAGTAAATAGGGTAATTAAAGGTAAAAAATAATATCATAATTACCCCAAAACATGTCCTAATTCTATTGTATAAGTGTATTTTGACCAAAATCAACCTCAAAAATAAAATATGATCCTTTTGGTCCACTTGGATTAGATTAGGACATTTATTATTATTTTATTTAAAGAAGAGTTAAAAGTGTTAAATTCAAAGTTTAATAACTAAATCATTTTTAATATAGGGTTATACATAAGATAAATTAGACTATAAATAATCATTAGAAAGATAAAAATATTTCCTGCATAATGGTATTTTATTTATAATTTTTATACATTAAATAATTAAATTTATTTATGACACAATGATGATACAGTAATTACCTTATTAATGAAAGATTAAAATAATTGATATTATAAATATCCAAATAAATGTAAATTGAGACTTTTGATGAAATAAACTAATTTTATTGGTTAATATGACATGTTAGGGTTGATTAAATAATTTTTTTTCAAAGTGATAAAGTTGTTATGACTAACAAAAACAAAATACCAAATAGTGTCAAAATTGACATAAATGAGTTTTAAAAAAAATACTATATTATTAATTGATATAATATTCATAAAAATATAGGATTTGTCCAAAAGACTTAGATAAGGTTATATATATCAATAATGAACCACTTGGGGTTCACTAGGCTTTTTATAGTATGTTTATTAACCATTTATTATAATAATACAAGAATACATGGTAAAAGTTAAACTATTTAACTAAGAGTTAAATCTAAAAGATAAGGTTAATATAGTGACCTAAACCTGTATAAAACCTATTGGTTAAGAGGTTTTTGATCCATATCTACCTTATCCTCTAAATAAATCCTTTTGGAGCCATTATAAACTGAATATGATTGTATAATAAAATAATATTTCAAGCTTTTCCTAAAATGACCATCACCTCTCTTATAAAAGGGTACTTCCCCTTATCTAAAAATCACACCACCAAAGCTATTTGTCTCAGCCAACCCCTGCTCAAATATCCTCCAAAATAACCTCAATTAAACCTAGAGGCATTACTTTGATCAGAATCCATCCTAAGGATCCATTTTTATCAAATCAAAAGGAAGAACCTAAAGAAGAGGTAATTACTTCATCACCTCTTTCAAAGTTCTTTTCTCATTTCACTTCCTATTTCTTTTATTTTTCAATACTAAAATAATAAATCCAGTAACTTATACATTATTAGATGTTATTATAAATATGGTACAACCATATTCATTATTCTATCCATCCTATGAATGGCAAAGTCACCATACGCGCGTACGTACGACTTACCGTCTCCACGTCGTGGTGTAGTTGTTATTCAACACTTCATTATTTGGATGGGTATAATAATGAGTATAATTGTTTTAAATAATAAATATAAAATGTTAATGATTATTTATATATGATATATCATCCAATTACATATTATTTCACCATCAATAGAATGATATTGTTTCTCGTGCGTACATACAGATTACTGTCTCCACGAACACGATGAGATTCATTCCCCATCGCAACCATTCAGGAATAATTTTAATTTTATGATTAAAAATAATGTTTAAGAACTTAATATAATTCTAGATATGAATAAAATACATCCTATCCATTACAAACATGACTTACATAACAAAATATATAAAATAAAATGAATCAGTTAACACCTGAAACAATGATACTACTGAAATATTATTAACAAATCAATATTAGAAGATCATATATGATATCATATTTATGTATATAGTTCTTGTATAATTTAATAACAATGATTTAACTATTATACAGAAGGTTAAATTACCCTCAACTAAGGAAAATTACAAGGTAATGATTAATTTTACAATCTCTTTATTTATCTGAGGTTGTTTATACGTAAGTATCTACTGAGACTTCTTTATCATCCACATCCATGTTTCTTAAAAATATATTTCAAAACATTTTTACTATTTCCTATAATACAGTTTAAAGTCATTTATACCCTTTTTTGTATTTTTATAAAATGTTTTGAAAGGAATCTTTCTGTTTTTTTCCAAACAAGGTACTTTATGACCTTTTCAACGAATTAAGGTAAGAATATTTTTTAACTTATACAGAGGGTGCAACTATTTTCCACCATTATAACACCTTCTAAGATTCCCTTACAAGCTTATAAGAGTATTTTCAAAATAAATGTTTTCTTTTAAAATTATGTAACTTTTAAATGATTTCAAAATAAAAAGTGATATTTCCCTCAAATAGTTTTGATTTCATATATGTCAACATCCTTTGAAGAATTTTATACTTGTTTGAAGTTGATTTATTATGATAAAATCTTCTATATTGTATTGAAGGTTTTGTGATATGTTTGACTGTGGGTGTGTTATTTTTATACCATTCATGGTTTATGGTTAAAGTATTAACATTTTGTATGCTAGTTTTAATATGAATGTTTATGTTATATTTAAACCTTTTTATATAAGGAATGAATTGGACTTAGTAAGTGACGGGTGGAGCCCGCTATAGCTCCTCGATGCATCGGTAGGTCTCATAAGACAAACTAGTGTATTTGAACAAGGCCTTGTCAAAATCTTATTTGTAGTCTTGGCATGAGGCCTTAATTATGTGGTTATGATGTCTGGTATTATGCATTCTATCACTATGAAATTGGATTTTGATATTACATGTGATTATTCGACTAGTAGAATATCCATGTGAATAAGTAAATGAAATTATTTGATTTATCATTGCCATATTATGAGGAATTTTAAGTTTAAAAGGCTTGTGTTTTAGTCTTATACATTGCCTTAAATATTTATTCTTATTTATGATAGTTTCCACTATATTTTTATTCTTACTGAGCATCTGAGCTCACCCCTTTCTTATGTTTTATTTTTACCAACATGCGAAGAAGTATATTACGATTAACCTGCAGGAATAGGCTAGGGATATAAGAGTGTTCAAAGGAGATACAATGTTTTTTTATTTCATGATGTAATGTAAAACTTATGTATATATCTAGTACTTCCAAGGCTACTTAACTGATCAGTCTTTCGGGACATGATTCCTTGTATCGTGTCAATGTTATGTAATAATGCACTGACTCTGGGTAACTGGGGGTTGGGGCGTTACAACAATTAGTAATAGTTAGCTAGAATTAGTGACAATTAGCGATAATTAGTGCTAATTTGTGGTAATTAGTGATAATTAGTGACAATTAGTGATAATTAGTGACAATTAGTAAAAATTAGTCATAATTAGTGATTTTTAGTGATAATTAGCAATAATTAGTAATAATTAGTGGTAATTAGTGGTAATTATTAATAATTAGTAATAATTAGTAACAATTAGTAATAATTAGTGCTAATTACTGCTAATTAGTGGTAATTAGTAATAATTAGTAATAAGTAGTGGTAATTAGTGAAATTTAGTTGTAATTAGTGATAATTAGTAATAATTAGTGGTAATTAGTAAAAATTAGTGGTAATTAGTGGTAATTAGTAATAATTAGTGGTAATTAGTAATAATTATTGGTAATTAGTAATAATTAGTAATAATTACTGGTAATTAGTAATAATTAGTGGTAATTAGTAATAATTAGTAATAATTAGTGATAATTATTAATAATCAGTGGTAATTATTTAAAATTAGTGGTAATTAGTAATAATTAGTGGTAATTAGTAATAATTAGTAATAATTACTGGTAATTAGTAATAATTAGTGGTAATTAGTAATAATTAGTAATAATTAGTGATAATTATTAATAATCAGTGGTAATTATTTAAAATTAGTGGTAATTATTTAAAATTAGTGGTAATTAGTATAAATTAGTGGTAATTAGTAAAAATTAGTGGTAATTAGTAAAAAGAAGTTGTAATTAATAAAGATTAGTGCTAATTAGTAATAATTAGTAATAATTGGTGATAATTAGTAATAATTAGTGGAAATTAGTAAAAATTAGTAATAATTAGTAAAAATTTGTAAAAATTTGTGGTAATTAGTAATAATTTGTAAAAATTAATGATAATTAGTGTAAATTAGTGGTAATTAGTAAAAAAATAGTGGTAAATAGATATAATTTATAGTATTTACAAGTAAATTCTATTTATTTAATTTTATGCTCTTTTTTGGATCATGTTTTTATTATATCAAATTATTCATAATTTATTTTATTTTATATTTTTTAGAGAAATATGGAACAAGGAAGTTGAAAACAGTCTTTATTACATGATCGTGATCGGATAAATAATTGCGGGAATCCAAACATTTTTGTTATAAATATTGTATATATTGAGGGTGTTGAAGCTTTTTTATCATTTGGATCATCAAAATCAGAATTTCTTTCTGAAGGGAAAATTAAGTGTCTATATAAGAAATGTGATCTGAGGAGGTTTGACACATTTGACAACACTGTGAGCCATATATTGAGTTTTGGTTTTAAAAAAGATTATGTTTTCTAGTATTAATATAGTTAACATAGTTTTAGAGAAGATACTAATAATTTGGTTCCAGATCCATCACAATTTCGAAATTTAGTACATGATGTGGCTGGTCCGTCTTTTCAATAAACTGAAACTCAGGATGATATTGATTTAACTCCTAAGTTGGAACCAACCCAATTTTATGAGTTGTTGAAGTCTGTTAAGGATTTATTATATCTTGATTGCAAGATAAGAAAATTTGAAGTGGTTGAAAAATTTATGAATATTAAATCAAATAATGGAATGTAAAATAACTATTTTGATCAGATATTCTCTTTGGTTAAAGCACTATTACCTGAAGAAAATTTGTTTCCTATAAATTTATATGAGAACAAGAGGTTGGTTCATAATTTGGGTCTTAGTTATCAGAAGATTCATGCATGTTCAAATGATTTCATCTTATATTATGGTGAAAATGAATCCTTAGTTAGTTTTCATACATGTGGAAAATCAAGGTACAAAGAGGCTCAACAAGGGAATTCTGGATTGATTCTTATAAAATAGATGAGGTATTTACCACTTACACCTAGATTACAATGTTTATTTATGTATAAGAACACAATTTCATTGATTTCATGGAAGAAAACCAATATTTCAACTGGTAAAAGATTAAATCATAATGCAGATGGTGATTCATGGAAACATTTTGATCAAGTACATTTATCTTTTACTTCAGAAGCTTGAAACGTGCGATTGAGTCTTTCTAATAACATGTTTTGTCTATTTGGTTCTTATAATAGTCAATATTCTTATTAGAACATATTTATAACTCCATACAATTTAACTCCTTGGATGTTGATAAGTGAGATATATATCTTTTTGATCTTATTAATTCCAGGACATCCAAAAAAGAATATCGATATTTATTTTAGGTCATTGATTGATGAGTTAAATTTATTGTGGAGTAATGATATCAGTACATATGATTTTATTAAAAAACAAAAATTCCTAATGAAAACCACATTGATGTGGACAATTAGTGACTTCCCAGTATGTGGCATGTTATCTGGCTAGAGTACACATGCTGCAAAATCATGTCCATACTGTATGATAGATAGTAAAGAGTTTATGCTCATTAATGAAAGAAAATTTGTTTTTTAGACTATCATTGAAAATTTTATCCAACCAATCAACCATTTCAGAAGAACAAAAATCATTTCAGAAAAGGTACAATTGAAAGAGATAGACCTCCGACAATGATATCAGGTATTGATTTTAAATATATTGTCTATTAATTACCTCCCATTTCCTTTGGACCGAATATAAACTAATAGAAAATAAATGACTTCGGGGAAGAACACAATTGGATAAAAATAATAATTTTTTTGGATAGTCTATATTAGTATGATTTATTGTTTCATAACATGTTGGATTTCATTAATATTGAGAAGAAATATTTTGATAATATATTTTATATAGTTTTGGACAAACCTGGTAAGACCAAATATAATGTAAAGGTACGATTAGATCTTGCCCAAATTTACAGGCGACCAGAACTTAAATTGTTTTAAAATGTCAAATCATAGAAGTTAATGAAACCAAAAGAAACTTATATAGTTTCCAAAGAAAATCATTTATTATTTTGTCAATGGATTGAAAATTTGATGCTTTTGTATGATTATGTTTCCAATTTGGCTAGATGTGTCAGAAATGGCCATATTACCAGATTAAAAATTCATGAATGTAATGTTATAAAGTAAAAAATTATACTGATTAGATTTAGAGGTTTATTGAATTATTTTATTTGGGATGTGCTAATAGAAATATCATATTTTTTTCATGACATTTGTGTGGTGAAAAAAGACTATGATCCACTAAGTAGACTGCAAGAAGATGTTGTTTTAATTTTATGTAAATTGGAAAAAAAATTCCATCAAATTTCTTTGATTCAATAGAAAATTTGATATTACATTTACCACATAAAGAAAAATGTGAAGGTCTAGTACTATTTTGATAGATGTAACCATTCAATATATGCATGTAGAAATTGAATAAAAAGGTAGATAACAAAACATTGTTTTAAGGATTAATTGCAGAAGCTAATTTGTAGGAGGAAATTTCTTTCTTCTTATCTCATTATTTTCAATATGAATATCCCTGAAAATATAACTGCATGGTAATTAATGAGATAAATGTTGATGATGAAATGATCAATCAATTATTAGTTTTTAATTATCCCAAACTTGGCTTTGGTGGAGTTAATGGAATATTTATTTCAGATGATGAACATCACAGGGATCATACATATGTTCTGCGCAATTGTGAAAAAATGACACCATTTATACTATGAGTGCCCATACCATTTATTCTATATTTTATGTAAATTAATATTATTTTATTTTTAGATTATATGATAATCATATCAAGAAACAATTTCCACAAATTACAATAGTTACGCTTGAAGAACGTCTTCAAAATAATTTTTCCCACTGGTTTCAAAAACTGGTAAAGTAAATTATTTATGGTTTAACATATAAAATAAATTTATTACTCATTATATTGATAATTTTTTTTTAAATTTTTAGGTATCTTAACATACTGATAAAATTGATAATTGAGTGTGTGTATTGGGTAACCCACCTTCCAAAATGGTTAAATCTTACAATACATATGTGGTGACTAGTTTTCAATTTCAAACGCGTGAATATGGGGAATCCAAAAAAAATTAATAATGGTATTTTATTGAGAGGATATCATCATAAATAAATTTAATTTGACTTTTATAGTATATTGGATGAAATAATTGAACTGTGTTATCTGGGACAAAATTACGTAATGATGTTTAAATGTCATGGTTGGATACTGATAGAGGCTTGCATGTTTATCCACAGTATGAAATCATTGATATTAAATTTAAAAGACTTCTTATAGTAAATGAAACATTTTTATTGGATCATCATACACATAAAATTTATTATGAAAATTATTGTGCTGATTCAAGAGAGTTGAGTGATTGGTAGAGCATAATAAAAATGAAATCTCATGAAAATAAATTTATCCAAAGTGAATGTGGTTCTGCTAAAGTGTAAGGAATTTATTTTTTTCAGGAGACAACTCAAAATCAATTTTCCATAAATATACATGAATATTGATGATGAAAACCCATAGTTATGGGTCAATAGAGGCGATGATATTGTTGATGTAACAAGTGGATTTGAAATAGAAAGAGATGATAAATATGAAAACCCCATAGAAATTGATGATATTGAGGAATATGAATATATTGACACCATCATATATGAAGATGAGGATAAAGATTGAAACAATTAAATACTGGTTATAATCATAAATAATATATATCCATATATAATACTTATTTTCAGTTATTTGTTGATAACAATCATTTCATGTTTTAGATTATCGGTGAACATTTATCTGATATAATTCATGAGTTGGATGATGATGTACTACCTGATGATGAGCCTGATGGTACATTATTCGACCCTCATACTACTGGCAGTTCAGCAATGACTTAGAGGGGTCATGGTCTTGCGAGATTGATAATTTATGACCCTATCCCTGAGAAATGTACACATCTTCAGTTTGATCCATGAATGTATAGGTATGTTTAGTTGTGTATTTTAGTTAGTTTTCATTAATTTTCATTAATTTATTAATAGAATAATTTTTTGATTATTTATATCTTTTTTTATAGGTTTTCACATATAACAGTTGAATAGAGAAATGCTATGTTGTAGAATTATTTTTTTGGAGCATGAGTTATATGGGATCAGATTCCCATTGATGTTCAACACTACATGTTCGATCATTGGATGATACATAAATAAATAATAGTTATTTTGAAAATTATTTAATTAACAACTTGATATTATTAATTATTTGTAGGGTTAATGGTATCCTGTCGATGATAGCATGAAATAATCTATCTAGGAGGCATGGGAGGGCTGTATACATGAGTGTTGCCATCAAAATTTGTACAATCTAAGGACAACAATACAGAAAGAGGGAGTCACATATTTTGATCAGTCTTGATGCACCCATTGACTAGATTACATATCATATTAGGTTTGGTATGGATTATGTTCATATTGGATGAGAGCTTCTTTTCAGATGAGAGAATCATTAGTTCAACAGAACTGGGGGAGAAAGTAGGTGACACATTGAGCTGGTAGTCGTAAATTCATTATGGATTGACAACATTTGGTAAGTACTTTTTTTAATAATTTATATAACTTTAAATATAAAATATTTATTTTATACTCATATAGGCAGTCAAAAAACCTGATATTATGGAGTTCAATGTTTATAGAAGGATGTATAGTGATCCTATCACTGTAGAGATTAGAGGTGATTGACAACAACATATTGTGGTCAGTATAATTTATTTTGGAGTTTTAAAATTAAATTCAAATAGTATTTAACTAATTTTAATTTTAAATTGCAATTGATGGAATCATATGAGACCGCTAAATCTCAGACACAAGCTAAGAGTCAGCCCGAGATTGAGGATCAGACCTCCAGTACAGTAGGATTTGATGATAGAATATGGATGCAGGCAACTCAGTATGCCTTTGATAAAGGTTAAGTTGTTGGTATCATATCTTAATTTATGTCTAAGAGTTATTATGGTACCACTATGACGTCATCGTGTAGCTTGAAAGGAGCTCATACAGAGTCATCATCATCTACTACACAATATGAGGAGAAACTGCAAGCTCAGGGTGAGATTATAGAGACCATGCATAGGGAGAAGAAAGAGCTCCATTGACATCAGTAACAACAGTAACAGAAGGAGGAGATGCATCGATGGAAGAAACTCCAACACGAGCAGATGATGAAGTACATGTGACGTTTGATTCATGATTTAGGGTTGAAGTTCCCTCCACTAGCTCCTCCAGATGTCCCCTTAGTGATTTATATACTTTTTTTGATAAAAAATTGAATGTAATTTTTTTTGTAATATTTTTTTAATCCATATATTTAAATTTCTATATAGTACATTTTTATATTGTTGTGAATATTGTGTTTTTTTTATCATTTTATCATTTTATTATTTTTATCATTTTATTATTTTATTATTATCATTATTATTATTATTTATATTTTTACGAATATTTTGTTTTATTATTTTGTAATTTTTTATTATTTTATTATTATTATTATTTTATTAAATTTTGTTAATATTAATTTTTTTTATATTTTTAAGTTTTTTATGATGGTTAGTTAATCCCATTGCAAATAAGTATTTGCGACAGACCCATTGCAAAAGGATTTTTTAAAAACCTGGATAAACTATTTGCGATGTCATTTTCTAAAATAGGTCATTTGCGACATGATCCCGTTGCAAATAACCTTTTGCGATTGGATTTTATTGCAAATGAACCATTGAAAATGCTTCAATTTCAAGTTGTCACACCACCATTCTAACCTCACTTAAGTCTTGAATGATATCCATTATCCCACATGATGCCTCAATTGTCTTCACTAAGAACCAAAAAAACTAATACTTTTCTAGAAACAAAAACATCAATGTTCAATAATATCACTAATCATTTATTATTAATCAAATACTAAACATTTTATAATATACCATCATCAATTTTGGATTAATATTTACATTAATAATTTTGAGAAAATTTGATTTTATTCAACATTAAAATCCCACTTTTCATATTTATGCTGTTTTAATCATTAATCCCGTAAGGACCATCCTTCTTTGATTAGTTCATTAATTAATTACCATTCTATAATCTCAGGTACTAAGGCACGACTATAAAAACTTCAAGGAAGGTTATACCCAAAATTGAAAAAAAATCATTAATAATAAATAAGCATACACCTACCAAGAAGGGCTCCCAACTAGAGCCAATAATCTCAACATAATCCCTAACATCTTCCTACATCATCAATACCATCCCACCATCAACCACATCAAGCCGCCTCCATAATGATATCACAACATCTTCAACCTCACCAAATCAAACAACTAACCAGGTTCCATTCAATTCACAGCAAGGGATCAATATTCTAAATATATATTTCCACAAATCATAATTCTATTATCAAAAAATGATAATGAATAATGACATTACTTAAATCAATCCATGAAATCTTATAGAAAATAAGGCCTGATTTTGGTTGACCACTAGTATTAATTACAACAATAAATATCTTTCTTTACCATATTAATTAATCCAATTCATTATTATAAGGTTTAATCAGACAAAAAAAACCAAATTTAATAGTAAATAATAAAAACAATAATCATCCAAATAATATGCTTAGTGAAAAACTTTATATTATTAAACATTTCTATGGAATAATATCAACTTCAATGAATTCCACATTCATTATCCTCATTGTCTCACAATATTTAGGTTGTTTAATAAGTTATAGGCATGTCATATATATAAAGAAAGAATTTATAATCACTTAAACATATCATCACACTATCTATAAATATCATGTTCCAATAGAATAGAGGATATAAAAATTGCATGAAAAGATAAAACATCCCTTATAATTATTTAATTATGAATTATTTTCTTCTTTAGGTCAATATTAACTATTTAACCATTGGAAATCAAATCATGATAATCCCAAATTTACACACAAATAAATAAGAGAACTATGGAATCCTCTACCTCAATAGGAAGCTTCATTGATCACCAAACTATAATGGGATTATGGATGAAGAGAACCTACAGAAAACCTCATGATGAACCCACAAAAACTATTAACACCACCCCATCATGAATCATCTATATATAATCATTAAGAAACCCAAAAAATTGAGAGAACAATACTGAAAAGACTTGGAAAGATGGAACGAGAGAGTAACAAGGAAAAAAGAAGAGGTAGAGAGATACCTTGGATCTAAGGTAGTCTGTAACATCCCATTTTCAAGGAAACATTTTCTTTCCTTAAAATATATGTCTATAATTATAAAATATGTTTTCATATTCCTTAAAAATAATTAAACTTGTTTAGGAAATGATTCATAACAAGATATGAATCAAACAAACAATACTTTATTCATTCATAGTGGAACATTACAACAAAAGTACATAAAACTAAGAATTATATAACCTAGATTATTACATACCATGGATGATTACATCTATTAATATATCATAAATTAAAATGGGATAATAAATAAAAAGAATAATATCTTTAAAACTAAGAGATCCTTTGAATCATCACCACTTTTGAGTATCACCATTAGTAGGATTGAACCTACATTAAAAAAGAACATCATAAAAGTATAATGAATTATGTAAGATCCTTAATGAAAATTTATGAAACAAGATGTGTGATTTAAGATGTTAGAATGAAAGTAATTTATAGGATATAATGGGGTTAATACAGTCGTTATAAAGGGATATGCAGTTGCTGGAAATATAGACATTGAAAATATAGTCGTTGGATATACATGTATCCAATAGTTATATTGCAGTTATGTAATTATTAGTAACAAATTATAAATAATATAATCCATAAATAATAAACAATGAATCAAAAAGATAATATTTAATTAATATATTTTACTATATATATATATATATTAATAAAATATATTTTATTATTATTATTTTAAGGAATGATATTATAAAATTCTATGAAATATTTTAATATCAAGGGATGAATAAAATTTAATGGAAAAAATATAAATAATTAATGGTATTTGGTAATTCTTATTTTTTAAAGAATTGCTTTGTATTTTTAGCTTAATAAAATTAATAAATAATAAAGAATGATTCTAAATGATATGTATTGATAATATATATAATAAAATAAATTAATATTCATCCAAAAATTATTACCAAGCAAGTAATAAGAATAAATTCATTTCATGTTAAAAAATACATTTTTTTCTAAAAATTATTTTTATGTATTATGCGTGACTATATTAAAATTAATTTATCACATATAGAAATAAAGTATAATATAATTGTTTTTTCATATTTTTAATCACAATAGACAAATTTGGTTATAAGTAAATTTCTATTTTTAAAATAAATTAAGTTACCAAGATAAATATCAGTTACCACGATAAAACAATTATTTTTCAAAGAATTGTATTTTTATAAGTATTGTGTATTTGTATCTTAATAAATTAAATTTATCACATTTAAATAATTAATATAATATAATATATCAATTAATAAAAAAATATATTAACACCCATTTAATTAGCAATTAATATGAAATAAGAACAAGTACAGTTAATATTTTAAAAGTCAATTTTATATAAAAATAGTATTTTATATATATTGTGATTTAATTAAAAGTTACTTTTATAATATTTAGAAATTAAAATTTATTAAATTGATTAAAAACTTATAATAAACTTGTTCAAATTTAGTTATAAGGGAAATATTATATTTTAATTAAAAAAATAATTACCATGGTAAAAATTTAATCATGATAAATAAGGGTAATTTGGCTCAAATTTTGATAAATTAACTCAACAATTAGAGATTATAGAATAAATTGGTTATGATGGAAATTTATACCCACATATCTCATAAAATTTTCCTCACGTAAATCACCTAACTCCTATGAGATTCCATCTTCACCCCTCACCCAACTTTAGTTTCCACCGAAAAGTCCCTCTTTTTCACTTATAAATGGTGATCACTTACACCCACTTCAAGACACACCTATACTTTGAAATTACCTGGAAAATATACCCTTTTTTACTCCCCAAGATCCCTATTCCACTTTTTTCATCCCTTGGTTACACGAAAGTGTCCCAAGTTCTCAATTTTCAAGAAATCTTTCAAGAGAAGATTCAAGTCCTCAATATGAGTATTATCAACTTTATAAGATTTTATTCTCCATATTTATCTTAAAAACCTAATAAAAATATACTAATATAATGAAATAATATTAATTAGTATAATTAAATTAAATTATATTAATTTAATAACCATTTTATACCTTCTTCTCATATATTATAAAATTGAAAATGTTGCTCGTGTTAGGTGCGGACTACCGCCTCCATGAATGATGCATTTCATTTTTCATCACTGAATTTAGTGGTTTGTTTTAAAAATAGATTTAATTAATAAATAATATATTTATTAAATGGTTAATATTATGTAAATATAAATTATAAATTCTATTAGTAATATTAAAAATAAGTTACCATTGAAAATTTAACCGCTAAAAACGAGCACACCAAGAGGAAAAATGATTTCTTCTTTGTAAGTAATAGATTCTTATCTTAAATTCATCATAAAACTCTTATCAATTATGATTCATATAGTTTATAACATATAAATAATATCATTATGATTATGGAATTATGATATTATAATATAATTACTTTTACACCCATTAATTGGTTATAACATGTTCATGTTTGAATTGGCTTAACCACCTATATGAATGATGATATAAATTTTTATCATGGATGGTTATGGAAAAAAAATTTCTGGTATAATATGATATTAATATTTAAATATTTTTTAATTATGGAATGGTAATATTAATATTTAATTCATTATTAAGATATCACCTTTCATTTGTTAAAAATTACTAGAATAAGCTCATAACTGATTTCAACTTCACGAATCATAACTAATAATATCATGGAATGAAATTAGAAATTTATAAATAATCATGGAAAATAAATTTAATTAAATAATCTAGTAATGATGAAATTGGTATCAATAAATTGGTATTAATATCATTATTACAAAACTTGTGTGAAACCATCAAGGTTACTAACATCTGATGATGAAAATAAACACCAACCAACTAATAAATGTATAATGAGTGATTTTAATTAAATGTTATAAAAGGTAATATATATGTATTAGGTTATGAAAAAATTTATTAGGATTTTTATTTTTGTTATATATCAGGATAAATAGATTCTTTGAAGTCGAGAGTAAAGGTAAGAGTTTCTCATCTCGATTTTCTATCTTTAAGAAAACTGTTGCATTCATAACTTGTTTTATTTAGTGCAGTGTATATAATAACATATAGATGAATTTTATATAATACCAATTGTGAAATTTAATTGAATTAAAATTCTTTATCAAATCTACTTTTTAGGGTCTTTCAATTCAAATGTTACCAAAACTATAATGGTTTTTTCTAACTCAAATATCATTTCTTTGAGTTATAATGCCTCTTCTTGAACTTATTTATTTATCTTTGGTTTCTTCCATTATATGGTAATTTATAATTTATTTAGATAAAATTATATTCTTAATTTATTTCTTCTCCTTTGATGTATTTCTTACCTCATAAAAATTCAATATTATTAATAATGATTTTGAACCTCTCTAAAGGCTCTTTATCCTCCCTATCCATATTCATTCTTTCAAAAAATGTCTGATTTTTTTTATTTTGAAACCCAAATATGTATTATCTCATGTGATATTAATTTTTATCCCTACCCATTTTCAAAATGAATTTTTATTATCCTTTTTACGACGTGGGTTTTAATAAATGGATTTTAAAATATAAAAAAGGTTTTTCCTTTCATGATCATATGTTTATCTTCCACTCCACATTTCCTTTATTTAACCTTTATATATTTTCAAGGATCTACTAGTGGGATTTATTTATAAATATTTTTTGAAAAATTATTCATGTCAACTACTTAAATAAACCATCTTTTTGAAAGTGACTCATAACTTTGTATCTTTATGATAATGATAATAAATGTTTTCTAAAAACTATTTTTATGGATTTTCTTTCATGATAATATCTATCTACAAAAATTTTTCATCTCATTTTTTATATTTAATGATAATATTTTATGTTCTATATGAAATAATCCTTTCACGTGATTTAATTTTTCAGTATCAACCAATCTAATTCTTGATGTCATTTTTTATGATACCAATTGAAAATTTTATGGAACCCATTTTATTCCATGGGTATATGATGATTGATTTCAAGTGTAAAACTTAAGTATGATTATTATGTAATGGTTGGGGTCCTATATATCCTTCCAATTCATTGTTTAAAGTTTTACATATCATGATATAATGCATGGACCTGATTTCATGTCTATAACATAATGTGAGAACCTCCTTTAATGTTCGTAACTTAAAGCGTGGATCTATTTATTATAGAAAATAGAAATACTATCTATGGAATTTATCTCATGTACATAAGTTAATGTGGGGAACTTATTTTATGCCCATAACTTAATGCATAGACCATTTTCTTTTGGAAACATTCATAATTATATGTGTATACCTAATGTCATGTCCATAACTTAATATGTGGACCTGCTGCTTTTAGACACGTTCACAGTTCTATGAGAAGAATTTATCGCATGTATATAACTTTATTCATGAATCTATTTGTATTTATAAATGTTTAAAATTTTATTATTTCATATTCTTATGCTTATGCCACATTTCTTGGTAATATACCTATGTTATGCTCCATGGGTCTTGTTAATTATCTCACATTTCTCCACTCTTATTCCTTAGTATATGTTTTATCATTAGAGATTATATGTCTTTTTTATCATGCCTCATGGAAAAATCTTATTTGTCTTATGTTCCATTTATTTAGATATTTCTCCCATGATCATGTTTCCTCATTCTTATGATCTAACCCTTATGTTGTACCTCACTCTATTAAGCATTTTAATGATCATAAAAGCCATTTATTAATAAAATCCTTTCATTTCATGTTATTTTAGATTTTATGTTTGAGTGTATTCACAGGTAATCATCTAACCAATTATTGGGTTCAAGAGGAGATTAGAGTGACATTTTAAAGGCTATTGTTGGGATACAACAATGGCTAGATGGAGGCAAAAAACAAACCAACTAGTGGGGATTCTAGTAGTAGGTGGTACAACCTGGAGCCCACTAGCTAGATGGTGAGCCTCATCTACCATCCGATGAGGTTTATACTATGTCATCTATTATAGTCCAGACCACCTATTTGATATTATATCCTAGTGTATGAATGGTGCACTCATCTAGATAAGTCAAACTATCTATTTGAACCTATCCCCTTTGACTTTATTTACCTTAAAACAGATCTATTGTCAAACCAATAGCTTCAAGACCCCAAAGATACCTATATAGGATATACATACACCTCTATGAAGTCTTTCACACTAGAGTTACTAAATGAAATCATGATGTTACTACATTTCTACTGATTTACTATTCAAGATCCATTGTGCTTCATTATTCCATTTAATTTTCTTTTACACTTTTTTTTATCATCCTCTCAATTGACCATTTCATAATTGTAATAGAGAACTGATAGTTTTCCTTAAAGTGTTTGTGTTAAAAAAACCTTTCCTTATTATTTATTTTTCTTGGGTTCTCACTACCACCATAGTGAGGGACTTGGGTTCTCATTACCATTAAATTGAGGGAGTGTGGGTTTCTTTCTAGAACCACTAAGAATCATGTGTTTGTGAATTTTTTATGTAACCATTAAAAATAAAGTGCAATCTTTCTTCTCAAGTATCTTGGCTACTATTAAATCCAAGAAATTAATCTAAAACCTCTCAAGCCTTGAGGTGAGGAGACATAGGGACCCATTTTGGGTTTTATCCATACTCATTTATCAAAGTCTTGTGCCTTGTGTTTTATTTAATATTTATACTACCCTTAATCTTTTGATTCTTATAAATTGTACTTACTTGTATAATTTCAGTTTATCATTTAATTTCATAATTGTATTGATTCATTTAATTTAATTTTTTAAAAGGAAATTCACCCCCTCTCACCATCCTACTTTGACCAACACCTTGATGACATGTTGATATGTTTTCCTCTTACTGATCATTTGATCTCACCATTATTTTTTTCCATTTTCCCTAGGAAATTAAATAGTGGATTGTGTATAGAAGGAAGTATTATATAGATATATTGTGGGATATGTTAAAGCAATTATGTGACCATGTAATAAAGATAATTCAACTTTTTATATGTCAAGAATGCAGGAAGAGGCATCTAGAGACATGCATCAAAGTAATTTGAAGATATTTTATTTGTGGAAGAGGAGGTCATTGAAAATATAACTTTTGAAAAAAGGAGGATTTTGGTTAAAACAATACATGAAAATAATTTTATTCTTAAGTTACCACTAAAAATTCAATGTTTCAAATGAAATATGTTTGAGAGTTATAAAAATCAGTGCCCTAAACCAAGGGATAATGATGAAGATAGATCCCAAAAAACTCAAAGACTAAGGGAACAAGGAAGAGATTACGAAATGATTACTGTTGAAGTGGATCATGATAGTTAAGGCACACTTATCCTCCACTATAGATTTGTGAATGTATTATTGGATTCTAGTTATATCAACTATTTTATATAAAATAAGTTTTATAAGATCATAAAATCACCACTATAATGATTTGATATTGAGTTATCAAAGAAAAAATTTAGTTGTATGATTATTTCATCCCACATTGAAGTTTGGGGGAATGTTATTCATGCATGTCTTATTATTCTTGATTGACTGAATGGCCCGAAGGCCTAAATTTTTATTGATTTTTGGATAAAACCCCTTTTAAGGGTAAATGAGGGAAACTTCACATGAATTCAAAGACTAAGAGACATTAAAATAATTCAAAGATCAAAATGGGCATCATCCCGGAACAAGACTATGCAGAAAAATCCCTCCTCAGCATTAACATCATTATGGAATGCCTCCACTAATGCATGAATGTTCAGAATGCTATCCCATGCAGAAGTACACGGGCCTAGTAATGATGGTAGATCCATACCCTCTCAATATTAAAAATCCAAAAAGCCACGTGAGATGGGGGAGACCTACTCTAAATCCCTGTTTAAAGCAATTCCTTGTAGACTATTTGAGGTCCCTTTAATGAAGCATTCATGAGTCAATAACACCTCTATCAATGACCATCCCAAACAAACCCCTCCACTCTCCATGTGGCACCCACCACCACCGTAGCCATAGAAGCCCAGAATATGATCCAAGGGTCATGAATCCAAGCCATCTTCACCTAGGACTGGATGGCCCAACACCACATTGAGGGAACATAACTGATGTAGGGATCTGAGCCGACCTGAACAAGAAATGATACTCTGGTCATGAATTATCTCAGATCTGAACCGCAGATGCACCCTCACTGGGTTCCAAGACAAGCCAGACATGGTAAGCTGACAAGAGGACCAATAGAAAGGGGAACCGATGAACCAGAAACATCGATTCAGAACCACCAATAGATCTCCAAAATCATATCCAATCAAACATTCACAAACATCACCAAACAATTAATCCTGAAAAAGTTAAAAGAATCACTGAAACCCAAAGCCTCCTTCCTTCAAACCACTCCAGACCTGTCGTCGATCCACCCCTGAAGAAAGCCAAAGAAATCACCTAGCTGAGCTGGACTGAACTGAAAAGTTAGATCACGAGTAGCCATACTGAGCTACATCATCATCGATGAGCCACACCGAGCTGGATAGAGAATCCGATACTCCTATGATCCACATTTTCAATAAGAACGGGAGCTAAGGACAATGACAAACCACCCCGAAAACCGATCGTGCCTCACCGATGCCAGGCCATGCCAACGTCAAGCCGAACCAGATGTAGCTGACTTCAGGACCAAGCCAGGCCAGAGGGAGATGGGAAGAGATACCAAAGGTAAACCCTATCTGCTGCTAGAAGGAGAGGAGATAACACTCAAAGGTTGAATAATAAAAAAATATGTCCTTATTATTCTTCATTTTGATGAATTTAATGTGATTTTTGAAATGTATTGGTTATCTCCACATAGAATCTATATTAATTAGTGAAATAGGGATATAAAATTTCATATTCAAAATCAAACTATGATTATCTCTTGGTGCAAGGTTGATTATGAACTCTATAGGAAAATTAATTCCATTATATGGGTTTCAATACTCAATATTGAGGGGTGTTTAGCTAAAATGATTAGAGAGAAACTAAATATTGAGGATATTCCTATTATGAGGGAAAACATATGTTTCCTAGTCTTACCCATGTTATTAACGTTTATATCATCATTATACGTAAAATATTTTTAATAGGAAGAGAGATAGAGACACAAAACAAAATAAGGTCATAAAGGCCTAAAGCACTTCATCCCAAGGGAATCATCCCTAACTAGGTTGACACATCTTGGAGGAAGACATTCAATACTAGAGAAGACATTGAGGCCAGAATCTAGAAATTCACGAGAATCTAGAAAATATGAAACTTTATTTCCTTTACAGATTGTATGAGTCACCTACACACAGTTTCTAAGAAGAAGATTGAGTTTCTGGATGTGATAAATAATGGACCAAGGAGTAGAAGATGCCCCACACAAGAATTTGTAAATGATCAAATAATCAGTTTCAACCAACTCCAGCTTGAGTTTAATATCATGAAAAACCTGAATCCCATTGATCAAAGCACATTCTTTGGCAAGATGTGAATCTCCATGTCCATACTAAGTGTAAAAAGATATAATAACCAAGCCTATGAAGTTACAAACCACACCCCCACCATGCATGAGACCACAAATGCATGAACCATCACTATTAATCTTGAGGCCATTACTTGGTGGGAGTCATTGAACCCACCTGCTATGATCATTAACTCTCTATGTGGGTGAAAAAAAGGTTTTACTTCCCATTCAATGACCTAAAAAAGGAGCCCTATCCCACTACTTGAAAAGCAACCCCAGGTCGATCTCCAGACTTTGAGATATGGAGACCACTTGCAGATGAGAGAAAAAGACCCTCTCATGACACGAATTTTTCCTGGAATTCTAAATGGACCAATAACCTACCATGAGGAGGATGGATAAACCCTTCTATTCATAATCATTGTCTCTAATATAGTGAAACCAGTAGAAAAGAAAATCTTCCATAGAGTATGCCTGAAAAGAGAATCCAAAAAACCCACCAAGATTACCCCAGGCATCAGCTGTCCATTTTACAACGAAGGAAAAATGCAAGTTTCTTCACTGGAACGTATAAAACACATACACTTCAAGGAGATTCAAAAATCTTTAAAACGGACCTCATTGTCGGTAGTAATTTCATGATGTATGATGCACTAAATGAGAAATCAGAACTTAGTAGGGATTTCCTGAAACTAGAGAATATACCCCAACCATCTGAGACACTATTCTCCTACACAAGGAATCTGTAAGCCTTGGACGAGAAGTAACCTTATGGGGATCTTGTGAGAACCATCTATTGGGATTTCTTGATTTAAAATTTAAATAACGAGGAGAGAGAAAATTATTAATAGAGGGATTTTCTCAACATTAATGGGGGATTTTCTCCCAACATTAATGAAGAGTTATTCCCAATATTAATTGATGGAATAATGAATGTTGATCACATTAATTGGAGATATGGGCTGGGTGTCTATATAAGAGTATGCAGTAGCATGTTTTGAAATAAAGAGTTGGAAAGATGTAGCCAGTGCAAGAGAGAATGAGGAAGGGGGTTTTTCCATTGCAGTCACCCAAGTGTCAATGATAGCGAATAACGAGATGATGAAGATGACGATGTGAGATGATGGTGAGAGAATCATTGAAGATAGTGTGCAAAGAGATTCCTGAATGTTCCATGTATCGAAATTCATCTTGGTTACAGAGATCAAGTGGCTGTCCCAGTTATGATGATCCACAATACAATAAAAATGGTATATTCATGGGTGTCGGTGTGTTAGTGGAGAAATACTTTGGGTGTGTTGTAAAAGGCCTTCGTGTGATGTTAAAAATCCTTTGGGTGATGTAAAAAGTCATCTTGGTTGCGGAGATCAAGTAGCGTGTCCTGATTGTGATGATCGGCGGTAAAAAATGGTATGTTTATGGTGTTAGTTTTTCATTGTAAAAATGCCTTCGGGTGTGGTGTGAAAATCCTTCGGGTGAGTATGTGTAAAATTCCTTCGGGTGATAAAATGACTTGGGGTGATAAAAGGCCTTTAGGTGAATCTTCTCTTGTGTGTTTTCTGCAACGACTTCTGCTACGATGCTGATCTCTAAGCCCCAACAATGGTATCAAAGGGAGGCTGAAGTGATAGGTTGTAGAATATAGTGGCAAGCATCTAGTGGAGAAGCTTATCAAGGACTCAGATTTCATTGGAAAATGACTAAGGTACTAGTGGTGTTGTTGGAATATAAAAAGTCTTCTTCGCCATAGGTTTCATGCGGCGTGTTCTGCTCATTGGGTGATATTCGAAGCTTGGTAGAGTTAGTGATCAAATTGACCCAGATGGTGGAGATGAATATGGAGTATTTGAATTTTAAATCTAGGTAGATATTGTTGGGATTTTTTGATTTAAAATTTAAATAATGTGGAGAAAGAAAATTATTAATGGAGGGATTTTCTCATCATTAATGAAAGATTTTTTCCCAAAATTAATGAAGAGTTATTCACAATATTAATTTATGGAATAATGAATGTTGATCGCATTAATTGGAGATATGGGCTAAGTGTCAATATAAGAGGATGAGATAGCATGTTTTTAAAGAGCCGACAAGATGTAGCCAGTGTAAGAGAGAAAGAGGAAGGGGGTGCCGCCTTTGCAGTTTCCCAAGTGATGATGATGGAGAAAAAAGAGATGATGAAGATGATGACATGATACGGTGGTGAGAGAATCATCGAAGATAGTGTGAAAAGAGATTCATGAAGGTTCCATGTATCGAAATTCCTCTTGGTTACAGAGATCAAGCGGCGTGTCCTGGTTGCGATGATCAGTGGTAAAAACCAAAATGGTATGTTCATGGTGTCGGTGTTGTGTTGTAAAAATGCCTTTGGGTGTGGTGTGAAAATCCTTCAGGTGAGTATGTGTAAAATTCCTTCGAGTGAAAAAATGCCTTTGGGTGATAAAAGGCCTTTGGGTGAATATTCTCTTGTCTGTTTTCTACAACAAATTTCACTGCGGTGCTAGGCTTTGAGCCCCAACACCATCTTGTCTCATAATTCTGAATCATTGGTCACATCCCCACTATTCAACCCTTCAAAATGTCAAAGTCCACTTCGTATTTGGAAGAAATTAATTTAGCCCAAATTGTGTGACCCTCTAAATCCTCACAAGTCAGATTCTCCTACTTGGAATCCTTAACATTTATCAAGTTAATACCCCCAGCTTTCGGTGGCCTAGAAAGACTCTCCCATAAAGCCCAGTGACAATGAACCTCAAAATTAGCATCTCATATAAAATAAAGCATGAAATTTTCAATATTCTTCACAATTTTCTTAGGCATCTTAAGAACCGAAAAAATGTGCATGATAATGGATGAAAACATGATATTCACCAGAGTAATACACCCATAAAAGGAAAGATATATATTTTTCCAATTTTTGTTTCCATTGTAAATTTTATCAACCAAACTCTAAAAATGCTGAATTTGAATTCTCCCCGAAGAGATCAGAGTATCAAAGTAATCTATAGGAAACTTTTTATTAAGAATTACCAAGGTGAACTCTACCATCTAAATATTGTTTATTTTTTCTTAATAGATTAAAAATTTCAATTTTAATTGATGAAAATTTTATAATATCTAAATTAATAAAAAAATATATTAACACTCATTTAATTAGTAATTTATAAGAAATAATAATAAGAACAATTACTATTTTAAAAGTCACCTTTCTACAAAAATGGTTTTTCCTATATCTTACATTTTAATTTAAAAGTTAATTTTCTCATATTTAAAAATTTCATTAGATTAAATTGATTATAAATTCATAATAATCACATCAAAATTTGGTAATAAGGTTCATCATATATTTTTAGTAAAAGAATAATTATCATGATAAATATTTAATCAAGGTTATAAGGGTAAAAAGTGGTAACTTAATGTGGCTTAAATTTTGATAAATTAACTTGAAACTTAGACCTTATATAAGACCTTTTTTTGGTTGGAAAATTATATCCACTTGAATAAAAAACCTTTCCTTATCTAACTCACCTAACTACCTTGAGATTCTATCTTTACCCCTCACCTAACTTTATTTTCCAAGAAAATTTCCCTCTTTTTAACCTATAAAAGGAAATCTCTTCTACCCGCTTCAATCCACACCTCTACTTCAAAATTACCTCGTACCTACACCCATTTTTACTTACCCAGACCCTCTTCCATTTTTGGAATACCTTGGTTACAATAAATATTCCCAAGCTCTTCATTTCAAAGAAGTCATTCAAGTGAAGATTCAAGTCCTCAATATGAGCACTATCCACTCCCTAACCATTTCTTCTTTATCTTTATCCACCAAACCTATTCATCCATAATAATATAATGAAATTAATGTCATTATTATACTAAAATGTAATTATATTAATGTAATAACCATTTTCTACCTTTCTTCTATCCATTCTAAAAATGATGATTTCACTTGTGTTATATATGGACTACCATATCCATAAATGACATATTTAGTTTTTCATTAATGAATTTCATGGATGCTTTTAAAAATGTATTTAATGAATAAATATTATATTTATGACATGATTAATATTTTGGAAATATAAATTAATAATTATATTAATAATATTAATGAAAAATCTAGATATTTTAGGATATATTTCTCTTTAAATAATTTGAAGTTTTCAATAGATTTCTTAATATCCAACATTTAGATTTAAGGGAATTGAGATATATTATAAAAAAATTATTATTTAAATGTGATAACCTAGACTTTGAATTGGTAGGTATGAATATGAGTAACTATATTATAATATATATATATATAATTCTCCTAATAAATAAAAATGTATTGACGAATTCTTAGGAAATATACATTAAATTTTTAGTGAAGTCATTTTATGCTTCAAAAATGCATTTTATTCAAAAATTATTTTAATGCATTTTTTTGTGTGAAAATTATAATTAATTCTTACCAATTTTGGAAATTTTATTTTATAAAATGAACATAATTTTATAAATAATCATATAGAATTAACTTAGGGTGAAATTTTGGGATTTTTTTGAAATGATTGGTTTTTTAGGGAATAGTAAAAAATACATTTTTTTGTAAAAACTGTCATTTCATTTATCTAAATCAAATAATTTAAAAGTAATATTATATTTTTTATTTAATGTTATATAATTTAAGTTTTATTTAAAATAATTTAATTAATTACATTAGTATCATTATTTTATATGATTTTAATATAAGTCAATTTTTAGGCATAAAAACACATTTTTCTAGAAAACCATTTTTCATCACATTTTATCGGTTTGTTTTTAAATTAATTTATATAACTTATAGAAATTGAATTTTATAAAATATAATACATATTTTGAATAATGAGGTTCAAATTTAGTAAATATTACATTTTTTTGTTAGGTATTATGAATAGTAACCATGTTAAAATTTATCACCTTAGTAAAGGGTAAATCAGGTAATTAAAGTTAAAAATAATATAATAAGGCATTAAAAATTTATCCAAAATAGTATTTTATTTTATTGAATGATATTAATTAAACTACATACATCATAACTTTTAATATATTTTATTTTGATGTCATTTTCCTTTGATAATGAAATTCATATTTTTTTAAGTAAAGAGAATTCCAAAATGTCACTCTCTTGACTTTAATATCTCTATTTTTTTTAAATAATGATAAAAAGAGGATAATTTAAGTTATAATTATTTATTTTTAATATTAATTAAATTATTTTATCATTTTAATTTATTTTTAATTTATATTGATTAAATAATTATCATAAATTCTTACACAATGTCGATACAATGCTTATGCAAGTAGTATAAAAATCATGTAAATGATTTAATAACTCTAAAAGTAATATTTTTTGGATGTTTTATAGTTAAAAAATAATTTTATAGATAAATATCACATATTAGGGGTTTTTAATGGTTTATATTCTAATTACATATTTTTCTTGATGTTTTTAATGTCAAATTAAATGAATAGTGTCAAAAATGACATTAATGATATTTTATGAAAATAATATTTTATTAAATTATTTAAAAATCATAAGAATATTGAAATATAAAAATTAGGATAATAAATGATCTAAAAATTCATCCCTTTTCCATTTATGATCCAAATTTTACCTTATAAGTAAAATTATAACCCTTTAATATTGAAATAGTTATTATCATAGTTAAGGTTAAAAATAGTCAACAAATGGGTGAATAAAGAATATAAGGTTTAAAATGATATATAAACCCTTATAATTTTTTATGATTATATTATGAATATGTCATACTTATATTCTAATAAATTTCATTTTTTAATCACTTCTCTATGAATTTTACTTTATTATATTTTAATATTTTGAAAAATTTCATGAGTGCCCCTCCCCTCACTTATAAAAGGACACCCCTTATCTATTTTATTTACACCAATTTGAGCCATATATATCAACAAAAATCTTTAACAGTCCTCATATAAACTTCCCTATCCATTAATTATAGGTTATTTTATTCTTAAAAGTCCATTCTATTGGTCCTTAAGAAGGGATCTAAACGAAGACTGCTGAAGAAGAGGTAATCATCTTTACCGACTCTTTTAAACTTATTTATTTTTATACTTCCTATAAATATATTATAATTGTAATAAAATAATATATAAAGCATAATAAATATTATTATATGTTATTATGATTATAGGAAAACCATTTTCAACCTCTCTTCCATCCCATAGAAAGAAAAAACATCGCTCATGCATATATACAAATTACCATCTCCATATAGCGGTGTAATTTATTTTTCATCACCATTTTACTTGGACGGTTATAAATATGGAACTAATGAGTATATATTATATTTATGAAAAAACTATTCTTCTTAAATTATAATATCATATCTACCTTCTTAACTTCCAATCTGTTGAAAACTGATAACGTCACTCGTGTAAACGTGTGGACTACCACCTCCACAAAACAATGCAATCCGTTTTTCATATCTATTTTACATGGGGTAATAAGGAAATATTTAATGAATATATATGATATAATTATTATTATATAAAGGTGAATTGTCATTTACCTTTCTTATGTTCCATCCTTTGAAAAGTGAAAACAACGTTCATGTGTACTTACGAAATATCGTCTCTATGAACGGTGTAATTCATTTTTCTATCTTTACCTTTTATAGATGACACTATATATATAATAAATATATATTATATTAATATCATTATTATAATTATGAATATCATTGGACAATAATCAATGTACAAGGACTGGAACTACTGAACCAAAATTTTCAGGAAAAAGGAAGCATTTAACACCTAAAACAATGATAACAAAAAATTATTGTTAACAAAAGGGTGATAAAATGTTATAAATGAATTATATATGATAGTTTATATACTTATATGGTTATTTTATATAATTATAATAAATCTAAATTTATTATACATGAGGTTAAGATCACTTACAAGACAAGTCAAACTCAAGGTAAGGGGTTTCTTAATTCAATTTCCATTAATTAGGTTATACTTATACTTCATTGACTATGTTATTCCATGATTATATGTTAAATTACCTATAATTATATTATTATATATATTTCACTTGTTTTTTGTGGGTTTAAATTTTTAAAACATAATAAATTCATTAATTACTTTTCATTTCAATGATATGATCTTTGTAAGGTATTTAGTCTCAATTTCCACTCCATTGAGACATATTTGGTATTATGCACATATATACTTTTATGTTGGGTATATAATTTCAATTTGATGTATTTAACATTAGTATATATTTATTTATTATTATTAAAGTTTAAATTTAGTTTTACACCTTCAGTGGGTTACAATTTAAAAGTTACCAAAGAGGTAGAAATTTATTTTACATTTTTTGGGATTCTCTTATTTTTATAGAAGGAATATTATCATACAACCTTTATAAAATTAATATATTTTCTTATAATCTGGATATTTAAGGAGTTTCCATATTTTATTAAAACTTTAAATCTTTTTATAACTTGAATCAAGCAAATAAATAATTATAATAAAAGCCAATATTATTTCACTTTTTTGTCAGATATATTTTTCTTCCTAGAATATATTTTTCAAAATTGTTTTACAAAAGTTTTTTTTATTTACTCAAAATATTTATTAAATAATTTTTATGTCATCCTTTAATTTTTACAAGGTTTAAAAGGAATCCTTTTAATGTTTTCTGAAAGGGTTGTTTTGAACTTTCTTTATAAAAAGTCAAAAGGAATATTTTCTAATGTATACGGTGTTAATAGATTTTCCCACCACTGTAATTGTTTTACAATATTTATCTTCTTATAAAAGTTATCAATGGTTTTAAATATAAAAATATTTAATGAAAAATCATTTTAAATATTTCACTTTATTATATTATTTGAAAGACTTTATTTATTACATAATATATTTTTCTAATGAATTGATGTCTATATCTAATCTCTTGGTTAATTTTGTGGTCATTAACTTTAACTTGAAACATTCACTTTCTTATGAAAATATTTCATTAGAAATTACATTTTTATTAAATATACATATTATTTTTATCATTGATATGATTATTTTATAAACTATATACCATTTCTATATATGGTGTTTTACATTTAAAGTTATTTGATTGATTGAAGAAATATTGATATTCCATATTCTTTACTTAATACAGACATTTGTTGATAAGAAATATTATTTGTGAATTAAATTTATCATTAAATATATGAGGAATAAACTGGACATGCAATGATGGGTGGGGACTGGTTATAGATATCCCCTCAATGTATCAAAATGACCCATGAGACAAACTAGTTGGATAAACTTATTAAAAGGGTTTTTGGTGTATACCTACCCATCAATTAAACGGTCTTTGTATAAGGCTTTAACATAAAATATATCATGATGTTTGAGATCATGAAATACAATATTAAGCATTTACTTCATTTATAATTTAGTTATTATTATCCATGAGATTACTACATTGATATTATTCATGTTCATTTCATGCTCAAGTTATTTATTAAATGGCATGTGCTTTCAGTTATTTACCTTGCCATGTTGATTAAGCCTTATTAAATCATGATAAATTCCGCTGTATGTAACCCTTACTATGAATTTGATCTCACCCTTAATTTTTTTCCTTTTCCCAAGTTAGGAAGAAGGAATATCTGAATGATTTCAAGGATGAATAATTTTTACTATTATTATGTTTTATTATATAAAAAATGGGTATCATGTATGTATTCTATTATTCATGATTATTAAAATATTTAGTCCTTTGGTATGTGATTACCTGTATCATATTCCAATGTAATAAAGTAACAATAGGGTTTGGATTACAATATTTAGGGTCTTTATAATTAGTATCAGAGTAATTTTAGTTGAAATCTTGGAAAATAGATTTTTTAAAACATATATTAGGGAACATAACCCTATGAAATAATTTTAGGATATGTCTAATCATAGAAGAATATCATGAATTTTTTGGTAAGGTAGGGATTCTGTGGATAAACTAGAAATATATCCATGTCTAGATACTACTAGTGGACATGGTTTTAGAAAATATTCATCTAGGGGTAATAAATCCAAAAAGAGTTATTCAAATATAACCCAACCATCATTATAGTGAACGGTGAGTGTACCCTTACTACACACCTGGTTTGACACTCCCATGGGATATGCTATGGTTAATTCAAATTTTATTTATAAAAAATTATGATTAATTAGAGAATAGAACATACAGTAACCTATGATATGCCATAGTGATATGGGATAAACATAAAGTGTATCGGGTTGATAAGTCTGTAAAAACCTGTATTTTCATTTCAGGTATGGGTCTTGATTTATGGTGTTTTTGAGAAAAAAAGAGTTTTTGGAAATTTTAGGAGTACACAATGTGTACTTAGGAGTACACGCTGTGTACTAGGTTTTTGTGGGTAGTTGTGTACTGGCCGTGTAACGACCGAGTACATGTCCATGTGAGGTGACCTGGAGACCTCCTAAAGAGGGGCCCAGTAAAGGCCTATACATGCTATGTATCCTCAAGGAACACATCGTGTATTTTTATTTTTAATTGTTATATCGGACCAGGGTCGCATCTAATCGATAAAACTATATTCTTCTGAAACCATCTCATCCAAGAGCAATAGATATCACCAATTCTTCTCTGAGCCCCCGATCAGTGGTCTATGCTCTGAATCGAACACTGCCAATTGAGTTCGAATCACATCGGCGAGTTATTTCTTCTTCAAGAGCCTATCCTCTTGATTTATCTTATTACTTGAGTTATTAAAGGTTAAATTTTTTTGACAATTTTATAGATCTACAACATTCTAGGCTGATTCAAGGGAAAATTTTTGAGAGTGTTCATCGTACAATGTGAAGGTAGGTGGTTTGTGACTTTCCATATATTTCTTTGAGTTATATGTGCAAAAAGTGCCCAATACCCTAGTTTATGGTATTTTGTGTTTATAGAATTTAACCCTATTAATGCCTGATATGTTTTATTTTCTTGATTAGGGGTGTTTGATTATGAATAGGGTTTATTAAATTGTAATGGATGTGTTTTCCCATGTTTTTTTGATATTGGTCGTTGGGTCTAGATTTGCCTATTAGGCTATTTTTCTTTCCATGCCTAATGCTGTTAGGATGAAGTGATTATTAAATGACATGATTATTATATGAATTGTAGTTGTTTATCTAAGTAGAATTTGAGATTTACTTTGGTTACTAGATATCGTTTGTGCACGATTGTATTACACAGGGCTGTGAGAACCTGGTGTAGTTAGACCATGGGGGGAATGGACACTGAGGGCTTCCCCAGAGTATCTGTTATAATTTTTACATTGTGATACCATAGGGGGGATGGACATGAGTGCTCTATTAGAGTGTTTGTAGTTCCACGTTGCGAGACCATAGGGGGAATTGGATGTTGAGTTCTTCCTGAGAGAGTCTGTAGTTTACCATTACGAGACCACATGGGGAATTGACGATGAGTGATTCTTGAGAGAGTATTTTTCTAAATTGAACTAGATGGGTTAGTCTATGAGAACTTTATTAGAGGGTTTCTTGTGTTTGTTTGGTTGAATAATTTATAAATGTAAATTAATTTAGTTGAAACTATAAGATTGTTTACTTTTGAGTACTTCCTTGTTTATTAAATCATTTTTCATATTTTCTACTATATATATTCACTGACAGTTAGGAATAGATATTTGGGTGGTTGCCTACTGGGATTCATCTCACACCCCATTTGGGTCATAATTTTGGGCCCAAACATATTATATTGTTACAGGTATAGATAAGGGAAAGATCCATTCTACTTCAAGTACTTTATTATTGTGCAGCTGGAGAGCATGGGACCAAGCTGAGGTTTGCATTGATGTTGGAGTTGTTTACTTGTTTTCCTTTGTACTTTGGATTAGTAATGTATTCCAATATTATGAATTGTTTTTATCTTTTCCAAGATACTTATGAAATGCATCATTCTTTATATATATGATACAATTTATTTATTTTCAGTCTTCTTCTGTTTACTTACTGTATGGTATTACTGCTTCCGCCACTGTTATCTATTTGTTTCTGCTGTGTTACTTTTCCAATGAGGGTATAGTTTACACACTATCACACCCAAGGCCCCTGTTTTTAATCAACAACCTCTAATGTTCGGGGAAATACGCTTGAGGCCATGTGACCAACCAGCTACGGGGCACCTCTGGGCGGCACCTAGAACTGGGACATTACAAAGTGGTATTAGAGAATTTTTTTCACAACTTACTATTTAGAGCCTATAGATAGGGATAGAAAAGAATAGGTTGTTATTAATAAGATGTTTCTAGGAGTGTCTAACCTGTGTACAGAGAAAAGACAATATGCCTCGAATATTTCAATTTTTATGGTTTTTCAATTATTATAGTTAATTTGATTTCACCATTGGGTGATTCACATGTTTTGTGTTGTTGTCATTGGTGTTATTGAGGTTTTATTTCTATTGAAACCTGATGAGATGAGGGAATGTCATATCATGCATCATATAGGAACTTTATATAGATCACATGTCATGCATTCTTATCATTCCATTTAAGTTGAATTATTGATTGCACGTTGTTGTGATAGATGTTGTGCTAGATATTCATGATGTTGTGATAGATTACTTTATAGAATACCTACTGTTTGATAGGGTATTGATAATGTTTAAAGTTTCATTTAAATGGGCACCAAAATTTAGTCCCAGAGTTGTTATGGGCCCTCATGGATCAGAATTTGGTGGATTATATTGAACTTAATTGTTATTATTTGTGAAATGCATGAATAATATTCCAAGATTTTATTTGTGGGGAGTATAGCCCCCCACGTATCAGAATTTGTCACTTTAATGTTAGTTTTAGTGTTTTTATGGGATTATGGAGTATTTTCTAAGAATTAATGTCTAGAAAAACCCAGAATACATAGTGTGTAATGATGAATACACACCATGTATCCTTCTATTTAGAAAGGAACTGTTTTTCTTAAGTAAACACCGTGTACTATATGTACACGTCGTGTAGTCTTTAACCGTGTGACTGCCTATGTGGGAAGAGACACAAGGTTGATAAATCTTTGATGGAACACACCGTGTACTATATATACATGTCGTGTTGTACAGAACATGTATCCGTCCGTGTGACTAACGACACAGGTTGATGAAATCCTTCTAGTACATGTTGTGTCTGGCATAAACACACCATGTAGAGTTAACCGTGTCTCCGATCATGCGACTAATGACATGGGAGGTTGAAACTTAAGTGGTACACACTATGACTTGTAAAAAAACACTATGCCGTCTTGTCTATGAGAATTTTGTGGTCTAACCATGTGGAGGAACTCAGGCAGGGGAAAGTGATTCAAGTACACACTGTTTCCTTAGGAAGAACACACTGTGTGTATGGGAGTTACACAACCAGTGTTGGCAGAAGTACATGCCCATGTGAAGGCTTAAGGTAAAATGTCATGTAGGATTCATACACGCCATGTATCCATGTTTTGAAAAACTTTAATATTTTCTTTCTCATGTTCCCTTATTTCAATACTAAATTTCAGTCCTTGATAATCTTAATCTAAGGTGTGTGATTGACCTTACAGATTCATGCCAGCGAGACATCCTCCAGTTGTACACTAGATACAGGTAAACGATCAGACAGTAGACATGGTATATTAGGGACTACCAGCAAATCCTTCCATCTTGCCTGTCTTGTCACCAAACATCATTCCGGATACAGGTGCTGATGCACAGTTCTGAGAAGGCTTCATGAGGTTTATAAATATCCTCAGGGGAGCATAGCATCCTACCCCATCTATGGAAAATTTTATGTAGGTTTTCAGCAGTAGAATCCTCCCACTTTCTCAGGGGAAGGAGGACCTCAAGATACAGAGTCATGGTTAGAATCTATGTTATTGATATTCGATTATCTCGATATGCTTTTGGAGAGGAGGGTGAAGCTCGCTATGTATATGCTTCGAGATTCCACCAAGAGATGGTGGGATGTGATATCACAGGTGGGAAACTAGCAGGTTGTGGCTTGGCATGAGTTACAGTTGAACTTCTATGAATACTTCTACTCGGAGACCTTGAGGGTCGATTGATCCCGAGAGTTTATGAGTTTAGAGCAGGGTACTCTTTTAGTCATGGAGTATTCTTCTCGCTTCATAGAGATACAGTGCATCAAACCCATCCCAGGGGGTGATGAGTTATTCCTGGCAAGAAAGTTTGAGTATGGACTCATGCATGACATCCGATCTCAGGTGAACATCTTTAGGTTTACTTCCATAACTTATATATTTAACTAGGCACTAATCACAAAGTGGAACCTGCGGGATTCTAGGGCTGTGATCCAGGGAATCTTGGCATCCAAAGTTGGTACCCCTCTGAATGACAGTAGGAAGCACCGTAGGGAGTCTACACATGAAGATCCGAGTATATGGAATACTTATTTAGGTAGCCAGGTGGTATGATAATAGTGTATAAAGAGGGAGAATACAAGGTCACATTTCTTGATAGACCCATTAGAGTGTAGATCTTGTGGTAAGATGGGTCATCTTCAGTGTTTCTGTCATTTTTTCTCACCAGAAGCTGGTGATAGGAGTTTTTCTATGACTCCACATTCAGGAGCAGGACCGCCAGTTTCTCCTCAGTCAGGAAACTGGAGTTATTCAGGCCATTCAAGCTGAGGAAGAGGTCAAAACCGCAGTGGTTATCCATAGGATTTTTGACAGCCATAGGGTGGATCAGCTCAAGGATCACAGACATCTTCACATGGTCGCGGTGTAGATCAGGATTTTGTGCCAAAGTAGGCCCAATAGGAGCAGGATCTCGGGCCCTCTACAGTTAGAGGTACGATTCTAGTTTCCTTGGTTTTAGATTCTTCACTTTTAGATATAGGGACTTGAAATCATGGATGATTGTTTCATATCAACCGGTAAAGGTTTTGGTGCTCTGCTAATGTGTATAGAAGCACTTGGGTCGAATCCTCGGCAGTAATACTTTTTAATAGTCGATTGTTTTTAGTTGAATGTATTCTAATTAGGGGGTTTGTTTGCAGAGCTTATGAAATGAATGATTTATTAAGATTGATTTAACAAATTTATAAAGATTGGGGTGAGTTCATAATTAGGTATTTAAGCTTGTTATATCCTTGATCCTTGCTTTATATTGAATTAAATTAATACCCATGTCACAAGTTGATGTTGATTGGAATTCCTAAGTGTTAAGGCTTTAATCCAAGCCTTAACTTAACTATGATTCTAATATCAATTAGTACTTGATTATGGTATTGTATTTATGGTTCCAATAATCAATGTAATCCATACGTTAAACAAAACAAGTCATTAATTCATGACATATTAAATCCAACATACAAAATGTTAATTTAAAGAATATTCATCAAGAAAAAACTCTCAATCGCTTAACATACCTAAATTATAACTCACCCTAATGAGAGATTTACTCATCCATTGAAATGATTAGTAATATGTTTATAATTATTATGATGATAAATTAAGAATATAATAAAAATAAAGGGATAAGAAAATATTCGTGCGACGAACACACACACAAATGATGATGATAATTAAAAATGAGCTTTAGATTGAATGAGAAAGCAAAAAAAGGGAAGGGGATTCAACTGTATTTAAACTATTTTAAGAAAATTAATATTAAACTATAGAATGTGGATGAGAATAAGAGATACTTAATAAGAAACATTCATTAAAACATAATTACAAAGAAAAGACTTACAAGATTACAATAATGAAGAACACAAAAGTAAAAGGAAACAAAGAGAGGAGGAAGGGTATCTCAAGTGAAAACTTGAGTATGGAAGGTCCTCAAAAGACTTTTTAAAATTCTTTGGTCGTTACAATTGATTCTTATCTCTTATAAAATGCCAACTCTTTTTAAGGAGAGGAGGGGGATGTATTTGTAGTCCAAGGAAGTAGACTGTTTGCATTCCCAATATTTACCTCCACTTGCATCACTATTTTGATAATTTAGACAGACAAATATCAAGATATATCCTTCTTCAAAGTTTTATATAATAATGTTTTCTGACTACTCTAAAATTTTTGAGGCATTTAAACTTATGGAGCCAAAGTTATGGCTGTTTTATTAAACAATGTTAATCTGTCCATTTCAATCCAAACTTTTTAGAAGGCCAAAATGTTAATGGGTTTATCAATAGGAATATGCCTTCAAATCCGAATTCTTTATCCAAAAAAGTAATCCGAATATATCTCCTCTTTCACACTGAAAAATATCAACTTGATTTTATGAGTAGATCAGGAGACATGTCATGAATACTGTACTGATTTTAATTCCCAGCCAGAATGGTGGGCTGAGTTTAAATGAATCAGTTGGCCCCATTGTATTTAGATTTGGGACTTGAAATTTTTAACTAAGACTCCATACATTTTCCTACAAACATTTTAGAAGAATAAAGGAATTTGGAAATATGGATTGATCCTAGTAATTCAATCATCATAGCTAGTATAGTTTCTTCACAGTTTCATTGGGTCTTCTTGTATGGACAACATGACCCTTAAAATGGAATAATTGGCCCATGAATCCTTCTAATGAAATGTTTTATATTAAAATATAAACCCTAAAAAATAATAACAATTCAATTTGGATCATTAGGGTGATAGTTATTATTAAATAATTAAACATACTTGAATCTGGATGAATTCAAATAGTGCTAAAAAATTATATTTAATATTTATACATTAATAATTCACACAAATTATGAACATTTCCTATAAATTCATTAAATTGAGTATATAAAAATTTATGAAAATATTAATAACATAAAATACCCTACACTTAATCTTGTTCATATCCTAATGTGAAACAAATATAAAAACATGACAAAATCATTTTCACTCACCAACAAATATTAAATTTTTTTCCCCAATCTGGGGAGGTTTAGACAATTTCACTCATCCATATTGAAATCCAAAAAAAGTTTTTATAGAAAAAATGTTCCAAAAACAATCCATTTTTTCATGTTCAAATTTAGAAATGGAAAATGGTGACATGAAAAACTTACTCCTCTCAAGATGATAAAATTAATTTATGGAGCTTCACTCATTCACCAACCAAAAGTGAAAATCTAAGAGTTTGTAAGAGATCTCAGCTTACAATCCCTATCCTAAAGTGAACAAGAATCAAGAGGTATTTTTAAGGGTTTTTTTGTGGCTATGGTATGGTAGGAATTTAATGTCCAAGAGAGAGAAGAAGAGGGGTAAAACACCAACATGGGTAAAACAATGCACAATTTTTTTGAAATGAAACATGGAAGGAAATGAAAATACATATTTACAAGGGAATTATTGTGTGAATAAAGACACAATAGAGGAATAAAATTTGAAGGGTATGTGAAGATGAAATATTTACAAAACACAAAACTTCTCCCAATGACATAAGTGTTCTTGTTTTTATTTTATTTTCTTATTTTTTTTGAAATTTTAACTTGAAAAAGATCTCACATTCATATCCCAAACCATGATTTATATCCTCACGATACTAATTGTAATAGTTATAACTAGATCAAAGGTTTAGGAAGAGTGATTTTTTACCTACCCAAGAAACAACCCATTTTTTTTGTTATTTTTTTGATTGATTTTTTTTTGATTTTTTATTGAATTTTTTTGAACACTTGTCAATAAAATTTGTAAAATTACATAAATTAAAGTAAATTACATTCCCCAAAACTCACTAAATGACAAATCCTCCCCCACACTAAAATAGATTCTTGCCCTCAAGCATATGATAACTCATTGAAAATAAATAAAAGGGCACCCAAAAAATTAAATCCATTCCCCCACCCTTAAAATTCAAAAAAAAATTATGCTATGAAAATCCATGTTGATATTGGGTGGGAAAAGGTATTGGGCTTGTAATGTGTCTATCAAAGAAAAGGTTTTCATAGGCCCTAAGGGGATTTTTAAAGGAGGATTAATGTATGGTTAATGAGAGTCTATTTGGATATTATAATTCTCATATGGTTCAGAAATGAATATATCATATTAATGCACACCAAAGATGAAAATTCAGATCGAAGGTCCACAAACTCAAGACTCACAAATGGGGGTGAAAAACACACATTTTGAAAAGATGGCCATAGGTATCCTTGGTATGAAAGCAAATGTTGTTCCTCACAGGTGGGGAAAATCATTTTCCAAATCAATAACCGAGCATTAAACTTTTATTATTCTTGACACAAAATTCATTATGCAAAGTCATGATGAAAATACAAAATTTTTGAGATGAAAAAATGTCTTTTTGACTTTCCAAAATGGTTGGCCAAATTTAAAAATTTAAAGGTGAGTAATCATGATTTTACTTTTCATATTGTTTTTAATTTTTTTTTTGTTTTTTAGTTTTTTAATTTTTTTTAGTTTTTTATAATGACACACCTACACAAAAAGAAAGAGTAAATAAATAAATGTGATGGGGAAAGTGGTAAAAAAACAAAATGAGAATGAGGGAGGAAGAAGAGAGAGAGAGAGAGAGAGAGAGAAGATGAGTTAAAGGGAAAGAGGTTCCCACTAGTTTGGATTTGGTGGGTTTCCATCTCTATCCAGTGGTGGGTTAACTACAGAAGTTGGGGATATGATGGAAGTCAATGTGGTTCCAGGATTGTGCATCCTCTCATGGTGATGATTTTAGAAAATAACCATTACCTAAAATAGAAACAAAATCAAAAATAATTATTCCTTTAATGAAAAACGAAAAAGAAATTAAAATTTCATAAAAGTAAAAGAAAACTTGGGTTTCCACCCAAGAAGTGTTGCATTTATTTTATCTACAACTGAATAGATTCTTTATACTACCCATAGTCTGATGGTGGTCACCATATTTTCTCAACTCCAGTGTGATTCTAGAAAAACTTCTCCTTTGGGATGCCTGATTTTTCATTGGATAACTTCTTCCCATACTTATTGATGTGCTTTCAATTCAATGGGGGTGGAAAGAGAATATTTCTATCCTCTCTTTGGTCTTCAACTTGAAGAATGACGTTATCCACAAAGTGATGGTTTTATATGCTTGGAAATTCAATAATATGTCTCAATTATGATGGTTCATTTATGTGAGTTTTAGATAACACAAAACCAGAATATGAGATCCCAATTGTTTTTGACTCATTTATTTCATCACTTACCGATGTAGAGTAATGAGGATCAGTGGAGTCATAAGACTGAATAAAATTTTCAATATCCTTTATATCAATTTTTTTCACTAAATAATGGTCAATTTCATCCTCACCAATGATCACTTTATTAATTAGGGAACAAATATCACAAACATCCCTACCATCGGAACAAAATAAACACATTAGTTCAGGGTTCACCTCACAAATAACAGAATTTTCAGAATCATGGATAGGAAATGATGAATGTTGGATAGTCATATTTGAATCAAAAAATGAACATGCTTGTTCTTTTTCCCCATTACAATCCAAGTTGGAGAAATAGAGGCCAGAGGTGAGAGGGGATTCCAAAGAGTTTTCAAGATCCTTTAGATCAATGTAGTTTTCATTTGTAATGTCAACGTCAACTTCTCCATTTATGACTTGGTTAATAATGGTGTAGATTTCACAAGATTTTTTATCATTCAAACATAAAGAGCATGATGTATTATGGTTTAATTAACTCTCATAAGTGTCCTCAGAAGCTTGGATTGAGAATGCAGAGTGATCCTTAGATGGGTATCGCATGGCTTGGAAAATGTTGAACTTGACTAGTTGGTCACCAAATTCCATGGATAAGATTCCTGAATGGACATCAATCTTGGTTCTCGCTATCATTAGGAATGTTCTTCCTAGAATTAAGGGTGATCGAGAAGAGTTTGTATCACCTTCTATGTCAAGGACAAAGAAATCAACAGGGAAGATAAGATCATTCACACGAACAAGGACATCCTCTATTATACCCTCAAGACTAACAGTGCTTCAATTTTCCAATTGAATAACAACACCCGTTGGATATAAGGGACCTAGACCATGGTTGGTGAATATGGATTTGGGAATATAATTAATTGAGGATCCTAGGTCTATGAGTTCATCATCGAAGTTGGAACTTTATATTTGGCATGGAACTGTAAAGGTCCCAGGATCTTTGAACTTAATGGGTATGGACTCTTGGGTTGAAACATTTTTGGAGGTCCTAAGCTACCGCTTATGGGTACACAACTCCTTGAGAAACTTTACATACTTAGGCTTTTGTTTTATGGCATCTAAGAGGGGAATGTTGACTTCAACAGGTCTAAAATTGTCGAGAATTTCAGGATCGGGTTCAAAGGACTTCTTTGTCTTAGAAATGGCTTGTGGAAAAGGAATTGGGTTTTTAAGTGGAATGTAATGAGGTGAGGGAATGGTTTTAGGTTCCTTTCCATATTTATTTTTCTTTTCATTTTCTAGTTCAACATTCAAAGGAGGTTTGGAGGACTTATCTTGAGGCATATCAATTTTCTTTCCTGATCTAAGTTCAATTGTATTTACATTTCCATTTGTTGGATCTGAATCTACGGATTACACACAAGAGGGGGGGTGAATTGTGTCTTTTCAAAATTATTACAATCTCTTCAATTTAGACAAATTCTGTCCACTATGCTTTTGCACGATTAAATATGCAGCGGAAAAAAGTAAAAGTATGAACACACGGATGTATAGTGGTTCGGGGAACAGAAGGCCCCTAGTCCACTCCACCAACGCTCAAATCCACGAGCTTGGCGATTTTCACTATCTGGTCCTCGTTTCCACAGACCTGTTCACAACTGAGTACAGGCAGTTGACACCTTTACAAGATTCAGGCAAACACAGCCTTCCTGGTTCAAACACGAACCCACACAGCTTAGAACGAGAAGCTGATCACTCAAAAATAAAAAGGGTTTCGATAAAGAAAACACTTCTCCAGTTGTTCTTCACAATTGCAACAGAATGCAATTGACAGTAGATAGATCGTTGTCTTCAGAAAATAAAAATCTGTAATCAAAACAGTTCTGAGTCGATCCAGTTGCAATAGATATTACCAGAAACTTCACAACTTCAGCAGCAATAGATTCACAACAGATAGTCGATGTAGAACACGTGAATCTGCTATCAAGATCTTCCTTCGGTAATAAAGGTTTTACACTTCTTCTCGATCACCAGAAAAGAACGCCTTTACACAGTCTCTGTTTCTTGCTCGTTAAAAGATCAATCTATATCTTTCACACACTTTTCTGTGTATATATATATATCCGAAGTTTCCAAGATAGAACATATATATTCAAATCTGAGAAAATCTTCCACATAAATAGATCCATGAAAATCTCCTTTAGATTCGAGATATTAAATGAAATAACAGAGCCGTTGTAACTCCCCTGAGGAATCGGCATAAAAAGCTCCGTTTAAATCAATCAGTAATCCGTTGAAAATCGTCTTTGATTCAGTCAAAGTCGTACTTAAGAATCGGCTCGAAATCCGCTTAATAATCCGCTTGTTTGACCAATGCAAAAGGAAATATCGTTTGTCAAAAATATCCCGACGCCAAACGTAGGGTTGATGACGTGGCTCCAAACGTAGGGTTCACAAACGTAAGGTTCACAAACGTAAGGTTCAGAACGTACATACTTTCTCTTCAGCATTCAAACGTAGGGTTGATCATCCATACTTTGTCTCGCTTCAACTCTCCAAAGAACGTACGGTTGATTATAAAAGTAAGGTTGATGATCCATATTTTTGAGAAACAAACTCAACACTGAAAACTAACGTACGGTTTCTCTTCCATACTTGTCCAACAACGAAAACGTAAGGTTACTTCCAAACTTAATGTTCTTCTTCCATACTTTTAAACAACGTAAGATTCATTGACCATACGTTTCAAAATAACGTAAGGTTCCTTAACCATACGTTTCTTTTAACATAAAAAGTAAACTTTTCATCCATACATTACGTTCATCAACGTAGGGTATAAACAGTGATTCTAGTACGCGCTAAAATTGATCTCGCGCTACAGTGATTCCAGAACACGCTAAAATTGATCTTGCGCTACAGTGATTCCAGAACACGCTAAAATTGATCTCGGAATAAATGAAGTATGAAATCTCGTTGTATGAAATAAATAAATAAAATAAATTCCTGCAAAATACTCAACGAAATAATTAGTAAATAATTAAGGGTATTTGTGAGCATCAAAATCATCATAAAGAGACAGAGTATTATTTGAAATAATCTCCCCCTTTTAAAAAACATTATTTTGAATTGTTTGAAAACAATACATTGCTCAACAATCTCCCCCTTTTTGATGATCACAAAACCCATAAAATAATAGAACTAATTTAATTGCAATCTTTATTGAAAAATTAGTTTTATAAAATTTTAGAATTCTGAAAGGATTAAAACAATATTTAACTATAATAAAATTTCTCCCCCATAAAAATAAATTTTCAGCTAAAAAATAGATAAAAGATAAATGTCTTCTCCTATATATCCAAATTTCTTCATAGGAAACAAATGAATTTAAATGTTGTGTTTATCCAAATTCTCCCCCTTTTTGTGATATAAAAAAAGAATGAAAAATTACGGATTTGAACACATTCAATATTGCACTGAACTATAAGTAAATGCTATAATTAACTGTGTATGAATAAGTGAATTTGTTATACTGGCTAACTTAATCATAAATCAATAAACAACAAAACAAAAAATAATTAAGAAAAGAATTTTCATTCACAAGCTGTTATATATAAACGATTGTGATATACAGAGGAATCAAGGTTCATGGATAAGACAGGGAAAAAAAAGGGTGTCTATCTCCTTTGAATCGCGGTGTTGATCTCTGTAAACTGTTCTCTGAGCCTCTTCATCATCCCATCTCCTAACTTGATGATAAGATCTCTGTTCTCTTGATTCATATGAATATCTTCAATCAAATTAACTCTGAAAAACTCATGCATTCTTTCTTCTTTTTCAACAAAAAGAGCCAGTTTCTCTGATAACTGATTCAAAAGAATCCTAATCGGTTGCTCTCCAGATGTCAACTGATCCACTAAAAATTTCTGATTATCTAGCAAAACTGACAAAGGGGAACTATTACACTGAAGATCGTGTAATCTGTCACTCATATTGCTCATTGCTGCAGTAATTGCTTGAAATCTCCGAATCAAATCAGGTGAAGAGCCTGATCCACTCACAGCATTGTTTGCAATAGACTCAAATTTATTCTCCATGTAAATCTTCATCTCAGACAAATCATCTTTCTTTACCATCTCTGATTTTAACTGATCAACAGCATGAAGCATATCAGTCTTAAACAAATCTACTTCCTGTCTTGAAACAGTAGATTCTTTCAGCTTCTGAAACTTCAACTGCTCTAAGTTCAGAGAATTTCTGAGACTAACATTCTCAGATTCTAATTGAGAGATACACTTGTACAACTCAACAACTTCTTCTTTTCTCAAATCAGGGGCACCCTGTGCTCTATTCTCATGTCCAGAAATAGGTTGATGAGGCAGGGCAAGTGGTAAAGAATCTGCATCTGACTGTTCTTTGTCCTTGTCCTGACAAGGTTGATCCACTGAACTAGCTTTTGAAGCCTGAAACTCTTCTACTGAAAAATCTTCTTGAAGTACCTCTGTATTAGCTTCAGAAGTACGTTCATCACGAACAGTAGTCTCTCTGACTTCTACTGAATGGTCAAGAACAATATTTTCATGTAAATCTTGAGGTCGGGCCACTTCTTCACCAGGAACTGCCTCCATAAGTTGTTCTTGTGGAATTGCTTTTTCAACAGCTACAGCAGCAGATTGAGGTTCTTTTTGGATTTCCAGTTGAGCTGCTGGTTCCTCTATCGGTGCAGTCTGCTCCACAACAGCTTCTTTCACAAATGAATAAGAAATTACCGGTTCAGAGGATTTCAAGGCAGGAGAGATAATTTCTTCATCAATTGACCTCTTCCTTCTAGATTGAAGTCCTTCTTGACTTCTCTCTTCCTCAACTTCCTCCATCTCAAAGCGAATTCTCCTTGCCACTGTACTAACCCTTGATTCTGCTTGTCCCTCCTTGGACTTAGCCGGTTGAGCCTGAGCACTCTCCGAGTCTTCCTCAGCTCCAACAGGTAAGAGTTTTCCTTTAATTGTGCTCCAGAAGTATCCTAATTTCCTCAAAGTTCCAGCATTAAAAACATTACTGTGGTGACATTTCACCCCAGCATCTACCAATCTGATCATTCCTCTTTTAAACAAAAACAAAGAAATGAACCTTCCATAAGGGAAAAAGGTCATTCTTGCTTCACTCTGACAGCAGTATCTCAGATATCTTATCATAAACCGAGGAAAATTAAACTTAATATCACACATCAGAAGATACATTATGTACATGTCAGGGTATAGGATTTTCTCCATCTCAGCCATCCTTGGTGCTAAACCAGTCTGAACAAATTTTACCAAGATTTTCTGATCGGGCTCCAAATCTTTAATAAACATTTTCTTTATCACTCTGGTTCCAAACAGAAAAGACATAATGTCTTCAGACTTATGTACAGAATCTCCAATATTCCGTAAATCGAAATGAAAAACTCCTTCATGAGGGCAGTTAAGAATTTGACTTATCTCTACAGATGATATGGAAAAGTCCTTATCCTTTATTTGAGCCAATAAACTATCCTCCGTATCTCCAAGGCTAAACTGAACAGTTCTAAAGAAATGTCTCATTTCTGCCTCATATAGAAACTCAGAGTTTTCACTATTAAAAGCTTGCTCAAGGCTTTGAAACGACAACGCTTGCTTCAACAGTAAATTAGTTTCAAACAGCCATTCTAAATTTATGACTTTACCTTGCATTATTTTCCGACCAACTACTTTAGGTTTCTTTGCAGCACTGCTCTCAGCTTCATCTGGACGCTTAGTCTTTGCCATTTCAACAAAGATTTCTGAAGGTTCGTAAGTTTAGGGTTTGAAGATTCAGAAAAGGGTTTTGGAGCAGATGTGCGGTTTTAGGTTTTCGAAAGGGTTTCCGAAAAAGGTGAAACAGTTTAGAAGGTGAAACGGTTCTGACAGCCTTGATTCCCGTGTAATCACTAATCATTACTTTTATTTAAAACAAAATAAAATTACTTATAGCGGGAAACAGAAATTAAGCAGAATTCGAAAACAGAATAAGATAAAAAAAAATTATTTAAAATTAAATAAACCTAACTCCCCCTTAATAAATTCAAACCTTGCCGTGGGAAGTGGTTTAGTAAAAATATCTGCTAATTGATTTTCTGTATTTACAAATTCTAAAAATATATCCTTTTTAAACACATGATCTCTTAAAAAGTGATGTCTTATATCAATGTGCTTAGTTCTAGAATGACTAATAGGATTTTTTGAAATATTAATTGCACTAGTATTATCACATAAAATAGGTGTATTATTGAAATTTAATCCAAAGTCCATAAGAGTGTTTTTCATCCACAACACCTGTGCACAGCAACTACCTGCAGACACATATTCTGCCTCGGCTGTTGACAGGGCAACTGAGTGTTGTTTCTTACTAGACCATGATACTAAAGACTTTCCTAAAAAGTGACATGTTCCTGAAGTACTCTTCCTATCTAATCTACAGCTTCCAAAGTCAGCATCTGAATATGAGATTAAATTAAAATCAGAGGTTTTTGGATAAAGCAGAGATTGATAAATAGTACCTTTTAAATATCTAAAAATTCGTTTAACAGCAGTTAAGTGGGATTCTTTGGGATTTGATTGAAATCGAGCACAAAGACATACTGAATACATTATATCTGGTCTAATAGCAGTAAGATATAACAAACTACCAATCATACCTCTATATAACTTGTTGTCCACTGATTTTCCAGTTTCATCCAAATCAAGTTTTATATTAGTACACATAGGAGTTGTAAATGTCTTGCTGTTTTCAAGTCCAAATTTCTTAAGTAAATCAGTAATGTATTTGCATTGATTTAAAATATTTCCAAAATCTTTTTGAAATATTTGAAGACCCAAAAAGAAATTTAATTCTCCCATCATACTCATTTCAAATTCTTTTTGCATTAATTCTGAAAATTCATGACAAAGAATTTTATTGGTTGATCCAAAAATTACATCATCAACATAAATTTGAACCAACAAAACATTATTTTTCACAGTTTTCTTAAAGAGTGTTGGATCTGCTAGTCCAACAGTAAAATCATTTTTCAAAAGAAAAGAACTTAGTCTTTCATACCAAGCTCTAGGTGCTTGTTTAAGGCCATAAAGAGCTTTAGTAAGTTTGAAAACAGAATCTGGTTTTTGAGAATTTTCAAAACCAGAAGGTTGCTCAACATAAACTTCCTCCATTAAATAACCATTTAAAAAGGCAGATTTAACATCCATCTGAAATAATTTAAAATTCATATAAGATGCATAGGCTAAAAGGATTCTAATGGCTTCTAACCTGGCTACAGGTGCAAAGGTCTCATCATAATCTATTCCTTCTTCTTGATTATATCCTTTAGCTACTAATCTTGCTTTATTTCTAGTTATTATCCCTTGATCATCCTGTTTATTCCTAAAGACCCATTTAGTTCCTATTACTGGATAATCATGTGGTCTTTCAACTAATTCCCAAACCTTATTTCTCTTGAACTGGTTCAATTCATCCTGCATTGCTATTACCCAGCTCTCATCATCTAAGGCTTCTTCTATGGTCTTAGGTTCTTGTTGGGATAGGAAAGCAGAGAATTCAACTATGTTTCCAAAGTTTCTTCTATTTTGAATACCAGTCTCTAAGTCACCTATCACAGATTCTAAAGGGTGATTCTTTAAGGTTCTAGACTGTCTAGGCATTAAATTCAAAGGTTCTTCAGTGTCATGTTCTTCTGAACTGGACTGAATTTCTTTTATATCATTTTCAAAATCATTCTTTAAATTCTCAAGTCTCATGTTTTCATTAGAATCAGGTTCATCTATTTGTTCTATCCTTTTCTCAAAAGGATCAGATTCATCAAATTTAACATGAACTGATTCTTCAACAATCCTTGACTTTTTATTATAGACTCTATAAGCTTTAGAGGTTGCAGAATATCCTAAGAAAATACCTTTATCAGATTTTGGATCAAATTTACCAAGATTATCTTTGGTATTCAAGATGTAAACCTTGCATCCAAAAACTTTAAAGTAATTTACTTTAGGTTTTCTGTTATTCCATAGTTCATAGGGTGTCTTTTTCAAAATAGGTCTTATTAAAATTCTATTCATTATATAACAAGCTGTATTAACAGCTTCTGCCCAGAAATATATAGGTAGGCTATATTCATTTAACATAGTTCTAGCCATTTCTTGAATAGTTCTATTTCTTCTTTCTACAATCCCATTCTGTTGAGGTGTTCTTGGAGCAGAGAAGGTGTGTTTAATACCCATGTTTGAGCAAAAGGAATTAAATTCCTGGTTCTCAAATTCTCCACCATGATCACTTCTCAATGTGATTATATTAAAACCTTTTTTATTTTGAATAGATTTACAAAAACCTTCAAATAAACTAAAAACTTCACTTTTAAATTTCAAAAAGAAAATCCAAGTAAATCTAGAATAATCATCAACTAATACATAAACATATAATTTACCAGCTAAACTTGCTACTCTTGAAGGTCCAAACAAATCCATATGGATAAGTTCTAGAGGTTTAGTTGTAGCAACTTTATTAACAGATTTGAATGATGATTTGTGTTGCTTGCCAAGCTGACATGCATCACCGAATCTGTCATTTTCAAATTTGAGACTAGGAAAATCAGAAACTAGATGTTTCTTAGATAATTTATGTAAAGCATATATATTGCAATGACCAAGTCTTCTATGCCAGATCCAGGATTCACTTATATTAGCAGTTAAGCAGTTTACTTGTTGTTTACACAAGGAATACAAATCCAAAGTATAAACATTATCAGTTCTGGGTGCTCTAAACTTAAACAGTTTATCTTTAGAAACAGTACAACTATTGTTAGTAAAATCAATAGTGTATCCATCATCACAGAGTTGAGAGATACTTATCAGATTGTGTTTTAACCCTTGTACATAAAGTACTTTGTTGATTGAGACTGTCTCTGGATCTCCAACTATTCCAATACCAATAATCTTTCCTTTGGCATTGTCACCAAAGGTGACAAGTCCTCCTTCCTTTCGAGTAAGAGAAGAGAAATTAGCTGAAGTTCCACTCATGTGTCTTGAGAAGCCACTGTCCATATACCATATTTCTTTCTTTCTTTGGTGACCTGCTACCTGCAAAGACATTCAAACAAATTGCTTTGGTACCCATATTTTGTTGGGTCCAGGAGTGTTAGCAAGCAGTGATCTGGGTATCCAGATTTGCTTTGTTTTCTTAAAATTGATTGAATCATATAGATCGTTGGAAATATAAGCTTTCTTAATTCCACATATTTGAGGTTGTCTTAGAAAACAGTTTTTAGCTATATGACCTTTTGTTCCACAGAAGTTACAAATAACCTGTTTAGTGCTAGGAACAAAATAATTTTTGTATAACTTAGGTTTTTCTCCTTTACTTCCAATTCCAAACCTTTCCTTTTTAATTACAGTTTTCCAAGTATCTCATTTAAGGTGTTTTCTCCTTTTGTAAAAACTAATGCAGCCTTTTTATAAGATTCTACTTCATCCTGTAGAGTTTTTATTTTTGATTCAAAATTAATTTTATTTGAGTCAGCAGAGTTGTATTTGTCAATTAATTCCTTATGTTGTTTTAGCAAAGTATTTCTCTCATATGAAATAGCTTTGTGCAAGTTCTTTATAGATTTATATTTGTTAAATAATGAGTCATACCTTTCTTCAAGCATATTGCAGTAAGCTGCAAGTTTTTTATTTGAGAAGCTTGTTTCAGAGTTTGATTCATTATTTGAGTCAGAGGAGTAGTATGAGTGTACCTCATCAGTTTCAGCCATGAAACACATATTTGCTTTTAAATTGGGTTTCTCCTTCTCTGAGCTTGATTCAGAAGAATTACTTGAGTCTTCAGAAACACTCCAAGTAGCTTTCATAGCTTTCTTGTCTTTCTGCTCATAATCATCTCTTTTGAAGAATTTCTTCTTCTTTGCATCTTTCAATTTTGGGCAATCCGGTCTGATATGTCCCATCTTTTTGCATTCATAACATCTCACTTCCTTGCTATCCTTTTTGAAGGATTTCTTGAAGTCTTTCTTCTTACTGTAGAACTTTCTGAATTTTCTGGCTAGCTGAGCCAGTTCTTCATCCGAATTTGAAGAATCAGAGCTTTCTGATTTAGCACTTACTTATCTGTTCTTCATCTTTCTATCCTTTTGTTGAGAAGTCACTTTCAAAGCAGTATTTTCCCTTTTTATGTAGACTTTATGCTCATTTACCTCATCTTGCATTTCAGCTTCGTACATCATCAATGTACCAATCAGTTCTCTCATAGTTAGATCTTTAACAGAAGTTGATTGTCTGATTGCTGCAGAGATTCCATTCCATCGAGTAGGAAGTACTCTCCGTACCTTCAACGCTTGATCAGCCTGCTTGATTGGTTCTCCTAGAGCTGTTATATTATTGACAATTTCTGTCAATCTTCCATTCATCTGAGTGATGCTCTCTCCTTCAATCATTCTGAAAGTATCGAATTTTAACTTAGCAGTTGCATATCTCATCTGTCTTACATTATCTGTTCCTTCATAAGCAACAGCTATTGTTTGCCACATTTCATATGCAGTCGGGCATTGAGATACTCTGTTAAATTCATCTGGTCCTAGACCACAGATGATTGCATTCATAGCTTTTGAATTTATGTCATACTTAGCCTCTGTAGCAGCACTCCATGTATCGGGATTTTCAGGAATTTCATAGGGAGTCAGAATCTTTGAATAGACTTTGTAACCAAGATTTTTCAGATAAATAATCATACGTGATTTCCAGCAGCCATAATTATCTCCATTAAAGTAAGGTGCTCTGACCATTGAAATTCCCTCTCTCATATCATCCATGATACACTATGTATAATCTTTAAATACTTCTAGCTTGATAAGAATTTAAAAATAAGAACCCCCTCCTTTGATACCAATTGTTGGATCTGAATCTACGGATTACACACAAGAGGGGGGGTGAATTGTGTCTTTTCAAAATTATTACAATCTCTTCAATTTAGACAAATTCTGTCCACTATGCTTTTGCACGATTAAATATGCAGCGGAAAAAGTAAAAGCATGAACACACGGATGTATAGTGGTTCGGGGAACAGAAGGCCCCTAGTCCACTCCACCAACGCTCAAATCCACGAGCTTGGCGATTTTCACTATCTGGTCCTCGTTTCCACAGACCTGTTCACAACTGAGTACAGGCAGTTGACACCTTTACAAGATTCAGGCAAACACATCCTTCCTGGTTCAAACACGAACCCACACAGCTTAGAACGAGAAGCTGATCACTCAAAAATAAAAAGGGTTTCGATAAAGAAAACACTTCTCCAGTTGTTCTTCACAATTGCAACAGAATGCAATTGACAGTAGATAGATCGTTGTCTTCAGAAAATAAAAATCTGTAATCAAAACAGTTCTGAGTCGATCCAGTTGCAATAGATATTACCAGAAACTTCACAACTTCAGCAGCAATAGATTCACAACAGATAGTCGATGTAGAACACGTGAATCTGCTATCAAGATCTTCCTTCGGTAATAAAGGTTTTACACTTCTTCTCGATCACCAGAAAAGAACGCCTTTACACAGTCTCTGTTTCTTGCTCGTTAAAAGATCAATCTATATCTTTCACACACTTTTCTGTGTATATATATATATCCGAAGTTTCCAAGATAGAACATATATATTCAAATCTGAGAAAATCTTCCGCATAAATAGATCCATGAAAATCTCCTTTAGATTCGCGATATTAAATGAAATAACAGAGCCGTTGTAACTCCCCTGAGGAATCGGCATAAAAAGCTCCGTTTAAATCAATCAGTAATCCGTTGAAAATCGTCTTTGATTCAGTCAAAGTCGTACTTAAGAATCGGCTCGAAATCCGCTTAATAATCCGCTTGGTTGACCAATGCAAAAGGAAATATCGTCTGTCAAAAATATCCCGACGCCAAACGTAGGGTTGATGACGTGGCTCCAAACGTAGGGTTCACAAACGTAAGGTTCACAAACGTAAGGTTCAGAACGTACATACTTTCTCTTCAGCATTCAAACGTAGGGTTGATCATCCATACTTTGTCTCGCTTCAACTCTCCAAAGAACGTACGGTTGATTATAAAAGTAAGGTTGATGATCCATACTTTTGAGAAACAAACTCAACACTGAAAACTAACGTACGGTTTCTCTTCCATACTTGTCCAACAATGAAAACGTAAGGTTCCTTCCAAACGTAATGTTCTTCTTCCATACTTTTAAACAACGTAAGATTCATTGACCATACGTTTCAAAATAACGTATGGTTCCTTAACCATACGTTTCTTTTAACATAAAAAGTAAACTTTTCATCCATACGTTACGTTCATCAACGTAGGGTATGAACAGTGATTCCAGTACGCGCTAAAATTGATCTCGCGCTACAGTGATTCCAGAACACGCTAAAATTGATCTTGCACTACAGTGATTCCAGAACACGCTAAAATTGATCTCGGAATAAATGAAGTATGAAATCTCATTGTATGAAATAAATAAATAAAATAAATTCCTGCAAAATACTCAACGAAATAATTAGTAAATAATTAAGGGTATTTGTGAGCATAAAAATCATCATAAAGAGACAGAGTATTATTTGAAATAATCTCCCCCTTTTAAAAAACATTATTTTGAATTGTTTGAAAACAATACATTGCTCAACACCATTGGGGTTGGGTAATGGTTGAGCTAAAAGATGGGAAGAATTTGATTGTTGTTGCAGTCTTAGGTTGGATGCAAGTTGATAAATTTGGGTTTCAATATTTTTAAGGCTAGAATGGGTAAAAGAGGCAAGATCTTCAACTGCACTTTCCCATGGTTGCTTGGAAGAAGAGGCTTTTCCTGGATTGAGATTGCCTTGATTTTGGTTCTTGGGAAAGAAATTGTATTGGTTTGGAAATTGGGAAGTCTCACTAGGATATTTGAAGCCTGGAGGAGGAAGATGAGGATTGATCCTTTGAGGTCGAGGAACAAAAGGGTAAGGTTGTTGGAAGTTACCAACACCTTGACCATATTGGAACTGATTTGGGTTTTGATGAGGGTATTTAGGGGGATGAGAAATGGGATTACCATATCTCAGGTTAGGGTTATATTTAGAAGAGAAGGGATCAAAATGGGGTTGGTTTAAGTTTATAACAAACTGACCTAATTGTTGAGGTTTGGGGTTCCTCTGAGCATATGGTGCATTGAGCTCCATTGGTCCAGATGAATCAGATGGTTTATCTTGAAGTTTTGAATATGTGTCTATTGGATGAGCTGGTGAGTTACATATTCCACAGTTTTTGATAGGTCTAGGAAACATTGTTTGTGGATAAGATGAGTTTGGGGCTTTGGTAGCCACAACTAGTTTTTACACAAGACCTATAAGTTCACCCATCCACTCTGTCATTTTATTCTTCTCTATTGATTGATTATATTGGTCTTTTTTGACTTAAGAATGTTCTTGATTTTGGAATTTGTGTGTGTTTGCATCCATGTTTCTTATGAGATCTCTTGTAGCTGCAAGAGTTTTATCAACAAGAGAACCACCATTTGCGGCATTAATGAGATTTCTCTCCATAGCCAATAACCACTCATAAAAGTATTGGATAAAGATTTGGTTATGGATTTGGTGGTGTGGGTAGGTTGAAATAATCTTTTTGAACCTCTCCTAGTATTCATGGAGTGATTCACTTGGAAACTGATGGATACCACTTATTTCTTTTCGGATAGAAGCAGTACGAGAAGGACGAAAGAATTTCTCTAAGAAGACTCGCTTCATGTCATTACATGTGGTTATGGAACCGAGAGGAAGTTAGTAGAGAAATGACTTAGCATTTTCAGCTAGGGAGAAAGGGAATGCTCGAATTTTTATTTGTTCCTCAGAAACCCCTTGAGGATTCGTGGTAGAGCAAACCACTTGTAACTCTTTAAGGTGGAGATGTGGATCCTCACCATCTAGCCTGTGGAATGAGGGAGAAGATGAATCAAACTCGATTTGAGTTAGAATTCAACTTCTATGTTTGGATATTGAATACCAAGAGGTTAGTAATTCATATCAGGGGTAACAAGTTCTTTTAGTGTTTGTTCCCTAGGATTGGCCATTTTTAATTCAACTGGTTGGACAAAGACTGGTTCTTGAATTATTTGATTATCCCTAATGTTCCTCCTAAGTTGGTGAAGATTTCACTCAATTTCAAGGTAAAAAAAATATGAGGGATTGTTTGGGAGTATAAGGGGAATTTAGAGAGATGTTGGAAGAAATAGGAAGATGAGTTTTTATTTGTGTTTTTTCAGTTTATGATTTTTATGAGAAGGCGGGTTTTTCTTTGTGTTTTTTTTAATTTTTTTAAATTTAGTTTTTTTAGTTTTTTTTTCAATAATCAGAAACCCATGACTACATAAATAACTATCCTCGGAAATAGTTCCATTTGAAAGTGCGACCGATTGTCGCCTATCTACCGGTCAAGGTTCCAGTGCTCTGCTAATGTGTATAATAGCACTCAGGTTGAATCCTCAGTGATGATACTTTTTAATAGTCAATTGTTTTTTAGTTGATTGTATTATGATTGGGGAGTTTGTTTACATAGATTATGAAATTATTGATTGATTAAGATTGATTTAAAAAATTTATAAATATTGGGGTGAGTTCATCATTAGGTAGTTAAGCTTGTGATATCCTTGAGCCTTGCTTTATATTGCATTAAATTAACACCCATGTCACAAGTTGACATTGATTGAAATTTCTAAGTGTTAAGGCTTTAATCCAAGCCTTAAATTAACTAAGATTCTAATCTCAATCAGTAATTGATTGTGGTAGTGTATTTATGGTTCAAATAATCAATGAAATCCATACATTAAACAAAACATGTCATTAATATATGACATGTTAAGTCCAACATACACAATGTTAATTTAAAGAATATTCATTGAGAAAAAGCTATCAATAGCTTAACATACCTAAATTACAACTCACCCCAATAAGAGATTTACTCATCCATTGAAATGATTAGTAATATGGTTATAATTATTATGATGACAAATTAAGAATATAAGAAAAACAAAGGGATAAGAAAATATTGGTGTGACAAACACACCCAAATGATGATGATAATTAAAAACAAGCTTTAGATTGAATGAGAAATCAAAACAAGGGAAGAATATTCAACTATATTTAAACTATTTTAAGAACATTAATATTAAACTATAGAATTTGGATGATAATAAGAGATACTTAAGAAGAAACTTTCATTAAAACATAATTACAAAGAAAAGACTTACAAGCTTACAATAATGAAGAATACAAAATTAAAAAGAAACAAAGAGAGGATGAAATGTATCTCAAGTGAAAAATTGAGTATGGAAGGTCCTATCAAGACTTTTTCAAGGATTTGGTTGTGCTAATTGATTATCCTCTCTTCTGAAATTCCAACACTTTAGAAGGAGAGGAGGGGGATGTATTTATAGCCCAAGGAAGTGGACTGTTTACATTCCCAATCTTTCCCTACACTTGAATTGCCATTTTGATAATTCAGATAGCTTAATATCAAGATATCTCTTCATTAAAATTTATATATAATAATTTTGGCTGAATACTCTCAAAATTTGGAGAAATTTGGACTTATGGAGACAAAGTTATGACCGTTTGATTAAACAATGTTAATCTGTCCATTTCAATCCATAATTTTTAGAATTCCAAAATGTGAATGAGTTTATCAATAGAAAGATGCCTTAAAACCCGAATTATTTCTTCAAAAATTTCATCCTACTATATCTCCTCTTTCACATAGAAAAATATCAACTTGATTGGATGACTAGATCAAGAGACATGTCATGAATACTGTACTAATTTTAATTCCCATCCAGAATGGTGGGATGAGTTTAAATGAATCAGTTGGGCCCCTTGTATTTGGATTTGGGCCTTGTATTTTTTATCCAAGACTCCTTACATTGTTCCCCGAATATTTTATAAGAATAAAGGAATTTGGAATTCTAGATTGATCCCAGTAATTCAATCTTCATAGCTGGTCTAGTTTCTTCATAGTTTCATTGGGTCTTCTTGTATAGATCATATGACCCTTAAAATGGAAGAATTGGCCCATAATTCCTTCTAATGACATGTTTTATATTGAAATATGAATCCTAAAAAAATAATAACAATTCAATTTAGATCATTATAATGATAGTTATTATTAAAAAATTAAACAGACTTTAATCTGGATGAATTCAAATAGTTCTCAAAAATTATATTTAATATTTATACATTAATATTTCACACAAATTATGCACATTTCCTATAAAATTAGTAAAGGGAGTATATAAAAAGTTATGAAAATATCTATAACATTAGGGTTTCTCATAGCTTTATATCTATTACTATTGTGAAGGGCCTTGGGCTCTATATCATTGCCTTTACTAATATATTGATGCTAGACACTCCGTTAAGGACTAGAACGACTAGTGCATGTCATTGCAATGAGTGACCTCTTGAGGTTGATTGGTGTCACTTATTATGGACCTTTATGTCTTAGAGATGATGTGTTATGACATCATTCTCTTAATGGACTGGTTGGTTCCCTTCCAGGTTGTTGTCAACTGCTATCACCATAGGGTGAGGTTTACGTCACTAGAGGGTGGTTTGTTTCTACATAAGGGTGAATGGGATGTCTAGATGAGTAGATAGGGACCCAATAATTATGGTTTGGGAGGAGTTACAACCCAAATTTCTATTTTGTATCTGAATGAACAGAGGAATTCACAGATGAACTTTCCTCTAGTGGTGGATCGTTTCAGATATGTCTTTCCAGAGAACTTTTCAGGTTTTCCTCTAGAGAGAGAGGTAGAATTTTCTATTGAACTTGTGCTAGGAGTTGCACCGGTGTCTCTTCCTCCTTATAGGATAGATACACCAGAGTTATAGGAGCTCAAGAAGTAGTTAGAGGAGTTACAAGAAAAGGATTTCATCCGTACCAGTACTTCTCCTTGGGGTTTTCCTGCCCTGTTTGTGAAGAAGGTGGATGGTACCCTTTGACATTGTGTGGATTATCAGAAGTTGAAACAGATGATGGTAAAGAACCTATATCCCTTGTCAAGGATTGATGATCTCTTTTATTAGTTTTGAGGAGCCTAGGTGTTCTCGAAGTTTGACTTAAGATCCGGTTATCATAAGATGTGCGTTAGACCATCAGATATGTCTCTTACAGCCTTTCAGAGTAGGTATGGTCTATACGAGTATATAGTTATGCCATTCAGTCTCAGAAACATGCCTGAATTTTTTATGGAACTAATGAACTGAGTGGTCCATCCATACTTGGAATCCTTCATGGTGGTTTTCGTGGATGATATTTTAGTGTACTATCAAACTCAACACAACCATGCTACCCATATTGAGATCATTTTGAGTACTCTGAGGGAGCATCAATTATATGCTAATCTCTCCAAATTCTACTTTTGGATGGACTAGATTCACTTATTAGGTCATGTTATCTCATAGATATAAGTATTAGTAAACCCATAGAAAGTGAAATTAGTAGTTTCTTAGAAGTAGATGAAGAACATATTTGAGGTATAGAGTTTTCTAGGGATGTATTGTTACTACAGATGCTTTATATAGGAATTTTCACACTTAGAAGTTCCATTTATGGGCTTGAATAAGAAGGGTGTGAAGTACCTGTGGACATATTCCTATGAGTCATAATTTCAGCAGCTAAAAGGTAGGTTCACTTCAGAACCAATACTAGTCTTTCTAGATCTAGGAAAGATTTACACTGTTTACTGTGATTCATCAGGTATCGGGCTGGGATCAGTGCTTATACAGAGGGAAGGAGTCATTGCGTACGAGTCTCAGAAGTTGAGACCACATGAGAGGAATTACCCAACACACGATCTTGAGTTGGCTGTAGTTGTTCATGATTTATGTTGTTAGAGACATTATCTGTTGGGATATCATTTTGTGGTTTTCACCAACCACAAAAGTCTCAAGTATATCTTCATTCATCATGATCTGGATTTGAGACATCAGAGGTGGGTTGAGTAACTTTAGTCCTTTAATATTGAGATTTACTAAATTCCTGGTAAAGACAACGTAGTGGATGATGCGTTGAGTAGGAGGACTCATATACAGGAAGTTCAGGATGCTAGCAGTGATTGGAAGCTTATATCTCTTTTTGATGAGATGAATTTGGAGGTGCGTGATAGACCGAGGAAAACATTCCTTTCTTCTATAGCTGTTACCTCTACTCTTCTTGATTGAGTGCGAATGAGACAACTATCAGATGTTGAATACCTAGTTCTATGAGAGAGTGTGTCGGAAGAGGACCCTATTCCTGAATGGACCTTAGACAAGGATGAGATCTTGTGTTTTCATGGGCGCGTATGGGTGTCAGTAGACATACATGAGGATCTGATGTAGTATTTTAATTTTTCAGTTTGGGAAGTTCATACTGGTGTCACCAATATGTATCAAGATCTACATTGTCAGTATTGGTGGACCAGTATGAAGGGAGATGTTTATGGTTTTATGATGAGGTGTTACACCTGTCACCAGGTGAAGGTAGAGCATTAGTGAACAACAATGATTTTGAAGTAGTTTCCAATTCCCTAGTGGAAGTGGAATGATGTTGCTATGGACTTTGTGATGGGTCTTCCGAGGTATCCTCAGGGGAATGAAGCATTTTGTGTTGTCATTGACAGACTCACTAAGGTTTCACACTTCTTTCTGATCAAGGAGACCTTCAATGTTGATGATCTGGGAAGGTTGTATGTCTGTGAGATTGTACCTTTACATGGGGTTATGCACTCCATCATTTCAGATAGGGACACCCGTTTTACTTCTTGGGTATGGAAGGGACTACATAGGGCATTGGGTATATAGGTACTTCTAAGTACAACTTAACATCCCCAGACAGATGGCCTGTTTGAGTGTACAATTCAGGTTCTGAAGGACATTCTTCGAGCATGTGTCCTAGATTTTGTAGGTTCTTGGGATAAGAACATTCCTCTATAGGATTTTTCCTACAATAATAGTTTTCAAGAACCTATTCATATGGAACCTTATGAGGCTTTGTATGATAGGCCATGTCGATCACCCCTATGTTAGCTGGAAGCAAGATAGGAAGCTATGATGGGACCTCATCTTGTCTAAGAGACCATAGAGCAGGTGGATTTGATTTGGAAGAGGATGGCTACTGCACAGTCATGATAGAAGTCTTATGCTGACTGAAGGTGATGGACTCTGTAGTTTGAGGTCGTAGATCAAGTTTTCCTATGTGTCACACTAAGGTTAGGACACAAGAGGATTAATAGACAGGGCAAGCTTTCACTGAGATACGTTGGGCCGTTTGAGGTTTTGAAGAGACTCGGTCCAGTTGCCTATAGTTTGGAGTTACCTTAGAGGTACCGAGCCATGCATGATGTTTTCCATGTTTCTCAGCTACATCGTTACTTCTCAGTCCCATCTCATGTTTTTCAACCAAAGGAGGTTGAGTTGGAGGTGGACACATTGTTCGAGGATCATCCTATCCAGATTATTGATCGTAGTGCAAAGGTTCTCAATGGCCGGTCTATTCTTCTAGTATGGGTACTATGGAAGTATGGGAAAGTACAAGTCAAGACTTAGGAGAGGGAGAGTGATGTGCGATCACAGTGGCCTAATCTATTTGAGGATTCTTCTTTTTCTTCAATACCTTTTTAGGGAAATTTGGGGATGAATTTATTTAAGGGGGGAAGTTTGTAAGAACCCAGATTTTCATTTTAGGTATGGGTCTTGATTTATAGTGTTTTTTAGAAAAATAAGATTTTCTGAAGATTTTAGGAGTACATGCTGTGTACTTAAGAGTACACGCCATGTACCAGGTTGCCACGAGTAGCCGTGTACTAGCCGTGTAACGACTGAGTACATGTCCATGTGAGGTGACATGAAGACCGCATAAAGTGAGGCTCGGTAAAGGCCTATACATGCTGTGTATCATCAAGGAACACACTGTGTATTTTTACTTTTACTTGTTATATCAGACCGAGGTCACATCTAATCGACAAAACTATCTTCTTCTGAACTCATCTCATCTAGGAGTAACAGATATCACTAATTCTTATTCAAGCCCCTGATCAGTCGTCTGTGCTCCAAATCGAACACCATCAATTGCGTTGGAATTGCATCAATGAGTTCTGTCTTTTTCTAGAGCCTATACTATTGATTTATCCTCTTACGTGAGTTATTCAAGGTTTAATGTTTTTGAAGTTTTTGTAGATCTATGATGTTCTAGGATGATTCAAGGGCCAATGTTTGAGAGTGTTCATTGTACAATGTCAAGGTAGGTGGTTTGTGCCTTTCCATAGATATCTTTGAGTTATATGTGTAAAAAGTGACCAATACCCTAGTTTAGGGTATTGCATGTTTAGAAAATTTAACCTCATTAATGCCTGCTATGATTTTTTTTCTTGATTAGGGGTTTTTGATTATGAATAGGGGTTATTACCTTACTATGGATGTGTTTTCCCATGTTTTTTTGATATTGGATGTTGGGTCTAGAATTTCTTGTTAGGCTATTTTTATTTTCATGCCTAGTGCTGTTAGGATGGAGTGATTATTATATGACATGTTTTTTATAAGAATTTTAGTTGTTTATCCAAGTAGTATTTGAGATTTACTTTGGCATCTAGATATTGTTTATGCACGATTGTATTATAGAGGGCAGTGAGAACTTGATGTAGTTAAAACATAGGAGGAATGGATGCTGAGGGCTTCCCTAGAGTGTCTGTTATACTTTTCACATTATGAGACCATAGGGGGGATGGATGTGAGTTCTCCCTCAGAGTGTTTGTAATTCCACATTGTGAGACCACATGGGGAATTGGACGATGAGTGCTTCCTTAGAGATTCTGTAGTTTACCATTACGAGAACACATGGGGAATTGATGGTGAATGCTTCCTCAGAGAGTCTTTTTCTATGTTGAACCAGAGGAGTTAGTCTATGAGAAATTTCTTAGAGGATTTCTTGTGTTTGTTTGGTTGAATAATTTATAAATGTAAATGGATGTAGTTGAAACTGTAGGATTGTTTACTTTTGAGTACTTCCTTATTTATTACTTCATTTTGCATATTTCCTTCTATATATATTCACTAACAGTTAGGCACAAATATTTGGGTGGTTTCTTACTAGGATTCGTCTCACACTCTATTTGGGCCATGATTTTGGTCCCAAACAGATTATATTATTATAGTTATAGATAGGGAAAGAGATCTTCTACTTCAGGTACTTGATTGCTGTGGAGATGGAGAGAATGGGATCAAGATGAGGATTGCGATGCTGTTGGGGTTATTTACTTGTTTTCCTTTGTACTTTAGATTAGTATTGTATTCCATCATTGTGACTTGTTTGGTTGCTTTCCTAGATACCTGTGACATGAATAATTATTTATATATATGTTGTAGTTGTTTATTTATTTTCAGTCTTCCACTATTTACTTATTGTATGGTATTAATTATTTTTCTACTGTTATCTGTTTGTTTCTGTTGTGTTACTCTACCAATGAGGGAATAGTTTCCCCACTATCACACCCAAGTCACCCACTGCTAGTCAGTAGCCTCTGACATTTAGGGAAATGCGCTTGAGGCCATGTGACCAATCGAGTACGGGGAACCTCTAGGCGGCACCCGGAACCGGGATGTTACAAAGTCTAAGTTTGATCACAAGTTTAAAGGCATAAATACCCATTTTGAGATTTTATTTAATGGGAGTTTAACATGATTAAAGAAATTTTGGGAGACATTTATGGGAATATAACCCTTTAGTTTAGTATATGTCTTAGTGATAAGGTTATTTAAGGGATAATAATTTTATATTTTATGGATATATGTTTAAAGTTATTGATAATATTTAGAGTTAATATGATCATTTATGTTAAGGTAATAATAGGAAATTAAGATTATTTGATTTTGTAGAAAAAAAATAAAATGTATAGAAAAACTTAGAGGTTAAAAAGTGATTTGATACTTAATGTTATTTTTTAGTATATTCATCAATTTTTTTGGGAATTTTATAGTAATTATATTTAAATAGTCTTAGAAAAAGAGAAATATATAGGCCAAGTGAAAAACCATTACATTCAGAAAGTTCATGGGGCTTGAACCCAAAACCAAAGGGTGACAAGGGTACATCACCTACCACTGGCCTATTTGATGTCCTGGTTCGTATTATTATTTTTTATTTAAATGATTTTATGGACAAAGATTAATTTGATTTTTGGAATAATATGATTGGATAAAATATAATCCAATATTTGGGATTTTTAAGTGATTAATGATATTTTGATAGTTTTTTTATTAAGTAGAGATATATATAACCTTAATGTTTAACATAAAGTATTAATTGGGAAGAATGATATTATGTTATTGGAGATGTAAGCTGAAGGGAATGAGATAACCTTTAAAGTTAAAAATTTATTTAATATTGAGGTTATTGAGTTTATTTGGGATATAGGGTTATTTATTTATGGAATGATATATGTTAAACCTTTTGTTTTATTGTTAAATTTTGTAGATTAATGTATTATTTCATAATATGAAGATTTATCCATATTGGATAACCTATGCTAATAATTTTGTTTTTATTAAATATTTTGAGATAAAAGGAATGACTTGTCTTTATTTTATATATATTATGATTTATTAAAAGTTAATTTTATTATTTAATGCATGAAAAATTCATTTTGAATGTTCATTTATTGGAGTAAGAGATGAAGTGGAAATTGATCAAAGCACAACCAAAGGATGATATTGTGTTTATAAAATAGAAATAATTCAAGTAAGTATATTATTTTAATGTTTTATATCTTAGTAGTATAAGAATCCATAAAATTTTGGAAAATTATCGTGAAATAAAAAAATTACCCTTTTACTCTAATTTTTGAGGAATTTATGGTCTTTTCACCCCTTATTGATTTACGGTTTTGTGAACATGAACTTTCTCATGACCATGTTATCTATCACACTATATTATTCCTTAGAATTTATTTTTCTCCTCAATGTATATATTTTAACTTACCATAATGTTATCCTTATTTGAGAACCTGAATATGTGATATTTCAAGTAAGCTATATGGTCCCCACTTTCCATTTTCAAAACAAGTTTCATTATCCCTATGTATGATGTGGGTTTTCAACAAAGGTTGGATATTTGATGACCAAGATAAAATTGTGAGGGCATAGTTTTTTTAATATAGATATAATGAAACATCCCAAGATTTTAAGATATATTTATCTTTAAATAATTTTATGTTTTCAACATCTTTCTTAATACAAAACACCGAGCTTTAAGTAAATTGAGATGTAATATAAAATTATTATTATTTAAATGTGATAACTAAGCCGTTGAATTGAAGGGTATGAATATGAGAATTTTTTTTTTCAAAATTTATGTATAATGGTCCTAATAAACCCAAATTTATTGATTAATTATTAGTAAATACAGACTCAATTTTTAGTGAAGTAATTTTATTCTATACAAATGTATTTTTTTTCAAAAATGATTTTACTATATTTTGTGTGGAAATTATAATTAATTTATACCAATTTTAGAAATAGTATTTTATAAAATGAAAATATTTTGTGAAATCATCATATAAAAATTAACAAAGGGTTAAATTTTTGTATTTTTTTGAAATGGTTGATTTTTTAGTGAATAGTAAAAATACATATTTTTGTAAAATTGTCATTTATTTTATTTAAATAAAGTAATTTAAAATTACCACTCTCTTCTGGATTTTAATTTATATAAGATAAATTTTATTGAAAAATAATTTAATTAATTCAATTAGTATTTTTATTTTACATTATATTGATATAAGTCAATTTTTAGGCTTAAAACACATATTTTAGGAATATCATTTTTCATCGCATTTTGAGGGTTTATTTTTAAATTAATTTGTGAAAATAATAGGAATTTAATTTTATTAAAATGATTTAAGATTTTTAATCTGGAATTTAAATTTATTAAATATTTCCATTTTTATTTTTAATCATTATGAATAGTAATCTTGGTAAAATTTATCACCTTAGTAAAGGGTAAATCAAGTAATTAAGGTTAAAAATAATATAATAAGGAATTATAAAATTATCCAACACTTGATTTTATTTCATTTTATGAGCTTAATTATAAAAAATTCATCATAAATTTTAATATATGTAATGTTGATGTCATTTTCCTTTGATAATGACATTTATATTTTTTGAAGTAAAGAAAATTCCAAAATGCCACTCTCTTGACTTTAATATCTATAATTTTTTTTACATAAGGATACAAAGAGGATAAGTTCAAATATATATGTTTTTTTGAAATATTAATTATTTTTTATCATTATAATTTATTTTTAATTTTTAGAGATGAAATAATTACTATAAATTTATACACAATGCTAACATAGTGCTTGTACAAGGAGTTGATAAACCATATAAATGGTTTAAAAAACTCTAAAAGTAATATTGTTTGGATGATTTATAGTTACCAATAAATTATATATATAAATATAACATATTAATGATTTTTTAAGTTTTATATTTTATTTCAATATTTTCCTTGATGTATCTAATTTCAAATCAAATAAATAGTGTCAAAAATAACATTAATAATATTTTATGAAAATAATATTTTATTAAATTATTTTAAAATAATTAAAATATTGGACTAGGAAAATGGGGATAATATATGGTCCAAAATTTCATACCTTTTCCATTTATGAACCAATTGTGTCACCTTATAAGAAAAATTATAACTCTTTAATATTGAAATAATTGTTATCACGGTTAAGGTTAAAGATGGTTAACAAATGGGTAAATAAAAAATAAAGAGTTTAAAATTATGTATAAACTTGTATAAATTTGATTGTATTATTATATTAGGACCATATAATCTTTATATTAGAATCCATTTCATTTTTTATACCCTTTTCCATGAATACAAATAAATTATATTTTAATATTTTGAAAAATTACAAGAGTGCCCCATCCCTAACTTATAAAAGGACACAACTTCTATCTTTTATTTACAATAATTTAAGCCATCTATCTTGAAAAAATCGAACAAATAATCTTCTAAAATTACATATTTATGAATTATAGGTTATGGTCTTCTTAAAATACAATTCCAAGGGTCCTTAAGAAGGGATCTAAAAGAAGTATTCCAAAGAAGAGGTAATCATTTTTATTGACTCTTTTAAATTTATTTCTTCTTTTAAATCCTCTAAATATGTTTCAAATATAAAAAAACACTATAATAAATATACTTAAATTTTATTATTATTATGGGGAAATAATTTTCCACCGCTTTTATATCCTATGGAAAGCAAAAACATCACTTGTGTGTATGTATGACTTACTATATCCATGTAATGGTGTAATTAATTTTTCATCACCTTTTTACTTGGATGGTTATAAATATTGATTTAATGAGTATATATTATAAATATTAAATATTTTTTCTTCTTTTAATTATTAGATTATACCTACCTTCTTACCTTCCAATCTTTTGGAAAATGATAACATCACTTGTGCGTACATGTGGACTACCACCTCCACAAAGTGTTGCAATCCGTTTTTCTTTTTCTATTTTACAAGGATGGTATTAAGAATATATTTAATAAATATATATGATATATATGATATAATAATGATTTTTTAAAGGTGAAATATTATTTATCTTTCCTTCATCCCATCATTTGTATATTGAAAACATCTTTCATGTGTACATACGACCTACTGTCTCCATAAATAGTTTAATTCATTTTTCTATCATTATATTTTATGGTTGAATGTATATATATATATAATTAATATATATTATATTGAAATCATGATTAAAATTATGTATATTATGGAACCATAATCAAAGTACAAGGATTATAATTACCTAACTAAAATTCTCATGAAAAACGAAGCAGTAAACTCCCAAAACAATGATAATAATAAAATATTTTTAAAAAATGGATGATAAGATGTTATAAATGGATAATATTTTATATTATATATATTTATATATTACTATAATTTAATTAAAATAAATATAAATTTATTATATATGAGGTTAAAATCACTTACATGGAAAGTCGATCATGGGGAAAGGAGTTTCTTAACTTAATTTCCATTCATTGGGTTATAATTCTACTTCATTGAATATATTATTACATGATTATATGTAAAATGAAATATGATTTTATTATGTTGTATTTTTTTAGATTTAAACTTTTTACACATAATCACTTCATTGGTTAATTCCCACTTCAATGATATGATCTTTGTAAGGGATTTCATCTCAATTTCCACTTCATTGAGAAATATTTGGTATTATGCACCTATTTACTTTTATATGGTGTATATACTGCAAATTTTATGTATTTAACATGAATATATATTTATTAATTGTTATTCAAATTTATATTCATGTTTACACCTTCAAGGGGTTACAATTTAAATGTTACTAAAGAGGTAATTATTTATTTTTCATATTTTTGGGATTTCACTTATTTTCATTGAAGGAATATTATCATATATCTTTAATAAAATTAATATATTTTGTTATCATATGGATATTTAATATGTTTAGATTTTTTATTACAATTTTTACTCTCTTTGTAACTTTAATAAAGTAATGAAACATTTAAAAGAAAATATGATCTTATTTCTTTATTTGGTTTGATATATTTTTCTTCCATATCCATATTTTTCAAAATGATTTACAAAAGTCATTTTTATTTACTCAAAAGATTTATAAAGTAAATTTTATGCTATAATTGACTTTTTAAATGGTTTAAAGAAATATCTATAATGTTTTATTAAAGGTTTATTTTCTTCTTTCGTTATAAAAATGATGAAAATAATGTTTTTAACATATATGACATTAATAGATTTTATCGAATCTATAACCGTTTTAAGATATTTATAATTTTAAAAAAGTTTTAAATGGTTTTACAAAGAAATATATTTTATGAAAAATTATTTTAAAATTTTCACATCAATTTTCTTATATTCTTTAAAATACACGATTTTACTAAAAAATCTTATTTTCTAATGAATTGATGTTCATCTCTCATTCTTGATTAATTTTATGGTCATTGACTTTCTATTAAAAAATATAATTTGTTATAATCATATTTAATTGAAAATTAAATTTTCTCTTAAATATTATATTCTTTGTATCATGGGTATGATTACTACCTATACCTTATCCCATTTCTACATATAGTGTTTTACTTTGAAAGATATTTGATTGACTAGAGAAATATTGATATTAGTTATTATTTAATCAATACATATATTTATTGATAAAACATATTGTTAATAAATTAAATTGATCATTCAATATATGAGTAATTAAATACATATGAAGTGAAGGGTGGGTCCTGGTTATAGATATACCCTCAATACATCGATAGGTCTCATGAGACAAACTAGTGAGATAACCTTTTTAAATGGATTTTTGGTGTATACCTACCCATCGATTAAACATTCTTGGCATAAGGACTTGATGATAAATATATAATGATGTATACGATCATGAAATATAATACCAAGCATTTACTTTTTTGATAATTTAGTTATTATTATCCTTGGATCACCATATTAATATTATCCATGAATGCATTTTATTATCAAGTTATTGATTAAATGAATGCATTTTCAGTTATTTACCTTTATATATTGATTATTTCTTATTATATTATGTTATATTCCATTATATATAATCTTTACTGTTCATTTTATCTCAGCCTTATTTTGTTTTCATTTCCCCAGGTTATGAAGATGGAATCTTTGAATGAGTTCAATGATGTTTTTTTATAATTTTTATGTTTTTTATATAAAAAATGTGAATCATGTTTGTATCTAGTTCTTTAAGACTAATAAACTATTAGGTAATTTGAGATTTTATATCTTATATCTTATTCTAAAGTAATAAGGTAAAATATGGATTTGGGTTATTAGAGTCTGGGTCTTTAAAATTAATAATAAGTGGTCATTGCAAATTTAACTGCCTAAAGTGAGCATATCCAGAGGAAAAATGAATTTTTTCTTTATAGAAAATATATTCTTATCTTACATAATTTATCCAACTCTTATAAAGTATAATTTATATCTTTTAAAAATTATAAATAATATAATTATGGTTATGATATTATTATATTATAATAAAATCACTTTCATACTCAACTATTGGTTACAAAATGTTCTTGTTTGGGTCGGTTTAACCACCTACAATAAGGATGATATAAATTTTTATAATGCATGGTTATGGAAAGTTAATTTTTGGAATAATAAGATATTAATATGTAAATAATTTCTTCTTCTTGGTTGTGGAATTAAAATGTTAATATATAAATCATTATTAAGATAACATATTTTATTTGTTAAAGATTACCAAAATAAGCTCATCACCAATTTCATATTCATGAATTGTAACTAAAAATACATGGAATAAAATTATAAAATTATAAATAATTATTTAAAATATATTCTAGTAACTTAAATAATCTAGGAATGATGAACTTGGTATCAATTAAATATGGTTGACATTGACATTGGGAAACTTGTATAAAACCAAACATTTTATGATAAAAATAAACAATAACAAACTAATAAATGTATAATTAATGATTATAATTAAAATTATAAAAGTAAATAGATATTAATAAGGTTATGAAATAATTTATTAATATTTTTATGTTTATCATATAGGTGGTTAAAGCGATTTCATGAAGTCAAAAGTAAAGGAAAAAGTTTCTCATCTTTATTTTCTTTCTTTGAGACATATGTAACATTCACAATTTGTTTTATTTTTTATAGAGTATATACAGAACAATGGATAAATTTTATCATACCTTTCATGAAATTAAATATATTTATGAATCCATATCAATTTTTTTCAATGGATTTTGATTGAAATGATACCAAAATTCTTAGGGATTTTGTTAACTCAAATATTATTTCTTTGAGTTATAATGTTTTCTATTGAAATTATTTATTCTATGTTTGGTTTATTCCACCCTAAGATTTTATTACATGTTAATTTTTCTTTTTATATGGGTAAAATTACATTATTAATTTAATTATTCTCCTTTGATTGATTTCTTACCTTATAAAAAATGCAATGATCTTAAGAATAATTACCATACACTCTAAAGGATCTTTTCCCTCTATATCCTTATAATTTATTTCCACAAATTATTTAATTTATTATTTTGAAACCCAAATATATATTATCTCATGGTATTTTCATTTTTATCCTTACCCATTTTTAAAAGTAATATTTATTATCCTTTTTATGGTGTCAGTTTCAATAAAGGAATTTTAAAATATTAAAAAGGTTATTACATTAAAAATAATATGTTTTATCTTCAATTATATATTTCTTATGGAAAAAATTTATATATTTTTAGGGATCAATTATTTGTATTTTATTCTAAATAAATTTTGAAAAATTCTTCAGGTCAAATACTAAAAAATAATCTTTTTGAAAGTGACTCGTAACTTTTTTTCTTTACAAAAATGATAAGAAATGTTTTCTAAATTTTTTTATGGTTTAAATACCATTTTAATATCTATTTCTAATAATTATATATCTTATTGTGTAAATTTTATGATCACCTCCTAAGTAATTTCTAAAATAATTCTTTTTGGTTATTGACTTTTTGGTATCAATCAATCTAATTCTTGATGTCATTTTATATGATACCATTTGAAACTATTATAAAACTTATTTTCTTCCATGGGTTTTTCATGATATGATGATTTATTTCATGTGGAATAATTATGGATAATTATTATGTGATGGTTAAGTTCTTATATTTCTCTCCAATTCATTATTAATAGTTTTAAATCTCATGAGATAATCTGTGAACCAGATTTCATGTCTGTAACTCAATATGTGAACCTATTGATTTTAAATAAATTCACAATTATATGTGCGGATCTAATCTCATGTCCATAAATTAATATGTGGACCAGATTTAATGTCCATAAAATTATTCATGGATCTTTTTCTTTTAGAAAAATTCAAAATTCTATGTATAGACCGGTAGTATTTGAAATTAGGTTTTAATACTTTAAAAATTTTATTTTTATAAGTGTTTTGATAAATTACCATTTCATCCCATTTAATTAAATTTTAATTATTTAAACTTTTATATTTTAACAATATCATTTGAAAAATATTATTTTGTAAAATTTTTATAACAATTATATGAATACATGTGTTAATAATTGAAAACTTTCTTATATTAGTAACTCATGTGATCATAAAATACACGTTTTTCTTCTAATTCAGATTATTTTTTATATTTTTATAAAATATATTTTTTGTTTTGAAATATAATTTATATATTTATACATGGTTATATATATATTCATATATATATATATACAAAAACCTATATAATATGTTTATGTATATATATATATATATATAAACTACAATTCATTATATTCTTTCGTGCAATCACCTCCCCTTGATCACAATGACTAGAAAACAACCATCACACAAAATAACAACCTTGTTCAAATCCAGTTCACTTCCAAAATCCTTTTTTCTCAACATCATCGAACAATAGTAGTGTGACACTACATTTTCAAAACATCTATTGATTCACGCATGGCTCTGTAGTTTGATCATAACCTACATATTTATAATGCTCATCCCCAGTTCAAAGACACAAGCATTTTTGCTTCAGTTCCACAGATAGATTGTGCAACAAAATGCTGTTCTGCGTGACACTCATCAATGATAACAGCTCTACCATGATATGTTTAAGTTACCATTTTTGAATTATGGTATGTATCCTTTCTGTTAACTGGTAAGTTTCTTTACCATGATGTACTTACCATGTGTGAAAATTCTTACCGTGAGGAATAACCATGAGACACGGTAATTTACCTTACCGTGAAGATGAGGTCACCTTACCACAAATGTTTGATTCTTCTTATCATGATCATTTTAATTTCTTGTTTATCAAGAATATTTTATGTAGCTTAAATATATATTTTGAATGTTTTAGATTATATTAATTGCATATGATTTTTTTACTAACTATATGGACACTTCAACTGACTGCACGTAAAAAATGATAACATGGTCATTAAACTTATTGCATGACCATTTGGGTCACACAGTTAGGATACTGAACATGCACACAAGGTAGGAACACTTATCGCATCTGATATCATGGTGAGAATACTAACCATAAGGCTTATGCCTTGTGAATTTTGTACAATACTTGGTTTATTTTTAGTAAAAATTCATTTTCTTACAACACTCTATTTTAGTGTTATTTTTGTAAAAATGATTATAATAATTTTATTTAGAATGTTTAAAATATTTGACTAATTTCTAAAATCAATAAATATTAAATTTATTTTTTTATAATTTTTTGAATTAAATTTATCATAGAAATTCTCATGAAAATTATAATTTTATGTTATTCATTTTATGATCTATTTCTATGTAACTTTTGAATTATTAGTTTACTACAAGTTAATGGGAGAAATTTTAATTGATTCAAATTTCTTAAAATAATCTAATTTATTTTATCAAATATATTAGAAATTATTTTAATCAGTTTAATGCAGAAATGAACATGATTTAATGTTATTATTGATCAAGCGTGAGGTATTACTAACTAATGATGTGTTTTATTATTTAAATATTTCTAACGGTCGTATGACAGTGATAATCTTAGGAATCCCCTATGTGAATAAAAAAATATGATCATTGGAATTTCATTAAAAAAGAGATCAAGGAATATAGTGAAAATACTTTTTCTTTGACTCTCAATGAATTTTTTGATTTCTTACGATAAGACCAATTTTCTTGGCAAGCGACAAAGTTCTTTCATGACTTATATTTTCCCTAACGAGATCACGAAGAAACTTCAAATATAAAATCCTCCTTTGTTGTTATGATCAAAATAATCAAAATAAAATATCCTCATCCATTTGATCATCTACTGGTTTCTTTGTATTTTTTTGTATTCATGATATATATTTTTTCTTTTGTTTTTAATTGTTCAAATCTAGTTTATGACTCTAAATACACATTTTTATATTTTTGAAATTTAATTTATAATTTTCCTAATTAAAATAAAATCTTTCATTTTATGTTGATTCCACCTCTAAAAAGGAAGTATCAGTTGTGAATCCTAATAAAAATTTAGGTCACAAACTAGGTTTAGTCTTCTATAAAAAGATTAAATTGTGCCTTTTGGTATTTATAAACGGAAGAGTCTATAATAGGTTCTCACACCTTTAAAAGTGAGGTTCATAGCGGGTACCAATCTTCTCTTGGAGTAGAGAAGGATGAGGAGTGGACTAGGATATTTTTGAACTGAAACGCTATAAATCTGTATGTTATATATTTTTATTTTTGTTACACCTCATTTCATGAACACAAAACTTACTGTGGATCATTATTTTATAAACTATAATTATTTTCTAATATTTTTTTTTAAAATGAGTATTCACCCCTCTAGTCATTATTTCCATCATTATCGATCCAAAAATTAGTATTATAGGGTAGGACCTTACTTAAAGGATATTTATCCTCTCTAATTATTTTAATATGATATCAAACAATCACTCTCATAGGAGATTATTACTTAAAAATAATTTTACGAGTATTTTATTGTTTATGTTGTTTATTTTTAACTCTATTCTAATATGATATTCTAGACTTAACCTTCTAAGTAATAAAAGAAAAAGGTTTTTTTTAAGATGGAACGTGTAAATGTGAATGATGGATGGATTCCACAAATACCTCTCTTCTTAGATGGAAGTGAATAAAATTACTAGCAAGACAAAATGGAATCCTACATGAAATGTTTAAGTGTGCATCACTAAAATATCATGGATAATCTATATGAGATATCCAAATTTGATCTAAAGACACTTTTAGGCAATGGCATGGTAAAATATTTTTTTTAATTATAAAGTTAATTTTTTTTGTACTGTGATATATTTAGAAGTGTTTATAGCCATGTTTGATCTTGTAAGACAACCCACGACATATAGAGAAAACTTTAAGTGACTCACTATGGGACTGAAAATCTCAAGAGAACCAAGATAGGAATGTTCTGTGTAGAATACCAGGACTTCAATAAGGGATATTAAGATTTATTAAACTAGGTGTTCCATTATTTTACATTTATTACAAATAGAATGAGTGATCTTGGAGAATTTTTTGATAACATATCTCAAGAGGAAATATTATTGAGATCTATTTAAAAGATATGGCATGAAAATAATGTTACTATCGATGAGATTAATAATTTTAAGGAGTATACCTTAGATGAAATAATAATAAGTCAATTTCAATATGAATCAGAGTTGAAAAACGTTGCTGATGAGGAGTTAACAAAAATTAAAGGCATTGAATTTAAATCTAATGTTATTTATTACTCTAATTCATAAGAATACAAGTTCAAGGAAAGAGAAAAAGATATGTCTCACTTTAGTAATAAGTTTTTCAAGTTTAGGAAAAAAGGTGGAAAGAAGTGGTTCAAGAGGAATTTTATAAAGGACTATAAGAAAGGTAATTACAATAAAAATATTGATGTTTCAGAATTAACTTATTATGAGTACAGGAAGAAAGGAAACATAAGGACTAAATTACCTAAACTAAAACATCCAAATAAAGACAAAGATAAAATAATAAAAATAAATTAAAGCCTATTTTGGAGGCTCGTACTGCTCATACAGTTATAACTCAAAAAGTGATTCTAGAAGTGAACAAGATACATAAAATCATGACATGATGGGTATACAATGTGAGGTAAACGATTCAATATTTACTCAGTTAATAACTCCTATAAGTTTTTATCATAATGTTTTATCTAAAAATTAAAATGAAATTGTTTCTGATTCATTTTCTCATTATGATTCTATGAATTTCAATGTTAAAAAACTACTTAATGAAAATAAAGAATTAATAAATGATGATGTTAGGATAACTAAAAAGTATATTGACATAAAAAATAAAAATATGAAGTTTATTAAATAAAATGATAAAATAAAAAGGTAATGTGATAATATAGAAATCTATATTTCCCAGAATTATAAATCAAAATAGAATTATGATTATGAGTGATCAAAACTAAAAGAAGTAAATGAAGAATTTAAAAAATTTATTGAAATGAATGATAAGGATAAAAAAATAATATTTAATTTAGTTAAGGATGATTTAAATAAAGTTTAAAATCATTGTAATAAACTTATTTAAGAAAATAATAAATTAAGTAACCCAACTTCTGGATCAAATGATAAATTTTATATAGAATTAGAGACTGTTCAAAAAGAGAATATAAATTTGAAAAATGAAGATTTCAATATTAAATAGAATTAATCTAATTTTGTTAAAGGTACAGAAAAATATCATTAAATTATGTATTTGATGAAAATAAAAACTAATAAGAATGGTTTTGGTTATAAAAGTTTATCACCAAGTTTAAATAAGAATATCTTTGTTAAAATCTAAAAATAAATTATTTTTAGTGTAACCTGTTTTAATTATAGAATGAAAGGTAATTATGTCAATGAGTGTTCAATAAGATTTAAAAAATCATTTTTACATACTATAACTTTCATTACTAGATATTAACTTTATAAACAGACCACTAATAAATGATTTAAATCAATTTGGGTTCCAAAATTTTCTAATACTAATCCCGTTGGACCCAAGTTAGCTTCAGTACCAAAACAAACTATTTGAATTGTTTAATTTAAAAAATATGCCTTATAAGTCTCAGAGACTCATGGTATTTAGACAATGGTTTCTCCAGACACAAGAAATGTGATATTTCAATATTTCATTCCTATAATTCATGTTATGGTGGCCTTGTCACATTTAGAAATAACTCTAAAGGTCATATAGAAGGTATTGGTGATGTTGGATTTTAAAAAATATTTATTATTTCAAAATTATTATATATATATGGTTTAAAACATAATTTTATAAGTATATCAGAGTTATGTAATGATGAATATTTTTTTGAAAATCATAAATCTACTGTTTTTAAAAATAAATTTGTTTTATTTTTTGAAAATAGAAAAGATAATGTTTACACTATTGATTTATCTGATCTAAGTAAACAAAAGGTTAAGTGTTTGAATGATGTAGAAGTAGATGAAATTATGTGGCATATGAGGCTTGGGGATGAAAATTTTAGACTATTACAAAAACTATCAAAGCATGAATAGGTTCTAAAATTTACAAATTCACATACAAGTAAGTACTTTATGTGTGATTCTTGTTTAAAGGGTAAGAAACACAAAGAAAGGTTTAAATATTTTAATGACGTTAGTACAAATATATGTTTAAAACTATTAAATCTTGATTTTTTTGGACATATTATTTATTATCCCATAAAAATGAAAATTTAACCAAACTTTATGCCTTATGTAAGCTTATTCAAAACTTAAAAAATATAGAAATAATCTATATCTGAATAGATAGAGGTGTTGAATTTGTTAATTTATAATTTGATAAATTTTGTGCAGAGAATGGATATAAAAATTTATTCTCAGCCCTTAGGACACCAAAACTGAATGGTATGGTAGAAAGATGTAATAGATCTATTAAATAAATGGATAGTTCTATGATAATAGAATTTAATGTACCTAAATACTTTTGGGTAGATTCTATTAATATATATTTCCATGTATTAGATATAGTTTCTATATGTTTGTTTGTAAATAATACCCCTTATGAACTATTTAAAGGGTTTAACCTAAAGTTGGATATTTTAGAATATTTGGTTGTAAAGAATATATATTAAATACAAAATATAATTTAGAAAAATTAAATTCTAAATATGATAAAGAGATATTTTTAGGATATTACAATTCTAGAAATGCTTTTATATTTTTCAATAAGAAACATTTAGTTGTTGAAGAATATGTTCTTATTAAGTTTAATGAAACAAATTATAACAAGAATTATTTTGATTCAAATAATGACAATGATGAATTCAGGGAATTGAATTTTGGTGAATATAATGACCACGATAATAAGATTTCATTAGTTGAGGGGGAGTATATATCTTCTCAAACTGATCCTAAAAAATGTAAAACACTTAAAGAGCATCCAATTTAAAAAATAATTAGAGATATTGAATCTAGTATACAAACCAGAAAAATTGTTTTACTTTACAATGAAATATTTTCTTTTGTTATTGATTTTGTTCCTTTCAATATAATAATGCTTTAATTAAGTCAAATCAGATTAATACTATGCATGATGAGTTAAATCAAGTTGAAAGAATAAAATTTTGAAATTTATTTGAATTTAAACCTATAATAATAACTAAATTGATTTTTGGTGATAATCTTGGTGAAGATGGAATCATAGTTAAAAATAAATCAAGAATATTAGATCAATGTTATTCTTAGTAATAGTGAATTTACTTTGAAGATTATTTTTCTCCTATTTCTAGTATGAAAGAAATTATAATTATATTATCCTATGCATGTTTTAAAAAAATCAAATTATTTCAAATAGATGTAAAAAGTGCATTTTAAATAAAATAATTTTAGAGGAATTTTATGTTAAACAAACCCCTAGATTTGAAAATGATAAATTTTCAAATCATGTTTTTAAAATTAATAAATATTTATATGGTCTTAATTAGTATCATCGAGATTGGTATGAAATAATAACTCAGTTTTTAATTTAAAATGATTTTGAAAATGTAAAGGTTGATCCAACCTTATTTATTAAGAGAGTTTCAAATGATATACTGATTATATAGATTAATATTAATGACATAATATTTGGTTGAACAAATGATTTACCATTTAATGATTTTTTATGTTGATGATAAGTGAATTAGACATGATTTTAATGGGAGAACTAAAATTTTTCCTTGGTTTACAAATTAATCAAAGAAAATATGGTATTTTCTTAAATCTAACTAAATATGTTAAATAACTTATAAAAAATTTTGGGCATGATTCTAGTAAGACTATGAAAACACCAATGAGTAAAAATTCCAAATTGGACTTAGATGAATATAGAAAGTGTGTTGATATTAAACTATATAGAGTAATGATAGGTAGTTTAATGTATATCACTGCATATAGACCAAACATAATGTTATTAGTTAGTTTATGTACTACAGTTAAGTAAAAACCTAAATAAAGACATTTTAAATTTATCAAAAGAGTAATTTGATATATAAAGGGTGCTATTTGTACTAGTTTATTTTATTCTAATCCAAATTGTTTTGATTTAATATATTTTTCTGATTCTAATTTTTAAGGTTTTATAATTGACTAGAAAAGAACTGTAGGTATGTTTCATTTCTAGGTAAAAGACTGATTTCATGTAATTATAAGAAACAACTTTCAGTATCACTATAACTAGTTGAGACTACATATGTTTCAATTTATAGTTTCTATTTATATAGTATATGGATTAAACAAACTTTATTTGATTTTAATATTAGTTTTTATTAGGTTCTAATTTTTTGTGATAATTCTAGTGCTATTTCAATTTCTAAAAACCCTATACAACACTCTAGAACAAGACACATATATGTTAGAATTCATTTTCTTATGGATCATGAAAATAAAGGTGATATCATTTTTTAATTTGTACCCACTGATAAACAGTTGGATGAAATATTCACTAAGCCTTTAGATTCTGTAAAATTTGAGAAAATGAAATTTGAAGTGGGTATATTAGAAGCTTAATATTTATTTTTATGACAATTAATTAGTGTTATAAATATTTATATTTATTTAACTATATGTTTACATTTATACTACTTTTAATCATTAATAATGGAAATTTAATACTATTTCTTTTTAAGAAGAAAAATTATATAATTTTTTTATTTTTGATAAATTTCAATGTGGGAGAAGTTTTTTAAAAATTTAATTTTTTTCTTCTATTTTTTAATTTTAAAAAAGGGAGAGTGTATCATTCTGTTACCGATCTGACTGGTATGTATTTAACCTTGTTGTGGATTTTCCTTTTCATTAATGGGGTAGGGTCAAGATTGAATTAGAAGGATATCTATAATGGTTAATTTAGAGATTTTTTGGACTCTCACCTTTAACCAAACTCTTTCCACAGTCTATAGGAGGGTTACATGTCATGTAACAAGGATACATGTCATATAATGGTTCTGCATACAAGTTGTGAAAGGATTCATGCTGTGATGGGTACACATCATGATGTATCTTTACACATCATGAAGGAATTAATGATTTGTTTTTATTTTAGAGAATTTTTAATTTAAGTCGATGCGATGCATTTTTTGGTGGTTATGAGAATTAACAATTTCCCATCTTGTAATGGGATTACACGTCATGTAATACCTAGAATATGGATTTTAAATAGGCATTGTGGTTGATATCTTTTCTTTTCTCTACTTCAGTTTCAACTCCCCTGACCTAAGGCCTTCCCTGGGCATTCTTGAAGCTCTCCAACCCTTACGGATCCCCTCGTTCGGTGTTTGATCATTATTGCACTTGCAGTGTGATTCCTGGGTAAGCTTTCTACCTCATAATTTTTTTATATCTTTCTCCTCCTTTGGGATTTCAATAGATCATTCTAAAATTAATGTATATATACTCCATGATGTTGGATCTCATTTCTAGGTTGTGTATTGACGTTTTCTGCACCATTATTATTATTGATGGGAATTTTTGCGAGTGTTGAGTTTTGGGATAAAGGTAGGTGGTTCCATCTCGATTAGCCAAATTTATTAACCTTGAATTACTTGATTTATTTCAATTGTTGATTTAAATTAAATTTCTCAACTTTCTTTCAATTCATTAAATAAAAATATAATTCCAGTGAATTGGGATATTTGAAATGGTTTTGGCATGAGAATTTGGAAAACCCCAATTTCATTGTGTTAGGGTGTGTTTATGGAAATTTGTTGATTTAAATTGTTTAATTTAAATTTTAGTTTTGATGGAAATGATTGTAATTAAAATTTTGAATTTAATTTTGGAAATGAATTGTGAAATGATGGAATTGGTTTTGAATGGATTTCAAACTTTTGAAATTGGATTAAATTGTTTTGAATAAACCCAATGGGTTTATCTTGTTAAAGAGTCATGTTTTTGATTAAAAACCATTTTAGTTTTAAATGGAAAATTGTAATTGAAATGGAATAATAGGTTTTAATTATATTTTAAGATGTCTTAAACTAAATTTCCCATCATTGATTGTGTAATAGAACATATAGGCCTTAGGTAGTTTGTGAGTTATCCAGACACACTCGATGCTATTACAATGTTATGAAACATACATGCAACAGGTCACATCCCTGATGGGGGGTAATGAGTTTCCTCTGGACAATTTTATGGGGACATGAGTATACACATATTACTAAGATCACCTAGAGATTGTGGATTTTTATCACTGCAAATACTATCATACCTATTTGGAAGATGACTATGTTGCTCACTTTTTGTTTATATTTAAGATATAAATGTATGCCAATTTTGTAAAATTTCACTATGTGCCTTCTAAATTTACATAAAATGTTTTAAGTAACTATTTTACCTTAATCATTTGTTTTATAAATATTCTATCATTTAAAAAGTCTTTGCTTAATGTATTTTCCATCATTTAAACTATATAGAAAAATTTATTTAAATATGATTTGAAGTGACAAACCTATTTATATTTAAAATTGAAAGAATTCCTTTAGTTAATAATTTATTGACATCTGTTATGGAATCCATGGTGATACCCTACAGGTATTTTTAGCTCATAACCTACTTGTTCCTTCATGTGAGTGTAGATTATCTTATTCTAGGTTCAAGAAAGGGGAAATGATCTCTTAGAGATGGAACCAGCTGCTGAACTTTGGACTTGGTGAGTTGAGTCCTTAGGAGCTTGGGGTGTTTCCCTCTATTTCAGTACTTGATTTGTAGTACTTTGGGCTTGTATATGCATTGTTGAATTCTGGTACATTACTCTCAGTGGAGTTTCTTTTTTTATGCATAATATCTTGTTTCTTTTACATTCACATTGTTAGTGAAAAAATCATTCCCTCTTACATGATGTATGATGCCAGGTGATAGTCACTGACCTGTGGAGATCAAGAACGCTATTCGAGATATGTCAGGACCAAGTCAGTTATCATGTTACCAGGGTTCCTGGGTTGGTTTATGAAAAAGTGTTATCAAAGGGAAGTTGATATTTTTTCATGAAGTCAGTATGAATATTTGAAATATTTTTGGGACTTATGAGGTAGTTTCTATTTAGTTCCAAGAAATATTTCACTGCAATAAACCTTAAGTCACCAGTGGTGGTTAGGGAAATACATCTTGTGGATTAGTTCTAGTATTTTCTCTATTTTTATTTGGATAGAGTGGAATCCAAATATAGATATTATTTATGTTGGAAATAAATTTCCTTATTGCTCAGTTTGAGTGTTAATATGATTTTTCCTTGTTGTTTGCTGATGTTGTGTAGAATCATGCCTCCGAGAAGACATGTGAACTGGGTCTAGGAAGAGGCTACTTCTGAACCTCTGTAATAAAATCCTATTGTGGATCCAAATCTAGTTTAGGTTATAGTTCACACTATCCAAGCTCTAGGACATACACCACATATAGTTCTAATTCAGGCTCTAGATGTGGATCCTCAAGGGTATGTTCTTCAAAATCATTATTAGGATTTCCTTCTCCAAAATCCACCAGTTCTTAAGGGATACACTAATCTTCAACATGATAAGGAATGGTTGGGAAATATAGAATGTATATTTGAGTTATTGGAGACACCAAAAGTGATCAAGGTGAAGTGTGCCACCTTTATCCTGGAAGGACCAAGTAGGAGATGTTGGAACACAATGGTGATAATAAGGAAACATGAGGTCTTAGAGTGGAAATACTTCAAGGTTCTTTTCACTGACCAGTTCTATCTAGAGTCAATGGTTTTGGACAAGGTTTTTGAGTTTTTCAATCTTGAGTAGGCTGATAGAACCATGATTGAATATTAAAATCACTTTGCTAAGAACATGTAGTTTTCACCTAAGATTGTATCTATTGAAAAGATAACAGTTCAACAGTTTGAGTTGGGACTTAAATCAGATATACATTATAATATTTTTTTTCTAAATATTAACACTAATTATGATGTGATGGATAGAGAAATGATGGTTGAAATGGACTAGGATGGAAATTCAGCATTGATGGGAGTTCCTTTTTCTCCCAGTAGCAGCATCAGTTCCTTCAATAGAAAATGGAAGTGTGATGATTCTCATGGTAGTTCTCAAAAACAGGGCCATTACAAACCTACTACAACATTAGGAGGAATTCCTTTTATTTTCTATTAGCGTGAAAAGTCAGGAAATTATAGGAGGGTTTGAACTAATACACCCAATAACTATATCTCCTGTGAACATTCAAGGAACCTACAGATATTGTTCCATAACTTTTCTACTATGTGTAGTGGAACAAGATCATAAAATCCTCCTAAAACTGTAGGGAAATCATATGATTCATGTATGAAAGGATTCTAGCCATATGCATCCAGAATGAAGCTACTTCACATAGTGGAAGATTTTCTAAATGAAGCAAACAAGAGTCTAGTGACTATAAGAGGTACCATTACTATAGACTCGTCATTGGTGAATTACCTATTTGATACTAGTGCATCTCATTCATTTATTTCAACCTTTATTGTTAATCTTATTAATGTTATTATGAAGCTTTTAACTTGTGCAATTCATATTACTACACCCCTTGGATTGAAGAGAGAGAAGGGTCTCTGTAGTCCCTCTTATAATTTCTCTTTAGATGATGTCAAGTTGTCTTGGAGTTTCTTGGTTCTTGACATGAAACTTTTTGACACCATTTTCTAAATGGGTTGAATCATTTCTAATAAAGTCTATATTGATTGTTATCTTTGATGGGTCAACCTTAATACACCAAGTTGTATGTCTCTTTTCTTTCAAGGATATTGGGACCCAAGATCATTTAGATCTGGACCTTATTATCTAGAGTTTGAGAAATTAATATCAGTTTTTTCTTTTGATCTGGATTGAGAATATTTCAGAAGTGACCTCCTTCTAGTTTTCATTGAGTTTATCAATGTGTTTCCTTATGATTTCTGTCATATTCTACCAGTAAGGTAAATTGAGTTTTCTATTTACTTAGTGCCTACTACTCAATGAGTTTATATTCCATCTTACCATATGGAACTGGATGAACTGAAAGAGATGAATTCATAATTGGATGACCTTCTGGAGAAAGGATTTATATTCCTGAGTGTGTCACCTTGGGATGTGTCAGTTCTCCTAGCCAAGAAGGCTGATGGTTATCTTTGCTTATGTGTAGATTACTAAATTATCAATTATGTTATGGTATAGAATAAATATTTTTTCCATAGATTGATGATATGTTTGATTAGTTTAAAGGGGTGAAATGGTTTTCAAAGACCGACCTTCAATCTAATTACCATCAGTTGAGAATAAAAGAATCTGAAATTCATAAAACTACCTTTAGGATTAGGTATAACCATTATGAGTATGTTTTTTATGCCATTTTGAATGAAAAAATTCTCCTTTAGTTTTCATGGATTTGATGAACATGGTCTTCCATGAGTATATAAATACTTCTGTAGTGGTTTTTGTGGATGTAATCCTTGTTTAATATAAATTTTAGGAGGATCTTGTGCATCATATGAGAACAGTTTTGAGTTTTCTGAGAAATCACCAACTTTATTCCAAGATTTTGAAGTGTGTTTTTTGGATTTGATAAGTGAAATTCATGGGACACAAGGTGTCATAACAAGTAATTTCAGTTGATATTGAGAAGGTGAAGGATGTTATGACTTGGGATCAACCACATAATGCCTTTGAGGTTTGAAGTTTCTTGGGCTTAGATAGATATTAATATAGGCTTGTGAAAGACTTCTTGAAGTTGGCTTCTCCAATGAATGCTCTAACTCATAAGGGGGTGAAGTTTTCTTAGAATGAGAAATGTCTGCATTATTTTGTTGAGATGAAACATCGTTTGAATATTACATTGATTTTAACTCTTCCAAAGGTTGGACAGGCTATGTGGTCTTTTATGATGCATCGGGTTCAGTCTTGGGATGCATTCTTATGTAAGGTGATCATGTAGTGGCTTATAGATCTCATCATCTTAGGTCACATGAGGATAATTATCCTACCCATGACCTTGAAATTTTAGTTGTGATTCACGTACTTAAGAGTTGGTAGCATTACCTTTATGACAAAAGTTTTACCTCATTTTCAAACCATAATATCTTGAGTTATATCTTCTCTAAAAAATATTTGAATCTTTACCAGAGGCATTGGGTTGAGTACCTATAGTATTTAGACTTTGTCATTACCTATACCCTAGGGAAAGGAAATGTTGTTGCGGATGTGTTGAGTAAGAAACTTCCAACCCAGGTAGTGAAGGAATCTTTGGAAGAGTGTAATTTGATGACTCTCTTTGCTCAGTTTCATATTGAGGTTCAGGAATCAAGGGATAAGGTTTATTTGGAAAACACTAAATTATCATACATTCTTCTCAAGATAATTCTTTAGGATTAAAATCTTGATGATTAATTTTATATCATTAGAGAATCTATTTATGGTTGGGATATAATTACCTTATAATCATTCTCTAAAGAGAGTGTTCTATGCTATTAGAATCGCTTCATTGTTCTGTCAATGAAAAGGAAGCCTATAATAAAGGATTTTAATAATTCATAGTGGGAAGTACAAATAGGAACCAAAAATATGTTCTATGACATGCAGTGGTATTTCTGGTGGCCTGATATAAGGTAGGGAATTTCTGAGTTTGTCTCTCGTTTCTATACATGGCAGTAGGTAAAGGCCAACATCAGAAACCTTCAGGTTTTTTATCCACTTCCAGTCCCTACTTGGAAGTGGAATGATATATCTATGGATTTTTTGATTGTGCTTCCACATAACCAGAGAAAGAAGAACAAAATATAGGTTATGATTGATAGGATGAACAAGTCGGCTCACTTCATCCCATTCATGATAAAACCAAAGTTGAGGAGTTGAGAAATCTATATGTAAAAGATATTATTTGTTTTCATAGAGTTCCATTTGATATAGTCTCTAATAGGGATCCTAAGTTCACTTCTCACTTTTGGAGAGGACTTCAAGAGGAACTAGGATCTTAGGTCCATTTGATCATGACATACCATCCGTAGTTAGATGACTAGACAAAGAGAGATATACAAATTCTTGAGGATATTCTTTGTGCTTGTGTTCTTGATTTTGGTGGGGATTTGGATGATAACTTGAGGATGGTTGAGTTTTCTTATAAAAATAGTTACCAGTACTCCATTATAATGTCTCCTTTTGAGGCCTTTTACGTTCGACCTTGTAAATATCCTTTTTATTGGTTGGATATTGGTGAAAGTTACTTGGTTGGACCAAGTTTGGTGTAAGAGACGATAAAAAAGATTTAGTTTATTCATTAGATAATGTTTACAATAGATCTAATATAAGTCTTATATTGATCATAACTATAGAAATTTAGTGTTTTTAGTTGGTTCTCATGTGTTCTTGAAGGTTTCACCCTGATTGGGTCATCGATGGCTTGGGAGGTAAAGAAAGATTGCTCCTCATTTGGTGGGATCTTTTGAGGTTGTTGAGAAGGTGGGGGAAGTGGAATACTATTTATCACTTCTACCAAATTTGACACTAATACACAAAATGTTCCATGTATTAAATTAGAGAAATTATCTCTCTGATCCATCTCATGTTTTGAGCTGGAGTGATCTTGAGATTGAACCTAATTTATCTTTGATAGAGCGGCCAGTCAGGATAGTTGATTCTAAGACTAAGATGATTTGTGGGAGGATGATACCTTTGGTTCGTGTGCTATGGAATCATGGTTTTGATAATAAAAAGATGTGGGAATGTGAGGAAATGATGAGAGAGTAGTGTCCTCATCTCTTTGGAATGTAATATTCTTCATAGGATTTTTGGGGACAAAAAGTTTCTATTGTGGGGAGGTTGTAACATCTCATTGCAGATTTGATAGGTACTTCTTTAACCTTGTCATGGGTTTTCCTTTTAATTGATGAGGTAGGGATGCGATTGAATTGGGATGATACCTATAATGGTGAAGTTATATATTTTTTGGAGTCTTAACTTTAACTGACCTCTTTTCATAGGCTATAGGAGGGTTACACATCATGTAACAAGGATACACGTCATGTAATGGTTTTGTTTACAAGTCATGAAAGTCTTCACGCTATGATGGGTACACACCATGACACATACTTAAACATTTTATAGTAATTAATTATTGGTTTTTATTTTGGATCAGGAGAATTTAAGTTGAGGTGATGCGTTTTTCGATGGCTACGAGAATTAACTGTTTCACTTCGTGTAATACCCTGACTACATTTTTTAAATAGGCAATAAAACTGGGATATTTTCTTTCCTCCACTCTAGTTTCAACTCCATCAACCTAAGTCCTTACCCAGGTATTCTTAAAGCTATCCAACCCTTATGGATCCCCACATTCAGTGTTTAATCGTCGTTGCGCATGCAGAGTGTTTTCTGAGTAAGATTTATCTCCCATTCTTTGTTTTTATCTCTTTATACTCCTTTGGGATTTCAATAGATCATCCTAAAATTGACGAATCTATTCTCCATGATGTTTTTTCTCATTTCAAGTTTGTTTTTCGAGATCTTATACACCTTCTTTCTCATTGACAGGTGCTGTTGAGAGTATTGAGTTTCAGGATAAAGGTAGGTGGTTCTGTCCCGATTAGCCAAATTGATTAAATTTGAATTGATTGATTTCTTTAAATTGTTGATTTAAATTAAATTTCTTAAATTTATTTCAATTTATTAAATAAAAATCCAATTCTAGCGAATTGGGTGATTTTAAATGTCTTTGGTATGAGAATTTGGAAAGCCCCCAATTCCATTGAGTTAGGGTGTGTTTATGAAAATTTGTTGATTTAAATTGTTGAATTTAAAGTAGAGTTTTTATGGAAATTATTTCAATTAATTTTTTTAATTTAATTATGGAAATTAATTGTGAAACAATGGAATTGGTTTTGAATGGATTTCAAACTTTTAAAAATGGCTTAAAACGTTTTGATAGTAATCCAGTGGTTTTATCTTGTTAAAGATGCATGTTTTTGATAAAAAACTATTTTTGTTCTAAATAGAAAATTGACATTAAAATAGAATAATGGGATTTAATTTTATTTTAATCAGTCTTAAAATAAATTTTCTATCATTAATTTTGTAAGAGAACATGAAAGACTTAGGTAGTTGGTGAGTTATTTGGACACACTCTACACTATTACAACATTCTAAAACATACATGAAGTGGGTAAAATCCCCAATGGGAGGGTGATGAGTCACCTCTATCTAGTATTAGGGGGATGTGTGTATACACATATTTCTGAGATCACCCAGAGAGTACAGATTCCTATAGTCATAAATACCATCGTACCTATTTGGAAGATGACCATGTTGCTCGCTTGTTGTTTATATTTGAGATATAAATGTATTCCAATGTTGTAAAACTAATTTACAAGGATTTTAAACTTACATAAACCATTTTATGTAACTATTTTAACTTAATATATTGTTTTATAAATATTCTATCATTTGAAAATACTTTTTTTAAAGTATCTTCCATCATTTGAATAGTATATCATGATTTGTTTAAATATGATTTAAAGTTCCAAACTTATTTACCTTTAAAATTGAAATCATTCCTTTTGTTAATCATTTGTTAGAATTTGTTATGGAATCTTTGGTGAGACCCTACTGGTGTTTTTAGCTCACACCCTACTTGTGCCTTTAGGTGTCTGTAGCTTATCTTCTTCCCGATTCGAGTAAGGGGAAATGATCACTTGGAAGTGGATCCGGTTGCAGAACTTTGGACTTGGTGAGTTGAGTCCTTAGGGGATTAAGGTGTTTTCCTTTATTTGGGTACTTGAGTTGTTGTAATTTGAGCTTGTTTATTCCTTGTTAACTTCTGGTAAATTACTCATAGTGGAGTTTCTTTTGTTATGTATACTGTCTTGTTTCTTTTAATTTCGCATTGTTTGTGGAAAATCATTCCCAATTACATTATGTATAATACTAGATGACAGTCCTTGACCCATGGTGATCAAGAAAACACTTTAGGCTATGTCAGGGATGACTCAGTTATTGAGTTACCAAGATACTCGGGTTAGTTCGTGACATGGATATTTTTAGTATTTGGAATTGGGTTTTAATAATTTAATAGTTTTCTTTTTATAAGTGTTTTGATAAATTACTATTTCATACAATTTAATTAAATTGAAATTGTTCAAACTTTTATATTTTAATAATAATATTTGAAAAATTTTATTATGTAAAATGTTCATACCAATTATATGAGTATATGTGTTAGTAATTGAAAACTTTCTTATCTTAATAACTCAGGTGATATTGAAATACATGTTTTATTCTAATTCAGTTTAGATTTTATATGTTTATCAAATATATTTAAAAAAAAATTAATTTCTATATTTATACATGGTTATATATTTATATATATATATATATATATATATTTATATGTATGTTTACAATGACCTATATAATATGTTCATGTAAATATATATATAAAATAATATTAATTATCTTCTTCCACACAATCACCTCCTCTTTCTCATGATGCCTAGACAACCTTCACATAATATAGAAACCTTTTCCAAATCCAGTTCCTTTCACCGCATCTTCCCTTCTTGGCGTCATTGACTAGCAGTAGCCAAAAATTGAGTTTTCACAACACCTAGTTCTTCACGCATGTCTCTACAGTTTGATCGACACCTTCATCTTCACAATGATCATCCATATTTCAGTGATAGAAACATTGTTGCTTCAATTAGGTAACTAGACCACACATAAACACCATGTTCTATACGATGCAAACAGATGACAGTGGATCTATCGTGCTACTTTGAAGTTACCATTTGTGAAACACAATAAGTCTCCTTACCGTGAAATGGTAATTTTTCTTATCATGATGTACTTAACACATGTGAAATTTCTTACCATGAGGCGTGACAAGCAGATATGTTAGTTTACATTACCATGAAGAGGAGACCACCTTACTGCAAATGTTTGTTTCTTCTTTCCATGAGTTTTTTAATTATTTTTAGTTCACAAATAATTTCTAATACTTAAATATTTTTTTGGAAAGTTATATATTAAATTAATTGTATATTGTTTTTTTACTGAACGTATGCACACATCAACTGACCACACATAAAAATGTTTTCACAGTTAGTAGACCTACTACATGATCATTTGGGTTACACGGTCAACATACCAACCATGTGTGAAAGGTAAGCATACTTACCGCACACGAGTTCATAGTGAGAATACCAACTATGAGTCTTGTTCCTCACACAGTTAGTACAATACTTGGTTTATTTTTAGTAAACATTTTTTTTCTTATGACACTATATTTTAGTGTTTTTTTGTAAAATTTCTAACTAAAAAATTATTTAGAATGTTTTATCTATTTGATTGATTTTTAAAATTAATAAATATTAAATCATCTTTGTTATAATTTGTTGAATTATAATTATCATAGAAATTATCATGAAAATTATAATTTTATATCATTCATTTTATGTTCTATTTTCTATCACTTTTGAATTATTTTTTTACTAAAGGTTTATGGGGGAAATTTTAATTTTTATAATTATGTGAAATACTTTCATTTATTTTATAGATTTTATTTGAAATTGTTTTAATAATTTTAATTAATAAATGAAAGTGAGTCAATATTATTATTGATCACACATGATGTTTTAATAGGTAATGACATTTTTTACTATTTAAATATTTATAACCATTATATGGTAGTGAAAAACTTAGGATGACCCTATGTGAAGAAAAAAAAAGATGACCATTGGTGTTTCATTGAAAAATAGCGATTAAGGCATATAGTGAAAACAATTCTTCTTAGACTCTCAATAGTTTTTTTGATTTCTTACAATAAGACTGATCTTCTTTATAAGTGAAAAAGTTCTTTTGTGACTTATGTTTTCCCTAATGAGATCGAAAAGAAACATCAACTATACAATCCTACTTTGCTTTTGTGATCAATATCACCAGACTAAATTATCCTCATCCATTTGATCATATGATAGTTTCTTTGTATTTTATTTTATTACTCATATATTTTATTACTTATATTTATAATTGTTTGAATCTAGTTTATGCTTTTACAAACTGAAAGAAATTATTGTATTGTATGGTAATTCCACCACCAAAAAGTAAGTATTGGTTGTGACTCCCGATCAAAATTCAGTTCATATAATAGGTTTAGTCTTCAATATAAATAATAGGTTGTGCCTCTAGGTATTTTTAAAAGGAAAATTCTGTAATAGGTTCTCACACATTTAAAAGAGAGCTTCTTAGTGGGTACCAATCTTCTCATGGAGTGGAGAAGGTTTTGGGAGTGGACTCGGATATTTGTGATCCAAAAAACTATAAATCTTTGTGTTATGTATTTTTATTTATTACACACCTCATTTGAAGAAAATAAAATTCATTGTAGATCATTATTTTATAAACTTTGATTTTTTATAATAAAAGTTTTAAAACGATTATTCACCCCCTCTAGTCATTATTTCCATCACTATCGATCTAACATGGATGTGATCTCATGTCCATAACTTAATACATGAACTTGTTGATTTTAGAAATGTTCATAAATCTATGCATGGACCAGATCTCATGTTTATAAATTTATTCATGAACCCATTTGTAGATAGACATGTTTATAATGTTATGATTTTCCATGTTCATGCTTATGCCACATTTTTATTTTATCTGCCTATGTTATGATCCAATCCTCATGTTTATTCTCTTTTATTTCTATAATCTTATGTCTTGGTATATTTTTTTATCATTTGAGATTATATGTATTTTTATCACACCTCACAGAAAACTCGTATTTTCCTATGTTCCTTTTAATCAGATATTTCTCTAATGCTCACGTTTTCTCATCCTTGTGATATAACCCTCAATGAGATGTTGATAAGTTTTTCCATTACCAATAATTTGATCTCACCTATTATTTTTTTTGTCTATTTTATCCATGTAATTACCTGTAGGATCATGTGTAAAAGTAAGTCTTATATAGATATATTGTGGGAGATATTAAAATAGTAATGTGGAATATGATTTTTATATAGATAATCTCTAAAGACACTAATCTTTTGGGATATAAGATGGTGTGATTATTGTGAGATGTGATAATTTAAATTATGGGAATATATATAAGTTTTACTTGAGTCATATCACTTGGTATAAAATATGGTAATTAATGTTTCTGTTTTTAGCACCATATTCAGCAGTGAGGGTCTGGAGTGTCTCATAGTCATTTCATATAGAAAAGGCATAAGGTTAAATAATATGGGACTAATTACATATAAAATTATCCCACAAACACCTAGGGTTTAAGATAATAATGAATAAATAAGATCAATTCAAGAGGCACCTAAATTTATAGAAAAAACTATAAAAAAAATGTTACATCATGATAGGGATTCATCATGCTGCAACGAGACTAGATCTGAAGATCACAATATGATATCCCTATGTAGATCCCTTCTCCCTCATGGTCAACAGCTATTTATTTTATGGGAATAATGAGGTTCATGAAATTGATAAGTGTCACACTGTAATGATCAGAACCTCATAAATCACATATAATTATTTGTATACTTTTTTCATCTTGATAAACCCAAAATTAAAACTATAGTGTGTCCTATACACCATGGTATAATAATCTCCAACATAAAAAAACAAAGTAACTTGACCTCCTAGAATTAACATCACAAAACCTACAATCATGGTGTGATAGAATTATATATAAGGGCTACTTACATAAGGGTTACTTTGGAATTGGATGAAAAATGCCCGATAACTAGTTTTTCATGGTATAATACCCATGAAAATTCCATGACAAACACCCCTTAGGATGTAACCCAAAAAATCAGAGAACAAAAAATAAAACTCCACACAAAATTGAGAAACTTATTACTCTCACAGTATATTCCCTAAGATGCGTTGAAACATCATGCCTGACACATGCTATCATTCCACAATGCATACCATCACGCCAAAACATATATCCTCTAACTAAAATCTTAGATTTAGAAACACATTTATTCCCTAAAATTCCAATATTATCAAAACAAATCTCTAGAATCCATCAATAATTGAAAAATAAAAAAGGTTTTAGGAAAATTTGGGTTTATACATTAGATATAAATCACCAAACCTGAAATTTTGGATTTAGTACTAAAAATGTTTTGTATTTTTTTAAATAAAATTAAAAAACACACAAAACATTTTTACACCCCCAGACCTTTTTTGTTCTAGGTTTTGGAGAATTATAAAAAAACATTAAAATTTTATCAAGCTGTATACAAATAAAATAAAACAACTAAAATGCTTCACATGCACTAACTCCGAAAGTGAAGTCACCCATCTTACAAATTCAAATTAACCTATGAAAATAATTTTTAAACAAGGTATGATCATTAAATTATACTGTAAGGGGTTTTAAAACATATGGAAACTAGGAAGTCCTTTTCAATTTAATTTAACATAAAAATAACTTATAAAGATCGGAAATGAAGACCATAGAAATCCTGAGTTATTTTTAAAATGAAAACTTTTTCTAAGTGGATTTAAACATATAGAACCTTTGGAAAATCCATTTCATAAAATAATAAATATATCTCTTGAAAAATATGTAGAATTCATAAATAATTACCAAAGGAACATTGAATCAAAAAATAAATTCACTGTTTACTCTCAAGATGACATAACATGGTGGACATAGTCCTATAAAGGAACCAAGTTTACTACCTACCCCAACATAACATCTCATGAGACTAAAAAATTACCCAATGCATTAGAGATCTATTTGGGAACACCTATCATGTAATCTATAACAGGCTTACCTAAATCTATTGGGACGCACCCATTACATAGTTGGAAAAAGTCATATAAGGTTTTGGGTTTACTCTCCATTATAAACAAGTGAACATATATGGATTTAAAAACATGTTAACTTGTATTTTATATAATAAAAACAATGAAGATCATTTAAAACCATGAGTTTCGATATCCATATCATAAAAAATAATTACTTGGATACATATATGTCACATTAAAAGCAGTTTTACATGAAATGATATATGTATATTTATATCTATATACATATGTATATATAAAAAATTTTCATAAAAGGATATATCTATGTTTACATGTACATTTATTTACATACATATTGATATTGAAGTAAAAAAATATAATTACGTATTCATACACATATGTATAGATATCAATGAAAATAAAGAAATACTTTTATGTAGAATGACACATATATGTATATATAAATTTATTTACACACAAAAACACACACACACACACACATATCATAAATAAAATAGCTTTATATAAATGGATACATACACACATTTATATACATGTATCAATTGATATCATATTTAAAAATCATTTTTTCCTAAAGCAATACATTAGATATGTTCATATATATATATATATATATGAGTTTGAGTAAAATAATTTTATATGAAATGATATATTTATATATATACACATATACTTGTTTGGAAATAAAATAATTTAATTTAAACATTAATTTTGAAACCTACCTTGTATTTATAGCATCCTAATTAAGATTATTCAAACAGTTAAAATAATTTTATAAAAATAAATCCATCGGAAGAAATAATTTTTAGCATAAAATGATTCGTATATATACACACATATATTTTTAAATGATATATATTTATTAAAATAATAATTTTGTAAATTTCTAATCATATTAAAATCAATTTTTTTGATAAATAAAATGATAATTAATTTTGAGAAACATAATCCCTTATAGAAGAATTCATATAATTTAAAAATTAAAACATAATTTTCATAGATTTAAAACTTTAAAATAAAAACATACCTACCATATTAAATACATAATTTAAAATTATTTAAATAGTAAAAATGATGTCAATCGATTACTATAAATTTTTTTAAATATAGAATCTACTTCAATCATTGAGGTAATGTAAAAATAACACCCTTAAACATTACAAATATTTCCATAAAACTATTTGAATCTAAAAATAGAATGTTAGAATTATTGATATCGAGATTTAAAAAAAATCACCTTATGGAAAAATTAACATCAATTCATGTTAAAACATAGTTTGATAGATAAAAACACATCCATTATAAAATAATTAACATAAAAGTAGAATTTAATAGTTTTAAAAAATAAAAATAAAAAAAATCCCTTGATAATTATTTTATATAGAAAATATATATATATATAAGACCCTTATAACTCAAAATAAAATCTTAAATTATTGAAATTAAAATTATTATATAAAATCATCTTTTTTGGAAAACATAAACCATTAAAAAACTATAAATTCACGTTTAAACATAAATTGATATATTTAAAATAAAAAAAAATGCATTACCTTAAATTCAAACCGACTACTACCATAGCTTGGACACATTAGAAGGAAAGAAAAAAGGGTGCAGAAGACATTTCCCTCTTACGCAGGTTGTGCAGCGCTCAATCAGGGTGTGCAATAAGGCATACAACACTCAAGCAATCATGAAGTACTAAAAAAATAGATAAATAGAGAGGCACAATGAAACAACTATTTAAAATATCAACTTTAATTATTATATTATATATATATATATATATATATATATATATATATATATATATATATCTATGACACATAAGCTGTATCAGAGAAGAGTTTAAAATAAGAAAGTAAAAAAATATGATACAAATTAGAACAGACCAAAGTGTTCAATCAGATTCTGGTTAGAAATTAAAAAAAATAAATCAAACACACACATATATATATATATTATATAAATCCTGAATTTATATTTATAGACCAAAAAAATTTAATTTCTATTCATAATCTAAAAGTAAATTAGTATCCAAAAAATAGAATACGGTAAAAATACATGTTGATGATGAATAGAGGATTGTGACAACGATTGATGGATAAAATAAAAGAAGTCGAAGAACATCACAGTTAACCTAAAAGAGATCCAGATACCTAAAAACAAAACAAAAAACCATACTCTCTTAATTTTATAAAGATTTGAGATATAAACTATCAAAACTAGATTTTGATGCTTGCTTCAAAACCCCTAACCGCAAACAAACCCCTTAGACTTCTCTTCGACCTTTGGAAACCATCACCATCAGACGAGCCTCACTCAGAATCCTCACCGGTAGCCGATATCCCTTGGTCAAACACCTATCAATACTCAACCTCCATCGCGCTCAGATCGACGCCCCTTTACGACTTGATCCCACTCCATATGCACTCCATAACAGAACCCTATTCCCATTTACCCAATTTGGTCGACCGCCCCATATCCTCAATTCACGTTCTTTTTTTAATTCATCATTTCTATGTTTAAAAAAATGAAATTCACTTTTTATTATAATGATATAATTATCATAACCTTATTTATTAAATTATTTATAACAATTTATAATCTATATTTCATATAAAAATAATATTCATATTACTATCATAAATTTTTATTATAATAAAACATTTATTTTCATGTATTTATAATTTATAATAAAACATATTACTTTAATATCCATAATTCAAGATAAAAAAAAACAAAATTACAAGTCATGATAAAATATACTAGATTAAAAATAATAATAATTTTATTTTTAAAAAATATGTTTTACCATTAATTATTATAATAATAATAATTTTTATTATCATTACCTTTCATTACAAATTATAATTGTCACATTTATAATAAAATATGTTAGATATTATTTATTTTAAAATAATGGTAAAATTTTAATTATAATTAGTATCCTAAATATACATTTCATTATATATATATGTTCTGATTTTAAAATGTAATTACTAAATAATCATTTTAATTTTCAAACAAATTTAGTTATTCAAATATTATATTTTTACAAAGAAAATAATTAAATAAAAATATTTATATTAAAATAAAAAAATAACACCAATTATTAAAAATTTATAATATTAAATTAAAAATCAAATCTTATTTCATGAAATTATAATATTTTGAAATAAAATATTAATAATAGTACAAGTAATATTAATTATAAGTCTTATAATAGAATTTTAAATATTATACTTTTATTTTGATTAAAATAATTAGTTTATTTAAAAAAAAATCATTTATTTCACACTAATTTAATATTTTAAAATTTCTGGTATGTTACATTATTCTAACCTTAAAATAATTACGTCATCACAACTCGTTCATCAGAATTAAGAAATTATGAATTTCAATATTAAAAATTAAAAAAAACTATAACCGCCAAATTTATATACTCTATCGCTTAAATTTTCCTCAAACAACAATGCCTAATATCGAAATTTATCTAAACTGTTACTCTAATACCAACTATAAATCCCTGAACCCACACTTCCATATTCAATACTAAAAATTCTGTGTATTTTTTTTAAATACAACTCAAAAATACAAATTAAATTTTTACACACTAGGACCTTTTCTGGTCTAGGTCTTGAAGCATTTGAAAATACATTACAACTTTATCAAGATATATAAAAATAAAATAAAATAACTGAATTTTTTTTCCTATTCTAACTAAAAAAGTATGGTCACCCATCTTAAAACTTCTAATTAACCATTGAAATTAATTTTTAAATAAGGGATGATAATTAAATTTCCCAATAAGGAGTTTTAAAACATGTAGAAACCAAGAAGGGTTTTACAATTTAATATAAAATAAAAATATATTATAATTATTGGAAATTAATACCATAGAAATAATGAGTTATTTTTAAAATAAACACTTTTTCTAAATGGATTTCAACATATATAAAATTTGGAAAATCCATTTCATAAATTAATAAATATTCATCTAGAAAACTCTTTAGAATTATTAAATAATTACTAAAGGAACCTTGGATCATAACATAAAGTCAGGTTTTATTCCCAAGACAACATAACTTAGTGGACATAGTCACATAAAGGAATCAAGTTGACACCCTGTCCCAACATGACGTCTCTTGAGACTAAAATATTACCCAATTCATTAGAGTGCTATCTAGGAGCACTCATCATTAAGGTTATAATGGGATTACCCGACGCTATCTAGGCGCACCCATTACATAGTTTATAAAAAGTCCCCAAAGGGTTTGGGTTTACTTACCATCCCATCCAAGTTCACTTCTTTGGATTTAAATAAATGGTAACTTGTATTTAATATCATAAAACCCATTAATATCCTTTAAAACCTTGATTTTTGATATCCATTTCACAAAAAAAAGAATTACTTGGATACGTACATATCACAATAAAAGTAGTTTTACATGAAATGATATATGTATATTTACATCTATATTCATATATGTATATATAATAGTTTTATATAAAAATATACATTTATGTTTACATGTACATTTATTTACATACATATTGACATTGAAGTAAAAAAACATAATTATGTATTCATAAAATTATGTATAGATACCAAAGAAAATAAAAATATAATTTTTATCTAAAAGGACACGTATATTTATATATACATTTATTTTAATATATATATATATATCATAAATAAAATAGTTTTTCATAAATGGATATATATAAACATTTATATACATGTATCTATTGATATCAGATTTAAAAATAAGTTTTTTCTAAAGTGATACATTAGATATTTGCATATATATATATATATATTTGAGTTTGAGTAAAATAATTTCATAAGAAATGATATATTTATATATATATACACATACTTGTTTAAAAATAAAAAAATTTAACTTAAATAATAATTTTAAAACTTTCCTTACATTTATAGAATACTAGTTAAGATTCTTCAAACATTCAAAATAATTTTACAAAAATAAATCCATTGTAAGAAATAAATTTTAGTATGAAATGATGCACATATATATATATATATTTAAATGATCTATATTTATTAAAACAATAATTTTGTAAATTTCTAATCATAATAAAATCATAATTTTTTTGAAAAACAAAATAATAGTTGATTTTGAGGAATATAATCTATTACAAAAGAATTCATATAATTTACAAATTAAAACGTAATCTTGGTAGATTTAAAAATTTAAAATAAAAAGCATCCCTACCATCTTAAATATATAAATAAAAATTATTTAAACAATAAAAATGATACTGATCGATTATAATAAACAAAATTTTAAACATAGAATCTACTTCAAACATTGAGACAGTGTAAAAAAACCATTACACATTAAAAATATTTTCATAAAACTATTTGAATATAAAAAGAGACTATTTGAATCATTAATATCATGATTCAAAAAAAAAAATAATTCTTTTACTAAAAAGTTAACATCAATTCATGTTAAAAAATAATTTTATAGATAAAAACACATCCCTTACAAAATAATAAACATAAAATCATAATTTAATTTTTTAAAATAATAAAAATGAAAAAATTTCCTTTCTAAGGATTTTATATAGATATAATATAATATATATATATAACACCCTTATAATTCATAATAAAATCTTAATTTTTTGAAATTAAAATTCTTATATAAAATCAATTTTTTTTGAAAAACATAAACACTTATAAAACTATAAATTAATGTTATAACATAAATTTATAGATTTAAAATAAAAATAAAAAACAATATATTACCTTAAATTAAGATTGAATACTACAATATCTTGGATACACCAAAAGAAAAGAAGAAAGGGTGAAAAATATATTCCCCTCTTACTCAGGTTGTGTTGCACTCAAGCAGGGTGTGCAACAAGGCATGAAATACTCAAGAAAGCATGAATAAATCAAAAAAATAGACAAACAAAGAGTAAAAATGAACACCTATTTATAATATCAACTATACTATTTATAGAGTATTTGTATATATAAATTCATGCCACAGAATGAGTATCATAGAATATTTCAAAACAAAATAGTAAACAAATATGATGAAAAGCAGAACAGATCAAAGTTTTCAATTAAATTGGATTAGAAATTCTAATAATTAAATCACACACACACACAAATATTATATACTGGTCGAATTAAAATCTATAGAAAAAAACCATTTACTTTTTGTTAATAATACAAAATCAAAGTAATATATAACAGATAGACCACAATACAAATACACATCAATAATGAATAGAGTAAAACTACAACGATCAATGGAGAAAACAAAAGAAGATGACGAACATCATAGTTAACCACAAAGAGATTGATACTCCTAAAAAAACACCTACCTCACTTAGGTTTAAGAAGATCCAATATCTAAACCCTCATATTTGGTTTCTGATGCTTTCTTCAAAACCCCTAACCGCAAACGAACCCCTTCGACATCACTTTAGCCTTCAGAATACCTCTCCAATGGTAAAGCCTTGCTTGGAATCCTTACTAGTAGCCAGTCTCCCTCATCCAAAACCCCTCCAGTGCTCGACCTCCATCGTGCTTATCTTGAATCCCCTTGAGGGATCGATCCCATTTCCTCTATGCTCGTTGGACAAACCCTATTCCCCTTTACCCAATTTGGGCGACACAACCCTCTTATCCTCAATTAACATTTTCTCACTTTTTTTAGTTCATAATTTATATTTTTTTCATACAAATATGAAAATCACTTTTTATTATAATAATATAATTATCATAAACTTATTTATTAAAATATTTATAACAATTTGTAATCCATATTTAATATAAAAATAATATTCATATTATTATTATAATTGTTTATTTTAATAATTTTTATGTAATTATAATTTATAATAAAACATATTAATTTAATATCGATAATAAAAGATAAAAAAATTATAAGTCATAATAAAATATATTAGCTTAATAATAATAATAATTTTCTTTTAAAACAATTTGTTTTACCATTAATTATTGTTGTTATTATTATTATCATTACCTTTATCCTCCAATGGCCCATATACCAATGATTTTTTTATTATATGATAATACCCCTTTTAAGGGAAGATGGTGGGAAACCAAAATAGTCTTCAAGGACATAAAACAAACACGGCTCAAAGATCAAGAAAATAAAACCCATACATACAACTTTGATCAGCCTCTCCCCAGTATTTAAAACTTGATAAGGCTCTCCACCATTGCGAGAATATACGGTAGCAAGTGTCTTCTGAAAAATCACATGCCCGATTCGATTGCCGAAGCCATACCCTCTCAAATATTCAATTCCATGCAGCCTGAAAAAGTGAACCAACTGCTCTAAATCCGCCTCTGAGGCCTGTTCCTTGAGGTCAAGTCTGGCTGAATCTTTAAAATCTGAGCCTCGAAAACCAACCCAAAAAAATTCTGAAAAGATCCAAGCATACACGATTCCAAACATCACCATCAACTTCCATCCTAGAAAACCCCCACCACACTCCACAAGACACCCCGTCCACCACAGCCGAAGAGGCCCAAAAGAAAATCCAAAGGACGCGAATCCAATCCATCGTCACCTAGGACTGGATGGACCAAACCCGCACCAAGGGAAAGCCACCGATGAGGGAATCCTGATCGTCCTGCAATAGAAACATCACTCTGGACTTGGATCTACTCTAATCGGAACCAATACTGCACCCCAATCAGGTTTTGAAGAAAGCCGGTGGTGGCGGGAGAACCGAGAAGGGGAAGGGGTAAACTAGCCAAAATAAACCAAAATCAAAAGCACCAAATTCACAGAATAAAGAAAAATCCATCAGAAACCAAACCAAATAGTCAGTAGAAAATGAAAAATGCACCCAGATCAAGATCCTCCCCCCACCAAGGCACTGCAGATCAAGCACGGTGCCACACCGGGAACCCGCCGAGGACAAAACCTAGCCATGCCAGAAAAACAGAACTGGAACCATACCATTGACGCCAAACGAACCAAGCTGCACCGAAGTCTAGAGGTTAATCCACGATGATGCTGAAGACTAGGCCAAGACGACTGGAAGAATCCGCATCATCGCCTGAGCCGAACGATGTGCTCCGCCGAGTTGTGATGCCACTGAATAAACGAAGACCACAAAACTCCGCCTGATCCTGTCGTTCCACACCGAGATCAGACGCATCTCAACGAGCCGACACTAGAGAGGCTGCCAATCTGATCCAAGTCAGAGGGGGAAGGGGAAGCGCACTAGGTAGAAACCCTAGGCACTGCGGGTGAGAGGGAAAGAGCCGCTCCGAGGCTGTGAATATCATTACCTTTAATAAAAAATTATAATTGTCCTATTTATAAGAACATATGGTAGATTTTATTTATTTCAAAATAATGGTAAAATTTTAATTATAATTAGTATCCAAAATATAAATTTCATTACATATTTATGTTCTAATTTTAAAATGTAATTATTAAATGTAATTATTAAATGTAATTATTAAATAATCATTATAATTTTTTTTAAAAATTAGTTATTAAAAATTATATTTTTAAAAAATAACAATCAAATAAATATATTTATATTAAAATATCAAAATAACATCATTTTCTTATAATTTAGAATATTAATTTCAAAATCAAATCTTATTTCATGAAATTATAAGATTTTGAAATATTATTATCATAAAAGTATAATTAATATTAATTCTAAGTCTTGTTATATAATTTTAAATATTATAATACTATTTCGATTAAAATACTTAGTTTATTATAAAATAATTAATTTATTTCACACTAATTTAATATTTTCAAATTTCTGGGATGTTACATTAGATACCTCTCAAACAATTCTCACCTTTGAGAATCAAAACCAAACCAAAAAATAAAATAGAAAGGGGTAATAAAATAATTCCCCCTAAGATACCTCTCAAACTAATATCCCACTATAATAAAACAAAAATTATATTAGGGAGGTAAAAAATCATGCAACATCATTAATATCCCATTAATCAAGCAAAGGTCATACATATCATCCCAAAGAAATCTATCATAAAAAAACTTGAGATATTGAGTGCACCAATACAAATCATGTTCCCAAGTACACTCTTATAATCCATTTTCCACCAGAAAACATTAACCAATGGAATAACATTCCCATGAAACATGTCCTCTATGGTGATTTGTACCAATTCTTACATGATAATTGTTGAATCTTCAAACCAAGTCCAACACAATGAATATCTACAAGGTTTTTTATAAAACACTTTGTATAAGGCAATAAAAAATTCCAAGTGATAGCTATTATTATAGAAAAACTCAAAAGGGTATTTTATTCACCAACGTACCTATAAAATCTAAAAAACATGAGTGCAACATGTTATAAAAATTCAGCATAGTCTACTCTATCTAACCATCTATCTATGGATACAAAGTTGTGATAAGGCATAGTTGGGAACTAAAATATCACTATAGGTATTTGAATACTCTTTTAGAAAATAAATAATCACAATCAAATATGATCATCCATAGAACCCCATGATGTCTTACAATCTCCTCTAAATACTACCTTGATAAGACATCTACCACGCTTGACTCCTTAATCCTAAAGAAATGATTAAACTTCATTAAAAGTTCAATTATTACCAAGATAGAATCATATCCACCTAATTTCAATGTAATTTGGTCATGAAATACATTAAAATATCCTCTAAATTTCACTACAGAACATCTAGAAACTGAAGAAACCCACCAAAACAATATTCTTGACCTTCAATTCTAAGAAAACCAGACACTAAGATATGAACTCTATGACTGATCTATTTATCCTTGACCACCATAATTAAACCATCAAGGTATGATACATATTAGAAATAACAAGATACATTTCTAAGTATGAGTTATAAAATTTTTAAATAACCACCACCTTCACCATCAAGGGAACAAAGAGCCTCCCCTAGAATAATACCTGATACCAACCATCCTTAGACCATATCATAGGGGAATCCTCTTAAACCACATGATCCATCTAAAATTCCAATTTAAAATCTCCCAAATGAGATTCATCCACCTTTTTTATTAAGGAATATTTAATTGTCATCTAGTAGAGACACTCTCTACCATCAACTTTCTCCATATCAAGATGAATCACTAAAATATCCTCTATCACTCTCCAATTATCCCTAAACTCATGAAGAATATCAGTATGTGACTTCTTTCCCAGCATGTTAGTGATGAAATTACCTTCCCCAACTATATATAAAATCATTAAGTCAAAATACTACATGAATTACATCCATCACCATATTCTCAAGTTTAAATCATGTTACGATAAGATATTTGTTGAACTCTTATGATCTATTAAAACTACAAAGCACTCATAGATGATATAGAGTCACCATATATTCAAGGAAAATACAACTTTAGAAATCTAATGATCATTGGTATCATGGTTACATTATGGGGTTGTAACTATCAAGATCTACAGAAGATTAATTCTCTTGACCATATCAATTTTTTTTGGAAAAAATCCTTGAAGTATCACAGAAAACCTCAAACATAAATCCTTTCACTGGAAACTATAAAACAAGAGAACTTACCAACTTATCCATTATATAATCAAAAGAATTTTGAAATTGGTCAATACATATGAAATCTTGATTCTTATTGGTAAAGGCTATCATAGGAGTCATAATATTATAAAAATTAGGCACAAACCTCCTGTAATTGCTCGAAGGACCAAGGAAACTATGAACCTATACAAAATTCTTGGGGGATAACCAAGAAACCAATTCTTTGATCTTCAAAGGATCTATTGATACTCCCCAATAAGATACAACATACCCTAAAAAATGAACCACATGGTCCCAACAATAAATCCTTATACATATTCCAAAATAGTTTATGATAGTGAAGGAACTTCAAAACTTCTTTTATATTCAATGCATGATCTTCCTTATAATAAGAATACACAAGGATGTCATCAATGAAACCCACCAAAAACTAGTTGAGAAACTCATGAAAAAAAACTTCATCATTCCCATGAACACATCTGGAATGTTTGTGGCACTGAAATGAATTACCATGAGCTCATAGTTCCCATAAAAACACCTAAATTCACTTTTTAGAATATCATTACCCATATACAATAATATTATGAATAAAAATTGATCTTTGAGAAATAGCTAGCTACCTTCAGCTGATAAAATAGACCACCAATACATGGAAGGTGATAATGGTTCTTCACTGTCACCTGATTTAAGAAATGATAATCGATACATAATTATAGAATTTCTTCCACCTTATTTGTGAATAAGACTAGAGAAACCCAAGGAGACACACTGGGTTGAATAAAAACTCTTTAAAAAAGATCCTCAATTTTAATGCATAGCTCCCGCAACTCATAAGGCATCATAATATATAGATACATAGATATCAGAGAGACACCAGACTATAAATCTATCCCAAAAATGATTTCACATCAAGGGGGTAGCATTAAATCCTATTTAAAAAAATGGGTACTCTTCTAAAACCCTTAGGAACACCACTAGTTTAACCTCCTTTGAACTCAACATAATCTTAGTCATCATAAAAGATAAATATTCAACATGTATTTGACCCATATGATGGACACACTCACTAATGAACACAACTTTATCACCATAATCATCAATGAATATAAATCTCCTCCTAAATAAATCAATAATATCCTATACTAAATAAATTCAATCCATGTAAAGGATGAAATTTTATGGTTATGTATGAAAACATAAGAAATATTCTAAAGGCTAATTTTATACTAACATTATCTCACAATCTATACAAATATCATGCAAGATAACTTGACCTCCAATGGATGCAAACATAAATAAGGGAACCATAAGCCTTATAACCTTAAGTATAATATACTAGACTAGTGTGGGTATAAAAAAGGAATACATAGCTCTTGAATCAAACAAAGAATAGAAATAGGAAGAAATAAAAAATGGCACCTCACACAATGTCAAGATTTTTTGGTGTTGGAATCTCTGGCATATGAATAAAAATATGTCTTTATTCTCAACCTATATAACCTTGACATCGAAAAACTCCACAAAATCACTCTACCTTATATCCCTAAGGAGGAGGTGAATCAAATTTTTGTCTTCAATCCACCCCTTCTCCACATTGCTAGCTGAAACCCGGAGTTCCCTACCACTATAAATACCTCAGAGGATACTGATATAATGACCAAAACTAAAATGGGATCCCATATCTATGATGACTTATGAGGAAATTTCGACACTCAATATTTGAGTGTTTAAGACCTCTATAAGAAAATTAAACATTTAATATCTTGGTAGAGGTCCAACAACTTCCAACTCCAATAAAATGAGTTAAAAAAATATAGAGCTACCACCCTCCTATTTGAAACTTTGACTGACTAGGAAACTAAGAAACTCTATTCACAAATATACTCCTTAAGAAGTCCTGAAAACTTACCTCCTATGATGATCTGGTCCATGAAATTATCTTATTGATAATATTTTCCTTCTCCAACACCTCAAGTAATGTTAGTAATGTGAATTAGGTGACTTGATACTAGATTTCTAAATAAGTAATTTCCAAAAAGTGCCTCCATCAATCCTCTTCATCCGGTAGGAGGTTTGAACCATAGTGAATGAGTTTCTTGAATTAAATCCCAAACATTCAAATGTTCTAACTCACATAGGGAAGAGAAATAATCTCCCATTGATGTGTTTCCTTCATAGTTAAAGAAATGAACTTTTCCTAGAACTCATGGTGGATATTTTAACATGAAACTTTTGAAACCTAAAAATCTCCAAGGAATAAAATCTATAACTAAAATAAACCCCATGAAATACACTAACATCCTACAAAATCCAATTCTCCATATGAGTATGTATCAAATTGAAATAAATATACACCTCCCCCAACCATGCTTCACTCTCCTAATCATAAATATCTCCCTTGTAATTATAAAGGGTATAATAATAGAACTCATTAATTATATTACTCAAAACACTATATTTATTAACCTCAACTTTTTGATGATCTTCTGGTGTATCATGTTATACATCACCAACACAAGCATGAAAGGGTTCAACCAAGATCAATCCCTATAAAACAAAAAACATTAAGTATTCCTTAACCCCAAATATGGAATCCTTAAGGTAAATTAATTATGATTCATCATAATTTTCATCATCTACCCAATTAAATCACATGAGTAGACAATCATGATGCATAATCCTTACTTATTTCTCTACCTTGTAAGTAAAATCACTTCACAGAGTATATTCAGAAAACTTTAGGTACTTACATCAGATCATAGGGGGCACAAATCACTTATTTATTAGCTTGTATCTCTTTATTACATCTACTTTCCCCAATAATTATAGTATGATAGTTCAATAAATGGGATTTTGAATTATTTTCAAAATTGAGAGTCACAATTTTATTCCCACTAAAAGTGTAAGTTGATCAGAAGTTATAAAATTTGATCAATATCACAGTAAAAAAGTAAGTATTGCATTAGATATTATTTTAATTGGAATTTAGTAAGTTCTAATTAATATAAAAGTAGAAAATTATTTTCATTTTATAAATTAAATGGATCAAAAATAAAATAATTTCTGATACAAACAATATAATAGTGTAATTAAAAAACAAAATAGGTATTGAATAATAATCCAAATACCTAAAAGGATATTATTACCAATTAAAATTCAAGTAAAGGAACCCTTATATTTTAAACTAAAGGATAAAGTGGTTCATAACCTGAACCAAGTTATCTTTATTCACACAAGAAATTCCTTTACTTTAACCTAATGAAAGGTATCATGAATCTTAGCCCCGAGTATCCTCTTCAATCAAAAAATAAAAAATAATTACATATTAGGACATTTTTTAACAACCTACTTGAAAGATAAACATATTTTTTTTATCATTGTTATAACCTTGATAAATTTTTTTAAAAAACCTCAGGTTCCGTAGCTCAAATTTTCATCAATCTGGAGGGATTATAAAGAACAAAAAAAACTAAAAGTAAAGCTAAGATCCTTACGAAGGAATCCTAACCAAGTGATAACTCTTATAGCACAATAAAAAACAACTATAAGTTTAAGATATCAAAATTCAATGAAATGATGCCCAAAAACTTCACAATTGAGTAATCAGTGTGTTCAACAATATTTTCTCTAAATCCTTGGGTTCTCTTAATAGATGACATTATAAGAAACTCCAATGTTTGAATTCTAATATCTTTAGGTATGGTTGTAACTACGTCATAAGTGGAATTAAATGTTCTAAAAAAATCGACTATGTGACTTTTGATCAGCTTCATGTCATTACAACATGTAGATACCTTCCAATAAAACAAGGTTGAAACACTAAATTCATCACAACTTAGGTGACCAGAAAGTAAAAACTACAAAACATATAATAAAAAAACACTGTAAGTTAAATAAAATTTTTACATGTATGAATTTTAATTTTTAAATAAAAGGATAAAGTAAGTGTTTGAATCAATAATCTATCATTTTTTAAAAACACGAACACAGATGATGAAGATTAAGTTTGATAAAATTTAAAAATGGAATTTCAATAGGTTCTGATGGATTTAATAACATATGGAAGATTTGGAATTCTATAAACTTCTCCAAAATTATCCCCTAATATAAAACATATGAACTTATTCTATTTTGAAAACATAAAGAATAATTTGAAGAATTAACATTAGTAAACATTATTAATCATTGTAAAATTTCAACCAAATTTTTATTTTCAAAAATAAATCCAAGAAAAATAAAATATTAGACTAAGATAAAGTTTAAAAAATTATAAATATAAAAATTAAAGAGTAAAAATAAATTACACCCCTTTTATTTTTAATAAAGTCATAATGAGATAAATATATCTACTATAAATTCTGGTTCCCCACAGTCTAAAATTATAAAATACACAAATTTTATCTTTTGAAGAGACATGTGAGATATAAAGTATTTTATGAAGGTGAGAATCAAGGTATTATATAATTTTTGAGGAATTAAAAATAATTATCAAAATTAAAAGAAAATAATTAAAAATGTATCAAGAATTAAAATTTTTAGAGTATACAAAAATGATATTTTACTCTACCACACTATTAGTGTTAAAGAACATAGATAATGTTCAACAAACACACAAAAAATATATTCAGATAAAGTCTCAAATTCATCTATATAATTTGATACAAAGTATTGGTCTTTGTGAATAAAGTATGGAAGTAAAATAATAGGGGTGAATTTTAGTCAAAATAATGACTCAAAAAATTTTTCCCACTCAAATTATAAGTTGATTGGAAGTTATAAAATTTATGCAATATCAGATAAAAAAGTAAGTAGTGTAATAAATTTTAGGTTACTCTAAATTTAGTAAGTACATACATATATCAAAGTAGAAGTATATTCATGGTGAAAATTAAATGGACCAGAAATAAAAAGTTTATGACATAAAAAATATAACAATGAAACTTAAAAAATATAGGTATTGGATAAAAATACAAATACCTAAAAGGATAACATTAAAAAATCAAATTACAGTAAATAAATCCTTTAATTTTAAACCAAATCAATAGGTGATTCATAACTTGAACCAAGTACCCGAGTTCACATAAGAACTTCCTCTACTTTAACCTATTGGAAGGTATCAAGATTATCATCTATGAGCTCCTCTTAGATCACAAGATTAATAGAAATTATACACCAAGAATTTATCAAACAATCCATTCATAAGATGCACAGTGTAACACCATAACCAAAATCGCCCGGTCTGAGAAGATGATATACATGACCTCATGAATTCCTCCACACACGCAAGTGGTTTCCAACTAGTAGTGAGGGACGAAATGGTACAGTAGATATATTATACCCTCAATATAAATATCCATACATAAAAATAATAATAATAAAATAATAATAACACAAAAAGGAAAAACAAAACTAAGTAATAAAAAAATCTATATCATGTGGAATGTTATGTATCACAAAGTCTTACAAAGTAACAAAGTATGGGACCCCAATGTGTCTAGTTAAACCAATGTAATAAGAAAATAAAAATAATAATAAAAGATAAAAAAATATATAGTGTCAGTCCTAGCATTTCTATGGTCACTGCACTCTACCTTTTTAGCTACGTACCATGTACCCCTTTCCTTTCCCTAGATCCCTAATCATGAAGTCTACATGTGAACCAAGATGACCATGTAGGGTGTGATTATAAACCTAGTAGGATAATATAAATTCATCATTAACATAAGTGCATATTCATAAGAGGAGTTTCCCATGATAATAAGAAAATCCTTAAGAAAGCACCAATCAATCATACACCAAGTGATCGTGTACTCACCTAGACACCAAAAAACCTATCCATACCTGATTTGAATCCATATTGAAAGGAAATTCATAATATAAGTTATGATTATGGGGTGTCCATAAGTCCACCATATATATTTGGGTAGACACATGGATAATAAGACTCAGGTCAGGCTAAAAGGCTATCAATCCCCATCTATGTCATAGTTAGGACATAAGGCCAGCATACCTCATCTCTACCTTAGGTCAGACCATAAGGCCATCATATCCATCCACTACCTCAAGTTTGGCCTTAAGGTCATTATAAACTTACCCTATGTATAGGTTTATCATCATCATCATCACATTCTACACATGATCCCCCTCTACGGGTTGATTGGACCACAAACCCATCACATGCTATTAGAATAAAAACCTCCATGCGCCATGCATTGACATAAAACACGGAATAACACATATAGGGAAACATATAACACATCAAAATGGGTGTCATCACCCATACACACATACACATTCAATCATTATCAAGAATGGGTCTCAAAAGATACACATGCAATCAATATCAATCATGGATCTCATAACCACATGGACACATACAATCATTATTAAAGAAACAACCTTATACAAGGTATATATATGGTAATAAAATTCCTACCTTAATCATTTTTATGCTAATGGATGAGGTTTTTCAAGTGATGATTCCCAAATTATCTCTATTCACCAACCAAATCAAACTTTTACACTAATTCTCCATAGAACGGATCACAATTCATCACACAAGGGATTATAGAACAATATTAATGGGGAATATGAAAACATAGTAATAGAATCATTTTGACCAACCTAATGAAACCACCATAAATAGTAGATCCAGATCCAATAAAAGGGAAGTTTTCCAATCCTCTAGATCTGATGATGATCTCATGGAAGTTTATGGATCGATTTAGACATAAAGTTCTAATGTGAATAGAAATAAAACATCCAAAAACTTCACCTTAGAGTCATCTAGATCATCAAACCTCACGAGAATGGTAATAACAAGGGTTATCAAGGGAGAGATCATGTTAAAACTATATAAATAAATCCTTTAAATTAATTTCATTCCGTTTCCCTTTTGAAATTCATAAATCCTATGATGCTCAGAAAATGATTTGACTATTTTAGAAATTCAAAAAATGGTCACTATAGTGTGGTGATTCCCACCACATTTGTGGTATATTTGATCACACATTTCCTAGGAATTTTACCATGACGAACCGCCACCATCTAAAAGTAATTACTTTTATGTTTTGAACCTACCACACATTTCACCAAGGTGTGGTGAGGACATTATGAACACAGACCATATAAATAATCCAAGTGGAACATGCTTGTGGCTATGCATATCCATTCGGCATGTTGGCCTCCATATTTCACACAAGTGGATTTTAGGAACAATATGACTTCCACCAAGGCATGGTCCAACCAATGTTACACCTAAAAGTGACCAAATTCCACCCACATGAACTATAAATAATATAACACATCCTAAACCCATGTTAAACCATTAAAAGGATAAAACAATATATAAATTTAAAATTTTGGGTGTAATAAATATTCCCCTTTAATGAATTCTCTTCTTAGAGAAGTATCTCTAGAGGTTCTCTTGAATAACTCAGGACACTAATCCCACACATCAGACTATAGATCCCAAGTATCCTCTTAGATATGAAAATTATTCTATAAAACATGAAAAATTAGAATCATCTTCCCACACAACAATTTCTCACTTCAGTCCACAATTTGGACCAATATATCCATAAATAATGCATCAGTTTCCAACTCAACATCCTCACTATCGATAATATGTGTGAGATTGGTCTCATATATCAAAAGTTTAGAGAGATGGAACACATTATACCTAACTTGATATCATGGTGTAATATCCAATCAGTAATCCAAAACATTTATATATTTGATTATATCAAATGACCCCACAAACTATGGTTCCAACTCCACTTGCCTCCACAAACAAAGATTCCCTAACCAAGGTAACACCCAAAAAAAACCTTATCACCCACAATGAACTCAAAATGTCATATAATTTAGTTGGAATTTTTTTATACTATGAGTAATAAAAAAACACCTCCTAATTAAGAACACCATTTTAGAGGTTTACTACACCATACTCAGCCCAATAACAACTACCTCTCCCACTTTGTTCCAACATAGTGGTGAGTGATATGGCTAAGCAGAAAGAGTAAAAAAATGTTCTATCTAAATTTAAACTTATAAAATGTTATTATAAAAAACTCCACTAAGTCTAGATAACCATCCCATGATCTACAAAAATATATAACACATTCATAAAGCATACCCTCAAAGATCTATATTATCCTCTATGACTATCCATCAGTTTGAGAATGATATGCTATAATCAGTTTTAACTGATTCCCCATAGCCTTTTGCAACCCTTTTTAAAAACATGATATATAAATCATGTATCTATATGATATTATACTATAATGAACTCCATAAATTCATAAAATATCTTAGACATAAATATTTCCTAACACATCTATAGAGTGATTCTCTTGGATTGACAATAAATGAGCCACCATTGTCAGCTGATCAAATATCACCCATACAACATATTGACATATTGGACTCTCAGGAAATCCCAAAATGAAATATATCATCACATCATTCCAATTACACAAAATCATGAAAATTGGATGAAGTAATACTCATAGTTATTGATACTCTTCCTTATTCCTATGACATTCCAAGAAATGAGAGATGAATCCTGTGATGTATTTCTTCATTCCTGACCACTAGAAGTATCACTAAATATCTCGATATATCTTAATAAAACCTAGGTTTACTATACACTGAGAGGCATTAAAATACCTCACTATATCTTCCCTCAAGTAAGAAATAACTGACACTATCCAATGAAATAGATCACATCATCAAGATTCATCGAGCATCCTTAAACCAGGTCACTTGCCGCTATCCATTCTTCCATCACCAAGTATTCATGTTCTAACTCATGGATGGCCTTTACCTAGTCTAAAAATTAATACATGATAATGAAAATATAACAAGTCATCTACCCTCAGTCCTCATATGCATCCACCAACCACTCATCCATCAAGCTCATCAAACACCATTCCTCTTCCGAACGTCTCTCTTCAAGCTCTTCTGTTTTCATATAGAGAGAATATGAAACAACATTTCCTTTCCTCAGATCATAATCCAACTCAAAAGAAAATATATATAGATAATGTGCCCAAATAATTTATCATATATTCAAGTCCCACTAATATAATATGTACCACAATCTATTATGGTCCATGTATATGAAAAATATATCACCAAAGAGATAATGGTGCCAACAATTTAGAGCATGGACCACTTCTACCAAATCCAAGTCATGTTCATGGTAGTTCATCTCATAGAGTTATAACCAGTGAGACCCATAATCTACTAGATAATCCCTCCACACCATCATAACTCCTAAAAGAAAACACAAGGAATCACAATAAACCACATATCCAATCCAAGGATTTGGAAATATCAGGATCATAGCTATCAGTAATATTTTATTCAGTTCAAAAAAGGTATATTCACACTGATCTATCCACTCAAACATCACCCAATTCATGGAAAGTCCAATAATAGTTTATTCTAGGTGGGAGAAGTCCCGAATGAACCATTTTTAGTACCCAACCAAACCAATGTAGGTCCTTATCTCAAATTAATTTCTAGGGAATTCTCATGAAATTACCACCTCAACATTATCTAGTTCCATTGAAATTACCATTTTATATATTACATGACCAAGAAAATGTTCCTCATAGATCTAAAAGTGACACTTGAAGAGCTTGGAATTGGTCTGATGTGCTTGAAGTGTTCTCAAAGCAATATCCAGGTGTCTAGCATGCATCTTTGAGGTCCATGCGTATATAAGGACATTATTGATGGAAACCACAACAAATTAGTCAATATATGGATAGAATATCATGTTCATGAGTTCCATGAACACTACCGATGTAATTTTATACTTGAATGACATAAAAAGATACTCATACAATCTATATCTACTCCAAAATTCCACCTTAGTGATATCCTTATCTCTAACCCAAAGCTGGTGGTATCCTAATCATATATCACTCTTGAAGAACCATCATGCTCCTCAAAACTGATCAAACAAGTAATCAATACTTTAAAATGGGTATCTATTATTCATGGTAACTTGGTTTAGCTTCATGTTTTCCAAACATAACTAAATAATATGATTAAAATTAATCATGAATAACACTAGAGAACCCCTAGAGAGAATAGCTCGACCTGATAAAACAATTTGTCTCAAAATCCTTGAGCTGTACCTTAAGTTCCTTTAAATTAGTTTTAAATATATGATATGGAGGAATTGATATAGGTTAATATCCTGGAATGTTTTCAATATCATAATAAATTCCTATATCCGGAAGAATTCCTAATATTTGTTGGAAAGATATCATAGTATAGGTTCACTATAGGAGGAACAGAGGAGGGATCTATCTCCCAATCCACCGTTAGAACCATGCCCACCATCTATTATATTATAGATCTACAATGGATTCTTTTTTATCAGGTTAAACCAAATCCAAAATTATATTCATTGGGAAAAACAAAATTATCTCCCTTAAGCATAATAAAAGATATATGTCTCATGTAGCAGTCAATGTGTGCTCAATAATTGGTCAACCAGTACATGCCCATGATTACAACAAAGCTTTTCATTTCAAGAATCATGAAATAACAAATATTCCTATATCTTATAACTACTATGACACATTATAGACATCTCTAGATATAATCCACTTTCTTACCTAAGGGAGTATCAAGAGAGAAAAAATAAAAAGATAAATTGAGTAGTAATTCAAGTATAGTAACAACTTGAGATGATAAATGAATATGAAACTTATATATCACAAACATAATAAGATATCATAGATATGATCAAGGACATACCTCAAACATATAATAGTCCCTCTCCACCACCATTTGGGACCTTGTACACTATATAAAATCTACATACCTCAGCTCCACGACACTGACCCTGAAGAACATAACTCATTTGGGTCATCGAAGTCTGTAGGGTATAAATATAATACTAAGAACCCAATATATATCTACCACATACACTAATGAGATCCTATCTACAATTCCATCAAATAAAATTGCTGAAGATGCCCATATTTCTTCACTAATGACACTTACTCTAAGGTATTGAGAAAAAATTGTGGCAATGACCACTCTATCCATAGTTGAAACACTAAGGACCTAATCCTCCCATAGAGGGAACTGAAGAAACTCTGATCTGATCATATTATTTACTACTACCCTAGTGTAATTCCTTGACCATCCTATTCTTGATACTAGAAGAGGTGCCTAATAAGATTTATAAAATACACCAACCGATCCATTAAGAATGAGAAGAATACCTAAAACCTTATCCTCCTACAAACCTTTATTTATCATAAATACCTTTCAAAGAACCTCTAGACACATCTTCAATTCAATGCACTAGACCTAACACCTCAACTCTAGACGAAATCCAATCTCAAAATGTTTTTCCTTATACACCTCATTCCCAATTATAAGAGGATTGAATCAAAGTAACTTTGTGAAAAAATAACATTTGGAAGACACTAAAATCACCCCTAATGAAGATCTTTAAACTCCTATTACTAATCCATCTTTATTGTGTTTGGTAAAAAATACTCAAAGAAAAGTTCCTTAAAGTTTTCCCATGTAATACTCTCATGCCTACCTTCCTAGTTTATGACACCCCACTATCTTCTAGCAGGTACCTAAAGAATGAAGGTAACTACTTTTAATCATATATTCTATGGAGTCTCCACTATATAAAATATCCCCTTATTGACTTTAATTTATTCCCCAACATCTTGAGGACCTCCAGTTCTCTAAAAGGATAGGGGATTCTAGAGATGAAAGTCCTGAGGGTAATAGACCATAGTCCTAGAAACACCACCTTAAAAAGAAATTATATAGAGGACTCATAGATATAGTAATTTCACCATTTAAACCATTTTATAAAGTACAATATAATGATCAATTTTATCCTACTATCCATATAGAGGCAAAACATGATCATCCTCCTTAGCAAGATAATTCTGACCTAGATTCATTGGCAGTCCCCTCATATGTCTTCGAGGAAGAATTATCTGTAATTCCACATAAATGATTAGAATTCCCATATAATCTTTCCTAAGATATAAACTCAAGTATTTTTTAGGAAAACTAAAGGGATTTCTATAATAATACCTATCCCATGAGTCTACCCACAATTATAAGTCCTAACCTTATTAGTACTACCAAAGGATTATGCCTCACCTTCTATACCTAAAAATTAATCATTGTCATATATATATATATATAATAATTCTATAGTTTAATAAATATAAGTGTTAGTAAAATATATCAAAGGAGAACATATAAATACACCTAATTAAATAAACAACAATTCTTATCAAGAAATAGGTATATATGATATGTGATCCTATGATCACCCAAATCCCATAAACTGTAATAATAAAATAGAAATAGGATCATCATAAAACCATAAATCCAAAACTATAATAGTATTCCCATCACTGATAACTCGTAAGTTTTTTTACATAAGTGTTGTTTAGGAACTTATATGACCCACTACCCAAGTTACACACAATCTATCTCCTTTATACCTTTCCCCAAATACATTTAAGAATAAAGAAAATAAAAAGAAATTTGATTACAATTTATAATTCTATAAAACAAATCACCTAGTTTGGTATGATGTGCTATGTGAACTCATGCATTCCTCATTCTATACAAGAGGTTTTTGACTAGTAGTGAGGGTATGAATGGTACAATGGGGATACTATACCCTCAGAATCAATAGCCATTCACTATAATAATAATAAGAAAATAATAATGACCCAACAATTCATATCATATCTAAGTAAAAAAAATTATATATCATATGGAATGTTGGGTATCACAAAGTCATACAAAGTAAAAAACCAAGGACCCCCCAATATGGTGAGTCAAAATAATATTTTTTTGAGAAAAATGAGCACATAGGTTCTTAAAATAAGTAATGATAAAATATAAAATAGTCCAAAGGAAGGTAATTTACATTTATACCTTTGGAAAACAGGTAAAAGATCACTAGGGAGATTGTTATATAATCATTAGACCACATTAGTCACTCCCTTATTGGAAAGGAAATTGAAAAGAGAGTTGGATTCATAAAAAACATACATGAGATGTAGTAAATTGATGATAACTTGTTAAGTAAATTGGCCCATTTCACTGTCATATTTAAAGAAATATGGACCTGTCCCATTCCAATATCTTGCATGATGATAGTGGAGTCAAATTTTAACCATATTTTGTTCCAATTACTTTGATTTTCCATACAAACAACAATTATCAACGCAAATATCTCTAATTTCAAGGATGTTTAAAATCCACAAGGTCCATGTTGGTATTTAATACTGTCCCCATTATAATCCTTGAAGACCAATACATAACCTTATGGCCCTAAATTTCACCTTGAAACCCCATCTAAGTTGAATTTTAGCTAGCCAGAAAGGGGGTGGGGACCAGAATACGTCAAGTGTTCCAAGAGGTGGAGGGTAATTACCAGATAACTTCAAGTGGCTCGGCACTATGAGATCCTTCCCAAAGTTTATTTAGCGGCCCTCTTGGAGTATATTTTCATTATGTGCAGGAACCTTTATTTTGAAAAGGGAGGGATGAGTGTTGAAGGGAGTCTTTTCCTGAATGACCTTGTTCCTTCCTCTCCAAATGACATACACTAACTCTGAATAGGCCACCCAAAAAAGAATTTTATGTTTCTTGGACATATGAATGCTAAGTAAAGCATGAAGGAAATACAAAATAGTGTCTACATGTGGTGGATGAGCCTAAAATATATCTAAAAAAACTTTCCATAATGAGGAGGTAGTTTGAAGACACATGAATAGGTGATCAACATTCTCACGGTGTTGATGGAAGAGCACACATCTTGAGCAAAGAGATATGCCAACATGTTGAAGGTTAGAATCCACATGAATTTTTCTAAAAGAGAGTCTCAAAATCAATGTAAACTAAGATAGGGATAACCATTTCTTTAGTTCACCAATTTATTTGTGAGATCCCTAAAGCATATGGTTGTAAAAGTCCTTAGAATCAAGAAACCCATTAAAGGCAGGTTCCCATATAAGAAACTCTTCTTGATTTAAAAAAAAATCATAACTTGACACAACTAGGTTGATGTCATCTAGTAGAGAATCCAAGATGGAATTTTTTTTAATTGAGATGTTATAATCAATATCTTAGTTAGTAGAACTGATCCAGTATATAAGGGGGCTCCAACCCAGTTGTCTTTCTAGAATTTGAGTGAGGAATATTAGCTGACCAACCAATGGGAGTGCATATAGATTCTGTGTAAGACTACTTTAATAACATTCCATATCGAGGACTCAATATAGAATATATTTTATATTTTCAATTTTTCAAGGAACCTAGATACGAGGAATCTCTAAGTGTATGATTTATTGTTTAAAATATTCGAAATGAATTGAGCTTAAAGGGACTGATTGAAGATAACCCAATTATTGATACCAAGGCCTCCTAAATAACAGGTCATGCAACATTGTTTCCAATAGAACATGATATTTTTTATTTCCTGCATGATTCCATTTCAAATGAAGTTTCTCATAAATGTGTTAATGGATTTAATAACTGAGGTTGGCCAGAAGTACACCACAAATGAGTTGACCATTTTAGAAATAACCACATGCTTGATAAGGAAATATCTTCCTTCCATTGAGAGGGATTGGTAAAAACAATGTAATAAGGAAAGAAAAATAATAATAAAATATATAACAAATGTATAAAGTCTATTATGATTTCATCTTGTTCAATACACTTCACCTTCTCAGCCACCTGTCGTGGTTCATTTTCCCTTCCCTAGATCCCTAATCTATAAGTTATTATGCACACCAAGATTCCAATGTAGGGTGTGAGTATAAACCTATAATGACACCACCAATGTGTTATTACCATAAGATCACATTAATAACAGATGTATTTCATGATTATAAGTAAATTCTCAAGAAACAAATAATCAATCATGTGTCGAGTGATTTTTCACAAACAAACCCACTACAAACCCCAACCATACCTGATTTGGATCTATAATAAAAGAGAATTCATAATATAATTCAAGATCATGGGATGAATATATGGAAACAATATATATCTGGGTAGAAACATGTCCAATAATCCTTTGGTTGAGCCACAAGGTCATCAAGCCCCATATATATCATGGATCATGCCACAAGGCCATCATTCCCTATCTTTGACTTGGGTTGGGCCACAAGGTCATCATATCCTTCCAATACATTAGGTCAGGACTCAAGTATGAAATACCCATAACCTATGTGTAGATCCATCGTCATCATCATAACATACAATATATTCTACTCCTCTAAGGACTAATAGAGACACAACGATCCACCTGTCACTTTCCACTTGAATAAAAACCTCAACAGACCAAGAATTCACACACAATAGGGAATAATATATATAGGCACAAACATAACATATCAAGAACATGTCTATAAAACCATACACACATACACATGTGATCATTATAAATAATGAGTCTCATGGGATATACATTTACACACATGAAATAAATATCAATCATGGGTCTCATAACCACACACACACACACACTCATGTGATCATTATCAAGGAAAAAACCTTATACAAGGGATCTATATGGTATGGAACTTCCCACCTCAAGTAAATTGATACCAATGACTAATATTTTTCAAGTATTTATACCCAAATTAAACCTTCACACCAAGTAGATAAAACCTTCACACAAAATATCCATAGAACTAATCCCAATTTTTTATAAAATGGGTTCTAGAATAATATTTAAGAAGGAGATAGTGACATAGTCATATAATCAATATGAATTACACAATTAAAACTGATGTTAATGGAAGATATAGATCAGATAAAAGGGATGGTTTCCAATCATCCAAATCTAATGTCAATTTTGTAGAAGTTGATATATCCATCTAGACTTTGAGCACCGAAGAGAGGAGAACGAGAATATCCCAAAAATTCATTTTGGGTTCATATAAATCATCTTACCTCATAAGAAGGGGAATAAAAAGGGTTATCAAGGTATTGATCAAGTCAAAACCACACTAATAACTCCCCTAAATTATTCACATGCAGTTTTATTTTCAAAACACATAAATCCCATGAATCTAAATGGCCAATTAAACTATTTAAAAAATTCAAATAGCCTTCAATATGGAGAGCTGATTCTCTCCATGACCATGGTGTCTTTTATCACACATTTCTCAGGAGATCCCCCACAATAATCCACCATGGTATAATAGTAATTCATTATCAATTTTGACCCATTCATGCATTACACCATGGTGTGGTAATGCAAATCTATCCATGATATATAGGAAGGCTCCCAATTTTACATGAATTAGACCACACCCATATATTGGTCATGTTTTCCTCCCTATTTCACAATGGTTGATTCAAAAAATACATATTCCACCATGTTGTGGTCCTACCCATGGTGCACCCAAAATCATCCAAATTCCACCCAAATCCACCAGGAAGCATCCTACTCACCCTAGAACAATTTTAAACTATAATAAGGATAAAAAATTACATACCTTTAAAATTGATATTGTTAAACAAAAATTTCTATCCCTAGAATATCCTCGATTAAATTTTTAGAATAAGATCAAGTTATATAGCTTTGAAACCCACTGATATCAAGGGATTAAAATGAAAAAAAAACTAAAAGGAAATATATAATTCTTAAAAAGGAATCCACACTACGAAAAATATTTTATTTTACTTTAAAAAACAACTATAGACATAATCCTTCAAAAGGAAATAAGATGATGTGAAACAAATTCACACAAGAGTAATCAACATGTTTAATATCTTCTACCACATGGAGAGTCAAGTTCTATTTACAGATAACATCATAACAAAATCCAATTTCAATATTATGATATCTCTAAAAATGGTTATAACTACATTGGAAGTGGCATCCCATATTTCATTGAAATAAAATTTACAACTTTTGATCATATTTAAGACATTACTGTGCTTAGGTAATTTCTAGTAAACAAATTTATAAACACTAATATCATTATAATTTAGGTTAATAGAACATAAAACTGAAGAAAATAAAACCAAAATAATAACTTTAATTTAAATCAAATTTCTACATGAGTGCATTTTGATCTTCAAATCCATGGATAAAGTGAGTCTTTGACTCAAAAACACCATGTACTAAGTTCAATTGATATTGTTTCCCTAAAAACCCATGTAATATGCACCTATGACTATACCTAAGATCCATCCAATCTCACAACCAAAATCTTTGATACCACTTTTTCATAATCTCCCCCCACAGTTACCCCACTCGGGTTGGAAGAGAAGATGAGAGTGACCCCCCAAATCCAACCTCCAAACATCACATATTGGAGACTAGACCCAAGGGAATAAAACAAAAACATATGGGAGGGGTTACACTCAAAATTCCTAGTAAAATATAAATAATCCACTAATAATCTATTTAATAATAAATAAACCAATCCCAATAGATTTAATTTCATACAATGTAAGATCAAAATGGAAAAATATCCTGATAAACTTCTACAATAATGGGAAAGAATACCAACAACCCTAAAAAAACCTCCATGATATAGTAAGGAAAAGATTAATCACTAAATATAACCCATGGAGATAAATAATATATATATAAGGGTTATCATAAAAGTATAATTAGTATGATCCTCCATGAAACCTAACATTAAAATGTGTAAGAAGTATAAAAAATACCCAGTGAATAAATAGTGAAATCAACTCATTACCAAAACTAGGACATTAACATATTTCCGACCTCACCAAGGCTCACTCACCAATTAATATATATAAATAGGTAACATAATATCAAAATCATATATTTTAAAGACCAATATCTTTAAGTGTTGTGAAATTTAGTGAGAATTTGAATTTTTAGTCTTGATGAAGGGTATATTTTGAAAATATGGATTCAAATCAGAATTTAAAAGGTTGAAACATCTTAAAGATATGTTTTTAGTTATGTATCAAGGACCAATAGGTGTTTTGGGTGCTTGTATAAACATTGGAGAGAGGTTAGGGCCCCCATTATTGATTTTTTCTAAAGGAATTCGATCACTCCATGACCCCCTTTAGTCATGTTGTCGTAAAATATAGTGAGGTGTCATGTCTTATAGTATAGGGGATTCATAACACGAGATAGGATGTTATTACTTAGAGGAATGATTATTTAATGGGTGATTCATGGGGAACCATAACCCATAGGGGTCACACTACGACGATGTTATGTAGGGGGATGACTCCTTTGCTTGGTGTGGTTATGTCATGAACCATAGGGGAAGTGTTACAACCTAGATAGGTGAAATAATGCTGTGTCACGATCCCCATTTCAACACTATATTAGATCAATATCCCTATTTTTAATTGGTGAATAATGATAATTTACCAGTTGGCCCCTTTGGATTTCAGGTCAAGATACGATCTTGGGGAGGGTCATTCAACCAGACCCCCCTTTTATTCCTCCACAATTTCACCTTGATATGAGTAATTTTTTATGAAGATATTCCCTAGGTCCTTATATATGTACTATATATATTTCATATAATTTATGATTTTCATTCACATAGGGTATATTATTTCATGGGTGGTGGACACTCGAGACATTTTATCACCATGGATATTATTAAGGGAGTAATTTCTTAAGATTAAACATGTGAGTGAAGTTAAATTCACGTGATGAATGTTTATACTAGATTAAGCATTAACTCATGCATTGAAAAATAGGATTTAATTCATGCACTGTATAAGATCTTCCTCAAAGGATTTTTAATTCCCACTACCATATGATGGAAGTGTGTGTGTGTGTAATTATTATACTTGGATGAAACTCCCACGAACCTTGATTTCTATTATCCTTATTCCTTTTTCATGTTGAGATGCTAAAACATCATGGGAGAAATGAGAATCTCACATATACGACATGAAATTTAGATTAGCCTGTAGATACACTATAGAGGTGGGATGGTTATTTTTTTCACTATGTGATCTTTATAAAATGTATATGATAATGAAGATCAATGGTTGATTTATCTCTTTAGTGAATGGTAAACTCAGTTTTATAGTGTTCTTAATTATGAGTTTTATACAATGGTTTCATATTATCTTTCATAGAGATCCTTGGATAAGGGTTTTTAATCACTTATGACTGATTTGATAAATGTTATTAGACTTTATCAAAACCATGTAGTGATATTAAAGTTAATACATATTTATTTTTATGTAATATGTCATGTAAATGAAGAATAAAAAAATAGATCCTCACTCAACAGGTGTTTTTGAAAATCTAAAAAAGGTTTACCCTTATTTACTAGGCTACGTAAAGGTAGATCAATTCTAACCCTTATGTAGTTGGATTGAATAAAGATAAACAAGGACTTTCCCATATGAAACTAATATGAATAAGGGTAACCAAGGATATAATGTAAAGGTAAATGGTATAAGTGTAAAGGTTATTCACTTTTTTAAAGGGTTACGTAAATGCAACTGACCACTTACCCATATGTGGGAGGATATGAAAATGTATTGGAGGTTTTCTTAAGGGTTTGTAAAGGTAATATGTTGTCTTAACTTTACACAGTAGTTTAATTAGGTTTACATAAGGCTAATCAGGTTTTTCCTAAAGCTACATAAAAGTAAGACTTGATATACCCTTACATAGTGTCTACTACATAAAGGTTATACCCTTACACAATAATTCCAGAAGGTTGTGTAAACGTAGATCGATACCCACCCTTACATGAAGTGTTCACATAAAGGTATTACCATTTATACCCTCATTTAGTATGCTACGTAAATTTAAGGAGTGACCTACCTTCACACATGGAATCCATAATCGGTTTACCCTTATATAGAGTGTCAACATAAGGGTAGAGCGAGCTTATCTTCATACAAGAATGTGTTCCTACATAAGGGTAAACAAATAATCTATTAAAAATTGTTTTTAACATATAAAATGGTTTTAATGGTTTATAAAATGTTTAAAAATAATAATAAAAGTTATTTTGGGAATATTTAATTTATAAGGAATTTATAAATAAATAAATTATAATTGGTTTATAATTATATTAATTAAATGTTTATAAAACATTTTATTCCCAAATATTAAATATTAATATTTGAACTAACAATTATATTATATAACAAATATTATGATTTATAAATAAAAGTGTTTATTTAGAAATAATAATAAATAATTTATAAAGGGTTCTAAATTAGGAAATAAGTCCAAAAAAATAAAATGTTTATATTTAAATTATGAATTGTTCAAAATAAAATCAGGGCCTTATTTGGATATTATTTAAGCCACATAAATTTTTATTGATGATTAATATGATCATGGTTTAAATAGTGATTTAGTATATGATATTTAGATTATATAAAATGTTTACATAATAGAAATTGGATTATAAATTGGTTATAACTCATATAATAAAATATATTTAAAATTAAAATTCCAAATAATGGTTAATATAAAAGAGTTCATTTTTGAATGAATATATAATGTTTATATTCAAAATTATGGAATGTACTTAATGTTAAAGCAAAAAAATTATAAAATGGTTTACAGTTAGATTTCATTAATAAACTGTTTAAAAATGTTTATCTCATGTTTAAATATATAAATTATTAATTTATTTAAAAGTTGTTCCCTATTTTATTCATAGTTATAAAATATTTATATGATGAATGATGTATGACTTAGTTTAAAATTCTAAACTAATTGTAAATAGAGACTTTCATTACATGCTTGATATGATAATAAATTTAGTTTTTCATTTATGTTGACCTCATTATGTACTTTAAGTTATTAGATTGAATTTAGTTATTAAATATATTTTGTGCATATTAGGTGTTATATTTACAATGAATTGGATTTTCTCTTGAGTAAGGTATCCCTGGGTAGAGGGACTTGTGGTTGGAATACCTACCTCCCCGGAGTCCTATAACATGCCTTGGTTGGTGAATGAGGTTGGCTATCTGTCACTCTGAGCTTACTCATGCAGAGATTATAAATCTCATATAACTCTATTACTTTACATGAAGTGTTCATCTACTATATGAATATGATTCATCTGGATATATATGAATATGTTTGACTTATATCTATAAACCTTTTGGTTGTGTAAAGTTTTACACATCAATATAGTTTTAACATATTATTTTTATGGATGGAATAGGATTCCAAACTAAATTATTATAAACAAGGGGATAACATGACATAAGATGGTGAGATTAAAATCCCTTCAAATACTAAGGGTGAGATTCCTTCAAAAGAATAACTTTTCAAGACATCAATCATTGAATCAGGTAGGTTCTACTAAATTAAGGTTACCCTGAATTATCTTGTGTAAGGAAAGAAAGTAATTGGTGACATTGGATCATCCTTGAGTAGGTTCTTCCAAAGAAGGATTCCCACGAGATGTATTTTGTTAATTTGTTTTTGACATTTTCTTTTGGTTACACTTAGATGGGTAACACTTAAGAAGGTTACAAAAGGAATGAAGTTGAGGTTATCTATATTATGGATCAGACAAAGGGTTTTACACTATTCTATTAAAGAATCATATATTATATGATTGGGATGACTTCTTACCTAAATAATTATGTGATTAGAGGAATTCTAAAGGGGAATCATTTCTTAGTGAAATATATATCTTGTACCACGTATAGTTATGATAAATATTTAAAGGGGTAATCATTTTAGTGGGATCCCATTTAATAAAAGTACTTATTAAATGGTTAATAAAATATAATACTCATATAATAAAAGCTTATATTATAGATAATATCATCATCATCACCAAGATAAACTTTGTTATTAATCCTTAAAAAGGAGAATCTCAATTCATGTTACTCCTAAGACTGGTAACTTAAGAAAAGTTCTTAAGTAATATTGGTAAACTTAGTTATATGTGTTAAAACAATTAATTCCTCACTAAACAAGTGTTTAAATTTCTCAACTAGTGAATATAGTTACTCATTGAAGTATAAATTGATACATTAAAGGTTTAAATGGAATTAGTTAAAAAATTTCTAATTCTGGTTATGGAATTTGAAAAATTTTAATCCATGTAAATATTATAACAATATGATCGAATTAAATAAAAGTTTACAGGATATTTTCAAAGTGTTTAGAATGGATGAAATGGAAATATGGTATCCAGATTCTAGTACTGTTAGGATAGTATAAGTGGGTAAACTTACAAACCGAAAGAATAATATTTGGTAGAAAAGTTAAAAAATTTAAGAAACCAATCAAGGTCATTGAAACCTAGGTTTGTGATAAAATAATAATAATAAAAATTCAAAATGATTGGATTATCGAATATATACATGAAAGAGTTTATTAAACACCATGTAATGTCAATTTAAGGCATGAATGTTATATAAATTAATTATTTTATTTTGAAAGGTATTTTATACTAAATTAATATTTTAAAAAATGTTTTAAATATATAGTAATTCAAAATCTAAGGAAGAATTTATTGATCTTATAGTGTATATTAATGAGATGAATAAAATAGTTACTCTATTAAGGATTTCAATGTAAAGGGTTTTTTTCAAGATGAAATGAATCTAAGTAAAATAAACATATCTTTAAATCATTTTCCTTATGTGATAAGAGAATTTGTTCGATTAAAAAAGTAGTTGTGAACAATGATGAGATGATTAATTTTATACACATGGTATATGATTCATCAATTTCTATAATATGTTTCGAGACAAAAATATATGGATAAAAGTGTTTTATCTAGGATAAAATGTTTATCTAAGTATTTTTTTGAAATATATGGGAATGTGTTCCCAACCCAATTAGTAGTATATTATAATAACGTATTATTTTCAAATTAAAATATTCCAATCACATATAACACCCTATATGATATGGAGGAAATAATTTATTTACTAAATATTTCTATTAAAAGAAGATAGTTGTTATTTACTTACACAAAAGGGTTTGTATATCTTAAAAAGATATTATGAAAAGAATATAATGTCTAAAATGATATTTGGAGTATATTTTTACATAAATAAGTTCAAATTTAACAAATAAATAATTAAACAAGTTTAAATTTAAAGTGAATTTTACTTAATATCCTAAGATATTTAGGATTTATTAGAAAAAATAATGTAAGTAGTTATATTATTTCAAGGAAAAAGTTAGATGGAATAGGGCTCCAAGGATGATGATAATGATCTTAGAAATAATTCTAAGTAGACAATATAAGTTTACATTATAACATTTGATATTGTGTGGTTAATAAGTATTAATTTGTTCAAAAATTTGAACATTTAGGAATATGATTCCAAAATGTCACAAATATTCAAACTGGATTTCTTCATAGATGTTTTTCACTAAATATTTTAGTGGGAGAGTTTTATAATATAGTCAAATAGATATTTTAAATGTATTATATATGATGTAATGCATTAAAAAAAATGCAAATGTATAGTAAACATAAGGTTGATCTAGTAATTTATTATATATGATATGATAAACCAGTGATTATATTGGTTTTGTTAAATATTATTAAAGAGTTTAAGAATAATAAAATGTACCATACTAAAGGATAAATCCATTTTATCATTTTTTTATGTTAGAGACACAAATGTATATATAGATATACATTTTATAAAGTGTAATGATAATTGATCTCTAAAAGTACAACATTGAGTTTATCTATAATCGACGTTCTTCATAGAGTATTATAGGATTTGAATAAATTCGAAGGTTATAATGAGTAGGATTATTTTATAGAGATGAAGAATATGCACATGAGGCAGAAAACAAATAATAAGATATTTTTTGTGTGCATTGGATGATCTACTAAGTATACCATATAGAGTGTCATACATATGTCTTTGGTATAATAGGGGTGTATAGATCATATATGAGTTCCTACTACCCGAGTATGGTGAGATACCTATAATGAGTACCTTTATACTTTTATACCCTACTTATAAAATTCTATACATTTAATTAGCTAATATGAGGGTGTTTGGGTATGTTTATGATCATGTCATCAGTTTCATCTTAACCAAGAATGGATTTGTCCTCTCATATGAAAAATTTGACATTAGGGTCCTTAATTGAGATAGAATGTGGGAGTGTGCAGTTGTACATAGATATTATCTATCTATTTGGATAAGACACATGTTATGTTTTTATCTATAAAGATTAATGATATGTGATGCTTTCATCAATCAAATCAGTCTACACGTAGAAAATCAAGAATAAATGTGTTGGATATATGGAATTGACATGATTTGTGTCCCATGATCACTCGATAACCTGGAAAAAGGTAAAATATGATGATTCATATTTTCATATAATGTAGGATAGTGGACATAGGTAAAAATATACATGTTTTTGATGGATATCATGCCAAATCACTTTATAGGTTGAGTAACATTGATTCTTTTCTTGAGGCCACTCATTTCTTAAATATATGGATCTAGAGATTCATATTTTTTTCAATGCATTAAGGCTTGTGGGCCCACACTTTGTGTTTTAATGAATGAGGATTGAGTTTGACTCATAGAGATACTCTAAAAATATTTTAGAGTTAATTGAAAAGTGTTTTGGATGGGTGTAAAAAAGGTATTGAATTTTATGCGATATAAGGTAAAGTTAATGATATATTTACAAAAGTATTTTGAAATATATATGAAAGTGTTTTGGATATGGTTTCATAAGTTATTTTATAAGATAAAATATATGGTGAAATGGCATAAAATTCTATTAGACTTTAGTGTATGTGAAATATTTATGGAGATATACCCTAAATACTTATATATATATATATATAATTTTTCAAGTAAATTATGATTTTCATGCACATAGAGTATATTATTTCATGGGAGGTGGAAACCCAAGCCATTTTTTCACCTTGTATATCATTAAGATATCCATTTAATAAGATGAAACATATGAGTGGAGTTACATTAATGTGATGAATTTTTATACTTGCTAAAGAATTAACCCATGCATTGAAATAAATGAGTTAATTCATGAACTATTGAGGAGCTTCCTCAAAGGATTTTTAAATCCCATTACCATAACATTTTAGTGTGTGTGTTATTCTTATACTTGAAAAAAACTCCTAGAAACCCATTTCTCTATTATCCTTATTTCTTTTCATGATGAGATACTAGAACATAGTGGGATAAAGAAGAATCCTACATGTATGACATACGATTCAGATTATGTTATGGATACACTATATATGTGAGGTACTTATATTTTCCATTTTGTGATCTTTATCAAATACATATGATGAAAAATATCAAAGGTTATTGTGGATATTAAGTGAATGGTACACTCAATTTTACAATTTTCTTCATTTATGTTGTTTATACACAGGTTTCATACTATCTTTCATAGAGATCCCCAGAAAAGGTTTTTTAATCATTTCTATTTGATCTTATAAATGTTATTAGACTCTAATAAGTCCCTTCGATTATTAGTGGATTTTAAGGTGTTTAGTGGCATTTTTTCCTCTTATTGAATCTATTATTCTTCCCCTTTTATATTCACTAATTTCATTACCTATGGTTTAGGGTTTAGAAATGAATCTATAGGAACATGGAAGAATTCAATATGAATGATAATGATTTTGTATGGATTGGATAGAGGACATACCAAGAGGATAATTACATGTCACTACTTACCATTTAGCTTATGGTATATCACCCTATGAATTTTTATAGGGTTTTGATTAAATTGGATGGAATTTTTGATTTAATAGGTTCCGGTTGGTAGGGATTCTACTCGGGTTAGTGTTAGGGGTACTCCATAGATATTTTGGGTGCTGTTGGTCATAATTTCTGTGCAATGAGATAGAACAGTTAGTTTTGAGGCTATCATAACTACTTTAATTAAATTTTAAAATTAATTATAAATAGTTATAATTAATTATTTTGGATGTCATGGATTGATATAGAAGATCGTGTGTCTATATGAGCATAGATGAGGCATGGAAGGGTTGGGATGAACTTAGGTGGTGATCAAGATCATTTAAAGAAAATAACTATAAATGAGATATTTCATCCCTGAATATCTACCTATAGTTATTATTTCATTATTTATCAAATGATATGTAGTCTCATAATAATGGGAGGTTGTAATTTAGTTAAATAAATTGTTTCCTTGAAGAAAAACTCTCATGGATAGACAAGAGTTTTATCAATCACAATGGATACTTGAAAACTAGATTGATGCCTCAGTCTCTAATGGTCAAGGGATTGATTATAATTATTTTAAATGAGGTACATGGACCCTAGAGTGGTATAATTTTAGTGAAATATATTTGAATTTGGTAGGTTCTCTTAGTTCTCTTGAGTAGTGGTGTGTGATGGGTTAGGAATGGTTAGCCTAGGGATATGCCATATAAGACCCTTGAGGTACCTTGTAGCAATTAGTCTAGTTGAATAGATAGTATAGAAAATGGTCCTCTTCCATGGATATATGAATAATAGGGTGTGTATGCCCTAAGTTGGAATTATGTCATGGTTGGGTGTGAGTGACCATCCTAGTTGACCGAGATATGAGATTGGATTTATAACCTCTCCCTAGTATGATGCATGTATTGAATTACCTATGAGACTAATGAGGTCATAATGAAATCATGAAGATTTAAGGGGATGTGATTTACTTTGAGTGAAAAACATAACCAAAGATATTATAATGAAATAGAGGTGCCCATAAAGGGTTTCCAAACTATGAAATGGCGTATGGGACCTTAGTGGGTTCCCTAGTTTCATGTTGGAACTCGATAGGTTTATTGTAGGGAATTAAGTATGGTCAATCTCTAGTGTCACCTTAGAACACAAGGATTAAGGATAAGAGAATATAGTTCATACAGTGACAAAAATGGTTTTTTCACTTAAGAGGATGCCCTAGGATATGTGTGTTGGATTTGAGAGAGTTTACAACTCATGTGGTATATGATGTGAGGTTTTTGGGAGAGAGTATTATTTGAGTATATATATGACAGATTTTATATATATTTTCAAGGATATTTCTCCCTTAGGTGTATTTGATATATGTGTAATCAGGTTATAAGGTGAGGTGTAACCCCTTTGGTAAATATGTCATGATATTTGTTACAGGAAGGGGGTGTGACCCCCTAAGTGTGTGCTATATGAGGTTCTAGATAGGGCATGTGACACCTCAGGTGTATGTGATATGAGGATTCAGGGTTGTACACCCCTTGAGTGTATATATTGGGGAAAAATACCTCAAGGAACTGTCTCATTGTTTTTGGGGTGATTGTGTTTATTTAAAAATCCAGATGACCATGAATTAGTATGGTTGTTATTTCTAAAGAAGATTTATAATATGACACAATTTCGTAGTGTTTTCCAAATTTTTGGGCCTCAAAATTGAGAGTTTTTTTTGGAAAAGTAAGGTTTTACACAAAAGGGTTCACGGTTTTCATACCACAAATCAAAGTTCACAGACCTTAAAAGGTGGTACATGGAATGGTGAAGGAAAATCAGCAAAGGTAGGATTTCCACATAGCAGTGTTATATAGACCATGAATGATGCTATGTATACCGTGAATGGAAAACAATTCATTAGAGGCTTGGAGTCTTCATGAGGCTTGAAGTTCACAGGATGGATCATCATTTAGGGTTTGAGGTGGTGATTTTGGATAATGTAAAGGGTGATCGTTTGCACAAGATGTTGTCTTCTGTAGAAGATCAAAGCAATATGAAGACTACATAGCACGATACATGGTGAATGATGTACCACATCAAAGATTTGGGTGATTCAGATTAGTGAGATTTTTTGCTCTATTTTACTATATATTAAATTCTAATTATATCATTAAGAATAGAAAATTTCATTAGAAAACATCAATGCTCTGGGAAGATTTTGGTGAAGTTTGAAAGAGTTCATGAGGAAGGATTCTATGAAAGAGAGAGTTTGATGGGAAGAAATTCCATGAAGGAGAAGAGTTCACTAGGGAGAAGTCTATGAAGGGTGAATTGGTTAATGGTAATAGTTTTTGAAATGAGTTTTTGGTGATCTATATCCCACAAAGGAAGAGGTATCCATAGAAGAAGATGCATATGCAGAAGAAGTGGCATTCACAGAAGAATAAGCGATACAAAAAAGAGAGTCGGTCCGCGTAAGCATAATCAGTCCATATAAGAAGAGGTGGTATGAAAATCACATGTTCCAAACAGTGCAAGACATTTTTTGGAGGAAGTAAGATAGTTCGTGAAGGAAGAAGGAAAATTTGCAGATGATTCAATGAAGATCATGAAGGGACTAAAACATTTTTTGAATGTAATTTCTGTAAACTAACTGTATACAGAGAAGTGTATTTCATCTAAAGGTTAAAGTGGGACTTTAAAATACTATCTACCTATAGTTGAGGATATGTGCATTCATGAAAATGAATCTATATACATGTCCATAAGTTGTGAGTGGATTCTTTATAGAGCAGTGAGAAAAGGAAGAAGAAGATGGTGATCCTTTATATTGGTAGTGAGCTAGAGAAATAGACATAATGAGTGACCCTTGGGAAATTAGTGAGATGACCCTAAACATTATAAAGTCATTGATCCTATCTATAGAAGTGATCTATCCACAAATTTGTAATTTTATAGTAATCATTAATGTATTTGGTACATCGGCACATTACTGTTGTATGATCCTTAGATATATACTAGTGAGGGTGAACTATGTAATATTGTGGTGTATCGTGCATGATTTCAATTCTGTTAATATATTTCTTTGGGAAATAGAGAGAAAAGTTTTTTGTTCAATGATGAAAAATATCTGAAGGGGTAGGAGTTTTAATTTGTCATACCATGATTCACCCCTTATGGTATTTACCTAATTGAGATAAAAGTTGGTATCAGAGATAAAGGTTTAAAATCAATGGTTCTATCTCAAAAGAATAAATGGAGGTTGTCAATCAAAAATGGATTCCGATATTTTATGGAAATAATTTTTAATTATGGAAGAATCATATGTAGAACTACTTATGATCATTATGAATGGATGTCTTTATAGAAACTATGCATGGAATAACAACTAATATCAATAATGGTGCTTTATCAGAAGCTGACCGGAGGGAATTGTATATTGATAGTAAAGAAATCAATTATTTAGTGGGATACCTATAAAATGAAATATATACGAAGGTTATTTCATGTAATTTATCACATGATATGTGGGAAAAAATGTTGAAAATTTAGGAGGGTGACTCAAAAGTTAGAGAAGCAAAGTTGTAGGTTCTATAGAACAAGTATGAGGATTCATGAATGCACTCTAATGAATCTGTCGATACATTCTTTGATATAGTTAATGTTTTTGTGGAATACATGCATGGTCTCAAAGAAATTATCAAATATATAAAGATTTTTAAGCACATATTGAGAAAACTACCACCTCTATTTAATCTGAAAGTTTATATATTGTAAGATAATGATCTAAAGGAGATGACGTTGGATAGATTCCACAATACTATTATTAAATAGAATATGAGAAATGATGATAACAATGATATGGAAAAGGGGAAGTCCAAAGAAGTGGTATTCTAGACCATAAATAAGATCACTATTGAAGATAGTCAGGAGGAAGATAATATGGATGATGTCATGTCATTTCTATCTTCAAATCTACAAAGTGGAAGAGAAAAGTTCCAATTTAAACTTAAAATTGCACGATTTCAATGTGAAAGGATTGGAAATTTTGTAGCAAAGTGTCATAATAAGTTTTAAAATGAAGATAACGATAATAATGAAATTCCCAAGAACAATTATTTATCCAAAGTGAAAGGTATGAGAAATACAAATATAAATTTCTTCCAAAAGAAGAATCTATTTTCAAAAGAAGATGAAATTTTAGATGAATTTGAGGTAGAAGAGTTAGAGGACTACAAGGATCATGAAGTAAATGCTATGGTCAAAGTTGTTAGAAATTCAAAAACATGGGAATAAAGTGACAATGAAGAAGGAGAAGTTTGCGGAAGATTTGACCTTCAGGTCAAATAATAAGTTTCAGCCGAAGAAATAGATGTTTGGAGTGCCAAAAAAAATAAATTCAATAAAGTGGATCATGATGCTAAAATTTATATATAGTAGTAAGAAGAAGAGAAGTCTGATATAAATGAGGAAATTGAAAGACTAAAGTCTTTAATGCCAGAGAGATTAGAAAAGTTTGTTGATTACAAGATCAAAATTGAAGAATAGAAAAGAGAAATCAATATTTTGAATAATAATAGAAAAGATAAAATCAAACATATCAAATAACTTAAAGATGAAGTTGTTAGTATGAGAAAAAAATGAAATATTAGGAGAAACTCTTGATTCTAGAAAAGAAAGATACAAAGGAAACAAAAAAAAGTAAAAGTGGAATTCAGAGTTCCAGTGAAACAGAAAATGGAGTGTCAGGAAAGAAAAACGATTGATCAAAATGATATAGTTGATATGTGGCTTGATCACAAATAGAAATAAGTAATGGTTGAAGTTAGACCACAAAATCCCACTCAGATATTAAATGTTGATTTGGTTAAAAATCAGAACTAGAAGATTTTAGAGAACCCAATGGAGAATCAATAGTGCAATATTGCAACATAGGAATGCACATCACATGAGATGTTATTATTATAGAAATATGGGACACTCACAAAAAGTTTATTCCATACACAATAGGTACCTTATATAACATGACCAATAAAGGCATACATACTGAATTCAATATTCCATAACATCATTTGATGGTCACTATTTCAGGTGTAGAGTATTTGGGCACATGGAAAGATATTTCTCATTAATAATGCAGATAAATGTGCTGAAGAATAATGAATGTGGTCATAATAAACAATTCAATTTATCATAAAATGAGCTGAAAATTAAAAATCATTTTCCGCATTACAAGATGAAGATAATAAATCATATTCTAAGAAAGATAAATATTATCAATCCATTATAGGTATAAATTAAAAAACATAAATAAAAAAGAAAAGTGCAGAGCATGCAGTAGTTACAGAGATTGATTTTAAAGAATCAGATTACACTAGAATATGGATTATTGACTCTGGATACACTTATCATATGACAGCGAAAAAGGATTTGGTGACTGGAATGATCTACAATAAAGAAGGTATCATATGGTTTGGAAATGATGATGACCAGGAGATTATTTGCTTTGGAAAATCCAAGTTTGGGGAAAAGTCATGAGATGTGCAGATGTCTTGATTATTGTTGGTCTTAATCACAATTTGATAAGTGTAATTAAACTCTGTGACTCAAGACATTCCGTAATCCTTATAAATAAAATGCATGTCATTATAGAAAAATGTAGTTTAGCTATTTTGTAGGGAAAACATACGAAAGAGAATCTATACCTTGTGAGTGGATAAGAAGATATATGTTTTCTATCCAAGGAATAAGAAAACAAATTATGGCATAAAAGACTTGGTCATTTGAGCCAAACATCCTTGGAGTATATTGTGAAATATAATATATCTTGATACCTCCCTAGGTTATCATATGATCATACTCATATGTGTGATTCTTGTGAACAAGTGAAGATCATTTGAATGAAATATAATGAAAAAGATAAAAGATAAAAAAATTGCTTGAGTTGGTGCATAATGATGTATATGAACCTATTTTAACAAGATCTATTGATGGTACAAGATATTAAATTCTCTTCATTAATGATTTTAGAATAATTTCATGGGTTTCAATAATCACTCACAATTTCGAGGTGTTCGGTTTCATAAAAAATTATCCAAGGTAAGTTGAGAAGATACTGGGTTAAACAATCCTGAAGATCTAAATAGATAATGGAAAAAAATTCACAAATATTCAAGTGGATGATTATCTCTAGAAATATAGGATAAGGTACAAAGTTTCAGTGGTAAGAAATCCACCATAGAATGGAGTATTTGAGATAAGAAATTGAATTATCAACAACATGGCTAGAATAATGCTCATTGAGAAAGACCTTTCAGAGAATTTTTGGAAAGAAGTAGTGATGAAATAAATCTATACATCAAATAGAGATTTATTGTGTCCAATATAATAGAAGACTCCATATGATCTATGGAATGGAAGTAATCCAATGTTTAAGTACTTTTGATTCTTCGGACGTAAGTGTTTCATTCTTAATAAGGAGAAACACAAGAAGTATGAATCCTGTGGAGATGAAGGGATATTTCTTGGATACTCAAAGAAAATAAAAGTATATAAATGATTCAATAAGTGGTTGGGAAATGGTTTTAAAGGAAATTATGTAACTATAGTAGAGAATGAGAAAAATGTTCAGCAAATACATGATCATCCTCAGGAGGATAGTGATGAAGAGATAAATAGATCCTGGGATATTCTAGGTCCAGAGGATGATTCAGAAGATGATTCAGATAATGAAAAGGTTGAGCATACTTTTGTATCTACAAAAATACTAAATAGAAGATCCTAAATTGATAGATAGAACATAATTCGTGATCAGACAACACCAATGTAAACAAGGAGAATGGAGAATCTACAATAAACATCATACTTATCATAGGTAGAGCTTGAATGTTTTAATGAAGCATCTGGAGATGATAATTGAGTTCAGGATATGAATTAATATATTAACCAAATTGAGAATAATCATACATGTGAAATTGTTTCAAGACCAACATAAAATAATGTCATCAGGACTAAATAGGTCTTTCACATCAAGATGAATGAAGATGGTGATGTTATTTGAAACAAGGCATGACTAGTGTGAAAAGGGTATTCCAAAATAAAGGGTATTGATGTTGATGAAATTTTTTCACATGTTTCAAGGATAGACACAATCATATTATTCTTGTCCATAGTAGTGTAAATAAAGTTCAATGTTTTCCAGATGGGTGTTAAGTCTGAATTTCTTAATGTAATTCTGGAAGAATTAGTTTATATTAAGAATCCAAAAGGTTTTCTCATCCATGAAGATTATAAAAAAGTTTGTTAGATGAAGAAGGATCTATATGGTTTGAAGCAAGCAACATGAGCCTGGTATTCAAGACTAGATCAGTTTCTAAAAAATCACAATTTTCATCATGGCAGAGTTGATTAAAATCTACATGTAAAACATGAATGTAATCAAAGGATAATAGTGCTAGTATTTGTTGATGACATAATCTTTGGTGGATCAGATGAATCTCAATGAAAATAATTCACAGAATACATGAAAAGTGAATTTGAAATGTTGATGATCAGAAAATTGATGTTTTTTTCCTCGATTTACAAGTGACATAAGGAAATAATGGAACATTTATTTCTCAATACAAATATTCAAAGGAGGTTTTGAGAATATTTGGAATAGATGGTTCCAAGGATATAAAAACTCAGGTGGCTACCCAGATGAAACTATAATAGGATGATGAAGGAAATTCATTCAATATCATAGAATACAGAAAAATTATCGATAATCTATTGTACTTGAATGCGACAAGACCTGATATTGTTATTACCACATTCCATTAATTAAGATATCAAAGAAATCCCAAGGAAACCCACTTTCTTGAAGTAAAAATAATACTTCAGTATATAAAGTGAATAGTAGATTTTGGTTTGATGTATAATGAAAAATCATAGCAATAGTTATTGGGATATACAGATACAGATTGGGATGGTTTAGAAGATAATAGAAAATTGACATTAGGTGGTGCATTCTATCTGGGAAGATTGTTTATTTATTGGATTAGAAAGAAACAAGATTTCATTTCATTGAGTACCACAAAAATCTGAATATATTTCAGCTAGTCAAGCATGCATGAAGTTATTATGAATGAAATAAAAGCTTTATGATATGGGAGTTGAAGTGAGGTCTTCAATCAGAATCCATTGTGATAATTTAAGTGATATAAATCTTAAAAAAAATCTAGTCCATCAATCAAGGAAAAAGAACATTTAAATAAAGTATTATTTCATCAAGGAGAATGTGGATCAAGGGATTTTGAAGTTGGAGTATGTTCCTAAAGAACTATAGGTTTCTTACATTCTAAAAAAGGCCTTACCTAAAGAAGAATTTGAAAGGCATCGACTGGCTCTGGGAGTCTAGCCGACTCCCCAAACCTGAAAAAGTGTGGATGCGAGACCCCTTTCTCTGAGGTATGGTGTTTTTTTACTAATTTGATAATATTTTTTCTTTACCATGTTTCATACCTAAAACTAATGGCCTTCGATTTCATTGAAAAAGGGGGAGAAATTGTAGTTTTAAAATGGAAGATAATGTATTAATCAAGATAGGGAGAGAAGATGAAAGGGGGAGAAACAAATAAGGGAGAGTATTAAAAATTATGATGCTAAGGGTGATTTATTAAAGGATATATATCATGATATATGGATTTTGTGATGAAATTATTTGAGTGGTTTTTGAATGAAGTGAAGTGATTCAATAATGAAAATTTCATTATACTCTTATTTCTCATGATGATCATGGATCATGTGGGCTTAGAGTATGTGTTGAATAAATCCTTGATCACTATCATAATAATAAGAAGAAAATGGTGGTAGAATATGGAATATTCTTTAAATGAGGAATCAAAATATGAAGAGTTATAAACAAACCCAAAGGGGAAGATTGTTGGGAAAAAAATCCCTCAAGGCATCCTCTCGATGTTTTTGGGTCACAGGAGGATTGGAGTTGGTGGGAGGCTTTTAGTTTTTGGGATGGCATGTCATTTACAGGTTGAGGTAGTGATTTTGGTTTCCTCAAAGTGTGATCATTTGTGGAATACATCAGTCGCTGTAGAGGATCAAAGAACTATGTGGACCGCATAGAACAGTATGTAGTGAAGACAATACTTCATAAAAGATTTGAGTGATTCAGATTAATAGTATTTTCAGATCTATTTTCCTATATAAGTACTACTAATTAGATCATTAAGTAGATTGAATTTCATTAGAATACATCACATCTCTGGGAAGATTTTGGTGACGTCTAAAAGAGTTCATGAAGAAGGATTCCATGAATGAGAGAGTTCATGAGGAAGCAATTCTGTGAAGAAGAAGAGTTCATGAGGGAGGATTCTATGAAGGGTGAATTGGTTCATAATAATAGTTCATGAAAGGAGTTTATGGTTCTCTATAGCCTGAAAAAGAAGAGGCATCCATGGAAGAAGAGGTGTCTAAGGAAAAATAGGCATCCATGAAAGAAGAACCAGTCCATGGAAGAGTGGTGGTTCACGAAAGAATAGTTAGTCCATAGAAGAAGAGGTGGGATATGAAGCACACACACCATGTGGTGTAATAATATTTTCAAATGAAGCAGAACCATTCATGGAGGAATTAGTAAAGTTTGAAGAAAATTCAAGGAAGTTCACAAAGGGAATAAAACAGTTCATGAAAATAATTTCCACAAACTAACAGTATGTGGAAAAGTGGATTTCATCTATGGGTGAAAATAAAAATTTAATAGACCATATACATACAATTGATTATTCATGCATTCATTCAAATTAAGAGACCTATATGTCCATAAACTATGAGTGGGTCCTTTCTATAGTAGTTATAAAAGGAAGAGGAAGATGTTAATCCTTTACATTGGCAGTGATCTAGAGAAATAGGCCTAAGGAATGACCCTTGGGAAAGTAGTGAGCTGACCCTAAACATTGCAAAGGTAGTGAGCCTAAGCATATAAGTGATCTAGCCTGAAATTTGTAATTTGGAAGAGAGCCTCAGGGGATTTGGTACATCGAAACATCATAGTTGTATAATCCTTAGACATGTACTAGTGAGGGTAAACCAAGTAAAATTGATATTTATCATATATAATTTAAATTCTATTCATATATTTCTATGGGAGAGAGAGAGAAGAGTGTTTTGTTTAATAGTGAAACAAGGTCCAAAGGGGTAGGAGTTTTAGTCTATCATACCCTGATTCACCTCCACTCTCAAGATATTTAACCTAATTGGGATAATAATATAGTATATGAGGTACCACGGTGATATGTGACCCTTGATTATATAGAGATTTTGGGTAGAGGATGGGACCCCATGAGTGGATAATGTATGATGGCTTTGGGTAGGGAACATGACCTCCAGGTAGATGGTATATAATAGTCCTAGATAGAGGATTAAACTCCAATAATATATGTATATAATGGTTCCAGGTAGGATATGTGACCCATAGGTGGATAGTATAAGAAAATTTTGGGTAGGAGATGCAACCCTATAGGTGGATTTTATATGATGGTTCTAGGTGGGGGATGCGACCGCCTAGGAGAATGATATTCTCATGGTTCCAAGGAAGGATGTGATTCCCCCCAGGTGGTACTCTAAAGGCTCTAGGGAAATAATTGGTCCCATGAGTGATGTTTTAAAATATGTTATGTGGTAGGACATGGTCTCCCCTGGGTGGTATGCATTATGGTCAAAGATATATAACACTAGATAAAGAAGGTTTGGTTGATCTTGGGTGTCACCTTAGAAACTTGAGGATGTATGGGGATTATTTTATTACACTTTCATGATGTATTTATTATTTTAATAATTTACTAGTGAAAGCACTATTGAACTGGTTATATTAGGGTATCCATTTGTGGTGGTCTATTGAGTTTTACTCAAACACTTCTTTGGTGGACCTCGCACTTTGGTACCTGATTAGACCTCATGATTGATGGTTCAGGTAGGATAGAGGCCCATTATTTCATGATTCGGCTAGAATAGTTCAACAAGGATATGAAGATAGGGATGTGATGAGGCCTAGGGATGGTAGTAGATTCTCCTTGTATCTCTATTATTTTGCTTATTTATTCATATATGTGATTGGTCTAGTGGGATATTAGTTGGGATATATGATTGTATAATTTCATATTACATTTTTATAGCATAATTATTATTTATTGGATTTTTAATACTCTAATTTTTCTTGTGGATGCTGTTTGGATATTGTAAGTTTTTTTGATGTTATTTTAATCTAATACGAGGGTATAATATCCCCATGGTAATACCTTAGACATCCACCACTATTTAGTAGCCTCTGGTGTATGAGGATGTACGCCATAGGTCACAAAACACCATTTACTTGGACACTGGTGAGTGTTCTTCAGTTGGGGGACATTACAAAGTGGTATCGAAGTGTATTTTTTATTTTTATTACTATTTTGGGTAAGGTATACATGGAATTGGGAAATATAAGAGCTTTTTATGGATCCCATAGTGGTGCACCATGGGATGTCCATATTATTAGGGATATGGGATTTCTATTCTTCATTCTCATTATTATTATTAAGTAATTTATTAAAGAATGATGTGTAAATTTTATATTTTTATTTATGTTTTAGATCCTGGTCTGTATCAATAATAATCTTGTGTATATGCATCATTATTGATATGTATTAATCATATGAAATTATTATTATTTTTCATTATTGATATACCTATTTATTAGGGTTTGATTGTTTAAAGTTTCAATAACAACTGATATGTTTTTTTCTCATGTAACTTTTTGGTGGTAATCTACTTACCCGAACCATGGTATTTATCTAATTATAGGCCATGAGGATCCCATAATGGGATATTACTTAATGATGTAACATGTTACCTCCATTCATAGGATGTTTAGTGACCCTAGGTGGGTTATTACATGCATTACATTCCATGGTAATGAATACCTTATGGGTGGATATAATAGGATTTGTTTACTTGAAGTGTCAACAAAAACCTATATTATGTTTTACCATATATATAATTTGTGTCATTATAATAAACCAAACCATATGGATATTTTTTTACTCGATACAAGTAGTCATATAAAGATGTCTTTATATGTACTTGGATGCAGTCTGGTCCTTGAGGGGGTAATCAAGTATTTAGATGCCAGTGATATGGGTTCTATAGAGTGTATGGTTGAATCTTCATATGATTTATAATATGTATATGTGAGATCCCTTGAGTGGGTGTGTTGAATTTTATTTTATATATAATATTTGAGAAAAAAATGGATATGTTTTCCTGTGGTCCATAACCTTTGTGAGACATGATTTATGGGATAGTTTGGAGAGCCTAGTGGAACTTTTGTGTGGATCAAGATATTAGTGTTCCTTATGTTATGATTGAGTAATAGGATTATTTTATTATTATTTATGAGATGGGTTATGATATATGAGGGTATCTTGAGATAGGGGTTAACACAATCTTGTGAGTGACTTAGAGATATGAGTAGATGCATTGTGTTTGGGATTGATGACTGGAAAGTACTAACTAATGTTTAGTATAGACCTGAATATTCCTTATGTATTGTGGATGTGGAAACCCATGTGAGTGTAGATAAATGGCATATATAATAACTTTATATTTTTTGATGTAAATAACATGGAGTTATTTTATAATTGAGGTTGGGTTTAGAGGATAAGATTAGTTGGATACTATTTTTTTCATTTTGGGTAGTTTCTAATGAGATAATAGGATATGAACATTGATATATGGATCTAGGATAGATATAATGTGGTCATACTCTTTGGTTTCAAATGGTGATCAAGTGGAAATTGATCGGGTGATTATCTTTGAAATGAGTTATATGGATCATTTTTGTTGTAAAAAAAAGAGGTTATTATAACTAGATGATACTAAAATGAAACGGGGAATGATCAGTAGTTTAGGCATGTGATACTAGGTTAGATGATGTGATCATGTGTTGGGTTGTGTGATCAGGTAGTATGGGATAAAAAATCCATTGGGTTTAGATGAGATCAAGTATGATTGTAGGTGATAACTTATGAGAGGGTTCTTGAAGGCTCATTCTTCCTTGGGATGATGAAAGTGAAGTTTGTCTTGGATTTTTAAGAAAATCCTTAACATGTGAGGGAAAGTACATGGGGGATTACACATGGTGATTTATTAGTTGTCAATCGGTGATCATTATTGGGTACAAGTAGGGGTGATAGTTTTTATTAGATACTTGTGGGCATGGTTTCCTAATTTTTTTTGTTGATAATGGGATATTTTTCCTCTATAATGATAGTGAAATCATATAAAGATCTAGGTACCATGGAATAGTCAATTTGAGTTGGTTCCTTGACATGGGTTATCAGGGAGGGGTAAGTTTGTTTCAGGAAACATGTGTGTGATGATAACGTATATTGGGTGATGCACTCTGGGTGTGGTATAATGGAATCCATAGATTGGGAAGTACACCATTATCCATTAGAGGGTGTGATATTTTTTATAGAGAGAATTTCATTGAATTATAAGGATGACATTCCTAGTGATCTATGAAAAAGTATCCATTAGTGTTTTGCATTAGCACTTAGATATGAGCATGATAGTCATGCCCAATCATTACATGAAGTAATGATGGAGTGTGAGATATGGAGATTGAATTATTATCATAGAAGAGACAAAATTACTATACTCCTATGATGGAGAGAATAAAACCAGTTTGAGAGGTATAGGTCTTATATTAGTTGGGTCATGGATGTAGTGAGATCTATCAATAGACCGATGAGATGATGTCAAAATATTATCGTGTAGGTAGATCTACTTTTATCTAGTTCCTTGGTAGGTACCAGATTAAGGGTTCATATGTGAATTTGGGAAGAGTCTATATATTAACAACATGTTCGAGATGGAATTAGCATGATTTGGTAATTATTTGGATCGGAGGCGTGTCATTTTTTATAGAGAGATTATAATGTCCGATGTGGGTTTTTGATGAGACAAACATGGAATTAAAAGAAGTTTCAAGTTTAGAATTTGATGTTAGTGTTTTGATGATATTGGGATGCCTTCGAGAATTAAGGCATCATGATTAGGATGTGGTGATGTGTCTATGGGTGCAATCAAGTGATTTTGGTAAATTCATCCATTAGAGAAATGTGTATGGTTTTTATAATATATTGGGTGTCATGAGATGGAAGCCACACCAAGTGTATCATTTGACATCTAAAACTGTGTTTTAGAAGGAAATTATTATAATATTGATAAAAATGACTCAAAACTAGAATTTAAAAGTGAAGTATTATGGGGGGTGATCACCATGAGGATGAGGAAGAATCAATCAATGAAATTTATATTTCACAGGGTAGATTGGTTTTTTTGAGATAAATATTGGTATTAGAAATAATGATGAATTTTTAGCTCATATTTTAGTAAATAATGGACTTTGGTGTTTAGAGTTGCACAAAAAATTATTATTTGGAGTTTCAAGATAGAAAATGATGAGTTTTTCATGAATTTACAACCAAGGTTATAATATACCACATTCATTTAAGTTATAGAACTTCACAAGTAATTTGATTTTTCATTGCTGTATGGTCTAGATTTTGAAACAAGACTCACAATTAGATTATGAGATTTTGAATGTCTCAAAAAGATTTTTGGAGATGAGGAATGATATTTGAGATATATATTTGGTTTTTGAATTATATTTAGAGGCATTGAGTTAATTTTTGGTATTTTTGGAGTTTTTTGTCCAGGGTTTATGGTTTGGTGTTGATGGTTTAGGAGAAACCACGTGACACCTTGATGCTCAAAGGATTTTCAGTTCATTTTGAACTAATAATGGCTAAGTTTCATGGTTAGAGAATGATTTAGGGTAAATTGTGTAATACAAATTGGAAACATTGTGAGGTGTGGGAGATTTTGGGACATAATGCATGACCACACATGGTTTCAGAAAAACTTCGTGAATTTCTATAGTGGGAAGTTAGTGCTGACAACACAACTACCACATGGTTGCTTTAACCATGCATCTTAACCATGTGGGACATGGGGTGTTGGATATTAGGGGGTGTAAGGATGGTTCATAGTTTAGATAACTATGTGGTCCAACCATACAACTACCTATAACTTCATTAAAAGGGAGATTTTATTAAAATTTCCCCTTGGGATTTTAAGTCACTCCACCCCTTTCTCCCCCATTTAGTGTGCATGAACCAGGGGTCCCCCATCCCCTTTCCTCATCCTAAAACCCCTATATTTTTTATTTGTTCATGGTTATTCTTTGGTGTTTTAGGTGAGTTCATCACCTTCGATGACTTTCTTCCCTCTTCCCCTTACTTCTCTCTAATTTAGAGTTCTCTAGTTTATGTTTTATTAAAGATTCCACTAGAGCATGGTTGAATCATCCATTTATCATGTGGATTTTAGTCAACTTTCATAAAGAAGATCCTAAGAGGATTTCCACACATTATTTCACGGTGTTTAATCAAAGTATGTATTATTGGTGAATTTTATTAGGTTTTACATAAATTTGGTTTTTTTATTAACCTTGGAAATGGTATCACATCTTATGGATTTTCCCGAGAATGGTTTTGGGAGTTTTTTGTGTATTAACCATGGTGGTTGTTCAATTTTTTTATAATAAGTGAGATCTCAGTGATTTTTCGACATTATATTGAGTTGAAGTTTAATTTTGTACTTAATTATAATTTTTATAATTAATTAATAATTATTTCTTAGCTTAAGGTTAGATCTTGGGAGATCAAGACGAGCTTAATTGGATAACGAAGAGTTTGGATGAGGTTTGGATGGACCTTATCAAGTCCTTAAAACATTGTAAATGTTATGTAAATATTCATTGATGAGGTAGCTGGTCTAAAAGATTTACTCATAGTATTGATAGTTTATTTACATATGTATATGGTTCTTCCTCAGAGTTTATGTGTGGCGTGTTGTTCTATAGTTAAGTTAAATGCTTTTTTTTTGATTTAAATTTATACCTTCAACTTAGAATGGATATCTTTGGATATATTAATGATTATAAGACCAAAAATATGGCTACACATAAATTGTTCTGTTTTATAGAAATGGTAAAGTGTGTTTGGAAAGGGTTAAATGTGTGGGTTATGAGCTTAACCCAGTTAATCTCATTGGTTGAATTGATTAAAAGGTTAAGGGTTACTTAGTAGGACTTTAAAATATTTGTTTTAAAAATATTGAAGGGATAAATTAGAATTATTTTATGTGTTATGTTTTTATGAAATACCTATGAGGCCTTTGAAATGGTTTAAAATGAATGTGTTGGGTTTTGATTCAGTTTTATGTTTCAAAAGAGTAAAATATATGTTTTTAAAAGGTTATTATTTTAAAATGATGTTTTGACATCCAAATGGTTTATAAAAATGGGATGATATATTTATTTTAAATGCTGATTTAAAATGGGTTTTTGGTTTCCCCTTTGGTGAAATTCCTTGATTAAACTTTTAATGGTATTGATGGAATGAGAGGCTTTGTAATTTTTTGATATTAATGGTTTGTAGGGAACTTGGTAAATGAAAATGTTTTGAAAGGGGTTTTGTTATGGTTTTTTGAATTATTTTTAATTTCAATATGTGGAGCCTTTTGATTTAAGGAATGGTGAATAGTTTGTGTGTCATACTAATGATCTAGGAACTTGTGGTAAACTCTATGGTTCATTTTTCAGACTAATGCTCCAAGAATAGATAGTAAAATATATGGGTTATGTTTTAGAATGATTATATAGGAACATGTAGTATACAATATGGATCAGATGTTAGATCGAGGCTCTAGACACTGATAGTGTACTTAATGGTTTAAGTGCAAGACTAAGGATCTAGGCATGCTATTATATGAGTAGATGCCTAATTATAGACTAATTACACTCTACATATATGGTTTAAAATTATGGACTAATGCTTCAACCACTATTGTTTAAAAGTATGAGTAGATTCTGAACTGATACTCTGGGAACTATTGTTTAAATATAAGAGTATGCATTGGAATGAGGCTTCTGACATTATTATTATGATGTATTCTCTAGGTGTTTTACATGGAACTCTAAATTTGAGGTTTAGAGAACCAAATTGATGTTTTGTGTTTTCATGAGTTAAATTATAAATATAAAACCCCTTTCCTTTATTTATAATAATTATCACCCTATGTTTTATGAGTAGATGATCAATTTTATTTGATGAAGGTTTGGTTGGGCCGAGTGTCATGTAGAACCCAAGGGCCAATGGGTCAATCACTAAATGGTTGTTTTTGATATGTATCTTTTTTACTATTTATTTATTTACTATTTATATTTATGCATTATTTTACTAACTTGTATTTTCTTTAGAAACCATTGGTGGTGGACTACTATGTTATTCTCACACCATTCTTGGTCCTCTACAACACATGGGTACCCAATAATACCCTATATGTTTATTGTAGGCACAATTTTAGGAAGAGGCCCATATTGAGTTTTACATGATCGGGTAGGATAGCTCAAATGGCATTAGAATATTGGATGAGGTTCAGTTTGGAGATGATTTATATCCCTTCATGGATTTTATTTTATTTCGGAATGTTATGTAATCGATCCTGTGAGAGGTCAATTGTATGGATGATATGGTTGTTCCGGACATTACTGCATTTAATTTTATATTATATCAAGATTTGTTTAGTTATTCTTTTTTCATACTTCGATGTGTATTATTTTTGGTTATTTATACTATTATTGTTAACTTTGATATGGGGGTATAGTCTCTTCACAGTACCATATTAGACCCTCACTACTAGTCGGAAGCCTCTAGAAGACAAGTATGTAAACTTGAGGTCTTATGGAGAATTATATCAGGGCACAAGTTTAGTGGATTTTGGGTTGGGACATTATAAATTGGTATTATAGTAGTTTAATTTCTCATTGTTTTACTATTTATGATTTAGTAGACTAAAAATATATAATTGTTTAAGATCTTTTTATGGATATTGGGATGTCACATCATGAACACTTGTTTCGGTAGGAAGTCCGAGTTAACAGGGGAAATGATTTTTTTTCTGATTTTTAATGTTATGGTTCTATTTTATTTTCACTTCGAATGACACATATGTGGTTTGGACTTGAATATTTAGATGGATTTATGATTTTTGGCCTATTTGTAAGTGGCATGTGATTTGGTTTTGAATATCAGGTTATAGTGGAATGAGGTGTCTAATGCATCATGATATACATTTAGGAACCACATGTTATGAGGCTGCTAGTGTGTGACATTACCGATGATAGAGGCTTAGTTGTTTAAACTATCAAAAACTGATCACATGGTGTTTTCCCATATAAGTACTTGGTGGAATTCTACTCAGCTGGGCCAACTAGTATATGATCTCTTTATGATGGTGGGTTATGTGTACCTATGATGAGATATTCGACGATGAGGACAATGATGCGATCCTCAGTAATAGTAGATGCAATAACCTTTTTGGGTTAACATGGTATAAGTATATGACTATTAGACCCTTGTGGGTGATTTTTAAGGTTATTTATGTGTTTTGGTCCTCTAGGGAGTGGTCTGATGTACCAATGATCAGAGAGTATGGGTGCCATGGTTATGGGTGGTTGGTCTGGTATGTGACGTACTTTATATTTTTCACTCCAGGGATTGGTATTTTGGTAAGTTTTTATCATGCGACATTAATACAAGATTAATTTTTATGCCCTTTGGGTTGTGTTTATATTAAAATTAGGATGGACCTAGATGGTTGGACCTAGTAACTTTTTCTATGAATTTACCAATGGGGATAGGTGGGAGAGCCTAGTAACCTTCTTGATGTTACTCAAGTTTAGGGAGTTAGTTCCATATAGATTTTGAGGGTGACTCGTGAGAGGTGTCAACTAATCTGTAAGTGCCTTTGGCTACTTGAGGCATAGGTTGATGTTTTGGGATCTCAATAATGGTGCACGAAGGGTGCATCATAGTATGGGTTTTTGGCATATAGGATGGATTTTATTTTGAGTGAAAGAACTTTTATGCTTTATATTCATCCTTGTGTTGGTTTTAAAATGGATAGGATCATTTAGGTGTATAGCTATGTAATAGTTGTGAAGAAAAGATGTGAATGATGGTTATGAGATGGGATAAGAGCATAAGAGGTGCTTGAGGGTATGTTGTTCCAAGTGTGCATGTTTTATTTAGGTGGAAACTGTACAAGTGAGGTAGACTTGGTATGTTCATAGTGTGAGGCACATAGATATGTCTAGTTTCTTTGAGATGAGGAGCACTTGGAGTGCTTATTATTTAGTATTTAGTGTGGTTTTTGAGGGCATTATTGGTTAGGTGTCTGGATCAGTTAGCTATGAACGAATCTTTAGGAATGTAGTGAGAGAATAAATAAACCTAGTGGAACTTTTGAATGATGATCAAGATTTATGTGGTCATGAAATTGGTTTTTTATTATAGAGTTGATGTTGGGTTTATAAAGAACCAACAGTGCACTATTTAAGGTGAAATGGGATTAAAAGAGAGTCATGAATGATGGATAGGACTTGTGAAGTAAGTTTTTATGAGATATGACTCATTGGAGTTGTAAGAAGCTTTGTATTTGGGTTACACAAGAGTATTAAATGGTTTAGTGTTAATGGGATATTGGAGGCACAAGCACTAGGGATGAAATGTGTTTTTTGGAATATAGATCAGACGTTGTAGGAGAATACACCCAAAGTGATTGATTATAGAAGGTACCCACGATCAGGCCAAGAACCGATGTGAGTATGCTGAGATGCTGGCAGAAAGGGGTACCTGGGACCTTGAATGGGTTTGACATGTCCCTATAGTTATAGGAGACATCAGAAATGGATGAGTTTTGGTGGTATTCAATGAAGAAATATTAGTATTTTATTACTTTAGAGATGATCATACCCAATATTTCGACAGCATGCTAAGTATGTTAAGAGAGAATAGGCTATAAAACAAGATATTTATATGTTATTTTTGGTTTTATGAAGGGAAAATTTGGAGGTGGTGCTCATGGAGCAGTGTAAGTGTATTTTTATAGTGGTAATTCCACCATCATCCATCTATGAATAAAATCCTTATGATGGATCATATGTCTATGAATTCCATGGATACCATCCTTAAATGCTGGGAATAGGCAATAGTTTGCATTTTGTTTTTTCTATGGTAAGAGCGAGACAACCATGTCCCATTCCTGGGTTAGCAGTGAGGGCAACATGGGCCGTGGAAGTTGATATTTCTTGAGTGAGGTAATGATAATTACAATCCTATGGAAGGGAGTGATGTGTTGGTCAAAGAGGTATATTTATCATGTTGTAAGGGTCATAGGTGTGTGGAACTAACCCTGGATATATCATGGTGGTACTGTGATGCTAGTAAGGAACTGATGAGGTGCATGCTTAAATTCCATAGGGAAGGCTACGAGGAACCAATTATGGTTGATGGTCGATATGAGAATTAGATTTGGGATCAAAATATTTCTAAAAATAAATATGAGGTGCTTATATTAGGAATGTGTCAGTGGTATGGTAGTGAAAGATAATAATTTCGAGTCAGTGGAGGATCTGACTGTTGAATCTCATGGTGAAGGTAAAGAATATAGTGGGTATGTTTGGGTGGTCGTGAAATGTCTCTAGGCATGAAGGCATTATGATTAGGTGAGGTGTAATTGTTCTAATAGTTGGATCCAAAATATTTTGGGATGAGTTGGTCGGGTATAGACTAACTTGGGTTACCATGTGAAATGAGTGCATTTAAGATTTTTGAACTAGGATTCTAATGAAAATATGGTTCATTCATACTTCATGCTTGGATTGCTGGTATACATCAACTCTATTTGGTTTTTGATGCTAAGGACAGGTGCTGATAATGATTGGAATTATCATTGGTGTTTGGGCATGGTAAGTTGGAGACCACATTGGGAACATTATGGGAGAGTGAGTTTGAATTACCATCATACTTTTCCGATTTTAGAGGTTCTGAGTATGGGATGTTGGTTGGGATCATCTGAGGCTTAATGTGGGGAGAAATATAGGACTGATTATTGTTTGGGTGTTGAAAAAATAATTTTTTTGTTCATATGGGATTGGGTAAGCTCCATCACAGCGTTTCACTTTTCACAATGGTCATTGGCTTATGTTTGGGTCAATTGAGTGCCTTGAGTAGAAGTTTGTACCTTGTTTATGTCTCAGGATTATGAAATATGAACAAGGCTTTTGGTTATACTGGTAACCAACATAGATCGGGTGGTATGGATAGATGAACACCAAGACTTATTAGGGATGAGAAGTATTAAATTATGGAGGTTTTAAGATCCCACATCTTTATGAATTGGAAAATTACAGGAAGAATTTGAATTTTCATTACTGGACAAGTCATCTTTTGAATCAAGACTTAAAATGAGATTTTGAGTGTTGGAATGACTCAAAAGGATGTTTTGATACGAGGAATGAGACTCCAGAGGTAGTTTGAGTGTTCAGATTATATTCAAAGGAATTGAGTTTAGTTTATATAGTTTTGGAGTTTTTTAGAATGGTTTCATGTTTTGGTATTCACATTTTAAGATAAATCATGTGACACCTTGATGCTGAGAGTGTTTTTAGTTAATTTTTAACTAAGAACTATTGAGTTGCGTGATTAAATTATGATTTGGGGTAAACTATGTGATCCTTAGAGGAAAACATGTAAGGTGTGGGAGATCTTGGTATAAGACACATGGCATGAACATGCTTTATAAAAATTATGTACCTTACTATAGAGGGGATACAGTGCTAATAGTTTGGTTTGCATACAGTTTTTCTAACTATGAAACCTAACTGTATGAGGAATGGGGTGTTGGAGAGTAGGGTGGTGCACAATTGAAATATGGATTAGATAAATATGTGAAAAAATCATGTCGAATCATATAACTTCATTAAAAGGGGGATTTTACCAGAATTCCCCCTTAGGATTTTAGGTCACCTAACCCCCTTTCTCCCCCATTTGGAGTGCATTAACCAAGGGGATCCCATCCCTTTTCCTCCTCATACAACCACTAAATTACGGTTGTGTTCATAGAGATTATTAGAAGTTTTATCTGAGTTACTCTTCTCTGGTGACTTCCTTACCACTTCCCCTTCTCTCTAATTTGGGAGTTCTCTAGTTCAAGTTTTTTTAATGATTCCACTAAAGCATGGTGAAATCATCCATTTATTAGAAGGAATTTTTTAGCTTGCATAGAGGATATCCCAAGAAACCTTTTACAAAATTTTTCATGAGGTTTCATTAAGGTATGTATTCTTAGTGATTTTTCTTAGGTTTTACATTAATTTGTTTTTTATTAACCTTGGAAATAGTATTGCCTCTTAGGGATTTTTTTGTAAAACCCTTAGATTTTGTGAAATATTTTCTTCAAATAAATTTAATTTCTTTAATAGTCCAAGTTACACACAATAATAAGTTTAGATTACATTTCATGCATCATTAAGTTTATATTTCATTACATGTAACATTGAGTTTCACTTGTCTTACACGTAACACTGATTTTTCCTTGCGTTAAATGAAACATCGAGTTTAAACAAAACATGTCATACTATTGAAATATTATTATTTAATATGATAGTTATCTCCTAGCCATTGGAATGTTAGGTATGAATAAGATTAACTAAATTATGAAAATATATGTTTTACACCTATATATAAAATTAATTCCATTGTTTCCAATTAATTAGAAAGGAAAATAAAAAATATTTGAAAATAAAGGAAATCTTTTTTTGAAAAACTATTTTTATACACACAAACATGTTTTACCTCAATAAATTAAATAAATTAATTTGGTTAAATTATTTTAATTAAATTTATATATTATATATTCATTAAAATTTTTATCATTCATCTTATGTATTTTATAATCATGATATAATAATAAATCTAATTTTATTCTTAAAAATAATATTTTTGTTTCTAAAAAGCAGTTTCATAGTATTTTTCATAATTATTTTAAAATTTATTTAATTAAATTTTAGAAAATTTATTCAAAAAAAATAAAGTTAATTTTTTAAATAATCATTTAAAAATTATCTTAGGGTTAGTTTTTTATAATTTTTTGAGAAGATAAATTTATCTAAGAATAGTGAAAAATACTGGTTTTTATTAAGAATTATCATTTCTTTTGAAGTATTTAAAAACTTTAAAATTATTATAATATGGTTTTAAAAGTAAAATTATTTCATATATATATATATATATAAATTAATACAATTTATTTCATTGGAATCAATTTCATATTGAATTTTGATATAAAAACTTTTTAAAATTTTGAGCATCTTCTCTTTGAAAACCCACTTTCTCATCACATCCGTAGGTTTAGTTTTAAGTTAAATTATACCAATTATGTGAGTTGAATTTGAAAAAAAAATTCAATATTTCTAATAAGAATAATTTATATTATCTAATAAGGTCAACTTATTTTTCTGATCATAATGAATTGTAAAACTAGTAAAAAATTATTTACCGTGGTTAAGGTAAAAATGGGTTTACAGGGTGGTTAAACTAAAAAGGATAAGGGTTAAAAATGAACCAAAACATTTAAAAACCATATTATATGGACATATTTCTATCTTATCTCTTATAGGTTTTATAATGGACTATTTTATACCCTTTTTACATGTAAAATACATGGGCACACATTTTTCTTTTCAAAAATTACAATCATGCCACTCACCTCACTTAAAAAAGGCCACCCACTCACCTATTTTATATTCTCATAAAAAGAACATTTTTTGCACAATAAAGTACAAAATAAATTTATTAATTCCCTACTACCATTATATAAGTATTATGTTGATTATAAATACAACCTAGGAAGGATTGTTGTGCAAACCAAAAGAGGTTTTCTGAATAAGTGATAACATCCCTAACCATGAATTTTATTTTATTAATTCCTCCACCTATTTAAATTATTGTTAAACCGTGATAATATAACTACCTCATTATATTATATATATTGAGTTTTTTTATGTTTAGTTAATTACATATGTCCATTTACTCTTCTATCAAATGAGTTATGAAATCATCATTAGTGTGTATGGTGGGTCACCACCTCACTAACTGATGTTGTTAGTTGTCCATCACCACCTCTAAATTCTAGATATAATAATGTATTTATTTTTTTATAAATGAAATTTATGATATTAATATGTTTCTATAATCATGATATCATATATACCTTATTACTTTCTATTCTTTGGGAATATGAAAATGTTTTTCGTATCTACGGTTGACTATTACCTCACGAAGCGATGTGGTTCATTCTTCACATATGATTTATGTGGAAGGTTATTTGAAAAGGTTTAAATAAAAATATTTGATGTATATGAAATAAAAATGATTAATTAATGGTAATATATTATTTAACTTTCTTTCTTTCTATTCATCATGAAAAAGGAAATATAATTCATGCGTATGTACGACCCACCATCTCCATGAACTGTATTTTACTTTCTATCTATAATGTTTATGAATTAATATAAATACATATATACAGAATATATATGATATTTATAACATAATTAATATTCTAAATATTATGGAACTATAATTAATTTAAGAGGACTAAAAATACCAAATCAAAACATGAATGAAAAACAAAGTAGTTATTACCCGAAACATGACTTTAAAAAGGAATTGTTAATAAATAGGTAATAAAAATACATAAGTAAATAATATATGGTATGATTTATATAATTATTGTTAAATAATAAATTTATAATAAACTTATATCTATTATACCATAGGTTAAAATGTGTACGAAGGAAGTTGAGACTTAATGTAAGAGTTTCTTTTGTCTCACTTTTATATCTTTGAGATACATGCCATATTCACCACATGTTTCTTATGTGTGGTTTATATACTTAACATGATTGTAATTTATTTTTATCATCATGAAAATTATGGGGATTTACATATCCATTTTAGGATATCTATTTTATGGGGTTTATGGTTCAAAATTTACAAAATCAGTAAGGGATTTTGTCTCAATTTTCATTATTTGAGATATATATTTTGCTATGAACCTATCATATTTTATGAGGTGTATATAAAGACCCTTTGACATGTAATAAAATTAAATTATTTATTATCATGATATTTTAAGTTTTTGTTAATTTTATTATTTCATGGGTCTTATAATTCAATGTTACCAAGTGGAAAGGGTTTTATGATACAATCTCATTATTTATTGGGGTTGTTTATGATTATGTTTATGATTATGAAATATTATGATCCATATCTCATGCAAATAATGAATTTTAGTATGCTATGGTTATGTTATGATACTAAACTTTTTTATATTCATTTTAATCTCTTTATACACTCATGATTTCAAAAGACTATTTTTTAAAGAAAACTGACTTAATTTATCTCTTCGGTTGAAAAACCTTTCTCTTCTATGTCCATGTTTCCTAAAAAAAATCAAAAATGTTTTAATGTTTCTATATGATTTTTAAAATTCCTTTTTACCCTTTTTTAAATTTTTATAAATGTTTTAAATGGAATTTTTATATCATTTTATAAACATGGATTATTTGAATTTTATCAAAAATGTGAAAGAAATCTTTGTTTTAATGTGTAAAACATGAATGAAAATTTCTGAAAATCATGAGAATTATTTTATTTAAGGTTTAAATTAGAAATTTTCAAGTATATTTTCAATGAAAATTATTTCCATAATATTTTATGAATTTATAATTTAAAAAAATTAATTTTTAAATAAATGATATTTTCCTCAAAAAAAATTCCAAGTGATTTTTATTTAAAAATAAATTTCCATATAAAATGACATACTTTCGTGCAGTCCAAGACATCTTAAAGGGTGGGAATCTCACGAATGTTTCTTGTTCTAAAAATATCATTTTATTGACCAAGGTTAAGGACCCACAAACTCTGGATTAGTATCGCCCCATTAGCTTGTGTAATGTGCCTTACAAGGCACTGGCTTGCATTCTCAATCATAGATTTGATATCCATATCCCTAATTGGATTATGGTAGAGAAAAATGGGTTCATGAAAGGATATATGGTCTAGAGGATACGAGGTTAGGTCAATAGGTGATTATTGAGATTAATCTGAAGATGTTTAGGAGTAATGTTGTCATAAAATTGGACATGAACATGTCCTATGATATGGTCAAGTGGAGTTTTTTGATCGAAGTCCTTTTCTACATGGTGTTATCCTAATGGGTGATTGATCTCTTCTTCTGGTGTTTTAGTTCAACTTGGCTATCAATATCCTTAATGGGAAATAAGTTTGATTTTTTCAAGGATGTTTACAAGATAATACAAGGGGATCCCCTCTCCCCCTCCTTATTCATTTTGGCCCAGGATGTGTGGAGCCGTTATATCCACCATTTCTTTAAATAGGGTAGGATTATTACTTAACACACAAGGTACTTAGAAGGAGGCATTTCTCACATGATGTTTGCTGATGATACAATCTTGTTTGTCAATGGAAGCATGAGATCAATTCAGGGGGTTAACAATGTTTTGGAAGCATATTGGACTTGGAGTGGGAAAGTCATTAATAGGGACAAGAGTTCCTTATTTGAACCTAGTAAATGTTCAGCTAGAAGGATTAGATCATTGGAAAGTATGTTGGGAATGCATATAGGGACCTTCCCTATGGAATATCTAGGGCCCTAGTGTCTCAAAAAAACTCCGAATTCATTATTTTGATAATATTATTGATCGTATTATGGATCATATCGTCAATTGAAAGAATAGGTTTCTATCATTCGGTGGGAGAATCAAACTAATCAACAGTGTAATAGAATATATGACTTTGAATGTTCTTTTCATGCTGAATATACCCAAGAAGTTGATTTTGAACATTGGGAGTATGATGATGACCATCCTATGGGACATCCAATTGGATGGTAAACACCACTAGGCATTATAGAAGAGGCTGGATAGAACCATCTTGAAGTGGGGAATCAACCTTGAAAGCATATCTGGGACTATGAGGGGTATTAATGAAAAGTTAGCTTGAGATATGTTATAGGGGAAGTCGCTATAGGGAAAATACATGCAAGTAAAGTATGGGAATGATATGCAGCTACAGAGATCAGTACCTTCAACCATGCAAAAAATCATCTAGCCCCATATCGACTTCCTACCGCAGCATACTAGATGGATCTTTAGAAAGGGTGACCTAAAATAATAGAAGAAAAATTGGGATGGGTTGATTCTCAGTTTTCTAAGATTTCAGAATCTTGAAATCAAGTTAAAGGAGGAAAGTGGCCGCCCCAGCTTCATCGAGGCCACCTTGGATGAGAACTATAAGGGATTTTTTGATAGTATTGTGCTAAGAAATAACCTGGAAAAATGAATTTTCACGGGTTCCTATTTAGGGGTGTTCTCAACATGATAGTTTCATAACTTGCAGGTTGAACATAACGAATTGTATGTTTGGGGGGAGTTACTGTGGTGCAAGGGATTTTTTTTCGAAATTTGACTTCTTGGTGTGGAGTGTCAGGAAGAGGGTGATGCCTACTAAGGAAAATATTCAATGGATGGGAATCAACCTAGCATCTAGGTGAAAATGTTGTAGGTAGTATAAAATTGAGACCATCAGAAACCACTTTTATGGAAGCGATTGGGAATATATGATCTGGGGTGGGTTTGGGAATTTCATAGGTTGGATGAGGTAGGAGGTTTTAGTTGAGATCTTTCTTTAGTTTTTGTTTCAGGGTGCTGGGAGTTTGGTTCTAATCGGAAGTCAAGAGTCATCCTTCTTGCAGCGGGATGCTGGAGTATATGGTCCTCTAGGAATGATGCGAGACATAAAGATTTTTCGGTGTCCATCATAGGTATAATACTCAAAACCAAGAACATCATTTTGGACTTGAAATGGCTATGTAGGGGTTAGGAGGATGCCCCATCCCTCTGTTCTTTTCGAGCTTCATCTTCCATCCAGTGATTTTCCACCAATGTGGGACAAGGACAATGGGTTTGGTGGTATCCTTCTCTTCAAGGTCTCAAAATCAATATCGATGAGTGAAGTCTTATGGGGATCATACATGGAAGAGGGCGTGATCATGGACCAATGAGGCTCTATCATTATAGGGTTTTCAGTTTATTTTGTTGGGGGTGATTCTCTCCAAGATGAAGCACTTGCAACGCTCATGGTTCTATGACTATGAGAAAAAAATAATTTACCCCTTGAGGTAGTTGAGACTGAATCACTGATTATTCACAATGCACTACTTAGTATCGGCACCACCCCATGGAAAATAGAATACTCTATTAGAAGATACAAGATAATGGTGAACAATCATACTATCATTCTCCACACTTGGAATGAAGGTAATACAATTTCTGATTTCTTGGATTCTAAGGCATCCATTAGTGAGAATATATCCATTTTCTATAGCCTTAAGTCCTTTCCTTCTGAAGGGGTTCACTTTGTACCATCTGATACCCTATATCTTCACTACTATATACTTCTATGAGTCCCCCCTCTACTAGTTGCATCTTGTACTTTTTTCCCTTCCAAAAAATAAAATATTGATATATATTAGGTTATCCCAAAATCGAAATATGGTACATGGGAGGTTATAACAAGATCTAAAGAGAGAAAACAGAAGTTTATCCCAAGGCCAAAGTAGGTAAATGGGTAGTTATCCCAAGAATAACATGTTATGAATGTCTTGGTGGGTATCCTTAATATAATATTTTCTATTCTTATGTTTATGCTACAAATCTATGTCTTATGAAAATGTTATGTTCTCATGGAACTTTTTCTTTGATTTATTTTTGATTCATATATTATAAACTTCAATGATTTATTCCATGAATAAAGTTTATGATACATGATATACAGGTCATGGTTTTTAAATGTTATTCTCATGTTCACATACCCTTATTCTTGTTATATGTTGATTTCTCCCTTGTTTACCCTTAACAAGAATTTGATCTCACACTTTATTATGTTTTATTTTCCTATGTTATGAAAAAAGGTATTATGTAAGTATGTCTAAGAAGGGTGATAATTATGAATAAAATTGTGAGAGAAGATGTATCTCACTTATGGACAAGTTGTTTATGTGTCTAAGTTTCCAAAGGCTCTAGAATTAAACGATTCTATTGTGGATCATTATATTATATAGTGAATAGTTAGATATTAATATGTAATATTTATGTGTGATAAGTTTGGGTCTTTACAGTTGGTATTAGAGAAATTTTTAGTTAAAATTTGGAAAATAAGAAGAGAAAACTTTAGTGAGATCCCTAAGCATAAGTATAAAGATGAGTCAACATATAGGAAAATGTACTAGAATTTTGGTAAAGGAAAGAGTGATTGGCTTCCAAGAAATTACATCCCTGTAGAGATAGAAAAAGTGGATGTGGATCTGAAACATAAGTATGTAGGAGTAATAACTTCAAAAAGGGGGCTGGGAGATAGACTCAATCATTACCTGGTGCACAATAATGAGCCTTGCTACACACCTGATTTTACACTCCCGAGTATATTCTTTTGAAATTCACATACTATTTACAAACCATCATAAAGGACTTGAAAAATAACCATGAATTATCTAACCTAAATCAAAGGTTTAATAGATTAAAAATAAGCTATCATGATTTAGACACCCTATAAGTTATTTTTCATGATTATGTGGTTCTTTACTATGATTATCATTGCATATACTATGATTTTTTGTTTTATTCAGTGGCCGAAACCAGAAGGAAATGGGTTAACATTGAATGTGGTAGAAAATGTGTTAATGAAAAACCAAATGGGATGATTACTAGAGTGCAGTTTATTATGATTATTCCGAGTCAGTTATCATGCTATATGACCAATAACTTTCACCTAAACTAACTTTCAGATTCATGAAAGATGAGAAGGATATAGTTCACTGAGAGATCATGTGGTAGAGACCATGGAGGAAAGAAGTATCAGTTTCCTATATTTCATGAATGTGGGAAGAAGAACTAAAGTGAATGTGTCAATTGAACGATAAGATGTTTGAGTGTGGAAAATAAGGACACAAAACAAGTAATTGATAAGGGAAAATGAAAATTTTAGTCAACATAGTGGATGAGAATTGTAGTTTTCTTAAGGAATCATCAATGGTTGAATATTATAAATATGGAAAGTATGAGAATTATACAAATTGATGTCCAAGGGTCAAATCTCATGAACAAAATCAGCAAGATAGTACAAGTAATGGTTATACTACTGATGATGAAGAGACTAAGAATTAAATATGAAAGTTATGGTTTATTATAATAGTATTTTTTATGTTAATGTGATAATAATGATTAAATTTAGGTTGATTAATATTATGATATGATTCATATTTTATATTTTAGGGAATATGTATTAAGGACTAAGATGATGAATCCTATTTAATTGTTTAATAATTAAGTGGAATTATTGAAGTGTATATGTATTATAATTCAATAATTATGTTACATGAATCATGAAATATATAAGGATTTTTTGTAGAAGTTTTTCATTAAGGATGTACTAGAATATTTTGAATAAAACTAATGAACTAGAAAAGTTATTTAATATAAAGGTAATATATTACGAAAAACACATTATTAAGGAAATATAACCCTTAATATGTTCCTAATATTGAGAAAATGGTGTTTATTTTGGATAAAGAGATGATTGATATGGATAAAGTGAATTGGATAGTATTTATGACCTTGTAACTGATAAATTATTTTTTGAAAAAATTGTTTATATTATCATTGATGTAGTTTACAAAATTATTAGATCAATAGAATATGTTCAATAATCCGTGGTTTTATTCAAAGAATTTGGAATAATACATGTTTTAATTGAGGTTTTATGTTAATTATGGTTATTACCAAGCTTTAGGAGAATATATGACCAAGTTATTCACATATTTGGTTTGTGACCATTAAAGGAGAATTAATAATATTTTGAGGATTAATGTTAAGTTGATTCTGTGTAAATTATTGACCTTCTTTGTAGAATTTTATTTTTAAGGGTCTTAAGCGTAACCATTTATGGAATTTTTTAAGTTTAACTTTTTTATTAAGTTTTATAGATTAATGTATTACTTCACCATATGAATATTTATTCATATTGGATAATTTGTGGGAACAATTTTTTTACGATGATAACTGGAGATAGAAGGAATAAATTATCATTCTATTATGAATATTTTGATATGTTAGTGATTCAAGAATAAAAAAATTTATCTTTATTTATTCAAGTAAGATATGAAGTGTAAATTTATCAAATGACAACCAAAATATGAAATTAGGCTTATGATACAAAGGAATGAAAATCCCTATGTATATTGGTCCCTTTGAAATTCTTGATCGTAATGGGACAATATCTTATCGATGGGTGCTTCCAAAAAACCTTTCTTAGGATCATGAGGTGTTCCATTCATCTCTCATAAGTAAGTAAATAAATGATCCATCACATTTACCAAACTCAAAGTTCGTACCACTAGAGTATGATATTTATTATGAGGAATAGATGGTAAAGATTCTGGATCATACAAAGAAGTTATTTTAAACAATACCACCCACCTAGTAAAATTTTTGTAGAAAAACCACTAGTTTGAGGAAGATATGTGGGAACTTGAGGATCTAATGAGGAAAATTTATCCTTATTTGTTTATACCAAAGTGAAAAATTTTGAGGGTGAAATTCATTTTAAGGTAGGTAGAATGTAACACCATGAGATTTTGTGAAATATATTTTTTAAAAATAAATTTAATTTCTTCAATAGATTAAATTATATACAACAATGAGTTTAGATTTCATTACACATAAAAATGAGATTAGATTATGTTACATGAAATTATGATTTTGTATTTCATTACATGCACAACTTAGTTTTTCTTTCATTACACGCAACACTGAGTTTAAACAAACCATGACATACTTTTAAAGTACTATTTTTTAATATGACAATTATCACCTAGCTGTTGGAATGGTGGGTATGAATTGGATTAACTAAATTATAAAAATATGGTTAAAACTATATATAAATTCAATTCTTTGGTTACCAATTAATTATAAATGAAAATAAAATCTATTTGAAAATAAAGGAAATATTTTTATGAGAAACTATTTTTATGAACACAAACACGTTTCACCTCAAAAATTAAAAAAAATGACTTTTAGTGAATTAATTTAATTAAATTTATATATTATATATTCAATAATTTTTTTAACATTCACCCTATTTGTTTTCTAGGCATGAGATAAGACTAAATCCATTTTTATGTTTAAAAGATGAATTTTTTTCTAAAAAGAAGTTTTATCAGCTTTTGAACACTTATTTTAAAATTAATTTTTCATACTTTTAGAAAATTTATTTAAAAATATATTTTCAATTTGTAAAATTATCATGTCAAAATTATCTTAGGGTGAATTTTTATAATTTTATTAGAATATAAATGTTTCAATGAATAGTGAAAAATATTGGTTTTTATTAAGAATTGTCATTTCTTTTAAAGCATTAAAAAACATCCATTTTTTTAATATGGTTTTAAAAATAATATTAGTGGATTTATATATCTATTAATCCAATTTATTTTATTTTAATCAATTTAATATTGAATTTTGATATATCTTTTTTAAACTTTTGAAAGCTCGATTTCTCATTGCATCTGCGAGTTTAATTTTAAAGTTAATTTTGAAACTTTTGTTAATTTAATTTGGATAAAATATATTATATATTTTCAATTAAAATAATATATATTATCTAATTAGTTAAACTTTTTCTAACCATAATTAATATTAAAAATAGTAATAAATTATTTACCATGATTAAGGTAAAAAGGGGTTTCCTAGGAGGTTAAACTAAAAATATAAGGGTTAAAAATGAACCAAAACTTATACAACGCACATTGTATAGTAATTTTAGGGATTATATATTCTATGTTATATAATTAACCATTTTTAATCCATTTGGAATGTGAAAAATGTGGGTATATCTTTTTTTTCAAAAATTAGAAGTGTACCACTCATCACACTTATAAAAGGACATCCACTCTCATCTCCTCCTAACATTTCCAAAACTCATTGGTTCAGAAGATCCCTTCACAAATCAAATACTTAATTCTATAATCTCATACTATAATCCTTATTTTTTTATAATTTAAAACTAGGAAGGATTTTGGTGTAAACCAAAATAAGTTTTCTGAATAAGTGGTAATGTCCCTAAATTAGCGTTTTATTTTATTTCTTCCAACACCTCCTATAATTTTTATTAAACCATAAAAAATAATAACCACATTATATTTCATATACAAATATGTTTTTATTTTAAGTAAATTAATGACCTATATCTATCTCATCTTCCATCAAATGGGTTCCAAAATCGTCATTCGTGTGTATGGTGGAATACCACATAACGGACCAATGTTATTAATTTTCCATCATTACCTCTAACAGATGGATATGATGATGGGTTTATTATTTATATATGATATTTATGATATTGATATTATTAAATAATCATGACAATTCAAATTAATTTTTTTACTTTCTATTATTTTAGAATACAATAACAGTGTTCGTGTGTATGGTTGACTACCACCTTACGAAGCAATGTGATTTTTTTCACATATGATTTACATGAAAGGTAATAATGATAGTTTTAAATAAAAATATGTTATATTTATGACATAAAAATAATTCTTAAATGGTAATATATTATTTAACTTTATTTTTTTCAATCTGTTGATAAAATGGAAACATCTTTCATGCGTACGTACGACCTACCATCTCCATGAACAATGTATTTCACTTTCTATCTCTAACTTTTATGGATTAATATAAATACATATATAGTGAATATATATGGTATTTATATCATGGTTAAAATTATTTATATTATGTAACCATGATCATATTAATAGGATTAAAAATAAAAAATCAAAATATACACAAAAACCAAAGCAATTATTACCCAAAACTAGAATTTAACATGGAATTGTTAATAAATGCATAATAAAAGGTCATAATTAAATCAAATATCATATTATATATATTATTATGGTTAGATAATATATTTATAATAAACTTATATTTATTATACATGAGGTACGAATGTGTGTTATGGAAGTCGAGACTTAAGGTGTGGGATTTTTTCACCTCACTTTTATATCCATAAGATACATACTGTATTCACCACATGTTTCTTATATATGGTGTATATAATTTCCATGAATTAATTTTATATTTATTATAATGAAAATTATATGTATTTTAATATCCATTTTAGGATCTCTTTTTCATGGGGTTTACATTTCAAAATATATCAAAACGGTAAAGGATTTTTGTCTCAATTTTCTTTCTTTTAGACATATGTTATATTATGCACCTATCTTCTTTTATGAGGTGTATATCCAGACCCTTTAAAATTAAATATCCTTAAATTATTTATTCTAATTATATTTTAAGTTTCATTTAATTTTATTCTTTCATGGGGCTTATAATTCATAGTTACCAAATTGGTAAGTGTTTTATAATACAATCTCATCGTTTATTAGGATTTCTAATGATTATGTTTACGATGATGAAGTATTATGATACATATCTCAATAAATTAATTAATTTTATTATCCTATGTTTATGTCATGAGAAAATATGTTTTACATTTATTTTCCTCTCTTTTTACACTCAAGATTTAAAAATAATTTTTTAAAGAAAACTGAATTTATTTCTCCCTTCGAATGAAAACACTTTCTCTTATATTTCCATGTTCTATAATTTTTTTAATGTTATTAATATTACTATATTATTTTATAAATTCAATTTTAAACACTTTTTCTATTTAAAAATGTATTAAAAGTAATCTTTATGTCATCTTAAAAACATGAACTGTTTGGATTTTACTAAACATTGCAAAGGAATCTTTGTTTTAACATGTATGACATGAAAATAAACTTATGGACATCATGTTCATTATTTTATGTAAATATTAATTTATAATTTTCAAGTTAATTTTCAAATAAAAGGATTTCCAAAATGTTTTATTAATTTTTACATAAAAAAATTGATTTTAAAAGAAAGGATATTTTCTTCAAGAAACGTTCCTAGTGATCATCATTTCAAAATAATTTTCCATATAAGATGACATTATTTGATGTTACTTATGATTTACTGGGGACACAATCCAAGGATACCATTATTATTTTTTCTCTTAATGGTTTATGTTTATGATGAAAATATTTTTATGAAAACTATTTCCTTTCCATGGGCTATACCATTCTAAAATTCTTAAGAAACCCAATTATTTTTCCATGGGTTGTGTTTTGAGTAAATGATGAAATGATTATGAAACCCATTTATTTTCATGGTTTATAATATAGTGATTTTTTATGATCTTATGGAATATGTATGTATGATTTTCATCATGTGATGGGTGGGATCTATATCACCCTCCAATGCATTGGGTAAGGATTAATGTTTTATGAGCTCAAAGGGTACACAAGATATTATAACAAGAACGAAAGAGGGTACATGGGTGGTTACCCCAAGCCTAAAATAGGGTACATTGGATTTTATCCCAAGCATGAAGAAAGTACAGGGAGTTTATCCCAATACTAACATTTTATGAATGTCTTGGTGGGTATTCTTGACATAATATTTTCTATTCTTATGTATATGATACAAATATATGTCTTATACCAATGTTATGTAATCATGGATCATGTTATTTGATTCCTTTATGATTCATGTCTTATGAACTAACATGATTTATGCCATGACTCATGTTTACGATCTATTATATACTGGATATGGTTTTCAAATGTTATTCTCATGTTCTCATACCCTTATGCACATGATATGTTGATATATCCCTTTTTTACCCTTATTGAGTAGCTGAGATCACCCTTTCTTATGTTTCCTTTCCCCTAGTTATGATGAAAGGTGTTATTTTTGATATGTCTAAGATGGGTTATAGTTATCAAAAAAATAGAAGGATATGACATAGCTCACTTATGGATAAAATTTTTATGTGTCAAAGTTTCAAAAGGCACTATACCTAAACGATTCTTAAATAAATCATTATATTAAGCAATGAATATTCATATAATATGATATAGTATTTATGTATGATAATTTTAGGTCTTTAAATTTTTTGGTAATGGTTTCAAGAATCTGTTGAGGACTACCCATAATGGTGGCATGGAGTTTTGATAAGAAGTGAGTGCCTAGTGAGTTTTCTGGAATTATTCCATGTTTGGGTTTAATGTTTTAATTAATTATAATTTTTTTAATTAAGTGTTTTTGTTTATTAGAATGAAGTTAGATCTTGGTGATTGAGATGAGATTAGTTGGATCCTAAGTAGTTTGGATAAGTTTTGGATGGACCTTGACAAGGGCGTCATATGTTGGAAATGTCATCAAAAGCTTCATAGATGAGGTAGGTGGTCTAAGATATTTACAAATAGTTTTGATAGCTTATTTACATTTGTATGTGGTTTGTTCCTTAGATTCCTTGTGTGGTTTTTTTCATGATTAAGGTAAATGTTTTTGGTATTTAAATTTATAACATGGACCTTCCACAGATCCGATTAGATTCGTTGGGGCTTATAAAACTGAACCTGTGGATACCCATGAGGTGGGATTCTCCATGAAAATTGTAAAGTGGAATTATAAATGGTAGAATTAGTCGGTTACTATCTTAACCCAGTTAATCTTATTGGTCGACTTGATTAAAAGGTTATGGGTTACTTGGTAGGAAATTGAAAAAGGTTTTTTCCAATATTATGAAAGGATGAATCAAAATTATTTTATGTGTTAAGGTTTCATGAAATAACTATAAGGAATTTTAAATGTATTAAAATGTGTTTATTGGATTTTAATATGGTTTTAGGTTTTGAAGGAGGAAAATCAATGTTTTGAAATGGTTCTTATTTTAAAATGATGTGTTGAACTCCAAGTGGTTTATAAGAGGGGACTATAAATGAATTTAAAATTTTTATTTGATATTATAGTGTAGTTAATAATTTGGAAATATTAATTGATGTCCATTTTTATGGTTTTGATGGAATAAAAGGACTTGACCCTATTTTGGTGTTAAGGGTCCATAGGGACCTTGGAAAATTAAAATGGTTTTAAAAGGGTTTTATTATGGGTTTTTGAATAATTTGTAAAGTCAAGACTCCGAGCCTTGTATTTTAAATAATGATGAATGGTTTGGGTGCTATAATGATGCTCCAATAACTAGTATTAAACTCTATGGTTTAGGTGCTGGAATGATTCTCTAGGGATGGATAGTAAATTATATGGGTCAGTTTTCAGACTGATTATCCAAAAACTAGTAGTATATTATGCAGATCAAATTTCATAATGAGGCTCTAGAAATAGATAGTATACTTTATAGTTTATGTTCAAGACCTAGGATCTAGGCATATTGGTATACTAGATATAAATAAAGTTTGGACTAACGCTCTGCATCTATGGTTTAAAGTGCTATAATTATGATTTAGGCACTATTTACTTAAAGTATGAGAAGGTTCTAGACTAATTCTCTAGGAACTATTGTTTAAATATAAAAGTTGTTTCTAGAGTTAGGCTTTAAGTATTATTGTTATGATGTATGGTTTGAGTGTCTAACATGGCACTCCACATTTGAGGTTTAGAGAACCAAATTTATGTTTTATGATTTCACGAGTTAAATGATAAATGAGAACCCCCTTTCATTTATTTAAAATATGTATAACCCTATGTTTTATGAATTAGATGATCAATTTTGGATGATGTAGGTTTGGTTAACTTGGGTATCATGTAGAACCTGAGGGACAAGGGTTAATTAGTAAATGGTTATGTTTGAGACATTTCACCTTTTCTGTACTATTTATTTATCCACTATTTATCTACATGAAATATTATATTGAATAGAATTTTCTTTATACACCATTGGTGGTCTCTTAATGAGTTTTATTCACATCCTTATCAGGCCTCCACTACACATGGGTACCTGAGAAATCCTCATATGTTTATTATAGGAAAAGGTTTGGGATAAGGCCCATGTTGATTTTTGCACGATCGAGCAGGATATATTAGATGATATCAGAATATTGGACGAGGTTCATCATAGAGATGCAGTAGATCCATATTTCATGTATTTTATTTTATCTCAAAATTTTATGTTACCTTCCCAATAGAAAATTAGTTGTATTAATTAAATTTTTGTTCGTACCTTTGCTACATTTAATTTAATATTATAACATAATCTATTAAGTGATTATTTTTGTATACCATGATGTGTATGATGATTGGTTATTTATACTATTATTTCACACTTTTATATAAGGGTATAGTCTTCTGATAGTATCACCTTAGAACCTAGCTACAAGTTTGAAATCTCTGGTGTATGAGGAGGCATGCTTGAGGATCGATGAAAAATAAACATTGGGAACCAATTTAATGGCTTCTGGGATGAGACATTAAAATAGTAATTTTGGATTGATGGTTGGAGGACCAATGAGACTTATTGAGTATAATAAGTGTTATAGTGGATAGGATTTAAGGATATATATCTTTACATGTCATGAAATTCAGAGAGAATTTTATTTTTGGGTCTCAAAGCAATGGACTTTTTGACAACATGGATTTAGATTTAAATTTTAAATGTTAGAACATATTTAGAAGTTTTTATTGATGTATATTGAGGTAGAAAAGGTGTTTTAGGTTCTTAGGTGGACCTTCGTGTGGGGTCTGGGTACCCCCTTTACAATTTTGGCTATAGATGGTTAGTCTCATAGCGAACCCCCTTTGGCCACATTGTGATGACTTGAAATGAAGTTACATGGCATGCATCATGGGGAACTACACCATTATAGGGGAATCCATGCATTGGAGGCCTAGGCCTAACCTAGGTGAGTTGTATCATGGAGAAAACCACAGGGGACACACTGTGATCATGTTTATAAAAGATATGGCTCCTCTACCTGGGTGTTCATTCCACAACCCATAAGGGTCATGCCATGACCTGGCTAGAATAAGGAGAACCACAGAGTGACCCTCATGGTCACGTTGTGTCTATGTAGAAACCCTATTTTATAACATGGATAATACAATATTTTACTAGTTAGTCCCTTAATATTTTTGGTTAATATAGGCCCTTAGGGAGGTTCATTCGATCAACTCCTCTACATCTTCTTCCTCCCTCAATTACCTATGATATGAGATGATCTTGGTGGTATTATTCATAGTGTTTGGAGGTATGGTTTCCTCTTATTCCCTCTAATATTCTTTCCCATTAATAACATCCAATTTAATTGCTTATAAAGTAGGTTTTAGATCCAATTTCATGGTATAATGGTGGAATCAGGATGGAATGATGATGATTTTCATGGATTGGATAGAGAATGTCACAGGAGAATGATGACATAAATTTTCTTACCATTTCATTGAAGGTGCATCACCCTAATAATTTTTATTGGATTATGATTAAATTTGAAAAAATTGGAAGTTGTTTGGGTTATGTCTGATATGTATTTTTCTTGGGTTAGGGTCGGGGGTATGCCATGGACCTTCCAAGTGCAGTTAGTTATAATTTTAGTGCTATGAGATGACCTGTAATGTTTTAGGTTATTATTCCAACTTGAATTAAATTAAAAAAATTAATTACAAATATTTTTAATTATTTTTGTTGGATTTTGTGGCTTGAGATTGGAGATCGAGTGTCAATGTGACCCCAAAAAATGCATGGATGGGTTGGGATGAGATTTGGTGGTGGAAAATCTCACTGATATAGATAATAATTTCGTATATTTAATTTATTATTTTCATGGTTTTAATACTACCATTTTTTCATTTACAGGGTAATTATCACAAATTTTTATTATATAATTATTTTAGGATTTTTTGATGAAATGGATTAAATATTGATTATTAATTAATTATTTGATCGTTGTGATTTTTTTGGATAAATCCTATATTTAATATTTGTTTTTTGGATGACTATTTTTTATGGATGATGTTTATTCAAAAAAATCATAGTGATTATTTATATAAATAAATATTTTATATTTCTTGTATGTTTTTTGTGGTCAGTTGACTTCCCAATCACTTGTATTCCATGCGGTCGATCAATAAACTTCTATAAGAGACGGAATAATAGAAGAATTTATAAACCAAGTATGTGGAATATAACTAACCATTCATTGATCATGGTCAATGATTGAACCAAATAACACTTGACCGACCACACATTCATTATAATCAGACACAAGTTAGTTAATTGACCCATGTGATGATTGACCCCAATAATAAATCGAATCAACCATGACTTTCTGGAATGATCATGACTCAAAATATAAGTCCCCAGCCTTAAACCTTACTTAATCTTGAGTTATTACAAGATTACACATTGAGGATCTTTTTAGGTTTAGAGTTTTAGAGAATTAGATCATGAAACTTTAATTACATTCCACATCTAAAAAAAGTAGTTACATAAAAAACAATATTCATTCTTCCCATAAAGGGAAACATATTTAAAATAAAACACAGATTCATTCTTGACACATCCTTGACACTATCATCACATCATGTACCTTTCCCTTGACCTGTGAAAAAATTTCAAAAACTTGGGATGAGCATAAAAAGCTCAGAAAGGGTTATAAAAATATGGAAAGGAAACATGAGTTCATATATACATAAGAATGAAATCTTACTTTACCCATAAAACATAGGCACTTTAACATACCTCATCAAACCATGAATAAATCATAGAAATCATAAGACATAAAGGTAACTTGAGGCATTCATATCATTCTTACGTAGGGAGTAACACTCTTGGTTACGTTTGGAATACCCATCACAGTATATTCCCTAAATCTCTTCGGAGAAACCTTAACGTTTCACTCCTTCGCATTACCCAATGCATTGGAGAGATATATCGGGCTCACCCGCCCTTAGTTTATCACGGAACCACCCGTCTTCATAATAATTCCCAAGAACCTCAACATAATCGTATCACATAAAACATGCATAAAGGAAACATAACATTTCCACCTTTCAATCACAAGATATCAATACAACACATTGATATAAAAACATCATGAAAACCATTTTCAATACCAAAATAAAAGAAAATTAAAACATGGTATTTATTTTTCTTTTAAAAATAAGGTATGTCTTGTAGAGGAATCCGAAACTCAAATAACGGTCACGGCGGTGGAGAAGTCGTTGTCGCCGCATACGTACGACAAAAACATTCCGTTTTGTCGTTTAGTAAAATGCTTCGTACAAAAAGGATTCCTTTTGGATAAACATAAAAGTCAAAGGGGTTTATACATCGTATAAAAGAAGGTTGTGTATAAAACAAAATATGCCTCAATGAAAGGAGATTGAGACGAAGTCCCATACAAATACGATATCCTTGGTTCAAGGATAAATCAATTACATAATTATGTGTGACAAACGAATACACCAAATATAAGTGGATATTAAGTGTAAAATAATCAAAGGTCATTCACACATATTCAAAGGATGACATATTCAATAACTACATGTTGAACCCAAAGAAATCGAAATTGGGTTAAGAAGTTCCCTTGACAGCCTAACGACGTCACATCAAAATGAGTTGATGAGAGATAAAAAAGGGTATCTCATCACTTGGACATAAAATTTACATCAATAAGGATATATGAAAACATATTCCAACATAACAATATGTAAATTAAAAGACCCAACAAAAGAAGTCTTTTAAAAAGAGGAGGGTGAAAGGTTCCCTTACCGACATGGGTATCTTTCGAAACATACACCACTCAAAGAAAATTGTGGCAAATGTAGCATAAATCTCACGGGAATAAAAGTGAGATGAAAAATCCCTTACGAAAACTCGGCAGCCTAACGACGCCACTTAAAACTTCCAAAAATAGATTGATGAGATCAAATAGGGTATCTCATCACATTACAATAAAATTCACAGCAAGAGGAATATAAAAGAACATCCCCCATCATAACAAAGAGGAGCTTAAAAGAAGTGACATAAAGGAGAGTACTTAAAGAGAAAGAGAGAGGTTAGATCTCTTACGAAAATTCGGCAGCGTAACGGCGTAACTCAAAACTTCCAAAATGGATTGATGAGAGAGAATAGGGTCTCTCATAATATGAACATAAAAATTACAGTAAGAGTAATATAAAAGAACATCCCAATCACAGGAAATATGAGCTTAAAAGGAATGACATAAAAGAGTGTACTTAAAAAGAAAGAGAGGAGTAGGATCCCTTACCTCGGGTCCGACTTAACTCGATCGTTCTTTAACGTCCTGAATAATAAACTTGAGTTAATTTCTACTTTCTTAATAACCTTTTCCAAGTTCATTATTCCTTTTATATCAATTATTGACATGTTAGAAACATTATGTAATCATTTAAGTTAATAATGTTTGTTTTGTCGATATTTGGTTCTTAAGTCGAAAGTGGACTTCTTACAATTACATGTTGTTCGTGTGGTAAAAGGTTCTTTATATCCAGAATGAAATTCCTGATTTTGATATCATATATATCATATATATCTAGAATATACATGTATTTATAATATCACATAATCATTTAGAGGTAAGAAATCAAATGCACCGTTCATGGAGATGGTAAGCCGTACGTACGCATGAACACTACTTTCATTTATTTGTCATATTAATGGAATTAAAACTAAATGAGAGGTATGTATATTTTAATTCCAGAATTATATTCATCATTTAGATGTATCATTCATCATATATATCCATTATATACATGTACTTATAATATTACATTACATTTGGGGATAAGAAATGAAATGCACCGTTCATGGAGACGGTAAGCCGTACGTACGCATGAACGCTACTTTCATTTCTATCTAATACTTTAATGGAAAGAAATAATAATGATATAGAGTTATATAATAATTCCAGTATAACATCATATATAATAACATTAAATCCATCCTTTATACATCCCACGTATGGCATTAACGAATCACATCACTTTGAGGGGGCGCTAGTCCGCACTTCCTAAAATGAAGATATCGCGTATACCCATAATGGAAGAAATAAAGGTAAGCCACAAATTAAAAATACATAAGATTAAGTAAAACATAAACATATTATATATCATATATAAATATATTGACATCTTAATGGCCACCTTTGAAGGTGTTAAAAGAATGTTGAACAATCATCGTTTCGGGAGGCATAAATTCGCCATCCACGGAAACAGTATGTTTGTTAACCATTAGATGTAGGTGTGTGTAAGTGTAGCTCGAATCATTATTATAACAACATCATAGTATATTGAGGATACTGGAGTTTTTACAAAATAAAATAATAAAAAGAGTTTAGGGGGTTGGAGAAGCAAAATAAAACAAAAGGACTCAAAAGAAGACATTACCTTAAAATCGGATAACTCCCCTTGGTTTGAGCTCAAAGGCTTCCTTGGGAAGACTTATGCACAAAGAGAGGATTAAATGAGTAAGATAGGGATTTGGAGAGCCAAAATGGGCAGGGTTTGGCCGATCCAAAGGCTTTGGGAGTGTGGGTAAGGAGGTAGAGGTGGGGGCCTTTTATAAGAGGAGAGGAGGGGCACTCTTGGAAGGTAAAGAAAAGTCACTTTATTTAAAAATGGTATTCGGATTTAAGAGGTCCCAAATTGATTTGTTTCGAGTATAAGGTGATAAGGGTTATAAATAAACTCATCCAATAGGTTTTGGACATGTGTAGGTCTTATATATTACATTATCTTTCCATTTTATTTAAATCGTTAAATAATGAGGTCATCGCTGCATCATCATGATGTCATAAATAATTTAATTTATTTAATGTCTAAAAATTATAAAAAAATACTATGATGTAGGAAATCTTTTTATCTTTCCAATTAATATTTATAGTCAAAATTTGGACTTGTATAATTCCATGTAAAAATTGTTTTAGTAAAACATCTCATGTGTGTGTCATTTTTACATTTACATTAAATAAAAAGTTATTTATGTAATTTCCCAACCAAAGTGGCTCCATGGGGTCCCCAAGTTGACCCATGACTTTTATTTGTCGGCCATGACACATCCAATGAGGTTAGAACATGTGTCAAGTTAATTTCATATTATTAAAACATTATTTTTACCTTAAACTACACTAATTACCTCTAATCGCGATTAAAAACTTAATAAGTTACTATTCACCAAAAAATTATTTTTATCCCATTGAACCACATTTTACTTCTTAATGACAACCATTTATGTCGGATTTTTGAAATTAAAAACACAAATATGGAAAAATTTCATTTAAACGGAAAAATCAGTCTTTATAAGTACCACTTAGTGGTTTCACTATTCATCAAAAATTGAAGTTTTTTAGAAAAATCCAAAAAATTCACCCTAAGCTATATTTGATATTCCGAATTCAAAAATGAAGTCTATTTTACAAAATTCAAAACATATTAGTCACATTAATTAATTTAATAATTAATTCCCGCTGTCAGAGCAAATAACGCGTTTTTATGAAAGAATAAGTATCAAAAGATTGACACTAGTTTAAGTCTGATTTCAAAGTGTAATTAATTCCAAAGACCACTATTGGATTTAATGGTAAAAATATATTCTAATTTCACTTTAAAACCAATTCAAAAGATAATCTAATCATATAAATAAATTAGATTAAAAAGAGGCTTTGAATTAAAATACAACATTTTACACTATTCATTAAAAAAATGAACTTTATCAGAAAGATACCAAAAATTTACACAAAGTAAATTTTGATGTCCCAATTATTAAGAAGAGTTTTATTTGGTCCAAAAGGATGTATAAGAGTGAACATAACTATATTTAATGACGATTCTCCATCAAAAGGCGATAAGTGAACCTTTAGTGAAAACTAGGGCATATACGCCAAAAATTGAATTCTTTTCGTATTTTATGCCTTTATCTTTTATTGGATAAATGTAAAAACATTTAAAAACATATATAATAATATTTTAGTTATTTCTATCTATTCCCTCCAATACAACAGATACATGTTAACTACCATTAAAAATAATATTATTTTATTATTAGAGTGCAACGTAAGATTCCCAAGAAACTCATTGTTGCGTGTTGGGTACGCCATCGAGCATAGCGTCCCCTTTAAAGTCATATTAATATTTTATTCACAATTATGGATAAATATGAAAATGTCATATTCTTTATTTACCTGGGGTGTTACATCCTTCCCCCCTTTTGGGAATTGCGTCCTCGCAATTTTTAAAATTGAGCTTGGGAACATCCTTGAATGTCCCACATCGGAACAAGAGTCGGTAAAACAATCACTTTAAAATAAAGAAAGATAAGTACAAAGGTCACCCGAGTTAACCCATACTAGGATTCCAAGTATGAAAACATGGACATGGAAGAAAAAGCAAAGGGTCATGTTCTGATGGAGAGTGATAGAAAACATGTTTAGGAGAAAGTTAACCATGAGAAAATCACAAACTTGTGATGGGTTAAACGGTATTCGATTCCCCAGTAGGAAAAGTTAATAGACAACATTTTTGTTTTAAGTTACTTTTTATTGAGGAATTTATTCATAAGGAAACATAATCACTTATCATGTTGACTTTCAACTTTTATTAGATTCCTTACACAAACTCATATTTTCTCCAAAAGATGAGTATTTAGGAAGACTTGTTCACATTAAGAGTACTATAATCAACTTCTAGAGAATCACCTAATCCACCAAAGAGAACTATATACATCCCATGTCTTTAGGCTTTAACCAAAACCAAAACCAAAAAGGTTAGTACAAGGTCAGATAATCCAGAAAAGGATAACCCATTAAAAAGAAAATCTATGCTTAATCTCCAAAATTTGTCCAACAAAACCCAAAGTTCAACGAGGACCATCCGATAAAAAATTTGTCCATAAAATTATTCAAAGTAAACTAATATATGATTGAAACCCAAATATTTGAAGGATTTAGTCACATAGTCTTCCAAGTTAAATCGTAACATTTATCTCCAAACAACATCTGTTGCTCCTAAAGTCTCGTATTGAAAAGTAATTAACCTAATCACATATCCTCCATGATAGGTTAATCATTTTCATAAATAACCCAAAATCAACTTACTCTTAATTCATAAAATCATATAACTAGAAAGAATCAGTCAAACTAACCAGGGAATTCACGTAGTCTAGTGGTAGGCGATAAATACCAGTCGCACTTTGGTTGTGGGTTCGATTCCCGCGGCTTTGTCTGACACGATGGGTTGTCACACGGTCTGCATGTTGTCCTTTTTCCAAAACTATATAATTCTTAAAACATTCCCCAAAACAAGATAAAATCTTCAAAAATAATCATAACATATTTTAACCTCAAGTTTATCTCATGCCCTTCATTTTCGATCATAACATATAATAACCCATAATTACCTCAAAAGTAAGGATCATATAAACTCTAATGGTTACCTTGATAATTATTACCTGAACTTCCACATCGATTGGTCATCTTGTACATGATGAATTAGAGAACTCACCAAGGTTGAAGTGGTTGATCATGACTCCTTGATAGTTGGTTTAGAACGACCATGAGATTCCTCATTGAATCCCCCATCTCATCTAGTCTCTTAATCAGAAAACCACCACAGTTTCCTTCAAACCCATTGTCACTTTGGTGCCTTCTAGATCCAGCCATTTACTAAAACCAAAAATGTCAGTGTGAGTATATCAACATAACCATAATGTACTAACGAGGAAGATAAACACTAAGATATACTTACTCATTCACTTTATCTAAAACTAGGACTCTTTCTGAAATCCTAACCATTATGGTAATGTCACTTATTCTTAGAGAATACCATAACCTCTAAAGTTATCTAAACCGACCTCTGATACCAACTATAAGGCCCCAGCCTTAAAACTTACTTAATCTTGAGTTATTACAAGATTAAACATTGAGGATCTTTTTAGGTTTAGAGTTTTATAGAATTAGATCATGAAACTTGCATTACATTCCACATCTAAACAAAGTTGTTACATAAAAGACAATATTCATTCTTCCCATCAACGGAAACATATTTAAAATAAAACAAGGATTCTTTCTTGACACATCCTTGACACTATCATCACATCATGTACCTTTCCCTTGACCTGTGAAAAACATTTCAAAAACTTTGGATGAGCATAAAAAGCTCAGTAAGGGTTATAAAAATAAGGAAAGGAAACATGAGTTCATATATACATAAGAATGAAATCTTACTTTACCCATAAAACATAGGCACTTTAACATACCTCATCAAACCATGAATAAATCATAGGAATCATAAGACATAAAGGTAACTTGAGGCATTCATAACATTCTTACGTAGGGAGTAACCCTCTTGGTTACGTTTGGAATACCCATCACAGTATATTCCCTAAATCTCTTCGGAGAAACCTTAACATTTCACTCCTTCGCGTTACCCAATGCATTGGAGAGCTATATCGGGCTCACCCGCCCTTAGTTTATCATGGAACCACCCATCTTCATAATAATTCCCAAGAACCTCAACATAATCGTATCACATAAAACATGCATAAAGGAAACATAACATTTCCACCTTTCAATCACAAGATATCAATACAACACATTGATATAAAAACATTATGAAAACCATTTTCAATACCAAAATAAAAGAAAATTAAAAGATGGTATTTATTTTTCTTTTAAAAATAAGGTATGGCTTTTAGAGGAAGCCGAAACTCAAATAATGGTCACGGCAGTGGAGAAGTCGTTGTCGCCGCATACGTACGACAAAAACATTCCCTTTTGTCGTTTAGTAAAACGCTTCGTATAAAAAATATTCCTTTTGGATAAACGTAAAAGTCAAAGGGGTTTATACACCGTATAAAAGAAGGTTGTGTATAAAAAAAAATATGCCTCAATGAAAGGATATTGAGATGAAGTCCCATACAAAGACGGTATCCTTGGTTCAAGGATAAATAAATTACATAATTATGTGTGACAAACGAATACACCAAATATAAGTGGATATTAAGTGTAAAATAATCAAAGGTCATTCACACATATTCAAAGGATGACATATTCAATAACTACCTGTTGAACCCAAAGAAATCGAAATTGGGTTAAGAAGTTCCCTTGACAGCCTAACGGCGTCACATCAAAATGAGTTGATGGGAGATAAAAAATGGGTATCTCATCACTTGGACATAAAATTTACATCAATAAGGATATATGAAAACATATTCCAACATAACAATATGTAAATTAAAAGACCCAACAAAAGAAGTCTTTTAAAAAGAGGATGGAGAAAGGTTTCCTTACCAACATGGGTATCTTTTGAAACATACACCACTCAAAGGAAGTTGTGGCAAATGTAGCATAAATCTCATGGGAATAAAAGTGAGATGAAAAATCCCTTACGAAAACTCGGCAGCCTAACGACGCCACTTAAAACTTCCAAAAATGGATTGATGAGATCAAATAGGGTATCTCATCACATTACAATAAAATTCATAGCAAGGGGAATATAAAAGAACATCCCCCATCATAAAAAATAGGAGCTTAAAAGAAGTGACATAAAGGAGAGTACCTAAAGAGAAAGAGAGAGGTTAGATCTCTTACGAAAATTCGGCAGCCTAACGGCGCCACTCAAAACTTCCAAAATGGATTGATGAGAGAGAATAGGGCCTCTAATCATATGAACATAAAAATTACAGTAAGATTAATATAAAAGAACATCCCAATCACAAGAAATATGAGCTTAAAAGGAATGACATAAAAGAGTGTACTTAAAAAGAAAGAGAGGAGTAGGATCCCTTACCTCGGGTCCGACTTGACTTGATCGTTCTTTAACGTCCTTAATAATAAACTTGAGTTAATTTATACTTTCTTAAAAACCTTTTCCAAGTTCATTATTTCTTTTATATCAATTATTGACATGTTAGAAACATTATGTAATCATTTAAGTTAATAATGTTTGTTTTGTCGATATTTGGTTCTTAAGTCGAAAGTTGACTTCTTACAATTACATGTTGTTCGTGTGGTCAAAGGTTATTTATATCCAAAATGACATTCCTGATTTGGATATCATATATATATATAATATACATGTATTTATAATATCACATAATCATTTAGAGGTAAGAAATGAAATGCACCGTTCATGGAGACGGTAAGCCGTACGTACGCATGAACGCTACTTTCATTTCTTTGTCATATTAATGGAATTAAAACTAAATGAGAGGTATGTATATTTTAATTCCAAAATTATATTCATAATTTAGATGTATCATTCATCATATATATCCTTTATATACATGTACTTATAATAGTACATTACATTTGGGGATAATAAATGAAATGCACCGTTCATGGAGACGGTAAGCCGTACGTACGCATGAATGCTACTTTCATTTCTATCTCATACTTTAATGGAAATAAATAATAATGATATAGAGGTATATAATAATTCCAGTATAACATCATATATAATAACATTAAATCCATCCTTTATACGTCCCACGTATGGCATTAACGAATCACATCACTTTGAGGGGGCGGTAGTCCGCACTTCCTAAAATGAAGATATCGCGTATACCCATAATGGAAGCCATAAAGGTAAGCCACAAATTAAAAATACATAAGATTAAGTAAAACATAAACATATTATATATCATATATAAATATAGTGACATCTTAATGGCCACCTTTTAAGGTGTTAAAAGAATGTTGAACAATCATCGTTTTGGGAGGCATAAATTCGCCATCCACGGAAACAGTATGTTCGTTAACCATTAGATGTAGGTGTGTGTAAGTGTAGCTCGAATAATTATTATAAAAAAATACTAGTATATTGAGGATACTGTAGTTGTTACAAAAGAAAAGAATAAAAAGAGTTTAGGGGGTTGGAGAAGCAAAATAAAACAAAAGGACTCAAAAGAAGACATTACCTTAAAATTGGGTAACTCCCCTTGGTTTGAGCTCAAAGGCTTCCTTGGGAAGACTTATTCCCAAAGTTAGGCTTCAATGAGTAATATATGGATGTGGAGAGCCAAAATGGGCAGGGTTTGTCCGATCCAAAGGCTTTGGGAGTGTGGGTAAGGAGGTAGAGGTCGGGGCCTTTTATAAGAGGAGAGGAGGGGCACTCTTGGAAGGTAAAGAAAAGTCACTTTATTTTAAAATGCTATTCGGATTTAAGAGGTCCCACATTGACGTGTTTCGAGTATAAGGTGATAAGGGTTCTAAATACACTCATCCAATAGGTTTTGGACATGTGTAGGTCGTATATATTACATTATCTTTCCATTTTATTTAAATCGTTAAATAATGAGGTCATCGCTGCATCATCATGATGTCAAAAATAATTTAATTTATTTAATGTATAATTTTTTTTAAAAAAAATACTATGATGTAGGAAATCTTTTTATCTTTCCAATGACTATTTATAGTAAAAAATATGACTTGTATAACCCCATGTAAAAATTGTTTTAGTAAAACATTTCATGTGTGTGTCATTTTTACATTATCATTAAATAAAAAGTTATTTATGTCATTTCCCAACCAAAGTGGCTCCATAGGGTCCCCAAGTTGACCCATGGCTTTTATTGGTCGGCCATGACACATAAAATGAGGTTAGGACATGTGTCAAGTTCATTTCATATTATTAAAACATTATTTTTACCTTAAACTACACTAATTACCTCTAATCGCGATTAAAAACTTAATAAGTTACTATTCACCAAAAAATTATTTTTATCCCATTGAACCACATTTTACTTCTTAATGACAACCATGTATGTCGGATTTTTTAAATTAAAAAAACAAATATGGAAAAATTTCATTTAAACGGAAAAATCAGTCTTTATAAGTACCACTTAGTGGTTTCACTATTCATCAAAAATTAAAGTTTTTCAAAAAAATCACAAAAATTCACCCTAAGATATATTTGATATTCCGAATTCAAAAATGAAGTCTATTTTACAAAATTCAAAACATATTAGTCACATTAATTAATTTAATAATTAATTCACACTGTCAGAGCAAATAACGTGTTTTTATGAAACAATAAGTATCAAAACATTGACACTAGTTTAAGTCTGATTTCAAAGTGAAATTAATTTCAAAGACCACTATTAGATTTAATGGTAAAAATATATTCTAATTTCAATTTAAAACCAATTCAAAATATAATCTAATCATATAAATAAATTAGATTAAAAGGAGGTTTTGAATTAAAATACAACATTTTACACTATTCGTTAAAAAAATGAACTTTATCAGAAAGATACCAAAAATTTACACAAAGTAAATTTTGATGTCACAATTCTTAAGAAGAGTTTTATTTGGTCCAAAAGGATGTATAAGAGTGAAAAAAACTATATTTAATGACGGTTCTCCATCAAAAGGTGATAAGTGAACCTTTAGTGAAAACTATGGCATATACGCCAAAAATTGAATTCTTTACGTATTTTATGCCTTTATCTTTTATTGGATAAATGTAAAAACATTTAAAAACATATATAACCATATTTTAGTTATTTCTATCCATTCCTGCCAATACAACGGCTATATGTTAACTACCATTTAAAATAATATTATTTTATTATTAGAGTGGAACGTAAGATTCCCAAGAAACTCGTTATTGCGTGTTGGGTACGCCATCGAGCATAGCGTCCCCTTTAAAGTCATATTAATATTTTATTCACAATTATGGATAAATATGAAAATGTCATATTCTTTATTTACCTGGGGTGTTACACAAAATTAATCAAAGTACTAGATCAACCACAAGACCATCCAATCAACCACACACTGAACTATCTTATGTTCATCTTCCTACCACATAACCTCTTTTTTGTCATGTTGTCACTTGTACCTCATGGTTGATCCATTAAGTTGGACCTCATGATTGATGCAATTCCTTTCCAAAAATAAAATTATAAAGATAATTTTCAAATTTTGAAGAATAATTTATAGAAATAATAAAAACTTAAATCCAAATGTTTAGTATTCCAAGTCAGTATTCATGAAATCAATATGATACTACCACTTGGATATAAACATGAAAAATTGTTCGGTAAACACAAAATAAGGATGATTGTGGAATTTCTAATAGAAAAAATCATACTAAATATTTTAAGATGATAAATAGGGAAAAAAATTAAAGATTAAAAAGGTATAAAATCTATTGGGTTTGACTGTAAAAAAGGGAAGGAGGTCATGAATCTATAAGAGAATAAAAAGGAATGCTGGTCAAGGGATCCATGGACCTACCCCTGAACTATTTATAGACGTATTGATTATAATTTTATTTTATAAATTAAATTTCTATTTAATATTCATAATTTATTTTTATTCCCTCTTATCTAAATTACCTTTCACTTTTAGGGGTAATCTCTTAGTGACCAAGGAAGGGAAGTCTAAACCTGTTTGTAATGTTTTAATTAATGTGATTCATGAAATAAATTCTTCCTATATTTTGTTAAACTAGTTTCAATATTACACCAACAATTTTTATTATCAAGTGTGATTTTATTTGGTATTGGAATTGTTTATATCGATTATTTCTTTTGTTGATGATCTTAATCTCCCTCATGGTAGTTTTGGTCTGTATAAAACAGAATAATTCAAAGATAGGTGGTGAAGTTCTTGGTGATTTTCAACATGTATGGAAGTGGAAGTGGAAACTCTTGGATATTTTGGAATAAAAATAATTGATTGGTAATTTCCTACGTCATCTAGGATGGTACACTTCAATACTTTTAGACATAGTAAAGAGGATGGACCAAGATAATATCTCTGATAATATTATTATCACCATCAATATTTAGTCAAGGGAGAGATATGAAATGATTTTGGATTCTCTCTTGTACCATATTAGAAGAAGAAGAGTGAATAAACTTGGGACTAGAATAACATTAAAATTGGTTACCCAACCAAGAACAGATCACTATTTCATCAATATTTGTTTTTTAAATCACTATTTCATTGTATTATTTGATTTTTAAAGCAAAAACCATTTTACTAATACATCATTTTCTGACCAATAAGTGATAAGAAATTTTATAAGAATCATATCTAGAATACAATATAATTTTACCACTAATATTTCATTTTATCTTTTGAATTATAGATTTTTACACACCTTGAGATCAGTATTATCAAAACCTAGAACCATTTTAGGGAGTTAGTTTCAATAATTTAACCCATAATTTATATGATTAGGACTTATAATACAAATATTAATCCCTTAGACCCTAAAATTAAAAGAAATTTACTGAATAAAATTATGAACCTTTATTTTAATCCTTATTTTAAATAAATAACTCTTATAAACTCATGTAAAAATCTAAGTGTTCACTTTGATCCTACCATTATATAAAATAACTATTACCAGAACCTTAAAGTATTTTTTTACCTCAATTTTTTAATTACTAGAATCAAATTAAAATGTTTTATCTTTAGAATGATTTTGAAATTAATACTGGAAAAATTTAGCTACAAAAAAGATTACATATCTTAGTTGGATAAGTCCTAGTTAGACATATTAAGGGGCTCACCCATGTCTGCTCCACCTTGAATATTATGGGAATAGATATGAATAAATTCAAGTAGAGGGAATTACATTTCTCAATTAAAGGAGTATTCTTGGAGTGGTTATACATCTTAAAACTAAGACAGTTCTAATACTGGGATGATATGCACTGATTATTCCTTCATATATTTTTCCTAGACCCTAAAATCATATAAATTAGAAAGGATTTTTATTCTATTAGACAAGCTTCAGGATAAATAATTTATAAGTATTGATAGATATTTAAAAAACTTTGTGATAGTTTCCCACATAAAGAAATAAATTATCATAAATTACTTATTTTCTTTTACCAATTCCTTATTGATAATTATAAAAATATTTTATATGAATTTTATAGATTATACTTATACACAAGTCACTAGTATAATATAGAATATTAATTGAGAATATTTCATTGAACTAGTTGTTTGGCATATGAGGTACTAGCACAAGTGGTATCCATGAGGTAAAAACTTTTGATCCATCACTGTTAATAGAGAGTAAACATAAAGTGATAACCATTTTGGTGATACATATGGATAAAAAATCAATAAAAAATAAACACCAACTAAGGTATGTGGTTTTTTCTCATCACCAATCCATTTCACCAAACAATGTGATGAAATGCAAGGAATAAAAAGTTTTGAAAAACCATTAATCTAAGATAATTACAAAAAACCTAGGATGTAAAGATAATAACTAATTACATTATGTATTTGGAAATAAATAGTACCAGGCTAGATTCCCCCACTAAAATTTGTACCCAAACCACCCCCTTACCAATAAAAAATCAACAATTCCAACATCCACCACTCTATCAATAATTACACAGGAATTTCTATAACTCACAACCCTAGAACCCCACTATAGTAAAATATACCTTATGAAAAACCCTAAACAAGTTAAAAACTTCTATGAAATAACAAAAAGGTTTAAATATGGATAAGATTATGAATGAAATTAAATATTTGATAGAAATGATGAAAATATTTACAAAAAATATAGGAAAAATTCAAGACCAAAAATTTTATAACCCCATGTAGAATGTAATTATGATAATAAAAATAAGTCTAAAATATATATAACCACCAAACACACATGAATTATATCCAATTAAACTATAATTATAGGAGAATAAATCTTGGAATTCTAAAAATTATGTGAATATTTAAGAAAAATATCCCCAAGAATAAGAAATAACATGGAAGGGGATAGGGATAGAGTAAGGAACTAGATTTAATAAACACCACATAAATTACTAAAAATGGAGAGTAAAAACATTCTCCCATTATTATCATCAATAACGAAAAATTTAAATAAAATTTTGGAGGAAACACTTTAAAGATAAATTCATAAAACTTTCCTGAAAGTGAACATAAACATACCCCTTCTTGAAGCACTCAAATAGATTCCAATTTATATAAAGTTTCTTAAAAATATTTATATCAAAAATAGGATGCTTTAAAGTAATGAGAGTATCATCTTAGGAAGAATTATCTTAGCTATGATGACATTGTAATTAACCACTAAATGTAATGATTTAGGGAATTTTTTTATTACTTGAACCATTGGTGTAATGAACAAGGTAAAGTTTTGATAAATAATTTTCATGTATTATTTGTATTAATTAATTATATTTTATAGAGTTTTATTCATTATAATAATATTAGTTACTTTTTCATTCAATAGGAAATGATTTACTTCTAACGAAATTGGGTTTTCATGAATTCTATGGTTTTATTTAAAATATTGAATTTAAAATTATAGAATTTTAAATTGAAATAATTAAATTTATTTTTTAATTTATAATTTCCAAACTATAATAAGATGAATTTTTGAGAATTTTTTGAATAGTTTTATTTTTCAACAAATAGTGAAAATATTGATTTTTATTGAAAACTATTTTTTCATTTTGGGAACATAAAAAGTTACATTTATTTGTAAAATGGTTTCAAAGTAAAATTGTTTCAATTATTTTAATAATAATCAAATTATGGTTTTTTAAATATCCTTATACTTGAAATTGGTATAAAAACATTTCTATACTTAATATTTTTTTTTTCTGAAAACCTATTTTCATTATGTTTTTTAGGTTTAATATTAAATTAAATTTTGGAAATTATGTGAATTGAATTTGATAAAATTTATTCTATATTTTTAATTATAATAATTAATATTATTTAATATGGTCAAATTAATTTTTGGTCATAATGAATGGTAAAAATAGTAAAAATATGTTTCCATGGATAAGGTTAAAATGGGGTTTACCTTAGATAGCCATATTTTAACCCTATATTATCTAATAATTTTTAAAGGTCTACTTTGGATCCATTTTTATTGAGTAAGGCATTAATAAATTTTATATTTTAAAAAATACCAAGTGTATCCCCTCCCCCACTTATAAAAGGATAATTTCTCTCCTCCCATATACACACTTAAAGTGACTTTTGTCTCAACCAAAAAACTTCCCAATTAACTTCATTAAATCCATTCACAGCTTCTATAATGATTAGTTTTATAATAAAAACAACATAGGAAGGCTTCAAGTATAAACCTAAATATTTTGTCTGAAGAAGAGGTATAATTCTTAACTGAGTGTTTTTATTTTATTTATTATTATACATATTTCAAATATTCTTAAAAAATGATGAAATAATAAAAAAAATATATTCCATACACTTATATCCTGTTATTTTAATGAAATAACCTATACCCTTATATATCTTCCATAAAATGGGAAATGAAACCATCATTCATGTGTATGAAGGAATACAACCTCACGAACAGATGTAATTTTATTTCCATCATCACCTCTCACATCTTGTTATAATGATGGATTTAATTTATATATATTATATTCATGAAATATTTTTCATTCTTAAGAGATAATATATCATTTTTATCTTATCTTTCCATCCATTTAATAATGATAATGTCATTCAAGCGTATGTGTGGACTACCACCTCCATGAAGTGATGTTATTAATTTTTCAAGACCACATCAAATGGATAATATATATATATATATAAGTTAATTTAAATAAAAAATATTATATTTATGATATATTTATAATTTTTGGAAATATAAAATTATATTTACCTTCTTTCCCACACACTCTTTGAAAAATAAAAAAGTTACTCATTCGTATGTACAACCTACCATCTCCATGATTGTAACATAATTCGTTTTTTGTAACCATATTTCATGGTTGGTTTTAAAAGTATAATTAATGTTTAAAAATTATAATTATATCATTATTATTATTTTGGGTCTTATGGAACAATGGACTCTTTGACTATATTCAACTTAACCAAGTGATTTTGGATATATGATCCGAATATCGTCAAAACTCTTGATGTGAACTTAATTGATTAAATAATTTTATAAAACAAGGTAATAAATAAAATAAAGGGGATAATAAAATTGAAAAGGTTATTAACTATGTAAATAATTAACTTAATTTTTTTATTTTAGAATATAAATAGTATATGAGATGAGTTGTATTTGAGTTAAGGGTGAATTTACCTTTAAAACCTCATTTTAAATATTTTCAAGATTTATTTTATCAATTTTTTTATTCCATGTACATATTTATATTTTTTTATAGATGTATTTATATATGAATAAATGAATTATAAATTTCATTTTATTTATTTTTTCAAAGGTTTTCAAAATAAATCTTTTTATGTATTTTAAATGAAATTTTTTGAAGAAAAGGTAAAACAAATGTCCTGTTTTAAAATGTATAACATCGAAAAATTTTACACAAATGTAACCATTATTTTATATTTAGATTCCTTTAAAATATTTCATGTTTTATTCAAATTCAACCCTCATTACCTTTCTTCTAGGTATTTTCAAAAATGGTTTTAAATAGAATGGATATTTTGATATACAAAAATGTTTTCTTATGGGTGAAAATAATATTTTTATGAATTTGATGATGAAAATAAAATATGTCATGTATTATAAATATTTTATGGTTCATGAGTGTTTATTATAGGGGTGTGTTATCCTAATATAGCTCATGAAGATTGGTGTTACCGATTCTATTCATGATGGTTGGTGATCTTGATATATCTCTCTAATGCATTATGTTAAGGGACAAAATTAACATGTTAGGTTTATCCTAATAGATTATAAGAATTTAATGGATAGGTTATTCCATTTATAATAGTGATATTAAAAAGATATTCCAAGTTATGTACATGAATTTTATATTATTTTAATTGGTTTTGAAAGAAAATTTTATGATTTCATAAGGTCAGGTAATGATATTATGTTTAAAGGGAAGTTTATGTTACTTCTTAATGGTGAAATGTATAACTTTTCATGACTTTTTCATGATTTAAAAGAAACAATTATGAGTTTTATTTTTTCATTTAATATTTCTTATGAAATATTTTATAAAAGTATTTGGGTAGATAAGTTAATTTCCTTGGTAATAAAATGTTTATTTTGTGCCCAATGTTTATTTTGAAAAAGGAATATTTTTAAGAGTATTCATAGACTAATGAGTTTTATTATTTCTTTTATATGTCTCTTACTAATATTTTTTCCCTCATACCATGTTTTAAATTATTCTTCATGGGGTTTTAAGGCTTATTAGGGATGATTATGAGGTCAATATGAAATATTTTATGAAATTTCATGAAAGAAAAACTTGTTTTATTTTAAAAGTTTTGTATTGTAGAAATAATAGATATTGAGTAATAGTGTCCAATTTATAATGTAATATTTATTTATGTAAGGGTGTAAACCATTTTCTCTAAAACTATAAACCTAAAATATATATAGTAATTCAAGTAAATGAATTATTTTCTAAAGAATTAATTTTATGGATTGTGTATTAGATAAAAGGTTTAGATAATTTTAATGTTAAGGATAGTTTATAGAAATATCCTTAAGAGATTATAAATTATGTGTATAATGATATATAATTTTAATATCAAAATGTTTCTTCATCTAAACTATGTATATTTAAAATATTTTTCCACAAATGAAATATGGAATCTCAAGTAAGAAGGTACAAAGATTACACAATCTTTCCAAATCAACAACATGTAATGTTCGGAATTAGAACTGAGTAGTTTGTTAATATGATGGATCTGTAGACATAAGATATAAATATAGGTGTTATACATGATAGAGACAAACCATATATACCATATGGGAATATGTATATAGTAGAATATTTTATGAGACAACACCCTCCATCATTCATTTGATCTTATTACTTAGTGATAGTTGAGGGATAGATTAAATATCTAGAAAAGATATTTGAATTCATGGTATACTCAAATAATAAAAAGATAAATATTTGTATTTACATTTTGAAGTTTATCTAATCAATGGTGGTTAATGTTTAATAATACTAGAGAAATAAAAGATAATGACACCATGGAATGAGACACATTTAAGAATTTTTTCCTTGAGAAATATTTTCCTAAGGTTGTTCAATTTAGGATGGAAAATAAATTATTGTAATTAAGGAAGAATGATTAATATTTAGTGGCCACTTATGAACCAAACTTAACCATATTATAAAGGTACACATTAAATTGTATTAATGATCTTGATAGTAAAATTTTCTCAGTTTTATGCAATATTAAATCTATGATTTTGAAGAGCTTTATGCACTCATGAATTTAAAAGTTATGATTTTTTAAACTATGATGAGAAGGTATAAATAGAGTTTTATAATTACAATTTATTTTTTAACAACAAGGAGAAAAATAGATTCAGGTGGTAGGTATATGGGAGGAATACATCAATGAAAATTTAAGGTAATAAAATCAAGTTTTTAGTTTGTGATTGGCGTGGTAAAAATCACCCTAGGGAATGTATTATTAAATCTTGGAAGTTATTTCAATGTGGTAAGTTTGGGTATATTTATTATGATTTAAAATATAAATATCTTGGTAGTGGTAAGACCAATTCAAATAAATAGTTAGTAAAGTTTTTTAAATGTAATGAGATGGGTCATTATGTGGATGCATGTTTGAAGATCACAAATGATGGGAAGAAAAAGACTATAAGAATAAGGGTGTGGTGAAATTATTTGAAACTACTTCGGAAGATGTTGTGCCATTGAATAAAGTGGTAAAAAGTATATTACTTGTTTAATCATATTATACTAATATCTTTTTTGATTTGGGGTCTGCAAATTATTTAATTTCTGAAAAATTTACTAGTAAAATAAAAATTTTACCTCAAGAAATGAATTAAAATATTTAGTAAGGACACATAAGGGTAGTATTAAGGTAACACAAATTTATAAAGATCTTCATATTATCATCTATAGAATCTTTTTCCATGAAAATATTATTTTCTTTCCCATTGTATAATTTTATGTTATTATAGGTATGCATTAGATAACAATTTATCATGCTATAATATATTATAGAGACAAAGAAGTTATTTTAAAAAATGAGTTTCCATATAATAATCAATTTATTCTATTGATAACATATCAAGAAGATGGGAAAATATTAAAAAATGGAATTTAAATTTACCTTTCTCATGTTATTGAAAATAAGGGACCAGTTCAGATTAATGCTTTCCTAGTAGTAAAATAATATCAGGATATTTTTCCTAATGAATTACTTTGTATTATACCTAATCGAGAAGTTAAGTTCACCATTGACTTAGTTCCTGATTATAATCTAATTTAAAAACCCACTTATCAAATGGATCAATTAAAACATATGGAATTGAAAAATTAGTCGTATGAGTCTATTTAAAGACCTGGAAACTTAAAGGAATTTTTTTTCTTAAATTCTTTGGAATTTTACGAGTCCGCAGTTTCTGACGGCGCCTAATTCTGAGGCCCGGTGTGCTCAGAATCAATTTCTGAAGTTTTGTTCGGGTACATTCAGTAAATGTACGTGCGAGTTTTTCTATATTTTGAACCAGTGCTTGGAATTGAAAACCGAGGACACCGATGAAATCGCATCGCCGGTATTCTCCTAAGGGGACCTTTACCATAGTTGTGTTTGGTTGAGAGTGGAAGTTTTAATTTGGGGATTCATAATAAATTAAATAAAATCGTTGTGTTACACAATTTTATTTTTTTTAAGTGGTGGTTATTTCCTACAAATAGGAGTTGGAGGTGGGGACCACACCCCACATAACCTCCCATGAGAGGATATTGTGTGGTGGGGCCCACACGACCCCCTAACCCTTCAACCCCCCCTTTAACTCCCTTAAACCCCCTTAATCCTCTTTAACTTTTGAACTTCCCTCTTGATGTTCCAACTCTCCCTTTAATTAAATTGGAGCCACTTCATCTCCTCCCTTCCATTTAATGAGCCAACCCATCTATTAAATTAATAGGATGTAACTTAATGAATTCAAATCTCTTTGAATTTACTAAGCCATACATTTAATAGGTATGCTTTTTTTATGTTGGTTGGCATAAACTTGTTTTGGTGGGACTTGGGAGGATTTAGAGGATATCAACCTCTCCAATGAAGAACACGAGGAACTCGATCGTCTACTCTACTTATTCAACCAGGGAAAGAAAGTGAGGCGACGCCACAAAGAACGCCATCTACTCTTCTCTTCCTCCGCATCAAGGTAGAAGACACCGTCGTCGCCAACGACAACGTTCTTTTTCCTCTGACGTTGATGGAACGATATCCGTCTTACGCGATGCCGTCTCTCGCGACGCCCGACTACCATGACGCTCGTCTTCCGCGACTCATCGAAATGCAAAATCAAATATGAGGTAGGGGGTTTTGTATAATATTAAGTGAATAAAATTATATCTTGTTCTTGATGAATTCATTGGATTGTCTTCGGCCAATTGATATCGCCTAACACGGAGGGCGCGGGCTGAACGAACATGGCCCGATGACCCTCCGTTGGTTCATGATTATTTTGGAAACAACAATCGGAGGCGGAAGTGACAAGAGGCGATGGAGACCGGAAGTGGCGGCCGCGCACTGGCCGCATGGGGGAAAACCGCGACAAGCAACCACGGGTCGCTCGGGCTAAAGAACCAGCTGGTTACTACCGGCCGGGCTGGTGAACTGCGATACCCGCAGGTGCTGTGCGGAGGAGGTGCGACCCGAATCTGCAGGACACTTACTAGACGAACCAGATGGCTATAGCCGGCCAGGCAGGAGACCGCGGCGCCGCACTGGGGAGAAGACCGCAGCCCGCACTGGGCGGTCTGCTTCGGCGGGCAAACTGGTCGGCCGCCTGCCGGCCGGGCGGAAGAAACTACGGCACCGTGTGCGAGGATAGTGGCCCGCTGTGCAGGCTGCTCGCGCCAGAAAAACCAGCCGGCTTCGGCCGGCTGGGTAGCAAGGAGGGGCGGTGCTTCTGGGCACCACTGGGCGAGCAGAACCGGCCCGCGACCCGGGCCAGGTCCGCGGGTGGGCCGCACCCCACCAGACCGGGCCGACCCCCTAACCGGGTCAGAACCGCCATGCTGGGTCCCTGGGTGGGCCGTGCCCCACAGAGATGGGCTGACCCAGTCGGGCTGGACCCGCCAAACCGAGTCGGGCCGACCCGGCAGCCCACTAGGCTTGACGGGTCGGGCCCATTTCGCTTAAACGCGAATAACTTCTCGATCGCGCGTCCGATTGACGCGCCATCTGTGGCACTAGGATCCTCGCGACGAGGATGTCATTTTGCGATAATCTAAGTGTGTTTTGGAAAACTCTAGAAAATGGTTGGGTTTGGAACGAGCGTAATTCCAACCGGGCCCCTGGAATAGAAATGTTAATAACTCTCAGACCGGGCGTCCGATTGACGCGCCGTCTGTCGCATTGGGTTCCTTTTGATGAGACAGAACTACGAGATACATAAAATCAGGACTCCGTGATATTTGATGTATCGAAACGTATCTTGAGGAGCGGACCCTCCCGGAATCGAGCGTGTTGTGTGTGGGAACCCTAGAGCTGGCTGCGACTGTGACAACTTCTGTACTTGGATCCTACGTGGGTTTGACAGTGACGACTTCTGTACTTGGATCCTACGTCAGTTCGACAGTGAAAAATTCTGTACTTGGATCCTATGTGTGTATGACAGTGACGACTTCTGTACTTGGATCCTATGTGGGTTCGACAGTGAGGACTTCTGTACTTGGATCCTACGTGGGTTCGACAATGAAGAATTCTGTACTTGGATCCTACGTGGGTTCGATAGTGACAAATTCTGTACTTGGATCCTACATGGGTTCGACAGATAAGATGAATCAATGACTACAATTGATCATCTCTATCTCTATACTAAAGATGTATACATGTGTGAGCTGAGTCCTGACTTTCAATCATTACCATTGATGTGATTGACTTTACTTCCTCTGTGGACTGGGTTGTGTTTGGGCTCGAGAGTTGGAGTCAGGCTATGATTGGTAACTTAGGTATATATATGGGAATATACCTAAGTAGAGTTGGTTGAAACTTTGTAATTGTATCTTTCTTCTGTGGTTTATCATTTGTGGATTCTGGGAGACCTACGGGGTCTTGTGGTCCCTACTGAGTATCGTTATACTCACCCTTGCATGGGAAATGCCCGCACTTTGTTGTGTTGGTTGTAGACGATGGACAACACTAATCGAGGCAGAGAGTTTTAGAGTTGGACGGTACCCAGAGGTGGGCCACTTGGCGAGATGTACACGGAGCAGATGAACAAACATGATGTGCTGAGGAGGCCATATGTACCCACCATTCACGTGGGATTCCCAGAGGATGACTCAGTAGTTTCTATTTACTTTTTTGCTATTGTAATTTACTATTGGGCTTGTATTTCTGGCCCCTTTCCTTTCAACACTTACTTTGTATTCAGTTTTACTTAGTGTTTATTTTCAGTTGTTTCCTCTACTACTTGTGTTTAGTCTGTGTGTGTTACAGGTTAAAAAGGAAATGCATTCACTTTTATCGGGATTATGCCTTTGGTGCTAGTCGCCATCCCCTGGCCTATGGAAGGCGGGCTTGGGGTAGTCACGACATGGGCCATGAGGACAGGTCGTGACAAATTGGTATCAGAGGAGTCGGTTCTACCACAGAACTCAGGACTCTTATCATTATTTTCCTTGAAGAAATAGTGTTAAGAGTATTGAGTGTGGTGTTCAGTCTAGGGAGTCCAGTGTTGGTGCGGTGGCCGACGTATCCATACACCAAGACCCTGACCTCTGATTCCCGACTCAGTTCATGAAAACACTGATTGCGTGTGTGTTTCCTTTGAAAAAGTTTTCTTTGTGATTACTTTGTGTCAGCTCACCAGGTATTCTGTTTTAACCGTGGCACACTTGTTACTTTTCAGGATGGCCCCATGAAGGCATCCAGCTAGGGTTCTAAGTTACGTACGATATGGTAACCCACCAAGCGACAAGGCCTTGGTGCAGGTCCCCATCACAGTAGAGGCACCAGCGGTACCACTACCTTCTTGGCCACCGATACCACCAGCCCTAGCAGCAGAGAGTGCACGCCACCTGAGTGTGTTGAACGAGTTCCATCACCAGAGGCCGCCCAGGTTCTGAGTAGAGATAGACCCACATGAATCTGAGGATTGGATGGAGGCTGTTGTGAGAGTTTTAAAATTGGTAGGGACACTATCCGACCTTATGGTGATCCTTACTACAAGTCTCCTGCACACAGCAGCAGGTAGATGGTGGATCCTGATGCTCAAAGTGCATGACAAGGCACCATTACTCTGGATAGACTTCGAGAGTCTCTTTCTCTCCGAGTTTTTTCCATAAACCCTTTGTGCGGTGCAGATTCAGAAGTTACTTCATCTGCAGCAGGGAAACATGACAGTAGCGCAGTACTCAGTGAGGTTCACCGACCTATCACGCTACTCCACGGATATGGTATGAGACCTGTTCTTCAGGGCCCATACCTTCGACCAGGGACTCATGAATGAGATCAGGACTCTGATGATTCCCCTTAGCATCCCGATGCAGACGTGGGTACTGGAGCGAGCCCTTCTAGTGGAGAGTTTTCTTAGTGAACAGTCACCAGCGGCGAGACCCACAGCAGGACGACACATGGCGATGTCTTCTATAGCCGGTAGTAGACAGTTGATGCAGAGGTCCAAGAAGGCCATTCCATCTGGTGGGCGACCTTAGGATATAGGTTCGGTTGTGCGGGGCACAGGAAACAAATCCATCTATACAAGGGTCAGGCAGCGCTATGCATGCAGCGGGCAGGGTCACATGGCTCGAGACTGCCCAACCCGCCATGCAGATGAGTAATAGACAGTAGAAGGACCTCCCAGGTAGAGGTAGAGTTTTTACCATGGTGGTCCTTTAGGAGCAGGCGGACATGGCAGAGGAGATGGGCGAGCAGTGGGTGGTGGACGACGTTTCGAGGCACTACCACCACCACCACCACTAGGAGGTCCAACCCGACCACAGGGAGATTTCGGACAGAGGCAGGCTCCGCCCCAGGCAGTCGAGGCCTACGACCATGGAGCACCTAAGATGATTCGAGGTACTATCTGTGTCTACTCCACCCTTGATGCAATACTTATATACACAGGTGCGAGTCATTCTTTTATTGCCGTTACCCTTGTTCAGAGCTTGGAGATTCCAATGGAGCCATTGACTTGATCCTTATGACTAGAGACTCCTATGGGAGCAGACTCGATGATTACGCACCGGTGCCAGCAGTGTGAGATTACTCTAGGAGGAGAGAGCTTCGGATGGGATCTTCTTGTAGTGGCATCGAGGCCTTATGACGTCATCTTGGGTATGGACTGGTTATCCATAGTTCATGCTCAGATTGACTGTATTAGGCGTAAGGTGTGATTTATCCACACGGATGGGACCAGGTTCACCTTCACCAGCGAGAAGGGAGCCTTTGCAGTGCATGATGGACTTACGGAGAGAAGGGGGGCATCTGATCAAACATCAGCTGGCTAGTCTCATCCTCGGAGCAGTTGATGTGCGGAGTCCGATTTTTCTTGTTGTGGTGGATTAGTATGAGGATGTTTTCCCTAACGATGTTCCAGGATTACCTCCTCACAGAGAGGTAGACTTCTACATTGACCTATACCTCGGGACAACACTGATATCTACTCCAGCATATCGGATAGCTCCCACCGAGCTTCATGAGCTGCAGGTACAGCTAGAGGACTTGCAGGGAAAGAGATTTATCCAACCCAGTGTTTCACCCTGGGCATCTTCGATTTTATTCGCCAAGAAGGCGGACGGGATCTTGCGACTATGTGTCGACTATCGTCGTCTGAATCAGGTGGCCGTGAAGAACAAGTACTCACTCCCGAGGATTGACAACCTCTTTGATCAGCTCAAGGGAGCACAGTGGTTTTTGAATATAGACCTCAGGTCAGGCTATCACCAGCTCAGAGTTTGAGCCGAGGATGTGCAGAAGATGACCTTCAGGTGTGAGTATGGCTACTACGAGTTCTTGGTTATGCCCTTCGGCGTAACCAACGCTCCAGAAGTGTTCATTAGTCTCATGAACCAGATCTTCCAGCCTTACCTCGATCGATTTTTCATAGTCTTCATCGATGACATACTGATTTACTCGACTATTGAGGAGGAGCGTGCCTACCATTTGCAGGTAGTACTGGACACACTCTGAGAGAACTAGCTTTATGGTAAGCTCTCGAAGTTCCAGTTCTAGATTCGAGAGGTTAATTTCTTGGGACATGTCATCTCAAAGGTTGGATTTGCAGTGGACCCAGTGAGGATCGAGGTAGTATTTGCTTGGGAGCCACCTAGGAGTGTGACAGAGGTACGAAATTTCCTGGGTCTGGATGGATACTATCGAAGATTTTTGCTAGACTTCTCCAGAGTTGCAGCACCACTTTCAGTATTGAAGAAGAAGGGGAAACCCTTTGTGTGGTCAGAGAGATTCCAGTAGAGATTTCAAAATCTTTGGTAGAGGTTGACCAGTGCACCCATCTTGAGGCTACCAGAGGAGGGCGTTGGGTAAGTAGTTTACTGCGACGCATCAGGGAATGGACTCGGGTGTGTCCTGATGTAGGAGCGAGAAATGATCACATATGGTTCACGATAGTTGAGACAACACAAGCAGAACTACACTACCCATGACCTGGAGTTAGTAGCAGTGGTCTTCGCCTTGAAGATGTGGCGACACTATCTGATGGGCAAGCGTTTTACAGTCTACTCTGACCACGAGTGTCTTAGGTACATCTTCTCACAAAAGGACCTGAACTAGAGACAACGACGATGGCTTGAGTTCCTCCAGGACTTTGAATTCGAGATAGTCTATACTCATGGGAAGGGGAACGTAGTGGCAGATGCTCTCAGCAGGAGATCAGACATTCAACTGCTAGGAGAGGCAACAGAGCAGCTATCCGTGTTGCAGATATCCTTTGTGAATAGAGATGGAGCAGCCTTTCTTCAGTCTCTCACAATCACTCCTCCACTTCTTCAGCAAGTCAGGGAGGCACAACGAGGGGATGTTGACGGTGAGACGCGACATGCTCAGATATCCTCAGGGCAGGCACCTGATGAGATTTATGAAGGTGGGGAGCATGTCATCCTCTTTAGAGGACGTACCATGGTACTAGTTTCATTACAAGAGGATGTGTTGAGGGAGTTTCACACTTCCCCTATAGCGGTACATCCGTGAGTGGAAAAGATGTATCAGGACCTCTGACGACAGCATTGGTGTCTGGGTATGAAGAAAATAGTAGCAGAGTTTGTCTCTCGATGCCCACTTGTTAGAAAGTGAAGGTAGAGAACCCAGTTCCAGTAGGCTTGGTTCAGCCCTTAGATGTTCTAGAGTGGAAGTGGGATGGGATATCCATGGATTTCATGATGAGGATTCCACATAAATCCAGAGGACACGACTCTATCTGGGTGATTGTAGACTGACTCACCAAGTCGGCCCACTTCCTACCAATCAGAGAGCAGGGCTCAGTAGAGAGTTTGGGACATCTCTATGTTCAAGAGATCAGACGACTTCTTGGAGTGCCATCAACTATCTTCTCTGATCGAGATGCTTGTTTCACTTCCCAGCTACGGAAGGGGTTACAAGAGGCTTTTGGAATGCAGTTTTGCTTGAGCACCGCCTTCCATCCTCAAACGGATGGTTAGACTGAGAGGACTATTCAGACACTCTAGGACATGCTCCGTTCATGTTTTCTCGACTTTGGTCGCACCTGGGAGGATCAATTACCCTTGGTGGAGTTTGCGTACAACAACAACTACCACTCCACCATCGGGATGGCCCCTTACGAGGCACTATATGACTGACCTTGCAGATCACCTATGTGATGGACTGACCCAGGGGAGTCAGCACTTGTAGGACCAGAGATGGTGCAGGCTATGACGGAGCAGGTGCAGATCATCCAAGAGCGGATGAAGACCGCACAGAGCAGACAAAAGTCCTATGATGATAGGAGATGGAGACCACTGGAGTTCAAGGATGGCGACCACGTCTTCTTACGGGTCTCACCTCAACTAGGTCTATATAGATTTGGTCGAGGTGGCAAGTTAATTCCACATTTCATTGGGCCTTCTCAGGTCCTCAGCAGAGTAGGCGAGGTGGCTTACCACCTGGACCTTCTACCTCAGTTGCATCAGGTGCACGACGTCTTCCACGTATCTCAGCTGAGGAGATACGTGCACGACTCGTGCCACATCATCGACCACAGGGAGATGGACATCGATGATGAGGCGAAATTCATGGTGGTTTTAGTGGAGATTGAGGATTGATAGGAGTGAGTCCTGTGTGGATGGTCGATTCCTCTGGTGTGCATTCGCTGGCAGCACGGGGACCTCCAGGAGAGCACATGGGAGCGGGAGGCTTAGATGCGTGCTCAGTACCCCTTTTTGTTTTCCTAGTGTGTGTTGTAACTTTAAAGGGATGTAAAGCCCTGATTTGGGGGTAATGTAAAGACCCATAAATTTCAAGGAATTTTTTTCCTTAAATTATTTGGAATTTTACGAGTCTGTAGTTTCTCACGGCGCCTGATTCCGAGGTCCAGTGTGCTCGAAATCAATTTCTAAATTTTTGTTCGGTTATGTTCAGTAAATGTACATGCAGGTTTTTCTATCTTTTGAACCAGTGATCGGAATTGAAAACTGAGGACACCGATGAACTCGCAATGCCAGTATTCACATAAGGGGACCTTTACTGTAGTTGCGTTTGGTTGAGAGTGGAAGTTTTAATTTGGGGATTCATAATAAATTAAATAAAATTGGCGTGTTACACAATTTTATTTTTTACGTGGTGTTTATTTCCTCCAAATAGGAGTTGGAGGTGGGGCCCACACCCCACATAACCTCCCATGAGAGTATAATGTGTGGTGGGGCCCACACGAGCCCCTAACCCTCTAACTCCCCCTTTAATTCCCTTAAACCCCCTTAATCCTCTTTAACTTTTGATCTTCCCTCTTGATGTGCCGACTCTCCCTTTAATTAAATTGGAGCCTCTTCATCTCCTCCCTTCCATTTAATGAGCCAACCCATCTATTAAATTAATAGGATGTAACTTAATGAATTCAAATCTCCTTGAATTCACTAAGACATCCTTTTAATAGGTGTGTTTTTTTATGTTGGTTGGCATAAACTTGTTTTGGTGGGACTTAGGAGGATTTAGAGGATATCACCCTCTCCAACGAAAAACACGAGGAACTCGATCATCTCCACCACTTCTTCGACCAGGGAAAGAAAGTGAGGATATTCCACAAAGAATGCAATCTACTCTCCTCTTCCTCTGAGTCAAGGGAGAAGACACCACAATCACCAACGACAATGTTCTTTTTCCTCCGATGTTGACGAAACGATATTCGTCTTACGCGACACCGTCTTCTGCGACGCCCAACTACCGCGATGCTTGTATTCTGTGGCTCGTCGATGTGCAATGTCAAATATGGGGTAGGGGTTTTTGTATAATTTTAATTGAATAAAATTATATCTTGTTTTTGGTGAATACCTTGGATTGTCTTCGACCAATTTATATCGCCTAACGTGGAGGGTGGGGCCGAACGAACATGGCCCGATGACCATCCGTTGGTTCGTGATTATTTAGGAAATGAAGACCAGAGGCAGCGGCGACTGCAAGCGACAGCGACCGAAAGCAGCAGCCGCACACTGTCCGTGTGGGGGAAAACCACGACCCGCAACCACAGGCCGCTCGGGCTGAAGAAACGGCCGACTACTACCGGCCGGGCTGGTGAGCCGCGTTACCCGCAGGTGCCGCAAGGAAGAGGTGCGGCCCGCATCTGCAGGCATCTTACTGGATGAACCGGAAAGCTATGGCTGGCCGGGCAGGATACTGCGACACTTCTTGACGTCGCGCTGCGGAGAAGACCGCGTCCCACACTGGGCGGGAGGCTTTGGCGGGCGAACCAACCGGCCACCTGCCGGCCGGGCGAAAGAAACCGCGGCGCCGCTCGGTGCCGCATGGGAGGACAGCGGCCCGCTGTGTGGGATGCTCGTGCTGTAAAAACCAGCCGGATTCAGCCAGCCATGAATCAAGGAGGGGCGGCGCCGTTCGACGCCACCGGGCGAGCTAAACCGGCCTGTGACCCGGGCCGGGTCCGCGGGTGGGATGCACCCCACCAGGCCGGGCTGACCCCTTAACCAGGTCAGACCCGCTGGGCCGGGTCGTTGGGTGGGCTGTGCCCCACCAGGCCGGGCCGATCCCAGCTGGGTCGGACCCGCCAAATTGAGTCGGGCCGACCCGTCAGCCCACTGGGCTTGACAGGCTGGGCCCGTTTCACTTAAACATGAATAACTTCTCGACCACACGTCTGATTGATGCACTATCTATGGAACTAGGATCCTCGCGAGGAGACGGTCCTTTTGTTATACTATAAGTGAGTTTTGGACAACTTTGGAAATGTCAGGGTTTGGAACGACCGTAATTCCAACCGGGCCCCTGGAACAGAAATGTTAATAACCCTCAGACCGGGTGTCAGATTGACGCGCCGTCTGTCGCGTTGGGTTCCTTTTGATGAGAAAGAACTACAGGATAATCAACTCAGGAATTCATGATAGTTGATGTATCGACAGTTGGATCGAGGAGTGAACCCTCCCAGAATCGAGCGTGTTGTGTGCAGGAACCCTAGAGCTGGCTGCGATTGTGACGACTTCTGTACTTGGATCCTACGTGGGTTCGACAGTGAAAAATTCTTTACTTGGATCCTATGTGGGTTTGGCAGGGAAGAATTCTGTAATTGGATCCTATGTGGGTTCGACAGTGACGAATTCTGTACTTGGATCCTATGTGGGTTCGACAGTGAAAACTTCTGTACTTGGATCCTACGTGGGTTCAATAGTGAAGACTTCTATACTTGGATCCTACATGGGTTCAACAGTGAAGAATTCTTTACTTGGATCCTTCCGTGGGTTCAACAGTGACAACTTCTGTACTTTGATCCTATGTGGGTTCGACAGCTTAGATGAATCATTGATTACAACTGACCATCTCTATCTCTATACAAAAGATGTATACCTATGTGAGTTGAGTCTTTACTTTCAATCATTATCATCGATGTGATTGACTTTACTTCCTGTGTGGACTGGGTTATGTTTAGGCTTGAGATTTTGATCCAGACTGTGATTGGTAACCTAGGTATATGTATGATCATATACCTAAGTATAGTTGGTTGAAACTTCGTAATTGAATCTTTCTTCTGTGGTTTATCCTTTGTGGATTCTGGGAGACCTTCAGGGTCTTAGGGACCCTACGGAGCATCGTTATACTCACCCCTGCATAGGCAATGCCCTCACTCCGTTGTATTGGTTGCAGACAATGAACAGAACTGATCGAGGCAGAGAGTTTTAGAGCTGGACGATACCCAGAGGTGGTCCACTTGGCGAGACGTACATTGAGTGGATGGACGGACCTGAGGTGCTGAGGAGGCCATTTATACCCACCATTCAGGTGGGACTCCCGGAGGATGACTCAATAGTTGCTGTTTACTTTTATACTATTGTACTTTACTGTAAGGATTGTATTTCCGGCCCCTTTCCTTTCAGCACTTACTTTGTATTTAGTTTTACATAGTGTTTATTTTTAGGTGTTGACTCCACCGCTTGTGTTCATTCTGTGTGTGTGTGGCAAGTTAAAAAGGAAATGCCTTCCCTTTTATCGGGATTACTCCTTTGGTTCTAGTCTCCATCCCCTGGCCTATGGAAGGCGGGCTTGGGGTAGTCACTACACGGGCTTCAAGGATGGGTCGTGACAGTCTATTGATAAATGTTTTATTTTTACTAGTACTTCACCATGTGGTTCCCTTATTTTATTTTTTAAAAAGAAATACGGTTCCATGAATATTTTCATTGATTATAGATCATTAAATAACATTATTGTTAAGAATAAGTGTATTTTTCCTCATATCGATGAATTTTTTGATTAGCTCTAGGGATCTTAGTATTTTCTGATGGTTGATATTAGGTTTGGGTACCATCATTTGTATAGTATCCCATAAATTTCATACATAGATACTATATATTTCTATATGAATATTTATTACATAATATTAAGATCCATGTCAGAACTTTATAGATCCAGTGCCCTTGGAAACATGGATACATAAAAAACTTATTCATATGAGATCTACATAATCTACTACTATGTTTTTCATAACTATCACCCTTCATAGACATATCATACTTAAAAAATCTCTTAAAAACATGGGGAAGGAAAACATAAAAAGGGTTATCTCAGATGCGAATTAAGGGTAAACGAGGGATATATCAATAATCACTTAAACATAACATGATAATAAGGGTATGATAACATGAGAATAACATTTGAAAATCTATACCCTATATTTCATAGATCATTATCATGAATCATGGCATAAATATTGGCTATTCATAATACATGAATCATGAAGGAATAAAATAATATGTGCCATGAGAGCTTAACATAGACATAAGAATGTAGAAAAAAAATAATATTATAACATTGTACACATGTATAAATAGAAATAGGTTAACTCATTGAGTTAAGGACATGAAATTAGACCCTCTAAACTTATGGACATGAAAATAGGTCAAAGCATAATCTAATAGACATGTAATCTAGTTCCATGAATAAACTTATGGACATGGATACTGGGTCTACACATAATCTTATGGACATGAAATCTAGGTCCATGCATAAAATTGTGAACATGAAATTAGGTTAATGAATACCATATTTAACTCATGAGTTATCCATATTTAATCAGATCATTAAAATGATTTAACTAACCCAAACATCACATAATCATAATCCACATAAATAAATTCCACAAGACCACAAATCATTCATTATAACATCATAAAATGACCCATGGAAAATAAATGGGTTTCCTAAAAATATCATCATCATAATAATAAACCACCCAAAGAAATAATAAGGATGTTATAATTGGATCATACCATAGTAAAAAATAATTAACATCAACGAATGTTATCATGGATAAAAAATTATGTCAAAATATCACTGGAATATTTCTTGATGAAAATACCCTTTTCATTTTGAAATCACTTATTCAAAATATAAAAATTTACCAAATATTAAAGAAAACAATATATTTGAATATAAAATTGAAAAGTTTCAATGTAATCTTCAAATCATTGAGCGTTTATGATAGAGGGAAATTCCATTCATGTCATACAAGTTAAAAGAAAAAAATCCCTTTCACAATTTTTTAAAAACATTCAGAAAATACATCTTTCAAAAAATGAGAAGAAGATTAATTTAGACCAATTTTTCAAAAATTAAAAAATGGAAAAAATTACTTTAAATAATAATAGGATAATAGTGAAACATTTTTTAAAACATTTTAGAGAAAACATGGACATGTTAGAATAAGGATTTTTGACCAAATAGTTAAACATAGTTAGTTTTCTTTTAAATTATTTATTTGATCACCTGAGCACTTAATGTAAGAAAAATGAAAAAAATGTATTTATTATGAATTAATTACCAAAGGAGAATAAAATTCAATAGATTTATCATATAATTATCATTTAATTTCTTCAATGGAAATTAAAGCATAAATAATCCAGATTAAAAATAGGATTGAAACATAAATCCATTACCAGTTTGGTAACTTTTTAATCATAAAACACATGAAATAATTAAATTAAAAAAACCTCAAAAATCATGAAAATAAATAAAATCATGATATAAAATTTCAAAGAGGTATTATATAAAATTCATAAAATAATATTGGTGCATAACATAACTTATGTCCCAAAGAAGATAGTTTGAGATGAAAGTCTTTAATCTCAAGTATTCTCATACTTCTTTGTAAATTTTAGAACCTACTTTATAATAAATTTAGATTTATTATACATATATTATAGAACTATAATCATATATATTAGACTATATATTATTTAATTATACCCTTCTATCACAGGTTTATTAATAATTCTTTATTAAAATCACTGTTTGAGGTGATATCTTCTTCTTTTTTCAAGTATGTTTTCTTCGATAGTTTTGGTCCTTGTATTTTGATTATGGTTACATAATATATATAATTTTAATTATAATATAAATATCATTTATAATCATTATATAATTATTTATATTCATCTATAAATTTATATATGAAAATTTATTTACAACGTTCATGGAGATAGTAGGCTATACATATGCATGAAAGTTGTTTTCACTTTTCAATGGATGGAGTATATTTCTTCAGAAAAGACACAGCTTGAGAGCCCTAATTACTTGAAAAAAATGTTTTTATAAGAACTGGTAAGTTAATAATTTTTTATCTTGTGAAGGATATTCCATTGTTAAATGAGTTTGAATTAGGTTCACTATTTTTTCCTCATCAGAAAAGATATAACTATAGTGAATTTGGTTTGGCCCAATGGTTGATTGTGTGTGTGTGTGTGGGGGGGGGGGGGGGGTCAATGGGTTGAAAAAGCATACACCAGGTTCACCATTATTGTTCTTATTGGAAACTCATAATGGTACCCATATCTATAATTGGGTGCAAACCTTATTTCCAAAGGCAGGTGGTCTGTTGGGGTTTTAGACCCAATGAGACTTAGGAACTCGTATTGTTCAAGAGGATGGGAGGTCGATATCAACACACCCTTTTAGGGGGGAATTGTTTCCTAATTTGAGACTCTCTTATAGATTTAATATATGTTACTTAATATATTCTTAATCTTGATACATAATGAGTTACCCTAACAAAATGATCATAGGTTAAAACATTTTATATGTGAAGGGGAATCTTGTAGTGAGTCTATCTATATATTTCAGAGGTTCTTCATCCATTTACACCAATGGGTGGATTCTTATATGTTTAAGCTACATATCTAGGAACTTATGAATTTTCTACCATATAGGGAGGTGATTTACATTTTAAGTAAGGGATTGAGATATTATAAGGTTTCCTACATATTCTGATTATAATAGGATTTGAAATACATGTAGTTTGTTTATACATGAATTTTAACATCATATAGAAAGTACATATATGAGGGAAAATAGGTAGTGGGTACTTGAGATCAAGCCTCTAGGATGCATCATATGTATCCTAGTTATATTAGGAATTAGAGTCATTATAGTTCAGTCACACCCTTGGTACCTACCCTAAGATGGATTACATTATGGGGAAAATCATATCATGCCACTCAATGGGTCATACACACTGAGGTCACTCTAGATGGTGGTGATTCATAATATGAATTATATGATAATTATAACTCTCTAAGCCCACTTGATCCATGCCCAATGTGAGAAATTAGGGATATAAAGTAATCCGTCTCACTGTATATGAACATAGGACTTATGTACTAGGACAACCCTATTGATGTTTAATGTGGAGCTTAGGCCTTAGGAAGGCATCCAACATATCCTGGTTATGGTAGGAATCAGAGTTCTCATTGTAAAATTAACTTATAAACCCTCTAGTGGATGAGGTATAATGATCAGCCCTTGTGAATTATTGGGATCCAATGGTTACAACATCAGATACATGTAAGGAACTACACTAAGGAAGATGCCAATTTGAGATTAGGCCTTAAGAAGGAATATTAAAGACCCTCATTATTGATAGAATCAGATTTATTTTAGTTCATTTTGATTAGGGATTACATAGTGAGATTTCCCTTTCATGTAGGATATATTATATCATTCCTCCAATCAAGGCTTATAAACTGAGATTTCCCTAATTTGTGCATGAGATAGGGTTTTCATGTTCAGGGATTCTATATTGAACTAACTTGATTATCTTCCTGAAATGTATGATTATAAACCCAACATGACTTTATTGTTTGACTAACATGTTTGGGGATTTTTATACATGTATGTTTTTATTATGGACATATCCAAAGACAATCTCATGATTTAGTCGACTCGTATGAGGGATGTCACATAATATGAATGGAATGTCTGAAGGCCATTGCATGATTGAGGATGACTTGTATGGATGAAATCACAATACCTGAATTAATTTTAAGGGAGGCCATCACATTATCTGGATGACATGTATGGATTCCATCGTATGATCTGGATGACATGTCCAGAGGGTGTCACATGATTTGGATTACTCATTTTGGTGTCATCGCAAAACCTTCCTGTCACGCTTGGAGGGTGTCGCGTGATCTGGATGGTAAGTCCATATGACTACTCAAGACCTAGTTGACACACATTAGCACTGTCACATATTTTTGGAAACCTTCCTGAGGATATTGAAAGACCTGGATGTAAAGATCAGTGAGCTTCATGATATTTGGGTGGCATGCTTGGGGGCACCATGTAACTTTATCCAACATGTTCGAGGAATGTCGTATGATCCAAATAGTATGTTAAGGGATCATGGAATGATTTGATCAACATATACCAGTGATTTCAAATGATTTGGATGAATCATGATAAGTTAATTAGGATCATTGTATATGTTCTTCACGTGAGTCTCCTATCTTTTAGTCTTTTATTCCATCTTTTATTTCACATGTGACTTATATTTTCCCAGTTTTTATATTTTTTAGGTTTTGTGTGACCTATATGACATGTGATATGTCCTTTCATAATATTTCCAAAATTAAATAATTTATTTATGTGATATTAAGTGATCATGATAAGTTCTTATAAAAGATTAATGATCACTTAGGTAGTTCCTCAAGTTTTATATGACAGAAAACCCTTACAATCGCGAGATTTACCGCTCTTATAATTCCTCTCTGATGCCTGGATGTGACAATACTTGAATCCAAAGATGATTTTATTTTTGTTCTTGGGGGGGATTTATAGGCCTTACCACTCTAGTTATACACCTCCATATGCATCACATATCTCAATGATCTGGTCTAGGTTCAGTGGAAGAATTTGGTGTTATGTGATTCACATGATGAACCCATGGGTTATTTGGGGGGCATTGCATGATTTTATGAGACAACAATACCATCATGTCAGTGTCCCATTTATTTTATTTTATCCAATAAAAGGGGTATTTTTTAATCTTTGGGATATTCCAAGGTTATTTCACAAGGATTGATTGACATGTCCAAGGGCCTTTGTGAGATCAGGATGCTTATTAAAAGGCTTTTTCATGATATGATATGGATTATCTGGGATTATCCATGAGAAAAAGGTGGATTTTCATGGGGCCTTCATGAGATCAAGAAAACATTATAATGGGTCTCATGGGATCATTCTGGTTTATTTAGGGTTCTTCACATGATAAATAGTGATCACTCAGGATGTATAACTCCATTTTCATAGAATCAGTGTATATTCCCCTTACAAGAAGATCTTGTAATTCAATTTTTTTCTTTATTTTGAGAGGGTTGGGAATTTCATGAGTTTTCATGGGTGTTTTCAGAGATAATAACTCTCCCAATCAATTATTTGTCACATGAAAAATAAAGGGTCCTGTGGTGCTGTGTGAGCATTATCATGGACAACCGTTCTATTTGTATTTGGATCCAGAGGGGGAGTACAGGACTTCTTGAACATGTCTATAGTATAATGACCCATACATTTAATACATAGATATTACATATTTTTATATTAATATTCATTACAAAATGTTACATAACAATTCCATAACTGTATGGGTTTAGTTCCTTTGGAAACTTGGAAGCAAAAAAAACTGGTTCATAAAATATATACATAATCTCCCACTTATTCCTTCATAACTAGAACCCTTTTTGACATATCATAGTTAATACCTTTATTCATATCCTAGGGAAAATAAACATAACAAAAGGGTGATATCTGATGCTTATTAAGGGTAAGAAAGGGAGATATCAATCATAAAATAAGAATAAAGGCATAAGAACATGAACATAACATTTGAAAATTTTACCCAGCATATAAAAGGTTATAATATTGAGTCTTGGAATAAATCATAGAAGTTAATAAGACATGAATCATAAAATAATCAAATAACATAATCCATAATAGCATAATATTAACATGAAACATGAAATTGTGTCATACACATAAAATTATAACATTGGGAACATGTATAAATTGGAATAAGTTCACTCATTAAGTTAAGGACATGGAACTAGGACCTTTCATAAAACCTATGGGAATGAAACCATGTCCATACATAATCTTATAGATATGAAATCTAGGTCCACACATAGAATTGTGAACATGAAATCAGCTTCACACATAACATATTTATCTCTTGAGTTAACCATATTCACCCAATGCATTAGAGGGAGATATAAGTCCCACCCATCACATATATAAAATCATACATACATGTGACATAAGAACATAATACATTCATCATATCAAAACCCATGTAAAGAAATTAGTTTCATAAATATTTCATTATAACATAAATCATGGAAAAGAAATGGGTTTCATAAATATCATGAAATAATATTCATAAACCAACCAAAAAAAGAATAAGGATAGTATCCTCAAATAATATCCCTAGAAAATTACAAGTAACATCAAATAATATTGTAATATATGGAAAATTATTTTTAAATATCACCTTAAATAATTCCTGAAAAAATAATGTTTTCATTTAAAAATAATTTATTATTAAAGAGCCTTGAAATTATAAAATAAAATTTTTTTTTGGAAAAAAAATTGTGAGATTGTAATGGAATATTTAATGAATTAAGTCTCTATGATAGTATAAAATTCTGCTCATTCTATATAAATTAAAAGAGCATTCCTTTCACACTTTTGTAAGAAAAATCATAAAATACATTTTTTGAAAATGTTAAGAAGATTCCCTTTAATTTTTTTTGTAAGAAGTATAAAAAATGTGTAAATATAACATTAAAAAATAATTGAATAATATTAATTTTTTTTTTGATTTTTTTATAAAAAACATGGACATGGGAGAGAAATATTTCCCAAATAATACTTATACATAACTAATCTAGAATAATAATGAGATTATGAAATAAACCCTTACCACTTTGTAATCAGTAGAATCATATTCACCATAGAAGAAAGAAACTTATATGAATATTTAAATACCACAAATTTTAGGATATCAATCATAAAATAAATTCATGGTAATTATATACACTACATTAAAGAAACAAGCAATGTGTAAGGCATGCACCCCTCATAAATAAAAGTGATAAAAAAAATTCCTTACCATAAGTCTTGACTTTATTTGTACATGTTCAAAACTAGTATATAATTAATATAAGTTTATTATAAATATATCATATTACCATATTCATATATATAATACCCTATATGATTTACTTATTAATTTATATTGCTTGTTTATTATCAAATTCATGTTAATGTTTTGTTTCGGATAATAATCACTTTGTTTTTCTTACACGATTTGACATTTTATTCTTGGTCCTCTTAATTAAATCTTGATTTAGTCATAATAAGAATGATAAAAATGATATAATTATCATATATATTCAATATATATATATTTATGGTGATTCATAAGAATTATATATAGAAAATAAAATAAATTTTTCATGGAGACAATAGGTTGTACGCACACATGAACGCTTGTTTTCATTCTCTTATCGAATTAAAAAAATGAAAAACATATGATATATTAACATTATAGAATAAATTTATTTCATATATATCAAATATTTTTATTAAAACCATCCTTAATACATTCCATGAAAAGTGTGAATGAATCACATCGTTTCATGAGGCAGTAGTGCACTGTACACCCGAACGATGTTATCGTATTTTTAAAGAGTCGAAAGTATAAAGGTTTGTGTGATATAAAAATTAAATAATAATAATAAAATCATAAACATAGTATATATAGTATATAAACTATAAATAAGACATTATTCCCAACTTTGAAATGTGGTAAGGGAAGAACAAATGACATCGGTTTGTGAGGCGGTAGTCGGTCGTACACACGAACGATGATTGCGTATCCCATTTGATGGAAGTATGTGAAGTTTTAAGTAATACCCTTAACATAACAAAATATAAGTATATTTAATATACTTATATTTATATATTAACATTAGATAAAGAAATTTAAGGGGTTTAAGAAAGAAAATTAAATAAAAACATTCATTGACAAACATCACCTCTTCTTCAGGTATCTCTGTTTGGTTTACACCAAAGGACTTCATATGTTGGATTTATAAACAAATTAAGGATTATAGTATGAATTAAGGTAATTTTGGAGGATATTTTGATAGGTTTTGGTGGAACTAAATAGGCTTTTAAGTGTTATGAAAAGATAATAAGAGGTTCCATTTTATAAGAGAGGGGAGGGGAACTCTTTGAATTTATCAAAATATTAAATTAATATAAATTAATTTTATATTAAAAATGAATCAAAACTAATTTAATTTTTTTAAATATGATATGATTATAGTTCTAAATAAATTCATCCAATTAGAACTAGACATATATTTTTCTATTTATTAACCCTTATATTTTGATTTTATCCCTTATTTAACCCCTTTAATTCTTACTATAACAAAAATGATTTTTTCTAATTGAGGGCCAATATAGTTACAATAAAATTCCAAAAGAAACATAAATTTATCATGAATTAAATTTTAAAACTTATCCTAATAATTTGGACTAATTTAATTTTTTTTAATAATTTTATATCATTTAATAAAATATTATTTATTTCAAAATTTCAATAATGTCAATTTTGACACTACTTATTACTTTAAATTTTTAAAAATATAAATAAAAAATATATCTTAGAAAAAACTATTTTAATACATCTATTATATGTAAAGGTAATCTATAAAATTCATTTATGACATAAATTATCTCAAAATATATATATTTTAATATTTTTAATGTCATTTGTATGATATTTCTATTACTAAAATAATTACTACATCACTGTTGTACAAGCATTTAAGGTAATTATTTATTCACTAAGAATTAAAAATAAATTTATATGATTAATATAAATATATTACAGTTCAAAATAATATTTATGGTCAAATATATCTTCTGGATGACCATATATTAAAAATCTTATACTTATTAAAAACATTAGTGTGATAAGTTTCACTTTTCCTAAAATAAAATACTATAAGTATATTAAGGTCATAAAAGTGGATAAAATAGGTCATAAATTTATCCAAATGATTATTTTTTTGAAAAAATTAATAAAATAAAATTAGGAAAAGTTTTAAGGTAATTTACAAATATTTATAATATTATGTTTACCCTTAATTACCTGATTTACCATTAATCATTCTTATAAAATTACTAAGTTTTATTTTTAGTTTTTCCAAAAATAAAATGGAAATATTTAATAAATTTTGAACTTATGATTCCAAATATTATATCCATGTTTCAAAATTTAAAACATATAAGTGTATAAAATTAATTTAAAATTAATTCTGTAGACGGGGAGAGAAAATAGGGTTTTAAAGTGAAAATGTTCAAAAGTTTGAAATGTTTTTATATCAATTTCAATGTGAAATTGATTTAAATTACCTATATTGGATTTATTTATGTATAATTTAAATAATTATACTTTAAAACTAATTTAAAATATAATTTTACTATATAAATAAATTATACACAGAGACAATTTTTAATTAAAATTTAGTATTTTCACTATTCATCAAAAAATAAAACTTCTCATAAAAAAAATTCCCTCTAAGATAATTTTGATATTACAATTTAAAAAATGAAGTTTATTTTTTCAAATAAAATTTATTAAAGTTTTAAAATTTAGTTTTAAACAGGTGCTCTATTAAAAGGAGACAAAATTTCCATTTAGATAAAATATAGCTTTTATGCTTAAAATTGGATTTATTATTTTCTTAAGCCTATAAAAATTGTTGGATGAATTTAAAAACAATTTTTTGAATATATAAAATATAAATTTCATTAATATATTTCAATAATAGTGATTAATTTAATTTATTAAGATACAATTCTATTATGGGAATACTTTTTTTTATAAATAAACATTATTTATGTTCAATTGGTTTTTTAGTTTCATTTCGAATTAATTTAAAACCAATGAATTCATTTTATAAACATGTTTAAACTATAATTTTATAAGTCAATTAATCTCATTCATTCTCTCCATTCCAATGGCTAGGTTACAGCTATAATAATTAAATAATAATATTTAATTTTTTTTAAGCTTGGTGTAAGCTATAAAAGAAATTAAACTTATTTATTTAAAAAAACACATCATAAAATATTGGGGTGTTATGTTATAAACCCCTTAAAATTAACCCCATTAAAATGATTTTTACCCTTGAAATTCATTACTCAGAAAAAAATAGATATGAATACCTCTACCTCATCACATCCTCAGGTTCCCACGTTGCTTCCTAAAGTTAGAAGTTTCACCACAAAACATTGACTAGGAGAGTGGTCTTGTTTAATAGATCTTTATCTATTTGATCCATAATCTATATAGATTTTTCCTCATAAGAAATATCTTTATCAAATGGTATGACCTATTATTTTAGTATATATGAAATATTATGTATTTATTTCCTTATTAGAGATACATGGAATATATCTTGGACTTGAGAGAGATTTTGTGGAAGCGTCAATCGATAAGCTACCTTCCTAATATGATTTATAATTTCAAAAAAATTTGAATCCTTGAAATTAAAAATTTCACATCAAAAATCAAAGGTGGATATTTGAAAATTTCTTTATGTGAAACCCAAAATGTAAAAATGGACAATTAAAAATCCTCTTAAAAATAGGGGATGTAAAATATGGAGATCCCAAAAAAATAGGAATTGGATTAGGAGAACATTAACTGAAACTGAAAACATGGACATGGAAGAGAATTATAACTATCAAGTTCCGATGGATAATAATAGATAGTATAGTCATTATAATTCTAATTACACAAAAACTATAGATGAAATAGGTCTAAAAAGGGCATTGATATCATCATAAATGATGATAATATGATACAATTTTATTTCAAAATCACTTTAGAATATATATTTACTTGATTTCATCTCATAATTACACTGTCACTTTTTGGTTGTCTTGATTTATTTTTTTGTCATCTCTTACTCCAAGAAATGAAGTTGAAATTGTAATGATTATAAATCTAGTGGATCATAAGATCCACAATGGGATGAAAATTCACTTCTTCAGTCTCTAGTTATCATCATAAAAAAATGGTTAGCACGAGTTTTATAATATGAATAAATATTTATATGGTTAAGAAATACTTTAATATCTAAAACCTTGTTAGAAAATTCAACTTATACAATTTCATAAATGGTTACCCTTATAAACCTTCCAAAAGATTAAAATCCAAAACATTCAAAATATGGTTACAAAATTTCCAAAACCAACTTATCATTAATCCCCCAAACAACTTTATGTATCTTTTCATTATCACACATAAAACATGTGAATATCAAAATCATGTATTTTATTGAAACATCACAATAACCTAAATTACCATAAAAATTTAATGAAAACATGGATACTTTAAAAAATTAACTCTTTCCTCATACCATAAATTCTATAAAACTGATCCATAAACCAATTTTTCATCAAATTATTAATCAGTTACAAGGTCATCAATAATATTTTTTTATCACAATCAAACATCCCTTGATCTCATTTTTATCCCAACATTATTCAAATATTAAGGGATATATTTCCTTTAATCACGTGTTCTCTAAAAATATCAACTTACCACCACAATCACTTTTCATGATCACCAGTGCAATTCAATATATAATTTCAAATACTTATGAAAAAATATAGTGTAACAATCCTCATATGCTTCATTATTCTATAATACCATAAAATTACTTCTACAACATTATTATTGAATTCCAATACATAAACATTCAATCATCCCACTACCTTTTTGAACCATTAACTAGGCTTCATGATTTTATTCCTTAACACTTCTTAGACATCATATGTCATTTATAGTCTATTCATCATTAGAAATATAACCATTACTCATACAACCTTCTTGATTATTTTCATGAGCATTCCCCCTAGGGAATAATTTTTCCTAATGAACATACATTCCACATTAATGTATTTAATTGTTGATGGTGCCTTAGTAATACCATTATTATCATCCATTATTTTAACCAAACCATTCACTTTTCCTTTTAAATTACTTATTTTTATGTCCTTATTTTCCACACCCAAATCATTTTATGGTTACTTTGAAACATTCTCCTTAATGCCTCTTCCCATATGCTTTACATGATGAAAATTGTACTTTTATTCCTATGTGGTCACCCTGAAACTCTATATTTATCTTATTTGATGGGTCAAGAAACTCACTAATGTTGATATTATTGATCATATTATGAGATTTATAATGAGTAAAATAATATAATTTTTCCTTAAATATCCCATTTCTTTTGGTTTCTCATGAGTAAGATCATTCCATTGTCCATCATATTCACCATTAACATGAATCATCCCAGTTCCAACCATTATCTAAAGCCCAAAAAGCATAGTGTGGGTAACACTAATACTAGATGAAAAAAATTTAATCAAGGTAAATTTCTTATAAAATTTCAATCTATGAAACCTTAGGATTAATACTAGGTTATTCATGATTGTTAGCAAAATTATAGAATTTTAACCTTTACATATACATATTCTTAGGGATCTTACTCAAAGTTTTCTCTTCCTAGTTTAAAATGGTTGACTAAACCTTTATCTGATATCAAATATAATAACCCACACTTTTCATACATATATATTACATATTTTTAGATGAATATTCATTACAAAACATTAAAAAAATATTCCATAACCATATGAGTTTAGTGTCTTTGGAAACATGGAAACATAAACAACCAGTTAATAAAAAATCTAAACCATCTCCCATTTATTCATTCATAACTAGAACTCTTTCTTTAATATCATACTTAATACATTTCTTCTTATCCGAGGGAAAATTACTATAAGAAAAGGGTGAACTCAGATGCTTAGTAAGAGTAAACAAGGGGGATATAAATCATAACATAAGCATAAGGGAATAAGAACATGAACATAACATTTGAAAATTATACCCTTTATATCAAAGGGCATAATATTGAGTCATGGAATAAATCATAGAAGTTCATAATACATGAATCATAAAATAATCAAAGAAAATAATATATAAGAGCATAACATTGACATAAAAAATGAAATTGTAGCATAAAAATAAACTCATAACATTATGAAAATGTATAAATAGAAATATGTTTACTCGTTAAGTTAAGAACATGAAACTAGTACCTTGCATAAAAATTATGGATATGAAACCCAGTCTATGCATAATCTTATGGAAATGAAAGCCAGGTCCACACATAGAATCGTGAACATGAAATCAGGTTAATTCATAGCATATTTACCTAATGAGTTATCTATATTTACCAAATGAATTGGATAGATATATAGGTCCAAACTATCAGATATATAATATCTTACATATGTGTTCCACAAGATCATAAGTCATTAATCATATTATAACCCATTTAAAGAAATGAGTTTCATAAACATTTCATCATAATATAAATCATGGAAAAGAAACGAGTTTCATAAATGTCATGCCATCATAAAAATTAATCCAAACATTGAAGGAATAAGGATAGTATCCTTGAATAATATCCCTAAAAATCATAAGTAACATCAAATAATGTTGTCTTAAATGGAAAATTATTTTTAAAGATCACATTAAATAATTATTGAAAAAATAATACTCCCATTTAAAAATAATTTATATTTAAAGAGCTTCAAAATTATAAAAATAAAACATTTTCTTTGAAAATAACCATGTATGATTGTAAAGGAAGCTTTATATCATTAAGGATTCATTATTTTTGGAAATTTTGTTCATTATATATAAGTTAAAAACATTCCTTTCACAATTTTGTAAGAAAAATAAAAAAATACCATTTTGGAAAATGACAAGAAGATTAATTTTAAATTTTTTTGTAAAAATTATAAAAAAGTTGTTAAAATTACTTTAAAAAATCATTGAATAATATTAAAAAAAATTTAAACATTTTATAAAACATGGATATGGAATAGAAATATTATGCAGTAGATACTTAAACATAAACAATCTCGAATAATAATGAGATTGCGGAATAAACCCTTACCACTTTGTATTTAGTTGAATCATATACCCCATTAAATAAATAAAGTTATATGGATATATAAATATCATAATTTTCAAGATAAGACTTATAAAAATAAAATCATGGGTAGTATATACACCACACAATAGAAACAATTAGTGTATAAGGCATGTGTCCCACAAAAATAAAAGTGATACAAAAATCTCTTACCTTAAGTCTTGAATTTATTCAAAAACATTCAATCCTCTTGTATAATAAATATAAGTTTATTATAAATCTAAAATAGTAATATATTAATATATATAATACACTATATGATTTTTTAATGACTTTTTATTACTTGTTTATTAAAAATTCCATGTTAAAGTTATGTTTTAGGTAAAAACTACTTAGTTTTTCATACATGTTTGGACTTGTTATTCTTGATAAACTTACTTAAATCATGATATAATCATCTAAATAATCAAAAATAGGATATAAATATCATATATATTCAGTAAATATGTATTTATGGTGATTAATAAAAGTTATAGGTAGAAAATAAAATGCACCATTCTTAGAGACAGAAGGCTAAACATACACATGGATTATTGTTTTCATTTTCTTATTGGATTTAAAAAATAAAAAAATGATATATTATAAATCCATAATTATTTTTATTATATATATATATATATATAATATTTTTATTCAAACCATCATTAATATATTCTATTTAAAGTTTGAATGAATGATATCGCTTCGTGAGATGGTAGTCTGTCGCACACATGAATGATGTTATCATATTTCCAAAAAATGGAATTCACAAAGGTATGTGTGATATAAAAATTAAAATAATAATAATAACATAATAAAAATAATATATATCATTTATAAAATAAAAATCCATCATTATCCTCAACATTTGAAGGTGGTAACGAAAGAACGAACGACATAAGTTCGCAAGGTGGTAGTCCACCGTATACACAAATGATGATTATGTATCAAATTTAGTGAAATTTAGTGAAGTTTTATGTCATAAAATTAACATAAAAAATATAAATATATTTAAAATACTTATTTTATTATATAAAAATTATATAAAAATAATTTAATGGGTTTAAGGATTAAATAAAACAAAAACATTCATTGATGAACATTACCTCCTCTTCCGCTATCTCCTTTTGGTTTGCCCCAAATTAATTCCTTGTTTGGATTTCTACCTAATGGAAGGATTATAGGATTAAGTAAGGGAATTTTTAGGAGATTTAGATAAGGTTTTTTTGAATCTAATAAGATTTTATGTGCGATTAAAATAGAATAAGAGGCTCCCTTTTATAAGAGAGGGGAGGGGCACTCTTAAAACTTCTCAAAATATTAAATTAATATAGATTAATTTTATTTTCAAAATTTCTCAAAAGTAATTTATTTAGAATATAGGATGAATATGGGTCTAAATAAATTCATAAAATAAAAATTATACATATATTTACTATTTTTTTCCTTATCATTTTGTTTAACCCATATTTAACCACTATAATTTACCATCACAACCCATATTTTTACTCTTTGAGGGTTAATATTGTTACTGTAAAATGACAAAATAACAATAAATTTATCACGGATCAAAATTTCAACCATATAACTTTTTTGTGTGAATTTATTATTTAAAATAATTTTACATCATCTAATAAAATAAATTTATTTTATAATATCATTAATGTCAAATTTGACACTATTCCTTATTTTGAATTTTAAGAAATATAAATAAAACAACATATCTTTGAATAAAATCTTTTAATACATCAATAATTTGTGAAGGTAATATATAAAATTCATAGATGACATTAAAAATGTCATATTATATTTATATTAATATTTTTAATATCATTTATTTGATATTTTCATTAGTAAAATAATTACTGCATCACTGTTGTAAAAAGACTTCAAGGTAATTCTTTATTCAAAAAAATTTACAAATAAATTTCAATGATGAAGAAAAATATTTTATATTTTCAAATAATATTTATTATCAAAGTTATCTTATGTATGAACACATATTAAAAATGTTATACTTATTTAAAACTTTAGTGTGATATGTTTGACTTTTCTTAAAATAAAATACTATAAGGGGTTTAACGTCATACAAGTGGCTCTAAGAGGTCATAAATTCATAGAAATAAATATTTTGGTCGATATTAACTCACATAATAAAATTTTGATAAATTCTAAGATAATTTTATAATATTTTATAATATTATTTCACCCTTAATTACAGGATTTACCCTTCACCATTATAATAAAATTACTAAGTTTACTATTCATTTTGTCTAAAAATAAAAGGGAACTATTTAATAAATTGGGAACTTATTATTCCAAATATAAAATCATTTTTTCAAAATTAAAAAAACCTGATTGGCTAAAATTAATTTAAAATTAATCCAATAGACTAGAAGAGAAAGAGGGTTTTTACAGTGGAAATGTTTAAAAGTTTGAAATGGTTTTATATTCAATTTTAACGTGAAATTGATTACAACAACCTAAATTAGATTTATTAATGTATGATTAATTTAATTATACTTTAAAATCAATTTAAAATATCATTTAACTATATAATTAAATTATACACAAATGAAGTTTCTAATTAAAATTTAGTATTTTTCACTATTCATCAAAAAAAGAAACTTCTTAGAAAAATACCAAAAATTCACTCTAATTTAATTTTTACATTAATATTACAAATATAAATTTTATTTGGTCAAATAAAATTTATAAAAGAGTCAAAATTTAGTTTTAAAATAGGTGCGCCATTAAAAGATGACAACATTGCCTTTTAGAAAAAAAAATTATAGCTTTTTTATGCTTTAAATTGGTATTATTCTCATATTAAGCCTATAAAAATTATTGGATCAATTTTTAATTTTTTTTGAATATATAACATATAATTTTTTAAGATGTTTCACTAATAGTGATTAATTTAATTTATTAAGATAAAATGCTATTATGGCCACACAAATAGTTTTTTATAAAAACAAATTCTTTATGTTCAATTGGTTTATTTTAGTTTCATTTATACATAATTAGTAACAAATCTATTCATTTTATAAACATGGGTAAACTATATTTTTATAATTTAGTTAATATCATTCATTCCCACCATTCCAACGGCTAGTTGATAACTATCATTATTAGAAGATAATATTTAATCTTTTTTTTAATATCAATGTAAGACATAAAAGAGTTTAAATTTATTTATTAATAAAAACATACCATAATATCTTGGGTTGTTACATGAATCCATTCATGTGATGAGGGTGACTTGGAAGTAGGTTCTCATGTGAAAAGTTGAAAATGTCACCAGGGATTTTGTAGTGTCCTGCAAACCACATGGGGATGTCACATGAGGATTTATGACCGTGAAAGTCTTACAAAATTTTCATATTATTTTAATAATTTTACATGGTTTTTTTATGGTTTTGTAAGGCACCCATCGACTGAATAGTTGTGTAATATAGAGAAACTCATCTGGCATCCTCCAAATGATCATCGATTATCTCAGATGCATTTGAAAGAACAGAAGGGATTGTTAAAGGTGCTTTCATGATCTCTCATAGGTCATTAACTATGCATATACGATTCACATAACATGCTTAAGGTCAGGTGATCATGTATACTTTAGAGATAAATGTGATTTTTGAGTTTTTGAAACATTCTTCTCCCTTTTATTTGTGGAGAAAATAACACCCATACTTTAGGTATTTCTTCCCTTGTAGATTTGGCAATGATCATTTGATGGGTGTTGAAAAATTCTCTCTTCTGGAGAAATGTCTTCGGGGACAAGAGATCATTTCTAAGGAATGTAATTTCTCACCTGATTCTTTGGGTTGCCTCCAATTAGTGTCTTGGACAACACTTAGTCTTCTGAATAGAATTTGGTATTCCACAGAAGACCCTATAAAGAGGGTAATGGAGGGAAACTTATTTATCAACCACTCCAACTCTCAGAGCTCCTGAGATCTATCTACATCATGTGACCTATTTTTAAGACCATATCCATGAACTCGTCACTAGGACTTTCCAAATAACTACTTCATGAGAACCATTTTGGGATATTTTTTATACCCCATCACTCGCTCAAACTAACCACAAGTCAAATCATGATAATTTCCTAAGTCTTGGGATAAGTCCTTATACATATATCTATATTGAGGGTATCACAGGATATGATGTCTCAATCACATGATCACTTTAACCATTATCTGAATCACATGACCATTCCAAGGTTATATGATTGTGAGTATCATGGATGGTTGATCAGTTGTGATATTTCATGAAGGTTTATGTGGTCTGTGGGATCTTCATGAGTAAGGAGACTCATTAGTCTTATATTTGAACATGAATACCTTGATGTTTTATGTTATTATCAGAAGGATTCTAGAATTATGCATTTATTTTTACAAGCTTTTCACTTGTCTGAAATACATTTCTTGATTTTTTACAGATGGATTCTAAATCTCATCATAGTTCCCACAATCCATCAAAGAAAGAGGCTAGAGTAGTGATGTCTCACTTGGATGATATTATAGAAAGTGTGGATGCTACTTGACACTATTTTTTGGGGTTATTTCAGATGAGTTCTATAGACCTGATGGGATTGAGTCTTAGGGAATATTCCCTTTCATATTTTTCCCTATCCACGGGTTTGGTCTTATCGATGAAACTTCTATTCCTTCACCACATTCACAAATAATTCCTATTTCTTAGATTTTGAAAAACCATAACACATTTTTGGAAAAAATTTATCATGTGGGACATTTTTTTATTGAGTGGGATCACATAGATAGGAATATACTAACGTTCATTCCCACATACTTTGGTAGGACTAGTCGGGAACTCGATTTTAATGTCTATATGCAGCATTAAATAATGCATAAGTTCACCACCAGCCAAAATTTTGGGTGAGTTTGCACATGGTACTTTTGATTAGGGGTAGTTGTGGGATGGATTGGGGTTGCGCCTTATGGTTGTAAAATTTACTCTATGTTTACTATAGAGCAGAAGAACTTCAGGTTGTATGAGTCCATATAGATATAGAAAACTTTCTCATACTATAAAAATGTCCTAATGACATACATGTTTAGTCATTTGAGTCCTAACACAACCACATTACACCTAATGTATAGCGAGGAGGGAATTAATCTCTAGGATTCCGAGAAAATATATGGAACACCCATATTGAGAGAGATGTATGATGCATTTTCCCCCTATGATACATGTGGGATAACATAGAGAGGACTCATCATCTCACCTGATATCTAATTAGGATGGCCAAAACTACCCTCTTGAAGGATCCACTTCCTAGGGAATATATCCCATTCAAGACATGGGAAAGACACTTCATCAAGAAGGTCCATTCTGATCCAGATTCTAATAATCTGAAGGCCTATACTACAAATGAATCCCATGGTGTAGAGGAAACTTATTGGCCTTTAGTAGATGAAGGAAATTTTAATGAATGGTGATGGGAGGTCATTTCTGGTGTTGACCAGAATGTTCAGCTGGATGATTTCCTTAATATGTACCTGAGTGGGTACTTTATCCCAGTGAAGTAAAAGGGTGGAGTTAGTGTCTCCACTTTCATAATGGAGACTTCTATAGAAGGAAGAAAATATATTGGGTTATCCATCCCTACGTTGTCCAAACTTTATCACCTTTTACACCATTTTTATAGAGGGAAAGGCCCCTCATAAAATCTCATTCCCCTTTCAAGTATTATAGGGTTTTATAGGGCCTCAATTAAGATGTTATCAATACCTAAACATCCAAAAAATCCCCAAAATACATTTCAAACCATTTTAATAGTTTATCAATAGGGTAAGTCCTATTACACTAAAGGACTATGAGGTCAAAGAATTAATGCATCATCATGACCATTTATCCTTAAAACCCTATGGGATAATTCCCATTGGTAATATGGTTGATAATAGCAGGATTATCCTTGAGTCTTGGGCCTATATGATTTCTCTTTGTGAGAGTATAATTTATGCTTGTATTGATTGAGACTGCCTATGTGAATAGTATGTACCTTGCCAATTTATCCCTCAGTTCTTGTCTGTTAAATCGTGACGTACTCCTCCTATCCATGTTCAATATGAGGAGAATATGATGGTGGATCACCAATTTTGGCTGATGTTTACCTTGGAGGAGACTCAAGATGAGATTAACCTCTCTCCCCATAGAACAAAGGTTGGTTTATCCCAGCGTTATACTGAGATTTGGATCCACACATTTCCCAATGGGAAATTATTCACACTAGTAAGAGAATATACCCAAGAAACAACAACTATTGGATCCAATCCAAGGCCTAAAAAATATTTTTCTCTAAGAGAACCGATAATCCTAGAAGCACATCAAAAGGAAGTGAGTAATTTTACATTACCCTCATTTCCAATAAAAGCACCAATCAATATGGATGAAGTGGGTATGGATCCAATGAGTGAAGTTTATCCAGTTTAATTATTTCCTATCAAATTTCAATTGTTGATATCTTTATTAACATTTAAATTAGAGGATGAGCTATGAGACATACCATGACAGGAATAATTACCTTTGTAAGGATTCACTCACATCACTACCCCCATGGGAATTACTTTCAATACATTGACATGATTTTGGAAGACACCAAGTTTTGGGTTTTCTATTTTCCTATAGTACAAAAAATGATGGTTTGAGGCACATTAGTTTCCATTATATACAAAAGGTCCATATCATTATTGAGGTAGTGGTAAGGCTAATCTTATTGGTATGTTTAAATTCTTAGGGTTCTATTGAAACTTTTCTACCATCATTTGTATTTTTTATTGATATATTAGGATGACATATAATAATGGATAATATTTCCTTCCCCAATATATTCTCTCGAGGGTACAACTATTTGAGTTGAGTCAAGTAGTGACCCAGGGACCGATGATGGGGGATCCTCAAGAAAATTGGCTCTAATGAGGTTGATGATCACCATTCCTATAATGGTGCCTTCCGCATCAACATCTTCTAGGGTCCCTTCCTTGTCACTCTTAGTGTTGATACCTTCTGAAGATTTTACCCTAGAGGAGAAATGGAAAAGGAAGCACTCTAAGTTTTCAGAGACCTCTCCACCAGAATCCTCAAGTAATCATGGTATTTCACCATTTCCTTATACTGAACTATTTTGATAACAAATCCATATTTTTAAAAAAATTCCAAGTCCTTATCGAGCCCACCTAGATAAAAATATATCCACCCTTGAGAATGTGGGTAAGTGTTTTATTACTTCAGAAGAACCTTCACTATTAGGACCAACCCATTGAGAAGCATATATGGTTGATGTGTCAACCCAATTAAAACTGTTTCCTACTACAGGTGTTTCAATGGTTATTCCATTTGATATAGTGTGGGAAAAAATGCTTTTGAAGGAGATAGATATAGGTAGCTATTCCACTACTGAATTAGACTTAATAGAGGTGGTCTTTGGATATGGAGAATGCTTCTTTAGAAACTAGATACTTTTTTTCACTTTATATCATGTCTTATAACATTATCTTTTTTTATTATAGTCCTCAAGGGTGGTGAGAAAAGAAAATATTTGGGGAAATCATTATAGGTTCCATGAAGTTTCTCATCACAATAGGGTGTCCCCTCTTTTCCATAGGATGTGGGTGGGGAAATGATAATCACCGACAAAAAAATCGATAAAGGTTTGTTTCTAACATCATTCATATCCATTGGTAAATTGGTGATGTCATATAATTTATCCTTTGACTGATAAACCCCTATTCTCTTTGTTAAACTACCATCACCCTAGAGCCCAGAAATCCAAATCCCTTTTCCCTTTGGGATTCCTTCAAATGAGTTGACCAATGTGGAGGACAGTTCCCTTCCTTCCTCATCGAAGAAAATGATCAAGAATTATTCTATTAAAGACCTAGTACCAAAATACAATTCTATTCCCATAATGGTATTAGATAAAGTCCCAAAGTCAATATCATTTTATCAGTTTATGTGGTAAAAAATATAGGGGGGATCTAGAACTTAGTTTTGGAGACCCCTTTGATGGTCGGAAGGTCTGGTTGGGACACCTTATATTTATGTTTAACACCCTTTGTTATGAGGGTTTTGACTATACCAACCTTCATGCTTGAGTGAGGGAGGTAATATCTATGAGAGAACAGAAGATTACCCTTTAATTTAGGGTGGTATCCACTAAGGTTTCCTCTTTAGTAAAGTAAAGCTGGGATGAGGCCTTAAACAAAGCTTCCTAGTCTGTGGTTGATACAAAAAATCATTGGGACATGGTCAGTGATGGGAAGGTTGAAATTGATCATTTCCATTCTGTAATTGGTCATCTTCAAGAAGATTTATCCTTGTTTCATCATCCACTTTAGATATAGAATAAAAATATAATGGAGAAACAAGGAATCCTTGACATGGTGGAGAAGGCTAGGATTAACTCCATTTACAGAGTGGAGAAGTTACAATATATTGAAGAGGAAGAAATAGAATATGTTGATCAATTATTCCAATCTATTACCTCATTGAATTATAGGTTTGAATAGATCAAGGACTCCTCTGGGAGGATTCTATGATGTAATTTTAATTTTGAAACTTTTCATTGGATCATATATTCATAATTTAAATTTCAATATGTGGAGATTACTTCTCTTGTATGCTATCAATTAATGGATCTTCCAAACTTTATATTCCACTATATAGTTTTCCTTCAATCATGATGTGTATAAAATTTAACCGATATGATGTCATATAAATTATAAACAGTACCTATTTTTTTTCATAATATCAAGTAAACCTAAATGTATAGATTTAAATACTATAATATTTTCTTCTCAATAAATTCTCATGAATTCCCATTGACATATGATTCCTCGATGATGCATCTACTTTAGTTATCTTGAGATTACCTGATCCATAAAAGGAAAATTTAGGTAAAATATGTTTCTTAGAGGGAGAATTATCTATCTTTTTATAAATTCAGTAGACCTAGAGAGCACAACCTGAATTTTTATAAGGCCAGATGATGGTACCTACAAGTTTTATAAATTTTTATGCATATTTCTCTAATTTTTCACAGGCTTTATATTGGGGAATATTTAGTGGATGTGGACTTGGATTTTGCTTCAGTGTTCCTCTTACGGGTTTTCAACCTAACAAATTTTACTCTTTCCCACTCTTGTAGACTAAATCAATGTTGTGATGTAGTTTAGGGTCTTCTAGATTGGAACTCCTATTACCGGTATATTATGTTATTTTAGATCTGAACTTATATTGTTGTAGTTTAAGGTATTTTAGATAAGACCTTATATTGTTGTAGTTGATGGTATTTTAGTACAAACCTAAAGGACCTTAGACCACCCTGAGGTGGGGGGGGGGGTGAATCATGGTGTCAAATTTTTTATATTCTTTACTAGATCTTATTCCCACATTAGTAGGAACTTAGTTTACACTGTATGATGGATATGTGGAGTAATTAAAACATTCAAATATAGAAGGAAAATACCACAATTTTACTTGGTTCACCACTAAGGGATACATCTAAAGAGCATACACTGATAGGTTTCCGGTCGTACCAAATTCCACTAATATTCACTAGATATAGATTACAATGGTTCAAGCACAATCACTCTGTCCTAGACACACTTCCATTACAAAGGTTTTGGGATAGCTCACTACTTCCCTCAGATCACTTCCAATAAATCCCCCTGGCTCACTGCCTTGGAAGAATGTTCAATCAGTTTATTGAATTAAAGGTTGCTTCAACAGATAGGCATAAAAGTCCTTATCTACTTTTCAGCATGATAATTTTATTACATAAAGGTCCAGAGTTTATTCCCTTTTATGTTAAATCTTCTTCTTTAGTGATAGAAATGAATGAACTCAATCTTTTTCTTCTTTATGATTGAATCAAAAACTTCTATTATGATGTCTTTTCTTTCATGAACTATCCTTGATTCTGAAGACTATCTCTGATTTGCGTAACATACCTACTCCACATACTGTGCCTTCTCTGTGTACTATTCCTAATCTTCATACTCCACTTACTCCATGTACTACACCATCTCCACACACCATTCCAGCTCAGTGTACTACGCCTACTTTGCGTACCGTTCCTGATTTGCATACCACTCCTGATATGCGTACCAGGCCTGATCCATGTACCGCGCTTGATCCATGTACCATGACCGATCCGCGTACTACACCTGATCTTCACCTGCTCTGTGTACCGCCTCTGTGTACTACCTCTTCGTATCGCCTAAGCATACCACCCCTACGTATCACCTTCATGTACCACCTTAGTGTATCACCTCTGCATTCTGCCTACACATACCCTTTCTTCCTTCTATAGACTTCTTCTCTAAATTCTATGAATTATTTCATCTCCCACATACCAATTTTTCTTATACATAATCTCTTATGTGGACTACTCCATCCAATTTCATGAACCATTTTGTCTTTCACGCACCACTTATTCCTACAAAGAATCTCTCCTACATACCAATTTCAGACTTAGCTAAGTTCTTCTAGATCAACATTATTTTCTTATAAAATTCACTCTAACTTAATTATGGGTTTATCACTCCTTATATAGGAAAATAACTCCACAAAATTTTCTAATCTAATTTACCCAAATTTTTAATATGGGACAAACTTCACCATGTAATGAACTATATCCACGTACTGTAATCCTCCAATGCATACTGCTCCTATTTCATGAACTGCAAAAATCTTGTAAACCTTGATCCACATACTATTAACCTTCCTTGAACTGTAAAACTACAGGCCTGTGTACTGAATCTCTTCTCCTAACAACGATCCATCCTGCGTACCACAATTCCTTCTGTCGCAGACCATTTTCAGTACTGCGACCTATTTCGCAAACCATTCTTCATACCTTTCCCGCTACATGGTATGAGACTGTAAATCATTCCAAGACATGGTACACAATCCATGTTTTGAGGTATTCAGTTTTATTCCTTTTTCAGTTTACATCTCCATTCTACATCTCGTTCACTCCTACGCATAAATCCTTCTATTTCCAAAAATAAAATCCCTATTTGGAGGTCCAATTTTTTTTTCAAATGCTAGGAAATGACACCACCATAAATATATTCTTCTACAAGAACACCCATGCTTATTTAATATCATTTGGATTCTTCAACAGTCATCAAATTTTATTAAAAACTTCTTCCACCATGATATATACTCTTTGAATGATCAGTTTTAGTATCGTTAGATTCTCCAAAGAAAGTATTACATCTTCCCAACTTACCTGTCTTCTAGAAATATCAATCTTTCTAGTCAACACTGAATATAACTAGAATCATCTTCTCAGTTTTGTATGATCATTCTTAAATCTTCAGATCTCCACATGATCCCTCATGTAATAATGCATGTCTCCCCTTTGTATTTTTTTAAATACCATAAAGTTCTCCTCAAATGAATGTGTCAATATCAAAATGATAATATTCTCTCTCCTCTTATTTTCATTTCAATTTTCCCCTTATTGACAAGAAATACAAAGAATATGGGAAAAGATATCAATCCATACTTAATAAATGTTCCATCAATCACTTCACTCTAAGTCTACTTGAACAATTATTAGTGTTGAAAACAAGTGGATTTGATTTAGACAACAAGGATGTACATTATTCACTGATCATGATACCACATGATATGATAACTAATGTAATTTGTCTTCATGGGTTTCCCACTTTCATTCCAAGATGAAGAAATTGAATGTGATAGTGAATAATTAACCTGAAACTCCTTCACTCACTTAAAAAAACATATAAAAAACATTCAAGTGCAATAGGAGTGATAAGTGGTCTTGGGGAAATTCCATTCTTATTATGTCACTGATTAATTCAGTTACCCCCCTTTTTAAATGATCTTCATTCTAAGTAACCAAGGATGAGAGATTGAGAAATGACATACCTTTTCAAATGAAATGTTCTTCAAGAAATTACAGAGTAATATAATTTAATACCAACTGAAGTTGATACAGATCGAAATAATAATTATGGAAGCTTCTTCATTTTTCTCTCCCTTAAGGGAAACAATCCTCATCATCTTCATCAAGGATAATCCTTCATCATTTTAATCTTTCAATATCAATTGAATAATCTTCCAAGGATGGAACCTTCTTCATCTTAGTTATCAAGATTTAGAAACATTCACTACTTCTCAGGTTCTCCCCTTGAGAGCATGCTTCACCTTCAATTCCATATATTATTAGCACAAATACAATAAAAAAATGATTAAAGGAGTAAGGTGGTTCCTCCTTTATTCTTCAATGTGATCAGGAAGGCTGAGATGGTTTTCTAAACTAAAATGCCCCATCTAATCCTATCTTTATGCTCACACATCTAAACAACTTTTCTGATCCATGCTGATGTGACATGGATCTCTTCAAATTATCTTATGCTTTGCATAGGGAGTTGTTATTCATAACATCCATCATGAATGATTAATTACTACTCCTTCTAAGGATTGCTTCTTTCTTTGGTATTAAGGTTAGAAAACCTTTTTCAATGTGACCATATTTCATACATCTCTCACATGTAATTTCTTTAACACATGTGTTTCATATGATTTTCACTCTCTCATGCACTTTATCTTCATCACATGAAAATTTTCATTTTCCTTTAGAACCAAACTTGGATTTTTTATCTTCATGTTTCCTCATTATTTCTAAATGTTATGTCCATCTGACCAACATGTCATTTGAATCTGTTTTAGCATGTTTGGATCTTCAACATGGATTCATCTTAGTGTCATCCCTTTTAGTTGCTCTTTTGGTCGAATTTCCCTTCAATTTCATGGATCTAAAATCTAGGGTCCTCTCAGATTCCCTACTTGAGATCCTCTTGGGGAAATTTGTATTCACAATATTCTTCTATATTCTTCCCAAGGAAGGTGCTTCATACTTATCCGGCATTGGAGGTCTTCTTTTCTTATCAACGATGAATGCATGTTGAGATGGGAATGTATCAACCTTGTGACCACTACCATTGCATACATCACATATGTTATCAAGCATTCCAAATCTGTTTGTGGTAAACAGATTCTTCTAGACCTGTGGATGTTTCTTCTTCTTCTATGAATTTCTTCCCCATGAGTAGGATTCCTTTGTGCTTTTACATTATGATAATTGTACGAATAGTTCATTTCACAGTTCCCAAATCCATTGTAGCACCAACATTGACCCATAAATCTTGATTTATTTGTATTATATTGTTGGTCCATCTTCTTGAATTGGTGTGCTCTTTATGGAGAACAATATTTCACATTCTTCTTCCTATTCACAACAGACATGGTGATAGGAAACTCTTCACCTTTCTTCATCCAAATATGTTTTGAATTCCTCTTCCAGCTTACAATCCTTATGGAAACATATTTAGAAGTACGAATAAAAGATTCATTGGATGGTACATTATTCCTATCGGCTTCTTATGGTATATTATTGAAGGATGTCATGATCTTCATGTCACATGTTGGAGGCCTTTCAACATTAGGATCCTCTAGTGAGAATTGAGTATCAAAAACACTCTTTCTTGAGATAGATCATCAATAGATTTCATAATCTTCTTATCACAGGTTGAAGGTCTTTTAGATTTAGAATCCTTTAAGGAACACTGAGTACTAATAGAAACTTTTTCCTTCTTTTGTGAAGTCTCAATATGTTTCATCTCTAGATTTTCCATTTGAGCTTCCAATTATAGACATTTCCTATTGAGGATGAATTTTTGATCTTCAATCATTGTCATCTTTTTTACACAAGTCTTATTCAATCTTTCAACCCCATATTCATGCATATTAACTTTGTTTTATAAAAAAGAGTCATGTTCCCTATATTTATTGGATGTTTCTTCCAAATATAAACTCTTGACTTCAGTTCTCTTATTCAGCATAGCTTTATGTGCATAGATCTTTTCTTATAGAGTCTTATTGAATCCCCATTTTTCTTCAAATGATTTAAACTATTTGGTGAGATTTAAAAATTCATGATTTTTTCCTTCCAAGTGGTTTTCCACATTATCAGCATTTATTCTCAATTGGGTTATCTCAGCTAGCTTACATTAAAAAATTCTACAAATAGTATCTTCTCTTTACGTAGGAATATCATGCAGATATGTTCTTAATTTCTTCTGATCACTTGAGAATGAAATATAAGTGTCTACCTTTCCTCTAGTAGAAACCTTATCCACCTTATATTTACTTTACAAGATTGATATTTCTTCAATATTTTACAGGCATGGAGAACTAGACAATGCATCTTATTTGTAAATGAAGGACTTATTCAACTGTCTCTTTTCATTATTTTTCCTATTTTTCATGGTCTTAGTGGATGTAGACTTCTGTTCTGAGATGATTGAATCTTAATCAATACTGCATTTCATTGTTGACATAGGAAAGAAAACTCAAATCCTCTTCTGAATATAATTATTGTAGAGTATCAAACATATGCGAACCTTTTCCTATGATACCAATTGAAGTACCCTAGACCACCCTAAGAGGGGGGGGGGGTGAATCATGGTGTTAATTTTTTCTCTTCTTTACTGGATCTTATTCCCACATTGGTAGTAACTTATTTAACCTTCTATGATGGATATGTGAAGTAATTAAAACATTCAAATGTAGAAGGACAACACCAGAATTTTACATGGTTCACCACTAAGGGATACGTCCAAGGAGCATATGATGAAAAGTTGTAAGTCATACCAAATTCCACTAATCTTCACTAGCTTTGGATTGAAAAGTTTTGGGAAAAGTCACTCTATCCTAGGCACACTGCCTTTACAAAGGTTATAGGATAGCTCACTACTTCCCTCAGATCACTTCTACCAACTCCCCCTGGCTCACTGCCTTGGAAGAATATTCACTCAGTTTATCAACTTGAAGGTTGCTTCAACATATAGTCATAAAAGTCCTTGTCTCTAGTTTATCATGAGAATTTTCTTTCATCAGGGTCTAGAGTTTATTATCTTTATGTTCAATCTTCTTCTTTAGTGAAAGAACTGAATGCACTTAATCTTCTTCTTCTTTCTACTAGAATAAAAAACTTCTATTATGATGTCTTAGCTTTCGTGAACTATCCCTTATTCTGTATATTACCTCTGATCTACGTACCACACCTGCTCTGTGTACTATTCCTACTCTGCATGTCGTGCATGCTTTACGTACTGCGCCTTCTCCTCATACTGCACCTACTCCACATATCACTTCTTCTTAGCGTAATGCGCCTACTAGGAATACCGTGACTGATCTGTATACCATGACTGATCCATGTACTGCGCCTGATCCACTTACCACGCCTGATCCGTGTACCGCACTTGATCCACATACCACACCTGATCCTCACCTGCTCTGCGTACCGCCTCCGCATACCACCTCTGTGTATCGCCTCGGTGTACCTCCTTCACGTACCACCTCTACGTATTGGCTTTTCATACCACCTTCAAGTATCACCTATTCATTCCACCTTCATGTACCATTTCTTCCTTCTAAAGACTTGTTCTTAAAATTCTGGAAATTATTTCGTCTCCCGCAAACCACTTTTCTTATACAGAATTTCTTCCGCAGACTGCTCCTTCCAATTTCGCGAACCATTTCTTCTTTCACGTACCAGTTATTCCTATGCAGAATCTCCCCCGTGTACCACTTTGAGACTTATCAAAGTTCTTCCACAGTGATGATATTTTCTTATCAAATTTTCTATACCTTAATGATGGGATTAACACTCCTTATATAGGAAAATAACTCCTCAAATTTTTCTAATCCAATTTACCCAAATTTTCAATTTGGGACAAACTTTACCGCATACTAAAGTCCATCCATGTACTATAAGTCTCCACTACATACCGCTCCTATTTAGTGAACTAAAACAATCATGAAAACCTTCAGCCATGTACCATTAACCTTTAATGTACTGTAATCCTACTGGCCCACATACTACATATCTTCCATCAACAATGAGCTATCCTGCATACCAAAACTCCTTCCACCACGAACCATTTTTGGCACCATGACCTGTTTCACAAACCGTTCCACATACATTTCCCGCTACATGGTACGCAGCCGTGAAACATTCCTGAACATGGTACATGGTCCATTTTCAAGGTCTGAAGTTTTCTTCCTTTTCCGATTTCCTTCGACATTCTGCATCTCATTCACTCATACGCATAAATCCTTCCATTTCCAAAAATAAAATCTAGATTTGGAGGTCCAAAAATTTGAAAAAAACTTGGAAACGAAACCACTATAAATATCATCTTCAACAAGAATACCCACGATTCTTTACTGTCATTTGGATTCTTCAACAGTCAGTAGTTTTTATCATGAACTCCATCCACCATGATATATACTCTTTGAACGATAATTTCTAGTATCATTAGATTCTCCAGGGAATGTACTCCATCTTCCCAACTTCCCTGTCTTCCAGTAATATCAGTCATTCCAGTCCACACTGAATATGATTAGAATCATCTTCTCAGCACTGTATTATCATTCTTAAATCATTAGATCTCCACACGATTCCTCATGCAATAATGAATGTCTCTTCATGTGGGATCTTGCATGGTATCTTTGAATAGTGAGATGTTGTATGATCAATTTATAACTTCAGGCCCTTCAACACTCTCTAAGATGGTTTCATTGTCGCAGACAATGTATAACTTTGATACATGTGCTTAGAAATTAAGATTATTTCAATAATCATATAAATTGACACTCTCAATAAAATTGGAGTTCTTCATCATATCCTTATTCATTTTTATATTCATTGAAAAATATTTACAACAAATACCACCTTATACACAAGGTGGTTCCAACAAAACCTTGATATACCATGCAGTTTAAAGTCTTTCTGCCAGGACTTGAATATGGAATATGTGGAAAACATTCCAAGGATATCCCAAAACACTCTAGGGTATTGAGTTCCATTTTGGAGTTTTTGGGGTTCACATGGATTATAGTTCCTTTTCTATAATGACTAGGTGGCTCTGATTAGTAGGTCAAATCCCTTATGTGTTAGTAGAATGGTCAAACATAGGTGTCTCTTCTCTTTTTCAAGCATGATGAAATATTTATGGGGGTAATATTTGTTGAGGGTGAAATAATAGGGAAGCTGAGTCCACCTAGATAGTTGGAATATGGTTGATGTAATTTATAACCCAAAAGTTTGAGATGATGAATATGGGATGGGGAAGACATTCTGGGGATGAACCATAACAATATGAGGTTTTTCTTTCTATAACGGTGTTACCAGGGCTCAAAAGGATAGGTTTTAGTTTTCTTCAAGGAGGAGACACCTCTGGTTGGTAGTTCAAAACCATTATGAATAAATATAATGTTCAAAAAAATGTTTCTCCACCCTTTTACAAGGGCCATGAAAGATTCATGAAGGATAAAATGTTCAGATGATGAAGTTGGTTATGGATCAAAATCCATCTAGGAAGGGTTATTACAACCTAGGTAAATTTATCTATTTGATTGTGAAGATTGAACCCTACACCATATGATTTCGAGTCCCAAGTTGTGGGCCCTAAAAAGGTTCAGGAATGGAGTGATGTATTCCTTAATTGAGAAAGGGTACAAAACATGGTGACATAACATTGAGGATGTATAATCATATTAAACAGTTAGTTACGGGATTGTAAATCATGGTCTATAGTGCCTGGGTCATGAGGATGAATAGGAAAATAATTTTGGAAATATCCTAGAACACTCTAAGGCATTGAGTTCTTCCATGGTGACGTTATCAATGAAAAGGTTTTGAAATTTGTTTTTTCAAAGTGACACATTTTGTTGAAAACCATAAGTGAATATGTATGATCCATAGGCATACATGCATAGTCAAAAAAAGGGTCTCCTAAAGATGAGTATCTTTCTCAAAGGTCCATGGATTGTCTAAAACAACCTGAGGTTCTCAAATCATGAAGTGTGATTTGTGGAGAATATAAGATTCAATAAGGGTTCAATTACCATTAAAGTTGTACTGCCACCTAGTGAATACATTATCAAAATGAGGAGATGTGAAAAAAAATTAATCTTACTTTTTCCTAAACCAAGGGATCTAGATAGCATGAATAAGATTTTACTAGGGAAAAAAGTGTGCCCAATGATATTTATGCCTCATTTATTTATGCCCTAATTTTTTCATAGGCTCTGGATATGAATAGTTTAGTGAGTAAAGACATGAATTTTTCTTATTCCACCCTTTATAGGTTTTAAAAATAACATGTTTTATGTCTTTATTTCTATAAGATTAACGTCTTGTGATTTGGACCATAAAAGTCTAGAGATTAGGGTCATACAGATTTGACCAAAGTGAATGCAGTTTATGATATCATGATGCACATGAACCTTTTATGAGGGGATGTTACATAAAATCCTAATTTGGATACTCAGGTTCAAGAGTACTTCAATATATTTATATGTGAGAGATGAAAATGTTTTAAATCATGGATTGAGATTATTAGGTCATGAGTAATGATATGGGAAAATCATACCAGGGATGACCCAGAACACCCTAAGGTGCTAATTTTTTCTGCCGTGATTTCAGGCTCACAAGGATCAGAAAGATCTTTATATAGGGCCAAGATGTATCTAGTTAGTAGGTATGATCCCTTATGAATCAATATCAAAGAAAAATAGAGTGATATCTTTCTATTCCAATGGCCATGGAAGGTTTGTGGAAAACTGAGGTTCTCAATACATGTAGTGCGATTTATGAGACAAGGGGATTAAATGATTACAAAAGTAACCCATACTCTAGTTGAATAGGGTAAATATATTGTGATCCTTTGATAAGGAATGATGATTGATAGTGACCTGCACATTTTAATGTCATTTATTGGGGTCGTATTCATTTCCTTACAGTTTAATTTCATGCAACTAGGACATTCACTACATAGGTCTGACCCATATGCAGTTAGGGATGAATTTTTATTATTTATATGTTGTGGTTGAACCTAGGATCTAGGATAAAGGTATCTATACCTATCATATTATGTAAAGAATCAATAAATATATATTTATAGTATAGAATTTCCCTTCACAAGTCTGACCCACACATAGAGATGGGGGAAATATTTTGTTTTATCGTGGATGGACTCAAGAATAAGAGATCTAGGTGTCGCTATATATCTTATGAGTATAGGAATAAAGAAACACATATTTCTTGAATGAGAAACACTCTATGATGTTCCGAATCATATTTAGAGTGGGAATTATTCCCATAAATTGTTGTATGTAGGCCTGGGATTGGATATCTGAGTGTCATTATGGATCATGTGATGACATGAATCATGCCACACATAGTTATTGTAAAACTATGTAGTTTAATGTCATAAAACAAGGACATAGGATCATTAAAGTATAAAGTGAGTATTTTCTATAGGCGCAATACCTTATATCTAGGTGTCACTATATATCATGTGATTATAGGAATCAAGTCACACATAGTTCTTAGATGAAAGATCCCTATGTGGGTCAGACCCGTATGTAGGGAGGGAGATTTTTTTATCTATTTATATTTTTGGGCTGAGGATTAGAGATTTTTGTGTCACTATATATCATACGATGGTAGGGATCCATCCACACATAGTTTTTAATGGTGGTGTGGTGGGAGACCATCACCAAGGGTAGTGGTCCTCTTGGGAGAGGTCCATAGTAATGTGCAGTTTTATGTCATGGAAGGGATATAAACTGTAAAATTTAACATCATATAACAATCACTCATGGTTTTTCTTTTAATTTATTTCATCCAAGTGCATGATAAGAATTTTTTGAACTAATATTAATTGATCATATGGGGTAGCCCTTACCAAAACTCCTAAGACCATGTGAGCTATGTTCAGTGTGAGAAATATGGAATGAAAAAGGTTCCTCATGACATGGAGGAAATTAGAAAAAGGACAAGGAGTTTTTATATCATGTGGTGGATAGGATATGATATAGGATATAGGTTACCCTTCCTATCTTGTTAGAATTATAATCAATTTGAATTTAGTTCTAGAAACCCATTTAGTTTAGTGTCATACATCAAGGAAATAGGCCATGTAGATTAATGTCTTGTGGTAAGGATGTGAGTGACTCTTTATGAAATAAGAGGAATGCTGCATCTAGGATCATAAAAAGATTTTGGGTGCCACTATGTATCCCATAATGACAGGAATAAACCCCATGTAGTTCTTGGAAACTGTACAGTTTAGTGTCATGCAGTGAGGACATCAACCTTGTAGTTTTAACATCTTGGGATAAGGATGTGGGTCGCCCGATATGGAAGGAAAGTAATATTATGGTTGGGACCAAGAATATAGGTCTAGGTGTCACTACGTATCATATGATGATAGGAATAAAGACACACATAGTTCTTAGATGAAGAGATTTCCTATGTGGATCTGACTCTCACATAGGTATAGGGGAATTTCATCTTTCTTTCAGATAGATCAGGTACATGTGTGGTGAATAATTGGAAAGACAATGATTTCCATGAAGTTTAAGATCATGTGGTGAGGAAATGTTCTGTATAGTTTTAACATCATCCGATAAGGACACATTTTCATAGTTTAACATCATTTAGTCAGGATGAGAGATATTGTGTAGTTTAATGTCTTGCTACTGATACCTGTTTCATATATTTTAATGTCATGTGGTCCGGATGAGAGATGCTATGCATTTCAACATCTTGGTTCCAAGATTATTGGAACTTGATTTTATCTATGTAATATATTTCTTAAGAGACCTCACATTAGTGGGGGTGTGACATGATCCCCATCCATTGTGTCCAGTGAGTAAGATCTGTTGTGATAGAAATTATGTATTATATGAGTTCCTTCCCATTTTAATTATATATTTAGAGTTTTCTTACCGAATATTATTAGGGTTATAAGTTCCAACACTATTTCTCCTTGGAGTAATTAATAGAGGATAACCTTTTTATTAAATTCCTATGCAATCTTATTCTGATGGAATTCAAGTTTATGAAATGTATACAACCTATTCTCATTGAACCACTCTAATTCATCCAACCAATTTTACAATTGATCATCATCAAAGAATTTTCCATAAATGGATATTCAAATTTAATGTAAATTGACTTCTATGGTAAACACTACCTTGGTATTATTCACCAATGAATATGGATTTGCGAGTGTTGCAGTTTTCATGGTAGTATGACAGGACCATAAAACCTGAATGAGCTTGTCTGGCCAGGAATTATTGTCTTTATTCACCATCTACTAGAGTATATTTGATAGAGTCTTACTGAATGTGTCTATCTATCCATTTTCCACTGCAATATAGTGGGATAAATTATTGGACTCAATGTTTGTCTCCTGGTACAATTTCTTCAACTCTGTAGAATAGATTTTGGAACCATTGTACATGAATATCATGTGAGGGAATCTAAAATAAGTGATGGTATGGGACTTTATGAAGTTAAATATGTTCTCCATCCTGACTTCTTATAGGGTTATATCCTCATCCCATTTGGAGAATAATTTAGTAGTAGTAAGGATATACTTGAACAACTTAACTATGGTTGGGGGATATGGGCCCACAATATTCATTCCCCATATAGAAAATGGCCATGAATATTTAGTTATATATAGAAATTCCTAGGGCAGATGGATGAATTTTGTATTAATTTTTCATTCATGACATTTCCTATTGAATTCCACAATATCCTGTATCATGGTTTTCTAGTAGTATCCCAGCCTCCAGATTTAGTGGGAGACCATGATCCTGGACTAATGAGTGTCATAGGAGCCTATATGAACTTCATCCATTATGGAATGAATATCTCTTTTTCATATGCATATGAGGAGGATTCCATCAAATCCTCACATGTAGAAGGATATTTTATCATTTATACCATCCCTCAGGGTGATGTTTCCCACTCATTGTTGAATTTTTTCCCTTTTGGATTGGTCAGATGGGAGAGTTCCATTTTGGAGATAACCAATTATGGGTTCCATTAATCTCATGCTGGATATCAGTTTATTAAGATATATGATATTTTTGACCTGATTGATTTATTCCATGTCATATATGGCGATCGATAAGACCAGTATTCAGTGCATGATGTGGAATATTACTTCCTCTTGATTAGGTTCAGCCAGGACTATGACTGCATTAGCTAATGCACCAGCATAAGCATTCTCTAAATGGGGAATATGATTCAATGTGGGTTCAAAAGGGAACTCTCCCATTATTACTCTAATGCATCCAATAAGGGGGCCAATTATCCCTTTTTGATGGCATATTCTCCATTGATCTACTTTATCACTATATATAAATCCATTTTTATATTCAAGTAGGCTATTTAAAACTATAAGGATAGTTACAAGCTAGTGATGAGGTCTTGGTATTCTACTTAATTATTTATTTAGCCTTTATATAGTGAGAAAGATTAGGGAAAATTTTCTTTGTTTGGATAAAAAAGTAAAATCCCTAATCTAACCTAATAAATATTTATTTTTATATTATTTTTCTAATAGTATTTCAGGAGGCTCCATCAAAATACATCTCCTATGTATGGGGAGTGTCATGGTCATATAAAAACTCTTCATCTAGAAACTTAATATCTATTGGTGTAATTTCTAGGGAGGTATGTTCTATGAGAAAATCAGCTAGAGCCTTCCCTTTCATGGAATTATGTGACACAAACTGGATTTCATATTATTTCATAATGACCACCCATCAAGCCAAGTTCCCAATCAGTATGGGATGACCAAGTATGTACTATATAAGATCAATAAAAGGGAAAAAATAGAATCCACAGTGCTTAAAGTATTAAAAAATATTCTATAATAAAAATATGTGTGTGAGGTAGTTATTATTAACATCCTAGTATCAGGTATCAATACCCAAAATTGTTCAGCTAAGGTAGTAGAGTTTGTTATAGTTCCTTGTGTCATTATTTTGTATGAGGAGAGCACCAAGTTATTGTTACATGGTAGCCACATCTAAGATAAGTGGCTTTCCTTCCACCATAAGAATTAGGGCCAGTGAGTGCAATAGATTTCTCTCGATACTCTCAAAGGATTCTTGGAATTCATCATCTCACTAATTGGTGATCCCCTTATTCATCATATTGGTGAAGGGGAATTTTTTTTTGGCAAGGCTAGATATGAAAAGTCAAATTTAGGTGAGGTTCCCTTGGACCCCCCAGTTATTTTATATTTTGAGGGGGTGACATTGCTGAGATTGTGCTAGTATTCTTAAGCTCAACCTTGATTCCATGGTGGAACACCAAAAAACCAAGGAACTCCCCTAATGTTACCCAAAAGTACATTCTCGTGGATTCATCATTATATTGTACAGTCATAGCTTGTCGAAGACTATTTGAAGATATTTAAATTGATAACATTGTTGTTGGGTTTTGACCACCATGTAATTGAAATAACATTTGAATATTAATCCCAAGATTGACTTAATGATATGATGAATGGTGCATTGATATGTATATCCAACATTCTTTAATTCAAAGGGAACGACCTGATAGAAAATGATCACTTTTGGTTCTATGAAGGTAGTGGGTTCCTCATATTCAGGGGACATATTTATCTAATTGTACCCTAAATACCCATCCATAAAGGAAAGGGATAATAATATAGTAGTTACATTGATAAAGAGTTATGTGATTGATAATGGGAAGTCATCCTTTGAGTAGTGTCGATTAAGGTCTCTAAAATCGATGCATACCTTAATCTTCCCATTGTTTTTCTTAAAAGGGACAATGTTGGCTAGCCATATTGGGTATTTTACTTCTCTGAAAAAGGTTGCTTTGATAAATTTTTAACTTCTACCTCTACATTAGTGGCATGAGAGGGTTGCATCCCCTTGGTTTTATACTTGAAGCCTCAATGGTCATTGAGTAAGATGAGATAGTGCATATCAATATCTAGATCTAGTTTTGAATTTCTATATAGTTCCAGGTAAACACTTATCGAGGTTTATTTATAAATGAAATATATATATCTCTTGCCCCTAGAGGTTTATAGTGGCACTAATTAGTGTAATCCATGGATGTTCTTCTATTTCTAGATTTACCCTCTTGGGCTCATCAATGGTGGTGGAGACACCTTCCTCGAATGTGGGAGGGGAATTCCTAAGGTCATCCTTATATTCTTACACCTATGAGTCTGTGGAGACATTTTTAGATGAATTCAAAAATATGAGGGCCTCTCTATCACTATTAGTCTAGGAGAGGCCATGAGAAAATACATTATCATCCATACTTCCTGAGTTATGGTAGAGAGATTCCAAAGATGGTTGTTTTTTACACTATTATTGGGGACCTACAAAGCTTGTATATCTAGGATCGAGTCTACTACCTCAACTAGATTTATGGGTAACACATAATCATTGTCGTGTATAATCCAGGGATTTTCAAGGGTGGTCCCTAGACTGTTTGGGGGTTGTAACCAATATATTTTCATCCACAATTTGTTATTTTCCTTCACTTTTATAGAATCCTACCTTGGAATATGTGTATTTTAAAAAATTTATGGGGAAACTACCACCATGCAGTATTCCAAACTTTCATTTCATGGGGTATTTCAACATTGATGGAATGCTGAAGGTACTATCAGATAGATATAACGACAAGGCCTTCTGAGAAAGACATCATATGTTGTGTCTTGTTTGATAACCATGAACTTAGTGTTAGATGTGAGATATCCAAAATAAGTTTTGATATTGATATTTCTAATAGGACTTTTCTCATGATTATCATACCCTTGAATTGTTATATTTGTGTAATATAGGTCCCTTTATCTATATCCCAAACATGGAAGGGTTTGAATCAAGATGAGGTTGGTCATGGTACCATTTTCAATCAAATCTATTTAGAAGTAAAAATTATTGAGTCATCTTGAAACACATAGTAGATTTATGTGTGCATGGATGACCTATTATTGATCATACTCTGTGAATGATATAGTGAAATTGTATTCTGATTTCATAGTCTCTAATCGACAGACCTCAGTTGCAACGATTTCTATCTCAAACTACTATGGGATCTGGAGGTATTCAATAAGTTCCTCTCTAAGTTATTTTGAAAGATAGAGCACAACCAGGATTAAGATCTTGTTTGGGACAACCACCAACTATTTCAGAATTTCTTAATTTTGTACAATAGGTTGGAAATTCCCAATGTAGGGTTTATCCTTATTATATAGTTTAGGATTTGATGAATTTTTATGTGGAAGGCCCTTGTGTTCGTGAAAAGTTCTAGAGAGAATATTTTGTCAGTTTCATAGGTCATGCCAACCTTCCTCACTATCCGATCTGATTAGATAATCACACCCTTCTAGATAGTCATGTTTGATGACTAGGTGAGGACGACTATTGTAGGGTTCTGGGACAGCTCCTTATGCTTTTTGGTCTCACCAGATTTCTTACCCATGGGTCTTACATATATATATATATATATATATCCTTTGGGTATGTGACCACAATATTAGGTCTAACCACACCCATGATGTTTTATGTATCCTCAGATGTTGCTCCTTCAACCATAGACTCCTTGGTCAAGTACATGGAACTCATACTCAAAGGCATATTTATCATCAGAGAAGGGTTCTTCCATGTGTATAACATTAATAGAACTAAAGTTGATATATTCATATGATGAGGGTTCTATTTGGTTGGATGGTTCCCATGCTTCAAGCATTTTAGGGAATAAATATTCATGAGTGAGAGATTACATCAGAGATGAAAATAAATCTTCCTCTTATATCTCTTCCTATGTACAATGGATGAATTATATTTTTTGAGGAATATTTTTTGTCACCTACCTAGGAAACATATTAGTTATGGGTCTATGAAGCTGTTCTCTCAGGGTTTCATGTGATTGTATAATTTTATTTTGAGTCATCTAGTTTTTCAACTTCTACCCATGTTTGGAGAGAACTTTTTTCCAATCACCTCCTTCTTCTAATTGGGTGATGTTTATATAGGTCACCTTATCTAGGGAGTTATCCAACATCACCTATCTAAAATCAACCATTTTTTGGAAGAAATATTTGATGATGAAACAATCTTGGATGTTGGGACCCAACCTTCTATGGAAAGGGCAGTAGTTAGGATGATCAGTGAGGTTGAACTCATTGGGATTATAAGGATCTGGAATATTGAGAAAGTTATTATCTATGGATTCAAGGAAATATCCAAGTAATTTTTCATTTTATAAGGAGTATGATTTATTCATCCATTCCTCAAATATAGGGAAACCTTGATCTCTTTTTTCTTCCAGATGAGGTCAATTTGGTTATTTTTTCCACTCAATATAAGGAAATGGATGGGTTAAGACATGACTAGGTGCTTGAATGGGAACTATTGATGGATTGAGGGTAATAGTGGAAGGTTCTAACTTGTTGAGCCTTTTCCCCTGTGACGAGGGAATGAGTTGAGATTTAGATCGTGTCTGATGAATAAATGTTTTAAATGTTGCACCCTTTCTGCAAACTCACAGAACCCACATGGATATTTCTTTGGGATCAAAGGCATCTACAACTCCTCTGATAAATTTTTAGTAGAGAGCTCTAAAAATTTACCTTGTGAGAGAGGTATGCTGATTTAATAGGTTAAACCTTTCCATATATCTATGAATTCATACACCTTCTCATTTTAACTTTTCTTTCATTTTTTGGTCAAAAATTGTTGTTTTCCTTAGTGTGGAGTTGGACTAGTAAAGGAATTTATGATTAATGTCTTCCTATATTGCAACTGATCCTACTGGAAGGCTGATATACAAAAAAAGGCTAAACCTACAAGATTTTTTACAAAAAACCATATCTTGGTTTACTCTTGTTGATATCGAGGGCCCATCATCATACCACAATGGGATAAAAAGTGCATGAGATGTTATTCTGGGTCTCCCACACCATCAAAGGTAAAGAAGGTGGGATATATGAAACTGGGTGGGGGAAAGGTGTTGTCCAACCATTTGAGATATGGATTTTTCTCAAGGTAAAATAGTGTTCATCACCCTTACATGGATTCAATTTGAGTAGCTAGGCACTCGATTGTTCTAAGTAGTTCTAGTGATAAAACTGTCTATGCTGCCTATTGTCCATAGGGACTGGGTGAATTTTGATGATGTTATCCTATTTTAATTTCCTAATGGTTATCTATCCATCCTAAGACTGAATCATCGCCCTGGTAAGGGAGCTTATTTTTTCATAATAGAGGTAAGTCATAATCATCTTCAAATTTCCCATTTATATAGACTGGATTCCTAGATCTATAGATGGTCAGACGCTCAAATGCTACTCTCATAGGAAGATTGGCTATGGGAGGGAAAATATTCATATCTACATAAAGATTATACCAAGTGGGAGTGTTTACCCTGAGCATATCATTGATGAGTTTTCCGAGAGTTTTTATCTTATTCTCATATCGTGACAACTATTCCTCAATGGAAGGATTTTTGGTTTTTTAGGGTGGTGATTGGGATATAGCCACACCTTTTCCTTTATCTTTTGTAGTGTTCTATTGTAGAGGTGGAAACACGATATTCTAAGGTTCCATGTTTTGGGTCCTCCACTAGTTCTGAGTACATGTAGCCTTAGTGGGTGCATTTAGATCTTCCTCTCTGGGTACATTTTATGTATTATTTTCTTTTACATTTGCATCTTGATCCATAGTATCAGTTGTATTGACAGTGATGAAATTCACTGATGTGTATCTTAAATGGAAGTTTTCCCATTACTCTCAACACAATAGGATTATTACTCACTACCTTTATTTGGGTAATTTCTCAAAACCTTGGCCATATTGAACATTTTTGGCTTGAAAACCCCATGGGGTTTTATTACCTTCACCATACACTCCTCCCATATTGGTATTTGAATAGTGACCTTGATGGAGTTTCCTATTGTGTTTTCCGAACATGACACAAATAGAAGAGGATTATCTTACATTGGGAAGAATGGATGGGATTCTGACCATCGATATTTACCTCCCAACCTGTAGAATACTGATTCCATCTGTGTTGATGATGAAAATAAAAATTCCCCCAACCTTGTGGGATGGGGACTATCTGGGGCCATAATTAGAATTTTTTGATCATTTTATTGATGATCCAATGATTCTAGTATAAGATTTTATGACTCTAGAGATAAAAATTGAGATATAAATTCTCATAGCCCAGTGGGATTGGGTTGTTCTAGACCAACTGTTGATTTCCCTAGGACCCTTTTGGGGGATGATGAACCTAGTGACGACGATTGAGATAAAAATGACCCATCCTTGTGGGATGGGGGTTTTTTTACTGATTTTAAAAATATTTCCTTAATATTCCCTATAATTTATGATCCAAGGGGTAGAGGTGGTGGTAGATATTCTCCAAGCATGGTGGGATGGGTTCTCTCTTGGATGACTACTATATAAGATTCTATTTGGACCTATTTTATTTGGAGAAACTATGCTTGTGAAGGAGTTGGGTGGAATGAAATCCCATGATGGGAGTCAGTTTTTATAGGAAGTTATTTAGTCGATTGTAACTTTAGATTCCATGTCTGAAATGAATTTCCACTACTTTGAGGGGCTTATTTGAAATACCTATTTTTTATCCTTTTCCTCCATTCATGATATCTTGGCATATTTAAAGTTGTGAAATTTTATTTTAGTGACTAACTATCGTATGAATTACCCATTCCTCTAATTTTTCTAGAGGCTATGAAATTATAGGACGTCCTATATTAGTGGATTTGATATTTGAAGGAAGAAGTGAAGTGAAACACTCCATACTTTACCCATCCTCAAATACTGATGCACGACGAATCTTCAGAGAGAAAGTTATAAAGATTTGAGATGCATTAGTTATGATCATGTTTTATATTTATGATGTGGTTTTTTTGGTATTGGGTCCCGATCCATAGATATAGTAGTCAGGTCTAGCTGACAATAGAGAATGTTGATGGTCTAAAGGCGACCTTTATATATTTAATAAGGGAGGTGTATAAGCTTCAATGTCTGATGAGTATCCCAAATATTTTGGAATAGATAAGGCATTAAATCACATTGATCATCTAGAATCTCATAGTTAGAAGTGGAAATGAGCCAAAACATGCGGGGGAGGTTATTTTTTGATAACTCTATCCATATATCAATGTCATCCTACTCTTCATTATAATTACATGCCTCCATCTAGTCAGACCACAAAATATTCTTCTCAGGGTAACCTGATGACCTGAGTGGAGTGTTGATGGTAGTTCATGGGGAACAATATGTGGTTAAACCTAATGTTTTGAGCACCTCTCTATATAAAGGAATATAAATTTTGAGAACCTATCTATATGGAGGTGTCTGGGAAAGGGGAGGATTTTCTTTTCTACGAGTGATATCAACAAAGAGAGGTTGATCACGATATATGTCAAGAGTAAAGTCTCTATGATCCATCTACACACTACCATGAGGATTAATATCATGGTAATGATTTAATTATACTTATCTTGAAGAGTGGACATACCCTTGGTATATTTAGAATATGTATCAAACAACCTTAAAGACACTGGCATTGAGAAAATTAGGAATAAAAGTCTTTTTTTGTGTCATTTCTAGAATATGATGACTTACCTTTTGGAACTATATAGGGATATAATCCTGCTATATGATTGTTATGGGAATATATTGATAAAAATTTGGTGATGTGGGAATATGAGCTTGCTATCAAGAAGCTACCAAATTATTCCAATGAGATTCTTCATTATTGGTAAGAATATGAGCCTGCCTTGAGGAATGTAATGCTCACACTTGGTGAGCCTTAGTCAGAATGAGTATATAACCCTGATCATGATCTTTTGGGATATGATGCTGGTATTTTTCAATAGGTATATGAGCATATATAGAGGCATGTGCCACTCTCCCTTGGTGATCCCCAGTTAGAGCAGGAATATGAGCCCAGTTTGAATATGCATTACCTTTTGGAATATTCCAATGAACCTCTAAAATGGGAGAAGGAAATGAGTCTCCTTCTGTATAGCCTAATAAGGATGATGATGCTACCATTCATTGGAAGAAGTAGGGATATGAGCTTGGCTTCCATGAGAAGTTGGAAAATGATGGGCATCTTAACTGATAGGAATATGAGCCTATTGTAAGGCATGTAATGATATCACGTGGTGAGACCCATCCATAATAGTGATATTATAATGATCATGGGACTTTGGAGTATTCCTCTAGTCTTTTTTGATAAGAATACGAGCCTTTACTAAGGCATGTGTACCTCTCACTTGGTGTCTGCTGGCCAAAATTTGGATATAAGCTTGATCCTAGGACTTTGGAATATGTCACCGGTATTTTTTGAAAGGAATGTGCCCCTATCTTGAGGCATGTGATTATCTCTCTTGGTGATCCATAGTTGGAAATGGAATATGATCCTGGTCTGATGCCTCATAATTTATCAAAATATACTGATAATCCTCCTCGACAGGAGAAATAATGTTCACTTTCTTTAGAGAAACCCATTTTTCATATAGATTAGAGTGTTTTTCTACCCTGAGTATAATGATAGGAATATGTGCCTATCCATATATCTGTAGCAGTACTTGGATTAGATGGTGGAGTTCTTTATGTATTTTGAAGATATTATGACACTTTATAAAAGTGTCATAGGAATGTAAGCCTAAAAATTTTCCATCCCCACTATATACTGTTAGATATCTTCAATTGAAGAAGGAATACGATCCCACTTCTATCCTACTTGTTCCACCAGAATATACCTATGGAATTCATTCACGGGGGTAGGTATATTCCCTCCCCCATGCCTTTTGCAGGAATATGCCTGTAGGATTCTTCTAAGTGAGAAGGGATATGTGTCTACTTATTGGTTATTGATAAAATAAGCCGAAATACTTCATCACTGGAAGTGGGGATATGATCCCACTCATGATTATCTAGAACCTTCCATACTCGATGTGCCTTCTTTTTTGCCTATGAATGGATATCAGTGGTGGCATTGTGTTGGGTGGTACCCTCAACAATCAAGTGAAGGGAATCGGTGGAATGGTGTTGGAGATAGTGATTGACAGGAGCCTTCATTAGCGGCCCTTGAACCTAAAGTGAGATTTATTTGAATCCTTGGTACACCTTCATCATATAAGGAATGTGGTAATTTTCATGCTCCATGGATAATTCCCAAAGTGGTTGGTGGTGGTGATGAGTTCTACTGGCTTTACTGCAACTTTTTTGGATGATGATAACTCATTGGTTTCAACACTTTGAGAACCTCACAAGTAGCCTCATGGGTTTGAATCATATCGTGTTGATGGTATTCCTAGACCATTACATTATCCACCCTATGTTAAAGATTTTGGGTGGGTGAGGTCATTTTAAGACCCATAAGGGTTGAAGTTGTAGCTGATTTTCCAGAACGGTTTCCAGATAAAGACATGTCAGATCAGGGTGTTATTTGTGAGAATAATATCTTTAGTCATGAAGAAAATAAGGAACAAGGTCATCGGTCAGTTCATCATCATAGGAGTGATATATTCTCAATTATATATGACTGGTTAACACAATTTTGCTTTATTATCCCTGGTCCGACGACTCTATTCATGTGGATTTGTTCAAAGAGTGGATGGGATTAATTCATGAGAACCCTAGTTACAAAAGAGAAGTCATTTATTTGAACGATTCATGTTAGGTTTTCCATGTTTTCATAGGTTATGAAAAAATATGGAATGACGCATAACAAATGTATTATTCTATTATTTTATAGATTTACATTGGGTTCACCATTTATGTTTAATTAGAAAATACACAACTTTGGAAACCTCCAGATAGGAACAAAATGGTATGATAAGAAATGGGTATTCTTTTATTTTCATCATGTTAAGGAGATTACATGGTTAAATTATTTTGTGTTAGGTTTACCATTTTTTATTTTTTAGAAAAGATAAAACTGAGGTGAATTTAGTTTGGCTAGATGGTTTATTGTGGGTGGGATGGGTTAAATGGATTGGACAATATTTTATGTTAGATTCAACATTTTTGTCCATAATAGTAACTCCCAATGATTCCCACATCTATAACTTAGTACAAAAGTTCTTTCAAAAGGTAGGTGGTTAGTCATGGTTTTAGACCTAATGGAACCTAATAACTCACATTGGTTGAGAGGATAAAAGGTTGGGCTCATAAAACCCTTTTGGGTGGAATTGTTTCCCACTATGAGATTCAATTTTACATTTATGATAAGTTTAGGAATATATTTCTAATACCAATACAGAACGGGTTATCCTAAAAAATGATTATAGGTTAAACCATCTTATATTTTAAGAGGAATATTTTAGTGAGTCCATCTGTATGTATTTGAGGTTCTTTAACAATTTATTCTAATATGTAGCTTCTTATATGTTGAAGCCGTATATCCAGGAACTTCAGAATTTGATTCCATGCATGGAGGAGATTAATATTTTGAGGATGAGACTGAGCCATTATGAGGTGTCCTACACATCTTTCTTATAATTGGAATCACAATCCATATAGTTTGTTAAACCTGTTCTGTTTAATGTCATGAATAAAGGAAATATATGAGGACACTTAGGCACTAGGTAATTGATATCTAACCTTGAGGAGGCATACTACATATCTTTTTTATAGTATGAATCAGAGTTATTTTAGTCTATTCACGCCCTTGGGACCTACCCTAATGTGTATTCCATTATGGGAGAAGTCATATCATGCCACTCATCAGGTCTTACACACTGAGGTCTCCTTGGATGGTGTAAATTCATAATGAGAATAATATGACCATTGCAACTCCCTAAGACCACATGATCCATGCTCAGTGTGAGAAACAAGAGATAAAAAGTAATTAGACTCATTGTATATATATACGAGACCTATGTACTAGGATATCCCTTAAGATGTTTAATATAGAGCTCAAGCCTTTGGAAGGAATCCCACATATCTTAGTTATGGATGGAATTAGAGTTATCATTTTTAGTTAACTTTTCAACACATTAGTGGATGAGGAAGACTGATCAGACCATTGAAATGATTGGATCCCGATGTTTGAAATGTTAGACACATGCGGGGACTTACACCAAGGTGGATGCATATTTGAGTTTGGACATTAGGAATGTGTCTTACATACCCTGGTTATTATAGGAATTATAGTTCTTATAGTTAATTTTGATTTGGTATTACACAATGAGGTTTCCATTTTATATGGGAAATATCATATTATGTAGATGATTATGGCTCACACAGTGAGTTTTCCCCAATATGGGCACTAGATAGGGTTATAATGGTTTCAAATGCCTGTTTGACCTAGCCTGATTATACCCCTAACATGTTTGATTGTCTTCCCAACATTCCTTGATTGTTTGAATAACATGCTGGAGGATGTATAGACATGTATCGTTGTATTGAAAACATGTCCAAAGACAATCACATGATCCATATGACTTTTATGAGGGACATATCATGATTTCAATGGCATGTCTGAAGGCCATCACATGATCGAGGATGACATTTTTGTAGGACATTACAATACCTGGATGACATGTCTTGGAGGCTATCTCATGATATGGATGACATTTTTAGAGTCCATCACATGATCTGGATGATAGGTCTATAGGGTGTCATATGATCTTACTGACTCATCTTGGTGTCATCATGAAACCTACCTAACATGCTTGGAGGGTATCAGATAATCTAGATGGTACTTACGGAGGACTTCATGATACCTAGATGACACTCACTGGATGAAATTGAAAGGCATGGGTATAAAGCCTCGAGGGATTCATGAGACTCGGGTGGAATTCTTGGGGGGGGGGGCGACTTGCTCTAACATACCAAAGGGACATCAAATGATCCAAATAGTATGTCAAGGGATCTTTGCCTGATTTGATTGACATGTCTTGGTGTTGTCTCATGATATGGATGAATCATGTGAAGTGCATGAGGGTCATCATATATGTTCTTCACGTGAGTCTCCCATAGTTTTGTTTTTATTATAGATTTTATTACATATATGCCTTATCTTTTTCCATTTTTTATCTGGTTTAGGTTTTATGTGACCTGACAAACATATGGGGTGCCTTTCACATAATCTAGAAGACACATCAAAAGTTCTTTTCATGATATCAAGTGATCACATTAAGTTCCTATGCATGCTTTGTGATCTCTTAGGTTTTACCCTGAATTTTACCTATCATAAAACCATTCTGATCACAAGATTGATTACTCTGAGAATTTATCTCCGATGCCTAGATGTGTCGGTACATGGATCCAAAGTCTCTTTTTTTATTTTGAAGAGGGGTGGGTTTATAGGCCTCACCACTACAGTTATATACTGCCTTGTGCGGCATGTATCTCTCAGGTTCAGGATGGATTCTGTTGAAGGATTTGGTGTTACGCACTTTGCATGATCCTATCGTGGGTTATTCGGGGGGGGGGGGGGGTCATAAGATTTTAATCAACTATAAGACCATCCTATCAGTGATTGATTTATTAAATTTTGGCTAGTCAAAGGGGTATTGTTCAATTATGTAGACATACCATGTGGATTTTATAAGATCAAACCAATATGTCCAAGGGCCTTCATGAGATTAGAACACTTATTAAAATTATTCCACGTGATCTGATAAGTCTTATCTTGGATTCTCTACAAGAAAAAGGTGGCTTGTTAGGGGGGCTTTGAAATATCAAGCTAATATACTAATGGGTCTCGCGAGATCATGATGTATTGTCGATGGGGGACTCACATGATAAATGGTGATCAACCAGGGTGTGTAACTCTGTTTTCATAAAATCATTATATCTTATGCTTGCAAGAATCTCCCAACATTTCCATTTTTATTTATTTCCTTATTTTTCAAGAGTTTTTGATCTTTTGAGTTTGTATGAGTGATGTTGAAGACAATCACTATCCTCATCGATGATGCGGCATGTTACTAAAAAAGGGTTCTATGGTGATGCACAAGTATTATCATGGAAAACACTTCTATTTGTTTTTGGAGTCGGAGGGGGAGCACATGACTACTAGGACATATCTGAATTACATCACGTGATGAGGGTGACATGCCAAAAGGTTCTTACATGAAAAGGAAGACATGTCACTAGGGATTCCACAATTTGTTGCAAACCGCATGGGAGTGTCGCATGAAGAATTATGAACGTGAAATACTTCTGTATTTTTAATATTATTATCCTTATTTTACAAGGTATTTTGGATGGTTTTTCTGATGCTCATCGATTGAAAAGTAACGTGATATGGAGTAACTCATCTAGAAGCAGTTGTATGAATAGTAATTGTCTCGAATGCCTTCTCAAGAATAGAAGGTCTTGGAAAAGGGACTTCATGTGATCTCCTGTATGTCAGGTGCTGTACATGTACCATTTTCATTACTTTGAAAGGGTCATTCAATCATGTATCCTTTGGATATTTATGTTATCCTTGAGTTTTTGACACCTTCTTATCCCTTTTCTTTATAGAGAAAATAATATCGACACTTCATGTATTTCTTCACTTATAGATTTTCTGATTCTCATTTGGTAGGAGTCAACAAAATGAAATAAAGGTAAATTATAATTCAACTTTATGAAATAATTATTATATCATATATATTATATATTTTAATTATATATATTCTTATTACCAATCATGTAAATTGGAAATGAAAAATTAATCGCATCACTTCGTGAAGACGGAAATCTACACGTACACACAAGAGACATTATCATTTTATAATGGATTGTAAGGTAAGATAATAGATATGATATTATAATTCTAGAATAATAGTTATGTCATAAATACTACATATAAACTTTATACCCCACCTAATAACCATCGTGAAAGATGGTTATGGAAAATGAATTGTATCACTATGCAGAGACAGTAAGACGTACATACACACAAGTGATTCTTTAAATTCTCATTTGAAGGAAAGTGGGTGAATAAAGGTTGTTTAATAATAATAAAAACACTAAAATTTATTTATAATAATAATTTTTTTATTTTATGAATAATATAATTGATTTATAGGTGGTAAAATAATAATTAAAAAGAAAGTGATTGGTTAGGGTGATTACCTCTTCTTTGAAACAACTTCTTTAGATCCTCTTTTAAGGATCATAGGGTTGGTCTTTTAGGAAGAAAAACACCTATAGAATTTGGATAATGAATTTTAGAAGGTATTTTTTGGGGTATAGTTGAGCTAGAAGGCTCAAAATGATTGAAGAAGTGAGGGAAGGAAATTCCCTTTTATAATTGAGGCGAAGGGAACTTTTGAAATTTTATAAAAGATTAAATTATAATAAAGCCATTATCATGAAAAAATGCTTCAAAATGAGCAGGGATTATAAAAATAGGTAGGATGGGGTTGGAATAACATAAAAAAAATAAAATTTTGATATATTTATGTGAGGTTTTTAACCTTATCTTTTGCTTTAACCCCTTAGTTAACCAATTTTAACCTTAACCATGTTAACATGTTTTTCATTTTTAAAGGGTTATAATTTTACCTATAATGATAAAATTGGATCGTAAATGGAAAAGAGATGAAATTTTTGACCCTATATTATCAAAATTTTATTATTTAATGTTTTTTATGATTTTTAAATAATTTAATATAATATTATTTCATAAAATATTATTTTGATAACTTTGAATACTATTCATTTAACTTCACTTTAAATACATCAATACAAAAATGTAACTTGAATATAATCCTTTAATATATACATAATAGGTCATATGTATTTATATTTTTGGAAACACTATTTTTTTTATATTACATTAATTTTAATATTTTTAAAATCATTTATTTTTATTTTTATATTAATTAAATAAATACTGTATTGGCGTTGTGTAAGTATTTAAGGTAAATATTTCATTCCTAAAATTTATTAATAAATTAAAATGATCAAAAAATCATTTATATTTTAAATAACCATTTATAACTGAACTTATACACCTTTTTCGTATGTAATAATTTAAGTGATATTAAAGTCAAGAGAATGAAAATTTTAACATTATCTTTTACTTAAATGTTATAAATGTTATTATCAAGGGAAAATGGAACCAAAATTCCATATATTAGATAATTGCCTGATATTTTCCAAAATATACTTATTTAATAGGAGAAAGGATAGTTTTTTTGTCTATTTTGAGTCCTTATTATATTACTTTTAACCATAACTAACGCATTTTACCTTTATCATGATAACGAACATTTACTATGGTTACTGTTCTTTTTGAACAAAAGTAAAATTGAACTATTCACCAAATTTGGCCCTCATGATTCCAAATATAGAATCCATTTTTCATGTTTTAATTTCTAGAAGTGGTAAAAATTAATTTAACATAAAAATGGAAAATTCATGGAAAACAATTTTTCATAAAAATTTCCCTTTAAGTATAAAAATGTTTTTATATCAAATTCATGTATACAATTTATTCAAAAGAATATAATTACATTTTTATATTAAAAATGAAATAATTTTATTTTAAAAACAATTTAAAACAAAATTTTATTTTATAAATAATTTAAAATAAAATACATTGAAAAGTAGAATTTTTCATTATTCATTGAAAAATCTGACTTTTCAGAAAAATATAAAAATTCAACCATGAGAAAATTATCATGTGATGAATTAAAAAATTATTTCATTTTTATTAATTAAAATTCTAAAATTTCTTAAAATTACTTATACAATGATTTCACAAAAATCAATAATAGTCATTTTTTGAGGAAAACATATTTTTAAAGCATAAAATGAATTTAATAAAATTTGAGTTTTTATTACTTTACTATTAATTAAAAAATAAATATTTTTTAGGAAATTTTTATATTTATTTTATAATATGGTTAATCTTATTCAGACCCTCTAATTCAATGGCTAGGTTATAAGAGTCACATTTAAATAATAATATTTCAGGGTTCGTTTAAGCTCATTGTTGTGTGTCATATACATAATCCAACATAATATCATTATTTAAAAATATAAGGGTGTTATATTCTATCCACTTTAATAAATTTACTCCTAATAATTTTAAATTTAACTCAATCATTAAATGATTTTAATTTGAAAATGCATTTTTTTGAAATCACACATCATAAAAAGGGTTAATAAAAATTCCTCTTGAAAAGTGGGACAAGGAAATATGATGTTAATATGGAATAACATAGAACTAGGTTTCTAAATATAAAAACATTAGTGGGAAGTGAAAATATAGATATAGAATATAATATTAATGCCCATGGATTAATATGTATTGATAGAGAACATAGTTTTGAGAATGTTAACCTCCACAAAACCATAAATATGTGATGGGATTAAAGGCCATGATTCATTGGAAATGAAATTAAATGAATAATTTTTTATTATTTTAGTTTCCTTTTCTTAATGTTAAGGGATTACTTTGATATAAAGACAAACAAATCAAGAATATATAATTATTTTATTTCTTTCTATGTCATAAGAAAAATTTCCTCCTTTGGTTGTGCATCGATCAATTTTCACTTAATATCTTACACCAAGAAATGAATAATCAAGATGATTTTTTCATAAATGGAGCACTAAAATTAAATTTTAACATGTCATAAGATCTATAAATAAATTATAATTCATTCATACTATCTGTAATTTTTCATCAAAACCAAAATGATAAACACAGGTTATATTATATGGAAATATAATTCTTTAATCTCTAAAACCTCATCTAAAATACATCTTAATCCATTCCATAAATAGTTAACCTTATAACCCTTACAAAATATGTCCGGATAAAATAAACAATCAAAAAATTTAAGAACAATTTTATGAAATTTTCAAAATCATCTTAACATTAATCCCTAAATAATATAAATAATATTTTAGAATCACATACCATATATGTGATTACCTTTATCATATATTCACATGAAATATGTTAATATCATAAATTAGAATAAAACCGCAATAAAAACTATCATGATATAAGAATTTAACTCTCTCCTCATTCCTTAAATAAAATCGATAATTATTTAAAATATTCCATAAATCAAAAAACAATTTAAACTCTATAAATGATAATATAAACCAATTTTTTATAAAATCACTAATTAGTTCTAAAATCATCAATACTATCCCATTTACATTAAAAAATAAAAAATCTATTTATCTCATTATTATCTCAAGTTTATCTTTCCATTAATAATGTATTCTCTAAAAATATCTCATTACAACTAATTCAAATTTATTAGTCATCAGTTAAATTTAACACATTCGTAAAAATCCGTTAATAAAAACCATAATAAAAAAAATACTCAGATGTTTCATGGAACTTATAACTAGAAAATAATTATAAAAAATTACTTCTTCAACATAATTTTTGAATTAAAATACATAAATACATCAATAATTACACTTTTACAATAAAAATGACATTTGGCCTAACCTGATCTAGGAGTTAGCTCCTAGATTCAGTCATTTAGTCAGATAATTCCCATGTTTCACAAACATAAGATATTGAATTATAAATGGTACATTGGGATGAACTTAATATACCATATAGAACTCTTAATTTTTCCTTGTAAATTACTTTATCCATAACCTTATTCTATACACATAAAATATATTTTCATTCCTTTTAGAAAATCCCTTGAGTGATAGTTCCAACATTCTTGATATATAGGAAACGAAATATTCTTTCCTCCATGGTCTCCACCACCCAATCTCTCAATGAACTCTATCCTTATATGATATGGTGAGTCTAAGTGTTGGTTAAGGTTAAATTTGTTATTCATATATTATGATAATTGATTAGGAATAATCGCAATATCCTTCAATCTAGTCATCATTCCATTGGGTTACTCATCAACATAATGTCCCTCACATTCAATGTTAACCCAGTTCCTTATGGTTCCCTCCACGACTAAAACCAAAAATTATAGTGTGATCAATAATAATCATAGTGGAAAACCACATAATCCTGAAAAATAATTAACAAGATATATAAATAATAACACCCTTATTTCAATATATGAAACCTTAAGTTTAAACCAGGACATCCATAATCGTCGTCTATTCAAATAATTTATAATGGTTCATAAACGAAATGCGAATTAACCCAATAATATCCCATGGGAGTGTTAAAACCAGTTTTCAATAAGGGAAAACTCTCCATTCACCAGAATTATAGATGATATATACTCAACCAAATATTTTTTTGGTTATTACCCCTAGATGAATAAGTTCCAAACCCACATTCACATGGATTCATTGCAAGTAAAATCACATAATATCTTCCTTACCAAAAATTTATGATGATATCCTATAATTAGACTTATCCCTAGGGATTTAAACAAATTATTATAATCATAATCCATAAATATTGACTAAAACAAACTCAAATTCCAAATATATTGACCTTTAATTTTCATAAATATATATTACATATTTTTAGAAGAAGATTATTTTCAAAACATTACGATCAACATAAAAATTGTATAGGGATAGTGCCTTTAGAAACATGGATACATAAATAACTTGTTCATATGAGATCTACATAATCGCCATAATTCTCTGTCATAATTAGAACCCTTATTAGACATATATTACTTAAAAAATCACTTCAAAACCTAGAGAAATGAATCCTAACAAAAGGGTGAGCTTTGATGCACAATAAGGGTAAACAAGGGAGATATCAATGATCAGTTAAACATAACATGAGAATAAGGGTATGATAATATAGGAATAACATTTGACAATCCATACCCTGTATATCATAGATTAAAATCCTGAATCATGACATAAATATTAGTAGTAAATAATACATGAATCATGAAGGAATAAAAAAATTATATTACATAAGAATATAATATAGAAATAGAAATGTTGAAAAAGCATAATATTATAACTTTCTGAACATTTATAAATAGAAAAAAGTTCATTTTTTGAGTTAAACACATGAAATAAGGCCCTCGAATAAACATATGGACATGAAAACAGGTGTATACATAATCTTATATACATTAAATCTAGATACATGGATAAACTTATATACAAACAAACTAGGTCTATATATAATTTATAGACATGAAATCTAGGTCCACACATACAATTGTTAACATGAAATAAATTTCATGCACAACATATTTATCTTATGTGTTATCCATATTTACCCAATTCATTGGAGGGATTTTATGGATCTAAACATTAGATTATCAAAATACACTCATATAAATTACACAATATCATAAATTATTCATTATAATATCATAACATAAACCATGGAAACTAAATAGGTTTTGTAAACATATCATCATCATATTTATAAAACACCGATATAAAGAATAAATATGGTATAATTGGATCATATCTATAGTATAAAATAATTAAAATCAAAGGATGTTATTATGGATATTTTTTTAATAAAATATCACTGGATATTTCTTGAGGAAAATATAATTTTTATTTTGGAACCACCTATTTAAAATATAAAAATACCAAAAATATTTTGGAGAAACATTTCCTTGAAAATAACCACGAAAAATTGAAAATAAAGCTTCAAATTATTAATTGGTCATGATGAAAAAAAATTCCATTCATTTCATATATGTTAAAATAAAATAATCATTTCACACTTTTGTAAAAAAATCAAAAGAACCACATTCATAAAACAACAAGAAGATCCTTTTTAAACCCATTTTTTAAAATTTATTCATGGGTAAAAATTAATTTGACCAATAAAAGTATAAATTAAAACATTTTTAAAAATATTTCAGAGAAAAAATGGACATGGAAGAAGAAGGATTTTTGACTGAATAGTAAAAAATATTCCATTTTTGAAAAAAACATTCATTTGATAATTTGAGAACTAAAAGTGGGGAAAATGAAATAAAAACATGTATTCCCCATAAATAAATAGTGGTGAAGAAAATTAAAGTGACTTATCATATAATTATCATATAATTTTCTCAATAGAAATTTAATCATAAACAATCCTGATTAAAAATAGTTTTAAAACATAAAACCCTTACTGCTTTGGTAAATTTTGAATCGTAAGACCCATGAAAGAATAAAATTAAAATAAACCTTATATATTATTAAATAAATAAATTAATTTTATAACATTTCAAATGGGATATATATACACTTCCTAAAATAATATAGGTTCATAACAAAACTTATATCACAAAGAAGACAATTCAAAATGAAAATACCTTACCTCAAGTATTGTCCTTCCTCATATGTGCTCTAAAATCCTGTATAATAAATATATATTTATTATAAATATATTATATCACCATAAACATATATTTCATACCATATATTACTTAATTATATCATTTTATCACATTTTATCAATAATTATTTATTAAAATCACTTTTTTAGGGTGATATCTTCTTTGCTTTTCATGTATGTTTTGGTTTGGTAGTTTTAGTCCTTGTACTTTGATCATGGTTCCATAATATCTATAATTTTAATCATTATATAAATATAATACATATTAATTATATAAAAATTTATTTTCATCTATAAAAGTAGATACTGAAAAATGTATTACACCGTTCATAGAGATGGTAGGTCGTACGTATGTATGGACATAATTTTCAACTTTTAATGGAAGGAAAGAAATAAATAAAAATAATAATTAACCCTTATATATTAATTTATATATCATATATATCATATATATTCCTTATATATTTCTTTATTACCATCCATGTAAAGAGGAAATGAAAAACGAATCACATTTCTTCATAGAGGCGGTAGTGCATATGTATGCATGAGTGACATTATCGTTTTCCAATGGATTGGAAGGTAAGAAGGTAGATATGATATTATAATTACATACAAATAATATCTTCACAAATATTACATATAAAATTTAAACCTATCATAATAACTATAAATTAAATATGGTGATGTAAAATTAATTATATTTCTATATGGAGATGGTAAGCTTTATATACGCACAAGAAATACTTTCACATCCCATTTGACGGAAAGAGGGTAAATAAAGGTGGCTTAATAATAATAATAAATATAAAATTTAATTATATTTTTTTACTTAATTTATTATCTTATGAATAATATAATAGATTTATAGGATCTTAAAGAAGAATTAAAAAGAAAGTGACCAGTTAAGGCTTTTACAACTTCTTTGAAGTGACACCTTTTTATTTTCTATTAGGAATCCTAGGGTTAGTTTTTAAGAAGAAAAAAACCTATATAATGTGGATACTGATGTTTAAAAGGTGTTTTTAGGGTAAGGTTGATAAAAAAACTATAAAATGTGTGAATAAGTGAGGGGAGGAGGAGCACTTTTATAATTAAGGTGAGGGTTATTTTGGGAATTTCATAAAAGATTAAATTATAATAAAGTCATTATCAAGAAAAATTATTTCAAATTTATAGGTATTAAAATAAAAGTCATAATGGGGTTTAAATCACATTAAAAAAATAATATTTGGACAGATTTATGTGGTTTGTTAACCTTATCCTTTGTCTTAACCCTTTAGTTAACCCATTTTAACCTTAACTGTGGTAACATATTTTTCACTTTTAAAGGGTTATAATTTTACTTATAAGGAGAAAATTGTATAATATTTGAAAAGGGATGAAATTTATGACCATATATTATCCAACTTGTTCTCTTGAAATATTTTTATAATTTTAAAATAATTTAATATAATATTATTTTCAAAATATATTATTAATGTCATTTTTGACACTATTCATTTAATTTGAATTTAAATACACTGAGAAAAAAAAATTAATTCTATTAAAATAGATTAAATTATAAATAATTGGTTATATTTATATACAAAATTTTCAGGACACATTAATTTTTCAAAATTACATCACTTTTAATATTTTTTAATCATTTATTTTATTTTTTTGTGAATTAAATAAATATCGTATTAGTGTTGTGTGAGAATTTAAAGAAATTATTTCATTATTATAAATTTTAAATAAATTACCATGATAAAAACTAATAAATTATATTTAAAATTCACATTTATATCTTAACTTATACACTTTTTCCCTTGCGTAATAATTTAATAGATATTAAAGTCAAGAAAAATAAATTTTGACTATATTTTGCTTAAATATTAAAAATGTTACTATCAAGGAAAAATGGATAACAAATTCGATATATTATATATATTTTTGTACTTGGATGAAATAAACTCATATAATAGTATAATGGAATGTTTTGGGTTGATTTTGAGACCTTATTATATTATTTTTAACAATAATTACCCCATTTTACATTTACTATAACAATAAAAATTTACTATGGTTAGCATTCATTATGATAAAAAGTAAAATTGATGTATTAAAAAAATTTAGACTAACTAATTAAAAATATGTAATAATTTTTTTATGATTCAATTCTTATAAGTGGAATAAATTAATTTAACATAAAAAAGAAAAACACAACAAAAAACTACTTTTATAGAAAAATTTACTTTTAAATATAAAAAGGTTCTTATATCAAATTAAAATATAAAATTCATTAAAAAGAAAATAATTATATTTTTTTATCAAAATTAATTAATTATATTTTAAAACCAATAAAAAATATAATTTTAATTTATAAATACTTTTAAAAGAAAATATAGTTTTCAATAATGATAAACAATATTTTAATTATTCATTGAATAATATATTTTTTAGAAAAATATCAAAATTTCACCATAAGATAATTTTGATATGATTATTTCAAAATAGATATAATTTTTATCAAATAAAATTTCTAAAATTTTAATAAATAAATTAAAACATTCTCTCAGAAAAATCAATTTTTTTAAGAAAACATATATTTGAACCATAAAATGATTTTATTAAAAATTAATTTATTATTTATTATGAATAAGTCAATACATTTTTATTTATTAGTACACACACACACACACATATATATCATATTGTAGTTAATCATATTCATACCCACAAATTCAATGGCTATGTTATAATAGTCATATTTAAATGAAAATGTTGTGTAGTTCATTTAAGCTCGGTGTTGCATGTCATATATGATAATGAACACAATGAAATTATTGAAAAATCTTATGGTGTTACATTCTTCCCGTTTAATAAACATAATCCTCATAATTTGAACTTGAACTCGATAATCAATGGTTTTCCACATAAGAATACCTTTGCTGAAATACCACATAATAAAAAGAGTTAATAAAACTTATACTTGAAAAGAGGGAAAGGGAAATACAAAATTTATCTAGAATAACACAAAATGAGGTTTAAAAATTGGAAAAAATTAGTGGGAAGTGAAAATATAGACATGTAAGAGAATACTAATACCCAAGGATTAATAGAGAGTGATAAAGAATATGGTCATGAGAATGTTAACCACCGTAAAAGCTTAAATCTATGATGGGTTAAAATACCATTGATTCATTTGAAATGAAAGTAAATAGATAATGTTTCTATTTAAAATTAACTTTCCTAAAGCTGAGGGATAAATAACTCAATAAAATATTAATCTTTTATTTCTTTCTATTTTATATGATCAATTTAATCCCTTGGTAGTGCATCGATCAAATTTCACTTCATATCTTACCCCAATAAATGAATAATCATGATGAATTTTTCATTCTTCAAGTAGTAATATTAACTTTTAATAGATCATAAGATACGTAAAATAATGTTAATTCATTCCTACTCCCTCTAGTTTTTTACCAAAACAAGAATGATTAACATAGGTTATCCAATATGGAAAAAACATAATTTAATCTCTAAAACTAAAACCCAAGTTTAACTTAAACCATTCCATAAATATTTAACCTTAAAACCCTTAAAAAATATGTCTAGATAAAATAAAAATCCAAAAATTTAGGAATAAGGGTACTAAGTTTCAAAAATAAACTTAACATTAACCGCTAAAATAGCATAAAAACGATTTTAGTATCACATACCAAATAGGTGAATACCTTGATTCTATATTCCCATGAAACATGGTAATAAATTTAATTACCATAAAACCTTAATGAAAACTTGTATTATTTCAAAAATTAACACTCTCCATAGTCCTTAAATAAAATCATGGATTTTTGAATATATTCTATAAATCCTAAAATGTTATAAACTTCATAAAAGATAATATAGGCCAATTTTTCATCAAATCACTAATCATTTATAAAGTTATCAATACTATCCCATTTAATCTAGAACTTTCAAAAATATACTTATCACATTATTATATCAACATCATGTATATATTAAGGGTTACCTTTCCCTTAATCTTGTATTCACCAAAAAATATATCCTTACCACTAAATCACTTTTCTCAGTCATCAATACCATTCAACCCATTCTTGAAAATATTTTATGAATAACCTCTCTAGAACAATCCTTAGATTATTTATGGAACTTATAACCATAATATCCTTATAAAAAACACTTCTTTAACATAATTCATGAATTCAAAAACATAAGTAGTGAAATCATTAAACATAAATTATTTACATGACATGAGACCTTCCTTGGTCTAGGAATTATCTCTTAGATTAGGGAATTGACTTAGATTATGACCATGTCCCCCACATAAAAGGAATTGAAGTAAAAATTGAACCTTAAGATGAAATTCATATCCCCCCATTGAACTCATCTTTTTCTAGGGAAATAACTTGATCTATTCCCTTCTCCTCCACACATAAAACATCTTCTCATTCCTTTGATACATCCCATTGAGTGATTATTCCTACTTTCTAAAAATATAGAAAACTAATTGTTTTACCTCCACGATCTCTACCACCTGAGATCTCAACAAACTTTATCTTTATCTTCTTTGGTGAGTCCAGGAGTTAGTTAAGGTTTATGTTATTAATCATATATAATGATAACCGATTAGAAATAATCACAATATCCTTCAACATCATCAACACATTGTCTATTATATTTAACATTAACCCATTTTCTCCTGGTTCCACCATTTAATAAAACTAAAAATAATAGTTTTATCAACAATAATCCTAGTGTAAAACTACATAATTAGGAAAAATCATTATATGATGTGTAAATCCTGAAAAATTATTTTCAATCTATGAGATATTAGGTCTAACCTAGGTCATGAATATTCATCATCCATTAAAATCCTTTATAATGGTTCATAAAGGAAATAAAAATTAATCTAAACATAACCCCAAGGAGTTTAAAAGTATTTTCACATTAAGGGAACACTCACCATGCACCAGAATGATGGATTAGATATACTCGACCAAATATTTTTAGGGTTATTACCCTTAGATGCATATTCGATGAAACCACATTCACATGAATGTATTGATAGGAAAATCACATAATCTTCTTATTACCAAAACTTTAGGATGTTATCATATACTTAGACTTATCCTCAAGGATTTTTACTAAATTTTTCTAATCCCAATTTTGAAATATTGACTAAACCCTTCTTAGATACAACCTATAGGGACCTATACTTGTCATATATAGATATTACATATTTTTAAATGAATATTCATTATATAAAATTATGATCCATTCTATAATCATATATGTTTAGTTCCTTTGGAAACATTGATATATAATAAAACTTGTTTATATGTGATCTAAATAACCTCCCACTTTGTTTTTCATAACTAACATCCTTCTTAGAAATATTATAATTAAAATCTATCTTCAAAACCTAGGGAAAGAAAACATAAGAAAGGGTGAGATCAAATTCTAAATAAGGGTAAAAAGGGATATATCAATGTTCACTTAAACATAACATGAGAATAATGTCATGAGAATATGTGAAAAACATTTCAAAATTCATACCCTACATATCATAGTTCGTATTCTTGAACCATGAAACAAACCTTGGTCATTCATAAGGTATTAATCATGAAGGAATAAAATAATATATTCCATGAGAGCATAACATAGACATAAAAATGTGAAAAAACTAGAATCTTACAACATTGTGAACATTTATAAATAGAAACTAGTTAACTCATCAAGTTAAGGACATGAAATATATCCCTATCACAAAATTAGGGTCATGAAACAAGGTCTACACTTAATCTTATGGATAAGAAATCTAATTCCACACATAAACTTTTGGAAAATCAAATCAGGTCCATATATATTCTTATATACATGAAAAAAAGTCTAAATATAAAATTGTGAACATGAAATTAAGTTCACACATAACATATTTAACTCATGCATTAACCATATTTACCTAATTAATTGGGGGGATTTAACAGACCCAACTATCACATAATCATAATAAACATATATAAATTCCACAATATCATAAATCTTTCATCATAACATCATAACATAACCCCTAGGAAATAAAAGGATTTCATAAAAATCTCACAATCATAGTCATAAACAACCTATATAATGAATAAGGATGGTATAATTGCATCATATCCCTATAAAATAGCAATTAACCTCAAATGATATATTATGGATGAAAATTTTCTTTAAAAGATCGTTAGAATATTTCATGAGGAAAATACCCTTTAAATTTTAAACTGACCTATTTAAAATCTTAAATTTTACAAATATTATGGAAAAATTATCTTTGAAAGTAAAATTGAAAAATTTTAAAGTATGTTTTAAATCATTAAGTGGTTATGATGGTGGAAAATTACATTCATGTTGTATAAGTTAAAAGAAAATATTCTTTAAATACTTTTGTAAAAAATGACAAGAAGTACATTGTTCATAAATTGAAAATAATATTACTTTTAATTTTTTTAATAATATGAAAAAATACTTTAAAAAATAATATGATAATATTGAAACATTTTCAGAAACATTTTATAGAAAACATCGACATAAAAGAAAAATGATTTTTGACTGAATGGTAAAACATAGTCAGTTTTCATTAAAAACATTCATTTGATCACTTAAGCACTTAAAGTGATAAAAATGAAAGTAATACATATATTATATAGAAACAAATAGTGGATACTAAAATTAACTGAATTTATCAAATATTTATTATATAATTTATTCAATATAAATTCAAGCATAACAAATCCCAATTAAAAATATGATTGAAACATAAATTTCTTACCACTTTGGAAACTTTTGAATTGTAAGTGTAATGAGAGAATATGTCATGACCCATCCCCCAGGGATCATGTCGTGACTACCCCAAACTCACATTCCATAGGCTAGAGGATGAATACTATCATTGAGTAGGACATCCCAAAAATAGAAAGCACTGCCTTCAATACTCTACACACGCACAAAGCACAAATTGTGGAAAGTAAACACAAATTAAATAACAACTATCACTGAGGAAACTATTGAGAGTAAAACAAAAAATAAAAGTAAAAAGAGGACAGAATAATATTTCAAAACCACATAGGAAAGTATAGCTACCACGGTCTATCTTCTCGAGACCCTACCACAAGGGTAAGTGAGGGTAGATTCCTATAGCCGTAGAAGTGTGCCCGTCCATCCCATCTCACTGAGAACCACCTAGTCTCAGACCACCAAGGTATCTGTTGAAGCATCGATCACCTACAAAAGACATGACACATGTGGGAAATCCTGTGTAGGGTTGAGTAACACAATACTTAGTAGGTACCCCAAACCACAAAGGAAAGACCACAACGCAAGACCAAAAATCCAAGATAGCTCACACCGGGTATAACTGAAAGTATATAAAGTAAGATTATCAGTCATAAAGATGAATCATATTGTACTACTGAGGGACACATCCCTAATGATTCACCGAGGATCACTTGGATATAGGGCCACTCAGGTCCGCTGGGCTACTGGAGCACTGTGGTCCGCTCAGTTACTGGACCACTGAGGTTCGCTCGACTACTAGACCGCTGAGGTTTACTCAACTACTGGACCAGTGAGGTCCGATCGGCTACTGTACCACTAAGGTCTACTTGGATATTGGACCACTGAGGTTTACTCGGCTACTGGACCACTCAGTTCCACTTTCCTATTGGACCACTGAGGTCTTCTTATCATATCCTTCGTGTCACAGCCGGCCGTAGGATTCTTGTTCTCCAGCGCGCTTGGTTCTGAGTGAATATACTACTCAATCCAAAGGTAATATCTAGAATACAAAAAAAAAACTCACTTAAAGTATACTCAAAGTACATTCTCATTTCAAGGGTCCCAACTCCACTGACAGTGCATCAATCAGGTGAATGATCTAAAAGATAATGGGGTTTTAGTAAACAAAGGTAGGTTGCGTCCACGCCTGGTCTGACTTGGTCGGGCCGACCTGAAAAACCTGACCTGGTGGTCCTGCATGAACCGACCCAGTTCGGTTAACTTGACCCAACCTGGTTGGGTTTGGGCTGATTTGGTCTGGTCTGGCCTAGTGGCCCGACCCATTGGGCCTTGCTGGACCAGGCCCGGTTTGGTCGTGGGTCCAACCCACTCGGTTGCTCAGCGATCTAGTTCTCATCTGATCCGGTCCGACTTAGTCAGAATAATTTTGACCAATTGAGCCACCCAGTGGCCTAGTTTCCAATCCAAACTAGCCCGCAATTTTGCAGCCCAATTGGGTCTATCCTAGATGCCTGCTGGAATCCAGTTCATGCAGCCATGCAGATGACTGAGGCCAACCACCTACCCCTACACACGGTCCAGCGTGGACCGCATGTCGGCATACCCTATAGACAGCTCCATGGGTCACTCCACCTAACACATCACCCAACTAGTGATGCCACCCTACACTACCATGTTTCCTGCTGGCCATGACCTCTACCTCCACATCGTGCCACCTCCCACCCACGACCACCCCTATTGGTTTCCTCAACGGTCCATCAGAATTTCTATGATGGTCCGTTCATCGATTTAGAGGGTCTGCTATGATCCACGGGTCACCTACTTCACTACCATGTATCCCAAGTTGTCTTTACATTGATTCAGGGGTCTGGATACATTTGAAACCTCATAGAAATAATACGGTGTGACCACAAGGGTCCGTCGTTGAAGAATTCATGATGGGATATTAAATCACAAGGAACAACCAAAGAGACAAACATTGGACTTATTCATTTGGTATTCATTCACCGCATTTGAAAAAGGGGAGATATCAAATTATCATAAGTTATGTCCCCCATTATTTAATCCTCACATTCTAAAAACCCCATCCCACATATGTGATCAATCTTTGGGTCAACCAGTTTTTGGGTTGGATCATGTTCATTATGAAAAACAAAGATCAGGGAAAATAAAGGATTTACTAAGAATTAAAAAAACCCTACATTGGAAAAAGGAGATTGGTTGATGATGATCTTCCATCATCATCCGTCGATCTTCGTTCCCAAATCTGCTCTATAAGGGTGTCGTTGTTTCTTTCCAATTCATTGGCATTCGTAATTGGAGAGGTTTCCTTCACTATTCGTCAGAGGAATTCCTGTTTTTTTTTGTCAACCTAGAATTACTATTTTAATTAGGGAAGGAAGAAACACCATGTGTTGCAGTGTTTCCACATAGATTAATTAATTAAGTTCATCAATGGATTTAGAGTCGCCTCATCATAGTGCCACAACGCTGATGAGTCATTGCATAATGATGAAGATAAAAAATAAAATAATTTTTTAAAGTTATTTTATTTTTCTTCTCAATGTCCCAAAAACTATCTTTTTTCTGTTCTCCCATGTCGGTCGATGTTAGGCCCTTTCTAGTTGAATCCTGATAAGTTCAATGGTGCCCTTCGATTTTGATCTGGGAACCCATTTAAAAGTTAGAAATATCTTCTTGCATGATTATTTATTAAAATTTAGAAATAGTTAGAAAATAGATTTCGGCCACTCTAGACCTTAGAATCACGTTCTATCTTAGATCCTAGTCTCAAAATATTCCCATTTAATTTTTAAAAAAATTTACATGGAATTACAAGGTATTACATTACCCCCACATTTATGGATTTAAATCCTCATAATCCAAAACAAGGGATAATCAAACAAATGGGTGGTATTGAGCATGAATATGAGCCTCCCATTCCCACATTCTCTCCTAGAGATACCTGTGCCACCAACTAAAACACACTAGGGGAATCAACCATCCATGATGGATCCTCTCTTATCGATCCTATATCTTCACTGGGTACTCTACGAATGTCACCTCATTGTTAATCTTCACCTCACCGTGGTCAATGACATCAGAAAGGTGATGCATATATATCCTTAGTTGGGATATATAGAAGAAGTCGTGCACCCTCTTTGACTTTGGTGTTAGATCCAAGAAGTACACCACCTATCCCACTCTACATAGTATTAGGAAAGGATCAATGAACCTGGAAGATAACTTTCCACCCCAGACAAATCTATGTATCCCTCATAGAGGAGAGACCAATAGGAATACATGGCCCCCTCCTCAAACTCCAAGGGTCTCTATCACCTACAATAATAGGAATTCTGTTGGATATGTTTAGTATTAATTCACTCTCAGATGACCTACACCTTCTCAGTGGTAGCCTTACCATCTCTAGACCCATGAGTGCGGACTACCCTAGGTTTGTCGAGCATAATGGTGACATGAATGATCATCCATACAGTGCATTTAATGGTGCTATATAGATAGTGGAGTGATATCTATTATTGTACACAAACTCCACTAGTGTTAGTTGTTCCTCCCAACTGTGAGCAAAATCAAGAACACAAGTATGAAGAAAATCCTCTACGGTCTGTATGGTCTACTCTTTCTGACCACCTGTCTATGGGTGAAAGGCTGTGCTCAATTTCATCTGAGTCCCAAATTCCTCCTAAAATACTTTCCACAACTAGGATGTAAAGTGTGCATTATGATCTGAGACTATCATAGATGGGACTCCATGGAGTCAATATATCTCCTACACAAAGAGTCATCCAAACCTCTCCACTGAACCCTACTCTCAAATAGGTAGGAAGTGGGCCAACATGGTGAGTCGGTCTTTGACTACCCAGATGATATCATGCCCCTTGGACGTATGTGGTAAGCCTATCATGAAGTCCATCAATATCCCATATCACTTCTACTCTGGTACCTTTAGGGGTTGTGTCAAAACATCTAGAATCTGGTGCTTAACATTCACTTGTTAACAAGTGAGGCATCTTGAGACAAACTATGCCACTACATTCTTCATCCCTGACCACCAGTACTGACGTCGGAGGTCCTAGTACATCTTCACCACACCTGGATGTACTGTCAAAGGGGATGTATGGAACTCCCTTAACACCTACTCCTGCAACACCACTGGTAATATGTTCATTACTCTGAAAAGGAAGACGTGCTCTCCACCTTTCGAATATCCATCAGGGGCATGCTGTATTGATATCTAGGCATGTGTAGTCTCACATCTGGAATCTACGATTTGTTCCTCCCTGACTCACTATAATAGTGGAGGGTAAACTACCATCGATTGAAGAAAATATGTCTCCCCTCTATCCACGAAGGATATATGAAGTGAGACCAACTACTCTAAGGTCTAGTTCAGTAGCTATGAACTTGATCTTCTTCTCAGATAATCTACCATAATGTTCCCCTTTCCAGGAGTATAGACTATCTCGAAGTCATAGTCCTATATGAACTCTATACAATGTCATTTTATCAGATTTGATCATTATAAGAAAATATATACTTGATATTCTTATTGTCAGAGTAGATGATGAATTTTTCACCCATATTGTAGTGTCCCCAAATCTTCAGTGTAAATAATACCACTACCAACTCAAGGTCATGAGTCTCATAGTTCTTCTCATGCGGTCTCAATTTTCATGAGGAATAAAAAATCACTACTTTTTACTACATCAGGACACAAACAAGACTAGTTATTGATGCACCACATAACACTACGTAGTCAGTGCCTTCCTCTAGAAGACTCAAGACAGGAGAACTAATCAAGATCTTCCATATCTGCTGAAAGATCTCTGGGTATCTTTCTTTCAACAAGAAGGGTTTTCCCTTATTCTTCAATGCCTTCATTGGTTCTGCAACTTTGGAAAAGTAAGGTACAAACCACTGATTTTACTCGGCCAACCTAAGGAAACTTTTCACCTTGATAATGCTCTTGGGAAGCTCTCAAGAAAGAACCACCTCAATCTTCGCTAGATCCACCATAAATCTAGCCTCTGAGATTACATGTTCCAAGAAGTGGACCTTTTGTATCCAAAATTCACTATTTGAGAGATTTTCATAAAGATAGTGCTCTCAGAGTGCATCCAGAACCATCATCTTCTGTATCACGTACTCCTCCTTAGACACTGAATACACTAAGATGTCATCAACAAAGATCACTAAAAACTAGTCTAAGTACAACTGGAAGGTCATATTCATGATTCCCATGAACACTAATGGGGTTTTTTTCATTCCAAATAGAATAACAAGGTACTTGTAGTGGCTATAGGGATATCTAAAATCTGTCTTTGAGATGTCAACATCTCATACTCGAAGTTGGTGATAGCCTGAACTGAGGTCAATCTTTGAGAACCATCTTGCTCCCTTTATCTGATCAAAGAGGTCATCAATACTTGGTAGATGGTACTTGTTCTTCATGGTCACCTGGTTCAGGTGCCAAAGGTCCATGCATAACCTCAAGTTTCTGTCTGCCTTCTTGGAAAAAAATAGTGGGACTGCCCATGGTGAAATGATGGGCCTTACAAGCCCCTTACTCTACAAGTCCTCCAACTATATCCTTAGCTCTTGAAGCTCTGTGAGAGACATCCGATATATAGGTTTAGATATTTGTATTGTACTGGGGTAAAAATCAATTTAGAATTTGACCTTCCTATGAGGAGGTAGTCCTAGGAAATTCTCTAGAAAGGCGTCCTCATACTCATCCACCACTTTAGGAAACTGTGGAATCGTCTCATCCACTTCACTAAGGGTCATTCTAGCTAACTGATGAGTGATCAGATGCAAACTTATATGTACAAGTCTATACTGTAATGCTTTGTTTTCCTTATCACCAGCAATAGAAAACTGGTTCCCATCTCTGTGAACACACCACACTATGCATCTAAAATAATCGATCTCAGCATGAAATACTGATAGCCATTCTATACCCAGAATGATGTCGTAAGACCTCAACGCTGCTACTAAGATATCCCAGTCAAAGCTATCGCCTCCAAGAGTAAGGTCAAACTGTCGAAACCAGTGTGTGATTGATGAATACCCTCTCATAGGGGTATCTAATCATAAGTATCGAGGCAACAACTTGATCGGAATCTCTGAGCTCCAAATAAGGTTCACAAAAAGGAAAGAGTGACTGGAACCTATGACTATAAGAAATACAGCTAATGTTGAAAAGACACAGATCGTACCTTGTATCTTATCTAGGACACTGAGACTGTAGGCCTCAATTTCCTGAAGTTGATTCTACCTCTATCCACCTGCTCCTAGAGCCTGTGGTGGACCACCTAGGGGTGGTGGTGGTAGTACACCGTATCTATGACAATCTCATGCCACTTGTCCCACTTCTCTTCCACATCCACTTCCTGGTGGACCGCCCTGTTCCTGTCTTTGCTTCTTCCTCGACGATCCCTTGATCGTTTTTTGGTCCTCTGCTAAGTGAGTCGGGAAATCCCGAGCCATATGACCTTGCCCACTGCACGTGTAGCATACTCTACTCCTATGAGAACTCTCTATACCCTAAGATCCTCATAATGTTGACCCTGAGTCCTGGGGTCATCCTCTAAATGGTCTGGCCTATTTGGGCCTCTGCGTCATCTGTCGGCTACCTTCCATAGATGAATCAACCACCTGTTGCATGGTGTTAGCTCCCACCATTGGTTCCTGCTCTGCGAGGAATCTCTCCACTTGTAGAGATTGATCCAGCTCCCCATCCTATATAGGGATGCTGACAGAAATCATTGATGCCCTGATCTCCTGTTCGAGTCCCTATTCAAAGGTTTGGGCCCTAATGAAAGGGTCATGTACCATATTCTTAGAGTAATGAGAGAGTTCTATGAACCGCGCAGAGTACTCATCCACTATCAGGCTACCCTGCTGTAGGTTAAGAAGTTCCTGTATACACACTATGTATAAAGTTGTGGGGAGGAACTCGTACTTGAAAAGTCACTCGAATTCAGACTAGGTGAGGGTTTCCTCCTCATGCATCTTGATCATCAAACTCCACCATCTCCCTGCAATCCCTGTAGAAGGATAATGGCTAGAACTGCCATCTGATCAAGTGACATCCTCACTAAGTAGAATACTCACATCACCACCTCTATCCAATCCTTAGTGACCTGAGGATTTGTCTCTCCCCTGAACCAGGGAGGTATCTATCTCTAGAACTCGTGTAAGGCACAGATCTTAAGTGCATCCTCTATCGGTAGCACCGGTAGTAAATGTTGACCAATATGCAATGCTAAAGCTGGGACACTTCTCGAAGGGGACATCTAGGGAAATTGTCCCTATACCAAAAACTCATCACTCTATGGACCATACTCATGGCCACACACATGAATCATGGATGGATTTCTATGTGGAGGCATCCTAAAAGAGATCAAGATGAACCATGATTAATATATTATACCTGGTGACCTGACTATGACTCATAAAGATCATGAGAAAACATTCAAAGATGCATGTAACCAGTGTTTTCATGTACGAAGTCAAAAAGAAGAATTCAGGGACACGGTGTATGGATACGTCAACCACCACACCAACACTGGACTCCTTGGCCTGAAAGCTGAACTCAAAACATTTAACACTATTTACCCATTATAATTTATAGACTCTTAGTTATTTTTGTAGAACCTATAACCCTTTGATTACACTTTTTCATGACCCGTACCCTAGGTCTCATGTCGTGACAACCCCAATCCCACCTTTCATAGGCCAGGGGATGGTGACTAGCACCAAGTAGGCATATCACAAAAATTAAAGGCATTTCCTTTAATCTTGTACACACGCACAAATCACAAACTATGGAAATTAAACACAAAATAAATCAAAACATCCACTAAGACAACTACTGAGAGTATAAGACAAGATGAAAGTACACAGGGAGGAGAATACAAGACCAAAACCACAAAAGAAAGTACAACTTTCATGGTCCAACCTCTCAAGACCCTACATGAAGGGTAGATGAAGGGTAGCTTCCTATAACCATAGAATCATGCCCATTCATCTGGTCTCACTGAGCACCACATGGTCTGGAACCACTAAGGTATCCATCGAAGTGTCGATCACCTGCATGAGACACAACCTGTATGGGTGAAGCTTGTGTAGGGGTGAGTAATACAATACTCTGTAGGGGCCCCAAACGACAAGGGAAAAACCAAAAAGTAATACCACAAAGAAAAGACAACTCACACTAGGTATAACTCAAAGTATATAAAGTAATATTATCAGTAATAAAACCAAATCATCTTATACTACTAAGGGAATCATCCTTGATGAGTCAATAAAGTTCTCTTGGCTGCTAGACCACTAAGGTCCGCTGGGCTACTGGACCACTGAGGTCCACTCAGCTACTGGACCACTGAAGTTTTCTCTGCTAACAGATCACTGAGGTCCACTCAGATACTAGACCAATAATTTCCTCTAGGATACTAGACCACTGAGGTCCGCTCGGCTACTGGACCACTGAGGTTTTCTCATCATATCCAATGTGTCATATCCATTAGTAGGATTCCCACTCTTTGGCACACTTGGTTTTGGGAGAATCTATTATTTAAGCCATCAGTAATATCTTGGTTACCATGGAAACTCACTTACAGTATACCTAAAGGACCACCATATTGCAAGGGTCCCAACGATATAGACGGCGTACCAATTAGATGCCTGGTCTAAAAGATATTGGTGTTTTAGTAATTTGGGACCAATTGCATCTAGGCCCCATCTGACATGGTCGGACCAACCCGACCAAATTAGCCTGGGGGTCCCGTATGACCCGACCTAATTCGGTTGACCTGAATTGGCACAATTGGGTTTGGGATGACTCGGTCCGGCCAGCCCCATTGGGCCTTGTTGGACCCATCCTGGTTCAGTTGTGGGTCCAGCCTACCGGGTCGCCTAGCAACCCAGTTCTCATCTAGTCAGGTCTGACTTAGTTTCACTAGTTCTAACCATCCAGGCCACCCAGCGACCCGGTTTACTCCGTTTTCCTAGCTCGGAACGACTTCTTGGCTTGGGTCTAGCCTGGACGGCTGCTAGTGTCCGATTTTCATAGCCACACGACCAGTTAAGGTCGACCACATCACTCTACACACGGTCTAGCATGGACCACATTCCAGCGCATGCCGCGGCCCGCTCTGTGGGCTTCTCCACCTGACATGGTTCCCGACCGGTGCCGTCAACCTACACCACCATGGACTTTGCCTACTGCATCCTCTACTTTTAGGGCATGCCATCTCCCTCTCGTAGTCGACATTACGAGCTCCTCTACAGGCCACCGATATTGCTCCGGTGGTCCGCTCTTCGATCTAGAGGGTCCAATACGATCCTATGTTTACCGACTTCACATTAGTGTATCCCAAGTCATCTCACCATAGATCCGAGGGTCTATCCACATTCAAAACCTCCCATAAATAATCTGACATGACCACATGGTTTCTTCACTAAAGAACACATGAGGGGGAGGATACCATAAGGAACACCCGAAGCGACGAACATTGGCCTTGTTCATTTGGTATTTGTTCATCACATTAGAAAAAGATGATATATTGAACAATCACAAGTTATATACCCATTTATTTAATCCTAATATTCCCAAAATATCATTCCACATATATGATCGATCTGTGGGTCAACCTGTTTGTGGGTTGACCTGCGTTCGTCATAAAAAACATATGACAGGGAAAGGAATGGATTCACTTAGAATTAAACAATCTAATACCTGGGAAAAATGATATTGGTTAAGTATGATTATCCATCATTATCAATCGATCTTTGGTCCCGAGTCTACTATATAAGGGTGTCATCACCGCTTTCCAATTCTATGGAATTCATTGTTGGAGAGGTTTCCTTCATCGTCAGTCATATGAATTACAAGGTTGTTTGTCAACCCTGAATTCCTATTTTAATTAAAGAAGGAAGATACATCATGCATTGCAGTGTTACCATGCTAATTCATTAATGAGGTTCATTAATGGATTCAGCGTCGCCTCATTATTGCACCATAGTACTGACGAGTTGTTACATAATGATGAATAGAAATAAGAAAATAAATTTTTTTAAAGTTATTTTATTTTTCTTCTCAAAGTACCCAAAACTATCTTTTTCTGTCGACCTGTGCTAGTTGATTTTAGGCCATTTCTAGGTTAATCTCATTGCTCTGAGTTTAACGGTGCCCTCAAATTTTTTATTCAGGCACTGATTTAAAAGTTAGAAAAACATGCTCGCACGATTATTTAATGAACTTTAAAAATAGTTTGAAAATACATTTTGGCAACTTGAGGCCTTGGAATCATGTTCTGTCTCAGATCCTGGTCTTGAAATAATCCCATTTAATTTTTAAAAAAATTTACATGGAATTCTAGGGTATTACAGAGTAACATTCTAAAAAACATTAAATATCATGAAAATAAATAAATTAATGATATAAAGTTTCAAAGTGTATTTATATAATCCTCATAATATAAGATAGGTCCATAATATAAATTATGACTCAAAGAAGATAGTTTGAGAAAAAAACCCGTACCTCAAGTATCATCCTTTTTCATTCGAATTAAAACCAATTAGATAATAAATATAAATTTAATATAAATTTAATATAAATATATTAAAAAACCATAAACATATATATAATACCATATATTATTTACTTATAACATTTTATCAATTGTTTATTATCAATTATTTATTAAAATTAATATTCTGAGTGATATTTGTTTCCTTTTTCTTGTATGTTTTGGTTCTATAGTTTTAGTCCTTGTACTTTTATCATGGTTAAAAAATCTACATAATTTTAATTGAAGATATTTATATCATTTATATTCATTATATATATATATACATATAAAAATAATTATATTCATTCATAAATATAGATAAAAAAACAAATACACCATTTATAGAGACGGTAGGCCATATGCTGGCATGGACGCTATTTAAACTTTTCAAAGGATAGAAAAAATAAAGGTAAATAATAATTAAAATTTATTGAATAATTATTATATCATATATATCATATATATTCATCATATACATCCATATTACCATCCATGTAATGTGGAAATTAAAAATTAATCACATCACTTTGTGAAGGCAGTAGTCCACACGTACGCACGAACAACGTTATCATTTTCCAATGATCTAAAAGGTATAAAGTTAGATATTATATTTTCATTTTTGAAGAATAATTATATCATAGGTATTAAATATAAACTTTAAACCCATCATAATAACCATACATTAAATATGGTGATGGAAAATGAATTGTATTGCTATGTGGAGACGGTAAATCGTATATAGACACAAGTGATACTTTCCCTTATAATTTGGTGTAAATAGGGTAAATTAATGTGGTTTCATAGTAATAATAACATTTTAGTATATTTATGATACTTAAGTTTTTATTTTATGAAAAATATAATAGATTTATAGGAGGTAAAAAATATTTAAAAATAAAGTGATCAGTTAAGGTGATTACCTCTTCTTTAGAACGACTACTTTAGATCTTATCTTAAGGATATTAAGATTGGTTTTTTGGAATACCAATAAATAGTTAATGTTGATAAGGAATTTTATAAGGGATTTTGGAAGGGTATTATCTAGATATAAGGCTCAAAATGTGTGAATAAGTGAGGGAAAGAGGTTCCATTTTATAATTGAGGTAAGTGTCACTTTCAGAATTTTTTAAAAGATTAAATTATAAAATGGTAATTATCTAGTAAAATTATTTTAAATGGATAGGTATTGGAATAAAATGTATTATGGGGTTAAAATACCATTAAAAAATAAAATTAGGATAGATTTATGTTGTTTTTTAAAACCCTTTTGTTAACCTATTTTAACATTAACCGCAAAAAAGTCTTTTTCACATGTAAAGGGTTATAATTTTACTTATATAGATAAATTGGATCATAAATTTCCAATTAATGACATTTTAGACCATATATTATCCTCCTTGTCCTCTTTAAATATTTTTATGAATTTTAAATAATTTAAAATAATATTAGTTTTATAAAATATTATTAATGTCATTTTGAAACTATTCATTTAATTCGACTTTAAATACACAATGGAAAAATGGAATTAGAATAAAATGATATAAAATGTCCCTAACATGTCATGTTTATCTAAAACATTCATGTGATACACTAATTATTCCAAATTAAATAAATTATAATATTTTAAAATCATTTATTCTTTTTTCTTTTAATTGAATAAATACTGTATTTGAATTGCATAAGAATTTAAGATAATTATTTCATTCATAAAAAATGTAAATAAATTAAAATGATAAAAAACTATTTATATTTAAAATAAAAATTTATAACCTAACTTATAATCTTTTTATCCTTATGTAATAATTTAAGATATATTAAAGTCAACAGAATGACATTTTTGACATTATATTTTACATGAATATTATAAAGGTCATTAAAAGGGATAAATGATAAAATTCTATATATTAATTAATTATATAGTATTATCCAAAATAAAAACATTCAATAGGATAGTGGCATGTTTCAGGTTGATTTTGAGATGCTATTATATTATTTTAACACTAATTAACAAATTTTACCCTTACCGTGATATTGAAAATTTACCGTGCTTACTATTTATCATGACCAAAAGTAAAAGTGACTATTAAATAATTTATTACTCATTATTAAAAATATGTATTCCATTTTTTAATATTAAATTTCTATAAGTGGAAGAAATTATTTTTATATAAATACAAAAAAACCAACAAAAAACTATTTTTTTTTCAGAAAAATTTTATTTATGTATAAAAATGTTTTTATATCAAATTCAGGTATAAAATTAATTCCAAAGACCATAATTATATTTTATAAAAAAATTACTAAATATATTTGAAAAATAATTCAAAATATGATTTTACTATAAAAATACTTTAAAATAAAATAATATTTCCAATTAAAAAAATTATTTTCCATTATTCATTGAAAAAAACTTTTCATAAAAATATCAAAATTTCATTGTAAAATAATTTTGATATGACGATTTAAAAAGCACACCCTTTTTATCAAATAAAATTTCTAGAATTTCCATAAATTAATTATAATATTCTTTACAAAAAGCAATAAGAACCATTTTTAATGAAAATGTATTTTTGAAACATAAAATGATTGTATTAAAAATTAGGTGATTATTCCTTAAGAATTAATCAATCTATTTTAATTGAATTATAATTATATATATTTTAAAATTTAGTTATTCTTATTCATACCCACCAATTAAATGGCTTGGTTATACTGGTCACATTTAAAGAATAATATTTTTTGATTTGTTTAAGCTCGAAGTTGCATGTCAAATATGATATCCAATATGATGCAATTCTTTAAAAATATCAAGGTATTAGAAGATGAAGGAGAATGAGGATGAAATTAATAATATTAAATTTTTTACTAGGTAAGGGAATTATGAGTTTTTGGTTTTTCCATTTGGGATGATGAATTCTCCTACTATATTTATAGATCATATAAATAGATTTTTCCATTAATATTTGGATAATTTTTTGTTTGAGTTTATTGATGAAATTTTGGTTTATTATAAAAGTTATGAGAATCATAAAAAAATACAAGTATTGTTTTACATAATATAAAATAAAATAAATTATATAAAAAATTTAGTAATTTTTTTTTGGTTACAAAAAATTTCATTACTTGGACATATCATAAATAAAGATGTCATAACTATTAATCCTACTAAAACTAAAGTTGTTTATGAATGGAAAAGACCTAAAAATGTGACTAAGATTCTTATTTTTCTTGGATTTGTAAGATATTACAAGTTATTTTTTATAACTTTGAATAGTTATCTGGACCACCAACTATGTTAACATGAAAAGTAGGTTGGTTCATCTTGAAAAAGGAATGTGATGAATGTTTCTAGGAATTGGAAAGAATATTAGTGAATGATCCCATTTTGGATATGACATCTAGAAACAATGAATTTGTTATCTATATTGATTCTTTATTGAATTTAATGGGTAGTGTTTTAATAAAAAATTATTCATTAATTGATTTTGCTTCTTGTAAATTAATACCACATGATAAAAATGATCATAAACATGAAATTTAACTGGCTCTTGTTCTGTTCGATTTAAAAATTTATAGACATTATTTATATGGAGTAATGTTTGAATTATATATTGATCATAATATATTAAAGTATATATTCACTTAGAAATATTTGAATATGAGACATAGGATATGGATGGAATTGATAAATTATTATGACTGCACAATTTATTACCTCTCTAGTAAAGAAAATAGAGTAGCTGATGCATTGATTTAGGAAGATAATTCTACATTAATTATGTTGTGTCTAAAATATGACCCTTTGGTTAATTATTTGATGAATATTTTATTAAAAATTATGCATGATGGAAATCCCTTTGTTTTGTTTCAACTTTCAGTACAATCTTATTTATTAGATAATATTAAGTAAGCTAAGATAGAAAACAATGTTTTATAAGAAAAAGGTATAATTGATTAAGAGAGGTAACATTCCAAAATTTAATATTTAAAAATAAGATTTTTGATATTTATAAAAAGGTTATGTGTTTCATGTGACCAAAAGTTATATAATTATCTTTTGAATAAGGATCATATCTCTCCATTTTTGATTCATCATGGTAGTACAAAAATGTATAGAGACCTTTGAGAACTTTTTTGGTGGGAAGGAAGGAAGAAAGATACTGCTGGTTTTACTATTAAATTTTTGAATTTTCAATAGTTTAAAGGCAAATAAAAATTAAAAAAGGGGATTATTTAGAATTTTTGTTTGATATAATTGAAATGGTATAATATATTCATGGATTTTGTGATTGTGTTACCAAAGATATCTCTAAGTAATAATCTGATATGGGTTATTGTTGATCAATTAACAATTTTAGTGAATTTTTCATTTATTTGTGATAACATGTATTTGGATAAAATTTCTCAACATTATATTAAAAGATAATTAGATTACATGGAGTAACTATTTATATTTTGTCTGATTGGGATCCTATGTTTACATCGAATGTTTGTAAAAGTCTTCATAAGTCATTGGGTACTTAATTAAATATCGGCACAACCTTTCATCTTTGATTCCACAGACAATGAGAGAAATCAATTCAAAATTTAGATGATATTATTTGATATTTTCAGTGTATTATCATTGAATTTGGGACCAAAATATAACTTTAGTTTAGTTTTATTATAATTAAAGTTTTCATTCTAGTTTACAGATGATACCTTTTATAGAATTATATGAGAAGTGGTGTCGGATTGCAGCCTGTTGAGATAAATACTGGGAAATAAAGTAATTGGGACCAGAATTGGTATATGAAATGGTTGAGAAGATGAATATTATTCAGTTACACATTTTTATGGCTTAGAGTAGGAAGAAAAGTTATGCATATAATCATAGGAAAGATCTTTCTTTCAAGGTAGGTTATCATGTTTATATTAAGGTATCTCCATGGAAATGTGTTATGTGTTTTAGTAAAAATCGAATGTTATGTATATGGTTTATTGGACCGTATAAAATCCAGGATGAACTTGGATCATTTTCTTATCACGCGGACTTGCCTCCAAGTATATCTAATGCACATGACATATTTCATTTTTAATTATTTTGAAAATATGGGTTGAATGAATATCATGTTTGGAGCCCTTAATTTTTTCAATTGGAAGAAACCTTTATTATGAGGAAAATTACATACAAATTCTTGATCACAAAGAGAACTTATTTTTAAATAAATTGATTAAATAGGATAAGATTTTATGTAAAAAAATATTATTTAAGAAGAAATATTGGAATAAAAAATGATATTAAGTAAAAATATACCCACCTTTTTATGTAATGACTAAAATTGAAAGGACAAAAATTGAAAAATTGGAGAAGAATTGAATAAACTAGGTAATTTTAATATAATTAATTTTAATTTTTTATTAATATTCATTAATTATATTTTATAGATTTATATTCATTATAATAATATTAGATATTTTTTTAGTCAAAAAAGAAAAAGCTTTATGTCTAACCAAATTGGGTTTTCATGCATTATATTGTTTTATTTAAAATCATGAATTTAAAATTATTTAATTTGGATTTGAAAATGAAATTAATTTTTTTATTCTTAATTTCAAAATTATATTAGGATGAAATTTTGAGAATTTTATAAAATGTTTGATTTTCAACGAATAGTAAAAATACTGATTTTTATTAAAACTGTATTTTCATTTTAGGACTTTACAAAGTTCTATTTTTTTTAAGAATGTTTTAGAGTAAAATTATTTCAATTATATTTTTAATAATAATATTAAATTATTTATAATGAATTTTATACTTTAATTTTGTGTGAACATATTTTTATACTTAAAAGACATTTTTTTGAAAAATAATTTTTCATCACATTTTTCGAGTTTAATTTTAAATTAAATTATGTAAATTATGTTAATTTAATTTGATAAAATATATCCCGTATTTATATTAACCATTATTAGTTAATAAGGTTAACTTATTTTTTTTTCAAAATGAATAGTAAAAACAAAAAAAAAACCGTTACCGCAGATAATGATAAAACATGTTTACCTAGGGTTAAACTTAAGTGATAAGGGTTAAAATGACCTATAAACTTTTTTAAATTATATTTTATGGAAATATTTTAACCTTATATAATATAACTCTTGGAAATGGTCAATTTGGATTGAGTAAGAAAGTAACATATTTTATTCTTTTGAAAAATATCAAGTGTGTCCTCTCCCAACTTATAAGTGGAAACCCCTTCTCCTCTCATATTCACATTTCAAGAGTATTTTAGTTTGAAAAAAAAAACTACCAAAATACCCTCCTTAAATCCCTCTACATGTCATATAATCCCTTATTGAAAAAAAAACTAACATAGGATGGATTTAGGTATGAAAATAAAGAGGTTTCCTAAAGAAGAGGTATAGTTCTTAACCAAATGTTTTCATTTTATTTATTATTTTACCCCCTTAAAATAATATAAAAAATAATTAAATAATAACACTAGTATATTACATATACTGATATATTATTATGTTAATGGAATAACCAATATCCTTATCCCTCTTCCATAAAATGGGAAACGAAACCATCGTTCGAGTGTATGGTGGACTACCGCCTCATGAACCGATGTAATTAATTTTCACTCACCACCTCTCAAGACTGGTTATAATGATGGATTTACTGTATATATATTATATTGATGAAATATTTATCATTATTTAAGTATAATATATTAAATTATTTCTTATCTTTCTATCAATTTAAAAATGATAGCTTCGTTTTTTGGTATGTGTAGATTACCACCTCAATGAAGTAATGTACTTTTTTTCTTCACCACATCACATAGATATAATATATAAGTTTATTTAAAGAAATAATATGATATTTATGATAAATTAATCAATATTTAATTATAAACTTATATTTGCGTTCTTTCCCTCACGCTACATGGAAAATGAAAACGTTACTCGTGGGTATGTATGACTTGCCATCTCCAGGATTCTAACATAATTTATTTTTCAAAACCACATTTAATGGTTGGGTTTGAAAGTATAAATAATGTATAAAAATTATAATTATATCATTATCATTATTCTTTATATGATATAATAATTACCCCTTTTATCATAGTTAACTTGTCAAAGTGATTTTGGATAAATGAGCTGAATATCGCCAAAACATCTGATGTGAATATAATTGATTAATTAATTGTATATAATATGGTAATAAATAAAATAATAGGAATTATAAACTAAAAAAAGTTTCTTAAGAAAAAAATAATTAACATAAATTTATTATTTAGGATGATAAATAATATATGTGGAGAGTTAGACTCAAGGTAAGGGACACTTTACCTTAAAAACATAATTTTAAATGTTTTCAAGATCTAGTTTTAAAATATTTTTCTTCCATGTAAATATTCTTATAATTATTTTATGAATGTATTTATATGGAAATAAATTAATTATAAAGTACATTTTATGATTTTTTCACTTTTTTTAATGGAATCTTATTATGAATTTTATATGGAATTTTTTGACAAAAAAGAAAAAAGACATGTTCTGTTTTTACGTATATAATGTCAAAAAAATTTCCTCCACTATAACAATTATTTGATATTAGTATTACTTTATAGGATTTCATGTTTTATTCAAAGAAAAAACCTCATTCCCTTTATTTAGGGTATTTATAATGATCATTCTTGATATAGATCATGATAATGAGTGAGCCTGATATAGATCTATAATGCATTGTGTAATGGGATAGAGTTAACCTGTTAGGTTTCATCTAATATATTATAGGAATTTACTAGGTAGGTTATTCCATATATAAAATTTATATGAAAATGATGTCCCAAGTTAATTAATTGATTTATCTATTATTTATAAGCGTTTTTATAAAAATCTTATAATTTCATAAGGTAAGATAATGGTATCATGTTTAATGGGAAGTTTATATTACTTATTAAGGGTGAAATGTTCCTGAGTTCTTCATTATTAAAAAGACAACTGTATGAGTTTTATGTTTTTAATTAATACTTCTTAAGAAATGTTTTACAAAAATCATAGAATATATGAGTTTATTTCTTGGGTAATATAATGTTTATTTTGAGACCAAAGTTTATTTTAAAAAAGGAATATTTTTCAGAGTATTCATGGAATAATGATTTTTTTTCTTTTTTATATGACACTTATATAGATTTTTCTTCCCATACCATATTTTTAAATATTTTTATAGGGTTTTAAGGATGATTAGGGACAATAATGAGGTCAAGATAAATACTGTGAAATTATTTCATGCAATTAAATATTAATTTATTTTAAATGTTTTATATTATGGAAAATGGATACTATATAGTAGTTTCCACTTTTTGATTTAATATTTATTTATTTAATTGTGATGACACATTTTTTGTAACACCCCAAGATTTCATGGTGTGTTACTTCTTCAAAATAATTCAATAACTTGCATTACACGCAACACCGAGTTCAAGTGCACCATGACTTACCAAACAAGCCGTTCAAAAGAGGTTATGAATAGTATTAACTAAATTTGGAACTTTATATAATCCTTATAATTTTAGAATCCATATTATGAGTTTCTTAGACATAATGTAAGAACAAATTCATTTTTTTCAGATAAAAGAAGTATTTTTCAAAAATACACTTTTACCGACTTTTAATAGTGAACCCTTTTTAAATCCAATATTTTAAACTTTTTTATATTCAATTTGACTAAATAAATTTATTATTTATAATTATGAAATCAAAAATTTAATATATAACACCCCAAGCTTCCACGGTACGCTTCTCTTTGAATAATACAGTAGCATGTGTTGTACGCAACATTGAGTTCTAACACATACTACAACAATCAAACTAGCCATTATGAATAGTAATACATATTTTTTTTGAAATTTTATAAATTTTATCTCTCAAAATACACTTCATTTTTGGATTCAGAAAATCGAATTTAGCCTACGGTGAAATTTTGTTACTTTTTGGATAACTTTTATATTTTGATCAATAGTGAAAATTACTAAATTTTAATTAAAAACAACTTTTTTAATCTAAATAATTAATAGTGATAAATTATTAATTTGAGTGGTTTTAAAGTATAATTAGAATATATTTTTTCCATTTAATACTATTTTGGTCATTGGAAATAATTTCACAATTAAACCGGACATAAACAAGTGTCAATCTTTTGATAGTTATTATATCTTAAAAACACCTTTTTTTGTTTTAACAGCGGGAATTAATTTTAAATTAATTTCTGCCACTTCAGTGTTTTGAATTTGGAAAAATGGATTCTATATTTGGAATTAGGATGTAAAAATTGTGTAAATAGGTAACTTTTATTTTTATACATTTTGAATAATTATTTCGGTAAATATTTTATATACCATGGTTAAAGAGTAAATCCGGTAAATAAGGGTAAAACAATAATATTAAAATAATAATAAATTACCCTAAAACGTATCCTAACCTTATTGGTGGATACATGTCCGACCACGAGCATCTTTGGGTTGATTTTAGGACCCCATGGAGCAACTTGTAGGTGATAGAGACACTTTATATTAATTAAGTTAAAGTAAATACAAAAATGACATAAGCTTATATCTTTTAACAAATTTTTTTTACATAGGGTTATATATGTTATATTTTAGATTATAAATATTAATTAGAAATTTAAAAGGATTTCCTACATAATAGTATTTTATATATAATTTTTATACATTAAATAAGTTAATTTTTTTATGACACAATGATGATGGAGTAATTACCTCATTAGTGAAATATTAAAATAATTGATATTATAAATACCTAAATAAATATAATTTGAGACTTTTAATGAATTCCATGAATTTTATAGGTTAATATGAAATGTTAAGATTGATTTAATTAACTTTTTTCTAAGTAATCATGTTGTTATGATTTTCAAAAAAATCAAATACCAAATAGTGTCAAAATTGACATAAAAGAGTTTTTAAAACAAATATTATATTATTAATTGATATTAAATTCCTGAAAATCTAAGGTTCAGCCAAAGGACTTGTATAATGATATGTGTATCATTAATGGACCACTTGTGGGTCGATTGGATGTATATAGTAAGTTTATTAACTATATAATATAAAAATACAAAGTGACATGGTGAATGTCAATCAAATTAACTAAGAGTTAAAACTTAAAGATAAGGTTAATATAATCACCCAAACCTGTCTAAAATCTATTGTATGAAAGGATTTAGACCCATACCCACATTATAATTTCAATAATCCACTTTGGAACCATTATAAACCAAATATTAATTTATTATAAATTAATACTTTAAGTTATTCCTAAAGAGCCCCTCCTCCCCCTTATAAAAGGACCCAACTTCTAACCATTTATTCACACCTTCAAATCCTTTTGGTTCATCCAAAACCTGAAAAAATACTCTCTAAACTTTCCTCACTTCAACCTAGAGGCCTTACATTGATCAAAAAGACAACTTAAGGATCCATTTTGATCAAATCAAAAAGAAGAACCCGAAGAAGAGGTAATGTTTTCACCACCCTCTTTCAAGTTTCTTTCTTCTTCAACATCTTATTTATTTGTTATTTCCATTATAAAATGATAAATCCAGTATTTTCTATATAATTTTTATGTTATTATAAATATGGTACTACCATATTCAGTATTCTATCCATCCTTTGAATGACATTTCACCATACGTGCGTACGTACGGCTTACCGTCTCCACGTCGTGGTGTAATTGTTATTCAAAACATTATTATTTGGATGAGTATGATAATGATGTGTAATGGAAGTAAATAATAAATATAACATGATAATTATTCTGTATATATGATATACCATCCAATTATATATTATTTTAATATCAAAATAATGATATTTTCGCTCGTGCGTACGTAAGGATTACCATCTCCACGACGCGATGAGATTCATTTCCAAGTTCACCATTCATCGACAATTATAAAAATATATATTACTAATATGTACATAATATTTGAAATAATAATTCTAATGGTGATATATATATTTATATATATAAGTATTTATGTACTTACATATATCTTATTCACTTACTTCTGTTCAATACTATATGAAAACAGAAACAACATTTATGCGTACGTACGGACTACCGTCTCCATAAACGGTGTTTTCCATTTCATATATATGTCTATTATACATATTTATATTCTAAATATATATGATATATTAATAATTTTTTATATTCTGTAATTATTTAAATCATGATCTAAGTGATACAATCAAGTGTAACAAGTTAAAAAACGTACGATAAAGAAAACAATTATTACCCGAAATGTTAATTTAACATGGAAATTATTATTAAATGGGTAGTATAAAGTCATAAATGAATCATGTATGATATCATAAATATTAATATGGTTCTGGTATAATTTAATAACATACTATGATCTTCGTATAGGAGGTTAAACGTACCCTCAACTAAAGGAAAGTGCAAGGTAATGGTTAATTCCCCAATCTCATCATTATCTGAGATTGTTTATGTGTAAGTATTTACTGGGACATTTTTATCATCCATGTCCATTTTTCATAAAAATGATTTCAAAATGAATATTTTAAAGATTTTTAAAGTTACTCTTTATCAAGATCAGAATTTCAAATGTTTTAAAGATTTATCTTTATAAATATTTTTAATTAATGTCAATGTTTTCAAAATGATTTTAAGGATTTAATTATATGGACATTAAAGTTTTCCAATAAAAATTCCTTTTAAAAGTTTCAAAGTGGTATGGGACACTTTGATTCAAAAATCTATTTTAAATGGATTCTTGACAAATAGTGTGAATTTTAAATGTTTTCAAGAAAAAGGGGGATATTTCTCTCAATAGTTTGATGATTATTTTAATCTATGTCAATATCCTTCGTTATTCTCAATTGAGGTTAATCTGATACAATACAATCTTCTATATTGTATTAAATGAGTTATGTTTGACTGTGGATGTCCTAACCTTATTGGTGGATACATGTCCGACCATGGGCATCTTTGGGTCGATTTTGGGACCCCATGGAGCCACTTGTAGGTGATAGGGACACTTTATATTAATTAAGTTAAAGTAAATACAAAAATGACATTAGCTTATATCTTTCAGAAAAACAATTTTTACATAGGGTTATATATGTTATATATTTGATTAAAAATATTAATTAGAAAGATAAAAATATTTCCTACATAATGGTATTTTATTTATAATTTTTAGACATTAAATAATTTAATTTATTTATGACACAATGATGATGCAGTAATTACCTCATTAGTGAAATATTAAAATAATTGATATTATAAATACCCAAATAAATATAATTTTAGACTTTTAATGAATTAAAAGAATTTTATAGGTTAATATGACATGTTAATATTGATTTAATTAACATTTTTTGAAGTAATCATGCTTTTATTAGTTTCACAAAAATCAAATACCAAATAGTGTCAAAATTGACATAAAAGATTTTTTAAAACAAATATTATATTATTAATTGATATTAAATTCATAAAAATATAAGGTTCAGTAAAAGGAATTTTATCATGATAGTTGTATCATTAATGGACCACTTGGGGGTCGCTTGGATGTATATAGTAAGTTTATTAACTATATAATATAAAAATAAAAAGTGACATGGTAAATGTCAATCTAATTAACTAAGAGTTAAAACTTAAAGATAAGGTTAATATAATCACCCAAAACTATCTAAAATCTATTGGATTAAAGGATTTAGACCCATACCCACATTAGAATTTTAATAATCCACTTTTTATCCATTAGAAACCGAATATGAATTTATTATAAATTAATAATTTAAGTTATTCCTAAAGATCCCCTCCTCCCCCTTATAAAAGGACCCAATTTATAAACAATTATTCACACCTTAAAATACTTTTGGTTCAGCCAAACCCTGACCAAATACTATCTAAAATTCACTCAATTAAACCTAGAGTCCTTAGTTTGATCAGAAAGCCAACTTAAGGAGCCCTTTTGGTTAAATCAAAAGGAAGAACCCGAAGAAGCGGTAATGTTTTCACCACCCTCTTTCAAGTTCCTTTCTTCTTCAACATCTTATTTCTTTGTTATTTCCATTATAAAATGATTAATCTAGTATCTTATATAAACTTTGATGTTATTATAAATATGGTACTACCATATTCAGTATTCTATCCATCCTTTGAATGACATGTCACCATACGTGCGTACGTACGGCTTATAGTCTCCACGTCGTGGTGTAATTGTTATTCAAAACATTATTATTTGGATGGGTATGATAATGATGTGTAATGGAATTAAATAATAAATATAACATGATAATGATTCTGTATATATGATATACAATCCAATTATATATTATTTTAATATTAAAAGAATGGTATTTTCGCTTGTGCGTACGTATGGATTACCGTCTCCACGACGCGATGAGATTCATTTCCAAGTTAACCATTCATCGAAGATTATAAAAATATATATTACTAATAAGTACGTAATATATGACATAATAATGCTACTGGAGATATATATATTTATATATATAAGTATTTATGTACTTAGATATATCTTATTCACTTACTTCCGTACAATATTATATGAAAACTGAAACAACGTTTATGCGTACGTACAGACTACCATCTCCATAAACGGTGTTTTCCATTTCATATATATGTCTATTATACATATTTATATTCTAAATATATATGATATATTAATCATGTTTTATATTCTGGAAGTATTTAAATAATGATCTAAGTGATACAATCAAGAGCAACAAGTTAAAACACGTACGATAAAGAAAACGATTATTACCTGAAATGTTAATTTAACATTGAAATTATTATTAAATGGGTAGTATAAAGTCATACATGAATCATGTATGATATCATAAATATTAATATTGTTCTGGAATAATTTAATAACATAATAAGATAATCGTACAGGAGGTTAAACGTACCCTCGACTAAAGGAAAGTGCAAGGTAAGGGTTAATTCCTCAATCTCATCATTATCCGAGATTGTTTATGTGTAATTATTTACTGGAACATTTTTATCATCAATGTCCCTTTTTCATAAAAATTATTTCAAAATGAATATTTTAAGGATTTTGAAAGGTACTCTTTATCAAGATCATAATTTCAAATGTTTTATAGATTTATATTTCTAAATATTTTTAATTAATGTCCATGTTTTCAAAATGATTTTAAGGATTTATTTATATGAACATTAAAGTTTTCAAATAAAAATTCCTTTTAAAAGTTTCAAAGTGGTATGAGACACTTTGATTCAAAAATATATTTTAAATGGATTCTTGACAAATAGTGTGAATTTTAAATGCTTTTAAGAAAAAGGGGGATATTTCTCTCAATAGTTTGATGATTATTTTAATCTATGTCAATATCCTTCATTATTCTAAATTGAGGTTAATCTGATACAATACAATCTTCTATATTGTATCTAATGAGTTATTTTTGACTATGGATGTGATATTTTTATACCATTCTTGGTTTCTGGTTAAAGTATTGACATTTCATATGTTAGTTTTAATACGGATGTTCATATTATGTTTCAAACTTTTCATATGAGGAATGCATTGGACTTAGTAAGTGACGGGTGGAGCCCACTATAGCTCCTCGATGCATCGGTAGGTCTAATGAGACAAACTATTGTCTTGGCAAGAGGCCTTGACAAAATATTTTTTTTATTCTTGGCACGAGACCTTGGCTATGTGGTTATGATAGTCTAGCATTATGCATTCCATCATTATGAAAGTGGTTAGTGATATTGCTTGTGATTATTCGACTAGTAGAATATCCATGTGAATAAGTAAATGGAATTATTTCATTTTATTTTTGCCATATTATGCTGAAGTTCAAGTTTAAAAGGCTTTTGTTTTAGTTATACATTGCCTTAAATGTTTATGCTTATTTATGAAAGTTTCCACTGTATTGATTACCCTTACTGAGAATTTGAGCTCACCCCTTTCTTTGTTTTATTTTTCCTAGGATTCCAAGAAGAGTATTGTGATTGATATGCAGGGTTAAGCCAAGTGAATAATGGCATTCATAAAGATTATTTATGTTGTTTTGTATGTCTTAAAGTGCAATGTAACATTAATATATGTAATCTATTTTCCAAGACTGCTAAACTAATCAGTCCTTCGGGACTTGATTCCTTGTAATCATGCCAATTTATTAAAATAATGCACCGACTCTAGGTAACTGGGGTCAGGACGTTAGATTTTTATAAATCTATAAACTAAAAATATATTTGGGAATGCAGGGAAATGAATTATTATCTGAAGAATAAATTTTATTGATTGTTGAAGGTTGGGTTCTTATTGTTGGTATTAGATTAAAGGTTTAGATAATTTTAGAGGTCATGATAATTTAAGTAAATATCCTTAATTGAATCTAATTTATGGTTATTATAATATATAATTGGAATATTATCATTATAATTCATATAAACTATGTTTGTTCAGAATGATTTTTTAGAAAGGAAATATGGAAGATGAAGTAAGAATACACCAAGAGGATAATATCCTTCCAAATCGGCATCATGGAATGGTTGGAATTTTAATAGAGTAGTTTATTATTATGGATTAGTTGGAACAGGCTATAAATGGTAGTAGTATCCATGATAGAGGGAAACCAAATTTACAGTAGAGTTACATATTTATGGTGAATCATTTTATGATATAACACCCTCAAACATTTAGTGGATCTTATAAATCAGTGATAGTCGAGGGATGGATTAAAGTCTAGGAAAATATATTAAAAGTAATGGGCTTTTCATATTAACAAAATATAACTCTTTATATTTACATTTTAAAGTTAAAGCCGATTAATGATGGTCCATGGTTAATAATACTATTTAAATAGAATATATTAAACCCATGAAATGGGATACATTTTATAATTTTCCCTTTATAATTATTTTTATAAGGTTGTTTAACATAGGATGGAAAAACATTCCTAGAATTGATGTTAAAGGAGGAAGATTCAGTGGCCTAATATGAAGATCACTTCACCATATTGGTAAGGTATGCACCAAATTATATTTAGGATCATGATATTAAAATTAATTGGTTTTAATTAGGATTATATCTAAGATATAGAATGGATTTGGCCTCTCATGAATTTGAATGTTATGATAATCATGTTCACTGTGATGAGAAGTTAGAAATTGAGTTTTCTAATTACCATTTATTTTATTTAAACAAGGTGAAAAAGAGATCCAAGTGGGATGGAAATGTAAATAATATATTGAATAAATATAAAGGTTAGAAAATAATTTTTTTAATTTGATATAGGTGTGGAAAAATTGCCATGGGGAGTGTTTTATGAAATTTGGGAAGTGATTTTATTGTGGTATGTTGGGGTATATGGATTTTGATTTCAAATAAAAAGATCTTTTTATTGGTATGACCAATTTTTATAAGTAGGTAGTAATATATTTTAAAAGTAATGATATGGTTTATTACACATATGCATGTTCGAATAAGAACATAGATAATGGGAAGAAACAAGACTATAAATATAAGGGTTTGGTGAAATCATTTTCAAATTTATTTAGATAATTCTAATGTCTTTTTTGATTCTGAGACTAAAAATTATTTCATTTTTGATTTTTTGCTGGTTAAATGGAAATTTTACATCCATAAATGAAGTTAGATGTTTTGGTAAAATCACCTGGGGGATGTATTTTGGAAACACAAATTTTCAAAGACCTTCCAATTATCATCTATAAAAGATATTTCCCTTTAAACCTTATTGTCTTTCCCATTGTAGAATTTGGTATCATTCTGGGAATGGATTTACTTTTAGTTTATCATGATAAGATAGATTTTAGATCTAAAGAATTTATTTTCTAAATTGAGTTTCCATTTATATATAAGAATAAATCTATAACATTGATAACATATCAAGAATATGAGAGACTATTGAGAGATGCAAATGAAATTTACCTTTCTCATGTAATTTAAAATAAAGTAACTATTTATATTAATGATTTTTTGGTATAAAATGAATAGATAGATAGTTTCCCTAATGATTTACTTGGAATTATACCTATTAAAGAATTTTTGTTTATTATTGACTTAGGGCCTAATTCTAAGCCAATTTCAAAACCCCCTTTATTGAATGTCTAAATTATAGATTTAGGAATTGAAAAATAAGTTGTAGGAGTTTCTTGATAAATGTTTTGTTCATCCTAACACTTCACCATGGGGTTCCCCTATTTCTTTTGTTAAAAAAATGATGATTCCATGAGGATTTTCATTGATTATTGAGAATTTAATAACATTACTATTAAGAATAAATATTTGTTTCCTCATACTGATTACTTATTTGAACAAATCCAAGGAGCTTAGTATTTTTCAAAGGTTGATCACAGGTTTGAGTACCATCAGTTAAAGGTGATGGAGGATGAAATACCTAAGATATATTTTCATACTAGGTTTGGGTTTTATGAGTTTGTGGTTATACCCTTTGGGATAACTAATTCTACAAATGTATTCATGGATCTTATAAATAGAGTTTTCCATGAATATTTGGACATTTTTGTTATTGTGTTTATTGATGATATTTTGGTATATTCAAAGAGTTATGAGAATCCTAAAAAAATAAGGATTGTATTGAAAACTTTGAAATGAAATAAGTTATATGATTTTTTTTGTAAATTTTTGTTTTGATTATAGAATATTTCATTCCTTGGACATATCATAAATAATGATGGCATAATTTTTGATCCCACTATAACTAATGTGGTGTAACCAACAAATGTTATTGAGATTCATAGTTTTCTTAGATTAATAGCCTATTATAAGATCCTGAACTTTTATGAAGATGTATTGAGATCATTTTTAGGTACTATTTTTTCTATTTTTGAGTATATCTTATTGGGATTTACATTGGGGAGTTTTTGGGTGAAATTAGAGAATTTTAAAAGGAATAGGGGCAATGCATGGTTGGGGTATGGTTTTCCACAACTGTGTACCCATCCCAAAAAATTGTGCAAACCCAAAAAGGGGGATATTTTTGGCTAGTGAATAGTTTTTCAAACCTTTTTCACTTTCTAGAGTAATTGTGAACCCCCATATAAGAGTTTCATGGTTAAGGCACATAGCTTTGAAAACCATGCACCCATTCCCAAGAAACTGTGTGTGTGAGTTTAATTATTTTTAAAATTCGATTAAAAATACCCTAAAACCTGAAATTCACCCTAAATCAAGCCTAGTTTGACCCTAAACTATTTCTACCATTTTATAGGCTCCTAGATTGATTCCAAGGACTTCCAAACTCTATTCATGATGATTATAATCCCAGATTTAAGATCTACACCTTTCTCGGTAATAGAATATAATCCCATGTGGTTTCCTCTCTCTCTCCCCCTCTCTCTATATATATATCATGTCTTTATCTCATCCATTTAAGAGATGTTTCCCCCCATTTGTGATGGATCAAGATCTAGGTTTCGATAGAAATAATTTTTTTGATATTAGATTTAGGTATCAGATCTAGATCTAGTTATTCTTTGAAATCTTGATCGTTCCACTTGAATTAAGTATTTCCATTGGTGAGTGTTAATCATCAACTTTGAGGTATGTGGTCTAAATTCAATTCCCATTGTCTTGATTCTAATTTCATATATACATTGTTATATTTAAATTAACATATTTCTAAATTGAATCTTGAATTGAATAAATTAATTTATAGAAACATAGAATTGGATTAATTAACTAGTGAATTAATTAATGGAATATTGTGATTATGCAATTGGTGTAATTGGATTAATTAATTAGTGAATTAATTAATGGAATGTGTGATTATAGAATTGATGGGAAATTGATATTGTGTATTTGGTCAATTAATGTGATTATGAATTAATTGAAAAGTGTTGTTATAAGATGGTTGACATGATTATAATGGGTTAATGGTTTTTTTATTCAAATAATGAAAAACAGTTTAATAGTGAATTCTTCAAATTATTCCATGTGATTAAATTAATGAACTATATATGTAGTGATAAATTTTAATGGTATACCATGATGTGAAATAATGGGGAAATGGTTAATATTTGTTTTCCCTAATTGATGTGATATATGATTTATATGTGTATTTGTTTGATATATGAGTGTGGGTCATGGAATGAGTCTCGAAATATCCATATGTGATAAATGAGTTTGGGATAGGGACTGAGGCTATAAATAACCATATTTGATAAATTCATGTGGGATATGGATTGAGGATCCAAATTCCCATATGATATAGAATGTGTGTGACAGGGACTGAGGCTCCAAATAACCATGTGACGTTGAGGTGTGGGGAAGGGAAGGATGGTCCAATTACCCATGAGGTGTTAGACATAATTCTCTATGCCCATGAGCGTATATTTTTACTATGGTTCCAAATGACCATGAAGTTAAATAGAATGAAATGGATAATGAAAGACTATGTGTTATAATGAATTTTGAAATCCATTGTGATGTGGTTTAGACTCTGGATTGGGCAGAAGCAGGTATTAAGGGTTTGGGTGTCCTTAGGAACGCGAGGGTTTATGTTGTTAAATAAAGAATAATTAAATATATGCAAACTGTTTACTTTATTCCTTGTATATTATTATTTATACAAATAGATACAATATTATTAACTAGATATTGTTTTATAATCCATTGGATGTGGCCTACTAAGTTGTACTCAAACCTTACCCAGGATTCTAGATCAGTACCCAAGTAGACTTCATGTTTTTAGGACATGATCAGGTCAAAGGCCCCATGTTAGTTGGATGAGTTGGGATGGACCATGGATGAGGGAACCAGATGTGAATCAGGCCTCATTTGGGAGTTTTCAGTGTATTTATTTAGTTTGGTTTTTTCATATTGACACATGAAACATATTTATAATGGAATATATACAATTTAGTTTTGAATATTTAATTTCAAGTTTTAGTCATCATGTGATACTGGTTTGGTCTGGTTATTTTTTATATCATTTGGTTATTGTTTATTTATTTTCAATATTTCACTACTTTGATAAAGAGGGTATAGTCTCTCTATGATTTATATTAGACCCTCGATGATATTTGGTAGCCTCTGGCATATGTGGTGACATTCCAAAGGTCATGTGACTGACTGGCTTGGGGCACCTGTGTGTGGAACTTGGGTTGAGATGTTACAAAGTGGTATCAAATGTGTTTCTTTTTTTCCTTTATATTACTATTTAATAAAGGTATAAATGATAATAGGATGATTCAAGCTTTGGTTAAGATCTCATGCATGGGAGTATCTAACCCATGTATTAGGGTAAAATCCAGGTACCCCAAGGTGGGATTGTTGTTATTAATGTATGTTGTTACAGGTGGATGATATTTCACCTTGAGTGATGCACTTGTTGTGTGATGTGGTAATTGTTTTTGATATTTTCTAATACATGAATCATGGACCATTATGGCACAATATTTGAGTACACATGCATCATTCTAGGCACTATAGATTATTTTGTGACATGAATCATTTTAGTAATGTAAAGGAAAATAGATTTTGGGTAAGATATTGGAATTGATATTTTTTTTCCTTTCTTGTGCAATTGAATTGAAAAAGGTTCCTAATATGGAAATTAAAATTGTAAATGATGAAAAATATGGATGAATGGGTTTCTAATGAGTAACTTGAATAATGAGAATGAGTTTACCCTTGTTAACCATGAACAATATGTAGGATGGTTAAGTGTAGTGATAATTCCTCAGTTTTGACCATATGGAGGGGTTTGGGGGAATGATTTGTTAACGTTTTATGTGAATCCCCATAAATGTGTTAATGTTATGAATGTTTCCTAAGATGTTTGATTATAATTGTAGAGATATGACTCTATGAAGATTTTTTTTGATAGGATGAGAGAAGGATATGGCTATAAATGATTCTCCAGTAGTGGAACCCCATGCACCAATAATGCCAAGTGAAAGAGACAAAGAGAAGTTCTATGAGAACTTTGATTGCTTAATATAATTTATGGAGATAGAACCAGAGTGGTTCATAAAGAGTACATCTAACCTGGCATGGGAGTTTTAGTTGCATCACCCTACAACATTTACTCAAGAAGGTGTACCTGAGGCAATTTAATTCTTGAGTGAGTCTATCTAGACAACACTTGACCAATTAGAGACTCCTTCAAAGAAGAGGGTCAAGTTGGATACTTATATGTCATGAGGATCATTGAATCCCTGGAGAGTATTTTAGGCTTGGACTAGGAAGGAAGATGGAATGGAGATGAATGAATTTTTGGAGAAGCTCATGGATAACTTTTATCCAGAGACACCAAGACATGAGAGATCATCTAATTTCATGGGGTAGAATCAGGGGAGTATGTCCGCGATGAACTATGCTAGTCTATTTACTAACTTGAAAAACTTTGATCCAACACTTGAAAGGGATTATATATCTATGGTAATGTGTTTCTAGGATAGGATTAAATGTGAGATTAAGTCCTAAGTTAATATCTTTTGGATGAAAACGTTTTCTGAAGTGGTGGATCGTGCTCTCATATCTAAGGGTAACCTGAAAGAAGATTCCAAAAGAGGACAATGGTTCTTATTGAATGATTAGGGATTATGTATTCTAATGGTATGAAGTGTCTTTATGTGAATTTTGACTAGAACTTTGGAAGGAATAGTGGTTAGAGGAAGGGATCCGTTTCTCAGGATCTTACCCGAGTACCTTTCCACCAGTGCGGTAGGTCGGGAGACTATTATAGGAATTATTATCGAACCATGATAGAGATTTGATCTTGTGGAAGGATGGGGAATCTAAATAGGCACTACAGGAACCCACGACAGATGGGTGGTGATAGAGAAGCTAAGTAGAACTAGAGTGTGGGAATGGGATATTCTACACCGTACCATTCAGGTTGCTAGAGTTCTACTGGCCATGGTGGTAGAGGCAGTGGATGTGGTGCTTCTGGGAAAGAGTTCCCATAACAGCAGAGTGGTGTAGATCAAGGGACTCAGACTATAAGATTGGAAAGAGGGTGCAGACAATTGAATGCAGTTAATCCTATCCATGAATGTCCCAATGTCCGTGTTTTTTTAGATAATACACTTTTTAACTAGTTTAATAAGGAACAATTACATGACCCATATGACCAGTGGCACAAGGACCATTACATGACCTGAAGGAACAGAGGAACAATATCCATATCATGACCCAAAGTCCCAAAAAACTACATATTAACTACACCTCCCCAACATCTACATCATTAAAGGCACCTTGCTCCCACCTCACATTTATGACTAGCTAGAATTTCAACTTGTATAACTACAATGTGCATGGTACCGATGGCGATTGTCATACCCTCTCATTATTTCAGTCTAGTTAGTTATAATATGATTTATTCTACTTTCTCTAAATCCTATTATAGGACCAAATCTGTGTGGTCTTCCTAGGATTCTCTATGGTCTTTGGTGGCTTGAAGTCCCTATAGCCCATAGGCCTAAATCGGTGGCCCGAAGGCCCAAATGGTTGAATAGTTCTGAATGTTATAGTACCTTTAAAATACCTAGAATATTAATTATATAGTATCCAAAAAATCTTCCTCCAATAGGATTTGATCTTGGGTTTCATGTACGCTTATAGGGTGTGTTAAAAACTCTACTACCACCCCAACCGCACATGTAGTTCAACCTAAACTAGTGGATAGTGAGGAAAAACCATCGATAGTTAGAGGTACTATTCATTTATCTTCTATACCAGATAGTGCCTTATTTTATATTGGAGCCTCTCAATATTTTATATCTTCAAAAATTGTGAATGGTTTGATCCTAACAGTGGAGTTTGTGAGTGGGTTGATGACGAACGACACACCTTTGAGTGTGCGGTTGAGTGAAATATTTTTGTAAAAATGGTGTTATCTCAAGGTTGGGGAGTATATTTTCTTTTTAAATATTTATATACTGGATATGTTAGGCCTTGACCTAATTCTGGATATGGACCGGTTAGTATCATACCGATCCCATGTCGATTTTTATTGTAGGAGAGTGCCTTTTACATCTTTTAAAGGTGAAAATTATATTCATCATGGAGAGTGGGATATCTAGGCGGGCCTTGTAGGGTTAGTTGATCAACAACTAGGGGATCTCACCTCCTAGGTTTTTAGTCTATTTCTTGATGATTTAAATATAAATAATAATGTCTTTCCACCCATAGTGGATAAGTTTTAGGATGTTATTCATGAAGACTTATCATGGTTTACAACTCATAGAGATGTGGAATTTACTATTGATCTCATATAAGGGGATGAGACATTTTATATTCCACCATAAATAATGAAACCAATAGAGAATCGATATCTCAGAAACTGACTAGAAGAGTTATTGGATAATGTATTCATCCATATAAGTATGCCGCATTGTTGTTCTCTAGTTTTTTTCTAAGATGGATGATGAGACTCTGTTCTTGTGTGTTGATTACTAAAATTTGAATCAGATGACTGTGAAGAACCGATATCCTCTGCCAAATATCGAAGATCATTTTGACCAATTGAGGGGAGCTTATGTTTTATCCAAGATTGACTTGAGATCATGGTATATTCTATTGATAGTCTTCCCATATGATATACTAAGGATGGATTTCATAAGAATGTATAGTCTATATGAGTTTTTCTTGATTTAGTTCAGGATAATGAATGCACCAATAGTGCTTATGGAATTGAGAAAATGAATTTTCCATCTGTTCCTAGAATAGTTTTTGGTAGTTTTTGTGGATAACATCTTGGTGTACTCGAAGACTCATGAATATCATTCCCAACATCTTGACACCATCTTGAGTAAACTGAGAGAGCATTTTCTATACTCCTAGCTATCTAAGTACCCATTTTAGATTGATCAACTAAACTTCTTAGTTCACATCATCTCATAGGAATGTGTGTTATTGGACCCAAATAAGGTTTAGGCAGTTGTTTTTTGAGAGTAGCTAAAGAATTTTTTCGATATCTGTAGATTTTTGGGGTTGTAAGGCTACTATCATAGGTTCATCCAGGAATTTTCTCACTTATCAACTTCACTTTAGATATTTACCAATAATTGATTAAAGTTTTAATAGTATTGAGAATGTCATAATTCGTTTTAGTATTTGAATCAGAGATTTAATATAACACCAATATTGGTCCTACCTGATCCAGTGGTGGAGTATAAGGTGTTTAGTGATGATTTTGGGATATATCATGGATTTTTGATGATGTAGGGAGATCGAGTTTCATCTTAAAAATATTGGAGGTTGAGAGAATATGAATATAACTAACCTACACACAAACTCTAATTAAATGCAGTGTTATATGCTTTGAAGTGTTGGAAACATTATCTATTGGGTGAAAAGTTTACTATGTATACTTATCACAAGAGTTTAAGGTATATCTTTTTACAGTGATATTTGAATCTCTAGAGGGATAGGTTGGATGGATATATGAATTCTTTCGATTTTGAGTTGTAATATACCTCTAAGAATGTAAACAATGTTTCTAAAGATTTTAATAGGAAGACTAAGAATGAGGGAGTTCCAGAGTCTAGTGTTGAGTGGAAGATGATGACTTTAATGGATGAGATTCCTTTTGTGGTTCAGGAGAGATATGATAAGATGAATCTCATATCAATTTTAGTGGATTCTACACTTTTGGGTTAGATCAAGGAAAGAAAATATCAGTATCTAGAATGTTTGACCTCAATGTATATCCTTGAAGGTGGGGATTCACCTTCTAATTAGACCATAGACAAGGACAAGATAATTTTTGTCAGAAATCAGGTAGTTGTGTCTATGAGCATGTGAGAGGATTTTATTCATGAATTTCATGCCTCAAAATGGGTGGTGCATCTAGTTGTAACCAAAATTTACCATGGACTATGATGAAAATATTGGTGGCTGAGCATGAAAAGGGAGATAACAGGGTTCATGGCATGATGCTACACCTATCAATAAGTTAAGTCTTGGCATGAATGACCATGTGGTTTATTACAACCATTTCCCATTCATTAATGGAAGAGGGATGATGTTACTATATACATTTTGGTGGGTATATTGAGGAAAACATAGAAGAATGATGTTGTTTGGGAGATTTTTGACCAACTAACTAATGTAGCACATTTCTTTCCCATATGGGAGACTTTATCAATGAAAAATTTGTAAGACATGTATGTTCAAGAGATATTACATATCTCCAAGGTTCTAGAAAGTATAATTTCAGACCATGAATCAAATTTTACTTTTCATTTTTTAGTAGTTCTTGTAGAAGGTGCTTGGTACAAAGGTTTTACTAAGTATATATTTCTAACCGCAGACTGATGGGATGTTAGAACATACTATACAAGAGGTTGAAAATTTGATATGAGCATGTGTTATAGGCTTTGGTGGGTCTTGGGAGAATAACCTAGATTTTGTGGAGTTCCCCTAAAATAAAAATTATCAGGAAACAATGTAGATGGAGCCATATGAGGCACATTATAGTTGGCCATGCAGATCACCATTATACTAGATGGAGGCAGGTGAGTTAGAGTTTTTGGGACCAAGTATTGCACAAGATATTTCAAATAATATTCAGATAATTTAGAATCATATGGATTTGACTTAGAGTAGATATAATTTTTATGCTGATATAAATTAATGACCCCTTGAATTTATGGTGGGTGGTCATGTGTTCCTTCAGATGTCACCGAGATTGGGTCGCTACAGGATATGGAGGAAGGGAAAGTTGGAACCGAGGTTTGTTAGACAATATGATGTTATAGAGAGGATCAAATAAATAAAATACCTATTGGATCTTATACATATGTATTGTTATATGTGTGATATTTTTCATGTTTCACAACTTTAGTGGTATCACCCTGACCCTTCTCTTATGATTGATGTGGATGATGTTGATCTTGTGACCAATGCGTCGTCTGAAGAGAATTCGATACCTGTGTTGGATCCCAATGATAAATTATTGTAGGGAAAGATTATAACAATATTTTTAGTATTTTGGCATCATATAAGTGTTCTATAGGAAGCATGGGAGAGATAAGCTTATATGAGGGCTCAATGGCCTGATCTTTTCACCTCAGAGTCTTAGAAGAGATTAGGAGCACAACTCAAGGATGAGCTATTATAACATAGTGAGATTGTAAGATCTTGAACTTTTATAGATATTTCTCAAGATCATTTTGAGGTACTATTTTTCTTTGTTTTGATTATATCTTGTTTGGTTTATAACTTCTAGAGTTTTTCAGGTAAAAATGGATAATTTTGGAAGGAATAGGGAATGTTCATGGTTGGAGCATGGTTTTCCCAAACCATGTGCCCTGACCAACACACCATGTGAACCCAGACATTGGGTATTTGTATGTATGGTGCAAAGTTTTTCAAATGATGTATCTTCTTAGAAGTAACCATTGACCCCCAGAGAATTGGCACATAGTTAAGGTGCATGATTTGGAAAACTATGTGGCACTACATCGGAAACAAAGCAGATGGGTTTAATTATTATGAAAATTAGGTTAAAAATTCATCAACCCCTATAATTCACCCTAGTTAGACCATATCTCAACCTAAAATGATTTCTATCATTTTGGAGGCCCTTGGATGGATTCAAAGGCCTTATAATCTCTGTTCTTGATGACCTGAAGCACAGATTGAAAATTTGAACCTCTCCTGGCAAGAGAATCTCATACCATATGGTTTTTTTTCTCTCTCTCTATTTGTTTTCTTTACCTCATCCTTTTAAGGGATGTTTTCCCCCATTGACAGTGGATCTAGATTTTTGTTTTGATAGATCTAATATGCTTGATCATGGATTTAGGTTTCATATCTAGATCTCATTCTTCTTCATTTTTAGGATCATTCCGCTTCAATTGGGGATTTCCATTAGTGAGAGTTCATCATCAATTTTGAGGTAAGTGGTCTAAATTCACTTCCCATAGTCTTGATTCCAATTTCATGTATATGTTGTTAGATTTAAATAATCATGTTCGGTAATTGAATCTTGAATTAATTAATTAATTTATTAATTTATTTATGGTAACATGTAATTAGAATAATTAATTAGTGAATTAATTAATATAATTTTGTGATTATTCAATTTTTGGAATTGGATTAATTAATTAGTGAATAATTAATGGAATGTGTGATTATGGAATCGACGTGAAATTAAAATTTTGTATTTGACCAATTAATGTGATTATGAATTAATTGACAAGGGGAGTTAGGAGATGGTTTACTTGACTATAATGGGTTAATGGGTTTATGATTTAAATAATGAAAAATGCTTTAATGGTGAATTTTTCATATTACTTCATGTGATTAAATTGAGGAATCATGTTTGTTGGGATAAATTGTAATGGTATACCATGATATGAAATAGTGATAAAAAAATGGTTAATGTTGATTTCCCTTCATTAATGTGATATATGTGTTATATGTGTGATTGTTTGATATACGAGTGTGGGACATATATTGATGCTCCAAATACCTGCATGTGATAAATGAGCTTGGGATAGGGACTGAGGCTCTAAATACTCATATGTGATAAATGAGTGTGGGATAGGGACAATGGCTCCAAATACCCATACAAGATAGAAAGTGTGGAACTCAAATTGGGGCTCCAAATACTAATGTGACATTGTGGTGTGAGACATGGACAAAGGATCTAAATACCCACAGAGTGTCAGACACGACACTCTATACCAAAGACCTTGGCATTATAATATGGTTCCAAATGACCGTGATGTGAAACAGAATGGAATAGATAATGAAATCCCATGTGTTATAATGAATTTTTAATTCCATTTTGATTTGATTTAGACTGATGAATAGTACAAAGCTGGTATTGATGGTTCGGGTGTCCTGAGGAACCCGAGGGTTTATGTGGTCAAATAAAGAATAATTTTATATATGTAAAATATTTACTTTATTGATTGTATTTATTATTTATAAAACTTAATACAATGGTATTGACTGGATATTATTTTAGACATCGTTGGTGGTAGCTTATTGAGTTGTACTCGCACCCTACTCAGGCCTCCTGATTGGTACCCAAATAGACATCGTGTTTTAATATCAGGATAAGGGTAAAGGCCCCATGTTTTATGGTCCAATTAGGATGGATTATGGATGAGGGAACCAACCATGATTCAAGACCTATTTTGGAGTTTTCAGTGTCTATTTATTTTTTATTTTCATATTGACACATGAAAAAAATTTGGCATGGAATATATACTATTTAGTTTTGCATATTGTATTTTATGTTTTGGTCATCATGTGATATTAGTTTCATCTGGTTATTGGTTATATAATTTTGTAATTTCTTATTTTTTTGTGCTACTTTGATAAATAGGGTATAATCTCCCCGTGATTGATATTATACCCTCATTACTAGTTGGAATCCTCTGGTGTATAGGGAGGTGCACCTGATCTAATGTGACTGACCGACTCATGGAACTGGTTTGTGGCACTTGAGTTAGGACATTACACATATTACTAATATTTTTTTTCAAAATTTTAATGTTTATTTATCACACTAACTAAGTTAACATGGAAATAAGTTAGGTTAATGTGGAAAAAAGTAATGTGGTGAATGTTTCTAGGAATTAAAAAGAATATTAGTGAATGATCTAGTTTTAGTCTTTCTATCCTAAAATGGTGAATTTATTATCTACAGCGATGATTCATTGAAGAGATAAAGTTATATTTAATTTAGAATTATAAAATAATTTCTTATGCTCAACATAAATTAAACCTCCATGGTAAAATTATCCTACGCATGAACTTGAGTTGGTAGATATAGTGTTTTCTTTAAAAATTTGAAGATATAATTTATATGAATTAATGTGTGAAATATATAATGATCATAAAATCATGAAGTATATATTCACTTATAAATATTTGAACATGATAAAAAGGAGATGGATGGAATTGATAATGTATTTTTAATGTACAGTTAATTACTATCTAGGTAAAGAAAATAGAGTAACTAATACTTTGAGTCTGAATGATAATGCTACATTAACTATGATGCATTTGGAATATGACTCTTTAGTTAATGTTTTTTAGAATTTTTGCATAGATATTTTACATATAGGAACTATATCTTTTTTTTAGGTATCATTATAATTTAATTTTTTAAAAAATATTAATTAATATTATTATGGTGATAGTGTTTTGTAAGAAAAGGAAGAATTAATTAAGAAAGGTAAGTTTCCTAAATTTAATTTTGATAAAGAAGGTATTTTTAGATTTATAAAAAATAGTAAGTGTTTCATGTGATCCCCAATTGAAGAAATAACTATTGAGTGAGGCTTATAACTCTCCATTTTTTATTTATCTTGGTATTAAAAAAATATAGATAACTTTAGGAACATTTATAGTGGGAAGGAATGAATAAATATATTGCTGCTTTTACTATGAAATATTTGACTTTTTAATAGGTTAAATATGAATAAAAATTACCAAAGAGGATAATTCATCCTTTTATTGTTCTATAATGGAAATGGGATAATGTATCCATGCATTTCATAGTTTGATTACCAAATTCATCTTGAGGTAATAATGAAATATGGGTTATTGTTAATTGATTAAGTAAATAGATGAATTTTTTTCCCATTTGAGATAATATGTATTTGGATAAAATTTCTATGCTATGTTTAAGTGATAATTATATTAGATGGGTCCCCTATCTCTATTTTATCAGACCGTGATTCTAGGTTTACCACTAATTTTTGGAAAATTACTCAAAAGTCATTGGGTATAAAATTAAATTTCAACATAGTATTTAATGCTCTATCTGCTGGAAAATTAGAGAGAATGATTCATAATTTTGAGGATATTATTTGATATTGTTTTATAGATTATCAGTGAAGTTGAGATTAGAATACGACTTTGATTGAGTTTTCTTATAATAACAGTTTTCATTCTAGTATATAAATGGAACCTTTTAAGAAATTATGTGGAAAGTGATTTTAGACTAAATATTTTTGGGATGAATTTAGTTAAATAAAGTAGTTATAAACATAATTAGTAAAATAAATTATTGATAAGGTGAATATTAATCACCAACATATGAGGAATACTCAGAGTAGACATAAAATTTATGTAGATAACTGGAGAAAAGATATTTTTTTAAAGGTATATGATTGTGCTTTTCTTAAATTATCTGACAAGAAAAGTGTTATGTTATTTTGTAAAAAGAAAATGTTTAGTCCATTTTTTATTGGAAAATAAGAAATAATTGATAAATTTGGATACATTTCCTATCAGGTGTCCTTTCATCCATGTTTATCTCGAGTACATGAAGTATTTCATGTTGATTTGTTAATAAAATATTTATTGGATGCATCTCAATTTTTTAGCATTGAAGTAGTTCATTTAGAGTAAAAAATTTCATATAAGGAATATATAGTACATATTATTGACCATAGAGAGAATTTGTTGTGGAGTAAAGTGATTTTATGGTTAATATTTTGTGCAAAAACCATATGATTTAAGAAGAAACACGGGAATTAGAAAATGCAATGAAGAAAAATATCCCCACTTGTTTATGTGATGAATAGAATCATTAGGATGCAATTTTCAAAATGGGGGAAGAATATGGCAACTTAGGTATTGTTAAGATACATATTTTTCATAACTTATTAATATTCATTAATTATATCTTATAGAGTTATATTCACTATAATAGTATTAGGTAATTTTTCAATCAAATGGAAAAAGATTTTTTCTAACGAAATTGGGTTTTGATGCCTTATATGGTTTTATTTAAACAATATAATTTAAATTTATAGAATTTTAATTTGAAAAAATTAACATAATTCTTTAATTCATCATGTAAAAATTATTTGAAGATGAAATTTTGATATTTTTTAGAAAAAATAAAATTTTCAACGAATAAAGAAAAATAATGCCTTTTATTGAAAGATGTATTTTAATTTTAAAAGTACCATTAAATTTTAAATGGTTTAAAAGAAAAATTATTTCAATTATATTATTAATAATCTAGTTATTTTATTTGTAATTAATATTACAATTTATTTTTTAAAAATACATTTTTATACTTAAAAATGTATTTATCTCAAAAACCATTTTTATTACGTTTTTAGGATTAATATTAAAATTAATTATTTCAATTATGTTAATTTATATTTATTAAATATATTCCAAATTTTAAATCATTATAATTATTTAATTATATCAACATTATTTTTTCTCATAATGAATAATAAAACTAGTAAAAATATGTTACCATAGATAAGGTTAAAACAGGTTTACTAGTGGGTTAAAATGAATTGATAAGGTTTAACATGACCTAGTAACTTGTATAAATTTTATGATATGGAAATATTTAGACCCTATATCATATAATTTTCATAAATGGTCCATTTTGGATCTATTTGTCTTGATTAAGACATTAATATATTTTATTCTTTTTAAAAATCCCAAGTTTGTTATCTCCCCACTTATAAAAGGACACCCCTATCCTATCATTTACAAATTTAAAGATCATTTTGATTCATCAAATACCTAAAAAAATACCTTATTTTATTTCCTCCACATGTCATCGAATACGTTTTTTGATCATAAATCAAGCCTGTTAATGTTTTAGGTATAAACATAAATAGGTTTTTCGAAGAATAGGTATAGTTCTTAAATGAGTGTTTTCATTTTACTTATTCTTCTACCTCCTTAAGATCTTATTAAAACATGATGAAATAATAATACAAGTATTATATATATATTTATATGTTTCTATATCAATTTAATAACTCATATAATTCTCCCTCTTCCATCAAATGGGAAACGAAGCCATTATTCATGTCTACGATGGACTATCGCCTCATGAATAAATGTAATTCATTTTTCACCACCATCTCTCATGGATGGTTATAATGATGGATTTAATGTATATATAAGATATTAAATAAATATCAATAATTATTTAATTATAATATATCATATCATTTCTCACCTCCCCATTCATTGAAAAATGATAACGTCGTTCATGTGCAGGCATGGATTACCACCTCCACGAAGCGATGCGATTTTTTTTCATGACCACATCACGTGGATACTATATATAAGTGTATTTAATTAAATAATATGGTATTTACGATATAATAATAATTTTTAATGATAAAATTATATTTACCTTTTTTCCCTCATGCTCCTTGAAAAATTAATGCATTACTCTTGTATATATATGATCAGCCTTTACCCTGATTATAACATAATTTATTTTTCATAACCATATGTCATGGATGGTTTTAAAATTATAATTAATTAATATAAAATATAAATAATTACTGATTATTATTCTGTATATGATTGAATAATTTCCACTTTGACCATAGTCAACTTACCAAAGTGATTTTGGACATATGAGCAGAATATCATAAAAAGAGTTTATGTGAACTCAACTAATTAGGTAATTATACATAACATGGTAATAAATTAAATAAAAGGAATAATAATGTTGAAAAATTTATTAACAATGTAAATAATCAATATGTTTTTATTATTCGGAAATATGAATAACATATATGATGACTTAGACTCGAGGTACATAACACTTCACCTTAAAAACACCTATTTAAAGTTTTTCAAGATTTATTTTCTAAAAATTTCTCCCACCATGTCCATATTATTAAAATTATTTTATTAATTTATTTATATAGACATAAATGAATTATAAAGGGTATTTTATGAATTTTATTTATTGTTTTTAGAAAGGAATTTTTTTTTTGTATTTTATATGGAACATTTTGGAAAAATCACAAAAGGAATGTTCTATTTTAATGTACATGAAAACATTGGATCTTCCACCACTTTATATGTCATTTTATATTTTTATTCATTTACAAGATATAATTTTTTATTTAAATAAATAACCCCCTTATGTTTATTCCATTTATTTTTAAAAAGGGTTTTAAATGGAATGTATATTTCGATATACATAGATGTTTTCCTATGAGTGAAAAGAATATTTTTAAGAGTGTGATGATGAAAATTCAAGATTTCATGTATTATGATTATTATATATTTAATGGGAATTATTTATGATTATGGGTGAGCTCTATATATCTCATGATTTCAGGTAATATTGACATAGCTCGTGGTGATGGGTGGACCCGATATAGTTCTCCAATGCATTTGGTAAAGGGATGGAGTTAACCTATTAGGTTTCTCCAAATATATTTTTGTAATTTACTAGGTAGGTTATTCTATTTTTATGAGTGATATGAATTTTATACCCCCAATTTTTTTTATGAATCTATTATTTTTAAGAGTTTTCATGGAAATCTAATGATTTAATAAGATAAGATAATGATATTATGTTTAAAGGGAATTTTATACTACTTCTAAAGGGAAAAAAGTATAAATTTTCAAAAAAAAAATCATGATTTCAAGGAAGCCTTTAGTAAATTTAATTTTCCTTCAATATTTTTTATAAAATGTATTTTTACAGTATTTAGGAATCAAATTTGATTTCATTGGGTAAAAAAAATTATTTTGATCCAAAATATTATTTTAAAGAAGAAAATTTTAAAGAGTATTCATACACTAAGTAGTTTGTTTTATTATTTTTATATATCCATTAATAATATTTTTTTACTCATCTAATGTTTTTAAATGTTTTTCATAGTATTTTAAGGAAAACTAGGGACAATGATTTGGTGATGATGAAAATTGTGAAGATATTTCAAGAAAAAACTATTTTTAATTTAACAGTTTTATATTGAAGAAAAATTGATACTTATTAGTATTTTTCAATTTGTTATGTAATATTTATTTATAAAAGGTTTACGACCCATTTATATAAAACTATAATCCTAAAATTTCACTATGATTACAAGGAAATATATACTCTTTTAAAGATTAAGTTTTAGGGATTTTTTCTGGACGAGTCCTTATAATTGGATCTAGTTTTTTTATATTCTTTGAGTAATGCTGGTGATTTTATTAATGTATTAATTTACTTAGTATTTACTCCTTTATAAATGGGAGATTTTATTCCCATAAGAGTGGTGGTATAAATCAAAACAAATCTACTATATTCATAGTAGGATTTTTGGAAGATGTGATAGTTGGAGTTCAAGGGTTAATATTTCTAAAAAATTTATACATTATCAACATGAAATATGATATGGAACTAGGACACTCACCCATAATTTTGGGGAGCCCTTTATTAACAAAAAATATAACTATCATCAATATCTAGGAAAGAATACTCAACATGGATTTTAGAGACAACACTATGCATATTAATATTTTTGACTCCATGAGGGCCCATTCAAATAGACATTAACTTTTCACACTATTTCACCTTAAAGAGGTAAAACCCTTTAAATATTTAAGTACATTAAATGAATTTTTTTCATTAGTAAAACATTTTATGATAAAAAATTCAATGGAAGATGAGGCTATCTAGAATTATTGAAATTCTATTTCCAGATTGTAGGGATAGGATGCATATATATTTTTATGTGAATATAATGGTTTATTTCATGATAAAGAAGATAATATATTTTATTATGTGTAGAAAGTTAAATCTTTAGTAGTCGGTAACCTTAATTTAATTTCATCTCATGAACATCCCCAAAATATGGGATTTAATAACTCCCAACTAAATTAAAATTTGTGTTCATCATGGAAGAATAAACATTACTAGTGATAATTTCTAATAATTTATCTTCAAACCAAAAGGAAATTCTAATTTAACTTCTTAGATATAATTTCCAAGAAATATTTCACAACTTAGGTTACATTCTTGGAATAAATCCAAAAAAAATTCTCATATAGATTTATTCTTTAGTGACATTCCAAACCTATTAGGTTATCTCAAAATAGGTTAAATCCCACCTTGATAAATATAGTGAAGAAGGAGATATATAATCTCTTAGAATCAAGGATCATCAATCCAATTTCATATTCATAATGGGTCATTAATATCCATGTAGTTCCTATGAAAATTGTCCTAACTATTTTGAGAAATGAAAAAAATGAATTAATACTTATGATAATTCAGAACAGATGGAGAGTGTGTATAGACTATAGGTAGTTAAAGCAGTTCAATCAAAAATATAATTTAGTTATCCCCTAAATTTACCAAATACTAGATATATTGGTAGGGATAACTCATTATTAACTCTTGGATGTATTTTTAGGTCGTTTTATGTTCACATTTCACCATTGGAATAAGAGTAAACCACCTTGACGTGCTCCTTAGAAACCTTTTATTATAATACGATATCCTTTGGAATATCTAATTATCTTGGTAAATTTAAAATGTGCATGGTATTTATATTTCCAAATAACATTATTTATTTTAGAAAGTATTCTTGGATGATTACATAGTTTAAAAAATCCATAATAGTCATGAAAAAGTTCATTAAAAACATTATTTTCAATTTTGAGAAATGTAATTTCATAGTGGTGAGAGGAATTTTCCATGGTAATATTATTTCAAAAAAACACATTTAATTATATAAATATAAAATTAAAGTTATATATTCCTTGACTTACCCAAATTATGTGAAATATGTTATATCTTTTTTAGAACATGCATCTTTCTGTAAGAATTTTTTCAAGGATTTCTGTAAGATTGCTTTGCCTCCCTTTAGATTACTTTTTTAAAGATCTATTTTTTATTTTAATGAAATGTATAGGGAATAATTTCATTAGTTTAAGAGAATATGGATAATTTTTGAATGGTGGGACTGACATAATGACTCAAGAGGGGTGGGGTGAATTGAGTTTATTAAATTTAGACCCAAAATAAATTATCCCTTAAAATATTATTAATTTTTTTATCAATAGAAAATTGAAAATAAAAAAAGTAAATAAAATAATATAAAATAAGGAATTTATAGTTGTTTTGGGAACATAAATCCCCTTGTCTACACCACTAATTCTCTCTCCACAAGTTTGGTGATTTTTACTATTTAGGTCCTTTTCCTAAGGACCTTGGAAGTTGAGTACAAGCAACTATAACTTGTTACAGAATGGTATCAAGATATTTTACTGGGATATCCCTTTTTATAAGACTTATCTATGTAATTTATAAAAGATAAAATATATATGAAATATATTCAGATTTATATCATAGTTTCTTGTTTTAATTGAAAAAATGAGAGGTTCTTCTAGAGAAATAATAGGACTTGATCGTTTAGTTTTGGAAGGTATCTCGACTATAGATAATATGTTCATCAATGAATAAAAATATAAAATTTTTCTTCTTCATTGAGAATAATTAATAGATTATATATACAAGAAATAGTAGTATAATATATGTTCTTTAGATAACACTATATTTCTTGGTCATTCTCACATTATTTATGTTGTTATTTTTTTATTTCATTCTCTCTAATTTGAAATTTGAAATTTCATATATACTCCAATGGTCAAGAGAAAATAAAATAATCATAAAGTATAAGATTTTTTCTTTTATGTGACCTTAAATTTCTAAAATATAAATCATATAGATCGTTATTAACTGTAATGATGGTATCCATTGGAACTATACACATTCTTGGAAATAGATGTATTATTGAATTCATATTTCATTATCCATCCATAAAAATTTACAGTAGAAACAAAAGTTAGAATGTACTTCTCCCAAGCTTCCACAATAGTAATAAATACCTCTAAATGTTGAATAAATACTCTTTAAATTCTCACTTTGAAAGACTTTATATTTAGTGGGAATTATATTCTTCATGGGTCATTTCTATCTTCAAAACTTTTTAAGACTTAGATAAAATCCTAAAACAAAAATTTAGGGAATACTTTTACTTTGATAGAAATCATTAACTTTATAATATATTACATTACTTATGATATTTCATACTTGCATAAGATAATTTTATCTTAATATGATTATCAAAAAATAAACACCATCCCTTAAGATAAATTTTTCCCCATATGATGATTTGATTTTCATATGATAAATCATTGATTCATATGATAATTTCATTTATAAAGTGATAACATTATGGATTTCAGAGTATGTAGGAAATTTTTTCACATGATATGATAAAATGATATTTATAAGATAATTTCCTTTTCCAAAAGAATGAATCATAATATATTCTTATTAATCATATAATAAAACTCATACATTATAATTTCATAGGATAATTTACTTAGTCTAGAAACTAAAATACTACGTGAAGATTCTTATCCACCCATATGATTAATCCTTTAATAGAAAACCAAAATCTATAAAGCATATGAAAAATAATATTATGTATGATTTATTATCACATTTTGTGTTAATTTATCACCACATATAGTAATTTCTCTAGAAAATTTATTAAAACATGAGAAAATAAGTTTAAAAAAACATACTAAAAATAAATATTACTTTAAGAAAACATATATTGTCTTAAAAAAACTTAAGAATAATTTATTAGTAAGAACGGTATTGTTTGAGCATCATAACATTTTAAATAGTGAGATATAGTATAAAAACATTTGAATTTCAACAATAACAACACTGGTAATGCAACCACCAAATTTGGAATAACCATTAGAACTACTTTTCAAATCTTTCAAACAAGAATTTAGGGAATTAATTTCATAGATAATTAAGGGAAGACCAAAATTCATTGCCTATTCCTTAATAACATTAGATTCTTCCCAATTTAACTACCAAACCAAAGAATGTTTTTTCATTTGTCTTAATTTAAGAGATTCAAATCATATTTTCTTAAAACTAATGTTTTTATAAATATATGTCCCTTATGTAATTTATGAATAAGGAATATTCCAGGACCAGTATTCTGAAATGGATGATATTGCTTCAGGAGATAAACTTGGAAATCAAAATCAATAATGGAGCTATGAGCCAATTAGTTGATCACTTGAGTAGCCTACCCAAGATATCTGAAGTAAATATTACATAAAAAAATAGTAACACAACATATAACATGGGATAAAATATACATTATTGAAGGTGAATTTATATTTTATGTAGACATGTTAAAGTATTTAGTAATGCAACTTACTGACCCAGGGTCCACTTAACACATGGATCAAGCTGGTGGGTCACATAGACTCAAGTGCACCTCTCTATATGCTAGAGGATACTGATTATAAATGAGGCTATAAAGGTGGTACACTAGGGAGACTATACCTTCTTATCCGAGAAACATGATGAATGAAACATATAATAAAAAACTATGGCAACATAATATAATAGATATCATAAATAGACTAAGAAAGTGTAAATAGCTGATAAATTGAATAATAATCAAAATCCACTAGGAATTTTCATATACATAGATGCAAGGGATGATGATGTAAAAAAAGGTGAGCATGGGATAGAAATATACAACATGCTATACCAAAAAGAAAAAAAGAAAAAAGGTTTACTCCACTAGAACCTCGAGTATATGTTTGGTCCTCAACTCCTTTACTGCATCTATAAGCTAAGCTTGTAAAATATCAGTATCAATGCACTTTCCTCTATCTGTACCTATAGATAAGTAATATACTCAGGTACCCAAGGAAGTTTAAGTAGTTTTTAAGATAAAATACTGGTTGGACACAACCAATAGTGTCTAGATATAATCAAAATAGTGATTATATAAAAATAGTTTGCAAGTATAAATAAATAATAGACAATATAAATAAATGAACACCAGTCTAATTAGGTTTCTAAAGGAAACATGGTTCCTCTACCTGCTTCTGCTCATGGTTGGAATGATTACATGACTAGTAAATATATATATATAGTAATAATATTTATATATATAATAGTTATATATTCCATCCACCTATATGGACCAAGTACATGTGGACGTATGTGGCCATATACATGGAATAATAGGTACTGGCTCAAATGGGGTGTAACTCAAACATTTGTAATAAGTCTAAATGAACCTATAAGATCTGGAAATAGGGTAAATACCATATATCTCATAATGAATGGGAGACTTAATTCTCTTTACTCAAGATGATAAGTCTGTCATCATGTCAACACTTGAATAAGGTAGGTGGTGCATCATTCCCACTATCCAAATAGTTTTAATGGTGTGAGACATCATGATCAATAGTCGATGTAAGGTAGCGTGTAACTGTCATTCCCAACAAAAAACTTACCATTTTTTCACAACCTATATCAAATGAGTAATCATTTTAATAATTGTAGGCATGATTCATTACCTCTCATGTATCTCCATAGTCAAGTCCAATTACAAACAAATCATTACAACCCACAATAAGAATTTAATAAATCTTGAACAAATGGCACGACCTTACCCCCATTTATTAGTCATTTACTTTAATATATTAATTTATTTAATGAAGGGAAATATATCATGAAAAATACCTTCAATATAATACATTCCATTCAATTAAAAAATGCATGAAAATTCAATTTATAAGGTTCATAGAGTCATTTATAATGTTTCATGGTCCAAGGAAAATTAACAACATGGGAAATTACGATTATAAGTTGGGACAAACACTTAAAAGGTTCTCTGGGTTCATTAACATTTATATATGAGTGGGAATATTTAATTTCAACCCTAGAATAATGATTAGGATGTGTTAAATACATTTAAAAAGATAACTATAAAGGGAAATTCAAGCCTTCACACTAAGGGGTGTTTATGATTAAGGCCAGAATTTTCAATTTACAAAAAAAGATCAATGATCATATATCAAGGTTTTTAAATCAATTTAATTTGAAGAAATCAATTTTAAAAGTTATGACTGATAAAGTAAGGAATTCCACACAATAGAAAATCAAATAAAACCCCAAAACTCTTGGTTAAAATGATGATACCACCTACCTTTGGTCAATTTAAGACCCCTCGTCTGACGGAGGCCTCAAATTTGATGTAGGTTGGAAGAAATTGATGAAAAGGTCCAACAACCTGAAAATAGGGAAAAGATATTGATACCAAATAGCATAAGAAATCTAAATATAAACTGAAATAGAAAGGGAGAGGAAATTAGATCTTATTGAAACAGATTTTTTGCTTCTAACGGATCTTGATTTAGATAACATATGAAGAATTTATCAATTTAAATTGGTTAGGAAAAATAGAGATCCATGAGAGGAGAAGAAGTTTGTGTATGTTGGAATGAGGAGAGGAGAAAAGAAAAATTATATTTAAGATTTTATTAAGGGTAAAACAATAATTTCACTTGAAAAATAGGGGTGCACAGTTTTCCCACATAGTTTGGCCAAACCGTGCACAAACCCTGATCATCCCACTACTTAAGTGAAGACCATGTACGGTTAAGGCACATAGTTTTCTGAACTGTGCACAAACCACTCAAAATTCCACTATCAAACCTTTGACGTTTCTCACATGAACAAGATTTTTGGGTCAAATGGTTGAAGACAAACTATGTGGCCCCTTATTCTCACAAGGTTTCCCACATGGTTACCCCACACGATTTATACTAACTATGCGGTAACTATGTTGTTGACCCTGTTTTCCCATTTTCCATAAGTCTAGGCTCCGAACAAGCCCCAGAAGCTCCTTGAATCTTCCTTTGCCCATAGTGAACATTTTACAAGATTAATCAAGGAATTAAAATTGAAAAACAAATTAGTCATACCTTTATGAAAACATGGGTCATTAAAACCTCCCCTCCTTAAATAAACTCATCCCCAAGTTGGACTACTGATGGTAAAGTGGTATTGTCAACAAAGAGTTCGAACCATTGTGATAGTATATTAGCTTCTCACTCTTAGGTCTCATCCTGTACCCAACCATGCTACCATAAAACCCATACAAAAGGAACTGACTTGGCTTATAGTTTCTTCATACTCTGAACGACAATATGAACTGGATTATCCTTGAAGGAATTATCTATATCAAATTTAGCCTCACTAGGTTGAAAGATATGTGATGGGTCTAGATGATATCAGAAAATATGGGATACATGGAAGGCATCACGCATAAACTAATATCTTGGAGGAAGTCATATCTGGCAAGACAATGGACCGATCCATTTCACAACATTGAAGGGTCCAATGAAACTAGGTGAGAGATTACCCAAACTCTATATAAATATATGGCCCATACTGGGAGAGACTCACAAGAAAAACCAATTTCTAACCTCAAAATCGAGAAGTATCCTACATCGGTTGGCATATGACTACTATCTAGACTAATATTTCATCATGTGCTTTCTAATCAACTGGACCTACTACCTAGTCTCCTTTATGAGACATGGTGAAATCATAGTTACCAACCCAACCTCTAGCCAACTCAAAGGTGATCTGAAAGGCCTAACATATAAGGCTTCATAAAGAGCCATCTCTATTGTAGCCTAAAATATATTATTACAATAAAACTCAACAAAAATAATGTGTTTCTCATTGGAACCCCAAAATTAAAGGACACATACATGAAGAGTTTCCTCTAAAACCTGAATCGCACATTCTGTATGTCCATCGGTCCGAGGGTGATAGGTTGTTCTTAGAAGAACCTATGTACCCAATGCTTTCTATAACCCATTCTATAACTATAATATAAATTGAGCATCTCTATTAGAAATTATTGATAAAAGAGGTCCATAAAGATTTAAAACCTCTCTAATATACAACCTCCGAAGATCATCTACTGAGAATGTCTCTTGCATATGTAAGAAGTGTGCGAGCTTCATCAAATGATCAACAATAACCCATACTTTATCATTTCCATGATGTGATCTAGGTAAAATAATCATGAAATCCATCAAAACATCATCCCATTTCTACACAGGAATGGAAAACAACTGTAAAATCCCTACCAGACTCTGATGTTCTACCTTCACCTACTAAAAAGTGGAACAAAAAGTGATAAAGCTACCTATATCACATTTCATACTAGGACACCAATACTGGAACCATAAATCATGATATATCTTGGTGCAAATGGTATGAACTTCCCATACTGAGGTGTGAAATTACCACATAATCACCTCTCTCATGTCCGTTGGGACCCATACATGCCCATAGAATAACAAAGTTTCATCCCTATCCATGGTCCAACAAGAATATGTATCATCATATGAGATGATTTCCCATAAGAAAATACCTTTAAGGTCAAATAGTTTCCTCATTATTACCTATTCTATATGAACATAGGTTACAACTAAGGTTTTGAGGATGGTTTGGTCATGATTCTCCTGAACCTCAAAGTGCATTTCCTAAAATAAGGCCATGATATTCCATTCTCCATGGGCCTCCCAAAACATATTGTATCTAATTGTTTTATCTCAGAGCATCGACTACTGCATTTCCTTTACGAGGCATGTAGGAAATCCTGAAATCAAATGACTGTAGGGAATCAACCCACCTTCACTACTTGAGATCCATTGTGTAAATATATACTTGATACTTTTGTGATCAGTGTATACCAAAAAATGATCTCAAAATATATAGTGTCTCTAACATCATAGTGCATGAAATACATAAGCTATTTTGAGTGCATCAGGTAATTACACTTGTGAGGAATTAACTAGTGAGACCCATATACGATGACTCACTCGATATGCATTAGAACAGATCCCATATTGATATATGATTTGTCACAGTTGACTGTATAGGTCCTTCCTATATCTGGAAAATCAATAATGATGCTGAAGTCAAATGGACCATCAACTTATGAAAGGATTCTTCATAATATTCTGACAATATGAATTTATCACCTTTCTTTTTTAATCTTGTAAACAACACTGGAAGATAAGATAAATCCTAGATGAAGCATCTATAATACTCTTCTAACCTTAAGAAACATTGAATGTTAAATATGTTCATGGTAAAATCCCAAGATACTATATATCTCACATTATCCGGGTCTACTAAAACTCATGACTCTGATATTATATGACCCAGGAAGTGGTCCTTATCGATCCAAAAGTGGCATTTTCTGAGCATAACAATGATATGATTCTCTCTCATTGTATTTAGCCTGATCTCAAGATGGATGGTATTTTCATGTCTAGAGAGTGAATACAGTAAAATATAATTAATAAAGACTAACATGAATGAATCCAGATATGGGTAGGAAATAAAATCCATTAGAGCCATGAAAATAGAAGTTATGTTCATGAGACCGAACAACATTACTAGGTACTCGTATAGACCATACCTTCTTTTAAAAGTTATGAAAGGTATTTTTAATGACCTAACATGCACCTGATGATATCCCGAACTTAAATATATATTTGAAAACAATATCTCTCCTTAAATATTATAAAAAATACTCTCTTTTATAGGAATGTATACTGATTCTTTATCATGATCTAGTCTAATCAATGATAATACACACAAAGCACGATGTTACCATCTACCTTCTTGAAAAAAAGGACTGGTGGATACCCAAGGAGAAGTGATGGGGTGTATGAAGACATAAGGTTCCATATAATCTAACTATTTCTTGAGATCTAGAAGCTACATAGGTTCCATCCTATTAGGAATAATGGTCATTGGTTATACTCCTGACACTACATCAAGAGTAAATTATACCTCTCATGCTATAGTTAGCCTATAAAAATCATTAGGAAATACATACCTAAAACTCCCAACTAAAGAAGTGAAAATAGTAGGTCGTAACCCATGATCATCAAAGAAAAGGCTCACAATCTGATCTATCACACTACCCTTCCACAACTTCTCTAGTTTGGATCTATTCATATGAACATCACATTCTCTCTCATGAACATGATTAACTCCATCTGGTGATGTAAACATCACCCTTTAATGATAGCATTCAATGTGGCCTCAATAGGGAACTAAAAAGTCTATCTTGACAATTACATCAATTCCTATCATGTTAAGGATGAAAAGATTACACATAAAATGGTATCCACCTATCTCAAAGGCTAAATCCTTAAAACAGAGAACATCATATTATCGGATACCTAAAGGGGTATCAAGTGTCATAAATCCATGAAATTTTTTGATCTTGAGGACTAGACTCCCCATAGTATTCTTAGATATAAAAGGTTGAGATGTGTCGGTGTCAAATAAAGAAGACAATAAAGTGGAGGCTAATTGAATAATACCTCATATAGTAGAAGTTATGGAACTCTTCTCCTCTAGAATAAGTTAGACTACATGTAATTGGCCTATACCATAAACCTGAGTCACTTCCTGACTTCCATGAGAAAGATTGCTCTATTAGAGTTGAGAATCATGTGTCTAACTACCTCTATCTCAACTTCCACCTTGGCTTGAATGGCGGGTGGTATTCCAAATTACTTCCTAGAATTAGTCTACTAGAACCACTTTAGAATGCGGATTAGGATTAGATCTACTCTTAATAGGCATTAATGGAAAGGTGCTACAAAAGCACTGGATATATCCCATCCTACTATAGCCTCTACATTCCATAGGATCTCGCAAGAACTGAGGTTTCATAGGTCCCAAATTACCACACTAGTGACATATTATAATGTTTTCAACATGAGGTTCCTGACTACTAATACCTTCATGAGTATCCTCAAAAAATATCCTTCGCCTAGAAGAAGAAACACTAATAGAACTAGGTGTTGAACCTCCCTGACTCACACCAATATCTTCCCACAAATTTCACTCTATAATAAGGGCATGTTTGACTATCTCTGAGATGGTCCTCAACTAAATGACATTAACCTAGAACCAGATGGAATAGACTAGACTATCATCGAATCCCCTGGAAGTCATAAGATCATCACCCTTTAGAGTAAGAGTGAACCATAACATCTTTGTAAAACTAGAAGATTACTCCATAATAGACATTCCCCCTACTACATGCTCATGAATTATTTATCTCTTTCAACCCTTAGAGTCCATAGAATGAAATATTCATAGAATATAGTCTATAAATCTACCCAAGTCATATTTATATGGTGATCTATCTAGGAAATAAAATTGTTGCCACCAAATTTTGCACGAAGCTGCAAATGAACATATTTGGGTAAATTAAAGGAATCATCTGATTCAACAGAATATTCCAAAAAATACAATGAAGGTGCACATAAATGTTTTAGTTGCACGTGCATGATTAAAATATGCATGAAAGATCCTTGCACACCCAATGCGATGTATCTTAGGCCCCATACACGCATTCCATTCAAGCATCTTAAGATTTAGGCACATAATAAGTTAATGTTGTGTGGAAGATTTAAGGCCACATGGAAAACTATTTCTCACATGATGTGATGTCAAATAATCCCTTTCATGCTCGATAATGTTAAAAATGCATAGAAGACCTCTTCTATGACTAATGCCTTGAATGTTTTCATTAAAGGTTTCACCTCTATAATGAAGGATATCCCCCTTCTTTATGGTGATCCACCAGAAGTCAAACCACCACTATACTACACATAAGAATCACCTTCCACAACATCAAAAATGATAGAAAACCCTCAAGATAGAGATCTTGAATTATAGTTTTCCTATAGGTCCTCCCTCGAGTGGGACCACAGTCGTGTAATCCTAACCAATCCTATTTCATCCCAGGGTAGGGGCGCACAATGGATCCTCTTGTGAGAAACCTTGACCTTGCATGAAATACTCAAAAGTTGTTTGTAATATTGGTCTTATCCGAAAGAACCCTACCTTGTGTGCACCCCTTCTTTGATTCTCCATGGACTGTCCTTGTGTTAGAGCACCATGTCTGAGCCCCTATTACACACAACCCTCATGCCTTGCATTCACCTCTTTTATCCATCCCTCTAGGCTAGCGCATAGAAACTTCTTGGTCTTTCACGAGTCATCCTCTATGAACCTTGTGCATGAATTTCTCTACCCTTTTATTCTTATAGTAGGTATAATAATGCCCTTTTCATATTTTCATAGTGATGCTAACATGGAATTCATGACTAACCACTCCTCTACATTGTTTAAAATTGGCATTACTGAGGCCACCCCACTCCCAAGGGTGAATGGGATACTATTATTTAATCCCAAGAGTCGAGGAGTGAGTCACCCATGTTCAAGATGAAAGAGATAAAACTTCCTAGTATAATGTCCACAACATATGATGTTAAACTATGGACTCAAATTGCATGGAAAATAGAATATGTCCCATGTATGAGTGATAAGGAATGATATTTTCCTCACAAGGAATGGGATCCTCCTCACATGGAATTACCCCCTCTACATAGGGAATGAAACCCTCCTAGTAACCCCTCCTAATGTAAGATCCTATTCTTTTTGTTACAAGAGGAAACACCTTCTCCCCTGTATCCCATGGATACCAAAACAAGTGAGGAGATGGGTACCTCAACGCCCTATCCCTCTCTTCCTTTGGGATTCAACATATGTCCACTAGAGAAAAATGTATGTTGTGTGATATTAATGTCCATTGATACCTATTTTTTCTCACATCAAGCATGAATCATGTGGGAATAAAGGCTAAAAGTGATCATGGCATCCACATGATCCAAAAACTCAACTGGTCTGCTTCTACATGTAACCCCAACCACATCAGATCTCCTCAACAAGGATGCTTCTACGTGTAATCCCCAACGACATCAAATATCCTCAACTAGGACACTTCTACAAATAAATCTAAACCACATGAGATCTCCTCAACTGGGCCACTTATATTCATAATAACCAACCACATTATATATCCTTAACTGGGATTCTTATACATGTAAACACCAACCAAATCAGATATCCTCAACTAGGATGCTTCTATGCATAAGCCTCGACCACATTAGATCTCCTCAAATGGGTCATTCCTACATGTAATCCCCAACCACATCAGATATCCTCAACTAGGATACTTCTATACATAATCCCCAACCACATTTGATCTCCTTAACTAGGCCGATTCTACTCATAATCCCCAACCACATTAGATCTCCTCAATTGGTCTGCTTCTACATGTAAGCCAAACCACATCAGATCTTCTAATCTGGGCCACTTTTATGTGTAAGAACCAACCATATCAGATCTCCTCAACTGGGACACTTCTATATATAATCCCTAAACACATCAAATCTCCTCAAATGGGTTGTTTCTACATGTAATCCACAAACACATCAGATCTATTTACTTGGGCTGCTTCTATGCGTAATCCCTGACCAAATACTCCATTTCCATGGGCCTCCTCCTTAGGTGTAATCCCCAATGCCCTTCATGAAACTACATGGACATTAATTACCGACCAACTGGGATATATAGGAATCCTCTTTGAGGTTCAATCCCACCAACCATAATCATCCTGGTCATTATCTGGGCTACCACATCCTGGTGGGATCATGACACTCATATAAGGGGTCTCATCTCCTCCAGATCCATAGGTTAGCTCTCATGTGTATGCCCCACTTTGGCCTTCCTAACTACGTGGAATTTGATTCCCAATGAACTAGGATATTTAGGAAGCCTCCCTATAGTTCAAGCCACACACCCAATGTAGAGACCCGAAGCTTGACGTACATGAACATTACATTACTTTTGCGGAATACTTAGTACATAACAAAAACACACACACAAGGATCGTAATAGTTTAGTGTCTTTGGAAACTCGGAATAAAATCTTCTAATCGTGGTGAAAGATCTTCAACATCTCACATAAAGATCTTCCTTTTTTTTTACCTAAAACCTTTCTTTATATCCTGGGGAAAAGAAAACATAAAAGGGTGAGCTCAAATTCTCAGTAAGGGTAAACAAAATAAATATCAATCACATCATATTCATAAGAACATAACATTTTGGAAATCATAACCTGCAAAAGAGAGAGCATAATTTCATAACATGGGATAAATCATGGCAGTGAAATGTAATCACAATAATCATAACTTAAAAGATGAAACTTTGTGGCATTCACACATAATTATAGAGAATCATTTCTTGTTAGTCAAGACTCATTGCCAAGACTATCTTAGTGGACAAAGTCCCTTTCTGAATTGAGTAACCCTCGTTTCAGTCCTGTTTCACTGAACCGGTATAACCTACCGTTCCAGCCCTGTCTATCTCATGAGATATAAAATCTTTACCCAATGCATTGGAGGGAGATATAGGTCCCACCCATCTTATAATGAATCCTTTCTTATGTGTTCCACATAATCATAAATCATACATCATCGCATAACCCATGTAATAAAAATGGGATTCTTAAAAAAAACATGACATCATAAAACAATTCATATAAGATAAAGGAATTCATAAAAATGTTTCCATCACAACATAATCAAATCCATGTAATAATAGGGATAAAAACAGAACCCTTTTATTATCTTAGATGGAAAATAATTTTTATAAAATACTTGAACTTCATTCTTGAGGAAAATATCCTTTCTACTTCAATAACACTTTTCCTTTCTTAACATGTCATACAATTTTAAACTAAAAGAAGTTGATTAAAAATAAACTTGAATACTTGTAAAGTAAGCTTCTTGGAAATAATTTTTTAGAAATCCATTCATGCCGTATAAGTTAAAAAAACATTCTTCGTACTTTTGTCGGAAAAGTCAAAAAGTACCTCGTATGAAAAACGACAAAAGATTCCTTTCATATCTTTTACTAAAAACTCAAAGAAGGGTAAAATTGGATTTAAACAATTGTAGGTGGATTGAAATAATATTACATATTGAAGAAACATGGATGTGGATGATAAAATACACCCCAGTAAATACCAAAGTATAAACAATCTCGGATAAAAATGAGATTGTGATATTTCCCTTACCTTAGGTCCGACTTTCTTTGTAAGTGTCCGAACCTCCTGTATAATGATTTAAATCATGTTATTGACTTATTCCAGAATCATAGTAATTGTTATGATATCATATATGGTTCACTTATGACATTATATTACCCGTTCTTTTGTATATTCCATGTTAAAGAAGCGTTTTGGGTAAAATCGTTTCATTTATCGTAGGTGTTTTGACTTGTTGTTCTTGACATTATTATTACTTATATCATGATTTACTTACTTAAAGAATATAAAATATGATTTATATATCATTTATATTCAGTATATATATATATATAATAGATAGATAAATGAAATGAAAAACACCGTTCATGGAGACGGTAGTCCGTACGAACGCATGAACGCTGTTTTCGTTTCCTTATTGAAGTGAATGGAATTAAGTAGATGACATACATATAAATTTACATAAATCCAGTATCATTATTATGTCATATATTTCATTAGTAATTATTATATATACTTTATAATCATTCATGAATGGTTAATCATTGAGAATGAATCTCATCGCGTCGTGGAGACGGTAGTCCGTACGTACGCACGAGCGATGATATCATTCCCATGGTCGTGGAATTGTGTTGAAGTGTATGTAGACTATTTAAGTATCAATATCACTCTATAATAATCATATATAGTTACTCATTACACCATTATACCCATCCTATTAAGGTGGTGGTGGAAAATAGATTACACCACGGCGTGGAGACGGTATTCCATACGTACGCACGCGCGGTGATTTCATTTTTCCGTAGGATGGATAAAAGGTGAATTAGAGTTGTTTCATATTTATAATAACATATCAGTATATAATAAATACTTATGTTATTACTTTATCATGAAACAACTAAAGAAGAAGAAGTTTTAAGAAGAAAGAAATTGAAAAGATCGGTAATGGATATTACCTCTTCTTTGAAACGCCTCTTTGAATCCTCCACTTAAGGAACTAAGATTGGTCTTTTAAGAAGACCAGGACCTCTGGGATTATTCTAGGGAAGTGGAGAAGGGATTTTGGCAGGGGTTGGCCGAGCTTGAGTGCTCAAATTGTTGTGAGGAGGAGGGGGAGGAGGTGTCCTTTTATAAGGGAGGAGAGGGGCACCTTAGGAATATCTCAAAATATTATTTTATATTAAAGTCAAAATCGGTTTATAATGGTTACAAAGGGTCTTATTTCGAAGCTAATGTGGGGATGGGTCGAAATAATATCATCCAATAGGATTTAGACAAGTTTAGTGTATTATTTTAACCTTATCAATTAGATTTAACTCTAAGTTAAATAATTTAACTTTTACCGTGTCTTTTTGTTTTCTTTCACTATATGGTTAATAAACTTACTATAACATGCCAAAAGAACCCCAAATTGTTTATTATTAATATATATATCCTTATCTAAGTCATTTGGCCTAACCTTAGATTTTTAGAAATAAAATAACTATTAATAATATAATATTTGATTTAAAGACTATTTTGTGTCAATTTTGACACTATTTGATATATGATTTTTATGAAAGTCATAACAGAATTATATGTTCGAACCAAGTTTATTAAATCAACACTAATATATCATAGTAACCTATAAAATTAGTGGAATTCATAAAAAGTCTCAAATTACATTCATTTGAGAATTTATAACATCAATTAATGTAATATTTCCTTAAAAGGGTAATTACTGCATCATCGTTGTGTCATACATAAATTAATTTATTTAAAGTCTAAAAATTATAAATAAAATATCATTATGTAGGAAATCTTTTTATCTTTCTAATGAATATTTATAGTCGAATTTATCTTATGTATAACCCCATATTAAAAATGTTTTAGTTATTAAACTTTGATTTTAACTATTTTAACTATTCATTAAATAAAAAAATATTAAATGTCATAATCTAATCCAAGTGGACCTAAATGGTCATATTATATTCATAAGGTTGTTTTTGGTCGAATTACACCTATCCAATAGAATTATTACATGTGTTAGGGTAATAGTAATATCATATTTACCCTTAGTTACCCTATTTACTATTAACCGTGGTAAAAAAAGTAAAAAGTTACTATTCACCAAAATTATTTTCATCTCATTGAACCACATTTTACTTACTGACATCAACCGTGTCTCTCGGATTTTTGAAATTCCATTCACAGAAGCGGTAAAATTAAGTTTTATGAAAAATTCAGTTTTTTTAACTACCACTTAGTAGTTTCATTATTCATCAAAAATTGATGTTTTTCAGAACAATGCCAAAATTTCATCCTAAGCTATATTTCATATTCCGAATTCAAAAATGAAATCTATTTTACCAAATTCATAACATAGAAGTTTCATTAATTAATTTTATAATTAAATCCCACTGTTAAAATAAATAGCGTGTTTTTAGGAAACAAAATATATCAAAAGATTGACACTTGATTATGTCTGGTTTAAATGTGAAATTACAACCAATGACCAACATTGTATTAAATTGTCAAAATATATTCTAAATATACTTTAAAACCACTCAAATTAATAATTTATCTCTATTAATTATTTCGATTAAAAAAGTTGTTTTTAATTATAATTTAGTAATTTTCACTATTCATCAGAATATGGAAGTTATCCGAAATGTACCAAAATTTCACCTTAGGCTAAATTCGATACTCCGAATCCAAAAATGAAGTCCATTTTGAGAGCTAAAATTTCTAAAATTTAAAAAGTGGTTATTACTATTCATAACGGCTAGTTTTAATAATATCTTAATAGCATATCGTTGTTTAGCGAAACTTGGTGTTGCGTACAACACACGCTATCGTGGAAGGTCGCGATTGCATGTAATGGAAAGAAAGTAAAGGATGCATGTTGTGAAACCTCCTTTTGGTGTAGCGTACAACACAATACAATAATAAAATTAAAAAGAATATTTTTCATAAAATCTCGGGCTGTTACATTCTACCCCCCTTAAAATGAATTTCGCCCTTGAAATTCGTCGTGGTTATAAATGGTTTACTATTCGAAAGTTTCTTTAATAGAAACCCACATCATAAAAAGGAATACCAAAACATGGCTTTAAAAACTAAAGTATTAAATGTAACGATTACCCAAATAAACTAATCACTGGGTTTCCACATAGGTGAAAATATGGATATGGAAGAGAAATCTAACCATCATGTTCCGATGGAGAGTGGTAGAGAACATGGCTATGGAAAATCCAACAATCACAAATCCATAAATTTGTGACGATCTAAGGTACCATCCGATTCATCAGGTATAAGATCACTAGGACAACATTTTTGGTTTTCAAGATCATTTCCCTAAAGTTGAAAATTTGAATTAGAATAAATACTTTCATTATTTTGGTACAATCTCAATGTTGTTCATGCCTTGAACAATTTCCACTTCATCTCTTAAATAAATGAAGTTGAATTTGTTATTCATGAAGTGTTAGCAGATCATGTGATAGAATGACGGGTCATTCCATCTGTCTCAAACAAAAGGTTAGCAAAAATTATATACATAAGTCGATCTATAGTGAGATTAATCACATATGGTTCCTAAAATGGACTTATACTTCATATATCATACTGCTTAATATAATAAAACTAGTTTCTACTAAACAGGGACTTCCTGTAGGCCAGTGGTAGGCGATAAAGGCCAGTCGCACTTCAGTTGTGGGTTCGATTCCCATAGCCTTGTCCGACGCGATGAGCTGTCGCCCGTCCTGTAGGTTGTCCTTTTTCTAAAACTACATTACTATAACATCCTATCAATAATATCAAAAAAAGAACTTCTTAAGGCTTATCCATAATACTGCAGTCCACTTTCATAACATAGTGAAAATGATTACCAGAGATTTAATACCATCGTTGATCCCCATATATCATAAGATATGTCTTGTTGGTCACATTCTAAACATTCAAAGTCCTTAATCATGTATTCTCTTGAATACCCATTGAACCTTAGTGAAAACATGAATGAAGTTAAACGTTAACACTTTCCACATACCAAAATCCTCAAAATTCTTTATAATCAAACCATGATATCACTTAGTCCTTATATCAATCATGAGCTCATGAATACTGTTAAACATTTCGTTTTCTCGTTTTCTATTCATTATGCGCATATCATCTTATTTCCAAAAATATCTGAATAACCTTTCATGGATACTGGTAGCATTAATCACACACTTTCAAAACTCAAGGAAAGACAACAATGTATCAATCCTTAGATGTCTCTTTATTCCATAGTACCATGAGATTCTTTATACAACATTACACTTGATAAACATGTAATCATTCCACTACCTTCTTAAACCATTGACCGAGCTTCAACAATTCTTTCATCTCACATATCATTTGTAGTCTCTTCATCATCATCAACATAAATACTACCCATACGACCATACTTATTCTCTTCATGAGACTTTCCCTTAGGGCATTGGTTTGCATAATGCCCGTACATTCCACATTTAAAACATTTATCCATTGTTGATGTCGTAGCAATACCATTATCCTCATCCATGGTGTTAACTGAACCTTTTCCTTTTCACTTACTTGCTTTGTGTCCTTCTTTTCCACACCCAAAGCATCTTCCAGTTCCTTTGAAACATTCTCCTTGATGCCTCTTCCCACATGATTTACATAGGGAAAATTGAACTTTCTTTCCTCTATGATCATCATGAAACTCCATCTTTCTCTTATTAGCCGAGTCAGGAAACTTACCAAATTTTACTTTATTGATCATATTATGAGATTGCTGATTCGGCATAATAATGATGTTTGGACTTCCAAATCCCATTTCATTATGAAGAATATCATTCCATTGTCCATCATATCCTCCATTATTGTGAATCATCTTGTTTCCAGCCATTTTCTAAAACCCAGAAAAGAATAGTGTGAGAGGCAAAAATCATGCTAGGGAAAACAACATAATAAAGGTGGAGTATCCTCAATATCTAACATCTTAGGTTAAATTCTATGATCATTACCGTAGTTCTAGGACTGTATCCTATACGTATACTTATCCTTAGTGACATCCCTAGACATACCTTATAAATATCTCTAGGGATCTCACTAAAGTTCTTGCATCCTAGTTTCCAAAGGTTGACTAAACCTTTCCTCTGATACCAACTGTAGAGACCCGAAGCTTGACGTACATGAACATTACATTACTTTTTCGGAATACTTAGTACATAACAAAAACACACACACAAGGATCGTAATAGTTTAGTGTCTTTGGAAACTCGGAATAAAATCTTCTAATCGTGGTGAAAGATCTTCAACATCTCACATAAAGATCTTCATTTTTTTTACCTAAAACCTTTCTTTATATCCTGGGGAAAAGAAAACATAAAAGGGTGAGCTCAAATGCTCAGTAAGGGTAAACAAAATAAATATCAATCACATCATATTCATAAGAACATAACATTTTGGAAATCATAACCTGCAAAAGAGAGAGCATAATTTCATAACATGGGATAAATCATGGCAGTGAAATGTAATCACAATAATCATAAGTTTAAAAGATGAAACTTTGTGGCATTCACACATAATCATAGAGAATCATTTCTTGTTAGTCAAGACTCATTTCCAAGACTATCTTAGTGGACAAAGTCCCTTTCTGAATCGAGTAACCCTCGTTTCAGTCCTGTTTCACTGAACCGGTATAACCTACCGTTCCAGCCCTGTCTATCTCATGAGATATAAAATCTTTACCCAATGAATTGGAGGGAGATATAGGTCCCACCCATCTTATAATGAATCCTTTCTTATGTGTGCCACATAATCATAAATCATACATCATCGCATAACCCATGTAATAAAAATGGGATTCTTAAAAAAAACATGACATCATAAAACAATTCATATAAGATAAAGGAATTCATAAAAATGTTTCCATCACAACATAATCAAATCCATGTAATAATAGGGATAAAAACAGAACCCTTTTATTATCTTAGATGGAAAATAATTTTTATAAAATACTTGAACTTCATTCTTGAGGAAAATATCCTTTCTACTTCAAAAACACTTTTCCTTTCTTAACATGTCATACAATTTTAAACTAAAAGAAGTTGATTAAAAATAAACTTGAATACTTGTAAAGGAAGCTTCTTGGAAATAATTTTTTAGAAATCCATTCATGCCGTATAAGTTAAAAAAACATTCTTCGTACTTTTGTCGGAAAATTCAAAAAGTACCTCATATGAAAAACGACAAAAGATTCCTTTCATATCTTTTACTAAAAACTCACCGAAGGGTAAAATTGGATTTAAAAAATTGTAGGTGGATGGAAATAATATTACATATTGAAGAAATATGGATGTGGATGATAAAATACACCCCAGTAAATACCAAAGTATAAACAATCTCGGATAAAAATGAGATTGTGATATTTCCCTTACCTTAGGTCCGACTTGCTTTGTAAGTGTCCGAACCTCCTGTATAATGATTTAAATCATGTTATTGACTTTTTCCAGAATCATATTCATTGTTATGATATCATATATGGTTCACTTATGACATTATATTACCCGTTCTTTTGTATATTCCATGTTAAAGAAGCGTTTTGGGTAAAATCGTTTCATTTATCGTAGGTGTTTTGACTTGTTGTTCTTGACATTATTATTACTTATATCATGATTTACTTACTTCCAGAATATAAAATATGATTTATATATCATTTATATTCAGTATATATATATATATAATAGATAGATAAATGAAATGAAAAACACCGTTCATGGAGATGGTAGTCCGTACGTACGCATGAACGCTGTTTTCGTTTCCTTATTGAAGTGAATGGAATTAAGTAAATGACATACATATAAATTTACATAAATATAGTATCATTATTATGTCATATATTTCATTAGTACTTATTATATATACTTTATAATCATTCATGAATGGTTAATCATTGAGAATGAATCTCATCGCGTCGTGGAGACGGTAGTCCGTACGTACGCACGAGCGATGATATAATTCCCATGGTCGTGGAATTGTGTTGAAGTGTATGTAGACTATTTCAGTATCAATATCACTTTATAATAATCATATATAGTTACTCATTACACCATTATACCCATCCTATTAAGGTGGTGGTGGAAAATAGATTACACCACGGCGTGGAGACGGTATTCCTTACGTACGCACGCGCGGTGATTTCATTTTTCCGTAGGATGGATAGAAGGTGAATTAGAGTTGTTTCATATTTATAATAACATATCAGTATATAAGAAATACTTATGTTATTAATTTATCATGAAACAACTAAAGAAGAAGAAGTTTGAAGAAGAAAGAAATTGAAAAGATCGGTAATGGATATTACCTCTTCTTTGAAACGCCTCTTTGAATCCTCCACTTAAGGAACTAAGATTGGTCTTTGAAGAAGACCAGGACCTCTAAGATTATTCTAGGGAAGTTGAGAAGGGATTTTGGCAGGGGTTGGCCGAGCTTGAGTGCTCAAATTGTTGTGAGGAGGAGGGGGAGGAGGTGTCCTTTTATAAGGGAGGAGAGGGGCACCTTAGGAATATCCCAAAATATTATTTTATATTAAAGTCAAAATCGGTTTATAATGGTTCCAAAGGGTCTTATTTCGAATCTAAAGTGGGGATGGGTCGAAATACTATCATCCAATAGGATTTAGACAAGTTTAGGGTATTATTTTAACCTTATCCATTAGATTTAACTCTAAGTTAAATAATTTAACTTTTACCGTGTCTTTTTGTTTTCTTTCACTATATGGTTAATACACTTACTATAACATGCCAAACGAACCCCAAATTGTTTATTATTAATATATATATCCTTATCTAAGTCATTTGGCCGAACCGTATATTTTTAGAAATAAAATAACAATTCATAATATAATATTTGATTTAAAAACTATTTTGTGTCAATTTTGACACTATTTGATATATGATTTTTGTGAAAGTCATAACAGAATTATATGTTCGAACCAAGTTGATTAAATCAACACTAATATATCATAGTAACCTATATAATTAGTGGAATTCATAAAAAGTCTCAAATTACATTCATTTGAGAATTTATAACATCAATTAATGTAATATTTCCTTAAAAGGGTAATTACTGCATCATCGTTGTGTCATACGTAAATTAATTTATTTAAAGTCTAAAAATTATAAATAAAATATAATTATGTAGGAAATCTTTTTATCTTTCTAATGAATATTTATAGTCGAATTTAGCTTATGTATAACCCCATATTAAAAATGTTTTATTTATTAAACTTTTATTTTAACTATTTTAACTATTCATTAAATAAAAAAATATTAAATGTCATAATCTAATCCAAGTGGACCTAAATGGTCATATTATATTCATAAGGTTGTTTTTGGTCGAATTACACCTATCCAATAGAATTAGGACATGTGTTAGGGTAATAGTAATATCATATTTACCCTTAGTTACCCTATTTACTATTAACCGTGGTAAAAAAAGTAAAAAGTTACTATTAACCAAAAATTATTTTCATCTCATTGAACCACATTTTACTTACTGACATCAACCGTGTCTCTAGGATTTTTGAAATTCCATTCACAGAAGCGTTAAAATTAAGTTTTATGAAAAATTTAGTTTTTTTAACTACCACTTAGTAGTTTCACTATTCATCAAAAATTGATGTTTTTCATAACAATGCCAAAATTTCATCCTAAGCTGTATTTCATATTCCGAATTCAAAAATGAAATCTATTTTACCAAATTCATAACATATAAGTTGCATTAATTAATTTTATAATTAAATCCCGCTGTTAAAATAAATAGCGTGTTTTTAGGAAACAAAATATATCAAAAGATTGACACTTGATTATGTCTGGTTTAAATGTGAAATTACAACCAATGACCAACATTGTATTAAATTGTAAAAATATATTCTAAATATACTTTAAAACCACTCAAATTAATAATTTATCTCTATTAATTATTTCGATTAAAAAAGTTGTTTTTAATTATAATTTAGTAATTTTTACTATTCATCAGAATATGGAAGTTATCCGAAATGTACCAAAATTTCACATTAGGCTAAATTCGATACTCCGAATCCAAAAATGAAGTCCATTTTGAGAGCTAAAAATTCTAAAATTTAAAAAGTGGTTATTACTATTCATAACGGCTAGTTTTAATAATATCTTAATAGCATATCGTTGTTTAGCGAAACTTGGTGTTGCGTACAACACACGCTATCGTGGAAGGTCGCGATTGCGTGTAATGGAAGGAAAGTCAAGGATGCATGTTGTGAAAGCTCCTTTTGGTGTAGCGTACAACACAATACATTAATAAAATTAAGAAGAATATTTTTCATAAAATCTCAGGCTGTTACACCCAACATTACATCCATACTATCCACTCCATCCACTCCACCCATAATCCATCATGATTTTACCCTGGCCACCACATCCTGATAAGATCATGCCACCCACATGGACATATCTTATGTGTAATCCCCACACTACTCAATCCAACCAAGATAATCTTATTTGGAGAGTCAAATTTCATGTGTAATACCCTTACCAATCCTTACTGATGCTCTTTTTGTGGTGCGATCATCCTTACGACATGATGTTAAATTGCATGGACCAATCCTGTCACATGACCTCAAACTGCGGTAATGAACTATGCGGGTTTTTATTCCTGTCTCCGAAAAAGGGTGTGTAGGATGCCTATTCTAGGTTCCATCCCAACCAGTGGTAAACATTAGTGTCCCCCTCTTAGGGGTTCACCCCCCTGATCCACCTCTAGCAGTGTCCATATAAACCTTCATGATGTGATATCTTCCCTTTAGGGGACACACCTCATGGATCTTCCATTATAGGGTGTTCTAATCCTTATATTGGTAAATGTTCCAAGTGATCCCTCCTAGGCACACACCTCATTGATCCACCTCTACATGGAATTCTAATTATTTTTCATCATCACACGATGTTAAACTCATGACCTAACTCATAATATACCTCTTGCAAAACATGTGATTACTAAGGTGAAATCCTTGGAAGATATGCACCTACGATGCTAGATACCTCATGTTAAACATGGGATTACTGAGGTGAAAGACTTGGGTGATATGTATTTGGAATCATATACCCTATGATTGACACATGATGCCTCAAGTTTCACATCTGAGATGCCTCCACGAGGTCCCCTCCTATGAGGAAGGATACAGGTGGCCAATGTTCCCAACATCCAAACATGCTGATGACGCCCAACATAACTACTCTCCTAGATGAAGGTTTCCACCCCATCAAGACCTCTTTGAATGTCTAGATAGAAGAAAGATAATTAAATGGAATCCGCAAAGATATGGAACTAGGAATGTCTTCCAGGAACATACTTAACTCTATGAGGGAGACACGAACTAGGTGATGAATTCTAAGATGGAATACATAGAAGAAGAAATAGACATACCATTATCATATTTCAATCAAGGAGAATAAACAACCATTGTATGTGATGAATGTCTCCTGCCTTTGGAATGTAGTAATGTGGGGAACCAAGAGTAGCCAACACATGCAACCATTTGTGGATGCACAACCACACCCTAATAAAAGAATAAGAAATGGAAATGAAAATATCAATGAGAAACTATTCTCCTCAACATGGGGAATAATAGGATTCAAGAAATCAATATATTATCATGTCACAAAATCCATCAATCTGGTTCCAAGGACCATTGATCAAATAGGGGGCTCAGTGTGGAACTCACTAGAAATTAGGAAAGTAAAACATTGGGCATTCCAGTCTATTCCATTTTCAGTGAAGATCTCTCTCTATTAATGGAGGATTGGATAATGATGGGAAATTGTGCATTGTTTTATGTGTATTTGTACTGATGACTGAATACTTCTGCTTTATAGGACCTAAGATTTATGAAATCAATCGCTAAATTCCCAAAGACATAGGGGCAGGAATAATTCTAACATGGTAATCTAGCATAACACCACCTCCACCACAACTTTATCCATGACTACGGCTACTGGGTGCCCACACCCCATATAACCATCAGATATCATTCAAAGAAGGGTGATAGACACCCTCATATGATGATATAAGTAGAAGGGGGTCATTCCCAAGAGGTATATGGAATTCTAGGTCCTCGAGGATTCTGCACCTCACCAAAACTACCACCACCAAGGGACGCACGAGGAGCCACTACTCTCCACTCCAATAGTGAAATGCTTTAGGAGCCTCTCCTTAGAGAGATTCAATGACTCTCTTTCCAATGTTGAGGAGGTAGGGGATGTTCAATTCGTCCGAGTTGTGACTAATTCTTGGGATCCTCCAAGGAGGGATCCCAAAAGGCCCCATCAAAAGCAACAGTGACTGGTCCCCTAGGACAAAAAGAAAGTAGATGATACCACTTATCTACCATCCCTAGTCCAAATGAATTAACACCAACATCCAATCCAAAATCAAGAGGTTACCCAAAAGGTAAATAATCTTCCATATATCTAGTGTCTCATTACTCACCCAATATATCCTATCAAACACATACTACTATATAGTAGGTATCCATCAATTCCTGATTGGGATTGAGGCCTCAGTCACCCTACATGCGGGTTGGGTTGATTTTTTTAACCACTGAAATCACCAGAAGTCATTATGGACTAGTCCGTGACAATGAGATTTAATATCAAGGTCCTCCCCATATAGTCACCAACTAGAGCAGAGTTCCTACTCGCTCACGCAATCCACATTGAGTTACTCCCCTTTTCCCCATCATCGATCAAAGCAGAGGTCCTCCTTAATTTTTCAATATCTAGTATGGTGGTCCTCCCTATACTTATAGTTCCTGATATAGAGGTCCTCCCCATGTCACTGATCATTAGAACAAAGGTTTTCCTAATATAATTTCTATCTATAGTAGAGACCATCCACACTCTAGCATAGACCAACTTGGAGGTCCTCCCCATATAACAGCCAACCAGAGTGGATGTCCCACCCACTCCTTCAATGATCAACATGGAGTCACTCTCCAAGATTCCCATAGCTCAAGAGTATATCCTCCCCTCTCCTACATTAGTCCAAATATAGGTCCTCACAACTTAATCAAAAACTAGTATAAAGGTCCTCCCCATGCAACCACCAACCTACATAGAGGTCCTCCCAGTAAAATAAATGACCATCATGGAGGCCTCCCAATGTTTTTAGTAGCCACAATGGAGGTTTTCTCCATGAATTTGACACCCAGTATGGAGGTCCTCCCCGTACTCATGTTACTGAACACATAGGTCCTCCTCATGTCCATTTGTTCAGTGAAAAGGCCTTCCTCGCACATCAACCCACCAGTGTGAAGGCCCTATCCACTCTCACAATCAACATGGAGGTCCTACCCATGTTCTCACCAAAAAAATCAGAGAACCTACCTACTATGTCAACATCCAGTGTGGAGGTCCTCCCCGCTCTAACAAAAATTGATATGGAGCCCCTCCATATATCCCAACTAATCAAAGAAGAGGTACTCCACATGAAAAAGGCATACCTTTCCTAAATAACCTTCCTAGGTTATAAGGGGGAACCGTCGTTGCCAAAGGGATAATTTCAGGAAGTGCCAAGTCATTTTCAATCCCATTTTCTTATCTGATTTTGAATAAGAATACGATCAAATGATGGAAACATCACCCCATTAATCTACATTAGAGTTTTGGAAAGAAGCAACATACGTGAGATTCATCATCTTAGAAGGTGTGATCCACAATATTCTCAAATCCTATACTAGGTAAATGAAAGAGGAGAAAGATTTGGTTCCCTTCTAGGGTCTTACGGTGTGATAGTATTTGTCATTGCCTATTTCATTCTCTACCTCAACCCAAGATCACGAAGAGTTATTATTGGATTTGATAGAAAATTATCATCTGGTAGACTCGTAGATGACTGCCCATATCCCTTGAACATGAGGTGGTGGTAAATACCCAGTTCTATAGGGATGTGATGATGCTGTTGGTACCACCTTTGAGAGATGAACCATTGTGTATTGACCATTCAGCTTACGTAGTGGCTCCTCCACTATCCAGTCCTCCACCACATCGATCAACATCAGTGCCACCCCTAGTATCCTAAAAACATCGATCAAATATTAGGATAAAAAATATGTAGGAACCACTTCTAAATAAGAAATCCTATTTGATACACTGGACACTAATAAATTTTCATTAGTGTTTTGGTCAAATGAAGTTCCCAACTTTGACATCCTAGAGTCCCTCACTGAGGACCAGGTCACAAGATTCTACTGAACCATATAGGAAATTATTTTTCACCTCCATGAATATCATATGGTATACCTAAGGATTCAGGAACACTTTGAAGATATTGATCAACAAGGACACATGGTTGTGTTTGTAGCACTCATAATGTATTATCGTACTACGTCACCCGGACACCATCAGACCCTGCAACAAAGATGCATTCAGAGAATTACAGTGCTCTGAAAAATTATTTATGAGGCATCCCTACATGTGAATATTTGAGGTTGGGGATAGTATGTTGCTCTCCACTTCAGTCCCATCCTCCGTTAGCCTGACCATCATGGTGATATCAATGATATGCCTATGGGTACTATCATAGTAAGCATGGTTTTCCCTGATATATCTTCTAAGGATGGAGACACTAGTACAGGGTCCAAAAAAAGACAATCCACCCCTGGGGTAGCGTAGTTTTAGGTGGACCCTCATATGGGTGTTCACACTCACTTGTAAAGGCTGGTTCTCATCCTCATACAACCCTATGCATCATTGCATACTGGTTGGAATATCAACAAGGACAAAGTACCTATTGAGCCCTTTATTCCATATTAATTTTTATAGATGATGGAGTACTTTACCATAATGTCTTCCCTACATTATCTTATTATAGATAAAAATAAGTTAATTGATGAAATTCATGCTGAGTGGAACCCATATTATGGTGTTTCTCAATAGGATCATATTACTCCCCCATCAGGGAAGTAAGGAAAGCCACACGTACTTCTCGAACAAAATTTTTGGATCAATCTCAGTGATCCTGCACATATCAACAGAGTAGTGAGAAGAGTTTATAGAATACGACTGTAACATGAATTTCTTAATCTGCTCTAGGAGTGTGATAATCTTCCTAGGGACCTGGGTCAAGACGTTCCATGATCCACCGAGCCTACTTAAATGATTGATGATACTTTTAATGAACTCTTGGTCAGATATCCTCTTCAAGATAGAAACCCCCACTAGGATAATCTGATAACTGCTCTAACTGCTCACCTTAGAACCCTTGAGATACAAAGGGGGGAAATCACACCTGATAAAAAGTCATATCTGACATGGGTGGATGATATGTGAGAACCCAAAGATCTTGGGAATCCTACATTTTACCCATTCAATAGGATGAGAGACCCCTTTCATCATCAGTCCCACTTTATCTCAATGTGAGGACCCATTTTGGGAACTCACAGAGTTTTAGGAATCCATAAAACTCTGATGTTTTGTATAGGCATTATAATGGCCTATGTTCTTCTGAAATATTCAGTTACCCATTGGGTATATCACTGGTTGGGAAGACCTCCACATGCAGTTTCAATTCCATTTTATCTCCACCACCTGTGAGACTAGTATTTCAGACCTCTTCAAGTGTAATAAAATTCCAGATGAGTACGTTTCATACTTTTTCCCATTGGAAAGTCCATATGTATTCACTCAATATGTCGCTAACCCAAGATAAGACACTGATGATGTGCATGGGGAACGTCAAGACTGAGATGGTCCCCTCCCTCATCACTCAAAACTTCCCATGTGGTTTTAAATATTTCTATGATAAGGCCTAATATGTAGAGGAATCCTTATGTAGGCCAAGCATGAACATTCATTGACTCTTCCATCTCCTTCAAGAAGATCCACCAGGGTAGAGATTCCATTGTAGTACAGGTAGAGGCTCTAGAGATGTTAGAGTTATTACTGGAAGAGCCTCCCCAAGTGCAGCCTCATTGAGTGCAGTAGCCTCATCAAGCTCATCCTCTCCCAGTGAAAAATCAATAGGCACCACCTCACCAAGTGAAACCTTCTGAAACCTTGTCAGGGATAAGCTCTTAGAGCTCCCTTACATGATGAGATAAAAAAGTACCACTCCTTAAAGGATGTACATGATACTGGTTATTTAAAAAGTTCCTTGGAATAGGGGGTTATGAATATTCTATAATGCAGGAATCCCCATGAGGATGAGCTCACTAATTTCCCTAACTTGTACCCCTATGTAGGATTTATGTACATACCATTAAGCAATGTCATGTGTTCAAGGACTGGATCCAAGACCAAGTGTACAATAGTGTGGCTATGTGGGGCCATGTTATGGAATAAGAGACATGCATCTCTGCCGATCTTGAAATAGATAACAATGGTGAATGGAAAAAGGTTTCCAACCATGGGACTCAGATGTATGAAGACTAGTTGGCTCGTAGGGTAGTAACTCACACTCATGATGGCATTTATTCCCTTTTAAGCTGAAATGAATCTACTAAAGTTGTTGTTCATTATTTGGATGAAACTTCTTCATACACTTCGTAGAGTTATACATTTTTAAAGAGTATATTCTAATGATGCAAGGGAAATAAAAGTCCCCTGTCGAAAAAAAATCCATCCTACACTATTAGCAATTTCATGCCTCTAGATATGGGCATTGATCCCAGAGTCTGTACAACATTAGAATACTCCTATAAAGATGTCCAGGAGTATTCCTCCATGAATACTGTTGAGATAATAGACCCCTTACATGGTTCCCAATAACAAGGAATACCGAGAAGGTCCTCCAAGTGTCTCCATTCGATACCATCATACCAGGAAAGTCTGAACCAGGCATAAGCCTGGTCCCCCAAATTTATTAAAAGAAAAGTGCAAGTAAAGTCAGAAGAAAATAAAAACGCTACATAACATCAAAACCATATGCATCCTTCTCCCCATCATCAGATAACTCATCACCAGGATCAGCTGACTCCCATTCAGAAGATTCGTATTTGCGCATTAGCTCAAGGTACATATTTTTCTTCCGCAACATTTCCTCAGACAACTTCTCTTTGATCGGCCGTTTTCCACTGAATCCTTTGTCCCACTTCGAGGACCCTCCTCTTCGTTTTCCACTGTACCCATTTGCAATGGCATTATCTTGTGACGCTCCAATCTTGTGTGCAGACCTTGTTGCCATTGGCTTGGGTAGATCCGTGTAGTCTCTCCTTGGCCTCCTCTTTGGTGGCGCAGTCATGGCACCTTCACTTTCAGACATCTTCATTCGGCCACCTTGAACAATATCACTATAGGAGGGCTGGACCATACCACCATAGGGGGGCTGTACCATGCCACCATCAGCTTCTTTCTCACTATCATAGCAGTCCCCCCATTTACCAGAAATGTGAACCACATTACAATCTCCAGCTAAGCTGTCCAAAAGAGGACCATTGTCTGTATTTGCTTCAGAGCCCTTCTCAGCACTATAAGTTTTCTCATTTCCCAGATCTTGATCACAAGTTCCAACACTAGCAACCCTTGGGTCAACCTTAGCACATAAGGAAGCAGAATTTTGATCCTCATGATTCCTTTTGGCATCCTGCTCATGATCCAGGGCCAGATCCATATTCACCAGGAATGAAAACCGATTGCCAAGCTCAATGTTGTTCGCCTGCCTCCCAGGTGATTCCTGCATCCCATCCACTGTCATCACAGCACCAATGGCATCAGCACTTTCCTTGATAGGAGTTTCTTGATTCCCAGCCAGCTTCACAGCCCCAAGATCCATATGTTGATATTGCCTCTCAACCTCCACCTGAGCTGGGGAATTAGGACCTACAGCAACAACTTGCACATCATGGACAGCAACACCGGCTGCAGGTGCCCTCACAGTTTCCAGACCGAGAGATTCCACACTACCATTCTGCCCACCCAATTCCACATCTTTCTCCACAGTAGCACTCACATCCCTTCGGGGGCTTGCCATCTTTGATGAGACCTCAAACATAGGAGTTTCAGCAGAGCCTCCTGCATCCTTAAAAGCAGAAGAAGACTCAACATTGCATTTCAGGGTATCATCATTACCCAAGTCCCGCTTCAGCCTGTTAAAAATATCACTGACCTTCACTCCATGAGGCTCCACACCTGGCTTATGCAAATCATCCCCCATTCCCAGAACCCCACTGTCCACTAAGTTCACCCCACCATCATCCGAAAGCCCATGTATCCTCAAACTCCCCACAGAAGCAGCTTCATGAGAACCCAAACCATCCCTTACCCTCCTGCACACCCTCCGGTCCAGAGATTTACTTCTGCAGGCAGAGGCACAGTGCCCCAGCCGATGGCACACACTGCAATAATCAACCCACGATTCAAACATAACACCCTGCTGCCATCGGAATTCATGCTCATCAGTAATCCACACCCAGTCCACCGGCGCCTTGGAGACATCAATCTCCACACAAATGCGAGGGCAGATGGGATGACACACAGTCTCAGTTTTGATATCTGAACACAGGTAGCGGCCGACCATGTTCCCAAGCATAGATAGAATGGAAGGGTTCTGGAATTGAAGAGGAAGGCCCGGGAGACGTACCCAAATCGCTACACACGGATTATCCCGCTGCATATGAAAGTCAAAATTCCACCGAAGAAGAAAGAAAGGCATACCTCCACACCGTCGAGGAGCCTTAGACCACGTCGTGATGAGATCCTCCATAGACCCAAAACGAATCATTATGTGTCGTCGATCGAGAAGACCAATCACCGCCCGATCTTGCAGGTTCCATGCTTCAAAGACAAACCGATCAAAAGCATCAACTGAGGGACGACGTTGATGAAATCGAGCCACTAGAGTTAGGTTGAAGAGATCTGTGGAAGAGTTAAGTTCTGAAGGTGCTAAACATAGTTGAGGCGCTCCACGAAACAGATCTGGAACTTTAGGACAAAGTGAGATTCGCGGGAACGGGGGCAAGAATTCAGGATTAGAGAAAGGAGTGAAAGTAGGCGGGGGAATCCGTGACGAAGAACGAGAAAGAACTCCCCCCTCCGTTGAGGAGGGGGGAGGGGGAACCTCCATCGCCAGATCTAGGTCATCGGCGCTTGCCTAGGAGGCTCATACAGTCACCCATATCACCATCTAGCAACTAAAAGAGGCAAAAAAATCGATACCATCATAGAAGGAGTTGAGGGTGGGAAAATCAGCAGAATGCTCAAGCTAGTGCTCCAAGACAAGTCGTGAATGATAATGAGACCAGAATACAATTTATACATATAGTTAAACAATAATGGTCCTTTCAACCTATTCCTTTATACTCACCACCAGTGCTAACTATGATGATTGACCATGAAGAATAGCTGTAACCACTTCATGACTAGATGCAGCCATCTAAAGCTGGATCTTAGCTAACTGGTAATTAGTAAATAGTTGTTCTAGGAAAGTTGTCTGATTATTAATAGGATTTTTCTTATACTTTATGAAATCTAGGGGTTCATCCATCAATTCTTTCCATGCCTCCTCCCACAGAGAAACCCACTATGGGATGAAATGTGTGCCTGGCATGGAAGTACGATGTGCTGAAGCACCTATCCATAATTCCTACAAAAATATTAATCCTCGAGTACCTCCACTTGTTAGAGGAATTTTGTGAGTTCCTCATAGAATACCTTATAATACCACTCCTATTTAAAAGAGAGGTATCATCCATAGATACCTTCTATGCTGAGGAAGTTGATCGAGCAGAATTCTAAGCCATAATCTCATTCTCTGAAGAAGATGAGGGATCCCTTGTGTAGGGGAACATACTCATGTTGTACATAACCAGCCAGTTCAATGGAATAGAGGTCCATCATTATCTAGTAGAAATATATTCTAGGACCAATATCATCCCGATCCAGATGCTCTACTAGCTAGGACTGACTAAAGCAGATCTGAGTCCCAATGACTTGAATATTTAGAGTTACGACAGGATTGAGTAGAGACCATGTAATAGGATCCGTTTGAATACCCAGTTTGATGGTTTGGAATAAAACACAAAATTTATGGTTGTCTCATAGAAAGCTGCTTACAACGCATTGATGGGTAGGCCTTGGCTCCATCTTTATGCAGTAGTTCCCTCCTTATATCACCAATGCCTCAAATACTCCCTCAATGGTCGCGTAGGCATGATACAAGGTGATGCATCTACCTTTAACTCCTATAAATCATGTTATATAGAAACAAGATATTACAAGAGAAAGGAAGATCATGTTCAGACCAATGAGATCGATCACACCACCATTTTGGCCATCCTGGGGATGGATTTAGATGATGTATTCATCCTCCCGATTCCCAGATTAGAGGCCCTGATGCCAGAATTGGGAAATTGCTTTGTCATTTCATGGAGGAAAGGGCGCTACATCCCTAAATATAAGGAATTTTATAAGATTACCTCATACTCTTACAACATTCAGGCTCATGTGTTGCTAGAATCCCCTACCCCTATAAGGCATCGAGATGTTCACCCCATGGCAATAATTGTATGTCACAGATACATGTTTCACTGAATTCGGTTGAACTGACACAAACCAACCCATCACCATTGCTTTGACATCAATCATGGACCCCGTAGTTGAAGGAATGATGAAATTGTTATGACCACCTATATCTTCATGGTTTCAACATAGTAATATCCCCTCAATGAAGACTCCACATCCTCCTAAGTGGGAACCAGTGTTCCCCCAAAATTAGTCATCCTGGGTGAATCATCTCCTCACACTGGTTCCCCTACCTTATAAAATGAAGAGGATTTATAAGATTCTCCTCCTTTATTTTAAGATGGTGTCTCCACTACCATTGATGAGTTGGTTTAGGTGAACCTTGGTGTTGAGTCGGACCCATGGCCAACATTGACCAGTGCAGCCATGCCTCCATATGAACAATATTAATATGTAGATTTCATAAAGCATCATCATGATGTGTTTTCCTAGTTTTATTAAGATATGTTGAGACTATAACATTAGGTCTTTGTCCATCATCTTGGTCTCCTAGTGAATCATCATGGGTTCAAGTAGCCTCCTAGGAAACTGAGGCCAATGTTGATAAGATCATCAAAGCTAGCTTCTTAAAGGAAGTTTTGTACCCCATGATTAAACATCTTCCCAGTCTAGAATAAGAATAGAAATATCAGGGTCTATATCGAATTACGATACCACAACCATCGTTTTCCAAAGGATGATTTTCCTATTTCAGTGATAAAGCTGTTGATTGATGCCACAACTGGATTCCAAGATCACTCTTTCATGGATGTATATTCTAGGTAAAATCATATCTAGATATCCCCTGAATATGAGTATTCCACCGCTATCAGAAAACTATAAGGGACATTTGGTTATCCGGTAATTCTATTTGATCTTAAGAAAAAGGGATCCACTTATTAATGATCCATGCACCATATCTTCAAAATGATCCTTGAGATACTAGTTTAATTTTTTGTGGAAAATTTGGTGGTCAAATCCCACCAGTGTCAAGAACATCTCAGATATCTTGAGAAAGTTTTTGGATTCCTACACTCCTATAATTTAAATATGAACCCATTAAGTGCACCATTGGGGTTACCTCTATGATGTTTCTAGGATTCATTTTCAAATATATAGGTATCAAAATCGACCCAGAGAAGATTAAGGATATCTTCTAGATGCTGCCTCTAAGTAGCCCATGGGAGCCTCATGGTATTTAAGGCCACATGTAATATATACAACGATTAATCATGAATATGTCTATCAAGTGTAATCCCTTTTCTAGACTCGTGAAAAAATGAAATCTCTACTAATAGGATAAAGAGTTACAGACCAAGTTTGAGGAAATCAAGTAGTACCTACTACAACCTCTTGTTCTGATGCCACCCATCTCTGGGAAGATTTTATTCCTCTACATGATGACCCTAGAATGATCCCTCAGTGCCCTAATTTCTTATAATAACAACGAATAGATATAGAATATTTTATACTATCTTAGTCGCATGATCCTAAAAACAGATTTCAGATACTACCCTATCAAGAAGAGATTCCTTTCATTGGTTTTTTCAGTGCTAAAGTTGAAACATTATTTGAAGCATCAAAAGATAAAACTGGTGCCCCATGTGAATCCACTAAATTATATCCTAAATTTTTCATTATTGAAAGCATGGCTAGAAGAATGGGTGGTGGTCCTTTAGTAGTTCAACATTAGGTTCGTCCCACATATGGTTGTCAAGGGTCAAGTGCTAGCATACATTCTATCCTCCCATATAGACTCTAAATAATATTTTATGGATATTTATTTCTTAGATGATTCCATCCTTTTAGTGAACCAGACCATGCATTGTTGGAAGATAAATTTTGATGGTGCCTCTTGAAGCCAAACAGATAGAATTATCAATGATTCTAGGCTTAGCAAAGTAGGCATGAGGATTGTCTTCACCACCCCGACACATGTAGTCTCACTCTACCCATTCCTACTACATAAGGCTGCACAAATAATGAGGTAGAGTATCAGGTTCTTATTACTAATCTTTAGTTTTCCCTTAAAATTCATGTCCCCCACTTTCATGTAAAATAAGATTCTAATTTAGTTATGAAATAAATAAATAGTGATTACAACAACATAAATCCCAAAATAATTACCTTTATAGAGCAAACTTTACATATGATGGCTCAGTTCTCCTCTAATCCAGAGGTGAATCATGTTCCCAATCACAAAATGGTTGATTTGAAGCCCTGGATAGTTTAGCTGCATCTCTTGTAGACCATTATCAAGATTATATATTCATCCCTGTGGCACATCAATGGGTCATCACTATTTCCCTTCTCGATGATGATGAAGGCTAGCAGGTGAACCAGCTAACCATTGGTAATTCCACCTCAAGATATACAGATCCCCCCCCCATAGCTGAAGAAACCTTTGATTGGATAGTTCCTTTCATCGAGTATCATCAGCATGACACTCTACCACCTGATAGATCCAAACGTGAGAGAATCCTTCGGCATGTAGAATCTTTCACCATTCAGAGAGGGATCAACCTTGAGAAAACTCTCTAAATATGTGTATTTTATTGAATTAGCCTGAGTTTCATTCATGCATATGAGACCCATTAGGTTATGTAGGAAGTCCATGTTGGGTCTTGTGGTTCCCATCAATTGGGGATAAAACTCTCTCACTAGATTCAAAGGATAAGATAATTCTACCCACCATAGTCCATGACTGTATTGAGTTTTCCAAGAGGTTCCATGTATGTCCAATTCTTGAAGAATTTGTGCATAGACCACCATATCCACTCCACACTACCATGTATTTCTAACCCTTTTCAGTCAAGGGACTCTATGTCATGGGTCCATATCCCCCAACAAAAACTCTCCAATGTAGTTTTATTCTAACCATGATAGATTTATTTTCCAAGTGGGAATAAGTGATTACTATCCAAGAAGTTAAGGCTCAGTCAATTGTTGATTTTGTGAGCTCCAACATCATCCATCTGTTCGGATTTCATCATGTTATTATCACTGACTAAGGCACCAGCTTCTGAGTAACTAAGATGAAGAAGTTGTATTCTAAGAACAACATCAGGTAAAACCATACTTCTTTCTATGATGTATAGAAAAATGGGAAGATTAAGTCATTCAAAAAAATCATATCAAACATTTTTTAGAAGATGGTGGTCTATAACAAGAAACGTTGGCTGGAAAATCTCCATAACACTCTCCAGGCCTATTAGAAAACAAAATGGAATTCCACACATGTGACTCCATATTCCTTGGTGTACAGAGTATAGGTTGTCCATACCATTGAGATTTAGTTTCCATTTCTCCGAACAACTTTCTATGATTAGCATATGCCATACAGAATGGCAGAAGTCCTTCTAGATGAGTTGGAAGCCCTTCAAGAGAACATGGTCAAGGACTTGCATAATCTAGAGAGGATACAGAACAAGATAGAAAGGGAATTTGATAATAAGGTTTTCCTTTTCTATTTACTCCAGGGTTACATAGTTAGGACTCTTAGAATTGCAATGATACCCATCAGGAAGGTACCAATGTTGGATCCCAAGTGGTAAGGACCTTACATCATTCAAAATGCCTATCCCAATTGTCCATACTCTTTGATCACCATGGATGGAGAGAACATCACTCCTCTGAAGAAGGCCAAGTTCCTAAAGTGATACTATGTATAAGGACCCCCATTTACATCTCTACCACATGACATTAAATTTTGATCCTATAGTATGAGTTTTATGATATTAAACTACAAAGCCATAATCCAAGACTCATGAATTTAAACAATATATGGGCCTTATTGGGAATGTGTTATATGATGGTGGGACTTCATTGGCCCTCATTCACATCAGTTTTCATTACTTCACATCCCTTCATGTATTCCTATAAATCATGTCCTCTCTTTGGTCCAAAATATATGACCTTTAAATAAGACCCCCCAGTCCTACCATTTGGAATGTAAACTATATAAAGGCCTTCTTGGAATTTTTTAGTGTGGCATTGAGGCCTCCTAGGACCTCATTTATGAATAGCTTGTCATAATACCACACTACACACATACTCTTGATGACCCTTACCCCATGGTATAAACTATATGACCTTAAACTAAGAGCCAATGGTCCAGGAGACACAACCTTAAATTGTTTGAAGGTCCAAGCATTATTAACATAAACTATTTTCATCCCCTACAGTCATAGATTCATGAATTTAAATTGTGTAGAGTCAGTTTCCTAACAATATAATGATAAATTTTATTACACCAGTGTCCTAGTTGCATGAAAATAAACTGTATAACAACCATCGTCCTAATTATACAATGATGAAATTCAAAACATCATAATGTTCTAACTTGAAAAGACATTTCCCTCAACATCTATAATTTATAATGAAATATTTTGAGAAATAAATACAGATTTATTCCTATCTACATAGGATATGTATTAATTCTTGGATTCTACAACCTAATCCATCTTGACCACTCAAAAAATAAAATTAAAAAAATGCTAAAAAAATTCCCAACTTCTTCTGTATGGGGAAGACCTACACTGGGAGATAACTTTTCAAAACTATATATAGTTTGATTTATAACCTAATGAGATATGTAGAAATTCCCAAACAATTTATATTTGGGTTGAGCCATAAGTTTATCAAACCATTGATCCCTTGTCCATAATTAAGACCAAGCATCGTGGCTTTAACCTGCATGCAAGCTTCCTTATGAATGTGTATGTGATACTTAGGCTTCCTCCAACCTAATATACATCATGATTTTTATTCCAGTACTGGAATTAGAGGTATTTATGATGGGCTATTTGTGATGGGATCCCATCTCAAATTGGCTTTAGTGAAAGGGACCCATCGCAAATAGGCCGTTGCAGAAAACAGCGTCGCAAAAAATAGTTTTTGTGATGGGAAAGTTTCCTGTCGCAAATAAGTCTCCGATTATATACATTATATATAAATAAACCTTTTGCGATGGGCCCATCACCAATAGTATTTGCGACAGAGAATTCCACCGTCACAAATATGTCTTTGATTATATACATTATATATAAAAACCTTTTGTGATGGGCCCGTCGTAAATACTATTTGTGACGGGCATGTCGTCCTGTCCCAAATAGTATTTTTAAAAATTTATATTTAAACTATTTGTGGCGGGAGCTCGTTGCAAAAGGTCCCGTCGCAAATAATAATCAAATTAAAAAAATATATATTTAATAAAATTATGATTAATGAAAAAATATATTAATATTATTAAAATAATAAAAAAATAAAAAATATTAAAATTCTCAATATTCTTAACAAAAATATAAAAAAATAATCCATTATTATTATTATTATTATTAGTAAAATAAAATAACTTTAAAAAATATAATACGAAAAAAATATATTTAATAAAATTATGATTAATGAAAAATTAATATTAATATACTTAAAATAATAAAAAAATAAAAAATTATTAAGATTCTCAATATTTAAAAAAAATATAAAAAACATAAAATATTATTATTATAACTATTAATAAAATAAATAAATATTAAAAAAATATAATACTAATAGTAAATAATAAAATATTAAAAATAAAAAAAATTAAATTAAGCAATATTTGCACCAATATAAAAGACAAAAACTGTAAATAGTTCATATGACAACAAATCTTGAATTTAAATATTTTTAACATAAAAAAATCACTAGGGGGGGCATCTTCTGGAGGAGGTGGAGGAGCTGTAAGATATGGTGGAGGAATCTCCATCCCTAAACTACGAGTCATACGACGCATGTACTCCATCTGCTCGTGATGCTGCTACTGCTACTACTACTTCCATAGACGCATCTCCTCCTTGTACAGCTGCTGCTGCTGATGCATCTCTTCATGCTACTTCTGCAAACTCTTTATAAGCTCAGTCTGAGTTCGCAAATGATCCTGATACTGTGAGTTAGAAGATGATTCCTCTCCATGAGCTCCTCTCAAGCTGGATGCCGACATCGCAGCAGTACCATAATAAGTAACAGGAGTCAAATGAGAGTCGATACCAACTACTTGGCCCTTCTCAAAGCCATACTGAGTCACCTACATCCACGACACCTCATAAAAATGGTGGGCATTGGTCTGATCAGTCGTCTCATCCCGACTCTCAACCTATGTCTGAGAGGTCGCATCCTCATATGACTCCTTCAATTTTAATTTGATATTAAAATTGTGAAAATATTATATGCAGTTAATTGTCAAATTGAAAAAAATAATACTATCCAAAATCTGATGCTGAAAATCACCTCTAATCTCTCCAGTGGCTGGATCACTATACATCCTCCAATAAACATCATACTCTATAATATCGGGATGCTTGACTGCCTATAGAAATATAAAATAAACAATTTACATTTAAAGTTATATAAAATATTTAAATAATATACTTACCAGATGCTCTCTATGTGTACTGAATGTATGGATACCAGCTCAATGCGTCACCTTCTGTCTCCCCCATTTCTTCCTCCCACTGATGATCTCCTCTAAAATCTACCACCCAACCAGTGTAAAAATAATCCATCCCAAACATGAGATGAAATGTACTCTAGTCAGTGTACTCTACACGACTCATCAAATTCTGTCACTCCTTCTTTCTAATGGTCTTCCTTCTCAAATTGTGCAAAAAACTAAGGGAAATGGTCACGCATAGACACCTATCATGCCGCGTGGGTAGCATCACACATGCTATCATCAATGGGATAACATAAACCCTAAAAATAATTTATAATATAATGTTATTAATAAAATAAATTTCAAAATAAATATTATTTATTTACATACGAGCCAATGATTGAACATGTTGAGTCACACATCAACAGGAATCTGTTCCCATGTGATCCATGCTTGAGAAAAATAATTGCGAAGATAGCTCTCCCCTGTCCAATAGATACATGCACAAAACTATGAAAAAGGAATAAATAATAAAACAATTAGTATATATATAAATAAATTAATGAAAGAAAACTAAATATACTAGTTACCATACCTATATGTGTGTGAATCGAAGCCAATACGTGAATGTTGCTCAAGGATAGGGTCAGGAATTATCAGTCATGCAAGATAGTTCCCCCTATGTGTAACCCCTAAACCACCCGTAGGCTGAGGGTCAGATGATCAAAATTCCCCCTCATCCAAAGGTAGCTCAGCCTCCTGCAACTCGTGAAATAGATCAGGTTTCATATAGAACCCAAAATGATTATTGATAGTAGATAGTTGAAAATAACTTATATATATATATATTAGCTATGATTATAACTGGTATTTAACTATGTCAATGTCCATCTTCATTCTCATCTCCATAGATATCAATGCTAATATCTTCATCTTCCGTCTCAGCATCATCAATATCCATATGAGTTTCAGTTTCATCATCTCTTGTCATTTAAAATTCATTTGTAACATCATTAACATCTTTGTCATCATCGATCCTTAATTGTGGGGTCTCATCATCGATATTCACGTCTCTTTGTGAAAAACATGGATTTTGAGCAGTCTCCTGAAAAATTTCAGTTCCTTCAACTTCAGCAGAACCATATTCAGTTTTAGTAAACTAATTTTCCTGAGATTTTATTTTTCTTATGTACCACCAATCACTCAGGTCTCTTAAAGTAGCATAATACTTTGCATAATAAATTTTATGTGCCTGTTGAGCTAGTAAAAGTAGTTCATTTAATGCATGAAGACTTTAATATTTAATATCAATGATTCAATGAGTCGGATGAACATGCAATCCACTCTCATTATCCAACCACCAACATTTAAACATAATTATGTAATTATGTCATTGATAACACATCTCAATAATTTCATCAAGAATGCCATAAAAGTCAACTTCAGTTTCTCTATGATGTGATCCTATTAAGAAAAATCCATTATTCATTGCTTTTTTTATTCCCCATATGAACTTATATGAAATCGAAAAACATTCACCACATATGCTATAAGAACCCAGATCTTCTTTCAAGGTATGTTTTTTCTTTTCTGGTCATCTTTGGAGAAAAGAGTAAATTATGGAAATTTTCTAAGTACAGGCTATGTACTTTATGTGTACACGCCATGTAATGGCTTTATATAGGAGGTTGTGTGATGGTCGTGTAGTATTCACACACACGACTGTGTCGTAGCCACACACCCTTCTTCTAGAAATTTTCAGATTACACGCCGTGTACTTTATAAGTACATGTCGTGTACTTTGTTACCGCAGGTAGCTGGGTGCTGGCCGTGTAGTGGCCATTCACAAGACCATGTGGGGGTGACTTGAAGGCCACCTAAAGAGAAGTACGGAAATGGTGAGTACACACCATGTACTTCAAAATTACATACAGTGTACTCTCTTTTTTTCATTAAACGCATCGGGGATGCGTCTAATTGCCAAACAATATTATTTTAGGTTTTCTTTGTCTGAGAGAACCTGTATGACCATGATCCATCTCTAGGACCCCGAGCCTCCATCCGATCTCTGATTTGAACACTGTTGATTTCATTGGAATTGCTTCGATGAGTTCTATCTTCTCCTAGAGCATCATCTTCTGATTCATTTTCTTTTCTAAGTTATCATGGGTTGAACGTTTTAGATTTTTTCTCAGATCTATGACATTATAAGGAGATTCAAGCTTTGAGGTTCACATATAGAGATCTCTTAACCCCGAGGTAGGTGGTTTGTGCCTTTCTGTTGAAAGACTTTGAGTTTTATGTGCAAATATTCCCAATACCCATGAATGGGGTATTGTGTGTTTACCGTTTCCGCCCTATTGTTTCTCTTATATGTTGGTATGCCTGAGTATATGATTATTGATTATGAATAGGGTGAATTGTTGGGCTTTGGATGTTTTTCCCTTGAATTATTTTTCTTATTTTGACCTTTGGGTCTTGTTTTCCTGTTAGTCTGCTATTTACTTCCCCATGCCTAGTATTATTGGATGGTGTGACTATTGTTCTGTTATACTGATGTGCTGTAGAATTCTATCCAAGTAGTTCATGAGGTTTACCTAGGACATTATGCACTGCTACACTTTCTTGACTTACACAGGGATGTGAGAACCTAGTGTATAAACCATAGAGAGAATGTATGTATAGGGCTTCTCTATAGTGTCTTTGTAATTTATGATGTGAGACTATAGGGGGAATTGATGTTGAGTGCTTCTACAGAGTTTCTGTAGTTCCTCGACATAGGCCACATGGGGAATGAGATGTTGAGTGCTTCCCTAGAGCACCTTTAGTACCGATACGAGACAATAGGGGGAATTGACAGTGAGAGATTACTCAGAGAGTCTATGCTTAAGATGAACCAGAGGGGTTAGACTGAGTGTACTGCCCAGAGGGTTTCTTGTAATTGTTAGGTAGGACCAGAGGGGATAAGATATGAGAACTTTCCAGAGGGTTACCTTGAGTTTAGCTGCTTGCTTGTGTCGCTATATAGGACCAGAGGGGATAGGTTGTGGGTACTTCCCAGAGGGTTACTTATTGTGTTTATCTTCTTTGTTTAGTTGTTTCATGTTGTGTGGTGATTTGTATGATTTAAACTGTGGATTGTTTTCTGCTTAGTGCTTTCCTATTTACTACTTCTGTACTTTTACCTGTCATATACTCACTGACTATGAGTCACAGATCATAAGGTCGTTACCTACTAGGATTTAGTCTCACACCCTATTTGGGTCATTCTTTTTGGCCCAAACATATTATATTGTTTCAGGTATAGATAAGGGCAAGTTCCCTTCTACTTCAGGTACTTGAATTGTTGTGGAGTTGGAGAGCATGTGACCAATCTATGGATTGCGATATTGAGGAGTTTATCTGCTTTATTTTTCTCTTTGGTTTAGCACTGTTGTATTCCATCATTGTGAATTGTTTGGATGATTTCCTAGACATATGTATCATGCATCATTATATATATATATGTTCTACAATTTATACTTTCAGTTTTCTGCTGTTACTATTGTATGTCATTATTATTTCTTCCATTCTTGTATGTATTTGTTTACTTCCATTGTGTACTATACCAATGTGGGTATAGTTTCCCCACTATCACACCCAAGGCCCTTGCTGGTAGTCGACAGTCTCTGGCATTCGGGAAAATGCTCTTGAATCCATGTGACCAACCGGGTATAGGGCGCCTCTATGTGGCTTCCGAAACCGGGATGTTGAAAAGTGGTATCAGATGTTTCTTTTCTCTTCACTTACTATTTGGAGCCTTAGCCCGGGATAAGACAGAATAAGTACTTGGTAATAAGCTGTTCCTGGGAGTAGCTAAACCCTGTACAGGGAAAGGCCAATCTACCTCATTTAATTGTAATTTTTCTAGTTTTTCAATTATTACGGTTGATTTGATTTCACCTTGAGTGATTCACATGATTTGTTCTGTTATTTTTGATGTTATTGAGGTTTTATTTCTATTGAAACCCGATGAGATGAGGGTATTCCATCTCATGCATCATGTAGGCACTTGCTAGAAATCACATGTCATGCATTTTTTCCATGACATGTAGGATGCATTAGTGATTTCATGTTGTTGTGATAGATGATGTGTCAAATATGCATGCTGTTATGATATTTTCCTTGATAAAAATACCTGATGTATGATAGGGTATTGTTTGTGTAGAGGTTTTCTTGAATGAATGCCAAACTTTGGTTCTTGAGCTGTTATGGGCCCTCATGGACAAGAATTTGGTGGATCATTGCCTTATTTACCATGTTATAATGTGTTTAAGATGCCAAACTTTGATTCGTGGGGAGTATGGGCCCTCACAGATCATAATTTGGCACTTTCTATACGTGTTTCAGTGTTTTCTGGGTTCCAGAGTAGTTTCTCAGGCTTACTGTTCAAAAAAACCCAAAATACATTTCGTGTAGTGTTAAGTAAACGCCGTGTGTTCTTCTATTCAGGAAGAAACTATTTTTCTTAGGTACACTCCGTGTACATTATGTACACTCCCGGTAGTCTCTAAATTGTGTCATAGGTCATGTGGGCAGAGACACAGGATGGGGAAAAGTCTGGTGGGAACACACCGCGTACCGTATGTACACGCTGTGTAGTCTCTAGCCATGTCTTACGTTGTGTGGGCAGGGACATAGGATAGGGAGAACCTGGAGTGAACACACCGTGTACCGCCTATACATGCCGTGTCGTGTAGACCCTGTGCCCACCCATGTCACTCAAAAAACAGGTTGGGCGAGTCTTGTCTAATACACACCGTGTGCCTTCAGAACACACCATGTCGTTCAACCTAAGTACCCAGCTGTGTCACATACAACACAGGTTGGTGTCATCCATTCTCGTATACACTGTGTCCACCTTGAACATGCCATGTAGTTTGACCTAGTTACCCGGCCATGTCACGAACAACACGGGATAGTGTTATCCTTTATCATACACACTATGTCCTTCTGGAACATGACATGTAGTTTGAGCCGTGTGTCAGGACGTGTCATGAACAACACGGGCCAGGTGAAGCTTGTCTAGTACACACCGTGTAGATATTTTACACGCCGTGTAGTCTTGTCTTAGGAGAGTTGTGTGGCTTTACCATATAGAAGGACTTGGGTAGGGAAAGAGAATTCAAGTACATTTCATGTGTTAAGATAACACTCCCTATGTTTGGGTTGTTACATGACCATTTTAGATAGGAGTACACACCCATGTGAATGACTTTAGGGAACACACCATGTATGAAATGTACACGTTGTGTAGTCATGTTTTTTAAAAAGTTGAATGTTTTCTTTCTCTTGTTCCCTTATTAAAATATTTGTTTTTAGTCCTTGATAATCTTGATCTAAGGTGTGCAGTTGAACTTGCAAATTCATGCCATAGATACATCCTCCGGTTGTCCTCCAGTTACAGGACAGTGATCAGACACCAGATACGGCTGATCAGGGACATCCAACAGATCCTTCAGTTGTTCCAGTCTTGGCAGAAACAGTTATACCTATCACCAGTGTTGATGCACTATTCAGGGAAGGCTTCATGATGATGATGCAGACCTTTCATGGAGCGCTGCCCCCTGCCCCGTCGATGGATGATTTTACGCGATTCTTCCAGCAACAGCATCCTCCCACTTTCTCCGGGGAAGGAGGACCTCAGGTTATAGAGTCATGGATTGAAGCCATGCTAAAGATATTTGAGCATCTGGAGACGCCTCTAGAGAGGAGAGTCAAAGCTCACTACCTATATGCTTCGGGACTCAACCAAGAGGTGGTGGGATGTGATCTTGTAGGCGGGACACAAGCAGGTTATGACGTGTGATGAGTTTCGGCGTATCTTCTTTGATTACTTCTATCTGAAGACCTTGAAGGCCGATTGCACCCGAGAGTTTATGAGTCTAGAGCAGGGGTACTCTTTCTATCATGGAGTATTCCTCCCACTTTACCAAGTTGCAGCACTTCATGCCTATTCCGGGAGTTGATCATTTGTTCATGGTAAGGAAGTTCGAGGATGGTCTGAGGCATGACATCCGACCGTAGGTGAAAATCTTCTGGTTGACTTCTATCACTTCTATAGTAAAACAGGCACTAATTACAGAGCATAATATGAGGGATTCTGGAGTTGTGAGCCAGGGTGGCTCGACATCTGGGGTTTTTATTCCTTCTACTGACAGTAGGAAGTTTCGTAAGGAGTCTTTTCACATTGATCCGAGGAGGTGAGACACTTCTTCTGGTAGCCAGGTGGTGTGATACCAATGCGAAAAGAGCAGGCATACAAGGCCAAATTTCCCAAAAGACCCAATGGAATGCCGATCTTGAGGCAAGATGGGTCATCTTCAGCGCTTCTATCAGATCTTCTCACCATCAGCTAGTAATAAGGGTTCTTCTATGACTCCTCATTCAGGATCAGTGCCACCAGTTTCTCACTAGTCTAGAAACTGAAGTTCTTCCAGTCGTTCAGGCTGAGGTGGAGGTCATGGACATGGTATCCAGTCGCCTAGTTTTCAACGACATCAGGGTGGATTAGATAAGAGTGGCCAGATAGGGTCATAGGGCCACGGTACATGCTAGACATTTTCAGCAGAGCATACCCAGTAGGAGCAGAATCCTGGACCTTATACAGTTCGAGGTACGATCTTAGTAGCCTCAGTTTTAGCTTCTACTCTTTTTGATATAGGGGATTCCCATTTCTTTATCTCTGTTTCTATCATGGAGATCCTTGGGCTCTGCATCTTTTCTTTTGCTGATATCTTAACGCTAGACACTCTATTGGGGACTAGAACGTCTAGTGTATGTCAGTGCAGAATGTTCCCTATGTAGGTTGGTGGATGTCACTTTCTGTGGGACCTCTATGTCCTAGAGATGACTGGCTATGATGTCATTATCGGGATGGACTGGTTAGTTTTATTCCATGGAGTCATCAATTTTTATGGCTGAAGGGTGAGTTTTATATCACCAGAGGGTGAATCCTTTCTTCATAGGTTCAAATGGGATGTCTAGGCGAGCAGAGTGGGTCGAGAGCATCATGGGTTGGGAGAAGTTACAACCTAGATTTCTAGTCTTTATCTGAATGACTAGGGGACTTCACAGTTAGACTTTTCTCCAGTGGTGGATCATTTCAGATATGTCTTTCCATAGTAATTTTTAGGTTTGACTCCAGAGCATGAGGTAGACTTTTCTATTGAGCTTATACTAGAAGCGAAACCAGTGTCCATTCCTCCTTATAGGATGGCTACACCTGAGTTTCAGGAGCTCAAGAATTAGTTGGAGGAGTTGAAGTCCAAGGGTTTTATTCAACCCATTATTTCTCCTTGGGGTTCTTCTGTCCTGTTTGCGACGAAAGAAGACAGTACCCTCAGGCTTTGTGTGGACTATCATAAGTTGAACCAGTTGATGGTCAAGAACTGGTATATCTTTCCAAGGATTGATGATTTATTTGACCATATTCGAGGATCCCGGGTGTTCTGGAAGATTTAATTGAGATCCATTTATCATCAATTGTGCATTATACCATTAGATATACCTCTTACAGCTTTCCGGAGGAGGTATGGTCTATACTAGTACTTGGTTATGTTGTTCAGTCTCACGAACGCACCTGCAGTTTTCATGGAACAGATGAACCGAGTGTTCCATCCATAGTTGGATTCTTTTATGGTGGTATTCATGGACGATATCTTGGTGTACTCTCACACTCGACACGAACATGAAACCCATATTGAGATCATTTTGAGTACACTGAGATAGCATCAGTTATATGCAAAGATCTCAAAGTGCCACTTTTGGATGGATCAGATTCACTTCTTGTGTCATGTTATCTCAGAGGAAGGAGTATCATTATAACAAATAAAGTGAGAGTAGTAGTTTCCTAGGAGAATCCAAATAATTTATTTGAGGTAAAAAGTTTCAAAGGGCTGGCTGGATACTACAGACATTCCATACAATACTTTTCACGCTTAGCAGCACTGCTGATAGGTCTGAACAAAAAGGGTGCGAAGTTATTATGGCCAGATTCTTGTGAGTTAGCCTTTCAGGAGCTCAAAGGGAGGTTGACTTTAGCACTGATACTAGTATTTACAGAGCCAAGAAAGAGCTATACTGTCTATTGTGATGCTTCAGGTATCAGGCTGGGAGCTGTGCTTATGCAGGGAGATGAAGTCGTTGCTTATGGGTCTCGGCAGTTGAGGCCACATGAGAGGAATTACCCGAGACACGATCTAGAGTTGGAAGCTATTGTTCATGCCTTATGTTATTAGAGACATTATCTTCTAGGAGATCATTTTTTGGTTTTCACTGACCAAAAAATTCTCAAGTACATCTTCACTCAGCAAGAACTGAATTTGAGACAGCGTAGGTGGGTCGAGTACCTACAGTCCTTTGACTTTGAGCTCGCCTATACGCCTGGGAACGGAAATGCGGTGGCTGATGTATTGAATAGGAGGACTCAGATACATCCATTTTAGTAGGCTAGCAGTGAGTGGAAGCTTATGTCTCTATTCTCTAAGATGCATTTGGAGGTGCAAGACAGACAAGGGTAGACATTCCTATCATATGTAGCTGTTACCTCTACTCTTCTTGATCGAGTTCGAATGAGACATCTATCATATTCTAATGGCCTAGTCCAAAGGGTATGTTTTTTAAGAGAGGAACCTATTCCTAGATGTACCATATGTGAGGATGAGATCTTTCATTTCCAGGGGCGCGTATGGGTGCCAGCAAACATACATGAGGAGCTGATGTGGGATTCTCATTCCTCAGTTTGGGTAGTTCATCCTGGCGTCACCAAGATGTATCGTGATCTACACCATCAGTATTGGTGGCCAGGTATGAAGAGGGATGATGTGAGTTTCATCATGAAGTGTTCCACTAGTCAGTAGGTTAAGGCGGAGCATCAGTGAATAGCGTGGCTTTTACAGTAGTTACCCATTCCCGAGTGGAAGTGGAATGATGTCGCGATGGACTCCGTGACCGGTTTGCCGAGGTCTCCTTGAGGGAATGATGCTATTTGGGTTTTCATTAATAGACTCATGAAGGTTGCTCAATTACTTCTGATCAAGGAGACCTTCAGTGTTGATGATATGGGATGGTTGTACATCCAAGAGATTATACATCTACATGTAGTTCCACACTCCATTGTTTAAGACAAGGATGCAAGTTTTACTTCTCTATTCTGGCAGGGGCTTTAGAAGGATTTGGGAACATAGGTACTTTTTAGTATAGATTACCACCCCTAGATAGATGGCCAGTCCAAGCATACAATTCAGGTGCTTGAGGACATGTTCCGAGCATGCATTCTGGATTTTGGAGGTTCTTGGGAGAAGTACATACCTCTTGTGGAGTTTTCCTACAACAATAGTTTTTAAGAAAATCTTCAGATGGAACCTTATGAGGATTTTTATGGTAGGCCATGCCGATCACCTTTATGTTGGATGGAGTCAGGAGAGGCAGCTTTTCTGGGACCTCGTCTTGTTCAGAAGACAACATAGCCGATAGAGTTGATTTTAAAGAGGGTGGCTACTGTGCAGTCTCAATAGAAGTTTTATGCTAATCAACGAAGATGGCCTATGGAGTTCAAGGTTAGAGATCATGTTTTTCTATGTGTCACACCGAGGTTGGGACACAAAAGGGTTAGGAGATACGGTAAGCTTTCACCGAGGTACGTCTGGCCGTTTGAGGTGTTGGAGAGAGTTGGGGAGGTTGCCTATCGGTTGCAGTTACCCCAGAGGTACCGAGATATGCATGACATCTTCCACATTTCTTCGCTTCGACGTTACTTTTTAGACCCGTCTCATGTCTTTCAACTCGAGGAGGTTGAGCTCAATGTGGATGCATTGTTTGAGGACCATCCTATCTGGATTGTGGATCATAGTACAAAGGTTCTCTATGGCCGGTTTGTTCCTCTGGTATGAGTGCTATGGCAGCATGGGTGGTTGAAGGACGAGACTTGGGAGAGGGAGGCCGATGTACGAGCATAATGGCCAGAACTGTTCGAGGGTTCTTTGTCTATTCCACGCTAGGGAAATTCGGGGACAAATTTATTTAAGGGGGGAAGTTTGTAAAAACCCGGATCTTATTTCCAGGTATTTTTTTCTTTTTTCTAGTCGTTTTTGGAGAAAAGAAGAAATTCTGGAAATTTTCAAAGTACATGCCGTGTACTTTATGTGTACATGTCATGGATTGCCTTGCTGCAAGAGTTTGTGTGCTGGTCATGTAGTAGCCACACACACGACTGTGTAGTAGCCATAAACCCTTCTTCTGGAAATTTTTGAAGTACAAACCATGTATTTTATAAGTACATGCCGTGTACGTTGTTACTGTAGGCAGTCGAGTGCTAGCCATGTAGCGGCCATGCACACGGCCGTGTGGGGGTGACTTAGAGGCCGCATAAAGCGGAGTACAGAAACGGTGAGGACACGATGTGTACTTCAAATTTACACATCATGTACTTTATTTTTTTCATTAAATGCTCCAAGGATGCGTCTAATCAACATAACCGTCTTCTTTTAGGTTTTCTTCATCTGAGAGAACCTGTATGACCACAATCCTTCTCCAAGCCCCTGAGCCTCCATCTGATCTCCAATTCGAACACCGTTGACTGCGTTGTAATCGCATCGGTGAGTTCTCTCTTATCTTATAGTATCATATTCTGATTCATCTTCTTTTCGATGTTATCATGGGTTGAACATTTTAGACCTTTTCTCAGATCCAAGACATTCTAAGGAGATTCAATATTCAAGGTTCACATATAGTGATCTCCTAACCCTGAGGTAGGTGGTTTGTGCATTTCTATTGAAAGTATTTGAGTTTTACAAGAAAATCTGCCCAATACCCATGAACGAGGTATTGCGTGTTTACCGTTTCATCCCTATTGTTTCTCTTCTGTGCTGGTATGCCTCAGTAGATGATTATTGATTATGAATAGGGTGAATTGTTGTGATTTGGATTTTTTTTCCAGGCATGTTTTTTCTATTTTGACCTTTGGGTCTTGTTTTCCTATTAGGATGATGTTAACTTTCACATGCCTAGTATTATAGGATGGTGTGACTGTTGTTCTGTTATACTATTGTGATATAGAATTCTAGCCAAGTAGTTCATGAGGTTTACCTTGGCTGTTACGTGCTGCTACACTTACTTGAATTACATAGGACCGTGAGAACCTAGTGTATAGACCATAAGGAGAATGGACATTAAGGGATTTTTGAGATTGTCTTTTTAATTTATGATGTGAGACCATCGGGTGAATTGACGTTGAGTGCTTCCCCAGAGTGTCTGTAGTTCATCGACGTAGGCCATTGAGGGAATGAGACTTTGAGTGCTTCCCCAGAGTGACTTTAGTACTGATACGAAACTATAGGGTGAATTAACGGTGTGTGCTTCCTCATAGAGTCTATGCTTAAGCTGAACCAGAGGGGTTAGACTGAGTGTACTGCCAAGAGGGTTGCTTGTACTTGTTAGGTTGGACCAGAGGGGATAGGCTGTGAGAACTTCCCAGAGGGTTACCTTGAGTTTAGCTGCTTACTTGTTTTTCTAGTTAGGACCAGAGGGGATAGGCTATGTGTACTTCCCAGAGGGTTACCTATTGTGTTTATCTGCTTTGTTTATCTATTTCATGTTGTTTGGTGATTTTTATGCTTTAAACTGTGGATTGTTTACTTCTTAGTGCTTTCCTGTTTACTTATTCTATACTTTTACCTTCCATATACTCATTGACTGTTAGGTCCAAATCTTCAGATGGTTGCCTACATAGATTTAGTCTCACACCCTATTTGGGTCACACTTTTGGGCCCAAGCAGCTTATATTGTTGTAGGTATAGATAAGGTCAATCACCCTTCTACTTCAGGTACTTGACTTGCTGTGGAGTTGGATAGCATGGGACCAAGTTATGGCTTGTGATGCTGAGGAGGTAATCTTATTTCTTTTTCTCTTTGGTTTATCACTATTGTATTCAATCATTGTGGCTTGTTTGGATACTTTCCTAGACATATGTATCATGCATCATTATATATATATTTTCTCTAGTTTATACTTTCAATTTCCTACTATTACTATTGTATGTCAATATTATTGCTTCCACTCTTATATGTAGACGTTTACTTCCACTGTGTACTCTGCCAATGAGGGCATAGTTTCCCCACTATCACACCCAAGGCCCTCGATACTATTCAGTAGCCTCTGGAATTTGGGGAAATGCGCTTGAGGTCATGTGACCAACTGGGTACGGGGTGCCTCTGGGTGGCTTTAAAAACTAGGACGTTACATATTCATTCTATGATTTAACAATTTTGGATGGTGGGTTACTCAATATACAAAGTCACTTATCAATTTTATCAGTATGTTGAGACACCTTCAAATTTTTAAAATAATTATCAATATAATAAATAATAAATGGAATTGATATTAAACCATCAATAATTTATGTTTCCTGTTTTTGAAACCATAGAGAATTTTTTTTGTCTGCGTTCTTCAAGAGCAACTGCTGTAATTTGTGAAAGTTGTTTCTTGATATGATTATTATATAACCTACAAATAAAATAAGTTTACATACTATAGCCTAAATTATATAATAAGTGATAGAAGCACTCACAATACAAATGATGTTATTTATTCATAGCTGAGCAGAAAATATATATAAGCTCTATGATGTTAATCATCTGAAATCAATTGTTCATAAACTCCACCAAAGCCATTATTTGGATGATTAAAAATTGATAATTTATTTTCTATTTATTCATTAACATTCCCCTAGTTTTGTCCCATGTGATTGTGTTTTGAGGGATATTCAGATTCAAAATAAAGAGAGTTGAAAAAAAAATTTACTCTTGCAAATAAGCTTCAGCAATTGAGTCTTCAACTGATGCTTTGTTACATACTTTTTTCATAAATTTCTCCATGTATCTCTTGAATGGGTACATTAATTGAAACTATAATAGACCTAAAAATTTAGCTTCTTGTGGAAAATGTAATATCCGATGTTCTATTGAGTCAAAGAAAGACGGTGGAAAGATTTTTTCCAGTTTAATATAATTACAACAACATCTTCTTTCAGTTTTCTTAGTGCATCGTAGTCTATTTTCGCTACAAAAATGTCTTGAACAAATATGATATGTCTGTTATCTAATCCCAAATCATAGAATTAAACAAACCTCTAAATAAAATTGGTATAAGTCTTTCCATTATAACATGACAATCATGTCTTTTTAATCTGTTAATATAACCATTCTTAACATATCTGCCCAAATTAGAAACATAGCCATCTGGAAGTCTCAAATCTGCAATCCACTAACAAAATAATAAGTGAATCTATTTGGACTGTATATAAGATACTTTTGGCTTCATTAACCTCTGTGATCAGACATTTTTAAATAGTTCAAGTTCTGGTCACCTGCAAATTTGAGAAAGATCTAATCGTGCCTTTACAATATCTTTGGTCTTACCTGGTGTATCTAAAACTATATGAAATAAATTATCAAAACAGTTCTACTCTATATGCATGAAATCCAACATGTGGTGGACCAAACAATCAGACCAATATGGAAGATCCCAAAAAATGCAACATTTTATCCAATTATGTTCTTTTCCAAAGCCATGAATTTTCTGTTGGTTTACTGTTGGCCCAAATGTGATGGGAGGTAATGAAAATAAAACTTATTTTAACTCTGTACCTAAGATAATTTTTGGAGGTTCATCCCTTTTAATTGTACCTTTTTTAAATGAGATTTTCTCCTCCAAAAAGGATGATCGGTTAGAAGAGATCTGCGATGACAGTCAAAATAGATTTTTTTCCATTGATGAGTATAAAGGCTTTGTTAAATTTCATACAGTAAGGAAATGGTTTTGGACCATTTGTTCTGCAGCCAAATAACATGCCATATGCCGAAATGTCACTAATAATCCACATAAATGCATTTTTTAATATGAAATTTTGTTTCGCAGCAACATCATGTATACTAACACCATTACTCCATAATGCATTTAACTCATTAATCAATGGTTTCAAATAAATATCAATATTCTATTTTAGGTGTCCTGGGATTAATAATGACAAAAATATATAGGAATCCTTCATCAAAATCCATGGAGGTAAATTGTACAGAGTTATAAAGATAGGCCAACATGAATACTGACTAACATAAGAACCAACCGGACAGAAACCGTCAGTAGAAAGACCCAATCACACATTTCGGGCTTCTAAAGAAAAATATGGATGTAGACGGTCAAAATGTTTCAATGAATCACCATCAGATGGATGGTTAAAGCTTCTATCAGTTGAAATCTTGGTTTTGTGCCATGACATCATTGACGCTATGTTCTTAGACATAAATAAACACAGCAACATGGGTGTAAGGGGGAAATATCTCAAATGTTTTACTGGAATCGATCCAGACTTCCTTAATTGAACTTCTTTGTACCTCGATTTTCCACATGTGGGACAACTATCCAATGACTCATTTTCACCAGAATATAAGATTCAATCATTTGGATATTCTTGAATCTTCTGAAAAACAAGGCCCAGATTACAAACCAATCTCTTTCTCTCATAGTAATTTTCAGGAAAGACATTTCCTTCAAGTAACAGTGTTTTAATCAAAGAAAATATCTGATCAAAATAGTTTTTTAACATAGAATTATCTGATCTAATAGCCATAAATTTTGAAACTTCTTTTAATTTTCTTATCTTGTAACCAGGATATAATGCATCCTCAACAGACCTCAACAACTCATAAAATTTAGATGGTTCCAACTCAGAAGTTTAATCAATTTTATCTTGAGTTTCATTTTGTTGAATAGATGGACCTGCAACATCATGTACTAAATTTTGAAACCGTGATGGATCCGGAATCAAGTTATTAGTATCTTCTCTGGAACTGCATTCACCGTTTTAATACCTAAAAACATAATCTGGTTGAAAACCTAACCGCAAGAGATGTCCCCCAACCTTGTCAAATGTGTCAAACTTTCTCAAAGCACATTTTTTACAAGGACACTTTATTGTGCCTTCTAAAACATATTCTGGTTTTTATGATGCAAATGATAAGAAATCTTCAACACCCTCAATATATACAAGATTTAAACTATAACTGTTTGGATTTATATGTTGATTTATCTAAGCGTGATCATCTAATAATGACTGTTGTCAACTTACTTGTTCCATATTTTTCTACAAAAATATAAAATAATTTGAAATTATAAAAACACTATCTGAAAAAAATTATAACTACTTATTAATAATTACCATTACTTTTGGGCGACACAATTTCCAGTGGATTGATGACTACTCTCTTGTTCGACGGATCATTTACTTGTAAATTTCTCACACAGAAATCGCAATGGATAATCTACTCAAAGGTACGCATATTCATTATCGTTCATACAAGAATGAATATTCATACCTCCAATCATATTATCCATTGTGATTTCTATGTGAGAAAGTTTCAAGTAAATGTGCTTCCGAACAAAAGAGCCCCCTTTTCATCGATTAATCATCTTCTTACAACTATCACTACCTAAACACATTATGAAAAATGTGGTCCTACGAATGCTTATTCAAACTCTTGTATACAATATTGGATATGCATAAGTAGAAGCATACTTTTCATAATGTTTTGAGTTGTTGAAAGTTGAAAGGAGAAGAGTCATCAAGCAAAAGGAGTGCCACCAATCCACTAAAAATTGTTCCATGTTATTACAAGTTATTACAATTTATTACAATTTATTTTCTTCCTAATTGTTCCTATTTATTACTAATTGTTCATATTTCTTACTAATTGTTACTAATTTTTATAGTTTCTTATTAATTTTTACAATTTCATACTAATTGTTACAATTTATTACTAATTGTTACAATTTATTACTAATTGTTACAATTTATTACAAATTGTCACAATTTATTACTAATTGTTACAATTTATTACTAATTGGTACAATTTATTACTAATTGCTACAACTTATTACTAATTGTTACAACTTATTACTAATTGTCACAATTTATTACTAATTGTTACAATTTATTACTATTTGTTAGTCTTTATTACTATTTGTTACTCTTTATTACTATTTGTTATTATTTCTTACTCTTTATTAGTATTTGTTACTATTTGTTACTCTTTCTTACTCTTTATCAGTATTTCTTACTATTTGTTACTCTTTATTACTCTTTCTTACTATTTATTACTATTTATTACTCTTTCTTACTCTTTATTACTCTTTCTTACTAATTCTTACCCTTTCTAACTCTTTCTTACTAATTCTTACTAATTCTTACTATTTATTACTAATTATTACTAATTATTACTATTTATTACAATTTTTTACTATTTATTAAAATTTATTACAATTTATTACCCTTTGTTACTATTTAGTACTATTTATTACTATTTATTACTAATTATTACTAATTATTATTACTAATTATTATTTATTATTAATAATTATTAATAATTATTCTTAATTATAACTAATTATGACTAATTATTCCTAATTATTCCTAATTATTAATAATTATTACTAATTATTAGTAATTATTCTTAATTATTACTAATTATTCCTAATTATTACTAATTATTACTATTTATTACTATTTATTACTAATTTAAACTATTTATTACTATTTATTCTTAATTATTACTATTTATTCTCAATTATTCCTAATTATTCCTAATTATTCTTAATTATTACTATCTATTCCTAATTATTACTATTTATAGCTAATTATTAATAATTATTCCTAATTATTTCTAATTATTCCTAATTATTACTAATTATTCCTAATTATTACTAATTATTCCTAATTATTCCTAATTATTCCTAATTATTAATAATTATTCCTAATTATTTGTAATTATTCCCATTTATTATTGATTATTCCTATTTATTATAAACTATTCATATTTATTACTAATTATTACTAATTATTCCTATTTATTACTAATTATTCCAATTTATTACTAATTATTCATATTTATTACTAGTTATTTCTATTTATTACTAATAATTCCTATTTATTACTAATAATTTCTATTTATTACTAATGATTTTTATTTATTCCAAATTATTTTTATTTATTCCTAATTTTTCATATTTATTCTTAATTATTCATATTTGTTACTAAGTATTCATGTTTATTACTAATTATTCCTATTTATTACTAATTATTCCTATTTATTCCTAATTATTCTTAATTATTCCTAATTATTTTTATTTATTACTAATTATTCCTATTTATTACTAATTATTCCTATATATTCCTATTTATTACTAATTATTCCTATTTATTATTAATTATTCCCAATTATTCGTATTTATTACTAATTATTCCTAATTATTCCTATTTATTACTAATTATTTCTAATTATTTCTATTTATTACTAATTATTCCTATTTATTACTAATTATTCCTATTTATTCCTATTTATTACTAATTATTACCAATTATTCCTATTTAATACAAATTATTCCTAATTATTAATATTTATTATTAATTATTACTAATTATTCCTAATTATTACTAACTATTCCTATTTATTACTAATTATTCTTAATTATTCCTATTTATTACTAATTATTCCTATTTATTAATTTTTATTCCTATTTATTACTAATTATTCCTAATTATTACAATTTATTATCAATTATTCCTATTTATTACAAATTATTCCAAATTATTACTAATTATTCCTAATTATTACTAATTATTACAAATTATTCCTAATTATTCCTAATTATTCTTAATTATTAATAATTATTAATAATTATTACTATTTATTACTATTTACCCATATTTATTACTAATTTCCCCTAATTATTACTAATTACCAGTAATTATTACTAATTACCCCTAATTATTAACAATTACCCCTAATTATTACTAATTACCCATAACTATTACTAATTAGCATTAATTGATATTAATAATTTCAATTTATTATTACAAATAAATAATGACAACAAAACAATTTAAATCTAATTTAATTAAAAATAATCAATAATAATTAAAATTAACATAAAAATGAAATAAATACAAATTTAAATAAAATATAAATACCTTTAAACTTGATCTACTATTAATGTAGAAGAATTAATAACCTCTTCGTAAAAAAATAACTTAGAGAAATTTTCACTCTAAAAATAGAGTTTAGAGAGAGGGAGGAAGTGAGAATTGAGGGGAAAAGAAAGAAAAACGGATGGGGGTATATATAGGTTAGATTAGTTGCGACGGGCTACCCATCGCAAATAGGACGTTTTGCGATGGGTCCCGTCGCAAATACCTTTGCCCACATTAATTGCAGTCGGTGATTAAAAGGGTATTTGCGACGGGTCCCGTCGCAAATACTCTCTGACCGACACACTATTTGCGACGAGGGAATCCTCAATCGCAAATAACCTTCCCTCACTTTGGCGCGCAACCCGCGCGAAACCATGCTTTACTTTTTGGGACGAGACCCCAAATCCCGTCACAAATAACAAGTTATTTGCGACAGGTCGAACCCCTCGTCGCAAATAACCTCTCGGATGGACTATTTGTGACGGGAATTAATCCCATCACAAATAGCCCATCGCAATAATCTATTTTTCCCGTACTATTCTACCACATTATGAATATCCCATTTTTGAGTTCTCACCCCATATTATGAACTCTACAAACGTAAAATAAGAGCTAATGTCCTCAATGCATGATGTTAAAATGTAACCCTACCATAAAAAATTCAGGATACCTCATGATAATCACAGGATTCCATAGTTTCCCTAACAGAGAGGACCCCCCCAGTGTTGGTCTCTTACCACAATATATTCTATAACTATGTGTGGCTTTGTTCCCATCCTCATGGGATACATAGTAATTCCCACACATTTCATATATGGTCCTGACCATAATTCTATCAAACTTTTGGCCCCTTGGCCATAGTTATAGTCCAAGCATCAGGAAATTAAACCTTATGTAGTTCTATTTTAAGGTAATATGTGGAATGTGAACCACATTAGATATATTTATATCATTTTTTACCTCACACATTCCATTCATATACCCTTATAAGTGATTTTATTATGTAGTCTATATGTCACGTATTTAAACTAACCACCCTTATGAACCAAAATTTAGGACCTTAAACTGAGAGCTTATAGTCCAAGAAATATGTCTCTAAACTATTCTACATGGTATGTGCAATATGACTTTAAACTATTTGCAACACCTTGGTTAGAATCTCAGTACTTGATACACCCATTCCACACTTCGAGACTTTCTCAGTTTTGATTCGCATATTCTTTCAAATCTAGATGACCCCCTAACATTTATGGTTTAATACCATTTTTTTTCTCTCCTCCCGTGTTGGGACAACTTCCTAATGGATATTTGGAAAGAAACAATGAATCCTATGTTTCGAACATGGCAAATAGTTGATCTTGTGTTTTCTCGCCCCATTCTTGACAAGTATGGTTGTGGTTCCTGTGTTTCGAATATGGTCATTTGTCGATCCCTACCATAAGTCTCCCCTTCATCCATACCTTGAATGTTTTTACTTATTTCCTTTCCACTCTACTGTGTCATGGTGGATTTCTACTCCAGTATCACCCATAATGTGGGCCCCACATTCCATATAGTACCGTCTAACATTAATTGTTTCCCACACTAAGTATGGATCAAGTGGTCTTAGAAGTTCTGGTAGTGTTCATAATGATGTGTTCAATCCACATAATAGATTCTTGGTCCAAAATCTATAACCTTAAACTAAGTGCTTCACAAGGAAAATCTGGTGTGGCACCAAACCTCCTAATACATCATTTATGTTGGGTTTTCCACTCCATCGTGCTGCATATGCTTGTTTTGGGAAGCCTTCTTCCCCTTGGTCCAAAAATATATGACCTTAAACTAGAATTCTACGTCCATGCATGACTCTAAACTACATATAACCCCTTTTAAGAATGTGTGGTGTAGAATGGGCCTCAATCCACATTAACATCAACATTCGTCTATTTCCCGATACTTGTGTGGTATGTAATTCTCTTTTAGTTCATTCACATCAGGTTTATTTCCTCCATTACACACAAATATACCTAGAATAGACATTTCCATAGTTAATACAACACGACTTTAAACTATTGGCTAGGGTCTAGGTAGTATGACCTAAAACTATGTGCAATATCCTGGTCTCATGATTGTTAAAGTATGGGATGCATTTTGATCACATGATGTTAAACTATATCTTGAATATTACTCACCATATGACGTTAAATATCATGTCTACCATCCTCAGTTGCATGAAATAATGTTGAAAATTTTTCTAGGGCCTTGCCTTAGAGGTCTTTTCCTAATGCAGTTCATCTATCACATTGTTCTCATTTTCTGATATTGCTCGGCATTTGTGATTATGCTCCACTTAAATATGGTTTTGAACATAATTAAAATCAATGAACTTAAACTAATATGTTTTAATCCAAAATGGCGTAATTCCAAGATTTTTGGAATCCATTTGAACATTCCATCACTACACTTCCATGCTCCGCATGCCCCTTATTTGGATCCTCATCCTCTTCTATGTCTGAAGGTACCCCTTAATGACATGGTATCATGCCAGATTGGATCACCTAACATCATGGGTAAACATATTAGAATATTTTGGATGAATGTTTTAGACTGGTTCCATGTTTCTAACATGGTTAGTGGTCAACCCTCATTTGTTTGTCCCCATTTCAGACAAATAGTGCAGATATTATGTTTCAAAAATTGACAACAGTTATCTTGTATCTCCATGAAACTCTCCTCATATTATAGATATTGGTAATTATGATTCACATTCCTCATAACACTTTTTTGGATAGTATCCAACACCCCTATCATTATCTCATTTGTGCACTACTGCACATTGGGGAAGCAAGTCGGCTATTCAAGGAGCCCTATTCTCCAACCACCGTCTCTCTCATCCTAAACAATCCTAGTGGTTAGTCCCCAGTAGAAGACCCTTAGTGTTCGATGATTATCTAACACTCACATAAAAGTGAAAAATAATGTGGTTGTCTCGTATTTCTTAGACTGAGCATGGCCCACATGAGCTTATTGATTGGTCACTATTTGTTTGATTGATATGGTCGTAGTGACATAATCAAAGAAAGAAACTATATGTATCTATGCTCGCAAAAAGGTTCAAAAAACAAACAAACAAACAAGTTGAAGCATACAAAGGGTCATCAACATACTAGAGCCTATCATGAGTTTTGGAAAAACATCCCCAATGGATCTTCCCTAGTGATTGAGTGCTTCAACTCTTCCAACCATTGGTGTGTGGTCTCTATGATTTTTTGTCCCCTCCCAAGCTTTGCTTCCTCATTGCCAACTGTTGGGAGAAGCACATCAACTCTTATCTACACCCATACCCACTCAACCTGGATATCATAAATTTGAGTAGTTTCCTACCTCATTTGGTTCTTGGCCTCCTCTAATTGATCCCTCAGTTTTTTGATGACCTACTGTTGATTTTTGAAGAAGGCAACACACTCACCCACCTGCTCCTCTAGATGTTGAATTCCTTAGTTGACTTCTTGAAGCTTGCACATGTGGTCAGATTTCTCATGGCACCAGGTGATGTCCAGATGCTGACTCCCCTCTCAAATCTTTTTTGTGAGGTAGTCACGGATTAGCGTGTGAATACCTTGAGAATCTATCTTTTTGGTGCACAGATTGCATATCCAATGGTAAAGGGACCCCATCTGACCCACCAATTGTGGCTCTAGAGTCTGCTCAATGAAATTTTGAATTCATTCTATGACCTATGGTAGATGATTATATTCTTTTTTACCACATTAGGTTTAGATTTTTCTAGTTATTCATGATATTTAGGATCATACTTTAGAAAACCAGCAAGGAGTTCAGCAATAAGATCCTCCTCTGGAATCCTTTCAGATAGACTGGGATCCAAGCCATGAAGATTACCATCCTCATTCGATTCTTCCTCAGCTGCCTCACCACCACTAGCCTCAAGTTATACCCCTCCTGTGGCATCACTTGAATCTGTAATTGCCTTCTCACCTAGGGATAACATTGGATTAGCTTGAACGATTGAATCCTCTTAAATAGAATCATCCTTTAGAAAGGATCCCGTAGATGCCCTGATTCCATCAATTTGATGGAACTGAAGTCTTATATGTTAGGACCAAGTTGTGTTTTGGTTGTATTTGTTGTCAATCTATAGGTATGCTAAAGAAATAAAGGATGTAGATGAATGATAATTCATAATGAAAGGGATTGAAGGAATTGTTTGTTTTGTGGGTGATAGGTTTTTCTTGGAAAGAAGTAATGTATGATGATTCAATTTGTTTATGGAAATAATTTTAATACTGGTGGTATCGATAGAAATAAGAATATTTGTGAAAGTACATTGTAATGAGAAGAAGCAACTTTGAAATTGAAAACATATTTCTTGAAGTAGATGGTCATCGTATTCACTCTGAATATGGTGAGAAATAGGTGTTTGTTTTGTTGGAGAATTAGAGTCACTATGACTGTGATTGAATTAATTGTGACGATGCTTTGCTGATTTGTATTCCATATAAATCTTGATTTTTATTGAGAAACTATGATTTAATCTTGATTGAATAAACGTGGAGTGAAATAGATATTGTCAATTGAAAAATAATCATATTCAGATTTATCGTATCTAGATGCTAGAGATAAATAGTGTTACCGATTGTTTTTCAAAACAATCGTATCCAAATTGAAGAGTCGATTCCGATTGAATAAGTTGTACCGATAAGAAGAGAAATATATAATATCGATTATCTTTCCAAAAAATTGGATATTGGGTGTAAGAATAAGATCTAGTACCAATTTGTAATATGGTGGTGCCAATGAAAGGTGGTGCTGATGGAATAGGTGATGGTGATTGAATAGGTGGTGACAATGAAAAGTGGTGCTGATGAAAGGTGGTGCTCATAAAAGATGGTGCTGATAAAAAGTGGTGCTTGTGAAAGGTGGTTCCGATAGAAAGTGGTGTCAATTGAAAAGTGGTTTTAATTGGAAAAGGGTGTTGATAGAAGTGTAAGAGATGGTGCTGATTGTTTCTCAAAATGACCATATCTTGGTGAAAGTGGATTAATAGACATGGTTATGATCAAGGATAATTTTATTCATATTGTATTGTGTCATACTCAGGTGTATCATCACTTTCAGATTGTTTTGTATCGTATCCGTCCAGGTCATAATTTTCAAATTATATTGTATCGTATACATGTATATCATCATTTTTAGATTGTATTTGATCATACCCTAGAAATGATCGTACCTAGGAAATGATCGTAACCAAGACATGATCATACCCATAAATGATTGTACCCATAAATGATCATACCCAGAAAATGATCATACCCAATAAATGATCATACATAGAAGAAGGATCATTATCAGATTGTAACTTATCATACCCAGTGATCATATGCAGAATGATCATATCTAGAATGATCGTAACTAGAAATGATCATGAACAGAAATGATCTTATCCAGAAAGTATCATACTCTGGTCTGTTTTCAAATTACTTCATCAAGTGGGGTAAGAGTTTAATTGTTTTATGTTCTCTTTATATGAAATTTCAATGGGGGCCAAGTTCCATCAATAAAAAAGGATAATAAGAAGTTTTTATTTTAATTTGATCAAGAGTTATGTGAAAAAAAGAGTTTACTGGAATGAATGGAAAGTTATGAAACTTTCTAATAGAAGGTAGATGATTCTAAATCTAATACTCAATGACTTCAAAGTCACGAAGGTAGTCATGATTCAAGAATTGTTTTTTGAATAAAGTATTTTTTTAAGTGGTTCAAGAGAAAATAAAAGATAAGAATATTTATGAATGATTTGTCGATGGGGATATAAACTTTAATATACAAGATTTTGATTCAAATCAGTTCTGAGAATTGTATTCAGTAATTGGAATGAGGAATCAAACTCAGTTGATCAGACCCATGTATTCCTAACAATTGAAATCAGTCTCAACAATTGAAATGTGAGTCTGAAGAAGAAGAGGTGATGGTGGTAGAGGCTTCGAGAATAATTTAGAATAGGTGAAGAAGTCAAAATACATTATAATATTTTAGGGGAAATGACATTTTGGGCGAATTTAGGTGAGTGGGAAAATGTTTTGGTATTCCCACATAAACTCATTTTGGGTCACCTATAAAGGGTCAACAAGTATATTTCACTTTTTGAAATTGTGTACTGTTCACTGAATAAGAGAGATAAGCTTTGAGTTTTTAGTGAGAGAAAGTGATATCGTTTTGTTTTCTATTGAATACATTTAGACTGGGATTGTATTTGGCTGGGTTTGGTATTATGATGAATTAATCGGAATGGGATTTTCCATACTGGGTATCACCATATTGAAGATTTCTGGAATAATTAAGTATCATACTAAGTTTCATGGTACTCAGTGATTGAAGTAGTGTCGATTCATTTCCATTGTATTCTATTAGAAAATTGGACTGGGGGTATTGTTTTGTAAGAATCAGACTTAAAGGAATCAGACTAAAAAAAGACCAGACTCAGTGTTTCATAACAAAGTCCTGGTGGTTCTTACCTCTCTTCGGGGTAAGGAATTGATTAATTGTATTTCAATTGACTACATTTTTTTAATTGAAAATAAGTTCAAGTAACATGAGTGGTTACAAAAGAATTGTATTACCCTATTGTGCTCATAGGGTGCACACACACCAGTGGGATTGTTTTATTGTGATACATGTGTGAAAGGGTACATCCTACTCATTATAATACAAGGATTGATTTCTAGTATATTTTATGATATTGGATCATTTTCAAACAATACCAAGGATGTAGATATTATTATTGAATAAAAAACCTTGTAAATCTTTGTTTTCCTTTGGATGTGTGTTGATTTGTTTCTTAGTAGAGAATTTGAATCTTTAATAGGAGGTGAAGGTTGTTTCAATTGAAAAGAAATGTAAAATAAAAAGGGTACCATTTATTCAACCCCTCCCCCTCTCAATGATACAATACACCAACTGGGAACTTTCCATTGGTATCAGAGTGCAGTTCCCTTCACTATTCTTTGCTGATAGAGAATGTGAACTATGTAAATAATAAAGGTATTCCGTTCATTGATGGAAATAACTATCATATGTTGAAATATAGAATGCTTCCATATCTAATGTCTATAAATTATGATTTTCTTGAAGTTTCAACATTTGGGTTTCCTCCCATTGATGATAAAACTCCACTTAAAACAGTTCAAGAAGAGGTTTTTTGAGAATTATGGAAGGGCCAAGAATTCTATATTATCATCAATTTAAGAAAGTTAATTATTGAGAGTGAAAGGTGTTTCTACAACCAAAGGTTTATGGGACAAATTGAAAAACATATATGAAGTAAATTCAAAAGTGAATAAGGAAAAGTTACAAATATGGATATTTAATTATGAATATCTCAAGATGGATGAGCATTGTAACCATCTAAATGTTTATTAATGAAAATTCATCTTAATCTAATTAAATGTCTTATTCTAAAAAATGGTTATATAAAACATATTCACGTCCTTGGTTTTTTTTGTATTTCAAAATACCGTTAAGAATTTTTACCATTTCTAATATAGGCATTGAACAATGATCATATGATTAGTATAAATATAGGGCTTTAACAAATCTAATTTACTCAGACAAAGAAGGCGACTGCCTCATCCAGTAGAATTTCTCTATACAAAGCCTATTTTTTGGAGCTCAAAAAGTAGGTGGCATCATTGGGATTCCCTCTTGATGAAGCCCAAGATGAGTTTCAACACATTAAGCTTGAGCGAAATCGCCTATGGGAGATATGGAAGTTGATAGAGATTACCACCCAAGTGATGTTATCTGAGCCACCCCAAGAACCTTTCACCATCACACACCATACATAGAGGTCTTATGTGGGTGTTATAAAAGGTTATGTAACAATACCCTAGCACTGTGATTATGTGTATTATTTTTTAATATAACAAAGATTATATATTTATTTTATTATCGTTACGTTGTAAATAGTTTCTAAACCAAAAATAGTATTTTTATTTAATATTCAATTAAGAAATCTATTTTTGATGAATTAATGGATTTTTTAATTAAATAATATTTTAGTAAAAAATTATTAATAAATTATTTTTATTAAAAGTAAATGATCATATAATTTTTATTAATACAGTTGTAATTTTTATTATTCTTTGAAAGCAATTTTTGTCAAAACTCATTAATTTTCAATAAATGTCAATTTTTATTTTAAAAGTAAAAATTCAAATACTTATAAATTTATTTAGATAAATTTAATATTAGTTTTTGAATCAAGATGTTGAAATTATGCAACGGTGAATTTTTCATAATTTTCTGAGATAGTCAGATTTTTTGGAAAAAATTAAATACCATTTAAATATATAACGTGTTTTATGACTTCATAATGATCCAATAGTTATTTAATAAAATAATATAAAAGGGATGTTTGTCCAATATATGTTTTAAATTTAAAATAATTTTATTTTAGATTTGTTTGATTTATTTTACAAAGCTTTAGTGGTCCCTCCAGGACTTATAAAAAATTTAAACATATTAAAACGATTTTCTTGAGAGTGTGACTCACCTCCATATAAAAATGACTAATATTTTAATATGTTAGGACATTTTAATTATAAAAAAAATATCTTTCACTTCCCTTTGGTGTAACACCCCAAGAACTTTTGTTTCATGTAATGGTAATTTCTATGTTTTATTATTGCCTTTTACTTGAACAAAAATTATCTCTTTGGAAAAATAATAATATGATGCAACAGAATAATCACACTAAATGGACGCAAGGAGTTTTATTCAAATAAGAACACCGTAGTGGTTAAAATAAACCGCGATTAAGAGGGAAATCAAACTAACCAAATATACCTATTAAAAAACCTATCAGAATTACAGGGAGATAACATAAAACAACTAGAACCCCAAGAAGGTAGTAAGAGTCCTTTGTATCTGTCATAATGAACATGAGAATTGCCAAAGCCGCCATGGCCACACTAAGAACCAAAGCTATGGCACAAACCATCTTCTTCAATAAACTTGAGTGTAAGGACACACTAAGTTTTGGATTTATAAGACACTATTTAGACCATTTCCCCGTTAGATCATGGAATCCCAAAGACTTTAAATATAGCCATTGGACATGTCAGTTTAAATAATTGAAAACACATGGGTATATTTTAGTTCTCCAAATAATTAGTTTATGAATTGAGAAATTATGAAACTACTTCAAACCATGAGCTTTAAGAGGTCATAATGAAATGTTTTGAATTATACAATGGAGCTTTTTATGTAATAAGAAGATCAAAACATGCTGTAATTAATTCAAATGTTTTGTAAATATTTTCATTTATTTTCTTAAACTAGGTTTAATTTCATTTAAATGATTTATAATTCTAATTAAAATAAGTTTTGACCATTATAACACTAGTATAAGGATTATTATTTTAATTATAACTTTTATGTTATAGGTTTAATGGTTGTGTAAAACCTTAGAAAATAATTTTGAGATAAGTTCTAACTTGTGAACATTAATCTCCTAATGCTCAATAAAAGATATGTTTAAAAAAAGAAAAAAATTTCTATATTGTTTAATTTCTTTCTCCTTTAAACATCAATTTTTATTTCATTTTAGTTTTATAAAAAAAATATAGGCCAACTAGGGCTAACCCTTTCTTGACTAGGCCGAGGGAGGCAACACATACAGGGTGGCTGAGCCTAGCTCTCAGCCCAAGCTTGGGCCAGCCCGAGCTCGGGCATAGGTCACCTCAGGGGCGCACAAGAGCGTGTGGGTGAGCGCACGACCGCGCAGTGCGGGTGTATGGGCGCGGTGATCATGGGTAGGCTGAAGCCTGCGCAGGGGAGAAGGAGCCCGTGTATAAGGCCCCCTTGGTGTGTGCTATGTTATTTCTGGATGTTGCTTCGGAGACTTAAGCTTATAAGGAAGCTCGGTGCGCCACCATGTTTCGATGTGGGAAGAAACATTTTGGGAAAAATGAGATCCTGGCCGTCGAATCGCGCTGCGCATGATCTGAGCCGCTAATCTTGTTTCCACGTTCGATCTTCAGTAGCTGCAGATGCCCCCAACCCTATGATCAACGACAGACATGATCTGTACCATCCCTTTTCCTCCTGTTTTTCGCCAGTAGTGCTGTCCTCTTCCTCCCATGACATGCGCTGCACCAGTGCCCTACATTTTGTTTTTACACCATTTTTCTTCACTCATACAGTCGCCGGACCCTCCTCTTACTCAGTTTCCATAGACATCTCTTTCCCCGTTTTTTTTAAATTCAAGTGGCCTGAGATCCCTTTATTCATGCATTAAGATAGAAGTTATAGGTATGGTTTATAAAACCTCATCTGAGGCATCCGACGGACCTCCCGGCTCCTTTCACCCAAGCTTTCTGTGGACCTCAACGTGCCTCCGAGTATTCCAGTGCCTCTCCGAACTCCACTTCCTCCTCAAGCGGATGTAAGGGTTTGGTCTTTGTCTTTCTTGGTTTTAAGTTGTATGAAAATCTCTATATATATATATATTAATACTTACTTGTAAAACTAGTAAACATCATCACATGGTTTGAGATTATATTCCTTAAAAGTTGCAGGATTTTGAGTCATAAGGTATTAACAACCCTAAGCATGGACACCCCATGAAAATCTATTTTATGCTTTAAAATCATAACCATTTATATACATATACGTGTTTATGAAAATATATAAGTATAATATACACAACCCTTGCATTTTCATAACCTTCATATACCTAGGTTAAAGATTTATAAGTTCGAGAGTCAAGTTAATGAAGAACTAAAAGGCATGGATTCACTTTGTGTATGAATGTTTTATATCTAGTCATGTATTTGTTTATATTTGAATACACTTAACATAAACACTGTTTTGAAACAATTCAATAATTGTACCCTAATAGTTTGGTCCATGTTCTGATAAATTTACAGGTATCAAATTATCTTAAAATGAGAACATTGTGTTTACATGCTGGGTATAATCAGGTATGGGGGTATGTGTATATGAATTCCAACTTGATCCCTTTTTATATTGATTAAATTTCAATAGTTTGCGAAGAAATTATTAAACATGGGTAATCAAATGTTTTTTGTTTTGACTAAACACTACTTTCATGTGCGCCCTGTTGAAAGAATATTTTACATGAAACTTTAATCATGGTTTTCAAAATGCTTTCTTTTAATACGCCTAGTTCATGAACATTGATATTGGGAGCTTGTGCATCATTTTAATATATACTCTTTATTCTTCACTCTTTATGGAGGATGATAATTTTTAAGGTTGAGTCTTATAATTTGAGTTTAAACATTTAATGTTGTATTAAAAGCTTAAATATAACAAATGTTTGAGAAAATGTGAGTTTAGTACCCCGCATGAAATTTTAAGTTTACCTCTTTAATTATCTTGGTGAGATTACTTCTTTATTTATTGAGTTAAGTCTACCTCTCTTTTTAATCGTGAATGTTCTTGATTAATATGGTTCTAGACTTTATCCTTTTATATTATCATGTTTTTATTCCTTTTTTGTTAATTAACATCACAAGTACTGTTAACTTGTGTACCAATTATTAACTTGACCACATAATTGATAGTCTTGAGCCAGACTCACTACATATTCATAAATGTGAATGGTGGTAATGTTAAACTTTTATACCCTCTCCTGGGTTTATGGATTTAATTGTTGGAGTGGTATGGGACACCCCAAATAATAAAAGACATGAAATTAGGTATTCAAAGTGGTATGATACACTTTGGATACATGACTTTATTAAACATATTAGGAATTTATAGACTCAGTATAATGGGTTGGGGACTGGTTAATGTAAGCCCCTCGATGCATCGATAGTTCTCATGAGACACTCAGGTCACGACATGAGGCCATTGAAATATAAGGTCATGGCACAAGGCCATTGACATTTCAGAGTCTTGACACGAGGCCTTGATGGAGTCATACAGTATACGTTCCCTCATTATGTGAAAGATAATTAATTAACCAAATGGATATTTGACTAGTAGAATATCCATGCTTAAGATCCAGTACTTATGAGTATCAGAAAAGTAGAAGTTTATGGCATGTCATATGCTCCCAGTGAATTAATATTCAGTATATGAAATTGAAGTAATTACCTTAATGTGCAACTCTGAATGAACATTTTAATTTGTGCTTACATATTCTTATGTCATACATGTTTAGAATTTATTTTTTCAGCCTGCCTATATTAGAATCATGTATCCTTGTAATTCTGCTATCATTTTTTTCTAATTAAGAACTTTTATTATGACATGTTACATGTGTTTAAAATTTTCTTTAAGAATATTATTTTATTAAATGGTTTAAAGAATGTTTTCAAATACTATATTGGTTTATTTTAAAACCCCTTACTGGACATTTGTATGATCACCCAAAGTTTTAAATGAATTTTTTTTAGGTATCAGTCACGTCTTCAATAAGTTTCAGAATGTAGCTGGTTACCCAAAACCTGAACCTCACGATCCTCTGTAGCATGGGATATGATGTGATATTCGTAAATGAATGTAATGTACAAATTATGGTACATCGTGTCTCATGGGCACTGGCTCCGGGCACTCGGGGGCTGGGTCCTCACAATTGGTATCAGAGGATAGGTTCAGACAATTCTGGAAGACCAGGTAATAGAAATATATAGCTATGACTGAACCTTACTAAGTGATTTTATTAAAACTTTCAGATGGAAGATAAAAATATGACTACTAATAAACTATCACTCCCCACTGATGCCCTAGAGACCATTGTGTCTTTATCTAGCCAAGATAATTTTCTTAACTATGCCCATATCCGCATGACATGAAAACACATGTACGATGTGGCTTCGGCTACACCAGGGGTTAGGATTGGATTACCTTATTATGATGATGACCCAATTACCCTCCTATGTACGTCGGGTAAGGTACCATGAGGGAATTTTCTGAGTGTTCACGAAAGGTGAAGACTTCGGCTCTATGTTCCTAGACACTTTTCAAGAAGCTGCTGCTACCTGTGACCTCCGAGCGGCCTATCTTTGTCAAATCATGAACTACGGCTTCTGGGGCCAGTTGTTGGACTTCATAATGTTAGAAGATGATTCCACCCGACTATCTTGCAGGTAATAAGTGTATTTTGATGTCTCCCAACTTCATAACCCTCATGCTACACTCATGAGATTTCACAAGTTCCTCTAGGAGTTTAACCCTGAATGCTCAGCCTGTGTTTCATTTGAGGAGTTATGGAGTTTTTCTTCTCTATGCGGAGTTCGTGTAGTAGGTCATTAGGGGAACTCAGGCAATGATGTTTAGTAATAAACTTATGTTTTATTGAAATATTATCTTTCCCATTCCTGTATTTACTTTATCGGAACTTTCAAAGTGAATTCTCACGAATATGTTTTCAGATGTCTAGACGAACAAATATCTTATATCTACCCGATGAGATATTGGAGTATATCTTAAACAGAACATGCGTTGTGGACTATCCTTCTTTCCCCAACCTAAGAGGATCATGTCAATGAATATTTGGCTTCTCTAATAGCCCTGAGATCCTTTGTTCCTATCAATGGAATGGCCATGTCTTCCACTTCATTTATGTTACCCAACTTACCTATTATAAGCAAAGGGGGAGGTAATTTGAGGGTCTTTTCAATGTTTCACTCTGGCACAACATTTTTCTGCCAGAGCATGATTCCTAGTGGCTGCCCAAGATGGGAACCTCAGAGCAGCTTTTATGTTCTAGATTCTAAACCTCAATCTATTTAATCGCATCATTCCAATCGAATATCTCGAGCAAGATGTAGTCCAGTGGGGCATCAGAGAAAATGTCTATTCGTACATCTCTAAACTTTTTAACGCTCGAGCCTCCCTGTGGAATCCTGAGTGTAGAATGCATGATCCGGAGTTCAAAACATACTGCTTGGGGAGTATACGGGCCAGAGAAGCAGGGGAACTGAATACCAACCTGGGTATTCCATTGACAGAGCCGAATCTCCCATTTTAGTGATGATAATCATCTAGTAATTTCTTTTCCAGTTTGTGAATAGAATTGCGAGGAAGAAATTCTTTGTAGGAGGGAATAATGTAACACCCCAAGAACTTGTGTTTCATGTAATGGTAATTTCTATGTTTCATTGTTGCCTTTTACCTGAAAAAAACTTATCTCTTTGTAAAAATAATAATATGATGCAATGGAATAAGCACATGAAATGGATGCAAGAAGTTTTATTCAAATAAGAACACTGTAGTGGTTACAATAAACTGAGATTAAGAGGGAAATCAAACTAACCAAATATACCTATTAAAAACCCTATCAGAATTACAGGGAGATAACTTAAAACAAAGAGAACCCTGAGAAGGTAATAAGGGTCCTTTGTATCCGTCATAATGAACATGATAATGGCCGAAGCCGCCGTGGACATAATAAGAACAAAAGGTATGACACAGACCATCTTCTTCAATAAAATTTAGTGTAATGACACACTAAGTTTTGGATTTATAATACACTATTTATACCGTTTCCCCATTTGACCATAGAATCCCAACTGCTATAAATATAGATGTTGGACATGTCGGTTTAAATAATTGAAAACACATGGGTATATTTTAGTTCTCCAAATAATTAGGTTATGAATTGAAAAATTATGAAACTACTCCTAACTATGATATTTAAGAGGTCATAAATAAATGTTTTGAAATATACAATGGAGTTTTTTTATGTAATAAGGAGATAAAAAAATGCTATAATTTATTAAAATGTTTTGTAAATTTTTTCATTCAGTTTCATAAGCTAGGATTAATTTATTTTAATTTATTTATAATTCTAATTAAACCATGTTTTGACCATTATAACACTAGTATAAGGATTATTATTTGAATTATAACTTTTATGTTATAGGTTTAATGGCTATAGACAACCTTGGAAAATAATTTTGAAACAAGATCCAACTTGTGAACATCAATCTCCCAATGATTATTAAAATCTATGTTTAAAAAAAGAAAAAAAATTCTATATAGTATAATTTCTTTTTCCTTTAAACTTTAATTTTTATTTTCATTTTAGTTTTATAAAAAAAATATAGGCCTTCTAGGGCCAACCCTTTTGTGACTAGGATGAGGGACGTAGCACACATAGGGTGGCTATGCCTATCCCTCAGCCCAATCCTGTGCTAGCCCGAGCTCAGGCATAGGTCACTCGAGGGGCACACAAGAGTGTGTGGGCAAGCGCATGACTGCGTAGCGCAAGAATAAGGGTGCAGTGAGCATGGGTAGGCCAAAGCCTGCGCGGGGGAGCGGGAGACCATGTATAAGTCCCCCTTGGTGTGTGATATGTGATTTATGGGTGTTGCTTTAGAGACTTAATCTTATAAGGAAGCTCGGCGCACCACCCTGTTTCGATGTGGGAAGAAAAATTTCAGGAGAAATGAGATCCTGGCCATCGGATCGCACCACGCATGATCTGAGCCACTAATATGGTTTTCGTGTTCGATCTTCATCAGCCGCAGATGCCCCCAGCCCTAGGATCAATGAAAGACATGACCTGGACCGTCCTTTTTTCCTCCCTGTTTTCTTCAGTGGCACTGTCCTCTTCCTCCCATGGCATGCGCTACACCAGTTCCCTACATTTTGTTTTTACGCCATTTTGCTTCACTCCTACAGTCGTCGGACCCTCCTCTTACTCGTTTTCCACAGACATCTCATTCACTGGTTTTTTTAAAAGTCAAGTGGACTTAGATGCATTTATTAATGCACTAAGATAGACATTATAGGTATGGTTTATAAAACCTCATCTGAGGCATATGACGGACCTCCCGGCTCCTTGCACCCAAGCTTTCTGCAGACCTCAACGTGCCTCCAAGAATTCCAATGCCTTTCCGAACTCCTCTTCCTCCTCAAGTGGATGCAAGGGTTCAGTATTTTTCTTACTTGGTTTGATGTTGTTTGAAAATGTATATATATATGTACACTTACTTTTAAAACTAGTAAACTTCATCATATGGTTTGAGATTATATTCCTTAAAAGTTTGAGGATTTTGAGTCATAAGGTATTAGCAACCCTAAGCATGGACACCCCATGAAAATATATTTTATGCCTTAAAATCATAATCGGTTATATACATATACCTATTTATGAAAATATATAAGAATAATATACACAACCCTCGCATTTTTATAACCTTTATATACCCAGGTTAAAAATTTCTAAGTTTGAGAGTCAAGTTAATGAAGAATTAAAACGCATGGATTCAATTTGTAGAAGAATTTTTTATATCTAATCATGTATGTGTTTATATTTGAATACACTTAAGATAAGCATTGTTTTGAAACAATTCAATAATTTTACCCTAATATTTAGATCCATGTTTTGATAAATTTATAAGTTTCAAATTAATATAAAATGAGAAAACTGCATTTAAATGCTGGGTATAATCAGGTATAGGGGTATGTGTATTTGAATTCCAACTTGATCCCTTTTTATATTGATGAAATTTCTATAGTTTGCGAAGAAAGTATTAAACATGGGTAGTCAAATGTTTTTTTGGCTTGACTAAACACTAATTTCATGCACGCCCCATTGAAAGAATATTTTACATGAAACACTAATCATGGTTTTCCAAATTCTTTCTTTTAATACGCCTAGTTCATGAACATAGATACTGGGAGCTTGTGAATAATTTTAATATGTACTCTTTATTCTTCACTCTTCATGGAAGATGATAATGTTGAAGGTTGAGTCTTATTTTTTGAGTTTAAACATTTAATGTTGTATTAAAAGCTTAATTATAGAAAATGTTTCAGAAAATGTGAGTTTAGTACCCCACATGAAATGTTAAGTTTGCCTCTTTAATTATTATGCTGAGATTACTTCTTTATTTATTATGTTATGTCTACCTATCTTTTAAATTATGAATGTTCTTGATTAATATGGTTCTAGAATTTGAAATTTTATATGATCATGTTTGTATTCCTTTTGTGTTAATTAACATCACAAGTACTATTAACTTGTGTACCAATTATTAACTTGACCATACAATTGATAGTCTTGAGCCAGACTCACAACATATGCATAAATGCGAATGATGGTAACATTAAACTTTTATACCCTCTCCGGGGTTTATGGATTTAATTATTGGATTGCTATGGGACACCCCAAATAATAAAAGACATGAAATTAGGTATTAAAAGTGGTATGAGACACTTTGGACACATGAAATTATTAAACATATGAGGAATGTATAGACTCGGTATAACAGGTTGGGGACTGGTTAATGTAAGCCCCTCGATGCATCGATAGATCTCATGAGACATTCGGGTCATGGAATGAGGCCATTGACATATCAGGTCATGGCACGAGGCCATTGACATTTCAGAGTCTTGACACGAGGTCTTGACAGAGTCATATAGTATACGTTCCCTCATTATGTGAAAAATAATTAATTAAATAAATGGATATTCGACTAGTAGAATATCCATGGTTAACACCCAGTACTTATGAGTATAAGAAAAGTATAAGTTTATGGCTTGTCATATGCTCCCAATGAATTAATATTCAGTATATGAAATTGAAGTTATTACCTTAATGCGCAACTTTGATTGAACATTTTAATTTGTGCTTACATATTCTTATGTCATACATGTTTAGAATTTCTTTTTTCAGCATGCCTATATTTGAATCATGTATCCTTGTAATTCTTCTATCATTTTTTTTCTAATTAATAACTTTTATTATGACATGTTACATGTGTTACAACTTTTATTTAAGAAGATTATTTTATGAAACGGTTTAAAGAATGTTTTCAAATAATATATTGGTTTATTTTAAAACCACTTACTGGGAATTCATATGCTCACCCTTCTTTTTAAATGAATTTTTTTTCAGTTATCAGTCACATCTTCAATAAGTTTTAGAATGCAACTGGTTACCAGAACCTGAACCTCACAATCCTTTGTAGCATGGGACATGATGTGATATTTGTAAATGAATGTAATGTAATAATTATGGTACATCATGTCTCATGGGAACCAGCTTCAGGTACTCGAGGGTCGAGTCCTCACATTTGGAAAAAAACATGGGAAAAACCATGGGATGGTTTGTGGTTTTGATTAGTTTAATGTGTAGTGTCCAAAACCTAAATAATAAAGAATTATCTCTCATTTCCTATAAAAAATCACTCAAACTCCCATTCCTATTCACTAAAACTATTTGGAGCTCGACCAAACCCTGACATCATCTCTCTATAATCCTAAAAAGGTTTACCAATCTCCGAAGAAGCCACTCTTAAGCCTCTCCCAATCATTTGGGATCACACTTCCAGGTAAGGGATTTCTTCCTTTCTCAATTTTGTCCAAATTTATTTCTATTGATATACCCTTTTATTTTCAATTAAAAATGTTGGGTATGATTTCACACCTCCCCCGTACTTTTATCCTTATGTTTTAATGACAAGATACCTCTTTATCTTTTATTAATTCCTCCCATGTACACCTTTTACCATGCCGAAATTCCATAAGGAATTCCGCTCTTCTCATTACATTCAAGAAATTATTTTATATTATGCATCTAAATTACATTAAATATGTTGGGATATTATGTTCAATGACCCCCTTACTATCCATTTCATGTATAAATTATGAGATACTTCTTTCTCTCTCATAAACCCATTTTATGATTTCTATTTGGTGTCGTTATGCTGCCGAAGTTACACCAAGCTTTCCATTCCATAATCATCATGTAAGTGAATATCATACCCATTCCTCTATCAAGGGTATTCACCTTTATGCACATGTAATTTTTTATTGATTACTTATATTTATCTATTCCACATTTCTTATTCGTGCAATAAATTATTATTTTTAATGAATTCATGTTGTATGACCTATGTGGCACACTTATGTATGAAATGAAATATTTATAAAGGGTTCACCCTAATAGCAATCTAATGCATTGGGTAAAGAATAATATAATGATACTCCATGTGTAATGTGGGGTTACTCATGCTAATTCAAGTGAAATGAGGGTTTAATTATTCTAATTCAAGTGCAATGAGGGTTTACTCATGCTCCATGTACATTGAGACTTAGCTCATGCTAATATCGTGTTAAATATTGTTTCCACATTTACATGTTATGATAATCATGCTATATCATGCCTTTATGTTCATGTTTCTATTGTTCTCTATTGATATTACAATTTCTTAACATGTACTATATTCTTCATGTTATGACTTGTTTACTCCCTTACTAGGATTTATAGCTCACCTTTTTCTTATGCATGTCCCCAAGATATCCCATGCAATTATAAGTATGAAGGAATGTTGTGGTCTTGTAAAAGAAGTTTAAATAAAGATGTTGGGTTTTATGTTTTAATTTGTTATGTAATGTTCCTAATTTACCAAGACACTAGACCTCTATATCCTTATAGTTGTCTTAAGTGAATGTTTATGTAATGAGTCATGTTTATGTGTGTAATAAAGAGAAGGGTTGTTATAGTTGGTATGAGGGAGAGGTTTAGTTATTTTTGTGATTAGGATTAAAAAACCCCTGTGAAAGACTTAGGGATAAGACTAAGTATAACAAAAACATCCTTAAAATTTGGTGAGTATTGAGTACATGGTTTATCATGAAAATATATCCATGTCTAGATACAAGTAGTTAGAGGCGCCTTTGGCACAAATGTATCTAGGGGTAAAACCTAAAAACACTACTTGGAGCTAGAATCAAACGAGAACTGGTGCACGACAATGGGCTTTGATGAACTCTTGGTTACAACACTCCTGAGGTATATTATTTGGAAAATTCATAAGCATATTATAAACCATTATTATTGGAATTAAAAAAAATTCTCTAAAGAATATATGTTGGGAAGTAGATCATGGATAACATAGATTGAAGCCTGTAAATTCACAAGTTAAGGAAATAAAAGTAATTTATAAAATATCCATTTTTGTCTTTGGATTTCCCTTTATGTTTTAACCCTAACCTTCCTTGCATTCCAGCCAATGTCTAGTAATAGGATGACTCAGGCTAACAACCGATGTGAATATCAATGTGATGACTATTCTAATGAGATGCCCAATCCAATGGGAGTGGGAATCAAAAAATTTGTCACAATACTCTTTCAGTCAACTCAAGTTTTTAATAGAAACATGGGTCAAGAGGAATTATCAATCCTTCATAATAATGAATAATCTATAATCGAGAGCTTCTTGGGACAAATGACTCCTATTTTTAATGGATCATATGATCCTTCAATCGATGAACAATGGATCAACTCCATTGAGAAGATCTTCTCCATCCTTCAATGTTCTGAACAAGAGAAGTTAATTCTTGGTACTTATCGTATGGAGGGTGAAGCTGATCAATGGTGGTAATTGATAAAAAATACGAAAAATGAGGAGGAGATTGAGGCGTTGGAATGTATGCATTTCGGAAAAATGTTTTTTGATAAATATTTTCCTCACACCCTCCAAATTAATATAGAAAGGGACTTTATTTCCCTCAAGAAAAAATATGATGAATCCATCAGAGAGTATGAGGAAAACATCATAAGGCGTGCATGATATGCCTCTAGCTTTATTGTTACCCCCGAATTCAAGGTTGACTACATCATTGGTGGGATAAAACCTAGCCGACAGAAATTCCTAGATATTAGTGACTTCGATATATGTGAGGAAATTGTTCGATGCACCCTCAAAGTTGAAATGGAGATCAGTGAATCTCATGGGTATCTTGGAGATAAGAAGTGGAAATTAGAATTTAAGTCTAGTGGTTTGATGGATAAATCCAACGGTGCTAAGAAATTACAGTACCCCACTTTCCAATGTTACAGAAAGAAGCACCCCATAAATTTCCTAAAGGGGATGAGGAAATGATTTAGGTGTTGAAGATAAGGGAACCTAGACATTAACTACTAATAAGAAAAACCATCTACTATGACAGAGGAGAGGAATTCTTCATTCAAACATCAATGAATTGTTCATTTCTTTAACTACAAATAACCAGAGCACTTTACAAACCAGTTTTCTAAGCCAAGGGTTTTCAGAGGCAACCAAAAAACTGCAACGAAACAAGGGTGAGATTTTTTCATCACTACCACTGAAGCAAATCCCAAAAAGAAAGTGGTGATAAGTACGATAGTTATCCATTCAAAAGTATAGAACGTACTTTTTTATTCTGGTTTTATGAATTCTTTTATATCCCAAAAGTTTAGTAGAACAATCTCAACACCACCACAAATCAGAGAAGTAGAGATGTAGGTGAGACTAGTAAATGGGGAAATCATTTCATCCCATAAATATAACTCCTCCCCTATCATAATTTTTGGATTGAACATCTTGGTGAACCTCATCATACTACCTTTTATGGAATTTGATGTAATTCTTGGCAAGGATTGGATTTCCATATATAGAGCCAACATAAATTGCTCTGAGAGGGAAATCACTCTCCATATGGAGAATCGACCCGCGATTTTGTACACGGGAAAAGAGGATAATGAATCTTCTTTAGAACCATCATCTAAAACATGGATATTTTAAACCAATGAGAACATGTACCTTACTTCTATGACTGAGTCTAAAGAAGAAACCATCCTTTAATACATGCCTATTGTGAGGGAATTCTCTGAAGTGTTTCCCAAGGAATTGACTGGTCTTCCTCCTAGAAGAGATGTTAAATTCTCAATTGATCTTATACCTAGGGACTTTACAATTTCCAAGAACCCATATAAAATGGATATTATAGAGCTTTAGGAGCTAAAGAAAAAACTATATGAGAATCTGGATAAAGGGTTTATACACCCAAGTGCTTCACCATGGGGTGTACTAGTCCTCTTCATCAAGAAGAAGAATGGGTCAATGCACCTTTGAATTGATTATCATGACCTCAACATAATCCTGATAAAGAACAAGTATCCTCTTACCTGAATTGATGACTTGTTTGATAAGATACGTGGAGAAAAATACTTCTCCAAGGTGGATCTGCGATCAAGATATTACCAATTAAGGGTGAAGAAGGATGATATCCCCAAGACTTATTTTCATACAAGATACGAGCATAATGAATTCATAGTAATGAATTTTTGAGTCACTAATGCTCCAACAATTTTCATGGACTTGATCAATAGTGTCTTTATAGATCTCCTTAACAAATTTGTGGTAGTATTTATAGACGATATTATAATATACTTTAAATTCAAGGAGGAGCATAAGAAGCAGATAAGCACTGTACTAGAGACCTTGAGAAAGCAGAATCTCTATGAAAAGAATAGAAAGTGTCAGTTCTATTTTAAATATGTCAGATTATTGGGTCATATCATCACAAGTAATATGATATCTATGAATCCCTCCTAGACATATGCAATTGTGGGATGGATGAGTCCAACATCGATGACAAATATCCATATATTCATGAGGTTAGCTGGATTTTTTTGATAAAAGATAGATATCATTAATGAAGAAGATCATCAGACGTACATATGAAAATCCATGAAGGGAAATTGTCCAGCCAGAGTTGGTTGGCATCGAAGGGGCTTGATGCCGCCAACTGATGGGCCACATTGTTTCCTTCCCTTTTGGTAAATGAGAAGGTGTATAATGAAAATCATTGGTGGAGCGAGAGAATTATCTTGATGATGAGGCCAAATGATTGGAGTCTGTCGTCATTGTGGTTAATGGCATTGATCATGGTGAGGCAGTCATACTCAATGTTGATATCAATCCATCCATGTTCATTAGCCAATATCATACCTTCCAGGATAGTGTAAGCCTCAACTACGGAAGGTTTCTAAAAGACATGATGTGATTCATATTTTGTAGCAATGATTTTTCCTAGATGATTTCGGGCCAGGATATTGAGGGAGAAAAGTCCATACTTAGGGAGATATGCGTCCACATTGATCATAAGAGTTCCTGCCGTTGGGGGGTTCCAATGAGGAGGACAGGATGGAGGAAAAACTTCCCTGTGATGTCCATTGTGGTGTTTCCATCCCTCAATCCATGAAGTGGCCCGTTCAATCCAGAATTCAAGAGGTTTATAAAGGTGATGGAAAACAAAATCATTATGCTAGATCCAGATGATCCAGGCCAGGGTGTAGAGTGAGCCTGCATTATCTGATGAGAGAGAGGAGCACCGGCGCATCAGGAGAGTGGGAAGGTTAGAAACCATGGCCAAAGATGCATCTGGATCCAGGCCCCATTTGTTCCAAATTCCTTTAGCTCCAGGGAATTGAATGATGGCGTGAAAAGGGGTCTCTGGGATAGTTGGGCAGAAAGGGCAGGAAACGACACTAGACATATGTCGGTAGACGAGAAGGCTCATGGTAGGGAGGGTTTCTGTGCACACCTGCCACAATAAGTGGCCTATTTTTGGGGGGACATTGAGCTTACAGAGTTATTTCCATGGTCCCTCATTCCAGCTGATTGGGTGGTTGCCAAGAGCAAGTCTGTATCCAGATCTCACCGTGTAATCGCCCGATATATCATTGCTCTAGAAGAGATGGTCGTGTCCTGCATATGGGATCCAGGGGATTCTTAGGATAATTCTTTGGTATCTTTCGTTAAACCATTCATGAATCTTATCCAAACACCACCCCGTCCCTTGGTCAGAAAAGAGGCATCTGACAATGGCGTTTTCAAATCCTGGTTGGGAGTGGTAAGTAGCCTTAATACCTTCCAAATCGATTAGCTAGGGATCAGTCCAGATATTGATAGATGAGCCATCCCCAATCCTCTAGCCCATTCCTTTTTTCCTGGAGCTTTCGGGCCCCCCAAATTCTTTTCCAAAGGAAGCTAGGACGAGGGCCAATAGAGGAAGCATGAAAGTCCGTGTGGGGAAAGTACTTAGCTTGTATAAAATACGCACAGAGAGATGATGGATGGTTAATAAGGCTCCATCCTTGGTTGGACAACAGTGCATCATTGAAGAGAATAATATTTCAGAATCCCATCCCTCCCTCTGACTTGGTTATGCAACGTTTCTCCCAGGCCATTCAGTGGGGTCTATTCCTTCCATCATTCTTCCCCCACCAGAAGTTGGTCTTATGAGTGTTGATCTGGTTGACTACGGTCACTAAGAGCTTAAACAAGGACATAAAATATCTAGGGATAGACTGGATGATAGCTTTAATGAGGGTCTCTTTGCCTGCTTTTGAAATTATTTTTTGGGTCGAGCCTTGAATTTTCTTCTCAATCCTATCCACCAGAGATGCGAATATTTCGTTTTTGGACCAGCCAATCTCCGTGGGTAGCCCGAGGTACTTTGGGTGTTTTTCAACCATATGTATGCCTACTACTGCATAGTTTTCATCTCTCTTGGAACGAGGTACCCCTTTACTGAAGGAGATTTCTGATTTTTCATGATTGATTGACTGGACAGACACCCTATCGTACTGGTAGATAGCTTGGCTGATCACCTGGCATTCATTAATAGTTTCTCTGGAGAAGAGGAGGCAATAGTCAGTGAAAAAGAGATGCGTCACTGGTGGAATTACACGGTAGACCTTTTCCCCATGAATAGATTTAGCATATGCAGCCCTGGAAATAAGGTTAGAAAAAACATCAGCCACCAAGATGAAGAGAAAAGGGGAGAGGGGATCTCCCTGGTGAAGGCCTCGGGATGGAATGAATCCACGAGTGAGCACCCCATTGACCGAGATTCTGAAGGAGACGGTCGAGATGCGTTTCATGACCATATCTATCCACTTAGTGCAGAAACCCATTTTCAGCATCACGACTTTGAGGAAGTGCCATTCCACCTTATCGTAGGCCTTGGACATATCCAGTTTCCAAGACATGGTTCCTCTTTTCGTGGTGGAGCGTGTTTTCATAGAGTGAAACACTTCATGGGCCACAATTGCGTTATCAGTGATTAGCCTCTTGGCCATGAAGGTGCTCTGGTTTTCCGAGATAATATCTGATAACCATGGTCGCAGCCAGTTAACAAGGATATTTGAGAAGATCTTGTAGGAGACATTGCATAGGATGATAGGCCTAAAGTTAGGGACCTCTATGGGTTTCTTGATTTTGGGAATGAGGACAAGGACAGTTTCATTGATGGAGTAAATTCTTGTTCTCTCGGCCCATATATTCCTTATCGTTTTTCATATGTCGGGACCAATGATGTTCCAATATTGCTTAAAAAATAGGGCGTGGAACCCGCCTGGTCCTGGGGCCTTAGTGTGGTGAATCTGTTTCATAGACAGGCGTATCTCTTCATCTGTCACATCTTTGGTGAGCTTCCAATTGATCTCATCAATGATTACTGGTCGGATATATTCTTCCACTTCAGCAGAAGTAAGAAGGATTCCTGTATTGAATAGGTTATGGAAGTAGCGTTTCAAAGATTTGTGAATTCCCCTAGTGTGAGAGACTATGATACCATTTGGTTGTGCGATGATATTGATGGAATTTTTCCGACGCCTCGCTGAAGATTTCTGGTGAAAGTACTAGGTATTGGTGTCCCCTTTTGTAATGTGGGTATCCCGTGCCTGCACAGCCCAGAAGTTTTCCTTAACATGCAGGGTCACGTCCATCTCTCTTTACGTGGCACCAATCAAAGCAAGATTGCAAATGGATGGGGGTTTCTTGAGTATGTTGTGTAGTTTCATTTCAAGGAAATTATAGTGCCTCTTCAGATGAAATAATTTCTTGTTGCTCCAAGACCTCAGATCAGAGGTGACCTGTTGAAGATTAAGGCCAAAATCTTCATGAGTACTCTTCCAGCTTGATCAGAAAACCTCTTCGCATTCCCGGTCCTTTAACCAGAAGCTTTCAAATCTGAAGGGCGTACTGCTTTGTTTATTGCAGTCACCTTGAGTACATTCAATGAAGACTGGGCAGTGGTATGAACAGTTGAGCATCATGTGGCTGATGTGGAACATGCTAAAGAGGTTTTTCCAACTTGTTGAGCCCAAAAATCTGTCAAGTCTTTCAGCAATACGTGTTCCCTCCGTATTACCTCAGAACCATGTGAAGGGATTACCCGTGTATCCCAAATCGACCAGGTCTGCCCTAGTGACCGCGTTCTTAAAATTTGACATTGATGCAGGATGTCAGATGTTTCCTCCTCTTTCTTCCCTATGGAACATAATCTCATTGAAGTCCCCACTGAAGAGAATAGGGCTTGGGAGCTCATAACGAAGCTTGTAGAGAAGATCCCAAGATTTCCCCTTCTCATTATGGGACGACCAACCATAGAATCCCACGAAGGTCCATGGCGGGGTGTGGTCCTCTTGAACATTCACAACCACGTGGTGCAAGGAGAATGACAATATCTTGACGTCAAAATGATCCTTCCATAGGAGACAGTGTTCCCTAGAGTGGCCTTGTCTGGAGATCAGGAGACATCCTTAGAAGCCGTATTTCAGAGCAATGCCAGTGGTGTCCTTGTTTTTCAGTATGGTTTCGGACAGGAAAACCATATCAGGGTGACAGCCTTGGAAGACACATTTCTCATTATTGTAAAACCCTCTTACCAAGCTAACTCGGAAGGGAGTAAAGTTTTCTTAGAGTGATGAATGTGAAGATATCTTCAAGGAGTTGAAAAAAAGGCTTACCACTATGCCCGTGATCACACTACCCACAAGTGGAGAACTTTTTGTGGTATTTAGTGATGCTTTGAAGAAGGTCCTGGGCTGCGTGTTGATGCAAAATGACAAATTTATTTCCTAGTTAATGAGAAAAACAATCCAACACATAATATATAGTTAGATTTAGTAATCTTCGCATTGAAAATTTTCCAGCATTACCTATTTGGGGAGAAGTGTGAAATATATACAGATCACAAAAGCCTCAAGTATATATTCACATAGAAAGAGTTGAATATGCACCAATGAATATGTCTAGAGATGATCAATGACTATGAATGTGCAATCCATTACCACCCTAGTAAAGTTAACAAGGTGGCGAATGATCTAAGTTGAATGGACTCAACGATTCTATCATTGATGAGAATTTAAAAGGATCCAATCTTCTTAGATTTGATGAATATAGACATGAGAATCATAAATAAGGGAACATAATTGATCCTTTCATAAATTATTGATCAACCATATCTATTGGAAAGGATAAAGGATACTCAAAATAGTGATGTGAGAATTCAAAATAAAGTGGAAACTATTAGAAAAGGCGAATCATCAGAGTTAAATATTAATGATTAAGGAATTGTGAGATTTGGGTCAAGAATATTTGTTCCATAAAATCCAGAGTTAAATAGAGAACTTTTGGATGATGCACATAGTTTGAATTTCTCTATTCACCCAAGAAACAAAAAGATATATCGAGTTCTTTGAGAGAATTATTGGTGGGGTAACATGAAGAAGGAGATTATTGAGTATATATCAATGTGCATGGTATGTCAGCGAGTAAAGGATGAGAGGCTTAATTCTAAGGGGATGTTGAAACCATTACCCATACCAATATGAAAATGGGAAAGCATCACCATGGAATTTGTCACCAGACATCCGAATACAACCAAATGAAACAATTCTATATGGGTTGTTGGGGATCATCTTATAAAGACTTCACACTTTACTGAAATTCTAGAGGATTTCCCATTGGATTAACTGGATTAGATATACATCAAAGAAGTGGTAATGATACATGGAGTACCATTATCAATTGTATCCGATCGAGATCCAAGATTTTCCTCTATGTTGTGGAAGAGTCTTCAGCATGCTTTGAATACTGAGCTAAACTTCAGTATGGTTGGTCATCATGAAACTGATGTCCAATATGAGTAGAGTATCCAAAAACATGAGGACATATTGAGATAATTCTTAATGTACCTTAAAGGAGTATGGAATCAACATTTTCCTCTAGTTGAGTTATTTTACAGAAATAGTTTCCACTCAATCATTCAAATGGCTCGTTATGAAGACCTTTATGGGTAGAGGTGAAAAACACTGGCCTGTTGGGATGAAGTTTGGGAGTGAAAACTCATAGGTCCAGAAATGGTTGAAGAAATTGTGGAGAAGGTTAAGACCATCAAACAACACAATAAAGCTGCTTATATTTGACAAAATATCCATGATGATAATCACCGATGAGACATTGAGTTTGATATTGGAGACCTGTTATTCCACTGCATATCTCTGTGGTAGAGAGTTATGAGATTTGGGAAGAATGGAATGATTATTATAAGGTATATTGACCCTTTTGAGATTTATGATCTCATTGAAGCAATGGCCTATCGACTAGCACTCCCACCAAATCTATCTCGAGTACATGATGTATTCTATGTATCACTCTTGAGGAAGTGCTTTCCTGATCCATCACATGTACTCAATCTAGAGGTGGTTCCATTTGAGAATAACCTATTTTATGAAAAGAATCTGGTGAAGATCTTAGATCGTGGGGAAATATTTATAAAAAATATTATAATTCCCCTCATCAAGGTGTTGTGGTGAAACCACAAGTTTGAAGAGGTAACGTTGGAATTAGAGAAAGTGATGAAGCAGAGTTACCCGCAATTTTTTTAGTCTAGGAAAAGGAAATTTCAAGGGAGAAATTTCTTAAAGGGAGAATATTGTAATGAACCAAACTTTTTTTTAATGAAAATTCCTTCTAATAAAATTAAATTTCTTATTATAAAAAATGGTTATACAAAACATACACACTTCCTTGGTTTTATGTTTGTTTTTTTATTTCAAAATACAATTAAGAATTATTGCCATTGCTAAAATAGCCATTGAACAATGATCACATGATTAGTATAAATACATGGATTTAAGAAATCCAATTACCCAGAAAAAGGGTGCGATAACCTCATCTAGTAGAATTTCTCTATATGAAGCCCATTTGTCAGAGCCCATAAAGGAGGTGGCATAACTAGGCTTCACTCTTGACCAAGTCTAATCTAATATTCAACACATTACGCTTGAAATAAATCACCTATGGGAGAAGTGAAAGATAATAGAGATTACCACCTGAACGATGTTATCTGAGCCGCCCCAAGAGTCTATCACCATCGCACACCTTACCCTTAGGTCTTATGTGGGCGTTATAAGGTGTTATGTAACAATACATTTTCACTATTATTATGTGAATAATTTTTTTATATATAATAAATAATATACAATCATTTTATTAATGTTACGTTGTAAATAGTTTCTAAAGCACAAATAGAATTTTTAGTTAATATTCAATTAAGAAATCTATTTTGATAAATTAATGGATTTTTGAATTAAATAATATTTTAATAAAATATTATTACTAAATAAATTTTTATTAAATATAAATTATCATATAATTTTTATGAATACAATTTTAATTTTTATTATGGTTTGAAATTTGTTTTTGTCAAAACTCATGAGTTTTTGATAAATGTCAGTTTTTATTTTAAAAGAAAAAATTCACATATTTAAAAAATTATTTAGATAAATTTAATATTATTTTTGGAATTAGGATGTCGAAATTACCCAATGGTTAATTTTTCATAATTTTCTAAGACTCAAATTTTTCGGTAAAAATTAAACACCATTTAAATATATAATGTGCTATATGACATCAAAATGACACAATAGTGATGTAATAAAATATTATAAAAGTGTTTTTCAGACAATATATGTTTTAAATTTAAAATAATGTGATTTTAGATTTGTTTTATTTATTTTACAATGCCATAGTGTACCCTCCAAAACATATAAAACATTTTAACATTTTAAAACGATTTCCTTGAGAGTGTGACTCACCTCCACATAAGCAAGACTAATATTTTAATAAGTTCAGACATTATCCTTTTAAAATAATGTTTTCCACTACAATTTGGAGAAAACCATGGGATTATTTTTGGTTCTTATTAGTTTAATATGAAGTTTCCAAAACCTAAATAATAAATAATTCTCTATCCTTTCTTATATAAACCCACTCAACCTCCCATTTCTATTCACTCAAACCATTTGGAGATCGACTGACCCCTATCCTATTATCTCTAGAATCATCCCAAGGTTCCCAAGCTCCCATTAATCCTCTCCCAAGTCTCTCTCAAGCCTTTGGGATCGCATTTCCAAGTAAGGGATTTCTTCCCTTTTCATTTTTGTCCAAATTTATTTATTTTGTTATACCCTTTTATTTTCAATTAAAATTTTGGGGTATTATTTCTAAACTCCCCCATAATACCCTCATTTTTTTGAATGATTATAGACCTATTTATATCTCATTAATGCCTCCCATGTACACCCATTACCATGACAAAATCCTTAAGGAATTCATTTCTTATCATTTACATTAAAGAAATTATTTAATATTATGAATCTAAATTCTATTTTATATATTGGGATATTATGTTCAATGACCCCTTCCTATAAATTTCATGTATAAATGATGATATACCCCTTTCTCTCTCTTCAAACCATTTGAAGATTTCTATTTGATGTTGTTAAACTTCCAAAGGTATACCAAATTTTTCTTTCCAAAATCATTGTGTAAGTGAATACCATACCCATTTCTCTATCAAGGGTATTCACCTTTATACACATGTACTTGTTGATTTAGGACTTACTTCTATGTATTACACATTTCTTATTCATCGAATAAATTATTATGTTTAATGGATTCAAGTTGTATGATCCATGTGGTACACTATAGTGAACCAAGACTTTAGCATAAAACATTTCATGATTTTAAGCTTCATTAATCATCAGAGTAAAAGACAAGGATCGTTAAGTCTAGTGTCTTGGAAGACTAGGTACATAAAACATAAAACATGGGGCTAAAAAAACTTCTTAATTTAATCTCCATAAAGAGATCCTAACTTCCTTTGACATATTACATCTGCACAGGGTACCATGGGAAACACATGAACAAAGGGATGAGCTAAAAAGCCCAGTAAGGGAAAGAACATAAGAATAAACTTTAAGCACATGAGTTAAAAGGCTTGACATAATGATATTGGAAGCATGGAACATATGTAATTATAACATATAAACATGGGATCATAAAAACATGGAATAAAATAAGAATGAGATCATATAAGAATTAGATTATATAAGCATAGCTTCACAGAGGGGTGGAAGAAACTTTAAACATGACTTTAGTATGAGTCAAGGCTAACCGCCAATCTCGTTTCCCATAGTAGCACAAGCCAAGGCTAATCGCCCGGACCGTTTTCCCATAATCTTCTCATGAGACATTAACTTTACCCAATGTATTGGAGCACTATTTGGGCACACCCATCTAAGCTTATTCATGTATATTCTTTCCACATAAATAATCTCACATAATCAATCATACATAAACATAAGAGTACCCATGGAAAGAAATGGGCACACAATCACGTCATGAAGCATAATAAAAAGGGACGTAACATACAAGATTCCATGAAAGAAAGGAACTAAATCATAAATAGACATTAAAAATGTATAAAGGCATAAGTAATGACAAGAGATAACAAACTTAAGTGATAACATGTAAAAATAGTTTTTTAGGAATCTTTGAGTCAAAACATTTTAGTGCGGTTTAAGAAAACATCGAATATATCTTAAAACGAAAAGCAGCATAATATTTATTTATAAACCAGAAGTAAACCAGGAGGGTTTTAATAAAAAAAAGACTGATTTTATAAAGACAAAGGTGTCTTAAAACAGAGGATAGAGTACACTTGATAATAGGAAAGAATTCGGGAAGTTCCCTTAAAAAAGGTTCACTTATCGGGAAGTAATGAGGAGAGAATCACTTAAAATCATGCATATACCTGAAAGAGATTGATGAAATAGTCTTAATAAATAAACTTGGAACATGTACACAACATTTAGATTATGAAAAATAAAAGATAATATAACATAATTTTGGTAGAAAGGTAGATAAGACAACCCGAAGGAATAAAAGAGGTTTGGGTAGAATTCTTTACGGATTATCAGCATGGTATCGAGAGTACTTGAGGGGGATTAGGGAGAGAGGAAAGGGAATTATCATCACTTATACATAAATAGGGAATTATGTGGGAGGTGATAAATTGTACCCAATAATTAATAATTACACACAACATGTCCTAACATAGTGAACAATCTTGAATAATGGTGAAATTGAGAGGATCCCTTACCTTAGGTCCGTTGGTGTTCTCCACTTGATATTAATGACCTGTATAGTAAAATTAGGTTTATTAATCAATAGTTACAGAACCTTATCTATATGTAAAATATTAAGTATATCCGTTTTAAGTTCATTTATACCCATTTTGATTGATTACAAGGTTCAATTTCATTGTTCGGGTCTGTTTGTTTCATTTGTTTTAATGATCGGTTCAATTGTATTTAGGTTCGAATGAAATGTAAGATGAAAGTGTTTGTCCATAATTGAAGTTATATAACATTAGTGTACATCCAGTCGTTTACATGGTTACAAAATTCATTTAGAGTGAAAGAGAACCTTTACATCAAACATTAATGATAAACACTTGAATTAACTTTAACGATTTCTCCCATAATTTACTTGTTTTGTACTATTGTTTTATATCATGAGTGTATGAGGATTACAGAACCTTAAATAGGAAATATAAAATATATAATAATCTGGTTCAACCAAAACATAAATGGTATCATGACCAGAAACAAAATGATAAATGAATTTGAAAACACATTATCCATGATGTTGGTAATTTGACACATCACGGGCGATGTTTTAATTCTAGAACGTGAGGGAGAGGAGGGGAAGCATGATGCTTGAAATTTTCCATTAACATGATTATCATCCAGAATATATGATATTATGGAGCTTTCATTCCTTTTGGATTAGGGAAGGGGAATAGGGTATAAGAAAAGAATGAAAATGAAAACAAAACACTTGAAAACGAAAGAGGGTTCTTACCCTTTGATCTCCTCTCTTTGAGACTCCTCTTAGGGGCTTTGATTTTGGTCTTTTGGAAAGACCCGAAAGCCTTGGATGTAGGGAAGGATCTTGGGAGGGTATTTGAGAAGAATTTAGGGAAGTCTTGGAGCTTTAGAGGAGTGGAGAAAAGAGGGAGTGAAGGGGGTTTTTATAGTGGAGGAGAGAGGGGTTTTCTTAATATAAAATTCATTAGTTTATTAGTCCCTCCCAAGACAAGGAATAGTGAGTCTTCTATGACCAAAAGTAGTAATTTTATAATTTAATCCCGAACCAAGTGGGATTACATTATCAGAACATCACAGATGACTCAATTAATCCATTATTTGGCATTTATTGTGAATTATCGGTTTCTACTATTCATCAAAAATTCAAATATTTTAGAAAAATCCCAAAACTTCACCCAAACCATTTTTCGACGTGTAGAATCAAAAAATGAAGTCCATTTTCAAAAATAATTTTATAAATATGATTATTTTAATATTTAATTAAAATAATAATTTATTATCAAAAACTAGTTTTAAAACATTCATTAACTTATTCTAAAATATAGGTTTATCGTACTTCCAACTTGAATATTATTTCTATACCACCATAGTTGAGGTTACTATCTATTAGGTTATATCACTATTCATAAGGGTGTTTTAATTTTCATTAGGTTAGGTTACTATTCACCAAAAATTATTTTTGTTTTATTATACTCCAAAAACATCTTGAACACAACCGTAAATGCCAGATTTTCAAAATTCCAAACACATAAGTGAAAAAACTTATGTTTAAAGGTCATTTATAACTTATTAGTTCATTATGTTGTATTTTAATGTGATTTTATGACATAAATATAAGAAGGTAATTTCCATTTAAAAACTTTGGGTCGTTACATTCTTTACCCCTTATGAAATTTCACCCTCGAAATTTCGTTTTACATACTAAAGAAAAAAAATGGTACGAGTTCTTTTCCTTAATTGCTTCCTCCAATTACCATGTTACCTCTTTTTACTTATGGTTTCACCATAGTACCTTGACCAGATGAGTAGTCTTGTTACGTAGAACTTTGTCTCTATGATCCAAGATCTTCATTGGCTGCTCCTCATAGGAAAGGTCATCCTCTAACTGTACCACTTCTGAAGAGAGTACATGTGAAGGGTCTGGTATGTACTTTATTAAGAGGGATACATGAAAGACATCATATAATTTCGACATGGTAGGTTGAAGTGCTATTCAATAGGCCACATCTCCAACTCGATCAAGGATCTTGAAGGGGCTGATGTACCTGGGACTTAACTTTCCTTTCTTCCTGAACCTCATGACCTTCTTCCACGGAGATATGTGTAGAAATACCATGTCTCCGACTTTGAACTCAAGGTCTCGTCAAAAGTTATCTACATAACTCTTCTGTCGACTTTGTGCTGCCTTGATATGCAGATGAATGGTTTTCACCTTCTCCACCATTTCTTCGACCATTTCAGGTCCTAGCAGCTTACGCTCACCGACTTCATCCCAATATGCCGGTGTTCTGCACTTTTTCCCATAAATGGATTCATATAGTGCCATTCAGATACTCTAGTGGAAACTATTATTGTATGAGAATTCAACCAGTGGAAAATGTTGGTCCCATCCTCCTTTGAATTCCATAGAACACGCTCTCAACATGTCTTCTAGTGTCTGAATAGTTTGCTCAGATTGGCCATCAGTTTGAAGATGATAGGCCGTACTGAAGTCCAGTTCAGTGTTCAACGCATACTGGAAACTTTTCCAAAACTTTGAGGTGAATCTCGGATCACGTTCAGATACAATAGATAGTGGTTCTCCATTAAGACTTACCACTTCTTTGATGTAAATCCGTGCAAGTTTATCCAATGAGAATTCCTCTCAAATCGTGATAAAGTGAGCTGTCTTTGTAAGATGATCCACAACGACCCATATATCATTGTTTGCTTTGGTTGTCCTTAGAAGTCCAATGAAAAAGTCCATGGTAATGTTCTCCCACTTCCATGCTGGTATGGGTAGTGGTTTCATCATCCCCTTAGAATTTTGTCTCTCAGCCTTCACTTGCTAACATACGAGGCACTTTGATGTATATTCGGCAATCTCCATTTTCATATTGTCCCATGAAAAGTTGTCTCGGAGATCTCGATACATATTTGTGCTCCCTGGGTGGATAGAGAAGTTTGATCTATGTTCATCATTCAATAGCTCCTTCTTTATCTCTGGATCGGATGGTACACATAATCGTGTCCCAAATCTTACAACTCCTTCCTCATCAATTTTTTAAATCAGAGGATTTCCCATTTTTAACAGCTTTCACCCTTTTCCGAATTTCCACATCTTCTCTTTGAGAAACCTTTATTTTCCCCAAGAGGGATGGTTGAGAAATAATTTGACAGAGGATTTATGATGTTCCTCCCATAATGATTCCCATGTCCATCATTTGAAAATATAAGAAGATCATATCCTTTTCAATTCTCATCATTGATAAAGATGCAGGATCCTTTCTACTTAGAGCATCCACCACCTTGTTTGACTTACCGGTATGGTAGTGGATTGTGAAGTCGTAATCCTTGATGAGATCTATCCATATTCACTGGTGCATATTAATCTCTTTCTGTGTGAATAAATACTTGAGACTCTTGTGGTTAGTATATATCTCACATTTCTCCCCTAGAGATATTTCTGCCAGATTTTCAAGGCAAAGATCACAACTGCTAACTCCAGATCATGAGTTGGATAGTTTTTCTCATGGATTTTGAGCTAACTTGAGGAATAGGCTATCAATTTATCATTTTTCATTAGCACACAGCCTAATCCCTTCTTAAAAGCATCACGATACACCACAAAGAGTTCACTGCAGGTAGGGAGTGTGATTAATGGCGTAGTGATAAGCCTCTTTTTCAACTCCTTGAAACAGTATTCACATTCATGTGTCTAGAAAAACTTTACTCCCTTCCACATCATCTTGGTCATTGGGTTTGATAGTCATGAAAAGTTCTTCATGAATCGTCGATAATACACTGCTAGACCCAAAAAGCTACGGATCTCTGTTACAAAAGATGTCATGGGCCACTCTTCAATTTTCTTTGTCTTGGAAGGGTCCACAGATATCCCTTTGCTAGTGATAACATGCCCCAGGAATGAAACTTCCTCCATCCAGAACTCACATTTACTGTACTTTTCATACAACTTCTCCCTTCGCAATGTATTTAACAAAGTTTCCAAATTCTCCTCATGTTCCTCCTTGCTCTTGGAGTATATCAGAATATCATCAATAAAGACCACCACAAATTTATCAAGGTAATCTCTAAATACTCTATTCATTAAATCCATGAAAATTGTTGGAGCATTAGTGAGTTCAAAGGGAATCACTATGAACTCATAGTGTCCATACCTCATTCGAAAGGCAGTCTTGGGAATATCTTCCTTCCTCACCTTTAGTTGGTGATATCCTGACCGAAGGTCCACCTTAGATAAATAACTAGATCCACGTAGCTGATAGAATAAGTCATCTATCCGTGGAAGGGGATACTTTTTTTAAACATTATTTTATTGATCTCACGATAATCAATGCAGAGGCGCTTTGATCCATCCTTCTTCTTGAAGAAGAGGACTAGATCACCCCATGGTGAAGCATTTGGGCGTACAAAACCCTTATCCATATTCTCCTGTAATTTATTCTTCAAATCTTACAGCTCTATAGTGGCCATTCTATAAGGTGTCTTTGAGATTGGCATAGATCCAGGGATAAGTTCAATTGAGAACTCAGCCTCTCGGTCTGGAGGAAGACCAGGAAACTCCTCAAGGAATACATAAGTGTAATCCCTCACGATAGGCATGTATTCAAGCATGATTCTCTCATTTGTCTCAATCATTTGACCTAGATATGCTTCTTCACAAGGAAGCAGTATCCAAACTTGAGATGAAGATTTTAAATGAGATTCATCTTCCTCCTTACACTTGTAAAGAATCGGAGGATGCTTCAGGATGTGAAAATTGATCTCCCTTTCACGACATTTGATGTTGTACTTGTACAATGATATCAAATCCATGCCCAAGATGGTGTCAAACTCCACTAAAGGAAGTATGACGAGATTTTCTGGGAGTTTCAGTCAACAGACGTTAATCGGGGAGGAGTTATAAACCATGGGCGCAGTGATTTCCCCATTCGCTGTTCTCATAGATAACTTTTCCTCCAAATTTTTAGGTGGTGTTTGAATAGTTCTACTAAACTTGCATGATATGAAAGAATGCGTAGAACTAGAATAAAATAGTACGTTCACTATTATTGAATGAATAACAAGTATACCTATCACCACATCATTTTATGGCTCCACCTCAGCAGTAGTGATAGCATAAGACCTTCCTTGTTTCCTTGGAGGTTGTTGCTGATTTCCTCCGACAACCCTCATCTTAGGACAATTGTTCGCATAATGCCCCAGCTCCTTACAGTTGAAACACTGTACTGCAAGCTGAGTGTTGATCTGAACCTTCCTTTATTCTTCAACATTATCAGGATTTTTTATATCCCTTTGGAAGTTCTTGGCTAGATGACCAAACTTTCCTCATTTGAATCAATTCTTGGTTCCCTTCTGACAGTTACCAGGATGCCACTCCCCACAATTTTTTCAAAGGGGAAAGTTGGGATTCTTTCCATCATGGGATTTGTTTGATGGACCACCCATGTTGTTTTCCATCTTTCGCTTCTTGTCACTGGGCCCATGAGACCACTGAGAGTCTCCAATCTTCATTTACACCTTGATGGCACAACAGACAATGTCCTCATAACTGTCGAAGTCTCGAATCACCAACGCCTTTCATAGACTCAACTTTAGTCCGCTAAAGAAGCGAACCACCTTACTTTCAGTGTTCATGACAAATCCAGAGGCGTACCTCGAAAGCCTTGTAAATTTTTCTTCATATGCCCCGATGGACTCATCTTCCTTCTGCTTGAGTCTGAGGAACTCTCTTTCCATCTTGAGACGGAGGGTTTGAGGAAAATATTTGTTGAAAAACATCCTCTTGAATTCCTCCCAATCTATGGAATCAATTTCTTCTTGGGACTTTGTATTCTTGATCAGTGTCCACCACTGATCAGCTTCCGCAACAAAATGATAGACTGCCAGTACCACCTTCTCTTCTTCCGGTCATTGGAGGACAGATAATATCTTTTCATTGGAGTTAATCCATTGTTCCTCGAGGAGGGGATCAGAAGTTCCGCTAAACATGGGAGGCCTTTGCCGCATGAAGGATTCCACATAAACATGCTCTTTCCTTGGAGGAGGAGGAAGTTCCACCTGATTCAATTTATTATTCATAACTTGAGCCAGCTGAGCAAGTACTGCCATGAAGTTTTGAGCACCCGATTCCATCTCCTCAGTCATATCATTTGGGAAATAATCACATTGCCCTGCCATTAACTAAGAGAAAGAACATATAACTAGAGGTCTTGAATACTTATCTATTGAGAAAAAAAGAAAATTTGAACATAAAAGGATAAACTTATAAACAAGAATTATATCATAACTTATGATTCATCGGGTTAAATCTAGGTTACACTCAATCTAATTCTAAACTTGTTTTCTTTTGGGATTTTCCCCCTAATAAGGGTTTGTACTAATCTCATGAATCTACCAAAGCATATCCCCTGGGAGTGTCGAAACCAACAGTGCAGCAAGGCCCGTTGTCGTGCACCAGTTCCTGTTAGAGTCTAGCTCAAAGCGGTGTTTTCGGGTTTTACCCCTAGGATACATCTATGCTAGAGCTGCCTCTACCTGCTCATATCCAGACATGGATATATTTTCTTGATACACCACTTACTCAATACTCACCAAAATTTTGGGAATGTTTTCTAATACTTAGTCTCATCCTTAAGGTTCCCACTAAGGTGCTCTATTCCTAATATCCAAAAATAACTAGAACATCCCTCTTATACCAACTATAGCGACCCAAGCCTTTAACATAAAACATTTCATGATTTTAAGCTTCATTAATTATCAGAGCACAAGACAAGGATCTTTATGTCTAGTGTCTTGGAATACTAGGTACATAAAACAAAAAACATGGGGCTAAAAAAACTTCTTAATTTAATCTCCATAAAGAACTCGTAACTTCCTTTGAGCTCTTACATCTACACATGGTACCCTGGGGAACACATGAACAGAGGGATGAGCTAAAAAGCCCAGTAAGGGAAAGAACATAAGAATAAACTTTAAGCACATGAGTTAGGAGGCTTGACATAATGATATTGAAAGTATGGAACATATGTAATTATAATATATAAACATGGGATCATAAAAACATGGAATAAAATAAGCATGAGATCATATAAGCATGAGATTATAAAATCATAGTTTCATAGAGAGTTGGTAGAAACTTAAAACATGACTCTAGTATGAGTCAAGGCTAACCGCCAATCTCATTTCCCATAGTAGCACAAGCCTAGGCGAACCGCCCAGACCATTTTCCCACAATCTTCTCATGAGACATTAACTTTACCCAATGCATTAGAGTTCTATCTGGGCACACCCATCTAAGATTATTCATGTATATGATTTCCACATAAAGAATCTCACATAATCAATCATACATAAACATAAGAGTACCCAAGGAAAGAAATGGGCACACAATCACATCATGAAGCATAATAAAAAGGGACGTAACATTCAAGCATCCATGAAAGAAAGGAATTAAATCATAAATAGACATCAATATTGTATAAAGTCATAAATCATGACAATAGATAACAAACATAAGTGATAACATGCAAAAATAGTTTTTAGGAATTTTTGAGTCAAAACATTTTAGTGTGGTTTAAGAAAACATCCAATATCTCTTAAAATGAAAAGTGGCATAATATTTTTTTATAAACAAGAAGTAAACCAGGAGGGTTTTCATAATAAAAATACTGATTTTATAAAGACAAAGGTGACTTAAAATATAGGATAGAGTACACTTGATAATAGGAAAGAATTTGGGAAGTTCCCTTAAAACGAGTTCACTTATCGGGAAGTAATGAGGAGAGAATCACTTAAAAGAATGCATATCCCCGAAAGAGAGTGATTAAAGAGTCTTGATAAATAAACATGTAACATTTAAGAAACATTTAGAGTATTCACAAGAAAAGATAAGATATCATAATTTTGTTATAAAGGTAGATAAGACAACCCAAAAAAATAAAAGAGGTTCGGGTAGAATTCTTTACGGATTATCAGCATGGTATCGATAGTACTTGAGGGGGATTAGTGAGAGAGGAAAGGGAAAAATCATCACTTATAAATAAAGAGGGAAGTATGGGGGAGGTGCAAAATCATACCCCATAATTAATAATTACACACAACATGTCCTAACATAGTGAACAATCTTCAATAACGGTGAAATTGAGAGGATCCCTTACCTTAGGTCTGTTGGTGTTGTGCACTTGATATTAATGACCTGTATAGTGAAATTAGATTTATTAACCAATCATTCCAGAACCTTATCTATATGTAAAAGATTCATTATAACCTTTTTAAGTTCATTTATACCCATTTTTATTGATTACAAGGTTCAATTTCATTGTTCGGGTCTGTTTGTTTCATTTGTTTTAATGATCGGTTCAATTGTATTTAGGTTCAAATGAAACGTAAGATGAAAGTGGTTTTCCAGAATTGAAGTTATATGACATTATTGGACATCCAGTAGGTTACATGGTTAAAAAATTCATTTATAGTGAAAGATAACCTTTACATTAAACATTAATGATAAACACTTGAATTAACTTTAACGATTTTTCCCATAATTGACTTGTTTTGTACTATTGTTTTATATAATGAGTGTATGAGGATTATAGAAACATAAATAGGAAATATAAAATATATAATAATCTGGTTCAAACATAACATAAATGGTCTCATGACCAGAAACAAAATGATAAAAGAATTTGAAAACACATTATCCATGATGTTGGTAATTTGACACATCACGAGAAATGTTTTAATTCTAGAATGTGAGGGAGAAGAGGGGAAGAATGATGATTGAAATTTTCCATAAAAATCATTTTAATCCATAATATATGAGATTTTGGAGCTTAATTCCTTTTGGATAAGGGAAGTGGAAGAGGGTATAAGAAAATAAATAAAATGAAAACAAAACACTTGAAAATGAAAGAGTGTTCTTACCCTTTGATCTCCTCTCTTTGAGACTCCTCTTAGGGGATTTGATTTTGGTCTTTTGGAAAGACCATAAAGCCTTGGACGTGGAGAAGGAGCTTGGTAGGGTATTTGGGTAGAATTTAGAGATGTCTTGGAGCTTGTGAGGAGTGGTGAAAAGAGGGAGTGAAGGGGGTTTTATAGTGGAGGAGAGAGGGGTTTTCTTAATATAAAATCCATTAGTTTATTAATTCCTCCAAATACAGGGAATAGCGAGTCTTATATGACCAAAAATAGTAATTTTATAATTTAATCGCGAACCAAGTGGGATTACATCAGCAAAACATCACACATGACTCAATTAATCCATTATTTAGCATTTATTGTGAATTATCGGTTTCTACTATTCATAAAAAAATCATGTATTTCGAAAAAATACCAAAACTTCACCCAATCCATTTTTTGATGTGTAGAATCCAAAAATGAAGTCCATTTTTTAAAAATAATTTTCTAAATATGATTATTTTAATATTTAATTAAAATAATAATTTATTATCAAAAACTAGTTTTAAAACATTCATTAACTTATTCTAAAATATTGGTTTATCATACTTCCAACTTGAATAGTATTTCTATACCACCATAGGTGAGGTTAGTATTTATTTGGGTATATCACTATTCATATGGGTATTTTACTATTCATTAGGGTAGGTTACTATTCACCAATTTTTATTTTATTTTATTAGACTCCAAAAAACATCTTGAACACAACTATGAATGCCATATTTTCCAAATTCCACACACATAAGTGAAAAAACTTATGTTTATAGGTGAATTATCACTTAGTAGTTCATTATGTTGTGTTTTCATGTGATTTTATGACATAAATATATGAAGGAAATTTCCATTTAAAAACATTGGGTCGTTACACACACTTATACATGAAATGCAATGTTTATAATGGGTGCACCCAGATAGTGCTCCAATGCTTTGGGTAAAGAATGTTATCATGATAATCCATGTGAAATGAGGGTTTACTCATGCTAATTCAATTTCAATGAGGGCTTAATCATTATTATTCAAGTTCAATCAGGGTTTACTCATGCTCCATGTGAAACAAGACTTGGTTCATGATAATATCACGTTAAATGTTGTTGCCACATTTCCATGTTATGATAATCAGGCTATATCATGCCTTTATGTTCATGTTTCTATTGTTATCCATTAATATGCCTATTTAATAACATGTACTATATTCTTTGTAGGTCCCGGGCACAACGGAAGCTCATGGGTAGATGTGCCCACTTGGATTTTTGTCAAGAGCAATGATCAATCCGTGATCAATATGATGATAAACTCCAGACTCCACGGATCGAATAACAGAAATAGAAAAAGAAGAAGAATATTCCCAGAACCACCAAGGAGGATAATCACAGGTTGATTATAATTAATTTAAATAATTTACAAGAAGTAATTTTTAGGCCGTTCCTTCTTTGTTGATATTTTTGATCATGTTCCGATGTGATTCGTCATTGCGTTGTAGAAGCCAAGTGTAGACTTCCTCTAGTGGTGATCCACAAGTGCACCACGTATCTCTGAACATCGAAAAAGGAATTTGTGGGTGCTAGTGTGGAGAATCCTTTGCTTACTTTGTCCACCTTAGATCGACTTGATCTGATGGAGGAGGATCTCTATCATTATTGAGAACGTTCTTGGAGGAAGGAGTTCTTTTAGTCTTGAGAGAATTCTCTAGAATTGTTGTGCACAATGATTAGGGAAAAGTGTTGGGGTTCTGGGGATATTTATAATCTGGTTTGAGGTTATAGAGTTATGACAATAAATAAATGTTTTATGTTTTTTATTTATTTCATTAACTCTTATTGAAAACCCCCATGTATAATCATTAATTCTTTCACATGCATCCACACTGATATAATAAATATCGTTTAATAAAATGATATTATTTCCTCAAAATCCTGACTGAAAAAACTACACGGCTTGTAATCATTAATACATGACATGTACTTGTTTTTCAATTCCTTTCCAAAATGAAAACTACACGGCGTATACATTCAATGTACATGGTGTGTATATTTTTTTTCATTTTATTCTTCAAAAAAAAAACACTACACGAAGTGTACATTCAATGTACATGATGTTTATATCTTGTTTTCATTTTATTTACAAAATGAAAACAACACAGAATGTACATTAAATGTACACACCAGGTATATCTTGTTTTCATTTTATTCTTCCTCCAACATTAAAATGATTTAGGCTTCCTTGAATAATTATTAAACCACATATGGGAATAATCTTTATTCTACTTGAGATACTTGGATACACTTAGTGTGTGACCATCTAGGCCTCTTTCTCATTGGCATTAAGCGGTCTTGCATAAAGTCCAAGATTACTGTCAAGGAACGGGTCAAAGCACCAAAGGGAAAGAAGTTGATAACGCATTGACCTTTCACCTCATATAAAGGATTGCAATGTAATTTAATACCTTTGTCTCAATATCACATCAATATGGTTTCATGGAAGTGTCATAAACCTCTATGTTTGATCCGACATTCTTTGACTTCCAGAAATAAACTCACCGTGACACCAAGGCCATGGAATTTGGGCGATAGTTCTATTTCAATCAAAGGTCCCAAGATATATACTTTCATAAATACGGAAGGGAAAAATCGTTCCTCAACTTATCAATTAACAACCTATCATTCGTGACACACCCAACATACCCTACTTCCGGCCAACTGTCTTCCTAACAGTTTTCATCATCAAATTTGTGTGAGTCATGACATGAGTTAATGATAGTCTTCCATTCTAAGGACCATTACAGACGCTCGTAGATAGAAATGTCTGATGATACAAAGACATGTAGAATTACTACTGGCAGGATTGTTCTCATAATCTCCCATCTTGGAGATTACCAAGTGTGAACTCCATGAGAGATAGTCTTGTCTTCTTATGAGTACTCGCACATGACGGTCTGTATACTATGTGTTCTATCATAGTATGTCATCCAACCATAGAACTTTATTTAAGAATATTGTTATAGCATTTCAAGGTTCTCATCATAGCGAGGATCTTCCATAACCTTATTAATGAAAAAAATATTCCAGGAAATTATTATATTATATTCATGAAGAACAATAAAATATATATAATAAGTGTACATTCATGTAATCAAAAGTAAAAAAAAGTTGGTTCTTAAGAAACCAACTCTAACAAACTCCCACTTGGACTAGAGCCAACTTCCTACGACTTTTAGTCTTCTATACCTCACATGATGATCATGTTTCTACTGAGTCAATGCTTTAGTCAAGGGGCCTTCCATGTTGTATTCCATGTAAATAATACTAACTGCAACTTCACATATCTGAAAAAAAATTCATCAAAATTTTATACTTCGGAAGTATGTTCTTTGTCCGCTGATGTGACCTTGGCTCTTTTGCAAGTGCCACTGCTGTAGTATTATCACAATAGATTGTGATAGGATCTATACTGCTAGGAACTAAATCTAGCTATTAGACGAAGCTTAGAATCCATACTACTTCTTTAGCTGCCTCAAAAGCTGTGATATACTTGGACTCTGCTGTAGAATCTACGTCCACACCTTGCTTTGAGCTCTTCCAGCTCACTACACCTCCATTCAAACTGAAGATATACCCAGTCTGTGACTTCATGTCATCTTGATCCATTTGGAAACTAGGAACATATCCTTAGTACGCCTCATATACTTAAGGATAGTCTTGACTGCCATCCAATGGCGGTCTCCTGGATCATATTGATATCTTCCTACCACACTTAATGCATAAGAAACATCTAGCCTTATACATAGCATACCATACATTACCGACCCAATCGTGGATGCATAATAGATCCTTGCCATTTTATTTCTTTCCACATATATCTGAGGACACATTTTCTTAGAAAGATGAATACTGTGTGACACTGGAAACAATCCCCTCTTAAACTGTTCCATACTAAATCTCTTCAGTATCTTGTCAATGTATGTAATTTGACTTAGGCCCAACATTTTCTTGGATATATCACGTTGGATCTTGATCCCAAGAATATATGCTGCCTCTCCCAAGTCTTTCACAGAGAACAATTTATTCAACCATGCCTTAACTAACTGTAAGATAGGTACATTGTTTCTAATTAATAATATGTCATCAACATATACTATTAGAAAAACAAATGCATTTCCTCTAAACCTTTTGTATACACAAGGCTCACATTCATTCTTAACAAATCCAAATTCTATTACAGCTTCATCAAAACAAATGTTCCACGGCCTTGATACTTTCTTTAAATCATAAATGGATTTCAGCACCTCGCATACCTTATTTTCATCCTTTGGAGTCACAGACCCTTATCGTTGTGTCATGTAGACATCTTCTTGGAGGTTCCCCTTAATTTATTCTGTTTTGACATCCATTTTCCAAATTTCATAGTCATGTTAAGTATCAATGGCCAATAGTATTTTGATAGATTTCACTATCCCAACTGGTGAAATGGTTTCATCAAATTTTATTCCTTGACGCTGTCTAAAATCTTTTGTAACCAGTCATGCCTTATAGGTGCTGACTTTTCCCTCCATGTCTAGTTTCTTTTTGAATACCCATTCATTACCAATAGGATTTACATCAACTAGAGGATCTACCAAAAATCCATACTAGGTTTTGGTATATGGAATCCATTTCAGAATTCATGGCTTCTTTCCACTTGGAAACATCTATGCCTTCAAATTCTTCCTTGTAGGTAATAGGATCATCATTGTCTACCAATAATGAGTAACCATACTCAGTGAAAATAAAACCATATCATTCTGGTTCTCTCACCTCTCTCATGCTCCTATGCAGTTCTTGTGTCTCTAGAATAGATTGTTCTTCCATGGGGCATTGTGGAATCTATTCTTGTACCAACACTTGTGTATCTTGAGCCTTGACTTCATCTAAGTCTATCTTTTTCCCACTATCCCTTTTGGAGATGTACTCCCTCTCAAGGAGTATGGAGTGTCTTGCCACTATAACTTTTTATATGAGGAGTTGTATAGGTAATATCCCCTTCTTTCCTTGGGATACCATATAAAGGTACACTTTATTCCTCGGGGTGAAAGTTTGTTACCCGAAGAGGCCATAACAAATGCTTTTCTACCCCACACATGTAAATTTGATAACATAGCTTTGCGTCCACTCCATAACTCGTAGGAAGTACAATTTATCGATTTAGTTGGTACTTATTTTAGTACGTGTGATACTATTTATAATGCATATCCCCAAAAGGATAATGGAAGAGTCGCATGACTCATCATTGATCTCACCATGTCCAATAAGGTGTGGTTCCTCCTTTTACTTACACCATTCCACTAAGGCGTGTAAGGAGGAGTGAGTGGAGATAGAATCCCAAACTCTTGTAAGAAATAAATGAAGTCTTGATAAATATATTCTCCTCCTCTGTCTGAGCGGAGTTTCTTAATCTTCTTACCAAGATGGTTCTCAACTTCATTCTTGTATTCATTGAACCAATCAAAAGAATATAACTTATACCACATTAAGTAAATATATCCATATCTACTAAAATCATCAGTAAAAGTTATTAAGTAAAATAACCCATCCCTTGCTTCAACTGGAAATGGCCCACACACATCTGTGTGAACTAATTCTTGAATCTCTTTAGCCCTTTCAACTTTCCCACTAAATGGGGATTTGGTCATTTTTCTTTGTATACACGCATGACATACACCATGTTTTTTAGTTCGAAATAATATAAATACCTATATTGACGTAATTTTTTCAAACGTTTATCATTGAAATGACCTAGCTGGTGATTCCAAAGTTGGGTGCGGTATGAGTCATGTGAATTAATTTTGTCATCGATTTCCATTACTTGGTTTGTGTAGCCAAACACATAAAGGATGTTATATAAATGTTCCCTACCAAAAAAATGTTATCTTTATAAGAGTAGCAACATTCATTTCCAAACTTGAAGATGAATCCATTAGTATCTAATCTGGATACTGAAATAATTTTTTTGGTTACAAAGTGTACATTATAACATCCTTTTAATACCAAGACCATCCCAGTAGGCAATGTGAGGTGGTAGTCTCCAACTGCTACAACAGCGAGTCTGGCTCTGTTGGCTGCTCGCAGACCCACCTCACCTCGGTCAATCTTTTTGAATCTACATGGTTCCTATATCCGGATATATATGTATTCCCCAAAAGAATTATCTAATACCCAATTGGTAGAAATAGATAGATTTCATTCGATAAAAAATGCACATAAAGCCTCCCCTTTCTTCCTTGGATGGGTGCAGTTTTTTTTCCCGTGGCCCTTCTTGCCACGTGCGAAACAAACAACCTCCCATTCTCTTGCCTCCCCTTTGATCTTCCTTTTCTTGGAAGGCCTTGAAGAAGCTTTAGGATTAAATATATTTTCCTTTACTTTACTTTTATTCACCATATGGACAGAAGGATTTTCACACTTCATATCATTTTCCACTTGGTGAATGAGGATAAGAAGATCAGATAGAGACTTCTCAATGTTGTTCATATTGAAATTTACAACAATGTTAGAGAATATCTAGGGGAGTGATTCAATAATGAGATCAGTACCCATTTCTTTGGGGAGTTTAAACCCTAGAACCTCCAAGCACACAATGTTTCCAATGAGATTGACTACATGAGGCCCAGCTGGGGCACCCTCTCTAAGATTTCTCTGAAATAGATCCTTGGAGATCTCAAACCTTTCCTGTCTTTCTCTCTCCTGGTATAGACTACGGAGGTGCTCAAGCATGCTATAGGCATCCATGTCTTCATGAGACTTCATGAGCTCACTAGACATTGATTACAACATCAAACATTGAACATCGAGTGCATCATTAAAATGTTGATCATAGACCAGAAAATATTAATCACATGACCCTTGGACATGAAAATTAGGAAGTGAGGACTCCAGCACGTAAAACTTTCATTCATGGCGTAGGATAGCCTGAAGGCACCTAAACCATTCCTGAAAGTTACTATCGGCATGGATATTGTCTTTATCTAGAATTGACCGTAGAGAAAATGTGGTTGATGTGTTTGTCACATTGATTCTAAAAATTAAAAGATCATATTTATCAGTGCCTTTTGATTACATTTTATGAAAAGTAATAAATGGATTTATTAATTCTCCCACTATTTTATCATGTCCCAATGACCCCCACCATTAAACTTGTAATGCCTAGTTTCTATGATATTCTAGTGGCAAGGATCCATATTCCCCTTCACATAACCCCAATAAGGGTTGGTCAATCAATTTATAGGTATTTAGGTAGGAAGGTCTTTGCCAACTGTGAGCTTATAGTTCCTTGATCTGTTGAGTGGACTCCCCAATCCTAAAATCCTGACTTGTATTTCCTCAACACTTGCCTCTATTTTACAATAAGTCTAGCAAGGGAAACTCCTCTTGATGTAAAATGTTTAAGTCAACCTTAAAATTTTATAAGAGCTTCCTTTAAAAAAGTAAGTGTCCCGACAAGGGTTGGTCAAACACATAGTTTTATGGAGTCTTTACCTTAATCAAGTGACGGAAGGCTTGGTCTGACTTAATATGGGTTTTGAGGGATTTAAAATCTTTATGCGTATTTTCGCATTATCACATGCTTGTTAATATTAAGTGATGATTTCTTAAGTGATTAACCATGTTCTGACAGTGTTTACGCATAGTCTGGTTTTTTATTCCATCTTTTCAAGCTTGTTTATTTCATTAAATATGTGATTGATACAACACATACATAATAAATAAACCATGAAATCAGACAGAAATAAAATAAGATGGAATGATCATGATCTTCTATTGGTTATCTTATCTAGTAGTTTTAATAAGCTAACCCTGACCTCGGGAAAAACACCTTGAACCCGATGGTTCATGTTTTTCAGCTCCCACATGTCCACCATTTTATCTTCTTGGGTTGGTTTTTCCTCAGCATTGGATTTTTAACCAGCTCCTTTAGCTATGGAGATCCTCCATTACATAGGGTTTACATTAAAGAAACCATGGGAACGCAGGACCAACATTTTATTGGAATAAGGCTCGCAGGCCAACAAATTTAAATTAAAAAAATTAAAATAAAACCATACACACACACAAAGGGTATTTGGTCTAGCTCATGATCATCCATAGCATGCAAGGAATTTTACGCGTATTTAGTATTTAAATTCTTTTAATCATTTTTTATTCAAGATAATTCGCACTTGAATTATATTAATTATGATCTTATAATTAATCAATTCTTTCTCTAAAATTCTTTTCTGAATTTCCTTGAGATTCTTCACATCCATATTCTTTGTACGGGTCTTTGTACTTTTGAGTAAATATGATGAAATTCTATTTCTGGAAATTACACTGCATGTAGGCTATATTACACGACATCTATTTGTTTTCCCCCATTATCCAAAGTACATGCTGGGGGCTTTGGCGTGTTTTATGTACTTTGGAAATTTTGGAGTACACAGTGTGTAGATTAATCTAACACAGCCTATACTTCCTTGTTAGACGGTTACCGGCCTGGAAATCCTGTGTATGCGATTACACGGATTCTCCTTATACACATTTTCACTTGGGCCAGATCAGCCTACATGGCGTGTTGATTCACCAAACACACCGTGTATTATGGTTTCCACATTCCATTCAGTTCTGGTCAACACAGTGTATTAAAAACATAGGTATGCTCAATTCACATGGTGTGGTTTGGCGGACCCACACTGGTTCGTTGAACCTAAGTACATGGAATGTAGATTTCACTACACGCCATGTATTCCTGTGTTGTACAAACATAATGAGATACTCCTCCGGATGAGTTCCTCATTTTTATTTTTCAAAAAATTAAAATTAAAAGGTCCTTTCTGTGATATGAATAGATAAACTACGTAGGAATAATAGATCTCATTAATTCAGTTTTATAGAAGAATTTATCTTTAATTGAATCAAATATAAATTAATAAATTATCTACTAAAATTAAATAACTATAATCAACATTGTGACCCCTCTAATACCACTTGTAAGTCGCAGGTGTAATGGAAGCTCGTGGGTGGATGTGCCCACTTGTCTTTTTTTCAAGAGAAATGATCAATCCGGGATCAATACAATGATAAATGCTAGACTCCACAGATCGAATCAAAGAAATAGAAAAAAAAGTAGAATAGTCCCGAAACCACAAAAGAGGATCATCACAGTTTGATTATAATTAATTTAATAAATTGAAAAGAAGTACCTTTTATGAGTTTCTTTCTTCATTGATATTTCTGATCACATTCTGATGTGATTCTTCATTGCATCGTAGAATCCAAGTGTAGAATTCCTCTAGTAGTGATCCACACATGCACCATGTATCTCTGGATGCCGCCAAAGGAATCTCCGGGTGCTAGCGTGGAGAATCCTTTGCTTGCGTTGTCCGAATTAGATTGCATTAATCTAATGGAGGAGGATATCTCTCAGTCTGAAGAGTAATCTTGGAGGAAGGTGTTCTTTCGGTCTTGAGATAATTCCCCAGAATTGTTGTGCACAACGATTAGGGAAAAGTGTTGGGGTTCTGAGGATATTTATAATCAGTTTTGAGGTTATAGAGTTATAACAATAAATAAACGTGTTACACGTTTTATTTATTGCATTTACTTTTTATTGAAAACCCCCATGTAGAATCATTAATTCCATGGCATGTTACCACACTGATTATAATAAATATCATTTAACAAAATGATATTATTTCGTCAAAATCCACACTGGAAAAACTACACGGTGTGTACTCGTTTTTCATTTCCTTTCCAAAATGAAAACTACACAGTGTGTAAATTCAATGTAAAAGGTGTGTATATTTTGTTTTTCATTTTATTATTCAAAATGAAAACTACACGACATGTACATTAAATGTACATGGCATGTATATCTTGTTTTAATTTTATTTCCAAAATGAAAACTACACGGCGTGTACATTCAATGTACACACCTTGTATATCTTTTTTTCGTTTTATTATTCCTCCAACAATAAAATTATTTAGGCTTCCTGAAAAAATAATTAAACCATATACGAGAATAATATTTATTCTAGTTAAGATACTTGGATACACATAGTGTGTGACCCTCTAGGCCTCTTCCTCATTGGCATTAAGCAGGCTTGCCTAAAGTCCAAGATTACTATCTAGCAACGGGTCAAGGAGCCCAAGAGAAAGAATTTGATACTGCATTGACATGTCACCTCATATGAAAGAGTATAGTGTAATTTAATCTCTTTGTCTCAATATCTCATAAATAAGGTTTCATGACAGTTTCATAAACCTATATGATTGATCTGGAATTTTTGACTTCCAAAAATAAACTCGTCCTGACTCCATGGCCATGGAATTTGGGTGATAGTTCTATTTCAATCAATGGTCCCGAGATATCTACTTCCATAAATATGGAAGGGACAAATCCTTCCTTGACATATCCATTAACAACATGTCATTCTTGACGTACCCAACGTACCCTACTTCCCACCAACTGTCTTTGTGATGGTTTTCGTCAGAAAATCTAAGGGCGTGAGTCATGACATGAGTAAATGATAATCTTCTAGTCTAAGGACCATTAAACATGATCATAGATAGCAATGTATGATGAAACCAAGACATGTAGAATTACTACTGGAGGGTCTTTCTCATAATCTCCCATCTTGGAGATTACCAAGTGCAAACTCCATGAGAGAGAGTTTCATCTTTTTACAAGTACACACACATCAAGGTCTACATACTATGTGTCCTATTATAGTATGTCATCCAATCATAGAAATTTATTTAAGAATATTGTTATAGCATTTCAAGGTTATCATCACAACGATGATCTTCCATGACCTTATTAATGCAACAAATATTCCAGGACATTATTATATTATATTCATGAAGAACAATAAAAAATATATAATAAGTGTACATTCATGTAATCAAAAGTAAAAAAAATTTGGTTCTTAGGACACCAACTCTAACAAACTATGACTTAGACTAGATCCAACTGCCTACAAATTTTAGTCTTCTAGACCTCACATGATGATCATGTTTCTGCAGAGTCAATGCTTTAGTCAAGGGTTCTGCCACGTTTTATTCCATGGAAATACTTCTCACTTCAACTTCACCTCTCTAAAAAAAATCCCTCAAGATTTGATAATTCTGAAGTATGTGCTTTGTCTTTTGATGTGACCTTGGATCTTTTTCAAGTGCCACCACTGCAATATTATCACAATAGAGTGCGATAGGATCTTTACTGCTAGATACTACATCGAGATCTTAGACGAAGATTTGAATCCATAATGCTTCTTTACCTGCCTTAGAAGCTTCAATATTATTGGACTCTACTTTAGAATCTCTGACCACACCTTGCTTTGATCTCTTCCAGCTCACTGGACCTCCATTCAAACTGAAGATGTATCCAGTCTGTGACTTCATGTCATCTTGATCAGTCTGGAAACTAGCATCTACATGTCCTCTAATGACTAGTTCCTCATATCCTCCATAAACTAGGAACATATCCTTAGTACGCCTCAGATACTTAAGGATAGTCTTGACTACCATCCAATGGAAGTCTCCTAGATCATCTTGATATCTTCCTACCACACTTAATGTATAATAAAAATATAGCATTTTACATAGAATAACATAAATTACTGACCCAATCGTGGATGCATAATGGATCCTTGCCATTTTATTTATTTCCACATGTGCTTGAGGAAACATTTTCTTGGAAAGATTAATGCCATGTGACACTAGCAACAATCCCCTCTTGGACTGTTCCATACTGAATCTCTTCAGTTTCATGTCAATGTATGTAATTTGACTTAGGACCAACATTCTCTTGGATCTATCACGATGGATCTTAATCCCAAGAATATATCCTGCCTCACCCAAGTCTTTCATAGAGAAGAATTTATTCAACCATGCCTTAAATAACTGTAAGACATGTACTTTGTTTCCAATTAGTAATATTTCATCAATATATACTATTAGGAAAATGACTTCACTTCCTCTAAACCTTTTGTATACACAAGTCTCAAATTCGTTGTTAACAAAGCCAAATTCCATTACGGCTTCATCACAACAAATGTTCCATGAACTTGATACTTTATTTAACTCATAAATGGATTTCTGCACCTTGCATACCTTATTGTCATCCTTTGGATTCATAAACCCTTCTGGTTGTGTCATTTAGACATCTTCTTGGAGGTTCCAATTAATTTATGCTATTTTGACATCTATTTTCGGAATTTCATAATCATGGTAAGTAGCAATGGAAAAAAAGATTCTGATGGATTTCAGCATCACAACCAGTGAAAAGGTTTCATCATATTTAATTCCTTAACATTGTCTAAAATATTTTGCAACCAGTCATGCCTTATAGGTGCTGACTTGTCCCTCCATGTCTAGTTTCTTCTGGAATACCCATTCATTACCAATAGGATTTACATCAACTAGAGGATCTACCAAAATCCTGACTAGGTTTTGGTACATGGAATCCATTTCATAATTCATGGCTTCTTGCCACTTGGAAATGTCTATGCCTTCAACTTCTTCGTTTTAGGTAAGAGGATCATAATTTTCAACCAATAATTAGTCACCATACTCGGTGAAAATAAAGCCATATCATTCTGGTTCTCTCACCTCTGTCATGCTCCTACACAGTTCTTGTGTCTCTGGAACAGATTGTTCTTCCATGGGGATTTGTGGAATCTGTTCTTGTACCAACTCTTGTGTATCTTGAGCCTCGACTTCATCGAAGTCTATCTCTATCCCACTATATATTTTGGATATGTACTCCCTATTAAGGAATATGTAGTGTCTTGCCACTATAACCTTTTTATATGAGGGCTTGTATAGGTAATATCCCATCGTTTCCTTGGGATATCCTATAAAGGTACACTTTGTGCCTCCGGGTGCAAGTTTGTTACCTGAAGAGGCCTTAACAAATTCTTTGCTACCCCACACATTTAAATTTGATAACATGTCTTTGAATCCACTCTATAACTCATAGGGAGTACCATTTATCGATTTAGTTGGTACTTATTTTAGTATGTGTGATACTGTTTATAATGCATATCCCCAAAAGGATAATGGAAGACTCACATGACTCATCACTGATATCAAAATGTCCAACAGGGTGTGGTTCCTCCTTTTACATACACCATTCCATTGAGGCGTGTAAGGAGGAGTGAGTTGAGATAGAATCCCAAACTCCCGTAAGAAATCAATGAAGTCTTGATAAAGATATTCTCCTCCTCTGTCTAAGTGGAGTTTCTTAATCTTCTTACCAAGATGGTTCTCAAGTTCATTCTAGTATTCTTTTAACCGATCAAAACAATATAACTTATATGACATTAAGTAAATATAACCATATCTACTAAAATCAGCAGTAAAAGTTATGAAGTACAAGAACCCACCCCTTGCTTCAACTAGAAATGGACCACACTCATCTGTGTGAACTAATTCTTGAAGCTCTTTAGCCCTTTCACCTTTCCTACTAGATGGGGATTTGGTCATTTTTCCCTGTATACACGCATGACAAACACCATGTGTTTTTAGTTGAAAAGAATATAAATACCCATCTTGACGTAATTTTGTCAAACATTTATCATTGACATGACCTAGCTGGTGATGCCAAAGTTGGGTGTGGTATGAGTCATGTGAATTAATTTTGTCATCGATTTCCATTACTTGGTTTGTGTAGTCAAACACATAAAGGCCGTTATATAAATGTTCCCCACCAAAACAAATGTTATCTTTATAAAAGTAGCAACATTCATTTCCAAACTTGAAGATGAATCCATTAGTATCTAATCTAGATACTGAAATAATGTTTTTGGTTACAAAGGGTACATAAAAACATCCTTTTAATACCAAGAACATCCCAGTAGGCAATGCGAGGTGGTAGTCTCCGACTACTATAGCAGCGAGTCTAGCTCCGTTGGATGCTCGCAGATCCACCTCACCTCGGTCAATCTTTTTTAATCTACGTGGTTCTTGTATTTGGATATAGATGTGATCCCCAAAAGAATTATCTAATACCCAATTGGTAGAAATAGATAGATTTCATTCGATAAAAAATTCACATAAAGCTTCCCCTTTCTTCCTTGGATGGGTGCAGTTTTTCTTCCAGTGGCCCTTCTCGCCACATGCGAAACAAACAACCTCATATTCTCTTACCTCCCCTTTGATCTTCCTTTTCTTGGAAGGCCTTGAAGAAGCTTTGGGCTTAAATTTCATTTCCTTTTCTTTCCTTTTTTTTCACCATAAGGACAGAAGGATTTTCACACTTCATATCATTGTCCACTTGTAAAATGAGGATAATAAGATCAAATAGAGACTTGTCAATGTTGTTCATATTGAAATTTACAACAAAGTTAGATAAGTTCTGGGGGAGTGATGCTAGAATGAGATCGGTACCCAGTTCTTCGGGGAGTTTAAAACCTAGAACCTCCAAGCACTCAATGTAGCCAATGAGCTTGACTACATGAGGCTAGCTGGGGCACCCTCTACAAGCATGATCTGAAATAGAGCCTTGGAGATCTCAAACCTTTCCTGTCTTTCTCTCTCATGGTATAGACCACGGAGGTGCTCGAGCATGTTATAGGTATCCATGTCTTCATGAGACTTCATGAGCTCACTAGACATTGATGAAAATATCAAACATTAAAAGTCGAGTGCATCATTCAAATGTTGATCATAGACTAGAAAATCTTCATCACACGCCCCTTGGACAGGAAAATTAGGAAGTGGGGACTCCAGCACATAAAACATTCATTCATGGCATAGGATAACCCGAAGGCACCTAAACCATTCCAGAAAGTTACTATCAGCGAGGATATTTTCTTTATCCAGAATTGACCGTAGGGAAAATGTGGTTGATGTGTTAGTCATATTGATTCTACAAATTAAAACAGCATATTTATCAGTGCCTTTTGATTACATTTTATGAAAAGTAACAAATGAATTTATTAATTCTCCCACTATTTTATCATGTCCCAATGACCCCCACCATTTAACTTGTAATGCCTAGTTGCTATGACATTATATTGGAAAGGATCCATATTCCCCTTCACATAACCCCAATAAGGGTTGGTCAATCTATTTAAAGGTATTTAGGTAGGAAGGTCTTTGTCAACTGTGAGCTTACAGTTCCTTGATCTATTGAGTGGACTCCCCAATCCTAAAATCCTGACTTGTATTTCTTCAACACTTGCCTCTATTTTACAACAAGTATAGCAAGGGCTACTCCTCTTGATGTAAAATGTTTATGTCAACCTGAAACTTTTATAAGAGCTTCCTTTAAAAAAGTAAGTTTCCCAACAAGGGTTGGTCAAACACATAGTTTTATTGAGTATTTCCTTTAATCAAGTGACGGAAGGCTTGGTATGACATAATATGATATTTGATGGATTTCAATTCTTTATGCGTAGTTTCACATTATCAAATTCTTGTTAATATTAAGTGATGATTGCTTAAGGGATTAACCATGTTCTGATAATGTTTACGCATAGTCTGGTTTTTATTTTATTCCATATTTTCATGCTTGTTTGTTTCATTAAATATGTGATCGAGAAAACACATAAATAATAAATAAACCATGAAATCAGATAGATTTAAAATAATATGGAATGATCATGATATTTTATTGGTTAGCTTACCTAGTGATTTTTATAAGCTAACGCTGACCTAGGGAAAACACCTTGAACCTGATGGTTCGTGTTTTTCAGCTCCCACCTATCCACCTTTGTATCTTCTTGGGTTGGTTTTGCCTCAGATTTGGATTTTGAACCATCTCCTCTGGCTTGGGAGATCCTCAATTATGTGGGGTTTACATTAAAGAAACCATGGGCACACAGACCCAAAATTTTATTTGAATAAGGCTTGCAGGCAAACGAATTTAAATTAAATAAATTTAAATGAAACAATACACACACACAAAGGGTCTTTGGTATAGCTCATGATCATCCATAGCATGCAAGGACATTTACACATATTTAGTATTCAAATTTTTTTAAACAATTTTTATTCAAGATAAGTCGCGCTTGAATTATATTAATTATGATCTTATAATTAATAAATTATCTATCTGGAATTGATTTCTGAATTTCCTTGAGATTCTTCTCATCCATATTCTTCGTACAGGTCTTTGTAATTTTGAGGCAACCTGGGGAAATTATATTTCTAGAAAGTACACTACATATAGGAAATATTACTTGACATCTATTTTTTTCCCATTTATCCAAAGTACACATTGGGGGCTTTGGTGTGTTTTCTTTACTTTGGAAATTTTGGAGTACACGGTGTGTAGATTAATCTAACACAACATGTACTTCCTTGTTACGTGGTTACAAGCCTGGAAATCCTGTGTACGCGATTACACGGATTCTCCTTATACACATTTTCACTTGGTCCAGATCAGACTACATGGCGTGTTGATTCACCATACATACCGTGTATTCTGTTTTCCACGTTCCATTCAGTTCTGGTCAACATAGTGTATTCAAAACTTAGGTATGCTCAATTCACACGGTGTAGTTTGGCAGACCAGTACCGGTTCATTGAACCTAAGTACAAGGCGTGTAGATTTCACTACATGCCGTGTATTCCTATGTTATATAGACAGAATGAGAGGCTCCTCTGGATGAGTTCCTCATTTTTATTTTAATCAAAATTAAAAATAAATGGTCCTTTCTGTGATGTGAATCGAGAAACTAAGGAAGAAGAATAGATCTTATTCATTCAGTTTTATAGAATAATTTATCTTGAATTGAATCGAATATAAATGCATAAATTATCAAAGAAAATTAAATAACTATAATCAACGTTGTGACCCCTCTAATACCAACTGTATGTCGCGGGCGTAATGGAAGCTCGTGGGTTGATGTGCCCACTTGTCTTTCTTTCAAGATTAATGATCAATATGGGATCAATACAATGATAAATGCTAGACTCCATGGATCGAATCATAGAAATAGACAAAAAAGAAGAATAGTCCCGGAACCACAAAGGAGGATCATCACAGTTTGATTATAATTAATTTAATTAATTGACAAGAAGTAACTTTTATGGAATTCTTTCTTCGTTGATATTTTTGATCACATTATGATGTGATTCATCATTTAATCTTAGAATCCAAGTGTAGAATTCCTCTAGTGGTGATCCACACATGCACCACGTATCTCTGGACGTCGCCAAAGGAATCTATGGGTGCTAGCGTGGAGAATCCTTTGCTTGCGTTGTCTGCATTAGATCGCATTAATCCGATGGAGGAGGATCTCTCTAGGTCTAAAGAGAATTCTTGGAGGAAGGTGTTCTTTTGGTCTTGAGATAATTCTCCAGAATTATTGTGCACAATGATGAGGGAAAAGTGTTGGGATTCTAAGGATATTTTTAATTGGGTTTGAGGTTATAGAGTTATAACAATAAATAAATGTGTTACACATTTTATTTATTTCATTTACTTTTATTAAATACACCCATGTCAGATCATTAATTCCTTGACATTTTCCCACGCTGATTATAATAAATATCATTTAATAAAATGATATTATTTCCTCAAAATACCCACTGGAAAAACTACACAGCGTGTACTCGTTTTTCATTTCCTTTCCAAAATGAAAACTACACAGCGTGTAAATTCAATGTAAACAGTGTGTATATTTTGTTTTTCATTTTATTCTTCAAAGTGAAAACTGCACGACATGTACATTAAATGTACATGGCGTGTTTATCTTGTTTTCATTTTATTTCCAAAATGAAAACTACACGGCGTGTACATTCAATGTACACACCCTGTATATCTTGTTTTCATTTTATTATTCCTCCAACAATAAAATTATTTAGGCTTCCTCGTTGGCATTAAGCAGGCTTGCCTAAAGTCCAAGATTACTGTCTAGCAACGGGTCAAGGAACCCAAGAGAAAGAAGTTGACGCCGAATTGAAATGTCAACTCATAAGAATGATTAACATGTAATTTAATCCCTTTTTCTAAATATCTCATCAAGAAGGTTTCATGCCAGTGTCATAAACAAATATGCTTGATCCGACATTTTTGACTTCCAGAAATAAACTCGTCGTTACACCATGGCCACAGAATTTGGGCGATAGTTCTATTTCAATAAAACAGCCTGAGATATCTACTTCCATAAATATGGAAGGGAAAAATCCATCCTTGACTTATCTATTAACAACATTTCATTCCCAGACGCACCCAATGTACCCTACTTCCCTCTAACTGTCTTCGTGATGGTTTTCATCAGAAAATATAAGGGTGTGAGTCATGACATGAGTTAAGGATAATATTCCAGTCTAAGGACCATTAAACATGCTCATAGATAGAAATGTCCGATGACACAAAGACATGCAGAATTAATACTGGTGGGTTTGTTCTCATGGTCTCCCATCTTGTAGATTACCAAGTGCGAACTCTATGAGAGAGAGTTTCATATTTTTACATGTACTCTCACATGAAGGTTTGTATACTATTTTTCATATCACAGTATGTCATCCAACCGTAGAACTTTATTTAAGAATATTATTATAGCATTTCAAGGTTCTCATCATATCGGGGATCTTCCATGACCTTATTAATGCAACAAATTATCTAGGACATTATTATATTATAGTCATACAGAATAATGAACAATATATAATAAGTGTACATTCATGTAATCAAAAGTCAAAAATAGTTGGTTCTAAGGACACCAACTCTATCATTATTTATGTTATGCCTTTTTTACTCCCTTTCTTGGATTTATAGATCATCATATTCTTATGCATGTCCTTAGGTTATCCCATGAAATGCTAAGTACAAAAGAATGTTATGGTCATGTAAAATAAGTTTTCAATAAAGATTTTGGGATTTATGTTCTAAGTTGTTCTATAATGTTCTTAATTTACCAAGACACTAGACATATTTATCCTCAGAGTTTTCTTATGTGCAAGTTCATGTAATGAATCATGTTTATATGTGTAATAAAGAGAAGGGTTTTTATAAGCAGGAATCTACTAGGGATTTCTTTACCAGGGTAAATGAAATAGTATATACTATCAGATTTCATGGTGAAAAGTTGGATGATTCTACCATAGTTGAAAAGATCATGAGAATACTACCTATCAAATTCAATGAAAAAGTTTCTTCATTGGAAGATATAGATCCTAGAAAATTATCTCTTAATGATTTTTATACTACTCTCATTACTTATGGAATAAGAAGGGATAATTGTATGAAAGAAACTAAATTTGACAGATAAATTTCTTTCAAGAATTATAATAAAGAAAAGAAAATTCTTGAATAAGAAAAAGTTATATATTATGACTCTGAAAATGAGGTATGTAAAAATCTTGATTCTATTTTATCCTTATTTTATAATAATGTGAAAAGAGGTATGAGAGGTATAAAGGGAAACTTCCATTAGAGTGTTTTGGATGAGGATCCATTGGGAATTTTTTTTCCAATTTTCCTCAAATAGGAAGTGAATAATGTGATGAAGAAGAAAGTGAAGACAAATAAAGAAGGGAAAGAATATCTTGGAAGAAAAAGGGTGATAAAAAAATCTATTCTAAGATGGAAGATAAGAGATTCTATAAATCCAAAACGATAATATTTTTTTCTATGGAATATGATAGTTAGGATCATAAAAATGATGGAGAAGACAAAAAAATCATTTAAATAGTTAATAAAGAATGTTCTTATAGTAATGAAAGCATTTGTGTTGATGAAGAAGAAGAAAGTGAAGTTGAATTTGAACAATCCATTGAGCATATAGGGAAAATGATTTTATTGAAAAAATGAATGATGATTAATTTAGAAGTAGAGGTTTTGATGAATAATATTCTCAACGTAATATGAATTTGAAATAAGAGCTGAAATAATGCTTGAGAAATATTAGAGCACTTGAAAATCAAAAAAAAAGTTAGAAGATGAATTTTCATCAACAAGAAATAAAGGATATTTTTTCATAGAGAAAGATAAGATACTGAAAGATATTTATGATTTGAAAAAATATATTGAAGAAGAAAAAAATCATAATGAGAATCTAGAAGTGAAGCTGAAGGAAAAGGAAGAAGAGTTGGGACTTGTACAACAAAAGTGATCTGAAGCTGAATTGAGAAATACAAGTTTCCAAAACTCTATCACTAAAATTAGCGGATGTTCTCAAAATGATAAACATGATAAGGATCTAAAAAAGTTAACTTCAAAGGGTGATAAGAATAATGGAATTATATTTGATAATAATAAAGCTAGGAATGCTATTTTTGTATCCAAGACAAATAATGATGGGAATTCAAAGTCTCCGAGAACCCTAAGTCCAAAAATGTTTTGAAACATTCTAAATCTGGAAATGTTTCTAACACTTATGGTTTTGATATTTCAGAAAAGAAAAGAAAAAGTATGATTGACAACATAAAGGTTGGTGTATGGAAAAATAAAGAGAAGAAGGTGGATGAGAAACACATTTATAATTCTAGAAAGTATCTATGTTTTATAGGCGAATACTTATTTTATGGATATTGCTGGTATTGTGGTGGATTTGGACATATAGAGAATATTTTTTGGTTCAAAAAACACCACTACTATTATTCTAAAGGTTATTGAAGGTGTGGTTTGAAGGGGAGTTAATCCTCTCAAAAGAAGAAGTCCGAGAATGTTTTGTTGAAGAAATATGAGAAGAATGGAGTAAAGATTGAAAATATGTTCCAACCATTGGAAACTATTTGTGAATGGTGTGAGAAACCTGGAGACCTTGTGAAAGGATGTATTATTTTTTTACCAGAACAATAAAATATTCTTAACAATTCTCAGAAGACAGATGTTTTGGAAGTCGATAAATACAGATCTTATAAATTTAAAAAGAAAGAGTTCTTAGATGTTTGGATAGAACACACTTACCTGGATAGGATATTGGGGGAATCCGAAAATAAAGTGAAATAAGGGATGAAGAAGCAGACTTATGAAGATATGAGAAATTATGAAAAAAGGTATCAATAGAGGGTGAAGATGAGAAAGAAGGGCATGATATCAAAAAAATTTCAACTATCTTTCTAAAGAAAAATATTTGAATGGACAACATGAAATAAATTTATTGTAACAAGGATGTTCCTAAAGATGAATGATTGTAGTCATCCTCATTATATGTTTTGTTTGATAATAAGAAATATGTTACAAAACTCGAGAAGTATGAACATAATAAAGAAATAACATCCAATGAAAAATCCAATAAGAAGAAGAATAAGGTAAGATTGAGAGAAGATTCATAGTCCGATTGTTGTTTCTAACAAACAATTGATTTTCCTCCTTATTCCCAATATCTTTGTATACTTGTTATAACATGTATGGAATTGAATTAGTGTAAATAAGGAAAATGGAAATGATTATTTTCTTAATTTTCTTTCAAAGGAATGTAATAAGTATGTGAAAGGTTTGTTTAGATAATTTGTGTTTTTATATATATGAACTTTTTGATGTGTTTGTTGAGATGGGTGCAGGTTAGATTTTTCTTAGACAAATTCCTTCAAGTTTTACCCCAGTCATGAGAATGTTTTAAGATGAATGAAACATTTATTACATGAAAGGTTTGTTAAACAAAACATTAATTATCTTTATTATACACTCTTGTTTTCTACACTGGGTTCACCCACGTAGACTTAGAGTTGTTTACTTAAAGGTTCTATATTTAGAAAAACATGTGATACCCTTATTAATGAAAAGTACCAACCTCTATAAATGGATATAATTTAAAAATAAGGGAGAAATTTGTCATGATGGACCCTTTGAATTTTGTTTTCAATAAGGGGGAGAGATAAGAGAATGGGGGAGAAAAAAATTGGGGGAGAAATAAAGGAAACAATACCACTCATTGTTTTTATTGAAGTGTTTGAAGAGGGTATTGACAACAAATACAAATGGGGAGATTTTTAGGCCCATGTTGTGTTTTGGTTGTATTTTTGATCAATCGATAGGTATGATGAATAAATAAAGGATGTTGAGGAATGATAATTCATAATAAAAGGGATTGAAAGAAGTGTTTGTTTTGTGGGTGATAGGTTTTTCTTGGAAAGAAGAAATTTATTCTGATTTACTTTGTTTCGGGAAATAATTGTACTACTAGTGGTACTGAGAGAAATAGGAATCACTATGAAAGTACATTTTAATGAGAATAAACATCTTTTAAAGTGAAAACATCTTTCTAGAAGTATATGGTCATCAGATTCACTCTGAATACGATGGGAAAGAGATGTTAGTTTTGATTTAGAATCAGAGTCACTATGACTATGATTCAATTAATTGTGATGATGCTTTTCTGATTTTCATTTCATATAAATCATGTGTGGTATTGAGAACTAGTGATGAAATATTGATAGAAGAAGGGGGGAGTGGAAGAGATTATGTCAATTGGAAAAAAATCGTATTCAAATTTATCATATCCATATGGTAGGGAGAAAAAAGTGGTATCGATTTTTTTTCAAAACAATCATATCCAGATTAAAGAGGTGGTTCCCATTGAATAATACATACTGATAAGAAGATAAATAGAAAATATTGATTATATTTAAAAAAAATGGATACCAAGAGGATGTAAAAGATCTGGTGCTGATTTATAATTAGGTGGTGCTGATGAAAGGTGGTACTGATGGTATAGGTTATGCAAATTGAATGGGTGGTGCTGATGAAAAATGGTGAGAATGGAAGATGGTTCTGATAAAAAGTAGTGTTGGTGAAAGGTGGTACTAATGGAAGGTAGTGTCGATTGAAAAGTGGTGCCGATTAGAAAAGGGTGTTGATAAAAGAGTAAGAGATGGGGTTTATTGTTTCTCAAAATTACCGTATCTGGGGGAAAGTGAAATAATAGACACATTACTGATCAAAGATCATTGTCTTCAGATTGTATTGAGTCATACTTAGGTGGATCATCTCTTTCAGATTGTTTTGTATCATATCCAGGTAGATCATCATTTTCATGTTGTATTGTATCATATCCAGGTAGATCATCATTTTCAGATTGTATTTGATCATAACCAGAAAATGATCATACCCTGGAAATGATCATACCTAGGAAATTATTGTACCTAGAAATGATCGTACCCAGAAATGATCATACCCTAAAAATAATCATACCCATGAAATGATCATACATAGAAGAAGGATTTTTATCATATTTTAATGAATCATACATAGTGATCGTATGCAGAATGATCGTAACCAGAAATGATCATAACCAGAAATGATTGTATCAAAAAAGTATCATAATATAGTTTGTTTTCAAATGAATTCATCAAGTGGGGCAAGAGTATAGTTGTTTTGTGTTATCTTCATATGAAATTTCAATGGGGGTGAAGTTCCATCAATAGAATAGGAGAAGGAAGAGTTTGTATTTGATTTTGATCACGAGTTTTGTGAAGAAAAGAGTTTACAAGAATTAATGGAAAGTTACGATACATTCTACTAGAAGTAAGATAATTCTAAAGCTAATCCTCAATGAATTAAAAGTCATGAAGGTAGTCATGATTCAATAACTGGTTTTTGAATGAAGTATTGTTTCTCAAGCGGTTCAATAGAAAATAAAAGAGAAGAAGATTTCTGAATGATTTGTTGAGGGGGAGCTTAACTTTCATATACAAGATATTTATTCAAATTGGTTCTGAGAATCATATTCAGTAATCGGAATGAGGAATTGAACTCAGTTGATCAGACTCATGTATTCTGGAAAATTTATATCAGTCTCAAGAATTGAAATGGGAGTATGAAGAAGAATAGGTTAAGATGGTAGAAGATTCAAGAATAATTGGGAAGAGGTGAATAAGTCAAAATGAATTCTGAGATTTCAAGGGAAATGGACTTTTGGGTTAATTTAGGTGTGCAGGAAAATGTTTTGGGATTCCTGCCTAAAATCATTTTGGGTCACCTATAAAAGGGAAACAAGTACATTGAACCTTCTAATGACATGTACTATTCACCAAAGAAGAGAGAGAAAATCCATGTGTTCAGTGAGAGAAAGTGATACCGTTTTGTTTTTTATTGAATACATTTCAACGGGGATTGTATTCTGTTAGGGTTGGAATCAAGCTTAATTAATCAGAATGGGATTTTCCATAATAGGTATCATTATATTAAAGATTTATGGACTGAGGAATTATCGTAATTAGTTTCATCAAACTCAGTGATTGAATAGGTTCCAATTCATTTCTACTGTATTATATCAGAAAATTGGAATGGGAGTATTGTTTTGTAAGAATAAAACTTGGAGGAATAGGACTCAAAAAAGATCAGACTCAGTGTTTTATAAAAATTTATAGGTGGTTCTTACCTCTCTTATGTGAAAGTAATTGATGAATTTTATTCCAATTAAATACATTTTTTGAATTGAAAAAATCACATGTAACATGAGTTGCTACAAAATAATTTTATTACCCTATTATGATAAGGGGGTGCACATGTACTAGTGGGTTTATTTCATAGTGCGACACGAGTGAAAGGGTACATCCTACTCATTGTAATCCAAGGATTGATTTTGAGTGGATTTTCTCGTATTGGATCATTTCCAAACTATACCAAGGACATAAAAATTCTTATTGAATAGTAAACCATTTTAATATTTGTGTTTCATTAGATGTGTGTTGATTTGTTTCTTAGTAGGGAATTTAAATCTTTAATAGGAGGTGAAGGTAGTTTCAATTGAAAAGAAACATAAAAGAAAAAGGGTATCACTGATTCACCCTCTCCCCCTCTCCGTGATACAATACTCCAACTGGGAACTTTCATTCTAAGAATTGCATGGAATGAAAGCACTTCAGTCAATATGGTCTGAAAATTATAAACATGAATGTTTGAAATCAAGGACTTATAGAATCTAAGTGCTTTCAGTTTGAAATCCAAATTCACCATAGGGACATACACTAGAGGATACCCTTCCATAATGGGTATTTCAAAGATCAAAATCAGTTCTCCTTGTGTTATTTTGGATTAAGCTTCATGGAATAAGAAAATACTTTGATGATAAAACTAAAGGGAAGCCCTATCATGTTTGGATAATTAAAAATGTACTCTTACATTGGGGGGGGGGGTATTTTGATGATAATTCATATTAGGAACATTGGATCTCTAATAGTGGGTACCACCATAGGGATAATAGGACATGGCCCCCCATAGATGATAGGAAGGACCCATGGTACTGAGGTTTCCACTACAACCCACTCTATAATTTCACTAATAGTTTCTTCAGCCCCAGACATAGGCCATGGAATGTGATTCTCCACACCTATTGGCACATATTTAACCATGGAAGTGGGATCATTTTTCACATTATCATGGTTATTTTGATGAAGAAAAGATTTTATTAGTGAATCTATATTTTTAAAGAGAAAGGTCAAGGATAGATGTGATAAAGTTAGGGTTTACCTTGAGGTACTCTAAAAAGTCTTATTTGAAGGCCATAATCTCACCACTTTCTTGGAGACTCTCTTCATGAATAGATATCACCTTTGATTCATCATCACTGGACTCATCATCATCATCTTCTCCATCAATTTATTCCTTGGTCATAATTTCCTCTCGATCTGAATCTTATCAAAGCATCGCCTTTAACAAGGTAGGGGTGCTTCATACTACCCATTTGATATGTGTAAAAATCTATAGGTATCAGGTAATCATATCTTTGATGGAATTTCACCATATATGGAATGTGAATGTGCCCGAAATCTAACAATTTAGTTCCATCTCTCTTTAGCTTATACCAAAGGTCCTTTGTCATTAGTGACCTTTACAATGTCTTCTATACAGACCATAAAGAAGAAAATATAGCATTGAAAGCTATTTAATGAAGATATCTAATCATTTTACTGGTATAATTTATTTCTAGACCCCGATTCCACTTTCAATACCATACCTTCTAAGAGCTGGGGTGTGGCCACACCCTGTGACGTCCCCGCTATCACAGTTTTAGTGTAAACAATTGCAGATGCCCTATATACCTGTAGGTGAGTATCTTTTCTGCCACCACACTACTCTGGAGCTACGCTCACTGGTTCAATAACCCAAATTCACTTCTGCAATATTGCCTCTGGAAATGACACCATGAGTTGTTAGTATATTCCATTGATAAACCAACATCCACATTGGTTAGTGGAAACATTATAGTTTCCCAGAGCCCATGATCATCATCATGAACCATAGTTGGTGAAGGATACAAGGGTATATCTCTTCATGGCCCTCTATTTAATCTCTCTTCTCCATCCTTTTAAGGAATCCAAACTGCCTGATGAAAAAGGATGACATGTCTGACTCACATAAGATATTTCAATCAATCCAAGCCACCAAAAATCCGCCCCTGAAACTTTACAATTACTCATTTTTCTCCCATAAAAGATGCAGTTTGTCCACTATGGGACCAACTAGAATAGTGAATGGACGTATAGATGACATTCAAGAGGTAATATCCCCCATGGTAAGTTAAAATCCAACCGTACATGAATTGAAATAGTCAAAATATCATTTTGGGCATGTTTCCTCTAACAATGAAACTTAGTATGATGTAAATTCTTGCTATCATGGGTACTCCTAGAGTGATACTGTTACCATCTTCCAGGATCAATGAAATAACTAGCATCCCTAGACAGACTCCCATCCTCATATCCCTCACTAAAAATATCCAAACACTCAGAAAAGTATCCAGGAAAGCAGTATAGACAACCAATGGGTCCCAACCTCCCATCATGTTGTACCAACACTTATGGTACTGTACTTCTTCTAGGAAAAACTAGTATGACCCTTCCTACCCCTTTAATATGCGATTAGACACTATTTCCCTTGAACCAAAATCCTTACATTAGGGTCCTTCTTGAGAAATAGGTCAAACCACAGCTAGAACAAGATATAATTTTGAGAGTTGGGTATGATTTTTTTATTCTCCTTCACCACTTCCAAAATATGTTTCTCTATGATAGGATTCTTCTCACTATTTATCTAGGTATTATATAGAAGAAGCAACTCATCATACTGAAATACCTATAGCGGGATGCCTCCAATATATTTGATGACTCACAGAATGATGTTGAATTCTCTGTGGTAGAGGTGGAATGTATTCGTGTCCAGGGACTAGTGACTAAGGATGTAACATCCCATGTAAATAAATAATATGAAATTTTCATATGTATTAATATTTTTGAAAAAAATATTAATATTACTTTAAAGGGAATTCTATGCTTGATGGTGTACCCAATATGCAACAACGAGTTTTTTTTGAAATCATACATTGCACTCTAATAATAAAATAATATTATTTTAAATGGTAGTTAATTCCTAGCCATTGTAATGGCGGGAATGAACAGAACTAATAAAAAAATGATTATATATGTTTGTCAAATATTTTTACTTTTATCCAATAAATGTTAGAGGCTTAAAATGTGAATGAATCCAATTTTAAGCGTAAATATTCTAATATTCATTAAAAGGCCGATTAACCACCTTTTGATGGAGAAACCTTTTTAAATCCACATTTTGACATTTTTATATGTTATACTGGACCAAATAAAATCCTTCTTTAGAATCTGAACATCAAAATTTACTTTGTGTAAATTTTTGTTATTTTTTTCGATAAAGATCATTTTTAGTGAAAATGTTGTATTTTAATTCACAACATCATTTTAATCTAATTTATTTATATGAATAGATTAACTTTTTAATTGGGTTAAAAGTGTAGTTAGAATATATTTTTACCATTTAATCCAATGGTGGTCATTGGAATTAAATTCACTTTGAAATTGGACTTAAACTAGTGTCAGTCTTTTGATATATTTTGTTTCTTAAAAACACGCTATTTGTTTTGACAACAAGAATTAATTATTAAATTAATTAATGAAACATATATGTTTTGAATTTTGTAAAATAGAAATCATTTTTTAATTCAGAATATCAAATATAGCTTAGGGTGAATTTTTGATATTTTTCTGAAAAACTTCAATTTTTGATGAATAGTGAAACCACTAAGTGGTAGTTAAAAAAATGATTTTTCATTTAAATGATACTTTACCACTTTTGTGATTTGATTTTAAAAAATCCAACATACATTGTTGTCATTATGATGTAAAATTTTGTTCAACGAGATAAAAATAATATTTGGTGAATAGTAACTTTTAAGTTTTATTAATCACGATTAAAGGTAATTAGTGTAATTTAAGGTAATGATAATGTTATAATAATAGTAAATGACCATGAAACATGTACTAACCTTATTGGATGAGTCATGTAAAACCAAAACAATCCATGGGTCAACATGGGGACCCCATGGAGCCACTTGGGTAAGAAAATGACATTAATAACTTTTTATTTAAAGTTAAAATAAAAATGTCACAAACATGTATTGTTTTAACAAAACAATTTTTACATGGGGTTATACAAGTCATATTTTTGACTATAAATATTCATTGGAACTCTTAAAATAATTCCTACATCATAATATTTTTTTATAATTTTTGGACATTAAATAAATAAATTTATTTATGACACCAGGATGATGCAGTGATTACCTCATTAATGAACGATTTAAATAAAATGAGAAGATAAGGTAAAACATAATAGATAAACTTTTCAAAAACCTATTGTATGGGTGGATTTATAACCCTTATCACCTTATACTTGAAATATATAATTGTGGGACCTTTAATATTTGAAAATCATTTTATAATAAAGTAACTCATCAAGACTTTCCAAGAGTTCCCCTCCTCCCTCTTATAAAAGGACCCCACCTCTACCCCCTTACCAACACATATAAAGCCTTTGGGTCGACCAAAATCTGCTCATTTTGTCTCTATACACCCCTATATTACTCTTAGGAGCCTCACTTTGGTCAGAAGTCTTTCCAAGGAAGCCTTTCAGCTCAAATCAAAAAGAGTTTCCCGATTTAAAGGCAATGTCCTCTCTTATGTTCTTTTGTTTCATTTTGCTTCTCCAACCCCCTAAACTATTTTTATTCCTTTATTTTGTAACAACACCAGTATCTTTAATATACTAGGATTTTGTTATGATAATTATTCTAGCTACACTTACACACCCCTCCGTCTAATGGTTAAAGGACATACTGTTTCCGTGGATGGAGAATTACTGCCTCACGAAACGATGATTGTTCTATATTCTCCTACCACCTCTCATGGTGGCCATTATGATGGCACTATATTTATCTATGATATATATTATATTTATTTCCACTCTATTATTCTGTAATTTACATTTAAAACACACCTTTATGCTTTTCATTTTGTGCAAATGCGATAATTTCATTTGAGGAAGTGCGGACTACCGCCCCCTCAAAGTGATTTGAATCGTTAAATCCATATGTGGGATGTATAAAAGATGTATTTAACGATGTTATATATTATATTATACTGTAAGTATAATATAACTATGCATAATTTTTTTTTTCATTCCATTAAAGTATGAAATAGAAATAAAATTAGCGTTCATGCGTACGTACGACTTACCGTGTCCATGAACGGTACATTTCATTTCTTATCTCCAAATGTTATGTACTATTATATGTACATATATATAATGGATATATATGTCATATATTACATATAAATTATTTATATAATTCTGTAATTATAATATATATATCTCTCATTTAGTTTTAATTCCATTAATATGACAAAGAAATGAAAGTAGCGTTCATGTGTACGTACGACCTACCGTCTCCATGAACGGTGCATTTCATTTTTTATCTCCAAATGTTATGGAATAGTATAAAATGAATATATACTGGATATATATGATATTTATATCATTAATACTATTATGGAGATTATGTACCTATAACTACATGGAAAATTATTCTCCAACAAGTTCAATTTTGACTCATGTACCGAACATCGACAAAAATGTCTGATATGAACTCACATTATTAACCAATTATTATAACATTATAATATGTGATATGAACTGAATAATAATCTTTAAAGGAGTTCCTTAAGAAATTATAAATTGACCAAATTTTATTATTCAGGAATTTAGAGAAACGAACAAGACAAGTCGGACTTGAGGTAAGGGATCCTACCTCTCTCTTTATTTTTAAGTACTCTCTTTTATGTAATTTCTTTTAAGCTCATATTTATTATGTTTGGGGATGTTATTTTATATTGAAAATACTGTAATTTTTTTGTTCATATTATGATAGACCCTATTTTATCTCATAAATCCATTTTTGGAAGCTTTAAGTGGCACCGTTAGGCTGCTGAGTTTTCGTAAGGGATTTTTCATCTCACTTTTATTCCCATGAGATTTATGATACATTTTCCACCACTTCCTTTTAGTGGTGTATGATCTTCCCATTATTCTACTATTTGTGTAATGTAATTTCATTTAGGGGTATTTACCACTTCATTGTAAGGCCCTTATTTCATGAGGTGTACGTTTCAAAAGTTACCCAAATCAGTAAGGGGACCTTTCACCCTCCTCTTTTTAAAAGACTTCTTTTTGTTAATTCTTTTAATTTACATATTATTATGTTGGGATATGTTCTTATATATACTTATTATTGTAAATGATATGTCCAAGTGATGAGATACCCTTTTTATCTCTCATCATCTCATTTTCTGAATTTTAAAGTGACGCCGTTCGGCTGTCGAATTTCTGTAAGGGAAATTCTTAACCCAATTTCAATTCTTTGGGTTAAACCTATACTTCTTGATTATGTCATACTATGAATATGTGTGGATGACCTCTGACTGTTTTACACTTAATATCCTCTTATATGAGGTGTATTTATATTTGTCACACATAATTATATAATTGATTTATCCTTAATCTAAGGATAACGACTTTGTAAGGGAATTCGCCTCAGTCTCCTTTTATTGAGGCATATTTTGTTTTATACACAAATTTATTTTATACAGTGTATAAACCCCTTTTACTTTTACTTTTATTCAAAAGGATTCTTTTTTATACGAATCATTTTACTAAATGAAAAAAAGTATGTTTCTTTTTAACGTACGCGGTGACAACGAACTTTCCGCCGCCGTGAGTATTATTTGATCTTTTTCTTTCTCAACAAGCCATAATATTTTTAAAAGTAAATAAATACCATATACTCTTTTATGTATTTTGGTATTGAAAATGGTTTTGATAATGGATTTGTTATGTCAATATATTTAAGTGATATATTGTGCTTGAAATGTCGAAATGTTTTCTTTCCTTTATAATTGTTTTATGTGTTGTGATTTTATAATGGTACTTGGACATTTGATGGGTGGTTACGTGATAAACCATATGACGGGTGGTTCCGTGAATACCCGGATGGGTGGTTACGTTATAACCTCCAATGTATTGGGTATGGAAGTCAGCCGTATGGCTATTCCATGTAGTGATATGTGTGGAAGTCGATCGTATGGTCATTCCATTTAAGTATGTTTATGTCCCAAGTTACTTTTATATGTTATGTGTTCTTTATTTTTGTTTTATGGTAATATTTTGGTTACAAAGGATAATTTGTGATATTTTATTTAGTGAAGAGTATTTACTACTTGATAAAGGTGAAAATTATTACTTTGATAAAGTATTCATGGTTTACTTTTTGTTTTGAAAAACTAATAGTTTTCCTTCTTTGTGTATCCTTTACTGGGATTTTTATGCTCATCCCAAGTTTTTGAAATGTTTTCCACAGGACTTAAATATGAATAGGGTCAAGGATGGGATCAAGGAAAGACTTGATATCTACAACATGGAACTAGACATGTTTCTTTTTAAGAGTTTTTATTTTATGGAAACTTAGTAGAAGTGTATACTTTTTAATCTTCTGAGATGTAATAGTTATGTCCTAATTATCTAAAAATATAAACCCGAAAAGATCCTCTATGTGAATTATTAATTTAATTCATGATTATGTATTGTTTAAAGTCCGGGTCATTATAGTTGGTATCAGAGGTTGTTTTAGATAACTTTAGAGGTTAGGGTATTCTTTAAGCATAAGTGACATTACCATAATGGATAGGATTTCAGAAAGAGTCATAGTTTTTAGATAAAGTGAATGAGTAAGTATATCTTAGTGTTTATATTCCTCATTAATACATGATGATTATGTTGATATACTCACACTGAAAGTTTTGGTTTTAGTAAATGGATGGATCTAGCAGGAACCAAAGTGACAGTGGGTTTGAAGGAAACTGTGGTGGTTCTTTGATTAAGAGACTCGATGAAATGGGGGGGATTCAATGATAAATCTCATGGTTATTCTAAACTGACTATCAGAAGGCACGATTAACCACTTGAACCTTGGTGAGTTCTCTAATGCATCATGTATGATATAACCAACTCGATGTGGAAGTTCAGGTAATAATTATAAAGGTAACCATTAGGGTTTACATGATCCTTACTTTTGAGGTAATTATGTGTTACTATATGTTATGATGGAAAATGAAAGGCATGAGATAAAATTGAGGTTATGTTATGTTATCGTTATTTTTAATTATTTTATCTCTTTTTAGGGAATGTTTTGAGAATTATATAGTTTTGGAAAAAGGACAACATGCAGACCGTGTGACAACCCGTCGCATCGGACAAAGCTGTGGGAATCGAACCCACAACCAAAGTGCGACCGGTATTTATCACATACCACTAGAATACGTGAAGTCCCTGGTTAGTATGAAAAATTATTTTTATTTAGACGATCTTATGAATTAGGAATAAGTTGATTTTGGGTTATCTATGGAAATGATTAGCCTATCATGTAGGATATGTTATTAGGTTAGTTACTTTTCAGTATGAAACTTTAAGAGTAACTAATGTTATTTGGAGATAATTGCTTAGATTTATATTGTAAGACTATGTGATTAAATCCTTTAGATATTTGGGTTTAATTCTTAGTTTGTAATACTTTGAATAATTTTATGGATAGGCGTTTATTGAATGGTCTTAGATGAATTTTTGGTTTTTTTGGACAAATTTTAGAGATTAAGAGTAGTATTTATTTTTATAAAGGATTAACCTTTTTGGGTATTATCTGATCTTGTTCTAACAATTTTGGTTTTGTTTAAGGTCTAAATAAATGAGAAATATAAAGTTATTTTTTGTGGATTAGGTGATTCCATAGAAGTTTATTATAGAACTCTTAATGTGAACAAGTCATCCTAAATACTCGTCGTTTGGAGAAGATATGAGTTTGTGTTAGAAATCTAGCAAAAGATGAACGTCTACATGAAAAGTGTGTTTGTTTCCTTATGATTTAGTTAAGCTCATAAATAAGTTCCTCTTTGAAGAGTAACTTAAAACAAAAATGTTGTCTGTTAACATTTCCTCCTGGGGAATCACATACCGTTTAACCCATCATGAGTTTGTGATTTTCTTGGGGTTAACTTTCTCTTAATCATGTTTTCTATCACTCTCCATCAGAACATGATCCTTTGTTTTCTACTCCACATCCATGTGTTCATGGAATCATACTATGGGTTAACTTAGGTGACATTTTTACTTCTTGTTATTTATTTTAAAGTGATAGTTTTACTGACTCTTGTTCCGATGTGGGACTTTCAATGAAGTTTCCAAGCCCAATTTTAAAATTGCGAGGACGCAATTCCCAAAAGGGGGGAAGGATGTAACATCCCATGTAAATAAAAAATATGAAATTTTCATATTTATTAATATTTGTGAATAAAATATTAATATTACTTTAAAGGGAACACTATGCTCGATGGCGTACCCAATACGCAACAATGAGTTTTTTTTGAAATCTAACATTGCACTCTAATAATAAAATAATATTATTTTAAATGGTAGTTAACGCCTATCTGTTGTAATGTAGGGAATGAACAGAACTAACAAAAAATGATTATATATGTTTGTCAAATATTTTTACTTTTTTCCAATAAGTTTTAGAGGCTTAAAATGCGAATGAATCCAATTTTAAGCGTAAATATTCCAATATTAATTAAAAGGTCGATTAACTGCCTTTTGATGGAGAAACCTTTTTAAATACACTTTTCGACATTTTTATATGTTATATTGGACCAAATAAAATCATTCTTTATAATCTGGACATCAAAATTTACTTTGTGTAAATTTTTGTTATTTTTTTTGATAAAGATCATTTTTAGTGAAAATGTTGTATTTTAATTCACAACCTCCTTTTAATATTATTTATTTATATGGATAGATTATCTTTTTAATTGGGTTTAAAGTATAGTTAGAATATATTATTACCATTTAATCCAATGGTGGTCATTGGAATTAAATTCACTTTGAAATTGGACTTAAACTAGTGTCAATCTTTTGATATATTTTGTTTCTTAAAAACACGCTATTTGTTTTAACAACGGGAATTATTTATTAAATTGATTAATGCAACTTATATGTTTTGAATTTTGTAAAATAGAAATCATTTTTGAATTCGTAATATCAAATATATCTTAGGGTGAATTTTTGGAATTTTTCTGAATTTTTTTAATTTTTGATGAATAGTGAAACCACTGAGTGGTAGTTAAAAAACCTGATTTTTCATTTAAATGAAACATTACCACTTTTGTGATTTTATTTTAAAAAATGAGACATACATGGTTGTCATTAGGATATAAAATGTGGTTCAATGGGATGAAAATAATTTTTGGTGAATAGTAATTTTTATGTTTTATTAATCGCGATTAAAGGTAATTATTGTAATTTAAGGTAAAGATAATGTTATAATAATATGAAATGACGTTGACACATGTCATACCATTAATGAATGAGTCATTCCCGACCAAAAAAATCCATGGGTCAACTTGGGGACCCCATGGAGCCACTTGGGTAAGAAAATGACATTAATAACTTTTTATTTAAAGTTAAAATAAAAATGTCACAAACATGTATTGTTTTAATAAAACAATTTTTACATGGGGTTATACAAGTCATATTTTTGACTATAAATTTTCATTATAACACTAAAAATATTTCCTACATAATAGTATTTTTTTATAATTTTTGGACATTAAATAAATAAATTTGTGTATGACACCATGATGATGCATTGATTACCTCATTAATGAACAATTTAAATAAAATGATAAGATAAGGTAAAATCTAAGACTTAAACTTGTCAAAAACCTATTTTATGGGTATATTTAGAACCCTTATCACCTTATCCTCGAAATATATAATTGTGGGACCTTTAATATCCAAAAATCATTTTATAATAAAGTAACATTTCAAGACTTTCCAAGAGTTCCCCTCCTCCCTCTTATAAAAGGCTCCCACCTCTACCCCCTTACCCACACCTCTCAAGACATTGTCTCGACCAAAATCTGCTCATTTTGTCTCTAAAAATCCCACTATTACTCCTAGAAGCCTCACTTTGGGAATAAGACTTTCCAAGTAAGCTTTTGATCTCAAATTAAAAAGAGTTACCCGATTTAAAGGTAATGTCCTCTCTTATGTTCTTTTGTTTAATTTTGCTAATCCAACCACATAAACTCTTTTTATTCCTTTATTTTGTAACAACACTAGTATCTTCAATATACTAGGATGTTGTTATGAGAATTATTCGAGCTACACTTACACACCCCTCTTTCTAATGGTTAAAGGACATACTGTTTCCGTGGATGGTGAATTACTGCCTCACGAAACGATGATTGTTATATCTTTTCATACCACCTCTCATGGTGGCCATTATGATGGAAATATATTTATATATGATATATATTATATTTATTTTCATTATATTCTTCTATATTTTACATTTAAAACAAACCTTTATGCTTTTCATGTTGTGCAAATGCGATAATTTCATTTGAGAAAGTGCGGACTACCGCCCCCTCAAAGTGATTTGAATCGTTAATGCCATATGTGTGATGTATAAAGGATTTATTTAATGATGTTATATATTATATTATACTGTAATTATAATATACCTATGTATCATTATTTTTTTAATTCCATTAAATTATGAAATAGAAATGAAATTAGCGTTCATGCATACGTACGACTTACCGTCTCCATGAACGGTACATTTCATTTCTTATCTCCAAATGTTATGTACTATTATAAATACATATATATAATTGATATATATCTCATATATTACATCTAAATTATGGATATCATTCTGTAATTGTAATATATATATCTCTCATTTAGTTTTAATTCCATTAATATGACAAAGAAATGAAAGTAGTGTTCATGCGTACGTACGGCCTATGGTCTCCATGAATGGTGCATTTCATTTTTTATCTCCAAATGTTATGGAATATTATAAAATGAATATATACCGGATATATATGATATTTAAATCATTAATACTATTATTGAGATGATGTACCTATAACTACATGGAAAATTCTTTTCCAACAAGTTCAATTTTGACTCATGTACCGAACATCGACAAAAACGTCTGATATGAACTCACATTATTAACCCATTGCTATAACATTATAATATGTGATATTAACTGATTAATAAAATTTAAAGGAGTTCCTTAAGAAATTATAAATTTACCAAAGTTTATTATTCAGGAATTTAAAGAAACGAATAAGACAAGTCGGACTTGAGGTAAGGGATCCTACCTCTCTCTTTCTTTTTAGGTACTCTCTTTTATGTCATTTCTTTTAAGCTCATATTTCTTATGTTTGGGGATGTTATTTTATATTCCACATACTGTAATTTTTATGTTCATATTATAAGAGACCCTATTTTATTTTATAAATCCATTTTTGGAAGCTTTAAGTGGCGTCGTTAGGCTGCCGAGTTTTCGTAAGGGATTTTTCATCCCACTTTTATTCCCATGAGATTTATGCTACATTTTCCACCACTTCCTTTGAGTGGTGTATGTACTTCCCATTATTCTACTATTTGTATAACATACTTTCATTTAGGGTTATTTAAAACTTCATTGTATGGACCTTATTTCATGGGGTGTACGTTTCAAAAGTTACCCAAATCGGTAAGGGGGCCTTTCACCCTCCTCTTTTTAAAAGACTTCCTTTTGTTAGGTATTTTAATTTAAATATTCTTATGTTGTGATATGTTCTTATATATCATTATTGCTTTAAATGATATTTCCAAGTTATGAGATACTTTTTTTATCTCTCATCGTCTCATTTTCTGAATTTTAAAGTGACGTCGTTAGGCTGTCAAATTTCTGTAAGGGAACTTCTTAACCCAATTTCAATTCTTTGGGTTAAACCTATACTTCATGATTATGTCATATGTGTGGATGATATCTTATTTTTTTACACTTAATATCCTCTAATATTATGTGTATTTAATTTTTTAACACATAATTATGTAATTGATTTATCCTTAATCTAAGGATAACGACTTTGTAAGAGACTTTGTCTCAGTATCCTTTCATTGAGGCATATTTTTTTTTATAAAAAACTTTCTTTTATACATTGTATAAACCCATTTTAATTTTACTTTTATTCAAAATGAATTTTTTTTATACGAAGAATTTTACTAAACGACAGAAAGTATGTTTCTTTTTAACGTACGCGGTGACAACAACCTTTCCGCCGCCACGAGTATTATTTGATCTTTGGCTTCCTCAACAAGCCATAATTTTTTTAAAAGTAAATAAATACCATATACTATTTTATGTATTTTGGAATTGAAAATGGTTTTGATAATGTATTTTTATGTCAATATATGTAAGTGATATATTGTGTTTGAAATGTGGAAATGTTATCTTTCCTTTATAATTGTTTTATGTGTTATGATTTTATAATGGTAATTGGACATTTGATGGGTGGTTACGTGATAAACCATATGACGGGTGGTGCCGTGAATACCAGGATGGGTGGTTACATTATAACCTCCAATTCATTGGGTATGGAAGTCGGCCGTATGGCTATTCCATGTAGTGATATGTGTGGAAGTCGGCCGTATGGTTTTTCTATTTAAGTATGTTTATGTACCAAGTTACCTTTCTATGTTATGTGTTATTTATTTGTTTTTTATGGTAATATTTTGGTTACAAAGGATAAGTTGTGATCTTTTATTTAGTGAAGAGTATTTACTACTTCATAAAGGTGAAAAGTATTACTTTGATAAAGTATTCATGGTTTACTTTTTGTTTTGAAAAACTAATAGTTTTCCTTCTCTGTGTATCCTTTACTAGGATTTTTATGCTCACCCAAAGTTTTTGAAATGTTTTCCACAGGACTTAAATATGAATAGGGTCAAGGATGGGATCAAGGAAATACTTGTATCTAAAATATGGAACTAGACATCTTTCTTTTTAAGAGTTTTTATTTTGTGGAAACTTAGTATAAGTTTCTACTTTTTAATCTTCTGAGATTTAATAGTTATGTCCTAATTCTCTAAAACTCTAATCCTGAAAAGATCCTCTATGTGAATTATTCATTTAATTCATGATTATGTAATGTTTAAAGACTGGGTCCTTATAAAGGAGCAATGGAACCATCTCCTATTATTGGTAAAAATATAACTGTGACAACTATATTATTTCATATAGACTGATGTTGTGAAGATATACCCATTATTCATTCAATATGGTTCATACCCAGTACACCCATTCCCACTAACTGGTGAGGTTTCCACTAGATTTCAAATCCAAGTCGATCTACCATCCCAACCTATTGTCCCGTATAATACTATGGAAGGTGGTAGCATAATGGGAAGACAATTATTCCACCACTAGATCATCCCCCATGATCATATTAGTTCTCACATTCAATACATATATTCCAATGTTCCTATGATCCCTACAAATGTGGCCATGGAAATTGATAATCTATCATGGGAGATCATATTCATGTGTGAACCATTACCACAGCTAATCAATTGTGAAATTTTTAATGATCACTTCATCCAAAATCCTGAAGTTCTATAATGGGAGATCATCACTTAGAAGATAGTCCTTCTATGATTTCTTCATCATGACTAGTATCATTTGACCTTCTAATGAAACCCTCATTCATCAAAAAAATATAAGGATTTCTAGACATCTAAACCATTTTAGCGGAAATAGTGGACTCGATCAATGCAATTTCCTATGGGTTTGATATTTCGAATGGGTTTTAAAAATATAAGGGTGGAGTGCATAAGAATAGGAAATTTATGTGCAAGTTGTGATTTTTCATGGAATATCAGGCTATCAATGTAAGAAAATATAGTGGTTTGGAAAATGAAAATGCATGAAACGAATGAGTGTTGTGTGTAAGAAGTGGCCAAACCTTATTTTTTCATGTATAAGGATTGAACTTACACACACAAGTATAATGAAAGACTATAAAAAAATCTTCAATGTAACTTACAAATCCTACCACTTATTTATAGGCATGGAACATATATTCCAATTGTGTATACGACATATTAGGTGACCACAAATGGTTTTTGTGTGAACCTATTGGAATCAACCATTTTCTCTAGAATTTACCTTCGAACCTCACCTTATCATTTCCTTTTAGCTTAGATTATGAGGGGGTGATTATTGGTTCTTAGTTTCACATGAATATACAAATGGACATCTTTGGGTAAACCGAAGGAATCATCTGATTCAACAGAACATTCTAAGAAAGTAAAGGAAGGAATGTAAAATTTTTTAGGTGTGCACGCATGTAACGCCCCAACCCCAGTTACCCAGAGTCGGTGCATTATTGCGTAACATTGGAATGATCACAAAAGATCAAGTCTTGAAAGACCGATTAGATTAGTAGCCTTGGAAACAATAGATACATTCATAAGTCTTACATTACATCATAAAGTAAAACAAAACTAAAAAAACATCCTATCTTTATATCCCCTAATACTATCCCTGCAGGTCATTCATAATATACTTCATCACATCCTGGAAAAATTAAAACATTGAAAGGGATGAGCTCAGATGCTCAGTAAGGATAACAATACAGCGGAAACTTTCATAAATAAACATAAACATTTAAGGCAATGTATAACTAAAACAAAAGCCTTTTAAACTTGAACTTCAACATAATATGGAAAAAATAAAATGAAATAATGCCATTTACTTATTCACATGGATATTCTACTAGTCGAATAATCACATGAAATATCAATAGCCACTTTCATAATGATGGAATGCATAATGCCAGACTATCATAACCACGTAGCCAAGGTCTCGTGCCAAGACTACAAATAAGATTTTGTCAAGGCCTCATGCCAAGACACTAGTTTGTCTCAGGAGACCTACCAAGGCATCAAGGAGCTATAGCGGGCTCCACCTATCACTTATTAAGTCCAATGAATTCATCATATGAACTGGTTTAAACATATCATAAACCATAACATAATCGTATCACATAAAACATGCATCTAGGGAACATAACATTTCCGCATTTCAATCACAAGATATCAATACAACACATTGATATAATAAAAACACTTTCAAAACCATATTCAATACCAAAATAAAAGAAAATTAAATCTTGGTATTTATTTTTAATTTAAAAAAAATTATGGCTTGTAGAGGAAGCCGAAACTCAAATAATGGTCACGGCGGCGGAGAAGTCGTTGTCACCGCATAAGTATGACAAAAAAACATTCCCTTTTGTCATTTATTAAAAATCTTCATATAAAAAAGATTCCTTTTGAATAAACGTAAAAGTCAAAGGGGTTTATACACCGTATAAAAGAAAGTTGTGTATAAAATAAAATTTGCCTCAATGAAAGGAGATTGAGACGAAGTCCTTACCTTGTGTCCGACTTAACTCGACCGTTCTTTATCCTCATGAATATTAAACTATAGTTAATTTATAATTTCTTAAGAACCTTTTTCAAGTTTATTATTCCTTTTATATCACTTATTACCATGTTATAAACATTATGTAATTATTTATGTTAATAACAGTCATTTTGTCGATCTATGGTACTTGAGTCAAAAATAAACTTCTTATAAATACAGGTTGTTCATGTGGTAAAATATCCATTATATCCAGAATTATATTCATGATGTAGATATCATATATATCATATATATCTAGTATATAAATTCATTCATAATATTACGTAACATTAGAGGTAAGAAATGAAATGCACCGTTCATGGAGACGGTAAGCCGTACGTACGCATGAATGCTACTTTCATTTCTATTTCGTATTTAATGGAATGAAATAATAATGATATAAAGGTTTATTATAATTCCAGTATAATATCATATATAATATCATTTACTCCATCCTTCATACATTCCACATATGGCATTAATGATTCAAATCACTTTGAGGGGGCGGCAGTCCGCACTTCCTAAAATGAAATTATCATGTTTACCCATAATGGAAATCGTAAAGTTATGCCATAAATGAGAAATACAGAAGTATAAGAAAAACATAAAAATAATATATATATATCATATATGAAAATAGTTTCATCATAATGGCCACCATGAGAGGTGTTAAAAGATGATTGAGCAATCATCGTTTCGTGAGGCAGTAATTCACCACCCACAGAAACAGTATGTTCTTTAACCATTAGACGAAGGTATGTGTAAGTGTAAATAAAATCCTTCTCCTAAAAAAATCCTAGTATATTTTAGATATTTTTTTTATTACAAAAAAAAGGAATAAAAAGAGTTTAAGGGGTTGGAGAAGGAAAATAAAACAAAAGAACATAAGATAAGACATTACCTTAAAATTGGGTAACTATTTTTGATTTAAGCCAAAGGATTCCTTGGGAAGACTTATGCCCAAAGTGAGGCTTCTAGGAGTAAGAGAGGGAAGTTGAGAGAGTATTTGGGAAGAGGTTGGCTGATCCAAATGGCTTTGATGGTGTGAATAAGGTGGTAGAGGTGGGGGCCTTTTATAAGAGGAGAGGAGGGTCACTCTTGGAAATTCATGAAATGTTACATTATTATGTAATGATTTTTGGCTTTCAAAGGTCCTAAAATTATATATTTCGGATATAAGGTGATAAGGGTTAGAAATATACTCATACAATAGGTTTTTGACAAGTTTAAGTGTTAGATTTTACATTATCTTTTCATTTTTTTAAATCGTTAATTAATGAGGTAATCGCTGCATCATCATCACTTTTTCTCTTGTATCAAGAACCCTAACAGGCTCTTTACAATAAGAAAGATCGGGTTTCTGTTCTAATTCCTCAAAGGTGAGTACATGCGTTGGGTCATACATGTATTTTCTCAATAGTGATACGTGGAATATATCATGAACTTTGAAGAGACTTGGAGGGATTTCCAAACAGTAAGCTACAACCCCAATTCATTCTAGAATTTCAAAGGGTCCAATGTACCTGGGACTCAATTTACCCTTCTTACCGAAACTTATAACTCCCTTTCATGGAGATACCTTCAAGAAAACATGATATCCTACCTGAAATTCCAAATCCTTCCTTTGGTTGTTAGCATAGCTCTTCTGCCTACTTTGAACTGCTTTGATGTGGTTTTGGATTACCTTCACCTTTTGCATCGTTTCCTCCACCAGTTCTGGGCCTACAAGTTTTCTTTCACCAATGTCATCCCAACAAGTTGGTGTGCGACATCTATTTCCATATAACGCTTCATATGGTGCCATCCAAATACTTGAATGGAAGCTATTGTTATAGAAAAATTCTACCTGAGGTAAATATTGATCCCACATACCCTGAAAGTCAAGTGAGCATGATCTCAAAATGTCTTCTAATGTTTGAATAGTTAGTTCTGATTGTCCATATGTTTGAGGGTGGTAAGCAGTGCTCAAATGAAGTTCAGCATCCAAGGCCTTCTAAAGACTTTTCCAGAATCTTGATGTAAAACGGGGATCATGATCTGAGAAAATCGACAGGGGTACTCCATGAAGTCTCACAACTTCATTAATATATAGTCTTGCTAGAAGTTCAAGTGGTAGATCTTATCTTATAGCAAGAAAATGTGCTGACTTCGTGATATGATCAACAATGACCCATATTGCGTCATTCCATCTTGGAGTCTTTGGTAGTCCCATGACAAAGTCTATCGTAATATTATCCCATTTACACTCAGGTATGGTAAGAGGTTTCAATAGTCCACTGGGCAGTTTCCTTCCAGCTTTCACTTGTTGAAAAACCATACATCTTGACACAAAATCAGCAATCTCCCTCTTCATGTGGTCCCACCAGAAATGTCCCTTTAAATCTCTATACATTTTGGTGATCCCAGGGTGTATAGAGAAATTGGAAATATGAGAATCACCCAACAATTACCTCTTTAAATCAGGTATATCGGGAACACAAAGTCTCCTCCCAAATTTCAAAATTCCATCTTCATACACAAAGTCACTCAATCGCCCATCATTCACAGCTTTAATCTTCTTTTTCAACTCTTCATCATCGGCCTGATAACACATTATCCTTTATAGTAAATATTTTTTGGGAACCATTTGAAAAAGTTTTGATGTTTCACCCTCCATGGTGATTCCCATATCTATCTTTACTAGATCCATAAAAATAGGATCCCTTTCCACTCTCATCATGTTCAAAACTCCATGATATTTTCTACTCAAAGCATATACAACCTTATTTTCCTTCCCCAGGTGGTAGTGTATTGTGCAATCATAATCCTTGAGTAGTTCAAGCCATCACCTTTGCCTCATGTTGAGTTCTTTTTGTGAGAAAATATATTTCAAACTCTTGTGATCATTATATATCTCACATTTTTCACCATAGAGATAATGTCTCCATATCTTCAAGGAAAATATTACAGCAGCTAACTCGAGATCATGAGTAGGATAGTTCCGCTCATGAATTTTTAGCTGTCGTGATGCATATGTAATAACTCTATCATTCTGCATAAGGACACAACCAAGTCCTTTCATTGATGCATCACTATAAATAACGAACCCATCATTCCCCGATGGTAGAGTCAATATAAAAGAATTGAATAATCTTATCTTCAGTTCTTCAAAACATTCTTCACACTCCTTTGTCCAAAAAAATTGAACCCCTTCATGTGTGAGCTTAATTAATGGGTTAGGCAATCGGGCAAAATTCTGGACAAAACGTCGATAATAACCTTCCAAACCAGTAAAACTGCGTACCTCATTTATACTCGTCGGTGCTGGCCATTATTGGATTTCCTTGGTCTTAGAAGGATCAACGGAAATTCCATCGTTAGAGACAATATGGCCATGAAAATAAATCTCTTGAAGCCAGAATTCACACCTGATAAACCTCCCATATAATTCATTCCTTCTAAGAGTCTTAAAGATAATGCGTAAGTGATTTTCATGATCTTCATAGATTTTGGAGTATACCAAGATATAGTCAATAAATACTACCACAAAATCATCATGATATTCCTTGAAAACTCTATTCATTAGATCCATGAATATAGAGGGTGCATTAGTCAATCAAAAATGCATTACTGTAAACTCGTAATGCCCGTACCTTGTTCGAAATGCTGTCTTCCGAATGTCTTCCTTCTTCACACACAACTGATGGTATCCAGATTGAAGGTAAATCTTTGAAAACTATTGAGCTCCATGAAGTTGGTCAAATAAATCATCAATGCGAGGTATGCGATACTTGTTCTTTATTGTTATAGCATTGATCTCCCCGTAGTCAACGCACAACCTCATAGATCCATCTTTATTCTTAACAAAAAGGATAGGGGCTCCCCATGGAGAAACACTAGGGAGAATAAATCCCTTATTACTCAATTCCTCTAGTTGTTTCTTTAGTTCATCCTATTCCACGGTGGCCATTCTATAAGGGGTCTTCGATATAGGCCTTTATCTAGGAATTAAATCAATAGAAAACTCAACTTATTATTCTAGAGGATGTCCAGGTAAATCTTCCAGAAACACATCTACATATTCTTTCACAATAGGTACATCCTCTATTTGAACATTCCTTTCCTCGCCCTCAGTCCTTTCATTCTCTTCATCCCCAATAATTGAATTTATTTGAGCTACTGGGGGTGGATCTAAATAAGAATTAGCTGGTGACGATTCTGCTCTAAAGATAAGGTGTTCCTTATCATCATCATCAAAAATCGTAACCTCCTTCTTCTTACAATAAATATTTGCATCATAGTACGAAATCCAATCCATACCGAGGATTATATCATACTCAATCATAAGTATGACAATGAGATCAGCGGATAAAGAACATTTATGTGCTCTAATGGGGATTGATTCACAAAACTTTTTTTGCAATGATACTTCCCTTAAGAGTTTTGACTGAAAATTCTCTTGTTAAATCAAATTGTAAATATCTAATTTTCTTTGCAAATTGGGAAGATATGAAATAATGCGATGATCTAGAATCAAATAATGCATTTTATAAACTTGAGGAAACTATTAAATTACCCACCACCACGTCTTTCGGAGCTTCAACCTCACCAGTAGTGATAGCATAAGCTTGGACTTGATCTATATGCCTCTTCTGAGGTAAGTTCCCCTGACGCTTAGGACATTCATTTTCCTAATGTCCCATATCTCTACAATTATAGCATTCTACATTGACATCAACTCTCTTTCCCTTGCAATCATGAGCTTGGTGTCCCCTTTTACCACACTAGTAACAGACTCCCATTCCCTTCAAGAAAATACCGAGGTGTTTATTCCCACATTTACTGCAGGACTGATATTCAACTTTTCCCTTCTTCCCCTTATTTCCATTTCCAGATTGATCAGAATATCTCTTCTTTTCTTTCTTTTCTTTAAAGTCATAAGACTTAGAGAATTCCATTTCTGTCTTGATAGCACACGAGACAATATATTCGTACGATGAGAAGGTTTGTGAGACTAATTCTCGATGGAGAAATAGTTTTAACCCATAAAAGAAATGATCAACCTTACTTCTTGGGTTACGTATATAATTTGGAGCATGTCTCGCTAACCTTTTAAAGTTAGCCTCATACTTTGTGACATTCTTATCTTCCTTCTGCCTCAAACTCAGAAATTGCCTTTCCATATCTGCTCGATGGTCATGTGGAAAGTATTTTTCAAAGAAAATTTCATTAAACTCCCTGTATTACATACTTGATACTTCTTCTTATTCTTTTATGTTTTGAATCAGCGACCACCATTGATCGGCACCTCCAGTGAGGCGGTAAACTTCCATGACAACCTTCTCCCTTTCGCTACTCCTCATGGCGTGGAATATTTTCTCTAAGGAGTTTATCCATTTATCATATACTAATGGATTTGTACCCCCATTAAATGTTGGTGGTTGTTTCCTCATGAAGTGGTCTAACATTGATCCTCAATGTTGCGGATCAGGGTGCTCCATACGAGTAAGGCTATTATTCATAACCTGAGTGAGTTGTCCTAGTATGGTGATAAGTTGATCAGCACTAGTTGTATCTCTAGCTCCACTATAATTATCTTGAGCAGGAGGTAAATCCCTACATGGAGTGCGTGCATTGATACAGTTTCCATTCCTCCCACTAGGCACCATTTCTAAACAATGGGATAAACTAGATTAGTTTATGAATCAAAATACATAATTCCATACGTGTAAAACACTTTACATAAATTGAACTATAGTCATAAAAATGTTTTCTTTGATGAAGTATATACTCATAAACCCTTAATAATGGTTTGTAAGGAAAACGAGAATTATCCTAAGCATATCACCTGGGAGTGTCGTAACCAAGAGTGCAGCAAGGCCCATTGTCGTGCACCAGTTCCTGTTCGAGTCTAGCTCAAAGTGGTGTTTTCAGGTTTTACCCCTAGGTACATCTGTGCCAGAGCCACCTCTACCTTCTCATATCTAGACAGGGATTTATTTCTCGGAAAACTCACAAAATCTCTACAACAACAAAATTCTAGGAAGTTCTTCCATACTAATTCTCAAAGTCCATCTTAGGGATATGTTCTCTAATTAGAGTTTATCTAAATATAGCTTCCAAGGTTAGTACTAAACTACCTCTGATACCAACTGTAATGCCTCGACCCCAGTTACCTAGAGTAGGTGCATTATTGCGTAACATTGTCATGATCACAAAAGATCATGTCTCGAAAGACCAATTAGTTTAGTAGCCTTGGAAACACTAGATGAATTCATAAGTCTTATATTACATCACAAAGTAAAACAAAACTAACAAAACATCTTGTATTCATATCACCTCATACTATCCCTATAGGTCATTCATAATATACTTCATCACATCCTGGAAAAATTAAAACATTGAAATGGGTGAGCTCAGATGCTCAGTAAGGGTAACAATACAGCGGAAACTTTCATAAATAAACATAAACATTTAAGGCAATGTATAACTAAAACAAAAGCCTTTTATACTTGAACTTCAGCATAATATGGCAAAAATAAAATGAAATAAATCCATTTACTTATTCACATGGATATTCTACTAGTTGAATAATCACATCAAATATCAATAACCACTTTCATAATGATGGAATGCATAATGCCAGACTATCATAACCACGTAGCCAAGGCCTCGTGCCAAGACTACAAATAAGATTTTGTCAAGGCCTCGTGCCAAGACACTAGTCTGTCTCATGAGACCTACCGATGCACTGAGGAGCTATAGCAGGCTCTACCCGTCACTTATTAAGTTCAATGCATTCCTCATATGAACAGGTTTAAACATATCATAAACCATAACATAATCATATCACATAAAACATGAATCAAGGAAACCTAAAATTTCCACATCTCAATCACAAGATATCAATAAAACACATTGATATAATACAAACACTTTCCAAACCATTTTCAATACCAAAATTAAATAAAATTAAATCTTGGTATTTATTTTTCATTTAAAAAAAATTATGTCTTGTAGAGGAATCCGAAACTCAAATAATGGTCACGGCGATGGAGAAGTCATTGTCGCCGCATACGTACGACAAAAAAAAACACTGCCTTTTTTCGTTTAGTAAAATGATTCATATAAAAAAGATTCCTTTTGAATAAACATAAAAGTAAAATGGGTTTATACACTGTATAAAAGAAAGTTGTGTATAAAATAAAATATGTCTCAATGAAAGGAGATTGAGATGAAGTCCTTACCTCATGTCGGACTTGACTCGACCATTATTTAACCTACTGAATAATAAAATAGAGTTAATTTATAATTTCTTAAGAAAAATTTTCAAGTTTATTATTCCTTTTGTATCACTTATTACCATGTTATGAACATTATGTAATTATTTATGTTAATAACGGTCGTTTTGTCGATCTTTGGTACTTGAGTCAAAAATAAACTTCTTATAATTACAAGTAGTTCATGTGGTAAAATATCCATTATATCCAGAATTATATTCATTATGTAGATATCATATATATCATATATATCCAGTATATACATTCATTCATAATATTACGTAACATTTATAGGTAAGAAATGAAATGCACCGTTCATGGAGACAGTAAGCCGTACGTACGCATGAACGATACTTTCATTTCTATTTTGTATTTAATGGAATGAAATAATAATTATATAAAGGTGTATTATAATTCCAGTATAATATCATATATAATATCATTTACTCTATCCTTTATACTTCCCACATATGGCATTAACGATTCAAATCACTTTGAGGGGGCGGTAGTCCGCACTTCCTAAAATGAAATTATCGCATTTACCCATAATGGAAATCATAAAGGTATTCCATAAATGAGAAATAAAGAAGCATAAGGAAAACATAAAAATAATATATATATATCATATATGAAAATAGTGTCATCATAACGGCCACCATGAGAGGTGTTAAAAGAATATTGAACAATCATTGTTTCGTGAGGAAATAATTCGCCACCCACAGAAATAGTATGTTCTTTAACCATTAGATGAAGGTATGTGTATGTTTAAATAAAATCCTTCTCATGAAAACATCATAGAATATTCTAGATACTGGTGTTGTTACAAAATAAAGTAATAACAAGAGTTTAAGGGGTTGGAGAATCAAAATAAAACAAAATAACATAAGAGAAGACATTACCTTAAAATCGGGTAACTCTTTTCTATTTGAGCCAAAGGCTTACTTGGGAAAATTTATGCCCAAAGTGAGGCTCCTAGGAGTAATATAGGGAAGTTTAGAGAGTTTTTGGGAAGAGTTTGGCCGAGCCAAATGGCCTTTATGGTGTAAATAAGGTGGTAGAGGAGGGGGCCTTTTATAAGAGGAGAGGAGGGGCACTCTTGGAAAGTCATGAAATGTTACATTATTATGTAATGATTTTCGTATTTTAAAGGTTCCACAATTGTATATTTTGAAGATAAGGTGATAAGGGTTCTAAATGTACTCATCTAATAGGTTTTTGACAAGTGTAAGTCTTATATTTTACATTATCTTTTAATTTTTTTAAATCGTTAATTAATGAGGTAATCACTGCATCATCATGGTGTGATAAATAAATATATTTATTTAACGTCTAAAAATTACAGAAAAATTACCATGATGTAGTAAATTTTTTTAGATTTCCAATGAATATTTATAGTCTAAAAATTAACTTATATAAACCCATGTAATAATTGTTTTAGTAAAACAACACAAGTTTGTGACAATTTTTTTTTAAATTTAAATAAAAATTTATTAATGTCATTTTCTTACCCAAGTGGCTCCATGGGGTCCCTCAGTTGAATCATGGATTTTATTGGTCGGACATGACTCATAAAATAAGTCTAGGACAGGTTTCAAGATATTTTCATATTTTTATAATATCATTTTTACCTTAAATTTCACTAATTACTTTTAATCACGATTAATAAAACTTAAAAGTTACTATTAACCAAAAAATTATTTTAATCCTATTGAACCACATTTTTCTTCCAAATGAAAACCATGTATGTCATATTTTTGAAAATAAAATCATAGAAGTGGTAATGTTTCATTTACATGAAAAATTAGTTTTTAAACTACCACTTAGTGGTTTCACTATTCATCAAAAATTGAAGTTTTTCAGAAAAATACCAAAAATTCACCCTAAGCTATAATTGATATTCTGAATTCAAAAATGGTTTATATTTTAAAAAATTACAAACATATAAGTTTCATTAATTAATTTTATAATTAATCCCCGTTGTCAAAACAAATAGCATATTTTTAAGAAACAATATCAATCAAAAGATTGACAGTTGTTTATGTCCAATTTCAAAGTGAAGCTAATTATAATGACCGCCATTGGATAAAATGGTAAAATTATATTCTAATTATACTTTAAAACCACTCAATAGAATAATTTATCACTATTAATTATTTTTATTAAAAAATGTGTTTTTAATTAAAATCTAGTAATTTTCACTATTCCTCAAAATATAAAAGTTATCCGAAAAGTTCCAAAATTTCACCCTAGGATAAATTCGATATTCCTAATACAAAAATGAAGTCCATTTTGAAAGATAAAATTTATAAAATTTCAAAAAGTAGGTATTAATATTCATAACGGCTACTTTGATTGGTTGTGGTGTGTGTTAGAACTTGAAGTTGCGTACAACACACGGTACTGTTTTATTCAAAGAGAAGTGTACTGTGGAAGCTTGGGGTGTTACAACACAAGATCAAAATACACATATAATATCCTTCCATGACCAATGCGATGTATCTCATGCCCCTTCTTTGTAGGCCAATCAAACGACTCATGAAAGGGGCACACAAGAAGTTGATGTTGTATGGAAGACCCGAGGCTACGTGGAAAACTCTTTTACGCCCAATGCGACATCCAAGTGACCCTTTAACACTCTCTAAGGTTAAGGTTTAATGGAATAACTCTTCCAAAAAGGAAGCCTTTCATGATTTCTTTGAAGGATTCACCTATATATTGAAGGCCACCCCTTCTTCATGGTGATCCTCTGAAATTCGAACCACCAATCTGCTGCATGTAAGACTCATCTTCCCTAACATCTCAAAATTCATGGAACCCTCATGGTAGAGATCATGCATGATAGGTTCCTTGTGGGTCCTCTCTCGAGTGGGTGAACATTTGTGTAATCCTCACCCAAAATGTTTCATCCCATTACAAGATAATTCAATGTATCCTCTTGTATTAAACCTTGACCTTTCATGCAATAATCAAAAAATTTATACAATCCTGGGCTTCCACATAAGAACTCTTCCTTGCGTACACCCAATATTTGGTTCTCCATAGATTGACTTTGTGTCAGTGCACCATTTCCTTTCTCTTATTGCATGAAAACCTCATGCCTTATGTGCACCTCTTGCATGTATCCCTCTAGTCTTGTGCGCAAAAACTTCTTGGTCCCTCACGAGTTGTCCCCTATTCCCCTTGTGCATGTGTTTCCCAATGTTTTTATTCTATGTATAGATATGATAATCACCTTTTTTCTCAACATAAGGATGCTAACATTGAACTTGTGACTAACCAAACCTAAAACTTGTTACAACCTAGCATTACTAAGGCCATTCCCCTTCCAAGGGTGAGTTAGCTACAATTATATAAGCCCAAGGGGTGAGGATTCCCCCACGTATGAGCTTCAAGACATAAAACTTCCTATCACGAATGTATTTGACATAAGACATTAAACTGGGGTCTCACACTGTGTGGAAAACACATGATGTCCCATGTATGAGTGACATAGAATGATATCTTACTCACATAAAATGAGATCCTCCTCACATGGAATGACACCCTCCTAGGCATCCCTCTTGGATTAAGATCCTATATTTTAGGAGGAAACCTATTGGCCTCTCCTCGCATCCCCTAGACACCAAAATAGGAACGAAGATGTGTACCTCAATTATCTTTCTCTCTCTTCCATTGGGATTCAACATCTATCCACCAATAGATAATGTAAGTTGTGAGATCATTAGGTCTATTGCTACCTATTATTTATCACACCAAGCATGACTCGGGTGGGCTTATAGGCTCAGTGATCATGATATAAAAAAGATCCAAATCCTCAATTGGGCCTCCTCTATGCATAATCCACTACAACATCATTTCTCCTAAACTGTGATGATTCTTTGTGTACGCCCCAAGGACATTAGATGTCCCCCACTAGGATGCTTCTATGTATAATCCACAACCACATCAAATCTCTTCAACTAGGATTCTTCTATGCATAATACCAAAAAAAATTAGATATCCTCAACTGGTTCTCTTCTATATGAAATACCTAACCACATCAGATATCCTCAACTAGGTGGATTCAACACATAATCCCTAAACACATCATATCTCCTCAACTGGTCCTCTTTCACGTGTAATCCCTAACCACATCTCATCTCCTCAGCTGGGTTGCTTATATGAATAAGTCCCAACCAAAACATGTCACCACAACTGGGCCACTTCTATGCATAAGACCCAACCATGTTAGATCTCCTCAGCTGTCCCACTTCAATATTTAAGCCCTAAGCACATCAGATCTCCTTGACTAGGCATCTTCTACATATAAACAAAAAACACATCAGATATCCCTAAATGGGACACTTCTACACATAAAACCCAACCACATTAGATCTTCTCAACTTGTCCACTTCTATGTGAAAGCCCCAACCACATTGGATATCCTCAACTAGGATGATCCCATGCATAATCCTGGACTACATGCTCCATATTATGGTCCTCCTTAGTTGTAAGCCTCAATTCCCTTCACCAAACTATGTTGACTTTGATTCCCGACCAACTTTGATATGTATAAATCCTCACCGAGGTACAATCCAACCAAACATTAACATATTGATCTTTACTTGGGCTATCACAACTGAGTGGGATCATGAAACTCATCTGAGGGGTCCCATCTCCTTCAAATCCATAGGATATCTCATGTTTATTCCCCACATCGACCTTATGAACTATGTGGACATTGATTCCCAACTAACTAGGATATGTATTAATCATCTCTGAGGTTTAATCCCCACACCCAATACTCCATCCACTCCACCCATAATACATCATAATTTTACCTGATCTACCACATCCCAGTAAGATCATGCCACCCACTCAGGTATCTCCTATGCGTAATCCCCACACCGCCCAATCCAACCAAGAGAATTCCTCTTTAAGAGGGAAGATTTCATACATAAGCCCCATTACAGCACTATATGATGCTCTTTTCACGATGAATGCATCCTTTTTAGAGACCCAAAGCTTGACGTACATGGACATTACATTACTTATGTGGAATACTTAATACATAACAAAAACAAACACCAAAGGACCGTAATAGTTTAGTGTCTTTGGAAACATGGAACATAATCTTCTAATCTTGGTGAAAGATCTTCAACATATCTCATAAAGATATTCCTTTTTTTCATACCTAAAACCTTTATTTATATCCTGGAGAAAAGAAAACATATAAAGGGTGAGATCAAATTCCCATTAAGGGTATTCATGGAAAAAAATAAAACAAACCATATACATTTGAACTTCAAAACATGAACATAAAGTTTAAACATCAAAATATTGAGTTGTGAAATAAATCATGGAAGTATGTAAGGAATAGATAATAAAGGAACATAAATCATGATAAAATAACATGGGAATAAAACATTTAATTATGGAAAAAAATTAAGCACATGATATGATTTCCATAGTAGCCAAGTCATTGCTGCCATGACCATCTTAGTGGACAAAGTCCCTTTCTGAATCGAGTTCACTCCTTATTCCAGTCCTGTATCACTGAACCAGATTAACTTACTATTTCAGACAAGTCTATCTCATGAGATATAAATCTTTACCCAATGAATTGGAGGGAGATATATGTCCCACCCATCTCATAATGAAATCATTCTTACTTGTGCCACAAAATAAACTTAAAACATTCATTATAACCCAAAGAATAAAATGGATTTCATAAACATCATCCAATAATCACATAATCCATATAAAAAAAATGGATATTTCAACATAAGAAAATTGAAACCATGTAAATCATTGATACATTATACTTGAAACATACACATATGAAATAATGTCATCTTAGATGGAAAATGGTTTTGATAAAACACTTGAAATGAATTCTTGATGAAAATATCCTTTCTTCTTCAAAATCATTTTATTTTCACAAAATTACATGAAATTTTAAAAGAAATGTATTGTTTTAAAAATATTCATAAAATATTGTAGAGTAAGCTTCATGAAAATGAGGTGTTATTAAACCGTAAAAATCCGTTCACGCCGTATAAGTTAAAAATAACATTCTTCTCGTACTTTTTTCGGAAAAGTCAAAAAAGTTCCCTGTGTGGTAAACAAAAGTAAGATTCCTTTCATAACATGTTGTAAATTTCAAAAATTGGTAAAAAAGAATTTAAAAATACATGAATTTTTTTTAGAAAACATAGGCATGGATGATAACAATAACCCCAGTAAATACTTACGAATAACAATCTTGGATAAGAACGATATTGGAATACTTATCCCTTACCTTAGGTCCAATAAGATTCGTACGTATCCAAACCTCCTGTATAATGATTTAAATAATTTCATTGACTTATTACTGAATCATATTCAGTGTTATGATATCATATATGGTTCATTTATGACTTTATATTACCCGTTCTTTTGTAAGTTCCATGTTAAAGCAGCGTTTTGGGTAAAATCGTTTTATTTATCATACGTGTTTAGACTTGTTTTTCTTGATATTATTATTACTTATATCTTGATTTAATTACTTCCAAAATGTAAATCATTATTTATATATCATATATATATTTATTATATATATATATATAATAGATATATAAATGAAATGAAATACACCGTTCAGGGAGATGGTAGGCCGTATGTACGCATGAACGCTGTTTTCATTTCCTTATTGAATTAAATGGAATTAAGTAAATGAAACATATATGTACATAAATACAGTATCATTATTATGTAATATATTTAATGATTATTTATTATGTATACTTTATAATCATACTTGAATGGTTAATCATGGAAAATGAATCTCACCGCGTTCATGGAGACGGGAGTCCGTACGTACGCACGAGTGATGATATCATTCCCATGATTGTGTAATTGTATTGAAGTGTATGTATAATATTTAGGAATGAATATCAGTTTACAATAATCATATATTGTTATTTATTTACACAATTATACCCATCCAATTAAGGTGGTGGTGGAAAACAGATTACAACACGGCGTGGAGACAATATTCTGTACGTACGCACGCGCGGTGATTTCATTTCCGTAGGATGGATAGAAGATGAAATTGGGTTGTTTAATATTTATAATAACATATCAGTATATAATTAATACCGATGTTATTACTTTAGAATGAAACAACTAAATAAGATGAAGTAGATGAAGAAAGAAACTTAAAAGAGTCGGTATAAGAGATTATCTCTTCCTCGATGCACCTCCTTTAAACTTCTTCTTATGGCAGTAGATATGGTCTTTTGAGAATACCAGAACCTCTATGATGTAACTAGAGAGGTTTAGAAGAGTAATTGTCAGGGGTTTTCTGAGCTTCAAGGCTCAAAAGGGTGTGAAGAGAAGAGGGAAGGGGTTCTCTTTTTATAAGGGAGGAGAGGGGCACCTTTAGAAAAACATAAAATATTATTTTATAATAAAGTCATATTCAGTTTATAATAGCTCAAAATTGATTTATTTTGAAGATAAAGTGGGGATGGGTTGAAATCATCTCAAAAAATAGGTTTTATACATGTTTATGTTAATATTGTAACCTTATCATTTAGATTTAACACTAAGTTAAATAATTTAACTTTTACCATGTCTTCTTGTTTTCTTACAGTACATGGTTAATAAACAAACTATAACAAGACAAAAGAACCCCAAGTGGTTCATTATTAATATATATAACCTTATCTATGTCATTTGGCCAAACGTTATATTTTTATGAATATAATTACAATTAATAATATAATATTTGTTTTATGAGCTATTTTATGCCAGTTTTGACAATATTTGGTAATTGTTTTTTGTGAAAATCATAACAGCATGATTATTTAGAAAAAAAATACTTAAATAAATAATAACATGTCATATTAAACTAGAAAATTAGTGGAATTAATTAAAAGATAAAATTACATTTATTTGGGTATTTATAATATCAATTATTTTAATATTTCATTATTTAAGTAATTACTGCATCACCATTGTGTCAAAAATAAATTAGATTATATAATGTCTAAAAATTATAAATAAAATACCATTAGGTAGGAAATCTATTTATATTTATAATGAATAGTTATATTCGAATTTATCTTCTGTATAACCCTATATTAAAAATGTTTATTTATTAAACATTGATTTTAACTATTTTAACTCTTTTTTAAATAAAATAACAATAAATGTCCTAATCTAATCCAAGTGGACCTAAATGATTATATTATATTACTGAGGTTGTTTTTGGTCGAATTATAATTATCCAATAGAATTAGAACATGTGTTATGGTAATAATAATATCATTTCTACACTTAATTACCCTATTTACTTTTAATCGTGGTAAATAAAAGTAAAAAGTTATTATTCACCGAAAATTATTTTTATCTTATTGAACCAAATTTTACACCTTGATATTAAATGTATCTCTCAGATTTTCAAAATTCCACTCATAGAAGCGGTAAAATTAAGTTTTATGTATGTTTGCAAAAAGCTCCTAGGAGGTAGGTAAAAGACGGTGAAAAGTTCAATAAAATTTTTATATATCTAAAATTATGATAAAATGACTCCAATGAATTACATTGAACTTATATCGGTATTATGTATCAATTTTTACCTAAAATAAATTTAAATAAAATAAATAATTATTTAAATAAAAAGTCATTTTTTAAATAGTAACCTAGTGTTTTCACTATTCATCAAAAATTGAAAGTTTTCAGAAAAATACCAAAAATTCACCCTAGGATAATTTCGATATTGCAAATCCAAAAATGAATTCCATTTCGAAAGATAAAATTTATAAAATTTAAAATAGTGGATATTACTATTCATAACGGCTAGTTTATATGACATATCGTTGTTTAGCGAAACTCGGTATTGCGTACAACACATGCTATCATGGAAGGTCGTGATTGCCTATAATGAAAGCCAAGTCAGGGATGCATGTAGTGCAATATCCTTTTGGTGTAGCATACAACACAATACATCAATGAAATTAAAAAGAATATTTTTCATAAAATCTCGAGGTGTTACATTCTACCCCCCTTAAAATGAATTTCGCCCTCGAAATTCGTCTGGGTTATAAATGTTTTACTACTCGAAAGTTTCTTTAGTTGAAACCCACATCGTAAAATGGAATACCAAAACTTATCTTTAAAAATTAAAGTATGAAACCTAACGGTTACCCAAATTAACTAATCACTGGGTTTCCACATAGGAGAACATAGGTGAAAATATGGATATGGAAGAGAAATCCAACCATCATGTTCTGATGGAGAGTGGTAGAGAACATGGCTATGAAAAAGCCAAAAATTACAAAGCCATTTATTTGTGATTATTTAATGTACCATATGATTCATTGGATATAAGGACACTAGGACAACATTTTTTTGTATTCAAGATCATTTCCCCAAAGTTGAAGAATTTTTGAATTAAAAGAAATACTTACTTGATTTTGGTACAATGTTACTGTTGTTTGTGCCTTGAAAAATTTCCACATCATATCTTAAAGAAATGAAGTAGAATTTGTCTTCCATGAAGTGTTAGCAGATCATGCGATATAATGATAGGTCATTCCATCTGTCTCAAACAAAAGGATAATAAAAGATATTAAATATACATAAGTCCATCTATAGTGAGATTAATCGTATATGGTTCCTAAAATGGACTTATACTTCATATATCATACCGCTTAATATAATAAAACCAGCTTCTACTAACTAGGGACTTCCTGTAGGCCTTTGGTAGGCGATAAAGGCCTATCGTACTTCGGTTGTGGGTTCGATTCCCACAGCCTTGTCTGACACAATGGGTTGTCGCCTGTCCTTCATGTTGTCCCTTTTCTTAAAATAAAACTATTATAACATTCCATCAATAATATCAAAAAAAGTTCTATTATTAAACAATACTAACTTCTATCCAACATAATTCATTCCAATCTTTAGGCTTATCTAAAATACTTCTGTCCAAGCTCATAGTCTAAAAAAACAATTACTAGAAATGTCATCTACCGATCATGTGAATACCATCATTTATCCCCCATATATCATACAATATATCTTGTTGGTCACATTACAAACATGTGAATACCTTAATCATGTATTCTCTTGAAACATAAATTACCCTAGAACCTTAGTGAAACCATTAATTCTATCAAAAGATAACTCTTTCCAAATACCAAAATCCCAAAAATTTTATATACAAAAACCATTGATATCACATTGTCCTTACATCAGTCATGAGCTCAATAATACTATCTAAAATCTCATTATCTCCTTATCCCTTAATTATGCACATATCATCTACTTTACAAAAATATTACAATCACTTTTCATGGTTATCAGTACCATATAATTATTGAAAACCAATACATAGATATTCCAAAATTCCACGATGCCATAAATGAGATTCCATGATACTATTTTGAAATCCCATTACATAAAAACTTAATCATTACACAACATCATTGTGATACTCAACATCACAAATAGTGATCGCATGTGACTTCCATTTATCCTTTGCCTTGAGTGGTTTCTCACAATGATCATCCTTAACCCTTGGATTAGGGCATTGATTAGCATAATGCCCCATTTCCTTTCACTTGAAGCATTAAAGTGTTGGTGGTGCGTTCTCTATAGTCTTTTCTTTATTCAAATCCTTAGAAACACTTTTTACATTACTTAGACACTCAGATGCTCGATGACCTTATTTTCCACACTTAAAACATTTTCTAGTCCCTTTATGACAATCTCCACCATGCTTCTTTCCACACTTTGAGCATAAAGAAACATTCGTCTTCTTTTCACCATTATTCTGAGATTTCTCCTTGAACTCCATCTTTCGTTTCTTGTCGAAACCATGAGATGGATATGTTACAAAAACTTCCAGTTCTACCTTGATAGCACAATGCCCAATTTCTTCATAGATACTGAAGTCTCTTATAGCTAATGCCCTTCGAAGACTTGGTTTTAAGCCACTGAAAAATTGATCAACTTTACTTTCAGGTTGGATAATAAAACCAGATGCATACCTTGAAAGTCTTGTAAAATTTGCTTTGTATATACCAACAGATTCATCATCCTTCTACTTAAGCACAAGGAACTCTTTTTTCCATATTTGTTTGAAGAATACGAGGGAAGTACTTACTGAAAAATAAGTTCTTGAACTCATCCCATTCCATGGAATCAATTTCATCGTGGGGCCTTGTATTCTTAATTAGAGTCCACCACTGGTCTGCTTCACCTTCTAAACGGTAAACAAATAGAATGAATTTATCATGTTCCAAACACAGATGTATGGAAAATATCTTTTCAATGGTACTGATCCATTGTTCCGCAACAAGTGGCTAGGAAGACCCATTGAAAGAAGGTGGATGTTGCCTCATTAAGGACTCAATAGAATATTGTTCCCTTCTCTGATCATTTGGAAGTCCATAATAATTCATAGATTGTGTAAGTATATATATATGATTTTGCACTCCATCTCGCATCACATTTGGTTGTTCAGGAGGACAATCATTGAGTTTTCCATTACATTGATTAACACGATTCCTTCGGGTTCCAACCATCATCTAAAACCCAAAAAGAATAGTGTGAGAGGGAAAAATCATGCTAGAGAAAACAACATAATAAAGGGGGAGTACCTTCAATATATAACATCTTAGGGTTAATTCTAATATTATTACCATAATTCTAGGACTATAACCTATACTTATACATAACCTTAGGGACATCCCTAGACATACCTTAGAAATATCTCTAGGGATCTCACTAAAGTTTTCGCATCCTAGTTTCAAAAGGTTAACTAAAACTTTCCCCTGATACCAACTGTAGAGACCCAAATCTTTACATACATGGAAATTAAATTACTTTTGTGGAATACTTAATACATAACAAAAATAGAAACCAAAGGACCGTAATAGTATAGTGTCTTTGGAAACTTGGAACATAATCTTCTAATCTTAGTGAAAGATCTTCAACATCTCCCATAAATATATTCCCTTTTTTTCTTACCTAAAACCTTTATTTATATCCTGGGGAAAAGAAAACATATAAAGGGTGAGCTCAAATTCTAAGTAATGGTAAGAATGAAAAATAAAATAAAACAAACCATATACATTTGAACTTCAAAACATGAACATAAAGTTTAAACATCAAAACCTTGAGTTGTGAAATAAATCATGATAGTACGTAAGGCATAGATCACAATGGAACATCAATCATGATAAAATAACATGGGAATAAAACATTTAATTATGGAATAACATTAAGAACATGATATGATTTCCATAGTAGCCAAAGCATTGCTACCATGACCATATTAGTGGACAAAGTCCCTTTTTTAATCGAGTTCACTCCTCGTTCCAGTCCTGTATCACTAAACCAGATTAAATTAACATTTCATCCATGTCTATCTCATGATATATAAATCTTTACCCAATGCATTGGAGGGAGATATAGGTACCACCCATCTAAAAATGAAATCATTCTTACTTGTTCCACAAAATAAACTTAAAACATTCATCATAACCCAAAGAATAAAATAGATTTCATAAACATCATCCCGTCATCACATAATCCATATAAAACAAATTGATATTTCATCATAAGAAAAGTGAAAGCTTGTAAATCACAGAGACATTATATTTTAAACATACACATATGAAATAATTCCATATTATATGGAAAATGGTTCTGATAAAACACTTGAAATGAATTTTTGAGGAAAATATCCTTTCTTCTTCAAAATCATTTTATTTTCACAAAATTCAATGAAATTTTAAAATAAAAGTATTTTGTTGAAAATATTCATAAAATCTTGTAGATTAAGATTCATGAAAATGAGGTTTTATGAAACTGTAAAAATCCGTTCACACCGTATAAGTTAAAAATAACATTCTTCTCATACTTTTGTTGGAAAAGTCAAAAACGTTCCCCGCGTGGTAAACAAAAGTAACATTCCTTTCATAACATGTGGTAAATTTAAAAAATGGGTAAAAAGGAATTTAAAAATACATGATTTTTTTTTAGAAAACATGGGCATGGATGATAACAATAACCCTAATAAATACTTACGAATAACAATCTCGGATAAGAACGAGATTGGAATAGTTATCCCTTACCATAGGTCCGATATGCTTCGTACGTATCCGAACATCCTGTATAATGATTTATATAATTTCATTGACTTATTACATAATAATATATAGTTTTATGATATCATATATGGTTCACTTATGACTTTATATTACCTGTTCTTTTGTAAGTTCCATGTTAAAGCAGCGGTCTGGGTAAAATTGTTTTATTTATCGTACGTGTTTTGACTTGTTGTTCATGATATTATTATTAATTATATCATGATTTTATTACTTCCAGAATGTAAATCATGATTTATATATCATATCTATATTCAGTATATATATATATATATATAATATATATATAAATAAAATGAAACACACTGTTCATGGAGACGGTAGGTCGTACGTACGCATGAACGCTGTTTTCATTTCCTTATTAAATTAAATGGAATTAAGTAAATGAAATATATATGTACATAAATCCAATATCATTATTATGTAATATCTTGCATGATTATTTATTATATATACTTTATAATCAGGATTGAATGGTTAATAATGGAAAATGAATCTCATCGCGTTCGTGGAGACGGTAGTCCGTTCGTACGCACGAGTGATGATACAATATTCCCATGATCATGGAATTGTATTGAAGTGTATGTATAATATTTTAGAATCAATATCACTTTACAATAATCATTTATAGATATTTATTTACACCATTATACCCATCCAAGTAAGGTGGTGGTGGAAAAAAGATTACACCACGGCATGGAGACGGTATTCCGTACGTACGCACACGTGGTGATTTCATTTCCGTTGGATGGATAGAAGATGAAATTGGGTTGTTTAATATTTATAATAACATATCAGTATATAATTAATACTTATGTTATTACTTTAGAATGAAACAACTAATGAAGAGGAAGTATAAGAAGAAAGAAACTTGAAAGAGTCGGTAGAAGAGATTACCTCTTCCTCGACGCACCTCCATTAAACTTCTTCTTAAGGCACTAGAGTTGGTCTTTTGAGAAGACCAGAACCTCTATGATGTAACTAGAGATGTTGATAAGAGGAATGGGTAGGTTTGTTCCGATATTCAAGGCTCAAAAGGGTTTGAAGAGAAGAGGGAAGGGGTACGCTTTTTATAAGGGAGGAGAGGGTCACCTTTGGAAAAACATAAAATATTATATTATAATAAAGTCGTATTTGGTTTATAATAGCTGAAAATTGATTTATTTCTAAGATAAAGTGGGTATGGGTCGAAATAATCTGAACAAATATGTTTTAGGAAAGTTTAGGTTACTATTTTAACCTTATCATTTATATTTAACACTAATTTTAATAATTAAACTTTTACTGTGTCTTCTTGTTTTCTTACACTACATGGTTAATAAACTTACTATAACAATCCAAACGAACACCAAGTGGTTCATTATTAATATATATAACATTATATAAGTCATTTGGCCGAACCTTAGATTTTTAGGAATATAATATCAATTAATAATATAATATATTTTTTAAACTATTTTATGTCAATTTTGACACTATTTGGTAATTGATTTTTTGTGAAAATCATAATAGAATTATTAGTTAGAAAAAAGTTAATTAAATCTATACCAACATGTCATATTAACCTATAAAATTAGTGGAATTCAAAAAAAGTCTCAAATTACATTTATTTGGGTATTTATAATATCAAATATTTAAATATTTCATTATTTAGGTAATTACTGCATCACTATTGTGTCATAAATAAATTAAATTATTTAATTTCTAAAAATTATAAATAAAATATGATTAGGTATGAAATTTTTTTATATTTCTAATGAATATTTATAATAGAATTTATGTTATGTATTACCCTATATTAATAATGTTTTAGTTATTAAACTTTGATTTTAACCATTTTAACTCTTCTTTAAATAAAATAATAATAAATGTCCTAATCCAATCAAAGTGGACCCAAAGGTTAAAATTTTATTCCTAAGATTGTTTTTGGTCGAATTACAATTATACAATAGAATTAAGATATGTTTTAGGGTAATAGTAATATCATTTTTACCCTTAATTACCCTATTTACTTTTAACCGTGGTAAATAAAAGTAAAAAGTTACTATTCACCAAAAATTAATTTTATCTTATTGAACCACATTTTACTCATTGATATTAACCGTGTCTCTCAGATTTTTTAAATTCCACTCACATAAGTGGTAATATTATGTTTTATGTAAATTTTCAAATTCTCCTAGGAGGTGGGTTAAAGACAGTGAAAAGTTCAATAAAATTTTTATATATCTAAAATTATTATAAAATGACTCAATGAATTACATTGAGCTTATATAGGTATTATGTATCAAATTTGACCTAAAATAAATTTAAATAAAATAAATAATTATTTAAATAAATAGTTGGTTTTTAAATAGTAACCCAGTGTTTTAACTTTTCATCATAAATTGAATGTTTTCAGAAAAATAACAAAAATTCACCCTAGTATAATTTCAATATTACGAATCCAAAAATAAAGTCCATTTCAAAAGATAAAAATTATAAAATTTCAAAAAGTGGGTATTACTATTCATAACGTCTAGTTTATATAACATGTCGTCGTTTAGCGAAACTCGGTATTGCGTACAACACATGCTATCATGGATGGTCGCGATTGCGTGTAATGAAAGCCAAGTCAGGGATGCATGTAGTGCAATATCTTTTTGGTTTAGTGTACAACACAAGACATCAATGAAATTAAAAAGAATATTTTTCATAAAATCTCGTGCTGTTACATCCTTATTGCATGATGTTAAACTACATGGATCAGTATTTTCACATGACTTTAAACTGTGACATCAAACTACATGGGTTTTGAACCCTATATCCTAAATATTGTATGTAGGATTAAGCTTTGAGGTTCAATCTTGACCAATGGTAAACATTGGTTCTCCCCTCATAGGGGTGAACCTCCCTAAACCACCTCCTACAGTGTCCATATCAACCTTCATAGTGTGAAAAATTTCCTTTATTGGACACACCTCTAAGATCCTCCTCTATAAGACTTTTTGATCCATCATCAGTAAACCTTCCAAGTTCTCCATCACAGGGACACACCTCATTCATCCATCTTCATAGGTAATTCTAATCAGTATATGTCTCCTCATGATGTTAAACTTGTGAACTAAATTTTAATGATACCTTATCATAAACATGGTATTCCTAAGGTGAACGATTCAGATGATATGTTCCTACGACATTAGATAACTCATGATTAAAGTGGGATTCCTGAGATGAAAGTCTTATAAGATATGTCTTTGGCATATGATACCCTCTAATCGATATAGGATTTCTCAGGTTCTACACCAGAGATGCGTCCATGAGGTTCCATTCTATGAGTATGAATATAGGTGACCAATATTCCTAGTGTCTAGACATTCTATCAATGCCCAAACTAACTACTCCCCTAACCAAAGGTTTCTTACCTATTAATACCCATTTCAATGTTAAGACAAAAGCATCGTAATTAACTATCCTCTACAAAGCAATTCCACCGGGAAGGAGTTACATGAACCTAATTAACATTGTGGGGGATACCCTGAATAGGATGTGAATTATAATTAGGATTCCATGGAAGGAGAAACTAACATCCCATCATCTAATTTCAATCAAGGATCAAACATCACTGTTGAAAGTGATGAATGCTACCTACCTTTGGAAAGTGGAAATATAGGGAAACAAGAGTAGATAACACACGTAACCATGTGTGGATGTGCGTTTATGCCCCAGTGAAAGAAACATAAAAAACATACCACCCCCACTTGATATAATATCATATAATATACTCTTTAATATTGAACCACCACTATGGAGGTGTCTCTATATGATTGAATATAGAGAGAACAGATTCAAGATAGGACCTAAAATCATGTGGTCTACCATCCCAAAAAAGGTGGGAGGATGCTACTACTAGAACTCCCATGAAAAATCTTCCATGATCTAAGAAGTTAAAAAAATTTCTTTAATATTCTGTATCATCCATTGAAATCCCTCTTGGAACTGGATGTTAGTGCCCATATCATGAATATAAAGAGTTTTCATAGGTGGAACTACATGAGGGTTCACTGGCAGCTCATGGCCCACCATCTCAGGTGCATGGTAATCAACTTCTTGAGGGAGTATGACTGGACGACATCATGGAGGCATATTTCTATAAATACAAATGAATTCCTCATAAGATATCATAACAATTTAAAGGATTACATATATAAAACTAGGACATGCACATTGCCTTCCTAAAAATATATCATACCCCTCTGCTTACTCCTAAATCTAGGACTAGGTAATATAGAATGACCAGGAAAGTCCATATGAACATAAGATACATACCAACTACCTGCTACTACGGACGAGTTTGGGTCATGGTCACTGTTTCACAAGTATAATATGGATTTTCTCACCATAAAATTAATATTCATTTTAAATTTATGATTGTTCAAATATTTAAATTTATTTAAATGGTTGAATTATATGGATAACCATTTTCAATCCATAAGGGATTATACTCCTTATGAACCAAAATATTGTGTACACTTAACCCACTCCATTACATGTTCTAGCCCATGCGACCAATGGCCTATGGCTAAACATTCCATAATTAACTTCTTAAGGTGCCTGATTTAACCTAAGATGGAAAAACTGTTAGGTTAAGGTATAAAATTTAAGTGTTAATTATGTTTTTAATTCCTTATAATAAATTTCAGCACATTTTAGTACATAATAAAGGCACTAATAAGTTGAAACAAGAAAATTTATGCTAAAAATAGATGTAATAGGAAAATATGCATGACATATTAGTCCTATTGTGTTTATAATGATGCATGTACTGAAATACCCTCATTTAATCAGACTAATGTAAAATAAATCATCATTAAAATAATACTAATATCAATAACACTATAAGACATGTGCATCACCCTATGGTGTATGAATATCAACCGTAAATGACAAAATCAATAATTATAATTTTTCATCCCAGGTAATTTGGGTTTCCCCTATACATGAGTTAAGTACATCTAGGAACAGAGAAATTTCCAAATTCCATTAACTCCTAGTATCCTATATAGTACATAGATAGTAATACAATGTAAAAATTAATCCTCTGATACCACATTGTAACATCCCGAGCCCAGGTCCACTTAACCCATTCCCTGAGTCGGTGGGTCACATGGCCTCATGCACACCTCCCCATATGCTAGAGGTTGATGAAAATAAGAGAGGGTGTAAAGGTGGTATGACAGGAAGACTGTACCCACTTATCTGAGTGGAACAATAGATACAAAATATAATAAAAAATTGTGGAAGCATAATATAAAAGGATATCATAAATATATTGTGAAAGCATAAACAATTGAGAAACTAAATAATAATCAAAATCCATTAGGTAGTGTCATATAAATAGATGCATGACATGCTGATGTTCAAAATAGTAACATGGGAAAGAAATATACTAAATTATATACCAAAATGTCAAAAAATAACAAAAGGCTACTCCACTAGCATCTCAAGCATATTCTTTGTCGTATGCTCATATGCTATATCTGCAAGATAAGCATGTCAAATATCATTAGCATGTCAGTTTACCCTATCCATACCGACATATATGTAATATAATCAGGAACCAACGATGACACGTATAATGACTCATGCTTAACATAAATTTAAATTACCTAATTTTTATAGAATATATAAAATGCTACACAAAAAATTCCTAAATACTATATTAGTTTAGTGCATTTGGAAAAATTTAAACATAAACACTAGTATATAAGTGAGATATATTATCTCCCACTAGATTCTTCATGACAATAAACCTTCTTAGACCCATCAAATACAACACATATCTTCACAACCTAAGGAAATAAAACATAAAAAGGGCAAGGTAAGATTCTTAGTAAGTGTGAACAAGGGATTTTTGAAAGAATAAACATGAGAATAATGGTATGATAATGTGATCATAACATTATAATATCATACCCTACATATCAAATATCATAAACCTGAATCATGGAATAAATATTGGCAGTTAATAAGACATGAATAATAAGGGAATCAAGATAATAATCCATAAAAGTATAAGTAGGAATAATACATGGAATTTTGGAAGACACATAAGCACATAAAACGATTTTAATAGTAGTTATGACATTTCTTCCAAGGTAATCTTAGTATTATAGGTTCACTCCCCATGCCATCTTGGTAGTCATGGTTCACTCCCATGACAATGTTTATAATTAAGGTTCACTCCCAATACCATCTTAGCAAACAATGTACTTTAATGAACCGAGTTCACTCCCCATTATAGCCATGCCTATCTCATGAGATATAAATATTTACCCAATGCATTATAGGGTGATATAGTCCCCACCCATATCACAATTAAATAATACATATGTGTTCCAGTAGATAATAAACATTTATTATGTAAAAACCCATGAAAAAATAGGTATCATAAATATGTAATCATATTATAACGTGCGAAAAATATAAAAGTTTCATAATCACTTCATCAAAAATTAACCTATGAAAAATGTTATTTGCATAATAATATAACCCATCAAAGAGAAAAAACTTCATAAACATCATTCTATAAAAACATAAATCATTAAGAGAAATAATATGAATAGAAAATTTGGATAGTTTCCCCAAACATAAATTAGTAACACTTATGGATATCATATTAGATGGAAAATAATTTGAAAATATCTTTTAAAAACATTTTTGAGGAAAGCATCCTTTCTTATTTTAAAAACACTTTTTAAATTATAAAACATTTTTTTAAAAAAATTTCTTTGAAAATAGATTTTAAAACTTATGAAGGATTCTTTGAAAACAATAAAGAAATAAAAATTATTTTTTCTTAAAAATTATCACAAGATTTCATTTTAATAACATTTTTGATTTTTTTTGAAAACATTATTTTTGGAAATGAAACAGATTTTTGACTAAAGAGAGAAATAAGGTCAGATTTAATTAATTTTTTTGTGTTTTTTATATTAAATACTAGAGAGTGAGAAAATGATAATAATATATAAATATATCCGGAATAACTAAAGGAAAAGAGAATTCATGAGTGTTCTTGAATAGTGTATAATAATATTTTATCAATGAAAGCATAATCATAAACAATCCTGATAAATTATAAGACTGGTGCAATAAACTCTTACCACTTGTTATCTTTGAATCATAATCCCCATGTAAGAAAATGACATTAAATGAAGATTAAAATATACTTAATAGAATTATATTCTTGATATAACATGTCAAAGTGAAGTGTATACACCTTGTTGAAGAATATACATGCATAACATTTCATTTTTCATAAAGAAAGAAAATTGAGAAAAAATTACTTTTATGATTTGGTAACTTTTAAACCATAAACCTAATGAAAGAGAGATCAGAAAATAGATATGTAAATACCCAGAAATTTGAGGATAATAATAATATAATATATTCTTTTTCATTATATACACTACATAATAGAAAAGAAGAGGTTAATAAGGAATAAATCTTACATAAATAAGAGTGAGATGAGAAATACCTGACTTTATGTCTTGACTATCATTATATTCGATCGAAACTCATGTATAATAAATATATGTTTATTATAAATCTACAAAAAAACCATATAATTATATATAATACCATATGTGATTTTATTACGACTTTATATTACCTATTTATTAATAATTATATGTTAATGTTTTGTTTCAGGTAATATCCTCTTATTTCATATATGTTTTGAATTATTATTTTTGATCCTTTTACTTAGATCATGATTTAATTATTTCCCGAATGTAAAATATGAGATAAATATAATAAATATTCATTATATAAATATTTATAATAATCTTTAAAAGGTATAAATAGAACATTAAATACACTGTTCTTGGAGACAATATTCCATATATACACATGAACGATGTTTCCATTTTATTGTCATTTTAAAAGAAAGTAAATGAAATATATGTACGCACACACACACACACACATATATATAATATAATCCTTGTATCATTATTATTTAATATATATCATATATTTTTATTAAACCCATCCTTAATAAATTCTATGTAATTTCACGAACCATCCCGGGTCGACCCTGAACTGGTCACCCGAACCGATCCCTGGCAAGGCCCGAGAGGCGTTCCAAATCCCCCCGAGATGGTTTCAAGTTAAAAGGAATCAATAAGGAAAATGGGAACGTTTTTTACCAATACAAACTAATGAAAAAAGAATAAAAAACTAGGCAAAAACAAATTAAACAAGGTTCTCAAATTTTACATTATCTACACATTATGAATAAGAGACAACAAAACTGAACAACAGTCAAAACTAGAAAATTGAAATGAAACCTGAAACCCATGTCACCTCTATATGACCGTGAGGGTCAATCTATAGTTCAACGAAAGCACACCACTCAAGGCATTCAAACTCAAGATGAAGCCTACAGAATAAAATAAAAACAAGGGAAACTATAGGCGTGAGTTTAAAAACCGAGTAGGCTAGCATGATATTCTATTCCCCAATGCACTACCATTAAAATTAAAGAAACAACAGTTTTAAGTTTAAACTAAAATTTATAAAAATAATATTTTTTCACATGTTATTAAAAAACAGAGTACAAATCATTTCCCTTATTCATTTCCAAAACCAACGTCATTTTATTAGTAAGACATTAATATTTTCAAGGAGAAAGTTATGTTTTCATTTTTAGTTTATACAAAAAGGATAAAACCATTTTTGTCGAAATTAGTTTTCAAGAGTAACATTTAAACCATAGATCACTTTACAATAAAAGACACTACACATGAAAGTAATATAGTAGTTACACAATAAGAGAAATGAAAAATATACTTAGAAGTATCACATTCAACACTACAAGAACTAAAAACGAGTCAACATAGATGAACCTGAGAGATTTAGAATAATCCAGAAGACACTAATACATGAGACTCCATCCCTGGTAGCATTACACACATGATGAAATAAAAATGGTCAAGATGCTCAACCACCCTATCTCAGGAAAGATCGAGGGAAAACCCCATAGTAATAAACCAAAACATATATCAACCAACTATGGGCCACTGGTCAACACATCGACTACCAGTGCATTAATAATTATTAGAATATTCTCTCAATGTTCCAAGTTACTATGTGTCATGTATAATGGGGGTGAGACAACTGATTCTAGTAGAGCATCCAATCATAAGTATAGATATATAATGAATAAACAATAACATGCATCACCCCAAGCCATCCCATGAATTAACTCACATTCCATATAAGAAATAGAACTCAAGGAGTCCATGTCGAAGACCTCTAGTGATGGGTCATGAGGATTCCATAGAAATTATATCCCACAGGTCAAACATAAAAAGACATGATAGTTAATCCAAAGAGGTTTTCCTAATAATTTTTCTCATCATTTTCAAAAAGTTCCAAACAAACCTTTAAACGCTATTTTCAAAACCTATTTTATCAAAGGTACAATTTCCACATTTCAAAAAGAGGATTAAACACACCCCTTATCACATCAAAAAATCGATAAACTCCTTCTAATATACTAAAATTATACATTCAAGACATGACAATTTTTAATAAAATGAAAAAACATGCTAAAACACAAAACATATTTTTTTTGTAAAAGCCAAAACACATGGGAAGCCATATAAAGAACCCAAAACATTTTTTTCCATGCTGCAGATACATTTAGAAACCCAAAAAATTCCTTTAATACCACATTTAACTTTTATAATCCAAAAGGACAACCAACCATGCATGAGGCATGCAATGTTTAATAATACAATTTCAATTTCACACTCACAAAGTATGAACACTAGTTTTCATGCCAAAATTTTATTTGAACTATTAAACCTTGTTTTAACAATACAAACCATGTGTGTAAAATGCCACAACTCGACAAAAACACCACTTATAAAAAAATATTTTTTAAATAAAACGCACCTGAGAAACACACTTTTTCATTTTCCGTACTACCCAAATAATTTAATAAATGTTTGAATCAATTTTAAAACATAAACAAGAGGCACAACAAGGTTCTACACAAAAATACAACCAATTATACATAAAAGTACTGCTTTAAAATTAATTTCACAACTAAAACATATCAAACATGATTTCAATCATCAACCACATACAAAAAAACTATCCAGAAGGTTGTACAAAAATATTCATCCTTTATACAAAGTGAAAAAAGCATGAAATTAGAGTTTCTTAAATTAAAAGGGAAAGTACTTGGGGATAACCTACCTCAAATACATGGAGGGATGAAAATGAAAACCTGAATTTTCTACTTGTAGTTTCTAATACCCTAACCCTAATAATGAAACCCTTAATGAAATAAAAACTCCAAACCAAAATTAAGGAAAAACGAAACTAAGATGAAGAGGGGTATAACGAAGGGGCTGCTCAAGCTGGAAAGAAGTAACTGGTAGGGCGGGTGATTGAGAGGGGTTGTGCATTCCATAAGGGGAGGGTTCACCAATGGATAGTCGGTAGGAGTAGTTTCTATGACCTAAGATGGAGGTGGTTGCAAGGAAGAGGGCCTTCCAGTGACAGGATGGGGGGGGGGGACTAGTAGGGGTGGTGCTGGTGCTATGAGCGTCGACTAAAGGAGGGCCACACAACCAGAAAGATGAGGAAGGTGCCTAGGTTGCATGCTGATCAGAGGGAGGCCAAGAGTCGTGATTGGAGGCAGGGAAGAAGGGGGTTGCGACTGAGGACTACACCAGAACAAGGGGAGGTTATGCCGCTAGTTCGAGCAGGAGGAGGAGGATCATGGATGGGGGGCTATGCCACTGAGAAGGGGGATATCTAACCATGAATGGGAGGGTTCACTAGTTGGGTCAGATGGGTTTCACGTCGAAAGGGGAATTGTGGGGGATGGTAGAGGAAATTAAGGTTTCACTTTCTTTTTTTTCATTAAAAAACACTAATAAAACTAATTTAAATGTTAACAACAACAAAAAATATAATAATAATAATTATTATGATGATAAAAACAAAAAAAACAAAAAAATTATTATTATTATTATTATTATTATTTTCATTATTAAAATGACTCGAGTAAATTTTATTGACCCATTTGTCTTTGAGTTAACTTAATTATTCATTGTGATAATTAATTAGTTAACTACATACTGGCAGGCCACAATATTATTTAATGAAGCCTCTCAGCATCTTCTATGCCCTGCTTGTGCACTATACATGAGACGCCAACAACCCTTATTTATTAGAAAAAACAAAAACATTCAACAGGGCCCAGACTACACCTCAATAAAGCATTAAAAACCCATATAAAATAATAAATAATAAAATAAAAATTATTTCTAGAGTCAGGGTGTGAAAATTCTCCCAACCATAAAAATTTCCATCCCTAGAAAGCCATAACTCTTTCCAGCTAATTGATCAACACCTAAGGGTTTCACATCAACATGATCCAACCTCTCAATATGAGGACATTGCACCAACTACTAACAGAACTTAACTCCATTTTCCAAAATAGATCACTGGAAAAGGGGAGGTCTGAATGTACTCCCCACCATTAGAATTCAACTAGCATCTGAAAACATCTTAAGAGAATATCCAACGGGACCCACAATAGTTCTCCCCACCATAAGAACCAAAATTAGAGAGACCAAACATAAACTTAACATGAACATGATATCGAGCCCTTCCCACATAGGACTATCAACCAAGGATAAGAGGAAGGAAACAAGAACATTTAAACTACCCACTCCCGAATGGAGGGGATGAGAATTGAGACAAAACTATTCTCATAGAGAAATAATCCTCACAAAATGGGGAAGGGAGCGAAGGGGCTCAATAATTGGACCATTGAACCACAACCGATAACCACCCACCACGTTTCATCTAAGTATGAGTAAAATTAAATACCATACCCGATTTACATGGGCAGTCCATACAAGGACATTTGCAAAAAACTACCATCCAAAAATGAATAACCACAGACACTGCATGTGGGGTAATTCCACCACATTCTTTGAGACAATAGGAATTTTACAATGATGGAGAAACAACAATAGAAACACTATAATTGTATCACCAGAACGGAATACTGGGGTTCCTAACTATGCGCAAGCTTCACTCTAATGTCTTTTGGATGGAGCTCAGATGGATGGAGCATCTCCTTCATCGCAATTCAGTTTTGATAATCCCAATAAAAAGTATACATAGTTTTATTAGACCAAAAAGACATAATTTTGAAATGATAACCACACTGGCATTGAAAACAGAAGTTCATCAAAAGTCCCACGAAATTCCCATACATTTTAATACCAAAAAAACCATCAGTACAATCGCCACCAAAAATATCCCTTAAACTGGAAGGAATCTTACACAAGAAACATTAAACAATAAACCAAAAACACATCACTTTTTAGAATTTCTTCCATGTCTCTTTCTAGAGAGGCCCGGAAAAAATCGCTGCAAATAACCCAAGAATCCACTAGCCGGGTAGGGCTTTAGAGAATTTGTACATGATAAATTTTTATGGCCTGAATTTCCACATTGATAATGAATGAGGATCTCTCACTCCAAATAGGTTGATGAAAGATCCTAATGCCTTTTGATTTCATGACCCACTCCCTTAACTTTCATATGCATCCTGATATCCTTAAAGGAGTCTTTCCCACTGCTCCTAGGGATTGAAGGAGGAAGGACTGCCTCGTGCATTCCTTCCATCATGGCTTCAACATGAATAGATTTTCTTACCACATTGGCAAACAAAGTTATATTTAGTTCAGACACCTTCGATTGTAGGTTGGGATAAAGCCCTACCTCAAATCATCAATCCATCATTGAATCATTTGTGGTATTCTTTAAATCATAAGGGAATATATATATAAATCATTGGATATAATTCAACACTAATCCATCACCCTACGACAGACAACCCATCTTCACCCCCCTCCCCACCATTTCTTTCACAGAGAAATACTTATGAATAAAAAAATATTTGAAAAACTCCCAAGTAAGCTCCCGACAGGGCTTATTCTGAGACACTGACTTCCACTACATCCATGGTGAACCTTCAAGCATAAAGGTTGAAATCTTTAACTTCAACTAAATAAACTAAATGAGGTTAAAGTCACTTTAAATCTTTCGCATCCACTGCTCCTCTATGAATGGTTCTTCTTGACCATAAAAGAGAGGTGGATCTTGGTTTTGGAACTCAAGTATAAAAACCTTAGGTTGATCAGCCACACTACGATCACCCAATGAAGATCCATAGAAACAAATTCTAGATAAGAAAAAGTCAAGAACCAAATAAAATTCAACTTAATAATAAAAAACCTCAATATCAAACACCACAAAAGTGACCAAATTTAAACACAAGAAAAAAACCATTAATAAAAAAATATCCCCCTTTTGAAATGCACAAAACACATAAAAAACACCAACTGTTCAAAACATGTTTATCTGATTCAAAAAAATTTCATAATTCAAGGGAGACCCAAAAAACTAAAAATGGAAACTAGTGTGAGTGTAGGACTTGACCATTTAGTTGGAAACCAAATTCGAAACACGCCATCGACACATAGTTCCTTCTAGGATCATGCCCCTAGCTCCACATGGATTTCCAAGCCATGTGAGCTCTTGGGGACAATTGGCACAACTACCCTTATCATAACCCAATTACCAAACAATCTCTAATGGTCATAGAAACTAAAACAACCATACAACCCCTAGAAACCTGAGGATTAGAACAGATAAGAGTTTGTGACACTCTTACCAAACCTACCTTTGGAGTCTCGAAAATCCTATACCATCTACCTTGACATCCATAGAAATAAAAGGCACTCTAAAAAGCATTATCTGCTAAGAGCTGAACTACTCTGATACCATTTTTCCATGAACCAACCTGGGTTGACCTAGAACCAGTCACCCGAGATGATCTTTAGTAGGGATCAAGAGGCATACTTGTTCCCCTAGGCTAGAGACAAGATCCTGGGAATCAATAGTGATTATGGGAACAATTTTCTACCATAAAAATGAAAATAGAATAAAAAAACAAGAAAAAAAATTAAATAAGATTATAAAAATGTACATTATCTAGACTTTACGAATAAAAGACTACAAAACAAAACAACAGTCAGAACTAGAAAATCCAAATAGAACCTAACATCCATGTTTCCTCTATGTGACACTGAGGGTCACTCTCCAGTCCAATGAACACATGCCATAAAAGGTGGTCAAACTAAAGCTGTAGCCTACTGCAAAAAAGAAAAAAAGAAAATATAGGTGTTAGTATTAAAACTCAGTAAACTAGCACAATATTCTATTCCCTAATGCACTACCTTTAAAATTAAAGAAACACCAGTTTAAAGTTTGAACTATAATTTTAAAAAGTAAGGTTTTCTATATGTTATTCAAAAACCAATTATATCTCATTAACCTAGTTCATTTCCAAAACCAAAGTCATTATATAAATAAGAAATTAATATTTTCAAGGGGAAAGTGATGTTTAAATTTTCAATTTATACAAAAAGGATAAAATACTTTTCAAGAGTCAAATTTAATCCACACATCACATTACAATAAAAAAAACTACACAAGAAATCACTACAATAGTTACAGAATAAGGGAAATGAAAAATATATATACAAGTATCACATTCAAAACAACAATCACTAATAACGAGTTGACATAGATGAAACTGGGAGATCGAGAATAATCCAGAACAAACTAATACATGAGGCTCCATCTCCGATAGCATGCCACACATGATGAAATCAAAATGCTCAATATTCTGGACTACCCTAACTCCGGACATATAAACAGAATACCCCATAGTAATAAACACAAACATATATCCACCTACTATAGGCCACTGGTATGCACGTTGACTACCAGTGCAAAAATCATTCTTAGAATATTTTCTCAATATTCTAGGTTCCTATGTATTATGGATAATGTTGGTGATCCAACTGATTCTAGCTGAGCATCAAATCACAAGTATATATATATAATGAATAAACAACAAAAGGCATCACCCTAAGCCATCCCATGAATTGACTCACATGCCGTATAATAAATATAATGGAAGGAGTCCATGTCAAGGACCTCCAGTAATTCATTAGGAGGATTCCATAGAGAGGATATCCCACCCATCAAACATAACAAGGCATGATAGTTAATCCATGAAGGTTTTAATAATAAAACATTTTTTTTCATCATTTTCACAAATTACCAAATAGTCCTTTAAACACTATTCACAAAACCCAATTTTATCAAAGGTAAAATTTCCACATTTCCAAAATAGGTGTAAAAGCACCCTTTATCACATCAAAAAATTAATAACATCTTTTTAATATACTCATATTACACACTCAAGACATGACCATTTTTAATAAAATTCCAAAACATGCTAAAACACAATACACATTTTTTTTGTAAAATCTAAACCACTTGGGATTCCACATAAAGAACCAATTTTTTTCCCACACTGTAGATACATTTTGAAACACAAAAAATTCATTTAATATCACATTTAACTCCTAAAAGCCAAACGGGCAACCAATCACACATGAGGCATGCAAAGTTTAATAAAAAAATATCTATTTCACACTCACAAAGTATGAAAACTGGTTTTCAGGACAAAATTTTATTTAAACAGATAAACCATGTTTTAACATAATAGGACATTTGTATAAAACACCCAGTGTTCACAACTTGAAAAAACAAACCACTCATAAAAATATATTTTTAAATAAAACACACCCCATAAACACTCTTTTTAATATTTCTCACAACCCAAATAATTTAATAAATGTGTGAATGAATTCGTAAAATATAAAAAAGAGTCACAATAAGGTTTTACAAAAAAACACAACCAATTTTACACAAACATTCAATGTTAAAATTAATTTCTAAAAAAGACCATATCGAACATGGATTTAAGCATCGAATGTATACCAAGAAACTGACTAGAAGGTTGCAAACAAATATTCAGCAAGTATAAAAAGTGTGAAAAGTATAAAATTAGAGTTTCTTAAATTAAAAGGGACAGTGCACAAGGATAACCTACCTCAAATACATGGTACGATGATAAAGGAAACCCAAATTTGATCTACGTGGGTTCTTATACCCTAACCCTACTAATATAAACCACCAATGAGAAAAAATCCCAACAAAAATAAAGAAAAAACACAACTAAGATGAAGAGGGGTATACTAAAGGGTCTGTACGTGCTAAAAGGATACTGTTGATAGAGGCTGTGTGCACCGTAAGGGGAGGGTGCACCGAAGGCTGGTCAGTTGGAGTAGTGGTTGTGATAGGAGATGGAGGAGGCTACATGTAAGAGGCCCAAATGACAATAGGATAGAATGGGGGCCATGATCTGCATGGGCAGTTCTGGTGCTATGCTCATTGGCCGTAAGATGGTCACATTTCCATAACGATGAGGAGGGTTCCATGGATGCGTACTGAGCACTGGGATGTTGGGGGTCATGACTGGAGGCCAGGTAGAAGGAGGTCGCAACTATGTACTATGCTAGAACAGGGGGAGTTCATGCTACTGGTTCAAGTAGGAGGATGAAGACCATGATTGGGGGCTATGCCACTGAGGAGGGGGAGAGCAGGCCATGATGAGGAGGGAACACCAGAAGGCTGAGCTGGGTCGCGCGTAAAAAGGGGAGGGGGTGGAGGGTAGCAGAAATTAGGGGTTCACATTGATTTTTATTTCTTAAAAAAACACCATAAAAAAGTAATTAAAATTTTAACAATAACAATAACAATAACAACAAAAATAATAATAATAATAATAATTATGATGATGATGATGATGAAGCTAAAAATAAAAAAAATATATTCATAATAATTATAATAATAATATTATTATCATCATTAAAACGACTCTCAAATAAATTTTATTTTTCCAATTTTTCTTTATGTTAACTTAATTGTTCGTTGTGATAATTAATTAGTTAACTGTGTATCAGGTAGGCCACATAATAATTTAATAAATCCATTTGGCTTCGTCTTTTCCCTACCCATGCCCTGTACATGAGATGTGAACAATGCTTATTTATTAGAAAAAATGAAAACATTCAACTAGTCCCAGCCGGCACCTCAACAAATCATTCAAAACCTAGATAAAATAATAAAATAATAAAATAATAAAATAAAAATTATTTCTATAGATAGGGTGTGACATGTAAAGTGTGAATGAATCACATCAATTTGAGGAGGTGGTAGTCTAAACGTCCACCAACTAAGTTATCATATTTAAAAAATTTAAAACATAAAGGTATGTGTTATATAATAATTAAAAAAGCATGAATACATCATAAATATTATATGTAATATCTAAAAATATCATTTACATCACAATGGAAAACCATGAGTGATTGTAAAGGAAAAATGAATGGCGTTATTTTGCGAGGTGCTACTCTGCTGTACACATGAATGACAAGTTTGTTACCCATTTGATGGAAGTGTGTGTAGGTGTAGGTAAAATACTTGAATAAAAAATTATCATATTTAGGATACTGAATTTATTATCTAAACATGAAATAATAATTATTTATGGTATGGATAATGAAAATAAAACAAAATATCTTGTGAAAATATGTTACCTCTTCTTTGGGAAACTCCTCTTGGTTTGCACCAAAGGGATTCCTTGGTTGGATTTCTTCCCAAAGGGAAGCTTATAGGATTAAGGGTGGGATGTTTTTAGGATATTTGGGTAGAGTTTTTTTGATAAAAAGGGATATAGAGGTGTGAATAAGAGAGGTTATGAAGGGTGGGGGGGGGGGGTGGATCATGAGTGCCCTTTTATAGTGGAGGAGGAGTGATATTCTTGTAAATTGAAAAATCCAAACACTATTGAGAGGTCTCCCTTACATCATGCACCTATATAATTTTTAATTTTAGATTAAATAGGGAAATTGGTTAAAATATTTCCATGAAATGTATTTTTTACATTTGTATAGGTTATCTGGACACTAAAGTTAAGGTGTAACCACTAAGTAATCTTGTTTTTTTCCATAATCACTATAATTAAATTTTATTACTTTCACTAATATTATTATCAAAAAATAATTTGAACTTATTAGAAATTATAAATTTTGATAAATCCAAATATGGATTAAAATTTTCAAAATTATAATCATATAAGGGGAATAAATTATTTAAAATTTAATCCCACAAACTTTTCGTGATAGTGGATTTTTTCAAGAGAAAATATATAAAAGTATGAAATATTATTTTGTGGAAACTTGGTGTTGTGTGAAACACAAGATAGGTTGGTGTTGCATGTAGCATATAAATTAAGTTTTACATAGTGTTTCATTCAATCTAAGACATCAAATAATATTAATTTATTCAAAAAAAGGTTCATAAAACCCCGAGGTGTTACATTCTACCCCCCTTAAAATGAATTTCACCCTCAAAATTCATCATCCTGATATAAAAAATGAGGATACTTATTACTCATCATATCCTCAAGTTACCACATTGATTCCTATAACTTGTGTTTTCTCTGATAAAATTTTACCTTGTGAGTTATCTTCTTTAATAGAACATTCTCTATACGATCCACAATTTCAACTAGTTGTTCCTCGTAAGAAAGATCATGCTTCAACGGTTTGACCTCTAAGTTCAGTACATGAGATGGGTCAGGTATATATTCCTCAAGAGAGATACATAGAACACATCATGGTTTTGAGAGAGATTTGGAGGATGTTCCAAGTGATAGGCTACCGTCCCGATATGATCAAGAATCTCAAAGGGACCGATATACCTACCTCTTAGATTTCATTTCTTCCTAAATATCATAACTTTGTTCCAAGGAGAGATTCATAGCAACAACTTATTACCAACATAAAATTCTAGATCACACAAATGGTTATCATCTTAACTTTTTTGCAAACTTTGATCTTCCTTGATATGATGTGGAATGGTTCTAACTTTCTCAGCCATTTCTTTAGTGATCTCTAGTCCCAATTGATTTTTTTCTCCAACATTATCCCAAAATGTTAGAGCTATAAATTTCTTCCCATAGAGGGATTTATATGAATCCATATGAATAATTGATTGAAATCTATTTCTTAAGAAAAATCAACCATAGGAAGGTATTGATACCAACCACCTTTAAAATCTAGATAATAAGATATCAATATATCCTCTAGGGTTTGAATTGTTCATTCAGACTGACCATCCATATGAGGATGATAAGTAGTGATAAAACTCAATTATGTATCAAGGTATTTCTAAAGACATCAAAAGAACTTTGAGGTAAACCTCTATTCCTGATCATATATAATTGAAAATGGTATTCCATTCAACCTCACCACTTCTTTAATGTATATCATGGAAAAATGATCTAGAGAGAAGTCTTCTCTAGTAGTAATAAAGTTTAATTACATAGTAAGTTGATAAACTACCACCCATATAGAGTTAAAACCTTTATAGATTCAGGAGTTTCCAATGACAAAATCTATTATGATGTTCTCCCAATTCCATTATAGTATGGGTAATTGATGCAACATCCGCTTATATTTTTGTTTTGCATCATTTACTTTTTGGAATACCAAGGACCAAGATAAAAACTCTATGATATCTATTTTCACTCCACCCCACAAGAAGTATTATTTAAAGACTCTATACATCTTCATACTTCCATAATGAATAAAGAATGAAGAATAATGATATTCCTCTAATAGTTCCTCCTTCAAATATGTTATGGAAGGAACACAAACACAGTCTCTAAACCTTATCATTCCATTAGGATCAAAGTTAAAATCTAAGACATTTATATCCTTCTTTTTCATCCCGACATCTTTCTTTTTCACTTATTTAATATTCACTTGTATAGAGGGTTAAACATTAAATTGGGAAAGATAATATTTTCCACTTCCTTCAATATTTCTAAGTCCATGCTTTTCAAATATAGAAATATTAGATATTTTTTTATCCACATCATGGTTAAGCAATCATGACCCTTTCTACTCAAACCATCAGCCAACTTGTTCAATTCTCTAGGGTGGTATTGTATTGATCAGTTACAATACTTTATCATCTCTAGCCATCTAATTAAAATCATGTTCAAATCCTTCTATATGAATATATATTTCAAAATTTTATGATCGGTGTATATATCCCAATTTTTTCCATAAATATAATGAATCCATATATTTAATTCAACAATTACCATTTCTAACTAAAAATCATGATTTGGGTAATTTTACTCATGAATCTTCCATTTTTGTGAGGTATAGGCTATAAACATGTTATTATATATAATAATTCATCCCAATCCATTATTGGATTCATCTCTATAGATTAAAAACACTTGTACACTATAGGTTAATGTAAGCACATTTCCACTGACTAACCTTCTATTCAGTTCCATGAAATATTCCCCATATTCATATGTATAAAGGGACATGGAACCCTTCTAAGTTAACTTGGTTATATGATTATATAGACATGAGAAATTCGATGAAAACCATCGATAATATCCAGATAAACCAAGAAAAATATAAATCTCTATCACTATGGTTGTTCTAGAAATACATTAAATAACTTCTTTCTTTGAAGGATCTACTCCTATACCATCTCTTGAGATTATATGAACTAAAAATGAAACCTTTTTCATCTAAAATTTACACTATTAATTTTTCATATAGTTTATCCTTACTTTGGGTCTTTAGTAAAATTCTCATGTTGTCTTCATGATCTTCCTTTCTCTTTGAATAGATAAGAATATCATCTATAAACACTTACAAAAACTAATTGAGGTAATGTATAAAGACACTATTAATCAAATCCATGAAGATATTAAAGGAATTAGTAAGACCAAAAGGAATCACTATATATTTATAGTTTCTATACCTTATATATAATTTCATTTTTGGTATATCTTATTTTTATACCCTCACTTGATAATATCTATAACGAAGTTCAATCTTGGGAAAAGTATTGAACTCCAAGAAGTTTATCAAACTAATCATAAATACTTGGAATATGATACTTTTTCTTGATAGTAATTTTGTTCAACTTTGTATAATCAATGTAGAGTCTCAGTGATCAATATTTCTTTTTCAAAAAAAGAATAGGTGCACCCCAAGGTGACACACTTAGCCAAATGAATCCCTTATTAAGGTTTCCTTGGAGTTTATTCATTAATTATTAAAAATAAATTGAGGCCATCTTATATGGAGTCTTTGAAATTGGTATGGAATGAGGTATGAGTTCTATTGAGAACTCAACTTCACACTTTGGTGGATGGTTAGGAAAATATTTTGAAAAGACATCAATAAATTCTCAAACAATAGGCATATCATCATTGCCGATTTTATTCATAATAATTTGAGATAAATAGAACTTATAAATGGAAATTAATACCCATATAGCTGGATGTAATCTCCATTGTAAGTTCATACTTATCATCACATTGATAGATTACCATAGTATAATTTGAAATATCAAACATAACTTCTCTCCCTTGATAGTTGATGTGGTATTTATGAAGAGAAATCAAATACATTCCTAATATTACATCAAATTCAACCAGAGGAATAATGAAAAGATTTTCTAGAAGAAAATTCCCATAGATGTCAACCAAAGAGGGATTATAGACTTGAGATGAAATCATCGTACCATTGGGGTGTTGAACTACTAATTCCACATATAATCATTTATGTGGAATCTTAATTCCCTTATTTAATTCTTTAAATGTGAAAGAGTGGTTAGATTGGGGATCAAACAAGACATTAACTCTTCTATAGTGAATGGTATGTGTAAATTTCACCATGTCATTATCTCACCCCTCATCAAAAATAGATATCACAAGGGATTTCCCATTTTCCATTGGATTAAGAGGTTTCTAAAATCGATCATCATCATTAAACTTCTTGTTTCGGACTTGGTAATCATAATTCCTATTCTAATTATAGTTTTAGTCCAGAAGCGAGAGAGGATCATTCTAGGTAGCTTTTTATCCATTCGAATTATTAGATAACTTCTTCCCATCACTTCAATAATAAAATTCCAGATGAAATCCCCTTGTTAACTAAAAACATTTATTATAACCCTTAAGAAAATTTACTCTATGATTCTTCCCAAAAATTCAATATAAAGGAAAAATCATCTTCTTATCTTCATGGTTTTTAGATTTTCCTTTGAACTCCATATTATTTTTCTTATAAAAACCATGATATTGATAAATAACTCCAACCTACATTTGAACCTTTATTTCACAATGCACTATCACTTCATAGATAATAATGTTTCTTATTGACAACACCCTTCCATGTCTTAGATTTAAGCCACTATAGAACCTATCAACATTACTTTCAGGTTTGATGATAATACAAGAAGTGTACCACACAAGTATTGTGAAATTAGCCTCGTAGGTACAAAAAGATTCATCATTCATTTTCTATAACTCATGGAACTCTTTCTCCATCTTTGTACGAAGAATACATGAGAAGTAATTATTGGAAAATAAATTCTTATAATCATCCCAATACATGGAATCAATTTCATCTTTCTGCTTGGTATTCTTGATTAGAGTCCACTACTTGTCTAATTTGATCTCTAACCAGTAAACATCTAGAACAAATTTCTCATGTTCTGAACACTGGATAATAGAGAATATATTTTTAGTGGTACTAATCCTTTTTTAAGAAATAATTGGATTTGAATACCCACTGAAAGAAGGTGGACATTTCCTCATGAAGTGCCCAATAGATTTCTCTCTTTTCTCATTTGGAAGTCCAACATGATTCATATCTTGATAAATTTTTGTGAGTATAAAAATGAGAATTTTAATTTTAGATCCCATACCATTTAGTTTCTTTAGAGTAAAATCATTTCATTTTCCACCACAATCACTAGTAACATGGTTCCTTAAAGTCCCATACATTGAATAAAACCTAAAAGCATTAAGTAAGAAACAATTATCATAGCGAGGAACCACAAAATCTTGAAAAAACCCATATATTATGTATAAATAATGCAATCTTATTTAATGTTTGACACTACAGGTTTATCTTAGGTTATTCATAGTCGAATTATATTTAAATCCTTCATGATGGTTCATAAAGAGTTTTTAAATTCCCAAAGGATATCCCCTGGGAGTTTCAAACTAGGTGTGCAGTAAGTCCCATTGTCTTGCACCAGTTCCCAATAAATTCCTGATCAATATGGTATTTTCAGGGTTGTTACCCATATATACATATGATCCAGAGACACATCCACCTGTAGTATCTAGATATGGATTTATTTACAGGAAACCAATCACTTTATCTTTTACCAAAATTCCATGACATTTTTCTATACTTATAATCATCCTTAAACTTATCCTTATAGACATGTCCTTAGAGTTCTGACTTCAATTTTTCTCATCCTAGATTCCAAATGTTAAGTAATCTTTTTCTATGATATTGAATACAAATTCCCTCTATTAAAATATATTATCATTGCATCATTTTAGTGGAATACTTAATACATTAAACAAATAAATGCCGAAAGACCATATTATTTTAGTGCCTTTGGAAACTAGGAAACATAAACAATGGTATATAAGTGAGAAAAAATACCTACCACTAGGTTCTCAATGACTAGGACACTTATTTGAAATAAATAATAATTTATATCATCACAACCTAGGGAAAGGAAACATAAAAATGGGTGAGACCAAATGCTTAGTAAGGGTAAAAAAGGGAGACATGTTAGAATAAACATGAGAATAAGGATAGGAGAATGTGATCATAATATTAGATGAGCATACCATTCATATCGAAGAATATAAACATAAATCATGGTATAAATATTGGCTATTCATAAGACATGAATCATAAGGGAATCAAGAGCATAAGACATGAAATCATAACATAGGAATAATGCATGGAATTTTGTAAAACACATAAAAATATAAAATTATTTCCATAGTAGACAATGCATCACTTCCAAGTCCAGATTAGTAATATGGTTTTACTCCCCATACCATGTTGGTAGTCATGGTTTACTTCCATGACCATATTAGTTGTCAAGTTTCACTCCCAAGACCATATTAGAGGAAAAAGTCCATTATGAAACTAAGTTCACTCCCTATTCTATCCATGTATATCTCATGAGATAAAAATATATACTCAAATAATTGGAGAGAGATATAGGTCCCACCCAACTCATAACAAAGTCATACATATGTGTACCACTAGATCATAAATATCCATCACGTGATAAACCATGAAATGAAATGGGTATCATAAACATGTAATGATATAATAACCTATGAAAAATAGACAGGTTTCATAATCAATTAATCAAATCATAACTTATGAAAATAAGAGTGTTTAATAAGTATATAAGCCATGAAATAGTAATGAGGTTCATAAACATGATTTCATCAAAAGATAAACCATTCAGGGAAATAATTTTAATGGAACATTTGGATTATTTCCCCATAAAAGAATTATTAATTCCAATGGATGTTATCTTATATGGAAAATAATTTGGAAATATTGTGAAAAAACTTTTGTTGAGGAAAATATCCATTTTTATTTGAAAATATATTTTTAAAAAGTAAAATATTTTTGATTAACTTTTTCATTGAAAATATATTTTAAAGCTTATAAGAAATATTTGAAAAATGTAAAACATTTTTAAAATACATTTAATTGATAATTAGCATAATATATCATTTAAAAAATTGAAAACATTTTTCTAAACATGCATTTTGAAATAAAATATATTTTCGGACGAAGAGAGAAATAAGGTCAGATTTTCTTAATTTTTTATTAATTATCTCAAGTACCCAAGAGTGAAAAAATGGTACAAATACATGAATATACAACTAATAAACATACAATAAGAAAATTCATGAGCTTTTTTGAAATATGGATCATTATATTACATCAGTGAAATCATAATCACCAATAATCTCAATAAATGATGATATTGTTGCAATAAACTCTTACCACATGGTAACTTTGAATCATAATCACCATGTAAGAAAATAATATTACATGAAGATTAAAATATAATTAAAAAATATGATTCATTTTATAACATTTCAATGGGGATTGTATACACCTCATACAAGAATATACGTTCATAACATGAATTGTGTCTCAAAGAAGTAAAATTCAGTCAAAATTACTTTACCGATTTGATAACTTTTAAACCACAAACCCCATGTAAAAGAGATAATAAAATGGGTTTTTAAATAACAATTAATTTAAATATAATACTAATAGAATATATTCATGTGTATCATATAAACCACACAAAATAAAAAAGTTGTGAATAAAGAATAAATCTCATAGAAATAAGAGTGAGATGAGAAATCCCTTACCTTATATCTTGAATATCATCATACTCATTTAAAAATTATGTATAATAAATATAAGTTTATTATAAATATACAAAAAACCCATATAATTATATCTAATTTCATATTTTATTTTATTATGACTTTATATTACCCATTTATTAATAATTCCATGTTATTGTTACGTTTCAAGTAATATTTTCATGGTTTTTCATATATGTTTTGTTTTTTTATTCTTGATCCTCACAATAAGATAATTATTTAATTATTTAATTAATATAAATCATGATATAAATGTCATAAATATTAATTATATAAATATTTATAACAATCTATTAAAGGTAGAAATAGAAAATGAAATACACCATTCATGGAGACGGTATAACGTACGTACACATAAACACCGTTTCCATTTTATTATAATTTTGAAATAAAGAAAATACATGAAATTTATGTGTGTATATATATACTATAATTACAATAACATTATTATTTCATATTTATCATATATTTTTATTAAACCCATCCTTAATTCATTCCATGTAAAGTTTGAACGAATAACATCGCTTTCATGAGGCGGTAATCATTATATCCACAAAAAAGTTATATTATTTAAAAAAAGGAAAACATGAATATATGTGTTATATAATAATCAAACCATGATAGGTGGAAAAGGAAAAATTAATGACCTTATTTCGTGAGGTGGTATTCTTCCGTACACATAAACGATATGTTCGTTACTCATTTGATATAAGTTTTCATATGTGTTGGTTAAACCCATAGAATAAAAAAAATATTATAATATTTTGGATACAAAGGTTTATTATATAATCATTATATAAGAATAATTTAGGTGGTGGATAATGAAAACAAAACAAAAGATATTGTTGAAGGATGTTACCTCATCTTTGGGTAAATCCCCTTGGTTTGCACCAAAAACCTTACTTGGTTAGATTTATACAAAAATGGAGGCTTCTAGGATTGAGGTAGGGAAGTAATGAGGAGATTTGTGAATATTTATTAAGAGAAAAATTTCACGAGAGGTGTGAAGAAGTGAAAGGGGTTAGTGTCCTGTTATAGTGGGGGAGGAGTGACATTCTTGTAAATATAGAAAGGAAAACACTATTTAGAGGAATCCATTACATAATGTGCTTAACCACAAAGTAATCTTGATTTTACATTAATCATTGTAATTAATTTTTACTACTATAACTAATATTTCTGGTCAAAAAATATGTTGAACTTATTATAAATTATAAAAAACATTTTAAAAAATATGTATTCTATTTATATAAATTCTTATCATATAAGAGGCATAAATTAATTTAAAAATAATTGCACAAACGTGTCGCGACAGTAGGTTTTTAAGAAAAATGTTTAAAAGTTTGAAATGTTTTGATTTCAAATTTAAATGTAAAATTGGTTCCAATGACCTAAATTTGATTAATTGATGTAAAATTTATCTAATTAAAATTTAAAACCCGATAAAAATATAATTTATCAATATAAATAAATTATATGAAAAGTAGTTTTGAATTAAAATTCAGTATTTTTCACAACTACTCTAGAAATGAAGTTTTTCAGAATAATACCAAAACATAATCCTAATATAATTTTAAAATTAAAAATTCAAAAATGAATTATAGTTTATCAAATTAAATTAATAAAATTTTCTAATATTAAATTTATTATTTTTCACAAAAGTACATAAAACGCAGTTCATTTTAGAAAATTATATTTTCTAACATGTGAAGAATTTACCAAAAATTTTATTTTTTATTGTAAATATGTTTAATTTAAAAAAACATTGTAAATAATATTTAAAAATTATCTATTATTTTCATATTACAATTTTTAATGACAATGTTATAACTATATCATATAAATAATTATAACAATAAAATGATGTTTTGTGAAACTTAGTGTTGCATGTAAGTCAATTCAAGTCAGTGTTGCATATAGATCAAAATTTTATTGGTGTAGAATATAATTTTTTTTAAATTAGTATAGAGTTAAAAGTAATAAATCATGTAAAATTACGTTATTTAGAAAATGGTTCATAAAAACTCGAGGTGTTATTACCTGAGTAGGGTGTGAGATAATATCACAGTAGACTACCATTGATGGTTTCTAGGAGTAATCCAACATGTTATATTATATAAAAATAGTTTATGTATAAATAAATAACATAAAATGTAAATAAGTAAACACCATCATTCTCAGGATTTTAATGGACACATGGCATATCTACCTTCCACGGATCATGACCAAAATCAGTTTTTATTAGTAACCATATATATAGTAATATATATATACATATAACATTGTTATATATTGAATCCACCTATTTGGAAGATGTAAACATGGAAGTATGTGGCAATATACCTAGAATACTATGTGTTGGCTAGACCAAGGCATAACTCATACATCCATAACCAGTGTCATTGAGCTTATAAGCTCTAGAAATAAGGAACATTCTGAGCATATCATAATGACTCGGAGATGTAATGATCATCAATTGAGATGGTAAGTGTGTCAACATGTCAAAACTAGAACAATGGACATGGTGTGTCATTCCCACTATCTGAATATTGTCAATGATATGAGACTTCATGCTCAACACCTGATGTAAGGGAGCGCGTAACCGTCATTCCCAAACATATCATTAACATTATTCCATGGATTATATCAAAGGCATAATTATATTTATAATTATAGTCTTGACGAATTACCTCTCATGTATCTCAATAGTCAAATCCAATTATAAAAAGGCATTATGACACACAAATTTTTTAATAAATCATAATCAAATGGCATAGACTTACCACGCTTTATAATTCATTTCCTTTAATCCATTTAATTAATTTATATAATGGAAATTCATCATGAAAAAACACTTTAATATTATACACACCATTCAATTAAAAAATTCATTACAATTTAACTAATAATGTTCAATTATCCATTTAGAAGGTGTCATGGACAAAGGGAAAGTAATTACATGGGAAATTCGGATTATAAGTTGGGATACACACTTAGAAGGTTTGTTGGGCTCATTAAAATTTATATAGAAGTGATAATATTAAATTTAGACCCAAAAAATGCTTATGATCCATTAGAGAAATTTAATAAATTGACTATAAAGGGAGATTCAAGCCAACACACCCAAGGGGTATTCACGATCGAGGTCATCTACTTAAATTTATGAAACAAAAATCAACAGGTTTATATCAAGGCAGGTAAATAAATTTAATATAAAGAACTAAAATTTTATGGATATTCCCAACAAATTATAGCATTAGGTATAATGAAAAAGATACAAAAAAGTAAAACTTTTGGGGAAAATAAAGAAAACACCTACATTAGGGCCATTTACAACTCCTCGTCTGATGGTAGTCCCAGACATGAAGTAGGTTTATATAAAATGAAGAAATAATCGAACACCCTAAAAAGGTGGAAAACATGCTTACAACTAAATAGAATAATGAGAGTGAAGATAAACTAAAGTTTTAAGGGAAATGAATGTAGATATTACTGAGAGAGATTTTATGCTTCCATTGGATATTTATTCGGATAATGGATGAAGAAGAAATAAATTTACCTAGTTTAGGTAAAATAGAGATCCATGGGAGGAGAAGAAAGAGTTTGATGGAATTATGAGATGAAAAAAGAAAAAATATTTTTAAGATTTCATTAAGGTAAAAAAGGGAATTTCACCCAAAAAATGGGGCCACACGATTTTTCAACACGGTTTTCCCAAACAGTGCGCAAATTGTGCTTAGTCAATTGCTCAAAGGAATACCCTGTATAATTATATTGCTGGTTTCCCTGACCATTCACAAACCATGAAAATTCCATAGTCAAACCTCTATGGTTTCTCATATGGGTGTGTTACTGGGGTTTAATAGTTTTATATAAACCATGCAGCCCCTTATACTCACAATGTGACTTATATAGTTACCCCACATGATTTCTATGAACTGTGTGATAATTGTGAGAACTACAATGTTTACCAATTTTATGGAACTCTATGATTTTAACAATCCCCCGATGCTCTTGGGACTTTCCTTAGGTTGTAGTGTATATTTTCCAAGATTAATCAAGGAATTAAAATTAAAAAACAAACTATTCATACCTTCATCAAAAGACAGGTAATTACATGTAACATCTCAAGTCTTAAAAACTTTAAATCTACACTGAATTGAGAAAATAAAATCAGAATCTATATATTATATTTTGGAAAATTTATTTATTTGTAAAATTTTCAATGATCATGTAATATGAATATGATTTCTGAAAAGTGAAGTTGATTTTTTTATTTTTTTCATACTTTAAATCATGTAGGGAATTTTGGGCCTAAAAAGATGACAAATAATTCTACAAAATTTTAAATTTATTATCATATTTTGTTTAAATAGGAACATTATTTTTTTAAAAGGATAAAAAATGGTCAATTTTTTAGAAATATTTTGAAAATAAGTTTAATTCCTCATACAACCCTTATCTATTTTAATTTTTTTGTGTTTGGGTAATGAATTATATGTCACATTTCCCAATTACATTGTAAAATCTTATATCTTGCATTCAATGGATTATTTTTCAAAATTAGTGAAATGAAAATCTAATAAAAATGATGATTCTCATGTTGTGTATGATTTTTTCAGTGATATAATATATTATAATAGGAGAATGTAGTCTTTATTGATAAAATATGGATTGCATCATAAAATATAAACACCCTAACATCTATAAACAAATGTCCAAGATGATTTTATAAATAGAGAGATCAGGGGAACTTTTTAGAAGGCTATAAAATTCAATAAGAAGGATTTGAGATAATGGTTGAAAGTAACAATATGGTATTATAGGAAAACCTGTAAAATCTTCATATAAATAATCCTATACGAGCTGATATATGGTAAAATCTACCACATGCTAGTGGGATTGGAACACTAAGCCTATTGGGCTATTCAAGAGATGAATTTGGACCTAAACACAACTAGAAATGATGGAATAATATAGTTATAGAAGTAGAAATAGATTTGAAGGATGGATTTTTGAAATTATTAGATTTATAAATAGAGAACAAGGGTAAATTATGAAAATATTTTGAAACCAAAATAAACCTTTGTAAGAGATATAAATATGTTAAAAAACTCAATAACCAAGATGAAGATAGGTAAAATTTGTTCTAGATGGTATGGTCCATTTATGGTTACTCATGTTCATACTTTTGGTGTTGTGCAGATTGTGAAGGATGGAGACTAGGAATCATTCATAGTTAATGGAAACATGATGAAGAAATTCCATGGGAATGTGACATAAGAGGAAATAAAGGATTTCACACTCCTCCAACCTGTTTATCAATAAATACAATATATATTTACATTTTTTAAATAATTAAATTTTGTTTTGGTTTCACATAAAATGAACTTACTTGATAAATATGTTTGAATAAATTGAGTACATTGCATAATTTAATTATAAGGTATGGAACCTTATAGTTTAATATTATTAGTTTGTAATTTTTAATTTTTTGGTTTTATTTTAAAATTTGATTATTTTTTAAACCTTTATGTGTGTTTATTTTTTAATTTTAGTATGTTTTTTTAATTGATTATCTTATGTAAAGCATCCTTGTGAAATTTTATTATCGGATAATGTTGATAAACTTATTTGAAACATATAATCGATATATATAAATGTTCAAATGAAATAGTTTTAAAATTATAAATAATGGAATTTTATAAAAAAATAATTAATATTTTAATTTCAAGCCATGACATGTTGTATTTATAGTTATAAATTACCTGATCAATTTATAAACTGACTTTAACATCTTCTATAAAATTTTCTATTTGTTGATATAACCAAGACCTAGATTAATAATTGAAATAGTTTAAGTAATCTTTTCAAAACCTTTAATCATTCAAGGAACTTATTCTTAAATTATCGAGGCATTTTTTTATTTTAATTTCTTTCTTCAATGAACTCTATTTCAAGAATAACTATACTTTAATACTTATATACCTTATTATCCATGAATTAATTTATTAGGAATCTGTATTAGAATCCAAATATCCTTATCTACCATGCTCTAGAAATGGTTTCATGGTCTAAGATGAATTTAAGTGTGGGGGAAGGGAGAAAAGGATATCCAAAAAACATTTTACCTAAATCTATTTGAATATATATAAGAATATTTTCAAACTTTTGTTCTACTGTTTTGGGAGAAAAATCATGATTTTATTAATGGATATATATTTTTTACGTCATACAAGGTTGTCCATGAAAGTCCCATATTGTTCTGATGTAAACAATTTCATTTATTTCCCTAAAAAATATGATTAAAAAAGGAAAATTTAGATCCAAAAAAATGAAATTTTTTAATGATAAATAGGGGATGAGGAAATAAATTAAAAATGATACTAAATTTCTAATGTGGATGTACTAACCGTGTAGTTGAGGAAAATTGTAGAGGCCATATGGAATTGAAACGTGCTTGAAAAAGGTTGGAGTCTATGAAGTCTATTATAGATAATTATTTTTGTGATAAAGTGTTGTTATTTGTTTATAAATTTTTTCCTATAATAAATATTAAGGGAAAAAATATTTCCCACCAAGGGGAAATAAACATACCATACTTACTAAAGAAAAAAATTAATGTCCCTCGTCACCTTCAAGAGAAAAACCAAAAAAATGTAAAACCTATTGAAAAAAACATTTATAAGAAAATTTGATACTACTGAATTGATAAAGGTGTGGTTTATCCATGTATAATTCAAATAATTGATGATGAGTTATATTAAGAGTAATTATAGGGAGAATCCACTTTCTAATGAAAATTTAAAATCATCTATTGAGCATCAACTTATATCTGTGCGTCCTTATTTGGCCTCAAAAGTTTAACATCTAAATCATACCAATCAGTAATCCAAAAATCAACTATAATTAATCACTAACAATTTTTATAAAAAATTTACTCATTATGTGTGTATATGTAAATTCATCAAGTCACTAGTGAAACTTGAATGAACTTAGAATGAGAAAAACCATTATTGAAAATCAAACATGAGTGTTGAGTGAAATATTCTTAGAAGTTTTTTTATAAGTATATATGAGGGGATGATAGAATTTAGAATTAATTTCATGTATTTAATTAATATAATTGAATCAATATCCTTTAAAATAAAATATAATAATGTGGACCATGATTTTGAAAAAAAGGAACTCACATTGGATAAGTATTTGAGTTTTTATTTGGAAATATTTTTATTGTTTACTTTTTAGGAGTTCATGGTTATGGTTCGAGGAATTGATAGATCCAATAATCAAAAACATTTTTTTGAGTAATTATATGGTTTTAATTCCACTATTTTATAATTTACAAGGTAATTATAACATTCTTGGATTGTAGGATTTATTGGGTTTCAGATAGAAAATGAGTTAAATTTTGAGTTCTCATTGGTTATTTGATCTTTGGAAAATTTTAAGATAAAGATTACATTTAATATTTGGTGGTTTGATGAATATATCTGGTATATAGAGAGTATTTTGGAGAAATAATGGTTATTACTTATTTGAATTAATATTATTGGAATGGATAGAGGTTCTCATGATTAGTTAACTTCAAGGTCACCTGTCATCCATGTTGTCTACTGATCAATCGAAAAAATAATTTCTTGACTAACCATGAGACATCCAACTGACCACATATTGATATAGCCAATCATTGTAGATGGTAAAACACATTAAATTTTTTAATTACTACACATTCATTCCAATAAACCATAAAAAAATAATATTATCATGTAAAAATTGATCGCAATAACAAAATTGATCAACCATGATTTTCTAGATTTTATTATGACTAGAAATTTTACAAATTTCTTGATAAAATATAAACACATTCAGTTAAAAATAACAGTAAAACCACTATATATTCACTTTGTAGCCACATTTTTACTTTTATTTCATGATGTATCTTGAACCTCATGATTTATCCATTAAGTTGAAACTTATTATCGATGAAATACTTCCAAAAGTAATCTTATGAATATCTGGTGACAAATTTTGATCAAACATAGAGGAAATCATCCAAACATCAAGAAAGATATTTGGGATTATATTTTAGTATGAATTAAATAAATATTATGATTCCACATGGATATAGACATGAAAAATAGTTCTGTCAACTCCTAAGAAGGAAGGTTGCTGATTTCATGGAAGTCTAAATCATGTATGAGAATTAAAGATAAAAAAGGAAAAAAATTAAACTTTTAAAAGGATATGATATCTTGGGTTTGACTAGCCTAAATGGAAGGATGCCATGGCACTAGAAGATGAATAAGAACTCTGAAGAATGGATCCCTATACCTAATCAGGTGTCATTTCCAAATGACTTGATGAAACTTTTCATTTCTCATTATAATTTATATTTATGATTTATAATTAATTATTATTCCCATCTAAAATTAGTTACCCTATTCATGGAGGGGTAAGCTATAAGTGATTGACTAAGGGAAGGATAAAACTTTTTGTAATTATTGAGTTGGTTAACTTCATGAAATAAATTCTTATTCTACAATATTTAATGAGTATCAATATTCCATTAGTTGTTTTTAATATGATGTGATATTGTATTTCGTCTTAAAATTAAATCTATTAATTATTTGCTTGGTAAATGATCTTAATATCCATCCACACCATTTTTTATTTATATTATAGAACAAGCTAGTGGTAGGCAGTGAAGTTCTTGATTATTGTCTATATGTTTGTAAGTGGTGGTGAGAACTTTATATTGTTTAGGAATATTAAGACCCTGTTAGAAATTTACAATGTTAAATAATAGTCTCCACTAAAACAATTTCACAAATATTATGGAGGGTATACCAAGATGAGATCTTAGTTAGGGCTATTCTCAATATCACTATTCAATTTAGGGAGAGAGAGGAAGCTATTATGGAATATATCTCTTACCATATTAGCATAAGAAGAGTGAAGAACATTGGGGACTATGATAACATTGTAATAGATTAGACAACCCTTACCTAATCACAATTTCATCGTTGGTTATTTTTTAAATAATTTATTCATTGATTGATTGATTTATTATTATTTTTAAAAAATAAATTTAAAAAACAAACCCCTTTTCTGACCAGTAAGTGATAATAGATTTTAGAGCACTCTTCATTGGAAGAGAACCTAGGGTTACCAATAATAATACATTTTAACCAAGGAATTATATATTTTACAACTCAATTATAAAAAATAAATTTTAAGGTGGTAATTGGACCCTAAAAATAACCCTACAGTTATTATTTTGTTATTCAATATGTGATATGAGGTCTAACCTCTATAAAAAAATTAATTAAATAAATTATTTACTTTAATAAAAACTCTTGTGGATATAATTAAGTGTCTAGGGCCATGATGAAACCAAAATCACTAGCTTTATAACTCAGCCTCAAATGGATAAGTCTTGATTATGAACATATTCTATGAGGTATGTTGTCCCTAGAGGTGTAAAATTTTAGTGAAACATAGGTGAACGTCATAGGTTCCCTTAATCCCTTAATTAGGGGCGAGTGATGGGATAGGAATGGTTGGTGTAGGTATAATCCATATAATAACCTTCAGACACCTTATGGAATTTGGTAAAGTTAACTATAGAATGGGGTGAGTGTTCTCCCCCATGAATATGTGAGTAAACCGGTGGGTATATCTTGGGTAGAAATTATGGAAAGGTTAATCATGAAAGTAAAACCTAGTCGACTGGGATGTGATATGGGATTTATTCCATATTCATAGTATGATTCCCATATTTCATTTCCTATTATACAAATGATTTCCTGATGTGATCATGGTTATGTGAGGGGTGCAATTCCCTCTAAGTTACGGGCATGAACTAAGAGAGGAGAATGAAATTTTGAATCCATTAAAGGATGTAGGGACTATGATATGGCCTAAGGGACCTTACTAGTTACCCCTTTTTTTTATTTTTATACTTGATAGAACTAGTGTGGGAAAGTAGGTATGTTTGATCCTAGATGTCACCTTAGAACCTAAGGACCAACAATGGTAGTTTGGAATGGATGAATTTATAAGGATGGGTTGTGCACTTGAGTTGTTAACCCAAGAGATTTTTGGTGGGTTCGAGTGAGTTCCCAACCACTGTAGTATATGATGTAAGGATATAGGGATAAATTATTCCTTGGGTATATATATTATGGATGTTATATGTGGTTCCAGATAGTGTTCTTCCTTGGATGTATGTGATATATGTGTTATCAAATGCTAGGGTGGGATATATTTCCTTGGGTAATGATTTCTAGATAACTATTCTAGGTAGTTCATGTGATCCCTAGGTGTATGTTATATGAATATCCACATAGTGTATGCGACCCTCGGGTGTTTGTGATACAAGGTTCAAGGGTAGGACACCTTGTGGGTGTATGCTATATGAGAATATGAGGTGAGATGTTCTCTAAAGTATGTAATGGTTTTAGGTTAGGTATTTATCCTACTATATGGATTGTATATGATAGTTTTGGCTAGGGTATGTGACCCACAGGTGGATAGTATATACTGTATCTGGGTAAGGCATTAAACCCTTAGGGTGGATGGTATATGATAGTTCTGGGTAGAGGATAGAATCCCCCTAGGTGTATGTTATACTCATGGTTTCAGAAAAGCATGTGGATTCCCCTTGTTTAAACTCTAAAGGTTTTGATATAGGAATTAGTCCCCAAGGTGATTTTTTAAAATAAGTTTCATGGTAGAATGTAGTTCCTTCTGCGTGGTATGAATTATGTTCAAAGACATCTGACACTAGCCAAAGAAAATATGGTTGATCATGGGTGTCACCTAAGAACTCAAGGATAAAAAATGATTATTTTATTAGGTTTTCACATTTTATTTATTATTATTAATATATAAAATATATATACACTATTTTACTAGTTATTTTCAGGATACCACTTGTGGTGTCCAACATAGTTATACTCACACCCTTTTTAGGTAGTCCTGAAACTCTGATACTTGAGATGACCTCATGATCATATGTTCATGTAGGGAAGAGTCCTTTAATTTCATGATTGGGATAAATAATTTCAATAGATATTTAGAGATTGACATTGGATAAGGCCCAATGATAGTAGTAGACCCTGCTTTTATTTTTATTATTTGGGTTATTTATTTGTTTATTTGATTATATCGATGGGTGATTAGTTGGGATGTATGAATGTATTCTTCCATATTAAATTTTTATAGCATAATTCATATTTATTTGGCATTTTGTACTTTGATTTATATTTTGGATGATGTTTGGGTATTTTATAATTTTTTGTCTACTATTTTACTCTCACATAAGGGTATAACCTCTCCATAGAATCACTTTAAAACATCTACATTAGTCGGTAGCCTCTGGGGTATGAGGAGGTGTTCTTGAGGTCACATAACATGACTTGATGGGACACTAGTGAGTGGTATATAGTTAGTGGACATTACATATATAGAATAAAGTTACCCCAATTATAGTTACCCACTAAACCAGTCACTCTAAACCCCGATGTATTAAATTTTGGTGCTCTTATACCCTTCATAATTCATACTAGACATCTGTAAAAACCCACCAAAACCAAATCCACATAATCATAGACATAACTCCGTCATGTCCCCATAATCACATTATCATCACACTCTATGTAAATATACCCTATAATTTAAGGAATTAACAATAATTTATAAATAAAATAGTAATAACCATAATCCATGAAATTCTGGATACATGTATATTCTATAACCTTAAGCTACCACAACCCATATATACATGTATATTATAACCATGAGCCACTATAACCTTCATGAGTATATATCCTATAGTTTTAAGCCATAATATAATAGATATGACTACATATTATACTATGTTAGGAAGAGAGGGAGGGGTAGAGGGAGTGTTCAACTATCTATATCCTCGATATCTTAGATATTGAGAAAACACTCAAACCCATGTATAAAAATTGGTGTGTGTCATGTTATCTGACTTTGGTTTTGTAGCATATAAAATAACAAATTATAATGAATATTATAGTACAACTCTATTATATGGGAAAATATATTACCTAAGACTAAAATGATTACTAGTGTCCCACATAACAACTTAGATTCAATCAACAAAAACTAGAAAACTAATACCTTTACAGGAACACAAAAATCAATGTTAAGGTGTATCACTAATCATTTTTTATTAATAAAATACTAGTAATTTTATAATACATCATCATTAATTATCAATTAATAATTACATTAATCATCTAAATTCAATATCCTTTTATTCAAAATTATAAGTCTATTTTTTATATCTATGAAATTTTAATCATTAAATCAGAAATAACCATATTTCATTAACTAATTCATTAATTAGTTATAATTCCATAATCTCAAATACTAAGACAAAACTTTAACTACTTAAAATATGTTTATAAATAAAATGGAATAAGCAGTCAACAATATACAATAACCAAGAAATGATCCCAATTTAAGCCAATAATCACAACATTATCTTCAACACCTTTCCACACCATCCATACCATCCCACCATCAACTATATTAGGGTACTACCACAATGACATCACAAAAACTCCACCCTCTCCATATAAAATAACCATACCAAATTTCCATTTAAATCATATTTAGTGATTGATATTCAAAATATATATATAGAAGAAAATCATAATTCAGTTAGTAACAAATTCTAATGAATAGTCCACATTAATTAAATCAATTCATGCTATCTTATAACAAACATGGCCCAAATTTGGTTGACTACTAGTATTAATTATAAAAATCAAAATCATTCTCACCCAAATTAATTATTTAAATTAATTATAATAATGATTTATCAGGCAATAAAGAATAATTTTACAGTATCCAATAAAATTAATAATCCTCCAAATAAAATACTCAAAGAAATTCTTTATATTGTTAATAATTTCTAATGAAGAATAAAAATTATGATAAACACCTCATTCATTATCATCCTTGTATTACTATATTTACTTTCTTTAATATGTTTTATACATATAAAATATGAAAAGTAATCATTGATAATCACTACAACATATTATCACGTGATCTAAAATATCATGATCGGATAACATATAGAATGAAAAAATTACATGTAAAGCAATTCAATCCATTTCAATTATTTAATTTCAGATTTTTATCTTCTTTAGTTCAATATCAACTATTTACCCATTTGAAAATAAAGCATGATAATCTCACATTTACACATAAATAAATTGGGGAATTCTTGAATCCACAACCTTTATGGGAATCTTTAAAAATCAGAGAACTAAAAAAAGATAATGGATGAAAAAAACAGGAAACCTCATGAATCCTCCATTAATCGTCGATAAAAAACCAATAAAACCATTAGGATTGGATTCACATGACATGGAAAGAAATAATGAGACAATAATGAGGAAGATAAAAGAGTTAGAGTGATACTTTGGATCAAAGGTAGTCATTTCATAATGTGAATGCCTAAGGATCAATAAAAAAGTCCTATATTTATCTAAAATTCTCCAAAAACCACATAGAGTTTGAGAAAATAAAAAATAAATAGAATAAATTTTAAGGGGACCTGAATTTATAGAAATAACTAGAGAACATAGTTTCATGACATTATAGGGATTTTATAGAGACCCTCACTTTTGGAAAAATTAACATTACATAACTTTTTTACAATACATAAACAGTATACAAATAGATGCCTAAAGACCATAGTTGGTATAAAGCCTTTGAAAACATAGAAACATAAACACTGATAAATATGTGAGATACATTATCTCACACTAGGTTCTTATTGACTAACACCATTCTTAGACACATAAAACATAATAAATATCTTCACAACCTAGGGAAGGAAACATAAAAAGGGGTGAGATCAAATGCTAATTAAGAGTAAACAAGAGATACATGTAAGCATAAACATGAGAATAAGGGTATGGGAATGTGATCATGAAAATAGAAGATCATACCCTGCATATCAAAGATCATATACATTAATCATGGAATAAATCATGGAAGTTCCTAAGACATGAATAAAAAAACATAAACCACAAAATAATAACATAGGATTAAGAAATGGAATTGTGGAAAACACATAAGCATATAATTATTTCCATAGTAGCCAAGGCATTAATGCCAAGAAAATATTATTAGTATGGGTTCGCTCCCCATACCATCATAGTAGTTATTGTTCACTCCCATGGCCATCATAGTATCATTAGTTTACTCCTCACACAATATTTTTTTATCTAATGAGATGTAAAACTTTACGCAATTAATTGGAGGGAGATATAGGTACCACCTATCATATAAAAAATCATACATACATGTGCCACAAGATCCTAAATAATCATATCATAAAACATGAAATTAAATGGGAATAATAAACATGTAAACATATCATAACCTATGGAAAGAGATAGGTTTTATAATCATTTCATCCCAAAAACAACCCGTGGAAAGAAGTAGGTTTCAAAATCATATAACCCCTGAAAGTGTTACAGGCTTCATAAGTATTATTCAAAAAAAAAATATTTCAATGAAATAATATAAATGGAAAAATTGAATAGTTTTCCCATTAAATCATTATTAACACCAATATATATTATCGTGATTGGGAAATAATTTTTAATTATCTTTTAAAAAAATTTCTTGAGGAAAATATCCTTTCTTCTATGAAAAAAAATATATTTATAAAATAAAAACTTTTGAAAACTTTTTTATTTGAAAATAGATTTAAAAATATATAATAAAATCTTTAAAAACAATAAAAAATTATCAAAATACATTTTCTTAGAAAATTTTCTTCAATTATCTTTTTAAAACATTTTGAAAACATTTTAAAAAACATGGTTTTTGAAAAAAATAGATTTCAGACCGAAGAGAGAGAAAATAGAATTTTACATAAAAAACAATATCTTAAGTACCAATTAGTGAAAATATGGTACTAAAAATAGAATATATCATGAATATACATAGGGGATTTAAAATAATGAATATTCTTGAGATATGGATCATAATATTTCATCAAGGGAATCATAAACATAAACAATCTCAGAAAGTGATGAGATTGTCTCAATAAAATATTATAACTCAGTAACTTGAAATAATACTCTATATGTAAGAACATTAAATGAAATTAATCTTAATATATCATGAAAATAAGTATATTCATAATATAAGAAGTAAAATGGAAGTATATATACCTCAAAAAAGAGTTTAGGTGCATAAAAAACATGAATATCAGTGAAGGAAAATTGAGACAAAACTGTTTTACCAATTTGATAACTTCGGAATGTTAAACCCCATGAAAGAAGGATCATAGAATGGATATATTAATACCCATAAATTAAATTATAATATACATATAATTCAATCATGGTCATTACATACACCACACAAAAGGAAAGAGTAGTGAACATAACTGGAATCTCACAGAAATTAAAATTGAGATGAAATTCCCCTTACCTTGTGTCTTGAATCTCTCTGTACTCGTAAACTATTCCTATATAATAAATATAAGTTTAAAATAAATATTTTATATAATAATATTCTTAAATATATAACCATATATGGTTTTATTATTACCTTATATTACACACTTGTTAACAATCATATGTTAAGGTTTTACTTCAGGTAATATTCTCTTTATATTTTTAATGTTTCTTGATTTGTTATATCATTAGTCCTTATAATTATATCATGATTGAAAAATTTATATCATGATATAAATATCATGAATATCCCATATATTAATATTATAATAATCTATTGCATAATAAAGTATGAAATGTAATACAACGTTCATGTAGACGGTAAGTCGTACGTACGCATGACCGTTTTTTGTGTTCTTATTATCGTATTGAAAGAAAGTATTTAAATGTAATGTGTATATATATATGTAAATATATAATTATTATATTATAATTAATATATCATATATATCATATAATTTCATTAAACCCATCCTTAATACATTCCATGTGGTGTGTGACTGAATCACATCGCTTCGAGGGGGCGGTAGTCCACACGTCCTCAAACAAGATTATCGTATTAATTAAAAATGGAAAGTAAAGAGATGTGTGTTGTAAAAGGAATAAAGAAGATTAAATAAATAATAAATATAATATATTAAATATTTAATTATTGTTTCAATTATAATTTCCATCATGATAGGTGGTAATTGAAAAATGAACAATCATTGTTTCGTGAGGTAATAGTTCACCATACATAGAAACAGTATGTTCAATATCCATTAGATGGAGCTGAGGTTAAGTTTTGGTCAAAATATTTATATAAAAAATCCTATTATTTTAAGGATAATTGTATTTTCATACAATAATAGAATAAATAGAGTGGAGGCAGTGAAGAGGGAAATTGAAGTAAAGGATCTTGAGAGAAGATATTACCTCCTAATAAGGCAACTCTTTTTGGTTTAGGCCAAAAGGATTCCTTGAGAGGATTTCTACCAAAATAAGGGATTAAAGGTATAATATATTATTTATGGGGGGATAATTGGGAGTATATTTTCCTAACATAAAATGTTTGAGAGGTGTGAGGAATGGGTAGAGGTGGTGGCCTTTTATAGGGAAGCAAAAGGTCTCACATGGAATTTTTAGAAACAAGATAGGTATGCACATGTTATTAACAAAAAAAGTCATAAAAACCAACCAAACAAACTAATGAAATTTTTATGGACAAAATAAGTAAATAAAATGGGGTTTGGACATGTTTCTATGTCATTTTGGGTACTATGTTTAAGGTTTAGTACTTTATTAACCTAACATTTCTCTTAACCGATGTACTTAATTTTAATCACCTTCACTAATATTTTTTTAAGAAACAACTTAGACCTTATTTTACATTATTAATTATTATTATTACAAATATGGAATCCATTTGGAAAAATTATAACCACATTAATTTGAAATTATTCCCACTAAAGGGACGACACTAGAGGTTTTTAATATAAAATGGATCAAAAGTTTGCTAAGTTTTTATGTCCAATTTAAATGTGGAAGTAGTCCCAATGACCAAAATTGGATTAATTTATTCAAATATTATCTAATTAAACAATTATATAAAATTAAAATATATTTTAACATTACCAATAAATTAAATTAAGAAGATTTTTTGAATTAAAAACTGGTATTTTTTACTATTCATCCAAAAAGAAAGTTTGTTAGAAAAATCCAAAAAATTCACCATAAGATAATTTTGACATTAAAAATTAAAAAATTGGGCTTAATTAATAAAATTTAATTTCAAAATGTGTTTAAAATTAACTTTATTAGGACATTAAAAAAAATATTTTTAGATATATAAGGACTTCACATAAAACCGAATATGTTATTATCAATATGTTTTATTTATATAAAAAATGAACAAATTTGAAAACTAGTTAATACTATTAATATATATATTTTAATATATTGTTTATAATTATCTTATTTAAATAATTAAAATAATAAAAAGTAATGTTTCATAGAAACTAAGTGTTGCAATTATCGTGCGCCAACTCAGTGTTGCGTGCAACGTAAAACAAGTTGGTTTAGTGTGAAAGTAATTCTTGACTTAGTGAAAATACATTTTTAGTGTTTTTTTGAAGTTAGAAAACATGAAAATATTAAATTCATTCAAAAATTAAAATTCATCAAAATATCAAGTTGTTAAATTCAACCCCCTTAAAATGAATTTATCCCTAGAAATTGGCCGAGATTATCAAAGGTTTAATATTTCAAAGTTTCATTCATTGAAATCCACATCGTAAAAATGGATACTAAAACATCCCTTAAAAAAGGAAATATGAAACCATAACTGTTACCCAAAGTAACATATAAATAGGTTTCCACATAGGATAACATAGGTTGGAATTCAAGATTGGAAATGTAGGAAAATGAGTCAATATTTATAGGGAGTGATTGAGGTCATAAATCACAAACTAATGATTGGTAAAAGGAATGTCGAAGACCTCAAATTCATTAATATGTTATGATTTAAAAGGCCACCAGCTCAACGAAAATTAATCTATTAGGAAAATATTTTTTTGATAACTTCTAGAACATTGATTAATTATGGATAAATTTCTATAAAAAAAATTTCATTCTTGGGTTCTGATTTTAAAAATTTCTAATACATACATCACTTCCTGGAATGAATGTACATAATTAAGCTTTGATGAATAAAGCACTAAAATATACTATTAATGGATCTTAAGTTCCATAAAAGAATAAAAATTCAATCAATTTATCTCATAAAAAAAGTCAATATACATTAGTCTAAAAAAATATTAAGTAACACTACTGGTTCATCATAAATATTTATAAAAAAAATATTAATTATACGTTTACCAGGACATCACATATGCTAGTGGTAGGAATGGAACACTTATTGTCCTTCAGTCCTGGGTTCAAGACCCATGACCTTACCCAACTTGATTGGTTGTCACCTGACATATATGTCATCCTTTTTAAAAACCACACTAATATAATATATAATATATAAATCCTTTAAATATGTTTAATCATTTATTATCCTTTAACCAAAGTTTTCCAAAAAAAAATCTATGTGAAAATACTTAATCCAATGTTTAACTTAAAATTTTCATGAATGATTAACCTTATAACCCTTCTTATAGATGAAAAATACAAAACTTTATAAATGGAGTCATAAAATAAGATTAACATTGAATCCCCTATATATCACAATGTATCTCTAGGTCGTCACATTCCAAACATGTGAATACCATGATCATATATTCTCTTGAAACATGGTAACAACCTAAATTACCATAAATCCTTTTGGAAAACATGCATGCTTCCTCATTAAAATGTATATTGTATTTACTCCATAAATCCAAAAAATGTTGTAAAATTCATTAGTGGTAGCATAAACCACCTATAAACAGGTCCTTAATTAGTTCTAATGTAATAAATACCATCTAATTTACTTATTCATATCCCACATATCAATATCCATACAAAATTATCTTATCATAAAGAACATATTAAGGGATACCTTCCCTTAGTCAAAATATAATCTTGTCATTAAATCACTTCACCATTACAAAATAAACATGTAAATATTGAGAATAAAAAATAAGTAGAACAATCCTTTTATATTTTTTAATTAATAAATTTTGAATCCAAATACACAAATACTTCAATTACATAGTCCTTAATCCATTTTCAATAAAAAATATTTCATTTCACATTTCATCCATAGTCTCATCATCATCTACAATGTATCCATTACTCTCACCACCTTGAAGAATCTATTTAGGATCTTTCCTCTTGGGACATTGAGTTGTATAATGACAATTTACTCTACAATTAAAACACTTAACCATCAATGATGACTTTGGGAGGCCAATATTCTCATCCATTTCATTAACTGAAATCTTCATTTTTCCCTTGTAGTCACTTGTCTTGTGTCCTTATTTTACATAGTAAAAACCCCTTCTTGTTCCAATAATACATTAACTTAGGTGATTATTTCCAAATTATTGATACAAAGGAAACCAAATCATCTTTCCTCCACAATCTCCATTACCCAAAATCTCAACAAAATCCTTCTTTATCTTCCTTAGTGAGTCCGAGAGTTGATTATGGTAAACATTGTTAATCATATTTCATGAAAACTAATTAGGAATGATCATGACATCTTTCACTCTAGTGATCATCCCACATAATATCTCATCAAAAAATCTTCCATCACATTCAATTTTAATATTGTTCTTTCTGATTCCCTCAATTGACTAAAACTAGATGCATAGTGTGATCATTACTTATCATAGAAGAAAACCACATAGTCATGAAAGTAATTACTTATAGGTTGTATAAATCATAACAACATCTAAAATATACGACACCATAGGTTTGTAATAGGTTATTCATAGCTAAATTATATCTAAATCCTTCCTGATGGTTTGTGAAGTGTTTTTGAATTCCCAAAGCATATCCCCAAGAGTGTCAAACCAGGCGTGCAGTAGGCCCATTGTTGTGTACTATATTACCCCACATCAAGCCCATAATATATTCTCAGATTTGGGTCCCCCAGGTACATCTATTCCAGAGACACATCCACTTGTAGTATCCATACATGGATTTATTTTTAGGAAACTACTCACACTATCCTTTCTAAAAAATATCATACATTTTATTAAATGCTAACTCATCCTTACAGTTGTCCTTAGAGACATACCTATACATATCCTCAGAAATATATCTACGAATCTCACTAAAGTTTTCTCAACCAATTATCCAAATTATTACTATAAATTTTCTCTAATACCAAATATAGAGAACCTTTCTTTTAAAAACATTAACATTACATAACTTTTGCAGAATACTTAAACATTATACAAACATACACCCAAAGACCGTAGTTGGTATAGTGTCTTTGGAAACATGGAAACATAAACACTGATACATATGTGAGCTACATAATCTTCCACTAGGTTCTTCTTGACTATCACCCTTATTCGAAACAAAATACATAATTCATATCTTCCCGACATGTGGAAGGAAACATAAAAAGCGGTGAGCTCAAATGACCAGTAAGGGTAAAAAAGGGATACATGTAAGCATAAACATGAGCATAAGGGTATGAGAATGCAATCATGAAAATAGAAGATCGTACTCTGCATATCAAATATCATATACCTGAATCCTGAAATAAAGCATGAAATTTCATAATACATAAATAAAAAGAAGTAAAAGACATAATCTATGAATTAATAACATAGGAGTAAGACACAGAATAGTGGAAAACAAATAATCATATAATGATTTCCATAATAGACAAGGAATTGTTTCCAATACCATCTTAGTAGCATGGGTTCACTTCTCATACCATAATAGTATTTGCGGTTCACTCCCATGGACATCATAGTATCATGAGTTCACTCCTCATACCATATTAGTTTATCTCATGAGACATAAAACTTTACACAATGCATTGAAGGGATATATAGGTCCAACCCGTCACATAAAAATAATACATACAAGTTCCATATGATCATAAATAATAAAAACATAACCCATGAAATGAAATGGGAATCATAAAAATGTAAACATATCATAAATTTTGGAAATATATAGGTTTTATAATCATTTAATTATAAGCACAACCCTTTAAATGAATCATGTTTTAAAAGCACATAACATGTGAAAGAGATATGGGGTTCATAAGCATCATGCCACCAAAAAAAATTATCCATTAAAATAAATAATTTGAATGGAATAATTGAATAATTTCCCCATAAAGGCATTAGTAAAACCAATGGATGTTATCTTATAGGAGAAATAAATTTTAATGATCTTTTAAAAACATTTATTCAGTAAAATATCCTTTCTTATTTGAAAAATGTTTTTTTATAACATAAAACCTTTTGAAAAAAATTTTCATTGAAAATAGAATTGGAAACATATAATGGAATATTTGAAACAATAAAAAAATTGAAAATCCTTGTTTAATTTATAATGATCTTCAATATTATTTTGAATTCATTTTGATTTATTTTTCTAAAACATTGTTCGTGAATATAATAGATTTTTGACCGAAGAGAGAGGCAATCAGATTTTACATAAAAACACACTATATTAAGTACCAAAGAGAGGAAAAAGGGTAATATTGATAGAGAATATAATGAATAAATATAGGGAAAGTAAACTCATGAATATTCTTGAGATATGGATCATATGATTTCATAATGGGATGAATAAATATAAATAATCTCAGAAAGTGATGAGATTGTCTTAATAAACTTTTATAACTCGGTAAATTCGGATCGTAATCTCCACATAAGAAATGGAAATTACATAAAAATTAATATATCCTGAAAATAAGAATATTCATGATATAACATTTAAAAGGTCAGTATATACACTTTGAAAAAGAGTTCAAGTTTATAACAAAACATGAATTTCAAAAAAGGAAAATTGAGACAAAATTGTTTTGCCGATTTGCTAACTTTTGAAAGTTAAACCCCATGAAAGATGAATCATATAATGAGTATGTAAATTACAATAAATTTAAGTATAAGATACACATAATTAAATAATGTTAAGTACATACACCACAAAAAAAGAAAGAGTGGTGAACATAACATGAATCTCACAGAAATTAAGAGTGAGATGAAATTCCCCTTACCTTGTGCCTTGACTCTCTCGGTACTCATACATGATTTTTGTATAGTAAATATAAGTTTATTATAAATATTTTTAAGAATAATATTCTTATATATATAAACATATATGGATTTATTATTACCTTATATCACCCTCTTTTTTACAATCCAATGTTAAGTTATCACTTTGGGTAATATTCAAATTGTTTTTCGCATGTGTCTTAATTTTTTATATCGGTGGTCCTTATACTTATATATTGATTCTAGAATTTAGATAATGATATAGATATAATATATATCTATTATATTTATATTATAATAATCTATTACATAATGAATTATGTAATGGAATACACCATTGAGGGAGACGGTAAGCTGTATGTAAACATGAACACTGTTTCCGTTCTTATTATCATATTAAATAAAAGTACATAAATGAAACACACACATATATATAATTATTAAAATATAATTAATATACCATATATATCATTTAATTTCATTAAAACCACCATTAATACATTCCATGTGGTGTGTGAACGAATCACATCGCTTTAAGGGGTTAGTAGTCCACACTTCCTCAAACCTAATTATCTTATTAACACCAAATGGAAAGTAAATAGATCTGGGTTGTAAAAGAATAAATAAGATTAAAAAAATAATAAAAATAATATATGAAATATATAAATATTTTTTCCATCATACTATCTACCTATATAGGATGTAAATGAAAAATGAACAATCATTATTTCGTGAGGCAGTAGTTCGCCAAAAACAGAAACAGTATGTTCAATATCCATTAGAAGTAGGTGTGTGTAAGAGCAGGTTAAAATATTTTTATAAAACTCTTATTATATGTATGATAATGTTGTGTTCACACAATAATAGAATAAGGGGAGTGGATAGGTTGAATAGGGAAAATAAAGGAAAGGTGCTTGAGAGAAGACAATACCTCTTAATTGGGAAACTCTTTTTGGTTTATGACAAAAGGAATCCTTGAGAGGCCTTCTACCCAAAGGTAGGATTAAAGGTATAAGGGAGGATTTTTGTGAGTATAATTAGGAAGATATTGTTGTACCACAATTTTTTTAAGAGTTTTGAGGAATGGTTATAGGTGGTGGCCTTTTTTAGGGAAGGAGAATGACTCACATGGAATTTTTAGAAACAAGTTAGGCATACACATGTTATTACATAAAAAAATCATAAAAAACCAACTAAACTCAATAATGTAAGGTTTATGTGTAAAATATTGATATAAAATGGGGTTTTTACATGTTTATATGTCGTTTTGGGTCTTATATTTAAAGTTTATTAATTTATTAACATAAATTTTCTCTTATCTAATGTAATTAATTTTAATCAGCTTCAATAATATTTTTTTTAAAAAAATGTTGAACTTATTAGATATAATATATTATTATTATTAGAAATATTTAATCCATATTTCAAAATTATAATCACATAATTGGAAAATTTAATTTAAAACTAATCTCACTGACGAAATGACACTGTGGGTTTTTAAAGTAAAAAAGCATCAAACGTTTGTTAAGTTTTTACATTCAATTTAAATGTGGAAATGGTTACAATGAAAAAAATTGGATCGGTTGATAAAAATATTATCTAATTAAACTAAGAAATAAATTTAAAATAAATTTAATCATATAAATAAATTATATTAAAAAGTAGTTTTGAATTAAAAACTAATAGTTTTCACTATTCATCTAAAAATGATGTTTGTTAGAAAAATCTCAAAAATTCAACCTAAGATAATATCGACATTATAAATTAAAAAAAGTGTTTGTTTTATCAAATTCAATTTATAAATGCGCATAAAATTAATTTTATTTTAAGAATATTAATATTTTATTTTTAGACATATAAGGACATTACCAAAAACACTATATTTGTTATCAATTGTTTTATTTATATCAAAACTATGAATAAAATCTAAAAATTATTTAGTACTATTCATATATATTTGTTTACTGGCTATGTTATAATTATTTTATTTAAATAATTAAAACCATAAAAAATATATTTCGTAGAAACTCAATTTTTCATGTATCATGCGCTAATATTGTGTTGTGTACAACGTACGACAAGTTAGTTTAGTGTGAAAGGATTCCTTGACTCAGTGAGAATATATTTTAAGTGTCTCATGCAGTTAAAAATAACAAAAGATTAAATGCATTCAAAAAATCACTAAAATTTCAGCGTGTTATAGTTTTTTAGGCTGTAATGGGATTAGATCTGAATATTGCAATGTGTTCTCCCCATGTGGCTCCCTTTTTCAATTAAATTAAATTACTATATATTTAATGTTAATAAGGAGGTTCATGACGTGGATAAACATATCATAGTAAAATGTTTACCCCTAAAAAACTATAGCATGTCTCTCAAATTTAAACCTCATCTCAATCAACCCTAGGCTAAAAGCATGGTGTGACTTATGCCCCATGGTGAAATGATATCCAACATGATAGAAGCAAGGAACTCAAAATCAAGGTATTTATAAAGTGGATCCAATAATAATGGTATGAGATAATCATACCTAAGGATTCAATGATATGTTAGGATTACTTACTTAATGGTTACTCCAAACTTATCCAAAAAATATCAATAACTAATTCTATATGGTGAATTACACATAGAAACACCGTGTAAAACAAACCTCATGCTTAAACAAAAATAATCAATATGAAACTAATAAATCCCCACTAAAAACTAGGAAACTTATATATCTCAATACCTACGCCTCAAGTTGTGATGAAACATCACAACATGACACATGGAATAACACTATAACACATACCATCCCCTAACAACATACCTCTTCTAGATGAAATATCATCTTTAGGAATACCACCCTCACCATCAGTTCCAAGATTACCACCAAACATCCTAAAAAATTTCATAACACCTAAAAATTAAAAATGAAGGGTTTAGGAAAATTAGGTTCCTTATTGGGAACTAATTCATTATATAGGATACGAAAAAATATATAAAATGTTGTGGATTTAATTATAGTGGGATAAATAACCAATTCATAGAGAATTAAAGAACATAAAGATAAATATAGTCTTCTATATCTCTATAATCTACTAAATTAATGGTAACTTGACATTGGGAGATCTCTAGTGAAATAATCTCATTGAACCATTTTAGTGATTGATTAATATTTTATCACTCTTTTTGAACATAGAAATGATTTTATGTTATTCTAATTTTACGTTTCTTTTATTTTAGAAATATTTATTGGTTTATAATCATAAATATAGTAGTGAATATCATTTCTTGAGATAAATAATTAAGTAATTGAGAGAAGATATTCCATATCTTGAACACTATCAAGGACATTTATCTAAATTTTATATTTACTACTTAAAAAATTAAATTATTCATTTTTGAAATAATTTTATCTTTTTTTTCCATTTTGGATTCCATTTCTTGAAGGATTACTATTTTTATAATACTAAAAATTCATTCTGTACAAATAAATTTATTATTTTTTAATAATAATAATAATATTTCAATCGATAAAAGATATTATTGATACGTCTGTGTGATACAAATAGGGAATACTTTTCCATATTTTTACAAAAATATTTTTATTATGGCTTAATGAAAAAGATATATTTAGAAAATTTTAGTAGATTCCTGATAGTTTTCTAATAAGTTCACTATTTTTTAAATATTATAAAAATATTTTGAAAATATATTATGATTTTTTAAAAGTTTACTTTGAAACCATTTTATTTTTTATTTTAAAGTCACATTACTAAGTAAAAAAACACACACACATGCACTAATTTAGAGTAATTTTACATAGAAATAAAAAAAAATTATATTGTAGAGTCCGAAAAACTAGAAGGGAGAAATATTATAACCTTTTAGAAGATTTGTTAGGCCTAAAACTGTAAAGAAAAATTTAAAACATATATTTTTAGGCTTGATATACTAGAAAAACAAAATTTTGAGGGTCCAAAATATTAAAGAAAACATGATTGAAAAAATAATATTAAAATTATTAATTTATATAGAAATAATTAATCACCCAAATTTCATATAATACCCTACATTAGAAGATGGTTTTCAAATGAAATATTGATTGATTGATGTAACATTCCAACCATGGTTTTAATTTTTTTTTATTTATTTATCAATGTTGGAATTTGTTTTCATGGTTTAGGTTGAGCGTCTGGAAAATGTATTTGTGTTTCGGTGGTTTCAGTTTTCTTCTTTCATTATTCACGGTTATTGTGTTATTGGTAGAAATCTATAGGGTGGAGAGTTTTTAACACCAACATTGTCACTATATTGTGTTTAAATCCTTCAAGGATCACTGGGTGGAATTACCTAGTGTTTGGGGTGTCATTTTAGGGGTTTGGATAATTTTTCTTATCACCTGGTTTTAACACAGTTTTCCCAAACATTTAAACATAAACATGGAATGTTTAAAAACATTTCCATTAGAATTCTCATAATTTGTATACGGTTTACAAAACTATGCAACAAAACTGTGCATCCCATTACTGGGTAAATATCTTTTAATTTGAAAATATGACTTAAGTGATTCCACCTCCCATTTGAAGCCCTACCTACTGGGTATCGATCAAAGGGTGACCTGAATTTTTTATCATTCGTTTGTGACACTTTTGGGTGATTTGTCACCAATGGTTAGTGGTTCTTTCATGATTTCATCATCAAATACTTCCCTTTTCTCTTATCCTCTCTCCCCTCTCTCTATTTCTTGGTTTTCTTTGGGGTTTCCTCCCATTAATGAACTCTAATGGCTTGTTTTTTTGTTGTTGTTCATTTTAATTTGGATATAGGGTGTGAGAATGGTCCGTTGGGATTATATCTCTCCTCTATTAAGGTTTTATTGCATTCACACACCACCAAGGCTGGTGTTTCCATGTTTTTTCCTTTCTGATGAAACTTATTGATTCTTGGATGCTTTCAATTAATTTTTAAATGTGATTCAAACCTCTATAATTATCATGGATATATCATTGAGGCAATTTGTTATTGGTATATTTTTTAAAAGAGATATGTTTTAAAATAGATTTTTGAATTATTATTTAGTTTACGAAACATAGGGTGTTTGATGAAATTCCGTGTGTTATTTTAGAATAAAATTGGGTGTTTTTTTAAATTTTTACCCCCATTATGTTATGATAATTTTGATGTTTTTTAATTGGAATTGTATGTGTGATTTGGAAATTTCATTGATTTTAAAGGGGTGTTTAATATTTTGAAACTAAATTTAGTGTTTGGGTTTTTTTTAGAAAAAAATGGTGTTTTTGAAAATGATTTAAAAAATGGGTTCTTGGACGCATAGAGGGTGCCATTAGATGTTGGTATGTCTATGGGTAAAGTAGGTGAACACATGGATGTGCATTTAAATGACGGTAGCACTCTAAAAGACCTTTCCCTTAAAAGTGACTCGTTCCTCCTTCATTCTATTTTCTCCAAATGGTTCTATGTTTTCCAAACAAGGAAATGAGGGACTAATCATGTGTTAATCATGTTTTAATAATAAAAAATCCTATAAATTTTACAAAGCTTGTTAATCCTATTTAATCTGTCTCAAACCATGTGTACAGATGGTTGGTTTCTTTATAATTTAAATAAACCTATAGAAGTTCATAAGTGATATGTTTTATTATTGTAAACTACTTGTAATTTAGATTATTATGGATTTCCTTGATAAATGATGAAGTCTAATCCATTATATGAATATCACAGTTTAAGTCTTTATATAGATAATTGGATAAGTCTGAGAAACCGTGAGTATTCCACCGCTTAGGTTTTTCTGGAAAAGGACCCATACACCATGACCAGACACCGTGACCCATAAACCATGACCAGGCACTATGACCAGACACCATGGACCATACACCATGACCTAGACACCGTGACCAGACACCGTGACCTAGACACCGTGACCAGACACTGGGACCCAGACACCGTGACCCAGACACTGTGACCCAGACACCATGAACTATACACCGTGACCCAGACACCATGACCCAGACACAGTGACCAAACACCATTACCAGACACAAAAACCATTTTCAGACCTGTTGTAGTCTGTGACACCGATTCCGTGCTAAGATGCCATTTGAATTGGGAAAAGGACAAGGCACCGTGATCCTAATACCGCATCCGTGCTACTGATTCCTGATCTTTATACAAATAAATCCTCTTAACTGTCTCACTTCTCAAAGCAAAGAAGAATACACCCTTTCAAGGAGACACCATTTCTTGAAGACACCGTTTCCCGACTAATTGTGACTCCATTCTTTAATCTGTTTTGTCATTTTTTAATTTAATTTATAACATTCATATTTGAGTCTTTTAAATTCACTAACATAATTAATATTTCTTTTTAGACATATCACCTGACAGTGCGAGGTATGAGGTGAATAATACGTGCCTCATGTCAGATCCAACACATGCACTCCACGATTAAAAAGAGAAGTGTGGCCGAAAAAACAAGGGCACACGCAAGAACAAATATGAACAAGAATTCTTTAGAAAAGAACCAACACATGCAACTCAATAAATATAAATAAAACATGAAGTATTCACGAATCAAGAATTTGGGATACCATAGATCAGAGTCATGAACATCGTCACATTACCAACTCTACGAAGAACACAAGACAAATCAAACTAGAAACTAGATCATCAGACTTGCGATACTCTGTTTCTCGCAAGAGGACTCAATTTTAACATCTGCTTCAACTTAGAAGTCTAGAGCCGCATATACTAACACTCAGAGCACTTATAACCTTGTCTCATAAATTTTTATCTGTTGTGTATTGTTTTAGATTTTGAGCAGTGTGTGTATATCTGTATTAAAACACACACTATCTCCTTCAAATAAATTTAAGGATATAAGATATACTTCCTCTCATATCTTTTTACAATTTTTTACTCCCACAAATAAGTGTTGAAGAGGACCCTATGTGACATGTTAGTTTATATCCATGAAGAAATGTAGAAGAAGGCATGTGACCTGGATAGTCGTGTGTACTGGTGTTTACCTCGATCCAGGGTGTTGATCATGTTTATTAATATATTAATCTTAGTGGCATGTGATCACTAAGTGTAGTGGATTAGGTCTCGGATCGAGTCTGAACCACTTGTTTTATATCTACTATGTTGTTTAATTTAGTTTTCTCTATTTTACTATCTAATTCAGAAATCACTAAATTTACTTTGATAGTTAATCTTGGAAAAAAGTTATTACTATTTTTCCATATTAGAATGACTTCAAAAGTAATGTTAATAACTGATATTGAGATTACTTATAATTAACCAATCTTCTAAGAAGTTATTTAAAGAGTCAAACTTTCATAACCATATTAATTTGATTAACTGGGCTGTATTTATTTTTATCGGGGAACCTTTTAAGAATAATTTTCAAACATAAATTTTTATAGATACTCAATTAACCTCCCTCTTAAGTACTCTACACCTACCAACATTTGGTATCAAAGGGTGTTTGTTATTCTTATTAAGATTTTGTTTTTGATCCTATTCAACTGTGATTTTAGTTGTACTTTAAAGATTTATAAATTTCTGTCAATTCTAAATTTCTTTCTCTTTAAAAGTATTTCTTAATTATGAATAATAGACTGGAAGATTTTGTAAAAAACATGCCACAATTATTTAATGGAACCAATTATTCCCAATGGAAAATTAAAATGAAAATGCATTTATAATGTAAGGGTTTTGAAACTTGGTCTTCAATTATAGATGAGTATAAGATTCATACTAGTGATAGAATCACTTGAGATTACCCAAAAAATACTTCCTAAAATAATAGTTTTAAGGATATCAATTATTTATATTTATCTTTAGGAGATGATGAATTTAACATAATTTCTCCATGTAAAACTACCCATAAAATTTGGGATACTTTGTCTGTTTCACATGAAGGAACTTCTAGTGTAAAAGAAATGATACTTAATAATTATACTATTAAATATGATAAATTTAAAATAAAACATGATGAGCCTATTTATGATATGTATCTCATGTTCAACAAAATTTTCAAGATAATTATTTCTCTTAGAAGATAAGTTACTTCTAAAGAACAAATTATAAGGATTCTCAGATGTCTGCCTAACAGATAGAGAGGAACCTCTGTCTCTATTAGAGAGTCATGTGACACCAGTAAGTTACCTGTAAAAGAACTCATTAGGAATCTAATTATGTATGAAGATGAGTCGAAAGTAAAAAACGAAGAAGAGGATAAACCCAAAAGAAAATCTATTGCATTTAAGACCACCAATTCTAAACACAAAGAGAAAGTGAATTGGAAGTATCTCTAGAAAGATCCAGCAATGAACAATAATTACCTAACAATGATATGGAGATGGCTCAATTATCTAGAAGGTTTAAGAGATTTTATAAGAAGAATATTTTTTTTAGAAAACCAGACTTCAAGGGAAGATATGATAAAAAACGAAGCTAGAAGAAAGATTGGAAAGGAAGTGACAAGTCTGATGAGATAATATGCTATAAATGTAATCCAAAGGGACATGTAAAGGTTTACTGTCCCAAGCTCAAGTAAAAAATTAAGTATGAGGAAAAATATAAAAATAATAAAAATGTAATGAAAGAAACATGGAGTGATTTTGAGGATAGTTCAAGGGACTCAAAATCTTCACATGATGAACAGGACAACAAATACAAAATGTGTTTTATGATAAACACATCTGAGGTAACACTGGAATCTTCTGTAAACAATTCCTATAATTCTGTAGATGAGAGTGATTTTAAAAATATATCTAATGAGGAAATGTTTGAGTACTATAATATGCTTGAAGAAACAGGTAATTAAATAAAAGATAAATAAAAATCTTTAAAGAAACATCATGCTCTTGCATCAAATATTAAAACATAACTTACTGTAGAAAGGGAGAAAAATTCTCAATTACTAAAAAAAATAATGAACTAAATCTATGTAACCATAAGTTGAAAAAGGAACATGAAAGGTTTACTAATGGAAAAGATACATTAATACAAATTCTAGATAGGCATATTTTCTTATGTATAGTACCGGTATTGGATATTAACCTAGTAAAATAAATCTGGGAAGAACTAATTCTGTTTCTAAGTTTATGACATGAAACTTTACTTCTAGTTCTATAAAACATTCAGCTAGTTCAAATTATAAAACACTCTCTATTTTTTCATAATTTTCTGGACCAGATAGAGTTTATTTTTCAATAAATTTACATAATGATTATAGTAAACCTATGAGGAAGACGTGGGTTCCTAAATAACTAGTCACTAATATTAATGGACCCAAACAAATATAGGTACCAAAATATGTTTTTATTTGACTATTTGGTAGGAAATATTCTTAGAGAGAACTTGTAAAAGCTTATGGTACTTGGATTGTTGGTGTTCAAGATACATGACAGGAGACTACTCATGCTTCAAGAATTTAATAAATATTTATGGTGGAAATGTCACCATTGGTGGAAATGCACAAGGAAAGATCATTGGCCTTGGCCAAATCAGTAACTCTAACTTAGTTTTAATTTCCAAATTACTTTTTATTGATGGATTGAAATATAATCTACTTAGTATTTCATAGCTATGTGATGATGGATTTCATGCTAAATTTGAAAATGATTCTTGAAATTTTTTCAATTCAAAAAATGAATTAATATTTTCTACATTAAGAAATTAAATTTTTTACTCTGTTAACTTAGATTCTTCAATTTCTCAAAATGATTCATGATTAAGTGTATTTCACAAAAAGTCTTGGCATTGGCATAAGAGACTAGGACATTATAATATTCAATCTCTTAGAAAGCTAACAAGAAAAAGTTTAGTCAAATACCTACCCAAACTTGAGTTTCCTAATGATAATGTGTGTAATCCTTGTCAAAATGGGAAGAACCACAAAATTTACTTCAAACAAAAGAAAGAAGTGTCAACTTCTCAACCTATCAAATTAGTTCACATGGATTTGTTTGGACCATATAGAGTTTCTAGTTTCAATGGTAAGAACTATGTTTGTGTTCTTGTAGATGAATTTTTCAGATATACCTGGACCTTATTTTTGGATCACAAATGTGAAGCGTGCTCTCATTTTACCAAAATTACAAAACTGTATTAAATATTAGTGGAATTATAATTAAATACTTAAGAAGTGATCATGGTTGTGAGGTTGAAAATCAAGAGTTTGAATCCTTCTCTTAAAAATGTCAATAGTCATAATTTCTATGACCCTAGAACACCTCAATAGAATGGAGTTATAGAAAGAATAAATAGAACCTTGCAAGATATTTATAGAACCATGCTTAGTGAATATGACTTACCTATTTATTTTTGGGCTGAAGCTATAAATACAACATGCTATATTATCAATAGAGCATTGATTAGAAAAATTCTTAAAATAACTCTATATGAGTTATAGAAAAAGGGAAAACCCCAAGTTAGATACTTTAAAGTATTTGGTTGCAAAGTCTATATCCTCAATACTATGAAAAATGTTGAAAAATTCGCATCTAAGAGTGATGAAGGAATATTTCTAGGATATTCAATCTCTAGTAAATCCTATATAGTGATTAACAAAAGAACTAAATGTGTGGAATAATCTGTCCATGTCAAATTTGATGAAATAGATCCACATGATCCAAATATCTCTTTAGAGAACTTGGAGGATGATGTATCAAATCTAGACATAAATTCCAAATCCTCTAACCAACTAGTAAAGGAACCTTAATGAGCTTCCTATTTAGAAAATTCAATAGATTCAAGTCACAAGGAACCCAAACCTGTTGAAGAACATGAAATCACTAGTCCTTATTTTTCTAGAGATGTTAGAACTCTTAAGAACAATTTTTAGATACTGTTGTAGGAGATTTAGATAAAGGAAATCAAACTAGATATTCTCTTAGAAATCAGGTTGAAGATCAAGTGTTTTTGTTACAACTTGAACCTAAGAACATTAATGATTCTATCAATGATGAATTTTGGGTGATGGCTATACAATAAAAGCTTAATTAGTTTGAAAGGAACAAAGTTTGGAAAATTGTTGATTGAACTAAATACAAATTTACCATAGGATCTAAGATGGATTTTTTTTATAAAGTTGTTGAAGCTTGTTACATAGTTAGAAACAAATATAGATAGATTATACAAGGATATAATCAATAATAAGGAATTTAATATGAGGAAACCTTTGCACCAGTACCTATTCCTGAAGCCCTTATAATTCTTCTTACTTATGCGGCACATATGAATTTCAAACTATATGAAATGGATGTTAAAATTGCATTTCCAAATGGGTATATAGCTGAGGTTGTTTTTGTTGAGAAACCCATTATTTTACAAATCGACATTTTTCAAATCATATTTTTAAATTATCAAAAGATTTATATGGTTTAAAACAAGATCCAAGAGTTTGGTATGATAGGTTAAGTACTTTTCTTATTTCCAAAGGTTTTACAAAAGGAATAGATGATCCTACCATTTTTATAAAATGAATTTCCAATGATGTTTTAGTAGTTCAAATTTATGTAGATGACATTATATTTGGATCTTCAATTTTTTTATGTGTTAAATTTTCTAAAATGATGCAAAAGGAATTTGAAATGAGTTTAATGGGTGAACTAAAATTCTTTCTTGGATTTAAAATCATTCAAAATAATGATGGTATTATTTTATATCAAAAAAATATACCAGAGATATTCTACATTTTTTTGTCTTGGATAACACTAAAAGTAGTGACACTCCAATGAGTACTACATGTAAGATGGATCATGATGAATATGGAAAATAAATTAATCAAACCACTTACAGAGGAATGATTGGAAGCTTACTGTACTTAAATTCTAGTCAGATGGACAATATGTTTAGTGTATGTTTGTGTGCTCGTTTTCAAGCAAACCCTAAGGAATCTCTTTTAAATTTTGTTAAGAGAATTTTCAAATACCCCAAGAATACACCCAATCTAGGATTATTATATCCCAGAGGGAAATGTTTTGAGTTAGTTAGTTATTTTGATGCTAAATTCAGTGGTTTTAGGTTAGATAGAAAAATCACCTCTGGAATATGTCACTTGTTAGGAGATTCACTAGTGTGATGGTGTAGAAAGAAGCAAAACTTTGTTTCATTATCTACTGTAGAACATGTATACATAGCTGCTGGTAGTTGTTGTTCACAAATTTAGTGGATGAAACACACATTTCTAGATCATGGATATCAAATCACGAATGTACCTATAAATTGTGATAATACAAGTGCTATTAACATCTCAAAAAATCCAGTTTCACACTCTAGGGAAAAAATATTGATGCAAGACATCACTTTTTGAGAGATCATTATCAAAAACGTGATTTCACTTTGGAATTTATTGGAACTGAATATCATCCTGCAAATATATTCTCCAAACAATTAAATTCTGAAAGAATAGATTACATCATATATGTGTTGGGAATGATAAATCTTATATAGTAAGTATGCCTTTTCATAGCTTACTGTTTCATAGTTTACGGTTTCACAAGTCACTGTCGTAATATTAGTGTCTAGCTCTAACAGATCTATAGATTATTTTCTTAAAAGTTGCTATTTTATGTTTACGGTCTCACAATTTCTATCTCTCAGTTACTTTCTGGAACTTACTATCTCAAACAATACAGTCACACAGTTTTGAAGTCACACAATTATGGTCTCACTGTGAAAGCCAGTTTCGGTCTCACCATAAAATTCTTTCAGAGTCTCACCATAAAGATGTTTTATTATTTTATTTACATAATATAACCTATATCGCGATAATTAAATATATTGTTTTACTTTCCCAGACCTTTTTTTGATGCTTGGTATCCCTAAATGATAAAAATGAAAGAAGTTTCACTCCTTTCTTCACCCGATCTCTCTTCTCTCAAACCGTAACCCCTCTTTCAACATTTCTATCTCTCGAACCTTCATTGAATTCCCAGAATGAAATTAACATCCTCAACAACTTCTGAGAATCACCGATCGTAGAATAATATGAAAATAACACCAAAGTTAGTGCCTAAAGGTCCTTTGATTCCAAACATGGTGAACTGAATAGTGGTACATGGAAAGGAAATTTTCCCTAAGTGGCTTCTGTCAAGTAAGTCTTTAGTATTTAATGTACTAAAATAGCAAGGACGACTAGATTTGTTAAAAAATAAGAATATGCCGATATAGCTGAATCTAGATTCATAATGTTATCAATTCATTCAATTTTCTTTTGATACAGAAGATGGTTTTGTTAGGAGAAGCTGGATCAATGGGAAAAGATGTAATTTTTCTTTGAGGTTATGTGTTTCATGCCTAAGGATGCCTCATGAGTGTATTTTTTAGGACTACCATAGTGGTCCAACACCTCTAAGTGAGATCATTGTGTTGGAATAATCCTTGATAAGCTTAAATAGTAATGCAATAAAAATAAGAGATATAGATGCTGAGCTAGATGGGGATACTAGACTTTTGTTTAAATTTGATCAGAATCTGATCATCCCCCAAAAAGGTGATTTTGCTACACTAAAGTATCAGGATTTATTTTTGATACATAATATGAATACTAGACACCAGATCACACTATGAAATTATGTTATACTTCACATGTGTGAGTTGATCAAGACAACCTCAAAGTCAACCCTCCTATTCTACTCATGATTAATCTTAGCTACGCTTCATGAAAAAGGGTTGGTTGGACCAGATGAAGAAGTCATTAAGGAATAAGAATACTGTATTTCAAAATTTATGCTCAAGATAATGAAAATCAGTTGGAATACATGGATAAAATAATGGGTAGAAGATAATGAGAGGGTCTATGAAATGTTCATCCCGGTTGAACAATCTTCAATACCTAAGGATATTTATGATCCTGGTTTGGAACCAGATGAAATCATTGACTATTCTGATGAGGAAAATGAGAAGAGGTTGTTGAACCTATAGGGAAAAATGTCTTAGATGAGGAAGACAGTGAACCTACTCCACAATTCATAATTGAGAAGGAAGTACCTATCCCAAAAAAGATTTTTGATCTAGAAGAACTTGCCTCTAAAGAAGAATTTGTTGTAGTTGAAAAATAAATGGCTATTCTGGAAGAACATTTAGAAGAAGATCTTTCTCTTGAGAAAGAAGATTCTCTTGATGAATATCCATAGAAAAAAATTGTTCCTCAAATTAACCATTCTACTAAAGAGAGAATGGATCAAGACTTTCAATTATTAAGAAAGGAAATGGGTGAGGCTTCTGGGGAAGAATTCTTGGAATTAGATCATGGATCTAAATATCTTTGTCCTGAGAATGATGCACATGTTGAGGGGGAGCAGCACCTGTATCTGGAAAGTGTTGAAGTGCCAAATATGGTTGATTCATGATCTATGGATACATGGTATAAATTTTCTATCTATTTTGATGTGAATGACACCCAAGATGACTCAGTGAAAGGTATAGATCGGTCTACTATGTTTCAATTGAAACTAGTATCGACTCTTGATGTTATAGCGACAAAGGAACCTGAGCCTATCTCAGGTCCTATCCCGGAACCTTCACAAGAACCTTCCACCTTGGTGAGTGATAATTTCTTGAAATAATTTGGAGCAACCCTATTGGTTGGGGTTGAAAAGATCATGAATACTCAACCTCCTCCTATGAAAAACTTGAGTGAAAGAGTTGCTGCCCTATTGTTAGAGAAGATTATTTGGCAGATTTAGCTGAAAATACTTCATGAAATTCAATAAGTAAGAGTTGAGAACCATCAATTTAGCGATGAAGGGAAATATCCTAGAGATATGGTTGAATAAATGTATAGAGTGATGAACTCATGACCAGAACCTATTGCTCATCCTGTCAAGGATGTTGGTAGTCATATTCCATAGGATGTAGCCTCCCAGATTCAACATATCCTAATTTCAATAGCTGAAAAGGTGGATGAAAGAAACAAGAAAACAGTTCAAGAGATTCTTGATCTTTTTATTGGTCTTAAAAAGATGACCGATGAGTATAATAGGTGTCTCCAGAAAGTTATGAATAATATCAAGTCCCTTACTTAAGATGTTACAACTTCTAGTGCCTCTGGAAAATCATCTCAACCCTCCTGGGATAGTGATCTGCTCAGAATAGTTGTCAAAGAAGATCTTTGGTCTGTGCTCAGTGGATTTGAAAAAAAGTCTTTATCTGTGGTTTTCAAGAAAAGTGACAGAGTTCTTGATTTGGTGAGAGTTCATTGCATGATTTCCAATGATTCTCAAGAAAAAATTACTAAGAAGGTGTACATTAACTTCAATAGGATATTCTTTAAGCATGATATGACAAACCACTTCAAGTATCATGCAAAGAATCTAAAAATTCCTCCTGTCACTTAATCTTTCAAAACTCAGGTCCAAAAGCTCAATGATTTCAATCCTCTGTTGGAAAAGTTCATGGAGAAAAATGATGACTTTGAAAAGGCAATGCAGTATGGTGGTGAGATTATTTATTAATTCATCAAACTTTTAAGGATTGATCTTCATGCGCAAAGCACTGCTATTGTGGATCTACAGCTACACCCTTGAGATCTGGTTTTCATACCTTCTCATCCTCTGCCCTTACCTCTACTTCTATGTCTATCTCTCTAGATCTGAGTCAGATTAAGCCTATTATCCTTGACCAACAATTACTTCAGTTTTCCACCAAACCTAGATTGGACCCTTCTATTTTTTAAGGACTCCCTATACCTTCTCAGTCAGTTGCTTTACTTCCTTCTTCCACTTTTACCTTAACTCCTATGGCTTCTAGTGATGCTGCTGCCAAGGAAAAAGAGAGGATAGATTGTGATGAAGATAAATGATCACTATATTTTTATCGGAATGGTTATAATATTTTTATTTCTTATAGTATGTAATGTCACTTTTTTATCTATATAATGCATTGTGAGCGCTTCTTATCAACTATCTTATTTACTTTTGTACACTTTTTGATAATCCCAAAAGGGGGAGAGAGATGCACACTAAAGGAGAGACACATTAACTAAGAATATATATCTCACTTACATTATTTGTGATCATAAAAAAGGGGGATATTTTTGGACTCCTCATGTGTTAATCATTTTATAATGATCGCAAATTTTATACATTCTGTAAATCTTGTTATTCTTGTTTAATATGTCTCAAATACTGTGTACAGATGGTTGGTTTCCTTATGCTTTAAATAAACCTATCTAAGATCTTAAGTGCTATGTTTGATTATTGTAAACTACTTGTAATTTGTATTATAATGGATTTCTATGAAAAATGATTAAGTCTAATACATTCAATTAATATCACTGTTTAAGTCTGTATACATATATTTAGCTAAGTCTGAGAAACCGTGAGTATGCCACCGGTTATGTTTATCTGGAAAATTACCCAGACACTATGTCTCGACATCGTGACCCAGACATCGTGACCAGACACTGGGACCAGACACCGTGACTTAGAAATCGTGACCAGACACTGTGACCCAGTCACTGTGACCCAGACACTGTGACCCAGACACTGTGACCCAAACCTCATGAATTAGACATCGTGAACCAGATACTGTGATCCAGACACTGTTACCTAGACATCATGACCAGACACCAAAACTATTTTTAGACCTTTTGAAGTCTATGACACCGGTTCTGTGCTGAGACACCATTTTAAGTTTAGAAAAGGACCAGACACCGTGATCCTAATACCACATATGTGATATTGGTTCCTAATCTCTATACAAATACGTCATCATAACTATCTCACTGCTAAATGGAAAAAAAGGAGATACCATTTTAAGGAGACACGGTTTCATGAAGACACCGTTTCCAGATTGACTGTGACACCGTTATTTAATCTGTTTTATAATTTTTTTAATTTACACTACTACAAATATGGCTTATAGTAGCGCTAAAAATGGCCATTAACAGCACTAAAAAAGCGTTGTTAATCTCGACGAAGATAAAGGGGGGTCCCCTTTATCAAAGCTAAAAATAGCGCTGATAAAGGGGGACTTTTATCTGCGCTAAAAAAAGCGCTGATAAAAGTTCCCCTTTATCAGTGCTAAGCAAGCACAAATAAAGGTAGTATTTATCAGCGCTATTTTCAACACTGATAAATGTATAATATATCAGTGATATTTTGAGAACTGATAAAAACTACCTTTATCAGTGCTCAAAATAGCGCTGATATATTATCTATTTATCAGCGCTTAACTAGTGCTGATAAAGGCCAATGATCCTATCCAAAACCAGAACCTGCACAGAACCTGCCCAGCGCCTGCACACATTACAGCACCTGCACAGAGTCCAAAAAAAACCTACACACAACACACACAACACCCACACACAAAGCACAGAAGAACAAAAATGATACATACATTTACTTGAAATCATGAATACAAAACAACACAATTCTATATACATTTCAAACAATGTTTAATTTGGTTACAAATACATTTATCCAACAAACAGTTAAAAAACAATGATATTCCATCCTTTTTGCATCCATCTGCTCTAAAAAATTGTCATCCATGGAAATGGTTTCCGAACAAAGCATTCGAACTGAGGAAAAAGATTTCACCTACATAATAAAACAAATATTATGTTAGTAATATAATAATGAAATAAAGAATGGGGTTGCTAAATGGAATTATACTAGTGAGGCAAAAAATATAAAATAACCAATTAACGAAATTGGTGCATGGTTAGGGATAATCATCTATAATAATCAAATGGCCCAATGTTTAGTAGAACATGCGCTATTTAATGATTCAAGGGGGAATAGATAAACCTACAGTTTGGTTCTAAGGTTATGATGGTCTCACATTGATGGTTAATGGTTTGTCAAATAATGTGATGAACTTGTGTAAGGTATGAGTTTTTGGGGAAGTATCTTTATATGGTTGAATAATGGATTGTAAGCCACTCAATGAAACTATATGGATTAGAAGTGTGTGTATATTGATTCCCACATTATTGGAAAATGATTTATTTTACCCTTAGGCCTAATAATTCACCTAATTAATGAGTGGAATTAACACATTTTCACTATCAACCATTAAAGCGGGTTACCCTCATATATCATTCATTCCACTCAACAAAATCCTTTACACACACTCTCCTCCTTCTCCCTTCCCCCATGGGATATCTCCCTTACTTTTGAGACAAATCAAATATTATCAATTACTTTAAAAGAGTGGTGGAATATCTTCAACCCTATTATCCTCTTCTATTGGATACCAATGATGGGCCTTTTGAAATGACATTAAACCTTGGATATATACCTATAGCCACAGTTTAATACCATGGCTATATGTCCCCACATTCCATAAAAAAAGCACCCCTGCCCCCTTCCCCAGCACAGCCCCTACACACTGCCCACCCCCGAGCACACCCCCTACCCCTACACACTCCCTGCCCCCTGAACACCCCCTGCCCCCTTCCCCAACATACCCCTGCCCACTGCACTTCCCCCTGGCCCATTTCACACCCCCATTACCACCCCTACATATTTCAAAAGAACCCAGCACACCCCTACCCCTTCCCCCTACCACTTTGCCCCCTTCCCCCTCCCCAAGAAAACCACCCCTACACAGCACACCCACATTTTAATACCATGGCTATATGTCCCCCCATTCCATGAAAAAGAATCACCCCTTCCCCCTTCCCCCGCACACCCCTACACACTGCCCACCCCCGTGAACACCCCCTACCCCTGCACACTCACTACCCCCTGAACACCCCCTACCCCCTTCCCCAGCACACCCTTTCCCACTGCACTTCCCCTACCCATTGAACACCCCCTGCACACCCCCTACATATTTCAAAAGAACCCAGCACACCATCTACCCCTTCCCCCTACCACTTTTCCCCCTTCCCCCTCCCATAGAAAACCACCCCTTCCCTCTCACCCTATCCCCTTCACATTATAAAGAAAATACCTTGTATAGAAATTGTGCTCAATTTACATTATACACATCATATATATCAACACATTCACATGTACCTTTATTCAATGTAAATACACTTATATAGACTCTCTACATATCATAATAAAACCCTCTTTAAAATTCACAAACACATTAAATCCATTTGAAAACACCCATCACACAAATTTCTCATTTCTTCAAACACATTTAAAGGACTTAAGCATGAAATCCACAAGAAATAAAACTACATTCATTTTAAAAATAAATTTAAAGTCTATACACACCCCAAATTCCTTTGATAACACATTTTTAACCATATAAACATTTCATATAGTACACTTAGCAAGAAAATACAACACAATAAAATACAAGTTCAAAAAAACGAGATACAGAAAATGGATTCTATTGATCCTCGGTGGTTTCGTCATTCACCCCATACGCACTGCACACCATCATGCCTTACTTCAATATTTATTTGTTCAAAGATCAATAATATGAATTCGGGGATAGAAGACATTGAGTAATAAATTAAGATTTCAATACATCGGAGCATTCTCAATTCAGCAAAGAAGGTTGGAGGATAATAAATGATCATATATAGATAACATAAGTGGTAGGAATTCACCTTCATCCTATTTGTGTACAATCTTCCATCAGGTATGTTGCCCATTCGTTTCTAAACACATGTATATAATCTTCTAAATATGAGTTTTTGCGACAGTCATAGTAGTACTGAAAAAATATAAATACACAAACGATTAATAAATATTTTAAATGAACTCGTAATTATTTTCGAAAATACCTCATCAGGGATGCTAGTTTGTTGATTAAATATGATCTCTTTCATAAATTTACAAACATAATAACCACAATCCTTTCTGTTTGTTTGTTTTGGACACTACAGAAACATAGAAAACAATAACTAATTTGTTTTGATATGTGCTTGGATAGTGAAATTTTATTATATATACCCAGATACTTTTCCAGTTGTAGATCTTTTAGGTGTCCTCATCCTTATGCCTTGGATTCATTCCATGCATTAGACGATATTGATGCACCGCCTTATCATAACAGAATCCTCATTAAAAGATAACATAAATTATATAACTAGATGTTTAGTTTTAAAATGTTGGATCTAGTGTATTACAAATTAACAAACGCCATCATGCGTGGTCAGTTTGTTGGATATCCATGCGTTGAATCCAGAAAATAAATGTTTGGAGTATCCAAATTGACTGCAATTAGCATCCAATGCTCCCTAAAAAAAGGAATAAGTAAAGAATGAAATGAAAATATAGTTGATATGATTAAATTTTAGAGTTTTACCCCTGTATCATTAGTATTAAAAAGAATCTGTCATTCGTAATTTTGTTTTCAAACGATTTGTGTAGGGATGACATTATTGCAGCCTCTTTAACAGAATCTAATTCGTCTTTTGAAGATGTGGTGTGAGGACTAACGAGTACAAATTTTTTTTCATGGGGAAATACCTTCAATTGTTTTTCATATATATGTCTGTGAAAAATATAAAATGTATTTAGTCAAAATTATTAGAGTATATCATCTTTTGTAAAATCAAATCATGAAAACTTACCTCATGTATAAATTTACAACTGAGGCTCCTAGCCATTCATACTTGAGGAGTTCATTTAAATTTTCAGCACTAATGAAATCTGATATCTCCTCTCCATACATATCTTTTTCGAAATCAACTATGTGAGTACTACCGTCTTTCAACTTTGTATCCATATGAGCCTGCAATGATATTAAATGTGGATATAGAACGGGCGGGGTGAAGGTGCTCTCAGTAGCCCGTTTCAATCAGTTAGTTGATCCTTGAGATAGTTTTGAGCTGATATTTCATTTCACCCCACAGTCATTGTCATTCTGTAATAACATTCATCAGTTCAGACCTTTTTTCATTAAATGTTAAAGTTCCACCTTGAAAAATAAATTAGAAATGAATACCTTTTTGTCGACATGTTTTTTTACAAGAACTGTCGGCCATGCGATGAATGTTCCAACAACCTGTTCAACCGTATGAATGTTGTCATCATCATTTGGAACAGGTAGCTCGGCACTTGGCTCATTAGCTACATTAATTGACACTCTAAGATGATCTTTTGGAAGCTATCTGTTGTGTAGCATGTCGTTTTGTGAATTGAACACCATAGCCCTCGCTACGAGGCGATAGGTGCGAGTTGATAAATATAAATCACAGTCATTTTCACCCTATGGAATATTAGTATAGGAAAGGTATCAGTGTCTATGTAAATCACATTTCATAGAAACAAATATTAAAACATTGATTACCTCATCTATGTCAGGTTTTTTAGGGGAATGGCTCGCCTCAAAGCTGGTGGGGGGTGGGGCGAGATCGTCACGCACGGGTTGTTGTTGAGTTTTTTATTCTCTTGGACTCTCCCCCATCAATTTTTCTATCATATCTCTCTAGTATTGTAATTATTCTTGAAAATTATATAATTTTTCTTGCATCTTTTCCATTTTTTCATTTTGATCCCCTGCTTGTTTTTATGTTTGAAAATATGTTCAGGGTGTCACCCCAAAACCCGCACCTCTGACACGACCATACTTTCCTGGCTGCTTCAAGGCTGCTGAAAGTATGTCTGCATCTTTTCCGGTTATTGTTGATTCTTGTAACTATTTTAGATAGAAAATATAGAAAAATAAGTAGTTATTTTAATGTAATAGCGATTTAAAGCAACTAAAATTTATATTATGTCATACTTACACATGTTTCCCACACTTTTTGTGTGTTTTCATCTATCAATGTCCCCTCTTTATTTAAATGATCCTCCTTCCATAGCATATGGCGTGGGATGGATATGGATTTCGATTTTGATTCATCAATATGCATATAAACAGAGAAACATGGTTATGGTGTTGTTTTATGTCACATACTAGTAGTAGGGTAGATTTAAAAGACATACCAATTTTTTCTCAAGTTCAGCGTACCCCATCCTTGCTTTACGGTAAGGGTACGCTGGTTCTGTTGCGCGTTTTTTATTTTCAGCACTCAGTAGCTGTTTCATAAATAAAAAACTATCAATCAGAGTGATGAATACAAGAAAACGTCTAACAACGTATTACCCCACACAATGTACATGAAAAGTATGCTCCCCACTACGGTTTCTAAATGCATCCCACGCTCCTTCGGATATCAAGTGTGCGTAAAGAGAAGGTGGGTGTGACTTGATTTTCCCTTCTGCATCTTTAAGATGATATTTCGTTAAAATTGTGCGGAAACCTCTATGAATACTTCCTGCAACTCTTAATAAATATTCCTTGTGTGAGACATCTACTATAAATGCACTCTGCAATGGATGATGAAGAGTAAGTCAATGTTTTGGTATTTTATTTTATTTTAATAAATTAAAAAATGATATCATAATGTTACCATAATCTCTTCCCACATTAGTGTATTCAGCCTGGGGACAACATGGTGCCGCGACTGTACATCAATCGGTATGTGTTGCCAAGTGACGATTCCAATATAGCTACTAAATATGGCTTTGTTGGGGTTAACATGTTGGCCTCGCTTATTCATTCCCACCTAAAATTTGATGCCTTTTTCTTTTTCCTTAAGGATTTTGGAAAACACTGTCAATCTACGATGATCTTTTTTTTGCACTTTCAGGGTTTCATTTCTTACAATTTCCTCAGAAGTAGCATCAATATCTTCCCCCGAAGTGCTAGCATCGGCAATGGGACCAGCAGCAAAAGGTTGAGAAACCTGTTGTACCTCAGCACTGGGACCATAAATAATAGGTTGAGAAACCTGTTGTTGCTCTACACTGGGACCACCAGCATCTGGTTGAGAAACCTGTTGTTGCTCTGCAGTGGGACCACCAGCTGCTGGTTGAGGGACCTTTTGTGCCTTGGGATTAGGCGCATCAGCAGGTACAGAAGTCATTATCTTCAGAAGTGGTTTAATATTTAATTTAGATTACATAAAAATGGCAGTGAACATATAATAACATAACGTAACACAATGTATGTTACAATAAACAAATAACATGATTGTTGTACTCTATTTTTTTTTCTTTAAAGGATGAAGTGATTTGACTTCTCTATCGACTATGTAAATCAGTTCACTGTGGTCTCCTCTAACATACAAAATGCCATCTACATTTGGACTGATGCGAAATGATTGTGAAGTCCCTATAAAAGGGTCCACCTCCATTGAACTTTCATCTGACGCTTCAGTTGTTTTGGTCAATAACAGAACAATTGACCAATTTTGGTTTGCGGGGTCTGGAACATAAAATACTTGTACTGCCTATGATGCCACTATAAATGGTTCGTCTTTCTCCCCTTCCTTACTGAAATCAACATTCACGAATCCTAATTCATCTATTTTAACAACACTCTTGTTATCAACCCACTTTCATTGAAAAATCATCACTTTGAATTTCGTATAATCCAACTCCCATATTCGTTTGATGATTCCAAAGTATGACATATTCGCATAATTTTTATTTTTGTCCTTAGCACCGGAAACATGCATCTCCTCAGCCACAAGTGTAACCCCACTATTCTGCATGGTACTGTCTTCATCATGTTCATTAGTATAGAATATATAACTGTTAACTGCATAAGCATTGTAAGATAATACGTACACACTTGCTCCTTCGACCAGCCATCAAAGTCGTTCTGAAATTGAGTCAGGATTTTCATCTAAATTCTTAAAAATATGGTCTCGAAAGCATCCTATAAACTGTCGATTATGTGTATCTGATATCCATTTTTCATCCCTAGAAGGATTCAAATGCCTAAGAATTTCTTTGTGGGTTTGAACATATGGGTCAACGTCAAAACTGTTATGAAAAATGTAAAGGTGGGCCTGCTACCGATCTGTAATATTGATTGTGACAACCTCTCGTCCAGAAATTCCTTCACCCTCAAGCCACTCAGTGTGACGAGATTTTGGTAGGCCAATGATTTCCACACCAGACAGGTATTCGGTAAAAAATTCAACAGCTTCCTCAACAATATATTTCTCCGCAATACAACCCTCTGGCCAACTTTGGTTTTTGACATACCCTTTCAAAATCTTCACATACCGTTCAATGGGGTACATCCATCTATAATGTATAGGACCACATAGTACAATCTCTCTCCCCAAATGAACCATCAAATGAACCATCATATTGAAAAATGTCTGCGGGAAGAAAATTTCCAATTCACATAATATGACGGCAATTTCTCTTTCCATAGTTGGCAATTTCGCTGGGTCTATAACTTTGCTGCATATAGCTTTGAAGAAGAAACCGAGCTTCGTTAATGTATGGCAGACATTCTTGGAAAAAATGGAACGTAAATCTACAGGAATTAGATCTTGCATCAAAACATGGAAGTCATCCATTATTTATTCATATTCATCTTCTTTATGGGTTCGATCTCGAGAACATTCCTAATATTATGTTTTAATTAATCAGGTAGGATTGTTTGGGTTTTATAAAAACAAATCATGGTACAAATGCCTTTAAACACATGTGAAATCCATATACATGGTTTGTCCAGTAGGGTGAATATCGTGTATGTACAAGATACCTGATTTAATCTGACATATATCAAATTTATTCCAAGTTAGTCTTACAAAGACTGAATGATGCCTTAGAAAATACATGACATGCGAACAAGAAAAAACCAATGAGTAACAGGAGAAAACAGTAATAAATATGATACATGACATGTGAACAAGAGGAAACCATTCCTGTCAATTGTGTTGTAATTCTCCATTCCCTCTCCTTTTGAATTATTTAACATATAATGTATACAAATTTAACATTTCACCCTAGAACTATACACATCCCGAATTAAATCATAATTTATAACGTAATTATAAACATACATAATTGATTTAGAATTCAATTTAAAACTTAGATGACAATAATATGTCAAATCTGGAATTCAATTCATAATTGAATACATACATAATTTAATTATCAATTATCAATAAAATACATAAAAAATTGAATAAGTAATTATATGTGTTATACACAATTAAGAATACATACAAGTGGTTTTTACTAAAAATGATGTCCATTTTAAACATTATACATACACATGGAGTGATACTGGCCACAACGTGTCTCGTATTGAGGTGGGGTTGACTTGTACGCATCACATATGACCCATGTATTGTTTTCCTAAAGCATCAACACATTCATAATGTGTTTGGTCAGTTTTCTGTATGTCATTAAAATGTTGTCCATTTTAAACAAAAGAGAGACATTTAGAGTGATCATGACCACACTGCGACTCGGATTGAGGCTCAGATTACTAGAACACGTCACATATGACCCATGTATCGTTTCCCTAATGTTTCAATAGAATCCGAATGTGTTTGGTCAGATTACCGTATATCAGTTGTTGTTTTCAATTAAAATGAAGTCCATTTTAAAATATAGAGAGACACATCGAGTGTTGTCGGCCACTCCACACCTCAGATTGAGGCTGAGTTGACTCGTACACATCACATATGACCCATGGATCGTTGACCTAATGTTTCAACTGAATCCGAATGCGTTTAGTCAGTTTTCCGTATGTCAGTTGTTGTTTTCACTTAAAATAAAGTCCATTTTAAACTAAAGAGAGACACTTTGAGTGGTGCCAGCCACACCATGCCTCAGATTGAGGTAGGGTTGACTCGTGCATGTCATATATGACCCATGTATCATTTTACAAAATCATCAACACATTCATAATGCGTTTCGTCGGTTTTCCGTATGTCATTAAAATGTTGTCCATTTAAAACAAAACAGAGACATTTAGAGTGATCCCGGCCACACTGCGACTCGGATTGAGGCACGGTTGACTCGAACACGTCACATATAACCCATGGATCGTTTTCCTAAAGTTTAAATAGAATCCAAATGTGTTTGGTCGGATCATTTTATGTCAGTTGTTGTTATCAATTAAAATGAAGTCGATTTTAAACTATAGAGAGACACTCTGAGTGGTGTCGGCAACTCCTCTCCTTGGATTGAGGATGGGTTGACACGTACACATCACATATGACCCATGGATATTTTTCCTAAAGTTTCAACTAAATCCTAATGCGTTTAGTCAGTTTTCCATATTCCAGTGGTTGTTTTCAATTAAAATGTTGTCCATTTAAAATAAATGCGCGACACTTTGAGTGGTTCTGGTCACACCAGGCCTCGGATTGAGGCGAGGTTGACTCGTAAATGTCACATATGACCCATGGATTGTTTTTCTAAAGTTTCAATGGAATCTGAATTCATTTGGTAAGTTTTCTGTATGTCATTTTTTGTTTTCACTTAAAATGAAGTCTATTTTAAACGAAAGAGAGACAATTTTGGTGGTTCCGGACACACTGTGCCTCAGATTGAAGTGATGTTGACTCGTACACGTCAAAAATGACCCATGTATCATTGTAATAAAGGTTCAACAGAATCTGAATGCGTTTGGTTAGTTTTCCGTATGTCAGTTGTTGTTTTCACTTAAAATGAAGTCCATTTTAAACTAAAGAGAGACACTTTGAGTGGTACCAACCACACCGCACCTCGTATTGAGGTGGGTTTGACTCTTTAATGTCATATATGACCCATGTATAATTTTTCTAAAGTATCAACACAATCAGAATCCATTTGGTTGGTTTTCTGTATGTACTTAAAATGTTGTACATTTTAAACAAAAGTGAGACACTTAGAGTTATCTCGGAAACACTACGACTCAGATTGAGGCACTATTGACTCGAAAAAGTCACATATGACTCATGGATAGTTGTCCTAAAGATTCAACAGAATATCAATGCGTTTGGTCATATTACCGTATGTCAGTTGTAGTTTTCAATTAAAATGAAGCCCATTTTAAACTATAGAGAGACACTTCGATGGTGTCGGCCACTCCGCGCCTCGGATTGAGGCTGGGTTGACACATACATGTCACATATGGCATGGTTATCTTCCAAGAAAAGAGTAATTGTAGTACCAAAATATAAATAAAGAATCAATATTGTAAAAGGAGAACAGGATAGATCTCTTTGATCATACAAAGCCATGAACCCAAGTTTATCATTCAGGAAACTAATGAGTGATGTTTGTGAATGCTTTTTGGAACTAGGAACTGAATCGCTTGATGAAACACAAGAAATATCTTTAAATGTTGCCTCACTTGCCGAATCATTGGAACAATTTCTTGTATTGGATTCTCTTAATGTCAGATTTAGCATCCCATCTTGTTCATCAAATGGATTGGTCAACTTCCAATCTATCATGGAGGCTGCCACACCACCTTTACACGCAACTAATGATCAGAGGCATCTTGATTAAAAAAACAGTCCTGAGGGCACTGGACATGAAAGATAATGCGGTGCCATATTTGATCAGCAACCTCAATTTACCCCACATGATATAAGGCTATTGCATGATGTCCAAGACATAGCGAGAGGAGAAGAGAAGGTGAAAGTCTCGTAGACGAACAGCATCAACAATGAACATTCACCACCCTTTCACAATATAATTCAAAATCATATCTTTAAGAACGTCCATGTGAATTTCTATCTTACATCCATCGAGGATGATGCATGTTGGACAACTTGTTTTGGAAATTGTTTATCTTCATCCGTGCCTTGTACTTGCACCCATGAATTTGGAGGTGAGTATGCGTACACGATAGTTTAACTTCTTAGAGAAGAGTTTTTGGAAGAGTATAAGAGACATGAAGCAATAAATATCATTAGAGTGTTGGAGAAAATGTGGTTGCTACAAACAATGTGGAAATCATCTTGTGCAACGCGGCCTAAAGTACAATACCTGCAAGTTGTAACTTAGTCCTAAAGTACAATACCTGCAAGTTGTAACTTAGGCCGCATTGCACAAGACGATTCCCACATTGTTTGTAGAAACCACATTTTCTCCAACACTCTAATGATATTCATTGTTTCATGTCTCTTATACTCTTCCAGAAACTCTTCTCTAAGAAGGTCAACTATCGTGTATGCATACTCACCTTCAAATTCATGGCTGCAAGTACAAGGCACAGATGAAGATAAAAAATTTATAAAACAAGTTGACCAACATGCATCATCCTCAATGTAAGTAAGATAGAAATTCACATGGAAATTCTTAAAGATATTATTTTGATGTATATAGTGAAAGGGTGGTGGATGTTCATTGTTGATGTTGTTCATCTATGAGACTTTCACATTCTCTTCTCCTCTCGCTATGTCTTGGACATCATGCAATAGCCTTATATCATGTGTGGTAAATTGAGGTTGCTGAGAAACTATGGCACCGCATAATCTTTCATGTCCAGTGCCCTCAGGATTGTTTTTATAATCAATCTGCCTCTGATCATTAGTTGTGTGTAAAGGTGGTGCGACGACCTCCATGGTAGATTGGAAGTTGACCAATCCATTTGATGAACAAGATGGGATGCTAAATCTGACATTAAGAGAATCCAATATAGGAAATTGTTCCAATGATTCGGCAAGTGAGGCTACATTTAAAGATATTTCTTGTGTTTCATCAAGCAAGTCAGTTCCTAGTTCCAAAAAGCATTCACAAACATCACTCATCAGTTTCCTCAAGGATAAACTTGGGTTCATGGCTTTGTATGATCAAAGAGATCTATCCTCTACTGATTTTACAATATTGATTATTTATTTATATTTTGGTACTACAATTACTATTTTCTTGGAAGATAACCATGCCAACCCATACAATCCTGATTCCATATAGTAGTATGCATAAATCCTAGAACCTTGGAAATTTTAGTAAGCATCATGATTGTAATAGGAAACATTACAATATCTAAGACGTAATTATATTTGATATATATCCATCATTAATACATGTCTATTCAAAGAAGGTGGTCCAATGTAATATGTAGTCATCAGGATCCATGATGATACATGGGAGGTAATCCTAAAAGATAAAATAGTCAACAGGCTTTATAACCTATTCATACTGGTTCACCCATGGAAATCCATTGTCGGTAAGCTCTAAAATTAATCCCTATAAAGTATTCATATAACATCAATAGTCATTGTGAAGAATAATATTTCAAGGGGTGAACCTAGGAAATCCATTGTAATCTAGCTGTAATATTATCCTTGAGTGTTATTATTAGTTGACCAATAGTCATTAGGAATTATCTTTGATTCCAATACATGACCATAAAAAAATCCATAACCATCAGAGATGATCCTTTGGTTTTAATCTTATAAGATAAATAGTCATCATTTTTCATCACCAATTTCTAGGCGGTGACCCTAGAAATACATTAATAATAAACTATGAACTGATACTAAGGAGGTAATCTTATGAGGTCATTAGTCTAGAAGAATCATCCCAGATTATTTAGTGGTGGTCCTAGGTAATCCATATTAATCTTTGTCTAATCATATAACTATGAGATTATGCTATGTGACGAAAATTAATATGGATCCATCATCATTTCCATTGGGATAATCTTTGGGAATCCATATAACCATAAGATTAAAAACTATTTCCTTTGTATCACATACATAAATATTCAACTCAAAGGGGTGTAACTTACCACCCATTGTAACTAAAAATAAAAAAAATGAAAACAAGGGTTGGTTATCCATAGAAGTCACCACACATAACCTTGGTAGACCTCTCACACATGTGAACCATCATAACTAACCAATTACCATATACTTCATCTTAGAGTCAAGATATCCCTATGGAACCTAAAGGGTATCCAATTCCACATCATTCAAAAACAACCCACTTGTGTTTCTAAATATCAATAACATATCTTATTTCGACACTCATCACTAATTATGAATCACATCTGTAGACATAATCATAATCACATTAAGACTGCACTATCTATTATGGAAATCCTTACTGGAATTAGGCTCAAGATATGGTATCATTCCTATCTCACATCTATATTCACTATTTGGTCCTCACACACACAAGATATAAATAATAGACCAAGGGAATACCATCCATGGAACTCACAACCCACCTTGAGAGCATGAGGAGGAGGAGGACGAGGCGGTAGTGGTCATGGTAGCGAGGGTGGAGGCGGTGGCGGTGGCGGCGGCAGAGGCGGCGACGGTCGCGGAAGCGAGGGTGAAGGCGGTAGAGGCAGTGGCGGTCGCGGTAGCAGGAGCGGGGGAGGAGGCGGTGGTGGTGGCGGAGAATGAGGAGGACGAGGAGGAGGAAGGAGGAGGACAAGGAGGAGGATGAGGGGCCAGGTTCAGCTTCCTTGAGAGCTTGACCGCGTGCAAGTGAGGATGGCCTGTTAGGGTTATTAAATAAAAAAAGACAGAACCTTTATCAGTGCTCGTTAAAAGCGCTGATAAAGGTATGTTTTATCAGCACTAAAATAAAAGCGCTGATAAAACATTCATTTATCAGTGCTTTTTTAGCACTGATAAAGATCTACCTTTATCAGCGCTAAAAAAATCACTGATAAAGGGGTACCATTTATCAACACTTATTTTAGAATTGATAAATGTAACATTTATCAGCGCTTTTAGATAGCACTAATAAAGGAATACCCCTTTATCAGCGCTTTCTGTTTGGTGCTGATAAAGGGAAGCGCTTCCCTTGCCCTATTTTGTGGTAGTGTTAATTTCTAAAGGTCATATTTGAGTCTTTTAAATTCACTAACATAATTAATATTTCTTTGTAGACATATCACCTAATAGTATGAGGTACGAGGTTCAGAATACATGCATCCTATCAGCTCTAATACATGCACTCTCTGATTAAAAAGAGAACTGTGGCCCAGAAACAGAGGCACACACTAGAACAAATAAGCACAAGAATTATTGATAAATAAACTAACACATGAAACTCAATACATATGAAGAACACATGAAGAATTTACAAATCAAGAAGCTGGGATACCGTAGATCAGAGTCCAAAACATCTTCCCATTACCAACTCCATAAAGAACATGAGCCATATATAACTGGAAATAGGACTATCATACATTCAATACTCTATTTCTCATAATAGGACTCTATTATGACATCTACTTCATCCTATAAGTCTAGATCTTCATAGACTAACACTCAGAGCACTTCTAACCTTATCTCATCATTTTTTCTCTATTGATTATTGTTTTAGCTTTAAAGCAGTGTGTGTATATCTATATTAAAACACACATTGTATCCTTTACTGAACTGAAAGGATACAAGATATCCTTCATCTCATATATTTTTACACTTTTTTTCTCCCACAGATAAGTGTGGAAGAGGTCCCTGAGTGACCTATTAGTTTATTCCCATGAAGAACTGTGGAAGAAGTCATGTGACCTGGACAGTCATGTGTACTATTTTTTACCCCAATACAGGGTGTGGATCAAGTTTATTAATATAAACTTCTTGGTGGTAGGTGATCACACAGTTGAGTGGATTAGGTCTCAGGTTGAGACTGAACCACTAGTTTTATATCCGTGATGTTGTTTAATTTAGTTTTCTCTGTTTTATTATCTCATTCAAAAATCACTAAATTTAATTTAATAGTTACTGTTGGAAAGAAGTTATAATTGTTTTGACCTATTATAATAACATCAAAAGTAATTTTAAAAACTAATATTAAGATTACTGAGAATTAATCAATCTTCTGAGAAGTTATTTAAAAAGTAAAACTATCACAACCAGATTACATTGATTAACTAGGTTGTATTTATTTTTATTAGGGAAGCTTTTAAGAATACTTTTCAAACAAAATTTTTTATATATACTCAATTCAACCCCCTCTTGAGTAATCTACTCTGAGCAATAGGAAAAATGTTGCTTCTTGTGATTTGAAGGTTTACTTCTAAGTGTGTTCCTAAAGTCTGGCCCGGTTGGCCTAGAAACAATTTTTTGTGAGTAATTGAAAAGGGTATAGCCTGTTTGGAATTTGAGATGAGTGCCAATGAATGTTGGTGTAAAGGCCTATTGGAAAATGTGTAGTGAAATTGGGATTTAACATTGTTTGTAAAAATATTTTGAAGTGTCTTTGGAAAAAGTATTTGGGTGTATAAATTCAAAGGATCGTTTTTTAATTTGCATGTTTTTAAAAAAAGGATTGAATTCTTAAGTTATGTGAGGGCCCTATTGGTACCTTCAATGATGTGAAATGTATGTATATATTTGGGGAACCTCTATAGGGGGATTTACATTTTATGGGTTATTGTATAGTGGTATCGATTTTTGGGGTAGAAAAGTGCAAGGACAGAAGGTAAGGTGAGTCATGCGTGAGAGGGCCTCCCAATTACACAATATATTATTACCATGGGTTCCTTGTCGTCTTTTAGAGGATCAAGTTACGATAGTTTTCTAGCATCTATTGGATGGGTAGGAACCTACTAAACCAGTGAGAGGCCATGTGGGATGTTCCACTAGATTATTTTGTTGAGGGCAACCAATTGGTTGTAGACTTAGGGGAATCACCATAGACCGGTAGGTGGTTTTGAACTGAACACATCCAGGGGTATTTATTGGGATGTTTAGGATCACCCATTACTATTATCTATATTTCTTGTTTACTTTATACAACACTTATTTTTCAGTTTCTCTGTTCATTTATTTGTAGTATAACCTTGGTATTGTTTTATTTATGTTTTTAAATAAAATGGAAATCTATTTTGAAAGTGAGAACATAGTGTGCATAGTTTTGAAGAAGGGAATTTTTTTTTATTTTTTAAAGATGTGAAAAACATATTATTGTAAATTTATTTCAAACTATAGTTAATGGAATTATTTTGAGAAAGGAATCACATATATTCTCTAGTGATTTCTTACTGAGATATGTAGATCACACCCAACATGTACCATTTGTTGTTGGCAGACCAAAGTTATTTTGCTCGTCCTCTTTCTTGTCCAGGTTCTTGGTTAAGATGATCATGGTTGGAGAAGGTTCATTGGTGTATGGTGGTTACCTTGTGGTCATAGGGAGATTGGATTTGATGTAACTAAATTTGGTATTGTTTATGTTTTAGTTTTTTTTGTTCTGTTGTATTTCTTTACCTAGATCAGTTTTTTTATTTTTATATGATCAGTTATTAGTTTCTTCTTCTTTTTCTAGTTTTGGTTTTTGGGGTAAAACTATTCCAAATTGTAATTTTTGGATACTTGACACTAGTTTACAACCTGTGGGGATCACTAACTCCATTAAATCTTTTCACAGATTAGTTCAGGTGACAGTTTCAGGGTCGAACCAGGTTGGTTCCTGAAAAAATGGTATCGGTTGAGGTACTTGTTATTTGGGGTGTCTGGTAGTTGGAGACTTGGATATTTGGGACTCGGGTGGTAGGTATAGTAAGGGCATCATGAACCCTTGCTCGTTTTTATCCTCGAGTTATTAGGGGTAGTCCTATATTAGAGTCATCAACTTTTGTTTTGGGTTAAGGGATGAAAATGGAGGTGAGCCATTATCGTGAAGTGACCTCACATTGAGTAGTGACCCATAAGGAGTCCAAGTGAATAGATCAATGTCCTCTTAGTGTTATTTCTTACATGGGGCATGGCCCACTACCATGTTGCCGAGTTAGGAATAGGCACTAGTTCCTTATTCTAGTGTTTTATTGTAAGTTTTGTTCTGTTTTGATTCTGGCTGGTGTAAGTGTATTTTGAAAATGAAAATTGGTTTGAAAGGAAAGTGCTTTATTCCAAATGGTTTTAAATTGGTAAAGTGGGTTTTTTTTTTGAAAAAAAGTGGTTTAAAAATGGAAAATGATTTCTTTCAAGTCGTTTTGAAAATTTTAAGGTAGATTTTAAAGGAAATCATTTTGGTTTGAAAAATTTGGTGTTTTTTGGGAATTGGTAAAAAAGTGGATTTGAGCAACCCTTGGAATTTTTTATGAATGTTTTCACATGTGAGGGTATGTGTGTGGAAAGTGCGTATTAAAATATGTGAATGTAAATATATAAACATATATGAGAACATTCATAGGATTCTATGGGTGTGTATTTGAAATCAAAAGTCTTGGCCTTATTTTACCTAAGTTATATTGAAAGAGAAAAAAATGATTTCAGAAATTTGTTTTTCTTTGAGAAGTGGATTTCATTTGTGAAAAGTGGGGTTTGGTATTTGGAAATGACCTTATAAGAAGGTGGTTTTGAAAATTGAAATGAAAATGGTGGGTTTTATAAAGTTTATTTCAGTTGTGTTCGTATGTGTTTGGACTTAGAGCCTTTAATTTTGGCTCAAGGTGTTCTTTTCAATAGTGCTATGGTTTGACGTTGGTTTTGGTTTTTTGTTTCCCTTGATGTTTAGAGTATGCCTCCTAGAAAGGTCCCCAAAATTTCTAGTGAATCCTTCCCAATTTATGGTTCTTCTCAGTCGTTGCCTATCCTCCATGGTGATCTAGGTCTGTTAGAGGAAGCGGAGTTTCTTTAGGTAGTAGATCTTGAATTCACATTATTGGAAACTCCCTAATATATTAGAGTTAAAGATGTTCCGGGTTTTTTTGAGGTTCCATATTTGGAAGAAAGGGATATTTCTTCCCCACCATCGATGCAAGTTGAGATAATGTGGGAAGTTCTTAAGTAAGTTTTTTTGATGATTTATAACTAAGGAGGTGAAGAAAAAGAAAAGGGAATAGATCATGAGTATTCAGAAATTCCAACAGACGGTGAAGGCCTATGTTGGACACTTCAAGGATATATCTACCTTTTCTCTAGAGGTGGCATCATAGGGTTTAGTAAAGGCTTATTTTTTACATGGGGTTTTCATACAATGATCAAGGTGTAGGCAATCTTTTCTAAGGACCTCTGTTTTGAGCAGTTGGTGGATGAAGTGTTCCTTGCTGGGTTGGTTTCTAGATCATAGGTAGATGACAATCCGGGGTCTTTCGTTGATTTTAAAGGTTCCCTATCTGGAGAGGAGTTCATGTTGGAGGAACCTATCTATAAGGAATCTCCTTCATTGGTCCTGGATTCTTGATCATCTTATAATTATATTATGTGCCACCAGTGTGTTAGTTAAAGAATTCAAAGATATCCTATCAATACTCTACAAAGACCTGCCACCGTTGTGGATATTAGAGTCACCTGGAGATGTTTTTTAAGAATAATTTTTCAAATAATGAGTTTTGATAGGAGGATGCAAGTGACTAACTGTGAGGTATGAGATGCTTGAGCTGTCAGAGCCCTAACCACAGGTCATAGAGTGAATCTCTCACATAGTCAAGAGTTACTGAGGGTGTGTGAAACTTTGACCCAGTTTATGTTTCTGATATTGGGATGGGAACATTTAAAGTTTCTTTGTTCCCTTTTTACTGTTGTAGTTTGTTTGTCATTTCATTTTAAAAGTGTGATGAACCTGTCCTTTCATGATCTAAATGGTTGTGTTCATCTAAATGTGGCTTTCTGAATCATTTTTTTCCATTAAGGGGTGTTTGTACCTTTGATTGTTGGTTTTGGTTTTGGTATTATTAGAGACAGTTTATAAGTTCTTGTGTTTTATGGAGTTAATAAATGGTGTTTCTAGTCTGCTATTTAGTTTGAGTTTATTTTTGTGGTTTTACCTTCCCATTATGTTGGGAGTCTTTTATCAGTATGGGTGGTTCTTAGTTCTGGTAGGGTTGTTGTTCATCCTTGTGTGGAGTGATTTTGGTTCTTGTAGAGGATTCCCTCATCTCGAAGTCCCGATATGCTGGGTAGGCTTGCAATGAGATTTCTATTTTAGTCTTGGAGGTGTGTATTGGTTTTGGGGTAAAATTACATTAGCCCATGTTGGGAGGTACCTTGTTCCTGGTTGTGATGGAGGTATTTTTTGGATAAAGTGGATAGGTTGATTCAGTTCCCAGGGACTCGGTCTTCCAGGTCACTCTGTAGTGGGTTTTTTGTTAAAGTTCTAGTGGTGTTGTTTAGGTTTTAATGTTTTCATGGTAGTTGAGTTCTTGGGTTGGGAAGAACCCTATCATATTCTACTCTCATTCTTATGTTTTAGTTTCTCCTCAATCAGTAAAGTGTGACTTGTGGAGTGAATAGTCACCTTGAAGTTCTTAGTTTTGATCAGGAATGGATGAAAGTTTTGGTTGACTTTTGGCTGGGTGATTTTCTGGGGACAAAAAGCATTTGTGGTGGAGAGAAATGTCACACCCTGATGACAATTTTCATTTGTTTTTATTTATTTCCCAACGTTTTATCTTCTGTTTGAGTTTTAGGTTGAGTTTCTAACAAAATATATTTTGGTTTGTTGGATAAAGATTTCTTATAGCACTATTCATGGTTATTTTAACTATTATTGAGATAAAGTTTCATGGTGGAGCGTTTGTAACACCAACAATGTCACTATATTTTGTTTAAATCATTCAAGGATCACTAGGTGGGATTCCGTAGTGTTTGGGATGACATTTGAGGGTTTTTGGTCAATTTTTTAGGTCAAATGGTATGATAATGGTTTTCCCAAACCATGCAAGTTAAACTTATAAAGTTGCATGATTTTTCTAGAAGCATTCACAAATTTTGCACATGGTTTACAAAACTGTGCAATAAAACCATGATGCCCATTACAGGATAAATTTATATTAATTTAAAAATCCAATTTAACTGATTAAAAATTCCATTTGAATCCCTACTATTGGGTATCAACAATATGGAACCCCCTTAATTATCATTAATTTTGGGCCACTTTTTTGGGCGATTCCACACTAAAGGTTAGTGATTCTTCATGATTTCTTCATCAAATCCATCCCTTTCCACTTCTCATCTCTTCTATATCTCTATTTATTGGTTCTATTTGGGTTTTCCTCCCATCTATTAACCCTAATGGAAAGGGTTTATGTTTGGTTCATTTTTATTTGTATCAAAGGTGTACAAACAATCCATGGGGCTTAGATCTCTCCTCTCCAAAGGTTTTATTGCGTTCACGCACCATCATGGAAGGTGTTTCCATCTTTTTGCTTTCTGATGAAACCTATTGATTCTTGGGTTCTTTCAATTAATTTCTAAATGTGATTGGAACCTCTATAATACTCATGGATAAATCATTTTGGTGATTTATTTTTGGTATAATTTATTAAAAATTGGTTTTAAATGATATTCCTGATTTGTGCCTAGGTTCATGGTACCTGGGGTGTTTGCTGAAATGTCATGTGTTCTTTTAGAATAAAATTGAGTGTTTTGTGAATTTTTTATCCACACTATGTTATTATAATGTTTTTGGTTTTTTGTTTTGTATTGTATGTGTAGTTTGTTAATTTCATGGATTTTAAAGGGGTTTTTTCAGGATATTGCATCTAAATATAATGACTAGGTTTGTTTTAGAAATAAAGTGGTATTTTTGAAAATTATTTCAAAAAGGGGTTATTTTCCATATAGAGGGTGCCATTGAATGATGGAACATCCAATGATTCAGAAAGTGAACACATGGATGTGCATTCAAATAAAGGTGGACCTCTAAAACACCTTTCCCTTTAAAAGTTCCTTGTTCATCCTTCCTTCATTTTTCTCCAAATGGTTCTATGTTTTCCAAATAATGTATATTATTGTTTTTAATGATTTGAAAGTTTAATTCAATGTTTTATCTATAATGTTTGGCCCTTTTGGCCAAGAAATATGTTTTGGCGAGTGACTGAAAAGGGTAAATCCCATTTGGAATTTGAGTTGTGTGTGGGAGAATGTTCATGTAAAGGGCCATTTGGAAAATTCATAGTGAAATTGGGATTTCACATTGTTGGAAAATGGATCTTTAAGTGTATATAGAAAAGGAAATTGGGTGTAAAAAGTCAAAGGCCCGTTTGGATATTTTCACTTTTTAGAGAAAGGATTGAATGCTTAAGTGATGTGATGGACCATTTGGAACCTTCAATGATGTTAAATATATGTATATATATATGGGGAACCTCTATAAGAGGGATTCAATTTTATGGGATATCATATAGTGGTGGTTTTGTTTTGGGTTAGGAAGTGTGGTGATGGTAGGTAAGGTGAGTCATGCATGTAATGACCTCCCACTTACACATTATATTATTACCATGGGTTCCTGGATTTCTTTTAGAGGATCAAGTGATGGTAGCTTACCAACCCTGATTAGATGGGTTGGTAACCCCTAGATCAATGATAGGATAGGTGGGATATTCCACTAGATTTCTCTGTTGAGGGAGTCCAGTTGGTTATATACTTAGGGGTGTCACTATACGCTGGTAGTTGGTTCCAAACCGAGAATGTCTATGGGTCTTTCTAGGGATGTTTAAGATCACTGATGGTTATTATCTATATTTCTTGTTTACTTTTCTTCTACACTTATTTTTCAGTTACTCAGTTCAATTATTTTTAGCAAAGACCTGGGCTGTTTGATTTGGGTTTTTAAATAAAATGTAAATCTATTTTGAAAGTGGAAACATAGTGGGCATAGTTTTGAATAAGGGAAAGAAAAGTGTTCATTTGTTAAAGATGTAAAAAACTATTTTTTTATAAATTTATTTCACACTAGTGTTAATGGAATAATTTATGGAAATGAATCATATGGATTCTATGGTGATTTCTTACAGATATGTCTAGTTTCCACCCAACTTTTACCATTCAGTATCTATAGTCCCGAGCTATTTTTTCATGTCCTATTTCTTATTCAAGTTCTTGGTTTGGATTCTCATAGTTAGAGAAGTTTTTTTGGAGATTAGTGGTGAACTTGAGGTCACATGGATATCAGGTTAATTGTTGGCTAGCTTGATGTTTTTTTAGTTTTAGTTGTGTTTCTGTTTAGTTATATTTATGCACCTAGATAAGTTTGTTTATGTTTATATGATCAGTTATTAGTTTCTTATTCTTGTCCTGTATTGTTTATTGATCATTTTTTGTGATAAAACCATTCCAACTTGTATTTTTTTGATTCCTGACACTAGTTTCCATCCCATGGGGATTGGGATCACCCTTTAGACCTTTTCATGGATCGGATCAGGTGACCAATTTTGGGTCGACCCAGGTTGGTTCATGAAAATTCATCACTTATCTAAAATTCTTAAACTTCCTATAAAATACCAAACTAAAAACAACAAAGAACGGTTTCCCATTTTCTTTAAATGTGGTAGCTAAAGAAAGGTTTTTGTACTCAAAGTCACATCCTATAAGAAATTTCCATGACTTGAAGAAAAATTATAAAATTTTTTCACACCCTTTTGAACAACAAACTTATGGAAAAAAAATTTTAGGGTGAGAAAAATTCTAGATGAGTGTTTGTATGGGTATTATGAGATATTTAAAATTTTAATCTATAGATGTATCCATAACTAAATACATGATTAAATACTCCTTCAATAAATATTTAAAGGATTATCTCTTATAGATATAAGTATGATTAATGAAGTTAATGGAGGATATTTAGTTGAAAAAGAACCAATTTCTTTTATAAACATCTTAGATAATATGGATTTAAATGATCAAAGGTTTGGTACTAAAGGAAACGTATCTGATAAATATTTTTAAGAAGTTCCTATGACTAGTTCAAAAAATATTCAATTGACCAATCAATTGAATAACCTTACATCCTTGGTAAGATAATTAATTCTTACTAATACCTCAGATCTTAACACTAAAACAACACTTAGATATCAATATTATACTTTTCTTCAAAATATAATTTTAGGGATATATTCCCCTTTATTAAAGATATAAATCTAAAATGACTGGAATTGACATCTTAGAGGGTGGGGTGAATGTGGTTTTGTTATCTTTTTTACTTAATTCCAAATTATATTAAATTTTCACACCTCCTATGTATTTTAAACCATGATTACCAGTTATGATATTGGTGTATTTATGACTTACAATATTGCATCTTTCTCACATCACTTTATAAGTATTCAAGTTTCCTTTATTAAATAACTCTCTCCTTCTTATTCAAGGATGTATATATTTAAAACTATATTTCTATTTTTCTCTTAGACTGATTATCTCTATGGTATGAGCTTGTTTACTTTAGATTTAATATTCATGTTCAATTTTAAATGATCTATGTTGTAACCTATCCTACCATAATTAATGAAATTATTATTTTAAATGACATCACCTTTATCCTTTTACTTTATCTTCTTAGGAACACTTGATTCAATAGCCTTATTTTTTTATACCATAAGCATATTCTATTTCTTTTCCTACCTAATTTTATTTCTATTATGCTTTTCTATTCACTTAAGTTTAATATTTTTGTTAATTTTGTGTGTAATAACTCCCTCTTAATCATGAACACTTTCTTTGAAGTAATAATAGAAATTATGAAGACAATAAAATTTGTTTTTTATAGATATATTTATTTATGTATATGAATTCGTCACATGTCCATAATGTCGTCTTTTAGATTAAACTATACTCCCACTAAATATTGACCTTAAATATCATTCATATGTTGACATATTATTCTAACATTCAATGTCCCCATTTCTAAACCTCCTATATAACAATTAGTAGCTAATAAATCTTCCCAATTTTTGTGTAGCAGAAATCAAGATAGTCATTCCTATTTTTTGGGTAATATTAATATTTTCATAAGATTTATTCGGGGATCGAAGATATTTATTTTGATCAAATTCACCTTAGATGATATGGTGGGTCTATTAGTATTTCTACTCACTCATATTTATCAAAATTTTGTTCTAAAAAAAGAACTAGTAAATAAATCAATATTAATACAAATTAATTTATTAGAAAAATGGGTTAGCTTACACTATGAGAGTTTAGTAGAAAAATTAGGGGATACATTCATTATCTTTTCACCATAATATTTATTTATATTAATAATTATATCATTATTATTTTTGAATATATTATTATTTTCATAACATTATGTGAAGATTTATCTTGGGTGAATTATTGATTTATCAACTTTACTTATAACTATAGAAAATTCAGATTTAGAGACTTCTTCCTATATTAAAGACATTTTAGTATTTCTTTATATTACTTCTTCAAAATAAATTTTTTTTCTTCATTTAATTTATTATCCTCTAGTAAATAATTTTGCAGTTCTTGAATTCCCTTAGATTTAACTGCCAACTATGCTTCTTTGACATCGATAGAGGTTATGTGTTTCTTTTCTATTGTAAAAATATTCTATAATAATAAACTTCTCACAAAATTTCATTTACAATTATTCTTCATTTATAGATAATTTTCATAACAAAGTAATACAACTTTATCCTTATCTTTAACCAACATTGTGAGGGTAATACATATGCTTAGCTCTTTAGCTGGCGAGTCCCCCATTATATTAGATTCTAAATAAAGATTTGATTTCTCATAATTTATTCTCTTGATGTATTAAATTATGTATATAATAACTTAAATAGGGAAATTTTAAATAAAATCCATGGTTTTAGAATAGAAATCACTAATTTATTCAATAAAAAAATCTTCATCATAACTCAATAATGATTCATCAGAAAAATTATTATCAATATATTTAATATAATGAAAATTTTATTTACCTTTATGTAGTGGTGTAAAAAACTTCCTATTAGAATTATTTATTTCATTTTGGACTCTATTTTCTTCCTATTCTTTTGAGTATTTGTTCAGATATTCACTTTATGTTCAATAGGTATGGAGACCAAGTTCTCCATTTGAGTCAATTTTTTAAAAACCTTTAATTTTTCACTTCATATTTTTCAAAAATAAATCGCCATGGATTTAAAAATATTAGATCCAATAAGAGGGAACATACCTTTATACCAATTATAGATGTAGAGCCTAGATCATTTAGGGTATTACCCATAGGGGGTGAATCAGTAGTACATGTTTTTATTTTCATAAATTTATCCTTTTAAATTAAGCCTATGCGATTGATTAAATTCTATATTCACTCTTTAAAATATATACCTCATCTATATAAAGTAATATTAAAATAATAAATCATAAAAGAACTTTTTACTAGGTTTGAAATCAATTGGATAGTATACTCCTTACTATGATCAACTTATGGTTGTGTCATATATTTAATTATCAATATAATTGGTTGTCATTTAAAATACCTAAAATTTGAAGATAATGCTTGATAATTAATTTTCCACTATTCATAGGTAGGTATCATCTAATTCCCATAATAATTTAATGGTGTTATTTAGATAGGAACAATATGTTCTTCAAAATTAATCCATTAGTCTTATATTTTAATCATATCTTCAAATCATTACAAAACATTTCAAAATCAAATAATATATTTTCTTTAAGAAACACTTCAGCTGAAAGAATAATATAAAAATACTAGAAGTATTAAATCAAATCTCAACTCACCAGTTTAGAATGACCAACCCATGCATGAGATCATACATGCACAAACTAGTCTTCTTTACCATAATCATGAACCACATGAATCTATATTAGTATGAACAAGACACCCTAACCCATTTAATGGATTATAGATGCACTTCTGTTTTGTATTCACACTCTTAATTTGATATTAAATATATTTAGAGTTTTATAGTATCAAATAATTTTCTAAAAATATCTAAAAACATGTTTCTTATCATTTTTAATTATTAAAATTCATATATACCATGTAATTTATTTTCCATGAATTTCAGTATTTTAATTTCCCTAAAAATTTACCCCCAGTAATTATTTAAATAAATAATAGTATATGATTTAATTTTTTTGAATACTCAGAAATTAAACTTCATATTATATTTAAATATCACAATTACATCTTGCATAAAATCTGCAAAATTTTCATTGAATGATTCTCCTTAAAAATCAGATTAAATCATAATTAAATGAATGATCATGAGGTTATATTCCTTGAATATTATTAGAACATCATCATATGAATAATTTTTTTTGTTCAGATTATTTTATTATAAAATTATAAATATTTTCATAATTTGGAAACCCTGTAAACTGAAATATACTTTGAGTAATTCGAATATATTATTGGATTCTAAATATTGTATACTAAAATCAAATGTAATATATATAACCCAAATGTCACATGTCATATCAATGTCATAAATAATCTATAAATAACATATGAGAAAATAAATGTCATATATGTGAAATATCTTAAGTCAAAATGTCTTACCCGTAAGATAACATTCATACGTATATGATAATTATCCTATGAATAGATAAAATTACATATGTGGGATAGAATTACTTACATGTGCATAAAACTTCTTACATGATCTATAATTACCTATTCAAAAATTAAATATTTTTATGTAGGACAAAATTAACTACAAACAGATCAAATAGTCTCATAAAGGTATTGTAATTCACTTTTCTTAGCCATTTTTTACTATAACATTGTAAATATAGATTAGTATAAAATGAGCTAAGAAACATCTAAAATAATTAGAAGACACTTATTGGAATATTAAAAACACTTTTTAGGGTGAATAATATATTTCTCATATAAGGTTGACAATAAAGACTACTTATACAACAATTCAAAAGTAACTTAAATCTCCCCATTTGGATTTTCTTCCATCCCATGAAACTCTTTTTAAACATCATCTTAAAACTCAAATTCTCATTAATGAAACAAAAAATCATATTCTTTGTCAAAATAAAAATATCATGACACAATTGTAAATGTTAGAGTAGTGTTTTCAAGAGAATTCCATCCTTGGTGAAAAGAAAAACCTTTTTCAAGTGATACAGTGATCCCCCCTAATCCATGACAACACCACTTCAAACAAATTCCTTCATTTCACAATAACATATCCAGAAAAAATGAGGATACAAATTCTCTTATTGACCTTTGATAAACCACATTTGAAGTAAATATTTTTACCCTTAGTCCTCTTTATTTTACACCACAATCTAAATATTAGTGATGGTATATTATTAAATATTTTTAATGATTAAAGAGGGGTTGAACACCCATGTTCATCCTAAAGAACTAAAAAATGTCCATAAGGATATCCTTGGTGAAAATATCAACCAAATTAAACTAAGTATGAATCTATTCCAGCTTTAAGTATCCATTATCCGCTACCTATTTAATTAAATGAAATATTACATCTATATGATTAAACCTTGAATGGTACACATGATTTTTAGAAATTTATATGGAACTTTTATTATCCCTATGAATTGTGAGAGGATTTTCAAATTTCATCCTACAGTATTCTAGCTATCCCTTCATCCAAAGCATTACAGTTCATGTACCAGTAGTAGTAACATATTAATCCTTAGTAGTACCTATTGCGACTAAGTTTAATTTCTAACAGGTCCAACTCATACAAATATATCCAAATAGGAATAATTATATAAGAAGTTCACCATCTATCTTCATAATTACCTTCCCACTCATTTTGACCTTTTTTCATTTTGTTTCTTTAAGGAATTTTCCCCTTCTTTCTAATGGGTTTCCTCTTTCCCAGTTTTAAATAGGTTTGGTATCTTCTTTATTTAAATAAAGGTGGATTGAAAATATACCTTTAAAAAAACATATTAAATATCTGTTCTAGAAAATATGAGATAACGTAGACTAAAAAATATATCAAGTTGATTGAGGATTTTAAATTTAGTCACTACCTTTGACTCTTCCATATCAAACTTCTTCAAAAATTCTATATATTACTTATTTGGGATAGAAAAATAAAATATTATCCTTTAATAACTTATAAACCTAAGAATTATATCAATCAACCAAGCATGTAAATCACATATTATTTTTTAATTTTATTTAAAATTATTTTATAATAACTCTCATTATCACCTATAAAAATGATATCATCAAACTATGAAATTACAATAAGTGTATATGTATTATCACTTTTATATACATGTTTTTTTCAACTTTCTCATAAATGAATTTTAATTTCATTAACCAGTTGTACAACCTTGATTCTCAGTCCTGTGGGTCCTATTTTGAGCTGTATACATCCTTCTTTAATTTTCACACTTGTGTCATCATTATCAAACTAAAAACCATCATGAGGATCTATATAAACCTCATATTGAAGATCTATATTTTAAAAATGAATATTTGGAATCCATCTGATAGATTTTATAATTATTGTAAGAATCCATAAAAAGGAACATCCTAAGGGATTTAAATATTTATGTGGGAGAAAAATTATCTTCAAATTCAATTCCCTTAACATGGAAATTACACTTTCAAACAAGACTGGATATTTTCCGTGTCACATCTTTTTTTTCGTTAAATTTATTTTCCAATACCCACTTAGTTCCAATGATATTTTTTTTCTGAAGGATCTTGGAACAAGGTCTCAAGTTTATTTCATCTCAATATAATTTATCCCTTATTCTATATCCTTAATAAAATCTATATATTTAAAATATTTGGTCACTAATTGAGGTTCAACCTAAGAAATAATTGAAGTATGATTTTCAAACCTTAAAATTATTTTAGAAGCATATACTTTAGGTTCATCACATCTCAACATATTTCTAGTTTTTATATGATTATATTATTCCCCTGTTATATTATCTATCCTGAAATTATTCCTTAGAGTTTGAAACTTCTATTTATTATTATCAATAACCTACCATCTATCATCAGTTGGGTCAAAATTCATATCTACTATTTGTGGCTAAAACTCAACATATTTTTCACTGCTTTATCTTGTTTCTACTCAATAGATTCATTAATTTCATTATAAAATGATCTATTTAAAAAAAAATATTTGACTGTAAGAACCCGGATCTTCATTTCAGGTATGTATTTCCTTTTCTGGAGTTTTTGAGAAAAATAAGGTTTCTGGAAATTTCTTAAGTACATTCTGTGTACTTTCTGAGTACATGCCATGTACTCGTTTCCCACTCAATTTAGTGTAATGGCCGTGTTTGGGCCACACACATGGTGTGTTGGGGTGACATAGAGGCCGATTTTGGCGGAGTATGGAAAGACCTAGTACACGCCGTGTACTCTAAAAGTACACACCATGTACTTTTTTTTCATTAAACTGACCGGGGTTGCGCCCGATTGCCATAAACGTCTTCTTCTAGGTCCTGTTCATTCGAGAGGGCCGAGAATCATTGGATCTTCGACGAACCACCGTTCCTCCATCCGTTCTCTGATTCGATCACCGTAGACTGCGTTGGAATTACAGTGGTGAGTTCTCCCTTCTACTTGAGTCTTGTTTTCTAATTCCTCCTCCTTCTCAAGTTATCGTGGTTTGAACGTTTTGGATGTTTTCTCAGATCTATGATGTTCGGGGGAGAATCAATCGCCTTGGTTCAAGTATATCAATCTCCTATGATCGAGGTAGGTGGTTTGTGTCTTACCATTCAAATTCCTTGAGATTTATGTGAAAAATCCACCAATACCCGTGAACGGGGTATTACATGTTTACCTTTTTTCCCTTGTTGCTTTCCTGCCTTTCTAGTATGCTTGTGTAGAGTTAAATTAACCTTGTTAGAGGATAATTTGTTGTTCTTGGATATTTTGACCATTCTTTTCTCTGTTTAATACCGTTGGGTCTGGTTGGCCTTTGGCCGTTATGACTGTTGTCATGCCTTGTGTCTATACGATGGAGTGTTTTGTATAACATTCTTATTGTACTGTAGAATTTTAGCCAAGTAGCTCTATAGGTGTACTTTGGCCTTATATCATTATTATGCACTTACTGGAACGAGACTAAGAGAACTTGGTGCTATAGACTATAAAGGATAGACCGAGTGAGCTTCCCAGAGAGTCTTAGATATTATAGAATACAGGAGGGTAGACCGAGAGAGATTCCTCAGAGAGTCTTGGATATTAGACTGCAGAGGATGGACTGAGTGAGCTCCCAAAGAGTCTTGGAATTTTTATAGACTACAGAAGGGTAGACCGAGTGCGCTTCCTCAGAGAGTCTCACCTTGTTTGTTTTCTCTTAAAGAACCTTCCTAGGCTAGCAGAGGAATTGACCGAGTGATCTTCCTCAAAGAGTCTGTGCTATACCTAAGGCTATAAGAGGAATTGACCAAGATAGCTTCCTTAGAGAGTCTCTAGACCTTGGGGATAAGAGGTTTAGACCACGTGATCTTCCTCAGAGAGTCCCTGACTACCCTAGACTATAAGGGGAATTGATCGAGTGTGCTTCCCTATAGAGTCTTATAAATTTTTATGACCAAACTAGAGGGGTTAGGCTGAGTGCACTACCCAAAGGGTTGTGGTACTTCTTGGATAGGACCATATGGGATGGCTGCGAGTACCTCATAGAGGGTTTCCTGCTTGTTAGCTATTTGGTTCACTACTATTGTTGGTTGTGGATTTATTACTGTTGTGTATCATCCTGCTTTACTACATACTGTTTACTGCCTACTACTTACTATTGTTGTTTACTGCTTACAATACTTTTACCTACCATATACTCACTGACTGTTAGGCATAGATCTTCGGGTGGTTTCTTACTGGTATTTTATCTCACATCCTATTTGGGCCATGCTTTTGGGCGCAAGAAGACTATGTTGTTGCAGGTATAGACAAGGGAAATCGCCCTTCAACTTATGGTACATGATTGCTTGGAGTAGGAGAGCATGAGACCAAGAATTGGATTGTAATGTGAGGAGCTGTTTACTTTTCTTTTGTACTTGTTTTGGTACTATGGTGTTTTCAGCATTGTGACTTGTTTGGATACTTTATTAGAGTTGTATCTTTCATCATTTCATATATACATATCTGCTCCAGTTTTTTTGATTTAGTCTTCCACTATTTATTATTGTTGGTTATTCACTATTTCCACTATTGCATGTTTATCAATTTCTGTTGTGTACTCTGCCAATGAAGGCATAGTTTCCCCACTATCACACCTAAGACCCTCTCTGCTAGTCGGCAGCCTCTGGCGTTTGGGGAAATGTGCTTGAGGCCATGTGACCAACTGGGTACAGGGCGCCTCTGGGTGGCTTCCAGAACTTGGATGTTACAAAGTGGTATTAGAGGAATTATTTTCTCTTGATTTACTGTTTGAAGCCTTTAGCCAGGGATAGGATGGATTGGGTACATGGTAATGAGTTGCGCCCGAGAGTAGCTATACCGTGTATATGGAAAATCCATACTACCTCATTACTGTAATTTTTTGGTTTTGAGATTTACGGTTGATATTATTTCACCTGGAGTGATTCACATGCTTTGTGTTGTTATTATTTTGATATTACGGTTCTATTTCTGTCACAACCTAATGAGATTAGGGTATTCCATCTCATGCATCATATTGGAACTTGTTAGAAATCACATGCCATGCATTCTTTCCAGGCCATCTAGGGTGCATTAGTGATTTCATGTTGTCTTGATAGCCTTGTGTAGATTATGCATGTTGTGGTGATAGATGCTTGATAGAATCCCTTTTGTTGTGATAGAGAAATTGATTGTGTTGTACTTTGATTAAATGAATGCCAAGTTTTTATTCTTGAGGTGTTATGGGCCCTCTTGAATCGGATGTTGGTGGATCATGATCCTATTTTCTCTTGTACATGACTGTAGGAGATTCCAAGCATTGATTCACGGGGAGTATGGGCCCTCATGAATCGGAATTTGTCACCTCTTTTCCTTGTTTTCAGTGTTTCTGGGCTTCTGTGCAGTTTCTGAGCTACTGCCCAGAAAAACCCAGAATACATGGCGTGTACTTTCTGGATACACGCCGTGTAGTTTTTAGGCCATGTTACCGACTGTGTGAATAGAAGCACGGTGTCATGAAAATAACTTTAGGAAGACATCATGTACGGTAGGTGCACACTGGGTACTTTAGAGTCGTGTACCCAGCCGTGTCACTAACAACACGGGCCAGAGAAGCTCGAGTAGAACACTCCGTGTGGGTAAAGGACACACCGTGAAGTTTTGTTCCAGGTACCTGGCTATGTCACGAACAACACGGGTTGGTGTTATATTCTCTTATAGACGCCGTGTTTGTTCGGAAAATGCCGTGTAAGGGTAGCTGTGTATATGACTATGTAACTAACAACACGGGCTGCCGAGACCGTGTTTAGTTCACTCTGTGTCCCTAAGGAACACACCGTGTAGTCTGAGGTTAGTTTAGACCATGTGGGTTAGCCGTGTAAGGATAATCGGGCAGGGGTTTAGGGTTCAAGTACACACCGTGTGTTGGAACAACACGCCGTGTAGGTTGGGGTGTTACACAACCAGTAGTGACAGGAGTACATGCCCATGTTAATGGCTAAAGAAGACACGCCGTGTAGTTTCTGTACACAACGTGTAGTCGTGTTTTGTAAAACATGATAGTTTCCTTCCCCTGTTCCCGTTTTTTACTCCTGTGTTTCCAGTACTTGTTAATTATGATCTAATGTGTGATTTTGATCTTTCAGAGCTATGCCTCCGAGACGTCCCCCGATTGTATTTTAGTTACCAGACGGTGATTAGAAACTGGATATGACCAATCAGGGACCTCCTGTTGATCCTCCTGCAGATCCTCCTACTGTGCCAGCCTTGGAACCAGCAGCTATAACTGTTGTAGGCACCGATGCACAGTTCAGGGAGGATTTCCTGAGGATTATGCAGGCTTTTCAGGGAGCGCTGCCTCCTGCCCCATCGATGGCTCAGTTGATGAAGGGTTTTTCATTAGCATCATCCTCCTATATTTTTAGTGGATGGAGGACCCCAGGCTGTTGAGTCATAGTTTGAGGCCACCCTGACTATCTTCGAGCACCTAGATATACCTCTAGTGAAAATGGTAATGCTCGCTACTTATATGCTCTAGGACACCTCCAAGAGGTGGTGGGAGGTGATCTCATAGTTTTGGCGCCAGTAGGGTATTTCATGGGAGGCGTTTCGATGTACTTTCTATGAATAATTCTATCCGGAGACCCTGAGGGCTGATCGAGCCCGGGAGTTTATGAGCCAGCAGTAGGGTACTATTCTTGTTATGGAGTACTCGTCTCGCTTCAATGAGCTGCAACGTTTCAAGCCGATCCCAACAGGTGATGAGTTGTTCCTGGATAAGAAGTTTGAGGATAGTCTCAGGCAGATGATCTGTTCCAGGTGAATATCTATCAATTGACTTCGATATATTCTATTGTCAACTAGGCACTGATTACTGAGTGCAATCTGAGGGATTCTAGAGCAGTGAGCTAGGGAGATTCGTCATCCAGAGCTGGTGTTCCTCCTACAGATAGTAGGAAGCGTCACAGAGAGTCTTCTCGAGGAGATCAGGGTTCGCGGGATGCATCTTCTGGTAGCCAGGTTGTATGCTACCAGTGCGGTAGGATTGGGTATACTAGGACTCAGTGCCAGAGAGATCCGATGGAGTGCCGATCTTGGGGAAAGATGGGCCATCTTCAGCGCTTCTGTCACATCTTCTCACCTTCAGCTGGTGGTAGGGTTTCCTCTATGACCCTGCGTTCTGGAGATGCTTCACCAGTTTCCCACCAGTTCAGGAACTGGGGTTTTTCCTGCCATTTAGGCCAAGGTGGAGGTCACGACCATGGTGGTCAGTCACCTGGTTCTCAGCGACATCAGAGTGGATCAGCTCAGAGCGGTCAGCCAGGGGCGCAAGGCCGCGGTTCAGGCCAGTCTTTCGCTGTGGAGCAGACCTATCAGGAGAAGGATCTCGACCCTTCTATAGTTCGAGGTACGATCTTAGTAGCCACAGTTTTATCTTTAGATCTTTTTGATACTGGTGCTTCCAAAAGCTTTATCTCTGTTGCGGTTGTGGAGATCCTTGGGCTCTGTATCTTTTCTTCTGCCGACTTGTTGACTCTTGACACACCTTTGGGAATGAGGAAATATTGAGTACGTCAGTGCAGAGAGTGCCCTCTTGAGGTTGCGGGGTGTCATTTCTTATGGGACCTCTATGTCCTAGAGATGTTAGGCTATGACGTCATTCTTGGGATGGACTGGTTTGTTCCTTTCCAAGCAGTCATCGATTTCTATCGCCACAGGGTGAGTTTAGTATCACCAGAGGGCAGATCTTTTCTTCATAGATGTGGGTGGGATGTCCTGGTGGGTGGAGCTGGACCCGAGCATCATGGGCTAGGAGGAGTTACAACCCAGATTGCCAGTCATTATCTGGATGACCAGGGCACTTCATAGTTAAACTTTCCCCCATTGGTGGATCATATCAGGGGTTTCATTCTAGAGGACCTTTCAGGTTTTCCTCCAGATCGTGAGGTATACTTCTCGACTGATCATGTTCCAGAAGTGGCACCGGTGTCCATTCCTTCTTATAGGATAGCTACACATGAATTGCAGGAGATCAAGAAGTAGTTGGAGGAGTTGCAGGTAAAGGGTTTCATCTGACCTAGTACTTCTCCTTGGGGTTCACCTGTACTGTTTTTGAAAAAGGCAGACAGAACCCTTTGACTTCATGTGGATTATCGGAAGTTGAACCAGTTGACGGTCAAGAACCGATATCCCTTGCCGAGGATTGATGACCTCTTTGATCAGCTTTGAGGAGCTCAGGTGTTCTTGAAGATCGAATTGAGGTCCGGTTATCATCAGTTTCACGTTAGACCATCAGATATACCTCTAATAGCTTTCAGGAGCAGGTATGGTCCATACGAGTATATACATTCATTCCGTTCGGTCTCATGAATGTGCTAGTAGTTTTCATGGCACTGATGAACCGAGTGTTCCATCCTTATTTGGACTCCTTCGTCATGGTCTTCATGGAAGATATCTTGGTGTACTCTTGTACTCAACACGACAATGCTACCCATCTTGAGATCTTTCTAAGTACACTGAGAGAGCATCGGCTTTATGATAAACTCTCAAACTTCCAATTTTTGATGGATCAGATTCACTTCTTCGGTTACGTCATCTCAGAGACCGGAGTTTCAGTGGACCCAGAGAAAGTGAGAGATGTAGTTTCCTGGTAGCAGCCGAAGAACGCCTTTGAGGTGCAGAGTTTTCTAGGGATGGATGGATACTAAAAGAATTTCATATGGTACATCTCGCGCCTAGAATCATCATTGAAAGGTCTGACCAAGAAGGGGGAAAAGTTTGTATGGTCAGATTATTAGGAGTCCGCCTTTCAGGAGCTGAAGGGGAGGTTAACGTCAGCACCGATATTAGTCTTGCTAGAGCCGGGCAAGGGCTAAGCTATTTACTGTGATGCTTCAGGTATCAGACATGTAGCTGTGCTTATGCAGGGAGATGGAGTCATTACGTATGGGTCTCGGCAGTTGAGGCCACATGAGAGGAATTAACCTACACACGATCTGGAGTTGGAAGCTATTGTTCATGCCTTAAGCTGTTAGAGACACTAACTTCTGGGAGAACACTTTGTGGTTTTCACCAACCACAAGAGTCTCAAGTATATCTTTACTCAGCGTGACCTATATATAAGACAACGTAGGTGGGTTGAGTATCTTCAGTCCTTTGACTTTGAGCTCGCCTATACGCCGGGAAATGGCAATGCAGTGGCCGATGCGTTGAGCAGAAGAACTCAGATTTAGGCCGTTCAAGAGGCCATCGGTGAGTGGCAGCTTATGGCTATGTTCTTTGAGATGCACTTGGAGGTGCATGATAGATAGGGACATACTTTTATATCTTCTGTAGCTGTTACCTCTACACTACTTGGTCAGGTACAGATGAGGTAGCTATCAGACTCAGAAGGCTTAGTCTTGCGGGAGAGTATGTTAGGAGAGGATCCTCTTCTTGGATCGACAGTGGGAGAGGATGAGATTTTTCATTTCCAGGGACGCATATAGGTGCCAGCAGACATACGTGAGGAGCTGATGTGGGATTTTCATTCCTCAATTTGGGCAGTTCATCCTGGCGTCACCAAGATGTATCATGATCTACACCGCCAGTACTGGTGGATAGGTATGAAGAAAGATGTTGCTGGTTTTGTTATGAGATGTTATACTTGTTAGCATGTGAAAGCAGAGCATCAGTGACCAGCAAGGGTTTTACAATAGTTACCCATTCCCGAGTGGAAGTGGAACGATGTTGCGATGGACATTGTGACCGGGTTTTTGAGGTTGCCTTGGGGGAACGATGTTGTTTGGGTTGTCGTCGATAGACTCATAATGGTCACACACTTCTTGCCGATAAAAGAGACATTCATTGATGATGATTTGGGATGGTTTTACATCTGGGAGGTCATACGTCTACATTTATTTCCACACTCCATTGTTTCAGACAGGGATGCACGCTTTACTTCTCGGTTCTGGCAGGGACTTCAAAAGGCCTTGGGTATACAGGTACTTTTGAGTACAACATACCATCCCCGGATAGATGGCCAGTCCGAGCGCATGATCCAAGTGCTTGAGGATATTCGCCGAGCTTGCATTCTATACTTAAGTAGTTCTTGGGAGAAGCATATACCTCTTGTGGAGTTCGCGTACAACAACAGTTTTCAGGCGACTATTCAGATGACACTTTATGAGGATTTATATGGTAGGCCATACCAATCACCCTTATGCTGGATGGAGGCAGGAGAGACAGCTTCGCTGGGACCTCATCTTGTTCTGGAGACCTCAGAGTAGATAGAGTTGATTCAGAAGAGGATTCCTACAACACAGTCTTGATAGAAGTCTTATGCTGATCAGCGGAGACCACCTCTGGAGTTCAAGGTCGGAGATCAGGTTTTCCTGCGTATCGCACCAATGTTGGGACACAAGAGGATTCGGAGACAGGGTAAACTTTCATCGCAGTATGTCGGTCCGTTTGAGGTTTTGGGGTGAGTTGGGACGGTTGCCTATCGGTTGCAGCTACCTCAGAGGTACCGGGCCATGCATGACGTCTTCCACGTCTCTTAGCTCCAATGTTACTTTTTAGACCCATCTCATGTCATCCAACTCGTGGAGGTTGAGCTTGAAGTAGATGCATCATTTAAGGAGCATCCTACCTAGATTGTCGATAGCAATAATATGGTTCTCTAAAGCTGGTCTGTTCCTTTAGTACAGGTGCTTTGTCAGCATGGGCGAGTAAAGGATGAGACCTGGGAGAGGGAGGCTGATGTGTGATCGCAGTGGCCAGAGCTGTTCGGGGTTTCTTCTTCTATGCCTCGCTAGGGAAATTTGGGGATGAATTTCTTAAATGGGGGATGTTTTTAAGAACCAGGATCTTCGTTTCAGGTATGTCTTTCCTTTTCTGGAGTTTTTGAGAAAAATAATGTTTTTGGAAATTTTTGAAGTACAAGCCATGTACTTTCTGAGTACACACTGTGTACTCTTTTCCCACTCAAAGCTGTGTACTGTCCATGTCCGAGCCACACACATGTTGTGTAGGGGTGACGTGGAGGCCGATTTTTTGGAGTACGGAAAGACCTAGTACACGCCATGTACTCTAAAATTACACGCCATGTACTGTATTTTTTTCATTAAACAGACCGGGGTCACGCCCGATCGCCATAAACGTCTTCTTCTAGGTCCTGTTCAACTGAGAGTGCTGGGAATCTACAGATCTTCAATGGGCCACCGTTCCTCCGTATGTTCTCCGATTTGAGCACCGTCGATTGAGTTGGAATCGCAGTAGTGAGTTCCCCCTTCTTCTTGAGCCTTGTTTTCCAATTCCTCCTCCTTCTCAAGTTATCATGGTTTGAACATTTTGTATGTTTTCTTAGATCTACGATGTTCAGGGGAGAATCAATTGTCATGGTTCAAGTATATCTATCTCCTAGTATTGAGGTAGGTGGTTTGTGCCTTACCGTTCAATGTCCTTGAGTTTTATTTTCAAATTCCAGCAATACCCGTGAATGAGGTATTGCGTGTTTACCTTTTTTCCCTTGTTGTTTTCCTGGCTTGCTTGTATTCTTGTGTAGAGGTAAATTAACCTTGTTGGAGGATAATTTGTTGTTCTTGTATGTTTTTTCCATGCTTTTCTCTATTTACGAACTTTGGGTTTTGTTGGCCTTTGGCTGTTATGGCTATTTTCATTCCTTGTGTCTATAGGAAGGAGTGTTTTGTATAACATGCTTGTTTTACTATAGAATGTTAGCCAAGTAGCTCTATAGGTGTACCTTGTCCTTATATCATTATTATAAACTGAATGGAATGGTACTGAGAGAACCTGGTGCTATATACTATATGGGATAGACCGAGTGAGCTTCCCAGAGAGTCTAAGATATTATATACTACAGGAGTGTAGACAGAGAGAGCTTTCTCAGAGAGTCTTGGAATTTAGACTATAGGGGATGGACCGAGTGAGCTCCCAGAGTGTCTTGGACTTCTTATAGACTATAGGAGGGTAGATCGAGTGCGCTTCCTCAGAGAGTCTGACCTTGTTTGTTTTCTCTTAAAGAACCTTACCAGAATAGATGAGGAATTGGCCGAGTGAGCTTCCTTAGAGAGTCTGTGGTATACCTGAGGCTATAGGAGGAATTGACCAAGATAACTTCCTGAGAGAGTCTCCAGACCTTAGGGCTAAAAGGGTAAGACCGTGTGATCTTCCTCAGAGAGTCCCTGACTACCCTAGACTATAAAGGGAATTGACTGAGTGTTCTTCCCCAGAGAATCTCACAAATTCATATGACCAAACAAGATGGGTTAGGCTGAATGTACTGCCCAGAGGGTTGTGGTACTTCTTGGATAGGACCATAGGGGATGGATGAAAGTACCTCCCAGAGGATTTCCTGGTTGTTAGATGTTTTCTTCAATACTTTTGTTGGTTGTGGATTGATTACTACTATGTATCATCCTTCTTTACTGCATCCTGTTTACTGCCTACTGCTCGCTTTTGTTGTTTACGGCTTACTGTACTTTTACCTGCCATATACTCACTGAATGTTAGACAAAGATCATAGGGTGGTTGCCTATTGGGATTTTATCTCACACCCTATTTGGACAATGATTTTGGGCCCAATCATACTATGTTGTTGCAGGTATAGGCAAGGGCAAGTGCCCTTCCACTTCTGGTACTTGATTTCTTGGAGCATGAGAGCATGGGACCAAGTTTTGGCTTGCGATGATGAAGATATGTTTACTTTTATTTTGCACTTGTTTTGGTACTTTGGTGTTTTCAGCATTGTGACTTGTTTGGATGCTTTCTTAGAGTTGTATCTTGCATAATTTTATATATACATATGTGCTACAGTTTTTTTGATTTAGTCTTCCGCTATTTATTATTGTTGGTTATTCACTGCTTCCACTATTGCATGTTTATCTATTTTCACTGTGTACTCTGCCAATGAGGGCATAGTTTCCCCACTATCACACCCAAGGCCCTCGCTGCTAGTCGGAAAACTCTGGCATTTGGGGAAATTCGCTTGAGGCCATGTGACCAACCGTGTACGGGGTGCCTCTAGGTGGCTTTCGGAACCAGGACGTTACATTGAAATTATAATATTTAACCACCTTGTGATGTTTTATTCCACTATTTGTATTCTTTCCAACTAGATTGGTATCCAAAAAAGATACCATCCTCATCTCTTTCATAAAAAATTTATTGATTTAATTATTTGAACTTAATGATTCAATTACTATAAAAGACTCTAAAGTAACTCACTATTGTATTAATTTTATTAAAAAAAATCATATGATGTTAGGTTTATGTTTGGTCTAAATAATATTCGATTTTGAATTTGTACAACTATGAAGACATATTCTCTCCAAAATAACATTGATCTTTCAAATTAAAAATTTATTTTTCTTCCAACTTTCATAATGATTATATTTATTCTATTAGAAAAAACATTTTTTGAGGTATGTAGTGGGTTATATATTTATGCATAATCCCATAATTTACAATGTGGGATTCAAAATCATTTCTATTGTACTCCTTCCAATTACCTGTTCTCAGTTTCCTGATGTAGGTGTGAAGCCCTCTTTTTTACTTCTCTTCTATAAATCTTGAACATATACACTACCCAAGAATTTTAATTCATGAATAAATTTTTTATCATTCTTATAAAATCATCAATGAATGCAATAAAATAGAATTAACCTATTTTGTTCATTTGAGATTCCCAGACCTACACTTCCTGATAGAGTACTATACATAAATACCTTTTAATGCCTCAAAAGTGTTATAAAAAACTCCAAAGATAAAAATTTTGGTGTCTTTAAAAACTAGGAACATTTATATCTTTAAATATAATTAGAGAAAATATTTCATATATAAAATTTTTCTATACATGTAACTCCCCTATACATAATACTTTGATTGAAATTCTGAGGGAAAAGGAGAAACATAAGAAAGGCTGAGTTATATAGAACAATAAATAATTAATCGAAAATATCATTCTAAAAAAATACATGAGAGTTAATATGAATATCATGATATAATAAATATATAAGAATCATATATAATCACATGGATTTGTGGAATGTGAAAATGATATCACAAAATCAAGTTATCATATGAATTTTGTAACAACATAAAACATCTCATCATAAGTACAAGAGGCATAACATGGAAATGTGGATACAACATAAACATGATAAATTCATAATAATATCACAATGTTTCATCACCAAGGCATCATAAAAAATAATACCAAGTTTGTTCATTAAGGTATCATAAAGTATTTCCAAGGAAAGTTTCCAAGGTATTGTAAACATGTAATCTTTAGAGATTAATTATTTTCCCAATGAATTAGAGGACGATTAGGGTTTATCCTTCATATTCTAAAATTCACGTGTTCCACATAATTAAAACATTCATAAATTAATCAATAATAATAACATGAACTTATGAAAAATAAATATGTATTCAATGAAAGTAGGTATATCTCTAAATAAATATCATTTAATGATGATAATGAATTATGAGGTATTAACATTATATAGAGTAAATGGTATATGGTTTATTAAATAATTTACCTAGTTAGTCAACGGATGAGTATCAAGGTGAAAACCCTTTAATAATAAGTGTCATATAGGGGTATCCACATGGGAAAGGAATTGAATAAAAATTAATGCATCGTTGATGATAATGGAAGACAAAGGTACTGATGGATCATTCCCCATAGAGATTATATTTCCACCAAAACTTGTGTATAAAAGAATATAAACATGGATAAGAAAGGTAAAATCCATGATAATAATGGATATTGATAGAGAAAATGAATATGTTTTAGCAATTGAGTGGGAAAGAAACCATTTAAGTGGATTAATGTGGATATCTTTGTGAATACCCAACAATCAAATTTAGAAACCATATGAAGTTCATAATGAAAATGTTAATACCAAAATTCAAGTAATGATAATAGGAAGTTGTGGAGGGTATATTAATGGAATATAGATATTAATTATAATTTAATCATAATATTTATATTCCAATCCTTCATTATGGATTGTAAAGATCACCTGTATTATCTAAAGTATATACCTCTAGAGTGTTAAAACATGTGTGTAGTGAGGAATCATTATCATGAATTTTGTAATGATTGATTTAATACCCAATATTCCAATTTTTTGTGGTTATTTATCTTAAGAATATTAATTCTATTGTCTCTATCCACTGGTAGTATGCACACATGGATTTTATCTTTATAAAAATAACATGAAATTTTATTTACCAAAATATTTATAGATATTTGGCTATGGGAAATTTGGAGCCTTATAATGGCTTGTAAAGGTTGTATAATAAGATGTAATAGTGATATATCATTGATCATATAGTATTGAAATTATAAAAATGATTCATAACAACATTTACTATTTAAATAAAAATGAATTTAAAAAGTCTCTCATAGGTATTTAGGTAGGAGGGGTGAGGACCTTATTTTATCATATTAATGACTTAGGAAAAAGCTATAATATGTGGGAATTAATAAACTCAAATATTAAAAATATTTAATTAAAAATAATACCATGGAATAAAAATAAGGAAATTATTTGAAAAAATAATTTAAAAATGAAATATTATAAAATTTATGAACTCAAAAAGGATAGAAGAAGATTGTAGAAACCCATACCTCTCTTGAGATTCTTATCTTATATCTAACCCTTCAAAATCACAAAACTCTTTAGGAATAAATAGGGAAAAATGGAAGATACTCATTGAGAGATATATTATGAGTTAACTTATAATGTTTTTGGGGATAATGAGAATATGGTGTGGGTATTTATACATGTGGATGGGTGGTTTTATGTGTTTACATATTGATTATTTAGTAATTATGGCCAACCACAATTGGGTGGAATCAATTACAATGAATTTGGTTGATAAATAATATTAAAAAAGTTTATCAAGGTCATGAAAACAATTTAAACTTATTTAATGGTGTTTTTTAATATTTTATACATTTTCTAATTAATTTTAACATTTTGGGTTATTTTACCTTTACCGTGGTAACTCACTTTTACCCCGATATCTTGTTTTTGATATTGAAAATAAAATTAACATTATTAACTAATTTATACCTTCTTATTAAAATTTTAAATTTATTTTATTTGATTTAATTTCAAAAAGATAAAAACAAAAATTCTGAAATGATACATGTATATTGCATTAAATTAGTATTTATAAAATATACTACTTAGGTTAGAAAATACCAAACATTGGTTTATGAAAATAAAATAATATTCTTAAATTCAGGATTTTAAACCCAAATTTCTTTTCATTGACTAAAATATTTCATAAAATTTTAATTCATTATTTTATCCTAGTAATTTTAAAAAATTCATGGTATTTGGAACAACAATAATTTCACTTTTTATGCCAAAATTCAACTTTTTCATAAAATTACCAAAACAATTACCCTTGGATAAATCTGATGTACTAATTTAAAAATTCGAATTAATTTAATAATTTTTTTTTCTCTAAATATTATAAATATAATTTTTAACAGAAATTCCTTATTTATTAAGAAAATAATGTTTTATTAAATGATTTATTTTCCACTGGTTTAGTTACCATTCAAACAATCACATTATTTTCAGATATTTTATAAATACAACATATCATTTTCTAAAATTCCTTACAGGGGTTCAATATTCCTTATGTTTATTTTTTGTATTTCATTAATAATATTTTCTTTCCTTTTTACATTTTTTTGTATGTGTGATAACCCTAAGATATTACAATGATTAAAATTTTCCTATAGTAGTTGACTTATTTAATTGTTTTTATCTACATATTATAATAGTGGGGTTTTTTATTAGAAATGAAATTTTAGTTAATTTAATATTATGATTTAATTTAAAAATAATTTATGAAATTTTATTACGAAACATGTTACTTAACCTTTTAAAAGGAAAATTTTAAAGTAATGAAATACATAAAAAAAATAAGATAAAAAAATTTAGAAATTAAGTGAACTATAATGTAAATATAAAATGCATAATAACATATTATTTACATTTAACCATTTATTTTATCATATATATCACATAAAATGTCACATGGTAATTCCTCAAATGGTCATATTTTAAAATTTTAGGATATTAAAAATGTGTATCATACTTTATTAACCATTAAATTATGATGACTTAATTACCAAGATGATGAGAAAATAAAACTATTAATAAAAGTAAAATAGTTCTCAAATAAAAATATATTTTTAAAAAGAATCAAGAGTATATTAAAATAGATATTATTATATATATATATATATATATATTATGGATCATGAAAGTAGGACAGTGTAACGACCCAAAGTTTTATTAATGAAAATTCCCCTTGATCTAATTAAATGTATAATTATGTAAAATGGTTATATAAAACATATGAACTTACTTGGTTTTATGTTTTTGGATTTTAAAATACCATTAATAATTTTTACAGTTGCTAATATAGTTATTGAACAGTGATCACATGATTTATATAAATATAGGGCTTTAACAAATTCAATTTAACCAGACAAAGGATGTGATGGCCTCAGCCAGTAGAATTTCTTCATATGAAGCCCATTTTTTAGAGCTTGAAAAGGAGGTAGCATCACCATGATTTGATCTTGACCAATCCTAAGATGAGCCTACACATGTTAAGCTTGAATGGAACTGCCTATGAGAGAAGTGGAAGTTAATAGAGATTACCAACTGAGCAATGTTATCTGAGCCACCCCAAGAGTCTGTCACCATCGTACACCTTTCCCTTAGGTCTTATGCGGGTGTTATAAGGGGTTATATAACAATACCCTAGAAATTTCATTATGTGTATTATTTTTTTATAGAATAAAGTATATATATTCATTGTTACATTGTAAATGGTTTTTAAAGCACAAATAATATTTTTAGTAAATATTCAATTAGGAAATATATTTCGATGAATCAGTGGATTTTGAATTAGATAATATTTTAATAAAATATTATTTCAAAATTAATTTTATTAAATATAAATGATTGAATTTTTTTTATATAATTGTAATTTTTATTAATGTTTGAAAGCTATTTTTGTCAAAACCCATGAATTTTCAATAAATGTCAGTTTTTATTTTAAAAGTGAAATTTCACATATTTATAAAATTATTTAGATAATATTTATTTTATTTTTGGATTCATGACGTCAAAATTATCTAACAGTGAATTTTTTATAATTTTTTGATATAGTTGAATTTTTGGGTAAAAATTAAATACTATTCAAATATATAATGTGTTTTATGACAACATAATGACTCAATAGTGATTTTATAAAATAATATAAAAGGGATATTAGGCCAATATATGTGTTAGATTTCAAATAATGTGATTTTATATTTGTTTGATTAATTTTATGGTGCCTTAGTAGACCCTCCCAGACCTATGAAATATTTTAACATTTTAAAATGATTTCTTTGAGAGTGTGACTCAGCTTCACCTAAGAAAGCTTAATATTTTAATAATTTATTACATTTAACATATAAAATAATGTTTTTCAATACCCTTTTGCAAAAAATATGTGCAAAAACCATGGGTTTGTTTGTGGTTTTGTATATTTAATTATATAGATTCTAAAACCTAATTTTGTGTAAAATTTAAACATTCCCTTATATTTTTCTATATAAACCCACCCAAAATCCAAATTATCATCACTAAAAACACTTGGATCACGTCCCTAATCTTCCCTCCTATATTTATAATCTTCCTAAGGTCCCCCAATCTCTCAAGAAGCCCTTCCTGAAGCTCTTGAAGTCACACATTCAAGTAAGGGATCCTCACTTTTCTTCCTTACTTATTTATGTCCATGTTTCTTTATAGTGTTATGACCTTCTATTTTCAATTAAAAAGGTTGGTGGTATGATTTTTAACGTCCCCTATACTTCCCTTATTATGTTTTAATGATGATAAACCCCTTTATCTCTCATTAATTACTCCCATGTACACCCGTTACCATACCAAAATTCCATATGGGATTTCTCTCTCCTCATTTACATTCAAGCAATTATTTTATATTGTGCATATATATTCTATTAAATATGTTGGGATATTATGTTCCACGACCCCCTGATTTTCCATTTCATGTAAAAATTATTAGATACCCATTTATCTCATCAACCCATTTACGTTTTTTATTTGGCGTCATTATGATGTTGAAGTTACACCAAAATTTTACATACCAAAATCACCATGTAAGTGAAAACCATTCCAATTTCTCTATTAAGGGTATTTAAATTTATACACAAGTAATTTTTGATTTATGACTTAAATTTATGTATTCCAGATCTCTTATTAATTTAATAAATTATGAATTTTAATGAATCCATGTTGTATGATCTATGTGGCCCACTTATGCATTAAATGAAGTGATTAAGAAGGCTGCACCCTTATAGCACTCCAATTCATTGGATAAAGATTAGCATCATGATAATTCAAGTTAAATGAGGGTTTAAACAATATAATTCATGTGAAATGAGGGTTTACTCATGCTCCATGTTCAATGAGCCTTGGCTCATGCTAATATCAAGTTAAATGTAGTTTCCACATCTCCATGTTATAATAATCATGCTATATCATGCCTTTATGTTCATGATTCTCTTATTCTCTATTGATATGACGATTTCCAAAAATGTATTTCATTCTTCATGTTATGACATTTTACTCCCTTACTGGGCTTTATAGCTCACCCTTTTCTTATGTATGTACTTGGCTTATACCATTCAATGCTAAGTACAAAGTAATATAGTGGTCATGTAATAAAGTTTTCAATAAAGATGTTGTATTTTATGTTCTGAGTTGTTATATAATGTTCCTAATTTCCCAAGACACTAGACCTATCGATCCTAGAATTTGTCTTATGTTAAATTTTATGTAATAAATCATGTTTAAATATGTAATAAAGAGAAGGGTTGTTGTAGTTGGTACAAAGGATAGGATTAGTTATTTTTGAGATTAGTATTTGAAAACCCGATTGAAATACTTAGGGATAAGACTAAGTATAATAAAAACATCCATAGTGTCATGAACCAACCCGGGTTGACCCTGTTTGATTCGTGACAAAATGGTATCAGAGGAGGCCGGTTCCTGAGCAGACCTTGTTTTTCAAAGCGCCCACTGTTATTTGGGGATGTCATGGTAGAAGGAGTAGGATTGTTGGGAGTCAGGGTGTATGGATGAGAAGGAATTCATGAACCCTTGCTCGTTCCGAACCTCGGGTTACCATAAGATGTTCGAGCATGTCGGTGTCCTTTGATTGTTGTGAATTTTTTTATGTTGGGAAATGAAATGAGAGTTGGGAAAGTGACCTCTGTGAGCTTGCATGGTCTGGAAAGCCATGTGGAGCCAGGGACAATACCCTAGAGTGCTCTTTTTGATGGTGGCATGACTGGCATCTGGCCACCAGCCATATTTTCGAGTCACCCATCGATAATAGTTTCCAATTGTGAATGATTTGGGTATTTTTTATTTCTAATAATTTTTTTGTAATGTTTTATTTTTGAAATTGTGAAAATATGAATTTAAAATGGTGATGACCATGTTTCGATGAAGCCCTTTGTTTCCATGTTTCATAGTGTTTTCCCCCACAACTGTTTGATGGATTCCCAAGGTTTAGCTTCGGCTGGTTCAGCCTTAGTAAATCCTCTAGTTAATCAGTCCATGAACTACGTCCTTGAGTTTTGGAAGTTGAACCCTCCCATATTTTATGGTCAAGAATATCCACTTGAGGTGGAGGAGTGGTTGTGGAATATTGAGAGCAACTAAAATTTAATTGGATTTCCTGAATCGTTAAAGGTGATGTTGGGTACCTTTATTCTTGAAGGTCTATACTAGAAATGGTGGAAGTCCATGTCTTGAAAAAAACCTCAGAATGATTTAACATGGGATTTTTTCAAGTCCTCGTTCATCCAACAACCCTTTTCTGAGTTGAAAAATCTAAGGAAGAGGATGAAGTTTTGTTTTCTTCAGTAGGGCGTTGAATCGGTACTGGAATTCTATCGACGTTTCATAGACCTTATTCCGTATGATCAGTGGTTCGTTGCGAATGATCCCGAGAAGGCTCGGCAATTTGCGTCCGGACTCCGACCTGAACTGCGATCGAATGTGGAAGAGCTCAACCTAACTACCATCTCAGATGTTGTGTGGAAATAATTTCTTACAAAAGCTGAGTTAGTAGGGGGACATGAGATGATGAATCCTTCCCCATCCTTGGGAAGCAGTGCAGAGGATGGTGAGAGGAAGAACGAGAAGAGCCCTGATGTGAGTGGCTCTAATAGAGGAATCAAGAGGCCTTTAGACCTTCAGTCTACTTCTTCACAGCATTATGTCATGATTTGTCACCAGTGTGTTAGGCTGGGTCACAAGAGACCAGCATATCTGAGTGCTCTGAGACCCTACCACACCTGTGGACATTGGGGTCACTTGCAGCGATTCTTCCATGGTGTTTCCAAGAAGCACATTGAAGCTAGACCTGGCTCGTCGAAGGTCACCTCAGCCCTTCAGCAAGAGTAGGGTGATGTTTGGGGACTAGTTTGAGGTTTTCCCTTTTTAGTGTTCCTTGGATATAGTAATCATCTCTTGTATCATTTTCAGTGTTTCTTCTCTTTCATATGTAAGAATGGATGTTGTTGAACCTCTTTGAAACCATTATTTTGAATGGTAGTGTGTTCGGTAAAATTCTGGTTCGTGTGTGGTGTTTGGGGGTACCAGAAGCCTGACTACGAGGAAGGTGATGCTTCAATCATCTGTTCTATAGCCATAGGCCCTGAAGGAAAGCTACCACGAAGTCAAGAAAACCCCAATGGAGTGAAAAGTTCTTGATTTAATATTTGTCTTTAGTGTGTCATGGTTCTTGTTCTTCCGAGGGTGTGAAATTTTTGGTATAGTGATGAAGGTAGTTTTGATACTCTATCAGTTGGGCCCTTCTTTTCCCTCCCTACCCTTATGTTAGGGTTTTTGGTCCATGAAGAAAGTTTTCAAGTTCGGTTAATCTCTTCCGTTCTTATGGTGGGGAGACCCACAATGGGTCTCACGGAGTTACACCTAAAGTAATTTAGAGTAAGCCCAATCCTTACGGTAGGGAGTCTGTTCGGGACTCCCCGTGTCAGTATTAGAGTTTATCTTCTTCTCTATTTTGGAGGTAGGTGGTCTCATGCAGAACCACCTAATCCTGAGTTAGTCCTCTCGAGTAAATGTTGAGAATGGAGTACACCCAATAGTTTTGTTGGACTGAGATTATGGGAATAATTGTCATAGGTAGTTAAACTTCATTCGTTACCTGGTTGAGATGGATGGTTTGGGGTCTACTTGGTGACCGTTAAGGTGATCATGTTTTAAGGTTGAGTTTTGTGTCATGGGTTTTTGGTGTATGTTTGGATCGATCAACTGAAGGCTCTTAAACTTTTGTTGGTGGGTGACACTTGATAAGTTTCATCGTTGGGTCTTGGTCTAGTCGTGGCTTTCTAGGGGTGGAAAGCATTATGGTGGGGGAAATTGTCACACCCCGACCTATCTATTATTTTTTATTTCATTGTTTTCTTTGGTTTTAAAAATTTTCGTCGATGTTTGGGTTGAATCTTGAACAAGATTTTTCAGTATTGTCAAAAAACACATGTTTTGAGTTGACGTCACTGAGTGCTTGGGCGGAGCGCGTTTTGGATACCCCACGTGGCATTTCCCATGTAATGATGCAGTCCGACTATCTTTGGAAAAATAACAAGAGTTAAATAATAATACTATTACGAAATTTTTCAATTGCAATTATTTCTATTATTATTAAAATTATTATTATCCTTATTATTATTATTGAAAGCATTATAAATATTTTTTTTATTGATATCATTATCTTTATATTGTAGTTATTATTATTATTATTATTATTGTAAATGTTATTGATCATTATTACCATTGGGAAGATTAATTATTATTATTTTTATAATTATTGTAGATTAAATTTATTATTATTGTTATTATTAACATGTGTATTATTACAATTATTGTCATTAATTTTATGATAATTATTATTATGATAACAATTTGATTTAATTTAATTTTGAAAAAAATAGAGAAAAGGAGGAGGATTTGGGTTGCACATCACATGTTAAAGGCGCCACAAGTTCCCCCCCTTGATTAACAAACCAGGCCTCCCCTTTCCTTGGTTGGATTCCCAAAACAGTCCCCTCTATTGGTTCCCCCTATCTAGCTGATCGCGGAACCTACCCCCTCTTCGTTCCTGTTCGCGCACAAGGGCCCATGAGCCGCCCTCCCAGCGTGCTCCCCTCTGCCTGCCTGCCCCGTGCCGCACCACTTTCATTCACCTAACCCAAGAACCCTCATCCAGCGCCATGCCCATGCCAGGGTAACCCCCTGGATTTCCTCCTTCAGCGCAGCAACCCTCCAAAAACCTCTACCTCTCTTTGTTGCAGCGACCTACCTTAGATTATCTACCTCCTCCTATAGCGGTAGCTCAACACGACCACTCTACTCTTACGACACCCTCTGGCCGGCCTCTTACTTCCCATCCCTCATCTCTTACTTCAGTACACAACCCCCCTAGCTGTTCCACGCATCGAGTCCCCCTGCCTGGGTCATCACCTGCCACCGCTCCCCCTCCAGCGCTCCAGCTGTCTTGGTTACCCCTTGCCTGCTCCGGCCTCGCATCTACCTGCCGCACCAAATCCCATCATCGTACACCCAGAAATGCCTCCATCCCTGGTATGGCACACCTTGGACAGCCGACCCACAACCCCTATTGTCAGGAGATTTTATTATTTTGGTGTTCTCCATGGTTTAGGGATTATTGGTTGCAGATTAAATCATGTTTTTGTGTGTCGAACTTTTTCTGTAGGGTTTTATTGGCTTCTCTTTGGCGTGGTTGTGGTGAGAATGAGGTTTCACACCAATTTGGGGAGCTCCGTCAACGTTTGAGGTAACGATTTTGCCTATAATAATTGTTTGTTTATTTAAGTCTCCCATTTAATTAATTTGGTAATTCATTGATTAGTTTTATTATTGTGGATATAGCTTTACTTGAGGTTTAATATATTTTTGGATGTGTTTCACATGTGAACTCTTATGGTGCCAATTTATATTATTTTATTATATCTGCAGTTGGTTTATTAAATTATATAAAGTTTGTGAGTCATGTTTTAATAGGGTGCTTGTGCACGATTGGTTTTAAAAGATGATTTTGGGTGCGTTTTTGGTGTAAAAGCCTTGTAGAACTTCTTGAATTTGTTTTATAAATTATTTTAATGGTTTATTAAATCGTGTATGAAATGAGAAACATGGTTGGGATAGGTTTTGTGTTTGTTTTGTTTACAATTATGATTTGAGTGTTTTGGTATAACACCTTGTGGTATTTCATGAAATTGTTTTATAAAATTTTAAATGATTTGTTAAATAATTTGGATGTTGTGAATTTGGTTTTGAAAATGTGTTTAGGCACACATGCTTTTAAATGTAGTTTTCAACGTGTCGTTCACTTTAGTCTAGTTTTACACTCTACTGCTTTCTTGAAATGTCATTTTGGATCTTTAAAATGATTAGTAAGTTATTTTGGCATTGTGTGTTTTTTTAAAAACTTTTCGGGTTTTTAAATTGGTTTAATAAGTAATGTTGATGGCACCAGTTGTGTTTTGAAAACATACTGAGCTAGTTATTTTGTGCTATTTGTTCATTTGAATTGTTTTAAGTTAGTGGTTATGTGTTTTTAGTTTTTGTGTGTTTGTTGTAGTGCGTTTGCAGGGTAACCTCGTGATACCACGATCATCGGCTTGCGCATGCTTGTGCGCCTGTGTGAGGCGTGTCACGTCATTGTAATCGAACTGCAAGTAGAGGTTGGTCCCCCACTATTCCCGCCTTTAAATTCATAATTTTTTAATTGTTTGATAATTTATTAATTTTAATAAATGTGAAATAATATAAGGTAATTAATTTTAAAATGATTATTTGGTGTAAAATGAGCCTTTTATTTTATACAAAACACTTGAAATATTTTCATGATGAGGAGACACCCAGTAGTGAAAGAATGACCATTTTTCTTTTAAAAATAATTTATGGAATTTCAAATGTAGTTCTGGTTTATTGATAAATGATTTCTTTCGAAGAGTGAGAAAGAGTTTTGGTTCTCTTGAGAAATGAGGATTTTCTTTAAAATTGTTGAAGGCCCATTTGGAAGTTTAATAAAATAATTTATTTTGGAAAAATCTCCTTGGGGTGACTCAGAGGTGATATTTTTTTACGCTGACTGATTGATTTCTGGGTGATGTTTGTGCTACTTGATGGCCTTTGTTTACTCATCCCTTTCCTATTTATTGTACGTGTTGACATGGAGACTTGGCATAATAATTGAATCTTCAGAGAACTATTGCTTCACTAGTTTAGATTATGCACTGGCTAGTGGACCATAGTTAGGATGACACTCTTCTAGGGGATTGGGCCCCTCAGTTAGGCGAGGTAGGTAAACACTGGGCGTTAGGGCGTTATGATGTCATCGAGAGTAGGAAATTCTTCCGGACGAGTCACATGTATAGTACGTTCTGGTTTGTTCACGAGCTCCTATATTCGAGCCATGTATTCTTTAGTGTTTATTTTTATTTGGAAGATGATTGAGAGGTCTAGTTTAGTTGCTGGCCTTGTGTTCCACTTTTTCCATTGCACTTAGTGTGTTTTGTGTGTTGTGTGTGTGGTTATCCATTTTACTAACAACTATAATTTGGATTTTTGATTTGTAAAAAAAAAAGAGTTTTAAAATGCAATGCACCTATTTCTTTCAAACATTGAACTTGTTTTTAAATTAAAAACTACAATGGATAATTACTTATTTTATAAATAAAAGTGTGTGGAAACCCATATTTTATATAATTTAGTTCAAACCTGTAATTAGTAAATTCTCTATTTAATGGTAGTTTTTTGGGGATAGTTTTTGGGCACGCCCACTGAGTTTTAATACACACACCTATAGTGTTTTCCTGTTTTTAGTTTCTATTAAAGGTTTGACTCGAGCTTGCTTGCCGGGGGTGAGAGTTGGTTGTGGTTTACTGAGCTACTATTTTGGTCATGTGGAGTTTTGGTTGTGGTTAGGTTAGTGTGTTATTGTTGGTGGTGCTCTTCCTTTCCTGTCGTTTATTTATCTTGTGTTGTTCTATTTTATTTCTTCTATTTGTTTATTTGGGAAAAATTGTTCCCACATGATCTCTGTTGATGCCCTGGTTCTTGTCGCCAGCCCGGGAGGATCGGGAATGCCTCTCGAGCCATGTCACGGACCGACTCAGGTGACCGGTTCAGGTTCGACTCGTGTTGGTTCTTGATAGATAATATCATCAGGGATTAGTTTTTCCATATAGATTGTGATTAATTTTCTTAAATGTGATTTTACATTAGTAGAACAATAGATTTACTATGGAAGAGTATTCTCTGAGGATTACTGATCCCTACTGATAAACTTTGGGAATGGTGTGAGACCCATTCTTTAAAGATCAAGCCTTTGATATATATTACGTAGAAATATTACGGGTTCATAGATATCTAGTTTCATTCCCACCTATGTTGGAGTGTATGAACGAACCTTAATGGTTGAGATATTCTAGTAAGAGTAGGCACTAAAAGTGGGTGCTGGTATTGGGAACCGTGGTGTAGAGATTCCAGAGACAGGTTGCCTCTAGTATCCATAGGAATATGGCCTTGCAAGATTTTTCATGATATAATACTAAGAGAAAGGGACAATGTTGTAGGGATCTAATGATGGATCAAGATTGTTAATGGATCAGTGGTGTATCTCCTTCAATGATAAGAGATATCGTGCCCTGGATTGTTTCACATGTTGTACATATAATCGGGGCATGGTTGAGGGACCAATAAGGTAGAGAGATATTGGCATAAGTATAGTATTTTATGGGTGGTAGATGTGGTAAGGGGGATGCTTGAGAAGATGAAGGTCATAAAAGTTTTTTCTATTACCACCAAACCCCTAATGTGGTTCTCACCAGACTCACGTTGCTACTGGTCTGCGATGAGGCCATCTGAAGACTACAGAGGCCTACGACCCTAAGGATCTATGGATGATATGACGCAGGATTTATTTTATTATACATTAGATGTTGTGTTGATAGAAATTGGTGTGATTAATTCTTATCTTTTTAGTTCTTTGTTTCAGGTCTTATAGTTTCCAATTGAGACTTTAACTTGACATGTATGCTTAGAGAGTCCAACATGTGGTGACTTAGTGATTACGTACATCTTCTGAATGTGTGATATAACTATTTTTGGTGAGATAGGTTTATGGTATCTCTTTTTATTAATGATGAGTACTTATGAAAAAAAACTTATTTATGGAAAATATATCCCCATTTGATGCATGTATTGACTATTTTAGGTGGGGGATATAGTGTGTATTTAGTGATGTAGAGTGGATTTCATTTTGGGTGAAAAGAAAACCTTTTCATGGAAGGATATTCATAGGTATATTATAATGTATCATATTACTAAAATGATATTAAGCATGAACCATGTAGTAGTGTATTTTATGGGATATCAGTTTTGTGTAGTGGTGGAAAAGTATGAGGAAATATTTTCAAAGGATGTGCTAGGCTTACTTCCTCACCAAGAGATGGAATTTTTAATTGTCTTACACCATATAATGTCATTGATATTTTCACAATCATATTAGATTTTTACTATAGTGATTCATTATCTGAGTGTGAAATTAGAAAACATTCAGTATAAATGATTTGGGAGACCCAATGTATCCCATTGGACATCACTAATGTTTCTTTCCAAGAAGGTAGAAAAAATATTGAGGATATGTGTAGATTACAAGAGCATGAACTAGGTGACCAAGAATAAAAATATTCCACAATTGATAATCAATGTCCGCTTGATCATTTGAGAGGGTATTGATGGTTCTTTAATATTTAACGTAGGTCTGGCCATCACTAGTTAAGAGAAAGGGATGAGGATACACCAAAAATATCATTAAAGTGTCTCTATAATAAAAAATAGTACATGTTGATTCCATTAATCATGTTAAACTCAATAGAATTGATCAAGGGGCTCATGAACCTGGTCATTCGGTATTACATTGACCAATTATTGTGTTATCCTCATTGATTTCCTTATGTACATAACATATGAGGAGGACCACATGAGGAACTTGATGATCATTCTATACACACTCTAAGAGCACTAGAATTATGGAAATCTATTGATGTTTCAATTTTGGATTAGATAATTCGACTTCTTGGTACATTTCATATCAAATGTAGGAGTGGCATTGGACCTAGTGAAGCCTAAGGCTATGCTAGATTGGGTGATTCCTAAGAGTGTTACCAAGGTAGGTAGTTTTGTTAGGTTGGTATGAAACTATCAGTGGTGTGTACCTAATTTCTCAAGAGTAGAATCACCCTTGAAAATTTTACAAGGAATGGGAAGCCTTTCATATAGAAGGAATGGTTTGGTCAGTGTTTCTAGGATTTGAGGCAGAGATTAATGAGCACTCCCATCTTGGAATTTCAAGAGGAGGGTGTCAAGTACATTGTGTTATATGATCCATTAGGGAGTGCAATAGGTAGTTTTCTAATGTAGAGGCAGGGAATGATTATCTTTGATCCACATGTATTGAGAAAAAATGAGAATAACTATGTGACCTGTGATCTTGAGATAATAGTGATAGTCTATAAAATGATGACATGTTGACACTTCCAGATGGATATTATAATATGCTCTAACCATAAAATCCTCAAATATATATTCTCTTAGAAGGATCATAATTTCTTACATAGGTGATTGATAGAGTTCATCTAGAACTACAACATTGAAATTATCTTGACTCTAGTGAAAGTGGAACGTGATGAAATATTCTCTTAATGGAAATATTATAATTAGTTGTTGGAAAAGGAATCCTATTATTTATCCTTATTGTAGTTTTACTTAGTGGGTAATGGTGGTTCATCATATCCCCAGTAGATGGTTTTTACCCCACATCTTTTTCAACATGTTAGTGAATCTCAATATAGAGATATTGACTATGATACCATATATACATATATATCCATTGTAAATGCTCTTTATGGATATTTTCTATGTTGGAATCATGTTATCATTTTTAGAGGATGAACGATGGGACCAGTGACGTTGATGGAGGAGGTGATGAGGTAATTTCATACGCCACGTTGGGTAGTACATATAGATGTGGTACAGATTTATCAGGGCCACGGATGTCAGTTTTGGTGTCCAAGAATGATTATTTGTATTGATGAGTTTTTCTTTCTATTCCACAAATGTCAACAGGTGAAGGCTGAGTAAGAGGTTTTAGTGGGTTTAGATCTACACCTTGAGTTGCTACAGTGAATGTGGGATAGGATATGAGTGAAATTTCTGATCGGGTTACCACATACATTAAGGGTACACAATGAAATATGGGTGATCATAGACCAACTCAACAAGTCAGTACATCTCCTTGATATCTGAGAGAAGAGTTCATTATAATCATTAGGATGCTTCTACGTTCATGTGGTAGTCTAGATCTATTTATTTACTTAAATGTTTGATTCATACTTTAATGCTTGTTTCATGTATTTATTATGGAGTGGATTATTATAGAACATTACTACTATGTTTTCATTGACAAATGAGTTTAACCACTAGAATGATGGCTAGAATAAGTGTAACATTCATGTCTTGGAGTATTTAATTTTGTATTTCATGTTTGATTTTATTTTTATATAGTAGGATCAACTACCCTAGCTGTATTTTACATTCTACAATATGTACTATTAAAACATTGTCATAGAACCTTTTGAATCCTTCTATGGGAGACTGTATAGGTCAAGTATTTATTGGAAATATCCAGATGAGTTAGCACTCATGGGACAATAGTTTTTATAAAATACAAAAGTAAATGTTCATATTATTCAAGTGACGATGAGGACAATGGATATCCTTAATAACTCTTATGAAGACCGATGAAGGAGACCTATATAGTTTGAGGAGGGAGACCATGTGTTCATTAGGTCCTCACCTCATTTTAGATTATGAATAATAAATCAACGTGGAAATATATCTAAGAGATTCATCGACATTTATATATTCTACATCATGATTTCTAGGTGGCATTACTCTTAACTCTAACACCATAGTTGGACAATGTACATGATTTCTTCCACATTTTGTAGCTAATGAGGTATGTTCATGAATTATAGCATGTTATCAACTGGGGTGAGAAGGACCTGAAATATGTAACTACCATTACTGAGGACCCAACGGAGATTGAGGATCGACATGAGAGGATCCATCATGGGTGGTCGACTCACCCAGTTCTTGTTCTATGGTATCACAAGAATCATCCTGAGAGCACCTAGGTGCATGATCCCTAAATGAATCCTGATACCATTATCTTTTTTAATAGGTATTTCTATTTCTAGTATGAAAATTCATAATTTTGGTATAATAAAATGACTTTGGATTCTTAATGTTTTTCTTTTTTATATTATATGGATTTTTTATAGAGCTATTCTTCAAAGAATGCGTTAGATTTTAATGCCCAACATGCCCAAAATATATTATTGAAATATATTAAATATATTAAGATAATGGGAATACAGTTTTACTAGAAAATTATAATAGCACCCAAATTATGGCCAAGATAAAAAATCTGGGGGCACTTGTGATTTTAGGACAAGGGGTTCACACTAGGTGAGACATAACCATTATAATCATCATGTTTTTTTGAAACAAAATTTTATGGTGTTAAAATAATAATATAAATAGAATAATTTTTTATTATATTTTTCATTGATGTAATTACTTTCATCCTATATTTTAATATGGTTATAACTCAACAAAATATTCATCCATATAACTGTGGAAATGATAGGATCAATTGGATATGAGTAGTCATAGGATCATTAGTAGATGACGTCAGATCAGATAGGATCGAGGGTCATCCGATAATGGATTTTTTGAATCCTTCTAATGATGGAAATGGAGAACTTTTCTTAATTAATATTTGATTAAAAAACAAGGTAAGAAATATGATTTTTGATTTATATCCCATTAATTATCCAATGTTGAACATAGATAAATTACATAATGAATAAATGATTCATGCATCAGAGTTTGAATTATTTATACATGGTATTTTTCATTCTGGTTTTAAAATCCATATTCATTAATCAAAATCTATGAAAATTGAACAAGAATGAATGAACAGAGGATGAGGTTCAGTTATCACATATTTTTTCCAATGGTTTTATCCCATTTCTTTTTCTCACATTCTCTATTGGTATTTTATTTGTGTAACAGTTAATAGGACACCCAATGTTTGATTGTTATGCAACCATTCTTCATAAAAATAGATCAATACTATTGGTATGATTCATAATAGTGGGAGTGATCATGGGGTGGTAATAAAAGAAGATTTTTGGAGGGGTATCAGAATGAACGGATGGTTCCTATTCATATTGGATTTGACGGTGTGGCTACAAACAATGTCTATCGGTGTTCCTCAAGTGGATTTGAAGAATGGAATCCCAATATCTGAAGAAAAAATCACATATATATTTTTTATGGTGAAATAGGATGAAACATCAACTTGGATTATGAAATCGAATATGATCTACCATGATCAGGATATCCCAAGATACATGGTGAGTAATGATGAAAAACAAGCCATGTAGGACCCCCCCATATAGTGCTAGTGTATCAGAAGAGAGAAAAATATCTCACATTGTGCGACCTTGTAGCACTGGATGTGGCTTTCTTTAGGAATATCACTTTATTACATAACGATTACACATAAATAATAATGTTTAATTACATAGAAATATCTAGATTGAAAGTACATAATTTGGTTTACAATGGCACATCATAGCTACAAGGGATACACGCAAGCTGATACCTAAAAGATATGTACAATTATTACCCTCCAAGTATATAGAGATTTAAATTTTGTGTGTGGTAGGACCACATAGGAAGACCAGAACTTAGATAAACATGATATGTACCCACAGTACTCACCATGTATTCCCTTTTAGGGTGTTTTGTGACCTTTTTATTTATTTTATAACTTTAATGATTGAGAATCATCCATTTATTCATCCTATAATGTGTATAGTGTGGTATTATATCCCAATATTTGGATTGTGATCCCCTCTGGAGGATGAGTCTCATATAGATTTTGTGGTGTCCTTTCATGAAAGCAGAGTGTGATCTTATATCATTTTATACCCTTGGTGGGGTTTTTGTAATATTCATAACCTCCATGAGAAAGGAATTAATACTCCATCTATTATTCCATTTCAGAAGTGTTCATAGAATAAAAAGATAATGATGTCCTAAAAATAGTGTTTATTTATATTTGGTTTCTTGTGTCCCAAATTGTCCTAGTATTGATCCCCTAACTATGTATCGGGGTATTATTTGACTACTGATCATTATTGGGTGGGGACCAATGATCACGCCCTCTTAGATGAGTGTCTCTAGTGATGGAAAATCCCATTGGGTGGATTCCCTCAAAATGAGCATTGCTTCTAATAGAATCATGTGGTTTGAAGTTTGGTGTATACTACCTAGAGGAGCGGTGTCATTCATAAGTATATCTATGATTTTATTATGAATTGATTTATATAACTTTTCAATGAGATTATTATTATTGTTGCATTATATTTAGTGTCTTAAGTAAGTCCTATTGGGTATTGTTATTCTCAACTATATGTGGTATTTTCCTGGATATATCGTATAATTAGTAGATGAATGCCCATTTGGTGGTGTCCTACGATCAAAGGGAGGTTTTTAAGAATACCTTGATCTTGATAGACTGATATTTCTTTAGGATTTCTTCATTTTATCATATTTATTAACCTCTAAGAAGTTTAGACTAAAATCAAATTTTGGATGAGCATTTTCAAAACCCTTTTTTGATTTTAGTATTTTACTATTGTAATCTGATTATGGGACCATAGATGTATAAAATAATTGGTTTTTATTTAATTGAAAATTTATAAGGGTATATGATTGGGGAAGTTTGTGTCTGTGTATAGTTGAATTATGATAATGCCTCCCATGTGTGTGATATGACTTCATGGAACTAGTCATCAGCCCCTAGTCTATTTAAGGTAGGCTTAAGGTAGACAAGTTTCGGGCCCCATCGGGATGGGATATGCAATATATACTCGTATGTTGAAGGGGTTCTAATACATTAACATTAGATGGATAATTTTTTTTAAGGAATATATAATTGAAAAGGATTTTTTCACAATTAGGTTTTCATAAGTGAAGGGATCACATCCCTTTATATAGCCAGCCATGATGCATTTCATTAAATGAAAATGTATTTATCATATTAATGTATCCATATACATTTATTCACATAATTAATTGAATTATATTCAATGAATCTTGAATACAATTCATCTGTTTATAAAATATTCCAAATGAAAATTAATTCATTTGGGAAAATGAAACATATTTTGAATATAAAATTATGTTATAATAATTATTTAACAATAATATATTTATATATATCTATATTACCTTATTATATATATAGAAATATTATTTATTATCAATGAGTATCTCTATGGATTTTCTAAAACCCCTTCTCATATTCTAGATAATTCCACCTTGTAGAATTATTTCTCCTACTATTGGACACCACCTTTAGGTTTTATTGATCTTAGAAAACAACATGATCATCAAGAATTTCTTTTTGATTAAAATCATACCAATTTGTAATATCAATATAGTACTGTAACCCCAACATATCATGAAAAATTCATCTATCCTCAATGATTTTAGGAAATAAGGTAATAATATATCAAACATGTACATAATTTTATGACCATTTCAACAATAATTACATAATAGATAATTCCTTAAAAGAAATTTTGAGTGTATCCAAGTCATTTATCATACCTAATCATATTGGATTCATGAATGGATAATAAAGATCATTTAATTATTTTAAATTTAAATTATTTACATTAAACATTAATACTATTCATACATTCCTCTTAGAACCATATTTATTTTACCATTGAATAATATCAATATTATACTATTATGTAAGGTGTTTTCCCATTAAGATGAATTTTCCTTCTTACTTATGAATAACTATTATCTTTATACTAAATTAAATAAATATTCTTCCATTATGTCTCTCATTTTAAATTAATCATCTCAATGTAATACTTAGTGTTGATGATTTCATTTTATCTACAAAAAAGTTTAATATCATTTGATTATCATGTTTTATATTTATGTAATAAGAACTTTTATGAAATAGACTCCCTCTAAAATGATGCCACCATTTAATTTAAATTATCTACATTATTGGGTAAATATCAATATGTAACTACTCTTTGGGTAATTTTAGAATTTCTCCCCTCACATAGATATATAGGTTTATATTAATGTCCATCATATCAGATTTGAAACTTGTAAATATGATAGGATGACTCATTATCATAATACATTATATGAATTTACTCAAAATTAATCAACTATAATCCTAATATTATTATGTCTACCAACTAAATTTCACACAAATATCATGTTATAAAAGGCAACTAAATCTTATTATGGCACTACATATCATACTTCCCTTAAAATGGACAATCCATTAGAACACATATTATTTATGTCCTACCCAATTATAGTATTTATGTTATAATAATTGTTTCATATTGATGGATTATAGAATATTTTATTAATAGGGGGTCTAAATAAGTCTATGTATTATCTAATATAACATCCTAAAATGTATTAATGAATATAAATATTTATTTTTCAATCCCTATCCCTTACACATTGTATTTATTATCATTCCTTATTCTTATTTAAATATTTCTATAACACATAACTTCAATTATCAATATAAAGTAAAATCCATCTTATATGTACACATATCCAATACATCATATTCCTATGGTAGATGAAACCCATTGTTTTAAATTATTATATTCATATGAAATTGATAATCTCAACATGATTAAGAATGGTGTGATAGGTAGCCAACCACCATTTTTTTGATATAGCCTTTGATCCATGGTAAGATGAATGTTTGACTCAATGTCTCATTATCCATGTTTCTTTACATAACATATATTTAAATTTAATAGAAGTTATTACTAAAGATTTTTATAAAAAATAATTTTTTCACCTCAATACATTACCATATTTTCCATTTAGAATAAATTTATTTTTGTTGACACCTTACATTGCATGCAACACCAGGTTTAAACAGAATAATATTTAGTTTCTTTTTTTACATAAAATTAAATTATAAAACTTATATAGAATTTATATACTTAAATTATATGTTATATATCCAATAAAATATTTTTAAATTCATCCAATATATTTTATTGGCTTAAGATAAGAATAAACACAATTTTATGCATAAAAAAAATATTTTTCTAAAGGTAGTTCTACCTCCATTAAATGGAAAAACTATTCTCAATCAAAATTTTGAATCTTTTTTAAATTTTATATAAAAAAATGAACTTATTTTATTAAATATGAATATAAAAATCTAATTTTATTCAATTAAAAAAATTTTCCTGATAATTTTCATGTTTCAATTAATTGTAATAAATTATTTTATTTTAATTTAACCCAAATTTTTTTATAAAATAATTTATTGTTTTAAGTTAAATATATAACTAATTTAAAAGTATAGGTAGAAAAATATTATATCTGTTAATATAATTTAGTTCATTGGAATAAATTTCACATTGAATGATAATATAAAAACATTTCAATCATTTGAACATTTTCACTTTAAAATCATGTTTTCAGGACAAATATATGGGATTTATATTTAATTAATATTATCTACTTATGAGTTTTATATTTTGAAAAATGGTTTTAATATTTGTAATCATAAGTTCAAAATTTATTAATTAGGCACCTTTTATTTAAAAAAAATATTATTAAACAGTGTTAATTTTTATTACAATAGTTAAGGGTAAATAAGTTTATTAAAATTGAACAAAATAATATAAAAATAACCTAAATCTTGTACAAATTTCATTGGATGTGTTGCTTTCTACCAAAATAATTATTGGGATTTTTTTTTGGAGTTTTTGGATTCACATGGGTGACTTGAAGCCATTTATAATATTTTATTCAATGAAAAAACAAATTTTTCATACTTTTGTTTTTAAGAAGTTATGTCTTTTTAAAATGGTATTATATAGGTTATTTTATAGAATATAAATAAAAATTTAAAATAAAAAAGTTAATAATAATAATAATAATTTTTATTATTTTTATTAAATTAATAATCAAATTAAATGCTTGGAGAATGATGATGCAATATTTGTTTAATTAATGAACATAAAAAATAAATGTTATAGAAATATTAAAATAAATATAATATTATATAATTAATGTCCTCCAAGAATTCTATATATGAAATATACATATTATTTTATTAATAATATTTTTGATTATCTTGTGTTTGTATATTTTTTGAAAATTTAATAAAGGAATAATGTCAAAATTGACATTAAAGATAATTCGAAAATAAATAATATTTTATTAAATGATATAAATTTAAAAAAATGTAAAAAGAATCAAAATTATTGGTATATGGTTGAAAATTTCATCCAAAAATAAGTTATGGTTCATTTAGAATTTTATTTTAACAATATTAACCCTTAAAGAGTAAAAACCCATGTTGTCACAGTAATAGTTAAATGGTTTAACTTTTGGTTATAGCCAAAATATAAGGGTAATAATTTGACCTAAACTTGTCTATAAATAACTTTTCGGTATAATTGAGACCGAAAATCATATTATATTCTAAATAGTTCACTTCGGATCCATTTTTAATTGAATTTTATTATATATTAATTGAATATTTTGAGAGTTTCCCAAAGTACCTCTCACATCAATTTTAAAAGGGAACCTCATCCTTCACATTATCACACCACATTGAGCCTTCTAGATAAAATAACTCTTCCAATTTCTCCACCAAAAATTCCACTCTTCATTATAATAGAATCTCTTTGGGAATAAATCCAAAAAATGAATTTGTTTGGAATAAATCAAAATGAGCTACCCAAAAATGAGGTAACATTCTTCAATGGTCACATTAATTTTATTTCATTCTAAAAAAATTCAATTATTATTATTCTATGATTATATATTGACCTTAGTATAATAAATATACTACTATTTTTTTTATTAATATATTTATAACTACCCTTTCAAACACATCCATAAAATGCGATACACAATCAACATTCATGTGTAAGAAAGACTACCTCCTCGTGAACTGAAGATGTTACTTCATCCATTTACCACATTTAAGGGATGTAAATAATGATGGATTTATATTTTATATATGGTATTTATGATATTTATAATTTTTTTTATGATTATTTAAATATTAGATAACATATACCATAATTTCTGCTATATTGTGAGGTCATGATAACATCTTTTGTAGACGTATGACTACTACCTCAACAAAGAGATGTGTTTTTTTCAAACATTACATGGAATTAATTATAAATGGTTTTAATAAGAATATGTGACATATAATACATAAATATGACAATGTAATTATATTATAAATAAAAATATATTTTAATTTTCATTATTTAAATCAGAAATATAAATTAAATTATCTTTCTTGCATACGACCCACCATCTCCTTTAATGTTGAATTTCATTTACTATCTCAAAATTTTATGTATGGTTATAAATACTTATATATTGAATATATATTATTTTTAAATCATTTTTTACATTTTAGTGATGATAAAATAATGATCCAATTAACAAGAATAATAGGTTTCAAGTAAAAACTTACTAAAAAAACTACACAAGTGGCACTCAAAAATAGTGAAAACGATGAATGATTAGTAAAAAACAACTAAAAAATAATAGAATAATATCATTTAATAAATCAAAAATATTAATTAGGTACTTATATAAATTAATAACATTCATTAAACAATTATACATGTGTTTAAAACACATGAAACTAAAGAGGAAGTTTGAGGTAAGGATTTTCTCAACCCACTTTTACATTTATGAGATATAAGCCTTATTAACCACATATTTATTATATGTTTTGTATGTATACTACTGTAACGCCCTGAAACTAGTTACCCAGATCCAGTGCATTATTTTAATACATTGGCATGATTACCAGGAATCAAGTCCCGGAGGATCGATCAGTTTAATAGTCTAGGAAAATTGATTACATACATTAAATTTACATTACAATTTCAAACATAAAACACATCATAAATAGTTCTCTGAGAATGAAATTATTCATTTTATCTTAACCATACATAGAAATCATAATAAACTTCTTGGAATCTTGGGAAAATAAAACATAAGAATGGGGTGAGCTCAGATGCCCAATATGGGTAAATAATTTAGCGGAAGCTGCAAACTTTTAAGGCAAGATGTTTGATAAAAACAACAACCTTTTTAAACATAAACATGAACATAATATGGAAAAAATAAATCAAACATTACCATATAAACATGAACATTGATATTATACTACTCAAATAATCACATGTAATAACTAATTTCATAATGATGGAATGTATAAAACTGGACATTAATTTCTGTGTTAAGGCATCCTACCAGGACCTAGGGGATAACTGTAACATGACACCATCCCAGAGAGCCCCTATAACAAAACTCCATCCGGGAGAGGATCTATAACTAAACACTAACCCAGAGAGCCTCTGTAACCAGAATCCCTCCCGGAGAGACTACGATAACCGGAACCCAACCCCCAGATCATACTAGTCCAATACATTCATCTTAAGAAAAGGTTGAAATATAATATAAACATTCATATTAAAACTAGAATACGAAATGTCAATACTTTAACCATAAAACATGAATGGAATAAAAATAACTCATCCATAGTACAACATATCACAAAACCATAAATATAATATGGAAGATTTTTATCATAATAAATCAACATCAAACAACTTTAAATTCCATTAAATGATATTGACATAGATGAAAATGATCAGTAAAATTCTTTGAGAGAAATACCCATTTTCATGAAATCTTTTAATATTTTCCCAATTTATAAATGTAGTCATTTAAAAGGGATTTTTAATCAATGTTTCCCATACGACTTTGATTATTTTTAAGATAATTATCATTTCAAAACATTCATGTCCATATAAATAAATCCTTAAAACCATTTTAAAAACATGGACATTAATGAGAAAGGTTTAGAAGAATAAATATTTTAAAATATTTAAAATGATGTTTTAGTAAAATATTCCCTTAAAAATAATCCCTTTGAAAATTCTTTAATGAAACATGGACATTTATAATAAATATGTCCTAGTAAAAACTTACACAGAAACAATCTCTTATAATAATGAGATTGGGGAATTAACCCTTACCAATTTGGTAACTTATGAAACATACACTCCATGAAATAATAACCATACAATTAAGATTTTAATACATGTAAATTAAAGTTTATTACACAATGAATAGACTTATGGGCAGTACATACACCACAGAAAAGTAAATAGTTGCAATATAGCATGAATCTCACGAGAATAAAGAGTGAGATAAAAACCCCTTACATTGCACTTTCCTTTAGTAGAGGGTACGTTTAACCACTTTTATGAAGATAGTAGTATGTTATTAAAATATACAATAATTATATTAATATTTATGATATCATAAAATATTCATTTATTACTTTATACAAACCGTTTAATAATAATTTCCATGTTAAATTAAAATTTTGGGTAATAATTGCTTTTTTTATCGTACGTGTTTTAACATTTCAATATCGATTGTATCACTTAGATCAAGATTTAAATACTTCAATAATATAAAAAATGATTTATATATCATATATATTTAGAATATAAATATGTATAATAAACATATATAAGAAATGAAAAACACTGTTTATAGAGATGGTAGTTCGTAAGTACGCATAAATGTTGTTTCCTTTTTCATATCGTATTGAAAAGAAATAAGTGAATAAGATATATGTAAGTAAACACACACACACACACACACATATATATATCCAATAGAATTATTAGGTCATATATTAGATAATTATTAGTAATGTATATTTTTATAATCGTCGATGAATGGAGAACGTGGAAATGAATCCAATCGCGTCGTGGAGACGGTAATCCGTACGTACGCACGAGTGACAATATCATTTCTTAAAAGTATGGAATTGGATGGTATATTATTTTTATAGAGACATTATCATGTTATTTTCATTATTTATATACATATTAATCATCATTATATCCATCCAAATATCATAGTGTTGAATAACAAATTACACCATGGCGTGGAGACGGTAAGCCATACGTACGCACGCATGGTGACATTATCATTCATAAGATGGATAGAATAATAAATATAGTTGTTAAATATTTATAATAACATCACAGTATATATAATATACTGGAATTATTATTTTATAATTGAAATAACAAAGAAAGAGTAAGTGGAAGAATAAGAGAACTTGAAAGAGGGTGGTGAAATCATTACCTCTTCTTCGGGTTATTCCATTTGGTTTGATCAAAAGGGATACTTAGGTTGGGTTTATGACCAAATAAATGCCTCTATAATGACGTTATGATAGTTGGGAGGATATTTGGGTAGGGGTTGGCCGATCCAAATGGCTTTGGAGGTGTAAATTTGAGGGATGGGGAAGTGCTCTTTTATAAGAGGGGTGAGGGGAACCTTAGGAAAAAATTAACATATATTTTTATAATAAATTAATTTTCGGTTTCTAATGGCTCCAAAATGAATTATTTAAAGGATTAAGTGGGTATGGGTCGAAAACCACTAAACCAATAGGTTTTAGACAGGTTTAGGTCACCATATTAACCTTAATTTTTAGATTTAACTCTTAGTTAAACAGTTTGACATTTACCATGTCTCTTTGTGTTTTAATATTATATGGTTAATAAACATACTATAAAATGACAAACTAACCAAAAATTGTTCATTAATGTCATAAATACATTATTATATAATTCTTTTGGCAGATACTTATCTTTTTAGGACTATTATATCAATTAATAATATAATATTTTTTTAAAAAACTATTTTATGTCAATTTTGACACTATTTGGTATTTGTTTTTTTGCTAAAATTATAACAGCATGATTAATTAGAAAAAAATGATATAACAAACCAAAAAATGTAATAATAACCTAGAAAATTAGTGCAGTTTTTAAAAATTCTCAAATTACATTTATTTGGATATTTATAATGTCAATTATTTTAATCTTTCATTAATACGGTAAATAATGCATCATCATTGTGTCATAAATAAATTTAATTATTTAATGTCTAAAAATTATAAATAAAATACCATTATGTAGGAAATATTTTTATATTTCTAATTAATATATATATATATTCTAATTTATTTTTTGTATAACTTTATATTTAGAATGTTTTAGTTATAAAACTTTGATTTTAACTCTTTTAACTCTTCTTTGAATTAAATAATAACATATTTCCTAATCTAATTCAAGTGGAACTAAAGAATAATATTTTATTCCCAAAGTTTTTTTGGTCTAATTACACTTATCCAATATAATTATAACATGTGTTAGGGTAAAAATAATATCATTTTTACCCTTAATTACCCTTTGTACTTTTAACCGTGGTAAATAAAAGTTAAAAGTTACTATTAACCAAAAATTATTTTTATCTTATTGAACCATATTTTTCTTACTGATATCAACTATGTGTCTATGATTTTTTAAATTCCACTCACAGAAGTGGTAAAATTATGTTTTATGCGAATTTGCAAATTCTCCTAGGAGGTGGGTAAAAGACGGTGAAAAGTTCAATAAACTTTTTATATACCTAAAATTATTATAAACTACCGCCAATGAATTAAATTAGACATATTTAGGTATTATGTATCTATTTTGACATAAAATAAATTTAAATAAAATGGATAATTATTTAAATAAAAATTCGGTTTTAAACTATAACTTAGTTTTTTTCACTATTCATCAAAAATTGAATGTTTTCAGAAAAATACAAAAAATTTACCCAAAGATAATTTTGATATTCAGAATTCAAAAATGAAGTATATTTCACCAAATTAAAAACATAGAAGTTGAATTTATTAATTTAAAATTAATTCCCGTTGCCAAAACCAAAAGGCGTATTTTTAAGAAACAATAACTATCAAAAGATTGATACTTTTTTATGTCTAATATCAAAGTGAAATTACTAAAAATTACCAGAATTGGATGAAGTGGTAAAAATATAATATATTTATACTTACAAACCATTAATATTTATAATCTAACAATAAATTATTTTGATTAAAAAAGTTGTTTTCAGTTAAAATGTAGTATTTTTCATTATTCAACCAAATATGAAAGTTATCAGAAAAAACACTAAAAAGTCAAACTTTTTATCTATTCACTCAAATTTTATGTTGATCAATGTTGGTCCCTGATATAAATACTAGGAATGAAAAATAAATATAACTCATATAATAGAGAAATTTTAAGGATAAATTCTTTGATAAATACTTCCTTCATTATTGAAAAATTTAGATAAAGGGGATGTACCATATCATAAAGAAAAATGAAGAAGAGAGTTTTGTTGACTATGAAGAAACCATTACAAGTTCCGCTATGTGTGGAAAGAATTATATACATAAAAAAGTACAATATCAATCACTTCTTTCAATTTATTAAAAAATATCATTATAGAGTGATGTTTTTATTTAATTTTTCATTATAAGATGATATTGTTTTATGTTATATAAAGAAAAAGAAATAATTTTCTAGAATTAATATATTCAGGCGGAATCAAGAGAATACAAGGTAAATTGAACACTAAGATAAAGGGAATACATCAATGAAGAAGAATAAATTTACATCATTTGAAAATTGTGGAATGATTCACCAAGGTAAATTAATGAATTGAATGGATGTTTCTTATAAGTGTCTATAAAGGGGTCATGATTTCATGTAATGAAAAGGAAGAAAGAAAATATTCTTATTAAGTAAAAAAATTTCAAGGATACGATGCACTATGAAACTAAATTATCCAAGAATAAAAGGAATCTTCCACAAATGAGGCCATTGGATATTTCAATGCTTATGAAATCACTACAGATTAGGTAGAAATTCCCAATTACATAGTGGTAGGTACATGAATCCAATGTTTGTATTTTTCTAATGAGTTATTTGATTCTAGATCATCACTATTTGTTATATCTACCTTTTTTTCAATGAAAATTAAGAAAATTGTTTTAAAATATATTTTTTTTTCAAAATACTTTGAGGGAGCCTCATTGGATCAATGATGTGTTATGATATCCCTAGTATGATACATAAATATGGTTTATTTTATGATCTTATCATCATACATATTGTTGAGTTTGATATAATCCTAAGTATGGAATATATTTTAAAATACGATGTGAACATTTATTGGAAGAAGAAATAAATTAGGATTTCTGAGGATGGTGTAGAATTCCATGCCTTTAGATTGCAAGATTCCCCACAAGATTCTTATCTAGATCCACCCCAAAAAGATCAATAGAATGAAATTTATGGGGGAAGAAGGGAAAACAACATCAAGTAATTGAGATGGTAGAATTAAAATAGATGTTTTACCTACAGAATGGGAATATATTAATGTTTTTGTTGAATAATTACCTAGACATCACCCCTAACATGAAGTTATATTTTTTATTGACATAATCCAGAATGCAAGAACAATATCATATTATCCCTACATAATGAAAACTATAGAATTAGTGGAGTCGAAGAAAAAACTAGAGGACATAGGTAATAAGGGATTTATTCACCCCATTGTTTCACCAGGGGGCTCCTCTATCCTCATCATTATGAAAAACGAAGGATACATGTGGTTGTTCATTGATTATAAAGAAATCAGTGATATTACAATAAATAACATAGACCATTTAACTCACATTAATGACTTGTTTGGTCAAATTCATGTAGAAAAATATTTTAAATGATTGATCTTCACTACGATTATCATAAATTGAAATTAAATAAGGAATACATTACGAATATAACTTATTAGATATTGTATGTACATTACGTTATAAGAGTAATAAAATTAGGAATGACTAATTCACCTTATGTTTTTATTGACCAAATTAATACAGTATTAAATGAATATATTGATGATTTTTTAATAATCATTGACAATATTATTATGTATTCTATAAGCAATGAGGATCGTGATAATAACTTTTGGATCATTATTAAGACTCTTGTATGAGAATATTTGTATGATAAATTTATTAAGTGTGATTTATGGCTTCAAAAACTCCCTTATCATCTTCATATATTTTCCATGGATTTAATATCATTTGATCCTACAAAGATAAAAGAAATATGAGAAGGTCCTACTTTGACAAAAGAAATAGAGGTACATAGATTGATAGGATTGAATGGTTATTATCGGTGATTCATTATTATTTTTTTCTAATTAGATAACCCATTAACCAATCATACACATAAAGGGGGTATGTGTGGTTGGATATGAGAATGTGAAGATTTTTTCTTTGAACTAAATAGATGATTAGTCAATGATCTGATACTGAATCTACTATCTAGATGTTATGGGTTTTTCACATATAGTGATGCATTGAAGTAGGAAATTGTTTTTTTCCCAATGAAAAATGATAATGTTATCATATATTCCTCAAGGAAATTGAAGAATCACGAATAGAACTATCGAATCCCATATCTTGAGCTAGCGGCTGTAATATTTTCTTTGAAAATATTGAAACATTATCTCAATGGGGAGAGAAGAGAGACATACATGAATTCTAAAAGTCTGAAATTTGTCTTCTCCCAGAAAGAGATCATCATGAGACAAATAAAATGGGTCAAGGTACTCATATATTATGATATCTCAATACACTACCACCCAAGGAAACAAAATAAGGCAGCTGATGTATTGAGTTGTATGGATCATGAAGTTCTCACCCAAATTCGCAATGAAAAGGATCACATGTTCATAGAACTAGTAATGTTGGATATGAGAATTTCTATAGAATTTGAGACATCAATAATTATTCATAATATAGAAAACCAAATTTTTTATTATATAAGATAAAAAATTCTCAATATAATGCTGAGAAATTTTATAAGAAGATTGAAATTGTAAACAAAAGAAAGTTAGTAGACCATGTTTCTGAAGATAGTGTTCTAAATTATGGATAAATGGTATGTGTTTAATCTATACCTGAGCTTAATAAAAAATTATTTGATTATTATCATAGATCAAATTTATCTATACACCCTTGAATCATAGTGATGCATTTTGAATTGAAGGAAAATTTGTAGTGGGATAACATGAAGTTGTAAATTGAGGATTATGTGTCCATATGTTTTTTTTCAACAAGTTAAAACTATGAGGTATCATTCAAAAGTAGTCTAGTAACCTATTACTATTAATTCAAGTAAATATGATGATATTACTATGGAAATTTTCATGTGATAACAAAGTTATATAAGAAGAAATTACTCGATATGGTTTATTGATGATCCCCATACCAAATCAGCACATTTTTATGATATAAGAGAAGATTTACCTATTGAACTCATACAATTAATCTATATTAAAAAATTTTCATGAAATAATGGTTTACATATATATATATATTTTTCGGAGTTAGATACCCATTTATCATCCAAATTCTGGAAGAGTCTTTTGAAAGCTCTAAATACTGAGCTTCAACTGAGTTTTTCCTACCATCCTCAAATAGAGGGACAATCTAAAAGAACATTTCAAAAAAATATAATATATTTAGATCATTTTCACTCTACTTTAAAGAAATGGGAAATCAATTCCTACTATTTGTAGTTTTTTCCTAAAATAATAGTTTTTATTCATGTTTTAAGATGGCACTATATGATGCATTATATGGAAAGAGATGTCATACTCGAATTTGTTGGGATGAAGTTGGTGAACAGAAACTCATAGGCCTATAAATTTTTTAAAATATGATAACAAAGTCAAAGACTATCCATACTCATATTAAATAAAATCAATGTACTAAAAAGTTTAATGTCGATAATTGGAGGAGTGATTTAGAGTTACAAGAGGAAAGAAATGTTTTTTGGAATGTGTATCCACAAAAGGGTGTTATAAGGGTTAATAATTAATAGAAAATGGGTCTCATATACATTAGAACCTTCTATATTTTTAAAAGTGTTGGATTTTTTTATTATCTTTTGTAAATTATTCCAAATCTCTTAAAAGTTAATGATGTGTTACATAAGTCTCGGATAAAGAAGCACATGCCTGACCCAACCCATGTGATAATATCTGATTAAAATTTATTGGAACCATAACATTAATATTATAAATAACCTATCAAGATTCATGATACTATAGAGTAAGTATTAAGGAATAATATGGCTCATCTAGTAATTTAACTCTAAAAAAATAAAAAATTGTAAGAAGCAACATAGAAACTAGTGGATTTTATGAAGAAGAACTACTAAATATTTTTATATGGTAACACCACTAAAATTTTGAGGAAAAAAATTTTCTCAGTTGAAATAATTTTGTACCCAAATACTTTACTATATCTTCATTTGAGAATAAATTTACTTTTGTTGAGAACATACAATGCTGGAAAAACATGGATTAAAAAACACTCTTCAGTCTTGTTTTTATAGTCAATTAGATTAAAAAACTTATAGATATTTTTTATAGAAATTTTATATTTTATATATACAATAAAATATTTTTAAATTAATCCCATGTATTTTACTGTCATATAATAATAATAAACCTGATTTTAGGAAGAAAAAGTTATATTTTTCTAAAAGCAGTATTACCTTCATTTAAAAGAAATCATATTTTATATCCAATTTTTGACACATTTAAATATTAGAATTTTCAAAATAATCTTCCTATTTTAACTAAGAATATAAAAATATACTTTTGTTTAATATTTGTTATTTTTCTGATATGTTTCATATTTTATTGAATAATAATAAAATATTGTTTTTTAATTGAAAACACCATTAAATTTAAAATATTTATTGTGGAAAATTTTATATGTTTTTGGATTAAAATTATATTTATTTAAATTTTCTATCATTTAATACAATTTAGTCCATTATAATCAATCTAACATTGAATTAGGTTATAAAAACATATTAATCCTTTAAACCTTTTCACTTAAAAAACTCACTTTCATGTCACGTTTACAGGGTTAATATTTAATTTACATTATCCACTTATATATTTTGAATTTTAGAAAATGGGTTCATTATTTGGAATCATAAATTCCATATTTAGTAATTAGGTTCCTTTTATTTTTGGACAAAAATGAATAGTAAATTTTGGTAATTTGTTTTACCATGGTTAAGTGTAAATTGGGTAGTTAAGGGAAAAGTTAATATTATAAGATTACCCTAAAACATTACATAATTTAATTATATGATTCATTTCTAATAAAATTAATATTTTGGACGTTTATTTGAGATCATGGAGACACTTGGATGACTTTAATAAATTTATTTTATTTTATTCATAGAAAAGTTAATTTTTTTCATACTTTTATTTTTAAAAAGCTAAATATTTATAATAAGTTGATATATAGGGGATATTATCAACTATATATATTCATTTGAAATATAATATATCAGTATTAATAATGATAATTTTTTTTCATTTTATTGATGAAATATATAAATTAAAGTGTGGTACAATGATGATTCTATAAATTTTTAATTAATAGACATATCAAATAATTGTTATTAAAAATGATAAAATACATATTATTTTATATAATTAATGTACTAAAATAATACTATAAATTACCTATATATATATAATTTATTGTATAATGGTTTTTTCTTAGTTATATATTGTATTTATATTTCTAAAAAATCCACAAAAATAATAGTTTCAAAATTGAGAATAATGATATTTTAAAATAAATAATAATTTATTAAATGTAATCAAATTAAAATAAATATAAAAATAATAGAAATTATTTTTATAAGGTTCTTAATTTTATTATTTACTCATTAATGGTAGTTTTGGAACCTTATAGTAGCAATATTAACCCTTACAGCATAAAATTCCAAGTTGTCACGGTAAGAGTTAAAGGGTTTGACTAAGGGTCAAATTCAAAAAAAAAGGGTTTGAATTTGACAGAAACATTTGGAAAAATTATTTGATGAGATAATTTAGACCCAAAATCATATTATATTAGAAATAAATCCCTTTTTATCTATTTTTAACAGAAAATTTATTTATATTAATTTAATATTTTGTGAGTTTCCAAAAGTACCTCTCGCCTCAATTTTATAATGGAACTCCCTCCCTCATTATATCACACAACATTGAACATTCTAGATCAAAAAAATATCCATGAAACCTTCCATCTTCTCTCTCCTTATCCTATAATCCATTATATTCTAGTAAATCCAACCAATTAAATCTGTTGGTATCAACCTAAAGGATTTACCCAAAAACGAGGTAACAGTCTTCAATGATCACTGTTGATTTATTTAATTATTTAACCATTCAATTATTATCCATGAATGGTTATTATAATTAACTATTTATCTTAAATATACTTATATGTAGTTTTTATATGTTTTTTAATACACTTTCATATAGATCCATCAAATTGGATACGTACTCATTGTACGTGTATACAACGAACTACCGACTCACAAACCGATGTGGTACATTCAATGATTTACCACATTTCAATGTTGGAAATAATAAATTTTTTAATATTTGATATATGGTATATATTATATACATAATTTATTCATGATTTATTAATTCTTATATAACACATAATTTCATGCATTCAATATTATGGGGATATGATAACATCATTTGTGGTTATGTGGACCACCACCACCTCAATGTAATGTGATTCGTTCAAACATTAAATGGAATTTATTAAGAATGGTTATAATAATAATATGTGACATATAATAAATAAATATGATAAAATAATTATAATATTCATATATATCATTTAATTTTAATTATTTTAATATGACATTGAAATGGAAGTATCATTAATGTGTATATAAGACCTACCATCTCCATAATTTTTTCATTTCATTTTGTATCTCAAAATTATATGGATCGTTCTAAGTAAATATATAAAAATTCTATGTGATACATAAATAATTGTCTAAATTCTGAATATTATTAAAATATCATGTAGTTAATAGGAACAACATGTAACAAGTCCAAACAAACTAAAAATCTATCCAATTAACACCTTAAATAGTGAGAATAATGAATGATTATATACAAACGGGTGACAAAATAATATAAGAAGATAATATATGATATCACAATTATGAATAAGGTTGTGATACAGAATAATAAAATTCATTAAAAAAGTATACATTAGTATGAATCACGTACAAATATAAAATAAGTGAGGGGTAATGATTTTGTTATCCCACTTATACTTCTATGATAAATAATATTTAATCACCTATTATTTCTTATCAGTGGGTATGTATATACTCATTGATATATTATATCTTAAATGTCATTATTCACATGGCATTCAAATGTTTCAATGTTGTATGAGACACTCTGATTTAATATCATTTTAATATATATTCATTATATGAATAATGATTTGAACTATTACAACACGGGTTGGGGACCATTTAAGGTAAGACCCTCGGTGAATCAATAGTTTTGTGAGATGAATAATTTTTCCAAATAAGATGTTTTTCTTCCCAATATTCTAAGTCATCTTGTGAAAGGTCTTGACGGTAAATGTATCATGTTCCAAGGAAACATGGAATACAATAATTAATCATTTCTTATATTGATATTTCAATTATTATAATTATCCATGATATTATTCCATCATATTTTTTTATATATTAATTTAATTATCATCTTATTGACTAAATAGAATTTGATTTTAGTTATTAAAATTCCCATATTGATTTATTATGATTGATCTTTTATTCTATTCCTATGTACTAACCCTTATTGAGTATTTCATATCACTCTTATTATATTTCATTTCCCCTAGTTATAAGGATGAATGATTTCTATGAGTTTTAAATATGTAAAGATTTTCACATATTTTATACTTAATTTTATATTCCCAGGGTATTATGTGTATCTTGTATGTAATATAGTTTTCAAAAACTACTAAACTATTCAGTTCTTTGGGATTTGATTACATATAATCATGCCAATGTAATAAAATAATGCATTGACCCTAGGATTCTAGGTTCAAGGTGTTACAATAATTATCCTAAAAATTCATGATCATAACCATATAAAATCAAATTTTACTATAAAAATATAAAAATATATCATACCTACCATGTTCATACAAAAATTAATGGATGATAGTTATAAAAATATATGTAATAATTTAAAAAATAATAAATCCATTGATAATTTAATTATATTATATCTATGAATCAAATGTAAAATAAAATAAGTAAATTCATAATTCATAAATTTTGGCATCACATATACATTTATTAGTAATTTATAAATAATGAATTCATAAAAAATTATAATTTATCCATGTATTATTCACATTCTATAAATAATAAAATATAAACATATCATAATTATATATTCTATGAACTCCATATTATATTTATGTATGTAATTTACTAAATAATTTTATATTTTATATCTATTATGTAAAAATACTTCTTGATCAAATCTAAATTATTTAACAAAATTTGATCCTTGATCACATGAGTTAGTAAAAAATTTATATACCTCAAATAATTTTATCAAATAAAGAATTCTAATTTGACCATTTCAATTTAATAATTATGATCAATTTTTAATTCATTGTAAATATTGTATATTTTTAATTATTTTATAATTTATCAAAACATTATAAATTATCTTATAATTTTTATGAATTCACTTTATATCCTAATTATAATCCATTTCAAATAAATTTTAAAGGGATCATTTTAGAAATTATTATTAAATATATTTATTGACCAAATTTTTATTAAACATTTAATATTTAATTATAAACATATTAAAACTAGTTAATTTATTAAATAATTATAAATTAAATAAATAGATCAAAATAAATTTTTGAATAATTTTAAAATTATATAAATAAAATCATAAAGAAAAATTGAAAAATAAATCTTTAATTTATATCCAATTCCAAAATAAATTAGATATTATAATCTATGATATTTTTAAAAACCATATTGTGTCATAAATTATTCTATCTCAGCCTAAAATAAATAATTCAGGTGATGTTTATTATATATATATATACTATGAGACGAGGTTTAGTTAAAAACAAATTTAACAAGTAATGATTGGGTGTTGTGGCCAGTGATATACCCTCCATCTCTAGGGAAGTCATGTTTTTTCACATTCAGTTTATCATATTTGTTATGTGATTCTTTGTTTTATAGTTTCTTGAATAGTTTATAATGGATTCGTCGTACGTTATGATTATTTATAGAAGATGTTATGGTTTTTCAAAAGAAAAGGGATGCCACAAAATCACCCAATATGATCTATCTAATATAAAATTGTGTGTTCAAATAAGAGATTATGATATCACATATCTCTAATGAACCAGCCATTAGAATTATGTAGTATTTTATCTAATATAAAACATGGAATCAAAAACATATATACATTTTTTAATTTTTGACATGATTATGGTGACCAAAACATAAAATAAAACTTTTATACCACTAATGTGTTTATTAGCATCAAATAACACACATTAAATATTGTATAATATATAATGAAAACAAAAAACCATGATAAAAAAATTATTAAACTAAAACAATTTGTAATTTAAAATGAGTAAACCTATAAACCATGAAAGGAAGATGTAAAATTCTCATATCGTCCTGAAAATTTAAAATTAAGAACCCCAATAAGTATGAAAATGTCATATTCTATTGATTAGTTTACATGTATTGACATTAGTCACCTAACCATTGGGTGGGTTTATACTCAACTTCCATGATACAATACTATCTCTTAATGTAAAAGAAGAATGATAAAAGTGCCACAGATAGAATCATCAATGACTATCCATAGGATTTAATGGAATACAATATTAATTTATTTTATATCCATATATAGTCCTAAAATATAAACTTTTATCATTCAATGGATTTACTCATATTTTACTTAATGTATAAATGATAATTCTATTACAATATTTATAATAATCATCCTTAAATGTATTCTCACAAATGTTTCATTATGTGGCACAAAAACCAATGTACATAGTGGAATATAGGATATCATTACTTAACATTATAACCCCATAATAAATCATATAAAACCATGTGAATCATAAATTATGATACGTAAAAATCATATAATTATTTTACTTCCATGTTATATTCTATGACCAAATAATGCGATGGTGTTATATAATATAAATATGTCTTAAGAAATGATACAACCCAATGGTTTGTAACATTCATGTATATCATACCATATAATATCCATATATTTTTAGTATGATATACTCTCTCATATATTAGAAATATATTATTATATAGGGAATATATATGTCCCACTTGTATATGCATACAAATATTACAATAATTTCCACTCCTGTATTTTGAATACACCATCCATAAAAAACATTATATCTCTTCATACTGCATTCTTCATGGGGAAGGCTACATCTTACCTTAAAAATGAAATATCATTCTGTGAAATCTCTATAATAGTTCACATAAACTAAATAAACCTATATAAATTCACCCACTAATGAATTTATTTCATTAAACAAACCATTATACTATATTTCAGATCATACAAATTCATATAAATACTTCTTCCAATTCAATTATCAATCTATATATACTGAAAAATAACCATTGATAAATTTAAAATTTGATTATTATATTTTGTCTCATTTTTATAATAACCTAATATCCTTGGGTATCCTCCCTCAACTAATCAAATAGTTTAATAATAAATCCAATATATCATTTTATCAGCCCATAACAACATAACCCCTTTCAATATTTGTAATGTCGATATTTCATTATCAAATTATTTTCAATCATTATAACATTAGATTAAACATTATCTTTATAATAAACATGTTATCACATCATAAATATAAAAAATTAAATTATCTAAAACCCATATATCAATTTTTTTATAAATAAAACTACTTAACCAACATATTATTGACTTTATTTTTCCATTTTAGTTATATTTCATGCTAATTTCCATTATTTACCATTTTCATATTTAATCAATTATTTCTAGGTTATATAATTTAAATAATATATCTATATTTCTCAACTATCATTCATTTTATTATTAATTATATATTAAAAGAAAAAAATTCCACAATTATATCATGAAATTTATATGAAATTGATAAACATACACATAATGTAAATATAATCCCATTCCCACTTACGAAGTGGAATAATTGTTGATTAATTTCCATCAAAATCCAACATTGAATACATAAATACGTATTTCTGAAAAATAATGGTATATCTACTCATTAAATTTCTCCATCCAAACCTCTAGAAATATGGGGGTATAAAAAATGTTATCATCTCACCGTATAGAAATATCCTATAATTTCACATTCCTTTGTTGAGCTTTAATACACACAAAATAGAATATTTATCAATTCATTGCTATTTAAGACCCTTAGAAATATTTTTTAATTCCCTATAATGTATATATATATATATGTTAAGGATCATTTATTAGAGTTTTATTGATAAGTTTTTTATGTTATCCATATTTTATTTTAATATTTCAAAAAATTCAATTTTTAATTATTGGAATTGATTTTTTCATCTTTGAATGTAAAATGAAAAAATACATGACATATATTAACACTATTTACCCAAAATGCTTTAATGGTTTTATTATTTAATTTACTCAAATGAAATATCTATATTTGTTTTATATCTATCCACAATATAGTTCTTAAATTCATCCAAAAATGATATAAAGACACTACACGTGACTTTATCATTTTAACCAATGTAAAAACATTCTATAAACAATTTACAAAACTTATATACAAATATAATGTTCATAAATAAAATTTCAAGTGATAATTACTAGAATTGTTTTACCTATAATAAAATTTTCTTCAAGGCATGATATCAAAGCTTTTCATTTTCCTTATGTTTATATGATATTTGTACTTTCATGGTTAATTATTATTATTAAAATCATTCATTTTATTTAATAATTGTTGTTTTAAAAAAATTTAAATAATGAACATGGTATAGGAAATTGATTTATTAAATTTTTGTTAATTTTGAAGGTAAATATGATGACCTATTTTAACAGAAGAAATAAATTTCATTTGTTAAACCAATATTCCAGCAGTGTCCAAAATCATCAGACCACCTTACAACCATACGTAGTGGATACGATCAACATAGACTTGTACAAGGAGGTATATTGATGGAAAATTATAGCATGAATGGGTTGGAAATCTGTGAGAGAAAAAGATAAAATGATATATTTATTTAGGCAAGAGAACATATGATAGTGACCCTTATGTGGGATGACACCATGAGATAAGAGTGAATAATTTATGGAGTGATTTATATTATCAATTGAGCACCATATAATTAAATGTATAATGTAGGAAAAACAGATTCTAGAGGTTCATTAATAGGGTTTTCATGTTATGATTATTTTAACAACATCATCTCAGGGCATATTCTTTGGTCATTTCTAGGGTGCACCGTTAAATGAGCATTGCTTTTAGTTAGGACAATGATGAACCATGGGAGTCTGGTTAATGGGTGTTTCTCATTGGTTTCATTGATGCGGTTAACATGTCATCACTCACTAAAATTATTAAATAATATTAAGTGTTTCACAACCATAGTCCCATGTCAAAGAACCTTTAAAGAAGGTATTTCATATGGGGTATAAAAATGGGTGAGATAAACATGTAAAATTAAATATTCAATGTTTATATTTCTATAAAATGGATTAATTTGATGTACAAGATATTTATGTGCCATGTTGGAGATATTGTTTCATGTGGATATATTATATAATATTTACCTTAATGAATATGATGATCCATATGAGTAATGTTACTAGGTACATTAATTTTATAAGTGTTATTATCTATAAACATAATTGAGTTTTTTATTTAATATTTTAAGAGGATATTATTAGTCCATAATATATAAATTAGAGGTGTGGAAGGTTCAAGTTAATGTATAGAGGCGAGTTACCATACGAGGTTCATAATATTAATTTTGATAATATGTCAATAATAGCACAACTTGAAATAAGGGATTAAATGGAGTTCCTGATGATGTTACTAATATTTTCGGTGATGGAGATCGAGTATTTTATGGAGAAAAAGTGGCACATATAATTTTTTGGGATATTTTTTTGATATTATAAAGAGTTTTTAGCATTACAGAATAATATTTTTAATGAAATTTTTAATATGATATAAAATATAGAAACAATAAAACAATTTTGAAGAATATTCCATTTAATTGGTACATAGGGTTGCATCATAGAGTTATAGGAACAAAAGAGGTTGAATGATATGATAAGATTGTGGCTTTAAGAAGAAAAATTGGGAGGAAATTCCTGGAGTGAGTTATTGATTTATAATTATGACCATGAATATGTTTTGAAAAAATTAGGTATGTTGTTTTTTCATGTAAAAGAACGTTTTAATCATGATGGTTCCCAAAAAAGTGTTATTTAAAATTTTTATGAATAATTTACATGATAATGGAAATATATTCCATTTAATATTTTCATGGGTTGTTCCTCGAATATGAAAAAATTTAAGTTAGTAATAATTATTCCATTTGTTTTTTTCATTCTTTGATATGGGTATGAGTAAGAAAAAATTCTAGTTTATCTCCCACATATCTAAATGCGTTTTTAATGATTTCATTATGGGATGTAGATGATAAATGCCTCATTTATTTTATCATCAATATTTGTGTGTCTTTATCTTTAGTCTATGTGTGATATATTTTTATTAGATATGGATGAATATATATGTTATTTATGTCCTATAAAAAAATATCATTTTTTATTATGAATTCATCATTTGGTTAGTGGAGAATAAAAACACTATAAATTATAGTGTACATCTTTTACATTAGAGAATCAACCTCTAGGGATTGATTTGTATATACTTTAAATTATGTCATGGATAGAACGATGGGTTTATTTTCTTAGTTCCATGCATATAATTATTGTGAGTTTATCTAAAAAGGTATTATATTATTATTAGGTTATCTAGTTTTCTTTCATTTATTCCAACATTGTTAATATTACCTCATTCATCTTGATTGATCATTATGTTATGTAGCTTATATAAATCATAATTTATTAAATATATAAATTGAATAATACAATACCACTTTGTGATATGGGGTTATAATAATTAGATATGATTATGGATAACTTATTTTATTCATTAAATTAAATATACCACTATAAAATTAATCAATTTTTAAAAAGAGCATGAGGGATGATACCAAATATTTTATTGACTTGGTTCTGCTGAACTATTTAAAAAATTATTATCATTATCACATTATTGGTGTGTGAATATGGATTTACTATTCTTTTTTTTACATTCTCATTGATTTTAGTCATGAGGTATACTTTCATAAGTCAAATTATTCTATGGTGTATTGTAAAATTAATAGTTATTGACACAAGAAAAAACAATATTACTTATTAGGAATACTATTTAACTAGTTAGGAATAATATTATATATATATATACATAATAAACCAATATAAGTTAATAAATCCCAATTGTGTGTTAATGTTCCCAGTTATATTTTAGAGGATAGTTATTTTCATTCTTATTTTAATTAGACATTTTTCTCTTATATGTTTTTATTTTAATTGTTATACAAGGTTATCTTATGTTTTAATTTTTGATTACTACTTTTTGATTCAATGGTTTTCCACCCATGTAAAATGAAAATAAGATCATACCTATGATCTTGATTTAGAAATAACCTTAAAGGAGAATAATAATAATGATATCATGTATATATTATAGTAAATAGAATGAGGCTCTAACAAAGAGATAGAAGGGGTGAGATAAGGAAAAGAACATTATTTTTAAGTATAGCCAACCATCATGTGTGGGTGTACAAAAAAATTATATGTCGTCCTATTTCAATATAAAATATTGAAATAAATTGGGTGATCATTAAAATGATCTAAAATTGATTTAATTCACCAGGTCTTCCTAAGATGATACAAAATCTCAAATAATATTTTTCCTTGAACATTGAGACAATATTAAATTAAATAAAATTTCTAGTGATGAGATAAAATTAATATTAATTATACTATAACGAAAATACAAATATCAATGGTTTATCTAAACCATGCCACTAAATTTGGTTAAAACATTACAAGATTTCATAATAAATACTAAGATATAGTTATTTACATCATCTAAATATATGAATATTTCTATCAAAATTAAAAATCCAATTCAATAACACAAAGAATAAAAATAAAATATATTGGATTGGATGAAGGATCTATTATATAATTTTTATAACCAATTTATATTAACGTATTTTCTAAATAAAATGTTTTATTAGGGTTTATCCCAATAAAAATAAATCCATAGTAGATTTATATTTTAGAGGTTCACTAATGAAGAAACTACTGAGAGAGAAAAAATGATTCATTATATGAGATAAAAAGAAATACATTCCAATGAAAAAATGAGTAAAATTGGTTTTTTTACTGACAAAATATATGAAATGCATAAAAAATGGTGTTGTAGACAAAAAATAATGATATAATGATGTCTATGCACTAGCACCAATGTATATATAGTTAATATATGAAATTAATTGGTCATAAGTATCAATATAATGTATATTTTTTCTGTCCAAAATAGAATAATTTAGGGAATCTATAATGTAGATCTGTGACTTTAAAAATATAACATTCTTCTATTCTAATCCAAATCAATTTATTTAAGGAGATGTTTTTAATATTCATGAGAATAATAGGGCATTTCATCAATGATATGATTAAAATATAAAATGGTAACCATTTAAAATATAGAAATTTAATTCGGTAAAATTTCAAAAAAAGGCCTAGAGGAATGTTATCAGGTGACATGGAGGTCCTCCCATGTTGGAAATTGAAGTCCATGAATATAAATGTGAAATAACTATAGTTTCCTGTGATATTTTTTGAATAAAATATCCAGAGAAATAATATAATCATGTAATGAAAAATGAGGAAAGAGAAAAGAAAAGTGAAAATAATTCCATAAATTCAAAATACATAAAGTACCACTACTTAGAAACAAACATATTGATTCTTGAGAAGGATGAATCAAGTGATGATCAATGGAAAAATTGGTAATGTTCTAAAAATGATCATAAATCATAATATTAGTTTCCATTTTCTAAATATTGTACAAATATGCATACATATTATAATTTTATTGAGGATATCTTTTATAAAAATATACATCTTAGAGAAAAAAGCAAAATATCACACGTAGGAGAATACTTAGTCAGGTTTTAATGAAGTATACATAAGAGATTCAAGATATAGGTATTTTTTCAATTCATGTAAGCACTAGATCTTGTGAGTTTAGAAATGTTTTTAGTGATATATGTTGTAATTTGATAAAAAAGTCATATTCAACATTTTAATTCCTGATAATTGAGGAGATTAGGCCGATGTGATTTACTCTTAATTAGAAATATCGTATAATGATATATCCACAATGTTTGATTGGTGATATTTTTGTTAAATTAGATAAATTTTATTTTTTAATGGATTTAGTTTTACATGATATAGATGAAGTGAATAAATTACCCCTTTTTAGTACTTCCATTTTAAGAAACTACAATTATCTTTATTTATGTTCTAAAGTGGGTAGTAGAATATAAGGTTTGTTTACGAAAAAATCATATTAAATATTTATCATTAAAATATAAATATGATTAAAAATGGGGGAATTTATATCAATATGAAAATATATAATTTGATTAAATTGGTGGAATTTAAGAAAAAGTTATTGTATATAAAGAGAAGAATAAATTGGAAGGATTAATAATTCAAAATATGGATAGAAAATTGTTTTAGATGAGTTTTAGTATACAAGAAATTTTATTTTAATAGGGACGTTCATTGGGGAAAATATGTTGTTTAGGAAAATATTTGGCATATGATTTCATGGTAAACAATAAACACTAGTGGATTAGTCCTCTATAATTGTTGAAAGTGAAACCTCGGTGAAGAGTGAGGCTCATTTCAATGTAATAAAGAAGTCCTACCAATGTAGAAGATTCCTATCATCAGACATTAATAGGCCAATATTACGTAAATTTTTAGAAATATTTTGACATAGATGGAAAAAATTTAGTTATACCTTCATGTTAATAAATAAATTTATTTATGGGAGGAGAATGAAGACTATTTAATGAATTCAAGGTTTTTTTGGATTCATTTTTTAATATTTTTTTAGTAAGTATTTTCAGAAGTATACTAAACCACCTTATATTTTTAATCATTATTTGAATTAAACATGTACATTCACTTAGATAAAATCATTTTGTATAATTATGATAGAACTAATGAATAAAGAAAAATAAAAGTAAGATGAATGTGAGAGGAAAGTCATCCGTGGAAAGTTTCCCTATAAGTAAATGCTTTGTGTGTGATAAATGATACATGGACTACACTTAATAATGTATCTCACATGATGAAATTCAAAATGGAGTCATCTGGGGTACACTTCTTCATGTATTTAAAGGGTTTACCAATCAATGACCAATGCTTTTTATCATAAAAATAATGAATTATGGGTGGTTAGTGCATGGCTTATGATGTTCTATACTATAGAAAGAGGTAATATTCCATGGATAAATTTTTTATTAATAATATTAATCTCTCTACGACCAATGTTTCACCACACAAAACCTCAAAAGAAGATATTTTTTAGTAATAATTATACGAGTGGTGCAAAATTATAAATATTAATCCTCCATTTTTATTTCATATTCTACAAAATAAATTTAATTAATGTGTGTGAAGTTTGCTCACTAGTTTTAACAAGGACCATCATAATGATATATTACATAAATGTTCCTTTGATGAAAATGATAAAATGTTGGACTAACATTAGTAGGGAAAATTATTTCTTAAAGTTATTTATTTCTATGTGTATGGTTAGTTCATTTGTGTGATTTTTAGATGAAATTATAACTTTAAAAAATTGAATGTAGTAATGTAATGATATATGTTAAATTTGGGGGTAGGGATGCTTGGGGAGTTTTACAACTTGGATTTTTAACATCTAACCATGATAGAGGAAATAGATATAAGATGTTAAAGGTAGTTCTTGATAATTTTCATAATATCATGGATGACTGATATCTCGATTGTGATGGTTAACTAGTTGTTAAAATAATGTTTCTAGTTGTAAGGTGACACAATTATTACATACATATATACTACATCTTATTCGATGAAAATTCGTTATTAATGAATAAGTTGTGTTTTAGAAACTAAAAGGTTTATTATCTTTGGAAACATGGATGCATAAATAAAATGTAAATAAATGGATCTACATATATCGCATATAGTTCATCACAAATATTACCCTTCATAGACATAACCCACATAAAAAAAATATTCATAACCTAGGGAAATAAAATATATTAATGAATTGTCATATATAATCAGTAATTTTAAACATAAAAAATATCAATTTATAATAATAAATGAGTATAATATAGTAATATGAGAATTTTAACTAGACCATAATATACAAAATTCATACCCAGCAAGTAAAGGATCGTTATTCATGAATCAATGAATAAAATATTGTCATAAATAATTACAAAAGTCATTGAAGTATGGAATCATCAATGATGAATCATATTATAAGGGAACATAACATAAAAATAGGGAACAAGAATGTGGAATACACATAATCATATAATATCTTTACCTTAGTCAAGTCTCACTATAAATAATATCATAGTTTATTGAGATCACTCTACATTTCATCATATCCTTAATCAAGGTTCATTACCAAGGATATCTTATCTATCCATTTCCCTTATTGATCTATGTTTACACCTCCTTTGAGTCCTTATGTTATATGAAAATCTCCATCTTTACCAAATTATTAGGATGAATATATTATTATATCCCTACACATTGCAATATTAAAACCATATATATGTGTGCCATAATATCATAAATAATTGTTTATATCATCATATCATAACCCATGGGATAGATATGTGTTGTACAAATATTTGTTCCTCGTAATCGTATACCATATAGAAAATGATTAAACATGATAGCATTGAATCATATCCTAATAAAACCCTAAAAACATTTATGTGTGTTGCTATAAATTTGAATAAATGTAAAATATATCTAGAAAGCATCTTGAGGAAAATATCCTTTTAATTTTGAAATAAATTTTAAAAAATAAAATAATATAAAAAATATTATGGAAAACACATCATTTGAAAATAAATAAGAAAATAAATTATTTATGTTTTAATTAAAGGAGTATTTAATATGGAGAGGAATCATATTCATGTTGTTTATGTTAAAATAATAACCATTTCATATTTTTGTAAAAAGTAATAAGTACTTATTTTAGAAAATGAGTTGAATATTACTCTTACCAATATTTTTGGAAAATCATAATTTGGAACAAAATTATTTAATAAATACTTGGTTAATGTTAAAAATATACATGAAAATATTTTTTAAAAATATATACATTTAAGAAATATTCTAAACTGAAGGAAGTAATTAAATCATTTTTCTGTATAACTATTATTTCGATATATTAAGAGAATAAGGAGAGGAAAATGGAAAGAAAACATGTAATATATAGAAATAAATAATCAATATTTAAATATATATTATTTTATTTTCATAGATCATATAATTTCATCATAATAAATTTTACCGTAAAAAAATCCTTGTAAAAAATTATTATAACACAAAGCCCTTATTGATATGGTAACATTCAATTCAGACCCCCCACGATAAAAAAAAATAAATGGAACATTAAATTTAATTAGAAAAATAATACTTATGACATGGACTATCAAATGAGTAGTATATATAACTCATAAAATAATATTTTTTTATAAAATTAAATATGCAACAATGAAATAAAATTTATACTTCTAACACTTAACTAATGTATGTCTTGATTCGTATGATTTATAACCTAATATATTATAAATTTAAATTTATTATAATTTAATAATTGAACAATATTATTAACTATAACACTATACATTATTTAATAATAAAATTTATCACCCATTCAATAACAATATTACATTATCATCATCATTTTGAGTTCTAACTAATTCTTTTTCCATGTATGCTTATGATTAAAAATTACAGTTCATATAGATTGATGTTTGTTTCGTCATATATTTATTTTAAATCATGATATTAATATCATGTAATTTTTTTATATAAATATTTATGACTATTCATATTAAGAAATGATTGAAAATTATTTACATCACTACCTAGATATTTTAGTTCATACATGTGTAAGAGTGATGTTTTCCACTTTTCTACGGATTGAAAAAATGAAATGTAAATATTAATTAAAATTTTCAAAATAATTATTATTTAAAAATATCATATATTTATATATATAAATTAAATCTATCATAATGACCAATCATGATTGATGATGGTGGAAAATTAATATCTCTAATGGGAGTTAATATCCCACATGTGCACAGGAGTGATACTTTCATCTCCCATTTGATAAAGAAGTGGTGGAAATGTTTCTTCCATTATGATAATAAAATTTATGTATATTTATGATAATTTATTAATAATATTTTTTGGACAAAAAATGTTTATAGAATGTATAAGAGTAAATAATATTTAAAGAGGTCAGTTCTGATTTATATCTCATCATTAAGAGACCTCATTTGGGCTTCACCTTACACAATGAATGATTGGTATTAGGAGATGATTGTAAGATATATGATGAATGGAAGGAATATATGGAGGTTTTTATATATTTGTTTCCCCATATATAATTCCAAAATGTTTTTAATTAGTGAGGAGAATAAGACCATTTTTTAAGTTAGGGGGGGACATGCAAGTAATTTCATAAAATATAATAATGATAAAAGAGAAACATCATGGTAAAGTGGATTCAAATGGAAAATAATTAAAAATAAAAGAATTAAATGTTTGAAATATATTTAACAAATATTAATTAGTTATGTGTGGGTGGAAATCCTTCACTAACCTCATGGTTTAAACCCTGATAAACATGTTTTATGATTTATTATGGTAAACAAACTTTACTTTTTTTAACAATTAATTATAAAATAAAATTATGTTAACCATACGAAATTAAATTTTATATTAAAATTTAAAATATTGAAAACATTTAAGTTCAATAATATTTAGTATTTAATTATATATATAACTAAAAACCACACTCAAACCTCATTTAGGGAAAATGTGTTTGTAAGCATAAAATAGAATTTACATCCATCCAATATCCTGTAAAAAATAATATGAATTTCAAAATATATAACTGAATATATAATCTATACATTTTTTATAACCATTAATAAATATAAGTTAATATAATTCATTAACATGAAAACACATTGCGTCCATAAAAAATAATTAAAAAAAATTAAAGCCAAAAAATGAACATATAACTAAATGATTTATAATAGTGATTATTATAAATTTATTTAGATTAATTATAATAAAATTTGGATTATGTTACATTATAATCAAATTGAAAAAATATAATTTCACTTTTACTTGAAAAAATTGGTAGTATTTTTTTTTCACTTTTCAGTAAAAAATATTATTTTCGAAAAATCCAAAATAATCCAGAATCCTAAATACAAATGAAGATTTATAATATCATATTAATATCCTAAAATAAAATTTCTAAAAATTTTCTTATTTAATTATATATTTTCACCAAAAACAGCAACAAAAATATTTTTTTTATGAATACATATTTTTGAAGCATAAAGTATATATTCTGAAAAATCAATACATATTTATTATAAATTAATTAATAAATTTCCATTATTTTAATCCTATATAAATTTATATCTATAATGGTTATTAAAATTAATACCTACCAATTAAATGGATTGGTTATAAATTAGTACTTTATTAAATTTCATTTATACTTTATTTTGGGTGTAAGGAATGCTTTAAAAAAATCATATTTAATTCATGAAAACTACACATAAAATATTGTGTTGTTAAATTATAAAACACATAAAATGATTTTAAAAAACCAAATTATATCGTACTAAAAAGATAAATGATTATATCTATGTATCATCACATCCTATGGTTCCCATGTAACTTCTTCAAATTTCTCATTCATCCATATAACTTTATATGGATTAATATTGTTTTTTCTATCAATTTATATCTACCATCAATGATTTTTAATCGTTTTTAACAGGATAGATCAATCTCCAATAGTATGAACTCAATGTTTAGTTCATTCATAGGATCAATAATGCAATACATATGTAGAGTTACATGGAATGCACAAGTAAATTGAGTGTAGTGTGATGTGTGTTCTATGTGACAAGAAACAATCCAAATCTAGTAAATAATATCAAAATTAAAAAATATACATATGTATTATCATTACCTTGTTTACAATTCAAATAACCTTATTCGACCTATAAATTAATAGGAATAATTTTCAAATAAGATAAAATTATTGATCTCACAGATGATTGTCAAAATAAAACTTTAGTAGACAATGAGCTACAGTGATAGGTAATTTAGTAGGTCGAATATTATCCTCAATTTCAATAGTTATATCATATATAAATAGTTTTATAACCCAACATAATCCCATTATGTGTGTGTTCATAACTTTTTTTCATATTAGGATTTATAAGGATTTATATGAATTCTATAATGAAAGATACTATTGTATGACAACTTGACTAGAGGAAAGTACATATCCCAAAAACCATTAAATTATAGAGGAAATTAAAACAACATATCCTCTAGGGTTTGACTAGTCCAATCATACAGACTATATTTCTACATATGATTAGCGATACTGAAACCCAACCTTATATATAGTGAACACTGAAGACTTTTCTATAACATTGAGGTAAACCATGGTTCACGGTCATTATAAGAAAATGATTATCTACTTTAAACCATAACACTTCCTTGACATACATCCTAGTATATTGATCAAGAAGAAACCATAGATGATAGAAATGAGATATGATGGCTTCATAGGGTGACTGACTATAACCCAAATAACATTATCGAATTTAATTCTGTTTGTGGGTCTAATGATAAAATCCATGGTGTTGGGTTCCCATTGAAATTATATTATGGGTACTACTTATAACCTCACATTATACTTAAATAAATAATCCTTATATTTCACAAAAACCAAACACTGATATACATCCTCCAGTATATAACTCCTAATTTTCTCCCATTAAAAGTACTCTATCAAATATCTATATATATTCATACTTCCATAGTGAATATAAAATTTTCATATATGATATTATTTCAATATCTATTTCCCCATGTATGGTAATTAAGGAAAACATGCTCAGTTACAATACTTTATAATTCAATCCCAATAATGGTTGAACTAAGATATAATTATAACTTTCCTTTTTCAGATAAAATCCTCCTTCTACACGTATTTAATATTCACATGGAGAGATGTCCAAACACACATTTTTCAAAGATAATATTTCCTACCTTCCTTAAATATATCAACATTAATCCTTTTTCAAATATATAAATATTTTATCTTAGGTGATCTGAGTCATAAATATTTTATGATGATCCTTTCAACTCATTGAATCAACGAACATGATTTTTGTCCCAAGTTGGTAATGTATTGAGCTATCAAAATCATTAATAGACATCGATAATATCCTATAGTTCATATTAGATTATTTCTATATGAAAGTATATATTACACTTTTATGATCATTATACATGTTGTATTGTTCTATGCAATGATAATGCCTTTAGATATTTAATACAATGATTTATGTTGTTTACTCTAAATACAAATTAAGTAAATTTATTATTGTGAACATTAAATTATTATGATGTATATTCTATCACAATATAGTTCTTTATAAGAACCCATTTCTACCTATACATAAATGAATCATTATAAACCACCAACCCTTCTCCATTACAAGGAAGTTTGAAAAAATGTTCACTTACTGATGTTTTATTTATTTAGTTAAAAATAACATCACATTCTTCATTAGAAATTAATATAACTTCATTATGAGTTATCATTACATGTTTATTATGTATAAATGAAAAATATATGAAAAATAATTGATAATATCAATCCAATCTAAGAAAATGATGGATCTTAATCAAAGGGTTTGGTCCAAGAAAATATTCAATGACTTTCGCCTTTTATAGAGAAAATAATATATCCATACATTATATTATATAACCTAAAAATGAATCCATAAATATCTAAAATTCATAATTGTTAAATTTTAAATATATATTCATTGTCATTAGAAATTTCAATACAATAAAGGAGTAATGATCATAATATTCCATACACATGGAATATGTAATAATGTTTTCTATAAATACTACAAAAATAATCTAGGTAATATCTGACACACTATTAAATAAACATAACAAGGTATTGGTAGAATCAATAATACAAAATTTAATCACCATAAATTCATATTGGGAATGCATCGAACAAAAGTTTATCTTGTATATGAATCAATTTTTTACACTAACTGATATTATCCTAACTAAAAATAAATCTTACAAAAATATTGAGCTCCACATAATTGAATAATTTGTTCCTCAATATGGGTAAGAAGATACTTATTCTGGATCATGGTACTATTATATACCATATAATCCATGTAGGGAAACATTGGTTCATGTATCTTCTAAAACAACTATATAAGTTGTACCGAAATGTGCACACATATCTAAATGAATACATTTTCAAATTTCTTATATAGTATTTCTTCAATTACTACAAATCAATCATTTCCATTTTGTATGTATTCATTAATATTTGTATCGTATTTGGGAATCGTGTCCTGAGGTTCCCGTCCCTTCGATTGCGATGCCCTAGCGGAGCTGGCGGTGGCTCCGACCCCCTCCTCCCTGGTGAGGAGAGGGGGAATGATTTCCCTTCCTCTGTCATGGTTTGACCTTTCACCCCTATCACTAACCCGACCTCCGTTCCTTCTTTCCAGTCAGTCCCTATTTTCCCTAAGGTCCCTAATCTTCATGAAGGGTTTCCTCAGCATGCGATTTCTTCAAAGGAGTTCAACACAACTTCCCAGCTCCACAAATCGGTGATGGTGGCTCATTTTATGGGTCGTTGCCCCTCCGTTGAAATGTCTGAAAAATTTGTCTTCGATTCATGGGGTATTCAAGATCAAGTAGTGGTGGTTCTTCTCGATCAGCAACAATTGATGATATGCTTCTCCTTGGAGGTCAACCTAATCACTGCTTGGTCCAGTGCTCCACATGTCTTCAATGGATGTAGTTTTTATCTCCTTCGATGGTCTACGGATTTCATCATGAATCACGGCCCACCCTCATTAGCGGTGTGGGTAAATTTTCCGTATCTTCCACTCTCTTTCTAGTCCCCTTATATTATATTAATGCTATGGAATATGGTTGAAAGGTTTTTATGTTCGAAAAATCGCACGATAGTGGTTTGTCACCCTATATTACCTCACGTATGTGTTGAGGATGATTCTTCAATACCTCTAGTGGAGTGGATATGTATTTCGGTAAGATAAGAGTTTCGATGAAAAAAAGGGTGGAGTTTTAATCCTGGACAATATTCTGCTTGGGATTCCACAGGCTAGGCCACTAGGCTTCTGGTTTCCATCACAGGATCTAGGTTAGTACAAATGCGATTAGTACTTATGAGGGACTTGAGGTGCAGGATGATACCATATTCCAGGTGAGGGATAGTGCTAGTTTGGGTGAGTATGAGGAGGTGCGCAGGGATGCTACAAAGGTGATTGATCATGCGGTTTTGACTATCACTGAGTCTAACATTAGGGAGTCTCATCTCTAGCAGTGGTGTCTGATGTTTCCTATAGTGGCAGCAAAGAGTGAGATGATTAAAGAGGAATGGTTGTGGGTTGTGGATATTTTTACATGATTAAAACATGATTTGGGTATAAAGGGATTTGAAGAGGAGGTTCCCTCAGCAGTGGATATGGTGGATCCTCCAGCTACTTCTAGCTTTGGTGTAGAGATCTTGATAAAAGGTGATTCAAATCTAGATGTGGGAACTCGAATGGGCGATGGGGAAGATCCAAAGGCTCCCAAGACATCTTATTACAGGGGAGGATATTCTTGCAGGTATTGAGAATAAGGATTTTGTGGGTCCTTAAGTTAAGCCATCTCTAGCGATCAGGTCTTTCCCGAGGAGTGTGTTGCCATATTTTAAGTTATGTAATCGCTTTGGGAGCTAGGAGGATGAAGGGAAGAATCAATAGGTTGATCAGAGAGTACCTCACAATGAGAATTAGGGTATCCCGTGGGAGGAGTCTAGTGATGAATCTTCAAGATAGCTATCAGGAGTTAGTGATCATGAATTCTATGGTAGCAACACTTGTAGTCAGAGGAGAAGGAAGGGCCGGTGTGGCAGGAAGAAAGGGTGCAAGGATTATTCACACCTGCCTTCACCAATGGAGACCCACTCTACCAAGAAGGTGAAGACCCAAGTGGGGGAAGTTGTTATCAACATAAATGGAAATGAAGTTCGAGTAAGGGATGTGGCCAATGTAGTCAAATGGGTTGCTCCCACCAGGGATTCACTAAAAAATACATGCATGGATGCTGATCAACCTGTAAAGCTACTACTTAATTCTGGAGAAGAAATGGTGGAGGAGGAATCCCTAGAAACCCATTCTCTAACAGATGATGGTGAAAAAATGATATAAAGGACCGTTTGGGTGGAAAACAATATAGAATATAGGGACTATATTGATAGGCAGAATCGTATCCTAATAAGATCTCTCAATGTAGTGAAAATCAATCAAGAGGAATACAAGCAAGTGTGGGAAAAATAAGTGCATCAATTTGAAGACCTAATATAGTAAGATCCAGAAATATTGGTAACTACTTTTTCTTGGGAACTTATTAAGGATAAAGATACCAATAGGCTCAAGTTTTCCTTTAACAATTTTTTTTCTCCTGGGGTTTCTCACATTCTCTTTAAAAGTGTTTTTGGTTTATAATAAAAAAATGAAGTAAGTAGTAGTAGTATCACATTTAGGATGAATTCTATCAAAAAAAACATTGTCATTTATGAGGAATACTAGGAAATACGTCTATAAATACATTAACCAACTCATATAAAATAGGGATATATTGGATGTTGAGTTCCCCCCAACCATATGATAAAAATCAACAATTTTAAAAGGAAACACGACCAATGAAATAGATTTTATTTCTATGTTAAGATCATATTTACCTTAAATTGATAAGAATTGTATTTTTGGGAATAATATAAAATGATACTTAACTTATTTACAAATTGATATTTTATTCTATAAATAAATACATTTCATTCCCAAAATTTCATGAAATTCAACTATAGGGAAAATAGAATAGTTTTAAATATGAAAATAAAAAACCTTAATTAGGGGAGGTTCATAGAATTAAGATATGATCATCATTCCATTTTAAATGTTACTAATAATTCAACATCTATTCATTGAGGATATAAATTTAAATTCATATAGACACTTAATGTTATAATGTAATTCTCATAGGTTTGGTCAAATAAGATACGTCAATATTTTAGTATACATGTCAGCACCACAACATCTTAATTATATGACAAATTCCTAACTAAAAAAAACTGATTTGAATAAAATTCAAACATCCTTAAAATGTGTGATCAATAATATAATATCATAAATCATTCATTGGATATATAAATCATGACACATTCCTTTCCATCCGTGACACCAAAGGTTTAACATCATCCATCATTGGTTGTTTTATATTCAAATCCATCCTAATATTTTGGGAATAAAATTTGAATTAACCCATACATACCATATTTGAGTCTCATAATAGTTTAGAAATAAGGTACTAACCATAATGTAGTAATATAATGGTTGATATATACATGTAAAAAACTTTTCAAGGACATTACATCCAGATGAATATATTCTAATACTACATACAGTTGTAGTATATAGACATGGAAGTTTTTCAAGTTTAAAGACATAATCTATACCTTACAAATATAGTAGTAAATTATCCTATATATAGGATTATAAATTGTTATCTCAGTAATGTTTTCTCATCCTAGTTTCAAAAAATCACTAATCCTTTAACTGGTAAAACATATACTGAATTAATAATTACATATATAAATACTATGCCTTGTTAGATAAATATTCGGTACATATCATCATGTAAAATTATAAACCAAAATAGTTTGTTGTATTTCGAATCATGGAATCATAAATAAATCGTAAATAGAAGGATGTACATCATCTCCCACATATTTATTCATCATTATCACCCTTCTTTGAAATAGCCTACTTAAAACCATTCATCATAACCTAGGAAAATGAAAAATATTAAAGGGTGATATAAAATTATTTGTAAGTGTAATCATAATAATTATCAGTAGATTCTTGTAATGGAGAATTATACATGAATTTGGGTTTGAAAAAATGGTCATAATATACAAAATTTATAACAAATAGTCCAGGGTTATTAATTGTTAGAATATAATATGGCCTTGATATAACAAATTACCCCAGTCATTGGAGTATGTATTTATCAATAATTTTTCATATTCCATGAGAATATAACATAATATAAGGGTGTATTTTTTTAAGACAAATAAGTACCAAATATCCTTTTTTTCATGGATGACAACCAATACTATCAATTTGGGCTGTTTTCACAACCCATTTCATTATTTCTCTTATCAGTGTGCACTCCCATGAATATATTGTTGAAAAAAGTTCTCTATTGGATTGCTTTCACTCTACATTAAAGTATTTATAATATCATCAGATATCCATCATTTCCAAAAACATTGTAGGGACATATAATTTCTGGCCCACCAATCCCTTAATGAAAAGCATATATATATTTCCCATTAGATCATAAAACATTCATCGTATAATCATATCATTACCCATAGAAAGGGTATATGTTTCATAAAACTATTATAATAATAATTATAAAAAATAAAGATAAATAATGGAGATGAAAAAGTGGATAATATATCAATTGATTCCTAAATAAATTTAAATGATGTTATTTTATATGAAAATACATTTAAGTGATTGCACAAGAATTTCTTCAGAAAAATTGAATTGAATTTTGAAATTAAATTATTTAAAATTAAGATTTTCCCAAATATATTTTTAGAGAATTTAATTTGAAATTATGAATCGGTAAATATAAAGGAATATTCACAAGAATTCATATTCATGAAGGTAGTGAAAGTGGATGATGTAGTATATGTTAAAAAAATAAATCCATTCACATATGGCATAAAAAATAAAAAGTTCTCCATTGATAAAATAAGAGGACACTTGAATTGAATTGTTTATAAAATTAAAACATGGGTAAACAATAATTTAATAAATTTTTAATGAATTATAAAAACTATTTAAAAAACATTTAAAAAAAATAAAAAATTATATAAACATTCTTTACCTAAGAGATAAGAAATGATAATTTTCCTTCAAAACATTCAATATAACTCTTCAGTATTTAATGATTAAAAAATTATAGGAAAATGATTTAATCTCTAGAAATAAATTTTTTATAATAAAATACGGAATATTTTGTAGAGATAGATCATATAAATTAATAATTAGAAATTTATAAATAAGAAATACCACTAAATATTTATTGAAATATACAACCATTTTCAGTTTTAGCATTTAAATAAAAAAATACATAAAATAAAAAACATAAAATATGAATTCTAATACCAATAAAATTCTTTTTTTTGATAAAAATTAAATTATGGAAGTATAACCTATTAATTAATTAATATGTGTATATAACATTAAATATTACTCAATGAAATAAAATTCAGAGGAAGAACCCCGACATCAATTATTTCTTGATATGAAAGAACCATAAAATTATGTATAATTAATATAAATTTCGTATACCTAAATATTAATAGATTATTAATACCTATAATAATATACATGGTCTATATAAAAAAACTTATCACAGTCTCATTAAGAATGGCACATAATCCTCATCATTTCAGGTGTTAACTGCTTCGTTTTTCATGCATGTTTTTGGTCAGAAGTTATGGCCATTGTAATTTTATCTAGTATTATTCATATGAAAAATATAAATCATGATTTATATAAAGTATATATTCATTATATGCCAATTTATAGCCATTAATATAAAACATATGATGATAATTTATTTATATAACTATATTGATATGGCAGTTTATACGTATGCTTGAGTGAGGTTTCCCACTTTTTGATTAATGAAATTAACAAATAATAAATAATAATTCCCCATTAAATAATAATTGTTTTTTCATAAATATCATATGTGTATATAACTATATACGTTAAATCTATCAAAATTTCTAACCATTAATGATGGTGGTGGAAAATGAATAGTGTATCCACATGGAGGTGACAATCCACATGTACAAACAATTAAAACATCCATCAATAATTTTATGGATAAGAGGTATAATTTTTTTTACATAATAATAAAAATGAATAAGTATATTTATGATACATAATTAACAATTATTTTATGGATAAAATATGTTTTAAGGATGTATAAGAATAAATAAAATAGAAAGTGCTTGGATAATATTTATACTTCTTCATTGAGAGGCATCCTTTGGTTTACATATTAATCCTTAAAATATTGGTCAATGGAAGATAAAATAATATCTATGGTGAATTTAATGAATTTAGTATGGTTATTTAGATACTATTTTCATATATAATGGCTAAAATTTTATTAATAATGTTGGGGAAGAGGTTCAATTTTATAACTTATGGGAGGTGCACAGAAAGAATTTCATGAAATATTTCAATGATATATGGTCAAATTAATGGTAATGTGGATAAAAATATATAAGTATTAGAATATATGGTAATATAAAATTAAAATATATTCATTTAATAATAATTATAATTGTTTGGATTGAAATACTACAATAATTTATGGCTTCCCCTCCACCTAGTAAACCAGTTTTAACCGTAACAATGGTAAAACAATTAGTACTAATTGTAACCAAAATATAATATAACCATAATTTATTATATTAATTATGATTATTAGAAAAATTAAATCCCATTTATATGAGACAATTTATATATACTTGATAAATTAAAATTAATTAAGTGTTCAAATTGCAATAAAACCTTGTTTTTGAAAAAAAAATACCTTTTTAAGCGTAAAAAAGAATTTACTTCCATCGTCGACCTTAAAAATTATAAAATGAATTTTAAAGTATAGTAATGAATATATAATCTAAAATTTTCATTAATACCATTAATAAATAGTGATTAATTTAATTTTTCAGATTATAAACACTTTATGTAAATGAATACAATTTTTAGAAAAATGTGCTTTATGAAAACAAATAAAATTATATGAAAATAATTTATAATTATGATTCATATGTAAAAAATTATATTATTAGTAATAAAATTACTATTATGTTAAATTAATATGAAATTAAAAAGATAATGGGAAATTTAATTAAAAATTAAGTATATTTTTAACTAAAATATGTATTTTTCACAACTCACTACAAAATATTTATTTTTGGGAATATAAAATTAATCCAACTATGATTATATTGAAATGTTGTATAATTAAATTATATTAATTTCATAATATATTTTATTTACAAATCTCAGAAATTAAATTTAATATTCTTGAACAAAATTTTATAACAAAAATTTTTGAAATGAAAAATGAATTTACATATAATTGAGAACATAATTTTTATTCATTAATCAATATATTTTCAATAAATAAATATTTTTTAAAAAAAGTCCATATATTTTATATTATTATTCTTACATTCCAATTAAATTCATAGGTTAAACAATATTTCTTTATCATGGTTCATTTATTCTTTTAGTTGAGTGTAAGTAAAGCTATCTAACTCTCCAAGACTATTTAAAAAAGGAAATATATAAAAAATCTTGATCTGTTTTATAATATTGTTATGTTTCTATAAAGACTTTTTATACAATATAATGAAACAATTATTCAATGTATTATGGAATTCATATGATTTAAATATCTAGAAATATTTAAAAATGTTACCATTTTATAGATATATAGGGTCATGTTGTGGTAATGTGTTGACTGATGAGGTCAAATGATATGATAATATAGATATTTTATAATGAATGGTTTCAAGTATTTTCATGGAAATGTTTCTTGATATACCATTTGGATAATGTATGAGTAGACAATATATAGGGATAGAATATATAGTTTATGAAATTGAAGGATTTATCCATATAGGGCTCGTTTCAGTGTTATTTAATATAAGTAAGATTTATTATACTAACAAGGGAGATAAATAACATATTTTGTATGCATGGGTTTCACTATATCAATTTATGTACAGTTTATACTGTGTTATATTTTGTATCATAATAGTTCTATTTATAATGTAAATATAGTATATGTCATGGCATTTATATTAATACACCTCTTACCATTGTCATTTAATAAATATCTGATTGAAAAATATATTGAAATCATTCTATGGAAATTTATTCAACAATCATGTTGGAGTTATAATTTGAGTTTCGTTTGGAATGACAAAAGGTAGATACAATTAATGATATAATAGATATTGTGGCCTATAAAAACGATGATATTTTATCTAAAACATCATCATTCTATCATCGAAACAACTCATTTCTATTATATAGAGCCTTTTACAGATGACATGATATACTGTTAGTTGATTTTTCTTTATTATTTTTTTAAACACTAACATGGATAGCAAGAGTTGGTGGGTATTTTATTTCAAATAATATAATGAAGGGTGACTCTATCTAGTGAATCATTATTTTATGATTAATTAAAGATGGGTTTTTTAATAATTTATATTTTCTTAATCGTATATTATACTTAAAAATGGTCTTCTATTATTGATTTTAATGTTTCTTTTAATATATTAACTATCATTGTAACATACTAGGTAAATAAATAAATAATAAATTTTTATTTTAATTATTATTTTCTGAATTAATTTTAATTTTACTTTAAATGGGTTTCTATGTTTGATGGCGTACCCGATACACAACAACATGTTTATTTGAAATCTTACACTGCGCACTAATAATATAATAATATTATTTTAAATTTTAGTTAACAACTAGCCATTTTATTGGAGGGAATTAATAGAACTAACTAAAATAGATTATAAATGTTTGTTAAATGTTTTAACATTAATTCAATAAAAGTTAGAGGCTTCAAATGTGAATTAATCTAATTTTAAGCATAAATACTCTAATATTCTTTAAAAGGCCGATTTACCGCCTTTTAATGGAGAACCCTATTTAAATATATTTTTGGTCACATATATATGTTCTATTTGAAAAAAATAAGATTCTTATTTATTATAGGGATATCAAAATTCACTTTGGGTAAACTTTTGGTTTTTTATGAAAAAATTCATTTTTTGATGAATAATGAAAAATATTTTATTTTAATTCAAAACTGGATTTTAATATAATTTATTTATATGGTTAGAATATATTTTCAATTGGGTTTAAAGTGTAATTAGATTATATTTTTACCATTTAATCCAATGTTGGTCAATGGGAATTATATCACTTTGAAATTGGATATAAACAAGTGTCAATCTTTTGATAGTTAATATTTCATAAAAAGATGCTTTGTGTTTTTGACAACGAGAATTAATTTGAAATTAATCAATACAACTTATATGTTTTTAATTTGGAAAAATAGACATCAATTTTGAATTCAGAATATCAAATATAGATTAGGCTGGATTTTTGGTAGTTTTATGGAAAACATTAATTTCTGATGAATAGTAAGTAGTAGTTAAAAACTGACATTATCATTTAAATGAAATTTTACGGAATCTGTGGATTGAATTTTGAAAATACAATATAAATGGTTGTTATTAATAAGTAAAATTTTGTTCAATAATATGAAAATAATTTTTTTTGTAAATAGTAACTTCTGACTTTTATTTACCGTGGTTAAAGGTAAATATGGTAATTCAAGGTTAAAAAATATCATAATAATAAAAAATTACATCAAAACTTGTCATAAACTTATTGGATGAGTCATGGACGACCATGGTCATCCTTGGGTATATTTTGGGACCCCATGGAGCCAATTAAGAGTGATAATGACACTTTATATTAATTAATTTAAAGTAATGACAAAAATGATATAAACAAATATCTTTTAGTAAATTAATTTTTACATGGGGTTATATAAGTTATATTTTTAATGATAAATATTCATTATAAATATAAAAATATTTCAAACATCATGGTATTTTGTTTATAATTTTTAGATCTAAAATAAATAAATAATTTTATGACACAATAAGGATGCAATGTTTACCTCATTAATGAATGATTTAAATAAATAATATTATAATGAATAAAATAATATCTAAAACCAGTCCAATTCTTATTTTATGATTTTATTTCGACCATGAGTCATCTTATCTTCGACTTTAATATATATTGGACCTTTATATACCAAAAATAGTTAAATAATAAAATAATATTTCTATACTGTCCTAAAGAGCCCCTCCTATCACTAATAAAAAGACCTCACCTCTATGCCAATAATAACTCCACTCAAGTTCTTAGGATCATCCAACCCATTCCCAAATAAGCTCTCATGATCCCTCTCTTCCACCAATAATCCTTAACTTAGGAAGAAGGAACTTCATTAAGTCCTTTTGGTTCAAACCAAAGGAAGTTACCCAAATTAAAGGTAACAATTTGTCTTAAATTAGTTTCTTTTATTTTACTTCTCCAAACCCAAAACTCTTTTTATTATTTTATTTTATAAAAAAAAAATATCCTAAATATAATAGAATTTCTTCTATGATAAGGATTATAACTAAACATTCACACACCTCCATCTAATGGGTAAGGAACATATTGATTCTATGGATGGAAAACTAACACCTCATGAAACCATGATTGTTCAAATATCTCATACTTCCTATAATAGTCTACATTAAGATGGAACTACATTTATATATGATAAATATTATGTCTATGTTTTCTTTATGATTATGTAATTTTCATTTATTTCATACCATTATGGTTTCCATTATGGGTAAACATGATATTTCATTTGAGGAAGTGCAGACTACCGCCCCCTAAAAGTGATATTAATCGTTAATTCTATATGTAGGATGTATAAAGGAAGGATTTAATGATATTATATATGATATAATAATTTAATTATAATATAATTTTGTATCATTATGTTTTAATTCCATTAAAAAAATAAATATAAATGAATGTTGCGTTCATGCGTACGTACAACTTACCGTCTCCATGAACAGTGCATTTCATTTCATACATCCAAATGTTATGTAATATTATAAATAAATGTATATAATGGATATATATGACATATATGATATCTAAATCATTAATATCATTTTATATAAAATGAAATTTTGACCACTTGAACTACCTGTAATTATAAGAAGCCCATTTTTGACTCGACTACCAAATATTGACAAAATGACCATTGTTAACATAAATAATTTCCTAATATTTATACCATGGTAATAAGAGATATAAGAAGAATAAAAAACTTGAAAAATCCTCTTAAGTATAAAATAACTTTAATTTATTATTCATGATATTAAAGAACGAATGGGTCAAATCGGACACAAGGTAAAGGACTTCATCTCAATCTCCTTTCATTGTGGAATATTTTGTTTTAATATAAGACTTTATTTTATACAGTGTATAAACCCCCTTATTTTTATCATTTCGTTCAAAGGGAATATTTTTTCTATGAGACGTTTTACTAAATGACAAAAAAGGAATGTTTCTTTTTAACATAAGTGGTGAAAACAACCATTTTTGCCACAACGAGTATTATATGATCTATGGATTCCATAACAAACCGTAATGTTTTTTTAAAAGGAAAATAAATACCACATACTATTTTATGTATATTGGTATTGAAATTTTTGTTGATAATAGATTTATTATTTCTATATATTTAAATGATATATTGTGATTGAAATGTGGAAATTTTATTTTTCCTTTATGATTGATTTATGTGTTATGAATATGTTCTGGTTCTTGGGAATTGTTATGTATATGGGTGGTTACATGATAAACCTAGGGTGGGTGAGCCCAAGATAGCTCTCTAATTCATTTGGTAACATGATGGAGGTAAACATGAATTTTTCTCCTATGAGATTTAGGGAATATACTATGATAGGTATTCAAAATTTAAATCCCTACGTAGTTGTGATAGATACAATGTAAGTATGACATGGACGCCCCAAGTTACCATTATGATTTATGTTTTCTATGTGTTATTCATAAATCTTATGATTTCTTTAGGTATGTTAAAGAGATTATGTTATGTATGCAATGACGAACTAATGTTTTATTTATTTTTTTTATAACCCTTACTGAGCTTTTTATGCTCATACCATGTTTTGAAATGTTTTCATAGTATATAAAGATGAATATGGTCAAGGTTGGGATCAAGGAAAAGGCACGCTATCTAAAACCTGAGACTTGACATGACTCTTTTTTTTCTGGAGTTTTTATTTTATGAAGAAAATAGAAACTGGGTAGAGGTGTCTACCATGTAATTTTTGAGATGTAATGTAATTGTTATAGCCTAATTCTATAAAACTCTAAACCTGAAAATATCCTCAATCTGAATTATTCATTTAATTCAAGATTATATAATGGTTAGGTATGGGTCCTTAAAATCATCCCTTTTCCAATCATGAACACTATGTTCCCTAGGGTATAAATATTTAATTAATTATTTGGGTAAACTATTGTATCAATTAACCAATTTATTATTCAAAAAATAAAATTATTTTATTTTTAATATTGAGAGTGATTAATAAGATTATGGATTCTATTAATCCCAATTATGATGATTTATTCAAAAATTAATTATCTATTTCAATTCATTAGTGTATGTTATGTTATTTATAGAATTTTTTATGGTCATTATCCTTATAGTTTTATAGTTTTATTTTATTTTTCTTGTTTTAATAACTTATGTAGTAAAATTAGTCTATACTTTTTTGACCTCATAATAACACATATTACACCTTTTAGTTAAGAATTTATGAATATTTTTATAAATATAAAATGTTGATAATCTAGTTAGAATTAGAAATTCCTTGTGAGATATCACTAAACCATGTTTCAAAAAATAAAATATAGTAAATTTCATGTATTTTTTATATCTACCTTACTCTTATTCATTGAAAAAAATATTTTTTTTCATTAATTATTTACCATTGTGTGTGACCATGACAGATAACAATATCACAATGTCATATTTCAAGATTAGATTAATCTTATATACAAATATGGTTTTATTATACCTTTATAAGATGATATTTTATTTGTTGACAACACCTTTGATTGGTTTGTTAATTAATTTGTGGTGTGTAAAAATTATGGAATTCTAGTTCAAGGTGTTTTTTGATGAATTAATGTTTTTATAAATTATTTGTGTGAGTTTATAGAAATATGGAAATTATACAAAATATAATTTAGTTAATAGTTTCAGGAACATTGGAAAATTATTAAATGCCAAAGATTCATCTACCTATATGTAATAATATAGTGTTTTACAAGATAATCAACCAAAATTAATTTTTTAATAGAATGAATCATATTATAGAATGTTCTTAAAAGATTTTATTTTTTTATAACAAGATTCAAATAAAATGTATCACCTGGTTTCAATCTCCAGAAGATCAACTATATCGCATCACATAAAACATCACTTGGATGAAATTTTATAGCCATTGAGGTTAATAATTTATGAATGTTTTGTGGGTTTATTTGAATAATATATGAAAATTTTTATGGGATATATTGAGATTAATAAATATAAAAGTATCATATTGAGAATTATTATGAATTTCATATGACTAAACTTTTATTGTGTAGGAATCAATCCATTGAAAAGGAATTTTAGATTATTGAATATATTTACTTTTTTGTTTTAGTAAGAATAAAAAATAATCATTAAATAATCCACATGAGATACAATGTCTGAAATGGATGAATAGTATATCAGTATGTAAGAGTATCATATACTTTAAAAATGACATATTAACGTAAATGGGATGCAAAATTTTGATAACATGATGATACCATTGATCATGTAAGAGAAACATAATTTTGTTTTTGAATAAATTACCTAAGGGTTGTGATATTTTTATAAGAGTGACCAAAACATAATATAAGAATAAACTATTGCATTATGTGGTCACATGAGATTAACAATTTTATTCCAGGTAAACCATAAGACTAATTATGTTGATATTTTCCTTTTATTAATAAATATTAAAAGATTATAATTTTATTTTTTAGTCATAATTCAGGATGATATTATATTTTTATTCTGGTGATAAAATTGTTCTATCAAATAATACATCACTATATAACTATATTTTTATGAAAATTTTAAAATATTGAAATTTTATAATGTTTTTACATATACAAATAAGAATAAAGGACTAAATTCTGGATAATTAAATGATAAATAAAGTGGAAAGAGTCATGTAGAATTAATGATTATATTATGTGTAATGAATATTATTATTCAAATATGAATATTTTGAAATATTTTAATATAATAAAATTGTGAGGGTTTCTTAGTGATTAGGGCCAACAACAATGAAAGAGTGTTAAATATTGTATATCTCTGCGAATAATTAATTGTAATTTTCATATTCTATGTATATATTTTCATTAATATGATTATTCTAAGAATATTTTATATATCTAAATTAAGTATTATTGAGATGGAATAGATAATAACAACACAAAAATGTGGTGGGTTTTTTTCTCAATGACTTGTAATAAGAATATGTCTAAACTCTTCTGTAAAAAATAGATAATAAAATGATTTCATATTGAATTGATATATATATTAGAATAAAAAATTCCATGTGTAATATTGTTTAATATGATTAGAATTTATTTAGAGATCATTATATATGGGGGTTTTATTATTTTATTAAAGATACAATATATTTATTATTTAATTGGATGGTTCCAAACATTATAGAATGTTAAACGATGTTCACATTAATTTAAATTTATCTTTATACTAAACGATATGTTTTGTGTAGGGGATATGAGCTATGATATAATTGGGAAATATTCATCCATTTAGAGTTCAAATATATCAAAATATATATGTATTTCCATATTTATATTTTATACTAAGGTGAGTTGTAGTTATTTATAAGGAATCAAGATTTATGTCAGGTAATGGGATTTCATAAAACCTCGCCTTCTGTCCATAAAATTTTAATATATATTTTGATCAATGTGGCCTTTTATTTTTGTAAGGTTTACCTCATATCCCATAATATAGTGTTCATCATAAAATATAGTAAAAATTAACTAGAGTAATATATATATATATATATAACAAGAATGAAAAAAATTAAATTAAATATTTCCCACACTGATCCCCCTCACATTATTAATCATATATAAAATTCATCATAATAGGTGTTATAAAATTAATTGTCTCTTTTTAAAATATCCATTAACATTTCCATGTATCAATACATAGTAGAAAATATAAAATAAGTTCCAAAAATTTATATGGATGGTTTTTATATTCATACGGAAAGAACAAAACCATATTTTCACTCTCTTGGAGATTAGTTCCTTAATTATAATTTTCAAGGATTTTTTATTATGGATGATCCATTTGTGTCATCATTATATAATTAGAGTAATATTTAACATCATGAGATAGAAAACAAATTCATTTTGATATTTTGTATCTGATTTTGAACTAACACAATTCAAAGGTTGAAAAAATAGCTAAGAATATTTACCTTGATTCACAAAATTTATAATGTAGTTAAAGAGGAAACATATCCATATCAATATCTTTTCAAAACCTATTTTAAAGATGTGTGAATTAATGAATATAATTATATAATGGATTTATTCACTAGGGTGAACATTATTTTCATTTCTATAAGTTGATGTCAAGAAACTATTATGTTCTCTAAAATAGTGGTGAAACTCAAAAGAAATATTCCAGTCAAAATTATTTTGAAAATAAAAACATTTGAAGATAAGTAACATAATGTAACTTAAATTAATAAATTAAAATAGTATCCATATTAGTTATGATATTATAATCTAAAAAAAATTAATATTAAAGGATATATAAAATGTATTTAATGTTTATGGGAACATAATTATTGATAATGGTCATCTTTTCACTAATGAAGAAGATAATATGTAAGGTTTTAATGATTTATTCATGTTAATGTAGTAAAAAATATGTAGTTTTAATAGTATTTATCAAGATTAAATACCAATTGAAATATTTTTATTATAGATAAATAGGCCACATATCATCCAAATGACTTTTGAGATAAAAAAATAAAAAATAAGATGAACATGTTATGAAGAGATTGATAAAAAATGGATACTCCTTTAAGGTAAATAAATTTAAATCATATTTTATGAAGAATATTACATCAAAATCATTTTTAAGGAACATTATATTTCATAATTATGATTTTTCAAATTCTTAGTAAATTTATCATGATTAGTAAAATACTACAGAGGAATCCTAAAAAAATTAAATGGATTTAAAAGATAAAGGGTGTTCAATAAAAAATTATGAAAAATTTTATTTATATTTTTCTATTAAAAATAGAGAAACATCCAATAAATGAAACATTATAATTTAGATGAAATTGTTCTTAAATTATATTGGGATACTATGAGATAAAAATTCACATCTTAATGAAAACCTAGATGAATTCAAATAGATCTAACTGAAAGGTTAATGTTTTGTCAATGAATTTGTGAAGTAGAAATATAATAATACTATGAAAATAATGATCATTAATATTATAAAATGAAATATTTTCTTAATGGTTAATAGGTTTACAATTTTAAGATGAAACTTATTAATGATAGGAGTCAAAGAGAAAAACTCACGAATAAATAAAATAGAGTATTCATATGATTTTTAAAAAAATATAATGATTATGATAATAAATTCAAAGCAACTGGGTTAGAGAATATTATTCCAATACAATTATCACTAATCACTTTTGACTAATTTTATTACATAAATATTGGTTGTCTAATGACGTAACACCTCCAAAGAAAATATATATTTTAGGTGAATCCAGTTAAAACAATTAGTATTAATTTTCTAGAATATTTGCAAAAAAGATTCATATAATCATATATGGAAAAGTAAATATTTTTAAATAATTTCATCTGGGGACCATAATTTCTTAATAAAAGTTTTAAAAAATGGTTTGGTAAAATCATTTATTAGAGGTATCAGAATAAGGTTGGTGAAATATTCTTAGGATTATAAATTTTTAACATATAAGAGGATTCCTAGGGTGTTTATGGTATTTTTATGTGGTTGGATATAAATAATATATTTATGGGTAAAAAATGTGAGATCATATAAAAAAATGGAGCATGAACTTAGATGGATAAAACTATACTATAAAAAACTGTCAGTTAAAATATTTTTAAATGATGATTTAAGTAAAGAATAGTTTTAGGAGATTAAAGAGTGTTTATAAAAGTTGTGTTCCTAAAGTATACTAATTAAGATACTAATTTCATGAATATTATTCCTTAAATAAATTTTTTAATATCAATAATTTTTTATTTCAAATCTAATTATCACATTTATAGGCTTTAAAAATATACTGAACTTTTTGTTAAAATGTTTTACTTATTAATTTTTATTTAGTTTGTTATTTCATCCTTCTCATTTTCTACCCTAATCAAAATTATGATATTTATAATTTTATTTTTAAATGTTTATTTTTTTACATTTAAATAAATTTTCCAAATGATGTATATTAACATAGATCTTCCATATTAATAATTAAATTGGGGTTTCTATATCTATTTATAGTTTTTAAATATTTTTATGATAATACTATAACTCACAATGTAGAAGTTAAAATGATGCCACATTTTAATATAACCTATATAATAGGTCAAAGAATAGTTTAATTTACTATTTTTCCTCTAATTTAACCCTTTTTATGACCATAAATGTGTGTTTAACAAGATAATTGTAATTCAATGATTCTGGTCAGTAATATCAGCTTTCGTTAGTAATCCAGTAATAAAATTAGCTACACTTTTCCAATAAAGGTCCTATATTATTATAAAGAAATAAATAAATTGATGAAAAAAATTACCTAATAAAAATTCTTGGATTTATTAATTTAATGGTCCAATAATTTTCCAACATTACCAGGATTGAGTAATAGGAAAAAGTATTTTTTCTAGCTTATAATGTTTTACTACACATCATTTCAAATGTGTTTTAGTCTTTCAAAATGTTAGATGGGGTTTTTATAATAATCCTATAAATTTATGATATAAATTATCAATTTTTTCTATATATATTCTATTTAATTTCTATTTCTTCACCCCCTAATTGATTCTCATTGATATGAAAACAGAGAACTGAAATCCTCAGTTGTTAAAAATATTGAGGCAAACATATGCTTTATATCATCTATGTGTCAATAATTAAATTTAAATTATTCAATGATTTTATTTATCGTTAAAATTATATTAGTATGTCATTACAATCCTTTCAATAGTACTATTTCTTTCTTTCATCTCCTTCAATATTCCTCCCTTTCACTATATATGTCATACATATGGTGAAGTTTCACTTGAGTAGTGATGGTCACTAAATATGTTATCAAATTAACCATATGAATAGTTTTGTCCAATATAAATCGGTATCAATATTTTATAGTAATAACAAAAATATACACGGATTTTAGTGATATTTTTAATCTCAATATGTCATAGAATATTTAGAATAATTTAATGATAGATGACAAAATCTCTATAAAAACATAAGAGTAGTAGTCTTGTTTGATAAAAACTATTGGGTTTTTATATTTTTCTATATTTTTATATCATATATGTACATAAAGAATAATGATTTCCAAATTCTCATTATATTGAATAAATTTTTCATTTTATATTCTAATTTATAAATAGAGACTATTATAAATAATTTTATTTTTATTTCTTTCTCAAGAGATCGACCCATAGATGAGAAGTTTGATACAATCTAAAGATATAGAGATAAAATTGAGATAGGATTCATAAGAATCCAGACCATTAATTTGGAATTATTTCTAGTGATATTATATTCATACGGACACTTTTTTACACGAAAATGAAAAACATAAAATTTTCAATAACTAAAAACTAGTACTTTATTTAATATATTTAATTTCTAAGGTTATAGATTTTCATTCATTCAAAATTATTATACATTATCTACTAACTAAATAAATGATTCAGTAAATTTATTTTCATAAATGATCACGTGTAAAAGAATTTCAATAATCTGGAAAATGAGTGTAAGAAAATAAATTTCTGTTGTGCTTAATTTTAGGAAATCAATTATAGATGGTGGGAATAGTATAAAAATTAGGATGAAAAATATTGGAATCATTACCAACCTATATATTTTTTATGAAACTCTGGATCCATTTAGGGAATTCATAAAAGATATATTGGAAGTTTCTCAATCATTTATAGAAGTTTCTATGAAAGCCTAGATTCCAACAGATTCAGATGTTAGATATCTACATGAATTGGAATATTATTGGAATAATTTTCTATAATGAATAATTCTAATCAAATATTAAATAATTGACAAGGGAAAATAATCTTCCCTATAACCACACTTTCATTGGAATATGATAACACTAATATATTGTGATTTAAAATAAATATATTGAGGATATTCAAAACCTTCCTCCAACTATGATAAATCAATTCCATGAATAGAAGCTCGAAGAAGAAACAAAAATAATCAAATCCAATAATATAGGCTTTTCAAAAACATATTCCATTATGATTTTATTTAAAATTAATAGGGTATTAACTTCCACTATATTGAAATTTCATATTTTTCCAACTCATTGACTTCCTTTGATGATGTTGATGATGTAGAATATTGACTTACTATGATTCTGATTTGAATGGATTTGATTTTAGAAAAAAATGTTACAATCTTACTCACTGAAAGGGGAATAAATTCTTATTGTTTCCATTTATTTTAATAATATTCATATTGAATTGATTCTTAACATCCTCTCCATAAAATATTTTTTTGTATAAATTATTTATTAGTCCCTTAAAGAATTTGATTTAAAGTCCATATATGTAGTTTCTCAAAAACAAGAAGTTTTATTCATTTTAATCCAAAAAATATTAAGTTACAATGCTTTTATTTTAGGGTAGACCTAAATAAGTCTATATAAATATTCCTATACATCCAATATGTAGTAGTATATTTTGGATTCAAATAATGTGGTTGTTAAAATCATTCAAACTAAACCCTCTATATAATTTTTTTGATAATAGAAATTTTTTATCTTGGAAAAGTAAAAACTGAAGACCCATTTATGTTGTCTAAAAAAAGTTTTATTACTAATCTAATATCCCCTTTTATCTTTATTTTTATTTATATATATATTTATATAATGTTCTTAATATTTTTAATTTTTTATTCATTTAGGTTATATGTGGGAAACATAAGAAGCATAACCCATTTAATCCTTTGTCATAATAATTTTTAGTGGTCTCTTCCAATGATTTTTTAATTTTCATTTTAATCTATTTGAGATTAATTTATGGATAGTTAAATATTATGTTTGTGGGAACTTCCACTTTTGTGGGGATTATTTGTGCTTATTTTTCATATTTTATTTAAAATATAATTTTTTTCATGTTTTGTGTTTTGTTTAAATTATTAGAGCATTTCTAAGATCCTGTAGATTAATTGGATACTTTGGAAAATTTTAAACAAATAGTTTTTCTAGATCACTTATTTTTATGAAAATTTATGTTATTAAATGACTACTCATTTGGAATTCTCCTTCCAGATTTCAAATCTATTAATTTTATTATGATTGTTTGATTTTGAATATCTTGTGATTTATTATTGTTTAATAGTAATATATATTTTCCACCCAAATAGTTTCCTAAAGAATCTGAAATCATCATTACATTTCATTATTTGTAGATATTATTCAATCATGTTCTATTATACAAAAACTATGATTATTTCTATATAACAAAAATTGAGTTTTGAAAAGGCTTATATTGTGATTTATACATTTCTGTTTCCAGACCCATTTTCAACAAGAGAACAAACTATACACATATCAGTGTTCTTCCCTTAAAAACATAGAATATATATATATATATATATATGATTAAGACACACTAAAACTAATTTTTTCTCACCAATATTCACTCTAAATATTGTTTATAGATATTTTATATCTGATTAAGGGCGATAGTATAGTTGTGTTTGTTAATTAGGAAAAAATTCATTATTGGGTGGTACGAGATGTGTTTAAATTTCATAGGTAGTGTATATATTGAAATGGGACACCGTTAATTTCATTATTTATTTGTAATAAAATATTTAAATTGGAAAAAATAGTAAAATGTAAAAAAATAATGAAAAATAAAAATGAAAATGAAAAAATTGGAGATGAGGTTATTCATTTTTTATAACTAGCATGATTTTTATTCAATCACATAAATTCATTATCATATCACATTCAATTAATAAAACATGAATAAAAATTAATAAATTTAGAATTTGGATGAAATTATTCATTATATTCATTATTTGAAACATATATCATATCCAAATTTAACTACTTGGACCCGAACAACCACCTGAAAAGTGCCAAACGGGTCGGGTGCTACTACCTTAGGAGCACCTCCCCGAAGTTCAAAGGCTTCCAACTAGCAGCGAGGGTCCTATAGGTATATTGGAGAGGCTATACCCTCTTATAGGATAATAATAAAGGTACTTGTTCGAGTATAATAATAAATATGCAGCGGAATATATGACTCAGTGGACTCGAACCAGACCCGTAGAGCGGAAGCACATTCAATATCAATAAACAGCGGAAGAAATTAATTTAAATAACAGCAGCGGAAATAAAAACAACAAAATGCTAATCAATTTTAACTACTAATGAACAACAAAACTTGCATCCAAAGCAGGTCATACATATCTAAATATAAAAGGGTGATAATGGAAAACCAACTGTAGCTGAAAACAAGCATGTTTATACAAGAATGTTCCCAAAACATAGTAAACTCCATATAGGTAAGACCTCAAGGTCCATAACATCTTCATGCACCATCTAATGCGGCCCAACTCCTGAAGATGGCCTCTTTCCTGCACATAAATTCATAAAGTCTGCAGGCATCCTGAAGGGCCAGTGTAGGGTGTGAGACAAATCACACTAGGATACCACCCAATATTGCATAACTAATATAAGTGTTTAAGAAGGCATGCATTTACAAGGTAAACAGTAAACATTGTAATTCACAAATAAACAAAAACTCCAATGGTGCTCAACAACCACCATGGAGTGTCACCTTCTTTGGCTAATTCCAGAATCTCTGTCATGTTACCCGGCACCATGTGCCCCCTGACACAGCATGTCACACGTACCAACATCCCAAATGCACGCTCGAGAAATAATAACCCGGAGGAACAACGATTCTTGTACTCAATAAGTAACCAGGGGGAAAACGATGTCTACCCTCAAAATAAGCAGCTGGAAGAACAGTGATGTTTTCCCTCAATATAAAGTATCTGGAGGGACAACGATGTCTTCCCTCAAAATAATGTATCTGGAGGGACCACGATATCTACCCTCAAATAATGTCAAGCCTCTTCCCCCAACATGATATCCTCAATGATATCCCCTGAAGGCTCCTCACCTCCAACGTGGCTTCCTATGGAAAGAACCCCTAAATCAATAGTACTAAAACCGCAACTTATGGGGGCCTCTACTGACATTAGTGGTCAAAGAACCCTCATCACAGAGTCTCTTTATGTGCACATTATTCAAGGTTTTCGGGTGAGCAGTAATCACCAATATAGTACCCAGTACAAAAACCTCTGACATCTCATGTCCCTACGACCATGCCACTCAATTCTGATGGTCTTACCATCCCAGTAATCTAGGCCATGCCCAACTTGACAGTTTCACTGCCTCAAGCAGACGCTCATGACGCCCAATCCCCTAGTCAGAACCACCCAATGTAACCTGGGCCAAGCCCAACCTGTGATCAACATCACTCAACAATACCTAGGCCATGCCTAGCACAACCCGAAGGTTCCATCATATGCAATATCACACATCACATATATAATCACAATGGAAAACTTTAAACAGTCCAGACAACGAAACAATTTAATTACACTAGAAAGGAGATTTCCCATAACAATACTGAGGCCTTGAGAGCCTCTAAAAATTCACACTTGGATTAATAAACTAAACTTATCAGATAAAACATCACAATTCAATAATAACCATTTTTTCTTTCCCCGACCAAAATTCCCTAATTGAGAAATGGCCCCACACCCGACCCCGCTCAAGAAAAATAGGTAAAAGGGCATCCCTAAAGGCATCCAAAGGTCTAATAAACAATTTAATATGTAGTATCAGATAAAACTAAGCCCCAATCAAAATACCTGAAAATGAGACGAAGGTCGCACCACCCAAATGACCATGATAACACAAAAAGAGATATGCATGACCTACCTGAGACTCTTATGATGCTAATCCTCTGATAACAGCCTCCAGTTAGGTATAAAACGGGGTATATCTAAAAAATTATCAAAACCTATCTAACCCCAATAACTCATTCTAGAATAGAAATCATGCAAAACGTCTCAAGTTGAATCAAGGCCTTACCGAGGGGGTTCCAATGGATCAACCGGTGTTCGAATCGGGTCTCAGATGAATGAACGACAGGTATTTAAAGTCCTAGATAGGTATCCCCACTCTAAAATGTTGAGGAATTGAGATTCTTCCTTAATACGAGGCTACTTCCCATTTTAGCGAAAAAAAAGAAACTACACTGAGTGTACATTAGGACTACACGTCGGGAATCATTTTACTGTTAATAAGGCGGTTGATATTTCGCTGACTTACTTTCCAGAACCTGCCTTCATGAGTACACGACATGTACCTAGGGGTACACGGTGTGTAATTAGTTTTTCTTCTCTTCCTCGCCGACTTACCCCCACGCTATGTATATCCCTCATACACGAATAGACTATACGTCGTGTGAAAAAAAACATGCCGTGTACTTGGTTAAATGATTCTTCCCGACCAACAGGCCTACACGCCATGTATGGCCTCCACACAGTCACGGGTACATGGTGGGTTGATAAATACATGTCGTGTAGTAAAAATTTCTTACATGGTAATCACATGGCATGTACTTAGCGGCACACGACCGGTGCTCTCCCAACCCATACATGGCATGCACTCTATTGTACATGGCGTGTAGTCTGGAAATTTCCAGAAAGTACCCAATTTCTCCAATTTACTCATGAAAAGTCAAAAATTCAAATAGGGTTGGGATTTTGACCCATTTTAAAAACTCAGGTTATTACACTCTCCCCACCTAAATATAGCTCATCCCCGAGCTATCAAACAAAACCTTGAGATGGCACTGAACATTCCACACTGATCAAAGTATCTCAGACATCCGCGGTCTCAAGGGTTCATGATAAATTATATAAGGGGATCCCCTCCTTATGAATCACCTAACTGAGTCTCAACATGAAAAAACTCAAAACAAACAAAGGCTCACTAACCCATTTTCCGGACGCATAGTCCTTCCATGACACATCATCAACCCTGCACCTCATTGGTGCTCCTATGTCGTTCCCGACATCCAATATATCCCGCACCACATTAGTGTCTGCCTCCACAAGGTCGTACATCCCATGGATTCTAAAAAACGATCCTAGTGACTATTACCTCATGTAACCTGCATCCTCAATTCCCCGATGCCCAAGGAATCTCATGTAACTCACATACTCAATGCCCATGATACTACACATCTCATACATATATATAAATATATCATGCACCCAATATGGTGCCAATCCCATTGACTAGCATCTAGTCAGTTAACATAGATCATGTGCATCGTGTGCTCTCAAAACGGACATTCCTCTACAGGTCATGTGAAAAAGGAAACATGGAAATCAAAGCCACACCCGTGGTGTACCTCTTACCATCATCAGCTCACCATCCAGCTCAGCCTATGGCAGATCCATGGCATGCACCTGGACGGATGTATGGCTACCTGATGCCTGACCTCCATGCAATGCTGAACCAACCATCGACCACTGAACCCTCAGTTGGATCCCGCTGTCTCTGTCATTTCCTCCATGTTCAGCTAAACCTCAGCTATCCTCTCCTGGTACCAAACATTAACCAACTGCAGATTCCATCATTTGTCCTGGTCCATTCCTACCAGATGTATGAGAAGACAGCCTATAAAACCTCTCAAGGTGACCAACCTGTCCACATGCCTGACACTTCTTTGGAGGCCTATCGCATAGAGTCCGAACATGTCATAGCTGTCTACACTAAAAGAAAACAAATTTAGAACTTCTACGAAGTGGTATAGCTGAGTCCATGGCCTAAATACCCTACTGGAACTCATCCCATCCTCACTTCCTGCTATCTGAACCCTCACCTGAAGTCGTCGTCCAGCCAACCTGGGTCATATCCCTCTGGTGGCCCTCCACTATAAGTGCCTCATTGACCACAAATAAATAAGAAACCAGCCTGAAGATATTCACCTAGATCTAAATGGAGAGTCATAATCTATCCTTGAAGTGACTCACTGTATCCACATCATTGCTTACCATACTAGGTGAAAATCATAACACCTTAGTGAATGTAGCTCCATAGTCCATGAAATACATGCCTCTATTTTAAATACTAAAGAACTCCCGAGCTCTCGTATCCCTTAGTGTCTCTGGGTAAATGTTCTCAAAGAACCTGCCCTCGATGTCAATCCATGCTAGTACTTCATGTATGCCATCCTGAACCTACACATCACCCGAATGCTTTGTCTGTCCTCGCAACATGTATGTCGCTAGCTTGACCCTCCACCCTGGAGCCGTCTTGAGCTGCTCGAAGATCATCTACATGCTCTCTATCTAGTTCTCAACTGCCTGTGAACCACCCTCACCCTGAAAAACAAGCGGGTACTGCGACTGGATCTACTGTGTCAGATATGGAATAGATGGCTCTGTACCCTGCCTGCCTCTATCGATCCCCTGCAAGACATTCACCACGGTAGATCGGAGCTGCTCGTTGAGCCATGGTCAGAATTCTGCCAAACCCAGATGATGTACTACCTTCACTGGATCCTGAACCTGATCCTGTCCCTATGCTCGTATCTCCAGCTCTTGCCCTGCCTACACCGGATCCTAAACCTGATCCTGCTCCTGCGGCACTGTGTCATCACCCGCCTGATGCTCCATTGAGTTGTCTAAAAGGAACCTGCTGAATACCATAAATAGTCAGACATTTAACATACAAAAAAATTTATACATATATAACACAGATAAGGAAATCAGTAAAAGGAAGTGCATAACTACTACCCTTACTCTCCCCCATTATAACCATGCCCTATGGAATCCCGACCTCATGGCCTCCTTACCCGCCCATAACCGAGCCAAGTATCAAAAGTACCTCAGGCCATGCCCATCCTAACAACCAATGTTGCCTCAAACCGATGACCTAGTTGCCCAATATTGGTGATCAGAATCACCTCAACTGATAGTACATTCTTTCTTGTACAAGAGCCAGACCCAAATACCCCGACATATGCAATTCTAAAAAAATATAAAGCATGGAATACACATTGCAACAAACAAGAAATTCTATAATTAATTTCACCTATTCACATTTCAAGAATACAAAGCATGGAAATTTTATATCATTCACATGGAATTATCACTTCACAAAGCATACATGCAGTTATGAAATCGAAATACCCTACAAGGTGCCTATCAAAATCCAAGTAAACAAGCCTTGCCATACCGGGCCAAGGACCAATTCTCCTTTACCGCATCGGGTCGAGGGTCGCATATCACAATCAATAATATCACACACCAAGTGAGACATAGAGGAGGAAATCATGCAAAATGTAATCTGAGAAAAAGAAAAATAGAAATTCCCACCCATGTCAGCTTGATCCATCCCTAGTACCTGGGGCTGCAGGAACCCAAATAGAAGCTTGAAACCCACTCCTAGTAATAACCTATCTCTAATCTACCATATCCAGCAAAACACTGCTACTAAATCCCTACCATGAACTCCTATGATACCACTTTGTAACAACCCGGACCCGAACAACAACCCGAACAGTGCTAAACAGGTCAGGTGCAACTACCTTAGGCGCACCTCCCTGAACGCCAATGCTTTCTGACTAGAAGCGAGGGTCTTATAGGTATTGTGGGTAGGCTATACCCTCTTACAGGATAATAATAATGGTACTAGTTTAAGTATAATAATAAATATGAAATGTAAAAAATGACTAAGGCGACTCATACTAGACCCGCATAGTAGAAGCATATTCAATATTAATAAATAGTGGAAGAAATAAATATAAACAACAGTAGAAGAAATAAACACAACAGTATGTTGATCACTTGTAACTACTACTGAACAACAAAACATGCATCCAAAGAAGGTCATACATATCTAAATATAAAAGGGAGCCAATGGCTAACCAACTATTGCTGCAAACAAGCATGCTGATACAAGAGAGTACGCAAAACATAGTAAACTCCATCTAGGAAAGACCTCATAGTCCAGACCATCTCCATGAAATAGCAAATGCAGCCTAGCTCCTGAAGCTGGCCTCTTTCCTACACATAAATCCATAAAGTCTGCACACATATCGAATGTCCCATCCAGGGTGTTAGATGAATCTCAGTAGGATACCACCCAATAGTGCATACCTAATATAAGTGTTTAAACAGGCAATCATTTACAAGGTAAACAATAAACAAAACGATACAAAAATAAACACAAACTTTACTGGTGCTCAGCAGCCACTATGGAGTGTCACCTGCTTCGAACAACCCTAGAATCTATGTCATGTAACACAATACCATTTTCCCCCTGACACCACGTGTCTCAAGTACCGACATCCTGAAGGCATGCCCGAGAAATAGAAACCCAGAGGAACAGCGATGCCAGTCCTCAATAAGTAACCAGTGGGATAGTGATGTCTTCCCTCAAAATAACTTGTCAGAGGGACAGTGATATCTGCCCTCAAAATAATGTATCCAGATATACAGTGATGTCTGCCCTCAAAATAAAGTATCAGGAGAGATAATGATATTTTTCCTCAAATAATGGCGAGCCTTTGCCCCCAACCTGATAGCCTTAATGCTATCCCTTGAAGGATCCTCACCTCCCATGTGGATTCCTAAGGAAAGAACCCCCAAAACAATATCACCTAAACCACAACTAACGAGGGCCTTTACCCACACGAGTTTTCAAAACCACCTCATCACGAAGTCTCTCTGTGTGCTCACTACTCAAAGTTTATAGGTGAACTGTAATCACCATAATAGTTCCCAAGCCATGTCACCTTGGACACCTCATGTCCCTATGACCATCATGCTCAAGTATGATGGTATCAACATCCTAGTAACCTGGGCCATGCACAAACTGAAAGTCACACTGCCTCAAGCCGACTCCCTTGAAGCTCAATCCCGTGGTCAGAACCACCCAACATAACCCGGGCCAAGCCCAACCTATGATCAACATCACTCAAAAATACCCATTCCATTCTTATTATGACCCAAGATTCCAACATATGAAATATCACACATCACATATATAATCACAATGGAAATCATTAAATAGGAAGGACAACAAAACAGTTGAATTACACTATCAAGGTGCAGTCCCATACCAGCAATAAGGTCTTGAGATCCTCTAACAATTCATATCAGGCTTAAATAAACTAAACATATCAGATAAAACATTACATTTCAATCATAACCATTTTGGATTTCCCTGTCCAAAATGACCTAATTGAGCAACGACCCCTCGCCTAGCCCCACTCTAGAAAAAAAGGAAAAGGGCATACCCAAAGGCATCCCACGGGTCTAATGAAAAATTTAATATGAAATATCAGATAAACTAGGTCCCACTCAAAATACCCAAAAACGCACTGATGGACACGCCACCCAAATGACCACGAAAACACAAAAAAGGGACATGCACCACCAACCCGAGACTCGCATGATGCTAATCCTCTGACAAAATCCTCCAATTAGGTCTAAAACGTGGTAGATCTACAAAATAATCAAAAAATCTTAGACACCAATAACTCTTTCTAGAACAAAAATCAGGAAAAAAGGCTCAAGAGGAATCGAGGCCTTTCGAGGGTTTGAGGTTCTACCTCAATACGAGGCTACAACCTGGTTTAGCGAAGAAAAGAAACTAGACGGTGCGTACTTTAGGAAGACACATTGTGTATCATTTTAATGTTCATAAGACGGCAGATATTTCATCGACTTACTTTCCAAAACCTGCCAACATGAGTACACGGCGTGTACCTAGGGGTACATGGTGTGTACTTTGTTTTTCTTCTCTTACTCACTGACTTAACCACACATCATCTATATCCCTCATAGACGGCTAGACTACACGACGTGTGTAAGTAAAAAACGACGTGTACTTGGATAAATGATTCTACCTAACCAACATGCCAACACACCATATATGGCCTCCACACGGTCATGGGTACACGGCATGTCGATAACTACACACTGTGTAGTACAAAATTTCTACACGGTCATCACCCGACATGTACTCGGCAGCACACAGCCGGTGCTCGCCTAACCCATTTATGGTGTGTACTCTATTGTAAACAGCATGTAGTCTAGAAATTTCAAAAAACTGCCCAATTTCTCCAGTTTTCTCAGGGTCAAGTCAAAATTTCAAATAGGGTCGGGATTTTGACCCGTTCTAAAAACTCGAGTTCTTACATAAAAAAGGTGTGTCGCATTTATTTTAATGTGAAAGTAAGTGATGTATATTTCATGTTTTAACTTAAACATTAATGTAATTTTATTTTATAGTTTCACGATCCATTTTAATATATGTAATTATAAAACTATTTACCCACCAATCCTATGCAATAAAATCTACTTTAAATTCACTCTTGATTGAAATCAGTTTTATCTCTCATGGTGTAGAGATATCTTAATTTTCACATTTTTATGGATACTATTCATCTTATTTGGAATGAGAAAAGATCCATTTCAACTCCATGAATCAATAAGAAAAACATTTACGGGGAGGGAACTCTGGATGCCACATTGATACAGACTTGATATTGAATGAATATTAAATTTCATTAGGGGTTATAGTGTTGAAATCCATTTGGGAGGTAGGACAATCCGTGGGGTTTTTTAATTGAGTTTTTATTCCATTTATAACTTAGGGGAAAGATAATCCATAGTATATATGATTATATAAACATAGAATTTTTAGTGTTTATAATAGTTGATGCTCATAATTTTATACACTTCATTATGTAATTAAATTTTTATTTCAACAATATTGACACATTATGTATAATTACCCCATTTTTAGGTTTTAGAAATATTATGGACATTAATTTGGAAGTGGTTTATTTTATTATGTTTATTTAAGTTTCTATTATTTGTACATAATTTTATATAATAATAAAAAATATGAAATTACTTTTATAAGATAGAAAAGGTTATAAAACTATATTTCCATTAATTTTAAATAAAGATTAATCTAACCATTGATGACCCAAATGAAGTGTTCATGTGGGTCTTTACAATTAATACACAATTTTGTTGATTTTTTACAATGGGATGACAACTCAAAATGATCTAGTCCCAATTTTATCATATTTTAAATAAATATATACTAAATGAACAATAATATTTTCTTCTACCGTTTATTCTAATTATTCATACTTTATGAGGTCCAAAAATTCATTTTAATCCAAATAATTTCAATTCATTTACTCACCATTCCAAAAAATATTTTAGTAATCCATATATATCTATGGATAAATAAGTCCAAAAAATATAAAATATCCTAGGAAATAATATGATTTATAAGAGACCAATATCACATAATACCACCATACCTGATTTTTCCACATATTAATCCATATGTATAACAAGTTTTAGAGGATATAATTGGAGGGGAAAAATCCACACATCATGCTTAAATTTTCTTCCATCCACTTTATTTCAAAATACTCATCCATATTCTAAAGATAAGAATGTTTTTTGTATTATAATAGTCATTTATATTTCTGTTATATATTATTCTCTCATATTAATTATTTTTCCTTTCCTTTAATCATTTTTACCTTCGTAAATCTTAACTCCATGAAAATAAGAAACTAATATCGAATGTTTTCTAAAGGTAGGGATTAGAATTATGAATTGTATTATTTTTTATTCAATCATTTGATTTATTTCGTTTTATTGTTTTAATGATAGTTATATTTAATGTGGTAGTAAATTTATATGTTTTCACTAATTTTGTTTCTTTCCTCCTTATACATCAACATTCCTTCCAATTAAATTATATGTAATTTATATGATGGAGATTTACATGGGCGGTGATACTCATCAAAGTAGACTCCTAAGTGAAATTAGAAATATTATTATCCCATAAAAAATATTATTATAGTGGTTTAGTAACAATTTTTACAAGTTTTATGTTGAGCGATAATTTTTGATCTCATCAATGAAAAACATACTAAAAAGTATTTTAATAATTAATCACAACATCGATGTGAACTTTTATAAGAAGTATTCGCCATTCATACAATCCTATTTGTTTTTTATTTTTTATTCTTATATATTTTAATATCATATATATATATACTAAAAAATTCTTGTTAAAATCTTAGTTAAAATGTTATTTCATTTTAGTGGTATATTTTAATTTATAAATAGTTATAATAAAAAAACATTTTCTTTTAGTGGGATACAGTAGATTTAAAACGTATGGTTTTTAATATGATTCATTGTTAATTAAATAGAATATATTGAGTTTGGTGTAAAAAAATATACATCCCTTTAATTTGGAATCCATTTAAAGGAGTTCACCATCTTGTGTGTTATGTTTTGTAAAAAAATAAAAAAAATCAATTTATTTCATATATTTAATTTATATAGTTAATTATTTAAATTAATAGTGTTTTTTATTAACATTACACAATTAACCATTTGTATGATTCTATATTGAAATTGTTTTTAAATTTTCAGATTCAAAAACTCAAAATCATAGAAAATGTGAGTAAGAAAATGAACAAATTTTGATTTGTACATGAGGAAATAAAACATTAATCTTGGTAAAAATTATAAAATAAAGAAAAATTAAATGTTAAACTTGTATTGCCTAAATTTATAATTAAAGAACCTGGGGAGGATTTTTGAGAAATCATATAAAATCAATACCACCCCTCTAAACCATTTCCTTAAGTGGTCATTGAAGAATGCATTCACGTTGATTTACATATAGTAGATCAACATTAATTATAATAATACAGGAATAGTTTTATAGAACATAATATCATCTGGGATTCACCCATCATTGAAAATTAAAATTGTGATACACTAAATGACTCTCCCATTTTAGAGGAATACACCAAACAAGTGATGTAGTTTAAATTAGATATTGATAATATTTATTACCATCATATAACTCATATATCTCAACTCTAAAAAGAACCAAGAGAAGAATAAGAATTAAAATATATGTCAATAATGGGAAATATTCCTTTCTATATCTTATTTCAATATGATTTTATTGAATAATATTTGAGTATTACCTCACACTACAATAAATTTTCATTTCATCACACCCATTGATTCACATGGAGGATGATGAAAAATAATAATATACAGTTGTTGAGATTGAGTTATTAGTGTTTATGACTAATGAAATTATGTCTTATTCATTCCAATAAAATTTTTACTATTTATTTATTTATTATTAATGGTTTAATATTATTCAAGAAAAATGTTTTTTGATTTCCTATCATTGAAATTTGTCATAAATTTATAATTTTTGATGAATTTGATAAATTTGAATAGGAGACCCATAGTTAGTGGATAATAAATAAAAGTATTCATTATTTATCCCCCACACCATGCAAGATCTATTAAATTTCAAAATTGATAGTCCAAATTTACAATATATAATGAGTAATTTGAAAACAATTCTTAGTATTGTACACTATAAGGAAAATAATTTAGTTTCTCGGATCACAAAAAATACACCAACCACTTGATTTTGGGTGACAATTGTAATTAAATTACTAGGGTTTGTAAAAACATACCTCCCACTTTTATGTTAAAAATATATATTCTTGTATACTAATTTTTTATCTTCTTATTATTATTTTTATTTTTCCTTAAATAATTTTTTCTATCAAGTTTTATTTTCTTAATGTAGTAATGGTGGAATAATTCCCAGATATTTTATTATGTGTTTTCATATTAATAAATATTTTTTAAAAAATTTATTTAGATGAAAAACTGAAATTAAATCAGCCAAAAATATTTTAATACAATGTATGATCAAGGTTTAAAAAAATATGAAAATACAATACAAAACATCATTAAGATAATTACAAGAAGTGAAAATCAAAATTAAATAAAATATAGTGAAATAAATTATTACAATACATATATAACCATTAATTATTATTATTTAAAATTATTTAATGCTGATGAAAATATTGAAATTTAAAATTTTAGATGAAAAAAATTAATGGTATGTGATTAACCATGTCTAGTATTTACAGATAATATATATTTAAAGAATACATTTAAGGGTAATTTACTTTATTTTTAATAGATTAAATAAATAACATTTAAATAATGATACTCATAATATTAAATGTTTCAAATTATAAACTAATATATCAACACTAATTTATTATATATTAATATAATAAAATTTATGAACAATTAATGTTTAGAAAATCCATTTTCCTATACAAATATTATTTCATTACATTTTTAATTTTTAATTAGAGGATTAAGTATATAATTTTTAAATTAATATTACAAAACATAATTCATTTTGAGATTATTAATTTCTAAATTATCTTATTAGGATATTTTTTGAGGTTCTTAAAATTTTTATATTTTATATAAATATTAAAAATACTGTTTATACAAATACTGTAACTTTAATGAAATCATTCCAATAATATATTGAAGTAAAAAACATATAAAACTATTTTATCTTTCAAATTGAATTTATAGAGTAAAAAATTCATTCAACTTTAATATTTTTATTTTATAAATCTATTCCTGGTGTCTCAGAAATAATGATATCAATTATTTTATTAGAAATATAACTTTTACATCTATTATTGATTAATTATTCACTATTGAATATTTATTTTTTGATATATTTTAATGTCACAAATATCTTTTATCTAAAATCATAATCCAAAATATTTTATTAGAATCAAAACAATATTATACTTTGGTGTTGATTAATTTTTTTCATAAAATAATTTAAAAAATAATTATTCTCCTTTATTTTGAAATTATTTTATTATAAGTAATTTCTACCAAAAAATGGAATTGAATTAAGAGAAGTGTATTTTTTATTTAAAATAATAAATTTAAATTTATTTTTATGTTAAATTTTATTTTTAAGAATCAGTATAATTTAATTTATTAAAAAATGAGTTTTGTGGTAGATTTAAGTTTTGTAAAAAAGTAAAATTAAAGTGAAATGACTTGATATATATAAAATTTTTCCCTATTTCTTGTTTATGATAGGAGAATCACTCAATATTCATAAAAATTAATCATATTCCACTTTTGGAACCGTTTTCATTGAAAGTAACATGCCTTTAATATAAAATGAGTATTCATGAAAATAACACCTTTGTTACTTAAAAAAGGAATCCATTTTTCTAAACTCTTACCACACATCTATATTGGATATTATGTTTTAAAATCCATCAATAAAATTTACGGAAACTTTTTATTTGTTTTGGACTTATCAAAAGTTCATTTTTTGAGCGCTTAAATAGTTTCTAAACATAAAAAGATAAATTTTTATAAAGAGTACTCTCATGTTCATTATTCTTCTACATCATCGAAATATATTATATAAATAATAAAATAATTAAATTAAAATAATATTTACAGAGAAATTTTATTATGTTGATTAAATAAAAAAAATTAACTTCCTCTTATCCATTCTAAATCTAAAAATATCGCCTGTGTGATGTGCAGAGTACCACCTCCATGTCCAATGTATTTCCTTATTCACCACCACCTAACATTGATGGTTATAAAAATTAATTCATTTTATAAATATTATATTAATATATATATATATATATATCATTTTTCATAGATCTATATGGATTATTTAAAAATTCATTTCCTATATAAATTAATATCTTATAATCAGTAAATTAACTAAAACATGAACTTCAAGGATTCTATCCTCCAAAATAAAAGTATATCCTTCAATAAAATTAAAATGGGGAATCAAAATAATTATAAAGAAATTATTCAAAAAAACATGAATAATATTACAAATTTTAAATTGGAATTCGTGAATGGGTGACATACATGACCATTACGAAGATTATACAAAATAATCAAATTTACTAGCATCAAATATTAAAAATAAACAATAAATTACTAATATATATGTAATTAGTTATTATAATTAATTATCATAAATTATAACATGTTTAAATATTTTTTATTAATATTTAATTAATATGATTATGTTCATTATATGAATGTTTATATTTGGATGTCAACAGTAAGGTTAAGTCTTTCTTATCTCATATTTCTTCATTTGAGATATATTCCATATTAATGGCTTATTACTTTTTGTGTGGTGGATATATTTACCTATATATGTCTTGTAAAATAAATATCATGAAATTTAATGGGTTTATAAATCCATCTCATGATATATATTTCATTTGGGAGGGTGGTTCAAAAGAGACCCAATATGTAACTGTCTTATTTCCATTATCTCTTTTCATTTGAGATAGATGTGAATACATTTACATCGAGGAATATTGTTAAAATTTTATATCTAAAAATAATTAAATTTTATTATCCTATTTTTTTGATTTTTTTAATTTCATAATTACAATTTCATATTCCATTATGTTAAAAATTAACGCAAGATAAGTCTTATAAGATAATTTTACCACACCTCTTCATGTCGGTAAGTAATATTTATCCTTCATTTATATATTATCTATTATTTTACATGTATATTATAATATATAATTTAATATATAATTTATTTATTTCATATGAATATAAATTTATTAATCAAAAAAATATTCTTTTAACATTTTCGATATGGTAGTTAATTTTAAAATTATTTCATTATAAATGTGAGAAAAGAATCATTAATTAAAATTTTTGTCCGAAATTTTTTTAACACTTTTTATAAATGATTTTTATAATGGATACTCTTCTTAATATTTTTAATGTTTTTAAAATAAATTTTTATTCCCTTTACATTAGAATATATTTTCTAAAAGTGAATCATAAATTTAAAAAACATTTCTTCTTATTTATTCCTATAAATGTTAATGATTCTATAATATTATTTTTCATCTATATCAACATATATTAATATTTATTATGATTAAAAAGGGATTTTATCTTATTAAACATTCCAAATTAATTCCATGGGTGGCATATTTTTATGTTTTATGGAAATTTTCAGGAATCATGTTACATTCATATGGGTGAATAAAGCTACAATTGAAATAATAATATTTTTATATTCTTATGAAATATATATTTATAGTTATCATTATATATATGGATATATGAAATTATATATCCCTTAAATATATTATTTAACTATTTATGTCTCATTATATAACATTTAATGGATTGGGTATTTAACCTAGTATATAATTTTATTCTCTCTAACATGGAAAAAAGTCAATGGGATGTTAATCCAATCCATAGTGTGAATTTTACCAATATATAATGACCGCTATAGATGTTTTTCTTAAAAATGAAATTATTTTTCTATTATTTTGTATATTACAGAAATTTATTCCATATTTATTATTCCAATTTTATTCTCTCATGTATGAGTATTTTTTGATCATTAAACACTTTTATGACACCAGTCATATGTTATGTCAATTACTTATACCATGGATCCAAATTGATGACCAATGAATTATTTTTATGAATTTTGTATGTCATGATCATGTTCATTTATCATGATCTCATTCTTTTATTCTCAACTTATTCTATATTATGATAATTATTTTTTAACAATCATGTCTACAATTACTGATAATATAATATCACCCATTCTTTGATTTTATTTTCATGTTATTAATATGCGAGATAAGTGTGAATTTCAAGAATACTAATATGATTAAATAGTTTTTGTAGGAAATTTGAAGAATAGTTTTCAAAGAAATTGATTATATATCTAATTTAAAAATTTACTAAACCTTTAGGATTTATGATGTGAATTAATGTTAAAATTACTGAATATTTCTATTTAATTAATTAATGTTTAATTATTTTATTCTTAGGTATCCTAAATATAGTTTCATAACTCATGGCCTCCATGAGAACAATAAAAATAGTGTGTGAATTAAAATATTTTTGGTTTTGATGACTCTTTCTTTATAATCAATTTTGGATTATTTAATGGTAGTTAAATTATATGATTTGTGAGGATTTCAACATATTTTTAAAAATATAGTGTGTTTCCTTTGTGTTTTAATTTATTTTTAAATTTATAATATGTTATTTTTTCTATTTTTCCCTTTTTGGACTTTTTATGATTTAAGAACAAAATAAAAAACATTATGAATCATACCATATTGGTTTTTTGACATAGTGATTATCTTAACACATAAGGGATTAAATGATTTACGATATGGATTTTAATTTTATAACATCCAATCATTTAATTTAATGAATATTGATTAATTTTAAAACTCAATCGAACTTGTGCTGATTAATTTTTTGTATACATTTCCATTATCGAGAGGATTCTAAATAACATAAAAATATTATTCATATAAATATTTCTCTTAAGACTTATAAGATATGTTTTGTGATCCATAACATGTTACTATTTGTATTTCATTTATTTAGTGTTTATAAAATATTTTTTATATTATTTATGAATGCATTTGGCTATCCAGATTTTTATCTTATGAATTATCTTTAAGTTAATACTTTTTTCCACTGAAAAAAAAATCAATTCCCTGGTATGTTTAAGAATCATTAATAGATAATTTTTCATTATCTACATTCACAAATAAAATTTCTTCATATATATTTCACATTTTGTTGTTGGGGAGGCTATTCTATGTGTGCTATTGATTGTAATTAATTATACGATGGTTTTAGGTGTTTGTTACTATTATCGGAGTTGGGGGGGCTATTCTATGTGTGCTATCTAAGTAATTCATATTGTAGAGTTTCACCTGGGTATTGATGGTCAGTTAAAAGGACCCCAATAATAAATCTTGAAGAGAGTTATCCCACATGCAAGGAAATAATGTTGGGTAGTAATAATTCAACCAATGATCGTCTTTTATAGTGTTTATATTTTTAATATTGAAAAGAATATTAAGAATATTTTAAATTATAATGATAAAACTTGTGTGAACTCCAATTTGAAAATTTTATATTTAATATTATACTCTTTAAATTTTATTAATTATTTTTATATCATATATTAATATATCATGATAAATAAATAAAACCACATTTTATTAATATTTTTTTATTCATAGAATATTTTATTTAATTTTTTTTTGATAATATTAAATAAGTTTCTGTAAGTATCCTCTTCTAGATATCATGTCTATGATGCACACAATGAATTATAATTAGTAACATAAGAAGATAATTGTACAGGATTAATTTTAAATCCTTCCCAATAATTGGGTATAATTTTCGGGAGGCCATAAACATATTCACTCTATTTCATAAAAAAACAAAAATAGTATTTTAACATTATTGAACATATCTAACTTAACATGTGAAAAGTTTACTTTCAATTTGTTTTTTATAATTTATGACATTTTGATAATGTGGAAGAGTCACCAGGGGAATAAATTTTAAACTTTTACAAGATTTTTTTTATTAAAATAGATGATGTGAACAAGAAAATTAAAAAAACCTCCACTTCATATGGGAAAATTAAATCTTTTTGGTTAAAAAAAACATTATGTGAATAATAAATAAGAACAGATTGTTGTTTCACATACATTTATTATTGATGAACATAATTTTTCCCTTAGGGTATTCATAGAATATCCATTTGAACTCTAACAATCATTACTATAATTGTAATAAGAATCAAATATTCCCGCAGATAAAAATATGGGGGTCAATATGAATTATAAGATTAATGTAAAAATATTAAAGAAAATTTAAAAATTAGTAACTCTGAAATCTATGAAAATAAACATTTATAACCTCTCAAAGACTCTATTTATTTTTGAAAATACATCATCTCAGTGGTTTAATTTGATAACATGTATAAGGATATTGACTACCCACATCCAAATACAACAACTCAACTCCAAGAGGAACTAAATAAATAAGATGATTTAAAACTAATCTCATACTAAAAAGATAATAAATTCATAAAATATTTTCTATATGATTTAATAAAAATAAAATTTTCTATTACCTCACAATATTTTGAATTTTTATATTAATACAACACATGTTTTTCATAGAATATAATTTGGAGGATGAAGTTTCAATTTTAAAGGATTATTTTCCAGGGGCATTAGCTGAAAAGTAAACTTCATATATTACCTAATCAAATTGGAGATTTTTTTATAAAATCATAAATTAAATTACCCACACTTATATGATTTGTACTAAGGGATTAAAATTACCTAATTTATATGATTTTTTAAATATAGGTTTTGTTAAATTAGGTGAAACATTATAAAAAATTTCTAAAGTTACTCACAATGTCTATTTATTTAGGAAAATAAGTTCTCTATAATTAAACGCTTGTTTCTTTGAAGGTAATTCTAAAAAATATAACCCTATAATTGTTAATGATTTTAATATTCTTTAAGAAATGTAAAAAATAGTAGAAAACATGGGTTATTAAAAAAAATCCTTGAAAATATAATATAAAACAAACCTATTAGTCTAATTGTATGACATAAAATTTCAAAAGATTTTTTTGAATAATAAACATTTGATCTGAGATATCTATTTAAATTTCCTTGATAATAATTTTATTTTTATATAGAGTACATATAACATTTCATATGAGATCACAAAGAAAGAAAATATAAAAACTTTCTTCTTGGAACATATTTATAATCATGAATAGAATTCCACAAAAACTATTATTTAACCTTTTAAATAATATATAATATATCCATTAAAACATAATATTCATTTATTACCTATGTAAACAAATATTTTAAAAAATAATTCTATCTGATCATGTAGGTGTATGATCGATTTGATGATAGATATGACACATATTGTAGTATCAAACTATGGTAAAGATACTAAATATACAAGGGGGGGGGGGGGGGGGTGAACTGTATACTTTAAAAAATCCTAAAGGAAATTTTGTATACACAAAATTCACAACACCTCCTAGTTCTACTAACTTGCTTGATTCTAAAAATGAAAATCCAAAAAAGAGATTCTGGTAATGATACTTAACAATAGTTTACAACAACAAATATTCTACCTTAAAGCATATAAAATCCTATTTAACTAGAGTACATGTATAAGTAAGTATAATATAGTTATAATTTCCTCAAAAACCAAAATTACAATGGAAGACAAACATGAAACACTACAAGTGACAAGTATTAAATCTTTTAACCCAAAGAAAAGGGTATCCAAAAACCTTGGATAAAGGTCCTTTGATTTATACTTTTAAGAAAGTCTATCTTACCCAAACCCAGGTAAGCCCTCAATATGAAGATCAGTATCTATCTTTCTATCCCCGTAAGCCCTTAATTTGTAATAAAATCGGTACATATTACTTCACAACCCAATGTCTCTGATTTTAAGTAAATTACACCTCTACACAAAGAAATTATATATGACGCAAGTCTGAACAACTTGTTCACACCTGAACAAGTTGTTCACAACATCCGTATGAAGAACTAAGAGTTGAAAGAGCCTCTCGCTCTACAAATCACTTCAAAAACATATAATCTCTGGAATTATAGAACTATGTTGGTCAAATGTCTTGATATCATTTAAACGAGTTCCTATTTATTGGTACAACTTCAACTGTCAGTTCCCTCATTCAATAATCATATTTTTCCTTGAAATTCAGAGGGAAGTATATACGTGTCACTCAAAAAATAGTTAGTAACTGAATGCATGACATTGTTTTATATCCAAAACATGAGTAAGGAAAAATATGGTTTTCGACCAAATTTATTTTTCGGAATGTAATAAAAATAAATGTTCGGAGACTAACCAAAAATGGAATTTGGAATATAAGAAAAATATCCTTCAGAGTCTATAATATAAGAATATTAGGATTCTGTTTCAAAGGAATTCAGAATCCGAACTCTATAGAATTATGGAGTCTAAATATCAAGGAAATTTGGATTCTGATCTAGAAATGTTTTGAGTCTGAATTCAGAGAACTCGGAGTCTGAACTCATAAAATTCATAGTCTAAATTCAGAGAACTCGGAGCTTAAACTCAGAAAGTTCAGAGACTAAATTCAGAGAACTTAGAGTCTGAACTCAGAAAGTTTGGAGTTTAAATTCAGAGAACACATAGTCTGAACTTACAAAAGTTCAGATTCTGAATTTAGAGAACTTGAAGTCTGAACTCAGAACTTTTGGAGCTTAAATTCAGAGAACTTGAAGTATGAACATACCAAAGTTCGGAGTCTAAATTTAGAGAACTCGGAGTTGGAATTCAGAACCTGAAAACATAATGCTCTATATCTAAGTATTTATTGGATTCTGAGGTCTTAGATGTGAATATTAATTTTATACTTAGAGAGAAAATGAGTTAGGTTATGCAATGAAAAAATAGTTAAGGATAAGTTTTCCTTGAGGGAGGAAAAGTTTCCTTATCAAGTGAAATCTTAGGGAAAATGAGATTTGCCTTATGATAGGGTGTTTTCTATTTTCAGGGTGTTTGTGATTTTCAAAACATGAAAGAATGGAGAATTCATAAAGAGAACATATTGACTCAACAATCTCCTCCAAACATATAATAATGGAAAAGTCATAAGGAAACCTTATTGACTCAAAAATCACCCCTTTTTTGGAAAGCACAAACATCCTTATAAAAAAGTTAAAAAGGAGAGAAAAAGAATATCAGGACTTGTATATATAACTTATATCCCTTTAAACATAAGAAATGATGAATAAAAATAACTCCCCTATAGTCTTTGGAAACACTAAGGATCGTATTATTGATTTTTGGATTGAGACTTAGCATTTTGTTACATCTGAAAATATTCTTGGATGAGAACTCCCCCTTTGATAAACTCCCCCTTACATTGCAAAATATCTTTGTATTATTTTTCATTCCCTTCTACCCCTTTGTGATTTTTAAAAATAATTAATGTAAATGGAAAAGGAAATGTTGTACATGAAATATTAGTACTAGAAAAACAGAAAAAATGAAGAGCAACCAAAAATTCATTTCAATTGAGAAATTTTACAAGGAAATGCAACAAAAGATCAATTTTTAACAAAGTTATCCTTCCTTTTCCTTGGGAACCAGCTTCATCACTATTGTATTCAGATTCTTGAGCTCCTTATGGTCTTCCTCTACTCATTTAAGAATCTAATTTTGATCCTCAGTTCTCTTCTGTAAGGCTTTGATCCTTTCTTCTTAATCCTTGAGAGATTCTGCCAATGCGTTTAGAATTTCTTCTTGCTTTCCAAGATTCTTTTTCTATCACAATCCTGAGATCTATTTCTCTCTTCCAGCTTTGAGAAACTGAATATAACTTCCCATTTAGATATTTTACTTCTTGAATCTGAGAATTTTTCTCCAGTGTCAGCTTCTCCTCAAAACTGTTTGTGAGATCCTTGATCTTACTATATTTGTTGTGAAAGGCATCCTTGACAATCTATTGAAATTCATCAAGAATTCTCATATATTCAATAGTACTTCTTCACCAACTGGTCATCTTCTTGCATGAACTTTTGTTAGCTTCATAAGTAATAAGAAATGATTTGAATTCAGCCTCCAGTTTTATACACTTATCCATCACCATGGATATTGAATCTGATTTCTGATTCATGGTGTGTTTAAGCATTGGACATCTCGCGTAAATACTTAGAAATATTATAATAGCGACAACAAGCTTTTTTATGGACTGAACCACAAAATCATGTCCTATAGAGGATGATTCTGAATCCTAAACTTTGCTTCGTGAGGATTATTTTTCAATCTCAGCATCTTTCCTCTTTGAAGATACTCTAGCATCCTTATTCTTAATCATATCCTTGGTAGGTGTACCGACATCCACCTATAATCCTTTATCATCTTTCAGGATGAATATCTCTTGGTCAATTGATTCATGCTCCCAATCAGACAACTATATAATTTTATCTTTATCTACTTCTTATTTCTCTTCTCATGACTCAACTTCCTATGAATGAATGAAATATCTATTGATACATTCTTCTTTAGATGGATTATTTACTTCATCATCATCCTTCTCTTCCTCCTTCCTAGGAGTAGAAAGTTTTGAAGACTTTTATTCAGAAGTTAAGAGTGATAGTTTTTCTAAAGCAGTTTCCTTCTCATGAAAAGATTACATTTTCTTAATGAGATCTTTAGTATCACCACTGCTAGCTTCTTCTTCTTCTTATTCTTCTTCTACTTTTTTTTCATGGAATTTTTTCAGAGTATCTAGAAGTGGTTCTTGAAGAAACAACTATGGTACCTAAATATTTTCATAAACTTTCTCAGTTTCCTTGAGAAGATATGGCACAATCTCTTCTTAATTCATCTTCTTCCTTTCTTTATTTTCTTTTTCTTTCTTCTTTAGTGTATCTACATCCTTTTCTTTCAGGGGTTTTTCTTCATTAGGATCCAGGACAAAATGTGGCTCCCCTTCCTTTAGATTTTTCTTATCTTTACTTCACTTTTCTATAACTTGATCTATATATATGCTTTTTTTCTTTTTAGGATTTAGAGGTGAAAATTGAGTTTCCTTAGCCTTTGAGTATTTTTCTTTTTATTCCACTTCCATCAGCATACTCTTCTTTCCACTCTTCTTAGATGACTTAGTGAATTATTGCTTCTTGGAAAAATCTTCTACTTCTTCCTTAGGTAAATCATAAAATTATTAGGATTCTTTATAAAATATAACATTTATCCTCTTTAGGGTTTCATCACTCACCTGCATGACTTTTAAGTTCCTTAGATTAGACCTTTAAGGTCTTTTGAAGGATTCTAAACAACGAAAAATTAGTTTTGATAGAATGGATGGGTACATGATAATTTGAGCTTTCAAGTTTCAATTCTTTATGTTCTCATTATAAATCAGAATATGATTAACCAAGTTTATCTTCGTTAGATTCACCAAGAAATCCAGGATATTCATGTCACCCTTCTTCAATGTATCCTTATCACCTTTTCTCAGAATGATAAATCCTTGAACCCATAATTCTAGGATCCAAAAATTTGTAGATAGGTTTACAATTTTCAGAGTCTTGACATCTGAAAGACTGAGAAAATCCATAGCCTTCACCTTAACAAATATTCCTTGGACATATGGAAGCTTATGAGAGCATAACCCAACCTATCTTTCATATGGGATTCCAATCAAACTGGATTCTGTGTTTTAAGAAAGGGCATACGTCTTCCCATAACTATTGAAAGAAAATTTTTCTCTGCCTTCTTCCTTGAAAAAGCTTGTTGATTCATAGAACTCAACCAACGGGTCCTGATACACCAGATATTGCACTCATGGTTTCGATACAGAAACACTCTCCCATCTATTCAACTTGATTTTCTTTGAGATTATAAAATGATACATAGAAAAGAAACTTGGATGAACCAACATTTCTCTGTAAATATGCCATTCAAAAATCGGCTTGACAGATGAAATATCTTTTGAAGAAGAGATGTCGGCAGAAATTCAGAGTGAAGGAAACCTGAAAAGTTCAGAACGAGCTTTTTTAGGAGGACAGGACTTCAACACGCATGATCTTGAGTTTCAATGTGGGACATCCAATAGGGTGTCCTTTATATAGGCGTTTGAAGCGAAGGTTCAACATCCGTACTCTATCGAATGGTTTAAAACCCTTTTGATTAGATATGACAGTTGAAATGATAGTCGTAATGAATTCTTGGTAGGATTCGATCTTTTAAGGTTTTTAATAAAAACATTTGGATTTAAGAATAAGAGAATATGATAATTTAAAACAGATATAAATACCAACATGTAATGGATGATTATGCAAACATAAGAATAAAATATTACTTTAGGATTTCTAGGAAGATTATTTATAATGAGGAAAATTCTTATGAAATAACTTTAGATTCCAAATATTTTGATTGCAAAAACAAAATTATAAAAATTTAGAAAAATTGACTCTAAAAATTTTCTTTACAATTTTTTTTAGAAAAACTGAATATGTAAATTTTCATTATGAAAATAATTTAGAAAAACTAAAAAACAAATGTAGCCCCCTATGAAAAAGTGTTTCTTACTGTAAGGAGATTTCTTCAACATGAAGTTAATAAGGGTGATTACCTTACAATTACCTTCCATACATTCTATTTAATGTATTAAAATCTATCAAAGGGTAGAGATTTTGTGAAAACATCAACAAGTTGATCTTGTGTTCCGATAAATTAACGAATGATATATCTTTTTTGTTTGTGATCCCTAAGAAAGTGATGCCTAATATCTATGTGTTTTTCATGAGAGTGATGTTCAAGGTTTTTTCTTTGGGAAATTACAATAGTATTATCACACAAAATTTGTGTTTTGTTAAAACTCATTCCATAGTCTGTGAGTCTCTATTGCATCCACAACACTTGAGCACAAAAACATCCAACTGCTACATATTCATCTTAAGTAGTGGAAAGTGCAACTGAGTGTTGCTTTTTTTTCATGACCATGAAACTAATGAATATCCTAATAAATGACAAGTTCCGAATGTACTTTTCCTATCTATTCTACATCCACCCAAATCAGTATTCGAAAAACCTTTTAGGAAAAAATCATTTCAAGAAGTGTAAAAGAGTCCTAAATCCATGGTTCCCTGTAATTAGTGAAAACTCCTTTTCATTGCCTTTAAATGAGATTTCATAGGATTGGATTGATATCATGCACATAAATATTCTAAAAACATTAAGTCTGGACGAATAGATTTCAAGTAAATTAAACTTATTATCATACCTCAAAAAGATGTTTGATCTACTGGTTTCCCAGCTTCATCAAGATCAAGTGAATATGAGGTACCAATTGGAGTACTTATACTCTTAGTGATTTCATATCCATACATTTTAAGAAGATATTTAATATACTTATGTTGGGATATATATATTCTTTCTGGTTTTTAAGAAATTTGAAAACCAAGGAAAAATGTTAACTCAACCATCATACTCATTTCAAACTCAGATTTCATTAGATCCGCAAAGGAATCAATTAAAGATTGCTGAGTTGAACCAAATATAATGTCATCAATATAAATTTTAACAATCAAATTTTTTTTCGTATCTTTTATTATAAAAAGTGTTGGATCAATATTTCCTTTAACATAATTATTTTTATGTAAAAGTCTTGTAAGTCTTTCATACCAGGCTAGAGGGGCTTGTATAAGACCATAAAAAGATTTGTTATGTTTAAAAACATGTTCAAGATGTTTTGTATCTTCAAAACAAGGAGGTTTTTCAAAAAAACATCCTCTTGAACATAACCATTAAGGAAAGAACATTTAAGATCAATTTGAAAATGTTTGAAATTGAAGAATGTTGCAAAGGCAAGTTGAATACAAGTAGATTCAAGTATAGCTACTGGAGCATAGGTTTATTCATAGTCTATTATTTCTTGTTGGTTATAGCCTTTTGAAACAAATCTAGATTTATTTCTTAAGACGATTCCATTTTCGGCACACTTATTTCTGAAGACCCATTTTACTCCAATAATCGAAGTTTCCTTAGGACTTTCAACCAAGGTCCAGACATTATTCCTTTCTAATTCATTTATCTCATCTTGTATGGCTTTTATCGAATCATCATCACCTAAATCTTCATCATTGATTTCTGGTTATAATTGGGAATGGAATGCTAGATGTTCTACTTCATTCCTTAAGGAACATCTTGTCCTTACATGTTTATTTACATCACCAATGATTCTTTCACTGGGATGATTCTTAAGAAGCAACTGATTTGGGTTTTGTAGAACATGTTCATCAACATAGGGTAGTAAGTCTTCTGGGGTAAATGCTTTAGAAATATTTTCTTGAACATTTTTCTTATCAGAAGGATATTATAAAAAATATTGATAATTAGTTTTTGAAAACACATTTGAAGATTTAGGTTGAGGTTTTTTAAAAAAATGGATCAGTTTCATCAAATTAGACATGTACTTTTTCCTCAACAGTACAAGAATTTTTATTGAAAACTCTATAAGCCTTAGGGGTTGTGGAGTAGCCTAAGACAATTTCTTCATCAGATTTTGGTGTGAATTTGTGTATATTGTTTTTGGTATTCAGTTTGAATACTTTGCAACCAAAATAATTAAATTAGGAACGTCTAGGTTTTCTACCATTCCATAACTCTTAAAGAGTTTTATTAAGAAAACACCTAATCAAAACACGCTTTAGAGTATAACAAGAATACTTACATCTTCATCCCAAAAATGTTTGGCTATAGAATATTCACTCAACATGGTTTTTATTACTCTTGAATAATTCTAATTCTTCTTTCAATAACACCATTTTGTTGAGGTGTTCTGGGTGCCAAAAAGTTATGATTAATGCATTTTCTACTACAGAAAGTTTTAGAATCAGAACGTTGAAATTCTCCCCCATGATCACAATGAATTGTTATAAAAGGAATGTTTTTCTCATTTTTAACTTGGGCTATAAAAGTTTTGAAATAAAAAAATTCTTCAGATTTCTTTGCTAGAAAATAGACCCATGTAAATCTAGTTTAATCATCAACTAAGACAAATATATAATATTTTCCTCTGATGCTTCTAGTTTGTGTTGGACTAAAAGGATCTATATGTACTAACTGTGATGAATTAGTGGTTGAGACTTCCCCAACTTATTGAAAACTTTATTTAGGTTTCTTTTCATATTGACAAGGATCAAAAAAAATTGAAGAATAAATTTTAAGCTCTGGTAGATCATTAACTAGTTTTTTCTTAGAATGTTTTCCTAGGTTCATTTGGTTACTGTGTCCTAACCTTCCATGCCAAAACCAAGAATGATCTTCTATTTCACTAATTCAAGGTAAATCTTGGTTCCTAAGGTCTTCTAAGTCTAGTGTGTAAACATTATGTTACCTATTGGTAGAAAGAATAAACTCTTCCTTGGAATTGTGTACTAAGCATTTATCATTCCTAAAATTCACAAGGTAACCTTCATAACATAATTGACGTATGCTAATGAGGTTGTGATTAAGACCTTTAACAAGTAAAAAATTTGAAATCAATGTTTTTCCAAGAAAAATAATGTTACCTATACAAATAATTTCTTTCGTATCCTTATCTCTAAAAGTTATTTTTCCTCCTTTCGTCTTGATAATCTTTTCAAAGAAGTTTTTATTACCAGAAATATGCTAGGAACATCCACTATCCATGTACCATGTATTGTTATTGGTAATTTATTTATTCTCTTCAATATTACAAAGTTAGACTTTCGGAATCAAATCTTTCTTGGATCTAGAAATGTTAGAAAATAAAATTTTTGGAATCAACATTTGTTTAGAAAAATAAGATTTATGAAACCCAAGATATTGAACATTATTCAAAGAAATTTTTTCATCCAATTCCCACCACTTTGACTTTTAGTACAAAAAGGGGCTCTAGATGGAATAAAATAGTTGTTTTTGAAAACTGGTTTTCTGTGAGTACAACCTACTCTAGGAGTATTTCCTTATGGTCTAATTTGAGACTACATCTTGTCAAAATTTTATTTACAAGAAGTATATCTTTCAAGAAGATTATTAAGGGAATATATTTTAGATTTTATTCTTATGACTAAATTCCTATCCTTAGGGATTATTTCCTTAGAGTTTGATTTTTTCCTTAAAAACATTGATTTTTAAAATAGCATTCTTAAGATCTTTAGAAAGTTTTTCCTTTTCAGAATTTACTTCTTAAAGGTATTTAGAATGTTTTTTTAATAGCTCATCATTATCTTAAAGATCTTTATAGAGGTCTAAAATCTCTTTTGTAAGAACGTATTCTCTAGTATTTTCCTTGTCTAATTTCTTATAAAGTTTACAATTTTTTGCGTCTAAAAACATAGAAAATATAGGTACTTCTTCATAAAAAGTTATTTATTCACTATCTGAAGATAAAGTATCTTCATTAGAAGTAATATCTTTAGAATAGTAATTCTTATTAAGAGACAAATTTTTTAAAGCCTTGGCAGAGTGTACCTTGTCAATAAGACATATATTTGGGAAAGAAGTAGTAGAAATGAATCCAATATTTTTCATGTGCTGATGATTCATATTCAAAAGATTCACTTCTTGAATAATCTCCACAACTAGAACTCCAAGTATCATTTGCTTTTAGACTTTTCTTGTTCTTAGAATGATAGAAAATCTTCTTGTCTCTTTATGAATTCCTTTCCTTATTTTCCTTCTTTCTCAATAGAGGGTAATCAGGTCTGATTTGACCTAATCTTCTACATTCAAAACAGTAACTTCCCCATCTTTCTTCTCTTTGTAGTCTCTCTTCTTGAACACATTTTAATAGTTATCATGAGCTACTCTCTTGTTCATCCCCCAATAAATATTAGATAATTCATTCTCTGAATTTTCTATATCACTAGATTCTGACTGAATAATGACATTCTTTGACTTTGATCTAGTCAATATTTATAGAGTCTTGGCTTTCATATGTTTTGAAGTAGTTTAAAAGTAACTCCCCATTACCATTATTCTTTTTAACATTATCACCATCTCTGTTTATTCTTGTCTCATGTTGAAGAGAGTTACAAACAACTCGTCTAAGGAAATCTGGGTGACTTTCCGGTTCACATCAATTACTGTCCTCTTGGACTCCCACTCATTTTTCACGATTTCTATGATATTATCTATAAATGAATCATCATCCAAAACTTTTTCTCCCATAGACTATAATCTATTCACAATTTTCATGAACCTTTTCTGAACTTTTCTTACGGGTTATCCATAAGGAATGTTAAAGCCATTGTATTCAGCTCTCAACATTGCTCTTCTTTTCTCTATAACTATAGATGTACCCAAATGTGTAACTTCAAGTTTCTTCCAGATACTATTCGTAGCTTTATATAAAGATATTTTACTATAAATATTCTTAGTCATGGAACATAGAAATGTATTTTTGACCATGAAATTAGCTTGATATTCATATTTCTCCTGATTGGTAAAAGTCCTCAAATCATTATCAGGAATCTTATAGTCTCCTATCAACATCAGGTTGTTATCAACACTAGTGTTAATAATGAAAGTCTTCATCCTATCTCTCTATTACTCATAATCATTTCCATAAATAATAGGAGGTCTGGTAAAATTTTGATTATTGATATAACCAACATATTAACCTTCCATTTTAAGGGAAATATTTCCTCACAAACTTGTTAGTAATAAAAGTTTCTAAATAACAAAAAAATATCCTAATAAAGGAAAATTGAACTATAGTATCTCTAAGAAAAATATGAATCTGAACTTTATGAGTCCGGAAATTTAATTCTGAAAAAGTGAAGAAGAATACAATTTCTCTTCTGAATCTAATCGTGAGATTAATTCAGATTGCACCAATACTCTGAAACAAATTGTAGAATAAGTTCAGGTATTAAGGTAATCTCCTCTGATACTAATTGTAGGATCGATTTTATGATTGATATGATATTGATTGTAGTATCAAACTATGGTGTAGATACTCAATATACAAGAGGGTGGGGGGGGGGGGGGGTGAATTGTATACTTAAAAAAATCCTTGATGAAATTTTGTATAAAAAAATTCACAACACCTCTAAGTTCTACTAACTTTCTTGATTTTGAAAATGTGATTCAGAAAAAGAGATTCCAGAAATGAAACTTAACAAAAGTTTACAAGAATAAAGATTCTACCTTAAAGCATATAGAATCATATTTAATTAGAGTACAAGTCTAAGGAAGTATAAGATAGTTATACTTTCCTCAACAACCAAAATTATTGTAGAAAACAAACATGACACACTACAAGTAACAAGTAGTAAATGTTTTTATCCCAAAGAGAAGGGTATCCAACAACCTTGGATAAAGCACCCTTGATTTATACATTCAAGAAAGTATGTTTTACCCAAACCTAGGTAATTCCTCAATCCAAATATTGGTATCTATATTACTATCCCTAAAAGCCCTTGATTTGTAAGGAAATCAGTACCTCTGACTTCACAACTTGAAGTCTCTGATTTTAAGGAAATCGCACCTCTGCACAAAGAAATTTTGCATGAAGCATGCGTGAACAAGTTTTTCACACCTGAACAAGTTGTTCACAACATCTGCATGAAGAATAGAGAGTTGAAATAGAATCTCAATCTATAAATAACTTAAATAGCATATAATATCTTGAATTATAGAACTTTTTCAGTCAATAGTCCTAAGCTCATTCAAATGATCTTTTATTTATAGGTACAACTTCAACGGTTAGATCCCTCCTCCCAAAGTAATATTTTTCCATTAATTTCGGAGGGAATTTTATATGTGTCACTCAAACAACGATTAGTTATTAATAGAATTCACGACATCGTTTTATATCAAAAAACACGAGTAAGGAAAAATATAGTTGTTTACCCAAATTAATTTTTCGGAATGTATGAAAAATAAAAGTTTGGAGTCTAACCAAAAAAGGAATTTGGAATAAAAAAAATATCCTCCGGAGTATATAAAATAAGAATATTTGGATTTTTTTTCTTAGGAATTTGGAATATGAATTCTATAGAATTCCAGAGTCTAAATTATAAGGAAATTCGGAGTCTGATCTTGAAAGTTTTGGAGTCTGAATTCAGAGAACTTGAAGTCGGAACTCAGAATGTTCGGAGTCTAAATTCAGAGAACTCGGGGTCTGAACTCAGAATGTTTGGAGTCTGAATTCAGAGAACTCGGAATTTGAACTCAGAATGATCTAAGTCTGAATTCATAGAACTTGGAGTGTTAACTTAAAAAAGTTTGGAGTCTGAATTTAGAGAACTCAGAGTCTTAACTCAGAAATTTCAGAGTCTGAATTCAAAGAACTCGGAGTCTGAACATAAAAAAGTTCACAGTCTGAGTTCAGAGAACTTGGAGCTGGAATTCGGAACCTAAAAATAGAATGATCTAAATCTAAGTATTTATTGGATTCCGAGGTTTTAGATGTGAATCTGAATATTATACTTAGAGAGAAAATGAGTTAGGTTGTGCAAGAAAAAATAGGTATGGATAAGTTTTTATTAGGGAAGGAAAATTTTCATTATCATGTAAAATCTTAGGGAAAATGAGACTTCCGTTATGATAGGGCGTTTTCTATTTTCAGGGTGTTGGTGATTTTCAAAACATGAAAAAATGGATAAGTCAGAAGGAGAACATATTGACTCAATAATCTCCTCCAAACATATATGAATGGAAATGTCATAAGGAAACCTTATTGACTCAACAGTAGGTACCTTAGGAAATTATCCCTCTGATATTTTGAGGATATCACCTAAATAGATAATTTCAATGTCTCTTCATATTAACATGAAACTTGTAAACTCTGTATCTTTATTCAATCAAGGTATTACTATATTAGAATAACTTATTATCAAAGCTACATCGACACCACTTTCATATATAAAAAATATCCTGTAAATATACCTTTAATGATATATATATATATATATATATATATCATTCATGTAAATCATAAAACCCATATAAATTCTCATTTATAATTATAACCAATAACATTTTCAAATATATAACTCATTTGAGAAAAAAATTTATTATTGCATATAAAAACTTTTTAAAACTAATTATTCCTCAAATAGTAGAAAAATACATTTCTTATAATATATATTGGAAACATTAAAAAGAAAACTGATCAATAATAATTCCAATGACTTTAGGAATGTATTTCCATGCAATATATGTTATAAAATATTTTTACAATTTATTTAAAATTCAAAAATAACTGACATATTAAATGTTGAGGTGATTCCATTTTATTAATTTTTAATGTAGAAAAGAATTTAAAATGAATATTATTAACCATTATATAAAAAATAATTATATTCTATAAAATACTAAAAATATCACTAACACGGTTGTTGAAGTGTTGGAAGGAAAAAAATAAATAATGATTCTAAAAAAAATTCTATTACATTATGTCTGAATCACCACTTATATACCTTAAAACATGTAAAATAAGAATATATTTATTTTATATTTTCATAAGAATTTATTTAAGATTTATTCCATTACTCTGATATATTTTTAATAATTTTTAACAATACTTTATATTGTTATTATATTAGGTATGTTCATGTTATATTTTTTGAGGATATTCAGTTAATAATCCAAAATAACATTTCTAGATTTCCTATGGTCAAATGTAACATTATTGAATCATATATAGAATATATATCATATCATAGTTAAATTTTTTATAAATTTAATATATTATTAGAACCATAAAATTAATGTGTAAGTTAAATATGAAATATACTGAATAATAGAGGTGGTAGTATTCATATACACATGATTAATGTTTCCATTTTTCTTTTATATTGAAGTTATATACATTATATATTGTTCACTATTATAAAATTATAATATTTTTACATGTAATATGTATTCACATGATCCAAAATTTTGAAAAAATGTAATATGGTAATGAGAATAGGATTGCATCGATTTGTAGACGTTATATTCCACATTTACACCTAAGAGACGTTATCATTTCACAGTAGAGGAAAATTGTATGACGGTATGTAATATTATATATTCCAAGAATCATAATAATTTAATTATAATTTTATGTGTTGATTATTTATTTCATTAAAAACCGTCAGTGTGAGGTAAATATTGTAAACGAAACACATTTCTTCATGGAGTTGGTACTCCACATATACGCACTATCATTGTTGTCATTTCCCATTTGATGGAAAAAAGAGAACAAAAAATGTTTTAAAATAATCATAATAAAATTGAAGTATATGGATCATAGTGATATTACATCATCATCATGGTTAAATAATAATTGAAGAGGTTTAAGAAAAAATAAAAAATAAAACCCTTGGATTAGATATACATCACATCATTGAGAAACCTCCTTTGACTTAAATATTAAGACTTATATATACGAATTTTGGTGAAACTAGAAGCCCTATAAAATGTGGAATAACATTTTAATGTCTCATTTATATGTATTGTATGTAATAAATGTCTCATCATTTCTAAGGAATATAAGAGAGTTGATTCCCATTTATAAGTGTGATGGTAAGAAATCTTATAAATACAAGAAATATTAATATATATTATGTTTATAACTAATGAAAAAAGAAACTAATATTCTATATAATTAGAAAAGGTGGATAATGTTTAAAAATAGTGATACATAAAAATTTAGATAGGTTTAGGTGTCATATTTAACTTTTTTTGGTGTTTAACTCTATTTAACAATAATCGTTGTAAAACTTTTTTTAATGTTAATGTGTTATGAATATAATTAATAAAAATTCAATAGGAACATAAATGTATAATTCATTATATAAAAAAAATTACAATCCATTTGATTAAATATTATATTTGAATGATTTTATAACGATTTATAAATAATTTTTAAACATTAGAGGCCATTTAATTTTAATTTTTGAAATAACTACAATATTTGACTTTAGATAAATAAAGATGATAAAAATATTAAAATATATACCCATTAACCATTACTTACTAATTATAACTATCTAAAAAATATATGTTACACCCCAACTCATGCAAATAATATTACTTTTAATGTTTTTCATAAAACTAGCTACTTGTGTGAGAGCTTCATCCGTATTACGTATGAGTTCATGTTAATTATAAAATCAATAAAAATTAAAAAAGGGAATATCAAAAAAAATCATAATTTAAAAAATAACTATATAGGACCATTCATAACTTATTTTTATCTAAATTTCATAATATTATATATTTTAACATAATGATCGTATCATTTTATAATTATCAATTACATAAAATAATATTAACTTCAAGATCCATGGAAAGTGTCACATAAAAAATTAAAATTTAAAAGGGAATAAGGATATAAATATTCTCATTAAATAACAATTAGGATATATTTTTGAACCTTTTTCATAGTTTCAACCTCAATTTTTGATTATTAAATTATTATATAGGAGGGATATTAAATTAAATATAATTTTTTAAAACTGAAATATTTTTTATAATGAAAAATCTATTTTAAGCACAAAAATCATCCCAAAAAACTATATATATTTTTTATTAAAATAAAATTATGTAGATTTTAATTATTGAGATGATTATTATTTAATATTAACTCTGAATAAAAAATTATGCTTTTAAATTAATTTTTTAATAAAATAATATTTTCTCAATAATTGATATTTTCATTATTAAGTCAAAAATCAATTTTTTAAATACAATATATTTACAAAAAGGATACATTCACATTATAATTAATGAAATGAAAATAATTTTATCATATAATTTTTTTAAAATTGTTTGAAATTAAATGTAGAATCTGAAAATATTAAATAAGAACAATTTTTTAAAAAATTAATGTAATTTGAATAAAAAATGATTATTTTTTATTCCGATTTAAATAAAGAAAATCAAGTTATTGTTAACTAATATTATTTGATGTATATTCTATAATTTTCAATAGAAAATTTTAACAATAATATTTTATTTAATCAATTAAGGTAAAAACACATTTTTCACATAAAAATGATTCATGAATAATATATCATTTTTATTTAAAATGTATTTCACACTATTTCTAACAAATTTATAATCAATTTATAATTTATTATTCAATTTATAAATAAAAACTAGTTCATATATTTCAAAATATAGTCATTCATATTAATACCCTCTGACCTAACAGCTATTTCATAATGGTGATAATTATATAACAATATTTCTATAGTATATCATGGTTCATATAAGTTTGGTGTTCAGTATAAAACATACCATACAATATGTTATTTATAGAAAATAAATTCTAAAATATTATCGGCATCAAATACCCACCCCCCTTAATGAAATTACATTCTCATTATTTTATTATGTGTCTCAAAAAAGAATTTAAAACATTTTTTAATATTAATTCCTTTCACTGAATGATAAAAACAAATGATCATGAACTTAAATCTGTTTATTGATTTTAATAAATATAATTTTTTTAAAACCCTCATCACAAAAAGTTATGTTAAATCATAATTCTTTATATAGGATAATGGAATTATATAGGTTACCTAGAGTAAGATATAATAAATTTTCCAAATTTGAAGAAAGGTAGAGGAGGTAAAAATATTGAAATATAAAATAAGTAAATGCTACATAATATGGAAATTATTATATAAAATGTTATTTTTTAAATACTTTAATTGTATTAATGAAAAAAAAATGAATTAAACTTTCAATTCCCCTAATGAAGAATAAGCCATCAATTAATAAAAAATGACTAAAAATGTAATTTTTTTCTTTTCAATATCCTTTTTATACAGTTTTATTGATTCATTTAATATTAATATAGTGGAAACAAGAACTTATAAATATTCTATTAAATAAAAACATAATTTCAATTTTACCATATGGTTATGTTTTGATAATTTTTTGACATCTACATCATCACATATTCAAAATGATAAATGTTTACTTATTCATTTCCACGACCCAAATCTTAACTTTATACTAATCACAAGATCAAAAAAAATGATTACATATTATTTTTACTATTTATATCTATTATTAAAAACATAAAAATTGTTATGAAATTTTAATATAATATATACAAATAATAAACCTTCATTTTAACATCCCATGATTTTATGTTATGTCTCTATCTAAATTTAACATCTTTAATACTTTACATTGTCTGCCACACCATGCTTAAAAAAACCACGATATAGTATTTATATTTTTATTTAAAATTACAATTATCTACTAGAAGATAAATTGGAGGTTATGAATAATATTAACTAACTTATTTAAATATATTATTGAATTAATTGGTTACCAGTTAATGAAAAACGAACATTAAAACCATTTGAATATAATGTAAATTTTTATAATTTTTTTATTTTTTATGTTGGGAGAATTAAATTAATTATTATCCATGAATTATCATAATTAAATTTATATATTATATATTCAATAATTTTATTTTTCATTGATACAATATATTTTTTTACGAATATGATAAGAACAAATCCAAGATTATGAATAAAAAGAGAAATTTTTCTAAAGGCTGGGTTTCTTCATTTTAATGGTGTGCTTTATTTAAAAATAAATATTAAAATTTTAATAAATTATATTTTAAAAAATTAACATTATTTTTAAAATAATAATTATAAAATTTTCCTATAGGTAATATTTGTTATTTTTTTGGAATATAGTTATTTTTCTAGTGAATTTACGCAAATATAGATTTTTATTGAAAACTATATTTTTATATAATGAATTGAAAACATTTATTTTATGAATTTTATAATATAAAATATATCATTTTATAATCTATATATGTTTATTGGAGTCTGTTTAACTATTCAATTTTCTATAAATGTTTTTAATTTAATAGAGAATTTTTTGAAAAATTATTTTTCATTGTGTTTTGTCATTTAAATTTTAAATTAAATTTAGAAACTTATATATTTTGAAATTTGAAAAATCAATGCCACATTTGGATTCATAAATTTTTTTAAATAGTTTTATTTTATTTTTGACCAATAATAATTGTATCCTTGGTCATTTTTTTATCATAAAAAAAAGAAATTTGTATAATTTGAGTTTAAAATAAAATAATTAGGATAAGAAAATGACCTTAACAAATTATTTAATTTTATTGGATGAGTTATTCTAGACCATAATCATCCAAGGATTAAAATTATGACTGTTTTATTTCACTTGGATGAGTGTATGCCATTTATAATTTTTTATTTAATGAAAAGTCAAAGATGTCGAATTAAAATTTTTAATAAATATATCACTTTTTATATGGTTTTATCAAGAATTTATCTTTGATTATAAATATAATTTTGAAAAATAAGGTAATTTTTCACGACCCATCCTCGTGACCCGTGCCGTGACTACCCCAAGCCTGCCTTCCATAGGCTAGGGGCTGGAAACTAGCACCAAAGGTGTAAATCCCTATGCTTGGAAGGCATTGCCTTTATAAAAAGTAGTCACACACATATAGAGTACAGAAAGAGAAGTAAAAAACTATGTAAAACTGAATACAAAGGTAGTGCTGAAAGTAAGTGGGCCAGTATAAAAACCCAACTGAACAACAAGATCAAGTACAAGAAAAAAATGAAAAACCACTCCTGGATCGTCCATTAGGGAATCCTACCTGAAGGGTAGGTACAGATATAAAACAACTCATCCCTGAGGTACGTCCTGTCTTTTCCAGCTCCGATTAGCCTCCCATCCATCACCCTCAACCTCGATCACTACTCACCGTCGTCTACATAGAACACAACAAGGTGCGGGCGAAGGCCGTGCATGGGTGAGTATAAAAATACTCAATAGGAGACCCAGAGACCCGTGAAAGTCTCCCAGAACCCAATAAGGATAAACCAAAAAGGTAAGATACAATCACAAAGTATCAATCATCCTTACATAGGTATATGTACATACATATATCTAAGTTACCAATCACAAACCAGCCCAACTCTTGAGCCCAACCACATTCTGTTCCTCAAGTTTAGAAACATTCCAGAAAGAAAGTAGAACAGTAGGTGTATCCCATTAGTAAAACTCATAGAAGAAATCCACATGGGCTTCAACACAACACATCCAACAAGAAACATCCAATAAGAAACATCCACCCTTACTTAGGTATATTCCCATACATATACCTAAGTCGTCTAGAGTACACATCTCATACATGAGGTAAACACAAAGGTAATGACTCGTCTCACACCAGGTATACACAACTTAAAAGAGAGAAAGAGATTATTAGTTGTAGCCACTGAATCATCTTTCACTGTCGAGCGATAGATATCCGTAGAAACCGAAAATAGAAGTCTGTTGAAGTTGTCGATCCTACATGGGATCTCGGTACAAAAGTCATCGCTGTTGAACCCACAAAGGATCCAAGTCCAGTCTCGTCACTGTCGAACCCACTGAGGATCCAGGTCCAGTCTCATCACTGTCGAATCCACAAGGGATCCAGGTCCAGTCTCATCACTGTCAAACCCACAGAGGATCCAGGTCTAGTCTCGTCACTTTTGAACCCACAGAGGATCCAGGTCCAACCTCATCACTATCCAACCCACATAAGATCCATGTCCTGTCTCGTCACTGTCAAAACCGAAGAGGATCTAGGTCCAGTCTCATCACTGTCGAACCCACAGAGGATCCAAGTCTAGTCTCGTCACTTTATAACCCACAGAGGATCCAGGTCCAGTCTCCTCACTATGAAACCCACAGAGGATCCAGGTCCAGTCTCTTCATTGTCGAACCCATAGAGGATCCAGGTCTAGTATGCTCGATTCTGGGAGGGTCTGCTCCTTGAGCCAGGTTTCGATACATAAACTACCATGATGTCTCGAGTTGATGTATCACTTAGTTCCGTCTCATCATAATGAACCCACACGACAGACGGTGCGTCAATCAGACGCCCAGTCTATGAGTTATTGGCTTTTCTGTTCCAGGGGCCCAGTTGGTTTTTAGGTTCAAACCAACCTGGATGTACCCCAATTGCATCCAAACCTCATGTGGGGTATGCCAAAATAACCTTCATGCTCTAATACTTTAGTTGTTGTAGACGGTTTGTCGTTCAGACACAAGTAGCCCAAAATGCGGGTTAAAAGGTGTAATCGGGCCATAGCGGGTCCGGGTCTGGTCCGTCCCCGTCAGACCGACCTGGCCTGACCCGGTCCGAACCGGGGTCTGACCCAGTCCGCGGGCCCCGCCCTATCCAAGGGCTGGGCCGACCCAAGTGGTCGGCCCAGCCCGAGTGGGTGGCCCATTTCGAAGGCGGCACGACCTAAAGGGTTGCCCAACTCGAAGGGGTTGCCCTACCCGACGACCCACGTGGCCTGGTGGCAGCCCGCGGGGCCCGGCCCGGATGGCCGTGTGGCCCGGCCCGGAAGGCTGTGCAGCCCGGCCCGGCTGGTCGTGGGGCCCGGCCCGGCTGGCCGTGGGGCCCGGCCCGGCTGGCCGTGGGGCCCGGCCCGGCTGGCCGCGGGGCCCGGCCCGGCTGGCCGTGGGGCCCGGCCCGGCTGGCCGTGGGGCCTGGCCCGGCTGGCCGGGAGGCCTGCACCGGCTGGTCGCGTGGCCCGGTGGCTGGTCGCATGGCCTGGCCCGGATGGCCGTGTGGCCTGGCCCGGCTAGTCGTGTGGCTCGACTAGCCATGCCCGGGTGGGGGGTGTCACGCCCCCCTTTGTTCGTAACAGATGGCACATGGCACCGACCCATGTAACCACATCCTTAGGCCGCAGGTCTTCTCCGGTGCGGCGTAACGGTGCCGTGTCGTCTTCGTCCGGCACGACCCACATGGTCGCGGCCCCCTTCCTTCAGGGCATTTCTATGGCACTGAGCCCATCTGGTCCTGCAGCAACCCAGTTCATTTCAAGACGTGATGGTGCTGTGCCCATTCGGTGACCCGGTGACCCTTGCACCATCGGTTCCTCTCGCAGCTGGCCCGTCGCCAGCCGCCAACACTCCACTGCGGTCCTCTCTTCTGGTGGCGCCACTGTGCCACCACCATCGTCAACCAAACAAGAACCAACAGAGGGATGTCGGGCAGTGTTTGTTTGGCCCGCACCCTCTGCATTAGATGATAAAAATTGGCCAACATCGAACCATAATAAACGATGGGGAATGAGGATTTAATTTAATCAAAACACACCCCTACCTTGCTTGACGATTTTTCATTGACGAAGTCGTAGAAAAAGGCGGCGTAGTCTCATTGATGTCAGGAAGCGTCCATAGTAGGAGACCGAGGAAGAATCTTCGTTGGCGTTCTTCGCAGTTGGTTCCTTCTCCTTAGGTTCGGTCGAGGATCGAGAAATGTGTTCGTTATCATTCGTTGGCGATGAAGAGGCGTTCCTCGCGTTCTTCAATGGGGATCTCTTCTCCCCCTCAAATCTCCTTTCCAAGCCCTCCGCAAAAGATTAGGCCAACCCAAAAAAGAATAATAAAGCATCAAACCTTGTTAAATTGTTGGCACAATTAATTCAAAAGGATTTGAATTAAATGAAACCATTCACTTAATTAATGGGTGGAGCGTTAGCCAAAATAAATGGTGGGGAAGTTCAAGGGTTTCACACATAAGTGGGGGTTCCATGGGTTTCATCACCCGGGTGGTCCCCACCAAATGATATCCTCCTAAGGTAGGGTACGTGCGGGTGGGCCCCACCTCCATAACCTCTTATGGGAGGTTATGGTGTGGTGGACCCCACCACTAACCTCCTCTTGGAGTTTTAACCACCACCAATAAAAATAAAGTTAACACTTTATTTTTATTTTAACATAAATAAAAACCCCGAAATCTAACTTCCACTCTCGTTAGAACACAACTGTGGTGAAGGTATCCTTAATTGAATTCCAGGGTTATGAGTTCAACGGTTCCCTTAGATTTTAATTTCAAGAACCGGTTCAAAAGATATAAAATCATGCTAGTACGTTTGCTGAACGTACCCGAACAAAAATTCAGAAATTGATTCCGGGCACACCGGGCCCCAGAATCAAGCACCGTCAGAAACTACGTACTCATAAAATTCCCATATATTTAAAAACAAATTACACATATTTTCTGGGTATTTAAATAATTATCTTAGTAATAGTATTTTATTTATAATATATAAGGAAAAATAATTTTCTTAAATTCTTGCAAAACATTAATGACATAATTATTTTATTAATGAAATAAAAAATAAATGATAAAAAATTTATTAAAATAAATAGAATTTATAATAGTTAATTTCATCCATAATATTTTTTGGATAATTTTACATATTATGGATTTATTAAATAATTTTTCAAGGTTATCTTATTTTATTAACTTTATTAGTTTCAATGTAATAAATAGTTTTTAAAATTTCCATTATTAATATTTTATAATAAATTATATTTTATTAATTGATTTAAAATTACAAAAAATATTTTATTTTTAAAACAAATTTTTATAATTTTAAAAGGTAATAAAAGATCTATAAATAGTTTTTTTTACATTTTTTAGTAACTATATTAACTCTCAATGTGTAAAAACATGTTTTCATAGTTTGAGTTAAGAGGGTTAAATATGGATTTAAACCATAATATAGGAGTAAGAATGTTACCTAAACATCCCCAAAAGTTATTTTATGAAGATGGTATGACTCATATCACTTTATTGTCAACTTTTAGTTGTATATATGATTAAATTAAAATGAAAATTAATTTCATATTATTTAAATAAAATATAGTTACAAAATGTCACCCTCTTTGTATTTACTATCATTTATGTATCCACATAAGGATAAGATCATGATCTAAAAAATTAACTGTATATTTTGATCTTAATGAAATTATTTTCCTTATATAAATTTAGGATCAATTTTTTGAAATTATATAATTAAATTAAATTCTTATTCAATGCAAACACAATATTTATTTATTTTACAAAAAAATGTAATAATTAATTTCAAAAATATAAATTTTGATATATTTTGGATGTGTTAATGTGTATAATGAAATTTATAGATCAATAGGATATATTATAGTTGTTTTAAATAATTTTTTAGAATTAAAATATTATCTTGATGTAATTATATAAAATTTAAATGATTAATGTATAATTTTACATTAATAATATTTTATTTAATTAATGTATTATTATATTATTTAAAAAACATTAAAAATATAAATAATCCAAACTGGGATAATATATGGTAAAAAATTTCAATCTCATATTCATTTATAGTCCATTTGGAAGTCATTTAATACAGAAATTCTTTACTAGATTTTATTATTTTGAGAAATTCTGAAAGTACCCCTCACCTCAATTATAAAAGGAAACCTCCTCCATAAACTCTTCACACCAATTTGAGAATTCTATCTCAAAAAACCCTACCCGTATTTCTTCTCAACAAACATAGCCCTGTTTTGGAGCACCTGATCTTCCTAAAAGATCATCCTTAGATCCCATTAAGAAGAGATCTAAATGATGTCATTGAAGAAGAGATAATCATCTTTTCTGACTCTTTCTTGTATATTTATTATTCTACTTCATCATAATATTTTGATTACTTTATAAAGTAGTAAATATAGTATCATATATATTTTGGGATGTTATTGTGATTATGGGAAATCCATATTCCTTCTTTTATCTATCATTCAAAAAAAGAAAGCATCGCCAGTGCATACTTACGACTTTCCTTCTCCATGTCGTTATGTAATTGGTTTTTCATAGCAACCTTATTTTTAAGGGTTTAATGATGGATATAATTAGTATTTATAGAAATTATAAAAATATATTGATTCTAATAAAATATATATACCATCCAATTCTTTTATATTTCAATGTTAAAGGGATAATGGCCTCACTAGTGCATTAATACAACCTACGTTTTCTATAACACAGTGTGATTCATTTTTCTTGACCATTATTTAAACAATGATTATAAAGATGTATATAATTAATTTATATTATAAATATCTCATTAATATAAATATGTATATGATTTAAAAATAGCATATGGATAAGAATAATGACCTACATGACACACATGCATACAAAAACGAAGAAGTTAACATAAGAAACAATGGTACGTATGAAATATTATTAACAAACAGGTGAAAACATGATTTTTTGGATCATATATGATAAATTAAATATTAATATCATTATTTTAGTAATTATTAAATTTATTTAATCAATTATACCAGATTTTTGACCACATTTATCTAAAAGAATGCATATGGTGAGGGACTTCGTCTCAATTTCCATTTCATTGAGACTTTCTTAGTATTATTCACCTAGTAATTTTTATCTAGTGTATATAATATTATTTTGAAATAATTTTTTACTTTGATATGCATAATATTTATATAATGTTTTTTGAATATTTACTAAATTGAATACAATTTATAAATATGGTATTTCTTCAACTTCCTTATTTATTTTTTGTTCATGAATTTAGATAGAAATATATTTGATGAGCCTTAAAATTAACAACTTATTAAATGTATTATGTTGAAAATTAGATATTATTATTTAAGAATATGGTGTGATTTATTATATTTCATATCACGTGTAAACCATTTTGGTTTCAAAAAAATAATTAAATAGTGAAGGAATGACTTTTTAATCTTTTGATTAATTACATTTCATCATGAATAAGAAAATGCATCTTAAACATCCATTTCCTTTCATAAAAGAGGATGTTAAAATAGTTCAAAGTTCTAAAATAATGATATTACGTTTATATAATGGAAGGTAATCAAGTATTTCTATTTTATCCTATTTTTATCTATATATTATAGAAATAAAACCACTATAGGAAAATGATTTTTGATAAAAAATGTTAACCATTAAAATTTCCTTATAAAAAATAAATTATTTTTTAAAAGATCACAAATTTAGGTTTTTTAATGGTTAAAATTATATAGACCATGTTATATGTCACACTCCATTATTAATTCATTGTTATATATTTATTCCATGTCTATGTTATCAATTTATTCTAATGTTATACTATTCCAAATCTTAATTTTGTGGTGACCTTCACATTTCATATTCCCTCTTATTAAGAGACTATTTTATTAACACTAATTACAATATGGGTTTCCCATAAAGAAATTTTAAAATATAAACCTCTTAATTTCAATGTGAAATTTCAATTTTTGAGGATGTAATTTATTTAAGTAGAGGAGAATATAATACCCCATGATTTTATTGTATATCTCGTTTTGAATTTATATTCTTCGATAGCATACATTTCACACCACACTAAGCTTAAATGAACTACATTATATTATTAATATTTTTATTTTAAATGAAAATTATTTCATAACCATTAAATTGGAGGTTATGAAAAAGATTACTTAACTTATGAAAATATATGATTGAGTCTATTGGTCACTAATTAATTAGAAATTAATATAAAAACCGATTTAATATAAATGGAATGTTTTTATAAAAATTTATTATTATGTAGAAAACCTATTTTATCCTATTGATTAAATTAATTATGACTAGTGAAATTCATTAATTAAATTTATATATTATATATTAATTTTTTTTAAATTCATCTAATATAATTGATAGTAATAAGATAATAACTAATCCATTTTTACTCAAAAAATATATATTTTTCTAAAGGCATTTTTTCCAACAATTATTGCACACCTATTTTAATACAAAATTTTGAAAATTTTATAAATTATATTCTAATAATTTTTTTTACAATAACAATAACAATATTATTTTAGGGTGAATTCCTTCATAAATTATTTATTTTCCAGTGAATAGCGAACAATATCAATTTTTATTGAAAACTGCTACATCACCCATCTAAAAGTGTTGTTTTATGTTTATTTAAAATAAAATTATTCGTATTATAATCAAAATGTTTTAATTGAAAAATATTTCAAGGTTGAGTCTTTTTAAAAATAATTCAAAATTTATTCTGTAATTTTTCTGATAAATTATTCAGCCTTTCGTTTTTTCGGTTTAATTTTAAATTAAATTATGCAGCTTTAGTATTTTGAATTTTTAAAAATATATGGTATATTTTTATTCTTAATGTCCATATTTATCAAATATTTCTATTATATTGTTTAAAAATAATAATTGTAAACTTTATAATTTTTTGATACCACGGTGATGGGTAATTTGTATAATTTAGGATAAAAAAATGATAATGACTAGAAATTAATCCTAAATTTTCCCAAATTGTGTTGGATTCATTATGTTTGACCCTAATAATCTATTTATTGGACATATATAGTTTTTAAGACATATTGGTGAGAGTATCAAAATTTATAATATTTCACAAAAATAATTTACAAAGAAATCACATTCATATTTTAAAATAAATATAAAATTGGTAATATGGTTTCCTTAAGAAGTATTATTTTGTTATAAATATAGTTTTTATATCAAACAGAATTATAATCACTACATTAATTTAGGTGTAATTTTTAGTTAAAAAATAATATGCTTATATGAATTCACAATACTGATGTAGTAATTATTTTATTATTAGAAATATCAAATAAATGATATTAAATATATTACCATAAATATAATTTGACATAATTAATTAATTCCATTAATTCTTTAGATAAATTTAAAATATTTTGTATGTATTACACATTTCTTTCACAGTTATCTTATTTTATTAACTTTATTAATGTTAATGTAATGAATAGTTCTTAAATTTGACATTAAAAATATTTTATATTAAATGATATTTTATTAAATTATATAAAATTTCTAAAAACATATATTTTGAAAATTAATTTGAATAAGGTTAAAACTATAATGAATTACCTATTTAAGTGACATTTAGAATTTTATAATAACTATATTAGACATCAAAAGGTAAAATGTTAAATTTTTCACAGTAAGAGTAACAAGTATTAAAAAAAGATGAAAAAATATAATGTTAAAAATGTGACATAAACATGTCAAAAAAATATTTGATAAAGGGGATACAACCCTTTCCTCCTTAAGACGTAATTTGAGTTGTTTAATGGACATTTTCCCCTTATAATTATACATATATATATATATATATTATTTTAATCAATGGTAGTAAGTAAATATCACTCTATTTGTATTTAATATCACTTATGTCGACACAAAGGGACAAAATAAATAAATAAATAAAAATAAATGACAATTTGGATATTACCGAAAATTTGTTTATTATATAAATTTATATTTAGTTTTTTTAAATTATATAATTCTCTTAATTTCTTATGAAATTAAAACATAATATTTAATTAATTAATAGAAATACAAAAAAAATTATATCAAAAATAATTTTATATATATATTGTATCAGTTAATATGTATAACAAATTTATAGATCAATAGTATATATTATAGAGGTCTTAAAACATTATATTCAAATTATAAATTTATATTTTTATATTTAATGTCAAATTAAATAAATAGTATCAAATTTGACATGAATTATATTTTATTTAATTAATGTTAAAATAAATTAATTAACTATCAAAAAATTATTAAATAATAACAAAGGGTAAAATATATGGTCTAAAATCTCATCTCATATTAATTTATTTTTCATTTGGATGTATTTGGATTTAGAATAGACATATTATGTTTTTTTTATTTTGAGGAATTTTAAAAGTGCCCCTTAACTTAATTATATAAATAAACCTCCTCCCTCACCTCTTTACACCAATTATAGTATTCTAACTCAACGAAAATCTTCCCACATCTCTTATAAAAATTTGTATCCTTGTTCTTGGGTCCTAGTATTCCAAAAATATTAACCTTATAACCCTTACAAAGATATCCATATAAAAATAATTAAAGAATAGGTAATTGGCTTAATTGACTCTTTCAAGTATATTTATACTTCTACATCGTCTTAATGTGTTGATTAGATTATAAATATTTAACAAAAATATCATATATATGATGATATGTTATTATTATTATGATACATTCATATTGATCATTTAATCCACCCTATTAAAAATGAAGGCATTGTGTGTGCGTACATACAGTTTACCGTCTCCACACTATGATGTATTTTTTTCATCACCACATTATTTGGATGGGTATAATGATATATATAAAAGATAGATACGATAATTATGAAATGATCTTGATTATGAAAAAATTATTATTTCATTAACATCTTGACACTTTAACAAATAAGGGAATGATACTATAATGGGTCAGACCTCTCCGGTCAATTACTTTGCGAGAATATGGTGTTTGAGATGTTATGGGAGGTCAAAGATATTTATTTATAACACTTTCAAAAATTACAATTTTGTAAATAATATTTCCAAAATGGTGATACATCCAACGGTAGGTGTACAATGTTTCTAGAATCGTGAGACATCCAAAAGTAGGTGTATAGTGTTTCCATAATGGTGAGACATCCAACATTAGGTGTACAATGATTCAGAATGGTTAGACATCCAACAGTAGGTGTATAGTGTTTCCAGAATGGTGAGAAATACGATGGTAGGTATACAATGTTTCCATAATAGTGAGACATCCAACTATAGGTGTACACTATTTCCAAAATGGTTAGACATCCAACGGTATGTGTACAGTGTTTCCATAATGGTGAGACATCCAACGGTAGGTGTACAATGTTTCTAGAATAGTGATACATCCAACATTAAGTTTACAATGTATTCAAAATGGTGATACATCCAACGATTGGGGTACAATGTTTCCTAAATAGTGTGACATACAATGGTAGGTGTAATGCTTTTCCGGAATGGTGATATATCCAATGGTTGGTGAACAGTGTTTCTAACTTCTAAAAGTTTCTTCCCTTTGAAGTTATCATTGAAATGAAATGAATTAAAAGCCTTTTTAAGGGATTTAAGCCCTATTAGACTCCTATAACTCCTCATTGAATTTTCCTAAGGGTCTGAGTACCATTACTCGGTCAAAACACAGAGTCTTGATTCGATATGCCTTTAATATAAAATATATATTGTATCTTAATTGCTTCTCTCTTTTGATTTTTAAAAGGGAGAAGATAAATTACACCCTTATTGTTACTTGTTATTTTCCTTGGTATGGGGTTCCTATAGTTCTTCCTATCATAGAATTGGTGTGATCAAACTGTAATCTTTGGATAGTTTCCACGTTTTCCTGATGCATGCACACCCCCTGTTTTGGGTTACTAGGAAGTGTCAATCAGTATTCGATATAAGGTATGTTATACCATTGTTTTTCTAGGTTTTTTTGAAACAATTCATCTCTTTTCTCCATTCCAAGTAATGGAATATGATCTCCATGTTTCTAATGGATCTTTCTTTGGTGTTGGTTGATGTATTTGTGCCATAATGTCCTCAGGTAGGTGCTGTTATTACGGGAGAGGTGACTGTGATCTGTTGTGTTGGCCCATTCTAGTGAAAATAATGTCAAAAACCTTTTGAGGTAGGGGATTTTTGGATTCTCTATTCTATTTATATTTAAAAACAGTGTTTCCATTATTTATCCCACTTGATCACAATTAAATTGATATAATAAATAATTGGACCATATTAAATAATTGGTATGAATTTCAACACGACGTTATTGCCTATTGAATTTCTATATAGTGTGATATGTATTCCTCTCTTATTTATCAGTTCATTCTTGATGAAAATTAGGAAATAAAATAAATCCTAGAATAATTTTAATTTTTTTGGACAAATAAATAAAGATGCATGTTAATGAATCTGGTTTCTGTTATTGTGATTTGATGATAATAAAATGGATTCAGTTAGGCATGTTTAACACAATTAGTTAATTCAATATGGAATAAAGAATCTATTTTGTGTTAAAATATATTGTCTTGTAGGGTTATGAGTTACCCTCATTCTTGTAAAGTCCAAGAACTTTATGATATGAATCTCTGTGTTCTCATTATGTGAGAGAAGAATGCCTGGTTTTGATACAAAAGCCTAGTTTGTATGTTGATTGTTTCTTGCTTCTTATGTTGTGGTGTGACCCTAGGATGGATGATCCTGGAGGGTTGTTGCGGTATGTGGGTGCAAGGAGTCCTAGTGGTTGGATTAATAGTCGATTCCTAGAGTTTCGAGATGCTTTAGTTTATACATGTGGGTGCCGGAGAGGACATCAGGGATGATGGAATATGTTGATGATGGGTTTACCCATTGATGTGAAAGTGGTTGTGGATGAAACTCTTGTTTGTTTATTTTCTTTACTTTCCCTAGTTATTAAAGAATATTTTCTTTCTTAACCTCCTTCCAAAATAGGCTAATATATGAGGGGTATGCCATAGGATTTCTATGTTTATCTTCATGAGGATGGATGGGTCTATGCTTCTCAAAGGAGGAAAAGACTCGACACGTAGTCCATCTACTCACCATGTAGAGACCATTGCATTTGGTAGCATATAATTCTTATATAGAATACCTAAAATGATGTAAAAGTGATAATTTTATTAATAAATATTTTATAAATAATGTTGAACTCATGGGGTTTGAGCTTTCTGGGATGCAATGCAGAGGTTATACTTAAAAGTAACCGCAAACTCGGTTTAGTTATTCCTGGAGGGAATGTAACCTAGTTTTGATGATAATTAAATGTAATTTGGAAATTATAATGGTTATTTAATGGTTAATTAATTAAATAACTTAATTATAATCAAATAAATAGGATCAATAACTAAATGTAGCTATTTAATTGATTGTGTGTTTATAGGATATCTAGTCATAATAGTGGAAATAGGGAGTCCGAGAGATGTTAGCTACAGTTGAGTCTACAAATATATTTTTACCATAGTGTGGTTGTGAGATATATTATATCATGTACTTTTTTTTGTTTCTATACTATACCCCATCATTTCATTTAGGGTGAATAACATTCTAATAATTCTAAGCCCTAGGTGTGTTTTCCCTAACATCTCAGTTTGAGTATGGATAGTTATCTTCCCCCTTTTGGACATCTTCTCTTATATTGGAATCTACCTATAATAGCTTGAATTATGGTTAGTTTTCCTAATATATGTGTGTAGAGGGATGTAATTGATTTTAGTTATTTCAGACATATAAATTATAGATATAGTTTCTTATATGATAATATAGGTATAATGTGTATTGGTTGTGATGGCTTGAGGATCCTTACTTGGTGTATGGGTTGTAGTGGCTTGAGTTATAATACGCAATGTTTGATTCACTTATTTTCGGTTTTCATGGATCCAAAAAACTACCTGGTCCCCTTTGGTTTTGTGTATGTGGTGGTGGTGAGTTGCATGAGTTGTAGGTTTTGGTGCTTCGGCCAGGTGTCTTCGAGCTAGCCTTTTTAGAGGGAAACACTCTCGATGTGCGATGCTAGAACAAAGCATAAAACCAGTAGGGAAGTGGTAGTAGGGTACAAATGATTTTATTTATATTATATTATATACTAATGTACGTGATACTTGGTGTGAGTATCCATGGTTTGGCTGGGAACATATTATACCAGTTTAGGTGATGTGTTAGTTTCACTTGTGGTGCACTATGATTTTTAATTCTTTCTTTAATTTTTCATGAGAGGTTTCAGGGAGGATCATAAAAGCTATAATGTTATAATAACCCTAAGTTAAATTATTATTTTTTCATTTAAGTTGGAATAGGTAAGAGATTAGGTTGGTTACTACTAGCTGGTGGTTTTGGAAGAGTGGTTCAAGATTCATGGTCACCCTCATTTTACATTATTTTGGTACATGTAGTTTCCATTTCTGTTGTATCCATTCTTTCATGAAATTTAGTATGTGGACTTGGGACTTATTTTATAATTTGGTATAATAAAGAGTTGGTTTGTGGCTATCATATCTCTCTTTTTCTCATGTGTTCTCTTAGAGAGTAATGCCTTCCATCAGTGTGTTTATTATACCATCGTTGCTAGTAACCAACCTAGGGCCTGTGGGAGGTAGGAATTAGGAGTCATTATCTCTCTTCTCTCATTAACAACCAAGGAGGGGCACTCATTGTGGGGATGGGGTTGTGATAGAGTGGTATCATATGTCATTTTGAGGAATAGGATGATGTTTGGAGTTAGGAATTGGTGACGTTTTATGGGTTAGTAGGGAAATTGAGTTTTCCAAGTTTATCAAGTGCTTTAAACATAGAATACTGACTAACACACAGGTTTTTGAGGCCCCATTTATCTGATGAACAAACCTTTAAGCTTATAAAGGACACTAAATGAGGTGATACTGGTTGTAAGGTAGACACTTAGGAAAGGTTCATGCATCATTATTATTTGTGCATGTGTTTGAATGGGTAGAACATGGGATAGGTTAACCTAAAATTATTAAAAGAAAACAATTAATTAAATTTAATCCATCCATATTCCACGTTTAGGATCTTTAACTATATTTCCTTTTGCAATTATGGATCTAGGTCGACATCCTCATCATGTTCATGTGGATGATGTTCAGCAGGTTGTGTCAGTAAATTGGCACCAAGTAGATGTTCACGAGGACGAAAAATAGTGGAAACTCTAAGAGTTCAAGTTCCAGTGTCTATAGAAGTATGAGGGCTTTATTTTAGATGAAATCACATATGGAATATTGGAGTAGGATGATAAATGTTTCTGTTTGATCTGTTCTCTAAAGCACCACTAGGTATCATAGGTTGTGTTGATTCTATATGGGGAAATGATAAAGTGGTGGTTATTATTCTTTAGGGATCCCGAGGAGTTGGTGAAGTCATGGGAGGAGTTATAAGACTAGTTCAAATCTAAGTTTCTTTCTTTGACAACAAAGGCAGCTAGTTTCTAGAAACTGCTAACAATTAGGTAGATGAGCTCTATTGTGCAAGATTTGAGGATCCATTTTTTGGAATCTTTTGTGATATGCCTCAAAACTGTAACTATATGAGGAGGAAAAGTTTAGGCATTCTTGGGAGGCTTTACATCCATAAATCAAGTGATGGGTCACTCAGTTTATGATGAAGATGTATCTCAAGGTGTTTGTAAGGGAAGAGATCATGTAACGACCCAAATATTTTCAATGGAAATTCCATTCTTATAAATATGTCATAAATCACATGAAAACACAACATAATGAACTACTAAGTGCTAAGTGACATTTATACATAAGTTTTTCACTTTTATATTGGGAATTTTGAAAATCTGACATACACGGTTGTGTTCAAAATGATTTTTGGAGTCTAATAAAACAAAAAATAGTTTTTGGTGAATATTAACCTACCCCTATGAATAGTAACATACCCTTATTAATAGTGATATAACCTAATGAATATAAAATTACCTATGATAGTATAAAAATAGTATTCAATTGAAAGTATCATGAACCTATATTTTAGAATAACTAAATGAATGTTTTAAAACCGGTTTTTTAATAATAAGTTTTGATTTTAATTAAATATTAAATTAATAATATTTAGAAAATTATTTTTGAAAAATTAACTTAATTTTGTGATTCTACATGTCGAAAAATGACTGGGTTAAAGTTTTAGGATTTTTCTAAAATACATTTATTTTTATGAATAGTGAAACACCGTAATTTTCAAAAATAATCTAAATAATATAATTATATTGTCATGTGTGATGTTCTGCTGATGTAATCCCACTTGGTTAGGGATCACATGATAAAATTACTATTTTTGGTCCGGGAATACTCACTATTCTTTGTCTTGTGAAGAAATAAAAAACTAAGGAATTTTATATTAAGAAAACCCTTCTCCCCTCCACTATAAAAACCACCCTTCACACCCTTATTTCCTCACACCTCTCAAGCTTCAATACATATGTAAACTCTACGCAAACACCTTCCATAGCCCTTCTCACACGTTCAAGTGCTTCTTGTCTCATCAAAAGACCAATCCTAGATTCTTTAAGGAGGATCTCAAGAAGAGGATTTAAGATGTAATTTCACTCCCTCTTCCCATTTAATTTCCTTTCAATTTCAAGTTTATTTCTTGATCTCTCCCCATATATCTTCATCCAAATGGTATTTTAACACCAGTATTATACATGTAATAGAATTTTATGATTCTAATGGGATATTATATCATCCAACCCGTTTCCCTCTTCCTTTTATGTTATTCAAGATAATGTTGTCTGTGAGGTGTTAATTTATCACTTTCAAGAATGACATGTTTTCTTCTTCCATTTATACCTTCATATCTAGTCATGAAACCATTGTTATGGTTGAACCAGAATTTTTTATATGTATTATTTTCTATTTAATGTTCTGGAAGTAAATTATGGCCATATTACAAGTGATAAGAAAACAAGTTCATTATGATGAAAAAACCGTTCAAATTAACCCAAAAAATCATCATTTAATTATTATCTAATGATTCATCCACATGGATATAATATCATTCATTATAAGTTCATTCAAACTCCTGTAATATCATTAATAACATGTAATTTCATTTCTGGATGTTTACCCATGTTCTACCTGAACTTTAATTTAAGAATACAAGTGAACCACTCAAGAAAACCATAAAAACAAACATTCCCGAACAATGTTTTAATACTCTATAACTCATCCAAAGGCACATAAAATAAATTAATGAAACAATAATGATCCATATTAATGTACAAAAGGTTCTGTATTTCTAACTAATGAATATAATGTCATTATATATGACATTAAAGAGAAGGAATCATTTGGATACAAGGTAAGGGGAAATTCTCGAACCCAACTTTCATCCTTCGAATTCTCCCTCTTTTAATCCATTTATGATGTGGTTAATCCTATAAAATCAATTTTTCATAATTTTCATTTCTTTTTTAGATATACATGTTTTCCACTATTTTTTTTGTCAAAAAATTGTTTTCCAAAAGAAACCTTCTTTTAAGAAGCCACCTTTTACTTCTCACTCAAAGTGGACGGTTCTTGTAACATATATGTTATTACCTCTTTCTTTTATTAACCCAAAGTTTATGAATGTGTTCTTATGAGATGAAACCCATTCATTTACATGGGTCAGTTATTTTCATTTTTTATAGGTGTTCTATCTGGCAAGAATGATAATAATAATGTTATGATGTGACGGGTGCGCCTAAAATTATATAGCACAATATGAATGTTTAAATGTAATGGGTGCACCTGGAATTATATGGTGCTCCAATGCATCGGGTAAAGTGATGAATCTCATGAGTAAATGGGAAATGATATTTTACCAAGATTCTAGCTTGTTTCATAATTATGTGTGGTAGTTAACCACTAATACATGATGTTTCATTTTTAGGCCTTGCCACATTTCAAGTCTTATATTTATGCTTCCTATCATTTTCATGATATTTTTACCATGTTATGATTATGCTCACCCAATTCTATATTGTTCTTTTCTATACACTTAATTTTATTTTATCTCACCCCTTTTCATGTATATCCTCAGGTGGCAACATGAACCAAAAAGAGGTCATGTGCTAATAAGAAGCTAGATAAGAAGAAATTAAATTAATGTTTTTGCTTGATGTTGTAATTTCATTGTATGATCCTTGTTTTCCCAAGACACTAAACCCTTGGATCCTCTATTTGTAATAATATTATGTTGTTTATCTTAAAATAATGTAATATTAATGTAAGAAATGGATGGGTCACTATAGTTGGTATTAGAGGAAAGGTTTAGTTAAATTGGGAATTAGGATTAGTGAACCCTAGAGAAAACCTACAACATGAGACTAAGTACAAATATGAACATAAGAATATTTACATAGGGATCCAATATATTATATTTTTGGTATAAATTGTTTAAATGAATAAGTTATTCATGACTTGTTTACTTATGTTTTGTTCTATCTTTTCCTATTTTAGAAAATGGTGGGAACCAGGAGAAATCAGGCCAACAACTCATTTGAGGGCCAATGCAACGATTTCCTGAACCACATCCCCAATGATTTGGGAGGTGGAGTTCAAAACTTCATGGCGTTTCTTACGAAATTATCTCAGGTTATGATAAATAACCATAATAATGGGGAACTTCCTCCATTACCAAAGAGGGAGAAACTAGATATCGACTATTTTATGCGGCAATAACCACCGATGTTTTGTGGATCTTCCAATCCACTTGTTGTGGAACAGTGGGTCAACTCCATATAAATGATCTTTTCTATTCTTCACTGTTCTGAGATATAGAAGGTTACCCTAGGCGTTTATCATCTAAATGGAGAGGCCGATCAATGGTGGGATTTTATTAAGAACACCAAACCAAGGGAGGAAATTTAAGAGATGGAATGGGATGACTTTGCGATAATGTTTCTTAAAAAGTATTTCCCACGAACTCTTCATACGAAGATGGAGAGAGAATTCATAGAGCTCAAGAAAAAATAAGGAGAATCTGTCACAACTTATGAAGAAAATTTCACAAGGATTTAAAGTTACACTTTGGGTTTTGTTATCAACTATGATAGCAAAATTGATAGAATGTTTAGTGGATTAAAATCACACCTTCGAAAGGCTCTTGAAATTTGAGACATTGTGAGTTATGAAGAAGTTTTTAGATGTTCTCTTAAAGTGTAGATGGAGTTTGGATAATGGTCCCATGGATATGGGGATAAGAAACGAAAGATGGAGTTTCAAGCAGAGGATCTAATGACAAAAGTGGGAAGAAAACTCAAAGACCCACATGCCAAAAATGTGGGAATATGAACCATGGTAACTGCCTCAAAGGGATGGGGAAGTGCTTCAAGTGTGGGAAATAAGGACAACATGATCAAGACTGTCAAAAAGACACGAAAAGGAAGGAGAATGTGGTAGAAGGAAGGAGAGAACCACTCATGGTTCAATGCTACAACTGTAGGGAGATAGGGAACTATTCAAGTCAGTGCACTAAACCTCAAGTTCTTGAGGGAAATCAACATCAGCAACCAAAAAATCCACGGGAACAAGGGAAGTCTTATTCCATTATTACTGTAAAGGTGGAGCATGATAATGAAGTCATACAAGGTACACATTATATTCACTGAATAATGGAAAAAGTCTTATTTGATTCTGGTTCTACGCATTCCTTTATATCTTGCAAGTTTGCTATAACTATATAATTGAAGCCCCAATACCTTGAAGTAGATATATCTGTAAAAACACCAAGTGGTGAAATCATTGCAACCCAAGTGTTTGACTCCTCTCCCGTTGGTATATGTGGGAAGAATCTTCCGAATAATCTCGTAATACTTCCCTTGGTGGAATGTGATGATATAATGGGAATGGATTGGCTCTCGTTATATAGAGAACATATCAACTTCCGGGAAAAGGAAATATCTTTTCATATTATGAACAATCCCGTGCTCCTATACAAATTCAAGGAAGATCATGAATCTATTTTGAAAAATCCTTCAATGGTGTGGGTGTTGATTCCCTATAAAGAAGCATACCTCACCAAAATGGTTGAGTCGATGGAAAGTTCCAACCATGAGGAAAATCCCATTGTTAGGGAATACAGTGATGTATTTCTGAAAGAGTTACTTGAAATTCCCCCAGATCATGAGGTAGAGTTCTCAATTGAACTCATACCTAGAGCTACTCCTATATCAAAATGTCCCTATAGGATGGCACCTATCGAATTGGAGGAGTTAAAGAAGAAACCACAAGATCATCTGGACAAATGGTTCATATTCCCTTGTGCATCACCTTGGGGTGCGCCAATGCTCTTTGTGGAGAAGAAGGATGGAACAATGAGACTGTGTATCGATTATCAGGAACTGAACAATTTCACCACAAAGAACAAGTATCCTCTTCCAAGGAATGATGACTTGTTCGATCAGTTAAGAGGAGATAAATAATTCTCAAAGGTGGATCTTCATTCTGGATATCATCAGGAAAAGGTGAAGAAAGAATATATTCAGAAGACTGACTTCCGAACATGTTATGGGCACTATGAGGTTTTGGTGAATCCCTTAAGACTTAATAATATCCCTAAAATCTTCATGGATTTGATGAATAGAGTCTTTAGACACTACCTCAACAAATTTGTCGTTGTGTTTATTGATGATATTCTAATCTACTCCAAGAGCGTGGAGGAACATGAATAACATCTAAGACTTGTGTTAGAGACATTAAAAAAGGAGAAGTTGTACGCCATGTTCATCAAGTGTGACTTTTGGATGAATCATGTCATGTTATTGGGACATGTGATCAAAAGTGAGAGAATTTATGTGGATCCATCAAAGACAAAGGCGATTGAGGAATGGCTCAGGCCCTCTAGTGTCACAAGAATATGTAGTTTTCTTGGATTAGCTGGGTACTACCGACATTTTGTGAGAAACTTCTCATGATTGTCAAGCCCAATGACTATGTTAACAAGGAAAGGGGTAAAGTATGTCTAGATGGATGAATGTGAGGGAAGCTTCAAGGAGCTAAAGGGAAGGATGATCACAACACCTGTACACACACAACCAAAAAGTTGAGAATGTTTTGTGATATACAATGATGCTTTAAAGAAATTCTTGGGTTGCGTACTCATACAAAATGAAAATGTTATAGCCTACGCCTCACAACAGTTGAACATCCATGAGTAGAACTAGCCGACGCAAGATCTAGAGGGTGGAGCTGTGATTTTTTCCTTGAAAATCTGGCACCACTAACTTTAGGGCGAGAAGTGTGATATATACACTGAACAAAAGAGCCTAAAGTATACATTAACACAGATGGATCTCAACATGCATCAAAGGAGATGGTTATAGTTAATCAGGGATTATGATTTCCCTATTCACTATCATCTTGGAAAGGCGAACAAGGCAGCTGATTCTCTAAACAGAAAAGAACCTGCTACTCTATCCATGATGTGGATTGGTAAAGAACCTATCTTCTTGGATATGCAATGAATGGATTTGGAAATCATAAGGGCATGGGATGAATCCTACCTTTCCTAAATGAAATCTCAACCATCCATTCGGGAGAAGATTAAGGAAGAACAAAGGGGTGATGTGAAGATACAAAAGATGGTGAATGCGGTAAAGGGAGGGAAGCTACAAGAGTTCTATATCGATGATGATGGTGTGATTTGGTTTCGAACATGTCTTTGTGTGCCTTCATCACCCGGGATAAAGAAGGAGCTATTGGAAAAGGCACATAGCTCAACTTTCTCTATCCATCCTAGGAGTACCAAGATGTACCATGATCTCCGAGAACAATTCCGGTGGGATAACATGAATAAAGAGATTGTCGAATATATATCAAGGTGCTTGGTATGTTAGAAAGTTAAAGTTGAGCGACAAAAGTCCAAAGGTATGATGCAACCATTTCCTATACTGATGTGGAAATGAGAAAATGTTACTATGGACTTTGTCACGAGTCTCCCAAAGACGTTGAAGGGAAATAATGCGATATGAGTTGTGGTTGATCGACTCACCAATACTGGCCGTTTTATCACTATTTGGGAAGATCAATTGCTTGAACAACTTGAAAAGTTATATGTGAAGGAAGTGGTGAGACTGAACGGTGTTCCACTCTCAATTGTCTCTGAACATGATCCAAGGTTCGCATCTAAATTATAGAGTAGCCTTCAACATGCTTTGAGTACTGAAATAAAATTCAGCATGGCCTATCACCCCCAAACTGATGTCCAATCTAAAAAGACTATTCAGACGCTTGATGATATGCTAAGAGCATGTTCTCTAGAATTCAAAGGTGGATGGGATCATCATCACACATTGGTTTAGTTCTCATACAACTATAGCTTCCACTCGAGTATTCAGATGGATCCATATGAAGATCTGTATGGAAAGTGATGTAGAACTCCAACCTGTTGGTATGAAGTTGGATAAAGAAAGGTACTTGGACCCGATTGTGTTCAAGAGATGATAGAGAAGGTTCAAGTCATCCAGAAACACATCAAAGCTGCTCAGAGACGGAAAAAGAGCTATGCAGATAACCATTAAAGGGACATAGGGTTCGGCGTTAGAGATAAAGTCTCCCTGTGAATATCACCATGGAAGAGAGTCATGAGGTTTGGAAAGAAAGGGAAGCTATGCCCAAGGTACATTGGCCCCTTTGAGATCCTTGACTGCATAGGAGCCGTGGCCTATCGGCTTGCCCTTCCACCTAATACGGCTCAAGTTCATGATGTGTTTCACATTTAACACCAGAGGAAGTACATACCGGACCCCTCACATGTACTAAACTCAGAGGTGGTACAACTGGAAGATGATCTTTCCTATGAGGAGAAGCAGTTAAAGATTCTGGATCGAAGAGATAAGGTTCTACACAACAAGATAACCCATCTTGTCATAGTGTTGTGTAGAAAACATAAGTTTGAGGAAGTAACTTGGGAATCAGAAGAGGAAATGAGGGAGAACTACCCTCACCTATTTGTGTAAATTGAAATTTTGAGGGCGAAATTTCATAAGGTGGGAAGAATGTAATGACCCAAAGTTTTTCAATGGAAATTCTCTTCTTATAAATATGTCATAAAATCACATGAAAACACAATATAATGAACTACTAAGTTCTAAGTGATTTTTAAACATAATTTTGTCAATTCTGTATTGGGAAGTTTGAAAATCTGACATACACGGTTGTGTTCAAGATTATTTTTGGAGTCTAATAAAACAAAAAATAATTTTTGGTGGATAGTAACCTACCCATATGAATAGTAACATACCCTTATGAATATTGATATATTATAATGAATAGTAACCTTACCTATGATAGTATAAAAATAGTATTCAAGTGAAAGTATGATGTACCTATATTTTTGAATTACTAAATGAATGTTTTAAAATTGGATTTTTAATAATAAGTTATGATTTTAATTAAATATTAAATTAATCATATTTAAAAAATTATTTTTTCAAAATGAACTTCATTTTTGGATTATACACTTCTAAAAATGGTTGGGGTAAATTTTAGGGATTTTTCTGAAATACTTGAATTTTTGATGAATAGTGAAATACCATAATTTACAAAAATAAGCTAAATAAGCTAAGTATAGTCTCATATGTGATGTTATGCTAATGTAAACCCACTTGGTTCGGGATCACATGATAATATTAATATTTTTGGCCAGGGAATACTCACAATTCCTTATCTTGTGGAGAAATAATAAACTAATGCATTTTATATTAAGGAAACCCCTCTCCCCTCCACTATAAAAACCACACTTCACACCCTCATTTCCTCACACCTCTCAATATCCAAGAATTCTCTAAACTCTTCCCAAAAACCTTTCCTAGCCCCTCTCCCACGTTCAATAGCTTATGCTCTCATCAAAATACCAAGCCTAGCTTCCTTACGGAGGATCTCAAAAAAAGGATTTAATAGGTAATTTCTCTCCCTCTTCTCCTTTAATTTCCATTCAATTTCATGTTCATTTCGTGATCTCTCCCCATCTATCATGATCCAAATGGTATTTTAACTTTATTATTATACATGTAATGCAATTTTATGATGCTAATGGGATATTATATCATCCATCCCATTTCCCTCTTCCTTTTATTTTATTAAAAAGAACGTTGTTCATGAGGTGTTAATTTATCACCTTCATGAACGACATGTTTTATTCTTCCATTTCTACCTTCAGATCTGGTCATTAAACCACTATTATAGTTGAAACAAAATTTTATATATGTATTATGTCCTATTTAACGTTCTGGAAATTACTTATGGCCATATTATAAGTGATAAAATAGTACAAGTTCATTATGATCGAAAAACCGTTCAAATTAACCCAAACAATCATCATTTAATTATTATCTAATGATTCATCCACATGGATATAATATGATTCCTTATAAAATCATTAAAACCCTTATAATATCATTAATAACATGTAATATAATTTCTGGATGTTTACCCTTGTTCTACCCAAACATCAATTTAAGAATACAAGTGAACCACTCAAGAAAACTATAAAAACAAACATTCCCAAACAATGTTTTAAACTCTATAACTCATCCAAAGGCACATAAAATCACTTAATGTAACCATAATGAACCATATTAATGTACACAAGGTTATGGATTTCTAATTAATGAAAATAATGTCATTATATAGGACATTAAAGAGAATGAAGCATTCATATACAAGGTAAGGGGAAATTCTTGAACCCAACTTTCATCCTTCAGGTTCTCCCTCTTTCACTCCACTTTTGATATGGTTACCCCTATAAAATATTTTTTCCATAATTTTCTTAACTTTTCTAGGATATACATGTTTTACACTATTTTTATGTCAAAAAAAATGTTTTCCAAAAGAACTCTTCTATTAAGAACATACCTTTTACTTCTCACTCAAAGTGGACAGTTCTTGTAACATGTATGTCATTTCCTCTTTCTTTTGGGAACCCAAAGTTTATGAATTTGTTCTTATGATATAAAACCCATTACTTTAAATGGGTTATTCATGTTCATTTTTGACATGTGTTCTATGTGGAAAGCTTGATAATGATAATGTTATGATGTGACGGGTGCGCCTGGAATTATATAGCCTAATATGAATGTTTAAATGTAATGGGTGCACCCAGAATTATACAGCACTCCAATGCATTGGGTAAAGTGATGAATCTCATGAGTAAATGTGAAATTAGTTTTGAACAAGATTCAAGATTGGTTCACAATTATGTGTGGTAGTTAACCACTATGACATGATGTTTCATTTTTATGCATTTCCACATTTCAAGTCTTATATTTATACTTCCTCTCATGTTCATGATATTTTTTCCATGTTATGATTATGCTCACCCCATTCTATATTGTTCTTCTTTATACTATTACTTGGATTTTAGCTCACCCCTTTTTATGTATATCCTCAGGTGGCTACATGAACTAAGGAGAGGACAGGTTCCAATAAGAAGCTAGAGAGGAAGACATCAAATTAATGTTTATGCTTGATGATGTAATTTCTATGTATGGTCCCAGTTTTCCAAAGAAAATAATCCTTTGGAACCATTATTTATAATACTATTTAGTTGTTTATCTTAAAATAATTTAATAGTAATGTATGAAAAGGTTTGGTTTCTATAGTTCATCTAGAAGACATTAGAAGGAACTGGAATCTCACAAGAAGAGATTCGTTAAGATTCCTCAGGTAGTAGAGCTCTGGAATAGGGTTCCTAGTTTTCCATACATAAAAGTTTTTGTTCATTAGGTAGTATGTCCCAGCCCTCATTATCTTATTTCTCTAGGGTAAGTTTCTCTCAGACCTATAAAAATGTATTAGGAACTTTTTTTTATTATAGAGTTTGAGGTCATCAACAACGAGAGTGCCTGACCATTTTGAGCAGTCAGTGTGTTGTATGTGTTCCACTCCAGGTTCCTCCTTTTAGTTAGTTCCATATGTAGAAAAAGAATTAAGATTCACTATATTTGGATTAGTATAGAGCAGATGGGGTAGGAATAGGATGACCCCAGGATGTTCCCCTTCCCTAGAGAACAGAGTACATCCTTGGAGGTGGTCGTTAGTAGGGTTAGAGAGGCCATGTAGCAGGTCATGGTCAGCAACATGAATTATCATTTCTATTTCTAGGCGATCTAAACATCAATCGAGATAACCAATTCTTGTTTTATACTTTTTTTCATGCCTTTTTTTTCAAGAGATACACACTCCTTCATATCACATGCCCTTGTCCATTCCCTGGCACTTGAGGTAGAGAGGCTTCCATTTCCCTTGGCACTTACTACACTGGATGAAGTTTGATCTGATTTGTTTGATGTGTGTAGAGACTGTGAGCTAGTGTTGGGGAGGAAACACTCTTGGAGTGATTTTTTATATTTAAGGATACAACCATATAATGAAATTATCAGTATGGATTGGTTTTATTAAGTACATGCTATCATGGATTTCCTTAGGAGGAATGTCGTGTTCCTCGATGATGATGGAGATCCAACATGTTTTTTTGGTGAGTGAGACCCTCAGATAGTTCAACAACATGTTCCATCCTTATCATACCTAATAGATGAGATGATAATGAGTTCATCAGAGTTTCAGTATTTGGTGTTTCTTAGGGTTGTAGAAGAGTACCAGGAATTCTTTCTAGAAGAGTTTTAAGTGTCACCCCCTCAACATGAGATTGAGTTCTGGATTGAGCTATAGACAAGCGTGTCTTCTATCTCGATGTATCCATATAATATTGATGCTTTTCAGTCTTAGGATCTAAATATACTACTCGATTGTATTTTATGGTTTGGTTTTTTCAGCCTGGTGTGTCACTATGGGGTTCACTAGTTTTGTTCATGAATAGGGCTGATGGTAGTTTGTGGTTTGGTGTCAATTATCATTTCTTGAACAAAGTTATAGTGAAGAACCACTATAGTCTACTGAATATTGATGATTTTTTCAATCATCTAAAAGTTTAAAGTTGTTTATCGAAGTTAGATATGAGGTCATGATATCATTAGATGTGTGTGAAGGGTGAGGATATCCAGAATACTACATTTCGTCGTTGTCATGGGAATTACAAGTTTGTTGTGATTTCATTTAGTGTGACAAATTATCTAGTTGTGTTTATCGGTTTGATGAATGTTGGGTTCCATGAGTTCCCAGATATATTCGTGGTGGACTTCATTGGAATCATCATTGTGTACTCCATGTATGAGGTGTACCATGTAATGAATTATCCTACCATTTTTTGAGTTCTTTGTAGACAACAGATGTTTGAGATGTTTTCGAAGTGAATGGTTTTATTTGGTATCACAGGATATTATAGGAGGTTCGTATCTAGGTTTTCTCATTTTGTGACTCCTCTAACATCATTTACTAGAAATTATAAGGGTTTTGTGAGGAATGATTAGTGTCACGACACTTTAGACTATCTGAAGGAGAAGTTGGTCAGTGCTCTGGTTCTTTTTCTTAAAGTAGAATGAGTTTAGTTAGAGGTTTTCAGTGATGCATCATGTTTGGGGCTAGGGTGTTTTCTAATTTATCATAGATCATTAATTTAATATGGTTCTCAGAAGTTGTATTCCCATGAGCATGACTATTCCACCCATTATATCAAGTTGACGATAGTGGTGTTTCACCTAAAGTTATGGAGACATTACATCATTGGAGAGAATTTTGTGATCTTCACTGATCATAAGAGACTGAGGTATGTTCTCTCCCACTGTGACATGAACATGTGACAATATCAGTGATAAAGTTATTACAAGATTAAGATTACAAAATATCATATATACTTGGATTGGAAAATTTTGTGGCTGATGCACTAAGTAAGAAGTTTCTTAGTGATATAGTGAATTAATCAGGTGATTCTTGGAGAGAGATGAAAGAACCATCATTATTAAATCTACATATGGGTGATGTTGGTGGAAAATGTTTTCATTTTTAGATGATGGTGTAGTCATATTTTTTGTGGAGGGTGGAATAGTCCGAGTTGGGGGATATTGAGGTAGATGTATAGAGAGACTAAGTTGTTTGTAGAAAGTCCCCTGATTGTTGGTTTGAGGATGAATAACCCTAGGTTTTGTTTTAGATAAAGATTTACATACATTTGTTGATGATTGAGATGGTTCCCAGAGAGTTCCATAGTTTTCCCATGTCGGTCCATCATGGAGTGACAATGATGTACCAATAATTAAGGAGTCAATTTTTGTGGACTAGGTTGGAGCAAGGAGTTGCGATGTTTTTGTCTCGATGTTTGTTCTTCCAAAATGTGAAGGCTAAGCACCGTGTTCCAAAAGATTTTTTCTAGTAGTTCGATGTTATTCAGTAGAAGTGGGAGGCTATACTGATGGACATATTTACTGGTTTACCTCATGATCAAGGAGGATGGGGCGCTATATGGTTAGTAGTGGATTGTTTGATGAAATCACCCCACTTTATAACAATCAAGGAGTCCATATCAATGGAGGATTTGGCATGAAAGTAGCTGGAAGAGGTTTTGAGACTCTATAGATTCTCTTTTATTATCATTTTTGATTTATAACCTTCTTTTACTTCCAGGGTGTAGAGATTACTCCATCATGATTTTCATTCACAACTATGACTTATCACTACTTTTCATCTGCAAACATACAGTCAGACAGAACAGACCATCCAAACTCTTGAAGACATGTTGTGCTCTTGTGTCCAATATTTTGGAGGCTTATGGATAAGGCACTTACCCTATGTATAGTTATCTTACAAACATAGTTTCAATTTCACCAATGGTATTGTGCCATTAGAATCATTGAATGTCTTTGTTTTTTGTTCTCCATTTTGTTTGATTGGGGTCAGAGAGTTAGTAATTCTCAGGTCGGAACTAGTACAGAGTATGAAAGAGATAGATCATGTGATTTGTGAGTGGATGAAGGTAGTGAATGATCATTAGAAGTCCTATGTTTACCAATGGAGGAGACCTCTATAGTTTGACATGGAAAATCATGTGTTTCTGAATGTGACTCCCCATCATGGGTAGTGAAGGTTTGGTTGTGGGAGTAATCTTACCTACTAATTTTATGGGCCTTTTGAGGTGTTGTCTCAGGTTGGTGACATGGCATATCAGGCAGCACCTCCCCTGTATATGAGACATATACAGGATTTTTTTCACGTGTTTCATCTCCAATGATATCTTCATGATAAGTCTCACATCATCAATTGGGGTGAGATCAATGTTGATGACGATGTGAACTTCGGGAAGAGGCCTATATAGATCCCTATCTATAAGTAGAAGGTGTAGTTCAGGTGGGATATACCCTTAGTTCATATCTTGTGGTGGCACAGTGGCATGGAGGAGAATACATGGTAATGCCAGTCTGATATACATGCTCAGTACCTCAAGTAGTTTGATATTTAGCTCTACTATTATATTGTTTTTCCTTTGGTGTTTGTAGACACTTTCTACAAGGACACAACCTTAATGAATTACATAATCTTGAATTAAAGTAATAATTAACATTGAGTAACTTTTCAGGTTTATAGTTTTATAGTATTAGGCCACAATAATTAAATTACATCTCAAAAATTACCAAATAGACACTTCTACTCATTTTCCATTTTTTCGTAAAACAAAAAACTCTTGAAACAAAAGAGTCATGTCTACTTCGATTAGACAACATAAATTTTCCTTGATCCCATCCTTGAACCTATTCATATTTATGTCCTGTGAAATACATTTAAAAATTTGGGATGAGCATAAAAAGATCAGTAAGGGTTATAAAATAAGGAAAAAAACATTAATACACAAATAAATAAAAATCAATGAAACCATACTTTTCAATCATAATATACCTCATAAAATCATAAGATTTATGAATAACACAATGAAATCACTAATAATAAATGTATCTTATTGCATTCATAAAATACTTACATTATAGCTTTTGAAAATATGTAGGGAGTTACGTTTGGAATACCCATCATAGTATATTCCCAATATATATTAGGAGAAAAATTAACATTTACCTCTGTCACATTACCAAATACATTGGAGAGCTATCTCGGGTTCACCTTACATAGGTTTATCATGGAACCACCAATATATGTAAACAATTTCCAATAAAAATAACTTCTTCATAACACATAAAACAATTATAAATGAAATATATCATTTCCACATTGCAATCATAATATATCATTTCATGATATTTACATAATCAATGATTTATTAAACAATTTTCTAAAGCATTTAAAACATTTAATAAATATATTTTTGAATCAATGTTTCCCATAACAATTTAATGAATTTGAATGAAATTTTAATTTCAAAATATTCATGTCCACATGAATAAATCCTAAAAACCATTTTTAAAACATGGACATTAATGAGAATTATTTAGAATAACAAATATTTTAAAACATTTAAAATGACATTTTAGTTAAAAGGTACCTAACCAAAATTGAGATACTTGAATACAAATAATTTAGGAATAACATTAATAAAAACATTATAATTTCATGAAAATAAACGTATTAAAAATATAATATAGTAGTAGTAGTAGTTCATTTTTTATTCAAAAAGAAATAATGAAAGGAAGAAAGACCCCTCAAGGGGGATGGAAATAGTGAAGCCCGAGCGCATCCCCTAACACAAAGGAGGCACATTCTGAAGGGAGAGAGAGGGGAGAGTTATAGATAATGAGAGGGTCATCTAGTCTACCCAAGCAGGCAAGGGAATCCGCTGCGAAATTAGCCTCCCTCTAGCTGTGAGACAAACGAACTCCAAGTGAGATTTCCATTCTTCACCTTCTGATAAAGTACGTGAGTTCCCACGGAACCCCACACCACCCTTTCTTAAACCAAAGCCTGAACTTCCGCACACAAGGAGTTGCCAGTCCCATAAAATGCACTGAAGGTGACGAGAACTGATCCAGAGGAATCCCGTAGCACGCCTCCCCCCTCATGATCCCTCCCATGAATAACCCATCAACGTTAAGCTTGAGTCCCTCAACCGGTGGATGCCATTTAACCCACTGACCACTCCCTTTTTTCTGAAAACTGGGGTGATGAATAAGGTTGTTAATCACAGTAGATGTCACTCCGCCTCTTATCTAAGAAGCAATCTCAAAAATGAGGGACTTGAGGCTAACCTGTAGAAACAGCAGCGTCCGACTCTCACCTCTCCGAACCTGGTTATGTGCCTCCCAAAGAACCCAACACAGAGCCACAAGGATGATCGTTCTAACCAGCCGTTCCTGTTCAGAAGCCCCTGCACCAGAAAACCAGCACTCCACATAATTCTGTAATGAGTATTCTCCAACGCCTCTGCAGGGATTATATGTGAACAAGGATTAACGATGAAGTGCCCATTGACTCTGAATGAATAGATGTTTCTCCGTTTCGCACATGTGATTGGTGCAACAGAAGCACCTCAAGGCCAAAGTAACGCCCCATAGTTGAACGTTGTCCTCCATAGGTGATGCTCTATTTCTGTTCCTCCAGAGTAAGAAATTCATTCTAATGGGAATATCTTTTAACCAGAGCGCTGGAGCCCAAGCATTGGTGATGCTACTTGCCTGGACGATACTCCTGAAACCTTGTGAGGAAAACCTCCCTGAGCTAGATTCCGAGAAGCATCATTTGTCGGGTTCATCACTCATGACAATATTATCGAACACAGACATCTGATTAACGTTCAAAGAGGTATTTATCAAGTCGAAATCCTCGCATCCATTATTGAAGTTAATATCCGGAGAAGGACAGTCGGGGTAACTCAAGGGTTCCCCCGACCAGTTTGTATCCCAAAAATTGATATTTCCAACACCGATGACCCACCTCGCATGACCTAACAAAGTGTCAATGAGGGAAAACATACATCTTTACTGCCTCGTGGAGCTGTAAAGACCCCTTACTTCAAGCCCGGGGTAATGTGCCTTAAAGAATTTCTCCCACAACGAATCCCCGACGATAATATCCCAAGCGAGACGTGCCTGCAAACTTTGGAGTGTACCCTGTATATCACGTAAGCCAACACCTCCGGCCTCCACTGATCTAGAAAGATGCCTCCAAGAGGCCCAGTGAAACCTTCCATCCTCCTTGGCATCCCACAGGAAGGAGTTGAGGATGATTTCCATCCTCTCCACCGTACCCTTAGGAGGGTGGATCACCAAAAACATGTTCATGGGAATGGACGTGAGTACACTATTAATCAACATAATCCGTCCGCCAAAGGAGAGGAGCTTATTTTTCCAATTATAGATTCTGCCCAGTATACGATCAAGTATCGTAGAGAAATGAATCTTCTTAACGTGGCCACAGGAGATCGGAACCCCAAGATATAATATGGAAAATGGCCGCCTACAACAACCCAGAGTTTTCTAGAACTCCTTTAATCTTGAAGCTGGGCATTTATCAGAGGTGAAGAAATGACTTTTAGCAGGGTTGATGCACTGCCCGCTCCATTTGCCGTAAGAAGATAGGGAGACCATGAGAGACTTCAACGATCTCTTCCCGCCATTGATAAAAATCAGAATATCATCCGCAAACATAAGATGAGAAATGACAACACAATTCCACCCCCCAGAAGGGAATCATGAGACCTGTGTCCATCCCATGCTTCATGTTTCTTGAGAGTGCATCCTGAGCGATAACAAAAAGAAGCAGGGACAAGGGATCCCCTTGATGAAAACCGCGTACAGTCTTGAAGAAACCAAAGGTCTTTCCCATCAATGCAATGGAAAGCCACGAGGAAGAGTAACATCTAAAGCAAATATCACAAAAAACCTCACTGAACCCAAAGATCCGCATAACCCGTATGATGAATCTCCACTCCAGCGTGTCATACGCCTTGTTTATATCAACTTGGAAGATGAAATTATGACCAAAAGGACAATATTAACACCATCTAAAAGTGAATTGGTGCAAAACAACAATGAAGTCTCAATAAAATTTTAATTGAGACGAAATCCCTTATAAAAACTGTATCCTTAGATTAATGATAAATAAATTACATAATAATGTGTTACAAACATAAATACATTCAATATGATGGGATATTAAGTGTAAATAAATCAGGGGACATCCACACATGTTCATTTAAAAAAACAATGACTTGGATGTTTAACTCAATGAATAGAAATTGAGTTATGATTACCCTTATGAAGTTCATATCAATTATATGAGAACTTATCAATGATGTTTTTATGAGTGTCAAAAGTATATCCACACAAAGGGGAGTGGAAATTACAATATAAATAAATAAACAATGATTCCACACATAATCATAAAATGACATAATTATGAATTAGAAGATTAACCCAAGGAATGGAAATTGGGTTAAAACGTTCCCATACAGATTTGGTAACTTTCAAAACATACACCACATGAAAGAAAGATAATAAAATGATGATAAAAATACCCATAAATAATTTATATAACACAAATAATAAAATAATTGTCTATACATACACCAAAAATAAGTAAATAGTTGCAAATATAGTTTGAATCTCATGGGAATAAATAAATGAGATGAAAACCCCTTAACTCGTGTCTGACCTGACTTGATTGTTCCTTATTCTTATTGAATAATAAAAATTGGTTAATATATACTTTCTTCCGAACCTTTTTAAAGATTATTATTCCTTTTATATCACTTATTACCTTTCTATAACAATTATTTAATTATTTGAGTTCATATCCGACATTTTGTTGATGTTCAGAATTTGAGTTAAAAATGAACTTGTTATAATTACAATTTGTCCATGTGGTCAAAATTACATTATCTCCATAATTATATTCATGAATTTTATATCATATATATCATATATATATATATAGTATATATGTATTTATAATATTCTATAACATTTGGACATAAGAAATGAAATGCACCATTAATGAGGACGGTAAGTCGTACGTATGCAAGAACACTACTTTTATTTCTTTTTTTACATTTTTAATGAAATGAAATCAGAATGAAACATAGGTATATTATAATTACTATAAAATAAAATATTTTATATATGTTACATAATATAATTAACAATATATTTTATACGTTCCATGTAGGGTATGAACGAGTCATATCACTTTGAGGGGGTGGTAGTCCGCACTACCTCAAATGAAATTATCATATTTATACATCGTGAAAAGAATAAAAGTATGATCTAAATGAGAATTAAAGAAGAATATTGATAAAATAAAATAAAATATATATCATATATAATTACAGTTCCATTAGAATGGCCACCATGAGAGGCGGTTGGATATTTTTGAACAATCATCGTTTTGTATGGCAGTAGTTCACCTTCTATTGAAACAGTTTATTCGTATCGATTAGATGGAGGTGTGTGGAAGTGTAGTTAGAATAATTATCATAAAAACAACCTATTATATGGAGGATAATTTTTTTGTTATAAAATAAAGTAATAAAGAGTTTTTAGGGGGCTGGATAAGTAAAATAAAATAAAAGAACATAAGATAATACGTTACTTTTAAATTGGGTGTCTTCCTTTGGTTTGAACCCAAATGTTTACATGAAGTGCCTTCTGCCGAAGGTAAGACTTCTCAGTGGAAGAGAGATATATTTAGAGAATATTTGGGAAGAGGTTGGACAATCCAAGGGGCTTGAGTGGTGTGAGTAATGGGTTAGAGGTGAGAACTTTTTATAAGGGGGAGGAGGGGCTCTTTAAGAATGTTTGAAAATATTAATTTATTATATAATTATTTATAGTTTCTAAAAGACCAAAACATATTAAAGACAAATATAAAATGAATCTTATTCCAAATAAAATCCTCCAATAATAATTGGAATGGTTTTGAATATTATTTTCATATTTATAATAATATTTATTTAAATAATTCATTATTGAGGTTTTCCCTGCATCATTATTGTGTCATAAATAATTTTTTTATATGATGTCTAAAAATTATAAATAAAATTCCATGATTTATGAAATATATTTATCTTTATAATAATTATTTATAGTCAAATATTTCAATTATATAACCCCATATTGATTTTTTTAGAAGAACAATACATGTTTATGATATTTTTATTTCTACATTAAATTAAAAGTTATTAATTTCATTATATTTCCCAAATGGCTTTCAAAGACCATAAATCTCACCCTAGGATTTTAGTGGTCTGACATGACTCATACAATAAGGTTAGTATAAGTTTTATGCTCATTTATTTATTATAATATTATTTTTACCCTGAATTACAGTATTTACCTTTAACCAATGTAAATAAAAGTCAAATGTTACTATTCATCAAATATTCTTTTCATCTACATGAACCATATTCTACTTAATAATAACAACCATGTGTGTTTTATTTTCTAAATAAAATTCATAGATGTGGTAAAATTTCATTTAAATGAAGAAGTCGGTTTTTTTAACTATTACTCAGTGTTTTTACTATTCATCAAAAATTAAAGTTTTTTAGAAAAATACTAAAACATAAGCCTATGTTATATATTATATTATGAATTAAAATATTATGTCTATTTTACCAAATTAAAAAAATAGAATTTTTATTAATTAATTTAAAATTAATTCCCATTGTCAAAACAAAAAACATGTTTTTATGAAATAATAGTTATCAAAATATTGATATTTGTTTATGGCCAATTTAAAAGTTAAATTACTTCAAATCATAGACATTAGATTATATGGTAAAAATATAATCTAATTAAACATTTAAACCAATTAAAAAGATAATCTTACCATATAAAAAAATTATATTAAAAGGCAGTGTCGAATTAAAATACAATATTTTTCACTATTCATTAAAACTTAATTTTATCAGAAAAATATCTAAAATATATCCAAAGTAAATATTGATGTCCCTATTCTAAAGAAGAATTTTATTTTGTCAAATTGAAAATCTAAAAATTACCAAAAAAATTACCAATAAAATATTTATAGAGAGTTATCCATCAAAAGGGGTTAAATCAACCTTTTAATGAATATTAGAGTATTTATGCTTGAAATCAAATTCATTCACATTTATTGCTTCTAAATTTTGTTTGCTAGATGTAAAAACAGTTAAAAAAATGTTAAATCATATTTTAGTTAGTCTTGTTCATTCATTCTAATACAATAGCTATGCGTTAACTACCATTTAAAATAATAATAATATTATAATATTATTCAGTATAACTTAACAATCTGTGTATCATAAGATTTAAAAGAAACCCATTGTTGTGTATCAGGTACACCATCAAACATGGAATCCCCATTAAAATAAAGCTAATATTTAATACCCAAATATTAATAAATATGAAAATTCTATATTCATTATTCACCTAGGATGTTACATCCTTCCCCCCTTTTGGGAATTTCATCTTCCCAATATTATAATTGGTCTTGGAAACTTCATTAAAAGTCTCACATCGGAAAAATAGTTAACAAAACTATCACTTAAAAATAAAGAAACATATGTACAAAAGTCACCTGAGATAACCCATAATAGGATTCCATATAGGAAAACATGGAAATGGAGGAGAAAATAAGTGTCCAGTTCTGATAGAGTGTAATAAAAAACATGATTAGGAGAAAGTTAACCACCAGAAAATCACAAAATTTTTATGGGTCAAATGGTATTAGATTCCCCAGTATAAAAAGTTAACAAAATACATTACTGTTTTATGTTCCATTTCATAAAGTTGGAGAACTTATTTACAATATCGACTAAGGACATAAGGAAATATACTTACTTTTAAATTAGAGTTTCATCCTTCAGTTAGTTTCTACCAAAAACTAATATTTTTCTTCAAACAATGAGCATTCAATATTACTTAGTCATACCTCAAGCACTATAATGAACTTCTATAGAATCACATAATCCTCAAAATATGAACAATATATTTCCCATGCCTTTAGAGATTAACAAAAACCAAAATGGTTAGTACAAGATCAGATAATCCACAAAAAGGTAAATCTTTAATAAAAAATGAAATACTACTCTTAATCTCCAAAATTGAATAAACAATACCAAAATCTTAAAAAATACCATTAAATACACAAATGTCCTTAAAATTCATTAAAATAATCCAAACTATGTCTGAAACCCAAAATTCAGAATGATTTGATAACATAGTATTCCATAGTAAATCTTAACATTTATATCCAAATAACCTCAACTACTCTTAAAGTCTCATACTGAATTGTAATTAACTAAATCACATATTCATTATGATAGGTTAATCATTTCCATAAATAACCTGAATTTCCATATGTCCATAGTAAAATCATAGATTCTTCCAAAATAAAATTCCAACATTACTCCTCAATTGAAATCCCAAAGTATTCTATTTTCTTTAGGAATATAGTTTCCCAAAAAAGAGAAAACGTCTTCCAAAATAACCTTTATCACTTAATCCCCAAATAGTTATCCTATAATAAGGATATCCATTAGATAAAACATAAGATCCCAAATCTAAATATTCTTGATCAATAAAATCTTTTTACTAAAAATAATATGTTATACTAACCAGGTAATTCATTTAGTCCAGTGGTTAGCAATAAATCCCACTCTCATTTTGGTTATGTGTTCGATTCCCGTAGTTTTCTCCGATGGGATGGGTTGTCAAGCGGTCTGCATGTTGTCCTTTTTCGAAAACTATATAATTTTCTAACATTCCAAAAAATGATATAAAATCCTCAAAAATAACCATAACATGATTTAACCTAAATGGTTGTCTTATGCCTCTCATTTTCATCTCGACTCATATTGACCTCAATATCTAAATTCACGAAGTCTTATATATATTGACAATTTTTTAAGTTTATTTTTCCTCTATAAAATAACATTATTCCCTAAGAAAGAACATCATACCTTGATCATGGTTTCCACTTAGTTTCATCGTCATCTTGTTCACGTAGATAAATGGTCCATGCATTACAAAAATGATTTATATATCCTTCATAATCATCTTCTTTCTTTATCCAAATACTCCTAGTACAACTTGGGTCATATGGTTGATTACAGAAGTACATTTTCGTAAAATAATCATCTATGACATATAATTTCAAAACAACTAATAAAACTATATTTTTATAAAATAGTCTGACTGAGTTTGAGTTGAAACATTGAATCAATGGTCATTTTAAAATACCATAAGTATGTTCCAAAAGGCTATAATTTAAAATTAAATATAAACAGGTTATTTAAGGGTCTTTTTCTTTATCATGTTTTTCAAAGTCAAAATACGGTTCAAAATCTTATGATAAGGTAAAATATTTGTAAATACATTGATAATTTTTACATTTATTGGAAATATGAGAATATTGAGAAAATTGGATTTGATTAAATACAACCTAAGATCCATGATGGTATCGAGGTATAGCCAAGAAGTTTTATATCTCAAAAAATGTCTTGTAAGTTATTTTTATGTTAGAAAATGTTTCAGGGACATCTGGACATGAAATTGCAATAATTATTGCAAGGAAGTCATCAGGAAGGGATATGAATGTCCTTTTAGATCCTCATCTTTCCATTTGTAACAAATTCCTTGATCTGAAAAAGTTAAAAAATAAGGATTTAACTTATGTAATAGAGATACAGACTAACCATATGTCTATCAAGAAATCATAATCCCTAATGTTGTCTAAACTAACCTTTGATACTAACTATAAGGACCCATCCTAAACACATTACACAATCTTGAATTAAATTAATAATTCACATTGAATATATTTTTAGGTTTAGTGTTTTAGAGAATTAGTCGATAACAATTACATTAAATTTCAAAAATTAAAATGTATACACTTCTACTCAGTTTCCATTTTTTCATAAAATAAAAAAACTCAAGAAAAAAGAGTCATGTCTTGTTCCGTGTTTTAGAGAACATGACTTTTCCTCAATCCCATCCTCGACACTATTCATATTTAAGTCCTATGAAAATCATTTCAAAACATGGGATGAGCATAAAAATCTCATTAAGAGTTATAAAATAAAGAAATGAAACATCTAGACATTAATAAATACAAATCAATAAAACTATACTTTTCAATCATAACATACCTCATGAAATCATAATATTTATGAATAACACACATAAATAATAAATCATAAATGTAACTTATTGAATTCATATCATACTTATAGTGTAGTTTTCACAGATACATAGGGAGTTACATTTGGAATACCCATCATAGTATATTCTCTAAATCTCTTAGGATAAACATTAACATTTACCTCCATCACGTTACCCAGTGCATTATAGATCTATCTCAGGATCACCCGCCCTATTTTTATCACCAAACCACCCATATACGTAAACAATGTACAATAACCATAACATATTCAGAACACATAAAAACAAGAATAAATCAAAGATATCATTTACACATTGTAAACACAATATATCATTTCAAGATATTGACATAATCAATGCTTTATCAACCCATTTTCAAAAACCATTTAAAACATCTAATAAAGATAATTTTTAATCAAAGTGTCTCATACCACATTTAAGCATTTTATATAAATTTTAATTTCAAAACATTAATCTTTATATAAATAAATCCATAAAACCATTTTTAAGACATGGAAATTAATGATAATTACTTAGAATAATAAATCTTTAAAACATTTAAAATGATATTTTAGTTAAAGAGTTCCGAACCAAAAGAGAGATGCTTCAAAACATATAATTGAGGAATAAAATTAATAAAAATGTTTATAATATAATGGAAATAAAGGTATTCATGATATAGTATGCTAATGTATAGTATTAAAACCATATAAAATTGAATTGTTGCATAACAACAATGAAGTCTCAATATAATGTAAATTGAGACAAAATCCCTTATAAAAAATGTATCCTTAGATTAAGGATAAATCAATTACATAATAATTTGTGAAAAATATAAATAAAATAAATCTGATTGGATATTCAGTGTAAATAAATCAGAGTACATTCACACATGTTCTTTTTAAAACAAAACCAATGAATCAGATGTTTAACTCAATGAATGGAAATTGAGATAAGATTACCCCTACCAAGTTCATATCAATTACATGAGAACTTATCAATGGAGTTATTATGTTTATAAAAAGTATATCCACATGATGGGGAGTGGGAAATTACAATATAAATAAATAAGCAGGGATTCTATACATAATCATAGCATGAGATAATTAATAATTAGAATATTAACCCAAGAAATAGAAATTGGGTTAAAAAGTCCCCTTATGCATTGGGTAACTTTCGAAACATACACCACATGAAATAAGGATAAAAAAATAATGCTATAAATACCCATAAATTAATTTATATTACACAACTAATACATTCATGGGCAGTACATACACCACACAAAAGTAAATAGTTGAAAATATAGCATGAATCTCATGAGAATAAAAAATGAGGTGAAAACCCCTTACCTCGTGTCCGAATTGACTTGTTTGATAATAGTTATTCTTTAATAATAAACATAAGTTAATTCATAATTTATTCAGAACCATTTTTATGTTTATTATTCCTTTTATATCACTTATTACCTTTCAATAACAATTATTTAATTATTTGATTTCATATCGGACATTTGGTTGATGTTCGGAATTTGAGTTAAAAATGAATATGTTATAATCATAATTTGACCATGTGGTAAAATGTAAATTATCTAAATAATTATATTCATGATTTAGATATCATATATATCATTTATATTCAGTATATATTTATTTATAATTGTCCATAATATTTGGATATAAGAAACCAAATGCACCGTTTATGGAGACGGTAAGCCGTACGTATGCATGAACGACACTTTCATTTCATTTTTTTAAATCAAATGAAAACATAATGATAGATTGGTATATTATAATTAATTAATAATATAATATTTTATATATGTTACATAATTTCATTTACACCATAATTTATACTTTCCATGTATGGTATGAACGATTCATATCACTTTGAGGGGGCGATAGTCTGTCATTCCTCAAATGAAATTATCGTATTAATACAACATAAAAGCATAAACATATGCTTTAAATGAGAATTAATTAAGAATATTAATAAAATAAAATAAAATAAATATCATATATAATAATATTTCCATCAAAATGTCCACTAGGAGAGGCGGTTGGAGATATTTGAACAATCATCGTTTTGTGAGGCAGTAACTCGTCGTCCACAGAAAAAGTTTGTTCCTATCAATTAGATGGAGGTGTGTAGAAGTGTACTTCTAATAAATCTCCTAAAAACAACCTATTATATTTAGGATACTAGTGTGGTTATAAAATAAAGTAATAAAGGGATTTTAGGTGGTCAGAGAAGTAAAATAAAAGAAAATAACTTAAGAGAAGATGTTACCTTTAAATCGAGTATCTCCCTTTTGTATGAACCAACATGTTTAATTGCAGTACCTTCTGCTTATGGTAAGGATTATATGTGGTAGATAGAGATATTGAGAGTTTATTTGGGCAATTTTTGGACGAGCCACGAGACTTTATTGGTATGATTAATGGGTTAGAGGTGAGAGCTTTTTATAAGGGGGAGGAGGGGCTCTTTAGGAATGTTTGAAAATATTATTTTATTATATAATTTTATTCAGTTTCTAAAGGTCCAAAACTTATTAAAGTAGGATAAAAGATGACAATTATTCGAAATAAAATAATTTAATAATAATTAAATCGGTTTTGGATATTTTTTAATCTTTATAATTTTATTTATTTAAATCATTCATTAATAAGGTAAACAATGCATCATTATTGTGTCATAAATAATATTATTTATATGAGGTCTAAAAATTATAAATAAAATACCATGAGGTATGAAATATTTTTATATTTCCAATGAATATTTATAGTCAAATAGATCAATTATATAACCCCACATTAAAATTGTTTTAGAAAAACAATACATGTTTATGATATTTTTATTTTTACATTAAATAAAAAGTTATTAATGTCATTATGTTACCCAAACGACTTTCAAATGCCAAAAATCTCACCCAATGATTGTATTGGTCTTCCATGACACATCCATTAAGGATAAGACAAGTTTTAAGATAATTTTATATTATTATAATATTTTTTTACCTTGATTTACCCAATTTACCTTTAACTACGGAAAATAAAAGCCAAAAGTTACTATTCACAAAAATATTTTCATCATATTGAACAACATTTTACATTATAAAGAAAATCAGGTATGTTGGATTCTTTAAATTCAATTCAAAGAAGTGGTAAAATTTCATAAAAATGAAGAAGTCATTTTTTTTATCACTACTCAGTGTTTTCACTATTCATAAAAAATGGATGATTTTCAAAAAAATACCTAAATTTTATCCTCAAATATATTTGATATTCCGATTTAAAAAATGATGTCTATATTACCAAATTCAAATCTGAGAATTTTAATCAATTGATTTAAAATTATTTCTCATTTTCAAAATAAAAAGCGTGTTTTCAAGAAATAATAACTATCAAAAGAATAACACCTGTTTTTGTCCAATTTCAAATTTGAAATTACTTCCAATGACCAAAATTAGATTAAATTGTAAAATATAATCTAGTTTAAATTTAAAAACAATTAAAAAAGATAATATTACAATATAAATAAATTAGATTAAAATGCAGTTTTGAATTAAAATAAAATATTTTTCATTATTCACTAATTAATGAATTCTATCGAAAAAAATACAAAAAATAACCCAAAGTAAATTTTGATGTCCTGATTCTAATAAATAAATAAATTTTGTCAAATCAAAAATATAAATGTGACCAAAAATATATTTAAAGAGGGTTGACCATCCAAAGGTGGTAAATTGACCTTTTAATGAATATTAGAGTATTTATACTTAAAATTCGATCCATTCACATTTTTAGAGTCTAACTTTTATTGGATAAATGTAAAAACATTTATAGAAACATGTATAATAATATTGTATTTAGTCCTATTTATTCCTTCCAATACAATGGCTATGAATTAACTACAATTTAAAATAATAATATTATTATATTATTTTTCGGTATAACTTAATGTTGTTTGTAACGAATGATTTCAAAGAAACTCATTATTGCGTATCAGGTACGTTATTGATCATGGAATCCCCTTTAAAGTAAAATTAATATTTAATTCACAAATATTAATAAATATGAAAATTCCATATTATTTATTAACTTGGGATGTTACACTTTCCATTGATGAGATAACTTTCTCTTTTTTCTTGTTATGGCATGATCTCATTTGATATGTATATCCCCAAGGAGAGTGGTTTGGAGTAAATTTTAGTTTTCACATCTTTTCTCATTGTTCCTTTGATAAAGTGGTTGAGATTATTTTGTGGTTAGAGAATTGTGAGGTATCTCAAAGGGTGGTTGTATGGACCCCTTTTATTTTTCTATATCTGGGTTGGTTTTGGAATCTTGAGGATGAGAATAGATTGAGAGTAATCCAATGTAATGGATCTAATCTATTTGGTCCATTACATTGTGAGAATTTGGAAATTTAGGTGTTCTATGAGGTTAAAGAAAACTTATTTATAACACTTTCCAAAATTTCTAGATCTTTGAAGAATGTTTAGAAAATGGTGATACATCCAATGATAGGTATACAATATTTCATGAATAACTAAACATCCAATGGTAGGTGTACAATGTTTCCATAATCGTGAGACATCCAAAGGTAGGTATATATTGTTTCTATAATGGTGAGACATCCAACGATAGGTTTATAGTATTCCCAAAATGGTGATATGTCCAACGGTAGGTGTACAATGTTTTGAAAATGGTGAGACATCCAATGGTAGATGTACAGTGTTTCTAAAATAGTGATACATCCAATGGTAGGTGTATAGTGTTTCCAAAATTTTGAGAAATCAAATGGTAGGTTTACAGTGTTTCTAGAATGGTGATACATCCAATGGTAGGTGTACAACATTTACAAAATGGAGATACATCCAACAATATACGTACACATTTTCTATAATGGTGAGACATCCAACATTAGGTGTACAATGATTCTAGAATGGTTAGACATCAAGCGGTTGGTTTACATTGATTCCATATTCCTATAGTTTCTCCCCTTGGATATTATTTTTGATATAAAATAAAACCAAAACATTGTTCTAATCGATTTAAGGCTGATTCAATGCCCATAACTGCTATTTCAATACTCTTAAGATTCCAGTTACCTTTACATGGTCAAAACTCGTAGTCCAGATCTGATCCTCGTTTAATATAAATTCAAAATTTTATCTAAACTGTTTCTCATTTCAGATTTTCAAAAATGTCGAGATATATTCCACCCTTGTTTCTCATTAATATTTTAATTTTTACAGGGTTCCCAAATTTATTCCTCTGGTATGAGTCATGTGATCGAACTACAATCCTTGGATCGTTTCCCCTTTTTCCTACTATATGTGCACCCCCTGTATTGGTGCAACCATGATGTTTCGATCCATCTTCAATATAAGTTATGTTCTACCTTTATTATTCTAGGTTCCTTGGTATGTTTTCTCTTGTTTCTCCTTTTCTTGGTGATGGCATGTGATCTCCATGTTTCTAATAGAGCTTTTTTGGGTGTTAGTTGTTGCAATTGTGTCACGACTTACTCAGGTGGATGCAGTCATTCAAGGAGAGTTGACTGTCTCGTGAAAAGAACATCGGAAACCTTTTGAGGTAGGGGTTTATAAATTATTTATTTTATTTACATGTAATCTTAGTGTTATAATTATTTATACCTCTAGATCACAATAAAATTGACATAATAAATATTTTAATTGGATTAATGAATTGGTATGAATTGTTTAGCGATGTTACTTCCCATTGATTTCCCAGACTGTGTTATATCAATGACATTATTGTTTAACATGTCATTATTGAAAAAAATTGGTAATGAATGTAAAGTTGGGATTAATTTTAAATTGTTTGGATAAAGAAATAATGAGTCATATTGATGAATTTGGTTGTTATTGTTACGATTTGATGATAATCAAATCGATGCAATAATACATGTTTAATTGGATCATTCAATTCCTGATGAAATAAAGAACCCATTTTGTGTTAAAGGATAATGACTTGTATGGTTCCGAGTTACCCAATTTATTGTAAAGGCCAAGTGCCCTATACTTTGTAGTTGTGAGTGATCATTATGTGTGAAGGATGAATTTATTTTTTAGGCCCAAGAGCCCAGTTTGTATGTTGTTTAATTCTTGTTTCCTGTATTTTGGTGGGAGTATGGGATGGATAATCATGGATGGATATTTTGGTATGTGGGGATAGGGAGGCCCACTTTTTGTGGTAGTATTTGGTGCCTATAGTGTCTAGATGCATCATTTTATTCATATGGGTGTCGAGGAAAATATCAGGGATGATGGATTGGGTTGAAGATAGGCATACTCATTGATGTGAAATTCATTTCTGTTGATTATATTGTTTGTTTATTTTCTTTACATTCTACACTGCTTGAGGAAGATGGTCTTTCTTACCCTTCTTCCAAAAGAGTAATAGATTTACTGGGTATTCCATGTGATTTCCAAATTTAGATTATCATTGATGGATGGGTCTATACTCTGGCTATAGGTAGAATAGACTTAATTGGTAGTTCCAATACCCACCATGTTCAGACACTTGATTTTGGTATCCTAGAATGATTTAATGGAATACCTATAATTATGAATATGTGATAATTATATTAATAATGGTTAGAATAAATGGTGTAGAACCCATGAGTTTTGAGATTGCTGGGATGCAATGCTGGGGTTATACTTCTGAGTAACCATGAATTCAGTTTGGTTATGACTCGAGGGAATTAAACCACACTGTGATGATAATTGAATATAATGAAAAAATGATATTGGATAATTAATGGTTAATGAATCAATTAACGTAAATTGAAACTAATAAAAATGGATAATCGACTTAATGCATCTCTTTATATAGTTGTGTGCTTATAGGATATCTAGTTTAGTAGTGGAATCCATGAGTCTGATAGATAATAACTACAGTTGAATCTATGATTATATTCCTCCCATAGTGTGATTGTGAGTTATATTATATCATGTAATATTTTGGTTTCAATAATATACATCACCCTTTTGGTTAGGGTGACTAACACCATAGTGATTCTAATCCCTAGGGGGTGTTTTCCACAACAACCTGGTGGGAGGATTGATGGTTGACTTCCCCCTTTTTGGCCCTGCTCTTTTCTCTTGGTAGTTACATGTTCTTGTATATACAACCATCTTTTCTCACATATGTATGTAGAGGTATGTAATGTCTTGTGTTTATTTCACCCACATAAATTCTGGATATAGTTTCTTATGTCCTACTATAGGTATAACATGAATAGTCTATGATGGATTGATGATCCTTACCTGGTTTATGAGATGTAGGGGATTGAGTTTTTATAATAAATGTTTGAAACATGGTATGTGGGTTGCGTTGACCTCTAGAAACTACCTAGTTAAATTTGGTAATGTGGATGTGGTGGTGGTGTGATACAAGAGGTTCATGTTGTCAAGCTTCGCCCATGTGTCTTTTGGCAAGCCATTTTGGAGAGAGATGCTTAGGACGTGCGATGCTAGGGAAAAGTATAAAACCAATGGTGAAGTGGTATTGGGTTAACCTTGATATTATTTATAATATATTATATACTCTTGTATGAGATAATTTTTGAGAGTATCCGTGTTGAGGTTGGGAACATAGTATACCTATTTAGGTGATGAGTTAGTTTAACTTGTTGTTCACTTTGCATTAGCATGCTTTCATTAATTTTCCATGAGATGATCCATGGAGGATATTATTGAGTATACTAATATACTTATCCTACATTATATAAACAATTTTTCAGGTCATTTAGAGTATTTTAGATATCAGGATAGTTAGTATTACCTTGGGTTTTTTAGAAGTTGTTTGGTCTTCATGGTCACTTAAGGTTTATTTACATTTAGAACAAATAGTTTCACTCTTAGTTAGAGTAGTTATTACATGAAATTACATGTGTGTACTTGGGATTTATTTTATATTTTATTCCAAGTTGGAGTTGTTTGGTTTCTATCTCATATCTTTCTTTCTCATGTGTTCTCTTAGAGGGTAATACATCCCGTCAGTGTGTTTACTATCCCCTTTCTTCTAGTCACCAACACATGGCCTTCAAGAGGATGCACTCAGGCTGTCATTATATCTCTTCTCCCATTTCCAGCATATGAGGGTTACACTTTATTGGTTGGGGTCCTGAAAAATACCATCACATGTGCATACGTATGACCTACCTTCACCAAGTTGCGATGTGATTCATTTTCAATGATCACAATTAAATGTTGATTATAAAAATTTATATATATAATAAATTTTATATATGACCTTAAAATCATTCTTTAGATGATAGAACAGTTTTATATGAACAATAACTGAGACATACATGATAAATCTTGCATAGGAAAATAAAACAGTTATCTCCTCAATCACGAGTTATAATGAAATATTATTAAACAAATGGGTGAAAAGATGATATAAGAGTGGTATATATGATGTCATAAATATGAATATATTTCTGGTATAAATTAATAGAATTATTTAAACCATTATACAAGTGGTTAAATCATGTTCAACTAAAAGAAAGTTCAAGGTAAGATACTACATCTCTATTTAAATTTCCTTGAGACATACATAGTATGTTTCACCTAATCAGTTTTATTTGGTGTATCTACTACTCCTTTGATATCATTTTTAATCTCATTTCCATATTATTTATACCATGGATATGAGAATTGACTCAATCATATACCATTTATACAAATATTATTTAATTTGAATGTTATTTTATTTACTAGGAAAGTATTGATAAATCGATATCCTTTTCTCAACATAGATATTTTATGTAAAGGAATATTTATTCATCAATATAAGGGAGTATCTGAAACATGGGTATTTTATTTTACTTGAAGTGAAGGGTGGGGATCAGTATTATATATCTTCTCAATGCATTGAAGGGTCTCGTGATACAAATCAATTGGTAAAAATCCTTCATATTTGTTTCCAAAAAAAATCAAGAAGGTTTTTATCTAGTGACTTAATCCATCTTTTGAAATGTTTTGAAGGTTGTATTAAATATTCCTTATAAATTAAATCAAATAACAATTCAAATTCTAAATTCATAATTCACATATTATTAACCATAAAATTTTCACTATGAATAAAATATATAGATTCATTTCATTGTCAATTTATTGATTTAAGTGAATGTGTTTTTAGTTATATACCTTTTCATGATGATTATACCCATTTATTAAATGCAGTTTCCTCTCTATGTAACCCATACATAGAATTTGTGAACACCCTGATTATGTTTCCTTTCCCCAAGATATGAAGATGAATTCACAACATGAATTTCAAGGATGATAAGTTGTTTATTTTATCATTTAATATGTTTCATTTTATATTGCTAATGTAAAGTGGTTTTCATGCATGTATCTAACTTGCCATAAATACTATTTTGTCATATGGAATTCCATTCCTTGTATATTTAGCCAATATAATTATGTAAGACATAGAACTTTGGCTACTGGGGACTGAGTCCTTGTATTCACAAGAAGAAATATTACATTAATAAACAAATCCTCGTCAATAGTACCCAATGATTAGTGTATATAAATTCATAAATAATTTTCTTTATGACTCTTCCAAATATACCAAACAAAAAAATAATCCCAATTATTTGAATATATTTATCACATATTATTTAATGATAATCGTAAAATTTAGCTCCCAAAAAACACAATTAATTCTTGAAGTGAAATACCAAAAATATTTATTCCCTAGTCATATAATGTCTAACACATGCTAATAAATTCCATAAATAATGATAATTACTATAAATCCATAATAATATTTGATATTATTTTAATATACAAGTCAATAATTATTTTTTTTAAAAAATATCATCTTAGATGAAAATATTTCTGTTTATTTTATCATAAAATTTTCCAAATATAGTTAACATCATCATAACTAAATTTAATCAAATTGACATCAAATTACTTTTCAATAGCATGGTAATCGATAAGATAGATCATATTATCACAGAAATTAATAAACCTGTTATCATAAATAAACATAAATACCTCAATATAAAATATCATATTAAACTTGATGGTTTTGGACAACTATCAACTTAGGTATAAAAAATATAAAATCATTCACCCATGAGTAGGATTTTAGTAAATAAAACAATACAATTAAGTGTTGTGTTGTAATAAATATCACCCTTAAAATAATTAATCCTTTTAATCTCTAATCAAAATAAACCTCAAAAAGGGAATCTCTAACTTTAATCATATGAATAATTTAAGAATAAGTAAACCAATATGGAATCTAAAACTCTTAAAATATCCTTCTTTAAATAATAAATACCTCTTATATTATTTAAAATATTCCTATGATACTATATATAAAAACAAATACCTTAAACAACCCAAAAATATATCATTTATAGAAAAGTTTTCACTTCCATACTTTTTTGTGATCTTTTTTGTTTATATTTTTAGAATATTATATATATATATATATAAATACATTTAAATTTCAATATAGTTCACATTTTCTCAATAAAGAAATTTTATTTCAAGGACTTGCTTCCTTAATTTCAGGTAACTCCCATTACAAGAACTGTATCTTTATAAATGTTTCTACTGAACCTTAGGATCTATGATAAAATTAAAAAAATATCGGATAAGAAAATTAATTCTCATTAAGGGATATAAATTAATTGAAACAAGGGATTCCATTTATTATTTTTAGATATTCATAAAGAGGATTTTATTTTCTAAAATATGCATTTTAGCTCATAAAACTAATTAATTTTCCAAAGAAACAACATAATGTCTTAATATATTTTATAGAACATTTACTATGAAATGATAAAGTTAAAATATGATAAAATAATGGTATATTGGGAAACATGAATACTTTTGGATAACATTCCTTGAAAATATTATTTTTATATTCTCCATATAAAGTATAATCTTTCCCTAAAATATATGATCAATTTGTTCCATTTGAAATTAAAATATTTCATTTAAAAAGAATTAAAAGATTATGTCTTAAGAACATTGAAAATTATTCTTATATTCAACAACAAAATAACTCAAAAAATGGATTCACATAATCAAATAATTCACATATATCTTCGGAGTAACCTATTATTGGAAAAAATAAGTCACTTTACACAGTTCATTAGAGTGATATATTTTTCTCACCAATCATCAGAGCTATATAGATCTCACCTAACATTAATATAATTTTTAAAAGAAACATATCATAAATAAAACACACCCAAATTTCTATTTAATCATTAAACTCAATTGAATTGGCATTAGAGCTGACAATAAATAAATTTTTTAGTTATTTCATATTGATGGGAAAATATTTATGTTTCCTTATAAAAAAATTAGTACTAAAAATGACCATAATATTAAGAGAAATGTATTATATTAAAATAAACATGAAAAATTATAAATGTACTTTCAAAAAAAATTAATTTCTATTATTTCAAGGAAGGGTTTTGATATTTTTCAAATGATAAAAAATATTTTTTTACTTATATAGATCGTCAGAAATAATCAACACATAAAATGTTTAAAATAATTATTTACAGTATTTTTAAATGAATTAAAATATAATTGAAAATAACCATTTTGAGTCATTGATGTATAAAAACTTAATAGTATTGAAAACATTAAAATAAACCTTTATATGGAAGAAAATGTTTAGAATGAAAAAAATAATAAAAAACATTTAACATAATTTTTTAAAGCCCATTTCGTTGAGTTTAATTTTCCATATGTGTATTTTCAATCATATATATTAAAAGTATATTAATTTTACACTATTAAAAAAAATTTATTTGCCTATTACCAAATTATTATCTCTTCAAATTCAATTAATACCAATGCTTCGCATAGTTTTTAAATTTGTTATGTTCTTGTATGACATTTTATGATTATTTACTTCATAATCCAAAAACAACATATGTACATTGACCTAGTTGTAAGACACCATAATTTTAAAGGATGAAAATTGGGTTTAATAACATATATGAAACACAACACCATTATTATAAAGAATGTAACACCTTGAAAATTTATGATTTTTTTTCAAATAAATTAGATCTATTTGATAGCTTGTGGAATAAAAAACCTTGATTATAAATGAAACATAATTTATATAATTTTATAATATAGATTTTAATTTCAAGGGTGTGAATAGTAATAACAAAATTATTAATATTATATGGTCAAAAAATTTAAAAAAATAATTTTTTGTTCATTGATTAGAAAAATTTTAATTATTTAAATGATTTTTTTTTTCTAAAAGGATATATTTGTCAAAAATATGACTTAATCACACTTTGTGCACAAAAGAATAAAAATAATTTTAACAATTTTATAAATTTATTATATAAAATTAATGAAATTTTTTATATTCTAGTATAAAAATTTTCTTTGGGTGAATTTTTAGATTTTTCCGAAGTGTTTCATATTTTAATGAATAGTGAAAAATATTGATTTTGTTTGAAAACTTATTTTTCATTTAAATTATTATAATAGTTTAATTATATTTAAAATTTGTCTAAATTTAATATTACTTCGATTATATTAAATTTTAACTAATTTATTTCACTATATTAAATTTAATATTTAATTATTATAATTAAGTCTTCTATATTTAAGAATAATTCTTCATTGGAAACCCACATTTTTGTCAAATATAAGTGTATAATTTTAAATATCATTCTTACACTTATATGAATGTAATTTTGAAAAATAGATTCATTGTTATTAATAATAATAATTTGTATATTCTAGAAAATTCATCTAATTTTTTAACCATTGTATGTTAGAAAGTAGTAAAAAATAATTATCGTGGTTAATGTCAAAATTGGATTACAGAGGGTGGGTGGTTAAACTAATATGATAAGGGTTAAAATTAATTACCAACAAGTATATAACCCATTATGTGTCCATATACATAACTTATCATATTTCATATTAGATTATTCCCCATCTATATATATTTTTCATGATAAAAAATTCCGTTTTACATTATTTATTTCAAAAATATTATGTGTGTCCTCTCCCCCACTTATAAAAGGCCTTCCCTTATCCTCCCCTATTGAAGCACATGAAACCATTTTGTTCTTTAATATAGCCCAAAATCACATGAAAAATCCACAAAAACCATTTTTTATCACATGTCTTGATAGGAAATATATTCTAGGATGTCATCAAGTGCAATCCTAAAGAGGTCGTCCAAAGAAGTGGTATGGTTCTTAAACAATCAGTTTTGTTTTATTTCATCTTCCTCATCCTTAAAACACTATTCAATAATGATAATATAATAAAACAATTATATCCCACTTATTGAGATTTTTTTGTAATAGCATAAACTATATCCATCTCATCCTCCTTCAAATGAGAAATGATATTATCGATCATGTTTATCATGGACTACTGCCTCACGAACCGTTTTAAATCATTTTCCATAACCACCATTAAATGATGGATATAAGGATGGATTAAATGAATTAAAATTATTATTATTATATTATTATACATATGATTTTTTTTTCATATACACCTTCTTAAAATCCATTCTATTTCAAATATTATAATGTCACTCACGTGTGCAGTAGACTACTGCCTAATATAGAGATGTGATTTGTTTTTTACATATAATTTAAATGGAATATAATTAAGATAACTTCATTGAATATAAGGGATAAATAGAAATTTTAATTTATTATGTAAAATAAATATTGCAACCACTTCTTACCCTTTCACCCTTTATGTAAATAGAATTTCTCTTGTGTGTAAGTACGACCCACCCTCTCTATCAAAAAATGTGTTTCATTCTCAATGATCAAATTTCAGTAAGGATTATAAAAATGTATTCAATGAATAAAAATTATATCCATAACATTAATATCATTCATGCAAAAATTGAACTGTATAAAATGTTAAGTAACCGGAACATTCATAAAAAAATCATTTATGAGAAAACTAAGAAATTAACACTGAAAACAACAAAAATAAAGAAATATTATAAACAAATGTGTAGTAAAATGTTATAATGTGATAATATATGATTTTATACATATTAATATTATTATGTTATAAATTAATAACTCACTTAAAACCATTATTACATAGTTTTAATCATGACAAACTAGAAGGAAGCATAAGATAAAGCACTTCACCGTAATTTCTCTAGATTTTGGAATATTATAATGTTATGCACCTATTTTATTTTTTGTGATATATATACTCCCCATTTTTTATTTATTATAATTAATACTTCATAATTAATGGTATTTTAGGATTAAATTTGAAATATTTCATCTTATATGATATGATATGAAAATTACTATGTGGTAGATAATTTCATAAGTCAGATTGTTTTCATTATGTTATATTATTTATTCAATACCTTTAAAATAGTGTGATTAGCTATGAAAAAAACATTTGAATATATTATATTTTAAATACTTTTTTAAGTGGATTTTCATTTGACCCACAATATTGATTCATTGATTAATTTTCATTACAATGTCATTATCATTTCATAGGTTATTTAATAATCTCATTTTAATAAGGATTGTTTGAGTGAATTTATATTGATGGATATCATTTGATTATTCTCTAATAACACCATCAAATTTTTTATCCAATGTTTATTCTTGAAACATTCATTAAAAATGACCATTTTCTTCTCTTTTGTATTAAATTAATTAGAAAATTGTTTTTAATAAAATATGTCCTTATTTCAAACTTTTGACAAAAATCAATTTTCATCCAAAACCATGTTTTATAAAAAAATTAAATTTTTTGAATGATTTATTATAGAAATTTTTTAAATATATTTTTTAATGAAATGATAGTTCTTGTCTTCTTCCATAGAGGAATAATTTCATTTTTTCTGAAAATGTAAAAAAAATCTTTCTTTTAAAATGTATGGAATGTATATAATTTCATAATTTCACGAACACAAAATGTTTTAAATCATAAATTATATTTAGAAAGGATATATTGAATGAAAAAAATTTGAAAATATTTTTTGAATATTTATTTTTATAAAAAAATCAACGTTAAAAGGTTATTTTCCCCAAAAATAATTTTAATGAAATATTAATGGTATTTATATTAATCAAAGTCATAAACACATTATTATAAGTATAATCCACCATGTTATTGTGTATTTATACAATCTTTATTACTTCTCTAGAGGTTTTAAAATCATTTTGACAAGAGAAAGTGTTGATATTTTCATTATTGATTAATTTTTTTAATCCTTATCCTTGAACTGAAATATTCAATTTTATTTCACCACTGAAAAATAAATTTCCCCTAAATATAAAACATAATTTTAATGGATATATTTATAAAATAAAACATATATCATTTAAATTTTATGATATCTTACTTTGAATGTAATATGATTAACTAGGGAAATTTTTGTTAACATGTATTATTTACCCGATATGGAAATTTCTTAATATAGAATAATGTTTTTGAATTTAATTTATTACTCGATAATGATTTATGATATGAATTTTTTTTAATGGTTGGTACAGGGATATTGATATCCCATCAATGAATCTTTAGTCTCATGAGATGAATCAGTTGTGTAGCCTTAATTAAATGGGTTTCTGGTGTATTCCTACCCATTAGGTTTAATCTATCCTATTAATTGTGTTGAAAATATAGATATCATGATGAATGAGGTCATTAGGTCCAATAATTAAGGATTTACTTTACTAATAATTTATTTAATATTATTATACTTTATATTTTTGAAATGATGTTATCTTTAGATGCTTATCAGTATCATTTTATTGATTAAATGGCATGTTATTTTATATATTTACCTTTCCATATTTATAATTCCATATCTAATGATGATAATAAAAATATTTTAGTGTAATTTATTTTTATTTATTCATCATTATAGGTTTATTAAGATTAATAATCCATGATAGCTTCAAGTATACATAACCCTGCCTACTGATTTGAAATCACCCTTATTTTGTTTCCTTTCCCAATAATCTAGGAAGTATAATTTCAAGTTTTTGAAATCATATAATATAAGTAATAATGAAATTCATAAAAATAGTTTTACATTGTTTATTAAAATATAATATGGGAATCATGTATGTATCCTGTCTTCCAATACTACTAAACTACTCGGTCCGTTGAGATTTGATTTGTAATATCTTATGTTAATGTAATAATGTGGACACCATCTCTGAGATACTATGGTTGGGGGTGCTATATTTAGTTTGTAATGATGTTTAGTATAATCATTGAGAACTGGTTTTAGAAAGAACATAGATTAGGGAACATAACCCAATAATATACATTGAGGTTAAGTATAGATGAGCATCCAAATGTTTTGGTAAGGTAAGAGTATGAGCTGTTTCAAAAATTAAATCCCAATCTATATATTAAAAGTTAATATGGATATTGAACAGATATACCTACTGTTATTAAAAATAAAATTTAATTTTAATATTAACTAATTAATTACCTGAAACTCAACAATATTCTATATTGCACAACAATTTTAGAACTCGTGGGCGATATGCATTGGATAATTAAAATATTCTATTCAAACCTTTATAAATGATTTTTCAATATGTTAATATTATATAGAATAGTTTAAAGATATGTTCCCTTATAATAAAAAAATTATTTTTATTTATACATAAAATAAATTATTATATGGTTTCCCCACTATGATTATTGTTTCCCACATAATGATTTTGGGTTTTAGTCAATGGATTGAAATCAAAATAATCATAGTTACATTTAAAATTAAGGATAATGTGGTAAATTTGAGAAACCGAATGGGATGATGTGAAGGGTGAATGACATAATTGTTATGCCTTACAATTTATACCAAGATATTAATAACAACATTTACCTAAAAAAACACAAGGACTCACCATATAAGGGAAGGATGGGTTTTTCAGAAAGGTTGAGTTTGGAGACTATGTAGGAAAACAGGAAAAGATTCTTTCTTATTAGAAATGTTGATAGAGACCTTAAGAATGGCCTTTGTTTAAATAATAAAGAAGACATATTTATGTATTGGGTTCAGGAATTAAAATATAGAATTTTTTTTACCAGATGTATTTTGGATATAAGAATTATAAAATGTATAAGAATCATGTTAAATTTTAGATGTATATAGTTCCACATTAATATAAATTTTTTTGATACCATCTAGTGTTTCTTTGATTATTACTGATCATTAGATCATGTATTAAACACACATTCTGAAAAACTATGTGGTTGGAAAATAACATGATTAAAGATACTTTTGATAAACCATTATGGGAATACAACCCATTGTTTTTGTATATGAAAAAGTTATTTTATAAATAATTCTTATGAATATTTATTTGACATAATATTAACTGTATTAGTAAAGATTAAGTCTTATATTGTCTTGGATTTTGTAAATATTATGGGTCATCAATGTTTTAGAACATTATAGGAATTATATTAATCAGTTTTTAGAAAAAGGACATCCCCTACATCTGTTTACAATAATTTTCTTCTAAAGAAGGCCATGGGACATTATCTAAAAAAATGATAAAGGTTAAACACCTACCACTTCCCTACGTGATTTTATAGTTAATATTTTATATTTTTACTTATATTATTTCAGGAATAAATATAAATTATGAACCAGTTGTGTTACTACAGAGTTTTAGATGTTAATAACTTGTGAAAAACATATTGTATTTGGATAAAAATTAATATACCGATGAAATGAATTTTAATTCTTTACTGGATTTTATGATCTATTAAATTTTAATTCATGTTCCTCATAAATAAGAAATTCAATTTTGGATATTAATTTATAGGACTAAGAGATTATGTTAAAATTGGTAAAATAATAATGATAAGATGAAAATTTTCTTATTTATTAATAGTGAAACATGTAAATATATTTCCATAAATTCTTAGATATTAAACTAATTCCTACGAATGGATAATAAAAAAAAATTTATCATGTTAAATTAAAATATTATAAATTTAATGGTATATTCTATAATCACATAAGTATTATTTTGAGGTTTTGAATATTCCATTTATCATTTAATTTCACTTGGTTAATTATCTATATAACTCCTTATATTTATATACACTTTTCTTCTACAGCCATATCATCAATTCAGTAATATGTTCTCCTACATGGAAACATAATTAATTTTTTATTTCATAGGACCTTTCATATTTCTCTTTCACTATTTTAATAAAAAAAATTCATAAACATTTTTATAATGTCGGATTTTAAAATAATAATTTTTAAATAAAAATTCCTTAACTCTTGAAGACAAGTTATAATTCTGAGAATACAATATATTGAAGGTTGGAGAATGTAGAAACATATGATTTTAAAACAAATTAGGTTGTTATAGCATTTATTACATGAAATACCAAGCTTATATTATAATGTAGCACCCTTATTAATTATTATATACATCATTTTGAATAAATTTGATCCCTTTAATAGATTTAATAACACAAAACATTGAGATTAATGAAATGTAATATATTATACTATTATAACCTAGACATTAAATTGATGGTTTTAATAGTATTAACTAAATTATTAACAATTTATGGTTTAAATAAGTATAAAAAAAATTAATTTTTGATATATTGATTAGAAAATAAATTCATTAAATGAAAAAAATATGTTTTATGAAAAACGTTAATTTTCTAATTGATTTTGAATTTTCAAGTTGCAAATATAAATTAAAATTAATTTTTAAGAAATTGAGAAACTATATTTGATAAAATTAAATTTATTTTTCAATTCATTAGATCAAGTTTATGTTAAGTTAATTTTTTTATAATTTTTTAAAATATATCAAATATCAATTATTAGTGAAAAATAATGATTCATATTAAAAAACATTTTAATTTAAATAATATGAAAAGATAATATATATTTTAATTTTTTAAGTGAAATTAGTTCCATTATATTATTATTTATCTACTTTACTCTTTTGGAATCAACTTAATATTGAGTTTTGATATTAAATCCTTTTATAAGAATATTAACTTTGGAATCATTTTTTTGGTCTCATCTATAGGTATAATTTTAAATTAATATTTTAAAATATTTTTAAATGAATTTGGAGAAATGGAATCCAAATTTTAAATCATCATAATATATATTACATAAAATTTTAATCATAATTTTTTACCATTATTAATTGTAAATGTAGTAAAAATTCATTACTTATTTTATGGTAAATAAAATTTTATAAGGGATTAATCGTTAATGTTAAGGTTTAAAATTACATAATTTTTTAAAAAAAACCCATTTTCTATAAATTTGAGACATTATAAATTATAAGGATCAATAATTTCAAAATCCTAAGACTTTTTAATGATAAAAACATGGTTTTAATTGATTCTTTTCAGAAATTAAATGTGTGATCTATCCCTCGCATATAAAAGGCCAACCCCTCTCCTCCCCTATTCACACATAAAAATCAATTTGGATTAAAAAATTCCATAAAAATTACACCTTTACTCAAATTAAAATATTATATATCCCATGGTTTTATAAAAAAATCATTCTTTTAGAATCTTTTTGGTTAAAACCTAAAGTGGTTATCCGAAGAATAGTTAATGTTCTATTGCAATTATTATTATTTTATTTATTCTTCCACCTCATTAAAATATTTTAAGGAACTAAAATATAATAAATCTAGTATATTATATATAATAATATTATATTTTTTATGGAATAAACTCAATCCATCTCCTCCTTTATCAAATTGGAAACAAAATCATCATTCATGTCTATAGTAGACTACCACCTCGCGAACCAATGTAATCCATTTTCCATAACCACTATAAAAAGATGTATATAATTATTTATTTTAAATTAATTATATGATATATATATGTATGATATTATTTTACTTTTTGAATTTTAGAATCACATATAACTTTATACATTCTATTCCTTCTAAAAAATGATAATGTTGCTCATATTTACGGTGGACTACCACATCATAGAATAATGTGATTCATTTTTCAAATATGCATTATATTGAAGGTAATAAGGAAAAACTTAATGAATATATGTAATATACATGAAATTTTATTTATTTTGTAAAATTTATATATTACCCACTTCATTAACCTTTCACCCATTAATGAATTGATAATGTTTCTTATCATTACATAAGATCTAACATCTCCATGAAGCGATGTGATCCATTATATATATTATAATTACAATGATGAATTTGAAAATGTATCCAAAGATAAAATTATATATTAAAAATTAATTTCACCTTGTATTTATGGAACTATATATTGTTCACAAGTACATGAACATTCATTAGAAAACAGAATTGAGAATATATCATAATTAACACCCAAAAAATGCAAATAATGAAATATTATTAAAAAATGGGTGGTAAAATATAATAATGGGATAATATATGATATTATACATAAAAATAATTTTTTTTAAATTAATAAAATTCTTAAACCCAATATATCAGAGTTTAAATAACATTAACCCAAAATGAATTCTAAGGTAAAGACTTCCTCTCTATTTCTCTTCATTTTGCAATATTATAATATTATGAACCTAATTTATTTTATATGGTGAACATACAACTTTTTTTCATGTAGTATCATGAATAATTCATTCATAAATTTGTTTTTAGTTATAAATATAATTATCTAATAAAAGGGGATTTGAATGGAAAATTAATTGGTGGTAAATAATTTCATAAAATAATTTTTTTATTCAATTATTTACTTCTTCAATATCATTAAAATTATAATATTATGTTCCAAAATACATTTCCATATAGTTTGTTGAAATTATATTTTTTTATTTACAATTTTTACACATAATCTATTAATTTATTAAATCTCACATAAATATGATGAACATTTTATGGAATTATTTAACCATATAATTTTAATCAGGATTTTTATGCACGAATATAAAGGGAAGAAGATATTTTCATTGTATTATAATAATCCATATTTTATTTACTATTTTATGGTTAGTCATGAATTTTTTATGAATTCTAGTATTTTCATCTCCTCTGTATTAAAGTGATTAAGAACCTTTTTATCAAGATCTGATGTTATATCTCTCTTAGATACAAAATTTTGTTTCGGTTTTTTAGTTATTTTTCTAATCATAAAATTTATTTACTATATCAATATTTACCCACATTTTACTTTTTTCACAAATTGTTTAAAGGAATATTCATATTGGTTTAAAATCAAGGAAAATGTAAATTTTACAAACTATGTGAAATGAATCTTTTTTAATGTTCGAGACCTGAATGGAATTTACATACATAATGACCACTCATTGATTTAAATCTTCAATTAGGATTTCAAAAGGATATTTTCATTGAAAATTATTTTCAAAATATTTTTTAATCATTTCTATTAAAAAAATTCAACTTTAAATGGTTAATTTCATTATGAATGTTTTAATAACATTTTTATTATATTTTAATTTAAAAATATTATTAACCCATTATTGAAATTATGGTACATTGGGTATATAAATTATTTATACCATATTAGTTATTTTTCTAGATGGTTTCAGATCATCTTGACCTATGAAATCATTGAAATTTTCTTTCTTGATTACATTTTATAATCATTAACATTCCATTAAAATATTAACATTCTTATCATTTTTAAATATGACATTTCCCATACATTTCCATATTGTTTATCATTAATATTTTAACTAACTGAAAGTTATGTCACCTCTACATATAGTTTTTATTTTGAGAGGGAAATGATTTATTAGTGAAATTATTTTTAATTTGTATTCTATACTCGATACAATTTTTTTTGATAATGATTATTATTCTGAAATAAATAAATTTTTTCATATATTATGAATTATTTGAAAATAAAGTCATTAGTGGGGTCTCAGTATTGATATCCTCGTAATGAATTTGTAGTCTAATGAGATAAATCCGATTTCTATCCTTGGTTAAAGGGTTTTCTAGTATATAATAACACCTAAAATTTAAATTGTATTGTGAAAGTCCTTGAGTGGTGTGGTATCATGATTCATTAGATCCGGATTACAATAATTAATAAATACCATCATCATGAATCCAATTATTTTTATCCATGATACTTTTCAAAGATATTATCTTTTTAGTAATTTTATTCTCATTTTATTGATTAAATAGAATATATTTTTTACCTTTATATACTGATTATGAATTATCTAATAATGATTGTAAATTTATCTAAATTCCAGGTTTGTTAAGTTATTTAAAATTACATGTTCACTATTCTTATTGATTCAAGATATATTCTATTATACAAAACCCTTAATGAGAATTCAAACTAAACCTTAGTTTCTTTTAATTCCCTAGAATCTCAGAAATATATTATGAATGATATAAAAGGATATTCTTGATATAATAATGATATTATTAGGAAATTATTTGCTAATTTTTTTATTAAAATATGATATGGGATTATTATATTTAACTAGTTTACTATTGTAGGATCGAAATAATGATGTAGATGCTCAATATACAATAGGGGGGAGGGTGAATTGTACACTTTAAAAATTTCATTAAACAAGGAAAGATCTAAGTTTAACAAAGATAAACTAAGAAAATTCACAACAACTCTAACACCAATGGGAGAATTAGAAAAAGGTATGAAGTTACAAACTTCTAGTTCAACACACATGCGTATAGCTAGAAGGTGATTCTGAAAAACTGGTTCCGGAAATATCATTCCGAAAAGATGATTCCTGAAATATGATTCCGGAAAACTTAAACTTAATGAAAGTTTACAATATGAGATTGAACCTTAAAGCATATAGAATTTAAATGAATCAGAGTATAGTTGTAATGAAATATAAGAAGGTTATATTTTCCTTAAAATACAAAATGCAGCGGAAAAATGAGTAGTAAAACTACAAGTAACAAGATATAAATCTTTTAACCCAAAGAAAAGGGTATCCAAAAACCTTGGATAAAGGTACCTTGATTTATTATTTCAAGAAAGTCTGTCTTACCCACACCAGGGTAAGCCCTCGATACGAATATTGGAACCTCTTTCTTCTTCAGCAAGGAAGCCCTTGAACTTCAAGGAAGTCGGGACATCTGTCTTCCTATCCCCGGAAGGCCTCGAATGTAATCAACAACATTTAGAGTCGCACGAAGAAATATAAACGAGTGGTTTAGTATGCACAAAGAATGAAAAGCTTCTCTCTCTAGAAATCACCTTAACATTGTGTGGTCTCTAGAGTGATCAACTTCTGTTTCGAGCTCTTTCAAATGAGCTCCTATTTATAGGCTCGGTTTGAATGGTCGGCTCCCTCCTCCAATGGTCATATTTTGCCTAAAATTTAGAGGAACCTGTACACGTGTCACTAAACCAATGGTTTGTTAGAAAAAGAATGGATGACATCGTGTTATTACAAAACATGTGTGACTGAAAGCACAACATCATTTTTTAATGAAGCAAATGTAAGCATAAGAAAAACTAGAAATCAGAATGTTAGTAAATAACAGTTCAGAGTCTAACCAAAATGAAATTCAGAGTCTATAATAAAACATATATTCAGATTAGGTTTCATAGAAATTTGGAACTTGAATTCTGTAGAAATCTGGAGTCTGAATTTCTAAGGAAATTTAGAGTCTGGTTTCATCAGAGTTCAGAATCTGAACTTACGAAGTTCAGAGTCGAACAAGTAAATTTTCGGAGTACAGAATTCAGAGTGGAAATATATGAGACTTCGTATCCATAATTCGGAGTCGAACTATATGGGAGTTCGTGTCTAGAATTCAGAGTGAAACTATATGAGAGTTCATATCCCGAATTCGGAGTCAAACTGTATGAGAGTTTGTATCCCGAATTCGGAATGGAACTTCATTAGAGTTCGTATCTAGAATTCGGAGTCAAACTATATGAGAGTTCGTATCTAGAATTAGGAATGGAACTTTATTAGAGTTCGTATCCAGAATTCTGAATGGAACTTCATTAGAGTTCGTATCCAGAATTCAAATCCTAAAACAGAATGATTCATATCTAAGTATTATATGAATTCGAGGTTTTGGGTATGAATACAATTTGTATGCTTAAGAAAAATATTGATATGTATAAGGAAATCTATGTTAGGGTAAATTTCCTTAAGGAAGGAAATTATTCTTAGGGAAGTAAAATATCAATTTGATTATTTATAGGGTGTTTGTGATTTTCAAAACAAGAAGGAATGGAAAAGTCATAAGGAAAACCTTATTGACTCAACAATTGTGTATTTTAACTATATTTTCTTTCAAGATGCATTTCCATATTTCTTCTGCCAATATAATGATGTGGAAACCAGCTCTAGGCTACTGGGTTCAGGATTATTAAAATGTTCCATTGGGTCATTATTCCATAATATAAATAATATTTACCATGAAATAATTATAATTTTAAAAAAAATTATACATTTTTACCCCCATTATAAACAAGAGTCAATTAAAAATAAAATATAACTTATTTTGGAGGTGGTCGTCTCCACGTATAGTCAAAAAAAAATTATATTCCACAATTCAATGAAAATGAAAAAGGGTATATAATATTAAAATTTATATATTAATAATTTTTTTAATAAATTTTACACTTATCTCTTAGTTCCATATTTATAACAAATTATGTGAAATTTTAACGAAAAATAAATCCTATTGCTTCATGGATATGGTATTCCAATTATACACATGTAGAAAACCACCTTTTTCTAATATATAGAAAAATATTATGTTATGTAATATTTCATCATTATAGAATCAAAATAATTTAATTAATATCTCATATATTCTTTAATTACATATTTTTTACCAGCTGTGTATAGTGATGATGTAAAATGAAACACATTGGAATGTGGAGCCTTTAGTCTACACTTATGCACATTTGATTTTTTCATTGCCAATAGGATATAAAATAATATTAAAATGGTGGTAATAGAAAATAAATAAAATTTAAATATATTAAATATTCTGATTTCATAACTTGATAATGGTTAAATTATATTTTATGGTGGATTTAAGAGAATAAAAAATGAAAAAAAATTGTAAAGAGTTATATGTCTTCTCTCAGAAACCACACTTCTCCTTAATCTTTAATAATTATTGGATAGATTTTTATTAATACCAGAATGACTATGAAATGGGGTTTATTTCTGGAAAGCTATTTATATATTAATTTGTAATGATAAATTTTTCAATTAGATTGATGAAGAGAGGATAAAATATTCCCTTTTATAAAGGAGTTTGGTGGAAATCTTTTAATTACATGAAATAGTAATATATAAAAAGTTTCTAACTCATGTAAAATTTCTCCAAAGTGGAATATATTCATCAATAAGGAGGATATGGTAAAAATATAATCATAAAATAAAATTTATATAGATTTTGGTTTTATTTTTATCATTATATTTTTATCACCCTTATTAACCCTGATTAACATTAACTAGTTTAAGACTATTTCTATATATTAAGGGTCATGGATGTTATTCTTGAAATTAAAAATGGAATGTAAATTAATCATTCATGATATAATTAATATATTACAATAAATTTAATTTAATATTTTATTTTTGGACATTATAATTATTTGGAAATAATTTCTAAAAATTAAATATCATTTAAAGTCATTTTTAAAACTATTCAATAATTATTTACTATAACCATAAAAATTAAAGAAAATTAATATTTAATATCTTATACTATGAAATAGACAATATAAATATCTAATAAGTTAATGTAACATCAAAATTAAACTAAAACATATTAATTAAATATTCTAAAATTTATCTACGTTCTTTTCTATTCCTTTCACAAGTGATGTACCACATCACATGAGTGGTCAAGGTTATAATATAATAAATAATAAATAATAATTAAATTTAGATAATAAGGATAATTGTTTTTTATTCTACATAACCATTTATATTCATTCAAGAACTCTTTTTATCCTTATGACAATATAATACATATATTAATAGAAAAGAGAGTGACATTTTGTAATTATCCTTTACATAGAATAATATAATGGTCATAATTAATATATTTTTTTAACTATAACTATTTTAATTATATAAAATGTCTATAATTTTTTAAAATAATATCTTTAAATAACAATTAGTATAAGAATATTTTACCATGTCATAAATTTTATATCTTCATTAAGTCTTTTTAACATTTTACCGTGGTTATAATATTTTTTCTGAAGTAACTATTCATAATGAATAAAAATAAAAAAAACCACATTAATAAATACAAACCACTGAAATGAATATTATAAATATATTTTTAAATATTTAATTTGTTTATGTGAGAGAAATTAATTTTAATTTATATGTGAAAAACACAATGGAAAACATTTTTTTGAAAAATATTTTTTTATGAATAACTAAGATGTTATAACAAGATGAAATTTAATTTTAATCCAATGTAATTATATATATTATGTTTAATAAAATGTGACTTATTTAAATTAAAAACCAAATAAAAAAATAATATAAATCTTAACTTAAAATATTTAAATAAATATTTTTTTCCAAAAAGATAAATTTTCACTATCCAGTCATAATTGAATATCTATAGAAAAATACCGTATATTTATATTAAGTCTTTTTTTATAAGATTATATCAAAAATTATGTTCATTTTATCGAATTAAATTTCATAAAAGTTTCATAATTTTTTTGAATCTAAACATATAAATAAATAAAAATAATTATAATTAAAATATATTGTTGATGCATAATATGAATTTATTCTCATCTCCAAATGAATATAATTTTTAAAAAAAATTAAATTAAATTAATTTTATATGTAATCAAAATCATTATTTTCTATCATTTATAAATAGAAATTAATTTAATATATAAATAAAAAAATTCCCATAGAGAAATAGTTTTATGAAAAATTTACCTTTTTTCCTTCTAATGATTTTATCTTCATTTATAACCAAATGATAATAAATTAATAATTGATTGTTAATTTTTTTAAGGATTGATATTATTTATTTATTCCATAATATTTTTATTTTTATTCATCTCTTCTATACCAATATATATGTCATTAAACTCAAAGTTAAATAATAACATTTGTATTGTATATTCTAGTTCGTTTTACCAAAATGTTTCATACAACCCTTGGTATTGAATATATTATTAAATAATATATATGAAAAAATTATAAGTTGTAACAATTTTATTATTTAATATTATTTTTTTAATCCTATTCAAGTAGAGTTATTTTATGAATACCCCTATTCTAAAATTTCTAAAACATTAACAATTGTATATACATTGGTTGAATTTAAAGAGGATACAACACATCATGTGAACTGAAAAGAAAAGAGAATATACTTTCTCCTCCCTCACCCTTCAATATGTATTGTGTTTTTTAGGATGAAACATCACTAAATTATATATGTAATACTATATAAGAAATGCGATGTATTATACATTGGTATAAAAACAATGTCATTGTATAAATATAAAAACTACCCTCACCAACAATTTTTTCTTCATAATTAAGATTTATTGACTAAGATAAAAAAAACACCTACCACCAACAAGGTGTTTACGAATCATGTTCTATTAATTCTCTTCTATCCCCAATTATATTTATTTTTATTTCAAAAGAAAATTAATTTATTATTTTTATATTTTTTCTTTTTGGTTTCATGTCGTATGAGGTAAGAGATTAACTCCAATCTAGAACAACTGCAACACTATCTTGTTTATTCATTTATTGTTTTATGTTTTTATAATATTATATTTTAAATATATTTGATATTAAATTACTATTAGTTAGATATTAAGTTTGGGTAACTGTAACCTATTAATAGGAATAAAATAGTTCCTTTTTGGTATATGAAGATTTTGAAATTGATAATTTTACAATTTTTTTGTATTAATTTATTGAGTGTTTTATTTATATTGAACATAATTGATTACTTTCTGAAATTAAAATCATATTTTTATTATTGTAAAACTGTTTGAATTAACATTTTATGTATCAAATGACTTGTGAAACAAATTTTGGTTTCTCAATAATAAATTTTTTCATATAATGAATTTATCAATACTGGGAAACACATGTTCACTAGTACTGATGAAAATATTTATATCCTTACCATCCAATGATGATTCTACACCTTTTCAATATCATAATTATATTTTCCTTTTTCTTTAGAGTCTTTATTCAAATGTTTTTATCCATAAGTTGGGATTTTTTTATCTTTCAATGTTTAGGAATTCATGAAGTTTTTTTTAAATATTAATGATGAATTTCATTGGTTGATACACTTTTATCCTTAGAGAGTCCTTCAAATAAACATATAATTTGAACATAGAATCCATTAATTTACTTACAAGTTCATACCACATTAAAATATTATTTGTATACACCTACCAACATTAATAACATTTTCATGTATATTTCATTATTGGGAGTGAGGGGAGGGCCTTTCGTGCATTTTATTTGGGAGTAACTTCATTATAGGGGTTTTTGATATGTGTGTATATATTTTAAGAAGTGTAAAAATAAAAATGAGATTTATTTTTTATTAATTATAATTCATTCATATTATTATTATATATGAAAAATAAAAAAACTAAAAACTAAGTAGATACAACCAAAATAATTTAAAAATAATTAATAAAATGAAAATTTCAGATGGGATTATTTATTTTGTTGAAATTTATGATTTTTGAGTGACTAATTATATTTATTTTGTATCTCAACTTCAATGAAAAAAATTATAATGGAAGAAGAAAAAATAATATAAATTGATAATTAAGATTAAATCATTCAATGTATTCATTGTTTGACTCATAAACCATGTCACAAAAATTGTTTATGTTATACATTTGTATATAGTATTTAATAAGGTATATTTCATATTTTTCACCCAAATAGTTATTTGATAATATTTAAGATATTAATATCTTATTTTTTACTTTTTCATTTCTAAACACTATTTACTAAACTATATCTATAAAATGAGCATCATAATAATACCTGATTGAAATTTTTTTATCTCCCACTATGTTTATTGACATGAATTTTCAAAATTTTAAAAGAGATTATGCATGTACTTGGGAATGATAAAATCTCTCTTTAAAATCCTTTATTTATAGAGAAATACATTTCTATGGAGCTAGGTATGACATGAACATGGAGATTTTCATGATACTAAAATTTATTTTATTATTAGTGATGTATTATTTAATTCAAGTCCACATAAGAGTAATGATAATTATTTTTGTGTGTTAATTGAGGCTTCTTCCCATTTTTATCTTAGAATGCATGTTTTGACATTTTGAAACATTATTTCTAGGTATTTCATTGTGTAGGTGTAGTGTATTGAAGAAGATAATATTTTTCGTATAATTTATTCTAGAATTGAACATTTTAGTCCAAAACGTTTTTTATATTAAGAGAAATTTTAACATGTATAGTTTTAAAAATATTTTTACATTATAATGAAAATGGTCCTTTTATATTTTTTAAATATATTAATTCATCCAAAATATTGTATATAGTCACTGAAATCATGAAATTAATATTTTAGACACTAATGAATATTCATATAAATTTCATTGAACTTTAACTAAAGATGAATTCTACCCTATATGGCCCAAATAAAAAAATAATGTGAAACCTTCATATTTGTGTATTTTTTGATGAATTTTTAGGTTCATACCATGAAAAAATGTACCAATCCAAATGTTCTTTATATTTTTAATTTATGATAGTTAATATGTCCATAATTATTTTTCTATCTATATTATCCAATTATTTTGTCTTTATAAAGGCCCTAAATTTATGGGAAACTATTAAATTGGATTTTTAATATTCTGTGATGGAATAAAATATATTTTCGTAATCTTATAATAACATCAGATACACATGTCTAATGATTTTGAATATTTGTTATTGAAAATAAGTGTAATAAAGGAAAAGAATTATATAATACCACATTCAAATATTGACTAATTTATATTTAAAACATGAACAAACATTAGGATCTGAGAAAATGAGGTGTAATGGACACCAATATTAACTTTGAATTTAATCTTCTGCTCCATTTCAACAGAGTTAGTATTTTTTATTGCTAATGAGGGTTTTTTATTTTTTCTATTCTCTTAAAAAATTACAACATATAATAATTTATTTTTCTATTTATTTTATCTACTTTTAAAAAATAATATCACTCCCAAAATCTCATATTTTTGCAAATAGATAACTAACATCAATTTTTTAAGGGAGGGGGTGTTTTTATTATTTGATTTCTTTATTCTTTATTTGTTCAATTTTTCTTATTTTTGTATTTATGTGTTGGATAAATTGATATGGGTATGTTGTCACTCCATTTTAAAAACTACTTTTTTTATATTATTTATTTATCAATATTCCTTCACTTTAATATCTATGTAGTTTATATGGTGGAGTTTTAATAGTGTGGTTAGGTTCATCAATGAGTTGTTCTTGTTGAATTTAATGATATTTCTATCCTATATAAAAAAGTTTTTGTTTGATGTAGAAAAAGTTCAAACGTGTTTTTTAGTGATAGTGTGTGAACTCATCATTGAAGATAATATTGATAATTGTTTAATAAAAAATGATAAAATCATTATGAAATCCAAAGAGAATCGTTATTATTTCAAATTATCCTCTTCTTTTTCCCCTTTTCATTATTCTTTATTATTATATTTTATAAATATTTTTTTATATCATATTGACATCGTAATATAATATTTATTAATATTTATTTTTATTAATATATTTTATTTTATAAATAATGATAATATAAATTTATTTAACATTAGTGTCCTCCTTATGGGAATAACCATAGAATGCACACTATGTTGTAATCATTGAAAATTTACAAAAGGTTGATTTTTGTTTTACAAATAATTCATCCAATTAAACACACTATAAATGAATATCCAAATATAATACCAATATAGTTAAATAAAAATATAATTATTAGTAATATTAAAAGTTGAATCAATTCCTAGAAGAACAAAATGTTTTGTAGTGCCTTTAAAAGAATCAAAATGCATGAATACATAGATTATGGGAATCCTATAATATACCAAAATGATATATGATTTAAATAAAATTAATAACATTGAATGGTGTATAGGATGAGTTGTTACATATAAAAATGATATCTTAATACAAATTGAATGTTTTAGTGTAGCTGAAATTGTTAAAAAAACATTTATACTATTGTAAATTTTTATTTATTTATGGTTTCAATAAAAACCTCTTCACTATATAACAACATTATTTTGAAAATAATGATTTTATTTTTAGAAATATTATTTATTTATTAATGAGGATGAATGATGGAGTAGTGATATCAAGAGTGTTGTGTAACCAATTGAACATTTTTCTTATAAATAAAAAAGGGTTTATACATGTGGGTGGAAGTTATGAATACCTTATGTCATATAAATTATACTCATCTTGTCCAAATGATAATGAAAAGGTTTATAGAAGGAGAAAAAATGGGAAATATTCATGTTTTTCTGATGTGACGAGTGCACCCAGAATTATATTGTTCTCTGATGTATTGGAATTTTTATGTATCTTATGAGAAAATGTAAATATGAATGAACATGATTTTAACATGATTCACAAGTATGTGTGGTAGTTGACCACTATGACATGATGATTAGTTTTTATGCATTATCACATTCCACAGATTTGTCTGATACTTCCTATCATGATTATGATGATTATTTAATAATTATCCTCACACCATGTTAAGTAATTTCATGTTCCTATCTATCATCTTAGGTTGGTTTTATCTCATCCCGTTCTTTTTTGAATATCCATTGATGAAAAATAATGCAAAAGAGAATTCAAGGGCCAAGAAGAATCTATAAAATATGTAATTAAATAAATGTTTATGTTTTATTATTTAAATGTTATGTATAGTCATTATTTTCCAATGAAATTAATCCTTCAGATCTAGGTTTTTTAATTATTTTAAGTTGTTTATCATTAAAAATATTTAAAGTAATGTATGAAAAATCATGGTTTTTATAGTTTGTATCAGAGCATGGTTTAATTAATTTGGGAATTAGTATCATATAACCTTAGTGAAATCCATTAATATAAGACTAAGCATATGTATGTAAAAAAATTAAGCTTTTCATAACATATATATCCCAATAGATATGAATTTATAGTTAATTTCACAATGGTATAAATTATTGATGAGTTGTGGACTTATGTTCTGTTCTAACATTTTCTATTTTAAGAAATGGTGGGAACAAGGAGAAACTAGATCAAAAACCCATGTGATGGGTAATGAAGTGATTGCCTAAATAAAAATTCAAATGATTTGGGAGGTGGAGTTAATAATTTTATAGTGATGATTACCTAGTTTTCTCAGGTTATGAACAATAATCGGAATAATTTGTAATGTACACAATCACCTAAGTGGGAAAAACTGGTTATCAATTTTTTCATGTGGTAATGACCTTCAATGTTTTGTGGATCTTTCGGTCCACTAGCCATGGAATAGTGGGCCAACTCAATAAAGTTTATCTTTTCTTGTGCATCCCTACTCTATGATATAGAAGTTAACTCTATCTATTTACATTTCTGTTCGAGAGTCCTATCAATGCTAGGGTTTGGTTAAGAACACCAAGATAAATGATGAAATTAAAGAGATGGAGTTAGAAGACTATAAGTTAATGTTACTTATTAATTATGTCCCTCTAACTCTTCATAAAAATATGGAGATAGAATATTTAGATTTACAAAAAAATTAAGTATAATATTCATGCCCCCTGATGAAAATTTCATAAGTCTTTCAAGATAATCATTGGGTCTTGTTATAAAAAATGATATAAAAATTATAGATTTTTTAGTGGATTAAAACCACACCTTCAAAAGTCTCCCGAAATTTGAGACATTGGGATGGATTAATATTTTTTTTGATTTTTTCTCAAATTGAATATGGAGAATTGAGAATGGTATCATAGCTAAGATGATGAGAAATGAAATATGGAACATCATGTTAGAGGATCTAATAAGAAAGGTGGAAAGAAAACTCAACCACCCACATATCAAAAATGTGGTAAGAGGAATCATGGAAACTTCCTCAATGTGATAGGGAAATGATTCAAGTGTGGGGGATAAGGCCACAAAGTTAATCAGGGTCAAAAATAAAAGAGGAATTAGGATAATGTGGTGTAATATAAGAGATAACCACCCATGGTCCATTACTATAACTATAGGGCGAAAGGGTACTATTCAAGTCAGTACTCTAATACTTGAACCTCAAAGGTAATCATCATCAAAAACGACCAAGGACAAAGGAACAATGAAAGTATTATTCTATCACAACAACTGTGGTGGAGCAAGAAAAATAATTCATAAAGGAACACATCCTATTAAATCATGAATCAAAAAGGTATTATTTGATTTTGGGTTTAATGTATTCAATTATATCATTCAATTTTTGTAGAAAAATTCAATCGAAGCCCTGATGACATGAAGTATATATATCTATACAACATAAAGTGGTGAAACCATTGAAACCCAAGTGATAGAATATTCTTCTATTGGCATATGTGGGAAGATTCATCCAACGAATCTCTTGATAATTTCTTTGGTTGAATATGATGCTATAATGGGAATATATTGGCTCTCGTTATATAGAGAACATGTAAATTTTTTTTGTAAAAAGAAATATCTTTCCATTTTCCAAACCATCTTGTGATACATTAAAAATTAAAATAAGGCCATTATTGTCCTTTGGAAAATCCTTTAACAATGTGGGTGTTGATTCCCTGTGAATAATCATAACTCACTCAAATGGTTAAGTCAATGAAATGTATCAACGTAGGGGAAATTCCCATTTTAAGGGAATATAGTGATGTATTTCTTAAAGAGTTACCTAGAATTATCCTATATCAGGATGCTGAGTTCTCAATAGAACTCATAATTAGAGTTAATAATATATCAAAGTGTCCATATAGTATGGATCCTATCAAATTGGAGGAGTTAATCATGCAATTGCATAAAAATTTGAAAAAATGGTTCATATTCCCTAGTACATCACCTTGGGTTTTTCCAGTGATCTTTGCGAAGAATAATGATAGATAACTGTTTCTATGTATCAATTATAAATAACTCAACAATATCATCATAAAGAACATGTATCGTCTTTCAAGGATTTATGAGTTTTTTTATCAGTTACAAGGAGCTCAACAATTCTCAAAGGTGGATCCTTGTTCTGGATATCATCAGCTAAAGGTGGTGAAGGAAGATATCTAGAAGACTGCCTTTCTTACCAGGTATGAGAACTATGACTTTCTAGTGATTCTCTTAATACTTTTTAACAATCCTGAAATATTAATGGATTTTTTGAAAAGAGTATTTAGACATTACTTCGGAATTTTTGTGCTAGTGCTTATCGATGATATTCTCATCTACTCTAATAAAAAGGGGGAACATAAAGAAATACCAAGGCTTTATTTAGTGTAATTAAGGAAGGATAAGTTTTATTCAAACTTTATTATGTATTAATATTTGATACATAAAGTTACATTCATTAAACAAGTGATCTCAAGCGATTGAATTTCTGTTGATGCTTCATAAACAAAGGCAATTTTGGAATATACCAGACCCTCTAGTGTCATGGAAATAAATAGTTTCTTTGTATTACGAGGCTACTATCAACATTGTATGAGAAATGTATCATGATTATCAAGCCATCTAACTATGTTTACAAGGAACGTGGTAAACTATGTCTAGATGGATGAATGTGAGGAAATACCCTATCATAATGAATGTTGTGGGTGCCAAATTCTTCTTGAGAGCATAGTTTGGCATATTTGATAAACCCAAATACAAAATTTGACTCATAAGATGATATTAAGGACCCCAAAACATACGCATACAAGATTAAGAGCCTACACACCAGAAATAAATCTATTTACCAGCCTCTTATGTGCCCAATAAAACCTAAAACAGTCTCTTCTATGCTAGCCTCCTTACACACTGTGCTTGAGAATTTCACATATAAATATATGGTCACACCCTCCATTCAATATAATGCTCTAAATGTAAAAACATCACTTTTGTGCATATAAGATGACCAATTTTGCAAACGTGTGAATATCATGGCTTCAAAGGATAGGATCATGCATGAAAGATCCCCCCCATGGGGCATCCATTGGGTGTGAGACAAGGGATTGAACCTCTATAATTTTCTTTTTCACCCAAAGCAGGTGTGTCAAAAATTCCCATATTTTTTCCAAGTCTTTTCCTTGTGTAATATTTCTATTGCCTTGAACCTTAAATCTTGCAGAAAAGTCTCCAATATTACACATAGCTTTTCAACCAGCATGAATATCCCTAATTTCGTGTGCTCCCCTTCCTTTGGACTCCATGTACATTCCTTACTATAATGATCCATTTTTGAGCTCATCTAGTGCATGGAATCCCGATATTTCACACACTTCTTACACGAAGTCCTCCAAGATTATGCATTGTAGTTTCCTAGTTCCCTGAGAGGTGATTTATGTTTTGTTTCCTTTCCATATTCATCTTCACATAGGTACTCTAGTAGTTATTGATTCTTTAAATAGCTATGCTAACAGAGAACCCTCATTTGACCAATCCTCCACCCCATTGTATCCTGGAATTTCATGTGCATGTACTTCCCCAAGTGCAGGATGTTACTAGTTATATAAGTCATAGGGGTGAGTAATGTGTCCTAATTATATGAGCTACAAGATATTAAACTGTTGAGTACCCATTTCCTCAACACATGAGATTATATTGTATGTTTCTACAAGTGTGATGAGTCTGAGAGTACTAGATAGGGGATGGGACTAGGAACCATTTTCTTATCTCCCTTCATTCCTCCCCCTCTCACTACCTTTATTCATTTTCTCCATGTGCACCCTGACAGTTTGTACATATACCACAATCCTCCTTCTCGGTCATCCCTTTTAGAGTAAGTTCCAATCCTCTTCTTTTAGGGCTATAAAAAATACGTAAAACCCTCACCATCCGTTGTGGTCGCACCATTAAGACATGATCGTCAGGTATACTACTGCCTCTTATTTCTCACCAAGATTATGACTCACATGGTCTTAGAGTATGCTATGAATATTAAATCCTCTTTGGGTGGCAAACCATATTTATTCCCTAGAATGACTTTGGGCCACTGGCCATGTGTAAACCTCATTCCCCACATTATAAATATCATTTAACTGCATCTATATAACTATGTGGACTTTCATCCCTTTTATCTCAATAGGATATTCAAGAAGCCTCTATAAGATTAAAGGTCTTCGTTCCCCACAATCCACCTATTCTGACTCCTTCACATTAGTTCACTCTTCCTACAAGACATTAAACTGTATAATTTGAACTACACATGTTTTAATCCATTTCGGGTATGTAGGAAGCCTCTTTGAGGTCCAATCCCAACCAATGGTAAACTCTGCTTCTCTCCACTATGAGATTCTGCTCTTCATGTGACATCATCCCTTTTTGGGACACATCTCTGAGATCCACCCCAAAAGGTGTTCTGATCCATCAAATGGGGTAGCTAACCATGCATAATCCCTACAATTCACCATACTCCTTTAACAAAGACTGTCACTCTTTCAAAGGTCCTTTAACCCTGAATAATCCTTGAGTATGTCTCTAGGTCCCATTCTTTTTTGTACGACCCAATTATATATCTCCATCTAGAACTACATATAATTTTATCCGTGCCATTAAAATTGGGTACATATTAATCCTCCCTGAGGTTAAATCCCATCATCCATTCCCATCTTGATTACTCCCTTGAGACTTTGTGTCTCAGGATGATCATACCCCAACCAGGAGTTTCCATTTCCTTTAGGTCCCTATTCATGTGACCATTCTCATGATTCCCCTTATTAGGTTTCTGATCACCCCATCGAACAACGTGGACATTGATTCCCAAATACTGGGATATGTAAGATGTCTCCCCAAGGTTTAATCCTGACATCATCGTCTTTACGCCTGCTCCATCTCATTAATCTCATCCAATTCAACCAAATCCTCCATCATCCATCATGATTATTACCCGATCTACAAATCCTGGTGGGAACATTCCACTTATTCAAGAAACTAAACATGCATAATATTTATTCATCATTTCATCACTTCCCCTAGTAGCACCCTCTTTACTAACCATGTGCAAAATACAGTTCACCATTTTGAACTACATGGGTTTTGATCCCTTTATTCCTTATAGTGTATATAGGATTCCTCTATTAGGTTCAATAGTATCCAATAGTAAAAGATGGTGTACCCTTTGGTGGGGACCACCATTCTTTAAAATTTCCTTTTTGGTGTCCAGTTCATCTGTCACGGTGTGAATCCTTCCCCTTTGCACGATAGAAAATCCTGGATCTGTCCTCACTGGGTGTTTTGATACAACCATCTAGTAAACCTTCCAGGTGAACCCTCCTAAGGATGTACCTATCTGATACACTCTCATCAGTGTTTTAATCCATCCAATCCATCTCAACAAGACATTAAACTAATTACATACCGAATATTAATCATGGAAAATAATGAAAACCTTGAAGAGATGCCTCTGGTCTATGATTCCTCACATTTGATGTGAGATTACTCCAGAATCCACACCTATGAGAAGCCCTATGATAAGGTAGAATTCAGGTATACTGATGTTAAGCTATTCAGAAATTCCTATGATTCCCAATGTGACTACTTCCCCAACTGAAGGTAGATTCCCTGAAACGACCATCTAGAATGTCCTGATGGAAGTAGCATAATAAACCGACATCCATATAGAGATGATACTACGAGGAGTTTCACAAATAATTTCTTAATCTTTAAGGGAGACCCATACTTGGTGAAAAGTTATGAGGATGAATCGACATAAATATGGACCAACATCCCATTATCTCATTTCGATTAAGGAGAAAACATCTCTAAAGAAGTTATAAATTCTACCCACCTTTGGAAAGTGGGAATGTAGGGAAACATATGTGCATCCCAATTGATGGTGAATGCCCCAGTGGAAGGAATCAGAAACAAAAATGATGAACATGATGTGAATCTTTTCTCCTTCAATAATGGAGATTAGTATCATTAGAGGAATAAACAGATAATCGTGTCACCATATCTAGGTATCTAACTCCAAGTCCCACCACACAAATAGTAGTACTGACATGGAACTCACCAAAATTTGCGCTAGTTAATTGTTGGGAATTATGATCTATGTTACTTTTAGTGTGGATATCTATTTCCATACTTGGAAGATTGAATGGAACAAGATCACTGTGCAATGATTTCCTACTATATTTTCTGATTTCTGAATCTTCTTTCTTTACAGGACCCATGATATAAGAAACTAGTTTCCTCCCACCAACAGATATAGGGGTAGGAGAAATGCCAATGCAGAAATGCCACATGGATATGCATCATCTAGGATATCATCCACTACCATGGATATTGGGTACCCACACCCCATATCACCCTTAGAATTCATCCAGAAAAGGGTGATGGATACTCCTATCTGACAGTAAGAAGTGAGGGGTTCATTCCAACAGGGGACATGGCCCGCCGAGATAAGAAGTCTTCTATTCCCCGCTATCACCACTGGCCCAAGGGCTCTATAGGTATCCTATAGTTCCCTATATAATATCCAACTATTTTGGGATCCTCTCCCTGGAACGTTCTTATGACTCATTCACCTACACAGAAAAGGTGAGAGATGTTAAAGTCATCCAAGCTATGACCAACACCTGGGGGCCTCCAAGTATCGATTGGAATGGGCCACATCAACATCGTCATCTAATTCCTTAGGCTAAAGAGAAGGTGGTTTACTCCCTTTCTCTGCTGGCCCCAGTTTGACTGACCCATCACCAACATTGGGCGCACACTAAAGATTACACCCATAAAGGGGCATCATCTTCTACAGCATCAGTGCCCCCTACCACTACAGGCTCATTCTATATGACCAATATCACTTTAGATCATAGATTCACCATAATCTGATTGGGATCGAGACCCTAACCACCTCATTGAAAGGCTAGGTTGACACTTCTAGTCACCGATGTGGACAACAACCATTGTAGAAGGACCAATAAAGATGATATTTGGGAAAGAGGTCCTCCCTGTACCATTGAGAACCAATGTGGAGTTCGTCCCTACTCTCACAACCATCATGGAGTTCCTCCCCATGCCACAATCATTAGTCCAAGAAAAGGTCTTCCCCATCTTCATGATCCCCAATATGGAGGTCCTCCCCATTCAAATGATCCAATGTGTGGATATTTCCCCAATATTTTAGGATATCAATGAGAATTACCTACTCACCCTATCAACTATCATCTTGGAGGACCTCCCCATGTTCTCACCATCTTTAGTGGAGGTACTCCCCGCCCTCTAATACATAAAAAATGAGGCCCTCTCCACTTCATCAATGATCAAAACGAAGGTCCTACCCATGATACCACTACAAACAGGTGTGGAGGGCCTTCTCATATTGCACGTGGCTAACATGGAGACCCTCCCCATTTTCTGTTCAACATCTATCTGGGTGATCCTCGTACCACATCTCACCCAAATAGAATTCATCCTCATTATCTTACTCAACATTTTGGTCTTAACCATGAACCCATTATCACTCATAGTGGAGGTACTCCCCACCATCATAGCAGTCCTAACAAAGGACCTACCAACTATTGAAACAAAACGTATATGGGTCTTCCTTCTATCCCATCCAGCTCTAGAGAAGGCCGTCCCAAAAACCATACCATCCTCTACAAAGGTCCTCCCTATGTTCATGGTTTTCCCTATCCAAAATATTTGTCCACATGTAGAAGAGATAACCATTGTCACTAAAGGAATAATTTTGAGAAGCTCCAAATCATTGTCAATATCGTCCTCGTTTCATATTCTGAAGTGGAGTGTCATTTGATGATGGAACCTTGACCTTGATCCTCTATATCAAGGTATAGAGAATGAACCATCCATGTGAGTTTCACCCTTCCATAAATAGAGATGTATCATATCCAAGAATCCCTTTAAAGGTACATATAGGTGGAGGGATGTTTGGATCCCTTTTAGGGCCTTGCCATGCACTCCTCTCTGCCATTCTAGGATCATTCTCTACCTCATTTAGAGATTATAGAGATTTTTTTCTGGGGAGTGATGGATTATGAGCATCAAATAAATCTACCACCAATCATCTCTTTCTTCACTAATGAAGTATTGGTCAGTAAACCATCCTATAGGGACTTCATGATTTGGTCGGTACCATTTCTGAGAGACGACCCAGTTTTCTACGGCATGTATGATCATTCCACATTTTCTCTATTGACTAGTCCACCATAGTAGTGATCCATATCAGTTTTGTTACCAGTTCCTTATCCACACACAAATTGAAGAATATGGAAACCATGTGTGGTATACTGATTCTAAATGAATATGCCTGTGGTACATTCTCACAATGGATCATTTTTTCAAGATGTTCTGGAAGACTGCAACATCAAACATTGAGATTCTAGAATTGGACACCGAGGATGAAGTCATGTGTTTCGGAAAAACCATCTGGGAGATGCATTTACATATCAGGATTAGTCATTTGGTGTATCAAAGTGTCAAGAGAATTAAGACGATATCATCTAGAAGTGTTTCAAGGTTGACCTAGCTGCACTTCATGTGGCTCAACATCCATCGCCACCTAGCTTCTATTGGGATCTTTAGTAGAGATGCGTTCATAAATTTAATATACCCAACAGAATTATCAAAGAGACATCCATGTAAATGATGATTCGAGGATGGGGGTAGTATACTACCCTCCACTTTAGCCTAATCCTACGATATCCAAACCTACATAGGGGCATTGAGGATATGATCTCAGGCACAGTAACGGCGAATTTTGTCAAGATCAACATGCATAAAGAGAAATACACTAATGTAGGGTCTAAATGGGATGGACCAACCCTTGAAGAAACATATAATTTTCTAGACCACCTAGTTATTTTCGCTTTCTAGAAAAGGATGATTCCCAGCCTTGCATATCCCTCCAACTCATTTCCCCTATGCTGAGAACCCAACAAGGGTAAAGGAAAAACTGCGACTTCTAATACTTTTAATCCATTTGGTTCAATGTAGAATATGTAGGATGATTCAAAAAGGTTTTACCACTCCATAAACTCAGAGAACATAAAAATACCATTGATGAGCTCCATTTCGAGCTTGTTGTGGAATTCCACCAAGATTATGCTGATCATAGGTATGATCTTATTTGTTCTCTATAATGGAATAAGGGGAATGTACATAATCTCCTAGGTGATTTTCCTCCCATCGACCTCGACAACACAACATATCCTGATAGGGTAAAGGATGGAGTCTATGGAAGGATTCCATGTTATACATCACAATAACCACCCGACATATGCAGAAATATTGAACGACATCCTTCTTAATAAGATGTTTCTCAAGTATCCCATTAGGATTCTCTTTTGTTCATTCCTTCAGCTGCTCTATAGGTCATCCATCTAGAATCTCCTTGAGATGTTCCATCAGCCGCTCTATGATCCTTAGAGATAATTATAATGTTAAAAAGATTTCCAAAGTGTTAGTGATCAGGAATCCTCACTAATAAAATAATCCTTATCAGGATGACCTGATGGCTGGCCAGATTTACCTCCTCAGGTCTCACAAAACAAGATAGGTATAACACCCACCTGATGGAAATCCCTATTCAGCAAGGGTGGATGATATTCCATCACCCCAGCCTTCTAGAGTCCTACTTTCTCCCCTTTTAATGGGATGGGTGACTAGCTACAGCATTTGGACCACTTTATTTCATGATGTGGACCCATCCTGGCAACTCTAGCAAAGAAGAAAACCACTAAGCTCTAGTGTTTCATATAGACACTAGAATTCCCTACATTCATTTGTTATAGATAGAAAAGGATCGAGTCTTTAGCTGGTTGGGAAGATCTCTATTGGCGATTTCTTTGCCAATTCAGCTCCACCACTAATAAGACTATTATTTATAACCTGTACAAGTATAAACAATGACCAAATGAATATATTGAAGAATTTGTCTCTAGGTGGAAGTGCCTCATGTATTCATTCGATATGCCATTGACTTAAGATCAGTTAATGATGTTGTGCTTGAAGAATATGAATACTGAGCTAGTCCCCTCTCTTATCACTCAGAACATCCCATGTATATCTCATTTTTTCTCTAACATGGATATGTTCCTAGAGGATGACTAATAGTAGGCTAAAAATGCACATCTATTGCCTCCCCCATATCCTACAGGAAGAGCTGCCAAGGCCGAGAATGTTTTTGTTGCATTGGTAGAGGGTCCCAGGCCGCTAGAATTGTTACTAGCAATGCCATTCCCACCACCTTGATGAATACCATTTCCTCAATCCATACCATAGGCTTATCCTCACCCGCCTTAGAATCAATATAAACCACCAAGTAATAAACCATTACCTCCTAGGATAGATAACATTGCTCCACCTCCTCCCTATGATCCATGGTGATCCATTTTCCTTTTACTATTTTGAAGCCTTTTATTTGGATGTATAATATTAGAAGATAAAGGACAAGAAGGTTCAAACCAATGAGTATGAACACATTACTTATTTGTCTGACTCGTGGAAAGATTTGTACAATGCATTCATCCTCTTAATTTATCGACTGGAATCCACAAACCCATACCTAGGGAACTATTTTTTGATTCTCTATGGTGGGGGAAACTCGTTCCCTAGTACAAGGAACAATTGAGGATCACCTCATATTCCTATAAATATTAGGCTTATGTGATTCAAGATCTCCATTACCCTATAGGTTATCGGGATGTCTTCCCCATGTCCACACCAATACACCATACGTGCTTGTTCTGTTGGGATGGGTTGAACATAATCAATATGACATGCCACTAATGCCTAGATATTATCAACCATGTACCCTTAGGATATAGGCATAATGTGATTTGGTCAGTAGTTTTTTTGAAATGGTTTGGTTAGTTTGGGAGTCGCTCAATAAAGATTCCACTCCGCCCAGCTAGAACCAATATCAATTCAGGGATATCCAAATCAGAAGAATTTCCTCCTTCCAATGATCATTTCACCTCAGATGATGAATAGGATTTGAAAGATGCTCATCCCACATTTTAAGAGGGAAATTCTAACACCATATATGAGATGATACATGTGAATTTTAGTACAGAGATAGACTCAAGAACAACACTGATCATCATATATTTTCCTGTATAAGTGCAAAGGAAGTAAGAGGATTTCCAAAAGTGGCATCATGATGTGTTTTCCTGGATTTATGATGAGATTCTAGGACTAGACCCTCTGATCTATATCTACTTCCTTATTCTCCCAATAATACGTCACAAGTTGAAACAACTTCCCAGAAAGATAAAATCCTCTCATGGTACAATGGTCAAGGGTGATAATGATAATCTCATTAAAGACAACTTCCTCAAGAAATCCTAGTACCCTATATGGTTGGAAAACATCATTCCTTTCATGAAGAATAATAGACATATCAGAGTCTACATCAATTTTCAGGATCACAATCATCAATGTCTGAAGGATGATTTTCCCTTCTTATGATAGTTATTTTGATTGACACCACTGTTGGGTTCAAATACCTCTCCTTCATGGATATATATTTAGTGTATAACCAAATATGGATGGCTCTTGAGGATGAGGAATCCTGTAACATAAGGGCACAACAAGGTACATTTTCTTACTAGGTAATGACCTTCAGTCTGAATAGTTCATGATCCACCTATTAGAATACCATGCAACGCATATTCAAACCAATTCTCCATACATTTTTAGATTACTACATGGATGATCTGGTTGTCAAATCCCACCAGATTCAAGGCCATCTTAGAGATCTTGAGAATGTGTCTCGATTCCTCCTCTTCCACCATCTCATTTTGAACACCTTGAAATGATCCTTATGGGTTACCTATGGAAAGTTACTTATCTTTTTTTGTTAAATATATAGGCATAAAGATCAATATATATAAGTACAGGGCCATCAGTCTGATTCCACCACCTAGAAATCATCGACAGCTCTGAGGCATCCAATACCACTTATCCTACATACACAAATTTAGTATGAATCTAGCAGGAAGATGTAACCCCTTTCCTAGAATCATGAAGAATGTTGTTGATTATTAGAGGGATGAAGAGTGTCAGACCGCTTTGGAGGAGAACATGCAATACCTACTGTAGCCTCTAGTTTTGATGCCACCCATGTTCAGAATGTTGTTGGTCCTCTATTTTACCACCCTAGAATGATCCCTCAGCTCCATTCACACCTAGAATAATAATTATGGATAGAATAAAAATTATATTATCTTATCTCCATGATCCACAACACCATAACCAGGTATTATTCTATCGGGGAGAGCTTCCACACACTAGTTTTTGGCATTCTAGAAGTTGTGGTATTACTTGAAGAATCATGAGATGTAGCTGGTGTCCCGTTTGGATCCATTAAAGTATATTATTATATACCCTATGATTACATTACATCTAGTTTAGTGATCAATGATCCTTCAGTAGTTCTACATTAGGATCATTTCACAAAAATCTGTCAAGGTTATGGTGTTAGCATATTTCTTTTCCACCCTTTCATCCCCTGCATATCAGTATATGGATCACGAATTCTTGGATGAGGCCATTATCTCAGTGGATCGGGCCATACCATGTTGTAAAATAAAATTTTTTGGTGGCTCATAGAACCCGACTAATATAAGGATCAATGATCCCAGACTCAACAGAGTAGGTCTAGGCATGTCTTCACCGTGACCACACAGGCTTTCATGTCCTATTCATTCATGTTATCAGAATGTTTCAATAATAACGAGGTAGATTATTTGGCTCTTATAATTGATATTGAGAAGGAAATTGAGATTAATGTTCCCACCTACATGTGAACGGGGAATTTGAGATAGTCATAAAACAATTAAACAGTGACTATGTCATTAGGATTCTATAGCTCATTCCCTTATTAGAGCATGATCCCAAGCTGATGGCCCGATTCCCTTCTTAGCCTGAGTTTATTCATGTTCCTAAATCACAGAATGGTCAATTTGATGCCTTGGATAGCCTTGTCATGTCTCTCAAAGTTCCTTACATGGATGATTTGATAATCCATTTGGTGAATTGAATGGCCATCACTCCTGTCATTATGGACTATGATGAAATCTAGTAGGTAATCCATCATTCCACTAGTGCTTCCACATCAAGACCTCCAAGCCCCCCTAACGCTGTACAAGAGTCCCATGATTGTACATCTCCCTTTTTTGTGTACGTACAATATGGAAATATCCCAATTGACAGATCCAAACATGAGGGAATTCAACCATATGTAGTAAAGTTCACCCTCTAGAGTGGTCCTACCCATGAATAAATCCTCTAAAATGTGGGTTTAATGGAGTTTTCCTCTATTAAATTTAAGGAGATGAGATCCCCTAGGTTATTTATAATTGAATTCCAGTTCCTATTGAGCTCATCTGGTAGGGTCTAAAATCTCCCACCATATCTAAATGTTGGGATACTTCTAGCCCACCATGGTCCAGGAATGTATCATGTTCACAAAGGGCTATCTTGAATATTAGATCTATTCCAACTTTTTTCATCATCCACTAGAACCTATCTATACTACCATGTACTCTTGGTCCTTCCTAATTTAGGGACTTGACATCGTGGGACCATATCCACCATCAACAGCTCACCAGTTACAGTTCATTCTAACCACCACAAATAACATCTTCAAATTAGAAGAATCAATTCTTCTCAAGAAAGTAAAGGCTCATTTTATCGTTAATCATTTGATATCCAATATCATCTATGAATTAATATTCCCTCAATTTTTCATCACTGATGACGACACCATGTTTTGAGCATCTGATTTGATGAAATTTAATTCCAAGTACAACATCTAATCCAACCATACTTCTCACTATCACATGCAAGAAAATGGATAGATCAAGGAATTCAAGAAGGCCCTCCCTAGAATTATACAAATGATGGTTGGTAGGAACCAAAATATATATCTTGAAAAAACTCCCCAATGCTTTTTGGGCTTACCAGATGATGACTTGTTATTATTCCCAGGTGACCACATATTCCTTGGTTTATGGAGAAGAGGTAGTCCTACCCATTGAGATTCATTAACTAGAACTCCATGACACTATTTACGATAAACAAACATCATTAAAAGTAGTAGAAGTGTATCTGGCTAAGCTGGAATCCCTCGATGAGAATAGTCATTGGGCCTTGTAGAAGATGTAGAGGCACCAGAACAAGATAGCCACAAGTTTTAATAAGAATGTTCTTCTCCTCTCATTACATCATTGTGACATGGGGTTGGCCTTGTGGATGTCAATGAAACCCAGTAGGAAGCAACCAAATTTGGTAATCAAATAGAAGGACCCTATATTATTCACAAGGTGTACCCTGACAGTGCATATTCTATGGTCACTATGGGTGGATAGTGTATTACTCCTCCCAAAAATTCCAATATCCTCAACTAGTAATTTTTAAGAGGGAATCCTTATCATACTAACCCCACATGATGTTAAACCTCCTAATAACATTCCTCCTACATGAAGTTAAATTGCATGATATTCATGATATTGCATGACGATAAAATGAATTGTTTCTCTTTGTTGTTAGAGCTCTACAACCTTAAACAAATATCTCTTGATTATCACATGACATTTAACTAAAATCCCCATTTTCCTTTAGCTCATCCTACATGTTGTTAAATTGTCACATCCTCTTTACCTCGTGATGATAAACTACATGGAATTCCATAACAATATAAGGTTTGATTTCCATCCTTATAGGATATATCGTAATTCACAAACATTTTATCTTCGGGTCAAGACCCAACTTTTACCATCTTTAGTATTATAACATGAGGTATCTCTTTGAAGCACGTGGTGTGGAGTAGACTTGGTCCACATTCACATTGGGTTTGCAACTGTCACACCATGTACATCCCTTAGGATCCCATTCATCCTTACTATATGATGTTAAATTGCATGACATTATATAACTACACATGTCTTGATTCCCATCTTTATGGTGTATATAGGAATGCCTAGATATTTTTCCCCCATGTTCAGCCTGAGGAACTTAAAATAAATTCATCTTTATGGCCTTTTGTCCGGATTATCCTAACATCATGTGGTGTGGGGTGGGACTGTAACACCCCGAGATTTTATGAAAAATATTCATTTAATTTCATTTATGTAGTCTATTATACACTACACCAAGTTTAGATTGTACTGTACTCAACACCGTATTAGCTTGCAGTATACGCAACACTATTCTTGGCTCGTGTTACACACAATTTCATGTTCATTTTGTGGAAATTATTCTACGCAACATTAAGTATAGATTTTGTTTAATGCATAAATGAAAGAAGTTTTGATTATGTTATACGCAACACCAAACAGAGCTTTCACTACATGCAGCCCTGACTTGGCTTTCATAACACACAATCAAGACCTTCTTTTATAGCGTGTGTAGTACGCAATACCGAGTTTCATTAAACGAGATATTATTATAATATTACTATGAACTAGCCGTTATGAATAGTAATACCCACTTTTTGGAATTTTATAAATTTTATCTTTCAAAATGGACTTCATTTTTGGATTTGGAATATCGAAATTAGCCTAGGGTGAATTTTTGGTCTTTTTCTGAAGACTTTCAATTTTTGATGAATAGTGAAAACACTAGGTTACTATTTAAAAACGAACTTTTTATTTAAATAATTATTTATTTTATTTAAATTTATTTTAGATCAAAATTGACACATAATACTTATATACGTTCAATGAAATTCATTGGAGGCATTTTATAATAATTTTAGATATATAAAAATTTTATTGAACTTTTCACCGTCTTTTACACACCTTCTAGGAGAATTTGGAAATTCACATAAAACATAATTTTACCGCTTCTGTGAGTGGAATTTCAAAAATCTGAGAGACACGGTTAATATCAAGGACTAAAATGTGGTTTAATGAGATTAAAATATTTTTTGGTGAATAGTAACTTTTTACTTTTTTACAACGGTTAAAAGTAAATAGGGAAATTAAGGGTAAAATGATATTATTATTACCCTAAAAATGTCCTAATTCTATTGGATAAGTGTAATTCGTCCAAAAACAACCATAGGAATAAAATATGACCATTTAGCCCCACTTGGATCAGATTAGGACATTTAATATTATTTTATTTAAAGAATAGTTAAAATACTAAAAATCAAAGTTGAATAACTAAAACATTTTTAATATAGGGTTATACAGAAGATAAATTCGACAATAAATATTCATTATAAATATAATACGATTTCCTACATAATGGTATTTTATTTATAATTTTTAGACATTAAATAATTTAATTTATTTTTGAAACAATGATGCCGCAATAATTACCTTATTAATGAAATATTAACATAATTGATGTTATAAATACACAAATAAATGTAATTTGAGACATTTTATGAATTAAACTAATTTTATAGGCTAATATGACATGTTATTATTGATTTAAGAAACTTTTTTCGAACTAATAATGCTGTTATGATTTTCACAAAAATCATGTACCAAATAGTGTCAAAATTGACATAAAATAGTTTTTTAAAAAAATATTTTATTATTAATTGTTATTTTATTCTTAAAAATCTAAGGTTCAGAAAAATGACTTAGATAAGGTTATATATTTTAATAATATTCAACTTGGGGTTCGTTTGGCTTGTTATAGTAAGTTTATTAACCATATAGTGTAAGAAAAAAAAGACACTCTAAAAGTTAAATTATTTAACCTAGAGTTAAATCTAAATGATAAGGTTTAAATAGTAACAAAAACTTGTCCAAATTCTATTAGATTAGAGGATTTAGACCCATCACCACCTTTTATTCTAAATAAATCAATTTGGAGCTATTAAAAACCGAATATTACTTTATAATAAAATAATAATTTAAGTTTTCATAAGGTGCCCCTCTCCTCCCCTATAAAAAGGTCACCCATTCCCTCTTCTCTTCACACCCTTTTGAGCCTTGATGCTCGTCCAAACCCTACTCATATCTCTTCTCCACTTCCAAAGAAACATTCTGGAGGTTCTAGCCTTCTCATAAGACTAACTCTACTTCCTTAAGAGGAATCTTAAAGGAGGCGCGTCGAAGAAGAGGTAATCTCTTCTTCCAATTTTCTCAAGTTTCCTTCTTCTTCTACTTCATCTTCTTTAGTTGTCTCATTATAAAGTAATAACATAAGTATTAATAATATACTGATATGTTATTATAAATATGAAACAACCCTATTTCACCTTCTATCCATCCCATAGAAAACGAAATCACCGCGTGTCCGTCCGTACGGAATACCGTCTCCACACTATGGTGTAATCTATTTTCAACCACCACATTACTTGGATGGGTATAATGGTGTAAATAAATAACTATATATAATTATTGTAATGTTAAATTGATTCTTAAATATTATACATACACTTCAATACAATTCCACGATCATGGTAATGATATCATCACTAATGCGTACGTACGGACTACCGTCTCCACGACGCGATGAGATTCATTTTCCATGTTAACCATTCATGAATGATTATATAGTATATATAATGAATAATAATGAAACATATTAAATAATAATAATAATGGATTTATGTACATATATATGTATGTCATCTACTTAATTCCATTCAATTCAATAAGGAAACGAAAACATCGTTCATGCATACGTACGACCTACTGTCTCCATGAATGGTGTATTTTATTCCATTTATCGATCTATCAAATATATTTATATACTGAGTATATATTACATATAAATCATGTTTTACATTCTGGAATTAATTAAATCAGGATATATGTAATAATATCAATAACAACAAGTCCAAACATGTACGATAAATAAAACGATTTTACCCAAAACGCTGTTTTAACATGGAACTTACAAAAGAATGGGTAATATAAAGTCATAAGTGAACCATATATGATATCATAACAATTAATATGATTCTGTAACAAGTCAATGACATTATTTAAATCATTATATAGGAGTTTCAGATACGTACGAAGCATATCGGACCTAAGGTAAGGGATAACTTTTCCAATATTGTTTTTATCTGAGGTTGTTTATTTGTAAGTATTAACTGGGGTTATATTTATCATCCATTCCCCTGTTTTCTAAATGTGATTTCATGTATGTTTAAAGTCTTTTTTACCCATGTTTACTTTTACTACATGGTATGTAAAGAATATTTCTTTTACGAGGTACTTTTTGACTTTTCCGGAAAAAGTATGAGAAGAATGTTTTTTAACTTATACGACATGAAAGGATATTTACGGTTTTATAAAGCCTTATTTTCATGAAGCTTCCTCCAAAATATTTCATATATATTATCAAAAAATCCTTTTCTTTTAAAATTGCATGACATTTTGTGAAAATAAAATGATTTTGAAGAAGAAAGTATATTTTCCTCATGAATTCATCTCAAGTGTTTTATCAAAACCATTTTCCATCTAAGATGACATTATTTCATATGTGTTTGTTTCCAAGTATAATGTCTCTATGATTTTAATGGTTTTAATTTTCTTATGATTAAATGATATCCATTTGTTTTATATGGATTATGTTATGATGGAATGATGTTTATGAAACCCATTTTATTCGTTGGGTTATTATGAATGATGTATGTTTATTTTGTGGCACAAGTAAGAATTATTTAAATATGAGATGGGTGGGACCTATATCTCCCTCCAATGCATTGGGTAAAGATTTATATCTCATGAGATAGATATGGCTGGAACAGTAAGTTAATCTGGTTCAGTAATACAGGACTGGAACGAGGAGTGAACTCGATTCAGAAAGGGAAATTGTCCACGAAGATGGTCTTGGCAGTAATGCATTGACTACTATGGAAATCATATCATGTGCTTAATGTTTTTCCACAACTACAAGTTTTATTTACAAGCTATATAATCAGAATTGATGTTCTATTATGATCTATGACTTACGTACTTCCATGTTTTATGTCATTGCTCAAGATTTCGATGTTTAAACATTATGTTCATGTTTTCATGTTCAAATGTATATGGTTTGTTTTATTTTCTCCATGCATACCCTTACTGAGCATTTGAGCTCACCCATTATATTTTTTATTTTCCCCAGGATATAAAGAAAGGTTTTAGGTAAGAAAAAAAGGGGAAGATCTTTATGGGAGATGCAGACGATCTTTCATCATGATTAGAAGATTATACTCCGAGTTTCCAAAGACATTAAACTATTACAGTCCTTATGTGTCTGTTTTTGTTATGTATTATGTATTCCACAAAAGTAATGCAATGTCTATGTATGTCAAGCTTTGGGTCTCTATAGTTGGTATCAGAGGAATGGTTTAGTTAACCTTTGGAAACTAGGATGCGGAAACTATAGTGAAATCCCTAGAGATATTTCTAAGGTATGTATAGGGATGTCCCTAACGTTAAGTATACGTATAGGTTATAGTCCTATAATTGCAAAAAAGATCTTAGAATTAAACCTAAGATGTTAGATATTGAAGTTAATCCCCCTATATTGTGTTGTTTTCCCTAGCATGGTATTTTCCTCTCACACTATTATTTTTGGGTTTTAGACGTTGTATGGAACCCGAAGGAACCGTGTTGATCAATGTAATGGAAAATGCAATTATTGTCCTCTCGAGAAACCAAATGTTATGGGAGATGGAGTGCACAATCTTATTTTTATACTTACACATTCTATGAATCATTCTGGATTTCCAGATGAGTATAGAAAAGAGCGACATTCTATTGAATCCTCCATGAGGCAGCGTCCACCTTCATTCTACAGGTCTTCTAATCCATTAGTGGCTGAATAAAGGATCAGTGCCACTGAGAATATATTTTCAGTTCTACAATGTTCTGAGCAAGATAAAGTCATCTTAGTAGTATATCATTTGGAAGGTGATGCTGATCAATGGTGGAATCTTATCAAGAATACGAGGTAAATAAATGAAATTGAGTCCATGGAATGGGACGAGTTCAAGAACTTATTTTTCAGTAAGTACTTCCCTCATATTCTTAGAACAAAGATGGAAAAGGTGTTTCTTGAGCTTAAGCAAAAGGATGATGAATCTGTTGGTATATACGAAGTGAATTTTACAAGAATTTCAAGGTATGCATCTGGCATTGTCATCCAACTTGAAAGTAAAGTTGATCGATTTTTCAGTGGCTTAAAACTGAGTCATCGAAGGGCATTATCTATAAGAGACTTCAGTAGCTATGAAAAAATTGTGCGTTTTGACATCAAGGTAGAACTAGAAGTTGGTGTAACATATCCTTCTCATGGTTTTGACAAGAAACAAAAGATGGATTTCAGGGATAAATCTCAGAATAATGGTGAAAAGAAGATGAATGTTTCTTTATGCTCAATGTGTGGAAAGAAGCATAGTGGAGATTTTTTAAAAGGTACTAGAAAATGTTTTAAGTGTGGTAAAGAAGGCCATAGAGCAGTTGATTGTTGAAGTAATGGGAAAAAGTTTGCTAATGATGTGAATAGGGAAAAGACTACAGAGAACTCTCTACCAACACTTCAATGCTTCAAGTGCAACGAAATGGGGCATTATGATAATAAATTCCCTAATCCACGGGTTAATGATAATAAACGTGAGCAACCTCTTAATTCAAAGGATAAAGGGAAGTCTCACGCGATCACTATTTTTGATGTTTAGTATGAAAATGATGTTGTGTAATGATTAAGTGTTTATGTAATGGGATTTCAAAATAGTATCATGGAATCTCATTTTGGTATTGTGGATGTTTGGAATATCAATGTATTGGTTTTCAATAATTATATGGTACTAGTAACCATGAAAAAGTGATTGAAATATTTTTGTAAAGTAGATAAAATGAACATAATGAAGGGATAAGGAGAAAATAATTTGATAGTAATCATGAGCTCATGAGTAAAATAGGGACAAAGTGATATCATGGTTTGAGTATATAAAAATTTTGGGATTTTGGTATGTGGAAAGAGTTAACTTTTGACAGCATTAATGTTTTCACTAAGGTTAAATGGGCATTCATTTTTCAAGAGAATACATGATTAAGGTATTCACATGATTGGAATGTGATCAACAAGATATATTAGGGATAAATGATGGTATTCACATGCTCGGTAGATGACATTTCTAGTAATTGTTTTCGTTATATTATATGCTTGGATAGAATTATTTTGGATAAGCCTAAAGATTTGAAATGGATTAGGTTGAACATAAGTTAGTTTAAGGCTAGAATTGTTTTTGATATTATCGATGGAATGTTATAATGATGTAATTTTAGAAAAAGGACAACCTGCAGGATTGGCAACAACCCATCGCGTCGGACAAGGATGTGGGAATTGAACCCACAACTGAAGTGCGATAAGCCTTTATCACCTACCACTATCCTACATGAAGTCCCTTGTTAGTAGAAACAAGTTTTATTTTATTAAGCAGTATGATAGATGAAGTATAAGTCCATTTTGGAATCATATACTATTAACCACACCATAGATGAACTTATGTATATTTGATAACTTTTTCTAACCTTTTGTTTGAGACAGATAGAATGACCCATAATTCTATCACATGATCTGCTAACACATCATTAATGACAAATTCAACTTTATTTCTTTAAGAGATGAACTGGAAATTGTCCAAGGAACGACCAACGGTGAGACTGTACCAAAATCAAGAACACATTTCTTCTAATTCCAATTTCATCAACTTTAGGGAAGTGATCTTGAAAACCAAAAATGTTATCCTAGTGCCTTTATATCTGATGAATCATATGGTACCTTAGATCATCACAAATCTATGGCTTTGTGATTTTTGGCTTATTCATAGCCATGTTCTCTACCACTCTCTATCAGAACATGATGGTTAGATTTCTCTTCCTTATCCATATTTTCACATATGTTCTCTTATATGGAAACCCAATGATTAGTTAATTTGGGTAACCGTTACATTTCATACTTTAGTTTTTAAAGTCAATTTTTTTTATTCCTTTTTACGATGTTTGTTTTTATTAAAGAAAATTTCAAGTAGTAAACCATTTATAACCCCAACGAATTTCGAGGGAGAAATTCATTTTAAGGGGGGTAGAATGTAACACCCATAGATTTTATGAAAAATAATCTTTTAATTTCATTGATGTTGTCTATTATACACTAAACCAATTTTATCTTGTACTATATGAAACACTGTATTAGCTTTCAGTATGTGCAACACTATTCTTGGCTCGTGTTACACACAATTTCAAGTTTGTTTTGTGGAAATTATTCTACGCAACATTAAGTATAGATTTTGTTTAATGCCTAAATGAAATAAGTTTTGATTATGTTATACGCAACACCAAACGGAGATTTAACTACACACAACCCTGACTTGGCTTTCATAACACGCAATCAAGACCTTCTTCGACAGTGTGTGTAGTACGCAATACCGAGTTTCACTAAACGAGATATTATTATAATATTACTACGAACTAGCCATTATGAATAGTAATACCCACTTTTTGGAATTTTATATATTTTATCTTTCAAAATGGACTTTATTTTTGGATTCGAAATATCGAAATTAGCCTAGGGTGAAGTTTTGGTATTTTTCTAAAAACTTTCAATTTTTGATGAATAGTGAAAACACTAGGTTACTATTTAAAAAACGAATTTTTATTTAAATAATTTTTTATTTTATTTAAATTTATTTTAGGTAAAAATTGGTACATAATACCTATATAATTTCAATGAAATTCATTGGAGGAATTTTATAATAATTTTAGATATATAAAAATTTTATTGATGTTTTCACCGTCTTTTACCCACCTCCTTGGAGAATTTGGAAATTCACATAAAACTTAATTTTATTGCTTCTTTGAGTGTAATTTAGAAAATCCAAGAGACACGGTTAATATCAAGGACTAAAATGTGGTTCAATGAGATTAAAATATTTTTTGGTGAATAGTAACTTTTTACTTTTTTTTACCATGGTTAAAAGTTAATAGGGTAATTAAGGGTAAAATGATATTATTATTACCCTAACACATGTCCTAATTCTATTTTATAAGTTTCATTCGACCAAAAACAACCTTAGGATTAAAATATGACCATTTAGGCCCACTTGGATTAGAATAAGACATTTAATATTATTTTATTTAAAGAATAGTTAAAATAGTTAAAATCAAGGTTTAATAACTAATTTTTTTTAATATAGGGCTATACATAAGATAAATTTGATTATAAATATTCATTAGAAATATATAAAGATTTCCTACATAATGATATTTTATTTATAATTTTTATACATTATATAATTTAATTTATTTATGACACAATGATGGCGCAGTAATTACCTTATTAATGAAATATTAACATAATTAATGTTTTAAATACCCAATGAAATGTAATTTGAGACATTTTATGAATTAAACTAATTTTATAGGTTAATATGACATGTTATAATTGATTTCAGTAACTTTTTTCTATCTATTCATGTTGTTATAATTTTCACAAAAATCAAGTACCAAATAGTGTCAAAATTGACATAAAATAGTTTTTTAAAACAAATATTATATTATTAATTGTTATTTTATTCCTACAAATCTAAGGTTCAGAAAAATGACATAGATAAGATTATATATATTAATAATAAACAACTTGGGGTTTGTTTGGATTTTTATAGTCTGTTTATTAACCATATAGTGTAAGAAAAAAAAAGACACGGTAAAAGTTAAATTTTTTAACTTAGAGTTAAATATAAATGATAGGGTTAAAATTGTAACCAAAACTTGTCCAAATTATATTGGATGAGGGGATTTATACCCATCCCAACCTTATATTCTAAATAAATCAATTGGTAACTATTAAAAACTGAATACGGCTTTAAAATAAAATAATATTTTAAGTTTTCCTAAGGTGCCCCTCTCCTCCCCTATAAAAAGGGAACCCCTTCCCTCTTCTCTTCACACCCTTTTGGGCCTTGAATCTCGGCCAAACCCTGACCATTTCTCTTCTCCACTTCCCTAGAAACATTCTCTAGGTTCTGGTCTTCTCAAAAGACCAACTCTAGTTCCTTAAGAGGAAGCTTAAAGGATATGCGTCAAAGAAGAGGTAATCTCTTCTTCCAATTTTCTCAAGTTTATTTCTTCTTCTACTTCTTCCTATTTAGTTGTATCATTATAAAGTAATAACATCAGTATTAATTATATACTGATATTTTATTATAAATACGAAACAACCCTATTTCACCTTCTATCCATCCTACAGAAAACAAAATCACTGCACGTGCGTACGCACGGAATACCGTCTCCACGCCGTGGTGTAATCGGTTTTCAACCACCATCTTACGTGGATGGGTATAATGGTGTAAATAAATAACTATATATGATTATTATAAAGTTATATTTATTATTAAATATTATACATACACTTCAATACAATTCCACAATCATGGGAATGATATCATCGCTCGTGCGTACGTACGGACTACCGTCTCCACGACGCGATGAGATTAATTCTCCATGTTAACCATTCATGAATGATTATATAGTATATATAATGAATAATAATGAAACATATGACATAATAATAATAATTTATTTATATATATATATATGTATGTCATCTACTTAATTCCATTCAATTTAATAAGGAAACGAAAATAGCGTTCATGCGTACGTACGACCTACCCTCTCCATGAACGGTGTATTTTATTCCATTTATCGATCTATCATATATATTTATATACTGAGTATATATTACATATAAATCATGTTTTACATTCTAGAACTAAGTAAATCAGGATATAAGTAATAATATTGAGAACAAGAAGTCCAAACATGTACGATAAATAAAACGATTTTACCCAAAACGCTGCTTTAAAATGGAACTTACAAAAGAACGGGTAATATAAAGTCATAAGTGAACTATATATGATATAATAACAATGAATATGATTATTTAATAAGTCAATGACATTATTTAAATCATTATACAGGAGCTTCGGATATATACAAAGAATATCAGACCTAATGTAAGGGATAACTTTTCCAATCTCGTTTTATCCGAGATTGTTTATTCGTAAGTATTTACTGGGGTTATATTTATCATCCATGTCCCTATTTTCTAAAAATTATTTCATGTATGTTTAAAGTCATTTTTACTCATTTTGAATTTTACTACATGGTATGTAATGAATCTTTCTTTTACAAGGTACTTTTTTACTTTCCCAGCAAAAGTATGAGAAGAATGTTTTTTTAACTTATATTGCATGAAATGATTTTTACTATTTTATAAAGCCTTATTTTCATGAAACTTCCTCCAAAATATTTCATGACTATTTTCAACAAAGTCCTTTTATTTTAAAATTTCATGACATTTTGTGAAAAGAAAATTATTTTGAATAAGAAATTATATTTTCCTCAAGAATTCATCTCAAGTGTTTTATCAAAACCATTTTCCATCTAAGATGACATTATATCATATGTGTATGTTTCCAAGTATAATGTCTCTATTATTTTCATGGTTTTAATTTTCTTATGATGAAATGATATCCATTTGTTTTATATGGATTATGTTATGATGGAATGATGTTTATGAAACCCATTTTATTCGTTGGGTTATTATGAATGATGTATGTTTATTTTCTGGCACAAGTAAGAATGATTTCATTATGAGATGAGTGAGACCTATATCTACCTCTAAAGCATGGGGTAAATATTTATATCTCATGAGATTGACATGGCTAGAATGGTAAGTTAATCCGGTTTAGTAATACAGGACTAGAACGAGGAGTGAACTCGATTCAGAAAGGGACTTTGTCCACTAAGATGGTCTTGGCAGCAATGCCTTGACTACTATGGAAATAATATCATGTGCTTAATGTTTTTCCACAATTACAAGTTTTATTTACAAGCTATTTAATCATGATTGATGTTCTATTATGATCTTTTCCTTACTTAATTCCATGTTTTATGTAATTTCTCAAGATTTCGAGGTTTGAACATTATTTTCATGTTTTTATGTTCGAATTTATATGGTTTGTTTTATTTTCTCCATGCATACCCTTACCGAGCATTTGAGCTCACCCTTTTTATGTTTTCTTTTCCCCAGGATATAAAGAAAGGTTTTAGGTAAGACAACAAAAAGGGGAAGATCTTTATGGGAGATTTTGAAGATCTTTCATCACGATTAGAAGATTATATTCCGAGTTTCCAAAGACACTAAACTATTACGGTCCTTTTGTGTCTGTTTTTGTTATGTATTAAGTATTCCGCAAAAGTAATGTAATGTCTATGTACGTCAAGCTTTGGGTCTCTATAGGGACCTCCTTGGTTCCACATTCACATTGGGTTTACAACTACCACATCATGTATCCACATTAGTGATATTCTCTTATAATCATTGTCCTTACTACATGACGTCAAACTGCACGACATTTCAAGAACTACTTGTAGATTCATTACCATTCTTAAGGGATACCTGTAAACACCCAAACATTTTGACTCTTGGTCAAGCCCCAGGTTCTTCAACCTTTCCCACCCCTTTTTTGAACATACATGGTCTGAGTTCTATGACCTTAAACTAAGATCTATCTTATCCCTCATAACATTAAACTGTACCATATTTCTTACAAGATGTTAAAATTTATTGAATTTATAGTTCTTTTTATATTACCTTAAACAAAAACTCTCCCCTTTTTCATTCAAGACATTAAACTACCCATTTGTCCTTACTGTATGATGTTAAACTGCATGAAATATCAAGAGCTAAGTGTAGCCTGATTATTTCCCTCATTAAAATGATAAGAACACCTAGAGATTTTTTCTTTGAATCTTTTCCTAGATTATTCAATTACTCTTTTGAACCCTTCTCCCAAGTTCTCTCTGGGAATTCTGAATTGTGTTGTTTTTAATTCTTCTATCATCATTCACATCATGTTATTTTTACACTCCATACACATGCTCCTTTGGGACATCTCTCCCCCATTCATTATGATCACATGATGTTAAACTGTACGGTATTGAAGAACTATTTGTGGCTTGATTCTCATCCATATGAGATACCTTATAATTCCAAGACATTTTTTCTTATAGTCTAGTCCGAAGTTCACCAACCAACTTTTCCACTTTCCACCCCCCATTTTTTGATTCATTTGTTCTTAATTGGATCCACTCAGCTCTATTATCCCTCATAATAATTCTCCTATGAGATGTGGTTCTAGGTCTTGAGGGTTGGATTCTGCATGGAAAAGATTTCATTCCATTTCCATGATTCAGGTGTCTCTTTATTTTGGTCTTCATCATATATCACATCTAACGTTACCCTAATGCGGTATGGATTCTCAGCCTTATGGCTAACCTAACAACTAAGGAGAATGTCTTGGAAGGTGTGATATGAAATTTTGAGCCAGATTCCTCATTTTGGATATGGTCAGTAGTTGACCATCATGTGTTTGATCCCATCCCAGGTGACATGATATAGATATAGTGTCTCAAACATGGTCAATAGTTATCCTCAATCATTATTCCACCCTCACTGTGTCCCGAATATAGGGCTGCATGATTCACATCCCACTTCAAATCCTCATTTACATATTGAATTTTGAGAATCTTGGTTTTACCCCTCCATGAACCTTTGTGTGTTGAGTGAGAGGATTAGTTTTGTGGGATCATTATTGACTCCACACCTCTGTTCCCCCAGTCATGTTCTTCCATGTGTCGAAAGTGCTTCACTGCCCCTTGTTTCCTACACTGACCATGTCTCACGCAAACATAGGGGTCTTGGTATGGTTTGTAACCACATGGAATAGTTTTATAATCATTATGATTTGAACTATATGACCATAAACTATGAGTTCACATATCAAGGTCTATGAATCATGACCTTAAACCTTTTGCACATTCCCTAAAAAATTTGTGGCGTGGTGTGGACTTCTTTGGTCATAATTAATATCAGATCTATTTATGGAGACACACTAAACATTTACTCTTTGAAATCCTCCCTTGGGGTCATAGATCTCAGACTATAAACTAGGACCCCCAAAATTGGTATCATACAACGTTAAACTACACATTTTGTATCAGGTTGTGTGATGATAAACTTCCCAGAACCCTAATGTCTTCATCCAAGAAGAAGTTTACCTTTTGGAATTGGATATCTATCATTCCATATTCAAGAACTACATGTGGATTGATTCTCACACTAGTGGTATATATACTTACACCTGGAAATTTTTTCCATGTTTGAGCTATATAATCAAAATCCCTTTCAAACCATTATTGGATTAGGTTTCTCCTAGACTAATGTGGTGTGTTATGGGATATCCTTGGTCCTAATTTCACATCGGTTTATCAATAAACCACACTATTTACCACCCTTAAGTACCTTAATTGTATTCATCTTTACTTCGTAATGTTTAACTGCATGGGTAAGTCCCACACACATGAAAATAAACTGGGAACTTTATAGTCCAATATCTACATCCTTAAACTAAGATTTTTATTGTCCAAGTTCACATGACAACAAACCATGTAACAACCTCAATTTTCTCACTTAAGAGGATATCACCCCTTTTGGTATTGGTTATCTGATGTGTCATATTTTATAACCTCATGTGTCTTGATTCTCATCCCTATAAAATATATTAGAACTCCCGAACCTTTCGTTCATGGTCCAACTAAAAACCCTTATCATCTTTCTAATATCTTTCATTGGTTTCTTCTATAATTACGTTATGTTATTGAGACCTCCTTGGACCTCATTCACATTAGGTTTTTAATTTTCTTTGAACCATATACCCCCTATGGAAGAACTCCTCCTTTCATATGTCTTACCACATGATGTGAAACTGCATGGGAAAATCTACACATAATGTGTCCCCTTTATTTGGTTCTTTATCATCTTTAATATCTAAAAGGAACCCTTAATGGTATAGATTCTTGGAATTATGACTCGCCTACCATCTGAGGCCAATGTCCAAAATGATATTGAACAACATTATAAGATAGGTTATGTGTTTCAAAAATGGTCAATTGTTGGCCCTCATTTGTCTAATCCCATCCTAGGATACATGATATAGATAATGTGTCTCAAACAAGGTCATTAGTTGTTCTCCATCATTTAACACCCCCATTCCCTCCAAAATATCGGACGATGTGATTCAAATTTTCCTTCCCTTTTATTCTAATGGGTTTCCAGCACCCATGTTGTTGTCCCTCTGAGCATCCACATAGGTCGAGTAAGGAATGTTAGTCTGGTTCTGATTTCCCTCCTGAAATTTTGTTTTCACTATTGGACACTCTCACGTGATGGGGGAAATACTGACATCACTCATGTTTCCAACACTGAGCATGGGTCACATAGACTTAGGATAATTTGTTAGGTCATACCCATATGGAAAGTCATGCAACCTCGTGGTCTAAGTTCTATTGCCAAAAAATAGAATCTCTCCCATATCACGCAATGTTGAACCATTATGTTCATCCCATATGACACTAAAGTGAATGGGATAGTCCTATTATACATCCCAAAACCATGACAACATCATCTTGGGAACACAAAAAAAACTGGCATAGCATTGTGGTGTTCTTACATGAGAGGGAGTCAACTTTGGAACTGGTTATTTTTTCTGCCACATGTCAAGGACTACATGTGGCTTGATTTCTACAACAACACAAGAACTTTACATCTTCGGATGGTCTCTCCAAAAAAATGCACCAACATAAAAATAAGAAAAAATATATATCAAATAAATATTTTTTTCTATGTGTGGATCGAACCTGCACAACATAACCCTCCCAGAACTATGTTAGCTAAATTCCTTCCCTCACATGATATGTAGTGACAACCAAACATCTAAACATCGGGTCCTTACAAAGAATGGTAAACTCCCAATTTGAGCATTTTTCACCTCATCTCTCCTTAATAAGATTTGTGTTTTGGAATTGACCTACTTGGTCCCCCGTACCACACATTTATCCTTTGGGGTGATAATGTCCTCATCTTTTGACAGTAAATTGCAACCCTACCTTGAACAATTTTGTGTTTCCCCATGATAATTATGGGATGTTTCATCTTACTTTCTAGATAGAGTTGTCCCTATTAGTGTTGTTCTCTCACCAAATTTTTCTTCATGAACTACATGTGTGTTTATTTTCATTCTTATGAGATACTTAGTGATGCCTATGCATTTTTCCTTAGGACCATCCATAGATTCATTAACCTTCCTTTCCATTCAGCCTCGATAATTGTCCTAACTCTATAACTTGAAACTAGGATCTTCCCACGAATATGTGGTTTGACTATTAGTGGTGGGTCCCATTGTATTTTTTTCATGCCATGTTTTTCCTCACCACATCACATATGTTCCCTTCCTATCCGGTCCTTGGTATTTTATGGTGAACAATACTCCTCTGACTCATTTATATCAGGTTCATCTCATATTTTCTATGAAAATATTTTTGTAATAGACATCATAGTCCATGTAACATTACATTAATATATTTTATAGGTTCTTTGAATTATTACCATTAAACTATCATAGACTTCTTGATTATATGGCGTTAATCTATACTGTCCATCTTTTTCATTTCTGTATGATTCTAAACTACATGTGTATCATCCTCATTGGCATGAAATAATACAGCACGAGACCTTAGGTCCTCGCTATAGAGGTCCTCTCTAGAAATTGGTTTGATCTTGATTCAGAACAATACACCCACAACAATGTTATTTGGTCACGGTGAAATAATTTCAAGAGTGATGGAATCTTTTCAAACATTCCACTACTCCATTAACACACATTTCATGCACTTTATTTGGATCCCCTTCCTCTTTCACATATTATGGGACCCTCTAGAAGCCTGTTATCATCCATATCTGCCTCACTTACCATCTCGGGTTCATGTTTTGGTAGGTAACAGTTGGGATTTTGAGTTAGGCCCCAGGTTCTTTAATTTGGTCCATGGTGGACCCACATTTATTTTTTTCATATTAGGAAATCATGATATGGAATAGGTATTTTGAATCCGGTCAATAGTAATCATCCATAATCATTCCACCATCAATCTATTCCATATTTTGGTTTTCCTGATTCACACTTATTGTTACCCATTGTTCGGATTGGTTCCAACTCCTCGAGAGTTATCCCACTCACACAGTAGCACACATTAAGAAAAGAAAGTTAGCCACTCTGAGGACCCTATTATCTAGCCACAACTCCCCCTCTCATCTAGAATACTTTGGGTGGTCATTAAATAATATTGGATGTAGAGTGTTTGATAGTTATCTATACCTCTCATACCAAAGAGGATTATTATGTGATCGTCCCTTGTTTCTCACATTGATATGACCAACATGATCTTAGGGATTGATCAGTGGTTGTTTCATTGTTATGATTAAGATGTGGTAACCATGATAATAAAGAAATATGACTATGCATTTAGTTAAGTATTATAATGTGATCAGGAAAATATATTTCATGATTTTGGGAACATCACGACCCTCAAGGATCACCCCCTTCAATGTAATTCTCTAACACCGCCATATTCTGGAATGTAGCTTCCAACTTCACTTTTTTTCACCGGAGCACCCTCTCCTTGTCGATAGCTTCAAAGAAAAGATAATTAGACATGATCTACACTCATTCCCACTTGACTCAGAGTTCACCGATTTGATGGCCCACCTACACTAGCTACTCTTGGGCTTCCAAAAGCTGGGTCCTCAATTGTTTAATGTGTGTATAATGATTCATGACAAATGTGGAACGGTCATCCACCCACTCATCAAGGCCCGAATCTCCTGCTCATCCACATGAGACATCTATATGTTCTCATATTTTTTATGACACTAGGAAGAATCTATTTGTTGGCTCCTCTCTTGTATCTTCTATATAAGATAGTCTGAGATCACCATGTGAAGACAGAGAGCATCCACCCATCTGGCATAGAGAATGTAGAGCTAGGTGTGATGTGACCCCAATGGACTCATCCATTCTTCCTCTGAAAGACTAGAAAAGCATTTTATTCCCTTCCATTCATTGATTCATGTCATTTGAATCTCCTAGGATACTTCAGGATCATCATTGTCCATCTCTTCAAAATCTACAGGTCTGTATTTAGGAAAGATGGTTTGGAGTTCAGTGGCAGAGTCTTCCTCTAGTATATTTTCTAAAGGTCCGAGCTCTATGATTTTCAGATGACCATCTTCACTCATTTCTTCTTTAGATAATTTTCCTTCACTGGCTTCAGGACCTTCCCTAGTAGTGGAATCTCCTATAACCGCCTCCTCTCACTAACCAGGCACAAGGTTGAGATCCTTTTGAATGGTCCATTCTTCACAAGAAGTTACAATCACCGGTTGATCTCCCACTGATGTCCTAAACTCAATAATCTTTTGGGCTTCTAGTATTGTGATTACTATATATATAATGGATACCTTGGTCATCTGGATATTTATATAATGATTATGGGTCTATAAAAATGATTACGACTTATGGGATCAATATGTATCTGAATCAAGTGCTCGAGTGACTACATGAGCTTCCACCATGGGAGATCTCATAGAACTTGTTAACTAAATAATAGGAATTGGAACCTTCTAGACTATAGAGACAAGGTAGGATTATGAGTTCATCACTTTGGCCCCTCCCTTTGGTTCACCTCTAGCTTCTTTAGCTGTTATTGGTCTGCCACCTTTCTCAGCTCGATATTTGGATTCAGGGATACTTATATTTTTATCCATCCGAATATTCTCACCCCATGAAGTGGTAACCTCTTAATAATCATTACCAATGTGTTCATAGATAGGGAAAAGTTTGATTAGTGGATTCGAGTTATGAAAAGTGAAGGGACCAGGAGATATAGGAGTTAAGACATACCATGAGGTGTTTATTCGGTTCCTTTTTAGCGCCTCTAATTTCTCATCTCTCATGTGGGCTCCCATGGTGGGATATTATCCCCTAATATTCTTGGCCCCTAGAATCATCATCATATGACTCCTCTTATTCCTCTTCCACTTCCTACTCCTCCTCCTCTTCGACTTATTCTCCTTCATCATCTTATTCATCCTCAGCTGGAATTTATTTGGGGTCATGGTCTTGAATGAGAATTACATTGACCAAGAGATGTGGTTCTTCATACCACCCCAGTTGGATTCCATAGAAATCCATGGCTCTCAAGTACATGTATCGACCATGAAAGTGTGCCTTTTCCACCACTTGAAGGAACCACAAGTTTTAATGATCTAGACCAATGCGCACCGGTTTTAGCCACAGGTCCTAAGGTGTCATCGATTGTCATAGTGGTCTCCAAGTAGGCCATAGAAATGGAAAAATGGATTCAATAGTCTATTATAAGAGATATCTTATTTATTTTCCTGGTTCTTCCCTTGTTGTACCATGATGTTTCTTATAGGACCACCTCCATTATGACGGTAGAGGCACAACCACACCTTATGAAACTTCGGATATTGAGGTTCTAGTATCTATCGCCCTAGCCTCTTGAACTAACTCTAGTATTAATTCCCTAAAAACACCACACATACTTTCTCATTGTATGAAATCTATACTCGCAACCTTGGTTTTCTAGATGTGCTTTCACAAAATCGCTTCTTGATGTATTTACACCTAGTGATCAGTATATTTTGTTCACTAAATGGCTTTGAAATCAGTAGTAAAAGGTAATTATTTCCCTATAGCCAAAAGATATGAACCTGAGACACAACTGACAAAAGACACATGTATTCTTCTCTTCCTAAACCATTTTATATACTTTATTTGGAATCTTCTACCTGATCCCAAACATCCTAGAAAACTGTGATGGAACATAGGGTTCACATAATATCTTCACATTGAACCCGGTACCTAGTACACCACCCCTAATACTCATTAGATACTCTCTCTACTTCAACAAACCTCGTAGGTCATCCACTATCTAACCAACCAGGGTTTGATATGGGAAGAAGTTATTGTTTTATCGATTTACAATCCTGATATTGAACTTTTGTTCATTAAGATTCAGGGGTAAAACTCCAGATATATTCAATAAACATAGATGTAGGTCATTTCCTAGAGGTTAATTGGAATTTGGGAAATCATAGCCACCATAGTGAGTTGAAAACCTTCCTTGAATAATTTGAAACTGTCTATAGATTATCTGGTATATACCTCCTCTGGAAGTGATCCCTACGATACCGTACAACCTCCCTAATATATGAACTCCTAGATTGACCCTATGGTGGGATGCCATGATCCCATCTATCACTAGCATCATTGGATAGACCCCCATCCTTGTTTTTATCATAGGAAGTATGCATCCTCTCAAGAAAGCAACATGGAAACTAGTGAATAACACATGTTTTTCACAAAATTCATTCATAATGAATGACCATGATTGGCATTCAACTACTTCAAGGAACACCCATTGTGATCATGATTTTACCGTCTATGATATGTTCGGTCATTTCTCCCCTCACCCAAAAATTTACATGTTCCTTTACCTCTTAAGTAATATACTGAACCATGTTGGGTAAGAGATGTATTTCAGAATGTATTTGATCCAAATCCCCTACTTCTACAGATCCAATAGATGCCATGTCAGATTTGGGGTTGGTTTCCTATCTCCCCATACGTTCTCTTATGGAAGGAACTCATCATACTATAACCCTTCTAGAGGGATGCCTTAGATGTAGATGATGTCCCAATGGTTGATGTTAACCTCCCCATCGTAGAGATGGAATGTATTGGTGTCATAAGGCCACCAGCTGAAAAACTCCAACACTAGGTCCTACCAACTCTGCCCCAATCTTCTCACATGTTTGGCATACCTTATACAACCATGCCTACTCACTTGTAAATTTTTTCTAGACCTCAACACACATTTCTCCCACCAGCCATTGCTCTCATCAGTGATACTGCTTCTGAAAGTGCATGCATAGTTGTTGGGAAAGACCTCAGCAAATAGTTAAACCCCTATAACTATCCTGGTTTTCTAATTCAAGATGTAAACATATATATCCTAAATCACCCTGAATGGGTGAAAATTTTTTGTGATGCTGAACTGTTAAAATCCATCTTCTACCATCACCCATGACTATAGCGCGTCAGTCTCGAAACTCAAAATCAGAACCTACTCCAAAATAAAAAAGTTCGATAAATGGATACAATCACTTAGGAAATAATCCTTATATGACTATATCATCATTACTAGGAGAATCTAATGGTTGTATAATAAACTTATCACAAGAAGTATTTGAGGTTTTGTGATCATCTTGTCCCTCCGTGTAGCTGCAGTGGCCTCCCTCTCAACAGCTGTCTGTTCAATATCCATCTCGATCAATCCAAGAAAACCAAAAGGGGTTACCACAAAATATTGATGATTGGAATGAAAAATATTAAGTTTCCTGCAATATTTGATGATGGTCATAATAATGAATCTGACCCACTCAAGTGTGTGCAAGGTATGACAACAAAATGTGATGTAGTGAATGATTATTTTTCTTCCACACTGAAATGGGAAACATACATGCATGATATAAAATATCTTATCATATATAAATTTAAGATATAGTGACTTGGACCCCCATGTATATTTATAGGAACACACCTAGTATGTCACATGCACACAAGGCATCTTGTATGCTGGTTTCTCCATTTTGAGTGCACCACTATAAAATTATTATTCCCTTTATAATTTCTCTTATAACCCAACCTAAAACCCGCCTTTTATCTCAAGTTTCAAGTGGGAATGTGGTAGTGATGAATTATACTGGATTACATAGGTTGGAATATTTTCGAAACCAAAAGGCATAATTTGACTCTGCGAATGATCCCAAGGATCCAAAGGAGCCACATTCAAGAAATAAATTTGTGCGCTATCCACTTGTGAGTCCAATGAGACATAAAATGGAACCTTCTATGCCAGCCATCTTATGTGATAACATAATGAATTTCACCTAAAAACAGAATTTTACCCCCCTATATTTCACTATGCAAGTCTTTCTGCCACTATTTTGTGCATAAGACGACCCATTCCACAACTACGTGAAAGTCATGGCTTCAAGGTATATGATCTTAGAGGATATGTCCCCAATGGTTTCAATGTTGGGTGGTCGTGTAAGGGATTAACCCTTTCCAATTTCCTTTTTTCACCTAAGAATATATTTTTCAAAATACACTTCTTGCATGCACGTATTGGGCATATGAAATACTTATATTTCCCCGACGCTTCCATCTGGTGCGCAAGTCTCCAATCTTGTGCACAGACATTCATCTTTCGCAAAAGTCCCTAATATTGTGTGAACCCCTTCATTAGGACTCTATGGATTGTCCTTAATTTAATACATCCTGTTTGATATCCTCTTGCTGGTGGCATCCCTATGTTGGGCACACTTCCTCCGCATAGCCCTCCATGCTTGTGCACTATTATTTCCTAGTTCCCCGAGCAGTGATTCATGTTTTGTTTCTTACCTTATGCTTCTTCACATAAGTATTCTTAAAGATATTTATTATTCACATGGATACACTAACATGGACCCCTAAATTTACCACTCCTATACCATGTTATATCCTTGCAATTCTTGTGCCTTCCTTTCTCTATGTTCAGGTTGGTAAAACTTATGTATGTCTAAGGGGTGATAAATGATTCCTCATTGTACGAGATACATAACGTTAAATTGTCAAGTACCCACATCCTCAACACATGATGTTAAAATATAATTTGTTGCATGAGTGATGCATCTGAGGGGACCATATAGAGGATGATACTGGGAAGATTTTTCATACCACCTTTTAGTTTCCCTCTCTCGCTCGCTTTGTTCATTTTAACCCTGTGTTCTCTGGGTAGTCACCATATAATCCTTGAACCACATTCTCAGGCTTCCCTTCTAGAGTAATTCTCAATCCCCATCTCATTGGGCAGCTAACCATGTGTAACCCCCACACTATCCCTCATGCCCTCACTATTGTGACATGATCATTAGGTCTTTTATTGCATCTTATTTCCCACACCAAGTATGACTCATGCAACATTAGATTAAGAAACGACCATTACATCATCTTTGGGTCACTCACAACACATTATCCCCATAATGAATTTGGGTCGGTAGGAATGTTTAAACCCCATGCCCCTCATCCTGTATGATGTTAAACTACATCTACTGAACTAAGTGAAATTTGATCATTGTTATCTCAAAAACATATGTATGATGACTCTCTGAGGTTCAATCCCATCATTCCCCACAATCCAACAATTCTAACTCCTTCACATCGATTAGATCATCCTGTAAGATTCTAAACTACATGATTTGAAATACTTAGGTTTTTATCCCTTTTGGGTATGTAGGAAGCCTCAATTAGGTTTAATATAAACCAATGGAAAACTATGATGATCCCTCCTGGGAACGTACCCTCCTAATGTGACTTCTTCCTTATTTGGGACACATCTCCTAGATCCACCCCTAACATGTTCTAGTCCTTCCACCTAGACATATAACCATGAATAAGCCCCACACTTCACCATGCTCCTCCAACAAAGAGTGTCCCTATGGATAAGGGCTTCTATCCATGTATAATCCCCCAACATGTATTCAGTTTGTTGTCCTTTGTGTGCACCCTGATTATATACCTCCATCCTGAACTAGGTGGCCTTTTATCCTAGTCATTCAAATAGGGTACATATGAAGCCTCTTTATGGTTCAAGCCCATCATTCATTACCATCCTAGTCTCTCCCTTGAGCCTCTATTTCTTAGGTATATCATTCCTTTACATGTAGGTTCCATTTCCTTTGGGTCCCCATCCATGGCCATATTCTCATGAGTCACCTCCTCATGTGTCTCTTCACTCCACCAAATATGTTGACTTTGATTACCAACTACTAGGATACCAGGGAAACCTCCCCAAGTTTCAATCCTAATATCGTCAACTTTATACTCATTCAATCCCATTAATCTCATCCACTTCAGGGAAATCCTCCATCATCCATCCTGAATCCAACACAGGATTCCGCATCCAGGTGGGATCATGTCATACATTTGGGAAGAAAACCCTACATAATTCCTATTCATCATTTAATCACTTCCTATAGTAACACCTGGGAAACTAACCATGTGTATGCCCGAAATCACCCTTTAGAACTACATTGGTTTTTATCCATGTCTTCTACACATGGTATATAAGAGGTTTCCATAAAGTTCAATCCCAGTCTTCAGTAAACATTGGTGTGACTTTTGTGGGGGCCCAACATTTTCTGATCTTCCCTTTGTAGTGTCTATATCAGCCTTCACGGTGTGAAAACATTCCCTATGTTAAACATGGGAATCCAAGAAAAAAACTCAGATACATTCCTTTGGCATATGATTACCCACATTCAACATGGGATGCCTCAGTCTACCATGACCTCGATAAGTCCTCTAATAAGAGAAAATTCTGGTGTACCAATTTTCCAGCATTCAGACATGCCAACGATGTCCAACATGACTAATTAACAAACTGAAGGTTGCTTCCCTTACATAACCCTATATATTGTCTTTATAGAAGAAACATAAATAACCAGCATCCACAAAAGGAGGGAACATGGAGGAGTTTCATGAATATCATCTTAATCATTAACAGAGCCCCAGAACAGGTGACGAATTCCAAGTTACAATCTAGATATGGAGGGACCGACATCCTCTCATCCCAATTCGATCAAGGAGAAAACATGTCTGAAGACGTGGTGAATGCCACTCGCCTTTGGAATGTGTGAATGTGTGGAAATAAATGTGGTTTTCCATAGATGGCACATGCGTAGGAGAAAAGTGTCGAAAACAAATGTAGTAAAGGATGGGAAGCTACAGGAGTTCCATAATGGTGATGTCGGTTTGTTTCAGTTTGTAACAAGGAATTGTTTTTCTAGTCAACTGAGATAAGGAGGGAGCTATTTGATAATACACATAGCTCAACATTCTTTATTCATATAGGATGTACTAAGATGTATTGTCCTCTCTGAGAACACTTATTGTGGGACAATATGAAGATGAAGATTGTTGAGTATACCTCATGGTGCTTGATATGCCATCAAGTAAAAGTAGAGAAATATAAATCCAATGGAATGATGAAACCATTTATTATACACATGTGAAATGGGAGAATTTCACTATGGACTTTTTCATGAGCCTCCCAAAGGTATCCAATGGAAATAATGTGATATGTGTTGTGGTGGAATGACTCGCCAGTACATACAACATTATCTATATTCCAGAAGATATCTCACTTGAAAAACATGTTAAATATCTGTGAATGATGTATTGAAAATTCATGGGGTTACACTCTCTATTTTCTATGACTGTAATCCCCAGTTCACATCTAAATTATAGAGAATTCTTCAAATTATTTGAGTACTGAATTAAATTTCGGCATGGCCTATCACCCTTAAACAGATGGCTATTATAAAAAGACTATTCAGACACTCAGATATATTTTAATAGCTTATTATTTAGAATTCAAAGGTGGAGGGATCAAAATCCCCCATTGGATGAGTTATCATTAAAAAATAGCTTCCACTCAAGTATTCAGATGGAACCATATGAATATCTATATGAAATGTGATTTATAAATCCAACCCGTTAGGATGATGTTGGGGAAATAAAGCTACATGGATGTGATAATGTGAAAGAGATGACAAAGAAGGTTTCATCCATCCATTCAAATATCAAGGTTTCTCATATTCATAAAATGTTATATACTAACAATAATTGAAGGGACTTGGAGTTCGACACTTGAGATAAATCATTCCTTCGAATATCACAATGGAAGAGATTTATGATGTTTGGAATGAAAGGGAAGCTACACCCAATGTACATTCTCCCCATTGAGATCCTTGGTCGAATAGGAGTAATGGCATATCATATTGGACTTCCTTTGACTATGGTTTATGTTTTTAATATGTTCTACATATCACTCTAGAATAAGTATATATCAGATCTCTCACATGTTCCAAAATCAGAGGTGGTACAACTAGAAGATGATCTCTCTTTTGAGGGGTATCCAGTAATGATTCTGGACTGGAGAGATATGGTTCCATGAAATAAAAAAACCATCCTTGTCAATGTATTTTTGAGGAACCATACGTATAAAGTCACAACATAGGAGTCGAAGGAGGCAATAAAGGATAATTACACTTACATGTTTATGTGAAACTGAATTTCAATGTCAAAATTTTTAAATGAGGGTAGAATGCGATGACACAAACTTTTATCAATGGAATTTTTCCTTCTTATAGTAATTTCATATAGTATAAATCACATAAAATTACATAGATACCATGATTAAAAATTATAGATGAATAATTAATTAAATAATTAGTATTTTTAAGAGTTAATTCACCAACACTAATGAAATAGTAACCTAACCATATGAATAGTAATATGACCTTTATGAATTGTAAACTAGAGAAATGAATTGTAACCACACCCATGAAAGTATAAATAAAATTTAGGCATCCTATAAATGAAATTTTTTTATAATTATGTCATATTCTAAGTAAATAATTTTTTATAAAATTATAAATTAAGTGTTGGTATTTTTGTATGTCATAAATATTTAATTACAATTTTGTGATTAATTTAATAAATTAAAAAAAAATTATTAAAAAAAAATATAAAAATATATTAATATTTTGATGTCTTAAGATTTAAATATAATTTTATGAGTCTTTAATGAATTTTTCAAAGTGTTATAAACTCAGTTTTAAATTTAAAATATGAATTTTTCAAGTAGTTATGATTTTAATTAAAAATTAAAGTAAAAATACTTAGAAAAATATTTTAATGGAATTGAATTAATTTTTTAATTCTATATGATTAAAAATTATTTCATTGAATTTTTGGTATTTTTCTAAAATAAATGAGTTTTACATGAATTATATAAATATGATAATTTACAATAAAAGCTAAATACATGAATTATGGTTTCATAGATGATGTAAGGTTATTTTATATCGAAAATTTTGAAATAAAAATAATTATTTTAATATATTTAGTGAAAATTATCTATAATTTCATAGTATTTATCAAAAATAATATACTCATGACAAAAATAATGAGAAAACACCACTCTCCTCCACTATAAATACCACCCTCACCCCCTCTTTTCCTCACACCTCTATAAATTTGAGGCTTTTCCAAATTCTATGCAATACTCTTCCTTAGCCCCTCCCCTACGTTTAGGAGATATTTTTCTCATCAATAGACCAAAAACATTTTTTAAGGAGGTTATTAAGGTGATAAATTCAAGAGGTGAATTCCTCTTTCTATTCTTTTAATATCTTTTCATTTAATTTTATTTTCTTATTCTCTCGTCACCTCCACTAATCCAAATATTATGATAACCTGATTATCTAACATATACTCCACTACAATAGAATTTTCGTTTAGCGGCGGTTTCTGGAAACCGCCACCTAATACGGCGTCACCAATCTTTTCACAGCGGTTATTTTCGTTTAGTGGCGGTTTATGGAAAGCGTCGTAGATGTCTGATTTTGTGGCGGTTTTAGCAGCGCTTATAACCGCCGCAAATAAACTCAAATCTAGCGGCTGTAAAACCACCGCTGAAGCCAGGAAAACCGCTGCAGGATGAGACAACCATGATGTGACTATTTCGTGGCGGTTATAACCGCCGCTAAACGTAAAATAAACTTTAAGTGTAGTGGAGGGTTTTTACATTTAGCAGCGGTTTAAACCGCCGCCAACGTACATTTCGCGGTGGTTAAAACCTCCACTAAAAGCTGCCCAGAAAAAAAAAATTGATTCTGCTGCCCCACTGCCCACAAAACCAAATCAAACCAGATAAAGCAGAGAGAAAAATTATAATACATGAAAACAAAGCCATGAAAACAATGAAATGCCAAAATCAGTGACACAAATAAGGATAATAGAATCCAAGCAGTGAAGACAGAAATCCCTAAAATACTAAATACCCTACCTTACCACTAAACCCTAAAATAATTCCATATATTCCAAGCAGTGAACACAAATAAGGGTAATAACATCCAAACAATTATTATATAGATTTCCCACTTTTTACAACACATCGAAGCTCCAACCACTCCCATCCAGACCACTACCAAGTAGCACACACCTGGAAACACACTAGTCTCTGTACCAATATCTAAATAATATTTCATCAGCCAATTTATTAGGAATATAACCATGTTTTTAAAATATGACATGCCTTAAAAATTTTAACATCCATTTTCATCTTCATTATATCCTCCTAAATATAATTCAAAAAACATATTATATTATGGAGCATACAACTGTCTTATCCACTTTCAAAAAACCACATCAAGAAAGACTTCCTATTATTCAACAATTTGTGGATATTCAATTTACTTCTATAAAATCATTAGATCATCTTCTATGAAACTTCTAAAACATATAACTTCATGAACAACATTAAATTCAAACTTTATTCACCAACTCTATTCATAGGGAACAATAACATGGTTTAAATCTCTTCTAAAAAAATAAATTCATCACATGGAATATCACCTAATCAATAATGAATATCTCAGTTGGGATGTCCCCATACTATAATCAATATTTCAATGATATTCTCACACAATCCATAATGATTCTATTGGTTAGAATCCCACAATAATTAATTAAAAATCACATCCCTTGGAAGGAATTTCTCCAAACTGATAATAAACCTTTTGGTTGAAATCTTCCCTAACCCATAATCAATTTTTTAATAGTTATCCTTCCTATAAAATAACACTATATGATAGGAGGATGTTTATTTTCTATAAAACCTAACCCAACTATAATATTGAGTGGTAAAATCTGATATGATGAATATCACATTAACTCAACTAATTGACTATTATAAAACATATAACTTTATGAAAAACATTCACTTCTACCACTATAATCAACATATAAAAACTTATATAGAACCTCTAATTCCCTATAGAAACACATATAGAACCTTTAATTCCCTATAGAAAAATCACATTCTAAGAGAATTCATTTGAGAATTTGATCACCCAAAATATGATTCTCTAGTTGTTAAAGACATTATATGGGGTCTACGTGTACCTCTAAGTCCCAATTGAATTATAAAATAATAAATAGAAGTATCATAACTACAGTGATATGTATATGTCCCAATTGAATTATAAAATAAGAAATGGAAGTATCACAACTATATTGATATGTATATGTGAGAATAGATAGAATATACATATCATACCTGAAACTATATTGAGCAGTATCTGATCCTTTCCCTCCCTTGAATACATCATCATATATTGATTCAATGAAACTGTAAAGGTCTGATCAGTATATGAGAGAAACCCCAATATGATAATACGTTGAACGATATTTTCATTTGTTAAAATTAAAATCTGAATTTTGTCATGACACTAAAGACATTAAAATCTCTAATCATTGATGAACTAAAAACACTTCCATAAACATAGATATACATAGTATATAAGCATCAAAAGATAGCATCAATCCTCTTGCAGTCCCTGCAATGAGGATTTTGAAAAAGGCATGCCCTTTAAATCTAATTGGGTTTTAACCATTGATGATAGTAATTGAATGATAGAATAAGACAATAACATTCATATTTAATTTTTACTATAAAAAAACCAAATCAAAATCATCACTGAAACAACTCATGTCAAAGAGAGAAGCGAGAGAACCTGCACTGCTGAAGGACCATCTCTCTTAGTTCTTCCAAACGCCCATCATCTTCATGCAGCTGGGAAACAACAGATATACATAGCAAACATATTTAGAAAACAACTCATTAGATAAAACCACAGTACTCTGCAATAAAATCTTGATCTTTCTAGGGAAAACATGATTGTATATTAGACCTTCCCACATTGTCTGTCATTAAAATTAAAAACTGTTAAACCCAGTTTTATTATTGTGTATTTCCGAGTACCACATCGGAATACTCCCCATTCATTCACCATTAGTAATTAATTTTACTACCATATTTAAAAAATTATATTATTATAATGGTCGAGAGTTTCTTAAATGATAAAAACAAGAAGTAATACATATCATCAATTGTCAATCAATAAGATTCAACGCATAGTAATATCATGAAAATCCATAAAGTACAAGTGACTCACCTTTTTCTTCTAATTTACTCTTAACTAGTTTACTATATTTATTTAGTTTTTTCTTATTTAAAGAGTGTTCCCCCATGTTATCATTCCTCATATCCATGAGTAATAAAGTAGTCATAACCAAACACATAAATATAATAATATAGGACCCTTGGAAAAGTTCTTAGTAGTCTAGTCAAACAATTTATTCCTAAATGATGTATACCACACTTGAGAAATCAAGACATAAAAAGAAACATCAGAAATCAATAAAATGAATAAAAGGAAAATGAGAAATCAAGTAAATATTAGGACATGAAAATGTGTGGTGGCAACTATATGCCACAAATGTCACATATACAAACCAACTATTTTTATATTACAAATCAACAATACAACTACTCAGGGTCCGATGATGCATCATCACCCTCTCTACCTTCATCTACACTTTGTGCTGTCACCTGTAAGAACATTATATTGAAAATTAAATACGATTGCATATTTATATTAATACTTTAAACCAATGATAGTTAGAAAACTAAATGATTTTGATTTTTTGTGATTTACCTGCATACCACCAGTCGATGCACTACCACCAGGGGTATATCTGCTCATCTACTGACGTATTTCAATAAACTCTTTCTGCAATGCAGATATCTTCTCCCCCTGTTGGTGAACTGGGCTTCGTAAATAAACAATCTCTTTCTTATCATCTCCGGGGATGGGATAACTAAAGTCTGGAGTATATGAAGCTACTATCCCCGATGGCATGCTAAAAATCTCAGATGGTACAGGTCCCAAACCCATCCCGTGCACTCTCCCAGCATGCTCCTTCCCAAGGACATTAGAAACCGGGTTATCCTGGGAGACTGAGTAGGACTGCGCGTGATTGGTATCCCATAGCTCTTTAATTTTTACCTATAAATCAAATATCAATATATATTAACATAGTAAAAACTAATAATAAGTTATTATGATGAAAAATTGACTTCATGCCCAAATTTATTTAGCAGGATCGTTAACAAAACTTCCATCTGATTTCTTGTAAACATCCAACCATAGTTCAATACTAGATGCTTCATGCCCTAAACTATGTGACTTCATTAAGAAAATATAAATCAATAAATCATTATATTAAATAGATAATATTGTCTTATAAATATTTAAACTAATTAAAAGATTACCAATGTCGTTCGAATTCTAGAAAAACTTATTGAGCCCGCAGTGTGCGGGATGACTTGCTTAGCCCGGCTTGATGCATTTTTCCCTGAGAGATCCTGAAATAAATAAAAGGAAATTTAATACTGATGTATTGAATGTCATGTCCTTTTCATATACATATATAAATGTAAAATTAGGATAATATAATAATGTATATTTCAATACCATCCGCTTCTGATCACGATGTTTGTCAACAAACACTTTCCACTACTCTTTCGGTACCCCAATGGGTAGATTCTTATACATTTGCTGCGTGGTCAACGAATTATCATTGAAATCACACCATAATCTCAATTTCAAATCTTTCCACTTCTTACCTAGATTTTTCAACGTCCACTTCCGTGCTATCACATCAACAACGGTAAAGTGGAAGAACATCTGTATACAGAAATTCATTTTGAACATATTAGTAACATGGCATTAAATTAAACCATAATGTAATAAATTTACCTTTATTTGAGAATCAAACACTTCATTTTTTCAGCTTAAAGTCATATGTCTCGAATCGTCATATGAAATGGGAAGGGAAATGGGCTCCGCTGCCAGCTGGCCTAGAATCTGGCCACGTAACCCCGCGACATCATCCGTAGGGACCCCATAAGAATCAAATGGCACAACAATCTTCTCGCCATTTAGATTCCAAACAACTTAACTTTTTATATTTTTCTCCACAGTTGCATTTTTTTCATCTTCAATGAGAAAACAATTAGTATAAACAAAATGCAATAAATTTATTTAATTAAAATTTGTACCTATGATACTGACACTCCAGTGTGTCCGGGATGAACTGGAAGGGGCACATCGCTGCCCCACTGCTGAGCCTCCTAAAAGGGGAGTCAACGACTCACCCTCTACTGGGATATCCACAGATGGTGTGATAGATGGTGCAGGGGTGTTGGCACCTGGCGTCTAAGATGTCGTGGGGAGGGAGACAGATGGATCGCCATCTGTCACGGAACTAGATGAAACAATATACCGCTTCTTCCTTGGAATTCCTGTCATTTATTCAAATAAAATTAAGTTCAGAATATATATTTCAAAAAAATTATGCAGAAAAAAATTAAAAATGATAATAGATGCCTAGTACTAACCAAAAAGAATATATATAACAATGATAATGAATGACTGCAGAAATGAAACAAGTGGTTGCAGAATAAATAAATAATTGTACATACAACCATTTTCCCCTTCAATCATGTCAGTTTCCGGCTCCGTTTCTTCATCCACTTCATTTATCCTTTCTAGACTAATATTTTCAATATCATGATCGACAACTAATTATACTTCCTGTTGTTGATTAAATTCAATTTTAGAAGTCAAATTTTCCACTTCATCACCCATATCATACACATATCTTTGTATTACATGAGAAACTACACTCCACCCTTCATCGGCAACATCATTAACATAATATACCATTTTTTCTTGCCATACTAAAATATATGGATCATGCAGTTCATGATCACCAACATCCATCAAGTGAGAGAAGTTCACAGAGGTAAATTTCAAGGAATCTCTTTTAACACCTCTGATAATATCGACCCATTTGCATTTGAATAAAACAACCGAAAAATGTTCGTGGTAGTTTAATTGAATAATATCATATAGCTTTCCATAGTATTCCACTTCAGCAAATTTAAATATACCACTATTCTGTGTTTTCAAAACCACTTCTCGATCGACTGTACGAAATCTAAAGCCATTCACATTATAAGCGTCCAACTTTCTAACTTCTTTTAGAGGACCTCTAGCATGAAACTTCAAATCTTATGACACCTCTACTCGAGTATCAGTATTCATGATCTGAATAATGAAATATACTTTATTAGATTCAAAAAATGTATGTGTCAAACTAATATTCGTATTTATTGCAATATTTATGAACTTACACTTCATTCAAACCATTATACAAGATCTTTATTAACAGCTTTCATTATATCTTTCTCATTTCGTGTTCGGCCTCTCATTTGCCTCTTTGTTTGTATCCTAAACTCTTCAATAAATGGATCTGCAATGTCACTATTCAGTAGCACATATCTATGTGCCTGTAATAATTCCAATTCAGTCAGTGTCACATTTGAGGTCCTCCCAACTGATCGGCCAATAACATGGAATATTTTGGATTTCTGATGTATTTGAGATTGAGTCGATGTGTCGTCAACACGTCCTTATAGATTAAATCTTGTCTCAATATCATCCAAGTATCGAGAACAAAAGGTAAGACACTCCTCATCCAAATAGCCTTCAACAATTGAGTCTTCTGGTTGAGCTTTATTTCTCACGTATGATTTCAAATGTCCAAGATATCAGTGAAATAAAATAAACATAATTATCCATTTAATTAAGTACCAAAAATTGTTTACTTAACTGGAAAAAATATAAATAAAGTACCTCTCAATTGGATACATCCATCGATAATGAACGGGGCCTCCTAATTTAGCATCCTCAACCAAATGCACAGTTAAATGCATCATTACAGTAAAAAAGGACGGAGGAAAGGTCATATCCATTGCGCAAAGGGTCAATACAAGCCTCTTCTGGAGGTTGTGAAGATGAAATGGATGTAGACATTTCTCAAATAGTTGTCTGAAAAATGTGTAGAACTGCAGTACAACAACAGTAATTGTTTCAGGTAATAATGTACGCAATGCCAATGGTAGTAACTGTTGTAACAAAATATGTGAATCATGACTTTTCAATCCATGTAACTTACGATTCTTCAATTCAACACACCTCCAGATGTTACTTGAATACCCATCAGATACCTTAACATTATTTAAAATTTAATGGAATGTATCTCTATCCCAATTTTTCATTGCAAAAATTTCCGGAGGATACTTTTCATTCTCATCTGGCTAGAGATCGCATTTTATGTTCATTGCTTGTAAGTCTTTGCGAGCATTGAGATAACCCTTTGACTTTCCATGCTCATTAAGCAATGTGAAAATGAAATTGTCACAAACATTCTTCTCAATATGCATCACATCATGATTATGCCACAACAAATTAAATTCCCAATACAGAAGTTTGAAGAATATACTTTTTTTCTTCCATTGTTGTGTTCCGGTTTCGCTTGACGATGCACTTCGGACCCATTTTCTGATATCATTCATATGATGAACCTTCCCAAATTCTATTTCAACATTTTCAAGCTGTTTCAATATTTCAAAACCATTTAACAACTTTGGAGGTGGTCTACGATCAATGGAACCATTAAATTTTGATCTGTTCAGCCGAAATCAATGAGATGCATTGAGAAATATTTGATGACACAAGAAGCACCATTTTCTACTGTGAGGTAGCCGTTTGGGCTCAAAATAAAAGTTAAAAATGGGAAAATCCAAACCCATGTAAGTATTCCAACAAGATAAATTCCCAAGACCAGGGAAGTCACTAATAGTCCACATTAAAGCAGCATGCATTTTGAACATTGTTTTAGAAGAAGCATCAAATGTCTCAACACTATTGCTCTATAACTCCTAAAATTCGTCAATCAAAGGCTGCAAGTATACATCAATATCATTTCTAGCAATTTGTTTTCTAGGAATAATCATCAAAAATATAAAGGTTGTTTGTTGCATACACATCCAAGGAGGCAAATTATAAGGTATCAAAACAACTGGCCAAATTCTATAATTGGTACTCAACGTCCCCAATGGGTTGAATCCATCGGCAGCTAATCAAAATCGAACATTCCTTGGATCAGCTGAGAAATCGAGATGTAATGAATCAAATGTCTTCCATCATTGAGAATCTCGTGGATGTCTCATTAAATCATCATTGTTATTATCTACAGAATTCCACTTCATGTGTTCAGCGGTTTTCGATGACATAAATAATATTTTCAATCGATGCTTCAAAGGAAAGTAATGCAAAACCTTTGCAAGTGTGCTCCTTTTCATCTTCTCCATGAAATTATGTTCATTCAGACTTCCAACATCACCCTTTTCCTGCCATCTAGAATAAGAACATTTCTTGCAATTCTGTCTACTTGAATCCTCTCCCCAATAAAGCATACAATCATTGGGACTTGCATGTATTTTTTGTATAATTCAGACCAAGCTTGTTAACAACTTTTTTCATATCATAAGAAGATTATGGGATTTTTTCTTCAGGAAATACATCACGGACCAACTCCAATATCATGGACATTGCCTTATTTGTAATTCCTCATAGACATTTGATGTGGTAAAACTTCAGCAGAAATGAAATTTTTGAATATTTAAAACACCCACAATACAACTCTTGATTTCCATCATCGTCTAAATCATGAAACGCATTTTCCTCAGTGAAGTTTTCTCTTACATTTGGCTCCATAGAATCAAGAGGAGGATCCAATGATATGTGACAATCTTGATCTGCTTGTGTTACTGTCTCAAAAACATCACTTGTCACGTTGCAATTTGTAGCACCCTCTTCTGGTTGTTCTGATATGTTTTGATGCTGATAGTGGTGTCTTGAAGTGCCGAATGCATCATTTATTAGGTTTTTCATTTCATTTTCCATTGTCGACGAACTCGGGACCTCATTTTGAGGATTAACATCAGTGCTCAATCTTTCTGTAATGTTTTATTCTCCATGCCAAATCCAACACAAATTTTGATCAAGGAATTGCTTCAGTATTAAATGTTCATAAACCACATCTCTCTTCAACCATGTTCTAAATTTACATTTAGGACATGGAAATTTTATTCTCCCTTCAACTGATTGATTAGAAATTGAAAAACATAAAAACACATTCAAACCATTAACATACTGAGGTGTGTTCCTTGGTAATGGGATCCAACTTTTATCCATGTATATCACAATGTGCATACACAATAATAAAAAAAATTAAAACACATAGTTACTAATAAATAGAGAAAGAAATTCATATATTCGATAGTATAAGATTACAGAAACATAATATAATAAATATGAGACCATGAGTTAGATATGAACTCTTAGTGTTTGGGATAGGGGGAGTTTCTTTGGTAAAGAGAAACAGTGTGCTAATATCGCGGTAGATACTTTACCATGAAAAATAAAACACATCGTTAATTTGGAATAAACCCAACCTGAGTTCTCTATAGAGTCTTCATATAAAACTCTAATATCGAATAAATCAATTATAAATAATTTTTAGGGAAACCCTTATGATACAAAACTCAACACATTGTTAATTTGGAGTGACATGAACCACGTGAGGGATGGTAGTCTTGAGGCATAATAAGTGGTGGTGTTCATGGAAATGTATGATGAAATAACTTGGGACATTAGGTTTTGAGGTTCTACGAACCATGTGTGGATTGAATTCCTAGACCTCTCTTTGGTGTATTCACATAGAAAAAAGTGGTGGTGTGACTTGAGGTTGATTTGGATCATATATGTGTTAATTCTAATAAGTGGAGAATTATGGTTAAATGGGACAATCGAGGATCTGACCATGGAGTTGAACTAAGAATTATATTTAGAATTTGGTGTGGGAATTGAACATTTTTGTTATTCCTTGAGGTTTAAGGCATCATGTTCGAAATATGATAGTGCATTGGTGGGTGGGATTGAGCCCCTTTGGTAAAATTCATCTAGAGAAGGACTTTCTAGTGTCTTTTCATAAAAATTGATGTGGTAAGGTGGAGACCACATCAGAAATGGAATTCAAGATGTGGCTGATGTGGTTTGGGGATCAAACTAGGCTATTTGAAGAATAGTTGATGTGTCTTGGCTTAGTGTTTGGAGTTTAATAGTAGAATCATGTTGGGAATTTGGAGATGAAATGTGGGGGTGTTGGTACTATCATCCAGGACAACATAATAAGATAATCAGAAGTATCAAATGTATAAGGAACTCCATACCTAAGTGTCATAATTCATTATAGTCAAGTACGTCTTATAAAAAAATAGGTTATCCATTTCAAAAAATAATGAAATATACAAAGATACAAATTCAATGAAAGTGATTAATTTCATCCAAGACTATACATATTAATGAAAAATCATCTAGTTTGGATAACATACAGTGAAAGAAAATAAAAATAAAATTTAAATACAAAATAAACCTAGATGAACTATCCCCCAATAAAATTTCCCAAAAAAAGTCACAACCATATTCACAACTCAAAAACATCTCCATGTGATCCCCGAAAAGTCACAACATTCCAATATAATATTGAAACACTTTTTATAAGGCCCCAACCTTAAACCTTACTTAATATTGAATTAAATGAGTAATTGACATTGAGGATATTTTCAGGTTTAGAGTTTTAGAGAATTAGGACATAACTATTACATCTCAAAAGATTACAAAGTAGTCGCTTCTACTAAATTTCCATAACATAAAAACTCTTAAAAAGAAACATGTATAGTTCCATGTTTTAGGTAGCATGACTTTCCCTTGATCCCATCCTTGACCCTATTCCACGCTAAGTCCTGTGAAAAACATTTCAAAAACATGGGATGAGCATAAAAAGCTCAATAAGGGATACACAAAGAATGGAAACTGTTAGTTTTTCAAAACAACAAGTAAACCATGAATAATTTATCAAAGTAATACTTTTCAACTTCATGAAGTAGTAAAAAATCTTCACTGAAAAAAAGTATCATTACTTACCTTTTTGTAACCAAAGGATTACCATAAAACCCATATAAAGAACACATAACATATATAAAGGTAACTTGGGACATAAACATACTTAAGTGGAGTAACCATACAGTTGACTTCCACACATATAACTTAATGGAATAGCCATACGGCCAATTTCCATACATACTTAATTGAATATCCATACGGCCGACTTCCATACCCAATGCATTGGAGGTTATAATGTAACCACCCGTCCTGGTATTCACGACACCACCCATCATATGGTTTATCACGTAACAACCCGTAAAATGTCCAAGTACAATCATTACACATAAAATATTGAAAATATAAACATTTCAATAACAACATTTCATTTTCAATCACATTAAGTAATTCCCACATATTGAATTAATCAATCCATTTTCAAAAACCATTTAAAAGATATTTTTGAATCAAAGTGTCACATACCACTTTGAAGCTTTTAATGGAATTATAATTTTAAAACATTAATGACCATATAAATAAATACTGAAAACCATTTTGAAAACATGGACATTAAAGATAAAGATTTAGAATAATAAATCTTTAAAACATTTAAAACAATATTTTTGTTAAATAGTTTTTAACTAAATGAGAGACTCTTGAAAACAAATAATAGTGGAATAACATTTAATCCGAACTTTATAATATCATGAGAATAAAGGGATTCATGATATAAAATATCAAAGGACAGTATACACACCATATAAGAGGGAATTGGTGCATAAAAACAATGAAGTCTCAAAAGAAATGTAAAATGAGATGAAATCCATTATAAAGAAGGTATCCTTAAATTAAGGATAAGTCAATCTCATAATTATGTGTGAAAAATATAAATACACCCAATATAAGTGGATATTAAGTGTAAAACAATCAAAGGTTATTCAAACATATTCAAAGGATTACATATTCAATAACTACATGTTGAACCCAAAGAAATTGAAATTGGGTTAAGAAGTTCCCTTGATAAAATTCGACAGCCTAGCGGCGTCACATAAAATTTTAAAAAAAGGGTTGATGAGAGAGATAAAGGGGATCTCATCACTTGGACATAAAATTTACATAAATAAGGATATATAAGAACATATCCCAACATAATAGTATGTGAATAAAAAGACATAACAAAAGAAGTCTTTTCAAAAAGAGGGTGAAAGGTCCCCTTACTGAGTTGGGTAACTTTCGAAACGTACACCCCATGGAAGAAGGGTCATACAATGAAGATGTGAATACCCATAAATGAAATTATACTACACAATTTGTATAATAATGGGAAGTACGTACACCACTCAATGGAAATTGTAGCAAATGTAGCATAAATCTCACGGAAATTAAAGTGTGATGAAAAATCCCTTACGAAAATTCGGCAGCCTAACGACGCCACTCAAAACTTCCAAAATGGATTGATGAGATAAAATAGGGTCTCTCATGAACATAATAAGTACAGTAGGAGTAATATAAAATAACATCACAATCATAAGAAATATGAGCTTAAAAGGAATGACATAAAAGAGTGTACTTAAAAAGAAAGAGAGGTGTAGGATCCCTTACCTCGGGTCCGACTTGACTCGATTGTTCTTTAACGTCCTGAATAATAAACTTGAGTTAATTTATATTTTCTTAAGAACCTTTTTCAAGTTAATTATTCCTTTTATATCACTTATTTCCATGTTATAAACATTATGTAATCATTTAAGTTAATAATGTTTGTTTTGTCGATATTTGGTTCTTAAGTCGAAAGTGGACTTCTTAGAATTACATGTTGTTCGTGTGGTCAAAGGTTCTTTATATCAAGAATGACATTCCTGATTTGGATATCATTTATATCATATATATCTACAATATACATGTATTTATAATATCACATAATCATTTAGAGGTAATAAATGAAATTCACCGTTCATGGAGACGGTAAGCCGTACGTACGCATGAACGCTACTTTCATTTCTTTGTCATATTAATGGAATTAAAACTAAATGAGAGGTATGTATATTTTAATTCCTGAATTATATTCATCATTTATATGTATCATTCATCATATATATCCATTATTTACATGTACTTATAATAGTACATTACATTAGGGGATAAGAAATGAAATGCACCGTTCATGGAGACGGTAAGCTGTACGTACGCATGAACGCTACTTTCATTTCTATCTCGTACTTTAATGGAAAGAAATAATAATGATATAGAGTTATATAATAATTCCAGTGTAACATCATATATAATAACATTAAATCCATCCTTTATACGTCCCACGTATGGCATTAACGAATCACATCACTTTGAGGGGGCGGTAGTCCGCACTTCCTAAAATGAAGATATCGCGTATACCCATAATGGAAGCCATAAAGGTAAGCCACAAATGAAAAATACAGAAGCTTAATTAAAACATAAACATATAATATATCATATATAAATATAGTGACTTCTTAATGACCACCATTGAAGGTGTTAAAAGAATGTTGAACAATCATCGTTTCGGGAGGCATAAATTCGCCATCCACGAAAATGGTATGTTCGTTAACCATTAGATGTAGGTGTGTGTAAGTATAGCTCGAATACTTATTATAACAACATCCTAGTATATTGAGGATACTGTATTTGTTACAAAAGAAAAGAATAAAAAGAGTTTAGGGGGTTGGAGAAGCAAAATAAAACAAAAGGACTCAAAAGAAGACATTACCTTAAAATCGGGTAACTCCCGTTGGTTTGAGCTCAAAGGATTTTTTGGGAAGACTTATGCCCAATTTGAGGCTTCAAAGAGTAATAGAGGGATGTTTAGAGATAAAATGGGCAGGGTTTGGCCGAGCCAAAGGCTTTGGGAGTGTGGGTAAGGTGGTAGAGGTGGGGGCCTTTTATAAGAGGAGAGGAGGGGCACTCTTGGAAAGTGAAGAAACGTCATTTTATTTCAAAATGGTATTCGGATTTAAGAGGTCCCACATTGATTTATTTCTATTATAAGGTGATAAGGGTTCTAAATCCACTCATCCAATAGGTTTTGGACATGTTTAGTTCTTAGATATGACATTATCTTTCCATTTTATTTAAATCGTTAAATAATGAGGTCATCGCTGCATCATCATGATGTCATAAATAATTTAATTTATTTAACGTCTAAAAATTATAAAAAAACTACTATGATTTAGGAAAGCTTTTTATCTTTCCAATTAATATTTATAGTCAAAAATATGACTTGTATAACCCCATGTAAAAATTGTTTTAGTAAAACATCTCATGTGTGTGTCATTTTTACTTTAACATAAAATAAAAAGTTATTTATGTCATTTCCCAACCAAAGTGGCTCCATGGGGTCCCCAAGATGACCCATGGATTGTCTTGGTCGGCCATGACACATAAAAGGAGGTTAGGACATGTTTCAAGTTCATTTAATATTATTAAAACATTATTTTTACCTTAAAGTACACTAATTACCTCTAATCGCGATTAAAAACTTAATAAGTTACTATTCACCAAAAAAATATTTTAATCCCATTGAACCACATTTTACTTCTTAACAACAACCATGTATGTAGAATTTTTGAAATTCAAAACACAAAGGTGGAAAAATTTCATTTAAACAGAAAATCAGTTTTTATAAGTACCACTTAGTGGTTTCACTATTTATCAAAAATTGATGTTTTTCAGAAAATAACCAAAAATTCACCCTAAGATATATTTGATATTCCAAATTCAAAAATGAAGTCAATTTTACAAAATTCAAACCATATAAGTCACATTAATTAATTTAATAATTAATTCCCTTTGTCATGACAAATATCATGTTTTTATGAAACAATAAGTATCAAAAGATTGACACTAGTTTAAGTCCGATTTCAAAGTGAAATTAATTTCAATGACCACTATTGGATTTAATGGCAAAAATATATTCTAATTTCACTTTAAAACCAATTAAAAAGATAATCTGATCATATAAATAAATTATATTAAAAAGAGGTTTTGAATTAAAATACAACATTTTACACTATTCATTAAAAAAATGAACTTTATCGGAAAGATACCAAAAATTTACACAAAGTAAATTTTGATGTCCCGATTCTGAAGAAGAGCTTTATTTGGTCCAATAGAATTTATAAGAGTTAACAAAACTATATTTAATGATGGTTCTCCATCAAAAGGCGATAAGTGAACCTTTAGTGAAAATTAGGGCATATATGCCTAAAATTGAATTCTTTCCGTATTTTAAGCCTTTATCTTTTATTGGATAAATGTAAAAAAATTTAAAAACATATATAATCATATTTTAGTTATTTCTATCCATTCCCACCAATACAACGGCTACATGTTAACATACATTTAAAATAATATTATTTTATTATTAGAGTGCAACGTAAGATTCCCAAGAAACTCGTTGTTGCGTGTTGGGTACACCATCGAGCATAACGTCCCCTTTAAAGTCATATTAATATTTTATTCACAAATATGGATAAATATGAAAATGTCATATTATTTATTTACCTGGGGTGTTACATCCTTCCCCCCTTTTGGGAATTGCGTCCTCGCAATTTTAAAATTGGGCTTGCAAACATCCTTGAAAGGCCCACATCGGAACAAGAGTCGGTAAAACAATCACTTTAAAATAAAGAAAGATAAGTACAAAGGTCACCCGAGTTAACCCATACTAGGATTCCAAGTATGAAAACATGGACATGGAGGAGAAAACATAGGGTCATGTTCTGATGGAGAGTGATAGAAAACATGTTTAGGAGAATGTTAACCACGAGAAAATCACAAACTTGTGATGGGTTAAACGGTATTCGATTCCCCAGTAGGAAAAGTTAATAGAAAACATTTTTGTCTTAAGTTAATTTTTATTGAGGAATTTATTCATAAGGAAAAATAATCACATATCATGTTGACTTTCAACTTTTATTAGATTCCTTACACAAACTCATATTTTCTCCAAAAGGCGAGTATTTAGGAAGACTTGTTCACATTAAGAGTACTATAATAAACTTCTAGAGAATCACCTAATCCACAAAAGAGAACTATATACTTCCCATGTCTTTAGGCTTTAACCAAAACCAAAACTAGAAAGGTTAGTACAAGGTCAGATAATCCAGAAAAGGATAACCCATTAAAAAGAAAATCTATACTTAATCTCCAAAATTTGTCCAACAAAACCCAAAGTTCAACGAGGACCATCCGATAAACAATTTTTCCATAAAATTCTTCAAAGTAAACCAATCTAAAATTTAAACCCAAATATTTGAAGGATTTAGTCACATAGTCTTCCAAGTTAAATCGTAACATTTATCTACAAACAACATCAGTTGTTCCTAAAGTCTCATATTGAAAAGTAATTAACCTAATCACATATCCTCCATGATAGGTTAATCATTTTCATAAATAACCCAAAATAAACTTACTATTAATTCATAAAATCATATAACTAGAAAGAATCAGTCAAACTAACCAGGGACTTCATGTAGTCTAGTGGTAGGCGATAAATACCAGTCGCACTTTGGTTGTGGGTTCGATTCCCGTGGCTTTGTCCGACGCGATGGGTTGTCACATGGTCTGCGTGTTGTCCTTTTTCCAAAACTATATAATTCTTAAAACATTTTCCAAAATGAGATAAAATCCTCAAAAATAATCATAAGATATTTTAACCTCAAGTTTATCTCATGCCTTTCATTTTCCATCATATCATATAATAACCCATAATTACCTCAAAAGTAAGGATCATATAAACCCTAATGGTTACCTTAATAATTATTACCTGAATTTCCACATCGAGTTGGCCATCTCGTACATGATGCATTAGAGAACTCGCCAAGGTTTAAGTGGTTGATCATGACTCCTTGATAGTTGGTTTAGAACGACCACGAGATTCCTCATTGAATCCCCCATTTTATCTAGTATCTTAATCAGAGAACCACCACAGTTTTCCTTCAAACCTGTTGTCTATTTGGTGCTTGTTAGATCCACCCATTCACTAAAAACAGAAATGTCAGTGTGAGTATATCAACAAAACCATCATGTACTAATGAGGAAGGTAAAAACTAAGATCTATTTACTCATTCACTTTATCTAAAACTAGGACTCTTTCTGAAATCCGAACCATTATGGTAATGTCACTTATGCTTAGAGAATACCCTAACATCTAAAGTTATCTAAACCGACCTTTGATACCAACTATAAGGCCCCAGCCTTAAACCTTACTTAATATTGAATTAAATGAGTAATTCTGTAGAGACCCGAAGCTTGACGTACATTGACATTACATTACATTTGCGGAATACTTAGTACATAACAAAAACACACACACAAGGATCATAATAGTTTAGTGTCTTTGGAAACATGGAATATAATCTTCTAATCCTGGTGAAAGATCTTCAACATCTCCCATAAAGATCTACCTTTTTTTATACCTAAAACCTTTCTTTATAACCTGGGGAAAAGAAAACATAAAAGGGTGAGCTCAAATGCTCAGTAAGGGTAAACAAAAGAAATATCAATCACATCATATTCAGAAGCACATAACTTTTGGAAATCATAACCTGTAAAAGAGATCATAATTTCATAACATGTGATAACTCATGGAAATGAAATGTAATCACAATAATCATAACATAAAACATTAAACTTTTTGGCATACACACATAATCATAGAGAATCATTTCTTATTAGTCATGACTCATTGCCAAGACTATCTTAGTGGACAAAGTCCCTTTCTGAACCGAGTCACCCTCGTTTCAGTCATGTTTCACTGAATCAGTATAACCTACCATTCCAGCCATGTCTATCTCATGAGATATAAAATATTTACACAATGCATTGGAGGGAGATATAGGTCCCACCCATCTCATAATGATACCATTCTTATGTGTTCCACAAAATCATAAACCATACATCATTGCATAACCCATGTAATAAAAATGGGAATCTTAAACATCATGACATCATAAAACAATTCATATACGATAAAGGAATTCATAAAAATAGTTCCATCACAAAATAATCAAATCAATGTAATAATAGGGGTAAAAACAGAACCCTTTATTATCTTAGATGGAAAATAGTTTTGAGAAAAACACTGGAAATGAATTCTTGAGGAAAATATCCTTTCTACTTCAAAAACACTTTTCCTTTCTTAACATGTCATACAATTTTAAACTAAAAGAAGTTGATTAAAAATAAACTTGAAAACTTGTAAAAGAATCTTTTTGGAAATAATGTTTTCAAAATCCATTCATGTCGTATAAGTTAAAAAAACATTCTTCATACTTTTGTCAGAAAAGTCAAAAAGTTCCTCGTACGAAAAAACGACAAAAGATTTCTTTCATATCCTTTACTAAAAACTCACCGAAGGGTAAAATTGGATTTAAAAAATTGTAGGTGTATGGAAATAAAATTAAATATTGAAGAAACATGGATGTGGAAGATAAAATACACCCCAGTAAATACCAATGTATAAACAATCTCGGATAAAAATGAGATTGTGATATTTCCCTTACCTTAGGTCAGATTTGCTTCGTAAGTGTCCGAACCTCCTGTATAATGATTTAAATAATGTCATTGACTTATTACAGAATCATATTCATTGTTATGATATCATATATGGTTCACTTATGACTTTATATTACCCGTTCTTTTGTAAATTCCATATTAAAGAGCGTTTTGGGTAAAATTGTTTCATTTGTCGTCCGTGTTTTGACTTGTAATTATTCATATGATTACTTAGATCATGATTACTTAATTACAGAATATAAAACATGATTTTTATATATATATAAATATATATATATTCAGAATATACATATATATAATAAATCAGTAAATGGAAAGAAATACACCGTTCATGGAGACGGTAGGCCGTACGTACGCATGAACGATGTTTTCGTTTCCTTATTGAGTTGAACGGAATTAAGTAGATGACATACATATATATACACATAAATCCAGTATCATTATTATGTCATATATTTCATGATTAATTATTTTATATACTTTATAATCATTCATGAATGGTTAAAGTGGAGAATGAATCTCATCGCGTCGTAGAGACGGTAGTCCGTACGTACGCACGAGCAATGATATCGTTCTCATGATCGTGGGACTGTATTGGAGTGTATTTATACTATTTCAGAATCAATATAACTTTAAAATAATATTATATAGTTATTATTTACACCATTATAACCATCCAAGTAAGTTGGTGTTGGAAAATATATTTCACCACGGTGTGGAGACGGTATTCCGTACATACGCACGCGCGGTGATTTCGTTTTCCGTAGGATGGATAGATGGTGAAATAGGATTGTTTGATACATAAAATAACATATCATTATATGAGTGATACTGATGTTATTAATTCATAATGAAACAACGTAATAAGAAGATGTGGAAGAAGAAATAATGGTGAAAGAATTGGTAACGGAAATTACCTCTTCTTTGAAGCGCCTCTTTGAGACCTCCTCTTAGTGCACTAAAATTGGTCTTTTAGGAAGACCAGAACCTCTAGGATGTTTCTAGGGAAGTGTAGAAGAGAATTTGGAAGGGGTTGGCCGAGATTGAAGGCTCAAAGTTGTGTGAGGAAGAGAGGGAGGAGGTGCCCTTTTATAAGGGAGGAGAGGGGCACCTTTGGAATAACTAAAAATATTATTTTATTATAAAGTCAAGTTAGGTTTTAAATAGATCCAAATTGATTTATTTCGAGGCTAAGGTGGGGATGGGTCTCAATCCTCTCATACAATATAATTTAGCCAAGTTTAGGTTCCTATTTTAACCTTATCATTTAGATTTAACATTAAGTTAAATAATTTTACTTTTACCGTGTCTTCTTGTGTTCTTATACTATAAGGTTAATAAACTTACTATATCAAGACAAACTAACCCAAAGTTGTTTATTATTAATATATATAACCTTATCTAAGTCATTTGGCCGAACATTAGATTTTTAGAAATAAAATTACAATTAATAATATAATATTTGTTTTAAAAACTATTTTATGTCAATTTTGACACTATTTAGTAATTGATTTTTGTGAAAATCATAACAAAATGATTAGTTAGAACAAAGTTAATTTAAACTATAATAACATGTCATATTAACCTATAAAATTATTGTAATTCATAAAAAGTCTCAAATTATATTTATTTGGGTATTTATAACATCAATTATGTCAATATTTCATTAATAAGATAATTACTGCATCATCGTTGTGTCATAAATAAAATAACTTATTTAATGTATAAAAATTACAAATAAAATACCATTATGTAGTAAATATTTCTATCTTTCTAATGAATATTTATAGTAGAATTTATCTTATGTATAACCCCATATTAAAAATGATTTACTTATTAAACATTGATTTTAACTATTTTAACCCTTCTTTAAATAAATTAATAATAAATGTCATAATCTAATCCAAGTGGGCCTAAATGGTCATATTTTATTAATAAGGTTGTTTTTGGTAGAATTACACTTGTCCAATAGAATTAGGACATGTGTTAGGGTAATAATAATATCATTTTTACCCTTAATTACCCTATTTACTTTTAACCGTGGTAAAAAAAAGTAAAAAGTTAATATTCACAAAAAAAAAGTATTTTCATCTCATTAAACCACATTTTACTTACTGACATCAACCGTTTCTCTCGGATTTTCTAAATTTCACTCACAGAAGCGATAAAATTAAGTTTTATGAAAAATTCAGTTTTTTAACTACCACTTAGTGGTTTCACTATTCATCAAAAAATGAATGTTTCCAGAAAATTACCAAAAATTAGATCTAAGCTATATTTGATATCATGAATTCAAAAATGATGTCTATTTTATCAAATTCAAAACATATTAGTTGCATTAATTAATTTAAAAATTAATTCTCGTTGTCAAAACAAATAGCATGTTCTTAAGAGATAATAACTATCAAAAGATTGACACTTGTTTATGACTGGTTTAAATGTGAAATTACATCCAATGACGAACATTGTATTAAATTGTAAAAATATATTCTAAATATACTTTAAAACCACTCAAATTAATAATATATCACTATTAATTATTTCTATTAAAAAAATTGTTTTTAATTATAATTTTGTAATTTTCACTATTCACCAGAATATGAAAGTTATCCGAAAAGTACCAAAATTTCACCTTAGGCTAAATTCGATACTCCAAATCCAAAAATGAAGTCCATTTTGAGAGCTAAAATTTCTAAAATTTTAAAAGGTTGTTATTACTGTTTATAATGGCTAGTTTTAATAATATTTTAATAGCATATCGTTGTTTAGTGAAACTCGGTATTGCGTACTACACACGCTATCGAGGAAGGTAGCGATTGCGTGTAATACAAGGCAAGTCAAGGATGCGTGTTGAGCAAGCTCCTTTTGTTGTAGCGTACAACACAAGACATTAATGAAATTAAAAATAATACTTTTCATAAAATCTCGGGGTGTTACATTCTACCCCCCTTAAAAGGAATTTCACCCTTGAAATTCTTCGGGGTTATAAATGGTTTACTACTCGAAAGTTTGTTTAATAGAAACTCACATCGTAAAAAGGAATACCAAAACCAATCTTTAAAAACAAAAGTATGAAACGTAACGGTTACCCAAATAAACTGATCACTGGGTTTCCACATAGGTGAAAATATGGATATGGGAGAGAAATCTAACCATCATGTTCTGATGGAGAGAGGTAGAGAACATGTCTATAGAAAAGCCAACAATCACAAAGCCATAAATTTGTGATGATCTAGGGTACCATATGATTCATCAGATATAAGAGCACTAGGACAACATTTTTTGTTTTTAAGATCATTTCCCTAAAGTTGATGAAATTGGAATTAGAAGAAATACTTTCGTGATTTTGGTATAGTCTCACCGTTTGTCGTTCTTTGGACAATTTCCACATCATCTCTTAATGAAATGAAGTTGAATTTTTCATTCTTGATGTGTTATCAGATCGTGTGATAGAATTATGGGTCATTCCATCTGTCTCAAACAAAAGGTTAGAAAAGTTATCAAAAAATACATAAGTCCATCTATAGTGAGATTAATCCTATATAGTTCCTAAAATTAACTTATACTTCATATATCATACCGCTTAATAAAATAAAACTAGTTTCCACTATCCAGGGACTTCTTGTAGGCCAGTGGTAGGCGATAAAGGCCAGTCGCACTTCAGTTGTGGGTTCGATTACTACGACCTTGTCTGACGCGTTGGGCTGTCTCCCGTCCTGCAGGTTGTCCTTTTTCTAAAACTATATTACTATAACATCCCATCAGTAATATCGAAAAAAGTTCTATCCTTAAACAATACTTAGCATATGTCCAACATAATCCATTCCAATATTTAGTATTATCTAAAATACTTCAGTCCAAGCTCATAGTATAAAGAAGACAATTACCTGAAATGTCATCAACCAAGCATGTGTATACCATCATTTATCCCCTATATATTTATATTGTTGGTCACATTCCAATAATGTGAATACCTTAATCATGTATTCTCTTAAAAAAATGAATACCCATTGAACCATAGTGAAAACATGAATGCAGTTAAAAGTTAACACTTTCCACATACCAAAATCCTCAAAATTCTATATCCTCAAACCATGATATCACTTAGTCCTTATATCAATCATGAGCTCATGAATAATATCAAACAAATTATATTCTCTTTATCCCTTCATTATGTACATATCATCTGCTTTCCAAAAATATCTGAATAAACTTTCATGGATACTGGTACCATTAATCATACACTTTCAAAACTCAAGGAAAGACAACCGTGTAACAATCCTTAGATGTCTCTTTATTCCATAGTACCATGAGATTACTTATACAACATTACACATGATAAACAAGTAATCATTCCACTACATTCTTAAACCATTGACCGAGCTTCAACAATTCTTTCATCTCACATATCATTTGTAGTCTCTTCATCATCATCAACATAAATACTACCCATATGACCATACTGATTCTCTTCATGAGACTTTCCCTTAGGGAATTGGTTTTCATAATGACCGTACATTCCACATTTAAAACATTTAACCATTGTTGATGTTGTAGAAATACCATTATCCTCATCCCTGGTGTTAACTGAACCTTTTCCTTTGCACTTACTGGCTTTGTGTCCTTCTTTTCCACACCCAAATCATCTTCCAGTTCCTTTGAAACATTCTCCTTGATGACTCTTCCCACATGATTTACATAGGGGAAATTGAACTTTCTTTCCTCTATGATCATCATGAAATTCCATCTTTCTCTTATTAGCCGAGTCAGGAAACTTACCAAATTTTACTTTATTGATCATATTATGAGATTGCTGATTCGGAAAAATAATTTTGTTTGGACTTCCAAATCCCATTTCATTTGGTTTCTCATGAAGAATATCATTCCATTGTCCATCATATCCTCCACTATCATGAATCATCTTATTTCCAGCCATTTTCTAAAACCCAAAAAGAATAGTGTGAGAGGAAAAAATCATAATAAAGGGGGAGTAACTTCAATATATAACATCTTTGGTTTAATCAAATATAGTTAACATGGTTCTAGGACTATATCCTATACGTATACTTATCCTTAGAGACATCCCTAGACATACCATATAAATATCTCTAGGGATCTCACTAACGTTCTCACATCCTAGTTTCCAAAGGTTGACTAAAAATTTCCTCTGATACCAACTGTAGAGACCCGAAGCTTGACGTACATTGACATTACATTACATTTTTGGAATACTTAGTACATAACAAAAACACACACACAAGGATCTTAATAGTTTAGTGTCTTTGGAAACTCGGAATATAATCTTCTAATCCTGGTGAAAGATCTTCAACATCTCCCATAAAGATCTTCCTTTTTTTTATACCTAAAACCTTTCGTTATATCCTGGGGAAAAGAAAACATAAAAGGGTGAGCTCAAATGCTCAGTAAGGGTAAACAAAAGAAATATCAATCACATCATATACATAAGAACAGAACTTTTGGAAATCTTAACCTGTAAAAGAGATCGCAATTTCATAACCTGTGATAACTCATGGCAGTGAAATGTAATCACAATAATCATAACTTAAAACATTAAACTTTGTGGCATACACACATAATCATAGAGAATCATTTCTTATTAGTCAATACTCATTGCCAAGACTATCTTAGTGGACAAAGTCACTTTCTGAACCGAGTCACCCTCGTTTCAGTCCTGTTTCACTGAACCGGTATAACCTAACATTACAGCCATGTCTATCTCATGATATATAAAATCTTTACCCAATGCATTGGAGGGAGATATAGTTCCCACCCATATCATAATGATACCATTCTTATGTGTGCCACAAAATCATAAACCATACATCATTGCATAACCCATGTAATAAAAATGGGAATCTTAAACATCATGACATCATAAAACAATTCATATACGATAAAGGAATTCATAAAAATAATTCCATCACAACATAATCAAATCAATGTAATAATAGGGATAAAAACAGATCCCTTTATTATCTTAGATGGAAAATAGTTTTGAGAAAAACACTGGAAATGAATTCTTGAGGAAAATATCCTTTCTACTTCAAAAACACTTTTCCTTTTTAACATGTCATACAATTTTAAACTAAAAGAAGTTGATTAAAAATAAACGTGAAAACTTGTAAAGGAATATTTTTGGAAATAATGTTTTAAAAATCCATTCATGCCGTATAAGTTAAAAAAACATTCTTCGTACTTTTGTCAAAAAAGTCAAAAAGTACCTCGTACGAAAAAAACGACAAAAGATTCCATTCATATCCTTTACTAAAAACTCACCGAAGGGTAAAATTGTATTTAAAAATTGTAGGTGGATGGAAATAAAATTAAATATTGAAGAAACATGTATGTGGATGATAAAATACACCCCAGTAAATACCAAAGTATAAACAATCTCGGATAAAAATGAGATTGTGATATTTCCCTTACCTTAGGTCCGATTTTCTTCGTAAGTGTCCGAACCTCCTGTATAATTTTTTAAATAATGTCATTGAATTATTACAGAATCATATTCATTGTTATGATATCATATATGGGTCACTTATGACTTTATATTACCTGTTCTTTTTGTAAATTCCATGTTAAAGAGCGTTTTAGGTAAAATTGTTTCATTTGTCGTCCGTGTTTTGACTTGTAATTATTCATATGATTACTTAGATCATGATTAATTAATTCCGGAATATAAAACATGATTTATATATATATATTCAGAATATACATATATATAATAAATCAGTAAATGGAAAGAAATACACCGTTTATGGAGACGGTAGGCCGTACGTACGCATGAACGATGTTTTCGTTTCCTTATTGAGTTGAACGGAATTAAGTAGATGACATACATATATATACACATAAATCCAGTATCATTATTATGTCATATATTTCATGATTACTTATTATATATACTTTATAATAATTCATGAATGGTTAAAGTGGAGAATGAATCTCATCGCATCGTGGAGACGGTAGTCCGTACGTACGCACGAGCGATGATATCGTTCTCATGATCGTGGGACTGTATTGGAGTGTATGTATACTATTTCAGAATCAATATCGCTTTAAAATAATAATATATAGTTATTATTTACACCATTATACCCATCCAAGTAAGGTGGTGGTGGAAAATATATTTCACCACGGCGTGGAGACGGTATTCCGTACGTACGCACGCGCGGTGATATCGTTTTCCGTAGGATGGATAGATGGTGAAATAGGATTGTTTCATACTTATAATAACATATCAGTATATGAGTGATACTGATTTTATTACTTCATAATGAAACAACCTAAGAAGAATAAGTGGAAGAAGAAATAAAGCTGAAAGAATCGGTAACGGAAATTACATCTTCTTTGAAGCGCCTCTTTGAGACCTCCTCTTAGGGCACTGAAATTGGTCTTTGAGGAATACCAGAACCTCTAGGATGTTTCTAGGGAAGTGGAGAATATAATTTTCCAGGGGTTGGCCGATCTTTAAGGCTCAATGTTGTGTGAGGAAGAGAGGGAGGAGGTTCCCTTTTATAAGGGAGGAGAGGGGCACCTTTGGAATAACTAAAAATATTATTTTATTATAAATTCAAGTTCGTTTTTAAAAAGCACCAAATTGATTTATTTCTAGGCTAAGGTGGGGATGGGTCGAAAGCCTCTCATCCAATAGAATTTAGACATGTTTAGGTTCCTATTTAAACCTTATAATTTAGATTTAACATTAAGTTAAATAATTTTACTTTTACCGTGTCTTCTTGTGTTCTTATACTATAAGGTTAATAAACATACTATATCAAGCCAAAATAACCCCAATTTGTTTATTATTAATATATATAACCTTATCTAAGTCATTTGACCGAACATTACATTTTTAGGAATAAAATAACAATTAATAATATAATATTTGTTTTAAAAACTATTTTATGTCAATTTTGACACTATTTAGTAATTTATTTTTGTAAAAATCATAACAGAATGATTAGTTCGAAAGAAGTTAATTTAAACTATAATAACATGTCATATTAACCTAGAAAATTAGTGTAATTCAAAAAAAGTCTCAAATTATATTTATTTGGGTATTTAGAACATCAATTATGTCAATATTTCATTAATAAGATAATTACTGCATCATCGTTGTGTCATAAATAAATTAACTTATTTAATGTCTAAAAATTACAAATAAAATTACATTATGTAGGAAATGTTTTTAGATTTCTAATGAATATTTATAGTCGAATTTATCTTATGTATAACCCCATACTAAAAAGGATTTACTTATTAAACATTGATTTTAACTATTTTAACCCTTCTATAAATAAATTAATAATAAATGTCCTAATCTTATCCAAGTAGGCCTAAATGGTCATATTTTATTCCTAAGGTTTTTTTTGGTCGAATTACACTTGTCCAATAGAATTAGGACATGTGTTAGGGTAATAATAATATCATTTTTACCCTTAATTACCCTATTTACTTTTAACCGTGGTAAAAAAAAGTAAGAAGTTACTATTCACCAAAAAATTAATTTCATCTCATTGAACCACATTTTACTTACTGACATCAACCGTGTCTCTCGGATTTTCGAAATTTCACTCACAAAAGTGGTAAAATTAAGTTTTATGAAAAATTCAGTTTTTTAACTACCACTTAGTGGTTTCACTATTCATCAAAAAATGAAAGTTTCCAGAAAAATAACAAAAATTAGATCTAAGATATATTTGATATTATGAATTCAAAAATGATGTCTATTTTATCAAATTCAAAACATATCATTTGCATTAATTAATTTAAAAATTAATTCCCGTCATCAAAACAAATAGCGTGTTCTTAAGAGATAATAACTATCAAAAGATTGACACTTGTTTATGACTGGTTTAAATGTGAAATTACATCCAATGATGAAAATTGTATTAAATTGTAAAAATATATTCTAAATATACTTTAAGACCACTAAAATTAATAATTAATCACTATTAATTATTTCGATTAAAAAAATTGTTTTTAATTATAATTTAGTAATTTTCACTATTCATCAGAATATGAAAGTTATCCGAAAAGTACCAAAATTTCACCTTAGGCTAAATTCGATACTCCGAATCCAAAAATGAAGTCCATTTTGAGATCTAAAATTTCTAAAATTTTAAAAGGTGGTTATTACTATTTATAACGGCTAGTTTTAATAATATTTTGATAGCATATAGTTGTTTAGTGAAACTCGGTATTGCGTACTACACACGCTATCGAGGAAGGCCGCGATTGAGTGTAATACAAGGCAAGTCAAGGATGCGTGTTGAGCAAGCTCCTTTTGGTGTAGCGTACAACACAAGAAATTAATGAAATTAAAAAGAATATTTTTCATAAAATCTCGGGGTGTTACAAATTCACATTGAGGATCTTTTCTGGTTTAGAGTTTTAGAAAATTAGGACATAACTATTACATCTCAAAATATTACAAAGTAGTCGCTTCTACTAAATTTCCATAACATAAAAACTCTTAAAAAGAAACATGTATAGTTCCATGTTTTAGGTAGCATGACTTTCCCTTGATCCCATCCTTGACCCTATTCCACGCGAAGTCCTGTGAAAAACATTTCAAAAACATGTGATGAGCATAAAAAGCTCAGTAAGGGATACACAAAGAATGGAAACTGTTAGTTTTTTCAAAACAACAAGTAAACCATGAATACTTTATCAAAGTAATACTTTTCACCTTCATGAAGTAGTAAAAACTCTTCAATGAAAAAAAGTATCATTACTTACCTTTTTGTAACCAAAGGATTACCATAAAACCCATATAAAGAACACATAACATATATAAAGGTAACTTGGGACATAAACATACTTAAGTGGAATAACCATACGATTTACTTCCACATATATCACTTAATGGAATAGCCATACGGCCAATTTCCATACATACTTAATGGAATAGCCATACGGCCGACTTCCATACCCAATGCATTGGAGGTTATAACGTAACCACCCGTCCTGGTATTCACGGCACCACCCGTCATATGGTTTATCACGCGACCACCCGTAAAATGTCCAAGTACCATCATTACACATAAAATATTGAAAATATAAACATTTCAATAACAACATTTCATTTGCAATCACAATAAGTAATTCCCATATATTGAATTAATCAATCCATTTTCAAAAACCATTTAAAAGATATTTTTGAATCAAAGTGTCCCATACCACTTTGAAGCTTTTAATGGAATTATAATTTTAAAAAATTAATGTCCATATAAATAAATACTGAAAACTATTTTGAAAACATAGACATTAAATATAAAGATTTAGAATAATAAATCTTTAAAACATTTAAAACGATGTTTTTGTTAAATAGTTTTTAACAAAATGAGAGACTCTTGAATACAAATAATAGCGGAATAACATTTAATTCGAACATTATAATATCATGAGAATAAAGAGATTCATGATATAATATGTCAAAGGACAGTATACACACCATATAAGAGGGAATTGGTGCATAACAATGATGAAGTCTCAAAAGAAATGTAAAATGAGATGAAATCCATTATAAAGAAGGTATCCTTAAATTAAGGATAAGTCAATCTCATAATTATGTGTGAAAAATATAAATACACCCAATATAAGTGGATATTATGTTTAAAACAATCAAAGGTTATTCACACATATTCAAAGGATGACATATTCAATAACTACATGTTGAACCCAAAGAAATCGTAATTGGGTTAAGAAGTTCCCTTGATAAAATTCGACAGCCTAACGACGTCACATAAAATTTTACAAAAAGGGTTGATGAGAGAGATAAAGGGGATATCATCACTTGGACATAAAATTTACATAAATAAGGATATATAAGAACATATCCCAACATAATAGTATGTGAATTAAAAGACATAACAAAAGAGGTTTTTTAAAAAAAAGGAGGGTGAAAGGTCCCCTTACCGAGTTGGGTAACCTTCGAAACATACTCCCCATGGAAGAAGGGTCATACAATGAAGATGTGAATACCAATAAATGAAATTATACTACACAATGTGTATAATAATGGGCAGTAAATACACCACTCAAAGGAAATTGTGGCAAATGTAGCATAAATCTCATGGAAATAAAAGTGTGATGAAAAATCCCTTACAAAAATTCGGCAGCCTAACGGTGCCACTCAAAACTTCCAAAATGGATTGATGAGAGGTAATAGGGTCTCTCATGAACATAATAAGTACAGTAGGATTAATATAAAATAACATCCCAATCATAAGAAATACGAGCTTAAAAGGAATGACATAAAAGAGTGTACTTAAAAAGAAAGAGAGGTGTAGGATCCCTTACCTCGAGTCCGACTTGACTCGATCGTTCTTTAACGTCCTGAATAATAAACATGAGTTTATTTCTATTTTCTTAAGAACCTTTTTAAAGTTCATTATTCCTTTTATATCACTTATTTCCATGTTATAAACATTATGTAATCATTTAAGTTAATAATGTTTGTTTTGTAGATATTTGGTTCTTAAGTCGAAAGTGGACTTCTTACAATTACATGTTGTTCGTGTGGTCAAAGTTTCTTTATATCCAGAATGAAATTCCTGATTTGGATATCATATATATCATATATATCTAGAATATACATGTATTTATATTATCACATAATCATTTAGAGGTATGAAATGAAATGCACCGTTCATGGAGACGGTAAGCCGTACGTACGCATGAACGCTGCTTTCATTTCTTTGTCATATTAATGGAATTAAAACTAAATGAGAGGTATGTATATTTTAATTCCAGAATTATATTCATCATTTAGATGTATCATTCATCATATATATCCATTATATAAATGTACTTATAATAGTACAATACATTTGGGGATAAGAAATGAAATGCACCGTTCTTGGAGACGGTAAGCCGTACGTACGCATGAACGCTACTTTCATTTCTATCTCATAATTTAATGGAAATAAATAATAATGATATAGTGGTATATAATAATTCCAGTATAACATCATATATGATAACATTAAATACATCCTTTATACGTCCCACGTATGGCATTAACGAATCACATCACTTTGAGGGGGCGGTAGTCCGCACTTCCTAAAATGAAGATATCGCGTATACCCATAATGGAAGCCATAAAGGTAAGCCACAAATGAAAAATAAACAATCTTAAGTAAAACATAAACATATTATATATCATATATAAATATAGTGACATCTTAATGGCCACCTTTGAAGGTGTTAAAAGAATGTTGAACAATCATCGTTTCGGGAGGCATAAATTCGCCATCCACGGAAACAGTATGTTCGTTAGCCATTAGATGTAGGTGTGTGTAAGTGTAGATCGAATCCTTATTATAACAACATCCGAGTATATTTAGGATACTGGATTTGTTACAAAAAAATGAATAAAAAGAGTTTAGGGTGTTGGAGAAGAAAAATAAAACAAAAGGACTCAAAAGAAGACATTACCTTAAAATCGGGTAACTCCCTTTGGTTTGAGCTCAAAGGCTTCCTTGGGAAGACTTCTGCCCAAAGTGAGGCTTCAAGGAGTAAGAGAGGTAAGTGGAGAGACAAAATGGGCAGGGTTTGGACGAGACAAAGGCTTTGGGAGTGTGGGTAAGGAGGTAGAGGTGGGGTCCTTTTATAAGAGGAGAGGAGGGGCACTCTTGGAAAGTGAGGAAAAGTCACTTTATTTCAAAATGGTATTCGGATTTAAGAGGTCCCACAATGATTTATTTCTAAGATAAGGTGATAAGGGTTATAAATACACTCATACAATAGGTTTTGGACATGTTTAGTTCTAAGATATTACATTATCTTTTCATTTTATTTAAATCGTTAAATAATGAGGTCATCGCTACATCATCATGATGTCATAAATAATTTAATTTATATAACATCTAAAAATTATAAAAAAAATACTATGATTTAGGAAATCGTTTTATCTTTCCAATTAATATTTATTTTCAGAAATATGACTTGTATAACTCCATGTAAAAATTGTTTTAGTAAAACATTTCATGTGTGTGTCATTTTTACTTTAACATTAAATAAAAAGTTATTTATGTCATTTCCCAACCAAAGTGGCTCCATGGGGTCCCCAAGTTGACCCATGGCTTTTATTGGTCGACCATGACACATCCATTAAGGTTAGGAAATTTTTCAAGTTCATTTAATATTATTAAAACATTATTTTTACCTTAAACTACACTAATTACCTCTAATCGCGATTAAAAACTTAATAAGTTACTATTCACCAAAAAAATATTTTAACCCCATTGAACCACATTTTAACTTTTTAATGACAACCATGTATGTCAGATTTTTGAAATTCAAAACACAAAGGTGGAAAAATTTCATTTAAACGGAAAATGAGTTTTTATAAGTACCACTTAGTGGTTTCACTATTTATCAAAAATTGAAGTTTTTCAGAAAATTACCAAAAATTCACCCTAAGCTATATTTGATATTCCGAATTCAAAAATGAAGTATATTTTACAAAATTCAAAACATATAAGACACATTAATTAATTTAATAATTAATTCCAGCTGTCATGACAAATAGCGTGTTTTTATGAAATAATAAGTATCAAAAGATTGACACTAGTTTAAGTCCGATTTCAAAGTGAAATTAATTCCAATGACCACTATTGGATTTAATGGTAAAAATATATTCTATTTTCACTTTAAAACCAATTAAAAAGATAATCTAATCATATAAATAAATTATATTAAAAAGTGGTTTTGAATTAAAATACAACATTTTACATTATTCATTAAAAAATTGAAATTTATTAGAAAGACACCAAAACTTTACACAAAGTAAATTTTGATGTCCCGATTCTGAAGAAGAGTTTTATTTGGTCCAATAGAATTTATAAGAGTTAAAAAAACTATATTTAATGATGGTTCACCATCAAAAGGCGATAAGTGAACCTTTAGTGAAAACTAGGGCATATACGCCTAAAATTGAATTCTTTCCGTATTTTAAGCCTTTATCTTTTATTGGATAAATGTAAAAACATTTAAAAAAATAATAATCATATTTTAGTTATTTATATCCATTCCCTCCAATACAATGACTACATGTTAACTGTCATTTAAAATAATATTATTTTATTATTAGAGTGCAACGTAAGATTCCCAAGAAACACGTTGTTGCGTGTTGGGTACGCCATCGAGCATAGCGTCCCCTTTAAAGTCATATTAATATTTTATTCAAAAATATGGATAAATATGAAAATGTCATATTCTTTATTTACCTAGGGTGTTACATCCTTCCCCCCTTTTGGGAATTGCGTCCTCGCAATTTTAAAATTGGGCTTGCAAACATCCTTGAAAGTCCCACATCAGAACAAGAGTCGGTAAAACAATCACTTTAAAATAAAGAAAGATAAGTACAAAGGTCACCCGAGTTAACCCATACTAGTATTCCAAGTATGAAAACATGGACATGGAGGAGAAAACATAGGGTCCTGTTCTGATGGAGAGTGATAGAAAACATGTTTAGGAGAAAGTTAACCACGAGAAAATCACAAACTTGTGATGGGTTAAACAGTATTCGATTCCCCAGTTGGAAAAGTTAATAGACAACATTTTTGTCTTAAGTTAATTTTTATTGAGGAATTTATTCATAAGTAAACATAATCACATATCATGTTGACTTACAACTTTTATTATATTCCTTACACAAACTCATATTTTCTCCAAAAGGCGAGTATTTAGGAAGACTTGTTCACATTAAGAGTACTATAATCAACTTCTAGAGAATAACCTAATCCACAAAAGAGAACTATATGATTCCCATGTCATTAGGCTTTAACCAAAACCAAAACCAGAAAGGTTATTACAAGGTCAGATAATCCAGAAAAGGATAACCCATTAAAAAGAAAATCTATGCTTAATCTCCAAAATTTGTCCAACAAAACCCAAAGTTCAACGAGGACCATCCGATAAACAATTTTTCCATAAAATTCTTTAAAGTAAACCAATCTAATATTGAAAACCAAATATTTGAAGGATTTAGTCACATATTCTTCCAAGTTAAATCGTAACATTTATCTCCAAACAACATCAGTTTCTCCTAAAGTCTCATATTGAAAAGTAATTAACCTAATCACATATCCTCCATGATAGGTTAATCATTTTCATAAAAAACCCAAAATCAACTTACTCTTAATTCATCAAATAATATAACTAGAAAGAATCCGTCAAACTAACCAGGTACTTCACGTAGTCCAGTGGTAGGCGATAAATACCAGTCGCACTATGGTTGTGGGTTTGATTCCTACAGCTTTGTCCGACGCGATGGGTTGTCACTTGGTCTGCGTGTTGTACTTTTTCCAAAACTATATAATTCTTAAAACATTCCCCAAAATGAGATAAAATCCTCAAAAATAATCATAACATATTTTAACCTCATGTTTATCTCATGCCTTTCATTTTCCATCATATCATATAATAACCCATAATTACATCAAAAGTAAGGATCATATAAACCCTAATGGATACCTTAATAATTATTATCTGAATTTCCACATCGAGTTGGCCATCTCGTACATGATGCATTAGAGAACTCACCAAGGTTGAAGTGGTTGATCATGACTCATTGACAGTTGGTTTAGAACAACCATGATATTCCTCATTGAATCCCCCATTTTATCTAGTATCTTAATCAGAGAACCACCACAGTTTTCTTTCAAACCTGTTGTCTCTTTGGTGCCTACTAGATCCACCCATTCACTAAAAACAAAAATGTCAGTGTGAGTATATCAACAAAACCACCATGTACTAATGAGGAAGGTAAAAAAAAAGATATATTTACTCATTCACTTTATCTAAAACTAGAACTCTTTCTGAAATCCTAACTATTATGGTAATGTCACTTATGCTCAGAGAATACCCTAACCTCTAAAGTTATCTAAACCGACCTTTGATACCAACTATAAGGTCCCAGACTTAAACCTTACTTAATATTGAATTAAACGAGTAATTCACATTGAGGATCTTTTCAGGTTTAGAGTTTTATAGAATTAGGACATAACTATTACATCTCAAAAGATTACAAAGTAGTCGCTTCTACTAAATTTCCATAACATAAAAACTCTTAAAAAGAAACATGTATAGTTCCATGTTTTAGGTAGCATGACTTTCCCTTGATCCCATCATTGACCCTATTCCACGCTAAGTCCTTTGAAAAACATTTCAAAAACTTGGGATGAGCATAAAAAGCTCAGTAAGGGATACACAAAAAATGGAAACTGTTAGTTTTTCAAAACAACAAATAAAACATGAATACTTTATCAAAGTAATACTTTTCACCTTCATGAAGTAGTAAAAACTCTTCACTGAAAAAAAGTATCATTACTTACCTTTTTGTAACCAAAGGATTACCATAAAACCCATATAAAGAACACATAACATATATAAAGGTAACATGGGACATAAACATACTTAAGTGGAATAACCATACGGTCGAATTCCACACATATCACTTAATGGAATAGACATACGGCCAATTTCCATACATACTTAATGGAATAGCCATACATCCGACTTCCATACCCAATGCATTGGAGGTTATAACGTAACCACCCGTCCTGGTATACACGGCACCACCCGTCATATGGTTTATCACATAACCACCCGTAAAATGACCAAGTACCATCATTACACATAAAATATTGAAAATATAAACATTTCAATAACAACATTTCATTTGCAATCACAATAAGTAATTCCCAGATATTGAATTAATCAATCAATTTTCAAAAACCATTTAAAAGATATTTTTGAATCAAAGTGTCCCATACCACTTTGAAGCTTTTAATGGAATTATAATTTTAAAACATTAATGTCCATATAAATAAATACTGAAAACCATTTTGAAAACATGGACATTAAAGATAAATATTTAGAATAATAATTCTTTAAAACATTTAAAACGATATTTTTGTTAAATAGTTTTTAACAAAATGAGAGACTCTTGAATATAAATAATAGCGGAATAAAATTTAATACGAACTTTATAATATCATGAGAATAAAAGGGTTCATGATATAATAAGTCAAAGGATAGTATACACACCATATAAGAGGGAATTGGAGCATAACAACGATGAAGTCTCAAAAGAAATGTAAAATGAGATGAAATCCATTATAAAGAAGGTATCCTTAAATTAAGGATAAGTCAATCTCATAATTATGTGTGACAAATAAAAATACACCCAATATAAGTGGATATTAAGTATAAAACAATCAAAGGTTATTCACACATATTCAAACGATGACATATTCAATAACTACATGTTGAACCCAAAGAAATCGAAATTGGGTTAAGAAGTTCCCTTGATAAAATTCGACAGCCTAACGGCGTCACATAAAATTTTAAAAAAAGGGTTGATGAGAGAGATAAAGGGGATATAATCACTTGGAAATAAAATTTACATAAATAAGGATATATAAGAACATATCCCAACATAATAGTATGTGAATTAAAAGACATAACAAAAGAAGTCTTTAAAAAAGGAGGGTTAAAGGTCCCCTTACCGAGTTGGGTAACTTTCGAAATGTACACCCCATGGAAGAAGGGTCATACAATGAAGATGTGAATACCCATAAATGCAATTATACAAAACAATGTGTATAATAATGGTAAGTACATACACCACTCAAAGGAAATTGTGGCAAATGTAGCATAAATCTCACGGAAATAAAAGTGTGATGAAAAATCCCTTACGAAAATTCTACAGCCTAACAGCGCCACTCAGAACTTCCAAAATAGATTGATGAGAGGAAATAGGGTATCTAATGAACATAATAAGTACAGTAGGAGTAATATAAAATAACATCCCAATCATAAGAAATATGAGCTTAAATGGAATGACATAAAAGAGAGTACTTAAAAAGAAAGAGAGGTGTAGGATCCCTTACCTCGGGTCCGACTTGACTCGATCGTTCTTTAACGTCCTGAATAATAAACATGAGTTAATTTCTATTTGCTTAAGAACCTTTTTCAAGTTCATTATTCCTTTTATATCACTTATTTCCATGTTGTAAACATTATGTAATCATTTAAGTTGATAATGTTTGTTTTGTCGATATTTGGTTCTTAAGTCGAAAGTGGACTTCTTACAATTACATGTTGTTCGTGTGGTAAAAGGTTCTTTATATCCAGATTGACATTCCTGATTTGGATATCATATATATCATATATATCTAGAATATACATGTATTTATAATATCAAATAATCATTTAGAGGGAAGAAATGAAATGCACCGTTCATGGAGACGGTAAGCCGTACGTACGCATGAACGCTACTTTCATTTCTTTGTCATATTAAAGGAGTTAAAACTAAATGATAGGTATGTATATTTTAATTACAGAATTATATTCATAATATAGATGTATCATTCATCATATATATCCATTATATACATGTACTTATAATAGTACATTACATTTGGGGATAAGAAATGAAATGCATCGTTCATGGAGATGATAAGCCGTACGTACGCATGAATGCTACTTTCATTTCTATCTCATAATTTAATAGAAAGAAATAATAATGATATAGAAGTATATAATAATTCCAGTATAACATCATATATAATAACATTAAATCCATCCTTTATACGTCCCACTTATGGCATTAACGAATCACATCACTTTGCGGGGGCGGTAGTTTGCACTTCTTAAAATGAAGATATCGCGTATACCCATAATGGAAGCCATAAAGGTAAGCCACAAATGAAAAATACAGAAGCTTAAGTAAAACATAAACATATTATATATCATATATAAATATAGTGACATCTTAATGGCCACCTTTGAAGGTGTTAAAATAATGTTGAACAATAATCGTTTCGGGAGGCATAAATTCGCCATCCACGGAAACAGTATGTTCGTTAACCATTAGATGTAGGTGTGTGTAAGTGTTGCTCGAATACTTATTATAACAACATCCTAGTATATTGAGGATACTGGAGTTGTTACAAAAGAAAAGAATAAAAAGAGTTTAGGGGGTTGGAGAAGAAAAATAAAACAAAAGGACTCAAAAGAAGACATTACCTTAAAATCGGGTAACTCCCTTTGGTTGGAGATCAAAGGCTTCCTTGGGAAGGCTTCTGCCCAAAGTGAGGCTTCACGGAGTAATAGAGGGAAGTGGAGAGACAAAATGGGAAGGGGTTGGCCGAGCCAAAATCTTTGGGAGTGTGGGTAAGGAGGTAGAAGTGGGGGCCTTTTATAAGAGGAGAGGAGGGGCACTCTTGGAAAGTGAAGAAAAGTCACTTTATTTCAAAATGGTATTAGGCTTTAAGAGGTCCCACATTGATGTATTTCGAGGATAAGGTGATAAGGGTTCTAAATACACTCATCCAATAGGTTTTGGACATGTTTAGGTCTTAGATATTACATTATCTTTCCATTTTATTTAAATCGTTAAATAATGAGGTCATCGCTGCATCATCATGATGGCATAAATAATTTAATTTATTTAACGTATAAAAATTATAAAAAAATACTATGATTTAGAAAATAGTTTTATCTTTACAATGAATATTTATAGTCAAAAATCTGACTTGTATAACCCCATGTAAAAATTGTTTTAGTAAAACATCTCTTGTGTGTGTCATTTTTACTTTAACATTAAATAAAAAGTTATTTATGTCATTTCCCAAACAATGTGGCTCCATGGGGTCCCCAAGTTGACCCATGGCTTGTCTTGGTCGGCCATGACATATCCAATGAGATTTGGACATGTTTCAAGTTCATTTCATATTATTAAAACATTATTTTTACCTTAAACTACACTAATTACCTCTAATCGCGATTAAAAACTTAATAAGTTACTATTCACCAAAAAAAATATTTTAATCCCATTGAACCACATTTTACTTCTTAATGACAACCATGTATGTCAGATTTTTGAAATTCAAAACACAAAGTTGGAAAAATTTCATTTAAACGAAAATCAGTTTTTATAAGTACCACTTAGTGGTTTCATTATTTATCAAAAATTGATGTTTTTCAGAAAATTACCAAAATTTCACCCTAAGCTATATTTGATATTCTGAATTCAAAAATTAAGTCTATTTTACAAAATTCAAAACATATAAGTCACATTAATTAATTTAATAATTAATTCCGGCTGTCATGACAAATAGCGTGTTTTTATGAAACAATAAGTATCAAAAGATTGACACTAGTTTAAGTCCGATTTCAAAGTGAAATTAATTCCAATGACCACTATTGGATTTTATGGTAAAAATATATTCTAATTTCACTTTAAAACCAATTTAAAAGATAATCTAATCATATAAATAAATTATATTAAAAAGCGGTTTTGAATTAAAATACAACATTTTACACTTTTCATTAAAAAAATGAACTTTATCGAAAAGATACCAAAAATTTACACAAAGTAAATTTTGATGTCCCGATTCTGAAGAAGAGTTTTATTTGGTCCAATAGAATGTATAAGAGTGAACAAAACTATATTTAATGACGGTTCTCCATCAAAAGGTGATAAGTGAACCTTTAGTGAAAACTAGGGCATATACGCCTAAAATTGAATTCTTTCCGTATTTTAAGCCTTTATCTTTTATTGGATAAATGTAAATACATTTAAAAAAATATATAATCAGATTTTAGTTATTTATATCCATTCCCGCCAATACAATGGCTACATGTTAACTGCCATTTAAAATAATATTATTTTATTATTAGAGTGCAACGTAAGATTCCCAAAAAACTCGTTGTTGCGTGTTGGGTATGCAATCGAGCATAGCGTCCCATTTAAAGTAATATTAATATTTTATTCACAAATATGGATAAATATGAAAATTTCATATTCTTTATTTACCTGCGGTGTTACATCCTTCCCCCCTTTTGGGAATTGCGTCCTCGCAATTTTAAAATTGGGCATGCAAACATCCTTGAAAGTCCCACATCGGAAAAAGAGTCGGTAAAACAATCACTTTAAAATAAAGAAAGATAAGTACAAAGGTCACCCGAGTTAACCCATACTAGGATTCCAAGTATGAAAACATGGACATGGAGGAGAAAACATAGGGTCATGTTCTGATGGAGAGTGATAGAAAATATGTTTAGGAGAAAGTTAACCACGAGAAAATCACAAACTTGTGATGGGTTAAACGGTATTCGATTCCCCAGTAGGAAAAGTTAATAGACAAATTTTTTGTCTTAAGTTACTTTTTATTGAGGAATTTATTCATAAGGAAACATAATCACATATCATGTTGACTTTCAACTTTTATTAGATTCCTTACACAAACTCATATTTTCTCCAAAAGGCGAGTAGTTAGGAAGACTTGTTCACATTAAGAGTACTATAATCAACTTCTAGAGAATCACCTAATCCACAAAATAGAACTATATACATCCCATGTCTTTAGGCTTTAACCAAAACCAAAAACAGAAAGGTTAGTACAAGGTCAGATAATCCAGAAAAGGATAACCCATTAAAAAATAAAATCTATGCTTAATCTCCAAAATTTGTCCAACCAAACCCAAAGTTCCACGAGGACCATCCGATAAACAATTTTTCCATAAAATTCTTCAAAGTAAACCAATCTAAGATTGAAACCCAAATATTTGAAGGATTTAGTCACATAGTCTTCCAAGTTAAATCATAACATTTATATCCAAACAACATCAGTTGCTCCTAAAGTCTCGTATTGAAAAGTAATTAACCTAATCACATATCCTCCATGATAGGTTAATAATTTTCATAAATAACCCAAAATCAACTTACTCTTAATTCAGAAAATCATATAACTAGAAAGAATCAGTCAAACTAACCAGGGACTTCACGTAGTCCAGTGGTAGGCGATAAATACCAGTTGCACTTTGGTTGTGGGTTCGATTCCCGCGGCTTTGTCCGACGCGATGGGTTGTCACACGGTCTGCGTGTTGTCCTTTTTCCAAAACTATATAATTCTTAAAACATTCCAAAAAATGAGATAAAATCTTCAAAAATAATCATAACATATTTTAACCTCAAGTTTATCTCATGCATTTCATTTTCCATCATATCATATAATAACCCATAATTACCTCAAAAGTAAGGATCATATAAACCCTAATGGTTACCTTAATAATTATTACCTGAATTTCCACATCGAGTTGGCCATCACGTACATGATGCATTAGAGAACTCACCAAGGTTGAAGTGGTTGATCATGAATCCTTGATAGTTGGTTTAGAACAACCATGAGATTCCTCATTGAATCCCCCATTTTATCTAGTATCTTAATCAGAGAACCACCACAGTTTTCCTTCAAACCTGTTGTCTCTTTGGTGCTTGCTAGATCCACCCATTCACTAAAAACAGAAATGTCAATGTGAGTATATCAACAAAACCATCATGTACTAATGAGGAAGGTAAACACTAAGATATATTTACTCATTCACTTTATCTAAAACTAGGACTCTTTCTGAAATCCTAACCATTATGGTAATGTCACTTATGCTTAGAGAATACCCTAACCTCTAAAGTTATCTAAACCGACCTTTGATACCAACTATAAGGCCCCAGCCTTAAACCTTACTTAATATTGAATTAAATGAGTAATTCACATTGAGGATCTTTTCAGGTTTAGAGTTTTATAGAATTAGGACATAACTATTACATCTCAAAGGATTACAAAGTAGTCACTTCTACTAAATTTCCATAACATAAAAACTCTTAAAAAGAAACATGTATAGTTCCATGTTTTAGGTAGCATGACTTTACCTTGATCCCATCCTTGACCCTATTCCTTGCTAAGTCCCATGAAAAACATTTCAAAAACTTGGGATGAGCATAAAAAGCTCAGTAAGGGATACACAAAGAATGGAAAATGTTAGTTTTTCAAAACAACAAGTAAACCATGAATACTTTATCAAATTAATACTTTTCACCTTCATGAAGTAGTAAAAACTCTTCACTGAAAAAAAGTATCATTACTTAACTTTTTGTAACCAAAGGATTACCATAAAACCCATATAAAGAATACATAACATATATAAATGTAACTTGGGACATAAACATACTTAAGTGGAATAACCATATGGTCGACTTCCACAGATATCACTTAATGGAATAGACATACGGCCAATTTCCATACATACTTAATGGAATAGCCATACCTCCGACTTCCATACCAAATGCATTGGAGGTTATAACGTAACCACCCGTCCTGCTATTCATGGCACCACCCGTCATATGGTTTATCACGTAACCACCTGTAAAATGTACAAGTACCATCATTACACATAAAATATTGAAAATATAACCATTCAATAAAAACATTTCATTTGCAATCACAATAAGTAATTCCCATATATTGAATTAATCAATCCATTTTCAAAAACCATTTAAATGATATTTTTGAATCAAAGTGTCCCATACCACTTTGAAGCTTTTAATGGAATTATAATTTTAAAACATTAATGTAAATATATATAAATACTAAAACCCATTTTGAAAACATGGACATTAAAGATAAATATTTAGAATAATAAATCTTTAAAACATTTAAAACAATATTTTTGTTAAATAGTTTTTAAGAAAATGAGAGACTCTTGAATACAAATAATAGCGGAATAAAATTTAATCTGAACTTTATAATACCATGAGAATAAAGGGATTCATGATATAATATGTCAACGGATAGTATACACACCATATAAGATGGAATTGGTGCATAACAACGATGAAGTCTCAAAAGAAATGTAAAATGAGATGAAATCCATTATAAAGAAGGTATCCTTAAATTAAGGATAATTTAATCTCATAATTATGTGTGACAAATATAAATACACCCAATATAAGTGGATATTAAGTGTAAAACAATCAAAGGTTATTCACACATATTCAAAGGATGACATATTCAATAACTACATGTTGAACCCAAAGAAATCGAAATTGGGTTAAGAATTTCCCTTGATAAAATTCTACAGCCTAACGGCGTCACATAAAATTTTACAAAAAGGGTTGATGAGAGAGATAAAGGGGATCTCATCAATTGGACATAAAATTTACATAAATAAGGATATAGAAGAACATATCCCAACATAATAGTATGTTAATTAAAAGACATAACAAAAGAAGTCTTTTTTAAAAAAAGGAGGGTGAAAGGTCCACTTACCGAGTTGGGTAACTTTCGAAATGTACACCCCATGGAAGAAGGGTCATACAATAAAGATGTGAATACCCATAAATGAAATTATACTAAACAATGTGTATAATAATGGGCAGTAAATACACCACTCAAAGGAAATTGTGGCAAATGTAGCATAAATCTCACGGAAATAAAAGTGTGATGAAAAATCCCTTACGAAAATTCGGCAGCCTAACGGCGCCACTCAAAACTTCCAAAATGGATTGATGAGAGGAAATAGGGTCTCTCATGAACATAATAAGTACAGTAGGATTAATATAAAATAACATCCCAATCATAAGAAATATGAGCTTAAAAGGAATGACATAAAAGAGTGTATTTAAAAAGAAAGAGAGGTGTAGGATCCCTTAACTCGGGCCCGACTTGACTCGATCGTTCATTAACGTCCTGAATAATAAACATGAGTTAATTTCTATTTCCTTAAGAACATTTTTCAAGTTCATTATTCCTTTTATATCACTTATTTCCATGTTATAAACATTGTGTAATCATTTAAGTTAATAATGTTTGTTTTTTCGATATTTGGTTCTTAAGTCGAAAGTGGACTTCTTACAATTACATGTTGTTCGTGTGGTCAAAGGTTCTTTATATCCAGAATGACATTCCTGATTTGGATATCATATATATCATATATATCTAGAATATACATGTATTTATAATATCACATAATCATTTAGAGGTAAGAAATTAAATGCACCGTTTATGGAGATGTTAAGTCGTACGTACGCATGAATGCTACTTTCATTTCTTTGTCATATTAATGGAATTAAAACTAAATGAGAGGTATGTATATTTTAATTCAAGAATTATATTCATAATTTATATGTATAATTCATCATATATATCCATTATATACATGTACGTATAATAGTACATTACATTTGGGGATAAGAAATGAAATGCACCGTTCATGGAGACAGTAAGCCGTACGTACGCATGAACGCTACTTTCATTTCTTTCTCATACATTAATGGAAAGAAATAATAATAATATAGAGGTATATAATAATTCCAGTATAACATCATATATAATAACATTAAATCCATCCTTTATACGTCCCACGCATGGCATTAATGAATCACATCACTTTGAGGGGGCGGTAGTCCGCACTTCCTAAAATGAAGATATCACGTAAACCCATAATGGAAGAAATAAAGGTAAGCCACAAATGAAAAATACAGAAGCTTAAGTAAAACATAAACATATTATAAATCATATATAAATATAGTGACATCTTAATGGCCACCTTTGAAGGTTTTAAAAACATGTTGAACAATCATCGTTTCGGGAGGCATAAATTCTCCATCCACGGAAACAGTATGTTCGTTAACCATTTGATGTAGGTGTGTGTAAGTGTATCTCTAATAATTATTATAACAACATCCTAGTATATTTATGATACTATATTTTTTACAAAAGAAAATAATAAAAAGAGTTTAGGGGGTTGGAGAAGCAAAATAAAACAAAAGGACTCAAAAGAAGACATTACCTTAAAATCGGGTAACTCTATTTGGTTTGAGATCAAAGGCTTCCTTGGGAAGACTTCTGCCCAAAGTGAGGCTTCAAGTAGTAATATAGGGAAGTGGAGAGACAAAATGGGCAGGGGTTGGCCGAGAAAAATGCTTTGGGAGTGTGGGTAAGGAGGTAGAGGTGGGGGCCTTTTATAAGAGGAGAGGAGGGGCACTCTTGGAAAGTGAAGAAAAGTCACATTATTTCAAAATGGTATTCGGATTTAAGAGGTCCCACATTGATTTATTTCGAGGATAAGGTGATACGGGTTCGAAATCCACTCATCCAATAGGTTTTGGACATGTGTAGGTCTTAGATATTACATTATATTTCCATTTTATTTAAATCGTTAAATAATGAGGTCATCGCTGCATCATCATGATGTCATAAATAATTTAATTTATTTAACGTCTAAAAATTATAAAACAAATACTATGATTTAGGAAATCTTTTTATATTTCCAATGAATATTTATAGTCAAACATCGGACTTGTATAACCCCATGTAAATATTGTTTTTGTAAAACATCTCATGTGTGTGTCATTTTTACTTTAACATTAAATAAAAATTTATTTATGTCATTTCCCAACCAAAGTGGCTCCATGGGGTCCCCAAATTGACCCATGGATTTTCTTGGTCGGCCATGACACATACAATGAGGTTAGGACATGTTTCAAGTTCATTTCATATTATTAAAACATTATTTTTACCTTAAACTACACTGATTACCTCTAATCGCGATTAAAAACTTAATAAGTTACTATTCACCAAAAAAATATTTTAATCCCATTGAACCACATTTTACTTCTTAATGACAACCATGTATGTCGTATTTTTGAAATTCAAAACACAAAGGTGGAAAAATTTCATTTAAACGGAAAATTAGTTTTTATAAGTACCACTTAGTGGTTTCACTATTTATCAATAATTGAAGTTTTTCAGAAAATTACCAAAAATTCACCCTAAGATCTATTTGATATTCCAAATTCAAAAATGAAGTCTATTTTACAAAATTCAAAAAATATAAGTCACATTAATTAATTTAATAATTAATTCCCGCTGTCATGACAAATAGCTTGTTTTTATGAAACAATAAGTATCAAAAGATTGACAATAGTTTAAGTATGATTTCAAAGTGAAATTAATTCCAATAACCACTATAGGATTTAATGGTAAAAATATATTCTAATTTCACTTTAAACCAATTAAAAATATAATCTAATCATATAAATAAATTATATTAAAAAGAGGTTTTGAATTAAAATACAACATTTTACACTATTCTTTAAAAAAATGATCTTTATCGGAATGATACCAAATATTTACACAAAGTAAATTTTGATGTCCCGATTCTAAAGAAGAGTTTTATTTGGTCCAATAGAATGTATAAGAGTGAACAAAACTATATTTAATGATGGTTCACCATCAAAAGGTGATAAGTGAACCTTTAGTGAAAACTAGGGCATATACGCCTAAAATTGAATTCTTTCCGTATTTTAAGCCTTTATCTTTTATTGGATAAATATAAAAACATTTAAAAACATATATAATCATATTATAGTTATTTATATCCATTCCCTCCAATACAAAGGCTACATGTTAACTTCCATTTAAAATAATATTTTATTTATTATTAGAGTGCAACGTAAGGTTCCTAAGAAACTCGTTGTTGCGTGTTGGGTACGCCATCGAGCATAGCGTCCCCTTTAAAGTCATATTAATATTTTATTCGCAAATATGTATAATTATGAAAATGTCATATTCTTTATTTATCTGGGGTGTTACATCCTTCCCCACTTTTGGGAATTGTGTCCTCGCAATTTTAAAATTGGGCTGGCAAACATCCTTGAAAGTCCCACATCGGAACAAGAGTCGGTAAAACAATCACTTTAAAATAAAGAAAGATAAGTACAAAGGTCACCCGAGTTAACCCATACTAAGATTCCAAGTATGAAAACATGGACATGGAGGAGAAAACATAGGGTCATGTTCTGATGGAGAGTGATAGAAAACATGTTTAGGAGAAAGTTAACCACGAGAAAATCACAAACTTGTGATGGGTTAAACGGTATTCGATTCCCCAGTAGGAAATGTTAATAGACAACATTTTTGTCCTAAGTTACTTTTTATTGAAGAATTTATTCATAAGGAAACATAATCACATATCATTTTGACTTTCAACTTTTATTAGATTCCTTACACAAACTCATATTTTCTCCAAAAGGAGAGCATTTAGGAAGACTTGTTCACATTAAGAGTACTATAATCAACTTCTAGAGAATCACCTAATCCACAAAAGAGAACTATATACTTCACATGTATTTAGGCTTTATCCGAAACCAAAACCAGAAAGGTTAGTACGAGGTCAGATAATCCAGAAAAGGATAACCCATTAAAAAGAAAATCTATGCTTAATCTCCAAAATTTGTCCAACAAAACCCAAAGTTCAACGAGGACCATCCGATAAACAATTTTTCCATAATATTCTTCAAAGTAAACCAATATAAGATTGAAACCCAAATATTTGAAGGATTTAGTCACATATCCTTCCAAGTTAAATTGTAACATTTATCTCCAAACAACATCAGTTGCTCTTAAAGTCTCGTATTGAAAAGTAATTAACCTAATCACATATCCTCCATGATAGGTTAATCATTTTCATAAATAACCCAAAATCAACATACTCTTAATTCATAAAATCATATAACTAGAAAGAATCAGTAAAAATAACCAGGGACTTCATGTAGTCCAGTGGTAGGCGATAAATACCAGTCACACTTTGGTTGTGGGTTCGATTCCCGCAACTTTGTCCGACGAGATGGGTTGTCACACGGTCTGCCTGTTGTCCTTTTTCCAAAACTATATAATTATTAAAAAATTCCCCAAAATGAGATAAAATATTCAAAAATAATCATAACATATTTTAACATCAACTTTATCTCATGCCTTTCATTTTCCATCATATCATATAATAACCCATAATTACCTCAAAAGTAAGGATCATATAAACCCTAATGGTTACCTTAATAATTATTACCTGAATTTCCACATCGAGTTGGCCATCTCGTACATGATGCATTAGAGAACTCACCAAGGTTGAAGTGGTTGATCATGACTCCTTGATAGTTGGTTTAGAACAATGATGAGATTCCTCATTGAATCCCCCATTTTATCTAGTATCTTAATCCGAGAACCACCACAGTTTTCCTTCAAACCTGTTGTCTCTTTGGTGCCTGCTAGATCCACCCATTCACTAAAAACAGAAATGTCAGTGTGAGTATATCAACAAAACCATCATGTACTAATGAGGAAGGTAAACACTAAGATATATTTACTCATTCACTTTATCTAAAACTAGGACTCTTTCTGAAATCCTATCCATTATGGTAATGTCACTTATGCTTAGAGAATACCCTAACCTCTAATGTTATCTAAACCGACTTTTGATACCAACTATAAGGCCCCAGCCTTAAACCTTACTTAATATTGAATTAAATGAGTAATTCACATTGAGGATCTTTTCAGGTTTAAAGTTTTAGAGAATTAGGACATAACTATTACATCTCAAAAGATTACAAATTAGTCGCTTCTACTAAATTTCCATAACATAAAAACTCTTAAAAAGAAACATGTATAGTTCCATGTTTTAGGTAGCATAACTTTCCCTTGATCCGATCCTTGACCCTATTCCATGATAAGTCCTGTGAAAAACATTTCAAAAACTTGGGATGAGCATAAAAAGCTCAGTAAGGGATACACATAGAATGGAAACTGTTATTTTTTCAAAACAACAAGTAAACCACGAATACTTTATCAAATTAATACTTTTCACCTTCATGAAGAAGTAAAAACTCTTCACTGAAAAAAGTATCATTACTTAAATTTTCGTAACCAATGGATTACCATAAAACCAATATAAAGAACACATAACATATATAAAGGTAACTTGGGACATAAACATACTTAAGTGGAATAACCATACGGTTGACTTCCACACATATCACTTAATGGAATAGCCATACGGCCAATTTCCATACATACTTAATGGAATAGTCATACGGATGACTTCCATACCCAATGCATTGGAGGTTATAACGTAACCACCCGTCCTGGTATTCACATCACCACCTGTCATATGGTTTATCACGTAACCACCTGTAAAATGTCCAAGTACCATCATTACACATAAAATATTGAAAATATGAGCATTTCAATAACAACATTTCATTTTCAATCACAATAAGTAATTCCCAGATATTGAATTAATCAATCCATTTTCAAAAACCATTTAAAAGATATTTTTGAATCAAAGTGTCCCATTCCACTTTGAAGCTTTTAACGGAATTATAATTTTAAAACATTAATGTCCATATAAATAAATACTGAAACCCATTTTGAAAACATGGGCATTAAAGATAAATATTTAGAATAATAAATCTTTAAAACATTTAAAACGATATTTTTGTTAAATAGTTTTTAACAAAATGAAAAACTCTTGAATACAAATAATAGAGGAATAAAATTTAATCCGAACTTTATAATATCATGAGAATAAAGGGATTCATGATATAATATGTCAAAGGACAGTATACACACCATATAAGATGGAATTGGTGCATAACAACGATGAAGTCTCAAAAGAAATGTAAAACGAGATGAAATCCATTATAAAAAAGGTATCGTTAAATTAAGGATAAGTCAATCTCATAATTATGTGTGACAAATATAAATACACCCAATATAAGTGGATATTAAGTGTAAAACAATCAAAGGTTATTCACAAATATTCAAAGGATGACATATTCAATAACTACATGTTGAACCCAAAGAAATCGAAATTGGGTTAAGAAGTTCCCTTGATAAAATTCGACAGCCTAACGGCGTCACATAAAATTTTACAAAAAGGGTTGATGCGAGAGATAAAGGGGATATCATCAATTGGACATAAAATTTACATAAATAAGGATATATAAGAACATATCCCAAAATAATAGTATGTGAATTAAAAGACATAACAAATGAAGTCTTTTAAAAAAAAGGAGGGTGAAAGGTCCCCTTACTGAGTTTGGTAACTTTCGAAACGTACACCCCATGGAAGAAGGGTCATACAATGAAGATGTGAATACCCATAAATGAAATTATACTACACAATGTGTATAATTGTAACGCCCCGACCCTAGTTACCCAGAGTCGGTGCATTATTACATAACATTGGCATGATCATGAGAAAGATCAAGTCTTGAAAGACCGATTAGTTTAGTAGCCTTGGAATAACTAGATACATCCATAAATTTTTACATTACATCATAAAAAAAACATCTTGTCTTCATATCCCCTCATACTATCCCTGCAGGTCATTCATAAATTACTTCTTCATAATCCTGGACAAAAACAAAACATTGAAAGGGGTGAGCTCGGATGCTCAGTAAGGATAACATTATAGCAGAAGCTTTCATAAATAAGCATAAACACTTAAGGCAATTTATAACTAAAACAAAAGCCTTTGAAACTTGAACTTCAGCATAAAATGGAAAAGGTAAAATGAAATAATTCCATTTACTTACTCACATGGATATTATACTAGACGAATGATCACATGCAATATCAATAACCAATTTCATAATGATGGAATGCATAATGCCAGACTATCATAACCACATAGCCAAGGCTTCGTGCCAAGACTACAAATAAGATTTTTCCAAGGCCTTGTGCCAAGACACTAGTTTGTCTCATGAGACATACTGATGCATCGAGGAGCTATAGCGGGCTCCAACCATCACTTATTAAGTCCAATGCATTCCTCATATGAATAGGTTTAAGCATAAAATAAACATTCGTATTAAAACTAGCATACGAAATGTCAATACTTTAACCACAAACCATGAATGGTATAAAAATGGAACATCCACAATCAAATATAACTCATTTGATACAATATGGAAGATTGTATTGTATCACATTAACCTCAATCATGAATAATGAAGTATGTTGACATAGATGAAAATAATCATCAAAACTATTTGAGAGAAATATCCCCCTTTTCTTGAAAACATTTAAAAGTCACACTATTTGTCAAGAGGCCATTTAAAAATAGATTTTTGAATCAAAGTGTCCCATACCACGTTGAAACCTTTTAAATGGATTTTTAATTTCTAAACTTTAATGTCCATATAAATAAATCCTTAAAACCATTTTTAAAACATGGACATTAATGAGAAAGGTTTAGATGAATAAGTCTTTAAAACATTTAAAAATGGTATTTTAGTTAGAGATTCTAACCAAAAGAGACACTTGAATACAAATAATTGAGGTAATCAAAACTTTGTAATATCATGAGAATAAATGGAATCATGATATTCTATGTCAAAGTACATTATATACACCACATAAAAGTGATTTGGTGTATATCATCAAAGAAGTCTCAATGGAATGTAAATTGAGATGAAATCTCTCATAAAGGTTGTATCCTTTGGTTAAGGATAAATCAATGACATAATTATGTGTGACAAATATAAATACACTAAATATGATTGAATATTCAGTGTAAGACAATCAAAGGACATTCACACATATTCTTGTAAAAACAATACCAACGAATTGGATGTTTAACTCAACAAATGGAGAATGAGTTAAAATTACTCTTATCAAATTCATATCAATGACTTGAGAATTACCAATGAGTGATTATGTGTATCAAACTTATATCCACAGGAAGGGGAGTGGAAATTATTACATAATCAAATGAATAGTGATTCCACATATAATCTTGGAGTAATATAATCAATGAAATATGCGTAAAGCCGAATGAGTGGAAATTGAAATGACAAATTCCCTTATCGATTTGGTAACTTACGAAACATACAACTATGAAAGAAGGATCATACCATGACTATGTAAGTAACCATAAATTAATGTATATTACACAATGAATACAATCATGGGCAGTACACATACACCACATGTAATAATTAAGTGGTGAACAATGGAATTCTCACGAAATTAAGAGTGAGATAAGAAACTCCTTACCACGTTAATCAACTGAGTCGTATGGAAAAAAGTTAATAACCACCGAAATGATTTACAGAATAACATGAATATAAATAGAATCATGATAATATATATCAAATGGCCGTACACAATACACCACTTTCAATAATTTAGTGGCGAACAATGGAAATCTCACAGAGTTGAAAGTGAGATAAGAAAATCCCTTACCACATTAATCAACTGAGTCGTATAGCCAAAAGTTAATAACCACCAAATTATTTACAGAATAACATGAATATAAAGAGAATCATGATAATATATATCAAATGGCCATACACAATACACCACTTTCAATAATTTAGTGGCGAACAATGGAAATCTCACGGAATTGAAAGTGAGATAAGAGAATCCCTTACTTTGTACTTTTTCCTTGGTCGATGGTAGGTTTACCTCCTGTATAATGGTGAAATAATTGTTATTGAATAATACAAGAATCAGTTACTTTAATATTATATCATATATGATCTTTTAACATTGATTTGTTAATAATATCTTAGAATTATCGTCATTTCAGTTGTTAACGGGTTCATTTTACTTTACATTCTTTGTTATGTGATCCATATTCGTTATTAATGGGATGTATATTATTCATATCCAGTATGGTATCAAGTCCTTAAACATCATTTTTAAATCATCAAATGATAATTATACTTGAATGGATACGATGGAGAATGAATCTCATCGCGTTCGTGGAGACGGTAGTCCGTACGTACGCACGAATGCTACTTCCATTTAATTTTTATTTTAAAAGAACTGAATCCAAATGATACATAGGTATATTACTATTCCAGTAAAATATTTTATATATGTTACTTAAGTTCATTAACACCATCCTTTATACGTTCCATGTGTGGTATGAACGAGTCATATCATTTTAAGGGGGCGGTAGTCCACACTTCCTCAAATGAAATTATCGTATGTATATACAACATGAAACGAATAATTGTATGAAATAAAATGGAATTACAGAAGCTTATATATAAAATATATATCATTAATATCATATTTAATTACAGTGCCATCCTAATGGCCACCATGAGAGGCGGTAAGATGTATTTGAACAATCATCGTTTCGTGAGGCGTTAGTTTGCCATCCACAGAAACATTATGTTCATCATCCATTAGATGGAGTTGTGTGAATGTGTAGTTTGAATCCTTCTTATAACAACATCCTAGTATATTTTGGATACTTGTGTTGTTACAAAAGAAAGGAAATAAAAAGAGTTTGGGGGTTGGAGAAGCAAAATAATTGAAAATAATTTAAGAGAAAATGTTACCTTTAATTTAGGTAACTCACTTTGGTTGGAACCAAAGGACTTCTTGAAATGCTTTCTGCCTAAGGGGAAGCTTAAATGAGGAGGAGAGGGATGTGGGGAGCTTAGTTGGGCAGAGTTTGGACGAGCCAAGTGGCTTGAGAGGTGTGAGGAATGAGTAGAAGTGGTCTCCTTTTATAAGGGAGAGGAGGGGCTCTTTAGGAAAGAGTGAAAGTATTACTTTATAATATAATTATATTCGGTTTATAATGGTCCAAAAATCATTTAGGTCGAAGATAAGATGACTCATATTCTAAATAACATCAACCAATAAGAATTGGACAGGTTTTAGATAATATTTTAATCAATATAATCTTATTTATTTTAATTGATTTATTAATGAGGTAAACATTTCATCATTATTGTGTCATTAATAATTTAAATTATTTGATGTCTAAAAATTATAAATAAAATATAATTATGTAGGAAATAGTTTTAGCTTTCTAATGAATATTTATAATCGAAAATCCAACATGTATAACCCTATGTAAAAATTGTTCTTTTAAAAGATGTAAGCTTATGCCATTTTTGTATTCATTTTAACTTAATTAAAATAAAGTGTCATTATCACTTACAAGTGGATCAATGGGGTCCCAAAATTGACCCAAAGATGCCCATGGTCGACCATGTATCAACCAATAGGGTTAAGATAGGTTTTAGGATAATTTAGTATTATTATAATATTATTTTTTAACCCTTATTTACCGGATTTACCCTTAACCATGGTAAATAAAATATTTACCGCAGTAATTATTCAAAATGTCTAAAAATAAAAGTTACCTATTTACACAATTTGAACATCATGATTCCAAATATGGAATCCATTTTTCTAAATTCAAAACACAGAAGTGGCATAAATTAATTTAAAATTAATTCCCGCTGTCAAAACAAAAAGCGTGTTTTTAAGAGATAATAACTATCAAAAGATTGACACTTGTTTATGTTCGGTTTAATTGTAAAATTATGTCCAATGACCAAAATTATATTAAATGGTAAAACTATATTATAAATATACTTTAAAACCACTCAAATTCATAATTTATCACTATTAATTATTTCGATTAAAAAAGTTGTTTTTAATTAAAATTTAGTAATTTTTACTATTCATCAAAATATGAAAGTTATCCGAAAAGTACCAAAATTTCACCTTAGGCTAAATTTGATATTCCGAATCCAAAAATGAAGTCCATTTTGAAATATAAAATATATATAATTTCAAAAAATTAAGTATTACTATTCATAACGGCTAGTTTGATCGGTTGTGGTGTGTGTTAAAACTAGAAGTTGCGTACAACACACGCTACTGTTTTATTCAAAGGAAAGCGTACCGTGGAAGCTTGGGATGTTTTATTTTAAATTTGTTGATGTCCCCATTTAGTCAAAAAGTTTAAAATATTTTATTTAAAAAGGGTTCACTATTAAAAGTTTGTAAAACTACAATACTGAAGATGAATTTGTTCTTACATTATGTCTAAGAAACTCATAATATGGATTCTAAAATTATAAGGATTTTATAAAGTTTAAAATTTAGTTAATACTATTCATAACCTTTTTTGAACGGCTTGTTTGGTAAGTCATGGTGCGCTTGAACTCGGTGTTGCGTGTAGTGCAAGTTATTTAATTATTTTGAAGAAATAACACACTATGAAATCTTGGGGTGTTACATTCTCCTCTCCTTCAATAAATTTCGTCCTCGCAATTTGAAATTGTTCTTCGAAAATAAAAGGTTGAAAATAGAAAATATATTTGTGGGAAAACCCACATCGGAAATTGGTTTACTAAAATTTAGTCTTAATATGAGGAAAAGAGAAATGAAAGGGTCACCACCAAATTATGATCTCGATTAGGAGAACATTGGTGGCAATTAGAGACATATAATTGGAGGAAAAACGTAAATATTTATAGGTAGTGGTTGAGGTCATCAATCACAAACAAGTATAAAATTGAGGTCCTTAAACTCATCAATCTATGATGATTTGAAGTACCATCGGTTCAACAAAATATAGGGTATTGGGATCACACATTTTTGACATTTCAAAATATCTTAGTTGAAATCCCACATCGAAAAATGAATTAATGAGGCCACTATTTAAAATAAAGAGTGGAAAGTATGAAGATTACCGAAAATAACACATACTAGGGTTCCATGTAGGAAAGTATGGATATGGAGGAGAAATCTAACCATCAATTATCTGATGGAGAGTGGTAGAGAACATGGCTATGAAAAGGACAACAATCCCAAAGCCATAAATTAGTGATGATTTAAGGTACCATCTAGGACAACATTTTTTTTAAAGTTACATTACATAAGGAAGAGGAATTCATTTATGATATTGACTAAGAACATTATGAGATATACTTAAATTTTAAGTAGATTTTCATTCTTTAATAAATTTCCACCACTAACTCATTTTTTTTTAAACGATGAGTATTCAAGAAGACTTGGTCACAATGGAAGAGCTAGAATAAACTTCTATAGAATCACATGATCCATGCAGGATAAACCATATATTTACATTGTCTTTGAAGATTAATCAAAACCAAAATGGTTAGTGAATGATCTAATGATCCCCCAAAAGGATATTCATTGAGATAAATATGCACTAATCTTAATTTCTAAAATTAAACCAACAATACCCCAAAGTTAAATAGATACCATTCAATAACCAATTGTCCTTAAAATCCTTTAATATAATCCAAACTAATATTGAAACCCAAAACATAGAAGAATTTGATTATGTAGGTCTCCCATGTTACATTGTATCTCCAAATGACATCAAATACTCTTAAAGTCACATACTTAAAAGTAATTAACATCATCACATATTCTCTGTTATAGGTTAATCATTTCCATAAATAACCCAAATCACTATAAATCAACAATAAAAAATGTAGATAAAAATCCACCATTACTCTACAAATGAAACCTCATTGTATTCTATTTTCCTTGGGCATATAGTGTTCCTAACAAAACGAACATCTTCCAAAATAACATTTATCACTTAATCACCAAATCATTTTCCTATACCAAGGGTATTCATTTGATAAGACATAAGAACCCAAATCATCTTATTATTGATCAATAAAATCATTTAACAAAAAAAAGTCATACTAACCAGGGACTTCACGTAGTCCAGTGGTAGGCGATAAATCCCAATCGCACTTTGGTTGTGGGTTCGATTCCCACAGCTTTGTCCGACGCGACGGGTTGTCACACGGTCTACGTGTTGTCCTTTTTCAAAAACTATATTCTATAATATTACCAAAATGAGATAAATTTTTCAAAATAACATAATTTAACCACAAATTTTATATCATACTTTGCATTTTCATCCCAAATTATAATAACATATCATTTTCTCAAACCCCAATGATCATATAAAACCAAATGGTTATTTATACCTATATCCACAAGAGAAGAGACAATTATTCCTCAAATATCATTCTCACATGGCAAACTGAGGGGTTACAAATACAAGAGAAAATTATTCCAAAGTAAACCCATCAACAAGGAGTGCTAATACTTTTTAAATTTTTCTCCAACCATTTATTTCCGCATAGATTCTTCTTTGAGCAAGAAAATATCCTATAAAATAGGACATTCACTCGGGTAATGGCCAGGTCCCCTACATTTACGGCAAATGAATGTAAATGGACTCTTGGGACCATTTTTATCTTCTTCCATAGTAGTATTCATTTTTCTTCGGCAATTCTTCACTTTATGTCCTTCCTTCCCGCATGTAAAACATTTCGTTGTCCCATTGAGACACTTTCCTGGTTGTCTCTTTCCACAATTCCTGCATGATGAAAATTGTGGTTTCTTTTCTCCATGGTCTCCATTGCTGGAGATCTTATCATTTATCACCTTTATCTTCCTTGTTGAGTCTGGGAGTTGGTTAATATATATGTTGTTGATCATATTTTTGGAAAACTGATTTGGCATAAAGACGATATCTTTTACGCATATCAACATTCCATTTTGTTGCTCATTTCCACCACCGTTCCCACCTTGTACATCATTCTCAAAGTCACTATGACTTCCTTGGAATCCAGCCATTGACTAAAACCAGAAAGCATTGTGTGAGTAATAGTAGTCGTAAAATCATTTAGAGATTAAAATGTCACCATATTCTAAATTTGAAACATATTAGGATTAACCAAGGTAATTTACTCTCATCTTATGTATATATTACTTAAATCGGTTTGTAAAGAAAATGTAAATTATCCTAAGCATATCCCCCGGGAGTGTTGTAACCAAGAGTGCAGCAAGGCCCGTTGTCGTGCACCAGTTCCTGTTCGAGTCTAGCTCAAAGCGGTGTTTTCGGGTTTTACCCCTAGGTACATCTCTACCAGAGCCGCCTCTACCTGCTCGTATCCACACAGGGATGTATTGCTCGGAAAACTCACAAAATCTCTACAATACCAAAATTCTAGGAAGTTCTTTTATACTAATCCTCAAAGTTCATCTTAGGTCTACGTGCTCTAATCAGAGTTTATCTAAATCTAGCTACCAAGGTTTGTACTAAACTTCCTCTGATACCAACTGTAACGCCCCGACCCTAGTTACCCAGAGTCGGTGCATTATTACATAACATTGGCATGATCATGAGAAAGATCAAGTCTCGAAAGACCGATTAGTTTAGTAGCCTTGGAATAACTAGATACATCCATAAATTTTTACATTACATCATAAAAAAAACATCTTGTCTTCATATCCCCTCATACTATCCCTGCAGGTCATTCATAAATTACTTCTTCATAATCCTGGAAAAAAAAAATAAAACATAGAAAGGGGTGAGCTCAGATGCTCAGTAAGGATAACATTATAGCAGAAGCTTTCATAAATAAGCATAAACACATAAGGCAATTTATAACTAAAACAAAAGCCTTTGAAACTTGAACTTCAGCATAAAATGGCAAAGGTAAAATGAAATAATTCCATTTACTTACTCACATGGATATTCTACTATACGAATGATCACATGCAATATCAATAACCACTTTCATAATGATGGAATGCATAATGCCAGACTATCATAACCACATAGCCAAGGCTTCGTGCCAAGACTACAAATAAGATTTTGCCAAGGCCTTGTGCCAAGACACTAGTTTGTCTCATGAGACCTACCGATGCATCGAGGAGCTATAGCGGGCTCCACCCATCACTTATTAAGTCCAATGCATTCCTCATATGAATAGGTTTAAGCATAAAATAAACATTCGTATTAAAACCAGCATACGAAATGTCAATACTTTAACCACAAACCATGAATGGTATAAAAATGGAACATCCACAGTCAAATATAACTCATTTGATACAATATGTAAGATTGTATTGTATCACATTAACCTCAATCATGAATAATGAAGGATGTTAACATAGATGAAAATAATCATCAAAACTATTTGAGAGAAATATCCCCCTTTTCTTGAAAACATTTAAAAGTCACACTATTTGTCAAGAAGCCATTTAAAAATAGATTTTTGAATCAAAGTGTCCCATACCACTTTGAAACCTTTTAAAAGGATTTTTAAATTCTAAACTTTAATGTCCATATAAATAAATCCTTAAAACCATTTTTAAAACATGGACATTAATGAGAAAAGTTTAGATGAATAAGTCTTTAAAACATTTAAAAATGGTATTTTAGTTAGAGATTCTAACCAAAAGAGACACTTGAATACAAATAATTGAGGTAATAAAAACTTTGTAATATCATGAGAATAAAGGGAATCATGATATTCTATGTCAAAGTACATTATATACACCACATAAAAGTGATTTGGTGTATATCATCAAAGAAGTCTCAATGGAATGTAAATTGAGATGAAATCTCTCATAAAGGTTGTATACTTAGGTTAAGGATAAATCAATGACATAATTATGTGTGAAAAATATAAATACACTAAATATGATTGAATATTCAGTGTAAGACAATCAAAGGACATTCACACATATTCTTGAAAAAACAATACCAACGAATTGGATGTTTAACTCAACAAATGGAGAATGAGTTAAAATTACTCTTATCAAATTCATATCAATGACTTGAGAATTACCAATGAGTGATTATGTGTATAAAACTTATATCCACAGGAAGGGGAGTGGAAATTATGACAATATCAAATGAATAGTGATTCCACACATAATCTTGGAGTAATATAATCAATGAAATATGCGTAAAGACGAATGAGTGGAAATTGAAATGTCAAATTCCCTTATCGATTTGGTAACTTACGAAACATACAACTATGAAAGAAGGATCATACCATGACTATGTAAGTACCCATAAATTAATGTATATTACACAATGAATACAATCATGGGCAGTACACATACACCACATGTAATAATTAAGTGGTGAACAATGGAATTCTCACGAAATTAAGAGTGAGATAAGAAACTCCTTACCACGTTAATCAACTGAGTCGTATGGAAAAAAGTTAATAACCACCAAAATGATTTACAGAATAACATGAATATAAAGAGAATCATGATAATATATATCAAATGGCTGTACACAATACACCACTTTCAATAATTTAGTGGCGAACAATGGAAATCTCACAGAGTTGAAAGTGAGATAAGAAAATCCCTTACCACATTAATCAACTGAGTCGTATGGCCAAAAGTTAATAACCACCAAATTATTTACAGAATAACATGAAAATAAAGAGAATCATGATAATATATATCAAATGTCCATACACAATACACCACTTTCAATAATTTAGTGGCGAACAATGGAAATCTCACGGAATTGAAAGTGAGATAAGAGAATCCCTTACTTTGTACTTTTTCCTTGGTCGATGGTAGGTTTACCTCCTGTATAATGGTGAAATAATTGTTATTGAATAATACAAGAATCAGTTACTTTAATATGATATCATATATGATCTTTTAAAATTGATTTGTTAATAATATCTTAGAATTATAGTCATTTCAGGTGTTAACGGGTTCATTTTACTTTACATTCTTTGTTATGTGAGCCATATTCGTTATTAATGGGATGTATATTATTCATATCCAGAATGGTATCAAGTCCTTAAACATCATTTTTAAATCATAAAATGATAATTATACTTGAATGGATACGATGGAGAATGAATCTCATCGCGTTCGTGGAGACGGTAGTCCGTACGTACGCACGAATGCTACTTCCATTTAATTTTTATTTTAAAAGAATCGAATCCAAATGATACATAGGTATATTACTATTCCAGTAAAATATTTTATATATGTTACTTAAGTTCATTAACACCATCCTTTATACGTTCCATGTGTGGTATGAACGAGTCATATCATTTTAAGGGGGCGGTAGTCCGCACTTCCTCAAATGAAATTATCGTATGTATATACAACATGAAACGAATAATTGTATGAAATAAAATGGAATTACAGAAGCTTATATATAAAATATATATCATTTATATAATATTTAATTACAGTGCCATCCCAATGGCCACCATGAGAGGCGGTAAGATGTATTTGTACAATCATCGTTTCGTGAGGCGTTAGTTTGCCATCCACAGAAACATTATGTTCATCATCCATTAGATGGAGTTGTGTGAATGTGTAGTTTGAATCATTCTTATAAAAACATCCTAGTATATTTTGGATACTGGTGTTGTTACAAAAGAAAAAAAATAAAAAGAGTTTGGGGGTTGGAGAAGCAAAATAATTGAAAATAATTTAAGAGAAAATGTTACCTTTAATTTAGGTAACTCACTTTGGTTGGAACCAAAGGACTTCTTGAAATGATTTATGCCTAATGGGAAGCTTCAAGGAGGAGGAGAGGGATGTGGGGAGCTTATTTGGGCAGAGTTTGGACGAGCCAAGTGGCTTGAGAGGTGTGAGGAATGAGTAGAAGTGGTCTCCTTTTATAAGGGAGAGGAGGGGCTCTTTAGGAAAGAGTGAAAGTATTACTTTATAATATAATTATATTCGGTTTATAATGGTCCAAAAATCATTGAGGTCGAAGATAAGATGACTAATACTCTAAATAACATCAACCAATAAGAATTTGACAGGTTTTAGATAATATTTTAATCATTATAATCTTATTTATTTAAATGATTTATTAATGAGGTAAACATTGCATCATTATTGTGTCATTAATAATTTAAATTATTTGATGTCTAAAAATTATAAATAAAATATCATTATGTAGGAAATCTTTTTAGCTTTCTAATGAATATTTATAATCGAATATCCAACATGTATAACCCTATGTAAAAATTGTTCTTTTAAAAGATGTAAGCTTATACCATTTTTGTATTCATTTTAACTTAATTAAAATAAAGTGTCATTATCACTTACAAGTGGATCAATGGGGTCCCAAAATTGACCCAAAGATGCCCATGGTCGACCATGTATCAACCAATAGGGTTAAAGACACGTTTTAGGATAATTTAGTATTATTATAATATTATTTTTTAACCCTTATTTACCGGATTTACCCTTAACCATGGTAAATAAAATATTTACCGCAGTAATTATTCAAAATGTCTAAAAATAAAAGTTACCTATTTACACAATTTGAACATCCTGATTCCAAATATGGAATCCATTTTTCTAAATTCAAAACACATAAGTGGCAGAAATTAATTTAAAATTAATTTCCGCTGTCAAAACAAAAAGCGTGTTTTTAAGAGATAATAACTATCAAAAGATTGACACTTGTTTATGTTCGGTTTAATTGTAAAATTATGTCCAATGAACAAAATTATATTAAATGGTAAAAATATATTCTAAATATACTTTAAAACCACTCAAATTAATAATTTATCACTATTAATTATTTCGATTAAAAAAGTTGTTTTTAATTAAAATTTAGTAATTTTTACTATTCATCAAAATATGAAAGTTATCCGAAAAGTACCAAAATTTCACCTTAGGCTAAATTTGATATTCCGAATCCAAAAATGAAGTCCATTTTGAAATATAAAATATATATAATTGCAAAAAATTAAGTATTACTATTCATAACGGCTAGTTTGATCGGTTGTGGTGTGTGTTAAAACTAGAAGTTGCGTACAACACACGCTACTGTTTTATTCAAAGGAAAGCGTACCGTGGAAGCTTGGGATGTTTTATTTTAAATTTTTTGATGTCCCCATTTAGTCAAAAAGTTTAAAATATTTTATTTAAAAAGGGTTCACTATTAAAAGTTGGTAAAACTACAATACTGAAGATGAATTTGTTCTTACATTATGTCTAAGAAACTCATAATATGGATTCTAAAATTATAAGGATTATATAAAGTTTAAAATTTAGTTAATACTATTCATAACCTTTTTTGAACGGCTTGTTTGGTAAGTAATGGTGCGCTTGAACTCGGTGTTGCGTGTAGTGCAAGTTATTGAATTATTTTGAAGAAATAACACACTATGAAATCTTGGGGTGTTACAATAATAATGGGCAGTACATACACCACTCAAAGGAAATTGTGGCAAATGTAGCATAAATCTCACAGAAATAAAAGTGTGATGAAAAATCCATTACGAAAATTCGGCAGCCTAACGACGCCACTCAAAACTTCCAAAATGGATTGATGAGATGAAATAGGGTCTCTCATGAACATAATAAGTAAAGTAAGAGTAATATAAAAGAACATCCCAATCATAATAAATATGATCTTAAAAGGAATGACATAAAATAGTGTATTTAAAAAGAAAGAGAGGTGTAGGATCCCTTACCTCGGGTCCGACTTGACTCGATCGTTCTTTAACGTCCTGAATAATAAACTGGAGTTAATTTCTATTTGCTTAAGAACCTTTTTAAAGTTCATTATTCCTTTTATATGACTTATTTCCATGTTATAAACATTATGTAATCATTTAAGTTAATAATGTTTGTTTTGTCGATATTTGGTTCTTAAGTCGAAAGTGGACTTCTTACAATTACATGTTGTTCGTGTGGTCAAAGGTTCTTTATATCTAGAATGAAATTACTGATTTTGATATCATATATATCATATATATCTAGAATATACATGTATTTATAATATCACATAATCATTTAGAGGTAAGAAATGAAATGCACCGTTCATGGAGACGGTAAGTCGTACGTACGCATGAACGCTACTTTTATTTCTTTGTCATATTAATGGAATTAAAACTAAATGAGAGGTATGTATGTTTTAATTCCAGAATTATATTCATCATTTATATGTATCATTCATCATATATATCCATTATATACATCTACATATAATAGTATATTACATTTGGGGATAAGAAATGAAATGCACCGTTCATAGAGACGGTAAGCCGTACGTACGCATGAACGCTACTTTCATTTCTGTCTCATAATTTAATGGAAAGGAATAATAATGATATAGAGGTATATAATAATTTCAGTATAACATCATATTTAATAACATTAAATCCATCTTTTATACGTCCCACGTATGGCATTAATGAATCACATCACATTGAGGGGGCGGTAGTCCGCACTTCCTAAAATAAAGATATCGCGTATACCCATAATGGAAGCCATAAAGGTAAGCCACAAATGAAAAATACAGATGCTTAAGTAAAACATAAACATATTATATATCATATATAAATATAGTGACTTCTTAATGGCCACCTTTGAAGGTGTTAAAAGAATGTTGAACAATCATCGTTTCGGGAGGTATAAATTCGCCATCCACAGAAACAGTATGTTCGTTAACCATTAGATGTAGGTGTGTGTAAGTGTAGCTCGAATCCTTATTATAAAAACATCCTATTATATTGAGTATACTTGAGTTGTTACAAAAGAAACGAATAAAATGAGTTTAAGGGGTTGGAGAAGCAAAATAAAACAAAAGGACTCAAAAGAAGACATTACCTTAAAATCGGGTAACTCCCATTGGATTGAGCTCAAAGGCTTCCTTGGGAAGACTTCTGCCCAGAGTGAGGCTTCAAAGAGTAATAGAGGGAAGTGGATATACAAAATGGTCAGGGGTTGGCCGAGCAAAAGTCTTTGGGAGTGTGGGTAAGGAGGTAGAGGTGGGGGCCTTTTATAAGAGGAGAGGAGGGGCACTCTTGGAAAGTGAAGAAAAGTCACTTTATTTCAAAATGGTATTCGGATTTAAGAAGTCTCACATTGATGTATTTCAAGGATAAGGTGATAATGGTTAGAAATCCACTCATCAAATAGGATTTGGACATGTTTAGGTCTTAGATATTACATTATCTTTCCATTTTATTTAAATCGTTAAATAATGAGGTCATCGCTGCATCATCATGATGTCATAAATAATTTAATTTATTTAAAGTATAAAAATTATAAAAAAAATACTATGATTTAGGAAATCTTTGTATCTTTCCAATTAATATTTATAGTCAAACATCTGACTTGTATAACCCCATGTAAATTTTTTTTTAGTAAAACATCTCATGTGTGTGTCATTTTTACTTTAACATTAAATAAAAAGTTATTTATGTCATTTCCCAACCCAAGTGGCTCCATGGGGTCCCCAAGTTGACCCATGGCTTGTCTTGGTCGGCCATGCCACATAAAATGAGGTCAGGACATGTTTCAAGTTCATTTCATATTATTAAAACATTATTTTTACCTTAAACTACACTAATTACCTCTAATCGCGATTAAAAACATAATAAGTTACTATTCACCAAAAAAAATATTTTAATCCCATTGAACCACATTTTACTTCTTAATGACAACCATTTATGTTGGATTTTTGAAATTCCAAACACAAAGGTGGCAAAATTTCATTTAAACGGAAAATCAGTTTTTATAAGTACCACTTAGTGGTTTCACTATTTATCAAAAATTGATGTTTTTCAGAAAATTACCAAAAATTCAACCTAAGATATATTTGATATTCCAAATTCAAAAATGAAGTCTATTTTACAAAATTAAAAACATATAAGTCACATTAATTAATTTAATAATTAATTCCTGCTGTCATGACAAATAGCGTGTTTTTATGAAACAATAAGCATCAAAAGATTGACAGTAGTTTAAGTCTGATTTCAAAGTGAAATTAATTCCAATGACCACTATTGGATTTAATGGTAAAAATATATTTTAATTTAACTTTAAAACCAATTAAAAATATAATCTAATCATATAAATAAATTATATTAAAAAGAGGTTTTGAAATAAAATACAACATTTTACACTATTCATTAAAAAAATGAACTTTATCGGAAAGATACCAAAAATTTACACAAAGTAAATTTTGATGTCCCGATTCTAAAGAAGAGTTTTATTCGGTCCAATAGAATGTATAAGAGTGAACAAAACTATATTTAATGATGGTTCACCATCAAAAGTCGATAAGTGAACCTTTAGTGAAAACTAAGGCATATACGCCTAAAATTAAATTCTTTCCGTATTTTAAGCCTTTCTCTTTTATTGGATAAATGTAAAAACATTTCAAAACATATATAATCATATTATAGTTATTTCTATCCATTCCCTCCAATTCAACAGCTACATGTTAACTGCCATTTAAAATAATATTATTTTATTATTAGAGTGCAACGTAAGATTCCCAAGAAACTTGTTGTTGCGTGTTGGGTACGCCATCGAGCATAGCGTCCCCTTTAAAGTCATATTAATATTTTATTCACAAATTTGGATAAATATGAAAATGTAATATTCTTTATTTAACTAGGGTGTTACATCCTTCCCCCCTTTTTGGAATTGCATCCTCGCAATTTTAAAATTGGGCTTGCAAACATCCTTGAAAGTCCCACATCGGAACAAGAGTCGGTAAAACAATCACTTTAAAATAAAGAAATATAATTACAAAGGTCACCGAAGTTAACCCATACTAGGATTAAAAGTATGAAAACATGGACATGGAGGAGAAAACATAGGGTCATGTTATGATGGAGAGTGATAGAAAACATGTTTAGGAGAAAGTTAACCACGAGAAAATCACAAACTTGTGATGGGTTAAACGGTATTTGATTCCCCAGCATGAAAAGTTAATAGAAAATATTTTTGTCTTAAGTTACTTTTTATTGAGGAATTTATTCATAAGGAAACATAATCACGTATCATGTTGACTTTCAACTTTTATTAGATTCCTTACACAAACTCATATTTTCTCCAAAAGGCGAGTATTTAGGAAGAATTGTTCACATTAAGAGTACTATAATCAACTTCTAGAGAATCACCTAATCCACAAAAGAGAACTATACACTTCCCATGTCTTTAGGCTTTAACCAAAACCAAAACCAGAAAGGTTAGTACAAGGTCAGATAATCCAGAAAAGGATAACCCATTAAAAAGAAAATCTATGCTTAATCTCCAAAATTTGTCCAACAAAACCCAAAGTTCAATGAGGACCATCCGATAAACAATTCTACCATAAAATTCTTCAAAGTAAACCAATCTAAGATTGAAACCCAAATATTTGAAGGATTTAGTCACATAGTCTTCCAAGTTAAATCGTAACATTTATCTCCAAACAACATCAGTTGCTCCTAAAGTCTCGTATTGACAAGTAATTAACCTAATCACATATCCTCCATGATAGGTTAATAATTTTCATAAATAACCCAAAATCAACTTACTCTTAATTCATAAAATCATATAACTAGAAAGAATCAGTCAAACTAACCAGGGAATTCACGTAGTCCAGTGGTAGGCGATAAATACCAGTCGCACTTTGGTTGTGGGTTCGATTCCCACGACTTTGTCCGACGCGATGGGTTGGCACACGGTCTGCGTGTTGTCCTTTTTCCAATACTATATAATTCTTAAAACATTCCCCAAAATGAGATAAAATCTTCAAAAATAATCATACCATATTTTAACATCGAGTTTATCTAATGCCTTTCATTTTCCATCATATCATATAATAACCCATAATTACCTCAAAAGTAAGGATCATATAAACCCTAATGGTTACCTTAATAATTATTACCTGAATTTCCACATCGAGTTGGCCATCTCGTACATGATGCATTAGAGAACTCACCAAGGTTGATGTGGTTGATCATGACTCCTTGATAGTTGGTTTAGAATAACCATGGGATTCCTCAATGAATCCGCCATTTTATCTAGTATCTTAATCAGAGAACCACCACAGTTTTCCTTCAAACCTGTTGTCTCTTTGGTTCCTTCTAGATCCACCCATTCACTAAAAACAGAAATGTCAGTGTGAGTATATCAACAAAACCATCATGTACTAATGAGGAAGGTAAACACTAAGATATATTTACTCATTCACTTTATCTAAAACTAGGTCTCTTTCTGAAATCCTAACCATTATGGTAATGTCACTTATGCTTAGAGAATACCCTAACCTCTAAAGTTATCTAAACCGACCTTTGACACCAACTATAAGGCCCCATCCTTAAACCTTACTTAATATTGAATTAAATGAGTAATTCACATTGAGGATCTTTTCAGGTTTAGAGTTTTAGAAAATTAGGACATAACTATTACATCTCAAAAGATTACAAAGTAGTCTCTCCTACTAAATTTCCATAACATAAAAACTCTTAAAAAAACATGTATAGTTCCATGTTTTAGGTATCATGACTTTCCCTTGATCCCATCCTTAACCCTATTCCATGATAAGTCCTATGAAAAACATTTCAAAAACTTGGGATGAGCATAAAAAGCTCAGTAAGGGATACACAAAGAATGGAAACTGTTAGTTTTTCAAAACAACAAGTAAACCATGAATACTTTATCAAAGTAATACTTTTCATCTTCATGAAGTAGTAAAAACTCTTCACTGAAAAAAAGTATCATTACTTACCTTTTTGTAACCAAAGGATTACCATAAAACCCATATAAAGAACACATAAAATATATAAAGGTAACTTGGGGCATAAACATACTTAAGTGGAATAACCATACGGTCGACTTCCACACATATCACTTAATGGAATAGCCATACGGCCAATTTCCATACATACTTAATAGAATAGCCAAACTGCCGACTTCCATACCCAATGCATTGGAGGTTATAACATAACCACCTGTCCTGGTATTCACAACACCACCTGTCATATGGTTTATCACGTAACCACCCGTAAAATGTCCAAGTACCATAATTACACATAAAATATTGAAAATATAAACATTTCAATAAGAACATTTCATTTGAAATCACAATAAGTAATTCCCAGATATTGAATTAATCAATCCATTTTCAAAAACCATTTAAAATATATTTTTGAATTAAAGTGACCCATACCAGTTTGAATCTTTTAATGGAATTATAATTTTAAAACATTAATGTCCATATAAATAAAAACTGAAACCCATTTTTAAAACATGGACAGTAAAGATAATGATTTAGAACAATAAATCTTTAAAACATTTAAAACGATATTTTTGTTAAATAGTTTTTAACAAAATGAGAGACTCTTGAATACAAATAATAGCGGAATAAAATTTAATCCGAACTTTATAATATCATGAAAATAAAGGGATTCATGATATAATATGTCAAAGGACAGTATAAAAACCATATAAGAGGGAATTGGTTCATAACAACGATGAAGTCTCAAAAGAAATGTAAAATGAGATGAAATCCATTATAAGGAAGGTATCCTTAAATTAAGGATAAGTCAATCTCATAATTATGTGTGAAAAATATAAATACACCCAATATAAGTGGATATTAAGTGTAAAACGATCAAAGTTTATTCACACATATTCAAAGGATGACATATTCAATAACTACATGTTGAACCCAAAGAAATCGAAATTAGGTTAAGAAGTTCCCTTGATAAAATTCGACAGCCTAACGGCGTCACATAAAATTTTACAAAAAGGGTTGATGGGAGAGAAAAAGGGGATCTCATCAATTGGACATAAAATTTACATAAATAAGGATATAGAATAACATATCCCAACATAATAGTATGTGAATTAAAAGACATAACAAAAGAAGTCTTTTAAAAAAAAGGAGGGTGAAAGGTCCCCTTACCGAGTTGGGTAATTTTCGAAACGTACACCCCATAGAAGAAGGGTCATACAATGAATATGTGAATACCCATAAATGAAATTATACTACACAATGTGTATAATAATGGGATGTACATACACCACTCAAAGGAAATTGTGGAAAATGTAGCATAAATCTCACGGAAATAAAAGTGTGATGAAAAATCTCTTACGAAAATTCGGCAGCCTAACGACGCCACTCAAAACTTCCAAAATGGATTGATGAGAGGAAATAGGGTCTCTCATGAACATAATAAGTAAAGTAGGAGTAATATAAAAGAACATCCCAATCATAATAAATATGAGCTTAAAAGGAATGACATAAAAGAGTGTAGTTAAAAAGAAAGAGAGGTGTAGGATCCCTTACATCGGGTCCGACTTGACTCGATCGTTCTTTAACGTCCTGAATAATAAACTTGAGTTAATTTATATTTGCTTAAGAACCTTTTTCAAGTTCATTACTCCTTTTATATCACTTATTTCCATGTTATAAACATTATGTAATCATTTAAGTTAATAATGTTTGTTTTGTCGATATTTGGTTCTTAAGTCGAAAGTGGACTTCTTACAATTACATGTTGTTCATGTGGTCAAAGGATCTTTATATCCAGAATGAAATTCCTTATTTCGATATCATATATATCATATATATCTATAATATACATGTATTTATAATATCACATAATCATTTAGAGGAAAGAAATGAAATGCACCGTTCGTGGAGACGGTAAGTCGTACGTACGCATGAATGCTACTTTCATTTCTTTGTCATATTAATGGAATTAAAACTAAATGAGAGGTATGTATATTTTAATTCCAGAATTATATTCATCATTTATATGTATCATTAATCATATATATCCATTATATACATGTACTTATAATAGTACATTACATTTGGGGATAATAAATGAAATGCACCGTTCATGGAGACGGTAAGCCGTACGTACGCATGAACACTACTTTCATTTATATCTCATACTTTAATGGAAAGAAATAATAATGATATAGAGTTATATAATAATTCCATTATAAAATCATATATAATAACATTAAATCCATCCTTTATACGTCCCACGTATGGCATTAATGAATCACATCACTTTGAGGGGGCGGTAGTCCGCACTTCCTAAAATGAAGATATCACGTATACCCATAATGGAAGCCATAAAGGTAAGACACAAATGAAAAATACAGAAACTTACGTAAAAAATAAACATATCATATATCATATATAAATATAGTGACATCTTAATGGACACCTTTGAAGGTGTTAAAAGAATGTTGAACAATCACCGTTTCGGGAGACATAAATTCGTCATCCATGGAAACAGTATGTTTGTTAACCATTAGATGTAGGTGTGTTTAAGTGTAGCTCGAATCCTTATTATAACAAAATCCTAGTATATTTTGGATACTGGAGTTGTTACAAAATAAAATAATAAAAATATTTTAGGGGTTGGAGAAGCAAAATAAAACAAAAGGACTCAAAAGAAGACATTACCATAAAATCGGGTAACTCCCTTTGGTTTGAGCTCAAAGGCTTCCTTGGGAAGACTTCTGCCCAAAGTGAGGATTCAAGGAGTAAGATAGGGAAGTGGAGAGATAAAATTGGCAGGGTTTGGCAAAGAAAAAGGCTTTGGGAGTGTGGGTAAGGAGGTAGAGGTGGTGGCCTTTTATAAGAGGAGAGGAGGGGCACTCTTGGAAAGTGAAGAAAAGTCACTTTATTTCAAAATGGTATTCAGATTTAATAGGTCCCACATTGATGTATTTATATGATAAGGTGATAAGGGTTCTAAACACACTCATCCAATAGTTTTTGTACATGTTTAGGTCTTAGATATTACATTATCTTTCCATTTTATTTAAATCGTTAAATAATGAGGTCATCGCTGCATCATCATGATGTCATAAATAATTTAATTTATTTAACATCTAAAAATTATAAAAAAAATACTATGATTTATTAAATCTTTTTATATTTCCAATGAATATTTATAGTAAAAAATATGACTTGTATAACCCCATGTAAAAATTGTTTTAGTAAAACATCTCATGTGTGTGTCATTTTTACTTTAACATTAAATAAAAAGTTATTTATGTCATTTCCCAACCAAAGTGGCTCCATGGGGTCCCCAAGTTGACCCATGGATTTTCTTGGTCTCCCATGACACATCCATTGACGTTAGGACATGTTTCATGTTCATTTAATATTATTAAAACATTATTTTTACCTTAAACTACACTAATTACCTCTAATCGCGATTAAAAACTTAATAAGTTACTATTCACCAAAAAAATATTTTAATCCCATTAAACCACATTTTACTTCTTAATGACAACCATGTATGTCGGATTTTTGAAATTCAAAACACAAAGGTGGAAAAATTTCATTTAAACGGAAAATCAGTTTTTATAAGTACCACTTAGTGGTTTCACTATTTATCAAAAATTGAAATTTTTTAGAAAATTACCAAAAATTCACCCGGAGATATATTTGATGTTCTGAATTAAAAAATTAAGTCTATTTTACAAAATTCAAAACAAATAAGTCACATTAATTAATTTAATAATTAATTCCCACTGTCATGACAAATAGCGTGTTTTTATGAAACAATAAGTATCAAAAGATTGACAGTAGTTTAAGTCCGATTTCAAAGTGAAATTAATTCCAATGACCACTATTGGATTTAATGGTAAAAATATATTCTAATTTAAATTTGAAACCAATTAAAAAGATAATATAATCATATAAATAAAATATATTAAAAAGTGGTTTTGAATTAAAATACAACATTTTACACTATTCATTAAAAAAATGAACTTTATCGGAAAGATACCAAAAATTTACACAAAGTGAATTTTGATGTCCCGATTCTAAAGAAGAGTTTTATTTGGTCCAATAGAATGTATAAGAGTTAACAAAACTATATTTAATGGCAGTTCTCCATCAAAAGGCGATAAGTGAACCTTTAGTGAAAACTAGGGCATATACACCTAAAATTGAATTCTTTCCGTATTTTAAGCCTTTATCATTTATTGGATAAATGTAAAAACATTTAAAAACATATATAATCATATTATAGTTATTTATATCCATTCCTGCCAATACAACTGCTACATGTTAACTTCCATTTAAAATAATATTATTTTATTATTAGAGTGCAACGTAAGATTCCCAAGAAACTCGTTGTTGCGTGTTGGGTACGCCATCGAGCATAGCGTCCCCTTTAAAGTCATATTAATATTTTATTCAAAAATATGGATAAATATAAAAATTTCATATTCTTTATTTACCTAGGGTGTTACATCCTTCCCCCCTTTTGGGAATTGCGTCCTCGCAATTTTTAAATTGGGCTTGCAAACATCCTTGAAAGTCCCACATCGGAACAAGAGTCGGTAAAACAATCACTTTAAAATAAAGAAAGATAAGTACAAAGGTCACCCGAGTTAACCCATACTAGGATTCCAAGTATGAAAACATGGAAATGGAGGAGAAAACATAGGGTCATGTTCTGATGGAGAGTGATAGAAAACATGTTTAGGATAAAGTTAACCACGAGAAAATCACAAACTTGTGATGGGATAAACGGTATTCGATTCCCCAGTAGGAAAAGTTAATAGACAAAATTTTTTGTATTAAGTTACATTTTAATGAGGAATTTATTCATAAGGAAACATAATCACATATCATTTTGACTTTCAACTTTTATTTGATTCCTTACAAAAACACATATTTTCTCCAAAAGGCGAGTATTTAGGAAGACTTGTTCACATTAAGAGTACTATAATCAACTTCTAGAGAATCACCTAATCCACAAAAGAGAACTATATAATTCCCATGTCTTTAGGCTTTAACCAAAACCAAAACCAGAGAGGTTAGTACAAGGTCAGATAATCCAGAAAAGGATAACCCATTAAAAAGAAAATCTTTGCTTAATCTCCAAAATTTGTCCAACAAAACCCAAAGTTCAACGAGGACCATCCGATAAACAGTTTTTCCATAAAATTCTTCAACGTAAACCAATCTAAGATTGAAACCCAAATATTTGAAGGATTTAGTCACATAGTCTTCCATGTTAAATCGTAACATTTATCTCCAAACAACATCAGTTGCTCCTAAAGTCTCGTATTGAAAAGTAATTAACCTAATCACATATCCTCCATGATAGGTTAATCATTTTCATAAATAACCCAAAATCAACTTAATCTTAATTCATAAAATCATATAACTAGAAAGAATCAGTCAAACTAACCAGGGACTTCACGTAGTCCAGTGGTAGGCGATAAATACCAGTCGCACTTTGGTTGTGGGTTCTATTCCCGCGGCTTTGTCCGACGCGATGGGTTGTCACACGGTCTGCGTGTTGTCATTTTTCCAAAACTATATAAATCTTAAAAAATTACCCAAAATGAGAAAAAATCTTCAAAAATAATCATAACATATTTTATCCTCTAGTTTCTCTCATGCCTTTCATTTTCCATCATATCATATAATAACCCATAATTACCTCAAATGTAAGGATCATATATACCCTAATAGTTACCTTAATAATTATTACCTGAATTTCCACATCGAGTTGGCCACCTCATACATGATGCATTAGAGAACTCACCAAGGTTGAAGTGGTTGATCATGACTCCTTGATAGTTGGTTTAGAACAACCCTGAGATTCCTCATTGAATCCCCCATTTTATCTAGTATCTTAATCAGAGAACCATCACAGTTTTCCTTCAAACCTATTGTCTCTTTGGTGCCTGCTAGATCCACCCATTCACTAAAAACCGAAATGTCAGTGTGAGTATATCAACAAAAACATCATGTACTAATGAGGAAGGTAAACACTAAGATATATTTACTTATGCACTTTATCTAAAACTAGGACTCTTTCTGAAATCCTATCCATTATGGTAATGTCACTTATGCTTAGAGAATACCCTAACCTCTAAAGTTATCTAAACTGACCTTTGATACCAACTATAAGGCCCCAGCCTTAAACCTTACTTAATATTGAATTAAATGAGTAATTCACATTGAGGATCTTTTCAGGTTTAGAGTTTCAGAGAATTAGGACATAACTATTACATCTCAAAAGATTACAAAGTAGTCGCTTCTACAAAATTTCCATAACATAAAAACTCTTAAAAAGAAACATGTATAGTTACATGTTTTAGGTAGCATGACTTTCCCTTGATCCCATCCTTAACCCTATTCCACGCTAAGTCCTGTGAAAAACAGTTCAAAAACTTGGGATGAGCATAAAAAGCTCAGTAAGGGATACACAAAGAATGGAAACTGTTAGTTTTTCAAAACAACAAGTAATCCATGAATACTTTATCAAAGTAATACTTTTCACCTTCATGAAGTAGTAAAAACACTTCACAGAAAAAAAGTATCATTACTTACCTTTTTGTAACCAAAGGATTACCATAAAACCCATATAGAGAACACATAACATATATAAAGGTAACTTGGGACATAAAAATACTTAAGTGGAATAACCATACGGTTGACTTCCACACATATCACTTAATGGAATAGCCATACAGCCAATTTCCATACATACTTAATGGAATAGCCATACGGCCGACTTCCATACCCAATGCATTGGAGGTTATAACGTAACCAACCGTCCTGTTATTCACGGCACCACCCATCATATGGTTTATCACGTAACCACCCGTAAAATGTCCAAGTACCATCATTACACATAAAATATTGAAAAAATAAACATTTCAATAACAACATTTCATTTGCAATCACAATAAGTAATTCCCAGATATTGAATTAATCAATCCATTTTCAAAAACCATTTAAAATATATTTTTGAATCAAAGTGTCCCATACCACTTTGAAGCTTTTAATGGAATTATAATTTTAAAATAATAATGTCAATATAAATAAATACTGAAACCAATTTTGAAAACATGGACATTAAAGATAATGATTTAGAATAATAAATCTTTAAAACATTTAAAACGATATTTTTGTTAAATAGTTTTTAACAAAATGAGAGACTCTTGAATACAAATAATAGCGAAATAAAATTTAATCCGAACATTATAATATCATGAGAATAAATGGATTCATGATATAATAAGTCAATGGACAGTATACACACAATATAATAGGTAATTGGTGCATAACAATGATGAAGTCTCAAAAGAAATGTAAAATGAGATTAAATCCATTATAAAAAAGGTATCCTTAAATTAAGGATAAGTCAATCTTATAATTATGTGTGACAAATATAAATACACCCAATATAAGTGGATATTAAGTGTAAAATAATCAAAGGTTATTCACACATATTCAAAGGATGACATATTCAATAACTACATGTTGAACCCAAAGAAATCGAAATTGGGTTAAGAAGTTCCCTTGATAAAATTTGACAGCCTAACGACGTCACATAAAATTTTACAAAAAGGGTTGATGAGAGAGATAAAGGGTATCTCATCAATTGGACATAAAATTTACATAAATAAGGATATAGAAGAACATATCCCAGCATAATAGTGTGTGAATTAAAAGACATAACAAAAGAAGTCTTTAAAAAAAGGAGGGTGAAAGGTCCCCTTACCGAGTCGGGTAACTTTCGAAACGTACACCCCATGGAAGAAGGGTCATAAAATGAAGATGTGAATACCCATAAATGAAGTTATACTACACAATGTGTATAATAATGGGCAGTACATACACCACTCAAAGGAAATTGTGGAAAATGTAGCATAAATCTCACGGAAATAAAAGTGTGATGAAAAATCCCTTACAAAAATTCGGCAGCCTAACGACGCCACTCAAAACTTCCAAAATGGATTGATGAGAGGAAATAGGGTCTCTCATGAACATAATAAGTACAGTAGGAGTAATATAAAAGAACATCCCAATCATAAGAAATATGATCTTAAAAGGAATGACATAAAAGAGTGTACTTAAAAATAAAGAGAGGTGTAGGATCCCTTACCTCGGGTCCGACTTGACTCGATCGTTCTTTAACGTCCTGAATAATAAACTTGAGTTAATTTCTACTTGCTTAAGAACATTTTTCAAGTTCATTATTAATTTTATATCACTTATTTCCATTTATAAACATTATGTACTCATTTAAGTTAATAATGTTTGTTTTGTCGATATTTGGTTCTTAAGTCGAAAGTGGACTTCTTACAATTACATGTTTTTCGTGTGGTCAAAGGTTCTTTATATCCAGAATGACATTCCTTATTTCGATATCATATATATCATATATACCTTGAATATAAATGTATTTATAATATCACATAATCATTTAGAGGTAAGAAATTAAATGCACCGTTCATGGAGACGGTAAGTCGTACGTACGCATGAACGCTACTGTCATTTCTTTGTCATATTAATGGAATTAAAACTAAATGAGAGGTATGTATATTTTAATTCCAGAATTATATTCATCATTTATATGTATAATTAATCATATATATCCATTATATACATGTACTTATAATAGTACATTACATTTGGGGATAAGAAATGAAAAGCATCGTTCATGGAGACGGTAAGCCGTACGTACGCATGAACGCTACTTTTATTTCTATCTCATACTTTAATGGATAGAAATAATAATGATATATAGGTATATAATAATTCCAGTATAACATCATATATAATAACATTAAATCCATCCTTTATACGTCCGACATATGGCATTAATGAATCACATCACTTTGAGGGGGCAGTAGTCCGCACTTCCTAAAATGAAGATATCGCGTATACCCATAATGGAAGCCATAAAGGTAAGCCAAAAATGAAAAATACAGAAGCGTAAGTAAAACATAAACATATTATATATCATATATAAATATAGTGACATCTTAATGGCCACCTTTGATGGTGTTAAAAAAATGTTGAACAATCATCGTTTCGGGAGGCATAAATTCGCCATCCACGGAAACAGTATGTTCGTTAACCATTAGATGTAGGTGTGTGTAAGTGTAGCTAGAATCATTATTATAAAAACATCCTAGTATATTTAGGATACTGGATTTGTTACAAAATAAAATAATAAAAAGAGTTTAGGGGGTTGGAGAAGCAAAATAAAACAAAAGGACTCAAAAGAAGACATTTCCTTAAAATCGGGTAACTCCCTTTGGTTTGAGATCAACGGCTTCCTTGGGAAGACTTATGCCCAAATTTAGGATTCAAGGAGTAATATAATGAAGCGGAGAGACAAAATGGGCAGGTTTTGGCCGAGAAAAAGGCTTTGGGAGTGTGGGTAAGGAGGTAGAGGTGGGAGCCTTTTATAAGAGGAGAGGAGGGCACTCTTGGAAAGTAAAGAAAAGTCACTTTATTTCAAAATGGTATTCGGATTTAAGAGGTCCCACATTGATGTATTTCTAGGATAAGGTGATAAAGTTTAGAAATACACTCATCCAATAGGTTTTGGACATGTGTAGGTCTTAGATATTACATTATATTCCCATTTTATTTAAATCGTTAAATAATGAGGTCATCGCTGCATCATCATGATGTCATAAATAATTTAATTTATTTAACGTATAAAAATTATAAAGAAAATAATATGATTTATAAAATCTTTTTATCTTTCCAAGGAATATTTATAGTCAAATATATGACTTGTATAACCCCATGTAAAAATTGTTTTAGTAAAACATCTCATGTGTGTGTCATTTTTACTTTAACATTAAATAAAAAGTTATTTATGTCATTTCCCAACCAAAGTGGCTCCATGAGGTCCCCAAGTTGACCCATGGCTTTTATTGGTCTCCCATGACACATTAAATGAGGTTAGGAAATTTTACAAGTTCATTTCATATTATTAAAACATTATTTTTACCTTAAACTACACTAATTACCTCTAATGGCGATTAAAAACTTAATAAGTTACTATTCACCAAAAAAATATTTTAATCCCATTGAACCGCATTTTACTTCTTAATGACAACCATGTATGTCAGATTTTTGAAATTAAAAACAAAAATGTGGCAAAATTTCATTTAAATGGAAATCAGTTTTTATAAGTACCACTTAGTGGTTTCACTATTTATCAAAAATTGAAGTTTTTCAGAAAATTACCAAAAATTTACCCTAAGATATATTTGATATTCCGATTTAAAAAATGAAGTATATTTTAAAAAATTCATAACATATAAGTCACATTAATTAATTGAATAATTAATTCCCGCTGTCATGAGAAATAGCGTGTTTTTATGAAACAATAAGTATCAAAAAATTGACAGAAGTTTAAGTCCGATTTCAAAGTGAAATTAATTACAATGACCGCTATTGGATTTAATGGTAAAAATATATTCTAATTTCAATTTAAAACCAATTAAAAAGATAATCTAATCATATAAATAAATTATATTAAAAAGGGGTTTTGAATTAAAATACAACATTTTACACTATTCATTAAAAAAATGAACTTTATCGGAAAGATACCAAAAATTTACACAAAGTAAATTTTGATGTCCCGATTCTAAAGAAGAGTTTTATTTGGTCCAATAGAATTTATAAGAGTGAACAAAACTATATTTAATTACAGTTCTCCATCAAAAGGCGATAAGTGAACCTTTAGTGAAAACTAGGGCATATACGCCTAAAATTGAATTCTTTCCGTATTTTAAGCCTTTATCTTTTATTGGATAAATGTAAAAACATTTAAAAACATATATAATAATATTTTAGTTATTTCTATCCATTCCTGCTAATACAACGGCTACATGTTAACTGCCATTTAAAATAATATTATTTTATTATTAGAGTGCAACGTAAGATTCCCAAGAAACTCGTTGTTGCGTGTTGGGTATGCCATCGAGCATAGCGTCCCCTTTAAAGTCATATTAATATTTTATTCACAAATATGGATAAATATGAAAATGTCATATTATTTATTTACCTAGGGTGTTACATCCTTCCCCCCTTTTGGGAATTGTGTCCACTCAATTTTAAAATTGGGCTTGCAAACATCCTTGAAAGTCCCACATCGGAACAAGAGTCGGTAAAACAATCACTTTAAAATAAAGAAATTTAAGTACAAAGGTCAACCGAGTTAACCCATACTAGGATTCCAAGTATGAAAACATGGACATGGAGGAGAAAACATAAGGTCATGTTCTGATGGAGAGTGATAGAAAACATGTTCAGGAGAAAGTTAACCACCAGAAAATCACAAACTTGTGATGGGTTAAACGATATTCGATTCCCCAATAGGAAAAGTTAATAGGCAACATTTTTGTCTTAAGTTACTTTTTATTGAGAAATTTATTCATAAGGAAACATAATCAAATATCATGTTGACTTTCAACTTTTATTAGATTCCTTACACAAACTCATATTTTCTCCAAAAGGCGAGTATTTAGGAAGACTTGTTCACATTAAGAGTACTATAATCAACTTCTAGAGAATCACCTAATCCACAAAAGAGAACTATATACTTCCCATGTCTTCAGGCTTTAAACAAAACCAAAACCAGAAAGGTTAGTACAAGGTCAGATAATCCAGAAAAGGATAACCCATTAAAAAGAAAATCTATGCTTAATCTCTAAAATTTGTCCAACAAAACCCAAAGTTCAACGAGGACCATCTGATAAACAATTTTTCCATAAAATTATTCAAAGTAAACCAATATATGATTAAAACCCAAATATTTGAAGGATTTAGTCACATAGTCTTCCATGTTAAATCGTAACATTTATCTCTAAACAACATCAGTTTCTCTTAAAGCCTCGTATTGAAAAGTAATTAACCTAATCACATATCCTCCATGATAGGTTAATCATTTTCATAAATAACCCAAAATAAACTTACTCTTAATTCATAAAATCATATAACTTGAAAGAATCAGTCAAACTAACCAGGGACTTCACGTAGTCCAGTGGTAGGCGATAAATACCAGTCGCACTTTGGTTGTGGGCTCGATTCCCGCGGCTTTATCCGACGCGATGGTTTGTCACACGGTCTGCGTATTTTTCTTTTTTCAAAACTATATAATTCTTAAAACATTCCCTAAAATGAGATAAAATCTTCAAAAATAATCCTAACATATTTTAACCTCAAGTTTATCTCATGCCTTTCATTTTCCATCATATCATATAATAACCCATAATTACCTCAAAAGTAAGGATCATATAAACCCTAATGGTTACCTTATTAATTATTAACTGAATTTCCACATCGAGTTGGCCATCTCGTACATGATTCATTAGAGAACTCACCACGGTTTAAGTGTTTGATCATGACTCCTTGATAGTTGGTTTAGAACAACCATGAGATTCCTCATTGAATCCCCCATTTTATCTAGTATCTTAATCAGAGAACCACCACATTTTTCCTTCAAACCTGTTGTCTCTTTGGTGCCTGCTAGATCCACCCATTCACTAAAAACAGAAATGTCCATGTGAGTATATCAACAAAACCATCATGTACTAATGAGGAAAGTAAACACTAAGATATATTTACTCATTCACTTTATCTAAAACTAGGACTCTTTCGGAAATCCTAACCATTATGGTAATGTCACTTATTCTTAGAGAATACCCTAACCTCTAAAGTTATCTAAACTGGACTTTGATACCAACTATAAGGCCCCAGCCTTAAACCGTACTTTATATTGAATTAAATGAGTAATTCACATTGAGGATCTTTTCAGGTTTAGAGTTTTAGAGAATTAGGACATAACTATTACATCTCAAAAGATTACAAAGTAGTCACTTCTACTAAATTTCCATAACATAAAAACTCTTAAAAAGAAACATTTATAGTTCCATGTTTTAGGTAGCATGGCTTTCCCTTGATCCCATCCTTGACCCTATTCCACGCTAAGTCCTGTGAAAAACATTTCAAAAACATGGGATGAGCATAAAAAGCTCAGTAAGGGATACACAAAGAATGGAAACTGTTAGTTTTTCAAAACAACAAGTAAACCATGAATACTTTATCAAAGTAATACTTTTCACCTTCATGAAGTAGTAAAAAATCTTCACTGAAAAAAAGTATCATTACTTACCTTTTTGTAACCAAAGGATTACCATAAAACCCATATGAAGAACACATAACATATATAAAGGTAACTTGGGACATAAACATACTTAAGTGGAATAACCATATGGTCGACATCCACACATATCACTTAATGGAAAAGCCATACAGCCAATTTCCATATATACTTAATGGAATAGCCATATGGCCGACTTCCATACCCAATGCATTGGAGGTTATAACGTAACCACCCGTCCTGGTATTCACGACACCACCCGTCATATGGTTTATCACGTAACCACCTGTAAAATGTCCAAGTACTATCATTACACATAAAATATTGAAAATATAAACATTTCAATAACAAAATTTCATTTTCAATCACAATATGTAATTCCCAGATATTGAATTAATCAATCCATTTTCAAAAAGCATTTAAAATATATTTTTTAATCAAAGTGTTCCATACCACTTTGAATCTTTTAATGGAATTATAATTTTAAAACATTAATGTCCATATAAATAAATACTGAAAACCATTTTGAAAACATGGACATTAAAGATAATGATTTAGAATAATAAATCTTTAAAACATTTAAAACGATATTTTTGTTAAATAGTTTTTAACAAAATGAGAGACTCTTGAATACAAATAATAGTGGAATAACATTTAATCCAAACTTTATAATATCATGAGAATAAAGGGATTCATGATATAATATGTCAAAGGACAGTATACACACCATATATGAGGAAATTGGTGCATAACAACGATGAAGTCTCAAAAGAAATGTAAAATGAGATGAAATCCATTATAAAGAAGGTATCCTTAAATTAAGGATAAGTCAATCTCATAATTATGTGTGAAATTTATAAATAAACCCAATATAAGTGGATATTAAGTGTAAAACAATCAATGGTTATTCACAAATATTCAAAGGATGACATATTCAATAACTACATGTTGAACCCAAAGAAATCGAAATTGGGTTAAGAAGTTCCCTTGATAAAATTCGACAGCCTAACGGCGTCACATAAAATTTTACAAAAAGGGTTGATGAAAGAGATAAAGGGGATCTCATCACATGGACATAAAATTTACATAAATAAGGATATAGAAGAACATATCCCAACATAATAGTATGTGAATTAAAAGACATAACAAAATAAGTCTTTTAAAAAAAAGGAGGGTGAAAGGTCCCCTTACCGAGTTGGGTAACTTTTGAAACGTCCACCCCATGGAAGAAGGGTCATACAATGAAGATGTGAATACCCATAAATGAAATTATACTAAAAAATGTGTATAAAAATGGGCAGTACATACACCACTCAAAGGAAATTGTGGCAAATGTTGCATAAATCTCACAGAAATAAAAGTGTAATGAAAAATCCCTTACGAAAATTCGGCAGCCTAACGGCGCCACTCAAAACTTCCAAAATGGATTGATGAGAGAAAATAGGGTCTCTCATGAACATAATAAGTACAGTAGGAGTAATATAAAATAACATCCCAATCAAAAGAAATATGAGCTTAAAAGGAATGACATAAAAGAGTGTACTTAAAAAGAAAGAGAGGTGTAGGATCCCTTACCCCGGGTCCGACTTGACTCGACCGTTCTTTAACGTCATGAATAATAAACTTGAGTTAATTTATATTTGCTTAAGAACCTTTTTAAAGTTCATTATTCCTTTTATATCACTTATTTCCATGTTATAAGAATTATGTAATCATTTAAGTTAATAATGTTTGTTTTGTCGATATTTGGTTCTTAAGTCGAAAGTCGACTTCTTACAATTACATGTTGTTCGTGTGGTCAAAGGTTCTTTATATCAAGAATGAAATTCCTGATTTGGATATCATATATATCATATACATCTAGAATATACATGTATTTATAATATCACATAATCATTTAGAGGTAAGAAATGAAATGTACAGTTCCTGGAGACGGTAAGCCGTACGAACACATGAACGCTACTTTCATTTCTTTGTCATATTAATGGAATTAAAACTAAATGAGAGTTATGTATATTTTAATTCCAGAATTATATTCATCATTTATATGTATCATTCATCATATATATCCATTATATACATGTACTTATAATAGTACATTACATTTGGGGATAAGAAATGAAATGCACCGTTCATGGAGACGGTAAGCCGTACGTATGCATGAACACTACTTTCATTTCTATCTCATACTTTAATGGAAAGAAATAATAATGATATAGAGGTATATAATAATTCCAGTATAAAATAATATATAATAACATTAAATCCATCCTTTATACGTCCCACGTATGGCATTAACGAATCACATCACTTTGAGGGGGCGGTAGTCTGCACTTCCTAAAATGAAGATATCGCGTATACCCATAATGGAAGCCATAAGGTAAGCCAAAAATGAAAAATACAGAAGCATAAGTAAAACATAAACATATTATATATCATATATAAATATAGTGACATCTTAATGGCCACCTTTGAAGGTGTTAAAAGAATGTTGAACAATCATCGTTTCGGGAGGCATAAATTCGCCATCCACGGAAACAGTATGTTCGTTAACCATTAGATGTAGGTGTGTGTAAGTGTAGCTCGAATAAGTCTTATAAAAACATACTAGTATATTGAGGATACTGTAGTTGTTACAAAAGAAAATAATAAAAAGAGTTTAGGGGGTTGGAGAAGCAAAATAAAACAAAAAGACTCAAAAGAAGACATTACCTTAAAATCGGGTAACTCCCTTTGGTTTGAGCTCAAAGGCTTCCTTGGGAAGACTTATGCCCAAAGTGAGGATTAAAGGAGTAAGAGAGGGAAGTGGAGAGACAAAATGGGCAGGTTTTGGCCGAGAAAAAGGCTTTGAGAGTTTGGGTAAGGAGGTAGAGGTGGGGGCCTTTTATAAGAGGAGAGGAGGGGCACTCTTGAAAAGTGAAGAAAAGTCACTTTATTTCAAAATGGTATTCTGATTTAAGAGGTCCCACATTGATGTATTTCGAGGATAAGGTGATAAGGGTTCTAAATCCACTCATCCAATAGGGTTTGGACATGTGTAGGTCTTAGATATTACATTATCTTTCCATTTTATTTAAATCGTTAAATAATGAGGTCATCGCTGCATCATCATGGTGTCATAAATAATTTAATTTATTTAACGTCTAAAAATTATACAAAAACTACTATGATTTATGAAATATTTTTATCTTTCCAATGAATATTTATAGTCAAAAATATGACTTGTATAACCCCATGTAAAAATTGTTTTAGTAAAACATTTCATGTGTGTGTCATTTTTACTTTTACATTAAATAAAAGGTTATTTATGTCATTTCCCAACCAAAGTGGATCCATGGGGTCCCAAAGTTTACCCATGGCTTTTCTTGGTCGGAAATGACACATCCAATGAGGTTAGGACATGCTTCAAGTTCATTTCATATTATTAAAACATTATTTTTACCTTAAACTACACTAATTACCTCTAATCGCGATTAAAAACTTAATAAGTTACTATTCACCAAAAAAATATTTTAATCCCATTGAACCAAATTTTACTTCTTAATGAAAACCATGTTTGTTGGATTTTTGAAATTCAAAACACAAAGGTGGTAAAATTTCATTTAAACGGAAAATCAGTTTTTATAAGTACCACTTAGTGGTTTCACTATTTATCAAAAATTGAAGTTTTTCAGAAAATTACCAAAAAATCACCCTAAGCTATATTTTATTTTCTGAATTCAAAAATGTAGTCTATTTTACAAAATTCAAAACATATAAGTCACATTAATTAATTTAATAATTAATTCCCGTTGTCATGACAAATAGTGTGTTTTTATGAAACAATAAGTATCAAAAGATTGACACTAGTTTAAATCCGATTTCAAAGTGGAATTAATTTCAATGACCACTATTGGATTTAATGGTAAAAATATATTATAATTTCACTTTAAAACCAATTAAAAAGATAATCTAATCATATAAATAAATTATATTAAAAATAGTTTTTGAATTAAAATACAACATTTTACACTATTCATTAAAAAATGAACTTTATCGGAAAGATATCAAAAATTTACACAAACTAAATTTTGATGTCCCGATTCTAAAGAAGAGTTTTATTTGGTCCAATAGAATGTATAAGAGTGAACAAAACTATATTTAATGATGGTTCTCCATCAAAAGGTGATAAGTGAACCTTTAGTGAAAACTAGGGCATATACGCCTAAAATTGAATTCCTTCCATATTTTAAGCCTTTATCTTTTATTGGAGAAATGTAAAAACATTTAAAAACATATATAATCATATTTTAGTTATTTCTATCCATTCCCGCCAATACAATGGCTACATGTTAATTGCCATTTAAAATAATATTATTTTATTATTAGAGTGCAACGTAAGATTCTAAGAAACTCATTGTTGCGTGTTGGGTACACCATAGAGCATAGAATCCCCTTTAAAGTCATATTAATATTTTATTCACAAATATGGATAAATATGAAAATGTCATATTCTTTATTTACCTGGGGTGTTACACTTTTTCAATATAAAATTTATTTATCATTAAGGCATCACTTAAAATCTTTATCCTATAATGAGTAAGAAAATAAATATCCTTTTAGTAAAATTAATGAATATAGATCGATAGGAAAGTAGTTAGTGTGATTTAACACACCTACACTTATATAAGGAAATGTTTTAAAATATATTAATTTATTATGATGATGTGTAAAAAAATCTTAAATTATCATCTAAGTCTTGGAAATTGAATCTACATAAAGATAAATTCCGAACTTGGAAAAAGTATTGTTACATTAAATATCAAAATGTAACAACTCCATATATAGTGTTTTGATTTTATGGATCACTATAGAAAAATTATAAATTCCCATACACTTATGAAATTTTATTCAACACACATAGATTCAAAACCACTAATATTTCATCTCATTGAAATATTATTCAATGGGTTAGACATGCCATGAATAGTTAATTAAGGTTTAGTCATCAAGATATAAGTGGAAACAACATTTTATGTTTACAAAGGCACATGAATAACCAGTCATCAATCATGATTATAATGAGACATTAAATCATAGATTAATTATTATTATAATATTGCGAGTCTTCTGTGCATGTAGGAAGCCCAATCATTCAATTTATGAAATAAAGATAGAATATTTTACAAATATTCATACTAAAAAATTACACAAACATGGCATGCAGATAAACATTACACAAAACAAATTATTCATGGTATACAATTAATCATTCCTATGAAATGTGAACCCTCTATGCCTAAATTGAGGCATGCATATCCTTGCCTATTTTCGTAATGGGAAAATAGTTATATCATCTAATGTAATACAATGAAAAGCGGTCAATCACATAAATAATTAATTAATTGAATTATATCTTTATCCTAAGGTAAAATAAGAATGAACGTAAATAATATATATCATAAATATAGTCACATCACTAGAAACATGGGTTTTGACTTTTGTATGGGTTGGATAGACCTAGAAATGAGTTGTTTTCCAAGTAAAAACATATTAGAAATTTCCTATCTATTGTTAAATAATATAATGAAAAATGAAAATAAATATAGGATAAGAATTTTCATGCCATGGGTCATATTCACTAACAAGTAACTAACCCCAGGTTCCACTAACCCTAATGTGCACCTCCCTATATGCCAATGGATCCTAACTAACATCGAATGTCTGATGGTGGTACAATGGATCAATAATAAACACAATTAAATCATAAATAAATGAATGATAACAAACAAAAATCAGAATTTTAATAACTATAAATCATGTGTGATAACCAATTTCATTTAAAAATTATAATTGCATAATTATGCACCACTACCCTAGTTTTAATAAAACAACCAAAATATCATTACTAATTAACTCTAATACCTCTATCATGACTCGATTCCTCAAGAACCCAACCTGGGTTGGCAATGAAATTCAGTTTAAAAAAGATTCAAAAAAAATTAATTTCAAACTTTAGGGTTCGTATAGGTTGACGGGGTCACGAGGGTCTGGGGGAAGCGGGGTCGCCAGAGTCGCCGGGGTCGCTGGGGTCACGGGGGAAGAGGGGTCGCGGGGGGAAGCATGGTCACCAGGGTCGGGGGGGGGGGGGGTCGCGGGGGAAGAGGGGTCGTGGGGTGAGAAGTGGGGGAGTGGGGGGGGGCACTACTGTTAAAAAAACAGTGTTTCACGGCGGTTTATTATAAACCGCCGTGAAACCTTTTTAAAAAAAGTTTTAGCCGCAGTTCTTTGAACCGCCGCTAATCAACCGCCGCTAGATTCAAGTTTTGTTGTAGTGCTATAATTATATTATGATAATTGAATATCAAGCATACAACTCCTCCCTCTATCTCTTTTATTCTAAAAATGAAATCATCACCCGAGATGTGTCTGTTTACATACATTATGGGCGATGCACATTCATTTTTCATTATCACCTTCATATATTTTTAAAAAAAATATTATCATGGTTGAAAAATATTTTAAAATTCATGTTAAAATAATATTTAATTTCTTTAATAAACATATATACATAATAAAAAATGATAAAACAAAATGAGTTCATTGTGATAAAAAAACATCCAAAATTAATCTAAAATTATCATTGTTAACATTATTATAATGATTCATCCTCATAACATATAACAAAATTATTTATAAAATAATTTAAACTTATGTAATATCATTAATATTATATCATAAATCATCTATATATTTATTTCTATTTTATATGTAATTTAATTAATTTATACAAGTAAACCGATCATGAAAACTAATAAACTGAACACTCATGAATGGGGAAATTAAACACTACATGTCATCCAAAATCCCATAAATGAACGTAATAAAACTAAAATGATTCAAAATAAATAAATAAAAGTTTCCATATTTTTAATTTATTAATCTAATGTTATTATATAGGATATTAATGTCAAGAGAGAATTAAGACATAAGGTTAGGGGAATTCAAGAACCCAACTCTCTCTCTTTGGGTTTTCCATATTTATGTCCATTTTCTATTTGGATGTTTCATTAATTTCCCCTAAATATCTTTTATTTATCCTTAACATTTATTTTCATGATATACATGATTCAAATATTATTTTATATAAAAAGAAAATATTTTTCCAAAATAAATATTTTTATTTTAAAAACACATGTCTTACTTCTCTTGATTTTGTTTCTTCCTCACTCAAGATGGATGATTTTTATACCAAATATGTTATTACATTTTTTATTTTTGGAAACCCAATTATTCTCCATGAATGTATGCCTTAGGGAAACCATTTCTTTTCCATGGGTTGTTTTATGACCGATACTGATATACATTCTATATGGAATGCATGATAATGTAAATGTTATGATTTGAAAGGTGAACCCATAATTATATAGTGGTACAATTAATTGGATAACATCATGTATCTCCTGATAAAAATGAAATGTGCATGAACATGATGCTCTATTTTCTCACAAATATGTGTGGTATTTTACCACTAAGATATGGTGTTCCATTTTTATGCATTACCAAATTCCATGCCTTTTTATATTGCTTCCTCTCATGATTAGGATGATGATTTTACTATTATGATAAATCCATGTGATATTTTTTTCATTTTATTATCTATCCCCTTATTTGGATTTTATTTTACCCCTTTCAGTTATTTATATCCTCAATTGACTACTTTTACTAAGTATAACTTATGGGCCAATAAGTATCTAGAAAAAATTAATTAAATAAATGTTTATGATTTATTTTTAAAATGATATGTATTGTTATAATTTTATCAATAAACTAAAATTTTTGAACTTATTTCTGTGATAATTTATTATTTTTTATCATTAAAATGATGTAATAGTAATGTATGTAAAAGTAAGGTCACTATAGAAAATCTTTTGTTTTAGAAAATAGATTACAAGTTATTATATAAAGAGATGGTAGAGCTTAATGAAAGGTTAAACATTAATTCAATTATGTCTCACACAAATTATTTGTTTTATGAAGAACAAAAAAACATAGTGTATGAAGAAAAATGTTGTTTTTGATTTCAGTAAGAGGGATGTGAACCTATGTAAAGACTCTCCAAGGGTATATTTGACTAAAGTGACTTTATCAATAATTGAAGAGTATAGCTGTAACACCATGACATTATATTATATTATTTCTTGGGAATTATTCAATGTTCTTTACCTCTTACACTACATGAAACAAAAAACCTAATTTAAACCATTGTATATTTGACTAAATTATTAATATTTATGGTTGAAAATTAAATCAAAGATGTTGAATTATCTTAAATGGATAGAATTAACCACTTTATCAAATATATATATATATAATAAATTCATCCTTCAATACATTGGAATTCAATTAGTTAACTGAAAATGACTAATGAAAGACTTTATTATTGAGAAAATTATTTTCAAAAATAAAACATTTATGTGATAAAAATTTCTATTTCAAAAAAATATGATTAATTTTTTATGAAATTAAAATATTTTCAATAATAATTTAAATGTTAAATTTTATGAAATCAAAACAATAATAATTAATATTTGAAAATTAAATCTCTTAATAAATTTTTTTTCCCAATTATATTTAATTATTTTATTAAGAAACTGCATTTATAAAAAATGATTTTTAAAATTAAGAAATATGAACATAATTTTTTAATTCATCATACCAATATTTATTTATTATGCATTATTTTCTTAAAATGTTAGTTTTTAGTCAAAAAATTTGTTTTCCATGAAACTTATAATTTTTAAATGTTTACTATTATATAATAATGATATATAAATTTATAAAACCTCTTTGGTTATAAAATATAAATTTATGTTTTTTAAGTACTCCTTTTCATATATTCATTTAAATGATAATACCTATGGAAAATGTTGTTTTAACTAAATAAAATGTTTCATTGATATTTAGATTATTTTTGGACATTCCTATTAATTAATTATTTTCATTGGAGAATTAGTTGTTTGATAAATTTTAATACATTCATACATTATTTATTTGTTATAAAAAAAATTATTTAATTAGAATTATTATCCAAAATATTTATATCACAATTATAAATTTAAATATTAAAAACATTATCTCTCTAAAAACTATTCTTATATGGTTCATTGTATTTATTTATAAATTCAAATTTCACACCTTTAGAAAAGAAAATTTGATAGAATTTTTTTCATATTTTTATTTAGATTTATCAAATTATGTAAAATTTTAAATCATGTACTTACACATTTAATTTAATTACTCTGGTTAGAAATAAATTACTAAGGTAAAAGTAGGTTTTTGTAAATAGAATAAATATAAAACAACAATCCATAAAACGCTCAATGATATCTCAAAATGTATTATTTAAGATTACATTCGAAACATTTTCACATCCAACTCATATTATTTAAATTTTTTGGACTATTAAACATCAATATTGACCATACATTATTGAAAATGTTAGTGTTATCCCCAAAACTACCTTTCACTTCCAATATAAAAGGGTAACATCTTTATGAATTCATGAATCGCCTCACATTAGAATTTTTACATTAAAAGAATATACTATAGACTATTTAAAACTCTCTATCATGAAAATTTTCTCTTTTTAACTCATATTTATCCTAATTCCTTCAAATTCATGGTGAGTTCAAAGGGAAATTCAAGTCCCTAACATGAGTTATACTGACTTTTTTGTTTTCATCATAATATAAATATATCAAATTTATTAAAAACACATTAATATAATTATATTAGTATCATAAATATATTATTATTTTTCAATATTACTTTTATTATTATTTTCTATTCATATACCCCATCCATTAACAAAACAAAAAACATTGTTCTTGAGTTATGTGGACTACCACCTTTGTGATGTAATGTGTTTTATCTTCCATCACTACCATAAAATGATATATCTAAAATTTTTATTTATAGATAAATATTATTTTGGTGAAATAATTTATGATATATAGTTATAAAATATATATCATATTGATCATATGATGGGGAAATGATTATCATTATTTTAATAATTTAAAACAAGAAAACTATATGAAAAATGATCCCCTTTTTCTAAGTAATGAAATTATTTAAATATTATCATAATTATAATTATTTCATATTATGAAATATTTCTCTAATAATAACTAAAAAATATTATTATTCTTTATGTTTAATTATATTAAAAATATATCATCTCATAATTATCCATTAATCCTGGTAGCTTTATTTTTTGGTATGGTTTAAAAACCAACAAAAAATACTATACATTTATTTCAATGATAAACAAGATAATAAATTTCAATTTAAAATATGTTTTAAATATTTAAATAATGTTTTTTATTTTCTTGTAATTTTAAAAAAAATAATCTTATTAATTAAGAAAACAAATTTTGTTCAGTAAGAATCTTTGTAACATTTTCATCACTGATTTCATCATCCTAGATCATTAACAAAAATGATATGGAATGAAATTATAAATATAATAAATATCATGGAACATATTTTAAAATATGTTATATTATCTAATATCGATGGTATTTTGGAAAATAATATATTCCCACACTACTTTTATGAAACTTGTTCAAAATGATAATGGTTACATATACCCAATTTTGAAAATTATTATTGAAAAACTAAGATATATATATATATATACATATATATTTATTATAAAATTTGAGTATAAATTATTATAGATAATAATATGGTTCATGGGAATTTATTTAATTAACATAATTTCATTATTTCGAATTTTCTTTTCATGTTTTTAATGTTTTTGGAATGCATAAGGGTTTTTGTCTCAATTTCCCTTCACCGAGATAAGTATTATATTTAAAAAAATCATTGATGTTTTTTATATACATAATATTAGAGATATTATATCATTAATTAACACTTAATTTGGGAATTTTAAAATGAGTTAAATCCCTCTCTTTCAAGGGGTTTTGATTCGAATGTTTTTAAGATCTTTGGATTTTCTTGGTCTCAATTATCATTCTTGGATACAATACATTTTTTTCACCATAATTCTATTGTATGGTGTATTTACTAACAATGAATGTTTTTTATCATAATACATGTATTTAATGGAATTTATTAACTAAATTATGTCTTTATATCCAAGTGGGTATTGATTCAGTAGTTTCCTTGGTATAGAGGATTTTCGGCAATTCAATTTTCATTAACTGAGTTATGATAATTCCTTGAAATTATTTCCTATAAATTGTTTAAATTATTAAATTTGATTGTATTATGTATTATTATCTCGATTCTTTCTTGGGTATATATTCTTACTACAAAATCTATTTATCAAATATTTTTCATTTTTTTAATATGTTCTTCTAAATTAATACGCATTAATTATATGGATGGATTGTGATCACATTATTCTAGTATTAATATAGTCATAAACATATTATTTTATACAGTTTGAAAATAAAATTTTATACAATTTATATTGGAATATGTTCACCTAAAATATTGTTATTCTTCTATCATGTGTTAATGTATTGGAAATCCAATATAATTTATAATTGGAAATTTTATTATTTATTGTTTATCTATCCACCATCTCCTCTGGTTGGGTTATGATTGTGTAATCCATTTTTATTGAAATAGAGAAATTTTTATTCCTTCTAATATAGTTTATTATTAGATTTTCAACTTTGTATTTTTCACCCATCCATATTATTCTTGTGGATATTATAAGATCATGTAATCCCATATATTTTAATGGGAAAATTATTGACATTATTGATGATTATTTATTTATAATAGATTTGTATTATGAATTCCAATTCTATTATCATTATATATATTCCTATGTTTTCTATATAAAATTCTACTTAAGTAGTGGTATGAAAGGACATAATTAATCTTATAGTGAATCAATTTGATGTAATCAGGTAACTGGATGTTCCCAACATTATATATCCACTTGAATAGTTAATATTATTCATGAGACCAAATGGTTTGGGAATTTAGTTCATTCCTAAGAAATTAGGCATGATTTCTTATTTCTAGTATAGATGAAAAGTAATGTACCTCTCCAAAAGGGATTTATAGATGGTTTATGTATTTCTATAATTCTAAAATATACCATTATGAGATCAATAGAACTGATATCCATATTTTCATTTGTTTATATATATATATATATATATATATATATAACTCTCCAAGTTTTATAGTAATTATGGATTCATATGGTTTAACTATTTCTACTATAATATTTGTGACCTAGTTATTTAATGATTTATTCAGCTATATATTCCCCTTATTGACTATTTGATTTCACCCCTTCTTTTTTTCCAATTCACATGATTATTGAGAAAATTAGTACACGTGAAATGATTAGAAGCATAACACATGTGAATTAATTTATGGGAAATGCTTAATATTTCTCATGAATTAATTGGTTTTTATTATAGATGGAAAATAATATTCAATTGATTGGTAGAACATTGTATTTAATAGTCTATTATTTTTCATAATTATTTTACACACAAAACCCGAAATGACTTCAAAATTTAAAAGTGAAAAAAATATTTTTTTTATTATTTTAATTAAGTATGGTCATATCTAGGCCTTTCCAGCTGGTATGGTTGTATGTATGTACTTTATATTTTTATGGAACTAAATCTAGAACTATAGGTCAATTATGACACATTTTGTATCAAATAAATCTTTTATAAATCTTTAGATATTTATTTTATTATGAGGATAATGGCTACGAACCATCCAAAATACCTTGTACCTGACCCCAAACTGACATGGAAAAAAATAGAATTTTTGTTCCATGCACTTTATAGACTAGCATGTGGAATCATTCATAAATAATATGTGAACAATTTTTTCAAAAAATATCAGAAGATAATTATTATAAGTCTGTATGATCAAGACTCTAAAGGTATAAAGTACCAAAAAAACATGTAAAACTGAACCAAAATGACACATCATCATTAGAAACCATGTCTTCATGATAAAAAACTCTGATAAACCCATGAATATAGTGGATTAAATCTCTATAGTTCTCCTAAAAAATTACATGTATAAATACATACGAACATCAACAACCTCTAAGTGTCACATTTACTATTCTTAGACCAAGAATAAGATACACTAAAAAATCTAGATGGAAAATTTCGGGTGTGAGCTATAAATCTCTATAGAGTCTCACCAAGGGTTCTATAAAAAATTCTATAAAAATTAACCAAAATATGATTTAAATTTAAACAAAACATGTAATAGAAAGTAATTAAAATATTTTCAATTATAAATTCCTTCATAATCAAATGAGATGGAATATAAATCCAAAATAGGATTAAATAAAGATTTTATATAAAAAATTTATATTATACAGTTAGATTGAATAAGACATATCTATAAATTAATGGTATGTAATCATATAATAAATTATATCATAGAATCATTTAAAAAGATATGTGTTATGTGATTATGTTTTTATAGAATACTTACACTACTCATCAATGATCTCCAGTCAAAGGGTACACATGTCCCATCACATAGAATATTGGGGCTCAACTTTTCATAGGGGAAAAATCTTTTGGCGGTATGTTTATGTCAGGGTTTACATTTTCAATCCTATGCTATAAGGTAAGATCCTAGAATTTATATCCAAAATACCCACTATAAATCAATGCCCTCATGTACCTTAGTTACTCAATCTTTTAATCATGGAAAAATAAATAATTTTAGATCAATTAAAAGATAAACTTTTCCACATTCAATTTTAAACAAGCCTTTCTATTTTCAAAACCAAATCACATATTTTCTAATTATAATTCATTTTAAAATAATAGGTATATTTAATCCATTTAAAATCAATTCAATAAAACAATTTTTTGAAATCAATACATCAATTTTATAAAAATATCCGAATAAATCAAATTTCATTGAAAATGTGGGTTTTCAATATCTCTTGGGATTTTTCCAAATAATAAATAAATTATCTAAAATATGGTATTTTAAATTACATAAAATTAAAATTAAATTTAATTAAATAATTTAATGTTTCAATTTTTAAATTAAATCATATGAAACTATCTACCATTATTCACGTGATAAAACCAACATGACACATGCAACAAGATCTGGTAATGAATAATGATTAAATAAAAGATGATGGAATCTAAACTAGAATGAATATACATAAAAACGATTATATCCATAAAAACAATGATGAAATATCAATATTTATAGAGGATAGATGAATAGATCAAAAGAATCTGCATGAATGGGGATTTACTCACCAGAAGTTAATCTTAAGCGGTCATCATGCTTTGATATAAGAATAAAGGAGTTTGGAGGATCAATAATTTTCTTGGGATTCCTTAAGATCCAATAATTTTAATGAGGGGTAATCATAATGGAAATATTATAAAACATTACTTAAGGAAGTTAAGTCTGTAAAAACTTGGGGCACACCACATGCCATATAGACACAACATAGAAAGTCTAGAAATAGTATAATAGTGGAATAATATCCTCATGCCATGATGTAGACACCCCAGGTAAGATGCGCTCTTAAAAAGACACTAATATTTTTTCTAGATTAGCTTCAATGAGTGTAAAGATATAGAATTTCACAATCACATCAATACAGTTATTCCCAAATAGCTAGTAGCACCAAAACGAACCAACGAAGGCTCCACAAGACATATAAACCTTTATGGTGTAGTAATTCAAAAAATGTATGTATCTCTATAAACTAGTGTGCATTGATCTATGGAATAGCTAACCATCCATGATGCAGCCTTGTACAACCTGAAAATGCATTACCCTATAGCATGGTGGTTCGAAAATTAGCAGGGAATCTCCCCAACAAATCCAATATAACATGGTGAAACTCCATAATAACAATTTTATTCCATAGAAAAGAAATAAATTACATCGCATGAGATGGGTCCAAGGCCAAATATTCCATGGTAGTCTAGATTAATGAAATCCAAGGGCATCCGCATTCACTAAACTAAAACCTTTTTTGAGAAATATTACTTTTCTTGTAAATATGGTTCATGGAATACCTAGTGAGGCCCATATGAAAATGATGTAATTGACCATGTTTCCCTCTAATAATGTGTTAGTGAGATTTATGTAGCTATCGAACAATTTGATGCATCTTTAAACATAATAAATGATATCCCAAGGGATAAAAATACCCTACTAAATAGTCTTCTGCAAAATTTAGTTGTATGTCTCAACCTAGTTTATAATAATACGAAGATAGTGGAAAAATTACAAGTCCTTTATCATGGACGATGTGTTAGCAATAAGATAATCCTTATGACTAAATAAATAAATAAAAGAGAATAAGATAGAATCAGTCATATCTCGAACTTCACCCCCCCCCCACATATAACCCTTGTTTCATGTACTATCAAAATTGGGTTTGAGAATTCAATTTTGAGGTATCCAACATAGACAATTATATTGAAAAGATGTTATAATAGCTTACAGAATAGATACTCTACCGTCCATGATCAAACGTGGTGATTAGAAGAGCTCCCACATCATTTGTAGATAAAAAATCAAGGTTATTAGAGATATATCCATAATCTTAACTACCATACAAGAGCAGGGAATACCACCTTTCCTAACCTTATTATGGAGTGCCCAAATACTCTAGCATCCGACCCCCAGTAACAATGTAATTACCTTATGTTCATAATAAATTTCTTTCACTCCATGAAATAATAAGTGAGGAATGTGTTGATAGATGTTCCTTACACCACCATATTGTCTAAATAACAAAGGAAAAACCAATACTAGGATGCCAAGTGACCTTTAAGAAATAGTTGGGAAGTTGTCCCCACCATGTATATTCCACAATAAATAATTTTTTTAAAAATAGGTATTCTATTTTTTCTCACCACATCATACATATGGATGGGATTAATTTTAATTCTCAAAAAAAGAACATGAATTTAGTGGGAATATAATGGCCCCATAGTGTACGACCCCATGCACTATTTTTTGAACCTAGATACAAAACATTCAGATACACCTTTGTCGAGAATACTCTTGCCGAAGAAGGAATAAAAACCATTTCTTCCTATTTATCCTTGATCATTATGATTTTGTTGTAATCGTATTTTTGTTGATTAAATGTGACATAGATGAATGAATGAAACAAACAAGATTATGTGAAATAATGTTTTTTCATTTGAAAATCCTAGAGGATTAGAATGATCCCCACCGAATTGAAACCAAAAAACTGTACCATCCACACCCAACAATCCATCATAAATTATTTTGAAGATGATGTATATATAAAAATATTGATTCAAATAAGTTTTAAAATTATCCCCTCTATCCTTCTGGATGGGTTCCATATTTTTTGATTAGGAATATATCTGAAAGAGATATTCTATCCATGAAGTCATAGGACAATCTGTATTGGAGAAATATCATCATGTTCAAAACCATTATATGATTAAATCTAGTATCATATATTTCATGGGACACCTTATAAAATATTTCTTACTAATGTATTCCCTCTTATTGTCAATCCTAGATGAATCCAACTAGATTTTAATCAATGTTTCTGAAAACATACATTGGAACATTGGTAGATGACATAAAATTCATGGATATGGATGAGAGAACACTATTAAAATGGTTGGTACATCCCTCTGAAAGAGATTAACCAGTTTTTTAAATTGAAAATATAGTTGAAATTTTTTTAATCATCCCATAAAAATAATGAATTCTAATTCTACCCTAGGAGGTTAAGGAACCCAAATTTTCCATGGTAAATTATTTTAGGGGTACTCCAAGATCATCTTCAATAATCATCCCTCTATTACATAATCTTAAAAATGAAATATAGAAATTAATGTTCCCTCAAGGTCAATAACCCACTACACTTTCTGAATTCATCAGGATTATTGTTGATCCCCTGAATAGATCTAATACATCCATTATTTAAGAAAGAATATATTGCATTAATAAGTGGGTTGAAATACCATTTATGTTATATATAAATAATATTGTGAAAACATTCCCATCAATAATTCTCTTATTTTGGTATCTATATAAGTATTCTTGGATAATAATGAAGATATTGAGGGATATAGGGTCAACTTTTCGTAGGCCACTATATAACATGAAGAATCTAGAGTTTTTCCCCGTGAACATAACCAAAAACCTGGGTAAGAAAATCCATCTATGGAAATGAACATCCAACCATTCAAAAAATCATATGTAACCCATGACCCCGACACTACAACACTAATCCTCCCAATCATATTCCTTTTCTATATGAATATTCATGGTAATTTTATATCCAATATATTTCATACTAATATCATTGATACTACCATTTTCCATAGTAATGGAAGACTGTTAATCTCATCCTCAGATGAAACCCAATTTCTCATCATAAATAAATTTATGATTATATACTGGACGTATTTTATTGAGAATAGTAGAAATAATTTTTTAGGGGATATTACATAAACTAATTAGCCAATAAATTATGGGATATGAAGGGTCATTAAAATTCATAATAAAAACCAATTATGTGGAATACGCTACTTTGGGAAGGATTACACCCTCAAGAAAGTCCTAATTTTTACAAATAGTATCTTTTATGATGAATTACTAGGGATCTATATAGAAAGATAACATGGAATATGAATGTCTGAGAGAATACCAAGAATTAATGGCTATAATTGCCACTCAAACCTCCTCTTCATCCATAATTTTCATTGTAAAACTATTTATTTCTAAATAAACCACATTAGGGATGAAATAAAATTGAATTGATATTACCCTAGGTTAGTCATACTATATGGTATGGTTAAAATATCCATGCAGAGAACTAGGATTTGTGGTATCCACACTCCTAATATTTTAGTGTTATAGGTGGAGGATTCCTATTCAAGATGAATTTTTGTAACCTTGGATTTTTTATTTCCAAAGTGTGTGCCTAAAAAAATGCAGTATTAAGATCACCCTCCTTTAAAAATGTCATTCCAGATCATTTGTTGTCTCACCTTTCTCATTTAAGAAAAACTTTTACCAAATAGTTATTCAAATATACCATATTGCTAAAATAATCAACACCCCCATTGATTCAATGTCTAGTTGATCCTATTCAATATCAGCATTATGTTTATCTAAATCCATGAAATGAGAGATCATACTGGAATCTTGTGTTTGTAGTTGTTCATTCAACCATCACAATTTTTACGAAATTATACCCAAACACCCCCTTCTGTGATCTTTTCCCATGATGGATGTGTCACAAGATGATTGTTGGGATTTATCACCCATTAGAATTAATTGAAGAAATGCCCATTGGTTGAACCACTATTAGCATGATGGATGAGAATATGGGAGTTATTGGATAATTCTTGGGCTAGATTATCCACATTTGTATTATGAAAATAGGATATTACCAGAATTTTTGAAAATAAGTGGTCTAGATGAGACCTAGTTAGATGTAATCTTCTTTAATTGTTACAACATGTGTACTTTTCCCTTGAAAATACTGTTTCTAAATTTCCATTTCAAGTCACAATAGAATAAAAAAGTTTCTTTTCAATTTACATAGAAGTTTATCTTACTTTATTCTTTAATGATTATAAGATGAAATTAAAATCCCCCCACCCAATGGTCTATGTTAAATTCCCTAGAATGATGTTCTGCAAATAATACCAAAAGAACTCCCACTCCTTCACATAACCATTAGTGTATAAAAAGGAAGTGATGTAACTGAAATTATCATAACTATTCTTAGTGGAAATATGATGGTTTGACACAGTTGTTTTTTGACTATTTTATAGATATTACATAAAACCCATATATTCAATTTTTCGATATATTCCTGAATGAAATTATAAATCCAAATATTATTAGAAATTTCAGGTATTTTTATTAGGTTATTGATTGATTTTAAGGAATTCCACTAAAAAAACCTTTTTACGATGAATTTTGGATGCAATAAGACCCATTTTAACTTGTGACCCTATTCCCCATGAACTACACATAAAAAAAGAAATCATTATTATTTTATATGTATGGATTTATCCTATAGTGTCGAATATCACTTAGTTTGATAGGAAAATTATTATAGTTCATGTTTAACATGATATTTGGTATGGGAACACCTTGGAGGAGGAGAAATATTGAGGATTTCTATTCCATATTCCATATGAAATATTTCACTATAACCATAATTAATAAAAAATGGGGATGACAATGAGGAACTATGGTCATTGTGATGAGGGTTGAAGATGAAATTTAGATTTCCATGTTGAGTTTAAGGTTTTAGATTCACGGATCTGGAGTCCATAATTCAAAGGGATGATATCTAAGTATTATTCTATAATATATATCGAATCAAACAATTATCAAGAGGGGTACTAGAAGTTATGAATAATAACATGATGTCTATGAATGTTTTTCCTTTTTTCACTATAATTGGACACCCTAACTATGATGAAAAGGTTACGTAGAGGGATAATAATATAGATGAAAAATATATAGTAATTTGTATTTCATAGAATAGTGTCAAGGTCTATATCAATTGATGTGATTTCATCCATCATAATAGGTTCTTTCAGCAGATTGGATACTAAAAGGACTGAAATTGAAGGATGATCCAGGGAGGGAGAAGCAATCTTGGGTAAAATATTCTAATAAAAAAGAAGAGCATTTTGTGGAGATTACATCCTGTGAATAAATGAGGGGGAGAATTTTAAACTAGTTATTCTAAAAACTCTCACATCCAATAGTTTTATAATGAACTCATATGCACAATAGAATGAACAAAAGGTTTCTCCTATAAAATTAATAGTGGAAAAATTATGAAAGGGAATGAGAGGTCTAGTATGATCAACCCAAACCTCCTCCAAAGTGGATTCTTGTCCGAAACGATCTTCCATCGACCATTAGATTAGATTATCCGTCTATTTGCTAATGTACCCAAGGATCTGAGACCATGAATTTAAAATGTCCTTCCAGGATCTAAGAACCATAAAATACTATTTTTTAACAATTGGGTCATATTATGGAACATCCAAACCCTATAAAGAATAAAAATTCTTAATGATGGGATGGGGATGTTTTCCTGACTCCAACCTAGCCACCAAATTCCACTAGAGGATGTCCACGTCCACCAAGAAGGATTCTAGGGAAAATTCAGTGATAGGGATCCATCCACAGAGGTAGATCTAAGTTAACTAATATAAATTTTAGGAATCATATATTTATAGGGAAAATGGGAAGGGAAGGATGATGGAGGAACTCCTTCATGGAGGAACAATCTAAATCCTCTAAAGCTGATTAAAGAGGTGTTGAATCTGATGTAAGGGGAGAAGTGGGTGGCTGGATGTAGAATGTGGAGATTATAATGAGTCTCACATTTTATAAATTATCATCACAAAATATTTATTCAATACGTAAAAAACATTATTCAAAAATATTCCCAAAGACCATAATAGTCTTTTTCCTTTGTAAAAATGTAAACAAAAAAATGAGTACATAAATGAGCTACAACAAGACCCAATGTGTTCTTCTTGACTATAACCCTTCATAAAAAAATCAAAAATAATACATATATTCATAACCTATGGGCAAGGAGACATAAAAAGTGGTGATCTTAGATTCTTAGAAAGGGTTGACAATGGAGATACATAAGCATAATCATAAACATAAGGTTATGAGAACATGATCTTGAAAATAGAATATCATACCCTTCATATCATAGATAATGAACAAAAAACTTGTAATAATGAACGAATGTTCATAAGGAATGAATCATAATTATATAATGAACATAATCTATGATAGTATAACATAAGAATAAATCATGGAGTTGTGTCAGAAACATAAAAATATAATATGATTTCCATAGTATCCATGGAATCACTACCAATACCATATTGGTTCCATGGGTTCACTCCCCATACCATATTGGTATTAATTTTTCAATCCCATTCTAATGTTATTAGTATGAGTTCACTCCTCATATCATCTTGGTAGTAATGGTTCAATCCCATTTGGTAGTCAAGGATTATTCCCAACACCATATTATTCTATCTAAAGATATATAAATCATTACACTAGGCATTAGAGGGAGATATATTCCCCACACATCTCATAGTGAAATCATACATACATGTTCCAGAAGATCATAAATAATCATATCATAAACCATGAAATGAAATGTGTACTATAAACATGTAATCATATCATAACCTGTGGAAAAAATATGGGTTTCATATTCATTTCACCATTAACATAACCCATGAAAAGAAGTGGGTTTGAAATGAAAATATCCCATGGTAAAGAAATAAGTTCCATAATAATCATTCCATAAAAACATAAACCATTAATGAAAAAATATTAATAGAACCTTTGAAACATTTCATATAAGGTCATGTGTAACATCAATAGTTGTAATACTATATTGAAAATAACTTGTAAAAATATTTTGAAAACATGTATTGAGGATAACATACTTTCTTCTTGAAAATGGATATTTAAAACATAAAAACATTTTGAAAACAAATTTATTTATAATAAAGTTGAAATCCTATAAAGAAATATTTAAAAACCTTTTAGAAAATTTTTTATTTGAAAATATATAAATAGTTATTTAAAAAGTTTTGAAAACCATTTTACTTGAAAACATATAAAATAAACATTGATAACATTTAAAAAAATACCATGATAAATTATATAATAATCACGAGAACATTTTTTAAACAATTTTACTTAAAAACATGTAAAAGAATATTTAAATTTTATTCAAACAATTTCCTTAAAAACAAATAAAATAGTCCTTAAAAATTTAAAAATAGTTTCCTTGAAAATATCTTTGAAAAAATATTAAGAAATCATCTATTTTTTTAAAACCATAAATTTGAATAATATTAAAAAATATAAAAAATTAAACATTTAAACATGAAATTGAATCTTCACATATATGATAGAGATTAAATTCATACATTCAATATGAGGTTGGAATAATATTTCTTTTTCTTGGTAAAATAATAGAAAAATACTTGTTCATAAAGTGAAAAGAAGATTACTTGGAAAAAATTAGTAAAATTAAAAAAAGGAAATCATTATTTTAATGATTATAAGATAATAGTACAATATTCTTGTAATCCCATTTTATAAAACATTATTATAATGAACATATATTTCTTATCAAAGAGAGGGTAAAGTCATGATTTCATAAAAACACATTCTTAACTATCTTATGTACCAAAATATAGAAAAATGGTAACAATACATGACTATATCATTAATAACCAGAGGAAAAAAATTCATGAATTTTCTTGGGATATGGATTATAATATGTCAACAAAGGAAGCATAATCATAAAAAAAATTCAAAAAGTGTTGAGATTGTTTCAATAAGAACATACCACTCAATAAATTTGAATCGTACTACACATGTAAGAAAATTAAATCACATGATGTTTAGAATATCATTAATATAAGGAATTTCATGATATAATATGTAAAAGGTTGTATGTAAAACTCATATAAAAATATATTTTCATAACATATCATGTGTCCCAAAGAAGGAAAATTGAGATAAAATTACTTTCCAAATTTGGTGTATTTAAAATAAAAACCTCATGAAAGAAATATCATATATTGGATATATAAATACACATAATATTATGTTAAATTATAATTGAATATATACATGGTAGTATAAACACCACACAATAGTAATGGTCGGTGAATGAATCCTGTATCTCATAGAAATAAAAAGTGGGAATAAATTCACATACCTTGTGGGTTGACTCTGTTTTTACTCATAAAAGCTTATTATATAAAAAGATTATGTTTATTTTAAAACATTTATAGAATTATATTATTATATATAATAAAAAATATGGTTTTATTATTACTTTATATTACCCTCTTGTTTATAATTCTTTGTTAAGGTTTCACTTCAGGTAATATTCCCTTTGTTCTTCTCATGTGTCTTAATTTGTTATATTTTTGGTCTTATACTTATATTAGTATTTCAAGAATTTACACCAGTATGTTAATCTCATTTATATTTATTATATTTGTTTAATAATAATCTATTTAATACATTTTTATGAAATTGGATACACCATTCATGGATATAGTAAGTTATACGTACACATAAATGTTGATTCTATATTTAATATCTTATTAAAAGAAATACGGTAAATAAAATATGTGTGTGTATATGTATATATATATAATTATTAAAATTTATTTATAATAAAATATATATCATGTAGATTCACTAAACTCATCCTTAATACATTCTATGTAGTGTGTGAAAGTATCACATCGCTTTGAGGGGCCGTAGTAAACACTAACTGAAACATAATTATCTTATTTACACCAAATGGAAAGTATAATGAAATGTTTTATAAATGGATTAAATAATATTAAAATAATAATAATAATAATAATAATATATCATATATAAATGGATATTTTTTTATAATGTCCACCATGAAGGGTGGTAAAGGAAAAATGAACAATCTTTGTTTAGTGGGGCAATAGTTCTTCATACAGATAAACATTATGTTTGTTACCCATAAAATGGATGTCTGTGTATGTTTTAGTTCAAACCACATCATAAAAACATCCTAGTATATTTATTATAATGTTTTTTTATAAAATCATGGAATACAGAGTGTGGAGGGGTTGGAGAAAAAAAATAATGGAAATTGAGAGAAGACATAACCACTTAATCGGGTAACTCCTTTTCGATTGTACCAAAATGATTCTGTGGAATTATTTATCACCAATTGTAGGATTAAATGAGGAATTTAGGGATTTTGGGAAATGTATTTGAATGATATTTTCTGAACATAGGTGGTTTTAGAGTTTTGAAGAAGATGGTGAGGTTGTTTCCTTTTATAATGGATGGGGAGTGGCACACTTGTAATATTTTGGAAAAGGGAATCCCCACCCATGTTTTTTAATTACATGTGGATCCAATAAATGCCCAATGTCTATAAAATGTATAAAATGGTAGAAATATTTCCATAAATTAAATTTTTTACATGTTTATAATTATTTTGGGCCTTAAGGCTCGGGTTCAGCCCCTTATTAATTTTAATTTAGCCTTGGTCGTTGTAATTAATTTTAATCACATTCAGTAATATCATTGGTCAAAAATTAGGTTTAACGTTTTAGATATTATAAATTAATCTTATTACAAATATGGAATCTATTTATTTCAATTATAATCACATAATTTGATGAAATTAATTTAAAATTAATCCCGTAGTAAGGTGGACAATAGAGGTTTTTAAAGTAAAAACATTCTAATGTTTGCTAAGATTGTATATCAATGTTCAAAGTGAAATTGATATCAGTGTCCTAAATTTTATTAATTTCTAAAAATATGTCTAATTTAAAATAAAATTTTTCCTTGTAAATAAATTAAACGAATGAAATGTTTTGAACTAAAATTCAGTATTTTTAACTATTCATTAAATAATAAAACTTTTACTGAAAAATTCAAAACATTTACCCTAACATAATTAATATGTTGAAATTTCTAATTTGAAGTTTATTTTGACATATTAAATCTATAAAATATAAAAACATGGTATTTAATATGGGTTTTCCATTAAATGGTGATAAAAATATCTTATTTAGAATATTGGTTTTTTAGCATAAAATTGGATTTGTTCTTATCTTATGTATATCAAATATATTGGATGTATATAAAAAAATATTTTATTGAATATATTTCATATAAATTATATTAATATCAATCAATAATTATAATTAATTTAATTTATTAGGGTAAAATATCATTGTGACCATTAAAATAATACTATTTTTGTTTATATTCATTCTATTTTCATATATTTATATTTAAATGGTAACCTATGAATTCATACTATATTTTTGTGAAACATATGTTTTCTTAAATAATTTAATTTTATTAATAACCTCTAATTTAACATCTTGCTTATATTTTATTATATTAATTAAAAACATTTTAATGACTTAATATTGTTCTGTAAAACTTCGTCTTGCGTGTTACACAAGACAACAAGGTAAGTAATTGTATCATGTAACAAAATATATCTTTATTGTTTCATATAGGTAAACTCAATGTTTATGATGCATGTAATGAATTATTAACATGGAGTTGCATATAATGAATGCCTAGCATAATGATTTGATATAAAATAAACTATCTTTAGAGTTTTGTGAATTAAAGAATATCAAAAAGGATTAATTAATTATAGAAAAAAATTCACTAAATCTCAGTGTGTTTCATTCTACCCCGCGTAAAATGAATTTCTCCCTCAAAATTTGTTTGAGTTATCATATGATTAATAGTTTAATGTTTTCTTAATAAAAACCCACATCGTAAAAATAGTTCCAAAAAATTCCTTAAAAAGGGAATGTTGGAACCATAATGGTTATCCAAAGTAACATATATCTAGGATTCCACATAGGAGAACATAGGTTGGGATTTAATATTGGACATGGAGGAAAAGTGTCAATATTTATAAGGATTTATTGAGGTTATCAATCATAAACATATGAATGATCAATGAAAATTTTAAGGCCTCAAAGTCACAAATATGTGATGATTTAAAAGGTCGTCGTGTTTAATAAAAAACTGCTATTAGGAGAACACATTTTCTTTTGATCATTATCCTAATGTTGAGTAATTATTTTATTGAGAATGATTATAAGGAAAAATACTTACATGATATATTTTGTAAAAAAATTTAAGTCTATTATTGTGCTTTTATCTATTGTAAATTCATCCATTACATTAGGAAACAGATGTATTTACATTAACTTTTATTCCTGAGGTGCTCAAATAAAATTTTACCAGATCTTAAGGCCCATAAAAGAATTAAAAGTATAACAATTTTTCTCTAACTATTCTTCAAAATCAATATGTATGATACATTAATACGTAAACAAAAAATTTACTTTACTGGTTCATCATTATTAATTATTCAAAAATAATGATTACTCATTTACATAGAGATCGCATAAGCCAGTGGTGGGGATGAAAACCTTTTTATCCTTCAGTCATGGTTTCAGAACCCATGGAATTGTTATAATTTATTGGTTTTCACTATACATACATGATTTCCTTATCTAAAACCATTCTAATATAATTTCAAAAATAATAAAATATATACATCATTTAAATAAAGTTAATCCCTAAATAGACTTTTAACTAAGGTTTCTATACAAACTGAGTGCATGCATAATTCCTCTAAATTTTAACTTAACCTTTTCATGAATGGTTAACCTTAAAACCATTCAAAAATATGAAAAATTCAAAACATTAGAACGAAATTCATGAAATAAAATTAGCATTGATTCCCTTGTATATCATGATGTATCTATTGTCTGTCACATTCTTAACATGTGAATAACCTCATCATACTTTCTATTGAAACATGGTCAAAACCTGAATTACCATAGACACTTGTGTAAAACACACATTATTCCTTATTCCCTATATTACTGATATATTCTATAAGTCCAATATATTGTAAACTTCATTCATGATAGCATAAACTAATTGTCAACAAGTCCTTAATTATTTCCAAGGTAATCAGTACAATCCAATTTACATCGATCCAATATATAATTATCCAAACAACATTATCGTGACATAAAGAACATATTAATGGTTATGTGTCCCTTAATCTTGTGTTTTCCATGTACATCGCATCTCCATTAAATCATTATTCTATTCCATTATATCCATTCAATGTATTCTTTTAAATCATTAAAAAAATTGATAGTCCTTATATATTTCACATTCATAATTTTTGAATCCAAAAACATAAAAACATATATTACTTCATCCTTAGTTTATTAGTATTCCTACCTCATCCTATTACATAATACCTCTTTTATTTCAAATTTTATCTACAATCTATTCATCATCAGTAATGTAACTATTATTCACACCACCTCAATGATTCTCTCAGGAGCTATCCTATTATGAAATTGAGTTTCTTAATGATCATTTATTCTAAACATAAAACACATAACCATCTATGGTGTCTTATGGAGGACAATATTCTCATCCATTTTTTTAATCAAACTCTTCGTTTATTCCTATAGACACTTTCCTTGTGTTCGTATTTTCCATATTCAAAACATCTTTTTGATCCTCTAAGACATTCAAAAAGGTGATTCCTTCCACATTATTGACACAAAGGAAACTGATTCTAATTTCGTCCATGTTCTCCATTACCCAAAATCTCAGGTAACTCTTTCTTTTTCTTCCGTTGGGAGTTCGAGAGTTGGTTAAAGTACACCTTGTTAATCATATACCCGATAAACTGATTAGGCATGATGAAAACATATTTCACACCAGTGACCATCCCACATGGCTTCTCATCAACAAATCATCCATCACATTCAACATTAATCAATTTCATTCCAGTTATCAACATTGACTAAAACCATAATCTTGGTGTAAGAATTAAATATCATAGTATAAAACCACATAGTCATGAAAATAATTACATATAGGATTTAAAAATCATGACACCTTCCATAATCTATGATACTAGAGTTAATACTATGTTATTTATAGACAACTTATATTTAAATCCATAATGACGGGTTGTCAAGAGTTTTGTGAATTTCCAACAAAAATCCCGTAGGACTATCAAACCATGTGTACAGCAGGGCATGTTGTCTTATACCAGATCACCCAGAGTCCGGACAGAAACATATTGTCAGAGTTGTTAACCCAAGGTTCATTTGTTCAAGAGCCACATCCACTTGTAATATCCAAACATTTATGTATTTCTAGGAAGACACTCACACTATCCTTTTCCAAAATTACAGTTCATTTTCTTAAACGTAAACTCATCCTTATACTTATCCTTATATACATCCCTTGACATATCATTGTAAATATACCTATGGATCCTACTAATGATTTCTCATCCTAGTTTAGAAAGGTTAACTAATAATTTTCACTATTATGATCTATAAATAACACCTATTTTCATACATTAATATTATATAACTATTTAGGAATACTGAAAACATCATATAAACAGATTCCCAAAGACCATACTAGTCTTGTGCCACTGAAAACATAGAAACATAAAAATTGGTACATAAATGATCTAAAAAATCTCCCACTAGATTTTTATTGACTAGTAACCTTCTTATATCCATCAAACATAATGAATATCTTTATAACCTAGGGAAATTAAAATTAAAAAGGTTGGAAGTCGGATGCTCAATAAGGGTAAATAAGTGAGATATGTAAGAAAAATCATTAGTACGAGGTTATGTGAACATGAACACAAAAATATAATATCATTACCTAAATATTGAAGATTATAAACATGAAACATGGAATAAATAATGGATGTTCATAAGACAAGAATCATAAGAAAATAATGAACCTAATTTATGATTTCATAACCTAGGAATAAATCATGGTATTGTTGCTGGCACATCAGTATATAATATAATTTTCATAGTAGCCAAGGAATCGCATCCTAGACCATATTGGTATTATGGGTTCACTCCCCATACTATCTTGGTATTCATGGTTCACTACCATTTCCATCTTATTATTAGGAGTTCACCCTTTTATACCATATTTTTAGTCATGGTTCACTCCCATGGATCTCTTAATAGTCAAGGTTTATTCCCAAGACCTTCATTGCCTATCTCAATAGATATAAATATTTACCCAATGAATTGGAGGAAAATATATGTCCTAACCATTTCATAGATAAATAATACATACATGTTCCGAACCATCATAAATAATCTTCTCATGAACCATGAAATTAAATGGGTAATATAAACATGAAATCATATCATAACCTATGAAAAAACAGTTTTTATAATGATTTCATCATAAAAAACCCCCTCATAAGAGGTGGATATCAAAATAAAGTAACCAATGGAATAGAGACTAATGCCATAAGAATAATTACATCAAAAAATAAGTAGTTCAATAAATAATACGAATAAAACCTTAAGATCATTTCATAAGAACACATGAGTAACATCAACAGATGAAAAATAACTTGGAAAGTTATTTTGAACACATTTTTTGATTAAAATAACCTTTCATATTTGAAAAAATGATCTTTAAATCATAAAACCATTTAAAAATAATTTTATTGAACATAAAATTGAAATATCATAATTAAAACTTTTATATCCTTTTGAAAAAATGTTTTTGTTGAAAATATATAAAGAGAGATTTATAATGTTTTGAACACTATTTTCCCTGAAAACATATAACGAGATATTTGAAAACATTTTATAAATAATTTTATTTGATAAATAATAAAATAATGTTGAAATTAATATGAAAACAATTTTCATTTAAAAATTGTAAAATAAGCATGAAGTTTTTTTAAAACTATTTCCTTTAATGATTATAAAACAGTCTTAAAAACTTTTTGGAAAACACATTCCTTGAAAATTACTTTGAAAAATTATAGAGAAATCAAGAATTTCTTTTGGAGTACATTTAATTGAAAATTATTTTTAACAAAATTTTATTAAAAATTAATATTTCAAACATGAAAATGAAGCTTCACATATAGGACATTGGGTAAATCTGTACATGTCATACGAGGTAAGAAGACCATTCCTTTTTCAGGGTAATATATTAGAAAAAAAAATTAGAAAGAAAAATAATATTTCATTTAAAAAATTGCTAAAATATAAAAAGGAAATATTTTATTTTATTTATTATATTTTGATAGAACAATATTATTTGAAACCATTATTAGAAATCATGGTTTTGAAGAAATACAAATTTCTAACTGAAGAGATTGTAAATTTTGGCTTCCTTAAAAAAGGTTTCATTACTATCTTATGTAAAAAAGGGTATAATAATGGTACCAACACATGAATATATCATGAATAACCAGAGGAAAATAAAATTAATGATTTTTTGAGATATTTATTATAATATTTTTTCAAAGGAAGCATAATCGTAAATAATATCGAAATTCAATGAGATTGTTTCAATGAACTCTTACCACATAGTAACATTGAATTATACTCCGTATGTAAAAAATTTACAATACATGAAGATTATAATATCATTAAAGGAACTAGATTCATGATATAACATTTCAAAGTCATTATGTACAACTCATATAAAAATACAGGTGCATAACATGACATGTGTCTCAAAGAAAGAAAACTGAAACAAAATTACTTTACAGATTTGGTAACTTTTGAAACCTAAACACCATAAAAAATAGATCACATAATGAATAATTTGATTGAAATAATATTATTTTTATTAATAATATAATACATCCATGTAAGTATAAATATCACAGAAAAGGAATCTGTGGGGAATAAAATAATTTATCTAACTAAAATAAAATGTGAGCTGAAATTCCCATACCTTGTGTCTTGAATATCTTCGTACACATAAAATCTTACTATACAATAAATGTAAGTTTGGTATAAAAGTTTTACAGAATAATATAGTTATATTTAATACCATTTATATTTTTATTATTATCATATATTTCTCATTTGTTAAAAATCCTTTGTTACGGTTTCGCTTCGGGTAAATTTCTCTTTGTTTTTCACATGTGTCTTAATTTATTATATCATTGGTCCTTATATTTATTTCATGATTTTTCAAATATATACCATGATAAAAATATAATTTATATATTTTATATTTTCATTGTAATAGTCTATATAATTTATAATTATTAAATGGAATACACTATTAATAGAGACAGAAAACCGTACAAACTCATGAAAGATGTATCTATTTTTTTATCGTATTGAAAGAAAGAGGGTAAATGACATTTGTGTATATATATGTATATATATATTATTATTAATAAATCTTAATTTTTATATCATATATATAATATATTTTTACTAAAACAATCCTGAATACATTCTATATATAGTGTTAACAAATCACATCGCATTGATGGGATGGTAATGCACACTTCTGAAATGAAATTATCATATATACCCCAAATCAGAAGTATAAATATATGAGGTGTAAAATGATGAAAAATAATTAAATACATAATAAATATAATATTTAAAATATATAAACATATTTTAAATCATAATTTCCACCATTATAGGAGGTCATTTAAAAATGATCATTCATTGTTTAGTGGGGTAGTTGTTTTCCATACACATAAATAGTATGATTATTACCCGTTAAATGAATATGGGTGCATGTTTAGGTTGAAAAAATACCATAAAAATATTACATATATGATAATGTTGGGGTTATACAATAATTTAGTAATGAGAGGGGATTGTTTTTTGAAAATAAAATAAAATATAGGAGCTTGAGAGAAGACACTACCTCTCAATCAGGTAATTCTTTTTCGATTTTTCCAAAATGATTCTTTGGATTGCTTTCTTCCAAAATGGAGGCTTCAAAGAGGCATATAGTGATTTTTGTAATTGTATTGGGCATAAATTTTCTGAACTTGAGTGGTTTGAGATGTACGAATAAGATGTAGATGTGGTTTCCTTTTATAATGTAGGAGTTGGACTCCGGTAATATTTTGGAAAATGGAAACCCCACTGATGTTTAGTTATTTCATCTATATCAAATAATAAATAAATGTTGATAAAAGGGAGGAATGGGTCAAAATATGTCTTTGTAGTGTATTTTCTAAATTTTTATAGGTCTTTTTGGGCCTCAAGTTTGTGGTTTACTGTCGTATTATGTTTAATTTAACCTTTATCATTTTAATTAATTTTAATCACTTTCAATAATATTTTTGGTAAAAATGTAATTTGACCATCTTATAAACTACCAATTATGATTATTAAATATATTTTATCTATTTATCCAATATATAATCACATAATTGGATGAAATTAATTTAAAAATAATCTCACAGTTAGGTCGACAATATATGTTTTTAAAGTAAAAGAATTCAAATGTTTGCTATGTTTTTATAGCCATGTTCAAAGTCAAATTGATATGAAGAAACTAAATTTTATTAACTGATAAAAATATTATCTAATTAATATTTTAAAATAATTTAAAATACAATTTTACCTTATAAATAAATTAGATGAGAAAGCGGTTTTAAACTAAAATTCTAAATTTCTTACTGTTCGTTAAAAAATATAATTCACTAAAAATATAAAATATTTAACCTAATCAATTTATTATGTTATTAATTCAAATATTATGTTTATGTTGACATATTAAATCTATAAAAGTTACAAAAAATATATTTAAAATGGGTTCACCCTTATTAAGCGTTAAAAATTTCTTAATAAATATATTTATTTTTAAGCCTAAAATTAGGTTTGTTCTTATATCTAAAAAATCTATTGGATGAATATAAAAAATTTGATGGAAAATATAAAATATATATTACCTTATTATAACTCACTTTATATAATTAATTAAATTTATTAAGGTAATATAGATTTGTGAACATAATAATAATAATAATAGTGTTCTTTCTATTTAGTCGGTTTTCATATTCATTTATAATTAATTGCTAACTTATGAATTCATATTATATTTCTTTAAACCATATATTTCTACATATTATTTAATAAAATTCATAAAAAAATTTATAATATAGTTAATAAAATTTTATATTAGGTAATAAAATTTTAAGGATATACAATTGTTTGGTAAAACTCGGTCTTGTGTGTTATGCTAGCCATCAAGAAATGTCATTATTGTGTGTATCACAACATAACCTCGGTGTTTCGTGTAGAGAAATATAATGATTATGTTGAATGTAGTTTGAAATTAACATGTTGTATCATATAATGAAATCCATATATAGTTCATTAATTAAAATAAAACTATCTTTAGTGTTGCATGAAATTCATGATATCCAAAAGTCTAATTTAATTAGATAAAAAAAATTAAAAAATCATGGGGCATTACAGTGGGCCATTAGTCACTGTATAAGGTGTTGTTGATGGAAATAGTGTGGTATGAGGTATTATAATGGGTGGGGAGGTTTGTAAATGGGTGGTATGTAATTAAAAGAGGAGTTTATTCACCATAATCATGGTGATTCCCCAATAATAAATATTCTGACACATTAATACCTGGAATCCTGTAAATATAATTTAAACATACATCCTAAATTTTTTTCAATTTTCCACTAAAAATATCTCTCTCACTGGTGACCCATGATCTCAAGTATCATACGAATTAGAACCATGATTCCATGTCACATGGATCAAATATGTCATACTTCCTTGAAGAACCTATGTCTCAGAATCAAAAATCCGAACATGATGTTCAATCATAGATAAATCATGATCAAAATCAACATCCACCATTCTTAGAACATGATAATGGAAATAAATATACATTCAATTATATGATACATGAATCATTTTTTTGATTTAAGTATTCTATTTTTGAAGTTCCCAGAAATAGGCACCATTCCCCACAAGCTTAATAATATCAAAAATACCTACAAATATCAGTTGAGGGTTTCCCTTTTTTCTAGGACACTTATGTACAAATGGTGTTGGAACTATCAAAAGCCCTAGTAACAAACAAAAATCACATGTGGTTATTGATTATGATTAGAATATTATTTATACTATCACATTTTTTTAAGATTCTCTGATGAAATAACCGATTCCAAATCGTCATCCCGTGGAAATAACTCAGTCTAACAAAGAAACATTTCCCAATCCCAAACCAACACAATTGAGCTTTTTAATGACAACTATACAATACCTAAAAATTATCCATTAAAATATTAGACTCATAACTATTTTTATTGAAAATAACTGGTCCCAAATGGTCATCACAAGCTCCCCCAATGTTGAGTATGTAAGAATGTAACATATCTTAAAAAATTTTATATCCTATTATGTGTGTCCATTAGCCTAAAGGTGATATTCAATGCTCAAAAATACCTAGGATCCCATGACCTTCTTGGGGCCTTTAAAGAATAGATATGTGAAATGGGTACCCCTATCATAGACTATAGTAAAAAGAACTCTATGCAATCCGATAATATCCTAAATTTAAGGATATCCCATGTCCTCACTACCAGTTGTATAAATAATGAGTATAATGTGAGCCGATATGGTTATACCATCAATAAAAACCTATATCATTTTTATCCCTGGTGTGTTTCTCATAATCCAAGCCCCAATATTCATAGAAAAAGATTTCAAATTACATTTAGGTACTCTAAGTGGCTAAAAGATCCCTAAATTTCATTGGTTCTCATGTTAATCCTATTGGAATGTATAACAATGATAAATAATGTCAAACAATTAACATCTCATACATGAACACCAAAATAAACTTATATCATAGAATGAAATTTTAGTTAAAGTGGGAATATTATGATGGGTATTTTGGAAGTAACTCATTACACACTTTCTCATTATAAATTTACAAAAAACCGAGTTATGGAAATATTGTATACCCTATGCTGAGAAAACTCACTCACCAATGGTCTCTAAACTATAAAGATATTTCCTAATAAAATGTAATTAATCATGAATCTAATTCTCCAAAATAATCAAATTGAGAAGATATTACATAATGGAAATGATTTCCAAAAAAATAAAACTCATTCTATAAAACCCTCTAATGAAACCGAGCAAAAAGAGACATCTGGTCCCACTTTTTTCCTCATCCATTGATGGAATGGGTCATAATTTCCCTAGTCAAGTAATATTTAATGAAATTACTCTTTATCAGGATATATGAAATTTTTAGATCAAAAGGATTCATGAACACTAACCAGATCGTCTTCTAGAGGTTCATATACTTTTTTGGAGAAGTTAAAACTCATTCTTTTGTGGCCAGAACAAGCAATAAATATTTCTCTAAAATGGTAATTCATCAAACTATTGAAATCATAAATTGTAATTGTGATTTTGAGATCTTGGATTATATAATTATTTTAATGTGACATATGATGTCAACAACCAAAGGCAACCACATGATCACCCTGAATAATGAAACAACTCAAACCTAAACTAGATGCCTCACAAAAGACCAAATAGCCCTGATCGGTCTCTAAAAGTGTCAATAACAACACATAATTAAAAATAATATTATTCTCAGAAATATAACTCTAAACTATTCATTATAATATAAGTTCACTCCTGTCCATATGCTGGTGCATATGGAGAGCTCAGAATTTAGCTTGCTTTGAAGGAGTGGCCACTCGGCGTCACTCACTGATCATCCGCACCAAACTACTGGTCATGGATTTGAACAGATTTTAAAATTATGGGGAGGAATCCACCACTCTGGAACTTATTAATGTGGCGATCTATACCCTTACATTCAGAGCTAGACGAGGCCTACATGTGCGTTGGTCTCCTCATTCCTCAGGATTAAAACACAACATCGATGGTTCTTGTATCTCTAGAACTATTCATAGAGGGTGGTTTGTTCGGGATTCTAGTGGTTCTGTCATTCTCGCTTTAAGCACATGTTTTGGTCAAGGACATTCTCTCCAAGATGAGGATATGGCTATCTTCACCTATCTCCATCTCTATCAGCAAAAGAAGATCCCTATTTTAGTAGTGGATATGGATTCTAGTGTTATTCATGACTCACTGAAGGGAATTGGCAAGGTGTTGTGGTCTATCATTTATAATATTAGATGTTGTAGGACTTATCTGAGACGAGACATTGAGTTCCTTCACATTTGGAGGGAGGATAATCAATTTGCAGACTTTTTGGCATCTACTTCTTCCAATGGTATTGATATCATTTGGTTTTCCAGCCTAAATTCATTGCCTATTGAGGGGGTGATTCTTGTTAGAGGGGATGAACTTGTCTTGCACTACTTTAGACATCCTTGAAAAATCTCTTAATTTTCATTTTTCTTGTTAATAAAATTCATGATGATTTAGATGAGAAATATATGAGCAAAATAGTGGTAATATCCTAGCAGACCCCAAAAGATCTACATCTCAAAAAAATATGGTATCCCCAGTTTCATAATATCTTCCACCTTCTCACAATAAACTAATATACCATGTTTTGATAACAATTATCCCAGAAAAATCACTTATGAATTCCATAAGTTACATTTTAAATCAATCTCATAAAGTAGATGACTTATCAAATTTCCGGATTATTTTAAAATAACACACATTATCCTCCTAGAACAAAGAGTAAATTGGGATGTAATCCTAAAATACCACTAATAAAGAGTCAGTGTAATAATGAAATATCATGATGATGAAATATATAAAAAATTTAGCAACATTGTTAGGATCAAATGTAATAAACAGATACTCATAAAGGAAATATACACTCTTAAATTTTTCCTTTTAAATGATAGAATTGTTTTTTCTAAACTAGTCATAACCAAAAGAGTACAAAATATTTGAGAAAAATTTTTCCAATATATTCATGTCAAATAGTTCATAATTACATGGTAATAGATATTTTTTCCTTGCGATAACTCAATTTATTTTCTAGTTATCATCACATATATGATGTATCCTATTAAATATATTTTTCAGTAGTATAGGAGCGGCCATAGGTGGCACACTCGAGTTTATAAAACCCTGATTTATCATATCTTTAATCAATGATATTAATTTTTAAGATCTATTAGTTCCATAATATAAGAAGTAATAGACACCAGATGAGTACCATGTACTAAATCAAAAGAAAATTGTACCCCTCTTTCTGGTGGAATGGGATAAAAATGATTTGGGGAAATATTAGGAATCATGATGAAAACTATAGTGAGATCATCAATAATTGATTCTTATTACATGTTTAATGAAAAAAATGATATTAACTAGTGCTACACTAAGAAATGAGGTCTTTATCTATGTTTCCTCACATCCCATTCTCCATGAATGACAGGGAACACCACATCTGATGCAGTAAAGAAGACTCACCAAAAGGTAACATTCAATCCTGGAATTACGAGAAGTCATCCAATCTATCTAAAATTTGACATTAATAGGATATATTTAATGAACTAGAAATCTCCATGTATGACCAATCTCTGATAGAGAGGAAACTGAAGTAGGAAAATGAAGAAAATAATCTCCCCTATTTATAAGTAGCGTAGTAATATCCATTATTTAAGGCTAAATATTTGTATGACAATTTATAAAATTCACATAAAGATTGATAAAAATGGGTGAAATGGACTAATATAAAATAAGTTACTCATTAAAGATGAATCTATTATGATATTAATTATCATATCCTTTTTCCATCATATGTTTTCTCTAGAGACTCTTTTAGTTTATGAGGAATCGTCATATTAGACTCCTATGTCAAGAACCCATTTGTTCTTAAATAATCTTATTGAGCCATAGTACTTTATGCTGATGATGAGACTATTCCACTATGTGAAGTTGAAATAAAATGGAAGAACATTATTTCATGGCCTAAGAGACTACACAAATTATAGACCTTGTGTTCCTTAGTAAAAACCCATCTTGAATGCCCAAAATAATCAAACTAGAAGCATGTAACAAGGCATCTTCTAGGAACTATAAGAGGTATGGGAAATTACTAATGTCGAGAAAAACAAATAGATTCATCAATATTTATATTTCCATTAAATGAACTCATAGAACTTACACTAGGAGAAAAATAAACACTTATCAACCATGAATTATGAGTCAGTTCAAGCTAAACCATTAATTCTCTATCAAACACATCAGTATAAGAGGTGATATTTAAGAAGATTAACTATGATCATATATAAGGAAAAACTCCCATTTAAAACTATTGAGCCATAATTTTCTCTTTCGATACAAACTTATGTTAAACCCAGACAATATCAATGATATAGTATACATATTTTATCATGGTCCTATCAACATGATGGATGTTGAGAAACTCCATGAATTTTTCCATGACCTTGAACTATAGAAAAAACTATTTAGTGAAAATAACTCCATTTTCATTAAAATCTAATCCATCATTATTATATATAATCAACATCTAATCCCATCATCTCCTACTAGGCTCCTCAATATTTCATATAACACACATCACTATAATCAAATTATTAATGTCCAATTACTTAAAAATACCAACTCGATATTTTTATAAAAATACTCAACATCTTGATGATAATTTGATCCTTCAATTATTGGTGGTTTATAATGAATAAAATAATTAACATGATATTTTGAATCATCCATTGAGGTTCATTGAATAGATCCTAAATGAGAATAGTTTTTGGTTCCATCCCTATAGAAAGAAAAAAATACTCCACTATATCAACACAATTCGAGTCATGTTTGGGATTACCTTATTGTGGTTCACCATCAGCATCCCCCTATATCATATTCAAACATCTTCTCAGATGAATAATTCTGAAAATAGTCAATTAATTTCACTGAATGTATCAGAAATGATACAAATATCAACAACACAGAAAATAGTCATAAGAATAACAATTATATTAAATATAATTCCATATTTGGTTTTCAACACACTCACATTAAAATAATGTAACTTCCTAGAAATCATATCCAAACATTTATCAATACAATTTTATCAAACACCTAAGGTGACTTGAGGCCTTTTTGATGATAAATTGCCAAAAAAATGCTTGAAACTACCTCTTAAGTACATTAAATTGTACGTTTTATCTATCAAATAAACAAACTAAATATTGGAATAAATTAATGATTCAAACCATTAACCTTTTATAAAAGTTTGTGGTGATCCATCCAAGATACCCTGGTACCCTGATACCTGATCGGGTAGTGACATGGCCCAAATGGTGTTCATAATCCCAAAAACTTTGGAAACTAGAACATGTAATAATACATTAGTAAAGAGAGGAAATATTTTTTCAGAAATAGTGGATGATAATCGGTAGAATTTAGTAATATAAACAATATTATGGGATAATTTTTTAGAATGAAATAGGTAGAAAATTATACAAACAATGCATCATCATAAGATACCACATATTCAAAGATAAAACATAAAGGTAAACACATGTAACAAGTGGATGGCACCCTCATCATTCACCTCCATTACTCTATGCCCCAAAGATTAAAACATTTATCTTCTCTAATTCACACTTTTCTTTTACTCATACCTAGAATAAGATTGTCTAAAAACTCCCAAATACAATAGTTGGGTGTGTGCTATAAATCCAAGCAGGGTCTCACATAGTGTCCAATAATCAATTACAAAAAAATTAAACCAATTATAATGCAATTTAAGTTAAACAATGAATGATAAATAGTTCATATTTCTTAACATATTGTGAATAAATAATCAAAAGAGATGATAAATATATCAAAAGTGTCTTAAATGACCATTATATATAATACTTTTATATAAAACATTCATCATGAATAAAATATTTCTATAAATATATTATATATAATAATAAAAAACATATCATAAAACCATGTATAAATCCCTATGGTATGTTAGCATCTAGTAAAAGGTTCTTCACACTAATCATTACTTATCCTGGATGATTGTGTGTACATATCCCATATCTCAGGCCATCGGGACACAACACCCCATTAGGGAAAATCATTTCAATATATGTTTATTTCAATGTTATCACAATAAATGTAGTTATATGAGATCAGATACTAGTATATATTTTCTAATTAATGAAAAACTACCAAGACTCACATGTGCATCAGTCTGTAAATCAATCACTCATGGAAAAATTAATCATTTTAAATTAGTCAAAAAATACAATTTTCACATAGAGTTTTCAACATGACTTTGACATTTCAAAGAAATAATACATTTTCATCAATTTTTTCCTTTTAAAATATTATTCCATTTAATCTATTACATATCATTTAATCAAATCAGTTTTTCCAAATCAATACATCAATTAATCAAACACACCAAATAATTCTAATTCTATTGAAATTGGGGGTTTTCCACAATCAAAATGAGTTTTACGAAAATAATCTGTAAGTATTATAATATATGGTTTTTAAAATAATTATAAATCTTATTTTAATTCAACAATTAAATTTATTTTTTCAATTATAGGGATATATCATATTTAAACTACTACCCATAATCACGTGATATAACAAACTCAACACCAACAATGGGTTCCGACAATAAATAAAAAAGGTGTATGAGATCAAGGAATAACACATATATTAAAGGTTCTTTATAAATAATATTATATACATAAAATCATGATGATCTATCACCATTTACTGAGAATATATGACAAAATGTTATAAAAATACATTGTATGAGATTTACTCTTTAGAAGGATATCTGATGTGGTCACCATTTCTTTGATCAGACAAGAAAAAATATTAGAGGTGTCAAAATTACTCTTGGGATTCTCTAAGATCCATGAATTTAAATATGATACTGATGGGAGATAAAGAATAAAAAATAGTTATTTTTGAATTGAGATTTTTAGAAACACATACTATGACACATCCACTATGGTCATGGCACAAAAAGGCCATAAATAGTCATACCATAATGTATCATCCTCAAGATATTCCACCGCCACCCCCGTTAAACTAAAATTTTTAAAACACACCAAAAACCGCACACATATTCACTTCACCTAGGTCAATTATATAACACAACATAAGCACAACACCGTAGATATGCCCAAATAGTTAGAAGTAAAGAAATCCAATGCCTAGGGATCAATATTGCTGTCGAAACTCAACATTTTTCTATTATAGAAATTGAAGAAACCAAAAAAATTGGAATTAAAGGCTCTTATGAAAATATTACAACTTAAACTATAACCATGTCGGAATCAAGCTCCACAAAATATTTTCTAATTATGCACAAAGCTACTAGGGATCTTCACACTGTAGACTATACATCATGATATATCTCCCCTACAGTGACATATATACCCATACTCCATTAATACAAAACAAACATACATCCTTGAACATTACTTCATTCTCCTTGAAAAATCTTATCCATCATAGAAAGGCTCTAAATAAACAATTATAAATAGTGAAATTTAACTTAGAGACACAAAATAACTAAATATAGATAATTTGATGTCAAATATAATTTAAGGATTGTTTTTTAAGATTGATCATAAATTCAATTGTATATATATATCTATTTAGGGTGAGTATTTTATTTAATTTTAATGTAATAAAGAAAAAAACATGGTATTAGTGTTATAGAACCCTAGTGAAAACTCTAGAAAATATTCTAGGAATGTATCCAAGAGTTTTGGTAATGTCTTGCATATGTGGTTTTCCTATAAAGCATCATTGCCTAAGTATTATAATGAGGATGAGGCTATAAAGAAACTATACATAAAGGTAATAACCTACAAAAATATTTGTTAATCATTGAATCAATCATCACTCTTTATCATGATGAGTTGGCATAAGACCGCACAACTATTGAGATAATCCAATTGGTAATGATTTGGTTAATCAAATTCACTTTATAAACTATTATGAAGGATTTTTTAATGATGTTAACTGAGTTGGACAGAGAAAATTATTCAAAATGAACATGGAAATCGATGCACAAAAAAAAGTGAGTCATGAGATGATCTTAATGTGTCATCATATAAAAATAATTGTAGGTAACAAATATTCAGATTGATTATTTCATATACATATTTTAGTTGTTTTCATAGTCATTTTGGTTTTAGTTTCTGGTTGAAACATGGTGTGTTAAAATAATCAGATATATTTATTTTTCTAAAACTTTTATGTATTATAATTGAATAAGGGAATATAATGAAATTGTTGAGAACCAATTTATTTTTATAATATTATGGAAATGGTGAAATTTTATTTCTTACCTAAGGTATAAACATTGATCTTTTAGTAATCATGAATCTCTGTTATTATTATTAGTGGGTGATATTTATAGATGATATTGTAGAATATTATAAATGTTATGAATGTTTTTTGAAGCATACGAGGATTAATATTTATTATTTTTACCTTAATGTTATAGTGACTTATATTAAATGGTATTAATAAATATGAAAAGTGATTCTGTGAAAATTTAATATTATTATGGGAAACTATTAGAGAACACATGATTGAGTTATCAATGAATCATAAGGTTAATATAGACTTTATTTTTAGGTATTAAATTGTGGTTTTATTTTGAAGATGTATGTTTTTTTGTAACTGGTATCCTTAGGATTTCTAATTGATTAATGATATTTTAGGATAAGTTTATCTCATTATTGGAATTATGAAATGTAGTTATCCGGGTGTGACATTATGAACATGCAGTTAAAAACATTTTAGGGATAATTGTATAGTTATTTTTTGGATGAATATATAATCTCATTGTGGTGTAATGTCTTGGATATTTTAATAGGTTTTTTATAATTAATGTTATTATGATTATATGATTTGGGTATATAAATAGATTGGAATATGATTTTAGAAATAAAAAATTATATTTTGGGAAGGGTAAGTTGGAATTTGATAGTATATATCTCGATTTTTATTGGGTTAAAAAGATTTTAAGAATGGTTATAGTAACATAGAATCTATATTTCAAGGATTTTGTTAGTAATTATGAGATAACCCCACTAAATTTTACATAGGATGAACTAATAATGATATATGATGAACTTAAAGTGATATAAGTTGAAATTATTTTTCATAAATTGGACTTATAAGGACTATAAACTAATATTATAGTGGTATAATGTGAGATATCATGAGTATAGAATTTCCTTTTTCATTTTTTTGATAATTCAACTAAAATGATCGTCGCTCATATTAAATCGTTCTATCAGAGTAATGAATTGAACTATAAGCGACTATAGGGATAATACCAATATTACTAGAATGATTATCCCATCCAAATGGTATTTGGATTAATAAAACATTGGATTAATCCAAACTAATTATCTTGAAATATGATTAACAAATTGAACATTTTGGAATTACCATACAAATAAATGAATAAAAATATGGATTACTATGAAAGATCAAGTGACTAATATGATAAAAGAAAAAATACACAACTTCCTATATTTCAAAATAATGGGACGAAGCAAGGAGAAATATCATTAACGACATATCTAAATTTTATAAGTGTCGATTGTATGGTCATTAAAATTAAAAGTTTAAGGCAATGAGAGAATATATAAAATGAATTTACTTCAATTACAAGATATTGGAAAATTATGTGGTTCAATTACCCCACCCAATATCCAATGAGGTTGATATTTAATAAAAACCATGTGAATAGGAATAATCTATGAAAATAATATTAATGATTCATATATTGAGTTTTCATTTTAAATTTTCTTATCTCTAATCTCGTGTAAGTATTCATTAATAATTAGATGTTGAGTGGTAATAAAAACCCCTAGTTGTATGATTATCATATGTATCATTTTCAGGTTTATTGGGAAGTTATTCCTTTGGCATATAAATCATAGTGTTATTCTATGTGGAATTATGAATGGTTTGTCTCTGTTAATAAAGAACATATAATGATTTTTCTTTTAGATAAAACTCAATCTACATAAAAAATAAAGCTATGATCATCTACCAGTGCATGTTTAATTATTAGTTACCTATTAAAATTCATCTGATATTATGAGTCAAATTATGGAGAAATAATTTCATTAGGGGGGAATATAAAGCCTATAAATTCATAAATATTATTACCTTTATATAAATCAATGAATTTGATAGATTTGACCACCCAAAACACCAAATGTAAAAGAAATTGTTGTATATTATGTTAAAATATTAATATTTTTGTATGACCATAAAATAAAATCCTTTGAATAAGTGGAAATAAATATGAATTTCACATATATGAAATATATGGGTAAAAGATAAATTCTTCCATTAACAAAAAAAATCTATTATTTTACCTTAAATGATTAGTACACTATTTTATTGTTTAGAAAAGTTTTTATCTAAACATATATATTTTATATTATATGAATTTATATATTAATATTCATATGATTAATTATATTTTATAAAAAAAAAAATCATCCCCACTTTAGTTGGTATGTTATATGATAAAAGATTAATAATAGTAAATATTTTGAAATTTCATTTTAGAATTAATATGATATTTGAAAAATAATATATGATATTATTGAATAAGAAAATATTGAAATTTTAAAATATTATAATAATAAAAAAATAATCAATTTATAATTATTCAAATAAAATTTTAATTACTACGAATTTTTTAACTTTTTATAAGAAAGTTAGTTCTTAGTCTAAAAATACGGTTTTCATCAAATGATTTAATTTTTTAGACTTATTTGTTATATAATAAATACAAAAATTTATAAAACCATTTAGTCAGTTAAAAGTTAATTTTTGGAAGACTATTATTAATTTTATTATAATATTATAACTTTAATTCCTAAGCAAAAAATTTGTCTAACTAATTAGAATATTACATTAATATAATACTATTTCAACTCATCTCATTGAATATTATATTTCCAAGGTAGACTAACTTTTTTATTGACTTGGAATACTAAAATTATTTATTTATCTTATAAAAATTCAATTTATTTCACAAAAATCATAATACAAGGTAATATTATCTTATTTTTAATTTTAAATCATAGAAATAATATTTCTATAAAAAATATTTTTATGATTTTAAATGTATAAATTTTGAAATTAACATTTCATATCAATATAAATTGTACTAGATAAAAATATACTCAAATTTTTAATTATAAGATTAAAATTAGATAAAAATTTTAATAATAATATTTTTCATTAAAATTATTTTTTCAAGTTAGAAATAAAATTCCAATGTAAAATTTTTTCCGATTAAAATGAAAAAAAAAGATAGAAAAAAATTTCATAAATCATTCAAGGATGAATATAAAAGTATTTAATGATTTTATAATCAACCAAATATCATTTTTCACTCCTCTAATGTTTATTTTTTTCATTTAAATCATGAATAATAACATTATATTATTTAAAATGTACGTGTTTTTCTAAAAACTGCCCTTCGATTCCCTTATAAAACATTAACAACATAAACACTTCAAGACTCACCTATAATTAATATTTTTCCTTGAAACTATATCATTTATACCTCCTTAAAACATTATAACTAGAAAATTTAAACATATTTACTCATAGTTATCATTATCCCTTAAAATTAAATAAGACTTCCAAGGAAAATACAAGCCCAACAACATGAGTACTATCAACAACTTATTTTTACACATAATTTAAATTTATAAAATTTATTTTAAACTCAAAAATATAAAAAATAGTATAAAATATATAAATTAATCTTACTATATAAATTCTATTATCAATTTCAATTAATTTAACTCATCCATTAATAAATAGAAAATAATTTTTCATGTACTCTACGGACTACGAACCCCATGATGTAACATGTCTCTTTTTTCCATCAACAACCATTAGGTATGGATATAACAATGTAATTAAATTATTTATGTTATTATTATGACATCATTAAGGTTATTTTATAAATAATTATATATCATATTAATGATATGATCAGCAAATGAATATAATTAATTCAATCATTTATAACGAGCAAACTAAGAAGAAAAGAATCTATTTTTATATGTAATGACTTTATATAAATTATATAATCCTTATAATTGCTTATAATTATGATATATAACAATAATAAAAACTAAATAATATCTTTAATCATATGATATAATTATATTATAATTAAATAATATCATACTCAACTATTAATCATGAGAGGTTAATTCTTTGGTCGATTTATCTACCCACTATAACATTACTATACATTTATTTCATAGATGACTATGAGAACATATTTAATGGTTTAAAGGGATAAAAATATATAGATAAATATTTTTGGATCTATAAATTTTATATCAACATTTATCATATAATTAAGAAAACACCATTTATTCATTAAGAATCACTGAAACATGATCATTACTTATTTAATTATGTTGGTTTGTAACTAAAAAATTAAATAAATATATATCCTTATAAAAATCATGTAAAATATATTCCTATAGATTATATTATATAATGGTGATGTAATTTTGAAATATAATAGATACCAACACACATTTTATGAAACTTGTCCGAAACGATAATGTTTACTCACTCCATATGTATAAAATCAGTAAAGACAAACTTATATATATAATGAATATAAATAAAGGGCGAAAGTAATTATTGTTTTTTATATTTTTTTAACTATTTATTTATTTATTTTATTTTATTTATTCCAAGTTTTTTCTCTAACTGATGAATAGATCAAGATAAGGTAATACCTCGAATTATATTTTAATCATGTTATTTAATGTTCAATTTCAATCCCCAAACATTCATAGTGGTTTGAATCAATTGTTTCTAGTGTCCTAAGGTTTTCCTTAGCGACAATCCCCATTTATTGAGGAATACTAAATTTTTTGCACCATGATTCATTTTAATAATTTTTGTAATTCCCATGAATTTATTTTTATAATAATAATATATTTCAATGAATATAATATCCAAATCATTTTCCCTTTTTCAATTGTATATTAATTTATATTTATTTTACTAATTTTGTGGAATTTTGGTAACTCTATTTTCATTAATTAACATATCATCATTATTATAACTTATTTAAATTATGATTGGAAAATTTTTCCATAAGATAATAGTTAAAGATATTTTTCATTATTTTATAGTTATATACATTCCCACCACAAAAACACCCTTTGACCTATATTTCACATTTCATGGATTTTATTAAACCATCAACTTTCTTTCCCCAAATATATTTTGGTCATGTTATCACAACACTGGAATATTTTATTTCTCATTGTTCTATACCATGTGAACAACAAATTTTACATAATATATAACATATGATGTTTGTAGAACCCTATGATTTTAAAATTTGAGAATCATATTCGATATTTTTATGACATGAAACACTATGCCTAAAAGAAAATTTAACACCATAAGAATTTATAATATATTTATTTTTCAATCTCTATAATATCTTATTGAACACGCAACCCCCTATCTAAATGAATCAAAATATGGTATACAATTAGAACCCGAAAATTAAATTGTAATGAATAGATATAAATAAATATTTTATGGATATATATATATATATCACCTAAAAACATTTTTTACCTATTGATTAAAAATATATGTGAATCATTTAATACAAATAGAAATGTTTTCTAAAGACAAAAATGTATTGTTTTCTACATGGCAGTTTTTTCACATTTCATGCGTATAATTTAAAATTAATTTGTACAAATTTTAATATATTATTTTGATAAAATCAAATTAATTTTTTAAATAATAAAATAAATGTTATTGTAGGGTTTATTTTATGGATTTTTTTGAAATGTTTCATTTTTTGATGAATAGTGAAAATTACTATTTTTTTTAAAAATGATTATTTTTTTTAATTATTTATATGTATAAATAATATTTTGAATTTTTATTAAATTAGTTTTATTTAAATAATGTAAGGACTAGACCATAGTTGTACAGACTTATTTCCTTATTTTATTACAATGGAATATAAACAAGGAATATGTATTCTTATGGACTAAATAGTTTAGTAACTTTTTGAAGCAAGATAAATATATAATTAAAACTGCACATCCCAGGTAAATATAGAATATGATATTTTCATATTATTTATTTTTTTTGAATTAAATATTAATTTTAACTTAAAGTGGATTCTATGTCTGATAGAGTACTCAACACGCAACAATGGATTTCTCTGAAATCATACGTTGCACGCAATGTTGAGTTATACTGAAAAATAATATAGTAATATTATTATGGTATTTAATGTCTTGATATTATATTGTCATCAATGAATAGAACTAACTACAATATAATTATACATGTTTGTTAAATGTTTTAACATTTTGCTAATAAAAATTATAGTCTTAAAATGTGAATGAATCCAATTTTAAGCAAAAATACTCTAATATTCTATAAAAGGTCAATTATCCACCTTTTGAAGTGGAACCATTCTTAAATAAAGTATTGTTTTACTTTTATATATTCTATTTTACAAAAAAATATTCTTCTTTTAAAATCAGGACATCAAAATTTACTTTGGATGAAATTTTGGTATTTTTCTGATAATGTTCATTTTTTAATGAATAGTTTAAAATACAACATTTTAATTCAAAAATGCCTTTTAATATATTTTATTTATGTGGTTATATTATATTTTAAAATATTTTAAAGTGTAATTTTATTATATTTTTACCATTTACCCCATTTTTTTTCATCGTAAGCAATTTCACTTCTAATTTGGATATAAATACATGTCAATCTAATGATAGTTTTTACTTATTAAAAACCTGATTTCTGGTTTTGACAATGAGAATTAATTTTAAATTAATTAATGTAACTTCTATATTTTTAATTTGGTAACATAGACTTAATTTTTGAATTAGGAATAACAAAATTATCTTGGGGTAAATTTTTGTTATTTTTCTGAAAACGTTCAATTTTTGATAAATATTAAAAAAACACCATATAGTAGTTAAAAACCGACCTTCATTTAAATGAAATTTTACGGCTTCTATGAATTGAATTTAAAAAAATGCAACAAACATGGTTTTCATTATAAATTAAAATGTGGTTCAATAAGAAAAAATAACTTTTAGTGAATAGTAACTTTTTCCTTTTATTTACAGTTGTTAAAGATTAATAGGGTAATTCAAGGTAAAAATAATATTATAATAATGTAAAATTACCTTAAAACTTTACCTAACCATATTTTATGAGTAATGAACAACCAATAAAATCTTTGGGTGAGACATTTGTCCTTTTACGACCATTTGGTTAAGATAATGACATTAATAACTTTTTAATAATGTAAAAATAAAAATATCATAAACATGTATTTTTTTTGTTAAAACGATTTTAATGGGAGGTTATATAATGTTTATATTATACTATATACAGTAATTATAAATATAAAATTATTTCCTTAATCATGGTAATTTATTTATAATTGTTGTACCTCAATAAATTTATTTATTTAGGACACAATGATGATGTAATGATTACCTTATTAATAAATATTTTAAATAAATGAGATTATAAATATATAAATAAATTTATTTTGAAACTTTTTATTCCATTAATTAATTTTATATGTTATGATGTCTTGTTATGTTTGAATTAATGAACAGTTTTTGAAATAATCAAGTTGGTTTGGATTTTTTAAAAAGTCTTGATATGAATAGTATAAAAATTATCAAAATGAATTTTTAAATCAATTAATAATTTACTAAATGATAAAATAGTTTTACAAATCTATTATTAGTCCAAATTACATATATTATCTTAAAAATTTCATTAATTATTCATTTTGTGTAACTTGGAATTTTATAGTAAATATATTAGCCATATATAGTTAATAAACAAGACGACATGGTAAAAGTAAAATTAAATAACTAAGGGTTAAAGATAAATTATAAGTTTAATTTTGAAACTATAACTTATTTAAAACCTATTGGACAAGACTATTTCTAATAATTGTCATATTATCTTTGAATTTATTGAGTTTTGGTCATTTTGAATATGAAAATCCTTTTATAATAAAGTATTATTTTCAATCATTTTTAAAGAGACCGTTCTATCTATTATAAAAGGACACTACTTGTAACCCATAAATCACACATCTCAAGCCCCATGGATCACTCAACCTCGACCCAAATAATATACCAAGATCCCTCTCTTCCTCCTATGATCCTAACCTTAGGTAGAAGACACTTCAAGGAAGCCATTTGGTTCAAACCAAAGGGAATTAATCGATTTAAAGGTGACGTCTTTCCTCAAGTTATCTTCTTTTATTTGTTTACATAACAACACTAGTATCCTCAATATACTTGGTTTTTGTTATGAGAATTATTTAGACTAAACTTACACACATCAACATCTAATGGGTAAAGAACATACTATTTCTATGGACGGTGAACTAATGCCTCAAAAAACGATGACTGGTCAATTATCTCCTACCGCATCTCATGGTGTCCATTATGATGGAACTATTTTTTATGTGATAGATATTATATTTATTTTTTCCCTATACTTATTTATTTTTCATTTATAACATAACCTTATTGCTTCCATTTTGGGTAAATATGATAATTTCATTTACGGAAGTGCGGAATACTACCCCTGAAAGTGATATGACTCATTCAATCCATAGGTTAAACATATAAAGGATGGAGTTAATGAAATTATATGTGAAATTATACTAGATTTATAATATAACTATGTATAATTATTTTTTGTTTCATTAAATATTAAATAGAAATGAAATTTGCGTTCATGTGTACATACGTCTTACCGTCTCCATGAATGGTGCATTTCATTTCTTATCTCCAAATGTTATATACTTTTATAAACACATATATATACAGGATATATATGATGTATATGATATCTAAATCATGAATACAATTCTAGAGATAATGTAATTTTGACCGTAGGGACAACTTGTAATTATAAGAAGTTCATTTTTTAGTCAAGTACAATATATCGGCAAAATGACCGTTGTTAACATAAATGGTTATTTAATGTTCATAACATGGTAATAAGTTATATAAAAGTAATAATTAATATGAAAAAGGTTTTTAAGAAAGTATAAATTATATTTAGTTTATTATTCATGAGATTAAATAATGAATGAGTTAGGTCAGACATGTAGTAAGGGTTTCCATCTCACTTTTTATTCCAATGAGATTCATAATATATTTTCCACTATTTCATATTGTGTGGTCTATGTACTGGCCTTGATTTTATTCTTTGTGTAATATATTTTAATTTATGGGTATTTATATCTTTATTGTATGATCCTTATTTCATTGTTATATGATTTGTAAGTTACCAAATCGGCCAGGGAATTTCAAATTTCCATTTACACTCAATGGGTTTTAAGAATACTTTATTGAATATTTTTCTCAAATATTGTGTTTTGAATTACTATATATTTATTATGTAGTAATTTTCACTCCCATTTGTGTGGATATACTTTTTATAATCTGTTGGCACCAGAAAATGCATCCACGTAATTCACCGAATGCTTCCATATATGATCCCTAAGTGTAGCTCGTTCTGTAAACATCGATTTGACCAGTCATGGAACCCAAAAGGAGTAACAGATCAAAATTTATGGTTGTTCAAAGTTAGGGTGATGGAAATGGACATCAGGGACAATTTTGGGGGAAATGTACGGTTTTGTGCACAAGAAGTGAAATCTTGTGCACAAGAATGATGATTTTGCGTGCAAGAAGTGAAATCTTACACGCCAGAATGGGTGTTTTGTGCGCAAGTATGGAATCTGGCGTGCAACAGAAAAATCTTGCATGAAACATGTCACGAAAACCTTTTATGTGACCAATGTGATGTCATCTTTGGCGTAGGCCACCTGGAAAATGTTAATGGAAGGTGCACACATGTTTTGAGTGGTGCGTGCATGATTAAAATCCACACTCAATATTCTTACATGCCCAAGGCAACCTTAACCATTTCTTTGAGCGCCCAGCCCGATTTGTGAACCCGACCACCTTTCTGCACCCATGTCGATGTCAAACATGTGTTTTCATGCCCGGTCCCCCTTTCTGCGCCTGAGGGAACGTTCATCGCCGCATTGCGCTCCACCACCACTTTGCACGCACACTCACCGCATGGTGCATGTAAGATCTCTTCCTCACCTAGAATATTACCTGAAACTTCCCTTGAGTTCGCCAATAAATTCAAGGGAACCCCCACCCCTTGAGAGAGCACTCTAGATGTATACTGCCTCTTGGCTATGCGTAAGACTGCCTCTTCTGTGCCCACGTGGAATAATAGAAGCCTCCCTATGAGATCTTTCGCGACAGGTCCCATATGGGTACGCATTCATGTGGGACCCTAGTGGTTTGATCCCCGCATGGAATACATTCAACCTAAGTCATGTGCGCGCAAGATTCCATGTTTGTGAAAAAAACTTCCAATCTTGCATGCAAAATTCTGCGCATGCGCGCAACACTTCCAATGTTTCACATAAGTCTTCATTCTTGTGCATAAGACTTCCATCTTGCAGGAAATACATCAATATTTTGAACTACTATTCCAAGGCACTAAATCTTATGTGCACCTATTTCACACATTCCGATCTTGCGCGCAACCCATCTTGTGTGTAGGCCATCTTACGTGCAATGTAGCCCAGGCCTGCACCCACTGGTCCATACTGTAGGGGTTGCGCCCCCACAACCCTGCTCAGTGTCTGTCCCGGGCTGCGGTCCCCGCTGTCAGGGTCGGTCTCATCAGTACCGTCACTGACCCCATGAAAAATGGATAGTCACACCATGAACATTTCAGGTCAAGACATCATCAATTTTCATTATGCCCTTATGCACAGCCTCATTCCACCTATGGGATTCTGTGATTTGAGATACTCCTCTGCACACCATGAAACACCTTGAGTTAGCATATTCCTCTTGGTCCATCTTCTATGTTGTGTGTTGAGATTCTCGTCATCAATTCCCCTTGAGTACCTTGAGTTTAACCATTCCTCAAGAAACTCATCTGAACCCCATCACCTGACTCCTATGCCAGGTTAAACCAAAAAGGGTAGCACTTACGTAAGTCCCAACACCAGCCATTGTTAGGCACCTTATTCCAAATAGTCCTCTCTAAACGACTATAAACTGTCATACTCTTTATGTTCTAAACATCAGATGACTTATGTTCCAAGCATGAGATGCCAATAGTCCTCTCGACACGACTATAAAATGCATTACTCTTTATGTTCCAAACATTGGATGCCTCTTCCTCCAAGAAAGAGATGCCTTATTCTCCAAGAATGAGATTCCAGTAGTCCTCTATTCATGACTATAAACTTTAGTACTTCTTAGGTGCCAATCATAGGATACCTCTTGCTCAATAAAAGAGATCCCTTATGCTCCATACATGAGAATCCAATAGTTCTATCTACATGAATATAAAATGTAGTGCACCCTATGTTCCAATCATTGGATGCCTCTTGCTCTATACAAAATATGCCTTGTGCACCATGCATAAGATGCTTAATTACATGATTATAGTGGCGTAATTTCAAGAGAATTAGAATCCTTTCAAACATACCATCACTCAACCTCACACTTTGTTTTTCCTTCATTCAAATATCTATCTACTCACATTTCTGAAGGGACCCCCTAATGTCCTCTTCCGATGCCGCATAGGCTCACCTACCATCCTGGGTCATTGCCCTGGAAGACATAGGATGACACTACGAGTCAGGTCCTGTGTTTCGAACATGGTCAACAGTCGACCCCCATTTTTTTGTCCCCATTTCAGTCTAGCGCGATATGGATGCTATGTTTCAAACACGGTCAACTATTATCCTCCATCATCACGCCACCCTCACGACATTCCAAATGTTGGGCATGTGATTCTCACTTATCATCCACCTTTGTTCAAACTGATTCTAGTGTCGTTGGCGTTATCCCACATGTGCACTAGCTCATAGGTGTAGGCCTCAATCATATACCTTATCCCACCAGTTTGTGGGGATTCCCTCATATCAAGACATGAGGAAGACACCCGGAAAACATCCTTGCGTAATCCACATCCACCATTGCCGCTCCATAGTGGCACCCAGGTAGCTTCCTTTCCTAAGCCCCATTCACCATTGTCGCTCTATAGCGACACCTAGAAAGCCTCCTTGTGTAAGCCCCATTCACTAATGTCGCTTCATAGCGGCACCCGGGTAGTTTCCTTGTGTAATCCCCATTCACCATTTTTTCTCCATAGAGGCACCCAAATAGCTTCCTTGTGTAAGCCCCATCCATTATTGCCACTCCATTGAGGCACCCAGGTAGCATCCTCATGTAAGCCCCATCCACTATTTCATCTTCATATCGGCACCCAGGCCGCTTCCTCACGTAAGCCCCATTCACCATTTCCACTCCATATCAGCACCCGAGTAGCTTCTTTGTGTAACCCCCATTCACCAATGATGCTATATAGAGGAACCTAGACATCTTCCTTACATAATCCCCATTCACTGATTCCGCTCTATAGCGGTGCCTGAGCAGCCTAGAGTGTAAGCTCCAAACCACACATGAACTACGAGGTCTTTGATCCTTACAAAAAGTGAGGTACGTAGGAATCCTTCTTGAGGTTAAATCCCAACAACCCATTGGTTCTGGACACCTTCATGTCAATTCTCACCTCAACCTTAACTACATGGTATTTGTTACTTTCCATATCAAGGTACATAGGAAGCCTCCCTAATGTTCAATACCACCATATATCTGGGCCCCAGGTTCTCTTTCACGTCGATTCACCCCTGTACTGCATGATGTTAAACTTTAGACCTCAATTAGTGGTAAGTTGTTTTCACCCCATTCAGAGGTAAGATGTTGTCAGCCTCATTCTGCGATAAGCTGTTGAAGTCCCCAATCGATGGAAAGCCATCATCAGATGAACTATGTAGACTTTGACTCTCTGCCATGGGGATACATAGGAAGCCTCTATGAGGTTTAAGCACAGCACCCATGTCTCATCCTGATCTATGCCTCAATCCCATGTGTTCTGGGAAGATCATGCCCCAACCCATAGTTTCTATGTCTTTCGAGTTCCATCCATGGTTCCATTCTCATGGGCCGCCTCATAAGGTGTCCCATCATTTCACCGAACTACGCGAAATTTGATTCCATGCCACGAGGATATGTATGAAGTCTCATCGAGGGTCATGGCCTACACTATCATGATTTTCACGAGGGTCCCATATCATTACCCCTCCACTTAATTAAAATCTCAATCATCCATCCTGATTCTCACCTGGGCCACCACATTCCAGTTGGATCATGTCATCCACATCCTCACTGCTCCTAGCAGTGCTCGGGCCGCAATCCACGTGTATGACCCAGCATGTCTTCAGGTCGTTGTCCTTTGTGAAAACATCGATTCATCACCCCTTTGAACTATGTGGGTTTTGATCTCTGTCATATGTATAGGGTACGTCTGAAACCTTCCTAAGCTTCAATCCCCACCAATGTTAAACCTTGGAGTTCCCCATTCCGGGGTGCACTTTCCCTGATCCGCCCTTAGTGGTGTTCAGATCAGTCATTACGGTCTAACTTCTCCCCTCCATGGGACGCACCACCTCAGATCCATCATCATTGGGTGTTTGGATCCATCCATCTTCCTGGAGCTCCCTCCTAGGGATCTAAAAATCTGATCCATCTCTATGGGATGTTCTGATCACCCTCATCCAATCTCCACAAGAAGTTAAACTTGCGGAAAACCATGTGTTAAACATGGGAAGCTAGGGAAAACCTTAGAGACATTCCTCTGCCATATGATACCCCATGACTGATGTGGGATGCCTCAGGTTCTGCACCCTTCATATTACCTCTTATGAGGAAGAATTCAGGTCCCCCTATGTCCTTGCATCCAGAGATGCCCCGACATTCCTGACGTTACCATCTACTCTGATTGAAGGATTCTTTACTAACCGAACCCCTTGGAATGTCCCGACAGAAGAAGTGTATTTAACTGGAATCCTTGAAGATATGGCATTGAAAACGAGAATCACGAACCATGACATAATCATTAAGGGAGACCTGGATTAGGAGATGAGTTCTGAGGAGGAATCCATGGAAGGAAGGTCCAATATCCCATCATCCCATTTTGATCAAAGATTAAAATTCCCTGAACAAGGAACAGATGCCGCTCGCCTTTGGAAAGCAGGAATGCGGGAAATATCTTTGCGTCCTCCACAGATGGATGTGCGTGCCCCGGTGAAATAATAAAAAATATACAAATATTAAATCTATTGATAAATTCTCAAGTCATTGATATGAACTTGATAAGTGTAATCTTAACTCAATTTCCTTTCATTGTGTTAAACTTCCAAGTAATTGGTTTTGATTCTACAAGAACATTTGGGAATGTCCTTTGATTTATTTACACTTAATATCAAGTCATATTGAGTGTATTTATATTTTTCACTCATAATTATGTAATTAATTTATCTTTAATATAAGGATATCATCTTTGTAAGGGAATTTGACTCAATGTCCTTTCACTGATGCATATTTTGATTTAGACATGACTTTCATTTATACTGTGTAAAAACCACTTTGGTTTTCATTTCATTCAATGGGAATATTTTTAAATGTAGCATTTTACTAAATGACAGAGGGAAATTTTCTTTTTAACTTACGTGGGGACAATGTCCTTTCCTCCACTGTGAGCATTATTTAATATTTGGATTCCTTAACAAGACGAAATTCTTTTAAAAGAAAAGTAAATACGATATACTATTTTTACATATTTTTCTATTGAAAATGGCTTGATAAAGCATTGATTATGTCAATATCATGAAATGATATAATTTGATTAAAAGTGAAAATTTTAATTTTCATTTATTCCTATTTTATGTGTAATGATTACATTATAGTTTATTGGTATTGTTAACATATACGAGTGGTTCTGTGATAAATCTAGGGAGGGTGTATGACAATCATTCTTTTATTACAAACATACACATGATTTATTACAGAAAACTTCACTTGATACCTCAAGAATATCGAGAGGTTTAGTGTCTTTGGGGCTTAGGATCATTACATAAAAACATAAAACATGAAATACAACATCTTTATTGAAAACTTCCTTTACATGACCACTATATTCCCCCGTACATAGCATTGCATGGGATAACCTGAGGACATGCATAAGAAAAGGGTGAGCTATAAAGCCCAGTAAGGGAGTACATATGGAATAACATGAGGAGTAAAATACATGTTAGACAATAGACATTTCAATACATCATAAATGAAACATGAACGTAAAGGCATGATAAAGCATGATAATCATAACATGGAAATGTGGCAACAACACTTAAAATTGAATTAGCATGAGCCAAGGCTCATTGCACATGGAGGATGAGTAAATCCTAATTGAACATTAAGCACGAGTAAACCCTCGTTTCACTTGAATTAGCATGATTCAACACTCATTGCACATAACATATCATGATACTATACTTTACCCAATGCATTGGAGTGCTATAAGGGTGCACCCTTCTTAAACATTTCATTTCATGCATAAGTGTGCCACATGGATCATAAAACATGGATTCATAAAACATAATCATTTATTCCATGATACAGGAATGTGGAATTCATACATGAAACATTTTAATCAATAAGTAAATGTGCATAAAGGTGAATACCCTTGATGGAGAAATGGGCATGGTATCCACTACACAATGACATTGGCTTAGAAAATCGGTGCGATTTCGGCAGCGTAACGGCGTGACATAAGAATTCATAAAAATGGTTGATGATAGAGAAAGGGGTTACTCATAATATTTTCATGTAATAGATAGTAAGGCGGTCATATCGATACATGTCCCAACAATTGAAATGGAATTTAGATTCATGACACAAAATTATTGATTGAATGTAAAAGAAGAGAGAGAAGTTCCTTTCAGAATTTCGGCATAGTAACGGGTGTACATGGGAGGCATTTAATGAGAGATAAAGGGGTCTCCCATAATTGAAACAATAAGAGGTAAGTATGGGGGAGGAGAAAAACCATACCCCAACATTCATAATTTAAATTAAAATGGCAATACAACTTAATGAAAATTGACAAAAATGAGAAAGGATGAAAAAACCCTTACTTGGAAGTGTGCTTCCAAAGGCTAGAGAGAGGATTGTGAGAGGCTTCTCGGGAGCTTGGGGCACCTTGGGAGGCTTCTATATAGAGTAGGGTAGAGGTTGGATGAACTCCAATGGATTTGAGTGAGGAGGAAGTGGGGGTTTGGGTGGGTTTATATAGGAAAGGTGATGGAATTCTTTATTATTTAGGTTTGGGTCCCCTTACATTAAATTAACCCAAACCACAAACCATCCCATGGTTTTTGCCCATGGTTTTTGGAAAAGGGAAGAGGAAAACAATATTTTATATGTACAAAGTCATAAATTCTTAAAATATTAGTGTTGTTTATGTGGAGGTGAGTCACATTCCCATGGAAATTAATTTAAAAAGGCAAGGTGTTGAATATGTCATGAGGGGTCCATTAATGCTTTGAAAAGTAAGTCAAACAAACCCAAAATTACATTATTTTAATAATAAAACATATATTGGCCGAACATAAAGATTACAGTATTTTATTACATCAATATTGGGTCATTATGATTTCATAAAACACATTATATATTTAAACGGTATTTAATTTTTACCCAAAAATTTGACTGTCTCAGAAAATTATGAAAAATTCACCGTTGGATAATTTCAACGTCCTGATTACAGAAATGAAATTTATTTTATCAAAAAAAATTTAAATATGTTAATTTTCACTTTTAAAATAAAAACCGACATTTATCAAAAATTCACGAGTTTTGACAGAAATGGTTTTTAAACCTTAATAAAAAAATTTAATTGCATTCATAAAATAATAAGATAATTTATATTTAATAAAAATTAATTTAATATTAATATTATTATTTTATTAAAATGTTATTTAATTCAAAAATCCCTTAATTTAATAAAATAGATTTCATGATTAAATAATAAATAAAAACACCATTTGTACTTTAAAAACTATTTACAATGTATCAAAAATGACTAGAAATTATATCCATTATTATATACAAAAAATAATGTACATGAACATAGTACTACTTATTTGTTACATAAACCCTTAAAACAGCCACATAAGACCTAAGGGTAAGGTGTGCAATGATCACAGACTCTTGGGGTGGCTCGGATAACATCGCTCGAGTGGTAATTTCAATCAACTTCCACTTTTCCCATAGACGGTCACGTTCGAGCTTGACATGATGAAGCTCAGCTTGGGTTTGGTCAAGGATGAAGCCCAAAGACACCACCTCTTTTCTGAGCTCCGACAAATGGGCTTTGTATGGGGCAATTCTACTAGATGAGGCCATCGCTCCTTTTTATGAGTAAATTGGATTTGTTAAAGTCCTATATTTATACTAATAATGTGATTAATGTTCAATGGCTATTTTAACAACAGTCAAAATTCTTAACATAAAACCAATGAAGTTGACATCTTATAGAAATATTTTTCATAAAGAAAAATTTAACTAGATAAAGAGGGATCTTCCATTAACGAAACATTGGGTCGTTACAATATTCCCCCTTAAGAAATTTCTCCCTCGAAATTTTCCTTTTCCCACACTAAAAAAATGTGGGGAACTCAGCTTCATCATATCCTCTAATTCCAAAGTTGATTCTTCAAACTTGTAGTTTCTCCACAACACCATGATAAGGGGAATTGTTTTATTTCGTAAAAAATTTTCTCTACAATCTAAGATCTTCTTTGGTTGCTCCTCATAAGAAAGATCATCATCCAATTGTACCACCACATAAGAGAGTACATGTGAAGGGTCTGGTATGTTCATACTTAAGAGGGATACATGAAAGACATCATGTACTTTGGCCATGGAAGGTGGAAGTTCTAGTCGATAGGCCACAACCCCGACATGATCAAGAATCTCGAAGAGGCCGATGTACCTTGGACTTAACTTCCCTTTCTTTCCAAACCCTATGACCTTCTTCCACGGAGATGTGCATAGAAAAACCATGTCTCCAACTTTAATCTCAAGGTCCCGTTGACGATTATCTGCATAACTCTTCTGTCGACTCTGGACTGCCTTGATATGCTCCTGAATGGTTTTCACCTTCTCCACCATTTCCTCGACCATGTTCGGTCCAAGCAGCTTATGTTCACCGACCTCATCCCAACATGCCGTTGTTCTGCACCTTTTCCCATACAGGTCTTCATATGGTGCCATATGGATGCTCAGTGGAAACTGTTATTATAAGAGAACTCAACCAGAGGAAGATGTTGATCTCATCCTCCTTTAAAGTCTATTTAGCACACTCTCAACATATCCTCAAGTGTTTGGATAGTCCGATCAGATTGGCCATCAGTTTGAGGATAATAGGCTGTACTGAAGTTCAATTCAGTATTCAGAGCATGTTGAAGACTCTTCCAAAACTTAGAGGTGAATCTTGGATCTCGGTCAGACACAATAGATAGTGGTACTCCATGAAACCTTACCACTTCCCTGATATATATTCGTTCCAGTTGATCCATAGAGAAATCCTCCCGAATAGAAATGAAGTGTGCAGTATTTTTAAGACGATCCAAAACAACCCAGATTGCATTGTTGCCTTTGGATGTCCTTGGAAGTCCGGTGACAAAGTCCATGGGGATGTTCTCCCATTTCCATTCTGGTATGGGAAATGGTTGCATCATCCCCTTAGACTTCTGCCTCTCTACCTTCACTTGTGGACACACCAGACACTTTGCTGTATATTCAGCGATCTCCTTCTTAATATTATCCCACGAAAAGTTTTTTCAGAGATCTCGATACATCTTTGTGCTCCTTGGGTGAATAGAGAAATTTGAACTATGTGCATCATCCAAAAGTTCCTTCTTCAGCTACGGACTTGATGGAACACATAGTCTTTTCCCAAACTAGACAATACCTTCTTCATTAACATTAAAATTTGAGGATATCCCCTTTTTGATAGCTTCCACTTTTTCCTGAATTCCCATATCATCCTTTTAGGCATCCTTTAACTTTTCCAAAAGAGATGGTTGAGCAATAATTTGTGAAAGGATTGATGATTTTCCCTTCTTTATGATTCCCACATCCATCTTCATCAAGTCTAAGAAGATTGGATCCTTCTCAATTCTCATCATTGATAAAATAGTTGGGTCCTTTCTACTTAGGGCATCTGCCACCATGTTCGCTTTCCCAGGGAGGTAATGTATTGAACAGTCATAATCCTTAATGAGATCTATCCATATTCACTGGCACATATTAATCTCTTTCTGTGTGAATATATATTTAAGACTCTTTTGGTCAGTATATATCTCACATTTCTCTCCATAGAGATAATGCCGCTAGATTTTCAAGGAAAATATCACCGCCGCCAACTCCAGATCATGCATTGGATAGTTTTGCTCATGGATTTTCAACTGCCTTGAGGCATAGGATATCACTTTATCATTCTGCATCAGCACACAACCTAAGCCCTTCTTTGAAGCATCACTGAATCCCACAAAAAGATCCCCACTTGTGGGTAAAGTGAGCACGTGCGTAGTGATAAGCCTCCTTTTCAACTCCTTGAAGCTTCCTTCGCATTCATCACTCCAAGAAAACTTTACTCCCTTTCGAGTTAGCTTGGTAAGAGGGTTGGACAATCATGAGAAATTCCTCACAAATCGTCGATAATATCCAGCTAACCCCAAGAAGCTACAGATATCCGTTATCGATGTTGGCCTTAGTCATCCTTCAATTGCATCTGTTTTGGAGGGGTCCACAGATATCCCATTTCTTGTTATGATATGGCCCAAGAATGAGACCTCCTTCATCTAGAATTAACACTTTATGTACTTTGCATAGAGCTTCTCCTTGCACAAAGTCTCTAGTATAGTTTTTAAATGCTCCTCATGATCCTCCATGGTTTTGGAGTATATTATAATATCATCTATAAAGACTACCAAAAATTTGTCAAGATAATCTCTAAAGATTCTATTCATCCAGTCCATGAATATTTCAGGAGCATTGGTGAGTCCGAAAGGCATTAATATGAATTCATAGTACCCGTACCTTGTACGAAAAGCAGTCTTGGGGACATCTTCCTTCTTCACACTTATTTGATAATATCCCGACCGCAAATCCACCTTGGAGAAGTATTGTTCTCCAAGTAGATGATCAAACAATTCATCAATTATTGGGAGAGGATACTTGTTCTTTATCGTGATTTTGTTAAGTTCACCATAATCGATGCAAAGCCGCATTGACCCATCCTTATTCTTGACGAAGAGGACTGGTGCACCCCATGGTGAAGCACTTGGGCGTATAAACCCTTTATCCAGATTCTCTTATAGTGGTTTTTCAGCTCTTCGAGATCAACAACATCCATTCTATATGGAGTCTTTGATATTGTTAGTGCCCCAGGTATAATTTCAATTGAGAACTCAACATCTCTTCTTGGAGGAAGACCAGACAGTTCCTCAGGAAACACTTCAGCGAATTACCTCACAATAGGAATTTATTCAAGGATGGTTTCTTCCTTGGACTCAATCATCTGAGCCAGATACGCATGCTTATAAGGAATTAATATCCATGCTTGAGATGATAGAGCTAAAGGAGATTCATCTTCCTCCTGACACTTGTAATGAATCGGGGGTCGATTCTCCATATGGATTGTGATTTACCTCTCCCAAAAATTTATGTTGGCTCTATATAAGGAAAGCCAATCCATGCCAAGAATTTCATCAAATTCTACTAGAGGGAGTATGGCGAGGTTTTCCGGGAAATTAAATCCATATATTATAACAGGGGAGGACTTATATTCATGGGAAGCAATGATTTACCCATTTGCTGTACTCAACAGTATCTTTAATTCCATGATTAGTAGTGGTGCTGGGATTGTTCTACTAATCTTTCGAGATATAAAAGAATGCGTAGAACCTGAATCAAAAAGTACGTTCACTATTCTTGAATGAATAACTAGCGTACCTGTCACCACTTTTTTTTCGGGGTTCACTTCGTCAGAAGTGATGGAAAAAGCTCTTCCTTGCTGCCTTCGAGGTTGTTGGTTGTCTCCAAAAACCCTTCGATTATGGAACTGATTTGCAAAATGACCCGGTTCATTTCATTTGTAGCATTGAACAATGCGTTGAGTTTTGAATGGAGTGTTCCTATCCTCTTTCGCAGCCACGAGTCTTTCTTGCCGAAAGTTAACAGCTAGGTGCCCTTCTCTTCCACACCTGAAACATTTTCTCATCCCCTTAAGGAAATTTCCAGGGTGCTTCTTTCCGCACTTTTGGAAAGTGGGGTGCTAGATCTTCTTAGCACCGTTGGATTTATCCATCGGACCACCGGCATTGAAGTCCACCTTACGCTTCTTGTCCCCATGATACCCGTATGATTCCCCGATCTCCATTTCGACCTTGAGGGCACATCAGACAATTTCCTCATAGCTGTCGAAGTCACAGATTGCTAATGCTTTCCGCAAGCTAGGCTTCAGCCCACCAAAGAAGTGGTAAACCTTGCATTCAGGGGTAACGACAAATCCTAAAGCATATCGTGCAAGCCTTGTGAAGTTTTCCTCATATGCTTCAATAGATTCTCCATCCTTTTTCTTGAGGGAAAATAAGTCTCTCTCCATCTTAAGACGGAGGGTGCACGGAAAATATTTATCGAAAAACATCTTCTGGAAATCCTTCCATTCCAATGCCTTGATCTCCTCCTCAGGCTTCATATTTTTGATCAACGTCCACCATTGATCAGCTTCACCCTCCATATGATAAGCATCTAGGAGAACCTTCTCTTATTGAGAACACTGAAGGATGGAGAAGATCCTTTTTCAATGGAGTTGATCCATTGTTCAACGATCATGGGATCAGATGATCCACTAAAAGTAGGAGGCCTTTGTCTCATGAAGATCTCAATAGAGATTTGTTCTTTCTTAGGGGGGGTTGAACGTTCCTCTTGACCCATGTTTCTATTCAAAACTTGAGTTATCTGAGAGAGAAGCTTGACAAAGTTCGTGTTTCCCACTCCCATTGGATTTGGAATCTCATTAGTACAGTCATCACATTGATCTTTACAACGGTTGTTAGCCCGAGTCCTCCTATTACCAGCCATTAGATGGAATAAAAGGAAATTTATGGGTAACACATAAAGGGTAATCCAAAGACAAAAGTTGATGACTTATAAATAAACTTTTATTTCCTTAACTCATGAGTCTACAGGCTTCAATCTAGGATTTTCATGATCTACTTTCTAACATACATTCATAAGGGAATTTTTTAATTACCTTAATAAGGGTTCATACTAAGCATTTGAATTTATCAAAACATATCCCCCAGGAGTGTCGTAACCAAGAGTGCAGCAAGGCCCTTTTTCGTGCACCAGTTTCCGTTCGAGTCTAGCTGAAAGTGTTGTTTTCGGGTTTTACCCCTAGGACACATCTGTGCCAGAGCCGCCTCTACCTGCTCGTATCCAGACAGGGATGTATTTGTTTGATAAACCACTTACTCAGTACTTACCAAAACTTAGGGATGTTTTTATTATACTTATTCTTGTATCTAAGGATTTACTAGGGTTTTCTAATCCCAAAAATACCTAAACCTACCCTCTGATACCAACTATGACAACCCTGTTTTTATTACAATCTTACACAAGATTTATTACATAAAATTCACTTGATACCTTAAAAGGATTGAGAGGTCTAGGGTCTATGGGGCCTAGGATCATTAAATAAAAACTTAAAACATGAAATAAAACATCTTTTTTGAAAACTTCCTTTACATGACCACTACATTCCCTCGTAGTTAGCATTGCATGGGATAACCTGAGGACATGCATAAGAAAAGGGTGAGCTATAAAGCCCAGTAAGGGAGTACATATGGAATAACATGAGGAGTAAAATACATGTTAGACAATAGACATATCAATAGAGCATAAAAGAAACCTGAACGTAAATGCATGATAAAGAATGATAATCATAACATGGAAATGTGGCAACAACACTTAACATGGAATTAGCATGAGCCAAGTCTCATTGCACATGGAGCATGAGTAAATCCTAATTGCACATAAAGAAAAAGTAAACCCTCGTTTCACTTGAATTATAATGAGTCAACACTCATTTCACATGATGTATCATGATACTATACTTTACCCAATGCATTGGAGCACTATAAGGGCACACCCTTCTTAAACATTTCATTTCATGCATAAGCGTGCCACATGGATATTAAAACATGGATTCATAAAACACAATCATTTATTCCACAATAAAGGAATGTGGAATTCATACATGAATCTTTGTAATCAATAAGTAAATGTGCATAAAGGTGAATACCCTTGATGGAGAAATGGGCATGATATCCACTAAACAATAGAATTGGCTTAGAAAATCAGTGCGATTTCAGCAGCGTAACGGAGTGACATAAAGATTCATAAAAATGGTTGATGAGAGATAAAGGGGTTAATAATTATATTTACATGTAATGGACAGTAAGGTGGTAATATAGATACATGTCCCAACAATTTTAATGGAATTTAGATTCATGATTCAAAATTATTGCTTGAATGTAAAAGAAGAGAGAGAAGTTCCTTTCAGAATTTTGGCATAGTAACGGGTGTACATGGGAGGCATTTAATGAGAGAGAAAGGGGACTCCCATCACTAAACAAAAGAGGGCAGTATGGGGGAGGTGCTAAACCATACCCCAACATTCATAATTGAAATTAAAAGGGCAATACAACTAAAAGAAAATTGAAAAGAATGAGAAAGGAAGAAAAAACCCTTACTTGGAAGTGTGCTTCAAAAGGATAGAGAGAGGCTTCTGAGAGGCTTTTTGGGAGATTAGGGCACCTTGGGAGGATTATAGAGAGAGTAGGGCAGAGGTTGGACGAACTCCATGGGCTCTGAGTGAGGAGGAAGTGGGATCTGGGGTTGGTTTATATACGAAAGGTGAGGGAATTATTTATTGTTTAGGTTTGGGTCCCTTTACATTAAATTAACCCAAACCACAAACCATCCCATGGTTTTTTCCCATGGATTTTGTAAAAGGGAAGAGGAAAACAGTATTTTATAAGGCCAAAGTCCTAACTTCTTAAAATATTAGGGTTGATTATGTGGAGTTGAGTCACACTCCCATGGAAATTAATTTAAAAAGGCAAGGTGTTGAATATTTCTTGACGGGTCCATTAATGCTTTGAAAAGTAAGTCAAACAAACCCAAAATCACATTATTTTAATGGTAAACCATATATTGGCAGAACATAAAGATTATAGTATTTTATTACATCACTATTGGGTCATTATGATGTCATGAAACACATTATATATTTAAACGGTATTTAATTTTTACCAAAACATTTTACTATCTAAGAAAATTATGAAAAATTCACCGTTGGATAATTTCGACGTCCTGATTCCAGAAATGACATTTATTTTATCTAAAAGATTTTCTAAATATGTTAATTTTCACTTTTAAAATAAAAACCGACATTTATAAAAAATTCATGGGTTTTGACAGAAATTAATTTCAAACCTTAATAAAAAAATTTAATTGCATTCATAAAATTATAAGATCATTTATATTTAAGAAAAATTAATTTAATAATATTATTATTATTTTATTAAAATATTATTTAATTAAAAAATCCCTTAATTTAATAAAATATATTTCTTGATTAAATAATAACTAAAAACACCATCTGTACTTTAAAAACTATTTACAATGTATCAAAAATGACAAGAAATTATATTCATTATTATATACAAAAAATAATGTACATGAACATAGTACTACTTATTTGTTATATAAGCCCATAGAACAGCCACATAAGACCTAAGGGTAAGGTGTGCGATTGTGACAGACTCTTGGGGTGGCTCAGATAACATCGCTCGAGTGGTTATTTCAATCAACTTCCACTTTTCCTGTAGACGGTCACGTTCGAGCTTGACATGATGAAGCTCAGCTTGGTCTTGGTCAAGGGCGAAGCCCAAATATGCCACCTCTTTTCTGAGCTCCGAAAAATGGGCTTCGTATTTGGAAATTCTACTGGATGAGGCCATCACTTCCTTTTTCTTGAGTAAATTGGATTTGTTAAAGTCCTATATTTATACTAATCATGTGATTACTGTTAAACAGATATTTTAACAACGGTCAAAATTCTTAACATAAAACCAAAGAAGTTGACATATTATAAAAATATTTTTCATAAAGAGACATTAAACTGGATCAATAGTGATTTTCCATTAATGAAACTTTGGGTCGTTACAGGGTGAGCCAGAGATTGCTCTCCAATACAATGGGTAAAGTAAAGATGGTAAAAATTAATGTTTCTCTTACGTTTTTTGGGAATATACTATGATGGGTACTCAAAATGTATCTCTCTACGTAGATTTGAAAGCAACAATGTAAGTTTGATATAGATTCCAAAATATACCTTTATAATTTATGATTTATATCTATTATTCATAAAAATTATGATTTCATTAGGAATGTTAAAGATATTATGTTCTGTTTTTATTGATGGAATAATTTTTTCATTCCTTATTTTATAACCCTTACTGATCTTTTTATGCTAATCCCATGTTTTTGAAATGTTTTTCATGGGGTATATGGAAGGGTAAGAGAAAAGAATAATTCAAGATGATTTATATCCTGAAAAGAATTATTTTTTTCCTTTAAGAATTTCAATTTTATGAAAAAAAGGATACTAATTAGGAGTGTCTACTTTGTAATATTTGATATATAATGTATTATTTATGGCCTAATTCTCTAAAAAACTAATCCTGAAAAGATCCTCAATATGAATTATTAACATAATTCATCATTATGAAATGTTTAAGGCTAGGGCCTTACAGTTGGTATTATAGGCTGGTTTAGATAACTTTAGAGTTTAGGGTGTTATTTTAGAATAGTTGACATAATCATAATGGTTATAATATTAGAAAGAGACATAGTTATTTTATAGGCAATAAAGGGTTTTTACATTTTTAGATGCAAAATTAAAGGTATTAGATAAACTTTAAGGATAAAATATGATATAGTTATTTTTGAAGAATTTATCTCATTTTTAAGAATGTTATAAAATCAGATAGTTTTTGAAAAAGGACAACACACATGCCATGTGAGAACCCGTCACGTCAAACAAAGCTATGGGGAATCGAACCCACAACCAATGTGAGATTGAGATTTATTGCATACCACTGTACTACATGAATTCCCTGGTTAATATGACTTATTTCTTTTAGTAAAAATATTTTATTGATCAAGAACAAATTGATTTGGGATATTATGTTTTATCAAATGGATATCCTTAGTATAGGAAAATAATTTTGTGACTAAGTGATAAAGGTTATTTCGGAAGATGTTTGCTCTTTTAAGAACACTATATACTTAAGGAAAATAGAATATTATGGGATTTAATTTTAGGATTAATGGATGAATTTTATTTTGGAAGAATTTATGTTTTTATTGTAGACATATGGTGATTTGGGTTATTTATGGAAATGATTAACTTATCATAGAGAATATGTGATTAGGTTAATTATACTTTAGTATGAGACATTAAGAGTATCCAATGTTATTTGGAGATAAATGTTTGTATTTTTATGGAATATTATGTTATCAAATCCTTCTAAATTATGGTTTTCAATATTATGTTGGATTACTTTGATAAATTTTAAGGGAAATTGTTAATTAAATGATATTTTCTCATCTTTCGGTATTGTTTTATGAGTTTTGGAGATTAAGAATAGTATGTCATTTTATAATGTATTATCCCTTTTTAATATTATCTTCTCTCTTACTAACCATTTTGGTTTTGGATAATGGATAAAAATAAGGAAATTTTATAGTTCAACTTTTTGGATTATGTGATTCTCTAGAAGTTTATTTTAGCTCTTTTGATGTGACCAAGTTAGCTTGGATACTCATCGTTTGGAGAAAATAAGAGTTTGTGGTAGAATTTTAGTAATGGATGAAAGTCGACATGACATGTATGTATGTTTCCTTATGATGATAATTAATATCACAAATAAAAACCTAAAATTTATGAAAATAAACATAAAACAAAAATGTTGTCTATTTACTTTTCCTACTAGGAACCCAATGACCATTTAACCCATCACAAGTTTGTGGTTTTCATATTGTTATCTTTCTACTAATCATGTTTTCTATCACTCTTCATCAGAACTTGACAGTTAATTTCTCCTCTATATCCATGTTTTCATGGAATCCAAGTATGTGTTATCTTCGGTGACATTTTTAATTGTCCTAATTTATTTTAATATTATGGTTATACTGACTCTTTTTCTGATGTGGGACTTTTAATGAAGTTTCCAAGACCAGTTTTAAAATTGTGAGGACGCAATTCCCGAAAGGGGGAAGGATGTAACATCCATGTTAAATAAATAATAATAATTTTTCATATTAATTAATATTTCTGAATTAAATATTAATTTTACCTTAATGAAGATGATGTGTCCAATAGCGTACTCAAAATGTACCAATAGATTTCTCTGAAATATGACGTTCCACACAATGTTGAGTTATGCCAAAAATTAATATAGTAATATTATTGTGGTAGTTAACACATAGTAGTTGTGTTGGAGGGAATGAACTGAACAAACTAAGATAGGATTATAATAGTTTTTTAAATGTTTTTACATTTATCCAATAAAATTTAGAGGCATAAAATGTGAATGAATCCAATTTTAAGAATAAACACTCTAATATTATTTAAAAGGACGATTTACTGCCTTTTGATGGAGAACCCTTTTAAAATATTTTTTTAATTTTATGTCTTCTATATGAAAAAATAATATTCTTCTTTAGAATCAGTACATAAAAATTTACTTTTGATGAAATTTTTGTATTTTTCTGATAATGTTCAATTTTTAATTAATAGTTAAAATATTGTATTTTAATTCAAAACTGACTTTTAATCTTATTTATTTATATGGTAAGTTAATATTTTTAAATCTTTTTAATGTGTAATTAGAATATATTTTTTCCATTTAATCTAATTTTTATCATTTTAAGTAATTTCACTTTTAAATTGCACATTAATACATGTCAATTTTTTGGATGTTTTTACTTCATAAAAACGTGTTTTTTTGTTTTGAAAAAGGGAATTAATTTTAAATTAAATAATGATACTTTTAAGATTTTAATTTGGTAATATATACATAATTCTTGAATTCAGAATATCATAATTATATTTGGGTGATTTTTTGTATTTTTTTGAAAACGTTCAATTTTTTATGAATAGTGACAAAACACTACATAATAGTTAAAAACCTATCTTTACATTTAAATTTAATGTTACCACATCAGCGAATTGAATTTAAAAAATACGGAATACATGGTTTTCATCAGTATGTAAAATGGGGATCAATAAGATGAAAATAATATTTGGCGAATAGTAACTTTTGACTTTTATTTACTAGGATTAAATGTAAATATGGTAATTGAAGGTAAAAATAATATTATAATAATATAAAATTAACATAACAATTGTCCGAACCTTATTGGATGAGTCATGGAATAAAAATATAATCCTTGGGTAATAATATTGGCCTTTTAAACCCATTTGGGTAAAATAATGACATTAATAACTTTTTATTGAAAGAAAAAATAAAACTATCATAAACATGTATTATTTTTACAAAAAAAATTAATGTGTAGTTATATAATTGATATATTTTAATATAAATATTAATTTGAAATATAAGTTTTTTTTCTAAATCATTTTACATTATTTATAATTTATGGCCATCAAATATATTTATTTATTTATGACACAATGATGATGTAATGATTACCTCATTAATAAATGATTCAAATAAATGAGATTATAAATATTAAAATAAATTTGTTTTGAAACTTTTTAATCCAAAAAGGTATTTTATAGATTATTATGACTTGTTTTATTTTAATTAATAAATTTTTATCGAAAGAATCATATTAGTTTGGAATTTTTATAATGTCCTGATATAAATAGTATAAAAATTGATAGAAATGAATTTTTAAATCTATTAATATTTTATTAAATGATAAAATCGTAATGAAAATATAGTATTCGAACAAATTACATATATGATTTTAAAATTTTCATTAATGATCTTTTATTGGTTTCATGGAATTTTATAGTAAATATATTAACCATATAGTGTGAATACATAAGAAGACATGGTAAAAGTCAAATTAAATAACTAAGGGTTAAACCTAAATGATAAGGTTAAACATGAAACCCAAACTCTTATAAAACATATTGGATGAGAGGATTTAAAATAATATTCATATTATATTTTAATTTAATGAGTTGTGGTCTTTTTGAAACTGAAAATCCTTTTATAATAAAATAATATTTTCAAAAAATTTTAAAGAGCCCCTCCTCCCTCCTATAAAAGGACACCACTTCAAATCCATTAATCAAACCTCTCAGACCCCTGGAATCATCCAAAATTTTCCCAAATAAGATTCCATGATCCCTCTATTCCTCATAGAATTATTACCTTAGTTAGAAGTCACTTTAATGAAGCCTTTTCGTTCAAAACAAACGGAGTGACCCGATTTAAAGGTAACGTCTTCCCTGAAGTTCACTTCTTTTATTTTACTTATTCAATCCTTATGATCATATTATTATCTGGTTAAATAAAAAAATATCCTCAATAAACTACATTTTTTATGAGAATAATTTGAACCAAACTTACACACACCTACATCTAATGGGTAAAGAACATATTATTTCTGTGCACGGTGAACTACTGCCTCACGAAACCATGGTTGTTAAAATATATCCTATCGCCTCTCACGGTGGACATTATGATGAAACTATATTTTTATGTGATATATATTATATTTATAATATTTCAATTCTTATTTATTTTTTATTTATAGAATACCTTTATGGTTTCCATAATGGGTAAATATGATAATTTCATTTGAGGATGAGTGAACTACATCCCTCTCAAAGTGTTGTGACTGGTTCATGCCATACATGGAATGTATAAAAGATAGAGTTAATGAAATTATATATTATATTACACTAGATCTATAATATAACTAAGTTTAATTATGTTTTTATTCCTTTAAATATGAAATATAAATGATAGTATCATTCATGCATACGTACGACTTATCGTCTCCAGGAACGGTTCATTTAATTTCTTATCTCCAATTATTATATACTACTAAAAATACAGATATATACTAGATATATACGATATATATGATATCTAAATCATGAATATAATTGTAGTGATAATGTAATTTTTACCATAGGGACAAATTTTAATTATAAGAAGTTCATTTTTTACTCAAGTACCAAATATCGACAAAATGACCGTTATTAACATAAATGATTATATAATGTTTATAACATGCTAATAAGTGATATAAAAGGAATAATGAACTTGAAAAAGATTCAGAATCATGTATAAATTAATTATATTATATTATTTAAGATATTAAAGAACGAATGAGTCAGGTTGGACACGATGTAAGGGGTTTTCATCTCCCATTTTATTCCCATGAGATTCATTCTATATTTTCAACAACTTCTTTTTCTGTGATGTATGTACTACCCATGATTTTATTATTTTTTTAATATAATGTAATTTATGTGTATTTACATATACCTTTGATGATCATTATTTTATGGGTATATTCTTCGTAAGTTACAAAATCGGTAAAGGAATTTCAAATATCAATTTCCACCCATTGGGTTTTACGAATACTTATTTGATTATTTTACTCAATGAAAATGTGTTGAATCACTATTTGTTTATTTATGTAGTAATTTACACTCCCCTTTGTGTGGATATACTTTTGATACACATTATCACTACATTAATAAATTCTCAAGTCAATGATATGAACATGATAAGGATAGTCTTTACTCAATTTCCATTCATTTAGTTAAGCTTCCATGTCATTGGTTTTGTTTCTAAAAGAACATGTGTGAATTTCCACTAATTTATTTACAATGAATATACAATATTATTGAGTGTATTTATATTTTTTAAAAATAATTATAAAATTTATTTATCTTTAATTTAAGGATATCGTCATTGTAAGGGACTTCGTCTCAATCTCATTTCATTGAGGCGTATTTTGATTTATACATGACTTTTTTTATACAATTTATAAACCCCATTTAATTTTCATTTAATTCAAAGGGAATGTTTTTCTACGTAGTTTTTTACTAAAAGAAAAAGGGAATGTTTCTTTTTAACATATCTAGTGACAACATCCTTTCCACCACTGCGATCATTATTTGATATTTGGCTTCCTTAACAAGACGTAATGATTTTAAAAGAAAAATAAAAACCATATACTCTTTTTACATATTTTGGCATTAAAAATGGCTTGATAAATCATTGATTATTACAAAATCATGAAATTATATTTTCACAACCCATCCCCCGGGGCCCATGTCGTGACTACCATATTCCCCCCTTCTATAGGCCAGGGGATGTCGACTAGCATCGAAAGGCGTATTCCCTAAAACCAAGAAGGCATTTCCTTTTTCACCTGTAAACTCACACAACTAAGAAAAAAGTAAAATATAATGTAGAGAGGGTGTGTACAGAAAGTAAAGGGGCCAGAATGAAATGCCAACAAAAAAGTACAAGTAAAACTGAAAAGTACAAGTATAACTAAAAACAGCTCCTGGGAACACCCACCAAGGATCCTACCTAAAGAATATGTACAAATCTCAAATGGTGATCTCTTTGGTATGCCTGATCTAATGTCCACCTCTAATCTACCTCTTGTCCTGGTACCCTCTTCCTCATTCAGCGCTGTCCGTCGTGTGCACCAAACAGAACAAGGTGCGGGCGTAGCCCATGTAGGGGTGAGTATTTAGATACTCAGTCAGGACACCGAGACCCTCAAAGGTCTCCCCAAATCCACAAATGATAAATCATAAAGAATGAAAAAACATTTCAACCCTACTTAGGTATATGTCCATACATATACCTAAGTTTTCAAGTATACCCATCTTAATCATGAGGAAACAGAACGCCCTACTCAAAAGCCCAAAGCTCGACTATTCCACAAAGGAAAGAATATCACAAGTTAAATACTAAGCTAACACCTAGTATACAACTCTGAGAAATAGAATTATGAAGCTAACCCACACAAGATCACTATGAAAGCTGATATCCAGCCACAAGATTCTTTAGGGATAGTAACAAGTAACATTACCAGTCACAACGTTGAATACCTCGACTATTGGAGAACTCCTCTATTGATTACATTGGGCCTACCGTGTCAACCATAGCCACTTCCCACTAACCTTGGATTGCTAATTTATTCTTTTTGTTGAGTACTGTGGGTCTTCCACGTCACATAGAGGCACTCTCCACCATGGGTTTGTCACGTCACACATAGGCACTCCCCCTCATGGCTTGCTGGGGCACTCCTCCTGTAGAGTGTCGTGGGTCTGCCACGTCACACAGAGGCACTCCCCACTATGGGTCTTCCGTGTCACACAGAGGTTCTCCTTACTAGGCCGGTTGAGTCACTCCATGTTGAGACGGTCAGCAGTCATCAGGTCTCAGCTAGTCATAGGGTTCCGTATGTATGGAACTTGGGAGAACTGGTCCACAAGCCATATGTCATACCTCAACCAGCTCTATGTTCTACTAAAAAGTTTCCCAAAGGTCTGTCATGTCAAAAGGGACCCAACGCAATAGTTGGGGCATCAATCAGACGCCCGATCTGTAAGTTATTAGTGTTTCTTCTCTGAGGGCCCGATCAGATTGGGGGTCCGATCCAACTCAGTTGTACTCCATACTTATCAAAAATTGAAGTGGAATATTCCAAAAGGAATTTCTTGATCTAGGGATTCTATCATCGTGGACGGTTCGTCAAATGGATGCTTGGATCACAAGTTATGAAAAAAAAGGTAAAACAAGGCCCAAATGTGCACGGGCCTGGTCCGACCCCGGTCGAACCGCCCCAGCCCAAACAGGTTTGGGCCAACCTGACCCGATTTGGGTTGACCCAACCCAGTCTGGGTCCGGCCCAGAAGTCCTGGGCCTTGGCGGGCCCAACCTGCTGGGTCATAGTCCGGCCCATCCCTCGAAGGGGCATCCCAACCTAATGCACTGTTGCGGCCCACTGGGCGTGCGGTCCGCCCGAGCTGGCACTGATGGGGGAGCGCCCCCCTATGATTTTCCCAAATGGTCAATCAGACTATTAGGCTTGGTGGCCCATGGGACCCATCAGAGGGGTCCCACCCATTTTTGCGTGACTGGACGGTCTTCCTCCTAGCTGTGAGGTCGCGCGACGCTGCTCTACCATGGCCGACCGCACTTCGGCCTCCTCCACGGCCGAACGACTGTGGCCCCCTGCTCCACCGGAGGTACAAACACACACCGACACTCCACCGCTTGGACGAATGGTTTCCGGGTTCCACCCTATCCCCCCTTGTCTGATGGGATGTGACCTTCTCATCAACTGGGTGCGTGGATACACGCCGCCTTTCTATCCTCACGGTCAGCCGGGTGTCGGCCGCCACCTTCTTCCACGAGCCACAGCGGCTTCATTCCACGCCCGAAAAATTAAATGATCACATATTCGCAATCCTTGAATCATGGTATCTATGTCCATATATCGCACTCCGAAAAACTCAGTGTCTCCTGTGTCAATAAATATTAGGCATTGAAGACCGCATGAAGAATGTTTGAATAATAAAAAGAACGAGGAGAAAGGTTTATGTGCGGGCTGATGGCCTTGTTTTTTTGGCCATCTTCATCATAAATTTAGGTTTTGAAAAATAAATAATGTAAATTTAAACATAAATTAAACCCCTACCTCATTCTTCCATAAGAGATGTCATGACGAAGAAGGCGAAGTCGATGAGATAGTGATGTCAGCTTTCGACACTTTCACAAGAGGCTTCCGATCCAGGCTCGGTGTTGGTTCCTTGTTCTTTATTGGGGGTGGTTCTTCATTGTAGAATGTTCATTAAAACTCCCCAATGCTCTCCTCTTTTTCCAAAAATTCTCCTGCAAGAGGTGTGGTTCCAATTTAATGAGTTATGAATTAATGCTGGTAGATCAAAGTTGGCACATTAAATTGGAACAAAAAATTTTCACAAAAAATTTGCACAAAAAATTGGCACAAATAAGTGGAAGGATCCCAAGGGTTTTACCCACATTAAAGAAGGGTTCATGTGGTCCCCACCAGCATAATTCAGAAAAGAGGTTTCAAAATAAATAAAATAAAAGTAGTTTTATTTTATTTTATTTTTATTCTCCCACAAATAAAGCCGAAAGAAACTTCTACACTCAACCTACTGCGGTCAATGTGAATGTTTCCTTAAGTGAATATCGGCACTACGAGTTCAACGGTGCACTCAGATTTCAATTCTGAGCCTCGGTTTGAATGTTACAAATACATGCTCACACATTTTCTAAATTTACCTAAAAAAGGTCTAGAAATTCATTTTGGGCACTTCAGCCCTCCAAATCATGCGCCTTTAATTTTCGAGGACTCGTAATATTCCATATAATTAAAAAATATATGAAAAACCCCAGATCATTACATCCTTACCACCTTAGGTCTTTATGTCCCTAAAATAAGCAACACTAACTAGGGAAAAAAATGTGGGTACTGAGTAATAATCTGAGCCTCCTTCTCCTATGTGCTCTCCTGGAGGTTTCCATGGTGCCAACGAATGCACACCAGAGGTATCGACCGCCCACAAAGGACCCGATCTTGTTAATCCTCATTCTCTGATTGAACCTCATAAAAATTCACCCCATCATAAATGTCCAGCTCGCCCCAGTCAATGATGTGCAGAGGGTCGTGCATGTTTCTCCTCAACTAGGATACGTGGAAGACATCATGCACCCAGTGCAACGGAGGGGGAAGAGCTAAGCAGTAAGCCACCTCTCCAACTCTACTGAGGAGATGAAAGAGTCTAAAGAACCTCAAAGATATCTTGCAGCCCCGACGAAATCTCTATAAACATTATCAAGGTGAGACCCATAGAAAGACATGGTCACCATCCTCGAACTCAAGAGGTCTCCATCTCCTGTCAGCATAGGACTTCTTCCTTCTCTATGCATTCTTCATCTGATCCTAGGTGGATTGCACATTATTTGTGGTATCCCATACCATCTCTAGTCCCACTAGTGCTGACTCCCCTAGGTCCGTCCAACACAGTGGGGATCTGCAAGTTCACCTGTACAAAACCTCAAATGGTTCCATAACGATTGTAGAGTGACAGCTATTATTTTACGTGGACTCCACCAGAGGAAAGTGATCCTCCCAGCTGTGACCAAAATCTAAGATGCAAGAACATAGCATGTCCTTTAGGGTCTACATAGTCTGCTCTTTCTGGCCATCCGTTTGAGGATGGAAGGTGGTGCTCAACTGAAGCTATGTCTCGAACGATTACTGCAACCCCTTCCATAGTAGGAAAGAAAATTCTGCATCATGATCAGAGACAATTGTAGATGGCACTCCATGAATCCATACAATCTTCTATACATATAGGCTTCCTAATCCCTCTACTGAACCCTGATCGCTGATAGGTAGGAAGTGGTCCAACTTGATGAGTTGGTCAATGCTCACCCATATAGAATCACAATTCATGGACGTGAGTGGATGTCCTGTCACAAAGTCTATGGAAATTCCATCCCACTTTGACTCTATCACCTCTAATGGCTGAAATAAGCCTTGTGGAACGTGATTCTCTACCTTCATTTACTGAAAATTAAAGCACTGAGAGACAAACTATGCCACTACCTTCTTCATTCCTGGCCACCAATTCTGATGATAGAGCTCCAAGTACATCTTCACCACTCCTGGATGTAATGCTAGAAGGTACGTATGGAACTCCCTTAGAACTTCCTCTCTAAGTTCCACTTGTACTAAAGTACACCCTCTAAAAAGGATGACGGGCTCCCCTCCATTAGAAAATTAATTAGGTGCATGTCATGTGGATATCTGAGCACGTCGAGCCTCACAGTCGGTGTCCCCATGCTGCGCCTCCTTGACTCGCTGATGGATTAAGGGAGAGAAAATCAATGACTGAAGATAAGATACTCCATCTTGATCCACGTAAGATATTTTCAAAGTGGCTAAATGATCCATCACTTCACTCAGTAACTGTATACCAGAACTCCAGCTGAGTGCATCTACTACTATGTTCCCCTTCCCAGAAGTATAGACTATATCTGAGTAATAGTCCTTGAGGAACTCAAACCAATGCCGTTATCTCAGGTTCTGGTCCTTATAAGAGAAGATATACTTGATACTCTTGTGATGAGAGTAGAATATAAAACATTTTCCCATCAAGTAATGTCACCACATCTTCAAGGAGAGGACCATTTCTTTAAATTTCAGGACATGTGTAGAATAGTTTGTCTCCTGATATCTCAACGGTTGTGAACCATATGTGATTATTTCTCACTCCTGCATCAGGACACATCCAAGATCAGTCCCTGATGCATCACAGTAGACTACATACCCAACACCTTCCTCCGTAGCCTCAAGATACAGGTACTTGTCAGTCTCTGTCTCAACTCCTGAAAACTCTACTGGAATCTCTCTGACCACATGAAGGGTTTCCCCTTCTTCGTCAATGCTGATAAGGGGGATACAACTCTGGAAAAGTCTGTCACAAAGCTCTGGTAGTAACCGGCCAAACCAATGAAACTATGCACTTCTGTCACACTCATGGGTGGTTCACAAGCAAGAACAACCTCGATCTTTTCTAGATCCACCGCTACTACAGCCTCTGCGATGACGTGTCCCAGAAAGTGAACCTATCATATCTAGAACTAGCACTTCAAGAGTTTACCATAAAGATGGTGCTCTAAGAGTTTTTCCAGAACTATCTGTCGATGATAGGCATGCTCCTCCTCCTTCACTTAGTATATCGGGATTTCATCGATGAAGACTACCACAAAGAGATCAAGGTATGGCTAGAATATCCTGTTCATGAGTTTGAAGAACACTTCTGGGGCGTTGGTCCCCCCAAAAGGCATAATCAATAACTCATAATGGCCATACTGACATATGAAGGAAGTCTTATGCACATCCTCATCTTATACTCTGAGCTAGTGGTATCTAGATATGATGTCAATCTTCGAAAACCATCGTGCTTCCTTCAGCTGATCAAAGAGATTGACAATCCTTGGAAGTGGGTACATGTTTTTCACGGTCACCTAGTTCAGACACCGATAGTCAACACATAGTCTCAAACAACCATCCTCCTTCTTGGTGAACAAGATCGAGGCTTCCCAAGGAGAAAAATTGGGCCTAATGAACCCCTTGCTCTACATGTCCTCCATCAGTACCCGAATCTCTTGAAGCTCCTTGGGAACCATCCGATAAGATGGTGTATATATCAGTGTCGTCCTGGGATAAAAGTAGATATAAAAGTCTACCTCTCTGCGAGGAGGTAGATCTAGAACATCTTCTAGGAAAACATTAGCATACTGGTCAACTACTACAAGATAGCTTGAATTCTCTACATCAACCACTACATGGGTAAGGCTAGACAACTGATGTGTGATTGGATGCACCCTCCTCTAGTTAATTCCATCCTGCGCTGTAAAGGTTCGCTTTTCACTGGAGAATGAAAAACCGGTCCCATCCGTGCAGACACACCACACTTTGCACCTAATACAATAAATATGAACATAGAATATAGATAACCAGTCCATACCCAAGACGACATCGTAAGGCCTTGACACCATTATTTGGAGATCCCAGCTGAAGCTATCACATCCTAGACTATGCTCACAATGCCGGAACTAGTGCGTGATTGTCGAATCTGCTCACGTAGGAGTCTCTAGCCATAAGGATCAAGCCAACGACTCCATTGGAATCTCTGAGATCCAAATGAGGGTCATGGAATCAAAATAGTGACTGGAACCAGTGTCTATAATTACTATAGCTAAGGTGGAATAGACACAGATCATACCTTATATCATCTCCAGATCATCATGGTCATAAGCCTCAGATGCCTAGAGCTGATCTTTCCCCATGTACACCAACTCCATGTGGTCGAGGGTGGACCACCTAGTGGTGGTGGCGGTTGAACCACGAAACGTCACCCACCACCTGCTGCACGGCCTACTCCTCTGCCACGTCTGCCTCCTACATACGGAACTCCTTGATCGAACCTGTGTCTCTACCGTGGAAGTCCCTCGACTGTCTACTAGTTTTCTATATGGCTGGTTGGGTAGTCACGAGCCATTTGACCCTACCCGTCGCACGAGTAACACCAAATGATCCTTTCCTATCTTTCTCTACCTCAAGGGCCCCAAAACACTGAACTTGTATCCTACTGTCATCTACCTGTAGGTATGGTCCTCTTTTCCCTCTGCATCACATTTGTACTACTAGCTACAGATGACTCTTCTATGTTTCATCCAGTGGTGGGTCTCGTTGATGATGACTACTCAGCAAGGAATCTCTTCACTAAGAGTGCTCTCTCAAACACCACTGTCATCATCGAGATGCTGAGAGAAACCATAGAAAAACAATTATCTCATATGAGACCCTACTCAAGGTCTGGGCCATAAATTAAGGGTTCCACACCATATCAGTAGTATCATGAAAGGTCGGTGATAATCACTGTATACTGAGCCATAGTCAGGCTACCATGCTATAAGTGGAGAAGCACTTGTATACGCACTGAGCGTAGGGTCGCTGGGATGATCTATGCCCTAAAAAGGCTCTCGAATTCCTCCCATATGAGAGCGACCACATAGTGAACTTGAATCATCATGCTCGATCATCATCCTGCTACTGGCTAAAGAAGGCTGGCAGAAAGGGTTACTATGAGATTAACTGGTGTCCCTACCCATCGAAAAACTCTAACCACAACCTCCAAACAATCCTCAGCCGCCTATGGATCTGTCTCACCCTGGAACCTCAGTGGACTCTGGCGCTAGAACATATGAAACGCGCTCAAGCAGTGTTCAACCTCTACTACTGGGGATAGTGGCTTCGGCTGCCCAATGGGTAGTGGTTCTGCTGGTACACCACCTGATTGTACAACTACCATAAGGGTCCCCTGCACCAAAGCCCCGTCACTTGGTGAGTTGCCATCATGTACTAAAACTAAAATCTTGGCTTTCTGTCTGTGTGGAGGCATACTGAAAATAAATAGGTGTTCCACGATCATTAAATATATACCTGGTGAGCTAACGCAAAGAGACCACAAAGAAAACAATCCAAAAACACATACACAATTAGTTTTTTTATGCACTGAGTTAGTAATCAAAAGTCAGGGTCCTAGGGTATGGATAATCGGACGCAGCACCAACATTGGAATCCACGAACTGAAAAACAATCTCATAAAATTGAACATTATTGCTTCACAGACAAGATCAGAGTCTAAGTTCTTCTATAGAACTGAACTCCCCGAATACCAATTTGTCATGACTCTTCCCCTGGGGCGTGTGTTGTGACTACCCCATGCCCGCCTTCCATAGGCCAGGGGATGGTGACTAGCACTGAAAGGCGTATTCACTAAAATAGGGAAGGCATTTCCTTTTTAACATGTATACTCACAAAACTAAGCACAAAAGTAATCTATTAAGTAAACTGGTTGTGTACAGAAAATGAAGGGGCTATAATACAAGACCAACTGAAAGGTACAAGTAAAACTAAAAAGTACAAGTATAACAGAAAATAGCTCTTGGGAACACCCACCAAAGATCCTACCAAAAGGGTTGGAAAAACTCTCGAATTTTAGTCTCAGTGGTTCACCTCATCTATTTTCCACCGCCGAGAAACCTCTAGTCCTGATACCCTCTTCCTCAGTCAGCATTGTCCATCGCCTACACCAAACACAACAAGGTGCGGGCTTAGCCTCTGTAGGGGTGAGTATAACAATACTAATTTGGGACCCCTAGACTATCTATGGTCTCACAAAATCCAAAAAGGATAAACCCAAAGTCAGGAAATCAACTGTGAACCCTACTTAGTTATGTACCCATATAGATACCTATGTTTTCGAGTATACCCATCTCAATCTTGAGAAAACACAAGGCCCGACTCAAAATTCCAAAGCTCGACTATTATATGAAGGAAATAACACCACAAGGTAATGAACCAACTAAAACCAGTTATAAAACTCTATGAAATAGAATTATGATGCTGAACCACATAGAATCGTGATAGAAGCTCATAAACAACCACATGATTCTCAAGGGATAATAACAAGTAATATTCCCAGTCACAACGTTGAACACCTATGATTCGGGAGAACACCTCCTCTAATGAGAACAGTGGGCCTACTACATTACACAGAGGCACTTCCATCTAACCTTGGACTACTAAGTTACATCTCCTGTCGAGTGTCATGGGTCTGTCGCGTCATAAAGAGGATATCCCCATCGTGGGTCTGCCGCTTCACACAGATGCTCTCCCCCTCGTAGACTACTGAGGTACTCCTCCTGTCGACTACCATGTGTCTTATGCATCACACAGAGGTGTTACCCACTGTGGGTTTTCCATGTCACATAGAGGAGCTCCCAACTGGGCTTGTCAAGTCTCTCCGAGTCAAAATGGTCAGTAGTCATCAGGTCTCAGCCAATCACATGGTTCCATATGTATCGCGCTTGGGAGAACCACTCCCCAAGTCATAGGTAATACCTCAACGGCCCTGAAGTTACACAAATAAGTATCCCAATGGTCCCCCATGTAAAAAGAGACCCAACACAATAGATGACACGTTAATCAGATGCCCAATCTGTAAGTTATTAGCAATTCCGCTCTGAGGGCCTGGTTGGATTTGGGGTCCATTTCAACACGTTCATACTCCAAAATTATCCAAGACTCATGAGAAGTATTCTAAAAGGACCGTCTTGATCAAAGGATTCTTACGCCATTGGCAGTTTATCAAATGGACGCTCAAATCACATGTTATGTCCAAAAAGGCGAAAATGGGTCCCTATGGGCCCGGGTCTGGTCCAACCCCGGTCGGGCCAACTCGGTCTAGGCTGACCTGACCCGGTTGGGCTAGGTGGCATGTGAGACCCACTGGAGGGTTCCCACTCTGTTGGGAATTGCTGGCTGAAATTTCGGCCAATCTTCCTCCCATCGGCGCGGTCGCGTGCCGTTGATCCACCACGGCCGACCGGAAGGGCGGCCGCTCTTTGGCGTCTGTCGCGACCCAGCAGCCACGAACCCCATCTCCCCTGGTAGTGCGGACGCACGTCACTACTCTACCATGAGACCGGTCGGTTTCCGGCTACCACCCTTCCCCACCATGGCCGACGGGGCACATCCTCCTCATCAACCGGCGATGCGGATGTGCACCTCCCTTCCTCTCGGCCGGCTGGGTTCCGACCACCACCTTCTTCCATGGACCACTGCAGCTTCGTTCCAGGGCCGAAAAATTAAATGATCACATATTCGCGATCCTTTATTCGAGGGATCTGTGTCAATATATCTCGCACATCAACACTCTACGTTTCCAACGTCAATAAATATTAGGCGTTGAAGAACGCACGAAGAACACATGAAGAATAAAAAGAAAGAGTAGTAAGGTTTATGTGTGGGATAATGGCCATGTTCATTTGGCCATCATCATTGTGAATTTAGGATATGAAGAATAAATAAATTAAATTCAATCATAAATAAAACCCATACCTCATTCTCCCATAAGGGATGTCATGAGAAAGAAGATGTAGTCGTTGAGATGGTGACGTCAGCATTCGTCGCTTTCACAAGACACTTCTCATCTGAGTTTGGATTTGGTTCCTCAGTCTTTGTTGGAGGTGGTTATTCATTGGTGAATGTTCATTCCAACTCTCTAATTCTATTTTCTTTTTCCTAAAATTCTCCCATGAGAGGTGTTGTACCAATTTAATGAGTTAATGATTAATTTTGGAACATCAAAGTTGGCCCATTAAATTGGAACAATAAATTGGCACTAATTAGTGGAAGGATCTCAAGGGTTTTCTCCACATTAGAGAAGGGTTCAGGTGGTCTCCACCACCATAATTCAAAAAGGATGTTTCAATAAAAATAAAATAAAAGTTATTTTATTTTATTTTATTGTTATTATCCCACAAAAATCCGAGAAACCAAATTTTACACTCGACCTACTACGGTCGAGGTGAAGTTATAATTAAGAGAATATTGGAGTTGGGAGTTCAACGGTGACTTCAAGTTTCAATTCCAAGCACTAGTTTCAAAATTACAAAAACCCACTCACACATTTATAGAACACACCTTAAAAACGTTCAGAAATTCATTCTGGGCACTCCGAGCATCATAATCCCGCGCCATAAATTTTCTCGGACTCGTAATATTCTATATAATTAAAAAATTATATGGAAAAATTTGTAACATTATAGTTATATTATGATTGAAATTTGTAAATTTTTTATTTACTTTATTATTGTTTTATGTGTTATGATTATGTTATGGTTCTTGGGCATTATTTACATATACAGGTGGTTCTGTGATAAACATAGGGCTGGTGAGCCTGAGATAGATATTCAACGCATTGTGTAATGTGATGGAGGTATATATTAATGTTTCTCCTTAGATATTTAGGGAATATACTGTGATGGGTATTTCAAATGTAACTCCTAATGTAGATATGAAATCTAAAATGTATGTTTGATATGGATTCCACAAGTAGCCATTATGATTTATGATTTCTATGTGTTACTCATAAATCGTGTGATTTCATTAGGAATGGTAATGAGCTTATGTTCTGTATGTATTGATGTACTAATGTTTTCATTCTTTATTTTATTACCCTTACAGAGATTTTTATTCTCATCCTATGTTTTTGAAATGTTTTTACATTGTATAAGACATGGTAATAGAAAGGAAGAATTCATGAATATTTATATCAAGAAAATTATTATTGTTTTCTTTTAAGGATTTTTATTTTATCAAAAAATGGATACTGAGTAGAAGTGTCTACTTGGTAATATTTGATATGTAATATAATAGTTATGACCTAAATATCTAAAACACTAAACCTGAAAATATCCTCAATGTGAATTATTAACTTAATTCAAGATAATGTAATGTTTAAGGTTGGGTCCTTACATCTACATTACATCATTAATGTAAATAAAAGTATAATTTATTCCATTAGAAATATCCATGCCTCCTAGATTATTCTTATAAGTCACTCCTAATATACTTCTTCATATCTTGGGAAAATGAAACATGAGAAAGGGGTGATCTCAAATTCTCAATAACAGTAATAAATAATGCATAATATGACTTAAACTTTAGGAGTGGTGAATAATTGAAAACACATGCCTTGAAAATAAAAATGTAAACATAATATGGTAGGAATATGAGCTAATTCAACATTTCCATAATAAGATATATTCATTGGTACAACCACATGAACTTTTAGTTTCTAACTTTATAATGGGGGAAATATGAATTCCAAACATTCTGAAACATATAACATGTCCACAACCGAGATATCTAAAAATAATTAAGGCCTCGGATAAAACCATATCTCAAAATGGGAAAGGCCTCAGCCAAGTCCACATCTATTTGTATCATGATAGCTATTGATGCATCAAGGGGATATAAAGGTACCACACCTCACATAATGAGTATAATTCATTCCTAATATGAGTGGGGATATACAAAAAAATATGTATTAATTTTTAAACTATCATATGAAATGTAAATCACTTTCCCCAAACATTAAGCTTAAACACTAACCATTCAGAGTAAATTAGAGAATAGTTTTAGGAAAAAAAATCCAAAAAAACTAGTAATAAACCATCCAATTAAATATGGTATATGATGTTATAAAATAGTGATCCCAATAATACATAATAATTAAAAATATTGTTGAACAGATGAAAACACTCTAATAAGACAATTGACTAAATTTTGAGATAAATACTCTTTTATTTTGAAAAGAAGAGTTATTTTGGAAAATTATTTATATAAAGCTAGTATAGATGTAGTATATTAAATTAATAATATTATTATTTATTTTATAAAGGTAATTTTTTCTATAAATTTATTATAGATTTCCCTTGAAAATAAGTATGGATTTGAGAAATTTCTTTGAATCAGAATTGCATTTAAAAAATAAATTTTAAAGTTTCTTTTAAAATGTGTAACTCCCCATAATATAAAGAAGGTTTATGGTTGGAAAAAATATGTAGAACACTCACACAGACTTTTTTGAGGTGTAAATAACAATAAATAATACTTTCATTGAGTTAATTAGACAATAAAATTAACAGGAAGGAAAATGAAGTTTTGGATGGAAAACCCTTACCTTAAGTCCCAATGTTTTTCATTCTTGAAATTAAACTCATGGAATGTGAAATTTGAAATATTAATAAAATAATTCAGAACCTATTAGAAATTTATTAATTTTATCATAATTTTATTATTTAATTTTTATCATTATTGATAAGTTATAATAATAAATTACATCGTTCTAGAGTGTTCATTTGCTAGATTTTCATAATTAGTTCACTTGTTTTTATATAATGGAGTTCATGTAGTATGGTTGTAAATATTCAGAATTGAATTTAAATTTTATATATGAATAATAATTGGTTTTAATGTCCATTTTAGTCACTTTTTTTACAAGTAATGATGATGAATAATTTTAAGAAATATTAATGAAAATTACATAGATTATTTTAGTGGTATTTTGATTATTAAGAACTAGTTTGGTCATATGATTTAATATTTTGTACATATATTGGTTACTGTATATTAAGTAGATTATAATACATATAATATATTTTGGTTCAATAATCAAAATTGTTTCATGACCAGTAATTAATTAGAAATTCTGGAACTAAATTTCGTCATCCACAATGGTTTTAAATTGGCACCTCACAATTGATGGTTTCATTAATAATATAAAAAGGAGATATTAAGAATATTTATGATGTTTCTTCAATTAAAATTATATAATTACAGTATATATATGATAATAGAGTTATCATGGTCATTTGGGTAGATTAGGTGAGGAGAAGATAACAATAGAATGGAACTTGAAATGAAATTGAATGAAATAGAATGCGAATTTACCTCTGGAATAGACCTCCTTGAGAACCTCTTTAAAAGAAGGTGTTTTGGTATTTTGGAAAGACCAAGAGCTCTAGAAAGGTAGTAGTGACTAGGTAATGGTATTTGGGAATAAATTTTTGGATTATCAAGGTTTAGAGGAGTGAATAGAAGAGGGGGTGAGGGGGGTTATAGTGGAGGAGATGAGTGAATTTTGAATATATTAATCATTATTTTATTAATTTCATCAAGACAACCAATAGTATGGATTCATGTGAACAATAATAGTAATAAGTGTGTTTGAGTTTGAACCAAGTGGTCTTACATCACCTATGATGTCTTAAATGATTTATTTAACTGGTAATTAGTATATACGGTATCATACTGTATATCACTATTCATAAAAAATCATGAATTTCAGAAAAATATAAAAAATTATCCCTAACAATTTTTCAACTTGTAGAATTCCAAAATGAACTCCAATTTTTAAAAAATAATTTTATAAATTTTATTAATTTAATTTTTATATAAAATCATACTTTATTAAAGAAATTAACAATTTTAAAACTATAACTCACATTATATCACCTTGAAAAATTAATCCTGATGTCATTATCTTATATCCTTAAGAAAATAAAATAATAATATGATTTAATATTCATAAGGATCATATTATTATTCAATTACTATTCATAAGGGTATGTTACTATTCACCAAAAAATCTATTTTGTTCTAGAATACTCGAAATGAATTACTGATCACAACTCTAGAAGACCATTTTTTTGATTTTCAAAACATAGCCGAGGAAATGTTGTTTTTAGAAGCTAGATTATAAAATTTGTTTTTTTGTAGGGAATAAGTGTTTTATGCATGAAATATTTCTTTTCAAAACCTTCGGGTGTTATATTCTCCCCTTATTACAAAAAATTTTGTCCTTGAAATTCACATAATGTAACCTACACAAAAAGATCTGTGTAGTTATTAATCGTAATCTCATGAGGCTCCCATGTTGCATAATCGATTTTATGATTTCTCCCGTGTATCTTTACCAGGAGAGTCGTCTGATTCCACAACACTTGTTCTTTAGTGTACATAATCTTGATAAGCTCTTCATAGTAAGATAGGTCAGGTTCCAACTCTATACCTTCAGAAGTGAGGACATGCGTTGGGTATGGAATGTACTTTATGATCAACAAGATATGGAGCACATTGTGTACATTGAACATGCTAGGTTGTATAACCCAGAGATATGAAACCTCTCCAATTATCTCTATAATTTCCAAAATCCCAATGTACCTAGGGCTTAATATCCCCTTCTTTTCAAATATTATAATGCCCTTCCTTGGAGATACTTTTATGAAAATGTGATCTCCCACTTGAAATTACATATCCTTCCTCCGATTATCAAGATAAATATTTTTTTCTTCTTTGATCATCCTTGATATTACCTTGAATAGTCTTTACCTTCAGTATTATTTCCTAAAAAATATTTGGGCCTATAAGCTTACTTTCTCCATCTTCATCCCAACAAGTTGGTGTAATCCATCTCTTTCCATACAATACATTATATGGTGCTATTTGAATACTTTAATGGATACTATTATAGTAGGAAAACTCCACTAAAGGTGCGTATTGATCCAAAATACCATGAAAGTCTTGTAAAAAAGATCGCATCATGTCTTCTAAGGTTTGGAACATCCTTTATGATTTCCCATTAGTCTGTGGGTGCTAAGAAGTACTCAATAGAAGCTCATTATCCAAAGTTTTCTGAATACTTTTCCAGAATCTAGATGTAAATCATGGGTCATGATCAAACAAGATTGAGAGAGGTTCCCCACGATGTCTTACAACATCATTGATATAGAGTCTTTCCTGGAACTCTAGTGGAAAATCATCCCTTATAGCGAGGAAATATTCATTTTTTTGTAAGTCGATCCACAATTACCCATATTGTTTTATTCTTTCTTGGAGTTTTGGGTAATCTAGTGAAAAAAAATATGGTGATTTTATCCCATTTCTATGTAGGAATAAGTATTTGTTGCATGAATCATTTGGGAGGTTGTCATTCGGCCTTCACTTGTTGACATACTAAACTTCTTGATACATAATTCACAATTTCCCTCTTCATGTTATCCTACCAAAAATATTCTTTCAAATATCTATACATCTTAGTGCCACCAGAATGTATAGAAAAATTCAAACTATAGGAATGATCCAATAAAACCCCTTTTAGCTTGGGTATAGATGTAACGCAAAGCCTCTTACCAAATTTTAGAACACAATCATCACTCGAAAATCCATCCAACTTCTCATCTTTCACATCATTAATTTTCTTTTGAATGTTCTCACTATCAGGATGATAACTTTTAATTTTTTCTAATAATGATATTTTGGAAACCAATTAAAAAATTTGTGATGTTTCATCTTCATTGATAATTCCCATATCCATCCTCTCAAGATTCAGGTATAAAGGATCCTTTTAAATCATCATTTTGTTGAGAACTCCCTGATCCTTCCAACTCAATGCATTATCTACCTTATTTTCCTTTATTGGGTGGTAGTGTATTGTACAATCATAATCCTTGAGTAGTTCGATCCATTTCCTTTTCATCATGTTGATTTCTTTCTGTGAGAAGATAAATTTTAGACTCTTAAGATCTCTATATATGTCACATTATTCACAGTTGAGAAAATGTCTTTATATCTTCATAGAAAAGATTACTAATTCAAACTCAAGATCATGAGTAGGATATTTTTGTTCATGAATTATTAACCACCTTGATGCATATTAAATAACTCTACCATTCATCTTGAGGACACAATCAATTCCTTTATTTGATGCATTACTATAGATCAAAAACCCAACATTCCTTGATGGTACAGTTAGGATTGGAGAATTCACTAATCTCCTCTTAAATTCTTAAAATATATCCTCACATTATTTTATCAATATGAACATAAACCCTTTATGTGTATACTTTGTCATTGGGTTGGATAAATGGGAAATTGTTTGAATGAAATACTGATAATAACCTACTAATCATTTAAAACTATGTACCTCAGTTAGGTTCATTGGAGTAGGAAATTATTTCATAGCCTTTGTCTTCACAGGATCAATGGATATTCCATCCATTGAAACAATGTGGACCATAAATTAAAACTGATTGAAACCAAAATTTACACTTTCTAATCTTCCCATATAATTCACTTTTCTATGATCCTTTAGGATAGTGCATAAGTTGTTTTCACGATCACCGTATATTTTAGAGTATACTAAGATATTTTCAACAAATACAACCAAAAATTCTTATAGATATTAATTGAAACATCAATTAATTAGACCAATGAAAACATTTGGTGTGTTAGACAATCCAAAATACATTACTGTAATCTCATAATGCCCATACCTTGTTCAGAAAGCTATTTTTGGACTGTTTTCCTTCCTCAAAAAAAAATGACGACAACCAAATAAAAGGTTAACATTCGGAAAATATGGAGCTCTATGAAGTTGATCAAATAAATCATCAATGCGATTTTGGGGATATTTTTTCTTTATTGTTGTAGCTTTGATGTCTTTATAGTCATTGCACAACCTCATAGATCCATCTTTCTTTTTAACAAAACGAACCGGGGCTCCACATGGAGTGGAGAGGGAAAAAATAAATCATTTATCACTCAATTCCTCTAGATCATTATTCAATTACACTAATTCCATATTTTACATTATATAAGGGGTCTTTGATATAGGCCTTGAACTAAGAATTAATTCAATGGAAAAGTAGATTTCCGACTCCAGAGGATTTATAGGTAAATCCTATGGAAACACATCACTATATTCTTGCACAATCATTACATCCTCTATTGGAACATTCCCTTTATCACCCATAGTTACTTCATTATCTTACTCCCAAATAATTGAATTCAGTAGAGATATTGGTGGAGGATCTAGATGTTAATTATATGGTGATGTTTCTTCCCTAATGATAAGGTATTTCACATCATCCTCAAAAATTATAACCTCCTTCCTCTTGAAATAAATTTTCATATCATGGATTGAAATACAATCTATACCAAGGATTATATCAATGTAAATCATGGTTAAGAAAATAAAATCATTAGATAAAATGCATTTATATGCTATAATGGGGACTTCCTGACACAACTTTATTGAAATGATACTTCCTTAAGAGTTTTTATTGACAACTTCCTTATTAAATAAAATTGGAAATATATTATTTTCCTAGAAAACTTTGAAGATATAAAAGAATGTGATGATCTAGAATCAAATAATGCATTGTCTATGGCTATGGAAATGATTAATGTACCTTCAAAAACATCACTAGTAACGTCAATATCAACAGTTGTGATCTCATTCTCTTGTCCCTAATCTCTTGTCCTTTTACATGGACTGTTTCCCTGACCCTTTTTACAATCATTATCACAGTGTCCATCTCATGAAAATTATAGCATTAAACAATAATTACTCTTTTATTACCCTTACTATCACCAGTAAGATGACCTTTCTTTCAACATTTGTAACATAATATTTTTATTTTTAAGAAGGCACCAGGGTGTTTCCTTCCACTAATATCATAGGGGGGAAATTCAACTCTTCCATTCTTCCCCTTTTACTTATTTTATTTTCCAGGTTTATCAACAACCCTCATCTTATCTTTCATTCCTTTAATGTCAAATGACATGAATAATTCATTTTCTATCTTGATTGAACATGTAACTATATCCTCATATAATGAATATCTTTAAGAGATTAGTCCCCGCCGGAGGAATGGATTTAGTCCATAAAGAATTAAACATTAATAGATTCATTCTTACCCTTATAGTCACCTGAAATATGGCCTTTCATTCCACATTTGCAGTATGATGTGTTTATTTTTATGAAGGCACCAGGGTGTTTCCTTCCACTACTATCATGGGGTAGAAATTAAACTCTTACATTCTTCCCCATTTCCTTATTTTATTTTCCAGATTTATCAATAACCCTCATATTCTCTTTCATTCATTTAATGTCAAAAACATGAATAATTCATTTTCTATCTTGATAGAACATGAAACAGTATCTTCATATAATGTAGAACATTAGGAGAATAGTGTTCTCTAGAGGAATAGATTTATTCCATAAAATAATTGATAATTCTTGATCCTTGAATTTAATTTGTAGTCCACAACATGCCTAGATAAACATGGGAAGTTAGATTTATACTTTGAAACATTCTCATCCTTCTATTTCCTCAAATTTATAAATCAATTTTCAATATCCACTCATTGTCCACTAGGAAAACATTTCCCTTGAATGATTTACTTAAATTACCTCCATTCCATCTATTCTATTTATTCCTCCACTTTTATTTTGAATTAGAGACCAACACTGATCTAAAACTCCTAATAGATGATAAAAATTCATGACGACCTTATCTATTTCATTATATCCAAAATAGAGAAATTTCTTCTCTAGGGAACTTATCCACTGCTCAACTACAAATGGGTTTGTAGTCCCATTGAATAATGGAGGATGTTGTCATATAAAATGATATATAATACTCTTATACATGGTAGATCCGGATGCTATATATGGGTAAGGCTATTGTCTATAACATGAGTAAGTTATACTATTATAGTTATAATCTTTTCTACAGCAGTCACAACACCAGATCCAACATCATTATCTTACATTAGAGGGCAATCCCTACATGGAATTTGCATGTTAATACAGTTTCCATTTCATCCACTATGAGCCATTTCTAGATAATGGAATAAACTAGATTAGGTTATAAATCATAATGTATCATCTAAACTTACCAAAATACATAGTATAAATTAAAATCTTATGCCTGGAGAATCCCATAATAACAAAAATGTTGTTTTGAGGAAAAAAAACATTTAAATCCTTAACAATTTACTCTAAAGAAAATTTGATTATCCTAAGGATATCACTAGGGAGTGTCAGGGTAGGTTCACAGTAAGGCTCATTGTCATTCACCAAGATACATCTAGTCAATAATGAAACTCCTTATCGCAGTTTTTACTCTTATTTGTATTTGTGCCAGAACCACATCCACTTGTAGTATCCAAAGATGAATTTATTTTATAGAAATATCCACATAATAAATTTCCTACAAAAATAGCATGATGTTCTTGTATGATTATACTCAAAGACTATCTTAGGGGTGTTTTCCCTAATATATGTTTTCTAAATCTAGTTTTTATGTTTTCTACTAAACCACCTTTGATACCAATTGTAAGGATATGACCACTATTTACTAGAGATAGTGCCTTAATATATTACATTGGAATATAAACAAGGAATATGCATCTCAAAGTACCAACTAGTTTAGTATATTTTAGAAACAAGATACATATATATGTTAAAAATTACATCTTTTAAGAAAATACAACACTAATTTATTCCATTAGAAATATCCAATCCTCCTAGATAATGTCTGAAAGTCATTCATAACTTACTTCTTCATATTTTGGGAAAATGAAACATAAGAAAGGGGTGAGCTCAAATTTTTTAATATGATTAAGCAATACAGTGGAATGTAACATAAAAATTACCCATGGTGAATAATTCAAAACACATTCTTTAAAAAGAAAAATGTGAACATAATTTGGTAGGAATATGAGTTGAGTAAATATTTCTATAATAAAACATAATCATGGGTATAAAATTATGAAAATTGAATTTATAGCTTCATAATGAGGTAAGAACATATGCCAGAAATTATGAAATAGATCATTAATGCCTCTTCCAAGACGTCTAAAAATTATTAAGGCCTCCTCCAAAACAATATATCTAAATGGGCAAGGCCTCAGCCAAATCCACTTCTATGTGTCTCATGAGACCTACCGATTCATGGAGGGTCTATAGAGGGCCCCAACCATCAATTAATAAGTAAAATTAATTCATTGTATGAGTAGGTATAATATTAAAAAATATATACATTCATATTGAAACTAACATATGAAATGTATATTACTTTCACTAAACATTAAGCTTAAACACTAACCATTAAGTGTAAATTGGTGAATGGTTTTAGGATAGCACATCCAAAGTAAAACTAGTCATAAAAAATCCAATTAAATATGGTGTATGATAACATAAAATATTTATCTCAGTAATATATAATAATCAACAAGATTTTTGAAACTGAAAAATATTCTTTAATAAAATCATTGATTAATTGTTGAGATAAATACTGATTTATTTTGAACAGAAGAGATATTTTGGAAAAGTCTTTGTATAAAACCAGAACTTGAGTAAAATATTATTTTCATTATAAAATGAGTGATTATAGAATGAAAATTTATTCTAAAAACATATTATATAGTTCTCCTTGAAAATAGGTAATAATTTTAGAAATTCCCATGAATCGGGCTTGTATTTCTGAATTAATTTTGAAAGTTCATTTTAAAACATGTAAATATCCATAAAATAAGAAATGATTATGGATGGTAAACATATGTAGAACACTCAAAAAGAATTTATTAGGATTAAATAATAATACATATGAATTTCAATGAGGTAATTAGAAAATAAAAATAACCCAAATGAAAATGGAGGTTCGTGTGGAAAACCCTTACCTTATGTCAGAATGTGTTCCACTCTTGAACCTATGGTCATGGAATATGAAATTAAACTAATTAATAATATAATTAATAACCTATTAATTTTTTTTAATTTATCATAATTTTATAGTTCATTTATATCCTTATTAATATGTTATAATTTGGAATTATGTCATTCTAGAGTGTTCGTTTTCTTTATTTTCATAATCAGTTCACTTGATTTTAGGTAATGGTGTTCATGTGGAATGAATGTAAATATAAAAAATTGATTTTAAGTATTATTTATGAACACAGATTTTTTTTAATGTCAATTTTATTCATTTGGATACATGTAACACGGATTTATCATTAGATTAATTATTAATGACAATTTAGTAGATTAATGTAGTAGTATTTTTATTATGAAGAACTAGTTTATTCAAATGATTTAATATTATGTACATATAATAGTTATTGATATTAAGTATGTTATAATTAATATACCATAGTATGTTTCAACCATAAAAATGGTTTCATGACTAGTAATTAAGGAGAAATAGAATAATGAAACTTCATCATCCACAAAGGTTTTAAATTTTCACCTCACGGACAATGATTTTGTTTATAAAATAAGAGAGAGAGAGAGAGAGAGAGTAAGGATATTGAAGATGGTTATTAAATTAGAATTATATAATTTCAGTATATATATTATACTGAAGTTATCATAGTTATTTGGATATATTAGGTGATGATAAGATAACAATAGAAAGGAAATTAAAATGAAATTGAAAGAAATAGAATGTGAATTTACATCTTGAATCTGCCTCCTTGAGAACCTCCTTAAGGGAAGGGGTTTTGGTATTTTGGTAATAAAAAAAATATTGGACATGGGGAGTGGTTATGGAATATTATTTGGGTAGAACATTTAGGATATTCAAATCCTAGAGGAGTGTATTGAAGAGGGAGTTGGGGGGGGGGGGGTATTGTAGAGGAGGGGAGTGAATTTTGAATATTTTATTCATTATTTTATTATTTCCATCAAGAAAACCAATTGTGTTGACTCATGTAACCCATAATATTGATACTTCCATGTGAGTTAGAACCTTGTGGTATTAAATCACTTATGATGTCATAAATTTTGTATTTAACTGATAATTTGGATATAAGGTATTTTACCGTATATCACTATTCAACAAAAATTCAAGAAGATCAGAAAAATCCCAAAAATTCACCCTAACCATTTTTCGACATGTAGAAATCAAAAATGAACTCCATTTTTTTAAAATCAATTTCTAAAGATGATTTATTAAATTTTAAAATAAATTCATAATTTATTCAAAATTTAACAATATTTGAACTATGACTCACATTATATCACGTTGAAAAATTAATCATGATGTCATTATCTTTCTTCCTCATGAAAATAAAATATTAATATGATTAATTATTTATAAGGGTCATATTAATATTCATAAGGGTAAGAAACTATTCCCAAAAAAATCAAGTTGGTTCTATTAGACTCTAAATGGATTACTGATCGTATCTCTAGATGACTTCTTTTCTAAATTCAAAACATAGTATATAAAAAGTGGATAGATTATAAAATGTGTTTTTTTGTTGGGACTTAGTGTTTCATGAATTCAATATTGATTTTAAAAACCTTGGTGTGTTACAAATTATATATATCTTGATCTAATATTTTTCCTTAGAGTCATTTTCATATTGAATATGACACAAAAACATTGTATGCTTTTGACCATTTTGTTATTAAGAACATTTTTTGTCATCACCAATGTGGGATTCATTACAAACTAAAACTTTCTACTACTATGAATTTAATTTTATATAGTGGATTCCATATTTGGAATGAGAATAAATTATATTATATAATATGTTCAATGTACTTTTTGTAAACATTAATAGTAAAAACTATCTAAATAAATTACCACAGATAATGGATAAATGGGTTTTTGGGGGGTAAACATAGAAAATATGGGTTAAAATTTTACTTAAACATGTTAAAGTATTATTTTATTTCCATATTTCAATCATATACATATCATGTTCTAATCAAGGGTCATTTTTATGATTTCTTCATGTTAATTAAATTACCATTTTGGATTCATTGTGTAAATTTCCACATAATTTCCAAGTAAGTCATCTTTTCCACTTCTATAAGGGAACTCAATCTCCTCACCTATTCACACCTCCCAATACCATTGAATCAACTATTCCTAATGATATTCTCTCCCCATCATCCATAATCAAATTATAGAGCTTCTTGTATTCCTAAAATACCGTCTATGTGGTCCTTAATTGGAGATCCAATGGAGATTTCTCTTAGAAAATGTAATTATATTAACAAGGGTATTTAATATTAATTATTTATTTCCACTTTAAATTACTTTTTAACATATAAAAGATATTAACACATGTGTATACAGTAAAATGAGATATTATTATGTTAATGTAAAGGTTTTTATCTATATTTACTTGCATTAAATATAGAATGAAGTCAATAATCATGTGAATCGCATTCTACCGCCTCACAAACTGATGTATTTTGTTTTCCATCACCACCCATAAATTATGGAAATAATTATGGATTTGAAACATATATATTATATTTTTTATATTATTATAATTATTTAATTTTAACATCACAAATACCATTTTACATTCCATGTAGTTTGAAATATGATAATGACTCTCAGGTGTATAGTATAATAACACCTCATGAAGTGATGTGTGTCATTTTTTACAAACACTTTACCTAGAATTTAATAAGGATAAAATTATTGAATATATTTGATATATATGATATTATATTGATTAATAAAATTTTATATATCATTCACTTCCTTAGCCATTTCACTTATTAAGTAAATGATATCGATTATCATGTGTATGTAAAATTACAATCTCCAGGAATCGATGTGATTCATTTCCCATATTCGAAATTAATAAATGGTTATAACAATTTTTTTAATTATTAGATATAATATTTATAAAATTAATTTAATTATAGATATTATGTATATATATCATATTTGAATTATTTGGAACACTCATGAAAAAATGTGCATGAGGAACGAAGGTAATGAACACCCTGAATAATGAGAGCAATGAAATATTATTGAAAATGGGTAGTAAAATGTTATAAGAGTATAATATATGATATTATAGATATGAATATGGTTATGTTACAAATAAATAACATGATTAAAACCATTATACATGAGTATAATGTATGTTCTACTAAAAAATGTGTTAGGTAAGTGACATCATCTCAATTTCACTTCGTTGGGGGCATATTATAATATTATACACACAATTCCTTTATATGGTCTAAATGATACCCATTTGACATGGAATATCATGATTAAATTATTATTTATTTTAGTTATGTTTTAATTATAATTAATTATTCAATGGGGATGTGACTATAAAATTTCCAAGTGGTAAAAGTTATTATAAAATATCAAATTATTTTCTAATTGTTAAATTTACCTTAAAACAATCAATTTATTGTGATATTTTCTCATTAGATATAAAATTTATATTAAATACACATAATCTAATATATTGTATTTTATTATTTTTTATACTATATAACTTTTTAAATATGGTATTTATTTTTAAATTCATTTGATTAACTATGTAAATATTTATAAATCTGTATTGTTTAAAAAATAAATACCATTTATGACTTGGAATATTGGTTAATTAATTAAAATAATTCTTAGATATGTGAGAAATTATTTGGACATACATTAATGGTCGGTTCCTGATATAATATACCCACACAATGCATCAGTATGTCTCATGGGACAATTCAATAAATTAAATGGGTTTCTACCTAGAGTATCTAAACTATCTTTTGAAAAGGGTATAATGATTATTTAGATAATGGAGTTAATAATTATAAATTTCAATCTTTAAAAATTGAGTTATGATTATAAATTATATTTTTGAAATTATATTATATCTAGATTCATTTCATTCTCTGTTTTTTGATTAAATGGGATTTGTTTTTAGTTATTTACCTTTCCATATAGATTGTTTGATATATATTCATTAAATAAAGTTATTAAAATGGAATGTGTGTTTAGTAATTTATCATCTCATGTTGATTATTATTTATTGATTCCAGATATCTACCACTATATTTAACCATTGTTTTGTATTAGATCTCACCATTATTTGGTTTTATTTCACAAGGATATAATCATGAATTATTGGAATGATTTTTCAAGGATTCAGTTCGTTTGGTTTTTCTATTTTTCAGGTTTTATATTGTATCCCCACTATAAAATGGTTATCTTGTATATATCTAGTTCCAGAAAACGACTAAAATGATTGTTCCGGTAGGATTTTGTCTCTTTATATCTATGCCAATTTAATATAACTTACAGTGGATTTTCATTACTAGGGTTAGAGTCATTATAGTTGTTAATATATGGATTTTAGAAGAAAACATAACAAATAAAATAATGAAACATAAATTAGTTTAAAAAACATTTCATATACCTTGAGCATATGTATATAAGATAATCTTAATGGTTTGGTAATAAAGATATTATTTGTGTTTTATTAGAATTATTTCTCAATATTTGTTATAAAAAAGATGTACCTAGGGGTAATAACTCAAGAAAAAGGTTGGTTGATCATCAATTAGTGCAGGGAAATATGATATACTATCCACCTAGGTTTACACTCACGAAGGATATTCATAGGATAATTTATATTTTCCATAAAATCGATTTTTAATGATTTTAAAATTAAGATATCCCCAAATAATACAACTTTATGATGCATAATTTTTTTTAATTTATTCTCTGTGATACACCATATATAGAATTATACATCGTGATTTAAATTTCATAATTTTATGAATTAATTTTTCTTATTCTATTATGTATAAATTTAATTAGGAAGTAAGAATGGTATCAATACTCATCTCCAATGTAGATATTTCTCTGATAAAAAAGATAATATAGATGATATTGGCACCACGACAATTATGGGTATATTATGTTAATTTAATCAAATTATGAAAAATAACCTTTTATAAATGGAATTACCTATTCTAGAGTGATATTATATTTTTTTGGATCACATCATGAGATAGATTCTCCCATTATGTAGGAGGACTACAAATCTAGTAGTAACCGAGCAATGTATTAACTCTTTAGAGAATATATTTATTGCATTGGGTTGATGTGAAAAGGAAAATGGTACTATTTATGTGTATTGGTTCAAATGAAATTTAGATAAATTGTGGTAATTAATATAAAATACTATTTAGGAAGTTAAAATAAAACTCATGTAATTGAATCATTTTAAAGGCACATTATTCGAAATAAAAAAAAGTAATGCAAAAAAACTGAGATAATTGAAAGTCACGTAGCATAAAAAAGTGTTAATGAAGTGTTTTAGAGTATGTAGATACATTTTAAGGGTTATATAGGTATAATATTAACTACATAAGAAATAAAAGGTTTAGGGAATCCTATTTATTAAAAAGGATAAATCCATATCTCTGAATGCATATGGTCTCTATAACAATTTCATTATATACTAAAAACATGTTATGTGATATAAATAAAATTAAAGAATTTTTCATGTCATATGAATTTTAATGGAGGTAATATAATAATAAAAATTCATAGAAAAAATAGATGAATGAATGAAGGGAAATAATAATTTTACCACATAAGGAAATTATAGAAGAAACACCACAGCAGTTTCTTAAAGGGAATGGGATTTTGCAACATGTATATATAGAAAGGCCACCATGATCATGATTTTAAGAATATTTAAAATATTGTAATGTCATATGATTCCACTCTATAGATATGGGTATCATCAAAAATGAACTCCCAAGGCATCAAGGGAATATTTCTTAGAATGAGATAAGGGATCAAATTAAAGTTTATTCTATTAATAAAATTGATGTGTAATGACTAATTTTCTTTTATATATGGATCTAATAAATAGTATTTTAAAGTACTATATTAATGAAATATATTAGGATATCACTAAAATTTTATTTCATAAAGGATTTGAAAGAATGTGTTCAATAGTATAGATTCCCAAGATTAATGATTCAATAGTAAATTGAACTTCATGGAAAACACATTATTAAAGGAAATATAACACTTAATATATTCATTATGAAGAGATAATGTTGTTGTGATAAAGAAATATTTGATATGTATAAAATTAATTGAATATTAATTACAACTTTGGAAATTATTAATGATTATTTTTATAATGTGGTTTATGATATCATTAATAATGTTTACATCATTTATTCTTTAAGTAATATATAAAATAATCTATGTTTCACATCATGAATAATAAAGCATGCATTTTTTCAATATTTTTTATGGTAATTCATATTATAATAATTTTTAAGAGAATTAAAGATGGATATATTCCCATATTTGTTATGTGGTGATTAAGACCTACTTAATGTTGTTTGAACGATTAATGATAGGTTCATTTTGTATATATAATGACCTTATTTATAAATTTTATGACTATATTCTTGTTGAAAGTTAATAAAACTACAAATATATAAAATGTTTTTAGTGTAAATTTGGATGAGGTTTCAGATATCATTGTATTATTTCAACTATATGGTAATTTATGCATATTAGATAACCTATGCTAAAACTTTTCTCATAATAAAAACTTGTGGATAAAGGAATGACTTATCATACTATTATGGATATTACCATATATTAAAATAAAATTATATGGATTTATTCAGAAAAAAATAATTTTTATATATTCATTTTATGGAGTAAGGGATGAATTGGGAATTGATCAATGCACAAACAAAGGGTGAAATTATTAAAAATATATTAGGTAAGTATGTTTTATTATATTCATAGAGAGTTAATGAATTCCTAAAATCAATTAAATTGATCCTGAAATATTTTTTCATATTATCATAATTTCTTATGATATCAATGATTTTTTAACACCAATGGTTTATGTCTTTTTGGTTTGTAACATCCTCTTAACCATTTCCCTATCACTCTACATCATTATTTCGGTATTTTTTCTTTTTTTATGTCCATGAATTTACATCTCACCTCTGTTGAACTCTTTTGAAACATAGTATGTGTTATTTTATATATTCGTCGTATGTTCATTTAACTCTTATTAAGATGATACTTTATTAACCCATTTTATGATGAGGTTTCTCAATAAAAGAATTTTAAAATATCAAACGCATTATTATCATGATTAATTATAAATAGATAGGATGTAATTTATATAATGTGGGGATGATGTAACACCCAATGGTTATAAAATATAAACATCATATTTAATATCATGTATGACTGAAAAAATATAAAAAAATAAAACACCTTGTGACTTGATTATTTATTTATTTTTCAATATCTTTGAAAACTTACGAAACATGAATCCTTGAGTATAAACGAACCGTAATATGGTATAATGTCATATAATATTAGTTAAATTATAGAGTATAAATAAAAAAAATCTATATTATTTTAAAAAATATTTTTTACACTCGTACATTGGTTATCTATTTAGTATAAATAAATAAATAATCATCTAAAATAAAAACAAATGTTTTCTGGGAAATATGTTATTTTCCTACAAAGATGGTTGATTCAGGATTCACACAAATAATTTCAAATTAATTAATAAATTTTTTAAATTTTTTTATGAATTTATATTTAATTTTTAAATAATTGTATTAAAATTATCTATAGAAAAATTACTATTATTTTTCTGAAATGTTTCAATTTTCGATGAATAATGAAAAATATGGAATTTTAATTGAAACCCTCATTTTTTATTTTAAATGTTTATATGGTCGGTTTATATTTTGTATTTGTTTTAAAATAATATTAGTTTAATTATATATCTATATGTTCAATTGAGGACATCAGGGGTAATTTTCATATAGAATTTTTATTTACAATGTTTGTGTACTTTTGAACATTTTATCATTAGAAGCCTTGTTTCTTATCCCGTTTATGGGATTCCTTTAAAATAAAATTTTTTCCACTACATTGAATGAAATTTTTAAAAATGTATTACATATTGGGAATCACAGTTTTCTACATTATATATTATGGTTTAATTAAATTCTAACCAAAATGAATAGTGAAAATATTAAAATTTTATTACTACCGTTATGGTTAAATTGGGTATACTAGAAAGTTAAACAAAGAAGATAAGGGTCTAAAATTACCTACAACCATTTAAAAATAATATTTTTTTGAACATTTTACAACCTTATAATTCCAAATTTCGCATATAGGGTCATTTATCAAAAATTTATTCATGTGGAAGACTATATCATTTTTAAATATTTTGGATAATTTTCCTAAAATTTAAAAGGTGGTCCCTTATCCCCAATTATAAATTTACTCTCAATCCCATCATTATTTACACTTCCAATGACCAATACAGTGATAAAACACTAAAAAATCCATTCCAATAATTCATAGTCCCATTTTATAGGAAATTATCTTCAAAATGGCCATCCCTATTGTCTTTAAGATGAGATCAAATGGAGGTTTGTCTTAGAGAATTTAATTATATTGACAAACCTCATTCATTTAAATTATTATTTTTTCACAGTGAATTATGTATTAAAATGAAAAATATAATAAAACAAATATATCTATCAAAATGAGATGTTATTATGTTTTTTGGTATAATATTTATCCATCTATACTTCCATAAAATAGGAAATGAAATCATTGATTGTGTGTGAAGTAGAATATCTCCTCACGAACTGTTGTAGTTTGTTTTCCATCACAACCATTCTAGTATAGATATAAAAATGGAGTTAAAACATTTATATGATATTTATGATATTATTATAATTTATAAATATTATATCATATAAACCATTTTAGGTTCTATTCTGTTTAAAATACTATAATTTTTCTCATGTTTAGGGAAATCTACCGCCACTCAAATTAACATGACTTATTTTTTTCACATTGGATTTACATGAAATTTAAGAAGGATTAAATTAATTAATATATCATATATATATATGAGATTTTATTTTTCCAATAAATATAATGTATCAACAAATACCTTACACTTTCACCCATTAAGGGAATTTTATCATCGCTCGTGCGAACATACGTCCTCAATATCTAAGAAATGGTGTGATTCATTTTCAATGATCAATAGTTAAAAATGGTTATAATAATTTATATAATGAGTAAATATGATATTTATATCATTAATTTAATTAAAGATATTATGGATTTATATTTTTTTCAAATTAAATAGAATATTCTGAAAAAACGTACATGCGAACATAATGAAATTAACGCCCAAAATAATTAAAATAATGAAATATTATTAACCAATGGTTGGGATATGTAATAAGATGATAATATAAGATATTATAAATATTAATATTGTCCTCCTATAATTAATAACATTTTTAAGACAACTATATAGTATGTTAAATAATGTCCCACAAAAGAAAAGTGTTAGGTAAGGGAATCCGTCTCAATTCCACTCAATTAAGGAATATTGAAATGTTATGAAACTAATTTATTTTATATAGTGTAAATAATTCCAAATCTACATTTAATATAATGAAAAATTAATTATTAATAGTATTTTATGTTTAAATATTTATTATTTGATCAAATGAAATTTTAATTTAACATTACCAAGTTCAAAAATTTATTGTACAATCACACTTTCTTTTATAACTTTTAACATTCCCTTAAACAGTACATTTTTTATTATTAATTTTCATTGTAAATTTAATTTATCTTTAATATACATATTTTTGTATGATAGAAAATATTATTTTCTAAATTTTACCCAATTTTTACATATGGTTTTCACCATTAAAGTTACTTGATTAACATCATAAATAATTATAAATCATTATCATTTACTGAATATAGATATTTGATGATAATGTATACTTGTTTATGGATTATGTTTTTTCAATCCATATGTGTGGAATATTTAGGACATGTAGTGATGGGTGGGCCCATTATAATATAGTGCCTTAATGAAATAGTAGGTATCATTAGATAAATACGATGGTCAAATTAAATGGGTTTCATTCTATAGTATTTAAATATTCTTATGAACGGTCTTGAGAGTATAGGTGTCATGATTCCATATATGATGGCTTCTAATAACTAGTAATTTAATTAAAAAATGTTTTATTATTATTAATGATATTTTCAAAATTATATAATATATGGATGCATTTAATTCTTAGTTTATTGATTCATTTGCATGTTTTTTCAGTTATTTACCATTCCATGTTGATTAATCATTTTTCATTGATGTAGTCATGTTATTTAAGTATAATTTCTATTCATTAATTTATATTTCCATGTTTATTATTCTTTATAGATTCATGAGAGGTTCTAATGTACTTAAAACATACTGACCATTTGATCTCAACATATATTTTTTTACTTTCAACTAGATATAAATAAGAATACTAGGATGATGCCGCATTTATTGATCCAATTAGGGTCTACAATTATAGGCTCGTGGAGAGGGGTGAATTACGGTATGAAACTCATTATTATTTCCCCATTTACACAAAAAATTTCTCAACACTAAATGATATTCAACTCACATTTACTATGTTAAATTAAATGATGATCTGATTAATGATTTTATTATATTATCCATAAATATATTTGGTTAATGATCACATATCATGTACACCCTATTTATCTATCTGTAGAGTGTAAATAAAATAATACACCCAAAACATAAGAAATTTTACTTGGATTACCCGCGTTTTGATAATATTGTGAAGATATATTGGTTCTTTCCAATGTATTAGAACCCACTGTGTGACATTAAATATTTATATAATTCTAGGTCACCTGATTTACTTTGGTCAATCCCATTAAAATATTTTCAGATGAATCAATACCACACAAATGTCACTCCCTTTTAAAATGGACTAGGGTATAATAACTTCATAGTCTATGGTTACTCAATTACCCTCTCCCTTTAATATTTTATCTAGGATTAATGAATCTTCTGAACATAGGCTGATGAATGAATCCCATATATTTTTTGTTTCCTTAATTATATGAATATTAGTAATGATCTTAACTCTACTCTATTATTGACGGGATATGAAATTCTCTATATCAATACATTAACTTATTTAATGATCTCGAAGTATTTTTTAAGGAATACCTTATTATTTTTGAAATGTCTTTAATGAGTTCCATCACACATAAAATATCATTAAACTATTTATATACATGTATCTATATATACATGAATATGTTTAATTTAAATCATTCATGAAATACTATCTACATCATTGAATAATATTTTCATTGAAAAATATGTTTTTACAATAATTTGTTTCAATAAATTAACACTTGGAAAAATTTGGTTTATATAAATCTTTTACACAACTTTATATTAGTGACATTAGATTCTTTTTTCATCCCAACTGTTATCTTATACCAAATCCACTCATAAATCATATTTGGTTATTATGAATTTATATAAAATATTTTTTCTCCACAAAATCAATGAATCATTTTAATATACCAATTCACATTGAAAAAGTTGTGATAAATTTAACCTTTCTCATAAATATTTTTCATATAACATAGCCATTATAAATCCCTTTATTTTTTGAAAATGTTATGAAAATCCACATTTTCATAAGAATTATTCATTTTTATTATTTTTGTCTTCCTTCATTTCACCAACATTCTTGAAACTGTACAGATGTTTGAAAATCATTTAATTTCCCTCATAAATAATAAATAGTTCCATAACATGAGGAATACCATACATGTTTGAGTTCCTACATATATTTTCATCATAATTATTCATTTTATATATTTTATGAAAAAATCTTCTTAAAATCAATCAAATAGTTTTAGAAATATTACTTTATATATATATATTATGGTATGAACAATAATGGAAGATCATCATTAACTTTTCAAAATGCATATATTTCTTATTTCATGGAAATGTTTATAGTTATTATATAATACTTTCTAATGCTCCTTCAATCATCTTAGACAATATTCTATATAAAATTCTCAACAAAAAAATTTCATCTTTTCACCAATCTTTATGAAATTTACCTTTTTCATTCCATCTATATAGTAGAAACATGTCTCATATTGGTTTTATTCATTCCCTTCATCCATAAATAAAATTTTATATATAGCTAGTTATATTGAGAAAAATTAATATAAAATACACAATAACATTATTCGATGTTTTCAAAAGAATCCAACAAATTCAATTAATCAAACATAGTGGAAAAATATTTATGATTTACAAAATTATAATAATTTCTTCCCATTTTTTATTTTTATTATGCTCATACATTCTCCATAGGGACAAAATGGAATAATTAGTGAGTAGATATATGAATTTTAATCTAGTTTCCCATTAAATCATTTCAACCAAAAAACTCTTTTTGTTTCATTTATAATTTTATTTTAGAGGCATGTAATTGGAACCATTAAGGGATATAGTTTGAGGCTACACCTTTTTATCAAATTGTGGATAATGTTTATTCTTTTAATTTATTGACAAAAATCAAACTGGCTATCTAGAAATATGGGAAATAGAAAACTTATGTGAATGATTCACCCATGTCAATAGGTAACCCCATAGTCTTATATGAAGACATAACTTATGTATAGGATAAAATGGATCACAATATATAATTATAGCTCTATCAAGGGGAGGAAATTTTAGATTCTCTAAATATCTCATTAAAATTGTAATGGGGAAATTAATATTTATTATATAAATATCCCATAAAAAAATATCACCCATATTTAATGGAACAAAATATTTTTTATATTGGATTTAAACCATAATAAGATCAATGAATTTTACTAGAATAGGATATTTTTATTTCCTTAGTAATGGATAATTTTATGAAATAATTGGACTATAGATACTATCTATTAACCTGATGCCCTTATATGGATTTGACTCTTTTTTTGGGATGTCTAGTCATATATAATAAAAAAATATAAATATATTAAGATCATGTAGTTAAAAAATATTTTGTGCAGCCTCACTTCTAGAAAGAATAAATCTGATGTCCTTTAGTTTTGGGTCATATGTTGAGGACCAATTTTATGTAGTGTAGAGTCATTTAGATTGGTATTATGTGTATTTTTGATTAATTTCATGTGATTAATACCTCTGTAAGGTTATTTTCATCATAAAATTGTATGGAATCTTTTCAGTGCAGGACAAATTGATTGAAACACGATTTTAATATGTGGGCCCAAACATATTGATAAAATTGGTATATTGTTTGGATTTTTAATTAGTACCATTTTATGTTACTTGATCAATATTATGTATCTTATGACATAAATAATGCTACACATAATTCTACTTAGACACTGTGAGGTAGATCAAGATCATATATAGAGGAGATGTTGATGAAGTAGATTTATTCCCTGGAACATAGTAGTGAAAAAATTGACATGGATAGGGTTTCATCACCTATATAAGGAAATGGATATTTATCATAAAGAATGGATATCATGAGACCCAATATGAATGAAATGGTATAAACCCTTTGATGATATTTTTGAATTGGAGAACAATTCAGCTTACCGTAACCTTATGTAAAAAGATCTATATGTTTGGGGTTTTTATATAGATTTGAATTATAAGTATGAAAATTGGATGTAATGAAATAAATAATTATAAGTAGTATAAAGTTATTCAAAATGGATCATATGTTTTTAGTATAATTTCATTCTATAAATACTCAAAAGATTTGTAGATTATGGTCATATTGAAGGGACTTCATCCATGAGGTTTAGAGTCATTTTGAATGGACTTTGTTTTATATAGTTTAAATTCATGAGACTAGGACATTTGATTCTTCCAGTTTAATGTCATAATGATTTTAAAATATTTCAAAAAAATTATGATCATGAAACTAGAGAATTCCTATATAATTGTTTATGATTATGGTAATACAATATATATGTATTTCCAATCGTTTTTAAAATGGTTAATAAATAATATATAAATAATATCATGAAATTAATGAGACAATGTTGATGAAATGATGACTAGTGAAAATAAATCAAAAAATAATAATGGGAATACTACGATCACACAGTTCATAAATAATCCATGTATACTAAGGGGTCCTTTCTTCCAAGATTAAATCATCTCAAATGGGGTTATATAGTGGCCAAAACAAACTATAATTTAGAATATTAAATGGTGGGTCTGTTAGGATAAGTCGTGATCCCTATTACCAATTACTGTGAATGAGGAAGAACAGGAAATTTCTACCCCAGTTTGTGAGTGTTAATGACTCATAAATAAATGGTATAAAATAAGTAGGGTAGAATATGGGATTACCAAAAAAAATTAAATTACATTGCAGCTATACCATTATATTTAATATAGTCTCCTTGGGTTTGATGAGTAAACCCTAAATAAAATGGAAGATAAATTATCCACCATAAAAATATAGTAAGGGATCAAGATGTAATGGAAACATCATAATAAATGTTTATATAAACTACTAAAGAGGGTGTAGGAAGTTTAAAATCATTTGTGATTGAACAATCTATGTAATTTAGAAATATATATGATGGACCATATACCTTATTTTTTATGATCATATGAAAAATACCACTTGTGATATAATATATGTTTTCATAAAAAGGAGCATATGTCATACATTTTATGTTCTTCTGATATTGACCTCAATGTGACAGAACTTTTCACAAATCTTCATCAAGAAAAAAATGAGATAAACATGTCTTAGAATGGATTATGGAGAGAAAACCCAATGTGAAATAATTAAGGATTAGGAATAATGATAGTGTTGGGGGTTGATTGGGATTCTTGGTTTTACCCATGATTTGTGATTGAGGTATCAATATTTATCCTGAAATAATTTTATTCAAGACATATATAGTTATTGAATATAGGATCCCTTTGTATAGATATGGATTATATATAGGATACGGTGATATAAGTTCACAGATATTTTAGCATGATAGTGGAATGGTAAACCAAAAAACAAAGGGCTCATCACCATAATTGAACCTTGTATATAAAGGGAAGTAATGTATAGGTCTGGGATATGATATATTGAGATAATTATTCATCCAGATATATTAGACACATATATTTCAATAATTGTGATATTTTAGTTATTGGTTTTTTTAATGATGAAACTAGGGATGGATTATATATCTATAAGAATTTAACCAATATAAGAATAAAATGGACACTTATGTAGATTGAGATCTTACATTTTGGAGTGGTATTTTTATTCTGGTTTATATAAGAAATAACCTTCCAAGCTATTTAATGTTGTTCAAGAAGTACCACTCCAAATAGTTTATATGGAATGAAATTCGTGTCTTTCAATTTAACAAAATAGGATGTGGATAGAGATTTAATGAATATTCAAGGACATATATCTAGGATAATTTCCCAGAATTTCATATTCATGTGTAATAAAAATCTCTAAATAGTTCAATTAATGTGAGATGGAGTATATAATGTGTATTTTAAAGTCATGAAATGAGGTCTTAGATTTTATGCAGTTTTTGGTTTATGTGATTAGGATAGTTTCCATATAGTTAAGATTCTTGTGAAATGAGCTCTATGATATGAAATTTAATTTCTTATGATGATGAATTTATTCATTTGAGGGGATATTTTTGACATTCTACATTTATCAATGTGGTAATATATCCTATTCATATTGTATAAATCTTAGTATTTTACAAAATCAATTATGTCTTTGAAAATATTGGCATATTTCCTACCATTAGATTAATATAAACCTTCATTCATATATCCAAAATTTTGGTGGTAAGAAAAAAATGTGGGATAATTTTTCTTAATTACCACCCATGGTATTTTGATCTTCAAATGAAAAATATAGTCATTTAAAACTGTTCAGATCATGTACATAGCCATATTCTAAGACCGAAAGTCTTAAAACTTGTTTCATTTTTTATTTATAGATGGGCGATCAGTATAATTTAATAAAATTTATGTGTTCTTACTTGGGTAATGATATTCCTATAGTAATGAATTATATGTTGTATACTCCCTTATTCTATCATATATCTTCATTTAAATACAACCCTTAAAGAAGATAACCCTCTCAATTATATGCCACAAAAATTTATTGTAGGGGATTAAATTGTATTTTCTTATGAATCTACATCCTTTTATTTAATGATCATTATGATATGAATAATATTTCACTCTAATATAGAGGTGGTACACCTAAAATATTTCACTATTCAGATAGAATAATCATTAACATGTATATCATTGAGGATTGAATGATAGTTTTACTTCCCCAATATAACATTAATTTCTTTTTCAACATGATCACTTTGTTAAATTAGAGACCTAGGTGGTAGTTATATAATCTCAATCAATTTTGTTGGAAACTTTTTATGACATTGATGTTTATGAAATTAATTATAAAATCCTTATACTAGAGAAACCATTACATATTCCGGACTAGGTGAAGAATATTTAGGTTTAACAATGTCCCCAATTCAATATATGATGGGATAAAAAATATGAAAATTCTTTATTTCTTATGGGTTAGGTTACTTCACTGAAAAAATAATCTTTAAAGTCAGATTTTGTCCTTTTAATATGGTGGAAATATCCAAAAAGTATCCTTATAATTATTTATAGGATTTTTAATTTTATCCTTGACACTGATTTATTAGTTCTTCAACCTAGGTTTTATTTTCATTATTAGGGGATGATAGGTTGATGAAGTGGTAACTCCATTGCCTTTCCCAATAGAAAGGAGAGTTTTTTATAGTGGGAGCTCTAGTGTAGACCCTAGGGACTACATATATCAATAAATTTGGGAATATACTCTATCAATATTGTGTTTTGAGGCATCAATAGGGTATGAAACCCATTTTTAGTGGTACGTATGTTATTATCAAGTACGAATTCACCAATATTAAGTTTAGAGTATTTAATAAAATATTTCGATTCATATGATTATAATTTTTGGATTATATCTCATAGGACCATAATCAACAGAGATAGATTTCAATTCTTCAAAACCTTATGATACCATATTGATGGAAGCAAAGGATCTAATTCCATATATCTCTTTTTTCTTTATGTGATTATTTTTCCCTTGAATAAAATTGAGTGAGATGAAATGACTCCACTAATATTAATTTTAACTCAAATGTTTAGCGATTCCCATTATCTTATACTATGTGATGGTTCTGATTATACTAATATTGATGTCATGACTTCCTCATGGGTCTCTTTTTATTTTGGAATCCATCATGATCAATTTTTCTCATTATCATTTCTTCATTAATTTTATAAAATATCTAGTGGTTGGGAAGTATAAGACACTATTGTTAGATATACTTGTGTAATTTTGGTTGTATATGGTTTATCTTGTCACACAATGTTGATTTTTGTCAAATGATATACAAAAAAATCCATTCACACATAAGAAATTCATCTGTATCCATATATAAGAAATTTAACTATTCTTATTCTTCTTATTTAGAGAGAATTTATGAAACATATATCACTTGTGCCACATACTTTTTCAATATAACATGTCTATAATTGAAATTTAGTTTCAATAGATACTGATTTTTGAATCATTTCAAGTTATTAAGACTCTATATAGAATGATAAGGGAGGTAATTTTGGTGATCATTTTTTTATTTCTCATTTGTATTATTGATTTTTTTTATGAAGTCAAGTTACACTCTATGGTGGAGATGAAGTATCATGGATCAAAATATTTATAAAAGGAAAAAATAGATATGTATTCATACTTTCAAGGCCTCATTACCTCATCTATTTTTCTTTTGGGTGATAGAAACTCATTATATGTTCCATGAGTTCAAAATTCATTATGTTAGTTTTTGATAATCTATTTCCTTGATTCTCCAAATAGAATCAGCATGAATATTGTCAATTATTCAGAACTCTTAAAACCCCTAGTATTGTTTTGTGGGATTATAGTGGTTGATATTTTGAATTAAAGGTTCTATACAAGGATCTTCACAAAATGTTTCTAGATAAATTTATTATCAAAATAATTTATTGACCCATCCATATTTATGTAAAGTTTCTAACTCTCATTACCATTGTATATATAATTAGATATTTATAGGATAGTTGATCTCAACAATTTAGAGATAAAATGGTAGAAAATTTATTGATATATATCATCCAATCTTGTAATGGGTTTAGTTATAAGGATAGTGTACCAATAAAATGTAGAAGGTAATATGGTCTACACAATATATCTATCTTTTACTACACTTTTTATACTATGGTTACCATCATTTGGAAACACTATAATGAAAATATGTGAAATAATAATTTTAATCTCACATTCCATCAAATTTCAGGAATAAATGATTCTATAAGTTGTGTAGTGAGGGAGAAAAACTCACCCACTCAGGCTACGCCTTCCTCTAGTGTTATATCAAGGGTTTTTGGAATTCTAGATAATTTATCCTTCATGTATGGGAATTAATTATTTCTTAGGATACTGCTTCAGGAGTTATCCCATTATGAAATTTCAGAATTATTAGTCGATTTCACCCAAGTGGTGGGAAATAATAATAATTGATTAGTAATTTTTTTTAATCAGGAAGATGATAAAAACATAAATCAATGGTGTAGCTCAGTTATTTATATGTGGGTTGAGAAAACTCCATCTATATGAGAGGGTCATATAAAGATGTATGGACATGGAATTCAAATTATACATAGAGTATATAAATTCTATAATAAAATCGATGTTAATTTAAATAATATTATTTATTCTATCATTTTCTTGTGAAATAAGGTCTTAAACTCATATATATTCAAAAAATTTATGGATTGGGTGGGATATAAATATAGTTACCCCACAACAATTTAAATTTTTATGAACCCATCATGCGGTTAGAAATGGAGTATTCAGTGTGTCTCTCAAATGAAGGGACTCCCATTAAATTAGGTATGTACTCCATCCTCATATACCTCTTCATGAGTGTAATTATATATGTATACGACCACGTCATCATGATAGTTATTATTATCATATTCAAAAATGTCAATTATGTTACCAATAAGGAAATATATAGATAAAATATTTGTGTAAGGAAACATAGATTTTCTTAGAGAAGGGTTTTCTGTCATCTAGGTAAAATATTCCCCATAATATTATAATAGAGTTTAATTTGGGGTAAAAATTACCCTCATACCAATATGATAAGGTGTCCCCTAATATATTGTATATATAAATTCAACTATCACTTCTTATTAGGCCTATATTCTATCAGCTGTCTAATGTGGTGGGATACCACTTAAAATACCTTTATATGTGTTAAAGACATTCCACATTTGTGGGTTTTTTTGAAGTGGTTGCTATAGAAATTATTTTAAATATATAATTATTATAGCTAGTTTTGGAAGGGTATTTATCCTATGTAATTATTAAAATGTGTCGGTGTTCCTTAGGATAATATAAATATCTTGAACATTGAACTACATGGAAGTTTTAGGTTCCGTTACCCCTATACTTATTGCATATTGGGTACCCCATTGAAGATGATTAGATCATGTATAGATCTATCTACCTCATATTTTGAAATTTTGGTCACACATATGTGATCATATCCATGCCTAATGGACCACAAAGTAGCTACAAGACAGTTTTTTTGTATGTTATAGATTATATACTATTCCTTTATAAGATAATAAATTCAATAATTATCATTCTTTAAGGAAAGGATCCCTAAATGGTTGGGTTTTTATACTAGGGCTGCATGCTTTTCCTTGGTTCATTATTAGTAGGATTCCCCTTAAAGAATAAACTCTTGAATATTTTATAAAGGTTATAAAAACTCATGATGAATCTATTTAGATTATAATCCAAGATAAGGTAAATCATTATTTTCCATTTTATTCATTGGAATAATAAAACATACTTTGGGGTTGTGGGGTTACAACATTCATTTCCTTTGAAAGAGATGTTGGGAAATATGGAAAATGAATTGCAATATCCCTATGTGATTAAAAGTTTAAAGAGGACTTCACTGACATGATATGATAGGTTTTTGGGGTTTAATATTATGTTTAATTTACATGAAGGAAAGGTAATGAATTTAAAGAATAATTGGAACTCTAATGAAAATTCATTAAATGGAACAGTATTATAGAAAAATATGATTAAGATTAAGGATTCATGTAACTGTAAAAGAGTAGGTGTGAATGAATCTAATTTTTCATCAATTAATTCATTCGATAATGTTTTTGGATTAGTTTCTTTGCATTATTCAAAAAATATTTTGTATCTATTGATAATGATATGATATCAAGAATTCCAATAGTGGAAGATTTCCAGGTATCAATTGAGTTCGATTATGGGTTGAAACTAAAAAACCATGGAGTATTGAGAGAAAAATGAGTCTTATGAAATATGTGAGAAAATGAAAAATAATGTGGTTATAAAACTAAGGAAAATGAATGAATTAATTAATAAAGTGATTATTTATTAAAATTAGAATAATTATTTTCATGATGGATAATTGTAACTAATGTATTCAAAAAACCATAGAACTATTCCAAGTGGATGATACAAGATAAAAAGGATAATCTTAATACAAACATGTTGAAATTTTTCATGTGGCAGTAGAGGCTGATAAAATTTAAGGTATCCTTGAATGATGGTATTAAAAAAATAGATGAGAAAAAATAAAAGACTAAACTAATTTACTCGATGAACAAGATTTCATGATAAAGGGACATATGATAAAATGAAGGGGACAAATGCCAACATTATACTTCATAAAACAAAAATGTATTATAGATCAATTTTATAATAGGAAACTATCCCAATTTTGAAGGAGATGAGTATCTAGTTATGGAGATAGATAGGAATTACAATAATATATAAGAGAGGGTGATTTCCTCTAGTTTAATAAAAACAAAACCTATTATTGATGCATCATTAAGTGGAGTATCAGAATGTAGGAATCTATATTTTGTGAGACAGTAGAAGTTTCCTACTATATCTAGATGGGATGAATCTTATGGAAAGGTATATAGATGGTGAACTATTATTGAACCATTAGACATAATATTAGTATATTCCTATAAGACTAAGGGAGCGAATAAAATAAATTAAACATACTACTATACTATCTAAACTAAGGAGAGACTATACAATGTTTTTTAGAGTATATTATTTATTTATTCTCAGAATATAAAAATGGAACGAAATTACTTGAGGAAAGGAACCAAAATTTTTACAAGGAATTCTTGAATTCCTATAAAAATAGGAATAAGGTTTAAAATGAATGAAATTATATTGTAATGGAAAATATATTTAAAAGTTTAAAGGAAACAAATAAATATTAATGAAGGGTGCACTATTTACCAACCATAGTTATTTAATAAAATATAACATAAACATAATGTTAAAATATTAGTAAAAATTAATAAATTTTCACGGGATATGTGAAAGGTGGATGAGAATATAAATAAATATTTACCAGGGATGAAAATTTCCATGTTTTATTCTAGGTATTTCAAATAATAATAACATGATTATTTTCTTGAGTGGTTTTACATTCTATAACACAAGATAATAGTTGAATAATTTTGAATAATTTTAAGTGAAAATAAAAAAGAAAGTTGATATAATGAAAATATCCCATGAATGTCTGTAAAAATGGAAAGGATAAAAGGACGAGTTGTAAAAAAATAAACTTCTTTGAATAGAGAAAACCAGTGTGTATTCCAAATAAATTCTACTATCCAGAGAAATAGATTTATTGGGATGGTTAAAGAAGATTTCAATGATGAATATTTTTTCCAAAAGAACTCCAAATATACTATTAAATAGAGTTTTTCATAGAATAAAAATATAAATATTTAAAAAATTGATAAGAATAAAATATCTACACTTGTTAGAGAAGGTATACATAAAAAGAAATTTAATATGAACTATAATGAATTATACAGGGGTAAACATGGTAGAAAAAGAAATTTTAAATATTAAAATTTCAATCAATGATGTTCTAGAATATCCATATCAATAACAAAAGAAAATATTTTGATTCAGTCGAAGTTGAAAATAAAATTCCCTTCTTGTAATGTATAAGTCTAATGAAAACCACCAAAATAAATGTTTTATAAATAGAATCACTCAAAGGGTATCTAATTACATGGGGTTGGTGAATATTTATATGAGGAGGGACTAGAAAAAATATGATATTTATGTGTTTATGTCATTTCTCTGCAAAAATATAATATTCTTTGGAATGAAATTTTAATATCATAGGTTTTTCAAACTATTAAAAACCATATTACATAACTTTATAATATTCAACAGTCACCTCTCCCTATATAATTAAATTATATAACAATTTTTTAGGTTTTAATGGGTTTTGGGAGATATGATCCCTATGGAGAATTCCCCAAAATATGTACATTTTATGAAGGTTTTTTATAGGGTTCCATGTGATGAAAAAAAACAAGTACATACAAGAGGAACCATATTTAAACTAAAACTATAAAAAATATAACAGAAAATGGAAGAATATGAGAAATTTAAAGTGGTATCATGGTATATTTGAACTATAGGAATGCACTCGCATTCCTATTATCATTAGTTCTTGATGATGGAGGAATATATATGTGGAAATAATTTAGTTCACATGATATTTTTTTTAATCAAACACGTGATATCATATGACTCTTTCAAAATTTTCTAAATAAATTATAAAAATTTAAACCTCAAGTTGAATATTCATTATATATTTGGGGATAAAGTTAATTATTTGTGGAGGGTTATGATTTTAAAATCTAATGTTATGTATCTCTAGAAACTATGAAGACACCTAGTGGAAAATATAATAAATTAGTTTCAATAATTTTTTTTAAATGGAATCAGTTTCAATAATGGGGATCATTTTGTTTTATAGTGATTTTTATTAAATAATAATTCCAATATAACTCACAAAATTTGTGATTCATGTTTTTTTATTAATTTTTATGTGAAAGTGTGATTGATATCATTGATAGAGTTCCTTGGTAGGAGTAAATGTTATATAGATTTTTGATATGTATTAAATTTAGTGAATGAAATATAGAGAAATGATTTTATGGATGTTATCTCTATTTACTATAGCATGTTTTGACTCAGTGGGATGAGAGGTTTTATTGATGAATCTTTTCTATGTTATATGTCTACCCAATATAATCATTTAATATTTAATAAATAGTAGAAATATTATTATGATCTTGAGATATTTATAAAACCTAAAATAGAATATAAATAAATTAAATATGATGAGAAAAGGGAACATGTGGGACTATAAAATGAGACCAAGAATATAAATATGTGTAAAATATTCATATCAAAGTGGTGAGCATTGTATCATTTCATCAAATGTATAAACTGTGTTAGTTAAGGGGGAGAAGTTTAAACTCCCACATGGACATCATTATTAATGAAAAAAATGATCAATGTGTTAATTTATGGGGTTTTATATATTAAATAATTTAATCTAGTATTTTTATAGTAAATAAGAAAAGAGTATGAGGATAAAGGTGTGGAATGTCGAATGCCTATCGCTTGAGGTATAGGTTTTCTAGATTTTATACAATTATTCCTTAAGGCATGGGATACTAATTATATTCCATGTCAAAGGGGATGTAGGAAGCATCATGAATATAATTATAGACATTCCCTCAATGGGGAGAATATAATAGGGGAGTATGAATCATCATTAAGAATTAATGAGGTCTATATTAATCATATATTTGTTAATAAATCCAAAGGGATGGGGGTTTATTAACACCACTATCATTAATCCAAATCTAAATAATTCGTTATGATTATTCCAACCAGAGAGGGTATTTTTATATTTAATCTATAATTCATTAAAATGGAATATTTCATAAATATATAGTCAAATATAGAGAAATAATGTAGGAGAAGAAGCAATGCTATAGGAAAAATCGCTAAAATTTTGATAAAAATTTCATATCAATAGATAAGTTTAGTCTATAATTATAAAATTTAAATACCATTTGGATGAATAGGGACATTAAAATTATCTAATGCAAATAACTGAAAAATGATTTTGAGATTAATTTGATAATATTTTATCTTAGCGATATCAAAGAGTTTAATATCCTGTTTTTTGATATTAGTGGAGTTATAAAAGAATAATAACAATGATTAATGTGAAACCCCTATCCTTACAATTAGTGTTTTTGTAGAGTTTCATTTTCTTTATATTTGTTAATGTGTATATATTTTAATTGATTTAAATGTTAGATTTATGAGTATCAAGAATACATGTACCAAAATAGAACTCAATGTAGGAGAGAAATCAATGGATTATGAAGCGTCATAAAGAAATTTTTTTTTAATTCATGATAGAGTTTCCAAAAATTTAAAAATGGATTTTTTTATAGTTCGAGGAGAATTTTACCCATGATGTAAAATTTATAAATAGTTTCGGATTAATGGAAAATAATGAAATTTTGACTTTGAGTTTTTTCGAATTATCCTTAAGTATGTTAATAGTAGTGAAAATAATTGGATTTTCTAATTAAGGGAATAATTAAAACAAATATGATAATTTGTGTTACAATATAGATAGAATAAAAATTTATAGTTCATGAATAATTATATAAAATTATAAAGTCAACCATGAGAAATCTGATAGAATGTGGTTTGATGAAATATAAAGGATATTTTGGGAGTATCCAAAAGTAATTATTGGACTTTTTTAAGAATGAATATTTTGTTTTACCATTAAAATTTCATAGTGAATTTTTGTGAACATAAATATCTAGATATATTCATGAAGGAATATAATTGTTTGAGTTTATTCGATAATTTTTTTCTGTAAAATAGTGAAAATGAATCATTCAAACACCAATATTTATAGGGACTCATGCCTGAATGAAATTATGTGAATTTAAAAAGACTGGGTAGAAAAAATCCAAAAGATTTATTTTTGTGAAAATGTGGAGTTTCATTGGGTTTTTTATTGTGAGGAAACACATTTTAAATAAAATACAGAATTATCATATAAAGGTAGAGTTTCAAATTGTTTAAAAAAATAAGGTATCATGAAATTCAAAAGACATGCATGAAATGTTTTTTTCATATCTTGTATATAAGGTTATTTTTAGAAATTATAATTTCAAAATTACATAATGTTTTATTGGTTAAATATAAATACATGTGCACTGATGAATAAGTAAGTGAGGATTTTGCAGATGAATATTATTATGTTAAAAAACACTCTGATATCACCAAAGTTAATTTGTTTGAAGGAGATCCATAAACCAAGATGTTCCCTGATAGAATTTTTTGAAACACCACATCCTCCAAAAATGTTGTATATGTCATCTATGTTTTAATGAAAATATTTTAAAAATGAAATTAATTGAATAAGTTCTCATGTAGGGAATTATAAGGACATAATAATTTAAATACAATGATTCTGAAAAGTAAGTTTTATATAATGACACTATAAAATCAATATAAAAATCGTATTGGACCTCATTTGAGACTCTTTAATTGTAGTAGTTATTCCTTAAATAATAAGTGAATATCATCTGGGAAGTGAGGGTACTAATATGAAGAATTGCATATCATGTTTATGAAATATTAGTGTGAAGATCAATGTGATCCATCCTATACACATTGAAACAAAAATAGATATAGTTATTAAATTTTATTCTGTGATATGGATATTTTCATATTAGTGTACAAAGAAATGTTATATGAAAAAATTAGAGACCCATAGGGATAGGAGTCCCCACAACATCAACCATTGTAATAGGGAGTGATCATTGGGAGGAAGTGATCCATACTTAAATCATGCAACGGGAGTGGCCCCAATCAATTTATTAACCAAGTCTAAACATATCAAAAATGAGATTCATTATATTTTAATATATTAATCTATGTCTATATATTCTTCTTATAATACCGTATTCTATGTTAAATAATAAAAATTCAATTTTCTTGTGTGCATTTATTCACTTACACACTATTGGGAAAACAATTCTGTATGATTGTTAACGGATCATCGACCTCATTTGTTAAAGGAAATGATAAATACATATTAAGTCAAATAAATAAATAATTATGATAATTATAGATACCCAACAAAAATGAAGGTAAATATTTTTTATGCCAACAAGGGTTTCTGGATTAGAGAGGGAAATCCGAACATGATTCAAACCATGATTCTCCACCAAAGAATTTATCCATAAAAAACTAGTGTATATAATGGAATCATTATCAAAATTCATGTTTATTTGATCATGTAAAAATGATGTGGTATTATATTATTATTTATTAATTGTAAAAAAACTAATTTGAATGAATGTGATATAACTAGAAAATGGTTCCCTTTGTTTAGAAATTATCTTAGTACATGGTGTGAGGACCTCACGACACTCAGGGGGGATTTGATGATGAGAATTCATAGGATTTTATAGCTTCATTTAAAAAAGGATAATCCCTATTAAATAATTTAATTATATTTTATATTGAGTGGTAATATATGTTTACGGTAAATAAGTGGTATCTATTACAAATACATGTGATATAACTCAACATTTTGGGGATATATTTTTTTGTATTCAATGATGATTTTTTATCTGTGTGTTTATGAAAACATGATTATTTTTTAATTAATATAAATGAAAATGATTCATGTGTTTATATAATTATTTGAGAAGAATGGATAACTTTGAATTTATTACCACATAATCATGATTAAAATGTCATGATTCAACTCATTTGTCTTAAAGAATATATATGACACAATTAAATATGTTAATTTTTCATGATAAAAATATTTGGGTAGAATGATGTCTTAAAGTGGTTAAAGGAGACCAGTTTCATATTGTATAAGATGGAATTACATGATAATATAGGGGAAAATATAATCAAAATATTTATTTAAAAATATGTATAGAATTATAATTTACCAAAAAATCATTGGTCCATATCAATAAAAAATTATAGAATGTATTCTATGGATAAAAGTGTCATATAACTAGGAAGATACTAATTTGGAACTCTATGCTTAATGTGGAGAGAATTAAATATTAAATATGTATTAGAAGAACCATTACATTATATTGAAAAATGTTGAGTTAGAATAATATTCCATAAATAAATAAATTTTCTTTGATTTATTTGGAGTTAAACTTTAGGTAATAGGATAATGTTATAATAACGAGGTTGTGTGTTATACATTTTAACAATAATAATTTAATTTATTAAAATTGTTTTATGTTTCATTGTGATAGAAGAATTGGGATGTCATCTTCATTAATTAGGTCTTTATAATGATAGGTAGTATTTTTTACAAATCTGGTATATTTGGAATGATTATTCTAACTTAATATAGTTTTTGTTGTAGTATAATTTTGATGAAGGTATGTGGAAAAGCTTGGTAGATTATCTTTGAAGGAATAAAATGTAATGTACTAGGGTATGTGGTCATTTTGTGAATGAAGTTGAAAATATATTAATAATTTTCTTATATTATATTTATAATATTTCAAACATCATTGGATTTGACTAATAGTTCACCCTATAGTGTGTAATTTCAGATTATAAGATCAATAGAAATTTCATAAAGTACCTACAGTACTAAAATAATGTAACTTGTTGAACTAATTAGGTGATACATAAGAGTTTAAATGATCATAAATATGTTTCAAATCATATAATACAACCATTTGTTGATATTTAACTATCTTAGTGGTAGGAATATCAATATTGTAAAGAAGATTAAGTGGGTTTTAGTGTTTTTTTCCTAATAAGAGATTCACATGCTAATGAAAAGGATTATGTCACAACCTATCAGGAGAAAAGTAAGACCAAAAATGATATATCATCCATGTGTGATGAATCACATTCATTGTTTGGTTATTACACTAATTTAGAGAAGTATATACCATGTAAAAATAACACATTTTACATGGAGAAATTGGATAAAGATAAGAATTGAATGCTGGTTGAGATCGTTCCATGCTGCATGGCCATAAGAACAATGAGTTATTCTAGTTTTCAATAGATAACTAGGTCATGATGTAATGCAAAATTATATGAAATAATAAGTTCCAATAATAAAAAATAACAAGATTTTCAATTCCTGATAATCTTTTTAATTAAATAGAATATGTTCGGTGAATTTTATGGATCTAATGGTTGACTAGAAATCACATAGTTAGAAATTATAACACTGTATGATAAGGCGGATGAAGTTTAATACCTCACCACAAATATGGGATTCATTTAAAAAAATTATTTTAATATTATATGGTATTTTACTTTTATGTTGTAAAATATGGGAATGGAATGAGATTTTAATAATTTCTTCAGTTCAACTTACGAACTAAAACAACAATAATGTAAGGTTGTACCCATGGTCTAATCTTATTTGATTTGAAGTTGAGACTTAATGCAAACCATCATATAACAATAAAAAAATACCAAATTATAATGGGTTATTTTTCAGTTTAGAATGGGTTATATCCCCATATAAATACATTAACGGCGGTCATGAGGAACGTCTACTAATGTGCCTTCCTACTCTTATTAGAGGCGGTTTTGAGGAACCTATGGTAAATTGATATAAAATTTAGTGGAAGTTTATTTTGGAGTGGTTAAAACACCTTCTAAATTAACCACATAATCTAGTTTTAGATGGATTTTTAACCCCCTCTAAATTGTTGACTAAACTATTGGTAGTGAGAAATCACTGCTAGTTGAGTTCCATGGCCCATAGTAGAGGCGGTTCTTTGAACCACCTCTATTTAATGATCACATTAGAGGGAGTTAAAACAACTTCAAAATGAAAAATATTAGTGGAGGTTCTTTGAATGACCTCTAAATAATATTTATGTTCATTTTTAAAATATCATGACCCCTACTGTTCAGGATACCCCCTCCCCCCTCAAGTTCACCTTTGGCCCACCCTCTCTAGTACACGACCCTGACGGTGCCCCCATCTAGTTATAGTACACCACACTGTGTATCGGCCCCACCTGGTTTGTAACACCCCAAGCTTCCACGGTACGTTTCCCATTGAATAATGCAATGGCTTGCATTGTACGCAACTTCGAGATTCTAACACACCACAACCAATCAAACTAGCCGTTATGAATAGTAATACCTACTCTTTGAAATTTTATAAATTTTATCATTCAAAATGGACTTCATTTTTGGATTCATAATATCTAATTTAGCCTAGGGTAAAATATTTTTACTTTTCAGATAACTTTTATATTTTGATGAAAAGTGAAAATTACTTAATTTTAATTAAAAACAACTTTTTAAATCAAAATAATTAATAGTGATAAATTATGAATTTGAGTGGTTTTAAAGTATATTTAGTATATATTTTTACCATTTAATACAATGTTGTTCATTTGACATAATTTCACAATTAAACCGGACATAACCAAGTATCACTCTTTTGATAGTCATTATATCTTAAAAACACGCTTTTTGTTTTGATAGCGGGAATTAATTTTAAATTAATTTCTGCCACTTTTTTGTTTTGAATTAGGAAAAATTTATTCCATATTATGAATCAGGATGTCCAAATTGTATAAATTGGTAACTTTTTTTAGACATTTTGAATAATTACTTCGGTAAAAATTTTATTTACCATGGTTAAAAGATAAATCCAGTAAATAAAGGTTAAAAAATAATATTATAATAATACTAAATTACCCTAAATCGTGTCCTAACCTTATTTTTGGATTCACTTCTGACCATGGGAATCTTTGGGTTTATTTTGGGACCCCATGGAGCCACTTGTAGGTGATAGGGACACTTTATTTTAATTAAGTTAAAATAAATACAAAAATGACATAAGCATATATCTTTTAGAAATACAATTTTTATATAGGGTTATATATGTTGTATTTTAGACTATAAATATTAATTAGAAAGATAAAAAGATTTAATACATAATGGTATTTTATTTATAATATTTATAAATTAAATAATTTAATTTATTTATGACACAATGGTGATGCAGTAATTATTTAATTAATGAAAAATTAGAATAAATGATATTATAAATACCCAAATAAATGTAATTTGAGACTTTTTATAAATACCAATAATTTTATAGGTTAATATGACATGTTTTTATTGATTTAATTAACTTTTTTCGAAGTAATAATACTTTTTTGATTTTTAGAAAAATCAATTATTGAATAGTGTCAAAATTGACATAAAAGAGTTTTTTTAAAAAATATTATATTATTAATTGATATTAAATTTCTAAAAATCTAAGGTTAGGAAAAGAGACTTATTTAATGATAGTTTTATCATTAATGGACCACTTTGGGGTCTCTTGTATGTATATTTTATGTTTATTAACCATATAATATAAAAATACAAAGAGACATTGTAAAAGTGAAACTAATTAACTAAGAGTTAATACTTAAAGATAAGGTTAATATAGTAACACAAACCTGTCTAAATCCTATTTCATGAGTGGTTTTCGACCTATCCCCACATTAAAATTTAAATAATCCACTTTGGAGCCACTAGAAACAAAATATTAATTTATTATAAATTAATATTTCTAGCTTTTCCAAAGATGCCCCACACCCCTCTTATAAAAGGGCACTCCCCCTTCTCATTAATTAACACCTTAAAAGGCTTTTGGTTCTGCCAAAACCTGCCCAAATACTCTCTCAACTTCCCCCAATTCATACTAGAGGCCTTAGTTTGATCATAAATCCAACCTAAGGAGCCCTTTTGATCAAATCAAAAGGAAGAACCTGAAGAAGAGGTAATGTTTTCACCACTCTTTTTCAAGTTCCATTTTTCTTCAACTTCTTCTTCTTTGTTATTCCCTTTCTAAAATAATATATCTAGTATCTTCTATATAATGTGATGTTATTATAAATATATAACAACAAAATTCATTATTCTATCCATCCCTATAATCACATCTCACCATACGTGCGTACGTACGGCCTATCGTCTCCACGTCGTGGTGTAATTGTTATTCAATATATTATTATTTAGATGGGTATAATAATGATGTATAATTCATTTAAATAGTTAATATAACATGATAATGATTCTATCTATATGATATACCATCCAATTATATATTATTTTAATATAAAAAGAATGATATTGTCGCTCGTGCGTACGTACGGACTACCGTCTCCACGAACGCGATGAGATTCATTCCTCATCGTATCCATTCAAGACTAAATTTCATTTGATGAATAAAAATAATTTTTAGAGAAATGATATCATTCTGTATATGAATAATATATATACCATGCAAAACAAATACGGCTCGCATAACAAATAGTATAAAGGAAAACGAATCCGTTTACACCTGAAACGACGATAATACTAAGATATTATTAACGAATCAATGATAAAAGATCATATATGATATCATATTAATGTAAATTATTCTTGTGTAATTAAATAGAAATTATTTCACTATTATACAGGAGGTTAACCAACCATCGACCAATGAAAAAGTGCAAAGTAAAGGGTTTCTTATCTCACTTTTAATTCTGTGAGATTTCCATTGTTCACCACTAATTTATTGCATGTGGTGTGTGTAATGCCCAAGATTGTATTCATTGTGTAATATACGTTAATTTATGGATATATACATCATAATTTTATGATCCTTCTTTCATGGGTGTATGTTTCGTATGTTTCCAAATCAATAAGGAATTTGAAATTTCAATTTCCACTCATTCGGCTTTACACATACTTCATTGATTATTTTACTCCAAGATTATGTGTGGAATAACTACTCATTTGATTATGTCATAATTTCCACTCCCCTTTCTGTGGATATACTTTTGAATACACATAATCACCCAATTGATAATTTCTCAAGTCATCGATATGAACTTGATAAGAGTAAATTTTAACTCAATCTCCATTTGTTGACTTAAGCATCCAATTCATTGGTATTGTTTTTACAATAATATGTGGGAATGTCCTATGATTGATTTACACTGAATATACAATCATATTGAGTGTATTTAAAATTTTCACACATAATTATATCATTGATTTATCCTTAACCTATGGATATGGTCTTTATAAGATAATTCATCTCAATTTACATTCCATTGAGACTTCTTTGTTATTATACACCAAATCACTTTTATGTGGTGTATATAATGTACATTGACATAGTATATAATGAATCCATTTATTCTCATGATATTATTAAGTATTTATTACCTCAATTATTTGTATTCAAGTGTATCTCTTTTGGTTTGGAAATCTAAGTAAAATATCATCTTAAATGTTTTAAAGATATATTATTCTAAATCATTCTCATTAATGTGCATGTTTTAAAAATGGTTTTAAGGAATTATTTATATGGAAATTAAAGTTTTCAAATCAGAATTCATTTTAAAAGTTTCAAATTGGTATGGGACACTTTGATTCAAAAATCTATTTTAAATTGCTTCTTGACAAATAGTGTGACTTTTAAATGTTTTCAAGAAAAAGAGGGATATTTCTCTCAATTGTTTGATGATTATTTTAATCTATGTCAATATCCATCATTATTCTCGATTGAGGTTAATCTGATACAATAAAATCTTCTATATTATATCGAATGAGTTATGTTTGACTGTGGATGTGCTATTTTTATACCATTCATGGTTTGTGGTTAAAGTATTGAAATTTCGTATGCTAGTTTTAATACGAATGTTTATGTTATGTTTCAAACATTTCATATGAGGAATGAATTGGACTTAGTAAGTGACGGGTCGAGCCCGCTATAGCTCCTCGATGCATCGGTAGGTCTCATGAGACAAACCAGTGTCTTGGCACAAGACCTTGACAAAATCTTATTTGTAGTCTTGGAATGAGGCCTTGACTATGTGGTTATGATAGTCTGGCATTATAAATTCCATCATTATGAAAGTGGCTATTGATATTGCATGTGATTATTCAACTAGTATAATATCTATTTGAAGAAGTATATGGAATTATTTCATTTTATTTCTTCCATATTATGCTGAAGTTCATGTTTTAAAAGGATTTTGTTTCAGTTATACATTGCCTTAAATGTTTATGCTTATTTATGAAAGTTCCCACTATATTTTTATACTTACTGGGCATTTGATTTCTCCCCTTTCAATGTTTTATTTTTCCCAGGATGTGAAGAAGTATTTTATGAATGACCTGTAGGGATAGTATGAGGGGATAAGAGTGTGGACTATGAAGACTATGTTGTTGTAGTTTTCATTTTATGATGTAATGTAAAATTTATTAATGTATCTAGTTATTCCAAGGATACTAAACTAATCGGTCTTTCGAGACTTGATCTTTCTTGTGATCATGCCAATGTTATGTAATAATGCACCGACTCTGGGTAACTGGGGTCAGGGCGTTACATTTGGTATCATAGAATGTTTAGTAAAAACCATGGGAGCTAGATTTAGATAAACTCTGATTAGAGCACATAACCCTAAGATAGACTTTGAGGATTAGTATAGAATAACTTCCTATAATTTTGGTATTGTAGAGATTTTGTGAGTTTTCCGAGCAATACATCCCTGTCTGGATACGAGCAGGTTGAGGCGGCTCTGGCACAGATGTACCTAGGCATAAAACCTGAAAACACCGCTTTGAGCTAGACTTGAACGGGAAATGGTGCACGACAACGGGCCTTTCTGCACTCTTGGTTACGACACTCTCAGGGGATATGCTTCAGATAATTTACATTTTCATTACAACCTGATTTGAAGTCTTATATATAAGATGAGATTAAATGACCTTGGTTAATTCTAATGTGTTTCAAATTGAGAATATTGTGACATGATATTATTTAAATAATTTTATGACTACTGTTACTCACACAATGATTTCTAGTTTTAGTCAATGGATAGATTCCAAGGAAGTCCTAGTAACATTGAGAATGATGTAAAAGGTGGGAACAATGGTGGGAATGAGCAACAAAATTGAGTGTTGATAGGCGTGAAAGATATCATGTTCATGCCAAATCAGTTTTCCAAAAATATGATAAAAAACATATATATTATCCAACTCCCAGACTCAACAAGGAAGAGAAATGTGATGAATGATAAGATCTATAGCAATGGAGACCATGGAGAAAAGAATCATCAATTTCCATCTTGCCAGAAATGTGGAAGGAGACACCCGAGAAAGTGTCTCAATGGGACAAAGAAATGCTTTATGTGTGAGAAGAAAGGACATAAAGTAAATAATTGCTGATGAAAAATGAAGAGTACCATGGAAAAAGATAAAAATGGTCCCAAGAATCCATTTACAGTCATTTGCTGTAAATGTAGGGGACCTAGCCATTACTCGAGTGAATGACCTATTCTATAGGATATTTTCTTGGTCAAAGAAGAAGCTATGTGGAAATAAATGGTTGTAGAAATGTTTAAAAAGTATTAGTACTCCTTGTTGATGGGTTTACTTTGGAATAATTTTCTCTTATATTTGTAACCCTAACGTTTTCCATGTGAGAATGATATTTGAGGAAGAATTATCTTTTCTCTTGTGGATATAGTTATAAATAACCATTTGGTTTTATATGATCATTAGGTTTGAGGCAATTACAAGTTATTATAATTTGGGGTGAAAATACAAGGTATGAGATAACATTTGTGGTTAAATTATGTTATGGTTATTTTTAGGAATTTATCTCATTTTGGTAATGTTATAAAATATAGTTTTTTAAAAAGGACAACACACAGACCGTGTGACAACCCGTCGTGTCAGACAAAGCTGCGGGAATCGAACCCACAACCAAAGTGCGATTGAGATTTATCGCCTACCACTGGACTACGTGGAGTCCCAGGTTAGTGTGACTATTATTTCAGTTAAATGATTTTATTGATCAATAATAAGTTGATTTGGGATCTTATGTCTTATGAAATGAATACCATTAGTATAAGAAAATGATTTGGTGATTAAGTGATAAATGTTATTTTGGAAGATGTTCGCTTTGTTGGGAACACTATATGCCCAAGGAAAATAGAATACTATGGGATTTCATTTGAGTAGTAATGGTGGATTTTTATCTATGTTTTTATTGTGGATTTATAGTGATTTGGGTTATTTATGGAAATGATTAACCTATAATAATGAATATGTGATTAGGTTAATTACTTTTTAGTATGTGACTTTAAGAGTAGTTGATGACATTTGGAGATACAATTTAACGTGGAAGACTACATTCTTATAAGTTTTGGGTTTCAATATTAGTTTGGATTATATTGAAGGATTTTAAGGAAAATTGATTATTGAATGGTATTTATTTAACTTCAGGGCATTGTTGGTTTAATTTTAGAAACTAAGATTAGTGTTTTTTTCTCTAATGGAATATCAATTTGGGGGATCATCAGATTTTATACTAACCGTTTTGGTTTTGATTTATCTATAAAGACAAGGTAAATATATAGTTTCACTACTGAGAAGCTAGGTTTTCCCAACGCTTTGATGCCAATGGTTCAACAGAACCATTGGTATAGGGGTATAAACCAAGTATTTCCCAACTGTTTGAAGAAACCGTTGGGAAATCTAAAATTTTTTCTCCCTTTCACAATAGTTTTTACAAACCGTCGGTAAAGGCCAAGACATTGGAAGGCTTTCCCAACGGTTTTTGTAAACCGTTGGTAAAGCTTACCTTTCCCCTAAAATCCCAGACAACCCGATATCCCAATCCACGTGATTGAACTGCTAAAGTTGAGACCTAAGATGTCTCTTGCTTGGTAAAACATTCCACCAGATCCATATTCAATCACAAATTTGTTTTGTTCTACAATTAAAATCTGTACATAGTACGTTATGTTTAATGTTTTGCATCTAATTTTTTTCTTTTCTGTTTTGATTTGGCTTAAACCTACGGTTCGTGCAGTATGGTATAACCAAAAATTTCAATTCGATTTGTTATTTGTTTTCTGCTTTTGTTCTGGTGCCATGTGTGAATCAATTTTTTGCTCTATTTTTGTTTTCTGTTATTTTTCTGGTGGGAGGTGCTGGGGGTGCAGGAGGTGGGGGGAGGGGGTGCGTTGGTGGGTGTTTAGGTGGGGCAAGGGGGTGTGCTGGTGGGGTGTTGAGGTGGGGGTTGTACAAGTGGGGGTGGGGGTGGGTTGTGCAGGTGGGGGTGGGGGGAGGGGTGGGTTGTGCAGGTGGGGGTGCAAGTGGAGGGGGGTTGTTGTGTAAGTGGGTGGGGGGGAGGGGAGTGTGCAGGTTGGGGGGGGGCTAGGCAGGTCAGAGTCTGTTGGGGGTGAGGTGGGGGTTGTACAGGTGGAGGGTGGGGGTGAGTTGTGCAGGTGGGGGTGGGGAGGGGGACTGCTCAAGTGGGGGGGGGGTGAAAGTGGAGGGGGGTGTTGTGCAAGTAGGTGGGGAAGGGGAGTGTGAAGGTTGGGGGGGGGGGTGGGCTGGGTAGGTGAGAGTCTGTTGGGGGTGACATGGAGGTGGGGTGTACAGTGGGGGGGGGGGGGGGTTGTGCAAGTGGGGGAGGGGTGTAGGTGGGGGTGGTTTTTCAAGTGGGTGTGGGGGAGGGGAGTGTGTAGGTTGGGGGTGGTATGGGCCGGTGGAGTATGTTGGGGGTGAGGTGGGGGTGTACAGGTGGGGGTGGGGGTGGGGGTGGGGTGGGGGACAGGGGTTGTGCATATGGGGGGTGCAGGTGGGGGGGGTGTGTAGTGGGTGGATGGGAGGGGGCTGTGTAGGTGGGGGTGGGGGAGGGGGGTTGTGAAAGTGGGGGTGCAGGTTGGGGGGGGGGGGGTTGTGCAGTCGATGGATGGGAGAAGGGTTGTGCAAGGGGAGTCTATTGGGGGTGAGGTGGGGAGGTGGGGGGGATATGCAGGTGGGAAGCCATCACTTCTATAGTTGACCAATAAGCACGGGGAATTCATCACTTCTAGAGATTTGGATAGTTTTGAGGCCTCTTTGGTTTTGGTTCTTGTCTAGTCATCTTGATGAGTAAGGAATCACATGATCTAAAACTTAAATCAACTATATAGGATGAATTCCTTCTCCCACAACACATTTTTCTAGAAATAATATATCCTTGAAGGTTGTGGGAGCCTTTTAGAATCCAAAGCCCCAATATTTTCTCAATTGCAAACATGATACCATCATGTTAACAGGTCACTAATCCTACCAAATTGGATTTTCACTAATAAAATACTATTCTAATCCTTAAAACACATCTTTTGTTTTTCATAACATGAATGACAACCCAATTAAATCTCATATCTCTCAGTCACACCCCATGTGGACAGCTCGCCCACCCCCCTGACCCCCCCTACCCCCTGGACAGCCCTGCCACCCTTGTGGACAGTCCGCCCACCCCCCTGGACACCTTATACCCCCTCGGACAAACCCACCACCCCCGTGGAAAGCCTTCTCACCCCCTGGATACCCCCTACTCCCTGGACAGCCCCCCAACCCCGTGGACAGCCCGCCCACCCCCTGTACACTCCCCCCACCCCCCGGACACCCCCACCCCCTTGGACACCTTGTAACCCCTGGAAAGCCCCCCCCCCCCACCCCTGTGGATAGCCCGCCCACCCCTTGGACACCGCCTCCCCCCTAGATAGCCCCGCCACCCTCGTGGATAGCTCTCCCACCCCCTGGACACCCCGTATCCCCTGGACAACCCCGCCGCCCCCATAGACAGCCCGCCTCCAATTACCCAAGAGCAAATAACTCTATATTTCCCCCGATTTCCAGAAGCCCCCGCACAGGTGAACCCTAACCTGAGGTCTTCCATATGATCGGCTACAACTCCCCCATCTAGGTTAGACTCTTTCAACCTCTTCCCAAATACAGACATAGAATCCCCCATTGAGGTAATTGACATGGTTGGGGCAGTGGAGTAGGTGGTTTTCGTTTTTTTTAGTGGGGTGATATGGTACTTTCTGTGGACTTTAGTTTGGGTGTTATGAAATGTACTAACTTTTCACAATATTTCCATTGTTTAGAATCAATAACTTATTTAAAAAACTCTCGTTACACATTCTGCATCTTTCATGAAAAGCCTTCACATTGTAATATCTTGAACAATGTTTTATCAGGTCTATGGTGTCTTCTTAGTATGTGATAAATGAAAAAAATTACAAAACACATCTCACCTCAAATCTAGGCACACATAACTGAATTAATTACTATATCATTACATTATTTTAATAGTTCACTACATCAACTAGAAACTCCTTCCTTTATCGTTTACTTAAATGTATTTTCTATTAAATTTAAATCCTATTTAATTGTTTGTGACAAAATGACTTATATAAATTCTTTTTATAGAATGGATAGAAGTTGGATGTATGAATCCAATCAGATCTCAAGCGATTTTCAAAACAATTTGGAGAGCTTTATAGATTTTTCATTTCACAATGCTTCAGATAGTGGCCGCATACACTGCCCATGTTCCAATTGTGTTGGTAGACCTTGGTTGAGCCATAAAGAAGTCACCTACCACATAACAAAAAATGGTTTTCAAGCAAACTACTTTGTATGGTATCACAATGGGGAGAAAATGAAATCTCAAATTGGTGATGATCGAAATGAAAGGAATGGAATGGAGAATTTGTTAGATGATCGGTTTCCGTTTATTCATCATCATGAAAAAGAAAGGATTTCAACTCAAGAAGACTTTGATAAGAGGACAACTGATGCATCTAGTGAAAATGATGATATTGATAGGGTGAAAAAATTGAATGATGCTGCCACGACTCCAGTATATTGACAGTGAGATAAAATGAAAAAGATGGAATTTTTAATCCGATTGTTTCATGGGAGAACTATGTATGGGATTTTTAATACAGTAATCGATTACATTTTTACCCTCTGGACGGATTTACATCCAGATGATGCAGATATTCCCTCAATGATGCAGATATTCCCTCAAACCACTATATGGCAAGGAAGTTAGTGGAGGAACTTGGATTTTCAAGAAACAAAATTCATGCTTGCCCTATATATTGTAGTTTATTCTAGAAGGAAACCACTGAACGAAATGATTGTATAAAATGTGGCACATCTCGCTGGAAGTCAAAATCTGATGGAACACCATCCCACGTTCCACGAAAAGTAATGTGGCACTTTCCATTGATCCCCAGACTCCAGAATCCTTTTATGTCTGATGAAATATAAATAAAAATGAGATGGCATGATACCAGGATAAAGAAGACTAATAATGAGTTGGTTTATCCTGCAGATGTATTTTCATGGTAGAGATTTGATGCTCGACATCCTGATTTTGCAGCAGATGTGCATAATAAGGGGTTGAGTCTTTCATGCGACAGTTTTAATCCATTTGGGCAGATTCTTACATCGCACAGCACATGGACAGTTTTTATACACATTTATAATCTTCCCCCATGGTTGTGTATGAAAAATCCTTTCACTTTCATGAGTATACTCATATATGGTCCTTCTGATCCCGACATTGATATTGATGTCTACATACAACCTTTAATAAAAGAGTTGAATCTTCATTGGGATGTGTGTGTGCGCACATATGATGCATGTTCAAAAGACATATTTCAGATGCGTGATGCGCTTATGTGGATGATCAATGATTTTCCGGCTTATGCAATGATGTCTGGATGGAGCACGAGGGGAAAATTGTCATGTAGAGTTTTTATAAAGAATACACGATCCAGAAGACTGAAACATAGCTATAGTTTTAGTTTTATGGGACATCGTCGATTATTGCCAAAGGATTATCCATATAGAATGAATCATTGAAGATTTGATAATACCATAGACACCGATGATCCACCTCAGCATATGTCTGGAACTGACGTGCTTAATGAATTGAAAGATTTCAATTTTTCATTCGGGAAGGGTCAAATGAAATCTGGAAAGAGAAAGAATATTTCCACTGAAACCTATTACAATTGGAGGAAGAGGAGTATCTTTTTTTATTTTCCTTATTGGTCAACAAATTTGTTACGTCATTGCTTAGACGTAATTCATATTGAAGAGAATATATGTGAAATGTTGCTTTAGATTCTTTTAAATGTCAAGGGGAAGACAAAAGATGATTTACAATCTCGGCGTGACTTGGTGGATTGGGGCATCAGACCAGAATTACATCCTGTGCGTATCAGTGAAAATAAATGGTAACTTCCATGTGATTCTTATGTGATGAAACCTACGGAAAAGAACAATTTCTGGAAGTATTAGATACTATTAGAGTTCCTGATCCCTATTCAAGAAACATATCTAAATGGGTCAATAGAAGAGAGTTGAAGCTAAAATCTTTAAAGACTCATGATTATTACGTTCTACTACATGAGTTGCTCCCAATAGCAATCCGTCATCTTTTGTCCAATAATATAAGGGTGGCTGTTATTCAGTTTTTCCCTTTGTTTAGAGATCTTTGTGCTAAGAAGTTGTTCAAGTCTTTCTTGCAAAAAATTTTGATAGATGCCCCATTAATTTTGGGTGAGTTGGAGAAAATATTTCCTCCATCATTTTTCACACGCATGCTGCATCTGAATGTCCATATTCCCAATGAAATACTTCTCAGAGGACCTGTTTCTTTTTGTTGTAAGTATCCAACTGAATGAAATATGTTCACATTGAAGTCTTATGTCCAAAACTGAAATCATCTCGAAGGTTCTATCGTGAACGGTTACTTGGTTCAAGAATGTATGGATTTCTGCTCGATGTATTTGTCTAATCTTACTACAAGATTGAACAGACCAATGAGAAATGAAGAAGAACAGTATGAGAAAATTGAACCCAATTTTCCATCACTTCCTCAAATAGAAGGAATTCCAAGATCATATACATTGAAGACATTAAGCCATGAAGAGCGAGAGATGGCACATCACACAATTTTGTTGAACTGTGATTTGTTCGATGACTATATCAGGTAACTAAATTGATTATGTATATCTTACATATATATCTATTAAAATATTCATATTTTTTATCTACAGGGAACATAAAACAATGATAAATAGGAAGCATCATTCTTTATCTTTGAGAAGGAGAGATACATTTTATAGAAAAAATCTTTCTGCTTGGTTAAAATTAAAGGTACAAAAAAATTAATGTCTAAAATAATTATATCAATATTTAATTAAGTTTAATAGTCATTTATATTGCAGGTATTGAGTTTGTCTGATGAATCTATCTCTGAGGAAATAAGAGCTTTGGCTTTTGGTCCTAATATCGTGGTTCATGACTGTAAATCAATTTTTATCAATGGGTACAAATTTATTTTTACTGAACGAGCAAAGAACATGAGAACACAACATGATGGTGTTATAGTTACTACCACAACAGATTGTTATGGCAGTTCATTATATAGTAGACTGCGATTTGAAAATGTGGGTTATTATGAAGTTGTTGAGAAAATAATAATATTGGATTATTACTCTCATGGAAAAGTCACAATGACGAAATACTATTGGTTTGATTTGATGATGAGACATGACACATTTATTGATGATTGTAGATTTTGAGTAATTAATATGACTCACACTCTTTCTACCGAAGAACCATATGTGTTGGCATCAATGGCTAAATAATTTTTTATGTCAAAGACCAACTTCGACCTGAATTTGGTGTCATATTTGAAGTAATTATAAGACATATTTTTGATGATGGTGATGATGGAATTGGCACTGTCCCTAGTGCCATTGGAACCAATCCATTTATTTTTATTGATGGCTCAAATAACTCAATTATCAGAGTTGATTGTGAACCTAAAGTTGTGGTTTAAAATATATAGAATCATTCATCCATGTTCTCAATTCTTTTGGTTTACCTCGAGTTGTGTTGTTAAAGTTGGTAATATTCAAATTGATTTAGTATTGATCACAAATATGTTTTAGCTGACTTGACCGTTATGTGAATTTTCAATGTTTATTGGTTGGAGTTTTATTTGAATTTCATTTTCTAATTTGGAATTGAACTGTATTCAAACATAGTCCAACAATATTTCTAACTTGGTGAACATTACAACTTGTATGATTTATTAAACCCATTAAATCTCTTCTGAAACAATTTATAGCTGACTTGACCATTATGTGAATTTTCAATGTTTATTGGTTACAATTTTATTTGAATTTTATTTTCTAATTTGGAATTGAACAGTATTCAAACATAGTCAAACAATATTTATAACTTGGTGAACATTACAACTTGTATGATTTATTAAATCCATTCAAGCTCTTCTAAAACAATTGATAGCTGACTTGACCATTATGTGAATTTTCAATGTTTATTGGTTGCAGTTTTATTTGAATTGCATTTTCTAATTTATAATTGAACTGTATTCAAACATAGTCAAACAATATTTCTAACTTGGTGAACATTACAACTTGTATGATTTATTAAATCTATTCAAGCTCTTCTAAAACAATTCATAGCTAAATTACAAATTAATCTCCCTATTCCCTCATATATTTAGTTTTTTGGGTTACACATTAGTTTTCTTTTTCTTATTAATTATATATTTGTTTTCAAAAGTAGGAAATGAAGCCATTTGAAGAGAGACGAAGGAAAAAAATGATGGAGAACAATCTTCGAATGACAGAGTTGGTAATTCCATAATTAGTGCCTGTAGTGAGTACTTTATTTAAAATTGATATATTTAATGAATAAATAATGTCTTGTGATTAATTTTTTTGTAAAATGTTTTGTAGGATCCACCTATACGTCGACAGTTATTCGACGAGGAGCCTAGTACTGGTCTTAGTACTCAGGTCGGTGGTATGAGGAGGGTTCGTACCAGAGGTGGACGAGAAGCTACGCGTACCCGACTAGACCCTGCCCCTCCCACTGACATGTCATCTTTTCCAAATTCTGATCCTAGTGTGTCATTAGGGAGACATTGGATATTTAGTCCTCCCATGTTTTCTCTACCTTATGCATCTTCTGTCCCATCATTTTCACATCCCATGATGATTCCCACTCCCCAGTCAGCATCTGGTAAAACAGCTGTCCCATCTTCTTTTCCTTCTACTTCTATCTCGCCGAGCTTCTATATTCCATCGTCTTCGACTCCTGTTCCACCACAGGGTGTTCCATCAGTTTCTGTGGATCCAGCGGCGCTCAACGATTAGACCGACACAGGTATATTTATAGAACCCTAACAAATTTTTATAGAAATATTTATTTTCATTATAACATGTTTTGATAAAATATTTGTTTTTCATTCATGACAGATACATCTACTGACAGGAGTCTTGGGTAGGGGTGTACACGCATGTATTCGGTGTGGAACTGCCACACACAGGATATGGTGGATTATAATGAAGACAACAAAATTGTTGAGAAAATAGGGAAACAAGGTCAGAGTTTTTTGGCGACGCTTTCCAAATACTCCGACATCATTCCGGTCATCCCGCTATCATGGAGACATTTTCCACATGAGGTCGCGGATAGAGGTTGGGCAGAGATATGGGTAAAAAAATCTGTTCTATTTAATTCCATGAATTTTATTTGTATTTATATGAATTAATATTTTGATTTCAGCTTTGATTTATTTTTTCCAATGGTGAGGGTGCATGACCGGAACGTCTAAAAGATTTAGGTGAGCTTTGGAGAGCCTACAAGCATGAGTTGTATATTAGATGGGTTTCCAGATTTGGCACTGAGTTATAGGTGGTACCAGTGGTGGATGATTGTCCTATAGAGCAGTATCGTCAGACGATTAATCATTGGATGAGTACCCAGTTTAAGGTATTAATAACATTTGAGGTATTTAAATAATAACTTTCATGTTTTTCATTAATAATATCTGTTGCATTTTCGAGTTTTTTTTAGGAATCATCTGGAAAAAATAAAAAGAACATTTATTCAAAAAAATACGTCCACACATTGGGATGCACAACGATGTCTGATCATGAGAGGAAGCAGATATGAAAATTGTTTATAAGTTTTCTTTACATCTTACACTTTCTTTTGTTTCCTCAGTTATTTAATAGTTTGATAAAGTTTTCATATAACTTTAGTTTTCAATGTCATTATAGAGGCAAATAGAAAATATTGAAGGATGTGTGCCTCGAGAAAAACTATTTTGCTCGAGTAGACAGAAAAAGGATGGAAGTGCCGTCAACGAAGCGACTCAGAAGCAGATTGTAAGTTTTAATCTGTTGAATTTATATATTAATATACATTTTTTAATTTAATTGTATATTTATATTTGTAACAGGCTTCTTTAGAGGCCTTCGATGCCCAAGAACCAGAAAATTTTGGGCCAACAGATCACTTACATTAGGTGTTGGGAGAGGAGAATTCGAGCAGAGTACGCTGCCGACCTAGGATAGCCCCGACGAGGTATTAGACCTCGTTAGGTACGATCTGTAGTGCCTCTGAGATATAGAAAGTTAGGTCACAGGCAGAACAGGCTGAGAAAAGGGCCACAGAGATGGAAGAACAGTTTGCTAGGTCAAATAGTGTGTTTATAAAATTTATTGAAGTTCTAAGTCCTACACTTCCAGTAGAGGCCAGCCTAGATTTTGATGAGTATATATGTCGTCGATACATTCTATATATGGTGCACCAGGTGGCAGTTCTACTGCTGGTCAGGTTGATTTCCATCTTGAAGATGATTATGGAGAGGAGTCTGATGCGGAAGAGGAGGGAGAGGAGGAGGGCGAGGCAGGTGGCGAGGGTGAGGAGGAGGGTGAGGACGAGGAGGTGGGTGAGGGCGAGGAGGGCAAGGAAGATGAAGGGGACGATGACGAGGGTGATGATGATGTTGATGATGGTTATGGTTATGTGGGACAAGTTGATCCATTAAATTTTTGACTGGTATTACTGAGACTTGATATTAAATCTATTCTAGTTGTTGGTTTTATCTATACTCGTAGTATAGTATTGAAGTTGAGTTATTTTTATATATTATCTATTTTTATGGATGTTGTTGTCTTTTAGTGGTTGTGTGTTTGGGAACCCCCTCCTTCTTGGACCCTGGACAACCCCCACCCTTCGCCCCGGACCCCGGACAGCCCTGCCGGACAGCCCCCCAGACAGCCCCCCGGACAGCCCCCCCCCCCCCACCCACTTCCTTGGACACCGGACAACCCCCCGAACATCCCCTCGATAGCCCCCAGACAGCCCGCCGAACAGCCCCTCGGACAGCCCCTCGGACAGCCCCTCGACCCTCCTCCCTGGACCCCGGACAGCCACCCGGACTGCCCCCAGACAGCCCCCCCACCCTCTTCCATGGACCCCGGACAACCCCCCGAACACCCCCCGGACAGCCCCCAGACATCCCCCCAGACAGCCCCCCGGACAGCCCCCCACCCTCTTCCTTGGACCCCAGACAACCCCCCTGAACACCCCTGGACAGCCCCCAGACAGCCCCCGAACATCCCCCCGGACAGCCCCCCCACCTCCTCCCTGGACCCCAGACAGCCCCACGAACAGCCCCCCACCCTCCAAAATGTTTCATAGCATTATAAACTAAAATCTAATCAATACTAAGAATAATATGAAAATATTTTATATAAATATCCACAAGATGATAAGTAAATACCATTCCACTAATAGACACATAAGGATTCTCATAAAATGGACAACATTTTAAGTACATATGGAAAATCGAAAAATCGAATTTGGTTTCCATTGAAACATTAGGAAAAAAATCCATGGGTAATATGTGATGTGTACGAGTCAACCCTACCTCAATACGAGGCACGGTGTGGCCGGAAGCACTCAAAGTGTATGTCTTTTGTTTCAAAAGGACGTCATTTTAAGTGAAAAATATCAACTGGAAAACAGAAAAGTGACCAAATGCATTCGGATTGTGTCGATACTTTAGAACAACGATCCATGGGTCATATGTGACGTGTACAAGTCAACCCCGCCTTAATCTATGGCACGGTGTGGACGAAGTCACTCTATGTGGCTCTCTTTTTGTAACACCCCGACCCCAGCTACCCAGAGTCAGTGCATTATTTCGTAACATTGGCATGATCACAAAAGATCAAGTCTCGAAAGACCGATTTGTTTAGCTGCCTTGGAAACAATAGATACATTCATAAACGTTACATTACATCATAAAGTCCACACACATATCCTCTTCTGACTATCCCTACAGGTCATTCATAAAATACTTCTTCACATCCTGGAAAATATTAAAACATTGAAAGGGGTGAGCTCAGATGCTCAGTAAGGATAACAATATAGCGGAAGCTTTCATAAATAAACATAAACATTTAAGGCAATGTATAACTAAATCAAAAGCTTTTTAAACTTGAACTTAAACATAATATGGAAAATGTAAAATGAAATAATTCCATTTACTTATTTACTTGGATATTCTACTGGTCGAATAATCAAATGCAATATCAATAACCACTTTCATAATGATGGAATGCATAATGCCAGACTATCATAACCATGAATCCAAGGCCTCGTGCCAAGACCACAAATATGATTTTGTCAAGGCCTCGTGCCAAGACACTAGTTTGTCTCATGAGACCTGCAGATGCATCGAGGAGCTATAGTGGGCTCCACCTGTCACTTATTAAGTCCAATGCATTTCTCATATGAACAGGTTTAAACATATCATAAACCATAACATAATCGTATCACATAAAAAATTCATAAAAGAAACATAAAATTTCCACATTTCAATCACAAGATATAAATACAACACATTGATATAATAAAAACACTTTCAAAACCATTTTCAATACCAAAATAAAATAAAATTAAATCTTTGTATTTATTTTTCATTTAAAAAAAGGTATGGCTTGTATAGGAAGCCGAAACTCAAATAATGGTCATGATGGCAGAGAAGTCGTTGTCGCCGCATACGTACGACAAGAAAAACATTCCTTTTTGTCGTTTAGTAAAACACTGTAAAAAAAGATTCCTTTTTGAATAAAAGTCAAAGTCAAAGGGGTTTATACACCGTATAAAATAAAGTTGTGTATAAAACAAAATATGCCTCAATGAAAGGAGATTGAGACGAAGACCCTTACAAAGATCATTTTTTTAAATAAAGTAGATCTATTATGTGTATTCACTATAAGTACACATAAATAAATTACAAATACAAGATAGGACATAATAATATCATGACATAATTTGAATATAGGAGATTAACCCAAAGAATAGAAATTGGTTTAAGAAGTTCCCTTACCTCGTGTCCGAATTCACTCGACCGCTCTTTAACCTCCTGAATAATAAAATAGAGTTAATCTCTACCTGTTTAAGAACATTTTTCAAGTTCATTATTCCTTTTATATCACTTATTACCATGTTATGAACATTATATAATTATTTATGTTAATAACGGTCGTTTTTTCGATCTTAGGTACTTGAGTCAAAAATAAACTTCTTATAATTACACTTTGATCATGTGGTAAAATATCCATTATCTCCAGAATTATATTAATGATGTAGATATCATATATATCATATATATCCAGTATATACATTAATTTATAATATTACATAACATTTATAGGTAATAAATGAAATGCACCGTTCGTGGAGACGGTAAGCCGTACGAACGAATGAACGCTACTTTCATTTCTATTTTGTATTTAATTTAATGAAGTTATAATTATATAAAGGTATAATATAATTCCAGTATAATATAATGTATAATAAAATTTACTCCATCCTTTATACATCCCACATATGGCATTAACAATTCAAATCACTTTGAGGGGGTGGTAGTCCGCACTTCCTAAATTGAAATTATCGCGTTTACCCATAATGGAAATCATAAAGTATGACACAAATGAGAAATAAAGAAGAATAAGGAAAACATAATCATAATATATATATAATATATGAAAATAGTGTCATCAAAATTGACACCATTAGAGGTTTTAAAATAATATTGAACAATCATCATTTCGTGAGGCAGTATTTTGCCACCCACAGAAACAGTATGTTTTTTAACCATTTGACGAAGGTGTCTGTAAGTGTAAACCAAATACTTATAATAAAAACATCCTAGTATATTGTAGAAACTTTTTTTGTTACAAAATAAAGGAATAAAAATAGTTTAAGGGGTTGGAGAAGCAAAATAAAACAAAACAACATTAGAGAAGACATTACCTTAAAATCGGGTAACTCTTTTTGATTTGAGCCAAAGGCTTCCTTGGGAAGAATTCTTCCCAAAGTAAGGATTCTAGGAGTAAGAGAGGGAAGTTGGGAGAGTATTTGGGTAGAGGTTGGCCGAGCTAAATGGCTTTAAAGTGTGAATGAGGTGGTAGATGTGGGGGCCTTTTATAAGAGGAGAGGAGGGGCACTCTTTGAAAGATTGAAATGTTACTTTATTATGAAATACTATTTCTGATTATAAAGGTCCCACACTTATATATTTCTAGGATAAGGTGATAAGGTTTCGAAATCTACTCATCCAATAGGTTTTTGACAAGTTTAAGTCTTAGATTTTATATTATCTTTTCATTTTATTTAAATCGTTAATTAATGAGGTATTCACTACATCATCATGGTGTCATACATAATTTAATTTATTTAATGTCTAAAAATTATAAAAAAATATCATGATGTAGTAAATCTTTTTAGATTTATAATTAATATTTATTGTCAAAAATATGACTTGTATAACCCCATTTAAAAATTGTTTTAGTAAAACAACTCTTGTTTGTGACATTTTTATTTTAACATTAAATAAAACGTTTTTAATGTCATTTTCCTACCAAAGTGGCTCCATGGGGTCCCCAAGTTGACCCATGGATTGTATTGGTCGGACATGACTCATTTAATAGGGGTAGTACAAGTTTAAGGTTCATTTCATATTTTTATAATATCATTTTTAACCTAAATTTCACTAATTACCTTTAATTGTGATTAATAAAACATAAAGGTTACTATTCACCAAAAATTATTTTAATCCCATTGAAACACATTTTACTTCCTAATGAAAACCATGTATGTCAGATTTTTGAAAATAAAAACACAGAAGTGGTAATGTTTCATTTAAACGAAATATCAGTTTTTTAACTACCACTTAGTGGTTTCACTATTCATCAAAAATTGATGTTTTTCAGAACAATTCCAAAATTTCACCCTAATCTATAATTGATATTCCGAATTCAAAAATGATATCTATTTTAAAAAATTCCAAACATATAAGTTTCATTAATTTATTTTATAATTAATTCCCGCTGTCGCAAAAAATAGCGTGTTTTTTAGAAACAATATATATCAAAAGATTGGCAATTTTTTATGTCCAATTTCAAAGTGAAATTAATTCTAATGAACACCATTGGATAAAATGGTAAAAATATATTCTAATTATACTTTAAAACCACTCAATAGAATAATTTATCACTATAAATTATTTTGATTAAAAAAGTTGTTTTAAGTATTTTTCACTATTCACAAAAAATGGAAGTTCTCAGAAAATAACAAAAAATTCAACTTAGGATAATATCGATATTACGAATATAAAAATGAAGTCCATTTTGAAATATAAAATTTCTGTAATTTTAAAAAGTTGTTATTACTATTCATAACGTCTAATTTTATTAGTCGCGGTGTGTTAGAACTCGAACTTGTGTACAATGCAAACTATTGCATTATTGAAAGAGAGGCGTATCGTGAAAGCTTGGGGTGTTACATTCTCCCCTACTTCAATAAATTGTGTCCTCGCAATTTGAAATTTTTCTTTGAAAGTAAAAGGTTGAAAATATAAAATACCTTTGTGGAAAACCCACATCGGAAATAGGGTTAATAAGAATATAACATTAAAAGAAAGAAAGAGAAGTACAAAGGTCACCCGAGATAGCCCATACTAGGATTCTATGAAAATATAGATATGGATGAAAAACAAACCATCAAGGTCTGATGGAGAGTTGTAGAAAACTGGATTAGGAGAAAGATAACCATAATAAAATCACAAACTTGTGATTGGTTAAACGGTCATTGAATCCCCAGTTGGAAAAGTTAACCGGAAACGTTTTTGTTTTAAGTTACATTTTATAAAGTTGAAGAATTTATTTAGGAGATTTACTAAGAATGTAAGGGAATATACATACTTGTCATGTAGACTTTCATTCTTTAATATTTTTTTACTACAAACCCATCTTTCACTCTAAAAGGTAATAGAACTCATAAATATTCTATTTATCCTAATTTTATAAGGTTCCAAATATTAACACACACCATTTAAATTATTAAAACTATTTTTTAATAACCAGCGACTTCCTGTAGGCTAGTGGTAGGTAATAAAGTCCTGTCGCACTATGGTTGTGGGTTCGATTCCTGTAGCTTTGTCCGACGCGACGGGTTATCCCCCGACCTGCAGGTTGTCTTTTTCTTAAAAATATTGTATTATAATATTCCAAAAGTAATCTTTAGAAATGTTTTAACATTAAACAATACTATCCAAGGTTCCACTTAATCCATTCCAAACTTTATAGTTATCCAAAATACCTCTGTCCGGACTTTCTCTAAAAGGTCTCTGAATTCCAAAATCAATTGTAACATCAGATTCCCCAAACAAATTAAAGTTTCTCTTATTGTCACATACTAAAAATATTATTACCTTCATCATATTAAATCCTTAATGAAAACAACAAGTACTGCAGTACAATCCTTATATATATCACATTATTCTTATAACCAGAATATAATCCTTGAGTCCAAAAGCACCAATACATTAATTATTCCACTTCAATTGTAGTAACAACATAAGATTGTCCTTGATCCCTTGTCCTTTTCTGAGGTAAGTTTCCCTGACGCTTAGGACATTCATTTGAATAATTCCCCATTTCTCTACAATTTTATCATTCCACATTGATAGCCTCTTTCTTTCCCTTGAAATCACGCGCCTGGTGACCTTTTTGTCCACATTAGTAACAAACTCCCATTACATATTTGATACTTCTTCATCTTCCTTTGTGTTTTGAATCAGCGACCACCATTGATCGGCATCTCCAGTGAGGCGGTAGACTGCCATGAAAACCTTCTCCCTTTCGCTACTCCCCAAGGCATGGAATATTTTTTCTAACGAGTTTATCCATTGCTTAGCTACTAATGGACTTGTACCCCCATTAAATGTTGGTGGTTGTTGCCTCATGAAGCGGTATAACATTGATCCTTCACATTACGGATCAGGGTGCTCCATACGAGTAAGGTTATTATTCATAACCTGAGTGAGTTGTCCCAGTATGGTAATAAGTTGATCAGCACCAGTTGTATCTCAAGATCCACAATAATTATCTTGAGCAGGAGGGAAATCCCTACACGGAGTGCGTGCATTGATAGGGTTTCCATTCCTTCCACTAGGCGCCATTTCTAAACAATGGCATAAACTAGATTAGTTTATGAATCAAAATACATAATTCCATACTTGTAAAATACTTAAGATAAATTGAACTATTTATGGATATAATCCATAAAAATGTTTTCTTTGAGAAAGTATATACTCATAAACCTTCATAGTGGTTTGTAAAGAAAATGAGAATTATCCTAAGCATATCCCCCAGGAGTGTCGTAACCAAGAGTGAAGAAAGGCCCGTTGTCGTGCACCAGTTCCCGTTCGAGTCTAGCTTAAAGCGGTGTTTTCAGGTTTTACCCCTAAGAACATCTGTGCCAGAGCCACCTCAACCTGCTCGTATCCAGATAGGGATGTATTGCTCGGAAAACTCACAAAATCTCTATAATACCAAAATTCTAGGAAGTTATTCTATACTAATCCTCAAATTCTATCTTTGGGCTATGTTTTCTAATCAGAGTTTAACTAAATCTACATTCCAAGGATAGTACTAAACTTCCTCTGATACCAACGGTAACGCCCTGACCCTAGCTACCTAGAGTCGGTGCATTATTTCGTAACATTGGAATCATCACATAAGATCAAGTCTCGAAAGACTGATTAGTTTAGTAGCCTTGGAAACACTAGATACATTCATAAACATTACATTACATCATAAAGTGAAAAAACTACAATAACAAAGTCTCCATAGTCCACACTCATATCCTCTTCTGACTATCCCTACAGGTCAATCATAAAATACTTCTTCACATCTTGGAAAATATTAAAACATTGAAATGGGTGAGCTCAGATGCTCAGTAAGGATAACAATATAGCAGAAGCTTTCATAAATAAACATAAAAATTTAAGGAAATGTATAACTAAAACAAAATACTTTTAAACATGAACTTAAACATAATATCAAAAAAGTAAAATGAAATAATTCCATTTACTTATTCACATGGATATTCTATTGGTCGAATAATCAAATGAAATATTAATAACCACTTTCATAATGATGGAATGCATAATTCCAGACTATCATAACCACGTAGCCAAGGCCTCGTGCCAAGACCACAAATAAGATTTTGTCAAGGCCTCGTTCCAAGACACTAGTTTGTCTTATGAGAGCTTCCGATGCATCGAGGAGCTATAGCGGGCTCCACCCATCACTTATTAAGTCCAATTCATTCCTCAAATTAACAGGTTTAAACATATCATAAACCATAACATAATCGTATCATATAAAACATTCATAAAGGAAACAAAACATTTCCACATTTCAATCAAAAGATATCAATAAAACACATTGATATAATAAAAACACATTCAAAACCATTTTCAATACCAAAATAAAATAAAATAAAAACATTGTATTTATTTCCCATTTAAAAAAAGTTATGGTTTGTAGAGGAAGCCGAAACTCAAATAATGGTCACGGCGGCAGAGAAGTCGTTGTCACCGCATACGTACGACAATAAAAACATTCCTTTTTTTCATTTAGTAAAACTCTTTGTAAAAAAAGACTCCTTTTTGAATAAAAGTCAAAGTCAAAGGGGTTTATACACCGTATAAAAGAAAGTTTTGTATAAAACAAAATATGCCTCAATGAAAGGAGATTGAGACGAAGACCCTTACAAAGATAATTTTTTTTAAATAAAGTAGATCTATTATGTGTATTCACTATAAGTACACATAAATAAATTAAAAACACATGATTGGACATAATAATATCATTACATAATTTGAAAGTAGTAGATTAACCCAAAGAATAGAAATTGGGTTAAGAAGTTCTCTTACCTCGTGTCCGACTTCACTCGACCGCTCTTTAACCTCCTGAATAATAAACTAGAGTTAATCTCTACCTGTTTAAGAACCTTTTTCAAGTTCATTATTCTTTTTATATCACTTATTACCATGTTATGAACATTATGTAATTATTTAAGTTAATAACGGTCGTTTTGTCGATCTTAGGTACTTGTGTCAAAAATAAACTTCTTATAATTACACTTTGTTCATGTGGTAAAATATACATTATCTCCAGAATTATATTAATGATGTAGATATCATATATATCATATATATCCAGTATATACATTCATTTATAATATTATATAACATTTAGAGGTAAGAAATGAAATGCACCGTTCATGGAGACGGTAATCCGTACGTACGCATGAACGCTACTTTCATTTCTATTTTGTATTTAATGGAATGAAGTTATAATTATATAAAGGTATAATATAATTCCAGTATAATATAATGTATAATACCATTTACTCCATCCTTTATACATCCCACATATGACATTAACGATTCAAATCACTTTTAGGGGGCGGTAGTCCGCACTTCCTAAAATGAAATTATCGCGTTTACCCATAATAGAAATCATAAAGTATGCCACAAATGAGAAATAAATAAGCATAAGTAAAACATAATCATAATATATATATATCATATCTGAAAATATTTTCATCAAAATGACCACCATTAGAGGTGTTAAAAGAATATTGAACAATCATCGTTTCGTGAGGCAGTATTTCGCCACCCACAGAAACCGTATGTTCTTTAACCATTTGACGAATGTGTGTGTAAGTGTAAAACAAATACATATCATAACAAAATCCTAGTATATTTTAGATACTGGTTTTTTTAGAAAAGAAAGGAATTAAAAGAGTTTAAGGGGTTGGATAAGGAAAATAAAACAAAACAACATTAGAGAAGACATTACCTTAAAATCGGGTAACTCTTTTTGATATGAGACAAAGGCTTCCTTGGGAAGAATTCAGCCCAAAGTTAGGCTTCTAGAAGTAATATAGGGATGTTGGGAGAGTATTTGGGAAGAGTTTGTCTGAGAAAAATGGATTGAATGTGTGAATGAGGTGGTAGAGGTGGGGGCCTTTTATAAGAGGAGAGGAGGGGCACTCTTGGAAAGATTGAAATGTTACTTTATTATGAAATGTTTTTTCAGATTCTAAAGGTCCCACACTTATATATTTCTAGTATAAGGTGATAAGGGTTCTAAATATACTAATATAATAGGTTTTTGAAAAATGTAATTCTTAGATTTTATATTATCTTTTCATTTTATTTAAATCGTTAATTAATGAGGCAATCGCTGCATCATCAAGATGTCATAAATTATTTAATATATTTAATGTCTAAAAATTATAAAAAAAATATCATGATGTAGGAAATATTTTTATCTTTCTAATTAATATTTATAGTCAAAAATATGACTTGTATTACCCCATTTAAAATTTTTTTTAGTAAACCAACTCTTGTTTGTGACATTTTTATTTTAACATTAAATTAAAAGTTTTTAATGTCATTTTCCTACAAAAGTGGCTCCATGGGGTCCCCAAGTTGACCCATGTATTTTCTTGTTCGGACATGACTCATAAAATAGGGGTAGGACAAGTGTAAGGGTCATTTCATATTTTTATAATATCATTTTTTCCTTAAATTTCACTAATTATCTTTAATCGCGATTAATAAAACTTAAAAGTTATTGTTCACCATAAATTATTTTAATCCCATTGAACCACATTTTACTTCCTAATGACAACCATGTATGTTGGATTTTTGAAAATCAAAAAACAGAAGTGGTAATGTTTCATTTAAACGAAATATCAGTTTTTTAACTACCACTTAGTGGTTTCACTATTCATCAAAAATTAATGTTTTTTAGAAGAATGCCAAAATTTCACCCTAAGCTATAATTGATATTCCGAATTAAAAAATTATTTCTATTTTACAAAATTCCAAACATATAAGTTTCATTAATTAATTTTATAATTAATTCCCATTATCGCAACAAATAGCGTGTTTTTAAGAAACAATATATATCAAAAGATTGACAATTGTTTATGTCCAATTTCAAAGTGAAATTAATTCTAATGAACACCATTGGATAAAATGGTAAAAATATATTCTAATTATACATTAAAACCACTAAATATTATAATTTATCACTATAAATTATTTTGATTAAAAAAGTTGTTTTAAGTATTTTTCACTATTAATAAAAAATGGAAGTTCTCAGAAAATTACAAAAAATTAAACTTAGGATAATATCGATATTACGAAAACAAAAATGATGTCCATTTTGAAATATAAAATTTCTATATTTTTAAAAAGTAGGTATTAATATTCATAACATTTACTTTGATTAGTCAAGGTGTGTTAGAACTCGAACTTGCGTACAATGCAAGCTATTGCATTATTGAAAGAGAGGCGTATCGTGAAAGCTTGGGGTGTTACACTTTTGTTTAAAATGGACAAAATTTTAAGTACATACAGAAAACCGACCAAACGCATTCAGTTTCTAATGAAACTTTAGGAGAATTATCCATGGGTCAAATGTGACGTGTACGTGTCAACCCCGCCTCAATTCGAGGCACGGTGTGGCCGGCACCACTAAAAGTGTCTTCCTTTTGTTTCAAAAGGACGTCATTTTAATTGAAAAACATCAACTGGAATACGGAAAACCAACCAAACAAATTCAGATTGTGTTGATATTTTAGCACAACGATCCATGTTTTATATGTGATGGGTAAGAGTCAACCCTACCTCAATCCGAGGTGCGGTGTGGACACCACCACTCAGAGTGTCTGCCTTTTGTTTCAAAAGGACGTCATTTTAAATGAAAAACATCAACTGGCATACGGAAAACCGGAAAACGCATTTGGATTGTGTCTATACATTAGCACAACGATCCATGAATCATATGCGACGTGTACGAGTCAACCTCACCTCAATCCGAGGTGCGGTGTGGCCGCCACCACTCAAAGTGTCAATCTTTTGTTTCAAAAGGATGTCATTTTAAGTGAAACATATCAACTGGCGTAAGGAAAAGCGACCAAATGCATTCAGATTGTGTCGATACTTTAGAAAAACGATCCATGGGTCATATGTGACGTGTACGAGTCAACCCTGCCTTAATTTGAGGCACAGTGTGGCCAGAATCACTCTAAGTGGCTCTCTTTTGTTTAAAATGGACAACATTTTAAGTATATACCGAAAACCGACCAAACGCATTCGGTTTCTATTGAAACTTTAGGTGAAAAATCCATGGGTCATATGTGACATGTACGAGTCCACCCCGACTCAATCCGAGGCGTGGTGTGGCCGACACCACTCAAAGAATCTGTCTTCTGTTTCAAAAGGACGTCATTTTAATTGAAAAACATCAACTGGAATACAGAAAACTGAGCAAACGCATTTGGATTGTGTCGATACTTTAGCACACTGATCCATGGGTCATATTTGACATGTAAGAGTCAATCCCACCTCAATCGGAGGCACGGTGTGGCCGCCACCACTCAAAGTGTCTGCCTTTTGTTTCAAAAGGATGGCATTTTAATTGAAAAAAATCAACTGGCATACGGAAAACCGACCAAACACATTCGGATTGTGTTGATAAATTAGAACAATGATACATGGGTCATATGTGATGTGTACGAGTCAACCCCGCCTCAATCCGAGGAGTGGTGTTCCCGACACCACTCAAAGTGACTGTCTTTTGTTTCAAAAGGACGTTATTTAAAGTGAAAAATATCAACTGGCATACAGAAAAGAGACCAAACACATTCGGATTGTGTCGATACATTAGTAAAATGGTCCATGGGTCATATGTGGCATGTACGAGTCAACCCCACCTTAATCTGAGGCACGGTGTTGCCGGAATCACTATAAGTGGCTCTCTTTTGTTTAAAACGGACAACATTTTAAGTACATATAGAAAACGGAACAACGCATTATGTTTCAGTAGAAACTTTCGGAGAACGATTAATGGGTCATATGTGAGGTGTACGAATCAACCCTACCTCAATATGAGACACAGTGTGGCCGGCTCCAGTCAAAGTGTCTGCCTTTTGTTTCAAAATGACGTCATTTTAATTGAAAAACATCAACTGGCATATGGAAAACTGACCAAATGCATTCGGATTGTGTCGATACTTTAGAACAACAATTCATGGGTCATATGTGAAGTGTACGAGTCAACTCCACCTCAATCTGAGGTGCGGTGTGGCTGCCACCACTCATAGTGTCTGTCTTTTGTTTCAAAAGGACGTCATTTTATGTAAAAAACATCAACTGTCATACGGAAAACCAATAAAACGCATTCGGATTGTGTCTATACTTTAGCACAAAGATCCATGGGTCATATGTGATGTGTAAGAGTCAACCTCGCCTTAATCGGAAGCACGGTGTGGCCGGAATCACTCTATGTGGTTCTCTTTTGTTTATAATGGACAATATTATGAGTACATATGGAAAACCGACCAAACGGATTCGGTTTCCATGGAAACTTTAGTAGAACGATTCATGGGTCATATGTGACGTCTACGAATCAACCCCGCCTCAATCGGAGATGCGGTGTGGCCGGCACCACTCAAATTGTCTGCCTTTTGTTTCAAAAGGACGTCATTTTAATTGAAAAACCTCAACTGGCATATAGAAAACCGACCAAATGCATTCGGATTGTGTCGATACTTTATAACAATGATTCATGGGTCATATGTGACATGTACGAGTCAACCCCGCCTCAATCCGAGGCACGGTGTCGCCACCACCACTCAAAGTGTATGTCTTTTGTTTCAAAAGGACGTCATTTTAAGTGAAAAACATCAACTGACATACGGAAAACCGACCAAACGCATTCGGACTATGTCGATACATTATCACAATGATCCATGGGTCATATGTGTCGTGTACGAGCCAGCCCCACATTAATCGGAGGCACAGTGTGCCCAGAATCACTCAAAGTGGGTCTTTTTTTTAAATGGACAACATTTTAAGTACATACTAAAAACAGACCAAACACATTCAGTTTCCGTTGAAAATTTAGGAGAACGATCCATGGGTCATATGTGACATTTACGAATCAAATCCGCCTCAATCTGAGATGCGGTGTGGCTAGCACCACTCAAAGTGTCTGCCTTTGGTTTCAAAAAGACGTCATTTTAATTGAAAAACATCGAATGACATACGGAAAACTGACCAAATGCATTCATATTGTGTCGATACTTTAGCACAACCATCCATGGGTCATATGTGACGTGTATGATTCAACCCTGCCTCAATCTGAGGCACGTTGTGGCCGGTAGCACTCTAGGTGTATGTATTTTGTTTAAAATGGACATCATTTCAGGTAAAAATATATGGTATACAAAAAACCGATCAAATTATGAATTGACTTCCGGATTCCACATATAATTGTCATCTAAATTTTAAATTTAATTCTAAATTAATTATGTATGTTTATAATTACGTTATGAATTCTAATTTAATTATGGATGTGTATAGTTCCAGCATTATATGTTAAATGTGTATGAATTTGTTCTCTATATGTATGTGTTAGTTGGTTATTGCAGGTAAAATAATAGTATATGTATGTGTTATTTTATATCAAGTAAAATAATTGGATTGGAAATGAGAGGAACCCACAAAATGAGACCTGGTGGGAAAATTGCATAGCTGCTGGGAAAATTGCAGAGCTGCTGTGAAATTTTCCCCAGCAGAGGCTATGCCAACGGTTTGAAACCGTTGGCATAGCATGTCTGGCTTTTGTTTTACCTACGGTTCAGAGAAACGTTGGTAAAACACTTTTCCCAATGGTTTAGAAACCGTTGGGAAAGAGGAGAACTTGGGGTTTTCTCAATTGTTTGGCCAAACCGTTGGAAAAAACTTGGTAATTTTCTACACTCTATCCCAACGGTTGTAAACAGTTTTGAAAAAGCATTCCCAACGGTTTCCTAGAACCGTTGGGATAGGGTAATTTTTCCCCACCATATCCCAACGGTTCATTGTAAACTGTTGGGAAAAGATTTCCCAATGGCCTACTTCCCGACGGTTTTTAGAACAAGTTGGTATAACATATACCAACGGTTCTGCAGTCTTTCCCAACAGTTATAAACCGTTGGGAAATCCTGTATTTCCAGTAGTGTTTATTTTATGTGGATCATGTTATTCTATATAAGTTTATTCTATCCCTTCCAGTGTGACCAAGTCTTCTTGAATACTCATTGTTAAAAAAATGAGTTAGTGGTATAAATTTATTAAAGGATGAAACTCTACTTAAAAATAGTGTATATATCTTTAGTTTCTTAGTCAATATCATAAATGAATTCCTCTTCCTTATGTAATGTAACTTAAAACAAAAAAATGTTTTCTGTTTACTTTTCCTACTGGGAGACTAATGACCGTTTGTCCCAACACAAGTTTGTGGTTTTCTTGTTGTTAACTTTCTAATGATCATGTTTTCAATCCCTCCCCATCAGAACATAACACTTAGTTTATCTTCCATATCCATGTTTTCCTACATTTAATCCTAGTATGGGTTATCTTGGGTGACCTTTATACCTCTCTTTCATTCTTTTAAAGTGATAGTTTTATTGAATTTTTTTTTTCTGAGGTGGGACTTTCCATTATATTCTCAAGCCCAATTTTAAAAAAAATTGCGAGGATGAAATTTATTGAAGGAGGGGAGAATGTAACACCCCAGGCTTCCACGGTACGTTTCCCTTTGAATAATGCAATGGCTTGCATTGTACGCAACTTCGAGATTCTAACACACCACAACCAATCAAACTAGCCGTTATGAATAGTAATACCTACTTTTTGACATTTTAAAAATTTTATCGTTCAAAATTCATTCATTTTTGGATTTTTAATATTGAATTTATCCTAGGGTTAAATTTGGGTACTTTTCGGATAAGTTTTATATTTTGATGAATAGTGAAAATTACTAAATTTTAATTAAAAACAACTTTTTTAATCAAAATAATTAATAGTGATAAATTATGAATTTGAGTGGTTTTAAAGTATATTTAGGATATATTTTTACCATTTAATACAATTTTTTTCATTGGACATAATTTCACAATTAAACCGGACATAAAAAAGTATCAATCTTTTGATAGTCATTATATCTTAAAAACACGCTTTTTGTTTTGACAGCGGGAATTAATTTTAAATTAATTTCTGCCACTTCTGTGTTTTTAATATGGAAAAATGGATTCCATATTTTTAATCAGGATGTACAAATTGTTTAAATAGGTTTCTTTTTTTTAGACAATTTGAATAATTACTTCGGTAAAAATTTTATTTACCATGGTTAAAGGGTAAATCCGATAAATAAGGGTTAAAAATAATATTATAATAATACTAAATTACCCTAAAACGTTTTATAACCTTATTGGTGGGTACATTTCCGACCATGGGCATCTTTGGGTCGAATTTGGGATGCCATGGAGCCACTTGTAGGTGATAAGGACACATTATTTTAATTAAGTTAAAATAAATACAAAAATGATATAAGCATATATCTTTTTGAAAAAAAAATTCTACATAGGGTTATATATGTTAAATTTTTGACTATAAATATTCATTAGAAAGATTAAAATATTTTCTACATAATGGTAGTTTATTTTTATCTTTTAGAAATTAAATAATTTTATTTATTTATGACACAATGATGATGCAATAATTACCTAATTAATGAAAAATTAGAATAATTGATATTATAAATACCCACATTAATGTAATTTGAGACTTATTATAAATAAAAATAATTTTATAGTTTAATATGAAATGTTAGGATTTATTTAATTAACTTTATTCGAAGTAATCATTCTGTTATGTTTTTTCCAAAAATCAATTATTGAATAGTGTCAAAATTGACATAAAATATTTTTTAAAACACATATTATATTATTAATTGATATTAAATTCCTAAAAATCTAAGGTTAGTCCAAGAGACTTATATAATGATATTTTTATTATTAATGGACAACTTGGGGGGTCTCTCGGATGTATATAGTATGTTTATTAACCATATAATATAAAAATACAAAGAGACATTGTAAAAATGAAACCAATTAACTAAGAGTTAATACTTAAAGATAAGGTTAATATAGTAACCCAAACCTATCAAAATCCTATTGGTTGAGTGGTATTAGACCTATCACGACCTTAAACTTTAAATAATACACTTTGGAGCCATTAGAAACCAAATATGAATTTATTATAATATAATATTTCTAGATTTTCCAAAGCTGCCCCTCACCCCTCTTATAAAAGGGTACTCCCCCTTCTCATTAATTCACACCTTCAAAGCCTTTTGGTTCAGAAAAACCCTGCCGAAATACTCTCTAAACTTTCTCAATTCATCATAGAGGCCTTATTCTGGTCAAAAAGCCAACCTAAGGAGCCCTTTTGATCAAATCAAAAGAAAGAACCCGAAGAAAAGGTAATGTTTTCACCACCCGTTTTCAAGTTCCATTCTTCTTCAATTTCTTCTTCTTTTTTATACCCTTTATAAAATAATAACTCCAGTATATTATATATAATATGATATTATTATAAATATAGAACAAAAAAATCATTATTATATCCATCCCTTGAATGACATGCCACCAAACGTGCGTACGTACGGCCTACCGTCTCAATGTCATGGTGTAATTGTTATTCAATATATTATTATTTAGATGGGTATAATAATGATGTATAATTCATGTAAATAATAAATATAACATTATAATGATTCTATATATATGATATAACATCCAATTATATATTATTTTAATATCAAAAGAATGATATTGTCGCTCGTGCATACGTACGGACTACCGTCTCCACGAACGCGATGAGATTCATTCCCCATAGTATCAAATCAAGACTAAATTTCATTTGATGAATAAAAATAATTTTTAGAGAACTGATATCATTATGGATATTAATAAAATACATCCCATCCATAACAAATACGGCTCGCATAACAAATAGTATAAAGGAAAACGAATCTGTTAACACCTGAAATGATGATAATAATAAGATAATATTAACAAATCAATGTTAAAATATCATATATGATATCATATTAATGTAAATTATTCTTGTGTAATTCAATAAAAATTATTTCACCCTTATACATGAGGTTAAACTACCATCGACCAAGGAAAAAGTACAAAGTAAGAGGTTTCTTATCTCACTTTTAATTCCATGAGATTTCCATTGTTCACCACTTATTTATTGCATGTGGTGTGTGTACTGCCCATGATTGTATTCATTATGTAATATACTTTAATTTATGGATATATAGATTATAATTTTATGATACATCTTTCATGGGTGTATGTTTTGTATGTTTCCAAATCAATAAGGAATTTAAAATTTCAATTTCCACTCATTCGGCTTTACGCATACTTCATTGAATATTTTACTCCAAGATTATGTGTGGAATCACTACTCATTTTCTTATGTCATAATTTCCACTCCCCTTTATGCAGATATACTTTTGAATACACATGATCACTCAATTTATAATTTCTCATGTCATCGAGATGAACTTGATAAGAGTAAAGTTTAACTCAATCTCCATTTGTTGAGTTAAGCATCCAATTCATTGGTGTTGTTTTTACAATAATATGTGAGAATGTCCTCTGATTCATTTACACTGAATATCAAATCATATTGAGTGTATTTATATTTTTAACACATAATTATTTCTTTGATTTACCCTTAACCTAAGGATATGGTATTTATAAGAGAATTCATCTCAATTTACATTTCATTGAGTCTTCTTTGTTGTTATACAAAAAATCACTTTTATGTGGTGTATATAATGTACATTGACATAGTATATCATGAATCCCTTTATTCTCATGATATTTTTAAGTACTGATTACCTCAATTATTTTATTCAATTGTCTCTCTTTTTGTTGGTAACTCTAAGTAAAATATCAATTTAAATGTTTTAAAGATTTATTATTCTAAATCTTTCTCATTAATGTACATGTTTTAAAAATGGTTGTAAGGATTTATTTATATGGACATTAAAGTTTTCAAATCAAAATTCCTTTTAATAGTTTCAAAGCGGTATGGGACACTTTTATTCAAAAATCAATTTTAAATGGATTCTTGACCAATAGTGTGACTTTTAAATGTTTTCATGAAAAAGGGGGGTATTTCTTTCAATAGTATGATGATTATTTTTATCTATGTCAATATCCTTCATTATTCTCGATTGTGGTTAATATGATATAATACAATCTTCCATATTGTTTCAAATGAGTTATGTTTGACTGTGGATGTGATATTTTTATACGATTCATGGTTTGTGGTTAAAGTATTGACATTTTGTATTCTAGTTATAATACAAATGTTTATGTTATGTTTCAAAATTTTCATATGAGGAATGTATTGGACTTAGTAAGTGACGGGTGGAGCCCGATATAGCTCCGAGATGCATCAGTAGGTCTCATGGGACAAACTAGTGTCTTGGCATAAGGCCTTGACAAAATATTTTTTGTAGTCTTGGCACGAGGCCTTGGCTATGTGGTTATGATAGTCTGGAATTATGCATTCCATCATTATGAAAGTGGATATTGATATTGCATGTGATTATTCTACTAGTAGAATATCCATGTGAATAAGTATATGGAATTATTTCATTTTATTTGTGCCATATTATGCTGAAGTTAAAGTTTTAAAAGGCTTTTGTTTTTGTTATACGTTGCCTTAAATGTTTATGCTTATTTATGTAAGTTTGCACTATATTGTTATCATTACTGGGAATTTTAGCTCACCCCTTTCAATGTTTTAATTTCCCAGGATGTGAAGAAGTATTTTATGAATGACCTGCATGGATAGTATGAGGGGATAAGAGTATGAACTATGGAGACTATGTTGTTGTAGTTTTCATTTTATGATATAATGTATACTTTATTAATGTATCTAGTTATTCCAAGGCTACTAAACTAATCGGTATTTCGAGACTTGATCTTTCTTGTGATCATGCCAATGTTATGTAATAATGCACCGACTCTGGGTAACTGGGGTCGGGGCGTTACACAGTTCTAGTACTGGCCTCACCCCTGTACGTCCCTCCACTCCGGTTCAATAGCGAAACCCAACCATGGTGCGGCACTCCCCTTTGGTTCACCTACAAAACCAGTCGCTAACTCAAGAATTGAAAGATTTTACACCAGTAAGTATTGAATGTTGGACCAGCCGCATAAACTAGAACCATCTATACCACTATAGGAATTTGATTTTAATATTATATTTAAACATCATTATATTTATATATATTTCGAAACAAATAAAAAATAAATATTTTTCCAACAAATATTTATATAAATATATAGTTATTTAAATTAATATATACATTTTTATAAAATATGTTTATGTATTTATATTATAATACATTTATATTATATTAAATTTATACATTTACATAACCTATATATTGCATATGTGTTTAAATCAATTTGGGTGTATCCTTTATAATTATATTTATGTTATGTATATACACATATACATATATATTTGTAATTGTGTATATGTAAATTATTTATTTATTAAATAATTTTTTAACATATTATTTACATGTTTATTTATATAATATATATATATATATGTATTTATTTAATATATTTATATACTTTCATTAAAAATATTGTTATATAATGTATTTCAGTACATATATTTATTAATTTTTAAGTTAATATATATTTATTGGGATAAATTGTATTATATAATATATTATTAATATTATATAAAATAAAATTTAAAGAAATATGTATATGAAATTAAATTTAAACCAATATTTATATAATGTTATCTGAAATACTATTTATACAAATATATAATTAATATTATATGAAATACAATTTATTCAAATATTTATATAATTTATTTCAATTAATACATATATTTATTATTATTCACATGAATATATATGCATTTCAATAAATATAATTGCATAATATTATATAAAATTAATTTACATGTATTTTAAAAGATAAAATTGTATTTTATTATGAACAGTAATATATATTTATTGGTATAAATTTTATATCATAAAATATTAATTTGATATAATATAAAATAATAACCATTTTATTTAAAAATATATTTTTTATTAATTTAATTGAAATTATAAAAAATAAAATATTGAGTTTTTATATGATTTATATTCAAAATAAATTATATATATATATAATATGGTTACTATTTTATGTTACATATAATTCATATTATATAAAATAGAATTTATACAAATATATATATATATATATAAATGTATATAAAATTATTCAATTATATTTATGTGTTGATATAAATACAATTAAATACAATCATATAATTAGAAATGTATAATTTAATTAAATTATATATATATATATATATTAATGAAATCAATTTATAATTAATATGATATTCTGAAATGTATATAAAATAATTATACAATATATATAAATTTATACAATATAAATAGTTATCTTATAATATAATAATATAATATTTATATTTATATTTATATATTATTTTTTAGAATATTATATTTATTTGTATAATATAACTGTATTTATACATAAATATAAAATAAAAATGAATTTAATATAATATATGTATAACATAAATCATAAAATAAATGTATGGTATTTATAAAGCCATATATAAGTTTTATAAAATTTAAAAATATATTTAAAAATATATTTATATTATGGATGCCAATATTTTTATATGCATACATTTTTGTTAATATGTATGATTATTTAGTCAAATTATTAAATGATGTATATATGTGTGTGTGTGTGTGTTTATAATTCATTTAAATACATTTATATATTGTCTTTATGTAATATGTGTCTGTGAGTGTAAACACACATGTTCATCCACATATATTTATTATAAAATATGAATTTATATGATATTTATTTCATAAAATATATAAAAATTAAGAAGTGGTTAAAAACCCCTTCCAATCAAAGAGATTAACGACGGTTCGTGTCACGTCCCGTCCTCAGGGCCCGTGCCATGACTACCCCAAGCCCGTCATCCATAGGCCAGGGGCTGGCGACCAGCACCAAAGGAAAATACCTGATAAAAATGGGAAGACATTGCCTTTAAACTTGTAACACACACACTCTGAACACAAGCAGTAGAAGAAATAAGTACTAATATAGAAAAGGAAGGTCCACTGAAAGTAAGTGGTCCAGTGTACAAACACAACTGAACAACAAGTACTAGTACAAGTAAAAAGGGAAAACAACTCTGGGATCATCCACCGGGGAATCCTACCTGAAGGGTAGGTACAGAACTCGAACAACACGTCCCTGAGGTATGCCTCATCTAGTCCAGCTCCGACCAGCCTCCCGTCTTTCACCCTCAGCCTCAATCACTATTGACCGTAGTCTACACAAAACCCAACAGGGTGCGGGAGAAGCCCGTGCAAGGGTGAGTATAACAATACTCAGTAGGGGACCCTGAGACCCTTGAAGGTCTCCCAGAATCCACTACGGATAAACCACAGTAGTAAGATACAATCACGAAGTATTAACCATCCCTACTTAGGAATATTCCCATAAATATACCTAGGATACCAATCACAGACCAGCTCCAACTCTTGAGACCAACCACATTCTGTTCCCCATGTTTAGAAACACTCCACAAAGAAAGTACAACACAAGGTGTATCCCATAGGTACAGCTCATAGAAGAAATCAACGTGGGCTTTACCACAACACATCCACGAAGAAACATCCACGAAGAATCATCCAACCTTACTTAGGTATATGCCCATACATATACCTAAGTCCTCAAGAGTACACATCTCATACATAAGGTAAACACAAAGGTAAAGACTCAGCTCACACCAGGTATACAGAACTTAAAAGTGGGTAAGATATGATTAGTTGTACCCACTGAATCATCTTCCACTGTCGAACGACAGATATCCGTAGAAACCTAAAACAACAGTCTATCAAAGTTGTCGATCCTACATGTGACCTTGGTAAAAAAGTTGTCACTGTCGAACCCACAGAGGATCCTGGTCCATTCTCGTCACTATCGAACCCACAGAGGATCCAGGTCCAGTCTCATCCCTATCGATCCCACATAGGATCTAGGTACAGTCTTATCACTGTCAAACCAACGGAGGATCCAGGTTCACTCTCGTCACTATCGAACCCAGAGAGGATCCAGGTCCAGTATCGTCACTGTCGAACCCACAGAGGATCTAGGTCTAGTCTCGTCACTGTCAAACCCATGGAGGATCTTGGTCCAGTCTTGTTTTTGTCGAACCCACAGAGGATCCAGATCCAGTAGTAGGACCAAGTAGGATCGTATCATCTCAGTCGTAGCCATCCATAGGGTTTTCGTACACAACACACTTGATTCTGGGAGGGTCCTCTCCTTGGGCCAAGTGACGATTCATCAACTTCCATGAAGTCTTGAGTTGATGTATCACTTAGTTCTGTCTCATCATAAAGAACCCAATGCGAAAGATGACACATCCATAAGACTCCTGGTCTGTGAGTTATTGGCATTTCCATTCAAGGGCCTGATTAGTTTTTATGTTCAATCCCACCCGGATATACACCAAAAACGTCCAAAACTCATGTGGGGTATGCCAAAAGAACCGTCTTTCTCGAATCATTTCTTCGCCGCAGACGGTTCTTCATTCGGATACCTGTAGCCCAAAATATGGTCGGAATGGTGAAAACTGGACATAGAGGATCTGGGTCCGGTCCGACCCAGTCGGAGCGAACTGGCCCGACCCAGTTCGGACAGTGGTCTGACCCAGTCCGAGGGTCTGACCTGGTCCGAGGAAATGGCCCAGTGTGAGGGGGCGGCCCGGCCTAATGGTGCGGCCTGACCCATGGGGGTGGCCCTGCCTGAAGGTGTGGCCCGACCCGTGGGGGGTGGGGGGGCGACCCGAAGGCGCAAACCGGCCCATGGGGGTGGCCCTACCCGAAGGAGGGCTGGCGGGCTAGCCTTGGGGGCTATTGGGTTGCATGTGGGGCCCGGCCGGTGGGCTGTAGGACCTGACGAGTGGGCCACAGGGCCTGAGAAGATGGCCATGGGGCACGACATTCCATGTGTGGGGGGGTTACACCCCCTGTTTCCCTATCAGAACTGGCGCTAGGAGTAGGTTCGGTTTCCCTACAAGACCTGAGGGGTCCCATATTTTTTGGATGGGTGAGAGACCCTCCAGTTCTACCTCACCGGTGCGGCGCGTTGGCGCCGCGCCTCCTCTATCGTGTCCCGGCCTGGCCGTGGCCCTCCGTTCCTCCGCGTGGTGCGATGACACTGCGCCTCCATAGCCATGACCGAGTTTGGCCGCGGCCCTCAGCTCCTCCACGCAGCACGATGGTGCCACGCCTTTCCAGAAACGTGGCGGACTTACACCGCCGGTTTCCTTCGGGGTCAGCATGATGCCGGTCGCAGCTGCTCTACTCCATGGTCGTCAATCAAACGAAATACAACAAAGGAAGAGGGTTGGTCGTGTTCGTGCGGACTGAGCCCTCTTCGTTATGGAGGTATCAATCAACATATCTCAATCCATACATTCAATGACATTGAACTGAAAAAATAAAACTAATCAAAACCCCCTACCTCGAAAGATGATCGTTGAAGGATTCGCAGGAAGGCGGCGTCATTTCATCAACGTTGGAAGAGGAAGAGTTCGAAGAAGATGATTCAAAGATGACGTTGTTAACATTCTTCGTGGGCGGCAGTGCTTCCAATTCTTGTCCCAGTTGAAGAGGGAATAATATGTACGAGGAAGATTCCAAGGAAGATGTCGAAGAAGGGAGGTCATTGCCAACATTCTTCACGTTCTTTATTGGATTGGATATGTTCCTCTAAGAGCCCTTCCTCTCCCTAGTTTCCACCAACCAAAAAGAAAATATGCCCACTGAAAATGAATTAATTGATCGCCTATTATTTCATTTGATGGCATGAATTCCAAAGAATTCTAAAGGTGCCAATTAATTAAATGAAGAGTTCAATTAATTAATTGTGTGGGTTGGCTCACTTAATTAGTGGGGGATGTTCAAGGGTTTCCCCCACTTTATAGATATTTACAAGTGGTTAATGCTCGTACGGTCCCCACGTTAAATATCCACCCCAGGGACGTTATGTGAGTGTGGGACCCACCACTAACCTCCTCTTGGAGGTTTTAACCACCCCAAATAAAAATAAAGTTAACACTGTATATTTATTCAATTTAATTAAAAACCCCCAAAACTAACTCCCATTCTCGTTAGAATGCAACTGTGGTGAAGGTCTCACTAAGCAATCACCGACGATGCGAGTTCAACAGTGCCCTCATATTTCAATTCCGGGCACCGGTTCAAAAGTTATAAAATCCCTCTCATACGTTTTCTGAAAGTACCCAATCAGAACTTCAGAAATTGCTTCTGGGCACACCAGGCCTTGGAATGAAGCGCCGTCAGAAACTAAGGACTCGTAAAATTTCAAAGTATTTCAGAAAAAAAACTTCCATGGAAATTATGGGTCTTTATATTCTCCCCACCTCAGGGATTTACGTCCCTGTAAGCTACAACTCAAACTAAGGGAACAAATGGGGATACTGAGCATGCATCTGAGCCTCCCGCTCCCATGTGCTCTCCTAGAGGTTCCCATTCTGCCAGCGAACGAGCACCAGAGGTATCGACTGTCCACGTAGAACCCGCTCATGTCGATCCTCAATCTCCACTGGAACCTCCGTGAAAGTCACCTCGTCATCGATGTCTAGCTCCACATGGTCGATGATGTGGGATGGGTCCTGCATGTATCTCCTTAGTTGAGATACGTGAAAGACGTCGTGCACCTCGTACAACTGAGGTGGAAGAGCTAAGCAGTATGTCACCTCCCCTACTTTTCTGAGGACTTGAAAAGGTCCAATGAATCTCATAGATAGCTTTCCACCTCTGCCAAATCACCACAGAACTCATCAAGGTGTGACCCGTAGAAAGACGTGGTTTCTATCCTAGAACTCTAAAGGCATCTTTCTCTTATCAGCATAGGAATTTTGCGTGTTCTTTGCAGTCTTCATCCACTCTCGGATGATCTATACCTTCTCGGTGGTAGCTCGCACCATCTCTGGTCCCACTAGTGCTGACTCCTCTTGGTCATTCCAGTATAATGGCGATCTTCAAGTTCAACCATACAATTCCTCGAAAGGTTCCATACCGATGGTAGAGAGATAATTTTTGTTATACGCAAACTCTACCAAGGGTAAGTGATTCTCCCACCTATGACCAAAGTTTAGGATGCTTGCACGGAGCATATTATCGAGGGTCTGGATAGTCCGTTCAGTCTGGCCATCCATCTGAGGATGGAAGGTGGTCCTCATGCAAAGCTATATCCCAAAATCCTCCTCCAACCCCTTCCACAGTTGAGAAGTGAAACAAGAATCTCGATCAGAGATGATCGTTGATGGAACACCATGAAGCCGTACGATCTCCCGTATGTAGAGCCGTCCCGGTCTCTCTACTGAACCCTACTCACTGATCAGTAGGAATTGGGCCGACTTGGTGAGTCGATCAATGATCACCCATATAGAGTCATGTCCTCTGGATTTACATGGAGGTCCCATCAAAAAATCCATGGATATCACATCCCACTTTGACTATGGGACCTATAAGTGATGAACTAATCCTATTGGAACCTGGTGATCTGCCTTCATTGGCTGACAAGTGAGGCATCGTGAGGCAAACTCCACTACTGCATTCTTCATACCTAGCCACCAGTGTTGTCTTCAGAGGTCTTGATACATCATCACCACTCCTGGATTTACTACTAAAGGAGATGTGTGGAACACCCACAACACTTCCTCCTAAAGTTAATATGGTACCATGGTACATCCGCTGAAGAGAATGACATGCTCCCCACCTTCATAAAATTAATCAGGTGTCTGACCTATGGATATCTGAGCACGTCGCGTCTCACAGACAATGTCCCCACGCTGGGCCTCCCTGACTCGCTGAAGAAGTCGAGGAGTGACTGTGAGAGACTATAGAAAGGATGCTCCATCTCTATCCTCAAACGATAACTGGAACGCGGCCAACTGCTCTCTCGCCTCTCATTGCAGCTGAATTCCATATCTCTTACTGAGAGCACCTACTACAACATTACCTTTCCCATGAGTATAGACAATCTCAAAGTCATAGTCCTGGAGGAACTCAAGACAACGCCGCTATCTTCAGTTCAGGTACCTCTATGAGAATACACACCTAAGACTATTTATTTTATAGTAAACCATAAACCTTTCGCTAAACAAATTATGGGTGAGTCTAGCCAATTGTAAAGAACTTGAGTACACCCTTCTTCTCCTACGTCCTACATAAGATGCTAAGATTTCTCCTTTGGTGAAATGAGAAATCCAGTATGATCCCCTGGATGAACCACATCATTTTCCTAATACAGTCAATCCTGACATGAACAGTACTAATTCATGCCATGGATGTTGTCGTAAGGCCTCGACGCTACTACCAAAAGATCCAACCATTACTCTCGCCTCTAAGGGTTGAGTCACACTGTTGGCATCAGTATGTGGTCACTGGGTCTCCTCCAGTAGGAATCTCGAATGTAAGGGTAAATTCAATGGTTATAACTAGATCCTCTCAGAATCAACCACACAAAAAGGTAGGAAAGCAAACATCACAAGGAAAAGTGTCTTTTATTACTACAGCTCAAAGTACAAAGACACAAAGCAAAAAAAATGACATCAACAAATCTAGAATCTTCATGAACAAAGGCCTCTATGACTAGAGCAAGTCTTACTCCGATCCACCTACTTCCGGAGCTCAAGGAGAACCGTCTAGGGGCGGTGGTAGTAGTGCTCGATGACTATGACCATCATCCCCTGAAGGACCTACTTCATTGCCTCATCCACTACTCAGCCGATGCTCAATTTCCTGCTGCTTATTCTGTCTCGGTGGCTCCTCTAATGCTTGCCGATCAACCATGCGGGGAGTCGGACAGTCACACGCCCTGTGACCCCATTCCCTATAGAAAAAACAGACACTTCTCCATTCAAATATCCCTCATCCTTGGGTTCCCCACACCCCCAATTCCACATCTTGTGTTCGTCTAACAGTAGATCTAACCCGCTTGTGCCACCGTGTAATCTGCCTACTGCCTGCTAAAGATGACTTGGCTACTGTCTGAATTCCCTGTAGCAAGTGCAGTAGATCTTGAGCACGCACAATGCATAGAGTCGCTAGTACAAACTCTTCCCTGAAAAGACCCTCGACGTTTCCCAAGGTGAGGGTCGTCTCGTCATAAAACTGGTGAATCAGGCTCCACCACCTCTCAGCTGATCCCTGAAAGAGAATAATAGCTAGGTGCACCATCAAGTCAGTAGGTGTCCCAACTGTGTGAAAAACTCATGATACAAAGTCCAGACAGTACCCAGCCATCTAAAAATCTATCTCGCCTCGAATCCTCAGTGGCCTCTGTTGTAAGAACCCATACAATGCGCTCAAGCGGTTGTCACCATATGCTACTCAGGCTGGTAGAAATGGTAGCACAGCGGTTAGTGGTACCGCTGGTGCCTCCACTATGATGGGGCCCTACACCTAGGCCTCGTCGCTCGATGGGCTACCATAGCGCTCCCCACTCGGAACTCATGCTGACTGACTAAGTGAAGTCATCCTGAAAAAAAAACAGGTGTGCCACTTTCAAATCAATATACCTGGTGAGATAATACAAATTAATCACAAAGAAATTTTTTCAAAAGAAACACACACACATTCAGTTTTTTCATGCACTGAGTCAGAAATCATAAGTTAGAGTCCTAGTGTATGGATACGTTGACCGCCACACCAACACTGATTTCCCTAAACTGTTAACCACACCCAAAAAACTTAACACTATTACCATTAAAAGAATCAGAGTCCAAGTTCTATGGTATAACCGACTCCTCTGATAACAATTTTTCATGACCCATCCACGGGGCCCGTTCCGTGACTACCCCAAGCTCACCTTCAATAGGCCAGTGGCTGGCGACTAGCACCAAAGGCAAATCCCTGATAAAAATGAGAAGGCATTTCCTTTAAACTTATAACACACACACACTCTAAACCCAAGCAGTAGAAGAAAAAAAACTAATATAGAAAAGAAAGGTGTGCTGAAAGTTAGTGGGAAAGTATACAAACCCAACTGAACAAAAAGTACCAGTACAAGTAAAAAGGGAAAACTGCTCTAAGGTCATCCACCAGGGAATCCTATCTGAAGGGTAGGTATAGAACTCAAACAAATAGTCCCTAATTTACATCCCATCTAGTCCACCTCCGAGAAGCCTCCTGTCTGTCACCCTCAGCCTCCATCACTATTGAACGCCATCTTCACAGAACACAACAAGGTACGAGCGAAGCCCGTGCAGGGGTGAGTACTCTTTAGGTGACCCCGAGACCCCAAAGGTCTCCCTGAATACACTAAGTATAAACCACAGTAGTAAGATACAATCACAAAGTATCAACCATCCCTACTAAGGTTTATTCCCATACATATACCTAAGTTATCAATCACAGATCAGCTCCAACTCTTGTGCCCAACCACATTCCATTCCCCAAGTGTAGAAACAATCCACAAAGAAAGTACAACACAAGGTGTATCCCATAGGTACAGCTCAAAGAAGAAATCCACATGGGCTTCACAATAACACATCCATGAAGAAACATCCACAAAGAATCATCCACCCTTACATAGGTATATTCCCATACATATACCTAATTCCTCAAGAGTACACATCTCATACATGAGGTAAACACGAAGGTAAAGACTCAGATCACACCTGGTATAGAAAACATCAAAGATTTTAAGAGATTATTAGTTGTAGCCACTGAATCATCTCCACTGTCGAACGGTAGATATCCTTAGAAACCTAAAACAATAGTCTGTTGAATATGTCGATCCTATATGGGATCTCGGTACAAAAGTCATCGCTGTCGAACCCACGGAGGATCCAGGTCTAGTCTCGCCGCAGTCGAACCTACGGAGGATCCATGTCCAGCCTCGTCACTGTCGAACCCACGGAGGATCCAGGTCCAATCTCGTCCATGTCAAACCCACGGAAGATCCATGTCTAGTATGGTCACTATCAAACCCAAGGAGGATGCAGGTCCAGTCTCGTCACTGTCGAACCCATGGAGGATCCAGGTCCAGTCTCGTCGCTGTCGAACCCATAGCGGATCCTGCTCCAGTAGTAGGTCCATGTAGGATCCCATCACCTTGGTCACAGCCATCCATAGGGTTTTCGTGCACAACATGCTCGATTATGGTAGGGTCCTCTCCTAAATCCAAGTGTTGATACATCAACTACCATTTTGTCTCGAGTTGATGTATCCTGTAGTTCCTTCTCATCATAAGGACCCCAATGTGACATACGACGCGTCAATTGGATGCCCGGTCTGTGAGTTATTGGCATTTTCGTTCCAGGGGCCTGATTGGTTTTTAGGTTCAAACCAACCCAGCTGTACCCCAACTGTGTCCAAACCCCATGTGGGTTATGCAAAAAGAACCGTCCTACTCTAAGTCTTCCGTTGCCATAGACGGTTCTTCCTTCGGACACCTGTAGCACAAAATATGGGCAGAAAGGTGAAAACTGACCATAACGAGTCTATGTCCAGTCCGACCCAGTCAGAGAGACCCTGCCCTACCCTGTCCAGACCGGGGTCTGAATCGGTCCAAAGGTCCAACCCGGTCTGAGGAAATGGCCTGGCTCGTGGGGGAAGCCCGACCTGTGGGGGAGGCCCGGCCCATGGGGGTGGCCCGGCATGAAGTCGCGGCCCAGCCCGTGGGGGAGGACCGGCCCGAAGGTGGCCTAGCGGGACGGCCATGCGGCCCGGTAGGGGGGCCTGGCCGACCACATGTGGGGGGGTTACACCCTTTCTTTCCCGATCGGAAGGGGTGCTAGGCGCCAGTTCAGTTTCCCCATGGGACCCGAGGGGTCCAGAGTTGTCCGACTGGCCAAGCTGCCCATCGGTTCAGCCACACTGGCGCGGCGCAATAGCACCGCGCCTCCTCTACCATGGTTCGGCCTGGCCGCAGCCCCCCGGTCCTCCGCACGGCACGACGATGCCACGCCTCCTCCGCCGCCACCCAGTTTGGCCGTAGTTCTCAGCTCCTCCATGTGGCATGACGATGCCACGCCTTTCTGGAAACCCAATGGCCCTGCACCGCTGATTTTCTTCATGGCTATCCAGACGCCGGCTGCCACCGCTCCACTCCGCAGTCGTCAATCAAACGAGATAAAACAAAGGAAGAGGGACGGACATGTTCATGCGGTCTGATCCCTTCTCGTTATGGAGGTATCAATCGAAATATCTAAATCCATACATTCAACAAAGTTGAACGGAAACAATATAACTACTCCAAACCCCCTACCTCGAAAGACGATTACTGATGTAGTCATAGGAAGGCGATGTCGTTTCATCAACATCGGAAGAGGAAGAGTTTGTAGAAGACGAGTCTAAGAGGACGTCGTCAGCATTCTTTTTGGGCGGCGTTGCTTCCACTATATGTCCCAGATGAAGAGGTAAGAAAATGTTTGAGGAAGAGTCCAAGGAAAAATGTCGAAGAAGGGAGGACGTCACCGGCATTCTTCACGTTCTTCGTTGGAGTGTATATGTTCCTCTAAGAGCCCTTCCTCTCCCACGATTCCAGCAACCAAAAACAAAATATGCCCACCCAAAATGAATTAATAGATCGCCTATTATTTCATTTTTTGGAATGAATTCAAAAGAATTCTAAAGGTTCTAATTAATTAATTGAAGAGTTCAATTAAGTAATTACGTGGGTTGGATCACGTAATTAGCGGGGGAAGTTAAAGTGTATCCCCCACTTTATGGAGAGTTACAAGGGGTTAATGCCCGTATGGTCCCCATGTTAAATATCCACCCAAGGGAGGTTATGTGCAGGTGGGCCCCACCACCATAACCTCTCATGGGAGGTTATGGTGTGGTGGCCCCCACCCCTAACCTACTCTTGGGGGTTTTAACCACCCTAAATAAAAATAAATTTAACACTTTATTTTTATTCAATTTATTTAAAAATCCAAAAAACTAACTCCCATTCTCGTTAGAAGGAAAAATGCGGTGAAGGACTCATTGACCAGTCACTAACTCTGCGACTTCAATGGTGCCCTCAGATTTCAATTCTGAGCACCGGTTCAAAAGTTATAAAATCTAGCCTATACGTTTACTGAACGTTCCTGTTCAAAACATCAGAAATTGATTCTAAGCACACCAGGCCTCGGAATCAAGCGTCGTCAGAAACTACAGACTCGTAAAATTCCAATGTATTTATGAAAAAAAAATTCCCATTGAAATTCCAGGTATTTATAGTTCATGAACGCGCTCTAATTTCATGAATTAGTTGGGGTTGGAAACCCACCTATAATTTAATAAATTAGAGGGGATTCACAACCCCCTCTGAGATATGGAATTATAGAGGGTTATGAACCCACACTATTTACATAATGAAAATTTGTGTTATATATATAGCCTTTAATATATACCCAAACCAATTTTATATACATATATTTACTCTATATTCCAACTAAACATATAGGACCACTAATTATTAATTTTTTTGTGGTTTTGACTGAGATTCCTCAAAAATACAACCAAATATTACAATGTGAAAATGGTTAAAAAGTTAGATGGTGTTGTCAATAACCCTTCTAAAAACCCACCACTGGTCTTCTTTTTTTAGTATAAAGGGATTAACTTATGTATTAGATATACAATTAACTTTTAGAGGTTATGAATTAAAGAGGAGTCTGAAAATATTTTTATATCTGTCTTAGATGATGAAAAACGAGTTCCATTGGAAACATTAAATGATAAAATTTGGTTTAATTAAAAGAATAATTATTTAAGGAATAAGTAGATTAATTTCAATACATAGTTATATAATGATAATTTCAATGTGGAATTTTCTTCATGTAAATTCAAGGAGTTGATCTCATTTGATATTGATGAAAGAGAATGTACTATATCAGGGCTCAACAATGAATTTATTTGATGTTATGGATCTATGGTTTCTTATTAACTTATTATTCCTTATAAGAGACCTTCTTGAAAAAAAATTGTTCAATATAACATCATGTTTATAAATAGGCCAGGCTTTCCCGGATGTACTGTTTGGAGGAGAGGAAGAGATAGTGAAATTGTGATTGATAGGGTCTTTTTACAAAATATTTTTTAAAAAGTGTATGTATTTTTGTCTCCCCTATTGAATTGATAAATTATTGGAATATGCTTCTCAGATTATCAATTTTTTAGTAAACTAGGAAAATATATTTGTATTTGGAATGCTTACCATATTTTCATTAATATTAATTTTTTGCGACATCGATTATGTAGGACTAGTAGAGTTTCAATATGTTATTTATAATAAGTTTACAAGATCTTTATATTATAGGTTACAAAAAAGAGATACATTTTAGTTAGTCTTCATCCTAATTCATACCCACTCTCAAGGTACGCCAAGTTAACCTAGTCACAACAATACACCATTTCTATATATTCTTAATGTTATTTATTTAATTCCTAAAAGTTGATTAGATAACGTTTAAAGGTACTCTTAAATATAAGATATTAACTAGGTATAAATTATATTATGTAATCCACATCATAGTCAAGGAAAAGTATAACAAAAACTTTATGGAATACATCATAACTCTCCCTCATGGTAGAATTGTTTTTTATGTTAACATATTTCTTTATCTCAACCATGTATTTTATGAATTTTTTTATGTTCACTATAATGATTTATATTCTTTTAGGTGTTTCTAATGTAGGATAATAATGTACCTTTAATATATATATATATATATATATATATGAATGAAATGGTTTTGGATAGAGGATAGAATTTATTTTTCATGAAATTTATTTTACCACAATGTTGGAAGTGTAAATCTATGAAAAATATTGAACAAAATTATACAAAAATAAAAGTAACAAAATATAATATAATATTATTCCCACAAAGTTCAATTTTTGTAAAAAACAATATAATATTTTTAAAATCCCTTTTTTTCATAATGAATTTTAAATCCAAATTTTATTTTGGGAATCAAACGTTTCATGAGAACTCAAATAGTATGAACAAATTCATCAAACCAATTTAAAATAATATATTATTTATTATTGAGTTGAAAATAATCTCAATTATCACCACATAGTTTTATATTCTCTATAACATTGATGGTGATAGAAAATTTCTGTCCTCTCACTCTTGGATCTAATGGTTGTTAAAAGAAATTATTGTCAAATAAACTTAGTTTTATGAATTTATATATATAATTCCAATAATGTTATAGTTAATGAAATAAACCATTTATGGTTAAATTATTTGAATATTCCTATATTCTATCATGTTTATTTTCCTCTTCACATCCCTTTTGTAATATTAGGATTAGTAATATTCTTTTACACACTTAAAACATTTCCCAGTACCCATGAATCATATTTGTGACTATTTGTTCACATTAACATAATGTGGGGACTAGATATTATATCTATCATGACCCATAACTTTTATACTATATCATGAAAATATATATTTATTTTATGATTTTTTAATCATTAGTAGCATTGATATGATTCAATAATTATTTTTTCCATTAGATCAAATTGAAATATTTTCTCATAGCTATTAAATTTTCAAAAAGCATGAAGTTGTTATAATTTTTATTTTATGAAACTAAAAAATTAATTATTTCTTCATTTTAGTTCAAGAAATATTTCATATTAAATAACTAAAATTATTTGAAAATATTATTTATAATAAAAAATTCATTTATCAATTTCTTCTTCATTTTAAGGAATTATTTTATAATTTTAAGGTGTGGGTGGGAGAAAAAATAGTTAGAAGAGATTTTTTCAATGAATTACTCAAACTCCATCAATTGAACATAATAATTTGAATTGGTGTTATTGATCAGTTTATAACACCAATCAGATTCTCCTTCTAGGTAGTAAATAATAAAAAATCCATTTCTCAGAACTATGAAATGTAAGAAATTTATTTTCTATGCATATGATCTTATGGTCTTTGATTAATGGATTAGAAGACTAAATAAATTATTGTGGTCATTCTGGAATAATTAAAATATCCACAATTTGTTTATTTATTTTACTATTTTATTACTCCAAATGATTCATGTTATTTTTAAGCACTCATTTTTGTTGTGTTAAGACCACCATAAGATTTTTTACTCAATCTCACTCTATATTAGTAATATCATTTAATTTTTTCCATTTTGAATGTATCAATTTTTTTTTCTGAGATAACCTTTGATAAAAAAAAATTAATAAAATATATATAGTTAGGGAAGAAAATATAAATATGATAATTATATTATAATGTATAAATAATTTTCTATAATTAATATATTTTGTTTTAAATCACAAATACACACTATGTTATCACACTTTCTAATCAACTAAGGTTTTTATTGTGTATTTTCAATTATAAATGCTATCCTAGTAGAAAAAAATGCATATAAAAACTATTTTAATGACTCATAACTTAAAGACACAATTTTATAAAAAATAAGATAAAATTTATAATATATTACAAAAAAATACACATACCTTCATATAAATGTTGAATGATTTCAAATATTATGTATATAATAAAAATATAGAATAAAACCATTTTATTTTTTATTTCTATAAGTACTTTTCTATAAATCCATCATAGTAGTATCATTACATGTGAATCCCAGGGTATAAAAATCAATTGTAATGAATAAGAAAATAATTTTATATCTAGATAATAAAAAAGAAACATAAAGAGAAAAATTAATATAGGAAATAGTTTGATCAACATGTACATTTTATGATAAAAATATAATAGAAACATGAATCATTGAATATGAATGTGTATAAAAATTAATTCAAAAACATAAAATATTTCATCCTATTCATAAGTCTAGGATCACTTCCAATACATCATAATATAGTGTGTTGGGATTGATTCCCATGCCTTATACATAACATCTCATGAGATATAAATATTTCCCACTAAATTGAGGAATTTATAATTTTAGCCCTACCAATTTCATCATTACACATACATACATATTATTGCGCATAGAAATAATGGGATGGAAGATATAATAAATCAATCATTAACATGATAATCTATGAAATGGAAATGGATTGACAAACAATATCATAAATCTTAATTAAATTATAGGTTAAGGTAAGATAATGTAATCCCTTAATATTGGTTTATAATATTAATATTCATTTGAATTGAGGAAACCAATAAATTGTAAATGATTATTAATAATTATGATATAAAGAGTGAAGAAAATACAAAATTATGGAATTGGGAATAAATTTAGAGAAAACCCCATACAAACATCTCATGCTATGAATTAAATATCATAAATTTGAAAATAATAATTATATATATATATATATATATATTTGTGTGTGTGTGTGTTTCCTTTAAAACCAGATTAAACAAAGAATATCAAAAATTTAAATAATTATGTATAATAAAATTAAAATAAAATATAAAGGATATGAGTACTAAAAAAATTAAAGAACGGTTCACATTTCTTTATTTCTTAACTCACCTATAATTCATTTTTTATCTTCAATCACAATAAAATTTAATATTCATGTACATATTTTATAAACTTATTATTTTTTATTTAATTATTACTTATTAATATTTATTTTTATGTGATACCAATATGAATCCTTCTTACAAACATCTGATTATGGGTGGAAAATATATCTGAAGTAACATGATAACAAAGTAGTATATAAACATGCTTCTCATCATTATCAATATTAGATAAAAAAGTATATAGAAAGTTACTAGTTACTATTAGGAAAATAATGAAATATCCACACATATATACACAATAAAAAATAGAATATGCCATGTTTCCTGGTATACTCTTTATCCATAAAGAAAAAACATAATTCAAGAAAGATAATTGGAATGCAAAATATCAATTTACAAGTGATATTAATTAATAATTAGTGAAATAAAATAATTAATATTTTTCAAATTATATATTGGTGTCACTCATTTATTGAATAAATTAAACTTTTTTTCTAATAACCATTCAATATATAGACTAAAAATTCTTTGAACATTAATTAATTACTCTTTATTATAATTCCAGCTACATTGAATTACTTTTGGTAACAGTGAAAATCAAAATTCCACTTTCCAATTACATCCATCCATAGATTGAATCTCAATCCATCATCAAATATTTCTCCTTCATTAAAATCTCAATTCCAATAATTCACCAATCATGAATAATCCAGTGGCACTCTATATGATCCTAATAATTGTAAAAACCATGTATTTCATTAAATATTTTTTTTAGTAAAATTAATTTTTTTTGATTGTGTTACATAAAGAACTGAGTGAAAATAAACTGTGACACACAATTAAAATATTATTATTTAATATGATATTTATTTCTCCTCTATTGAATGGGTTGGTATCAATATGAAAAACTAAATTATAAAAAGTTTTTAGTGTAACACCCCAAGAATTCATAATGTGTTATTTCTTCAAAATAATTCAATAACTTGCACTACATGTAACACCGAGTTCAATTGCACCATGACTTACCAAAAATCCATTTAAAAGAGGTTATGAATAGTATTAACTAAATTTTAAACTTTATATAATCCTTATAATTTTTCCATATTATGAGTATCTTAGACATAATGCAAGAACAAATTCATTTTCAGTATTGCACTTTTATCAACTTTTAATAGTGAACCCTTTTTAAATACAATATTTTAAACTTTTTTACTAAATGGGGACATCAAAAATTTAAAATGAAACATCTCCAGCTTCCACGGTACGCTTTCTTTGAATAATACAGTAGCGTGTGTTGTACGCAACCTTGAGTTTTAACACACACCATAACCAATCAAACTAGCCGTTATGAATAGTAATACCTACTTTTCGAAAATATATATATTTTATATTTTATAATGGACTTCATTTCTGGATTCGGAATATCGAATTTAGCCTAAGGTGAAATTTTGGTACTTTTCGGATAACTTTCATATTTTGATGAATAGTGAAAATTACTAAATTTTAATTAAAAACAACTTTTTTAATCAAAATAATTAATAGTGATAAATTATGAATTTTAGTGGTTTTAAAGTATATTTAGAATATATTTTTACCATTTAATATAATGCTGGTCATTGGACATAATTTTACAATTAAACCGAATATAAACAAATGTCAATCTTTTGATAGTTATTATCTCTTAAAAACACGCTTTTTGTTTCGACAGCGGGAATTAATTTTAAATTAATTTCTGCAACTTCTGTGTTTTGAATTTAGGAAAATGGATTCCATATTTAGAATCAGGATGTTCAAATTGTGTAAATAGGTAACTTTTATTTTTAGACATTTTGAATAATTACTGCGGTAAATATTTTATTTACCATGGTTAAGGGTAAATCCGGTAAATAAGGGTTAAAAAATAATATTATAATAATACTAAATTACCCTAAAACGTGTCTTAACCCTATTGGTTGATACATGGTCGACCATGATCATCTTTGGGTCGATTTTGGGACCCCATGGATCCACTTGTAAGTGATAATGACACTTTATTTTAATTAAGTTAAAATGAATACAAAAATGACACAAGCATATAGCTTTTAGAAAACAAATTGTTACATAGGGTTATATATATTCGATTTTAGATTATAAATATTAATTAGAAAGTTAAAAATATTTTCTACATAATGATATTTTATTTATAATTTTTAGACATTAAATAAGTTATTTTATTTATGACACAATGATGATGCAGTAATTACTATAATAGTGAAAAATTAAAATAATTGATATTATAAATACCCAAATAAATATAATATGAAACTTTTAATGAATTAAACTAATTTTCTAGGATAATATGATATATTAGGATTTATTTAATTGACTTTTTTCGAAGTAATAAATCTGTTATGAGTTTCACAAAAATCAACTAATGAATAGTTTCAAAATTGACATATAAGAGTTTTTAAAACAAATATTATATTATTAATTGATATTAAATTCCTAAAAATCTAAGGTTAGGCCAAGATACTTAAATCATGATAGGTGTATCATTAATGGACCACTTTTGGGTCTCTTGTATGTATATGGTAGGTTTATTAACCATATAATATAAAAATACAAAGAGACATTGTAAAAGTGAAACTAATTAACTTAGAGTTAATACTTAAAGATAAGGTTAATATAAGTACCCAAACCTGTCTAAATTCTATTGGTTGAGTTTTTTTCGACCCATCCCCACCTTAAACTTTGAATAGTCAACTTTGGAGCCATTGGAAACCGAATATGAATTTATTATAAACTAATATCTCTAGCTTTTCCAAAGGTGCCCCTCACCCCTCTTATAAAAGGGCACTCCTCCTTCTCATTTATTCACACCTTCAAAGCCTTTTGGTTCGGCCAAACTCTGTCCAAATACTCTCCCAACATCCTTCAATACAACATAGAAGACTTATTTTGATCAGAAAGCCAACCTATGGAGCCCTTTTGATCAAATCAAAAGGAAGAACCCGAAGAAGAGGTAATGATTTCACCACCCTTTTCTAAGTTCATTTCTTCTTCCACTTCTTCTTCCTTTGTTGTTACCATTATAAAATAATAAATCCAGTATCATATATATACTGTGATGTTATTATAAATATGGTACAACCATATTCAGTATTCTATCCACCTTTTGAATAACATGTCGCCATACGTGCGTACGTACGGCTTACCGTCTCCACGTCGTGGTGTAATTGTTATTCAATATAATATTATTTGGATGGGTATAATAATGATGTGTAACTCATGTAAATAATAAATATAACATGTTAAGGATTCTGTATATATGATATACCATCCATTATATATTATTTTAATATCAAAAGAATGATATTGTCGCTCGTGCGTACGTACGGACTTCCGTCTCCACGAACGCGATGAGATTCATTCTCCATCGTATCCATTCAAGTATAATTATCATTTGCTGATTTAAAAATGATGTTTAAGGACTTGATATAATTCTGGATATGAATAATATACAACCTATCCATTACAAACATGGCTTACGTAATAAAACATATAAAAGAAAACGAGTAAGTTAACACCCGAAACAACGATAATACTAAGACATTATTAACAAAGCAAAGTTAAAAGATCATATATGATATCATATTAATATATATGATTCTTGTATAATTTAATAACAATTATTTCACCATTATACAGGAGGTTAACCTACCCCAACCAAGGAAAATTAAAAGGTAAGGGTTATTTCACAATCTCTTCATTATCCGAGGTTGTTTATACGTAATAATCTACTGGGATTTCTTTATCATCCACATCCATGTTTCTTCGAAATGTATTTCAAAACATATTTAGTATTTACAAGAATATGGGTTAAAGTCATTTATACCCTTTTTTGACTTTTTATAAGAGTTTTATAAAGGAATCTTTCCGTCGTTTTCAAAACAAGGTCCTTTTTAACCTTTTCGACAGAATTAAGGTAAGAATGTTTTTTTTAACTTATATGGCGGGTGCGGCTATTTTCCGCCGTTATAAAATCTTCAAATCTTCCCTTAAAAGTTTATAAGAATATTTTCAAAGAAAATGTTTTATTTTATATGGATCTTAAATGATTTCAAAATAAAAGGAGATATTTCTTTAAAAAGAATTTTGATTTCATCTATGTCAACATCCTTTGATGGATTATAAGATTATTTGAAGTTGATTTATTATGATACAAAACTTATATATTGTATTGAAGGTTTTGTGATATGTTTGACTGTGGATGTGCTATTTTTCTACCATTCATAGTTTATGGTGAAATTATCGACATTTCGTATGCTAGTTTTAATACGAATGTTTATGTTATGTTTAAACCTTTTCATATGGGAATGCATTAGACTTAATATGTGACGGGTGGAGCCCGCTATAGCTCCTCGATGCATCGGTAGGTCTCATGAGACAAACTAGTGTCTTGGCACAAGGCCTTGACAAAATCTTATTTGTAGTCTTGGCACGAGGCCTTGACTATGTGGTTATGATAGTCTGGCATTATGCATTACAACATTATGAAAGTGGTTATTGATTTTTGCATGTGATTATTCGATTAGTAGAATATCCATGTGAATATGTAAATGGAATTATTTCATTTTATTTATGCCATACGATGTTGATAGTTCATGTTTGAAAGGATTTTGTTTTAGTTATACATTGCCTTAAATGTTTATTCTTATTTATGAAAGTTTCCGCTATATTGTTATCCTTTTTGGGCATTTGAGCTCACCCCTTTTCTATGTTTTATTTTTCCCAGGAAGTGAAGAAGTAAATTATGAATGACCTGCAGGGATATTATGTGGGGATATAGTGTGGACTGTGGAAACATTATGTTGTAGTAGTAGTTTTTCATTTTATGATGTAATGTAAAACTTATGAATATATCTAGTGCTTCCAAGGCTACTAAACCAATCGGTCTTTCGAGATTTGATCTTTCTTGTGATCATGCCAATGTTATGTAATAATGCACCAACTCTGGGTAACTGGGGTCGGGGCGTTATAGTTGGTATCAAAGGAAGTTTAGTACAAACCTTGGAAGCTAGATGTAGATAAACTCTGATTAGAGCACGTAGACCTAAGATGAACATTGAGGATTAGTATAGAAGAACTTCCTAGAATTTTGGTATTGTGGAGATTTTGTGAGTTTTCCGAGCAATACATCTCTATCTGGATACGAGCAGGTAGAGGTGGCTCTGGCACAGATGTACCTAGGGGTAAAACCTAAAAACACCGCTTTGAGCTAGACTCGAATGGGAACTGGTGCACGACAACGGGCCTTGCTGCACTCTTGGTTACGACACTCCCGGGGGATATGCTTAGGATAACTCTCATTTTCTGTACAAATCATTATGAAGGGTTTATGAGTATATACTTCCTAAAAGAAAATATTTTTTATGATTATGGATTATATCCATAAATAGTTCAATTTATGTTAAGTGTTTTATAAGTATGGGATTATGTATTTTGATTCATAAACTAATCCAGTGTATGCCATTGTCTAGAAATGGTGCCTAGTAGAAGGAATGAGAACTCCAGCAATGCACATGATCCAAAGAGAAGGAAGGATCATATCTTTCATGGTCTTAAGCTAGAATTTATAAGAGAAATAGTCTCCCATGTATTATCATCATATGAAGAAATAATATCATGTGTTGATAAGATAAGTAAAGAGTTTACTGAGTCCTATGGCTTTGAAGGGAATCAAGAGTAGAAAAGGATGGAAGAGAGAAAGATGGATAAAGGGAAGAGGGAAAAGATGAATTTTCCCATATGTGATAACTATGGAAAGAAACACCCTAGAACTTGCCTGAAAGGAATGGGAGTTTGTTATACGTGTGGAGGAAAAGGGCACAAAGTACGTGACTGCAAGGGTAAGAAAATGGTTTCAAATGTACAATGCTTCATTTGCAAGGAGTTTTGGACACTACGCGAACCTATGTCCCAGCCATCAGACTATGCCGCAAATGATGTTATTGGATAATAATCAAGTTATGATACTACCACAGATGAAGAGGAATGATTAGAGTTCTTATGTTGATTATGTCAATTGAGTGTTGTATCAACAATGTACTTGTTATAATTATGGAGTATATAAGGATTGTACTGCAGTACTATTTCATTAAGGACTTGAGATTGTGTGGAACAAAGAAAAGTGACTCAATAGCAGGATAAATTTTTGGAAAATATATGGTTGAGAGAATGATAAATCATAATATAGTTCTGATAATGAGGTAGTGATTTTGGAATAATATGTGATTGTTTTGGATAAATTATATTGGATATTCTTGACTACCTTGGAACTGATTAATGATTTGTATATTCCATCATTGTTGGGGTTTCAAACATTTTTGGATTAATGAAGTATATCCAGCATTCTATATGGAATAAGGGAGCATGAATGTAATAAATAAGGAATATGGTAATACATTCTGAAGGTATTAATATGCTATTACTGGGTAAAAAGGATCTATATTATGTTTACCTTCCTTATAAATATTGGACTGTGAGTTTGGACAGAAGTATTTTGGATAGTTCTTGTTTGGATTATTTTGGATTTCCATAAAAGGACAACCTGGAGGTCGGGCGGCAACCCGTCGCGTCCGGCAAGGCTGCGAGACTTGAACCCGCAACCGAAGGGTGACAAGGGTGTATCACCTACCACTGGCCCACGAGATTCCCTGTATTAAATAATTTAGTTTTTATTAAAATATCTTCTAGATGAATTATAAATTCGTTTATTTTGGAACCCTATACGAATGGTGTAAATAGAATTTTTTACGTTCTATTATCTTTTAGAGTGAAAGATGAGTTTGTGGTAGAAATTTATTAATGGATAAAACTATAATTATAAAGTAAGTATATATCCTTATGATATTAACCAATCTCATAAATAAATTCCTCAACATTAAGAAAATTAACTTAGAACAAAAATGTTTTCCTAGATGGTACCTTAAATCATCACTAATTTATGGCTTTGGGATTGTTGGCCTTTTCATATCCATGTTCTCTACCACTCTCCATCAGATAATTGATGGTTATATTTTTCATCCATATCCATATTTTCCTACATGGAACCCTAGTATGTGTTATTTTCGGTAATCTTCATACTTTCGACTCTTTATTTTAAATAGAGGCCTCATTAATCCATTTTTCGATGTGGGATTTAAACTAAGATATTTTGAAACATGAAAAATGTGTTATTCTAATACCCTATGTTTTGTTGAACTGATGGTATTTCAAATCATCATAGATTGATGAATTTAAGGACCTCAATTTTACACTTGTTTGTGATTGATGACCTCAATCACTACCTATAAATATTTACGTTTTTCCTCCAATTATATGTGTCTAATTGCCACCAATGTTCTCTTAATCGAGATCATAATTTGGTGGTGACCCTTTGATTTCTCTTTTCCTCATATTAAGACTAAATTTTAGTAACCCAATTTCCAATGTGGGTTTTCCCAAAAATATATTATCTACTTTCAACCTTTTATTTTCGAAGAACAATTTCAAATTGCGAGGACGCAATTTATTGAAGGAGGGGAGAATGTAACACCCCAAGAATTCATAATGTGTTATTTCTTCAAAATAATTCAATAACTTGCACTACACGCAACACCGAGTTCAATTGCCCCATGACGTACCAAAAAGCCATTTAAAAGAGGTTATGAATAGTATTAACTAAATTTTAAACTTTATATAATCCTTATAATTTTTCCATATTATGAGTATCTTAGACATAATGCAAGAACAAATTCATTTTCAGTATTGCACTTTTATCAACTTTTAATAGTGAACCCTTTTTAAATACAATATTTTAAACTTTTTTACTAAATGGGGACATCAAAAATTTAAAATGAAACATCCCAAGCTTCCACGGTACGCTTTCTTTGAATAATACAGTAGCGTGTGTTGTACGCAACCTTGAGTTTTAACACACACCATAACCAATCAAACTAGCCGTTATGAATAGTAATACCTACTTTTCGAAATTATATATATATTATATTTTAAAATGGACTTCATTTCTGGATTCGGTATATCGAATTTAGCCTAAGGTGAATTTTTGGTACTTTTCGGATAACTTTCATATTTTGATGAATAGTGAAAATTACTAAATTTTAATTAAAAACAACTTTTTTAATCAAAATAATTAATACTGATAAATTATGAATTTGAGTGGTTTTAAAGTATATTTAGAATATATTGTTACCATTTAATATAATGTTGGTCATTGGACAAAATTTTACAATTAAACCGAACATAAACAAGTGTCAGTCTTTTGATAGTTATTATCTCTTAAAAACACGCTTTTTGTTTTGACAGCGGGAATTAATTTTAAATTAATTTCTGACACTTCTGTGTTTTGAATTTACGAAAATGGATTCCATATTTGGAATCAGGATGTTCAAATTGTGTAAATAGGTAACTTTTATTTTTAGACATTTTGAATAATTACTGCGGTAAATATTTTATTTACCATGGTTAAGGGTAAATCCGGTAAATAAGGGTTAAAAAATAATATTATAATAATACTAAATTACCCTAAAACGTGTCTTAACCCTATTGGTTGATAAATGGTCGACCATGAGAATCATTGGGTCGATTTTGGGACCCCATGGATCCACTTGTAAGTGATAATGACACTTTATTTTAATTAAGTTAAAATGAATACAAAAATGACACAAGCATATATCTTTTAGAAAAACAATTGTTACATAGGGATATATATGTTGGATTTTAAATTATAAATATTCATTAGAAATATAAAACGATTTCCTACATAATTATATTTTATTTATAATTTTTAGACCTTAAATAAGTTATTTTATTTATGACACAATGATGATGCAGTAATTACTATAATAGTAAAAAATTAAAATAATTGATATTATAAATACCCAAATAAATATAATATGAAACTTTTAATGAATTAAACTAATTTTCTAGGATAATATGATATATTAGGATTTATTTAATTGACTTTGTTCGAAGTAATAAATCTGTTATGAGTTTCACAAAAATCAACTAATGAATTGTGTCAAAATTGACATAAAAGAGTTTTTAAGACAAATATTATATTATTAATTGATATTAAATTCATAAAAATCTAAGGTTCGGCCAAGAGACTTAAATCATGATAGGTGTATCATTAATGGACCACTTGTGGGTCTCTTGTATGTATATGGTAAGTTTATTAACCATATAATATAAAAATACAAAGAGACATTGTAAAAGTGAAACTAATTAACTTAGAGTTAATACTTAAATATAAGGTTAATATAAGTACCCAAACCTGTCTAAATTCTATTGGTTGAGTTGTTTTCGACCCATCCCCACCATAAACTTTGAATAGTAAACTTTGGAGCCATTGGAAACCGAATATGAATTTATTATAAACTAATATCTCTAGCTTTTCCAAAGGTGCCCCTCACCCCTCTTATAAAAGGGCACTCCTCCTTCTCATTTCTTAACACCTTAAAAGCCTTTTGGTTCGGACAAAATCTGTCCAAATACTCTCCCAACATCCCTCACTACAACCTAGAGGCATTAGTTTGATCAGAAAGCCAACCTAAGGATCCCTTTTGATCAAATCAAAAGGAAGAACCCGAAGAAGATGTAATGATTTCACCACCCTTTTCTAAGTTCATTTCTTCTTCCACTTCTTCTTCCTTTGTTGTTGCCGTTATAAAATAATAAATCCAGTATCATATATATACTGTGATGTTATTACAAATATGGTACAACCATATTCAGTATTCTATCCACCCTTTGAATAACATGTCGCCATACGTGCGTACGTACGGCTTACCGTCTCCACGTCGTGGTGTAATTGTTATTCAATATAATATTATTTGGATGGGTATAATAATGATGTGTAACTCATGTAAATAATAAATATAACATGTTAAGGATTCTGTATATATGATATACCATCCATTATATATTATTTTAATATCAAAAGAATGATATTGTCACTCGTGCGTACGTACGGACTACCGTCTCCACGAACACGATGAGATTCATTCTCCATCGTATCCATTCAAGTATAATTATCATTTTCTGATTTAAAAATGATGTTTAAGGACTTGATATCATTCTGGATATGAATAATATACAACCTATCCATTACAAACATGGCTTACGTAATAAAACATATAAAAGAAAACGAGTAAGTTAACACCCGAAACAACGATAATACTAAGACATTATTAACAAAGCAAAGTTAAAAGATCATATATGATATCATATTAATATATATGATTCTTGTATAATTTAATAACAATTATTTCACCATTATACAGGAGGTTAACCTACCCCAACCAAGGAAAATTACAAGGTAAGGGTTATTTCACAATCTCTTCATTATCCAAGGTTGTTTATACGTAATAATCTACTGGGATTTCTTTATCATCCACATCCATGTTTCTTCGAAATGTATTTCAAAACATATTTATTATTTACATGAATATGGGTTAAAGTCATTTATACCCTTGTTTGAATTTTTATAAGAGTTTTATAAAGGAATCTTTCCGTCGTTTTCAAAACAAGGTCCTTTTTAACCTTTTCGACAGAATTAAGGTAAGAATGTTTTTTTAACTCATATGGAGGGTGCGGCTATTTTCCGCCATTATAAAATCTTCAAAGCTTTCCTTACAAGCTTATAAGAATATTTTCAAAGAAAATGTTTTATTTTATATGGATCTTAAATGATTTCAAAATAAAAGGAGATATTTCTTTAAAAAGAATTTTGATTTCATCTATGTCAACATCCTTTGATGGATTTTAAGATTATTTGAAGTTGATTTATTATGATACAAAACTTCTATATTGTATTGAAGGTTTTGTGATATGTTTGACTGTGGATGTGCTATTTTTATACCATTCATTGTTTATGGTGAGATTATTGACATTTCGTATGCTAGTTTTAATACGAATGTTTATGTTATGTTTAAACCTTTTCATATGGGAATGCATTGGACTTAATATGTGATAGGTGGAGCCCGCTATAGCTCCTCGATGAATCGGTAGGTCTCATGAGACAAACTAGTGTCTTGGCACAAGTCCTTGAAAAAATCTTATTTTTAGTCTTGGCACGAGGCCTTGACTATGTGGTTATGATAGTCTGGCATTATGAATTCCAACATTATGAAAGTGGTTATTGATTTTTGCATGTGATTATTCGATTAGTAGAATATCCATGTGAATAAGTAAATGGAATTATTTCATTTTATTTATGCCATACCATGTTGATAGTTCATGTTTGAAAGGCTTTTGTTTTAGTTATACATTTACTTAAATGTTTATTCTTATTTATGAAAGTTTCCGCTATATTGTTATCCTTACTGAGCATTTGAGCTCACCCCTTTTCTATGTTTTATTTTTCCCAAGAATTGAAGAAGTAAATTATGAATGACCTTCATGGATATTATGTGGGGATATAGTGTGGACTGTGGAAACATTATGTTGTTGAAGTAGTTTTTCATTTTATGATGTAATGTAAAACTTATGAATATATCTAGTGTTTCCAAGGATACTAAACCAATAGGTCTTTCGAGATTTGATCTTTCTTGTGATCATTCCAATGTTATGTAATAATGCACCGACTCTGGGTAACTGGGGTTGGGGCGTTACAGTTGTTATGAAAGGAATTTTAGCACAAACCTTGGAAGCTAGATTTAGATAAATCTGATTAGAGCACGTAGACCTAAGATGAACTTTGAGGATTAGTATAGAAGAACTTCCTAGAATTTTGGTATTGTGGAGATTTTGTGAGTTTTCCGAGCAATACATCCCTGTCTGGATACGAGCAGGTAGAGGCGGCTCTGGCACAGATGTACCTAGGGGTAAAACCCGAAAACACCGCTTTGAGCTAGACTCGAACGGGAACTGGTGCACGACAACGGGCCTTGCTGCACTCTTGGTTACGACACTCCCGGGGGATATGATTAGGATAACTCTCATTTTCTGTACAAATCATTATGAAGGGTTTATGAGTATATACTTCCTCAAAGAAAATATTTTTTATGATTATGGATTATATCCATAAATAGTTCAATTTATGTTAAGTGTTTTATAAGTTTGGGATTATGTATTTTGATTCATAAACTAATCCAGTGTATGACATTGTTTAGAAATGGTGCCTAGTAGAAGGAATGAGAACTCCAGCAATGCACATGATCCAAAGAGAAGGAAGGACCATATCTTTCAGGGTCTTAAGCTAGAATTTATAAGAGAAATAGTCTCCCATGTATTATCATCATATGAAGAAATAATATCATGTGTTGATAAGATAAGTAAAGAGTTTACTGAGTCCTATGGCTTTCAAGGGAATCAAGAGAAGAAAAGGATGGAAGAGAGAAAGATGGATAAAGGGAAGAGGGAAAAGAAAAATTTTCCCATATGTGATAACTGTGGAAAGAAACACCCTAGAACTCTCCTGAAAGGAATGGGAGTTTGTTATACGTGTGGAGGAAAAGGGCACAAAGTACGTGACTGCAAGGGTAATAAAATGGTTTCAAATGTACAATGCTTCATTTGCAAGGAGTTTTAGACACTACGTGAACCTATGTCCCAGTCATCAGACTATGCCGCAAATGATGTTATTGGATAATAATCAAGTTATGATACTACCACAGATGAGGAGGAATGATTAGAGTTCTTATGTTGATTATGTCAATTGAGTGTTGTATCAACAATGTACTTGTTATAATTATGGAGTATATAAGGATTGTACTACAGTACTATTTCATTAAGGACTTGAGATTGTGTGGAACAAAGAAAAGTGACTCAATAGCAGGATAAATTTTTGGAAAATATATGGTTGAGAGAATGATAAATCATAATATAGTTCTGATACCGAGGTAGTGATTTTGGAATAATATGGGATTGTTTTGGATAAATTATATTGGATATTCTTGACTACCTTGGAACTGATTAATGATTTTTATATTCCATCATTGTTGGGGTTTCAAACATTTTTGGATTAATGAAGTATATCCAGCATTCTATATGGAATAAGGGAGCATGAATGTAATCAATAAGGAATATGGTAATACATGATGAAGGTATTCATATGCTATTACGGGGTAAAAAGGATCTATATTATGTTTACCTTCCTTATAAATGTTGGACTGTGAGTTTGGACAGAAGTATTTTGGATAGTTCTTGTTTGGATTATTTTGGATTTCCATAAAAGGACAACCCGGAGGTCGGGCGGCAACCCGTCGCGTCCGGCAAGGCTGCGAGACTTGAACCCGCAACCGAAGGGCGACAAGGGTGTATCACCTACCACTGGCCCACGAGATTTCCTGGATTAAATAATGTAGTTTTTATTAAAATATCTTCTAGATGAATTATAAATTCGTTTATATTGGAACCCTATACGAATGGTGTAAATAGAATTTTTTATGTTCTATTATCTTTTAGAGTGAAAGATGAGTTTGTGGTAGAAATTTATTAATGGATAAAACTATAATTATAAAGTAAGTATATCTCCTTATGATCTTAACCAATCTCATAAATAAATTCCTCAACATTAAGAAAAGGAACTTAGAACAAAAATGTTTTCCTAGATGGTACCTTAAATCATCACTAATTTATGGCTTTGGGATTGTTGGCCTTTTCATAGCCATGTTCTCTACCACTCTCCATCAGATAATTGATGGTTATATTTTTCATCCATATCCATATTTTCCTACATGGAACCCTAGTATGTGTTATTTTCGGTAATCTTCGTACTTTCGACTCTTTATTTTAAATAGAGGCCTCATTAATTAATTTTTCGATGTGGGATTTAAACTAAGATATTTTGAAACGTGAAAAATGTGTTATTCTAATACCCTATGTTTTGTTGAACCGATGGTATTTCAAATCATCATAGATTGATGAATTTAAGGACCTCAATTTTACACTTGTTTGTGATTGATGACCTCAATCACTACCTATAAATATTTACGTTTTTCCTCCAATTATATGTCTCTAATTGCCACCAATGTTATCCTAATCGAGATCAAAATTTGGTGGTGACCCTTTTATTTCTCTTTTCCTCATATTAAGACTAAATTTTGTAACCCAATTTCCGATGTGGGTTTTCCCAAAAATATATTATCTACTTTTAACCTTTTATTTTCGAAGAACAATTTCAAATTGCGAGGACACAATTTATTGAAGGAGGGGAGAATGTAACACCCCAAGAATTCATAATGTGTTATTTCTTCAAAATAATTCAATAACTTGCACTACACGCAACACCAAGTTCAATTGCACCATGACATACCAAAAATCCATTTAAAAGAGGTTATAAATAGTATTAAATAAATTTTAAACTTTATATAATCCTTATAATTTTTCCATATTATGAGTTTCTTAGACATAATGCAAGAACAAATTCATTTTCAGTATTGCACTTTTATCAACTTTTAATAGTGAACCCTTTTTAAATACAATATTTTAAACTTTTTTACTAAATGGGGACATCAAAAATTTAAAATGAAACATCCCAAGCTTCCACGGTAAGCTTTCTTTGAATAATACAATAGCGTGTGTTGTACGCAACCTTGAGTTTTAACACACACCATAACCAATCAAACTAGCCGTTATGAATAGTAATACCTACTTTTCGAAATTATATATATATTATATTTTAAAATGGACTTCATTTCTGGATTCGGAATATCGAATTTAGCCTAAGGTGAAATTTTGGTACTTTTTAGATAACTTTCATATTTTGATGAATAGTGAAAATTACAAAATTTTAATTAAAAACAACTTTTTTAATCAAAATAATTAATAGTGATAAATTATGAATTTGAGTGGTTTTAAAGTATATTTATAATATATTTCTACCATTTAATATAATGTTGGTCATTGGACATAATTTTACAATTAAACCTAACATAAACAAGTGTCAATCTTTTGATAGTTATTATCTCTTAAAAACACGCTTTTTGTTTTGACAGCGGGAATTAATTTTAAATTAATTTCTGCCACTTCTGTGTTTTGAATATAGGAAAATGGATTCAATATTTGGAATCAGGATGTTCAAATTGTGTAAATAGTTAACTTTTATTTTTAGACATTTTGAATAATTACTGCGGTAAATATTTTATTTACCATGGTTAAGGGTAAATCCGGTAAATAAGGGTTAAAAAATAATATTATAATAATACTAAATTACCCTAAAACGTGTCTTAACCCTATTGGTTGATACATGGTCGACCATGACCATCTTTGGGTCGATTTTGGGACCCCATGGATCCACTTGTAAGTGATAATGACACTTTATTTTAATTATGTTAAAATGAATACAAAAATGACACAAGCATAAATCTTTTAAAAAACAATTGTTACATAGGGTTATATATGTTGGATTTTAGATTATAAATATTCATTAGAAAGATAAAAAGATTTCCTACATAATGATATTTTATTTTTAATTTTTAGACATTAAATAAGTTATTTTATTTATGACACAATGATGATGCAGTAATTACTATAATAGTGAAAAATTAAAATAATTGATATTATAAATACCCAAATAAATATAATATGAAACTTATAATGAATTAAACTAATTTTCTAGGATAATATGATATATTTGGATTTATTTAATTTACTTTGTTATAAGTAATAAATCTGGTATGAGTTTCAAAAAAATCAACTAATGAATAGTGACAAAATTGACATAAAAGAGTTTTTAAAACAAATATTATATTATTAATTGATATTAAATTCCTAAAAATCTAAGGTTCGGCCAAGAGACTTAAATCATGATAGGTGTATCATTAATGGACCACTTTTGGGTCTCTTGTATGTATATGGTAAGTTTATTAACCATATAATATAAAAATACAAAGAGACATTGTAAAAGTGAAACTAATTAACTTAGAGTTAATACTTAAAGATAAGGTTAATATAAGTACCCAAACCTATATAAATTCTATTGGTTGTGTTGTTTTCTACCCTTCCCCACCTTAACCTTTGAATAGTCAACTTTGGAGCCATTGGAAACCGAATATGAATTTATTATAAACTATATCTCTAGCTTTTCCAAAGGTGCCCCTGACCCCTCTTATAAAAGGGAACTCCTCCTTCTCATTTCTTCACACCTTCAAAGCCTTTTGGTTCGGCCAAAATCTGTCCAAATACTCTCCCAACATCCCTCACTACAACCTAGAGGCCTTAGTTGGATCAGAAAGCCAACCTACGGAGCCCTTTTGATCAAATCAAAAGGAAGAACCCGAAGAAGAGGTAATGATTTCACCACCCTTTTCTAAGTTCATTTCTTCTTCCACTTCTTCTTCCTTTGTTGTTATCATTATAAAATAATAAATCCAGTATCATATATATACTGTGATGTTATTATAAATATGGTACAGCCATATTCAGTATTCTATCCACCTTTTGAATAACATGTCGCCATACGTGCGTACGTACGGCTTACCGTCTCCACGTCGTGGTGTAATTGTTATTCAATATAATATTATTTGGATGGGTATAATAATGATGTGTAACTCATGTAAATAATAAATATAACATGTTAAGGATTCTGTATATATGATATACCATCCATTATATATTATTTTAATATCAAAAGAATGATATTGTCGCTCGTGCGTACGTAAGGACTACCGTCTCCACGAACGCGATGAGATTCATTCTCCATCGTATCCATTCAAGTATAATTATCATTTTCTGATTTAAAAATGATGTTTAAGGACTTGATATCATTCTGGATATGAATAATATACAACCTATCCATTACAAACATGGCTTACGTAATAAAACATATAAAAGAAAACGAGTAAGTTAACACCCGAAACAACGATAATACTAAGACATTATTAACAAAGCAAAGTTAAAAGATCATATATGATATCATATTAATATATATGATTCTTGTATAATTTAATAACAATTATTTCACCATTATACAGGAGTTTAAACTACCCCAACCAAGGAAAATTACAAGGTAAGGGTTATTTCACAATCTTTTCATTATCCGAGGTTGTTTATACGTAATAATCTACTGGGATTTCTTTATCATCCACATCCATGTTTCTTCGAAATGTATTTCAAAACATATTTATTATTTACAAGAATATGGGTTAAAGTCATTTATACCCTTTTTTGACTTTTTATAAGAGTTTTATAAAGGAATCTTTCCGTTGTTTTCAAAACAAGGTCCTTTTTAACCTTTTCGACAGAATTACGGTAAGAATGTTTTTTTAACTTATATGGTGGGTGCGGCTATTTTCCGCCGTTATAAAATCTTCAAAGCTTTCCTTACAAGATTATAAGAATATTTTCAAAGAAAATGTTTTATTTTATATGGATCTTAAATTATTTCAAAATAAAAGGAGATATTTCTTTAAAAAGAATTTTGATTTCATCTATGTCAACATCCTTTGATGGATTTTAAGATTATTTGAAGTTGATTTATTATGATACAAAACTTCTATATTGTATTGAAGGTTTTGTGATATGTTTGACTGTGGATGTGCTATTTTAATACCATTCATAGTTTATGGTGAAATTATTGACATTTCGTATGCTAGTTTTAATACGAATGTTTATGTTATGTTTAAACCTTTTCGTATGGGAATGCATTGGACATAATATGTGACGGGTGGAGCCCGCTATAGCTCCTCGATGCATCGTTAGGTCTCATGAGACAAACTACTGTCTTGGCAAAAGGCCTTGACAAAATCTTATTTGTAGTCTTGGCACGAGGCCTTGACTATGTGGTTATGATAGTCTGGCATTATGCATTCCAACATTATGAAAGTGGTTATTGATTTTTGCATGTGATTATTCGATTAGTAGAATATCCATGTGAATAAGTAAATGGCATTATTTCATTTTATTTATTCCATACCATGTTGATAGTTCATTTTTGAAAGGATTTTGTTTTAGTTATACATTGCCTTAAATGTTTATTCTTATTTATGAAAGTTTCCGCTATATTGTTATCCTTACTGGGCATTTGAGCTCACCCCTTTTCTATGTTTTATTTTTCCCAGGAAGTGAAGAAGTAAATTATGAATGACCTGCAGGGATATTATGTGGGGTTATAGTGTGGACTGTGGAAACATTATGTTGTTGTAGTAGTTTTTCATTTTATGATGTAATGTAAAACTTATGAATATATCTAGTGTTTCCAAGGCTACTAAACCAATCGGTCTTTCGAGATTTGATCTTTCTTGTGATCATGCCAATGTTATGTAATAATGCACCGACTCTGGGTAACTGGGGTCGGGGCGTTACATTTAGTGTACACATGAAAATATTTATTCACTTTCTATTAATCAATTATAAATAAAAAAATCATTTCATTGTAAAAGAATGTTATTATGAAATATTATTATGGTTTAATTTTTATAAAAATAATAATTTATAAAATTTTAATTTTTTTTGAAAATTTAAATTTCATTTTTAAAATATAAATTTTATTAATATTTTTTATTTATTTTCTGAGAATTATTTTAAAAGATTAATTTTTTGATGAATATGGAAATAATTAATTCTTTTATTTAAAATATTACTTTATATTTAAAGTATTTAATATGTTAAATCTTAACTAAAAATGTTTTAAAAGTATTATTACTTTTTTATATTATTGTTAATCCAATTTACATAATTTTAATTAATTTCTCTCAAGTGTATAGTGGACTACGACCTTGTAAAGAAATATGATTCATTTATCATTTACTCTTTACACTGAAGGTATTAAAGACACATTTAATGAATATATGTGATATATATTACATAATAATTACTCTATAATAGTGATATATTATATAAGTTTCTTTCATTTCATATATTTATAAAATGAAATTAGTGTTCATGCGTACGTATGACATATTATTTCCATAAACGGTGTAATTAATTTACTACTTATATTTTTATAGATTACTTTAAATAAATATATATTTTTTATATATAATATTAATAACATGTTTAAAATTAATTATATTATTTAAAAATGATCAAAATAATAGGATCAAAAAATACCAAACCAAACCTTGTATGAAAAACCAGGTAGCTATTACATAAAACATGATTTTGACAATTAATTGTTAATAAAAGTGTAATAAAAGTTCATAATTAATTCATATAATTTATGATATATATGATCATGGATAAATTATTTAGACATTAAACCATATCTATAATATATTATTTTCTATATAAATAAATTGTAGAGTTTAGGTAAGATATTTCTAGTCTCTCTTTTTTTTATGGGAGACACATTCCATATTCACCACTTAATTATATTGTATAGTGACTATAAATAAATTTTGACAAGTTATATCATGAATTTATTTATTATCATGATATTTATGGTTTTATTTAATGTTATACTTACATGGGGATCAAGATCCAAAAGTTACCAATACTGTATGGTATTTTTCTCTCACTTTTGTTTCTGTGAGACAGATGCCATATTCACCCCTTATTTATCTTATGTTGTTTATATAATTACACAATTACATATTATGATGATTTTTATTAATTTTATGGGTATTTACATATCCATATATGGTTATTAATTTCATGTGGTTTATAATTGAAAAGTTACCAAAGTGGTAAGGGTTTTATCTTTCATTCTCATTATTTATTGGGATGGTTTATTATTATGATTTTGATGATAATATATTATGATATATCCCTTATGAAAATTAAGAATATTATTCTATGATTTTTATTTTTTGAGAAAAAAAAATCCTTTCAATTTTCTCTCATTAAAAGAAAAAAAAGATAAAAATCTACTTTATTTTTCTCTTCTGACGAAAATCCGTTTTCATCCAAATCTATGTTTTCTAAAAATGGTCCCAATAATGTTTTAAAATTATTAATTAATGAAATTTTTTACCAAGTAATTTATTTTATTAAAAAATAAAATAGTAATAATCCTATAATTTTATGATAATGGTATATTTTAAAATTTCATTTAAAAATTTGAAAGGATTAATTTTTTAATATTTACTAAATGAACAATTATTTCTGATTTTATTACCAGTAAATATTTTAAATATTCATTTTTTATATTCAAATATTATTTTCATGGGAAATTATTTTCTAATTTTAAAATTATTTATTTTAAAAGGGGGATTTTAAATTTTATAATGTTATTTACCTCAAAATGTGTTCCAAGAGATTCTTTGAAATCATTTCCCATAAAAGATGACAACCTTGAATATCACTTAAAATTTATTGGGGATATGGTCTGATGGTATTATCCTTACCATTTCTCTATATATTTTATGATTGTTAGTAAATAATTTTTATAAAAAAATCATTTATTCAATAGGTTATTCTATGATTAAATGGTGACATTTTTTTGAAACCTATTGATATTCCATAAGATATTCTAGGAAAAAATGATTTTAGGTTATTGAAAATTTTTTCTCTTCCATTTGTTTTTCTATGTTGGTATGTTTATAAAATTGTTTCATTTTCATGTTTTTTTATATTATGAACATTATATGTTCTTATGGAATACATATTTATGATATTCATTATGTAATGGGTGGTTCAATAATCAACCAAAGAAGACTCCACTAGAATGTAAGGATATAACCATAGTTTATAACCATGGATATAGGTCCTAAAATGGTGGCTATATGTAATAACCATAGTTGAGGAATCATGGATCCTATTTTCATGGATATAGGTCCACAAATATACTTAGGGTTATAAACCCTATAAATATAACTATATTCATTGTTTAAAATATGGGTATATTCCTATATCCATGGTTTCCACCTTTGTGGTACACTTATATCCATGATTGGAAACCGTGGCTATATGTAACTCCATTAAAATCTATATTTATGGTTTAAAACTATAGATATATGTATATAACCACAATTTTCAACATGTAAATAGATATATAGACACATTTTGAAACTATGGCTGTAGGTAATTCCATGAAATTTATTTACACAGTTTTAAACTATGGCATTGGTCAAATAGCCATTGTTCAAACCGTGGATCTAAGCCTACCACTCAGGTTTATAATCGATATAATTTCCTACACTTTCCATAAAGAAGTATCATCTCTACTAATATAGTTTACCAAAATGGATACATATTAGTTTCTAGAAATAAAATAATATTTCAAATAATATCCTGCCACACCCTACACCCTACACTGCACCTAAAACCCAGCTAAAAATCACAGATGGCTAAACAATATAGCTAAAAATGTAACGCCCTGACCCCAGTTACCCAGAGTCGGTGCATTATTACATAACATTGGCATGATCACAAGAAAGATCAAATCTCGAAAGACCGATTGGTTTAGTAGCCTTGGAAACACTAGATATATTCATAAGTTTTACATTACATCATAAAATGAAAAACTACTACAACAACATAATGTTTCCACAGTCCACACTATAACCCCACATAATATCCCTGTAGTTCATTCATAATTTACTTTTCACTTCCTGGGAAAAATAAAACATAAAAAAGGGGTGAGCTCAAATGCCCAGTAAGGATAACAATATAGCGGAAACATTCATAAATAAGAATAAACATTTATGGCAATGTATAAATAAAACAAAAGGCTTTCAAACATGAACTATCAACATGGTATGGCATAAATAAAATGAAATAATTCCATTTACTTATTCACATGGATATTCTACTAATCGAATAATCACATGAAAAAATCAATAACCACTTTCATTATGTTGGAATGCATAATGCCATACTATCATAACCACATAGTCAAGGCCTCGTGCCAAGACTACAAATAAGATTTTGTCAAGGCCTTGTTCCAAGACACAAGTTTGTCTCATGAGACCTACTGATGCATCGAGGAGCTATAGCGGGCTCCACCCGTCACATATTAAGTCCAATGCATTCCCATATGAAAAGGTTTAAACATAACATAAACATTCGTATTAAAACTAGCATACGAAATGTCAATAATTTCACCATAAACTATGAATGGTATAAAAATAGCACATCCACAGTCAAACATATCACAAAACCTTCAATACAATATAGAAGTTTTGTATCATAATAAATCAACTTCAAATAATCTTAAAATCCATCAAAGGATGTTAACATAAATGAAATCAAAATTCTTTTTAAAGAAATACCTCCTTTTATTTTGAAATCATTTAAGATCCATATAAAATAAAACATTTTCTTTGAAAATATTCTTATAAGCTTGTAAGGAAAGCTTTTAAGATTTTATAACGGCGGAAAATAGCAGCACCCTCCATATAAGTTAAAAAAAACATTATTACTTTAATTCTGTCGAAAAGGTTAAAAAGGACCTTGTTTTGAAAACGACGGAAAGATTCCTTTATAAAACTCTTATAAAAAGTCAAAAAAGGGTATAAATGACTTTAACCCATATTCTTGTAAATAATAAATATTTTTTGAAATACATTTCGAAGAAACATGGATGTGGATGATAAAGAAATCCCAGTAGATTATTACGTATAAACAACCTCGGATAATGAAGAGATTGTGAAATAACCCTTACCTTGTAATTTTCCTTGGTTGGGGTAGGTTAACCTCCTGTATAATGGTGAAATAATTGTTATTAAATTATACAAGAATCATATATATTAATATGATATCATATATGATCTTTTAACTTTGCTTTGTTAATAATGTCTTAGTATTATCGTTGTTTCAGGTGTTAACTTACTCGTTTTCTTTTATATGTTTTATTACGTAAGCCATGTTTCTAATGGATAGGTTGTATATTATTCATATCCATAATTATATCAAGTCCTTAAACATCATTTTTAAATCAGCAAATTATAATTATACTTGAATGGATACGATGGAAAATGAATCTCATCGTGTTCGTGGAGACGGTAGTCCGTACGTACGCACGAGCGACAATATCATTCTTTTGATATTAAAATAATATATAATGGATGTTATATCATATATACAGAATCCTTAACATGTTATATTTATTATTTACATGAGTTACACATCATTATTATACCCATCCAAATAATATTATATTGAATAACAATTACACCACGACGTGGAGACGGTAAGCCGTACGTACGCACATATGGCGACATGTTATTCAAAAGGTGGATAGAATACTGAATATGGTTGTACCATATTTATAATAACATCACAGTATATATATGATACTGTTTTTATTATTTTATAATGGTAACAACAAAGGAAGAAGAAGTGGAAGAAGAAATGAACTTAGAAAAGGGTGGTGAAATCATTACCTCTTCTTCGGGTTCTTCCTTTTGATTTGATCAAAAGGGCTCCTTAGGTTAGCTTTCTGATCAAACTAAGGCCTCTAAGTTGTAGTGAGGGATTTTGGGAGAGTATTTGGACAGATTTTGGCCGAACCAAAAGGCTTTGAAGGTGTGAATAAATGAGAAGGAGGAGTGCCCTTTTATAAGAGGGGTGAGGGGCACCTTTGGAAAAGCTAGAGATATTAGTTTATAATAAATTCATATTCGGTTTCCAATGGCTCGAAAGTTGACTATTCAAAGGTTAAGGTGGGGATGGGTCGAAAAAAACTCAACCAATAGAATTTAGACAGGTTTGGGGACTTATATTAACCTTATCTTTAGGTATTAACTCTAAGTTAATTAGTTTCACTTTTACAATGTCTCTTTGTATTTTTATATTAAATGGTTAATAAACATACCATATACATAAAAGCAGTCCACAAGTGGTCCATTAATGATACACCTATCATGATTTAAGTCTCTTTGCGGAACCTTAGATTTTTAGGAATTGAATATCAATTTATAATATAATATTTGTATTAAAAACTCTTTTATGTCAATTTTGACACTATTCATTAGTTGATTTTTGTGAAACTCATAACAGATTGATTACTTCGCAAAAAGTAAATTAAATCAATCCTAATATATCATATTATCCTATAAAATTAGTTTAATTCATTAAAAGTTTCATATTATATTTATTTGGGTATTTATAATATCAATTATTTTAATTGTTCACTATTATAGTAATTACTGCATCATCATTGTGTCATAAATAAAATAACTTATTTAATGTCTAAAAATTATAAATAAATTATAATTATGTAAGAAATCTTTGTAGATTTCTAATGAATATTTATAATCTAAAATCCAACATATATAACCCTATGTAAAAATTGTTTTTCTAAAAGATATATTCTTGTGTCATTTTTGTATTCATTTTAACTTAATTAAAATAAAGTGTCATTATCACTTACAAGTGGATCCATGGGGTCCCAAAATAGACCCAAAGATGCTCATGGTCGACCATGTATCAACCAATAGGGTTAAGACACGTTTTAGGGTAATTTAGTATTATTATAATATTATTTTTTAACCCTTATTTACCGGATTTACCCTTAACCATGGTAAATAAAATATTTACCGCAGTAATTATTCAAAATGTCTAAAAATAAAAGTTACCTATTTACACAATTTGAACATCCTGATTCCAAATATGGAATCCATTTTCCTAAATTCAAAACACAGAAGTGGCAGAAATCAATTTAAAATTAATTCCCGCTGTCAAAACAAAAAGCGTGTTTTTAAGAGATAATAACTATCAAAGGATTGACACTTGTTTATGTTCGGTTTAATTGTTAAATTATGTCCAATGACCAAAATTATATTAAATGGTAAAAATATATTCTAAATATACTTTAAAACCAATCAAATTCATAATTTATCACTATTAATTATTTTGATTAAAAAAGTTGTTTTTAATTAAAATTTAGCAATTTTCACTATTCATCAAAATATGAAAGTTATCCGAAAAGTACCAAAATTTCACCTTAGGCTAAATTCGATATTCTTAATCCAGAAATGAAGTCCATTTTAAAATATAAAATATATATAATATCGAAAAGTAGGTATTACTATTCATAACGGCTAGTTTGATTGGTTATGGTGTGTGTTAAAACTCAAGGTTGCGTACAACACACGCTACTGTATTATTCAAAGAAAGCGTACCGTGGAAGCTTGGGATGTTTCATTTTAAATTTTTGATTTCCCCATTTAGTAAAAAAGTTTAAAATATTGTATTTAAAAAGGGTTCACTATTAAAAGTTGATAAAAGTGCAATACTGAAAATGAATTTGTTCTTGCATTATGTCTAAGATACTCATAATATGGAAAAATTATAAGGATTATATAAAGTTTAAAATTTAGTTAATACTATTCATAACCTCTTTTAAATTGCTTTTTGGTAAGTCATGGTGCAATTGAACTCGGTGTTGCGTGTAGTGCAAGTTATTGAATTATATTGAAGAAATAACACATTATGAATTCTTGGGGTGTTACATTCTCCCCTCCTTCAATAAATTGCGTCCTCGCAATTTGAAATTGTTCTTCGAAAATAAAAGGTTGAAAGTAGATAATATATTTTGGGGAAAACCCACATCGGAAATTGGGTTACTAAAATTTAGTCTTAATATGAGGAAAAGAGAAATCAAAGGGTCACCAGCAAATTATGACCTCGATTAGGAGAACATTGGTGGCAATTAGAGACATATAATTGGAGGAAAAACGTAAATATTTATATGTAGTGATTGAGATCATCAATCACAAACAAGTGTAAAATTAAGGTCCTTAAATTCATCAATCTTTGATGATTTTAAATACCATCGGTTCAACAAAACATAGGGTATTAGGATAACACATTTTTCACGTTTCAAAATATCTTAGTTTAAATCCCACATCGAAAAATGAATTAATGAGGCCACTATTTAAAATAAAGAGTCGAAAGTATGAAGATTACCGAAAATAACACATACTAGGGTTCCATGTAGGAAAATATGGATATGGATGAAAAATATAACAATCAATTATCTGATGGAGAGTGGTAGAGAACATGGCTATGAAAAGGCCAACAATACCAAAGCCATAAATTAGTGATGATTTAAGGTACCATCTAGGAAAACATTTTTGTTCTAAGTTCCTTTTCTTAATGTTGAGAAATTTATTTATGAGATTGGTTAAGATCATAAGGAGATATACTTACTTTATAATTATAGTTTTATCCATTAATAAATTTCTACCACAAACTCATCTTTCACTCTAAAAGATAATAGAACGTAAAAAATTCTATTTACACCATTCGTATAGGGTTCCAAAATAAACGAATTTATAATTCATCTAGAAGATCTTTTAATAAAAACTACATTATTTATTCCAGGGAATCTCGTGGGCCAGTGGTAGGTGGTACACCCTTGTCGCCCTTCGGTTGCGGGTTCAAGTCTCGCAGCCTTGCCGGACGCGACGGGTTGCTGCCTGACCTCCGGGTTGTCCTTTTATGGCAATCCAAAATAATCCAAACAAGAACTATCCAAAATACTTCTATCCAAACTCACAGTCCAACATTTATAAGGAAGGTAAACATAATATAGATCATTTTTACCCCGTAATAGCATATGAATACCTTCATTATGTATTACCATATTCCTTATTGATTACATTCATGCTCCCTTATTCCATATAGAATGCTGGATATACTTCATTAATCCAAAAATGTTTGAAACCCCAAAAATGATGGAATATACAAATCATTAATCAGTTCCAAGTTAGTCAAGAATATCCAATATAATTTATCCAAAACAATCACATATTATTCCAAAATCACTACCTCAGTATCAGAACTATATTATGATTTATCATTCTCTCAACCATATATTTTCCAAAAATTTATCCTGCTATTGAGTCACTTTTCTTCGTTCCACACAATCTCAAGTCCTTAATGAAATAGTACTGCAGTACAATCCTTATATACTCCACAATTATAACAAGTACATTGTTGATACAACACTCAATTGACATAATCAACATAAGAACTCTAATCATTCCTCTTCATCTGTGGTAGTATCATAACTTTATTATTATCCAATAACATCATTTGCGGCATAGTCTGATGACTGGGACATAGGTTCGCGTAGTGTCCAAAACTCCTTGCAAATGAAGCATTGTACATTTGAAACCATTTTCTTAGCATTGCAGTCACGTACTTTGTGCCCTTTTCCTCCACTCGTATAACAAACTCCCATTCCTTTCAGGCAAGTTCTAGGGTGTTTCTTTCCACAGTTATCACATATGGGAAAATGATTCTTTTCCCTCTTCCCTTTATCCATCTTTCTCTATTCCATCCTTTTCTTCTCTTGATTCCCTTCAAAGCCATAGGACTCAGTAAACTCTTTACTTATCTTATCAACACATGATATTATTTCTTCATATGATGATAATACATGGGAGACTATTTCTCTTATAAATTCTAGCTTAAGACCATGAAATATATGATCCTTCCTTCTCTTTCGATCATGTGCATTGCTGGAGTTCTCATTCCTTCTACTAGGCACCATTTCTAAACAATGGCATACAGTGGATTAGTTTATGAATCAAAATACATAATCCCATACTTATAAAACACTTAACATAAATTGAACTATTTATGGATATAATCCATAATCATAAAAAATATTTTCTTTGAGGAAGTATATACTCATAAACCCTTCATAATGATTTGTACAGAAAATGAGAGTTATCCTAATCATATCCCCCGAGAGTTTCGTAACCAAGAGTGCAGCAAGGCCCGTTGTCGTGCACCAGTTCCCGTTCGAGTCTAGCTCAAAGCGGTGTTTTCGGGTTTTACCCCTAGGTACATCTGTGCCAGATCCGCCTCTACCTGCTCGTATCCAGACATGGATGTATTTCTCGGAAAACTCACAAAATCTCCACAATACCAAAATTCTAGGAAGTTCTTCTATACTAATCCTCAAAGTTCATCTTAGGTCTACGTGATCTAATCAGAGTTTATCTAAATCTAGCTTCCAAGGTTTGTACTAAACTTCCTTTGATACCAACTGTAACGCCCCGACCCCAGTTACCCAGAGTCGGTGCATTATTACATAACATTGGCATGATCACAAGAAATATCATATCTTGAAAGACCGATTGTTTTAGTAGCCTTGGAAACACTAGATATATTCATAAGTTTTACATTACATCATAAAATGAAAAACTACTACAACAACATAATGTTTCCACAGTCCACACTATATCCCCACATAATATCCCTGCAGGTCATTCATAATTTACTTATTCACTTCCTGGGAAAAATAAAACATAGAAAAGGGGTGAGCTCAAATGCCCAGTAAGGATAACAATATAGCGAAAACTTTCATAAATAAGAATAAACATTTAAGGCAATGTATAAATAAAACAAAAGCCTTTCAAACATGAACTATCAACATGGTATGGCATAAATAAAATGAAATAATGCCATTTACTTATTTACATGGATATTCTACTAATCGAATAATCACATGAAAAAATCAATAAACACTTTCATAATGTTGGAATGCATAATGCCAGACTATCATAACCACATAGTCAAGGCCTCGTGCTAAGACTACAAATAAGATTTTTTCAAGGCCTTATGCCAAGACACTAGTTTGTCTCATGAGACCTACCGATGCATCGAGGAGCTATAGCGGGCTCCACCCGTCACATATTAAGTCCAATTCATTCCCATATGAAAAGGTTTAAACATAACATAAACATTCGTATTAAAACTAGCATACGAAATGTCAATAATTTCACCATAAACTATAAATGGTATAAAAATAGAACATCCACAGTCAAACATATCACAAAACCTTCAATACAATATAGAAGTTTTGTATCATAATAAATCAACTTCAAATAATCTTAAAATCCATCAAAGGATGTTGACATAGATGAAATCAAAATTCTTTTTAAATAAATATCTCCTTTTATTTTGAAATCATTTAAGATCCATATAAAATAAAACATTTTCTTTGAAAATATTCTTATAATCTTGTAAGGAAATCTTTGAAGATTTTATAACGGCGGAAAATAGCCGCACCCGCCATATAAGTTAAAAAAACATTCTTACCTTAATTCTGTCGAAAAGGATAAAAAGGACCTTGTTTTGAAAACGACGGAAATATTTCTTTATAAAACTCTTATAATAAGTCAAAAAAGGGTATAAATGACTTTAACCCATATTCTTGTAAATAATGAATATGTTTTGAAATACATTTTGAAGAAACATGGATGTGGATGATAAAGAAAACCCAGTAGATTATTACGTATAAACAACCTCGGATAATGACGAGATTGTGAAATAACCCTTACCTTGTAATTTTCCTTGGTTGGGGTAGGTTAACCTACTGTATAATGGTGAAATAATTGTTATTAAATTATACAAGAATCATATATATTAATATGATATCATATATGATCTTTTAACTTTGCTTTGTTAATAATGTCTTAGTATTATCGTTGTTTCGGGTGTTAACTTACTCGTTTTCCTTTATATGTTTTATTACGTAAGCCCTGTTTGTAATGGATAGGTTGTATATTATTCATATCCAGAATGATATCAAGTCCTTAAACATAATTTTTAAATCAGAAAATGATAATTATACTTGAATGGATACGATGGAGAATGAATCTTATCGCGTTCGTGGAGACGGTAGTCCGTACGTACGCACGAGCGACAATATCATTCTTTTGATATTAAAATAATATATAATGGATGGTATATCATATATACATAATCCTTAACATTTTATATTTATTATTTACATGAGTTACACATCATTATTATACCCATCCAAATAATATTATATTGAATAACAATTACACCACGACGTGGAGACGGTAAGCCGTACGTACGCACGTATGGTGACATGTTATTCAAAAGGTGGATAGAATACTGAATATGGCTGTACCATATTTATAATAACATCACAGTATATATATGATACTGGATTTATTATTTTATAATGGTAACAACAAAGGAAGAATAAGTGGAAGAAGAAATGAACTTAGAAAAGGGTGGTGAAATCATTACCTCTTCTTCGGGTTCTTTCTTTTGATTTGATCAAAATAGATCCTTAGGTTGGATTTCTGATCAAACTAAGGCCTCTAGGTTGTAGTGAGGGATGTTGGGAGAGTATTTGGACAGAGTTTGTCCGAACCAAAAGGCTTTGAAGGTGTGAAGAAATGAGAAGGAGGAGTTCCCTTTTATAAGAGGGGTGAGGGGCACCTTTGGAAAAGCTAGAGATATTAGTTTATAATAAATTCATATTCGGTTTCCAATGGCTACAAAGTTGACTATTCAAAGGTTAAGGTGGGGATGGGTCTAAAACAACTCAACCAATAGAATTTAGACAAGTTTGGGTACTTATATTAACCTTATCTTTAAGTAATAACTCTAAGTTAATTAGTTTCACTTTTACAATGTCTCTTTGTATTTTTATATTATATGGCTAATAAACATACCATATACATACCAGAGACCCACAAGTGGTCCATTAATGATACACCTATCATGATTTAAGTCTCTTGGCCGAACCTTAGATTTTTAGGAATTTAATATCAATTAATAATATAATATTTGTTTTAAAAACTCTTTTATGTCAATTTTGACACTAATCATTAGTTGATTTTTTTGAAACTCATAACAGATTGATTACTTCGAAAAAAGTCAATTAAATCAATCCTAATATATCATATATTCCTAGAAAATTAGTTTAATTCATTAAAAGTTTCATATTATATTTATTTGGGTATTTATAATATCAATTATTTTAATTTTTCACTATTATAGTAATTACTGCATCATCATTGTGTCATAAATAAAATTACTTATTTAATGTCTAAAAATTATAAATAAAATATAATTATGTAGGAAATATTCTTATATTTCTAATGAATATTTGTAATCTAAAATCAAACATATATAACCCTATGTAACAATTGTTTTTCTATAAGATATATGCTTGTGTCATTTTTGTATTCATTTTAACTTAATTAAAATAAAGTGTCATTATCACTTACAAGTGGATCCATGGGGTCCCAAAATCGACCCAAATATGCTCATGGTCGACCATGTATCAACCAATAGGGTTAAGACACGTTTTAGGGTAATTTAGTATTATTATAATATTATTTGTAACCCTTATTTACCGGATTTACCCTTAACCATGGTAAATAAAATATTTACCGCAGAAATTATTCAAAATGTCTAAAAATAAAAGTTACCTATTTACACAATTTGAACATCCTAATTCCAAATATGGAATCCATTTTCCTAAATTGAAAACACAGAAGTGGCAGAAATTAATTTAAAATTAATTCCCGCTGTCAAAACAAAAAGCGTGTTTTTAAGAGATAATAACTATCAAAAGATTGACACTTGTTTATGTTCGGTTTAATTGTAAAATTATGTCCAATGACCAACATTATATTAAATGGTAAAAATATATTCTAAATATACTTTAAAACCACTCAAATTCATAATTTATCACTATTAATTATTTTGATTACAAAAGTTGTTTTTAATTAAAATTTAGTAATTTTCACTATTCATCAAAATATGAAAGTTATCCGAAAAGTACCAAAATTTCACCTTAGGCTAAATTCGATATTCCGAATCCAGAAATGAAGTCCATTTTAAAATATAAAATATATATAATTTCTAAAAGTAGGTATTACTATTCATAACGGCTAGTTTGATTGGTTATGGTGTGTGTTAAAACTCAAGGTTGCGTACAACACACGCTACTGTATTATTCAAAGAAAGCCTACCGTGGAAGCTTGGGATGTTTCATTTTAAATTTTTGATGTCCCCATTTAGTAAAAAAGTTTAAAAAATTGTATTTAAAAAGGGTTCACTATTAAAAGTTGATAAAAGTGCAATACTGAAAATGAATTTGTTCTTGCATTATGTCTAAGATACTCATAATATGGAAAAATTATAAGGATTATATAAAGTTTAAAATTTAGTTAATACTATTCATAACCTCTTTTAAATGGCTTTTTGGTAAGTCATGGTGCAATTGAACTCGGTGTTGCGTGTAGTGCAAGTTATTGAATTATTTTGAAGAAATAACACATTATGAATTCTTGGGGTGTTACAAAAAACACATAACCTAACATAGATAATTTTTAGTTTTTTAACTATAAATAATTTTTGAAGTCTTATTAGGAATGTTATTAGTTAAAGAGAACACCTATAGAAGTTTTTTAGTAAAAATAATTGCATTTCAAGACATTATTCCTCCTAGAAAAGAACTATGTTATACTACTCTTTTCTACACCATATTTAATTTTTTTTATATAAATTGAATATAAAAAATTCACATATATTTAAGGGGTTTTTAGTTCATATTCTAAATTCTAAATATGTGTATGTAATATTGGTTAATTAGAAGAACATTCCATCTATCACGAACCAACCCGGGTCGACCTTGAACTGGTCACCTGAGTCGGTCCGCGACATGGCCCGAGAGGCGTTACCAATCCTCCTAGGCTGGTGATAAGTTCCAGGGCATCAGTAGAGGCCGTGGGAACGATTTTTCCCAATATAAATAAATAAACCAGGAGGAGTAATATAGAGAAAAGTAGAATAAGTAAACTGAACAAAATAGCCAAACAAGACAAAAGAAAAATTAAACTAACCAAACATGATGTTCGAACTTACTCCATGCGACCTCACTGGTCACTCTCTAACTCAACGATCAAGCATCGCCCAAGGCGAGCGCTACCAAGATGTAGCCTACACAAACACTAAAAAAATATAAATGATCTATAGGCATGAGTATTAAAACTCAGTAGTCAAGCCCGATATCTATTCCCAATGCACTACCTTTAAAATTAAAGAAACATCATTTCAAGTTTGAACAACAATTATATAAGTATGTTTTTATAAGTTTTTTACATAAAAACAAAGTACGAATAATTTCCCTTAACCATTTCTAAATTTGGGTTCATTTCTTTAGTGTAAATTTCTTTTTATAAATGGAAGCTGATGTTTATATTTTCAAATTTGTACAAAAATGATTAAACACTTTCATTTGAAAACAATTTCTAGAAACCAAGTAAAAACCAATTTTTCACTTTCCTAGGTAAAAAATATACAAAAGTTCACTACAGTAAGTATACAAAAAAGGGCAATGTGGAAATATATACAAGTACCAAGTCATCACTGCAAGTAACTAAAAATTCATAGACATGGTTGACCCTTGGAGATTGAGAATAAACCAGAAGACACAAATACATGAGATATTATCCTCGTTGACATATCACACACGATGAAATGAAATTGCCCAATACGCTCGACCATCCTTTCTCAGGAAGGCTGAAGGAAAATCCCATAGTAATAAACCCAATCTATCCACCTAATATGGGTCACTGGTCAGTACCATAACCTACCAGTGCAGCAATCATTCTTAGAATATTCTCTCAATATGCCAGATTCCCATGTCTCAAGTGTTTAGAAAGGGGGTGAGCCAACCGATGCCAACCGAGCATCCAATCATATGTATATATATATAAATAACAAGAGGCATCACCCCGAGCCACTCTATAAAAAAACCTCTTGCCTTTAAACTACTCAACCACCCGGGAGCCTCTAAGCGCGACCTCCCAAACAATCAATTACAGCCAAGGCAGGAGAGTTATCCTTTGAGGGTTTTTATCAAAAAAAATTCGTCATTTTCCATAAAGTTCCAAACGGGAAATAAACACCTTTCACAATCACCAAAAAAAGTTACAACTTCTTTATATGACCAAAACCAGCTTGAAACCATTTAAGAAGCCCCATAAAACTACTTCATAGGCTGCCAACATTTTTATAAAACAAAACCAAAACATTCTATTTTACCAAATAAACTGTAAGAGCCAACCGGGAAATTTCTCAGGATAACCAGAATACAATCTCATGCTTTCGAAGAAATCATTTATCATTAAACAGAACAAAATTTGATATTTTGTGAATTATGTTTAAAATCCAAATGGGCATTCTTTCACTACTAGGTTTCCGTTCATCAAGAAAATATTTCAAGCGTCATGTATAAAATAAACTATTCTTTTTTACACCGAATAATCATTTAAAAAAATTATCTTATATTACTTCTCATTTATCAAAATTAATAAAATATTTAATTGAAAAATTATCATGTGAAATCATAACAAAATGACACAATTTTCACACTATAAGAATTGAATTATAATGTTGCATAATAAATGAAATAATCTTAAGATTCATAAAAATATTTTGCACATATGTATTTATATAGGGCGCAAACAACATGAAATAAAGTAATATAAATTTTAAAAGTAGTTAAAGGGGAAACTACCTCGAGATTGGTGTGTGACGACAATGCAACCCCAGAACCAAGGCTCGATGACAAGGAAAATTCGGAAAAAGGCGCGACGATGATGCTCTCTCTAAAAATCCGTGTGCGGGTCCTAAAAAAATCCTAAACCTACCAATAAAAACCCACCATCAACTAAAACCCATAATCTTATAAGAGTAAGATGATAATAATGATAATAAGAGAAAGAATATGAATAGGAATAATGTTAATAATAATATTAATAATAATAATAATAATAATAATAATAACAACAATAAAAATAATAATAGTAATAATAATTACAATAATTATAATAAAAATAATAATAATGATAATGAAAATAATAATAATAATAATAATAATAAGAATAATATTAATATTAATAAAAATAATAAAAATAATAATAATAATAATAATAACACTAATAAAAATAAAAATAAAAATAAAAATTAAAATTAAAAAATAATAATAATAACAATAATAATAAGAACAATAATAAGAATAATAAGAATAATAATAATAAAAGTAAAAAATAAAAATTAAAGAAACATTTTGATGGGCTGCTGCGCACCTAGAATGAGAGGCTGGAAGGGGGGGTCCGGTCACCGGGGGGTGCTGGCCGGCTCACGCGCAGCAAAGGGAAAATGATGGGGTTATTGGGAGGCCAAAGTGGGGAGGTCTGTGGGTTGCGAATAGGTTGTTGGGTGCGGCTGAAGCAGAGCAAGAGGCCGGGTGCTGGACTTCCGCGCTGAGGATGGAGACGTGAAGGCAGCTGGGTGAGGGCGCGCTGCTAGGGTTTTTCAGCACCAAGATGGAGGAAGATACGCTGGAGATCTAGCTGGGGGGGGGGGGGGTCATGCGTTGGATGGGTGTGGTGTCCATGCGCTGCAAGGAAGGAGGGGGTAGGGCGTGCACGACTACCGTATGAGAGGAGGGGGACAAAGTGCCGGTTGAGTTGTGGAAGAAGGAAGAGGTGGCGGCGCATGGGGAAAAGGGGAGGAGATGAGAGAGGGGAGGTAGACGAGGGTGAGGGAGGAAAAATAATGAAAATAGGGGGCCACTAGGGTTAGAGAGGGGGAAAATCATGTAATAAAAATTAATAAAAATAAAAGAATAAAGAAAAGAAAAACTATAATAATAATAATAATAATGAAGTTGAAAATAAGACTTAATATAAAAGTTATTATAAAAAACTAATAATAATTATTCTCTAAATAATAATAATAGAAATAATAATGAAATGAACATAATAAAAGTATCCTTATTATTTCAATAGTAAAAAAATTCTTAACACAATAAAAATTTAAATGACACTCTAATTAATGCACATTCTAAATACAAAAATGGTTTATTTCAATCTTCCAAAGACAACGATATGCGTTCTTATTAGGGTGAAGTAGTGTGGCTCCAACTTCACACTCCGCCCATGTGCTCGAGGACATTGACACCAAAAGTGCACTTTTTAACATAACTCAAAGAAACAATTCGTCTGATACCCGCCCGAACCATAGAAAAAATATATTTAAGGCTAAAAATAATTAAAAATAATCTATACTCATGGGTCAGGGTGTGACAATTCTCACAACCATAACACTTTCTTCCCCCGAGAAGACACAACACCATCCATCCGATCAATCAAAACCTAAGGATTACAGACAACACGAACTAACATCTTATCCCAAGGACATCACACAGAATACCGGCAAGACTGAACCTCATTGCCCGAAATAAATCACCAACCGAGGGGGGGCCTGAACGAGCTCCCCACCATAAGAAATCAAACAGTATCCGATAATTATTTGAGAGAAAATCAAAGAGTCGGTGGGTCTCCCAACCATAAAATACCAACCTTTACACTACCATGTGAAAAAAAAGATTTAAGCATGAACCATGCCTTATTCAAGCTAAAAGGATCACAATAATAACATTTAAACCACTCACTCTCGTCCAAAAGGTATAAGAGTTTATCCAAAAATTCTATGTAAACCAAAAACACTTACCACATGGGCGGGGAGGGAGGGTCTAAGGATTGGATTAATGAATCTATGACAGACAACTAGTCACGGCTCACAACTTCGGGATGGACATAAACCGAAGTCGCAACTAATTCACAGGGGTGGCCCACACAAGGTCACTGAGCAGCAACTTGCATCCAAAAAAGTACCATCCCTGACATTGTGTGTGGGATAAGTCCATAGCGCAAGTGGCAACAAGAGGAAAATTACAACGATAAGGAAAATAGAGCAGTGACACCAAAATTGTCTCACCACATGGTAGAGGAACCACTTTAACCAGACTCCTTAAAATTCCACAGGGGTTTCTGATTATGCGTCAGATTCACTCCGAGGCCATTTGGTTGGAGCTCTAATGGATTAAGATTCTCTTGCCTCACAGTCAGGTCCTGATAATCTCAACAGGAGACATACATCTTTGGATCTGATAGTTGAAAGGATAGAATTTCAAAATAAAACCATGAAGGCGTTGAAACCTAGAGTTCATCAAAAGACCCACGACATTCACATATACTTGAAAACCCAAAACATCATCTGTACAACTACAACAATAAAAGATCCCTTATACTTAAAGGAAACTTACTCTATAAACTTTGAGCAAAAACCCAACAGCACATCACTTCTGGGAACTTTATTTATGAATCTTTCTAACAACGCCCCGAAAAAATTGTCGCAAGTGACCCAGGAGTTCACCTGCCTGGAAAGGCTTCAGAATGCTTGATCACGACGGCTTCTTATGACCCAGCTTTTCACACTGATAACCCATGAAGATCTCTCACTCCGAAGAGTTTGATGGAAGATCTCAGAGAATTTTGATTCCACGACCTGCTCCATCGCCTTTTAATCGCTTACTCATCTTTTTATTGGAAGTCTCCTCACTAATCCTAAGAGTTGGAGGGATGAACACTTAGAGAACTCTCACCATCATGGATTTGACTTGAAAAGATTGTTTTTCCACATCGAAAAAATAAGTTAGGTTGGAATTTAACAACTTCTACTGTAGATCATGGTGGAGGCCTGCCTCAAAGCGTCGAGCCTTCATGGGGTCGTCTGTGGAATGACATAAATCATAATGTACTAGCTCTACAAAGAACTGGAAATATTCAAACACAAATCTGTTGCCCTGCTACAGAACACACATCTTTATCCCCTTTCTCAACCTTTCTTCTTTAGAGAAATACTGGCGAATGAAAAATCCTTGAAGAAAACCCAAGTAATCTCTTGACATGTCTAGTTCCGAGACACCAAATTCCACCACATCCACAGTGAACCTTCAAGCATGAAGGTCGCAAACTTGACCTTCAACAACTCAGGAAACTCAGCGAGGTTAAATTCCCTTTCAATCTTCAACATCTACTCCTCTGGTACGGAATTTTATGGTCGACCATAAATGAGAGGTGGATACAGCTTCTGAAACTCAAGCATAAAATCATTAGGTTGATCAACCGTATTACGATCACCCATTGATGCTTCAAGGGGATAACTGCTGGACAATGAAAAGTCAAAAACCCAATCTAAACCAACTCAATAAGTGATTATAAAAGTCAAAATCAATCATTGCGCAGGTGATAAGCTCGAAACATGAGGGAAAAAGTTATCATAACATAAAAAAATTTCTCTTTGAAAACATCTTTAATTTAAAACAAGCTTTGTGGGTTAAACACTTGTCCATTGTATTCATTAGAGTCTCACTCACATGCATATATCTATGCCACCCTGGGCATCAATCTTTCATACCAGACATCCACTAATAATCCAACATACCATTGTGCATGTGAGCACCCCAAGGAACACCAAGGCTAAAACAAAGCAACTTAAGTTTACAAAAACAAATCATTTTTACCACTTCTATAAAACAATACACAAATTATAAATGTCATTTCAAACAACCATTTTTTTTCAAAACCGTTTTTTAATTCAAACCACTCTTATAAGTCACAGAAGTCCCAAAAAATCTCAAACAGAAAACTAGTGTCGGTGGGTGACTTAACCATATGGTTGGTGACCATATGTCAATCACGTCACTGACACAGAGAGTATTTTTGGACCATGCCCCTAGATCCACATGGCTTTCCAAGCCATGCAACTTAGTACTATTATCCCAACTCCCTTTGTCATATCCCTATTGCAAAACATTCCATAAAATCCTAAAGAAACCAATTAAACCAGACTTCCCACTGAAAACTGAGGATTAGAATGAGCAAGAGTTTGTGATGCTCTTCCCATACCAACCCCTTGAGTCCCAAAAATCTTACTCCATCTACCTTGACATCCCATATAACAAATGGAACTACGAAAATCGTGGTTCTCTAAGAGCTAACCTCCCTCTAATACCATTTTGTCATGAACCACCCTGGGTCGACCCTGAACCGGTCACCCATGCCGGTCTGTGACATGGCCCGAGAGGCGTTCCCAATCCTCCCGAGCTGGAGAAAAGCACCAAGGCATCAGAAGAGGGTGTGGGAATGATTTCACCAAATATAAATAAATAAAGCAGCAGAAGTAATACAGAGAAACATAGAATAAGTAAATCGAATAAAATGGCCAAACAGGAAAAAAGAAAAATAAAACTAACCAACACGACATCCGAACTAACTACATGAGACCTCATGGGTAACTCTCCAACTCAAGGATCAAGCATCACCAAAGGCGAGTGCACCCAAGCTATCGCCTAGAGAAACACTAAAAAACAGAAAAGAGCTATAGGTGTGAGTATTAAAACTCAGTAGGCTAGCCCGATATCTATTCCCAATTCACTACCATTAAAATAAAAGAAAAATCATTTCATGTTTAAACTAGAATTCATAAAAGTATGATTTTCTATGTATTTTACTTAAAAACAAAGTACAAACCCTTGACCTTAACAATTTCCAAATTTGGGTTCATTTCAGTACTGTCAATGTCTTTTTAGAAAGGGAAGGTGATGTTTATATTTTCACATTTGTACAAAAAGGATTGAACACTTTCATTTGAAAACCATTTCTAGAAACCAAGTCAAAACCAATTTGTCACTTTCCAGGGTAAAAAATATACAAAATTTCACAAGAGTAAGTATACAACAAGGGAAATGTGGAAATACATACAAGTACCAAATCATCACTGTACGTAACTAAAAATTCACAGACATGGATGAACATATGAGATCGATAATAAACCAGAAGACACCAATACATGAGATATCATCCTCATTGACATGTCACACATGATGAAATCAAAACTCCCAATATGCTTGACCATCCTTTCTCAGGTAGGCCACATGAAAATCCCATAGTAATAAACCCAATGTATCCTCCGACTATGGGCCACTGGTCAGTACCATAACCTACCAGTGTAGCATTCATTTTGAGAATATTCTCTCAATATGCCAGATTTCCATGTCTCAAGTGTTTGGAAAGGGGGTGATCAAACCGATGCCAACTGAACATCCAATCATATGTATATATATAAAGCACAACATGCATCACCCCGAGCCACTCCATGGAACAACCTCCTGCCTTTAAACTACACAAGCACCCGAGAGCCTCTAAGCGCGTCCTACCGAACAATCAATTACAACCAAGGTAGGAGAGTTTTCCTAGGAGGGTTTCTATCAAAACATTTTCATCTTTTTCCACAATTCTCCAAATGGGAATTAAACACCTTTCACAATCACCAAAAAAGGTACAACTTCTTTATAAGAAAAAAACTAGTTTGAAACCATTTATGGAGCCCCAAAACACTACTTCATAGGTTTCCAACAATTTTATAAAACCAAACCAAAAAATTTTATTTTTCCAAATAAACTGTAAGATCCAACCGTGAAATTTCTCATGAGAACTAGAATACTTTCTCATGCATCAGAAGAAATCGTTTATCATTTAACAGAACAAAATTTGATATTCCATGAATTATGTTTAAAATCCAAATGGGAATTCTTTCACTACTGGGTGTCCATTCATCAAGAAAATATTTCAAGCGTTGTGTATAAAATAAACATCTTTTTTTACAGCAAATAATCATTTAAAAAACAATTATGTTATATTACTTCTCATTTATCAAAATTAATAAAATATTTAATTGAAAAATTATCGTGCGCAATCATAACAAAAAGAAACCATTTTCATACTACATGAATTGATTTATAACGTAGCATAATAAATGAATTAATATTAAGTTTCATAATAATAATTAGCACATATGTATTTATATAGGGCGCAAACAACAGGAAATAAAGTAACATAAATTTTAAAATCAGTACAAGGGGAACCTACCTTGAGATCAGTGTGTGATGACAATGCAACCTCATAACCAAGGTACGACGACAAGGAAACATCGGAAACAAGGTGCGACAATGACGCTCGCTCGAAAACACCGTGCACGCATCCTAAAAAAATCCAAAACATACCAATAAAAACTCACCATCAACTAAAACCCATAATACAACAAGAGTAAGATGATAATAATAATAATAAAAGTAAGAATAAGAATAAGAATAATTTTAATAGTAATAATAATAATAATAATAATAACGACAATAACAGTAATAATAATAATAAAAGTAATAATAATAACAATAATAAAAAAAGAATAATAATAATAATGATAATAATAATAATAATAATAACAATAATAATAATAACAATAAAACTAATAGGAATAATAATAATAATAACAATAACAATAATAATAAGAAAAATAAAAATAATAAGAATAAGAATAATAAAAGTAAAAATAAAAATGAAAGAAATGTTTTAAGGGGCCGCTGCGCACCTAAGAGGAGAGGCCGGAAGGGGGGGTCCGTTCACCAGAGGGTGATGGATGGCTCATGCGCAGAAAAGGGAAAATGCCAGGGCTATGGGGAGGCCGAAGCAGGGAGGTCCGAGGGATGCAAAGGGGTTGTTGGGCAAGGTTGAAGCAGAGCAGGACACCGGGTGCCAGGATTCTGCACTGAGGAGGGAGATGTGAAGGCGGCAGGGTGAGGGAACACTATTGGGGATTCTCCACACCGAGAGGGAGTAAGGGCCGCTGGAGATCTGGCCAGGGGGGAGGAGTGGTGGTGTTCTGTATGGACAGGGGGAGCGATGAGGCTCGGGAAGCTGCAAGGCAGCGGAGCGTGGGGCGTCTGGGATACATCGCTTGGGCTGGCGCGAGCTCGCACTGCATGCAGGGGAAAGAGGCCAAGAGGGGGGGGGGGGGGTGGGGTGGGGAGGGGGGGTCCTGTGCCGGATGGGTGTGGTGTCCATGTGCTGAAAAGTAGAAGGGAGCAGGGCGTGCGTGACTGGTATAAGAGAAGAGGGGTCCAAGGTTCCTGGTGAGTTGTAGAAGAAGGAAGGGGTGGCAGCGCGCATGGAAAAGGGGAGGAGCTGAGAGAGGGGAGGTGCTGAATGTGAGGGAGGAAAAATAAGGAAAATAGGGGGCCACTAGGGTTAGAGTGGGGAAAAATCAATAAAGAAAAATAAAGAAAACTAAAAGAATATAGAAAAGAACAACTATAATAATAATAATTATGAAGTTGAAAATAATACTTTATATAAAAGTTATTCTACAAAAATAATAATAATAATTCTCTAAATAATAATAATAGAAATAATAATGAAATTAAAATAATAAAAGTATTCATATTATTTCAATAGTAACAATATTATTAACACAATAAAAATTTAAATGACAATCTAATTAATGCGTATTTTAAATACAAATACACTTTATTTCAATTTTCCAAAGACAACGGGATGCGCAGTTATTAGGGAGAGGTCATACGACTCCAACTTCACGCTCTTCCCATACGCCTGATGACGTTGACGTCAAAGAGCGCACATTTTAACTTAACTCAAAGAAACAATTCATCCGAGACCCGCCCCGAACCAGAGAAAAAAAATTATTTAAGGATAAAAATAATTAAATAGATCTATAGTCATGGGTCAGGGTGTAAAACCATCCAATATAGAACCATGATATAGTGGTGGGATAACCTGGATTAGTTTTAATATAATAATAATGATGTATATTGAGGACTAGAGAAATTTAAAATTTTGAATCTGGGGTTGAGGTAAATAGTATTGAATCAAAAAATTGTAACGATAAGTTTTTTTTAGTAAACATAATAAATTTTATGGAATTGAAAAAATGATAATGTCCTCAATTAAATAATTTTATTTTTGAATATTAGTCAAATGGAAAAATTAATAGATAGAAAATGGCGGTGGATTCCATAATTGATTTTTGTAATCTCTATTTTAAATTAGAAGGGTGATAATTGGTCATTACATTTTTTTGTGGAACTTAATAATCAATAGATAATGTATTATTCTAGATTTACCTTTCATCTTGTTTGTAGTATAGATTAATTAGGGTAAAATGATGAATTTTATATTGGATATTTAGTCTTGTTGTTGGGTATTTTGAATGGAATTTTTATAGATATTAATTATTCCATGATTATCCCTACACCATGTTACAGTGTACAGGTAAAAGGGTTATTATGAAGTAATATAGATGATATGTTTTTTGGGTTCTTATTGAATATATATATGGTACACTATATAGTGGTAATGGTCACTCCATATGGAATTCATGTCAGAAGTACCATAGGATTCAATTTTATATCATTCAAGTGAAGGTCTCTAGAGTCAAATGCATAATTTACACTCATAATCAAAGGGAGTATATGAATTAATTCTATCCACAAAAGAAATGTCTATTTATGATCAATCATGAGGTAATGATGGCGATTCTTTAATGATATGATAAATATCATATATATAAATAGGTTTATAAATTCTTATTTAAAATATAAAGTGAGAGATACAAATTATGGGAGTTCCAGACGTTGCCTCAAAATATAATCAAAATAATTCCATGAGGTATTCTTGGTATAGGTTCATAAATTTCAATATTGGATGAAAGTTTTGTTGAATGTATACAACAATATTGGTGTAAACTCACTGTTTTTTCATAAATATTTAGACAATAACTGTCATGGATGAAATAATAAATTCAATAGAATTAAAGTATATGGTTTATTATTTATCAAGTGGTTTTAAACATGGAGTCTAGTTTGGACATTCAGTTTTTTTAGAATAAATTTTCATAGATTATATTGTGTACGAATTTTTTTTTCATGGCCTTTTTACTATCTTTATTGTAGAGAACCATGAAAATTGACATTCCTTATTTTATTACATTAACACATTGTTTTATTTATGAGGGTTATTTATTTTTTTCAACTAATCATGAAACAAGTTCATTAGTGAGTGTTTATTTTAGAATTATTTTTATAGGGTAAAATCATAACCTAAATTTCCTTCTCCTTTCAATATTTTATCCACTAGAAGTGATTGTGTACTACTTTTTCATGGAATTTATTCTGTTCTTATTTATTTAAATCACCCTCCCATAATTGTATTCATGATAAAATAAATAATATTGTAACAAATAAATTAATGAATTAATTTCATTTCATCATGTAATAACCCGACTACCTTGAATCCCAACCCTACCTTGTTTATAATTAGTGGTTATGTATAAAATTTTAATCAAGAACTTACCATAAAATTAAATAACTTATTGTTAAAAATAACAATTTATCCAACTTATATAATAGTTAAGAGCCCTTCTAACACTATAAATATATCTGAGATATAGACTAGAAATGAGTATTATTAATATAACTGGTGTTTCTCCATATAATGTAAAGCATTTATAATTAAATTATTATTATTTTGAATGCTATTAGTATAAAGGACTCATTGTAACAAAACAAGTATATATAATAGATATACTATCCTGAAGTATTGGTTACAAAACTAGTTTTTCTAATCTATAAACTAACAATGAGAAACAATATAATATTGGCCTATAAAAACCTCTTTTATGGAATAAAACTATAGAATAATTATCATGGAATGATTCCATAAGGAAATATATTGTCTCCCCTTACTTTTCAATTGGGTTACATGTTTTTTAATAACCATTAAAATATCTTCACCATCTCAAAATATTGTTTTATAACAACATGATTATGATAGTAAAAAAAATAAAATATGGCATACAGAAACCAATCATATAACTCTAATAGTATCTGGAATATCTACAATGCATGTATCAAGACTAACATATATCTAATACATGACTTCCTATCATGGAATACATTAGTAATTATAATATAACCTATCAATCACAAATCAACATTGGTTAACCATTACTCAAGTGAATGGATTAGCTACCCCACTTCATATATTGGAATATATCGTCATTTGATCAAAAAGATCTATTTAAAATCCATACATATTCAAAAATAATAATTCCTTATCATCCATGGCTATTATAGAAACTATATAACAAACAAAATTTCATCTCAAGAGAATTAGTGATGTCCCATTATTAATATCGTAATTTCATTTCTACTTCTATAGTGGTTACACCAAAAAGGTATAAAACTAATTAAAGCTCATTCACCTATGAATGTTAGTGATTCAATAAATAAAAAAACCCCTCATCCCACCCCTATAATAATTAGATACCCATTCCTACTATGACACTAAAGGATTCCCCTCACTATTCATTCCTTAATACTCACTCTATCATCCTTAATTGAGAGCTCATCGATCAAGAATATCATTATTTAAATATGATATTATTTGTTATAAAAGGATATTAAATTTCATAAAATTAGAGGATAGGAAGTGATGAGACACCATAGTTCAATATATTTATCAATCAATTATATACCCATTAAGCCAGTTCCCCGATCACATGAACATTGAACCTTATACCAAATATAGGGAAATCAAAGAGAACATATGGTCATGATTCAATAATTTTAATGAAAATAAATTACTTGGAAAATAAGAAGTGAATTATACCTGGAAATGTAGTGGAATTTATCTAATTCAATTTCAATATGATGTTAATGATGAACGTTTCATATTTTCTTGGACTATTTTTAGTGTGTTATGAAAATAAAACAAATATTTCATTTATGTTTTATATTTATATGAAAACTCTCAGTTCTCTTTTTTCTCAAAATGAAAATAATGAAAACAAAAATGTTAAGGAAATTTCATTTTCTACTACTATGTTTTTGGAAATTTTCTACTGACCACATTAAGGGATATTAGTGTTTATCACTAAGATAGATAATGATGAGTTTTTTATTATATAAGATTCTATTTTCATCCCCTTTTTATCCAATAAAATAATATAGATTCTTGTAATGACACTAAAACTAGACTATAATGTTCTTGTTATGTTATGTTTGGTTGGTATTTCTCAATGTGCTGTGGATTTTTTAAAATTCAGGTTTCAATACATGTAATTTAATTATTATTTAATAAAAAAGAATAAACTAAACTTGAATGAATATATATTGAGATACGTGTATCAATTCTTATGGAGATCAGTAAAAACAAATTTCTATCCTTATGGACTTGTGTCAATCCTTATATTTTACAATATATTTGTAGATTCAAATCATTTTAATAAAATGTCAACATACTCTCATTTTATTAACCAATAAACTTAATATCTTTATATTCGTCTTAAATTATTATTTTAAAAATCTA